>CM065174.1:18549497-23549497 GCA_033026295.1 Channa striata
TTCCACTTAATTATGCCATCAAAAGCACTGTGATTTCTTTAGTGTGTGTTTATGTTGGACGTTATTAAAGTTTATTCCTCCAATCAGCTTACTGCCCGTTCCTGAGTGCCACAGTTTACTCTTTGCGGGTTTGAATATTCTCACAATTAGGCTATCATCTGTGTTTTCGCAGGAGTCCTGATTGGAGGAGCGAATCAGTTTGAAGCTTGTCGTGTAGCGCCATATGTCAACGTGGGGGCTTTACGGATGCCATTCCAACAGGCAAGTTGCTTTGAAGCGTCTAGTCTTAAAACCAGACCAATCCCCGGACTGCTGTCTTGGCACAGTGTCTGCACAAGTGCTATGCAGAGACTCCAGTTCCAAGGCAGGGGGTAACTAAACTCTTATTACCACAGACAAAAACACTGTGCCAACACTGTGAGGCCTGTACAGCCTAATTGGAAAATTCCCTCTATTGTTTTATGGACCATTTATATGTCTGTTTCACTCGAGCAGGCAGTAGGCCTAGTTATGAGAGGTAGCCCAAGACCAGGAGTTTCTCCATGATTCCAGGGGGCACAGACTTTAAACTGAGCAGCTCGATGTATTCTCCCACATGGGGACATCAGACTGACTTTTCATGATATTTCCCAGCAACACTGTAGTCACTAGAATAAAGACATTAAAAAGCGTTTAGAATTTTATTTTAGCAAAGCATCTCACGGGTCACTAGGTTTGTTATCTTATGGGCAAAGAACCAAAAGCTGTGAAAAGCAGGATAGTGTGTCTGACATTAGACATCCAGAGTAAACGTCGTGCGGCCTGTCGTGCACTTTAACTGCCAGGTCACCGTCACGGCCCCTCACAGGAGTCAGGCCCGTCAGCTGCATCACACCCACAGTCACACTGGTGAAATGAGCCTGCGGACAAGCCACTGCAAACTTAACGCATGTTCTCCCCCTTCTCTCTCCATCCGTGCGTCCCGTCCCGTAGGATAGTCATTGCAACGTGCCGCCCTTCTCCTTTCAGGTGCAGGCGCAACTGCAGCTGGACAGCGCCGTGGCGCACGCCCAGCACCACCTGCACTCGCACCTGGCGGCGCATGCGCCCTACATGATGTTCCCGGCGCCGCCCTTCGGCCTCCCGCTGGCGACGCTCGCCGCCGAGTCCGCCTCCGCCGCCTCCGTGGTGGCCGCCGCCGCCGCCGCCAAGAACACCAGCAAGAACTCGAGCATCGCCGACCTGAGACTGAAGGCCAAAAAGCACACGGCCGCGCTGGGACTGTGACGCCGGGAAGACGCGGGGACGCGGGGCGTGCGCGCACTCGCGGGCACGTCCCCGCGACTTAGGGACACTGACGCGGAACTCCAAGGACAGAGCGAGACACAAAAGGCCCGGGGACGATATTTATGTTTTCTTTTTAAATGAAGGACGACGAGTATAAGTATAAAAATATAGGCTATTTATGAGACACAGAAAAGACAATTACAAAAAAAAAAAAAAAAAAAAAAGACTGAGACTTGATAGCCTACATGTTGTGGACACCTTACAAGTGGCGGTGGGATGGATGGACAGCGAGGACACGCAGCCGAGGAAGGCGACGGAGGAGGAAGAGGAGGAGGAGGAGGAGGACGCAGCAGGGACAGTCGACACTTTGTCAAACAAGGCGAACCATTCTGCTGTGGGTTCTTTTGGTTCTGTTTGAATAGGCTATTATAATATTATTGTTATGATTTCATTTTGAACCTATATAGAGGCTGGCCTCGTTATATTTCAAAAACACGTTCTCTGTAGAAGGACAGAGCGGGAATTCTTGACTGACAACAACAACAACAACAAAAAGACAATATTCGAAGTGTTTCTCCTTTTTCTGTTTCATGTCCAATCTCAAAAATGCCTCAGCTGTGTTTGCATGAGTTTGTCTTTACGGATGACGTGACGTGAGCCCCTCCCCCCCTGCCTCCCCTGCCTCCCCCTCCTCCCCCTGTCTCCCCTCTCTCCCCCCTTTCTGAAGAATGGCAACTCTCACTTGAATGTTTGGCCTATTTGACCTTGTGTGGACCCCCTCTGGTGAAGGTGAAACACCAGGCGACATACCAGAAACGTGAGATTATAATATATGTGTAGGTTATGCTGAATCTTTTTTTCAGAATAACCCGATCTAGTGTCCATATTTCCAAGGTGGTGATTTGTCCCCTTCTAAAGGAGGAGCATTATGTCATAAATGTCATCTTTACCACAGTGAACAAAAGAGGACTGTGTGCGAACCGGTACGGACACGTGTAAAATATGTTTATACACAAGAAACATGCATTATTTTTTATTATTTAGTGGCTTTAAGAATGCCTTGTGGGGAATTTGTTCATTTTGTATTTCCTTTATTTCAGTGTATTAAAAAAATCATGTGCTTTCTGTATGTAATTTTGATGTTTTTACAACGATGAAAGTGATCTGAGGCACGGGTTTCTAAAAAGAATCACACAACAAAACAATAGTCGTAAAATTGTTTTACTTTTTTCCATCACATGTGAAACGTGAATCCACCGAAACAAAATGTTTTTCATTTCTATAATAAATCAACTGAAGTTTCTTTAAGAGTTTAAATTTTTTTCAGCATCAATTGGCCATTTATTATTATTATTATTATTATTATTATTATTATTATTATTGTTATTGTTATTATTATTATATTATTATTATTATTATTATTATTATTATTATTATTATTATTATTATTATTATTATTATTATTATTATATTTTATTAAATAATTCGCGCCTCTAGATAATGTCTCAGTTGTGACAGGCCCGTTTAGTCAGGAACATGGGTGTCGTTTGCTGCTCTCATGCCAAACCGATGCATTATTCATATTTGGGTTATGGAGCGTTATGGAGAGGAGGGCTTGTAATTTCCAGTACAAGCTAGAAAAACACGCGCATAAAGGATAAAGGAGAAGGAGCGGTTCTGTATCCTTTTTTCTGCAGCACTGTTTGTTATTGTTATTTATATTATTATTACTAATAATATTATTATTTAATTTAATTTTTCTTACTTGTAACGACAGTGTTATTCTTGCAGTAATTATCCCGTTGGACCCATGTGCCAACCCCGGCGGCCGAACAATTATGTAAAATAATTAATATCATTGTTTGTCTGTTTTTTTGTTTGTCTTTTTTTTTTAGTCGACATACCTAAAGTATAAACAGGACTTAACCTCGGTCAATAAGGCTTTTTAAGAAATTGCCCATTTGAGTTTATTTCCACCAGCATCATAGGCTATTGTCAGAAATGATGGTTAAAACAAGCGTCAAACACTGGGACATAAAATAGGTTAATAATATTCAATGTAATTCTGCTTGTAAACGCTTCGGCTTGGCCTTCTGCCCGGCTCCACTGGATGCAAATGCTTCCTGTTTATGTGTCATGGCCCAAAGTTGGAGTATATGCATGAAAACATATATAGGCAGCTCACTAAGGGAAACGAAGCCAAGGTCTTCGAAAAAAAAAAAAACAGATTTATTTACGACCGCTTCACTTGACTTACAAATCTGCCTGATTAATTTCCTGACATCTTAACCGCCTCTTATTGAACATTTAATAAACACCTGACACAGGAGCCTATAATTATAGGAATCCAGCTCGCATTACCCTAACGATATTTCCACACAAAACACAATGTCTTTAGCTATTAATTAATACTGATCTCGCAGAGTCTGCACTGGAGTCTGGAGTGTTTGTGTATCTCGCCGTTTGGGGCAGGATTTAGACGCCAAAACTATTGAATTATTGATTGTGAGCCTCGCCAGTAATGGAGGAGACGGAACTGGGAAACTGCTGAGCCGGGAGCGCGCACTGCTGCCCTGGATGGTGGGATGGTGGGATGGGGGGGGCGCGCCTGTCCTGCGACTGTCCCCCCACTTTGGAAGACGTTAATGTAGCGAGCGACGGCTTGTGCTTTTCACTGGGAGGTCAAGTTCATGTGAGTGATTCACTACAGTTGTTTGTTCATGGAGAAAGTTCAGCCTCATGCCTCCAAGTTTATTTTGGTGCATAAACAAAAGCTTTGGATTTATTAAATATGATTTAAAGGTTAAGAAAAAACAAAGTGATATTTGATTTAGTGATGCTGTCTACAAGTGTCAGTATACTCATTATTGAGTGCACTACAAGAGCATTACTGTAATAACTGAATGAAAAAAAGGAAACATCAGTGATTTTATGAAGGCATAATTAAGTCCCATATAATATATAGAATCAGCAGTGGGACTGCACAGCCTGAATGCGGGCTGTGCATTCGCACTGTCCCAGGTTTTCCAGCATTTTCCTCCTCTCGGTTCTTAACAGCTACAGTCCAAAGATTCCTGCGTGAGCTGCGAGTATGTCGTGGAAAAGTGGCGGCTATCAGCGTGTCCTGAGGTGTAGTGCTGGAGTGGAGGGCCTCTGCTCTCAGGGGCCCAGGAGACAATGAGACGGGGACACACAAGTGTTCTCCTGATTAGACACAGAGACGACTAGTGCTCTCACTCTCCTCTCAACACACTCTTAAGACACCCCCCCCCACCCCCACCCCCACGCAGCCAGCCGGGAGCCAGCCATGCAGGCTCTCTCTGGCTTCTGCTCGCTGTCTTCCCTTCTCGCTTCGCTCCCTGCTTTCCTCCGGTCTCACCCTCCTTCCTTCCTCAACTTATACACTACACACTCTCACTTTCCCTCTCTCTCTCTCTCTCTCTTTCTTTCTCTCTCTTCCTATTGTAGAAGATTATTTTACACTTGGAGGATTTGGGGGAGTCAAGAGTGGGCCAATTATATTCAAGTTCATCAAATGAATGGAAACAAAAATGGACATGTATAAATGCAACAGCATGTAAGCAAACACACTCACCTACACACCCACACGGATCATCATAGCCTGGTGAGTCACAACAGCACTCCACACCATGGAATCTTTCATATCAACTGGTGCTGTCTTGTTGCTATATTTACCCCACTACAACCCCAGAGACAAATACACTACTCTCTCATTTCCCGCACTTGGCCCTTCATCAAATTAGGGCACGTTAAACAATCACACAGAGCAGTTTTTTACTGACAGCTCAGGCATTTTTTTTTGCATCTGAGTGGTTGTTTCTAAATGTGATCATATACACAGTTTGTAGTCACGCCGGTGCGCGTATGAATTTATGTGAGAAACTCTGTGCGAGAGCTACCTTTCTCTTCTCTCCTCTCTGAGGGCTTGCCTTTGTTGCATGTTAGGAGTGCTCAAAGAGCAGGGTGCACACAGCACCGCACCAAAGACAACAGCCATCAGGAGCAACGGCAGATAAAAGGCCGACTTCAAAGACATCAAATGGAGCGAAAGTGAGAAAGAAACCTGCAGAAAACTCCCTCCAATAGCACTCAGGCCAGCAATTAGGACATCGCACCGGTCCCGGTTATCACATGCATGCGCCGTATAGGCCTGGGTGGCTAACGCTCGGTGTGGGCTGCAGTCAGCACAGAATAACAGCGTGCACAGAGCTCGGCTGTAACACTGTATTTAATTTCACTGTAGGATGAAAAGTGGGTGTTCACACAGATTTGACCCCTGCTACGACCAGGGAGGCTTAACCGTGGTGATTACAGACACAGAAAAACAACAGTCTCTATCTCCAGCTCCTTCTATTCAGCAGCTAAGTAAAACAAAACAAAACAGAGGTCAGAACAAAACAAGAAGTCTAATTGTTTCACTGTTTCCTGTTTAGGTGCCCCGGGGCAATCTACACATTTTTATGTACCGGGTGCATTTTATTTATTAATTCATTTCCAGTTGCAGCTGGTTTGCAGATTGCGGAGATAACATAATGTATAACTCCCTGCCCCGGGAAGAAGACATAACAAGGGTCTACGTGTTGAGACCTGTGGGCATTTGTTGCTCTGAGGGGATTTTATTGTTTCCACTGGCAAAAAAAAGGTGACATTTGTTGTATTGTGGATGCACTAAGGGGGGTGAGTTTGTGTGAATTCTTGCGTGAATGGGTGTATGTGTGCATTGTGGATCCAGACAGAAAGAGTGTGAGAACAAAATTTAAAGTTAAGGCACAGAGAGTATGAGAGAGAGAGAGAGATGGAGGTGGGGGAGTGGGGGGGGGGAGAGAGTGATGAGGGGCACACAGTAAATGTTAAACATTTGGCCCATGCCGCTCTGTATTTACAAGCTGGTAAGATCCAATCATCTGTGTGTGAGTATAATCGAGTACTTGCTTTTCAATCATCAGATGTTTGTACACAGACTCTTAAATTACAAAAAGCCTTTTGGAAACAGGGCTAACTCATCTCACATTGATTGTATTCACGCTGTCTGAAGTTTACGAAATGCCATTTTAAAATGTCATTCATGTCACGACAATAAAGCCGATAAATCACCCAATATTTGTATCAGGATGCTCAAGCGTCTGTTTAATGTGGGCAAATCCGGGGAGGTCCGAGATCATTCATTCTGGGGTTAAACGCTTTTTCAACATTCTGTCCAGGGAACCATTTATGACCATTTATATATCTGTCAACCACATTCGAATGCTCTCTGAACTGGTGACAGACGTGTGCGGTCAAGGCGAAGTTTAGATGTGATGGAAAATAGCCCCTGGTTTTCAGTAGAGGCATCAATCACCTGTGTACTGTAAATGTTATACTCATAAAGCTGTTAGTTGTTTTCACATAGCCATAAATCTAAGTATGTGTAGTACAAAAATCAATACATCTTACTGATGTTAGAAAACATACAAGTCTATGATGAATTCGCTGGTAGTAATTTACGTATAGTTATTCATTCAGTAGTTACATACAAAGACATCATAACTTTATGAGAAATGCATTTGCATTGTGATTAAGACCAAAGGAATCTATAAACATGACCAAAATTTTATATTTATTACATGAAATTGCCCTGAACGACTGGCAAATGTGTCAAAAGGCAATGTTTATTATGTGGGGAGTCCACACAAACTGAACACAGAATAACTGAAAGTTGGTGATTCATGTTTAACAAAAAACCCTCAAAGTTTGGATTCTTTAGACATATTTAATATGTGAACAATCTGCTGACATCGCTCCACTGTCAGTCTGTGATGCACTCAAAAAGTTCCCCGCAGCATCCCTACCCCCCACAGCATTTATTAATAACAGAATTCAAGTAAAAGTATTTTTGTATTTAGCTACATGCTCCTAAAGTAAAAGTAAAAGTGCTCACAATACATATCTAGAGTATACATAGAGTTATTCTGCTGTAATTTATATCATGACTGTTGAATTTTTGAAGTTGGTTTTATTGGAGCTCACTTAAACTATATTGCTGTGTGGTTTATGTTATAGCAGGACACCATGTTTTAAAAAGTGATCACAATGTCTGTGTATGAAAACCCTGTCCAGTAATTAGATTCATTGCTGAAGAAAAAAACGAGTATGAATCCCTCTGGGATCAATAAGGGAATAAAACATACAATAATTGTAGTGGAGTATAATCTTTAAACTGAAAACAAAGTATAACAGTGTAATAACAGAGTATTTTGGAGAATATGAATGAATGTTTCCACTGTGATGTGTTCCACATTAATTGCAACATTCCTGGTTTTAATCCAACTTTGTTGTCATGCATCCGCCTTCTCAACCACACAAATTACATCTAAAACACATAATTTGAAAAATGTAATACCTTTATTGGGGTTTACGCAGATAATTTCACTAATAAGTAGTAAATTTGCCTTTCTACATAAGCAACTACCGCAGAATCTTTTTACTGCATCATTATGCAAACACGTTCTGTGTAGCTCCTTCAGGTCATTGTTAAAGTGTTATCCATAGAAATTAAAGTTTACCTACACTAAGTACCTTCTTGTATATTAATAAATCTTTGGGGCAATAGAATGCGGGTGCGAGAGGTCAAGTGCTGCAGAAGTAATAGAATTTAAAGCAGGAAAGTGCTTGTCATACAGGACGTCGTATTCAGACGCTTTCATTGATCCTGCCACTTGTGTCCCCTTATTGATACAGCAATATTGACAGCTGTATTGCTATGGTAATTTACTCTTTAGGCAAGAACATGTAAGCAGCTGTCCCCAGGCTGGAAGACAAATACATCGAGAACTGCACACACACACACACACACACACACACAAACACACACACGCGCCATATTATAGGCTAATAAGATGAGTGTGGAAGGTAATGTATAATGGTGGGGGACCATGTCACGTTCAACTGGGAGCAGCAGGTTGAGTGGGTTGTGTGTGTGTGTGTGTGTGTGTGTGTGTGTGTGTGTGTCTGGGCAAGTCACTGGTGGGGAGGCTGCATCTCGTTTCAATGCAAGCTAATGTAAATTGATGTCACAAGCTGAGAGAAGGGCAGACAAAATGCGAAGAGCTGACTGAGCTGCATCGCGAGGCCAAGGAGGCATCGGAGGAGGCAGGACCCCATAGCGGTGCGACATTCTATTGGATTACAGTGTTGGCTCAACAATCTGCCAACGTCTAATTAAATAGGCCTGCATTAGCTTCCTGCACAGTGGGGGGTGTGAGAGAAGGACACTATCTCATTCTGAAATGGGATGTAAAAATAGGTCTCGCGAGTTAGCCCTCGCCCGTGCTCCCTCCCTCCCTCCTGTGATATCGCTACTTGTCAGTGTGTGACAGTCTGTCAGAGTTCCTCACACTCTTTATATCGTTCCTCTTCATATAAGCTAAACAAAGAAACTGACTGCTCCAATTTGTCAGTTTAAGGCACGTTTATTTAGCAGTTTCCTCCATAACACCTTTCTGCATGACTTGAACAGCATAACACCAGAAACACTGGACTGCAACATGAGCAGAGCAAAAAAGACAAAAAAACTTTTTCCCCTTTTTGTTTGACAATGGAAAAAAAAATTCAAGGAAGTGACACAAGTGTTGAGAATGAATATCACATGCATCCTAAAATAGCTGACACTTGCTATTGCACGATAACATGCTGTGTTATGAAAAGGAAGGAAGCAAGCTGATTGACAACAACTGTATCTCACAGCCGGCAGAGATATTCAGGAACTAGATTCACCGTCGTGACCCGAACCTCCTCCAACGTAACTTACCGACACTGAATTTGGATTTCAGCGCACTAAAGAGAACGTGAAGGCAGCACCGGGAGAACGAGGGCGCTGATACGAGCAGCACAGATAGAGAAGAGCAGCCCATGTTGGAGAAGGTAGACAGAGGTGCCAAAGACACGAGTGTGCCAAAGAGGAAGCACTTTGTTGAGCTAAAGCATTTCTGAGTGACTGGCTCTTATCTTAATGATGACAGAGACCCTTTTAAAGGGTCACATGTGACACACTGTGTGCCGCGAGCGCTCTTACAGGACCACCTGCAGTAGCTGTGGCCAAGATGAGGTTTAAGTTAAATCTGTGTCTCTAACTGTACGGCTATTGGCAGCCGGTAGCCTGGATCTGTCCCAAGGTGATTATGATCCAGCTATAATCCACCTCCTCAACTGCTCAGTTATTAACATGTTATATCTTGTTTAGTTAATCCACACAAAACTGGAGGTCGCCGGTTGCTTGCAGGTGTATTTTGTTCCTGCTGGACCAATCGGGGATAGCGGTTGCCTCCTGTTTCTGGTTATGTATCATGGACAAACATGAGTGATGGTCTAAGTCTCCACCATAAAAGTGAATGAAAAATCGTAAACGGAAAACACCACCACACTTAAGGTTAATTGTTAGCTATTTCTTACTGCATCAAAATATATTTTCTTTTTAAGACAGTAATTATCCTATTTCTGGCTTAGAGATAATGAAATAATTACTGGTTAGTAACGTGAAATGTTGGTTATGGGTCCTTGGATAGATACACAGCCGCCTCCAAGTTCTTTAGGACAGAAACAATAAACAATATTACATTGGTCCACATGTAGTATATGGAAAAACATAAGCAATATGACCTTCTGGGCTGGCACAGTACAGACTTGCATCACGGCTAATAAAAGCATTACTAAAGCCTTTTGTGCAGTTTGAACCTTGTTTAACATGCTATATGTGCAAAACTGGAGATTTTATTGGACAAAGATTATTGTGCGATTGTTTTTTGTTAAGCTTTGCACAAAGATTAAAAAAACATTCAAGAAGCTTTTTTCACTCATACAAGGCTTTACCCGATATAATTGTGAGCTCTGTGCTGCTGCTAATGTTAACAGTTCTTCATATTAGTCACATTTGTTTACTTTATTCCCAAAAAGCCATTTTTCTTTTGTGAGTGGTTGGATAAATATAGCACTGCCTCTCAGAGAGACGCTCGTGATGGAGCAAATGTAATGTATCTTTATACTGTTTCCTTTGGGTGATATTTACAATCCCAACACTCATATCACAGTGATTTTCTCTAAATACCATTAGAAATAATTTGGGGAAGCAGCAACATGCCGGAGTAGCTGAACTTCTCATAAAGGCTCACTCAATTGGCTCCGTGAGAAAAATGTTGCAGGAAAACCCGAGTTGAGAGGCGGCAGACCACAGAGAGACAGTGTCGTGTGGTCTGGAGGGGGCGGATGGACGCGGAAGAGATCCGAACGCCGTAAGAACACATCCCTCTGGCACCATTATATAAGCATACATACGGGACAGTAAAAATGGAAGACGACACTTTAAATGACATTATTATAAAATGCAATACTCCTGGAATGATCCCTTATTAAATTAGGCCCTATGATCCAAGATGAATTTCCCGCTTCCCTAATCCATCAAGAGGGGAATATTAAAAGATAGGCCTCAACTGGCATTAGAAGCTCACTCTGTCTTGACTTTCATTATTCTGCATTAGGGTGCTGCTGGGGGAGAGCCTCTTAATGAGAATTACAATGATTCACTGGCCCCGGCCCCACTTCTGACAAGTCAAATATTAACTCCTCAGTCACAGCTGTCGGAATTAAAATACTTTGTAGCCGCGGACGTGCTAAATTAAATTGGCCTTTTATGTTCCTTACATGGCTGACCCCCGTGGGGCTCCACTGCCTCAGTCCCCACTGAGACGGCTATGACAGGGAAAGAGACAGACAGTATAGACGCGGTGGGGCACGTGTACACGCGCACACACACACACACACACACACACAGGCGGGCTCACACAAACACAAACACTTCTGTCCCCCCCGTGTGACATTCTGTCATCTTCTCTGCCTGTCGCTCTGCACTCGCCATTTTCCTTCGTTCACGCGTTTCTCAGCAGAGGCCGTGTCCTGGGCAGACATCTTCCCCCACGCCGTTTGTCTGGGAGCCAGAGTCGGCCACTGTTGGCTATACAGTCCGACGGTCTATAGTTTGTCTCTCTATTATCAGGGCCACAGACACGTGAAGGCTCCTCACCTGTTGCTCGCCCTTCGTGTTCAACAGCCAACGAGATTAACATAACAGAGCAGCCTTTTCAAAGAGCAGGGGAACTTTGTTCTAATGTGATTAAGGTTTAGTATGCAGACAACAAATCAAATTTATATTGACCTTTAAAAGTTTTATTTCAGTTAATTTGCACTCACTTAAGCAGAGGGCTAGGGCTCGCGGACCCGCGCTCCACTCTGCCTCCCAAATTCCTCTGTGTGCGCTCCAGTGCTTGCTGGGCGGTTCCTCTGCCCGCCCGCTTTGCTCGCTAGCTCGCTCTGGCCCCAAGGTCATGCGCGCTGACGGTGAGAGTGGGGAGGTTTTCTGCCTTTTGCCTGCCTTTTTCCCCAGCAGCAGTTCTGCTCTGCTCCAGTTGCCAGCAGAGCTCGGAATCCTTCTCCCGGTCTGTTTGAGCTCCCTACAAACAAACAATCGATTTCACAGGGAGAGAGAGAGAGGAGGGAGAGGGAAAATATAACTGCCAGTGACCCTGCAGTCTGCAAATGTTACACTTGAAATCGCTGGATTTTAAAAAACAACACATACATGCCCCGGGACATGTCACCTCTCCCCTTTCAAAAGTCAACGGAATGAATAAAGAAATGGATAGAGCTGATAAAGAAAAAAAAAAAAAAAAAATAAAAAAAAACGTCCAAATGGAAGAGAGTGGAGGATTAATTCAGTGGGCAGATGGGTCTTGGTGTCAATTTGAGATATTTTGATCCACTGAATTAAAACTAGAGCTTCAGCCAAGCCCCAAACAAGTCACCTTTGGCCCCCATGACAGACATAATACTGATACTCTATATTCATTCAGTTGCTCTGCACGCTTTGTTTTTACTAAAACCACTTTTCCTTTTACTGTTCTGCCCTTACTTTAAAACTCTGCACCTTAGGTCAAACGATTAGCATAAGGCTGTATATGATGGACTGTAATAGACAGCTTACTTGCCTGGCAACGTGGTTCTATAGGGGAAGCACTTTGTTCTGCTTTGTAGCACTTGAAATTAAATCTGTGCATTACTGACCCGTGGTAATCATTAAGGTTAATAATTCCTGCCCAGACATTTGTAACTTATCACTTCCTGTTTCTTTTGGTGTTGACTTTTTTGGAAAACGTGTGCCCCACCAGAATGAAAAGTTTTCGGAATTCAAGATTGAAACGTTTTCATGGTTCTCCTCATCTAGGTGCAATTATCTTAAAGTGTGAGAAGCACCTGAGAACAAAAGTACGCAGATGGCCTTTACTAAAATCATCTTAGTCAATGCAAATGTCTTCATCACCTCATTACTGTGCTTAGAGGCTTCAGTGGGGAGTGATTAGGACGACACCCTTCGCTGGAGCACAGTCGCTCTTTCAGAGTTAAACAAACCCTGTGAAGGACTGTTATCCTTGCCGGCTTAAGCCTCCATTAATCAGTCCACTTCACCTGTCAATACGGACACTGGGTTCCAATCAAGCAACCATTACAGCAGCGTGCGTCCCAATAAAGGAGATCTTTGTTTCTTATTGAGTTAATAATGCAGCGAACACACACTGCTCTCATCAGTCTGGCACTGGGAGTGTATATTTCTCTCCTCATGCGTGGAGGAGTGTTGGGGTCAGGCTCAACACATATTGTGACTTGAAATGTGGAGGAGGCGTAGGATGAAACAGTATAATAAAATCACTTTGGAATTACAACGGTGTGGAAACAGATCATTGTTTGAGATTGGCCTTTGAAAGTGTGCCACTGATCTGTGCAAATTGATGGCCAATGAAAATAATCTGCTCATTGCGAGTGTCATTATCTCCAAAGTTATGATTTACGATAACAGTGTCAGTAGTGAATAAGGCAGAGGCGTGGAAAGATTGGGCGGGAGGGCTGTGATGGACCGGCGTGTCATCCGCAGCCTGAGGTGGAGCGTATCGCTCAGGGCAGGAGGGAGTGAACGACACTCTGACAGCCCCTTTCAAAATGACAAAAATCCATCCTTCTGTATCGATCAGTTATTCTTCTGTCTTTCAGCGGGCATCTTCAGACCCTCCTCTCCTCTCTCCTTCCCTTTGCTGTGACACCCGCCCCTCCCAACCTGCGCAGCCGCTCCTTATTGATCCTCGCCGGTGATTGGTTGAGCTGTAATTTGAGATGGACATTGATGGATGACTACGAACTGTTTTCCTTTCTCTCTTTTCCTGTCTGCTCCGGGGTGATGAAGTCATAATGCAAGTGACAAAGCCAGAGAGGGACCAATTGCAATGGAGTGCTGGCCTGAGTAACCTTTAGAGGCCGCGCAGGATGTTTCTCGCTCTGTCGCACATGCCCCCCGGGGTCTCAGTGGTCACAGGACTCATAAACGCTCCCATACAGGGAAGCTAGAGAGAACTGAGTGTACACAGAGAACGACAGAGGAAATAGATGCTGCTCATGTTATATTAACTTGGATAATGTAACACCGCTGTTCATGCTCATTTACCGAGGAAGAACAACTCTTGGATTACACAAGCTGCCACCATTTACAGTGTCTCTGGTGTGAGCATGGTGATATTTAGGGAAAGATAATAGTTGTGGTAAATAAAGAAATAATACATCACTGTATGCAATATCACTATGTAACTCACTTTCTCTGTGCTGTTTATCTGGACTATTGCCATGTTATTAATGTCCATGTACATATGTGAATTATTTTCATCTGCTGCTAATGCACTTCTGGTTGGCTGCTAACTGTATTTCGTTGCCTTGTACTGTAACATGTGCAATGAGAATAAGGTTGAATCTAATCTAAGCAACAATGAATATTGGGTTAGGCTGAAACAACATAAAACACACAAAAAATACTGATTATAACACAATTGTAATAAGTATTTAAAAAAAAACTTAACAAATGACACTGTGAAAGGTAAAATGTGTCACCAAAAACTGCCATTACACATATTTTTTAGCCCTTTTGAACACACATTACCATTGGTTTCGACTTGTAAGTAATATGTTTTGAAGTTCTGAATATAATATGCGCATAGCTTTTATTTTGTGACAAAAATAAAACTGGAGATTGGGTCGAACAGGTAAACAAGCCAAAAGTAATATAAGCCTTAACACACTGGGGTAAAATAACTCAATAATAAGCCCAGGATAACACAGGAGCTTCATTGAAATCTTTGATGTGTCCACTGAAATATACACTCACTGGCCATTTTATTAGGTACACCTGTTCACCACCTTTTTAACACAAATTGTGCACAAAGCTGAAGATCATGTTATGAGCTGAGTCCAATATTCCACATTTGGTCTGTGGTGGAACAGGAGATTGATATCATGGGTGTGCAGCTGACAAATCTGCAGCAACTGCATGATGGCATCATGTCAATATGGGAAAAAAATCTCTATGAAAATCTATGCCATGAAAATGAAAGCAGTTCTAAAGGCAAAGGGGGTCCAACCCAGTACTAGAGAGGTGTACCTAACAAAGAGGCTGGTGACCGTTAACAAGTGCTGATTGCCCACAATGTTCATTTTTGAACACTGTTACAATCAACATTATCTTTTGTCCACTTCCCACTTCACAATATTATAACAACAACACAATTCAACCAAACCACAGGCCTCCAAACTGATCATAAAGTTGCAGAAAATTTTCACCTTCAAGTTGGAAGAAATTCCTGCTGGACTGTTAAACTACAAACAAAGTTGAACCTGTGGATATGATTCTATCCATTACCTTATAAAGATGATCCATCTATCCATTCATTCCCTTTCAATGTTGAATGGGGGCTGGAGCGTTTCCCAGCTGTCGTTGGGCAGAGGTGGGGTTCACCCTGGACAGGTTGCCAGTGCATTTAGCTTTGAGCTGACAGCACGAACCACTCCAACACCGTATTGCCTTTTAAAATGACAGAAGTGAGACAAGCTGAAAAGAAAACGATGCAGGAGGAGACGACATATTTTGTCTCACCTTGACCATCTCCGCTACTCTCGAAAGAGGAGAGAAACTCTTGATCAACACTTGCGGTAAATAACCAGCCAATTAGGAGCAGACACGCATAGAGAGACTCATGCCAGAAGCAAGATTTGAGAGAGCAGATATCATCAAGCCAGAACAACTTTTGAGAAATGACAAATCTGAAGAAAAATAATAAGATAAAGAAAAAAAAGGGAAGCAGTGGGTATCGCCCACAACATTATACCCTCCGGTCTTTACTTGAAATCTATTTTAGCTTTATATTCATAAAATGCTTATTATATGTGAACAAACTAAGTACGCAAAATGCTTCACTCATGACAATTTAGCAGATGTCTTAAAGTGGCATGTCTTGAAATGGCCTTTTCTGTCTGTGATTACAGCCAGATGTCCCATTTTAACAGCATCCCTGTCTCTGTAATTGTATGCATATTGGATTTTAATAACAGTGTAGCATATTATCAGACAGTGAACACACTGATAACGAGCCTTGTGCTTTGACTGTTTGACAAGTCAATCTTTCACAGCGGTTTACTCTGCCGAATGCCATTATACACACTGAGAAAGGAGAAGGAGTGATAGCTGCAAAAAAAACTGAAAAAAAAATCACTGTTTGACTGAATATTGTACCTTGTATTTCTTATTTCTTTCATTTTTCAACAGTCTCTTTCATTTCATTCAACCTGCAACAGCATGTGACCACATGGTAGTGGAACAATCACTCTTCCATAAAGAATTGCCTGTGCCAGTGGTTAAACGGGAGACATTTTGATTAATATTTTCCATTTGTTTAGCAACCTTTGAGCTAAAATTAGATAGCCACGTCTTCCCTCGACAGGACAGCAGTGACTTTGGTTTCCCCGCCAGGCCAGTGCAACGCTCACACACACACACACACACACACACACACACACACACACACACACACCAGTTCCAGAGAGGAGAGGAAGTGAGGGAGGGATGGTGCGGGAGTAATTTCAGCGGATTGTGAGCGGACAGTAGCTCCGCTGGGAGAGCTGGCAATCATGGGGGAAACAATGTTTACATCGATCAGCTGTCAGGAAGATTTATGGCCTCATTTTGCTGTAATGGAGAATTAGTGGAGAGATTATCAGCGACTCAACACCACCGCTTGTTACCTGTGTCCAGGCCTGGCAATTTGTCTCTCCCCAGGAGCAGCCCAAACACTTGTGACAGCACCAGCACTTGGCCTAATTCAATCAGGAGAAAATGTTGGAATTAATTTGTTACAAGAAAATTTAAATATGTTGCAGCTGAGCAGTGGCCTATAGCCACTTGAAAAAGCAAAGGGGAAAAGGGAGAAGGGGAGAGAAAGCATCTGATTTATTGTGCTGGGCAAGCTATTGATCCAGTTCGATCCTGGCCTGTGCGCAGAGGGTTTAATGTGTAATAATTTCCAATTTAAAGCTCCTTCTCAAGATCATGGCTGTAAGGAGAGGAGAGAAGGCAGGCCAGGGCTGCGCAGCCAGCCCGCTGATTAAGGAGCCTGTTCCTAAGGCTTTGTCAAAAGCTCTGTTTGAATGTAAATGTGGCTGGATCCGTCCCGGCATCCCCCATGTGCCTAACACAGTCTTGATTTGTCAGTCATGCAGACATTCAAGAGGACAAGGTGGATGCTCAGGCCATGTAATGACACAGAAGAATAATTCACAATTACCTTTCTGCGGAGAGCAATTACACAGATGGGTCACAGAGGACAAAATGCAAATTGTCATTGTCCGGGGATAAACAATATAGGTTTATGCTGGTCTTGCACGATGAGCAAAGAACATCGCTTCATCACATGTTGCTTTACTTTGACCATTTGTTGGTTGAGGTTTTGGCATCGGTGTGTGGGAGCAGTGACTAGGTCAGAGTGGACGGTTGGGGTTGGGGTCATCTGTTAAGTGAGTGTTTTGTGGCTTTTGTTCCTCCTGCTTAGGTGCGTCTGGTGTCTGCAGGATACATGATCACCCTTAACCACCCCCTTCCTCATCCCACCGAGTCTCTCCCCACCGGCACCCCGAGGACTGCTGTCAGCAGGCTGACCTATTGATCAAGCTGTCTGTACGCCGCTAAGAGTCCTCACTGCGAGCAGGCTAAGGTTAACAGAACACTGCGAGATGGCCAGATAACCATCATTTGGTATATATCAGCGGCTGGATGACATGGAGCGTGTTACTCGATGCTTAATGTTGGCTTTTATTTCATGTAACATTTCGCCCTGGCCCGGGCTGGCCTTTATTTTTCATGCCGATGATGTTGCAACCTTCTTACTTCTAAACTCCTAGAAAGAGAGAAGTCAAAGAAAGATATACATGGATTATAGCAAAAAGGTTTGAGCATTTGTTTATATGTGAAAAAAACCCATGGCATGGTTAAGATGATACACCTCTTTCTTATGTATACATATTATATATATATATATATATGCTCCGTATTCATATATGAAGGTTGCATGATCCCTTGAGTTTTCTCTATGACCCAGACAACCAGCGTTGTTTGCTGCTGAAATGACTAGTCCGCTAATAACACAAGAGCTGTTGGAAACCTCCTGGCAAAGGAGAGCGCTGAAACAGTGGGCACAAAACACACACACACACACACACACGCACATACACATACACACACACAGGCTCACACGCTTTCTCTGAACTCTACCTTTGGGGGTTCCCTGCCGAACCATCAGCCTGTTAAGAACGAAGCAACAAATAAATGCTTCACTTCCCTTTCCTCTCCCTCCATATCACTTTCTCTCTCACCATCTTTCTATGAATGTGTGTGTGTGTGTGTGTGTGTGTGTGTGTGTAGCTTGCAGGCCATTCCAGGCCACAGTTAAATGAAGAGGAGAAGCAGGCTCCAGCGCTGTGACCTCTGCAGGCCACATTCTCCTCCTCCTCCAGCTTTGTTTATTAACATCTCAACGCTTTCCTCTACTCCACTCTGATTTCATATTTTTCTCTGTGCACAGTATGAGAATATCGCCTACAAGACACTATCTGTTCCCGACTGTTGACGTTTCTGTGAAACAGTTTTTACAAATTAGTTAACAGGCGGGCTCTTAAAAAGATTCAATGCATACACATTAGCATGAGTTAATTGATGCCTAATTAATTTCTGCTGCCATGCATAAATTTGGGCTGCCTTCCCTCGCTGCCACAGGAGACCAAGACAAGGGCAATAATTTTCAGGCTTCCCATAAATAAATGAATAAACATTGAGATGGGCCAGAGAAGCTGGTCTCACAGAGTCGCCAGGTGTGCAAGGTTATAGACCAACTATGTGGGCGTACACACACAGACACACACACACGCACGCACACACACACACACAACACGCTGCACTGCAGAAGCAGGTGCAAATACAAATGATGTTTGAAACTCACTAGAGGTTGCAGGTTAAAGCACCAAGGCGCAGCGCTGAGTGCACAGCACAGAAACACACAAAGCACAACGTTAACGGCATCCTCTCTGAACATCACACCTCCTGAAATCCAAACTGCACATCACCGTTACAACCCCCCCCCCATCCCCCCCCCCTCCCCGCCTTGTTATTTATTCTACCTGAGCAGCCCACTACATCCAAATCCCACGAAAGTGTTGAGAGGAGTGTGTGGAGTGGATGATAGCAGTGGCCTCTCTCTCGCCTAATTTGTAGTAATTGGTAGCTCATTAGGTGAAGCAGGTCAGTGTCACAGGGAGCAGGCTGTCAGGGCGAGAGGTTAATGACAGAGAGGAGACACAGACAGACAGATTAAAACTCTGCCGCCTGCCATGCCTCTCCATTTCTGGCATGTCTCAAGCTAAAGGTCCAGCTGTCCACCATATGCAGAGCTCTAAACATATCTAACCCAGCACTCGTTGGAAAGCTGCACTGAAAAGTGGCTGCCTCATGTTGAGATGGTGGCACTCAGCTCACATTTCTTCTTGAGAGAGACACGGCTTCTTTCAAAGAAGAAGAACAATTGCATGATGGCTGTTAATTTGACTTTGTTTTTCCAGAACATCTTATTTCAGAGACAGATGCAGTTAAAAGGTTAAAGTCACTGACAGTGTAACTAAATCTAAAATTTACTTTCCACTTTTACAAAGAAAGTCTTTGGTATTTCATATTTTTTTTGCCGTTTCTGCGGTTCAACAGTTCACATTTACCGTACCCATCAAACACAGAGTTCAGTGACAGGAAGAGTGATGTCACATCGATTCACCGTGAACCTGGTGCACGCATGCTCGTGTCTGAACATGTGAGACAGTAGAAGTGGTTTTGGGCTGCTATTTATTCTCCCAGAAATGACCACAAGATGCATTAAGTGAGATCTATTAGGACAAGGCAGCATGAACCTGATATTGAGACAGCAGTGGGATGTACAGACATGTACAGGCTCCACTTAGCATGTGGTCTGAGAGGACAGCGGATGGCACTTCCACATCCACATCCAGTTGGTTTGAACATGAGACCGACTCCTATCAGTCCTACTGGAGCGTGTGTGTGTGTGTGTGTGTGTGTGTGTGTGTGTCACTCTGTGGAGAAAACCAGTTCCTAATGTATCACTTAACCAGAGTAACTGTGTAACTTAAGAGTGACGATTAAATGAACGAAACTGAGCTCGTAAGAGCTCTTATGGTTACGTGAATCTAACCCGTGCATCTTTTTCATTTATCCACCTTACGCAGGCCTTTTCCCATCATAACCTGGAATGGATTACTGTACCTAATTTAGATTGTGTTTCATCAATTTTCTTTTGTACAGACCCAAACCTCTGGCATAAATTGTGGGTAATTATCAGCTGCCAGTTTCCCAGACATAATCGGGTACTTTTGACAGGTGAGTTATTAAAATGTCCCCAGTACCTGATAAACATATTAATTTATTTCAAGAGAGATAATTTCATCAATGGAGCAGTCATATCATATATAGGATAGACTATACCCTCTCCTTTTTAATTATACAAATATCACAGTCGTCAAAATGACAGATATTTAGACATTTAGATTTGTCAGTGCCCATTCTCCACTGTGAAGTTTTGATTAAAGCAGTAACACTGCTCCCCCGAAACCTTTCGTTCACAGGATCATTTTAACAGCAACAGTGACTTGTCAGTGGATCTTTGTGACAAAATCCACCAGCTATTGACAGAGAAATCTGTCTTAAATCAGATATTATCCAGGATCCTTTATTCATGCTGATTTATTTACAAGGATCATTATATCTTCAGCGAGCCCTCACTTACACAAACTCCTCTATGCTCAGAAATGGACAGTCCTCATCAAGTGACTGTTCCAGAAAAGTTTGACTTTTCTGAAATGCAATAAAAACTAAATTATGAAATGTGACAATTTTCTCAAATGTTCAAATATTTGAAAAGAATACAAATCGAAGATTTACTGGCTTTTCACCGACCAAATTCACAAATATCGGCCAATGCATGAGTTTTGTAACACCACTGTGTTACATCACCTTTACTATTAAGTAAACATTTCACTTGTGAAAAATTCATTTCACTGTTTGTGATATGAGAATTTTATATTTATTGTAGTTTTAGAAGTTCAATGTTTGCTTTAGCTGCTCAGCACTCCCTGGTCTCCATAGTGTGATTCTTCTATTCGTGATGTGCTGTGCAGTATAAAGACACGGCCTTGTTAGCAGTGAATATCGTACTAAAATCCCAACATAGACCTTTAAGGTGGATGTACCTTCACACATACAGCTGGCACTGATGCATCACAAATGCTGAAAAGCTCGATAATCTTTTTGGTCGGTGGCACGGGGAATATGATGTGTATTTTTCCTTAAGATCATGTTGTCACTGTCTAAACACTGCATCTGACACGAGCTCTGGTGCAGAGAACTCTGCTTCATTTCTGCACAGAACAAACGTATGGCTTCCTCTTGGTGCAATACAGTTCAGGATGCATTCTAGATGCAGCGACAGACTGTGACCCTTTTCAGACAGTTTAAAAAGGCTTTTTGAGCCGTCAGATCATAACTAGATTGTGAAGACACATCCCTCTTTATACCCGTCCATAAACTTGCATTTCCAAGGTGTCCAGCAGGCCACTTGTGTCCAAATTTAGTTTTGCAGCGTCACTTCTGCAAACACATGACATACGGTCTGATCGTCAACATGCCTGAGGGTGTTGGGGCCTCTTGTGGCAGTAATACCTCAACTGGCCGGTGGACACCAGTATTGAAGGAGGATGTCAAGATGATGTAGGAGTCTTATCATTTATGGTTGGCCCAGGGGTTTTCTGTATCAGCAGAGGCTCGGGTGGAAGCGGATGGAAAAAACCCAGGTGTGGGAGGAGTTTGGAGAGACTAGTGACTTTTAGGAGTTCAGGTTCATACTGGACAGGGGAGGAGAACTTCAGATTTCATTGGGCAGTGGAAGGGGCTCCTGAACCAACATGTCCTCAAAGGAAGAGGAGGGAGCCTCCCTCACATTTCAGACAGAGTTCTCTGAAGTAACAAGGCACAGGGTGAGATGCTGAAGGACCTGGACTTTTCTGGTCTGTCTTGCTTGATTTGCCTCTTCAGTGTTACAGGAAAGATGCAGAAATAGTGTGAAATTTAGGTGGATTGGTGCAGCGTCAGCAGTAATGTAGATGTTGAACCAAACACTGTGGTGAAAAGGAGGATGAGCCAGAAGGCAAAGGTCTGAATTTACCAGTCAGAAGAAGTTTCCATCCTCACCTTCAATCCATCACAAGCTCATTAAAAGAAGGAGACTGCAAATACAAGTGGTTACAATAAGCTTTCTCAGCCTTCTGATACGGTACAGAGTTCCAGCACCCGGAGGGGCTTTGCAGTAAACCTGCTGCTCCTTAGTTTTCAAAGAAGCCAGGTGAGGTGGTTCGGGCATCAGGCTAGGAAGGAGGATGCATCCCGTCCATTGGACGGTTAACTGGGAGGAGACCCGAGGCTGTGACATTATAAATCTCATCTGGTCTAGAAACACTTTGGGGTCCCTCAGGAGGAGCTGGAGAACATGGCTGGGGAGAAGGACATCTTGGCTGCAAGCCAACTTCAGATGAGAGGCAGAAAATTAAAATGATAATAATGATAATTATGATGCTTAGGAGGACAAAAAACAAACTGACAGTATAAGGAAGTGCTACTTAGTTGTAAACTACTGGTATATTTAAAAGAGGCTAAAAGAAGATTGTTACAGATAATTTACCTTTAGTTGCCATATTACATTTAATACGACATGCCAATGTGAACTTGATTATTCTTTGATGACTCATTTAACTGATTAACTTTTATAATTCACTGACTAATTTGATCAAAATATAGTTGAGTGCATTAGGTTCACACTATTCTGATAATAATCTATCTAGTAAAATGCCATAAAACATGCTGGTTCTAACCTTTGCAATCTGGGGATTTCATATATTTAGAAATGGAACATCTTTACCAAATGTCAAGTTTGCACATATGGTTGGAGGAATATGTAAGATCTTATGAATTCATTTGGGTCACCATCACTGACTTCAGCATTTGCATAAAAAAATACTTTATTGTTTCTCAGTCATGCTGTGTTCCTGCCGTTTTAAAGACATGTTTCTAGTTATCTCCAGGATTATCTGTTCAGGGAGTGAGAACACAAGCATCAGACAATAGAAGACTAATCCTACTGGTATGATCCAAAACGGCCTACATTACAGAACGGCCGCCCCATCACAGTAGCAGGCCCGTGTGTGTGTGTTTGGTTGTGTACATATCGCACAGCACACAGTCACGTTAGGAACATACCGGCTTTGTACATCTCACCCACAGTTTGCATCTTTATGCTTGACTCAGATGTGCCAATCACAGATGGGCTGCTTTACATTCCCCGCTTTGCATTATGCATTTTTGCAATCAGTGCTGACACACACACACACACACACACACACACATACTGCTGTACTGCCAGTATCTCACTGACACAAGACAACTGCACTCATTCACCAAACATGCTGAGTTTACATAGAACAACCCAAAAAAACGGGAAAAGAAGCGAACTAAAAAAAACAAAACTGCAGGAACATTAACATTTCCCTGGTGTGGAGCTACTCTCTTCCTGTTGCAAAGTGTTTCTTGCTACTGTACGCTGTGTTTGGAGTAGGATGACCCTGGAGCAATGGACCTCGGTGCGTGTGTACACACAGCTGTGTAGCCTCTGCGCAGGCATTGTCCTGCCGACTCAAATGTTGTTCCTGGACAAAAAGATATGTGGGATCAGCTCAGATGTTTATACAGCTCATCAGCTGTGTTAGTTTTAGTAGACACACACAGACGTCCAGGCACACACACACACACACACACACACACATAACAATGGGTTAAGTTCCAAAGACTGTTGATGAAGGTAAACCTCTTATAACCATTCAACTTATCCTAGCACAAAGACTGGAAATAAAGTTAAAGCGCTCTGGCTTAAATGGTGACATCGGCACCTCCAGTGCGAACACATCAAAAAAGCCATATCTTTAATTTTTATTCATACAAAAATAGATTTCTGTTAAGTGAACAGATGGTATGGATTATCAACCCTCCAACAGAAATGTCCAGGTGTCCATGCTCTCAAAACATCTAGTGGATAGAGAGACATTAAGTTTTAAACCTGGAAATCAGTTTGCGTTTTTGCACTTCCGGTTCCCTGGCCTGTTTCTTTCTAAATGGGGTTTTGGTTAAAGGCCTGAAAAAATGTCTCAGTGTCATAGTTTACACGATAGTTTACGATGTTGGTGTTTTTTTGTCTTCCACTGATGATTTTTATTTTATATTTAGCATATAAAACCCTTGCGACATGTTTCGATGTTAGAGTAACACGTGGTTTTCGTGTTCTCTGACCGACCGAGATGCATCTGGGTAAAATGCTGATTGGTCATCAATGTCAGGCATGAAATACAAGCACATAAGAGGCTGTTTGTTCCTTCCCTTGAAGAAAACCAGTCGTGCTTGTTGAAACGTTGGTGAAATAAACTGTGGAACTTTAGTGTATGGCCATTTGTTTTTCATTTTCGAAGTTTGTTTATTGTCTAACAATAGATTTTTACCTCCAGCAATTGTATTCAGACATCAAAAATAAAATATAAAGTGAAGTTCATCTCAGATACCTACACCTTTTATTTAGCAAGATAGTTTCTGTTTTCACGGAGCCTATTTTCCACAATAATGCCAATGGAAATATGGAATGTGATTTTTGTTGAAGGAACTTCAGGGTTGGTCTACAAAAATACCTCATTCCCATAGTGGCCTACAGACCTTAGTTCCAATGTGACATTTACTGAATGACAATATTGTTCTGACTTTTGGAGCATATAGCTGAACTCTTGGCTGCTGAACCAAGATAAATTAATAGTTTCATTTATTAATTTGTATTCTTGTTGGTTGTTGCAGTGCTCTTTTAGGATTCTCTTCATCCAAAAGTCGTTTCAATTCTGGAGGTCTTGGGGGTTTGGGATTCCCTGTTTAAGGTGACCTCAGCAGACCAAGCCTTGGCCTGGAGAGTTGTGATTGACAGGTATGGCTGACCTCATCTGTGGAGGTGGGTCCCTGAAGACTGATCACTATCACTCGACATGGACAGATGGGATGAAACTCTCAGCAAAACACGACTGATGGAACACCTCAAGGGTCCACCTCTTTGTTCCTCATACTTTTATCTCAGATTCTTTCCCTTGAGCCTTTACATATACAACTAACACAAATCAAAACACCAATTCACATACATAAGGCAAAGCCATTCATATCACTCAGGTAATAGCTGCATGGAACTTGCTTGAACACTTCAGATCACTTTGTGCTGCAAACACACGGAAGTTGCAGGTAATAACTTGATAATAAATTGTCAAGTTTGAAATGAAAGTAGAACATAAGGTCTGTGCTGATCATTAGGTATCAATTAATCACTCAATTATCTAAATGGTTCACTGTGTGCGTCGCGGCAGAAAGGATCTGAGACAGCAACATCAGTTAAAACAGTCTAATGAACTGAGCTGAATTCATCATGAAACACCAAATAATTAGCAACCATGTCTTAGGGGAATACTTCAAAAGGAACCTCAAAGTGGTTCGGTTTAGTGAAGCTTTCCCTTCAAAAGCCGAACATAAACACACCGCTTAAGACTACACAGGCAGGAAAAGCTGTCCCCCATGCCTTTCATTTACAGCAATAAATAATGATTCATCACCAAAAAAGTTTAGAGAGGGTGTATTTGTTTGCATCACAAGACAGTGACCTTTGTGGTCCTGTTTGGAGATTAAAGTGACACGGCAGCCAAACACGCTCAGAAACAACAAATTAACATAAGCCCTGGCCTGCGATAGCTTTGGTTGACAGGGAGGAGAGCTGGGTTTGTCGCTTTTTGTGAAGCTCTGCTGGGACCTGGTGCGCCAGTGTGCGTGGCAGCGGAGCTTAGAGACTGAAAGATCACTGGTGGCTCCACTGCTGGGGACCGCAACGTAATTAAAATGACACAAACAAAGTGAATCTAATTAGGAATCCCTCTGCTCCAGCTCGTTAGCGTCCGACACTGCTAAATTATTTTCCTCCGTGGAAATAAATGAGGCCACTTGTCTTTGCAGATTTAGGGGCTGCGAGGTGCTCAGGGATGGAGCGCGCGCTGAAAGTAATTATTGAAGTGTAACTAGCAGAGCCGAGTGCCTCGACGCAGAGTCTTGTGCACACACATGCTGACATCCACTGTGTATCAGTCAGCGGAGGCACAGGTCAGCGCAAACACACACCTTGACAGTTATTTTTAGCCGGCTAATGCAGGTCTTGGACTCCGCGTGCGCTTGATGAATGGGTGGCTGTGAGAACGTGAGAGTTCCAGCTGTCCCATCCACTGTCTGCGTGCCATTACACATAAAACACAGTTGGACACATCAGAAACAGTTGGACCTCCTCAGTGTTTCTGTCCATGTCTGTCTGTGGTCTGGCTTTCTGTCTCACACCTACACTCAGTCAGTCAAACACATATGCATGCTTTTTTTGCAGCGTGCCATGTCGCTACCACTCAGACACCCCCACACACACACACACCCTAGTTGATGTAGTGAGGTAAGTGAATCCAGTGGCTGATAGTTTGGAGGGAGTCAGGGGAGCCATTGAGAGCCCATTAGGAGGTTAAGTGGAGGAAGCTCTCCATTGTTCTGCTGTTTGATTCCTGCCCTGTGACCCACACTACTGGCCAGAGCCTGGGAAACCCTGTTAGTGATGATGAGGGGGGATAAAAGACGATCACATGTGCATGAGTACGCACACACACTCTCAGACGACTCATACACACTGTCGACATACAGGGGACCGAAACAGTACAGACAGATGACAGTTGTACGACTCTCTGTGGGCTGCTGGCTGGCTGTGTGAGGGCGGAGAGGTTTCCGGCCAGACGAGAGCAGTGGTGACTGAGGCCAAGAAAAGGTCAAACACACAACTGTTAGTGTTTGCTAAAAATTACAGCTTTCTAATAACAAACCTCTTCCTTAAGGTTTATGACTTCAAACTAATGGCTCCAATAATGGAACCTTTATGAGTACTTTAAAAGTTAGATGTAGGTTTGTAGTGAGATAAATATTTAGTTTTTTAGAATGTAAGAAAAAAAATCTGATTCAAAAAACAATCATAAGAGAGAGAAATGTAAAATTAAGGGATCATCAAAGTTGATTCTCTATTAAGCTTATAAGTAAACTCCTCACCATTAGTTATCAGAACAGGAAAAAAAACTTCATAATAGAACTGTATAAAGTCAGAGAATCACAACATGTATTGGATACATAAAGGGGAAGCTATGTAGTGGTAAAATATATATTTGACTAAATGCAAAGAAATGAAAATATATATAAATAGAAGTGGAAGAAGTGGCTGATATCGAAAACTCCTACCGGTGGCTGGACAAAGCTGGACTGTAAAACAACACAGAGGCACTAAACCCAGCAGCAAAGGAGCAGGCTCTGAGTACAAGATCAACAGAGGCCGGGGTCTACCACACCAGGGTCTACAAAACCAGGGTCTACCAAACCAGGGTCTACCACACCAGGCAGGACCCCTGGTGCAGGCTGTGCAAGGGTGCCCCTGAAACAATCCAGCAAATAACAGCAGAGTACAAGATGCTGGCTGACAGGGCATACATGAAAGCCATAACCAAGTGGCAGGCACAATGTACAGTCCCAAAGTCAAAATGGAAAACGCCTCCAAAGGTGGTTGACAAGGGCAGAGCTAAGATCCTGTGGAACTTCCAGATAAACAGGTTGGCCAACCAACCTGACATAGTAGTTCCGGACAAACAGGAGAACAAGGCTGCAGTGGTAGATGTGGCGATCCCACGCAATAGCAACATCAGGAGGAAGGAACATGAGAAGCTCGAGAAATACCAAGGGCTGATAGAAGAGTTAGAAAGGATGTGGAAGGTGAAGGCACAAGTGGTACCTGTGGTGACAGGAACACTGGGGGCTGTAGCACCCAAACTAGGAGAGGGGCTCCAGCAGATTCCAGGAACAGCATCTGAGATCTCTGTCCAGAAGAGTGCAGTACTAGGAACAGCTAAGATACTGCGCAGGACCCTCAAGCTCCCAGGCCTCTGGTAGAGGACCCGAAGGAACAAGACCACGCTAAAGAAGGAAGGGGCGGGTGGGAATTTTTAAAATGTATATATATATTTTAGTTGAAGGCTGAATTATGAATAGACTGACCTATAGTGATTGCTATGGACTCTGCTCTAAGAAGAGGGATACACCTCGGACAGGAGGCCAGTCGATGTCAGGGCCAACACAAAGAGACATAAACAGACAGTCACACCTACAGGCAATTTAGAGTCACCAATTAACCGAAAAGCATGTCTCAGGACTGTGGGAGGAAACCTGAGTACCCAGAGGAAACCAACACAAGCCTGGAGAGGCACAGCAGCTCTAAAGCAGCAGCAGAACTAAGGAAATTCATTTCTAACTTTATGGAAATGCTTTAGGTCTGCAGTGTTGGGTATTAGAGGCTGATAATCTGGAGCTGCAGAAAAATAAACACCAGTTAAAAAAGGTTTTTCAGAACCGGGCAACCCAAAAAGTGGTTATAACTGCTTGCTATTAGCTAGAAAATAATTTAATAACCAGTAATAAGTGGTTCCAAGCCAAATACCACAGTGGCTTTTCATTCAGCTCAGAAACCTGTTGGCAATCATGTACAACACAAATAAGAAGATCAAACAACATAACGCACAAGTCAGACGCTGCAGCGTGTTTTGGAAAGAGTCAGGGTGAGAACATCAGGTGAATGATTATATTGGCCCCACTCATTGATTTTGATATTCACATTCCTCTCGTATGCTCCCCTCTCCACCTTTATCCTCAGGTCTTTACAGCCTCTTTTGCCCTCGCACAGATGCAGTGGAAGGGAAGGTGGTGGAGCTGAAACCCAGCAGGAGGAGACGATGATGTTTAAGATGGAGGAGGAAGATGTTTAACCGAATGTGGAGAGAGAAGGGAAGAAAGTAGTGGAGAAGCAAGAGGATGGGAGGGTGGAGTAGGTGGGAGGGAGATGGATGGGTTGGGGGGGGGCAGCTGGATGTCTTGTTTGGCTGATACTAATCTGACAGCTATTAGAGGGGGGAGAGTTAGAGACCTGCGTGGATGGGGTGGTGGGGTGGGGTGTGTAATGGTGGTGCTGGGGTGATGTATGCTCCGCTTCACACTGAAACCAGCTCGCCAGTGTGTGTGTGTGTGTGTGTGTGTGTGTGTGCGCGTATCAATATTACTTCATTCTTCTACATTCAATTCTCTCTTAGCCTCAATGGCCTCACTCTCATCCTGCCCCCCCCCCATTTCCTCTGCTCCCCCAACCTCCCGTCTTCTTCTGGTGTAGCGGGTGCCACTATACATTCCAGTGTCTCACGGCGTTACAAGGCCTGCCCTTAATTTGACAGTGTCACCGGGATCCATCTTCATTCTCTCACTCTTTTCATAATCTGATCATCTTCCTCCAACATGCAATTAGTGCCCCTCCCCTTTCCCCCCCTCCCAACGCACCATCCTCAGTCCCCTCGTGGCCCCCAAGCAGCACGCCACTGCCCCCGCCGAGCGGCCTGGATGATTGCTACAGCTTTCCCTGTGCAATCCATTTAGAGCGGGGGCCCTGTAATGAATATGTACATTGAGAGGGACCTCGGCAGGGGGGAGGGTCACGAGCAATCAACCTTGAATTCAATTATGCCAGTGAAGGTTAATGACTGTGCTCAGTGGTCAGAGGCACGCGCCACATCGCCCATTAAAGCAGCTTGTCAGAACTGACAACGTGGGGGCAGGGATGCACTGGCTTGGAGGGAGAGTGTGGGTGGGTGAGAAAGGTGGGAGAAAGACAGAGGTGGAGGGGTTGGAAGGAGTGGAGAAAACAAGCGGGAGGAAAGATTTTAAAGGGTGGATGTGCGCTGAAAGGAGGTAGAGGGGGAGACAGAGCGAAGTCACGTGACGGACGAAGCCAGATAGACGGACAGATGGATAAACCAGTGTCGGACAGAGGTGCTAGATTACATTGAGTTCTCCCTGACAAATCAGACTGTCAAGTTCTCCAACCTCCACTGCCAACCCCCACCCCCCACCCCCACCCACAGTCCAGAGTGAAGCTGCACGGGTTAGCTGTAATATGATTAGTCTACATAAAGACGTGTCTGGAGTGTAATTCAGTGCTCACTAATGAGGCCCTGTCTGAACCCCGGACAGACGAATCCCCCCTGGTGGCACACACCCACCTGCAGCCGGAATCAGAGCTTCCCAGCCCGTCTCAGTCAGACCCGTCATGCAACTCCAGTGTCTCACCTTCACATCGTGCCCTAATGTCTCCTGCATCATCTGAGGCCTCTGCTCTAATGTGTCCGCTGACTCATTGTCGTCTCACCCATCACTCGAAACCTATTACAGTCTTTGCACAAATAAGCCTTAAAACCCTCGATAAGTTAACTCATTTGTCCGATGTTCAAGATTTTACTCAACAGTTTGTCAATATAAGAACAACAAGAACAAGCAGGAGGTGACAAGAAAAGTGTGATGTTGGTCCGTCAGAAGACATCTGGACACATTCAGTACATTCACAGCCACTTTAAAGAAGCACTGAGCTGTGTCAGCAATAAACGTCCACCACAGCTTGCTGTCCTCTGCCTGTCTGTACTGACGGCTCTTTGACTGTCCTCATGCTCCTGCATGTCTGAGTTTCGCTGCCCTGATGTTTATTCTGTCACAGTTTGTGATTCTCTGTTTTTGTCCTAATTATTGACTTATAATGTTGTATATCATTTGCATTGGAAACTGTAGTTCAATAGTCTCTTGTATTGATGCCCTTTACTAATGCGTCTGTTTCTTAATAATCTTAAATAATTTTTATGTTCCTAAGTTTTTTCTTTAATGTGCAAGTTTTTGTTTGTTGTCCCTGCAGTAATGTCACAAATAGACTCTTGGCTAAGTCTGGCTCATTCACAGCACTGTTTATTAATGTCGACCATCACGGTCAAAATAACCTATAGGCCGTGATGATAAAAAGAAAAAGAAATGGAGCAAATTAAAAAAGTGCCCATTTTTACCACTAATCTTTAACCAGTGTTAACTTTGTGGTGAAACCGCTCTTACATTTTGTCCTTAGCTCAGAATTGGGAGCAGCCAAGTTAGGTCTGCCTGAGGATCTATACTGTAGCTGAGTTCTGGCCCACGAGGGGTTAAAATGTCAGAGGGAAAACCCGGGGCATGGCCTTGATGACCCTTGAAAGTTTACATTAAAATCCTAAAGAAAATTTCAAACCAAGTGTGCAGAGGCCAAAGTGGGTGTAAGGTGGTCCCTTCACCTTTCTCTTAGTACTGGTCAAAGCACTAAGAGCATCTCACACATCTGGAAACATGCCATGACCTGCTGGCTTCTGTGGCTGAAAGATTATTTTAAAAAAATCCATTTTTATATTGTATCAACAATGTGGCTGGAATTTTGTATTGAACTACAATGCCTATACAAGCCCATAGAGTGTGAGCATCCCACCACACACACAGACCCCGGTGTTGGTGGTGGATGCAGCAGGTTGGGGGCCATCTGGACGTAGCGGCTTGTTGAGAGATAATGACATTCTCTGGGACTGAAGTCTTTGATGGCACAACAATATAGTCCTGCTGTACGGTTCTCAGCCTCGTTCTGGGCTTTTCTATCGACATCTAACCACTCAGGCTTAATGCGGCTATCATTTAAAAACACCAATCTAACATGCCACTAATTCTCATCCCGGGATGTGTGTTTATTATGGCCAATCAATCGTCACATACGGCCCAGCCATACGGTGAGCAGGCATTGCAAGTCCCCAGATTTAAAGGACTGACTACGTACACACTGCCTAGAAGCTACGATCAAGGTCGGTAAAGCTATGCTAAAATAAATTAATAATAATATTATAATAACAATAAAAACAGCAACAATTACAATAATAACTAGCCAAATCAAAACAATCAACTGAAAGATGCTAAAATGCCCCATAGAGTTGAGGACAATTGCAGAGTTGGGTGATAAATGAACAAACCTTTCAACATTACAAATTAGCTCTAACTCTCTAACTATGACCATAATGATTCAGCAACATTCACCAAGCTGTAAGTGACTAATTAAGTGTTTAATGGAAGCCCAGACCCCCAAAACGAGACCTGAAACATCTAAATGTCAAATATGAAAAGCTAATAAATACCCTTTAACATTCCCAACGCTATAACTAATGATAGAAGAATTCATAAAGTCTAATTAAAATAAAATGTCATGCAATTTTGTGCAAGTCTGCTGTGGTCAGTGCATCAATAATATGACAGATTGGAACATGTACCCGGCATGTTTCTGCTTTCAGGTGTGGTTTTATAGGCATAAGCAAACTTTAACCACAGAGTTTGAACGACCAGAAAGACACTGACATGGTTCCTGCAGAAAGGAATGGGCAACCAAACAATTTTTTGTGGTCTTGGTGACAGGGGTTCGAGATTATACATTTCTCATGAAGGTTATTTAAAGAAGCAGCATTTTTTTTTTCATTTTAGTAACTCAGCATTCAATGACGTCTGTAGGTTCCAGTCCTCAGGGTTCATTGGGGGCGTAATCAGTCCCACGAGGATTTTGCAGTTTTTGTGACTCTTGTGTGGTAAAATGCCAGATTTGGTGACAGATTTTCTTAAAAAATGTGATGCACATTGCAATGTTTTTAGTTTAAATCATTTTGTTTTAGCTGTGCAGTATTCCTGGGGGACTGATTTAATGAATTGTTCTAATAATAAATTAAATCATCAAATAAAAATTGTGGAGGGACTGATACATATTAAAACTGACAATTCAATGAGTGGGTAGAGTCATTTTCGAGTCTCTAAAATTGGGTTGTACAAATAGAAATGGTTCATGTGGACAGAGTCTAAACGACATAGATAACAGTGCACATATAAAGTAGTTTTTTTTTAGGTCAAACAGATGAATCCAGCACTTGAAAATCAAACAGAGGAGTTCTATTATCATTAATCTAAAAAAGCAAATGATTTGGGAGTGAACCATCCCGAGTTGTGGGTGCTGTGGTGGAGCTTCCTCCATCCGTAATGTGTGCGCCCCACTGAGTGCCGCTCTGCCCAATATGAATCGGTCCTATGCTGACTTCTTTGGTATCCATCATGAGCGAATATCCAAAAGCAAATTTAAGGATGGGAGGAAAAGTTTGCCACACCAGCATCCTCTTTAAATAGTTTATGTTGTTCACCGATGAAGAAAATATCAAATTTCCGATGAAAATTTATGGAAATTAGATCAATGCTATTACAGCAGCGACTTTTTAAAGCAATATATTCTTTCCAGCGACAGTCTATGTGCGGATGATAAATAGAAGGTCGTCAGAGAGAGTTGGGATGGTCTTTCCTCCTGTGGAGCGGACCTACGTATCTGTTATTGCATTTCAGCCTAACAGGATCAACATGCATACTAAAAAAATGCAGCTTCCCAAGAAAACCCCCATCCCGACATTCCCGTCACTCTCCACCTCTCTTCCTCACTCTCTTTATTTGTCATCAAGAATCTAATACCATTTTCACCACAGCGAGGTGTCAGGTTATTGTAAATAAGATGATATTTTCCTGGGGAGTGTGTGTGTGTGTGTGTGTGTGTGTATTCGCATAAGGAGACAGTATAGCTTTATAATTGTGATATATCAGCTTGTCAGAATCAAGTGTCTTTTAGACACTAATGTGTATGTGCATCTTTGTGTGTGTGTGTGTGTGTGTGTGTGTGTGTGTGTGTGCGTCTGAGTGACAGCATCTCATACGCAGATTTTGTGCACTTGCTATGATCCTGTCACAGTCTCAGGGCCTGGGTTTCCCGTCGGCTTGCGTTGATCGGTTCGCTCACATCGAACCAGCCCTAATTCTGATCATTTACTGGCCGCGCTCTCATCTTTCCAGTAACCGTGAGCGATATTGGCTTTCCAATCAAGGTGCTGATTGTTTATGGAGGGAGGGCTATTTATTCAAAACGGAGCGCTTTTTCTGTCCTCGCAACCTCTTTTGACAGCACAAGATATTGATTTTGGATTCTTCACAAGAAGCTATTTAGTTTCTTCTTTCACAAACAATCAGCTGTTTAAGTAAAAATGAAGTCTCTATTCTATGAATGTCTTATATGCTTTGTGTGCTGTTGTGTACTTTTCCTTTTTCTTGTGTGAGTGTATTTACACGTGATGTTATCACTAGTCAGTTGAACAGTGTGTAGCATGTTGTCTTTATCTATTCCTAAATGCTGCAGTGAGATAACTTAAATTGTTGGAGGCCCACAGGACAAAATGAATAAAATCCATCGGAAATGAGACACTGTATACACCTTTAAATTCAAATGTCCCCACTTTCAAGCCAAAAAGTGAGTGTTTAATCATATTTTTTGACAAGCATATGATGGTGGAATATGAACAAACACAATGTGACAATAAACAGTGAGTCAACTGGGATTTTTCTCGCTCTGAGAGGAGTTGGAGTGCCATTGTTTAAAAATTCTGTGGGACGCTTTTCATTTTGAGCTGCTCTTTATTCACTTTGTCTTACTCTGTAGACACATCTATTTCATGTTTTCTGAAAAACCTTCCATTCGTATTACAACGTAAATTACTTTATCAGAAATAATAAAAGGGATGTACTGTATGTCCTTCAACTTTAAATTCATTTTGCTGAGAACACATGGTAAATATATAGTACATAATTTATTTTAATTTCTATGAAGAACTAACTAACTAACATCCCTTTAAAATCTAGTAAAGACAGAATCTAAAATATCTTTCCGATCCTTTAACTGTAGTACAGGAAGTCATCCTAAGATATGTATCTGCATCATCTTGTACATGTTAGAATGCATTTTGTGCTTGTGTAAAACTAATACACAATTAAATGACTGAACTGACAACAGTTTTTCCTTTTGTGGTGGGCCCAGCTAGCTGCCCAGGACAATGAGGTCCTCAAATGAATGCAGGGAAGTGTGATAATTACTGCTATTCTGAGAAGCAGACAGAGAGCTGAAGAAGGAGGGAATTATTGTTCTGCAGCGAGGGAGGGGAAATACACGTTTCCTTTTCTGGAACTAAATATTTACCCACCTCTACAGCCAGCTGACTCACGCTCAGACGACAGCGCACAAAGGCCCCTCGCAGGGTCCAAGTGATGCCGAAGACATGGCTGCCATTAGTGCTCCGCGGCGCGCACGCACCATTCCCAACACATGCTGATGCTTTCTCTGAGACACACACACCCGGCTTCCTGATCTGATTAGTGGACTGCGGTACTCTGTTAGCCTGATGATAGGCCATTTCCCCTTTTCCCATAAGGCCACTGTCCTGCCCTTGTCCTGCATGGGGCATTTGTAGCGGCAGGTGACAAAAGATTGTAGGAAACGAGATGGCATGCGTGTTAGAAACTTGTGCCGTCGCAGCAAACCACCAAATAAATGTAGACAAATAAAACCATTTTGCAAAATGTTTGCAACCCAAATAGTAATAAAAAAATGTGTTTTGCTGTTCAAGGCAGGTTTTCAACTCAAATTGTTATTTAGTAATTAAGTATTAGTAATTCAGAGCTAATGTCTGGAGAAGAAAACGTCTTCATGGGAAAAGTTTGCATATCGTACACACTGCATACTACACAGCATCCTGCTAAGCCTTTTAATTCACACAAGGGAACAGGTGGTCAGATATTTCCCTCACAGTATAGGGCAGCCTTATAAAGAATGTGTATTATAATATTAGTAGGTGGAGACTGAATTATACAATAGAAGAAGGGCTCCGTGGACTGGGTCCCATGCTGACAGTAATGACCTGAAACGTGGAGTCCTTCTGTCACCTATGTTTAAGGCTTTTCTCATTGTTTTCCTTGTTTCTTCCCCCAATGTATGGTCAATCTGTCATCATGACCCACACACAAATACACACACACACTTTTCTGTACAATATTGTAAGACCTGCCGCCTCCTCCGCTTAAGCCCCTGCAGTAACGGAGACTATCAGATGTCAGATAGTTTACAAAGTAAGAGCGGAGATCAGAAACTAATGGAACTTGAAATGAATTTCCGAAAGCAAAAACAAAAACAATTTTTGTACTCAAAACATTTTTGCCTGAAATTAAATGAATGCAGCATCTTGGCTTATAATTCACTAAATAAAAAAGTAAACTGAAGATTAAATTGTGAAAATGGCATTTATAGTAAATCTAAATGCTTAAACCATTCATGTGCCATTTCTATTGCACGGAACTTTCTCAATGGACCAAGAACCTTTCGAGGAACTTTACCTGCATTTCAGTAGAAGGAACAGAGCATCAATGTAGTAGTTCCTGTTTGACAGAACCAAACAACCAACCGAACTAACTGACTAACTCACTGACAAACAGCTGTACGAGAACAAGAAGCAGCGAGTGGCAATTTGAAAACAAAGTGAAACTGAAAACGGGCTTCTTAGCGGCACAAAAGAGACTAGCTCTTTGGTTCCTTGGGTCATAGTTCCTGGTACCGTTTTGTAGAGACCAAACCTCCAGTGAAACATGAGAGTGAGTTGGTATTAAGGAAGGTATAAGGGAAAATCTTGTATGGAGAAAATAAAGTGTCAGAACTTTGGTGCTGCATTTGATCACCTGCTGAAATTATCAGAAAAATGTGTATGTGTATATGAGAAAAAAGAATATATATTAAGAGAGAAATAAAATATACCATTTGACATTACATCAATCACTTTGTCACTTTCTTTTTAACTGACAAACTAAATAATGTGCATCAGTTTGTCCATTAAAGCACGAGTAACGTTTTTATAGTCTTATGGTAGAGCTAATGCTAACTACCGTGTTCACTACTGCAATTCAGAGGGAAAACAAACGAGACAATAAATAATAAATGACACTCTTTAAGCTGTGTTCCTAACATAAAAAAGTAATGCCTCTAATATGCAACTAATATCCCATATTTTGTCCTCAGTGGAATCTAATGAATAACAGAGCTATTCCAATTAGGTGCGGGAAGTTACTGTTAATTACATTTCTAAGTTCTATTATGTGGTTAGCATGCATTAATCACAATGTTATTTTTCCAAATCTGATTTGTGGTTAAAGGAGTCAAAGTGTATTTAGAGTGGATTATGGCTCAGCTCCTGGATGTAAGGGTTCTCGGATAAACAGCAATGGACTGTGATAGAGTACATTAAAAAGAGAAAAAACACATTCCTGAGGAAGCGTAATTCAATAATACGCATTCAATTTTTTTTAAGGAATTATAAAAAGCCCTGATAAGACAAAGTCTAGTATAATTAGGGACATAATAAAGTAAGTCAGTAAATACAACAAACTGGGGGAAAAAAAATGATTTTGTGACAATCCTCTTAGGGAATGTAAATTTACAAAACATCCAGTAAAAAGAAAAACAGGGTACTTTAGGCTAATGCTAACATCACTAATGAGCTGCCGCAAATTAATATTTTATTAGCCATAATAATCTGTAGATTATTGTGTTTACCAAATTTAAAAAAAAAAAGTCTACGGTTGTTGAAATGTGTCACTTAAAACACAAAATGAAGATCAACGCCATGCTCAGGCTAAAAGGAGAAGGTCAGCGGATCATCAAGACTGGTGAGGAGCCATGTCTTGTAATAATTTAATAATAACCGGGTGGCAACAATTATAACATTGACCGCACTGAGGAAAGTGACAGGGGGCCAAGGGCTGAGGGGAGACAATAATTGTTGTCCTGAGGTCAAAGAGAGAGTGTATAAAGACACACTTCCTTCTAATCAAATCAAGTCCAACAGTCTCCAGTTTCCTCCTCTCCGCTCTGTATGCTCTATCAGGGGGAAATACTAAGCTAAACAGGAAATGTCACATTATAAAACCAGGAAGCAAGAGTTAGATCATCAAATCACAGAGCAGGAGAAAGTTTTGGAAGAGGAGATATTCTGAATGTTAGCACTGCACGCCCAGTGCCCGGGTGAGGATTCCAGTCATCCTGTAAAGAGTTTAGTCCGTCCGTCCACCCACCCATCCACTCCTAATGTCCACTCCTCTGTAAGTGGACAGAGCTCATCTTTGACAGTCTAGAGACAGAACAAACCAACACGCAACATGCATTTGCCAGAACAAATCCTGGAGAACAAATGGAGCTTTTCCGGTGGTGATGCCCAATAAAGCCGGTGAACATTTAGTAGGTCTGTAGTAAGGCAGCAGTGATAAACAGACAAGAGGCTTATTTAAGGAAGAGGGGAATGAGCAGCAGGAAGTGGTGGAGGAAAAGAGCAGGAGTCTTTGAGTGTAACCACCTCCCCTGACCCTAATCCACTATTCAAGAACTAAGTCAACCTATTGGCATTCGTTAATCCTGAATTGGTTTACAATCAATGTAGTCCTCAATAACTCCTTATTCATTCATTCATCAATACCCACTGACCACTCCTGGTCCCCATGTGTCCCACCTGTCACATGCTTGTCCCTGCTTTTTGTGTGCCAGCCTTTTGCCTCCTTGGTGCTGTGGCTCTGTGGGTGCCAGTGTCAGCTGTCCATTAGTCCACCACTTAAAGCCGTGATATGAATTTTTGTACAGATGTATTCATATGAATCTGAATCAAACTGTGATCCCTGTGCTTTCAGTGTTAATCTGTGGTTGGCATTTTGGGTTTTAAATTACATATCTGTACAAGGAGATGGACTCAATCTTTGTAATTTGGTACACACGTTCATCAAGATTAAATTTATTACCTTTGGACGTTCCTTGACCTCGAGCAGGTCAAAATTTGATGCTGTATTGACTGAGTATTTTGGACGACCAGAAGCAAAGCTGAGCAAAGCTGTACGTAATGTTGAAGGCACACAGCCAAACATCAGCATCATCAATGTTAGTCTTGTTAAAAAAAAGAAGAACCAGGGAAGCTCTTATATCTTTTTTAAAATTTTCTTCAGTGATAATATGACATGCTACGCTTGTGGTCCCCTCACACAGACATGTCATGTCACAGCTGATGACCCATCTCTGCTTGACAAGTTAGAGGGGATCGGGATCCCAGCACGTGCCACTGACACTCGATCAGATGAATGTGTGAATGGGCGTGTCGCAGTGCACAAAGTAAATCAATTAAGCTGTGGGAATCTCTAGGGAGAAAGAGAGAGCCTCTCTTCCCTGGCCTCAACTCCCCACAGACCTCTAAAATACACATTAAATTCAAAAAGTAATCTGTGCTTCTATTAAAAAGCCCATAAGCATACTATAGACGCATGCCTGGTCATCGTGGGTGCAGCTGCTAAACCCCACAATACGGCATCCCGCAACCAGAAATCAGCTCTCATTGTTGCATCTTCTACTTGAGCATCAAGCCAATGCTGTTTCATCAGTGACATCTTTAATCAGATTAGCAAAGGCTCCTGGTACCTCAGGTGTTTTAATCTGGCAGACAGAAAACATTTCTGAAAAAGATGCTAAAGATTTAGAACATAAAACGGAAACCGGCGCTCTTTGTTTTTTACTGTAAACTAAGACAATCCTTTTTAGTGATACGCTGAAACTAGCATGTGTACAGATGTTGTGAAGTTCAAAGGTTGAACCCTGAGGGGAGCGGGTGAGGGGGTTAGGGCAGGTGGCGGGTGGGTGCATGTGGGCCAAAGCATCTAGGATACGCTTAACCTCTTCAGTAGGAGGACCCAAACCTTGCCCCAACGGAGGGGTCCACAGGGACACACTCACCGATTTTATTAGAAATACATACGTGAATCTTGAAGCGAATATGCTCATCTCACCACATAAATGAACACTGTTTAGAGAAAAAGATTCGCTTTGGATCTTTATGTCCATTCACACTAATTACACATCATAATTTACCGTTGCTAAAACATCCCGAGCAGCCCGACCATCACCTCCCTGATCTCCCACCTCCAACCTCACCCTGAACCTTCACCTTAGCTCCCTGAGAAGCAGAGGGGGTGCAGGACGGGGACACGGGCGATAGATGAGGGCAGTGAAAAAGAGCAGCGCTTTAATTGACACCCTTTAAGTTATCTGCAAGATAATTATGGCCAACAGCTGTAGACGGTGCAACATGCAACAATGGGACTTATTAGCATTCTGGTGGATGTCTATCAGGGAGTTCCGCACCGCATGAATGTTGCTCGAACAACGTTAATACGAGGCATATATGCAAACACAAACATGAATGCATTTGTACACAGTGGGAATATTGGAGATAGACATACATCCGCGCAAGTATGGAGACACAAAAGACTCCGGTTGCTTTGAAACTGAAGGGAAAGTGGTGGAGAAGAAGCTGCAGCTGATGACTTTTGTTATTTTGCTACACCGAAGGGTCGGAGCTCTTTAAAACCCACACTCTCCAATCTGCCTCAAAGCAAGAGCAGACCCCACTGAGCTTAAGAATATGTGCTCCCCATTTTAGTCCTAATGCGAGAATTAATTATGAATTAATTAACATTACACTTAGGAGCAGCTACTTTTAAATCTCTGTTCCCCCCCCTCCCCCTTCTGTGTAGTCAGGAATAATAGAAGCCAGGGCTGAAGAGAGAGAGAGAGAGAGAGAGACAAAAAGGCGGGATCAAGATATGGATGCAATGTGTTCTCATGTAATAAGACTATCTCCAGGTTATGAATTAGAAAATGTGTGTAGAGATTGTTTCTCCCGGCGAGCCATTAAATATTTCATGGAGGGGGATAAATGCTGGGCGAATGCCCCCTCAACCCCTCCCAACCTGATCCACACTGCAATTAAAGGCCCATTATCCCTCTCTCAACCCTCACATTCTGTACAAACCGGGCCTCAAAAGCAGCAATAAGGAGTCCTGTGATAACAGAAATAATGAGTCGAATACTCATCTTTAGGATTTATAATGAAATGACATAGTTTTGCTAACCCGAGTGTTTTTATAGGTCATTTCCCGCTAAACATCATCAAAAATGAGGAAATCCTCCAGCTTCACACTATTGGGTTTCATTCATTCCATTTGATTTGACATATCATGCTTCTGTGCCTTGGCAATAAGGACACAACATTGCAGCATATTGGCAAGCTCATTTGCTTTTCATAGTGAGCGTTGTGTCCAAAAAAAAGTGCCCCCTGGGATAAACACGTGTACGGGGACTGCGGGCTCGCCGCCCCAGCAGCAGGTGGCCCATTGCTGCCTAATGAACACCGCAATCTGTTACTATCGCAGTGGTGCTTTTCACCAGACAATTAGGCGACTAAGCATGTCATTATTCCAGGCCAACAAGAAGAGCCTCTTCTCTAATTTCATCTTTTCATTCCTGTTTACTCACCCACACTCCCCTCATTAACGAGAGATTTTTCAGTCCATGCTAATTGGTTTCAATAACATTCATTTTAGTTGAAAGGGAATGATTCTGTTAATTGAGGAGCGCAGAGAGAGGAGAGAGGGAGCGAGGAGGAAGAAAAAAAAGAGAGGCTTCTTTTAATTTTCAAGTGCGTCCATGAGATGACGCTTTTGAAAAAGCGCTCTACAGGTTCAGAGCTAATGAAATTAAGTGATGCCGGCCGTGGCAAAAAGGAAAGCCCAAATTAAAAGCAATTTATTTTCATTGAGGCATGTGGCACTGTTCGGGCACAATTAATGGGCTGAGCATAGACACGGAGATGTGGAGACAGAGAACAAAAAAAAAAAAAAAAAACGAGATAAAGATACAAAGAAATGACCGGTGACGCAGCCGAGTTAAGAGAAAGCGACGCTGGACCTGGACAGATTAACAATAATGATGTGTGTGAATGTATTTCTATTTCTTTCTCCCCTTTTGTCAAGTTTCCATTGGAAATACAGGCAGTGGCTGTTCAAATATTTAAAAAGATCTCAAATACTGTGGATGTTTGTGTAAAGTCTGGCAGTAATACTGCGTGGCTCACAACCAGGATAACAAGACGGTTTCCAGTGAGCATGCTCTTTTCAAAGTGTGTGGTTAAAACTACAACTGTGTGGTTGTAACACTTGCAACCTTTTGGCCTTTACCCCACTACGCATAAAACGCCGCATTAACGAATTACGCTTCATTTCACTCATTAATCTCTGTTCGTCAATATTATTGTGTGTTTTTTTATTCTCATGTTCTCATTTTATTTGCATACCAACTATGTGAGCAGTGCACAACTTAGAAGCTGTTTTGAAGCTGTCGTGTGATCTTCACAGTAGACAGTGTTGCTCTTGGAATTTCAACATTTTAATTTGAGCAATTAAAGTGTTAATTTATCACATGAATTAAGGATCAATTCTTACCTAACTTCATTTGAATACCTAAAATTCTGTGACAACTGGTTACACTCCATCTGCTCATGAGGATCATGTTTGAAAGCTTTGGAACAGACACTACACGGATCATGTGGGATTGTTTTCTCTAATAATAAACTAATAATAACAACACAAACATAAATTATGATTTAACTGAATTTGTGAAACAAATGAATACTTCAAATGCTAAGAAAAGAAATGGAAATCCGAGTATCTACGGTTTTCATGACACGTGGGCAAACTCATGCGAGATGAATAAAAACTCTATGTGGTGATGTTGTTTTCTCTTTTGCCGTTTTCACGATTAAGAATGAAATCTGAACTTCAGCCCAGTTCAGTTTATTTCAATGGCTGTTTTATGTACTTTACTGTATTCGTCTTACACTGATCTAGAGTCTGTGCAAGACTATGCATAGTAGGGAGACACTCAGTATGTATGCATCCATTATCTGAACTGCTTATCCTGTTTAGGGCTGCAGGAGTCCTGGAGCCTGGCTGTCACTGAGCGAGAGGGGTGGTACATCCTGGACAAGTTACCAGTCTATCCTGGGCCATTCTGTAAGTACATGTAAACGAAATTATAACTCATCAGTTATCACTTACAATGTTTTGCCTAAACCCTCTGTTTACAACAAGTAACATTAATAAATGTTTATTGTTAATGTATAATGTATAAATGTTAATTTATCTAGGCCTTCCAGGCGGCTTCACATCGTTCCGGAGGAATGAGTCTGGGATGCTCCTGGGAAGCAAATCAAGTGTTAGAGCTGAATGTCACAGCCAATAGCAGAGCCCCGGTTAGGGCCATAACCCCTCCGATCCGGTCAGTCAGCTGCCTAACAAGCCGTTGTAGGCTTTGCTTGTTTAGTGATGGCAGAGTGAGCGTGTTAATGGGCTGTCTAAACAGCCTCAGCTGGGGGCCGCAGCAAAGCGAGGGGGGGGTGTAATAGACCATCCCTCCGGTTGCTCCGCAGGCTGGAGGTGTGGCAGCGTGTAGTATGTAGAGGCATTTGAAGACCACGGGAAGAAGAGACAGACGGGATGACTCGAGCAGCTTGAATCACTGCTGATCAATATGCTGACAACAGAGAGAAAAGGAGGAGGAGGCCTGAGATGGAAAACAATTAAAAGAATGATTTGGTTGCTACAGTGCTGTCGGTTTCCCAGCCGAAGCCTCGGCGTCTCCGTCTCTGCCTGCGTTTCAGCCAATGAGAAACCAAACTAGTATAAAGTATGACTAAATGCCCTGCTAGTCTCCGAGGAGCTCTGAGTGCGGAGCTAGCGGGAGATCAGTGCAGTTAATTTACATAGCATTTGCATTATGTCAGGACATGAGCTACAAATAGGTATGAGTGTGTGGCTTAATTAGAAATGAGCCAGGCTTTTCAAAAACACCCTTTTGCATCATAATTGAGTCAGCTCCGCGGTGGAGTAAATGGCAGTGAGAGGGGGAAAAGATGTGTGTTAGTGAACACGCTCAGAGATGATTGGTAATTGTGATACACCTACCTGGTCTCAGAGCGTGCTGCATTATTTATATCCAAAACATCTGTGCAAACATATAAACCACAGCACAGGAAACTGCCCTGTAATATCTGGGTCCAGCCTATTAAACACATGATAAACACTGTATGTGAATAACTTGTATCTGGAGGAGGTTGTGACTTGTCGGTTGCAGCTCTATGTGCAGATTTCTACCACTTTCTTTTCCAGTTTCATGTTAAACCTAAAACTAAATAATAAAAAGCTAAAGATGTTCAGATCCAGGAAGCTTAGTTTGCTCTAAACTCCACCGTCCAAACTGCTTCAAACTAAAACAGTGACAGTTTCCACAGACTTTAGCCTCCACAACTGCCTAAAGAGGCATTTGGAGGGGTATGAGAAGATGTTAGACATGGGCCTGACAACCATTGCTAATTTAAATATACACATTTAAATTAATAGCTGGTACAAAGAAATGGTGCTAAAGCTAAACTATAGGCTAAATTATTAAATATCAGCAAATAATAAAACATTGGATTGGAAAAAAAAATCTTTACATGATACAAATGAAGATTCTGCATATTTTAGTTAAATAATAATACATGAAAATGTTAACAAAAAATACTTTTAATAAAACAACTAACTATATGTTTAACTGCAGGACAATGGGTATGTGGTAAAATCCAGTGTCCAATCATTGATTGTGTCACTCTATGAAAGCATAAATATGCAGTTTTAATAGTGTGCAGACAGTGGAGCTCTGTGGCATGTATCAGGCAAAACCAGTTTATAGTATAATCTTAGTAATTGTTGGGAAAAAACAACAATGAAAACTCCCCTGCCGTATTCTTATAAGGGGTCATTAACCTACGAGAAAAAAATCTACTCCAAGAGAAACCATTGCCACAAACTACACAACAGCTAGACCGAACGACACCAGACACAGAAACGTCCAAACCACCTGAAGCTGATCTGTGGCCAAAGGGTCGATAACTTTCCGACCTGCGTATTATCCCTGCAGTCAGCCACCCACCCATTCATTCATCCATCCATCCATTAATCCATCCATCTCTTTGTGTATTTAATGGCTTCTCCGACTCTCGGGAACATCGTCTTTATTGTCATACAGTCGGCTCGTGTGTAGAATATGAGTTGGAATATTTGTGCCTGTATGTTTTCAGATTTAAACTTGCTTAGTGATGCACCAAAAAATGGGTGTGTGTCGGGGGAGCAGAGTACCTGGGGTTACCAAGGTTACCAAATTGAATTGTCCGCTCCGACATGGCTGATCTGCATAATTTGGTGGTATCATTCACAGTGTCTCACTGCCCGAGTGATGAATGGCACCCGCAGAAGATAATATTTCTGCTTGAATGTAATAAATCTTATGTAAAGTGCCCCACTGCTTATATAGGAACGGTGGAGCTGTGGCAGAAAAAGACATCCTATTCCTTTTTTTAACCTCCTTTATTTCTCTTCACTTGTTTTGCCGTCCTCAATATCTTTCCCATGAAAACACACAAACACGAGGCCTTTGCCAACAGGAGGTGCTAGTTGTGTGGATTATTATGTGCAGCACAATATTAGCCACTGATCTTGATGTTTACCTTACAAAGTTTTTTTCAAAACCTGTTTCTTTGTATAGAATAAAGCTACATTTTCCACCGTGTGTATGTTCTGATAACCCTGATCTCCTCAGAGACGTCCTCTCTCTGCTGCTCCTGTACCTGTTGTATTGATTGCAGCCCCAGCCATTCCCTAACAGACAGCCCGCAGTGTCCTGCTATTACTAAACCAGCCCTTGGGTCATGAACTCGTGACCTCCTGCTGCTCAGCACAGCTCCGTGTGGGGGCATGACCCCCACAGGGGAGCGGGAGGCAGGGGACAGTGTGGGGCAGCTGTTCGTGTTATTCATACCCTACCGATCATGATGTGTTTGCATGTGCTTATCATGCATTAACACTCATTAAAAAGACAATAAGCATAGCGGAGGCTTTGTGATATACATCCAGACTAGATTCTTACACGTACAAAACACTTGTGGCAAAGACAAATAGGTGGGATAGCTCGTATAGATAAAGACAGTCGGTGTGTCGTGCTGCGGAGCCCGGAGCATATGCAAATTAAATGCAAGCTGTGTGTGTTGTAGTTTAATTTGTTATACGATAACACTGTTCTAAAAGTCAAAGCCAGAAAGTGTCTATTTATTCCAAAGGTTACTAATCACAATTGTTTACTAATTAAGTTTCTCGATCTCCTTCCTCCTATTATGGCTGTTTTTAATAAGCTGAGAGTCAGGTGTACTTGACAGTAATGAATGACTGATTTTAGCTGATCGTTATTGCTGCCCTCCTCCTGCCTGGCTGTGTGTGTGTGTGTGTGTGTCTGCACAGGTCTGCGCGTGCTGTGGCTGCCTAATAAAAGGGATAATTGTTCCATCTTTGCTTGCAGACACATACAGCAGTGTGTATTGACTGCTTGACAGGCTGTGATTCCAGTAAAGCTAATGGCTTTCTCAATTCTCCTGCTCCATCCATCAGGCCCCGAGAGCACCCCGTCATGTTTTCAATTAATGAAGAGAAAACCATAAAAAGTTAAAAGGCGGTGTGACACAGTGGACGACAGCGAGAAAGCACACACACACACACACACACATAAAAATTTGTAATCACTTATAAGAAACATACACAGAACACAGACTTGCAGGTTGAAAAAAAGCTTGAGACTTAAAAGCTCTTTTTTTTTAAGGCCGTGACAGACAATGGGAGCAAAACAATCCCATGTTTTGTTTGCTGTGGGTTTGAAGCTTGTCTGTGATTCAACGTCACACCCTCAGCTTGTAATCATAATGTATATGTATTCTGCTGCTGGGTCTGCTTACTTTGGGTGCAGCCTGCTGGCTTTATGTGGGAGATGAAGGGAAACTTCCGATCTGCCTGGGTGAGCGATAGTAAAGCCCTCCAATTCAGGCAGGAAATTATGGAGTAAGTGGCTTGGTGGCTGATAGTCAAATGAAGCCAGGGCGGCTGGATGCCAGCTCTAATTAACCGGCGGGCAGGTTTCTGAGATATCAGGAATCCTACCGGCTAACCTGATGACAAGAGCAGGGAGCGCACAGCAGTACAAACAGGCGCATGTCCACAAATATGCAGGACACTGCACACAGAGAAATGCGCCCACACAAATAATTATCTCTAAATCAACTTTCAGCATATACTTTACTATACAAACCCACTGAAATCTCTATTTCCGACCTTTGACCTTGCAATGTTGGGTTATTAAAAATGTCCACAGATGTCCTCATTCATTTGCAGTATGTAAAAACAGAGACATTCATGACAGTCGTATTTGTCAGTGTTTATACCAAGCAAAACTTCCTTATAATCATTTTCCAATTAAATTTAAAAAAGGAATGAAAAACAAGGAGAAAACCCAAACTTAGCATTTTGTTCTCAAATGCAGTCAGCAGAAGCAATCATTTTCTATAAACAAGTCGCTGTGCTGCCTAATGACGGCTCATGTCTGAAGATCAGCAATTTAACAATCACATCATCAGACGCTTTACAGAATTAATTTTAAATGATTGACAGTCTTTTATATGCATATCACTAATCTCTGTAATTTGCTATTGCCTTATTGGACAGAAAGAGGTAAAGAAAATGGTAAAAGGCTGCTAGCAGAAAAATCAGACAGACCAAAATGTCCAGGACGCACTGAGCAACTATCAATAAAAGGCTGAAGTGAGTTGAAGGAACTTTTGGCAATTTCTAAGCACTCATTTGTGACTATGCTGTATGGAGTTAAAATGCTGGGAAAAATGAAACTATAAACACAGTTGGAAGAGGTGTATATTGGTCGGCAAGAATGAGATTTATAGCTCTTCTCGTATTTAATTTGTTGGTCTAAATCACCAGTGATGTGATGCGAAAGTGAGCTAAAAAATAAATGTCGCGGTGACAAGACTGCCTGCTGGGAAATATTCAACATGACTGCCATTGCTGAAGTCTGCTGCCAGTGTTTACTCCACATAGGCATATAAAACATTTATCCCCACCACAGGTTTTACTGAAATTAATCAGAAGGAATACTTACAGAGGACACTCAGTTACAGCGTGAGGGCATCATATACTGAGCAGGAAGATTTCTAGATATTTCCTTCATATATGTTTGATGTTCTTCTGCTTCTGGTTCCTGCGCGTACGTCTTTCTGACTTGCTGCTAAGGGAGTTCACACCTTTCCCCCTAGGCCCTTTCCTTTCCTGACCAGTAATAGGCTTAATAGGAAGAAAATTTAAAGCGGGGAAAAAGAGAAGTTAACTTGGTGAGAAGGACTTGATAGAAATCACATGAGCGCCTTGTGCTGCGCCTGCACGCCTCTTCACTTTAACCAAAGAGTGCTGAAGGTGAGAAAGATACTGGAGGATAGATGAAGAAAGCGTAATCATGTGTGGGAGTCAGATATAACCAATGCTTGTCAATCATCATCAAGCGCCCTTCTTGGTGCCTGCAGTTTGACTTTGCTCATCACTCAGGATAAGTTCCAACTCAACACACTGGAGGCTTTTTGATTTTGATGTAGTTATTTTTCACTTTGCTTGTGCATGTTGAATGTGACACATACCTTATTCTGTCTCACTAACGCATTTTCGCTGCAATGTTTTTCAGAGGGGGGAAAAGGAGGAATGGCAGCTGAGGATAAATGCATTTTTCATTATTATAGATTCTCTCCACTTCTCCGCTGGCAGTCGGAGCAACCTCTGCTTAAACATCTCTTCTCTGCCCCTCGGCGCTTCCCCGTGCTTGGACGCTGGCCAAGCAAAAAGTAATTTAAACATTACAGGAAATTAAATCTCACATTTCCAATTTTTACCCTAAAGTTTAAGTACAATGAAAATGTCACCCATGAATTATGGAATCAAGCTGAATTTCTCCTCCAAACTTTAAACTGTAAATGTAAATGCCCTTGACAACAAGGTGGGCACTCGTAGGCTCCGCTGCTCCCTCCTCCTGATGTGATGCGCAGCCAATCAAAAGACACCGAAGAAGGGAGAGGATAATACCATTTTTTTCTGGGCTCTTTTTTTTCCTCTAAAAAACATTAAAAAAGATGTGGGTAGTAAGCAGTGATCACTGTCAGCCACATTTTTTACAATGATTTGGTGTTTGTGCGAATTCTGCACTTGATCCGATGCTTTAACACAGCGTTAAATGTTAAGGACAAACTGTTGCGCAGACATTATCTATTCAGCCTCGTTTATCACAGCGTCTAAATGTCTCATATTAAGACATCACACCAGTCTCCAGTATTCAGAGTTATCCAGAGATCACCTGTTAAAACACATCTTTGTGATATTTCACTCCCTAAGCGCAGCGTTACTGCAAAGATAATACATCCACTTGATGTGTCTCACACCTAGACCAAATTATATTTACTGCTAAATCACATTTCTGATGGCGCTGTGTTATTAGAAAATTGCATGTTGCGCGTTTGATTTATGTCCCGGCGTATCTAGAGGAAAAAAAAAACGACCCACCCTCCCACGCTTGCAGGTGAGATGAGTTCTTGCAGATTGCTGTTAGTGTCATCCTCTGGGCTAAGTGTTGTATATTAAAGAGACATCGCAGTGGATTGTCACCCTGGCGCCCCACCACCTAGCAATGGGCCATCTTTAATTATGGTCCGACGGTGGTGAATGCATCAGAAAAGGCCTGACAGAGCGGCCAATGTGTAGATTATTTTAATTTGCGCCCCGCCTCTAGGTGAGCGATGCGGCCGGCCTTGACCCTCCTCTGACTGCATGGATTAATGCCTGGTAATGACTGCTGAGGCTATCATTGCGGCGGGCATCATTAATTATCCTTATTGATTGTTGCTCTCTGAGATAAAGCGTTCTGCTGACTGGAAAACACCCTCCACATGCAAGGTCAAGGTAAAAAAAAAAAAAGGAACTTAATCGCATAGTCCCCACATCACCTACAATAGAAAATAAATATGGGCACCGCCCACTGCACCCCATATCACTAATGTCTCACCCTCTCTGTCCTGTCCTTCGTTCACGTCTCCTCCTCTCCCTCAATCTGTCTGTCTCGCCATTTCCTGCCATCCTGTCATTTCCTCCCAACAGGGAGTGTTAGAGAGTCCAACAGGAAACCTAAGCAGGTTACGTTATGTGCAAAAGGAAGCAGCAGCTTGTGTGCGCATGTGTAGAAGAGTAATGTAATGCTAGAAGAGCTGGCGCAGAATGAGGCAGCGTAGTGAAGGCAGATGCTTAGAGAGGCAGAGGAAACAGTTTGAGGGACGGCAGGAAAGAAGCAGCGGGGAGTAAAAGAGAGACAGGAGCAAGGTGGGCCGGCAAGCAGCTGTAGTGCTCACGCAGATTAAGTTTCGGTGGCTACCATAATGGAGGAGACAGCAGGAAGTCAGGGTTTTATATTTACACTACACTACATCACTCTGCCCTCATATGTACAGACACAGACACACACACCCTTGTTACCAATATTTGGCTCACTATCCAAGCACGCTGTCCCGGTGTAATGTAAGAAATCACCCAAAACAAATTTGCCATTCTATCACCGGACAATTGCATCGATAACTGGCAAAACACCAAATTACTATTTTAAACCCCTGCTTTCTACAATATCCCTGCATGGTTTCAATATGTTTGACATTTTGCTAAAAGAGGAGAAAAATGTAATGCCACTCTCATGGTAATAATGAGGCAGGAGGTTAATCCACAGTTTGTTGATTTTGTGGGGGTTAAAAAAAAGATCTAATGGTTTCGAGGCCCTAGGAGATGGATTTCACAAACTTTAATAAGCAAATGTTTTCCAAAATGTTTTAACAAAACCTTTATAGAAATAGTTACAGCTGATCATTCTTATGTCCATCTTCCTACACATACGGCACATGGCGTCCTGCTTTGACACTGAATACTGTCATTAGATCAGAAATGGCGTTAGTCTTCGGAATAAGGAAACATTCCCGTACATTCATAGTACCTATGCTGTGTCATTTGACTCTGAGCTGGTTTGTTCACGCCCACCATCTTTATGAGATATAAGCATACATATCTGTGTGTGTCTTCTATCCCCGACTCAAACAGGTTGATCTGGCAGGCGGGAAGTGAGTGTGACAGAAAGGGATTTTCTTTTTAAACGCTGCTTGGAGAGGCTGCTGTGGCACCTCTGTTGTCCTCTCTTCTCTCTGCCTTCTCTAACGCTCATGATTGGCAGGTCTTCGTATGCGGATCCTGTTCTGCTTGCGACTTGCCCCTTTCTACAAGCAGCCAAAGTCAAACAACAAATAAGTAAAAATAAATCCATCCCAAAGCCGGGGAGGGTGAGAGTAAAAAGGGGTTAGGACACATTAGCCTTCGCAGATGCACGGTCATACAGGTTGATGTAATCCTACAAAGGAACGTTCGGGTTTTCATGTTCTTAAAATGAATATGAAGGATGCATTTAGGCACACGCCGCTGGATTTGGTGGTTTTGATCCATAAATGCACTTCGTCTGGGTTTCATGAGGCGATAGAGATGCAGACGGTGGAGGTAGGGCAAGATGAAGGAGTAGTCTGTCTTTTTTTGTTAGTACCTGTTTGAAGTGTATCAGAAGGAGCTTTCCAAGGTCTGGAAATTCATTACTGGACAGGGGCTTTGAAAGAGGTCTGTTGGATGGCTATGGCTGTGTGTGTGTTTGCACATGTGTGTGCACGCAAGCCTGTAGCCCATTGTATTCAGAGTGGAATTGCTAAGCAGTTGCCTGAGGCCATGAGAAGGCAGCTATGACCAGGTATGGCTAGCCATTACTGCAGGGCATCAGACTCTATCAGACTCTCTGGAGAAAAAGATCATACAGACCATACACACTCATATAGGCGGTGTGTGTCTATTCGGCTGTGTGTGCGTGCATTTGTGCGACAAAGACAGACAACACAAGATCCACGGCTACATTATAAAGCTTTTTACAGGGTCCAGAGCATTTGAACTTGGATTGTGATCTTATTCGGAGTTAAAATGACTTTGATCCAGATCATATGACTCTGCCATATGTGTGTGTGTGTGTGTGTGTGTATGTGTATATTCAAGCGTGCGAAACAGATGCAGAAGGAGAAGTCTGACTGTGTAGATGTACAACTGTAGGCAAATCGATGAGGAGAAACGCAATCATGGGCCAAAGGTTGGAGGTATGACTTCAATGCTAAAATTTACACTGAGACAAACCTTAAACTGCTGCGGTGTCATTTTTTTTTTTTCTTCTTCTTCTCTCCTCTCTGCGGTCAAACATCAAACATTAGATTACAGCTGGAGAGGAGATCCTAAGGGCAAATAGACAGACTCTCCTCCAGGACAGAGATCAGTGAGACCAGCTCGACAGCTACCACAGTCCCAGGATGCATCAATCATCAGGGCTGGACTGGGAGAAAAAGCCACCACACCGCTACAAGCAATCTCGGTATGTATAAGAAGTCTGACAGGTACCGATCATGCAGCATCCGTATGACGCTTCATACTCCCTGCATTATATAATAATACTCACATTCTACAGCATATGCAACAGATCAGACCGCTTTCTGAACAACATGATAGGACCTTCCCTTTTTTCTTTTTTGTAGCATTTAAACGAGATCTGACATGTAAAATGTGGGTTTACTTGCAGATGGATATCATGTGAGCCCACACATGTATGATAAACACACATACATGCAAAAGAATTTGAGGGGCGTAGGGGGGCTGGGGTGTCGCAGCATGATGCCCATCTATCTTTCTGACATCTCCTAACCCAATCCCACTGGGGGCTAACTGAATTCAATCCTCAACATTAGATAAGCACATACCCCCTCCCTTCAGCACACGTGTGTGTGTGTGTGTGTCTATGAATATATCACACAAACACACACACACACACAGAAGCAAATTTAGATGGTTTATACTGTCAAGTGTTAGTGTGCAGGTCACATAGCAAGAGGGAGAAATCAAGACAAAAACAGCCAACAGGCCCAGCAGACAAAGACAGAGGGAGAGAAAGAGGTTTGACGTTGCCTGTCCGGTGGGAGTCCATCCTCTGTTTCTCCCTTCACCCTTTTCCTCCCCCTTCTCTACCCCCTGCCTTGCACCCCCCACCACCCACCCACCCTCCCCTTCTAGTTCTCCTCTCTCGGCAGCTCTCTGCTGATTGTTTGGGCTTCTTGGTGCCTATCAGGCCCATCACTCTATGTTTCCATCAAACACAACATTTATCTTATCATTGCCTTGACAACTGCCTATTAGTCCAAAAGAGTCTGCAGGCTCTGTGTTCCCATGGCGATGACATGGTGACATTGCCAGGCAGCTCTGAACCGCCTGCCGAGATAGTGGACCCTTTCCCTCTCCTCCTCTCGCCCCGCTCTTCCCTCTGTCTTCCTCTTTGCCCATCCTTTTGCCTCCCTTCTGCTCCTTCTTTGGCAGCAACCCCACTCCCAGGAGCTTACAACTCTTTGAGGGAGTGTGCACAAGTGTGTGTAAGTGTATGTGTGCAAACATTCACAATTATGCACAACATATGGGAACTTCAGCCGTGTTTCTGCCTGCTTTTGTGTCTATTTACCAGTCAGTATTTGCCGTGTTATTTTCATGTCACCAAAGTGGGAGTACGAGGGGGGGGGCGAGGGTAGAGGCTCCAGAAACGTTCAGCGAACACCTAGTAGGAGCAGCCACATCTTTGTGTTATGTTTCTATGTTAGTGAAGAGAAAAATCAGAAATATAGCGAACGTATCTAAAACTCTGACCTCATAATAAGCCTCTTGATGCCCGCCAGCATGATTTCAGGGTGAAGAAAAAGAAACAAACAGCAGTTCTAACCTGGCGAGCATTTTCCTGTTGAGCACAGACACAGATAAGTAATGAGAAGGAGCCCTATAAATGGCCGCACTGGATAAATCCTGTCTCCTCACTCCTCTTTACTCGCAGACTCTACCGAGGAGTGTTATTATGAGTGGCTCACAGCAGTTTATGGGGGTTAACATGCAGACTGGGTCACCTTGTCCTGTGAAAAGAAGTGAAGAAGAAATTTTGGGAAATAACGTCTGACGTTCAACTTTGTACGGCTCTAAAGAAGTTGGAGGGACGAAGACACACAGACACAGAGACCCGCACACACATTTATGCAAACACTGTAATTTTACCTCTTATCAGCATGTTATCCTGTAGTCCGTAATTCAGTGCATTAGCTGTGATCTGTGCTCTGTCTCTGTCCTCTCCTCTTGCTGCAGCTGGATGAGAGAGGAAGGGGTCTCGGAGGGCAGCTCACAGGAGCCCAGCTCTAATAATAGAGTGTAAATCTCAGTCATTACTGCTCTGACAGGACACTGTGTCATCATTGTCTGGCGCACAACTCCACTCGAATGGAGAGGCTTCAAGTTAACTACTGTTTTTATTGTGGGCATCCCAGAATCCCTTGTAGTTTGGTAAATGACAGAGTGTGAGGGGAGTTAGGAGCCCAGCACAGTCACTACAGGAAGTCTGATTCAAGCAGCAGCAACAGATATTATGATCTGATACTCAACTTAACATGCTGCCAAGTGATCTTGGCAGTTACCATGAGGTCAAAAACTTGTGCACCACTAAAAGATTTTTATGGGTACAAATGTAAAGCATTAGTATTTCAACAAATTTCGAAACTTCTGTTGCTATATGAGGATTCTGTAAGACTGTGTTCCATGGTTCCACCGCTAGGACTGACATTCCACATCCCGTTAAACAGGAAATCATCACAGGTCTCAATAACGGCAGGCCATAAAATCACATTTCAGCATCCATCGATTTTTATTTCATAGTAAATGGCAGGTAACAAACCGCACGGGGCCCTTGGCAGTGCAGTGTAAATGCGACTCTGATAAACAGTTAAAGAAGTTCATCCACTCTGCTGAACTGCGGCCTGACGGCAGAAAAATCAACACTAATCCAATGAGAGGCAGCAAAACAAATTCTGCTGTTGTGCTCTCAACACAGAACTCATGGGAGAGCAGAGGAGGAAAAACAAGACAAAGGAGAAGGACCAGGAGACACAGGTAGAAAAAAAAGACGAAAAAGTAAAGAAAAAATAAATAAAGATAATGAGGAAAAACAAGAAATGATAATAATATTGCAAAATATAAAAAAGTAGGGCAAATGACAAAAGAGGAGGGTAGAAAGAGAACAGAAGATATGACCAAAATGCTTAATATCATGTATATTTATGTTAACTACTAGCTAATTTAAAAAACATAATTCGTTATTGCATTAATTTAACACCCTGTGTACAGCCATTGTCCACAGACAAATGAGAATTATTGACAATAAAGTCTTCTGACGGTTCATTTTTGAGTCATGTCGTTGCAAAAAACATTTTTTCATAAAGATGTTGCATCTGAAATCACTCTCACCTCCCTGTTGTAACGGTTATTGTAAGTAGAGGACCCAAAAGCAGAAGCCGAAACACGACGAGAGTGCAAAAAGTTTTTTAACACACGTACTACTAATACAAAATTACTCAGCACAGACACTGAGGCGATAACAGTACTAACTCAAAAGGAAGAGACTCTCTCAAAAAGGAGATTAATCGTATAAACAGAAAATTACCGTCAAAGAGGATCTTAATATTACAAACAGAAACTCACTCTAGACGAGGAAGCTAACAAACCTGCTGGAACAATCATCGGGCTCACCAACAGCATCAAAGGCTGGTGGTCCGAAAAGGCTGAACAAGATTAGAGAGACGCACCAGAGCGAACCAGGACACACTAGCAACCCCAAAACCAAACACCAGAGCTTAAATACGAACACGCAGAGGTAATGATGATGACGATGAACCAAGACACTAGCGGCCACAACACTAAACACAAGACCTTAACTACAGAGTAGAGCCCAGAACATACTATGGAGTCCAGAATCCTAACACTTGGAGCCCGTTGTGTTAGAGTCTGCCAACCTTTGCTGCCAGTGTTAGCAGCCTGCAACGGAGGGTGCGTTTGTTTTAAATTCAAATGGTCGGCGGATAAACAGACACACTGTGTTAAGCAGGATACTAAGGACCTAAAGTGAGGATGTGATGCGTGAGCGTGGACAGGCTGCTTTTGTGTATTATTCATGCAAAAAACACAGCTGTGTGAGTTTGCCTTTTGTGTCAAGCATCAAATAAATAAATCAAGGAATAAATCAAACAATTATAATAATAACAAACATCACTCGCCCTGCAGTCTGAGCATTGCGCAACGGCGATGCTGAAACAATATATTGTGCGGCAGTCTGAATTAACTCGTCTCACTTTGCTTTTCCCGTTCGGTCTCGCTTGTGTCGGTGCTTTTTTTTTGGAGAAAAATGCCAGATCAACAGAAATGTCACATCCAGGATAAGGGGCTTACTTTTGTATCTTCTAATTGAAGTGCCTTCCTACCTTAGTGTCTGACAGCTCCTTTTGACAAATGATGTGTTTTTTGAAAGTGAATCAGCTTTCTTTGGCTCTGAGTGCTATAGACAGCAGAGATCAGTGAGGGTCAAGCTGAATGCTGGGCTCTATACTGAGCTGCTGCTGCCTCCTGCCATCACAAAGCTTGTCATTCATCTTATTGTTAATCCTGCCGTCTTCTTTCAGCGGATACATTCTCTCCATGAAATGTTTCCGCTCGCTAAAGTACCAAAACAAGCCCAGCAGACTTGCAATTCACCAGGGCAGGTTGTTTAACAAATCTTTAAAGCTGCACTAATCAATACTTCTGTATGAACAATTGAACAAATTATCCCGCGTAACATCATCGAGGTCACTGCTAATGACAACGATCACCTGACTCTGCAGCTCCCCTACACTCTGCTGTATGTAGGGTTTTAGCATCTTTCAGCCTATTGTTTTGGTTTTGGGTTTTTTTTTTTTGCCTGATGTTTTTAATATTAAAATGTCAGGTGCAGGGGTACAGCTGTTGCTATCTTTGTTGCATACAGTTACCGTGGTTACAGGCGTAGTTTAGGTCGATTCCGAGGTTAGCGGAGACGGGTGTTTTTCTGTTCACATGCACGGGTCCACGCCATTTTGCTCTGAGCAAAGAACAGTGCTAGTCCAGAATTTTCACTCACATTTTTTACAAAATACTTTTGACTGGGTTTAGTTTGAGAAGTGAAACAAATTCTTTGGATAACTTTGAAACATTTGGATTTGTTTAGCAAACACCTAGGAAGATTCATATTGTTGCCTGCCAACAATAATCCTGGAATTTACTCCACACATAAGATGTATGACTCAAATTCACAATGTTGCTTCCACATCCAGTGCATTAAAATGTTAAACTGCCTTGACCTATTGTAGATGAAGTTTCATAGTTTTAGATTTGTAGAGATAATGACTGAAAATGAGAGAGACTGACATTAACTACTTATGTAAGATGTTTCTTTTTAATGGTGTGCAACAGGTCGAGCAGATAAATTTACATTTGAAAAATTTATTTTGGCCAGTGGAGCAAACTGTTTCACTAAACAGAAGTTGCATTTTGTAATAATGACAATGAGGTTATGTCAAGTTTTTCTCATTTTCTATGGTGTTGCTTACTTCAAAAGTTACTTTTCATTTAGTTTTCGTCTTCACTAAAGCTTAACCAAGAAGTTTTAGCGAACGTATCTAATAACGGCAAATTTAATGAACTGGTTTTAAAACATTATATAAGCTGCTATGAAAAAACTCGGAAGTTATGGAATAAAAAAATACTGATTTGTCGTGACATTAGGGCCATTAACTGCAATTAACATGTATCCACGTATACAAAATAAGGCAAAATTATGTATGGCCTCTAACCTTTTACTCGCCCTTGGCAGAATTTCAAGACCCACTTTTACATGAAGCACCATAATGCTGTGATGATAATGGATGGTATGTTGAGTTTGGCATTCATTCTCCTTTGGTCTCTGTCTTGTTGTTCGGGTGGTGCAGTGCAAAGCTCATCCATACCCTGCAGCTTCTGTGTGTATAATCCCATATTTGACTGCCCTGTTTAGCATCACTCCATCAACAGCCAGAGAGTGAACCTTCAATTATATCTTTGACCAACACATACAGCCAGTCCTCGCCATTGGAAGCCAGCCACATCCACATGGAATGGAAATATGGTAGGAATCAAGTCTATTTGTCTGGAAGATTTCCTAAATTTTACTCCCCCTGCTTCTCTTTGGCGTCTTCCCACTTTCCCACTCCAGCTCTGTGTGTGTTATATTATGAAGAACAGATTTTCCAGAAAGGAAATGAAAGGGCTAGTTAGCGGAGGAGAGAGAGGGAGAGAAAGAATGAGATCACAGGGCCTGTGTTGAGGCAGACAACAGCCCAGTCTCCCGCACCATCAACCGCTCCACCCAGCAGCCAGCCAGCCTTCACAGGGCGGCATAAATCCACACGCAGGTCACATTACTGCTCTCCTTCATCAATGTTTACTGCTACGTTAAAGATTGTAATAACATTGGTCAGGACAGAGATTTCTAATTTAGATGTTTTTTTGAGGGTTTGTAAGCCAGCTGTGGCGAATAGAGAAGCAGTCAGAACGAGACAGATGCTGGCACAGGGGAAAAGAGGTGTAACCACATTTGGACTGAGATGAGAAAAGGGCCCTGCAAGGTCACGCTCTATAAACACTCTTCAAATCAGGACGCTAGACTTTTGTTACACTGGTACGTTTTAGGTTGTGTCAACACTTTGTTCATGTCTTCATGTTTTCAGTGGTCATTTGAGGTAAAATAATAAAACTGGTTTGAGTCATGACAGTAAACATTCAGCAACAGCGAAGAACAGAAAAACACAACAGTGCTGATGCAAATCAGAAACCGCTCTTTTTAAAAATCGCCGACATCTCCTTCCCCTTTTTCCTGCGCTCGAACTTCTGTGTGAAGCCGAAACACAGTTTGTCAGTGTATTTTCTTTGCGTACTGGGTCATAGCTTTTACCTAACTGAGATATATTGGATTTTGATCAAATACTTGAAAAGTGGCACAAGGACTCTGTGCTTATTTAAGCTGTAATGTTTAAATACACAAATCAGGCTGGGCGCTGGAATGAGGCACACACACGCACACACACACTTGCACATTTCCCTACGCCCTATAGCCTGTAGCTGGGCTGAAGCTTGAAGAGCCTTGCCATGTTCAAGGTTACACACCGACTGTTCTGTTACACTGAGCTGTGTAACCATAACAGTTTAATGGCATGCTATTACAGGGCCATCACACTTACATGATCATAAAGTAAGTGTGAACCGCTACCTCAGTCCCACACACAGACAGTAGTAGTATATTAAGTTTAGGCCTAATCCGCTTTTATATGTCCACAATTGACTTTCTTCCTTCCTTGTTCTCACTGTCTTTCTCTTGTTCTGCTTTTTAGAATTTCCTCTTCACAATGTTGGAAAATAATAATAACAATATTAATAATAATAATAATAATAATACTAATACAGTGCATGTGCTCAAATATAATTCTGTCATGGTAGTTTATTTGAACATTATTGGAACTACTTTATAACTCACTACATTTCAGACAAAATTTAAGTATAATTCCAAAGGCATTTCTTTAACAGCTATTAATTTCTTTACATAATAAATATTGCAAACCTTTTGTAAAATGCCCATATCAATGATAATACATACTAGTGTATTTCCCATAAGGGACCAATACTATATAGAATTCATTACACCTGAACCTGCTTCATCACTAAAGTGCTGCTTCTGTTCCTTTGGTCAGTAATAATAACACATTGTTATGAGATAACGATAGGGACAACTGACACTGCATTTTGCTTCATTGAATCATGTTGTACAAGTATAACTTTAAAAAATAACTTTTTTGTATGGAGAACTCGTTCACTGTATCTACTTTTAAACAAATAAAGTGAATTTGTCTCCCCTGAGTCCCTGTTCATCATTCAGAGTCAGCCTATCTCCTCTCTTAGCTTCATCCTCAAACAGAAAAATGAAAATATTTCTTGTGCAGTCTGTTGCGCACAACAAACAAAGCTGATCTGACTTGTTTATTTTGATGCATTAAACCTGACCCTCAGATTTGGCCACAGCGGCAAACCCATGCCAACCCTCAAAGCAGAGCTAGTCACTTATGATTTATTTCATATTTCCATTTGATTGGGGGCTGTTTTGGAGTAATCATGCTCAGACAGTGGGCCCTGTGCTGTGGCTGAGCTGTTTACATAGCTCTGCTGGAGACATGCTGACACTGAGACGAAGCGCTGAGCTGCTCTCAAGGTCTGGACAATATTTGGATGAGAATTGGCCTGTTGTGGAGAAGGACAGGTCAGCGGGGGCAAAGAACGGTGGTAAAAAACAGGTTAAACAAAGGCCAGGCAGAATGAAGACAGAGTGTAAAGGAAACATCCACCCAAAAACAGCCTTAATTGCTACTGGTATTTCTCGGTTAATGTTAGGGTTTGGTAGTAGTTTTTAGTTCCACCTGTAAATAGAGTTTGACAACAGAAAGTTTAGTCGTGTTGAAAGATCATTACACAACAGAATTTGGTATTGAGAAGCAGTCGGCGCCATCAGAAAGAAGCAGAGATATCAATTCCTTCACTGAAAAAAGGTTAGAATGCAGCACATTTCTGACTTTTAAATGTTCTCAACCAAAAAAAAAAAGCTTTGATTTGTTAAAATTCCATTCTATTGCTTTGGCCCCTCATCTCTTCTCACAAGCTGTGATGGAATAATTTTTGAGACTGTAGAACACCACTGACTTAAGTGGGAGACACTGCAGGTTGAATGTCAGGAAGTTACCAAAAAAAAAAAAGTTACCATGAGATGAGTGAAGTTAAATATGGTGAGAGGAGAACAGGGCTGAAATGGGCTGAAAAGACAGAAAACTTTTTACTTCTTACTTTGCTTTTCCTTGCAGGAATTATTTCTTATTTCAGTGTTGTCACCGGCCAGAAAATGAACTGATGCTATATGTACGACTGTAACAACTTCCAAAAAGTTCAATTGATAGAACAGACACAGCTGGAGCTGTCACACAAGCATCTCCAATTCTCCTCCACAGTAAAAGACCACGGGAGAAAAAGTCAACAGCCCCCTCTGCACCTGCTCTTGCAGAAGGCCCCGGGTCACTGACAGGAGAAGAGAGAGACGAAGAGACGCGTTTGTGAACTTTTCACTGTGAGCAAGCGGAATATTGAACTTGAGGTGCATCAAAAACCCTGAAAAGTTTGGAGAACCTAATCAATTTACCAAAAGGTTTTTGTTTGACTGCAGAGCAAGAGTCAAGTCTTTGAAAAGCAGAGGCTGACATCCTTGGAAAAAAAAAAAAAAAAAAACAGGCATGCACTGAACCCACGCCTTTGTATTCTTTTGGTCTTTGTTTGTAGAAGGTTCGTACATGGAGGAGGAGGTAGCTGGCTCCGACTATCAACCTCAAGTAATAACGCGCACACATGCACGCACGCACATTTGTTCAGTCTTTAAAAGAAATGTATAATGCTGTTAGATATTATTTTAAGTCGAGGTACTGATTTCAATGCCAAGTGTCAAATCAGATGTAGATGACTAGGAGGGTTTTTTATGCTAATAAGGCGGTTAATATTCTGATGATATGTCTACATGAAGCCTGAGTGTGTTTTAATATCCCAGTGAAGGTGTGTGTGTGTGTGTGTGAGAGAGAGGGATGGGGATGGTGCACCCAGGGGCGAGCCAGCGCACTAGCTAGCCTGCGTTGGCTCGACTGGAGCGCCTTGCTGTTTTACCGCAGGAAGTAACACAAAAGAGCAGCAGGAATGTTTATGAACACCTCCAATCCCCGAGGACCCGCGGGCTGACCTGATTATCGCCTGTCTGTAATTCCACAGTCGGCAAGGTGCTGCTACTCCTGGAGGGGTTTGAAGGGTGTGAGTGTGTGTGTGTTAATGTGTGTGTGTGTGTGTTCTATCACTGATAGGTATCATTAAACATCATTAGAGAGTTGGAAAAGAGTCAAGCTGCTTTGGTTTTGTGTGCGCGACTGTTCCTGTCAGATGCACTCTAGGAAGATCACTAACAGCACAGCCCCGAAGACACACAGACACATTTAAACACACAAACACACACACACACACTGAAAAGAGGGTATTTATCAGTCAAGCTTGTTTTGTTATTGCATGCATTCTTTTGACATGAGCTCTGACTGTGGCCTTTGTAAAAGAGGAAATCAAATAACAGGGCCAACAGGAGCAGAGCTACAACCCCCTCCAGCATATACAAACAGAAATAAACCTTGGCTGTCTATATCTAACAATAGGACAAAAACTTTTACTTCAAGGCTATTGCGAAGTTTGAGCAGTCATTTAAAAGGTTTGTGTATATTTGTCTACTTGTGTTTTCGGAGACGGCTGGCATCTTCTCGTTCATTTCCCCAGACAGCTATTTGTTAAGTTATGTTTAGCATTCACTGCCAGGATGTGTCATGAGCGATTCTGTTGATCAGCTGTTGATTCGTGGGCTGATCCAGGAATGCCGCGGTTAACTGGTTCAGCATGTTTAAATGTAGAGAGCGGCGTGGAGGGCCTGGGCCCGCACTCAGCCCAGTGACCTACACTGTTTAGCGAGCGCAGCCACAAAACATCTCTATCCATCATTGAACACAGCACATCCATAAGCAGAGTGATGGGCACAGAAGAGATCAGAGGAGGCCAAAGCATAGCTGGGTGCTGCCATCTTCTGGCCAGGCGCCACAAGAGGAGAGCAAGTTCAGCATCTCCCAGCTCTGGATTTATTTTGCTATTAGGCGTATAACTTGTGACAGTAACTGTAGAACTTTTAGCCACATATGAATCGTCATTCAAACTCCATATTTGTTAAAGTTAAAGAACCCCTTAAAAGAACCCTTTATTTCCTGCTTCAAACTGAAAACACCGTCAGAACATCAGCAGCTTTTAATTCTTTAATACTTATGTAACAAGTAATCTATGATGGGCAGCTTATAAAACTCCAACTACAGTGGAATATGCTGCATCTCCTCAGGTGATTGTACAGTATACGGAGCAGCTGGAAAAAGCTCCCGGCTACCTCTCTCCACCCCAGTTGAACGTGTCAAACTAATACGTGGTGACGCGTGGTGAGTTATTGCACTGAGTACCAGGCCGCTGGTTCTGCTCACAGGCCTGGTTTGATCTTTTATTTACACTCCTTTTTGCTCAGGATTTCAGGACAATTTTCCCAGCTCTTTATAGTCAACAAACTACAAAGCAAAGCCCCCCGTCTCTGGGAGGCATGTTGAATAGAGAAAAAGACTGCTTGTTTGGCTGCCTGTTTCAGAAACAAAAAACTACACCGCTTCATCCACTTTGGACTCCATGTTGGCCTGGTAAATACGTTGATCCGAGCATGACAGCTCGCAAGAGAAAGGTGGGTGGAAGAGTTCGGACGAACGGCCAACAGACAGAAGACAGACACATACTACGGGCAGGAAGACGCACGGACCATTACATTGCCAAGGTGGAGGACAAACTGCGAGTACGGTTGCATATTCACTCGAGCGGCTGTCTGCATCAGAGAAATAGAGCCAGTACCTAAAACTATTATTCTGCCATTAGTTTTCTGCAGGTCACGATTGTGGCATAATGCAATAGCATTCATCTATTTCATTCATTTTAGTTCTTAGAGAGCGACACACAATTTAATTACCCATCCTCCTCTTTGGCTGTGGGAGCGGGAGCAAGCGCCTCGCCCCCCTCCCTCCGCTCACTCAGTTCTCGTAAAGGATCGAGGGTGCCGAAACAATGATGGATAGAGTCTGAAAAGTGCATTATTTCTGATGCATTTTTGATTATTTCTACCCTTTCCCTTTTTTCCAGGTAATGCAATAAGCCTGATACGCCCTGAGTTCTGTCAGAGACATGGATATTGCAACAGCTAAGGCATCGCTTTCTATCGGCAGGAAAGTCATTGTTTCTGAAACAAGGAGTTCTCTGTTTTTTTTTTATAGCTCTTTTACTCTTTTTCTCCCATTTTTTTTCTCTTTTTTTCTTGTCTGTGTCTGTCTTCACAGCCTTTTGTGGTTTTGTCTGTCTATGTGTCTCCAGCTTGGAGACATTCTCATTTGGACTGGTGCCGTGGATGCCCCAACAGACCGCCACAATAGTTCCTTATCGAAACAATTTCAAGGACCTCTTCAAAGTGAATGAATCAATAGTGCTCATATGTGGGGTTAAAGAAGAGGTTACACTGATCTTGTTCAACTCCAGACATTCCCATAGCCCCAACATGCTAGCCAGAGCCGGTGACCTCTCGTTTGGTTAATAGAATTCATTCTGTAAATAGAGAATATCAATCTTTCCCAATATAACCCCACTTTGCCCTAAACAAATATTTATTTATATATTAAAAATCACAAAGCATGGGGCAAACCTTAGGGCTAATGCTCTTATGTCTAAACTTGGTTTACCCACAATCAAACAATGCAAATGTTTCTGATGTCTGAAACATAGGTGCTGCAAGCCAGCATTGATCCCAAAGTCCCCAGAGCTATTTTCAACCAACCCAATTGTGCGTGTAGATCTTTTTACACAGATTAGTAAAGCCTAATAAATATTTTCCTTACAGTAGGACTTAGCCTTTCCTCAATGTCTGTTTTATTAGGGAGGGGCGATGCTAGTTTTTAAATTCACATTGTATAAAAATATCTATGACTTTGAGTGTTAATACACTGAGTACAATCTTTTTTAATGACGTCATTAACACCTTTATATAAAAACTATTATCGAACTCATCAGGAAGCAAATTCTGCAAGCAGGTGTGTATCACAATTAACCAATCAAATAATGATACCATCAAATGCAATTAAAAATGCATTAAAATAAATTAAAATGTTGGGCAAAGTTCTGTACATTTTAGGGACGTAAGGTTTTACTTTCTACAGATTGGAAAGCAGTTTAAAATAGAAGTTTAGTTATTTTTGTAAAACTTACTTACCTTAATAAATTATTACATATTAATCTATTCTGGAAATCCATACATTTGCATTTAGCATACTCCAATTTCAAAAGGTCTAAAATATGACCTATGAAGTCAAAAGCAGCATAATACATGCCTCTTTTTTCCACATACAAACAACAAAGACTCATTCCATGTGTGACAGTGCACTGTAATGTTGATTATGATATATGGCATGAGAGAGAATCCTAATTTTTGCACCAAGAGCTCGCCAAAGAGCCACCATTTGGCACTTTTGAGCTACTCTCATTCTGTCAGTGCATGTCCTGCACCTCACTAACCTTCCTCTTACATACCAGTGTTGCACACAACTTTTCTTTGATTCAGCCAGAAGCTCTACACATACAGAGCTGTACTGCACTACTGGGTCACAAGCACAGGTGAAGCAGTCCAGGTGAGTTTGGCAGGAGAACGCAGACGGCTGTCTGTAGGACGTGAGACTCAGATGGGCTCTGAAGCCTTGTCTTGGCATCCCACTTCACACAGAAACACAATGTGACCCAGGTAAGGCAATAATATACAGTACACAGCATTGGCCAGGCTCCATCATGTATTTGATTGGCCACAGTCCCTTTTTCTAACATACAGTGAAAAAAAAAAGATGAGTGCAAATTGTTTAATTCGTGCTTTGGAAGCGTTAACATGCAGGGTAAGACCTGAGTCTGCAGGATGTAAATTGATTTGCTGATGAATTAATGAAACAATATTATAGCTTTAGTGTGTATTAGTTAATTAGTTTACTGTCTCTTAACCAACATATAAGCCGTTGGCCTTTTATTTAAGTGTGACATGATGGTATTATCTTCACAGCCTCTAAAATTATCTCAATAGACAAAGCTCAATTCTGTTGCTTCAGAATCGTTATACAGTAGCTAATAGCAGCTGATAATTAGGTTACTCCATCATCGCTTGGTAAATGAATTAAAGGGTCAAAGAGTGAGTGAATCACATGAATTTCTTGCTGCAAGTAGACACATAAACACACAGGCCATGTGCACTCCTCTATTCGCTTGCAAGCACAATCTTTTAGATCTTCGTCTCTCTCTATCTTAAACACACACACACAGAGACACACACGCGCACACTTAACAGGCCCGAGGTCTCCTGACAAAGCCTCTCTAGTGACATTTCGTCAGAGGGCGAGTGTGGCATCCCAGCCGTGTTGATGTGATTGGCTTTGTGCTTTGCTGTCGTAGTGACCGGGGGAAGATTGATCGTAGAGGTTTATGGTGCGTGTGTGTGTGTCTCTATGTGTGTGTGTGTGGGGGGGTCTTTTAGACAGGGGACAGGCTTGAAAGGTCAGGCTCTGAGGTGAAGCGTCTGATATTGACTCTACAAAGGTTTGCTCTGATGAGAGTCTAATACCTGTGATCCCAGGTCTCCATGGGGTAAAGCACACATACACACACCCATGGCAGAATCACAATGAGGCATGCAGTCAAAATCATAATGCTGCTCTGAGGACTACTTTGAATTAATTACAGCAATACTTGAGTACAACAAATAGCCTCAGGGTCTGGTATAATCAACTGATTATTTTCCTCTGGTGTGTATTTAATTGCAACAATTCAAATTGCTCAAGGCACTTCAGGCTTTAACTTGCCACCAGAAACACTCAGAAACTGCTCAATCAGATGGTCCCGTTGTGCTGGGCATATTAAAATCTTACTTGAACGTGATAATTCAGTCAGGCCATCGTATGTCAGATTAGGCCACAATACTAAACGCTGCTGTAAAAGTGTCTGTCAAAATGCTGCTTGTTTTATAAGCTTATGCTCTAAGTTTAGAGTCTTCAGGTTCAATGATACCAGCACGTAGCACGGCCAAATTAATCTGTTTGTGAAACAAATCCAGACGCTTGGTCACAAAGTGAATGCTCACTGATGTAGGACCATTGCAGCTGGAAAAAAAAAACGCTTTTGCTAATGACCCAGGAAATTTTGATCCAAATTTTAAACTAAAAGGTTTTTAAACCAAAAGAACTTTTGAGCTTTCCTACGTAGGTCACAAAGAGGGCACACATTCAGATACATATGTCCACCCTATGTGAAGCAGTTTACAATGGCACTGTGCTGTTTAACTTCAGTCCTTTCCATCTGGATACTTTACTTTTGGTCAACAGTGGAAATTTGTATGTTAAAGGTCATCAAAGTTGACCTTCAAAGTAATTTATTTTCAAGCTAATGCATTTCAATGATTCCCCTGTAGAATTCCACAGCTTTATGTGATGCTGTGCCCAGCTACAGCTGCTGCTGTCTTTCACAGTCGGTACAGTCCTTCAGGTATTAGTCATAGTCAATTGGAAATCGAGGACAAACTGAAATTGTCTGATTGGATAGAAGTTGAGCCTTGCTCAAAAACTTTTCGAAATGAAAATCTCTGCACTGGTGCCAGTGCTGTTCAAAGAGTCTGACTCCACAATAAGATTATTGTAGAACATATTTCTAAACAACAAAAAAAAAGTATCTTTAAGTACAATGAGTTTCCATCCCTAGCATATTCCTCTACCCTTTTATTATTCGACATGCATGTACCGTATGTTTCTTTTTACCTTAAGCTCTTTCCTTTTTAACTCCTTTCTTTTGTCTTTGTTCTAAGTTTCTCTCTTTTGCTCACTCCTCATCTATCTTCCTCTCCTCTCCCTCCTTCTTTTCAGCCTTCTTTCGCCACTTGCTGTTGTGTTTTTTCCAGGACATTTCCTATCATTGTTCCTCAGTTCGCGGCACCATGCCTCTATGTTTCCTGCCCCGTCTCAGTCTGTACCCGCGCCCATTTGTCTTACGGCCACCTGGCAACGCAGGCTGCCTCTTAGCATTTCCTCATCTGATGCCGCTCCGTGGGCCCAGACCCTCTCACTCGCTCAGCCCCGTGCCCAGGGAACCTGCCTGGCTAATTAAAGGAAAACAAACTCTATGCTCTCTACCCGCTCTCTGCAAAACACAGCTTATTAAGGAGTAAAAGTCAAACTTCATGATTCATTAAGAAGAGGAAGTCTGAGCAGACTGGACAGATCAGTGAGACTGGAGAGCAGTGGAGAGATGGAGCGAAGGAGGAAATGGGGGAGGGTGTGGGAGTGGATCTGTCTCTAAATGTGTGTGTGTGTGTGTGTGTATGCGCGCCTAACATTATTTAACAGTGTGGGGTCCAAATTCAGCGAGGTTGACTGGGATTTACCAGATGCAACTTAATTCCCAACACAGTGTGACTATCGTTACTTGAAAATGTGATGAAAGGAAAAATGTGTCCACACTTTGCTGTTCCAGTATAGAACAGATGCAGTATGGAAGCACAAGACTGTATTTGGCAAGATGTTTGAGTTTTGTTTGGTGATGACAAATGGTATAGCTTTGGGGTTTCTGATGGGAGTTTCTATCAGAATCCTCATGCGACACTGGCAGGGGTATAGTACACTACACTACAGTATTTTATAACATTGGGAACCCAATCCCAGGTATTTTCTATGCAAATGTGACTTTCGTAAAACATCAATCTTCAGTCATATACATACAAATAGGGATTGCCAAGGCGATTGCACTGACAGCTTTTAAGGTATTTAAGTAGATTCTGTAAATGCACATGCAAACGAGTCTAAAAGACAGCGGAAGTCCTCAAGGGGAAATTATAGTACCTGCCTGCGTTAAATAATGAGAAAGCCAGTAATCCAGTACAAGTTATGCCTATTTACAGTAGATGTAGTGATGATGATACCTGGTGCATTATGGATGTAACAATTGAATTAAGCTGTAATTTTAATTGCATTCTTTCTTTCTTTGATATTGCAGTGTACCACACTGTTGTCAGAAGGATGACAAACTATGAGTCATTATTAATATTAGTTGATAGTACTGTAAAAATCTATACTACGCTGTTTATATATAAACCATCTTTTGCAGCTATTAAATAAAAATAACATATTATACCTGTTTTAGAATTGTGTTAAAAGCTCCATTTGCTCTGTAAAACAGGTGCACAAGTGTGAGTGTGTGTAAGATATTTCTTAGAGTTATTTGTTTGACATTGCATACAGTTGGAGATTGACCAGACCAACGGTTTCTTGCCATTTCTGACGCCATCCCAGAGTGAAAGACAGGCTCAATTTAAGGTTGTAAATGAGGTTATAGAGCTATATGTCTGTGTGTGCAGGCATTTCTGCAAGAGTGTCTGAACAGTATGTGTGTTTACATATGATACATACAAAGTAAAGTAATGCACCGATGTGTGGATGTGCCAGCTAGAGTGAATGTTTTAGTGTCTGTGTGTGTGTGTGTGTGTGTGTGTGTGTGTCCATTCCTCCTTTCTCTTCTCTTCTCCAGCTTTCCTTAGTGTGATGTTTTCCTTTAGCTCTAATGAGTTCTAAGTGGCCAATACTTTCTTCTGCAGGAAACTCATGTCAAACTAATTAACTTTTAATGAGAGGAAACCCACTGATTAGAGTGTTTTTCTTGGCAAATGAGCTTATTAATTCTGCTGGTTTGAGCAGCAGGGCCGAGGAGTCGGGTGAGAAGAAGGCCTCTCTTCAGCAGTCTGCACCACTTCTCCCTCTCTCTCTCTCTCCCACACTCACACGGCTCCTGCCTGAACCCCTGCTCAGTCTGTTTGGCCAGCTGCTGAAGCCTGGGCTTTTTGAGTCTACACACTTTTGTACATGCTCATCTCTCTCTCTCTCCCACACACACACACACACACACACACACACACACACACACACACACACACACACACTGGCAGCCCCCTTCTTATCTCTGCCCAACACTGCTCTCTAGTGACTGGAAAGATTCTTGATAATGATCGGTGCTCTAATTTTTGTGTTTTTCTGAGAGCACTTTTAGGATGTATTCTTCATAGGTTTCCTCATCTGTCTGTTTCAATTTTGTTTTACAATTTTATATAACTTGTCAAATAAATAAAACAATTCGGCAATTGAGCATTTTAAAACTAGGAATTTTAGGATGACTGTGGGATATGGACAATTATAATGGAGATTTTTCACAATGCTCTATCATTTTTTATATTATGTCTAACTTTAGTGACTAGAGTGAAAATGACGCAAATATAGAAGCAACAGTGCAAATCACCAGCCACTCTATTAGGTACATCTCTACCTAATGTAGAGGTGGTACATACATGCTCCGTGTCAAAGTGTCCTTGGGCAAGACACTCAAACCCTAAGTTGCTCCCGGTAGGTCAGATGAGCTGCAACTTGCAAATTACTCTGCAAGTTGCTTTGGATAAAGGCATCTGCTAAATGCAATGTAAATGCAATATGGTGCTGGAAACATTCTTTAGAGGTTTTAGTCTCTATTGAGATCATAGCATCACGCAAGTTGCTGCAGATTTGTTGGCTGAACATTCATGATGGGAATCTCCGGTTTCACCCCAACCCTTACTGTAGTTCTCTGAGATCTGACTGAGATCTGGTGATTGTTGAGGCTGTTTGAGGACAGTGAACACACTTTCCTGTTTAAGGACCCAGTTTAAGATAAGATTTAACTTTGTGACATGGTGAATCATCCTGCTGGGTGGTGGGAGAATGGTACAGGCTGGTCATAAAGGAACACATGGTCAGCAACAATACTCAGGTAGGCTGTGGCAAACAATGCTCATTTGTTTCTAAGGGCCCAACGTTTGCCAAGAACACATCCCCAACACCATTACATTGCCACAACCACCAGCCTGAAGTGTTGATGCAAGGATGGATGGATCCATGCTTTTATGTTGTTTATGCCAAATTCATTTGAGTTTGAGTTACTGTTGCTTTTCAATCAGATCGAATGATTTGGATTATTCTCCTCTGACGTGGTGCTCATTAGATATTTTCTCTTTTTCAGACAGTATTTTGTAAACTTTAGAGATGGGTTTGCATGTAAATTTCCGTTTCTGAAAAATCAAACCAGCTCGTCTGGTATAAACAAACATTACAACATTACATCTTTTCTTTTCCATTATGATGCTTAATTTGAACTTCAAGGGTTGTCGTGAAAATGTCAAAACACACAGCAAGTTGTTGCCATGTGATTGGCCGATACTTGCATTAACGAGCAGTTGAATGGGTGTAGCTAATAAAGTGGCCGATGACTGCATACACAAGATTTGATAGGCTAAGGCATTATCAAGAACAAAAAAAAATTTGACATGGTTGTCAGTTACTCTCTTTGTGAAGCGGCATGTGTCTGAATCAGACCTGAAGTATGAATCTGTGAAATGTCAGTGGCAATCACTCATTAGAGGGCAATATTTCAATGACAGACACGTTCTCATTATGGAAGCAGCTATTATTTGAAAGTCCGTGTGTGTATGTGTGTGCTTTCCTAGGATCAGCAGCAGGCCTATTTGACTTGTATTTTTATATCAGAGTGGGTTTAACTGCCAATAGACCACATTAGAAAGTATTAATATCTTATTACGGCGGCATTTAGATCCAGTGGGAGCGAAGCGCCGCTTTATGCCATTCCCTGGAATCCCGAGTGGGAGTGTTTGATGTGCCGTTCGGAGCGGGCCTCTCAGAACCTGGAAAATGTGTCTGTTTCATCTCTCAATTACTGTCAGGGTTTGAAGTACTGATGTTCTACCTTTATCTGTCACAATATGGCTCAAGTTTGTTGAAGTATCTGGGAAAAAAAGGCAAGCCAACGAGTCCAAAAGAGAAAGAAAGAGAGACAAGCAGGCCCAGCAGCTGGTGCTGTTTCAAAGCCTGCCCAAGCCCTTAAAGATGAAATCCATTTTGTTTCAAGTTCCGCACCCAGCTCGCCTGATGAGGGCTCTGGGGGTGAAGAGGGAGAGAGAGAAATGAAGAGAAAGAGAGGGAGAGATATGGAGAGAAATCTGTTTGATTTGTCAGAAGTTCTTTAATTTAATCTACAGCTGTCAGGATGCTGAGGATCCAGACCTCATCACTGCCTTTTATCTGCCTGATTTCACCCCAGGCACCAGACACCACTTTTCTCCAAAACACACACACACACACACACAGACACACACACACAAAACTCACACACACACACAAACAGAGAGAGAGAGAGGAGATGAGAGAGGATTACGATATAATTCAAAAAGGTGTGCTTAAAAAGTTTTATTTCTGTAATCTTAGTTTTTAGTAAGCCTGTAGGCATTAGGTTTGTACCTGTAAACTTCATTTAGTACTTTAAATTTTCTGCCTGTAAACTCCTTCTTGCAGGTCTGTGCATTTAGTTTCAGGCTCCATTCAACTTCGGACCCATCTGCCGCAGCCCATGCATTAGGATAGATGGAAGTATCACTGATATTTCGGGAGCACAGCAGTGTTTATACAAAAGTAGTGTACTGCAGTGCTACTGCGAGCTAACGTGATTTCAGTTTGTCTGGCTCGAGCTTCAGAGGGCTGAATCAACGCTTGTAGCTAATACTACTGATGCTGCTGCTTTTTGACACGAATTTCTGTCATCACCTTTGTTATTTTATCAGCATGTGTCACCCTCACTGTGCTGGGTTTGACTGATGAGCTTAATCCCTCTTCATCTATTCAGTCTACAGGTTCAGTTCAGTAAATAAATAACATGAAGGCAGGCAGCCTTTTACTTGGGAGCCTATTTTATGTGTGCTTTGGTTAAGCCTTCTAATCATTTAGTATTCAGTGAACTCCTATTCAAAACCAGCTAAATATGTTTAGGCCCACCCTGTGTGTTTATTGAACACTGTTATAATTACTGCCGTTGTTTGTGCTCTTTTACATAATCTGTGCTACTTCTTTCCGTGGATTTCAGCCCTGAAAGCTGTATCCTCAGCCGGTGTCACAGGCTGAGGAACTTTGCTTCTATCTCTTGGCTGGTCAGAGGTTCATGGCAACACCTTTAGGAAACTGTAATGGGTAATAAATTGCGTAAATAATGGACAAGATTAACACTAACAACTGTTTTGCAACATCTTTGTTTCTTATCTTATTTCACACTTTGTATATTGTTGCCTGATTCTAATATTCTATGCATGTGTTTCATGAATTATATTTCCTGAAACCTTTAGTGCCGCCGTCTTGGCCAGGACACACGGGATTTACCTGGTTGAATTAAGTGTTAGAAATAGAACTGTACCTCAAAATTTACAGTCTAAACTCAGCAAAATCTATGATTTCAATCTCTATCTCTAAATATTTGCAGCTATTAACTGAATATAGATGTGTGTATGTATGTGTGTGTGTATGTGAGTGAGTGTAAACACACTGAGTAGATGTGCAGATTGCTTCTGTTAGCCTATAATTCATGAAGCAACATGAGGTTTGGAAGAAATTCTGCACTGTATGTTTATTACTGCGTGGCATTACAGCAAGCTCTTTATGAGCTGATTCATCTCTGACAAACACATCTACAGTATCAACTCACTGTTTACTGCATTTGCATTTGATGGCTACTTATTGGAAAGAAGTGATAAACATATTTACTCAGTTTGTGTACATGAATCAGACTCTTCCAAACCTCATAAGCTATGACTGCCTCCATGATGAAGGCACAAACGCTGCGACTGCTGTAATATGCCAGAGCTGGAGGTCAAATGTGATACTTATCGCATATGGACAGACAAAGGAAAAGTTCACTGCATATGTGAAAAGTAAAATAAAATATAGTTCTTTGGATGATGATAAGATTAATAAAAGTTAAAGCAGCTATATATTTTGTGTCTTACAGGCATCAGAGACTAAAGCTTTTGTGCACTGGTTTTTACTTAAGATGATATTCACATTCATATCTACTGGCTTAAGGGCCTGCTGTTTTTATTGCAAAAAAATAATAATAAATTCAGTGAATTTTCCCCCTGACATTTACTTTTGCCCCACAGTTTGAGAACCATATGTTCAAAAAACTCAAACGTGTATATGTCATTTCCAAATGTTCGGTTTCTACTGTCCTCAATTTTTGCCTCCCCACCTATTTTTTTAATATAACAGCATTTCTCCCTCCATCTAAATCTCTCTCTGTGGCTGTATATCCACCATCAGCTTCTCCACTCCTGGCAATAGCTCTCATTTCCCATACTCTTTCAATCTTACACAGGTCCAGTCACTTACTCCCCCACACGTTGTATCCACATCTTTTAATGCATCTCTCTCACACACATCTGCACACATGCGAGCATCAGACCCTCCCCATTGGGGAATCCAGCTGCAGATGGACACACGCTGCTCTTATGTTAGCTTGTGAAGAAGGAAATTACAATTAGACACTTGGGCACAACCGGCCCACAGAAATGTGATCCTGCTGCTCTCTCTAAAGGTTTCAAATGCTCTTTTGCTTTCCATTGTCCTCAAGATATTCGAATTGAGGAACCTGTGGACATTGGAAATCTGAGGACTTGACAAGAAAAATAGGCTGCCTAAAGATGCACTGTCTAAGCCTCGCTCAAAAGATCCGAATTTCACCAGTTCTTTCTACTCCCTTATTTCTGTCTTGGCTGCTGTACTTTCTTGTTTCCATATCCTGGATTTTACTCCTTAGGTAACCTTTACTGTCAGCCATACAGAACTAGGATTAGGGTAGAACTCACAGTGCTTTCACAGTCTGGCTAATGCATTATGTTATCAATTTATCATTTTTGACTTGTTTTCTTCATTTCTGCTCTTTTGCCTCTTTCCCCTCTTTTAAATCCACTCCTGCATATCTGGCTACCTCTGCCTGCAGCTATGAAGAGAGTCTGCTTGTCTGTCAGACCACACATAACTTTGTACCATATCTAAACAGCATTTGTACGTGTTGTGCGCATTTTATTGGTCACTAGCACAATGGAGAGAACTGATATGCTTGTCGAGCTGCACTTTACTGTGTAATTCCCTTTATTGTGTTTTAAAACTGGCATAAAAATTTTACTCTTTATTTCTTAAGCAGCAAAATTAGTCAGAATACTTCTTAAGTGCCAAGGTAATCACACTCACATGCATTTCTATAATCATATCATTGGAACTATACAGAGCACAAACACCTAGTTCAACCTTTTACTGCAGACGTCCCATCCTCCCGGTGAAGCTTCACAACACTTTCTGACTTTGAATCCAGGTAATCACTTGAGTATACAGCCCTAACAAGCCTGTCTGAGACACAGGGTACACCATGGTCATGTCCCTAATCTATCTCAGGGCCACCAGAGACTGCCATTCATTCTCACAATTACACCTACAGTCTTTGGACTGTGGGAGGAAGCCTGAGCACCCAGAAGAAACCCAAGCACAGGGAGAACACGCAAACTCCACATAGAAAGGTCGCAGCTGGCAGGTAAATTTGAACTGGGGAGTTACTAGCTGTGAGGCAACAGCAGTAACCACTCCACCACCACGGGGGACTTAGTTCCATTGAATCCTGCGTGGTGCTTCCATTGTAAGATTTATTCTTCTAATGGAACTATGCTTGTACAGAGCAATGCATGGTGTGATACTGCCACCCGGAGATCAAAGTTTGTATGTCTCTTGCATTGTTCACACTAAATCTGACCTCTGTTTTTATGAGGTCTTTATCAAAAGACTGCACACCACTTACTAAGTTTTTACTGCTGCAGAGTCAAATGTTTCAGTCAGAATTCCGATAAAGAACAACACTTTTGCAGGCCGTGGTAGTGACTGTGTCATTATTGGCCACTGTGGGTGGGAGTTACATGCATAAAACGGTGTATTTTTAAGGCGTATGTGCCCAAAGGTCCAACTAGTGTCAGTTAAATGTACTGAAAACTGCAGCTGACATACTAGGAAGAGCTGGCTGATGTCTGACAGGCTTTTTAAAATCTGTTAAGATTGGCACCGGTTTGTTTAACTTACCAAACGGGTGATTAATGTGCAAGCGCGTGATTAATGTGCACATTATACATACATAATACATAATACACACACACAACAGCAGCAACAGGTTGTCCCGTGCTGTAATACAACACATTGCGCAACGCTCAAGTTTAAAAGTTAGTGACATCGAGTCATAAACTTCTCAGTAAGAAACACTTTTCAAATTGCTGGTACAGCAACATATTGAAAATGGGAAGACAGAAGACTAAAATGCAGACAGAAATAAAAGTGCACCTACTGTACCCAAGTATCAATGCATGACTTACACACTTTTTAAATTTAAGAACTGCCTACAGCTGGTTAACAGCTCACATTAAGCAGCACATCAGAACTTATTAAAAGTATGATGAAATTCTCACAGGCTATTTTGCAGTCACACAGACAATATTTGAGTAAACAATAAAGAAATGCTAAACTGGACAAATCCAGAATAGGCCTGTTACCAGCAGTGACAGTCTCTCTGTTACTGGGGGTTATGAGCCTCAGTGTCCAGGCAAAACATGGGAGACAGTAAAATATGTATTTAACGTCATCCAACAAACAATATACAGGAGGCACACAGATCAAAAAGCAGCTCACAGACAGACAGACAGACTCACCTGAGACCTGGAAGACGTCGTATTACGTCCAGCTGCAGTTGTGGTTTGTTGTTGGACACACAAATTAGTCCTTAAAAAGAAGCTAAGTCATTAGCAACAGTAAACTAATGTTAGCTAACTCCCCTTAGTTTAATTAGCTAACAGTGAAGTTTTTGTGAGTCCAGGGAATGACTGACACTGTTTTAAAGGTATTTCCCTTTTAAAGTGCAATTTTAATGAATGAACGTAATATTAAAAACCGACGTCACCTTCCTGCCGTCATTAATGACGTCATGTTGCCCGACGTTGTCAAGGTGCAGTACCGCGTTTGACCACACAGAGTGTCTGATGTTAGTAGCCCATGCCAGAGGGGGCGCTATTTCATTTCACAGGACACAGGCTGTTCTGAAGAACCTTTTATGTTAACCTTATATATAACATATATGTTAAAATGAAAGAGCTTGAGCCATTTGGCTGTGTTTTTTGGTCGAACCTCCTCGAGCATAACAACCCTAGATGGTCCACAACTCTACAAACTGTGTTTTGGATCCCTTAGGGCTTGGATCTGATTATAACTTTATAATTATAAAAGACTTTAAATTAGATGAAAGCAGAATATCTCTTTTACCAAGAGAAAAAAAAAACTCTAATGGTGGCAGCAATACATTGATGTACTATAGGCTATTTTAAGGGAAAGTGATTCTGTTTTGGTTGTGCATTGTTGTTATGTTTGCTTTTGTTATTAGTGAGATTGGTAAAAGCAATCATCTATATAAATATTTTTATTTTGAATGAAGGTCTTTTGGAGTCTTTTATGTGTAAAAACACACAGCTTTGTAAAAATACATATGAAAGACATGGAAGACAGATGGTTTGCACAACTGGATTTGTTTAAATGTTTTTTCATTTTTGCTTCCAAAATTTTCAGGGCTTCCAAACTCAGGGTTACTCCATTAGTTCTGAGGGTTGGAAAACTTTAGTTGTGGAAAAAAAATAATTTTTGCAGAAGACTCAATTTAAAATTATTGACTGGCTGCAAACAGCTATAGCAGCCAGCTCTCAGCAATCACATGCATTTTCTTCAGGAAATGCAGCATTCTAGTTATTGTAATTGTTGATGTTGTTTTGCAATAGCTCTCTATTAAAAAAAAAAAAACTTCTATAATAACGTTTTTCCTGGAAGACGTGGCTGACAAACACTGCAGGGCTGCTCATAACCACAAGGGGGAGGCAGAGCATTAGCCTGCTGTACTCATGGTTTTATGGTTTTATTAAGTCCCACTATATTTTTGTGTTCCTTTACCAGAAGCAGTCAGATGGGCTCAGCCTGACTGCTGTCAGTGAGGACCGACAAAAGTCCAGCAGTTTTACCGAGCAGCTTATTGCCAACCCCACGCAGCCTGGACACTCAGACTGGACTCGCCGGTGTGTCTTTGTCTCTCTTCGCCAGGGGTCGCTGTTGTGCTGTGCTTCCCCCTCGTTGAAGCTCTACTGTAAACGCTGCTCCATCCCTCCGCGGTCGTGACTGGACTGCTGATGCCTGCTTGACATTTCAGAGGTCCCCTTGAGACACAGGATGCGTCCCGCACCTTGAATTACCTGAGTGGATACAGGTGTAGCAAACGCTGCCACCGTAATTTCAAATACTGGCTGCTGACACATTCACTTTCTGCACATGTCAAAATGCACATTTTAATTGACGAATACGTTTGCAGCGCTGTGAAGATTGTGCGCTTCCTTTGACGTGTCAAGTTCTGCACAGATGACGTAGAAACCTGCGCTTTAGCTCTTCAAAATAAACGCACCGCTCACTCGGCGATTTATTTCCCACTAGTTCGAAAAAATGCGTTTTAATTCGAAAGTCCTAACCGGAAGTACGGTCTTTGATTCAGTCCAGTCTGACGTCAACCGCTGCACACAGGCATCCTCTCCACTCTCCGGCGTGTGCGTGCATTCGTACGTGTGTGTGTGTGTGTGAGTGAGTGTCTGGGTTTCTCTCCGTACGTGTGTGTGTGTGTGTGTGTAAACACAGCGCGGTCGGCTCATGTTAGGCTGCAGCTGAAGGAACCAGGCTGAAGTGGGACTGCTCGGATGAGGAGATGGCAGCCGAATCGACCCGGAGATTCACCAAGAACCTGCTGAAACCCGGGAGCGCGGCGGAGATCCGGCAGACGGCGTGCAACGCGGTCCGACACTCCGCAGTGACGGTGAGTAGCGGAGCCGCTGGTGAAAAGATGGTGGTAGTGGAAAAACGCATCACCACCTGTGGGCCCGACGCGCTCGTTGCTGGGAGCTCTGCGGGCTCTAGAGCTCGGGCTCAGCTCATTTCGCAACGGACCTCGATGATCCGGAGCCGCCGCCGCCGCCACCGGAGCGGACCTGACATTGACATTCATGCTGCATCTTCCTTTTGCAGCCGACGGGCACAAGCAGCCCAGTGCAGCAATGCTGCTCAGCCCCTGTCTATTGATCAGGGAGGAGGGGAGGGGGGTTCGGTATTCTACTAGAAACGGGGAACGCACGGAATGTGGAATGGCCACAGACACGGGGAATAAGCAGTTTTAATGGCTGCTGATGTGTCTCTGAATGCAGCATTAGGCGGCTTGGTTTCTGTTAGTGGATGCGGCATGACACAGACAGCGGTTCACATCTGTCCAGCGGTGCACGGGGACTCCAGGAAAGATGGTGGGAGCCACGGAGACACAAGAATGGGGGGAGAGATTATGTTTGATATTAGGTTTGATTTGTAACTAGTTGTATTGTGAGGCGGTTTTAGGGACAGGGATTGTTCAGTGGGTGTGTCACTCTCAGAACGTGAGTCTTTGACTGACAGCATTGGAAGGACACGCACAAACACACGCAAGGAGAGGGATTTGTGTTTCCATGATGTCCTTTTGATTCATCTGGCGGAGGACAAATCCTCTACCTTAGGTTTGTGTGTGTGTGTGTGTGTGTGTGTGTGCTCCATGTGTGCGTCCATCCTGTGGAGATTAGCATAGAGAAAGGTCACTGCACTCCAGTCTGTTTGCTGCTACTCTGCATCTTCTTCATTCTGGTGTTAGTGTGTCAGTGGGACACACGCAGAACAGAACCGGGAGAGCATTGATCAGGATAAAGAGGGTGTGTGTGTGTGTGTGTGTGTGATTTTACTCACAGTTCTGCATTTGAGATGCATGGCATAAGCCAGGATTAAAATGGAAAGAAGTGAATGGACACATGAATAGTAATGCTCCAGAAGCAGCCAGATGTGCAGACAGATGAAAAGAACAATTCAATACGATAATCGTGAACCTCAACAATATAATCAAATCTATTGATAGTACTTTAAATGAAACACAATAAAATTATATTCCCTTATTCCCAGATGTCATTTCATGTCATGGCATTGTAACACAATGTTGCACTGCAGCACCAGTGGTAAGTTTCGCTGCCTTGCTACAAAGCACTGCTGCTGCTGCTGCACACATGTCCTCCGTGGTTTTCAGCTGATTAAAGTACAAGCAACAGAAAGGAAGTCAGAGGCATGAGAGAGATGCAGTGATGTAGTCCCAGTGTGAGTGTGTATCTCACAGGCACCTTTGCCTGATAAAACACAGTTTATTAAGCATTAATGATCACGCTGATGAAGTAGTTAGGTGTCCACTGTCATTAGTAATGGACAGCAGTCCACATGTGAGTGTTCAGCATTTTGAAATGTCACGACACACAGGTGTAAATGATAACATCAGCGATGGCTGAACTGAATGTGTCTCTGTCAGTTTCAGAGTCCTGTTATTGTGTGAGCCGGCTCACTATCACACAGCTTGGTGTGACAGTTAAATAGAACAGACCAAATCTTAATGTCATTAGTAGCAGTCTGTCTGAAGTTCAGTTTGAATTATCTGTCAGAAGAAACCAACAATCTTTTCTCCTTAAAAAAAAAAAATTAAAATGCATTTAGACAGAGTTTAAATGTTTTATTGCAGAGTTTCTCAAGGCTTTTAGTGCAAAACTACCTGAATATTTGGAGGCTATTGGTGCAGAGTTATTTTAAACTAAACAAAGATTTTGAATATAAATGCATCCTGAATGTGTTACACCCTTTTATCTCAGTATGTGTATCACGATATACATTTCCTCAAAAATAATGAACTCAAGGCCTAATTCACACAGACATATAAAAAATATATCACACGGCAACATCTCTTGATGTGGACACATTCACATTGTCTCACCAATTGTTATATTCCCCACAGTTATGTGGAATTTACCAGAACACCTAACTTTTTTTTTTTCAAAAGAGTGTGGTTTACCAAAAGTGAGAACGTAAATGGAAACTATGACTAATGTCAAGATCTGTGTCAGCAAAAACACCTGCGTATTGGGCTTTGTCATCCCTCTGTGCAATTCATCCATATATGTGGGAAAAGCAATGCCTCTAAAGATAAAAAGAAGTCATGACTAATTACTGGAAGTCACTCTGTGTGCAGACATGGAATGCAAAAATGTGGAGAGAGAAATGGAGAGGGGAAGGGGGGAGCCAGATAGAAGTGCCAGCATTTGTGCAAATGTGTGTTAAGTGTGTATGTAAATGTCCATAGGCGTTGTGTGCATGTGTTTGGATGTTTTTAGGAGTGTGTTAATGCGTGGCCTTTGTTGGTCAAAGAAACCAGGTCAGCAGAATCAGACCCTGTGGCATAACAGTCAATGAAGCGTGAGCCACTTTTTTTCTCCCTCCTTTCATAGCAGCTAGTTTTCCTCATTCACTTAACCTCACCCCCCCCACCACCGCCCGACTTTACCCCTGTTCTTTCATGCTTTTACTATATATTCTCTATTGGAGCTGCTTCCTCTGTGTTTCTCACTGTCCTGCTGCCCTGCATGGTTCCCAAGTCTAGTCAGAACATCTGAAGCATGAGTAAATATGTGTACGGGCGTCTGTGGCATACATGCTACCTGGTAAATCGCCTTGGTGTGTGCTGTAATTACCCTCTGATGAATTGCGCTGTGAAAGCAATCACTGCATTCACATAGTGGTCAGGCCACCCATCCTCAAATATGCAGGGAACATGGCAGGATGGATAGATAGAAAAATTAAGGATGTGATGGTGGTCGAGGTTTTGGTTTTCAAAAGTAGAGTTTGCTTTTACTTTTCCATTACATCTTTTCTATCCTCTATCTGACTCTGAGCAGCGGTAATATTAACTAATATCAAAAGATTATACAGTAGCACGTATTAACGGAATCCACTAAATATTAGGCCCTCATCTGCTGATCCTTGGCACCAGGAAGTGTTTATTACGGCTCTCTGCAAAAGTGAGCGGCATAGCAGCGTAGACACAAGTGTCATTCTTTTTGCGACACTGGCTCACAGCAGGGGTGAGCCACATGTCATGCCATGCCTTGAGGACGCCAGCCACACTAGCCGCACAGCCAAAGATGGGGGCCAACATGCCCACCCTGGCATCGCAGTGCAGCTCAGTTTATTTGCCCAGCAGCACAGGGCTGCTTGTTTGCAGTCACCGGCACTCGTTGCTTTAGGGCCATATGCACGCTCATGTCTTCATGTCACGGTGTCCAACTTTTGGTGGTATATCAGCGTTGTCCTGTCTTCCCTTTGGCAGATAATCCCACTCTTTGCTTTTGGCGTCCTCTGTGCCCTTATGGTACTACCAGCTTCACGCCTGATCACATATTGACTATTTTTGTGCCGGATTCCAGTCTCCAGAAATTTTCCATGAATTTTGCACTTTGTAACTAACCATTGTCTGTTGTCCAGTCACAGATAATGTATTTTTAATTGCAGTTCCTTTACTTGACTAATTGTGATGTACATAAATGTAATATACAATACTTCTTTATCTTTTGCTTAAAAAAAGAGAAAATAATGATTTGACTTTGAAAACTATTGCCTTTGTTAGAGATGGTCTTGGTGGTGGCTTAAACCCCCAGAAAAGTCCAGTATTTCACAGAGAAACCAGTCTGTTATTGTCTTCTTTAGTGATCAAAGTACTGCCTGGATAGTATTAAATCCCCTTAGAAACGCGTGTAGTGCTTTAGAAACGAAATTATGGTGTGGTGGTTTCTCGTCAGTGCGGTTGGTCTCCATGCTACTGTTCACCCAATTTCACAAAATACATTTTTAAAAGACCAAAATAATGCCACTATCATCTGATCCACTGTGTCTTATTTGGCTTTGCCGTATACACACATGAATTATATGTGTTAAACATAGTTTAATTTCATTTTTTCTTACTGTAGTACTGTAGTCTGGATGCTGTTATTAGCTATTGGGTATATATAGCTATAAGGGTTCATATTTTATTGACCGCTCTCCCTCCCCCCTCTCTATATATACAGTATGTCAGCTTGATTTTCTCTCCTTTGTATTTATGTGTATGTACGGAACTTCAGCTCTTATTTCTGTGTGATCTGGGCTTACACTAGTCATGTTCTGTGTGTGTGTGCCTGTTCTTCTAGTCAAATGCCACCTCTGATTGTCTAGAGCTAAAATGTGTGTCAGACAGCACGGCGTGGTCATTTGCTGGCGGGTTGGGTACATGTCTCCCAGTGATGTGTTTCAAGCGTGTTTGGTCGCCGGGAGACATGCTGTCACTCGGTGACTCCGCTCTGTCCTTGTGAGACATCATGTCAACCGCCTGGGGTGTTGGTGCACAAATGCTGACTTGCCTATTCGTCCAGCATGTCGTTGTAAAGAACAGCCAACCATTTAAGCTGCAAAAACAACCGTGTTGCATGCATATGGTTAGATAACGGCTTAAGATGCGTGTCTTTGTGGTTTTTCTTCACTGGACCACAGTTATACTAAGAAAAGAGTTGTCAGTGTCACGTTAACCAGTCACTGGCACCACGCAACACCAACTGATACGGCCGTCTCCTGCAAGTTAGTCAGACACAAAATGCTGACAATCAATTGTCCCAGTGGAGAGAAACCAGTTTGATTACCAGTAATTACTCTCCCACTGCCATGCTTCTGTTACCTTGGCAACAGAAAAAGGTCAATTAGGATGGAATTCTAACAGGAAGCAGTCCTATCACTCCAAGCATATCTCTCTTTTTTTACTGTAGTATTTCTTATTTCCTCTAATAATTTTTCTCTTTCCATGCTCTCTCATCTACATCTCACCAGATTTCACATACATTAATGTGCTAGTTCCTATAGCTCCTTATATTTTGAATTCTTCTAATTATATCTGTATAGGCTTTCTACCTTCATCCTCCTCCTCCTCCTCCTCCTCCTGCTTTAACACCCACTCCATTTCTTTCCTCATATTTTGTTGTATTTCTTTAAGTTCCCTTTTTTTATATGAAGGTATTGGTTACTAAGGTGACAAGTCTGAACTGTAGACTGTAGCAGTTGAGGGAGACCTGAACTGCTCCTGACATTTCTGTCACATGCATTGTATTACGAATGGACAAAGCAAGGTAGCACAGTGACAGCAGCGGAGCTGGAGCTGGAGCCAGAACCAATTTTATAATCGAGTCAGACATCGCCATTCTTATCATTTAAGAGGGCTAGACCATAAAAATCTCAAGAGAGAGATGAGGAAGGGAGGGTGAGAGGAATTAGAGAAAGATGCTGGGTCTCAGAGGAGTTTTCACTGTGGCTCTACTGCAGATAGTTTGTCCTCTTATAAACACTCCTGTCCTGTGTATGCATGAGGTTGTGTGTGTGTATGTGTAATCATATGTTTATCGGGTTTTTTTGTCTGGTATTTGCACCTCGTGATCTTGTGTCTTATTAGCATTAGCAGGCTTGTTTTTGAGTGTGTACACATTTCTGAGGATCCGTCTGCTATATTCATCAGTTTGCACAATAGCAACAAATCAGGTCTCTTTAGACAGTCATGTAAGGGTGCCAGCTGTGGTGGAGAGGCAGTTTCGCAACACTTCAAGACAGAAAATAGTAAGGTTGCACTGTTATATTTATTCACATGCACTTCTGATATAAAGCTGCTTGACAAATTAAGACAACCTTTCTTGGCCTGCCAGTGCAATAATTCTCTTACATAAGTTTGGGTTTTGGAAATCATACCACAGTTGGATTGTATAACCATATAAATAGGACTGAAAGAAAAGAGACTCTTCCAGCAGGAACAATCAAGAGTGGAGCTTTTTGCCCGTTAACACTCCAGTGGAACTTTTAAAGCAGGATTTGATTAGGGTCAATAGCAGAGGTGAGCTACTTTGCCTGTACACTGCTAAAGACAAATTCTTAATTATACGTATACATTTATATGTTTATTCACATACATTCCCCTGTGTATAGACCTGCAAGGCTAATTTATGTGTTTCTGCTGAACAGCAAAGACATTTAATGTTAGGATCAAAAATAAATATCAGATAAAATTTCAGCTTTTGTTTCATTGCATTTATCAAAACGACAAACCAACAGCTTTGCAACGTCACGGTATCAAAACTGGTGAAAACTGGTGTATGGCATTTATTTAGCTTCACAGCCTATTTGCAGCGTATGCGTGATGGGTGCCATACCTTAAAAAGGCACCTCACACTGTGCACTCGCAGTTTGTGAAGGTGTCACCCCCTACACCCGTGTTTGAGGGGAAATGTCATGCTCCCTCTGTTTTTCTCACGCCACGCATTTTGTCTGAACGACTCAATGTGCAGCATATCTAAGAAGCATGGCGTGCAATCTGTGGCATCTTGCAGTGCAGCTTAAATATGTGCTCTTTAGAGATTTCATCAGCAGGGTGACACATAGTCTCTCCTCCTCGCCCTTACATCTCCTCTATTTTCCCCTCAGCCTCTTGGCAAGTTTATGCATTGCTTTTTCTTAATCTACATGAATTCTTTAATTGCCTTTACATACTTTCTACTCCATTATTATTTCTTCATAATCAGCTGGATTATATTCACAGTGCTCCTCAGTTCTCGCTCTCAATTGCTACTTTGAGTGAATGCTTCTGGTGTGACTGGTGTGTATATACATGCAGGCAAGAGAATAGAGACAGGGATTAGAGCAGATGAATAGCTCTTTGACATTTGTTTTGACTGAGCTGCAGACGACTGAGTCGTGTTTGCCCAATAAGAGTGGGACCATGCGCTGCCAGGCTTCGCTGTGTGTCTGTCCGCATCTCCTCAATGACTCATTGAGAAAGGACAGAGAAATAGAACCAAAGAGAGGAGAAATGAGAAAACACATCTGAGCCTGTCACTGTCACCAGTGACACTGTCTCCTGCTGAATTCCCCTACTGTTTGAACTGTGTGATGCTGCACAGTGATCTCAGTAGTGTAAATGCTGTGGGGGGGGGGCACAGAAAATTCAGTTTTTCCCTTGTAATACTTATTGCTTTGCAGTGTCAAATAGCAGGTTGTTGAATTGTACTAAAAAGGAAAAAGTCTGTTGAATCGAGGTAGAAAAACTGGATGGAGAGAAAGTATTTGTTGGTGTTTGTGTGGAGTCATGTGAGAGGTGGACAGAGAGACAGAGACAGAGAGAGAGAGAGAGAGGTCCCCTGGGCTCCATGCATTGTGCCAGTGTACGTTTACAATAGGGTCTTTGCAGAGGCTTCACCTCAGTAAACTGCTTCATTCACACTGACCAGGCTTTGCCTCACTGGAGCTTAACTTTTATCCTCTCTGTCTTTCTTTTAAAGCTCGTCATCTGGCTTCATCACCCCGTCCCGTACCTTAACAGACATTGCTGTCCACTCGTCCATCCAGGCTCTTTTCTCAGCCCCGAGGGGGTGGGGGTGGGGTGGGGTGGGGGGGTACTTCACATACTGGACTAAGAATAGTTCAGCGACTCTGTGAGAGTGAATTGCAGTGTTGTGTCTCTCCCTCACTCTGCATTCCAGAGTGGGAGGCCTGAATGTGCTACTGCCATTACTGTCCGACCCCTGTGGCCCTGCTGCCCCGGCCCAGACGTAGCCACGCACACTCGTACACACTGTGTGCCACTTATACATGATGTGGACTTTCCCTCATTAACTGTCCCCACTGGCTAGACGGGGCAAGATAAGGTGAGTATGCAACAGTCATCAAATTGGCAGGATGACATGAATATGTGTCAGATGCTACCAATTGGACAAGCCCTTTTAAAAGTCTGGCAATCGTTAATCATAACCATAATGTGCTTACACGGGTGAATCCTCTAAGGTCTTTTTGACCTTCTTGCAACAATAATTCTGTCTGACTGCATCTGTCCACTTGGCCCTAGTGTCGCAACGTAGAACAGAAAATAAATAGAAACAAGTGGCAGGTATTAATACTTTAACCACTACTACTGTAGCATACACAGTAACCCACGCTGATACACGAATGTAAAGGTACACACACACACACACACACACACGTATACAGATTATGTCTGCAGTGCTTTTGCCCCAGTTTAAAAATAGGACAGACCGTTTTCACTTATAGATAATGTGTTTTCAAGAGGACATAAGTGGCATAACTTCATTATAGCACAAGATAAGTGGCCATAACTTTAAGATATGACATTGGTTACATGCTTAGTCAAACTATATTTGCCATTATTATCTTTCTGGCACATTATCTTTATGACCGTACTTCTTGACTTACAAAAAAAATTATTTTTATACTAAAATTGCAAATTTAACAAATCTTGGTAAACTCATAATAGCTACAAAGACAAACAGACAAAAGTTAGTTTGACATTTTGGCACATACTTTATTGCACAATACTGTATTTGCATTTTTTCTTTTTGCTGAGAAGGCGAGACATAAAGAGACATAAAGACTAGAAAAAATAATATGTTTTTTGTCAGTACAAAAATTGAGCATAACTTGTTGTGCTTTTGATGGATTTTACTGTTTCATAGCAAGGAACAATGTATCTCCACTGTTTGTCTGCCAAAACACGTTTGCATTCGTTGACCTTGCTTGTAGGTGTACGTGGCACATGTGTAACAGTAAACTGAACAAATTTTATTTCAGGTCCAGTCCTAATTTATCCCCTTTTGAAGTATTAGCACTCATGAGGATAAGATCTAGATTTTACTCAAAGATACCGGTCCCCTCATTATTGCTCGTGCTGTCTGGCACAAAGAGCCGTCTCGCTGACGTGTTCCACAGGAGCCAAAATGCTCAATAGCTGGTAGTAAAGGTGAGGACACAGAACACAGACGCTAGTGTTAGAGCGAGAGAGTTGGTTTAAGCACAGTTTGGTCTGTTATGGATTAAAAGCCAATCTATGCATCTGCGGCGGCTCGCTGCCTGTGTACTGCATCTATATATCTGACTCAGTATCTTTCTGTGTGCGTACATCAATTTTGTGTGCCTCAAATGTCAGCCAAGGAGCAGAAATGGGATCTACAAAAGAAATAAATGAGAAAAACTCTGTGGGGTAGAGGGAGAGACTGGGGGGGGGGGGATTTTGAGTCTGAAAGAGGAGGAGAGAGATTGGGGAGAAGGGGAGAGAAGGGAGGGGAGACAGTGAGGGAGGACGATACGGTACAAATAAAAATGCAGGAGGAAAAGTCTTCAGAACAGCTGCGTCCTCTGTCTAAACTGGGACCTCAGGGAGACGGAGCAGTGCTGAGTGGGCGTCTGGTGGATAGTTAGCGCTGGCGTGGAGGTTACACAGAGGTTGCGTGTAGGCTTTGTGTAGGTGTCACATGTAGGCTTTATGACTGAATGATTTATTACCAACGAGACATTTTTCTCTCACTGTGAAGGCTTTGCGGGGAATTATCATAAAGCGTTTTTCACTGCACCGCCTGGAATGAAGCTGATATGACTTTTCATAATGTCCATAACTGTAGTAGCTTATAGTCATAATATCCATTGTGCTGGTATGCATTTCTGGCATGCCCGGCTAAAAGTAAATATCGGTCGGGCCTGATTTAGGTTGAGTACGGCAGGTTCAATGTGAGTACACATTTTTCAAGCTAACAGAGTTGCAGGAAACAGAAATCATTAGTGGTAACTGCTTAAGGAGCAGTTAGAGTTTCCTCGTGGAAGTTCGGGGTACGATCGAGTTTGATTTGGCCAGCGAAGAAGTCAGTGGAGTGTCTCACTGGTTGGAGAAATGGGTCGGATGAGAGGGATCATAACTACTCTACAGCACGGGGACTTTTTTTATGTTGTGGCACTAGTTCGTCTAGTGATATCAGATTTTGATGAATGAATGAATGTTGGCAAAACCCTCTTCAGCTGTTTCTGTTCTGATTCTGTCTCTTTTGGATGGAACATTTATTAATAAAGGGGCAGCTTTTTCGTGCTAGCTGTTATTAACTTCTCACCTTAAACTTTCTCAGTAGCGTGAACTTGTACTTAATCTCTGTTTCTCATTCAAACCGTCAATAAGGACGTACAGTAACAGCTCTGAGTCAAATTTTAATCTTATTTGCAGAGGGATTGGTAATATCACAAATATTTATAGCAGAGCATGTAGGATGCGGATGACCTCAGCCTTGATGCTTGGCGGCTGAGGGCCGGGACGAGATGGGGGAGGGAGGAGGAAGGGGAGAACAGCAGGGGGATATGGAGAGATGCCATGTGGGGAGGCTGAATTAATGAGGCCCCAGCTCTGTGACAGTAGCTGTGTGTCTTTCTGCTGCATGGCTGCTAAATAATAATATTAGTTTTCTGCTTTTGACATTTAACAGCATAGATTTGTATATCGCGATTCGTCTTTGTGACTGTAGAAGTCAGTTCAAGCAGTAGTTTTTTTATTGTTACTGTTACACAAAAATACACGCAGACATGTAAGTTCTGATAGCACACCGTGATTAAAGTCCAGCATCTTACTAAATGCAAGGAATAATTATGGAATTATAAACAGCAGAACATGCTTCATACTTACTGTAAAGGTACTAAATTTCAAAAGTATTCAAAAAGGTGTTTGAGATACTTAAACCAGAATATATTTGACCTTTTTGCATGTAAATATTTGTCATTTTGCATCAACAGTTTTCAAAATTAGTTGCTAGTATGAAGTGGAATGAAAAGAAAATTGCTCAAGTATGGCTTTTTCTCGCATACTTGTTTCACCCAGGATGTTCACACTTGAAATAGCAGCTTCTACTGAATCCTAAAAACTATAATAATTTTATAAAACTATAGAGCATTTCAGTCAAACTTACCATTGTCGTACAACCTCGGCCAAACTTAAACCACCCAGTGATGCTTAATAAAAACTTTCTTGTGAGATATTTAGTATCACACACATACATGATATTAAAAACTTAAGTAAATACGTAAATTTATTAAAATACTTTCCCTCTTTAACATGCAGTTTACAGCGGACCTCTTCTTTTATTTATTTATTGCTCATTTACTGATTCCTCAGTTTAAATGTTAGCATAGAGGTGGTCTGATGTGATTTAACCTTGAACTACACTTTGTACGGCACTTACGTTTGTTTCCTGTGGAAGGTTGAAAGTGCTGTAAAGAAAACGACTCTGACACTTCTTTGGCGTGCAGGTAAGATTGATGGTCAGGATGAAAGGTGCGATTCCTTGACTGTTTTGGGGCCGAGGCGACAGGAAGAGGTGAATCCAACGAGTATGAATGGAAAATTTTTAACAAGCCCCCTCTTTCTGGCAATTGCCCCCCACCCTGCTCAGATTCTCCCCCTCACCTCCCCTCTCCTGCTCCCTCCCCCAACCTCGTTCCTGCCTCAGGACTTCAGTTCTCAGTTGAAGTCATTTTAATAGCTTCCTTTTCTAAACAAACCAGCTGCCAGAGGAGCAGATAGTATCTCTGGCACCGAGCGCCTCCTGGAGGTTTCTCACCAAAGACCTGGCGCTGGCAGAGCTGCTGCAGAGAGGTGTGGAGGCCGAGTGTGGCACGTTCTCATCGTCCACTCCGCCTGCTGTGTTGACTTCTCAGCACTAGGTGGCATTGGCAGTGTGCTGTAGTTCTGAACTCAGTTCTTCCTGTCACATCTCCGTCAGACAGTGCACGCCTACAAACTCACAACATGCAGGACAGTTACAGTTGAAATATTAATGCATTATGTGTATCATTTATAAGGGCGGGACATGTAACATGTATGACATGTATCACATATACATGTAGTAAATAGTGTAAGGCCCGTCACAAAATGATGAAGATGTTTTGAAGGCCAGTCAAACTATCAGAGTCTTTTAACTAACTAAAAATCCTAACAGCAGTTCTTAGCTTTGCCATTTTTAACGTGAATCGTGCAGAAATTGATCACTGAATACCGTAGTGTAACACCTAGCACACAAAATAGCACACATGCTTTGTTTAGTCCTTGTCTGTCTTCCTGTTTGTGCAGGAGACAGTTGGGTTGTGGTGTTGAGTTTGAGGTTTTACCAAGAACAGCACATCAGAATGAAAAAGTGACACCAGAAACAAAAAGTATCTGTCTCTGTACGTACATAGATATGTCCTGAGCTGCGAAGTTGTTGCACTTTATTCCATGCGCTGCTCTTCACTTGAACCCTCAAGTTCATAAAAATCAACTTGACAGACGTGGAAAATTACTTATCTGCAGCTGAATTCTTAAGAAAGTGACAGCCCACGTTGACTTAATCTGAAGGTTGATAGGCTGCATTTGGAGTCTGCAGTTGCTCAGACCTTTGAAAACCTGTTTGCCTATCTCTCCAGACTGTCACAGACACACACAGTGTGTGGGTGTGTGTGTGTGTGTGTGTGTGTGTGCTGTGTGAGAAGACGGGGCTAGTGCAGCCCAGAAAGAGCCTGGCCCTACTCCTTCTTGTTGCTCTGCGAGTGCCAGGGGCCAAGCCGTTTTTTGCTGAGAACCCAGCACTCCTGAGTGACCGTATCCTTCCTGTTGTGGTTACCATGGAAACAAGGGAGTGTTTTCCCAAGTAAACTGAGTGGAGCTCTGCACCACATCAAACACTGCAGCCATGAGTCAGCCTCCAGCGCTACAGGGAACCTAACTATAGCAGAGCTAACTGCTTACAAGGCAGCGTGCAGGACTTGGATTGCGGTTTCCTAGTTGGCTAAGGTATTTTGAGTCATTAAAGTGCTTATGTTTGTCTTTTGTCTAAATATTGAGTGCACGTGCAGAACACACACACATCACACTGCAAGGCTTTTGTACATAATTGTTGCTTTGTCACTTTCACTCCTTAGCAAAGTAATGGTTCTTAAAGGGACAGAGGAATCACAGAGACGGTGCAGCTGGAAAACATTAAGTCCAAAAATGATGGCGGCACACTGCCCTATGTACACCCCAGTGATGTCATCTTTTGCAGAGGTTCAGTCTCGCACATAACTTAACCCTAGTCACAGACAAGGAAGCAGAAGTAAGAATATGATATGGAATAGGTGTAAACAGCAGCAAAAGTGCACAAAACACACACACACACACACAAACACAGTGCATGCTATTGTATTTGACAAATTCTTACTGTAACATATCTATGGCGACAGTTTTTATCGTATGGCCAAAATAACTGAGCAGCCCGCTGTATCATTTCCTTGTTCCTTTGCCTGAGGTCTCAGTCAAAGGAGGAAGGTATTAGTCTGAAACATGAGCACTTTCTTCATTTCTTCCAGGGAACCTTTCAGTAAGTCACTGTTAGTTAAGAGTTGCTTACTAGGAAATTATTAGGAAAATCGAGTTCCCCAATAAAAGCATTAACAAAAAAAAACATGTTTGCACATTTTAGTATGTGTCCAAGCTTGTTTTAGTTAGTGGCGATGAAGAATCTTGTTTGCATAATGGTACAAGTGTTTGGGGTTTTGTCTGGGGATGTGACTCTATCCTTGTAAAGTTTGGTTTTCCCATTTCATCATGTGATTTATTTATTCTCCAAAACCAACTTTAACTGTCCCAGAAGCTAAACTGCTTAAAAGTGTGTCATTCGGCATCTGCATCTTCAACCACAGTAGCTGTGTCAGCTCCCTCATTCTCTTCCTCGAAGGTGCGAGGTCCTCATCACTTATTCAACACTCGCCACCTCGTATGCTGGGAGATGCCTGAGGGCATTTAGCTTTAAATCCATCTCTCCCAGTCCTTTACGTTTTTAAAGGAGGTGAAGTGAAACAAAACTGCAAAAATGGTTTCTACAAAACAAACAAAGGCAGAGAAGATTGTACCGATAGCAGATTTCCTCAATTAACCACTATGTTGCAAGACACACAAAGAATTTGGTTTAAATTGATGGCCACAATGCATAACTTATAAAACCATGAATGAGTGTGATGTGTGATCATAAAACTGAAATCCATGTTGTCCATCTTGCCTAAAATCAAATTATTATTATTATGTATCTATATAGAGAAGACCCAATAATGGCTGTAATAGACAGTATAAATTTGCAATAATGGAAGCCACAGTAATGGTTTTAATAGAAAGTATAAATTTGCAGTAATAGCACCTGCTAATGCTTTTTCTTCCTGGGTCTTCTCTCCAGCTGTGCAGACGCAGGCCTACTGTATTAGTGTATTGCCACCCACTGTTATATGCCTGTGTACCACCAGAAAGATCCCCCCTAATAACGATTGCTAGATAAAAATCTCCTCATAGTGACAAATTTCAGCATCGATTAAATTTGTTTTTATGATCTTGCCTTGTAGCCGTCTGTTGAAGAAGTCTGTAGAGCACCAGTTAATACAAAGGAGGCAACGATTGTTTAAAATTTCACCATAGTCTAAATGGAAACATACTTGTAATAACCGATGTAGTGATATAATCTGTGTGTGGAAACAGAATGAAGGCAGAAACACGGGGACATTGCTCGCAACTTGAGAGCATGTTTGTGTGGGCTTTTTGCACGACAAGGCCACTGTGGAGGCCTGGCAGACCAACAAAGCCCATCTCTGTAGTTCGTGTGTGTTTTAGCCGCTGCCGTCAGACATGTGACACCGAAGAGCCTTCGGTGAGAGGCTGAGGCTTTGGAAGCGGGTAGGCGTTGTCGGGCAGGGGGGCGATGATGGTGGGCGTGGTTCGTCGTGTTTCTCGCTCTATCCACTTTGCACATTGCGCTGGACATGTGCACTGTTATTCCCAACTGAGTGTGGGGCACATTAATATTTGTGCAGTGTGTGGGAGAGGAATGGCAATGCTGGGTGCGCACACGCTTTTGTGTTTCTTTCTTGTGTGTTTGTGTGTGTCGTGTTGTTTATATTTGGCTATGTAAAGCTTGCAATAATGTGCATTTATGTGGGTGGTGGGTGGGAATTTCTGTCAGAGTGACGTGGACACTAATGACCTTAATAATGACCTAACAACATCACCATGGCTACCTCCTACTCTCAGGGAGTATGTGTCACAAAATAATAGATCTGCTTTTGGCCTTTGGTATATACTGTTTATAGAGGTACAACATGTAAACTAGTCCCATTATGACCTTAGCACGTATGTATTGCAACGCTGTTATTTTCTGATGTAATATCTCATGGTTCATTGAGAACTCACTGTACTGGAGCTAACTTCACTTTTGTCAGCATCTAAAACATTTTTTCACTTCCCGTATTACTTGTTTGTGGTGATTTTAAAATTAAGCGTTCCGTTGTGGAAATATTAAAATATAAAGAAGAAATTTGATTGCTTGCTTGTCTTGGCTTGTCACAGTCGGCAGGTTTCACTTTTTCACTTGGCTCTTCGACCCCCTCCTCCCTAAACTAATTCATTTTTTACTGCCCTGAGTCACTGCCAGAGGTGGCAAAGAGCAGTAAACCAAAAATCTATGTGCCTACGTCCAAACTCCTCCACTAACCTTTCGATCACATGAATAGGATTACATCTATTCATTTCTCTGATTTATGTTTTGGTCTAAATCCATATTTGTCTCACGTATATGTTTTTGACAACGATGGGTTCAACAAGTACAACTGGCAGTGGAGACAAAGGGTAATTTTATAATGAGTAGAATTCCGATTGCTGCAAACATATGAGAACCATTTTGTTCTCGGAATACACCGTTTTTGTTGCTCCCAGCCACACACAGCGAAGATTGAACATGAAGACAGAACCAGGGCCAGATGTTATGAAATAAGAAAAATTCGAGTGGTAAAAGTGATGTCGCTGGCACTCATGGACATCAAATTGATGTAATGGAATTTTAGACTTGAGTGTCCCAGTGCCTGCTTATGGGCCGAGCCAGGGGAATTTCACTTCACAGTCCTAAAGCTCCACATGCACGGCTCATCTTTGAAGCCACCCACTCCCTGTTTTCTATCCACTTTCCATTCAATAGCCTCTCCCACCTCTCCCTCTCTCCCCCTAGAGCCTCACACACACACACACACACTGGCAACTTCCACTCTGGAACATTAAACATAATTTCAGGTACAAACATATACATATGCATAAAGACACACAGTACAATCTCTTTTTTGCAAAAAAGTACCAGTTTGTTTCAGTCGGTGAGTTTGGGATGGCATGTCTGAGCTTTTGGTCCCTCTCTTCAGCATGCAAACCGCAGATGCACAAACACAGCCAGCAGAACTCAGACTTAAAAGGACCGGTGTGATTGGGAGGAAAATGGGGAAGGAGAGTGCTGCGAAATGAAAATCAGAACGTTTATGGAGATTTGTGTGGATGTGTGCATGCATGTGTGTGTGTAGCAGCTGGTTCTGGTCAGCTGACAGCTAATGCCGGCAGTGATTTGTTGGGGGTGCCGGGCTGGGCTGAACCATCCACTGGTGTCTGTGTCTGTGTGTGTGTGTGTGTGTGTGTGTGTGTGTGTGTGAGCTAGAGGAAGAGAGAGAGAGAGAGAGAGAGAGACATGTAAGGCTGCCAGTGTGTGTAAGCCCAGCAACAGCAACATTAGGAGCTGGAGACTGGAGCAGAGCTGTGTAGTGAAGACAGAAAAGGATTGCAAAGCTGGAGGGGAAGGTGAGACAGGACAGGGAGGGTAGGATGAAGTCTCACTTTTCCCACTGGGCTTAAAGCAGAGCACAGCACCACTGGCTGGACCAGGGGCTCGCTGAACCGGACTGTGCTTTCAGGGTAGACAGCTAAGCTCACGTCGGCAGGGATAAACAAGGAACCTCAGTTCAGGAGAACGGGAATCAGGCTGGACTGGAAGTCAACAGCAGTGGATTATGGGCTGCTCAGCCAGTGTGGTCCTGCTCCTTCGCTCGGTGGGTGGGGCTGACTGCGGCCACATTTGCTCACGACAGGACCAGATGTCAGTGGATGCTGCCACACCCACTCTAGAGGGTTACACCACTACCACCTCACCTTTGACCATCATTGTAATGGTAACCGGCACCTCCATCCACCTCCTCCAGTGCCTGCGCGCTGCATAGCATCCTGTTTGGATGTGCTTTGGTGTACGCCGTTTAGGCCACAACATTAATACCATCCTGAGGTTTTAATGTGGTGGGCAGGTGTCGGCATGACATGAAGCTGTGATGATCAACAAGTGTCCTGACACTTGTTGATCATTGTTCCCGTGCCGACACCTGTCCACCAGGCGTTTAAATTGCTGTGGCTGTTCAGTGTTTGCTTTTGTGCATTATAATTTGTAACATGCTGAATCCAGAAAGTAAAAATCTGTTTTGCGAGTTGGAAGCAGTAACATCAACCTCCTGTCTTTGTTTTTCTTCTCTTACTTTTTGCCTCTTTATGCCTCTGAGCTTTAATGTATGATCCGTGATTGGGTCCTCGTTGTTTACTCTTTACAGCTGAGAGGCGAGGGGCGGAAATGGAGGGTGGAGAATAGAGGGGGGATGGTGGGGTCAGACATGAGGAATCTAGTTTCTGTGGGAAAAAATCTGCTTTCTCTGCATATGGCCCACAGAGAACACGACAAAAATAGCTATTCCAACAGAGCCGTGAATAGGATGGTGGGCTCGAGTCGTATGACGTTGAATGAATAAATGAATGAACAAATGAATGAAAGTATGATGAAGAAGTCAATGAATGAGTCACGTAGACGTAAATGTGTGTTTCTTGTAAGCGACTTTTCTTTTGAGTGCAGCTCTGCATGTCGGCCATCTGTTTGGTATCTGTGTGGTGTCGGCCAGATTTTTTTATTCCCAGAAAGACCCTAGTTTCTGTAAGCCCAGTGGAAAAAATGTTAGCGTTTTGGCAGTGTGGGATCTTTTCAATCGCCCCTTCTGTTTCCCCCGTCTTTCTTTCCCGTCATTAAACTTGTCTCTTCTGGTGCCCCTTTTCTGTTCTATATGGAAAATAAACGGATAATAGTTTTACTGCAGAATCATGTTAGACTGTATGCAGACGTGTGTTTCGTATGGGAGGCAGAAAAGCATCAGCTAATGTATTTAGGCCAGACAGTGGTTTGAACCAGTGCACCATCTCTGCATTTTCTGATCTTTGGAAGCCTGCAGTATTTTCTTGCCACAGAGATTCGTCAATGCCTATTATGATCGTTTTAAATTTGAAATACATTTTCCCTCAAATACATGTTGGTCAAGTCTTTGTATTTCAAATGAAACTGTCAGATTTGAACGATAAGCAAGAGGCAGTTTGTTATAACGACAGGTTTCTGGTGAGAATTTCATTCAGTGTTTGTGCAGATGTGTGATTCACAAGGTTCAGGCCAGAATGGTGAGTGTTAAGTGTGAAAAGGTTTTGTGATTTACTGTTGAGTCATTAATTCAACACTCACATAATGAGCTATGTTACTGGATATCATGACAACACTGAGAAAAGTACAGTTGTGACTTACTTTCATTATTATAAATCCTCTAGAGGCCTGACTATAGACCACTGGGGAACCCCAAAGGTTAAATGCAACTGTGGTAAAACGACAAAGAAAACAGAATTTACAACTATAAATGAGAATTCTAGGTACTGTTAAAGATGTTCATTTGAAATTAATTAATCAACATCATTCATACATGTCATGAATACCATTTGGCCAGCGCAAAAATCATCAGTGGAAATTAGAAATGGAACAGGTGTGTGATCATTGAAAAGTCTTGGAAAGCATCCACAGCTCTTCATCTCAGTTTTTCTTTAAAGGGAGAATTTTTACTTGAGGTACTGGCTTGTGACTTGTTGGTAATTTACAAGGTAGAATTACATGAGGAGTTTGGTTGAAAAAACTGGAAGAGACGAGAGGCTTTGTTGTCTAGCCAAGGACACAGGGGTATTTGTAATAAAAATGAAAGGCTGTGCGGGAGGAATGAGCTGGAAATTAACGATGTTCCGTGCACTCTGACAAACACAGCTCACATGTGACATCAGTGGCGGCTCGCTGGCCGTCAGATGTATGATCCCCTACATCTGCGTTACGCTGACACTGTGGTCAGAGGAAGAATGCATGTCCTCCGCTCTCCCTTTGGACACTGTCAATCCTCTTTGGTTTCCACCTCTTTAAAGCTCTTGAGGACATTTGATAATGTGTTACTGGATGGTTAATTACTTGTTGACAAGATGTCTGAGTGTGGGAAGTGTTCTTTCACTCACCGTGGAACAAGGGTTCCATATGTTTTGCACAATGACCCTCACACAGCTGATTGAAAACCAAAAGATGTGTTAAGTGGACAGTGATTATTAAGGGAAAGGTTGAATGGACTTGCGACATGTCAGGTTACACCTAAAGAAGTAGCAAACACTGTTTCTCATCAGACAAGTGGCTTCTTTTAGATGCATGAATCTCCATCAGTCCTGCCATGTCTCTCCGCAGACCTTGCATTGCTTTAATGATGTAAAGCAGATGGCTTCTGTCTGGTTTCTTCTCCTCTCTGCTGTCTCAGCTGTCTCTGTCCCCCCCTCCCCCCCTCCCATTCTGTCTCTCTCTCACTTACTTCCTATCAATCTTCCACCCCATGTTTTTAGTTCACACTTTTCTCACATTTTACCCTTGACAGGACGATAAGCCCTTAAAAATGTGCACTTGAGTATGACACAGACCAGCTTGCATGCTCAGTGTGCAAAGAGGTGAAGCCAATGACTTCTCGCCAACTTTTTCTCTTTTTTTATCTCTTTATCATAATAATTTCTAAATTTAGATTTATTCTTCTCTTCCTTCTGCATTTTACTAATGCAGACCATCCACCCCCTTCTCCTTTTAAGTTATTCCCTTATTCTCAGTTATGCTGGAGGGAAGCCGTGCTGTAAGCCAGCAGGTCAATGCTGTATGTGTGCCCTCCACACAGCTGTAGTTTACCAACATCAGCACCCACCCCACCTCACCCCTGCTAACGGTGGGAAGGGTGGGGGGGGGCTGAGAGGAGATGTTAAAAGGGACGTTAATAGGGTGAGAACAAGAGAGCAGGGAGAGAATCAAAGGAATAAGAAATAAAGGAGTGCACTGCTGAGGGTGTTTAATGAGACGGGGGTGTGAAGGATGGAGCCAGCTGAGGCAGCTGGTGCAGAACACAGGAAGGATGGAGGGAGGAAGAGAACAGAGTGAAAGAAGGACAGAGGAGGCTGAGCTTCTGCATATCGCTGCGGGCATCACGTAGACCTAAAGTTCTGCAGAACTGAGTGTAATCAGGATTCAGACTTTTTAAGTGAAAAATAAATTAGTAAAACATATTGGAGATTAATGCTTCGCTTAAAAGTTTCCTGCCCTCATAGACTTAGAGGTCCGCATTGTTGTTTCATCTTCTCATAAACATCAGTTCCAGTCGTGTGAGGTGACGGTGAAGTTCATATACAGCGCATGTTGCTTCGCATGACTTGGCCCAAATCAACCTCCGTTAGCCATGCAACTCCACATGATAAATACTAAATCATGTAGTGCCAAACATCATGTAAAATATAAAAACAATAATAATAATACAGTTTAACATTTCCATGTGTAATCACTCAGATGATTTAAAGGCTCAGTATACACACACAATGTCTATATTTCTATTAAGGTCATGTGACAATAGTTATAAGTGTGTTGGTTTTGAGATAGGATATGTTTCTGAGGTTACATCCTCTGCCACATCACTGCATTTACAAATTCTATTCAAACAATGAACGGCAATGTGGTTTTTCTGAGCAACACGTTCATTATGTGGTACCATAAATAATCTAGTTGTTTGTTTTTTTAAGACAATGTTTCTCTAACTAGTACCTTTTAAAAAGATTATAAATGTTGACGCCATGTTTCAGAGATTATTCACAGGTCAGCTGGGACACGATTTCTAAAAAGAGATGTTGGTCAGTTAATCTGTCAGTGGCCAAGAAGAACAAGAGCCTAATGATGCCACATTATGTAAGGTGTTAACAATTATGGGGACACGTGTTAACAAGTGTCAAATCTGATATGATATCAGAAGTTGTTTTCTCTTGTCATTGTTTTGTTGTGAGATTTAATCTGAGGAAGTATTTTATACAAGCATATTGCAGCGTAGATTCCAATTGTATTGTTTTATGTCTATCCTCATTTAAATAGTGACATACAAATGGCAAATACCCCTGAACTTTTTACTTTTGTTTTTCAGACGTGAACACTGGCCTCCAGACGCTCTCATGTATGGAAGACAGATTAGCGTTAGAACAGGAAGTTGCCGAGTTTCTGCTGGTTTATGACTGTGTGTGTACTGTATGTTGGTGTGTGTGTGCATGCTGACAGTGTGCTATCAGCACATTTGGACAAAGGAAGATAAGATGCTGAGAGTTTGATTTTGAAGGTGTGTGAGTACATGATAGTGTTTAACTGTAAAAAACGAGTTGCCTGCCGTTGTGTCTCTTTGTGGAGCAGATGCCAAATACTTATTTTTGTTTAACCTTTTATTGTTTTGCTTAATAAACATAAAACAAAAGGCACCATGACTTTAAAAGTGATGCGTAGAAACAGGCGGTTTCATTTTTGCTGGGGATTTTGTCACTGACTGTATATATTTGTCTGTGTGTGTGTGTGTGTGTTGGGCATCACACATCAACTTCCTCTTTATCCACGTGTCCTGACACATACTCAAAACCTCACTCAGTGTTAGTTCTGCTTCTGATAGAGCACATATGTGCGCTGTGTGTATTGTATAGTTGACTAATAGTTTAGCTTTTGTGTAATACTGTACCTCTTGCACTTAATTCTGCCGGCGATGAGCTTCAGGAGCAAAATCACCTTCAGGAAGAAAATAAAGAGCAAACGAGTGCGATCAGATTTCAACCGGCTAAGTATTGTAAGCTTTTTTTGTTTCTTTCTGTTTCTAGTAGTTTGGCCCAATGACATTCATGCTGCATTACACTCTTAGCGGGTATTTATTTATATATCACATCTCTGTAACTTACTGTTATGATTTATTTTAAGTTTACAATCAATTTTAGTTGTAATTTTGAGTGAATTATAAACTGTCAACAACATCAAAACCGCAGTTTGATCTGTACCAATCCGTACTGTCATTTCTTTCGAATTTAATGATAATTATTATCATTGAACATGTGCCTAATTTCCTCCTCTTTGTTACCCTTCGTTGAGCTCGTTGTGACAGGAAGAGCAAAATGCATTGACGATACACACCCCACAGAGATAATGCTATCCGATAGATACCATCGTGTAGGGGGAAAGCCAGTTTTGTACCCTGGACGTTTACTCTGACGTCACACAGGTCACACTAGGTCAGCACGTACATATCGAAAAGCTTTATCTACACAGCTGCCTATTGTTTGTATCTGTTCGAATGTCCCGACCTTTATCGCCCCAGGATAGTTTTGGCCAATTTGTTACTAACAGTAGTGATAACAATAAAATTAGAGATGCATGAGCAACAACATGGTTGTCATTATTTCTGCATTAATCAAGCAGCAGAGTTATTCAAATTGTTTTCTGATTTGAGCGCTTAATGTGTTTTCACGTGGCCCTGCTAGGCAGGTTTATTGAGGCACAAGAACGTATCTAAAAATATAACTTGACGTCCGCGTAGGTCTGAGTGAGGTAAATGTAGAGAACATCCTGTCCGAGTGAACTGGTGATTATTGTGTGAGAGTAAAATGGTATTGGCAGCACTGAGGCAGAGGGTCGTCATAAGGCAAGAACCACGTTCTGCTCAGTCTTCTCGACACCATGCTCGGTGTCTGGGGTCTGTTCTAACTGACTGACGTGAAGTGTGGGTGAAGGCCCCACTCTGCGCTTACATGCGTGTGAACCAAACCAGAGATCATCGCTTCCTCTGTCTTCCTGACCACAGCCTACTGCGTCTCTCGCTTCGCCGCTCTTGCTGTTCTCTGAATGACAACAGTAATTTACTGTGTCCCTCTACATGTAAAACAGTAGAGACTTCCCAAAGTTCCTTTTTCGTGCGTGATCATATCGTCATATCTTTGAAAGAATCCGTACGTCACAACTTGAAGTCTGCCAGTTTGGTGGTAAAGTGGATTTGGAAGACTTAGAGGCAGCTTTCCATTGGCTTGTCTTCTAGGTGGTATTTTCATATTTGAGGTTATAGAAATCGGTATTTGTTGGCTTGCTGTTTCATTTGTTTCATTTATAGTTTTATTTACAGTTTTATATATGTGGTTAAATGAAAATGTCCCGGTGGAGTTGGAGTTTATCTCTTTTTGTACTGCGGGGTGTGTCGTAGCTTCACTTTATTTGAAGGGCTACTTCCTCTGTGACACTTTTAGGTCCTAATGATGTCATGGCATAACACATGAAACGCAATGATGAAAAACTTTTTTTTAATTTTCCAGCATGGTTAGATTCGCATTGGTCATGGCTAAATTACTGGGGCTTTACTTGGGGCCCTGTATTTTTTGTGGTTACTGTATAAACTGTACGCTGTAACAAGGAAATGGTTCATGAACTGGGCAGAATTCAAGGCCGCCTCCTCATTGATGCTTCCACGTTGGTCGTTTCTATAAATGTGTTGTGAAGAAATACGTCTTTTATTAGGCATGTGATGCAAAAATTGTAGAACTTGTTGCGATGTGAGTGTATCATATCTTGATGATATTATTTCATGTCACATCATATCAGTGATTGATAACCAGATGAACCACTAAACTTTCTTTCTGTTTCCATTTGCAGCAGGAGAAGCCTAAGCTGATTGATCCACTTGACTATGAGACAGTCATCTCTGAACTGGGCGATGAGTTGAAGGATGATCCTCTCAAAGACCTGCTCCTATTCCCTGACAATGATTTCTCGGTAAGCGTTTAACTCAGCCTGTCGATTGTTAAGTTGTGTTAAATCTGTTTGGTTTGAGTCATTCATTAAGGTTTAACTCTATTCAACAATTTACAACGGTTTAACGTCTTGTAGCGTTGGTAAAAGGATGAGAGAGAAGGAATTTTGTTGTTATTGTGAAGATCCAAGGCAGCCAGGACACCTTGACATGATGTCCTAAATGCCTAATTCAGTTTATAGATATGGCAAAATAAACAAAAAAAAATAACAAGCAGAATTTAAATGATGAAACAGAGAAAAGCAGCTACTTAGTACATTAGTTAATTAACCAAATGGTAATTTTAGTTTTGATTAACTTGGTCTTGTGGCTGAATTCTGTTGGTTGACTACGTCCATGTTCTCCCATACTGGCCGTAGGTGTAAATATGAGTGTGAACGGTTGTCAGTCTGTGCATGTCTCTGTACCCTGTACCCCTGTATGCATGTACCTCTGATCCTGCATGTTTTTATACTTTTATTTAACCATGTAAAAGACCATTTGAGATGGAACTGTTTTTCAATGGTGACCTGGCCAAGAAGGCACCAAGTTCAAAAATATTACTACTAAAATAAAAATCCAGGGCAATAAAGCAAGGCAGAGTCAAATAAAAAAAAAAACACAAAAGAAAAAACACAATAAAATAAAGCAATTATCATCAAAAACAGCTGCAGCATGTGGTGTAAATTGCAGATCATTACTTTTTAAAAGAGGATAATTGAATGAAAGTTTTAGTCGGGTCTGCAAATCATTCCATGAACAAGGACCTTTTTGTACGAGTTTCAGTTTTTACAGTTGGGACCTCTAAGCAAAGCTGGTTTGGGGATCTCAGGTTGTATGAATATTGCACAGAGACAAACGTGGACCTGATTTAAAGGCGTCATTATCCCTTATCAATGAAAACGCACCAGTGCTGCATCCATCAGTTTGAAAGAGAGTCCAACTAACCGGGTTATAGAGCACTCAGTGATGTGTCTGTAGCCAGAGATTGTTATAAATTTCAATGCAGAAAGTACAAGCAAAACCATAGACAGTGTCAGCATAGTCAAGCTGTGACAGAAACAAACTCATAACCAAACATTGATGAGCAGAGCTGCAACTTTGGAGTCTCTGTCTTGGGACTAGTTTAGTTTCATTTTTAAGCGAAAATGCACAACCACTCAGTTGGTGGTTTTAATGTTGTGGTGGACAGGGGTCTGGGTGGGGTCTGGTCTCTAGTCTCATCACCCACAAAGCTGATGATGGAGCAGCTTGAGGGAGTACACACCAATGTTTAGTTGCTGGCCATGATCATGTACAACAGACATTTAAAAAAACTAATGGCTGAACAGGAAAGTTTCACAGCAACTTGTATTTGAACTTTGAAATTGTTTTTAATGTTGTGCCTGGTTGGTTTCAGACACATCTCTATGTGGAAATGTTAATACGAACGGAATACCAATCAACACAACCTAGATTTATTGATTCTTGTCTTGTTTTATATTATACATCATATAATCATATTTCAGTTGCAAATAACAGCAAATATGCCCTAGAGAAGTTGCTGATCTTAAAACCTGGAGGCTGAGTTGTCATCTCCCAGTGAATGAATGAGTGCATCTTTTCACAACTGTAGGTGCTGTATCCAGCAGCAACGGGTCTTGGATTATTCTATGAGCTTTGACTTGAAAAACAACAAACAGAAAGTAATGACACAGGTGTGTCAGCTGTTATCAGCGCAGTAATCTGTGGCATGTCACACCTTTCGCACTGACACACTCGAACTCATCATGCATGTTAAGCAGACTTTTCACTACCGGTACATAGTTTTACTCTTTCTGTGCTTTTGTTCATTAACTGCTTTTGTTACTATGCTGGTGTGTTTGTGCACATTACCATGATCGAACTGGGAATCCCGTGCAAAAGGGATCCGTTTGCTTGTGGACCCTCCAGATGTAGCCTGACTCCATGATTCTGGTGGTTCCTTGTGCTCTCTGGCTGCAAAACAACAATCTCCTTTGATTGTCTTTGTCTCTGCAGACTATAGTCAATTCCCATAATTGTAAGTGAAATGAAAGTGAGATCAGTGAAAGTGGCTTGGCAGAGTGCTGCTAATGCACAAAAGGCATTTAGTAGATTTGCTGTTTTGCCAGTTGGTTAGAGAGTTCAGCACTGGAGCCAGATGACTGGGGCATATACATCAAAGTCTGTCTCGCTCTCAAACTAAAATCTTTAGTCCTTTTTTCATTATTCATCTGAACACTCTCTTGGAAACATGTTTCTTTTTTTTTTTCTGATTATGGATGTCTACCTTAAAGGCTGAATATTGATTTTCACTTCTTTGGCTCATAAAAATACTTAACATAATTAAAACCTTAAGATTTATAGGTTCGGGTATTAGTTGTGGACCCAGTCAGGGCTGAGTAAGGGAATACAGAAAAAAGAGTTATGACTCAGATTATTCGACTTAATAAAGATGGCCAGGAACTTATTTCAAGAAGAAGGAATTAATTAATATTTCATAAAATACTGCATAACTTTTTGCATGGCCACTGCATGGTCTCTTGTGATGTAAAAATCTGAACTTCTGGTGGTGCAAGAAAAAAGTTCACACGTCATCACGAGTCATTAAGATTCATCCTCTGGGGGCTCAAACTGCTGTACAACAAGTCATATGCAGCAAGCCATACATTTTTTAAGATATATTATTCCATTTTAATTGAAATGTTACACTAACCAACAGAGCTTTAACGCAAGCATAAAAATTAGAAGACAATAAACAATAGCCAAACAAGTTAACCTTTTATTTCATGTAATAATAACAATAATAATAATAATACATTTGATTTATGGTGCACTTTTCCAAGGAAAAAAACCCCTTAAAACCATATAAACATGAACACTAAACAAACAAGCAGCTGTTATTTAAATGCTTTCTTGAACAGGTAAGTCTTCAAGCCCTAATAATTTCACGTGTTTATTGTGGCCAACACGGCTCTCCTCCTCCATGTGTAAGAACTCATCACCCTTTCATTCCTTCAGGCATCCACTGTGCCTCAGGAGAGACGGACCCTCAAGTCAACCGTTCCTGAGGGGGCCGAACTACAAGCGGAATGTCTGCTGGTCAGACAGGTGAGTGTGTGTGCATGTGTGTGACTCATGTGCACTCAACTGAAGCTTCGCGGTTTGTAATAAAGAAGATTCGGTTGGTGATTAGGTCTCACACTCGTCCTAATATAGGACATGGTACGTGGTACTTGAGGTGAAGGGGCGTTCACCCTGCCTCTGAAGTATCGGATGTTTGTGTGCCTGTCTTGACGTGTATTAGCCCTTGTTTGTGTGTCTGCAAGGCCTGTCAGGGTTTATTCCCGATCGACCAGCCGTACTCTCAAGGGCTCAGCTAAGAAATAATATCCGAATGGACAGAAACTCCCCAGACACCACTGTCTCCTCACTGGAGACTTGTGTGTGTCTGATGTGCGTGTGTTTGATTGTGTCCTGTCTGAGGCTCACGTCGTAGCTGAGAAGATCTTTGGCCTGTTTCTAATTTGCGACATTGTTAACAAAAGTTCAAGACCTTATTAAACAAATGGATAGAAGAGAATAATGATGTGGCATTCAACAAGCATGCAGCCTTTACGACTTGTGTTTGTGTGGGCGTGCAGGACAGTGAAAACATAACACGGTCCATATCCTGTGAGAATTCATTTGAACCCTTTAGACAGACAAGTAATCCATTAAGACGTAAAGATATTTTTATTTGCACATTCCTCAGGGTCGGAGTCTTAATTCAGTTCGTTTTATAGTTTAAATCATCTCATGATGAATCCCAGCCTGCACATCAGTCACCGGGCCTGACTGTGCAGTGCTTCATTGTGTGCAGACGTTTCAGCCGCCCCAGGTCAAAGTTTGTGAGAAAAGTTAATATTTAATCATTTTCAGCGTAATCTCCATCCTTTCCTCCAGGCCTGTAAGTATTATAACTCTGAGCTAAACGTGGTCCACTTCAAGCATGATGAATACGCTGGAGACTACCGCCTGCTGCCAAGGTAATACACTCCGACATCACTCTATCAGCCCGTCTACTTTCTCAGCTGTAAAAGGTTTAAACCGAGCTCTCAAATTAATGCCTGGTTATTAAACATAACCTCTATTTATGTGCCAAAATCCAATCAAATTTTGGAAGGGATTCTGGAGACATTTTTGTATTTAGTCAAAACTTAGCCCAACATTTGAGAACACTGGCTCTTCATTTTCATTCCTCTTTCACAGTTGTGTGTCTCCACCTACCAGACAAGCTGCAGTTTACACGCACGTCTCTCTAGTCAGTTCTTTATTCTAATCATGAATCATAGTGTAATCCCAGGGTCGAGCTACACACATGTGTGCGTTGATAAGAACTGGACAGACATGAGGGTCAACTCTCAATGACCTATGACCTTTGACTAGCAAACACTAAATGGTATTATAAAAAACATTTTCATATTTGTGCCAGAAAATTAAAAAAAACTTCCAGTCCTGTAAGTCTGTCTTGCTATTTAAGAATGTCTAATTCATATCAAAGAGATTTTTATTATATGGCTAAATTTGATTATTCTTCTAATTTGCATTGAAACGATAAAGACAATAAAAAACATTAATTCATATGTGTTTGACTTTCTGAGCTGACGTTATATTTTTTGTCATGAGCATCCACCCATATGTACCGTAAATTCTGGACTATAGAGCGCACCTAAATTTAAGCCGCCCCCGCTAAAATTTAAAAGAAATATATATTTTGTCACATATAAACCGCATCGGACTATAAGCCGCCAATATCCAGGCTGAGAAATAATATCTGTTGTATGCGCTCCTACTCATTGTTCACAGTAGGCATGAGGATGTTCTGTGCGCTGTTTTACATTACGGTAAAGAGTGCGTTCACGTGTATGTGTGGCTGGTATAACACATGTCGAATGTACAGAGCCGACAAAACGTCCTTGTTATAAATAAACGGCTTGTTCCATAGACAAAGGAGAAGACGTCTCTTATTCTTCACGAATTACGCAGGAGTTGCTGCGCTCAACAAAAGATTTTGTACCATAAGTCTTTATTCATACACCTGAACCTGAATGGTGCCTGTAACACGGCAGTAAAAGTGCTGATGTTTGCTGTTGTGCGTCTTGGGTTGCATGCCTCGAATAAAAACTGGCGCTTTTTGTTTGCACTGACATCCATCTACAGCGCCCATCTGAGGGCTGCAGAAAAATTCATAGAAAAGCCGCATCTCTGTAAAAGCCGCATGGTTCAAAACGTCGGAAAAAAGTAGCGGCTTATGGTCCGAAAAATACGGTAGCTGCTTACAAAGGACAGGTTGGCGGCATCTAACAGGGATGATGTTCCACCCAAGAAATCGCTCTCTCGATCCCTTTTTTAATTGCTCAACCAATTCCATCAAGCGCCCATTCACTCAGTCACTCATTTATTTAAATCCGTAAGTGCACCAGAGTTTGTCCCAGTGAGACTGACCCAGAGCGGCCTTGCAGTTACTGTTCTCAACCACAGGAATGTCCCTCGTCTGTCCCATGGGCTGCCATTGTATTCCTTCAATCAGTTCACACGACACCAGAGCCCAATAATGCTAAAATATCATTCCAGGAAGATCAGTTGTCAATTTAAATGCGGCAAGCGCCACAATTATGTTGCTTGTTTACGGTGTTAATCAGTCGCCCGACATGAATTGTCTGCTCGCATATTTATAGAACACGCTGCAGCGGGACACACGTGGGAAATCCCGGCACAATGGGACGTACAACTACTGTGTTCGTGCGGTGGCCGCTTTTTTTTTTTCAGGCTCCTCTTTACGACTGTGTGACTTTTAGCAGAAGGGTGGTTCCAGTGTTATCCTCCGCAGACTGCTGCCTGGCTGTCTGCAGCTCATGGCACACACACAATAGTATTTTATCCCATGGCTCACACACAAAGACGAGTTAGCCTGTGAAGTCAGTGGAGCGGGATCGAGTGAGGACTACCTATTGTTGACTCTCGACAGAGAATCACGGAGCAAAAATCTGCTTCCCAGTGTCCTCTGCAGCAGTCGAATAGAGTGGACTAATCAAATTCCTTAATTTGTCTCTTTTCATTAACATATCTCGTTAGCAGAAAACCACATTAAACGTCATCAGCTGTTTGCTTCAAATCATTTACAGGAAAATGTACAAAGCGGAAAAGCTGCCATCCCATTCTTTTGAGATTGACTATGAGGACGTGGACAAGGATGAGGTCAGTAATGACCATTTTCTGACCATCAAATGCTTTTTCGAGTGAATTGCAAGCTGGACACATCCTGGGCCTAGTGTTCAAATTAGCTAATCCCCACTTTAAAGCTGTAAAATACACTTATACTTAATAAGACCTTGTTTATGAACATCCATAGATGGCCATTACACTGTCCTTTTCTCTACCAATCTTTTGTTCCTGTGTGTTAGAGGAATGAAACCTAATATATCTATATCTGATCATATTTTACAGGACACCACCTCTCTGTCCTCATCCAAAGGAGGAGGGGGAGGCGGTGGTGGAGGTGGAGGAGGAGGAGGAGGAGGAGGGGGGATCGGTGTGTTTCGGTCAGGCTGGCTTTACAAAGGGAACTTCAACAGCACTGTCAACAATAGTATCACTGTTCGGGTGAGGAAATGTCTGATGTTCTCCTTTTTCATGCACATGCTCATGTCCGATTGTTGCTTTTTCACACTTGTCCTCGTATCCGCCATGTTTTCAGCTAAAACCTTTCAGGTTCCTCTCTTAACTGGAAAAATTCAGTTGAACTTAATATGGTGAACACACGTGATGCCGTATTTTTACCCAGAATGATATTTATAGGAAGATTGTCAATATATAACTGTCTACATCGTTTCCTTGTTAGTTTATCAGAACCTTTTTTTTGCTGTTTCAGTCATTCAAGAGAAGGTATTTCCAGCTCACCCAGCTGACAGACAATTCCTACATCATGAACTTCTACAAAGATGAGAAGATTTCTAAGGAACCCAAAGGGTGCATCTTTCTTGACTCGTGTACCGGTGTGGTGCAGGTAGGTTTTACATTCATACAGTACAGGAAGTAGAGCATATACTGAACATTGTATTGTACATATATACATTTGAATATGTAGTTATATGGAGAAACTGATGAATCTGAAAGATAGCACTGCATACAATCAGAGAAAACAACATCCAATCACGGCCTTTTCTGACATTTCTCCTGTAAACTTCGTAAACGCAAATATTGTCTGAGCAGGATAAAGTTGAAAGAGTTTATCTTTAACTGTGCAAGTATTTATGGAGTTGACACTGGGTTTTTATACTTGCATAATGTGGCTCATGTTACAATAAAGGAGGTAGTAGTGGGGAATAGCAGACTGTGAACAGTCTGAGACCGTCTGAAACATTTGAGCTGCTGCATGGATGATGTTGAAAGACAGTTGTCTGACTGAGCTTTCGACATTGCAGGATGTAAAGTACAATATGTGGGTTTGGAAGTTGCAGCATCTGTTTTCTTACAAGGACCGCGATGAGAATTTTTTGCTTTATTTAGTTTTCATTGTCTGCAGTTTGACTGTAGGTCTTTGCTCACATTTATAGAGTAGCTTATAGTGGTAGAGTAAGAAACAGTCAGCGTTTTCATATTTTATCTGATGATAGCTAATAAAGGTAATTCAGAGTTGGGACTTGCTGTGTATAAGTAGTCATAGACATGACTAATGCAATGAAATGCCAAGCCACCATTTTATTGTTAGCATTTAATATGTCATTGTGGAAAGAAAGGTTGTTGTTAGCTGTGGGCTTATATTATTTTAAGTAGCATGTTACTTGATATTGTTCTATACATAAGACATCTCACACCTAAATCTGTAGGCGTAAGAATAAGTCAAATTTTCCAAAAAACGAACTAACCTCTGATTTTGTTGTGTAACCACATCATCCCATTTATCTTTCCATTCATCCCCATAAAGAATAACCGCCTGAGGAAACACGCCTTTGAGCTAAAGATGAACGAGGTCACATACTTCGTTCTGGCTGCAGAGAGCGAGCAGGACATGGAGGAATGGATTAGCACTCTGACCCGCATCTTACAGATCAGTCCTCATGACGGGCCTGCACCGGACCGCAAGAGTCTGGACCTCACAGAGCATCGGCAGGGTGAGGCTGGTTCCGTTTTTGCATTTAGGAATGCACAAAGCGTTAGAGACAAAAGGGTATTAAAGCACAAATGATCATGTACAGGAGAAAGAGGTGCTAAAAGAGAGACTAGAGGAAATTTTAGCATAATTTCAACATGCCCAGAGAGCAAGATGATTTTATTACCTGTGTCAGCATAGGTTCAACCCACACACCTTTGTCTGACCTGCTGTAGCTAAATAATATCTGTCATCTTGCCCTGACCTTAATGTGGAATTTCTGCTAAATTGAAATTTAGTGCATTAAATTATTGTCAGCAAAAGAGTCGCCAACTAGTGACTGCACCTTGGTTTAATACGGCACATCTTCTTGTAAAATCTTTACGTGCAAGTTCAATTCATAAAACCTTTTCAGCCTTTTGTGCCGACTGAGTGAGAGGTTGGACGTGGTGCCACAGCCTGTAACGTACAGTGGCACACACTGACAGAGCGTTAGATGTCATGCCTCTGTGGTCTGTGGCATATCAACCATGAATAGCAGAAATAACACATATTTTTTCTGAGATGGGCATATTTCCGCTGACTCTGGTTAATATGTGTTTCGCTTTTCAGAAAGCAATATAAATGTAAATGTTGCATAAACAGAAGCACTAATTAGGCTTGTTGTGTCTCCAGATGTGTTCGACCTGTCGTTGAGTGACTGCTGTTTGCAGGAGAATGAAAATACTACAGAGAACGGCATCAATCCAGAGCTGGCAAAGGTCAGCTACGTAAGAGGCTCTCACTTTTCAAACAGTTTGTTAGAAATATTTGATTTATATGTATGTCAGCAGACAAAGCCATGACAAATGAACATGAAATTCCTCAACTCAGAGCACTTTGTCTAACACGGGCCAGTTCCAGTTGTCACTGAAAAAGAAAAAACTTGCTGTTTTTATTGAAATTTCCATTGAATTGTTTTCGGATTATCTCCTTGTGTTTTTCTTGCCATCACAGTACATCTCAGAAACAGATGACAGAATACGCTCTGCCAGACGGGAAGAGCGGCTGAATCTGTTCTCTCTCGACCCTGACACTCCTGTAAGCACCAATGGTTTGGCCGCGCATATCAGAGTAAATTGGTGAAAGCATGCTTCCAAGTAACAAGAGTTTTTCACCAACTGCAGGTTCTGAGGAGCCCACGGTCGGAGCATTCGTCAGCTGAAAACACGCCAGTGCGTCCGTTTGAGGAGAAGCTAGGCAGAAGATTTATGATAACCTGTCGATCGCTCAACCTCATGCTGCAGGGCTGCATCAGTGAGAATGAAACTGGACCGGTCACCAACGTGAGGAGGACAAACACACTTGACGTTTTAAAACGTGCCTCTGCTTTCAATTTTACACTAATGTGTGTGACACTATGCACTAAATCTAGTCAATAAGATATTATGGATTTTCAATGTATTTTTAACTATGTGTGAGACATAATTATAGCCCCTGTAGTTAAACATCAGAGGCAGTAGGGAAGGAAACTAATGAAAGGTTCTTTAGGCATCTAAACGTAGCAGTTCTGTGCAGTGAAGGAAGTGCAGAAAGTGACTGAGCTGAATCTGCTCCGTTAGATCGAACCCTTCTTCGTGTCGCTCTTTCTGCTGGATGTACGAGAAGGAAGGAAGGTGTCTGCCGATTTCCACGTAGACCTCAACCACGAGGCTGTGCGCCAGATGCTGGGAGGCTGCAGCAATGGTACAGGTGGTTTGGGGACCGGCGTTGGAGCTCAGGAAAATGGCCTCTGCTCTCCCGCTGAGAAGAAGCCAGGAGACTGTTACCTCAGCCCAGATCTGGAGCACTGGCTTTGCTTTCCTAAGCAGGTACAAAGACGTTACACCTCCTGTGTGTTCCGTCCCTTTTACGTGTGGAACGACTCTAAAATAATGGCGTCTCCGCAGGCCATCTTTTCAGTGACCAACCCCCACACAGACATAGTGATGGTGGCGAGAGTGGAAAAGGTGCTGATGGGAAATATTGCTTGTGGTACAGAACCTTATATCAAGAACACGGACTCCAGCAAGGTGAGAAAGTTATTTTCTCACACTTACACTGCAGCTTCGGCTTAATGTCAGCACATTTTTTCTCGATCTATTTTTTGTCTTCAAGCAACAACACAGAGCTCAACTTTTATATTGTGTTGGAAAAAATGGGTTTGGTCTAGTCAAACAGTTGAATGCTTGATATTTAGACAGCGGGTTTCCTATAAGGCCAGAGTTTATCACTGAATGCCAGGATCGGGTTGGATATTTCAGAAATGAGCTTTTTCCCAGATCCTGGCCAACACATTTCCTGGCTTCCCCACTGGCAGCGCTCCATGTGGTCGCCGCTTAAATGGTTAAGTGAATCAGCAGACATTCAACCTGCTGCCAGAGTTGCTGTATTAAACAACCTCTCATTTAGGTTCTTGTTGTCCAGGTCAAATAAAATATAGGGCTGATCACATCCCATTATATTCAAGAATGTCGCCTGTTTCCTTCCCTGCATGTGTTGCAGACTGTTCAGAAGATTTTGAAGTCCAACAAACAGTTTTGCAGTAAACTTGGAAAGTACAGGATGCCATTTGCCTGGTCTGTCAGGTCAGTGCCACATTAAAAAGTTTTCTATTAAAAGGCAGAAACCATGTTCCCTTTACACGCTCTAATTTTTAACCAAAGTGCTTGTGTGTGTGTTTTTCTGTCTATAATAGGCCGGTTTTTAAGGACAACCACGGAGCGCTGGATCGAGACTCTCGTTTTTCACCTCTTTTCAAACAAGAGAGCAACAAAATTTCCACAGATGACCTGATTAAACTGGTGGCTGAGTACAGAAGGTAAAGTAGACTCTGCTCTTTAAAGTAGGGCACAAACTGTAAACCTAACTGCAGACACGATAAACATCCTACAAGTTCTTATTTTAACCTTGGTGTCTGCAGAGCGGAGAAGACCAGCAAACTTCAGACTATTCCCGGGACAATGGACATCGCAGTCGACTACATCCCAATGGAGCATCCTAGTAAGTTTGCTCTTTGGTCCACTCTGCCATTCATTTGTGATGTCTCCCTACTGTCTTCCCCCTTTTACCGCTGTAGTCTCTCGTGTGTTTTACACTCCCTTCTCTGTACTTTTAGACTGCGTGACATCGTCCTATGTGCCCGTCAAGCCATTTGAGGAGCTCAGCAAACACCAGCCTACGGTGGAGGTGGAGGAGTTTGTCCAGGACAGCACCAAGTTCACACAGCCGCACCGCGTCTACAAGAACCACATCTACGTCTACCCCAAACACCTCAAATATGACAGCCAGAAAAGCTTCGCCAAGGTGTGTCACAGTATAAAGGGAGCCTGAGATAAGGTTCTAAAGTAAAGCACGCCTCGTGTTTTTTACATACGTCATGTGCTTTTATTGCTGAGTGTTTTTGATTACAATGATTCTCTTGTTCACAGGCTCGTAACCTTGCAGTCTGTGTGGAGTTCTGCAGCTCAGACGAAGAAGTTGCCAAACCTTTAAAGGTAGAGTGCTGTCTGAGGACACGCTTACAGCACATCAATCTTTTTTATATGAACTCGTTTTCTACACTTAAGCTCTGTATCATGGGAAATGTACTGTTTTGTGATCCCTTTTGCCGTTGGGGGTTTTGCAGTGCATCTACGGCAAGCCTGGAGGCCCAGTCTTCACCACATCAGCCTGTTCCATCGTGCTACATCACTCTCAGAGCCCTGACTTCTACGATGAGGTGAGGACAGATGCTGAGAATTAATAGAACGAGCATCAGGGGTCAACACATGGGTTTGATTAGTGTCTGAAAGTGGATTTGGCTTAGCCTAAGCCAGTGCTTCTCAAATAGTGGGGCCCGCCCCCCTGGGGGGGGCGCGGTGCGCTGCCGAATTGTTTTCTTTTTGCTAGGGGGGGCGTAACAGAAAATAGTTGAGAAGCACTGGCCTAAGCACAATTTGTTGTCCATAATATGATCTAAGACATCACTACTGTGTCCTCAGGTGAAGATTGAGCTTCCTACTCAACTCCATGAAAAGCACCACCTTCTTTTCTCCTTTTACCATGTCACCTGCGACATCAATGCCAAGACAAACGCCAAGAGGAAGGAGACCCTGGAAACCCCAGGTGAGACTTGAGTAGATCTGGAGGCAGAATTCAGTGGAACATTTAATATAATGGAGGCAAATGTTTACATTGTTTTGTATGTGTGTGCTCTTTTCTTTTAGTGGGATATTCTTGGCTGCCTCTTCTCAAAGAAGGTCGTCTCTCATCTCAGGAGTTCAACATCCCCGTCTCCTGTAACCTCCCACCCGGATACCTGGCCATCAAGGAAGCCGGCAACACCAAGGTGAGAGCGAGGAAGGATGGGCACAGCAGGGTGTACAGATATTACAAACACAAGGATTCATTTGTGAGAAATGAAATTAAGGATTGGGATACATTAAGTTGTTATTTGATGTTTCTTTTTGCAGTATTCATACTCAAACTGTCTTCTCTCTTTACAGAATGGAGCAGACGTGAAATGGGTCGATGGAGGGAAAGCCATCTTCAGAGTGTCCACCAATGTCATCTCCACAGTGTATACTCAGGTAAGACCATCACCTGGTTTTAATGGCAGAGCCTTCAGAGATAGCCCGGTAAACGCTGGGATGGAATACAGTATCACATGACCTTTAACAAGATAAGTGGTATGGAAAATGGACACAGCTCTAAGTAAAATGAAAATGCCATCCCCATACATTAACTACTGTATTATGTAACGCAGCTATTATGGAAGTTTAGTCTGCTCCATCTCCGCTTTCCCTAACAGAATTGAAATAAATGTTTCCTGTCTGTGGGAAAATAGTTTTTCAATGAACATCAGTTATTACTAAACAAATTGTACAGTCTTCTGAAATATGGTGTGGTTAAAAGAATGCAACATGAGCTCAAAAAGCACGGTCATCTTTAGTGCTGAGCGATATTTCTCATGTAATGTTGAAACAAGGAAATGGACTCTTTTTCCCTGTTTATGTATTTGAGGGTGGATCATGTTTGGAGCTTTGCACAGCAATTTTTTTTGATTGACCAAAGCTCTGTTAAAGACAACTTAAATATACTGTACATGCAGACAGCACTTGCAGTTTAATAATTAGATATAAATGCTATATTGTAAATATAAAATGAATCTTAATTGTTATGCTTACTTGGCGGCTGAATGTGAAATGTTCTTTAGTTCTTTATAAAAGTAATAAAACCACCTGATCTCTTTGACTAAAAACCGAAAAGTTCTGACTTACATAGTTTTTTAAGATGAACCGTCACTTAGAAAGGAACAGGTCCACTAAGTGTTTTTGCAGTTGCTATCTGCTGATTTCCATGGAATTGCCTCTCTGTGCCAGGACCCCCACCTGAACCGATTCTTCCAGCAGTGCCAGAAGAGAGAGCTGGACCTCTCGGCAGCTCCTACCTCCAACTTCCTCAACTGCCTGAAGGTCAGACAAATGGCGCTTTATCCCACCAGCTATCATTTATTGTGACTGAGACACTGATGCACGTCTAACCAATGCACCACTTTGTCAAACATCGTTATCTTTCCCGCTTTTCCTCTTATTGATTTATGCGTTTGTTATTTATTTCAACCTTTCCCGCTCTCAATCTTCTCCACCTCCTCCTACGCTTCTTCTACGCCTCCCTCCAGGGTCTCCTCAGTATGGAGAAAATCTCAGTGATCATCCGATTCCTGCCAGTGCTCTTCAACCAGCTGTTCAAGGTTCTGACTCAGAACGACAATGATGAAGTCACTACTGCCACCACCAGGTAGGCTGCAGTCCTGCAGGGCCCAGGGTACATGTGAGCGACATAAGGGGCTTGAGGTCCAGTGGATGTGAGAAAAGGACAGTAGTTCAAATTTCACTAGTGTAAAACCTCAACTTTTCTGTTTTGTTTATTTATCACAGTAAGCAATAAAGAGATGATGTATTTCAATAAAGGCTGTAATATATAAAACTGTTGTTGTTGGTTTGTGTCCACAGAGTGCTGTTCCACATTGCTGCAAAGTGCCATGAAGAAAACCTAGTTCACTACCTGCACTCTTATGTCAAGGTACACTACCAAAGGAGGCATTGTGCTGACACTAATCCTGGGAGGAAAGTCTGCTCTTGTGCACAGGAAGGAAGAAACGGAAGGCTGTTGTTTTCCATAAGGGAGTGGAATAACTGCACAGATGATTATATTTTCAGAAAGAAAAGGGGGACTTATGTGTTTGTATGTGTTTGTATTTGTGTGTGTTTGGGCCAGCAGGAGTGTGGCTAGGGACACAAGCCCAGAACACTGTGCAAACACATACAGAGGAAGTGGGAGAGAAGAAGAAGAAGAAGAAGAAGAAGAAGAAAGGGCGATTGAGTGGGAGGCTAACTGGGACATTCAGCTTGCTCAATCAGAAACACAGGGCATGTTTGTTTATGGGGGAAATCAGTGAGAGAATTAGTGAAGAGAGCAGGAGAAACCACAAGATCTGTTTCATGTTGGCCACACTGAAGGAAAATGACTGAGCGTGAAGAGGTAGTGTGGCAGAGAGAAATAGTGGGAGGTAAGAAAAGAGGACTAGCAGTGCTAATGGAACAGGGGTTGCCATGGTAACAGATTGGCATGATGTTCAGTAGTAGCGGTGCCCACTTTAAACTGCTGAGTGTGTGTGTGTGTGTGTGTGTGTTCGCTGAGGATGGGGAATAGGGAGAGGTTTGATTTAGTGTAGCGTGAATTGCAAATTTTTCAGCAGTATTACAAAAATCTAACACGTGTTGTATTTCTTATATTCGCGTGCATCCACAGTGTTGGGAATGTGTTTAGGTTCACATTCTCAGGCAAAGAGATTTGTTGCTCCTCCATGTTCTGGATTGTAGTGTCTCACGGTGGTTATGCAGAACTAGAGAAATTCGGACGTCACCTTGGTCTGTTCTATGAAACATCTAAAAACATCAAGAAGTAGTGATCACAATATTCAAGATCATGTCAGTAAATATTTTGTTTAAGAGAAGGACAAACTGCACATTTTGTCGTTTGAAAACCTTCGACTATTATATTTTTGACATTTTGCTTAAAAAGTTAAGAACAATCAATAGACTATTTTCCATTTCGACTATTTAATTTTGTCTTGTCTCTCCGTGTGTAGTTTGTGTTTAAGTCAGAGGCCCATGGCTTCAGGACAGTCCACGAGGAGCTGGCCAAGGGAATGACCTTTGACCTGAAGAGCAACGAGCAGGCAGCAGTCAGGAACGTGCTGAAGGTCTTTCACTCTCTTTACTCTTAAATGATTATGATTAATTTGTGTTGATTGTTGAAGCAAGTAAAGGAACTATTAGTACAAATTTCATCACATCATCATGTGGGCCTCACCCTTTTTTATGTGGAGCTGATTAGTCCTTGCTTTGACTCTCCCGGTTTCAGTTCTCCTGGTTCTTCTTTGATCTGACTGTCAAGTCTATGGCCCAGCATTTGGTTGAATCTGACAAGGTTAAGGTAAGCTCACATGATCTGACGTTGTCCCTCCCATTCCAGAAAACACCACATTTTTTACCCTTTGTTACTCTCTGTTACGTATAATCCCTTTTGCATTTGTGTATGTGACCTAAGACATAAGCCGTGATTAAATTACGTTGGCTCCTTGCTCCTGCAGCTTCCTAGATCTCAGCGTTTCCCTTCATCCTATCTGAGCCGTATGGAGACTGTGGTAGAGACGGTGTCTGAACACATCTTCTGGAAAAACAAAGACATGGCAGAAGAAACGCGTAGTGCCAATCTAGCGGTGGCATCTTTTGTCAAGGTGGGAGACCGATGTTTAGCTTTTTTGTTGTGGATTTGAGTGTTTTTTTTTATGTATTGATGCCGTGGGACCCGGTGAACTTTGAGTAGATGTAAAGTGTGCTGTACACGCAGTTTATGTGTTTATGTAGATCGATAGAAAGTGACTAACAGCTTGCAAATGAAAATGGCTTCCATTTACAATTGTTGTGTATTGATTTCTCCCTCTGTGCTGGATGATCTGTGTCTCACGGTCTTATTAACTCATGCTGGGTCTGATCTCTGTCTCTCTTTGCAGCGTTGCTTTACCCTGATGGACAGAGGCTTCACATTTAAACTGATTAGCAACTACCTAAACATGATCACGGCTACTGACAGCAAGGTAAAACAAAACGCACATACAACGAGCTGAAAATTCATCCCACGAACTTAAATTTGGCAAGTGTGTACATACAGTCCAATAACACAGTGTTTTTTTATGTGGCTAATAGGTTTTGTGTGAGCTGAAATTTGAATTCTTGAGAGAGGTGTGTAACCATGAACACTACATTCCTCTCAGCCTTCCCCTACCATCCGCTCGCATCACAGGTAGGAGCTCAGGCCAAACTCCGTACTCTTCCTCAGGGGCACCAGTGTTATTGTAGTAACTCATACATCCAGTAGCACTCGCTCCCATTTGTCTATTAACACCCCGTCTTTCTGTCTCTCTTCTTCCTATCATGTTCTCTGACTGTTTGTATGTGTCAGACCATGCATCCCCAGAGCCACAAAGCACTCATGGTAAATATGTGAACTCATTCCTTTGCAATAGCGTGTATGCTGCAGTGTGTCTGTGCATATGTGTGTGTTTGCGGTGATAACTGAATTCATGGAAAACTGGTTTGTCACATTATTTGTTCACTGTAACTAGTTTTGTAGAAAAAAGAATTGATGTCTCGTTGATGGACAACAAGTATTAGCATGGGCCTTTTTATTCATATGCGGCTCATTTCATTTATATTTAAAATGTTCTGTCTCCCTTCAGCATCAGTGCCTGAGTACAACCTGACTGGAGAATTCTGCAGGAAGCACTTCCTGACTGGCCTGTTGCTTCGGGAACTGGGGCTGGCACTCCAGGACGAGCAGGACTTGAGACACCTAGCTTTGGCCACCCTGAAGACTCTGATGGCCAAACACTCTTTGGATTCACGCTATGCCACCAAGGTAAACAGATCACGTATTTATACGGGAAGAAGCAAAAAGGCATGAACAACGAGTCATGAGCTCACAGTAGAAAATTCTTGCATGGTGAATCATAGAATCCCAAACACCCTGACATATGATTGTTCATGGCAGCTGCGAGCAGCAGTGAGAAAGTGTCAGGATCAGATCAAGTCAGTAATCTCCCTTGTGTTGCTGCCAACCACAACACAACAGCAGGGCTGTAGTCATGACTGAGTAATAAGAGGCAAAACTGGGAAATGTGAATACATTAGCTTGGCAGGATATATTAAACATTATCTCACCACATTAAAACCTTTCTACAGACGTCTTTTGATTGTCTTTGTTGTATTTAAAGACTGTAGACAGTCAAATAAAGCATCCTACTGTAACCACATCATTGATTAAGCGGTCAGTAACTCTACTGGGACACACTGTAAATGAATTATAAAATGTAAATGTTGGTTACACGTCTGGGAATATGAGTGTTTATTGCTTCTGCCTTTAGTGGTTTGCCACTCTGCTGACTGCTGATTTGCAAATTAATATGAAACTGTAGAAAGAAACCTTTAATGACGCTAATGTAATTGTCATTATTTGTTTGGCGGCTTTTCCAGGAGAAGCAGGCAAGGATCGCATCGCTGTACTTGCCTCTGTACGGCTTAATACTGGACAACATGCCTCGATTCTTCCTCAGGGACCTCTTCCCCATCTACATCAATGCAAGTGATCAAGTAAGAATTAAGATGAACGAGTCACTGACCGCATTGAGTGACAGTGGGCGTGTCACGTCGTAGGCCTGTTGTACAAACCTTTTCGGATTTTCACTGTTCAATTAGTCACAGAATTCCGATAATTTTAATAATACGCATGAGAAGACAACATTGACACAAAATGGAACAAGCTGTTCAACATTTTTTCCTAATCTCACATTTCATTTTGTTGTCTGCATCAGGGCTCTCGAGATGACCTCAGTGTGGGAGTGGCTGGAGGGGTGATTCCTGTTACTCGCCATGGCAACTCTGTGGATGCCTCGTTTTCCAAAGAAGTGCTGAACTCCATCACAGGTAGCAGTGTCGGATGTTTCTGTCTGTTTGGAGTGTATATATAAAAAGGTGTGAATTAGGACAATGATGCTCACCATCCCCCTCCCCAACTCCACCAGCTTTCTCATCCTTGGCAGTTGCCACGGGTAACCAGACTGACTCTCGGGGTTCTCTGATCAGTGTGGACTCCAACCCTAGCAACAGTGATCGGAACAGCGAGAAGATGGATGGATGTGAGAAGGTGAGATAAGTAAAGTGTAAAGAACACACAACAACAACAGCATTTGTATTATGACATGTCCAAGATTGTCCTATATTTAACAGAAGGTGGGACAAGCCAATGTTTCCATTGTCAGTGGATATTTACTGTGCATCGTATTCATTATAATTTGTATATTCCACACTACATTTTATGCAGAAAACACAGATTTCTATTGGCTTTCACTTTAGGTCACTAATGGTGAGTGATGTTGGACTAGACGCTGGTCTAGCACCAACAATGGAAATGCTGACGTTGGACTGTCCTGGGGATCCAGATCACTTGCACAATCCTTATTTCTGAGATCTTGGTTTCATGTCATCCCCCTTGTCCTGTGCTTACTCCCTGCCATCTCTTTCATATTACAACCCAAATACTGGGAAATGGTGAAATGGACTGTTGACTGGACAGTGTGTAGCATTTGACTGTATCTTATCTGGATGTTGTCCTCAGTTTGCACGGCCCCAGTCCCTGATTGGCTACGGCTCTCGTTGTGACAAGTTGGATCAAGCAGAGACCCGCAGCCTGCTCATGTGCTTCTTGCACATCATGAAAACCATATCGGAGGGTAAGAAATAACACACACTCTATTTGTGGCTTATTACAATCACAACTATGCAACATGTGTGACAACAGATTTTCAGAACATTCAGTCATTCAAATAGCACCTCATAAAAATTCTATGTATAAATAACTACACTGCCCTCTAAATGTGTATCATGGTGGATCACATGTTATCTTTTGTTGCTGCTTTACAGATGTGCTGGTGTCCTACTGGCACCGGGCTATTCACCAGGAGATCTCAGACTTCTTTAACATCCTGGAGTAAGTGCTCTTGTTCCTTCATTGCAAACATTGCCACATCTCTTGCTAGGCTGACTACATGCACAAAGAAGAAAAGAAATTACATCTAAGACAAACAGAGACAGAGGCAGGGGAAGAAAGGGGAAAAAAGGGGGAGTGTAGCCAGAAGGGAACAGATAAAGGTAATGGCACAGCAAGAGAGAGAGTAGAAAAACAGACGGGAAGTGCAACGAGAGCTTCTTATCCACTGAACAGTGCGATAAATTAACCGCTATTGTCAGCATTTTGACTGAAGGAGTACAACTTGCTTTAATCTGCGTTCCTAACTTAAAAGCACATAGAAACAAACACACTGCCACTAAACATGCCCGTGCTTTTTCTTTGTCTTCAGGCTGTGTCTCCAGCACTTCAGGTTCCTTGGAAAACGCCACATTGCGAGGTGAGTGTCTGCGCCATATCGCTCCCGCTAACTAAGAGGCCTCAGATGCACTTATTATAACGCTGTAGTTCTTAAAGCGGCTTATTAACTGAACATACGCACCACATAGCCAATGGGTGACCCCCACCCACTGATTAATAATTTATATAATCATCCACACACATGAATGCACACGTGTACGTAAATGCAGCACAACACAGAAAAGGTGTGTGTGTGCAAACAGACATGAATAACTGAATGTGACACAGTCAGAGAGAAGCACTAATATGTGTTGTGTATGTGGCTGCATGCTCAGGGATAAGCTTCAAGAGGGGGACGAGGTGAAGGAGGGTAGAAACCAAAGAGAAGGGGAAGGTGAAACTCCCGGATCTTGAGAGAGAATCACTGCTGGATATTGTACTGTAGTATTTGGCAAGCACGGGATGGGGGTTGTTATCGTGTGTGTGTGTGTGTGTGTGTGTGTGTGTGTGTGCTCTTACTGGAGCTGAGCCATTGGCACGGCTAAATTCCTCCATCTTCTGGTTCCTCCCAGCTAATTAAATTAGCCCTCTTTTTCCTTTCAGCAATAAGATGCTGAGATGTAAGCCAACAAAAGGCTGCAAGAAAATACTGCTTTACTGTGTGCCGAGGCCTTCACTGAACAAAGATAGCTGGAAGCTTCGCTCGTCCGCTCAGACATTGTTGAGCCTGTCTGGGACTGCTAGCTACTTAACATTCGTCTGTTATACCAGGCCATGCCTGTGTCTGTCTCAGGGTCTTTCACTGTTAGGTCTTTGATGCCCGGCCGAGTCAGTGTGGGCAGCCACTGATGTTAGGAGTGATGAATTACACCAGCAGTGTGTAGCCAGCGAGCTAGGAAGACAGTCAGTCAGCCAGACTATCAGACAACAATTAACAGACGTTGCGGTCTCTGAAAACAAGGTTTCGAATTTATAAATATGTCTCTGTGCATGTATACGCATGTATGGTAATCTGTTCATAAAAGCAAACTCACCAGTGTAAGTATATGTTGGAAAGGTGCAGCCTTCTTCGACTACTTGGAAGATATTATTCCCTTGAGTTGATAACCCATCGGGCTTTATGAAAGGATCTCTTCGTGGTCCAGTATAAACACGAGGAATGATTACAGCGTGCACTACAACTTTTAGTGCTCGCAGGAACACAACTATTGTATTTAAGCAGGCTTGGAAGTTTGTGAACCTATCCTGTAAGTTAGCCAGCTTTGCTGAAGTCTAATCCCAGACATTCCTCTAACATATCCTGTTTCTGTGTGTCGGTCCAAGGAGCCTCGCTTCTTTAATTCAAGCCATGTTTTACACTAAAAGACGAACCACCACACGCACAGTTTTACACACAAACAAATAATGAATTGCAGCGTCTTCTCCGCGTTCGACTTTGCTGTTGCAGTCTCCTTCACAGTGCGTGCATGCCTCGTGCACACGGCTGCCGTTAATGGATCGTCAGAGCGACTGCACATTTATTGATGCTCTATTGCATTATTAACCCTTTCTGTACTGACTGCGTGGTGCTGTGTGTGAGTGGTGTTTGCTCTTTACTTGCTTTCACACATCGGCCTCATTGATGTTGCATGCTGATCCCGGTCTGCGCCTCACCTGCTGCTTGTGTGCATGACTTTCCTTAGTGCTTCCACTGTACTTTTGTTTCCATTCGAGCTTAATTTACGTAGATATGTGTGTTTAACACACGTTTGTTGAAACCCGCTCACTAAACTGACTCATGCTGCGGCTCGTCTGACATTCAGCTTCATCACATCAATACCTTTTTCTCCTCACTCATGCTGTCCACTGTTCTACGTGAACACTGACCTCAAGCCACTACTTTCCACTAACGCTTGTCCTAAGAGTCAGTATAACATTTCCACAATTTTATACTAGTGAAATCATTGATTCAGCTCTGCCACTAACCTTTCCATCTGGCTGACCTCCCTCTCTATATGAGGCGTTTGATCTTTTTTTTTCCTACTCTAGCCGCTTTCATCACAAGGTCAAATTGGACAGTCTGTATGCTTTCAGCATTTCATTTTTGCCCCGCTGGATTACAGTGTGACCTAGTTGCTAGAAATATGTAACAAGGTCACAAAGACGCAAACACTAGTGCTGTATTGCAAATTTTTTACATTTTTACATTTTTTTTTATTGATTGCAGACATGCTTAAGCAACTTTCAGCATGCCACACACAGTTACAATATATTCAACTAATGATGGCAATGTCACACACTAAAACAATGCTGGTCATAACTAAACTAACTAATGCTAGCTGTGATGTGATTGGCTCGTGAACAGGAAGCTAGCAGCGGCAGTAAAGCTGGCCCAGTCCACCCAGGTCAATGGCACCCTGAAGGGCTCTAACCACCCCTCCCAGTCCTCAAGCATCTTCCCACAATGGTAATCACCCGGCAACAGCCGCGATGACAGAGTTACTGAAAGTATTCTCCACGCTAATGATGTTGATGATTGTGGTGGCTTGAATGTTTTGATAGTAAAAACCTCCAGAGTATTTGCAGTAAATACAGGTACAACCTACAACAGCAATGTGAACACTTTGATTTTGATGTAATGCATTTTTGCCATGTGTATATTCATCATTTATATGTTTCCATGTTATTGACTGAACTGTGCTCTTTGCATGACCCCCACACACACACACACACACACACCTGCAGTGCTTTGTGTGATTTGCTTGTTTTTGTCTCTGTAGTCCCATGTGTTAATAGACTCCCCGATAACAGCAAGTCCTTGGGACATGGATGTCATTTCTATGCCCTTTCCTACTAAAATGAACAAAATCTCGAGAAATGTTCCATTTTAAGCAATGTAATTTATAAATGCATGAAATAAATTGTGACTGATATGAGCTGCTGATTCTTGCTGTTGCCTCCAGGATGGCATCATCTGGTGAAAGTCACCGCCATGCTCGCTCTCAAACCATGCCCATCATCAGGGGCAAGAATGCCCTCACTAACCCCAAGCTGCTACAGATGCTGGAGACAGGTAACACACACACACACACACACACACACACACACATACATTTGATGTGCTGTAATTGAAAGTTTAATGTATTTCCATGCGATTCTGTTCTCAGATGCCAGTATTCAGGAAGGAGATACACTGAGTCCTACAGACATTGAAGCAAACCTGTCCACTGAGGTGGCCCTCACTGTGTTGGATGTACTAGAGCTCTTTGTTAACCATCACAAGGTCTGTGGTACTTTCATCGTCCACAGCCTAAAGCTGTGCACACTGTTTGTCTGACACCTGCTTTCTTTTAGTTTTTTATGTGCTTTACAGCGTTTAAATGTTTACCATGTTTTAATAATATTAGAGCATTAATTTTGGGCTCAGCTTTTGGATTTGACAATGACATGGAAATGCATAAAAAGAAATGTAATTTTAAAGGTTATACGGTACAGTATATCATGTTTGTTTTCGTTCTCATATTCCCCTGGCACTTAGGTATTTTTACTTATTGCACTTCTCTTCTATAATCTATAATCTAATTATAAATTGCAGTTCAGTTTATGGCTACGAACAGGGAGTTTTTTTTTATGCTTCTCATAAAACTCTTAGATATCTACTTGGATGAGCCGTGAAATGTTTTCAACTAAGAAGAAAAATAGTCCAGTTTACATGACTCAACTTCCAGATACCCCGTGGCAGAGTAAATTATGCACATATTTTGTGCATAACCTGAAGCCAAGCTGTTGATTATCTACTGCCATCTGGTGGCTAGAAGACTTTTTAAAAAGCTGTGCATTGAGAGTCATGCAGCCACATTAACATGACATTTTCAGTTAATTTTGAGGAAATTCTCCATTGAACCTTTGAAGTTAAATTCATTTATGTTTTTTCTACTTCCTGTTGACAGAAGCAGCTGCTGCAAGATGATGGACAGAACGCTTTAATGAAGAAGGTGCTGGACACCTACTTGCTCTTCTTTCAGATCAGCCAGTCAACCACCACTCTACGCCATGTGTTTGCTGCACTCAGGCTCTTTGTACAAAAGGTCATTATTCCATATAAACCTATATAACAGCTTAGTAAAGATTCAGCTGCTTTTGCCTGAATGTGGTTTGAAGATTCTCCCTTTCTCCAGTTCCCCAGTGCATTCTTCCTGGGTAAGGCCGACCTGTGTGGCTGCCTGTGCTATGAGATCCTCAAGTGCTGTAACCATCGATCCAGCTCCACCCAAACGGAGGCCGCTGCTCTGCTTTACTTTTTCATGAGGAAAAACTTTGACTTTACCAAGGGCAAGTGCATAGTTCGCTCACACCTACAGGTCAGTGAGAACAAATGTGGCACGTCATTTCAGTACTTGGTGTTTTTGTTGCGTTTCCTCATTACCCAGCCCTCTTTCCCCTCCAGGTTATAAAGGCAGTGAGCCAGTTGATAGCAGATGCCGGCATTGGAGGCTCAAGATTTCAGCAATCCCTGGCTATCATCAATAACTTTGCTAACGGAGATGCTCCACTGAAGGTACATGCATCATTTTTCATTAAAAAGAATATTTGTCTAGTATGTGCACTATATAGATTTTTTTAATTCTATTTGTTTGTTTAAAATAATTGTTAATATGTTTTCTGCAGAACACCCCATTCCCAGCAGAGGTTAAGGACCTCACCAAACGGATCAGGACCGTTCTAATGGCCACAGCTCAAATGAAGGAGCATGAGAAGGATCCAGAGATGTTGGTGGATCTGCAGTACAGCCTGGCCAACTCCTACGCCAGCACACCTGAGCTCCGCCGCACCTGGCTGGAGAGCATGGCCAAGATCCACGTCCGCAATGGTGATCTCTCAGAGGTAATATGTGTTATATTTTCCTAAATGTTTTAAGAATCAAGTATTAAGTTGGTTAACAATCGTTTATGTGGATTTCCTTGACTCAGGCCGCCATGTGCTACATCCACATCTCCGCCTTGATTGCAGAATCACTGAAGAGGAGAGGTGAGTGCCCACGTGCTGTTGCTGCTGTTTTCACTTCACAAGCTTTTTGCAGCACGGTGTGTGTATGAATGCATATGCACAAACACCTGAGCACATGGAGGGTATGGAATTGCACGGTAACTTCTAACCAAACACAGCCGTCATTTGTGTGTCTCTGCTCAGTTGGTATTTGAAGCCGATGGGCATCATTTTGTCATACAGCATCATCGTGGGGATTGATGTGTATGCCTGAACATGAGCACACTGCGAACCTGTATTAATAAAACAGGAGCCCAGAAGCACAGTTAGCAGTATAGATATGTCTTTGCATTCAAGCACAATTCCCATTCACAGCTTTTAGCAGAAGTAGAGACGGATATACACACATTTTGTCCTGCTGCATGAAGCAGATCTTTTGTGTGCATGTATCTTCATTTGTGCTACAGCATGTGTTCATCTTTTGCTATATGTGTCTCGCATGTTATCGTATGCATTTTGGCACCGAGCTTGTATGCCTACAGCAAGCATGGTGATCAAGCTGCTTGGCTGATTTCTGAGCCTAGTCCTAAGCATAAAAGGCAAAAGCAAGTGGACATAAACCTTTGTAAACCCCCTCCTCCTCCTCCCCTCCTACCAAACAGGCTACTGGAGAGCTGACAAGGCCAGGATGTCCAGTGTATCCCCTGAAGAAAGCCCTGTCTTTAACTGTAGCTCCTTACTAACTACCTCCCGAGATCCAGACAGTGAGTGTGTGCGCCTGGGGTGGGGGGCTGCTGGGTGGTGGGGGTTGGATTTTAGAAGATGGAGAGAGTGGGTGTAGACTAGCGTTTCTTAAGACATCTTTCAACATTTTGGAACTTTTTCATATTGAGGGACAGAAATGGTTTGGATATAAGGGACATCTGGTGGTGAGGTATCTTCATATCTTTCCTACACTTGTGTCTTTTACACAATGTAGATGCAGCATATGTTTTGAAGACCACTGGTTTTGCCTAAATTACACTTTATCCCATTTTACTGTCACTGCTTCCCTGTGCAGACAGCTCTCACTGAATAAGATGTTCAGTGTCACTGGGGTTTGATGTATTTGGCCACATTTGATATTTTTAATTTGGTTTGCCTTCGCAAATTTTGTACAAATGGCAAATACATCTTGTAATTGAATACAAGAATGTATGTGTTGGATGCTTTTTTGGTTTACAACCTAAACATAACACCAGCTATAATGTGCGGCCTCTATAATAAGGGTAAAAGTATATATTTTAAAATACTTGCTCTGATGTTCACTTATTTGACACCCCAGCATCGTTCTCAATGGGCTGGGCAGCCTTCATGTGCATCAGCCCTAATGTCGAGGAGGAGGGAGCCATGAAGGAAGACACTGGTACACAGGACACGTCCTACACTGAGGTCAGTGTTTGCTATTAATAAAACCTTTACAAATGGCGGCGGCATGATAGCAGTGACATAGCTTCCTGATCCTGTTGTTCTGTGCAGGACACGCTAGTAGAACAGCTGGTGCTGTGTGTGGACTATCTGTGGAAATCAGAGAGGTACGAGCTCATCGCTGACATCAACAAACCTGTCATTGCTGTCTTTGAAAAACGGAGGGATTTTAAGGTAACCGTGAGCTTGTCCCCACTGTGTGTGAGTGTGTGTGTGTGTGTGCTGTGTGTACACGTTTTCACTTCACATGCGTGTTTGTGTGTGTCCACAGAGACTGTCAGAGCTGTACTATGACATCCATCGGTCCTATCTCAAGGTGACTGAGGTGGTGAACTCAGAGAAGCGTCTTTTCGGTCGCTACTACCGCGTCGCTTTCTATGGACAGGTGAGGCACAAACATTGCTGACAGTGCGGTTACATGACATACATATACACATTTCTATGATACATATACACCACACTGCCGAGTCAATGACACCACATGGCTGACAGATACGCTGAAACATCCTTTTCCCTGTTTCCTGTATTTTATACAGTAGATGTATGTACAGTAGAATCAAGTACAAGTACAGCAGGTTTCAACATGGAGATCAAATGATAAGGGGTCCTTGTCATTAATATTTGTCTGCTCTTTTCTTCCTTTTTATAAAATTATATTCTGTATCAAGATTGCGGTAAGTTTTGTACGTCCTTGGTGTTCCATTTTCCTCAGTGCTAACCATTTTTACCTCTCTTCTCCTTTTACCACTAATCACATCTGCTGGTCTCACCCTTTGAAGGGCTTGTGTCAAGCTTGCTATGGTCCATTTTACTTCCCATAATTGCCACAGATGAAGTTGTGTGTTCCTCAATGATTAAGAAGAGCTGCTGTCAAACAGCCACTGTGAACAGAAGGACACTTTTTAATAAACCTCATTCCCCTTTGACATTTGACTCGCTGCTTTAAAAAAAAACCTTATGGATTTGCTCATTCAGATTTTAACACTGACACACTGTTAATACTGAGCTGTCCTAACTGAATGACAAATGTGTTGTGAGTCCACTGGAGGGCAGCATAAACTCCGATAAAGTCTTTTTACAATACTTACACACAACATAACATCCACACATACAATTACAGGCTTTGCTAATTGATGTGTGTGTGTGTGTGTGTGTGTGTGTGTGTGTGTGTGTCGGGTAGGGTTTCTTCGAGGAGGAGGAGAGCAAAGAGTTCATCTACAAAGAGCCAAAGCTGACTGGGCTGTCAGAAATCTCCCAGCGATTACTCAAACTCTACTCAGACAAGTTTGGAGCTGATAACGTCAAAATGATCCAGGACTCTAATAAGGTAATTAAAAGTTTCTTTAGGAGCTCAAAGGAATAATTTATTGACATTTATTAAAAGTGAAATCTTTGCTTAGCTGTTTCACAAAAGTGTCCACCTCTGCTTCTTTTTCTTTACATTCTTCTGAAACAGGTAAATCCTAAAGACCTGGATCCCAAATTTGCCTACATTCAGGTAACGTATGTGGTGCCCTACTTTGACGAGAAAGAACAACAGGAGAAGAGGACAGATTTTGAGAGACATCACAACATCAATCGCTTCGTGTTTGAGACGCCGTTCACTCTGTCGGGGAAGAAACATGGAGATGTGGAGGAGCAGTGCAAGAGACGCACCATATTGACCAGTGAGCGCTAATTTACTACTAAAAACAGGACACTGTGTGTCAGCGGAATGATATCTAGCTACAGAAAAACAACCATCATGTCCCACTAGCGTGTGTGTGTTGTCTTCTCCTCAGCGAGTTCCAGCTTCCCTACCTGAAGAAGCGGATCCAGGTGGTGGAGCAGCAGAGCACCGAAATGAATCCGATAGAAGTCGCCATAGATGAGATGTCACGTAAAGTCTCGGAGCTCAACCAGCTCTGCAACATGGAGGAGGTGGACATGATCCGGCTGCAGCTGAAACTACAGGGCAGCGTCAGCGTCAAGGTGGGACGTCTTCAGACACACTGCACACATACGCAGATTTCAACAGTGGCGCTTGGCCTAAAGTGACCTTTTCATTCCAGGTGAATGCAGGCCCTATGGCTTATGCCAGGGCGTTTTTGGAAGAGAAGAATGCAAAGAAATACCCAGACAACCAGGTCAAACTCCTTAAGGAGATATTCAGGTAAGACAGTTACTGTGAGTGCAGTGTGTAGGACAGAGTGGGACAGCACAGACTATGTTTAGCTCAGTTTAAGAATAAACTGATGCCAAAGTTCATTTTTGTGTCAAAGCAAATGTTTGACGCAAGGGAGCAACTGTATGTGCTCATGTGTCATAACTGCACACGAGTGACGCGAGTTTTGAAACATCCCACAAAACGTGATTGCAGTACACAAACATTAGGAAGACAGCGTGAATAATCCAGGTGTTGCACTCGTTTGTGTCCTGCAGGCAGTTTGCAGAGGCCTGTGGTCAGGCTTTGAATGTCAACGAGCGTCTGATCAAGGAGGACCAGGTGGAGTACCAGGAGGAGATGAGGGCTCACTATAGGGACATGCTAACCGAGCTGTCTGGCATCATGAATGAACAGGTCTCTCCCTACGCAGTGATCGACGGGTCACATTTTCGTACCACACTTTTCTTTCTTTTTCTGTGCATTATGTCATTCATGGGATTCATCACTTTCTGTTGTGAGGTCATTCGGTTTCTGTACTACTTTTCCAACTTTTTCTCTCATTGCAGCTCCAAAAAAGTGTTCTTGCCTGCAGTAGCTCCTCTCTCTCTAACAGCTCTCTGTCCACTCTTTCTAAGACTGGTATGTCAAGTCATCAAATTGCTTCATGAAAGCCATCTTGTCACCTTGCTTACGCCGCTTTAACCTTCCACCCATATCTCAGCCTATGTCAGGAGCCAAACTCCTAATCTTGAAACTTACTCTCTTATTGCTCCTATTTTTCTAATACAAGCCTTTCATTCTTCCTCTTGTGCAGATTCCTCATACAAGACAACCAGGAACGGAACGACACAGCGCCTACTGAATGGCCAATAGAACTTCTTTATGCCGGAAAGGACATTTTTGTTTTCCCCCTAAATGACCCTGAAGTGCCACTTTGAGCCTCCAGCGGGGTCATTTGCTTGTTTCTGACTGTAGCTGTTTCCTGCTGCAGGATGCAGCGGCTGATGGAACTGTGACTGATGGTGAGTGTAGAGAAAACAAGGGAAGACGTGTGTAGACTGTGGTCGTGGTAGTCTGTAGTGCTCTCGTTGAATGTTGACTATCTACAGTAGAGGCCAGGCTGCTGGACTGTTAGAGACTGTTCGTTTTGGTTTTAGAGACTCGATTCATGTGTCGTATGGATTCCCCTGCCCTGCCGACATCAGCTCATATACTGACAGACACACTCGCGAACAATTGGTTCACACACACACACACGCACACAGACACACGACAACATGCGCCTTCTCTCCACAACCCCGTCCCTTTAGAGAACCGTGACCTTACTGAGCTTGAGGTGCATTTAGCTAATATATAGCCTTCTGGTGCTTTCTGGTGCATTTTGATGACAGTTTTTACATTTTTCTCTGTGCAATCATATTGTACTTTAAACTATCTAAAGATGTCTTGCAAGACGAGTCGTGAACAAGAAGATTTGGAAACAGGTTTTATTAAACCGAGAATCTGAGCAGTTGAACGCGCCTCCAGTTCCCGTTTGAATGTAGAGCAGCTCCACATTGCTACTTTGTATCCTTGCTAACATTACGGAAATATCAGCTTGGCCCTTTTCAAATTGAAAGGAAAAAATATGTTTTGTAACATTTTTATGATGGAACTTGCATTGTTACTGTTATTATTTCCTGTACTGTTTTGAACTGTAAATAAGAAATATTAATATTTAAAATGTTTGAAATGTTTCTTTTTATAAAATATACAAATATAAATATTTGTTTAGCTGAATTAAAAAAAAACACAAACTAAAGTTTTATGTATAACATTTAAATAAAATTTTGCTAATGTCCAAAATTCATGATTATTTTTCACTTTTCATCCACTATCCTGATGTTGCTACAGTTGCGTGTCCTTTACTCTCTCACTGCATCTTATCTTTGGATCACACGTTTAATTGGATTAGCCAGGTTCACTCATTCACACTGGGATACAACAATTGTTCCAACAATTGTGGATTTATGCCGTAGCTCTAATATTTTTTCAATCTTGTCTGTAAAAAGAAACTCAAGGACCAAACCCAACGTAAACAGACACGTGTGGAACCTTAAAAAATTGTGAGAAAGTTGTGGTTGAGGTTTCACTGAGAGCGCAATAACCTTAAAACACGGCCTGTGCTCTGACATAAAACAGATTTTTCATGGGCTTTGGTGTCAGTTTATCCAGTAGTTAGTACCAGGAGGTATAATTACTGCCCATGCAGAGCGAGTGCAACAGAGTGGCTCTTTACTTATTAATGCTGCAAGTCTGGGCTTGGGGAGCTGCACGTACAGTCCTGTACAGTAAGAGACGCTGCACCTACAGCTGGTGGTAAAAGACAACAGTCCTCTGTCTCTCACTTTTCTTTCTTTAGCTCAACCTAACCAGTTAATTCATGTATGTCTCTGTCTCGCCCTGCGTCTGTGCTCACAGATAAAGTTTCCCTGACCTCCTGTATTTCTTCTTCTCAAACGCCGTGTTTTCCAGCCAATCAGCGTCGTTCTTCTCCTCTCAGCTCGGTCTCCTCCCTCCCACTCCTGTAGCCTATTTTGTGAACCAGAAAGAGGGGGCCGATTGTGTTTCTTTCCAATGCACACAGGCTTGTGTGGGCCTCTCTCCCGCCCAGTGGCCTAGACTCAGGCAGGGTCAGGTTGCCCATGAGCAAGTGCCATTCAGTCCAGGTCACAGATGACAAAACCCAGTTATGCTGCAGAAACAGGCAAATTAATGCTCTTCTATAAAGTATATTCTATTTTATATCATTTTAAAGTGTTTGGGCAGTGCTATACATTTCGCACTGGGACACAGCTAAGGTACAGCTGGGCTCAGAAATTGGCTGACACTAGCTCCATTGCAGTGAAAGCCCCACTGGGTGCAATTATCACCTTTGTGTTCAGTTTGGATCTATTTAATATTGGTTGGAGTGAATTCTTCTTTTATTGTTCATTGTGTCAGATGCACGTTTTGTTTTCCTTTCAATGCACCTTCTCCTGTCTTTTCTTTTATATTCATGAATTTCTTGGAATCCAGTCTAACTTGAACTACTGCTCAGTTTGACCTTCTTTTCTAATGTTCTGTTGTGTAACGGATACTATGCATCACAATCAACCAAAAAAAGTGGCCTTTTCTCACTTCCTAGATTTATCTTTGTGACAGATTTAATGAATATTTTAGAGGGAGCCCATTGTAATCCTAACAGAGACAAGGAGATTACAAGAGAAAGAGTCGTGGGCCACAATAAGCTCTCATGTCTCCCACATATATTTCAGCAAAAACATGAAGCTGTATATGAAGTATATGAACCGTGGCCCAAACCAGCTGTGACAGGGATCCTGCAGCTTTAGTAGGTCTCCTGCCTGTCAAGCTCTGCTGCAGTGCACATTTCATTTCCGACCCCTGCTTAGTTTTCCTGAAACTGGACTCCGGGACTGATGAATAAAACATCCAATGTTTGCTGCTGGCTGATCACCGGAGTCCTTTCAGCTGTATAAGTGGTGAAAGGCGACATAATCTCCCCAGAACAAGATCTGAGCTGAGATTGAGAGAAGGGCGCCCAGCGGGACGCAGCATGTTGAAGCCCCGGCAGCCCGGCGACTCCCCGCCGGTGTTCGGGAAGCCGTGGTTCTGGCAGCGCAGCAGCAGCACCATGGAGAGCACCCGCGGCCTGGCGCAGGTCATCATGGAGATGCGCGACGAGATCCAGAAGCTGGAGGCGGAGAACCGGGAGCTGCGGGGAGACTTGGGTCCGCGGTCATTCCTGCCTGTGCCGAGGGAGACGAGGACCGGGTCCGCAGCAGCCGCGGCGGAGGAAAACCCGTATCTGAACCTGAGACGGAATGCGTCCGCGCCAGTGCTGGAGGGACAGTATAACGGTGAGAGGAGAGAAAAACTGCCTGTTAGACTTTATAATAACTTATCTATGAGGCAATATATTATCTATCAAAATGGACACATGAAAGAAAGTAAATTGCATTTTAATTGACATGGAAGTCAGACATGTGACAGATGCACAGTCAAAATGGTCCAGCAATATCCAGGTCCCTGGTCTTTCAAGGCCAAACTCCAAAACCACTACAGTGAGAAACCCATAATGCAATTCAAACGAGCTTTACTTTTTTATCAATAATCTTTCTTTTGACAAAAACAGAAAAACATATGACAATGTGTGGAACAGCATAGATCTAAACAATTTAAGTTAAGCACCTGGTGGTTTTAATGTTGTGGCGGACAGAGGTCAGCATGGGAAATACTGAACGCCTTAATTCAGCGGCCAGTTTTGTATGAACCCACTTGACTGCATCACGTTCGTGTTGTTTCACAGAGAACAATATCATGACGGTCCGAAGGTATTCCGTTAGCTCCAACCTGTCTGGGCTGACCATGAGAGAAGGAAGGACTGACAGGACGCGGCCGAGTGACTCCAGGTGGGGCAGACTACAAGAAGAAATCCAGAATGGAAACGGCATGTTTGATCATTCCGCCAAAGGAGACGCAGGAAAAGTTACCAATAGACATTCTCTGCAGGAATATGTGCACAAAAACAGGTACCGTCCAGAGACATGTGTGGATATGCAATAGCCTTCTTTAAATTTTACCATGACAAATGTGAATAAACCTATTTCACATGCACTTTGAATATCTCCTGTTGTGTCTCTGACCTTTCAGGGCCAAGGTAAAGACTGTCACCTTCCTTTTACCAGTGGATGACATTTACACCAGCCGGCCAGTTCTAACCAAGGACCAGGAGCTGCCCTCCATAACTGAGACCGATTCTTGAGAGAAGAAGCCTTAAAGATTTCAATGCGGCCACTGGACAAAATGCAGTTCTGACATGAGCCTTTGCGGCCCAAAACAAGGTCAGCATCTTCATCGGTGTAGAATGGGCTTTTAATGAGTGAGCCAGAGACTGATTCCATCACACCTGACCACACAAACAGAAGACTCTGGTTACTGGTGTTGCTTTCATCTGGCCATGGTGATCCAGGCCCGGTCAACGGTGATGAGACACGGGGCCCTCTGCAGTGAGGATCAGATGTCTGGACTCCTCTCCCAACCAGGGGTGTCAATTCGGAGTCCGACACACACCTGCTGGTGACAGTCCTTTTACAGACACTCGTGGCCACTGACTCCGGCAGTGTGAGCAACATCAGACTCATGATTTATTCACCCTTGTTTCTTATATACATACGTAGTCAAATGTAGTGGGGTTATTGGAAAGAACACATGTGTTTACGCATGTGACCAGATTACTTCTTTGCTTTCATGGATGGAAAGGTCCAGTGTTTGGCATTCCTATATAGAAATTAAAAAAGGGCAACAGTCAGTATAAGCTATTCTAGTGTTTAGACATGTAACAAGCTTATTTACTGTCACCATTATATTTGGCTCTTATTGTTATTGTGGCCTGTAATTCAACTGCATTTTGTGCAGCAAAAATGATAAGTAGAGGCAAAGTAGTCCAATTTGAAGCTCTCGTGTGCTTTTCGTTAGCTGGAACATAGCATCCTGCACACGGAGAAAAGTCAAAATGTTTGTGTGTCTGCACCTCAGCACTGAATAAATGAGTGAATGGATAAATAAATCAAAACAAAATAAAATGCCAGCAAATGAACTTAAGAACCAGTTTTGATTTACTTCCTGTGTTCATTTAGTCACCGACAGATAAACTAGTGTCAATGCAGTTTCCCACTAGCTGATGTAAGACGTGATAATTATACCATCTGAAAAAACGCTGCTTTATCACTGTCTTTTGTTCAATAGTAAGAGCAAGCGTTAAATTCATTGCACCTTGACTGCTAAATATTTTAGAATCAGTCCGCTCTCGGCAACTAATTACCACCCGTCCAGCTCACAGAACCAGGCAGAAGCTGCATTAGATGTGTTTGCTCTGCTTTGTTGGTTTCCACAGCACCAGTAATTAGGTGTGTGATAAAACCTGCAGAACCTGACAAATGCTCGTTCCCCAAATAGAGGAAACACACACTAAATGTAAAACTACAGGAATTTGTCCACTTATGAAACTGACCTGTTCCGCAGATGCCGGGCCTGTAGCTCCTCTGGCTGTTTGCTCATCCAGCGTAAACCTACACATCTGACAGACACAGAATCGGCCTTTTGCCAACATCTAGGCTTCTCTCAGGGAACAAAGGGGCCATTCCACCTTTCTGCTTCACCTCAGTCTCTCCTTGCTTCTGAATAACCTTCAAAGTCCACATAAATGCAGACAAAGGATTTTGGCAGAGAAGTCATGTAACTCTTCAGGCAAGAGATGGCAGTCTTCATGACTTTAGTGGGGCTTCTGCTTCAAGGCTGGAAGCCTTTCTATGTGGAGGTTGCATGGTCTCCCCGTGCTTGCGTGGGTTTCCTCCCTCAGGCCAACGACAACAACATGCATGTTGGATTAAATGCAGACTCTAAATTGGCCCTAGGTGTGTCTGTCTGTGTATGTCTCGCTGTGTTGGCCCTCAAATGGACTGATGATCTGTCCAGGGTGCACCTCACCTCTCACCTCATGACAAGGCTTAAGCCCCACTCCAACCCGACCAGGATAGACGGATGGATGGAGAAAGTATAAGTCTTTTACTACAGCAAATGAATATTCATTTCCGGCTACTGTAGTTTGTATTTATGTGTGTATGAGCATCCTCAGCAAAAGTCATTGCTTACATTTATAAACGGAAACACATATTCACTCTGCGCCCATTACAAATTTAATTTAGTTTAGTTTGATTTGCAAATCTGATGTCTTCTGTCAGTGCTTACTGTCAAATAAGTAAGACTAAACACATCTGCTGTAACATGCAGATACTCTCACAAATGGTTATACTCAAAAAGAAGTCGTCATCATTAAAAATAAAACTCCCTTTGCTTTTTGTAGAAAGTTACAAATATTATAATCTCAACACTTCACAGAAATGCATATAGAATAAAACAAATTTGTTTTCACCAAACGTAGTAAAGCACATTGTTCAGCGCATCATCAGGATAATCAAACTGCACGTTGCACTGTAGCTTCTTTTAAATTACCAAAGACTCTTACATTCCAAGTTTTATCTGAAATCTTAAAATGTGGAACAAGGAAGACACGTCGCAACATTTTAGCACCATAAACGTTTGGCTGATTTAAAAATTAAAAGTTTTGAATTTTTGTTCTGTAACAATCTATTGTCTATTATTACATGAAATGCTAAAATAAAAATAAAATTTTAATATTCCATTCTTTGAGTCAACATTCTTCATGAACAAAAAAAAAACTTTCATTTTCTGCTTTCTTTGAAATTCTGGATGCTCTTTTGACAAATAAACAACCGATTGACATAAAAAGGTAGAAATAAGTCTAGTCTGGTTTGAAACACCTTTCTAGATGGGTTATGATGTTATATTTTACAGACACTTGTAACAAACAGTTTTGCCTGTAATTTTTATGTAGTGATTTTCCGTCAGGGGCTGTGTAGATGCTGAAATCAATACCATAGGTAGGGAGACAGCACCACTAAGATAAAGCTGATGTGCTGTTTTATGTCCTGGTGGGACTCAGGTCCGTAATGAGGCCTGCAGAGCTTTCATGTCCTTCAGCAGCCTCAGATTCCTCCTGGTTCTTTCTCCAGGACTGACTTTGACTGTTCCAGCTGAGCGACCTCTTGTGGACACGGTGGTAGTCACCTTCACCTCGTTCTTACCGTTCCACCTAGAACTACCTTTCTTTCTTAACTTCTTCATCTAGAGGAGAGACAAAGACACGTAAACAACATGGGAAGCAAAACAAATTCTTTTATAATTTTTAGTGTTTCAATTCGACAGCCTACCTGAGATTTGTGTTTGTTGAGCTTACTGATTTGCTCTCCTTTCCTCTCCATTTGCAGCAGCAGCCTCTCCTGCTCCCTGTGAAGTTCTTTTCTTTCCTGGTTAGACACACTGTCCTCCACCTGCCTCATCAACTCATCATGTTCCCTGCAAAAAAACACATGCTCACAACCATTGCTCACATACTTACACACATCACATAAGCAGTTCAATCCTTGATCGACAGATGCAACCACACTCACAAGCTCATGAGTCGGAGCTCCTCCTGCAGGGCTTGCAGCAGCTCTGATAGTTCCTCACTAGTGGTGGAAGATGAAGAGTCACTGTCTGAATGTGTACAGCTGTCTGTGTCATAGCTGTTTGCATTGTTAGACAGCACTCGTCGATTGCAGAGGTGTGGCTGGTGCCGCTTCAGGTGAGACAAAACTGACTGGACGTTTGCTCTGACCGAGTGGCTGCAGCCTACTGACTAGAAGCCAGTCAGGAAAAGGGAAAACAAGTCAAAGAGAAAGACAGTGTAAAAGAAGTTTTAACTATTTTACATTATTTAAACTATTTAATTATAAATTATGTATGTCTGTCCTACCGTTCCAGCAACAAAAGGTATATCTTTGAAGCTCAGTCTATAGTGTGGCTGTGTGTAGGATGGCCGCTGTGTTAAAGCTTTCTGAAAATGAAATTATTTCTTACTTGATTTAGAATGATATTTACAATTCTCCCATTGATGTAGAGAAACAGTTAAATAAACCTATAACACATGTTCAAAAACTCTACTTTTAAAAAGGAAACAACATCACAATGAATGGTAAATGGTCTTATACAGTGCCTTTCTACCTATTGGTGCTCAAAGTTCTTTACACTGCTTCTTCACTACCCATTCATAGTCACAATCACACACGCTCTCATGCACCGATGGAGGAGCTGTTATGCAGCTGGCCAACGTTCACTGGGAGCAGCCAAGTTGGGGTTCAATGTCTTGCTCAAGGACACTTCAGCGTGTGACCAGAGGGGCAGGGGATCAAACCACACAACCTACTGCGCCACAGTCGCCCCCATTGCAGTCAAACAGCTATAAAACAATGTTAGTGTCTGTACCTTTGAGTTCGATTGTTTCTCTTTGGACTGTCTGGTTGACCGGCTAGGTGACACTGACTGCAGAAGGATCCTATTGGCCTCCAAACCGGTTTGAAGCTAAGAAATGAGCGACAGGGGGATGGATTAAGCATACAGTACTGTATATTAAACAAGTCACAGCACAAGCTGCCCACTGTGACAGCAGGCTTGAAGAGAGACTCACAATTCACAGTCTTATTACCTCTTTGGCCTTGTTCTGGATGAGCTTTCGTTGGTGCTCCTCCTCCTGCAGTTTTTTCTCCAGCTCACGAATCTTCATCTGATATATTCAGACACACACGTCAACATCATTGTACCAACAATATGATGATCCATTTTTAAAGTTATTTTTCACACGTCGCTGAAGACTTTAGACTAACGTGAAGTTTTTACCTTCTTCTGGCCAAGAAAGTTACGGTAATGTTTAAGAGTTAAAATGTGTATTTGTTAAATAATTGTTGGCTTGAGGTTAAATCAGAGTGTAAGAGAACAGCCAGGCTTGTAACCTTTGAGTTGATGTGAGGAACGTTTTGGCTTTTAGCCCCTCAGACAAAATCGATATTTACTTACAGGTGGACAGACGTGTCCAAAGGGATTTAGATCTATTACTGAAACTTTTAAAGTTATCCATGTGCTGTTGATTACAAAAACAGCTGCAGGGAGAAACGTTTGTCAGTTTGCATCCAAGTATGCAAATTTTTGTTTCCCTGCCATAGTTTTGGAATTTGACATTGCAGCGTCCTGTTCTACAATATGCTCTTCATTAAGAGAGTGAGACACACACAGGATTCAGGTTAGTGTGAGTTGTTCTATTTCTCTACCTTAGTAAAGCAATTGTGTGAATCTTACATGTCTGTCTAAATACCTGAGCGTTGTTCTGTGTGTGTGTGAGTCTGCGATACTCTTGCTCCAGTCTCTCCAACTTCTCCAACTGGGTGTGCTCAGACGCTGTTTTAGGCTGTTGCTCTGCTGATTTGGCAGTCTCCATGGAAACCTGACAATGTGAGTAAAATAAATACACATTTACTCACGTGCACACGAGGTTGAAACTTTATCAAAGCCTACACATGGGAACACTGGTTAACCTGCTGTTTGAGGAGGCTGGTCCTGTCTGACTTAGCACTGTGCAACATCCTCTTCATGTGATCCAGCTGTCGCTCTAGCTTTGTACAGCGAGACTCTGCAGCAGCCAGGTGGTTGATCAATACTGGGAGAAGATTAAAAGTACACCGTGAGATACAGAGAAGAAAGGAAGGGAGGAGGAGAAAACTATCAAGATTAAAGAAAGTCGAAAGGCATGATAAGTCAGTAAAGAATTTATGACATTACTTTCAGCACATCTTGTCAAATATCATTTTTTTACCTTGGTTACAGTTGGGAGGGTAACATGCTTCTCTCTCTCCATTAGTCTGGTTATTGAAGAGTCTCCGTGTGACTTTGTCACTCTGCAGATTACTGTGTGATGCATCTCTCTTCAGAGAGCGCAGATTGTGCTCTGCATGTTCTTTCTCCAACTCCAGTCTCCTAATCTTCTCCTGGAGGTTCCTTAAGCCTGATAAGATTGCTGCAAAACACACACACACACACACACACACACACACACACACAGTGCGAAAGACATGTTATGTATTTACTTCGGGCATTGATGCAGTACCATAATGCGATATGATTCTGAGGTCTTGGTGGAAGAAGTGAGTAGGATGGAAGCCTACAGAATAACGTGAAAGAATGAATAGTTGCTGGTGCGGCGGAGACATTCAAGTAGTCCAGCATCATGTTTCCCGTGTAACCATGGAGCTCTGAAGCACCACAATACTTGTATAGACACTTTGTAATGGGATCACACACACACACACACACACACAGATGCAAAGCTAAAAACCTACCAGCACTGTTGGTCTCAGGGAAGGCCTTGCTGGGCGATGACAGGCGCCTTGACGGATGTGTGTGTGTTTGGGGTGTGTGATGCACAAATGTGTTGATGAAGGGACGGGGAGCAGGACAGTCTTTATAAGACGACATGGACACGCTGTCCACTCCACTGGGCGGTGGTCGTGCGCAGAGCTCCTGCAAAAGAATAGGAGCTATCATAAAATGATAATGTGCCAGATATAGCGGATTTCTGCAGGATCACACGTAAAATGTAACCCACTGACGTTGAACGTTCAGTATAACGTCCAGATCTGCCTCATCGGCTCATTTAAGTTGTAGCAACTGCTGCTAGGTAGCTTTCAGTGTAGTTGAGCTAAGTCTACAGTCAGCATAAACACTTTGGAACATCTTTTATTCCTCCTTTCAAGCCAAAATATGCAAAGTACTGTATAGCTACCTTGTCTCGCGTGGCAACAGCAGAGGATGTTTTAGGCAAAATGTCCATTGAAATGCAGCCGATCCTGTGTGTCACTCAGCGACGAGCCACTGACAGCAGCTCCGTTTTATGTGCCACTCACAGCTCGCAGCGTAATCGCCGCTAAGTAGAACGGCCTGTACAAATGCGGGTTATGAAGCGAAAAACATCACTTAGCAAGACGCACAACCTAGCGTTTCTGAGGGGTGTGAATGATGTTGACACCAGTGTGACCCGTAAGACGCCGCGCCTGCAGGACGTTAACACTTTTTTGTGACGCGCCACCCCGCGGTGCTCACGTATGAATAAAACAAACGCACACTGCTTGTTAAACGGAAGTGTAGTTTCTTCTTCGCGGAAAATCTACGGCGGAGGTTGACGATGGGCCGAGATGAAACTACAACAACCCTCAGCCCCTTGTGAGGGGTGGGCAGAGAGTTTGCAAGACTTGCCGGGATTTTATGGTAAGTTCGATGGTTCTGGGTCTTCGGGAGGTGGGTGTTAGTCCACGTTGTTACTCGTGTAGCTACACAACAAAACACGCAGACGTGTCCATTGTCGTTTAGAACAAGATAATTAACATGTAGTAAAGACGCAGGTTGGGTTTCGGTAGTTTTTACCGTAATTCGTTTCACCCACGAGCTTGTAGCATAAGTTAAGGCTAATAATTAGGTTGTCTCCGAATTAACTTGACGAACTCCTTCGGTTCCGTTACCGTTAGCTAACACGTTACCAGCCGGTTTGATTCAGTTCGCTTGCTGTCACACTATGATACAGAGCTTAGGTTGGTGACCCGGATATGGTGAAGATTGCAGGAATGGTTCTGCTACAGTATTCATTGAACGTTTTCCAAGTTAATTGTTGTTAATTGTTTAACTTTAATAGGTTTTTTTTTGGTTACCATATGTCATTTGGATTGGCATTTGTCCCAGTGGTAGTTTTGCAGCATCTCTGCACTATATTTCCACATTATATGTGCAATTTGTTGCCTAAATGTCATTTCTGCAGGGGAGCTGCTGATCATCTGTGTGCTGTAAACATCATGTCCTCTGAGAGCACCATGTGAGTTTGTGTACTCTTACTTTAAATTATGACTAATGTGGTCGTACTGTTTTTCATTACATTTTTCTTTATTTGTTTAATTTCCCAGGGATGATGAAGATACATTCAAAATACTGATTGCCACAGATGTCCACCTTGGGTTTGTCGAGAAGGATGCTATCCGTGGGAATGACAGTTACACCACACTAAATGAGATCCTGAATTATGCCAAGACAAATCAGGTATTGCACAAGGACTCAGACGCAAATCACTGTCACTTGAAAGGAACATCCCAAAGACCAGTTGCTTAAATGCCCTCTGTCTTGTTTTTGCTCGTTTGTTTGTTTGCAGGTAGATTTTATTTTACTGGGTGGAGATTTGTTTCACGAGAACAAACCGTCGCGCAGATGCCTCCACAGGTGCATCACTATGCTGAGACAGTACTGCATGGGAGACTCGCCTATACAGTTCAACATCCTTAGTGACCAGACCATCAACTTTAACACCACACAGTCAGTTCCTGTGTGATTATTCCTAGCAGCACTTGGCTCTTGTTAAATGTTTTAAAGATGTGACATATGTGGCCATGTGTTGTAGGTTCCCCTGGGTTAACTATCAGGATGAAAACCTGAACATCTCTATTCCTGTATTCAGCATTCACGGAAACCATGATGACCCAACTGGGGTACGTTGCCTCCAGCAGAGGAGAAACTATTTTTTAATGATTTTCTTTTAGATACAGCACAACATATGCTGCCATGTGGATTTTTGTTTCCCATATGCCTCTGTATTTGCTTTTTTAAATGTATAATGTCGTTTTTCCTCCAGGCTGAGGGTTTGTGTGCGTTGGATCTGCTAGGTGCTGCTGGTCTTGTTAATCACTTTGGTCACTCCCAGTCAGTCGAGAGAATAGAAATTAGTCCCATCCTCATGCAGAAAGGCAACACTAAACTGGCTTTATATGGTCTTGGTAAGTTTGTTTTTCCATGCAGTTTTGATCTTGGGTAACTACATGACCACATTAGTTATAATATATAGGAAAGAGTCTAAATTGTGTGTGGGTATGTGTAGGTTCTATCCCAGATGAGCGTCTGTACAGGATGTTCGTCAACAATCAGGTAACCATGCTTCGTCCCAAAGAAGACCAGGATGAATGGTTTAACCTCTTCGCCATTCACCAGAACAGGTATGTGCACACTTATATGTGTTTCTGTTAAATCAGTCACAATTTTAGCGTTATGATAACAAACTCTAAACCAATAGAGAAACTGTACACCTCTGTAATGCTGATATTCGTCTGAATGGAGATGTTTGCATGAAGGGAGGTTATGGCTTTTACACAACACAAAAAGGTTGACCTGTTCTCTATGTATTAGGTTTAATTTCTTATGCATTACACACAGGCCTTAAACAGCTATATTTATTTGTCATGCATTTTCCCTCTGAATCTTTTGTAGGAGCAAGCATGGTCCCACTAACTACATTCCTGAACAGTTCTTAGATGACTTCCTTGACTTGGTGGTGTGGGGTCATGAGCACGAGTGTTTGATAACACCAACCAGAAATGAACAGCAGCTCTTCTATGTGACGCAGCCTGGCAGCTCTGTAGCCACCTCCTTGTCTCCTGGAGAGGCTACCAAGAAGTACACATAAATACACACATAAGTACATTGCAGCACCTGTGTTATGATTGTGTTTTAAAATGTAGTCTAACCACTCTTCTTTTTTGCCTGTAGGCACATAGGTCTACTCAGGGTGAAAGGTCGTAAGATGAACTTGCAGAAAATTCCCCTAAAGACAGTTCGTCAGTTCTTCATACAAGATGTGGTGCTGTCAGACTACCCAGAGAACTTTACACCTGATACACCCCAGGTCACAAAGAAGGTGGAGGCCCTTTGCTATGCAAAGGTAACAGCCAAAGTCACAATCAGTCACATCACTTATTGCTGGGGCATCTTACTTTTTTTGCACCTCAACTGTCCTCTTAGAGATATAGATATATATATATATATGTGTGTGTGTGTGTGTTTATATATATTATATTATATTATATTATATATATATATTATATACTTATTGTCTAGGTCACAGAGATGTTAGAAGAAGCAGAAAGAGAAAGACTTGGATGTCCGCTCACCCCAGAGAAACCTCTTATTCGCCTGAGGGTAAGAAGGACACAATTGCAGAATGCACATATGTCTTCAAATTCACACTTTCTTGAAATTCATCAGCTTTATTGTCCTCCTCAGGTGGACTACAGTGGTGGTTTCGAACCATTTAATACTTCTCGCTTCAGTCAGAAATTTGTGGACCGTGTGGCCAATCCAAAAGATCTCATTCACTTCCTTAGACACCGCGAGCTAAAGGAGGGCATCAAAGGTCTGTCACAGATTAAATACATATTTATGGATGTACATATAAAACAAAGATTTATGTTTAATTTTGGATGTCCATTTTTTTGCTTTTTAGATGAGGCCAATGTTGACTATAGCAAGCTGGTTAAAACCACTGCAGTTGAAGGGCTGAGAGTGGAGGACTTAGTTAAACAATACTTTGAGGCAGCAGAACAGGTACTGTCCACACATGGTTTGAATATACATTTACATACCCAACGATGTCACACTAATTTTCATCACGGTTTCTATTTACGTGAAAATATCCTTACAGACAGTACAGCTGTCCCTGCTGACTGAGCAGGGCATGGGTAAAGCCATTCAGGAGTTTGTAGACAAAGACGAAAAAGACGCCATTCAGGAGTTGATCACTTACCAGCTAGAGAAGTCACAGCGTCACCTCCAGGCCAGAGGAGTAACTACCGAACAGGATATAGATACAGAAGTAAGGGGTGGGGCATTGGAAGGGAGTGGATGAGGTTAATGTTCAAAGGTCTTATATGTAATAACAGGGCATATTTGAATATATTTAGGTCAAGCGATTCAGAGACTCCAAAAAGAACTCAGCTGAGGAAGAGAATGAAATCAAAGAGGTGAGTTTTGAATCCACACAGGCCTTAACTGTTGGGCCTTTTGTTTTCTTACTCTGTGCTTTTTTTTTTTTCATTTCCCCAGGTTATCAACAGAGCCAGAGCTCACCGGCTGGAGCGTGGTAATGAGCCTGGAGACCTGAATATAGCTGAAGAGTTGGCTGATGTTAACATGGACTCTGATGAAGACTCCGTTCCTCTCCCCGCCCCTACACGAGGCAGAGGGCGAGGAGGCAGGGGGCGGGGTGGCCGGGGTGGCCGGGGAAGAGGCAAGTTATTATATTGTCTGTCACAAATATGAGGCACAGAGACACAATGGTAAATAGACACAGGTTTTTACCAAACATACAGAAGCGTACAGTAGTTGTTTGAGATTTCAGAATGTTAATCTGATTTAATATGCTAGATCTGCAAGAGCTTTACCAATATGTCATCTGACACTGACACGTTTTTTATTTACCAGAACTGTAATGTGTACTTTAGCAGACTATAATGAACAGCAACATTGGATTTGAATTGATCACAATATGTGTTGAATCCTCACTTCGGGTCCCACTGCTCTGAAGTTCCAGCAGAAGGCAGTCACAGACCTTTTACACTTTCCCTGTTCAACATTCAAATGTTCAAACATTTAAACCAGAAAAATTCATTTCATGCAGCAGATTCACAGTGTAAATTACTCCAGGAAAGATTGTTGATTGTGAATTACACTGTAAAGGCAGTGATATGTTTCTGCTTTTTTCTCAGCTTTTAAACCATAAATCTGGAATGGAAGTTTGGGTTCAGTTACATTTAATGCAGTAGTGGGTCAAGCTCAGATGTTGTTAAAACTGAATCCACTTCTAGCAGTCAGGGTTTTGTATTGTTATGAATGAAAACTAATTTAGACACATTTTTCAGGAATAACATGGTTTTGACATGACATCCAGTAAGTCAAATACTATAACACATCAGAATGAGAATAATTGCCAGTACAGCGGAAAAAGTGCAAAATTATGGTGCACATCATTTTATCAGAAATTCTTGTCATCTGTTCATCCAGGTGCAGCCGCCTTTGAACCAAAGCCAGCCAGTCGCGGACGTTCCCAGAAAACTTCAGCAACAACCCAAAGCAGAAGCATTATGCAGGGTAGGATCCTGTGAGATTATTTGATAATCTCCTAATCCTTTCAAAAATTTCATTGCTTTCACCTTTGAGACAATCTTTAATGTCCCTCTTCTCCCTGTTCTTTACAACTATTCTGTAGCATTTCAAGCTCCCTCCCAGAAATCTTCTTGGACTGGAGGAACCACATCTTATAAAGCAGAAGAAGTAACTTAAATTATGACAAATAGAAACATTTTAAACCTATTACACCTATTTCAATTTCAGTGAAATAGGTGTAAAGCATGTGAACTTTGGATTTCTTCATGCTTTGTTCTTTCCATCCTTAGGTAACTATTGATGATTCAGATGAAGATTTACCTGTTATGAAAGCTACCCGTCCTCCTCCAAGGTAGATTTGATTCTGTCTGTTTGTTGTATTCCCTTTTTCTTTTTTCGGGTAAAAGAAAATTAACAGGTGTTCGTAAATATTAACAGTATCTAATGAACATAAAGTCAGGTTCACCAATATCTGGCCTTTTTTGGCCTCTGTACACAACCACAATTAATTTTAAATGAAACACTTAAGATGTGCATTATGTTAACACTGATTGAGTCAGTTTAATTCAAGGCATATGACAAAAGTAGAACCTTTATTGTTTTCATAGAGAACAAATGCCGCAAAGCTGATATTCATCCAAAACATACAGTGAAACAGCAGATTGTAAACACATCTTTTCCTTTATCTGTTCCATACACCAGTATCATAATTTTTTATTTGGGTCCTTCTCTTGCTTACCACAGACCAGCACCGGCATCGTCAGCATCCTTCAAGTACAGCTCTATGAGCCAGAGCCAGAGCCAGTCGTCTAGAGGCGTTGCATTTGAAGATAGCGATGATGATGATGAGGTACAGTAAAATCAGAACAGTGAAATAGTTTTACCCCCCAGTGGTAGAACATGACAGAGAGATCATTATTTTACAATTATTTATTTAGATTTTCATTTTTTAATGCCCAGTGTTTTAACCTTTTCTCAATGTTCGTTTTCTTGGTGCAGGATAATCCATTCAAGGGACCCAGCCATCGTTCACGGAGATAACATGACTGCATCTCCTACCTAACATGTTAATTCTGTTCATTTTCCTGTGAACGCTAATACGAGGGTGAGCAACTGCAGTAATGTCATAAACACTTCAATGTTCTTGTCTCAATATTCTCAGCATCTTCTAATGTGCACAATAAATCAATTGGGTTGTTCAGGGTAAAACAGTTCAGTTAGTCTGTTCTGGTGAAAGGGTTAGGAGCAGAGTGTAGGTGGCTTTCAGATCTTTTCTGAATGCACTCTGCTATTTTTACAAGCCTATTTGCTAGCCACCAGCTGAACCGACCACCTGGATGATGCGTATGCTACTGATCACTGCTGGGGTTTGCGGTACTCTAATATCCTGGAAGTAATAAATATGTTTTTCATATACTATGTTCTACTGTCACTTTCTGTCTCCCTCTCAAAGGTTATGGATAATTGCATCTATCTGCCTAAAGGTATATTGCATTTATCAAAATTCTGATATAAGGGTAAAAATTCAGCGTAGCAAAATTCTAAATGGAACAAGTTGTCCAATACATATGCTTCAGGATATACCTCAGTTGTCTCACAAATTAAGTTAAAGAAATGTATTTATTATATTTACAACCTAAATATAAGTTTACAAGTTATAATTTACAAGTGCAGTATACACAAATCAAATTACAAATGGACGACACTCTGTTCCATTGTTCTAGGTTTGCAAAAGTTACATTTGTTTTTACATTTTAGCTGTGAAGGCAAAAACTCAGACCACCATAATGAACATTCAGGCCCTAGTGTAAGTTTCCCAAAGGCACGTGGAGTCTGAACGCACTTTGGACTTGGTGTGGAGGCATCATAAACAGCACATTAAGTGCATTAGTTACTTGAAATGTGCACGAACAGTGATGTCAAATAAGCACTTTAAGTTTCCACTTAAAGTGCTGGTGGAAAGTGATTTGGTTGTATGATGCAGGCACACCATCAGTCTCAAGGTGCATCTGCCCTCCAACACACGGTCCCATCAGGTTGGCTAATGTAGCACAATAAACAACATAACTGGTCAATATATTAATATTTACAAAACAGTGAGTTTAACCTGAGATTTCACACTGCGTTCTGTTGGTGTTACTGCAGCAACGTTTGCCATGTCTTCCACCCTGAACCCTTATAAAATATTGCACATACCTAATACCAAAGAACATCCTAAACATTATTTCTGAGGTCTGCCAACCTGGTAAGGTCCAAAGGTCCAAAGGTTCAGAGTTAAGACTGTTTGTACAATTAATGCTATTTCCTCATGTCAGTGCCAGTGATCGAATAGTTAATAGTTATGTGCAATCCGACAGTAACTGATAATGTTGTTTGAAAACTTTGTGAACGAATGATTTGGACATGTCAGAGCTGAACATGTTAGTAGAAGTTCGGTGAGCCCACACTGGGCAGTGACAGGCAGCTATGTAAATAGACGTTTCCCCTGAGATAAGAGTGCAAAATGGCACAAACAACACCTGAAAAGGGCTTTCGAATAAATGTGTGTGTGTGTGTGTGAAAGTGTGTGTGTAAGTACAGTATCTACGGTTGCTATTTTTAACTGTTCATTTTGCTGTGATGCATCAACTTCCCTTTTTTCACGCTTGTCTCAACCACCTGCTAGCCACACTGAGACTAAACTTCCTTTGAGTTTGACAGTGCAGCTGGGACTGAGGGTGTGGCTCTTCGTGATGCAAGGGTTTCATTCAGACCTCACGGGTTTTTCTAGAAAGATGAAATCAAATAATTAGTAATAGAAATGTTTTCACTTTAGGATTTATTCATTTACTTAATTTCATTTGGTATTTTCCCCATTTCTGGGTGGCCTTTTAGCGGAACTAAAATTCCTGTAATGTGATTGGCTCCCAGAACTGATTATACAAATATCAGTCTAATGTCCAGCCACTACTGTCCCTAGAATTTCACAGTCACATTTTTTTCTGTTCAGCCACCTAAGATGTGGTTGAATTGAGCAGCTTCATCCTCTTCAGACAGATTTCGTTATGCATAAACAGAAAAAGCTACTGACTAACTATCTGAGTAGCTTCTAAGAAAGAAACTATGCCTCACCTCAATAACTGTATAAATCCAGTTGAGCATCTCTCCCACATTGCTGTAAACACCCGGTCTTCCCTGGCGGGCACAGCCGACGCCCCAGCTCACCACTCCAACCAGATTCCATTTAGAAGAGGTTAAGTAGACCAAAGGACCCCCGCTGTCTCCCTAGTATTTAAAACAACACAATAATTATTATTTTAGGTAAAATTTCAGTATTCAGAAGGTGAAGTAGGTATTGGACGTGAACTACATTTAATAACGAAATAGTTAAAGACAAAATAAATGTGGCTGTTAGGTAAAAATAATATTAATGAATCAGTTCCTTCCTCTGTCAGTCTAAACTCGCTGTACTCTAGTACCTGGCAGGCATCCACTTTCCCCTCCATGAAACCAGCACAGATCATCCTTTGAGTGATGATGTTTCCATACACCGAGGGGCTGGAACATGTGTCCCTGTCTATCAGAGGGATTTGGGCCATCTGAAGTACCGAGGAAACATCACCTGAAGGCAGGGCAACGAGGAAACATGTCATTTCATGGGATGACAGTTGATGACTTGATGAGGATGAAAGGTGGTTGGCGGGTTTCTTACCTTTTCCTTGAGGTATCCCCAGCCGGTTACAACCAAAGAAGCTTTGGGATCGATATCCAGGGATGTAGGAGGTAGACTAACTGGCTTGCGGCTCCCTGCAGGACACAGGCAATGCAAAAATTCTAAAAATGTTTGCCTCAAATGTTGTTCCAATATTTATTTAGGTTTTCACTTCTTGAGCACTTTTGCTTTCTGTTTGACAAATGCACCACTAGAGGGCAATGGAGTAAAGCTTTCTGAGTTTTTTATAAAGTACCACATACTAAAACAAATGCAATCCTCCCTTCAAGAAGAATATTTGTAATGATTATTAAATGAAATTAAAGTCTAACCTCCCACTGTGATCGGGCTGCTGAGTTTAATCAGTGCTAAGTCATAGTCGTTCTCCTCGGCGTTGTAGTCTCCATTCACTATGATCTTGTCCACGTAGTAGCCTCCAAACGTGGTCAGGTAGGTCACGCCGGACACCACTCTCCAGTGAGTCAGTGCCTTTCTACTGCTGCAGGGCCCAAGACAGGAAACGTGAGCTCATGTATTAAGCAAGAGAAAAAGGGGAAAACATGGAAACCATACTGACCCAGAGAAGCAGTGTGCAGCCGTGACCACCCAGTTGGGGGACACCAGCGAGCCTCCACATGTGTGCTGACCGCTGTCCTGCAGGCTGACCTGCCACGGCCAGTCCTCAATGTGTGCGTCTTTACCGCCAACAATACGGTCCTCAGAATGGACCTGCCCAGCGTCTGTCAAAGAAGAGATATTTTGCTGTTTGCAAAACATCAATCCGTTCCCTTTGGGGTCAAACTTTTCACTTGTTGGAAAGAATGCAGTTGTTTCTCACAAAGAGTGCTCATTGTGGGCATGTGTGGGCATGTTAGTGCTGCAAAACTGGCCACACAACCAGAGTCTCTTCCTAGACTCACCTGAACAGGACAAAGAAACCACAGATCCCGATCTGCATATACTCCTGTTGAAAAAAAAACATTGACAGATATTTAGGGTTATGCACGGACGGTCACACATTTAGACAAACAGATAGAATACACAGTCAAATGTTGACCCAACTTCACCCCCCATGTTTGTCTGTTTCTCTTCTGCTTGTTTGATTAAACTACCTGTGTGTTTTGTTCGCAAAGACGGAACAAAAACTGGATTTTTTTCATGTATTTTAGTCTTTTAAGGGAAGAGAAACTATGGGAAGAGACGCCACAAGAAACAGAAAAGGGGGAAGACAGCTCGGCGACAGAGACCAAAGGTTTATCTGCCCAACAGCAACAATGTGAAAATGTAAAACATAGAAACTGTTTCAAAGGAACTGTAGAAAAAGGGGAAGTTTTCTATGCTTTATGTTTTAAGTCAACCAGCATTTTTACTTTAGAGGTGAATCAGCTGTCTATCAATAGCCATGTCTTCTTAAGTAAAAGCAAAACAGCACACAGTTCTCCTAATGGTGATGTTTTTCAAGGTGCGTAGCAATGACAACTGACGAACTGTGAGTGTCTGATTATTCCATTTGGTGCCTTGCTCACCGGTCAATGGTAGCCTGGTGTATGGGAGTGGTTTCAGTCCCAGGCCTGACGGCTGTGAACGGGCCGGTTTTGAGGAAAGATGTTAGAGTGCTGACAGTGACATTGGTGCTACGAGGTTTGCTGTCAGGACAGAAAGAGAACAACATCAGCCTTGATTGCAGTTCACATTAAATCGAATTTAAATTTAAATTTATATCTGTGTGATGGAGCAGAGCCGGATGTAAACTCACTATGTGTACCCCAGTTGATTACACGCTGTCTGTGTGTGCTGCTGGGTCCAGTCGTCAGAACACACACTCCTCCAGCCCGAGCTGGGGCTGTACACCTGCAGGACATACTGATCCGACAAGAGACGCACTGGAGGGGGGGATGACGGTCACAGAAAAGAAAAGAGGAGTCATTTTTCAAGCTTTTTTTTTGTGTGTATGCGACGACAATGCAAGAGAAGAGTCACCTGCAGCTGTTACCTGGAAAGGTAGTGTTGGCCCTGTAGCTTGACACACAAGCACTTTCATCCTCTCCTCCGGCACAGTCTGCTTTCCCGTCACAGGCTTGTTCAATTGGGATGAACTTGAATGAGCGTGAACAGAACAGGTATTTGCTTTCAATCAGCTGCTTAACTGGAGGGAAGAGAAGGGAAGAGCAGCGCTGAGGTTAGACCGGCCGTTTGCTTTTAGGATTACCGCACAATCAGTGTTCCTGCTATTTCCAAAAACTTGTTTTCCCAGACATTATCAGAACGGTTTCAGCAACGTGATACCGGCATGTGAGAGCGAGATCACGCCCTAGACCAACAACACTGGAAACACACAGTAATGGCGTGTAAAGACGGAACCATTTAGGTGTTTAGATTCTGTTTAGACTGAAACTTGTTGTTGTGGAAATGTGTTGGATGCCCTGGTTGAAGCTCTAACTCGGTGTAAATGTTCCTTTGAAATATCTAAATCCTTTATTTCCTTTACGGAAACAAAAGAACAGACATCTCTGAAAAAGCACATTAACACTTGAATGAAGTGCATTTCAGTAACTGTTTCAATGCAAAGCTTTAGATTTGTCAAAGCTTTAATCTATTTGTAAAACCGAGTCCATTATCTAAACTGTTCGTCCTGTTGAGGGTTGCTGGAAGATCTGGAGCTGATCCAAGCTGTCATTGAGCGATAGGCGGGACTCATCCTGCCCAGGTCTAAAGTCTATCACAAATATTCATACACCTGAACCCTGCTGCATCTGATAAAAAAGTCCCTCCCTTCCCGGGCTTTTCATCTCACAAAAGCAAAACATTTCATCTCATTGTTTTTTCTGTGACTCTCCCTAACTTTTTTCGCTTTATGTCTCACTTGTCCTTTGCTCTGGATAAAAATCGTTGCGAAAGAGCGTAACGGAAATAAGTAAGTAGGCAGACAGGGATTCACGTGCACATTCTCACTTTGGGGTAATTTTGGAGGCACCAGTTAACCGAACTGCATCTCTTTGGACTGTGGCAGAAAACTGGGCAACTGCAAACTGCAAGATTAAAAACCTATGTGACTAGATTAACAGGAAGATACTCGAAACCCTAATCTGTTTGGGTGTTTACTTATCGTGACTTGATCAGCTGTTGTCTAGATGGTTTTTCAGAGGTTTTACTGAAATGCGGTTTTATGAATTTCAGTTCTAAAAAGTGCTTATTTATCTTACAAAGCTTTTTATGGAACAAACAGTGGAATGATGTTTTTAAACCCCGCATGAGTCAATTATGACGTAATCGGTCAGCTTGTGCGAATCTTCCTGTTGAGTGGGTGCACGAGCCCAAAACGGAGCTCCTTTTATGGACTTCCACAATATTACATGTCAGTCGCATGTCACGCTATGATGCATGAGCAAAAAAACAAGCCAGCAGGGCAGACTGGGCTTTTCACTTACAGTGAACGTGTGAACAGACATTCACTTCAAGCTTTGGGCCTTTGACTATGTGTAATGTCGATGCCCGACTTCACCAAATAATATGATCACGGAATCATGACTGATCATGAAAAGGAGGATCTCATTACTGAGAGATGTGATGCAGACTGATCATTTAATATACTGCATGATGGATTTTGTTGAATTTAATGTAAAAAAACAAGGTGTTGAACATATCATCCTACCCTAACATGGAATGTTAGCGGTGTATATATAATAGTTTACTCTCAGCAAAGACAAGAATGAAGAAATTATGTTTCCAGAACAGTGTTGGGTGTAATGCGGTACAAAGTAAGGATTCAAATATGTAATCAGTTACTTTCAAACTACCAGTTTTTGTACTTTTGTCACACTCACAGAAATCTGCTTTGAATTGACTGTTTTTGCAGCACTGGCTAAATCAACATGCGCAGGGAGATTTACAAAGCAGTTTTCATTTTTGCCACTGGAAAAGTACTCTGAAGCAGTAAAGTCAACACTTTAAAGTAACCGATTATTTTTAATGTCTGTAGTTACTTTTAAAAGTAACGTTCCCGAACACTGTTCCAGAATGACACAATGTAAATGGAAAATTCCAGGTTCAGGATGTGTGGAACCCTAACAGTGAATGTCACATTCTCTAAGGTCCAAGAGGTGAAGGAAGTATGAGGGTGGAGCTTGTCTACAAGGCTGTGGTGGACTGTAAGGAACCGCAGGAAGTGTGACTCACGGAAGTAAATCGTGGTGGCGAGTATGCCCAGTAGCAACACAACTGTCAGGATAATCAGGAAAACTTTTTTCGCCTTTTGTGCCTTTTGTCTTTGAGTCTTTGGGGCCGTCATGGGGCTTCTGTGACGGCCTGGCTGTGGAACCACTGTGAACAGGGCGGAGAAAAAAAGAAATATTAGGACGGGAATAATACACAAGGGAGATGAGAGTGAGAGAAAAAGTAGAGTCAGAAGGAAAAAAGGTGAGTGGTCAATATGCTGAAAGTTTAACATGACTGTCATGAATGCAAAAGCAGAAATAAAATGAAACCAACAATGACCAACAGCTCACCTGCCTGGCTGGGATTCAGTGGTCTTGTGACTTCCTGACTTAGCTCATTCGTCTACGGAGAGAACAACAAAAAAAAATATGAGACAGGGTGAGCAGATGGTTTTGTCTGTTGTGTGGCTTCAGAGAAATGATGTATTGTGTGTAGGTTTGTGTTCGTGTTGTTCAAATTTACACGTAATTATCTGAGCCTGTGTGCTGTATTTGCAACGCTTTGTGTGATTATCGGGTGATCATTCTCATATGTGTGAACACATCAACAATCTTGAACCCTTTGCACATCAAGATATGGAGCCACAAAATGCACACATGGAACAAATACGAACAAATACAGCCGATGCTGTGGTGGCACAACACACTGTAATATTAGAAGGTGTTTGCATTTTAACCACAAGCTCTAAGTTAAACCCACACGTTGTTTGTCTTCTTGAGTAAGATATGAGATGTATTGTAGCTGCAGAATTGTGCACAGACAGAATCAATAACTGTTATGTCCCAATACATGGTGCACAGGGAATGTCTAAACATGGATGCAAAAAGCTGGGAATCAGCGGACGGAAGCAGCCTCCTTCCAAACACAAAGCTTACTTCTCGAGGACTCTCTAGGACCACTCGGCCACCTCTGCCACAACTTGTGAAATGCTTTCAACCAATGCAAAGAGTAAGTGTTGAATAATCAATAAAATAACATTTCAATGAGTTCAGCGTGTTGGGTAATTTATTACATTTTCAAATTGATGCAATGAGATTCCACCAGCGATGACTAAAGGTATATCACAGATTAAAGTTCTTATGGAGATGCATGATGGGATGAAGTCTACTAAAAAGATACAGAGATACTGCCTCCATAAAGAGGGTGATTCCAAATCCAACTGCCTTTGAGGACATATTTTTTGAAACATTTTATCAGTGTAGTAGTATATAGTATCAGTCAAATGTTCGGCCTCACACTGACTGGGAATGTGTGTCTGAACATACAGTGGTACTTGTATGAGACCGAATACATTCAGGGTGGAAGGTTTCATGACAAAATGAGGAATTACCATAACCATATCTAAACAAAACAGCTAAGTGCAATCATTGTTATATTCTCTAGTTTTCACTTCTGCTTTTTAAGTATCAGGTTAACTCCCACATTTGCATTTTTCTTTGCCGCCAGGCTTATTTTGAAAAGTGGCTTCATTTATACAAACTAATGGCTCAAGGAATGTTGTGGGGCAGGTTTTTTTTTGTGGAAAGGCAGCACACACTTTGTATTGCTATGAATTGGCTATAGAAAGACAGCATTTAAAAATGCACAAAAGATGCACACGTCACAAATATAGACTTTATTCTTTGCTCTGTGTCATTTAATCTCTTTCAGATTGAGCTGTACACTGATAAAGAGAAGGAACATTCCCCTTTTGCTTGTAACATGAGACTAATATGTTTTTGGATGGTGATTCTGAGAAATCCTTATTATTGGTATTGCTTTTTTTGAGATTACTTTCTACTTGTAAAGTGTGTGGTCTTAAACCGGTACGGGGAGCCTTAAAACACAAACACACACACACCCGACAGTGATACCATCTGGCATGTTTAGTCTCAAAAGCAATTAATGAATGATCATGGCAACACAAACAAAGCGAGAGGTCAATCTAACCTGTGAAACCAGAAGGATGGCTGAAGAAAGCTGTGTTGCAAGGAGTGGATAAACTCAAAGCTGAAAATACAGGTTGTGTTGAAATACAATGGCATTAATGTCACCGCTGGTGTTATGATAAACCAGTAGAAACTCTGATTGTGTTTCTTTTTGTGTCCGACTGACCGAAGTGGACCGTAACCAGTTGGTCCAGTATTAGTGGGAACAGTTTCAGCGGAAAATATGGGTCAACTCTAAATAATAAAGCCATGACATATTAAACCGTTTGTTTGAATGAGTTGTTCCGTTTTCCGCTTCTCAGCTTAGCTGCATTGTGTTTCTTTAAACTGAACCTTTGGCACAAGTTCTTTTTAGAAACATGTTGGACGAGCTTTAAGACACAGAGCTAGACTCACGTTGTTAGATATTAAACAAACTGTTATTGCGTTATTGTGGGGTGTGCTATTGTACGTAACACAAAGTGTAAGTACATAATTACTGCACTGAAATATAATATAAAGAAGCAATTCCTACCCTTTGTGTGTTTCGATGTTCTACCACCTTAAACTGACTTCACGAGATTTCAGATATTGTACTGAAAATGAGTTCCATCATTGCTACACAATAAAGTCATGACATTTTGCAAAATGAATACTTCTACTTCGGTACTTTTCAAGCTAATACACTTGTACTTTTACAATAATAAAATCTAAAATTCAAGACTTCTCACTATAGCATTGCTCCTTTAAGTAAATATTCTCAAACCATCCAGTATGACCTGCAAGTAAAATCAATTCAAATAAAATAAATTAGCGGGAATATTATCAGCCAAAATTGTTAGTACCTGGGCCAGAAGCTGCTGCTGCTCGTGGACCTTGGTCTTTCAATATATTAGTTTCCTATTTTTGCACAGCACAATGCTGCGGATGTTCCGCTCTAACAGCAGGTAGAACTTCCACTTTGCAAGACACAGCCCCTGCTATGAGCCAGTTCACTGTCCAAAGTAGCAAAAGTAGGTCAAGATATTGCACCTTTAGTATTGCAATGTGTCAAACTCATAACCAGGATGTTTAGGGATGATGCTATTCAAATAGCCTTGGCCTCACCAATGCAAACTAGTTGGGTCTGATGAATACGCTGATTGTTTCCCCAGGGGCCACTCACCATGATGCAGTTGTCTGTCCTGATAAAGCCCAGATGTCGCTCATCAAAGACGAGGCTGAGAAGACAACCTGCCCGCCCTCCCTGCCGGTGGGACTCCCAAGAAACCCGCTGTCTCGTGTATGTCCTTTGTCCTCTTCCTACTGCCTTCCACTCCTCTACTGGTTCAAATTACAGACCCTGATTTGATTCACCCCTGCTCGCTCGTTCCCTCTCGCTCCTCACCCCCTCTCTGAAACCCGAAGGCTGTAACAAAGGCTGGTGTGTGTGTGTTTCTGTGATTGAGAGAAAGCTATTTTCGTAGTGCCAAGCCCTGATGACAAAACAGACGTTTTCCAGGTAACATGACACTTGAACCCTCCTCTCTTTCTCTCTCTCTCTCTCTTTCTACTCCCGTGTCTTCCTCAGCTTTGTCCGTCCTTCCCCACATCCTCCCGCTCCAAATATGTCAAAACCCCGTGGGCATGAAGCACTCCATCTCCTGTCCCTTACCTTGTCCGTCCTTGTTAGGGCTCAAATTTTGCCCGACCATACAACCACTGCTGCCTGCCTGTCTACACAGACACTGTATGCACTGTAAACGGAAATACAGCATAAGGTTTGCAGGGCTTTGCTGTATATGCTGGAATATGTCCTGAGGCTGAGGTGTGTCCTTGCTTTAGTTTGGTTTTTTTTTACCTTGTGTTGTTGTGACTGTCTAATGAGAATTCAGTTGGTATCTGTCTGTAGTTCCTGTCTGTGACTCATGCCACATCTCATAACATAACACAACAGGAATTTGACACGAGTCCACAACCGTGCGATCAGCTGTTAACGTGCAGAAGCTATAACGAATAGCGTTGCCAGCAGATGTAATACTGACAGAACCATAGTCATCATCTTAGTGTCATGTGATACCAGGATAAGTTGCGTGCAGGTGAATGTGTTGGGAATTTCATTACCTTTGTTGAATTCCTGAGTCAAAGCTTTGATCTGGGAGCAGCACCTAAAAGTCAGGGAAGAGCCACAATTGTTACGAGTAGCGGTAAGATGCCCACCCCCCGTGAAATGTCACCCGAAACCAACAGCAAAGTTTTTGTTTCCCATGTGCCAATGAGTTCAGTACTTTTTGATTGGCACCAACATAATGACCTTTGCAGGAAACAGAGTTTGTATCATATTTAACTGAAATTACATAAAAATCATTTCATGTCTTTATGTAGCTTCATAACAGCTACATTATAATACAAACATGAATTGGCTGAAAGTCAACTCAAGTCAACTTCATTTATAAAGCACTTTAAAAAAACCAGCAAAGACTGAAAAAAAATGCTTAACACTTTGTGTGTATTTTGTACACACCTCCATGCTATGCATAATTAAATGTTTTTTTATAGTTGAGTAACACAAAATAGAAGTGGGTAGATATGACGTGTACAACAGCGCTGCAGTTGTGTGCACACCTACAGTAAGTCGACGCCCCGGGCTTGATGAAAATCCCTGATGTGTTTGTGGCCGGCAGAGAGCCGTACCTCGAAACCATCACAACTGCAGTCATCATTAAAACCCAGCCACTGCAAATGTCACAGGACACTAAGCAAAGACAACTGAGGGGACAAAGCAACGACTGACAACTGAAGGTTGGCTGGAGAGAAAGAGCTCCACTTATAAACACAAGCTCATTGTTGACTTGACTTGGACTATTAGATGCAATAAACCTTAAAACTCATAAAGTTTATTACATTTCTTGTAATAAACTTAGCTGCTCCCAGTGAAAGCAGGCCGGCCGCGTATTAATTCCCCTCACTGCTCTATGAATGAGTGATTGAAAGCAGTGTAAAGCACTTTAGGTAGCAGCAAAGTACAAAAACGTTAAATATGTCCAGAGTTCAGAAGGTAAAACCTGTCACTTTCTGAAAGATTTGGCATATTATGATGTCAAAATTATGACTAAGGCGACCCAGCTGAAAAAAAATGAAACCAAACGGCAAAACCAAAGCGCCTTGTCTCCCCAGTAACCAAACACATGGCAGCTGTATTGAAATTACAGTTTGAGGGTGTGGAGAGGTTTCCCAGCAGACTAATGTGAGCCTGTTAATCCTGAATGATCTCCACATCAGATCTGTTTTGTCATATAGTTCATGACTGACTGTGCACAACCTCCGTTTCACAGGTTTGTGGATATTCTATATCATACACTGTGGTTAACTATACTGTTTGTACAGTAAGTCACTCATTTCCTACTTCCTCTAATAGGGCAGAATTTATGCTGTCACAACGTTTATCCTGTTTGACATGGTTAAACACAGGCTGACAGAATTATACACATGCTGTAAATGAGAAGATGAGAGCAGCAGAGATCCAAAAGGGCTTTTGAACGGCCTTTGAACGCCCTTGTTTGCCTTTCTGGTTTTATTGTTCTGCTTAGTCAGACTGATTCTTTTTGTTCATATTCAGCACGACAGCCAAACACACAGCTCATATCAGACTGAAGTAATTATATTATTCACGATTCCTTATTCATTTGTCTCTGAAAAACAGCAGCTACTACCACGGTTTACATACTAGCAAATTAACTGAATTTAATTTTTGTATTGACATTGCTCTGGCCAAGTGAACTGGACCCCAATCCACTTTTTCACTGTATTAAATCTGCCCGGACTTGTGTGGCAGCAAACCCAGTTTTCAAAGCTGACAGGTCGTGAACATATTGACCTTTGGTAACCTCTCGTAATTACAAGACCTGTTTGGAGCAAAGCAAAATACCCATAGTTCCTATTAGAAGACAAAATTGATCACACACCCACGAAGCAGCAAATTAAGTTTAGTAAGTTTAACATCTGAAACCTGGTTTGAGATAATATTGAAAGACCTTCAGACAGTAGATAGTATTTTACAAGTCAGAAGCGAGACCGCAGTCAATGGTTTGGCGGTTGACTGAGCTTAAGGAAACCAGGGTGGGCGCACTCCGGGGGTGGGGAGCATAAATTAATAATAGAAACAACATAATTTCACACACCCATCAACATCATTCCTCATGCAGTTTGAACGTTCCTTACCCGTAAAGCAGCTCTATCTCAGTCAGTTCCTGCCAGAAGAGCAGGTGAAGGTCAGGTTAGTGGACAATCCTATTCTGAGTGTTGGAAATTCACCGTCCTCCTCTGAGGACGACTACGGTCTCCCACAGTTTGAACAGGAGACCACCGCTCAGAGTCGTTCCATCGTCTCTGCCCTCCGCTCGCACGGCAAACACACGCTTATATCACCTCGTGCTGTCCTGCACTCCCGTTCTATCTCCCTCTTTCTCTCTCTCTCTCCTTCACACAAACACAGCCCACTTCAATTAGTCTTAAAAGCCATTACACCATCTCCCCCAGCAGTCAAGGCACCCACAACCTCCTTTGTTCACACAGGTGTGCACTTTGTGAAACCTGATCCAGCTTTAAGCTTGAGAAATAGTAGGGGAAGTGTAGCTCGAAAAATAACTGGTTAATAATTAACACTGTCACATTTCACCTTTCCCGGACTCTGAAGAATGTATCTTGTTGCTGTCTCATAAAGTCCACTTTTTTTTCTGTGTGTTTTTGACAAACTTTTTTTTTAAAAAACAGAACATATATTATTAGAGAAGCACACATTTGTTTGGTGATACTGTATATTTTGGGCATGAGAAACTCCAAAAGTTGAAAATATTAATATTTCCACAGCAAAAAAGAGAAAGCACACAAGACATTCAGAAAGTCCAGTTTAGAAATAAGAATAGTCCAAAATTGTGTGTAATTACTTTACATTTAGTTCCAAAATTGTGGTTGTTGACTTCAGATTGTGTCATCCAGCCAAACTGTGTGTTCAACATTCCCGTGATCTAAATCCTGTGTCAGTTTCCTGTGGTGTTATTGTCTTAGGTGCCGCCCACTAAACCTGAGAGGCATTAAATGAACACATTTACAGAAGAAGGAAGTACTTGCGCTATTTGCTGAGAAATGTGAATTTTTGCTTGTCATGTAACTCGTGTAGGCTGCATGTATACACAGCGAGCTATTTGTGATGAGATGATATCATACATAGAGGCTTTATGGAGCAACAATCCTTATTGCCTACATTGTTGTAAAACGGTATCAGTGTCATGACTGGGTTTTGATGTGGTGATAAGAGCCTAGACCTTCTGGGAAATGTGTTGTCATACTCCCAAGCATTCCCCAACAGATTTCCCATAAATTATTTATTGTCTGTTTACCACTCACGGTGTGCACATCATAAAGCCACAGATTAGAAGGTGCAGAATATATTTGAGGTAAAGACCTTCAGGAGATGTTTTCAAAGTTTATTGTGATTTTTCGAGATTCACCAACTGTTAACTTTATTTGCTATTTACTCAAACAGACACTCTGACGTTAAAGGAATTATTGATCAGATTGATAAAGGTTGAATGATTTGACTCCCATGTATGTGCTAAATACAGATCTAGAGAATGAGTTGATTGGCTTACATAGGCATAAACAAAAGAAATAGCAGAAACAGAAATGCTCCAGTTTCAGTTTTACAGATCACTTACATCACTATTACCAGGACTGTTAACTAAACATGGCAAATAATGATGCCAGCTATCAAAGGATGGACACATTTCCAATAAAACACAATTCCCCTGTTTTCACACATGATTCACAATTGTTGAATCGTTCAAAGCCGGAGATTGACAGCAAACGGATATTTTTTGAAAATTCCTTTGTGCAGTCATTCGATGCTGTGTTCCAGAGACCCGGTTTTTATTTGACTTGATCTTCAGATTTTCAAGGTCATAGGAAACTCCCTGCAGGATCCCTACCATCACCAAACATCATGTAGCTGACAGATTCTCTGGAATCTGGAAAATGAGTCACGGTAGAAACGATCAGTGAGGTACATTATCAGCGAGGAAAAATGAAGGTAAACGCAATCAGTGCTAAATCCGTACCTAGGGTGGATGGAAAGGGGAACTTTAGTTCAGCCTAAATTTTATATTTAGACTTTTTGCTGCCAGCAGTGTTTGACAGAACAAGAACGTAGTCATGAATACGTGTTTATCTATGGAAGGAAGCTGTGCAGGTTAACAAACTTGTGTCTCATTTTCAGCGGTTAGATCATGTGATGTCAGAATGTGAGTCACCCACAAAGGTCGAATAACAGAAAACTTTGCTCTACTTGAACTGATAAGATCTTGTGGATGAGCGATACAACCTCAGGTCTTGTGCAGGTTTACAAGCTGATCTATTTGCCGGGATTCTTAAAAATGAATCTTCAGCTGCGGCGAGTTTGACATGACAGCCACCTCTCACTGTGAGGGGAAAACACCAGAAACCCACTTATTTCTTAGAGCTTCATCCTACAAAATAGCAAGGTGTGAAAACTTCTAAAAAACTTTCCAAAAGGTTTCACTTTTGATACAGCATTTCTTCATCGAAGTAGGTAGTTCAGTTTAATTCACTCTTAGAATTAGTAAATGACTTTACCGTGATATATTCCAAAACCTAGGAGTGACTATTGCTAATTCTGGGTGTTCAGTGATGAAGAAGTCAAGCAGAGGGAGATTTTCCCATCCGAAAGCCCAGATATAACCGAAAGCCCAGATATGCCACAAAACATACAGTATTGTGAGCTGATGGTGAAAGTTGGTAATTATGTGAAAAAGTTATGATCTGAAACTTTCTAAACTAAAATTAGGAAGTGGACTTTTGCGAGGCAGGCCAGGAATTGCCACTGCTTCCACTTGAGTCAGATGTTTCTGTGGTTTTTCCAGCCTGCATGTGAACATCCTGCAAGCGTTTTCAACAGGACGCACAGGTGCAATGAGTCAGTTTTCCAACAGGAGTCCTCATGCACCACCTGATCGAGACGGCCGTGCCAGGCTCCAACAATTTGGCTTCTGTTTTTTAACCCTACAGTCTCAAAGCGCTCCAGAGTGAGTTTGAAATAAAGGGCTGCTTCACATTCCCATCCATGTGTGAATGACATCTCATGACAAGACATTTTGTAATGAAGGGAGGGGAGAAGACACGCAGGTAAGAAAAGAAGATGGACTGGTTTGAAAGAATGACTGGTATGGGGACATGGAGCGCCAGACGTAGGCAAACAACACGAGAAGCCACGACTTTGTTGTGAGAATCCACGGTCAAGATAAGTTCTTCTAAATACTGATTTAAAGTTAAGTGAGTGTGTCGAGGAGATCAAGAGAGGACCGACAGGCAAGATAAGGCTGATCATCCTGGCTTTTCAAATATGGGGAACAGTGGTAAGAGTCTGTGAGCTGAGATGTTGAAATTCAGTTCTGTTTACGGTTTGGATTCACACAGCTTCCATAAAAAAATGCTAATTCAAGATTTCTACAGAGTAGGAAATGTTTAGTTCCAACCAAATGCACTTTTCATCCTCGCATCTAGTGTCTTATGATGTTTTTTGGGCTGTTTGCTGTATATTTTACACAGCCATCGACCTCTGATTGTGTCGAGTAAGTTGTGATGTCACTATGCATATGGCCAATTACTAATGCTGCTTAATGTACAGTATGTATGTGATAAAGCTGTTGCTTGAATATGTGATATGAGCCGCAAACTCCATGTGGTTCTCCTGAATCTTTTACAGCTGAGCGAGAAAAATCAATATTGATGTAATAAAGATCTTCACTTGCTCGCAGTGATGTGTGAGCTGTAGTCTCCCTCACACTTGTCATTTTAGCATGTCTCCAGACTGCTAATGACACCAGGGCCACAGTCGTGCCACAGATTGATTTTCTAATCTCATTTTATCAGTGTGCATGTTCATTAATAATGAATAGATACACCATAAATAGATCCAATTTGGACCAGGCAGCCACACACACTTTTTCAAATGGAGGCCATTTACTGTCAGTCAGAATACAATAGCCCGTGAGTTTTCCCACGGAGCCGGTTTCTTGTTGTTCAGTGCTTGTGAGGCGATCTTTGGAAATGTGTTGGTCTCTGTCCGTGCAGGGAGCACGGTCAACTCCACAGCAGTTGGGATTATCGTGGGCTTTGGCATCCTGGCGATCCTCTTCATTATTGGCATAATACAATTCTGCTGCAAGTACAAATGCAAAAAGTGCAAAAAGTGCTGCAAGAAAAAGGGTGAGTGGAATATAACTCAGTGCTTCCAGAAATGTCTGTTTCTCTCCTGTCTCTAGTGGTATTGTTTCTGTTAGATAATTTGGTGTTATCTCACCAGAGTCTGTGATGTTTATCTGCCTTCACTGTACAATAGGAAGTGGATGAAGTTTGTGGTGAACACACACGGCCTTATCAATTTGCTCACTCTTTGCGCCCGTCTTTTTTTTTTTAGTTCCACTTTCTACAAAAAAAAAAACTCTCTCTATATTAAGAGAAACCGTGACCTTGAATCCGGGGCTGCCACCAGTGAATGGATTGTTCTTTTGCTTTCCATAAGCAGTACAGATTTTGTTTTATGGTGGAGGCCTGAAAGTCTCCACGAAAACTCTCTGTGAGCCTTTTTTAATTTAGCTTTTTGACCATGTGATAAACGAAACTGTAAGGACTTTTCGTCCGCGACATGCTGACCCAGTCATGCCGTTATTGACCCGTTCTCCTTTTGCTCTGTAGAACCTTCACTGAAACAGAAAGTTCTCAGGTCAGTGGATGTTTTCACACATTTCCCTCCTCACATGTGATTGCGGCATTGTTATGTCTGTACTGTAATCTTGATGTGTTTTTTGATCTCTCCATCTACAGCAAGGTTAGCATGAAGAAGTCTCCCCCTCCCTTCTCCTTTAGCAGCATCACCAAGTAACAACTGTCTGCCGGGCCGCCGACTGGGTGAAAGTTTATTCTAACAGAAGAGATCGAAGCCTCCTCAACCTGCCCCCCCCCCGCTTTTCCATACACTACAAATCTTGTTTTTATCGGTTCCCATTACTAGTTTGCTGCTATAATTTATGTCAGTAATTTAACCTGAGTGTTGAGTATGGAATTATGGTGTGATTTTATGGTTTGAACCATATCACTCCTCAAAGGTTCTCTTAATAACAAAAAAGCTTATAAAAAAAGTATTTCAAGACAAGGTATTTGTGTGGTAAATGTGCAAAGAAATGTATGTCTGAACGTATGTTTAATGTACATTTAAAGTTAAGTTTCAAACAAGTTGTACAGTTGCTGTTTCATTTTTTGTCAGTTTGTGGCTTCGCAAATATGAGACTATGCACACACACACACACACTCACTCTGGTCATGAGAAGAAATTTTTATGCGAGGGCTGAATATCAACATCTAAACCACAGCGATCAGGCGGATGAGTTTTCTTGTAAGCTGCAGGTGACTTCCCTCCAAATGCACATATCTGGTGCCATTGATACTTTCAATGGTTGGCGGAACTTCAGTGTCTCATCGTTTTCCTTTAATGAAACTAGACATTTTCTTGTTTCTCAGTATCAGATGTTTTTCTGATACAAGCTGCTTAGAAAGGGGTAATAAAGGTCAAAAGGTGCGTTTAACCCAAATTTGACAAAAAATTGTAAAACCTTCCTATTGACTGTAATACTATTAATACATGTTCCATTATCTGTGTATCTTAAAGTGCTGCAATGCAGATTAATTAAATTTTGCACATTTTCTCTGCATTCAAATAACTTTTGTCTTTATTTTAAAACATTTTTACTTCAAATAATTTACATAGAGTTCTTTTGTGCCAAACAACAACAGACACAGCTCTACAGAGATAACCAGTAATAATCAATAATTTGATGTTGTGGTGATTGTTTATGTTGTTATGATAATATTAATAAAATGGAACTCTCCACATACAAAGTACAAACACAGAAAATGCCAATTCAAAGCTAAATCTGGTCTCATTTCATTTTTTACTTGATTTCCTTAATAAGAAGTGAGTATTTTGGGGCATATTTGTTTGTGCAACTCCGTGGTCATGCATTATTGCCCAGTTTGATTGTTACATTTTCATATGTGCAAACGCATGAATCCATTTTTAGACAACTGCTTGCACCTGTTTTGAATTTTGAGCCCCAAAATGTGTCACGTGACTCAGTCTCTATTCACTCATGCCTAACTACCAGCAGCTTGTCATTCGATATGCATGAATTATATGCAACTGTGGTGCAGACTGAAATGATTTCTGAAAATCAACATACACACAAACACCTTTTGCTGTTGTTATCTGTATGTTTTATTGCACAAAATAAGCAGACAGAAATGTTTTTTAAAGAATTTTAAAATGCCCAACTGTTACAAAATTACAGTATCATGGATGAAAGGGCTGGATTAACCTGTCAGGGGGCCCACGGGGCAAAAAAAAGCTCTGTGTCCCCATTGACCCATCAGTTTGTTTCACTTTCTGTCCCCTGATGCCTGAGGACATTTACAGGACTGCACAGGGCATCTGCATTATACTGTGCAAGGCCTGTGTGTCAGTTAGTGAGTCGCACGGGGATCAGCAAGGATCAGTAATGTCTTGACTCTGATATTTCACGTTGAAACAGCAGCAGGCGTTCAGCGCCTTCGTTTCCCATAGTCCGCACAACGAACGCGCACGACGTGGTTGTGGAATAGAAACTGTTTGGTTAGTTTAGGTGCGAATGAAACTTAGGTTTATGGAAAGATTATGGTTTAGGGCTGAGAACGGGCCTTTTTTGTTACAAAACGAACACCCAGCAACCGGTGTGAAACAGAAAGTGAACTGTCTTTTATAACTTCTGTTCTGTCAACTAAAATAGGTGGCTGTGGAGGGCTGAGGGTGCTGCTGCTCCCCTCTGTAGCCAGTTTAACCATTTCACACTTTTGAACAGGCATGAGTCAGAAGACGCACGCAAACCACTGGACAGACGACGCATGGGGGGGCTGTGGGTGGGGGATGAGCAGATGTGCAAGACGACATTGTTTCAGCAGGGCCTCCTGCCTGGTTAATCCAGCCTAATACAAATGGTAAAAGAAGAGGAAGATGAGCTATGATTTTCATTTTGTGTTTACCAGTAAGCATGTACTGCAAAACCGCTAACATGTGATAATTAAAAGGTTGAAGTAGGATTTCTTGATTTCACATTTAGGATTAACCAAAAATTATCTCACTTCCCCTGTGCCGTTTGCTTCACACAGAGATGAAACTGTCCCACCGTGGTCTGCTCCATCTCAACACAGAGATATCTGCGAAAGTTCAACTTACAATATGCGCTCCGTCTTGATGATGTGATGTGGGACTTTTTTAAAACCGAGTGGAAACCTGAGAGAGGAAGTTTTGTTTCTTAGTTTAGAAGCTTTGACACAACTGCCCGGGTTCTTCCTGTACAGAATTTACATACGGGGATCCCAAGCACAGCTAAGTGACATGTAATGTTTGTTTCCCAGTAGATAATACTTTGTTTTTTGTCAGACTTATGTTGGCATGAGTCACGGTTTCTACACCCCAACATTATGTCATTTGTTTACTGGTTGGGTTTTTTTTTTCTCTGAATGTCTGAAATTTGCAGAACATTCCAGTGCGAAAGCTTCTTTTAATCAAAATTCAAAGAACAAAGTAGCATAAATTCGTTGAAATGTTCAATAAATAAATAGCATTTATTTACAGCGTGGAATAAATAACACAGTAAAACAACTGAAACGTTGCTGGTAACAAAATGCCCCGGACGAACCTGAGATTAGGTAAAAAAATATATGAGCTTTATGTCAGTCTTTTCTTTGGTCGCCTCGCATCCGCATCAAAAAGTCTCGTCATTTACCGTATTAAGAAATAGTCCCACAAATGCCCCTTCTTCTTGAAAAAAGAAAGGACAGGACTTAAGGGTGGGTTTGCGACACACTTTCTTTGTTGGCGTAGGTGATGTAGCAAAACATCGACAGGCGGGTGACTGTTAAACCGTTTCGCTGCATGTCTCCCCGCATCAGTTTCACTTCCAGCACACAGCAGTTTTGTCACTTGTAAGCCTGTAAGACCCGCTTGAATAATGTTTTTAACGTCAGTCTCCGTCTCGAGACTATAACTCTAACAGTCACCAGCCAGCAATCGTGTGGTCTAACCTCTATTTCCTTCCTTCGTTCAACAACAAGGTGGTGAGGTGTTTGTTTCCTCCATACCGTGCTCCCCTTTTTGGTTCGTGTTTCCAGTGTCTGAGAATTTCTACTCCCCGAACACTCTGAAGTTGTTCTACTCGTGTTCTACTTTGCGACTTCACAGCGTTTCATGTGGGAATTGCTGTAAAATGTCACTCAGACAGGTCAGCGTGATTACGCAGCGTCAGTTTCCAGCTGTATGTCGCACAGGGACAGAGACACGCTGTTCATGTTAAAGTCTCGTTCTCCCTCAACCGCAGGAAATGACGATAGAGCTTTTAGCAGAGGAAAGTTCGCTCCTGGCTGTAGAAAGGTCTGCTCTAAGTCGTCCATCACAAGAGTGCCCATCTGTGTTTCTCCAGAATAACTTGGAAATATGAGTCCCGCTTTGTAAGAGTTCACAAAATCGCTTTTGTCCAGCAGTCCATTTTCAATGCACATAGCTCTGTATTGCTTGATAACCTGAGTTCCATAATGGCCTTGTTTATGGCACCACGTGCACTGACCTGCTCCTGAGCAGATACACAACTGAGGCCCGGCCCTGTAGCCCGTGACCACTTCGGCCAAAACCGCGTCCGGAAGCATTTGTTTAAACTCGTCAGCGTCATCGCACGCCTGGATGTGGTCAGCAAAGGGGCTCTGGCCGCGATAGTTACCCCCTCCCACAGTCTCCATTAGAGGGCCGCCGTCCTGTCCATCCAGATTTATGGACGTCGAGTCCAGCTGGCAGCCCATTCCCACGCCACTGTCCTCCCTTTTCCGAGACGTGGGAGCATCATTCCTCCCGTCCTGTGTGGGGTAAACTGCCTGACAGCTGCTGGAGCCATCCGATCCTCCCAGGCTGCCACAGCCACTGTCGTCCTGTCTCGTTGGAGGACCTCCTCCGTTGTTCGCAGCAGAGTTGGACTCTATGCTGATCCCACTGTCCAGGCTGGTTCTCCTGTCCTCCTCTTCATTGTCTTCTGTTACTGTAATATGTGTCACTGGGTCTTTGACACAGTTTTTGCCTTCTGTTCTGTTACTGGACAGGAACCAGCCTTTGTCTGTTACAATCTCTATGTTCCCTTCCCCGACAGAGAGAGGAAGCCAGCCACTTACTGTGGATTTCTGAGGCAGGACGAGAGGACACAGGTTTTAGTGTTATTCAGTAACTTCTAAAGCCCACAATTATTTAATTACTGGGAAGTATATTGTTTATGTAGAGGACACGTCGGCATATCTGCCATTCGTCCCACTTTTCCAAAATGCAGCGGACTTACCAGCGCAGCAGGGGTTTTCACTGGTCGCTTCAGGTAACACAGGAGGACGGCCGCCATCATAGCAATGACGGTCAGCAAACCCAGGAACGACAGGGATGATACAGCAATTATGAACCACTCTGGAGGGAGGGAGGGAGGGAAAAAAAAAATCATAAAATGCCTGTCACAGAGTTGAACGTGCAACATACACATTCACAGACGCGTTGTTCTTACCTTGCTCTGGCAGATGCAGACACTTTTTAGGGGAAATGTTGCTGGGGCTGAGGGCTCCTTTACCTTGCACCTTGATGCTGACACAGTACTCTTTACCCCAGTGGAGAGGACTGAAAGTGTGAACTCTCTCAGCCTCCTCCACCTCGTCCTTGATGCTAGCTGTTGTGGTCTGGAGATGTGAAAATCAAATTGTCAAGCACTGCATATTACAGGTTGGGTGTATATAAAGAAATCACAGTTGAATTTCAATTAATTAATTTCAAAATATGTATTTTAGTATTTTAGTAACAGGTGGAAAGTGTGACTGTTTTCCACAATATAACATGCTGCGCCTTCAAAGCAAAATCTCTTCCCACCTTATTATGTTCTCTTTCCTCCAGGTAAATGGTGTAAATGACCCCAAAGGAAAGAGCTTCTTCAGAATAGGTTTTTGGTGAACTTCAACCGATAATGTGCTGGACGTAGCCCACAAAGTGAAGGAAGGAGGCTGCAATTCACCTATAGCAGCAAATACACACAGAGTTTTAAAATTTTATTTAAATTTAAATTTATTTCCCACGCTCATGTCAAACCAAAGTGACAACTGTACTCACTTTCAGTTGGAAGAAATTTCTTGCTTGTCCACGAAGACTGAATATTTCCTGAGAGCAGCTGAACTCTGACCTTGTAGGAGACACGATAGTCATGTATAAGGCTGCTAAGGTCACAGAAAGTCTTTGTGATGCCCGTGCAGCTGTCCACCTTTGCCCACTGACCAATGTACCTGAGGAGAGAAGACACACAAAGTTTAAAACCGATGGCCTAATTAAATATGAAACAATTTAATGCAGATCAGAGGAAAGTGGAAGGGAAGGGTAGGAGGGAATGCTGAGGAATTTGAATAGCAAAATAATAGGAAGTTGGTGAACAGGAGACTGTAACTCTGTCATTAGGTTTTTTTAAATTTAAACTTACTTTCCCATTTCTACATTGTACGTGATGTTTGAAGGGGCGTCTACTGGAGCGTTCCAATGAACTATTACCTCCTCATCCAAAATATTCACCACCATATTATCAGGCGGAGGGACATCAGCTCCTGTCATAGAAAAAAGCAAATACAAAATAGAGTCATCATGATGTACAGTACAGTAAGATTTCATTGACAAAGATATGCAACAATCAGGTCAACACATGCTAGGAGGAAAAAAAAAGGAAGTCAGTTTGCAGAAACGATGCAGCGATGTTGAAAATCATTTATGGGATATCTGACCATGACGATTCTGTGGGTGTTTTGTAAAAGGAACAGAAATCTACCGGTTTCCATCCAAAAGGCAGGATTTTACTTTAACGCTGACATGTTCTTATACATGTATTGTTTGTGTAAAAGGTTATTCCAACCTTCCGAAACACACACACACAGACACACACACACGCACACACTGCTAATGTCACTTTTATGATGAAAATCATATTTCAGAAGAAACAGGAACACCTCCAGAATTTCTTTTGAATTTTACCTGTGTCCATATGATAAAAAAAAATTACATTTGCAGAGGCAGTCTAATTTAAATTTCTTTGCTCAAAGATTAAATTAAGAAAGATACAGATTAAAGTCTTAAATGAAGTTGTTAATTACCTGACACACAGTACAAGCTGATGAGCAGTACGAGAAGAACCGGTGCGTTGCTTCTTATATCCATTTCTGATTTCGGCCACAAAATCACCATTTGGGAATAATCCACAAAAAGTTGTGAGTAAAGTCTGTTAATCCACAATCCACTGAGGCAAACGAGACTGTAGAAACATTTTTTCTTCTCAACAACACCCACCACGGTTTCGAATAATGTGACAGGGATAATGTGTGTAGCGGGAGGCAGCTGTTCCTCAACAGCGACTATGATGTCTGTGGAAGAAACAAGAAGAGCCACTTTGTGTTGTGCGTATTTACATAGTCCCACCAATTACCTTCCTCCTTTCCTTTTACGCTCAGTTCACTCCCTCTCATGACGTGTTTCCTCTGACAACATCAGTGACGCATTCCCCACGGTTTCATCTCTCTCTCGCCTGTCGAATCTCTTTTCCTTCCTCTTTTGTTTTTGATTTTCCCCCTTTCTACACGCTCAGCAGGTTGATGGTGTGTAAGTCAGTGCGAGGGATGTAAAAAAAAAAACTGAAACACTGTGCGACTGTACATTACATGTCTCTGAAACAAGAAAAAGGGAAGTGATTAGGAATTTCCCTTTCATTGTTTTAACTGCTGGCAGAGAAAGAGAAGTTTTCTGGTGTTTTTAAGGAGAATTAGTATTTTTAATTCTTTAAATAAAATGCCTTTTTAAGGAAGAAACACGTCTCAGTTTGCCCCTATTTTTGACTGCAGTACGTGTCAGTCGTGGTTGACTGCACTGCAGATGGTTTTGCAAAGAGCAGTGGTTGACTCGTTCACGACAGAGACTATGAATAATCCACATATATATGTGTATTGTGTATTGTGTGTATGCAGTAATGTAATGAATATGTTTATCTTTAAATACTGACAAACCAAAAAAACCCATGGAAAAAATGGGAAATATGAGCAATCAATTAAATTCATTATTACACACAGGTTATACAGTGTGTTCATTTTAGTCCATGATAAATTTTATAGCTTTTAAATTTTGTCTTTGATGTCCTAAAATGTCTTCTAAACACACTGTAAACTTGTGTTAACTGAACTGACATTTGCGGAGCCACGACCTTTTCAAACACTTGTAGGCTGCCGGGTCTATCTAGATTAGACAAACCACAATGACTGCTGAACATATCTCCACATCTCATCAGTCATAAAAACAGCAGCTTAATTTTTACGCGAATTTCAGCAGAAAATTTCTATAAAGGTTGGTATAAAGGTTATCACTGGTGAATATGTTTGACCCTACTTGATAAAACAATATCCATTCTCTGAGGGGCATGGCTGCATGTGCAGAACTGTATGGACTTTTAGTTTTTCATAATATAGTATTTATTTCCTAAGTCTGCTGCACTGCTCAACATTAAATCTACAATAATAAAGGAATTTAGTGCCCTAAAACTGACTGTATTTTTATTGCTAAGCCATGCACTGCCTCATCTGCTTGCACTGGCGTCTGCCTTTGTCCAGGCACTTCTCATGACAATGTTTTCCTTCTTCATGATGCTTGAAGTTTGCACATATTCTTTGGATTAGTCTCACTCGAATTGCATTGATAAGTTAATAATCTATAGAGACCATGGCTCTCAAAACCTGCCTCTCGGTGAGGACATTCAGGAAGAGAAGCCAATCATTACTTGAATATTGTTTTATTTTAGTTATCAAGCAGCATTCATTTGAACCGCAAAAATTCTGAGAAAGCGCTTTTAATTATAGATAAAAACGTCCCCTTAGTTCCTTATCTGTTTGTCACCTCGTGTTCACAAGCGACTGAAACTTTTAGTTCCTGGTATTGTGTTATTTTAATTTCTGTTAAACAGATGGTCAGAGAAGTGCTGAGTCAACAGGACCCGTAGGAGGTCTACTCAAATGACAGACTTATCTCACCTCTGAGTGTGCGCCCACGTGCAAATTTAAAAAAAAGCTGTGCACTGTCCCCTCTAGTGGCGTTATGGTGAACATGTTTCACCTCAAATTTCTGGTGATGCCACTTGTGTCACTGGTGAAACTCGGTATATTGCTCAGTGTGCCAGTGATGACAAAATTCACACAGACCCACTCAAAGACTTAAAGAGCATCAAAGGTTTTTGACCAGAGAAACAAAAAACCCATAGAGAACCACAAGATGACAATGTACACATAGTTACTATAAATAGATGAATAGTGAGGCACAAAACAGCTGTTTCGGAGGGAGGCCCCATCTGTTGTCTGTCTCATAATTAGTTTATGTTATGTACTGGTGTGAGCTGCTTCACACTCGTGGTTATTGAGTCACAGGACATTTTACCTGGCTCACAGAAGCAGTTATTTCAGTACCAAGACAACATGCATGTGTCAGCAGGAGTCATACGGAACAATTTTGTGTATTTACAGTGCATATAAAAGTATGGATGTTTCACCCTTTCATTGACATTACATATAAGTTGGTAACTTGACAAGAAAATTGGAAAAAACATGTGATAATTGTCAAAGTGAGAACAGGTTTCCACAAAGCAATGTCAATAAAAATATGCACGTGAAATTAGTGTTTGCATAAATAATCAGCTCCCTCAGTTCAGCATTTACTAGACGCACCTTTGGCTGAAATCGCAGCACGGAGTGTGTGTGAATAGGTCTCAGCCGGCCTTGTGCATCTGGAAACTACACTGCCCTTCTTCTGTACAAAGACGTTCAGCCACAAATTCTCTTGGATTGCGGTTTGGGCTTTGACTTGGACACTCCAGAATATTCACCTTGTGGTCGGTGAAGCATTTCTGTGGAGCTTTCGCTCTATTTTTTGGGTCTTTGTCTTGCTGGAAAACAAATCTTGTCCCAAGCTGTAGTCCTCTTGAAGATTGGCTCCTGGATTGTTCTGTAGTTTGCTGTATAGTTTTACCCTCTATCATTGCAAGTCTTCCAGGGCCCCCTCAGCAAGATGCTGCCACCACCGGGTTTCACAGTGGGGATGATGTGTTTGTGCTGATAGTGTTTGGTGTCTGTCAAACATTGTGTCTTGTCTGATGGCCAAAAACCTCCATTCTGGACTCATGGGACAAAGGAACCTTCTTCCACTTGCCCATGGAGTCTCCCACATGCCTTTTAGCGAACTCAAGTCCTGATTTAACATGAGTTTTCATCAGCAGTGGCTTTCTCCTCGCCACTCTCCCATGGAACCTTGACTCTTGAAGAACCCAGGCAACAGTTTCACAGTCTCTCTGATCTCCACTGCTGAAGCTTGTAACTCCCTCGGAGTCGTCATCGGCGTGTCGGTGGCCTGTTCAGATTGAACCATGTGCCATGTTCCTTCCATTTCTTGATGGTAGATTTCACTGAAGTCCAGGGGATGTCCAGCACCCAGATTATATTGATCATGACTGATTTATAACGTCAATAACCTGCTGAGACAGTGACAAGCTACTAAGGGAGACAAAACAAACAATTAACCATATGTGGTCTCCACACCAGATATTCTGGTAACGGTGAGGGAACAGAAAACAGCAATAGATTGTGAGGGACTAGGAGACTGGTGAAAGATTATGGGGAACTACAGAGAATCTGGAAAGTGAATCAAAAAGGTGAACAGAAACAACTATGCATAAAGTACCATTGTGTCAACTGCAAACATGTTAAAATGTTAAAAAAAAAAAAAACAGAAATGAAATAAAACAGTCATACTGTAAACACTTATTTTAGTGAGTCCTCTATAAATGTAATGATTCACTTACCTTAGAAACACAAGTTTAGATGCTGCTTTAAAAACACGTTTTACTTTGCCTTAATAGCCAACAGAGAGACATACACATAGTGACAACCGTTCACACTCACACCTAGAGGACAATTTAGAGACAACAATTAACCTAACATGCCGTTGTTGGGACTGTGGGAGAAACACAGCCCGCAAACCCGGCGCACAAAGGCCACAGCCAGCAGCTGGATTCAAATCAAAGACCTTCCAGCTGTGAGTTGGCAGATCTACTGTCACTTACTAAACGCTGAACTTTGCTACATTTCATATTTTAAAGTGATGACTCTTTATGGTCACATGAAGAACGTTCAGCTGCGGTTTTTCTGTACAAAACTCCAGCTGAATTACGTCCAGTCAGGACAACTAAAAAGGTTTGAAATAAAACGACATTTTGTTAGTTGAATTATTGTAAAATGAACAAAACTGATTACGTTTAAATTATAACTTCTAAAAGCTGGCACAAGCTCAGTGTGGCAGGTGGCCATTATTTCCAGGATTACCTGAAAGAACTTAGTTTCCTAATTTCTCAGCATTCCCTCCAACTATCGTTAGGCATTGTTGTGCAAAATTTACCGGCAGGACGTTTTGCTGAATTTCATTGTACTAAAACAACATCTTGCCTGGGGAGACTGTGTTCTCCAGCTGACACGTCAGCCGGTGTCATTTGACCCATGACTGAGCTTAACAATATGTGACACCTTTGCTGGACACGCCCGTCTCTTTGAGACGGAGGATAAAAATCGAGAGACTGATGGACCCTGGAAGTGGGAGATGTTAGGAAGGGAGTACAAAGGGAGACTCACCTGTCGTTGCTTGGATGGAGCTCGATGACAAACACGCGCTTAAATAGAAAGGAAAGGTGTTTAATGTGTCACCGCCATGTTCTAACCTCTGCTCTGTGACTGAGCAAACACCTGGATGTGAAAACCTCCACACACCTGTTCTCAGCACGCTCCATTCCTTGCTGCTCTGGGTCCGATGGAAAAGCATGAAACGGTAGGTTCTCCCACTGTGAGTCGGGGTGTGTAGCTTCCAGACGGGTTCAGGGAGCTGTAAACTGTACTTAGTGTTTTAATAGACAGCCAGCAGAAAAAAACTCTTCATATTTGTTAAAATGTATATTCAGACTTGATTAGAATTCTTTATTTAGCTTAGGATGTAGGGGAATTTTCTTCTCTGCCCAAAGCTTTTCAACTTTTACGTGTTGAAAACTTTGAATAGCTCAAAATACTAATTTTAATTAAGCATCTAAGATTAGCTTTTTGTGATCTAACTCAGCATGTTGTTTAATAACAGAGATATATTACACGTGTTTACCGAGATCCGACAGTGTGCATAATGTTGGAAGGAAGTGAAGGGGGCCGGTAATTTTATCATGGCTTTTTTGGGGGTGAAATATACACATTTGAAATGTCATGTGAGCCTTATTGTTTCCTTTTTTTTCAGTATTTTGCATGATAACAGTCACTAGACAAATTGTGTAATGTGATCCGTGTTCACTGTTTTCTGCTGGGAAATACAATGAACCTGTTCCTCCACCTATTTCTGCTCAGCCCTTTTGTTCATTAAGTGCGGGGTATAATGTCTATAGATGGATTTTGAAACCTAAAACATGCAGCTGAAATTGTCACGAGTCCATCCTTAATCTGAACAGTGTCTTGTTTCATTGTTAAACAAAGAATCCAAATGTTTTTTTTTTTTAGCAAAGTGCAAATTTCTGTGGATGTTAAACTACTCAATTCACTTAAAATTAATAATTGTATCATTTTGACACTATGTTTATATTTTTGGATGAAAGTATTTCCTACAAAGATGAGCTCAATGAAGCAGCTTGGATCTGTTGTAACAATAGTAACAAAATCTGGTTTCCCTCCCCAACAAAACTTAGTAAGAAATATATTATATCTCCTTTTTTATAGCTCAGTAATTCCAGATTAATAAAATGTCCCCCCCATGCCGTTAACATGTTCGTACTTGACCTGTTCTGTCATATTTGTTTCTGTCACAGTAGTTAAATTTTTACCGCGCTGAGCGTGAATGAAGTGCGTCTGTTTTTATCATGAATCATTCAAAAAGCTTTTTGGACGTGCGCAAAGACTCTGTTGATTATCAATCCATTACTTTTAGACACTTTCCGTTTTCCTGTTCATCTCTTATTATTGAGATCTGCTTGCCCCAAAACTTCACATGCTGATTAGGACCTTTACTTGAAGTCCTGGGAGCTTTGAAACCAGAAGCAGATACTGTAGCAAAGTAAAATGAGGAAATGAACCTTCAAGACCCGGTAGTTTTCTGCTCTGTTGCCAGGAAACATCCCTTGTGTCTTTGTGTGTCGGGTTGTTATCTAGGTGTGGACTTGGGTTTAGACTTGATAAAAGTGTTGGGATTTCATGGAGGACAATGGGCTACATGCTCATTCTTGGCAACCACAAACACGCAAGTTATTTGGCTCCATACCTATTAGTTTTCCACTGATATTGTTATGCCTATTTAATACAGCTTGTCTTGTTTCCCAGGGTAATAGAGCTGCAGTCATAGAGACAGATGACAGATTTTACATCACATTATGTTTATTAGAGATGTTTATAGGCAGCCTCTCATTTATGGCCTGTCACAATTTTTCTCACAGAACGAACCCCCTCCTCCTTATTACGCCTTTGCTGTGCCCACACAGCCCCCCCAGCCTTATGGGGAGGTGGGCTACGGTGTGAGTCCACACCTGACACCTCCCACCCAGTCACACTACATCCCCCAGTATCCACCACCTGTGGCTGTTCACCAAGTGGCACCATTAAACATATGTGAGTGGTCACACTTCACGTGAAATACAAAAAGTGCAAGTATATGAAGAGATAATTGAGTGTTTTGAAGATTGTTAATGTTTGTCTGTGTATAATCTGGGTTTTTGTCTGTATCCAGCCCCCAGCGCTAAAAGAAAGCGTTGCTGTGATTGTAACACACGTTGCTACGCAGGGTCGGGCGGAACCGTGACCGTGCTCGCTCTGGTGGGACTGGCCATCTGGATTGGTGGTATGTTTTACACTGTCATACAGTTCACTGCATGTCATTCTTCATATTTATTGCCATAAAGTACGTAACAAAGGTTTATATTAGTCGCCCTTTTTGTTCTGATCCGCTGGGATTCTGATAACAGTAAAATGTCAGTTAAAGGAAAATCAATGTTCTACTCACAAAAAGTGAGTGTTTCTGATATCACTCCCAACTGGAAATATCAACTCAAAAAGGAAAAATGCCTTCATTTATAAATGGAGTGTGGCATAAATAAATACAATTCCAAATGCTCAGTTGGATTATTAAGTATAAAAGGACTTCATTAAATATGCTGGTATCAGTTTGAAAACATTTACCCTAAGTTTGCCTTTACTATGGTGAGATAAGGCTGATAATTTCATTTCTGTTTTTATTGGCTTGTTTCAAGTTTGATAGTCTTGGATGGTAAAAAAATGAGCTAACAGTTGTTTTTAGACTGAACATATTTACATATAAAGATTGATTTATGTGATCTCCACTCAGTCACACTCATTGATATCCACTCTACCCCAATGACAGTTCGCTATGGCACCAATCTGGCAAACACTGTCATCCACTATGAAGAGGAAGATGGTCACAGAAGTGAGAATCCGCAATTGACAAAGTATGAAACCTGCCCCAGCAATGCAGTTCAGTGCGATGGTATAAGAGACTGCCAGCTGGGCACCGACGAAACAAACTGTGGTGAGCGCACACACACGCAAACACACACACAAACACATTATGTATGTGAATCAGACTAATACAAGAACAGAAAGTGAAGGCCCGAAACGCTTCTTGTGCTGAGTTCTCTCACCGTTTAACATTTAAAAATGTTGGCTTCAGCACCAGGGAATTTTGGGCTTCAGAGAAAAACGAAACAATGAACACAGAACTGCACGCTCGCATTGAGCCTGCTCACACGTGTGTTAGTATTGATTGTAGTTGGAATGGCAGCAGACCTGATCTTGTTTTGTCCACGCTTTTGTCTTTCCCAGTGAGGTTTGGTGAGGACAACGGTCTTCAGGTCAAGACGGCTCAAGATAATCGCTTCTTACCAGTGTGCTATCAAGGCTGGGACCAGAGCATCGCTGACCAAACCTGCGCACAGCTGGGCTTCAGAAAGTAAATCATCTCTTCAAATCACCTAAGTGTGCTAAACAACATAAATAAAAACCTCAGAGAGCTCAAAAATATGTATTACTACTCCTCATTTTAATTCAGCTCAGACTTCAGGAAGCAGAAATTTAGCTCATCCATTTTGCCAGGCACAAGTACAACATCAGCAAGCGAACACGAAGCTTTCTATCTCCAAGCTGTTTTTTACCCGCTGTCTCTCTGTAGTGTCTCAGTGAGACAGAACCAAAACGGGTTTTCTTACTGAATCAGGCAAAAAAATCGGGCAAATTTTGTCATAGCAGGTTTATCCTCGTAGTTTTCAGATCTGGCTTTTCTTCTGTCCTCAGATCTTTTTTCAGCAAAGCTGTTCAGTCCCAGGACTCCGCTGGTTTGACATTAAGCCACAGACTGCCGCTGCCCATCCAGGGTCTGGTCAAAGTGAGGTACACGCTGTCCCTGCCTTGTCAATTTTTTCCATTCAGTCACAGTTCATCTACTCACCCTTAGTTCATCTGCATTGCTGTTTTTGGAAATTTTGCAATAATGCAAAAGAACAGCAGCAGCACAGATTACTGTGTGGACTCATGGTAACTAACGTGCTTTTTCTGATTGTGCCGTTACACAGTTCTTCCTGTGCAGGCCAGAAAAGCGTCTCCCTGCAGTGTGTGGGTAAGGATCCTCCATCTGTTCCTACTGCTACGTGTCACACAGTCACACATGAGCTCTCACTCTTTCTCTGTTTCCATCACACGCTCAAAGAACCAACTGCACGTCTAGCTGTTCGACACCACAACAACAAAACATTTCGACATTTCAAGAGACTCATGAATCCCGCAGAAAAATTGCTTTGGATTTTTATTTTTTTTTCTTTGCCACAAGACAAAGAGAAAGAAAATAAAAACAAGGCCTACACCAACACAGAAGCAAATTATGCTCACATTAAAGATAAAGAAAATCCAGTTATTAGAAATATGAGGTTTAAAATAAATAGTGACGTTACAGTATGTAGGGCCATGAATGAATGGACTGTTATGATAGAATGATCAAATGGTCAAAATTTGGCTGTGAGGATATGATGACACAGTCTTTAGTCTTTAGTCCAGTTTCAGTTCCAGTTCCCTTCCCCGTTTACAGAGGGATGACTCACCGCACACAGTTTAATGGCCGCTGAGGGAGAGGATCTCCTGTGGCACTGTGTGGAGCACTTGGTCGTAATCATTGTCTGGCCGAACATGCTCCCAACACACTCTCACACAGAGCCAGTCCACCTGATCAGTGTGCCTGGCCTATCGGTGTGTGACCCATTCGGGTCGCTGCCATATCAAAGACGTCTACGGCAAAGTTTCCCTGTTTGTATGATGTTCCTTTAATATAGGAGTGTGTATGAAAAGTGCTATGATGGACTTGGCCTTACTCGACTAGAATAGTAGAGCAGGAAATGGCTGACGTGCTGTCATGCCAGCTCACGCTCTTTGATGCATGTTTGTTCGTGCTTTCCTCACTCTCCGGGTTTTTTACAGTATCTCACCTCGTCTCTCCTTCCTAGACTGTGGTCAGCAGCAGGCAGTATCCCGGATCATCGGGGGCAGTGTGTCTAAGATGGGTCAGTGGCCTTGGCAATTGTCGCTCTTTTTTAGAGGATTACACACGTGTGGTGGGATTCTTATCACTCCAGATTTTGCGCTAACTGCTGCCCACTGCTTTCCCAGGTGACTGACACAGGACTTTATCATTGCAATTGGTGTCATGCATATTTCCTCCTTAGCAATAAACTTATAAATTCCATTCAAATTTTAAGGATTCTTCCTACGAAAAGTATGAGGACCAGTATGAGTCAATAACATACTGTCGCGTCTGTGTTGCAGAAGCAACAGCATGGCGCTCTCACCGGAGAATTGGAAAGTGTATGCAGCGATAATATCTCTGGACAGACTGACTACCGCTTACCAGCTGAAGAAGATCCTGCTCAACGAGAACTACAACAACAAAACCAATGACCAAGATGTTGCTCTGCTCAAACTCACATCTCCAGTTTTTGTCAGTGGTCAGTCACGTTCGCGCTGCAAATGCTTTTGTCTCTCTGCCGTGTCTGACTTTTCAAACTCTGTGCTGAATCCAGTCATGCTGGTAATCTGATTTGCACGGCCCAGTCTTTTCGCGCCTGCGTGCATCTGTCTAATGTCTATCTGAGTACACACGTTTACTGGTGTTGCAAAAGGTAAATGCCTTTTTGTGTCATCCAGATAAAGTCATGCCAGTTTGTCTGCCAGCTTTTGACAAGCAGTTTCTACCAGGAACCAAATGCTGGACAACAGGCTTTGGCACCACTGTTGCAGGATCAGGTAACAAATGTCTGCTAAAAATATAACAAACTACATAGAGCTTTTTGTTTCTTTTAATGGGTCAAGTAAAGGACAAGTAAAACCAGAACAGATCAGAGCACATATGAATATTGTGTTTCCTGCATATACTGTAGTAGGAAACTAAGTCTAGAAAATATGTTTAAGCCTCTCTGGGACAATAGGAAATAAATGAAGACAAATGTCAAAAAAACGAAATACAATTAGCAACAGGAAGGCAGCTAGAAAAGCACAGTATTTAGGGAGCCGGTAGCAAAAAAGAAAATGTCTGGACGAAATGAGGGAACATGGATGATCTGTCAGAGAGTCACTGATGTTTGTCCTCTGTTTTTTAACCTAAATGACAATGCAGGTGCAGAATATCTGCCAACGATCGGGAAAGTAAATATACACAACAGCAATAATTGTCATGTAGATCTGGGAAAAATGTGCGAAGAAAGAACAGTGGGCTAGTTGTTGCTATGACATTGCATGTATTTATCAGTTAAGATAATCCTATTTTTAAGCTCAACGTAAATCTTCACATGCACAATATTCAGCCACAGTGTCATGTTATTTCCAGGCATTGTGTCCAGGAATCTGATGGAAGTGTCTGTGAACATCATCGATCATCAGCTGTGTAGCAACCGTCTTGTGTATGGAACGAGCATCACCAAGAACATGATCTGTGCCGGAGACATGGAAGGTGGCAAAGATGCTTGTCAGGTACTGAGGGATGAATGTGCTGTACAATGATCATTTGAGGCTCAGCAAACTTTAGTGCAAAACCTGTGTTAACTGTGCCGGAACGATGCTTTCCAGGGTGACAGCGGTGGACCTTTGGTGTGTCAATCAGACGGTCGATGGTACCTGGTGGGCATCACCAGTTGGGGAGCCGGCTGCGGTGAGAAAAACAAACCAGGAGTCTACACCAGAGTCACCAGTGTTCTGCCCTGGATCTATAGCAACATGCAGGTATGAATAACACATTTAACGAGAAGAAAAGTGTTTGAAATCCAAAGGAATTAGGAAACATTTTTGATTTACTTTTATCCACTATCACCATCTCAAATTTTCCTGTGCCCCTTACAGCTAGAGAGACCATAATGTCCCGTTGTTGGTGGCCTGCTTCGTCCATTGAAGTCAACAATATGGAATTGTTTGAGAGAAATGGATGGATTCATACATGCTGTGGAAGAAAGAATTGATGTGGAAGCACCGTAAACACAAAGACAGACGTGTGAAAGGCTTTGGCTTGTGGGAGTTGTAGAAAAACAAAATGCGCAAAGTGAATTTGCTTTTTGTGGTCTGCCATTCTTATATTCCTCCTCGATCACACGGCTGTCGTGCACATTACACTACCTGAATCTGATTATTAATTAATAGTAATCAATGCACTGACTTCAGTGTTGTATTCTTGATTTTGTTCTTCTGTCTCTTGGAGTCTCAGTTATTTGGTACAATTATGTTTTACCAGCTGCACGAGCTGAACGAGCCGTCCAGAGTTCTGTGCCAATCAAACAGTTCTGTCTGCTGTTCTATGGTTTGACAACGATACTACACTAAAATTGGTCTACGATTTTAGAGGTGTGTTTTTTCACTCAGGGCACATCTCAGGCGTTTCAGTGTTAACTATTGTCAAGGACACTTTATGTATTCTCTATGAAGAACGGTAACCTTGCTGTCCTTACTGAGTTATCACTCTCTGCAAACAAACACTGTGAACATTTTCAGAAATCGTTCTTGCATTGCATATCCACGTGTGTGATGTTTGTTATATTTTTATGTGCATAAGTGTCATATTTATGTGCATAAGGCATGTAAGAATTTTCTAAGTGCCTTAAAGGGCAACTTTATCAATTTTCAACTGGCTCTTGTTTACGGTGTGAATATAAATTAAAGCTTTTAAAACTAATCCTCTGACTTCCCTATTAAAATATTTTTCTTCTACCTGAAAAATCACCTGAGGAGTTTTTCATCATTAGCAGTTCATATGATGTTATCTGGAAGAGCTCCGGAAAAGCAGTTTGACCATGACTCCATTGCATGAGCAACGTGATGACATAATCTAAACCAATGGTTACTCCAAGTGATGTCATCCGGACCCATTTTTCAGACCAGAAGTGGAAAACATTATTTCTTTACATGTACCACGAAAAGTAGAACCAAAAGGACTAAGTGAAATATTGGTGGAGGCGAGTTTGAGCAAACAATATGTAAGATAAAATAAATTCAAGCAAAATCCTTTTTAAGTGGTGATAGGCTGAAACCTGGTGATGACACCATCACGGGGTGTCAATCAATTATGAGACTGGGACAGTGCTGGGGAGGTGGGGTGTGTATGAGAAAGGGAGAGAGAGAGGGAGAAAAGAGGGAGAGAGGGAGAAGGAGAGAGGGAAAGAGAGAGAGGGAGAAAGAGGGAGAGAGAGGGAGAAAGAAAGAGGGAGAGAGTGGGAGAGAGAGAGAATGAAAGAGAGGGAGAGAGAGAGAAAGAAAGAAGAGAATGGGAGAGAGAGGAAAGAGAGAGAGAAAAGAAAGAGGGAGAGAGAGGGAGAAAGAAAGAGGGAGAGAGAGAGAGAGAGAGAGAGAGAGAGAGAGAGAGAGAGAGGAGAGGGAGAGAAGAAAGAAAGAGGGAGAGAGAAGGAGAGAGGGAGAGAGAGAGAGAGAGAGGGAGGGAGAGAGAAGAGAGAGGGTGAGAGAGAGAGGGAGAAGAAGAGGGGAGAGAGAGGGAGAGAGGAGAAGAGAAGAGGGGAGAGAGAAGGGAGAGAGAGGGAGAGAGGGAGAGAGAGAGGGAGAGAGGGAGAGAGAGGGAGAGAGGGAGAGAGAGGGAGACAGGGAGAGAGGGAGAGAGAGGGAGAGAGGGAGAAAGAAAGAGGGAGAGAGAGGGTGAGAGAGAGAAAGGGAGAGATAGAGAGAGAGGGAGAAAGAAAGAAGGAGAGAGGGAGAGAGGGAGAGAGAGGGAGAGAGAGGGAGGACTGGATGAGGACTCACACCCGGTGCCACGCTGTTAAACATCACATCTCTTTTCCCAGGACGAGCAGATGTGAGTTCGCACATTCTGCCAAATGAGAGTATTTCAAACAAAAGCCTGGTGAAACAAGAGGCTTGATTCTTCCGGGTGGGAAACTGTCGATCTGCTGGACAAACAAGACGTAAGTTGATAGGCGCGCAAATGTGATGTCTGATTTTGTGTTATGATCATTGTTTGGACATTTATAGTCACCACGGATTATTACAGTCGTTAAGGACAAAGGGACTCGTCATATTTTCTTCCAGTTGATTTATCTCGAGTGCAAAACAGAACGTAAATAAATCATGTGTAAATTATGCGTTCTTAGTCAGTAACGCACATTTTAAGCGATTTTTGCGCCAAATTCTGTGGTGATTGCAATATTTGAATATGCTTGTGTGAACTTGCAGAAATGACATTTACATCGCTGCTTGATATTTATCAGTGCTCCACTTCACAGTGAGGGTGTGTCAGATCACTACAACCTCCGCTGTTTGCTCTGCAATAATAAATGATAGTGCGCATCCAAACCTCGGTTCACTCCCTTCACGCAGCTGATCATAAGCTTTGAAAAATCAAATATTAGACGTCGTGCATGATGCAGCGCTCCTGCTGTAAACGGCCAGTTCACTGACAGGCAGAAATCCCCCTGTGGACGACGGCTTCCTTTTGTGACCATCCATCAGACGATCCACAGGTTGACGGAGCGGATGCAGGAGGCTGAAACGCGGATCACGGGACATCACACACCGTCCCGATGGACAGGTTATTAACGCGTTACTCCAGTACAAGGTCGGAGTGGGCGCGTAACTTACACAGGGAACAAAAGCTTGATGATGATAAACTCTCCATAAAACTCATAGTGGCATTTTCATGTCCATACGGGTCTGTGGGAATTCCAGCTCCCTGCGTGCCACACCCCTCGCTCCGCTTGTTTTCATACGAGCGCGTCATTTCAACCGGTTTCGCGTTCGGCGCCAATATTTTCCTTTGGATGCAGTTGCCATGGAGATAACTAGACACAATGCAACGACGCACGTTGTTGTCATGGTGATGTAACATCATTATGATGGGAGTTGTTGTTGTTGTTGCTGTTGTTGTTGTTGTTGTTGTTGTTGTGTTTTTGTCACAAGGGTGGAGACATGTGGTCTGACCTATTTTGCTGCCCTACATTTGTAATGACGTTCAAGAACAGGAAACGTTTGACATGGAGAATTGTGCATTTAATTTGTTGAAAGAAAAATCACATGCAGCGAGTGAGGGACTGAAAGCATGTGGGGAGATTTGGCACAATGATGCCAACGATTATCACATTTAAACCTCACATTTAGACACACACACACACACACATCCAGCCAGTTACAGCGACCAGACAATGAACCACAGACACTAAGGCAGAGGAAAGGGCTTTTACAAAAAGAATCAAACACAACGTCAGCTTGTCAGCTCCCTCACATGCTACATACATGTCGAATGATAACAAAGCTTAGATATTTTTCATATCTTACCCATCGTTTGGCACTTTACTGCCTTTGTCCACTTTATGATCTCACTGCTCCCATTGACTTTTTGATGGCCTACCGATTTTTCCATCTCCCTCAGTGACCATTCTTTTTAATGCTTTGTGTAATTTTACTAAAATTGTTGCTATCATAAAACAGAGCACTTTTTCTCCCTCCTCTTCCCTCAGACAGTGTCTCCTCTGCTTGCCCTTTGTCTGAATTCATTGGCTAGACCATGACTGTCTCTTTCTCTCATTCCCGCTGTCTTCTTTCTCTTTGCTTGTCCCTTGCTCTGAGACAGGTAGCCAGACTTTGGAAACTGTAAAGCTGAAGAGGTTTCACCTGGGGAGAAACACACGGGGGTTGAAAGCTGTTTGATACAATATGTTAAAAAGTGCCATGTTGCTAAAATATTTATAAAAAGAGATTCATATTGCTCCATAACAAAAGTTCTTTATTGACTTAAGGAGATGTCGGCCAGAAAATTGTGTTTATATAAAATGAAATAGAGACAGACTTACAAATCCGGTTTATTGGTACTAGTGTATCAAAAGAAAAGGCAATGCAGAGTAGAAAAACATGTTTTGGCATAATACTTCATGTTAAAATCAATACAGATCAAATATGATTTGAATTATTGAATTGAATTTCCCTTGTCCTTAAAAAGTCAAGGCAAAAACAACAACAACAACCACAACAAAAGCAAACACACAAAAAATCTGTTCAAACAGCTCTGGTGTGAATGTACCCAGTATCTTGAGTAACGCTAATCCTGTCTTGTCTTGGCCATTAATCTAGACTATCTTTAGTTCCTCCATAATCATTGGAGGTTGTCCAATGGACCACTTAACCTTGAACACTAACTGTCATATCTATTCCATTAACAAGTGTCTTAGTGAGAAGAGACACAAAAGGGCATCAGGCCTGTCTCCATTCGCAACCTGGGGGCGTCATCTGCCCCCCCATTAGTCCTAGAAGAGGATGTTGTTTCAAAGGACTAGGATTATCGTGCATAATATCTATTTTCATTTTAAAGCTACAATGCGCAGCACAGTAGCATGAGACTCGGGATCTTTGCTCACACAGTGCTTTGCGTCGTTCTTTACGCCGCTCGTCAACAATTAGTCATTGCTGAGTCAAAGTGAAGAGGAATGATTGAACTCACTAGTGGCGAGGCAGAAATTAGTGAAATTCTGTTTGTTTTACACGGCCATGCCCGCTAAATGCAATGCACTAATGCACTAATATCACTGCACCATTGCCACTGTTTAATGGGTGTGGAAGAAATGTCAACAGCATCTCTCCAGAATAAGTTTTGGCACGTATTTTTATTAAAAATGTTTTAAAAAGTTCTGTATACTGTAGTTTTAAATTTAGTTTTAAAGTATTAAGCTTTTATTTTTGATTTGAAAACTAAGAGGAAATGCTGATGAAAAGGAGCCAGCTGTGGGCTTATCCTGTGGGCCACATCTGTTAATTTTAACACCCATGTTTCCATTTACAGTCCTCTACTTGTGAGACGTTGAGTAGGAGATAATTAAAATGTGAAAACCAATGGCTGGAATCTTTTAAACAAGTAATCTCAAGGTGGTGCACATTCAAATAAATCATCATGGTAGCAGCTCTTTTGTGAAGTGAGGCGACAGCCAGGACAATGTTTATTTTGTCCGCATGATCTCAGTGATTTCATTTATGAAAACTCTACTGACTAAAAAATGTTAAAAAAAGAAAATGTACAAAAACTAACTGTACAAAACACAGCTGGCCGACCCTGTGTACTGCTCCTGAACGCATCTAGACGGTGCGTGTGAAACAGTGACGTTTCCTAACAGGTGTTACTTTCTTAATGTGAAGCCCACGCACAAGGGCCAGCAGAAGAGAGAGATGAGATGTCTGACATTTCCACATCACTAAGGTGACATGACATGACCTTTCTTTTGGTTTTATTTTAATGTCTTCACCTGCTGCGGCCGCCACTGGTTGGTTAGCGAATATTAATAACGGAGGAAGCGGAAATGTAGCAGTGATATTTTGTGTTGTTAGTGAGATTTTATGTGGAAATTCTTTGACCCACACTATGTTCTTGAGCTGGATCTGTTGCTCAGTTTCTCTGACCTGAATGTAAGTGTTATACAGTTAGGGGCGAGCCATCAATCATCACGTCTGATGTGGAAAAAATGATGTCTCTTTCAATATATGCGTCTGTGACAGACATGCCGTTAAAGTCTATATTGCCACGTCTTGTTATTCACATCTGGATTTGGTTCTAACTGTACAAAGGTTTAACTCTGAATACACCATGTCGTTCATCAAGTGTACAGTCAAAAATACATTAGGAAATGACTTCAGAGGTTTCTGTCCTCTGCTGGGAAGTCACAACTGAAAGCTTCACTAGAAGAAAACTAGTCTTTACTATTTATGTCAAATGACTTCAACATTTTAGTAAATACGGAAAGTTCCTAGAAATGAATGTTTCTCATTAATAAGAGACTGTTTATTGACATTTTCCATTTTCGTCATGGTTCAGTCCGCGGTGCTAGTTTTAATGTCAACGATTATTTGAAGATCTGTCCTGCAGCTCACATCAACCTGACCGCCGTCTGCTCCCATTACTCAGGCCACAGCACTCACAACATCGTAGGTTCTACAGGTGGATGCTAAATTCATCCACTTATTCTAAAAAAGGCAAAAAGATTAAAAGTGTTTTAGAATGACAGGGCTAGAGTTAGTTAAAATCCTCTGTGTTGCAAACTTAAACCTAAACGTAAAAATAAAAGTGCACATTCAGCTGCTTCAAGTTGTCTGTTATCATCAGAAATAGGAAGAAGTGTATGTAAAAGTGTATAGTAGTTATAATAAAATAATGAAAATTAGTGTAAAAATCAGTGAGAAGTTTGCATCCCACATGATAATTTGTGATAAAAGAACATTTGTTCTAGTAGAATTTTATGATGTTATGTTGTAGATGTTATGCTGATTCAAAATTAAGGGGGTGCAAACTTTGCATCCAACTGTATGTCAGTGTTTCTTGTATCATGATTCATGAAGAACAAACCTCGAGTAGAATCTGATGATGGTCAGACTGCAAATAACTAATCACCAAGAGTTCTTAGAGGCTGTCAGTGGCGACAGTGGCCGTCTCACGAGGTGTCAAGAGATTTGATTGGATCCTTAATGGTATGATCACTTTTTGCCCAGTCAGTTTTTCATAACACATTACTGACACAGTTAGCATACAAACACTGACCAGGCGTCTCTAAATTGGCTCTACATCATTTTAGTCTGACGAAAAGTGCAATGAAACAAGTTGAAATTATTGCGCATTATGAGAATTATTGATTATATATTTTTCAAAGACCTAAAACGCTGTAATGGAGTATTGATGTGGAAAATTAAGTATAGGAAAAATAGGCAACAGTTAAATACACATAAATTAGTCTTGAAAAAGCCTATTAAACATATTTTCCCTGTACAAGGTCACATCGGGTTTATTTTTATTTTAAGAGCAGACACCATTAGTCTAATGGATGCCACAGGCTTTCTTTTCCTCAGTTGTCATCTTGTATCATATTACTTCATAAATGTCCCAGTTACCGCTGTGCTGCTCTGATTCGTACCAGGGCCTCACAAATCTAATATACGGAGAGCGAACTCCCAAAAAGCAGCTGGGCAGGATTCTGCCGTCGTACGTCCGCTAATGAGCCTAATGGGCTGTGTTCATTTAAGTGCACTACGTCCTGTGACTCCGATACAGCTGAAGACAGACAACGGCTCGATGGCCAAACATGACTTGATCAATCAGAGAGACGGTCAGTCACATGGACACAGCCAGATGGCACCCTCAGTCCAGAGCAGTGGAGCCTGTACGGTTCATGCTCATACGGGGTCACTATGGAAATGCTTCCTCAGACAAACCGCTGTCAAATTAAGTCGTCCACCAGCATTTTTCTATTCTACACTGAACCATTACTGTCAGTCCTCCCTGTTGGCTCGGTGCTTCCTGATGATTGATACATAATACAGTGCATTGCTGGACACTTTTAATACACGAATCGGTGTTGGATCATAAATATTGATTTGTGACCTGTTGTTGCCACAGAGTCTGCGTTTGTCCATTTATTCTTGTTTTGTCCATTATTGAATTGTTATGTCAGACAGAGATGGGGAGCAGAAGATTAACAGACCTTTCAAGGCTTGTCTTTGTGGGAGTGTTTTCATCATTGTACCTGCATTATATTTTGTCTGTTTGTAGATATGGCCCGGCTTAAATCAGCTGAAGTGTGGCTTTAAATGGTTTCTACTTGTAAGTGGCAGAAAGTGCAGTGTTAATCAAATCAAATTCTTTCATTAATGACATGCACTTTAGTTCCCAGGAGTAGATATTAGCGGAATTCAAAATTCAACATTTTGTGGTTGTACTTTAGAATTTCCAAGGCAGGTTATGTCTCAAATCAGTGTGACCACACCACATTGTCTAACCTCAGCAACCTTAACAGTTGAATTAGGAGCACAAACAATGCCATTAGATTTGCAAACACTGGACATATTAAAAAAAGTGAAGGGATCACTGATCTCATTTGAAGGGGAGATGAATGAGCACAACAGATTTCACGGTAGTCCATCGGATACAGATGTCTGCAGTATAATTATTAGTCTGCAGTATAATTGCAAACATGATGTCTGAATACATTTGTCTATAGTCATGGAACAGCAGTTCAGTTAAGAAGTTAAGTTAAGTTAATTCAGTTTTCAAGACTGAACTGACCTTTGATTTTAGACCAAGTAATAAAAGATCCGCCACCTGAACCAGCCTTAATCCTTAATCCTTAATCCCTTCGTTGCCCAGGGTGACGAAGGACACTCCTCGGCGTGTTGACTCCGTCAGTATTCTGGAACACTCGGTCCTGGAAATGTTCAGTAGACCCTCAGGGACTTTCAAGTAGGCAGGTTTATTTCCAAAATTTAACCAAAAAATTCACCCATGTTTCTTATGCAAATGATCTAATTATATCCTCTTAGGTGTATTTGTAGTTCTAGAATTAATCCTGTTTTCATTCACCATTCACTAATTATATCTTCCATTATAGCTTCTGTCTTAAACACCATTATCAAATCCCCAATTGTTTATTCCTTGATCTGTGTATTATGTCAACTTTATTTATCACCTGTATTTATCCTAGTAGTTATTTAATCAATGAATATTAATTGAATCGATATCAGGCGATTTGTTGTTTATTCCTTTGGTGACCGAACTCTGATATGTGACTCATTCTCATTCTCATTTCCCATAACTGGTTTTAACAGAATGATCATCTCTTATGAATGATGTGGTTCCCTATAACGAGGATAAATTATTGATATGTGAATGTTTGCAGCATTATTGTGATCTGTTATGAGCATTCATAACGATAACGCCCATGCATCAACAGGCTTCGTCATCGTCCCAGGAAATACGGAACTAGCATAGCTACAAGTAAATCTGTACGAAACAACACATTCTCTTTCCCAGTGGAAAACACTTAAATATGACCAGACTTTGTAGGACACAGTTTGCTTGTGTGCACCGAACAGCCTACATGAAAATAGGCCAAGGTTGAGTGAAGTCCACGGGGAGGAAGGAATAATCCCGGCCTGGAAAAGAGATCAAGCGAACATGGATTGTTGTACGAGATAAAAAACTATATCCTAAGGCCTTTTAACTGTCCTTTTCACACACCTTTGGAGGTGTGTGTGCTGTGTTTGCGCGCTGTGCACATGTTTTGTAAAGCTGGACTTGCTCAGCACATGAAACTAACCTTTTTCTGTTTTTTTTCCCACTGTGTTTCTTTCATTCTCTCTCACCCTTCCCTTTTTTTTTTTTTTTTTACTCTGTGTCAACAGTTGCCATGGAAACTGTTTTGCTCTTTCTCTCTTCTCTCCTGGTGTGTGTGGCTGGTAAGTGCCCCCCCCCCCAACTCACCAAACACACCCGCACGTACACATGCCAATCGTCCATACGGAGGCAGCGTCGGGGCTGCTGCTGATCCTGCGTGGAAAGACTCTCCCCGGGTGTCTAGGCTCATGCTGCAGCTAAACAACAATTACGTCTTTGGGGCTCGGTGTGTGGGTTTCACAGACTGTTCAGACTTGTGTGTGAGGTCTGTTTAGAGTCTATGATTAAACACTGACTGACTGTGCTGCTGTGCTGCAAACTGTTTTCAGTGGCACTCGGAGCTTGTGTCGGGTAAAACTTATATAGATATTTTTTCCATCGCTGCCTCTTAACTAATCTTTTCTTTCTTCTTGCTTCCCTCTCATTTCTCCTTTCACCCTCTGAAACAAACCACTTCCTGTCTTTGTCAGCGGTACCAGATCCCACTGCACAGGGTGAGTACACTCACATGTTGAAGTCACATGTATGTCACAACATCCACATGTAAGGCTCTGTTGGTTTTTAGAGCAGACCTTTAGGGAATCCCTTTGTATGGCAAAAAGTAGAAAATGTGTGGATTAAATTCACCGACCCAAATTGTGGGTTTAGGAAACGTTACTGAGAAAAATAAAATTTCAGCGAGATGATTCATCTCGTTTTCAAGAGGGTCCCAATTTCAAGGCAGTCCTATCTGATTGCAAAACCACAAACATATTTTTTTTCTTTCTTTTTGTCATACCACGTGATTTCGAGAATATGTGCTAATTTGTCCTTGGGTATGACTAAAGGTTTGGGATATGTAGAGAAAGATCATGATAATAGTTAATAGATCAGTGATGTTAGGTGCTGTATAGCCAAATGAACATTTTTTTGCTAATTAGTGCCTTTGGCAATATCAGAAAACACAGCAATGTTTACATGAGTCATGTTTGCTTATTGCTTGATTCTTGGGTTTTTCTCTTCTAACACTTTTCACATGAAAATACATTTATTTACTGAACCATGTTACATGAATGTTACACTAAAACAGTGGAGCAGAATCCTAAAATGAAAGCCTATACCTCATCAGGAGTTAGGTGTTATTCAAATAATATAAATGTACAATTGTGGAAAGAACGACAAACTTTTATGGCAGCCTTTCCATACAGCACAGTGTGCCCTCACACATAGATTTTTATCAGTATTTTGAACGACATGAATAAACATCTTGGTTCTGAATGTGTGTTTTGTATTTTACAGATGATAAGGAGAAAGTTGAAAACCCGTTCATTTATGGTAAGTTTCCTAAAACATTGGTCGGCATATTGTGAAGCCTACGACTTCATTTCCATTTTTTCTACTCCATCTGCAGACTACGAGAGCCTGAGGATTGGCGGGCTGGCATTTGCTGTGGTGCTGTTCACGCTGGGCATTCTTCTCATCCTCAGTAAGTTAACATACTACAGTGTGTGTGTGTGTGTGTGTGTGTGTGTGTTTGCGAAGCATTACGTTACATACATGCACTCAGTGTATTAGAGTGTTTTCAAACTGTGTTACTAAAATTTCCACGTTTCCACATCCAGTATTTTCAGTTATTACACACTTATTACAGTGAATTTCTATAAGCAACGATTACACACACTTTACATCTTTCTGATTAGACCTTCGGTTAACACAGTAATGATTGTTATATTTCGAGGTCGAAGATGCCGCTGCAGCATCAACCAGAAGCCCAGGTATGTCCGCCTCCCCTCTCTGATTGAAACAAACAAAGACTTTTGTTGTGTTGGGCCCTTTTTTTTTGTAAATCCTACATAATGCGGTTTCCATGACAACCTGTGAATCCTCTCTACAGGGCCCCTGGTGACGAGGAGGTGCAGGAAGAGAACCTGATTGTCTCCAAGGGTAAGATGCAAATTTGAACTCTTTGTCGGATCCTCTCACCTCAATCTCAACCCCTGACATACTTTCATTGTTGAGTTTCTCTTGTGAGTACCCACAGCTCAGAGGACCAGCGGGGTGAGTCACTCTGTGTGCATGCGCTGATCTGTACTGTACACGTGAGACAGAACAGGAGTGAGTTATGTATCCACTGCTTTAAAGATGACCTCATAATACATACATACATTCAAAGTTAATTTGTGGCTTGATATGACTTCAGTAGAATATAAAAATGAACTGGCCGGGTTTATATCCTGGCTTATCTTGACTTATGTTTTATCTTGAGTTTTATTTGATAGTACCATAACTAAACGTATTAAAGTCACCAGTTATTATTAGAAAATGCCTTCACTTTGCCCAGCCACTTATTTCCAAGGTATTCTCTTCAGTATCATGTTTTTACATTTGAAAATAAGCTGGTTATGGAATAATAGAGGAGTGGAATAGAATAAGGAAGTTAAAGCCCCGTGTAATCTAAGAGTTGAACTTTCAGTTTCAAAGATGCATCTTAATACTGCATATAAATAGCGATTGTATCAGCACAGTGGTGGAGTGGTTAGCGCCGTTCCCTCACAGCTAGAAGGACCCCGGTTTGAATCTTTCTGCTCACTGCGGCTTTTCTCTGTGGAATCCAAAGACAGACATGTTAGGTTAATTGGTGCCTCTAAAATGCCTGTGAGTGTTTGTCTGTCTTTGTTTGGATCTCTGTGTTGGCCCTGAATTAGACTGGCCACCTGTCCAAGGTGGACCAGCGACAGATAGGAAAGGCTCCAGCCCCTGCAGCCCTGAACAGCACAAGTGGATATTAGAGTAGGACAGATCTATGCTCGTCTCTGTGGTGATTGTTATCATGTCGTCTGGAAAGCAGAGACGGATAAAGTGTCCACAGCTTTGCATTGTAAAAGTAGAAACTCAGTACCTCAGTATAAATACTATGTTTCCTCACGGTATAAAAATATACATGTTTAATCAACAATGTATAGCATTGTTGAATAGAGGCAGGGAATAGAGTACAAGTAACAATATGTCATAGTTTAAGTTCACACATAATTACATATGTTATTATATTACCGAAGTACAGACTCAAAACGTAATGACTTGTGCTGTGTCCAGTATTAAAATAACGAATATTAATAGGTTTTCAGTCTAATGGAAATACATTAAAGCAACATTTTTAAAAGATATAAAACACTCCATCAAGTTGCTGTCGAAGCCTTGTGTGACGCAGACAGTGGCAACCATGCAGCGATAGTCACATTCTAAAAGCCTTTGAGCATGATTTACCTCTTTTGACCAATCAGTTTCTGCATAATTAATAACATCATTAGCATTATTATTCATTGCACTTCATCACAATGACTACATGAAGGGCTGTGCAGAGTGTGGCCGAGCTCTGTCAGAGAGGAATGGGCAGAGCAGAGAGGATTATTCCTCAATAACTAAAGAATGTCCAAAACAAAGTTTGCTGTGTCTTTTATAAAGAACAATCTCAGTCCTTTGTATGATGAGTAAAAGGCGTTTAATGTTTTCCACTTGTCCTTGACCTCCTTTAGCTGCAGCGGCTGCCAAAGAGACTCCAGCAGAGAACTGAAGCAAACGCCCCCAGACTGGACTGCCTTCTGAAATAATCCGTTTTATGTGATTTTTAAGCTACTTGCCCACTGAAGAAACTGGTGATTATTAGAACTGCTTAATGACAGGGTGCGAGAGGAGCTCTACGTTTAGAGGTGCGACATGTACATAAGTCTTTAGCCTGTTGTGCTCCATGGTGACTGTGCCCGTCCGTCAGTGCTCGTCTGTTGCTGTGCCCGTCTGTGACAGTCGCTCATTCCAGTTCTTTGTTTTAGCCGGTAGCTCAGTTGACATTAAATTTGTCTTTGAAGCCCTAGAAGAGTTTCCAATGTTGTGCCGTTTGTTGTCCCTTGTTTTGTACTTCCACCCTGGATAACCTTGTCACATTCGGATGATAACAAATGTTCATGCATAAATAGATCATACACATAGAAGTATATACACTATTATAATACCTATAGTTTACAGATAAGATAAATGTTCATTTAGGACCCCGTTTGAATGGTTTGGTGTGTGTGTGTGTGTGTGTGTGTGTACATGTTGATTTATAACGCGTGGGCATCCTGTATACGGACGTTTGTGTGTAAATCACAGACGCATGTGTATATTACATGTAGATGTGATGAGCCTTATATAAGACAATCTCAACTGCAGCAGCTCTGGCTGAGCACAAGATGATGTGCAGGTATCTGCATCAGCTCCTCCACTGCTGTGTTTTATTACCTTCTGTGGAGGACGCGCCTATATCAGCTGTCTCACTGCCTTTGTCTCCACACGTCCACTCCAGTGCTCCGTCACTGGCTCCGTCGGGATTAACCTGTCTCCAGAAGACTATGATTACTTTCCCCCTACATACTCACTAGTTGCCACAAATATGAGAAGCTTGGACCTCTGTCTTTTTTTCTACCTTGTTTATTAAGTTTCTGAGTCAGTTTCTCGAATGTCACGATGAAGCCATGTAGTACAAGCCTAAAAAAAGTGTTGGGATGTTGATTTTGAGAGAAGTGAAACTTAAAACAGAAATGATCTATGTGCCAGACTACATTATTAGTAGCCTAATGTAAGCGGAATCTGTAACATTTTTGCTGTAAATTGATTTTCAGGTCAGACTTCCACCTGTTTTAAGTCTGAGTACACCTTTTCTAAAGACAACTGCTGTACAAGTAAATGCTATGTTCATTATTCGCATGAGGCCTTGTTGTGTAGCAACCTGTTGTGCTTCTGGCATAAATAAACGTATGTCTGAACACACAGATTTGTGTCTTCTTTCGTTTTTATTTAAATGAAAATCAGCTTTTTGTATCAAGCTCAATTTATTTTAAATACCTTTTATCCAATGTCTTTTTATTTGAACATTTCTATCTTTACAAACAAACCTACACCAGGACTTGAAATCAGCCTTGTGATTTGCTCGCAATGTCAATCAAGGTCGTACACTTCTACTTGGGGCTATGAAACTGAAGCAGCAAATGAGTTGTTTGCCAGCAGAGTCTCATTCTGCTGTGATGCCAAAGGTCGGCAGATCTGCTCCTTAGTGGCTCAGACCACAAAGTTTATGAGGTTGTAAATATTTAACAGAGAAAGTGAACTAAAATGCATCCATGGGCGTGGGGAGTTGGTTTGTGTGTGTGTGTGTGTGTGTGTGTGTGTGTGTGTGTGTGTGTGTGTGCTGGAGGGTGGTACTGTGGGATGGGAGTTTGGTCGGCACCAGCCCCTGATGCAGACGGGGCCACACACACGTACATACACCTGGATAGAGGAGATACAGAGTTCCTGGCAGCTCAGGTGAGTCAACCTGATTTCATAAACAATTATTTACAGAAAATCTCTTGCATGCTCTGTTACACCCGACTGTTACTGTGGTGTTACAGCACCAAGTTTCTCCAAGAGCAACATTGATGTGTCTTTAGTGTGTATGTCTGTGAAAAATAGAAATTATTAGCATTCTTGCAATGAAAAGTGTTTCCTGGCAAGATGTTCACTAGATGAGGCAAATTATTAAAGCACATTGCAAAATTAATTCCAATACAGAAGTGGGTTTATCCCCAGCTGACCAAATCTAATAGCAGTAATGCATAGCTGCACTCTGGAGTGTGATTATTTGCCTAAATCACTGGGTTTCAATTCTGCACTATTAGACAAGTGTCACCACAGCTATTCTTTCGTGCTCCGTATATAACCTCTATTAGACTGTGCAGCGTTCAAGGTTAATGAATATTGGAGCTGCAATATATTAATGAGTAACTGTCTGATATGCCCTTATGCTTCGTGGTGCATTGAACAAGCCCAGACACATATTGAATGGAAGTACTGAAGTCCACAAATCACAGTGGGACAAAATTGAGGCAGCAAGGGAAATTTTTAGTTCGTTAATCAGTGTAAGTCAATGAGTTTGGGTCAGGAGTTGTAGATCAAACGAGCAGCGTGTGTGTGTAAAATGGCTAGACAGAAAGGGTGGGCGAAAGAAGATCAATATCTGCATTAACCTCTTAAAGTTCTCACTGAAGATCAAGGCAATCGCTTTGCTATTAAGGCTGCAGTCGGCTTCCCAGTGAAGCAATTTGTCAGGAAATATAGAGTTTCCGAGCCTTTCAACAGCTTCTCATCTAAACTGAAGCAGTCAGTTAAAACAAGCCCCTATTGTTAACCACGTCTTTAACTTGGTTATAATGGAAAAAACTACTGAAACCAAATCTGTAAATTTTTCCCTCTGCAAACAATGGCGTTTCGATACCACACCTATCCGTCATCATCGAATGGTAAACAAGTCTTCTGTCATCATTTAAACACAGGATGTTGTGCTAAAAGAAAAATAGATTTGGAACTGGCTGTTTATTGTTTGCATTATGTCTTTCCAGTTAAACACACACAGACAGACAGACGAGACGACATGTCTTCTCCTAAAGGTAACTTACGCCGCACGGAAACTGCTAATAAACACACACTTTAACATCCTTTGAGCCACATAATGTTTGCAAGGTCAGAGCCATTCTTGATTTACGGATTCTGAGTCAGAACCACAGACAGCAGCGTGTTAATCATGGAGCTCGGTAAGGCAGAGCTGACTTATTAACTGCTTATTTAGAAAAACTAAATATAGCTTGGAACCTTGTGGCTCACGCAGAGAACAAAAAACAAGGAGCATCCTGCAGCCTCTCACATTTCTGCATTTTCAACAGCTGATTATATTCACTAATCTGCACGGCTGCTGTACGGCCTGCCGACTGTGTCCTGCCGGGACACTGCACAGAAAAGAGAGGACATTGGGTGCAGGTGTCCCTGCATAGTTACTCCCTTGGGCTTTAACAACAGATTTCACTATGATTTGTAAGAATGCTTTCAATTCTAAATCTGACATCTCAATCCCACCACAGAAAAACAGGTGCGAAACACACCTTCAGGCAATGACTACGATCCACTTTCTCAGTGTTCACACCTGTGTAGACAGCGAGTCGCTCGCTGTGTAAAGTGCCACGTCTGAGAACTTTGCTTTAATACAGTGTTAGGATCAGTCACATATAGCAGTTTCTACTAGTTCTTCACATGGTTTGTCACCTCTGTAGGACATTTCTACTGGTTTTTTAACTCTGTTTATCACCAGGTGCAGGCGCTGACCTAGATGCAGACTTTGTATACGGTAAGTAACTACAGCTTTGAACCGGCTCAGGCGCAAATAGATTTATGTGTAACTAGGATAAAGGGAGTTTCTGCCAGCGCACATAGAAGTTAGATGAGCAAATAAAGTAGGTGTGTGTCAAAGATAGAAGAAGAAGAAGGGGAATAACAGTAGAGGGAAAAAAAAAAGCATGTGAGAACGCGAAAGAGAGAAAACGGGGGATTGAGTGAAAGGGTGTGAAGATGAGTTATAGAGGAAGACGGTGTAAAACTGGGAGAGAAACACATGATACGGTTACAGCTTTCATGGGTGACTGTGACAATGTGGCGACTCTTCTTTGTGAATTTGTAGACTACTACACACTGCGCCTCGGAGGCCTGATCTTCGCCGGGGTCATTGTGTTCCTGTCAATCATTCTACTGGCAGGTAACTCACCAGCCAAGGCCTTTGTTATTGGGATTGTTCGATGTGTGTGTACAAACTTGTGTGTGTATTTCAACTCTAGATTACTCAAGATGGCTCTTAATAATAACTGGAAGTATTAAAAAAAAATAAACATGCATTGCGCTCATGAGTCTCTGTTCCAATCCTACAACGATGCTTGCATCAGCTATGCTGTTATCAGAGCAATTGGTTGGAGCTTTCAGAGGAACTAATACCTCAATCTCATTTTTTTTTCCCCTAAAGGCAACAAAATGAGAAAATGTGGAAAATCCAAGGTAAGGGAGCCTGGAAACACAGCTCTGCAGTGACGCCTGGTGGATGTTATGGGAAAATACAAATTCCAAAAGGCCAAAGTCATGACTTTAACCTTTACATACTTTGAGTTAAATGTCAAAGGTCATTCTCTGAGATGGGAAACTAAATATGCATAATCGCCACATAAAAATGACAACTGTTGTTTTATTGTTCACAGAACAGACAAGTTGAACAAGACTAAAATGTGCAGGACCAGCCAGGAGCCCACGAGCGAGCGAGGATGTGTCCCAACGCTGTAAACTGTTGTGTGTATGAATAAAGTGTGTGTATGTAAGTGGTCTGTGTTCATTTGTTAAAAGCAGTGAAATCAGTACGTGCAAATGAGGAATCTTTGCCTGGTGGTATCCGTGATAAAATGACAGTTATAGAAATTACAGATTGATCACAGATTGTCCTCTGCTCTGTCTTTGACTGAACTCTAACACATGTCATGTGACGTGGTCAGTGTGACCCGTGTGAACACAAACACATGACACCCTGTTTCACCCTGTGCGAAGAGGAACTAACCACACGCTCCGGTCCCGGAAGGAAACGCCTACTCTGACGTCACTAGTTTCCTTCTCGTCACGTGCGGCAGGTGTGTGCGTCCTGTCAGTCAAACAGCCCGGAACCAAAACCACACAGCAACTTTATCCCGCCGCCATGTAAAACAGTTCTGCCGTCTAGTAGTTGATAAGTTTGACTCATTCTGTTTTTTTAAATTATTTTTCACTTTAAGTCAGTGTCAGTATTTGTCACATTATTATTATTATTAGTATGCGTGAGTTCGCGGCTGAGGACTGGAGAACGTCGTTATAACGTCGCAGAACTTGTGGTAACGAAAACGGTCACGAGGTGGCGTCATAAGCCCGACGTGACCGCGGACGGAGGCGGACGGAGGCGGAAGTCCAGTGAGCGTCAGTGACCCAAAGAGGAACCGAGCAAGCAGGTAGAAAAACTGCTTTGACAATAAAAAAATAAAAAATAATAAATAAAGTAAAGTGTAGTCACAGGTATTTTTCACATTAGACAGCAGTTCCTGAAATGCCAATGCTGCAGATGACATGCGATATTTGGACCCAACAAATAGGGGCCGAGTTTTCACGTGTGCACCAAACGGAGACGGGAATGTGAAGAGCAGGCACTTCCTGAAACCTCGTCCCAGCACGACGCCCTCACTGGTCCCAGCGTGTTTTGGACGCAGGCCGGTGCTCCTTCCATCGTGCGTCACTTCAGTTTAAACTGGACGTTTCGAGCAGCAGCTTCATACTGTATTTTTCCTGCCCCGACACGTATGACAAAGCACATTAATCACAGAGCCAGAAAACTGCGGCTGATTAATTATCCCTGAATAAATAAGTCGTTACAGGGAGAGACAGGAGCTGTCAACCGGGTGAGTCCCAAGGACCCCCTGTGCTCCCCCCATGTCTCTCTCTCACTTTCTCTCTCTTTCCTCCTTTTTCTATTCAGCCTCCAGAATTTGAAGGGAAATAACGACCAAACTGTAAAAGCGAATGCGGCCGAGCGCCGAAGCAGGTGTGGATCCCTCAGGTGCTCGGGTCAGCTGCTTTCCATGAGGGCTCCAGTTGAGGTAAGCATGAGAATCTGTTTATCACACAGTTCACTAGAGCTGATAACATCGCACCACCAGGAGGAGGTTTGCAGAACAACACATGCACACAACCAAGTGCAGACGGTGCTGGTCAGGATGTGTGAGAAGCCAGAAAACCCAGATGCATTATCCTGATAGACTGTAGACACAGTGACCAACAACAAAACTACATGCTGCTCAATCACTGGCTGGTGGAAACAGACTGCTGACTAGCTGGTCGAGTGTTGCTGTGTTTGCACATGAAAAGGTCACTTCACAAAATAAATGATTGTGTGTTTTCTCTAGTCCTGCCTACGGAGCGGCAGTTTGGGTTTAGACGACGTCTCTAAAAGACTTTTACTGGAAAGTGGATCATTAACCACACTCAGCAACATCCTGTCACACGTGCCACTGACTCTCTGCGTGTCTCCCCCTGTTCGGCAACACTTATTGTTGATTTAAAATAATTTAACACACCACAGTATTACCAATATGTCTGTTCTGTCACATAGGACAGTTTTAAAATGGTTATGGGCCATCTTGGTTTTTTTTTTCATCTGGAATTAAGATGATGCAGTCCCAGGTTTCTGTAACCTGTAACCTAATCCTGATCTAGTGCGACCACAAACCAAGTAACTTTACTTCTGCATCATTAAAATTTGCATGATGAAAAATATTTTTCTTGTGCCAACATTTTTTTAAACAGACACAGAATAACTAGCTAACTAAAATAACCTTACAATTTTGGATAACTCTGAGAGAAATACAGTTAAACACTACAACCAACATAAGAGCACATACCGGATCACCACTTCCACAGTCCTGGTGTGTATGTGATGGTGTGTTTTTTAGGTTTGTTTACATGTGCGGACGATGAAAATCTAAAACTTCACTAATACAACCACACATCAACATAACACAGGAGCTAATAAGTTACTACTTGATGGTCCAGCAGCAATAACACCAGCTCCAGCAGTCTCTTGTCTGGTCTTTTCCTTGTTTTCTTGTCACATCTGCTTCTCACATCTATGAAAACCTACGGACCTAATAGGAGAACAAAATCCATACGCTGCGTAAAAAGTTACGCCGTTGCTGTGAGAGGTTTCCACTCGATATAAAGCTACACAGTGGAGTAGCAGATGATCCAGGCCTGCTGCTGTGGTAGCTAAGATGTCATTTTCTTATTAAACATCAGTGTAACATCATGATTTTGAAGGCTTAATTTTAATAATTATTATTTTATATTATGTTTCTTATATTTATATAATAAACATAATAAAAATTATATTTTTATATGTTTTTTACCTTTTTAAATAATAAAAATATTACTTATTGTGGCTTTAATGAGGCAAATTATAGTTCACTTTGAATAAGTTACTGCTGTTGTGTGAGACTCTGCACCCCCTCAGTATAGCCGTAATGTGGCGATGCATCAGTCCTGACGCTGTTTGATAACTACAGATATTTATTAAAGTCATAGACAAGACGCTACATTTGTTTGCTCACTGTAGAACCGTCTTTGAGTGTTTCTGTGACACATCTGAGCTTTGTCTGGTGCCTAGACACATGTGACGGATCGATGTTCTGGTGTGTTTCAGCCCAGTTTTTAACCCCTGCCGCTGAACGATGTCCAACTGTCCATGATAAAATGACGACCAGGTTTGCATTAAATTCACTTCTAAAGCTTTGTGTGTTCCTCAGAACACAGGGGCTTCAGTACTTGTGAAATAAGATGAAACAAAGTTTGTAAGGAACAGGATTCTTTCTGGAGTTGGCTGTCTGGTATTAGTAAGTATTTTTTTGTATCAAAAGTAAAGTTGATTGTTTCCCAGTTAATAGGTGGACCTTTAACTTAATCTGTCTACAATATTCACCAATCAGCCACAACGTAAACACTTGTGGTCAAGTGTCAGCATGGTGACACATCTCCTTGCACAGCAAAATGTGCTACACTGTGTGCAGAGGTGGTAGGAGGACACACACTTAATACTCAAGTATTCTGGAAGTATTGGCCTAAAAAATGTTCTTCACTAGGAAAACCGTGTATTTGAAACCATGCTGATTACGCTAATAGTGGCAAAACATGTGTAGTAATTAATAAAACATAGGGGTCAAAGGTCAGTGTTGGTAACGGTGGAGCTGAATGTGGAGCTGCAACTTAATGTGCTGACAGATGTTCATAAGTAAAATCATGGCCTGGCTCTTGTGGGGCCCAGTGAGAGTTTCTGCTTCTTCTTTACCCACTTTGTAGTTTTATCGGGAACAACCTGCGGTACTGACATTCAACAAGTAAAAGTTTTAAATATTGTTTGCAGCTACACTCTTTAAAGGTCTCTTGAGTCTTTTTCTTTGATGTAAATCAAAATTTTAACAAATCATACTTGAATTAAAATCATACACTCTTATTAACTCTCTTCAACGGTTTTAATTATTTTCCTGTTTCTTTTGCCCTGTGAAAACTTTTCCAAGATAAAGCAGTGAATGATCTTCTAATTATCCTGTAACATCTTTAATTGTGACCACTGGGTGTCACTAGATATCTCTGATCAATATCTTTGTACAAGCCACAATCATATTTAGCCTTAATATATTCAAATTCAGATGATAATTGTTAATTCCTTCCCGAGCTATTCAAATTTCCGTTCCCTCGTTATGCTTGAGGAGCGCAGTCGAAGTCTCAAAGTGTGTTTGTGTGTCACCCACTATAGAGCAAGAGCAGCGGGTCTCTAGGTTGGTCCCACAGAGGACGCCTCCAGCGGCAGCCATCTTGGAAGTGTGGTATCGCCCTGGCACAGTGTTTTTGTCCGTGGGCGTTCTCTCTGCCTCAGAACCGCATCGTTCCCCATTTCCCAATTTTGTCCTTTCTCCTTTTTCTGCAACGTCTTCTTCCCCATCTCCATTGCCTCCTCGTACTCGTGCAAATTCTCTCATTTGCAAACCTGAAAACACAAGAAGGGGAAAAACGGCTAAAAAAAAGAGAAATGGAGAGATGAACCTCTAGTCGAAGAAGGTGCCCCCCTACACACACCTCCTCCGCCCCTCGCCCCATCCTCTCGTTATCCTCCGCAGCTCATTTGAATAAATTAACACCCCTTGATGTCTAGTGTGCACGCGCACTCACTCTCGTGCAAAAACACACTTGCAAGCGTGTACACGTGTCGCGCGAACGCACACTGACACGCACGCACCCAACCGTAGGGTAGGAGAACAGCCAGAAATATGCCCTGCACTTTGCTGCCATGTAGACACATGCTCACACACATCTCCGATGTGCTGATACACTCTCACACATCTGCCACAACAATCACGCATGCTTGGTTAAAGGCAAACACTCCATTGGTCGGTGCCGTCATGTTAATGTACTGCAGCATGGTGGTGTGTGATTCATATTAGCCTAATGCAGAGGCTCGTTCATACACAGCGGCATGCAGAGCAAGCTAGGCGCCCCCACTGAAGAAGAGGGGTTCTGCAGTACATTGCTCGCCGCTGACGCCTGACACGTACAGCAGTTTTTGTGTTTCTAAAGTCGGTATTCACTACCACGATGTGGCGTTCATCAAGTGATTCGCCTTTTCCTCCCCAGTCCTCCATCATCCCCACTCCTGCAGCTCTGTCCACGTTCTCATTTCCATCCCCGTGACTGTGCACGGAGTTACCAGCAGTACCTTGTGCCCTCTCCTTCTCCTAATTCTGACCTTGCTGTGGCTTCAGCTGGCTGGGGTCTGTGCATTAATACTGGATGCATTAGTGTTAATATGATCTTACCGTGTAGTCGGGGCCTGAGGGGAGCTCTGATTGTCTGAGCATTAACATTAACATGCACATTAACTTCTCCGCCTCATCACTCTCTCTGTCTGCCCCTCGCCGCTCCCTTTGCTTTCTCTGTTTCTGTCCTGCCCTGCTCACCATTTCCTTCCTCCGTCAACAAACTCTCTTCCTCTCACTCTCCTCCTCCCCTCGCTTCCTATCTCCTTCCCTATCTCCAGGCAACGATTGCGCAGAGTGATGGAGATGAGTCACATGGTGCTGTGGTTTTTAGCGATGTGGTGGCAGCCTGTCCTGAGTCCTGTCCTCAGTGACAGTCACTGTAGCTGTCTGAGAGCTGCTTGCCTTTTCTCTGGCCTGGCTGGCCCGGCTCAGCCTGCCAGTCCCCATGATGATCACCGGCTGACATACAGTTCAACCTGCTTGGTGCTGTCAGACCGACTCACGTCAGCCCTTTAACCAGCTTACCATGCTTCCTTTTGAAGTCCTGACAGAGACTTATATGTTAGCATACAGGGCTGCTGGGTGGGGCCTCTGAGCGTGAAGACCTTCGTTTGAGCGTCAATGTGTTGTGTGATGTTGTGACCAGTTTGTCATTGTGAGAAATGAGAGGTATTAAGGTCCAGAAAACTTGATGCATAGACAGATTATATTCCCTGAGGGATGACAGGTTTCTAAACAAAAGTGGCAGTCTCACTCAGCATGCACTACTCTACTATACCACATCTGCACTACGTTCATCTATTCAAACAACCCCAAAGAACACATCTGGATGTGCAGAATATGTTAGAGAAATGCTCCTGCTCACACTTCATATAGGTCCCTGTCATGATGTGGTGTGCACGTTTATGTGTCTGTTTGAGAGAGAGGCAGAGAGAGTGCGTGGGCGTGTGTGTGTGTGTGTGTGTGTGTGTGTGCTTCCACCTGTTACATAATTGAGAGTGGAGGCAGAGTGTGCTGCCTTGTCTGCCACACTACAGCGGCTCTTCAGTGGGAGTGAGAGGCCACAGCTTGCCTCAGCTTGATTCCACAACCAGGACTACTTTACTTTACACAACACTCCAAACCCCACATTATACCGCTGAGAGAGAGACGAAGAGGGATGTTGGAGGTTAGAAGGGAGTTCATGTCAAGTAGAAGGTGTTTGATGTCAGATGAGTAGTGCGACTGAGTGGACAATGAGTAGAGTCTCTATGCTCGGTCTGTAATTGATGAGTAACAATCGGCTGTGCTTTGGTATTTATTTTATTGTGTGTTGACCGTTCAGGTGGTGAGCTGGATGGCAACTTTAAACCCGGGCAGTGTTGTGTTAATGATCTGTGAGAACACACTTTCTGTTGGCCCACCTCTGTGTGTGTGTGTGTGTGTGTGTGTGTGTGTGTGAGAGAGAGAGAGAGAGAGGTGACAGTGGGACATGAGAAGTAAAGGCAAGAGTCACATATCAATTTGTTGATTAAACCGATCAGAGAATTGGCTTGATGCGCACATGTCAGATGAAGACCATTGTTGGTAATTCGTCACTTTTGTGCTGCGTTATATAACCTGATTATTCTGAATGGCACTTTGAGCGCCGGCCGTGTTTGCAGTGACGCGCAGGTGCGCAGCGCACAGCGCACTGCACATTCTCACTTTCCCTTTGCATGAACCGGAGGCTGCAGCCGCTCTGCGCGTCTCCTCCTCCTCCCACGTCCTCACCTGGACCTCACGCTGCAAAATGCGCACGGTCTTTTTCAACTTTGCAGTGCCACCTTCTGTTGCCTCGGACAGTCCCCGGACGCACTTTCCGTGCGCACCACTGCTAGGACAGTGAAAACTGATTTATGGAAATCTGCAAGTGCATTTGCATGGGAGATAGGCGCGGGCATTTCCCACCAACGGCTTTTTCCTGAACTTGCTCGCACAGAAACAAGATTTAAATCACTTGACGGGAAATGTTGACGTTCGCGCTCGGGACTCGGAGACGCCATAGATCCAGTGCGCGTAACACAGAGTCCCAGTTGTTTGCGTTCGGTCCCCCGTTGGTACGGATGCTTCACCTCTCTATCGCGGCGCATCATTAGGATACCGGGGGTGGGGCGACAGCAGTCTGTCCTGGTGAAGGGGAGGAGAGATCACGGAACAGAGGCGGTACTTTTTTTTTTCCGTGGCTCGTTTCTTGGCGCTGGAGAGTGTGGGACCAGGGCTGGAGAGACCACCGGGGAGCATCAGCAGAACCAGTCCAGCACGGAGCCTCGCCTGGCCGACCGCTGCGCCGTGCACTCTTCTTGGGGACTGCACCACATTCCTGTGAAATATAACTGCTTTTAATGGCATGTGGCTTGTAACTTTACTTCTGCTGTATTCTTTGCAAGAAGGTAGGTTGGGAATGTACGTCCTGAAGTGCTGCTTATCTGTGTGCCATCTCCTGTGTAATGGTGAAGTTGTCTGTGCGTGTGCATAAACTGATCAGGCTGATGAATGTCGCTGGGTGTAATTGATTGCATTCACAAAGGAGGAGCAGCGCTGTCAAAGCAAACTCCAAATAATCACTGGAGCAAGACTTGTAACTTTTTCCTAATGTTTAGAGGTGATTCTTTCCCAATAAGACTTCATTTTTTTCCTCCCAAACGAGTGCTGGGATTTTTCTTGCATTCTCAGGGTTTCCATAATGATTAGCTGATGATGTGATTAAAATGATTGTAGGGCTGATCGTGAACATAATGTCAGTATGCGCATGATTTGGATGGGCACATAGAAAAACGCACACCGTTTCGTTAAGATGAGAAAGACAACGGCATTTGCATTTTGCCTGATGAATATGTGGAGGTGTCGTGAATATGGAGGCTGTTGAGCAGGAGGGGAGGCTGATAAGGATCTGAGGGCGCGCGTACGTGCGACCTCGGGTGCTGATGTTGCCACAGCTGGAGGGTGTTTACGCGCAAAAGTCCAAGGGGGCACAGGAGTTTTACGCATTTAATCTGACTTCTCTGTCCTGTCCCAAACAAGACGTTAGAGTGTGTGTGTGTGTGTGTTTGCATGTGCGCGCACACGTCAAGGTGGGGGGTTCCTCACGGTTGACACATCCTTTTCATCTCTTGTCTTTTTTTTAGTCGTGAAAATAATGCAAAAAGCCAGTTTGCGTGTCCGTGGGTGCGCGCCAAGGGGTGTGCGCGGCAGAGAGACAACAGGGGTCATTACGTTGTACTGTATGAGAGATGTGTGAGCTGATGCTCGGGGTATTGTGCTCTGGCCTTTAATTAGCACATAATGTTCCCCACTTGGATATTTAAAAGGCGAAGCCATATATTTTAGAGTTTATTTTCATTTGAGAAAACGTAGGAGTGTCAGTGTATCCAGACTCAGTTGTTATCATCCCTGGTCTAATTATTCATCCACCATTTTCTGTGGCACCAAATTCTACTGATTGGCTTCCCTCTAAATACTGCAGATGGCAGAAAATGATTCAGCTTGCCTTTAAACATAAAATGTTTTCTCCTTTTGTGTGTGTATGATTTATCTTACTTCGTGACAACCAAATTAAAAAAAAATAAATCTGACATTTTGAAATTTCACTAAATTTTTACCCGTTTTCTTTACACTAAAGTCTGTACCAGAATTTCCCTGATTGTAAATATAATGAGATAACCATAATTTGGGATAATCTTTAAACATTTGTGCTTTAATTTGGAACAATACGCGTTCTTCTCGGTCCTGGTCCGCATGATTGGCCTTGGCAGTGCCCTGTGCCAGGCTGCAACTGCAGAAAGGACTTCAGTGCTGTTTTGTAATTGGATTACAGGGTCTATTTCGATCATACACACTGTACATCGCCCTGTCCCGTGACTGAATGAGATACGAGTGTGTGTGTGTGTGTGTTTGATTTCTGTGTGGTGAGGGGAGGAGGGGTGGGGGCTGCAAACAGCCACTGGAGCGGAAAGAGTGCTTGAGATGGGAGAGATGTAGATAACGCAGTGGAAAACAAACTTCCATTTTCCGTTGTTTTTCAACGCCATGTTCCGCTCATTCTGCACTAATCAAATGTGATTTATTGTCTCATGTAGCTGCTGCGGGTTTTAGACATAAGGAGATTCTAATAAACTTTAATTTAAGTGGGAAAAGGTGGATGGATTAGCATTCATGCATATGCATTAGTACTGCGTATTTTCCTGGCTCGGCCGCGCCTCCTGGAATGGCACACACAATTCTCTGCCTTTTTTTATGGAAATAAATTTGAGATAAACTCAGCTGATGGCTGTGTGGGAATTTGCTTTTAGGCCCTGATGTGGCAGAACGGGGCCTGGGAAATCGGAGGAGACTTGAACCGTTATTCCAATGAATACGCGTTAAAGCTGGTAGAAATGGGGCGTTCGTTGTTGTGCCGGATGTGCGGAGTTTCAGACAATAATCGCACAAAATTCAGGGAAAATTGGCGTGGAGTGATCGAGGCGGGGGGAGAGCTCTTGCTATAATTATTTCATCAATTAACGTGATTCCGGTTTCATCCGGTTTCGGTCGTCGGGCCTCCTGCATCCTGAATGGATGTAAAACACCTTCGCTTCTGTATTCATACATTTCCTTTTAATTTGTGGGATATGTGGGAAAAGCATGTGTCCTTTCATGAAGGGACACCTGCTGTGTGTCTGTCCTGTCTGTCCATGAACAGTTATGACACAGGCCGTTTTTTTCTTGGTTTCAGTAGTTTGAGTGTCATGCCTGCATCAGCATCACCCTGTGATATCAGAGGATTTTTTTCCCATCCTATATATATATATATGTATATATATATATATACATATATATACACATATATATGTAGAGAGCGGCCTGGGCTGCTGATCTGCGGACGGTGCAGAGCATTCCAAATGTGGAATCATCACAGATTCCGACTGGGGAAGAAGTGCTGGAAGGGGAGCCCGGTAATTGCGCTATGAGTCAGACTCTGGTGGCTTCCAGGCTGCGCACTCCGAGTTGTTGGGGCTGGATCGGGCAGCTGAAGCTTTTGTGGCTGGTGGAAGGAGCGTGACAACCCCGCTGCTGTTTTTCCTTTAATGACAGGATGTAAAATTCCAGCCATTTGTTCCCTTTTCCGTGCGCTGTGTGACATGGACCTGTAGTTTGAGATTCTTTATTATGATGATTATTATTTTTTTAATGTAGAGTAAGGATGGTGTGTGAGTGTGTGGAGGCGGCGGAGGGGCGTGTGTGTGTGTGTGTGTGTGGGGGGGTGTTTATAGGTGAAATATCTTCATTGGAAATCCTACAAAAGTGCCAATTTCACTTAGGACGCGTGCCAATAAAGGACAGTGAAGAAGGGGACCCCCGACCCCTCCCCTCCCCCCCACTGCTCTTCTCCGTGTTTTCAACACTTAGTGGCCTGTAACACACAGATTGCTGTGAAACCATCTCACCCCGTCTCACCGGACTGAGACCCACGATCGTGCCATGGCGCGTCATCTCCGGTAACGCACGACGCTTCATGGAACGTCACATCAGATCCAAACACTTAAAGTCCGCTACGTCTTACTCCTCCGAGTCCCCGTGTGCCTGAGCAGCCTGTCAGCCGTCTCGGGGAGAGACAGGCCCGCTGCATAATAGCTGCGTGTCACTCAGGTTAATTCGCCTCCCTCGTTGCGCTCCGGCGAGCAAAGCCTGTTTCCATTGTCAAGTGTTGGCGCTCTGCGTCTGCAGCACAAACAGCCGTTCGCTCCCCGAACATTGTGTTTGTCTTGAGACACACCGACGCGTCGGCCAGTTGGTGTGAGATGATCCTTTCAGTTGTGGCGTTGCCTTGAAGACGCATTAAAGCGGACGTCTGCACTTTTATTCTGCCGTGCAAAGTGATCTGGTGGCTTTTCCACTGCTGTGAAGTAAATTAGGGGTTGGTAAGAGAGACACAACCTTACACTGAGTTATTACTTATTGCTTTCAAATACAATTTTATCATTCCCTGCAAGATCGGGTGTCTGAATGTTTATTGTAGATCTGTGGATCTTTTAATCCATAGCAACAGCGTTGATGGAGCACTAAGCTGTCACACAAGGATAAAATCCGATCACTCATTCAACAGGTTTTACACACAACAGAATGTCCAGTTGCCCAGTGTTCTTTCCATTTCAGATGGACAAAGATGGATAACAACGTCCTGAGTGACAGATATTATAACAAGGCCACAAACTACTTTCTGTGTGTCTGTTCTATTTTCTCCTCTTCTGCTTACCATCAAACAATTTATGGGCTTGTCTCCAAGGGTCAATGGGGGAAAAAAAGCATCTCCACAAATCTGACACTCACTTCAGCAACAGAAATCATCCGTTTGAAGTGGGAGATGTGAATTTTCAAATGCTGAAATGGCTGCCTACTATTTTACTGACACTGCATAAAGTGTGTATATGGGTTGTTTATCGCCCCTGTTCCCCAGCTCTGCATGTGCATCCACAGTATATTCACATATTCATAACATGCAGCTTCTCTTTCTTGACTTGAGTGTTTCTCTTGGCAAAGCGACATGTGCAAGCCTAATGCATATCTCAATCTGCAGTCATTGTATAGTAAGTGAACAGACTCCTCAATAAACCCGATCATATGTTTTGGCTTTTATGTTTCTGTAGCATCACTGCAAAGGCTGTATTGCCTCTGACTTCAGGGCATCAGCTATTATTTGGCCTGAATGTGTTTTGTGCGCTGCTATCTGTAGTGCTAAATGCTTCAACACATAGAAAATCTACTTGCTATTATGAATTTATATGCACAATCTGAAATGTATTTATGTGACTTTGTGTGTATTTGAAGGAGAGTAAGAATGGGAGGGAGGAGAGGGATTTATAGCCCTGTTTTTCTATGCACATGATCGTATGAATCTGTGTGTGTGTGTGTGAGTGTGTCTGAATGAATGTAGATGAGACGGAAAAAGCTGCATTATGCATAGCGGTTCACCATAGGCAATATCCTTGCTTCTCCAGCATACATATTCATACAACATTTTCATATCCACTGCAAAAAGGAGGGAAAAGTGCAAATATATTTGAGTGTACAGCAAAGAAAGACTTGAGTCAAAAGAAAAAGCAGACAAGGAAACTCAGGCCAAAAGAAAAGTGAAGGTTAAAAAAACAATTGAACAAATACAGATTGAGAACAGTAAAGATGTTTGTGTGTGTGTGTGTTTTGCCCCAAAACACTTTGACCTTCTTCATTGTAATCAATGCATTCAGGCTTGAAGAAGGGAATAAAAATACAGTTCATGAACAGACGAGTGCTGCTCCTTTGCTCCTTATTTCTCTGCTGGGGAAAGGGTGAAAGAGAGAGAGAGAGCCTGGAGCCATGAAGGGAGTCTGATAGCCATCTGAGGTTAGACGTCCAAATACACAGGAAAAACTAGGTTATTGTGCTGTGTGTTCTCTCGACTTAGCTTGAAATATTTACAGTTTATGATGAAACGCTGACGCTGATTTTTGTTGCTGGTTTTTCAGTGGTTACATGTGCGTCATTCGAATAGAACAGATCTGTGTTGGATTATATGTTTATGTTGAGATGCAGCTTACCATATTTTCACATGACGTTAGATCCTATGGTTTATGTCCCCTCTGCCACATGTCAGGTGTTCATATATTTGGGATTATTTGAGATTAAAATTCATCAGACATGAAAAAATAAGTTCAGCTGTTCTCCAACAAGAAGTTACAGCTCTTGTATGTCCGAATCACATGGCCGACAACCATGTGTGATGTGCACCCGGTCGTGAAACGCCGGTTGTTGGGTTTTAGGCAGAAGCTTAATTTCTGAACCACTGTTTCACATCCTCATCCTTTCTCATTCTCTTCTGATGTTTTGACGTCTACCTCCAAGCATGACCAAAATGAGACACACGGTCGACACCGTCATGATGGTCTTTTCTGCTGCAGGCCGTAATCCACGCTCCGTAGCCTCAGTCCTGCTTCTTTGTGGTTGTACATGTGTCTCTGCATGTTATGTGTGTGTGTGTGTGTGTGTGTGTTTGTTTGTATGTGTGAACTCAGTGACCTGAATTCATGCCATTGGACAAAGCGATTAGACATCGCATCATAAGCTGCTGCTTTTTAGAGGTTTTCCCCTAGAGATTTGAGTTGTTGCATCCGAGTTGTTTGGAATTTTAGTTTGAGGCGATTTTTGATGACATCACAGGATGATTTAAGGTTTGTTTACTTTTGAACAGATTACCCGGTTTAGGAGCATAAGCAGAGCCTCTAAATCTGGCAGTAAAGAATAATTCTGAAAGGTTCAGAGAGGATGATTAACTATTTAGTTTGCATTTTTTTCTTGCAATTTGAGAAAAAAGTGCAAGTTTAGTTTATTTTAATGTAAAGTGGCACAAGAAATAAAGTTGGGAACTGCAAGTTGAGCATTAATAACTCACAGGGCGCAGGTTTACCATAGTGTGTCCTTCTGCAGTTTGAATGATTGTGCAGAAGCTCTAATCCTTGAGATTAGGATTCAGTTGGAACCTTTACCTTTAACCTACAACGAGATGATTGCATGATTCAGCACTGATCTAAGTCAATGTAACAGATGAAAACATAAAAACAATATCTAAAGATAATGAATAAATTGCAAAATATTCGCCATCTAGCTGATGACCTTCAAAGTGGTTGTAGTTCGTTGAAAACTTGCCCAAATCCACTGGAAAATGACAATTCCAACATATTTATTTTTTTATTCACATGTATATTCACAACCACCACTTTCTCTGTGGTGAAACGCTGTCAAGCTGCTCCCAAAGGCCACCCATCCATCAAAAGACAAATATCCCTCTAGGACAAAATTAGGTGATTGCCAGGATATGAATAGATGATAGTGTTCTGAACACATTGTTGTCACGTTACGTCTCGTTTCTATTCGCACAGGATTTTGCAGCAAATGTAAAGTTGTTTTTGTCATGAAAACATTCTGCTTCTATAAATAGCTGTTGTCATCGCATAGAAGCAGGTCACTGCCACTGGTATCATCTGCTAATAGTTGCCTCCTTATTTCTCGGTATGGGAACACTTCCTGTGTGTTCCTCACCTCCAGCGCGTCGCGGAGCTCTCCTTGGTGCTGAAAGTGCAGATAGTCAGCCTGGCAGCCTGTGAGAGAGATTGACATGGATTTGAATGCTGGGATGGATTGAACTTGACCTGAATTTGGATTTTTGAACACAGAGGATCTGCTCCAATTTTAGCTGGTAGGCAGGAGAACAATGACTCTCTACTTCCGCAGCGTCTCCCCCGTGCTTGTACACACACGCACTTACAATCTCGTGCTCTGCTCACGCTGCCGAGCAGCGATCACAGCATTTCGCCGCACACACGCCTCAGCCTCCGTTGTTGGCTGAGTTTGACATCGAGAACTGATGCAGTCATTTAACACCAACCTCTGTATCCCTTTGACCTCACCACTCACAGACACACACACACTCACTCAGCTGGTTGCATCCAAACACCTTTGAACCTGAGCACCTTTTCCCCCGACCAGCCACCCGCGTCCTGTTGACAATATTGCTCTCCTGCTCGGCTCCCCGATCTCTCCTTCCGCTTCACACCCACACATGCATGAGAACCAGGGAAGTCGGACGCTGGCCTCCCACAGCAGTGTGATTACTGAGTGGATAGACTGTGCGTGTGTTTAATGTGAAAGGAGATTATGTGGGTTTAACTCGCTCTGTCTGGCATACAAATTTGCATCAACATAACATTGCCTGTGTCTACTGTGGCAGGAAAAGACAAGAGAAGGTGTGTTTGCGTCTTGGTGGGGAATCTGGGGAAAGGAAAGGAAAAGTAGCTCAAGAAGATAAGACAGAGAGATTCAGATAGATGCATGAAGTAGCAGCCAACAAACAATAGAGAGTAAAATTAACCTTATGTCAGTTGGGGCTTTACCCTAATCTCCTTATCACACTTTAGAGCCTTTTCTCATATGATTCATTCTATTCATGTCATTTTTTTGTCATTATCTCATTGCATGTTAGCATTTGTTTTGGACAGAACAAATATCAAAAAGTTCTTTTTATCAGCCATTCATCCATGTTCTTGCCATGCATAAAGAGCTTAAAAAGACAGCCAGTGGGCTTCTGTCTTCCATTTTATAGCTGGTTACTAATGATATCCATTCATGTAGAGGATCTGTAGAAATTGGGGCCTAAATGACATCTGATAGCGTCTTTATACGTCCATTGATGTGTCTCAGCCAACACCCCATTTTCTCCCAGCACAGAGAGAATTAAAGAGAGAGGGCTAATCCAGGCATTGTTGACACAATCCAGGAAAAGGGATTAATTAAGTATCATTGTCTGAGAAGAAAATTCTCTGGCTCGAGGCGCAGCGTCTTCTCCTGGCCTCCAGCCAAGCTGAGCTCAGCACTTCTTTACACTCGTCTACTACAACCCCCCCTCCTTACCTCAGCCCCCCCCACCCCCCCTGCAATCCCAGCAACACACACGTTTTAAAAAGACGCCTCCATACCCCGGGTCTAAAGTGGAAGCAGGCATTTTGAGAGAAAGGATATATGCTGGTCTATCTCTCCCCGAGGACAACTTATCTGGCAGCAGCTCTTCATCTGTGCCACAACAGCATAGTTTTACAACAAACATCTGCGGGATCTGGCCAACTCCTCAGGCCTTCGCGCAACAGACTCGAGAAGGCCCAGAGACACACGGCATTTTGCTATTACACCAGTGTGAAAGCAGTAATACTTTGTTCTCTGACATGATGGTTCAAAACAAGAAGAAAGATGAAGGTGGTGGTGGTGGGGGTCGAGTTCTGTGACCCATTTTTCCTCCTACCGAGAGGCAGGTTTCCAAAGGACTTCCTGGATGCATTACTATAGATTAGAGATATTAGGAAAATGCACATGTGATGAGATGGATGGCCACAGTTTGGCACACAGGGAGGGAGATGTTTGGGCTGAGGTGACCCGGATGCCTGTGCATCCAGCTTGTGTACTATATTTGGGTGACTGGGTAAGTTTGTGTTAGATCAGGTAGTATTTTCAGTAACATCATAAAGTGAGTCATGCTCATTTCACAACAGTGTTATTCAACTGAACTTGTGAATTGAATCATGGAAAACAGAGCAAGTACATCTCCAGTACATGCTGTGCCCAAAACCCAACGAAACACGGATAAATTACATGTAGAACATGATCATTTTTCCTTGAAATAATTATTAAAATTGCATTTAGTGTGTTCATATGGTATGGCGCATGTCTGTCAACATATTGTAAGTGTTCATTATGATAAAACTTTACATATCTAACCCTATGTGCGTCAGTTCAATGTGCCTTTTAGTGAAGAACAGACACACACAGACTTTTCTGTGCAATATTTGTGCCAAAAGCTCCTTTCAGTAAATAATACTGCATTAGTGTCCAAACTGTGTTAACACTTTGTTCTGACACTAGTGCTCGTTCAAAAGCATTTGTTGTTCATGTCTCAAATTTCAGTAGAGCTTTTTGAAGTGCTTTAAGCAGCGTACACCAACCTTTTTTAACTGCAAAAACTTAAATTTTAGATTAATTAGTTCTGTACCAGCTGCTCATGAAGAGGTTTGTGTCCATGATATTTAACTATTTGGATAATGAACATTCATACTGTAACATTAACATTTAAACATATAGGGCTTTGTGTTTTACTTTGATTGTGGGTTTGATTGTGAGTTTTTCATACAGAATTTGACATACCTCTGTCAGAAATCTACAAACAAAAACCTAAATGTTGCTGTAGTCCATTGAAGGACCTATACAATTATAATTTGAAATAGTTCATGTGTTAATTCATGTGTTAGCAGAGGTAGATGCTAAAAACAATCTTCCTGAAGTTAAAGCACTATAGGTGAAGCAGTCAAGTGGACAGCAGTTACTGTTAAGGCAGAATAGAGAATATTACAGCATATTTTTGATAAAATGAATGTGGTATTGTACAAACCTCATTTTCAGAATAGTTAGGTCCCCTAATAAAACATAAAATAGAATGAATTGTAGCTCTTTTATGTTCAGGTAGTGAAAAGGTAACATCAAATGCAGATATTGAGATATGTCATGGATGGATTTGCCCATTTTGAGCAGCACATTTCAATAAGACTGGAAAAGTTGTGCCCTGGTAAAAAACAAAACTTGAAACAATTCTAAGGAATTTAATTAGCGACGAGTCAGTGTCATTGTCTTGCTGCATTTTGCCCCTGTGAAGAAAGGATGTCACTCTGTGATAGGCCTGGACACTTGGTAAATTTATATTTATACCTGTAAATTAGTCTCCATTTCCTTACATCCACATAAGCCACATGTGTAGACACAACTGTCACTTTCTTATATCGGTTTACACTCTCTTTTATTCTGTTTATTTCGTTGTTTAATTTTAGGAGTTGCTTAAATGATGATGATTTTTGATGACACGCTTGCTGCTACTTTCCAGACTTGTTTGATATGTGAACGTTGCCCCTAAATCTGATACCCATCAACTAACCGACTCTTTTTCTCATCCTAACAGTCAACAGTGAGGATGTTGTCTCTACGCGGCTGTACTTTGTGAACGCCTCCCTGCAGCGGGTGACCTTCTCTAGCTCGGTGGGGGTGTCCCTGCCCTGCCCCGCGGGCGGCGCCCCCCATGCCGTCCTGCGCTGGTACCTGGCCGCCGGAGACGACATTTATGACGTGCCCCATATCCGCCACGTGCATGCCAACGGCACCCTCCAGCTCTACCCCTTCTCTCCCTCCGCCTATAACAGCATCATCCACGACAACGAGTACTTCTGCACTGCTGAGAACCAGGCGGGCAAGATTCGAAGCCCCAGCATTCACGTCAAAGCAGGTGAGGGTTGGTCACATCAGACGCAAACTAAGCTAATGACATTTAGTTAAGTTTCCACGTGATTCTAGCTACTTTATCTGTTTAACTCTCTGCATGCATTTTGAAGCTCTTTTGATTGATCATCCATGTTTTTGCATAGTTTTTTTTGAGCAAAGTATAATATCCATCAAATTACACTAGCGCTCTAGTGGGGTCCAGTGGCACTGCTTTCAACATCCAAAATTTGTGGGTGTAAACATTTTGCGGCGATGTAAGTCAGACTACCAAAAAACTCAGTCCCTCCAGGTATTTGCGATGTTGTGATCACAACAATTAATTCCACCAACCCCCTGTGAATTGTCTGTGACCTTGCAGTTTAAAACTTTAAAAAAACATTGCAACAAACATCATCTAATTCGACTGTCGGTTGCAAAAGACTTTGCAAAATCAAACATTTTAGGTTGCAACAATCACAAAAAGGTCAGCAAATTTTTGTTCAAACCCATATAACAACTTTTAAGGTGACAACTGCTGACAGAATACTATTTTTAATCCGTGCTGTGGCCAGACAAACTGTCATAATCGGGGTGACTGACAATAGAAATTTACAAGACAAACATTCTTCTCTTGTTGGCTCAGCAAAAAGAAATTGGTGATGTTTATATGTCCAGTGTATTCATTGATTCGATTGATTTTTACGCCCTGCCTGTTGCAGAGGGCGGAGAAAGTGACACTGCAAGGCGCACAGTGACAAAGTGAGCCGGATCAATTAATGCTAGTAAAAAAGTTTGCAATAGCTTTTTAAGTGATTTGACCAGCTGTTTGGACATAATGCTTCACTAAACTCCCCAGGGGGATTAAAAATGGACGTGACGTGTAAGAACGGGGGGGGGGCCTCAAGAGGTGACGTTCATCTTGCTCATATATCTGAGTCTTCGTGGATTGATAAATCGTGCTCTTGATAAAAGAAAACTTCCATCTGCTACATGTAATGACTGAGTAATGGATGTAAAGTCACGTCCGCTACAGTTTCCATGTGGCTTGGCCTTTTTTCTCCCACAGTCTTTAAAGTTGTTCTCCTGGAAGACGTAATCGGACTTTGTTAGGACGAGGCACACACAAGACAGATAACATAAATATTGCAAAGATTGGTCACATATGGGGCCGACTGTTATTCCCACATTCAGTCAGGCCACAAGAAGCACTTAACCCTACAGCTCCCACAATGCAGCTCAGTGTGTCTTTCATTAGTTCCTTACATCTTTTATACCACAAATCTCCATTTTGATACATGGATCTTCTCTCTCAAGGCCTCATGACGTGATTTTTTTTTTTTTTTTTCAAACTAGGAAAAAGAGCCACAGAGCTAAAGAAGATATTTTACAAGTGCTGAGCACATTGCATTGTACACAAGGTTAAGTGGAACTCTTCATGACAAGTGAAGTGATCTTCATAGCTAAAATCTAAAATCTCTATCTGGTCATTCACAAATGTTTCGTCATGACACGAAGACCTATCTGGGATCGGTTTATCTCGGCACACCTTCGAATAGTCGCAATAGCGTCGCGTAGCATCTGTAAACGTGGTCACCCGAACGGCCGGCATATTGGTATATTAAAGCAACAACTTCTCTCCACGGGGGTGAAGTGTCTCAAAATGCCACATCTTGACCCTGGGTATTAAAGGACCTTCAGAAGACAGACTTCAGGCCACACAGACAGTTGGTTTGCCGACCTGTCCGCACTCCCTGCCAAGGTCAAAGCTGGAGAGAGGCGCCGGACACACCCAGGGAAAGTGTTACTGCGCTCTCTCACACTCACACACACACAAACCTCGGGAACACCTGCATATGACCTAATGTGGCGCACACCTTAAATGTGTGTATACACAGACTTAAATGTGTGTATACAACAGATTCCATGCACACCAGCCTGTGTATAGAACACATCTGTCCATGGACAGAAAGTCCATTTTTTTTGTCAAGCTGGCTCTTGGTGCTTAGTTGCCAGCTCTTTGTCAGGGTGTTTGGCAGGAAAGATTTTGGAGCATCAACTACAGACATGCAAAGATGTGAACAGAATCATGAAAAAAGTGGATTTTCAGGTCACGGTAATAACCAGGCAGATATTTGATGGTGTTGATCAGTCCTGCATAGAAAGACACTCAGCCGGTCCGAAACACACATGTATATGAACAAAGGCCTTCTGCAAATTGGTGCAAGATTCTCCTCTTTACCAACACGCAAACACACCCATATGGCCTGTGTGGTCCCTAGAGGAAAGACAGTCCCACCAGCGTGAGAGTGACCTTCGAGCCAGCCCCAGTGTTAGGATGACCTTCCCGCCCAGATAATTACAACAATTAATCAATTAAATGCTGAGGCAACCACAACTCCACAGCTCCATAACCAGGGCTCACGTGCATGTGTGTGCACCTCATTACCTCCAGAGTCCCGCACAACACGTTCACATCGTGCTCATGCACACACACACACACACACACACACACACACACACGCACAGCCCTGCAGTTGCCATGGGTGACAGAGGCGTGAGCGCCAGGGTGTGGCATGCCCTGTCTCAGGTGGTGCAGGAGAATGATGACAGCTGACAGCTCACAGTGTGACACTCCGCCAAAAAAATCGGCCCCACCCCCACACTCCCCCTCGCCATCCGTCTCGATCTTCCTCCCTGTCTCTCTCCCTCCTCTCCACATCCCTCTCTGTTCCTCCCCCTCTTTCTCACCCTCTCCCGTGCATGCTGATTGTGGTCCAATAATAGCACTAGCACCTGTCTCAATAGCTCTACATTTATGAAAATCACTATGTGGGCTGCTTGTTTTCCTGTATGTTTTTATTTTTTTGGCACTCTCATTGTTACTGATGTAGTTTTCTGTATTTATTTTTACTCAGGATTCTTTGAGAGAATCTTTCTGAATACCAATGTATGGCGTAAATTTACTTAATCATTTATTAAAACGATAGTTTTAGATTTCATACAAAAATGACAACAAAAACTAAGTAATAAGTAATTTAACTGTAAAAATTTTTGGACAATTCAGGAATGTTTCAGAACAAATTGCCCTGCATTAGTGTGTGGTGTGTACAACAGTAACTTCAGGAGCACTTTCACTTTGGTTTTCATTCTGGACTGGTTCATGCTCAGACTGAGCATGACTCAGTTCTGCACCAATAGTTATTCTTATAGTGTATCCGCTACACTTTCTCTCTAGCCTGATTCTTCAATAGTTTCTACAAAGTTCTCTGCCTTCCTTTCCCCAGACAGAGCTCCTATGTCCGTTTCCTGTAAATATTTCCTTTCATCATGTTGCACTAATGCTGATTTTAACCGAAAAAAGGAGCCCAACACCAGACAAGTGCAGTGATTAGTTTTATAATCTACCAAACCTTGTTGAAGGCAAACACTGTGTGTGTGCTTTACACAACATGTTATATTGTGGTTGTACTGACATTTTTATGCTTCTTAATGTTCCTCCATTAATCTCTGCCATAATGCCGGCCACATGCATTTAAAACGTAGGAATAGGAAACAGATGAGTGAAAAGAATCAAATTTTGTTTAAAACAGCTGTTTTTCAATTAAGTGTTGATCCCTCAGAGAGTTTCGGTTTTGAATCTGGGTTGTGCTTAAGTTAACACATCCTCTCAACTTATTGTTTTTTAGAAGAATGAGAAAGACATTTGGTTAGATTTGAATGAAACCTTTCAGGTGTCAAAGAAAAAAAGCAGAAAAAGTCAATTTCACATTGACAAAAACATTCAGTATTAAATAATTTTTGTCAATTTGGACACTGACCTAAATCAAAGTTTGTCTTTGCTTTGGCATCATCTGTTACCTCGGGACAAATTTAGGATTGGAATTTTTAGGATATGCGGATCATATTCACGTTGGGTAAGTCTAATGACACGTGCGACACGACCTGATTTGAAAAACGAAAGCACGCCCTTTTGCACATGTGCAGTTGCTATTCGTCAACGCAGTCGCTTCCTGTTAGAAACATGTTTTGTTTGAAACCCAGGGTTTCACGTTTTGTGTAGCCAACACCTCTCTAAACAAACTTAATAAAATGAGATCAGGACACCTGTTCACCTCATCTCCCTTTTGCCCCAACTGAAACACACAAACCTACACCTACGGCCTGGGCCAAGACGGCAGGTGTTTAGATCCCTTTCCTCCATCTGCCTTTCTCATCTTTTCTTTGGCTGACATTAATTTACTAATACAGTAAGTATACGGTCCCTGAACCTGATACGTGCTTTTCTCGTCCCAGTTATCCGGTAATGAAACCTGCAGCCACTCACTTCCCCTGGATTTCATTATTTTCCCCATCTATCCTCTTGTTTCTCCTACCCTGTGTTTTTGCTGCGCGCTTTATGAATAAGTAAATGCAGTATTTGGTTTCCCCATCGTTAATTATTGAAGCGACAGTGATACAGGACTTGCCTCCCAGTGCGCCCAGTGCACCAGACCCGTGTTTTAGCTCGTTCCTAGGCAACCAGGCTGCATATAGTCAGGCATCAGTAACATCCTAATGATTCTGCTGCGCATGCGATGAGGGGGAGTGCAATTTACACACAAATCAGTTGGACTACCATTTGCATCCTGTCACAAGGCTTAAAAGAATGAATATGTAATGCTTTTTTTTTTCTCTCAGTGCCTTTCATATCTTGTAAGAGGAATGTTTAAATGACAATGCTATCACAACAGCTGCCTCTGATTAGAGCTGGTTACATGATTCTGTACAAGGGCGTGTTGCTGCAAAGCTTATTTGACTGATTTTAATGGGGAGAGGTTAAATGACATTTTCTCAGCGTGGGTTTGTCAGTGTAGGACAAGTTGGGGTCAAAGCACAGGAAGTACGAACCTGAGGTGACCTTGACTGGATCGGAATGGAGCGCTCACTGAATTGACATGTCATCACTGCACCAAACATTTACAAGCTGTCAAGTTGATTTTAAACACTCCGTGAGAGCTCCAGCATGCATTGGGGACTTTTCCTGGTATTGACAGGAGGCAGAAGGGTCAATCAGAGAGTAAATAAATGATTGAAAGAATTTGCCCGGCCACAACAGCCGAGGCTACTCTGTCGATTCTTCCTATTGATCTGCAGGAAGACTGCGTCAATGAAGAGCCCGGTCTGTTTGAATGAAAAATTAAAATGAAGACTTGATTGAAATTATTTCGCCTCCACTTGTTCACAAAGGAGGCTCCATCTCCCCACATTTTCAGCCTGATGAAAATGAGTGGGGATGTGCTTTTGGGATATCTTAATGTAAATATCAATTTTGCTGAGCCACAAATTAGCACGGTAACACCATGACTTTATCCACAACATAAAAATTTCCATAGCTTATATGTCATGCACCACTCTGTGGGAGGGTAACACATGATAAAAGGTTAGAGTTCAAGTATTTTGACATAACTGGCTCTGCTCCGCTCCAGTCTTAACGCCTTAATGAAGATGGTAAAAAGCTCATCTAATTTTGAAAAAGTAGAACAATGAAAACCAATCAGAAAAAGACTTAAGGAAATTGCACCTCGGACTTTAAGGTGAAAGACTCTTCACCATTTGAACAAGGACATTGGCTTTGGTTCCACTGGGTTCCAGTGACAGTGGCGGCTGGCATAAAGCATTATTAATGACCAAAGAAACTGGCCTTCAGGCTAGGCGTTAATTATATCACTGGAGAGCTGGGGGAGAGAGCGAACACACGGGAGGGTGGGGCCGCTCCCCGTGTTGTGTGTGTGTGTGTTTTACATTGTTAAGCCATTACTGTCCTCATTTTTAAGGGAGGCCTGGTTGATAGATTGTGTTAGATTGTCATGCCAGAAACACTCCCAACATCAACTTGAGACCTCATCTGATTGAATTGTGGTAGTTTAGTCATAAGGGTCATAAGTGTCTTTTAAAAGGCCTGTAGAAATACAAAAAAAACACTTATTTTACGTTACCCAGCCCTATAACCACACAGCGTATTTTTTTAAGCTTGTGCATGTGAGACCAAGACTAGTTAAAACACACCCACAGAAACATTATTATACCTTTAAAAAATTTTAGAAGAGTCACTGTGTCAAGAATCAGGCGGGTTCGCAGAACAACAAAGCTGTGGCAATGCAAGGACTTAGAGCGCTGATATGGAAATGGTTTGCATTTTCAAAACTGGATCAACAATATCTGTTGGAAATTGTGCAGCGCAACAAGTGCCAACACAGATGGGGAAACATGGCAAATCATGTCCACAGTGATGGGATGGTTGGTCAACTTTATCATCCCACCTTCCCGATGTACAGAACGAGCAGCAGTTGCTTCTGTTGGTCTTTTAGTTCTTACCTCACATAATAACCAAAGCCAGAGATTGCCAAAGACATGTCGCCATGGCAAAAACCATCCGAAGCAATTCAACGCGGCTAAATCTGGGTCCCAGAACGCAACGTTTTTAATGCAGAATGGAGAGACGAAGTGAAGGAGCTGCTTCGCATGGTTGAGCCGCACAGCAGAACCTCACATAAGCCTAATCAGTCATATTGTTGCTGTTGTGGAGGGACAATGCAGCGTATGTTTCCCTCCTCATTATATGTATTGAATGTATATACATATCAAGAGTTACCTGTCGATGTGTATGAACAATGAACATTGTGATATTTTTGGCTAAATCCCTTGGCCTCTTCCCACAGTGAGCTGCCATGCCCTTGAACTACCTTTCTCTCCTCCTCACCAAAATAATCCATTAATGTAATTTCACTTTACTTAATTTATTTAATGAAAATTTATGCCCTGATTCAGCATTTCACATCTCTCCCTAATCTAAATGTGACAGAGTTAACTGGAGAGATAATTTGGTTAGCTACAGGCTACTGTTTTCATCATTAAGCCCATCTTAATCACCACTATCCTTTCTGTGCACTGGCACGGACTCACTGCCTTGTGCTCCGCATGCCATGTGCAGGGGGCCGTGTTTTTGACGGCCGGCGCCTGCATGTGACAGTTCCACTGGCCACGAGCAACCGCCCGCTCCTTGCCGTCTCATGGCATCTGTGGCGTTGTTCTTTAAAAGGCCAAGAGCCGCTCACTGTGGATCCCCTTCAATGCGGCGCGGAGTCAGCTCTCCTCACAGTCACTGTTGGACTTCAGATGTGGGGCTGAAGAGAGCAACACTGACTTCATGTGGTTAAACAGAGCACCGGCTTGTTTACGAGACCAGCCTCTGCTTTTACTGCGGGTCAAAAAGGGCAGGAAGGTGTCGGCTGCAACAAAGACGAGCGAATTGTTATATCTGTGCTCGGCTGAAACGATAAGCTGATAAACAGAAACTAAATCTGCAACAAACTTGATATTTTCCAGTAATTAAAAGATGTCAGTTTGAAAATATATTTATTTATATTTTTATATTTTACATTTTCAATGTTATCAATTGGACATATCTGCTGTTTGACCTGTTGGTCTAATACAGGCTGTTTGAGTAAGTTGAATAAACTATTTTCTGACATTCTTTGATTGATCATAACAATTTGAAATCTGCATTTGCAGCCTTACTTTAGAAATGATTCTCCCTTTCTGAGATATCCTCCATTACCACTCACTTCATCTCTTTTGTCTCCACACCAGTTTTCAGGGAGCCCTACACAGTCCGCGTGGCCGACCAGCGCTCCATGCGAGGTAATGTCGCCGTGTTCAAGTGCCTCATCCCCTCAGCTGTCCAGGAGTACGTCAGCGTGGTGTCTTGGGAGAAAGACACCGTCTCCATCGTCCCGGGTAGGACAATCAGCCAGCGATGGCCATTAAAGATTCACTAAAACACAAACTAACTCAGTCTGTAGGTAAAACCACCTTGTGCCACAGTCCTCATGCGCCTCTGTCCCTCAGTGTGAAATGTACTGTCACGGCAAACTGTTTGTTGACCACGGCAGTTATATTTGGCTGAGTGCAGGCTCGCTGTGTTTGATCAGTTGGTGGGTAATAATGGAAAGCAAATGATCTAATGTCACACCAGTGTGTCACTGGTGTCACCAACATTTGCCCTTGTTAGTTTCAAATAATAATAAATCCCAACCTAAAATCCTGAATTTTTTCTTTAATAAAGAGTTTATTTGTAATTGTTGATGCCCTTTAAATGACATTGGGTTAATGGCATCTCCTGTTCTCAAAGGTTTAGATAAAATGCTCTAATCATTCAAAAGCAAGTCAGATGAATTGGCCTTTGCCTGGCTCCTCACTCACTCACTGACACCGCCGTGGTTAATAGCTGTGTTACAGGGATAAATCAGGCATTAGTCTACATGTGCTGTGTGTGTGTGTGTGAGGGAGGAGGACAGAAGGGTGTGTATGTGGGCTGGTGGGATCTAATTTGATGAGTGATAGATCTGTTTAGCTGCTCATCACAGTCACTCAAAAGAGAGCAGCCACACCTCTAGGGCTCTGCTGAGTCTGGAGCTGTTCTCTGCGCTATTCAGATCCTCACGTGTTTTAACTGAGGAACGACATTGGCTTCACACTGAGCCTCCTGCATGCCGCCGTGCATCGTGTCTGTACATTCGCGTGCAGGTTTGTGTGACACAGTGTTGACATTTGCTCCACGGGGCAAAGGCAAATTGCAGGATTGTCAGACGAGCCTGTTCAGGTCAGATGATACTTATTGCTCCCGCTGTCCCTTATCTCATCCTCTGATACCGAGCGCCCTTTTTCATCTTTCTCAATAGCATGTGTGTGAGTGTGTAAAGAGGAGTGCGTGTGTGCAAGTTTGTGTGCCTCTTTGTATGGATCTGTCCTTCACATGGGAGCGCTCATTGATCCTGCACAGCTGTAGAGTGTGTGTGTGTGTGTGTGTCCACGTATGCGTGTGTGTGTGTGGCCTGAGGGGGGTTTCCAGTCTGGATCGATAAAGCTTGCTGTTGGATTCCCCTCTCTCTTGTCACGGATCCCTCAGTGTGAGAGTGGTGAGACGGGGCCAGTCTGTTTAACTGATAGCTCTGTCTGCGAGTGTGTGTTTGTAAAAGTCACTTCATCATGGCTGTGTGGTAAGAGCTCAGTGGGAGTATGTTATTGATCAACTGATGGACACGCTCATATGAACAAGAAAGAGCATGTACACACACACACACACACACACACACATTTTGCGTAAGGCAGCTCTCTGTTGTTAACTTCTGTTTAATAACAACTGTTTTTCTTTTAATAAGAGTCATTAAAAGAAACTTTTATATAATTTGCTCTAAAATCAAAATGTCAAACACAGTTTTAACAAATATTCTCAATAGTTTAAAATATAATAACTTTAGAGACAAGGGTTAATGGACTTTGATACAAGATGTTCAAGATTTGGGAAAAAATTACTATGGATGGTATTATTTTGCTCCAGCTGTACTAGTATGAACTGTAAAATGTGACCTTGGTTTGCTAAAGTATATTAAAAACAATTTTAGTGGTAAAACTATTATCAGCAGAAAAAAGTAGTTGACAATAAACTATTTTCATATTTAAAGATTTTAGCTGTTTTTCAAGTAAACATGCCAAACGTTTGCTTCCAGTCTCTCTGTTTGCGGCTGTTCTATGTTTTGTGTTACACTGTCACTGTAAATGCAATAAGTGATGGGTTATGGACTGTACCTCGGGACCTGAAGGTGTCTCCTTAGGGCCTGAGAAACGATGATGGACATTTATTACTAGTCTGTGAGCTTTTACAGATACAATTATTATTTAATGAATCCCGAAAATAAATGCTGAATTATATATTAATGACGATAATTGCCTTAAAGCATCTGCTTTGGCATTTGAACTACTTTGAGCGCTTTGTTTTTGTTTGTTGTCTCGCTCCGTCTCTCTGCAGCGCTCATGAATAGGTCGTAACACAGTGCTCCTCTTCTTCTGTCAGTCCGTCTTTGGCTCAAAGCCTTCTCTCATCTCTTTCCCTCCCTGGTACAGACTGGTGGCCTGTGTCAGCATCGTGGCCACACACACACACACACACACACACGTATTCCTACACGCGTACGCCTCTCACAGCGTACTACACTCCACCGTACACCTTATAAATCCATCCATCCACTCCATCTGTCAGCTCCTGGTGACATGTACAGCTTCTTCTCTTTCAGCAGCGCTCGGGATGCTCTAGCGCCCGCCATTTATTAGGGACAGTGCATGCCAAGGTATTGGCTTGACAGGATGACACATGTCACACTGGCGACTGTGTTGGTCAATAACGCTGAGTTTGAACGCGTTTGATGAAGAGGCAGGATAGTGTTTACTGACAGCTGGCCTCACTGCGAGATGACCCTGCCTGGGTGTCATGTCACTATCTGACAGCCAAATCTGTTTGCGTTGAGGCCCGTTCGCGGAGCGATGTGGGGAAGCAGTCGGCAGACAGACAGACAGACAGACAGACAGACAGACAGACAGAGGAGGGCTTTGTGTGTTGACTGGCTATCCTGGTTTTTACTCCCCTGTCATACCTCCCCTTCTGCTGCTATCTCTCTATCAAGCCATGTCTCATCCTCTAATTGATGGTTTGCTGGTGTTGCCGTCAGATAGAAAATTAGCATTTGTTTGCTTGTCAGTTAGGGAACTGAGAGAGGATGCTCTGTTGACGGATGTGTGTGAAGGAACTTCATCTTTGTGTGCGTGTGTGTGTGTGTGTGTGTGTGTGTACGTGTCACTTTGTTAGTATCCATCTCCTCCTCCAGTTGGAGCTTAAAACAGTGCGAGTTTTATCTGGTCACCATGGTAACGGGTGCGATCTGGGGGCGGAATGAGGAAGGTGTGAGGATGCATCACTGCCTGATTTTTATTAGTGCATCACCATGGCTCAGCTCCGCCACTTTTATACACATGAGCACACACACATACACATGTGCACAACCACACACACACACACACACACACTCACATGCATGACACAGCTGTATATTTATATATTTATTTACACTGTCGGTTGGTGTGGATATACAGGAGATGTTGTCAGTGCCAGGTGAATTTATCTTTTAATTCAAAGTGTGCAGAAATGCCTGTTAACTTTTTTCTTCTTTCTCTCTCTCTCTGATTGCATTTTTAGAAGTTGTTAAATTTAATCTCACTTTCATGGTGCAAAGTCTTGAATAGAGTGACGATGCTGTGTATGTGTGCTCGTGGTTTGTGAGTGACACTGTACATGTTACGCCTTATATGGCATCCAATAAATTGCTTTAGTCAATATACCAGCAAATATCTTAATGCAGATAAAGTGATATCTGTGAATATGTTAGCCAAAGTACAGTAATGAATTTTGTCAAGCATGTGTCACCATTTTGTTGTTACCAGCGAACACGTTTGTCAAAGTAAACGGAGAAATTTGACATATATCATAAAATTTCATACAGAATATGCTAAGATACAAACCGCATCACATCATGTGATTATTATAATGAACTGACACCTGACATATTTCACCCACTGTTGGATAAAACATTGTCATTGTAAGATATCATACAATTATAAATAACTCTAATGAATATTTGCCTTTAATAAACTGATTTAATTGTAATTGGTACAGTTATTATCTGTGGAATTTCCTCAAAATCGGATGCATTTTAAAAATGTTGCTTCATTTAAAGAATATAGTTTATTACAGTTAAATTAATGACTGATTCAAAAGTTTTGCAGCTACTTTTCTTCCTTATTATATGAGGAGGCATCAGACAGATAGATGGCTGGGTGGGTGAGTGGACGGACGGATGGATAGAATGTGGGAGAGACAAAGAAAGGAAGTTGAGATTGAAGAGGGAGGGGAAAAGTGTGACGTCCGTGTTTTTGCATTCATTGATTGAGGTTGTTTAATCTCACACACACACACACACACACACACACACTCCCTCTCTCTCTCCCTCTCTCTCTCTTTGTGAAGTGTAGCGTCACCACAGCTGCTGCAGCTTCTGTCCCAGTCTCCATTTTGTGGCCACTCTGCAGAGGCCTCACACCCTCTCCACCCCTCTGCCTAGGGTCCATGCAATGATCATCAGTTACATGTTTTTTCACAGATGGAAAATGTGAACATTTTTGTGTCCTTTGTCAGATCAATGTAAATAAGATTTTTAGACTTTAAAAAAAATGCCTCATGTGGATAGAAAAACTGAAAATTATGAAATGATTTGGTGAGTGGCGATTAGTTTGCCATTAAAGATACACTAAAACACCTGCTTGTTCGAATCCCGGACCAACAACTGTGGAACTGGTGGACGACCAACCTTCATACTGCACCACAGTCGCCCTATATATGTTAGAGATGTATATATTTTTTTCTTTTTCAACGTTTCCCGTTTTGCTTCCTACAAATCCGGGTGTCTTTGTAATGCCCGGCTGTGCTGCTGCCCCCGTCACATCATCCTATCTGAAATTAGCAGCCCTCTCCAACAAACATGTTTCAGTCAAGGTTTGTCAATCCCCAAGCATGTCTAACTTTGCATAATTTGAGAAACAGTGCATCATTTTTGTAAAGACTGACAAGAAAATTACATTAGTCCGTTGTAGTTTTACGAAAAGATGACCTGTTGTAGTACAAGGAAAAATACTATCACACATTGTTAGACACACTGCTTGCACACACGCTATTTACAAGCACATACACACTACACACACTGTATTCACACACTTCACACACACTGCACACACACCACACACACTCATGCACACAGTTCATGGTCATAGTTATCTGCTACCAACCAATTTGACAATGTTTCGTGTGCTTAGATCCCACGTTTTAAAGCAACCCAAACAAAAATTAAAACTACTGTGAACACCTAAAATCTTTTTTTCTGTTTTTCTATTCCGAATTTCAAAGATAGAAAGTTGAAAAATCATGGACTGGCCGCTCTAGTCTTAACTTTATTCCTCTCTTTCCCTTCATTTCCTGAGGCACGTATTAGGAGATGATGAAGTGACAAAGCATCAGATTTTCCTTCCACTCCATCAAACCTGAAAGTGAACAACAGATAGGCACAAAAATGGCAGAATAAGCAGAAAAAGAAAGACAAAGTGGCACAAAAGCATGACATGCTAAATTATGCAGATGGGAAAGTGGGCATAGGATGGAGGGATGAAGCCGTAGGTATATGAGTGCATTTAAGAGCGATGCAGATGGACAAAGCGGCGTGTGTGTGTGTTTCCGTGCGTGTGTGCGTGTGTTTGGGAGAGATGTTTTCTTGCTGTCCCCATCACCCATGGGAGAATAGGGGCTAGGGGCTTTAAAGCCAACGTGTCGTGCCATTAAAGATGTATTCTGACAAGTACTTAACGCCCCCCCATGCATTCCCTAACCCTCTCTCCTCCATCTCTCTTTTACCTTTAGACTTTTTTTTCCTCCCGTTTTAAGCTTTAACTAATACAAATATTGTGTGTATGAATCTGTGCTTCTCTTTAGGATAGTAACAGTTTCTAACTAGTGTGTGTGTGGGGGCTGTGGGGCAAATGGGTGGTGTTTACTTATTGATGTGTGCGTATGTGCTGTGGTGCTTGTGTGCGTGTGTGTGAACCTGGCAGCGATGCATGTTAGGTTGGGTTATTTATTCAGCACTCGTGTTTGGATGTTTTACAGAGAGAACAGGTGCAGAGCGACTCTAAGCTCGCTCTGTTTGAGAGGACTCAAACAGTGTGTGTGTGTGTGTGAGTGTGTGTGTGTGTGTGTCTGTCTGTGTGTGTGTGTGTGTGAGGGAGAGAGACAGAGGGTGCGATAGTAAGACACAGGGGCATTCACTGCTGTCCAGGCCCGGATAGGGCTGCAGTGTTTGTCTCTGTGGATGACATGATTCGAGAGTCGCAAAGAAATGATTTGTAGCTTTCAAGATCCACTGAGACGTAAATGTTCAGGTTCTTTGTGCAATGGAAGAGACATGGGGGTTGGGTGGGTGCACTGGATGGATACAGTACATGGATGCACAGGAACATGGATGTTCTGTGTAGAGATTGAAATGGCGGGAGAGATGGAGGGAGATTGAAGGAGGGAGGGAGGGAGGGAGGTAGGAAGTGAGAGAGGCTTGTGCACGAGGAGAATTTCAATGCCACTCCAATCATGCAGGCAGTCTCGTTAGCCCAGGGAACATTTGCATAGCGTTTCGGCGAATTCATTTGGCCTTACTCAGAGAAGATGGCTCCCTTTCCTCTCTTCTAGTTATTCATTAACCACACACAGCTGAGGTGTGCACAAATGTGAGTTTGTGTATGCATTTCTGTTTGTTTCTGACCTGCTTTCGATCTTTTCTTTCATAATCCTTCTTGTTTGTGCAGGAGAACAGTGTTTCCTACCGTGTAGCACTGCAGCACATTAACATGTTTCTGGCTGATTGGACACGTGCCTCGTCGTATCCTCCTGCATACAGTGTATGCTTACAATAGTAGTGTAAGTACATGTCAGCAGACAGAATCGCTGTCATATTTTTGGCCAAATGCAGAACCAACGTCAGAGCATTACTCACCACGATCTCCTCGCCAACACCCTCTTACTCAAAGAGTGACGCCGTATCTCAACTTTGTGCATCAGTGTTAGATGCCTTCCTTCCTTCTTTCCTTCCTTCCTTCCTTCCTTCAAGGATCTAATTAGGAAAAAAGTGCATGATGGAGGATCACACAGTCAGATTCATATTGCAGGTCCATCACTAATGGGGATCATGACTTGCCCAAAAACATGTCACTTGTAAGATGGTGTAAGAACGCGCGTGTGTTATCAGTGAGGGAGCACAGCCAGTAAGTGAAGATGACACACATAATGAAGAATCCAGTGGATGTGTTATTCTAATTATCCCACTGACACTGACCTACAATGTAATGTTGTTTGACAGTGCACAGCAACCGAGATGGTGAAGTGTGTGTGAGTGTGTTGGAAGTGTGGATGAATTTGCAAACCTTTCTGACAGGGTTTGTTGTGTGACCTTTGCTGAAAATGAGTGGTTTTTGTGTCTGAAGAAAAATAAACGAAAAATCTTGTATGTCTCTAACTTTATGTAAAAGATAAGAATATTATATTAGCCTTAAATGGTAACCGGCGTTATATACTGTAGAAAAATTACTGCAGATCTAAAAAATACACCTGTTATAACAGAACTTTGTTCTTTTAAATATATGATTTAACTTGCAGGTCATTTATCCACAAGCAATACAGCAAAACACCTTAATGCCTGTTGTACTGAATGTGTAGTTTGTTTAACTTTTTGGCTCCATAATTTTGTGGATAGTTACAAAAGAGCGTTGTCAGGTTGTCAGATCCATGTGAACGTAGGGTAAATGCATGTATTCCATTTTTAAGCTTTCATGGTAAAGAAAAAGAAAAAGAGAATGTCATATGAATATGTTGAACAATTAGTTAGTTTAAGTAGTTGTTTAAGTCATTTTTAGACAATAAAACAAACATCTTTTGTTGCAGTTTTTCAAGTATGATGATTTTTTGAGTTTTAGGCTTTTTGTTGTATAGAACTGCATGTTATGAGCAAATGTTTGACTAAACAAACAATTAATATCTGCAGATGACTTGACGATAACAGCACATCTCTACAGTGTATGTTAAATCCTGAAGCACTGTGAGTGCTGTGTGCAGTTTTATGTAAATTATGAATTTGAATCTGAGCTTATTAGTTTATGACTGAGTTGACTGGCAGGTCAGAAACCTGATAATGATAAACAGAAAGAGTAAGGGACATGTGCGTGTGCATGTGTTGCTGTGTATTTGTGTTTTTAGCAGCACGGTGGGGGCAGGGCAGTATGAGAGATATCCTGTTCCAACACATCCCCTCTGGAGCTGACTTAATGACCCGTGACCTGAAGATGTACACGCTAGAGAGGCGGGGGGGTGAGGAGGGACAGAAAGGAAGGAGGAAAGCAGTGGGGTGAGGAGGCAGGAAAAATGGATGAAAACTGCAACAAATAAAGCAGGAGGGAACGATGCAAATGTGTCCTGCCTTACAACTGGGCCTGTGAGCGGGCGGCGCTCCTCCTCTTCCTCCTCTTTTGTCCGTCTCTGCTGCTTTCATTCATTTTTCCTTATTCGTGTCTTTCATCAGGCTCATAGATCACAGCTAATCAAAGACAGGATGAAGACAGCCAACGGAGCTCTGACACGCGGCCCACAATGGGCACAGGTAGAAGCACAGAGATAAAGATAGAGGCTCAGAGTCAGACGAGACGGAGCTGGGATAACTCAGGAGGAGACAGCTGAAACTGTCCACATTTCCAGGAGTCACAATGTTCCCTTTTTTTTGTGTGTTCATAAAAAAATGCGATTCATTTCCCCCCTTTCTAACTCCCCCTGCTTCTTCTCTCACACTCCCCTTCACCTCTGCCATGTCTAATTAATTAAAACAGTGTGTGTCTCTGTGGATGTGCTTATGAGAGCCCTCACTGACCTCCCCTGTGAGCAATGGCATCTCTCTATTAATAGCTAATCAATGGACTCTCAGGGATGTATGGGATGCCCTGAGGACTCCCATAAGGCATATGCCTCCGTATCAGCGCACACACCAGTAGTTTATAGAGGTTAGTGGGCTGCATCATACGAGCAGTGAAGGTTATTTTGCAAAAAACATTTTTAATGTTTAATAGAAGACGCTCTGATAGAGAGTTTCACGTTTGTCCCCTTTTGGTTTGTTTGCATCATAAATGCGCCGTCTCTGTCTCATTTTCTCTCGTACCTACGCCTCCTAGGGTTCTCTTACTGCTTGACTTGACATTTATTCCTCTCAAGCGGTTATCAGGCCCACCTGACCGCCTCTTGTTTTGCATCATTATTTTCCTTCTCCTTTCTGCTATTTTCATTCTATTTTCCCCTCCGCTCTCACTTTCTGTACCTTAGCTCTTGGTATTTTGAAAGTGCAGTCTGTTTCTTTTTTTTTTTTTTTTTTTTTTTTGTTTTGTTGATGTGCCCAGCCATTGTTTTACAATGCCCAGGGCGATGCAAGTTTTCTGTTTCTCTCACTCTGTCTCACTGGAGACATTGTTTGGAAACAGTGATGTGAGTTTCAAATATGTCCTGGGAGGAATCGTCCGTGTTTTTTTTTTTTTTTTTTTTCCGTTTTACCTTTCTTCTATCCTTTAGTCAACATTCATTGAGCTACAGTAATGGCTCACTCCTCTACAACCCGAAATCCTAATTCACACCCTGATGCAGTGCCAGTATTTATGGTAAGCAGGGAACACGATGTCCAGTGCAGCTGTGTGACTCATTTGTGTGTTTTTAATCATTTTTGAACAGCGGAGGTCTAAGCCACAGAACTATTTATGAACAGACAGTAATTTTCTGTACTTCAATAATTTCATCTCCACTGGGTCTCCGAGACCCCAGGACTGCCGTGAAAATGTGCTGGTAGACCTACTTTGTTACGGTTAGACAAAGTCTTGACCATATTTAACTGAAAGTTGTACAGTAAGAATTGCTTCAGTCCTCCCAAGCGAAGCAAATGATCACAACTGTATGAAAATATTCACTATTCCTTTATATTGACGTTGTTAACCAGAAAATAGGCTCATACGTGAAGTAGCATTAACAGTTTCCATGCTTCAGATTCAGACAGATAAGGACCCATTATCCTTTATTAAGGGAACAAGGTTCCATACTCTCTGTCAGGCTTCCTCTACAACACTTGAAGCAAAATAAAAACCTGACTCACTTTGTACTTGACCACTATTCATACCTATCAACTGCCCTTTGACCATGAACAACGTGTGTGTGTGTGTGTGTGTGTGTGTGTGTGTGTGTGTATTTCTCTGTGTGCTAGAGAGAGAAGAAAATCCTTTCACGTCTGAGCTTAGCTGACTAAGGCTCCCAGAAGACAAAGGAGGCGAGGGTTAACAGAAAACGTAATTTGAATCTCATATACATTTCAGTTGAAAGTCATTCTAGCCTTGGCACATTCTCTCTGGAGTTGGTGTCACACACAAACACGCGCACGTACTCCCCGCTCACGTGGACAAAGCTGTTGTGCACCAGCACAGATTGACAGTTGAGTGCTCGCACTACAGCTCGTTCATCCTTGTTGACTACGTCTCTGCTGCCAAATTGAAAATACAATGCACGCATGTCAGATTCAGCCTCTCTACACAAAGTGTATTGTAATAGTTGCTTAGACACTTAAATACCCCGAATACAACGTTAGGAACAACAAACGGGAAGAGAACAACAAGCTGTAGGTAGTAAACTGATTTGTCCTGGCACTTTTTCTTCCTCCAAACCCATTTACCCTGATCCCTGGGAAACACAGTGCTCCAACATCATCTGCTAACAAAGCCCACAGATCCTTTTTAAAGTTAAATGACCCGGTCTGTGAAAATCACCGTCACATGTCACTATGTCGCTTTGATATTTCTTACAAGGCCACAAGAAACGACAGCAGACACTGGTCCTGACCTTTTAAACTTTTAATTATGAATTTGCTGTCGGGGATCAAAATAATGAAATTGGCATAATGTTTGCTACGCTGCAATACTGTAATTTAGTCCTTCAGCCATAGAAAGGAAGGGCTACATATCATGTGCTGACAGTGTCAAGAGAATACACACATTTTTTTGACTTGTCTCCCTGTTTAAGCCCCCCCCACTCACCAGCAGCACTCATCTCCAGATCTGCCATTTGTGTGTCCGTGTGTGCGTGATGCTCGCGCACTGGCGCTCATCTCGGTGTGTATCTCGGTGTGTGTCTCTCTCCCTCTGCATAAACAGTGTGCCCTTCTCTTGCGGGCTGACAAGTGAACGCCTTGTTTATTTCTGTTGAGGGGAAAACAGACGGGTATTTATTCCTTCGCTCCCCTACCTCCAGCACTTTCTCTCACTCCCATCGCCCTTCGTTTTCACGTCTTCACTTGAAACACTCAGCTGTACAGTAACGAGCTAATGTTTCATCAAGGTGAGGTTGTTTAAATACGGACAGATAAATGATCTTCAGCGGGTTTGTTCTAAGTTTTTACTGTCATCTCAATAACCTAATTCTCTGGCGCCATATACAGATTATGTCTCTAAAGCATGTGACTTTATGCGCAACAGGAAAAACATACTGCATGTATGTTTGTCCAGTCTGGGAGATTCATTGAGCTCCGTGTCTCATAATTACGTTTGAACAACTGCTGCATCAGTGAACCCTTTTGTCTCTCTTAGTGCATTGTCTCTCGGTGATTTTGTTTTGTCTGTCTTAGCCCTGGGCATCTGATTTCTGAATAATTTGCCATCATCCTAGAGAGATGGGGTTTGGACACAACAGCATTGTAGCTCAGTATTGTGCAGTATTCACTTAGGGTTATTGTCGTGGGATGAATGCAGGATGAAATTTCATCCTGTGTATGAACATATGAGCGGCTGTAATTATTGAGCTTAACCATGAATGTAAATAGATTGTTGTCTCCTTATCAGTGGCCTTTTGAGGTCATTTCACAGATTCCCTGTTGAGATGGGTTCTAGCCTCTGACTGGACCCTCCAAAAGGTGGATTGTGCGCAGCTGTTAAATTCTGTTGTAGATTAACTTTAAAAACGAAGTTCAGGCTCATTGTCCTGCTGCATCACCAAACTTCTTCGAGCTCCAGCTAGCAGCAGACAGCAACACTGAGATTATCCTGTAGGACACCTTGATAAAGTTGGGAATTAATTTTCCCCCTCACAGTGGCAAGCCGTCTAGGTCCAGAAGCGGCAAAGCAGCCAAATGATGCTCCCTCGATCAAACATTATTTTTAGAATGATGTTTACAAGTTGGTAGACAGTGCTTTTTAATTATTCAGCATGCAGTGGTGTGCGCTCTTCTCAAACAATTCTGGCTTTGTTTCAGACATTTACCCAGGAGTGTTTTTGAGTGTCAAGAATGTCTTTGTCAAACGTCAGGCTTGCTGCAGTGTAGATTTTGGAAAGCAAAGGCCTCCTCAGTGGTGTCCTGTCATTGATACATGCCTTTGCAATGTTTTACGCATGGTCGGAAAAATCACGTGAACAGAGATGTTAAATAACTCCAAAGAATTCCTGAGTTGTTACTTTTTTTGTTTGTGCCTTTGGACTGATCTTGACTTGGCCATCTCTTCTATTGGGAGTAGCCAAAGTACAAAAACGTCTTCATTTGGACAAAATGTCCAGCTGTGGACTGATAAACATCTAGTCATTGAGAGTTTGAGTGTTTTTAGAGGTCAGTGCAGTTCTAAAGCACACCTCCATTCTGTTTGCATTGGTTGGCCTCCAGGTTTACCAGCACGTGACTCCAGTTAATGTTTAGTCATTAGAAGTGTTGTCATTACTTTTTCTACCAACAGTTTGTATGTTTATCATGTGTGTTCAATAAAGACAGGAAATATCATGATTATTTATGTTTCAGCTTAATAATATTGCGTTTGTTGAGATGTTGAGTGTGACTTGAAGATCAAATCCCATTTTATGACCAATGGTGCAGAAAAGCAGTAGTGCCAATGCTTTTTCTTGCAGCCGCACTTGTGTAAAGAGCTACGTACATTTTATTAAACAGTTTGAAACATTTCCAGTTCCCAAGCATAATCCAGTCTTAATGTTGCTCTGGAGTCTGACGTACAACCATAATGTTGCTATAGAAACAGCCGAAACAATCATTGCAATTTTATCTCCATTTGCCTCAATCTTGAGCTATTTAACATTTAGTGAAGCTTATTTTTACCTCATGTAGCTTAAAGAGGACGGTTAAACATTTGTGAATTGTCCATCATTAGTCCTAACCATGAAATCCAACAACTGACTAGTCGCATAGAAGTAGCTAGTGATTTAAAAGTGTGCGGTTAATACTGGGATGAAAGTAATGTGGATAATCTCCAGGATCCACAGTCGATATTAAAACAGAAGAAGAACAAACTGCGTATTTATTCTGTATGTTACCCGAGGGTATGTTGTTTGTCACAGCGGCTCAGAGATAATGTTCACAAAGGGCTGATATAAAGAGTTGACTTATTTTACTAGTTTGTCTTCTGTGCTAATGTAGCCCTCTAAGAGATTCCAGCAGTGCACACGTTTTGTGTGTGTGTGTGTGTGTGTATACATATATATATATATATATATATATATATAGATATAGATATATTAAGTTGTAACTGATAATAACAACTTATCTCCCACAAATGTCTTGCAGGGCTTCCTCATATTCACACAAACTGTTTATCCAGTCAGGTTTTGGGCTCAGCCTCAGGTTCACTTGTGTGGTTTTACACATTGAAGCAGTTTCAGGTTTTAGGTGCCCCACTGTCTTCATGCAATGTGTCTATCAGTCCGTACAATTCTTATGTGCTTATGTATGAATTTCTTTGTAATAATAATAGTCAGGTGTCCACAACGTTAGGCAGTAGTGCTTTATCTTGTACAGTTTATGTTGTATATAGGTTCAGAGAGATGGATGCTTTACTTTTTCTTTTCCCAGTGTCTGTCCTTATGTCCATGGTAAATGGTTCATAGCAGTCCGTCTCAAACCTTAATGTGAAGAGAATGAACTCTTTGTGTTAAAATATACTAGGAATAATGGTGATGAACTGTCATTATGTTATGGTAGTATACAGTGCGTATCAGATAAATCTTTTAAATCAACCAGATGAATGTTTGAATATTTGCTGTAGTCTGTGACCAGCAGAATCTTTTTAAAGAGCAAGTCCTGGGTTTTTAGTTCCGTCTATTTAGGACCTCACGAGAGCCACTGGGACCTCATTTGCATGAGGAAGCTTCTGTTTCCGTTGTGGATCATCCTTCACCAAAAAGAAGTGACCTAATTTTTCAATTACAGGAATTCATTGGTTGCCGTTATGGTCATTATAGTTTTATACAGAAAAGCCACCTATGTATGAGGCACACAGTGCACACACTTATAGAGGGCAGGTGGAGGGGCTGGTAATTGTGGCATCAGTGAATAACCAGTGGACACGACTGGATGTTTTCCTTGCCAGAAGTCAACAGTGCGTAGCAGCGTTCCACTAATAGGGAGAGTGGCTCTGCATATACGCAATGTGTTGCTGTGCAGGAGAGAACCATTCTGTCACTGTGTGTGTGTGTGTGTGTGTGTCCTTATACTGTCTGTGTGGATGAGTTTGTACATTTATGTATGCATATGCATGGTCATGTGTCTGCGTACAAATGCGTTTGTTCATGCGTGCTTGCATATGCAGTGTGCACATTTGTGTGTGCGGCAATAATATTGGGCTTTGCTGACAGGTTAGAATATGAGAAAGAGATGGATTGACAGAGAAATAGAGAAACGGGAAGAGGACGAGTAAGATGAAGTGATGACTCAAAGAGCAGTTGCTGAGGAGGGAGTGATGGAGGGAGCGAAAGACAGAGGGACTAGTGATCTCTAGAGCGATGTACACGGGGACCAAAGACACATTCTGCCACCATAAGCATGTTTAAATTTTGAACAGGCACTTAGGGGGGACAGCACAGAAATGCATATTTGGGAAAGAGGTTCGAAGCAGGCACTTGTGGGTAAAGCAGTGATTTCTGTGTGTATGCAAGAGAAAGAGGTGTTTAGAAGAGGGGAGAGAGCAGAAAGGAGACGAGAAGAGTTAGAGTGGAGGAATTGAGGGAAAAGAGAGATGCCGGCTTTCTTAATGGAGGTGTTTTTGCTTCACTAATTTTAGGGCCCATTTAACAGAGTGTGCTCCGCTCTCCCCTCCTACTGTCTCTGCCTCACTCGCTCCCCCGTCCTTCCATCTCACCCTCTCCTCTATTTCCCTACATCTCCAGTTAATTTAATGAAGGGCTGCCCGATTGCTTTTAGCATTAATATTCCAATACCAAGTGATGTAAATAATGAATGTAACCTCCCTCCATTCTCTCCCTCACTCCCTCACTCTCTGGATGATGTTGAGCCCCATCTGTCGTCTCTGCGGTGGCACAGAGCACTCCCCAAGGATGAGAGGGAAAAGTGGGATGAGAGGGCAGAGAGAAAAAAAGAGAGGGAGATGAGGATGAGGGGTGACGGAAGGTGCGTCTAAAGGGAAAACATGAGCGTGTCTTCTGCTTAGTGCCCGAGCCGAGATTTTGTGGCTGTGGGTTTTTCTGTTTGAATGAGAGATTTAATTTTACACCCTTCAAATGCAGTATCACAATAGATTATTATGACAACCTTTCTGGGCTTTAAAAGCTCCAACTAATGCCCAAGCCATTTTCCTATTCTGATTTTTTTTTTTTACGTGTTTCATTTTCAAAGGCTCATTAAATTTTCTTGTGAGACTGCAAAATTGAACATAAAAACTTTTTTTTTAATCAAATCCAAGGTACACTTTACATTCTAATTTGTCAACCTTTGCACCACTTGCTTCTAATTTCTACTGAGCACCTGATCCCATGGATGAAACAAAAGGTTGATCTAAATCAGGGGTTTTTGTAATTCTGCTCCTCAAGCCCCCTGCCTGCTTCTTTTCTGGCTTTCTCTGCCCTACTCAGTGCTGATTTCCTGAATCAGGTGTGTTCAGTCTGTCAAAGCTCTTCGTCTCCCCCGACTCAACTTTATCTAAAATGGTGTCTTCCATCTTCTGATTGACTGGACACACCTGATCGGGACATTCAGCAGCGGGTAGTGCAGAGATTCCTGAAAAACAAGGAGGGTAGGGGGTCTTGAGCATCAGTGTTAAGAACTCCTGATTTTGAGCCCAGTCTTTTTTTGTCTTTCCCAAAAAGATGCTGTGCCTTAAGTAAAACAGTTTTAAGCAGCACTGCAGACACTGCAGCAAGCATAAGGCATCAGAGAGGTTAGATTCTTTGTAGATAGTTAAAAGTTAATGGAAAACTTACACTGGATTTTTTTTCAGTCGACCTTTTAAGTGGCAGACAAAAGGGTACATGGTGCCTAATTTTTATTAATTTTATTTCAGAATCATATCAATTGTGTTGATTTGATGCAAACAGTACAGGGCATGAATGTAACACATTTGCAGTATATTATAAACACCAAATCTAAGGTAGGAATGTTTTTAGTCATGAGAAAAGGTTGAAGGAAAAAATGAAAGAAGTTGCAGAGCTGGTGTCTGGTTTAGACTGCAGGCCTCTTGCAAACTAGTAATGAGTGGAGCTAATTAATTTAGACTCTGCCAACAGATGGCTAAAGCCACATGGCAACCGCTAAGGGAGGTACTCCTCTGTTCCTCTCACTCTCGCTTCCTCTACTCCTTTAACTGTCTTCGTCCATCTCTCCAGCAGCACTCACTGTTTTGCCAGTGTGTGTGAATGTGTTTTGTCTTCGAAGTTGTCACCACCAGCCAGTGTATTTAATCGATCTTCAGCAAGCAAATGCCTCTCGGGTAGAGATGGTAGCTCTCTGGCTATTAAACAATTACCTACTCTCAAGGTGGTTACCTTAACCTTCAACAGAGAGACTGAGGCGGAGAGAGTGTGTTTTGCAGATGTGTAGTTGTTTCTGCAGGTAGAAGAGAATGAGATGAGGGATGAGAAAAGGCAGATGGAGCGATGGTGCAATAGGGTTTTGGCGTTAATGGATCACTCTTGTAAGCATCAGTCCAACATAATTTTGTGACCCACCCCACCCTTTATACATACACATGCTCGCACACACACACACACACACAGCCGCTAACCACTTAAATCTTTTTCTCTTATAACACACACAGAGAAGCCACACTACAACCACTCTGGTCTTTCTGCAACGAAAGCCATTTCTGAGGAGTTTCCCTGAGTACTTGAGCGGGAAAACACATTAAAGTTTAACTGGAGGAGGGCAGAGGAAAAGAAAGAATGAAACAAGGGCGCATCAGAGGAGTGACACTCACGCTATTCTCCTCCAATATTATCTCCATTTCAATTCTGTGCTTTCTCTTCATCCCTCTTGGCTAAATGGAAAGGTTAAAGGATGCAAGGGACATGCAAGACTGACTGAGAGGAGAGCAGAAGTAGATTATTTGAGTATGGAAGATGATCATTTATTGCATAGAAAACTAAATCTGTTACTACTGTGGTGTCATTCTAGTACAAATTTTACAGCACTATGTTTTATAGTTTCAACAATGGACAACAACGTTACTTGTATGGTTTGTCACTGGAAAAAAAAAATCAACATCCTGCCCTACATCACCAAATGAATGTAACTAGCAATAATTGCGTGTCTTTGTTCCGCCAGTCTCTTGTAGTGGATTTCCCCCTTTCTGCCAAAGAGCAAGTGTCAAAAGATGCAGAAACAAAAACATAAAAATGGAGAGAGGGCACAGACAGAGGAGGTGGGGGGTGTAGTGGCGGACAGATGGAGGAGCTGGCAACCACGTGGCACACTTTGCATGGGAGTGTGTGTGACACACAATAGTGGTAATTATCTTAGCCGTTGAGTGCACAGAGGGCTTGGCAGTATAGGGTATGATGGGGGTAAGGGGGGGGGGGCAGTCAAACAGTGATATAATCATAGTCCTTTGTGTGAGTGAGAGCAGAGGGCAGCTCGGTGTCATCTGTTATTGAGTGCTTATCCCCTAGCGGCCTCCCCTTTACACAAATGTACACACACACACAATGTATAAAATTTGGCTATTCATAAATTCATGCTCAGCCACTTTTCCATGTCATTTCCCAGCAAATCTGTCAGTCATGGCTGAACAATGTGCATTTTTAAACCAAACATTATGCTTAATGTGACACTCTGTGAGAGCCTGCTACTGGTTGGGACAGGTGACAATTTGATCTGCTAATACAAAGACTAATCGCTATGGTAACTATTTTTAATGTTAGGGTTGTCTTAACTGCAAGCAATGTAAGCTTTGTCCATTCATAAGCTGTTCTTGTGTTACCTAGTGTATGTACAGTCTAAATTATCCATTTGTGTTGAAGCCAACAGAAAATACTTGTGCGTCTACTTGTAGTGGTTCCTTTCCGGGGTCGTTTCACTCACTGGTCGGAGCTTGAAAAGGTTATTTTTTCTTTCATTATCCTCCGTTCATCCTTAGTCGGGTCGCGGTGACAGCAGGTTTAGCAAGGCTTTCCAGACTTCCTTCTCCCCAGCAACGATTCCCAGCTCCTCTGGCAGGATTCCAAGGCCAGATGAGATATATAATCCCTCCAACGCGTTCTGGGTCTAGCCCGGGGTCTCCTACCAGCTGGGTGTGCCTGACAGACCTCCAACTTAGTAAATGTCCGAACCACCTCAACTGACTCCTTTCAACGCCGAGGAGCGGCGACTTTACTCTGAGCTCCCTTTGGATTTTGGGAACTCCGCGCCTTATCTCTAAGGCTGAGCCCAGCCACCCTCCGAGGGAAGCTCATTTCAGTCGCTTGTATTATGGCATTATTTCGGTCATAACACAAAGTTCTTGACCATAGGTGAGAGGGTTGGAACATAGATTGACTGGTAAATTATGTGCTTCGCCTTGTGACTTAGCTCCCTCTTCACCACAGTAGTTTTTTCATGAAAACGACATTGGTTTGTGTGTTGAACATTCTTCATTCACTGTCAGTCACTCTCTCCACAGGTGACACATCCAGTTTGTGGGGACGCCTCTCTAAATGTTTAGAATCCATAGCATTAAAAACTACTTTGCAGAATACTGCCTCCTGAATTTTAGCTTTGAAAATTGTTTTCTAATAAATTGCAATATTGATTTGAGAGTTGAGTGTGGTTGCAAGTGTGTTATTGTGACAGTTATTTAATCCTTACTGTAAATTCATGCCATTTTCTTTCTTCTTCCTCCCTCTTTTTCCCCAACTTTATTTGTGAAGCCTTGGACTAAGTGCCGTTGTTAAGCACAAATAGAACAAATTCTCACTTCACACAGACATACTTCACATGAGTTTGGACTGCATGCCTGGAGTGAATCAGGTTCTGTTCGTGATAACTTGTTTTCTATTGCCCTGGTATGCAATCAAGTTACCTCTAAAATTTGCTTCGTACAGTATTTGCTAAACACACCTTTAGGAATTCATTTTATATAACTATAAATGGAATATCTTTGGGTTTTGGATTTGATGGTTCAACAAAACAAGCAATTAAAAGTTGTCACCTTGGGCTCTTGGAACTTGTGATGGGCGCTCATCTACACAAGAGACTGAATAGACACAATGCTGAACAAACTAATGATAACATTTAAGAAAGATGAATCCATAAAGAAAACTTCTATATTTCTTTGTGTTTCCAATCAAAACTAAACCAAAGACACACTGTAGACGGAGATAGTGTATGACAAGAAACAAAGGGCAGACTAGCGCCTGAAACGTCATAGTCAGTGCAGTGAGGGGTTGGGCGTGCAATGTAGTGTGGAAGCCTGTTTAGGACTTATAAATAATTCTCCGGCCTGGTCTTGATCCTTCAGCCCTGAGGAAATCCCACAGCTGACCAGAGAAAACACACGGCAGACATCTCAGACACGACCTTCAACTGTGTACCCCCACACAGGACCCATTCCAACCTCTTCAGATGCGTCTCTTTCAACATGACTCCTTTCCTTCTCTTGACCCCTCACTTACGCTCGCTTTCTCCCCGTCTCTTGAAGCTCTGCAGGGATCAGCTCAGCTTCTGCACATCCTCAACGATAAATAAATGTTTCGCTTTGTCTCCTCATCAATAATGCAGGCGTACTTTAAGTGCTGCTGTGGGGGATTACATTCTTTGTCTTTTCCCTCTGTTGTCCCTTCTCTATAAATTCTTTCCTCACCTTTACCTCCCCTAGCCCCCCGTCCCCCATCTGATAGAGTAGAAGAGGTGAAACACAAAAAGGCACTCAGAGTCTACCTGTGGCTTCCTGAGAGAGAAGCTTCGGTTTACCTGAGCAACAGGAGAGAAATCCTTCAAATGAAAGGGGAAAACTGATGAATTTCTTGGTTTTTCTTTTGATAATTATCCCCTATATTGTTCATCTCCACATTGACCTAAGATCTTCTCTATGTTTGGAATTTTGCAGCATCCCATATTACAGTCAAACAACAAAATTATTCAGTATAAATTGCTGTTACCATAATTATTTTATGAACCAACCTACTCTTCATTAATACTGCATATTCTGATTATTCTGTGTCTTGCTCTACGATAGCTTGAGTTTTTTGTACCAGGCAAGAGGCCTGTTCAGTTCTTGTGCTCACTGTCTGTGCAAGAGCATCAGCAACACTTTGTTATACGTTCACAGAGCAAGTAAATTGGACTAAAGGCAGAAGCAAACGAAGAAGCAGAGAAGGTAAAGACAGTTGCAGCAGAAAGTGTTACTGCACTGACACATCTGTGTAATGAGTCTGATTCAGAGGGTATATGTGCGTGCGTATATATGCTTGTGGGCAAATGTGTTATGTGCTTATGTGTTTCACGTGTGTAAGCACAGTTGTTTGTCGATGGTGCTCAAGTTAACTGAACAGTAGTAGTTCAGTAAGTTATTTTTTGTAAGCTTGAGCAGAATCACATGGGCAAAAGTATAATTATTGTACAATATTAAGCAAATTAGGACACTACCTTTAGTCATGAGGTCATCTCATTTTCCCCCTGTAGTCCTGGTAGCTGCCACAGGCTCTAGGGTGTAGCGAGTGATTTCACAAAAGGATATGGTCCCTCAACGGTTTAACCAATGAACACTACTGCTACCCATGTGTGCTGTTTCCATGTGCCCCCCGGTCACCCCAAATAAATGGTGGTGTAGATTTATACCATCATCAACTTTGTGCCTAATAATAAATAAAATTCATAATAGCTAAATTTGATGTAACTGCTTTCGTTTCTGGCGTTGTACATGACTGAAACTGTCATCAGTTTATCATCATCATATTTTTAGTAGCAACATCTGAACACTTTTATCCATAACAAATGTAAATCTTCTCCTGAACAGCGTGTATGTGTGTTTTGTCATAATGCCCAGACCTACTCCTACAGTAACCTATTGCAGGTGCATCCATTTTGTTGCATATCATCTCTGTAGTACTACAGGACAATACTGTACACCGAAATGAGTGTGTCAGTGTGTATCTGGTAAATGCAACCTGACAGTATGAAATGCCTGGAAGAGTGTGTCAGCATTTGGTGAATAAAGCCGCTGTATCTTGTGTGTCATTGTGGTCCATGAGCTTCTGGGTGAGGAGCTGCTCCGCATCTGATGTGATGTGCAGTGTATGCTGTGTGTCACAGCAAAACAGCTGTTCCTCCGTTGAGCCACTGGGCACCTGTGTTTGTGTGTGTGTGTGTGTGTGTGTGTGTGTGTGTGTGTGTGTGTGTGTGTGTGTGTGTGTCGGTGCAAGGGGCAGGCTGCTTTGTATCACTGTCACTCACAGAGACAGAGAAAGACACTGATGCTGTTTCACACTGACACTTATCTGACTCCACTGTCCTTAACTCTTACCCTGCTCCAGGCAGATATATATGCGTTTTTGTGTGTCGTATAGTCACATCACATGAAACCATGGCACCCAAACTCTGGCCCAAAGCCCATTCCTCTCCTCCACGATCATTTCTTTTCTCCCTCACTTTTTTCTTTCTCTCCTCTCCGAAACCCGTCAGCAGTGTGTGTAGCTCTAAATTTGAAGAATTTGTTACTGGACACGAATAATTTTATGTTCTTTGGATGCCAAATCACATTTTAGTTTTAGTGTTGGTTTATTGATTTCATGTTATCAAATCTGAATGTTGTATTAATAGAATAGTTAAATTATAAGCCTTTATTTTGTCTAAAATTCTTTTAAAAAAGCAAGCATACAATGCTTAAGCAAACTCTTCATGTTAGGTCCGTATTGTTGCCCTATTATTTTCATTTCTGACATTGAAGCAGCACAAAAATTAAGAGGAATAGTGATTTTTCAAGATGATGATCAAGCTGCACTTATTACTTTCTAATGTCGACTAATCTAAAAAAATCAGGCAATTATTGTCACATTAATCTGCCTTTTAACTTTCAACTTTATACTAATGTAATCACATGTCGTTCCAACTTTCTTTGCACTTCCCGTGCCATGTACATCACACAACCCAGAAACGACACCTTCATGCAAGTAAGGCACGAACATCTTAATAATAACAACGACTGGAGGCTGTCAGCTGCAGCAACACTCACACTCACACACCCGGCTACACAACAGACACAACATGCAAATGAAACGACGCTGCTGCTGCATAATTCAACCGAATAAGCCACAGAGCAGAACTCCCACAATCCCTAGCGCCCACAGGTCTCAGTCCCAGAGACCGGTTCCCCTTGGTTTGCTTCACTAATACAACATAATATAATTACATAACACAACAATTATTTTACTAAAAATAAACATAAATTTTAATAGAATAATTCAAAGTATTCCTCCCCCAACGACAGCCCAGTCTTGACTGATAATCTGTGTTTTACAGACTAACATTAATAATTGTCTCTCTTCTGTCGGCTGCTGATGGGGACTGAAGGGTCCTGTTCTGGTTTGGTGCTGGTTTTCGGCATTTTTCCGGTTCTTTATTGAGTGTTTGGATCATTTCCTTGTATAGATTGTAGACACAAACACTGGAATTGTAATGGCTGGCTGGCTAACCTGCTAGCGGACTAGCTCAGCGGGCTAGGAGCGGGGCCATGGGGCACTATGGCTGAGGAGGCATGTAAATAGTTCTGCTAATTTGCATTACGTTAATAGTCTTAGTTATTAACCACATCATTTAATTATGAGCCACCCGTAGTGTCTGTAAATGTTTTCTACTTTCTATAACTAAACAGAGAAATTAGGGCCACTTCAAACTTCACCTGAGACTTGTATAAAAACTTAGAAGTTGCAATGGGCTACGAAATAAATGCCCCAAATCTGATTTAAAAATGTGGCCTTCAATCCAAAATATTTTTTTATAAAAGCTCTATAATATTTGAATATAACTAAGTAAATTTTTTCTACATGAAATAACTTTTGTTATAATAAGTTTTGTAAAGAAATGCCAATTGAAATAGGAGGATTTAAACGTTTGCATTGTGGCAGTTACTGATTGTAATAAAGCAGTTCTACAGTTTTGTACTACAGTTTTGAAAATAAAAGCACAAGGGAAATAGTGTAGAGACTAAGAGGATTTCTGTTGTACAGACTGTGAGGTCTCATGAGGCAAAATTGTGTTTTTGGGTTTCATAAAAAACTTTCTTTGGTTTGGATTTGAAGAGAATTGGGCTGCGTATTTGTGTACGACAGTTAAACATTACAAATCTAATCTCATTAATGTGTAAAAAAGACTGATGATGATTCACTTCATCTTACTGTTACATAATAAAATGCAAAATTTTCATTATCTGAGATAGTATTAGTCATATTAACAGAATGTCAAGCCATTTTGTTAGCAAAAAATAACTTTAACTTTTCATATATCAAATTAATCATGTTCAAAACAGGATCATATTATAAATTAAATTTCAAATATATTTAAATATTATTTGGTGTTACTTGATTTTGACTTTTATTTCATTAGAACATCCAAAAGCATCATAAAAGTCTGACATGTTTTGCTATTTATATCTCCTCGAACAATGTCAAACCAGCTAATGGTAGTTATCAGCTAATCGGCAGGTGAAAATAGCAGAATAAGGGCAAATTAATCCCAACACAAATGCATAACTAGGATCCCAAAGTTTGTCAATCTGTCATATTTATGAATGTGATTTGGTTGGACGACTGATAGGACTTAGGTCAGTCCTGGTTCAACATAGTCACAGCTGAAAGCAGGCAGACATTTATTATATGGGAATTAAGTGTGAAATTTATTTTGAAAACACAGTAACTTTGAGAGATGTTGACTGTTTAGTTTCAAGGGAATTTTGTTTGTAAAAATGAAGGTTGTACACAATGGCATTCATTACTTTGGTCTGCAACATTTATGGACACCATGAAAACCAGAACAACATACATGTAAATATCAGTCATTTCTTTATTAAGACCAGTTTAAAAAATTGTTTGCTTTTCTTACCTCAACAGGAGCCCATGGGTTACAGCCTTTGTCTAACTTGCTTGAGTTTCGATGTCTAACTGTGTTTTTATGGTACGACCAATGTTGTGAAAGTGAAGTAAATAGAACCCCGATTTACTGCGAAAGAGACAAAGAGTAATAATGACTCTGGGTTAAACATACGGCCAGTAATCTGCCCTCCAAGTCAACCTCTCAATTGTTGTTATGAATTGAGTCACGGAGGGTTTGATGTTTACCTGGAGTGAGCAGGGCTGTAGAGAAAAAGTCTTATTTTCTGCTCTACTTCTGTTACAAAAATACAGTCTCTGATGTTGTTATGCTCTGAATTCATAGGGTTAGGGCATGGCACACACACACACACACACACACACACACAGTCGGCAGTCATGTTCTGCCAGCGCTCCTTGTAATCCCTCAGACAAATTACAACGTCTTCTCCTCCTCCTCCTCCTTTCCTTCTTTCTCTTTCTCCACCTCCCTCCCTCTACTCCCTCCTTCCAGCTGCAATTGGATTTGGATAAAGATGGCTTTTCCTTTTCTTCTCTATTCTTCCCTGCTTTGGCTAAAGAGGGATTTGCCCGGGGAGATTACACACAATCACAGACGCACACACATGCACACACGCTCGCAGACTGCAGCGCGGAGACGTTGCATTTGAGGAAAAACATCTTTACTAACAAATCGCACCCCCCACCCCTGTGCACTATAGCGACAAGCTCCGTAGCCAGAGGTCAACAACCTCTCTGCCTCAGCTGTCTTTCACCACTTTGCTTCCTCTCTCCCACACACTCTTCCTCTTTAGCTTTTGAGCTCGTTTGCTCTACTTTCCCTGCCATTCTCCTCCGTCCTTTTTGCAAATCCTTCTTGCCATCCTCAACACCTCCTTCATTTCGTTCTTCCTCTCCTCCTCCGTCGTCTCATTATTTTCCTTGGTGGTCTTAATAAGGTCAAAGTAGTGTGTTGCTTTCTCGGAGAGGAGGGCTTAAAGTTCGACTGCATCAGCGTGAAGAGATAAACCTGTGTGAATATGTGTGGAACGAAAGCACATGATCAAGGAGATTCCTCAGGAAGGACTGCAGCAGAAAACTCAGCCATTTTGCTCATTGTCCTATGCATAGCAACTAATTTGTGTGTGTTTTTCAGTAGAGGGAGGTGGTGTTGGTGCGACTGAATAATTGAAGGGCGGAAGCCGCAGACGGTCTTTAACCCTGAACTCGAGACAAGGCAACGATCAATATTTAAGCAGAGTAAGAATGATACACTACCTATACATGCACCCTGACAGCCACGGACTGTCTCTCATAAGACAGTCCGTGGCTGTCAGCTTGCATGATATATAGAGTGTGTTTTTCTGCACACCAAGGGAATTCGTGCTGTACTTCAAGTGTGCTAGCAGGAGTTTAGAGTCAATGATTGTGTGTCACAGTTGTGTGTTTAAGTCATTTCTATTTTTTTGCATGCAAGTGGCCAGCCTGCAAACTTGCACGAAAGTTGTTTTGTGCATTAAGATAAGCCGAATCGTTTCGGTGCAATAACTCATGATGATATAAGAGTGCAGAGAACGGAGGGTGCACATCATGTGTTTTGAAACGTACAGACAGCTGATAAGAACCACGGTGTCTTCTATTTCTCCCTCTTTCTTTCTCTCTTGCTTCATCCCTGGGCCACCAGTAGTGGTAATGGGGAGGGACCTGTCAGCTCACTTAATGCAGCTAATGTTTGCCTGCGCCTGGGGACAGAAGCACAGAAGACACACACAGTCCTGACACACACGGCGCTCGGCTCTCTCCCTCTGTCACCACTCTGTCACATTCCCTCTCTTCTGCCTCCTTTACCCGCTCTCCCACTCTCTTTCCCTCCCTGCATCCCTCGCTCTTTCCCAGCTTCCTCTCCCACACTGTTCTGTGCCCCGGTCTCTTAATATTTCTCAGTTTTGTGTTTGCTCACAGTGTGAAGCTCTGTAGGTCATGGCTATTATAATCACCTTCACCTTCCATATTATTTATGTGCTCTTGTTATTCCAAATTACCACTCCATCTCTACAGCAGTGAAGTGGACTTTTCTGCATAAATTAGTCTCGTTTTGCATTGAAGGAAGCTGGAGACTTTCTATTGTGATCAGGTCTCTGTGTTATAACTAAGGGCATAAATCTCCAAAAGAGGAAATGTAGATGAACTCTAATCTACATTTTGCTATATACAGTGGTTTCTGTAGTTTTTAGCACACTACTCAAATGTGTGGTTTAGCTGTGAATTAATACACATTTGGGGCATTAGTGAGGATTTTATTCATCAGGATGATAAATGTGGGATTGACTCAGTGGCCAAGTTCGTCACAGTAAAGGAACATGCAACCGTGTGACTCACTAATGTGTTTTTAATAGTTTGTGTATGGGCATCTATAGCACTTAGGTTAAATCAGGCTTTCGCATAACATCAACAGATTAGTTTCAGTCTTTTTATTGGAATATATAAAATTAATTAATTTAAAGAATTTATTTAAACAAGAAAAAAATCCTTTATAATTTACGATAAATCCTGATCCTCTTTGGATGTTTTTTCACTATAAAGCAAGGTAAATAAAAAAAATCTGGACGTTTTAGGTACAACACTTTGCTTAGTGCTTGTAAATATGTCCATAGGCATTTCCCTGTAACCGAGCACAAACAAATACAAGCCGGTGAAGAGCGAATGAATCGGCTCCAAAGACAGGCAGGGAAGCCTAATAAAAACAAATGGCTTATAGAAACAAAAAAATACTTCTGCTTTCTTTCTCTTTTTTCCACCTCCCTCGCTGCTGCCTTCCTCCATCTATTCCTCCCTTACGCTCTGTCGCTCTGATGAATATCACCCAAGCAAATCAGAGATGCAGAGGAATCTCTCTCTCTCTCGTTTCTCGCCCCTCTTCTCCTCTCCCCATCTCTTCCTTTCTTGTCCTCCCCACTCTGTTTCTTTCCCTCCTTGTTGCTTTCTCTCTCTGTACCTGATTTCCTTATCCACCTTCCGTTCCTTCGCTTTGCGTATGTGGAACTCATTCTCTCTCATTATGATGATTTGAGGTTCAGCTTCAGTTGCTGGCCCATTAAAACCAAGCAGCAGCAGCAGCAGCAGCAGCAGCAGCACGTCGTGCCTTTCCTTATAGTACAGGCAGACAGCTAGGCAGCCTCATAAGATGGCCCCTATTCTGCGTACGGCATTATAACCGGAAATACAAAAATGGTCTGTGCCGTTCTCCTATCTAATTATAATATGTTGGAATTCTCTCATGTGGCAAAGATGTTGGCACACGCAGGTCCTGAATAACCTTGGCAAATGCCACCTCTGCCATATCTCAGTGCCAGTCCTTGATGAGACCTCCCACTATTTAGGGAGGGCTGTGCAGGGATTGGACAGTGGGCAAAGGTGCAGGAGAGAGTTCCGTTGTACAGGAAACCTGCTTTACATCCCAGTGCCTTTAATTGCATTTCCATGATTTTCATTTTTTTTTTAATTCTTAGACCACCCCATTTAAGATGGAAAAGACATGAGAACAGAAATGAGTTTTTGGATGTTAATAGTTAGAGGGTGGTGGTGGCGCTGTCCTGTCATTTCCTTTCAGTGTAATCATCTGCAGCAGCCACCTTTAGGTTTCCAGTAAAGTGGTGGTTCCAGTAGTAGGCCTGCCTGAAGGATCCCTTCTACTGGAACCATTGAGCAAGGGGCAAGGATCAACCAAAAATCAGTCAAGGGAATTGGGATCCACTAGATGTGTGGATAAGAGGCCGGGCTCAGAGAGCAGCCGGGAAATTCTTAAAGCTCCGTCTGCTCTGCACAGCTCTACGTGGCTGGATCCATGTGCGTGCCCAGAGGGGTTATCCAGCGGGTTTAAGTGAAACATTTCTGTGTCAGAAGTATAATTAGTCATGTGAGGAAAGATGTGACCGCCATAGATAGGTGGTGTTTGTGTCATCATGGTGGGACTTGGACTGAGTGCACTAGAGGTCCAACACCATGATGTTTGTTTGCCTGATGTTGGTGATTTTCATAATGTCAGAGCTCGGAACAGATTAGCGGGTGAGTAGGTATGAGATAATGTAAGGCATCTCCATCATCAGTTATCTGGGCTAAAAGAAGTCCAAAATGATACAGGGGAGAAGAATTTTCCTCTCCCACAATCTACCAGTACAGTCGTACAGTACATAACAGTTACATTATGAAGGCTGCCGGGATCAGATGATGCATGTGTTGCTGCTCTGTTGTGGTCTCCTCTCCCACCTAACTCAGGAAAGACATCTGTTTTTGCTCGGAAAGCCTCTCAACACAACATTGCCGTCAGTGACAGCAGATAAAGTGATTTAGGTGTCAAATAGAGTGGCTGATGGTTTGATATAATCATATTATCCTGTGTATATTGAGCGCCGCCTCTGCTTGTGTTGTTGTGCTGCATTAGCAACAGGTTAAGCTGATGAAAGAGCAGGTTGACTCATTTTTTCTGCGTGTGTGTATGGGGGGGTTAAATTGTAATTATACTTTTCTAATATACAGCCGCCTAATTCTACTCTCCAAGCATGGAACTCTGTACATACAAAAAGAAATATCTCATCAAGGAACTTCAATAGTTCTTTTTTGTTAACTGTTAACATTTTGACATGGACCAAACACTAAATTGGCCTCAAGAACAATTTATTTCATATCTGATTTAAACATAATGAGTTAAATCATCATCAGAGATCTCTTTATATGTGGCACACAGTGTTTTTTTCATCATGTTACTTTGCTGCATGAAGAAAAGTTTATATTTTGTTGATTTTATGCCTGGATAGTTTATCCAGTGACACCTTGTTCTTCTCTCCCAGTTATTTTTTTCCTTTTTCCTTTTCATTTTATCTTGCTTACGGGCAAGTAGCAGAAGAGCTTGCTGTTTGATTCACATGATCTTTGAGCAAGTCAAAGGCTGGAATTGTTTGTAACACAAACCTTTGGAAGACAGGGGTAACCTGGGTCAGTCATGACAAAATCAGGAGAGACACAGTCCATTAAGCAGGTCAGATCCATTACCCTCAGTGACCTCCAAACTCCTGGTTCTGGTGCAGACAGCAGTCATCCCAAAGTGAGACTTGTTTGTCTTTCTCACTCCATGTGTCTTTTACCTGTGGGACATTGGTGCACGCAAGTAAAGAAATGCTGTAGTGTACTTCATTTAAACCTTGGCTACGATGTGTTTTCCATGTTTTCATCCTCCATCTCCACCATTCATTATTGCAACGCTAACATGAAACAACAGAGTCTCTAACTGGAATGTTGATTGTTGAATTGTGTGTAGGTTTTTTGTTAAATAAATTGGTGTACACTACTTTTAATAACCCCAATTAATTTTTTTTTCACTCCCACATTATCTTTATTATGAGTGTTTGCTGTAGTGCTAAATAACGTGTGTAGTAGGCTGCAGCTTTCAGTAATGGTACATGAGGTATTGGACAGTAATAATAATAAAGAAATGTAATAAGATTATTTCCCCGCAAAGTGAAAAAAACCCACTATGGGTTGTTTGCTCGTGCTGGCCTTGGATTTATATGCTGTTGTCCTGTTAAGCGTTTTTTTATCAAGAACCACACATCACCATGCCATGGGATGCTGGTTCAGCTAACAAGACTACAAAGCACGCCTCAGTGGCCAGCTTGTGCGCCTGCACATACATGTATTTACAACAGGGACCGTGCACTTGACTGCTTGTGTAAGTCTACATATGCTGAGTGTGGTATGTTTGTGTGACAACGAGACAAAGGAATTCCCAGGCAAGGGATTGAAAATCTGACAGATGAAAGCTTGTGGAAGCACCTTAGCTAGTTTCCCTATTCTCTCTTCCAGCATCATTGTCATCATCATCATCCTCATCATCCTCCTCCCTGGAAACTTGTTTCCAATGTGTCCCTCTTCCCTCTTTATTCCCCTTTTTTAACTCTTTTTTCCCCCCTTCTCTGGCTCTAGTTCGTGTCCCCTCCCCCTTGCTCTGGCTGTGACGTTGGGCTAAAGTGGGACAGAGTGTAGGGGGGCAGTGAGGCAGAAGAGACAGAGAGACAGTCATGCAGGGAGGGAAGCAGGCAGAGTTGCTGCTCTGCTGTGGCACCCCCCTCACCCCCCTTCTCCTAGCGCGTACCTAGGGCACTCTCGGCCCCTCAGGCCTCCAAGTGACGTCTGGAGGACCCGCTTTTAGCATGTCACCACTACTCTGCTCCAATCTGCAACATCTGTCTCTGCAGCTCTTTTGCTTCCCATCGTCCCTTCTTTCGTTCTTCTGCTGCTGACTCCTCCTCCTTCTCCTCCTCCTCTTCATCCACTTTTGGGTCTCTGTCGCCAAGATGCCCAGCAACAGCGGAGAGGGTGCATCGTTGCGGTGGCGCAGGCAAATGAGTGGGAGCCAGGCAAGGAATGCATAGAAGAATGTTCAGGCCTTCCCCCCTCCCTGCCTCGCCTCCAAAAATCCGCCCTGGTGCAATCATCCGCACACAGGCCTTGCTCCTCGGTGACCCCCTGCTCCCAGAGATTCAGTATGTGTCACTGCGGTGCTGCTTACATGCTGTGGCACTGTAGTACTCCCACTGAGGACAACATGGTTTTACAAAGGGCAAGGCTTTATTGATTTGTGTGAGAGTTTCTCTCACGTGTGTGTGTGCGCACTCTCTGCCTCATACACACAGAAGGAGCACTGTGTGGCTGCAGATATGTGTGTGAATAGGACACTTTTGTGAAATTTACACAACAGCATCAAGTTCAAAAGTCAGACAGATCATGTTCCAAAGCCAAACGCTGCTGCTTTCAGATGATCCATGAGCAGCTTTTTCCCCTCTTTGCTCTGTCTTCCTTTACATAATGAATGAGAATCACATAAAACAGACCTGAGTGTGAAAATAAACCATTCACACACTGTTTTCCACAACAGAAATAAGGTCACGCTTTAGCGGATTCCAGGCTTTGTGTGCATTGTAGTGTGTGTATGTGTGTTCATAATGCATTAGATATGTCCCATTAGCCTTCTCATGACTGCCGAGCATGTCTCTATCAATTATCTATAAGACTAAATAATGTAGGACAAAAGCGGCACAATGCACTACATGTTGACAAGTCGGGAGTATGTGTTGATATCTGTGTCATCTTCAGTGACCAAGTGAAATAAATGTTGGAGCCATTTTTAAAAAAATGCAAACGTGCGAAAGAAAAAACCAACAAGTAAACAATCTGAGGAAAACAGTGTTTTCTGTGTTACTAGGATTGTTCTTATTTTAACATATTCCCATTATCCCACTTTCAAAAGCATTTTCTCTTCACCCAGAAATCCATTCCTGCCTCCATCTTGCTGCTTGAATATTTATGGCCATTTCAATTAAGGTTGCTTATAAGTGGCACAGGCCCTCATTCATTACCGAGGAAGCGACAGATGAAGGCGAGGGGGAGTGGGCTGATGATAAAAACAGACAGATTATCAAATTCTGCTTTTTTCTATTTCTTTTGGCGTGGATGAGTGCATTTTTCCATTTCCTCTGTTTGTTTTTCTTCTTCCTCTAGCTTTCTCTCTCCACTCTCAAGCACGAGTTGCTCAGAGAGGGCGAGGGCTGTGTGGGTGTATGGGGTGTCACCTTCTAACAACAGATATAGGAATAGAAACAGAAAGACAGCAGCAGCAGAAAAAAACGAGAGATGGAGGTAGAGAACAGAGAAACCAAGGAAACAGATATTGAGAGAAGGAAAGACAAAGAACACAGGAGACATTGGTGATGTTGGGGATGGCAGCAGCTGGCAGATGACGGTGAAGCATGCTTTTTTAATGAGGGCATTAGTCCTCTGCATACCTATCTCAGATCACTGCCTGACTCGTGGCAAACAGAAAGAACAGAGGTGGGGAGGATAAGAAGGTCAAGGGTGGGAAAAAAAAACAGAACATTTGTGGACTGATAAGAATAGAGCGGGTCCAGTGTGTGTTTGCTCTTCAATAATTCTGCCTCGGATGACTGCATGTGTCCCGCGCTCAGAGAGTGAGAAGGCACAGTCTGTGCAATTCACATAACTCTTTTTTTTTTTTTTATTAACCTTCGTGTATTTTGACATAACCTCTTCCCAGTCCTCACACAAGCTTTTGTCTCTGATTGAGTCTTTCTGCAAGAAAGTGGCAGTAATATGCAGTCCTTGTGGCTTTTTGTGTGTCTGGCTTCTTCTCAGTAGCACTTAACTATTATAGACTACTTTGAATGTGAATAGAGAGGAGATAGGCGCAAACGTAATTTGTTTCATAGTGGAGAGGGTGGGGGGCTCAGATGGGTGAGAGCCTATTGTCACTAGGTGTAGATTTCCCTTTGTCAAACATGTGCCAATTCTTCAAACCCAACAGAGGAGAATAGGAAAATGATAGCAGCCGAGATGAAGGGAGAGAGGGTGGGATGGAAGGCGGGAGAGGAACAGAGGAGGAGGGGAGTGGTATTGATTTGACACTTGGGGAATTACACTACAGCTCTGTTCATTTTCATTCATCTGCCCTTGTAATGGGGGTGTTAATATGGCAGGTAGGAGGAGAGGGCAGGAGGGGGATTTGTGAGGATGAGAACATTTTATTACAATCCAATCTTTATTATCCTTCACCCATGCCCACGATTCACCCCCAGCACGCAAACATAGACATGCATGTATGCAGTGGTGCACATGCATGTGTGCTTTTCCTGCATGCTCACGCAAACAAATATGCACACACATTTATGTCCCTAGATGTGAGTGGAGGTGGGGTGAGAGTGTTAATTACATGTTGGATTGAATTGACTCACAGTAGTTCAAGTCATGTTTTATATTGTTTGTGTGTGTGTGTGTTTTTGTGTGTGTGTGTGAGAGAGAGCAATAAGGGTGCTTAGATACAGTATGAGCAGCTCAAATGAAATAGCTTTTAGTAGGCCTTCCCAGTGCCTCCTTGAAATCAGCCGTAATGGGCCCTTGGTAATTATCAAATAAATTAGCCAGAGGAAGAAGAGGAGGAGGGTACGGGTGGGGGTGGGAGTGATCAGGACTGACTCTTTCCATTACTTTTTCTTCTGAACACCATTTTCTTTGGTTGTGCACAATTTGAAAGAAACGTTTTAGTTTTCATTTTGTACTAAGTTTACAGGTAGTCATAAAAAAATATAGGCATATTACAAAACACTGTTGCTTTTATCATGAGTATGTTCTTATGATGATGACATTGAGGTTGGCAACTGAGGCAGAGTTGATGACTTTAAGACTAGAAAGCAAGAAACAAAACAAACAAAATCATTTACAGGATTTTAAAAGTAAAATGTAAAAATTGCACAAATGCACAATTACAATGACAAAAAGTTGTGAGCTGAATAACAAACACTGTATGCAAAAATGACCCATAACACTATGACCAGTCACCAATCCTAAAAGGAATGGGGGTCAGCTGACACCTTTTGTAAAACATCTTACAAGCTTGTGATGTAGAGCAGCAGTTCAAGGTGTTGAATGGAGGTCACACCACACAAACACACACACACACACGTTCATAAACAATGCATGCTTTTTTCTTCACTCTCGGAGCGTTCGAGGAACTGGGCAACGTTGTGTCTGTGTTTTTGTTGTTAATTTTTTTGTCCTCTCTTTCTATGTGGGGACTGCATAAAAAACTCGATACTAACCTGGATCAACTTTCTCACAAGTGTTAGATTCTCTGGTACTTTGCATCTCTGGTAGGGAGCTGACTGACGGCTGGGCTGCACTCTGGACCATATGCCACATTACTATTTTATCACCGTGCCACAGTCTCCACTGTAGCTGACGTTACCCTCAGACACAGTTTAAATGTGCCAACCATGTACTAATGAGACACTTTGATGTTTTCACCTTTTTGTGCTCTTAACATGTGGACCGTGGCGCACACAGACAAACACATAATGTGTTTGAACTTTTATTGCGTGTACTGTATTCTGACGTACAAATCCTGCACGTATCAGCAGCGACGCAGACTCACAAAGCTGACAACATGTTGCTTTGCCGTGGCAGAATATAGGACAACTTGTGCATGTCAGGGAGGTAGATCCGTAAAGTTAGCATTGTAATAATGGAAAATAGATGGAGGCACTGTGAAAGAAAAGGAGAAGTGGAAGAGAAAAAAAGGCCAGAAATGAGTTGAATCAGGAGGAGGAGAATAAATAAGAAATATGTAGGTGTATTCCACTGTCTGCATATCACTTTGGCATCCTGTAGTGAGGATGCTCTCCACAAAAGCACACACATATACTTAGAATTTGTTGAGTGCACTCTGTGGATTGTGAGACAGTGGGAGTAAGAATGTGTAGGTCGTGAGACAGATTGTAAGTGTACGTGTGTGTGTGTGTGTGTGTGTGTGTGTGTGTGTGTGTGTGTGTGTGTGTGTGTGTGTGCGCATTTGTGAGAAGTCCATTTGTACAACCACTGCTGTGGACTGTGTAAAGCCTGTGGTCCATTTAGCCTTAAAATGTAAAAGGCAAAGCTTGATAAAAATAGTTGTGAAAGTCTTTAAAATTAGCTTTTACTAAAAAGCAAAGAGTGAAAAATAAAGTGACATGATGCACGGGGAGATGTGTCGAGCTCTTCTGTGGGCCTCAACCCGGGCCTATGAATCAATTACAGACCCATTCAGCAGTTTCTCTCCTCTCTGATCTCCATCGCCATCATTTAAATGGCTGATTCTGTTTTTACCTCTAATGAAGGGTGTGTTGCACGCACACACACACACACACACACGAAACACGCACACGTTCGCGCAAAACACACACGAAACGCACACTTGCGCATGTCGCTGTGTGTGCCACCGCAGCGCCCCCTACCCAGCTGTTGTCACGTGAGTGCACGGGCCCTAGCAACAGCAAGCGAGAGAGCGAACAAAAAAGAAAGATCCTGGGGAGAGCAGGGGAGAGGGGAATGGGTAAAGAGATGGAGAGAGAGAGAAAGATGGGAGGGAGGGAGAGCTGTAGAGCATTAATAAGTGATGAGTCCAACAGTGTGAATTGCTGTTAGTTAGCATTGCTGCAGCACCGCCTTCATTTGCATGGCAGCACCACGAACAAGCCCCCCCCTTATCCACGCCATTTCCTCTCCTGCTCTGATTTTTTTCTCTTCAAATCACTTTATTTCTCGCTTTCCCTCTCCGTTTTATCTATTTCTGTCTTTCCTTTCTCCATGGTCTCGGCAGCATGTCAAAATATGTATATCCTTTCTTAGTTACTTTCTTTATCTTTCTTCTTATTCCGTCTGATCTATTCCTCTTCTCCTCCCCCAGCCTCTCTTGTGGCTATAATATTCCTACACTAACACTATCATTTTGTCTTCTTATCGTTTTCCTCCTCAGGATCTCTCATGTTGCTATTCCTTCCCCCTATTTAATGATAATTTGTTTAAAATGGCTTCCACATACTGAGATATATTTAGATGTGCCTTTCCTGCATCCCTTCAACTTCTGCCTCCATCTTTACCTCCTCCTCCATGTCTTCTCCTCTTCCTCTCCACCCCACCTATCTGAAAGAAAAGGGGTGTCCTCTCTGGGGGAACTTAGGGGAAGACAAGTGATGCTCCAGGGCTCCCTAATCCTTTTTTCATTGTCTCTCTCTCCCCTCTCCCTTCTCTCTGCCTCGTTATTTGCATGTATGTGTCTGTCTGTGGAATTTCTGGCATACGTACACACACACACACACACACACACACAGATCCAACAGCAGCTTCACTCTGCACTTGGCTTGACTTCCTGCCTCAGGCAGATCAGCTGAACTGATTCCATTACTTACAGACCCCCCTGCAAGAGAAGTGAGAGGAGCACAGACTAGGAGAAAAAAAAGTGAGAGAAGGAAGGAGGTAGAGGGCAGAGGGGAGACTGGGAAGGGATAATAGATGTCACACAGACAGGAAAAGAGGAGCAAAAGGAGGGGAGGAAAAGGTCAGGAAATAAGGAGCGAGTGAGGGGATTTAGCACCTCCCTTGGGAGCGGGATAGACCTCAAAAATTCTCACCCTGCCTCCTGCAGCAAAAAAATTCAGACAGAAGCACAGACGTACAGTCAACAACAAACAACAACAAACTCCTGGAGGCATGGGTAGACTAGACGAGAATTAATCTCCCCTCCCGTAAGGAGAGGCTTGCAAGGGGGAGAAAGAGAGTGAGAGGGAAAAGGGAGACGGAGCAAGACGTAGAAGAATTGTTTTTACCCATGTGTGGCTCTCAGGCCTGCAGGCCCCTCATCCCTCTCACTCTCACTCCCTCCGCTGTCACTCCCAACGGCATGTTTCTCTTTATCTCCCGATCTCTCCCTCCATCAATCTCCATCTGCCGTCCTCCTCCCTCCCCAGCCTCCCCCGCTGCTCCACCGCCTTCTTACATCGCCGCCTGCACCCTCTCCACTGTTTTTAGGTGTGTCACATCTCCACAGACGGCGGGAAAGACAGCGGTGACGAGAAATTAAATATCAGGTATAAGGAGCAGCAAGTGATACAGGAAGTAAATGATGGTGGAAGCCTGAAGTCAGAGCAGTCAAAGGGGGAGAGAAACTTTATTAACATGTATATTTTACTTTATATGCCAGTGTGGATAGTGGACATTGTTTACTGATTAATCACAAAAAAACTGAAAACAATCACTTTATCCTTTGGATCAAAGCAAGTCTTTGCTTACTATTTATCATATATAAATACTGTATGACTAATTGCCAATATATGCCTAATTAAAGCGAAACCCTCACTTTTATGGAATCCTGCTTGTTACTAATTGTTATTACCACTTGAAATTAATTTCTCTTTAGCTGCAGTACATCATTCTTTCTATGGTGCAAAATAGAAAACACTTTCTTCAACAATTAATTGATAGTAAAAAGATCGTCTGCCGGTTACTTGTTCCTTTTTAAAAAGGCACTCTGAAGGAAGGGAGAGAAAGACAAAATGAAGCAGGGAGCAACGAGCCTCCTCTACAACCCACACTGACAACCTCCTTCTCATTAATGTCCGCTGTACTACTTTCCTTCCCTCCATTCTTAACCATCTCTCAATTCCTCTCTGCACCCCCCACCCCCTTCGGGTCTGTCTTTCTCTCTGCAGGCATGTTGTGACAGGATGTAGCAGTGTGTTATACAGGGTTGTACTCACCAAGTGCATATTATCCTGTAAGGCTTAATACCCAGGTTGGAACAAAAGGGCAGGCTTGGAAATTACAGCTTACGTCGCTTAGCACTCAGCACAACAGTCTGACTCACATGAAAACACGTGTGTGTGAACTTTCACATATGCATGCAGATGCACGGGTTGACACTCACATGTGTTGATATATATTCAGAAATCTGACAGCCTGGCACACACAGAGAGGTATTGTTACGCCTCTCACACCGTACTCTAGACTCAAATACAATGTTCTCTCTGAAAATATCAGTTGGACCGAGAGCCGAGAGTTTTTTTTTTTTTTTTTTTAACAGAATGCTGTGGAAAGCTCTAAAATCAGCAGCAGGGCTGAGATGACAGGTATTTTGATGAGCAATTATTCAAACCAAATAGAGCACTGGGGAACATGGTAATGGTAAGAGCTTTTTAATAAGTTGCAACAACTAATGTGTCACCATAAAGCAAATCTTCAGAATAAAAGACTGATTAGCTCTTAAGACTCTTAAGACAAGTCACATATCATACGTCTAGAACTTGTCTGAGTCGTCCTGTTTAAACGGGACGGAACTTAAACTTAGAAGAATTTGCTGGTTCTCAGCTATCTAGATGTTTTATTTTGTTGATTTTAGTTTATGTAAACTGAAATTTATTTTGTGTTTTGGATCACTAGTTGGAGAAAAAAGTCAAGGCCAAAGAAAAATCAATGGCTTATGAGCAGTAATGCACATTATGTTGAGTCAGTGAAATCCTGTTCGCTTTGACACACAAAGTAAAGCCTTCAGTCTTCTTCACCTCAATGTCTTGTTAGAGTAATAGAGGGAGAGAGTGTGTGTGTGTTAGTGTGTGTGTGAGTGTGGCGAGGGGCCAGACCTGTCCTCTTTGTTTTAATAAATCTCCTTTGGATGGAGCTGTGCAGCCATAAAAGGCATTGATTATCGTTGCTCAGATTGTGGCAGGAGACACACACACACACACACACACACACACGTACCTATGCATCTACATATCTGCACATGTTCATTGATGCTGTCACACACAGAAAATCCTGTATTGACATTTCTTTACTTGCCTACAGATGCACACACTCATATTATACCATAAGCACACAATACAATTTGTCATTCAAAAATGTCAGTCATTTTTATTCATGGACAAAACGAACGGTATAGCTGAAGTACTGAAGTTGTCGCACCACATCTCACTGAACTCTTTTCACCGTCACGATAAAGACGGTGTGCTGTGACTAGGGGCTGACCTATTGCTTGAAGCTGTGTGTGTGTCTGTGTGTGCGGCACATACAGAATTTGCCATATTCGACAATTCGACGCACCTGCATTTTACTCAAGCTCCCTCTCTTGTCAACACTGCAGAAAAACATGGAAACATCGTGTATGACAAAGAGCAGCCAGCATGTTCACAATAGCATTCGCGAAAACCAAACAATCTGCAATCTACTACAAAGTCTAAAATAACCCTTTGGGGAGAACAGAATACAAAAAGATTCTTAGAAGCGGAAAGAATCAAACAGTGAAATGCACTCTCCTTCCATCTCTCTTCTCCTCTCCTCTTGCATACATGTGTACATCCTCATCCTCTATTGACATGTAGATAAATCAGAGGCAGACCAAGCAGTCACTGATGTAAAATGAAAATGACGCTAATCTGATGTTACCATAACACACACACACAGACGCATTAATTATTAACACCTACAATAACTGGGCCTATCTCCTCTCTTTTTCTTGTTCCTCTTGTGCTTGTTTCCATTGTGTATATCTCAATAGATGGATGGGACAGAATGTGGTAAAAGCTCCCATGTCTTCACCTAAGTGCCGCGGTCAGGCCTTTTGAAGACATGAATATTGAAGTTTTTTTTTTAAATCTGTGGTTTCTCTGGTGCTTTAAGATTTGTCAGGCAGGTCTGGATTCTAAGAACAGCAGGCGACTTTTGCTTCACTCAGCAACAGTTTGTGTTTGCTAAGTTTTCTTTTTATCAGCAAACAAAAAGACAAAAAAGTGATTATGCAGTGAATACAATCATTGCGCGGGTGAGTGTATACATGTGTTTTTTTACAATAATAAGAAGATTTTTTCTATTTCTAAAAAAACCAAAAAAGCAAACAAAAAATCTATGATGACTGAATCAAAACCCGACAAACGCAACTATCAGCTGTAATATTTCATTAGTAGCCTTCACACTTTACAGTGCATGTTGACAAGAACCCTTCCCACTGTAAATATATATGTACAGACAAAATACCTCAAATGCAAATTATATATTTCTGATTAAATGGTATGTTTATGCAATGATTAATGTGTCTTTGTCTTGTCTTCTGCCGTCTTCCATAGGTAACCGTTTCTTCCTGACCTCATTTGGGGCTTTGTATATCTCAGAAGTGCAGAAAGAAGATGCTCTGTCCACCTATCGCTGTATCACAAAGCACAAGTACAGTGGAGAGACTCGTCAGAGCAATGGAGCCAGGCTCTCCGTTATGGGTAAGCAACAAAATACCACTTCAGCTCAGGCAGCCAAAGTGCAGGATATGAGCAGTGGCTGGGCTTCACAAGAGTTTCAGGATGTAGTTTTAAAGGAGGCTTTTAAAGCGAGATGGCTCATCTGAAGGGGTTTAAGGCTGGCGTAATACAATGGAGTCATTTTAATACTTTGACATTTTAGAAATTACACTTGCGACTTGAGAGTTAGATGAGGATGATACATTCTCATGTATTTGTGGTGAATCAGTCAATTTGTGGTCAGAAGATTTCTAGTCTACCTTAACATTAAGACAGTAGGAACTTTTAGCCCGCTTTATCCTTATGAAATCCACCTATCGGCCCCTGAAACTTCCAGTGTCTTGTCCAGGCCACGTGCTGCTGTTTTGATACAGGTTATGCAAATTAAAAAGCAGAAAGGAAGACAATATGTGAATTTAACAAAATATTCAACTTTTCTTTCTTTTCTAACAATATAAAAATCGATTAACGGCCTGATGATTCCGCACTCATTTGAAATTTCGGTGACTTTTCTTTATCTGTAGACCCTACGGAGTCCACCCCATCAGTGCTGGACAGTTTCCAGTCCGGTGAGGTGCAGGTAGGGCACAGCGTGGAGCTCCCCTGCATCGCATCTGGATACCCAAACCCAACCATCCGCTGGCTGAAGGATGGTCGGCCTCTTCCTGCAGACTCCCGCTGGACACGCCGCATCACTGGCCTCACCATATCAGACTTGAGGCTGGAGGACAGCGGCAACTACATCTGCGAGGTCACAAACAGCTTTGGCTCCAAAGAGGTGACGGGTCACCTCAACGTCATAGGTGGGTAATAGAATGCAGAGAAGTGAGTGATGGCATACCGATGAAATCATAGATGGGCACAACTAATGAATGTGATATCAGGTTATGGACAGAGACATCTGTCATAGAGACATAATTTAAAGGATAACTTTGGTCTTTAAACTAAGCGTATTGTCCACAATCACCAAACATACCAAAGCCAATGTTGATCCTTCTCTACTTACCTTTGGTTAGTCACAGTCTGCAGCCTGGACTCACTCGTTCACTGGTGTCACAGACTTCACCATTCCACTGGGTGACATATTTCTTCATTGAAAAACCGGTGACCTTCCTATTTTTAATAAAGGTTGCGCCGCATGCTCTGACTCAGCACTTACTTGTATGGCTACGAGTGAACTGTGAATGCGTGGAATTTAAGGTGGAATGAAAGAGTGTGGACACTCAGATTGAAGAAATATATCATGAAGAAGAGTGGTGTGTCTGGCTGGTATGTTTTTCATAGTTTTTGGACAACAATGGATGTCTCTGACATCAACGACATCAGACTGAACTAACCCAAAGTGAGTAAAGCAGATTAGAAGAGTTATGTTTTCAGCTCTGCTGGCTGAACCCTCGCCACCCCCCTAACCCACCACTGTGTGGGCTGAGTGTGAGCTTGATAGCCGAGGACGGTTCGTTCCCCCCGCTGTTCTCTCAAACCCCACCGAGGCGTCGCTACGGTGACAGAGCAGAACAGTGGACATGCAGGACGGATTCTCTGTTTAACAAGGATGTGAGAAAGATGAAGGGGAAGAATATTTCATAACGTTGTGTGCATGAATGAAAGAGATGTGCGATAGAGAAGATGGCACTTGTAGAGAGAATAAGGGGGGACGTGGCAGAGAGAAAAGATGGAGGGGGACAGGGTGCAGTCAGTGGACACTGAGCAGACGGGCCACAGGGCACATCACTGCAAAACCCACAAACCTCCTGTGACAGGTTATGGAAGGTGGAACACGCACACACATTCGGACACGGGCTTACAGCGCACGCACTCGTTTCCCGCAAAGAAAGTCTTGCACATGCACATGCATTGTCACTCACACATGCACACACACATTCAGCAGCCTCCAGCACTTAACACCAGCTGCTTTATTGCTCACTGACATTTTCTCCCCTTTCTGTTTTTCTGTCTCAGTTTTCCTCGCTGCTTAGCGCACACATACTCGCACACACAAACGCACTAGCAGAAATCTTGACACACAAACAACAATCTTACAGTCTCAACAAAATATGATTTTTGTTGCCTGGCCGGCACAGCGTGGCTCAGCTCAAATTCCTTCCAATTAACAAGTCTGCATGAAAAAGCACTCTGACTTCAGTGCAATACTTTGACCTCTAACCTGTGGATATAAAGGTGGAACTGTCCTGTCTGTCTAACTCCTCTTTCTTCCTTTTGTTTCCAACTCCTCTCCACCTGATCCTCTGATCTCCAGAGCCACTGCGGGTCACCTTGTCTCCCAAGAACCTGAAGACAGGGATCAGCAGTACAGTCATTCTTTCCTGTGCCGTCCAGGGTTCCCCCCACTTTACTGTGTCCTGGTACCGTAACACAGAACCTGTCCTGCCCGATCAGCATTTTTCCATCCAGGGCGCTCACAATGAGACGCTGTTCATTTCCGCTGCACAGAAGAGACACTCGGGGGCTTACCAGTGCTTTGCCACACGCAAGGGCCAGACCGCCCAGGACTTCTCTATCATACTGCTGGAAGGTGAGAACATTTTTATGTACAACCATGAATAACAGCTGTTAAGTCTTACAAAGACTGGGTGTTTCATAAGTTATGACATAATAATTTCATGTAGGCTGCTCACATTTACATTCACACCAACAATGCTGGAGGTCAAGTTGGGTTTGTTTTTGTCTGCAGCTGTAATTATGTTTCCAAAATATGTTGTGAATGTTTTATTAATTTATAGAGTTTTGGAACTGATTTGAAACAATGACATTTGCATACTTTTTATATCTAGATAAATCTTGCATGAACGTTATATCGTTATACACATTGTTGCACATTCAGTACATGCACTCATTCTATAAATCCACATATTTTGAAAACATGCACAAAAGGAATAAAGAAAAAAAATCAGTTGAGAGGAACAAAACATAAAACAGCTTCATATAGTTATGTTAATAATGCCACAGGAACATTTGCTATCTTGGGTTACGTGTTATTAAGCTTCATTCATTTATTACTGATGTGATATACTTCTGAGGTGCAAACTGATTTAGCCATTTGTCAAATTAGTCAGTCTGTTTTGAATCCTGTGTAAAGCTTTAATATATGTCGATAAAGATGCACACACACACACACACATCTCTCGTCTCATGCCTGTTTCTCAGACGGTACACCCCGAATCATTGCCTCCTTCAGCGAGAGGGTCGTGGTCCCGGGTGAACCATTTTCCTTGATGTGCGCCGCCAAAGGAGCTCCTCCTCCCACAATCACCTGGACCCTGGACGACGAGCCTGTGGCCCGGGACCTGTCGCGGGTCAGAGCCAGCCAGTACACACTTTCCGATGGCAGCACCGTGAGCCACGTCAACGTCAGCAGTCCGCAGATTCGAGATGGAGGAGTGTATCGGTGCGCCGCACGAAACTCGGCCGGTAGCGCCGAGTACCAAGCGCGCATAAACGTAAGAGGTGCCTGTCTACTTTTCAATATCAGTCATACAGAGGCTTTTCACAGCCTGATCCCTACCCCTACCTCGACCCATATTCTCTCCCGTACTCTTCTATATCTCTGCTTCTTTCTCTGTATGTGTGTTTTTCTTTTATCATGTGTATTCTTTCTTTTTATCTTGTGTTATTCATTCTTCTTAGTTCTCTGTCTGCACACCTAAATGTTCATAATTTGCAGCAGCCTGTCTTTTCTGTCTCTTGAAGCTCAGATGTATTGTCTGTCTCATTCTGTCCCGTTGTCCGACTTCCTGTGGCTCTCTGCACCTGTATATATATATGTGAACACACCTGCCGTACACCTACCTGTGTGCAGGCAAATAGAAGGTCAGAATTTAGACGTTTTAAAGAGCGAAACAGTGGATCGAGGAGGCGAGGTGAGATTGAGGACATACAGATAAATGGATGAAGAAACTTTAGAAGAGAAAGAAACAGATGGTCAGAGATGGACAGATGAGAGAGAATAGATGAAACACGAGATGAGGAATAGAGAGGAGGGCCAGTGTCTGTTGGGGCAGTGATGGTGAACTCTGGTGACAGCACTGGTGATGTCACTGTCGTCGGGGATGACAAGGATGAGAAGCGACACAGATGGACAGAGCCGTTTCACTGTCTTCATGTCTCTCTCTCCGTCTCTCTCTCTCTCTCTCTTTTCTCTGTCCTTTGGTGAGATGCGTAGCTGTGACATGTGAGTCTGCTCTAAGCAGACATGCCAGACTAATCATTGGAGTGAGAATGAAACCCATTGCCAGAACTTGAGCTCTACATGCAACACAAACCTCAACACAAAGTGCAGCCAACACACACACGTACGTGGACCCACACATACATAACCTCACACGATAGAGAAGCGGCACACGAGTTTACTCATCCACTCGCTGCAACGTGATACTTTCAACTTATCCCACTCAGCGAGGGGCCAACAGCAGACACTGAGCCACACAGACAGCTGAAGACCCGTGTCTGCGTATACTGTATCTGTGTGTGTCTGTCTGTCTGTCTGTGCGACGGTGCTGCTGAATAATACATCTTTGACTCGTCAGAGCTGTGACTTCAAAGCTCAGCACATGCTGAGGGAGGGGGAGGAGGGAGATGGGGGGGGGGGAGATGTGAGGGTAGGAGGGTTGGAGGGAGAGACATAAACAAAGATGCAAGACGAACAATGGTGAGAAGGTCAGAGAAGTTGTGACAGATGATTGAGCGATAGCTCGTGTCTACCAGTAATGCTAAACACACCGCGGCTCTGACTGTCTGTCTGCCCGCAGCCTTCAGGCGGCATTTTGGCATCGATACATGACCAACATATTCAAACAGTCCAGCTTTGTCTTTGTTCCATTTTAGTATTTTTGGAAGATAATTCTGATAAATTTGATTTCATATAGTCTCTCCGTTACCTGTTGTGTTCTTCATTGATGAGTCTCACTTCCACTTAAAATACAATGTGGCAGGACATGACACAAAGCAGCACAAGAAACATTTTTTTTTACTTTATAAAACTGAGAACCATGTGCAGGCTTTTGTCTATGCCAACAGTGACTGAAAAGCACTTTGCAGACATTAGTTTGTTAAAGCCTGTGACAGACATAAAAACACGGAGACTTTATGGCCGGGCTTACCTGCGAATAGAAATGCATGATCTCGCCCTCGACCCTAAATAAAGCGTCGCCCACTTACTTTCCCTGCGTAAAAAGATTCTTTTTTGAGACTAGTGTAGTGGATTACATTAAATGCTGGTTTGCTTAAATGTCAGTAACATGAAGTGAAATTACCATGGATAATCCGGTTTGACCTGCGAACAGTGACACCCTCGCTGTTGCTCTGGAATCTGCCATTTCCTGTCCCCTGCGTAGAGTTTGTGTCTGCACAAGGGGAAACGATGTGAGCACTCAGAGGAGCAGGGGCACTGTCCAAAACATCACGGGCTGATTGTTCCCCCCGGCTGAAGCTGAGAGGTTTTAGTTCACATCTTTAAATAGGAGCTTAATAAACAGCTGATTAGACTTGACTGGGTAAAAAAAAAATCATAAGGCAGTTGTGTGTCTGGGACGGACTAAACGTAAGTCATTCTAATCTCTCTCTCACCTTACACCCCTACATGCTTTTTACCTCTCTGTCCCTTCCCTTCTCCCCAACCCCCGTCACCCCTCCCTGTTATTCCTAAATATCCACGACCTGCTTCTGACACCATCAACTAATGGTCTTCTTTCCTTCTCTCTTTTCCTCCTCTGGTCAACCCGTCTCTCTTTCTTCTCTCCCTTTGCCCGTTTCTCTTTCTCTTACTCCCTCTCTCTGTCCATTAGGTCCTCCGAGGATTCGGCCTATGAAGAACATCACTGCGGTGGCAGGGAGAAACACTTTCATAAACTGCCGTGTGATTGGCTACCCTTACTACTCCATCAACTGGTACAAGGAGGGACTTCTGCTGCCTGATAACCATCGTCAGGTGGCGTTCACTCTCTACATTCCTCTCTTAAACAAAACACGAAAAATACATTTGTACTTGTTTGCATACAGCACTTTATACTATTAATATGCATATTCTTTACTGGTTCATATACAGCGGTACTTAAAAGTTTGTGAATACTTGCCTTTTTTTCATTTCTGCACTTGTGCACTTTCACTGGCTGAGAACAGTGAATGGAGTTTGAGAGATGGAAACCTTGGCATTTTCTTGTAGAATGTGCTTGTGCAACTCAGAGTTCATAGTTCCATCAATGATAGTGAGCCAGGTTGGTCCAGAGGCAGCACGTTTCACGGATGTGATGAGGGGCTTAGGCCGTGTGGGAACGCAACGTTTGTTCCTCAACAAATATAGAGTTTATCATTTAAGTCACAAAGTTCTACTTTGGTATCATCTGCCCAAAGAACTTTGGCCATATGACATGGAGCAAACTATACTATATATACATGGGCAGCAGTTCCTTTTAGGCGAGTGGTGGCTTTCTCCGTGCAATATGGCGATGCACATAACTTCTCTCAGTGTTCTCAAGGTTGCTCGTTGCCTCTCCAATTATAGTTTTGCTTCTTGTTGCATTTCTTTCCTTTTCTGTCTGCTCTCCCCTCTTCATAGCCAGTTGAGGCAGACGGATGCCAAACCTGAGTCTGGTTCTGTCTGAGGTTCCCTTCATTAAAGGGAGTTTTTCTCCTCCACTGCTCAATAGGGGATTTGTTGAGTTTCTCTATAAGTCTGCAGCAGTTTAACCTTACATTCTAAAGTGCCTTGAGGTGACTCTGTTATTACGTTGCTCTCAGTGCGATCTTTGTTAGTCAAACACATTGAGCGATGTGAACAGTTGTGCTGAACGTTTAACAATATTTTACGCTGATCATAATTTCAGCCATATTTATGCAGAAATAAGGAAAGTTCTTATTTCATTTACTTAACCTTATTCAAATGCACAACTCTGCATGAGAATAAGAGAACCGAGAAGGATGTAACACCGCTGATGTCTGTTCAGGTGGTGTATGAGAACGGGACGCTGAAGCTCAGTGATGTTCAGAAGGGAATGGACGAGGGGGCCTACGTCTGCAGCGTGCTCATACAACCACAGCTGTTCATCACGCAGACCGTTTATGTCACTGTCAAAGGTGAGTCACAGTCACTTTGTTTCGCGTTTTTACTCGCGGCTTGGATTCATCTTACCAGCACAACACACAGTGGATGTCTCTAAAACCACGATATAAACCATATATTTAGAATTTAGAGTCAAAAAATGAATGTAGGATTAAAATGATTCTAGTGTTGTTTAACTTTGTCAAAACAAAAAAAAAAATCAAATGATGGATGTAAAAGACTTATTGTAAAGGGGGGATGGAAAGTGAAGTGTGTGAGTGAATCAGAGGCAGAGGAAAGAAGACGGCTGTATGTGCTGCCTCTAATAACCCCTGATTAAGGGGCGGAGTGGCCCACTGTGCTCTCTCAACCACTCAACAATTACATGGAGCAGGGGTGCTATTGTATAAGGTTTGCATGTGTGTATGCTATGCACATGCATATATGCGTGTAATGACAAAGTGTGTGTGTGTATATACTGTGTGTGTCACCTTGTGTGTTGTTCCGCTCTGGCATCCGCACTGATAGTATGACATGTTTGTTTTAGGAAGTTGTCGACTGTGGGTTGTGTGTGTTTCAGCCTGACATTAGCAGATGTGTGAAATTTGTGATTCTCAATGGTCTTTGTCGTGTTCCTCCGCACATATTGTACACGTACCTGCGTACACGTGCGTGTGTGTAAATGTGCACTCGCTGCATGTGGGTGTAGGTATGTGCTTGTATGAATGTGTGCTCGTCATGTCTGATTTAATTAGATGAATTTTAACGAGGCCCAGATTAAATCCCCCAGATGTCTCAGCTGTAACCCCCCCCCCCCACCCACCCACCCACCTTCCTCCCCAACTCCAAACCACCGCCATCACCTCCGTCGGTTTCCATGGCAACACCATTCTTCCCCCTGCGGATGGGGCTCTAATTAGAGCAGCTATTATGGGCTGGCTTTAGCAGGGCAGGGTGGGCTGGAGTGGAGTGGAGGGCTTCGCAGGGGCACAGGCTGCTTCAGAGTGGATAGTGGGCTAGTAGGCCAGGCTTCAGCAGTGTGGAAGCTTTGGGGGTCCGGCCTTACATGTGAGACTCAAGAAATCAGGTTTTTGATTACATGCAGTCAAACAGCCAGAAGGTCCAACTCTTTACCAATCCGCCTGTTAGGTGAAAATGACCGTGCCCTATAAAAATCTCTCATCTTTCTGCCTCCCCCCTGCGCTTCTGTCTCTCTCCACTTCTCCTCCTTTTACATCTCTTACTCTCCCCCCACATGTCCTCTCAACGCCCCCGAATCTTTAAATCTGTGTGTCTGCCCATATTCTCCCTGCATCTTCATGTCTGACTGTCTCCCTTTCCTTTATCCTTCACTTATTCGTATTTGCTTCAAATTTCTGTCTACATCTTTTACTCACCCTGCCAATTTAAAAAACCCTCAAACTCTTTTTTCCTTTATTTCTTTTGCCTTTTTGGGGCCTGTCTTCTCTCCGTGTACCCTTTATTTCACCCTGTTGCCTGTCCTTGCTTTTTTTTTTACCCCCTCCGCCCTGTTTTTCATCAATTTTAACTACTTATTCTGTCTCCTTTACTCACCACTTATTTTCAAATGTGCATTTTTGATTCTCTCTACAAATCCTACTTGCTATCACTCTTCATTCTTCACCTCCTTTGCTTTCATCCTCTCCTCCTCTGCCTTTCTCAGTTCCTCCACTCATCCAGCCGTTTGACTTTCCACCAACTTCCATCGGGAAATTGATGTACATCGCCTGCGTGGTGTCATCTGGAGACATGCCCATACGCATCACGTGGCGCAAGGACGGGCAGGAGATCGTGCCCTCGTCGGGCATCACCATCGACACAAAAGAGTTCATGAGCTCCCTCCAGATATCCAAGGTGTCGCTCAAACACAATGGCAATTACACCTGCATTGCCAGCAATGACGCTGCCACTGTCAGCACAGAAAGGCAGCTCACAGTCACAGGTACGTGTGCGAAAAGACATGACAGTGACGGCACAGGAGAAAGGAAATGGCTCATGTTTAAGTAACTGCAGAGATTTATTAAGGCACTCATTCATTCATTATAAAAACATACCCACGGGCTTGTGACTACTACAGTCACTTTGACATATACAATTAGTGCAATTAGCCTGCTCCCAGATTTGGGATTGTTACTGTTAAGCCGCTAAAAAAAAGTTTTCCTACTACAACTACAGGTCTTTGACAGCTACACCACAAATTTAGCTGGCATCTGCTGTCAAATAGAGTGTTAAATATTGAGTTGCTGGTTGCAATCTGAATGTGCTCGTCAACAACAACAAGAAATTATTTTAAAAAGCATTTCAGCCATCTCGGCAACTATAAACATTTTGTGGATTTTTCGAAAACTTTTGTGGGGAAAGGACAAACTGTGGAAGTTTTGTCATTTTTTTTATTAACTTCTCCTCTTTCTCCAGTGCCTCCTCGATTTGTGGTTCAGCCAAACAACCAGGATGGGATCTATGGCAAGGCAGGGATCCTAAACTGCTCAGTAGATGGATACCCTCCTCCTAAGGTCATGTGGAAGCATGCCAAAGGTACACTAGGTACATGGCCCATCTTTCATTCTTTATCTTTGTACTGTGACGTGTCTTTGTCGGTTTTTCTCAGCCCATTTCATGTTCTTAGGTCCACAGTGTATATAAGTAAATGCTCTTGAAATGTTTCCTCTTACAAAAACATAATCCTACGTCTCTGTTGCTCTCGCTTTCCGTTCAGCTGGTATTGGGAACCCCCAGCAGTACCACCCCGTGCCTCTGACTGGCCGGATTCAGATCATGAGTAATGGCTCTCTGCTCATCAGACATGTCCTGGAAGAGGATCGTGGCTTCTACCTCTGTCAGGCCTCCAACGGTGTGGGCTCGGACATCAGCAAGAGCATGGTCCTCACTGTTAAGAGTGAGTATACAAACGCGCACAGGCTAATGTAGCAGAGTATGAGTTTTTCACGGCGCAGATAACTGCAGTGAGGCCATTTAGGATGCTTCGCTGATCCCGCTCTATCAGTCTTCATGCGCACACACTCTCGCTAACAGTGTCAAACCAATGAGCCAGCTCGCACTACTCTCCCTCTGCTCTACAGGCGCGAACATACACACATAGATGGACAGTGATGGATCGGTGGGGCAAAGGTGACCATGAACATAAGACAATAAAGAACAGGGAGCGAGAAGGGTGTGTGTGTGTGTGTGTGTGCGCGCGCACGCGTGTGTCTGTGGGTGACAGGCGGTGAGAAAGCGAGCAGCTGAACTATTGATCTTTGACTCTTGGGATCTGTCCATAGACAATCAAAAACACTTTGAGCTTAATCATTATCTGCAATCAATCTCTCGATCCTGCTGCTGCTGGCAATAACACTCTGTGTAATGCAATGTGAACATGCACAGGCAAAAAATACATGTCAACACTGTTGACATTACCGTTATCTCAGGCCAACACCTTCTGCAGAACCCCGACCTTATAAAACACTACCCTCACAAAGGACATATTAGCGGCACCTTTTGACATATCAATGTTCGGCACACACAGAGACATATAAATACACAAAAATCCAGTTTCACCATGTCCTGCTATCATACGTTTGCCTCTCTCGCTCTCTCTCTCCTGTTCTGTTTCTCCCTCCTCCTGGTGTTAGTGTTATTGATTGAACCGTTCCTCTGCTGTGCTTCCCTCAATTCTGTCTCTTTTGCTCAGCGGAGAGGGAGGAAAAGAGGAAAAGAGGAAGGGTGAGATGAATAAGTGATGAAAACAAAACAGCAGAACCATCCTCAGATCGATTTTGTGTGTGTGTGTGTGTGTTTTGGCGGAGAAGATTAAGTGCACAAGTGATTTTGTATATAGGGTGTGCACAAAAGGTAGAGTGTATCGTTTTTGCCTCTTCATTCACCTAGACCTCGATGTTAACTATTGGAGAATGAGAGGGGAGGTTTATTGACTTTATCTCATTGACCATAGCTCTTCATTACTCCACTGCAATGGAAATTGGCTACTCTGAACTCCACCTTTTTAACTGGCAGCCCCTCTCCGACCCTGTACCTCTCCACTCTTTCCTTTCTTTCTCTCTTTTCATTTAAACCCTACTTATTATCCACTTACTCTTTCTTGTCGCCCTCCCTCTCGCTTGTTTATCTGCTTCTGTCTTCTAATATCCCCCTCATCAATCTGTTCGCTGTCACTATTCCTCCCTGCTTTCCCCCGTTTGTCCTCATCCTTCTCTTCATCTCACACTCCATTTGCCTTCTCCTTTCAGTCCCTGCAATGATCACCAGTCACCCCAACACCACCATGGCTAAGAAGGGTCACTTGAAGGAGCTGAACTGCACAGCCAGGGGAGAATGGCCCATCATCATCCGCTGGGAAAGAGGCGACACGGTCATTGATCCCGACCGCAACCCCCGATACTCCATTACCACCAGTCCCAATGAGAAGACCGATGAGGTGTTGTCCACACTCAAGGTAAGAAACACTTATGTTTGGTAGAGCATCTCGTTGATGAGATCAGACAGCAACTTTCTTATGACTTTACTCAGCTGACGGGTAGATTTCAATTTTATTTTCCACTGCTCTTGTTTGGCCTGTGACTTAAGGTGCAGCATGCAAAGCACACTGCGCGCTTTCGTGTTGTCGCTGCCTGAGGTGCGTAAAAATGTACGACAGCAAAAATGTATTACAATATCAATCAGTGTATTAGGCACTGTCGTTGTCAGTGCTGGCCAGTCAGATGAGGGCTTCTACTGTAACTGTTGGACGTGAGTCATCTGCTTCACCTAAACTGGCAGCTTCATAATGGAGTGATCAGTGTCTCTGAAAAGGAAAATGTTTTTTTTTTTACTCTGTCAATGAATGATATGCTTCAGGTTGTACATTTGCCCACATTACATTGCATCTTGTGATTCTGACATGCAGAGAGGTGTGAACGAGCTCAGAATGTCATCATCCCAGGCACCACCAGTTAATCTGAGACGTCTGATAAACAAGGAGAGCAGAAGCTTATTGTTGTGTTTTGCACATGTAATCAATGTCACACCGATAGATTTACCAGCCATTTCACACAGTGTGACAGTGGACGTACAGAACACAATTTGCATAACTCCACAAGGGCGCACATTCACCAACCAAACTGCGTGTGTGTCGGACAGAAAGCAATTTTAAATATTTTTCCTGCTGGGTTATGGTTTACGGTACAAGGAAAGTAAATCTAAACACCACTTGTCACTTCTCAGTTACCCAGCTGTGTTTTTAGACAATTAACCTGCACAAAGACAGAGTTATTTGTCTGTTTGACATTTCACATTTAACCTCTCTCTCAACAGCTAAAGCCAGCAGAGCGTGAGGATTCAGTCTTCTTCTCCTGTCACGCCATCAACTCTTACGGAGAAGGACGAGGTCTTATCCAGCTTACTGTGCAAGGTAGCCATTCTTTAGCCCTCAGAAGTCTAGGGTACATCTGCTCATTTTTGAATACTTCTGATTTGACCTTTATATTTTACCATGATATTTTACCATGCTAATATTTGATGTCTTTTTTTTAGCACAACCTCTGTTAGCAGTGTGACATTTATTTATTTTATTTTTACATACGCAAGAAATGTTTCTTCCTGCTGAGTTTCACATCAGCAGATTCGAGGGACTTTGAGTCCCAGCAACAATTTCTAAAAAGTTTAGAATTTAGGAGACTTATTTGCACAATTGAACACACGCAAACCATTTTTAATAACAAAGATTAACAGGCTGATCTCGCTGGTCTGATCGCAGACTCCTAAGGGTTAAAGCTAGACAAACCTTCCTCATCTAAACCTGTCTGTCTTTTATATCTTCAGAGCCTCCAGACCCTCCAGAGTTAGAGGTGCGTGAAGTAAAAGATCGTAGCATGAACCTCCGATGGACACAAAGATTTGATGGAAACAGTGTCATTACCTCCTATGATATTGAGTATAAGAATAAAACAGGTAGGTATAGAATGGATCTTTAATTTCTCAATATGTTTTTTTTGCTAATATGAAAAACACAAAATAGAAGTGCTACAATTTTCAAGAGTTTCTTTTTACTTATTAGGAAGATTGCTGCAGAAAAAAACTTGCATACTTATATGTAAATACAGTATATATATTGCAACATAAATCAGAAATGAAAACCAACACTGGAATGGTATTTTCTGTGTGTTAGATTCCTGGGAGCTAAAACATGCCACTCGAAACATCTCCCCTACCAACAATCAGGCCAACATAGTGGACCTTCACCCTGCCTCTGTCTACAGCATCCGCATGTACTCGTACAACGCTATAGGCAAGAGTGAGGCCAGTAAGGAGCTCACCATCAGCACAGAGGAAGCCCGTAAGTAACCCCACAGCACTCTTATTCGCTCTGATCTCAATGTGAGCAACATATTTCTTTTATCTGATGCGTTAACTTTTAGCTACTCTATCTGCATTGATTGACAACCGTCAAGGTCAAGGTCACTTTTGACGGCATCTTGCAAGCATATCACTGTTTTCATGCTCCCAGTTAATCAGCATGTTGTCAGAGTCAGACAGGCTCCTTCAAAGACAAGCTGGACGGTGAATGGACTCAAATTTTTACCCTAAATTTGCAAACCAGCCTGTAACGCAATAAACTGAACATGATTTTCCTGCAGACAGCACAAACTGTAAGACTGAAAGAAATTAAGTCCTTGATAGATCACAGAAAACATGCATCATGACACTGCCAGCTGTGATTGTTATCAATCTGCACACCTATATATTTATACCAGGTGACATGTCTGATGCCATCGACAAGATAAATATGATCTGTAATTGACGTGGAATCCATTTCCACTTTACTTACACTGATGTGATGAGCAAATGAAGCTTATTGCACCCGCCAACAAACCTGTCCACTCCGGCTTCCTAGCCACCGATGTGGGAGTCACTTGTAAGTAAAATAACAATCACAGTATTGTCATAAAATTTCACAACCAGTTGATTGGTGAGCTGACACAGTCGTTTGAGTACAGAGTGCAATAACACATCCTTTGGGAGCCTCTGTAGTACTTACTGCTGTATATCGGAGAGATCTAAATTGTCACTTGTTGTGGCCTATTTGATGTCCTTGAAGGTTTAATAATAAAAGTCTATCTCTAGATTTTGACTTAGTGGAAACATGATTGCTTGCTCTGTATTCGGGGAATGCCTCCCCTCCAACCTCTCCGTGTGTCTCTTTCTCTCTGCAGAGCCTGATGGTCCTCCAATGGATGTGATCCTGCAGCCAGTCACCTCCCAGAGTATCAGGGTCACCTGGAAGGTGAAGCATTACAACTATTTGCCCTCAGTAAAATAACCGTGTATTTCCACACGTATTATTATTATTTTCCATACAGCTATTGCCATTTATCAGGTTTAAGCATCATTTTGTATTAGGTGTGTAGGTTTCGGATAAGATTATAAATATAAATAGATAGTTTGAATGTGAGTATTGTCTTTTCTTAATACAGGCTCCTAGGAAGGAGCTGCAGAACGGGGTGATCAGGGGCTACCAGATCGGGTACAGGGAGAACGGCCCAGGCAGTAACGGGCAGTACAGCATTGTGGAGATGAAGGCCACGGGTGACAGTGAGGTGTACACGCTGGACAACCTGAAGAAGTTCGCTCAGTACGGGGTCGTTGTCCAAGCCTTCAACCGAGCAGGCACCGGTCCCTCCAGCTCAGAGATCAATGCTACAACACTGGAGGATGGTAGGGATCACGTAAACACACATGCGACACGTCTCAGCATGTACGACGTGGGATTTGTGCGCGTGTCGCTCTGTTGGAGTGTAAACGGAGGCTACTTGAGTGATCAGCAATAAAAGGGGAAAGTGGTTAAAGAGCAGGATGCGTTATGTATAGGAAACGTCTGAACTTAGTCTGACAAAATATCAGCCTTTGTCTGTTTTGACTTTGATTCACGGTTACTGCACTTACTGTTGCTATTGTTCTTTTTGCATTCTCCTTGTCTCATCTGTGTCAACCCATGCCATGCTTTGTAATATAACACAATTTTCTCAATTCCCTCAACAAGAATAAATGTTTGTTGCTGGAATCCAAATGCCTTTTACAAATTTCAAGGACAGGCTTAGTATCATAGACACTGCACAAAATCAGTGGCATTGCAGTGAGGAATGAATAATCCCCGTGCAGTGAGACATGCAGAGATACTGCCATGCATCCTGATGTCTGAGGGTCAGATGGGCTAAAATTGTAATGTATGAATGAAGGAATGAAAAATAAAAACGCTCTCCTTCGTCCTCACAGTCTCGCAAAACATTACAACATAAGAAAATTCTATCAGTGTTAATACTGACAAAATTCACATAGTTAAAAAGAACAAGTCTGCCTTTTATTTCAGATAGCAAAACAGCAATTATTAAAAATATTTAGATTCATAAAAAATAAAATACAGGCCTCTTGTTTTCAGTAACCTTGAATCAAATTTAATTGAAACCTGCTAACAGGTTTTGAGATACATGCATTAATTTAATCTAATTAAAAGAAAAAAACCTTCTCTGCTAAAGACCCGAAATGCTTAGAGAGTATCAGTACATTGTGCAGAGTGTATTTCCTTTTTGTTTGAGATGCAAAGGAAAATTAATTTATGTTGTACAAATTCCCCCCAAAACATTACTTTGTCTTTTATGGCGACATTGTAACTGTCGTTATACTGTATTGATTAAGTGCATAAGAGGTCAGTTATGCCTGTCCACAATACGGATGGTTATAGTAACCATCAGAAGACTATTTTCAGAAAAAGTTGCAGTTTTTGGAAGTCTTATTTCATTAGAGCATCAGAATAAAAACCTAAATACAATAGACATAAAACAGCAGGGAACTGGAGGTCATTTAGTTAGTTTATGGATCTGGCTTGTCCTCCAAAGGCTATAATTTAGTCAAGGCAACTTTTCCGTTTATTCAATTCTTGTGAAAGAGAATTTTCCAAGCAAGTTTCATTAATTGACTTTTGATTTCTAAGAAGCAGAAGAAATCCAAAACAGCTTTGACAATTATTTTTCTCCAGAAGTCCTCTGAATCTTTTTAAATATTGTACTTCTTGTGCTGCTGCAGTGTCAAAGAAATGAGTAGTATTTTTACAAAACATGGCATCTCTCAATCTCGCATTTCGTTAAGTTTCTCTCGCCCATATAACCAAACACAAACACTCACGTCATATACATACTTGTCCACCCACTGAACAGTTAGCTGATCCCCATTGGTCCAGAGCAGACAGAGCCCTCCAGTTCTTCCCTGTGGCTGTCACCGTGGCGACAGTGATATTGATGGCCATTATGATAATAGTGATAACAACAAGCATACTAAAAATAATTATAATTAGCTTGTCTCTCTGTCTGTCTCTCTCTCTGGTTCCCTCTGCTAGCTTCCTGCTGTAATTATCCACAGCTGAGCACATTGTCTCTCTGCTCCCTCTTTTCATCTTTTTCTGCCCTTCCCTTGCTCCCCTTGCTTTTAACTCCCTTCCTCCCTTCCTCCCTTCTTCCTCTGCCCCTCAACCCCATCCCCTCCTCCCTGAGGCCCAGTCCAAAACTGCCTTTCATTATGTTCTGCAGAAGTTATTTGTGTAGGCTTATTTTAAACACCAGCAACCACTGCTTTATTAACTTTTTTTTATTTACAGTACGTGCCTGCATGTATTTAACCCCACATCGACCCCGATGCACACAATTTGAAGGCATTTGATCCAGCTCACCTTTTTCGTTCAGTCCTTGATCTTCTCTTAAAGATGACTGTGAAGGGGGGAACTGGCCTGTATTTTGTTGCCTTCTAATTATTTAGATTTTGAGCCTGATCGTTTATTAATGCAAAACCCTGTTTCAGATTTCTTACCCTTCTTTCCCTCCCTTCCTCTGTCCTCCTCCCCACCTCCCTTTTTGTCCACCAGCTGCAGAGAATTTCTCTGGTGAATTTGGCCCCTTCTCTCTCTTTCATTGCTCTGTCTTTCAGCCGGCTCTCTTCCTCTCTTCCTGTCCCTCCTTTTCTCACAAGTTCACTTCTGTTCATCTTCAACAGTGTGCGTTATTCAAAGCCTGAAAGACTAATGGTCAGTGGTAGCCAGCCGAAGAGACACCTGGACTGGTGGGGACAGAGGGAGGCTTGTACATAGAAAGAGGTGGTGGTTGTGGAAATGGTCCTATACATCAGGCTGGGAGCATGTCATGAGCTTTTTATCTATCGCTAGCCTGTTTACTCACTTCAGGTTTGATATGGAAATGCATTTTAGAATGGGTTTATTTATCCATTTTTTATGATATAATGACAGCCGTTGTGTTAATGTAAAAATAATCAACCTTTTCACACTTGCTAACCTAAAACCATGGTAGAGATACATGCATATTCATAGATACCAAATAAAACAAGCTAAAACTCTTTTTGTGAAATGATGAAAAGTTCCAAAATCAACAAAAATGAACTTGTGTTTTTACAAGGGATGTATAAAAATGTGTGTGAATTATGCACAAGATGGGTCAAATATTGGGTTTCCAAAATTGAACACATTTTACAGCATGTGGTATTGTCTTTATACAGAATTAAGAAGGTAATTTTCCAACTTTAAAACTACTTAATGGATTAATAAAATTTAGATTCCAAATCCAAACAAAGTGCATGTTTTTTTTCCAGTTTGTCTTGTATTTAGTTCAGTCATTTAATGAACAAACTTCTTTAAATACTCCAATAAATACTCTCTCTCTGTGTCTCCAGTGCCCAGCCAGCCTCCTCAGAATGTGCGAGCCATCTCTGTAACATCTGACGAGGCCGTGATCACATGGTCCGAGCCTCCCAGAATGACACTCCATGGCGTATTGAAGGGATATCGTGTTGTCTTTTGGGCTGTTTTCCCCGACGGAGGTGGGCTGAGTGTGTCTGTGTTCCTATGTGGACACCATGACTAACAGCCCAGCGTTTAGTCTGAATATCTATCTTCCTTTTGGTTTTTTTAGAGTGGGGTGAAATGCAGAACATCACAACCATCAAAGAGCAGGTGGAGCTCAAAGGCCTGGAGAAATTCACCAACTACAGCATCCAGGTGCTGGCCTACACCCAGGCTGGGGATGGTGTCCGGAGCAACGTCCTGTATATCCAAACCCGAGAAGACTGTGAGTCCATGTTTTAGTAGATCCTTCCACACGGAATGCTCTGGCCACGTCTTTGTGGCAGGTTCAAGGGTTTAGTTTTTTTTTTTCTCTTGATTTTAGGCTGCGGTGTGGGAGGCAGAGTGCCATCGGGGGGTTGAGGGTGTCTTTGTAAGACTGAGGTTGCTGATTAAAACCTCTTTGTGCTCTGATGTGCTATTACCAGTGCTAATGAGAATTAAGAAGCCAAAAGTGTGTGTGTGTGTGTGTGTGGTTAAGGAGCCTAAGGGTGTGGGTCTGTGCGTGTGAATATGTGGAACTGTTTATGGGGTGGGGGTGGGGGGTTAAGTGTGTGTTTGCATGTGTACATGTCTTAGCATCGGTGTGTGCGTGTGAGCACATGTGCTATTGTTTGTGTGCAGCTCAACACCCAGCACAAGGAAAGGGATTAATTCTTTGTGGCTTAGAGAGAATTAATTTTGTGCTTACACTGGCGGGCTGTGGATTACATCCGTATCCGCCTCTCCTCTGTCTCCCTGGGGCCAGGCAGAGGAGGAGGCAGGCGTCTGAAGATGGAGAAAATGAGGGAGAGACGGAGCGCAGGAGTGTGTGTGCGTGTGTGTGTGTGTGTGTGTGTGTGTGTGTGTGTGTGTGGACGGTGGGGGGGTGCGTCTGTGTAGGAGCAGAGATTGTAAGAAGTGTCATTTCAGAAAAGGCCTTTATTCTCACTATATCTCCATTTTATGAGCTGGCCTCAGTGCAGTAGCTCTTCAAATCCGTGTATTGTGTTGGTCCTTGAGTGTGTGTGGACGTGTGTATTTATCAGGGGCAAACTGTTTTTCCTTTATGTGGGTTGACACTGTGTCCAGGGGCATCCTCTTCACATACGTTCAGCGTTATCTGTCTCTCTCGCTCTCACCCTTCCCTTTTGCCCTCAGTTCTTTCTGTAACATATGGAAAAATGTTTGTGGTGCAATTGTGCAGTGCGTTTCTCTGCCTCTGTCCCTCAGACACACAGTAACTAGATATTTATTAGTACGTTTTTATTATGATATGATTTTTTCTGAAGGCGACAATGATTGGTGCCTGTGAAAATGTGCTCATGTATGGATTTATGTTTATTTTATCCTTCCACCTGTTTAACACCATTATTACACACAAAACCCAATACTGAATGTCCCACTGTGTTGGTGATCAGCTAACCCTGTGTTAGGAAAATACAAAATATTCCATGAGTCTCAGGTAGATCATTAGCTGAAGTAAACATTTCAGACGACACCATGAATTACACTTGCAAACCCACTGGCTTTGCCCTGAGGCTCAGTTCTTCTCACAGACTGGATGTTGTTAGAGTATAGCCACAGTTTAGCATTCAGATAGTAAGAAAATGGCAGAAAATAAAATAGTAAAAGGACTGAAGAAGGTTGGTGGTGTGTGTGTCTAACCATGGTCGGGCGCAGGTGTAGGACCAAAGTGGCAATCAAAGAAAAACTGTGGTAGTGTGCTTAGAATTAGAATTTGACTAGTAATTAAAAAATTCCGTCATTTTTCCAGTTTTGTTTGGTCTAATAATTGACAGAAAATGTAAAAAATTTGAATTTTTCAAAGCCAGAGCCAAACACAAAGATATTCAATTTACTAACAGACTGTAAGAGTGAAAGCAAAATGTCTCAATTGAGAAGCTGTAACTACTCAGTTTGATTGTTTGGCATAATTTTTTTTGTTGTCATTAATTAATAGTTAGTTAATTATCGCCAATCATTATTTCAGCCCTAGTTAACATACACATAGACAAGTTAGGAACCTGTGAAAATTCAAAAGGAGCTTGGGATATCGTCAATATACCATAAGGTAGAAATGCACATCATTCCTCCCCAAGTTATTTTTTTGTAACATCAACAATGTTAGAACATGATTGCAGAAACAAGAGGGAGGCTTTTTAAGTCATATATTGGAAATCCAGAAATGTTAGGACCTAACATTGTTATTTGGAAGGTTGGTTGTAAAAAGGTAGAAGTATGGCTCTGGTACTTTATGTGTTAACTGGGTATGAAATACTGTCATTTCCCTGCAGTAGAGCCAGACTTTACTCACTGTAATACTGCAGGTTAAAGAATAAAGGACCCAGGGTGTAGTGGGTACAAATACGGTAGATATGTTTGTTGCCTGTGACGCCATCATTTAACACCTACTAAACGGCAAAACTGGGGAAGATCTTCCTGGAATGTGGTGGACGCCTTAAAACTGTTATTTCAGGGTATTGTACTGTACATCAAGGGAAAAATAACCTTTCTGCCATATCTTCCCTTTATGGTTCAGACCCCGGACCTCCAGCTGGCATCAAAGCCGTGCCCTCCTCTGCCAGCAGCGTTGTGGTATCCTGGTTACCCCCTCACAAGCCAAATGGAATAATCCGCAAGTACACCATCTACTGCTCCAGCCCCGGGTCAGGCCAACCGGTGAGTGAGGAGAGGGGTGCAGCAAGTTAGGATCGGGAAGGGGGTGTAAAAGAGAGAAGAGAGAAGTAGCATAATCAAACATGGCTGGTGATGAAGAATACGAGACGTTTATTAAATGTAGAATACAGATTCTGTTAAACATGTTTCTGTTTTATATTATTCCTTGGAAGATGTAAGAAAATCGATTTAATGGCGTTCTGCATTTGTGAGTTTGTAGATGTGTGTGTGTGTGTGTGTGAGAGAGAGAGAGAGAGTAAAACGAGCTCTCCTCGTACCGCAGTGTGTGTGCATGCAAGCTCACCCTCCAGCCTCATTTGCATATCTGTGTCTCATCATGTTGCCAGGACAACCTCATCTGTTCATCAACGAGGGCAGAAAACAAGCAGACAGCAAACGTGCACACTCGTTGATACACAGACACACACTCATAAATGTACGAAGCATGTACACAGAGGTGTATGCATATATGTAAGTGATGCTTTTATAAAAGCAAGAAACATATCCTACTTGCACAGACACACACACACACACACACACAGGAACACAACAACACACACATGCACCATTTAAATGTGCCTGTCTGGAAACATGCATCTTCTCCTCAGTCCCCTTCATTCACAAATCCCTCTTTCTCTCTTCTTCTCTATTTACCTTTCTTTCTATCTCTCTCTGTCTCTTCCAGTCTCTCTTTCTCTATGAAGCCCCCATGCAGAGTTCGGGATGATTACTATGTAAATGAGTGCGACTGGAGAGAAGGAAGGAGGGATGGGGGGGTCAGACACGCCGCGCGGGGAGTACTTTTGTTCCTCTTTTCATTATCTCACTCTATCGTTCCCCGGATCACCGCTATCTCCACGCTGGAGGAATATTTTAATATCCGTTACAGCTACACACACTCTTGTCACTCCTCCCTCCCTTCCTTCCAACATCCACCCACCCACCCATGCATCCATCCATCCCTCCATCCATACAGCACCTCTGCCTGCAGTGGCGAGTATAGAGACAAACGTACAGAGAGGAGAAGAAGAAGAAGACACTGATGTATGTGAGAGTCGGGGGAGAAATGCAGAGGTGGTGTAAAACAGAAGGTGGCACTGCGTGGATAGATGGAAGGAAGCGAGGAGAGCACCCACACATGACAGGGAGATGTGGAGAAGGACAGGGGAGTAAAGAGAGGGACGAGGAGAGGAATGGCCGATGACGAGCAGGAAACACGGGGAAGCAATAAAAAGGCCAGTGGATTCCTTCATGAGGGCCTCCTCATTAATGTGAAAAACAACATGAATAGTGGAATCTGTTTACCCAGAATAAATCGTTCCGCAGACAACAACCCGGAACGCTAGGACACGGCTCAGCCACACTGCAGTGCCGTCGCAGGTTTTACTGGTCTGCCGCATTTACTGACGCTTCAAACCATTTGACACTCGTATCGCAGTCCTCATTTCATCTGCACACACATGCCTGTCATTCACAAATGGAAGTTGGTGTCAAACTGGTGGGGTGTAGTAAAAATGTGATTTAGAGGGTGACAGTGAATGTGCTACCGTACCGCACATCTGTGCTAAATTTGTGGTGATGTTTTCTTTTTTCATATTTTGCTATTCATAGTTGAGGCCAACAGTGCAGTAAGAGACAGAGCTGCTGAGGGGGTGGGGGTGTGTGACTGTATGTATGTCTGTGTGTGTGTGTGTGTGTGTGTGTGTGTGTGTGTACCTGGTTGTCGGATACCTGAGGAGTAGATGAAGAGTGGGAGTTGAGGGAATAAGGGCATAACTGATGGGTAGTTGAATAGTGAGTGGCAGGCTGTAAGACAAATGCTGTGTGTGTGTGTGTGTGTGTGTGTGTGTGTGTGTGTGTGGGGACAATGATGGGTATATGTCTAGACAGCAGACACATGGCTGAGTTAAACACACTGCAATTACACATCCACCTTCAGGTCATGTATGCCACTATATGTGTGTGTCTGTGTGTGTCAGTGTATTTGTGCATGCCCCGAGTATTTGTGCCTGCTTGTATGTCACCATCTCTCTTTCTCTGGCTGTTTGTGACATTCTCCTCTCCTCCCCTCTCCTCCCTCGCTGATGCCTGCAGTAGATAGGCCTCATTAGTGTATGACTGTTCATGATATCTCTGACTGACTCATTTGTCTTTCCCTCATTGTCTTCTTCTGTGGTGTAACTGCTTGCCCTCCCCGAGGAGAACCGAGGAGATGAGGGAGTGGGTTTTACTACACCAAACCACTCTCTCTCTCTCTCTCCCTCTCTCCCTCTCTCTCCTCTACTTTCATCCTTCCATACGATTTTTCTTTACCGCCATCTGCCCCTGAAGTTCGGTACCTTGCACGTATTGTCTGTGTGTTTTTCTATAATATTGACTCGAGGGCAGAAAACAGGGCTTCGTTCACATTAAGATGATGTTCGCTCAGTCCTTCACATTACATCGTCCTCCTCGGTTAAGTGACAGAAATGATCTTGTCTTTGGCACCCCCCAGATTTCACAATGTGCTGTTCAGAACATACAGTATCATCCAATCCAGACTCTGTGATACGACAGTTATTTGCAACCACAAAAGGATATTCTTTGAGGGTTTCTTTTTCCATCGCAGAAGTTCAAGATCAGTTTTTTTTTCATTGTGTTACAGAGTTTGAGCTGTGTCCACAGCAAATTGTGTTTTTATTGAACAAGAAAAAAATGTCCTATCATATGTAATATTTGATGAAACATTGCATGACAAACAATATTAATATGTTTGCATTAAATGACAAACAATTTTGCAACAGTCTTTTGCAGGGCCTCCAAGTCGGGTCACGCCCAACATTTAACACTTTCCTTTCAACTTTTTCCAGTTGCCCAGTGAGTATGAAGCCAATCCAGAGATGCTGTTCTATCGAATAACCCACCTCAACCATCGGCAGCAGTACCTGATCTGGGCTGCAGCCGTCACCACTGCAGGCCGAGGTAACTACAGCGAGAAGGTCACCGTGGAACCCGCAGCCAAAGGTGAGTCGTATGTGATGAGAGACAAAGTCGCGGTAGAAGTCCACCAAGGAATTCCATGGTAACATGCAGGTCAAAAGGCTAAAACTGCGTCTTGATTGAAGCACTACGTGTTTGACCAAGCTATCTGCAGTCAAACTGCATTGTCCCTCTTTTTAAAAACAAGGGACAATGCTCGGGAATGAAAGGTGATGCCTCTGGCTCTGCTGTGTCGGTTTTGGTTTACTGTACTTACAACCTTACTGAGATGCGATAGCGGCGTGCTCTTTTCATTTAATGCAAACAATATTGTATTTATGAATTGCTTCATATACAAACATTGTATAGTTGATCAAGTTGATCTAGATGTTTGAGATGTTTAAATTTCCAAACTAATGACACAGATTTCAGGGATTTCTTTTGACCTTTAGATCCCACATCAGCATTTGTTTCATACAGTGCTGTGATTTTCTCCCTATGAGGAACCAACATGGTTCGATAGTGTAGCCTTCCTCCTCAAGCCTCTTACAATGCCATGAACTAAAAATGATATTCTTTTCTTTTTTGGATTTTTTTGTGTCACAGGCGGTGACACAGGAACAGAAGGAAGACGCTCTTCCTTTTGTTCCTGTGTCACCGCCTGTTTTGACTTTTCAGAGGTGTCCTATTGATTTCCGAGTTCAGAGGGCATCTGATAAACTGGCCCCAAGCAGGGAAATGAGGAAATAAAGGAAAGAGAAAATGACACGACGGGAGCAGAGCTAACGAAAACACAAGACCACAGAGAGGCAGAGTGTTTAAGAAAATGAAGAAGGCAGTTAAATCAATAGGCTTTGGATTAAAAGACAGGAAGAATAAGGGAGTGTAAATGAATAGAGTGCGCTTTCTACCATGTAATCCTTTTCTTCATTTATTCGTTCCTTTGACTGCCGGGTGCAAAGGTTCGTGTGAGTGCGTTCGTGTATGGGTGGGTGCGTCAGCTGATTGGCAGCTGGGAAAGGCAGTGTCCTCCAGGCTTGCCCACTCAATACTTCATTCAACCTTAACATAAGTGCACTAGAGCACTGGCATTAAGATGCAAAGCTTGAGAAAGGAAGCGAGACGGGGAGGGCAGGTGGGGGAGTTACGCATGGAGTTATGGGTCTGAATGGATGGATATTTTTACTTCCTTAATCTGTTTTATGTTCTCATGTCTGTTCCTTGCTGAACAATGACAGATTTTACACAGTTGTTTTACACCAAGTACAAATGACAGGAGATACAGTACTCATCTCCTTAAATGCTCATTGAACAGTATATGTATTTATTAAAAATTATTGTTGCAGTATTTTCCTGCTGGTACATACTAATTAAACTTTCACATTGCTCTACTCATCCTTCAACAGCCCCAGCAAAGATACTGTCGTTTGGGGGAACAGTTACTACTCCTTGGATGAAAGAGGTGCGACTGCCGTGTAGCTCTGTCGGAGAACCAACCCCTACAATAAAATGGACCAAAGACAGGTGAGAATCTACCGAAAACATGCTTATGAATCTGAGTGCACAGTGCTTCTGTGATTCCTCTTGAAATGAATTAAGGTGGTTTGGTAACAGGTAAAATGTCTGAGCCATTAACACAAGCATGGGAGTAATGTCATATACAGTATGTAGAAATATTACCATGCACCTCTTAAACATCTAAATATCCACCCTAATGTCAGCTTCATGTCTTGGACAATTGTGTCTTCCTGTTTAGTAAAACTCCAGCAAAAATTAAGACAATATTTAGTGTAAAACGTGTGATGCCGTCATGATTCCTTCTCCTTCCTTCCTCCCAGTGAGGACACAGCCATCCCCGTGTCTCTAGATGGACAGCGTCTCATTCTGGCCAATGGGACACTGGTGCTGCGCTCTGTCAAAGCTGAAGACTCTGGTTACTACACCTGCACAGCCACCAACACGTTGGGCTTTGACACCATCATTGTCAACCTTTTGGTGCAAGGTAAGAACGTTAAAAGTTAAAATGGGAGGTGCGGTGTACTGCTCACACTGTTCACACTCGCAAAGAACACATAGAATCATCTTGGACTGATATTATCGACCGGTTTACTCCATGTGTCTGTTTAACAGTCCCTCCGGACCAGCCTCGTCTGACTGTGTCCACCACCTCCACCTCTTCCATCACCCTGGCCTGGATACCAGGAGACAACGGAGGCAGTTCTATCAGAGGTAGGTGTTTTTTTTCATCCTGTCTTCCTGTGGACTCTCTCCTCTTCATTGTACCGTTTGTGGAGGCTTTACAGAATTCCGTTTGAGGAAGTTGGCTTATTCTGTAAAATGTAAAATAAACATATTTCAATTTGACCTTCGATCCGTCTTTGCCCTTGGTCTGTCCTTGGCACATTCTTAACATGCATACTGATCTATTGGCTTATTGATTAGTATATTGGTTTTAATTTTTCCTCTTAACTATACATCTCTTTGATTATTGTTGGTGATTTTTGTGTGCCTGAGTGGCCATGCACATAAATAGAATTTACAGTCTTTTCATTGTTTATGTCGTCAATAAGAGGATGTTAAATAGTGAGCTGTCTGACTCTCTCTTGCACTATAAATTATCTGAGACCTTTTTGACGCAAAACGGGACCTGGAGAGACTTTTTATTCTAAAGCTGATGTGTGAGTCAGTGTACTACCAGGAAGATCCAAAGAAAAACACACATTTGCATGTGTTAAGCAGACATACGTATGTAGGAAGTAATGTAAGCTTTGGTGCAAAGTGTGTGTGTGTGTGTGTAGGTTATGTACTTTTGCATTCAAATAGAGTAAAACCAAATTAGTATTTGCATACATCACCCATTGTATCATGCATGCGTGAAGCTTATCTGTATATCTTGTATGTATAGCAGAGTTTCTGTTTGTCTGTGAAAGCAGCTGCACATTATCAGTAGCAGGCAATGCAGAGGTTCCTAATAAAGCCTATTCTTCTGCTGCAGTGTCATATTTAAAGTTGTTTTTTATGTGGAAGAAGAGATAGATAGATAGATGGGCAAAGGTTCCTCTGTTCCACATAAGTCGATTATCGTGCTCCTTTGTGCTCTCTCCTCTCTTCTATAATTTCGTGTTCTCTGCTTTTCTCTGACTCCTAAACTTCTAAACAAACACTGCAGGATCTCCACATATTAACCCTTCTAATGTTTTGGATTCACTTGCACCATCTGTCAGAGACAGAGGGAGAAAAGAAAGACGGAACAACGAGTACAAAGAAACAGAGAGAGAGATTCACATATACATAATTACATACAGACAGAAGGAAGGACAGGCCGAGATGGAGGACGAGACGAAAAGTGTCTCAGAGCAGGAGGGAGTTGGCTCTCCGAGGCAGCTGATTGTAAAAACAGTCACCATATTGCATATCCTCATTTGCATACATGCTCAGTCAGCGCCATCCCAGACTTGGGGTTTGTAGGTAACTAATGGCGGCGTAGACAGAGCAGCTAAAGTGTTCTCCAATCAGGGTCTGTGTGGGAGTGAATTTCAGTCTGACACTGCCATCTAACGGACAGTAGCAGTAACATCAGCATAAAGTTTAATCCAGACAGAACTATGTGGTAAAGTGGGGAAGTGACATGACTTTTGTTGTTTCTGCGTAGGTTTTGTGCTGCAGTACTCTGTGGACAACACAGAGGAGTGGAAGGACGTTTTCATCAGTTCCAGCGAGCGCTCCTTCAAACTGGACAACCTGCGCTGTGGCACCTGGTACAAAGTGAAGCTGGCTGCCAAGAACAGCGTTGGAGCCGGACGCATCAGTGAAATCATCGAGGCAAAGACTCACGGGAGAGGTGAGAAACCAAGATTAGACGGTGAGCGAACACATTGTGCATGGATAATGGTGAAGAGTATAAAACACACATTCTAACGTCGTTAACTTTTACAGATTCAAAACGAAATAGGTCACATCCACTGCGGAGGTGCAACCCACAGTGAAGCTTTAAATTCTGTCTAGCACTGAAGCAATATTGAAAACATTAGAAGTAGACTTTTTCATCCTTGACCTTTTAATTTAGCAAAGAACAAACTCTGAAATAAAAAAAGGATTTCTGTATTTAGCTAGATGATCACACTTCACCTCTTTGTCTTTCCAAGGCTCGTTGATTTAAGCCAATGGCTCTGAGTGCAGTTTTTAGCTCTTATGTTTTGGGATTTTTTACCGTCACTGTAGTGCTCTGGGATTTTGCGAATGTTCCTTTTGCAAAATTTTATAACGTAGTTCTAAATATGAACATTTATTTTTTTAGAACAATAAACATTTTAAAAAATCTTGTCTTTTATCACAGGTATGTCAGAAATGAAAGTCTTTGTATATTTATGATGTAATTATATGAACTTTGATCATTTTTTAATAGTTAGATGCACACTCTTTAGTTACCTACCAAGATATTCCTCTGCCTGAATCTGATCTGATGGATGCTGCAATGTGGGTCTTTTTATTTGGGCCAAATTTAATTTTTTACAGAGCCTCAGTTCAACAAGGATCAGCCGGTCTTCACCCACATTAACTCCAGCCACGCGCGCCTCAACCTGCAGGGTTGGGCTAGTGGAGGCTGTCCAATCACCGCCATCACGCTGGAGTTTAGACCAAAAGGTGTCTCTCTGCTTTCTAAAATTGCACTTTTTGGTGATAGTCAGCAAGAAATCTAAAAGCAAATGTTACCCCATTTTCATAACACTTTTATATTGTTTAACTTGTGCAATAAAAATTGAGAGACCTGTTTGTTATATATACGTTTTGCAGGGACATGGACGTGGCAAAGTGTTCGTACCAATGCCACCACAGACGTGTTCCTGGCAGAGCTGCGTGAGGCCACCTGGTACGAGCTGAAGATGAAAGCCTGTAACAGCGCTGGCTGTGGCAACCAGAGCTCACAATTTGCAACGCTGGACTATGATGGAAGTGAGTAGGAGACGCTGAGTTTCCATTTGAAATAAAATAATAACTTTGTCTGGCACGTTATTAAAAGAATTTATTCCAGGGAGCTGAAATGACAGTAACTAAAGTATTTCTTTCCCCTGTGGTCAGGCACAATCCCACCAATCAAATCCCCTCTGGAAAAGAACGATGATGTCAAAAAGTTGTTTTCTATTGGCTGTCCTGTGATCTTGGTCACTCTGGGTGTCGCGCTGCTCTTCATCATTCGCAAGAAACGCAAAGAAAAGAGGCTAAAGAGACTAAGAGGTGAGAAAAGAAGCACAAGCACCCGAGACACATAATAGAAATGAATTGGCAAGAAGAACAAAGCCGCTCCCGTAGACTCCGGAAGCAGAAGCAGACTTCAGAGAGAATGTTGAATGAAGTTGGATTTACTTTAAAACACTGACTTGTTTGTCAGAAATAATAATTTATGTTCTCTGCTGTGTCTAGATGCCAAAAGCCTGGCAGAGATGCTGATCAGGTAATACATCTCTTTCAACGTCCTCACAAAATATTTCTTCAAAATCCATTTCACAAATCCACATTTTACATTTTCTCAAAGTCACCAGTGTGTGTGTGTGTGTGTGTGTGTGTGTGTGTGTGCACTTGTGTTTCTGGATTAGTAAAAACAACCGCAGCTTTGACACTCCGGTGAAGGGACCTCCTCAGGGTCCACGGTTACACATTGACATCCCCAGAGTGCAGCTGCTAATTGAGGACAAAGAAGGCATCAAGCAAATCGGTGAGAGAGGACAGACAGAGACAGAGAGAGTCTGTCGCACGCTGGATGAAGTGATGTTTATGTCCCGTGTCTCCTATTTGTCAGATTTTATAACCTAGCGGCTTTTCTCCTAATGTTCATTCGGTCTCTCATAGGTGAGGACAAGGCCACTATCCCTGTGACAGACACAGAGTTTAACCAGACTGGGAACCCTCAGAGCTTCTGCACAGGTGTGTCCGTCCATCACCCTGCTCTCATCCAGAACACTGGCCCCTTGATTGACATGTCAGACATCCGGCCGGGAACCAGTAAGTGCTCTGTCACTGTGTTATGAGTAAAGCAGCCACTAACTGAAGCAGTATTGTGGCCCACTGCATTGTTGCTTTTCTTTTTGCCTTTTGACCAGCCGCAAGTCTTAATCACAGACTAGCCAAAGCTTCATCGCCATGTCTTGATCTGTAAAAAATCCAATGAACCACAAAGTAGAAAGAAAAAAACTCTGCCTTTACACAGCTTCTAAACGCGTGTACATTTTCATTCCGTCATCCACTTACCACCAGACCCAGTGTCGAGGAAAAGTGTTAAGTCGGCCCACAGCATCAGGAACCGCTACTCCAGCCAGTGGACTCTGACCAAGTGCCAGGCCTCGACGCCAGCCCGCACTCTCACCTCAGACTGGCGCACAGTTGGCTCCCAGCACGGCATCACTGTCACAGAGAGTGACAGCTACAGCGCCAGCCTCTCACAGGACACAGGTTGGCACATGGGTGAAATGACACTTACAGCCATTAATATGCACATAGAAGGAAGGCTATTTTTCAAATGTGTTTTTGGACTCGATGGAACAGCTTCATTTTCACTCTTTTCTCTCCCATAGATAAGGGTCGCAACAGCATGGTGTCAACAGAGAGCGCCTCCTCCACCTACGAGGAACTGGCGAGGGCGTACGAGCACGCCAAGCTGGAGGAACACTTGCAGCATGCCAAATTCGAAATTACAGAGTGCTTCATCTCTGACAGCTCATCTGACCAGATGACCACAGGCACCAACGACAATGCAGACAGCATGACGTCCATGAGCACGCCGTCGGAGCCCGGGATCTGCCGTTTCACTGCCTCGCCACCCAAACCCCAGGACTATGACCGTGGCAAGAATGTAGCCGTGCCCATTCCACACCGCGCCAAGAGTGAGTCCTATTTAAAATGACTTGAATGTAATTTTGCAGTGGCTTTAGTATCGTTCACGAATACTTTTTGTGGCCTTTGACATTTGCAGGTTTTGCTGGTCACACTAGTTGATTTGTCCGTTTTCCCTCCAGGTGACTACTGCAACCTCCCCCTCTACATGAAGTCGGATCCATTCTTCAGAAAGCAGTCAGAGCATCATGACCCGTGCCCGGTGGTTCCGCCACGTGAAGCCTCTATCCGTGGCCTGGCCCAGCGGGCATACCACACCCAGGGCCGTCATGTGACTATGGACTCTGCAAAGCAGCAGGCCCTATCCATGGGCCACTCTGGCCTGTCCAACCTCACTTCCTCTGGGGCTTCATCTGGAGGAGGAACGGGAGGAGGCGGTGGAGGTAGCGGAGGGGCATCTGCTAGCTCTAGCAGTTCCACACTTCCTCAAAGGACTCTCACCATGCCCGGCTCCTCTGCCTCGGTGGCCCAGAGTGCGGCCGCAGCCGCCGCTGCCACTGCCGCAGCAGCTGGGGCATCGTCATCCTCTGGCGGAGGTGGGGCAGTAGGGGCCACGGGAGGGACACCCGGAGGTGCCTCTTCATCCTCCTCCAAGATGGGGGGATCCAGAGACTCTCTCCTGGAGAGCAGCTCTTCGGGCTTAGGCAGACTACAGAAGCAGAGGGATGGAGGGGCAGGGGCCTACTCCAAGTCCTACACGCTGGTGTAGCCTTGCCATCGCTGCGGCCTGTCACTGTAACTCTTGATAGAATGCTGGTGTAGCCAGCTCCTGCCTGGAGCCTCTGTAGAAACACGGGGCGAGGAACATACACATGCACAGCTGACCCGTCGGTGCCTGCGCTGTGCCGGGCTGCAGGGGGCTGGTTGGGTTCCCATCGACACTAATGTATGAAAGGGTCTGAGTTGGGTCTCCACAGCACAGGGGTTTGCCTTTCTTTCTGCCTGATTGCTTTCTATTAATATTGTGTCATCTTACTCTATCTCTTATTTCATCACCCTGGTAATCACTTGCCAAAACATAAATGATTAATCCGTTCACTTCATCTTTTCTTTTTCTGGTAAGGACACAGTACTTATGCACAAAATGCTTTCCACATGCACTGTCTTGTCTTCTGAGTCGAGACAGTTTTAGGACGAACCAGGTTGCTTGAGTTTCCCACAGACGTGTCTTAAGGTTGTTAGGTTTTTAAATATATTACTTTTCTGCTCACAGATGGAAGAAGAGCTCATATCACAGCGTCGTACCATGGCGGGATGCTTTTACTGTATGCATAAACCACCGATCTTGGTGTGACACTGGCTCTCAGAGGTTATTCCACCACGGATCCATACATTAGAGGCAGTGGACGGACGCTCACCTGAAAACCGGTTTTAAGACGTGGAGAATTTCCTTATACATGCAATGGATGACACAGCATAGTGCTCTTAATCGATGCTTTTATAAACAGACTCAAGCGGCAGAGGCGATTTAAAAAATGTCAAGCATCATCAAGTGAGAGATGAATCCAAACCTTCTGTTTGTTTTTTCATAGGTTGTTTTTTTTTTTTTTGTTCATTTACTGACGGTGGAAATATAATCTCATGTGCACTAAGAAAACGTTAGAGTGGAAGTAACAGAAACCTTCACAAGCCTGTGTGTGTGTGTGTGTGCGTGCGTGCGTGCGTGTGGGTGTACATGTGTAAATATATATATGTATACATGTGGCAGGCACACACCAACAATGGACCTTTTTAAAATCAATCTGTATGCTGACCTCTCGGGCAGACGTCTGTGTCAGAGCTGAACCCCCCTCCATGCACTGTTCATTTTGTACCTGTGAAAGGGGCGAACGGGGGCGGTAATGGCGCTGACGCTCTTAACACTCCCATTCTGATTTGGTTCGGCATTTTGACCTTTGTTTTGCTTTGTGTGATCGCCAGCGTTGCTTAGGATTTGACAAACGCCGAAGAGGACTCGGGTTCAGAAGAGTGCAATTACAGGTGATAGCAAAGAGGCTCATTTCTTTCCCGTTTCTTTCTTGCTTTTTCACGCCCTCAGAACAAAGAAGGAAGATTCATCATGGTGCCACAAACCATTACACAGGACTTTTGTTTTTACTCATTTGTACCTGTTCCCACTTTTGTCCCCTTCTATCCGTCCCCACTGTCACCTCTACCCCACCCCCCCCCAGTCCCCCACCACATCCAAACAGTGTCACTGTGACCTTCTGCCAGCATAGAGGCTAGACAAAAAGACAGACAGACTGAGAGGAGAGGTCTAATATGCACAGACAGGCAGAAATGCTGTTTGATGTTCGATGGCAACTTGAATGAGGCACAAGTTGCAGACGTACAGCAAATTTATAAAGATGTATACAAGAAAAATCCTATTTGTATGAAGTGATCTTGAATATATGAGTGGATAATGACTTTGAGATTATAGACAGAGATCAAGTGTTAATAGAATTTGCAGTTGTGTAAGGGAAACGGGGAGGGGCTTACATAGCAGAGAGATACAGTTTTTCTTCAGAAATGCGTGGTCTTCAAAACTAAAAAGTGTTTTCAAGTCCCTCCACCTCACGGAAATTCATTTAAGCTTTATGCATGGTACTCTATCTGTTCATTTTTATTTTTCTGTTCTTCTCCCAAAGCTTATTCCCATTACAAAGATCGTTCCAAAAAAGAGTTGCTCCAAATGTTTTGCGACTGTAAAACATAACATCAGGGCTCTCGCAATAGAAAAAAGAAAAAAGATATGATATATATGTTTGTTTTCAAAAGTATGTACATATATATTTCTATTCAAATATATAGCAAATATATGAATATTGAAAAAAAGCAGAGAAATATAAAAGCCGTTCTAATTGAAAATATATATAAAAGATCACAAGACAATCGCTCAGAGTGAAAAATTTGCAAGAAGAGGAAGGAAGAAGAGGAAGAGGGAAGGTTAAACGGGTAGCACAACCATGGACGGGAGAAAGGAAGTGAAGTGGTGTGAGAGAAGGTTAAATGGTAAAACTGAGGTTCGAGGAATGATCCCCTTGTGATTCTGTAAATGTTCCAGCTGTAGCGCCTGTGCAGCAGGTAGCAGCTGAAAGGAGAAGCACAGTAAAGTCGAATTCTAGTGTGAGATTGTGTCGCTGGTGAACTGTGGTCTATGGCTCAGTGCAGAACGTGTGGTGTTGAAAAGAAAAGAGTAAAACGCGGACAGCCTATACAGTAAGTAAGACTATTGTAATATGTTGTATTGTACCTTCCAAAGGTGTGTTCACAAACTCGACGCCATTACCTGACGATATGAAGACAAACAGACCCACAAGTATTCCTGTTTCTTATCTCTGTCATAGCAAGTCCTCCCCAAACTGCAGGCCAACAAACTAAATTCAATAAACATTGTTATCTCATGCTATTGTTATGATGACTTTAATTTTAGACTTTATTTTTCAACTAATGCAAATACGCACGTTTGGGAACGGGCCGAGCTGCCTTACTCCACATTCATGGCTATCAGACGGATTACGGAAATAAACGCTTGTCCAAACCTGCTTCCCCTGTTCTTCAGTGAAGTTGCTTCTGCTGTTAAACACTGATCTGATGTCAGTTTGTTCAAAGGAAAAGTAAAAATGAATCTTTAAGGAAAACTTCACCCTCTGATAATTTTACATAGTTTCCGTATTTGCTGCATCATAAATCAGCAACATTTCAGGATTGATAGGGATTATTACATTATTTATGATGAGTCCTGTAGCTTTTATTGTCTCAAATTCCATAAACAAAACTTTTGTGAAGTAGGAATTTCCACAGATGTGATTCAGTGAGTCACATTTGGTCTTCAAATAATCCCTGAATCCTAAATTCACATTTAGAACATTTACAAATGCAAAGAAGGTACAATAATTGAAATGATTTGTAAATATATCTTTTTTTCTTAATGAATAAAATATTTAATAAGCCAATGTTTCATCATTCTTTTTTTTTTTTGCACTACTAAAACTCTAATCTAAAGATTATAAAAAAAATATGCTTTAATAAATGACTTATATTCTATATCACTGATAGAAAATGTAGATTTAAACTCAGTGGACACAAGCACTTGACAAGTCTGTCACTTTACTGAAATGTTGACGGTTGTTTAGGGTGCAATTTTCCTTAAAACATGGAAATAAAACTCGCAAACTGACCGCATCTGTGTTTGTAAGGCCAACTTCACATGTGCGACTTCCCCGACCTTTTCCACATCTGTTCAACCAATCAAAACCCCCGCTCCCCCCACCCCACCCCTCACTGTACCCCTTTACCCACATATGAACATAATTTCTACTCCATAATAGAAGATGCGTGTACATATGAAAGTGTTTTGTATAAATTACTACTATTTTGGACATCTTCACTAGAAACCAGGGCACAATGTAAACTTTGAACTGATGTTATTGTAACGAAACAGGACTTAATGAAAAACTATAGAATTATACCGACACTGTTTTGTCCTGATTTATGGACCAGTTGAAACGTGTCAGAGTGGACCATGCATATAATGACAGTGATTTCTTCTTTTACAGGGCATTTAGTTGCTTTAACTCCTTTTTTTTTCGTTTGTTTCTTTGGCTTTTTACTCGGCCACAGGTTAGTTACATGATTTAGAGTTTGCCTTTTATAATTTTTCCACTTTTGGGGGGAGGACAGCAGCGTTGCATGTTCTGAAACTTTTGCCGGTTATTAAAGAAAAAGGGAAACAGTGAATTGAACAATTTAAAAAGGGGAAAATGAAAACATTTTAAAAATGCAGATTTGTTCCTTCAACTTTTATGGGGAAACGTTGCTTCAATTTGCAAATGCTTGTGTTTAACTCTACATTTTCTTTTCTATGAAAATGAACAAAAACAGAAAAAGAGTACTCAACACCTTGTGCAATAAAGCTATCTTTTTATGAACTGTGATGATATTCTTTGTTCTTTCTTAACCATTTGAGCAAACGTGCTACACTGAGTAACAAAACATATTTACTGTACATAAATATGGATTTTTTTAAAGGAGTGTTACGATTTTAGTCTACTTGAAGTTTTACTCCACTGCAATTCAGAGTGAGAAATATCAGACGTTTTCTCAACTATATGTATATTAAAGCTTTAGTTCCTTGTTCTTTGATATAAAGTTTCTTAATACAAACATTACCTAATATATATTTCCATATTGTTCTGGATTACACACCTAAATAAAGTAGTTAAAGTTATATACCTTACCCTTTTTTCCCAATTACACCTCTGAGAATTTGTCAGAACAATATGGATGAGACTTAGTTCTTTTACATCCAATGCTGTACTGTTTATAATATTTCTCTTGGTGGAGTACGTGTGTGATCTTTTGTATTTTAAGTAAATTTTAGAGCATTTCCTGTTCTGCTATAACATATTTGAATTTTACTAATTTAAATTTAAGTTAAAGTGTCACTTCTACTTAGATATTTGACAAATATTTGCACTTTTCTTCACTTCACGAAGGTTGAGTTAATTCTGAAAGGCTCGTTTGTCCTTGTGGGGGTTTGTGGCACAGTTGTCAGATCCGGAGATGTGGTGAGTGACTTATACTGAGAAGAGGCTGTTTCGTCTGCTTGCACGAACTACAAATCTCGGTCACTGACAGGGTTTTTTTTTTTTTTTTGTCACAATCTGAGGTTAGTGAGGATGAAAATTTGAATTCCCTTCATGACCAGCATCTCGAGGTGGAGGAGGATATCAAAAGATTATCTAAGACACTGGGTGAATTACACACAAATTATTTGCATACAACGACACGCAAGGTGTGTGAGAACAAAAACTTTAACCATAACCAAAGCTCATTGCAGACATTTACTCCCAGTGCCTGACAAATCAAAAAATACAAAATCAATAATAATATAAAATAATAAGTCACTATTTAGGCAGAGTAAAAAAAAAATCCTCCCAGCTCTTTAAAGGCTGTTCCTATGTTCCAAGTCAAATAAGCAGTAAAAGTGTTGCTATAAATGCAGACAAATCAAGAGGAAACTACACAAATTTGAATATTTTCAATGTATGTTCAAACTTCTCTCAATATTTGAGAATGATATTATCCAGTCTCCAGTCATCCTAAATAAACTCTATATATTTAACTCTATATATATATATATATATATACAGAGACATTTTTCACCAATTTAGTAAGTAGGTAAGTTTTTACCACGATGTGCTGTGATTATGTGTTTGTTCACTTATTTATTGAATTTGGAACATTTTCCATACGCCCATATCAGTGCAGAGTTCATTCTTTTTCAAGCACCTGATCCAAACACTAGAGGGCAACACGATGCAGGAATCACAGAGGTGTTTATTGAAACAGGTTCATCACGTTTCAACATGTCTGATTTTGAAAGATTCACAGGGTTCGGTATTTAAATACTCAAAACACACTGGAATTATGTAAATTAAAGCACATCAGTGCACCTCAGTCGTCCGCTTCCCCCATCACTTATTGCAGAACTTGTAACTAATATTCACTCAGATGTACATATTATTAACACAGACTTTTACATAGCTTAGTACAAGTAGCTACTTTGTTCATGTGTCACTAATCCAGAAGCTTCACTAAGTGATGACACTTTCTATATATGCACAGTTGCATATAAAAATGCATGTGTATATGTCACCGCAGAGTTCACTCATCCTTTGTTGTAGCCACACACACACACACACACTCACCACCTGATTCTCAATGCCTCTTAGACTTGCTGCACATGTGCCACCATCTCGTTTTTTTGTCCATCTACTTGCTGTTCTTGTGTTTCTTGTGTTGGAACTTCCTGAAATGGGTCTGGATAGTCGCCGCAGCCTTTTCCACTTCAACAGGGCTAAGTGGAGGAACAACAGGAGCGACGCACGTCCCGTTGCTGGTATTGGAGTCTGAGCACAATAGAAACTATTGAGTCCAAACACACGTTAACTTTGACTCATGTGCGCTATTTTTACTGCTTTTAAACTTGGATTCAGTTGCCTTTTAAAGTTATTAATATCAAAGTCTTTGCCCTGACAGCAGAAAAATAGCCAGGCTTTATGAAATGGTGCAACGGTGTTACTTACTCTTTCTATACACGCCTATACTGTTCCTCCTGAGGCCATCGAACTGTGAATTAAACAGAAGAAGTGTGTGTTAAAAGGCACATTCACACAGTGGATGGCTGTGAGACTCAGATATGCTAATTATCAATCTTGCAATCTCATCTGGAGCTTGGCAGAGACATTGTTCACGTATGACAAACAGACAGATAATCACAAAGGAATGTTGTTTTTTTTTCAATTCTTCTACTCAACTGTACAAAATGTGCTGCACTTAAGGAATGAATGTGTAACGCACAAGTGTGTGTGTGTGTGTGTGTCCCCTTTATCTACAGTTACAATAATGACCTCAAGCACAAATCCCCTTGATTGGGTTTACGGCTCAAACAGAGCAGCGGCAGGGAGGTTCGAGGCCGAGGACTCGGCCAGATTAGTCTGCTTAGCCGTCAGTTTGTCTGTGTGCCTGTGTTCATTACCACACAGCCGCTCCGTGACCCCGACAGTCAGGTCTCCTCGCTCCTTAAACTGTAGCCAGACTAAGACGCAAACTGTTTTTCTTCACCTCCAGCTCTTTGTGTTTTTGTCTCTCTGTTTACTCTGAAGGTGTTTTTCTTGTGGGCTGATCTGTGTTTCGTGTGCCCTCGGTTTAACCACTTCCTGATTTTTCCAGCTGTTGATTTTCTAGCTTCATAAAGACTTTCAAACCGTCCGCCTCAAACTAAGAAAGATGCTAAGGTGTGAACTTTGGACTTGCCTGAAATGTTGTCCACAATAAAAGCCTGAGGAACAGCCGTATAACTGTTCATTTGTGGGCACTCTTGATCTCTGCGCAAGAATTTAATGATTCGCTGGTATTGATTTTCCAGTGGCCAAAAGGTCATTTTTTAACTGAGTCGGATGCAAAACTGCACTTTATTTTATGTTATTATATTCATGTATTAAAGTCAAGTTTGTTTTGCGATTCAGATCCAACTGCCTTAAGCCGCTGTAGCATAAGCAAGCGAAGGACATGTGACCGGCTCAGGCTTGACTGTTGAACTTGTGACATGTTCTGTCTCGCCATTAGATAACAGAAACACCCCAAAACACCCCAGTAGAGATCTCCATTTCGCAGAAGAGAGGATGTGGTCATGGTCATGTGTAGAATGAAGGTGTGTTGGGTTTTGTTGCTGTCGGCCGGGTGACGATCGTGACGGCACCTACACCAGAGGTTCTCACCTCCTCCGCTTTGCTGCTCCTCCGACTGTGAGACACTGAGTGAACCTGCCAAGGCAAAGGCTGGGACACCATGTAAGGCAAAGGGTCCTTTTGTCGCGCAAACTGTACCCCTATCTGAAAATGAAAATGAATCATAAATCAGAATCATAAATGTGTGATCACAACTCTCAGCTCTAGAATATTCAGCTCTCCCACTTTTTTCAGGTTATGTATTTAAAAGCATTACAATGTTTCATACAGTTGTGTCATTTTGTTAGTTTTTCTTGACAATTTTTATACATCGAAACATTAGCATAAGATATGACCTAAAGCATAAAATAATAAAATCCACAAGTCCACAAGTATTGGTTTAAATTATATTTGCGTGCTTCAGTATCCAGTAGGCCTGGTTCATATTCATACACCCTGACAACCAGTTTTAACTTCACCCTCATCACATTCACATGCTCTTCATATAAACTTGAGTTATATTTGACACTAACAACTGGCTGAGTAACAGACGTAATGTGATGGTTGCAGCAGAAATCACTCAACAAATCACATTAAAGTGCCATTATCCTCTAAACAGCTCAGCGCTAGAGTCATAAATATATAGAAAAGATTTTATTAGCAGTGGAAAATCAAATCCCCTGTCCACTGTAAGTTAGATCACACTGATATAGTTTAAATTTAGCATTTACAAAACATACCAACACAATCATCAACGTTACTTCCATCTACAGTTTTGATCGTCTTACCGATTCTACGACTCTGACCATCATGTACATGGCTGTCAGCATGGTGATCAACATCTTGACCACTCTTCCTGTACTGTCTTTATTTATTAATCCTTGCTTTTGAAAGCTTTTCCCTTGGCCCCTCTGAAGGAAAGATACAGATCCGAGTAATCAGGAATGCAGTGAAGGGCTGCTCAGGGGAAGGACAATTTACCGCGCGGTACGTCCACTCACAGCAGTTGCTCAGGTTCACACCGGCACCTACTCGCACGCGCACGTGCACGTGCACGTGCACGCTCTTCATTCTCACAGTCTCCGACGCACGAGGGTAAGACTGCTAAAGAGCTTTGCAGGACAGGAATAGAGAGGCGGTAATCTTTTTCCTCTGCACAGCACTTATCCCTCAGGTGTGCTTCCACCTCGACCAAGGCCGAGGCAGATCAACTTCTATTTAGACATGCAGGATTAAAAAAGAAACAGAATAAATCCATTGCCAGTTGCCATGCATATCATTTTATTTTGTGTCTAGCTCAAAGGAACTGGATGCTTATTACACAAGTGTTTCTTTTGCTGGTGTAAAACATGGGCCACATTTTAATGAGGCACATTTCACGGAAATGTTCAGAGGTTTGAACCACTGAATGTAAAGATAGTTATTTATGCAACATAGAAGATATTTTATGAGTCAGTAGCAGTGTCCTGGATGTGACAATTATGCCTGGCAGGTTTTATTAATTATAATAAATGTGACAGAATATTCAGTTGTAAATGGTAGTAATCTAATTAGAATTGCAGATGTGATTGCGAATAAATATTGGTTAAATTCTTTTATTTCTAAATATGATATTAAGCTAACCGAGTCCAATTAAACCAAAGGTTTACACACAACCTGGAAAGCCAAATGTTTTTCTCTTAGTAATTGGTTTTAAACCATATCAACCATTAATACACACATATGTGTAAATATAAAAGATCCACGACTGCATGCAAAAATGGCCACAAGTAATGATGTAAACACCTCAGGTAGTGGTAGGAGCCAAAGGTGGAAAAGAAGGAAGAGCAGGAACCATTGTGGAAGGACAAACCCCTGCACAGTGTGTTCTGAACCACCGGCGCAGGAACAGGCTCTGGTACGAGAACAATACACGCTGGGGTCTGGCAGGCAGGATTCGGACGCAGGCTGTGCAAAGATGCTCCGGAAACAATCCAGCGTAAAACCGCCGGGTGCAAGATTCCAACAGGCAGGTCGTACACAGAACGCCACAACCAAGGGGCTGGTATCTTCTGAAAGGAGCTCAGGCTGAAAGTCCCAGTGTGAAAATGGAATTAGAGGAGGTTTCGAATGAAGCAAAGACCCTGTGGGACGTGCAGATACACACTGACAGACCTGTAATGGCCAACCAACCGGGCCGAGAAGTGGGGACCGAACAGACGAGCGGGTCAGAATGTCATGGGGATAGATGTAGCAAGTGATCGCAACATCAGGAAAAAGGAACACGAGAAACTCGTGAAGTAACAAAGGCTGAAAAAAAGAGACGTGGAACGTAAAGGCAGGACTGGACAACAGTCGGGGCTGTGGCGTTGGATTTTTTTGTTTCCTACCGAACATCTGTTTGCACAATAAAATGAAGGTTTAAGTTCAGGATATTGTTTCTGACATTGAGTCCTTCCCTTGAACTACTACTGCTCTTGTCCTAAGAACAGACTGAACTCGCTCTAACATAATGAAACATTCCCGAGATTCCATCTGGTTCTGGAGTAAAACAAAAATAACTCAACATTGAGGCAAAGGACAAAATGGTTGCCACCAATCAAAGGGAGCATCAGCACGCTCGCTATTCATTTGAAGTTATCAGATCAGATCTCTGTCTGAGTTATTGCACATGATTGACGGTTAGTGTGCGTCACTGTCTGGAGTCTCGCCTCTGACCCTTGCTGAGCCATGATAATCCTTTGGGCGGGAACCTTTGAAAGCATTTCACCGGCCTCTGCACCATGACAGCCTGAGACTGTCGGCCTTTATCAAGTTTGAGTATCAAGTCAAGTGAATTTTTTTTTCACATAATCCCCATTGTCATTTATTTGTGTTTGCCTACATGTGTGTGTTCTCTGCTTCGCATCACTAATGTCGGGGGATTAGCGCAGGAATGTCTCTTGTCACTGGACAGACAGGTATAAGAGCTGCCCTGAGACACAGAGACAAACCGCCTGCTTCCACGTCAAAGGTGAAGGACACTTCTCTTCTTTTACCCAGTAGTTGCATGAGGAGAAATAGGTAAGAACCATATGATTTTAATGAACAGACTAAATAAATACACTAACACAAGTGCTGCCAAAGAGTTAATGAAATATTTCCACTAATAACTCATGTGTTTCTTCTCATTTGAGATATTGGCACAACGTGCTTGTTGTATGCACAGAAATTATGTAGTTTGTGTGCAGAAGGAAAATACTGTAATTCAATGCTGTATATGGGCATTGATTTAATTTATTAAAGGAATAAATTCCACCCAATGGCTTGTAGATACTGATTTGTTTACACTGGACAGGAAATTCTTCGTCTTGTCAATCTTCTTCTTTGTTCCTGTCTTCTTTTTTCCATTAAATATTTATCGAACATATTTAACGAACTTGTGGTGTGTATACAGATACTGCTGAGTGTTTGTGTTGATATAACATTTATTATTTAACTATAACGTTGACAATTTTTCTTACTTCTGAGAATACAAGGACCTTCATGCCCACTGAACATGCATTATGAAATGTTAGGATTAGAGTTACATTCAATTTCAGTTTTAAAGGAATGCAAAGTTTTGCACCGAACTGTAATTTAACTACGGGTGGTTATACTTAGAATAATTTTACCTTTCAACAACTCCCATTGTATGGTGCCGTATAATTCTACCCCAATCTCAGAAAGAAAATCTTACACTTTATACTCAGCTACACCTGCCTGACGGATGAGTTAGTGGAATTCTGTAGTGGAACAATAATCAAATTATTAACATGCAATGCAAAGCATGGCCTGCTAAACCGTTTTGACCTGTGATCTCGGGGCTCATTGCCATGTTTCAGATGTCTACTGCATGAATATTGTATATTAAGTAGTTTGTACAGAACTCCATCTCTAACAGCTGCATAATAGTAATACTCACAGTTTTACAACAATCAAGTGTGGTCAGTGTTCACAATTGGAAAGTGGCCAAACTTTAAACTGAGCTGGATCTAAAATAACAAAACGGGGGCCGTCAGACATGAGAGCTACCTGTGATGTCATCTGGCTTTCTAACAGTCTCTTTATTGTTATGAGCGTTTCGCAGATCGTGAATTCTTGTGAAATACAAAAAGAAAAACAGAGAGTCATGCTTCAGTGAAGCGAGAACCAACGTCTGAACAAACCAGTCTCTTCTGCGCTTCCCACAACGGGCAGTCCCCCTGAGACAGCAGGCTACAGAATATTACATCCATTTTCAAGTAGGACAGCAGAGATTTACACATGGGTTTTGTTGTGTTTGGCCAAACAGGCTTGCAGGTGTTTTGACTGCGTTGTGTTTCTATGCCAGTAATGGCCATGTTATGAATTTTAATTACAGGGCTCAAATCAACACTCCACAGTATTGTGATGTGGCCGACCAGAGACGGAAAATAGATTTAATACAGAGACGAGAGACACTCAGCTGGATTTATCATGTCGTTCAAGATTCCTACAAGGCCGAGCAGCAAGAAGAAAAGTATGTTACCTGTTTGTTTTGTTAATGGTATTTTCATCTTACCTTAATATGCTGTGGATATTTAGTTATTTTAAGAGTTAGTCGCTCTCAAAAGATAATGCACTTTATCTACATGACGGCTTCCACCATCAGTAGATAAGATGAACTGGCAACAACACATGCCTAAAATTTTTTATTGAACAAATGACAACAAGCAAGAAAAAAACTATGTGTTTTTCATTTTTGTATTTGTGATAGTGTAAGATTTAAAAAGAGAATTCTTGGAGCCATCCAAGCCCATTTGTTCCTGAAAAAGGCCTGTGCTTTGCCTAACCTGTGTTTTGTTCTGTTTGAGTGAATGGCCAATAATGGCAAATGTGTGCACATGCTGCCAAATCATCTCCGGGGCCGTACTTTATAAAATTGCAACATTACCAAACGTTTTAATGTGTTTCCTCACTAATGATTATTGGGTTGGCAGCAGCAAGTGTAAATTCTGTTGCTGATGGCTCCATAGGACGGTCTGTTTAAGTAAAACGCTGCTATTTTGTTTGCAGCTGCACCTTGACACCCTAAAATCTAATACACTTCCTGATAGTTATGCATAGCAGTTTATTGGAGAATGTTACATATAACAATAATAAAGTCTAAAAGAAAATTGTAACTGGAAGATTTCTAAAATTCCCTTTAAAAGCACTGCGACTCATTCATATTGTTAATCAGTTGCATAATTTAACAATATGTTTTGTTTTTTGCTGAATTTCAGTCTAATTCATCATAGTAAACAAGGGAGTTAACAGGTGTGAAAATGTATATACATATAGTCATCGAGGAAAGAAGACGTTGGAGGAAAACCACAAACAATAACAAAGTGTATTTGATGGTTTTTGTGACGTCTAAAGGTCTAAACAAAAAAATTTTTTCTTGATGTAATATTACATAGTTTGGGTGGCGATTGTGGTTTTCACAGGGGTGAAGATGTTGGTGTTTTTAGTTTTGGGAAAAGAATCATAAAATAAGAGACATGTCTCAGTAAAAATGGTAATATAATGTTAGCGAACATACAGCTAGAACCAATTTCCTGCTTTCTTTCAGATTTCAGAATTATCATATAAATTTAGGTTTAAACGTAACGTAAGACGTTAACGTAACGTTTATCTAAATGATTTTTTTTTTCTAACTAGAACCTCTGAAAGACAATGGCCAAACAGAGATTGCAAAGAAGCTGGGCCTGGAGGCATTTTGGGCTTTGCCACTTGATCCAGTGTCTCTGATGAACGTCAGCACTTGGACTCAGGAGAACCAGTCTTCTCAAGTACCCAAGGATCTACCAACTGCTTTTATCCAGCGCCTATGGATTCTAAGTCCAGATGCTCGAAATCCTCACTCCCAACCTCTGCATGTTCCTGGGAATAATGACAACACATCAGCAGAGGAGATTCTCACAGGTTTAGAAGGAGAAAGCCGACATGCCACCAACCCCCTTGATTTAGTTGCAGCTGCTTTTATGTCCTCCAACACTTTTCTCCAACAGGAGATGACTGTGCGAATGGTGCAATGTCAGTTTGCTGTGCCTGTGGTACTTCCTAACACAGATCCAGAACAACCTGGCAACTTCCTCCTGTGGCCTTTGAGAGGGGCAGTTAGCCAGTGGAGGTCTCATTTTCCAGATAAAAAATGCCAAGAGGGGGATTTGGCAAGCACATACATGCCAGTGGTTTCTTGTGTGAGACTTGGTCGCTGTAGCGTCTCCAAGTCACAAATCCTAAATTGCATGCTAGGTGAAACTTGCGCTGAAACATTTGTCCACAGGGGGATGGAGGGAGGGAATCTGCCCCGAACAGTTTCTAATGGAATGGTAGAAATTGGCTGGTATAGACCCACAGGAGACACAACCAAAGACACTTTCCCTGTCCCTGTCATCATTTCTAACCTACGTGGAGATGCATGTACACATGAGAAAACCCTCAGCCTTCTGTGTCAAGCATCTTCTGCTGTGGTGGTTTTCTGTGGAAATCTTACAGAGGAAGAAAAACAACTTCTTACTTCCTGCAAAGAAACGGCTTGTAAGCTCATTCTGATTGATGTTTCAGAGAGTGAAAACAATGACAACAGAAATGTGGGGATTGTTGATCAGAACCTTGAAGAATACGTTGGTCTTCCTGAGGTATCCGTGTTGCAAGGAAGATCTTTGAGTGAGAAAAAACTGGCTAAAATGCTGCATGTCAACCTGAAACATCTGTTACCAGACAAGATGAAACTTGTTACCCTTGATGCAGCAGCACAACTCGCAGTGGGGCTGGGCTATAATGTGGATGAAGGGGCAGTGTGTAAAAATGTCATGGCCACAGTGGAGGCACTGTTGAAAGGTTTAGATGAAGGATCTGCTCAATTTAGAAAGAAACAACTTCCTTTGCAAGGACTTTGGTGGAGAAAACTTGCTGAACTTGAAAAGAAGGAGAGTAAACAGAAAAAATATGGAACAGAAAATGACCCCCATCTGCAAAAAGAAAAGAAAGATGTCTTAGCTGAGTTGAGCAGCTACAAAATGACCCCTGGGATGAAGATTTTTATTGATGCGCTTTTCACGCCAGATAAACTGGAGAGGTCTTATTTTCTAACTTGGATAAAGTTGAGGCTTCAGCAGAAGCAAACTGGTCTGCTCATCAATCAGCAAGCAGAAAACGAAAAAAACTTATCTGAACATTATCAAGAGTTTGATGCACTCAACGAAGAGCAGGTTTCAGACCCAGCCTCTGAGTACCAGAATTTGGAGCCTTGGGAAAATGAAACTTTAAGCCACCAAGAGAAACAGCAAGATGGAACAGAGCAACAACCATCTACGTCAGGTTACTCTGCCAATCAGCAAATGTGCCCAGAGTCTTCCTCTGAACATCAGGCAGCCTCATGTTCACGGCCTTTTGAACCTGATCCATCCTGGCTGGGTCTTGAACACTTTTTGCGAGAAATGGGTCTGATTTTTGAGCTAAAACACCTCAGCTCCACCAGTGGAAGTCTAAATGTGATGCGTCTACCTAGCTTAGCTGCAGACCTCCTCCTCCATGGTGTTCCACTTGAGATAATGGATGGAGATGCCTCAAATATTCCTCTTCGCTGGCTGGGTGCTGTCTTTGCCGAGCTCAAACGCCGACTACCTCAACAACAATGCAGAACCCGAGTGCTGACCAACCTTGGAGTATATCATGCCAGGAATGCAGAGGTTCTTTCTGCAATATTTGGGGTAAAATTCCCTGAAGGACGAAAGAGATCCACCAAAGGACTGTATGTGACTGTCCTCTGTCTCCCTGACAACCGCAAAAAGGAGATGGAGTGTGATTTTCTTTTGTTAATGGATGTGGAAGGCCTCTGCTTAGTTTCTCCAGAAAACAACAAAACTACCAATCTCTGTGACAATGAGATGGCTACTGTTGCAACAGGACTGAGTGATGTTTTACTGCAAAACATTTCTTCACACGCAGACTCTGAGTTTGAAACAGATTTCACTGTAATAGTTAATGCCCTGCTGTGCACCAAAGAACGTGGCTCCATACCTGTTTGTGAATTCATGGTCCAGGATGAAGGAATAAAGAGCCTATTACAAGCCTCACAGTTGAGGCATGTTTCAGAAATGCTTCAGACTGAGACCAGGGATCGAGGACCTGAAAAGGCTGACAACCATTATGCACAGCCCACAAGCTTTATCACCTGTTTCAAAGGGCCGTGGTCCAATGTGTGTCCCTCTGAACCAGGAGGTTATCAGTATAGTAAGGCTGTGGTAAAGCTTATGAGAAACCTGTTTGATGGAGTGAAGAAGTCTGCAGCTAAATCTAAGGCCTCAAGTTTGCCTGACGTTTTAAGCCGTTTGAGTAATGTTTGGGATGCAGTGAAAGCAGATTCATTCTCTACTGGTCTGCAAAATACTGACTTAGCTTTAGCATTCTCTTTGTTGTGCACAGAGCATTCCCAGTGGAGAGATAGTTTCCTGAAGCACATGGAAAACTGGCTCATGGGGGCAAGACAGAAGATCTTTGCTTCGAAGGCAAAAGCTTTAGATGATGATGCCATAGAAAAAGGCCTTCTGAGTGAGCTGAAAGATGAAGCCAGAGAGGAGGTCAAAACAGAGGCAGATAAAGTCAGGTCAAGAGTAGAGGCCTTCTTGATGGAAGATGATCTACTGAAAATGAATACTGAAACATTTAGGCCGATCCTAATGAATAATGTGAACGACCTCCAGGAGCGAACAACTGACGAGATAATAGAGAGGTTGGAAACAATCAACGAGAGCCATTACTCTTTCACACAGCGGAAAAAATTTGAGACATTGCTGGAAAAAGAACAAGAACCAAAGCTACATGAACTGGTGGAGAACAGCAAGTCAACTGAAGTCCTCCTCGAAGACAAAGATCTAGAAGAAGTCTTTGAGGGTCTGTGGAGTAAGACGTTGTCTAACTTTGACTTCAGGCCTTCACAAACAGATGATATTACAGCAAGAGTGAAAGATATTTTAAGAGCAAATCTAATCAGCCGCGGGCTCCAGAAACACATGAAAAAAGTTGAAGACATTGGCCAAAACCCAACGTCTAGTTTTCAAGTGTCTTATGATCACTTTGGATACCGCACAAGGTTAAAGTACATGTTCGAAGACAACAACAGAGTACAGAGGTTAGAGGCTCAACAAGTCGCATGCAAAATCATAGAAGAATACAATGAGTTTGTAGCAGAGAAAAATAGTCTTCCAGCAGACTTCTCTGACAGCTACATTACAGAAATGCTGGAAAATGTTGAAAGGGCTTTGAAGGAGCAATCTATGGAAATCAGATCAGCTTTTGAAGTGGATCTGAAAGTTTATATCTGTAGCACTGCCTGTCAAGATTTCCAAAACCTACACGATCGCTATGCAAAGGATGCAGAGTTTTTGAGGAGTATCACAGCAAACAAGAGTACATACTTAGCAGAGTTTATCTACCAGTTCAGAAAGAGAGACCAGTGTCAGAATGTGGCCCAGGCCTTCACCTCCATGGTCATCAAACCTGCAGTGCTGGATTATGTCCATCGACCAGTGGGGATGCACATTGCGCAAGAGATCCGAGCTCAAGAACAGAAATATCATTCCCCACGTGTCTTCCACTACAGCCTGCTGGAAGAGCTTATAAAGGAGGACAGGTTTGAAAGCTTCCAGGAATACTTGCTTTCCTATAAGAGTTTTGGACTGAAGAAGATCCAGGAAAGGGTGGTCACTCACCCCCCTGAATGGACCAATTTGAACAAATGGAGGGTACAGAGACTTGGAAAAATTGTAGGAAAAGTTGCAGCAGCAGTAAGCCAAACATCAGAAGCCACCAACGGTAAGCTGACTGATACAAAGCCCCAGCTGGAGAGAGTGTGCCTCACTTTAGAGAGAGAAGGAGGTGTGGATGTCAACAGAGCCGCTCTGGATGGGCCTCTCTTCAGTATTACCACAGAATGGGATCTTTTCGTCAAACGTCTTATGGAGTTATTGGCTGCACTGCGGTTGGACCTGGCTCAGGAGTTCTCCCAAAAAGTGGACATCGCTCAACTATATCAGTGCCTTCCAGTTGAGCCACAACAATGCATCTTCAATCTAATGGGAGCCTGTGACAAGCAATGCCCCCTCTGCGGAGCCCCTTGTGATGTAGAGGAAATACGGCATCAGGTTCATAGGGCTCTGCTCCATAGACCCAGGGGCACACTTCCTTATGGATCATCTTCTCTGTCCTCTACCAGCTTCGCTGAAAGCATGACCCAGGGCAACCCAGGCCAGAACAAGAATGCTGTGGATATTGATGTGCCATGCAGGGACCTGGAGACACACTCCCATGACTGGATCATCTCCTTCAAGGACCCAAACAGCCAGACCCTCTGTGTTTTCTGGAGGTACTGTGTGTTGTACTTATAGTACAACATGCCTTCCACATAAATGCACATTTACTGTTCCTTTGTAGAACTAGCTAAACATTCTTTAATTTGCAGGTATGTCTTGGCAAGGTTCAACGAGAAGTTTGCAAGGCAATACAAGAAAGAACCTGCAGAAATTCCTGAGGAGTGGAGGAAGATAACCCAGGAGGAGGCACTGGACAGTCTGAAGGAGACCTTCCTCACATAATAGTGCTGATACTCTGGGTGACTGTCCACTGCTGAGTGCTGTCTTAACTATTATGTATTTTATTGTGATATTTTATCCATCAGGATTTAGATTTAGTTCAGTTTTCAGCTATCAGGGCAGTCGATGACCTTGACCTTTTACATAACTGTCCCTTTCTGTAAAAAATGCTTTTTAAATGTTTTTATCTCTGTAGACTCATTATCTCGCTTCACAGTTCACAGTTCACAGACACATTTTTAAGCCTTTGTCAAAGCGTATCTGTACATTTCATTTGAAACAGTGGCACACACTGTGCAACAGCTGGTACTGTATGAACTGGGGCAAATCCTACCGTATTGCAGTCATACTATGAGATATTTACACTTTCTCACAAGATGGAGATAAGTGCAGCATTAAAGGATAAAGTATAAATGTATTAAGGATAAAGTGTGGAACAAAATGTTTCTCTGAGACAACTTGTCCCATCGACTCATTCGCCATGATAAAGGTTAAATATTATAAATCTTCTTATATTATAGATCTGCATGACAACATCCTTCAATGAGTTTTTCCTTAGCTGACTGCTCCATTTGCATGTCTTATGGCACCAGATGTGCAGTTTAAATTGAGGCTATACAGCATAGATAAAATGAAGATGAAGGAAGTCCAGTCAAGGAGTGAAGTCCACAAGAGGGCAATGTAGGAAGGAGGAATCACTGAAAGCTCAGTGCTGAGATTTATTGACTTGTATATTATCTGTAAGCTTCCACCTACTAATGTGTTATTGTTTTTATCCATTTATCCATTTGTCTTTGCTGTACATTAAACACAGTGAACCGTAGTAACTAAACTTATCTCCTCTGTGAGCTCTTGTACTCAGCTGGGATTCAGTGGGAAAAGCATCTTGAAGTCAGTACACGAAGCACTTGAAAATGTTTCAAATATTTCTGTTAAATAAACACAAAACAGTCCATTTTTTATTGTTCAAAGTGTCTGTGCTCAGAGAATTAAACAATCCGCAGCAGCTCCCGGGAGTCCTGCGTTTCATTTGTAAGTTTACTTGCCTTGATGCAAATGACATTAGCATTATAATAGGCAGGCAGTCTTTTTCATACAAAAGGTCAGAGAACATCTACATGCCACTTTATTGTTGAATAAATTATGATTTTCATATGTTTCATCTGAGCAAAAATTTACATTAAGTGCCTGTTATGCTATTATGTAATGCAAGCTTAATAATGCTTTATGAATTTTTTTATCACCCTATAACCCAACATTCATGATGTTTTTGTTTTTCTTTTGTCTGTTGGAGGCAATTGTGTTGTAGATCACCTTTTCTGTGACACACCTGCAATGATATTAAATGGAAATATCCCAGGTCTGAGCTGTATTTCTTCAAGTTTTCTTCACAGAATCAGCTGGTCTTGTATCACATACTGTACAGATAAATGAAGTCACCAGCTCCCAACTCGCTTTAGGTCTGTGTCTGGGTTTTGATGAATGAACACAGTACTGGCCCGTTTGCCTTGTGGCCAGAGGAAGAAAACAAAGGTTTACACACAACAGCATGAAGAGAGAAGCAGTTTTTCAGACCAGCAGGAGGTTTTATTCCATCATACTTGGCAGATCGATTAGGCTGACTGCTCCGTGTGCTGTCTTAACAAACCCGGAACAAATCAAATAAAAAAGAGGTATTTAAATTCTCCATAATCAAAATTCCATTTTTGTCTTAGTCAATAAGGATTAAGGAATTAATATCTGTCAGCTGCTTTTTTTAAGGTGCCAAAGTCAAAGTTCATGGACATGAGGTTGGAACAGAAACACACTTGTTCTTGCTGGTGTCCAGTTTCATTTAGGTTGTCAGAGGTCAAATAACAGTTCAGATAAAAAAAGTTGAGGCAGTTTTTAAAAGTCAATAAGTTTGTCCTAAAGTTGTTAGCAGGTGGCCAGGCAAAATAAGCCGACAAATCCAGGTGGCTGCCTCAAGAGACCAGCAAATGAGGTAGGATGCAAGCCAAAACTCCGATAATGATGCAGATAACTGGCAGCAGGTTGAGAACGGCTAAAACACAGGCTGCAAAATGGAAACAAAAATGATGTGGTGAATAGCGGCTAAAAGCTGCTCTCGTATACACTCAGGTTGAATGCGGGGAGTGTTAACTGTCCACAAATATGAAGCAAGATTGCAGGAACCTGTGTATGTGTCTATCTAAGTGTCTATTTCTAGACTGCTGTTTGACCTCGAACAGACATAACAACACAAATATAACTTAATCTAATTTTCAGCTGCAACTGTTTCTTCCAGTTTCTTCCAATGCTACAATTTGAGCTTACAGTTTGACTGTGAGGCAAAATGCTTTTAAGAGTAAGTGAAATGAAAAATAAAAAAAACAAAAAGACTCCCTCACACTGCTTGGACTGAAATATTTATGAATTCATAATGTTTTGCTCTCTTAGACTTTTATGTGGTGTATGAAAAAGACATTACATGATTCCAGCTTTTTACTCTAGATCCACTTGCAATGCTCCAGTCAAAAAAACACAGTAATCGAGATTTAACCAAATTACCTTCACTAAACACGCCCATCTTGATGTTTCAGTGCTGAACCACAGGATACAGAACAGTAAATTTACAACACATTATAAATAATCTAACAGGTCCAACATGATTTACTCCATCTGTCAAATACTGTGCACATATAAAAAAAACTGTTCACATTACAATTTCATAAATAATGTACAAACCAAAGGTCCACAGCCGATAATTAACTTTGGGTGGGCTTGTCCAGAAAGTTATTTCTTATGACTAATATTGTTATTTTTATTATTGTCTTTTTCAATTCTAGGCTGCCCGCCTCAAATGAAAAATATCAACAAAACAATGCCAAAACCGCATTTCCAATCACACTCATGTGATTGATATGTGATTGCAACCGTGGTGGCACAGTGTACAGACCACAGAAAAAATTAATTCTTATGTAGAATAGTCTGTGAAAAATTTTAGCTGAATGTCTAAAATGAAGAGCACAGAGGACGAGCTGTATCAAGGCCTGAAATGTGTATCAGTATCCAGCCCGATGCACCGCGAACGACTGTTCTCTGCCACTCTGTCGTCTCTATTTCTTAAAAGATTTTCACCCCCTGACTCTGTGGCAAACAACTAACAACTGTCACCACATGAAACCCATAATATCACAGCTCCAACCTTTTTGGTTGGCAACCAACAGTTGTGCAAACTGTTCACACTGCAAACTGTGGCTGTGTCCGTGTGACTCCTCATAACAACAGAGAATATGGTGAGCAGTGATTAATGTTTCCCCAAATTAAAAACACAAAAATGACAGTTTTATCTAATGTGATGAAACTGAGCTAGAAGTACGTAAAAGATCCGGACACAAATAATACTGTCCTATAGCACTACAGTAAGAAAATGATGGCACAAACACAAGCTGGTAACAGAACCTTTCATCACGACAAGGCGTTTCTCTGAGCTGGATCTGAGATGTTCCAGCACCAGATCCAGATGAAAAAAAAAACCCAGCAAACAGAGCTAACAGAGACCACAATAGTTCTGAAGCACAGTCTAACTACGTCCGGCTCATTATGTCTGACAGGTCACCGCTCGTTTTGTTCCCAGCTGGCTGCAGCACCGACTTGTTGGACAAAAATGAGCGGCAGGAAGCGGCATTAATTTATAGTGGATGAGCTATCAGCGAACATAACGACAGGCCAACGTTCCCATTTGTCTGAGACAAACAACAGCGGGGCACGCGAGAGGTCATCTGTGAAAATCTGCCGACATTGCTACACAATATGTGTTTATTATTCCTGATTGTCAGGAAAATATGAGCATCATGAAAAATTTCCAGTTGGGTATAGATAAAATTCTTATGAAACCTTCAGCGAGAACTCCGTGAAACTGCCATTTGTGGACAGTCCCACTGTCTTTGTTCTGCTTTTGAAAGACTTGAACAAAATGCAGTTTCAAAGCTGCAGAAACTATTTTACTGCAGGGGAACCACTGAAATATGCTACTCCCAATAAAAAGAAAAAGAAAACAAACTTTCTTTGTTCACTCAGATTTGGTTCAGACTTAAGTTTGTACTTCTCCTATTTACCAGAACTAGTCCATTACAGATCATTCATTTCAATTTGTCTTTTCAGAGAAATGAACATTTGCAACAACAGTAAGTGAAAACGTGTTTGACGGAGCAAGAACAGATTGGGAATCTATGGATTTTCCCTCGGCTGTGCTTGCTTCAACGGTGAAGGTGGCATCCGAGCACGAAATCAAGACGAACCGACAGGATGCAGCTGCCTCGTGAAGCTCTTTTGTAAACACAAGTCGTAGCATTGCTGCTTTCGCTGTCACTACAAACACACACACACTTTGTTTTATATCGTTATGGTTATCGATATTACTCTCTGTCTATTAAAGAGCTGCATGTTGTTTACTTCCTCCTGTTTTTTTTTTTTGCTGAAATCAGCCGGGGTTTTTGTGTGTTTCCCCATCTCCTCCGTGTTTCCTCATGTACACTCAGACATGTGGAGGTCAGAGCCATGAGAGGATGGGAAGCCAAGCTAATCTGCCACGACTGTTAGTTACTGAAGTTGTCCCAAGAGGGCAGGGAATCCAAATTAGACAGACTGTGACATTCATCGAGGCGTGCATGCTGAGCTGCTACGTCCTCAGAAGATCGGAGTTTAGTATTAATCAAAATCAGATGTTTATTTAACGCACTATAACCTGCTTATGTAGGGAATATGAAGACAAGGAATATGTCAAATATGTACTGTACAGTAACTGCACTTTTCTTAATGATGACTATTCAACACCCCAGAAAACACTGATTGATACTTGATACAGTTTGTCCAGTTATTGACAGTTCAAATGAAATATCTGGACGTAATAAAATTACCGACATTATTTGGCCATGTGGCAGTTATCTGTGAGCATGACATTTACCGCTTAGGTTAAAATGTCACCTTGTGAGTAAGCAGTTCCAGCAGCTGCAGATTAATATTATCATTCGTTTGGAGCCACTGAGTGAATCCGGATCTTTTATCGCTGTTTTTGGCCTCAAACTCTTTCGATTTCTCCTCCGTGTTCACCTGCTGTTTCAGCTGTCAGGTGCCATGTGATGCAGTGAGAGCTGCATTATTATTAATGATCAATCATTTTCATAAACTCAAATGACACAATGTATCAAAAAAAATTAGAATTATTAGTAAATTGAGTTATTCTTAATAATAATTACGTCTTTGCTGCTTGTTTTGTTTTTCAAGCTTGTGCCGGCTGGTAACTCCTCGTATGGTCCTGGACCATGAGTCTGTGCAGTTGGAGGTTCAAACCTTCAGAGTGTCCTTTAAAGGGATCACAAAGTGTTCGCGGAAAACGCTGAACCGAGCAAGAGCAACAAAGATGAGAACAAAAAGAGACACAAACAAAAGGAGGGAGACGTCAGCAGTACGTCAAGACCCAGCAATCTGTTTGAAAAGATCAGAGGAGTGATGCCCGGCTCCAGTGACAAAACGGTAACTCATCAATCTCAACATGTTTTGTGAGTAAGATGGTGACAGGCAAGCTTTCAAACAGGGAAGATGCTGTACTGGATCCAAAATACAAAACTGTGGGAACTTCATACATTAGAGTCATTGTTTGACTGTGCTGAGAATGCAACGTAGAAAGTTTTTTTTATGATTATTTAGATTGATTATTGATTATTTGCCAGCCTGAAACAGATTCATTCTCATTTTGAGACACTATATTAATAGTTAGTATTAAAGTCTTTTTTCTCCACACTGGTCCTTAACAACGTTTAGCCCTAAATACTAGAAACGACTTCCTGAAATCCAAACTGCACCAAAACTACTGAGACTATCGAGGTTTTTTGCATCTGTACTGTTTTTCAGACACAGTGCTGGACATCACAGTTTGCAGTCATCAAACAGACATCAACATCCCCATGGCAGATTGTGAAACAATGAAAAGTGACAGCTGTCATATGGCACCGATTCTCTCAGCATCCTGCTCCAAAGGGTATAAAGGATCTTCGGCACACAAAGATGGGAACCTGTAGTGATGGTGCATTGTTATATCACGATGCAACATAACTAGAGATGTTTATAATCTTAAGTAATGCTTTCAACAAATGAAGAGTGCACGGGAACCAGAATCTAAGTCATTCTACACTAACGTGACAACGCCCATGTATGACATGAGACACTTATGACCTGACACTAGGGAGCCAAGTCAGCCACAGATTTATGATCTTTCTTCTTCATTGATCACACCAAAAAAAGTAACATCTTTTATAAATTTAAGTGAGACTGAACCAGGTGGTAAAGTTTCAGAGCAGACAGCTGAAAAATGTCCTAACATTAACAATAAGGCTCCATAAAGATGATCTGCAGACTCAGGTGATGATTCTCCATCACTGTCACATTGTTCGCACATTATCATTTGAGACATTAAGACTTTACGTGAACGATCCAAACACCTCTTCCACCTCTGTAGGTCTGGAGCAGCAGTGATTGAAAGCTGCTGTGAGTTTACTGCTTTTTCTTATCAAGCTCTAAAGTTGGAAACGTGTATTTTCATAAATAGAGCTGTTCACAAGTCCCAGAGCCAAAATTGTTATAAATATTTGTAAAGTTCACCATATACAAGCAGCAATAAATTACCGCTATGCAACAAAATGAGTTAATTTCACAGTCAGTCAATAGCCGTGACACACTGATGACAAGGTTCAATAAATGTCAAGAAACACCTCAGTGTCTGAAAGCTTGCTGACTCATACATCTGCAGACAGCAGAAGCAATTATTGAGTCTAGAGGGGCAGCGCTTAGTTTAGATCGTAATGCACGCACTTATTAAACATTAAGAGATTAGCAAAGACAAAAATTGCAGCCGTAAAGGAATTAATGTTTGACATTTCGTGCTCGTCAGACATCCAAACGTACATTTATCTAAGCGTTTTGAAGACCTGCAGGTGAAATTCTCCTGAACGTCTCTGCCGTTTCAGTCCCCCTTTCCTTTCAGCAGTGGCAAGACAGACCAATCAAACATTTGGTTTTCTTTCAGGCTCGTACAAAAAATTCCTCTGAAACGCAGCAATCCATATCTACCGCTTTCCCCTATCTGCTCGTTTTACAGTAGCTCTGCTTTTTCAAGGGTTTGCAGTGGTTGTGGGTTCCACTGAGTGGTCCATCGTGAATTGAATTGCCCCCTCCCCGCCCCAGTTGATGCGCTTTGAAAGGGTTAAAAAGAACCTGTGGAGCAGATTTCAGAGCTCAAGTGTGAGATCTTCATCGTACGTTTCACTGTAGTGACAATGAGGGGCAGCCTCCGCCAGACAGAGAGAGATGAGGGGAAAGGGGGAAACAGCCTGAGCTGTGTGTGATGCCGCTTTCATTGTGCCGATGTGTCGACGGGGGTTCCTCTGAGGGGACATTGCAGCACAAAGATGAATGTGCAGACGAGTGAAAGCACATGGCATTACAAACGCCGCACGGATTAGAAAGATGCGCAGCCTCACATGTGAGTGTTAATGATATTTTTTTCACTTGCGCTCGTGGATTTTGTAGTTTTATGACTGATGTCACCTGAAGAGAGTTGGAGATAATAAAACAGTCGATAAAGAATAGCAGATCTGAGCTGACTTCTTCTAAGACAAGATTGTCTTTTTTGAGCTGGACATTTTCATTGTCCTTCTTACTCTAGAGACTAAAGATTACATATGATTTACTTTCCAGATGGTTGCTCATTTTCTCTCTTATTCTTTCTCAGGTGTGACAGAATCTGTAGGCAATCAGGGCTTTCACACAGCAAATAAAGAAAAACCAATAGGTTGCCCTCTCCCCTGAGGACAAATAACAGGTTGCAGCACAGGTCTCCACAGTGTGTTGCAAGAGACACATTAACAAGAGTTTTATTTTTTTTGTGTGTGTGGACGTGTACGAAGAAAATGTGAATGTGTGTGGATGCCACAATAAAGGAGAATATGTGTAGGTGGGAGGGTGCACAGATCCTGAGGATTTGAGGGAGAGCGGTGGTGTGGGTCCCTTTTCTTTCTCCCTCCGTCACTCTCACTAAGTGCTGAATGAGACAACACCATCTCTCTGAGCGAGTCCTCATCTCACCGTGGGCTCCTGTGTAGGATGCAGGAGAACATTTCTGCACCAAAGATCTAAGAGCTTTACCTAAAAAGAAAAGGAAGGTGAAAAACAAGGCAACAAGTACAAGGAGGGGAAACAAAGATCAGACACGAGGGATTTTCTCAGGATCTCCAGCTTTAAAGATCAGCACTGGTAAGATTCCCGGCGTCTCCGCTGATCCGCTGCATGCGTTGACATTTACACATTCACAAAGGCATGGACACACAAGCACACATCCTCACCTTTTGCCATCAATGTTTGTACTAGGTATTTTACAAAACTGTATCATTGCTATAATTCAAAATCTGTTTAATATCAAGTGTAAATTTGATAATTATCTCAATAATAATAATAATCTCAATAAATGTATCATCATCTTTTTATTTATTTTATTTTTACAGGCACTTTACCAAAAAGTCCAGTACCTCATGTAGAAAATAATTATTGAAATAAGTTTTTGGCATTTTAAAACACTGCATAATGGTTTGGATAAGGCAAATTAGCAGCATTTATCAATTTGAAGGAGGTTTGGCAACCAGCACATTGAAATGTGAGTTTTTAAAAGAGCATTAGCCCAACAGCATGGCAACGGCACAAACATCTGTGAGCAGACTGCGGGTGCGTCAGACTGATTATTCCTAAAAGCCTGCAAAAACACATTATAGGAATTAAATATTTTATATAATGGGGACTAATTTGCTTTGTGTGTGAAATTGTTGAAAATTTTTATACTGATGTGTTTTTTGTAGGACGTGTATGCTATGTGTTTTGTAGGCTGTGATGGAGTTAATGACTTTATGTTTTACTGTATGTTCTAGTGAGCCTCAACATTAATACCTCCTCGTGGTTTTAATGTAAAAAGCATTACAGACGTTTTATTAAATACTATGAACTAATAAATGCGGATGTGTCATGATGGGTTAACCACCTGTCAGCGCATAGTCATTAAAATCAGCTTCACCTTTACTGACGGTGATCTTTGACCCCTATTTTTTTACTAATACCTGTACATGTTTTGCCATACCAATTATATTTTTTAAAATACATACAATTTCTGGGATTTACTTTTGACACATAAAGTAATTTGCTTTGTACTTTCCTTTAAGTACAACATTTACCATGGCACTTGAAGCAGATAATTTTTTTTAACCAATACCTGTCTGTATTTTTGAGTTATTGTCCTTCGACCGCCTCCGCACACAGCGTATGGGGCTGCAGATAGCTCAGAATGGCCATGCTGAGCCTGCTCCTCAGTGACTTAATGAGACCACCAGTATTAATGTTGTGGCCCATCAGTGTATCTTCATGTGTATGCAATGTACATACTAAATATGTACACATGTTAAGTAGTTTTTAGTATTAAGTCATTTTTTAAGACAGAATATTGTGACTAATCAGAAGCAGCAGTTGCAGCTGTCACACATTTGTTCTGAACATCACAGCTTTCAGAGCCAAGTGCATTTATGTACGTAGCTCAGCAGCTTAAACCTTCTGCGTGTGCAGTCGACGTATTATCTTTAACAGTTTTTTACACAGGAAACAGACAATGTCCTGTATCTGGTTGTGAAATCCTTTCTTGATCAGATTTATGGTGATAAAAACTTAAGTCTTCGTGGATGCATGACAGAAGGAGTTTCTAAGGTGACGCCCCTAATTTGACAATCTTTTATAATTATAATTACAAGTATGTGGGGGAAAATGAAGAGTGAGGGGCCTGAGAAATGAATGTGCTGATGTGAGCTGCAGATAGTCTGAGCCTTAAGTATGTTGTTTTACCATATAAGTGCACAAAATAAACCATGAAATAGATCATTAGCCACGATGATAAATAGCCTGCACATGCCCTGCCGGTGATGTCAGAGGTATTGGTGCTAGCAGATAAAGTCAGACACTCTGACCAGAGCTGAGCTGAGCTCTTAGCCCACATTTAAAATAAGCAGTGACGGGGAATCAGATTTTAATTAGACTTTTAATTACAGCGTGGCTCGGCTCCACAGATGCCCCCACCACAGGTTTGAAGACGTTCCCCTGGCTGTTCCCTCTATCTCCGTTTTTCCTCAGTGACATTCTGCAGAATGACTCGCTTTGGTGTCGTTTGACATTAAAGCACATTTTACTGTTAAATACACTTTTCTCGCTAAATAAAAGCGAACATTGATGATTACGTTCCCATTTATAAGCCGTTACGGCAACGGACGTAATTTCAATACAAACAGGAAAAACAACACAGAGACACCTTTTCTAATACTTGACGTCTTCAGCACCACACGTCTGTCTGCATCCTGTCAACATGAAGAGAAGACAGGATTGCACAGTTGAAGGTGCACAGCTCTGACGTGCAGAGCAGGGAACAGTTTTTCTCATCTGCGCTGTAAGTTGTTGCATGAATGCACATTCCCGACCTGCAGCATCAGCAACCACAAAAACACTGCCGTGGATTTTGTTAATGTGGCCAGTGTAAAGTGTTGGTTTTTCCTATTTCTTGCACGTGTGCAAATGTATAAATATGTGTTTGCACATCTTAAATTGTAACGACTTGTTCCCTGGCACAGCCAATGCTATTAGAGAAGCATTGACCTCTCTTAATGACAGGGTCAGCAGGAGATAATAACATTTAGTCGGCACTTGCCCGGCAGACCAGGAACAATGTTCTCCCTGCAGTGTGAAATTTCAATGTACCAATTTTAAAACACCAATATTCATCCAGTGTCTGGTTCATAGTTTCAAAACAATACAATGTCTCCACACAGGTGGGGAGATGGTCCTTGCAGAGCCCTGTAGATACGTGTCACAGTGAAGCACCAGCTACTTCTGCCAAACACTAGACGGTTTGGTCTAAAACGGTCACATATTTTGTGTGCAAAACAAGCTACTTATATTCCCAATTAAGACAATGAGGGACATGATTAAGTCACCTCATCAGCTGCATGTAATCAACTCTGACCTCATTTGAGTGTCAGTTTTGTCTAACCTCCGCATCTGGCTCTGGCCGGATGCCGCAGCAGCCTCTGAATGAATGAATAGAAATGTGGGATTTATTTCAAGCGCTCTAATTAGGGAATATCAGTGGAGTTGGAGAGGATAAAATGTATGTAATGAACGATAGGGAAAAGAGAAGAGACAACACGCAGCGAGAAAGAGTCATCAGGAGTTGCCCTTCCTGTTTTGCATTTTGAGGGTTCTCAATTCTTATCACGCCTCCCAAATTAGCTGCAGGGTCTGGATGGTTTCCATAAAGGCCATGGCAACAGTGTTACTAGGCAAGGGTGGGTTACTTCCTAGTTGTCAGATAACGTGGACCGCGTGAGACCAGATGGGATGAGAAAATATATTCCTGCTGTTGATTATGGACACATGCATAACAAATGAGAAATTAAAGCCACAGTGCACTCTGCCACCAGGAGACTCTGGCTCTAAAGTGGAGAGCGCTGCTGAGCAAGTAATGGTTACTAACAGGTTGAGAATTGGACATGGAAAATATTCTAGCATGTCCTTCAACTGATTGCACAAATGTGCTAAACATACTGGGCCACCAGAGTGAATCCATCTGATCATATCAGCTTTCTGAGTCACTGAGTCCCACAGTGACGGAAAAACTCGGCTGTACTGTCGCCACCTTTTTTACACAGACTTAATTAAAAGATGATTATCACGATTTGGACTTGTGAATAAAGCAGCATCAGCAATTGATTCAGCTTTGAGGGACTTAACATTCTGTGGAGGCGTCCCTCTGCTGGACTTAAACACTGGATAATTGGGATCATAGCCGTGCTTTTGGAAATGAATAAACTCGCCGGACTGTCGGCCATCACACCACTGATAAAAGGAATCCAGGCTCCCGTTCAACTGTGTTTGTGCCACACAGTTTAATACTTAGTCCATTTAATAACTCGTTACCTGATAACCGCCAATCCCGCTGTACACGGCTTTGCATTCATCACTGAATGTCTTCACACTGTGGTGCTGCTGGTCTGTCGTGTTGACTTAAATAAAAAGAAATACGGGTTGAACTGGGATAAAATTTTGTCCTGACCACAGATGGAAAAGCATAAACCCACAGGTTGACCTTTTTACTTTTGGCTGAAAGTCTCAACAACTAGATGCAATGCCACGAAACATAAGTTCTGAATAAAAGAATATACAGAAAAGGTCTCCGAAACAACAGACACTGAAACAATTTAAGCTGATCCAGCTACTTTCCTGAATAACCAACAACAAATGAAAAACATTTTAGTTGCTGTTGCCGAAGAAAACAAAGTAATAACAGACCATGTTGTGACCCTCCGGCAATGTCCTCATTCAAATCACAGAGGGAGGCCGAGGCCGCGCGTCTGCTCTGTAAAAGCCATGCCCTGCCTACTAACAGATTTCTGTATGGGCAGCTGGAGCTGGGAACACATGCGGCTTTTATTCAGGTACACCGGGGTCAGATGGGTCAGGGCTCCCCACAGCGATGACACGGAAGTCCAAAGCTTTCATAGCACACTTTTTTAATCAATTTCAATCTTCCAAGTCCTACTCAAGCAACATCACAAAGGCGGATTGAAACATCCTCAGTGACAACAGCGACGAAGCTGTTTCAATTTGTGGAACTGCCAACATGTGTTAACACATGTCTATTCAGCAGAGGTATTCGCCTCGCGTTTATCCGACTCATTGTACTGTGAGATTTAGGCTCGGCAGGTCGTCTGTGTGCTGCTGGAAAGCTGCAACATCAGATGCCAGAGAGAAATGGAAATAGATTTAAAGAATCGGCACACACGGATGCCTGCTCACACCCGATCAGCTCACGCCATTTCCCATGTGGCAACACCGCTCGTGAGCTTGTGTCCTGCGGACGAGTCGCTCGTGAATCTATAGAACTGAGCCGGGATGGCGTTATCTTTGCATTTCAGTCAGTATCAGGGCATTTCCACATTGTGTTCTGCCGCCAGGTTAAATTCTACATATGGGATAGTGAGATATGTTCATAAAGGTGTTGATTTTTTAAGAGACACTGACATTACAACATCACTTACAAATGTCAGAAAACCACTTCAAGTGCAGGCAGCAATTTATTCAGAGTGTGAAAGTGGTTCGCTGTTTTCACTTAACTAAATTTAAAAGGCCACAGCGTGATGGAGAACGGCCAACTGGCCTGCATGAGAATGTGGTTTGCAGGTAGACAATCCCACACCAGATCTATATGAACATAACCTTTCCCATAATCTCTGGGTCCATGGAACCTGTTAATGGAAACTGGCATAAGGTTCTTCTCCATCACTGGGTTCAAGCTTGGAATTTCTCAGCTCAGATTTCATTCATCTGTTTCTCAGAACTTTTGACATTATATTTTTGGTTGTCCATATTCTAAATTAAATCTATTTGCCACCATGGCATGTTGTCTATACAATTTGACACATGCACAAATGTATTTCATTAAAGCTTATATGACTTCTCCTCTGTCAACATTCGGCAACAACAACTGTAAGTGTGGCTATTCTAAGATTTTCCAAAGCTTTTTCTTTTGCATGGGAGCTTAAGCAAATTGCACATTATTCTGCAGCATGCTCAAAAAATACAAATCAGGCCACAGAGGAAGGTGGCTGAAGCTTTTTATGTTTTAAATCACAAAATGTGGAGTACAGTGCTAACAACCGTCTCAAAATGCCAATTTTCCTGAATTGTCCTCAAACCTTCATCAAACGTTCTTGAAATCAGTTCTGGCAACTTAAGATGTCTGGACACATCTATGCGCATCATTAATGTGCAGGAAATTAGAAGCGAGACACTTTTCTGTCTGCTAATCTAGCCATAACAATTACAGAGGAAGCTTTGTATTGTTTGAAGTTATGAAGCAAAAAAGATTACACTAACATTTTATTGCAAAGGATCACTTGGCTTTTTTATGGCTGGTCATCACGATGCATGATATATCAAGTTATTATCTTACACAAAGTAATTTATTCTCACACGCAACAAAATCTGCCTGTAGGTATAATTTTCCACTTCCCATATTCAGACAAATTACACAGATGAGGAGACCTGTTACATATTAATCATCAGTGTAATAAAGCCAAACTCATTTTAAAAACATCTACTCATGATTATTTAGTGCCTGACCCCGATGCATTTGTATTTAACCCAAACCAAAGTGTCTTTACAAAGTTGTAACTCAGCACTTTTGACTTTCTGGGCTAAAAACGGTGTGAAGCTGTCTGATATTTTGGTGCCATTTCAAGGGACAGCATCCATCATTTTTGTGCCTGGCATCAAAAGAGCTGCAGTTTCAATAGACAGAATTATGGCCAAATTGTGGTCCATGAACTGAAGGAGGACCGGTGTGCAGACACCAACAACTTTTGAAAACAGACACCGACATTTCCTTTGCTATAACTTCCAAAAACATATAAGCACAAGACGCAATGCGCACATTCTTATTTATTCCTAAATACAAAGTTGATCTCTCGTAAATTTATTGTTATTGCTGATCCCACTGTTCCTTACTTTTAGGTTGGTCTCCAGGGACATGGATATCTTCTTGGATAAGGATTTTAGTGCGACTGAGAACGGCAGTCATGAAAGACTAGATGGCAGCAAACCCCGAGGACTTAACCACAGCGACCCACTGGACATGTTTATCGGCATGGAGCTTCTTCTCAGGTTCCGACCTCTCTTCATGCCCCTCTACTGCATCGTGGTGATCGTGGCCGGTGTCGGAAACTCCTTCCTGTTGGCCTGCATCTTGGCTGACAAGAAACTCCACAACGCCACCAACTTTTTCATTGGGAACTTGGCAGCTGGCGACCTGCTGATGTGCCTGAGCTGTGTTCCACTGACCGCGTCCTACGCCTTCGACAGCCACGGCTGGGCTTTCGGGAGACCCCTGTGCCATCTGGTGCCCCTGCTGCAGTGTGCCACAGTGTTTGCGTCGGTGCTTTCACTCACTGCTATTGCTGTGGACCGCTATATTGTTGTAGGTGAGGGACTCTATGCTGATGCGATGTCACTTTTCATAATGTTGGAAGCTAAAAATGTGCAGTCATTGAAACCCACGGTGTGGAATTTAAAAATATGTTTCTGTGGCAGCGTGTAGCGTTGTAATCAAAAAAAACATTATGTCCACTTTAGGATTACTGAGGCGAATGTGCTAAGATCATCAGCCCTGAACCACACAATATCATTTTTTCTTTTCTATTTTACTGTCAGATCAACTCAAGAGGTGCTTTGGCTGTTGCTACTCTTATTGGATCTGTTCTTTGAAATTTTGTGTTTTTCAGCTCACCCAGTGCGGAGGAGGATCTCTGTGTGGGGTTGTGGTGCAGTGACTCTAGGTGTCTGGCTTTTATCTCTGGCACTTGCGGCTCCTCCTTCACTGTACACCCGTTACCTGGACCTTCGACCCAGTGGTATCGACCTGGTTGTATGTGAAGAATTCTGGCCGAACAGTGGCAATCTGAGGCTGCTCTACTCTTGCTTTATTCTCATAGCTTCTTATATGATCCCGCTGCTGTCGGTCAGTGTCTCCTACTGTGCTATAACTGTCAGCCTAAAACGCTATTCAGTGCCTGGGGAGCTATCTAACAGCCAGCAGCGCTGGAGCCAAAGGAGAAAGAAGACCTTCTCTATGCTGGTGGCGTCAGTGCTGGCCTTCGCCCTGTGCTGGCTGCCCCTGCAGGTGAGTCTGAGGGTTTTTTTTTGGTTTCAAAACGAAAGCCAAGCTGTGAGCCATTCTCAGCTGGACTGTCCTCCCTCACTACTTAACCAAACTGTTCAGCGGAATTTCATGATGTGGGAGATCGGGTTTACAATCTCCCGTGAGTATCTGCAACCAAATCATGAACCCGACAGCAGTGAAGGGATAGAAAAGACATTATTCGATTTTATACATCATTAGCCACCGAAGCTCATTATCAGGTATAACTGTGTCCAGAAAACCAACATTACGTCCACAATGAGCCATGCAAAGACGGCCAGATTAGCATTTCATCATATTAAAAAGAAAGAGGGAACGAAATTCCATTAAGGTAGAGTTTCACAGACCCGCCACGTCTCTCCTGTGAGTGTTTAGCAGCCATCGCCTGCAGATACACACAGCAAATCATTCTAATGTCACATTTGAAAACTGAAGTGTGACAAACACACATTAATTCTTCTTCTTCTTTTTTTTCGCATGGCTTGCAGGTATGGCATTTCTTTTGATTAGTGCGCTAATGAGGAAACAAAATCTATAGCAATTAAAATGGAAATTAAATAAACTGTGGATTGCATCTCTCACATTAGGACTGTGTTAAAACACAACTTGTCACCTGAAGTGAGGAAGACCTGGCGTCGGCCACAGCCCCTTTTTCAATATTACTAATTTTTTTTAAAGATTGACTGCAATAACAAGTATTTACATGTCGTTCTGTAGGTGCTGAACCTTTTGCTGGACTTGGACCCAGACTTCCACATCATAGGTAAACGCTACATCAACGTCTTACAAGTCTGCTGTCATTTAGTGGCCATGAGCTCCGCGTGTTACAACCCATTCATCTACGCGTCACTGCACAGCAAGGTGCGCATGCATCTTAAAGGCTACCTGTGTCCTTGTCGCAATCGGCGGAGGGCGATGGTGGAGAGAGCGACATCCAGGAGTTGATTTTCAGCTGTGCCTGCTACGATACACTACGTGCATGGGCCCGTCGGACTCGCAAGCCAAAACCTGCATCCTCAACACCGATGTAAATGTCAAATGTGCCCAGGAGAAAACCCAGTAACTAACAAACATGCATTTAAATAAGCTTTGCTCCATGATTCTTCAGTATTTTCCAGTGCTTTCAAAAAAACTCTCCCTCTTTTGTACAGTGTAACCAGTGGCAGTAGTAACAATGAAGAGTCAAAGAAGCAGATCCAGACCAGTTTGTAGTTTATCATAACCAGAAAAGAAAATGAAGCCACTCTTTGGGATCCCCCCGTTTTTCTTTGGAAACTGAGCAGTCAGCAGGGAAATAAAGAGACTTAAACCAGAGACTAAAATCGAGGCTTCGACTCTGGTTCCATAACCTCTTGGTCGACTTTCAAGGGGCTGACCGAGCATCAAACCCTTCTCCACAGACATGGCTGACAGATAAAGATGAGGACATGGGCCTAAACATAATGTAACTGTTTTATTTTACCACTCATACTAAATGTCCGCTTTGAAATTGTATTCTAAATATTAATTATGCCTCTCTTGTGTAACAGATCACCTGCAGTATATATGATGTTATGTCGGCATACACATTGCCTGCTATTTTAGGTGATTGTGGAGTATTTATTCTCTCTGATTTGTCTCCACAGCCTAACTTTGTATGTCATCTGTGCCCATGGAAAAATAAGTTTGTGTTTGCCGACTGTAGTGTGCACAGAGAAGATCAATATGTACAGCAGTGGGAGATGAAATCTAGAGCTTATTTGACACCTTCAAACCCCAGTTTGTAAAATTTAATCAATACTTGATAAACAAAGTCTCTGTGCTTTGGTTCTGTCTGGAAAACAAGAATAACACAATGATCAGCTTAATATTCAGAGCATGAACAATAAAGTCACCCATGAGCATCTCTGTGCTGACGCCACTCCTGTTGAGCTCCCATCAAGTGTGATTAATGCTTTCTTTGTTTGCCGAAGCCTCGGTATCAAGTCAGTTTTTGAACGCCGCAGAACTGCTTAATGTGAGCTAAATTGCATTTAAGTAGCATTAAGGCTGTTCACCTATTATTCAGAGTGCTGCTCGTGATTTCTAAAGAAAAAGGTTATTTTTCCGCCGTTAACTGTGAGCGTTTGTAGAAATGTATTGTACCGTCACAGGGAAGGTCGGATTGTCCCTCAACAAACGCAATCAGCCTATTTAAGAAATGCCAAAACACAATTTGTTCGGTCAAACTACTGGCAGGAACAAAACTAACCCGTGCCGCTCCCCAGCCAATACCGCCGAAGCCAACTGTCACCTTTTAACAATCAGATTACGCCGCTGTCTGTTGCTCCGCTGGGTTGCCCTGACCTTTCTCTCTAAGTGAGCCATGAGACTCCATTCAGCTTCCCCCAATTTGTTTTTTTTTTTTTTGCCCTTTGTGAAAGGGTCTTCAAGAATTATAGTTCTGCTCTGTACAAGGGAGATTAGATGTTTTAAAGGAGAACTCCCCCTTTTGCACAGACTTTATCCAACCGAGCCCCAATCACTTCAAACAGGAGAGAGGAGCATAAAGAAAGATAAGTGAAGTCTCTCTAGTGGGAAAACCAAAACTCCTTTTGGCATAAAACGCTGCGATAATGTGGGACCCAAGAGCAAAATGTTGATGTATTGTAAAACGGAGATTCATTACAAATGCCCCCAATCACTTGAATAAAAAATTGCTTGTTGAGTGTGAGATATTTAGTGTTTCTCCAACTGACTGTGTTCCTGTTTTACAAAAAGGACAATTTGGTGCAATTTCCTTTCATGGCTTAAAAAAGTATTATACAAAGAGTTATAATTTCCTTTGATGCAGTTTGAGATGTTCAGTCAATTTTAGCAGTCAGTGCTAGGCACCACATTTTAACACGCCAGCGCCAAAACATTTTTGATGCATCCATGAGAAAAAACAGTAATTCTGCTTTTGTTCATTACATGGGCAGAAGCAATGATGTCATTCATACACTGTGATTGTAAGACTTGTCATTGTTATGAATAAAGGAATGGGTCACCAAAGATTTTTTTCATTGTGGTCACATCCACCTATAACATAACATGTTACTGAATGATATTTGTTTAATCGTGCAGACGCTGCTGCAGCTTTGTTTTCAATCCACTATATTAGACAAAAATAAACAGTGATCAAAATCATGTTTAACGTAATTAGAGCCAAATTATCACATTTTGGGAGTAAAAGTCTAATTTACAGTTTGATTATCAGTATTATCCTGCTGCCTCAGTGCACAGTGACATGCCATTTTGTTAACACAAGCCTGTCACAAATACACAGTTTTTATGAATCAACACTATGTTACAAACACAAGTAAAGTCGTGGTGTTTGCTCCAGAACAATTTTCCATAACTGTATCCGCTTGGATGAGGTTCTGATATGAATCACTTAATTTGAACGGACCCAGGAGTGAAACCAGTTTGTAACCAAATCAAGCCCCACGGAATTAGAATTTGCATGTCCGCACCACTTCAGACCGTGTATTCACAGTACACGGCAGGGTAAAGAAAAAACAAGGTCACGCAGAGAGAGAGTATTTGTAGAGGGTGGTGCCAGAGGGTCTATTTCTTGCCCCACTTGTCGCTCTGGTTTCCTCCCACAGTCTGATGACATTTGCGTTAGTTTAGTTTGGTGACTTTCGATGCCTGTAGGTGCTAAACAGAAGAGGTGGTTACTAATAATGGATGGGGGGGATTTTTTTAGTTGGGTAGCTGTCTGTGTCTCTGCTTCGTCAGTCCTCATGAGTGAATGTTTCGTCCTTTTTCACACTCTGTTCTTGGTGAAAACGTTACGAAAACGATGAATGATTTCACAACAATAGCTCCAAAGTATTCAGACGCCTTCATAAAAAAACATTCAAGTTCATTAAATGTCTTTTTCGCTCATTGTCTCAGCTTAATTCCCTTTCAATGGGTGAAAAGATGAATTTAGAAATGTTTTTAACTCTTTAAAAAAATTAACTATGAAATGTCTCATCAACAAAACTATTCACACCCTTAATTTATTACTTTGTAGACGCCACTTAGGCAGCAACTAGAACTTTACTTCCTCATGGGAAAGTCTCTCCAACCTTCACACAAGTGGGGTTGGTCAGTTTATCTCTTTCTTCCTGGCGGATTATCTCAAGCTCTGTCGGACTGGATTTGGACACTGAACGACAGGAAATAGACTCTGTGACCAGCTTGGTGCTCGGTAGGTGCCATCAGAGGCTGGTCTTTGAAAACTGCTGCCTGCTGATGCTGGAAATAAGGCTGATGAGAAGAGAGTTTGAAGGCCAGAACACTGATCTCCCAGCAGTTGTCCTGAGACGTTTCACGTTCTCTTGCTGTCATTCTCCCCGTCGGCTCCAGGTTTTCATGCTCTGTGAGGTGTTTGGGTTTTCGTCTGTTTTCGTCTATTTGCTGCCTTATTCTCTCTTACCATGTCTTTGCGTCTGTACGAATGGCATCCCTGTGTTCTGAATTCCATTTTTCCTTGTGCAGTCCGTTGATACAGTCGGCCTTAACCTCAAAATGTATTACTGCGCCTGCATCTCTTAAATGCAACACCCACATTGTTCGCCTAAAATTTCATATTTATTCTGTAATTGCTTAAAATTTGATTTTAGGTCTCGCAAGTAGATTATTGTGTGCAGCATGTGATACTGCATTCCTTTCCTTCTGACTGTTCTTTCTATTTCCTTTCAAAGGATGTAGTTTTGTATTTTTTTTTTGTTTGTGTCTGTGTGAATGTGTGTGTTTTTACTCCAATTCAAGTGTTGTAGGACATTACGTGTTGTGCAGATAGAAAAGCCCTTCAAGAGGCAACTTTAAGATTAGTGGCTATGAATAAATTTGCTTGAATTTCCAGTGAGTCAATAATAGGCTGATTTCATTTTCAAATCCAGTCGAGTGAGAAAAACTCATAAATTTGATACATTGACGAGAAATGCCTTAATAAATATTTATACTAAAAATGCACTCAAAACCATACATATTTTGGACACTTATGACTGATATTTCAATAGCATGATTAAACTGTGGCTGCAGAAGTACAGTGAAGAGTGGAAATCGCATATCCTGCTCCTTGTGTTGCTAATGAATTATTAAATTTAATGACAGACTACTTCTGTGTGTGTATTGTTTGTGGTTCACAAATGCATTAGGCCTGAGACAAATTGAGTCGCATTATTAAGACGTGCTGTTTCATTAAAGACTAAATAACACTGAGGGCACCAGGACAGCAGCCGTGCAATAAAAATATTAACTGATTAGCAGTGATTGCTGACTATGGCAGGGGAAATTTAAAAAATGACTTCCCATTAAGTGCTGTAGTGTATGTAACCCCAATACTCAACTCAACACTAAAATAGAACAGTTTCTATATATATATGCATTCAGACCCAATGCGAATTATGAGGCTATGAGTCAGAACGGCTAATCAATGAAAGCGTATTGATTTCCCAAGGAGTCTGACTACAGCCTGAGTTAGCTCATTAAAAGCTGAGTCTACAGAAAATGGTTGTGTAATAGGGGCCTAATGTCACAAGATGATGGACTGCGGCTCCTTTACGCTTGACTACATTTTAACATTTGCAGATATGGAGCTGCGGAGTTATATCACTTTTTTAAGTAGCGCTCCTTCAAATTGCTTCAATCTTTGCTCGGTAAGAGCATTAAAGTGAAAGGGTAGTGGGAAAAATGACATGTTTTAGGGAACCTCTCATGAATTCATATAAATGAGATTTTCTCTATTCCATCTGTCTCACTTACCTCCGCAGAGCTCTCGACCTTTTGAAAAGCCACAATCCGATAACGCTCGCCTTAAAAGGCTGGTATTATTTTTTCCTTTTTCTTTTTGTCAACAACAGGACTAAGCCAACAATACATCAGCTCATCTCATTATCACTCAATTTAATCTTTCTTAAACCATTTCTGACGTACATTATCACTAACGTCAGGACAATGTTAAAGGCGAATTAGGAAACAAAAGTAATAAAGTAAAACACTCGCCTGCTGTAGTTTTTGAAAACATATGAGTAAATCTTATCGTGTTGTGGATTGTGTTTGTGTTGATCTACCATAGTGAGTATTTCTGGCAGCAGGACAGTGTTTGTGAGCCTGACTCAGGATTATCTGCCCATGTGCATCATAATGGAGGAACATGTTACTCAGCGCGACAGTGTAGCACACTGGTGTATTTCTCAGGAGTCGATGCTCAAAAATAGAGAAATGCTGCACGGTACAGATGAGTCAGTGATGTCAGGCTTCAGCTGCTCAGATGTGACTCTTTAATTAACGCTTTGGTTTTGGTGTTTTTATGCTATTTGTTGATAGGAAAAGTATGTGTTACAATGTGTCACATAGCTATTTTATACTGAGCACCAATGTCGGACCTGTCATAAAATGTTATTCATATAAGACCAATTTGTAAAAGGAAATGGGCAGTGAAACAAAGCACTTCAACCATGGCTGAGTTCGTATCCACATGATGGGAACATTTTAGAAAAAGCAACAAAGTGAAAAAGAAATGTTCACCGACCGTGTCATTTACGTGTTTTCTAGCAGCCTCTGTTTACCAAGGACTGGAAAAAGCATGTGAGCATAACGCAGGACTCAGGTTTCAACTAAATGCTTTTTGGTTAAATATTTCAGTGAATGAGAATCGATTTCAGGAGACGGGGAGGCGTTGAACTACATGCAGTCAATAAGGAGATTTAGGTTTAAAAATGAAGACAAAGTGCGCGTGCGAAATCCCTAACCTGCTCAGGGTTTGTGTGCTGAGTGCTCACTAATGTATCGGTGTGCTCTACAAAAAGGCTTGTTAGTGCATCACCGCATGAATAATGGAGCGAATGTTGACGGCCTTATGGTTGGCAATTCACCTTCTCTTATTTCATATCTGTCTTTCATTGGTCTTTTCTGAATAATGATAAATCCTCATTGTCTAAAAAATGTTGTAACCCAACCGAAAATGGGACAAAGATCCCAGGTCCAATTATTGCAGTTTTTGTCACCTTGATCCATGTGCAGCCGACACCATGTTGTATATATACTATATGTATAAGTGGTGCAAAGTGATAGATGCACAGTACGTGTGTGTATTTGCTATTTTAGGACATCTTTCCTGTTCAAACTATAAAGCGAAAACCAGTCATGACATATTTGCTACACAAACCAAACAACCTTAAACCCAAGCACCTCTTCAAACCACTGGTTTATTTAGATTTAGATGTAGATTTTGCTGTTTGTCAGACACTGAGAACACACAGTCATGCTAATAAATGCTTTTTAAGGCATGCTTAAGAGCTAATACACCTTTAGCTATACCAGGGTCACACATTCACAATCACAATATCCTCGTATGGATTCGAGGGACAACACAAGGGCTCTTCAACTCCAGCGGTGTCCATCCACAAACCAGAAGTGGCTGCTATTGAAGAACTCTTGGGGGAGCAAAACCTGGGACTACAATCCAATTACAGAGCTCTGTTATTCAACTCCCTCCTCTGCACAGGATATGAGGAGGAAAAAAACAAAGGTCGCCAATGTTCCTCTCGAAGGATGTCTTATTGTCTGTACAGAGGGAGCACACGGGTAGGGTTGATTACGTGGTGTAAATAATCCTGCTACTTACTTGGTAATACTGGAGATGAGAACATTAGTTTAAACAGCAACAGTATTACACATAATCGTGTACATGTATGCACACACACACACACACACACATGCATTCGACGTTACAGATGCACTTGTCTACCCGCACACAGCTGACGGATCATATCAAATTCGAACTGGACTTTGCTCGGATGTTTGTATTTAAGACCCCGTCCACTGTCGTCATCTGTCTACGCCTCTTGAAGCAGAGTTTCACCTCCTCCTGGACTCCATTGCTGACCAGCACGTACAGCACAGGGTCCACAACACAGTTCAGACTGGACAGTGCCAGCGTGCACGAGAAGAAGAAATGCATGTTTTGTTCAAACTGGCAGTAACTTCCTTCATGGTGTGTGTTGTTGCTGTAGTAGAAAACTAAAGACCGTAATAGCAGCATAATGTGATAAGGAGCGAAGCAAATTGAGAAGATACCAATGACCCCAAAGGACAGCAGACGGACCTTCCGTTTAACCTGGGGAGTCAGGCCAGGACTCTTGCCCACGGTGGCCAGAACCTTCCAGTAGGACACCGCCAACACCACAAGGGGCAGCAGGAAGCCAACGCCCACTCTGATCAGGTTGAACAAAGCAACGGGCCTCTGCAACGGATAAGTCTCATAACACCGGTCATTGTTGTTTATGTCGTCGTGGATGTCTGAGAGATTGTCGTTGAAAAGCACAGTGATGTGTAACATCATCACCACAACATAAACCGTCACACACATCACCCAGGCGTAGCGCGAGGTTCGGTGCGCCGTGGAGCGGAGTGGCCGCGTGACCACTATGCAGCGGTCCACGGATATACAGCAGAGCAGGAAGATGCTGATGTACATGTTGGAGTAGTAGACGAAGCCAACGACGTTGCAGGACATAACACCCAGTTTCCATTGATGGTCCTGCAGGTTGTAATTTATCCAAAGGGGCATCGTGAAGATGAAGCATATGTCCGAGATGGACAGACTGAGAAGAAAAATGCCCAGAACGTTTTCCCGCCGAACTTGTTGCCAAATAGGACCCAGGGTCAGCACGTTGAAGATCAACCCAAAAATAAAAGCCACGATGTAAATAGACACCAGGAATTTACTGGCGGCCTTTTCGATTTCAACACAAGGCGTCGAGTTTGCAGACGTCGTCGGTGATGTGGCTGTAAAGTTCATTGTTCCTTTGGTTTTCTGTCAGAAATTCTCCTGCAAGAGATGAAACAAAAAGAGTTTTCAGGAACAGTTTGTCAGTGAGACCGAGTGGAAGCCGCACAGTCCAGGTGAGCTTAAATGTACAATACCTCAACATTCACAGAGCAGCTTTGACTTTTCTTAAGCTCCATTTTATTTCACAGTCGAATGAGCTCAAGATTAAAATCACGCGGTTGCTCCTGCGACGCTTCTAGATGTGAAGCAGTTTGGGTCTTACGCTATGTGGTCTTTGGACACACAGCCCAAGTTTTTCCCCTAAAGAAGATACGGGTTTAGTCACGCTGCCTGTTGATATAGAAACTAAGAAGACCGAAACCCCCTGTGCTCAGCCTGAACTGCTGGGTCCTGGTTTCTTATAAAATCATAGCAATAACGACCTGGTGCCATATGTGAGATGAGTCAGACACAGAAACCTCTTCTTTTACGTCAAAGCAGCTTCTGCATAAACTTTGTGTATATTACACTGCTAATTGCCTTGCATGACCCGATCGGAGTGGCAGCCAAGGGCAACTGACAAAGTGAGCATCTGCAGTTCACTGCAATCACGGATAATGCAACTTAAGCCCAATTTATCTGTACAATAATAATTTATGATTCTGGGGGGGAAAACCAACCCACAGTAATTCACCAGTTAGTTCTAATTCAAATGTATCCTCAAAAAGCGTGACGGACAATCTAATGAATCCGCAGAAAATGTCTCTTCCAGACAAGAGCGATTTCACAGTTTACTGAGGTTAAAGGAACCAGTAATGTGAATTATGAGTGCTATATGAATTAAAAAATTAATTCCCTCCCTGATTCTCACTGCAGATGCTCGGTCAGACCCAGTCCATTACCGAGCTGTGAGTGGGATTCCTGTCTGTCAGGCACACACATCCTGAGTATTCGTCTGTGTTGCTTCCTGTTCAAAGTCTTCTGGTGCTGAAATGGCACAGAAAGGCCACAAAACACTACCCACCCAGATAAATGTCACAATAAAAGAAGAAATATTGAGGTGCCTTCCGGTCTTTAATGTAGATCCTTGAATAACACTCTCCAAAGACAATGCAAACGCCTAATGAGGGTCAGACGCTGCAAAGTAGCTTTTTCCTTTATGATTCATATGCACAGCATTAGTTTCTGAGTTGTGTCAATGTTTTGTTGTGTTGTCCCTGTAAAAAAAAAATCCAAATTAAAATCAAACAAGTAAATCGATTCTATGACAAAATAAAATAACAAAATCCCCCAGTAGCACTTTCGGTCTTTATATTAAAACGGCGTGCTTTTCAAAATGTCACACTTCCAGTAAAACCACAAAGCTGTAAGGTGCCTTTAAAGATATGAAAGTGGCACTCTGGATATGAAAAAGAGCTGTCTGAAAGTCGTTACACAAAAACATGACATCAGAGAAAACTCGCATAACCCTATGGAACGAGACATCTGGTGGACAGCGTGTCTCCTGAGGCTATTGGAAATCATCTGGACGTGTTTGTTTTATCGTTCTAAAATCCCTCTTCATGTCTGAAATCTCAGCAATCGGAAATGGAACCTTTGTTCTTGGTGAAATCTTTAGTTTCCTGCCTGAGCTTTGTTGTGCTGCTCAGACGTGGCCTGGGTGTGTCTGTAGGCTCATGAAGCACCTAATGCCATTAACGTCTGGACGGACATAAGCTGTCCCATCGAAACCCAATAATGGAGAATCCATTTAGAGCGAGTCCATCTTCAGTGAATGATAATGTGAATGTGTGTGTGCGCGTGTTTGTTTGTGCCTTTCGATGTGTGTGTGCATGCAGGTGTGGGGAATTACGTTCGATTTATTGGACTATTTATGTGAGTCTGGAAACTACATGGTTGTAACGGAAAGTTTACTCATGAATCTATCTTGTCATGGGCAGCTGTTGAGTCATTAATCAAGCCGCCCACAAAGAGCTCCTCTCGTCTCCTGCCTGTCCACATGCTCGTTTGTGACATTAAAAGTTTCACCTACTTTAATACAGGCCATATACCCCGTCTGAGCCAACTATGTGTTTATTAATATTATAAGTCAAACTAACTCTGATTGTTATTACACAGCCTTGTGAGCCAGCGAGCCTTTAAAAGAGCAAAACTCGTGAAACGTGCCAGACGTCAGATCTCCTTTCCCAAACAGCTTCATTTTATGTTTTGTAACTTGCCTCCCTGAGGCTGTGTTTCAAGCGTCAGAGTCAAACCTATGCACAGGATTTCTGTGAATTCCCACTATTTGTTCCTGTCCAGCGGTTCTCTGTTGCTCTGCCCAGCCTGTTGTGGTGACCACCACTGGGAGAACCACAGAAAACATTCAAACCTGCAGAGAATCAGCATTGCTGGTCTAATTATTTTTGCAACAGTGACTCACACACACACACGCACGCACACACACACACGCAGCATGCCATCTTTCCCTTGACAACAGTCCACCGAGGATGAAAAGCGAGGTTTCTTAATAAATGAAAACCTCTAACACTCCGCTGCCAGAAGATTTCAAAAGAATAGTGTACATTCTTTAACCTTTGAACTTTCTCGGTGTCTTTTAAAAGTCTCGAATCATTTCTGAAAAATCCACAGCAGTAATCAGTAATGATCTCACCTGGTGTTTTATGTAAGACGCGTGTCCCGATTGCAAAAGAAAACCGCCACCTGGGTGAAGAGTTTCAGACACATTCCAGAGCTGCGTCAGGTTTGACTTCAGTCCAGCAGGGTCAGAGGATGCGCTTCTGAAGAGACTCTTCAGAGCGGCCGACATGCAGCCGAGCCACTACAATCCCACATGGTTCTCACAGATGACCACTACACTAGGTAATTAGGAGCCGGTACAATTACTACACAGAGCAGGTTTTTTTTTTTCCCCTCTCGTGTGCTGTCTGATCTGTCTTTGCTCTGGTTGCGAGGACTTGCCGTTGAAATGTCAGCAAGGAGCGTTGAGAGGGGATGAGATGAGGTACAAAAGAGGGAAGACACACGCAGGAGGAGGGAGGTTTAGTTTCGTGCACATGCACGGAGGAAGTAGGCTTCAAGGGTGGAGACTAGCCTCTGATACAATGAATCGTGTGAAAACCACTGAACCCCCCCCCCCACAACCTCCCCCACACACACACACACACACACACACACACACACACACAAAACGTAAGAGCCGCCTTTAAACAAAACAGAAAATCTGTGGTTCAGACAGCCACATGTATGTTACAACCTTGACTTCCTTATTTGTGAGTTCCCACATTCTTATACGTTTTTGTGTGCGTGTGTGCATGTCATATTTTTCTTCTCTTTTTCTTTCTTTCTCTTCTCCATCTCCTTTGCTCGGTCTGAAAGCTTTACATGATCATCTTTAGTAAGACTATAAAGTAAAATGAGGTGCACCAGTCATTTGAAAGTTTAGCACGAATATGATCTGAAACTCCGCACCAGGCAGCGGAATGAGCCGTGCGGTTTCTCGGTATAGAAACCTGTAGCAAGTCAGTTAAAACGTTCAGCGAACATTTACGTCAGCAGTGAGTTTTGAGTATTTTACCAAAACAAAATATAACCAGGTCAGCCAGAGAAAATCTGATGAAGACAAAAAGAAAGGTAAAAAAAAATCCAAAAAGTCATACAGTAAAAGAGTTCACTGTAGACACCAAGTGGCTGTTTTCAGGTTCGGGTTCTGTGGTATTGAGTCATATTTATGGTGAATCTGATCAAATGCAAGAGAAGGGTGGCATACAGCTTTAATATCTTTTTGACTTTATGGTTTGTCTGGTATTAGAAAATGAAACTAGGGTGGTAGTCAGGGCTTTTTTAAAAAAAAAAAAAACCTTTCATAACTCTCAGTAATCATAACCCCTTTTTATTGAAGTATGATAAACAGAGATCTGTAGATACAACAAAACATAAAACTTCATGACATTTATTACATCCACTCCTACATTCTGTCTAAATCAAACGGTGGATTTTCCATGAAACACACGGATGCATGTGTTGCTAAACCCTGAAGCAACTGGTGCAAACTTCTCTTATGAGCATTTCTGCCTTTGTGAACTTTCATTTAACTTTAGCTCTGTACTTCTATTTCTCTTAATTCTCCTAATAACTTAAACGTCTTTATCAGTTGAACCAGATGTGCATTTCTGTTCAAAGTGGATCACCGCTGCCCTCCTCGCTGCACGTATTTCACAAGGTCAAAGCTTTAGCACGTCATGCTTTACTGCACACTACTACAAATGACAAAACGGTGACGTAAACAGGAAGTAGGGGCACTTTGGGGCGATAGATAAACAGTGCAGTGTAGATGTGTGCTCTCCCATGCCTCTTGCCGTGCTGATTCTCTTAACACAAACACACAAAAAATTATAATAATTACATTAACAACTGTTTTAAGAAAACCCCAATGGCAGTGTCTCATCAGCACGTCATATCAAGATGGTAAGATGTTGGTGCTGCTTTCGTAACATCTGCTTTTAGATTTTGCGTTGTAAAACTTGAATTCTGATGAATGTGAAATTTAGAAATGTGCTGGCATCTTTTAACAAGAAAGGACTGAGCATGGAAGTCTTTTTCATCTGTCCCTTCTGACTCGTTCATTTATGCCTTTCAACTTTCAGATTCAGATTACAGAATCTAGTGTAAACACAAACCCATCTGGACTAAGTTTATTTGGACACAACTTTGCAGTATGAGAAGAAGTAAACTCCACAGTTTCTACAAAAATGTCCTTTTGAATTTCCATAAAAGTTGCATAATCCCTAGTGCTTTCATAAGCGACGACTGTTCTGTGTCCATCGGACTTGCAGTGTCTCACAGAAAATAAAACAATCTTTTTAATTTTGGTCAATCCAGTTCTGAAACTGAACAATCTGCCACTCATGTGTTCACTCTTAGTTTTTCTTTATGTCAGTTGTGATGTTTGAAAGTAGTTACTGTACCGTTTGTGTGTGTGTGTGTGTGTGTGTGTGTGTGTGTGTGTGTGTGTGTGTGTGTGTGTGTGTGTGTGTGTGTGTGTAAAGTGAATTGTTGGTGTAGTCTCGGGCTTTCATCTTCTTTACCTTAGAACCAATTACAAAGATTTTATGACATAGTTTGCCTCCATAAATGACAATAAAGATTACTAGCAATCATATTTCCAACTGTCCATTCTTTTTTGCACAGGAATATGTATTTTCATAGATTATTTTTATCATACATTCTCCCTGGATGAACGACTCAATACAAGATGTGAGTTTTAGAATTCTGCCTCACAATCACTTTACCACAACAGTCAGTGTTGTTCTGTGTGCAAAACGAGAAACTCGGTAACTGATTGACTAATAAAGACCTACGCGTCGTCTAATGTTCGAACGAATTTGACAAACAATTACAGTAAAGCTCTTTGGAACTAAACTACTGTGACGTGACAATAAGTATTTAAACCCCTGCAGATTTTGCACAGAGTTAGACTGTAGTTAGAGTGGTGTGATGTAAAATGAGTCCCACTGTACCTTTCGAGTTTGCATCTGTCTGACATGCAGAATTGCTCAGCAATTTTCTGTAATTTTGCAAATTGTTTTACTTCGTTGAGTTACTCCCATTCAAAAAGCATTATGTCTGAGTGCAAGGGCGAACTCAGCGGCTGGCATTGCCTTTTAATGTACTTAATGGCTGCAGGTCATTGGTTCCGGAGTCACGACGTCTGATGAGGAAAGTGCAACTGGAATTTGCGATCACGTTACGCGATTAGAAGCTAAACATTTCCGGAAGAACGTTTTTGTTTTGCATGATCACCGACGCTGTTTCAGCTGGTATCACAAAAAAAATAATAATATAAAGCTGATTGTATTTGTATAAAACTAAATGTTAATGACATGCTCTGTGTGATGTTAGTGAGTTACGAGACGACTTGGCTGATAACCTCTGGTGCACACAGCCAACTGAATTTTGATGAAAACAGCTTTTCACAGACTGCATTAATACAAAGAACTTCTCAACAGCCACCAGACAAATTGAATTCCTCTGCTGGCTAACATCAGTTTGGGTTTTGTGTGTGTGTGTGTGTGTGTGTGTGTTTGTCTTGTCTTGTCTGATCTCAAGCAAGAAATGAGCACTGGGATGTCTCAGAGGCTTAGATAACGAAATGTGGGCTGTGTAAAAAAGCAATCAGTGGGATTTCTGGCTGGGAGCCCTGATGGTTTCAGAGTCACCATTTGCAAGTGTCATTTTTTCCTTTTGGTCTTAAAGTATCATTATGATGGTGTTTCACTTTTTCACACAGCAGCAATGGATTGATCTTAGGAATGTATTATTTATTTCATCATAGTCTCTTCAGTACACAGTAGGAAGCGGTGGACAGGAGCAGAGAGGACACAGACGTACGTGAACATTGTTGATTACATTTTCATAGGATGTGTTCACAAAAACATCTGAAATACATCACTGTGTTTATGAGGCTGAAATAAACCCCCCACCCCCTTATATACAGTAGGTTCAACATGCACATATAATGAAAGAATGATTCAACTGAAGTGAAATGACGGCACAGTTTGTCAGGCCAAAATGAAGCTGAAATGCTGAGTGTCACGTACATTATTGCTTTTGTGTTTCCGCAGTTAAGAATTACAACAGTGACACAGTTCCAACTGTACTGCTACAGAACGGATTGTCAATGGAACAGTAAAGATGAGCTTTAAGTGCTTTTGTTTTTTTGTAGCTTTAATTTTACGTGCTCTGAAGTATTGTTATGTAGTAGTATTATTAGTAGTGTTATGAGATTTCCAAAACAAACCTATATCACAAAAAATGCACGTACAACTGTACAACTGTTTCCACTTAACGCTGTACAAGGCAGTGACACGGTAATGATGGATTACACAACTGTTTTCAATATCCGAACACAATATCTCTAGTTACAGGGATAAACGTTCACAAAGCGGGACATTTAGATAGGATGTTGTATTTTAAAAACATGTCTCAATATTTTCATGTGACGTGCTTGATAAAAGTAAAGTTTTTGACTCTGTGTAGAAGTTACGACCAATTAAACTGCGTATCTCTCTCTCCTGCACACAGATTGACAGATAGACAAGGATGTTTAACGTAAGTTTACGTTCTATGTTACACGTGTAAATGTAATTACTGCCATAAGCAATAGTTTAAATTATGTGAAGTTTGCTAACTTTAATCTACAGGCAAATATTAAATTCTGCCATAACTTCCACTTTTACACCGGATGAAGAGGAAAAGGTTTCGTCCGGGGCTGAAGGATTTCCTTCCTTGGATTTCCTTTACGTTTACTAGACATTCATATTTTTTGTGACATGACAGTCATTCCACGAATTCCACAATGACACAACTGCGGCCTGCATCCGTGTGATCCTCCACTGTGAAGTGCTGACTACAAACATACGAGCTTCCTCTTTGCACCATAACACTGGGTTGTTTCCCTTTTTTTAAGTTTTGGATCGTTTGGAAACGAGTAAAAGGAAAAGTGTTTCTGAATATTCAGGTATGCTGCGAAAGCTGCAGTTCTGCCATTGTTCCCATGTAATAGCTTACAACGGAAGTTAAGCAGCCAGTTTTAGCTGTTTTAGGTTAAGGACTGCGGACGGGTGAAAAGGTCCATTAGTCAATTTTCTAGAGTTGATATGAAGTGTTTACTATGACTTTAAATTATGAATTGTTTACTGACAATAAGAGCTCCGAGGAGCTGTCACTCTTTGCAAAGAAAGAAATCATTAGGGTGAAAAATCTCAACAAACCAAGATGTGTTCGAATCAACCTGAAAAAGAGAGACTTTGGTTCCAAGAAGGGGAATGAAACTGCGTTTGGGAAGCCTGATGATTACAGTGCACTGTGGCCAGTACAAGAGAGGCTGACCACAGCAACAAATAGAAATGCTTACTACCAAATATCACATAAAGGGGAATTAAAATGCTTAGCATAGGATATCATTAAGGTTCAGTTCTTCCTCTCTGTAGGACATAATGGGTTTTAGCATTGCCGACCTTCCTCCGGTTGGTAAAAAGAGAAACAAAGAACGTTGTTTACATGCTGTTCAAAGCTGAACACTCGGTCACGTCATGCTTTTATTTTGTTCGGTTTGTCTGGCCCGCCTCCCTTTGTCTGTTTGGGTGCAATTTCCCCAGGTCCACACCCCTCACCACATCCACCTTGTTTCCCAGGGTAAAGTATTTAAAACCTCCTCCCACTGTTACATCTCGCAAGATCGCTGTTCAAGCTCCACGATTGAAGAATCTCACAGACTTACTTTTGCACTGCGATCAAGTATTCACTTTGTGAGACCCTCAACAACCTTGTGATCAAGAAAATTCCTTAAGCTCTCCATTAAACCTTCAATTAACCTTTTGTATCACCTGTGACATTTGGGTCCAAGTCTTTTCACATCAAAGTAAATTCTTTAAACTAATTAAAGACGTTTAATTAGCATTAAGTAGTAGAAATGATCATCCATCCAGTTTTATGATCAAGTACAATTACCCTAGGAAAAATAGAATCAGTGTTTAAATTAAAATAACTTTGAACATATTAATGTTGGGTGATGTGTAGCAACGGTAGCAAACAAAACAATTACCTACCTACAGAAAACCAGGAAGGCTGGATTAGAGGGACGGTCAAGAAAGGACGGGACTGTCCCAAAGGAAAGTGGAGGTGACGTCCAGTGTGAAACAACTGTTTGTTGCTTTGTGGTAACAAGTGGTGTTAACAACCTTTTGGACAAACACCCTAACGTAAGTCTGCATCTCTGATGACGTTAACAGAATACAGCGTTTGCACACTTGTCGACTTGGCTTGTCGACTGTTTGGGGATGAAATATACAGTTTGAGTCTGGCTGCCATTTTGGTGCCTGGTGCCAAAAGTGATGCAATTTCAACAGTCGCCCGCCTCCTTAAATGGCAGTGGAGTGATTTCCACAAATGGTCCTGACACGCTTGGGATAAACGATTGGTTGGTGGCTCAGACAAAAGCGTTATTCCCAAAATTGTCAGCTGCACCTTGCAGTGCCCCCAGCTTTCGCCTCGAGAAGCCCTTTGGATAAAGAAGTGAGAGGCAACGAGTGGAATCTTCTGTTATGGCAAACTCAATTACCTGACCTGAATCCACCAGAGCACAAATTACACTTTCTGCAGCAATCGCCAGGTTTGAAATTGAGCATCTGGGGATGTCTGTGGGATTCAAACTTCAGGCATTCAATGCAAAGGATTTGCAACAAGCATTAAAACCAACAATTTAATTTAAGCTCATTGGTTGAAAAATGGTTGAAAGTCCTTTCATAGATAACACACTGTTTTTAAGCATTTAAAAAGAAAAGGTTTTAAAGTTAAGCTGACGGTGTTTGCTTTTGGCACATCTCGACTCACTATTTCATTTCAAATGCATTGTAGACACGTTCAGTGCCAAAACGGTTGAATCAGGTCACTGTTCACTTCACCTATACATCAAAAAATGCGTTTATCCATGACAGACATTCAAACCTGAAGGCATCCGTGAAAGCAGTTAGCATTGCAGCTGAAAGCTCAGGTATCATTTTTAATTTAAGAAGCAGCTTTCATCCCACACGGTCACGCAGCGCTCACACCAAACCAATACATTGCTGCTTGCAGTGGGAAACTCACTTATTCTCCTTTTCTGGTGAATTGAATGAGCATTGTTTTCCACTCGAACTGGATCATAACGTATACAGAGTTATGGAGCGCTGCAAATCTCTCGGAGGTTTGAGTCTGTCATTTGTGTTTACTCAATGAAAGATCTCTGCTGGAGAGGTCTACCTGATGGGATAGTGACAAACCTGCCAAGACTTGAAATAAATAAAAGGAAAAGAGAGAAAGAGTCTGTCATTTGGCATCATCTGACAATGATGATGGATGTGGGCTGGGAGGATAAAGAGTGCACTTTCAGCGGAGCAGCTGGCTGGAGTGTGCTCATCACAGAATGGAAAGCAATGTACTTTTTGCCTCCATAGCCTCAAGGTCCTCTTAAAGAGCCACTGGATGTGTAATATATGTGCAGGACCCGCTGTCATATTTCTTACATTATTGTTTCACTTGACACACATTCGGTTTCACATTTCAGTTTGTAAATAGAAAACAAGAAAATAAGATCGACTGGCAGCTTGAGCCGTCACACAGTGAAAGCTCAGGACTGTCTCCAGCGCCTCAGGAACTTTTACAGGACAAGCGGTTCAGGTGAAGAGCTGATGGGTGACTCTGCACAGGACCCCCGAGCTCCCAGGCCTCTGGTTGGGGAACCTGAGCTCGAAGGGTCCCATCATATCTTGAGTCTTTGATGCATGTATCCATATGAAATTGATACCCGCCCTAATGGTGCGGTGATGTAAATTACATTCAGCATTTCTGCTATAATCTGCTCTTGTTCAAGGGGGAAAAAAACAGTCTAACAAGCTCTGAGTGAAAGTAGTAGAAGTAATTTAATGCTGCAGTGGCCCTTGTTGCTATTATCATGTCTGCTGCTATAGAAAACCTTAGTGACAGTAATGGTCCGTGTTTCTTAATTTGAAAAATACTCTGTATGACTGACACGTATTTCAGTAGTGAACCATAATCACAACTGTCTGCTCGCTTTTGTGTGCATGTTTTCTTGGGATCAAGCTGAAAATTATCATGTCTAGATGATGCATGTCTAGATGTACAGATGAATTCAAAAAAAAAAAAAACTTCCAAGACAAGAAGAATATTGTTCAAAATCATCTGTTACAAAAGCTAGAACCATCCTTCAAACATGCTACAGTCTACACATAACTTCAGGTTACACAAGTATATAATAAACCATCATAAGTACAATATATTTCATATTGTGTGTAAATAAATCTACTTCACAGGAACATGCAACATATTAGCATGACAAAGAGTCAATAATAGAACTACATACAACCTTCAGAATCTAGTTTTGCAACAAAACTATCCAGTCTGTGCATATACAGCACAGGGGGAGGGCTGACCTTCCTGAATCTGCGTCTGTTTACCACTCATCACTATCTGACAGTATCTGAATTCTGTTACCACTTGACAGTTGGTGGAGTAATAATTGGGAAATAACAGCGTATTATAAGGGTAATGTCTATATAATAGCACATTATATGTTTTTATATTAATAAGGTAACAGAGTTACCATTGTCCTAACCAGGTAATAGCCTGGTGTAAACGGATATGGATATTTTTCAGTTTACAATGTTTGCAATGAACAAACTAATGAAAAATGTCACGTTGTACATGATTATTGATGTAGAAATTATCATAAATTTAAGCAGAAACAGGAAGTTGTTTAGTTTCTAGTTCCAAATTTAGCTTTACAAAAAAAATTTCCATTACATGTGTTTCCATGTAACAACTATAGCTTAGATGATTTGTTTCTGCATCATTATCGTTGTGTGTTTGACCTCCTGTTACCTACATATATCTATGGCTTATGCCAAGCTGTTACAAGGTTATTACTTTAGTAGTTACCATGATACCACATTATTTCAATAAACTTTAATCAACATAATACGCCTGTTACAAAGCTGAAATATTACCTTGTTATTGTGTTATTGTGAAAACACTACACCCATATTACCTTGTTATTCACAAGATTATAGCCCCTCCACTGTGCTATTATCTAGATATTACCCATATAACCTGGTTATTTCCCGAATATTTCCCCAGTAGCTCCAAAGTAACATGCCACCTGAATGGTGCATACAGGGTTACTGTAAGGACATATCATTCACCATTTTAATACGCACAAACGAGAGTGGGTGATTGGGTGCGACAGAAGCCATCGTCTGCAGCCACCACTGAGGCCAACGTTGACCGTTCTGTGAGCTGTAGGTGGAAATGTGAAGACGTGTCTGCTCATAGCAGGTATAAACAGCTCAGAGGTTAGAGTTAATGTCAGCCTGCAATGAGATATTTTTTTATCACATCTATTTTCTTCCGTATTAAGAGCCTAATGCCACTCAAAACTAGTGGTAATTACTTGAAGGTTTTCTGTCACCAGATCAATACATTCACTTTTCACCACAGGACATATTTATGAGAATGTGTTTGTGAATACAAATGGGTTTGAGGCCATGCCTGTATATTAGTAATTACCAGCACAGAGGAAGTCTTTTATCACTCTGGAGATTTAAGAGGGACTGTGATTCCAGTCAGTCCAATTAAACGACACAATTAACATTACTTCTCTTTCATTGGGATGTAATTTGATGTTAAAAATAAATTATATGTTAAGAAAAACAACTTAAAGTACACAGGCACACACACAGGCACACACACAAAATCCATATCCCGGCTCTCTAGGGTTGAAATGGTATTTCCTGCTTCCCTTTGAAGCATTCTGTGCTGAGAGGAGAAGAGCATGGCGTTCCTACATTCCTGTGACAATTTCTGATTTAAAGTTTGACTCCAATTTTAACCTGTGAAGGCTCCTGCAGGTCAGACGCACAGGGAATGGGAAACAGTCGAGTGGTCCTCATCACGAAGAGTTCAACAATTCAAACAATTCAACAAAAGATGAAAGTGGAACAATCACAGCTGAGGTAAATGATTAAAAGCAACTTTCAATGACCTCCAGCTGGAGGAGAGAAATGGGATTTACTGCTATGAAACTGAGCGCTTGGAAATGGCAGATGTTGTGCTGTGGAAGTTTGAACAGCTGCACAATGTTTTGGACAAATCTTAACAGCTTTATGTCTCTTTCGGGTTGTAGGTCGATCATGGCATCCTCCCATTTTCTTCCTTCCTAAATAAGTTTGAGTTCTCTGTCTCTCTCCGGTCAGAGGATGCTGACCCTCTCGGTGAGACCTTGCACATCCGCATCCTCGCCGCCCTCCTCGTCATCAGAGCCCGGCGCTGGAGGCGGAGGCACAAGGTGAGCAGGGTAAGGCAGAGTGTGTTCACGGGCAAACATCTGCCAGCGGCTGTCGTCACTCTCGTGGGTGATGTAACGTTCGCCAAGTTTAGTCTCCAGCTCCCGCAGGTCCAACCATGTCTGATAGTCCTGAGAAATGAGAAGCGGGAATAAACAGATTCAGGAGTGATGAGATTCAAGCTAAAAGGGATTAAATGTGTTTATGTGCATCATTCTGCACTCAGTGTTGGATTTGTGGGCGTGTCTTCCTAGCCTTCTGTGGACACATTTCATTTCAGTATCATTGTTGTGAGGACATTTTAGTGTTGTGAGGACATTTTGGCTGGTCCACACAACTTCAAAAGGCTTTTTGACAGTCAAGACTGGGTTTTAGGGTCAGGGTTAGGGTCAGGGTTAGAGTTAGGTTAGGGTTATGGATTGCATTATGTCAGAGAGTGTGCTCACAAGTATAGAAAGACAACCATGCGTGTGTGTGAACTTGAATAACCTCAGCAGGTCTGAATTCTTCCTGAGAAATATTTAAAAGGTGCTTTCAAGTTAAAGCTACAGAAAAGCTAGTGAATTTAAAAATATCTTATTTTTCTGATGTTTTTGCAACAAAAAAAAAACAAAATTACCACAGAGACTTTCAAAGCTTTAGAGGAACTGGTCTGTTTCTCCACAGCTAGAAAGTGTGTTTTGAAGAAGACATTTAGGAAGCCAGTCCATTTTTTCAGCTAATCTGTCCCTTTATGTCCTCACTAAGGTTTCAAACTATCAGCCTTGAGCTGTCACTCTAGTCCGTTATGAGTATAGTCTCAACATTTCCTGTAATAACTATAGACTTAAGCTTCTTCCAAAGTCAAAAGCTGAAATTCTATTGAGGTAGAACTTACTAGTTATGTTTTGTTTAACTTACTTTAATGTGGTTTTCCTGGAAGTTCCAGATGAACTTTGAACCATTTATGTTTCTTACATAAGTTTTAAACGTGTGTGTGTGTGTGTGTGTGTGTGTGTGTGTGTGGTTTCTGTACGTTACCTGTAAGTACGAGTGGCTTAGACTCTTGTCCACACTGTACCGCTTCCTCATCTTAACTTGCAGCAGGTTGTTGATCAAATCAATTGCTGGAAACACAAATGTACACAATAGGAGCGTGAATGCTTTATATTGCCTAATATGCCAACAGCTCATAAACAGTTCTCTTTTTAATGGAGACATGGTAGAAATACAATGCAACAAAAAGGAAATATGCTTGTGCTCTGTAATTCCTCTCCCTCTGTCCTTACCATCACTGGAGATCTGTTTCCAGGGGTTGGGCGGGTACATGAAGGCCGCGTTGTGGATTTGGTCCTGGATATCCTCATCCTCATTAAATGGGAACGTCCCACTCAGGCTGACGTACATGATGACGCCGACTGACCACATGTCCAGCGAACGGTTGTAGCCCTGGTTCAGCAGAACCTCCGGGGCCAGATATGCAGGGGTGCCGACCACCGAGCGACGGAAGGACTTCTCGCCGATGATGCGGGCAAAGCCAAAGTCACACAGCTTCACCTGAAAAAGTAAACGGCAAGCCAGGAGTCAGGGAGTCGGGGAGTCAGGGAGGATTTGGGGATGCAAGTATAAGAAGGGAAGATGAAATGACAGTGTAGCAATTTAACGGCTGCGTGTCAGAGCAACTACAGTTCAAGTGCTCTGATGTGCTCATTCCAGAGTGTGAATATCATAAATGCTGTATGTGAGAATGACTTTTACTGTGTATATATGTTTGTGTGTGTGTGTGTGTGTGTGTGTGTGTACCTGGGGGAATGGATCAGCAGAGGCAAGCAGCACATTTTCAGGTTTTAAATCACAGTGGACGATGTTCTTAAAGTGCAGATGTCTCAGAGCTGCAAGAATCTGTACACACACATAAATACATATTTATACCAGCGAGTATCAGGAATCATGCATGCCGCAACAACACAAAAAGGGTATGAATTAGTTGAATGATATTAGTAAAACCATATACAAAGAGAATCTGCATTCAAATAAGACACATTTCATATGTATTATGACACCTAGAGAGGCAGACAACATAAGTCATGCAGAAAGAGGCTGCACAGACAAGAGCAGCACTTTTGATGCTGCAGCATTTATCTCTGAATACAGCACATCGCCTCTCTGCTGGGAAACATACACACCTGTGTGATGAGGAATTTAGTGAGTCTCTCAGGCAATCTGCCTTTCTCACTGGAGAGGATCATTTCCAGCATGTCACCGTGCAGCTTCTCCATCACAACAAACACTTTTTCTGGGGTTTCAAACATGCACTCCAGGTTCACAATGCCCAGGTGACGTAAACTCTGAGAGAGAGGGATTGGGAGAGGAGGCAGAGGGAAGCAGAAGGTAGATGATAAGGAAATTGGAAAATTAGAGAGGAGGGTGAAATAGCAAGTTTGAAAGGAGAGAGTGATGGAAGGTGCAGTATTGACAGAGACAGTAAGCATTGAGAGAGCAGATTACAGCGAGAGAGACAGGAACGGCGTGACAGAGCGTGAGATGAAAGGAAGAAGAAACGCAGCGGAAACAGAGAGTGTCAGCAACCACAGAGGATGAATTTGAAGCACAGCAGGGGAACAAGAAAAACTGATTATTATGTAGTTATGGATTAAAAAAACGGCACATACTATTCACCACAAGGCGTTTTTATTCACAGTCACGTTAATATAAGCCAGGCAGGTATCATTTCTCCAAATTTAATTTACTCGCTACCTGGTGACTGTGGCACTGCCTTGTGAGACTGACAGGAAAAAAAATGCTGGTAAAGCTGAAGTGTAAGTCGGGTCAGTTAGTGTCACAGTAGTAAACACGTTCAGACATCAAATAAAGACGCTGCCGTTCCTCTGACTCCATCTGCTGGTGTGCGGGCGCTGCATATTTACCGAAAACCAGACAAAGCCGGCTACTTAAGAAAGTTTACCTCAAGTTTATTGATTTCATAATATAAGAATGAATAGTCTTTATGCAAACTAATACAACATCCCTTTGTTAGTTTAGTTTGTGCAATGAATTACATAAAAATGAACGTTACTTCTCTTTTGTTGGTAAACTGGAAACTGGTTGACAATTAATTCTGCGAAGAAAAATACCTTGAAAAAAGTATACTTCACTTTTTTCCTTTTTCAGTTCCTCAAACAAGTGTTCCATTGCCTAACCCTGAATTTCATATTACTGATTTTGGACTTTCCCACATCTTTACAAAACACTGAAAGTAAAACGCATTGTGTAAAGACAAGAGTGTAAAGTGAGTAATGAGAACTGATTTGAGAAATCCTTTCCTTTAGACATTTGTGAACTGTTGTGTTCCCAACAAGCGATGGAATTATCATTTAGCTTGGAGTAAAATATATAACCCAAATATAAACAGAACAAATTCTCCAAAACAATCTAAACTTATTTCTTGAAATGTTAAATGATTCATAACTGGAAACTGTAACAGTGGAAGCCAGTCATCAGATAACTAACCTTTGCCATCTGACATTGTGGTTCTTTGCAGCTGGAAACATGGCAAAAAGCCAAACTATTAATGCCAGGGCTTTGATAAAGGTCCCTTTTACAATCGTCATCTTGGTGATACCGGGTTTTCCATTGCTGCTGTGTGTCCCAAGACATAGTTTAGTTTTTTCAGAGACTGAATGATTTTTTTTTTCGAAGTAACCACAGAAACTTGGGTGTACTTTCCTCCAGAAGTGGTTACTAAAGGTGAGCTGTTTCAGAACATTTATGGTAGATAAAACTCACAATGTGTAGAAAAGGTGGCAGGGAATACGTGCCATCTCAGACTATAACACAACATACACACAGCCGGCACGGGCCGACACCGCCCTGGCTGATGAACTGAAGAACTTTTTCGCACGTTTTGAATCGGGAAAGCGACCGTGTGCTCCCGGCTGGAGGTGGGGAGACACTCACTTGAAAGGGCGTAAACACCAAGGACAGCAGCTGGGCCAGACCGTGTTAGCGGACGTGTCCTGAAAACCTGCACTGAACAGCTGGCTGCTTGTGGTCACAGATATTCAACCCGTCTCTACAACAGTGAGTGATTCGCTTACGAAGTTTGTTATAATCCCTACTCTGACAATCCCACCCCACCAGTCCCAACGACTTCAGGCCCGTTGCCCTCAGATCGGTAGTGACGAAATATTTCGAGAAACTGATGAAAACATTCATCACCACTGCTCTGTCCATGACTCTGGACCTTTTACAATCCGTATACAGGCCGGCAAGATCCACTGATGATGCTGTAGCCCTCCTCCTCCCCTGTGGATACTGGCGAGGGGAACTATGCTGTTTGTTAACTATAGCTCAGCATTGAAAACCATAGTCCCGTCCAGACCGTGTCCACACTGTGTGACCTGGGTTTGAACTTCTCCTTGTGCAGGTGGCTCCATAGCTTCCTGACCAATGGATCCCCCCAGGGCTGTGTGCTCAGCCTTGTTGTGATTTAGCACCACTTAAATAAAGTTCATTTGAATTGAATTCTCTCCAAGTGTAAGTCTAACCATCGGAGCAGTGACTCTAAGTCATACTGTAAATGCTAATCTGTGCATTTTGCTTTGGCCCTTAATTTCAAACCATGACAATGTGGGATATTCATAGTCATAACTGCCCACCTCTAATTTCTAACCCCTAACCAGGTGATCTTTTACCTTATAGCAGTTCTTTTCTCTGCCTAACCCCCAAAAAACACGAACATTAACCACCACAGAAGTAAAAAAAAACCTCTTTCCAAATCCAAAAAGCCCGCTCCGATTTCTAATGTTGCTACCACACAGTGTTTAATCAGTAGACCACATGTCAGGTATAGTTTTAAAAAAGCTGTTTTTAATGATACAATATTGTTATTTATTTAATATTTATGTTTTAGCTGCCTTAGACAAACTCTTTTTTTCCCATTAGCTTTAATGGCTCAACAGCAGGAGCATGTCCACAAACAAATCAAGTGGCTGCAGTGAATTCCGTCTCTGTGGTAACAGCAGGACGACGAGGACTTAACACTGTTCAGGTTTTCAGACGGCAGAGATTATAGCTAGAATTTTGAACCAACGGCTTCACAAGTTGGCGCCAAGTGCTGGCGCCTTCATGTTTTATGTGTTTTCTGCTGGATCAGCTCTAGCCCCTATAGTTGTCATAGTTGTTGTTACATTAGATGACGAAGCCACTTTGCACCAAACCGTGTGTCCCAGTGTACGGTGTCGGTGTGTAGAGCGAGTGCACAGAACCACAGAGTAACACCTGCAGTGGAGGGTTTACCTGCAGAATGGCCACCTCATTCCTCAGCTGGCTCTCCTGCTTGGTGGGAAAGCGAAGCTTGTCAATGACTTTGACTGCTACGTCCCTCCCTGTCTTCCTGTGCTTTCCTGGTGAAGACATGGAGCGTTGGTCATTAACAGAACCTCACACTGATGTGGACATACAGGTGATTGTTTTTGATCCCCTTATAATTTTCTCCGGTTTTGCATAAATATGATTTTCTCTTTTCACTCCCCTTCACATAGTTTTGAGACTTAAATGGAAATGTGATCATGTTTTCGGTCACGTTTATGCATAAATACAAAAGGATTCACGGTATGCTGAGGTTTTGACATTGTACTCCCCACACATACCTCCATAGACCACTCCAAACTGTCCAGATCCAAGCACTTCATCAGCAAATATCTGGTACACTGTACCAATATCCTGTTGGAAATTCATTTTTCACAAAGCAACCATCAACCTCAATGTGTAATGGATTTTAGGTCCAAAGAAATTGTGAGAAGAAAGTTAACATACCACATTTTCCTGGATCTGACTGTTGGACACTGATATGCTGACAGAAGCTTGTCCTGAAATGACATCACATCCCAGTTTTATTGGGAACTCATGCCTGACATCTACTGTAACACAAAAAATCTGACCTAAGCTAAAGTTCAGTTCAACAACTACTACTACTACTACTAATAATAATAATAATAATAATGTAATAATTTTGGCAGTACAACCAAGCTTTTTAAAAGATTGTGAGCCCTGGTGGCCTAATGAAGAACAGACTCGTTCAGTAACGCAGTTAATGCTGCCAAGTAGATTTTTCCTATTTGGCCTTTTGTTACTCAACTACCTAGTTGGCTGGTGATGTGGCAATAGCACATTTTTTGGCATATTAAACTGATTTGCCCATCACTAAAATTCAAGCTGTGATGTATCCGTCAAGAAATGTGCCACCTGAATGTGGCTGCTCTCTACTTACTGTGGGTTGTGTTTCCCTCGGCTGGCGGTGCATCCTGAAAGATGACCGGCATGAGCGCCTGCCGAATGGCACTCTCCCACGCTTTGGCCACCTCACGCCCAATCCCACTGTTGGGCGCCACTTGGCTGGGTGAGGGAGGGGTCTGGGGAAGAGTCTTGGGGTTGCTGGGGGACAAAGAAGGGATGGTGTTGGGGTCCTCCCCCACAAAGTAACACATACTCCCTGTGATGAGCTCAAAGCAGTGGGGATTTGTGCCTGGGGGAACCAGTGCGAAGTTTCCCGCAGGCCGTAACTCCAGGATCTCAGACAGAGGGATCTCCTGCAAACAAATGAACCAATGATGCATAAATACAAACATCAAAATAAATAATGGCTAGCAAAGAGAGCTTGTAAAATTATATTTACCTTGTAGTATTTGTTGGAGGTGTTGTTCTGGAAAAGGATGATGCACTTGCAGTCTAGACGCCAGTAGTGCCTCTTTCTCTGTTGGGGTTGGATGAGATGGGGTGGGGTGGGGCAACAAAGGTAAGGTAGGAAATTAAGGGGATCAGAGGTCAAGTTCAAAGGTCAATATGGATGAATTTCAACTTATTAAGTGACGCAGAGGAAGAGAAGTGTGGCCAGGCGAGAAGAAGGATGAGAAGGACAAACTGCAAGAAGAAGAAGAGAGAAAGAGAAAAGGAACAAAGGTGAAAGAAAAGTGTTAGTCCAGCCACAGAGGAAAGCACGAAAAAGTCTATGGAGGCAGTTTATTTGAGGACACATTTAGAGAATAAAGAACGGGCAGAAAATGGGCTTTTAGCTAGAATTCACCACATATCTGCTGAGTGCTGCTTTGTGTTTTATGAGTCAGCCTCATCATCAATCTTCAAAGTCATTTTTACACACACACACACAAATACACTGAGAAACGTGCATAAATAGAGCAGAAAGGGAAGCAATAAAGGTAGAGACCAAATGATCCGGGCGAAGCTGTTAAAAGAACATCTGGCGAATGCAGAATATAGATGTCTCTAAGTGAGCAGGAACCAAACAAACTTTCGGCAATAAATCACAGAAGAAGCAAAGAAAGCGACTTTATGCATCTAGACTACATTGACTTAAATGTGTATGTTCAGCTCCCATTTCAGCCTGGCTTGGAGACCCACAGAAAGGTCATAAGCAATAATATTAATAGGTTTTACCAGTGTGTCCTTATTGCTGTAGTGAACCATCCATCCCTCTTTGATGGCCGTACTGGATCGACGGGTTGTCTGCCTGACCGACTGTACCACCCTCATTAAAGGAATGTTAACACTAGAAGAAAAATAAATATGTGTTTGTGTTTCCACTACGTCTATCATATAGCTCTTTATGGAACATTGTGTGTTTGTGGATTTTCTCCAGATGTTTTCCTTTGTACCTCTGGTCTCCACCGGTTCCACCCTGGTTGTTTTCAGGAGAGAAGGACCCAGGGATGCTGCAGGTCTCGTCTGAGTCATCTATTGAAGACTTGTCTGAGGTGTCGTAATCGCTGGTGTAATCCATGGGTACCTCAGGGTCTGCACTGGGACTCAACATGTCTGTGGCAAAAAACAAATACGTTTAAATTATTTATTAGAAGTGAAAAACACCCCTACTTCTATGACTAATAACAAGACCATTATTAGGCAGAGGTGGTTAGTAATTAAGTACATATACTCAAGTACTGTACTCAAGTACAATTGTGAGTTAACCTATTAGAGTATTTCCATGTTACTGTACTTTTACTCCACTACATTTATTTGACACTAAGCAATTGCATAAATGATTCATTAATTAACAAATTTAGATTATTTTTGTGTTTGCCTTAATCTTTACCTCTTAAATTTTACATGACAGTACGTGAACGTCAGTAAAGAGCTAGACGCGGTACTTTTGGCAGAAGACTTCTTGCAAGTACTTTTACTTGAGTATTTTTTTGTACTTCTGCCACCTCTGCTGTTAGCAGGAGCCACAGCTTCACATGCATCCATGCTGAACACTGAAAACACTTACCACAGTTACTTCTGTTGTCTGAGAAGATAAAAACATTTGTGCCAGTAAGTTTCTGTCTGGGTAAATGATGTCTGATTATTAAAGTAACCTAGTTCTGACAAAGAAAATGTGCATCTGTGAAATTAATCCTTAAATAAAACACATGCAAGGTTAAAAAGAGCCATAAGCACGTTGGACAGATGATGTTTTGAACTGTTCCATTACCTCCGATGGTCTCCCCGAGGCAGTCATTAGGAACCTTGTATGCACAGCGTTTGTGGCAGTTAAACTTGCAGTCTAAGAGGAGTAAAACACAATCAGTTCCAATCACGTGTCATCGGGTAAGATTTAGATGTTAATCTGCTTGACACCTCCACACAAAGGTGCCAAGACCAGATCTTTGTGGGTGCTCACCTTTGCATTGCAGCCCCTGCCTGAAAAGCCCACGAAGGAGCCTCTTGCAGTACTGGCAAACAGTCGGGCGCGTGTACGAGTGGATGGCGAAAGTGTGCGGCACCTTCACCTTGCTCATCAGCATCTTGTCTAGGTGAACTGGGCGACCTGTGTAGAAGCGTCGAGCATCACTCGGGGTGCGTGGCTGCCCGAATAAAAAGGAAACAAATACAATGAAATAAATAAATGAAACTGTGGAATATGTAAATGCTTTGTGGTCAATATTGCAAAGCAATGTGTAGCTTACTTGCACGTCTGCAGAGCAAACTTAGCACGTACCTACATTTGTTATCACATTCTTTCGTCCTAAGGAAAATGTTTGGCTCTTTAGCTGGTAAGTGTGCTATGTTTACCAGCTACAGGCTAACATTTTTATATAGTTTTAATTATTTTTACAATTATATTATTAGATAAAAACATCACATCATTTATTTTTCTCCTAAATAAATGACGTCCCTGCATCTTAGTCTCAGAGTTGAATATTAGACGGAATCAATCCCTTGGTAGTATTTGCTTAGATTGAACTCTTTGTTTTACTTTATTAGCAGAAATTAAACCAGCTTTTAGTTGAATGCAGTCATGCAGAGAGTGCTTTCACTTTATTTGCAGAAGTTTGGAGGTGTGCATTTCAACACCCAATACATGCATAATGAAACTTGTCTGGAGGTCCATGAATTATCATGACTAACCAGCATAGTTTTTATGTAAAGTCGATGTTAAATTAAACTTTTCCTGCATTTTCACTAACATTTCAAGCGTGTTCCTCACATACATTGATCAGCCAAAACACCACCAGTTTGTCTTAATGTTGGTGTACTGACAGGATGAACACGGACTGATCCGCAGGTGTGTTAAGCTGAGATTCCCTTATTGTTTGGACACCTGTCAATTTTGACCAGCATTCCATTTTTCCTGTGCTGAGCCCTGTCCTCATACAAGCCACACATTGGCATTAATGTTGAGCCTGACCATCTTCTCCCTAACATTAATATTCAATATTTATGCCCACATAAATCAATGATGAATCTACCATTTGTGTGTGTGAGCGGATGAGGGCAGTCTCTTCTGTGCAGGTGGACACCGTCCCTACGCTGTACACTGACTCGGTGGTGGAGAGACGCAGGGACTGACTGCTGCTCAGGGACGTGGTGGACAGGCGTCGTTTCCGAGCTCCACTGCAGTTGTTCGGGATGCTGAATGCACAGCGCTTGTGGTAGTTCAGTCCGCATCCTGCAGGGGGCGGCATGGAACAGAGAACCAGAGGGCAGGGGAGTGGAGGACATATTTGATGAGTGGTAGCAATTAATTTCCCACGGAAATAAGTGAACAACGGCAAAGTGTCTTTTTTGCATAATATGCGCTTGTTTTTTCTCACCATCACACTTGAGCCCCTGTCTGACCAGTCCAAATAGCATCTCCCCACAGTGATCACAGAAGGCAGGGGCCCGGTATGAATGCACATTGAGCGCGTGAGGCCGGATCTGGAAATCTTCAGATGTGGCTGCCGCTAAAAGAGATAACGGTTGTAGAGTCTGGTCACGGTCTGTTTTATGATACAATCATACTATATTTTAGCTGCAGAGAAAAGAATGATGTGATGGATAAGATGGTACCAGGATGGAAAAATAGACATATGACTGTTTGAAACAATGAAAGATCTGATTACCGCAGTAGAAGATATTACCCGTAGTAAAATAAGTAGATAAGGACTTATTTCATGAGTTGTGATGCAGCAATGAAAGAGAGATAGCAGAGGAGGGATTCTGATAAGACTATCTTGGGTCATTAGAGATCTTGATAGAATATAAAATTGTAGTAACAGAGGTGGACACTCACCAGAGAGCACCACCTCGACCAGATCTCCCTCCTGAATGTCACCAGCAGATTTAACCAGTTGAAGGATGTTGTTGGTGGATGTGTCATGTTTGAAGAGTAAAATCTTGTCATAAATGCCATAGAAGCCGCACTCGGGAAACTAAAAAAGAAAAAAAAAAAAAAATGTTGAGAGTTTGAAAGAGATCTTTACATCGCTATTAAAATACTTAAAAAGGAAATGGAACGTTTGTGTTGCCTGTGAGCTGTGTCAGTCAAATCAGTTCAAAAAGTTTCTGTTAGTCACAAAAGAGATTCTGTTCAAACACAAACACACACAGACATGATCAGAATCAACCTGATGCACTTTTCAGAGCATTTTGTGAAGTTAAAACACGATTCAAAAGTGCAAAAATTCAATACTATTTGATACAGTTTTTACTATGTATAATTATTTCCATTTTTAATTTTTGTTTTGTATATATTCCACTGACTAAATATGCATGAATGGAATTTTTTTTAAACGTTTCTCTCCATCAATACCCCATTAAAAGATTGAATAAGAAGAAGGACTTTATTGTCACTACATGTGTGTAGCATGAGATTTGTTTTTATATCTCTGAGAAAAAAAATGAAGAAACAAAAAGAAGAAGAAGACAAAGAAGATCATAGTAGTAAAAACAAGAACATGATTATACGTAGCTACCCAAAGGATGGAAAATAACTACAGTAGCTTTTTTGTTCATTTATGTAAAAAACAATTTAGTAAACTAAACCAGTATGATCTGTAAACATGTTTTGTTGCTACTGCACACAGTTGATTGCAAATGTGTGTATTTATATAGATACAGAATCACGTGAATGTGTTAGAGTCTCTGGACTCTAAAAAAACGCCACATTTCAAGAGTTTTGTATGAAATAATAGTGTAATGTGATCTGCAGCTGACCTGCACAGAATTGAATTACTAGTACCTTGGACTTTGTCTTTAGTAAGTGTGCTACACACACACACACACACACTCACACGTAGAGAGAGAGAGAGAGAACAGGAAGAGAGAGAGAGAGAGAGAGCAGGGAGAATTCTTCAAATCAAACAACATGGTCAGTGTGGTGTGCAAAGCAAGACAAAGGAGAAACTTTATCCTATCATCCTATCCATCATATACAAGTGCACACAACCCATCCGAACACACACACGCGTTTGCTGTGAAGCTCTTTCAGAGATATGAGGGATGAGAGCGTCTGTCAGAAGTCAGCAGAGCGAAGGAGGCTGTCATAGAGAAACCCCGATGTCCTGAATAATGAATGCCGTCTGGTCAGCTTCAGTGGCCACAGCACACAGGACACCGCAGGTCCACACAGACAGAGAGACAGACAGAGAGAGATGGAAAAGGCGTCTCTTCAAAATCTATTTGGTTTTTAGTAAGATACACTAGAATAAATCAGTTTAAACGTTTAAGTTTAAATATGACAAACACAATCTTCACTGTTGCTCATGTTGTTGTTTTTCTGATGGCAAAGTCAAGATCCACCATCTGGCCCTAACAACTGACAGGAAGGGGAACCCTGGTCTCCACCTTGAAACTACACAATGACACACATACTCCCTCTCACTTTGCAACAAATACACCCTTCTTACAAGCAGCAGAGCGTGCAAGCACACACACACACACACACACACAAACACACTTTCAACCCAATTTCCTTCTTGTCTCCTAAACACCCACTGTCTCCCTCTCTTTTTTCCCAGAAGACACTCTACATCACCACATCCAGGCCTGGCTCGTACTGCTGCCAAGCCACACAGTGACTCCACCACGCCCCGGCAGTGGGCTACTGCTGCTGACCGCACAGTCAACAACAAGACGCAAAAAGCACAAAGTGACTTGAAAAATTTGAACATGTCAAATCTAGACACACAAACTCTGCCAGTGACAAAGGGAAAGATGTACTGAATGGCCAAATCAATGTAGTCCAGGCATTCAAATCATACCTCTGTTTGTTTAGTGCACCTTTTTTGCAAAACTGAGTCATAAAAGTAAAAAAAAACAAGAACAGGGTAACGACTGAAAGAGTAATGAGAGGACAGAATTCAACAAGAGCCAGAGATGAAAAACACATCGAGGTAAAATATCGTTTAAAATGGTGCTGAACCGGTGATACGACGCAGTCAATGAATAGAATTAAGGCTGCAATAACTGAGCACTTGAGAGCGACTGAACCCGCCTGTAAACACAACTCTGCCGTGTGACCTCTTCGTGGAGTTGATACAGAAAACGTGTCAGCAAACAGCTGCTATTCCAATATTAACACACAGAAAGCAGCATCAGCCTTCGCTTTGTTTGAGGCCCACTGATAAGCGCAGCGATACCTGCTCACCTTCCTGGTGAGTGGCAGGAAGTGGCAGCGTCGCCGCGATTAAAGGGTGTGTCTGATGTGTGTTGTCCGGAGAGGGGACCCGGGCGGCCTGAACTGGGCCGCCGGCCTCCCCGCGGTAGTGGTGCTAACAGAATTTAAAAACTTCAGCTACAGCCTGCCCTTCCGAAGGCAGTAAATCACCACTCTGAATAATCAGAGTGATGTCACCGGCTTTGATAAGGACTATTTGTTCCAGTAAAAGGCTGTTTCTGGAAAGAGGTTGTACTTCTCGAATAGTTTTTCATGCGTCCTTGTATAAATGTTAAAATAATGACTGTGTTTGAAAAGAATTTGCAGTTGGAAATCAAGCGACCTCCTGCACTAAGACAGCGAGTCTCTGCAGGGGTGCTACCTAACGAGAGCTGAGACCCGCTCAGATGAGCTAAATTCAGAACTGTGTAAGTGAATCACAGTCCCGGTGTCTTTCAGTTGAGATGTTGAACGTGAAGAAGTGATGAATTCATCAAATGCCAAAACGGTAATAGCTTCATTATTCAATCTAAACTTTGTTTGCAACTCACAAAAAGTTTGCCATTAGACGTGATGGATAATGTTCAGCCGTGTCTGAGTTTAAAAGCATGAAATCGTCTTTTTAATATCACTTAATCTTTCCTGTCATACATTGCAGTTCGAAAGCACCTCTGGTAATACGCATACTGAAATGAAGAGACCACAAAATTCCAGACTTAAAAACCCTAAAGCTCGCTGACTGGAATGGTACCTGAGTTTGCCACAAATAAAACCAACTGCTGCCACTTGTAATTACAAGTACCCACAGATCCTAGATCAGAGGAGACTCGCAGCTCTGCCCAAATCCGCAGCCTCACCCTAAGTCATTTGTAAGCCCCACGGCGCAGGCTGATGCCAGCTTCTCTGCCGTTAACTCCGCTGTGCTTCTGCTGCTGCTCACTTTTCTCCTGAGTAACTCCAGAAACGGAGCAAGTCATATTATCCTGTGTCTGCGGTCGAAAACATACACAATGCGCCGACCACAATTGCAGTTGCCACATCTGTGCGGACCACAAGTCTTTACAGCTCAACTGAACAGCGCAACATCCCAACTCCCCCAAAACCACAGTTCACTCAGAGAAAATGGCCATCTTCTTCTTTTCTTCTCCCAATGTTCCAATTTTTAGCGAAAGTACAGAGTGGAAAAGCACACAATCCACACATTACTTCTGTCTATGTCAACATTATGAAAAATCACATTCTTTGCCTTGTAATTACATAATCACTGTGTTTGTGTGTACACTTAAGTTGGGAGTGTTATAGGAGTTGCAAGAGATTGTGAGTTTCTCTCGATCTGTGCCTGTGTGTGTGTGTGTGTGTGTGTGTGTGTGTGTGTGTGTGTGTGTGTGCAGAGCAGACAAAGAGCTGGCTGTATGTACTGTAGCCTGCCTGGAGACAGGGTTGTGTCTGTAGCTGCTTTCTTTGGGTTTCCAGGGATCAGGTTGCTTCTCGTCGCCTGCACTATTCCTGCAGCTCCTCTGGCCACTGAAGCCATTATTGAAATGAATTATGGACCAGTCTTTCTTTATCCTCACCCCTCTCTGCATTTCCCAGAAATTGTATTTTCCTATTTACATACGTGCTTTCTGACACCTCCCCACTTTCCTTCTAGGCCGCGAGCAAGAGGAGAAACTGACACACAAATGAAAGTCATGTGTTCTGAGCAGTATCAAGTACTAACATCACTCTCTGTGAGCTTCACTCCCTCTTTCACTAACTGATGTGTTTAAGTTGGCCAGCAGTGCTGCTCTTGGCTAATGACTTGACTAACCTACTTTATTCAGAAGTGCAATGTTTTGTAATGTTGTGCACGTAATGATTTTCCATGAAGTGGGGTCAACTGCATGAATAAATGTATTACTAAATAATTAGCTGGAAGGAAATTAATCAGCAGTTTTTTTTTTCAGTAAATCTGTTATTTTCAATAGAAGCCAAAGCCTAGATAAACTGTTGCACGTTTACATGATAGTACTGTAAATGAGCTAGTTGGACAAAATTGTTTTGATTACGCTTTAATTTCATGTTTTAACATTAAACTAAACTACTTTTTTGCAGAAATTGTTGGACCTCATCCAAAGATCATTGATCACCAATCATCACCAATGGTCGATGGTTTGACCTGATGACCCGCTGCCCTAAAGCTTTTTCTGTTTAAGGTACGGATATACTGGCAAAGTAAAAAGGAAAAAAAACTTGAATTTAAACTGTGTCTAAGGAGGAAATCGACGAGCCATATGTCTAAATTTGCCGTTATCATCACCATCAGTGAAGTGTGGCTTTTTTGTTTGTTAGATATCCGTGTGCTGTGGTTGCTCTCAATGAGGTTAAACATCTTCATCCGGATTTAATTGCTTAGTCACAAAAACTCAAACTGACACAAACAATCTGAAAACTGAAAACAAACAAAACAAGAGATATCACTGCATAAAACAACTTTTCATCCCATCGGGGTGATGTCATGGAACCAGGCTTTTGTGCGTGAAATCTGAGCTCAGGAACATTGTATTCAAACACAGAGAGACGCACAAACATACTTGATGCCAAAGCGTTGTTGTGTTGTGTGCACAGCAGAGTGTTTCCTCTGGTGTGCATTTCTACTCGGTTGCCACCTTAGTCGCTGATGTCAGTAACAAACGTGCAGGCTGTGATTGGCATCTGTGAGACGTGCAACAACCGTAGACAAACTGGAACCTGTTGCATATGAAACAAGGAGGTAATTCCTACTTCCTCTTCCAGTTAACTTTATGTTTATTTTTGCCTCATGTGGTTTTTAGAAACATCACAATAAAATCTGTCTTACATGTCCTAATAAGGTAATGAATGGCTAGTTTAATTAAGTCATAGACAAAATGTTAAAAAAATGACTTGAATTCGAGCATCAGAGACATTCAAACTTTTTTCTCAGAGCTTTAACCGATTAACTCCACTTTATCCACGTAGCACTGATGTCCAGTTGCTGTCATTTGAACTCTTGTCAAACGGCTGTAGAGCCGTGCTTCTAAATATAGCTCCCCTTTATATAAAGACGCTGCGTGTGTAAAAGAAGACAAACTCTCTCGGGTCCTGCTGAGAAAGCCGCTTGCTTCTGCTTTTACATCCTCCCCGTCACTTCCCCTTCAGCAGCGCAGCATGAGACACCCCTCGACCACCAAGCCACACATTCACACAAGCAAGCACTCTCAAACACCAACGCTCACCTATACTCACATTCATGCAACTGCAGTGTTTTGACGTGGAGCAAATTTAGGTAGGTATTCATCAATGAAGCGTTGAAGAAGCCTCGGGGATGTGATTTGCTGCACTAGAAGCTTTTTGTTTCCTCTCTATATTTGGTTTAAGTTTGATTAAAGGATGCAGGATTTCTTTCTGTGCCTGCATCAGCAGGCTCCTGGCAGAACACTGGTGGGCTGTGTTAACCTTTGCAAAACAAAGCTCAGTTAAAATCAGTTATGTCAGAAACATTGACACACATCTTTCATTTTGAATGAACTGAACCCAGCAACTCAACCTTTGTCTGGTTTGCCCAGAGGAGGAAGGAGCACACACCTAGGGACTGGACGTTCTCAGGGAGACAACCCAACAAATCTTGTGATAACAGAAATTGTGTGTTCTTACAATGGAGCAACTTTTGCTGAAAAGAATGACAGTAACATATAAAGACTAAAAAGCACAGATTTGAGGTGAGATACTGGATGTAGTGTCACAGTCAACATGAGTGTAGATTTTTAAAGAACTTCAGAAGAGAATATTTGCAGCTCCCTTAACTGTTATCACTTTCACTTGCACGTATCTTAGAACAGCTCTAAACCACAAACGTTGTTTCACCTCCATCTACCTGCTCAGTTATCAGAGTATGTGACCCAATATAGGGATTCATATCAGTCCCTGCCTTATTTAAATCTACCATCCTCTGACCCAGATCTGCCCTGAGCTGGTAGAACATTTTCACGTTTGTGTGTTTCACACAGTCCAGTAAGTTCTGTCAAACAAACCCCTTCATGTTGGCACAGTGAACACACCAGCTGTGGTCAATGATAATCACTAACAGGAAGTTCAGAGGCACTAGGCTCGGCAAGCATGAAGACATTTCAAAACTTTTACCATCACTGAATTAATACTGTTAGTGGGTGTATGTATTTGGGACCCTCTGTGTAAATTGTTAATGCAACCTGTGTTAATGTAAAAAAAAAAAAATAAATGAATCTATTCAACTTTGTCCAATTTTATTGTTTATTTAAGATGTTCATTACATTATAGAATATTTTTTTATAAAAAATTTCTAAACTCTAAATTCTGGCCTAAACTCTAAATTCATGGCCTTCTCATCCAAACCTTGCATAACATGAACAGAACCAGAATGGCGGTGATAATAAAGCTGTAAGTTATTAGTGATATACAACTATACTTGAACCACTTTGAAGCCTGAATTTGTTTTCCAGTCACGTAGTAAAGAACTGCAGGACTGGATTAGTGTTTACACAGCGCGGTGCATCCGAGAAACAGAGCAGTTCCACTGATGACATCAGCTGAGAATTATGGGGGATAAAATGCAAGTCCCGCTGTGTATGACATCGTATGCTGAGCTCTGTAAATAATCGGGCCTTTATGGCCTTACATGGTCTTCCACGCTGGTGCGTTTCTGCAGCAGAAACGGATTATCACAACAGGAACCTGATGCAGCCATTTTATAGTCAGGAGGAAACACACTGCATCCCTTCAAACAACAGACATTGTTTAAACATCCACGTCTCGCTGTGCAACAAATCACACAGCCTCTTGCCCACGTGTGTGCGCCTTTCTGCGACGTTCACATTCTCGTGTGCACGAATTCTCCAGGAACACGATGATGGGTTTGAGATGCACCTCATAGCTTTATTTCACAAACTCAAACTGTTGACCACAACTCTTTCTATCCTTGTTTACATGTCGGGCACGGGGCTCCGAAAAAAAACACCCAACCTTTTTCAAAGTGATGAGGTGTTTAATGAGGGGTTGCTGTGGCAACGGGCATGTAAAGACGTCAATGATTTGCCCTCATTAGCTCCTGACAACGACTTGGCGCGACGCAGGAATTTTTCCTTTTGTGCTGACAGTGGCAGTGATGGAACAAACGTGTTACTGCCCCGGTGTTCTATTTTTAACCCCGGCAGGATTACACACTGCCGACGGATGACAAAAATGACCCACGGTGCTCAGCCACCTGTAGAGTCTGCCCTGCAGATCATGCTGACTTCAAGAAAGCAAAAGTGTACACAAGCAGTTGTGCTCAAACACTATGACACACAGGCAAGTGACAGCTCGATCCCTGGAGGACGACAAATATCCATGACGTCAGCTATCTGTTGGGCTTGGCAGACACAAAGAAGAAAAACAAAACGAGGATGAATCAACATAGATAGTGTGTACACAAGCGGGGACAGATGAAAAGCTACATGACGTAGTGCAGTTTACCATCCTCTTATGGTGTCATAAACCATAACTCATTCATTCACCGGATTGTTTTGATAATCACGCTTTGCAAGTGGGTCTTTTGAGGAGCAACAATTTCATGCTGCAGCACAGACACACCTGTGAACAGAGGTGGACGTTTCACCCTTCGTCTTACTGTCAAAAATAGAAACACTCACACACAACCACAAAGGAGAAAAAGTGGCGGTGTGAATGCATGTACACGTTGTAAGAGGTTCAAAGCGAGATGAGAGATTGTGCAGCAATAACATTAATGATTGTGAAAAGACAGTTATATGTATTATTTTCTTTTATGACGCTCAGTCAAAGCCTCAGGACTCCCCTAAATGTATATGAACATGTGGAAATTGTACGACCCCAGTGCAAAGTGACAAAAAAAGATGAAATAACCCAATTACTGAGTGTGTGTGAATCAACAAGAAGCAACTTGTAACGTGGTTTAGATAAGAGCGGTTTATAAGCTTTTATTCTTTACCACCTGTACATATTGGGATTTTGACCCCACTGTTGTGACGCACTGCTCTGTTTCCATACGTGCTTAAATACTGCTGATGATTATTAGCTGATAAAAAAAAGCTTGACAGCAATATGAGTCATTGCGCCTCCGAATGGTGAAACATTGTTTATGGCAAAATGTTCATTGACAATATTACGGTGAATTACAGTCAGACATAAATAAGCAAAATGTTAATTAATAATTTAGAAAATTCTGTAAAATGTTTTTAAAAAACAGCAGAAAACATGCTGCAAGCCTGTTTGAGATGCTTTCCAAATGTTGCATTGACTGGTGTGTGAAGGTGTAGCTCCATATAGACTGATGTGCTGTATAGCTTCAGGTATTTCCCTGAGTCATGTGTGTGTGACATCCTGGAGGTTCACATTCCTGCCCTGCTACTTTCTACATACCAGAAATGACGGCGTAAACCTGAGAGACTAGAGGAGGGACAGTGAATTCTGGTCTGACTCAGACACATACACACAAACACCAAATGCATAAGAACCCCTCAGGCTCATGATCCAACGACACACAAACAGGCAGGGCTGAATATCTAAAGGCTAAATGTGACAGTGGCAATACACACAGTGAAACGCAGGTGGAATCCTACACAAAACAGGCACATAACATGCAAACGGAATTATCCCGCAGTGGAAAAAATAACAGCAACCGCAGAAGGGACATGCACACTATTAAAACAAACACATGGTAAATTGGACATGTTTCCTGCATTCCACAAAGAACCTTTGTGTCCAGCTTGCAAGAAAAAGGTCAGAGAGAGCACGGAGGTCAGGGGAAGACAATAGCCTACACGAGCACACACGAGTGAGGAGATGAACTAAGTTAACTGAAAAGGCAGATGGAAAAAGTCCTGCACAGGACAGAAAAAAGTGTGTGTGTGTGTGTGTGTGTGTGTAGTCAGTGAATGGAAGACGCTAAGCCTCAAGAACGAGCACAGGGACAAAGTGTCTCATTCTGCTCCAAGCATCCAGGAGCACAGAGAGGTAACATGAGAGCCGTGACCAGGCATGAGAGCAGGATCTGGGGATAAAGGAGACACGCACTGCTGGTCTCAAGCAGCCTTTGTTGGTGGCAGCTTCTGTCTACATGAACCCCCATCCTCCTCCTCCTCCTCCTCCTCCTCCTTCCCTGCTGTTTTTCCTTGACTTAATTCTAGCCAGGTAAGCTGATATGAACGTTGGACTGAATCCACTGTGTGTGTAACACAGTCAGCGGTTCATGCCCCGAGGGAAGGCAGGAACACACAGTAGCCCTTCACATGTGGGGAGAAGGCAACTCCGAACGATGAGTACAGAAAACACATGAAGATGAATGGAAACGTGAGCAATATAAAAGAAGTGATGATGCTAAAATGGCGTCCCCGACCAACCGGGGCCTTTCTGTGTGGATTCTGCATGTTGTCACGTTAGGTGAACTGGTGACTCTGAAATGCACGGTTGTTTGTCTGTGTATGTCTCACTGTGGCCCTGAGATGGACACTTGTCCAGGGTGAAGCCCACCTCTCACCTATGACTGGAATATGCTCCAGCCCCTCCTGTGACCTTTGACTCCTGTGACTCCTGCTTTCTCAGTAATCGATTAGTGTAATATTTGCGTGTTTCTACCTTTATTTTCTCAGGGTAGATTCACTGAGATGCCTCCTGAGCCTTGATCACAGTCACACACTCACCCACTCATACCCGGATGTTACCCAGCACAACTACAGCCTGATTCGAGACCAGTGAGCACCAATGAGGGGCCTCACATTAGTGTTGATGAGGGAGGGGACAGACGCTGCCTTTATCACTTGTCCCACCCAGATTTCTACCCTGATGGCCTGCTCATCAAAAATCGTGATCAGAGCAAATTGAATAAAGTTGTAATTGTGTACTTCATGTGGGAGTGTTAGGCATGTTTCCAAATAATGTCATTTAGAAAATGAAAATCAAATTCAAAAGTTTCCATAAAGTACTATTACAGAAACAAACACAGTTGAGTGCAACTCTGTAATGCAGATGACGACAGGCAGATGGAAATGTACTTAATGAAACAAAGAACCTTTGTAAGACCGTTAAGGAGGTCAGGTTACCTTAGGTTCAAAAACACAGACCAGCTTGACTAGTTGGTACATGTATTATAATTAATAAAGAGAAGTGACAGACGAGGGAATGACAACATTAGACCTGACGGTTCGTGAGTAACGCCGTGACGACCGAGCCCAAGTTGATGCTGCGTCTGAACTGATATGAGAAGGGAGTGTCAGATCTAATGCAGCACGCAACAAATGAGCACTCATTTGAAATGACAGAAAAGGAAAAGTGACTTGTGTAAACACTGGTGCGTCATAGTGCTGTGACGAGGTTACACCTTACGTATTTCAGAGACGTTCAAGGATTTTTCTTTTTCCTTGACTCTGTCTTCCCTCTTCTCTCCCTCTCATTTCTTAACTACAAACGTTACAAATCATCTACTCTTTCATCTGCATCTACTTTTTAAAAAAAAAATCCCCAAAGTGACCATAAAGAAAACAATTTCAAAGGCCTTCTGGGCCACGCAAACATGTGGACACAGCCTAAAGCCGCACGCTGAAGGCCACAATGGGCACGTCACTGCGCTCTGAGTCACCCTGGGCTCCGGTCTCTGTGTCCTTCTCGTCTCCTCTGCACATGCTGTGTTTTTATTCCTCTTCTCAGTCGTCTCCTCTCTCCTGTGTGCTGCGCGGCTTTAGATCCTCATTAAAAGGAAGGGAGTGACGACATGCTGGGGACTATACACTGAACGAGCGTCATGTGACCAGCATTGTCGCATTCATGGAGCTGCATTGCTGGTTCAACTCCCAGCAATCCCGGCTTCTTTAGAAAGGAAAAATGAACAAAATCTACTAAAATATACTGAGTTTCAGTACAGCTACTTGGTAATTCGATGTAATAGTACCAATGTGTGTAAGTTACTTTTTTTTATTTTAAATTCTAAAAATACTAATAAATGTAGAATCTTGAATCAGTATCTAACAAAATGCATTTGTGGAGATGTTGAGAAGTCAAGGTCTGACTGGTGACCGCACATTATTTTCCGCTTGGCTCTTCCACTGACTGGTCCTCAGTATTGATGTCATGTGTTTATCTACTGAGGTAAGGTTAAGACTTTGCTCATTTTCCCGCAAACCTGAGCGTGCCTGTAGGTTTGTATGTGTGCACGTGTCTGGGCCACACTAACACACACTACACTGACCCCATTGTCTGCCGACTGCCCACGGGCACCGTCTTAAAATCACAGATCTCACTAACCTCCCCTGTCTTCGTGTGTGCTTAGGTTCACTTCTAGGACCCCTCTGCTTTGTCCTGGTTTGAGAAGACATTTGTTCTGATTGGCTAATACAAATTCTCCAAATGGTTACGTGCTATCAAATGGCGCTGAGCTCCGTGGCTCCCAATTGGATTATAGCGAAAAACCATTTCCACCAATGCTAATCACTGGATTAGTATCATAAGGTTTTGTTTGCTAAAAGGAATGCCGGGCTCTGAGGGGTGGAAGCATGTGAATCGAGAACCAGGTAGGCCTCAGAGGAAAACACCCAAGTTATTAAAAATTGGTTTTTATGTTTTTGAAGTTATTTATACTGGGTGTGAACACAAAATATGTTGTGCTCCTCAGTACTCAAACATCTGAATATATGGAATCATAATCAGTGCTGGGATCTGGGAACATGCAGCAACAATACTACAGTGAAGTCAGAAATGACATCAAACATCAGATCCAACAATAAGCATCAGGTGGCCTCCCGGTCCCCATCCCTCTTTGTTACATTAGGAACAGATTTTGGTCAGTTAAAACCTTTTCTTTATGCTCAGTCTGTGTCTTTTATAGTCACTTTGTTTCTTTATGGTCTCTTCGTGTGTCAGTGTGGTCAGTGAGCGATCCAGACTTGGCGAGCCATTTTTCCAAGTTCCATTATGTGACAAAACATCAGGCAGTGCTATAAATTTTTATCTTTTTGTGTATGACTGTATCTCACAAAGGTTCTTTCAACATTACAATCTCAGCTGTCACTCAATATTCACACAGTTCCAAATCTCCATCATCACACCTCTCTTTCTGCCCCCCTGTTCAGCATCCGTGGCACCGGGCTCTTGGCGGCGGTACGTGGTTTGAATAATCAAATACCTTTGTAGAGAACAGGTTAACACTGCAGCACACGCCAACAGCCAGGATACACCAGGCACGGTCAGTCATGCAAAGGTGTCTGCTACCATGCAAATGCAGTTAGAAGGAGGGGCACACACACACACACACACACACACACACACACACGTTGGGTTCAGCTGATCTGATACATGTTGCTGACTATATTTAGTTGATTGACTAACAAAGGTTTGGGTTGATAAGCAGAGTGTGTACAGACGGTAGCTCACAAAAACAACAAAATAAATACGACACAGGAGACCTTTTAATAATTTTAAAAAATCAGATCAGCAGATGATAGTGTGGCTGTTGTACTTCATTTGTAATTGAGACCACATTAAGTCAGTGTCGTCATCTACAGCTGCGCTCGACATGAAATTGTGGCGAGTTAGTTCAAACAATACAACCTCCTCGGTTACACCGGGCCTTTATCTGGAAAATCGGGGCCAACTGTTGCGTTACTTTACGAGTGTTTGTGAGTGGAATCCATTTTTACGGGAGTGAGGTAAACAGGAGGTGGCGTGTTGCTGTGTATGATCCCATTCCCAGGGCCAAACCGCTTCTCCAGGGACAAAGATAAAGAAACAGCCCCTTCCAAAACGGAGGTGGAAACAATGGCCAGGGCATGGGCTCTCACTCACAGCTGTGTGGGTGTGTGTGTGTGTGCGTGTAGATAACTCTGTGTTTTTGACCATCTATGTAGAGATATGTCGTCATACGTCTTCATTGTAACAGTAACAGCCTTTCGTATTACAAGAAACAAATGTGAGGTGCCAGTTAATGATATGATTGTTATATTATCATCATCCAGCTCGACAGTTCTTCAGTGAACACACCTGCGAGTTCGAAGCTCCAGGTCGCTGGCGGCTAAATATGTTGTAAAGTCATTACAGATTAGTCAGCAGACATGTTCAGCAATGCAGAAATGTGACCACTGACATGAGTCAGCAGGTGCTCACATGTGTTAACGTAGTGACATACCTGCGCGCACAGACACAAAAACACACACACACAGTATTACGTTTATTGACGTCAACATAAATCGTTGCACATCATAATGAAATGCAAGAAATTAGGCAAAGCAGCTTTTGGAAGACTATAGATGAAGGTGGGAGTACAAAAACAGACGTGAACACACAACATGTTCATTGTGGTGTTCTGTATCTCTTTGAGTTTTTCTGAAATCAGAAAGCTTGTCAAATTTTGTCACCAGTCCAGGATTCACTGGAAAAATATTTCCCATATTTCCCATATAAACAGTTTAACAGAGCTGACAATGCAAAGAAGTGCCGGGGAGGGCGATGGCAGCGGAGGGGTAAAATGAAAGCGTCGGAACAGGAGGTGGAACATGAGGAGATCGATGAGGCAGAGCACGAGAGGAAGCTGGCGATAAGGCAGGCAGAAGAGACCGGAGATGAGCAGATAAGGAGAGGAAGTACAGGATCCAAAGAGGTGGTAGTGAGGGAAAGGCATAAGAGGAGGAAGAGCATATAGGAAGAAAATTGCCCAATAAAAATTAATTCTGTACATATGCTGTATGTTAGGCTGCTATAGCTTGAACAAAGAGATAAAGTGAGAAAAGGAAATAACAACAGAGGGAAAAAGAGAGAGCTTGTTGATGCCTGTCCAACAAAAGGGCGAATACATCAGAGCTGTATCATGGCTGAATGGAGACAGGACTGTGGTTTCCAGGCCACATTATTCGTTCTCGTTCCATCAAGAGGGTTGAGGGGGTTGAGGCGGGCCTGCTAAATGGGATTCTGGCAAGCATTGTTCCCAGGTAGAGAGCCAACTTAGGCTTTAGAAAGGAGCGGGACAATAGAAACTACATTGAAGCTGGGTTCGAATGTCTGGCTTCGGACTGGGTCAGATCGGGAGACCATTACTGATAAGAGCTGCGGCGTAGCCGTTAACACGGGGCTGGGAGTGGAAGCTGAATCCTGTGGAGGAGAGTGTGCTCCTCCACAGAAAAGTGAATGGAAAAACATGTCAATGGAACACAAGGAGGCAGCCTGTGAATAAACACAGCCGGTGACTCACCCTTTCTGGGATGGGAGAGATGACCGTGGGCTGGGGTGTGGGGCACCAAACTGCCTTCACTACCTACTCTAAACACACCAGTGCAGGCATTCATGCATGCACAAACAGTCCAACTCATGCACTGCGCTTTAGTTGGCCGGGCCGGGACAAGCTCTCCATTGTCCAAATCTCTCACCTAAAGCTGTGGCTCATACCAGCGCAGGAGTTTTGTACTTAGGGGATTTTGGGGATTGCTGAGCGTGTGTGTGTGACTGGGCTAACAGAGCTTGAATAAGATCGAGCTATGAGTGTCTTTTTCTTCGTGGAAATCGAGGTGCTTTTTTGTTTTTCTTTGCTTGATTTAATAAGATGTGAACAGCAAACATCAGGGTTGGACAGACAAAGATGCCTCTGGACACCACTTCACAAAAAAAAAAAAAAAAACTGCTCCGATCTAGTTCACACTGACGACTTAAGTTATATTTTAAGTGACCTCTACGAAGAAATTCATGCTCGTCATTTCACACATCATCACCATCTTGTGGGCCAGCTGTAGATAGCTGAGTTCACAGTCTTAGTCAAAACCAACGGCACAAGCATCTGAACACCTAACATTTGGGTCTCTTGGGATGAGACAGGAGGACAGGACAGGCAAGCCTCATGTAGAACAGCTTGAAGAATGTAATCTGCGGTTGCAGTTATTTTAGTCCCGTTTAGACAATAGGCTATGGAGTGTCCTGCCACCGAGAAAGTGGCTTGAAGATGCTGAAAATGAAAAACAAAGCTAATTTATTTCCTTTCGCTGACAACCTTTTCTAAAGTAGATACTATGGAGCAGGAACCACAAACTGAAACCCAATGTATATTTAAAATTCTGCGGTAGAACCGGCATTCCTTTCTCCGTCTAAAAATACAGAAAATGTTCAACTATGATGCCTGCTGCCATGAAACTGTTGTTCATCTATTCGTTCCGAAATGAGAGTTTGTCCTAACGAAAGAGTGCCAGCTAACTAACTCATAAAATATAAGAGGCTAATGCTGTTTGAGCTTCATTATGAAATTATAATTCTGCAGCTGATGTCATATTGACTTCTGGTTAATCATTGTGACCTAAAAGAATCAAGCAACATTGTCATCTTTTTTTTTCTTCCTTTTTTTGCGTGTGTGTCTGTTTTATTTCCAGTTATGTTCTAGTCTGTTGAATCTGCATTTAATTAAAGAATAATGAAGCAGCTACATGTGGTTTTTAACAAAAGAAATGACCATCTCCTCTCTGGGCGGCTCTCACTCTGAAACAGCTGCCGGAGATATTGAGCTGCAAATGTAAATGGCTGGTTGATAAAATTTCACCTTAGCTTTTGCAGGTCAGTTTCTATGGGAGTTCTGTTGCAATGCAAAGACATTAAATATATGTTAAGATTGCTCATGAAAAGCATGGCAAAAGAAGAACTCAACGGAATACAGACATCAACAACTCCAAACAACAACCACCACACTTTTACATGTGGAGATATGCAGCACCAACACTCATTATTGCTAATTGTATAATTAGGTGGGGTTGTTTTCAGTGGCTTCCAGAAATATTTGCATACGTGCATATTACAAGGCATTGTTATCTATTTCAAATCATATCTCACTGATTAAGTACAGCGCACACCAATATAATACTGGCGTGTTGGTGCTAAGAGTTGCACTTTATCTTGGGTTTGAATTCATTTCTTCTTCTGCACAGTTTTAAGTTCTTATTTTCTCAGTCTTTAAGGGGTGTCTGCCATTGTTACCCTTAACTATATGACTACTATTCTTGATCATCTAACTCTATTTTGGATTTTGTCGAATATTGGTATTTCTATTTGTTTTGTAGAGAGGAGTTCAGCTGTAAGAGAGATCGCTGATGTCTAATTAATGCTTAACAAACAAAAAAGAGCTGAGCTGTTAAAATCTGATAATCTACCTGCCAACCTAAGTGCCATATAAACACACGTGGTCTACGAGAATTATCACGTAAGTTTAGCTACATTTTTACATATGCAGCCTCTTCAGAAATCTCGCTGGCCCCTTACAGTTAAAGAAATAAGAGCTGGTGATTCTCAAATAAAGACCCCGTTTCCCATCACACTCGTTACTTCCTGTTGCAAAGAGGATGTCACCACTTCTCCTCCCTCCCTAACCCTACACACGTTTGTTTTGAAGTTTTCTTTCAGTTTAATGAAGAAGATGCACTTGTATCACTCCTGTGCGTCTTTTACTTATTCCACCAACTGCTTTTTGAGACAGTCTTAGTGAGTCTCGGGAGACTGTGCAGACAAACCAACGCCCTCCTTCTAATTCACTCTGCAAAGCAGTAATGTAAACCAAAGAGGAGGAGCTGCAAATCGTTACAATGGTAGCCGTGGATGTTTTTTTGGAACTTGTTATTATTATTATTATTATATGATTACAGTTAAAATGCTGAATGCCACACTTTAAATGTGTTATTCTTTTGTACCCTGACAAAGGCCCGATGGCTGAAAACTTGAATAAAAGTTAAATATACAGGAGGAGATTTTGTGATGTGTTGCATTTTGATGGATTTGTCTTGTTACACACAACAGTCTGCACCTCATTGTGTGTTCTCAAAAAATTCTCAAAAGAAAGAAAACTGAAGGAAAATCATTTTACTGTGTAACCTATAGGGTGGACAAATGTGACTGTTATTGTGGAAAAAAGAAAAATTGTGGCTCGAAATTTTCGAGAAGCAGCAATATCCACATGCAGCCACAAGTAAAACTTTAATTTAATAAAAAAAAAACGCCAGGCTGTGGGTGAAGTTATGATTTGCTTATATCTGTCACAAAGGTTCAAACGTATTTGGCATCCTGGGCAGCTTGAAATGATCAGTGACAGTTACAAGCAAAAGAAAATCAATGGACCGATCAAGCACAGCGGCTAAATTTGGCCTAATGTGTCTTTGGGCATGAAATGCAAAACCTCTGATGGTGCATTGAGAAGAAGTGAAAGTAGCTTCACATATTGAATAAGGAAGGTATGGAAGATTTTTATGTCAAACACAAGAACTGAGATTGTATAGTGGGCCCTGCACATCAAATGTTGATCTCGCGTGATCTGCAGGAGCCTTTTCTCCACGACCACTCCATCGTTCTCTTCACAGTGTGTGTGTTTTACTGACGGAAAATAAAAAAGAAGGTTCTCTTTAAGATCATCCACATGTGGACACGTGCTTGTTTTGTCTCATTGAATCAATTGATGAATTGATGAAATGGAATTAATTACATGTTACAAACACATCTTCCCTGAAGTTTCATGTACGTAACATGTGTTGCCCTGTGGGTGAACAAACTAATGAATCTGACTGTGCTCTTGTCTCAGACACTGAAGCCCGTCAAACATCCGTCTGCTAGTCTGCTGCTCGACACACGGCACAACAAAGACTAATTAAAGGCGGTTTTCTCTTCCAGCCGTGTGAGCGAGCAAAATGCTAATTGCTGTAATTAGACTGGAGCAAAGCTGTGACATTTAGTGCATTTCCGCAGAGTCTGACACAGTCTGTGCTCACATGTTCAAAGCCTTTCATTCACAAACGAGAATCGAGCGTAAGCAAAGGGGTTTTGTGAGGGACTTTGACACAGGTGCATGGAGTGACAGGGGGAAAAGAGGTGTACAACTCAAACCGTTCACCTGACAAACAGCTTCAAGACATCATCTCTACCTGGAGAAGGCAAACGCCCAGTTTTACCTGACATGCCACCTTCTCTAACATACACACACACACGCAGAGAGAGAGAAATACACACTTCCTACCTTGGTGTCAACAATGGAGCAGGCGATTTGTTTCACGTAGGCCAGGTCAGCAGTCAGGGGCATCAGAACGGATTCTCTGGTCAGACCGATCTGGATGATGAAAGACACCCCGGCTGGAGTGGGAGGCACCGAGGGCATCACGACCCCACAGAGTCCCGGCCCCAGTGTCAGGTCCACCACAGTGAAGCCGCCGTGAGCCGGCACCGAGGGCATGGTCACGGGGGTCCCCTGATGCATCACAGTTGAGACTGGCGGTGAGGAGCCCCCAGGGGGAAAGAAGACCTGGGTCACAGCCCCTGAGGGTATACACGGGCTAGCGTTAGCCATTTACAGTCATGAGCCCAAATCTCTCAACATACACACACACACGCCCAGGTGCAGTCGAGAGTTCTCAGAAAAGCCACACTCATTCAAACTGTCTCAGTGGAGGAGAGAGGGGCAAACACCCGGAGACATGGACACACACACACACACTGAGGAGGGAGTCCTCGGTTCCTCTGTGTCCTGTGTCCACCCCCTCCCAGTGGATCAAGGAAGGAATCCTTATCCAGGAAGCAGTGGCTTTTCCTCCTTTCTGCCACTTGTGTCACGCTCTCCTGTCGCTCCTCAACTGTCCGGGCATGACAGGCTCGAGCAGAGTTTGTGTGCGAGGATCCCGCAGGACAGACGCGCCGAGGGGCCTTTCCTGCCCCACCGCCCTCGCTCAGAAGAAGCTGCTCTGCACAGGAGAAAGTCCAAAGTTGAGTGTGAAACTCCTCGGCCGTGGGAGGGAAAAACACAAACAATGCCCAACTTTGGTGTGCTCTTCCCCAGCCCAAGGTACAAAATGGCCTCCTTCAACAGGAAACTGTGAGAATGAAGGAGAGCAAGAGTCTGCACTCCTTTTACGAGTCTTGCCCTGTTTCAGTTTCAGCCCCAGTTGAGTGTTTTTTGTGAAAAAGCACAGAGACACACAGAGCTGTCTGATTGTCCCTCCCCCATCCCCCTCCCTCCTGCCCTCTCTTCTGTGAGCCTGCCACAGCGAAGGAGGAAGTGAAATGAGTGACACACCCCGAAGCCAATAAACTCTCACAAAGTCCCGCCCTTTGACTCCCTACCCCCAGGTTTCTCCCTCCCCCTTCCCTCTTTCTCGCTCCCTTCCTTGCTTTGGAGTTGTTCGTCTTGTTTGCTCCCTCCCTAAGTTGAGGCCATTAAAGATCCTCTTACGTTTGCCTCAGGGGGCAGCTGGCTGCTCAGAAACCCCTCCCATCTCTTCCTCATCTTCCGTCTTACTACAATCGCTTCTGTGGAAATGTATTTCCTGTCTTGTTTTGCCTCCTTAAACACGTTCTCTCCCCTCTGGGTTTGGCTGACACACGTGCCACACACCAGAAAAGAATCAAAAAACCCTGATGCAGAGTTGCAGAAGAGTTTTCATTAGCACAGAAATTAGGTTTTTATAAAATGTAGAACTTTGGTGGCAAGCTGTTTTGCACATATGAACATATATTGTGTTGTTTTGCCTCAATAATACTCTGCACAGCGAATCCCATTTTACAGACAGATGCAGATGAAAATTGACATGATCTACATTTGGTGGAACATCGCAGGCAACTGCTTTCTGCTCAGATAGTGATGTTACAAGAGACCTGAACAACTCAAAAAGTAGCTGCAAAAAGTATTTGATATCAGGGAAATATGTAATAAATGCTCACACAACTTGGCATATGGGAATCTACTTTCCACCACAAGAGGGCAAAGTTTGTAATAACCTATAGTAGTTTATACTTGGGAGATGAATAAAGGACCACAAGTATGTTGAGTATGATGACTCGAGTAACAGAATATTCCACTAAGGAGGAAACTAAATACCAGCATAAGCAGCCACCAGGTGCTAAATCATGGTGTAACACATTCCTTACATGCAACATCACCTAGTGGTTTAATGTTGTGGAGCATGGAAAGTCTTATTGCTCTGTGGCTGCACGGGTCCACACACAGCAGGCTGTCGACCACAGCAGGAAGTCTTTCCCGTGCTGATCCCAATTGAAAAGGTTTTTAAGTACGATCCTTTTTTTAATAGTTTGAGGTCGCAGAGAACAGTTTCTAGATTAGAGATAATGTACTTTTTAGAAGAGGCAGAGTCAGCAGTGGGACTAAAGCTGTTCATAAATATAATATAACATGATGTGTGATCTATCTCTAAGGTGGATTAGTTTAACCTAGTTACTGGTTACGCACCAGCACCAGAGAATCTAAACAGGGGAAGGGGAAATATTGTCTCTCTAAAAACTAAGCTAATAATTTGAGTTATTGGTGGTGGAAAGTAACTCAATACATTTAGCCGAGCACTATAATTTTGATGTTCTTGAATATATTTTATGAGACTTAATGCTTGACTGCGTTTAACGGAAAATACTGTGCGTTTTTGTCCACTACACTAGAAATACTTTACATTTACAGTCAGTGGTTTGGAAGATACTTTTTTCCAAAGTAACTTACAGTTCAGTTACAAATTAGCAAAATATCTAGCACAGTGGCATGAGAAGAATGGTTCATATTTAATGAGATGCAAGACAGAATGAATAGGATTGTATTTATTGATTGATTTTAATTCACTTAGAAGAAGTTGTACTTCAATACCTTCCTGAAAATGGGAGTAAGGTTCCTGCTGTGCAGAGTTTGGTAGATTGTTCCAGCACTATAGGGACCACCAGAATCCTTGGTTAATCTGACAATGAATACTGAATACTAATCCAAACAAATTTGGATAAATACATCAATAGTGCTCCGTCATCAATTTTACACATGAAGACGAGTTTACTCATTATAGGAAGTACAACTCATCCTATTAGCACAGTTGCATTGTGGTCCTGACATTTATGACAAGTGAAGAAAAAGGCTTTGGATAAAAAGCAGGAAAACCTAGTATGTGGACCCTGATTTCATCAGGGCTGTAATGACTACAATTTCCAAAGTCTGCTCAAAGACATGCTCACAAAACTGGGGACTTACTACTTCTACTTCGTTGCATTATGGGAAATGTAGGATTCTGTGTATTTGGACTAAAGTTCAGCATCCGTGTTTGTGCGTTTTTTGTGTTGGTACAAATTCCCTTTTACAACCCCACGACAGAACACTTTAAAACCTGAATGTTTTTATACTGAAAACATGCACAATTTCAAGATTCTATGTTTTTGTGGTGAAAAACATTGTGAGTTAAGCACAGATTAATTGGCTATGAGACTGGTTATGTAATGTCATGTAGTATTTAATTAGGATCCTACCGCATACACAGTGTAAAATATCCAGTGACACAGTCTATTGATGCTTCCAACAAGTTATTCCAACATCAGGAAGAGGAAGATCACTCCCAAGTTTTGGTGACAGGTCTAGAACTGGATTTACCAGTGTAAAATGTGCAGTGTCAAAGCAGATGAACTGAGATATTCACTCAGGAAAAGTATTCTGGAGGGCCACCAACTGTTGGTAATTCCCTAAACATGTCTTTTATGACATATAAAAAATTCATATTTTACATCTAAGTGTGTGTTTTATACTTACCTTATATTGTGTGTTACTGTAAAGGTGAGATATTTGCAGCTGAAAATGCTGAATTACAAAGGCGAAACATGGCACAATCAGTGAGTAGCTTTAAATTGACTGCTTTAATAAAAACGTAACCTAAACGGTGTCTACAACAGGTTACGTCGAGATGACACCTTGGCTGCCAGTGAAATTCTAACTGATTACAAGGATTATTAGCTTAAATATTAGAAGTTCTAAAAAAAGACATTGTAGGAATAAAAACACCCGCTGCATAAACTAATTTAGAATTATACTATTGGATTTAATTTTGGTTAGAAATCATATTGTATAGTGTCAAAAACAAATGACACTGTTAGTGTTAGTTTCATTACATTAAGTGTAAACTTTGGTGTCTCTGGAGTGGGACCATATTTTTAGTGAATCTGTGTTACAATGAATTCTTTAAGAGTCTCCATGTTTGCAGTTATTTTTGTTATCGCCGGGGGCAAGAATGACAACACAAAAATCACTGTACAAAATCATTTTTTTTCCTTAATGACATACAACAGGGGACCCGTAAACAAAAAGAGAAAGTCATTTGATACAAGCTAGAATGCAGTTCAAAAATATATAATAAAACAAAATTAATAAAAAGCAGGTCTCTTATCCCTTGTAGTTAGAGGAAATAGTTTGAGTACAGCTTAATATGATGTACAAAATATCACACAGTGATAAATTGCTAATAAAAAAATAAAAACACAAAGAAATGAGAGTCCTTTACCTTGGCCTCTGACTGGTAACAGATTTGTTTTTTTTTTTTTTGTTTGTTTGTTTGTTTTTACAAATTTTCTTCATTTTTTAATGTTTTTTAACCATTTTGTTTTTTTTACAAGTTATACATTGCCATTATCACAAGCAAGTTCTATGCCTAAAGCAAGGAAGAATGATTCACTTATGATACTACAGTATTCTTACATCTTAATCATATTCATAATCAAAGAAAAGAAATGCAAGAAAGAAACCCAAGGGAATGATGGACATTTACAGCACATAATGGCATCTCTAGTCATCATTTACAACCTCTGCTTTTCTTTTACTTTTTCTTTTTGATGTGTCATACTGATTTGTCTTTATTGTCAGAGATGGAACAGAGTCGCTCAGAGTGGAGGAAAAAAACATCAATAAAATCCTTGCATCTAATCCAGATTGTAGAAGAAATACCTGCAAAACATTATCTCTGCACCCTGTGTGTTTATGACCATGCCTAACCAGCAACATCCACTATTTGATGTAGTGCAAAGTGGAGCCACATTAATAAATGTGATAACAGGACGTTTTGCCCAGCAGCAGCAGCAGCAGCAGCACAATAATGTAGTTGCACATGGATATCGACAATGTCCAGCTGAGTATCTTTATGTCTAATTTCAGACAACAGTCCATGACCCTGTTTGAGAAAACAATCCGAACTATGAATGCTAGTGTTCCCGTCTATAGGGAGAGGAGAAGTATTCACACGGCTACTTTAAACACTGACCTCTAGTGTGACCCTGTAATTTTGAATCGCCCATAGTTACCACTGGCAAACTTTTTTAACATTTTATTGAGAAGATACCATCAAATCACCAGTTAAGTGTTTGAAGCGAGATCTGATACTAATGGACAACTTTGAAAGAAACAAGAGAGAAATAAGTGTCATGCACTTACATACAACTCAGATAAAGATAGACGTGAGGTGTCTCACTGCTGAATCGTGGCGCTTACATGAACTGACACCCACAATTTTTTATCAATAAAGGTCATTGGCGTTCCTTTCTGAAATGGCAAGAACTGCAGAATATAAAATGTAATTTCTTTATTCTTCCCCTCACTTGAAGGTTTCGCTCCCAGCATGCCTCTGCAGAAAGGAGAGGCCCGCTTCACATCATTAGCTCTCTCTGTAACCTTCTACTAGTGCAGCTGATGCGAGCTAAACAAGAAGAAAGAACCTGACTGTGACACACACACGTGAAGGTGATGCCAAGCTTTTTGAAAAGCCTGAGTAAAAGCAACTGGCACTGATTTTAAGCTCAAATGAAAACAACAATCTGAAGTCTCTTCTTTAGAACAAGTTCAGTCCTCCTGGTCCTCACAGTAATAGAATTATCTTGAGCTCTGCGGCCTCCTCAGGCCTAAGCTGACATTATTCACATCCCTCTAATGAGAAACATTAACAGTGACTGTTCCATCGGAAATGTGACCACGAGTAATGAAATGTCATCGAAAACGTTAATTCACGTGACCCACATCTATGTCCTCACGAGTGAGAAACAGTCGCACTCTCTCTCTCTCACACACACGTTAACACACAAAAACAGGTCCCTGATTCTGACTCAAGACTGACAAGGTCTTTCATAGCACCGTGATTTAACTAGTGCATATACGAACATACACACAAACACACGCGCACACGCTCTCTTTAGTACAGTAAAAAGCACCAAATGACAATTTGTGTCATTTGTGAACTGGCCTCACACCCCTGTAGTCTGGATTTTAACTATGGTCTCATGATATCCATATTTCACTGGTTAATATGGTGTGAGAGAATCAGTCTGACGAGTCAGGTTCGTGTTGTATCATCTGTAGAAAATGGACCATGATTGGGGGAATATGTTCATTTGTCTGGTACAGCAGAGTGACAAGTGGAGGCAAAATCACAGGAAACCTGTGATACTTAGACATACAATGAAACTTGGTGTCTTGGCAATTAAGTTGAAATTAAAGCTATTTGCTCAAAACTGGCTAGCAACTCCTCCTCACATAACAAACACAACTAAGTTGAACATTCTGGAACCTCCAATAAAAGGTTTTGACAAACACATGCTTATTTCTAGCCCTGGAGTCTTTGGAATGTAGTACACTGATTTCCAATGCAGAGGCTGATTCCCAATGTTTTCTGCCAACATTGTGAACAGGTACTCTTTAAATTCATGCCTATATATGAATGTTAGCCACACGCTAAACTTCAATTTAAAAAATAAGCTCAACAAAACTGAATAAAATTAAACGTGGCGGTGCATTTTGTGCGCTGTGTGTGTTGTGCAGTGTGAGCGTTTCCTTGGTGGATCTCCATGAAATGTGGGTAGTGTGTCAGCAGTTCGAGCACACAAACATGCACACACAAATGGTGCTTTGTAATAAGTGGAAAACAGCAGAACCGAGAACTGTAGTGTAGAAAAGTGTCACTCCAAACGTGATTAGTTGAAAACAGAGCAGCCAGGATTTCAAAGTTTTAAAAAAAAGCTGTGTGTTTAGTATTACAAGAAGTCACTGAGGCATCAGAGAACAGTGAGGAACTGGGGGGAGGGGGGGTGACGTCCTGTGGTGATGACCCAGCCAGTGGGGTGCAGGACAAGTGTTTGTATGTGTATATGTGTGTGACAGAGCAGGTAGGATGTGTCCACTGTAGTCTTCAGGCTCTTTCGGCCCAGTTGTAGTTGAAGCATTCTAGGAGCAGAAAAGGAGGTATACAAAGTTAGACCTGCAGCTGTTCTGAACTGCTCTTAAACACAAAACAAAAAGGCAAAATATCTCATTATTAAAATATCTCTGATTTGATAAGAGTCTCACATAGGAGATTACACAATAAAGCACCCCATCCCTGCATCTCACCTTAATGACGAGTGATGTCAGACAAAGATCTTGGCAAGTGCGTCTGCGCCAGCGCTGGCAATAAAGGGCTGGGAAGAGTGGAAGGCCACGTCGTGAATGGCCTCGTCGTGTTTCTTTCTGTGGGCTGTGATCTCCTGCACGCACGTCCTGTTGTCCAGCATCCACAGGCGCACCGAGCAGTCATGGCCTGTAGGCGTGAGGGGGCAGAGCGAGAGGAATCATTTGCACTGTTTAACGAGTAGATTGTTTCCTATTGTTTCATTCTATTTGAATATAAACCCTCTTTTCTTGAGACTGATCATATAGAACAGAAATACATTTTAGTTTTTCTATTATGGTATTCATTATAATCATTTCTAAAAAGACAAAAAAAACATCACTTCTAATTAATTAATGAAACGTACTTATTTGCATATAGAATGGTTACAAACAAAATAATGGTAGTAAAATCTCTGGTCACAGCTGTTTACAATTCGCAGAGGAGTGGAATTATGATATTTTTTAATCAGCATTTTAATAAATATTGAGATGCAAGAGAGAAGCCAAATTCTAAGCTAAATAAAGACACAATAAACCGAGTGGTACTCACTGCCAGAGATGAGGTAAGTGCCTTTAGGATCTGTAGTAAGACAGGTGACTGCATCGAGGTGAGCCACCATCGAGTGAACAACTTTACCTGCACCAAAGCACAAAACAAGCCTGTTTAGACATATTTGGATTCCAGAGAAAAAGACGGCCAGAAGAAACGGAACACCTCTTTCAGATACCTGTCTTGTTGTCCAGGAAGCGGATGGTGCGATTCTCATGTGCAGTGATGGATACGGGCTCAGATGGGTGACTGACCACACGGTTGATCAGCTCACTGCCTGCAAATGAAGACAAAAAAAAAAAAAAACTCAATCTGAATGTAATGTTTACTGTCTCCATTAAAGTCCATATTCCTCACAGAGTCCAGCACATACCATCCTTGGTCTGTGTCTCTAGCGCAGTGACGCTCTGCTCTGTGTTAAGGTCGTAGAGCAGTGTCTCACCACCGTCAAACGACACCACAACCTGGTTGGGGTCAGCAGCTACAAAGGCCACTGAGGTGGGTGTTCCATGTTCTGGGAGAAGACAAGAGATAATTAAGTTATGCATACAGCATACAGCAAACATCAACACAAAATCCGAGGGCTGAGCAGGGGGAAATCTCCACAGTCAGCACAGATGCCCACCTCTCTCCTTATTGAAGACAGACAGACAGGGAGAAGAGTTCTGAGGGTCCCAGATGCGAATGGTGCCATCAGCTGAGCATGAGGCAAGACGGTGGTGAACTGCTGAGTAAGTCAGACCCCACACGCTGTCCTCGTGACCCGCTAGTACACTGCTCTCAATGCCGGGATCTGTGTGGACAAACGCACACATTCAAAATCAGCAAACATTCATTTCTAAATTGAAATTTTAATATTATTATTATTACTTTGTGACTGCCAAACCGTCAATTTAAGAATGACTGACCATAGTTATCATAAGGATCCACATTGAGGTCTGGCATCTTCCAACACCTGACAGTTCCATCCAGACCTCCACTGTAGCAAGAGTCTCCGTCCTCGCCCATGGTTAGTGACAAAACAGCTCCACTGGGAAGGAGAAAAGATTAATCCGTTGTAGCACTGCATCCATGAATATTAGGGATGGCTTTGGGCACATCGTGAGAATTTGCGCTTCTCTCAGATTCAACTCACCTGTGTGCTCTAAATGTGTAGATGGGTTCAACATCCAGTGCTGCGTTCCTGTAGAAGGACACGGCCTTTTAGAAACTGCACGTTATCTATTTTACCCCTCCTTGTTTAGACAGTTTTGAATGGCATTTTATACATTTATTTCCTCGTCCTCACTGGTTCTTACTTTTTTGAATGCATGGCTTTGTTGAGGTTCCACAGTTTTAGTGTTCCATCCTCTGAGGCTGTGAGGAGCACCGCTTGGCTGGGGTGAAATGTCAGAGCGCGAATGGCGTCAAAGTGGCTGCGTAGTGTGAAACGAGGGTTCCATGTTTTCTTAAACTCCTCTCTGTTGTCCTGCATCTGACAGTACACATTTAAAAGGTGTGAACACATGTTGTATATGTATTTGTGTAGGTCACATGACATGAAGAGCAGTAGCCAGAACAAGTGTGCAATTACATCCATGGAGAGATCATTGTCATTGGCAACAGTAAGATCGGCCAGTTCACCCAGGTTCATGTCCCCTCCTCCAACAGCATCCATAATGAAAACGTCAGAGGAGAAACCCAAGGCGCCACCTGCAGGTGGAGGTGGGACAGCACAAGAGTTACTTATGTACAGTAGAAAAACATCAGGGTCCTAAATACAGGCTGAGGTATCTGTAAAATAAAGCAATGAATCCAACAACCTATTGGCAAAAGTCCATTTAGCTTGTTCCTTTACTCCCACGCTATGTACGAGAAGAAATATTTATAGAGGAACCAGCAGCTTTACCCCTACGCAAGTTTTAAAATTGAACAAAACAGACGCAAGACAGCATCTACATTTGAGATAACAGCTTCTAATCACAGTACTGCCTGTGGACTACAGGGATATGATATTTGCAGGAGGATATGGTTCTCTATGGCTCATATTTGGTGGGGAAGCCTTACCTTCACCAGAGCGAGCCTGTCCCGACACAGAAGGGGGCGGGGTAGGTTTAGGGGGGAAGTCCGACATCATGCCTTTTAACTTGTTCCTGCGGTTCTCTGAACCCGCCAACAGGAGAGAGACACATAACATCCAGTCATGCAGAGAGGTGGAGGGCGGACGAAGAGGCCAACACACAGATGAGTGACAGAATAATGCTGACAGAGGCATAAACGCAGACTTCATTCTTTAAATACTTAAGGTGAACTTAATTTTGAAAACTCTTTTTGCAGGAGGATGAACTCAAAAGTCAAAACAAAGGGCTGCAGCAGCACTGTGGCTCAAAGAATGAAATGCGGGCGTATGAAATAGAAGGCAGCATGCGTGATAACCTTTGAAATGACCCCGGACCACACAAAATACACCTAAAGACAAAGATGGCAGCTATGCAGCTTTAAAGATTCACAGACAGCTTGTGAAACAGGACAGAGAGACAGGTGGTTGGGAAAAGAGGTTGGTTTTATTGACAAGAAGATACTAGACACAATGAGAAGTAAAAGATAAAGAGGTGAGCAAGGTGGGGAGGTGGGGGCAAAAAAGACATACTGGTGGCAGTGATTTTGGCAGTGCTGGTGCTGATGATGTTGCTATGGCAACAGCGTACCTAACTCCCGTCCGTCCCCTGAGATCCGAGCCTCTCCCGCCCCCTCCCCATCCTCCCCCGATCCCAGGAAGTCAAATTCACTTAGGGCGTCCTCCGAGTCATCTTCGTCCTCCTCATCCTCGGGGTCGAGGTCTGTAGTCATGGGCTCAGAACCCATCTAGATGTGAGAACAGAGCAATGAACACAATTAAGTGTCTAATATCTGATTATTTTAGCCATTCAATCCCACCTACTTCCACTTCTGAGCTCTGATTATACCTTAACACGTGACTTTTTGTTCTTGCGTGGGCCATCGATGCAGTCAGTGGCAATGCCCTGAAAGTCATCTTCCTCATCGCTATCATCTTCATCGTCGTCCTCGCAGCCGTGCAGAAAGGGGATTTTATCCAGCACTGAGCCACCCATGCGTTCCTTAGAACTTTCCTTTCCCGCGTTCCTGGAAACAGTCAGATCCTTATTCAAATGGGTATGAGATGTTTTTTGCCAGAATTATTTTTTTTAAAAGGGTGGATTTATAGCTTTATATGTGAATTAAACATTGAAATGTTAAGAAACCCAAGGCATGTCAGTTGTTCTCTTAGAGAACTCTCTAAAAGTGTAACAATCTGTCAACTGTACAGAACACCAGGCTCCTGTGTGTCAATAAGAATGCCACATGGCGAATAACAAACAATGTAGATTTTGGCAATTCATATATCCCAATTATTTTGTAAGAAAGGAAAACACAACCACATATGAGACTAAAACAATTGTTAATTGATTCAGTGATTTTTTAGTTAAAGTGTGAAGGATGTTCTAAATTTGATATCTAAATACAATGTTTTTGGGTGGAGTATGTGGGTTGGAAATTAGTTTGTTTGTAAATGACTGTATAAGGCAAAATGATCAACAAAATATGATGCAACTGATATGTCATTATCCAAGACCATTATTGTTTGTGTGGTCAAGCCAATTACATGTACTTGTAATTTCTCTTTTAAAAGTCGACTAAAGGTCAGGTGACTGACAATTTTCAAAGTACATCTTTTTTCCACAGTTTTCCAAATAACTGAACAAGCATTTGTGTCTAGGTTAGATAGGTTTATAGAGAAATACAAAATACTGAATGACAATCAATATAGTTTTAGGGCCTATCGTTCCACTGCATTTGCACTATTGCAAACTAGTGAAAGAAGTAACCAACAAAATAGATATTAAGAATATAAGGTGGGAATTCTTCTTGACGTTAAGAAAGCATTTGATACTATGGATCATATATTACAAAAAAATTGGGTAGGCTATAAGGTTTTGCACAGTCATGACCCGGCAGTGTATCTTGTTACGATTTGGACAAAAACTGTGTCAATCCTGAACGAGCTCTGTGTGAAAAGACTTTGCAAACTGTGGCTGCTGGCTGCTGCACGCACAGGTCTTTAATAGCTTTGAGAGGGTGTCTGCTTCCACAGTCTCACCTCTTGATTTGTTCTTCTATCTGCCTGACCAGCATGGACTCTCCACCTGCTCGGGGTTCAGGCTCTGGACAAGTTTCACTAGGCGGTGGCCCGTTGGCTTCTGGGCTGCTTCGTCCAAGCAGGGAGCGCACGCGCTTAGACCGCATGTCCAGGATGGTGTCTGAATAACCCACTTCCTCAAGATATCTAAAAAAAAAAATTACATCAATAAACACCCACAGCCATATAAAACCTTCTGGCAAGATCACAAGTTTAAAACCAGGAATAAAGGTTGGATTAAAATAGTATGGTAGTGAGATAAACTGATAAGCTGATGACGGAGAGGCCTTACTTGCGTAGTAGCTGACGTCCCTCCTTCCAGGACATCTGATTGGCTGGCTCAGCCTCTGACTCAGCTGGGCCGTTGGGAACTACAGAAAATACATTTGTCAAGAGTGATGCAACAGCAAGGCATAAGCAGAGAAGAGAGGAAAGCAGAACTTCTGACTTGCGTACAGACTATTTCTGAAAAACTGAGTGTATAAGGGTTTAATAAACATACGAAGGTCTGCCTCAGTCTCTGGTTTCTTGTCTCCTGGACTTTGGTCATTTCCTGTCTTCAGTTTCTGGTGTTTAGCCCTGTAACCCCATATAAAAACCACATGAGGGCGGCATTACAAGCTTAAACACAATCGTACCATCAAATCACAAAGCCTAAAGCATGCAAAGCATTAGCAGGGCTGACTGAATGGACAACAGACATGAGGACAAAAACACAAAGACGGAGCTTCTTGGCATTTATCTCACCTCTCTTGTTTTAGGGCATACTCCAGCATTTTGATCCGCCTCACCAGGTCCTGTTTCATGTTCTCCTGCCCTTTCCTCTCACCCTGTAGGAACGCCACCTGAGCCTGAATCACACACATACAAAAGATGTTAGGAGGACACAAAGCACCTTTAAAAAGATAAAAACACAGAACTTAAAATAAAAAACTTGATGTCACAGCCCATGAAGCAAAAAAACGTTTTCTGTGACGAGCAGGGCTAACATGACTTCTGGGAAGCCAGAAAAGTAAGTAGAGGGTTGTGGAGCAGGGCTTTTATTTTTAACTTCTCATAACCAAGGCCTCACTGCACATCTGAAGTTGAGAGAAAAAAAAAAAAAAGACACAGAACGGCCAAATTCAAACACCCACTTTTAAGACACATCCTTCCCCTGTGTGCTTCCTCTCTCCTTTTCCATCCGCTTCCTTCCTAACTCAGCTGATAAAATTCCTGTCTTGAGGAAAGAGATGTTCACTGGACATTCATGGCATTCGGTAAACAAAAACAAGGCTTTTGTGAGAAGAAATAACTACGTGATTTTTTTTTTTTTTTTACATGGACCAGGATTAGACAGGGTCTTCCCTTGGGTAAGTCATGATACGACAGGACAACAATTGTGAAAAACTCAGGTTCAAAGCTCGCTGTGTTTTGCCCCATGTGGTGCTTCAGTGTAGTAAAACTGTTAGACAGCGAACATCCTGCATTCTATTGGCTGGAGGAGAAAAAAAAAAAAAAAGGTGCACAATGACCACCGTCAGAAGCAAACTAAAAAAGGTCCAAGCCTGGATCTGCTCCCAGGATTAGCATGCAGGTGATAGTCTGCACAGTACCTTTACAGTTTCCCTCTCCTCCTCCATCCTCTCCGTGTGCCAAGTAGGGCTGAAGCGTTAATATTGCTTGTTTTACAGTCCATTTCTCCTCTGCACACCCGTTTGTGTCCACGAGCCTGCTCCCACATGCATACGCGTGTCTTCTGTTAAACTAGAGCAGCCTAAAAACACTATCTCATGGGGCAGGCACTCGATCTACTTGAGAGGGTAGCCAATCACCCACAAAGTGCACACACACACACACACACACACAGACTCACAGAGTCATGTAACCAGCTAGCAGGGCCAGTGGAACACAGGATAATCTGCCAAGCAAACCTTAGTGCTGCTGCTGCTGCTGCTGAGTAATCCTGATTAATGCAATGTGATTTTAAATGCTAATCTGAATCTTTCAGAGCTAACTGTCAAAGCTTGCTACACTAACACTACAGACATGGCGTAAGAGGCTGGGACATACAGATAACTTCATGTAAATTATCTTTGGCATAACCTCAGAGGTGCAGTATGGTCCTTAATGCAAGAAAAATGAATTAATATAATCCAGTAATGTGTGCAGAGCACTGAAAAACTGGATCCATTTCATAAGCTACACAGTGAAGCGCATAAGAAATCTACTTAGTATTGCATAAACAGCCATGTAATTATATGTCATTTGCTGTGGTTATGTGATTGATAAAAGCAGCTAACGCAGCGGTAACAGGAGCTAGTCTTAGATGAGGATTTCCAGCTGCACACAAGGAGTAATTGTGCAGTTGGTAGATGCAATACTACAAGAGGAAACGCTTGTTCCCGTGTGACATAATCCCGCACTGTTAGCACACTTTTCTATGACCAAAATACAGATGAAGCATAGACTAAAACATAACCTGAGCTCACAATAAAATGACAGTGTTATGGTAAAAGGCAAAATATTAGGGTCTATAAATAAGAATAACATTCGACCTCGACCTAGCACACGTAATCACAGAAATTATAGGAAATGTCCCACTTCAAGATTCAGCGGTTCTAATGATACGGCCTGCTTTGGGTCAGGAAGAGGCTGGTCCAATGCGAGTTGAATATGAGGTTTTCAGTACTAAAGCTCAGTGACATGGGAAAGCACTTAAAAATGTGGTTTGAAAGAGCAATGCTGTGATTTTGCATTCAGTTAGTTTACGTTAGTTTCTTCACTGTCCATATACAGTCTGGTGGAAATAAATGCAGTGTCTTTATTTTACGTTGGATGTGGAGGTAAAGCATTTAGCTGTAAGGGTTAAGCTCAGGGTAAAATGCACAGACATGCATTATGTCCACGAGTGTCCCCACAGCTATAAATCAATAAACAACACGTTTGCAGCAGAGCCTGAACCTACACATGGATTTATTCATGTATGCATTCAAGGAGTGGAAAAAATATATTTAATACATGATGTTGGGAATATTTTACAGAAACTACTACTACTACAGCTCTGTCCATATAGAAGAGAGAAAAAAGACAAAACAGTTGAATTTGCTGTGTGAGCTGCCATCTCCTGAGTTCAGTTTTCACATCACATGATAATCACAGATCACATTTGTTCATGACATCAGTGAAAATATACGCTTAATAAATACAGATGCTGAAGCTACTGTGCCAGAAATGAGTCTTTATGGGAAATCTTTCAATGTGGGCACTATGTTTCACATGCACAGGATGTGCCCATGTTTTCCTGTAAACCTGGACATTCTGACCAAACTGTTCCCCTCTGGCAAATAATCATCATTCAGGTTTGAGTCAGTTTGACAGTTTTCTGTTATTGTAATGCACTTAACTTATCAAATATATGTATGTAAGCATGTATGCATGTACATTATCTGAGGAATCTGTAGCTTAGTCTTACTCTAAGGCACCTTGACTGGCAAGTACTGTAATACATTGTTGATTCTTCTGTATGAGCTAATGTGTGATTCTGGCAGCTGCTCATTATCATATGTAATGGAAAAGTGCAACTGACAACTGAAGTATCACAGAGACTCCACACAACTCAAGCACCAAGTGAACACACATCACCCGGGTGATAGCCAGGAGTTACTGTGGAGCAACACAGGACCTAAAGACCTACAGACCTCACGGAGGCACAAACTCCGACTAAAGTAAGCGGTTAAAAGCTGACTGCAGGCTCCTTCTACCAACAACCTACAGGATCCTCTGCCACACTGACTGGGTTTACATGCACTTAACCAACCGAGTACTCAGGGATTTCTCTTGTAATCGGGAATAAACATTTACATGAACTGGTTCAAGTAAATCCGTGTATACACGAGGCAAAAGAGTAACCTGATTTCTCCTCCACCCCAGACTTATCATGGAAGCCAGGCTAAAAGATTTTAACTGTATTATGAAAGAAAAGTGTTTTTTGTGTTGGTTTGTGTCACAGATCTGGGGTTGAATAAACATTTTAAAAAAGAGGAGAGAGACACGCAGCTGATCCATATGGGGAACTGTCTGAATTTAAAAAATCTGCAGGGAAAATATTATTCTAAAAGTTGTTATTTAGACTCCAATGAGGCACTCGGGAGGCTCTGCGTTACATTTTCAGTTTGACTTTAGGTGGACTTTGATTTAAACTGAGGCAGCATCGCCTGGTCATAATGATCCTTTCGTTTAGCTTTTCACTCAGCTGTGTGTTCCTGTCTGCAGACTTTTGTCACGCAAATGTGCATCTAGAAAAAGTCAAATTGAAACCTGGTGATGTGTATACATGAGAGAAATCCACCCAATTCCCTACTCCGATTTTGGAAACCAGCTTTCCCGTTTACACAACAGTTAAGAAATCAGCTTTTCCAAGAAATCTGACTAAAACCTGGTTACTTAAGTAAACACGCCCACTGAGAACACACCGAGTGTTTCACAAGGATCAACTCAGATTTTTCTATGTGGATATGGTCAAAATACATTATTACATTGCCAATAAAAATGCCACCCAGTGCAAGAGTTTAGCTCACTGATGGGATTTTTGAAGATTTTGGACAATAGCGCTCTAATAAAATTAATATTACACTACAATTTGGTCATTAACAGTCTCAGTGCTTTTGTTCTGACAAGCAGCAAGAGTCCTTCCATCAGTAAGATAAAGACAAACATTCTTATTAAGTGCAACAGACAATATTTTTCACTGTCAAAAAGCTTATGTAGATGGAGATGAAACCTGGTAGCAAAGAGCAAAAGTCCAGCAAAAATTCCTGCAGGTCACACATATTTAATGACAGGAGGACAAATCATACTGGACTTACTAAGATAACAACTCAGTGTACTAAACTGGATTTAAGAGAGCTTGAAAAGGGGAAAAATAAAAATGAAAAGATAAGGTAATGAGAAAGGCCTAAAAGGGGGAGAAAATAAAATGGCAGCACTTGAAGAGATGCGCAATCATCTGGCACAGAAAGAAGAACTGGAGAGAGCACATGCAAAAGAGGGACTTCGAAGAGCTCCAAGATATGAGATATCAAAGGACTGTGGCAGAGGGGAGGAAAACAATAAAAAAGGGCATTTGAAGAGGATCCCTGTGCATCCTGAATGGATTAATCCACGAATACTACACGAAAGGAGTTGAAGAGATTCACGGGACAGTGCAGGAGGTGGGCGAACGCTTTTGCCAAGCAAAACTGTCCTTCAATATGTCTTTATTGTGTTGGATTTTCTTGATCACGTTTGTTTCATCTTCCCACCAACATTAGCATTCTGACTAGTAAGAATACAGTTCTGACTAGGATAAATGCTATTATAGATATCAGAAAGTACATTTCGGATAGGAGTGTGGTTCAATTTATGTTAAAGCACAGGACTCAAAACTAGAGCATGTCATCACCAGTCCACACCACTCTATTTTTTACATTGAAATAAATCTAATCTGGTTGTAAAATCATTTAGTTTGTTCAAGAGTAACTGTATATTTTAAATTACTTAAAATAATTCAGATTTTCATAATTCATGTTCATTAAATTTTCATTTAAGTTGAGCATTTTTGAAACAATTGTTATTACTAACAGTTGTTATCATTAAATTGTATTTATGTGAAGCAAAGAGAGAAAGAAAAAAACATCATTAGTTGAAAACTACACTTTGGTCCCAAAAACGCTCTAAACGGAGTTTGACCTCTTCTTCCTTTAGATTCCCTCTGTTTAAATGCGCGTATCATTCCAAAGAGGGAATAAAAAAAACAATAAATCAAATTGCAATTCTGAATGAAGACCTTTGGTAGCATAGCAAGTAGCTGCTTCAAATAGTAGCTGACAATAAGATGTATCAAAGTCACTAGGCTGTAATATGGAACTGCAAACAATTAGCATGCAGTCAATATTTGCACAAGCCACACCGAAGATCTCTGTTGTCTGCATACTCCATAAACACCCGTCACTGTAGTGTGGCTCAAGTTTGTGCACGTGGGCGAGCCGCACCGCTTCTTTACGAAGTCTGTCACATTCCTGCTTAAAAAAGACTACGACCAAAATCTATAGTGTGACAACAAAAAGTCGCTGACCTCTTCACTTTGTAAACGTAGTTACATTATCTGAATATCCTCTAAAGAACCTAATAACTTGTTCCTCTAAGATGAATGTGTCTGTTTCACTATTTATGGGCAGGGCACGCGCTTCTACACCTACTCACACACAGACGAGCTACAACCTGCTCACACACAGATAACTATCGCACCCCTGTGCATCAGTGTCGTGCTGTGTTCCTACAAGAACAAGTTCCTGCTAGTGTCTCAAAACATCGAAACGGTTTTGTTTTTGAGGGACAAATGTGTATGCAGAAAAAAAAAATCACGCGACAGTAACGACATACTGTAAAACTGACATTTTTGATTCAAAGAGTACATTTTTTTCATTCAAAAATGCGAACCCTTTGGAATTACCTCCATTTTTTGCATAAATTTCCTGTATAATGCAGTAGGACCTTTGTAGAAGTTACAATATAGGAGCAGCACAACCTATTTGAATTAATAACACAAAAATAATTGCATTGCTCTTGCTCATTTTGTAGCTATATGAACAGAATAATTACATAAACAAAAGCTAATTGGAATCAGGACAGGAGTTAAATGAATGCAAAATAGATTGGAGCTACTTTGAATATATACACATACATTTACATTTTTTGTTTATCAGTTTGAGTTTGGTATCATCATCTCCCAGTGTGAACGATGCCCAACAAAAGACTTACAGTGAAGAGTGGTTGAGTTGCATTTAGTTGTAAAGAGTTTTTACATCAGTACCACAGTTATACAAATGTAAATAGACATGACGTCGCCTTATGTCAATGGCTTTGGCCTCTCTCACCAGAAGTCAGTGTCCAGCTGATGACGAGGCCAACGATGAATTAAGTGGAAAGTCATGTTTTGGGGCAAATGGGAAAAATTCCCAACTTTATGAAGGTATCTTACAAGATATGGATGCCAGCTGTGCTCAGAGGAAGTTAGGTGCTGCAACAGTGCAACGATCCTAAACATAGACTTTACACAAAGAAAATGCACCTTTTGAAGCAGCCCAGTCAGAGCCCAGACGAGATGCTGTGGGATGACCTCAAGAGAGCTGTTCACATTTTAAAAATATGCCAGCGTTAAATCAGTGCTGTGAGGAAGAATGGCCCACAAGTCCACCTGACTGTGATTCAGGTGTGATCAGCAGCTACTGGAAGTGATTGTTGGAGGTCAGTGCTGCTGGTATTGGCTTGTTTTATTAGTGTGTGTGGTCCAAGCCGACATGAGCGAGGCGCTCACAGGTGATCAAAGCTTTCCTATCAAGAGACAACGAGACAACCACCGGAGTTACAGTAAAATCGAATTTGAATTGTGCCAGTTAACAGCGTGGTTACATACATGTTAGGAAATTAACAAAGCCTAAAGTACAAAGGACTATTGTTGCCAGCAGACCTGCCTTGCCATCTGATGCCTCTATCCTGTGGGTTGGTTTTCCTTTCATGTGCCCTGCTGCACTGACCTTTCCATAGTCTGATGTGGCATGGAGCCTATTCTATCAGTCCCTCTCTAGTAGCTGCAGAACAGGGTCAAGGGCAGTTTTTTTGTCCTCCACTGGCCACCCTCCATCTTCTCATCCCTTCATCCCCATGAGCCAACAAGTAGAGCAACTTTTCTGGGACAGCGTGTTTCGACGGTGTGTGTTAGTGTGCACTGAGAGTGTGCACACAGTACTTGGTGGAGAATGATATCCTAAATAGTTGGGCTTGCTGCCTAGCTTTGATTAGAAGGTACCTGACAGGCATTGGATGTTGCATCTCATAAATGTTTTTAAAGTGGGAATGTCTTCTTTGGGAAAGGCAGCAAAAGATCAGTAAAGGAATTACATAAAAAACAACAAAAGGCAGCATATATATTAGAATAACAGGAGCTCGGTAAGCCTGGATCAGAAGCAGGCCTTAATGCATTCTATATGGATTTATCTGCTGCTTTGTAAATTGATGTCATATTTGTCATGAATGAGACCACAGAGATATTAATTAGACGTGTATCCTGGGGCCCACTGGGCCATAGTCAACAGGAAGTTGTGTCTTCTGGGTCACCAGTAATCCATTCTGTGTAACCTCTGACACTGTTAATAAAATTAAATATCTGAAAATGAGAAAAATGCAAAAAAGATAAATAAAGGTCTGTTCTTCTCCCTGTAAAATAAGTGTAGTGATCCGGTTTGACATCAGCTACACAGTCTGTTCAGCTATAAAATTATGATGATGATCTGGCAAAGACAAGGTAACTACTACAGGCTTGTTCAGAAACAGTGTGCAAGTGTTGTGATTCAAAGTTGAGCAAAGGTTTCTTAAATATCTAAAGAACCGACGAACAAGACCACTGCCACCTGTTCCATGGTCCTGCTGGGACGTCCCACCTGACCCAGAACAGAGAGGACCTTCATTCCCAGCCTGTCACTGAAGATGCAGCACCACAGGTGGTCGTTCACAAAAAAAAAAAAAAACACAGCCACAACACTCTGAGACGGGACATGTGCTGCAGTCTCACAGACACACGCAACACTACAAACCCCGACGTCCACACTGTCACACAAAGAGCCACATATTTGTAAGATGATAGTGTTAATCTCTGTCAAATACTGGTGAGGCTTTTGTTGGTGCAAAGATTTTCAGCTTTCTTACAAGCCCTATAAACTCCATAACAGCACAAAATGTCATGTGTAGGTGGCAGGTGAGCAGACTATACTATGGATACATATATGGTGCTAAGTGTTGAGCACATGGTGAGGGGGCATGTGAACTGGCATGTTGAGAGCCCTGTGAGACTGCTGGCAACAAAAGCCAGAGGCCTGTGGCCTGTGGGTGTTAAAATGTAAGCTAGGTCAATTTTCCAGCCTGGCACTCAAGTGATCCTCTCGTTCTCTGAGTACAGGACACGGTGCTAATTGTACCCATGAAAGCAGACCATGCGCAGCAAATACGCACATAAAAAAAAGTTTCATAACAAGAACTAATAGTGTGTTGGACATGGCAGTGTCCTCCCGCTTCTGACTTTTTTAACCACCAGCCTTATAAAAGCAGTGAGTACAGCCCGTTTGTTATTGCTCATCCATATTTTATCAAGAGTCTATTTATAACTACATAGGTTTAAGTCGGGGGCAAAGTGAGAAGCAAAGTGATGGAGAGCGAAAAAATGTGTTCTTTTCTGCGATTCTCCAAAGCCCATGAATTCCAGAAGATAGTAAGCAGTTAACAATATTGTAATTATTCGCAAACTGTGTGTGTTACAGCACATAGACCACTTATGGGTTTAGGAATGAAAAGACTAACTGTTTTTCTTTCCGAGTGCAGAGCAAAACATCTTTGTAGGTATGTTTTCCTAACTTTTCTTATTCCTGGGACAATTTGATGAGTAAGCACAATCTTGCTCAGCAATGCCCTGCCTCACAGTATAACCTCTGTCTGCTGCTGCTGGCATCTGAATAACAGAGGCCATGAGGGGATTGGTGCCTTGCTCAAGAGTATTTCCAAAGCATTTACTCACACATTGATATAGATTTTTCAAGGCTGTTCACAGATTCAAATGGACAACACTTTAGGACACAGCCAGGCAACAGATTTATTCATGTGTTTTAAATGGCAGTTGATTCTGGATTGTCCTATTATTTGCGTTCAGTTGAGACTTCATTATTGAACGTTTATTTTTAGACAGGTTGGTAATTGACTAACAATAAAAAGTCAAAAATGTATGTCTGAAAAACAATGCACTGCATACCTAAAACCAGACCACTGACTCGTCCATCTGCGTGAGAGGCCACATCTTAAAATGTTAAACTCCAGTCACACTATATTACAGAATAAAATTGGTTAAGATTATTCCAAGAATGCTTCTACAATAAGATCTGTCTTAGCGAGAAATGCCGCTGGGGAGCAGAAACCTATGTTCAAAGGTCACCGTGATCGATGTTTCCAGTCTATTCCACAGTTTATGGGGGCATTTTCTCATACTGAGCAACCAATGCTCATATAGCTGTTATCAAATAATGATTTCAAAGAACTCTCACAGCTGTGTGACGCTGTCATCATCGTTTAACCACAACAGAACAGCCACAGATCACTTGATTTCTCACTGGGTGGGGGGACTTCACTATTGTCTAGTTACTTGCAAATGATGTTTCCATATCAATGCCAGACTACATCCATCTTAAACAGGAGTCTGGTGCAGGCATCTTGGATGGGATTTCCTGTTTTATTACCAAGGACATATTCTAATGTAGCCACACCTAAACTCTGTTTACCTATCATTAATATTTGCCCTCTAACTTGCCTCCTTTTGCAGGCTGACACGCACCACTCCACTATTTTCTAACTTCATGGTCGATCTCTTTCGTTTGAAGGCTAAAAGCGGCAGATTAATGCTGTCTGAAAACGCTGTTTGTGTTATGTCTGAATGAAGGTTTGGCTGGGTTGATCATAAGCCCGGAGGTCACGGAGTCCCTGCATTTTCATTTACTGTGCAGTAATAACACACCCCGGTCAATACAATGAGGGAATGTGTCAGGTTGTGGTGAACGTTGTTAGCCCGTTAGCATTTGTGTCATCCCCAGACTGGCTGGGTGTCGGGCATGTGTAACGTTACTGCCACAAAGCAGCGCTCATTGTCGGTCCTCGCCGTCAATTCGCCGTCCACGTTGTAAACGGAGACTAAACGAGAAGCACATTTACCCTGAGTTCGTCTCTCTCAGCCTCCCAGCGGTATTTCTCGGCCTGGAAACGTCCCCACTCGAACTGGATGAAGTGCAGAATCCCAGGCAGCGTCATGCCCGACTCCCCGTCCTGCGGATCGCGGAGCTGCGACGATCCGGCCATGGCTGCCGTCGCTGCCGCCGCCGCCGCCGCTGCCATCGCCCCGGTGGCCGCGGCTGATGTCGCCTGGCCCGGTGCTGCTTTGGGCCCGTTTGGGTTGCGCCCCGCTCCGCTGCCGCTGCCGCTGCCGCCTCCGGAGTTCGGGTTTGGTCCTCCGCCGGATCTGTCCGCCTCCATTTTAATCGTTCAGCCTTTCGCCAGGATAAGTAGGTGGGAACGGGCAGCAGTAGGAGCAATAATGATAATAATAATATTAATAATAAAAGTGCCCTGCACCCTTCTTCCAAGCCCGCACCACTTCACTACAAGGTCCCTCCTTTCTTCCTTTTCTCACACGCACAGAGCAAAATTACTATTCAGTTGGTAAAATACTACACTTCCGGTTGCAAACTTTCAGGATAAAATCGGTCAGGCCGCATATTTGGAACATTGTGGCTTGTTTCATCAACCGCACATAAAATTTAACAGGGTTTCTCAGTTGTAAAATAATGCTAAAGTAGCATTTGCTGCAGTAAAACGTAAAACGTTTCTATGAAACTTTTTGGACTCGCAGCTTTTGTTAAAAATGTTTGAACTTTTATTTTGTATGTGGCGCTTCCTCTTCCTGCTCGTTGTGTTCGCTGTTCGAATGCCCAGTGTGGCTGACAAATAAAGGGCCGCGTTAACAGGAATACACAATGAACATGTCGCAGGGGAAGCTCATTTCCTGCCATTTTATGAGCGGGGACGTTTGAGAAGCACAAAGCTGGCAGAAATTATCAAAGCTTTGTCTCCGGCTCGAACTTTCATCAAAAAATCTCAGCACAGATTGACAGTGATTTTATTCAGTTGTTTGTGCTAAGGGTTTTACTTCATTGCAATAAATAACCACCGAAACACATTATTATTGTGAATTATACGTCTCTGCTGCTGATATGCCACACTGGCAAATCTCAAACATACATTTTGTAAAGCAAACACTTGCAACCTAAAGTGATTATGCTCATAAACAAATTATTAGCACATTGTAATATACATTTTTATCTTCTCATCATCATTCTAACAAGGTTTGGACAGCCTTTCATACACTGATTTATTGCAAATGAAATTGTAATTTGAATATTGCAAACGTTCAGGGTGGACAATTGGCTCGATGCTGGTTCAGAATAGAACCTTCTTTCCTGTGTGTTGTTTTGATTTGTTGTTGTTATTATTTTTTAATTTGTTATTGTTTTAGTTACAAAGTCACTCTAAAAATCAAAATTTATCAAAATTCCAAATAATTGAGAATTTATAGGCTCAGTACACAATGGTGCTGTATAACAAAAACAGAATAAAATAGTCAGCACATAATATTATTCAATATTAAAAAGTCAAAAACCTCTGATTACTGACTGAGAAACAGTGCACTGCATAACTAAAACAAGACCATTGACTCATCCATCTGTGTAAGCTGCCAAATCTTAAAATGTTGATGAATATTAATATTTACTTTAACGTATTAAAACATTTTTTTTATTGTGTTGGATATCATGTGAGCAACTTAGAGAGACATGATCAGAGGGTGTCGAAAAAATGAAAATATAGCAACTAGTAGTAAAATCAAAGAAGTTATTTTTTTAAATGCTTAGGACGTGTATATTTTGAAGAAGCATTGTTAGATTTTATTTCGTTCTTTATTTCTTTATTTCTTTATTTATTTAATTTTATTAATTTGTTGTTGTTTTTTTAGATAGTACTTTTATTCTGAAGAACGGAACCCGGAAGTGGTTTTGTTGTTACTGCGGGAAATGCAGAGACACGCATGAAAGCAGTAGATTGGCGTTGTTGGGCTTTATGGTTGTGTAAGGCTACATATTAAATTCTTGTTTGCTTTCAGCTTTTGATATTTTCTAAAAATGTTGACGATTGAATTTCAGCCACAGGCGCACGACTGTCAGCTAACGTCGCATATCGGTGTCGGTGTTTCCTGCCGTTCAGGGCAGATTTGCTCCTTTGCTACCAGAGCTGCCTGAGATGGAGAACCGGGGAAACCCGAGTGCAACACGGTTAACGGGCTTCACATGGCCAAAGCCTGTGATAACATGGCACATACGTGACGTACTGGGATATGGATTTTAAAGAACAAAATGGATGCATCCATATTAAGGTGAGTTGTCATGGAAATCGCCAGGACACTCTCATTGATCGGTGTTTCTGCTCGCCATGTTTCATTTGTTAAAGGAACCCTCCATAGTTATACGGCTGCCCTCCATCTACCTTTAAATTACCCGAGTGGAGACAGTGATTGCATGTCTTGCTTTATCAAATCAATGTTTCAGCTGTTCTCTGTGGCATTTTAAAAGGAGAATAAAATAGTATAATCCATGTATAAGTTTTTTTATACAACCCAAATTCCAAACAAGTTGGGAGGATGTGTAAAATGAAAATAAAAGCAGAATGAAATGATTTGCTAATCTCATCAACCCATATTTTATTAATAATAGAACATAGCACATCAGATGTTGAAGCTGAGAAATTTCATTAGGTCATTTATGACTTTGATGGCAGCAACACATCTCAAAAAAGTTGTACCACAACAGGGTGGAAAAGTATTTGCCACAAATGAAGGTGCATTTGACAACTAATTAGGTAAATTGGCAACAGGTCAGTAACATGACTTGGTGTAAAATGAGCATTTCAGAGATGCAGAGCCTCTCGAATGTAAAGACGGCAGAGGTTCACCAATCTGTGATAAACCATGTCAAAAAATTGTGGAACAATTTCAGAAAAATGTTAAACATAAACTTGCAGAAGAGAATCTGGAGGATTTTCTGTGCACAAGGGACACGGCCGAAGGTCAAAACTGGATGCAAATAATTCTCAACTGAACATTACTGCAGGGGCTCAGAACCATTTCCAGAAATCACTGTCTATCAATGTGGTTCGCCGTGCAATCCACAAATCTAAAGTAAAGCTATATCATGCAAAAAAGAAAACGTGAACCCAAAACATAAATGCTGCAGAGTTTTCTGAAACAAATGGAAAACTGTTCTGTGGTCAGATGAATCAAATTTGAAAAATACACATATATATATTTGGAAACCATGGACCCCGTGTTCTGCAGACTAAAGGGGAGATGGACTATACAGCTTGTTCAAACGCCTGCATCTCTAATTCTAGGAGGTGCATTAGTGCCTTTGGCATGGGCAGCTTACACATCTGGAAAGGAACCATCAATTCCTCAAAAGTACATAGAGGTTTCAGAGCAACACATACTCCCAACCAACCAACGACTTTTTCAGGGAAGGCCTTATTTATTTCAGGTAAGACAATGCTAAACCACATACTGCATCCATCACAACAACATGGCTTTGCAGGAGAAGAGTCCAGGTGCTGAACTGGCCTGCTTGCAGTCCAGAGCTTTCACCAATAGAAAACATTTGGCAAATCATAAAATGAAAATCCAACAACAACAGGCCTGCACTGATGACCAGCTAGGATCCTGCATCGAACAGGAATTGGACAACATTCCTCTCCTAAAACTCTAGTAACTGGTCTCCTCAATTCCCAGACATTTACAGACTGTTTTTAAAAGAAGGGCACGTTACACAATGGTAAACATCCCGTTTCAACTTTTTTGAGATGTGTTGCTGTCATCAAATTCAAAATGAGCTAATATTTTCTATGAAATTCTAAATTGTCTCAATTTCAACATATAATATGTTGTGTGTGTCTGTGAATAAGACATGGTTTGATGAGATTTCCAAATCATTACATTCTGTTTTTGTTTTTAAGTTTACACACCCTCCCAACTTTTTTGGAATCGGTTTGTACAGTTATGCACAGTCTGTAGGCTTATAAGCAAAACACTCTTACTCCATTATTAAAATTGTTTCTGTCTTTCACAGGTTGCCCTGAACTCTTATGAATCTCTCTGTTGTTACACTAATGGGGACCTAAGGCCAATCACTTGGTTTCTATATTGAAACTTGATTTCTCCTGAGAGAAACTGGAGAGTAAAATTTAGTTGCCATGCGTATCAGTTTCTGCCAGGGCCTGTTAACTGGTGCCATCATCCTCAACCTCCTCATTCTCTACTATGTGTCCCGGGCCCAGCAACAAATGATGGAGAAGAGAAAGGAACTGGGGAGGGGCACGAGGAGGGCTGTCCCACCAGTGTCCGTTCTCGGAGGAGGCTTTGGAGTACTTGCAGGAGGTGGAGGTGAACCTGGGGTAGTTGGAGCGGAGGCACATAGCCGTGGCCCACGTGTGACTGTTCTTCTACGGGAATTTGAAAACTTTGAGAATTATGTCGGGGATGTGGCAAGTTCCTTCCTTCGCCAGAGACCTGAGCTTCCTTTCTTGGCTGTGGCTGACACATCTCCGTACCCTCCCCTGGTGCTTCCAGAGGGGGCTCGACTTCTCATGCTTTCCCCCAGCCCAGACCAGCCCCCACAGGCTCACAGACCAGAGTTCCATGTCCAGACAGAGTTTGTGTTACTTGTGCCTGATGGCGTGGAGTTGGAGCAGCCTCGGGCGATTGAGAGGCTGATCAGGGAGTTGGAAGGTGAGGGAGGGGGCCCTGTGAGGCTGGTAGCTGCGCCTGTGCTGGCTCGATCGTCTGTGCAGTGCCTCCACCTGCGGGTTAATCTCAGAGAGTGGACTGCTACATATTCGCCGGCTGCATCTGGGAGCAGCGGAAGCGTGTGTACAGCTTTACAAGGAGATGCAGTCGTCCTCATTCGCACCGAGGATCTTTTTAACCTCTCAGTCCCTTTAGGCCGCCCCCTCTTCTCTTCGCTCTTTGTCCAGACAGCCTTGAGAGGCTGGAAGGTCAAGCTGCTGGAGAGCCCCTGTTTCTCTGCAAACCACCGTCCCCTGTTCAGCTCTGCTCACAACCAGTGGAAAGCTGACACTCGAGTCAAGGAGGCCACAGGCAAGCTCATGAAGAGCTTTGGTCTGAAGCGTCTACTGCTGCCTGATGGGAAGGAACAGTGGTACGGCTGCAGTAAAGAGACACCTCGCTGCTTTGGCACTGTACAGGATGACACTCCGGACTACCTTTATTTGGACCGATGGACACCTCCATGCTGTCTGCGAGCACTCAGGGAGACCACGAAGTACGTTATCAATATCCTGGAAAGTTCAGGTGTGCGCTACTGGTTAGAAGGAGGGTCTCTGCTGGGCGCTGTCCGGCATCAAGATATCATCCCTTGGGACTACGATGTAGATCTGGGTATCTACCTGGAAGACGTACCCAACTGTGATCAATTAAAGAACTTGGACTCAGGCTCTCTTGTGGATGCCAATGGCTACGTATGGGAGCGTGCAGTGGAAGGAGACTTCTACAGAGTCCAGTACAGTGAGGCCAACCACCTGCATGTTGACTTGTGGCCATTTTATCCTCGGAATGGCGCCATGACCAAAGACACATGGACAGAGCACAAACAAGATGTGGAGTTCCCCGAGCATTTCCTGCAGCCGCTGGTGCCCATGCCCTTTGCTGGTGTTACTGCTTATGGCCCCAACAACCACCGAGCCTTTCTGGAGCTCAAGTTTGGAGAGGGGGTGATTGAAAACCCCAGTACCCCAACCCTGCCAAAAAGAGGCTGGACAGAAGCAAATTATGAGTCATAAGCTCATTTATGTCATACTGTATTTAATTGTGAAACAGCACAGAAGATAGTGCCTCTGGAAGAAAAATAGTCGAGGAAATGATACCTGGAAACTCATGTGGTGCCAAATTGGCTGCATTTGCTATTAAATTTACTACAGTAGTACATCAGCAGAAAACAGTATAATTACATGCCTCGTCTATTTTCTTTTCTCCCAGATATCAGTATGCGGATGAAGTCAGGACAGCATTCACAGATTGTTTGAAGTAGACTGTAGTAACAGGAACACTGCACGGTGTGCTAATCTGCTGGGTTGTACATTACACTACAAATGTGACAGCTGTAAGCATCATAAATACTTCATTATGACACTGACACTGAGCAGATTCATTTTAGGAAGGTTCAACGTATGGTACAAGTCATAAGTCATGTTTTGACTGCATTGTATTGCACTGATTCTGTAAGTTTTGAGTTTTGCGTATTTTAGAATGAATGTGATGTAAATTGATGCCATTTGGTATGCAATAACTACAGTGTATAGAAATGAAAGATGTTCACGTTGTTTTATCGGGCTTTGGTATTCACCAAAAAAAACTAAACATTGACTGGCTTTTTAAATGCATATTAACAATTTTATCAAAATGTGTAGCAAAAAGTCATTATTTATTCAGTGAAATTAAACTTCAGTTCAAAGAAACTTCTTGATAGATCCATTACACTTAAAACAACACGCCAGCTCGTCGAAGTACCACCTCGTTTCCTGTCCTGATGTTACTTGTGTGTGAAATATCAGTGTCACTGCATCTCACATGCTGGTAAAATAAAACTCATCTGTTGGGAAGACTTGGTAGTTTGTAAAGGAAGAAAATGTGTTAAACCTGTTGTGAATGTTCTTGAACACTAGGTGGCACCATGCAACTAATTATTCATCTCTTTGTGCTCATGTTTTGACAAGTTTATGGGAATTAGGGAAGTGAGTAACAGGACAAACAGGTATGTGGCATTACTGGAATGTAGAATGCTTGCTCGTCACAAACGAGAAATTGGTAATTAACTGTGACCTGTTAATGCTGCACTTATGTACAGTAGGTGTGTTTACATTCCTCGTTAATAGGCAGCTCTGTTCATAGATGGTAGGTTGAGGAGCACAAAGAATGTGCTATAATTTTTTTAATGCAACTGCATTGTGTAGCAGCTGTATAAAATATGATAGATGCCATAAGTGTGTCTTCAATGGCTCATTGTAGCATTTGAAACTTTCGTTTAAACACGAAGAGTACAAAAAAAAACTGACAAATAATTAAAAAGGGCTTTTATTCTAAAAGTATGTTCTGTAATCAGTAATATTCTTTGAAACGTAGCCGCACCATAATAAAGTCAAGACTGAACAGAACTATAACAGACATAAAAATCTAACTAAGGAATGATAACGTCTTAACCGTACACCAAAAATGCAGGAACTAAAAAGCATTTCAGCTGATATTATAGTTAATGTTACAGCATTCTCTCAGGACAGATAAGACTTCAGTAATCAGGCCAGAAATTATTTCACAAAGTCCAAGCATTTGGAAATGCTGTGAAAGCAAGAAAAAAGAAATATAGAATACAGACTGAAAAAAAAAACATTGTGTGTACCGTAAACAAGCAAAGTTGATTTGGATGGAAGAGTTAAACATAGTGCAACATCTTCATTTGAAAACTGACTCTATTCGCTTCTCATTTCTACTACATGGAAGCATCTTAACATGATTGTTACCCACAAGTAAAAATAAGATCCAAACACCTACAATAAGAAGAAACTACACAACTGTCAAAATACTGGCTAAAACCTTCTTTGGAGTAAAGAATAAATACAAGTTATTTATCATACACAGCCCATAAAATTTGTACTTCATGTAATGAGCATTCTGGCTTAAACTGTTTTTGTAGTAGAAGAAATTTGTGCCTGCCTTAAAATGCTAGGACGTACAGAGAAACAAGAAAGAAAAAAAAAAGGTGACCTCTAATAATATCAAAAATGCACATCTCCCTGGAAACGTTATTCAGTGTCATCAGGAGTTCAACAGTCTCCTTCCTGTTTGCTGAGTCTGTGTGATATTTGGTCTCAAGAGTATTAAGAAGCAGTTGGAAGACAGCGTTCAAGAAAAAGGTAAACCTGAGGTCGTGCCATGCCACTCATGGCCTGGCGTTCAATCTGAGGGTGTCTCCGTCTGTGCAGACATACCGTACGCCATTTAGCTTTGGGACACTGGGGAGATTTCATTTGGGGCACATTAGAGTAAAATTATAATCTGTACAATAGCTTTTCCAACACTAAAGAGCGACTGGCATGGTCAATAAACTAATAAAAGCCTTCAACCACTCTCATATAATTTTTTATATTATTTTTTATATAATATATATACACCTATATATATATATATATATATATATACACATATATAAAATAATATCAAAAATTATATTCAAATAAATTCATATTTAAAGCATAAAAAAATAATCATACAAAACAGTTCTCACTGCTTATTTTCCTGATTAGAATTTGAGCTCAACACAAAAGGGAAAAAAGTTGACAAAAATATATTTGAAGGATTCCACCCTGAAAATAAAAAAAATTATCTGATCCTCATCAACTTTTAAAGTAGGACATTCTCATGTTTCGCCCTAGGAAAAAAAATCTCCATAAATCTGACTTAAATACTGATGAGGACAGTTTGTGCAACATTTGTCCTGGGTCAGCAGCCATAGGTAATGTACAATATTGTCCCTTTAAAAAAAAAAAAAAAGAAACACCTTTTCTTATTCTTTTTTGTTTTCCGCCCCAAAAAAAGGAGAAAGTCTTCCTTGCATTGCAGTTTTAGTCCGTCATCTGTCAGGAAGACATTATTTGAACCCCAGCTTTTAGGGTGCTATAGTGTGTAATCAGTCAGTGGGTTCACTATGACGGCTTGACAGCCGAATTACATGACAGACTCTTTTTCACCAGCTAGTGCCGTCTTGGCACCTTCCAAACTGTCCCTCACCCCTCGCTTCTCAATGAGCAGTGAGTGCTCAGGTGCAGCCGCTAACGAGTCCCCCTCCATCCTGACCTCGCTCAGTTCTGTTCCTTCCCGTTTGGCTGTGCGGTCCACAAAGAACTGCAAGAGCCCAGCTCCAAAAGCATCGCCCTCTACATTCAGCACCGTGCAGGTACGATCTCTGAAGGAGGAAAGAACAAATGGTGAGCGATTTTATTTAACCAAATCGGGCAATATTATGTGTGGAGAGAAAATGTGGAAGTGTGGTCTGCATAAAATACTGAGCTTGTCTACTCACACAAGCCAGTCAACAGCCAAGATGAGAGAGATGTCTTTGGTTGGCAGAGCTATTGCTTCCAGGATGATAGCTAGGGTCAGCACGCCACCGGCAGGGATACCTGCTGCTCCTACACTGGATGCTGTAGCTGTCACACTAACACATTGAAAAGGAAGGTGGTTAGACACAATGTCACGTCACATTCTATGTCAACTATATTTGTATTCAAACTCGACCCGATAAGTGAGCCAAATGCACAGTGTCCTGCAGATGTCCTTACAGGATGGTAATGACTTGGATGAAGTTCAGGGAAGTCTTGTTGAGCTGGGCGATGAAAACAGCAGCTACACACTGGAAAAGAGCAGCGCCATCCATATTGACTGTCGCTCCAATGGGCAGGATAAAACGGCTGATGTGCTTGGAAACGCCGTTATTTTCCTCCACGCACTTCATCATCAGGGGCAGGGTGGCAGAGCTGAGAAAGAGGAAACGCGTGAGCATATGAGGGCAACAGGTATGTGATCGTGTGTTTGTTTAAGAACAAGAAAACCTCAGTTTTCCAAATTTAACAAGTAGAGAGAGCAAACAAGTGTGTGTGTGTGTGTGTGTGTGAGAGAGACGATCCAGTAAGGACCAGTGGGATTTATACCTGGAGCTTGTCCCGAAGGCTGTTGCCAGAGCTGTGAATATCCCCCAGAGGAATTTGTACGGGTTTCTCCTTGTAATTATAAAGTAGATGGCAGGCAGCACAAGAAAGCCGTGGATGGCATGTCCAATTATACAGCAGGCTATATATTTCCCCAGACTGGCAAACAGTTTGCCAACGTCATCCATCTCAACAATCTTGCCAGCTACGAGAAACATGATACCAAGTGGAGCATACCTGGAGAGAGACAGGAAGTGCAGGAAAGACGATCCAATTCAGAACACGGTTTTAGAACACAGCCAAAAATACTCAGTGATCAAACACAGGGAATAGTTCTTCGTGCTGAATACTCTAGTTCTCCAAGTGTTTCTTACCACATGATCCAGGAAACCAGAACCATGGTGGCCTCGTTGAAAGAGTTGAAGAACTTGATGAGGATCTCTCCTTCCTCTCCCAGCTTCCTTAAAGCCACACCGAAGACAATGGCAAACACCACCAGGCCAAGAATATTCATCCCATCCTGGTCTATTCCAAAAGGCACCTAAGAACACAGGCATACACATGAGGAACACTACTAGGACACACATGTAGGGCTCTTTTTGCTTTGTGGAAACCTTTGCTCACCTTCTCCACTGTGATGTTGGGGCTCCCATCTGTGCCGTTTCTGGTTATCTGTTTGTAGCTGGTTGCATACTGGATTTAAAAAAAATATGGTTTTAGTTTAGATCCAGCTTATCCAAGTAGTTATTATGCAAAACTTAAAATCATACATAATTGAGGCTCCAATACTCACTGATTGAAAGGCAGCTGACACCAGATTGGAGGGGAAGATGTTTCTGTGAAGGAAAAATAACAAGAATACTTTCAGCCCCTGTGATCTGCATATACCAGCGTTTGGAAAAACAAAAGATGTAAAAGGCACCGCTGTAATTGTAAGGAAAGAAATTACACGACTGACAACAAAACCAGCCATTTGGGCCTTGTTTGATTCCTTCTCCATCCTTGCAAAGAACAAAATAAATCAACCTTGTCCACTCAAAGAATGGGAGTCATTGTTGTTTCTGATGAAATCTGAATTGAACGCAAGTTTAAATGAATCACCCATCACAGTCCTATTTTATTGTCGAACTTTAATGAAAGTTGCTTTTATCCGACACACCTCTATCAGCCGTGGTGCTGCAGCAGCTCTGATGTCTGAATATCATAGCTCTGATCACAAGGTTTTGATTGTGTCCAAATAGCTAAGAGAATTTAACTTGTAATCCCGTTTTTACACTAAACCCCATTTATAACTTAAGCTTGGGTGTTTTTGTTCTCTGCTAACAAGCGCTGTACACACACACACACACACACACACACACACACACACACACATTCCATCTCCCAACAACTCACAAAACCTGTGTATCCCTGATACTACTCTTATACTTGGCCGACTGCAGTGGATTTGGAGTAATAAGGCATTAACTTCTCAAGCCCTTTCTAAACATTCAGCCCCTTTCATTAGAACAATAGTGCATCAGGATCAAACATGTGACTGCGTGACATGGCAACATGCAAATGCCAGATCACTCAATTAATTATGGCGGAGCTACAATTAAAAAAAAAAAAGGAGGGGGGGGCTCCTGAGCTTTCACGTCAATGAATTTTTTGCATACTCAAATACCTATGCAAATATTTTATGGATATGGGTAGAAAATGTTGCATTCACTCAAACACAGTTTGGTATTTTGTGCATATTGGGCTAAAGATTTAACAGCAAATATTTAATCAACACTGGATATCCATTGTCCACTATCAGAAGCACCTGATTGACAGGCAGAGCATTATTTGCCGTCTGGATCCCATATTCTAAATACGCAGGGGCCACCTTAAAGCATCCACTGCCTTGTCTTGTTTTGGATACTGATTTCCTGAAACATATATATCTTTATGCGGTTCACGTGTACTGGTCTGGATATATGTGGTTTTCACAGGAAGCACCTGTGTACCAGGCATTCTTAAACACACCATGCTATCAGTAACGCACAACACAGAAATTCCTTTAAAAAAGATATTTGGAGAGATCATTTGAAAGTGATTGATTTTTTTGTTTTGGTAAGGTTTTCCTATTTTCCATCTTAGGCAAAACTAAGAGAGGGTGTTGTATGCTGTCCAAATCCTTCAGGGATGAACACATGCCTTTGGGCCATGTTTTGTATAGAAATATGACAGCACCACCACGACATCTGCATGAGACGGTGCTGTCACATGCAGTTAAAGTGGGTGTGTTTCTTTTTTACGACAGCCAGCTGATTGTTTAGGGCTCACTGTGACGTCTGTCCAGCATTTGGTTACACCTCCCCGATAAAGTATGACAATGATGAGAAAGCACCTTGTGTAGGTGTATGTGTGACAGAAAATGTTTAGCTTCCTACTCTAATATTGTGCTTCATAGCATGGAGAAAACTTTGTTATCAAAACACTAATCTGTCAGTAGGTCATGTGAAGGGAACACTCCACTGGAAGATATTAAATTACAAGTTGTTCTTTGGTTCCAATTGGCTGGTACAAAACCTAATTTTAACATTTGATGAAATAGATAGATATCACAAAACATTTTAACCTTACGGAATATCTATTGGACAGCATATTATCTAGCTCATTTTGAGCTTGGCATAAGACCAAAAATCCAATTCTAAAACAAAAAAAAAACCAAAAAAAAAACACTTGTGATCCAGTACAACAAGTACTGTAGATACAGCAAATACTGTATGTGATAAATCTACAGACCTGTGTGGTTTCGAGTGGGAAAATAAACAATAGAGATAAGGAGAGTCAACAAGGACGTGCAGGAGTGGCTGGAGTCCCAGTTAAACGGATGCTGGGCTGCTGTGTAATTCTAGACTTGCCAGTGGTGTTTTGTGTGTGTGTGTTGTGTGTGTAATTGGACAATGGCAGACAGACAACACACAGAGCACGTGTCTGCGCAGAGGGACCAGACCATTTCACGCTTTGATGAGCAGCCCCCCACTGTCTTTGTTGCCAAAACTAACCAGGACACGAGCTAAATGAGCTCACTTTAATGAGACGCCTTAACCCATTACGTCTTGGCCTGCTGCCCTGTTATTGGGATACTGGAGAAAAAGTGTGTGTGTGTGTGTGTGTGTGTGTGTGTGTCCTGCACTGTTTTCCCACACTTCAAACCACAGCCTGGTAGAAACATCTGGGCACCAGTAATGAGATGCTGCATTCAGGGTCATTATTTAACAGTCATGTCGACTCTGAAGAAACACTTTATTATGAGACCCCCTTTTTGTTTCCATTACAGACAATAAACATGAACTGGATTCTGTCATTTTAACCAGACCAATGTGTTCCAACTTGTAGATATAGTTATGTAAGGCTAACAAACGTTAAGCTGATGCCTTTTACACAGTTACTCATGTGTCAATCTGGCTCTGGGCAGCGTGAAGTCTTTCCAGCCAGGTCACACCACCAGATGAGCAAGAACGGACCGACAGGGGTTGGAAAAGTCTGGCTTTCGCAATAAACAAGTCCATAATTCATGAAAAGCAAAAGGGAGCCGGCCAAAGAATTTTCAGGCAAAATTATGCAATGAGCTCATTGATACTTAATGTGAACCATGAAGGCAAGTTTAGAGGACACACGCTTTTGTACGACTAAATAACTTTAAAGGCGCCAGTGTCTGGGAATTGGGAAGGAAAACGTGCTTCTAAAAATTGAACTGTCACAAGATTTTCACATCTTTGAGAAGCTTCTGACTCAGTGGTTTGCACACCGGGCAAACTTTGTTCCTCAGGAGATGAGGGGACATCCTGTGACATCCACGAGTGTGACTCGTTTGTACATGGGACAAAAGTTTTTTTAACAAAACTTTACAAACCGACAGTGCGGAGACGGAAAAGAGGCAGAGCAACGCTGCGCAGAATTTCATTTGTACGAGCAGGGCAGTCCCCGGAGGAGGAAGAGATGACGTCAGCGCCCAACTCAGCTACACGCAGGGTCTCAAACAGACACACACGTGGGTGACGGGACCCCACTTCCGATAAAGGCGGCGAAAACGAAGGTAGTTCGGGGAAGATCGGTGGCAAAGCGGCGGCAGAGGGGGGAGAACAACGTGAACAGGTTGCGCCGGAGGGGGGCGGGGGGTTAGTCGGACGCGACGACAGATGATGCAACTGCGCCTGGTCTTTACTCAGCCACACACACACACACACACACACACTTTGCTGGCGGCAAATTAACACATGTTCCCCTGTAGCTAAAATATAAAATTATAGATTGTGTATGTTTAAGTCGACACTTCCCGGTATCATTTGACAACTGGATGAAGCCACTTGTTGTGTGAGTTGATCCCTACACGTCCTACTACGCATCACACGTGCGACTCACCTGATCAGATCCAAGAAGGAGTCGATCACTTCTTTCGAGGCGGGCATGTCGTCACCTTCCAAGCTGGTAGTTTTGTTGATCTCCACCGAGCCCGGGCTCACGATGAAAGCCATGATCACGCCGATGGACGAGGCGATCAACGTGGTGACCAAGAAGAAGAGCATGGCCCAGCCGCCAAGTTTGCCCAGCGCTTTGGGGTCGATGCTGGCCGCCCCGGACACCAGGCTGCAAACCACCAGCGGGATGATAATCATCTTCAGCAGCCGGATGAGCAGCTCGCCCGGGAAGCCGATGTAAATAATCTGGGTCTTGGTGAGCGCCACGTTGCGCACGCCGAGTCCGATGAAGACACCGACCAGGACCCCGGCCACGGTGAGAATCACCAGCAGGTTGTCCCTCACCAGCTGCTTCGCCCGGTCCGACAGGGACCGGCTCTGCCTGGGGCCGTTGTCCAGCGGGTCAGCGAGGTGCGCGTCGCCGTTGGACGCCTTCGCCGCCTCCATGTCGATCTTTTCAGCCATCGTGCGCCTTGAAACTTCGCCTGTGACTTTCTTCGAAGGGGAACGTTCGTCTCCGAATCGACTTGTTCTGTGAAAGAACTTTTGGTTCGTCTCACGCAAAACTACCGGCTTCTCTGTGGCACGGGCGGTCACGCGGCTTATCACTCCGGAGAATCCACCCGCCCCCGTGACGTCAGCGGGGGCGTGTGGAAGGATGTGAAATGCCGTGTTCATCTTACGTCAACAATATTAACGCCAATGTGGCCAAGTTCAATGGATGTCTTAAACGTAACTAGAATTTTAAAAACTATGAGGGATTAAAACAAACGTCGACTGTTTCTAAGCTCCGTGATGTTGTGACGTCGCCTCGTTTTTACTGAGTTGTCATTGTAACGTTGTTTTTAATTTAGACGGTTGATTTATCTTTAACTCACATCACGTCAGACATGTTTTTTTTTTCTGACGGATGGAATTTGACACAGGATGATGTTATTCTGCATCTTCTCTTCTGATTATTGGGCCTGTTTGTCTCCGGAAGATGCCGACGGAGGCAGCGGAGTTTTGAGTGTGAGATATTTCGAAGTTTTGTTCAGTTTTAGCTGAAGTGTTTCCAGCACATGTGCGGAACGCGGATACAGACGCGCGACGTTACGCCGCTTGTTCCCACACGTGCGCGCGCACCGAGGATTATTGAAGCTGCTGTTTCCATAACATGAAACCTGCGACAGTTATTGCACCATGCACGGAAAACTGTGACTACAGCCAAACTAATGGCTCATACACATCAGGAAGCTGAGTGAACATTTACATATGAACTGAGGGGATGAATATCAAAGTTACATTTCAGAATTAACTTTATGTTTTAAATCTTTTTTAACCAACAAATGCACCGACTTCATTAAGGAAATGAGGTATTATAATAATCCTAAAATAGCAGTTCTGCTGGAATGTTGCAAACTCGAATTGTTTGCTGCTCAACTTCCTCTTATTTAAGCGGCGGTTGGACCTGAGGTGGTGGATGCTTTGCCTGTACAGCTGTGGAGATGCCCCCCCCCCCCCTGCCCCTGTGTGTTTATTCACTCTGCTCTCAACTACCAGTTCAACAAAAATACTAATATTGTTGTAGTTATAACATCAAAGGACAATGTATGTGGAAGGTCAAGCACAGAAATATCATTAATCTGACGCCTGCTGTTTTTTGAATGACAAATAAGGATTAGTGGCGTAAGGCTGCAGTTGTGTAAGGAAAGTCAATACGGTAAAGGGAGGATGACAGGAAGGGTAATAGGACACCAAATTCTAAGTGGCATTAAAAAAAGAAGAATTAGGGTGATGAGTAAAAATTAAAGTTTAGTGTGAACACAGAGACTTCCAGTTTTCCAAAAACATCACCGGTTTCCTGGCTACGCATCTGCAGTATTTGGTAAGACCTTAGGTCACTGTAATAATAGAAAGGCTGTCATTGTCTGTTACACTGAGACCTACAGTGTGATATTTTAAAATCTGCATGTGGGGGTCCAAGAAAGCCTGGGTTCGGCTTACACTTGAACAACAATCGAAGCCTCTTTTAAACAGGGTCCCGCTGGCAGAAATTTGTGGGAAACACACCTTTAACACCAAAGAATGCCCACAGGACCAGAAAGCAGGCTGCTAGGAAGCTGTCTTCTCTGTGCCCTGTTTGTTATCTCAGGCTCAGTCTTTGTTCCCTCTGACTGTGTGAATGATTGGAGGAATCGCTGTGATTCTGTGAAACAGTGCATTACTCTGTGGGAAAGGGCAACTTCAATAGCTGGAGCTGCAGGGACATCAGAGCGGGGAGTTTTTCTAGAGTAGGCCCCATCTATAAAAACATATGGGGCACACTCACACACACACATGCTGTGGAGGCGGGTTTTTCTGTTATTAAAGCCATTCGAATTTGACAGGTCTTCAAAATTCAGATTTTTTTAACAAACACAACACAGATCAGTCTTTAATCAGTGAAGACAACAACCAGGAGCATTCTGTGGACATGAGCACGCCATACTGTACTGACAGGTTAGATTTTTGGTTTAAATATTTACCATCAGTATAAATGATAAAGATAAATTCTTGTTTTACTGGCATTCAAACATTAACAGAAACACCTGTAACGTCATTCAGCTTTATCTTGTAACCCCTGTGTCTTCAAGTAATGCATCCTCCTCACTGTGGTAAAACACTGACTTTTCCTCTAATGCTAAGATGGCACTCTAAGCATAATGATAATAATAATCAACGTAAGCAATAATTATACTTTTAAATCTAAGGAGATTACCACCTCATGGTTGTGTGACTCCACCGAGCAGTCAGGATGCAGTTATGTCTGTCTATACACATATTCATTGATTAGTCCAAGTGGGACTTTGTGCCGCATGTAATTAAATCTGGTCCCGTGTTCCTGGGAAAAATGCTCTGAGAAAAATGTGATAAACTGCATGTTCAAACTTGAGTTACTTGAGTTGACAGTTGTGCCAAATTCGAAGAATATTCTCTTAAGGCAGTCCAGACGTATCATGTTCATGAGAATCGGATGGAGAAAAAAGTCGAGAAAATCCATTGGCTCTGGTTCAGGCCGTCACCTGTGCAGAGGCAGAATAAATACATATCAACCCATCAACATTAGAGTCACTGTATGTTGTGTTCACTGCAAATTGCAAAATGCTTGCTAACATGCTAAACTAAGATATGGAACATATTAAACAGTACATATCTTTTATTGTAGACAGCATTAGATCCCAGGTCTTAGAAGTACATTCTGAGGCAATTGTTTCTCCTTAACTTTATCTGAACACTTTATCCTAATTTATGTTTCATGATGCTTCAATGCTTAAAATGACGCCAACCTTACACCAACTGCTTATCTCCACCTGCTCCCAAGACTTGGAAACCAACATGTATTGCCAAAATACATCCATGCAGACCCTAAGAGCTGCTGTAAACTCTTCCTGTGTCATAACTCGATCAGAGGTATGCAGGTTTGCAATTAATTGAAATTAAAAATAAGAGTTTTTACAGAGTGCAAAACAAATGTGCACATGTGTATCGAGCAAGGTTACAGGTGAAAGGCATTCAGACATTTTACAGGTTTTCAGTAAGGAAGCTACAGCTTTGGAACACACGAAAAAGGCATTTGACCCGAGCAGTGAAAACAGACAGGTGAACATTTTCAGGTGAACTCTGAAAGTGGGACACCGAAGAAAGAACATGTCTGATAACAAAATGCAGCTGTCTCAGGTATCGTGAGAGACTGAAATTAGAAAGGTGGAGACAGAAGGGAAACTCAATACCCCGTCTTCATGTGCCAAACCTGTACAAAAAGCCTTACACCCAATCTGAGCTGCTTTTTTCCCCAGCTACAACCGTATTACATTCAAATTCGGCAGGAGATAAAATCATTAGAACGTCTGCCAAAACACTGCATAACAGGAGAAAAATGCTGACTGAGGCATGACTCAGCATTTTTAATGTTAATCCGAAGCAAACATGGGGATGAGGAAAGGAAGGCTTTCAAGCTGTCAGTCGGTCTTTTTCATAAATCCCAAGAAGCACATTCCACAATCACATTTCTATTTCGCGGTCTAGGGAAATGAATCAGGTGAAAAGCGTGTCACAGAAAAAAAACCGTCCCAGCCGCACACGACATGCAAATTTCCTGCGGAGCTCGATTACTTTATATGCTGAAACAGCAATTTGCCGTGCTGGAGGTGAATTGCTGCTGATGGACTGTGGGTTTGACAGAACCAGACCCACAACTATCCCCTGGACTTGTGCATTTACACATTAAGGTTATTAGTTAGTTAATTTACAATTTATGGTTTATTGATATTTAATCCAGCATTTTTATCTGTTAAATTCTATTATGTCCAGTGCTTTCGCTTTTGTTGGAGCTCCTGCAAAACCGACTTCCCCATCATCCTGAGCTGTATTTAGTGCTTTGTAGTAAGTTAACCCCAGTGTTTCATTTTATGTTATTTGTTACATTTATATATATACACAAATGACTAAATTTAAATGTAAATATATCTCCTAAACATTATGTTAGCATTGTGACTTTCTTTGCGCTGTCGTAGTTCCCACAGTGTTTCCCTGTAGTCCAGAGGTGATGAGAAGCCCCCTAAACCCTGTCTGATCTCCCAGAGCCTTGTGGCCTCCCAAAATTATTGACGGATTTACACTGTGTGATCAAACTCCCATTCCCTGCCCACAGCCATTCTCCTGTGCCTGTTAGAGTTTGTCTTTGAATGGAAATCATTTCATTGTCTAAATTACTTTCAGCCCTATTGCTTTCAACCTTTGTGCGCTGTTAAATGTTTAATGTGTTTTTGTTGAAATAAAGTACTAAAGGCCACAGGTCACTGCGCTCAGGAGTCACAAATTACTGCTGTGTGTCACATAGATGTGGATAATTATGGGACCTTAATTTATATATTATGTTATAAAATATTATTTTATTAGTCTTAAGCACATGAGCAGTCAGTGTAACAATGTTACTATGGTAAGTTGTGAAATCTAAAAAGAAGCTGAGATTTGTGTTATAATAAATCATGTTCTGCTGTCCAGTTTCAACGATGAGCTCCTCCTCGTGATCAATATGGGCAGAATCATTTCTTCTCACGCGGTTAAAATTACTGTAATCATCCACAACTCCTACAGAGTTACAGACACACCAACGGCCCCTAATCCTGTTTGTTTAGAGGAGACGTCGGTCTGGTGAACAGCGGCATCGCATCTAAAGCTGCAGACCTCGTGACCTTGAATGAGCTCTTGAATGTAGGTGAGGAATCTGCAGACAAAGAAACAATGAAACGTCAATGTAGTTACAGTTATGCTTTTCGTGCAGAGCAAAATTACCAAAATGTATAAACTGTCACTAATAAGGCTGTTACCTGCCCCACGTGAGCTTTCAATTATTCCTTTGCTGACCAGGCTGTCATGTGCTTAGGGTCAATCCTGCGAATAAACTACAGCAATGTTGCCAATCTATTTTTAAAGCACATAGCTTATTCGATTCTTCTGTTAAGATTCATTTAGTTGTGTGTCCTTATTTCCCTCCTTGCACAAATTCTTTACGAAGCGACACACCTCCATCTACACACAAACCTGCATCCGGAGTTGATGATTTACCTACTGTTTACACCACCATCAGGGATCCATTAGGAGAGAAATTTGTTTAAACTGCAGCACGTGTTGGTTTTCGTGTCCCGCGTGGTTTACCTTTAAATGTTTAACCCGATGCTGCAACATTTTCCTTTGCTCTGTTTTTTCGCTCTACGGTTCAGTTCAAGGACTATGTAGATTGTAAAATGCTGACAGGGCGTTTCGTCTGACCAACAGTGTGTTTGCTCGCATACGTCGGATACTATGTGAGCTCACACTGTTGCTAACCTTTACATTAGCTAGAGAAAACCCCTCCTCCCCTCCTCCGGGTCTCAAATGCCTTCTTCATCCGATAAAAATAAAGCAACGCTGCAAATAGAAACGTTTCTTTCCTTCCCCGGCCGCTCTCGTCTGATCAATTTGCACACTGTAATAGCTGGAGTGTGTAACCTTCTAGATGTCACAGCTGTCTGTTTCGTCCAGCCTGCCACTGCCTCAGGACGCAGATGAATGCATCGTTCCCCCCCCTCCGTGCTGCTGTCAGAAAAAGACAATGGGAAACGCCAAGCATTTCACCTACAAGCACCACGTTACCACGCTGTTTAAAAGAGCTCGTGTGTCACTGTGTGCATTTGAATAAATGACCCACATGAGACGTTGCGGTCTATCAAATCAGAGACAGAATCATTCGAGAGACAGAGTCTTGCCTACTCCACCTAATCCTCCACCAGACGACCTTTTTTTTCCAATGTATTCTTTTCATGATTCAGCTCAGGGTGGCGACGGAGATGTACTCAAAGGGAAAAAAGAAGTGATTCACTCGTCTTTGTCATTCGTTGTTCCACTAAGTCATGTTTTGCTTTTCTTTTTCTAACAACCTTAAGGTCATATCCCGGGTGGATGGTAAAGGAAGTTTAGCAATCTTCACATCTGTCAGGCTCGAGAACACAAAGAGCACAAAGAGAGCACTGAATATGGAATTGAATGCAGCTTGAGTATCTGTACGATGCCAGACCACAGGGGGTGAATGGCTCTGGAGGAACATTCTCCGAAAACAGAGAAACACAGACGAGGAGAAGAAAAAGAGAGATGGCGTCCGGATTCCTCACCCACTGCATTTATGTATCGAGTCAGGCCTGCATTTGTCCTGTAGGATTTTGAAGAGCTGGTCACACAGTCACACGACATTGTTGGCCCTGTGATAGCAATTTAGGGCTTTAGGATATATTTCACGATTAAATCAAACATGTCTTTTTTTTGTTCATGTTTTCATTCCTGTCTCTGGGATTTAACAGAAAATACTGTTGTGTATTCACACAAAGCACTAACCTACAGGATGAACAAATTTAGGCACCAGAGTCTCTCTGTCCACTGACCGGACGGGGACTGTGCTAATGTCAAAGAGCAAGATTCTAAGAGGGGCAGAGACAAGGAACCTGTGGACTAAAAACACACGCAGAACACAATCTTCCCTTTGGACATCTGCAGGGAACATTTGGGCCTAGGCAGCTCAAACCAGCCTGAGCTAGTGACGGATCTGATTTGCTGAGATCAACACCCCCCCCCCCCCCCTTTTCCCCACCCCCTCCCGGCTCCTTTACCCAAAGTTCTGCTTTGGAAGTCATATGATACTGTACGGCATAGACGACCGCAGAAGTTCCACTTTTCCTCAGCCCACCCTCTCCGTGTCTCTCGCTTCCTACCTCCTACTCCCTTCTCATTCACTGGATTTCTTTGTGCAGAGAGCAAGACTGGCACAGAAGAACAAAAAAAGAAGGGAAACCCATGATTGTTGGGTTTGTCATGCCACTTTTCCTTTCTTGTTTTAAGTCTCAAATGTCAAACTGCTCTCATGAAATTTTCTAAAGGTTCTGATAGTTTCTGAGATGAAACACTCACAGCATGTACTGGTGAGTGTTGCAAATAGCACAAAGATACTTAAATATGTCACACTCTCTTTTTTCCTGTTGCTTGCGGTGTGCACATGCTCCAGCGTGTCACGATATGTTCAGTGTTTATGGGCTGTAGAAGTCTAGAAGTCGGCTCTCTGCAGATCCTGCACACGTTTGCCAGTTATGGCATATTTTCTGCCTGCTGACTGTGTCTGATCACATAGAAACACCACATCACGATATCCATCTTTACACCTAGAACTACTTTGTTGGTAAAGACACAATAAATCAAATGAAATGACATGGCTTGGTGGTATTAGTTCTTTTGTTTTTTGTATTAAATATTTTAGCTATGGAAATGTATTAAAAGCCACATCAATGAAGCATTACGGAAATAAAAGAAGTTTGCACAAGTGAAGTGCAATGACCAATCAGATTCACGGTTTCCAACTGTCATTGCCTGAAAAATGGGAAATGATTTTACTAAAACACATCAAAAGTAATAAGGTGAAACAAGCTGCAGTTGTACAAAGAACGTGTGAGGTCCGCTGTTAAGTCAAATATCTTGTGGACCCCACTCATTTGTTGAACAACCTCATGAACATACATTACTACGTTATAATAATTTATATATTTTAACTTATAAATAGAAACGTGTATCAGTACAGTATTCAAAATCAGACCTAACTGTACAAGACAGTAGTGTTCCTATATATTTTGAAAATCCAATAACTTAACAATGTAATCAAGTGCGCTGTGTGTGTGCCTATTTACGCACGTCCTGTGTTAACTGTGTGTGTCATGTGCCTGCGGTGGCTGGTCCTGCACAAAACAGAGGTCACTCAGAATTATGAGCAAGTTTACACAAGATCTGATAGAGAGTTGCAGGTGTGAACAACTTGTTTACTGTCCTTTCACAAGCATTTGGCCGGGCTGGAGTCCTTTGTATGGCCTTGACAAAAGTATTGTTGTGGTCCGCCACACATGGAAAATGTGCCAGGCAAATAAATACATATAATTGATTTTAAGCGGAGGGTGGAGCATCTTTTGGCGTTTTGCTTATTTTGTTGATATTTCATCTAAAAAGAAGTTCAGTATTTAACATCTGCTGTAAACCAACCTCAAAAAATGAGACAATATTCTGTCTCTTCATAAATTATTCTGATGCTATATGAAAGGACTCAGACTATTGGCCTGCACAACCTGTCAGATTTGATGATAACTGGTGCCACCGGCTCTGTAAGAAGATGAGCTATAGTGAACTGGTTCAATGGAATGTTGACAATGTTAAAAATGGATTTAATTGATGTTGACCGAAAAAGAAGTGAGCAGCTGGAAATTAAGAGTGTGTCAGCTAAAAGGACGAAATGTCTACCACCATTCCCCGACACCATCTAAAAGCTATTACTATCAGTTCCCTTTTTTATCAAACTGCCATCAGTCTCTGCCACTTACGCATTACCGCACAACATTTGGTCATTTCACAAATGATCTCAATCCCTGTTAAACCGCCTGCTATTACACACCTGCCCTACAGTCATATCAAAGAATTATCAGTGTAAGAATGTGTGAGTCCTTGCGCACTTGTGGATCCAGACAGTTTTCCTTGTTTGGGCATATGTTCATGCGTACAATACGCTGTTCCATAGTGTTTTTAATTGGCAGCACTGCTCAGGTTTTATTTTTGATTGTCTCCTCCCTTTTACTCCTCATGTCTCCCTAATAATAGACTATATTCTCTATATTTTTTTCATTCCCCAAATAATCCCTATGCCCATCCACAGAAAACTGTCTCATACATGTGAGCTAAATTTTAGTCCCTCAATATTGAAAATAGAAAGCTGCAAACTTCTGATGAGCCAGCTAAATAATAATTTCAGTAGTCAGCGTTATTAAAAGATTCTGCGCTAAATGAAAACACAGTTGGAGGTTGCGCTTGCAGGCTACATAAACACCCGCTATCATTTTCTTGGTATTAAAATTAAAGCTGAACAGTCAGCATGTAAAATGAAAATATAACCTCTAATCTCTACTCTATCAGATTCCATAACTACTGGTTTTCCTTCCCCATGCAGCTCACATCCTCTCTCACTTTCCTTTCTCTGCCTCTCGTCCACATGGCAAGTTAATCCCCTTACTGGAGCTGATAATGCCTGCCGGCCCGGCCGTCAGCTGCAGTAGTGGATTGGATGAAGTGCAGTGCTGCCGTGTCAATTAGATAAACTGCGAGTGCTCCCAGTGACACAGTTTCCGAGTGTCGCTGAAAAAACCTCTGGCATGTCACACACTAGAGTATTGGCCTTCAGATGTAAGCGCTACTGTGCAGGTAGTCACTTCCTCTGCCCTACTTTCTCGGGGCCTAATCCTCCTCTTTTGCTTGTCCAAGCCTGTTGTACCCAGCAAACTGTCATGTACGGTGATCACGCTGGGCTGGCCTGTGGAGGAACTAAACACTGTGATGGTAGGATCTTCAGGCTGCTATGCAATATGTCATGAACGTGGCTTATTTATTCTGCATTGTCCATTTCAAATATGTTTTCTTTTTTAGTAAGTATCAGAATATTCTGTAACCAAGCACCTTTATAGACACTTTTATTTTGTATTAGAAAGAAAGTGATTTAGAGAACTGTATCTGCTGATCGTGACAAATTGCATACACATAACCAACAGTGGGTCCTACTAATATTAGTTTGTTCTTGTTTTTGGTATTTGCAATCTGAGTCCACTTTCTTTATGACAAGTTGTACCATTTAGTGTCGACACACTCGGATCCTACGGGTCCTACCTAGGATTTAGTTTGTGGCTTATTGATTGACTGATATAACCACTGTTTCTTGGAATGGGTGTATGTGTAACATAACTGACTCCTGCTGTGTTTTCATAAAGCAGACCTGAAAGAGCTTCACCGAGGGGGCCTGCACAGATGCCGGCAGAGGATGAGCTTGTGGGGCCTGATGGAGGTCAGACAGAGGGGTCAGACAGTCTAAGCCTCCTGTTGTGTTGGCGATGGCCCTGGGATAGGTGCTCAGGAACATCCCCTCCCGTGAGAACAGCCCCAGTGTGAGGCTCCCCTGGGACACACAGATCTGTAAGTTTAACATGTGCGAATGCAGATAAAACATCAGGTCACAGATGTGTCACACACATAGATGCTGCATCTTTGAAAACAAATACAGATTCACATGAAGATACAATCTGAGTAGATGCAGATGTGCGTTGCATTCTCCAAACGTGCACTTACGAGAGGAGACAGTTTATCGATTGGACTAGAACAGATACACAACCCACAATAGATGCTGACAACCGACAGAAACCACTTAATTATTCTGGAGTGTGCTGTGTAAGGGATCCATCACTATGGCAACTAAAGATGTGACCTTAGAGTAGAGGACATGGTAAAGAGAGTGCTGCATATTCTGATCATGAAAAACATAAGCCTGCTATTTGAGTTTTTACATTTTGTAAACATGTTAAAAATGCTACAGGTAATAGTTCTATGGTCCATCTGACTTTTCTGTGCTGATTTGTTTCTTTCTTTCTCTCTCTCAGACGGTTATAATACTGTTCGACCTGGAAGGGTGATGAGCTCAAGCCATAATTGTGTGTTTTCCTTTCTCTAAGGCCAGGAGAACATACTGTTCCCTTGGCAGAAATTGCAGCTCAACGAAAAAACAACTTTTCTCTGAATCAGGCAGTGGTATCTCAAAATGAAACAAGAAATGCTCAAAATAAACAGATTTTTGCAAGAACCCACCTTCAATTACTTAACATAAAGGAAGAAGCCCACGCCCAGACACGTCCTTTGACAAAATGCAAAGTCAGATCCGTAATAAGGAAAAGTCATGCTATCATACCCTGAATCAACAGCAAGAAAGTTCTGTGAAATCAGTGTTATGTCAGATTCCAGCTGGAGTCTTTATCTGCACATTGTGCAGTATGTATGACAAAGGATGTATGATTCCTTTCAAAAGCACAGAGGTACTAACAGCAATTTTAATAGATTTTAAATAATTTTTTCCATTAAGTGGCACGTAGTGCTGTCAAGGTAACTAAATCAAACCTAGATGATTTTTTTTTTGTATATTTTATGCAACAGTTGATTTAGGGAAATTATAATCTATTGAATTGTTACAATTTTTACAATATCACACTGCTTCAGAACAAACATGATGCCCAAGCCCTCATAAATTTCAGGGACACAACGGTTATGTTGTAACTAAATGGGCAAAACCACAGACGTCACATTAATGTGACTGGAAATACTGAGAATTTTGTTGCTGGGATGTGGCCAGTGTTTGTAGCAGCCTGTGAGCAAGTGACCATCACATAAACAGTGTTCCTCAGCACGAAGGTCACTTGAGAGGGGCCATGAAAACAACAGCGTTGGAAACATTGTATTTTACGTCCCTGATGTCTAAATGTGAAACCTAAATGGTGAATGGGCGTAAGAGCGGCAGAAAATACAAAATACGGAAAGTCTGTCTAAAGAGGTCAAAACAAAAATGAAGCAACGGATTGAATCAGCATCAAACGTGGAATCAAAGTAGAGACAAAGAGATGGTTCGGAAGTAGCCACATACTGTAGAAATGCAGGGTTCTAGCTAAAGACGTGATAGTTTCATTGGGGTGAATGGCATCTTCTCTCAGACCAGACTTCAAAGATGATCTGAGCCATGGCAGCTACGGCACGTACTCGTTCACCACGATGATAAAATGAAGTTGAAGCCAGACATCAAATTTCCTGGCTTCTTTGCTCGTGTGTTGTTGTGTTTCCCTTTACTCTCGGCCACATTGCTCTGTTGTCCCCTGCTATGGTTGCCGTGGTAACAGAAACACGCTCCAACCTCTAAGTCTTTGTTTCGCCTTGTCTTTGTCTTCCTTTACCTTACAAAGCCTTCGCATTGTGTCATCTGTGGAGATGGGTGCACAGAACTAAACTGTCTGTTTGTGGACACTTGTCCAAGTGTGGACTGCTGAAAATACAGGGACGGGCCAAATGAGCTTTTGCCTCATGCCCTAAATACACAGTGGTATTTGCTAAGTTGTAACAATGTTTAGTTGTATTGTTCCCGTAAAACATAATCTTTTCAAGTAACTTTGTAACTTTCTTTATGAAACTCAACCGTAGATGATACTTTTAAAATGTCGCTCACTCCTTTAATTGGGTTTCGTTGAGTAAATATTGAAAAGAATCAAAGTAACCCTTGAATTGGCACGTCCCTGTTTCAAATCCAAACCTTCGGTGAGCAGTTTGCATGTTTCCTGCAGGTACTCCTGTTTCCTCCCACAGTCCACAGACGCCATGTTAGATTAACTGGTGACTCTGAATCGCCTGCAGGTGTGACTGTGAGCATGAATGATTGTGCGGCTGTTTGGCCCTGAGACACACCGGAGACCTGTCAAGAACGAACCCCGTCTCCGTGACAGCTGGGACAGGCTCCAGCCCACGTCAACCCTGAACAGGATAAGTGGTTACCGATAATGGATGGATGTTCAAAATGTTACTTGGTTTATGATAGGCCGTGTTTTATCCACCTGTGAATCCACCTGCAGCTGAATGCCAAGGTCGAATGGGGGGGGGGTCAAAGATTGCAGGAGAACAAAGCCACTCGTTCATTGCACAAGACATAAATCAATGTTCGCTTGACACTTGACATCCCCATGTGCAAACAAAGAGGATGCTGTGGGATAACATTCCTGCTTCTTTTGCTTTGATCTTCTGACATAGATGCTATTTCCTCAGTAAAGATTCTTCATATTGCAAACTCTTTTATGTTTTGCTTTCTCCATATTGTTCCACAAACCTTCAAAATTAACTACAGGATATAGATTTCTACCGAGGCATAAAAGACAACGTTTTGACCATCCTATTAGAGATTAATGAGGTAGCCAAATCATTAGAACCGCCTCTTCCTATAACACGACTCCTCTAACCACTTTGACCTCAATAATAAGCAGAGGGTAGAATTATCACTTTTCTGACAGTTTCAACTTAAACTGAGAAATTATGATTATAACATTGTAAAAGTAGAATTCATTTGAGCTGCTGCCATTGATTGCATTAAATTACACAGGTGTGCCTAATAAAGTGGCCAGGGAGTGTATATACGCATGTTTACATGCAAAACTCAAGACAGGATTATCAAGCAGAGACAACATTAAACCGCCAACTTCCTGTCATAAACAAAAGGCTTTTGATGTCACAGATATTTTCTCATGTGTGAAACAAGAAACAGCGGGCGTATTTGGGAGCGGTGATATGATGTGGAGATATGATTTTTATTCCGCTGTCACCCTCAATGTTGTGTTATAATTAGAAAGTCATTTTAATAAATGTCAATCAAAAAGGTTTGCTGATATTTGAAATGATATAAAAGTTAACATTTTAATGTAGGATTCAACTAAAATTAACTGTTAATATTTTTGATTTTGAACAATAAGACTTTAAGATAATATTTTACAGTTTTTACATAGATTACAATATTTGGATTCTGCTTCCTGTTAGCCACAGCGTATTTACAGAAAAGTACAAAGAATTGGGTATAAAATGACATTTTCTCAGAGTTTTCCTTTGCTCGTAATTCGTCTACAGAGGAAACAGTGAATGACCGAATGGAAGAATAACAACAAACACAAATCCGAAACAAGACATATTGAAACTTACGGAAAGAAAAGGAAATTGTTTTAAAGGAAATCAGTACGTAAACAATGAGCATAATCAAAACATCTGAAATAAATACGAAAGGAAAAAAAGTTATGGGATCATTAATTCACATTGACAAAAGAGGAAGAAAACAAACCTGGACGTTGACAGACCAGAGTGACAGGTGCACACACTAAACCAACAATCATTACTTGCTCACTTATTTACACACACTAATATTATGACATAACTGTGGGGAGCAATAGTCTGAAAGGGTTGCATCATTTTGAATAAAGTTCAAAAATAAAATTCAGGACACCAGTAAAGAACATGATGTCATCCTCGTTCACATGAGGCAGATGGTCAAAAACAAGAAGAGAGCAGACTTTGTTTCCATGATGCCAGAAACCACACACCTGTCAATATCTCATATGCTGGGTGTGATTTTGGTATTGTTTGTGTTTGTGTGTGTGTGTGTTTGTGTGTGTGTGTTTTCAAGTACAATCGGCACAGCCCAGAAAAAACACACACACGCAGAAACTGCCAGTTGCATTAAGCACAAAACGTGCCCTCCCCACACAGTGTGTGAACACATGAAGGCTTTTCATAATCATTTCATAATCATTTCTGACCTCTGCTGGCTGCACATGACATTGCATTACTAATCAGACCTGAACTGCCATGAGGGACCAGAACCACAAGATGGAGGAAGATCACAACAGCAGAACATTTCAAATCCAAATCCAAAGTTGACTCTCATACCTCTGGGTTGTGTTAGTGGTTTCTTCTAAGCAGCTGTAGGTCCAAGTAATTATTTAAAAGGTTTTAAATTTCAAAACATATATGTATACACTGTGAATGTACCCAATAAATAAATATTATTAGTTTTATGTATTATTCTGTTTATTTATATTAATATAAGCATTTCAGTTTCGAATTTGCTCAGTTCTCCTTATAGCAGGTAACTGCCTTGTTCTCATTGGCAGGTGGAGGCGGCTGGAATGGCCAATCAGACTGTAGGCTTGGCCAGTGGCCCTGGACACCTGGCCCCGCCCCGTCAGGCATCAAATGTCTAGGTGTGCAACAAACCATTATTTTTAATGTTTATGTTCTGATACATTTTTGCATTAACTAATTCAGACTTTTTTATTTTAAAATGTTTTATTTGGTCCGATCACCCGTCCAAAACCCAAACCTATTTGGTTTACTCTCATATTTGACACTGAAAACCATTTTTTTTTATTTAATAAAAACATATTGTTCTTGCAATTGGAATTGCAACAATTTATCAATTAATCAATGAGCAAAACACCAACTGCATCAATAATCGAATAGCTCCATTAAGTTTAAGTTCTAGTCAGGCAACATTTCAGATACAATGAAAATAATCTGCAGATTATCCTGACAGATGTGATTCTCGGGACTAACTCTGTTCTGTACATTGTAGGTTATAGTTTTATAATTCATTGTTCTGTTCAGGCCCAAGGACGGTTTAAAGTAGAGGAGGAAGTTAGAGAAATGCTCTGAAACCGCATCCAGAGTCACAGGTGTGTTCACTGTTTTTTCCTGTTTCAGAAAACTTTTGCTTATCAGGCTGCACACGTGTGTCAATGGAGAAAGTTGCTGTTCATAGTCTTGTAACCTTCAAAGTTTTATTTTGCAATTTTAGGTTATAGTCATTCAATTATGTAAGTAGCATTGAGTAATCGGCCTGAAAAACACACAATGTTTTCATAGTCACTTTTTCTGTTGATTAGACAGAATGATTTGGCATCCAGCAGGCCAGACCAGGGCTTAAATTACAGTCGTGTGCAAAAGTTGGTCCACCACTGAATCCGAGCGGGTCTATAATATTAGCCGAATACAACCTCAAACGACAAACAACATGACTTTCAGTATGCTGTTATTTATTTAACAAAAAACATATGGGCAATAGTAAGTACCCCCAAAGAATCTACCCGTGATGCACCTTCATCAGCAGTAACTTGAAGTAATCGCCGTTGCATGACCCAGTTTCATGGTGGACTTAATGACTGAAAGGTGCCCAGGTCCTGTAGCTGCAAAACAACCTCAGATCATCACCCGTCCACCGTCACTGTGCTTCCTGGAGGAGTTAAATGTTCCTGCCCAAATGCTGCGTTTAACGTTAAGGCCCAACAAATCGGCTTTAGACTCATCAGTCCACAGGGCGTGGTTCCAGATGTCCTGTGGTTTGTGTAGACGCAGTTTTGTGACCCTCAGTTGTGCTTTTTCTAAATTTCTCTGAGTATTGCACGGTCTGACCTCAGGGTGAATTTCCTGGCACGTCCACTCATAACTCAATAATTGTTCTCACTGTAGCACACTGAACTCCATATCATATATCATTTAGAGTTACATTTACAGTTGCTTCTGTAGGGCAATTGCTGATGTCTTCTCCTCTTGCCATTGGGTTAAAACACACTTGAGAACTGGCAAAACCTCTGCAGGTCTGCTGAGGATCAGTCAAACAAAAGCTGATGATGAGCAGCACCTGTCTGCAACTCACTATCCTAAATTCTACGGTAGGAGTAAGGAGGCACTTAGTATTGTCCACGTCTTCACGTTTTCTGCATTTAAGAAAATACTTTTATATTATTGTTTGTCTTAACTGCTGTTTTCTCAGATACCTACAACCAAATGATTTTTTTATGTTCTTATACACAAAAAACATGGAATTAAAAAGAGAGGCTACTAGTTTCTTGATTATATCATATTATAAATGTAATAATATTAAAGTATACCTACTAAAACATTAATGATAATAATATAAAAAGCAGTGAAAATGATCCTTTTAGTGAATTGTTATCCACGCGTTGATGGTTCACATTGCATCTGTCCTAATAAGCTCCTCTTGCTTTGAAATAACCTCTATGCAGAGTGAGCTGCCTCCGACCACACGTGTGTAAATCAGGTTATCTCAGCCACGCTGCTGTGTCACGAGGCGCTCTGTGCACTGACTGTGTGTGATGATAGACGAGGATCCCAACAGGTTTAAAACAAGGGGGGAGCAGGAAATGTCTTATGTTTATTATTTATTATATTGATTATTTTAATGGATGTCCACATTTCAGTGTCATTAAATGGTTTTTAAACAGTCATACACAATGGCCAGATTTACTGTTTTTAGTGACTGGCTAATTTACAACAACCAATTTAAATAAAATGTTATTGTAATGAGGTTGGATGTTTGCATATTATTTTATGCCAAAATAAATGAATAAATAAATAATGTTTTTTCTGGGAGTTGTAAGGTTTAATTTAAATATCATTGCAAAATGTAGGTGATATGTATGTGTATACATGCTAATCGGAGTTTGAATCATAACTAAATTTGGGCAGAAGTTGTCCTAACTGAAGAGCTGTGGAGGAGCCAAATGATCCGGCTGTTACTGCAGAGCCGAGCTAAATGATCCGGCTCCATGCAAACACCTGAAACTCTCATCACTATTACCAAGTTGGCAACCTGCATCCACCCTTTTCATCTGAAAGTCGTCTGCCCCCTAGTGAGCAGAAATCAGTAAATGAAGCTACATTTTAATGCATAATTTATGCAATACTTAAAATACACTGGTGTACAGTGAATTTATTTCCGTGGAATTTCTATTTTGTGTTTTCATTTTCTGTTACTTTCTGTTTGGACCTAACTACATTTTAAGGGCAAATATACTTTTACTCCACTGCATGGATTTGACACCTGTGTTTAAAGAATTTACAAATACAATATATTCAGACTTTATTGATCCCTAGTGTGAAATTCACAAGCTACCCATGAAGTAGCTTATTACCAACTTTTATTGTTTCCAAACATGGGATTATTAAAACAGTATATAAGGTTATTAAAATAGGCTTCAGTGTTACCAGCTGCAACATTAAAGTGATGAACACATTAGTCCAATAATACAATATTCATGGATGTGAAATGATTGACTACTCTTACTAATGGTACCTTAAGTGTTTTGGAGCAAATACATTTCCACTGGTACTTTATGAACACTGTACTCGTATTTCTATATTGTGTTATTGCTCCTTTACTTGCATAGATGAGCACAAACTGCATAAAACATCTAACACGGTTCTCACTGTCAGTTTGTTATACGCTGGGGCTGCTGTTGTTCAGTCTAAAGCCGGAAAACGCGTCATGTCAGCTGGACTTACTCTGCTCCTATGGTGTGGACACACTAAGACAACCGTCAGGGACTGTCCATCAGCCTGGTCTTTGTGCTGTGTCTTGAACCGTTGGGGCTAGTTGAAAATCCGTTGGCAGCTTAATGGCCGATTCCATGTGTTTGATTGGCCAAAAATGATGAATTCGTATCAGTCATCATCTGCCCTTTGGTGAATGAAACCACTGTAATTGGCTGTTAAGCTTAACCAATCAGTGCTCAACAAGAAACTGTAAAAATGCCAGTAAAATGTACAGGCATTATTAACATTTATATATATACGATATATCCCTATATAGTAGTAGTTTGGGAAACCAGAGGCTGTGGAAATGGCAACAAAGTGGCTCGCCCACTTTCTCTTCCATTTTTGCAGTGTGATCGAGCACCACACACAGGCCCAGGAGAAGGCTCGGCCTGTCACAGCGAGTCCTTTAAAACACTCCGTTATTTATCCAAGAGCTTCTTTAGTCTTTTCTCAGACAAGGGAAAATCTAAATTTTAATGGGATGGTGTGACTGGGCCTCATGCTCACAATAAGGTGACACAGTTGGAAAATTGTTTTGTTTAACACTTATATAGCAGGGTAATTGTGGGGTAAAATTTCATAATAACAGAGGTATAATATCTAGGTAATGGCACTGTAATAGAAAGGGTAGTCTTTGTAATAAAATATTAATGGGGTAATAATTATGTAATACCAAAATAACGGGGTTACAATTCATGATACTTGCTAAAGTAAAAACCAGGTAATAAATTGGTGTAAGCAATAGACCAAAATCACATGGGTGATGAGAAACTACAACCCAAGCCCTCAATTATTTGAATTTTAACCAAACAATTGCCCAATGTTTGGTTGTTGCTTTTGTTGCCCTTTTCTTTTCTCTCTCCACTTTCCACTTGCCCCAACCGGTCAAGGCAGATGTGCGTCCAGCCTGAGCCTGGTTCTGCTGGAGGTTTCTTCCATTTAAAGGAGTTTTTCCTCTAGCTGCTCAACGGGGATTTGTTGGCTTTTCTCTAAATGTTTGTATAGTTTTGACTTTATTATGTAAAGTTCCTTGAGATGACTTTGTTGTGAATTGGCGCGATATGAATAAAGTTGAATTGAATTGAATACAAGCACAAGCATTAGTGTACTGTCCTTTATAATTAGACTACAACATGGTTGAGTAAAATATTTTTTTTCAAGTTGATAGCTGACAGGTGGATACGACCGTACTCCATATCCAGTTAGTTTATTGTGTTCTGATCCCACACGCATCATCAAAAAATGTTTTTCCCAGTAAATCACTTACAAAATGTTTGCGTACAAAACCAGACAGGTTTTAATTAAATACTCCAATTATAAAAGGCTAACAATTTCTATTTGCTCTCATTGTTTTAGTTTCTATTGCGTTTGAATGACCATATTATCCACAGCATAAAGGCATTAATCTGCATTTTTAGTCCCGTTTCATTCACGCATGGCATTTCTAACAGTAAAGTGCTCAAAAAAAAAAACAAACAACTTCTCTTTAACCAATCTAACATATGGTGAGACAACAACACCTGCAACCCTCTTTTGAGACAGTGGACTTTGTCACAATCATGTGCAAGTACCCGATTACACACAAATATTCAATCCCACACACAAGCAGGTTAGAGTTTCTCTTCGCGGCTCACACACATGCCTGGTTACATGTGCTTTATACTGTCAGTGGTACAGGCTGACTGGGGATTTAGTTCGGAGCTTCATAATGTTTAGTTTAACTTTATCCTTCTTTCTTTTAATCAGTATTATTATCCAACACAAATGTGTGTATGTGTACGTTTTCTTGGACGGCTCTGTTTGAGTGTCTACACTGGGATATTGTTGTCCATCGTATGAACAGGTAAGAATCGAGCTGTATCTGTATACAGGCATATAAGCGCACACACACACACACACACACACACACAGACACACAGACACACATGCACGCCAACACACAAAACGCACTCAATTTCGTCAAACCCTGTTTTTGACCCCTGTCGGTGGACAAGTGTGAGCCATGTTTCGCAGTCAAACACATGTATGCGGACAAAATCCGCACTGCAGCAACAAAAATAAAATATGCTGAATTCTCACTAACATTTTGAGGCTGCATTTTTTTAAATTCCAGCATCTATATTCTAAACTGGAATTATTCTGGAATACTAGTTGGTGTGTTATACAAGGTCAAACTGCAGTGGGGAGTTGTCCTTGTGCGAGTACGTCCCTGTAATGTTAAGTGCTTGGGCCGGTGCCACAGGACAGAGTTTCATTATATCATGGCTGACAATCAGTGGATGTGTTTTCCCTGCCTACGTCTTTACGCTGATAACATGTACACACTTGCCCACGTCACGAGACAAGGGGACCACATCATACACAAGGGGTAATAAGGAATCTGAGAGCTAACACCATTGATTTCTACCCCTTGCACAATTTTTTCCCACTGTCTCTACACTGATTCATCATTTAAGCTCCCTGTTTTTGAGCTGAAAATTACAACGGAGCAAATAAGACAATGATTTCTCAATACATCACAACATCACTGATAACTGAACAGGCAAAACTGCCAAAAAAAAAAAAAAAGTCTGTTTTTCAGTTTGTTGACTTCACTGAAGATTCAGTGAGACTGTAAAAGTTATTTCCTCTTTTTTGTCACCTCTGACATATGATCCAGTCTGTTGTGCTCTGTGTGTGTCACATCTTTGAAAAGCAGCCTGATCCCATGACAGGAAAACATTACATCACAGCCCGTGACATCAACGTGACAGCTGACGATGGAAAAATGGCGTGGAGCCGCAGAGATGACAGTTTAATGGAGTCTTCTTTTAAGATCACGACGTCCATTAGCAGTTCAGGAAGGCACATAAGACTTTTAGAGTGCTCTCCAGTGATTAGCTGAGATTTATGTCCTGCTGTTTTGAGTGACAGGCACTTGAACACCTTTCTGCCCCGTTGCTATGGACACAAGACATAATGAAAGAACATGTGAGTAGCATATAAAATTACCCTGTGCAAAATGTAGGCCAGATGTGACAAAATGCATAAAAGAAAGGAGCATGAAAGTGATGCTGAAGTATGTGGGACTTACCCAACTTGTATTTTTCTTTTGCCTCTGCTCTCTCTTTGGCATCAAAGTACCAGACTGTGATGGCATAGCTGTAAAACACAAGAGAGAAAACTGAAAATAGGAAAAGCCGCAATTTTTTTGGAATAAGTTTGAAAGTGTGATTTAACAAGAGAAACCTATGTCCCCATCAGTAACAAATAGTTTAACAGTTTCATGTCCCATTGCTCTTAACAACAATGACTATCTTGTCATTCAAATTAGATCATTTCCAGTCCAAAACTGACTGGGATGCAAATGCAAATGAAGTAGTTTCCAGCCACAAATTACAAAAACTGTAGGCCATAACAAATGTCCCAGGCAGCAGAAAGTTCATTTCCACAGCGTCTAGTCTCTCCTTTGGGACTGTGTTGTTTATTCCTGTCTGTCGTGTCGGTGCCTCTCCAGCACGAGTCCTGCAATCGAACCTTCCTCCCGTCTCTCTCGGCGACCCCCCTCAGGAAGCACACATTTCCTGCCTCAGACCCCACCTCACACCTCCCTCCCCCCCAGCAGTCAGGAGGAGGAGTAAAGTCATATGTCTTGTGGGTTCTTGACAGATACAAACATTTGAATGTAAGATTTGAGTTACATGCTTACACCAATCTGTCTATGTGTAAAACAAACCAATCTCATCAGGATTTGGATCCTTATTTTTTAATTTTATTTGTTAGTTTTTGTTTATTTGTCTCTTTTCGATTGTTTGGATTTATGAAAATCCAAGTGCTATAAAGTTATTGAGTTTGGTTAACTTTAAAGAGGCACGACATAAAAGAGAAGGGGACGGCAATAATGAAACTTATTTTTCTCCGTTTCATTTCCTCTGAGTGGGACTTGGTTACCTTGGTTACCTTGGTTAGATCATTTGCTGGTTTAGAGGGCTTTTTGAGGGTTAGGAGTAGGTTTTAGGGTTAGGGTAAGAATACGGTTTAGGTTAGGATTAGGGGAAATAAATCTAAATTGACAACTCTGCTCAGTTTAGACCAGAGAGTAAAAGGCATATCATGGGCTGATGCTCCTTGATTCCATGTCCTGTTAGGGTTTGGATTAGTGGGCTTACAGTAGACGGTTAGGGTAAGAAGAGGGTAATAGATTATATCAATGAGTTTCCTCAGCTTTATGAGACACAAGTCCATCTCACTCCGTGTGTGCGCGCATCTTTATTTAACCTGCTGGGTTTATCATTTATTAAATATTCATAATAAATCTACTTGTGTTTTCCAAGCAAACAGTGTTCAATTATTCAAGATGTAACTGAGAATATTAAACTATTCTGTGACGATGATGATGATGATGATGTTTTTAGCTATTACATTCATTTACAGTGAAGAGAAAACTTACTGAGCAACATTGGCACTGAGTTGCATCATAGCAAACAATGTCAAATTTGACAGCTTTACATGAATCTGCATGTGCGTGTTAATAAATTCTAACCGAGTGGCGTAGGCTGGCTTCACTTCGTGTGGGTTCCTGCGGTCAGACCAGAAGATGAGCAGCCTGTCAAACAAAGGTTCAATGTTGGCTACCACATTTTTGCCTTCTGGGTAGATCTGCAACAATCCACCTTGTTTCTACAAAAACAAACACACACAAAAATACACAACAGTCACTTATTTGCACACTGGCTATAATTTTCTTTTTTTGTGCCACCAAGTATTGTTTGGTGTAACTCAATTGCCTTTAAAAAGAAGCTTAAACTAAGGACAGAGAGTTCTAGTAGAACAATATCAGATGCATTTAAACCCATGTCAATATGACATGTTTTAGTACCTGAAAACAAACTGCTTCTGCAATGTTCTTTATTTGCTCTGACGTGTTTTTCAAATGTTCCAAGAAATGCTTTTTCTAAATTACATTAAAAATTGTAAGTGTACCTTAACATCCCAGTTCTTGTTAAGATAGTAGATACAAGTAATGCAGCGTCCATCACCGTTGGGGTTGTCAACATGGCGGACATACCCTGCCCCGTTACCTGGGTAACAGGCAACCATAGCCTAAAAAAAAAAAAAAAAAAAACAGAAAAAGAAAAGTATGGTATTATTAACACGCCAGAGATACAACAAAAACACATGCAGATTGTGATGGGATATTTATTCTCTATACCACATAAACTGGTTGTTTTTTTAAATAGAATTGCTCAATGAATCTGCAGTAAGCTGAGCCACAGATGATCCACTCCATTCCATAAGTTTTAACTGGCACAATAAGTGGGCTTTTCCACTGCTCCCTGGTACGTCTTCCAGTAGACCTTACCCAGTGTAACATTCCTTATTTGTAATTTGGGACGCAACAGTCACAAGAGAGAAAGAGCAGCAAAATGTGTCAGAGTTCAACGGTTGTTCCTAGCTACAAAACAATCGGCAGATAAAGTGTCCAGGTTCAAACAATAGTATAGCGCTGCCATTTCCCTTGCTCAACATCTATGTCTGGGGGGCTGTTAAACTGCTGGGGGAGTCAAAGGGAAATGAGACCTGCATGGGAGCTTTCAGTCAATGTGCATTCCAGACCAGGGCCCACTGCAGGAGCACGAAACTGTAAACAGTCTGCAGGCGTAGGAACAAAACTTTGCCACAGCACAGGAATACGTCAGTTTAAACCGCAGGCCCATGCTCATGTTTCACATTCTCACATTGCTTCCAAAGAAAGTGATCTTTCATTCTCAGAAGAGCAGAGGAAGTCCACAGCTGGTTCACTTACTGACGGGCTTGAGCCTGTGCCGGCAGAGAGAGAGATAAATAGGTGCTGATAGTCTGCAGCGTGTGTAAAGCAATAATTTGTCAGTTATCTCTCCGGGCTGACTACAAAGGGAGACGCGGTCACTGTCTTGACTTATATTGTTCTGCATGGGAAGCAGAAGGTACGATGTCGGAGTCAGTGCATCAATCAGCTCAGCTCTGGGACACTATCATTCATGACTAACAGGCTTGGGACTGTTGCAGTATTGATTTTACTTGTCTGACACTATCATTTGAGCTCTTGTCAGACAGTGTGAGTGTCTCAACCCTCAGGAAACCAAACAGCACTCACATAAATTTCCAAAACAAATGCATGTCTACGTGTTGTTTGTGAAACTCTAAAAATGACAGTTTGGTGTAGAAGGGCTTTGGTCCGAGAGCACACTGCCCTCCACCGCCTCCTCTTCCTGCATTGGCGTTTCCCTCCTCATTCACAGCCAAACGACTTTGCTTGTATGGTCAGTGAATCTGTGTGGCTGCTATTGTCAGCTCTCATTAACGACCAATGCTCACAGTCAGAGCTCATTAACCTCCGGACACTTTGCTCCTGGCTCCAATTGACAACCAGACCGTCTCCATAAACACAAACACACCAAATGCCCTAAGAATTTGTTTTGCGGAAGTTATCGGAGGAAAAGTTACCACAGCCAGGAGACCTTTAGTCCTCTGACGTCACTATCAGGTTCACATCTGACCTGTTGTTAATTACCCATTTGATAATAGATTGATACTCTTTCTTGTAGCTATAGTTGCCCCACGAAGTTGCCCCTTTTTGACAACAGACCTTTTATATTTGCTTCAAAACGTACAATTTAGAAGGTAAAAACAATCAGGAAAACTGTTATATCATGGTTAAAATTATGTGATTTTTAGAAAATAGAGTTATCACATCAGTCGTGGTATGGTGTATATTCTTTCATTTGAATTACTGTATGCAGTACATATGGATGAAACAGCAGAGAAAATCATTTGTCAAGGATGATGGTGGTTATTTGGAATGTGCACGTACTCAGGAAAGTGTATTATTCCTGAAAATAGCTTTTCCAAACTGTCAACAGTCCTAACAACTGTAATTTACATGTATTATGCCACAGCAGACAGCTAGGTCCATAGCCTGGAGCATAAACACATCACACACACAAATACGATACACAATGTCTAGGTCACAGCTCCCACAAGACAGGCATATCATTTACTAAAAGACGTACGTTATTTATGCTAGTTCATCCACGGCGTTTCACAAAAATAAGATATGTATTCATCACGTTACTAGAATTCAAAGTAGTTCCACAGATGTCCACAGTGTGTGTGTGTGTCCATGGACACACACACACAAAAATACACACAGCATGACGCAGCATGTCGTGATCATATCTGTCATTTCTCCTTCATCTCCACTGAGATCTGGGCCCACACCAAGTTAAATTCTAATTGGCACCAACCACCTGTCTGCCAGGCACCGGCGCTGACGCCATAATTGCAGAGCTGGGTAGATCCCTGGGCAGTCAAGGTGATGGCCGGACAGGCAGAACAGGCTGTTCTGGACGAGAGCAAAAATAAACTCTTAATGCAGCACACATATTCCGATAAGACGAATGATGGTGGAGTGAGGGGACTGGGGCCAGATAAGGCTCAACAAATACAGGCCTTAGAAAAACCAAAGACTGCGAGAGAGAGAGAGAGAGAGTGGGACTACTATAGGTGTGATGAGGGGATACTTCTTGTGATGATAATAAATACCGAGGGCAATGTGCATTTTCTTTGGATGCAAAGCATGTAGAGATTTTCTAATATACCTTTGAAGTCAAGATAAGAGTGCACGTCTTTAGCAACAAAACTGGCAACGATTTTCAAGTCTGGTGCCATTGTCCATATATAAAACCGCAGCACTGATTTTTAAAAGGTCTAAATAGGATCATCTGTATGATCTGTAAAAATGTAAATACTCATAACGCTTTATAAGAAACAGGATGGTCCTTGACAAAAACTTCACATGGCAAGAGTCATTTGTGTGTCAATAAAGTGGATAAAGTAATCAAACTGTGCATTTATTGTTCCTTGACAGGGTGATGTTTAACTGCTTTGTCATTCCCAGCTTTTGTCGGTGTTGTTCACATTGATTCATGTCATCGCCCATTACTCATCTGAAATCACATGTTGGTTGCTTATTCTATAAGCTGGTTAATGATTTAAAACAATAGCTAGACTGGTAGTGGGCGGCCTCCGAGTACTCCCAAGTTGCAGCCCTGTTTTTAGAAATCATGTTTATTTAAAACATTCCTTTTACCTTTAAAGAAGGATAAATGGTGAAGAAACAAATATTCAAATGTACTTTATTATTCGTATAATGGTCGGTACTTTTATGTAAACATAACAGACAAAAGGAGGTGGAAAAAAGTACTCTGGCCTTTTGACTCAATCCGGCTGTGGACCCAATGACCTCTACTATGACTCACCGCTGAACGTTAGGGTGTGCTGTGCATGCGCGTTTCTGTGGGTGTGAGCGTATCCATGTGCGCAGGGTACTTGCCTTTTCAGTAACATTGGTTTCATATCAGCGTTAAGTTTCTAACATTCAACCATGCATCGAATATGACGCGGATTATGAAAATAAATAAAATATGCAAATAAATGTGAGGTAGCAAGCACCATATCCTACACGAATTCTTACTATGTGTGATCATTTTACAATTTTCAGGGCTGCAACTCCAAAGCACTTGCTCTACTATTAGTGTAATGATTACTTAGTGGAAAACAAATGAGTAAAAATGGGCTTCAACTGGCTGGATTTACTTAAGTAGGTAAAATGGCAAAAAAGCAGAAAATGCTCACAACGGAGAACAAGTTGGCTCATCAGTCCAAGAACTGATCATGTGATTATGAAACAATTTTAATGCACTGACACGCAAACGATGAAAATGACGTAACCAGGCTACTCAGTTTACCCACTTTTTCACCGTAACACATGAATGTTCCACAATCCCATGCACAAGGAAATCTTACTCCCAGCCCTAAATGCAAACTAGCGAGGATCTGTGTAGCTGCATTGTGCTCATTAGTGTATGGTGCCGCCTGCATGGTGGCACTACCAAGCTGTCAGAGGGGCATCCGAGAACATGCTGCTGCAGCAGACATTCTCCTTATGCCAAAGCTTCTGCTGCATTGCCCTTTCTCACTCTAGCTCAACACCATCCTCCCACTCCTTGCTCCCTATCCCCCACTCGCCTTCACTCTCACTTCCAGTCTATCCACTCCCCCTTCATGTATCTTATTCCCTATTCTGCCGAGTTGTTTTGTTCTTTAATACAACACTCCCCGACTACCACCTTGAACCATATGAGCTAAATTACTATTGCCTTTGTTAATGCTATAATCCTTACAACTGCATATCTCACACGCAGCGAAACCTGGCTCCCGCTGACCTACAGGAGTCAGGGTACAGAAACATTAGGGACCGCTGTTGATGCATTATTTCGGGCATTGCTAGCCCCTCTCTTTTCTCTCTCCATCTATTACATACACAATGTGCCACTCTTCTCTGTATGGGCCTGTTACCTAGGTAACGGCTGGAAAACATTTTGTCCAAATGGTGAACAAGGGGGTTGATAAGACACAGGAGAAAAAGAGTAGAGTGAAAGACGGGGCAGAGAAAAAAAAGGGGGGATCCGAATAAAAGATGAATGGAGACAAGAAAATAAGGTTCTGGGAATAACTGCAGCTGGACAATGAGGGAAAGGGAAGGACGGAAAAGCGCAGTGACCTACGTACAGTAGTTATAACTCCTCCCTGATCCTGTGCTGGATTGGTTTCCCATGAATTGCTCATTCTCATGCACGCTCCATCACTGTATCTATATCTATGCTGTCTCCTCATCAGGACATTTTGTACTATGAAATACTGAACGCTTTTCTTTTTTTAACAAAAGACGAACCAAGTGATCTTGAAAAGGAACTGTTGGCATTTTGCAACATAACACTTTAACCTGTGAATCAGTTGGACATCACTGTGCTTAATGACAAAAGCAAATAGTGTTTAGGGGGGGTAAACAGTGCACTACATCCTATAGCTTTAGCAGCGTAATGTACGAGAATAAACTCCATTTTATAACCCGGTCTCTTCCCAGGAAACTACTTCCACGGACCTGTCTGGACTGCTGCCTGACCTCATTCAAACAGCTCTCCAAGTAAAACAATGACCCAACCTCGATTCAATACATCTTGTACTCTTTTTATTGGGCTCTGCACTGATTATTAGGAAAGCCACAACTAAACTTCATACATCTTTCTCTCTTGTCTTTATAACGGGCAGAGAATTCAAGGTGACAGCTTTGATGTGTTAAAAATTTTGCAAATTAAAGTTTACCGCAACCATGAAAAGTAGCTGCAGCACAAATGGGTCAAGAGATGAAGATAGTTTTAAAGCTTTGCGCTGGTAAAACTGTGTGTGCGCTACACAAAGTTTAACTAACAACTGCAGAAAAACTCAAGTATTTCTGGCTTCCTGGTAGAACCTCCCACCTAATGTCCTGACTGAAATTGGCAATGCTGCCTCACATTTTCAGAGCTGATCAGACATAACAGACAACAAAAGCCCTCCTGGATTTCTTTTCCACATTGGGCACAGTTTGACGAGCTCAAACCTGTCAAACTGACCTCTTCTTGCAATGCTGAAATGATGGGTAACAGTCCAAGCTGGCATACGATGGCTAACTCCCAGCTGACAGAGAAAAATACCATGACGCTAGATCCTGAAGACCAGTCATACAGTCACAGATTATAGAGTAGCTAGCACAGAAACATAGATTATAGACAAAGAAGTGTGACAAGTTACTTAATATGAGTGTTTGTTGATTATTGTTACAGGATGGACAATCAGTGGAGATGGAAAAAAAACCTCAATCTGAGAGTTATTGACAAGTCCTGGCTCGGTTAATAGCAGAAATGTGTCATTACAGGAGTAAGCAGCAAAAGAAGGGTGATTTGGGACTAGACGTTAAAAACAGGTACCTTTCGGAGACTATGATGAAAATACATTTAACCAGCTATTAGTTGTTTATGTGTGTAGTGGTTACATAATTACCATGATTAACGAATTAAACATTATAGAACGTGGAATACAGAAACTGAGGCACACAGTGTAATCACTATGGATGGATTGTGATGGCAATTCTGATACAGACCCAGAGTTTTTAGTTTCCTCTGGTACCAGTTTACGGCAGTGGCAAACTTAGGCAGGTCGAAACCCAGGAACAGGGCCAGACTAGGGAGCAGACTCTTCTTATCAAGGTCACATGCCAGGAACACAGCACTGCTAATGCTGACATCCTACCTGACCGAGGTGTGTGTGTGTGTGTTACATGCCTGCATGTCTGCATTTGAAATGCAAGACGAAGCAGAGCAGACATGACACAACTGCACTAGCTAGTGTCATCAGACTACCTCTGGCTTTTCTTTTGTACACAGATTTGTAAAAAGCTCCCTGTCTGACTTACACTCACCCCTGACCTCTCCTCTTACCTTAGTACGTCCGTTGATGACACAGTCCCCTAGCTGTCCATTGGCAGCACTGTACATGACGGTCTCATCGATGTGAGCCATCAGTCTCCCAATGCTCTCGCACCCGGGCTCTTTTCCCTCCACCCAGGCAATCTGGTCACCCCGAATGCTCCGAGAGGGAATGTTCTTCTGGCTCACCAGTTGCCCCCCCCGAAATTTCCCGCTGCGGTTGAGGATGTTCACCTCCTCCAGGACTTTATCGCCCAGCTGAGGACCTAAAAAGGTGTCCTTCACACAGATGCCGTAGTACTTCATGCAGGGGATGATGTACTGCTGGGCTATGCGCTCTGCAGACCAGCCAGGTCCTGCAGGAGGCAGCAGGGCTGGTACGCTCTTAGCCTCCACAGGGGAGGCCTGACCAGGCGCAGCCGATGGTCCTGAGGATGTCAGCTTACAGCCTTTGTGCTGGTTAGTATGAGGGGCAGGAGGGGTTAAAGGAGACTGAGGAGTGACACAGTGGACATGATTGGTGGTCATCTGGCTACTATGAGAGCTGCCGCCACAGTTAACGGTGTTGGCTGTGAGCGGGGCAACTGCTCGGGCCACTCTGGAGGCCTCTGGGGATTTGTGAGGGACGCTTCCATCTGCCAACCTCCTCCGTTTGAGGTCAGAGTCTCCTGAAGCAAAACTAGGATCCGCAGAACCTCCCAAGTCTGGTGAACCCGTTACAAGACCATTAAGAGCTCCTGACCCCAGATCCCAGTTCTCCTCGCCTCTCCGTTTCTGCTGTTGCACCTGTCTGGCTTTCAGGTCCCCATTGACCCTCCTCATCACTAAAGGGCACTTCTCGTGAGCTGCCCGCTCACCATTTTCCACCAGACAGGCTCTGCTGGTGAGGGGGTGCATATGGCTGCCGGTTACTCCGGCCGCCCCCTTCATCGGTGCCGGGTAACCGTTTGGCGTGTGAGCCACGACCCCAGCGTGGCTCCCCTCCACGGTGGCACACGGGGTCACCGCCCCGCCGTTGTAGACCGGCACGCCGGTTTTCGACTGTTTTGTCGGGCTTGTGATCCCAGGTGAGTCGGTCTGCGAGGCCAGGCCGGCGAGTAACTCCGCGGCCGTTGGACTCCCGACAGGCGCCGCACAGAAGCCGTTCAGCCCCATGTCCCCTCGATACGTGTGCTGAATCTCCACCGCTCCGCGGGCGAGCTGCTGGCTGCTCGTCCTTCTCTCCGGCGACGACGGACGGTGACGGATGCGCTTGGGTTTAAAAGCTCCGCGCCTCCCAAGCTCTCCATTTCACCCCGTCTGCTGGATGCGCACGTAGCTCACGTCCTCGCCTCATTTTCTAGCGGAGCCGCTGCTGCTTCCAGTGACAGACGGGAGCTCCGCCGCAGCCGGAGCACGAGTTCCACGACCGACTCCTCGCTTTGCTTTGATTTGCCCCATTAGTCGCGGCGGACGCTCTCAACCGGTGTGTTTGTCCGTATCCATGTGAGAAACATGTCGGTTTCTGTGGGGGGCAAATGATACACGTTAGGGCTATTAATAGGCACTTCTCAAATAAATCTGCACTATTTCTAACGTCGGCACATACAGTATTAGCGAGGCCTGCCGGGGACAAACACAAAGACAGGGCTGTGTAATGGGCTGGAAACCCAGTATTATCAGCTAGTATGATTTCTCATTGGAGCAAAGAAGCGCACGTTATATGTGGCTTTATTATTTACTGTTTGTTTATTAGCTGCATAACAGAGACGACAGTTGTCGCCACGACGTAACGTATCGTTGACGTCCACGTAGACTCCTGACGAAGGAGACGCTGAAGAAGAAAGGCCCAGAAAAACTCACTTTTATTCAGTTTGATCTAAGATAGACACACACAACATTTGAATTCACCCCGACACAAACCGCTCCTAGCTCAACTATTGTCTCCTACAATTTGAATTAACACCACATGTCATGAAATAGCCGTCAAATCTGTCGTCATTTTTTAACTATTACCGAGCAGCTCCGTGCTCCGTAGCTCCCTCACTAAAGTCAACGCTCCGGGCGGAAACTTAGCTGTGACCGTTCGCTCAGCTGAAGGACACGGATGGAACCGGCGGCTCCTCGCAGAGCCACAATGCGCTGAAACGAGCCGCTTTTCCCCGGGAGCCCCCGTCCTCTGCTCACCTACGGCAGCCGACAGCCGAGCAAATCCTCAGCGAGCGTACGTGACAGCCCGAGTGTACGCATGTTATTTCCGGGATTGTCTTGTTCGTGTGTTCGTACCATCCACTCCGTGTGTGTGTGTGTGTGTGTATCGGATTTAAATAATGTCGACGGCAACCGACGCCGGTCTGACACATGAAACCCCGGAGAGGGAAGGAGGGAGATGCTTGGAGACACACCAGAGCCCCCCCCTCACTAACCAAGGACCGTCTTCTCCGTTATGTCCATGTGTGTCTCCTGTCCCCCCCGTCCTCAGCGCGCGCACCCCCCGGTCTCCCCCCATCGAGTCTTTTACATTGGAACAGGCCACGTGACCGCCTGCTACTCTACGGCAGACATTAGGGCGCAGAACAGACACCTCCCGTGATAAAGAATAAATCCCAGGGATGTAAAGAACTCATTGCACAAACAGCAATATTAAAATGTCATATCCAAACATCCCACCTAATTATCAGGGTGGGAGTGAAATGCACCACTGCAAGTAAAAGTCTTGCACTGACTGAACGTTTGTGTGTCTGTGAGGGGGACAGTCTTCTCTGACTGTGAGAGAGGTGATAAGTGGCTAAAACAATCACAATCATGTATGCCAAAGGTCTGCAATTAAGTGACCTGTTTTTCACTAATTACTATAATTTCCTTGACCATAATTGTCACTTACCACATTTCTGTTATCACCGGCAAATGTAATAGTTTTTCAAATATAAGGTTTTTATAGTTGAACACTTTTCTAACACTTAGTTTGGAACATGTCCTTCAACTTGAGTAAAGAAGTGGTACTTTTTTTATGTGTAGTGGACTTTTATTTGAGTTTTGAACTTTTGTCCTCAACCTTTGAATGTATATACAGTATGTTGCATTCAATCTTCCTGTCTAACATAATTGTTCATTCTTAAATAGAAGAACATAAATATAATATTATGGAGCAACATCAAACAGTGGAGCATTCAGTTTTGACTTTAAGTAGATGATTTAGTGAATGCTTGAAAGCAAAAAGCCTGTTCACTGAATATTCCCATGCATCTTAAAACCAATAATGTCAAAAAGATAATCAAAAGGAACCAAAGTCACTCATTTGTGTGATTTACAGTTACATTTATCACACTGCCCTATGGCATGGGATGTGTTTATTAGAAGACAGTAGCAGCAGCTGTTGTTTAGTTCAGAGCCATTTCTATCAGTAATGGGGCTGAGTGTCTGTTTGATGGGTCTGTTTCTCAGCCTACCAAACATACAGTACTGTGCGCTGAACACTAAACCCTTGCTTACATTTGTCACATTACTGTCCACTTACTGTATATGTTTGCGTAACAGGAAGTGAGATAATGGGCTGTTGTAAGGCCAGGACAGGGGTCATGGTGCTTGGATTAGTCCCTCACAGTGAGGGATTAGGGACAGAATGTATTGACATAAGACTGGACGCATGCATTTGTTGCTTCCCCTGCAGCTCTGCCTCATATCGATTAACCTAGCGTGAGGCGACCCAAAGAGCTGTGATTTCTCAACATGTGTGCGCGCAACTGTAATGTATGTAAATGGAAATACAAACACACACAAATGCAATGCAACTTCACAAACAAACACAAACAAACACAATGCAACTTCGAAGGTCATCTTCTCTGTGCACAAATAGGTGTATTTCTCAAATTGTTGCATTATTCATTTAAGGACATGTCATGCAGATTGGCAGACCAGAGTAGTTGAAGAGAAAACAAGAGTAATAATGTTGAAGACTGTGCGAGACCCATTACGCTTCGGGTTGACTGCATCGACTCACTGACCTCAACTGAACAACTACACTGTCAGAGATCAACATATTTTAGATTTTATTATGGCAATGAGGGTTCCATGGTGTAGAAAACACAATGATCTTTGAGCAGTGTTCTGGTCATAATTATAGCTGCACAACAAAACAGTAGCAAAACCAACCATGGTTAGTATCAATCAGGAAACTCTTCATCAACCGTTTAAAAGATCACACATACTTCTGTATTTAATTTGAATTGTGCTGTGAGAGTGTGAAAGACAAAGGAAATGAGAAACACTGTACTGCAAACAGAGGACCTATTTGGGGTCGTTTCATTGGTGGGTAATTGATCATGTTTCTCGAAATTACCACAGCACGTCTGCCATGTGACACCAACTGGTAACAATTAAAAAGGCTGCAGTCGCCATGATGTTGTGTTGCTTATTGGCCATGAAGCTAAAGTGAGTTTCAGATGCAGAAATGCGGATAGGTGTTGGCAGTGTTTGCCTGGGCGAGTCCAAGAATTGATACAGTCCCTCAAAGATTTTACAGCAGTGACAGATGAGCGATGATTCACTGTTTGGCTTTGACTGTGGGGAAGAATATGCACCAAGTTCCAAATTGCTCAAGGTGATGTTTGAACAATCAGCAGAATACTAAATGCCTGGCAAGAGACTTGTCTTTGATTCGATTGCAGCAGATATAGCTGGGGATATAGTGCATGTGTGCAAGTAGATACATGTACAGACCATTAGCCTGTGATGCAAGTTTCAGCAGTGTCGTTGAAATAATAGAATCAGAATTAATTATAATGGCTTAAAATAAATCAGCGTCACCCTGTACAAGGAGAGCTAAAGGAAAGCTGTGGGGGAGACTGGGGACGGTTGCAACACTTTTTACATTTGTTTCAATTTCCCATAGACAGTTTCTCCCAGAAAGACAAGACACACATCTCTCAGCCACCCACACACACTTCTTTCATATTGCTACATGTGGCAATATATGTGCAATTTATATCTTAATAGTCAAATGTTGCAACCGTCTTCATAACTCAGGATGTGAAACAAAGTGTATTTTTTAAATCATGTGATGCATGTTAATGAACGACAACTGAATGATAAGTTCAGTGAAAGGTTAATGAGCGGACAAGTAAGTCATTATTTGTGGGTGGTTGTGTTGTAGTGTTTTGTCTGCCTGTGATGTAGCATATGTGTGTATCAGAGCCAGGATAAGAAGGAAATTAAGCCACTTTGGGACAAGAGCAAAATGGCTCGTCCATAAGTGCAAGCTCACCTCAAATGATGATGTTATGGCAAGCGTTTATAATAATGTAGAACAGTTGCTACAATATGTTGCAACTGTCCCCACACAGACACTAGCTTTACACCGTAGATTGGACATAAGCAAATGCCAATGCCTCATGCAACAGATAATCTGACCATGAAAAAAAAAAACACGGCATTGTCTTGAATTGTGCTTTTTGATGAAAGAGAGGCCACACAGGGCTGCTTTCTCTGGTGGGAGGGGCAGCTAACTGAGCATGTGCCGTATGAATGTCATAACGGAATCTCATTCCTGATGGGAGTGATACCCTCTGTTGCAGCTGTCCCCAGTCTCCCCTGCTGTGATTAAAGGGAAAAAACAAACACAAACATATATTCACACACCTGCAACTTTAAATGAGCCAAACCACTTCCTGTCCTGCATCCTTAACCATTTATATCTCATGGCATGTCCCCTCAAAATGCATAATTCATATAATGGAATGTGACAGAATGACATAAATTAGTTGAAAACACCATTAAATTGATTTGATCTATATTTGTATTCTTGAGTATTTGTTCATGGTTACTTCTCAAGTATAAACTTCTCTCTGTTTATTAATGTCATTCAATTATTCATCTGCCGACCACTTGACACTTGTATCTAACACTTGTTTGCTCGAAGGATTGAAAAACAGTGGTCTCTTTGCCAAGGTCAGTGCTGAGCGCAGCTGGCTGGAATCCCCCAGACTGTGTAACGCAGACGAGTGCAGCTCTGCACGTATACTTCTCTCAGTCCCTTTCTCTCTCCCTCTCTCTTTCCTCTTTTCTGTTGACACTACATAAATCAAGTGGAATGGACAACACAGAGTCAAAAGTTGAAAACCATGAGAATGTCTATTTACTTTACTTTTTGCTTGGCAATATGGTTGAAAAACATTCAATAATTATGTGTGTACAAAAAAAAGTGTTTTTTATTCTCAGTTATTTTAGTTTAAATGTCTTATTTACTGTCATCCTATGTGTCCATCAAGCCAGTTGTGTTCTACAAGTAAAACTTGCCAAATCTGTCACTAATGCCTGCGGGCAGAGATGAGACGAGATGAGTGACATGCCCAGTGCTGATGGATGAAGGCCAAGCCAATCTGACGGCCGCGTTGATAACATTTTGGCGTCTTGGGCAGATTGATTTTTTTAGGGACAAGTGGGTCAAAAGTGATGTGACCATGAGATAGGACGAGAGGAGTTATTTGTAGGCCTACATTTGTGAGACAAAAGTCCCCATGCCGGCTTACAGAACAATATGAGAGAGAGAGAGCAGAAGGAAGAAGAGTGTTTGTTGAGTAAAATGTAGGAACTGAGTGCAAAGGGGAAAGAAAGTGAGTGATAGCAGAGAGGACAGAGTGTGATAGAGGTCAGTGAAGTGGTAAGGCTGGGAAATCTGAGGATCAACTGTGCTGCAAGCCTTGCTTAAAATAGCTCAGAGAGCTATAGGGAAATTTCCTGTCTGGAGTTGAAATACCTGAACTGCTGTGTCAATGGAGCGCTTTCTTAGAGCATGCAACAAATGGGGGACTGAAGACCACCTACCTTAATGTAGGAGTCATTTATCGGAGCAAAATCTCACAGAATAGGAAGGATTTTGACTTTAGCAACACTTTTAGATGCATAAATTCATGCATGCTTGTAAATGTGCAAAATTATTTTGGATTAAAAATGAAATGCCAGATAAGCTATTCACAGTTAACTTCCTCCTTCTCGTTTCACAGGTGTGCACACTTCCACACACACCCCAGAACACAGTTTGTCCTGGACAGTTTACTGAGTTACCCATGTCTGTGTGTGCGTGTCTATGTGAGAAATTGAGAGACATTTATGATCCAGTTTTTTTTTTTTTTTATTGTTGTTGTCTTATGCAAACAAGGCCCATTTTAATGTAAAAGACTCAACAGTTAAACTTCCTACAGTGGGAGTCAAAAGCCATAATAACTGTCCACACATGGTGGATATGGGTAATTTTTATAAAAACTGCTCATCTGCGAGTATATGTGAATGTGTAAAATAAAATATGCAGCATGTCGGTGTGTGTGTGTTTGTGCTTGACATACATTCAGAAAGGTGAAACTTGAATAAACAAACTTTTCAGAAAGTTGAGTTGTGTTCACTGTTAAACCTGAAAACTCTTATAAATCCTTTATTTTATCTCACACGGAGGAAAAGTAAACTAACCACTGTGGTGCAGGCAATGGGCCTGATATGTGTTAGAATATAATGACAATATTTTCACTAGTTTAGTTAAAGTATGTGTAATTATTTAATATAGAGGATGCAAACTTGCACTGGTAAAATTCTTATTATTTTAACATTTTTTGTATACACTTCTTGTTCTTCTTAATTCTGATGATAAAAGACCGTTTTTACTAGTTGAATGTGCATTAAATATGTTGATTAAAATATTCTTTTACAGTTTTTGCCCTCTCAAATTAAGGTTTTGCATAGATAAATATATAATATGTGAATATTTTAAAAGTCTTTAATTTTTTAATAGAATATTGTACCTAGGAGAAGGACTGTCACATCACACACTGTGAATTCTCTGTAGTAAAAGCTTGAAACAAACATACAAACATCAGTCTTCTATTGTGTTGGGGACAGGAGCATGAGAGTGACCAGAGGGTCAGCTGCACACCACATCAAAGATTTAACTGTCCGTAAATGACCCCCACTGTCAACACACACACACACACACACACACACATGAACACACAAAAAATATGAAAGACCTCTGTGCAGCTCTCTGTGCCCCTCGCACTGAACAATCAGGTATAACAGGCGTGGTCTTTCTGGGTCCCAGCAGGCTGAGAAAGACAAAAGACCCTCAGGAAGAGGTTGTTCACTCATCCTCGGTGAGGACATGTGGGAGCACAGATCTCCAAAAAACACACAAACATCTACACAGGTTCACTAAGGAGGGCTGACTCTTTATAATGTCCCATACCCATCAGTGATTAAAATTCATATGTTTATTATCGCACTGAAAAACTGAATTAGCTGAATTATTAAGTGTCTGATTTGGATGAAAAATAGATGTTAATGATTTTAGGAATTTGACCTGCATGTTTTATGTTTGTGCTTTGTTAACTGGATTTTTATCGAATAACAAAATAAATAAAGGAAAAAATGTTTTTCTGACAGTGACAGTAAATAAAAAAATATATATATAAATGACATTATTGCTGTGTGTTGTCGCCATCGTGTGGCGTGAATGTGTAATTGCTTGTTGTGTTACACCTGATTTAGAGCGGTTGTGACTGTATACAACCATTAAAAATTATAATAAAAATCAGATGTGGTTTAAAACAATCTTAGTGTCATTTTTCTTTCTAATCCCGCTGTGTTTTTTTCCCGCCGCCGCCGCCGCCGCCGCCGCACGGTGGCGCTGTGTTACCTCAGCGCCTCTGATGGCGGAAGTGTCGTTGACCGGGTCGGAGTTGACAGGTCGTCCTGCTGCTAACTGGTGCTAGCGATGTGATGGCTTCTCTCCGTTTGTTCATGTGGAGGCAGTTCCCGCCCGCCGTGTCCCACTTCGCCCGCGTAGTGCAGCTGATCCGGCCTCCCTGCGCCCCGCTGCGGCGGCTGCACGGCGCGGCCCGGCTGCGGCAGGGAGAGAAGGGACCGTGGGGCAAGATCCGGGGGCCGGAGCAGCAGCAGCAGCAGCAGCTCACAGACCTCGACAAGGCGGATGCTCTGGTGGGTTTAGTCCCGGAGCGAACGAGGTTTTGATCAGCCAAAGCTAATCTGAACGTGGCCGCGTTCTGTGGAAAAAATAAGCTTCAGAATTTGCTTAAACGCACAATAAATGACATTTAAAGGCTTTGAAATGCACGACTTACACCATCAAGTTAGTTTGCAGATTGATTTAATGATTTTGCTAAGATAAAACTTCTGTTCTGTCATTTTCCAGATGTTGAGGAAGTCCCACGAAACAGGTAACGTGAGCTCTATTACTTAGTATGGTTTTATATACGAATATCATATTCAGAGCAGTATACTTCCTGTTTTCATCCCAGTTAGTGTCACTGGTGGAAAAAGTTCTCAGATCCTGTACTACAACAAACCAGTACTAGGTTTTCAACTATAAAAGTTACTTTATTCTAAATTAATCTGCTCGTAACTTTCTTGAGAATCAAAGCTATTGCTGAGAAATATTAATTGAACATAAATGTCCTGCAGATGTCTCATTTGTCTAAAACATATTCACTTAGCCGTCACACAAGACTAAAGAGAAGCAGGAATTATTTTATTTTATTATTTCTATACTTTATTAGTCCACAGGTTTTCCAGCCTACAACAGGGGCAGGTAAAAACTGCCCAAAACACAATTTAGAAAAACAACAATTCAATACAATTTATGGTGAGTCGAACATCTTGTGGCAGCTGAGAACACCAGCCCGTCTGTCATTTATGAGCAAAGTACAGACATTTAAAGCTGAAGCTGAAAAATAAGGTGATAAACTCAAGTACATGTGTACACGTACAGTAATATGACTCAGATGTCTACCTTGATGAGTTTGTTTGACATTTACTGTTGTAGCTGGACCATAATAGTGCCATAAAAAACTGTCAGCTCATAGTTTACAGGAAAACAAAGGGAAGTGAAGAAAAGGGGGGTCAATGTCAAGTTCAATGCCGCAATAATAAACAGCATATTTTTCCATTCTACTTGTATCTGTATGTGTTGCCACTGTTTATTACACTGTGGCACTGAACTGTGTGATTGTGTCTCACTCATATATCAGCCAGTGCAACCTAAATCCCAGAAAAACCTCTCTTCATGATATAATATAAACTTCAACATAGATCTATATAGTTCTAATACCCCTGAAACTGTTTTTAATAATCATCTAACTCATAAACAGTTCATGTATCATAACATCTTAATCATTCTTAATGTCATCACTTTATAGTAAGAATAGACTCAAAACACACATTGAAACATTATGTGGTAAAGAATGTGAGCACAGCTTGTGATACAGACACACTTGCTTTTTAGCATTTTTACTACTTATCTTAAAAAGTGTGGTTAGGCATGTTTTTATTCACCTCTAGAACTTAATGCTAACTCATGGTTAGGGGAATACATTTATCTTATTGTACTATTATTATATTTGTATAGTCTTAGAAGTTGAATCTACACTGTAATTAGGTTGTCGTACAGATGTACAGCAAACAGTGCGATTGTTTCCGTCTCCCTGCACAGATTTCAATTAGAGCTGCAGACGTTTACTTCCAACTTTGACCATTTTGCAGGATTCCTGTCATGGTTCAGAAACGGTTTGCTGGCAACTGGGATCGGAGTCATCGCATTTGTCCAGAGTGAAGTGGGGCGAGAAGCAGGATATGGTACGATCTCCAACACACATTTTAACACATTTTTCAAACAGTGTAATGTCCAAACAAGCTCAGTGCATTCACTCTTTGGTTGATCCCTGTCATCAGAAGTAAAATAGTTTTACTGATCCTTCCAAATGCATCACTATAATTTTTGTCCTAAATTCAGTCACTTTAATTTCACGAGGATTTCTCCAATAGCTGATTATAGGGCAAGATCCTTAAAATCTGTAGCAGCTTTAAGTAATCTTGGCTGTAATTTGTTTTTTGAGGTTAAAATTCTTTTTAACAAATACTTTCACTAATTCCCTGATATTGTGAACTTTAAGGCTAAATGAAGTCACAAGGTTAGAAATATGTCTAGAATGAAAACCTGTTTGCCTATTTCTAACATGAATTCTCAGTGAAACAGCTTGTAGATGTAATGTATTTTTCAACTACATTGCTATACCAGAAGAAATTCCGCTTCATTTAAATAATTAAGAGAATCAGCGGATCCATCCTGCCTCCATCCAAAATTTAATTACAGTGGGAAAATGAATTGGATCCCCACAATAACACCATGTCAATCTGTTTTTCCTCAGCCTTCTTCATCCTGGGAGGCGTGTGTGTGTCGTTTGGTGGCGCCTCGTACATTGGCAGCCTTTTCGCCTTGCGGAGGATGATGCTGCTGTCCGTGCCAGCACTGCTGCTCCAAGGCGCCGTGGTGGGCAGCGTCGCCCTCTTCTGGCTCTGTGCGGTATCTCTGTACATCGGCCGGCTGGAGGTGGAGATCATCCACGAGGAGGACGAGGGAGAGAATGAGGAAGAGTGCCGGGAGTGCCGCGAAAGGCGTGAACTCCGGGGTTACCGCGGCTCCCAAAGCAGCGAGGACAATGACAGCAAAGGGTCGAACAAGTAGAGCCCTCCCAGGGATGAAGAAGTGGAACGGACGTGTGCGTTGCTTTGATTGTATGTGTGTTTATCTGTGTGCGCATGCAAGCGGACTCCATGTTCCTGTGCAGGCCATGTGTGAGTTTCTAGATACAAATCTATTGTTCATTATTATATTGATTTATAGAATATGGTAGAAGTGAAGAAAGACTTTCAGGCCTTTTTGTAAAACTGGTCATAAAAATGCTGATAACTGCTGATAATTTTAAAGTTTGATTACGTTCACTTCTGGTGAATAAATCGGCTTTTTGTAAAAGTTCATCAGTGACATACTTAAAGCTGCTTCACATACTATATTGGTCTGTTTGAAAATTGTGTTGTGTTTTTTTTATTTTTGTTTACATCCTCATATTCACATACACATTACAAAGATTTATTGAGAACATCATATATTTGTTTACTTATCATGTCTGTATGGGATCTTTCTGAGGCTGTTTCATTGGCTTTTCTCAGCCAATTGTTTATCCTTATGTTCATTATAATTACCTGTGATTGACCACTTGGAGCTTTCATAAAAGTTGAAAGCAAACAAGCAGGTTGTGATGTGCTTTAAGGTTTAGAAAGAATTGACTTATTACTTGCATGTTTCAGGACTCTTGTAATTGCAAATCAAAAATTGCTTAGACTTTTTTTTTTTTTTTTTAATAGAGGTTTGAATTACCCTGTGTACATTAAAAGGTTTATTTTGTAAGGAGAATAGCACTTTTGTCTTTTTCTGTTTATCAATATGTCTAGACATTGTCTAGATAATATTTTTAAAGATCTTTTGAAATGTTTTTTCTGTGGTTATATATTTTGCTTGGTAATCATGTACAGAACCTAAATATAACCTTCAAAGCGAATTTCACTCCTGGTGAGCACTATAGCTGCTGTTTTAAAGGACGTGAGTACCTGATATATTTGGATTGTGTTTGGAAATGGGTTAAACTATTGTTTTCTTTTGTTTTTGTGTGCACCACTTTTAATAAACAATGCTGTGCATACAATAATAAAGCAAGAAGAACTTTGTGTTGAAACAAAGTCAAAACTTCTGTTTTCGTTTGTTTGTACTTTGCAGTAGACTAGGAATCCTGAATCTGGGATCAGCAATCATGACACATCTAGGAAAACACCTTGAAAAAGTAAATTTTTGTAAGAGTTTTTATTTAATTCGTTCATTTTGTTTAGGCACCAGAAATATTGGATCATGATCCACCACAACATGGATCATCTTCAGTCATCTGCACCAGTTCTGCCAGATGCATTTTATTTTACTTAATGCTTTGCTTACCTAAATCTGATAAATCTGATCAGATAAACACGTTTCTTTAAGAAAAAATAAACAGTCCTAAATATTTGCTTGGGGCAAATATGTGAAGTATATTCATCCATTATCTGTCACCCTTTATTCTGTTTGGGGTCCTCTGAGGTGCTGGAGCCTGTTCCAGCTGTCATTGGGCAGGAGGCAGACTACATCCTGGGCAGGTCTCCAGTCTATCTCAGGACAAACAAAGAAAGACGTACAGAGACAAACAACCGTTCACACCTACAGACAATTTAGTGCCATCAATTAACCTGCATGTCTTTGGACTGTGGGAGGGAACCCACAGAAAGGCCACAAGTGACGGGAGGAGCGAACAGAGGCCTCTCTTACAGGGGTTCATTTCATTTCTGTGAGTCCACCATCAGGAGAACAAAACCATGATGTGTGTGCAGAGAGACAGACTGGGAAAGAAAGAAGGTGTGTGTGTGTGTTTGTGAAGAAATGAGGGGTCAGATGAGGAGATAAAGACTAACGGGTGGAAAGGGTGTGCATGAGGAAAAAAGTTAAGGCGTGGCCCACTCATGAACTTCAGATTCATAACTTCAATATGATTTCTGAGTAGTTCTAACTAATTCTACAGGGACATTTTACAGTGTCCATGTGTGAAGCAAGACGATGACTACACACACAAAGGTGTTCTACCACAAACCGTTTTAATCAGAAGAAGTAGTGAAATAACAGGGTCAGAGTCCTGACCTTAGTTCTAGACAAATCCTGTCGAACAAGCTGAATCAGGCAGTTCATGCAAGGAAGCCAAGCGACGTCTCTGAGCTGGAGCACGGGCTGAAATCCCTCCATCTGTTCTGATGTCCTAAAGGCCCAGGTTCACATAGTTTTGCCACAAAACAGTACAATAAATGAATAAGTGTCATTGGCTTCTTTTATTTGTTTGAGTTTTCAGACCTGAGAATTTATAAAAACCGTGTGTTAGTCAGAAATGGAGAAAAGGTTTACAAAACGTAACCATCACACGTTTGAATTTAATGGTGCTCACACCCACCGTGTGTCCATTTTTACTGCCAGAATATCTACTGGCCCTAATTTAATGATGAAACATTTCCAGAAAATGTGCTCAACCCATGACCTCAGTGTCTTCACGATAATCTGGGGCCCTGGTGGGGACATAAAGACACACATATAAATATGATACAAAAGAATCAAGGATATATCTGCATCATCTAGTCCGCACAAATAAAGTTAAATAACCGTTAAAAATGTCAGATTTTTTTGGCTTATGCAAACAAGCCCGATGTAATGTGTAAGTACTGTCAGACTCAATAGTCACACTTCCTACAGCGGAGTCAAAAGACGTGCAAACTGTCCACACACGCTGAACATGTATAATTTTTATAATGAGCTGCTCATCTGTGAGCATATGTGAGTGCATAGAGTAAAATATGCAGCATGTGTGTGTGTGTGTGTGTGTGGACGATGGGAGGGCACTGTCTGTGATAACTATCACTGACTGGGTTAGGGCGAAGGTCTGTGATATCTCCCAGCCATCGACACACCGCGTTGCTGTTGAGACTCACCTCTGTGTCACCCTCTCCTCCTTCATTCTCGCTCGCCTCTCCTCCTTCCTCTCCTCCGCCGATTCCCAGGGTGCTTCAGTGCAGTTGTGTTTCACATGCAGGGTGTGTCCGGATGGCTGCTGCAGTGTGACCGGCGCCTCGCTGCCCCCCCCACCACCACCACCCTCAAACCCCTCTCCTCCACTCTCTCCCTCAGATCCTTCTTCTACCCTTTTGCCCTCGAGTCCTTTTCTTTCTGGACTCCTCTTCACGTTCGCTTCTCCTCGCCTCCCCCCTCCCCTCCCCCTTTCTCCTCTTCGCTCCTCTGCGGCTGCATTTGACTGCACAGGTCTGTTTGGCATGCAGGAGGCTCCTGAGGCCTGGCGCGTCTAAAGGGCAGGGCGCCCAGAGGCAGGAGACGCGCCCTCACTGACAAACACCATCTACCCCAGACCCTTAGCAGCTACAGCAACCACGACCAGCCACAGCTCCAAGCCGGGGTCTGGCCTCATATCTCCAATCTTCAGCTTCACGTCTGTACTCTTAGCCCGAAAGTAGGAGCCGTAACCTCTGCTTATTTGGAGCTGAGATTGCTGATCTGCTCTGAGGTGTTAAATGCCATATGTACGGATCAAAGGATATGCCTTCAGTAGCGCATGAAGTATGGACTGGCCTTCTGGATGAAAGCAGAAGCAGAGGGTTGTTGGGAAACAATGACAAAGATTAAAACAGTGGAAGGAGTGGAGGAGAGATGGAGGAGAGATGGAGGAGAGACGGAGGAGAGACGGGGTTGTGGAGGTGCAGTGAGCAGTCAGGTGAAAGCTGCCTGCTTGTCTCCATCTATCTCTCGCTCTATTATTCCCACCCATATTTTCACTCTTTCAAATGCATTTACATGTGCTAAGGTATTTCCCCCGGGAGCGCGACTCCAATTCAGGGGGTAAGATAAGCCATCAAAGTCAGTGACAGAGAGGGCGTCTGGGTGACTCACTGACAGGCTGAGTGGGAGACAGTCAGGAGAGCTGCCGTGACTGGTGCACGCACGTGCACTCTGACACGCATGGCGCACACATTTCAGCGGTAAGAGCCGCACCTTTGCTTTGCTTCATAAAGACCGTATTCCTCAAAAATACAAGAGATAAGGCAAAAATCAGAGACTGTTTTGCAACTCCGCACACACACGCAGCCACTTATACAGTACATACGATTTTGCACGTACAATGGCATTTTCTCCCCAACAACTGCTCTTGTTTAGTATGCGCTTCCTTTGGTCTTGAGGAGGAATGATCCTCACTCTAATGAACTAGGGCCTGCCACTTGAATGTAAAACAGGATTTAACCCGTCTTCAATGTCAGAGCCCCTCCCTGGGGCTGCTTCAGACAACACACACACAGATTCGCAAATTCATGAAGATGCACACACTCAGACACACAAGCAAACCGCCAGTGTGCGTGTGCACACACATATACACCTACACACACACACACACACAGAGTGATGCACGCCAGGATATAGTCTCCCATAAGTGAGACACTCTCCATGTACTATCTCTGTGCTGTTGTGTTCATTTCAAACCAATTTATGTCCAAGTCTTTGTTTCTTAGACTCTTTTGTATTTGTTCTACCCCTGATTTGTCCTTGTGTTTCTTACGTTTGTCTTTGTGCTAACTTACAAAGTGAAGGGCTGTGTATGAATATATGAAATATTGACATTTTCGCACATAAGATGTTAGAGAGGGATTGTACGTCTCACAAATCGACTGCCTACAAACTTTCTTACCTTCAAATGAGACCTAAATTATCTACTTGAATTCAACTATCAATTATGTTAAAAAAGTAAACAGAATACGTGGCATTTCACAAATCTTATTGCCGGATTTATTTGTACCACAGATGCAAGAAAGAACCAACAAAACCGTGAGTTGTGCTCCTCTACTGGAATATTTTATTGTTATCGTCTTCTGTATCACTGTTTTCCTTTTTACATTTGTTCATTTTATTTGATGAGTGGGTGGAGTATTCACAAAGATGGGAGGATAACATTAGATTCACAGTGATGGGCAAAAGGTTAGCTATTTAATTAAAAAAACATACACACTTAAACAAGCAAACACACACGCACACAATCATACGCACACATTAGACCATTAAACACCCGAGAATGTGTGTACGCAAACATATTCTTATGTGTAAGTGACTGTTACAGCATGGGTGTGTAGTGCACATCAGATCTTAACAATTATAAATGTTCTTTTTCCTATATTTTCTGTCAGACCTCAGAGATTTGCTCTTAAACTGAGCCCTCAGATCAGACATTTGAACATAATCTGAATAAAAAAAAAAACAACTTACATACGGTGTTTGGCATCACGGTGTCCTTCTGCACACTTTTGCATGAATTTACGTGGATTTTAATCAGTTTGATGGACTTTATTCCAAAGCACTAGAAAATTATGTTTCTCTCTGAAAATGAATTTAATTGATTGTTATTGCTAAAGAATGTTTTGAAAACAATTTTTATCATGAGTATTGATACAAAGACGTTGTCAGAGAGGGTCCCATTGTCAAATGTTAAATATTACACATTGGAATTAAAAGTTGAGTAGCTTTTAAATTGTTTGCGGCTTAAATATTCTCAGCATCAATTAAAAAAGCTGTCATTTAAGATAAAAATTTTTTTCAGTTTTTAGAGATGAATTCCAATTAAATCCAATTAAAAGTATTTTTAAGTGGTTTTAAATTTCCACTTCCAATTCCAATTTAACATATTAGTTTCAGTCGACTGAAATGAAGTGAACCCAAAGTTCGAATAATTCTGGTTGTTTTTATTGACCACTAATGGTCGTCTTTTATTGACCGCATTCGGTCTGTTTATTTACGTGCCTTTTTAAATCTATCATTTACTGTCCCCCCCCCCACTCCACGGTGGTCAGGATATGATATGAAGTGACCACTCTGGCATTTTTTCTTCTGTTTTAACAGGCTCACACAGCGAGTGTTAAGTGATGAAGTGCTTTGAGTTCACACCAGAACGAGCGTCGGTAAGTGCTCAGAAAAACACAGAGATTTAAATGATAATAAAACACTTCTGTCCAGCACCATTTCCCCTCCTGAAAACATTTTCAGACACATCTACTTTGGAGAACACTAAAAGAGGCATTTGGATGATATTGTGCATCCAATAAAACAATGTTACTCTGTCTGTCTAGACACATCTTGCCATTTGTTTCATCTGGTTCCAAAATCAATAAAAACTTAAAACAAACAGGAATATGGCTTTCATACACAAACACAATCGCAGCATCATACAGAATATACTATAATTAATATTCAGTTAAACAAATGATCTGCCTATAATCAAACAACAGAAATAGCATCCTGTCTGCATTGCATTCGCTTCCCTTATATATAATGGAATGTCTGGGACGACATTATTCATATTCTTGTCCCAACAGTGTGCTTTAAGTATGGCTAGCTGATGAATATTTATTTTTGTTTTTTTATATGTGTGTGTGTGTGTGTGTAATAATTATTTTGAATATCAATACAAAAACACCAGAGGGTTGTCTCCATCTAATTTAATCAAATTCTCACCTGGATCTCAGTGTAAGACATGATTTGTATAATACTGCAATAATAAAATTTTATATTCCAAAGTCCCTTTCATTTCTACAGACAAGTGTCCATCGCTTCCTACTGGCTTTAGGGTTAATTGGGTTAATTGGAGTGACAGTGAGGAGGGTTTGAACTGAGGGTTTTTATGGTTTTGTCTCTATATACAATATGGCTTCTCTGAGTGGAAGAGACACAGAAATCAACACAGTCACCTAGAGAAAGACACAGAGCAGAGTTCATTATTGTTGCAGAGACGAAAAGTCTTGAGGGACACTCAGTCAAAACTTCCCATGTCCCGTTTTCTCTGAGAGTCACTGTCATAATAATTCCCCATGGCAGCAACTTGTCACATACTTTAGATCACAGTTATTCAACTCATTGTCCAATTAGTAACGTCCTTAGAGGCTTAATGTCCTGCCACTTCTGTCTTCCCTGCCCTTTTCATGTCTCTCTTTCTGGTCTGTCACTCCGCTCCGTCCTTGATTTTTTTTTCTCAGTCTTAGTCCTCCTCAGAGCCTGCGGCCCCCCTCAATCCATTCATACAGAAGGGCAGGCCGGAGGAGAAAGGGCTGTCAGATGGCGAGAAACCACTGAACGGTGGCAGGCCGGCAAGCCGCTGTAGGTGGGGGAAGAAGGCCGGTGGGGGTCCCTTGTGGTGGTCCGAGCGTAGCTGCAAGCCATCACTGTGTCCTGCGCTGTGGTGGTGGGAGGGCGGCAGCTCAGGCGGAGCGTAGCGAATAGTGCTGGGGGCGTAGAGGCTCTGAGGGCCCTGAGGGCCGAGGGCAAGGGGGTGGAAGAGGACCCGCCCTGCTGCTCCACCTGCAGCCAGTCTCTGGAGGAGCTCAAAGTCCGGACCACCACCTGCTCCGCCGCTACCGCCGCTGCTCCTGCTGACAGGCCCCGACACAGCCCTGTCCTCGCGGGGCAGTGGGGAGGACACAGACATGGCGGGGGACAAAGCGGGAGACGGGGGAGTGAACAAACCCTTCGGAGGGGCTTCGCTGCTGGAGGAAGAGTCGGGGATCGGGGTGGTGGGGCTGTCACCATTGAGGCTGCTGGAGGGCGTGTGTGCATGGGAGGGCTGGGGCTGGGTGGTGTGTGAGGTGGAGCTTTGTGTGTGTGACCCCCAGCGCCCTCCGGTGGCGAGGGCTTCGTGTTCAGTCTTGATGCCAGGACTTCCGGGCAGCGGAGAGGGGGTCACCACACTCTTCAGCTGCTGGATCACAGCTCGGCCATTGTGTACCCTCCCACCCCTCTCCCCTCTAGTCGGGGTGTCTCCCCCCCTACTTTGTTTACCTCCGCCCCCACCATCTTCCTGTTTCAATCTGTCACTGTCTCCCCCCTGGTCCCACTCTGTCTCGTCATCCTCCTCCGCCTCACTTTCGCTCGCCAGGTCCGAGGAGGCTGACACGCTCTCCTCTGCATGACGGAGCTCCTCCAGTCTGCGGCGGCTTTCGGGAGGTGCCCCTTCGGGGTTGGATCTCAGCATCCGCTTCCTCTTCTCCTCTGACTGGATGGTAGTGGCAGTGAATTTCTCTCTGCCTTTATTGTCGGGGTCAGCCTTCCCTCCTGAGCCCTTTACTGGCTGGGAGCCTGAGGATGAAGGAAGATTGTATCGTAAAAAGACACATATGCATATGTTTCTGTGTGCCAGTGGGCATGATGAGGCGGCAGCATCCTACCTCGGGCCTGTGGGGAGCTTTCAGTGGGAGAGGAGCTAACTCGAAGTCGCTCTGCTCTGATGCTCTCTGGTAGCTGCAGGAGATCCAGAGGAGTGTCGGGCAACTCAGTTCGACTGGATGGAGAGATGGATGTGAAAAATAAAAAAGAACAAAGGCGGGGAGAAAAGGTGGACATATACACAAATGATCATCCACCACTTAAAGCCACTTACAGATTAAAAAAAAGCACTAGTGCCGTCCTGATTTGAGTGAATACTTAGAGATGGAAACAACATATAATCAGTCTAATGACAACCTCCAATAGCCAAACTGCCTTACACCCTTCTAACCTCCACCCAATTGTCCAAACAACAGCCCTTATCCCACATCCACATGCACTGACACATGCAAACAGACACATAAGCAGACCCCGCCTACAAGACACACACACACACACACACACACACACTCACACACACTGTTCTCCACTCAGCAGCCCACCTATACACAGTTAAGCTCAGACAAGGAGGAGGCTGTTGGAGAAGTTAATGAGCTCTTGTAATTACAGCACTAATTAACTAAAACACCATTCAGCCCCAAAATTCTGACATCCATTTGTTGTAATTATATAGCTTCAGTCCAATTAGCATTGAAATTCAGCCTACTCTTGTTTTTGTCTGACTGCTGTGTCGCTGTGCACACGTTTTTTTGTAATGCGCTGTGTGTGTTTGTGTGTGTGTGTGTGTGTGTGTGTGTGCTTCGGAGTATATTTGCATCAGAATCTGGGTGAATGCATGTGTGTGTGTAGACAAGAGGCAAATAAAGGAAAAGCATAATTTGTTCAGCTCACTGCAGTAACAAATAAAGAAATAAAGGCTTAAACCAGGGTAATGCTAAATTATGGAATTAAGGTCCTTTAAACTTACACAGTTTTAAATTTAACTTAAACTGTTTCACCACTTTTCAGTAACGTTATATCTGCTAGATCAGATTCATTCATCACAGCTGCAGGTGAGTTTTGCTCAAGTTTAACAAATATATTTAGTAAAATATATATGTGACTGAATAATATAGTTAAGCCAAAGCTAAAGTGAAAACACTCCTCAAATTAGACTGTAGTATTATACAATATAAAAGTTGATGGAGCTCTGGTAATGTTTTAATATCCAGTAAATATTTTTTTAAAAGTCACGATAATCAAACATAAAGTGGAGTTGCCTCCCTATATTTTATTAGCTCCAAACTCTACAACAACCCAATTTTAAGATGACGTAAATATATTTTTACTACGTTCAATATTAATAGACAAACCTTAAATACAAATTTTAATAAGGCCTGGTAATGTGCTTTGCTTTGATGTCACTACTTTAAAAGTGTCCTCGTCAGCTTTTTCATATGTCGGATGGAGTGAAACTCTTCCCACAATCCCTCTGGATTTCATCATGTCCTCCTTCAAAGGACCCTTGTGCACAGTATGGTGCCTGCATACTGTTCCATATATAAACTGGGCTCATATCTGCAATCGTGGAGTCCAGGCTGTGCTTCTGCTGCACGGGTACCGACCTGAGGACGTAGTTGACCCAGATGACGTTGCGTTCGTGAGGGGCCTTGTGGTTGATGGAGACTGTGGCAGTGGACTGGATCCACAGGTAGCCTCCTCTTCTCTGGAGCCACCGATAGTAACCCGTCACCACCTGGCCTTTCCTCAGCACTGGACGGAGACCAGAGGACGGTGGAGAGACAGGACGTAAGACAGCAGAGAAGGGGAGGAACTAGTTAGTGGTTTGTCATTTCACGGTGATGGCAGCAGAGGGCGACGTCCACAGTGGGACAGAACGAGAATTCAACAGGCTCTCTGTGGACACCCTGTGCAGAACAAGGGGGACGAGTGCAACTTCACAATTTACATGTGCATAGGTGTGTCACTCACAGTCCTCGTGGCTTTGCCGAAGGTTCTCCAGGTCTTCTACATGGATAAAATGGTAGCATGTGTGTCCCACTACCTCTGCCGGGGTAAGATCCATATACTCTGAGATCCTGTAAAGGAACGCAAATCAAAAAGTTTACCAAAGAGAAACAGATGTGTGTCTTAGGAAAAGGAGCAAAAGACAGACAATGCAGAGGCCAGAGACAAGACATCACTTCATTTCAAAACATGGACGGAGCTCTTACCTGTTCTCACAATATGTGATCTGTAGGTCCATGTTCACTCGGAAGACAAACATGTGGCTCTCCATTCGGACTTCGTTAAGCGTGGAGGGCGGGAGTGTGTGTGCCAGCGCGACCAAACCCATCGGTCGACGCACGGAACGCGTGGAGCCCGGCACAAGTGCAGGGCGGCAGCGGATTCGTCCTGTAACGTGGATTACCTGACACACACAAGACATCAGCATGTGTTCGCTGCACTCAAGGTCAACTTTGTCGAATTTGTACGGATTCAGACGTTGCAAGGAAATATACGTAAAACTGAAATAATAAAAGGAACTCAGAACTATGACATTCACCAAATTAAATTTAACATAAACACAAAGTCAGATTCTGAGCCAAAGAAAGCAGCAGGGCTGGTGTTACAGCAGTGAATGCAGTAAACTGTCTTTTATGTGCAGCGGCCCCGTGTGAAATAAGGTCACAGCCATAAAACACACTGAAAACAACCGATATGACAGTGCTGTGAAACACCGGCAGTATAAAACCAAATGACAAGGTTCTGCATGTCATTTTAACATCCCAAGAACAAGCAGGTGAACATGAAAGTATGCATCAATCAAAGGTGTCTGTTCAAATCACAATCAATTCTCTCCTCGGTTAATTGTACCTTGTATCCAGAGGATTTGACGTGCAGGCCTCTTTTGGTGAGGGTGGACTTCATGCGGATAAAAAAGCCACGTTCGGGAGGATCATCAGCAGGGGAATGAGGACTGGACAAAGCTGCCGGGGGGGACACAAAAACATCCATTGTTGTTTTGGTGAAGCAAATAATCTTTCTCGTCTTACTTGGCTTGCAGGTTCCTCTCTACACGCTGACACTAAAATCAGTACCAGGTTCAGGGGTGCCAGCCAAGGACGAGGCGGATGCGGAGCTGGACGCACTCTCGGGGGCCACGTGGCAGCCGGCTTCGGCCCTCAGATGGGGCCTGATCCCCAGCCGCTCGGCCATCTCCACGTGGTCTGCTGGGTGGATGTAATCAAACACGCTGCTGCCGGTCAGCTCCACCTGGAGACAAACACACACACACTGATCAGAGCAAGGAGCTCGGAGCACCTTCACATGAGCGAGTGCACACACGTGAACACCCACACACACACACACACACACACACACACCGGGAAAATCAATATCTGTTATGACAGGAAAATGAAATCGCTGCTCTGGGTTACAACTGAACAAGGAGTGTGGAGGTTGTAAGACATTCACACACACACACACACACACACACACACAAACACACACACATACATTTAAGTCCAGTCTCCGAGGACCCAGTGACTACAGTATTACACAAATAAAACCAGGCGAGATGAAATCAATGGTATTTGCTGATTAAAAACAGGTGAACTCCAAGTATCTCCAAAGGTCACATTACTATTCTTCTTGTCCCTGCCTTCATTCAGTTACAGTCTCTCCTGGCAGGCATAAAGAGCAGAGCAACAGCTCATACAGCTCTATATGATCCTATCATCATAATGCATCATAGTCGCATGTCTAATCATTTAAAGGTAATAATGGTGCTGCTCTTGCATGGCATCCATAAATGCAGCATAATCGGAGCAGGTGTGATTCCATCTGAAGCTCTATAAATGAGCGTGTGTGTGTGTGTGTGGGTGTCTCTGAGAGAAACAGAAATGGGGGAGGGGGGGGGGATGCATGCTTACACACATATGCAGCTTCTATTACATCTGCGATTGTGTGTGTGTGTCGGTGCACGTTCGTGCCAATACCATTCCATCTGATAAAGCCGTGGCTGCAGCAGCCTCACACCCTTGTCTGTAGGACACAGCCATTTATTACCGGATTAGAGCCATTTACTGCAGGCTTTATGGGAGCTTCAGCAGGCCCTCAAGGACATCACAGCCGGGGAGAGGAAGAAGGGGAACGGGGAAGGAGGGAGTGAAGGAATGAGAGAGCGGTGGACGACGGGTGAGCAGAGAGGGCTAAAGATGGAGGAAAACCCCACCAAGAGAAGGAGGATAAAAAAAAGAGGATAGAGGTTCTTAGTCCCAGACATGCAAGGCTTAATCTCTTGGGGAATGCCCAAGAGATTTTTTTGGGGGCGATTCTGCCACCGACAATAAATACAATTTCAAATATCTGATTTAATAGCCACCATATGGAGCAATTTCCCTTCACTGAAAAAAGTAAGAACATCAAACATGGTAAAATCAACTATCTACGTTAACATCCAGGGGCCACTGGACACCCACATATACCAGTTTTGAGGCAACATTAATTCAAATAATGAACTAATATGACATATGAAATGAAGTCAAAGTATAAACATGTCTGTGTGCAAAGTAAGTATAATAAGTATCATAAGTTCTTCCATGTGCTAATTAGTCGGTCATCTCCAGTTCTATGCCAAATACATTTTTAACATGTTTTAGTGGAATGCTTCACTATATCAAATGTGTAAATCTATCCACTATATACTCAAAGTATCCCACAATGCAACGCTAAAAGCACATAGCATGTAATATGAAAATTACAGTCGCGTGACTCCAATCACTGTTAGTGATGATGCAACGTGACAACGATTAGTCCACAGTGTCAATTCACTAATCGCCACTGAGTGAACTACTTGCGTGTGTGTGTGTGTATATGTGTGTGTATGTGTGTGTGTTTGTGCATGCCGTGAGCAAAACAATGACGTGTTATCACATTTTAAGTTCACTGATTACTGATGGGAGCAGCACTGGGAGTCAAACGTTCACCTTCTTTCAGCTGGGTTTCTGGTCTCGACCGTCTGCTGATGATCTTTAGCTGCTAAACGTGTTGACGAGTTACGGTTGCAGGCTTTGTGTTTTGTGGTTTAGTGCTGTACGGGTCGCGTACAATGGATTTACACGGCTCTTTCCGAGTAATCTGCCTGTTGTGAAGCCTGTGAGAGTGAAGCAAACTGTTCAAACTCTGGAGGTTATTTTAAGTTTTTAATGTTTTGATCAATTATAGCAACTTAAAAGTTAAATGAAGTTGACGACAATTATTATACAAAAAAATACCATCATATGAACTTGATGGTTGCAAAATAAAATGAGGAAAAATAGCCTCTCTTTAGAAAAAGTCAACACTGGATCATAATGTTTACGGCCCCTAAAGCGCTGGAGTTTTCTGGCTAATCCCCTTTGATTCTGACCGCTCTGATCAAACCTGACTCATTCATTAATGTTTAAATATTAAGAGCTTGCATCTACGCGGTAATTTGACAAGTAAATGAACTGGACTTGGTTTCTGAAACTCCAGATGAATCTTGCTTTGGGCAACTTTTATTACAGATTATATCAAGATATGTCTGACTCTCTGCTGTCTCTCCGTGTTGGCGGCTTCTGTATTTTATGAATAGTGATTCTCCCGTAAAGGCAGTCGTGTCCTTTTTAAACACTGGACCAACCATGTGAAAGAGACACAGTCCCTTGGCCTTGTGATATTGGAAAACAAGGTTGAGAGACAAACAGGTCCTTATGGGCTTTACCGGGCTTAAGACCGATCCGAATAATATCACTCCATCACAGGCGGGGAGGGGGGGGGATTGAAAAAAGATCAGACAGAAATGAGAAGATGAGAAAGAGACGAAGCGATTGAGAGGATGAGTCAGGCTCACACATAAAAACAGGTATAGAATGTGGCGCGCAGGGAGACGTGAGGAGAGACCGAGATCATTCAAATCTCTGTGAGCGCGTGTGTGTGTCTGTGCGTACGCGAGCGCACAACGTGCCTCTGTTTCTCTGCGTATGTGACCAGACTGTCTGTTTTTTGTGTCTGCACGTCATTGTGTGTCATTGTTTGTGTGAGTAGTTGTCTGTCAGTGCATCTGTGTGAACCTGTGTGTGTGTGTGTGTGTGTGTGTGTGTGTGTGCAGATGTGCACGTGCGTGTATGTATGGCGGCGTGGTGGGAATGGGGGTGGGGGGGGGGGGGGGGGGCAGCAAGCAGGGGAAGGAGAGACATGATATAAATAATAGCAGGGGACTTTAATATGTATGAGGCATCCGGGCAGTGGTCCACAACACACTCTCAACCCTCAGCCCTCACTGACTGATGGGAGAGGAGAGAGGGAGGGAGGGGGAGACGGGGGAGGGGGAGTGGGGGCTGCATACTAACCATTCTCAGATCAATTCTCTCCTCCCTCAATCTACCATCCTTCCTCCCTTCTCTTTACCCCATTTATCCCTTTTCTTCCTCCTCCCAGCCCATAGCCGTGCTTCTCAATCCTTTCCATGCCTCCTCCCTCCGATTCTTCATCTTCTCCAGCCTTTGTTTCTTCTTCCACTACTTCATCCATCCTTCTGCATCCCCCCCTCCACCCCCTCTACCCCCCAGCCCTACATGCTACATGGCCTGCCCGGGTTCATCCTCAGGGAGACCCAGGGAGAAGAAAAATGATACCTGGAGGTACCAGGGGAGTGGGCGGCAGGCTGTGCCCTTGGTCAAGGTGCCTGACCTGGGCTAAGCTGGCTAAAATACCCCCCTGTCAGGGGAGCGGCCCAGGGTGTAAGCCAGGGCAGAGGGGTCAGACAGGGGGGGACATGAGACGGGAGGGCAGGGGCAGTCCACAGGGGCAACATGCCCTCTAAAACAAACCACCAGTTACACTTTTTCACTCAGAACATCGTCTGTTTGTCTGTCCTTCCCCTGCCCCCTGTGTCTGCCTCCACTCCCCAACAAAGTACCGAAGTGTTTTTGTCCTCTCCCTCCCTCCCTCCCTCCCTCCCACCTTTCCTTTCTCTCTCTCTCATCGCTTGTGTCCATAAACACACTATACACTCCCCTCTCATATATCCACCAGGCTCGCTCTACCTCGCTTTCCCGGCCGTCTCTCGTCCTCATCGTAAAAACCCTTCCATCCCCGCCCGCTCTCATCTGTTCGGGAAGGTAAACGTGGGGTTGTATGTTCAAGGTTTTAAACGTAATCTTCGATCATAAATAATTTCATTAGAATGCTGATGGCTTAGTCCCTGTTTGAGTGGATGTGATGGGTTAGGCCATCTGCTCAGCTGATAAGAACAGCTCTGTTTTATTAGCATCTCCACCAAAGCCTCGGCTGTCTTGTTTACCTAGGCAATCCCAAGGCGAATTTCATTCCTACTGCACATTTAAACTCTATTTACACACTCAAACTCTCTCTCCTCTTTACCACTGTCTCCCCTAATTGTCTGTCTGCTTCTTCCTGTGTCTCTGTTCTCTTCTGGCTTACACAACTCTTTCTTACAGTTGTGCTTGTTTGTCTTTTTCATTGTTTTGCCCTTTTTAAGTTTTTAATCTGCGTGTGCGTATTATTTGTGCATGCACGGACAAACCACACAAACCGTCTCCGTACCGTACATACAAACACACATACTGGGGCCCGGCTTCAGTCCGTCATACTTGCCTTGCACACAGAGATATCTCTTTCTAACGTGACCCCAGCGCTGAGATGGATTATAGCTCCACATTAAGAGCGTACAGCAAAACCTTTGGTTGGTGTCAGCTGCTTATTTGTTCTCCAACACGTTGCATTTGCCAGTCCACACTATCGATGATGCATTTAATGAAGCGATATAAAGTAACTTCACAGCCCCTGGACTCTGAACTCCTGTGATTGAAACGCTGAGATTTCTTAATTGATTTGCACGTGGACTCCTGGACCGTGTGACATCACTGTTGTAGTGTGGTTACAGGTGCAACAGCTCAGACACTCTCTGCACTTATAATATTCATCTTCAGAAGTAACAAACACGGTGAAACATGGATAAAAACTGGCAGTTTATTAGGTACAAGTAGGGAAAACGTGTGTGCTCTAATGCAGCGGTCCTGCAATAAATCATCCTGCATTTCACGGACTGCGTCTGCTTGGGTTGAATTGAACTGCATTAAACAGATAAGTGTTGCTGTTATTTAATCTAAGCTCATTGATATGTTGATAGAAATGTAATTAAATAACAACACACTACAAGCTTCTGCTACCTCTGATAGGTACGACTATACATGTGTTTGGTGCGACTCCCGATAAGTCTTAAGTAAAACTTGAGCACTGACCATACTGACACATTACAGTCAAATAAATGAAAGATAACCACTTTTAAATTTGTCTGATCTGCTTTATAACCCATTTTTACACTGAATGACACATTTTGCAGCCCGTTTCTGACGGTGCGGTTGGGTTAAGAAGGGACGGCTTCACAGCCCTTATAAATGGGACAATAACTGTGGTGACCAATGACTTTTTCAGTGTCCAAATGACGTGTGATTATTGTGCTAAGATAAAGAGGAAAAAATCCAAACTTTTCTTTTAATGTCGCCAAGGGCAGACCCTCAATCAGAGCAAATTTCCACATAAAGAAACACTCGTGTTATTCATTCTCTCTCCCTCTCTCTCATGCTGTACCCATTCTTCTTACTTCCAAACATCTCTCTCTTATCACACCTCTTCTCCATTCCTCCCCCTCTCTTTCTCTCTCTGGCTGTCTCTATCTATCTTCCCATCCCCCTTGGTGTTTTTCCCCCTCCCTACAATCAATGTGGCTTTTAAGATGCCTATCGATTTGTTCCCCTAGACAGGCCCAGCGCGCTGGGGCGACACTTTGATTGCTGGGCCAGTAATTACTGTTATTATTTATGCATCTGGGCAAAATGGCAGGACTTAACATTCGCAGTACAAGAGGCCACAGGCAATCAACAGAGGTGAGCACCTGGAGAGAGAGAGAGGCCAGGGGAGAGAAGTAGAAAGAGAGTAGTTTTGCCCCCGTGAGAGCTGTACTCCAGAGATGAGCGCAAAGAGTGCAGTCAAAGATATTCACACAAACACACACACACACACACACACACACACACACACACTCCTGGGAGGGATATAAAAGCATAAGCAGAAGGTAAGCACATGTGTGCAAATGCACTTGCATACAAAGGATAATTCTAGTATGTTTGTGTGCACGTGAGACAGAGAGAACGAGAGACACACACACACACACACACACATAAACACAACTGAGGTTGTCTTACCTGTGAGAGTCCTAAGTAGATGGAAACTGTCTCTGAGATGTAGAGGAACCGTCCTTCTTGACTGACCACGAAGACAAAACCATCCAGAGACTGTGTACATAAAACACACACACACACACACACATCCATTGATAAATACACACACACACATACACACACACACATGCATACACATAACGGCAAACAGAAACAAGACAGACAAATTAGAGCAATTAGTGTGTATCGAACAAATTATAATGAGCTAGAGAACAAACAACCCGTCACCCCTCGGCCTCTTCTCTCAATTCACAAGTGCAGTCACACCCACACACACGCACACACACACACACACACACACACACACAGATATGCATAAATGTGAACAGACATGAAACAAGTCCCACAGATGCGGGATGCAGCAACACACAACAGCTGTCAACGAGACCTGCATTACTAAACACACGGAAGAGCAGCAAAGAGACAAATATGTCACATAAACACACACACACTCACACACACGCAGTCAGACATTTAGACAAGCACACACACAAACATACATAAACAAATGGAGGAAAGAGTCTTGAGAAACTGAGCTTATCAGCCAGAGCTGTTTCAATCAACTGTAATAAACTCAGGGCCAAAGCTTCTCCGGCCACACATTCACACACAAACACACACACACACACACACACACATACATCTAAACACACAACAGGACACTGGTTCAGACACAGACACAGATAGAACCAGAGTCATTACAGCCTGCAGTGATTCTAATGAGAAGTGAAAGGTATACAGCCAGCCCATTAGAGTGGACTGCTTCAGAGAATAATATTAATCGTCATAACAAGCGTCCGGGAGTGAGCTGATACAGCCTCAGCCTCACACACACACACACACACACACACACCCCCCGCTCTGCCCTAGAAGAATGATTGCTATTTTGGCGGCCCAGTGCTTAAAGTGGCAGTAGTAATTTATGCAACTGACACATCCAGTATGCAAATGTGCGGCCGGGGTGCGGGGCGTCGTGTGTCGCGGCGAGGAGAAACCAGCCGCCTGAATGTCGGAGAACTAAAGTGCAATTATCAGGCTATTACGGCGGGAGGACGGCTGGGAGGGAAGAATCATACAGTTTTTCTGGAGCGTTAATTTGATTTCTATCAGCGCCGTTCCCTAAGCCTCCCTTCCTCTTTAAAATGCAGGAGGAGAGCAGACATATGTAACGTTTCTTTGTTTTACCACAACCTCCTTACTTCTAAATTCTCGACCTGTACTCTCTCCTCATCTCGTCTCTCGACCTGTTCCCACTAGTGCCGGTTTCCCACTTAATCCTTCCAAGTTTTTCTTCAGCCCGATCTGCTCCCAAACATTTCTTTTCCCTTAGTATAAAGTAACTTCTTCACACTTTAAGTCTCTGTATCTACTTCCTGGATTTCCTCATCTCCCACCCCCTGCACCAGAATCCCCTTTAGGCTCCATTCACCTGTGTGTGCAATAGGAAGCATCGTCCGAGCATCTGGGCGTTATGATTTGTGCGTTTCTCAATCTGAGTGAAAACTCTGACACATTGTAGCACAGTGGAATCACTTATGATGCAGATGGAAACTATTTCATCATGCTGACCTTTTCATCCGCTTTGACAAACAGAAGTTTCCCTACATTAACACCAAAGCAAAGCAGTGAAAACCAACCACATACATGACACATACCCATGGAGTTTAGTGCAAAAGTTTGCATCACCTTAGTTTGAAGAAGCAAAAACAGTTAAACAAAATTCTTTTTTTAATTTAAATGAACATTTATTGAGTACAAATGTTTTTTCATCATCAGAGGTAATAAAAGTAGTCAAGAGTGTTTTTTTAAAATAGTAAAAGAAAAATTATGTCATTGTTAAAGTTTGCATCCCCCTTTCCAAAATGTCACCCGGTTGCCTTTATAACCTCCTCTCACCTCTTTGGATACTCGCAGAACAACGTTTGCATTTGTTCAGGAATTTTAGCCCATTCTTCATGGTTCACGGCGTAACATTCATCTAATTCTTTTTAAATCCTTCCTAAATTTACTTTGCTTTGTCGTGTTGAAAGAGGCTTTACTTAAATATCTTCTGATATTTCTACTGATATCTTCCTCTTTACTGAACCCTAAACACATCAGGGAGCCTCTGCCTTCTTTGAATGTAGGAATGATGTTCCTGTCCTCATAGGCAGAGCAGAATTTTTTGCCTCTTATGCCTGTATGAAATGTGTACAAATAATTCAACTTTGTCCTCATCATACCACATCACGTTGTTCCAAAACTCATCACATACTAAGGAGACTTTTAGGCTGGACTCTGAAAACAGGCTCCTCAGATGTCATCCACTTATTGGAAAAGTTTTTGCGTGTCCATGTTTCTTCCTTTTCTGAATTATGGTTTTCACAGTTGTTACTAGCGCTAGCACCCACTGTGCTATGTGCTACAAAGGTTTATAAATTTCATTTTGAGGTCCCGATCCTATTGTTGTGCTCAGCAGACGCCTTGAGTCTGCTGCTGGAGATCTACACGTTTGCAAATTTTAAGTGCAAGCTCAATTTAACACACCTGGTGCCACTCATGAACTATAACTGATTAATATTTACCTATTTATTGCAATTTCAATGTAAGAGGATGCCATTTTTTTCACTTAATTGTAAACACATGTAAAAAACAATTTCATTCTAATAACCAGTATGGACAAGGGATGTTGGTGGTTGGTACCTGAAGGAGATGTGCCCCTAGATGCTGTTCAAACATGTCAGTCGCCAGAGAATGAGATGATCTTCTTACTGCAGAGAGAGAAAAGACAAACATTTAATCGCACTCAACGTTAGCCGCATAATGTGACTATAAAGCTTGTTTTGTTCCTACGACTGACCTTTTTTTACTAATAACACCAACAACAGCTCTAGTTTATTCTTTTCAAGTGTCTCTGACAGTGGGTCAGTTTGAATATTACGAGAACCCTGAGCCTGAAGCAGCTCAGCGGGATTCAGCCATAATTCATTTCATTACCTGCACCTGTCACACACACATGTAAGATGGCTTCCATGAAGAAACCAGTTGACAGCGCAGGGAAACTTCCATAAAGCTCTGACAGTAATGATTACATACTGCAACTGTGAATGGACTGTTTCAAGAACCCTCATTTTTTTTGGACATTTTAAAAAACGATTTCATTCGCTATCTGACAAGTAGCACATATATATATCGAGGAAGCAGCTAATTTCACTAATAACAAAAATATCTCAGTATCTGACGCGGGGGTTTATTAGTTAATTAACTAAACATTTACCAGTTTTAAGGAGCCCAACTTGGTTCGGGTCTCACTGTGAAATACTGTTCCATCCTCTAATCACCACCTTTCTACTGTCAACTCACTAATAAACGCTCCAAGAAACACTTGGATATGTTTGTTTGATTAGTTTTTATCCCTTCATTTACCATCGCAGAGAGTGTAAAATCACATAATGAAAATTTAATCACGTTTTCTAAAAAAAAAAAAAGAAAGGAAGAGGAAAGTTCTTTATTTCCATTAACACTAGGTTGTAGGGATCAAGTGATAGTGAAAGTGAAACTCCACTTTCAGAAACGATTAATAATTATATAAAATAAAAGTAAAACTTGTACCAATCATATCTGATAAACCGAAGAATCGAATGAAACAACTGTGTCTAAAAAAATCGGAGCATGGGGCGTGCTATGTGACGCACAGCACTCAATCGCTGACAGACACACAAACAAACACACACACTCTTAGTGTCTGCATCGCCACTCTTAATGCATCCCAAACACAAGCTATCAGAGCTGCTTCAGTGCCAAAGTGGTGCTGTTTACCAAGGCAATTACAATATAAATAGAGTTGGAGGTGGTTAGGTAGGGGAGGGGGGCTGAAGATAGGTACGAGAGGAGCAGAGAGGGTACGGCGGGGAAAATGAGAAAACACTAAGGAAAGCGAGAGTGATCACTTTTTCGAAAAGAAACGGAGGCACGGGGGGCTGCAGTGACGTGGAAGATTAATTTAGCAATCAGAGTATTTACTGTTTTATGTCAAAAAAACTATATGAAGGTGTGTCTGTGCACCTGAGAGTGTGTAACTGCAAAAGTGGGGACCGTATGTGAGACCTAATCTCACTCCAACAGGCCTGCTTTTGAACACGATGTTCCCCATTCGGCAAAGACAAACTGTGTGTGTGTTAGTGTGTGTGTGTGTGTGCGCACGCAAGAAACGTTTGTGTACAATGGAATATGAATGTGTGCATGTGTGTGCCCCTGCATGCGCAACTTTAAGGATCAAAACTCTGTGTGTGAGTATGTGTGTGTCGCTGCAAGGCTGAGGGAAATCAATACACGTTATGACAGGAAAATGAAAGCGCTGCTCTGGGTTACAACTGAACACAGAGGGAGGGCCAGAACACACACACACACACACACACTAACACACACACAACCCAGCTGCCTTCTTGTGATGTGGGTTTGGTGTATAGAAGAGGGAGGCATTCCATTAAAGCTATAGACCCACACACACACACACACACACACACACACAGACTTAAGGACTACACACAGCAATGAATTCTCATGCACAGACTACATAACGGCAACATGCCCTCCGATTAAACAACACAAATACCAGCGAAAGCACAAACACACACACACACACACACACACACACACATAAATACAGAGTTGCTGGACAAAGCCACAGTGGCATTGTGAGATTGGGGTCCCCCTGTGTGACAGAGTGTGAATATAAATAAGGCAAGTCCATTCAGGGCTGTGAAAGGGGGTCTGGTGCTGGGACCCCTCAGCCTGGCCAGTCGCTGGCTGAAGGGGGATGGGGAGCCCATCTCGCTCTCGGCCTGCCTGTCAGGCTCCCTTGTGGGGCTGCGATGAAGCTGCAGCACTGGGGTGTGTGGAGGAAGCAACCCCCACCGCGACCATATGAGTATTTATTGAAAAGGATACATACACACTGTGATATTGGTTTGTTCATGCTGCAAGAATGAAACGTAGCACAAAGTGTACTTGTGTGTGTGTGTGTGTGTCCTGCCACAGATCCCTGGAGAAGTGAAGGTGACGGTGGGCGATCAGTAGTGCTGAGTAGTGTCAGTGAGGCGAAGGAAACGCTGAATGTGACATGAGGCCAGGAGGGCTGACGGATGAGTCCACACACTTACACACACTCTCTCTTCACATGTGCACACAGTCGTGCAAGTAAATACACACACACAAACACACACACACACTCCAGGTCCGGTGTTTTGGTTTCCTGGCCGCCCTATTGTACCCTGGCAGTCTTTAATAAATGGTCCTCTGTGTATTTGTGTGTATGTAAGGGTGTGTGTGTGTGCACATGTGAAGAGAGAGTCTCACAGTGGTGTTGGTATCTCGCCCAGAGAACAAAGATCCTTCTGTAGTGCTGCTGTGGACCCCTGCGTGTGTGTGTGAGTGTGTGAGAGGGCCGTGGACGATTCTGTTTTTATTCTAAAACACGATCACAACCGTAATATCTTGTCAAATTATGCATTTAGTGCGTGAAGATGTATAATGCATTGTTCAAACTCCATTACATTTGTTTTTTTTCATAGTTTTAGCCGTTAACAGTGAGATCGGTGAGAACAGCAGCGGGATAAGACATATCGTGCAGGTGTGGACAAACCCACAGTGTATTCAGGTTATATACCTGTGAATGTGTACCCCCCCCAAAATGTGGGTTTTACAATTTTATTTCTGCAAACTGTGAATTCTCTCCACATTTAAAGGAAGACATGGCAAGAAACGTCGTAAGAAGTCCGAATTGTTTAATTATAATTTTTTCTAACATTACATCACATCTGACCTAGCACACGTATCTCAGCAGTAAGCGCAAACAGTGTTGTGCAGTAAGCAGCGTGTGAAAATTAAAAAACGGGGGGCGCGACGCTCATCCAAATGCATTGTGTGTATCTGCAAGTGTTGATGCATGTCCTTCCTCATAAAACATTTGCAAGTTCAATTTTACAAATAAAATCATACACTGTTTACGCCCGAGTCTGCTGGCTTGAATCCTCGTCCCTGAGGTCTTCTGCATTGCTACTCCTCTTTGCATGTTAACGGCACCAACTGTTGATCAGTGGAATAAAATGCATATCGCATCTCCCATGTGATCCCGTATGTCCTTATGCTCATGCATGATGCAAACTAAACACAGAGCGACGTTACTTCAGACTGATTCTAACAACTCGACTTTTTTACCTTTAATCTGAGGGTAAAAATATGGGGTATTACTTGATTTCTTACACGTGGTTATTCATAACATCTATAAATAATCACTGATAGACAAAGGTTTCAGAGGTTTCGTCTGTGGTCAGACTGAACTAAAACAACAAATTTAATCTCACATTGCAACACATTTTGGCCTTTTACAGCTTTGACATAGGAAATATGTCCATTCAGAACTTTACAACTGTATTCACACACTGGCCACATTCAATAAAGTACAGAGAAATCCATATTTGTACTGAATTACACTGGTTACTGCTTGGGATTATCAGCCAGTGTTTTGGGTTGTGCCAAGTGTTGGGCATTAGATGTTCGGGATAAACCTTTGGTTGCCTGATGTTTTCAGATCTCAGCATTTACCTCGGTAAGTAGTAAAATGTTATGACAAACCAAGTTGTAATAAGGTGTGAATCTTCTTTAAAATGTTATATCTGAATATGTATTTATGTTGTGCGTGCGTGCAGGTGAAATGTCCGCGGCTGTGTACAGAGCGAGATGCAGAGCCGCCTGTGCACCTGAGATCTTTGATCGCTCCATTCTGCCACGCTCCCATTTCATTAGCTTCCCAGGACTCTGCTGCTGCAAGGTTTAATTTCATTGTGGGAATAGCAGGCAGAATGGGACGGGGCGCGATCGGACACGTTAATTATAGTCTGACTCGCAGGTCAATCCTCGGGGTCTCCCCAGCGCTCCATGAGAAGAAAGGATAGAAATTTCATTTGAATGATTTTCATTATACCTCCGTCTAATACATAATTTACTCCCAGTTAAAGCCATGAGTAATGGTTGCACACACGCATGTATGGACACACACTCAAACGTCCTACGCACGCTGACGTACACACACGTGTGTGTTCTTTCCATCCTCACAGTGTCAACCTTTTTAACCAGGTTAGGATGTAACCATGGGAACCAAACTGATAACAGACCTGGTGAACCCCTCTCTCTCAAGCTCCCTCTCTCCGTCCTCTTGTTCATCTTCCTCTCTCAAGTTTGGCTCCATCACCCTTTCAAAACAAGAGCCTGATCACCTGCCAAGTTGTTTACTACCGTCCAAATGTGACGTTTCGGCTGTTGGACAGACAGGGAGAGAAAGAGTGACCCTAATCGCAGCATCCTTCCCCGGCGCAATTATCTTCTCACTCTGACATCCCTCCTTCCCGCTACCTCTGTTCTATCTCTCTGCGTCTCCTCCCTCGCTCCTTTTGTGGTCGAACATAATTTGAGTGCAATTAACTTCCCTTAAAAGCCCCAGCTGCTTTAAATGCTGTGAATTAGATGGGAGGCAGACGCAGGGAGCGCGCAAAGAGGTGGGGGAGACGGAGGCATTGAAAGAACGGAGTGGAGAGAGAGCGAGGGAAGGAGCTAGTGGAGGCGGAATGAAAGTCAATGTCACCAACGCTGGAGAAGAGAGAGGTGTGTTTGACCTCACTAACAGAGACAGTAAAACACTTCAGCCGGCCCTGTTGCTGCCAGTGAGTTGTCATTGTACTGTACCTTGTAAAGGACTGAGGGATTCTCCAGCTGCCATATTGCATCTGGTAATGTTGTGTAAGGCTGAGCTGCTACAGAGAGGAGGGAGAATTCATGCAACCCAATGTCAATGTTTCACAGTAAATTCAGTATTTGCTGAACACTGTGGAACGTGCACTACAATACACTTCAGGATACACACACTATTTTTATTTCCCATTGTGGCTCTGATCAATGGTTCTCACGGTAATGATATACTGTATTCAACTCTTGAATTATCAAACGTACATGACAGCTTTTCACAAACATCGTAGTTTGTCCATCATAAAACACTGAATCTTTAAAATGTTTCTCTCATCTTTAACTTTAATTACCTCATTTGCAGGATTAAATATAAAAAAGTCCAACTCTGGTGAGGATTCAGATAAATGGTTCTGGTTTTCAAGAGCGAATTATCAGTGTAGCTTCCTGCTCACCGTCACTGTGGTAAACATGTACTTCGGGGGTCAGTACATCACAGTTTGGTTTGGTCACAGCTGCAACAGAGTGAACTGCGGCTCCGAGATAAAATATGCTTCAATCCTTTGTGATAAGAGGGCAGTGAAAGACTGATTTTATGAAGTTAGTCATAAAGGTTTTATGAGAACATAGCCAAAGCAAACTTAGGTCATTATTTGACTAACTTACAATTTACCTTGTAGTTTTAGTTTTACATTCAAATAAGGTAATTAAATTCAGAAAAAATATGTGCTGGTCTTCATCCTGTCTATTTATTTGAGTTTCTGGGGCTTTTGGATCTTATAAATTAGTGTGGTTGGTAAAGTTTTATCGAACCCATCAAAAGTGAAAAGAAGAAAAACTAAAACTAAAACTAAATTATCATTTAATAGTTTTTTTTTTTAAATGCACTGACATAGAAACACATAAACGTGATTCCCAAAGCAACATGTACTCAATGACATAAGTCTTTTCAATATAAAAGGTTTCAAATCCAAGGTTTTCGTGTAAATAGTTACGTACCCTCACACACACTGAATGGGAACGAACATTACAGGTCGTACTTCTCCCTTCAGTCTTTCCTTTTCCTTTTCTCCTTCATTCCATAATTTGTCTCTCTCCTCCGTCTTTCCCCCCTCTCCTGCTCTCTCAATCTCTCTCTTCTCTCTCTCTCTTTCTCCCTGTGAAGGTCATGCAATTGATTTTCCTCTGTCTATTCATTTTTCAAGACTGGCTTTGAAACGTGGGAAGCAGACAAAAGCCACACCGGCCCCTCCTCTTCGCTCCATCCCTCTCCTCTCCTCCACCCTCCACCTTCCTTCCTTGTCTGCTCGCCCTCACCCATCCCAAAACCCACGGACAAGAGGGAGTACGGAGGAATGCAGCCTCCCCCCACACACCTCCTCTCTGCACACACTCCTTCCTCCCCTCTTTCACTCTTTATTCCCTCAACATTTTCCTTTCCCCTCCTCTCCGTCCTCCTCTCCCTTTGAGCTGGATCTCTGACCACATTCCACTAACGGAATTAAAGTCATGCATCACACTTAAAACCCTGCCAATGCATTGTGGGTAGACTTGTTCAAACTGATGTCCAAATTAGCATCACATTTTCAGCTTTGCTCCCTCTGAGACTGTGACCTGCTTGTAAAAATTGCCAAAGATTTAACAAAATACTTAAGGTATCAGATGTGATTATATGGCCGGAGAGGGACAGTTGTGACCGTGAGACTGTCGGTAGCTGGCACGTGTTGCTCGGCAGGTGCCTCGCCGTTTTCCATGGCCTTCGTGCATCTGCAACAGCGTCCTATATTTTTACAGTTATTGTGCCTCGTGTTGTGTGAGCGGAATAGCTCACGTCTGTCTTTCTACCATACGTCCAGTACGTGCACAGGACGGAGCAGCTACCTGCACAACTACTATACTAAAGAGCAGAAATGTTGTATCAAGGCCAGAGAAACGCCTGGACCACTGAGGCAAAACAATTCACCACATGTAGTCAAGGCCACTTCGACTGTATGGACATCGCCCAGACACTCAGATTGTGCAGCGCTGCATGGCTGATTAGATGTCGACGGATCCCAGTGGATCCTATGCAAATGTATATTCACTGCAGCTTGGATTTAGTATGTATGTATTACGTGGCATGATCGTGAGATACGTTTGGTTTAAATACAGCAGATCTAGAAGCAAATACAAAAAAACTCAAAAGTATCAAAAAGTAAAATACTTATCCCGTGTCTCAGTTTTATGGTATTTAATATTTGTTTCACATATGAAAAAAACACTTGGTTTTGTAGGCTTGCTAATTTTCTCTAAATATAATGATCTTACTATCATCTATTACTGTATCAAGACTAGGATACTAGAGATATTCATTTGAGAAGCTGAAACTAAAGAACTGTCACAAATTTTCTAAAAGCGTTTTCGACAACTCATTAATTATTGAATTATCTTCGAGTAATGAATCAATTCATCGGCCAATCTTACAGCATATTATTGCTTCTGTGATTATTATTAATAACACTTGCATTTTTGCAGGTCAGAATGTGTGCTGTCAAAAAAGCCATGTTAAATGTCAGTGCTGGACAGCCACTGCCACATTTTCCATTTTTTATTATTGAAATTATATAAGTGTATTTCAAAGGGCAAGCATTTTTATCTGGTCATTATTCCTACACTCAAAACTGGAAATCAAATAGTATTTTTATTGATATAATAAAATATCTGGGTTATTCTGTCTTTTCTTTGACTTAAAATAAGTTAGTTGCTGCGTTGACATGTGATTGGGAGAAGGATGGCAACAATGAATGCGGCTGGTCTGCAAGTTGCCCTAAATGATTTAATTAAGTAAAAAAAAAAATAGTAGTAGTTTTCTAGCATCCATTGTGTGAGACTTACATTTCTTCATAGATTCTTTTTTTTTTTGCCATTTGGAAATTTGAAACAGTAGTTTGATGAAGACATGTTTTTAAATGTAAAGTGTTTGTCTTCACATTTGAATTTAACAAAGTTTGAGGGCAAAATCTCACATGCTGTTACCTGTCTTCTGTGCTGCTGGTACAAAATGCCTCCAACAGATGTGGCTGTAAAAATGTCAAAGAAAAGGAAATCTGCTGATTTCATGAAAAGACTACTAATGGTAACTAGTGCATCTCATTAAGGTTTTATGTGAATTTAACTTGGCCTCTTTAGCAAAAACTAAAACAGGTGAGTAAAATCGATTAATTGCCATTAGGAGTAGTGTATGTTGTACTGTAGCATATAATATACTACCACTGAAAAATGCTTAGATTTGGTATGTAAAGGAAAACTGTTACTGTTTTATATATTCCTGTCATAACCATGAAAATTATTAAGGGATTACTAAGGGATACCTTGAGGGACCATTCTGCCTCTGCTTTGTGTCGGTGGGTTCTTGGTCCTTCTCCATTCCTTAAAATCACAAAGTGCCATTTTAAAGGGTTTTATCCTGTTTCTCACTTCTGTTTTAATTGTGCTTTGACGTACGGTCCACATTCGAACATCATTACTAGGAAACACATAGCTTACTTTAGGGACTTGCCCGTGCTGGTTTCCTTTTCCTCTTTCCAAATTTCCTAATCTCTGTGTGTGAAGTCAGTGGAGTCTCTTAAGATATGTGAAGTGTCAATACAAACACTCAGGTGCCAAAAATGTACCGGAGTCAACTCACACTATTTTAGTATTTAAATTATGACTTGTCATCAGAAATTTGTGGTAAAGTGAGACACACTCTGTATCCAAATAAGGCGGCCGTTTGATGCTCTCACTTCCTCAAATTCAACGAGAGCAGGCATGAACACACACGCAAACACACACCCTTAATTGTACTGTTGCTGCTTCGTTTCCCCTCAGTAATAGTAGCAATTAGACAGGCTGTATAATTACACTGTCCTTGTTATATAGTTAATTTCTGTAATTACAAATCGCGCCAATAGTTTCCTCCCTCTTTGTGTATTTCTCTCTCTTTCTCACACACACACACACACACACACACAAACACGAGGCATAAACTCACCCTTACACAAGTCTATAGAAGGTCTCTGTATGAGTGTATGTACATGTGTGTGTACAGGCTTGTGGGGGCATGTGCTTAATTTGGGTGACTGGATTTTTGTGGTGTGGGGTGTCTCGGTGAGAAGGAGCCAGACTCCTGAAAACTGCTTTTGTTTGAAAGAGAGATTCAGCAGTTTGCGTCCACTGGCCCATTAAAGCATTAGCATATTTATCTCTGCTGTATAATTTTCCTATAAGTTAAACCAAAGGAATCATCAGCTGAGAAGAGAAACTTTTTACTTGAAACTTTTATTTAAGTCAGCACGCATTCATACTGGTATTGGTACACTTTAAATTTGAGAACAGCTACAATAATCTCAATCACACAAAAGAATGTTCAGGTTTCCTCCACCCAAAGAAAAGGTCCGCTTAGTTTAATGCTTCAGATGTTTATATTTCATGCCATTACTCACTAATGTGTAGACTTAATTACGTCAAAATGCTGTGTCCAGTCCTCTATAGGCAGCCAGAAATGTATTTCTGCTGGGAAAACGACCATATGAAACATGTCTTGAACTAAAATTAATTTACACCCAAAAAGCATATTGGAATCAGCCCAGAAAATGTGCAGAATTCTAACTCCCCTCGTTTGCTAAAACCTCAAAATACTTTTGAGGAGTTGAGAATTGAGGAGGACATGACCTCAGTGTTCTAAATTGTAGCCGTGACCCTGTTTCCTGCTAACTTTGTGTTCACACAGAAGATTGGCCAAAAAGCATTGACGTCTTTACACGTTTGCACAGGTGTGTCCCTTTCTGGCTAGGTAGCTTAAAGCTAACACACGTGTCGTCGCTCTTTAGAATGAATTAACACAAATGGATGCAAATAGCTGGAGGTGATGTTGTGTCTGCACACACTTTTGGCAGTTTGCGTCATGGTATTTCTGTTTTTAATAAAAGTTTTGAAGTGTTTCTGTTCGCTCACCTTTGCTGCAGTTGCTGTCTCCTTCCAGCAGAGGGCTCCAGGGCGGGTCGCCCTGGCTGGCGAAGGTGCGCATGTGCAGGTAGCTGATGGTCAGTCGAATGACGGAGGCCTTGTCCAGTTGGCTGGTGATGGCCCCAGGCAGGGGGAGCATCTTGGCCAGCTCAAAGAACTCGAAATTCTCCTTCCCCCGCCTCGATCGAGCCGCATTGCGAGACTTCTCTTTACGCAGGTTCTGGAGACTGAAGGTTGGACAGGGCGGGGGTGCACGCGGGGAGAGACGGGGGCAAAGTGGTGTTGAAAATGCAAGTAAAATGGAGGAAATAGATATATGCACAGAGGAGAGAAAAGAACAGAAGGGCAGAGAAAATAGTCTGAATCAGCAGTGTGTAAGATGGGAGAAACTGGTAACGGGTTTCACATAATGGCCACTTACTGACCACCTGTTGATTGATTCATGCTTTGTATAAATGACCTGAGCATGAATCCAGAAAACTCATCTCATAAATACATATAATGGTAATGGCTCCTGCAATTCAAGTGAAACAATCTCCCTCCTGACCCATCTATTGCAGACTGGCCTAGTAATTACAGACAAACTCCCTTCTTCTATCTGGCAGAGCAGAGTCCTAATAATGCCATTTGCTCCAAAATCCATATGAGAACACACACACATACACAATGCTTTGCTACCTATCTCTCACTTTCCCTCCCTCCAAACCCTCATTCCCACCCTCTCTCTCATATGGTCCCAGGCTAGTGAGCTGAAGCCGTGATTGAGGGATCAATAGGAGAGGGAGGGGCGGAGTGACAGAGGGGGGGCCGGGGCTCAGGTAGCCTGTCTCTCTGATTGGGTATTGACTCTCCTCAATGGGGCCTGAGTGGTGGAATTATGTTGTCACAGCCACTTCACAATTTGTGTCGGTGCTACGCCGGAATAAAATGTGTGTGTGTGTGTGTGTGCGTGAAAGAGAGAAAGAAGTACAAGCCTTTCTCCCTCATGTCTGCGTTGTTGATTCTCATCCTAAGAAAGACCACCAGTTGTGTGTGTGTGTGTGTGTGTGTGTGTGCGCGCAAAGGAAAGAAAAGAACAAAGAACAGAGCTGCACCAAGTGTGTGTACATATGTTTATATCTTAATCAGTTGGCACAGCTGTTGTATTTCTCCCTGCAATTCTCTAATAAGTGAAAACAGTGTGTTTTTCTGTGAGTGTGTTTGTGTGTTGTGGACTCATGCTGCCAGCCTCTGTAACATCTCATTATTATACTGCCTCGACCCCAGCCACCGAGAACAATCAATACGCACACATTGATTCTGCTTAGTTTTTATATCCGCTTCTAAATGACTGCCCATTAATAATTCCGGCCAAATTTACTTAATCTCCCACCGAGGGGAGGGGATTCACAGCTCTGACAGGATTGGCAGGTGAGCAACAATACAGGTTATATGTAGCACCGAGGAGACGTCCTGTGCATGTGTTTCATTGATAGGAAATTCTTCAGGCTGTCAGTGTGTGCAAGGGTGTTAATGCATGGATTTCACCTTGCAGAGATTAATTCATGGGCATGCACACAGGCTTATACAGTATCCGACTCTGTGTGTGTGTGTGTGTGTGTGTGTGTTCCTCACCAGGGCAGGGTGGGAGGCTTGGCCAGTAGTCCTTGTAGGAAATCCCACTCCACACTCACGCACTTCCCCTCGCTGACAAACGGCATGGTTGCCATCCTTCTCCCAATCACGTGCCAACGCCGCTGCTAACGAAGGCTCTGATTGGCTGAGGACGTGACAGACTCAGACCTGGAGATCCATGAGAGACAGCAGAGATAGACAGAGAGGAGGAGACAGGGGGAAAAAGTCAGCGAATCCTGTGTGAGGCCCATTCATTCAACAATAATGGACATAAAATAGTGATGAACAACACATGGCATTTTCGGGGACGTTATATTTAACACATTTTAGCGAGGCCTGTCATTTTTTTAAATTAACAAATGTATTTCTCTAGCAGTTTTTCACAGAATACCTCTTAAGCTTGAAGTGTTGAAGAGTTTTTCTTTCAATAAAAAAGGTGATATTTTTATCCCATTTGCAGTTTCCATTCAGCCCCTTTCACACAGAATATAATTAATTTGCATTCAAATACTTAGATGTAAACCAAATCTCACATCTTCTTACTTCGTCGATCTGAAAAACTGTATTTCTGAACGTGTTTGTCAAGACTGGAGGCCTATAGAAAAATGAAAGGAACAAAAAGCTGGGGAGGTTGAGAGGGAGCAATTAGGTAGCCTACACTGTGTGTACTTCTCCACATAAAGGTCAGGGGCTGTTCCCGAGGTAAAGACATAAGACAAAACACTGAGCTTCCTTTGAAGTCACAATTAAGCTGAAAATCACAGATCTCCAAATGTCTTCCCTCATTCTACTTCAAACTTGTCTGCAAACTGGAGTGTAAAGCAAATATCTCTAAAGACAAAACACATTCTGTCCACTGCCAATTCTCCCACATCCTTTGCCGCCTTCTGCCGGTTTCCAACACCACCCTCTTCCACCCTGTGTTAGAAGTTGCCAATATTCTTCCCTGTTCTCAAACAGAGCCCCGCTCCTCACCAGCTTCCCTCCGCCCTCCCTCCTCTCTCTACTGTGTTGACATTTAAAGGGCTAGTGTGGCCCCGAGCATCGCGATGTCATGCCCTTGGGCCTGAGATGCCCTCTCTCTCTCTCTCTCTCCCCTCTCTCTCTCTCTCTCTCACCCTCTCATTCTGCCTCTCACTCTCTCACTCGCTCTGCCTTTGACTTGGCTGGGTCAGCACAATCAAGTCAATAGAGCTTGGCCAGGTCAGTAGAAAATGGAGTATGTCTCGAGTTTGAGCATGGCTATGCTGACCTTGGCTAAGCGGGGTCAGCAGAAGTTGGGCAGGTTTAGCAGATATCATTTCATAAATCTGTGCTACAACCACCAACATTAAATTCATGCATGAAAACTTCTTGGACCAGTTTCAAAGATAGTAGAGTCGATGAGGGATTCAACACAGAGAACAGCTGCTGAAATGGGATCATCGACTTACCTTTAGTACTTTTATTCTCTATTTGGGCAGTAAAAGTAAACCACAATTTATTTTTATAATAATAATAATCATATGTGGATTTATTTATCACTTATTCAAACCAGATGTTACCAAGTGCTTTGCAAGTAATGAAAAGAACACATGTACGTCTATAATCCACATGTACCTGCACACATACATACGTACATTTCCTAATCAGATCAAGTCCTACAAGCCTTGGGTCTGAGGTGCCCCAGCAGTACAAGCTCTGCCCCCCTTAGTCTTACACCTCAGACTCCCTGCAGGTTGTTATGAGTGATGTAGTCTGGGGCCAGGCCATTAAGTGCTTTAAAAGGAACATGTCAAATCTTAAATTCAATTCTGTGGGAAACTGGTAGCCAGTGAAAAACACTAAACACAAAGAGGAGAGGAATATGATCTCTTGCTTTTTGTAAGTAATTTACTCTATACCTGCTGCATTTTGTACACTTTGTGGTTTTTACTTGTGCCCGTTAGGAGAATGTAACACCGATCTAATTGCTGGGAGATGAGTGTGTGTATGATGGTTTTAGTGTCTGTACAGCTCACATCTAAATAGATTTTGGGGATATTTGGAAAACATTAAGGAGAAGACCTTGTAAATGTGCAGCTTAAAATTCGTCGGGGCCAAAACATCTACGTCAATGACGACCATTTTTTGTGTAACAAACGCTTCCCATAAACAGAATAATGTGATCAACAGCATCAGAGCCTGCAGTCAGGTCAACCAAGATCAAACCAAGCGTCCACCTTCATTTGAAGTCCTTCTGGCCTTAGATATACTAACACACATCCACAATGGCAGCGTAATTTTTCAGAAACGTTCTTTTCCACAACATAAACAGAACCACAGCAGCGCTGGAGAGATCACGGCCGAGAAAACAGCAACACAATGACACAAATGGCAACGTATGTGAATCCCAGTAATGGTGGACAAGCACAAATTGATTTTTTTCCCAACGCTTTTCAAAGCTACTGCTGAAACCGTATGATACCGTCAAACAGGTCTAACATGGGATTATGCTCGTAATAATTATTTCTCACGTGCACAGCCAAACCTCCACGTTGCAAATGCGTAGTTAAAATCAAATATATCCAGAGTTCAAGAACTACACAGTCTCAGCGGTGTACTGTTCGTTAAACCTGACTGAACATTTTTATTTACAGTGGTATGTCCTATTTCGAGGGCAAAAGTCTTTCCCAGCTCTTTCACAGATCAAAGGCGATGCAGGTCGGATGCAGGCAGCTTCGAAAAAAATTGAATATGCATCCAGAAGACAATGACAGGTTTTGAACATATAGCAGCCAGTGGGCAACGACACTTTTCAGAGGACAGGATGTTGGAATATGATGATGGAATATTGGTGTGAGGTGAGCTGTGACGTGTTAAGAGGATTCACACTGAACCATAGAGTTCAGGTTAATGAAACTAGCCGTGGTATGTGATGGACTGTTTCTAAGCTAAAATAATTTTGTTGTAGGTTAAAAACATGGTGGCCTTTGAATGGATGGATGAGACTAAAGCTCCTGTGAACTACTTTGAATGATACAGTTTATGGCAAATAAAAGAATGTTACCATTTAATGTTGCCCAAAGGTACCAAATATTCAATAACGGGCTTCTTGGACTTTTATTACACACGTCTGCAGCGGCTCAGTCTATATTATTCATGTTTTTACCTGCTGGTGGCACTAGTGCAAAATTATGTGATCACCGATGTGAAAATGATTCATCTTCTGGGTACCATGAACGTCTGTAGACAATTTCATTCATCTGCCCACTAAGTTACTGAGATATTTCCATCTGGGCCTGAGTGTTGAACTCACCAACAAGCCGACGTTACCTCTCTACAGCCACGTCAATGAAATCTAAGAGAAAATGTCTGCAAAGAGCCAAGCAGGGTTGAGAGACATCAACTTCATCTTTATCACAGGAGGCCGGAAAAATTTACATAGAATAATAAGGATAAATAAAATGTTCACTCGTCGGTTAATCGTTCAGCCTTAGGATTAGCTTCCACACACGGCACTTACATTGACAGAATATTTTGTCCCAGGCTTAAGGTGTAAGGCCAGGGCTTGATTCAACTATAGGAAACCTATATCATCTCCCCTCAAGCTTCCCGCCTACAGTAAAACACTGACAGTCCTCTTTTCAGAGAGTCCGGTGAAGAGGAGACAGGGTCGAGCCGAGGGCAGCGCACCTCTGTCTAACAACTTCACCTTTGTCACCTTCTCCATCTCACCTGGATAAATGCACTACATGCCAAATCAGGCTGTGTACAGTGGGACGGAGAGATCCGAAGGAGACACGCGCCGGAAGCTATTTACCCTCAAATTTTCACTGCGCCACAAACGTGCACGTCTTCTCCCATCCCGTACTTGTAGGTTTATCTCCTAATTGACCCGATCTGTGATTATCTAATCTCCATCTCGATCTTTTTGTCTCAATCTATCTCTCCATCTCACTCCCTCTATCTGGCCAGACACAGGGGCGTAATGGACGGGGGCCTCCACAGTAATTATTCAATCAGCCTCATAACCTTGTCGCAGGTTGAGCGGCCCATTAATGCACTCACCCAAATGGACCCCGCCACTTTTGACTGCTAATGCTCCGGCTAGCTAGCAGCACAACAGGCTGAATGTCACAAGTGTCATCTAGACAGAGAGCGTGGAGCAATCTGCTCGACGGAACGGACCGGACGACGGTAACGGCACGGTGGGAAATAAATGAAAATGGGAACGTGTGACTTCGGAGAGCATGCGCCGCGCCCACGGCTGTAGGGATCAACCTGCACTGAGCGTGACCGCAGGTGTTCACAATGCGATGCTGCAGCGTTACACATCCAAAAGTGTTGTGTGTGTGTGTGTGTGTGTGCACACGAGTGTGTGTTTGAGACCCCTGCCCTTATAGAGCCGTGCTCTTTTGGCTTGGTCTCAACAGCAACAGGGAGGGCACTGCAGCGAGCGTTCACAGCCGGTGTTTGCTGTGCATTTTTCTCTGGCTGCTCGCTTGGCTCCCGCTCTGTTTATCTTCAGCAGGGACGTTTAATTAGGGCTCCAGCTGTCAGAGGTTCGTTAGCATGCCCCTCCTCTGCCCGAGCCGCCCCTACCCGCAGGGAGTCAGGGGCATCAGGCAAATGAACACATTTAAGTCAAACAGCACGCAGACAGACAATAGCCCCACTGCCATGCCACCAGCTCCCCTAGGTAGAGACATGGTTGTTTTATGCCTCATCTCTCCAGCCCCTGGGGCCCAATACAGAGCCTGGCCAAGACTGAGAATGTGGAGGCAGAGGAGCTCTCATTGGCCACTGGAGACAACACGCGATCATGCAAAGGTGAAGAGCAGGACCAAGGCTACACAATGGAGAGGCCAGCTCCAGTTCGAAGGATCCAAATCGATATTCATTCTCTTTGAAAAACTATTCATATGGTTATTGTCATTTTAATACAGTAAAAATAAAACAAATAGGGTTACTGGGAATGTGTAAATGTACCGTCTACTGTATGTATGTGTCTTCTCTGCTCTCGAAGGTGACATTCTCGATGGCCCCATACAATGATCGTTATGTCTCTTGGGCCCATTGCTCCAAATTTTCAATATGCAAACTGCAGTTTTAGATCATTTCTTTCACTGTTAGTTTGACACGTTTCTCTCATCAACACAAATGCGACACACAGGACAGACTTGCAACCCCATAGATCAGCGTGCAAACGCCTGGTAAAGCTTGAAAATGTATTTGCTATTTTCAATTTGATGCTCTTAGTGTTTAAGATACCGCATGTGTGTAAGCAGAGCTTTGAAATTATTTTGGGGGAATGGGATCCTGGTTCTGGGTACGGTCAGACACCTTCGCAGCATGCCATTCCCCTTCTCCCTCTCCTCGGGCGTATAAAGGCAAAGCAATTTAACATGTAGAACATAAAAAAGCTGACATTTTGGTGATGGACGTGTTTTCCCTGAAAGCAAAACTGTGTATAAGACCAATCAGGCAATGTATCTCAAATAAAATCTTATTAATAACAGTTTTTCTCTACTCCCCACTCGTCCTTAATTATCTCTGCCTCTAGGTGAACGTGGGGTACACATACAACAGAGATGTAAGATATTCCTGTGAATAATATTTTATCAAACAGTGAACGTTCAATATCATGGAAGATGTAAAAAACATAGTTAGAAATAACATGAACAGAATATTTGATGTAGCTAGTTTTCTATCTCGCCTTTCATGTTGTTGAGTAGTTGTAAATGAGTGTCTGGAGTGTCCGGGGAGATGAAGTTTGGTATTCTGGTTGGAGGGCTGAAAACTACTTATCATGCATTACGGTCCTGGTTGGACCTCAGGATTTGGAAGTCAAAACACTTTTTAATGTACAATTTTTCAGCCGCTGATCAATCGACAGCTGCTGGACATGAAGATCTCTCTCCAATCTCTCTCAGTATTCCATATTCTCACTCGCTCGGCATTCTGCTTCCGTATCGCAGTGCCGGCTGCGGTTGACCTTGACGACTCTGGATCATTCCCAACCCAAGGTTCTCACCAAATCTCATGGGCCTTGGCGTCACCCTCCCCTCCCCTCCCCCCTCTCTCCCACCACCCTCTTTGCCTCCCCATCATCCTCATCATCCTCACCCCCCCCTTTCCCTACACACACACACACACACACACACAGCTCCCCAAACCCCCTATTTGCTCCTCCTCATCCCTGCCTTGGTCATTAATTATCTAATGGAATCAATACGGCGTTAGATTGGACCACAGTGACCCCACCCGCCCTCAGGTATCTCTGCGATGATGAGCAGCAAGAGGAGGGCTCAGGAAGGGTGTAAAGTAATGATGGTAACAGCCTGTATGAGCGAAACCAGCCCCGTGTAGTCACAGTGTGGACGGCCCCTAAACTGGAAGAATGGCGAATAAAGAGATCAGCAATAAATAAATGATTAGAGAGGGGGAGAACGGGGGGATGGAGAGCGGATAGGGGATGGAGAGACCGTAAGTAGAGGTGGAGGGAGGCAAATCAGACAGTGCGAGGGGGAGAGAAATGATGGATAGATGAAGACAGATAAAAAGGAGAGAGAAAGAGATTTGTTAATGTTCACCCTTGGTAATCAATATCTTTCTCCTACTCCTCTTTTATTACAGAGAGCTTTGGTGAGCGTGCTTTGATGTCCACTCCTCACGGGCGTGGAGCTACGCAGAATCCAATCCATGCCTGTCATAATTACCATCTATCTCTGCCTGAGTATACACAAAAGAAAGGCTCCGCTTCACCTGCACTGTATTAAATACGAAGTTGGAAGCATCAGTGCACAGCATCCCATTTATTTACAGTATTTACTGGAAAAATGATCAATCCCGGAGAATTGTACTCATGGGATTTATTTCGAGTAAAACTTGCTCATTGTTGAAAGTAATAAAAAAGATTTAAGTATAATACCTTGAAAGAAGACATACTTCTTCCTATAATGTGGCATTATCGGCAAAATGAGTAAAGGACTAACACGATAACAGACAAGATCACAATACACAATTACAATAAGCATCAAGTCATATGATTGTTTTCAAATTATTTGTTTTAAACCATCTTACAGAACGACTGCACTTTCTGGGATTATTTTATGATATTGGTGCCCCATATTAAAGCGAATGGAAACGGCAATAAAAAGAGACTCATTAAGTAAAATGCACAGTCCATCATGAAGTTAACCATCCCTGACCCTTCTGACATCTACGCTCGAAAGAGAAAAGCCCGGCTTCATAAAACAGCACGAGTCAAAACACCAGCAGCCATCTATTCTGGGGTTAAATACCCGGACCTCGCTGTAAGGCAAGACTAAAGAAACACGGCGTCTGTTATTATGAGCTCTCTTCATATACAGAGTTTCAGACGTCCCCAAATTTACAGACGTTATTGGGGAACAAACAGCAAAAGGTAGAGAGAAGACGGAAACTTTTCCCTCTGACTGCGGACGAGTCAGCTAAGTGGATGCAGCTCTCTATAAGGCTGAAGATGGTAAATCCACTCCCGCAGGCAGAGACCACATCAGCTCTGACCTCCAAATATCCACAGGCCAAAGAACAGCACACGGGGTCACTCACTCTCTCCAACACACACACACACACACACACACCAGTGTGTCTGCTGCACACCAGGACTTGACAGCACGCTCACACTGTGCACACCAACATGGACAAGTCCACATGCTAATACAGCTACATCAATTAGCATTGGTGCAAATGTCAGAGTTCAGAGCAGTTTCACACTCTTGAAAAGAGTTGCACAAGTTGTGTAGGTGTCTTGCAACACACTGGGGAACCCAGGATACCCACTGGCCTCATATCGTATTCCCACACAATGCTCGCAACTTGACACTTTGTTTGAATATTTCCACACATATTTTTAATTTATGTAACTCCAGCTTTACGCTATGGCATAAATTAGAGCGGGAAGAAAAAAGACGTGAGTGTAGGTGCCTATACATTGTGCACACGTCGCAGAGTGATGGCGTGTGTGAGCGTGCCCGCACACACACGGTGGTGGATCCCTTCAGGCCAGCGTGTGAATGACAGCAGGGGTTATGTAAGGAGCCACAGCGGGGCCGGAGTGGACAGTCCGACCGGAGATCAGGTCAGCAGAGTGTGACACTAAACACATCTCCCTGACACCGCGCTGACACCCTCTGTCACAGACCCACACACTGTCTGTCAACGCTCTTCACACACACTAACACGCGCGCGCGCACGCACAGCAGGGAGCAAGAAGTGTGTGAGTGGCTGTCTGTCAACACACCCGACACTGACCACCTCAGAGCGAGTGTAAGAAAGCAACAGAGAGAGACAAAAATATCAAGAAAGGAATATAAAGAGGATGGGAGGGAGAGGTGAGATGTCTGTCTACCTGAGGACTCGTCCACGAGTCACAAAAAGTGACTGTTGGTGCCTGTCTGCCAACGAAGGTTTCATAAAAATTCACCAATTAAGCAAAGTAAGAAAGTTGACGCAGCTTTTGTTTCTGTTTGTGGGAATTTATAACTAAATCCTGTTTCATTGAGTGTTACAAATTTTTACTACTGGCAAATAAAAGCAGTTATTAACCTCAGAGTGTCTTCAAAAACGCCAGCTCCGACCTTCGATAGGCAGAAAAACCCACATGACACCCACATGGTCACAACTACTGTTTTTCATTACGTTTCCTTCAGCTTCAGTTTAGTCTTTGAACTGGACACTTTGTTTTCCGTTTTCCATTTTCATTTTCACAAAGTCAGTGTCTGTCACACAGTCGCCTGTTGGCAATAAACCACAACTCCTTAAATCCAAGGAAGAAACTTGCTTCTGGGTTTAATAAAAAAGGCCCGAAGGTAGGTCACAACCAAAGCGTCCTGCACATGCGAGAGCTGAAACGGATTCGGAGGCTTAGTGGCTCACTGGGCCGGGGTATAAACTGTACCATGCAACGCAGACAGGGAAGAAATATTCATTACATAAAAACGGAGAACAGAAAAAATATCAAACGGCGTCTGTTTTTAGCAAAAGTAATATTTTGACACCTCATCCTGACACCTGGAAGAGTGACTCCACACTGCAGGTAGTTATTTGTTTCAAATTTATCGGAGGCACCTGCTGCCTCGGCAGGTGTGTGTGCAAATGATGCTGTTCCCTGTGCACGAAGCACGGCACGATTTGTGGAGATATTTAACACTCACAAAACGTCGACTTTGGAGTGACGCGCGGGGAGAGAATGTGAAATAAACACAAAGTGCAAACGTCTACACATGGACAAACACACACAGGGATTCTTGCAGGAAATCATAAAACGTACACACATTATGTTCGTACTCGCACACATGGACACACATTTTTCCCTTCGTGAAAAACTATTGTGACTGTCTGAGTTTTACTTCAAGTTGCAAGCCAGCAAACACAATAACTGAAAAATTATGGGGAAAAAAAAAAAGAGAAGGAGATAGAAAGCTGAAATCTTTATGTGATGGTTTGATGTTGTTATTTACTTTACAGCAGCGGCGAACATTGTGCGTTCGTCACAGTCATTCTGCCAATTTGGACCACCTGCTGCAAACACCCTGAAGGCAGCGAATGCTACTAAGCCAGTAAACTGTGACCAATTCTGCCTCTGCAGGTGGAGACGGACATGCAGCCGCTCACTCTCTGCATCTGTACCTCAAACTCCGGCAGACACATTTTTATCAGAAAGTGGCGGGCAATTATTAGTGAAGGCAGTCAGCATAGAACACGCATAATTGTTTGGCTTATCTGAAAAGCAAATATTGGAAAATTTGCAGTCAGGTAAACTAAATTGATGGAATGAACAAAGCAGTTTATGTAAAAAGCAGTAATGGTGCCTCCAAGGGGGAGCAAACATTTAGTCTAATTATCTAATCAAATGAAACACATCAATATTTAGCTATAGGAAATTATAAATCCACGCTTTTATGCAAAAGTATGCACATTTATCTATTAGGTGTATTATCAAAACTGAAAAGAGAAAATCTTCAGTCTTATATATTTTATCAGTTATTCTTTAGGCAAAAATATGTTTGACTTTAATTGTTAATGTTCTAATTTAGTCAAAATAAATGCATAAATGATTTCAGCTCTGTCCTAAATGAGACACAGCAAAAAAGTTATCAGCACAACATTCACTACGTGCTGATATTTGGTCTCAATGGAAGAAAAAAAGTACTTCAGGGTTAGATTTAACAAATGCAACAAAATGTTATATAAAATGATTTTTTATCTTTTTTAAATGTAAATGTTGAATCGCATCCGAAATGATCAATTTTACACCGACAGCGAAAATCTGACTCAAGGTGACAATTAAAAGCCTCCATGTGTGTCCAGTGAGTCCAGTATGTGCGTGTGTGTGTGTGTGTGACAAGATCAAGTAAGCGAGTGAGAAAGTGTGTGTACACTCATGCATGTGCGCAATCATAAGTTGTTAGATCCGTTATCTACTCACCTGACGGGCATTTCCAGCGTTCAGTCTGCTGCCGTTAATCTGATCCACTTTGACTCTCTCTTCCTCCTCCTCCTCCTCCTCCTCCTCTTCTTCTTCTTCTTCTTCTCCCTTCTCTTCAGTGCCCCTGATCTGCCCTGGCCGTGCCCCCCCTACCTCCACCAACACCTCCTCCTCCACCACCACCACCACCACCACCACCACCACCTCGAGCTTAAACACAGCAAACAAACAGTGCGTGTGTGAGCCAAGGGGGCTGGGACGGGGGCAGCGTCAATCCCCTCACTTTCACAAAAGCCGTGGCCGCGCAGCCGGACACATCGTGGACTCCCGTTGCAAGAGTGTGCATGAAGGAGAGTGAGAGAGAGAGAGAGAGTGTGTGTGTGTGTGTGTGTGTGTGTGTGTGTGTGTGTGTGTTCGTGAGTGGAGCTAGCTGATGTAGCTCTCCTTGGCTCTCAGACTCACTTCACTAACACTCTGCTCTGCTGCTTCTTGGAGATGGACTCGGATTAGGACACAGCCAGTATGAGAATCTCTTTCTCGCTCGCTCTCTCTCTCCCTCTCTCTCTCTCTCTCTTCAGCTGGCGTGCTCCCTCCCACCCTTCCTCTTTCCCGCACACTCATTCACTCTCCTCGCTGAGCTTCTTTCTTTTCATTTCCTCTTGGGAAAGCCGTGCACACCAGTTGTCTCTGGCTTCAGCTGCTCTCTCTCCCTCTCTCTCTCAGTCACTAGTAAATATAAAAGGCATGCTTGTACAGCCCCTCGCCTCAGTCTCTCTCCGGCTCTCCCTCCCTACCTCGCTGTGTCTCATGCTTTCGTTTACCCCCACCTCCCCGTGCCCCCCTCACTTTCTTTCTCACTGTCAAAGCTGCCTTTCAAATGCTGATTAGCAGCCCGAGTAAGAAAAAGAGAGAGATAAGGGGAGAGAGGGAGAGAGGATGAGTGAAACAAGTGGGAGATTCCATCACATCCAAACGTATTGTAAACTGTGACTCCCCTCCCGTACACACACACACCACACACACACTCACACACACACACATACACACACAATCATGTTTTTTTTTTGGTTCACTAAGAAAAAAACTGCATTGTCTTACATTAATTCCTGGAAGTTTATCTTGACCAAAAAAAAAAAAAACTACTTTTACTCTGAAAGTGCCATGTTTTACCTTGATAGAGAGGTGACATATTGTTCAACAAAGTAAATGTCAAAGCATAAAGTATCAACTCCTTCTGAGCTGATGCCGTCTGATGTCTGACATTGTTTGTCAGTCAACATTCCACAACTGTAACAAAAAATTATTTATATAAAGGTTTTATGGTGTTTGAGGTCCAGGCATCAATTTATTCATCCACAAAAACATGAAAATGAATGAAAATGACAAGGCTCCCATCTTAACCAAGCACTCGGATTAGCACTAAGACATACGTTGCTTTAGGAATTTAAATGCATGAAGAAACTTGAATTGGTCCCAACAGTCTGTGTTTGATGAGTCCTGACAATGCGAGACAGAGAGTAATAAAAAAGTGTCACACGTGCGGCACAAAACACACACTTTACCTGTTAACTAACCCACGCAACGTACAGAGCTGAAGTAAAGCTTTAAAATCACAGCAGACAAATATTTGAAGCAGTGTAAACGTTACAGCTAGTGGAGTTATAGCAATAAAATCTAATTTATTGGCAAATAAAATAATAAAGTGAAATTTTAATTGTTTAGCAGCATTATGCCGCCGACAACACTGGTTTTGACCACCGCTGCCATCCCCCACTATCAACCATTGGATAATGTTAATATTAAAATGGCTCCAAGGTTAAAAAAACAAGGTCCCCCTTTCCCAAGAGCACCTTAAGATTAGAATAAGATTATAAGAATAAGATAATTAATTAATTACTTTAGTCTCTTTGCAAGTCAATGGGCTCTGATCTTGATTTTTCTTTTGACGCTTGTTGTTTCTGTCGGTCCACAGAGAGCGGGTCACCACCAAGTGCCTGTCGCTCACATCTCTCCCCAATTCAGGGATATTCTGATAATAATACGTGAGGTCCTGAGTGGTATTTCTCAATAACCGATTTTACAGTGAGTTGTCTTTCCAAGACAAAATATTCTGGGCCCTGACTGGAGAATTACAAACTGTGCTTGGGCTCCCTTAATAAACTGGCTGACAATGGAAATACACAAGTGAAGTGCTTCCAGCTAACGGCAGACTTACGTTTCACCACTGACTGTACGAGCAGCTCGCAGACCAACACAAAGGCAAACAACAACTACGTTTAGAGATGCACACACACGCAGGAAAGACTATATGTGAACAAATAATCACACTCAGAGACTCACTCAAGTACTCTCTCTCTCCCCCTCCCTCCAATCTCACTCCCTCCCTCCCCTCGTCTCCCCCTCTCCTCTGTTCGTTCCCCTTGCCCTCAAAAACACTACTCAGAATATTGATACATCACCCCCTCCTCCCTTTTCTCTCTCCCTCTGTCTCTCTCTCTCTCCCTCCATCACTCACTTTCTCTACTGAATACTGATAGGCTGTCTCCTCCGTGGTCTGAGTTTCAAATCTCTCCCACCCTCCCGCTCCCTCCGTCGCTGCACCCGCTAAGAAAAAAAGAAAAAAGAAAAAAAAAAAAACAGCAACATAAAGGAGGAAATAGCAGAAGTTAATGCACTGAGGTAGACATAAATTCACTTAAGTACCATTTCAGATTATGTCAAGCTAAAAATGGGCTTAACATTGTGGAAAGGAGCAGGGGAGGGGAGGAAGGTGACAGGGGAGGGGGGTTGGTGGGGGGGGGTGGAAAAGTGCTCCTTTGGTTGGCTGTGGTGCCAGCGGAAACTGGCCGAGCGGCTCGCAGCGCCGTGGTGAACGGGCGGCGGACAACAAAAGGGAAAGAGACGTGTGAAAAGTTCAGGCAAATGAAGACGCATTCAGTGTTTTTGTCCGGCTCCCGCCCTCCCGCCTTATTGTTGGGCATGTCAGCTATGTCACGGCCGAGGGGGAGAAGAAGGGAGTGAATGAGGTCGTCAAAGAGGCCCAACGACCAGACCCCCGTCCACTCCACGCACATTTATACACACACTGCAGCTTGAAACAGCTGAGAGCAGGGGAGAGTGACAATGAGAGAAACAACACAGATAGAAAATGTCCTGTTTTTCTCACATGGATGGGAAGGTGGAGGGGCCTTTCAGGGTATTTGTGTGTTTAAGTGTAGGTGTGTGTCTGCGTGGGAGAGAGTTAGTGTGTGCTTAGTCTCTTTGGAGGAGGCTTTCTGTCTGCATTAAAAGTGCAGCGCGTCTGAGACACTGGGAGAGGGAGTGTGTGATTTTGTCCTCCAAGTCTTCCCCAGGCGTCCTTGAAGGAGACTTGCAGGGAATATCTGACTCTCTCTGTGTGTGTCTGTGTGTCTGTGTGTGTGTGTGTGTGTGTTTGAGCCCTCACAGGCGTAGTTTAGTACCGGAGGCTTGCCTCACGGAGCAGCATTACAGGTGTTCCCTTCACAAAACCGGCTGCTCCTGGAAATAACAAAAAACACACACGACCTGAGGCTGCGAGATGAACCCGGCCCGATGAATAAGAAACGTAATCCAATCAAGTGTGTAAATGAGAGTAAAAACCCTCGGCCTGTGTTTCGGTTCCTGTTGTTGCTTGTGTATCTGAACGTGCATGTTTGGATTGTTGCAGTCAGCGAGACAGTCACACCCATGTCTGACCTTGTTTCTCCGCCTGTCTACACATGCTATCAGCTGTGGTCACTTGGATGTAGTGATGGGAAAGGACGTGGTGCCAGTGACAGAACATCTTTAAAGTACTAATAATACAAGACACAATTACAAGTAAAGGTTGTGCCACATTTTAAAAGTAAAAAACAACGCTTCTTTTTATTATTATTAAGAGTGTTAAACCTGAAGTATTATTTAGTAGGTGGGACAACTAATTTCAATCTATAGCAATGTGCATATTTTATGAGCTGACCAAATGTTTTACTCTAATATGTCTTTTAATGCAACGTGCATCCCTAGCCTAACTTAAGTTAAGTTAAAAATAAACTACCATAGTTTCTCTTTCTTCACACTACTGTATGTACTTATGCAAACTTTAAATCCGGCCCCTGAAGTACTGTAGCCAAACAATTTCTAATTTTTCTTTTACCTTCCAGAAACATTAAGTGTAAACATCTGAGCCATTACAGCTGAATTATAGAAATTATGACAGTATGTGGATGAGTTGTTCACATTTATTAATCTTATTTTTTTCTGAAATCACAACGAAGCACAGAGTATAGCTGCAGTAGTGGCCCACGTGTGGCTGTTTTATGTTAAAGATCAAAATGATATTGGCTCTTCTGAACTACCACAGAACTACTTTGTTTCTGTAGGAAGTAAACACAGAGAAAAGTGTCTGACTCTTTACAGCTAAAACACACCGGGAGTGTGCGGTGCATGAAAATGAAGCTGCTCTGCTGAAATGCTTCCAAAAATAAACCTGGGCACATCAGACGTAGACGTAGTCAATATTGAAATTTGATTGGAACATACCGTATCTGAACATACAGACCAAAGAAAAATGTTTTATAACGCTGCTTTGAAACGTCACCTGCTGAATATAGTCGACCATTGTTGGACTAATAGTCATTTGTGAACATGCTATTAGTACCTAACAGTGCACCAGTCGTCAAAAATCAAATTCTAATTCATATTAACAACATTTTTGCTCTTGATAGTTGACTAGAAATTAAAGTGTTTTTTCCACACAGAAAACTTACACACAGTTAACTAGTCCTAAAGTGCCAATTTACTTTGTTGTAAATTGGCACTATATAAATAAAGTTGAATTGAATTGAATTGAATTAAAAACTGCTTGTTAAATGATAAAATGTTTGTATTATTAGAACTGTGGAACTAGGAATAAGTAGGAATATTTCATCTCCTAAAATCACAAGAGAAATTAACTGAAACCAAATCTAGTTGAAATAATGTTCATTTTCAAGAATAATTGCGTGTGTTGATATGCTCCAATAAAGACTGTACACATTTAGCATTTAGTGTTCGTCCCCTACAGCAGCTCGTGTCGATGATAAGTATAACGGGTGTTTAAAGATAGCTGCCATACTGTAGACAATATTCCAAATCTATCAGACAATAATTCTTTGAGGGCACGTGGCCATTAAGGAACCATTTTGGCTTTTGTTGCATATGCTCTTTCATATTTCACCGAGATGCATATCTGCCTTTCATGCTGTCTGCCTGCTCCACAGTTCTCTATTCAACAGTGACCCATTGCTCCCTGCCATACAATCCTTCACCTTTCTGGGCTTAAAAGTAATTACCACTTTAATTTGCTGTCCTCCTTTGTGCATGCCTGAGTGTATCTGTAACTGACTGGAGTGCCTGCCTGATGTGTGTGTGTGTGTGTGTGTGTGTGTGTGTGTGTGTGTGTGTGTGTGTGTGGTTGGGGGGGGGGTACAAATATATGTGCACACAGGAGGCAATGAAGTCTTTGTTATTGTACTAGAGTTGATCATTAATTAGACAAAAATATACAATTTTTACAATTAACTGTTAAAGTGGATTATCCGCCTCATTCGATAAACCATGTGCTGCTTCACACTGTTTTCTATCTTTACATTAATGTTTACAAGTTTCATTTGTGTGCGCTGTATTTAAATCTATGAATGTGTTGTATGTTTCAGAAAGTGTGTGCATGTAAATGCGACTGTCTGTGCCAAACAGAAGCGCAACACATCATGTGTGTTTTTGTGTTTTTAATGCGTGTGTGTATATGCTTGTCCTCCCATTGGCCCAATTACTCCAGAACCAAACCCCCTCTGCTTCCCTGCTTCCCCTTAAAATCCCTCACCTCTCTCACCTCACAGTCCCAGCGGTCGACCCCCAGAACACCCCAACCTTCCACTCCCCACCCCGGAGCCCGGCGCAGCCAGACTGTCCATCACAATACCGCCGACCTCTCGTAGGACCCCCACCACCCCCCCCGTACCTACTGCTCCTCTCGTTTCCAGAAGTTACACTAAATCGTCACCGTCGCTCCCACTTTGTTCCTCCCCCACAATCATCCTGTCTTTCTCCTCGTTCATTTACCCCCTTAAACTCCTCCTTTTGCCCCACTCCTCCCATGTCTCCCCCCTCGTTGCTCCTCTACTCTTCCCCTTCTGCCCTCCCCGGTCCCAGGTGAGCTGACGACACAAGGAGAGCAGAAACACTCGGCGAATATTAATGGTTTGATCTGAATATTAATAAACCATGCATCTTAATGATCTTAAAAAAAAAAACAAAGAGCCACAGTCAATCGCTATATTGCCGGTATACACACACACACACACAGGCCTCTGCAAACCTACACACACACACACACACATTGAGCTGAACTAGCTATCCTGCACGGTGTAGATTAGTTAAAACAGGGCCTTATCCTCCAACCTGCTGTTTAAATGCTGAGCATCACGTTCAAGACAAATGTGTTGTCTTTTTTCCCTCTCAGTAAATGAAGACACCTCTCGTTTCCCACGTCCTTCTCCTCTATCTCCCCCTGTTGCTCTCTTTATTTTCTTTTTATCTCTTTCTACTCGTTTAGTTCAGGCAGCCCCCTCCCTCTACCTCTCACGGTTGCCCCATTTCACCCCCCCCCCACTTCCTCTTTACCCACACCCTCCCTCTCCCCCCTCCCCACTATCTCACCCTCTCTCACTCTATCACTTTCTCACTAGATTACCCCATCTCTCCCTCTCTCCCTCTGCCAGCTTCACCTACTCGATATTCCAGCCTTGTTCTCCTGCAGTCTCCAGCACAACTTTCTGACCCACTTCCTCTCTCCTCCCTGGCCCCCTGATCAAAGCCTGCAGGACGGCATCGCCTTGGGCAGTGGAGAGGGAGAGCGCGAGATGGGGGGATGAAGGGATCCGAGTCGAAAGAAGAGAGGAAGAGACAGATAGAGAAAGGATAGAGCGGCACGAGAGAGGGGCAACGGAGAGATCACAAGGACGGGAAGAGGAGCCAGGTGCCCTCTCAGCCCAAGGACAAAAGCTCTTCCTGGCTGATCACACACACACACACACACACACACACACAGTGTGCGTCCTGTCAGCGGCGTCATTCCTGGTCATGCACGTTATGTGTGACAACGGCCTGACATTAATGTGGTGCGTTAAAAAAAATATACTTTTTTTTTGGCAGCTCAAACCCTCAAAACAGCTCAACTTTACAAGTGGTGGCCATTAAAATTCAACAGGATGTTTAATAAATTACACTTTCAGATTACATGTTGTCCCATCTTGTTATTGTGTTTTGCATTCAGGCGTTGCACAGGTGAGCACGCTGACAATGTGTATCTGTATCTCAGCAGGTGTCAGTCAGGCTGCAAACTCTCCCTCCTATCAAGTTGCTTTTTGTCTTAAAACTCTATTTACCTAAAAACTCGACATGCGAAGTCAGATTAGTTTCAATTAATGTCTACAATCAAAAGACTAGACATGATGACATGTCTAGTCCTCTCTGATTTGTTCTAACGTAAAAAGTGTTAGAGGACTCGATTAAACGGAGATTTTTTGCAGCGTTGAGCCGTTCTCAGAGGAGTCGTTATAATTTTAAGAGTCTGTGCCTTGGTGTTGGATGGAAGGTCTGTCCATCCCAGTGGCCATGTCGGTTAGGCAGTCGGGGCGGGTGGAAAGGATGGAGGAACACCAGCCCATTTGTACTCAGAGCAAGGTGGTGTGTACTTTAACATTCCCCGCGCATCCCGACAAAGAGCACTAATTATAAATAAATTAGGGACACGACACGGTGTGCCACAGGGGGGACCAGCCAGAGCAGTCACAGAATAGAGAGACTGATAGAGAGAGAAGAGGGTATGTGAAAGAAACGGAGAGAGGAAGCAGGGAGGGAGAAAAGACAGAGAGGAGCAGACAGGAGAGATTTGGCAATGACATAGAGGAGCAAGTAGGAGAAGAAAGTAGATAAGAAAATAGAGGAATGGAGCATGGAGAGGCCTGGGGATAGACGAAGTGGAGGTGGGAGGGAGCGTAAGCGAGTGGGTATACAAGGCCCAGATCGTCAAAATGTAGCCTGAACATACATCTGCTGCCAAAAAACTGACAAGATTCTCTCTAGATGACAGAGGCAGTGTAATATGTTTGAAGAGAGATAGAAAACGGTGGCAGGGAAATTAACAACCAAAATGAAAGAGAGCGAGGGAAACAATTGACCCGATATAAGATGAACTCTACACCGAGAGCCAAAGGGAAAGAATTAATCTGCGCCACGTCTGTTAGGAATGGATTCCTGTTATTTTAACAGTAAATAATACAAATCTGATTAAACGCATGCTACACAATAATCATAAGGTGGTGATATCTGGTGTTCTACACACACTAGCAGTCAACACTCCCTACCTGTCACTCAAGCTTATCTGAGATGACTTGTCAACCAAGCAAGTGCATGTCAAGAGACTGCCGTTTGTGTGTGTGTGTGCGTGTTTGTGCGTGCGTGCGTGTGTGTGTGTGTGGAGTGAATAGAGATCTGTTTCTGCGTCTTTGTACACACACGTCTGTGTGTTTGCGAGTGCTCACACCTGAGTTTGTTTGCGGCAAGGTGTGTGTTTAGCGTAAGCGCTCATGCACGTGTGCGCGTGCGGAGGGGGAAGAACCTTGCCGCTATCTAAATGGATCACACTTCAGAGTGTGCCACCGCTCCTCAGAAAGCTGCCATCTCCACGCAGACAGACCAACACATGGGCAGAGAGGCAGACCGGGGAGGGTGGGGGCAGGGGGGCTGGGGTGGCGGCGGTGGGCTGGTGCAGGCTCAGCCGACTCGCTCCGCTCAAGGTTATGTCCTGTCTGAAGTTGAGAACTGATGACTGTCACCACAGCAGGAAAATGTGCCAGAGTTCAAGAGGAAAAATAACTATCGTCTTTACTTGCGGGCATTTCTCCATGTGAGGTGATGTGAATGTCTTAAATGATGGAGGAACAACCTGCCTGGACCATAGACCCAGGAGACATTTATCACATCTGAACAACTGCTTTGTGTCTCTCGGTTGGGCTGAGGCTCAGAGCTGGGGGTCAGAGGTCGCCCGACCGCGACACAGACAGAAAAAGGTCTGCTGACTGACCTACGATTGGCCCCTGACCCGGCGACCCCCCACTGACACCACCGTAGCCATGGCTACTGAGCTGCAGACAAACATGATGTCAGTATAAGACTTAGGAGGGGTAAGGTGCACAAGTAAGGTCAAATAATAACTAATTCAAAATTCCCCTTAGCACACGCGCACACACACACACACACACACACACACACACACACACACACCTCACCTCCCATTAAAGTCATTATTTTGCAATGAGAAGACGCTCACTGCACCCAATTTGCAGAGCCAACAATGGATCTGCAAAAGTGCAAATAACATGAAAGTGTGGGGGTCTCCATTATCAAAGTCTGCGCTTGTGTCTATAGTCTCTAAACTTTCTGCACAGAGGAGAGTTAAAGAAGAAGAAAGGTAAAGAAGGGAGGGAAGACAAGAGAGGAGCAGCTTGTTGCATTAGCATTCCACCAGCAGAGAGGCTGTCTGTTTGCCTCTGGCAGCAGCCGAGAGAGGGGGACACTCTCTGCATCCTCACACAGCTCGTCTATCTCTCCCTCTGTCACTGTCTATCTCTTGCTCTGTCTGTCTCTCTCTCGCTCGCTCTCCCGAGTCTGTCTGTTACATTTCTCCCTTCCCTCTGCCACTGCCTGTCAGTGTTTTTCTCCACTCTGGACAATTTTCTCTGCAGTCTTCTTGTATTTCCCTATCACTCTATCTCAGACTGTCATCTTTTCGTTGATCTTTCTTTCCACTAATTTCTTTTTTTTTTTTTTTATCTGGTTCTGAAGACCTCATGTACTCCCAACTCTCCCCTTTGAAATGATACTACGTGCTTCTGAGAAATAGAAACGTCTCAAACCACGAGGTGCATTATGCAAGTTTGCCCATTAGTAAAGGCAGACGCAGTAAACAGCAGCAGCAGATTTTCATTCATGTATGGGAGGAGTTAACGTTCTGCTGTCAAACTAAACAGGTGTGTATAGAAAATGTCTTTTGTAATCACCTCACTGAATCAGTCCATTAAAATAGTAAATGTCACAGAGAATGAGGGTTAATGTGAAATTCACTTTAAAATTACATTTTATGACAATGCCTAAATACAGTTATACAGATCAGTGTCGCAGGATGCAACCCCTCCCTGTGTTGCCATGGTAATTTTACCAAACACAAGTTAACATGGAAAGCGACCCATTAAACAGTGGAACGTTTATTTTAAATGACACTCTCAATGCATTAAAGGGATGTATTTTCCATTAATTATTTTATATCATATCTGATGTAAATAAATACAGGGAATTGTGGAAACATTACTTACGTCTATGTTTTCATTTGATATCTTATTGTTACTGGAAGATAAAAGACTGTATCTTGTTGACGACTGTACTGTCACATACAGTGCGTCGTGGGATGTTAATTGAATTGTGTTGTTCTGTACTCAAATTTGACCTGACCTTCAACACTTCATCTACACATCGTGAGGTTGTCTAATGCAACAAAGACATGTTTTGGGATAAACAGTGGAGTAAAGTTTATGATTTTCAGTCACCATAAAATGTTACTTAATTCAAGATTGTGTTGAAAAGCCTGAGCAAATGTCTTGAAATGCCTTTAATTTGCTCTTGAGCTTCCCAATGAAAAAGAAGGAAATTACAGCTTGTACAGACGGTTGCACTATAAATATAAATGTTTAAATAATATTTTCAGAGAATTTGGAGATAACTAATTTTAATTTCAAATTTAAACGTCTTGAAATGGAGCAGTGTGTCTCCTGTTATTTAATTATAATGGAGACATACAGCACAGACAAATAAACTACTGCTGGTCGCAGATTGATGGACATTATGAGTGATTAGAGGCAATGTAATGTTGATTTGAGTGTATGGGATCGCTTAGCTTAATTATTAAAATTACTAAAGTTAGGAGAGATGATGCCATATAAGCACAATGTTGTGGGTCTGAGTCTAGCTGGGGACTGTAGCTTCTAGTCAAATTAATCTCTAGTAAAGGTAAAAATGCTCAAAAATAAAATGAAAGCCCAGGTTATCCTCTAAATTTAACAGAAGATTGCTTTAACCAGACAGTAACGGTTTCATTTAATCCAGTTTGCTCGCTTCAGTAGGTGGAGGAGTTCTAGAACAGACGACACAAATAAAAAAATAAAAACCGTGCAGAGCTAAACAACAAAAATATGCCATTGACCTGCTGCTTACAGACTGCACTGTTTGTACAGGTGCGTGCACCCATTTGACTTAAATTGTCAAGAGAGCAAAAGTGCTTTTCAACTTGTCAAGATCCAGCCTGCCTTCTCTGCCATGAAAGCAGTCAAACATTTAGAGAATTCGACTTTTGTCAGCAGTTTCTACCCGCATGTGGCGAGAGTTGTGGAAATCCAGCACAGTTTACTGTCATTCTGTGTATGAAAACAATGAACGTTTGCTGTGCCACCAACAACATACTGCGGGAAAAAAAATTTAAAAAAAGTAAAGCACATTTGGACACAAATGCAAAAAACCCTTAATGAAAATATTCAATCACGATAGAACAAAATCACCATATCAGTGTGATGAGTACTCGCCATCATACTCTGATGATTATCCTGCTTTATCAAATTTAATTAGACTATAAAGGCTTAGCCTCCAAATAGCTGTGGGTAAGTAAATCGCATGCTCTTCAGGAGCTGAGCTAAAGCCAAAGCAACTCTGTGCTGTAGCCACCGAGACAAAATGCATTCAAACAAATTAATAGTCCATTAAATAAAAGCAAAACTCTGCCAGCTAATAGTGCCTTAAAAGCATATTAGCATTAGAACAGGATAGAGACTCATTTGTCTCATAGGAGAGGGTTTTAGCAGCAAGGAACTCGGGGATGAGTTAGCAGCCTCGTGTTTCTTCCTTTACATACATGTGATGTGTGGCGGGGGTCTCTATCCCCACCCTGCTGTGACTAATGGCTCGCCCCAGCCCCTGCACGATCACTCCTTTCTTTTTCTTTCTTCCTTTTCTTTTTCTACATTGTCACCCAAACTCATCCTTCTCATTTAAAAGCTACTGTATCTCCCTTGTCTCAATTAATCTCTCTCTCTCCCTCTGTTTGCCCTTCCACTTTTCCTCTCCCCTGCATCCCTCCATCCATCTTGTGTCGTGCCCTCCCCCTTCCCTCAGGCCCGGCCACCACTCTGGTATTCCCAAAGTCATCTGCAATCAGACATCTTCAATGGATTAATTACACTGTCCTCACACAGCTTGATTGAGGATCTAACGTCTACACCCAACCTCTTTAGACCCCGATCATCCCGCCTCACCTACACCCACTTACACCCCTCGGATGCTTTCTTCTCTACCTTGTTCCATCTCCTTTAAATGCTTTCTCTCCTCTTTCCTCTCTGTACGCACCTTCTCCTCGAAACCTCTACCTTTGACACCCGACCCCGGCACAGCCTAAAATTCGCAACGATGACCGCTGCGGTCGCCGCTCTCTTCTCTGGACTATGCCCTGCCAATGTCCAATTAGCAAACCACCTCTCCAACATCTCTGCTAAATATTGGCATCACGCTAATTGAAGACTTACATGTAGTGAGACTTTAACGAGGAAAAAGAAAGAGGACGACAGACAAAATGCTTCGGCTTAAAGAAAGACAATAACACAGGGGGCATCCAGGCGCATGCACGTGTTCTAATGTATTAAATGAGGTAAAGACGTGAGGAATCAGTGCCCCTTCACATAGGTACAGTCGGATTTAAAAAATGTTAGATTGATTAGCGTAACCTCAGGGCTCCCATTAGCTTTCTTACTAAAACACACACACAAAAGAGAAGGGGAAATTAAACTTCTTCAGAGATTCGGTTTAACTACGGGCATATTTCTTCATATTTTTAGCACACACATACACACAGTCTCTGTTGCACTCCTCCCTCCAACACACACTTTCACTTCACATCAATCACGGACCCGGGACCATAACCCCAAAAGCACAACGCTGCTTTGAGTCATTCTAAAATCATGATGGATGACAACTTCCCAAAGCAATGCCTCTGCGTGCCAGCATCATTTAACTAAAGCCATCAACCTGCCCCAGCCAATACAGCTCCTCTGTTTCCCCGGCCTGAGAGAGCTGGACTTCACCTTTCAGACACCTGAAAATCTTTCCGAGGAGACGTATGAAGGCTGCAGAAGAATGAGCTTCACCCAAGTTTCTGATGGTGAATCTCTAAAGTCATCCCCCTCCTCCCACACGGCTTCTCACGAGCGGTAAAGACGACAAGAGACAAGATTGTGAAGAGGTTAAGCTGACCTCAAGCTCACGCTTTGGAGCAGGCTTACCCTGGAGTGTGAGATGACAAAACATTTAGCCCGAACTCACTTGCAGCTCACTGACAGCCTGAAACAAAAGAACAGCCTCAGAGGAATTTAAAATCATTGAATGAATGTCAATTAATTTCACAGGACGGAGTTGAATTGATTAGAATATAAAACAATCTTTCTTGAAAGCAAAAGGGAATTGATGTCCAAGGCCTTCAAACAACAAGAGTGGGAAGACAGGAAAAAACGACAAAATGAAAGAAAGACGGCTGATTTGGTGTGTATACGTGCGTGTGCTTCGTGGTGTATGCACAGGTGCATGTGTGTGAGTGTGTGTGTGTGTGTGTGTGTGTGTGTGTGCGAGCGCGCAGCAGTTGTGTTGCACGCTTGGCTGACGGGGTGTGTGTAAAGTAATTAACATGATAGCCTCCCTCTCAGGCTGATAGCCTGTTCCCTGCAGCGAGGTCGTACAACAGACACCAACAGACACCTGAGCTGCTTCTCAGACACAAGCCTGAAACGCATCTCTAATGCAAACACACACAAACATGTTCAACCCACATATGTCTGGTACCAACAAATACCGAGAGCGTACAGCGATCAACAGAAATGACATGCTACAAGTATAGCTGTCAGTAATGTATTGCACGATAGCCGACAAACAGTTTATTCAAGATAAACTGACATTTATTAATTCACCTCAATCCTGCAGACGGAGGATGTTTAAGAGAAGCAATAAACAGAAAAAAACTGGAAACAGGGAGCTCATACAGCTGTCATGGCTGCACAATAGTAAATATTTTATTAAATAACAAAAGGTTTTGTGATATGTTTTATTGCATATCTGGATCAGACTTTAAAAATATAATATGGTATATGTGATTTTTATAAAGTTGCTGTAATCAAAAAGACAGCTCCAGTAAAAAAAAAAAACAGCGAGAATTGTCCTGGCCTGAAACACAGATCACATAAACACTGTATTTTGTTGCACTGTAACTGCTATTTGTCCACCAATTTTTTTTTTTTAATATGTTCAGTGATAACAGCATATTTCATACAAGACCTAAAAGACGTCACTTATGGGCAAAAGACAGGATAGTTTCCTGTGGCATCACCCACAGATACGGAGACATTCATACATTTAAAAAGTGTAACATAACAAACATGAGCAAACACAACCTTTGAGGCGGAAGTAATGAGACGCCACATATGACCACTGCACGTCAACACAATGCCGACGTTATTCATCCCTTCTACTCCAGTGCAATCTATTGTTTCCCTCTTCTTCATCTCTCATAACCCCAAGACCTTCACTCTGGTCCGCTAATCCTGAGACTGTGGCTTAGTGCAGACCCCCAAACACTCCCTTCAGGCCCTCATTTGCTAAAGGATTAGAGTGGGGGCACCGATGTCAAAGTAAGGCCACCACCAGAGACCTCAAAAAGGAAGGAATCCACATAGACGAGGGACCACAGAGCCAGGGGTTCAGAGGGAAAAACACACACGCATTAGCACTGCGTGAACTCGGCACACATGGCGCGGCTTTAGAGCGCACGCAATTTGAGGAGCACAACAGCATTATGCATTCACATACTGTAGGTGTGTAGGCAGGACCCTCATCGCCAGACACGTACTGAAACAGAGACACAAATTTGCATGAGCATGTGCAGAACTAAATAAATTGACCTTAACTCTCCAACTAGAAAAAATATACTAGTACATATTTGTGCGACTTTAAAAGGGTCAAATAACAACTTCAGAGAGGAGCGGCGGGGGGGCAGGCAGCTCATAAATGGTGGCGCACCTTCGAAGGAAGCCTAAGTGAGCGAGAAAGATAGGAAGGAGAGTTAGCGAGAGAAGAAAAGTGATTGTCAGGGCGAGAAGAAACATCACTCTGAAAACTTCTAAAGAAGGCCCTGCTCTGGGTTTTAAACGCTCTCATCCCTCTATCACTCCCTCTCTCTTCTTACTTTCCTCTCATGCCTTTCATGAATTAAAAGCACGGCTGGTCTGTGGGGAGAAGCATAGTTAATTCCGATCAGCTCTCCTCCTCCCCCTCTCCGCCTCCCTACCCCCCCTCCTCCCTGGGCAATGGCTGCCATGCAGTCTGACAGACGGAGATGGGATCTGACAGTAAACAGGCGTGTGGATGCCCGGCGCGTGATTGACACGTAGGCAGGTCGGCGGGGGCCCGCCCCCCTCCTAATCCTGCCCTGTCAGCTCTAATTGGGGAGGTGGGGCTCCATGTCACCAAGGTGACTGATTGACAGGACCCCAGCTTTGCATAGATATGAGGGAAAGGTGGGGAGGTTCACGCATGGCATAACACTGTTAACACTACTATACTGCTAATAGAGATATGTGTGTGTGCGTGCCTGTGTGTGGTTACTGCGCGCACGTGCACATTCATAGATGCAGGTGATCACGCTCAAGAACATGGCTGAGCACACAAATAAACCCACAACAATAACCATGAACAAAATCGACATGCATACAAGATGTCGGAACGCACAGCGCATCCACAAACACAAGCACACACACACACACACACACACACTGTCTATTGACATGCTGTGATGAAGAGCAGAGGGGTGTAAGTGCTACAAGTGCTCATATACAGGAGGCAGGAATTCAGAGGTCTATACCGCGTCAAGGCCAGGAAACGACACGGCGTCGACCTGTGGACGCGCAAACGTCTGTGTTCACGGGTTAGAAGAGTGTGAGCACCTTTTAGACACATGGGTTCTGTAAGACAGTGGAACCCATGGGGGGTCAGGACTCCTCAAAGGGTTCCTAATAAAACGAACAGGGCCGAAAAGGAAAAAAAGTCACGCCACTAAGGAACAGTGAAGATTTCTAACTGAAAGCTAAGCTCAGTGTGTTAATATGCTCCCAAATATGATTTGAACATGCTGATGTTGATGCACATCAGTTCACAGTCTCACTCACACATGGCGACAAGTACATCGGCAGCCACCAAATGATTTAGACTTTATTATGCAACAGCAGGATCAATCAAAGGATCACTAGTGTCTCTAATGCTCATCCTCTGGGCACCACAATCTGAAGAGAACGTTTTACGATCCATCCAATTGTTAAGATTATTTCAGTCTGGATCAAAAGATGAACTGATCAACTGACTGACAGTTAATCTGCTGTTGAGTGCTCGCTAAAAGCCAAGCGCCAATTCCTTTCTTAATAATGAAGAAACGTGTGAATTTAGCTTTAGAGGTTTTCGTAGTTATCGGGAGTTTCTTGTCCACCCCAATCATGTCACATAGAGAACAAAATACTCTAGTAAAACTTGAGTTTCTTTCCTATTGTCAAAAATAGTTTTAGACTTTTCTTAAATATTTTACTTCTTTTCAAAATCTGGACAGTCTCACATCCTCAGATTTCTGTACTGATCAAAACCTAAACACCTGAGAAGGGAAAATGTCTCTGGTTGAGCTACTCACTGTCTAACTGAGGGGCCAAAAGTGGAGACTGGGTCAAAAACACAAAACATGTGGGAAGCAATGACCGTAAAACGACTGAATCTGTTCTAGAGCGTCTGAATTTGTACGGCTTCTTATACACCAATAATTGTCACACAACATTGCTGATTTATGTGTGAACTTATTTTAGAGGTAGTGGGTGTATGCAGGCGTGTGAATGCATACATGCATGTGTGTTTGTGTGTGTGTGCGCGCGTGTTTGATTGACAGCTGCCACTGACCCGTGCCAGTCAGAGTGCCATGCTGCAGGGCGGTGGGGTCGATCGCTACGGAGACGACCTTCGCCCTCATCTGCATCCTGCCTTCATTAGCAGAGCCAGGCAAGGAGAATAACAACCCAATAAATTAATAAAGAGAAGGAGGGAGAGAGGGGAGACGGAGGGGAAGGAGGGAGAGAACGAACAAGAAGAGAGCAGGGAGAGCAAGGGTAAAAACGGGAAGGGAGAGCGAAGGAAGGAAGGACGCAGGCGTGAGGAAAGGGCAGGGAAGGATAGGTGTGAGAGGAAAGGGTGACGCACTGAAGTCTAAAGAGCTGGAAGAGTGGAGACGGAGGGAGAAGCTGAATAAATAGTTTGTATGTGTAAAGGCTAATGGTGTGTGGTTAGCTCAGGTAGATAAAAGGTAATGAATGAAAATAGAGCAGCTGAAGGAGGCAGGAGTAAAAGATCCTCACTTTAAGGAGCTATAAAAGCCAAATGCAGATAAAGGAAGAATCCACAGCACTGTATATAATAATGATGATGATGCACTAAGTCGCAAGTCAACCAATTTTGTAAATCCACCCGAGAAGGACAGGAAACAGATATTGCCAACAGTATCTCTGGGGCTGATTTAGAAATGTGGCTCCGGGCCCTGTTTAAACCGAGTATTGATACATTACCATCTGTTCTGGCTCTTAAATGCCAGTATAGAAAGAAATGCTGTAACGGGTCCACAGAGCGGCATTTTGACAGGACCAAATGTTGCAAAAATCCCCCGGTCCCCGTCCCCCTCCCCGTTCATGATTGGGTTGAACTTAGCATGCCAACCGCACAGAAAACGTGTTAATAAAGTATGAGGTTTAATCATCTACTATTGTACTCGATACATAGCCTTGCTGGTCGTGTTCACGAGCAGAAACTCCCACACTCGCAGTGAAAACACACATAGCCGAGTCAAGGGGAAGTGTGCGGCGTAAATAAATTATGAACGAGTATGTTACGCGGGATAGACTGTTGGTTGGGAGCTTTCCCAGAGGACTCTAGAAAGGATGCTTTCTCATCTTCCAGCACACTTGTATAGTATACACCACCTTCCTTTACTCCATCTTCATCAGCATGATGGATGGAAATGCAGCATATCCGTAGGAGATCTGTGTTTTAGATTTCCCAGACAGTAGCAATTTCCAACAATGAACTGAATATTTTGGACTTCTACACAGGCGAGTAGCGGTTCCCAGCATTTTTCGTCCATTAGATGAGCTCAGGTATTTTTTTTTTTTCATGCCAGCTGTCATGCTCCGAGCGTGTTGATTTTTATGGACTTTAAGTGAATCTGTCGCTTAGGCCAAGATGCAGTACATCTGCAGACTCCTTCAACAATAGCTTTAGCTGATTATTTAACTCATTCAAAATATTTTAGTAATTAATCTCTTATTTTTTATCTCTACCCATCACCTTTTAGTGTTTTCACCATTTACATTTAACTCTGGCTGAAAGATCCCAAAAGCAAAGTGATCTGTGAAGAAATGTTTCAGTCTAAGTGACAGATATGGAGGGAAGCTGGGTTTTTTTTTTTTTTATAATCGTAAGAAGTTGCAAAAGTGTTCCATCTGCTATACTTTTTTGAATATTAGGAGCGAGGCAGCTGAGTGTGCAGTTTGGTAGCTCGTCCTGCCACCACGGACCACTGAGCTGAAGAGCTCTGCTTGAGATCTTTAGCTCTGTGGTGAAGGGACCAGCAGACGCCGTTCACCGGCAGAGCGCAGCAGCTGAGGGGAATCACGCACCTGGATGAGGGAGTTCGGGTTGGGAAGTGCTGCTGGGTTCAGGCGGATAGTGGAAGCCAGTGCAAAGACATGTTCAGTTGGGTGACGTGTCAAAAACGAGAGACGGCGCTGAATTTCGGATCAGCTGGAGACGTTTGATTGGACATGCTGGTAGCCCTGAGTAGTGGAGTTAGCAGTAGTCCAGAAAGAAAGGGTCTGATTTATGTGACCTGGTCAAATCTTACAGTTGATCTGATTTTGCTGCATCACACATTTAATCACAACGTGTGGAGGAGTCTAATGTATGTAATGTATTTTTTATAGCTGCCGGCCGACCTTGGACTTTCTGTGAGGAGTTTGCACGTTTTCCCTGTAGGTGTGAATGGTTGTCTGTCTGTGTATGTCCCTGAGATAGACTGGAGACCTGTCCAGGGACTACGGGATGGATGGATGTATTTTTCTAGTTAAGAGCTAACCGTGCTAACACGGTTTCCTAATACGGTAACTGCCGAAGTGCTTCCTAAGTACAAGTACCCGTGGCTGGGAATCACTGTAACAGAGAGAAAGAGCTTTAAAAGCAACTTTTGTTTTTCAAAGACTCTACGAATGGCTCTGTCGAACACAGAGGTGCACGCTGGGCCGTTCGCCGCCAATTCCAACTACATTTAGAAAAGCAGCAACGTCAGGAGCAACAAACGGCCCCTTACAGCAAACAACACATCAAGCAGACCCATTTGTTGAGGAGACACAGGTAGAGTGTCTGTCCCTATTTTCTCCGTCTCTCTAACTGAGATTTGCTGGCTGTTCAGGGTCGAAGAGTGTGAGCGCCGAGGAGCGGGGCCTGCTGTGCCGGGGAGGAAATTCTCAGGGCAATCGATGCAGAGGATTAGGGTTGGCTTTGGGGCTCAGAGGCCTGGATCTGAGCAGTATTCTCAGTGGGGCCCCTGGGAGAGCTAGAGAGGAAAGCTTGAGGGGGGAGAAGAGGAGGGCCAGGGGAGAGAGGGGAGAGGGCTAACCTGGAACTGTCAGGAGACTGAGTGCGTGTCGGCCGGGCCGCGAAAAGAAGAGCAGTCAGCGTCCCAGTTGACATTATGGATGGCTCTGAAACTCTGCCACCCACTCACAAAAACACACCAATTTCTCGTCTGATTGGATAAGCTGAAGAGCACAAAGGAGAAATGAAAGCATTTAATGTAACAAGAGGCACCAAACAAAATGACAAATGTGGATGAACTCGCTTATTTTGTCTCTTTACACTGTCTTTTAATTTTCTTCAGGCCAAATCAGTAGTTGTCTTCTAACTTGATGAGCGCAGCGCACAACAAAAGGCTCCCTCCGTCTGTGTGTCTGCCTCTGATGCTCATGATTGGTCAGCCCATTCGCCAGCTCGCCGCTCTCCCCCGGGTACAGACGGTTGGATCCATGATTCATTTTGCAATGAGGAAAAAAAAGGAGAGAGAGCGCGCATGTGAGAGAAGAAACAGCCAAGACCACTGGGAAATTATACGGCGGAGCGGTGTGGTGGATCTGGAATTAAACGGCATAATTAATCAAGCAAAAAAACAAGCACGTTGCTCATACATTTATTATTTGCATTTTTTCCACTTCAGGAGATGTAATCAGCAGATATATGTTCGGGCCCCTAATCCATGTCTCGGGGAACTGGAGGCCGAGCGCCCATCCGACCACTGACCCTCAGGGTGGAAGGTGGGATCAGTTCTACTTACTCCATGCTCCACTCACAATGCCCTCTGTCTCCGAAGCAATCTCAACAACCGGGAGAACAAGTGCCACCCTGTTCTTTAAATTAGGGTCTATGCAAAATTGAGTTCAAACTTGTCAGCTCTCGGCGGGGTTGTTCTGCATTATGCAGTGTGTGCACTTGACCCGAAATACAAACAACTAGCCACTTTCACAAAGATACGGTGGAAATATCACAGAAATATGATCACATATAAACCCTCGTTAAAAAGCGCAATAATAAATAAATCAAAGGTTCCTTTGCGTAACATGCCAGGTAGGAGAACCACTGCACAGCCATCATGCTGTATGACAACAGCTTCTGTTTATGAATTCGCGTTTCCGTCTGTGCCTCATTGTGTTTCTTAAATGGTGCATCTGCAGTTCGGGCACAGATGTTATTTGCTTTTTTGAAGCTCTGTTAAAGCTCGTTATTTAAGTGCTCAATGATAATTTAGTTATTAAAGGCCATTTTACCGTTAGAGTTGTCTGATTCTTCCTGCCTTTGTGGTTGTTTTTGCTGTGATATTTTGAAGGTATGAAAGGCTCTTAAGTGCATAAATACATCATCAACTACAATAAGACGCCTCATATTTGGCATCCCGGTTTTAGAAGATAAAAGCAGTTAAGCGTAACCCTGCAGCACACGGTGCAGATTGTGTCACTCTCCCAAAGATGATAACATTTTCCATAGAAACACAAAAGCAAAGACTTGAGGAACACTCATTAAAACGCACACTTCGGTGTGTTGTGTCCATTCTTCCCACCGTACTAAACGCCTCAGAATCCCTCAGATTTGTCTTGCAGTTCCTGATGTCTTCCACTCCGAGAACCACTGACCTGAAAGACACAGAGAACTTTTTTACACAAGAAACATTGAGGAGCCGCCTCATTTTTTCTCTCCACGGCCAACTTGCTTCCTATGGTTCTAGTTTGGGGACTATATGTGTGTGTGAGTGGTATGAACTTCCCTGTGTTCGCCCTATAATAAAACATATCAGTGCTTTTGGCTAAAAAAAACTCATGACACAATCTAAAGGGCTTTTTGGTTACAATAACATCATCTTGCTCCGAATGCAGAGGACATCATGGTCAACTTGCTCGTCCCAAACTGAAGACATCATCTTAACTTCCAGATACAAGCAGGGGAGTTCCGCCGTGGGTGAAGTCCCACTTTGAGTCAATCACACAAACAGAAACACTAACTTTATTCACTCTATAAAGAGAATATACTGTGGTTTTCTGATTTTTATGAATTCCTAGGCTTACTTTCTACAAATCTGTTTCATTTCATGCCTCCCCCACTAAAGCAACACTAAACAGCCCTCCCATTTATTCATAAAGTTTATTCATATCTCATTTGATATTAGGTGTGATACACATCTCCCAGCTGTGCTGCAGTCATACATGTTGATCCTGGAGGGGAACAGGCTGCGCAAAGATTGATGTCATTTGGTTCCAAATCATTGTTTAATTTACTGAAAAGGCACAAATCAACAATTGATCTTTCGCCTATATTTCACGCGCCTCCCTCACATGTGTCTCCCGCATATTATGCCACTTATGCATAAATACATCCGCCAAGCCTGTTGGAAACGGATCACTTTTCCGGCTGGTCAATACGACCTGGTCCTGCAGCGGCGTCATCAATCGAGGCATCAATATGGAAATCGCACTGTGACCCAGACATTAATCAATGGGCTCCTCGGGGAGCGGAGGGAGGCCGGGGGGCACCTGAGCTCATCGATGAGGAGCATCGGCCCGCGCTCGGGCTCGGACGCTCCGTATCGACGGGAGCGTTTCCACCTGTAGCGGCCGGAGCGGAGAGACGCGCCGCATCTGAATTCAACGGCGGGCCGCCGCAGCTGCGCGCTCGGCTGAGCGGAGACACGGGACGTGCCTCGACTCGTCATGAGAGCAGACATGTGTCCCCCGTCCTCCCCCGTCCTCCCCCTTCCTCCTCCCGGTCCAGCTCACAGGTTCTGTGGGCCGGGCCGTGCACTACAGCGGGACTTGGCCCCTCCAACAGCGACTTCCCGGTCCCGCCTTTGTCTTTATTGGGCAGCTGACTTCGGGCCAGTTTCCCTCACAGTCCCTGGACTTTGTCAAACCCCCTTTGGGGGAAGTGGAGAGCGGACGTCAGCGGGACACGCAGGACTCATCCAGACCTGGGCCCCGGTCCGTGAGCTGGTCTCGGAGGGAAGAGTGGGACAAGTCGGCCTCCTAGTGGCGCGTTTGAGTACGTACAAGTCAGAGCTGCGAACGCGCCTGTGTCCAAGCAGCTTCACACAGGCCCAGAGATTCAGGTGCTGGACTGACTCTGTGCACATTCACTTTCCACGTATGTTTCTCCTTCATCCCCACATCAGACACTCGGCCAATGCTGACGATGCCAATATTTGAGTTGCAATCAACTCCAACATTACCGTCTCCCCCGTGACTCCTCGTAAAGGTTAGAGTTCAAGGGTCGTGTGTCCTGTGTGCGCACGGGCCTGCCCTTTTTATTCCCAATCAGCTGCTCTCTTTTTTTTTCTCTCTTCCTGTGGCAGAGTAGAGAGATGCACCACAAAGGTCATGGACATGGATTTTCTTTGGTTTGACTCAATGAAAAGGTCAGATTAGGGCACCATGAAATGGCAATGAGGCCTTCACATCACCCTCATTGGGACCAGAGTCCTTACATCACCCTGAAATGGCACAGACCGAGCCCTTCTCCGGACAGTCTCACAGGAAGCGGGAGGCTCCCTCGGGCCAGCGTGACCTCGTCTGATGCCCCCTGTGGTTTCCGTGTCCCTCGGCCATGTGCAGACAAAACGGAGAAAAAAAAATGTATGAAAATGTTCACGTGAAATGAAACTTTTTGGGAGTGTGAAAGAAATGTATAAGTTGTCCTTGTTATGACTGTACATTCTTCGATTTCAGTGCAAAAAGCCTCAGAAAAAGCAAAGAACGAGCTTTAACAATGTAGAGAATGTGAAAAAGGAGAAACTCTTTTTGGCAATAGTGGTCACAACCGGGGGCCTAACGGAATCACTAAAGCAGGGATGCAAACAGATATTGCTTCGATTTTATAAGAACTACTTCAGTAGACTAGTTCCTGCTATTTTCAATTTCAAATTGTTAAATGTTTTTTTGTTTCCCCCGTGAGGAGGTTATTTCTCGATGAAAGTGTTTAACACAGTTTGTGGATACAGGAATGAATTCCACGACATCTACTTTTGACAAAATCATCTGAAGTCAATATCAGTGACTAGCTTTGTCATGATTCAAGCGAACGAAGGCATCAAAGATTCATCAAAATGTATTTTTAATTTCTCATGATAAAGTAGTAACTGCAAATGCTGCACTTGTACATTCACTTTGCGTTTTAATCTTCCTTACCTGTTCTTCGCGTCAGTAATCGTGAGTAAAAAGGAGACAAGGAAACAAAAAGTTTTACAAGATTTGATTTATTAACTATGATACAGATCACATAAGGCCTTGCTGTATACACCATTCCCATTGAGACAAATTACCATACTCAGCAAATTACAGGTTTTTTTCTTTGATGTTATCTTTTCAGTTTACAGTACTTCATTTATATTTTTTTTATTTTTTCCTTTCTTCCCATTATTTCTTAATATTTTTTTTATCATCTCTTAAATAATGAGAGTGGTGGAGCCCTCTTCCTTGGTTGGGAAGAAATCATGCACTATATTGGGCTGGTCTCTCAATCTTTCACAAAGAAATTGTTAAAAAATGGTTTGTATTTTTTTAATTATTAAAATAAAACATAAAAAGAAACTTTTTTTCTATCACCACTGACTAAAGGGCAAAGTGTTAAACCCCCTAACATACCAATAAACAACCATTTGAATATAGTTTTGCTTGTTTCTCATTTTAACTTAACAGACATCTGTCACCATTGTTTTTAAAGAAAAAAAAGAAAAGAAAAGCAATGCAGCCACAAAATATCGCTGAACCAAAGTCACATTTTAATTCAATTGTTCTTCTAAACTGTCACTTTGTTTCAAAACTCTCTCTCGACCCTTTTTGTCCACAGTCTTTGGCTGCCTCACAGTCAGTTCAGTATTAACACATTGATATACACAGGGAACGCCACTGGCCGGCGTTCACACACAAGTACCAGTGGTCACCCTCCCTCCCTCCATCTCCCATATAATGATCCCATTCACCCGTCTGCTGTCTGCCTTCCTTCTCTCTTACCCCCCCCCTCAATCCCTGGGATCTGTGTGTGTGTGTGTGTGTGTTTGTGTGTGTGTAATCTGGACAAGCTAACAGGGTTACACAGTGGGGTAATGACCGCAAGGAGAGTTGCATTCCTCTCCTTCACGTTTGTTTGAATCACACTGGTGTCTGGCCATCTGCCAAGCACAGCATGCTAGCATGTTAGCTCGAACCCACCCAGACACAGTCTTCATTCCGCTACGTCTCTCTCTCCCTCTCTCACACACACACACACACAAAAGCAAATGGGTAGTGTAGACAGATAAATGCTCCTTTAAGAATTCAGTGACTTGTTAAAAGGGATTTTTTTTTTCCTTTTGGGCAGAGAAAGCAGTGTGGGGGAGACATGCAGAGTTGCAATTCAGTGTCAAACAGAAAAAGTGACCTTGGTGTGTATTTGCTTAACATTAAAACATATATGCTTCCACACACATGCACTTTTCTTAAGCTCACACAATCACACACACTCATATGCATGCTCACACACACACACACACACACACACACACACACACACTCCATCAAGGCTCAGCAATTCTCCACGAGCCCCATCTTGCTGGTTTCTACGGTAACAGCAGGCTGGGCCGAGGAATTCTGTGATGCTCCATTCCAGTCATGGAGTCGGATGAATGGACTGTCTGTTCTGTCTGCTGTCTCTCCCAGACCCAACTGTCTCCCTTGGCCAGTGGACCACTATAGGATGTGGTGGCATAGCAGTGACAGTGGGGGAAGTCTGGTGACCTGATAACACTCCTAAAATTATATTTCGAGTCCACCTAGAGAAGATTTCTAGACGCATAATGCTGAGGCCTGGAGGAGTGGTTGCCAATTACTTTCAACGATAAAAAGCCTCCCACCTGTCAAGGCCTTGCTTCCAGCTCTTACGTTCTGGGCTGTAATGCTCTATTTTGTAGTAGTCTTTTAAGTCATAATTTACTCCATTCAAATGTAGCATCTTGGAAGTGGTATGCACTAATCACAAAGAGTGTTGTTGTAGTGAAAAAACTGACAATAACAAGGAAGAGAGGAAATTTCATTCCCTGCCTGTCTAACTAACTGCAATGTGGCCACATGCTTTGTGGCTAGAGAAGTCTGAATCTAAATAATCTCAATTGGTTTGTACCAGATGTAAAACTGCTGATCATTTATTTACACTCTTACACAGCTCTAAATGTAATTTCATGTGACATACAATGAAAAATAATCTAGACAATTGCACGTATAAGAGAATCTGATGCTACAAAAGAAAAAAAAACAGTAGGAAAATGGTGCTACGCCCATGCAGTAGTGGAAATATGGCTGCAATATCAATGTATTCCTCTAGATGTCAGTGGTGTGCTCCTAGAAGTAGAGAGTAGGGTGGACTGACAATAAAGTGAATGAGTGGCTGTCATGTCATGGCAGCTCCAATTTAAAACGTGCCTTCAAAGTGCTCCGGAAAGTGCTTTTTGAACAAGGTCTCCCCTGTAAAAACCTGCAGCACCGACTCACTTGTGAAACCACCACAGAGTGGGAGAAGCAACATGACAGGTGAAGGTCCAACACTGGAATTATTCCCACTACCTGCTTCATACGGGGACATTCAGTTACAAGAAAACGTCATGGATACAGACATACACAGACAGATAGCCAGCTCACTGACAGTTAGGCTCAGGTTTTCTTTTTGTTTTCTTAAAAGACGAACATGATAAAAAAAACACTGGGACAGTGAGATTGTGGAAGCAGAATCAGATTTAGACCAATTAAAAACTCCACTTATTATGCGGTTTTCTTCATTTGTAAACAAAGGCAGTGTATAAGGTCGAAGTTCGAACTGAGAGAGAGCGAGAGAGAGAACAAACAGGAGACCGGGAGGAGCCTTCCCAGAATGCCAAGGGTGTGAGAGCACCCATAATCCTTTGCTCCAATATGCTGCCCAGCAGATCCGGTCGGTTGAGATTTTTTTTTTTCCTGTGCTTGGCGTGTTGCCTTGACTGAAACTGAATTTGTCTGTTTGTGTGGGGCTGTGTGAGGGGTTGACAGACTGGAATGTGTGAGTCGCAGAGGACAGAACATCCTGTCGGGTGAGTAGGAACATGTGTTTCTTGCTTAAATCCTCTGAAGAATGGTGAAACAAACAAACATGTTTCAAACTCACTCTATGCTCCACTTTGTCCCAGCCGCGGCCTCCGGGCAGGTACAGCAGGTGGGTCAGTCTGCAAAATCATTTCACCAGCCACCAACATTCCCCGCTTAGTTAGAGGCTATGGGATTGAGGAGAATGGTTGTTGGAGGCACGCTGGCCACTGAGTGTTTATGTGTGTGTGTGTGTGTGTGTGAGATGAAGCAATCCCAACATAACACAGTGCACATTCCTCCTGTACATTACTCCTCCTGTCCCTCCCTGAGTCCCTTGATGATTACTGGCAATGTCTTGCTCTTCTTTACTGTGTTTGCGTGTTGATTCTCTATAAGGCAAGGAGGGCAAGTCTAGATGATCTGAGACCGAGAGACAAAGGTATAAAGTGGCAAGGAGGGAGAAATATCAATCCGTTCAGAGGCTGTTCAGTGTTCCCCTTTTCTGCCTTGTGTGTGTGTCCAATTTTCTAAAAGTAACAAAGGCTCAAATGCCTCCTTTTCTCCCAAACATGTAGGTTTTCTCTGTACATACTGCATCTTACTCAATCTCCCCCAGCTTCTATTTCTTCCTCCTGTTCTCATTTTAATTTATCTTTTTCAGATACCAACCTTCAAAAATCTCTGATTCTGAACCTCAAATCTCTTTGAATTGCATCATCTTCTTCGCTTTTTTTACTTCTCTTTCCCTTGATCCCTGGTTCACAGCGTGTGTTGTTCCGTAGGAGGGTGATGGGGGTGCAAGGAAGGAGGGAGCAGGGCTGGGATTGGGGACTGGGGAGTGTGAGGTGGGGAGTGGGGGGGGGACTGAGGCTGATGGTGGTGGATGGGAGGGCCGTAGTGCGGAATAACAGGAGGTGTAGCAGGGAGGACGTAGGGAGCCGGGGACGGAGTGGGCGAGGATGAGTAGCCTCCAGCCATGCAGGAGTAGGCTGAGGTTCCTCCCCCAAAAGAGAGTGTAGAGGTGGGGGAGCCAGGGAGGCCGTCAGCCAGGGGCTGGTTGTAGAAGAAGTACGCGCACTGGTGGATGAAGCTCTCGATGATTGTCTGGTAGGTGCGGGTGGCCGTCAGGGCATCCATTGTGGTGAAGTCTGGTCTCATCAGAGTGGGCCAGAAACAGATGGACAGATTCTCACTGGTCATCAGGTTCGACTTGTTGTTCTGGCTCACCCTGGAACACACAGAGAAGACAAAAATTAATTGGTCTAAATTCACAACCTCTCTTTTCATAGAAAAAGTCATAATATGAAACCCGTACCCAATGCCAAACAGCAGGTTTTTTTTCTTGTTGTGTGTTGTGCAGCAACTAACTTATTTTCATGATAAATTATTTTGCTAATTTTTTCATGTCAAATGTAAAAAATTTTGACAAATGTCCTTCACATTTTCACAGTAACATTAAATAATGCACAGCTTTACCTGGAAAACCCCCAAAATGAACACTCACACTGGACAAACTGGAAATAGAACTTTATTACGTCTTTTACTGAAAATACTTTAGTGGACAGTTTTAATGACACGATAAACAACTGCTCTCCCAGTCTTCACAGCTTTGGGCCCCTTCAGATAAAGAAATAGCTCGTATAGATAAAGAGAATATGGCTACCTTTTTGTATTTATTTGTCTACGAACACATGTTTGTTTAGACTGTAACAACGTTGGAATTTAGACACATTATTGTAGATTAGCCAATTTGTCATACTGCAGCAGACTGAGCTTTAGCACATAAATTAATTACAACACACCTGTCATCCACATATAAACAGATATTAAATAATGCATTATCACAGATCATGACTCAAACTGAACAAAACCTCTTTTCTCTGAGTGTGCTGGTTCTGGTGATGTTACTGCTAAGTCACTGGACTAGATGACTGCTGGTGTAGTCATCACGCATATCATAGGCCAGACTGTCACTCACTTGTTCAAGTGGCTGATGACATATTTGAAGACCTCGTAATTCTCCTTGGGGAAACGGCGCAGAACGTCCTTCATTGTCTGGAAGCGCTGCTCCCTATCATTGATCTCTGAATGGCGGCAGAGAGAGATGAGAGGTTACCGGGGGGGAGTGAGGAAGAATTAGGGCAATGTAAGGAAGATGTCATGGGAATGAAAGTAGAGAGTAAAGAAAGATGAGGATGGGTGGGGCGTGGAGTATGATGTAGAGAAGGAGAGTTTCAAGCGCACGGTAAAACAAATTGGATTCAACTCTCAACAAATTGGTGCAGGACACAGTGATTCCCTGCTACAATAGTACGCGTTTCGCACATCCCAGTGATGAAAAGAGACACGCACAGAGTTCACGGAAAAACGAAAAATCAATCAAAGACCACACACATTCCAGAGGGGAAACATACTATGCATACACCCATCTCAGTGTCCTACAGTGTACAGCAACTCGCACACAAATACACACGTACGCTGGGTGTGTTAAGCCTAATGGCAGCGAGGAGTGAGTCAGAAGAGCTGACGTCACCCACTAACACAGTCCGTCCTGTGTGTGTGTGTGTGTGTGTGAGCGAGGTAGACAGCAGCAGTGAGAACAGCAGATGTTCTCCTCCGGATCACAAACATGATTTACAATCAGAGAATTTCAGTTTGTATTCCCACAATGAGGTCAGCGTGGATCAAAAACAGATTTGAGGTGGAATGACTTCACACAGCTCCAGTTCCTCCCGCTATATATCCGTCACCAGCAATCAAAACTTAACTAACTTCCTACAGCTTATTTAATGTCATGTCACTGATGTAACATCCACAAAAATCCACACACATAGTTTTTGCACATCTTTCTTTTTCTCCACTTCTCAGTCTGCCAACAGCAAAAAAGCTTAAATTCTAAATTGCAAAAACCCAATTTGCTATTTTCCACCGAATGAAGGCTTTCTTGTCTCCACCTCACGTTTCGTCTTCTTCTTTTTTTTTTTTTGCTTCTATCCTCTATTGTGGCACAGACTGCAGAAGCTTTATCAGGTCTCTGTCACGGCTGAAGGGTCTCACTGGGGCCGATAAAACACACACACACACACACACACACACCTCTGTGAGTGACAGCAGCCTTGCGGTCCGGGGGTAAATCTCTCTGGTAAGATGCAAGACTAAGCTACGCCTTAAATCTCCATTCCGACAGATTACAGGACACAAAAAGAAGAAGAGAGGCAGTGGGGAGCACAGAAGCACCCTCGTTTATCTAACGTATGACCGTTTTCTCATGACTCCATCCGGACCACTGTTATCCATAGTGCTCCCGCACCCCTCCATCATGAGCAATCATCTTCACATCCTCCTTCCCGAAGCTTTAAATATTCTTTCCTCCATCCCATTTTCATCCCTCTCCCGGCTCCTCACCGAGCGGCAAATCCAATTCTCCCCATGGATGGATTTGGATTGCAAGAGTTTTGCTTGTTAGGTTAAAGAAAAGTTACAATGAAGGGAAAAGGATTTTAGGCAAAATCCAATACACCCTGGGTTTTAACGAAGAACTCTCCCCTCATCCCCGTGTCCCATCGTCCCCTCACACCAGAGCCCCGGAACTTACTGAAGGCCTCCACCAGCTCTCCCTGCATGCTGTAGGGCACCAGAGGCTCAGGTAGCTCAGAGAAGAAGGCCTTCATGGCTCCCGCTACAGTGTTAATGGTGAAGTCTTTCTCCACCAGGTCCAGGCTGTGGTCTGTAAAGAAAATTGAAATGGAAAGAAGTATAGTTTAAGAACAAAACACAGACTTCATCACAATTTTACATGCATGCAGAATATGAGAGCTAATTATGATTTTAAAAAAAAGATCACAGAATAAATGCAAACTACTGCATGGTGACTTGTTTTACATTTAGTCATGTGACACGCTTTTATATATATGACACACAGAGAAACAATTTTGGGTTATGTATCTTGTTAAAGTCTAAAAACACTAAATTGCCAACACTGCGGCTGGTGGACAACCTGCTCTGCTCCCCTGAGCCACAGTTGTCTGACTTTGTGAGCGATAAGGGAGAGTTTGTCTCAACCTGTTTACGGTGGTAGATAGTGTATTTTTACCAACATTGTTGCTTGTGTGAGGTGACGTGATGTGTTCATTTCAAAACAATGACAAGGATTTATGTACACACTGATCTTTTCAGTCCCTTCAGGATTTTCCAGACGTTGTTTTGTGATTGTTGCAGACTAAAATCTTTCGTTTCATCATAGATTTTCAGATCTTACAAAGTTTTTTTTTTAATTGCAAGCTTGCAGAGTATTCACAGGGTAGATTAGTCATTTTAATTGTTGTACTAATGGGAATTAAGTACTTTTATCTGTATTAATCCAAAAAAAACCTGTTCACATCAACACGTACGGGAACAATGCAATGAAAAGTAACAGAGGTTTATTCACATCATCCAATTATTGACGTTTCTGGTTGAAAAATGCAAAACAACAGATTGCAGACAAACCTGCACAATCAATAATTTAGTCGAAATGAATAAATGACATCTGCGCTGATGCACCGTGGCATCATTTTGGTTACTTTGCTGGCCTAAATTAAAGTAGAATGCACTGCTGACAACTTTAAAGTAAATTTGAGCAGACAGCAGACTCCGCTTCCAAAGTGTGTGTGTGTGAGAAAGACAGAGCAAGAGACTTAATTAGAAAAGCAATTTTCTGATAACTTTTTACTTTACAAAGGCCGCATGTGTAGAGAGAGAAAAACGACTACAGATACAGTTGGAGAGTTCTTGAGGAGAGGTCCCATTTTGATAGTACAGCTAGGAAAAAAAACCTGTAATGCATTTTCACCTGTAATTGTCTTGTCACATTGGCCTGAAGCTCAAAGTGATTTAATGCAGAGCTTCAACTCTGATTACCTGAGGTGGATATAACCTCAACCAGGCGTGGACGTACATGTACACATACGCGTACACAGGCCATCTCGCTCTGCCATCTATCTCAGCAGCTTCATGCTTCATTAACCAAACCAATATGGAGGTAATTAACTGGCCACACCAAACACACGTATGGAGACACACACACACACACACACACACACACACAACAACATTCATACATCCAAACATGTGAACATGCACACGGGAGCAAGGAAGACGATTGAGGAGGCAGCTCTACTGTCTAAGAAGAAGCAAAGCCCAATTCCCACTGTAGAATTAACACTCCCTGGTTAATTAAGGGGATCCAGGCTTGGTATAGATAGACAGAGACACACACATGCATCTTCGAGGCCTTTTCCTCACGGCCAGCCTGTAAGTGTACAACTGGAGCAAGGGTAGGCACATGTACGTCTGTGTGTGAGGACTGGAAGAGGAAAGCGGCAAACCTTGGTCAAACTGCCGCTGCATGCTCTCCATCTCTGCCTTGTTCCCGCTGACCCTGTAGATGCCCTCAGTGCTCAAGCCTTGTAGAGACAAGAGAGAGAGAGAGAGAGAAAAAGAGAGAAAAAGGAATGTCATTAGCTCAGTGTTATTTACATGGGTTTAATTCCGAACAAGCATTCATAGCAGTGGGTCAATCACATCACAAGAACCGTGTGATATATCATTTTGTGGTGTATAGATGCAGAGACAAAAAACAAGTAGAGCTACTGCAGGCTGGCCTCTCCCAACGTCCCCTTTAGCACTATTTATTAAATCCATAAAACACTAGTGAAGGCCCGCTAAGAGCTGACGCTAACATAGTGCCACACACTTATAATGGCTTGACAAACTGACACTGCCATGTGATCTTTCTTTAACACCTGACTCACAGGGTATTTTAAGCTGCGTAACTAGTAAATAAAGCACCACTTATAAGTTTGCAGTTAAATCACAGCAGCTAAACTGTTGATGTTCATTTAGTGGTTCAAATAACATGAGCATTTTGTGAGCAAATTCTAATAAATACAAGTTTGCACCACCAGACTTTTCCATTCATTGCTACAACAATGCAAGACAAAAGAACAAGATTTTTTAAAACAATTTTCCACTCCTGTTTCTCTTGCCTTTGGCTTAAATATGTAATTTCTAAGACTTCAAATTGCTCACTACAGGTGCAGGCTAGTACCACAGGATTGCAGCAACCAATTAAGTACCTTGTAACCAGGACTGTTGGATTTGATCATCTGTTCATAGCAATGATCTTTTCTGTAATAGTCCAACAGAGTTTACTCTTCAAAAGTTTAATAACTACCAAAAACACACACAGTTGTGAAGGCATGGAAGAAAGTATACTTACACAAGCATAGTATTAATACACTTTTAACATACTCATACTTTACTACACACTTGTACTTTAATAGGAGAGCTGCAGTATAATAAATGACAAAATTTACAGGGTAGTACGGGAGTTATATTTTTACTATAAATATGCTCCAAAACCTAATGTGCCCTCAAAGACTTCTTTCATAGCACGGCACTGCCAGCAGGATCGAGAAGTTCCTCCTTTTTCAACCTCCTAACCAATCAGAATTTGCATTATTTATGCTTAATTAGAAAGTTTTGAAGCTTTCTGTTTATTGAAAATTCGCACTGACCATCACCTGAAGGACTGGGTAAAGCGACCCAAAGCAGGGAGGGGGAGGCTGGGACAAGCATAGCAGACTAATTTTAGGTCTCATTCTTCTGCTAACTCAAAGCTACAACATACAAATTTAAACTAGTGCTAGTGTAATATTCAAAGTCAATCCACTCTGCTCCACCCAGTCATCCCTCTCCCTGCTACACTCCATGACATACACTGCACACACACACTGCCTAGTACTTTGGGTAACTGTTTTTAGGAAACTGCAATAAATGAAAATGCTTGAAATTGCAACATTCAATAAGTAATAATAATTTCTGAGTGGGTAGAATATCTCTGCACCCAGCAGTGCACTTTCATTAATGAATTGAGCCTGGGTCACAGGATGCTGTGGTTGCAACTCTACGTAAATTTCAAAGCTTATGTTGATTTAAAAATCTGAAAAAATAAAATATATCGGTACTTGTGCCACCGTTGACAGGGAGGCCCTTTTTACTTTAATCACAGATTTTTGTGTAGAGTGGACAAATACTGACTGAGCTCACATTTTCTCATGTGCGATTTTTGCAGGACAAGGGGGCATGCATTTTTCAAAATGGCACATCCTTAAAAATTAAGAAAAAACTTTAGTTTTATTGAGAGAAACAAAAACATCTCTTCATCAGCCCAGCATAATTTTCAGTAAATATCCCCTTTGGTCTTGTATTATTGCAATAAACTTACTTAGACAATGACAACACATCCAACCAAGTCAAAACTATGGATATCTGGTGTGAGAAAGCCCGCTTCATTTTGTTCCATTAATTTTTTTCCAGTTTGCAAGAAGATAAGGTTCCACCTCCCACCCGTAAAATTCTTTCGTTGTTCACACTTTGTTGGCAATTCAGGGAGACAAAGAGCAATCCAGAGGGAGTGAAGGAGATAGGGAGTGGTAGAAAAGAGGGCGAGACAGAGAGGGGCAGGGAGGAAATGAGAGAGCTTTCAGTCAAGGCATACAGCATCGATCTCCTCCTTCTACCAATCAATTATCCACAAAAGCTTTTCTAGCCAGACACTGGGAAAACAGGGATGGGAAGGGAGATAGGGAGAGGGGAGTAGTGTAGCAGTCGTATGGGGGAGAGTGAGAAATGGGGGCAAAATAGGACAAGCACCCAAGGATGCGAAGAGATAGTGTGGGAGTGTGAGGATGCAGAGGAGTGTGGGTCACAGTGATGAGAGGACGAGAAAAAAAATAAAGGGATTAAGATAAGCACGGGTGCTGGTATATAGAAGGTTATGGAACGTGTTTGAGACAACGAACCACATAAAAGATAGAGGTTACAGGTGAATTAGATTACAAAAGTGGAAGAGGGGCCACAAAGCACTGGAAGTGGAAAAAAACAAGTATGGTTGAAAACTTTTGACAGCGATAGTCTGGAAATGGGAGGTCACCAAAACAGACAACAGCATCCTCTTCCTCTGGGGTCAAACAAAACTCCAGCACTTCCTGGGTCAATGTAAATACTGGCACTTCCTCAGCAAACAAAGGTTTGCTTCGGATCTGCATTTGAATTCTTTACTCTTAAATGGGAATATAATTTATCATCTAAATCATTAATCCAGTACATGCATTAAAGGCGAAATAATTCCCAACTTTTTGTGTTTGTATCATTATTCACTTCACATGCACAAACACGCAAAAATATGAGCAGCAGCAACAAAATTACACCTGACTTCACAACTTCCACCACTATTCAAGTGGCCAAAAAGGACACACTCTGAGAGCACTAAATGCATCTGCAGCATGCAACTATCCGAAAACACTCCAGCTGATCCCACACCAGCCCAAACCTCAGCGTCTTTGTGGGTTCAGCAGCCCAGAGGCGGATTTCATAGTTCACCATGGAGACAGGCAGTCACTGGGTGCTGCCCTTTGCGTCGCTATGGAGGCTCCTAAGGCCAGTAGATATGCCTGCGCACGCTAACACACATTCATCACCTCAGCACCCATGAGCAGAGCGCACTGCAGCTACCACGCTGGGAGAAAGCCAGAGCTGTGGGGAGATAACAGCAGTCACTATGGATTGATTTTATATAGCTGCTTTTCTACAAGCTCAGAACACATGAAAATAACACAAAATACCACATCTGCTCCTATTATTCTCAAGGACAAAGGAAGGGAGCTATGAGGCACAAATAAGCGAAGCAACAAAAAAGAACCGAAAAATAAGACATTTTATTCTGTGCAAAAATGTGCCACTAAAAAATGTGAATAAGTAAACCCAACTGGCTTTCATCAGTTTTTCTTGGTGTAAGAACCACAACATTTATTTTTTAAATCACCACAGGGACCAATTTCATCATTTTCAGATATAGGAACACAGACTATAAGAAGATTAACGCTGACATTTAGACAGATAAGAATAAACACAGGAACACCGGTACAGTAGCTGTGAACATTTTTGTTTGAGGCAGCGGTAAAAGGGAAGGATGTAGGTCAAAGCTGCAGGTCCAGGGTCACCCTTAAAACATCAGTCATTATCAGCTTCGACTACAGTGACAAACAGTGTCAGCACTGTCATTACATCCACACATTTAGGATAAATCAAGTTTGACTACAATCAAAACTACAGAACACATAATCCATCACTGTTTCTGTGTGCCGTTAGTATGTAAACTAAATATTTATGTGCACGCACTCTTATTGGTTCGGACTCTCAGACATGCGTACACACAAATAACACAGGAGCGACCTAAACACACAGAAAGAAGCTGAGCCCAAATGTTCCTTTATTTTTCCAATATCTAGTGATATTTATAAGAAGAAGCTATGGGGCTGAACATTACTTGTTAACTAACCCTTCCCCTAACTCTAACCATCACAACTGAATGCCAAACTTAAACCTCATTCTAACCCTGACCCTAAAACCCAGTCTTGACCCTCAAAAAGCCTTTGGAAGTTGTGAGGACCAGCTAAAATGTCCACACAACAACAAAATGTCCTCACAACAACGGTACTGAAACAAAATGGCTATAAAGACACGCCCACACAAACACACACACACACACACACAGTATGTTGACAAGTTGAAGAAGAGAAGGCAGTGAAGTGGGGAAAAAAGACTGATGGGGACAAAAAAAAAGGAAAAAAAAAATACAGTCAGAGGTAACGATAGGACAGAGACAGAAAATGAAATATGGGTTAGGAAGAAGATGAAACAAATCAAATCTGACGAGTGAAGGTACTCAGAGAGACAAAAGGAGAGGGATGACTGGATCAGCAGAAACGAGGACACATACAGAGAGGAGGGGAAAGGAAACGGAGGATTAACAGAATAAATGAAGGAGTGAGTGAGGATAAGAGGTGGAATGTGAATATGCATTAACCATCATGTGCCTTTATACACTAAGTAAAAACATATTCAACCAGTTTTTCTCCATTCTCCTGAAGTAACTTCTCCGCCTGCTCGAGTTAACATCTGAACAGGGTGAGGTGAAATCTGACGTGATGCCTTGTTATCTAGTGCTTTGCCCCCACACTCCTACACAGAGAAAGGCGGTGGATGTTTTGTAAGGCCACAGTAATCCACAAATACAGAGTCTTTAATCAGGACAGAGATTACAGAGGAATGCACTGGCATGTGAGTAAGCAAGAAGAGAGGTTTTTAAAAACTCGCTGGCTAATCCTAACTCAAGTTACGAAGGTAATAAAAAGAGAATTTTAGAAGAGGAAGGTTCATTTCTCCATCGATGGGGGTGTTAAGAACATCTTATTATTATGCCGTTTTTTATCTAATTGCAGAAAGCAGTTTAAATAATCGTAGTAAAAGTAGGATATTTGCCAGTGAAATGTAGTGAAATTGAAAACGTAAATCCTCAAAGTAAAAGTTCCTTAAAACTGGACAGAAATGAAGCAAATATACGTATTTATTTTTAAGTTCTGGATTCGTGACCTCCCGGTTCCTAACACACTGGTCACAGATTAGGGAAACGTGCAAATATTTAAACACAAGCACTGACCCTGCGCTAAGTCACCTCTGGTTTAGTGTAACCACTGGTGGCACAATAACAGGCTTCTGGTATTACAACAGCAAGGTTAGCTATCGAACCACGTCTGAGCTCCTGGTACACCCAGAGAGGAGAGCAAAACTAAAGACCTGTTCGTTAAACAGAGTCTGCAAGTGTAAGTAATCATACTCATGTACCACGTAAATTAGGACTTTGCTACATCTATGACTCACATCCCATCATCGTGCTTTCTTGAATTTTTAGGTGGTAAAGAAGTTAACACCCAAACTTGGTTCGTGTCTGTGGATTTGCCCAAATCTATATAAAGCCTACAGCTCAGCCAAACACTGTCGTTTATCATACGCACTGACACACAGACACGGTGGTTGTTTGTGATTTAAAGATGACAGAACTATGCTCTTAGCAGAGCGGACACTGGGTAATACGTCCAGCAGAGAAGAGGATTAAGACAAGTAAAACATGGGGAGAAAAGGGGACATTAAGGGTGACGTGTAACAGATCCTTACCTGTTGTCTCAATGAAACGGATGCACTTCTCAATGAAGACTGGGATCGGCCTCTCAGCAGTGACAACGGTGGCCAGTGGCGTGCCAAAGTAGTTGCTTTCAATGGGTTTTGAAATAGAATGCCTGGGTTTGGATCGTGGTTTCTGGGCAGAATATGAGAGAAAGAATTAGTTCTACAACCAAAAGACAAACATTACTTAAGATCAACGTTGACCCTGCTGACACAGCCCCACATTTCCAAAACTACACAGACCCTAGAGGCACGGTTATTAAAATGCTTTAGATGGAAAATGCCCTGACCCCCTTTAAAAGTGAAAACGCTACTTAAGCACGCCACATAAAAAAATATAATATGCACACACACCTATCCCGCACATTCCTTCAAACTGATAAGTAATCAGAATTATCCGTTTTGAATCTTATTCTGTGCATCAGTGAGATGCACAACAGCTCCTTCATTGTTGCCTTTTTTTTCCTTTCGCATTTCTCTTTCTCTCTCTGCTGCACAGCAGCTCTCAGATAATCAAACTCTCTTATCCATTGTTTAATTACTTTCCAACTCCTGTTATTCTCCTGTTAAGAGACTTCCAATCCACTTCTGCAACATTCTCTGCCTGCCGTGGCAGAGTCATCAGCAGTAATTGTACTGCACTTTAATAATGTTCACTGGGAATGTTTTGAAGGCCCCTAAGGCCTGGATCTCGAGTAAGTCTGTCAGCCCCCTGAGGCTTTGGCCTGGCAGGCTGGGTGGTAAAGCCAGGATGCATGGTTGGCTGGGCACGTAGGCTGTGGGTGCAGTGCAGGGCTGACAGACAGCCACAGGAAAGAAGGAGAGGCAAGCTCATTACAGAGAAGGACCCTAGCGTGCCCTCTGCTCCAGATAGTGGCCTCACTGCACTCTAATCATTTTTTGATACCACGTGTATTTGCATTACTAAAAGGAAAAAGCAGGGAAACACAAAATAATACTGGGCAGAGCCACAAGAGTTCATCTGGGCTTCTTTCTGAATTGGGAAGGAGGTTTATGCACGTACATATGATATCTTTCAGCTGGCTTAGCACTACTGATTAATGTCTCGGTTAAAAGACATAACTGTGGTTATCATATAAGCCATTATCAAAACATCAATCATCATCAAGGGTGTAAAAGACAGCATGTGAATTTTATTTATCTCAAGTATTTACATCACACTCCATGTGTCAACATACAGGCATGCTTACATGTCTATATGTTGCTGTCTACATGTCTTTGCACGTGCAAAACACCCAGATTAGTATTTAATTGAAGTCAAGGGGTAGCAAAAATAGACGCGGTGCTACGAGACAACAGCTTTTGTGGCCTTACTGAGCGGTGCCGTCATAACTTGCTGCCAGCTTGATTTTTAGCTCCAAGTAGCAGCTCATAATTTATTTGTGTCCTATCACACTGACTGTGTTGTATATCTGTGCCCTATCTCAGTTTAGCAGACTGTGTCTATACACTCCCAACACCCCCTCCTCCCCCTTCATTCGGTTTTCTCTCTCACAGTCTTCTCCCCCTGCAGTTTTGCCTTCTGGCCGCTCCTTTTAGTTGCTGACTGAGACAGGATATGTTGCCAGCGATGAGAAGACAAAACAGACCCCAACCACAAAAGACAAACACAACACATCCTCAATAATAACATACACACCCCATGGTGAGCATTTACATATACACTGCTCGCTATAGGACACCAAATCACAAAGTTGTTAAAAAAAAAAAAAAACAGTCCTATCACCAACTCTTATTTCTTTCTGGCTCTATTATCTTTTCTTTCTGTAGTTGGGTTTCCTCCTCGTCTTTGATCGTCTACCTCCCTCTTATTTCTTGCATGAGGACACTAAACTGGATATAGGTGAATAGGGAATTTGCAGTTTTCTTCTCGCTGGCTGGGGAGATTTGAAAACATCTAGAGGAGGCAGAGAATGTTTCCGGACTCTCGCTGAGGGAGGGCAGCCAGGACACAAACATAGTTGGTCACTGCCTGAGGTAAAGAGGGTGGGGGTGGGGGTGGGGGGGTAAAAATGGACTCAGAGTCTAGTTTCAATTATTCCTTGCTACCCGTCACGACTCAGAGTGGTAGACAGCACCCCGAGGCGATGGCCAGGGAAGTGTTTGCACTGCTTAAACGCAAACATTCACCCCTAAACCGAACTCAAAATCTAACATTGTTTTAACACGGTCAAGCCACTAACAGGAATGTCTGCTTCTATACCAACTGCTGCTATAACACTTTTCCCTGCGATGACCAAATAACTCAATAACATGCCGTCCTGGGGGGATTTCAGGGTGCAATTTCAGGGTGCATCAGATTGAAAATTGACACTTATCTTTGAGACAGCTGCTTAGACAACACGTGATGGAACATGATCTCTTTGTTACAACTACAATTAAGCCATAATGGCCTTTAATGTGGATATCCAGATCCCAGACTTGCTGCGGGGCACAAATCAGAGGCACTAATTAGAGTAATGATGACGACACTGATCTAAATTCTGCTGGCTTCAATTTTCTTGGGGGTTTGTTTTGAAACATGTCGGTTTATAATGTGTCATGTGATCCTTTATCGATCCCACTTCCAACTTGCCATGCTGGCTTTCTAAAGACAGGGTCAGACCACAGGGTCAGGTAAGCTCACAGCTACTCGAGCTTATATACTTGATAACATGATGCTTTCACTGGGCTTTCCTCCTTATTAGTAGTCTTTGTGGCCCGTGCCTTGCAGCCTAGTGTTTGAGTCGCCTTTTCAATTTTTCAAAGAACAAATGGTAGCAAGTTCACTATCAACTAAACCAGTTGGCGCATAAAGAAAGGAACATGCTATTAGTCTGATTCGAGCTACTGTCTCTGAGATGACAGTCTTCACGCAAGTACTTGGACATCACAGCTAAGTGTGTGAAAACATTAATCATCCCCTTCCTGTTCCACCCAACTGACAGCTATGGTAATTATCATAGACACACAAGCATAACATACACCGCTGTAACTCCTACTCAGCTGGCACGTCTGTACCTCGCTGTGTGTGTGAATGAACACCATACCGGGCCGATAAGCCTGACAGCGTAAGGTCAGAAGTAACACCACAACACAGGTGAGTCAAGCACAGAAATCAACAGGAGAGGCCGAGGCAAAGGGCGAGAGAACAAGTGAATAGATGTGATACCGGTGTGAAAAAAAGGAAAAAAATAAACTAGCACAATGAGGCAATGTGGAACAGGACGGGAGATATGAGAACAAGTTATTGGTGGGGGGTGGGTACAGAGAGAAAATGTGTTTTAGGAACATGAGATGCAGAAAATATAAATCACTAAGAAGAGCAGACAAACACTGAATATAAGAGAAGATGGAAAGCTGAGGTGACAGGGAAGAACTGGGAGGGACACAACTACAGTACAACAACTGAGACGGGTGAACAAGAAGCCACACACTCATTTGTAAACTGTGTAAAACTGAAAGCTAGTTGATTGTACAATCAGGCTTTGTAAATTGTAATTAAAGTGTGAAGGGTTTTTTATTGGAGAAAAAGTCCCTGCGCTCAGATATTCTCTTTCCATTTTTTGCTTGTTAGGAGTATCATTTCCTGAAAAGCATTGATGTTTACAAGCAATTTGCTGAAATATCACATTAATTCATTTCTCGTCTTGCGCCACTATAGCAAAATTTGTAAGATGGATGTTAATGATTTCAAAATCTTGCCGAAATAAATGTCAAACATTGTTATGCCAGCTCTCAGATAATGGAAAACCTAATGCAACCAAGCAGAGATCCACATGTGCACAAGCAGATAACACAAGCAGAGTCATCTCCCATTTTAATCCTAAACACAGGTTATCCACTAAAGCAAATAGGTGCTGAATTTCTGTCAATAACTACTTATACACTGGATTATGGACATTCCATCCTTTCTGTTCATATTCGTAACATTAAACGAACACTAACCTTTGTATTCCTGCGGAGGCTCTTAAGGATATTTCTCCTCTTTGGGTCCTCACTCTCCTCAATGGAGTTGTCCTTCTGTGCCCCTCCCTCATCCTGGCTCGCCTTCGGTGGGCCCCCCATCTCATCGTCACTCCCTATAGAGAAGCTTGTCCTAAAGCTGCTGAACTTGCCGAGCCGTTTGGATCTATCTCTGTACAGCTTAGGCTTTATCCCAATAGACAACTTTCTTCTGCGTTCCAATGAGCTGCTATCAGCCTCACTGTCTGATCCATTCCCCCCAGCACTCCCATTGGAGTGACCTTTATTGGCATTGCGAATGGTGATAATCTTGCCCTGTGTGCTGTCATGAGGGACAGAGTAAATGTTCTCTTCTTCTGTGGGTCGAGGTTTGCTCACAGCATCCATTGGCTCTGCGTAGTCTGAGGGGTCGTAGCCACCATCACTACCTGGAGCCCAGGTGACAGCTTGGGGCAAGGAGCGGCGGTTGGTACCACCCTGGTGGTCCATGTAAGGGCTAAGGTTAACCTTACGGACAGGCTTGGGCTTTACCTGTGGAGGAACCTTGTTGTTCAGCTTGCTTTCAAAGGTGCTAAGCTCAGAGATCACAGAGAATGTATCGCTTGAATCCAGATCTGGCAGCTTGAAACTTCCTTGGTGGGAAGAGATACTACTTTCTTCCCTCGAAGTAGGGTAAGGTGGTGATGGGTCAATATCATCCTCTGAGTCCATAAGTATGTTAACTGGACTGGGAGAGCCACAGCGAGGACTGGTGCTCTCATTGGTACATGCCTCAGCCACGTGATCATACATGTGTGTAGCCTCAACAATGGTGCGCTTCTCTACCACCTCTTTCAAGAAGGATTGGAAGAGATCTATCTTATGAAGCCCCCCTACGACCCCTCCATGTCCACATATTACAGTGTTAAACCTTGCATCTATTTCATGGGCCAGTTCCTCTCCCTGATTGACCTGCTCCTTAGCGGACTCTGAGTCTGACAGTTCCATCTGACTCTCTGCTACTGCTAGCAATTGAACTGGAATGATGTCTTGGACCTCACACAGAAAAGCACATAATGTCTCTAGGGAGGCTCTGCGACGAGCAGAGTAAACTGCAATGTAGCCATGGACCAGCCTGCTCTTGCGGAGGGAGAATGAGGAATGGAAGGATAGCAGTGAAAGTTCAATGATCTGCCTTTGACCTCCTATACTGAGATCCAGCAGAACAGAGGTGCCACTGCTGAGACTAGAAGCAGGGCGACAATGCTGGGGCAAAAGGAACGGAGCAAGGAGTTGGTCTAGGTCATATGTGTCTCCACACATCAGGCACATGACGATTCTGAGGTCTGCCTCTGGCACTGGCTGGGACTGAGAGTCTCTGAAGGTAGATGATGGAGGGGGCAAGGGAGGGGAGCTGCTCCCAATGCTTCTCCTTGATTCTAGGAGACCCTTCAGCATCTGGTTGATCTGCTTCTCACTGACATTACGCCCATAGCCCATACCTGGAGAAGCAGGGTCTAGATAACCACACTGCAACTTAACAGCCACCTGCTGCCCTTGCTGGATAAGGGTCTGAGCAGTCTCTCCCCCAATATCTCCTATGGATCCCACTCCCCGCTTAGTGACCAGGAGGAGGGACAGCGGTAGTTGGGTTAAGCTGTTTTCCCTTTCCTTCCTGCTTATGGTGGACTCCCTGTGCTTTTCTAAACTCTCGACAACATACGAAAGGGATTCCTTTGAGTTGTACAAACACAGGCAACCATGGGGTGTGAAGGTTGGTGTGTGGAAGGAGTTAACTGGCAGACGTACGTTCCCCTCTATGGGACGAAGGGCTAGCTCATACATCTTGCCATCTAACACGTACCGGTCATCACTGGTGCACAAGGCCCTTATCTCATTTGCCATCTCTCTGGCTAGCCCATCTTTCCCAAGGATGACAAGATTTATTCTTTCAGCCCTCCCTCCCTCAAGTCTTGAACTGTCAGATGGATAGCGAGTAGGGAATCTAGAGGCCAGTATCTGCTCTATCTTACTGTCCACACAGTGGGGGCTGTTAGGGCAGGTGTCCTTTGTTGGGTGGTAGACAAAGTGGATATGTTTCAATACCAGAGCATCCCTTTCTGCTTGCAGCTTCTGTAGGGCTTTAAACCTCTGCTCTTCACCCAGCACCTCCTGAATTGCTCCCATTTTTTCTTTACTTGGCTTTGCATCCACTTCCAACTCATAAAAGAGCTCAGAGTATTCAAGAAGCAGCTCTTGAAAGTCCTCTTTGGCTCGGTCTATGATTTCCTTCTGGTGTTTGTTGTAGATATCCAGATATTCTGCCTCATCCAGCCACTGGTAGAATTCCTCATTCATGATGAAGCTTCGGGCCTCTTCCCAGGGTTTCCCTGGTGTAATGAAAGGAGAAACACTTAACTTCTCCTTGAACTCCCATCGCATTTCAGCTCGTTTGCGTTCATTCCTTAGCTGCTCCAAATGGGTCTCATAGATCGCTCCAGCTGCTGGGGTTTCCAAAAGGTCCTGGGGGATTCGATCATCTTCCATATTATCAATGTGTGGTGTGGTCTCCCAAGGGGTGTCATCTAGCACAACAAACCACTGGGAGAAATCTCTCTTTGTCTCTAGGACTTTCTGAACTCCAGACCAGCTCAGGTGGTCTATCTCATCCAATTCTGGTAACAGTACAGACAGGGCCTGTGGTAGAGCAGTTATATAGGCCTTTCTACGTTTCTCTATGTGCTCTTGTTTAAGTCTGTGCACATGCTGCTGAAAGAGCTTCTTGGCCTTAGCAGTCCCCTCAAGGAAAACATAATCCTTGTACTGAGAAGCAGACTGCATGTGGCGATTGACAGTTGGCCAAGTCTCATTATGGTTCTTCACAATTTGATTGATCAACCACTCATACCGGTCTTTGGCTGAGGCAATCTGTTGACTCTGCTGTTTCAGTGCCTCAAAGTAAGGGATAATTTTGGGCTTTCCCCTACTTTTGTCTATTAACTGAACCAGTGTAAGAAAGGCTAGGTCGACATTGACATTAGAGCGTGCTGATGTTTCTACCACTTGTAGGTTCTTCTTGGTTAGGGCAAAAGTGTGTGAATCTTTAATATAGCGCTCAACTCCTTCATCACATTTGGAGAGAACCAGTACCACAGGTTTCTTCGTTTTGGCTAGCTGGTTGTACAAGTTGGTAACAAACTTCATCTGTTCCTCAAAGCTACGGTTCATACCTCTACTAACATCCACACAGAGTAAGAAGCCATCCACCAAAAGCTTGCCTTCAGGCATCTGTTTCTGCTCAAAGTCCTGCTCCAGCCCCAGCTGATCCGTGCAAAAGTACATTAGTTTCTCGGCTGAAGCCAGCTTTGTGGAAGCAGCCCTCTTGATGTAAGGCTGGAGTGCCGTGCTTCGGTGTGGCTGGAACGTCTGATCATCAATGAACTCTGTCTGCTCCACCACATTAATACGGCATTCTGGCCCTTCCTCCAACAGCCTTGCAGCCTCTCCCCAGAAGAGGAAGTGGTCATTGTTCACCACACGGCCCCCAAAGTCACTAGTGCTGAGAACAGAGGTGTGATCCAGGTAGAAGTCATCTGCACTTGGCCGAACAAAGCGGTTACACAGACAGGACTTCCCCACGCCACACTGGCCCTTCTCCTTCTCTGTGCCGGACAGCCCAACCACAACCAGGTTGTAGGTGGGTGCCCGGGGATCTTGCTTTTTGGCCATCATCATCGCTGGCAGAGGCTCATCCTGCCATGCTGGCCGTTAGCTCTAGGGGGAGGAGGAGGCTTCCAAAAAAGAAGGGTTTCCATGCAAGATTAGCTCAGTGGGCTGAGGTCTGGCCCTGCAAGATAGTGAGAGAAAGAGAATGAAGAGAAATAATTAATTCTGGGGAATACATTAAAAAAACATTAGAATATCTTGCTTTTTTATTAAAGAACTATTGTTTCTTTCATGTAATTTCCTAATGTGTGCCCATGTGCTGTTAATAATGTTTAATCTGTGATCCCATTTCTCCACTGAATGTTTCCTGAAAAGATCGAGGTCAGAGGCAACGCTGCACATTACTTAACCCAGCTGCAGCTCAGTAAAGGCGATTTTTCCCCATTTAACTCATTTAATTTTTACACTGCCAGGACTGCACTGCTGACAGTGGTGCCTTACACATTTCATTCCCATGTTGAGAAATGTGTTTTGGCTTATTATCCAACATCTAACAGTATGGCTGGTTGTCTCACTGCCAGCAGCGTGACTATAATGGAATAAAGTTATGTGGGGTTTTCACTATCGTAGACAGCGCAAAAACACATGCACACATGCACTACCACACACTTGCGAAAACAGGCATGCTAAGCTTTCTGCACCCCAAATGGAAGACACACACAAGAAGATGAAAGCAGATAAGTGTTCCAGAGCTAAAGTTACTAATTGGCCAACTAGGGAAAGCCATCTGCATTTTAAAAGGCTGTGCTGCCTGTTGGCTGACTCGTCTCTATCAAAAACATGTTTTCTTATGTTTCTCACCAAACAGCACTCTGCAAACAGATCAGAGTTGGCTGATGTACCATGTCTAATGTCTCAACATATTTACCTACAGTAGATGGCACAAAAGGCTGACGGGCTGTCAAAAAAATAAAAAGTATTTACACAGAAGCATAAATAACTAGCCAAACTGAATATACCCCAATCAGCCAAACCATTACCTAACCTCACAGTTTAAAAATGTGCCAGACAGGGGGTCAACATTTTTTTGCTGGCCATGTGCAGAATGGTCAGAGTGCCCAAGATGACCATTGTCCACCATGACAATTAAAAGTCCCAAGCGGTTTTATTGTTGTGGGTAATCTCTGCAATATACTAAATCAGTATCATAACGCCTGAAAAATTATAAGAGAAAGGGTGAGGGATGAGAGACGGGGAAATGCTCTTAACGGAGGGTATTCTTTGACAGCTCAAACTTGTAAAGAACTAAAATATTCCACGGCTGTAAACAGTCAGCATACAGACTCATGTCATAACTGAGGCATTAATGTGGAAAAACAGACATTAAAACTACAATTAATCATGAATAGCTCTTTTGACAGAAAGCACAAAAGTAGACAATGCCTTTGTTCCAGCTGAATTGAGTTTGTCAGAGAACTGTGGATGTGCAACGAAGAACTTCAAAGTACAACACCAACACACCAGAGGGGTAGACAATGAAAAGAAAATGGTAGGAGTAAGAAACTCACTACACTGGAACACAGTGTAGAGAAAAAGCAACCATATACCGACCTTGTATCGACGTGTGCACACACTAACACAGTGTATTTCTGAGTTTTATTTGAAAAACTGAGTGCCACTAATCGAAGTTCAAAGCTGCCAGTTATGGCAAGGCCTTGAAACCCTGAGTTTCTCTAAAGCAAATCAGCCTGTGAATTAACATTACACAGGCAAAACCTCCCCAAGGTCTACAGTACACAACCTAGTGCCAGAAGAAAAAGAATCAATATCAAAAAGCATGCCTTGTGTTCTGATATTTATAAAGGAAATATATATGAAAAATATATCAAGGTACCTAGACATAGACCCAGTCCCTGCCATAATAAGGTGAGGTTGTTGTGCTCAGCCAGCTTTGCTAGTTGATATACAGGATTTAAATAGATCTAAGACCAGGGAATCATGCTTAATTCATGGTCTTCTCTTTCTGGACCTTCTATCACATGTGTGTATTAGGTTGTGTGAAAGAAGCAAAAGTAGCACTGCAAATATCATTGATTAGATGGGAAGAACTGCAGGTGTGGTTATCTATAGTGATAGTCACAGGTTATGCACCTTTATCCTGGATTAGTCATTCTCGCATTAGGGATCAGTAACAGTTAAGATTTGGCTGCCATCCCAGGATCTGGTCTACTGGCTCAATGAGGATGTATACAGTCAAATCTCATCTGAATCTAAATAATACTAAGAGACATGAACATCCAAGGTTATGACTCCATCAGTAATCTGTACGGGATGCTTACTAATTTATTGCTATTACAATTATGCGGGGCATATGTCATTTACTGTATTTCAAATGGTGTTATTTAATAGAAAGACTTCTGCAGACTACATCTACGCACTGAGTGAACAAAGCTGCCCACTGAGCTGACGAGCAGTGCTGCATTAACAGACAACCGTGGAAGCCCTAGAGCAGATCTAACCTTACAGTTCGCCTGCAACTGGAAGCAAGCATTGTTAACATACGTTTCACTGACCCCTGCTGTCTTTTTAATAACCGTTCATATGTGTGCACAGCGTAGCAGAGCATTAGGTGTTTGCCTATACACGTACGGCAGAGAGTGGAAATGCTTTTGCAATAACCTCTATGGGACTGTCCGATTGACATCTCAGTGTGAGAAGCAAACAGCCAACTCAGAATTCAGTCTCGAGTGATGTGAGGATGCAATGGTTCAGGGCACAGCAGTAGCAGATAATGACGGGAAATAAAATGCCTCATGAGACTGGCTGCTGTGCCAAAGCCAAACTGACAGAAACGTAGAAAATATATATGACATTACAACTGCACAATTCAGCTTGTTTTTAACACCCTGTCTGGTGGCATTCTAAGTTCAGCGTTTCACAGACAACAGATCCAGTCATTTAGGGAATACATTCTTTCTTCCTCCAGACATAAAAAGCACCACTGCCTGTGCTCTACTAGCGAGACAAATGGCTGTTTTAAGATAGAGGCAAGGATAAGTTTGGGCCTGTGTTGCATTTGCCTATGACCCTAAAACATGAGGGTAAGCAGGAAAAGGAGAGGGGAAAGAGAGTAGGAGGAGACGCAGTGTGAAAGGCACAGGGGTGGGTGACAGAGGGTGGGACGTTGGTGCATATTAAGAGGATCTGGGTTTAGAGGAGAATGGGTACAAGGGGAAGGAGAGAGAGGTCAGTGCTCTGGGTCATGTGAACTGCACAGTGGAATCCCCTCAGGGAAAAGGGACAGGGCCTGGTGAGGCCTGGATGAATTAAGGGTCAGAGTCTGACCCATCCCATCACTCTCACCCTGTCTAATCATAAATAGATGTACAACCGGGGTCTACCTAAATATCACATCTTCATTTCCCTGTTGCCATTTGTCATTTTCTCTCACAAGAATTTACCAAACTATTAGCTTAAAACTGTTGAAACCGGCAAAACTCATCTTGACTGAACAAAGCTCATTCTAGGTCACTGACTCACTCAAGGACAAGAGAGGCAAGAGAAGATAGGATGTATCTGATGTGGAGCCCGAAGCAAACACTGGGGCGTGAAGTCCATCATAACACGTGCTACAAAGGGCAGCGGGGAAAAGTCTGTGTTCACTGTCCATGAGGCGTGAGCATGTGGCCTTCACGGCATGGCTGCATTCCTTTCATTACGCTGTGAAGAAGAGCTGGCAAGGGAGCGCCAGCATCGTCATCATTTCACATTTCTCACCTACTGCCACAACCTTCATAATCACACCGCAAGCTGCTTTCCTAGCAAGTCGTCTGGTTGTGTCATATTGTACACTCAGGAAGACTGGGAGTTGACAGAAACAAAGGTCATGAAATAGTCATGAAGCAGTGTGATGGTGATGATGAAGACAGAAAGACAGCAGGGAAAAAATGTTTTCTCTCCCTTATTCTCAAAGATACAACACTGGCTGGCCCTCCCTTGACCCCCTCACTCTTTCTGCATGATGTAAGTCTGCAACCAGTTGCAGCTCTGCTCTTCTCTTTTAATATTTGTGCCCCATGCACTCAGCTACATTATCCTCATCAGATAGATTTCCGATCCACATCTGTCAAACTTTTTTCAATCAAACTCTTCTCCCTTACCGTCACTCTCTCCTCCACCCCTCCATTTTCCCTCCCCTCTGGAGACCTGCTGCCCATTAGTAAGAAACGAGGGTCGTGGGCAGGGAACTCGGGAGTGGGTGGTTGGATGCCATGTCTACACCGACACCACTTCCTATTCAGGCTGTACTCTTTCACTCAGTGTATTTACATTCACTTAAGTAACCAGGTTACGGTAAGCTTTCGTGAGTAGATAGATTTCCTAACTGTCACGTATGTCAACAAGAACCTGGTCTCAGGAATCGGGTGGGTGATTAAAGAAACATGATTTCCTGAATGGGGAGATTTCTTTGCCATATGTAACCAGATTTCTAAGCTTTTTACAAGAGTGCATGAGACAAAAAGCTGCAGACAGACAAAGTAGTAGAGTGGACTTCCTTCAGGCTGTGAGACGGAGCTCTGTCTTGTCTGTCTGTCTGTCTTCGTATCAAACCATTGCCCCCACAAAATCAATGCTTAAGTATAAGTGCAAGTATCTGCGTAAAAGAGATATTACAACTACCACTTTACATCTTCAACTCATGTAAATGTACTAACCAGATTATCTAACTTTTATTTGAAGCACAAAAGTAAATGTACGCCACAAGAAAGTAATGTGTTTTAAACAATACTGGGTAAGATATTTATGGCAAAACATGTACAATAATAAATAAATAATATGGGTCACTGTTGGTAAAGGTAAAGCCTTAATATGCTGTCAGGTGATTGACCCATAATGATAACTCAGCTTTTAATAGTTTATAATACTTGTATAAAACCCTTTTCATTTTTTGTATTAAAAGCACCATTAATGTGCTGGCTGATCAGTGTGTGGCACTAGGAGGCATTATCGAGTATGCAAGTTCCCGTGGAAAAAAAAACTGTGAGTAACACGCCGACAGTCCTCACCATCACTGCATCATGTAGGATATGACACACTAAGATAGCAAGCTGCTTCACTGCAGCACAAGTAAAGCTAACACGGCTGCAAAATAACTGAAGTTAAAGGAGGCAACAAACAGCGAGCAAAGCCAAAATACAGGCACCACCATCATTATATTTAATTAATGCCATGGATCATCCTCACTTACGCTGTTAAAAAAAAAAAAAACAGCTTGACAACCAAATTTTTTCTAAATGCGAATCAATTCATGGATTATGAGGAATATGGGAAGCTTCTGGAGAGAGCTATGCACAACGGGCCTAAAGTACCTGGTACAAAATCACACTTCATAAACAGAATAACGTGATTTAATTCAAGCGCCTAAATTTGCTAAATTGTGTGAATCGTGTTGCCAAGCTCTGGTGCTTAAATTGTCTATATTACAATTTCTCATCTATATAACCCGCATCTATACAGCATGTAACCTGCGATGCTTGTAAAACAATTACTGACATAAATGTATATTTATATGTAAATACCTCCACACACAGCAGATTTACCGCACTTCAGTAATACGTGACGCCATGTATTCATTGTATCAACTAACAACAGAAGGTGTTTTTCTCTCATCTATGCAAAATACACATGGAAATTCAACAATAATAAATGCTTCCTATAAGAAGACCACAAAAGCTGAGCACAAGCTGAACTAATTAATCGCCCAAATATAACACAGTGTTAAATATCTCATGCCTATAATTCAAAAGGAACGCACAATCACAAATCCAGATCCTGATACAGGAGAGCTGGCCGCTAGCGACTAGGATTATGGAGGCTGTGGATCAGCATCAGTGATTTGCATCTTTCTATATGCTGGATCACAAGTGGTGCTGTGTATTAGTGTGATCGATGACATGGTGGTATAACCACATGGAAATAAATACAGAGATGCAGATAATAAATCCCCCTACGGCTGCTCTGTCCTACTGCACATTTGCATACAGTGAAACATGGCACAAGGCGCACTGATGCAGGAACACATTAGTAAATGATCACCAGTGTTGAAGATTCAAAGTATAACACACACAATGCACCTTTTTTGGCATACATTTATTGCCGTTTTGTTGTTGGGATTGTTATTATTGTATTTAGTAAGTTGCTGTAATGTAGTGTCGCTCCAGGCCCACAGGTATAAGTTCACTTTTCCCCCTCCGCCTGGCACTGAAGGGACAACTATTCTAGGACCCCTGAGGACAGTGGTACATGGACAGGCAGAGGGAGGAAGGACACAGGAAAAGAGTAGAAAAACTGACAAAAGGGGATAAAGACCACAAACAATGGACAAATGCAAGAGCTCAGGAATAAGCCAGAAGGAAGAGGGCAGAGAAGTCTGTATTCACAGATAAATGCGGATATTCATGACGGAGACTGTTCGAGGAATAAAGATAAAGAAAAGAGGAAGTTTTACAGAATAATAATAATAAAAAAAAAAAGGATCCTAAAATAACAGACAGCCGGTTTAGAAAGTGGAAGGAGAGAGCAGAAATGGCAGAAAAGGAGACTGTCACTGTGGTTTAACCTCAACTGCACCACAAGGCCTCACTGATAGCGCAGCTAAATATAATGTGCTGGAAAGACTGACAATGACAGCAATAAATTCAAACTACCACCACAGAAATCTGCTCTTATGACACACACACACACACACACCCCGAGTACTGTACATGCACAAGTATTCACGGTGAGGGTACCTTCCTCAAAGATAAGGTCATCTCTCACCGAGCTGACAGCTAGCAAGTGGAAAGTGGGAGGCTACAGTGTTTCTGCAGCCACAGCTTAGCTCCCACCAACACCAGCTCTGTGACCTTCACACGCGGTTGTTGTTGTTGTGACATTTTCTTTGATTTTAGGAATAAAACTTTTTTTTCCTATAACAATTTATTCCCCTCAGTGATGCTGCTGAAGTTTAAGCAATTATCATACCACTCATTTGATCATTGGACAGAAAATTAACTCCTAGCTGGAAGTAAACTGATTTGTGCTTTTATTTGCATATCAGACAAACGTGTCAAACATTCTCTTTTAGAAAATGTGGGGATTTGCTGTGGTGTGGCTGAAAAGACCAAAGACTAAAATCGGTGCACTCTGAAGACACGATGTGCTACATGGAACATTTTACAATAACTGATGCTTTACATGCAAGGTCAGACAGACAAGCCTGTGTTTTCCGTTGGCATAAAAGCTCAACTGTGGGTCTCCTCGCCTTACTCCTCTTTGCTTTCAAGGCCCCAAGCCCTTGACGAATTCTCCCAATATTTCCCTCTCTCTTCCTTTCTTTCTTAGCATGCTCCTTCCCTCTCTCTCTCTCTCTCCCCCTCTGCTGCCTCCTCGTACAGTATTAGCGAACCTCGGGGCCCAGCCCCTATCAGACTGTCTCACGGTGATATTTGCATACATCTGATCCCTGCTTCCCTGCGAGAAGGCTTGTCAGCATCAGCGCATGTGTATACACACATCCCGACATCCAATACAGCTGTCCTGTCGTCCCAGTCAAATTCAGTACAGCAGCACAAACAAACAGCTACAGCACAGACTGTACACAAATATGTCCAATACATTCAAGCAGGACAGGATATTAAATGCAGACATGGGGCAGGCTTGCATACTGTACACACAAATACACAGCAGTTTTGTGATTAAATATGACACAGTTTTGCCGTCTTCTTAGAGGGAGGGTATTGAAAGATGGGTCTTCATACCCAGCTGCTGATCTTCCCTGTGAATAAGCCTCCACTTCCAACTGATAGTGTAACAGCAATGGTGTGTGTGTGTGTGTGTGTGTGTGTATGTGTTCAAAACTTGGGATGTCTTTCATCTTTCAACTCGATAAAATCTGAATAACATTGTCAAACTTCTGCACATTTTAAGAAAAACTACAACTCTACATTTGTCTGTGTTAATATACATGTTCATGACTTTGTAAACTAATTTTAACTGAAAATTGCTTCAAGCACATCCTCTTTGTTTGCAAATAAAGACTGTGCACAATAGATGTCCGCAATAAAAGAGCCTATAAACCAGAAAAGCAGTTTCTGAAGGACTAAACAACCGAACGCTTGCTGAACACAAGTCCTCGCCTACATTTGCCAAATAACTAGTGTAGATGATTCTGTACTCAGACCTCTGGGTGGAAAGGCTTTATGAAGTTGAGTGAATGTCTTGATAAAATAGATAATTCATTTCTACATTTCTTAGATTTTCAATAACTCACGCTTCTGCAAAACCACAATTCCACTCCCTAGGCAGAGAAACGCCATTCAGATAAAATACTATGATTTGTGAGTGACAGATCAACTTCTGACATTACCTTCAATTTGACTGTCATTATTAACTCATTTTCAGTGGAGCGCTTTCCCTTTGCTGGAGTATGTGCCTAAATAGATGTGCTGGGTGGGTTTTCCAGACGGAGAATGAGACAGGAAAGCTGTGCACACTCGTGGAGCGATTCTGCTGCCACAACAGTTAAATTTTTATCACTTTGTCTACTGCTGTGAAAATTTTGACGGTCAGACAAAACTCACGGCACAGACTTGATTGCAAGAATTGCTTGATTGGAGCCACACAGTTTCCAGTGCTTTGCCTTTACTATAATAGGAAGTTTCCACTGCGCAGCATATGTGTTGTGTTCACCTGGGCCTTTGCCGTTGCAATACAGGAAATGCAAAGACAGGGAAGAAAGGAAAGTGCGAAATGGCTGCAGTGTTTTGTGAGAGTTTTGCAGGGCTTTTATGATTCTTTGACATCAAACAATATAGAGAGACAGGAAACCAGGGCAGAGAGAGACAGAAGTATGACATGCAACAAAAGCCTGGGACAAAAGCCGGTACTCGAAGCATGTATACTATGATCTTGTGGTATGACGTAGTACAAGACGTCACTGCTTGACTTCAAAACTAGTTGCCAAATTATCCGACATATTAAATACAAGTATATTTCAGATGGAGACACATTACAAAGCATTTAGAATATAGCTTGTGTGATATATACATCTGACTTTTTTCTGTCTGAAAAATGCAGTGATTTCCCTCTGATCAGCGCTCAAAGCACTTTAATATGAGTATAATGCTGCTACACTCTCTCCAAATGGACTTGTAACCTGCAGGCTTTGTATACAGTCAGGTGCTAAGATCCCTACAGGGAGATCTTACATCAACCAGGGATCATCCAAACTGTTACTAGGTGACAGATGGTCCTCACACACACAAAAACACCTACACCATATGTTCCAACATAGATACAGCACGCTCACGTCTCATATTCTTGTAGCCTGCTCTCTTCCTAAACAGCAAAAGTTTAAATAAACACTTTTATTTGAAAAACACTTTTTTTTCCTCTTCTCTGCCAAGAAAAATATTCATGCGCTGGTGAATCTTGAGACCAATTAAATCTGAAACTGACAGAAATGAAGAACACGGATGGGCTGAAAGGAAACACAAAATAAATGATATGAACCAATTTCTACAGAATGCAAGAAAGTGTAAGCTCACACACACCAAGTGTTGGCTGTGAAAATAACGTACGTCCTTTGTTAATCTTATATCTGTTCAGCAATACATAAAGCACTAATTACCTACAACTGTATTAAACTGTGGCTGTAATCTATGCAGCAGATATTTAAGACAGCCTGCAGCTTCGTGGATAGTTGCTCATTGGTGATTTCTAAACCTAGGCCTCACCTCAACAGTACCTTGACATTTAGAAAGTATGACTCCGTCACTATGTGTGTCTTTTTTGGGGGGGGCAGACCTCTGAGTTATATTTAAAACCTGGTCTTTCCAGTAGGAACGTACTAAATTCCACACCAGGTCCAGGCACAAACTGGCCTCTGGTGGAGACGTGGCTACTGTATTCAGACTGCTCGTCATGTTCTCCTGTGTGCAGCCTTGGTGCCAATGGACTGGTCGCAGCAGCTGCATCCTCATAACATCATCCGACTCTGCCTTGTAGCACAACAAGACTAGCCAGTCAATAGGTGCCACTTCCACTTGCATCTCAAGTCAATCCTTTCAATCCTTCCCCGCTCAGTGGAAGGCTAATAAAGCAGCAAGCAGTAATAAAAGCAACGCCTGGACACTGCACTGCAACTGGCTTTGACAGGCTCTTCAATAGTCAAAGGCACAAAGCAGACAAACAATAGGCGCAGACAGACAATTCCAATACTGGCTTTGTTTGTGTAATTATTTTTTCATCGAATTTGATGTTTTTGTACCCACAAACCGATCGACTGAGCAACTAATGGCAATGCGAAATGGCTTGTTATAATAAAATGAATGTGAAAAATACAAATGGTTTTTGAACGCTTGTATTGTTTGTATACACTGTAGAAAAAAATGGGTTTTTAATTTCGAACAGCTCAAAGAGAAATAAACTTTTTCCCACATCAATAAATGCAACCTCACAAGAACTTGGTTATAAGAACTTTGTTGTCCTGCGCCACAAGACGAGACGGACGAGATGAAAGTACGTTGGATGTGGATGTGTTTTGATAGGTAGAGAAGTGACGGAAAATAAGGCAATAAAAAAATATGGGAACGAGAGCAGTCGGTAGCCAAGTGAAGTACGGAGGAAGGAAGAAAGAGGGATTGTGTCGGGGGGAGAGGAGGAGGTGAACACAAGTAGTTTCTGGTAAGTGCTTTGTACTTGTGGTTGGCTAATGGCACACAGACAGGGCTACTTTACGATCGCTCATCTGCACTTTTCGCCGCTGCCGCCCTGACAAGCCATGACATGAAAGAAATAAGCCCCTGTTAACAAGACAAACACTTTCTCTACTTCTGTGTCCTCCGCTTTGCCCACAGTTGTCTCTACTGCCGTTCAATTTTTTACCCTCCTGTCATTTTTCCCTTTTAAATTGTTCTCTCTGGGTCATTGTGTCATACACCCCTATTCCTCACCACCCACAGGCGCAATAGCATCATGCTGTCTGCCATAGGGACAGGCTACCCTTCGGGAGGGAGACAAGTGCTTGAGTTACACACACACACACACACACACACACACTAAATTACCAAATGAGGTAGCTAAAAGAAAGGTGCACAGCGTGCTAACAGAAAGGATGACACTGTGGAAAAAAAAACTTGAAGGGCCCCAGAACGAAGTGGAGGACCGCTGCCAAAGACGGGTGAGTCACTGCAAAGAAGGGAAAAAAAGCTAATGATACAATTGAAAACACCTGAACCTGCCACAGTGTCAATTAAAGATAATGACTTTTTACTGGTTGCCACAGTAACCAACTGTTGGCACAAAGGCAGATGGCTCCAGATTTTTTTTCCTCCTAACGTTCCTCCACTCCCTCCTCCCCCCTCCTTTATCTTTTTCATTTTTTTCGAAAGCTTCACTCTGTCTTCCATCATCCACCAAAGTGTTTTCCATACAGAAGCAACGGACAGACACACAAAAAAACCCAACTCCATGTTTACACAGGTAACTACACTTTAAAAAGCCAAGTCTCTCATTTGCATCTTCTGTGACAAGAAAGGAGCCGGGTTCAGCTGCAGGAGATGAACGAAAGGGACGCGCGAGTGAGCCGAGTATTGCTGAGTAGACCTGACACGAGTATGTTTGTCAAAGTCTAATGCAGCTTGTAAGTTCTTAGCAGCATGCATATGTAAACATATCACCTTTTAGCACTGTTCTAGCAGTGCTTGTGTGGGCACAAGTGGGAGGGTCACCTCTGGGTTTCTTCTGCAGTCTGACTGGAGGAAGCTGCCAGACTCCGGGGCAGCTAGTCGAGAGGTTACAGGGGTTATGCTTGGTCATCCATTTTAAATCAGTCTCCAGGCAGACACTAGAGCGCCATTATAGCTCAAGACTTTGCTACTCTGCAATGAACTGCCTGCAGCTGCAGCAGTATTAGGGCCCAAGGCCACACTCTGCTTGCAGAGGCTCACTTGACAGCCCAGTTGGTCTCGTCCACGTTACAGCCAGACAAATGCAGGTTTCCGAACGAGGGTCAGAGTTACAGCAGCGAGATAAAACATTTTGCATGTTTATTTGTCGTCTTCTTTTGCAAGTACAACCACAAAACCCGTATCTTTAATCTCAATATCTGTAATATGTATCTGATATTCTAGTAGATACAGGGAATTTCTGTGATGACTAAAAAAAAAAATGACACTGCGCGCTTGTTCTCACTGTTGTACTATATCTTGTTTTTAGGGTCATGGGAAGCAATCCTGAAGCTAAGACATTAGTGTACAAATTGTGTACAAATTAAACAGATTTAGAAGATTTAATATGTTAATTACCAACTTTGGAGTCACCAGTGAGCACATTAAACTGTGGATACAGCCGACAGCTGCTCCATGTGTTATTTACTGGCTCCGATTCCGTAGTTGGTGTACGGATGTGTCCATCGTCACCTAACTAAATCGGACTCTGAACAATCCCCTCTTTCCAGATAAAAGATAAGACGAGCTAACGTACATGTCTACGCTGATCAGTCGGTCCAGTCTTAAGTCAACAGTTAATACTTCATAGGCAGGAGAGGGCTGTGTCTTCCCAGAAATCTTTGCCTGTGCTGAGAATGGCAGCTGGAGGCCATCAGAAGTAATCTGGACTATAGATCTGGATCCGTTGGGACAAGCTGCAGCTTGAAATGAAAGGTCTGAAGCTTTACTCAGCAATGCTGTACAAATGTTAAAAATCTACTATACAGTACATAATGGAGGACCACAAACACAGAAGGAGCATCAGTCCTAACCTCTTTGACGTCCTCCTCATCATTTGTATGACTTAGAAAATCTACTGTATTATTTATTCCTCTTTAAACTAGTTTTCACGCTGCGTTGTTCCCTCTCCAGGCCTAGAGGGGAAAAAAATGTCTCAGGAAAAGGTAGGGGGTAAGAGTAAGACCATTCTCTCTGCTGAAACAGGAAAGGAGGAAAGGAACCAGGTTGAATTTTATAGCAGTTGTCCTGGCCCTAATCCAAGTCTTAACCCCTACCTCCCAACACACACACACACACACACACACACACACACACACACACACACAATTAAATCCCATGCCAAGACTACTATCCACTATCCCCTTCCTCCATCCACCTTTCCCTGCTTTTCTCTATGATTGGCACAGTTGCTCCACCTCATATCCCAGGGTTCTCGTATGAGCTCACTGGCCAGTCATGTTATCTGATATGGTTCCAAATTCTGGAGAAAAGCAAAACAAGGACCCGAGGATGAAAATCGTGTGCAGTCCTTCATGCTGTGTTTTGTTCTGATACCCCTCTCCTTAAAAAATAAACATGCTTCATAAGAGACAAAGTAATACATTCATCCATAACTTATTCCTGCTATTTCAAAAAATACATGTTTTATGTGATATAAACAAAATATTTGAAATTTAGGTGCAACACAAATTAGGTTAAATAAAAAAAATTGGGAAATGTAGTTTTCATATACCTTTACCCATCTGAATAATGCAGATTTAATTGCAGCCTCTGCACTAGTGTTTCAAATGCTACACCATTCTGTTTTAGTGCCAACGTCATCTGAGATAACAGCCACCCTGCAAAGACACACAAACGCACACACGGCAATGGGTCCAATAGTTAAGCCTTTCTAATCCTTGATCTAAGACAAAGGAGGGGAGTGCACACACAAACACACCGTCTCACATGCCCCACCTGCTCCTGCTCCTAAAGACGCAAGTCCGTCTATTGATGAGCACAGGCTAAGGTCATTACTGTGATTGTTGTGTGAAGGCAAAGAAGGATTATTTTGCCAGTGTCCACTCAGCACACATCGGGCGACTTAAGGTCTCTCTTTTGTCTTTATCGCTCTCTTTCTATTGCAATCTCTCCAGCTCACTTTGTTTCATTTTCTTCCTCTCCTGTCTCCATGGGGATTTGTGCAGTAAGAGAGGAGAAGGAGAGAGGGGAGGGTAGGAGGGATGGTAGGAAGTGTAAGCCAGTCAACAAGTTCCAGGGTGTATTTTTTCGTATCAAGAGATAAAGGAAGTATGTGCGAGCTCCGTGCGCAAAGCCTCAACAGGCACAGTGACCAAATGACCTTGAGTAGGCTCATTCATAAAGCCGACCCACAGAGCACAGGGGCACAACCAAACATCCACATGTGATAAAATCTACTGGGAAAGGGGGAGAAAAAGAAACCGGAAAGAAAGGAATAAACGAATTAGGCCAGATAAAGCCTTGTTCCTATTGCACTCTGGAGACTTGCTGCCATGGCAGTAGAAAGGGGAGAGGGGAAGAGAGAGAGCTTTACAAAGTACTTGGACATGAAAGAAAGGGAAAGTGGCATGCTGAGTCACGAACTGAAACCTGCCACTATGGCGAGGCACAGCACAAAAGAAAATTGGTTCATTGCAATTAACCAATACAGACATATTTCTGCAATAAATTTAACAACACTGATAAATATATATACACATACATATACACAGACACACGCACACACTCTGGCTTGTAGCTTCCAATAACCTCTAAAATCTTTCGGTGGGTGCCGCACGTGGCAGCAGCAGCAGCAGACTGCTGCTGGCTGCTGTCCCAGTGTCCACTCTCATGTTTAGGTTTTCAAGTGAGGCTCTTGCCTCAGTAGAAACAACGTATGATAGAACCTAAATCAAACTCTTGGCACCATCAGGGGAGTATGATAATGAATGAGCAGAAATAAATGAGAATAATTTTAAGACAAATGACGGGGCGAGGAACAGCAAGACCAATTTAAACACAATCTAACACTGTCCAGGCTGGTAAATATTGGCCTGTTTAAATAAATCTACTATTTTTTCTCCTCTGGCTATTAAATCCCATCCCTTTATCTCCCCATTAACTGGCCTGTCAGGCCGTCTGTTTGCTGGGCTGCTCTACACAATGACATGTTTGCCTCCAGTCAGATTCCCATTTAGATCCTTGAAGACGCAGAGGGAGGTGACAGCCCGTATGTGTGTCACTGTGTCTAACAATAACATAAAGCCTTGCTGTAATTTATTTATTAGCACCTGTGTCTCTAAATGCTTTACAAAATAAACTGCGGAGCGAGTTGGTGTATTCTGACAACTGCACCAGAATATTAACACTAAAAATAAGCAAAGCTAAAAGGAAAAAGTTGAACTAAGTCGTGTCAGTTTGGTGTGAAGCATACGCTCAAACGAATGACAAAAACCATATGCAGTATGCAAATGTCCCTGCTTCACAACTCATGCAAACTGTCACTGGCTCCAGTGACACAGCACATTCAAATTTGCAGGATGTTGAGGGACCTGATTTGCCGCAGATCAACTAGGAAATCATATAGAATCACACAGAGGCGCACAATGCCCCACAGAATATGACTCCTCGTTGGCGGTTTGCCACAATTAGGAAGCTTTTCATTCATCATGTCATCCATTTCCTGAACTTCTGATGCCTACTGCCTCGGGAGCACTTTTTCATGGGAGGACAGAAAGTTGAGGCATTTAAGAGTGACTAAACACTGTCAGCTTCCCTCAAATGTGCAAAATGAAGTAATATGGATTGTCATTGTCACACTACCACCGCCCCTAGACATTCACAATGATCCCTCCCAGACATAAACATAAGCTGTGCTATACTCTTACTGGGTCCCTTATAAATCAGAACACATTTCATGTAGCTTTCCATAATCCCATCAACCAGGCATCCATAGAAAATGTTGTCAGTTGCATTACAGACAACTGTCTTTGTTTCTTTATGTTCTGCATGTAACAGTAGTGGCAACGTCACCTTACCACAGAGACAAAGCAAAGCGATTAGCCGAGATGGTGCTGTCCTACATTTGACTGGCTATCATCCAAAAAAGGGAACAACTCAAACCCCAACAACACCAATCCAGTTGTAGTTATATTTTCCACCAGCACAGACCAATAATTGATTTTGTGACAGTAGTGGTAGTATGCATAAACCTGACCTAGAATTTTGAGGGGAATTTTCATTAAAGCAAGTATGGTGCTTAGAGTAATAAAGTTTGGGGAAATACAGGGCTACAACACCTCTGGTAAGCAACACTTTCTACATTAAGTTCCTCTATCTCAGAATGACCTGCTTCCACACCCGCTGAACACAAATCTTAAGCTTATTCATCCACATAAATCAGAGAAGGCAGCATAAATTCTCTACAACTGTTGGGTATACAACTGTGTGTAATGTGGTGTGTACGTAGTGCGCGCACTCTCCTTGTCTTCTGGGAGAGAGCCCAGTGGGACCAATACGCATGCATGTACCTGCAGAGGAGAAGAAAAGCTTCGGGTTTTCTCATATCACACACACACAATCTGTAAGCTATACAGTGAGACTACTGGAAGGCAAACTTATGCACACACGTGAACGTTTGTGTAGGCAAATTATGTGCTTTGACAGCATTTTCTCGAAACCCTCTCCTCACACACCGACACAGGAGACACCGTTTTTTACTGACTGCAAGCCAGAGATGCACACTTTCACATAATTACCCATGCAAATGAAGAAGGCATAACTATTTATCAGAGTCTGTGCGTGTGCGTAATGTAATCGGGCATATGAGCGTAGCGCAGAACTCCAGTGGCTTAGAAATATCGCTCAAACGTATGCGTTAACACCTTGTTCAGACACATACGGCACGTGAATATCTTCGCGCCAATTGTTTGAAGCCACATTAATGCAAAACGCATCCACATTCGCTCGCTCTCTGCGAGGACGCACCAAACATGCAGCGATTGCAGTACAATAGGAGAACATGCAGCATAAAGACAGCACAAAGGCAGCTGGACCTGACTAGTGACAACTCCCCCATTCATCACCATGCCCCTGGAGACTCTACATCCCTTCACACTGACAGTAGTCAGCAGAGCACGCGCACATACGTGCACACAGTTGTGTTCCAAAGAGCCCAACTGCACACCATACAACAGCCCATGTCAGCATCACCCCCCAACAGAACAGGGCTACTTATGTGTTGTGTGTGTGTGTGTAAGTGCCCTTACCCACATATATTATTCATCTGCATGCAAGCACATGAGCGAAGTGTCTCTGGTAGTAGAGATAAGGGGCTTCTTTATTTCAGTCTTTCACTTCTGTGTGGATGAATGTGTGCATGTGTGTGTTCTTCCAATCTTCTATTAAACAGATCATTTGTAAAGAGGGAGGACTGGAAACATATAGAGATAGCAAGAAATGAAGCAAGAGGCTTTAAAGGAAAAAGGGAAAATAAAGAAGGCAGAAAAGAGGGGTCAGTAATTGGACAGAGGAATAAGAGAAAATGAGAAGACAACGACAATGATGAAACAGGTGTGAGGTTTTGAGATGGTGAAGCAGGAGCTCTAGGAGGCTTATGCTTGTCATATTTTCATTTTAGTGTACAACCTTGAATTTAGCAAGAGAGATTTGCAAAATTCAGATACATATCGTACAAGAAAACACTGCAGATCTGCCTTCCTATTCTAGCCCACAATACTCAGCATTCATCCACCCCATCAGCGCTAACAAGCCAACACTGTCAACACTCACAGCAGGCTTTATTCCATCTACAACGCAGTCTGCTTCCACAAAACCAAACATACATGCTGGCACCAGCATAGAGAATTACACACATACTCTCACACAAAAACATCTCAGGAAGAAAGGCCTGGAAAGCAAAAAAAAAAAAAAAAAAAAATGTTTTTATACTGAAATGAATAAAATAACCCAAATCTTTGCAGGCTCTCTCATCATCCCCCATCTGTCTAAACCTGGACAAACATAGTGTCTAGTCATCAAACGAGCAAAGAGGATGGGCTGAGCTAGGCTAGGAGGCCAGGTTATTTATGTTGAGATTCATGTTGAAGGAAGTAACATTATTGAGGACACAGCATAGTAGGGCTGAAACAACATTTTCAATATCGCAGTTTAACTGAACACAATTGTCGTATCAGAAAAGCTGTGATTAAAATACCTTTTCTTTTTTATGCCACAATAGTAAGAGAACTGTTCTCTCAAGCTTGAATGCAGAGACCAAGTGCCACACAAGTTCAACTACAGTGCTGCTAACTGTTGGGAAAATAGCCAATGTAGAAACAATCTCTGATGCATTAAGCGAGACAGTAAAGTCAGATTTGTTGTTTGGAATATTTTAGTTTGAAACGAGAGGATGTGCAGCCAGAACAGGTGTTGTTGTTGAACAGGTGTCGTTCCGGCTGCACACATGTCCTCCAGCATGTAAAAAAGGCCCACCAGGCAGTGACTGACAAGTTAAAGATAAAAAACATGTCTAATAATGCAAAAGCCACTTTGGTCAAATGAGCGAGGTATCTGGTGACAGATCTGTGAACAAACTGTATGCAAGCATTAATTCAAATTAAGTTAAATGAAAAGCCATTATCATAGATATGAGATAAATTAATGTAATTTATCGTCAAATTTCACTGTCTAAGTTCCGACCCACAACATGTAGGTGGCCTTAGTTTGACTATTAGAGAAATGAACCTGACTTATACAGGAAAAACTATACTGGAACTATGCATGTGTAAACATGCATAAATCAAAAACCTCCTTCCATGTTTACAAGAAAAGCTATTAAAGCCCATCATGCATCTATTAAATTGCTGCAGTGCCGGGACTCGTGGACTTGTGAATAGATAAAATATTAACATGTTCTAAGCACAAAATCGTATGCTGCTATCTTCTGAGCAGAAACAAAAGTGGTAGAGTTAAAGTATGCATAATGAGGAGTATATAGATACGCACTCATGCATGTATGCGCTTGCACGCCTTCAAAGGTAGGATGGCACACATAAGTGCACAAATAGCCACAAAAGAAACTCGGTCAATGAATAAAAGGGGGCAGGCAGACTAGCAGGTGCTATGTTGGTGTAAGATATGGCTTCTGTCCACCTCAGCATTTCTAAACACTCAGTTATCTTCCCTCTCCACAGGGGTGGAGGTCATTTCTTTTCTCTTTTCCCCTCTGCTTCACCGTTCCTCTCCTCATTGCCGCTTTCCCCTTCTGCTCTCGCTTTTTCTCCCGTCTCATTTATCTACTCGCCACCTCCTTTTATATCCTTCCCCCTTTAGCTTTTATCTGTTTTCTTCAGCATTTTCCTGCTTTCCACTCCACCCTTGTCCTCTCCTTTCCCTCCTTCCTCCTCTGCTCCTTGTCTCCGGTGCTCTCGGTGGAACAGCCCATTCAGCAACAAAACAAAGCTGCCTTGAGCCTCACGCACTGGCTAATCAAGCAAGACCAGAATGCAGCAGCCCTCAGATGCACTCAGCAACACCATGATACTGGGCAACACTGGGTCTAAGAAGGAGGAAGTAGAGGAGAGATTTGTCACAGAAGGAGGAGAGGTATTCCAGAGACACAGAAGCACTTGGGAGAGTCAATATGCACAAGCCAATATTACCCGTTAAGTTTTCGCGGCTGATAAGAGCTAAAAGTAATTTTCATTTCGAAGTCTGGGGCAGTGTTTACTTTTCCCTCATCTAAATGAATATAAATACACTCCAGTACATGCAAGACATACTGAAGAGAATGAGCTTGACAGTACAAAGGGCTGTAAATGCTACAGGTAAAGACGAGGCGGGAAGGAGGGTGTGAAGGCGAGGCAGAAAGATAATGAGGTGGAGAAAATTCTCTGACAGGCCATCACCAGTGAGGTAGTGCCTTCATGACAATGATGAAACCCAACAATGGTCAGTTGCAATCTCCTCCTGGACAAGGGATGAGAGCTTACAAGCTGGTATGCCAGCCGCTCCTCAGTAAGAGAGAATAAGAGCTGTTCAGCTCGAGGGAAAACGCAAAACATGACAAAGTAGCTGGTCCTGCAAGATGCGGAGATAGAAAAGATATGTAAACATGCCACAGTGACAACAGAGGGCACATCAAGAGCTGCTGTATTGTTTATTGTAAGCTGGCAAAAGAAATATCTATGACCTCCATCCACCTAAACATAAATATTCATACACAGAGCCAGGCCAGGGATTTACCCAATGTTGGGATTAGGTCACAGAAATGTAATACTAACGTGAGAAACACATCTGCAAAAAGGAAAGGGAAGGTTTAACAATAAGCCGGGAAGTGTGGGAAAGCAGAACTGCCGCAGAGACGTAGGCGTCCTAAAAGGCAACATACTCTTCCGAGTAACTTGTTGTAACTTTCACCACTTTCGTCTGGTTCTCAGTCTCGCTTCAACCTTATAGAATTTCGACCCACTTATTGTCCAACCTCAGAAAACCCTCATTGTATTATTTTTTTTTTTATGTACCTTTCAGTTGAGAATCTTTATCACTGGGCTCGGATATGAAGGATTTATTTTTGTCACAGTACACTAGCATGAATTGAAATAATGAGCCTGAGTGCCTTCAGCAAGAGGTGCCTAGATTCTTCTAAACTTACATTTTTTCACAAACATTGTATGTATACTATTGCACCAGTGGTGTACTACCACAATCATTCAGATTCATCCCTATATGACCATAATTCTTCAGTTTGAGTCTCTTGGCTCTCAATTTGTGGTTTGAATAATTCAACTTTCAAACCAACATGAGAAAACTGAGCTGTATAGATTTGCCAAGATATGCCCCTGCATGTCCACCAGCATTGAGATAACAGACACAAAGAGTAAACTATGGGTACAATGCAGAAATTTTGTCAAATGCTGGGCAGCAGTCATGTATACAGATGTGAATAAATTAGGTCAAAGTGCTGCTTGTTCACGCTGGTTTCTGGACAGGAACAAGCGACTGCCCTAAAGAAACAAACAATCATACAGCATATCCTCCTCCAAGTGTAAAAACTATGAGCAGAAATATTTACTTTAGGATTTTGTGGCAAAGGATTGAAAGTTGTAATGCAGGCAGGTCACCGTGTCTGGGTGTGAAGAGTGGGGTGGAAAGGAGGAAGAGGAGCCACTGTGTGTTGCAAGGACGGGACAATGTGACGGTAGGCAGCAGAAAGGAGAGTGCAGTGATTAGAGCGGCACAAGTGATGGTGTGAAGGAGAGGAGAGTGTGATGGCAGGATGGGATTTGAGTCTTTTAACTTCGTTAGTTCCGCCTCAGTCTGGGGTCTGTAGATTATGTCTAATTAAGCAGCTTAACATGGCTTAAAAAGCACCACACAGAAAGCGCAAGAGCCTTATCTGTCAACCTGCTCAAACGATTCTCCGCTTCTCCTTTTCTTCCCGTGGCACACTAACATAAATTCCCTTTGCACGGCCTTTATGCTGGAGAGATTAGAGGCTCTGACATCGGCGCGAGCTGGATAGCTCGCAGCCGCAGTGATAGCAGTGCGGGCTGTGGAGAGCGAGGCAGAGAGCATGTGTGGCGAGCTGCAGGGAGGCAGAGGGGCAGGCAGATGCTTCCTTTTGCAACTGCAGGGGGAGAGTCAATAAAGCAGGGTGGGGTTCTGCAAACATCAGCCCTCCTTTCATTCTAATCAGTACTTGTACACTAGTTTCTGATGACTGTCAGAAACTTTAAGACCTCCTGAATCAGACCCTGTTACCAAACAGGCAACTCTAAACATACAGATGACCTGTTCCCAGCTACAGAATCAAAGTGGAGTAATGTTGAGTTTCATGCCTTTTTAATTTTTTAGGCCAAATGTTAGTGAGACTGGAAAAAATGAGCAGGTTAATCAAAGATAGAAAGTGTTTGATGATTCACATGATAACGTGAAGGTGAAATTGAATGGTAAATGAGTGTCCTGACAGCCAGAGGGTTCATTCTCAACAACTGAGCAACTGAGGAAACAGCACAACAATAACACACACTTTAAATACAGTGTGTGCGTGCGTGTGTACCAATACATCACCTGTTAATTATTGAGCTAGAATGCCATCACAGTAACAGCAGTGTTGTTTGTCATCAGCTATGTCTGGCTGCCATATGCCAGCGCAGAATTGTAATGTTGTCAGTTTTATGTAATTAGTTAGACGTAGCTGTACTAAAACACAAGAGGTCACTGGAAATTTGGCAGCATTCTAGTGCCAAACTCACACAGTGACCTACAAGTAGGCGAAAAAAATTTTTGTATCCGTCTCCTTCATTATTCTGATTCTGCCATTTCATATTTATTTTTGTGAGACAACTACGCAGAACTATAACTATATGTTCACAACTATTCTCTTTCAGGACAAACATCTTTATGCAGGTACTAAGGCAGGGTGTAGACTATTATATTTTGTGTGCCTTTAGACTGGGTGAGGCAAAATGGCCACCCTCAAAACTGGTCTATCTTGTTAACATGCACAAACACACCAGGGGAAACTGTTCACACACAGACTGTAGCCTCAGAGCAAAAACCACAGAGCGTCTCTTTCTGACACCAACTCACCTCACTCACTCCAGCTCTGCCGCAGACACACGAATGTGTGTCATTCAAACATGATGTGCTTCAATCACAAATAAAAGGAAAAAGACAAAGTAGAAAAGAGAGACAGAAGCGGAGGGCAAGAGCTACGGTGTAGAGAAGACGAGAGCAAGGTAACGATAAAGAGATAAAATCAAAGCCTGACTGATGTAGTGAAGAGAAAGAGAGTGTGGGACTTGGAATGGAGGGAGAGCTGAAGAGAGAGCTGCTATCTGATAGAAGGGATTTGCCCTTCCCTGGAACAGTAATTTACTAAAGCCATTCTACAGAGGCCCATCAGTGGCGATCTGCTGGCAGATTAGACGACAAAACCTCATCCCTCGCTTTCCCTCCAGCCAATCACTGACAAGCAGCGAGCACAGGGCAGAGGATGAGGGGAGGACAGAGGAGGGGAGGGGCAAATTTCCTGTCTCTGTCTGTTGAATTTAAGGAGGCCAGATACACAAACATAGTCACACACATGAGCGCTGAATGCATACAGGAGATTGGATTGGACTCAGAGCTATTACTGTTGTCTTTTCCCACCCTCAGGATACAGCAGCTAACCCTGTTTTAGCTGGGGATTTGTCATTTATAATCAGTTTTCTGCTCTTGTTTCCCCTGCACTCGCTTGTCCTTTTTGCAGTTTGTATCCTGCCCTGAAGCCCCTCAGAGCATTCCTCTATTATATTGGTCCAGTCACCCCCTCCCCTGCCGCCGCCTCTTTCTGTCTGTGTTTCTGCCTTCTCCCCAACCCCTCTCTACGTGCACTGCAGAGACCCGTCAAGTGTGCCCCAGCTGTGCAAGCAGTGAGAACTGTTTACCATGGTACATCATCAGGGAGCCCCGGGAGCACCGCCCCACACGCTTGCAGAGCTCTCACAAGTGTTGCACAAGTGTTTAGCACATGAACCTGAACATTATAGAGCCCCTGAATAAGTCAACAACCCAGCATGCTCCAAAAGTGGCAAACTCTTACAGCATGGAACACAAATATCAACTTATTGTATGTTTGTAGGAAAAACAAGGTAATTTGGGGGGGAAAAATATAATACTGCTACAATCTGACTCAATAATATTTATTTCAATTGTCGCAAGCCTGTGGTGAACCGAATGTTCCAATAGCTTTTAGACATACACACGCAGCCTTAACCATTGACATCCTGTGTCTCCCTCCTAAAGACTGACATGTGAAAAAACAAGGCACAACAACAGTGAGCTGTTCCTCCCGTCTCTCTGCCATTACACTTTCCTGTCTTTCCCTTTGGAGCTGCTGCCCAACCTCACAGGACCCCCCCCAAACCCCAAAGGACAAGGCTGACATCACCCACCCATGTCTCCTGTCAACTGTGACCTCTGGAGGAGCAGGAGGGGAAGGAAAGCCAAGGCCGTAGATGTAAGCTCTGCTCTGTGGTCTAAAAGCTGCACCAAACGCTCTCAGAATTGCACAATTTTCAAGAATCTGATCTGCTATGGCCAAACACTGTGAGACGAGTGACAGGGGGGTATATTCACATGGCAGTGAAGCACAAACGGAAATTCTGTAGATGAGAGATATACTGTATATGAGTCCGGTGTGTTGAAACACGGTTTGCTAAAAGATACCATAACTTTTCAAAAACATTCTTGTTTAAAAATATGTTCATAAGTATCAATGTAGCAGTAAATTGCTTTTTGTAGCTTTAAGTGTGCTCTCGTGCAGTTGGAGTTAAGGGCAGGTTATACTAGTGTCGAGAATTTGTTTGATTCATTCTGCCAAACAAGCCATCAAACGCAACCAAATCCTGACACCAATGATCTGACATGTTTAGGCGAACACCTACACACCGAAGCAGGTAAAGGCTTTGATTAACTTTTTGATCTTATTCTTTTGCGTTCTTCTCTGTTGTTTTGTATGTTGTCTTGTTATAGAATCTCTGACTTTCAACCTGCCTGACACGCGCATGCATAGTTTCAAACAATATGCGGCACATGGTGGAAATAATGGGAGTCCAATAGTTTCAGTGTAAATTCTGACAGATGTTTGACAGCAAGCTCATAAGGGAAAGGTAATTGCCAATTACTGGTTCCATAGAGAGTTTGAAAGTTCATTTTCAAGATTACAATGACAGCGGAAAACACAATTTCAATCTCATGTCCCACACATGAATAGAATCACACCTGGATTTGTTAAAGTTACTTTAGCGCTACATTTTTGTCAGAAATTTTGCTGCTGTCTGCCACACAGGAGATGCTTTCATATATATTTGTTGTGTCTTGCAATAAAGGAACCAATATGTATGATGAGTTTTCCAATAAGAATGCATTCAAAAAAATCTGAGCTGAGGTCAAGCTGAAGGAGTGTGGGGTATTTGTTTCCTGGTAATAAATTTGACTCGGTTCATGATTTTATTATTTTCTCTTATGTTCTTTTTTTTTTTAAACAAGAGTTAATGATTCATTCTTGATTCCGTAACCACTCTTACTAATATGAGTATTCCATTAAGTCCAGTCTGTCTGCCCAGTGTGTCAGTCCAGCTCCTCATCCCACAATACACTCCCTGTCAGTCTTTTTGTGGCCCGTTTTACTGTCGTCATCGTCAGTGAGATGAAAACATCATATTTCCACTCAGTCAGAAAAATTAAAAGTGTACATCCTACTCCCAGCTCATTTATAAATTTCTAGTCCATTGCAGCTCACTGGGCTACTGCCAGTGCTGTCAGCCAAACAGTCAGTCACACTGCACGGCAGTAGAGGAGGCTGTACCTGCTTCTGGTTCCAAAGCTGGTTTGCAGACTTCACTGAAAGTCAACACTGGAGCTAAGGACATCAAAGCAGCCATAGACACAAGCCGTATTACCTCGTTATATGTATCCAACACTTGTCCCTACTTCCATCACACACAGGTCATTTTTTCAGGGTCATTACTGGGAACGTATTAAAACTTCATTTGGTTTTTCTTGGACCAAGTACATGCACGACAAACATAATGAATGCATTGAACTAAATATTTGTTGTCTTGACTATTGGGACTGTAGAGTAGAAACCAATCAATGTCTATAGCTTCAATTAACATGCTCCAAAATAGTTAATGTTGCATTTTGTATTAAAAAAGATGGATCAATCCAGATGGATGATTTAAGTCTTGCTAATCTATTTTCTAATAAATTCCTTTTCCATAATGTGTCTTACATTTGATGTTACAAATAGAGACAAATATTTCATAGCGTAAAATAGATTTGATCTAAACATTCCATTGACAATACAACAACGTCTCCAAGCTTGTTTATTGTTAACCTTGATTCCTGGGAATTAATGACTTCTCATAGAGCAGATATGATCAACAACTAAGAACAAAAAAAATATTTAAGCAGCATTCACCACCGTCCCAGCAGGATGAAAACCCCATTAGTCACATAGTGTCATTAGTGATTAACAACCTGGCCTTTTGGAGTAACTGCATGACTGAATACATGGCAGCTTGCATGAACAAGCACCTGAAGGAAGACCAGTAACTTCAGACTAGTATGAGGGACGGTTTCCATTCTCCTTGAAGTCCCATTACAACTGCCACCAAACAATATAAGGGTAGTATAATATTGAAACCTGTTAAATGTAAAAAAGGGAAATGTTGCTAGTCATTTTTGCAATAGGTCCTGTGCTTCTCATTTTACTCACCCACATGATTCCAACTCAGCCTGTTACAAGCAATAATGGGAATAATAGAACACTGACACTAACTCAAATCATAACTAGTGACATCTGCAGATTCAAAGAAAATGAGAAGGAAACAATTATTATATAAACTGTACAGACAAATGGTCAGCCAAATAAACAAAAAACTTGTTCAGCTTAGGTTCACCTATCTTATTTTCTTCCTGGCAGTCAAGCGGATTTAAGCCATAACAGGCCCAGCTCGTCCTGACCTGACAAACTGCATTCCCAACGACCTTTTCCCTCATTGGGCAAAAAGGTCTGCATTCTCTTCTCTCTGACAACTGTGACTAATACGAGCCGTGGTGTGGTGAAGCTGTCCTCCCTCAAACCAAAAACAGCTCCTAGAAATGTTTACATTCTTCAACCATGTTTCCCCTACTTTTATCCTCACAACGCAGGACATGCACAGAAGTCAGTATAGCAACAATAGAAGAGGCAGGACATGTGTAGACTTAGGTTTGTGGGGACTTACAAACAACGATAATGTATTGGAAGTATTATTAGAAACAGAAACATCAGCGACATCCATTTTGAAGCTTATTCTAAATTATTCAACTGCCGCACTTTTGTGGCTAGTGAACACGTCAACCCTCAACTTGCATGCATGATTTCACTCTCTTACTACAACATTGGATAAAGAGTGACCATGACTATTTACATTTACAGTTCACCGTCTTTAATAGCATTTGTAGCTCATTTTAAAAAAATTATTTTTTCATTCACTGAGCCAGCTCATCCCAATAAGACACATTTCTCCAGTCCTCATAAGGAATGTTACAAAATGGTGGACACTCAGGAGCTGCTGGAGCACTGCAACAGGAAATGAACTCTGACATAAAAGCCATGGACCTTGGGGCCCCTACTGCATCCTGGGAAATTATGGCACCGAGTGGCATTGAAAAGAGTAATAATCCATGTTACCCCTATGAAAACGTAACTTTGCGTGAAATCCAGCTAAAATGGCACAGGTGATTCCAGAAATCAGTGTAAGGAGATATACACTCGTCACTTCTAATTGGCTCTGGATTCAAGAATTCAAGGTGATTTATGACTAAGAATATTTATTTAGCACAAACAAATGTGCTGTTTACATAACCACAGTAACAATCAGAGTAACAGGTCAAAACCAGGCCAGCACAGAGACTGGCACACTGGCAGAAATACCAGTCTGTCTTTATTTCATGCAGATGGACCAAGCAGGACTACAATAGAGACAGCCAACAACAGAAAGAGTAGGAGACAGAGACAGAGGGATCACAGGCAGAAATAAGAATGACAGTGTTGCCACTCTAAGACATCATAAAACAATACCACTTGGCTCAGGCTGCTTTGGGTGTGCCTCCTCTATCGGTAAAATCCATCTGTCCCTCCGGCGCCGCAGTTAGCTGCAGCTCCCTGTTTTATGGCCATTTTCCCAGCCGTGAGACAACAGTATGGACATCATTAGCTAAGTGGTGGCTGGATGACAGGCGGTGGCGCTGCGATCAATAACAGCAGGCCCAGCCATCCGCAGGTTGAGCTGTGCTTACTCATCAGCCCTGGGCTCGCATGAGGCCTCGCTCAGTCCAGAGACTGGGGCTGGGCCAGATAAGGGATGTGGAGGTGTCAGGGTCTTGCTGCCTGTGATAACAAATGGCTATGAACAGCCACCTTATCTTCTCACCTTAAAGAGGATATGATGTCGACTGTCACACAGCTGCCTAATGGCCAGAACAGGTCTGACAGTTATGTTATGAGGGGAGGGGAGAGGTTAGCCCGTGTTGGTCACACGGTGTGTGTACGTGCGTCTGTAGCCTAGTGTGCATACTATAACAGACCAAATTGGTGCCCTTCCGACTCAAAACAACAGTTAGCCAAGTCCAGTGCCAACTTCCAAACTTTCAAAGCTGAGCTGCATCAACTATGAATTCTAAACTATAACAGTCAGGTAATTATTTGCAAATGTTAAAATGCCTGGGGCAAATTCCAAGTAAAGAATACCTAATTTGTTTTAAAAAAAAAAAAAAAAAGAAAAACTCCCTTGTCCAGGTTTTTGTGTGCCTGCTATGTGTGGGAGAGAGACTGTGTCAGCACATGTTCACTGGGGAGATGCCAAAGGCCACCACAGTGGTAGCCATATGCCCCTGAAGTGGCATCTGAGACAAACATTTAGTGACAAGGTGGAGCCCTTCTTCTGCCCTTAACCACAGCTGACAATAACACTGCACTGCACTGCATGGGCAGAGCAAATGAGGGAGGGACAGAGTCACGGAAACAGAAGTAAAAAGAAGTAGAAAGATTTGGTGACACTGGGAAAAACAAAAAAAACAAAAAAAAGGAGCAAAAGAGAGGCAAGAACGATCGATAAGAGCTTAGGAGGAGTCTGAGAAAAGTAAGTAGATCTTGAGGTCAAGTGAGGCTCTTTCAGAGGCCTCTCACTGTTTGAAGCTGTAGACCTTTTCCAACTCGTCTCTACTTCTATCACTCTCTGCCTGGTCTGATGCTTATTAATCACAGATTAAACCTGCCAAGTTTAATTAGAATAGATATTAACTAGATCACCTGTCTACCTCTTACAGTAGTTTCCACCTCGCTCTACCTCAGAATGCGGCAGGTGTGTAAAAACACTCAAAGTTGTCAAAGCAACGTTAAAAGCACACCACACAACATGTTCGACCAGAGTCAATATTCATCCGCAATGTCCATATAAACGTACTTAAAGACGTGATTTTTGACAAGGCACAGATCTGATCCCAAAGGGACAGCAACGCCACAACCCCTTCCTCAGCAGTCAGTTTGCACATTGCCGAATACTGAAATCATTCCTGCACCTAATCTTATTATGGTTAATGTGTAAAAAGAAAAAGAAAACGCTAATAGCTGTAGCTAGTCAAACACGCTATTGCTTTCAATTACAATGTTTACAGAACAATTTGAGTAGAGGAAAGAAGTCGGGTGTTTTTCTTTTTTTACTTTGAATAATATACCCAACAGGAGCAGCTAGTCTTCATAGATAACACACACACATCGGAGTCTGTGAGCCCCAAACAATGGAGGGTTTTTTTTTTTGGTTTCCCAATTCAATTAATCCAAATGACAATGCCCAAAGAAATATAACTACAGCCTAGAAGTAGCGTCTGTTATACAAAATATCCAAAATCCAGCATGGCACCTCTCTTTTGGATGCACTGAGCGCAAATCACCATTATTGCCTGACTGCTGAGCTTCCTACTGAACCAACAAGTTCTATCAGAATACACTCCTCCTGCAGCTATTTAATGGAAGAAGGTGTGCCACCCACAGCACCTTCTATAATTCAGAAAAACGGGCATGAACTTTAAGTACTGAGAAAACAGACAGTAATTGGAAAGAGCAATTACTCAACAAGCCATCAGCATAAATAAAGTGTTTCAAATGGAAGTGTCTAGTTTATTCTGATCATGACGGTTACATTGGACTTTTTTTAATTTTTATTCTAGGCAAACCATCTCAGAGCCAACAGGAGGGCAAGGCCATCATAAAATAGAGCTAAAACAACTGGTTTTCATTTGCCTTTATTTGTATGTTTGGGCAGGCTGAGACACACTCCTGCAGTGTGACTGAAAGTAATTTCAATAAATCAAATTGCAACGAACTCACAAGTGCTGAAGTCTTTCCAAGTTATGTTACTGCTCACTGCAATTGACTTGAACCCAAAAAGGCAAAAATCTATATAATGATTTTTTTCTTTTAGATATTGTTTCGATAATAGATTAAATAAAACAGGCTGCGTTTTTGTGCTGTCCAGACTGCCTTCACCTTTGACCCTCAGCTATCTTCTTGTCCCCCACTCCAACCCCTTCTCCTGGCCTCCCATTTTCCCCAAACACAACCAGGCATCGTAGGTGGACTTCCTACAGGAAACACTGGGGCATCGCAAAGAAGAATCTCCGGAGTGCAACAACGACACACAGGGACTTCTCCTGATTCCAGCCCAATTTAGGCAGTGAAGCCTGGCGACCTGCGTATAACATGTCAGTCAGTCGGCACGCCAGGTTAAGATAACAATGAAAACTAAGCGCTCGGTTGTGTGAGAAATGTGAGCGTGTGTGTGTGTGTGTCCACAGCCTGGAAATATGCTTAGAATTATCCTTTAATGTCGTGTAGGTGGATTTAAGGACAGTCTCTTTGTTTCTCAGGCTAAGAGGTTTCCAGTGTCTGTACAGACAGTATAAACACTGACTCACTCAAAAACAATCAGAGGTCATTATACCCTTAACATGATAATGTTATGGAATTAAAACTTCTGTATTCATGCACGACAGACCGATTTTTTTTTTTTTTTTTTTTTTCAGGCTGGTCCCTTGCACAATCCACAAAACTTGGAATGGTTTAGGGTTGAGAACCACGTTGGCATTAGGTGGAACAAACCGCAACTACACCAACCTGCTAAATTCCAGGCAGTGGCCTAATTTCAATGGCCGTGACTCAATCATAACAGCTTATCTAGAGGAGTGCTGACTCATGGAATTTAGTTGTGGCCAATAGCCAACAGCGGGGTTACTTATGGCTGTCATTGATTGGTTGATCCCTGAGCACAAAGCTGAAAGGGCACATACCAGGAACACAGCCTGAAGCACAAACTGCCAGCAGTTGCACTCGCATTCTACTTAACTCAATCTTGCAGCGTCTTTCTCCAACTGACTACCTACTTTGTTGTGTCACTCTCTCACTGCTCCTACTTTCTCCTGGTTCTCCCTCCGTGTTCCCTCTCTACAGCCCCTTCCAAATCACCATAGCCCATTAGCACTGTCCCTCTGTTGTGCAATTGTATCTAGAAAAGCAAAGCAGGGTCGGTCACGTCCAGAGGTCACCATTCCTCTGTGGCTTACATCCTGGTCCTTTATCTCCATGGACACCGCGCTTGCAAACACTGTCACTGTAGTTCCCAAAGAAATATGAAGAGCCCTACAGCCACTCAGATCATTAATCATATCTAAAGCCCCTACTTTCCACTAGCATTATCCATTAATAATACATTTGTATTGGAAAAGCAATACAATAAAATGGTGGGATAGGGATATAGGGCAAATGCAATCTTTGTTCCCGATTTCATTAAGAATTATTTTCAAAGTTCTTCGGGGAACCATTAATTCTAAAAAGGTCTTACACACAGGAATACAAAATATCATTTTGTTCCCCCTTACATACACTAGACACAGCTAACACTGCTGACCAGGGGTCAGCTCCCTTATGCATAATTCAGTCAATCAGGACACACAGTTAAACTGGATCTAAAACCGAATAGGGGCTCACTACAGAGGCCTTTATATCAAGCTGTCCCCATCTGCAAATCTGTAATGAGCAAGGGAGCTGAAACAGTGGGGAGAGAAGAGAACCTCAGTTCGGCCGAGGCAGGCACACTTTCTAATGGAAATTCAGATACAATCATCCCAGAATGCACTTCTCTCTCCCTAATAATCGGCCACTAGAACAAGGCAGCCATTGAGAGGAGAGTGACTGTAATCTGGTCCACCAAACTCCAAAGCTGCCCGCTATAATTAGCTCCGTTCTCCATCAAACACAGCCTTACACTGACTCACAAGCAAACCTCTCCTGTAATACAAAAGAGAGAGACGAGATTTAGCAAACGGCGCATTTTCAGACGATCGGGGCAATTTCCTATCTTTGGCATATGGAGTCACCTTGCCTTGACAGGTATGCTAGCTGTGAAATCTGCAAATGAGCAGGTGAGAGGCCACGGTTTCATTCAGCGGCACAATGGTTTGTGGAAATAAAAGCCTGAGTTGACGTGGAAATAATATAGCATGGAGCAAGGTTTTAAAGTGAGTGGCACTGCAAGCCAGAAACACATATTTCCTTATTAAAATAACCTGTTCACAGCTGGGCTTACTGATTTAGGTCATGTTTCAGATGAAAGGGCCTAAGTAGTTTCCAATTACCTTTCTCATATGATTACTGGCCCAGCATAAAGAAGTCAAGAGAGCACTTGTGATAAAAGAAGTAGAATTCTCTACCAATGTTTGTGTTATGAGGCATGGCAAACACTCCTTATCTGTCCTCGTTATAAGGGACAGAATATCACGGCCAGTGTCCTGAACAAAGGAGGTATCTGCATCTCTGGCCTACATACTGACGAGCAAAGCCTGCCCTCCTCTAATCCCAAGAACATGTTGTAGCCAAGGAAGTCACAACACGATCCGCAGCCCAGGGGTAGGCAGGCAGACAGACAGACAGACAGAGGTGAGTGGGTATGCTGGTAGCCAGCCTGCTGCCTGGGCAAATGGCATAGTTATTAGGGGAAGAAGAGGCTTCCTGGAGAGATGTGACTGCACTGCAAAGGGCCCAATCAAGCACAGGACAGAAGTGCTGACAGCTGCTAACGCATTTACCTGAGCGCAAAGAGGCTGTCTTACCAAGCAAACGTTTGTGTGTGTGAGTGTGTGTGTGTTTACTTCCTCCTTAGCGTGGTCCGTCCAGTAAGGCTTATAAAGATCAAAGGGGGAGAGACTTGCACCATTATGAGTCAATTTATTTGCTTGAAAGGATTTCCACAACATAACAGCATCCATTATTAACTGACAAAGTTCCTGTTTTAAAAATGCCCCATTATTTGGCAGTGACACACAGGACCAAAGCCCTTTTTATGCACACTTCTGCTTTAAGGTCCTATCACAATCTGTTGCAGACATTCACCCACTTATCTCACCCTCCGAAATCTTTCACAGTCAATCTTAAATCAATGTTCCAGAGGTAGGTAGAAAGATCACTTTTGAAAAAAAAAAAGGGCTAAAGTCTAGAGCGAGGACTCTGACATAAAGGGAGTGGCTGGCAAGGCAGTGACCACTTTGCAGTAGCACCAAGATAAAACTATGACATGCGGATGACTAATTCTGGCACAAAAATAGATGAATGATTGTGTTATCATCGGGTTGCCTTAATCAGCCTATCTGCACTTTATCATGCAGCCCAAAGGGCTGGACATGCAGCATCCTGCAAGTCAAGGTAAATACCATCACGAGATATTGAAGTGGAAGGAAAGCAGCTGTGTAGAAATATGTGAGTAATTTGTGTGACATGTACAGATAATTGAAAAGGGGAACAGACTGGAGTTACCTCCTGGCAGGGTGCAGGCACATTAGGTAAATGTGTCAACTGTATATGCAGCGTTAACATTTATAAAATAAGTGATACTGTTAAGGTAAAGGAAAACCATCAATCATGGAAAAAGAAGAAATTCAAGAGATTATACTGGGAAACAAAAGTGATGGTTGCTGAGGTCTGTGGTTACCGAAATGCTAAACACGCCGAATAAAAGCCCATCAAGTTAAAAATAAATGAGCCAAATCATGAAAACCTTATTTAAAATTCTTTCATTTTCCCAGGATATGATGAGTACTTTAACAGAGAAGCAAAACATGCAGACACAGCAGCAAACAGTTGCTTGACAGTCCCATAGTCCAACACAAACACCCCCCTCTCTCTCTCTCTCTCTCTCTTACAATTGAAAGTCCTTATTTCTCCTTATATTCAAGGCATACCAGGGAGTTTCTCCAGACCTGACAAGACCAATGAATTCCAGGTGTTGTTGTACAAACAATTTTAATGTTTGGACAAGATCTATTTTATGACCCCCCCCCTCTCCTTCTCCTGTGTAAACATCCCAATTGACTTGACCCCCTTTTTTTTTTTTTCCCAGCCTACATCAGGACACATTTTGTTATCCACCCTTTAACGATTCCCTACGATAATCACCGGGAGGACTGAGCGCCTCCGATCGCAGGAAGGACGTTGCTCCCAGTTACCTTCTATTTGCAGCATTTTGGGGGAGACGTGAACGCCTCACGCGCACTGAAAACGTTCCCCCCCGTAGATCACATGCATTCTGCGCCGTACCTACCATGGCATTCCTCCCCGTCCAGCCCTCGTCCGCTCCTTTCTTTCTCCCTCCGCGACTCGCAGCCGGTGAACCACTTTTTTTTTTGGTTTTTTAAAAGCAGACAAAAACGCTCCCAACACGGGCTCGCATCGACTATTCTCCGCTTTTGTTCGTTTCTTTTCGGTAACTGAGTGAAGAGAAAAAAAAAATACAGAAAAGTGTCGGTTGCTCCTCACATCAAGTGTTCATTCCCAGCAACTCGAAGTTTGCGGATGCATATTCCCCCTTTTGTCTCTCCTCGGACACGGGGGAAAGCAAGTTAAAAATCTCGCCAGGAAAAAGCAAAAAAATATAAATGTATATGTCTGTTCAAAGTCCAGGCTTTCCAGCGCGGAGAAAGGCGGAGGGTGGGGGGCGTTGGTGAGCGCTGCTTCGGCGTGTTTGTCCTTCTTGGTTCCACCACCACGTTGTTTTGACCAATTATTATTTCCTTTGTTGTGTCAAAAATAAAAGAGTCCGTGTGGAAACGCTGTCGCCAGCTCCGCCTTCATTCACCAGCGCGTCGTTCGCGGCTCCGGCGGCTCGTCCGAAGCCGTTCGCGTCTCCTTTCTCACGTTAAGCCACTTACAGGCTAAATGTGTGACCGTGTATGTAAGTCTGCTTTTTTTTTCCCAATAATGGCGGACCTTCTCCTGAATCCAGCATCTCCCCTCCTATTCACAGAGAACACACACACACACACACACACACACAGAGGGAGAGCGAGAGAGAGAGAGGGAGAGAGTCTCGCCCAGCGGTTCATGGACACAATTACAACACACACACACGCAGAGTGTTGGTGACACCACTCTTCCACACTCACAGTACATGTATCTATGAGGAAAAATCATCTAGGCGAAGAAAAACTGTTTCAAAAATAAAAAAACACTTTGATTTATGATTCCGTGTCCTTTAGTTTTTGATAACTTTTCTTATACGTGTAATTTTCCCACACAGAATTATCAGTATACAGATTCTTAGACAAAACATAATGAATAAAATAAATTGTAATCAAATCATAATAAACCCACTAAATTATAAAATGGTTTGTCAAATTTACTATATATTACAATATCCATTTAGACATTATTTATTTCTAATATCCATGAAGAAATATTGTAGCCTACTACTTTTTTTGTTCATTTATGTTACTTTGTGATCTTGACAGCTTTGGTCAGAAGTTTACACTCAAAGCGTTTAGTCAACTTGATACTTTGTTGTTGTTTTTTTGTATTTTAATTTAAATGGTATTAAATGATCTTTTCAATGTGGCAAAACTAAACATAAACTAGGAATAAATATTACCAGCAGTCACCATAACTGCATCGCAATCATTAAAAGTATGGACTTTCAAATTGCGAAACACTAAAGAATTTCCTTATCTATGTAAAGTACAACAACAACAACAAGGGAGGGGAGGAGGAGATAAAGATAAAGTTGGGGGAGGAAAAATGCTAGCTTTCATTTTTCAGAAAAGATCACCGCCAGCAGATTGTCAGACAATGTTATTGTTATTAGACCAGTGTGTTTGGGCCTGTAACCTTCATTAGGGTCTCTTAGAAGTGCGTAGATAATGACATTTTCATTTTTCACATATACAGTATAGGCCTACTGCATAATTCTGTCCCATTGTGCATCTTTGTTATACTGGATAATATTGTAAAGTCGGTCTTTAAATCTTATGGATTCCAAAATATGATACAGTCATTATAAAATGAAGTACCCAACTCTCTGTTTAAAATGTATTTTCACCTCAACCAGCCACAATAACAATAACCTCACGGACTGAGAATCTTCACAGATGCTTACATTGTTATTATTATTAGTAGTATTACTATCACTACTACAATCTGACCATGGCAGTAAGCTGTAATAATTTATGTTACTCATAATACTTTAAATTTTACTGCTAATAAAACTCTACATCTACTTTGTTAAAGGACCAAAACGCACGGATCTCTAGTTACTTGTTTCTCATGTGGCACTATGTCACTGATGTCAGACAATCTGGTCCGATCTGTTGTCACACTGTTTTTGAGCTAGAGGAAATCAAAAGAATTTATTCATGATTGTAATTAATTGACTTTATTTTTGTCCATTTACCCTTTTGGCCCCATGTCTTACACACCACTTCCTATCTCAACTGAATTTCCCCGTTCAAAATCACAAACACTAGTCATACCGTGACAGGGTTTAATGTTCTGGGATTACATCAGATGTATTAGATTTGTTATGTGTTGACCCAAACTCTCCTACTGAAAACCTTATCATGCAGCACAGGAAAATATTTAATACCTTTCCCGAAAAAATCTATCATCTCAAAGGTTACTTCTAATTATACATGTTGTACACTGAGTCATTGACTTGGTGAAAGAATTTGGTGACGTTATCTGCCTTTTGATGATTTCCACCAGAATAAAACATTTAAGCTTTAAGCTTAAGGCAGATTTCAGAAAGACAATGCAATTATTTCCACATAGTTGGAGAAACATCTAAAAGACAACTACCTCTACTAACAGCTCAAACAGATGTCAAGTGTCTTGCACTGGGACTTGATCCTGGAATTCTCCCCTCTGTGCCTGTAAGGCCTTCCTAGAATTTCCTAGAAGATGTAATTCCAAGCTGCAACTCTAAACTGTGTGATAAAAAAACAAATACATCAGAAGGATGTAAAATCCCATTTATTGATTTTGAAATGGAATTTGAGACTCGAAGCTTAAGAAACGGCACAGTGGAAATTACAAAGACATCATGTGAGAAGCTGGTCTTTAAAGGCTAAAGTCTAAGTGAACTTGGCTGTTGAATATCAGAAGCAAAATATAAGAAATAAAAGTTTGACTGTGGTATTTGGATCTTACATGAGCTATAAAATTATACAGTTTAAAATGTAATCCACCATTAAATATATAGTCAAGCAAGGTTCAAGGTGCACTGCCCTCTGTTTAAATAAGTCCAAGTCACAGTAGTCACTGTGTGTTCACAGCCTTATTTGCATGACCTCAATCACATAGGGCAAGATTAGCAGGGGTCAAAGTTTTTGTTGTATAATCTGCCTCTGTTTCACATCCCTTTCCCCTACCACCGTTTTTTAACATGGGCCAGGCTATCATAAAACTTTGTTTAGGAGACTAATCAATTATGACAAACATCACCATATAAACAACACTGAAAGAACCCCACATTTTCCTAGCCTTGACTCACTATGACAATGCAGCTGCAAACTTTGCATGGATGAAAAACTCTCACTTTTCCCTTTAATTTTATTTCTTTTGCTTATCTCACCTCAACCCTCTCTCTCTATTTGCAGCTGAAATATTTCTGGGTCCCAAGGGTGAGCACATTCCTCCACTCATTTGTGCAATCCCTGACAATCACAGACTCCCCATCCCCCCCGACTCCCTAAACACACAGAAAGGCAAGCTGTTCAAGCTTTCTGGGCAATGTTCTGTGGTGACTTGGCTGTCCATCCAGACCAGTAAACAAACTTTGAGCCCTGACTCTGCAGAAAACAGCCACAAATAATGGACCACTCATTCATTCTGTGTTGTACATGAAAATAATTCTGAAGGGTGTCACAAACATAACCACATACACTGAAAAACACATTTTAAACCGTGTCAAATTGTGTTTATCAGTCTGGTTCTTATGTTTCACACATGCTAAAACAGGCGATCCGTGATAATGTTTGTGTTTATTGCTTAACCTCTATTAATGATTTTACATGAAATGTTAGACATGCTAGACTTCTCAGTTTATGTGGGCTGTAGGCTTATATAAACTGGCTGACCGCAATTCCTTAGTTGACCTGCCCCTTTCAAACTGAAGAATAGTGGAAAAATTACAAGACTAAATATTTTGTGTTGACCTGTCAGATATTTAATCTACCAAAGCTTATCCAGGACTGAGGCATATTAGCAAAAGTTTTATGTTGTCCCATAATAACTAAAAAAATGAAAAATGCACAGCATTAGTGTTGCGGACTAAAACTGTATTGCAGTCTATGACTTATATCTGCAACCTAATACAACCTACGGTAAATACACAACGGGCCATAGAACATTTACTGTGATTAGAAACCTTCATAAGCCAAAATCAGACCCTATAATATCTCCATGAAAAAAATAGCAAAAACGGCAGTTTGGCTTCTCATGTGATCAGCAAAGCACGACTTACCCGGATAGTGTCCCGGTGGACTCTGGTTGTTGTAGTGCCGTGTTTGCTTCCAACGCTTTGAAACATGCGGGTAGAAAACTACATTTTCCAGCATGCAACGCAACTTGGCGTGATTTGCGTTTCCTGTTAGCTCGGTGAAGATAGCGGACGAGCGGTCGAGCACAATAACGTTACTGATGTATTTACGTAAAATCGTAGCATAATAGTTCAGGAGTGTGCTATTCTTGGATTTCTATAGTCCATATTTAGGAGACGAAAATGGTAAATATGTCACTGATTTACTGTGCTATGTTTTCTACTGATTAGCATGTCACCGCTAGCATGCTAGCTTTTGCGATTTCGCTAGATAACGTCTTCAGTCAGTCGGTTGAAGGTGTTAGCTAAAGCTAGTTAGCGTATTTAGCTGACTTTTGTAAATGCCAGCGGAGATTCGAAGTCCAGATGTTTTACGAGAGTCTTAAACGGATAACGTGGCAATTCACTTTTGACTTGCTAGTCGTTGTTGCACAACCCCATTGTCAAAAATGAATGGGTGCGGTTTAGCTAGCGCAAGCTGACTAACGTTAGTATTTATCTACGGTTAACATTAAATAACCGACGTTTCTCTTGAGTGTCAGGCTAAGAAATATTAACTTTCATCAAGTTTCACTGTACTTGTATGTGCATTTAGGTAGTTTACAAAAAAGAATCGTATTTTGAATCTATTTGCGTGTTTAACATGCAAAAGACTTTATTCATATTGTACTATTACCAAAAACACAATACATATTACTCTGAAATGTAGTGGATTAGAACCATAAAGTTGCATGAAAAGAAAAGAAATAATATGCAAGTACAACTCGTGCAGAATGTGAAAGTTGAAGTAGTTACATGCCACCACTGGTGAAGGAAGCTATTCATGTTGCTCTCTCATTATGTCTCTGTTTTTATTGCATAGATCCGCTTCATCCTCATTCAGAACCGGGCAGGGAAAACACGACTGGCCAAATGGTATATGCAGTTTGATGATGATGAGAAGCAGAAGTTGATTGAGGAAGTGCATGCTGTGGTAACTGTCAGGGATGCCAAACACACCAACTTTGTGGAGGTATGGCGTTAGTATTATGTTTGTATGCAGGCATGATTATATGGTTTGGCCTTTTTCTGCATGGTTTAGTGGAATAAATATCCCTAATATGTTGCTTTGTTCAGTTGAACCAGAACTTTTTCCTTAATCCTGTCAAGGACCACAGTGAAATGATCGAAGAGGCAGGCTTACTCGTGTCTGATGGTCTAACAATTACCCACTCCAGAAGTCGTCTCATTATAAAACACTGAAGATTTATTGAATTTTAGGTTCCATAATTGTGCAGATGACAAACTAATTCCACAGGTCACATATATTCTATATGATAACCAGATTCCTACAGAACACAATACGAAACCGTGTCCATCCACAGCTCCACAGGCCTTTTAGCACCTAGTTGCTCAAATTTGTACCTAACAACAACCAGTAATTTTCTTGACAACCACTTAGGCAAACTTAAAAGGCAATTTTATGACGTTATTGATACACTTGCACGTAAAATTACTAATTTAACGTATATAGACTCAACGTGAATGTAGGAAAAACTAAAGTAGAACAAGTACAGAGAAAACTATCGCTAGCTCTTACACACTCATTAAATCCAGCTACTTCACAGTAAAGTAATTAGGTGAATGATGTGTTACTTTATATTTCCCACTAGCTATTTAAGCAAATCATAAGTGGTTTTAATTATTTGTCTGTAACAGAACCTTCCAACAAGCATCTTGTCTGTTGTGATTATTATAGGTATATGTTGTGCATATCACCCTAAAGCTTGGAAGCTTAAGGAAAGCTCGTGTTGTTGTCACAATATGAGAGACAAAGCTGTTGAGAGACTTCTTTTCTGCTGTTCTCACAGTTCAGAAACTTCAAGATCATTTACCGGCGTTATGCTGGTCTGTACTTCTGTATTTGCGTGGACGTGACTGATAATAACTTGGCATACCTCGAGGGAATCCACAATTTTGTAGAGGTAACTCAACACACACAACACATGATATTATAGACTTAGCAAGTGAACTATGATGATTTAGTTGTCATGCTCTGATTGTTTTCAGGAATGTCTGTTAATAATTTTCCTCCAAATGTCTTGTTTTCTGTTGACTTGCAGCTTCCTTAATATCCAACCTGCATTCTGACAAGAAGCCTAGAATGCTTTTTCAGATTACATTACAAGTACAAATAAAAGAAATAGTTTATTTTTAAGTAGTTTTGTTTATTGACAGTACACATTTCCTTGTCAAGCTGCTTCAAGGTAATGGTATGTAAATCACCATTCATCAGGCCAGTCCATTTCATTACAAAGTTCCATCTAACAGAATGAAATTCATTCATTTTTCACTTTCTTTTAGTGTTAGATATTGCTACGTCAAGTGATGCTGGAAGTAAGCCATCAGCTGTGAAATAAATTGATCATTAATTACAAACTGACTGTGACAGCGATTGACTGACTGTGCAGACATTACACAAACACTGAGTTGGCAAACATTAGGCAGCTAAGGATGACAGATGGTGCTAATGGTGATGATGTAATAACTTCAGATTTGAGAACTAAAACATTTATGATGTCCAAGCAGTTTTACTCATGTAAAACATTGCAATATCTCTATTATATCGGTGTACATTGCTCTGTGACATATACTCAACCTGGCCCATATGCGACTTCAGCTAAAACAACAAACTAAATTTGTTCACGTATTCTATTCTTATTTCAGATACTGCTTCACATCAAATGTAACCACAATTTAGCCTAAATGAGGTGTAGTTTATGCTGTGTCTTTAAAACTTGTTTCAGAAGTCTTCATCTGTCTAAGGCAATAAACAAGGAATAGCCCAATTCTATTTAATTATTAAAGTACAACATTTTCTGGTTGTTAATTGATTTGGTTGAAGAAATATTATGGACAGTAAGGGTCAGCAAGTAAGGGATTTGGTATGGAAAATAATATATTAGGATTTAAACAAATGTATCAAGCAAATAAATGAATGTTAGATGTGAACCAAATCACTCGCGGAATGGACCCAAGGGGACCCAAATGTTTTAATTATTGTTTGGAGGTATTAGGAAGCTTAAGTATTTATTTAGTTGGCTTATTTTGTTATTTTTCTGTACGTCAGTTTTTCTTTCCAGGTCATATTTAGTTTTGTAAGCCAAATAGTGCCATCTTAAGTTGTGAGCTTAAGATAAAATCTGCAGTTTGTTTTTGGCTAAGACAAACAGTGGACCATTTTCTGTCCAAAGCCAACAGGAGAGAAGGTCAGTTCATGTAATGTTTGACTAAAAAAAGAATGAATATACGCTCTTTCTGAAATGCTCAGCACAGTTTCAAGTTGTACTTTTTGGTACATATGGCCACAAGGAGAAATAATCAAATTAATATCAATACAGTGGGTGTTTTTTCGATTCTTCTGCTTTGCTTACTGCAACCGCATGTGTGAACGTAAAATAAGCTGGACCAACATAACTTCATGGCACACATTTGAACATTCACATACAGACGATCATAACAAGAGGTCAGTAGTTCTGCCACTGTAAAAAGTGACATTTAATAATCAATAATAAACTCTTATTGGAACAAGTTGAGCTGAGAGGCACCAGTATTTAATTTGGCCTATTTTAGATGGATGTCCTTGTAGTGGAAATGAGCGTATTACATGGTTGTTAAGTGGCTTCTGTAGCTACTACAGCATCAAGTTATTGTCAGGTTATTTCTGCACTGCTGCATAACATCAAGACATCCAATTATATAACCGTTTATCTTTGTGTTTTCTCCTGGCTGCTATCTGATTGAAGTAAAAGAATTATTTTTTAAACAAATTGTTCTTTTCTTTCATGTAAGGTGCTGAATGAATATTTTCACAATGTGTGTGAATTGGACCTCGTGTTCAACTTCTACAAGGTAAGGACAACGACATATTATTTTTTTTGCCCTGAGAGATTAGAAACACCTTGATCAGACAGAAGGCTCTGAGGAGGACAAAGGCAGATGAGAAAAATGTTTCTTTCGTTACAATGCCATGGCAACTGCTATGTTCACAACTAGAGCAGGCATTTAGTTAGACTCATCAAAATCATCCTAGTGGGGGGATGGAATTATATGTTTCATAGGCAGAAATGCTAAGCAACAGACACCCGTGAATTCTCACACCCCCACCCCAGCCGCTGTTGCCAGAGTTCTTGCTAATTAGCTAAAGCGACTGAACATCCACCCACACGCTTTAACTTTTAATGAATCACCACCCATGTTTAACAGCTCGTTACAACGGGAGTGACGAGAGTCAACACTTTTGGAAAATGTTAGGAACAATAACACGACTGCAGCTTAACGTCCAGCATTTTTTCATAACCTCACAGGTGTATGTGTGGCAGAGAGATGAGATCAACCCCCCCATTTGTATTTTATGTGTATGTGTAGCAACCCAGTGTGTGTTCATTCATCTAGTTATTTTTATATTCTGTTGACACAGATGTGGTGTTGAGTAATGACGACCACAGACGTGATTGTGACTTGTGGCTCAGTTCTTCGGAAACCCTAATTGTGTTTAGAGATTAAGATAATGTCTCTTGTTTCAGTCCTGACAATGCAGTTTTTTTTTTTTTTTGTCTAATCCACTGCCGGTCTCTGCACTTGCAGGTGTATACAGTGGTGGATGAAATGTTCCTTGCAGGAGAGATCAGGGAGACGAGTCAAACAAAGGTCCTTAAGCAGCTCCTGATGCTCCAATCTCTCGAGTAGAAACCAGACAACAATCTTTCCTACCTGTCCACCAATCTGCTGCCCTGGCACCCAAACCAACCCACTCATTGTTTGTTCACTCTGGAAAAGGACCCTCAGTAAATTGCCCACGTCCATTCAGCCAACACCCTCAGAACTACAGACAAGTGGTGTTGGAAATGGATATAGATATTACAGAAGACCATCAGTTTCTCGTAGTAGTCTACATGTTGAACGAATGAAGTCACCCAGTTTAAAGGTTGTACATTTCAAAGTATTAACATTTCGTACAGGCTTTATATTGTGTTCCCTTTATCCCGAAGCCAGAGGCTGCAGCAGTGACATCTTTCATGTAGTATCCAGTGAGTCTTTGCATTTATCTCGGCGCAGTGTGGAAACCCTGGCACTGCTCCGCCCCTCCCCTCATTAACCTCAACCTTCATTTAATGGCACTACTGTAACTAACAAGCACCACGCAGAAAGAGAGACCACCTATAATGATCTATGTGCATGACCATTTACAACAGCCTCACAGCCGTCTCTGTACACCCACTCGTGGAAAGACCTTGTAAGCAGTGTGGTATTACTTGTCACGGCCACTATGCAGCCATATCTGGATCACAGTACACGCAAAGTACAACTAGAAAGCCCTTTTAGAGCAATTAACCCAGCGCTGCAAGTTCATAATTGAATGGAGTGTACTTAGGATGAGTGTCATTTCAACCTGTGCTTGGTCAGATTTCCTCACAGCTGATGACGGTGACAAACAGTGTGGGTTGTGTTCGCTCAGACGGCAGTTGTAATCATTTGGATGTTCTGGATCATTTAATGCAACTTGTTACATTAAACGGTGCTTGTTGGTCACACTTAAAACACTTAAAACACACTCAGAGGGAATAAGACCTGGAAATAGAAAGTATATTTTACATAAAGCAGTCATGTGAAGTTTGCTTTGTATGGTGTGTATATGCTGTGTATCTTGTGTGTGTTGAATATTGTGAAACTAACACATTCATTCCAGAAAAAAAGTGGTTTTTGACCACTGTATGTTTAAGAGCCATAATTCCTTTAGCATTGCATAAAATAAATTGGCTTCTACAATTCTCCTTGCAAACCTCATGAACTTTGGCAAAAACAAAATCCCTTTTTTTCGTCTGCTGAACCTAAAAATTTGATTTGTCACGCTCTAATTTCAATCATATCCAGTCATAAAAGTGATTTCGAATGTTATTGAAACTTTTTTGTATTTTTTTAATTTGGTAATAGTGAAATATGTACTGCTTCCCTTTCACTATCCACTTGTGTGTTTGTCGATGGAAGATGGTGTTTGTATGTATTACTCTCCAGTTCAGCTACCCATCATCATGACTCATCATATGTAAATAATAAAAAAATGAAATTATACATGAACATCAACTGCTTCTCTCTAAAAATCAATCTATGAAAATGGAATTTTCAAAATTACGACTTGACATCTTCCCTTCAATCCTCTATTTCGACTAAGTTTTAGAATGTTTGAAAATGTTGGTAATATTCCATAGCACATTTATTGGGTTTACAAGTAATGAGATTGGATCAAAGAAAACTGAATGAACCTGAACTCAGTTTTATGTTTTAGCGCCATCTAGTGGCAAAACATCAGCTCTTCCACAGTAAATTATGCACTTTGGTTATGAGGTCAACCTGACAGCCTGTCTCGGATCAATAAATCAGTCAATATATCCACTTCAGCTACATTAAACCACTCTAGCCCTTACTCCATCGACCCAGGGACATCAATCCAGACAATTGGACACACAGGGCATTTACTCTTCATCGTACGAGTCCTCTGATATCCACACGTCCCCCCGCCTGCCTCTGAGAGAAATGACTAGACTGAAGAATAGGACAATGAGGCAAATGAACCATGTACACAGATTCCATTGTTAAATTTCAGGGACTGTTAAGTCAGACCATAAACGTGATGTGCAATCACGTGTTGCTCGCACTTATGCACACGAAAGAGATGCGGGGAAAAAAAGCTCAGATTTACCAATATTCATAAGCTGAACAATTTACCAGGAGCCTACAAAAGTTTAGGGACAATGTATCTCAAAATCAACAGCCAGGAGACAGGTGTATTCTCTGAAAAACAACCAGTTTACTAGAATTGCATAATCATTGCAATCAATGAGCAACACTTGCCCTCAACAAACAATAGACCAATTTTATTTACACAATGTAAGGGTAATATAGAGGGGTAATATAACATGTTTTTAAAATAAGGAACAACTGAGTTTGTGTTTGTCACATGAAGTGAGAAAGCGATAATTATCATATGGCTACTTGGATGTGCTTCTTATCATAAACTGTACAATAAATACATATAAATGCAAGCTTCCTCTTGCTTAACAGTATTGAACCACTTAGGTGACCTGACAAATAAATGTGGATGACCATTTATATAAGCACAAATATAAATGATCAGTTTTTGCTGGTGTCCTCTGATAGCTCAGCAAGTCAACATCTGTTTATCATCACCTCTACAACTGCAGGAAGCAATAATCCAGCCCCCCAATAGCAGCCACAACAGACTTGCCTTGATACAGTAGAAACAAAGAAATCAAATTAAGGATCTCAAATGTTATTTAGTAAGAAATGATAACATATTCAATTAAAATCTTTATTACAGTATACAGTTCAAGTGAAATAAAATGTACAATTCTATAATTACAGCATATAAACAAAACTAAAAATTTGAAAGTAAAAGTGCACTTGCAGAAGGAGAAACTATCACACAATGCCAATAATTTGATGAAAACATTTTTTGACCATCTGTCTCTTTATATCCTATATTATCTCATGTTTGCACAACTGCGCATCTTTCTCCTTTGAGTGTGCTGGCTCACATATGTTTGTCTGGGCGGACATGTGCTGCACTTAAGGAGAAAACATGGGAAATGAATGTGGGCAGTTCGTTTTGATCTCCTCTCCGTTGGGTCAGTAAGACCTGCTCTCGGCCGTTCAGACAGAAGCAGTGATTTTGACTCAACAGCAGGGCTCCAACCTCATGCTCCTCAAGCAGCACCAAAAACATTGTAGGTCAGCGTTACATGGAAAGAGGAAACCGTGTTTCACTGGAAACTCCCTGTTTGTCTCTGGGGCAATACAGGGTCGGTTTCAAGAAGAAAATGTGGGGGCGATTCGCAAATTCATTGACTCGGTTTTGTAGAATAGTACAACTACGTCTTTGGCAAAGAGGCCTGAAAACTACCTAAAGGTTAAAAACGGACAAATCCTGACATTTATCACGCTGCACTTACCAACCTTGCATAATTAAACAATGATAAGCCTCTGAAGGAGCTGGGTGGGCGGCACAAAAGTTTCCCAAACATGGCACTGAGGCAAAACCAACTGTGGTTTCCTGTGACGTCCCCTCTACAGTATGTGCATGTGGAGCAACATGAAGCAAAGGGAGGTCAAGAAGAAAAAAAACCCAACAGGAGGAATCAAAAACATCGTTAGTTTTGCAAAGACTGGTGACCACTTCTTAGCCCTTCAACCAAGATGGAACCAGAGACAAGAGGACTTGAATTTGGTGTCGAAGCACAAAATCGATAGAGTTTGGGGCCTTGGAGTAAAATAACGAGCAGAATTTCTTTGTGTGCTTTCAACCTGACCCACAGGCTTCTGGAGACAGATGTAGAGTGGAGTGATTCAACCTACCCGTTACAGTTTAGAGAGGATACTATATTGTAGATCCACAATATCAGGTATATTACTAAGGTCAATACTTAGCATAATAATAATAATGAGTTTAAAACAAGAAATTCAAATGAATCAATGCAACACACACTTCAGAGTGACTAGAAGTCCTGGATCTGTGTGAAGTACAACTAAATCCTGCGATTACTGGACAACAACTGCAAAAATCTTTGGGAAAACTTGAACTGCATCTCATTTAAATTTCTATACAAGAAGTTTAAATTAAGTTGAATTCAGATCACATACAAGAGGTCACATTAAGGTTGTTATTTCACTTAGTCAATGACAATGAATTTATGGAAAACAAATTATAAAAAGCTAAATATCAGCAGATGTCTTCATTATTCGTAAAACGTAAAGGTGCTGAGAAAAAATAAACAGGCTTAACAATGAATATGAGCAAAGTAGCTTAACAATAATAATTTACAATGATGTGCAAACACAGGAAGCATGTAGGTATTAACTAAAACCATAATGCAAAAGCACAGATATAAAACAACAGTAGGGCAGCCCGTACATGCAACCCTAGACTTGTCCTTGTCTGATAAGAAAGTGACAAATAGTTTTTTAAGAAAGAGGACTCCTTTTCTTCATCATCCCCTCATGTTAACACTGAGAGGTCTCCCTCTCCAGACAGAGGGGCAAAGCTGACCCCCTCTGGTAGGAAGTGGAGGCTCTTACCAGAGGCAAGGGTTCAGGGGTTGCAGTGATCTCCATGACTACTCCCAGGTGATCCAAGGTGTGGGAGACTGCAGAGACGTGAGTCCCATACACCAAAAAACACCTGGGGCTGAAATTGGAAGATGACAGAAACAGTTTGGTGATCACGGATTGCTCTTATTGGAGCTAGTTTAAAAAAAAAAAAAAAAAAAAAAAAGGAGCACTGACCTGCAGGGGACGTCCTGTCTGTGCAGGCCTGTGGACTAAGGGGAGGGTGGTGCCCTGATCCCTAGCAATTACACTGCTGCTTATTTTGTGTGGCTGTGCCTCTTGGTTGTCGCAGTTGCCTCAATGAAGCATCTCCATACTGGATACCTGAACCCATCCTCTCTGGGTCCAACTCACCTATGGAGCAAACCGTTGTGAAGAGAGGTAGCAATGCAGATAAACATAATAAATATGATCAGGGTTTTATGTGCACGACATCATTAGTAAAACATCTGGAAACTAACACACGTCAGCGTACCTGAATCGATCTTGTTGAGAATGGTGCGAGCACACTTCAGAAAACCCTCCTCGACATTCTCCCCTGTCAGAGCACTGGTCTCTAGAAACATCAGCTCTGTACGTGCAGAATAAATTATTAGAATAAAGGGAAAAAAGGAAGCACTGATAAGCAGAATAAGCTGGATTTAATGTCAGTTACCGTTCTCCTGAGCAAAGCGTGAGGCCTCGAGGAAGGTCACCTCTCTGTCAGCGTCCAGGTCTTTCTTGTTGCCACACAGGATAATAACAATGTTGGGGCTAGCGAGTGTTCGTGCATCTGTCAGCCAGTTGGTCAGGGCGTTATATGTCTCACGGCTATAAGACAAGACAGGACAAATGGACACAGAGTGAGACACAGTGTTCAGTTTATTCTTGAGAGAACTGAGAGTGAACAACAAAACCACCACCACACAATAAAAATAATTATATATCTTTTTATATAATCACCTAATAAATGCTTAAACACCTAAAGAGCACATAAAGTGCTCTACCTTTACCAACAGAGGTCATTGAAACTTTCTTATTAATACTAAAACTATGTTTTGTGATAATTGCCATCATCACTATTTTTTCAGTGTAGCATAAATACAAATGTGTGCACATATGCTGTCAGGTGTTTTTGAACACATCACAGCTTTAGTTCATCACTTTATGTAGTAAGTGAGGTTTTCCAATTGGAGTTTATTACACAGCAGCTATTAGATTTTAAAATATGCCTTTACTTTTACATTGCATTTAATTTTCACTTTTCATTCCTCATAATAACCTCTTATTTTATTTAAACAGCATTTAGCAGCATTTTAAACTGCCCAGTTTAGCAGTGAAGTCTCTGAGTACTGGAATCAACATTATTTTAACGTGGTAAACTCTTTTTAAATGACACTAATATTTTAGTGTACTTCTTTCATGAAACATCAGAAAGTATTATTATATTAAAAAGTGTCTGAAATCTTTATTTGCTGCCATCAGCAGACAAAACTTTTATGCAGGCAATTAATGATTGACAGAGGAGGTGATTTCACAGTCATGGTGATTCAACTTTTAAAGAAGTCTTTGGGTTGAACCCACCAGTCACCATAGAGATGGGACCTTGGTATCCACGGTAACATGAGGCCAGTGAGGTGTGGGTCGGGAAAATCATGTTTAACAGCAGCTTTCTCTAATAGCCAAAGCATGACTCCACTTCCTGTCCACACACCGAAGGGACCAACCAACTCTGCTGCAACCAGGTTCACTTACTGGACTCTCTCCTTTTTTCCAGCTACTGCTACTATTCTATCTGCCTTTCTTCCAATGTTCACCTGTGTGAATTAAAAAATGTCCCCTCTCCCAAAACATAAGCCCATACATTTCCACACACTGTAATATGTTCATATTTCTCTGCATTACTTTTTCCCCCATTTCATTTTACAACCCTGCTACTGAGAGCAAACCTTATGAAATACAGTTCTGCGGATGGATTCTGTATTTATACCTCAGCCATTGGACCATAGTCCACATTCAGTGAAATTAACAATTTCTATTGGTAGTATGGACAAATTATATTTGATTTTATACATTTTATATTTATATTGCATGGACTGAAACATTTAGAGTAGTATACTATTTACATTTCTTGGATTATATTATTTCAAGTAAAGCTAAAGCCAATTTAAACTATTCAGAATATTGCTGTGAATGTACAACAGCCAGCACCTCTTATTGTACATGCTGTTTCATGTGTTGTTTTGGTTTAGTGTGTCATTCACAAAATACAAAAACGTCATGTCTGAGCCGTTTCCTGTACTGGTGGCTGGTAGGAAATGCTTTTGTGTGTGTGGTTTTTGAAGAGCCAGAACAACAGTATATGCAGCTACTGTTTTACCTGGTAATATCATAGACGAGCAGAGCTCCTGCCGCTCCCCTGTAGTAGCTCCGTGTAACCGAACTGTGGAGAGAATGCAGAAATCTTGGTTTGAATAATGCATACGTAGAATAAAAATCTGTCTGTGATATTTTGGAAGGTCATTGAGAAACTGTACTATGTTATTAACTACTGCCTCAGTTAATTTAATTACAATTAACTTAATTACACATCTGCCCCTTGCAGCTGTGGGTATCTGCAGCTGGATGACACCCAAAAAATGACTCGCGCTAACTAAAAACTTCACAGACATTACCGGAATCTCTCTTGCCCAGCAGTGTCCCAGATCTGCAGCTTCACTGTCTTTCCACCAACATTGACAACTCTGGAACCAAACTCCACTCCAATTGTGTGGTTGGAATCCTGTTTAACTACAACCGGACCACAGAGAAATAAGTAAAAAAAAAAAAGAAGAAAAATTAGAAACTGAGGTTATAGCACAGCAGGATTTCAGCACAGTTTTAGAAGTAATTCATAGCACAATAATGTAGTATTTAAAGAGATGCCTTTCTTTTAACCAACAAGAGTACACTGCTCAAACTCAACTCAACATGTGATTAATCAAATTAATATAAGCATGTGTGAGAGTGCGTTTATGTGTCTATATTTTCATGTATGAATACTTACAAGTTTATTACAAACTACTGCGTGAGTAGGTGAAAAACAACTTTTTGCTCAGTTTATTTCTTAACTTTAGTTTTGAAATGAAATGAGCATCATTTTAATAAGTGATTGAAATGTGTTGAAATATTCACAGAATATTATGCCACAGCATGGCATAATATAACTCATTAAACTAAGAGCAGTAATTGCATGGCCTTGTCAATGTCTGTGTCTGAGTAGTAACAACTACAAATTCTCCAGCTCTCACTCACAACCCTGACATGACTAATGGGCTTTAATGAGGGAAAACTTACACTTGTTCTCAATGAACTGGTGGAGGAGGCAGGATTTCCCCGTCCCAGCACTGCCAATCACCAGAAACTTAAACAGGAAGTCTGAAAGCAGAGGAAAGGAAACAGAGATCAATGCAACACCATCAGGGGAGGAAGGGAACCCGCTGCTTTCTGCACTTCCATCCTCAGAGACTGTCTTTAGGTTTGCTCTTAATCCCATTGAGCTACTACTTTCTCAGTATCCAGCAACCTGAAATTAGCCTACTAATTACAGCCCTGCTTGTAGTCCGTATAACAAGCCACCTACGATTCTAACTCACTGTGCTTGTTTGTCTGAGCGAATGAGCATTACCAGTGAGTGAACATTAAAGAGCCAAAGCTTCAGAGTTATTAACCACAGCTTAACATAACTGAGTTGTGCAAAGGTTAAATGACTGAAACATGTACAACACAACCCACATGTGTGAACCAGAAAGACTTGGAGTCCCTGAAATGCAATGCCATCTGCAGTAAATGCAGCCTTTGCGTGCAGGGACCAAAAGACTGCACACTGTGCTGCAGTCCTGCACATAAGAAACAATGTGTTGACTGACGAGATGAGAAAAATGTTAGAATCCACAGCGATACTGTGTTAGTGATGAAAGCACAGAGAGGTAGTGAAAGATTAACAGAAATCGGAGTGTTCCTCTAACTGCGACAGCAAATAATAATTGCAAACTACACTGGTCCTCCTGAGAGTTGGCCTCAGTTGGTATCTGAAGACATTGTGCAATACAGGTTTAAGCCCGGGGTCTGCAGGTAGTATTCCTGACCAGGCAAATAATTAGCAAATACTGTTGACATTGCCAGCCAGGTGAACATCCTGTGAATGCTCAGCTCGACGCAAGCTCTAGAGAAATCTTTATGACTTTGGCAGGGCCACCTTCACCAGCTGACATTCACCACCAGCACAATGCACTCTTGTTTACTGAGGCAGGTGTTTTCTCAAGCAACACAAGCTAGAGGTCAAATTCATGGTAACATCACAGGCACGATAAAACAAAAGGTGGCCACAAGTATTAACATTTTCCATCTGGAACAGCAGTCCGTGTTACATCTCAACAATGCAGTGTCCACAGTAGTGACAGCAGGACTGACAGAATCAAAGGCTAACACCTCCGTTTTAAAAGCTTCCCTCAGCTTTCCGGCATCTTCCTAGACATCACATACTCCCATGCGAGGTCTGCATACAACAATCAAGCTGTCAATATGTCAAAGCAATGGGGAGAGGGAGGCGTGCAAAGCTGCCCTCTCAACAGCAGCCTTTCAGCAAACCATTTTCTTTACACATCAATATTAAATAACCGCTGTGGGAACAAACGTTATCTGCATCCACTTACACTGTGACAACACTTAACACACTAAGGCCAAGATCTGACCAAGGTTTATACCTGTGTGTCCTTTAGTCTCCTGATAATGTGCACGGGGCATTTGCACTTCAAGTGATAAGACTTGTTTGCCTCAATGGATATGCAACAGAGGGAAATTACAGAAACTGGAGACGTTACATTCAATTCTTAATAATAAAAGTCATGTCTGGCCAAACTTAATGTCAAGAGATACAACGGTGTGCTCAATCATAGAGTGAGCGGATAAGTTAATATGTAAAGATAAGTAAAGTGACACTATTTTGATAATCAAATATTACATTTACTGTGTTCATTAGGCTTATTTTCATGATTGATTACTTAAATAATTTTTCTATTTATATTTTCCACACTCCAAAGTGCCCTCGTCAAATGCACTATTTGCCCACCCACCAGTCCAAAGCTTAGATATTCAGATTTTCATATAGAAACAACAATAGCATTAACTCTTCTCATTTAAGTACTTGGAACCAGCATAGTTTTGCATTTCTGATTGAATGACGATTATCTTGCTTCTTGCATTATCTAAATAGTTGCATGTAAATTTTCTTTCAGCTGGTGTATCAATTGCACAACTAATCCTTGAATTTCTAGTATTCATAACAGTTTTTACCAGTTCCATTGTCTCTCCAGGGGTGGAGACAACACTTGAAACTGAGACTGAAAATCAATAAAATCCTATTACAGTTACCATTAGTGCTTGCACTTTTACAAAAAAATTCTGCCCACTGGGATAAAGTTTCATACAAGGAATGAAGGAGGCAACATATAAGTGGAAACAGATGGGGAGAATGTGTGTGAGAGAGTGCAACAGGAGAAGACGATGGCGTGCCAGGACTATTAGGCTACTGATATTACCCGGCACAGTGATGCTAAATTAATTTACACAGAACAGCAAAAGATTTCTGAATGTACCTTTTCATATCGGTGCTTACAGACTGGTGCAAACATGCCCCTTATCAGTACAGACTTGTATTATAAATCATGTAAAGTGACAGTAAGCGGAATTTGAAGGTGATGGATGTGATGAGTGAAACTGATGGCTGCTGCTCCGCAGGTAATTATCTCACTTCCTCATGCTGCCTGGGCCTGGCAGCTGAAAGCTCCCTCCTGAATAAAAATACACAGCTCGAAGGCAGCATTGTTGCACACCGCAAGGTCACCCAGTCTGCTCGAGTCCCGACGAGCTCAAGTCACGTCGGAGTCTGCGAGTCCATCCTCCACGGACCAGCACGTTCCTGCGAGTGTGTACCGGAAGTTTGGCCAGCTCACCTGGAAATGTCTCACTGTGGCTTTACTCGTGTTACTGTACGTTTAAGGAAGCAATGGAAGTTTACGTTACTCCGCCATTGCAGGGCAGAGGTGCCACTTAAGACACACACACACACACGGGGAACTTAACACTGTTGCTTTGAATGAAAAGTCGCCATCGAACGGTTCTCGTCGCCACGAATCCCACAGGGCACGATGAGGCAGGCTAGCCCACAGCTAACCGATGCTAAACACGGAGCTAGCTAACTAGCACATTAACGGCTAACATTCGTGAAATGAGCCCGTCGCCTCGCGCACACGTACCGTATGTCTCAGACATGTTGGCCTTCGTTGAACGGAGAAGTCAGTGGGGCCTCTTTACTGTTCCCTCGGTTCGGTGACGGCCGTGCGCTGCCGGGCTTCGCACCTCTTTGCACGGCGTTTATCTCCGATGCTAGCGGTTTCCTTGATCCCTTCCTAGCTTCCTTCGCTCCGACCACAACCAAACACCGCAGCTGCGCGGTGTGTTTGTTTAGCTCTACGTGACTCGTCTCCTGGTGTGGCGTTCACGGGTTCACGGTCACGTTAGTGTTCTGATGTCAACCAACCCGTTAAAGTGGGAAACAGTTAGGCCGGGTGTTTCAGGAAAAACACAGTTTTGTTCTGTTATACTTTATAAGCACCGTAGACCTAGAGTGCATATCGGATATCGTCCTTTTATATAAATTAGAACATGTTTACATTAGATAACTAGTTTATAATTTACTTAAATCTGCGACGGCGATTTTGATTCCGAAATGAACAGCGCCAACGACTGAACCGAAATGCAACATGAGATACGCGTTACATGTGTCATGAAATTTCTCATTTTATCACTTTCATATGCTAAATACAGTTGTAGTCATGGCAGAGAAATGTATAAAATTTTATCTGCAATAGTGTAAAATAAAAAACATCCCAATAGTTGTGTTTAGCTTTATGTCTGTAATTGGAGCATTTTGCCACAAGGTGGCAGGCAAAGATAAATGAATTCTGAAGGGTTTATTTACAGAGCAAAAGGGTTATTTATTGAAGTCTGATCATAACATAAGATGCGATTAACATTATTACAGTATTTACATTATTAATTCAAATTACATACTGTATGTGGTACACTATTGTACATGCACCACTTTTACAATGGAGAATCAACGTGAACTATTTTATTTCTGCTAAACCCCATTAAAAACAAAACAAAACAAACAAACAAACAATCAGAAAACAAGACTATTAATACTCAGTCAGGTAGTGTCAAAATCAGCGATAGAGGGACTTATGCATAAATGTTGCTCCAACATCTTTCCCCTGGAAGTAATTGGTCAAAGCAAAGTCTATTGAGGTTTTAAAGGGATGAAGAATCTCTGTTTTCTTCTTCTTTACTTATTCATTCATCACCTTTCCATACTGACACACACACACACACACACACACACACATATTCACAATGAGCCCAGGGCGTGTAGTGCAGGGCCGCCCAAGGGCAACAGGTGATAAATTACAGAGCCTTCCACTCTGTTACTATCTCTCGAAGTTCCTCCCTGCCTTTGTTCTGCTTTGGCAGATAACCTCATCCTCCCTAGCCTTGTTAAAAGCTCTTTTCACTAAGATTAAAGACAGAAGGAAACACACGGCTCAGCGTCGTGTGGGGGCACGGATGTTTTCCTAAGGTGGGTTACAAGAAAGGCTGGCCTCAAAGGTGTGCAGCAGACAGAAAGAAAACAGGGGGGATTTTGCTTCCGTTCGGTGCTTACCTTTGTGGGTGTCAGAGATAGTTTCTTTGTCCTCTTTCTTGTCCTCTTGTCAATTGCAAGTGTCATCATGAGGGTCTACATTTGTTTAAACTGCAGGGCACACAAGGTGCCTGTGTGTGCATCGCTCGGGGACTTTGACCTTGGGCAAACCTGCAATTAACAGCAGTGGTTTGCAGAATTCCTTTGCTTTTAGAAATGTGTCAAGTGGGAATTGGCTTTGAAGGGAGAGGGGGGGGCAGAACCAGAAATCCGACATCTTCATGTCCTGTTGAGACAGTTTCAATCCAAGATCAAAACAATAGTGTCAATGATGAGCACACAGGGGAAGCCCCAGATAAACCTAACAACATTTACAATGTTAACAACAAACAATGAGTCATTTTCCACACGATAATTTAGTGAATCACCTCTCGAGGCAGGTGAGCTCTGTGGTTGGCTGGCATTACTAAATATAAAGGTGTTTGTCACATCACATCACCCGTACGGTAAACCATGGGCATCCTTAATAACCTGCTGTTTTATATACAGAAACAAAGGGCTGCTATGATGTGAGGGCTAATAAAGGTCATGATGCTGTAAATGTGGCCATGTGGTGTGAATTCATTCATCAGCTGAAACAAGTTCAAGAATTTGTGAAGGCAATGAATATTTTCTGAGGCTGGCAGTTTTCAACTAGCAAAAGCTAAATGTGGCTCTCAGAGCGATGGTTGTGTATGTTGGAGTGGAGAATGAACAGTGCAGCTGTAGTTCAGACTGAGGGGGTGTATTTATGTGCACAAACCCACTCTACACAGTAGCTATTGTGCAACTGTTTGTTTGGACACACAGGCATCAGGTTCAGTTTCTGTCCCACCTCACTGCACTGCCCGAGTCAGTCGACCAACAGTAGGCCACCAGAAACCCCAGGCTATTTCAATTACTGTAAGTAAAGGGAAGGGGAACCACATGTTAACAAAGGGAGACTGCAGCCTTTGAAAGGAGTAAGAAAGATAAGACAGCATCACATAAAGTCTTAATGATGGGTACGCATAAAAGCGAAAGCGCTGGAATATCTCTTTCATCTCTCCAGTATCATGTGAAGCCCCAACGGGGGCTATAAATAGACCACAAACAACTGTACTGCATTTTATCAGACCAGACTGTCACAAGATGGGGTTCCTATAATGTCTGTATTATGTCTTTTGCTTTGCATAAAAAAAACTAAGGAGAACAAAGAGGGAAAAAAATCAAAGGACCTGACAGAGAAATTCAGGGTTTTCCATAAACAGACTGCATTTTGTTCAGAGACTTCATATTGGTTTAGTTTGGAAAGTTGTGTCTGCACAGGTTTACTATATTCCACCTAATAAGTTTAATGGTAATAAATAATGAGTTGTGACTGAGAAATGTTATGTACATTTTGCTCCTACAGTCTACAATGTATTTTTTGGAATAATGCAACATTTGTCAGCTGCCCAGTGTATCTTTCACATGAAATACAATTTAAACTCTAAGTAAGACCAAAATAACGTCATCATATTTTTCACATTGTTGTGGAAGTCAAAGTCATGCTAAAGGGTTAGTTAATGAAGTAAATGCTGCAAGCTACATTCGTCAGGCCAGTTGTGCTGCCTCACTGATGCATGGCATGTCCGCCTGCTGCAGCCTACAGTATGTTCCACTTTCTTCAGTTCCTAAAACCCTAAACCCCGTTCTCTGAACCTGATTCTCAGTGGCCTAAATTCATTTTTTAAATCAAACACTCTTTTGGCCAAACCTTAAACACTGTTCAGGTACTTAAACTCAATTTTCTAAACTAATCTGTTCTTTTTTGCTAAACTTTAAACACATTCTCAGTCACTTAAACACATTTCATACTTGTATTGCTAAAATGTAAACAGTGGCAACAAAATTTTAACCCAAGTCCAACACAGCTGCCATCATTTACATATAACAGCTAAAAATCAAACATGTGTTTTAATGACCAATGAGGCAGAATAACTGTTAGTTTAGAGTGAGAGAAACACACAGAGGAGGAAGAGTTGGTGTGAGAGGTGATGGACGAGGAGGAAGAAGGGGACGAGGAAGACACAGAACAACCATTACTGATGAAAGTTGGGAAACTATTTTAGACCATGTCCATGTTCATGGTGTTACAATGAATGAGGCAGTTGCCTGGCAAGGAAAAATATTGCCTGTGACATGGATGAAGTCCTCTCTGTTATGGTGATTTTGCAGGAATATGCTTTTCATTTTGTTTTGTTTTCTCTTTTTGTTAAGTGCTAAATATTCTAAATCACTGTGACTATGATATTTTTCCTTTGCATTTGTAATAAACATTTTCTCTTTCTGTAACTAATTACCCTGGCTGCTGTGTCCTAGATTATTTTATGCAGTGTCTAATGAATGTCCTGTTTTGAATATATTTGACTTGCGGTGTGTGCGATCTGAACACATTGTTTGCTTTTGAACACAGGATATCTGAATTTGAGGGGATAGTTGGAAATAGGTATTGATGGAAAAGTGTGGCGTTTTGTGAATTCAGTTTGAGATTTTGGATTTGTGTTTAAGGTTTTGAGAAAATGTGTGGAGGTTTCAAGGAATGTGTTTTAGCACTGAAAAGAACTGTAAACACACATTTGCAGGATGTATTATCAAGTTCTGTCCATTCTTTTAACCACTACTGAGGAGTCTCATAACAGTGTTTCAAGATTCCTTTTTTAATATGTTATTGTGTTTGTGCCCATGATGTACACTAAACTGATGCTAGAACCTTGGAACTTCACATCTAAATGTAGAAATATAGTTTTATATTAAAACATTTTTTTTGTTTTTTTAGGCATATATAACAATTATGCTTAGAATTCAAGCATAATCACACTCAGCCATCATAACAAATCCTACATTTATGGTTTCTATTATGTTTTTTAAGAGGTGTAGATAGGACTCTAGATCAAGCAGAAGGCTGAGGTGACTTAAAGTAGAGATGTGGTTAGCAGAGGTCAAAGGTTAAGAGCATGGCAATGTTAGTGGAAAGAATCCTGCCGATCTCTTCAGTAGCAGATCACTATCTAAATGCCAGCAGCTTCCTCCATACATCTTCTCCCACCCTCACTCACCTCCCTTCACCTCCACACTAACTATTTTGCTTCACTTTTAGTATTGTCACACTGAAGCCTGGAGGAAAAGAGGACGACAGCCAAAGACTGTTTGTGGTCAGGTGTTTGCAGCTCACAAGAAGGTTCAGCGTTTTTATTTGTGAGCTGCAACATTAAGTTTTTTATTTGAAAGTAAAAGAAGTAACAGAAAAATATTTGACCTGCAACGTCCCCACAGCCTCCATTATTCAGTCAAACTAAATCCCACACTTGAACAGAACAAACTGGACGCATTGTTAACATTAACACTTGGGGTTTTCCTACTTGGAAAATTCAAAATGTCTGTTTGTATAATTAGAACTTTAATTGTGATGCATCATACTGATATTATGGAGAATGTGTCGTGAATCACAACTGCTGGGTGGCACAAATGCCATGTTGTAGTTAGTGTGATCTGGTTACCTGTGCAGTGGTTAGAATGGGTTGCTTGCATATATTTAGTTTGGCTAAAAAGTTTATTCAAATGTTTTAGATTTAATGGAGATGGAATGTGATACTGTAATATGAAGTCACCCTCAAAGGTGGTTAGGGTTAGGATCACTTTTTGCACTTGAACTGTTCAAAGTACACTGTTGATTTTGGCAGTGAAGGAGAATGTGTGGAATTTTTGACTCTGGTATAATAACTGCACATTGTGAACAAGACAATGTTATGAAGTGTGTTGCTAAAGCTGTAAAGTGCTCTAGCACAGTGATGGATTTTATTTGGCACGTTGGTGTTCATGCATTTACTCCTGTCATCGATTGTTTTGTTTCTAAGGTGAACAAAGGCTGAAGAAAGATGAATGCCACATTTTTTTATTCACAACAGAAAGATTCCACATTTTATGTCAAACTGAGACCTAAAAGTATAAAAGCGTGCTGTAGCATAGTCGAGTTGCAATGAGAGAATCATCTGCTTGGTGAAGTAAAAAGAACAATGAAGAAAAGCAAACGCAGGATACAGCCCCGAAGAAGACAATGCAACATTGTCTTCCTCAGCATGTTTGTGCCACAGGTTCCTGTTGTGAAAAACATCCATTCTCCGACAAGATTCACTCAAAATCAGCTCAAATTGTTACTTTCACATGTTGCATCAGCTGGGTGTGTAAAAGCCTGGAACTGTAGCTGAAATAATAAGGGAAAAAACATTACCACATGATATTTCAATTAGCAACATGCCCTGATGTGTTTTCTTGGCTCCATTAAAATAATCAATCACAGTCTTTCGCTTCACGCTATGACATATATTGACATATGGAAGGTCTTATCTGCTCTCATTGCATGCAGGCTGGATGCAACTTGTTGAGGAATCTCTGAATGATGTAATTCACAACGTGTGGAATTCATACAGATCTGCTGTGAAGATCATCTTGCAGGCTCTCCAGGGCAAGAAGTGAAGAGGTAGCCAGGGGCACCCTATCTGCTCCCCCTCTACAACTGACTGTCAGTGCTTGTCCTCTTTGCAGCTCTGGCACTGCAATTTGTAGGGGAACTCATATTTCTTCATTTAGGGGTCCCCTGCAACTGGGATCGCCGGGTCTTCTTTCAACGCACACTCAGCTGAACAGATTCGTCCAGAAAACACCAGGCTCTTCAGGAACATGCCACACTGCACGTACACAATGGCTGATGTTTGCTGAGAAGAGAAGCCTCCGTCCTCCACATTGTATCGGTGTGTGCAGAGAGGGAAGGAAATCCGTGCTATACATACAAACCTTCAATACCTGTTACCTATCGCATTTATAGTATCTATGGAACAGAAACAAAGATCGTCTTTGATGTTATCTTTTCCTTCTGAGAACCGCTTTCTTTGACACTAACTCCCCAATCTCAGAGGTTATCTCTCATGTTCTCACAGCAGGCTCATATACCTCCCTCAGGCACATATATGTCAAGCTCTTCTCTGCCTTTCCTCTTGCTCTCACACCTGTCAGAAAGCCTGAGACGGGATCCTCTCACACACATATAATCCCATAATTATTTGCTTCGCACACTTTGTTATGTAAGGACAATTTTCAGGCTATACCTCGCTATTATATGTTTTAAACTCTGCATCTGTCACACAAATCCCTGCCTGGAGGGATAATTTGGTGGTGAATTCTTAAACAATTACACATCGAATTGAAGAAAGGTTCCTAAAACAAAGCCAAAATTGGAGTTGATAGGAGTGAAAAAAAAGTGCAGGACAACCTGACAAACTAGGTCAGTTGCCTGTTATGAAAGTGTGTTTGAGAACAGGGGCCTCTCTCCAAGTCATGATGGAGTCCATTTGTGTGCTCTAGCAAGATCATACAGGCCCCTGAGCGGCCCTGCAGCGACGTCTCAGTGAAGGGAAACAGTCGCCCCCCTAAGGATGATGTCAGGGGCCGTGATGAATTACATCACTGACCACAAAATCCATATGTCCACAAATCAAAGAGATGTCTGTGTGCATCCGCTCTGCGTCTCCAAACCTTGGAACAGTTTAACACGACTTACTTATCGCAGAAACCTTCTGCAGTGTCTCATTCTCTTTTTCAGCAATGATGTTATGTAATGATTCAAAATGATTATATCAAGCCCACAGCTAAACATGCAAGGCAGCAAGATGAGTCAGTCAAAAATGTCAATCACATGCTGGTTAGAGCTTTTTTTTCTATAATGATTTGCTGCTATCAGTTTAATATATTTATAAATGCACAACACGCATCTGTTTTTTACAAGGTTTTTTTGAACCTAAACTTTTTTTTAAAAAACTGTGTAAAGATTCCCCTCAGAGCTCTGGGAAATTTCAACGAGGTGCCTTCAAAAGCCTGAACCTGCTAATGACCATTTGACCTGAGTCCTAATTCCTCCACCCAAAATCCTCACTCCGTTTGTAACAGGAGAGAGGGTCATTGCCCCCACTGAGGCAGGTTAATCTATGGCTAATGGAGACACCAAAAGGCCCAGGTGTGCAACACCTGTGCTTTGGTCGAGCCGCTCGTGCAGGTGAGTGCGTGAGTGTGCGGCTCGGTCGCCTCCCCGCTCCGCTCCTCCCACTGCTGTCCTTTGGTAAGCTCGTCTAATTGTGTTCTCATCCCACATGCCCCCCACAACACGATCGCAGGCCCACCTCACACTGCTGCTCCTTTTCCCACAGTGTCACTGTGTCAGTGTAGGCAGTTGGTGGATAAATTAATTAACGTAGCTGCAGTTACAATGATTAGATGAATAACCTATGAATGTGAACAGTGTTTGGCAGTTCGAAGCAGCAGGTCAATGTGTGGTGTAGTGTCGGCCAGTTTACGAATGTGACTTCGACATGTACTTCTGTGTACTGTTTAGTAGTGGCCGTGTTCTGTTGCAGAACACGGTGTGCTGAACGCCACAGCCTGCCTTAACTAAAAATTAACTACGAGGCCAGAGAACGTGACAGCCATGACAAAAGCAAGTTGGGCGAGGTGAATGCCAAAAAAAATAAGAAGTTTATTATAACAAAAACATGACAAATTAAACAAGACAAGCAGAAAATAACCTACTATAATAATCATTTCCATCAGTAATGAGTGTGTGCATGTATGACAGAAACATAATATAATCAAAATTAACAACCAACAAAAGAAAGCCAGCAAGCTCACCGGTCTGAGAAGGACTTTGGGATTTATAGGAAGTAGAACACCGGGCCCAGGTGCCCTCGACCACCTTCACTGGCTCCGCCTCCAGCTACCTGCAGGTAGAACTGAGAACAAGACAAGCCGGAGCGTCGTCTCAAAGCTAAAAAATGCAAAGTTTTTGGCTACAACATGGAGCAGAAAGTGAGAATAAAGCTCTGCTGTTAATGGCAGAGTTGCAAGATATTTTGGTTCTGACCTGATTACAATCAAATAAGCATGTCAGAACCTAATGTGGCAATTTCCCTAAGAGTCAGACTGGTCAGCAAATTAGCTGAAAATGGCCATTTCAATCATCACTTAACAAAATAAAGGTAGTTAAACTCTAAAACTGTCCAGTGAGTCTAGATGTTTTTGCCATATTGTTGTGACTGTCAGATTTTAGTTTGATTTAGTCTTTTTTTAAACATGCACCCTTTTCTGACTGGGCCACAAGGAGGTTTACAGATGGAGAACAGTCTAAACACAATCGCATGGTGTGCAATAAAGGAGCTAATTAAAAGGTTAAACTTGGGTAAATTTGTCTCTCACTTCTCCGAGGTCAGCTAAGGCTAAAAGCACCTTCTTGTGGTGCGGTGGTGATGATAAGTTTCTCCCCTGTGTTTAAAGGAGCCCAGCTGCAGCTTGGTCCTTATTTCCTCTCACTTGTCATTGCTCTTTGCCTCAAATGACGGGGTCTGTGCAAACAGAACTGTCTCTCATTTCCAGTAGGAGTGTGCCTCGGTGTGCTGGCTGAACCTCCTCTCTTTAACCACCTTGTCATTGTCTCTCTCAGCCTCGTGTCTCTGCTGCAAACAGCAGTCGCAGACCTGTCATCTTGGCTTAATTAAAAGGGCAAACTTGGCTAAACCCGTCCACCCCCGCGACTTGCTCTTTTAGCCCCTCAGTCGCCATTTTCCCCAACGACTTATAAAAAGGCTAATGTCCTTGGAGGGTTAAGCGCTGACTCCACGGCCTCAAAGGACTCTCAGTTAATGAAGTTAAACCCCGGCCCAACAGTAGGTCTCTGTAGATTAGTTGGTCACACCGACCTGACTGGCTTGCCTCCAGGGCCCTGAATGGTTGCCGAACAGGACACAATGGGGAAGAGGAATTACATTTTGTGGAAGCGGCGAGTTTGGAGGCTGAGTCAGGGCGTCCTTTTGAGCGCACCTGCGAAGGTGGCAATTTAACTGATCCCTTCTATAGTTACTATCACAAAGACGTTTCTCTCTCAGCCAAGAGCGGCCAAACATGGCGTTGCAATCAACTCCCATTTCATTAAGTTACACAGCTCTCAGTTACTCGTCTCACGAAGTCTTTCGGATTCACCTGCTCCTTACTTGAGACAAAAACAGACCTTCAGCCTTCAGCGTCTCGACCTTTCACCCGTCCCCCCACTCAAGACAGAAACAAACAGCCTCCCCGGAGACTCTCAGCAGGACACTGATCACGTTCCTGAAGGGATGGGAGCCTTTTGGCGGTTCTCCGCTCAAAGTGTTACGTCGCCTTACAGCAAACAATATGAGAACATATGGACGACATGTGGAGCGTACCTCACAAGATGCCGACTTCTTCGCCTCGTGTGCACAAGCCTTCAGTGGGAGCACAATTAGTCTTGTGGTATTGATTTCATGCCAAGCAAAATATCAACATGATGTTGCGATTACAGTGGAAAGTGTGTAAGCTTTTCCCTTTGATTTCAGCCGAGGTAACTAATAGCAACTGAGTACACAATGGGTGACACCATTAATCTTCAAACAATGGAGCAAAGTCTCTCGGATGGGGAATGTCAGATATGGGTGGTGTTCTTAGGTAAAACGTAACTGTCGAGGATACAAAAATAACTGAATAGCTCAGGAAAGTGAGGTGGGACAACACGTCTTTCTTAATGTGTGGACAAATGGATGTAAGAGGAGGGTTATTTGGAGTTTGTCTCCCTGCAGTCATGCTGAATCAGCTTCCTCCATTCTTCTGACTCAGAGCTGGTAATGAACTGCTGGCCAGGGCAGGCAACCCCAGTGACACACACCGAGTCACACGCACAGACACACACACAGACACACATTTTCATCAGTATTTCTATTTGTGTGAGTTATTAATGTGCACGTCGGTATGCATGTGCACGTGTTTGAAGCTCTTTCATTTCCTGTGTAATCTCCTAATCACAGAGCCCACCTGGGGGCTGCAGCCTGTGTTTGCACAGCAATCACTTTCCATGATGTCACTTCCCCTCTGAGAATCCCCTCACACACACACACACACACACACACACACACACACACACACACACACACACACACACACACACACACACACACACACACACACACACACACACACTCATACAGTGAAGACTGAGGAATAACTTCATTGTTATTGCACCAGAGGAAAGTTTGAACTTGTATCACTGTATCATCTCTTACTTTACCACAGAAATAGATCAAGGTGGAACACATTAGAACATCATGCATGAACACACACAAACACAGACCTGAACATTTCTGTTCTACAGTGATCATATTTAATAGCAATCATGTATGCATGTGTGAATAAAAAAAATATGTGTTATATTAATGTCAAAGTTAAAGCCGTACAAAACACCAGCACCTGTGACCGAGGAGAGCTGCCAAGAGTTTCACATGACATCCTTCTATTTTTAAGTGTTTGTTGTTGTGGGTTTGGACAGAGAGAAGAATGGTAAGAGAATCTCAGGAAGTTTACTCCCGGCTTCCGCAGATTGTGTTTGCGTGTATGAGGTTTTTTTCTTGATTCAGTTCAACAGGTCAAATGGTCATAAGAACTGAAGAGTCTAAAGATTAGTGAGGCCTGTTTACTAAGCCTCACAAAGTATTTTAAAGTGTTTTAAAACATGTTATATTCATATTTGATATTTTATGTCACTTTGCATGGAAACAACATTTGACATTGTCACAATTCACACAATTTGCTGCATAAATGGCACTGACAAATAAAAATGTAAAATAAATCATAAATCCTTATGATCAAATGTAGATTCATGGTTATACATTAATTAATTAATGATTAATTTCTGACATTTCTGCACAGAAATGTTCTACGGTTGACTTTTTAGCTCTTACGTGCATCAAATTAATGTGAGCATCACTCACTCAGGAACAACTGCTTTTATTGTATTGGTTTACATTCTTTTTCTCAAAGTCAATAATTTCATTTATGGAGGCACAAAATATAGAGCTATTTTCTGATCCATTAACACCGCATGCACCACTCTCTCCAATACAATGCAAATTCCATACATGCACGAAAGAAGTGATGAATGCCATAAACAAATGTCTTCAATAGATGGTTGTTCTCTTGTAAACAAACAGGTATAACTGCAGGGTGCTAGCTGCACCACCACAAATCTATCAGCACATGTCTATTTTGAATGAGGGCATGTGTTTCGCAATAATTCCTATGTTTATAGGTATACTTGTATGTGCAACGTTGTATGTATGTGGTTCAGAGAGCGCACACACACACAGACACACACACAAACACACAAACACACACAAACACACACACGGGTGGAAACAACTGAGAGCTAAACTGACTTTTCATTTTCCCTGAGGCTGGATGAAAAAACATTTTTGTATATAACAAGGAGATATTAATCCATACATCCATATTCTAAGTAGTAGACCTCTGAGTATTAACCCTCAGAAGTCTGTGATATATCTTGTCATTTTTTAATACTTTTGGTTTGACATCTGCACTTCTGACATTTAAAAAATGTGATCACAGACTCCTAACACACACACTTCACTGTGTATGTTGCAGTTGTATATGATGTGTCTGTTTTAGAACGGCGCTGGAACGCAAACATTTAGTACCTGCAAGTCAACACACACCAGGTGGAGACTGTTTCTTCACATTTCCAGCCTGTGTCCAAACATGATGATACATTTTTGTTTTAAAATATTTTTTCAAGTTATGCCATAGTATTACAGCTATATATGATATATTCACATTTAGCAATATATGTCATCATTAGCTTTTAAAGTTTATACACATTTTGTTCTTACAGTTTTTACAATATTAACACATCAGGGATGTAATGTTATTAATTTTGAAAGCCACATTTTGCATGGAATTGAGCATTGGTATATGTACATGTCACAGACTTTATGTGGGTAACAGAAACTGTAAATTTGTGTCTCCAGCTTGAGTGTACTTCTTCTTAGACATATTTCAAAGGTGTCCTCACATCACAGTTACCTGTCGGAAGCAGTCATTATCACAGATTTTCCACTGCAGCTCAGGTACCATCTGCTAGTCAGGCTTGTTATCCTCCCTGGACAGATTCAAGGCCATCATTTATGAAATACACAGCAATTTGCCCTTAAATAATCAGTTTCTACGAGCCATTCAAATAAATCACGTTAAGCTTCTTTGACCCAACACTGGCTAGACAGTCCCTAATAAACGCTTTAAGTTAACACACACTCAGCAAGGGATCTCGGTTGCCACACAAACATACCGAGATCAGACATCTTTTATTCACATAAGCACATGAGCAGAGACAAGTACACACACAGTCGTTCCCCGTCATCCTGCACGGCGTCTCTCTTGATCCCCTCAGCCTAAGCCAGTCTGCTCTGTCTCCCTCCAAAACCAAACAAGTTCACGTTTGGAGAAGAAATTGGCCCAATAAATCAAAACTGTAACCGACACCAGCACCACGCCCGCGTTTCTCTGTCCCACTGACCCCAGGAACCCCATTAACCAGCTCGAGTAGGTTCGAGGGAGGAAACGGCGCAGCCTGAGCTCCTTCCTCTCTAGCCCAGCACAGCACACGGTGCAGCACGTTTCCCACATACTGTCGGGGTTCACCTCTGACTTCTGACCCTGCAGAGTGGATGGGGGTTGGACCACCCAGTCAGGCTCTTAGGGCCCCACCCAGGGGATGGGTTGGCTGAGGGGTGTGGGGATAAGACCTCAGGGAGCAGCATTATAGTGGGTTAGGGAAGAGGAAGAAGATCAGAGACATGTATTTGGTGGTTTTGGTGGTGGAGCAGTTGGAGCTGGGTGGAGGATGGGAATAAAAAAGTGACGGAGGGGTGAAAGTTTGTGAATGAGTGTAGGGGTTACTAAGTGCTCTGTCAAATGACCAGAGGACAGAGAAACGCTAAACACAGACATCTGGGAAAATGCTCATCCTCGTATCTTGTTTACCACCTGAGGGTGGGGTCTTAAATTGATTTGTGTGACCGGCCAGCCTGAATCTGAGTGATGAGACTTGCACTAATAGAAATCAATTGGTTCGAGAGGTTGAAATGACAACATTAGTGCCGGAGTGAGTTGGACTGATGAAGTGAGGACAGACTGATTCTGTCTCAGGGTTGTAAATCTGTCTTTATCACCTTCCCAATAATGCTCCCAGGGCATTCACACAGGCAGGAAGGCGCCTCAATACAGCTGCCAGATTGTACAGACACATCATCGGGTTGTAAAGAGTCACTATCACTCACATTCCCATTCACATTTCACCATTGTTTTGCTGTTAGAGTTATTGTTGTTGTAGTATGTTGTTTTATGGTAGTTTTACTGAAATGTTAGACTCATAGATACTGGTGATGGTGTCATGTCATGTTCAGAGGAGTGTGTCAGGTCAGTGGTAGACAGAGATTAGCCGATAGCACATGCAGAAAGGACGAGACCCACAGACACACACGGTGCAATAAAGGAAGAGTGACAGCAGAGACAGAGCAACAAAAGCAAAGCAAAGCGTGTGAACACAAAGAGATCTGACAGGGCAGGGGGGAGGAATGTGCCAGCAGGTAGTGCAGGGGCCCAGGAAGCACGAAGACAGGGGGAGACATGGAGGGGGTGGGGGTGCAAGGATAGTGGTGTGTGTGTGTGTGTGTGTGTGTGTGGGTAGGTGGTGTAGCAGAGCCCAGGGGCAGATTGGTTCACCCACCACCACTTACCTGGGAGCAGTTCTCACAGGGAGACACATCAATGGGCACTATTCATATCAGCACAGGAATGTGTGCATGTGACAGACAGCCATTGATAAATTGATTCAAAGATAAGCTGGTCAGAAAATCGTTCTCAAATAAACACACATTTTTCAATTTCCAGTGTGGTTTTTATCAAACTTTGGGTAAAAGTCCACAAAAAAAGTAATCTGCTCTTCTGGGCAAAAACTCGCTGCCCTTTAATTACACAAAGCAACAGTGGATTAACGCGTCTTCTGGCGCAGATTCAGAGAGAGGATAATGTCAGCATGTGTTGTTGGAGTTCTTCATCATCACACACAAACATCTCATTTAGACGTGCGGGTAATGATGATCATATACAACACTAAATGCCCCCCTCAGAAAACTATAGGCAGAAGTCTGGCACGGGCTGGATGGGGATTTTCATAGAAATAGATAGAGGGTCTTAGTGAGCAGCCTGACAGCAGAGACATATTATGTTTCTAATATTTGTTTGTCATATTTTAGCCGAACTTAGACTTTCTTGTATGAGAACAGCGTGTACTGTATATACACACCCACCCTCAAAATTCCCCTTAACAGATGTTTTAGCCTTTTGTGTTTTGTGCAGGTAATTGACAAACCCCCGAAATAGACCTACGAGTTTTGGATTACAAGTCAAACAGGGCTTCAAATATACCATTTAATGCTTCTTGTGACATTCAGACTTGCAGAATATCAAATTGTGTTTTTGTTCCACAACTTGACGGCCAAAACCTTGCACAATACACTTTTACATACAGAATGTCTCATATCTCGAATTACACGATTGCATTGTTATACTGTTGGCCAGGGATCTCCAGCTGGTTGTCCATTCCTACAACCACAACCACGGCCAATCTGTGGTGTTGATGACAACTTTTGATACACTATATGACCAAAAGTCAAAAAACGCTGCTATGTCGAGTCCCTTTGCATTACATGCTGATGTTTTAGGCACCTGTGATCACTGCTCAGAGCTTTCAGTGTATTACAATGGAAACGCTTGAAGCCTAAAGCAATGACATAAAGGCTTATATGGAGGTGGAGAGGGTGGTGTATGGTCCAACGAGACACACTTTTTCACTCTAGTGCGAGACATTGTTCTCTTTAATGGTGAACGTTACACAAGTCTGCGCACGTTGTTGTTACTAAAGAAAGAAAGAAAATGTACGATGTTGCCATTCTGTCATTTGTTCTAACTTAACCTAACCTGCAGTTTTTGTGCCTGACCCTAACACATTTTTGTGTATATAATGTTGTGCCCATGGTGTCAAATGGCGGCGCTCCTGGAGCGTCCTGTACTGTCAATATGATACACATAGGAGGTATCATTATCTGAAGATGTGGGATCAGAATGGGTTGGTTGTCCACATTTAATATTTTTTAACACAATAATGTGGCTCTTCCTGTTTTAACATGCACATATCATAAAGACAGGTCCATAGTAAAACAATTTTCACAGTTGGTAATGGAAGAACCTACTGGCCTTAACCTCGGCTGAAAGCGTTCTCTTTCAGCATCAGAGTCTGATGTTTTTACGGGCTGAATTTGAGTAAATACCTGCAAACAAACTGGATAAGAAAATTCAATAAGCATCATGTCAATGATCATGATTTTAACATAAGATGTTTTACATTCACATGAGTGTAGGTTTGTATCTGTGTGTTTGGGGAAGGGAAAATATGTGGCAAACATGGCAGATGTTGGAGTGTAACCTGAGATGGCCTCTGGTTTTCTGCCAAGCGACAGAAAACATGGGTCACAGTGTCAAAAGCAAGTGGCCCACAGCAGCTATGTGTGTGTTTTCTCATGTATGTGCATGTGTTTCGTGTGTTGCAGACGTGTGTGACATGTGATAGTGTTCAGAACAGATGCCTAACACAGAGACAGCCAGTTGTCACACAGTCCTCACCCTAAATCTGAGGAAGATGGAGGTCCAGTCGGTCTTTACTTGTCACTTCCGTCTGAACGCTGGAATCAGGAGCTTTTAGTTTGTCAGATCTATCTGTCAAACAGATTTCACAAATTTCACAAGTAGATCATCAATGCACATGTCTCCTCAAGTGCACATGACATGTGAAATGTCAGAAAATTTTTATTAGATCGTCTCACAACAAAGACCAGGGAGAGAAGAGGAGACTTATGAAAATTGCATGGAGCACAAAACGTAACGTTGCATAACACAGATAGTAGGTGGTTCTCCACGCATGACACGACGACGCTGAATTATTCTGCTCAACGACAAACAATAAATCCCTCTCTCCCTGTTTGCGTGTGCAGCCGTCAACACGTGCTTGTGTTTGTGTGTTACCATGAATGCAAAGTCTGCGTGTGCCTCGCCAAAGGTCACGTCCCAAACAGGAAGGTGCTGACGAAATCTTTACTTTGCGAAACAGTCCACTGACAGAGCAAATATTGTGCCTCTTGAGATTAGTTGCTTTGAGGAAATAGAGGAGAGAGCGTTGCAGAGATTTTCATAATCAGATACATGGATGAAAACATTTTACAGTGTCCTGACTGCTGAACTCAAACCATATTTGAACAGTGACACTGTTTCAGCTCACATCAGGCACGTGTCAGTGCTTATCCCAAATATTAAGCTGAAGGCTATATAGGGGATTATTGTAGTACTCTCATTTAGTAAACACAAAAAGTAGTTTCCACATTTTCCATATGGAAAAATAGTTACACAATTCCATATTTGAGCAGGTGCAGCTTTGGATAAAGGCAACAGGGCAACACACAGTATCAGAAAATACGGACGTCGTCATGGTGACAAACATGAGGAGTCAGAGCCCAAAGCATAAAGCGTGTGCTGAGTTATATGTGTGTCTCATGTTGCCTTAAATCTGATATTTGGCATTAAGGCTGATATGTGATTTAAAGTCCTGAGCTGCGGGATAAACCCTTGATATTGGGCTTAAAGGGGCGCCGCTCTCAGCACTGTGACATGCCCCCTTATTTGCCCTCATTCACCCAGCGGACTGTGTAATCTCCCTCCCTCCATAGTGTCCTCCTCTCGAGGGGATCGAGGGATGAATATGTCAGAGTGACTCCATAAATTTTTTTGTGTGTGTGATTACATCCATATTCAGCAGGCTAAATGTGAACACACAGCTTTGTTTCTTTCAGTCTCAGCCAGTCTGTAACAAAACAGCGGAACAAAACACATTTTGTCTCCTCTGACACATTGGTCAGTATAACGCGAACAGGGATCAGTGACTTTTTCCCGTAGCCTGAATCCTTTCCTCCTTTGTTTGGAGTCTCGTTTATGAAGGGTTGTACTATCAGGTGGCTTTGCAATCGTAAAATAGTTATGTGATCAACGTGGATTACCAGCCACCTGTTAAACTGTTTTTGAGCCACAGTCAAACCACCATGAGCCGACAACAAGAACAGCTGGCCTACTAGGATCAAGAAGTTATTACAACATTTTTTTTAATGAAATCACTCGAGAAACGATTTTACACAATTTTGTATTTCACAATTTAAGCAGCTTTAGATGCCAATTGACTCAGCTCACATGACTCACATGTTTTTATTCTTCTTCCAAGTGACCATGCATGCAATACGTCATATGACATACATCCAAACAAAAACATGCAGAAAGAACATATACACACATTAACTCTGCGGTCATACATTATTAATGTTAGGGCTCATTTAACAAAATCTCAGCAGCTGAGACCACAAGGTCTTTATGGCGCAGACGAGTGTCAATTCCGGTAGCTTACGCTGAAAGCTTGAACAGATGGGATGTGTCATTTTTGTTAGTTTCCCATTAGGAGTGCATGTGATCGTCCAGCTGCTAAGAAACTGAAAATATGTGCGTGTCTCTCCTCCCTCCTTGCCTTCGTCCTCCTTGCGTGGCCGTTCAAATATCAGCACTTTTCCAACACGGTCCGACCACATGTTGTGTGTTCTCCAGTACAACCCTGACGTTAGACACTAGTCACCTCACACCCCCTTAGGTCAACTCATCGGCAGTGGAGTTATTCTTGACAGCATCTCCATGCTCATTTTTGTTTTGACCTACATGCACACACAGCTGGTCCAAATTATTTTTAGGGTCAAAGTTAGTAGAGTCGGAGTTGAAGTTGAATAATGTCATCCTACCTCCCTGGTCACGCAGGGATGTAGTTTGTGTGTGTGTGTCATTGGACTTAAATAAAGGAACCTAAAGGCGTTCAGGAACCGTTTTTATTACACGGTCTTATGATCACAGTGGCACGCAGGCCTTTCTGCGCTGCTGGGAGGGGCTCCCCCAGTTTCAAAGTAGAACAAAGTCCACGAGCTGCACCGTAATAACACTTCAAAGACAGAGAGTGTGCTCAACTTTCAGTAAACGGACTTACAGCCTTTCACGGCAGCAGCCATGGTAAGCAGGTGTTCTTTGTTAGGCCTAATCCTCACAAACCTCCTTCCCAACTGGCCTCATATTTACTCTTCTCTCTCAGACTCTGACGTCAGTGCTGCAGAGACACTGAAAAGGCTTAAGTGTGTTTCTGACAGCAATTTGCTCTGGGGACAGTTTTTACAGCCTGTATCTGTTTCACTGGGAGAAGATTTATGAGAACGTCGCTTCCTTCTCCTCGTTCTTGTCATCAGCCCTCCACACTGTCCACACCATGATCTCATTATCTCTCCTTATCTGTTATCTCTTCGTATTATCTTTTTAAAGTCCCCTTTCCCCCCCAAGCTCGCAGTTTCTTGCTAGGGTTCGTTCCACCACGCCAATCCTCGTGCACTTTCTCGATCCTGCAGGTTTTGCTGTCAGGCAGGAGTTTCCATCAGCTCATGGATACACAGTGTGTCTCACCCATTCTGTCTTTGTGAATTGATGCGCTCCGTCAGTGCACTTGCCTTTAGTAGTTAGTTGCACATGTAATTTCAGATGAAGAGATGAGACAGCGTTTGAATTAGAGACAGGTCTGAAATAGGTCATCAGCCTTATATAACTCCGGCCTCATCCACGAGCTTGTCGGGTCTATTTATTTTCCTGTATTTATGCGTCTGATTCACTCTCTGAAGCAGCTGTGAATTCTGCTGTTATACTGCATGTCTGAAGTCATTAGTACATTTTAGACCACGAAACGCTGCGGACGCTTCAGCACGTACGGTATGGCAGCTTTTTGTCTGCAAAAATTTGTGGGTTGTGTGCCCATCAGTTAGTCTATTGTTCACTGGTGTGTGTGTGTGTGTGTGTGTGTGGGGGTGAATAGTACATCACAGTGAGGTCTGGGGTGGGTTGCGTAACAAGGGCTGATGGGAGGGCCGAGTAATGCATAAGGGCGAACATACAGTACACTGACATGTTGGGATAAGAGAATGCCGCCTCTTGTTTATCTGCATCTCCTCTCCACAACTCATCAATAAGGCCCTTTGACAGAGACACAGATACGCTGCACGTCATTCGTCAAGCCAGCGCTCACTCCCACGGGCTGCCCTCTAAACCCCTGAATGCTCTCATTTGCGTTCCACCTCCATTAAACAAGACAAAACATCCTTACAAAAACCTCAATGGACAGTGTGTAACAGCTTTATAAATAATATTGCATCCGTGTTTGTTAAATATCACATATCTTTGGCTTGTGTTACACAAACTCATTCATATTCAGCTGCTTGCTTGGGTCTTTTATAATAGTTTGGCTGAATAAAGACAGATTGTTTTTCATGCAGATCCAGGTGGAACAGCAGACAGACACCCTGATGACAACTCTGTTTAAACAGATGTCAGGTGTCACTAGGACTCAGGTTTTCCATTGCAAACACAGGCAGCTCACTCAGCAGCAATGGGACACAACAATCAGAGTACTGTGGCGTTTGATATACTGCGATATAAAAAAGGGATTTCACGCACGGCTTTGACTGTAGAGTTATAAAATGTCAAGTGGCCGGACATGCAGGCGTTCAATCAAGCGCGCTCATTGTGAAGTGTGACATGTATTAAATCCACTTAAGTTGTGCTTCCTGACTGTGCGTCTGTGCATGTGTGCGTGCAGTTAGTTATGCTGATTTCAGCACAGAGAAAGATTCTATCTATAGGCTCACAGAGACATCCAGCTGGCCAACGCTATCACAAGGCAAATATTCATTTTAGGCAACAGATGGCTACGCTGAATGACGGATGTCCAAATGAGAGAGAAGAAACTAACGGAATGAGTGTGTTCTCCTCAGTGAATGACAGGGAGACACGGGGACAGGTAAAACCTACTGTTAAGGCAAACAGGGAAATGAGATAAAGAATGAGCTACAAACTACATAATTCATAATAATTCAGCCTAAAATGACAAGAAGTCTGTCAGCGTGTTTGTTAAATTGCTGTGGAATAAATAATGAATTTATTTCAATTAAAGAGAGATGAAGCAGCGTAGAGACAAGATATGACAGACACACTATAAAGACACATATATTTACTTATGTAACCTACTACTAATTTGCAAACACAAGATTTTTTGAGAAAGGTGATGCCGTAAAAATTAGGTTTGTCCACATAATGACTGAAAGTTCTCTGATCTCTAATCCCTAAGATTTCACCCTTTGATTTACTAACACCAATTTGATTTTATGCTTCACACACTAGTCGTCTGTAACTCAACAGATCCAATGCCAAAAATGTTCTACATGCCCATGTGTTGTTTTGTAAATGCATTTAATGCAATGATAGTGGTGAGTGGTGGATCCTGGTAGACTACCACCGCATTTTAGGCAAGTACAGTAATAACACAATTTAAATATGTTGCACCACAATATTTATTTTATGAAATAAGTGAATAATTAATGCATTTGCTCAATAACACTACGTCCTTAAAATTAGTAAATACTGTATTTACTTATGCAATAGTATGTTTTTAGGAGATAGGAGTGACTCACATAAACTTGATGTATATCTAATTTCAATGATAATACATTAGAGCCGTGCTAAAAAAATAAAAATAACCATGTGTTGACACATGACACATAGAATGACATGGGAAAGAAAAAAATGGGAGATAAAAAGAAAATGAAGGTGAAGAAATATTGAGAAAGATAGATGGATCCTGTGATCTATGATTTTTGATCTATGATGATGAATTACGGGGCTGCTGTTTATGCTGCATAGCAACAGGCAGAGTTGTGTGTGATTCCAGATGCCAACTGGCCTGAGGTATTTTTCCCTGGTCTTCGCTCAAACAAGTGACAAGCAGCCACTGTGTAACAGCAGAGACGAACATTCAAAAACGGATTTCTTGAAGTTTAATCGCTGAGTAAGAGGGAAAAAAGTACAAGTAATGAGTCCAAGCCTGTGTGCCAACAGATATTAGTCTCAATCAGCCTGGGAACCTGACTGACAGACACAAACTGTTGCTCCTGGTTGTCTAATCCAGGGCTCAGACCCCCTAAGTCCCTTCGTAATATTTGATATTCAGCTTCAGACTGGACATGGAAATAGATTCTGGGTCAGTGTACCAGATTTACATGAGAGAGATCACTGCTGACCTCCACACAAACCCCCGCCTATCTTGGGCACACAGGCAAGTACATGAAAAACACAGCAGCACTCGTTTGTTCAGGTAGACCTACACACACACACACACACACACACACACACACACACGCAGAGAGGCATGTGCTGGTTGATAGAGTGAGTGGTTGTTCTTCCCAGCAGCTCTGAGACGCTGTCGATCTGTATTTCAAAGGCCAAGGTCAGAGCAGCCTGCGTTCACCAGGAAGTTACACAGTAATGAGACCAATTAGGAGGCTGCCGCAAGGAGCTTTTCAATCTCTCTCTCTCTCTGCCCGCCCCCCCCACTGTCTCCATCGCTCTCTCAAATCCCACAAGGAATAAAGCCCCACTTTGTCCTCGGAAATTATCCACATTTTCACAAAAACCTTAAAAACAGTAAATATTGCTTCTCTTTGAATTTGCCTCTGGCTGCTTCTGTCACATGACTGTTTTCCCACCGGATTCACTCTCTCATTTTTACTCACATCACACTCCCTCACTGTTCGCTCTGCTCCATCTCACCCTCCCTTCTGTCTTTCCCAGACCTTCTGTATCTGTCTTCGCCCTTGCCTCCCTTCATCCTTGTCTGCCTGTGCTTCACACCCATCAGTCCAGTGTCACAGTTGGACAGACATACGCGCAGATTAATTCCCATAGACGGAGCATGTTGTCTACTAACAACCATTTTTGCAGTTTGAAATGTGTCAGGCAGGTTCGTCTCCAGAATTGATGTAGATAAGGGGCTGTGGTGGAGTGGGCAGGTATCCAGAACAGAGTCTGACGTTCGATTCCCAGCTCATCCTGTTATGTGTCGACAAACCAGCACCATGCAGGGCAGTTTGTTTGGAGTCTGCGTAAATGAGAAGCAGTGTTATGTAAAGGCTCAGTTACACTTCTGAATATGCTCGACACATGATCACTGCAGAACACGATGGCCATTCTGGACAGTAGCAACACTGAGAAGAAGCAGCACATGTAAGTGCTTCACATTACCAGTGTCAAGGACTTTGAAATAAACTGTATATCTTTGGTTTAAGATACAGTGTCTGCTTCACTTTTCTAGCACATGCACAGTTGGTGAGCTAGATCTGCCTACAATCATCCAGAGACAGTTTTTGATCACAGCTGACGTGGGAGATGACTAAACTTAGTGCTGACATGAACACACAAACTCACACCATTTATCATTTCAAAGATTAAGGTCATGGTCCTGAATCTGGGCTTCGCAGGTGCATGGCAGATATACAAAATTAGAAATTAGATTTCAAAATCTTCCCATTCAGCAAATGTAAAGTGTTAACAACAATTAACAAAATTATATTATTATTACTGATGCATTAAAACATTAATTGATTCACATTTTGCTAAATAAGTGCTTTGCTTTTTTGCCAAGAATTTAATGAACACTTATATTTATTGATGTTAATGAATAGTAAGTTACTGTAGCAATGCTTTTATGTTAAAGAAAAGAAAACATGTGCCCAGTTCATCCAGCCATTCTCTTAACCACTCATCCATCCATGGATCTTGTAACCACTCATCCTGGACAGGGTCCTATCTCAACATAGGAGACTGGATCCAATTCTTTACATTCAAACCCACAGGCAATTTAGAGTCACTGGTTAATCTAACATGTCTTTGCACTGTAGGAGGAAACTGCAATCACAATGTAGAAGTTATTAAAACCTTGTCAATGACTACAATTGTCATAAAATGCAGTAAGAAGTACAATAGTAGTTGAGTAAAAGCAGATAGTTATGGAGATGATATACAGCAATGGTACAGTAATGTGTAAATACATACCTCAGAAATGAGGAACATAGTTGAGCAAATGAACTCAGTTACATCTTACAGCTGCTATGAGATATGAATTTCAACAAACTGTGTCCAAACCGACAACTGCAGAACACAATGTGCACATTTAGCTTTGGTTCAACAACAGCTAAAGCAAAACTAAGTAAAGCAGTGATGTTTGATTCTGTTGAATAACACATCACATTATTAAAGAGTGTGAAACCCTGCAGAAGGTCTTTGTTCTTATTCTTCTAGTCGTGAAAGCAGCTTTACTGCTGACACACATCAGACGTCATGACCCCATTCCCAACACGCCCAAACCCTCTCCCTGTTCTTAACTGCTCAGCTCTTCCTGATGTTTTGTTGGCTGACGTTCCGCAGGCCAACAAAGAAAAGAGTCAACGGTCCAACCTGAAAAGGAACTGGACAAAAACACCTCAATCAAAAGCATAAAAGCCATTTTCTGAGCTTGGTTGGTGGTTTGACTACCTGTCAGTGGTGTACTCTGAGAAAAACCTTGGCCAAATACAGAGACAAAAGCAAATGGATGATGTGGATTCACAGTGGCCCAGTGGCCTTACAAAGAAAGTTTGTTCTTATAAACTTAACTGGCTCCTGCTGAAGACGTTTATAATGTCAAGTGGAGGGTGGGAAAGGGCGAAGCAGGGGTGGAAGAGACACTTGAAAAGAACACAACACAATAACGTCAGGCTACGAGTGAGTGAGTTTTAATACTTGAAGAGGATGAAAGCCGCAAAAAAAACTCACCTCATCTCGGTGACTTCTGACATACAATACAAAAGAATCACACACAATCGACAGTTTTCCAAACATCACTGTATATTAGATGTATGTATAAAATGCAACCACCCGGTTCCTTTTGTTTCAGTTAAATATTCACTTGCAATTAATTAAATCTAAATGCATCAATTTGCATACAACATAGAAACTGTACCATAGAATTTAACATAGAATTTACCATAATTACTTGATTTCAATGATGTTTAACAGTACTGAGTAAAAAATGATTTAGCAGAACTTTTTTTTATCCCATTTTGCACATCATGAAGTTCTCTTTGACGCAGTTGGGAATTACTGACATAAGAAAAGCTTATTTTTGTTATTGTAAAAATGTGTTTATTATTTAGTTTGACCAATCAATGAATTGACTGAATATTGAAGCTCAGTGGACTAAACATAGAATGAACATTGATTGTTCTTTTAACACTTATCTGAAGCTGTTACCTCTTGTTGTCAGGCCCTGCCTTCATCCTGCCACCTCAGATCTGGTTGGTCCAGACATGTTGTCTGGACAGTGTCTGGGGTCAAGGCCCTCCTACAGAGCTCTCCTCATAGGTCACATCCTGTCCGAAGGGGGAGGAAGAGGGGGCTCCACTTACCGTGGGAGGTGGGAGGCTGCGGGTCGGAGGTCAGGGCTGCTTTCTCAGGTTTCAAAGCTTGCTGGGGGCTGAGGTCTGCGGGTCACTGTGGGGAGTTCAGCTCTAGTTAGGCCTGCTGTGTCTTTCCGAATCACAGTAATGGCTTCCGCAAATTAAGCACTAAAAATGGAAGCATTTATATCCTCTTGTGAAAAAGAGCGAGAGTAATGATGGTAACTGGTGTTTTGGGCTAATCATGTGCTGTGTCTCTGGGGGCTCCGTACCTGCTGTGTGGTGGAGCTCACGCTACAACAGTTATCTTAGTGTGTGTTGTGTTGTTACTGCACGGGATTAGTGAGCAATCAATCACAGGAGGACAGCTCTGCTTTTGACTTCAGTGGACAAACACAATCACAGTGTGAGCTCTCTGTTTAGCTCGGGCAGATTCAGGAGTGTGTTCGTGTATCTGTGTGTGCGTTGAGTGAATTTGGTTGTGGTGACGGAGGGCGGCTACTGCAAAATACATCTGTTTTACAGAAAAACATAAAAAGACTGTCGGAAGACTGTAAAATGTAAATAAACTTGGACATGACAGATTGAACATAAGTGAGGGAGCAGGAAGCAGTAAGTGCAGAAGGTAAAGGTCATTCTGCAGGCAGCGGCCTGAAGGATTAGTCAGGCATCATTGGAAATTAGTGAGATGTATATGCAGATATTTGGATTTTAATGAAGGAAAGCTCTGGAAAAAGACTGGAACGGGCGTAAAAAAGGGAGTGAGTGTGGGTGTGCATGTAACAAAGAGAGGCTGCCAAGAGTGAGGAGAACAGTGTGAAAGAGCAGGAGAGCACAAATCAAACCTGCAACAAAGTGTACAAAAGAAAGGCAGGGGAGAACTAGAAGTGCGTCAGAAGTACAAGTTCCATCCTGTTGTTTCCACTGAGTTGTAAAAATTGCTCCACTGCACAGCGACAGCGACCCGGGACGTGGAGCGCAGGTGTTATCTCTGTTACCGATAAAGAGCTTTTTGCACAGCGTGGCGTGAGCCGAGAAGCCCGGACACATAGCGAGAGAGGGACACGCTTACATAACTGGCCCCTGTAGCTGGCAACAGCTGTCTTGGGTCTGGGCTTGCAGGGCTAAAGCTTGCGTGGGTTCAGATCCAGATTTCACATGTCTGTCAGCAAGTACATTATAGGGGAAAGTGGAACAGAGAGTCCCTGGCCATGAGAGGCTCTGTTTCCTGTCAAGATGCATCTCCTCTGTCTAAGCAGGAGAGCATATGTGTTGATCTGGTGCCAAGAACCGAGAGGTGAATCACGGTTACTTTAACACGCTGATCTACTTATTTTTTTTTAAACAGTTTGAAACTAATGTAAATCCCAGTGCGTCATCGCACGATGAAGAAATGACGATGTGTGGAAAACTGGAGGAAGGAAAAGTGATCCCATTAAAGGATGATGCTGGATGGAATAATCACCATACGGAATCTAAAAGCAACAATACATTGGTTCTGCTCATGGTTAATATCTGTCTCTCCACAGCCTGTTTGGTTAATCATCCATTGTTCAAAAACACATCCCCAAGACAAACTGTTCCACCGAGTGTCACGTTTCTTCATAAGGAAAGATGTGACCTGAATATTTTTTAACATGGTATCACAAAGTCTCCAAATCCTCATACATTGTTACAGCATGTGAAGTGTGAGTGTGAGATTTTTCTGCTTCGCTTAGCTACAGTTCGGTGCAAAAGTTCAACTTGTGTTGGCAACAACAAATGTTACAAATAGTAACTGCAACATCATCTGAAGTTATTTTAATTGCATATTCTTCAAACATGTTTTCAATGCTATTTAAGTTTGGGGACTGAAACAATCGCCTTATTCTTTTTAAACCATTCCTGAGTTCACTTCTCATTGTGTTGGACTCACTGCCTTGCTGAAGGATTCACTGCCTCTTATTTGAGCTACTGGACTGATAGGAGGCTTTGCTTTAAAATCCATTTGTTCTTGCCTCCACTTTATGCAGAGCTCAATTGACTGATGCAGACATACTCTGTTAAAACATCTGCAAACCTCCTCGATCTCACACAGACCTGTATGAATAATGACCAAATAATTCAACTTTGTTCTCATCAGACCACATAATCTTGTTACAAAACTCTTTTGGTTTGTTCACATGCCCTTCGGCATGTCGACAAACCGCATGCGAAGGAAACTGCTGTGGACTTGTGCAGACTGTGACTGTGAAGACGTTATTACAGTTGCCTCTGAGGACTTTGGTTTTCACAAAGAACCCAAAAAATTGGCTTTCTCTTCAACGGCAGCCTCTTCTGTGCTGCTGTAGACTTGTTCACAGTGAGCAAGTGTTCAAGAACAACTTGCTTCGCAGTGAGAACAAATTAATTGTTTCAGCCGACACACACAATCCACCACAGCATGCATGTTTAGGCCCGTAGTATATCCATGTTCTACTAATTCCATTTCTGGATTTTGGTCTTCACAGTTGGTACTGGTGTCCCTGCCTACTTTATATTTAATATTTCTGTTTCCCTCTCCAGCTTTATTGAGGTTCACCTATATATATTTACCAATAGCTTGAGTCTGCCCCAGTAGATCAACCCACTCACAAACTGCGGGCTTAAGCCAAATTTATCACACTTGGAACCACTCATCAAGCAAGTTTTGACAGTCTTTTTTTTCATAATCCAAATAAAGGATATCTGTCGAAAATAACATCCCTAGTGCCAAAAGGGAGTGGAGATGAGTAAGGTTATAGATTTTTGCTGCCCATTGATCTGCACTTTATTTACCTGTGAGGTAAAGGTCAGGGTCAGCCATGGCTTTGCTTTTGGGTTGCATATTGTAACATAGTCAGTGGAAAAACAGCAATAGCTGCTGACATGTTCTAGTTTGGACCAACCATGAGCCATGCTGAGCCGTGCTGCAGACATGGTTAAAACAAGTACCGGGTGGGTACGTTAAGCAAACAATAAGAGTCATACTTTAAAAAGTTGATTATCTGCAAGTAGCATAACAGTGGTCTCTCATCTCCCAACATCCGCTCTTTGTGGGCTTGTTATCATTTAAATGCACGTGCCGAAACGACTGACGACTCAATCTTTATTTCTTAAATGACAGTGTCAACATTCCTCTTCAGTACTGATAACCACAAGCCATTTGTGCATTTGTTTATTTACTCTGCAACATACGAACACTTGGTTGATTTGCTTCTGTTGGGCTGGAGTCACAGACTTGGATAAATAATCAGCTTCCACTTCCAGTATTATCAGTCACCACTACAGGCTGTGGACTGATTTGTATACAGAAGGAACGTCCTATAAGTTTTATTAATTCTGTCAATTTTGCAACGACAGTCAGGGTGTGTGATGGATATTAAAACCTCTGAGTCATTCATACGGTGTATGTGTCCCGTGTAAATCTGTCAAACTGAAGGCTGACAGATGTGCAGTCCAAACAATGGTACAACATCAAGGCCGGGCGAAACCCAGCAATATTGTGAGCGTGTGCATATGGATACAAGTACACACCCACAAACACACACTGTACCCTTATCTGTCCCATATGAGAGATCAAAGCACCACAGGCTGTCAGCAATCACACAGAGAATGGGGGGAACGCCAGCAAAATAAACTGATAAAGAGGCAACAGAGGAAAAGGAGGAAGCACAGGCCTACGAGATTTAAACGAGAGCAGAGGAGAGAGAGACCAGGAAGAACGGAGAAGAAATAATGTGACGCTGAGAGAATGAGGTCACTGTACACATGAGCCATTTCTACATAGGGAACAATGTACGTCCCTGGAGGCCAATCGGATAACATCAGCCAAAGGAGCCGCAGCCGTTAGCCAATCACGGCCTCTGTTAGTGACATCAGATGTACAGTTGGATTCAAACCAGGGAATATGATCTGCTGAGGAAAGAAAAAAAACACACAGTAAAAAGGTGGTTCTTCAAACCCTTAAAGTCTCTGCTCCCGTGCTCCAGTTTCATCTGAAATATCACTTTCTACAGTTAGGGAAGGACGTTTCATTCTCAGACAGAATTTGGCACTAAACACCAAAACCAGACGTAGTGCAAGCAACTTCAGACGCTCTGCAGAGAGCAGATGCTTCCCTTATCAAGAGGCAAACAGCATCTGGTTAGTGTCGGAACACCAGGGATCCAGAATGTTTACAGCTGAACCTTAAACACAACATGTGAAATTCTGACATTACTCAAGTCAATTATTAACTACAGACCTCAATGGAAAGTTTCTATTGTGTAGCAGAGCTGCAGATAAGGAACAGATAGAGTCACTTCTGTCATCGAATTTTATCTGAATTGAGTTATCGTTCAGGCTGTGTGCTCAACCAGAAACAGTAACATTGCGCAACCTTCTTTAGCGTGTTAAAAATCAATCTTATATAACACACGAGAAACCAACATGCACGCGTGTGCGCGTGCATGAAACATCAAACTACATAAACTGCTGTCAACCACAAGTTTGTTTAATCCTCTACATTCGCTAGTGGATTTAAACAAAACTGTGGACGATAAAGCCAGTCAAAAGGTGAACTTTACTTCTCTAACCGCTTTACTGCACAACTCACTACAAAAGGCAACTTTCATTTAAATTTGCCTTAATATCAACTTTTGATACTTAGCACTAAACAAAGAAAACAGCTGAGGTTGGGGGGATTGTCTGTGGTATTTAGTTTTATCAAAGCACCAATGAGGTTGTGGTATAAATATAAGTTTTCACTTGATGGGGTTGCCAAATAAAAAGTAAAATCTCTACCAACGGTAAAACAATAGAACATTGCACTGTGGATTGATTCGTAAATGGAATGAACATCAAATATAAAGTTTAATATAAGGTTAAATATAAGGGCCTTGGCCGACCAAAGAGGCGCGGCTGTCATCCAGGAGCCACAGTGTCAGTGGTCTGACACTGTGTCCTTGGGTAAGACACTGACCCCCAAGTTGCTCCTGGTTTTCCTACTTACTTTTAAGGTGATTTCAGCAAACATGTGTCTGCTAAACGTAATCACGTAAACACATAGAAGAAGGTTCAGGGGAAGAAGGACGAGTAGGATTAAGGGCAAAGTTTTGTAGTTTGTGGGTAATTTTACAGTTACAGGCTGCAGTTGAAGCACTACACAAATACACTGTACAGGACATGTGCAAGTGCAGTGATGTGCACGTCCAAACTGTTTGCCTGGAGGAAAGACACATGTTCCACAGGCCACAGGACAGATGTTCTTGAAGCGGAGACGGGCCTCTTTATAGCAAAACACTGAGCTGTTCAAAGAGGCCCTGCTGACCCCCCGACAGAGCGACTCAATTAGCTTCCCATAATGAGACCACGCTGTGGGGGGTGTTTATATAAGCTTATTAAAACATAATCCTGCCAGCAACGCAATACTGTAGCATGCCAGAGAGGCCACTCCTGCGATCGCAGTGCTCGAGCAGGTTGGTGGCTTTAGTCCTCAGAAGAGCGTCAGCACTGGTTAAAAAACACACAGATTTCTTACTCTGTGTGTGAATTAGACATTTGTGATTTAATCGGTAGAATGTGTAAATGTGAGGTGGTCCTGCGGAAAGGCTGCTCATGTTCGTTCGACAGATTCAAGAATACAAGACACAACTGTGAAGATAGATTTTCATATAAGAACTTTAACCCCTCCCCCCCGATCTGTTGTTGTCTGCTTCTGATTAATGAATCTGATGTCGATTACATGATGCACAGGAAAAAAAACGTGTCTGAAAGAACCTTTGACTTTAAGCTGCAATAGAAGTGGAACCTCACCCCCTACCTGGTCCATCTGTTCATGCTAACACCTCCCTCACAATAATTGTTTAAATCATTTGATTTATAGGATGAATCTGGCCTCAGTATAATGGGGATTTTAAGGGGAAAGGTTAATTAAATGTGGGCAAAGACTTCAGATAGTTTTAAACCTGTTTGTTTACACATTATTTAAATTAAAAACTATTAGTAACTTTCCAATAAAGAAAATGTAGAAAAAGAAACAAAAAAACACAAGAATACTACTTAGTGTGATATACAGCAATCCTCAAATACTTGCAGGATTTCATTCGTGTCACATGTCCGGTTCCTCTGAAGCTCAGTGAACCCTTCGCACCCTTCTCACCTCTCAGTAAACCTGTGTGTTATAATCGCAGAGACACTCAGCTCCTAAAGGTTAGGGGGCTGTGAAGATGTGAGAAAGAGAACGAGAACAACTCCTGGGACCGTTGTTAAAGCAGATTTCTGTGAAGAATAGTCAACTGCACTCTGCTGCTGGTTAAACCTACGTGTGGGTGTCTTTTAATCGGGGCCCCAGACATATTGCATCGCATTACAAGAGCTTGGGCAACAGTTAATCCTAAAGACAATGTACAAAGTGGACTACAGTCTCCTGGTTGGATCCCTTCCCGCCCCACAGACCCGATCGACGTGGTTAATGTTCCTTGGTAATCCCGTCCCACGGGCTGAGCTCCAGTCATCACGCTGGCAATCATCCAAGGGGTGCCGGAGAAATCCTTCACCAACTTTAAGACATCAAAACTGATTACAGGGTCTGCGCTTTCATGCGGAGTTCGAGTTCACTTGTTACCTAAATGATTCTCAGAAGTTATGTAAGGCAGTGGGTTTACAGGACTCAAGGGTTCAACGCCCTCCTGAGTTTTATGAGTTGAAGCAGGCTACAACTTACTGGGCCACCCATTTCACACCATGACTGCACACAAAGCGGTTGAAAACAACTCGTTCTACCCACCGCTGACCTTTATGTGATATATTCAGTAGTTGGATTTCACTCTTGAAAGTCTAAAAGGGGAATTTAGAGGCTGCTCCCTTAAGTCTCCTTTTAAGCTAAAATCTTTGCCAAACAGTTTAGTGGATGATCCAATTCTTTCCTAGACAGACAGAGATGTGTTTGAGGATTTTGGACTTGTGACCTGCTACTGGTTTTTTGACATCAGTAGTGGCAGATGTCACCTTTAGTCAGGACAGATGCCTCATCTCCAACTGGACTGAAGCCACTATCTGCCCCGGCGGAAGCCTTTGAGCTGCATAGGTCATTTGAATGTTTTGCCTCAATGAACATGTGAACAGGAAAAGGCTCCTGGAAGGAAACTGGAGCCAGGTAGATTAGATAAGGCCACTCAGTGATAATATTTTGTTCGTTACACATCGACTCCATTGACATGTTTTCATGTGGCTATAGTTTGTTTAATACCGAGCTTTCTGGTTTACAGGGGATTTATTTGCTTTTCCACCGCTGTCTAACGTTACAGAGGGACAATTGCACATGGTGTTTGCAATCTCCTCCTGAATAGTCAGAAATATACCTTCGCTTATTTGTATCCTTCGGCAGACCTGCACTTTTAGCAGTCAGGTTGAACACACAAGCCGCACGCTGCTAAATCATAGGAGGTTTCGCAAGATGGCTGCTTCACTAAGACACAACAGTGTCTTGTGTTTCCTGCTAAAATATTGGTGGAAAGTGGAGCCATGATGACTGTTATAATTAGGACAATTGGCACCACTGCCGCTTCAGTTTCACCCCGTCTGAGGCTGGACAACGTAGTCATCTGCAGTCTGCCAGACAACACAAACGCTCTTTTTGCAGTCTACCCTATCATTAGAGCTTCTAAACAAGAACTAGATACCTAGCTAACTGTCATTCTCTGCCCATTGTTGTATATTGTGGTGTAGACGCGCTATGAATAGAATGAAAAACCTATTTTGAGCAATTATAATGATCTGATCCTGCATATTTTAAAGTTCTGGTGCTGACAAAACCTGCAAGACTAAACCTTGGGTCACACGTAGCTCTTTCCTAACTTTTAAAAAATGTTTTGACTTTTAAAGCCTTGGTGAACATTCTACTTACTCATTTCACTGCTCATTTACTGAATAATATAGTAATTAGCCAGTGGAAATGACCATCAATCGTAGGTTTATGGAGCAATGTGGAATAATTTGAGTAAAATTATTGGTATGATAATCATAACAAAACCAGTGAGCATGTTAAAGAGTGACTTTTGATGAAAACTGGAACTTTAATGAGGAGCACTATGGAAATAAATCTGGCCAAGGGCCACATTTTACATTTTTGTTCTTAGTTGTGATTTAATGTCCTCTTCATAATGTCAAACTAAGTGATTTTGGACCTTGTCACTGTTGTTTCAAGAGGCACCAAGTAGATTTTTTAAACCTCTGGATTAAACATCACCCTCAGGTTTTATTCTCATACTTCAATATGTGTTTCCACGTTAGAGAAGTTTGTAAGGCTGCAGGGACACTTTTGGCAACAGTCTGTGAAGATACATTTCATTTGGAAACCTCAGTACTTAGACCAGGCTACTTTTTCATCTGTATAGCAGAGTTTCATGTTAAAAATATTTCAGACCACCTATTCGAACTCTAATAACCTTTGACCTCAGAGACTAGGTGCATAACAAGCACCTCTTGACTCTCATCCTCATATATCCTCTACAACGTGACAAGACGAGATAACAAATCTCTACAGAGAATGAACAGTGAAGACAGGTTAAATATTTCACATTTTATTTAGTTCCTCTCATACAGCTCAACAAACTGCTCTCATGGCAGAATCAGACACTCATTCTGTAAAGTACCATTTAGAGGTGGACAGCACAGCCATTGACGGACTCACATTTATATGCAAACGCAGATTTATCATGATGACATTACAAACATCACAAATGTGTAACATACAAAACGGCATATGGCATTTCATACGTCTGCTGTGCTTTGCTGTTGATCAGTTATTGGCCCATAAGGAACAGATAAATAAGAGTGAACAGGCTTCTGAAAAATAAGAAGCAAACATTGAATCAGTCTCAGTGATTTCACCTCATTTGCTTTATCATTTCAGGAGGAGAGAGCTCCAGTATACTGACAAAGACGGATGACGATCTGTTTAAGGCCCTGACTGCAATGACAAAGACGCTGTGATCATCCAAACTAGTGGTGCAGAGCGGGGAGCATGCGGCTCCACCTCTTCGCTTTCAGTGACACTGAGTAAACTTATCTCCCCGAGCACCTGTGATGCATTTACTTGCTCTATGTGGATTTTTTTAAAGTTTCCCACCACTGGTCCAAAGGCCACTGCATGGAAAGATCTCAGTGATGTGTTTGGACTGTGTGTGATAAGTGCAATGTACAGTGGCACCACCCAAATTATTGCTGCGACCTTGTAACAGTAACAGAAAGTTCTGAAAACTAACTCGCTGTCATTAACACTTCAGGTGAAGCTTTTTTCAGTCAAAGTGGAGTACAGAAACATCTGCACCTTCATAACCTACAGCAGATGTGATTTCCAGTACAGGCTGGTGGTGAGTGTGGATGTAGATGACTGTCGGTGGAGCAGCTGTATTCAAAATGTGAACAAAAGTGAAGAGCCGGACTGTGTCAGTTCATAGTACAACATAATTACATCAGTCGTACTTGTCCTCAAGAGCTTTATAAGATTTATACTCATATACATTTGATTGTAATACAGAATGAGTTGAAGTAAATTTCGATCCAACCCTGCATAAGTTGAAGTCTTTGAAGCAATAAATGCTTTCGATTCTGGGAAACCAAAGCAGAGAATTGGTTTTATTCTCAAAAGTACAACTTTTGCACCTTTAGCTGGGGCCCTAAGTGTTGGGGGCTGAATTACAGTGTAGAACCCGTCAAATAATACGCTCTGTCAAAGGAGGGTTTGAACACCTCCCCTCCAAGTCAGCTCACATTTCCTGTGGACAAGTCCGGCATGATATGCAGTTCTTGCACCATAAACTTTTATTAGCTCCATAATTTTTGGTTGAGTTTTGGTCACAGTCATATTTAACAGTTCAGACTGGCTCCGAGGAGCAGACAATGGTTGCAGCCTTATACTTTCTGTCTTTGGGATTTTCTTACGGCCAAACTGAACCATCCAAAAGCAGCAACCACTCTGCAGCTCAAAGAGCCACGCTCTGCCTCTGTTGAACTGTCGACCCACTCAATCAAAGTCATTCTCGCCAGCAGCGCGTCTCGAATCGTCCAGGTGAATGTCCTTACATCCAACTCAGACAAGTAAGTCAGCTTGTTCCAGTTTTATATCAGTCACTGAAAGGTGGTCTCCTCGCTCCCTACTGGACGCACACGTACTTCTTCCACCAGGACTTAGAAAGCATCTTCATCTTGTCGGCTGTGCTGCAGACCTTCCTCTCCCGCCGCGCCCTCCTGTCCGATTGCTGCAGCCCTACAGCGATGGCTGCGTCAAACACCTCCTTCAGATTCTTTTGCGTCAGCGCAGAGCACTCGACGTACGTCACCGCCCCAATTTTCTCTGCCAGCGCTCTGGCATCTTCCTCCGCCACGGGCCTCTCTCTCCGCCTCGCCAGCTCTATCAGCACCTTGACGTCCTGGCGGAGGTCGCACTGAGTGCCTACCAGCAGGACGGGTGTGAGAGGGCAGCGCCGACGGATTTCGGGGACCCACTTCTCCCAGACGTTTTGAAAGGACGCCGGGCTGACCACACTGAAGCAGAGCAGCAAGGCGTCAGTCCGATTGTAGCAGAAGTGGCGGAGTTTGTCGAACTCGTCCTGGGGGAGACAGAGAGACGTCGTGAGCAATGCAGTGGTATTAAAGAAAATCAGCTTGGAGGAACCTGAAGTCGGGCTTGCTCAAAATCTTTCCTTTTCACCCAGACAGACCACACACAAACGCACTTGCAGTAATCACTTCACGTGGTCAACACAACACGGTAGGAGTAACCGATTAATGACAAACTGTCTAACTAGTGTTTATATTGTTCTAATACACAGTTTACATAAGTCCTGCCCACTCATTTATATCATCTGCAGTAAATCTCTTAAATTAACTTGTTGGAGCCGCACAGCTTTGACTAACAAGGGCCTCCCACATCCTTGAGCACCTAGATTAAAGTTGGCGGAAACTTGACAAAAACCTCTCCTCCTTTGCCTTATCCCTCTGCTTTCCAGCACACATCTCCTAATCCCTCCTAACTTAAATAATGCTCCTTTTCGTATTAAGCTACAACTCGAATCTGTAGAAAAATAGTATTTCAACATTTAGGCTTGAAGCTTAACAAATGCTAGCGGACGTTTTATCGCCTTCTACGTTTGCCAGACAAACTTTGGCTTTGCTTTGCAACCGGATGACGTAGGTCCATCTGCAGAATATACAGACATATCAACACGTCTTAGTAAGGAACAACGTTGTTTATCGGCTCTGGCGGCAGCTGTTATCATTTTTCTCCAGACCGTCTCTGCCTTTGTGTCTCAGCTCTAAGTCTCTTGACTGATCCACCACCTCTCTGTCGTCTCTTTTTGTTTTGGCGCACCCCGACCTGTTTCTGGCACCAGTTGCCCTCTTATGAAATTGCATCAGTGCTGTAAGTGTTTGCCAGCTCTTATCTGCCCGTATTTGCCCGAGCTTGTCCGCATGTGTGTGTGTGTGTGTGTGCGCCTCTATGTGTGTGTGCAGTTTTAATGCTGTGCAACTTGCAACACGCTGTGAGGTTTTACACGTATTAGAAGCTTGTTCAAATGCCTCGTTCCACTTTACAGCCAAACTGTCTTTGATTCCGTGTAGAACTGGCTGTGCCCGCACAGCGTTTGAGAGTGTCAAATATGTTGCTTCCAGGGCTGGGTGCTCTTGAGTTGGATTATGAAACAGCCACACATGGCCTAAAGAAATAAAAACACTCTTTCACAACCTGTTCTTTTCATGATTGCTCTACCACCATAATAATGAGTCAATAACTTTTGCTTCTTGTACCACCCTGTTCTTAACACTGGAGTCAGACAGAAAACAATCTTTCTTTGTGCATCATCACGGTCTAGCTCTGCTCGCACTCCTCCCGCACACTGACACCGTACCACCATATGAAACAGTGTTATTTCTACTCCAGATGAACTTTACCAAAGTGCCAGGAATTCTGCTATGTCTACTTCAGTGAGCTACCTGAAATAACATGCGAGCGAGGCCCTAAAGGAAAACTGGATAGCAACGGCAAAGTGGTCCAAACACAAAAACACTACATCTGCAACAAATGGATTTTAGCATTATTGATCCTCCTTTTTCTTAACCCAATAATCAATTCATGCAATAAAAAGGTAAATAAAAATATATATATACTCTGGATCTGAACGTGTTGCCCCAATGATGTTTGATTTGCAAAGATATCAGTGCATCCTGTGATCACATGTGAGACAATGACAAAGATGAATGTTATATTTAATAAATGGACTTAAAGCTACTGCAGTGTTAATGGACTGAGATGGAGCCATAGCTGCTCAGTGAGGCTGTCTTGAGAGGCAGTCCTGCTTTGAGCTAAAGGCTGAATCAGCACGCCAACATGACAGGACAACGCTAAAATGCTGACGTTCAGCAGGTTTAATATCCACTGTGTTCGTATCCTCTTATTAGTGTGTCGCCATGTCTAATCACCGAACAGGACCCACACAATGACACTTCAGGTGGGAGTTCAGTGTCTTGTCTGAGCACACTTTCGTGTATAGACAGGAACAGCCAAGGACTAAATCAGTGAAAAAAGCACAGCCAAGATTCCCTCCCACCCAATAAAGGTGTAAAAACGCTTCACAAATGTAAGTAATTATTCAGATATTTGGACAAAAAGTCAGGCATCGAACATGATTTTGGAAAGTTTTAAATATCCTAATTTTCACACACTCTGAACGGCTGCAGATTTCAGAGCAAACTATCCAATAATTACTGGGATATTTCAGTCAGCATGGACAGCTTGACATTGCCAACAATAAAATGTGACATTATTGTGTAACAAAGGCTTGGAGGCAGGCAGAGCACAGTGCTCTGTCACCTGGATTGGGGAACAAAACTCACCTGTCCTGCGGTGTCACATAAATGTAGTCTAACTGGGTTTCCATCCACCTGAACCACAGCTGTGGACACAGAAAGAGAGAAAAAAAAAGAGTCATAAGTCACTGAGAATATGAATGAAGCCCCCACCTGTCACTTCAGTCGTTATTATACACACACACACACACAGTTAACCACCAGAACGTTCTCTGAAATAAACAAAAGCTGAAAACACAAAACCCCCCCGATCTGCTCGGTCTCGCCCATCCACTCTGCCGGTGACTGTTGTGACCAAAACACTTTACTGTCGCTCAGGCCACTTTGAGCTTTGTTCTCTGTTGTGTTGTGACAGAGGCCTTTCCAAGGTTGTCTGATGGGTGGGGGGGGGACAAAGCAGATTTTATTTGCTCAATGGCTCTTTTCTAATAGGCCTCATTTCCAGATTGGAAAAGTGGATGAGTCATCTTACAGAGAATTTTATTATAGCTGCCGCTTTTTCTTTTCAGAGGAGCGAGTGCAGTGTGGAGCGGCAGGCACATGGAAGCATTTACCATGTGCCTGAAGTGTATGGACCATCATACCACCTGATCAAAGCGTTTGCTGAAACTATGCATGTCAGGCGCCGTGGCACTCTGGTTTTTAGTAAAAGCAAGAAGAAAGAGCTGGAGGAGAGAGAGAGAAAGCAAGGGAGAGAGAGAGAGAGCTGCCATTGTATAATCATTTCCTAATCCCCGACATATGATACTCCTTTGATTTTCTAGACCAAAAGTGCCTCTCACAATCTCCACTCCCAGCCTCCCCTGAGTCTGTGCCACCTGTGGCGTTGCATAACTGCTAAGAAGTCAGCTTTCAAGAGGATGCTCTGACTCCGGGCACGGAGAAATGACATCACCATTAAGGGCCCCAACTGCACAATCACTCTCTGTCAGGCCGGGGTGAAAGACAATCTCTGCCTCAGAGCCACTGCGACAGATGTGCCCATTCCAGTGTAGAGGAGAGGGCTCGTGGGTCAAGGCGGACAACAATAGGCAGAGTTGTGCAATCCCAAACCCATGAACCACAGGCCGCTCGCTGTTTTGTATGGGAGGGTTGAGCCAACGCTCATCCGAGAGCCGTGTGTGTTCTCAATGGGTGTTTTATGGGATTTGTATTGGCCAAGTTGTTCCTCTTATGGCTCAACTAAGATTATTGACAAAACACTGACAAGTCCACAAGACGGTCAACATGATTTCCTTAATACAATGTCACAATACTGAAAGCTAATATCAACATAACTTTGCATAGTTTGGACTCATGAAGCAAAAAAGGTGATTAACGGGTTAGAGGTGTACTTTTTCATGCCAGCCTGATCTGCGTGAAACCAGGTCCCCCTTCGCAGGGTTTTGTTCTGTGCACAAAGCTCTCCGGGACTAGAGCCACGGTTTGGAAAAGTGGAACAGTGCCAAATGGAAACCTGGCTTCATGTGAGAAGATAACTCATGCACACTGACACTGATGGAAGACAGATTATAGGAAACACAAACATGTCTATAATAATAATGCTTGGCACAAAGGGCGGGCGCTCTAGTAACAGGCAAAGTTGAAGAGGAGTTCAGGAAAAGACGAGTGACACAGTGAGAGAGTTTGATTCATCTCCAAAAGTGAAAAAACTCTAATAAGGATTTATTGGCCGGCGTTTGCCCTTATTCCATCCTGAGCTCTAATACAATACAATCATATGAAGCCTTCTTAGGTGATGACTGCGAGTTTATTAAGATCAAATCTGAGCTAGAAAAAGGAGCTGTACCAACAGAACCATCTCCTGACTGCCAACAGAATATGAATTTCAAAAAGCCGCATAAATTGAGCTGTGGTTACCCGAGAAGTCGTCGAAGGCAGTGGGGACGTATTTGGTGGGGTAGCCGTTGGTGGTGTAGCTGACCACCAGGCTCGTCTTGCCCACCGCGCCGTCGCCGAGCAGGACGCACTTCAGCAGCCGTTCCTGCGCCTGCCCTGGCCGGACAGGCTTGGGTTTGTGCGGAGGCACCGGAGGGGCCATGGTCCGTCCCAAATCCATCGTGATTTACTGAGCCAGCACTTCACCGGGCTCTCCTCGGCAGAGAGAGGAGCCTCGCACCATGGGAGCAGGCTTCAGTCTCGGATTACGCGAGCCGGACCCGTGCGTAAAAGCCTGTCCTCCTTCCTGCGCGCTGTCAAATCCAGGGTGGCGGATCACGGTCCTCACTACGACCACGGGGACTCTGCAGTCTACGGGGCGAGGGCGGGTCCAGGGCGCTATTTCTTGCGGATTGATTTGACTAATCCCACCCACTTCACCTCCCGACGTGGAAGACACACCACAAACCAGATGTACATCTCCACATTTGGGATTTGATTTGCGCAATTTTAAGAAGCTACAGTTTCCTGCCATTATTACACAAATATGGATGCATGGTCACAATCAGAAATAATGAGGTGCCAAACAGTCAGCTGAGTCCTTCTGCCTCTTGGGGATTTGGACATCCAAGCAAATCTGTATTAAACATTATATGTCTTTATTAAAATATAAAAAAAGGCTTAAGTCTTTAGGGAAAACTGGAAGGCGTTACGACACAATTGAACTGTTTTATTTATTGTTCTCATGCTTCCTCATTTTTGTCCTTTTCATTTATTATTCCATTACTCCATATTCATATTTCTGCACAGTACAACCCACTGTTTCATTCTTCAGGGCCAAATCATGGTGAAGTCATCATGGGCCCAGCGTTTGACCATGTGCATACGAGTCCAGACTTGTCCTCAGCACTGTGGAGACAATCTTGGTTTCATTTTGGACATGACACACACAGCACTGACATGTCAGACTCATTCAGACCTTCTGACCCCCTTTGGTGTGTAGCTGAGTTCACAGGGAGCAGATGACGGCCACAAACGGAATAAAACGCAGCTCAATCAAGTGATATTAGTGAAAAAAAAAACATTCAAAATTAACTGTGCTGCTCATTGGCTTTCATGACATTTTTCAAACCGTCCACTGGCTGCACTGATCTTGCTCCTCAGTTCCAAGCTGAAACGTTGACTTCTGTTGCCCTCTTGTGGTAAGAGAACCAGAGCACAAAGGAAAGGGACATGTCTCAGTTGCAGGACAAGTGGGACATATTCTTTCCTCTGCACGTCTTCTTACTTCATTATCCACTGTGTCAACTTCCAGTTTGGTTTATTGTACATTTGGAAATTATTTTCATATCTGTGACAAATGTCAGACACTAACAACACAACACTAAATCATAAACCAAAAAGTGACAGCTGTAATTTATGAAGGCTTTGTTTAACAGGGTTATAGTGGACGGTATAAAGACTATGTGAGCTCAGGCAGCCTTTGTCCTGATGGTAACAGCCCAAACTCACTATATAGACGATTCAGGCCTCAAAGCTTTGTAGTGACCCTGTATTTTATTTTAGACATTTGAACATTTTCTTAATCTTGTTTTTCTACAGACTGTGAAATCAACAATAGAAGAGAAGTATATGTTTCCATTTACTGTCAATGTATTGCTGCCACCATGAGAATTTTTTTTAACTCTGTATCTTTTTACTCCAATTTTTTTTGTTATGCAATACCAAAAACTATTCTGATGGGCGGCAGCAACACGTTGCCGTGATTTACCCCAAACTGTTTTAACCCAATCCTGTACAGGGCTCCACTTGAGTCCCATGACAGTTTTACATTAAATATCAATATTTATAATGATTTAGAACTTTAATATAGTCATCAAACATTATTTGTTGATGTGTATTTCTCCCTGTGTTAAATTAAAAATATTTTTATTCATTTCTGGTCATCTGTCAGTCGAATAATATTTCTATCCATGAGACAGTATTGTGATTAGAAGATCAAGCTTCTGTCTGGAAAATAGTTTGTTCTGTCCCCTGAATAAAAGGGCAGTGGGCTGCAGCTATGGTGAAGCACTGCCAACAAGATGGTTATGGACTTTTTCCAGAAGTTAGTCTGTTTGGAATGTTCCTGAATGTTACTGCTTCATGGCTTTCCCCAACAATAACAATAACCGTTATCCATCCTATTCTGCCAAGTTTATCAGACTTGGTTAACGCTGACTACTTCCTGTCAAGGAAGGTCAGTCAGTCTGCCATTTTTGTCTGCAACCATGTAGCCTTGGACAGCGTTGAAATCTTGTTGGACAAAGCATGCTGGGAACAAAATGTGGGTGAGAGGTGGAGTACACGCTGGACAGGTCTCCAGTCTGTCTCAGGGCCAACATACAGAGACATACACAGACAGAAAACCCTCACAGGCAAGTTTATAGTTACCAGTTAACTAGTTAAGAATCATTCCACCTGCAATCATTTATTTATTTATTATTCGTTATTAAAATAAAAGGTTAAAAACTACGGAGGGTCTAATTCTTTTCTGTTCCCACTGTATTGGAACTATCCATCTGACTGCCTACCGAAAAAAGTCACAGTATACTTGCTTTAGCTCTCCAGTGTTTTTTATTTTTTCAACATTTTTAAAATACAAAATAATACTGTGATGACTGATTCTGATTTCAAACGAAAACGTTGCCTTCCTGTTTACTATTCATTCACACAGAAAATATAAAAAGCCAGGCATCAGAAAATGATCAGTTGGTCTAGAATAAGCACAGTTTTGTGTAAATATAATTCCACAAGACAGATCTCAGAGAATTAACCTTTATGCATGTGTCAAGCTGTGTGGATAGATGGGAAAATAGAGCCTTTAGTTCAACTGGCATCTTGCAAATATCCATTCACTTAGTTAATGTTCCTTTGGGAATAAATCCAAGACATGAAATGAATTTGCATTAGTACAGATAGCTGCTACAGGAGGCAGGTGTGTGCAACATCTGTAGATCAATTTCTAAGCAGCATGTCTGTTACCATAACAAGGCTTTCACTGCAGGACACAGGGAAATTACGCAATAATAAGGCATAGGAACAGACGTATTTTGGTGAGAGCAACCGCTAAAGGGAAGTGTGGACTTGAGCTGCAGACTATCCTGAATCATTTTATTATTCCTAAAATTGATCTACTTACAATTCTGTTGAAGATACCTTGTCATGGTACAGTTATTAGTATACAAGTATTGTACATGTTCAAAACATCATTCTCAGAAAGGCAATGGTCAGGTGGATTCATGAAGTGGTATTTTACGAGAAGGGGTATTTGCCACTGTAAGTACTATGATTGAGATCATGCACTATAATCTGCAGTTAGAAAGGCACCTGCTGTATTTCCCTCCCACATTCCGTCACACAAGTTTCTTCCAAAGCTGAAGACACATGAACACGTGACGAGCTCACACAGGACGTCTCTGTTCCTCCTTCTTGCCATCACCGATCTATAAAACCGTGGAACACTCGCTGATGCTGTGGTAAATAAGGAGCTTCCTGTCATGTAATTCCATTTGTGATGCGTCTCACTTATTAAAGTTGTCACAGGATTCACCTTTCTCTGCGAAGATAACGTTTCAGACTCACATTAACATCAATGACCGTGGGAAAGAAGCCCCCCGTGGAGAGATAAGCAATGAAACGTAAGAAAACAAAAAAGGTGAATGCCCATGGGCCTGAGAAGATACAAAATCTTTGAAAACAAAGAACAAATGTGACTTTAATTGCTTGTATGTATGTCAGGAATAACACACAAACACTCATACTTGCATACACACAAACAGTCGTGAAAATGAATATGCGCTAACAATGTGCTAACAACACATGCATCCTTATTTGCCGGTTTTATGCTGCTGTGATTTATGATGACCCCCTTTTTTTTTTTTAACCTAAATCACCTTAAAAAAAACGGTCCTCCCTGGTTTCAGGTGTGTAGCTGTCAGTATGAGAACTCCCATTCCTGGTCTTAGGGACCTCATTTGGACTACAGCTCCATCTAAGACACTTCTTGAGTTTTTTGTTTCATTTTAAAAACGGTGAATATTTCCGATGATGGTACATTTCAGTCTTTCCGTTTCCAACATCAGCAGCAACAGATTCAACCAGGATTCACACTTAGATTTAACCTAATCCCACCTGTAACCCCACAACTTAAATACAGATGGTGTATACAATACCATGCGTAATCCCCACTTTCATCTGTTTATTTAACATCCCAGTCTCTGGAACTCGGCTCTGAGGAGCTCTGCACACAGACTGCTGGGTAAGACATCTGAGTGACAGCCTGCAACTCTAAGAGCTTCTCTTTAAGTTCTTGAGTATATGCGTTTACTGGATTTTGGGTTTGGCGCCACCAGGAGTTGGGTCGGGAGGAGGGCCTCCACCCTGGGCAAGTCTCTGAAAGCTGTGGAATAGAAGGAGAAAAGGTGTTAGTGCTTATCCAGGCCATGATATTCAGGCTCTGCTGCAAAACCCACATTGTACTTTTGACCTCTTAATTGCTGATCAATGTGCTTTCAGGTAGAAAGTTAATTACCTAATTTGTTTTGTTTGACTTTTTGGATTATTAGAATATTTGTGACTTAAAATTAATTTGCAAAGTTGCCAAACCCATGAAGGACATTTTGTTCAGAAAATAAAAGTTTTCTTCATTTTGACTCACAGCAGAAGACTTTAATGGTTGGGATCTGCATAAAACTCTATCCATAAATTATCAGGACTTATTCTGTTAGATGTCGCAGATGTGCTGGAGCAGATCCCAGGCGCCAGGGGGCAACGAGCAGGCTGCCTTATGAACAGATCACCAGGGTATCACAGGGCTAACACGAAGAGACAGGCCACCATTCACACTCAAATTAGGTTTTCCTATTAACCTACAGTAACATGTATGTCTTTAGACTGTGGGAGGAAACCTAAGCACCCATTGGAAACACAGTGGATTTAAACCAGGGACCTTCCGTCTTTGAGGAGGTGGTGCTCGCAGCTCTGGTAGCTCTGGTGCGGCCGACGATAAGATCTGTTACTGTCTATGAGTTCTTTGTATGACTGTGTAATCCACTCTGGAATGCACACTGTCCTTCTGCAGACAGGGCATGTGAAAACCAGCAGAAACAGTATTATCATGTTAAAATCGTGTTTAAACATGAACCTCCGCTGATGGTTAACAGTCCTTCTGCATGTGAATGAAGAGAATCATCATGTGTAACTGCTTATCCTATTTGGGTTGTGGGGGATTGGCTGGACACAACCCCAGCTGCCATCAGATGAGAGGCAGGGTACAACCTGGACAGGTCACCAGGGCAACACAGAGAGACATACACAGACAGACAACCACTCACACTCACATTTAAACCGGAGTACCTGGAGAAAACCCGCAGAAACACTGGGAGAACATGCAAACTCCATAAAAAAAGGACCCGCAACATTTTAGCTGTGAGTGGCAGCACTAACCATTCCATCACCAAAATGATCCAATGTAAAAGATTTACCAATAATATTTAGGAATACTAGTATTTGTTCATGGCTTTAGATACGTTGATTATATTGCTTTATAAATTGCGTTTTTCACTGTCATCTCATTGTATTTGGAAAAAAAGTATTGTGGATCCAACTTATTTGTTCATAGTGTGAAAAATAAATCAAACCATCAGAGGTCAGTGTGAGTGATGGGATGACCTCATCAAGAGCCCTGATAAACTTGATTTTCACCTGGCACATGACGCTTTGACAGCCAATGGAAGGGTTTCAAGTATGAATAATTTTACAAATCAGAGTGTGGGCACTGGGGGAGACCCAATATTAATGAAACTAAGAAAATAAATTGAAGCTGCGTCGATGGACCAGTGACCAGCTGGAAGAGTACTCACATGTCCTTGAAACTGTCGATGCGGGCCTGGATTTTTGCAATAAAGCTGTCCACTTGCTCCTGAGACATGACAATGGGAACAGAGAGTGGCTGCTTATGGACACGGCAATGAAGGACCAGGTAAGGTAACTATATAAATGATGATTGAAGAGAGTTCTTACCTGGTGTTGTCTGTAGAAAAGTGGCAGAGAAAATAGAGCGATCACACCTGGAGAAGAAGGAAAAAAGGGAAGTGATCAAAGGAATCACGCTGTTCTGGATATTCAGTGATAATGTCCGCTTCTTACCGATGATGAGCAGAGTAAGACCATTGCACAGATCCCCCAGGTACGTCACAAGGTACATCAGAAGCAGAAACTAAGAGGAAAAAACCCAAAAAGTGTAAACAGCTGCAAAAAGTTAGTCAAAATCCCATCAATGATCCATGCAGATGTCAGGAAAACACACCACAACTGCTGCATGTGGTTTTAATTTCTGCCTTTCAGAAGAATTTCCCTCCACTGTACGACACTGGATTGTGGCTACAAGGCAAAGGACTCATTAAAATGAGTCACACTGACGTCACTTTGCTGTGATGAAGAAATCTTCAAATAGACAACCACTATGGCTTTGGGTGTTTCCTGTTATATATGAGGGTCTTAGTCACTGTGTAGGGATCCAGTGTTTCTGATATGGGACACGGCTGTCTCAGCTAGAAAAAGCCTCCAGTTTATCCCGGGGGTCTTTGCATATAGCCTCCTGAGTGCCATGCCACATACCGGCCAGGTCAGGGTTCGGGGATCCTGGGATTCAGGTGCTCGGTCAACACACACTGACCGATGATGACACAGATTTTCAGCTGACATTTAATATATAGTCATATACACAGGAACGCTGGCTACAAGACACTACAAGGAAAGTTTGGAAGATCTGAACATACAGCACAAGCATGATTTGTGACATCACAAACTGTTTTACGCTAATCTAACATGCTGCTTAAATAAGTGTGCAGGCTTACACTGAAACTTACAGCTCACATACAATAACAGTATGCATCAAAGTGAAGTTGGAGACATATTGAAATTAAGAATATGTATATTTTTAAAGACCCAGTATTATCAGTGACAAAAGAAAAGGCTGATATGCTTTAATTTGTGTAATAAGTTACGTGATAATAAACAGTCTATTAATCAAAGTAATTTTAAATGTTTTAATACATGACTCAAACTCGGACTGGGACCTTTAAATCCCAAAGAATGTTTAAAAAATGCGACACAGTAATTGTATCATTATTCAGAACAATAAGCAGCGATTCAGTGTAAGAACACAGAGACTGTGATCAATGGTCATCTCCGTAGGATGTTTTTCCACATTCACCTTCTTGATAAATTATCTTTCAGAAAACATTTAATAAATTGAAGGTTTAGTATTAATAAAGTAAAAAAATGCCTAGATGTTGATAAATGTGATACTTGTAGATTTAGGCCTGATTAATATTGAAATAACGCTACCAGCTCTACTCAGAGAAGAGAAGAATAATGCCGACTGTCTACAGTTTCAGCTGTTTAAAAAGGGACTGACATTGTTCCACATGACAAAAAAAAATGTGTCATTAGAACCGACAGATGCCATCACAGAAATTGCCTTTATTTAGGAGAGCCGGCTTCAGCACCGAGCTGGCATAATGAGGGAGACAGTTGGCATGGTGATGCTGTCATCTGCAGCGATGGAGGACGCTGAGATGATGGGTTGACGAGGATGACAGATGATGGAGTAAACAGCAAAAATGCAGAGATGAGTGATAGTTAGGCTAATGAGGTTCTGGACAGGGTCAAGAAAATGTCTGAGGATAGGATCATTTATAAGGGCTAAAGAGATTAAACACAAATCAACACACACAAATAACACTAACTTAAGCCTTTTGTAGGAATGAGCCCTAAAACACAGAAATCAATTGTTTTTTTAGTTTTTCGCTCTGAAGTCTTTTTTCGAAATGAGGGTTTGGTTAAATGCCTGAAATAAGTGTTTTTTAACATTTCAAACTTCATTTTTTCTGCTTTTACATGTGTTAAAAACACATGTTCAGTCCAAAAATACAATCCATCTTCACTGAGTTGGTCACAGTCACTACACACATCAGGTCACTGTAAGAAGTGAAGCTTTGGTAAAATCCAGAAGGATAAACACAATTTAAAAAATGGATGTTTAGTGGTGGTGGTGTTTGTGTCTTGTGACCGTGGGGTTTCTTTTTAGCATAACAAATGATTTTTAGTTCTTGGGATTGTGTTAAAAGTGGAAACATCATAAAAAAGTGTCATAAATGTATAATGGAGTTTAATTAAAATGAACAAACTTTCCAGCAACAACAATCCAATGCCAGTGGAAAAGTCCTATTGATTTTTTGTTGAGGGAACGAGGAAGACGCAAACGTTTGATTTGGCCTATAAAAAACAGTCATCCTTACGACACACTTACCTTGAGGGACTCGAAGAGGTTCCCAACAAAAAAGAGCCTCTTCAGAGTGTCAGCAGCAGACAGAGCCATGATGATGGCTTTCTGCATGCAGAGGTCAGCGTGCTCTCCACTGAAACTGATGTCCAGGTCCAAGTAGGACCTGAGAGAAAATGGGACAACAAGGACGAAACATGAGATGAAGAAAAACTGAGGCTTTAAAACACAGAACTATTAATGATAAGCAGAGATATTTATTCGATGACACAGTGGTCTATTTGGCCATAATCAGTCGTTTATTACAGACTATCACTATCAAAGTAATTATTAAAGTAGCTAAGTCGACTATTTTTTTGAGGAGAACGCAGAAACATACTGTCTTTGCAGACAAACAACAATAATAAACAGTATGAAGTTTTCACAAGAAGAAAACCTTTGCTATGCTAACATGTTTTCTTACTGGTTTAAGTTATTGGTTTGGTAAATAAATATTTATTTGCTGTGAGTATTGGACACATCCGTACAGTCTGATGCAATTCAATTTATAATATTTATAAACTGAGAAATGACAACTCTGTAAAAGTAGAATTCATAACAGAGCTGCTGTATTGCATTGTATGAGATTCTACAGGTGTACCTAATGAAGTGGCCACAGATTGTCTGTTTATGTTTTTTCTGTCCTTTTCTATCCCTGTCCTTTTTCTTATTTAGAAAAACTAGAACAGGAAAGGTGAAGAGAGAGCGAGTGATGTCCACTTCCCTTCACCAGATAAAAGTTTAAGACCGTACTTGAAGGGATGCTCTCCATCGCCCCAGCTGAGAATGTAGAGGAGTTGGTAGTAGATGCGGACTGAGATGGTGAAGCACATGGCAGCCAGGGAGACAGTGGAGAGCACAGTGATGATGCTGAGCTGGAAGAGGGACAGCAGGCCCACCACCAGCCCTGTCAGCACCATGCCTGTCCGCTCCATGTCCTTCCAGAAGATCAAGTCCATCACTGAGAGACAAGAAAAGGTTAAGAAATGAGGGTGAATGGATTAACAAGAACTGGTTGAGTGAACAGTAGAAAAGACAAAGAAAGAACACGGCACTCCCAACTGTGTCATTCACGTACTATTGATTCGGTATTAATCACAAATTATAAAACATAGATAAAAATACAACCAGGCTGGTTTCTAATAACCAATCAGCAGATTTCATAAATGCTGGAAATCTTAGAAAAAAAAAACAACAACTAACAGTTCAGTGAAATATTGCATCTTTCCTGGTTTTAACTGAGTTTCGCTGCTCAGCCCGTGGCTGAACACGTGGGTTTTTATTGTGGGGGGTGGGGTAGACAGATGAAGAAAGGCATAAAGATACAATAATTCTTATATGCCTCCAGCAGGAGATCACACAAAGCAGCTACGAGGACACGTCAGGCTGTGGTCTGGGCTAAATTTAGCCCTGGATGGAGGAGTGAGCCAGGCGGTCGAGGAGAACATAAATGCAGCCTTTCACAGCACCTGCTGACATGCGTCAGGCCCTAAGCCGCCACTTTTTTACACCCTGCTGGTTTCCCTCTGTCACCCAGCAACAGCTGCCTTGGAGACTGAGGCGTCCGTAGAGTTGTGTTTATAAGAGCGGGCCATCAATGTACAGGATGGTATCTAACATGGAATATGTCATTTCTTTTTTTAGTTTAAACTCTGTCAAACATGTAAAACATGTGTCTCTTTATGTAACAATGCAAAGCCTTTATGAACACATGAAACTATCGCACACAGCCCCTGCAGAAGCTGAAGAAGTGCTGTGGACGTACGGAACATGTGAGTCACACAGGTTTGTACTTCAGCCTCAGCATTAAAGAAGCCTCTCGTAAAAACTGGTAGCACCGGGTTATTTGGGAGCACATTTAATTCCCGTGATGCTCCTGACGACACCTGCCCAGTGTGTTTGTTTGTGCCTCTGTCATTTTGGAGACACAGTCGGCAACACATTTTGATATAATACCAAAAGGACACCACTCTGGTGCATCTCAGTTGAGAGACACATGTATGACTAACAGTGTAATGATGGAGACAGTAGCAGAGAGAGAGAGAGTTAATTTATCATAAAGACACATGTCCAACAGGAAGCCAGAACCCGCACGTTTTATGTCTTTACATCATACTCCCTGCAAGAACAGAACATACAAAGATATTTCCGTCTCACACCAGACGCTACATTTAACAAAGTTACCAAGCAGCTTCAATTTCTCTTGTGTGCAATAGTTTTGCTGACACTTCTGTTTTCTTGGGGGTAATACACAGTAAAGCCTGAAGGTTCCCTATTGTCGTCTATAACTTACCTCGTTCTCTGGTCTCTAATCCAGTAAACATATGATTGGACTGAGTTTTGTATTAAATGAGTCATGAAAGAGGGCGACTGAGTGACGGAATCAATAAAGCCTCTGATTAAGCCTTCAAGTAACTAATTATTCAAATAACCAACAAATGCATTAACCCTTTCTGAGTCGCACTTATTGTTAAACAATCGTGAGCAAAATTAATTTGTCTATTACATTTGTCCAAATTGATGTCAGAAACTCACATACTACCACAGTCTAAAGTGTCTCCGCTCGTGAGGAAACGACACTGAAATGTAAGAAAACCCAGCTGCCAAACTTATGACACTACAACTGTCAGCAGGACACTTTATCCACATTTGCATATCAGGTGTTCATTCAAATGTAAGGACCTGCTACAGCTGCACAGTAAAAGCCGACCGCACCTCTACGGAGAGTCTGCTTACAAACTGATAACAGAGAAACTGGACACCTGCTCATTGCCCACTTTCAGTTTGCTGTGTGCAGCCTTCTCACCACTGCACCAAAGTCATGAAGCCAAACGAAGCACCGCTCAACACTAGCGGTGGTTTCCACACCTGAATTTGTGGCTCAGAAAGTTGTGTTGACAGGTGCACGCTGCTGTCGCTCATTGTCCTCTGTGCTCTCTACAGCTAAGCTCTCACCTTTACTGGCCATTTTGATCTGCTCCAGTGTCTCCCTCCTCACTCGCGCTCCGGCCCCTCTCTGTCCCACTGTGCTCCCTGTACCCTCTGAGCTGTTTTTGGCCACCCCCCCTGCACACTCAGCAGTCCAAAGGCCTGACAGCCAAAAATAATCTGGGTCTCGCCCACCCCTGTTCAAAACTTTGAGCTTCATACAACAATAAAACGATGATTCATAACAAAAAGGATCTTCTTCTTCCTGAGAGAAAAAATTCCTTCTAAACCAAAATTACTATGTTTCCCTTTGAACCTCAAAAAAAGTTGTGGTGTGTTTATGCTGTGTGTTTTTCTTTTTGAAATATTACATCTGATTCCCAAAACCTGAGAACCAGGGGTTATTTTCTACTTTGTTCAACCTTTTGGTAATGGTGGTGTTACCAAAGATATGAATATGTGGTAAATGAGTCCTTCAAATATTTGCATTGTTGGTTGTGATTTTTAAAGAATTAATAAGCTATAGTCTGTTTTGGAAAAGCAATAAATGCTATGGAAAATAAAGTTTAATTAAAGCCATAAAGCCATGGTTTAGTTTCTCTTTAAATATGACACAGTATGTATCTGTCTGAAATGCTCATAAAAGGCTAAACATTTTTGTATATTTTGACAATAAGTACTTCTTTGATTTGGCATGAAGACATTAGAATTTAGATTATAACAAACAAGCCCAACAAGAAGGACTGATATCATTTAAATCTTGTGATGAATCTTTCTCGCACGTGCAGAGGATCTGACTACACATTTCTGGATATCTTCCATGATCTAGAAACCCACTTGTTTTTTATGACAAAAGAAAAAACTTTTCAAATGTTTCATGCTGTCTGACGACAAGCAGCCACACAAGAACTTTGACTGAAACCTTCTAAAATAGTTTAGAAAATTAAAAATTAAATGTCCCAATCATTGCCAGCTTTTCTTGCAAAGTTTGATATACATATGAACCCTTTATTGAGGAGTCATTTGTCTGACCACACATTCGTCAACAGTTGGGGTGGGGGGTGGGTTGCTGCCCCCCCATTCATCAACTAAAATAAGCCTGAGCTCCACTCTGACTGACAGTCCACTTAAAGTGCCACCGGGCTGAAAGACAGGATGTTATCTTTTGCTCTTTCTTTCTCCCTTCATCTGCGCCTCACTCACTCCTACAGCCCAACAAACTCCCACAAACCTGCATCTAATAAAAAGTATGTCCTTCTATAGTTATGACGATACTCATTCACATTATGTAATCCAAAGCCCCTTAACCTAACCCCAAACATAACCCAAAGTCCAAACTTCACCCTAAAACCAAATCCTAACACTCGTGTGTATAACACACACACACACACACACCTGTCTGCGTGTGTCAAACAGTAATACACTCTGACATCAGCGGTGATGGCGTGTAAGTCCAAAAAGTCAGTCAATGCCAGGAATGCTCTCTCCACAATTAGCCAGTCGTTCCTGAAATCCCACGAGAGCGTAACTATGGAGACGCAGTGAACAGCTAGGCTGTCCGTGGGGAGCGCGGTCTTTGTCTGCCTGCTCCTGAAGGTTCGTGTCAAAAGGGAAATCGGATATTTTCTTATTTAAAGGTTCGAGCAATGAGCTGGAAGGATCTCAACAAGACAAAGACAGAGAGGTGGGAGGGAGGGAGAAGGACAGAGGTCAGACGGAGGAGGACGTTTAAAGATACAGATGTGAATTGTGTACCTGCTATGTGGATGCATACTGCGGGCTCCTTTGAAAGGTTAAGTGCTGAAAAGCAGTGATCGCTGACCAGCTGTTCCTGAGAGTTTAGACCAATGTCGGCTGGAGATGAGGACACTGGACCACTGGGTCGCACAGATGTGAGCAGCTTGACTGAAACGGTTTCCCTGGTGACGGGAGGCTCTGGCTCAGGGGTCGGTGAGGCCGCTGCTGCTGCTGGGAAGCAGAACATGTCACTGTATCGATGACATCACTCCTGAATTGTTGTACAAGCTCTACAATGGTTTTGACTACAGACAAGTCAAGTTGTGATATATTGAATAGGCTAATGATGAAGAGGTTGTGTGGTTTCCCAATCCATCTAAAATAAACTAAACATTTTAGTTGACAGCGCCTTGCATTAGTCAGCACATCCTTTCACATCTAGCTGTAAAAGAATGGACTGAAGAAAACGATGGGTGGGTGGACTGTTTTGGAAATATGATTAGGTTAAGATGATCTCACGGCTAAATATTTACTACATCCCCACAGATGATAAAATGTCTGTTGGTTCATTTCCAAAATAGAGCCCCCACTGACTGATCACTTCATACACAATCAGCTGGCATGTCTCGGTTTACAGGGAGGAGGACGGAGAGAGGGCACATAACCAAGCCTAACCAGACACGCGTGAAAAACTCGGTTTTACTGTCGACAACCAGCAGCACCATTTGAAGGGCTTATGCTGATGAACCTGACTGTACCACTCCATCTTTCCGCTCACTATGTCACACTACACAGAGCAAAACAACCTCTTCATGCATTTCGCCTGCGGCTCACCCTGAAGTGTCTGTGTGGGGCTCTGTTGCTGGGAAGACGGGGACAGAGACAGAGGCTGGACACTCTGGCTCAGACTGATCTGAGTCTCCTCTCTTTGGACTCCTGCTTCTCTCCCTTGAGTGTCTGAGTCCAGGTTTTGGGTAGAGGGCTGGATTGTAATAGTCTCAGTTTCTGTGAGCTGCCCCGTTTCCCTCCTTTCCTCAGCCGTTGCTGTCCTCGCTTCCAACCTCTCCTGCTGTCTCGTCTCTGAGGGTTCCTCTTCGTCCTCCTGACTAAGGAAGGCGTGAGGGTCCCATTCCACATCAGGGGAGTCCAACAGTGTTTCCAGGGTGTCTGCGTGCATCAAAGGAGCACGTCCTCCCCGAGTACCTGCCCTGCGCCTGTCACGGAGGTGTCGAGAGACCCCTACCGCCTCGGCCTCCGCGATGGCGATGTAGGAGAAAGTCAGCTCGAAGGAGTTCTGGCGCGGCGTGCCCCAGACGGATGGAGATGATGCCAGTCCTTCGTCATCATCTAGATCTCTGTCCCCCGCATCCTCCTCGTCAGACCACTCCCTGGCTGTTTGCAGCTCGTACATCTCGGACTCCTCGTTTCCGCCTGAATGACACACAAAACCAAGAAAAATGGCTACCCTGGAGCACAGACGGACATGCAGAGAAACAGTAATCACTCAGGCCACAGGAGCAGTTTCTAACTCTTCCAGCTGTTCATTCAATAAAAGAGATTAAGTGTGTGTTTCTTAGTTCAGTGTTAAGCAACGAGTGTCTTTTTACTTTGAATAAATGTCAGATGAAAGCATGCAGGTGTGTTATCTGCTGTCTGGGAGAAGAACGGTGTGTGTAACGTCTAAAGATGAAAGTGCAGAAACAACTCTGCTTCCAGATTTGAACTATAAAGCGGTTTCTGTTCTAACCTGTGGATCTGAGGAGATACATGACAGTAACTTTTCTGGTGACTTTATGGTCACTGATCTATTAGTAAATGACAAATATTTTCAAAGGAGTGATTCTTCTTACCATCGGTGCATGGAGGTGTTGAGTCCGGAGTGGACGCCACAGAGCCATATTCCTCTGGAAGAAAACAGTCAAATGTTTAACACAAATCTTGCGAAAGTGCACAAACAACTGTCAGGAACATAAATGTGTCATTACCGTGAACCCATTCCTTCATCTTAATAAAGTGCCTCTCAAAACATTCACAAGGTGTGTGACACTGCAGCACCTTGTTATGAGTCATTTTTAAAAGTGAACTGTGCTTCATAGCACTGAGAAAATCACAGAAAACAAATGCCACTGAACATAATACTACATGTGTATGATGGACGGATGGAGGAATGTGACCCCTGTAATTGCATACTGTAGGTCAGTGAATACACAGCTAAAGTGGCGGCAGTAAAGGCCTTCAGGACAGTCCACGCTGTAGCCAGCATGACATTAGCTAATAAATCAATGAATGAAGCATATTCTCATCTGTTCAGTTTGAACAAATACTAACAAGTGACCAAAATCCACTGGAATGTAATTCTAAAGCACATCAGCTGAATCTTATGACAAAAGCTAAACACAACACAGATGTGACAGCACAAGAGAAGCTTTTAGGGGCAAATAACTTGCATTGCTGATGTGCCTGCTTGCAAATCTTCTCGCACACGTCTGTAAATCAACAGCAGGCGACGACGACGGCAGCATGACACGTCTGTTTGCAGACTGCATCCATCCGTTCAGCCATGTGTTTGTTAAAGGCAGGTGGAAGGGAGAGGAATGGAGAGTAGGCAGAGGCAGGAAGAGCAGGGGAGGAAGCTGAGCTAACACAGACAGTGCTGACAGCCGTTAGCCAGAAAAGATGCTGAGCTGGAATAAATATGACGACGGTCCAGTGAGATAAATTCATGCACACCTCCTACGTGGACAATGCAGATGGAAAAAGCAGAACAAAAGCAAACTCACGGCAGTGGGAGAATCCTAAAACCTGGCCCATGCTCCATCAAGGCATCGCTGGGCCCATTCAGTCTGGAAGCCCCCTCCTCCTCCTCCTCCTCCTCCTCTGCTGCCGGCACTTGCGTGCTGTGGATACACACACACACACACACACACACACACACACACACACTCTCTCTTTCTCTTTCCTCTCTTTCTTGGTCGTCTGATGAGCGGCTTCCTCCCTCTCCTGCCTCTCGCTCTGTCACTCAGCAGCCCCGCCCTGGCTCACTCCACCATCCTCCCCTCTGCTCCCTCCTTCCTCCATCTCCTCATGCATCGTTACGACTGCAGCTGTAGTAGTGTATGCTACAGTGAAGGGAGGGGGACATGAGTGTGTCCCTGTCTCCGTCTGAGCTTGTTGTCACTTCCCATGCATTGTTAATCCAAGTGAAACCCTCTCCCTCATCATGTGATTTCATCTTTTGGATGCAGACTGTGAGAGGAGGAGCAATGACTTATTAATAATGAATAACATGAGCATATATAAAACACACAGAGAGAAGGATGCAAATAAGGACCGACAGCTAAGGCTGAAGGCTCTGTCTGCTTCACGTTGCTTTAGATCCACACAGCATGTGTATGTGTCAGTTATGTACAACAGCAAGAATAAAGAAATACTAGTGTTTTACATTTATAACTACACAACAAACCATGCCAAAAGATAACTATAAAACCTGAGGTATAAATAATATATGGAGTCTACTAAAAGGTTTTTATAATGGGATGAAAGGATTGTGCATGAGTGACCTGTAGGGGGCAGTGTTGCTGAGCTGCACAACTGATGAATGAAAAAGGTTTAGAAACTTGCATGAAGAAGTGTGTGAGGCTGTGCTGTGTTACATATCACATTTCATACGTGAAGGCATTCAGTCTGAATAGCTCTTTGCATAAACGCAGTATAAACACCACGTGGACTGAAATAAACTTACAGTAACAAAATTATGCAACTAATTCTTAATAACATAATATCATTATTATTATTTTTTTGACCACATCAGAGTTGTGCCCTTAACAACATGGTTATTGTGTATGAGGTGTTAGGGAACCTGACGGATTAGTGGTCTCGTACTGGAGCTTGAGTAAGTGCCGTTATTCCTGCAAGTGGTGTGAGGCAGACTAGATCAGAGCACAAATCGTGTTAAATCGTGGCACACACAGGGCGAAACGCTGCCTGTGGCACCCGGTTTGCTCTGTGCAGGCAGGTCCGACTAGGATTAATGAAAGTAAACAAATGCACTTCATCTGTGAGCAGCTGATAAAAGGCTTATTCCTACTTTTAGCTGTTGGGGAAACACGTATCCCACACAGGCCTAATAGTCAGGAGTTCCTTCATCTTAAGCAGGCCAAGAGCTCCAAATATAACACGATTAAGATGGGCAGCTGTTATGTTGGGAACAATCAGGTCTAATACATATGCTACTTTGTTTTATTCTTTAAGAAATACCTGCACATAATTATTAATGTGATATTGTTTTGTATTTCTTTTTTATTTTGTTAAGAAACATAATTTTCCTTGGCTCTACCAAATAATCTTGAAACGAAAATAACTTATGATGATATACTAGAAAGAAATAACTAAATCACACATTGGCTGGACTTCTATTTGGCCTTAAATGCACAAAACGCTGGCAAGAACATGGAATATTACTGAGGCCTCCTAATTTAAAAGTCTAATTTGAAAGATAAAATCATAATGTGGGTGGCACATTAATTTTACCTTAAAGTAAATTTTGTAATGCTTATGAAGCTTTTGGTCATATCACATGATGTTTAAAGTAGGTGGAATTTGCTACCTTTCATGAAAATATATTTCAAAACTAATTCAATAAGATTCAATAAGAGAACTAATAAAATGTATTAAATGACAAATCAAATCCCTACAGAATCTATATACAGGCCTGATTAATCGGATCCCAGTTGTCACACTATTATCACACTAATCTGCGCATACGTGCGGGCACAGGTCATCTGGCAGGCCAGGTGATTATCCAGCATTGTTACACAGATGAAGGGAGGGAAAGAGCGAGCGGAGGGATAAACAAACAGAAATAGAAACGCCAGTAGAAACGCAGGGCACATGCACAGAGAGGAACCGGAGAGCAGGAGGTAGATGCAACAGAAAGACAGAGACAGAGTCAAAGGCCAGTGAAGAGATTCTCTGATGGTCCCAACAGGCTGAACGGTGAATGAAAATGTGCCTCATCATTTTCAACAGGACTCAGTTTTTCATTTAACAGGATTTTCCTCATTTAAAGTCACTTTTTGGTTACCTGCTTGGAGTGAGACAGTTCAACTGTTGCGCTGGACCTGCTGAGGAAAACCCAGGGCCGGAGGAGGGGCACCAGGAGGAGACGGGCTGCTGCCACTTCCAGCAGAAAGCTTGAGCACAGGCTCCGCGGGGTGATGAGGACGGCGAGACGGGCGAGCAACGTGGAGGTGCCCTCCTTCCTCCGGCAGCTGGTCAAAGAGACGGAGAAGATGGTCACCTTTTTCTTCAAAGGGGGGTCCAGGGAAACAGGGCCTGTGGTGGAGGGCAATTTTGATGAGGACGACTCGATGCCGAGCCCGTACCTGGAGCGCCCCATCATGGAGAAGTTTGTGTCGGAGGGGGGGTCTGAGTTGGGGCTGAACTATGCGGTGGCCAGCATGCAGGGCTGGAGGGCTCAGATGGAGGACGCCCACACCTGCATGCCCCAGCTGAGGGGAGAGCTCACGGACTGGGCTTACTTTGCTGTGTTTGACGGACACGCAGGCACCACAGTGGCACAGTACTGCTCCAGAAACCTGCTGGATCACATCCTGGCTACAGGTACAGAACACTTACTGGCTGATGATAAAACTGTGAGCGCTGAAGACGCTTCCAGTCGTTTGTTTAGAATGAATGAAGCCCCAGTTTATGACACCAAGCTCTTGTTCATAAAGTTTAAAGACTTGTACAGAAGGAGGCTATAAACAACGTGAGTCTATGAAAGAAGCTAATTAAAAGCAGATTAATTAAAGCTGGACAACATGCAACAGTGCATTGGATTATTTAGAGCTGACAAAACATACAGTAGAACGTGGGCCACATTTCAGAGGAAGAATTCTATTGCAATGCTTATTCTCATATCCTTTAAGTGAGCAACGTTCAGGGATTATAAAAAAAATGAAAAAGGTAAATAACCATGGCCTGGAAAAACTTGATCAAAAAAGTCCAGCTCCAATGAATTTACTGCAAAAGAATCTCAGTAAAATTAAGCCAGAAACCCTAAATATTTTTACACTATTGTTACTCCAACAAAATGGTGCATCTTCTTGCTGCAGTGGTGGTTTTACTCCATGTTCAACAGGTGGCATCAAGACAGACGAGGACCCCGAGCAAGTGAAAGACGGGATCCACGAGGGCTTCCTGGACATCGATCGCCACATGCACAAACTGGCTCGTGAGGACAGCTGGGACAGAAGTGGCTCCACCGCAGCGGCGGTCATGATTTCACCACGATACGTCTACTTTATCAACTGTGGGGACTCCCGCACGCTGCTCTGCCGTAAAAGCCAAGTGGTTTTCTACACAGAGGACCACAAGCCGTTCAACCCCAGAGAAAAGGAGCGCATCCAGAACGCCGGCGGCTCCGTGACACTGCAGAGAGTCAACGGCTCACTGGCCGTCTCCAGAGCCCTGGGGGACTTTGACTTCAAGGAGGTCGATTGGAGGACAGAGACAGAGCAGCTGGTGTCACCGGAGCCCGAGGTGTACGAGCTGGAGAGGACATCTGAAGACGAGTTCCTGATTCTGGCATGCGACGGCGTGTGGGACGCCATCGGTAACGAGGAACTGTGCGCCTTTGTGCGCAGCCGTCTGCAGGTGTGCGACGACCTGAGAGAGATCTGCACCCAGGTCATTGACCTGTGCCTCTACAAGGTGAGACGTGAGTGATGAAAATGATGTGACACAAACGGTCGCTCAGATTTGGCGTTCAAACACTGCACCCGGAAACACTGAAGGGATCAAAACTAATTTTAAGAAGTTTGAATGAGGAAGAAACTAATGATTCACACACGCTTCCTCAGAGTAAAAACTGCTGGAACAGGCCGGTTGAGATATTGTTTCTTGCAATTTGGATAATGTGAAGTTGTTATCCTGGAGTCCCCAGTAGAATTTGTACTTTGTCAGTTATTTTGACAAAACACAAAAATGTTTTGTAGAAAATTGTTTAAATTTTCAGGGTTAGTGGATTTTGATCAAGTGAACTTGTATGTGCAGATAAGTACCTTGAATCATTAATGATTTGGGTGTAAACCAAAACATTAGGATCTAGAAGTTCTAATTTATGTCCACTTTGAATTGTCAGTGAAGCAGTTCCAGAGTTTTTTGAGATTAAAACCCAGCAGCTCACAAAAGTCAGTGGGAATTTACTCGTGTATGTAGATGCAGGAGCATCATCCTGTCTGAGCTCAGCACAGAAGCTGAATTTCTGAATGGTAGGCTTTACGTTGAGAGGAGGGGGTGTGAAGGGCAGGGTCTCAGGGAGGAGAAATTCCACTGACGTTGTTACGTAAGTAGCTTTCTCCTGCAGGTCTTAATGCTTGTTAGATGCGGCTCTATTAATAGCTGTTCTAAGGCATCCCAGGGTAGGTAGAAAGAAAAGGAACACGAGAGTCAGATTAAACGTGTTGATGAGAGCTCACCAGCTCAGAGGGTTTATCCTGGGCCGCTACTTATTTCAGACAGGACTGCTCACTAACAACAGGTTGATGGGTACACTGTAAAAGTGCCATGATTCGTGCCGCCTGGTCACTAGATTTCTGAGGCAGATACTGATAGTGATTTTTTAAATGTTTATTAGTATGTCACCACATGTATTTTCTCAACATTTCCTTAAAAACACGTTGTTAATCGGGAATCTCAGTTCCTACTGAAACGAGCAAAGAGCACAGACTTGATTATTATTTTATTATTTTAATCACCATTTTGATGTAATATCTAGTTTTGATAAATTAATCAATAAGTTTATCGATCACATATTAACTATATTCTCAAATTGAAAAAAGTTTAATATTTGCTTTAGTAAAATAGAAGCAAAAAACATCAATACTGAAGAATCTAGTGACCTCTGTACTGTGTTGTATGAGTAGATGTGTCCACCCATCCTCAGTCTCAGCCTCCGTGTCCTCTGTCTCCCTCCACAGGGCAGCCTGGACAACATCAGCATCATCATTGTCTGCTTCCCTGGCGCCCCCCAGCTGTCACAAGAGGCGCTGCAGCAGGAGGCAGAGCTGGAGCAACACATTGACACCAAAGTGGAAGGTGATTTGCTGCTTCAAAGCTGCACCCCCATCAGTCACACTGCTCCCTTATGGCAAATAACCATTCTGTTCTGACTATCTCCATTCCAAGAAATTATCAGTTCGATGAGGTCCAGAGATGAAGACCCCGACCTTCTTTATGTGATCAAATTCCTGGCTGCAGAGGAGATGCCAGGCCTTCCGCCAGGAGGAGGCATCACCAGCAAGTGAGTGTGAACAATTCTTGTCTGAACAACAAGACCCAAAATTCACAGATATGTTTATACTGGAGCCAATTTTGTGGAGTCCAGTGTGAATCTCTGTTTATGTACCACAATAGTTTTTTTCCCCTTTCTTTGCAGACGAGACTGTATCATCTCTTCATATCAGAAACATATTATGACTCTCAGAAATCAAGAGCCCATGGTAAGACAATTAATAATTAACAATTTGTTTAGGTGATTGTAAAGCAAATGTAGTGGTTCAAGCTGTTAAGTTTTGGAGTGTTACAGTTTTTAGAAATGGCAATTGATTAATAATCATATATGAAAGTGCTAGGTTATGGGAAAATTTACAAAATATCAGAAACAAGCAAAAAATGAAGGCCAACTAATTCCCAGAGACCAAGTAACAGCTGAAAGTTGCTTGTTTTGTTCAAATACACAGATACTCAGTATGTTTAAGACAAATCAAAGCAGATTTTATGAGCTATAGAAATATTTGGTATTTTTCTTTTAAAAAGTTATGTGTAGAAGGTATTGATGATAGTAACATAATGTTTTGTCTTGTGATGCTTCAGGACATTGAAGGATCGGAGGAGGAATCAAACTGAAGCTGTTACCGTGGAAACTCATTATCAGCGTCACCATCTCCATGGTTACTGACTGGATCAAGAAACTTTTAGATGAGCTTTAAAATATTCCCTGTGTAATAAGAGTGTTTGTTTGTGGTCAATCAAAATAACATTTAAATTTGTATTTTTTTTTATTCAACTGTACCTGGCAAAACGATTTGTTATTGTAACATAATATTTAAATGTTCAATTTTCAGGGATGCACTAATAACTACATTTCTCTATATGCTTTTGAGGGAAAACATATGATCTGACACCCTCAGCCTAAAGCAATAAATTACACAAAACCTAAAATGGTATTTCACACATCAAAAAAGGTCTTTGCTGTAATTTATGTCCCCCACACACTGTGCTGCACGTGTATCACAAGGTCTTGTGATGAACCTCGGTATCTCTGAGTAAATTATTAGTTTGCACAACGCTGTCAAGGAGCAAAGGTGACATGGATGGCAATGACTTGTTACTGCAAGAACATAAACACGTGCCATAAGCGAGGAGCCAGAGGCAGAGACACAAAAGGATAAACGATGCAGCTAGGGGTCAGAGAAAGGGATGGGGGGGGGGCTGGAGAGCCCGGCCAGGGAAGAGGGTGCGACGTTCCCAGGAATTAGCAGACATACCTCATTAAACGTGCCCCCGGTGGCACTTTGGAGGGGATGTGTGATGTGTTACATTAGCATGTGATTTAAAAGCTGGTCACAGTTAACAGCCTGATTAAGCTCAGCGAGCCCTAAATTACACATACTGCAAAGTCAAATGAAGCATCGTCTGGATTTATGGTGTTCCCACTAATTCACAGTAGGTTTGTGACGTCGAGATTCTTTGAATAAATGAGATATACAGTGGATTTGATACATTCTGCTGATTCGTTTCTCAGTTCCTTCGTTTGTTTGACACAGTGCTTTTTCTCTGCAGAGGTGGTGATTAATGTATTTCCATTTTATGCTACTTTTACCTCACTACAGTTTGGATGGAAATTTACCTTTTAATTAAATATAAATATGTACATATACATATAATTGTCAATACATATATTTGACAATTTTTACTTTTTTATTGCTTCTAACTAAAACGTCTGCTTCAGAATAGGATGAATATTGATGAAATTCTCATAGAAAAGGTTTGAAGCAGTTCTCTCTTTGAATCTGTACATGTCAAATACAGATCGTAGATTCCTGGAGATTTTCTTTTTTGCACAGGTGGAACTTGACTTGTACATCATGATAATAACAACATTAAGTTAAAATACTTTTTGTTTTCAACCAGACCTGTACTTTACTGTTCAAAGAGGGTGTAATTTCTACTTTTACTATATTCGAAGTAGTGCTTCTTGTAGTTTGCTCTTTTTAAGCAACGTACATTTTCTGGAGTATCAACTTTCTGTAACTAACAGTTCACCTGATATTTAGATATTAGAACATATTAAAGAAAGAAAACAGTAACCTGTTTACCATTTTGGGAGCTATAAGAACCACTTTTCCTGTGCCAAAATAATATTAATAATATTAAGATTAATATTAACTGAGTGGTAGAATTTTCATACACAATTAAATCTCTTATCATGGGGCATTAACTTAAAATTTGAGCCCGTCTTTGGACTTACAATCCTGACTTTAATTTCGACATTCAAACGCACTTTCGGCACAATGAGAAATATAAAAGGTGAAGATTGAAGGTCACATCAAACGCTTCACTTCTGCTCGTTTAGCACACAATGCTGCTGCATGTAAAGTGCAAAATTAATAAGTCAAAGCTTTAAGGAGGCTCACATGCAGACATGGGTTCTTCAGAATGTGTTGTGAGGGTGTGGCAAGACTCAGCACCTCTGTATTAATTGGCTGTGCCGGGCCTTTACTGAAGCGTGTCCTTCTCACCTCCTCACTCCCGAGGAGTCGGATCACTCGAGCATTCGACTCAGGGCAACACGGCTCAGTCGGGAGCATTTGTGGACAAAGTTAAAGCGGAGGAAGAGGTGGAAAAAAAAAAAGGAGCCCGAGGCGAAGGCAAGAAAAGGCAGACAGAAAGTGTGAGTAATGGCTGTGACTGAATGGTATTCAGATATGTAAGATGGGAACAGAGGTGTTGTCTCACACTGGGATGGTCCGGACGTGAGCCAACAGTTCCATCTGTAAATGGAAATGGAAAACGGACAATTTATATGTGCCCGTTTCCACCACAACGTCAACAGGTAGTGTTAATGTTGTAACTGATCAGTGTGTGTCATCAAAAGAGAAAAGTGTAAGTTATGAATTATTAGTGGTCAGTATGCAAGAACAAGGACAATGAGCCGTGTCTTCCTGTCAGTTAAAAGTCATCTCTTAATCATCGGCACTGAAAAAGATTAATCAATAGATATTCAAAGAACCCAACAAACAATTTGCTAAAAATGCAAACGACCATCATCTTATTTCTTGCAGCATATAAGTTAAATGTTTATTAACACGAGTGGCCCCGTGATTCTCTTAATCATCATTAATTCATTCATTATTTAGTAGAACTGGATTTGGACTATAGTCCTTAAATCTGTGACCTAATTATTGAGCTATAGTCTGACAAAATGCCTATGACCACAAACTAAAATTAGGCAAACGGACATGGACAATATTGCTGGTACCCTCACACACACACACACAAAACTTACAGCTGACAACAGCAATAAATGAAAAAATTTAAGTCCTAAAATCTGAATTAGCTTTTGACTGCAGATTAAATAGAATATTATAAATAATACAACAGATTAAGAGTCCAGACAGATTTGTTAGAAAGACCATATATCATTGGATTATACTCATATCTTAAACTGTTTACATCACATCTGTCTTTAAACTTGTCATCGATCATTTTGCCTGTTTTAATTGCAAAAACGTGGTCACTCTGCTGTTTGGTTTGGCTTTTCTTGTGTCGTCTAAAATACTCAGTGGAACCAAAAAGTCTTTTATTACTTTACATATTTCTTATATGGTTATTTGGGTAGATTTCTCTTTTTCCCCTGGCAGTGTGGCCAAATATTTTGTCCAGTGTCTGTATAATGCACAAGTTTATGTTCATGGATTTGTAGGAGTGTTGAAATGTGCATTTTTAGTAAATTTAATATAAAAATAAAAATTTTCTCTCATGTTACTTATGAACTACAATAGTTTTTTTTTACATTTTCAGGCTGAGTTTCCAACATGTCATGATAACTACGACAACATCTAATATGAAAAGATTTTTCATAGATCAGTGTATCATTTGTCTACAGTTGAACGTTAAACGTTTCAGCGACCCTTTGAATGAGGATCTGAAACAAACTTTAGACCCGCGGGACTGAGGCCCAGAGTTTTTCTCATCTCGGGCCGAACAGATTCAGCTGGTTCAGTTTTCACTGACGCCGCTAAAATGCCGCCGTGGCTCGACCAATCAGACGCCGGTACAAATTCCCTTAATTGAAACACCTGTGTAAGAGAGGAGCAGCGGAAAAGCCGGCTGCGTCCTGACGTGTTCGAACCTGCGGTCCTCGTCTGGGTCACATGGAGCAAACCGACAAAGTCCCTGAGGAGCCGGTCGGCACGGTACGGACCGGACTGAAGTCCGCACGCCCCCCCTGAAGTGAACCCAGTCCTCTCAGTCTAACTCTGTGTCTCCCACCAGCAGCCGCGCAGGATGGACGCAGGAGACACCGGCTACGGCGGCGCGCCGGGCGGCAAGCAGGCGAGCAGCGCGGCCGAGTCGGAGGCTGCACCGCTGCTCGTCCCGGAGCCCGAGCCGGAGCCGGAGCCGGCTCAGCACTGGAAGCCCATGTCCAAGCCGGAGCTGGAGGCGGCCGCGGGGGGGCCTGGCTGGCGCAAGATGCGTTGCTACGCCGTGCTGCTGTTCTGGCTGCTGTGGGTCGCCATGCTCGCCGCCTCCGTCGTCATCATAGTGATGAGCCCGCATCCGGTCGCCGCTCCGCTCAAGTGGTGGCAGAAGTCCCTGTTCTACCGGCTGCAACCGGGGGCGCAGACCCAGGGGTCAGGGGGCATGGACGGTGAGGAAGGGGGATTATCATCATCATCATCAGCAGCAGACCCAATCCTGCAGCTGGTCACTCAGATACGACTTACACTCACAGGCCACTTTATTAGGGACACCTGTTCTACTGCTCCCGTCAACCAATGACAGGGCAGCAGCTGAGCGCATTTAAAGTATGAGCATCAGAACGTTAGCTGGGATTTTCCTGCAATTTGCAATCAGGTTTTACAGAGAATGACCTGGAAAAAAAGAGAACATCCAGAGCAGCAGCACTGGGAATGATCTGTAGAGGTCAGAGAAAGGTCAGAGGGCATCCACCTCTGTACTAGTGAGGTGCAGCTAATAAATTGGCTGATGAGCGTTTGCCACTTATACAGTATTTCATCAAAATGTCGGGTTAAAGTAGACTGACTCCTGGGGCTTCAACATGACATAATAAAACAGAATTTGTTAATTACATTTTTTGTCCGGTAAAGTTGATGCTTGTTTGATCATGTGTAAAGCAGCACAGCAAACTTGGAACAGTGTGCAACTTCTCTCTGAAAAGAGACTCAGAGTTTTAGTCAGATGTTAATGTGATGCAAAGCAAATTGAACAACTTAAAAAGTTTCAGGACAAGTTCTGTGGCATTAGTACCCTTGGTGCAGTAATCATAACTCCAAAGTATAATGACAGTATTTAGTCTAATGTTTTATTTCTTTCAAGCGATTTGTGAGCAGCTTCCCTACCTCAGGTCTCTGGGTATAGGGGCCCTAATCCTGGAGGGCCTGTTTGAGGAAGAAGTGTTTCCTTTAAAAGTCAATGAGACCAGAGAACGTGTTGGAATGTTACATCAGATCCAGCATCTGATCTTAGAAAGCAACAAAACAGGTGGGTTCCCTTCGCCAGAGGCTGGCCGGATTTGCTCTGCATTAATGCTGATTCCTGCGGTCTTGGTTTCCAGGACTCAAAATGGTGTTGGACCTCTGTGAACTGAATCTGTTGGGACCTCATGATTTATCAAGAAACCCAGCCACAATACAGGTAACATTTTCTGAATATGCGATAAAGCATGTTAAGGTCTCATACAGTGGTTTTTAAAAGATGACTCTCTTTCTCCCCAGCATGCATTACGGTTCTGGTTGGAACAGGGTGCGGCAGGTTTTGCAATCTGTGACACAGATGCAGCATATTCAGAAAAGGTAAAAACCTGGAATATTTCTTTAAACTGTTTCCCTTAAACTTGGTCTTTCCAATGAAATGTTTATATTACAGACTCTGATGGGGTGGAGGGACGTCCTCAAGGAATTCAGCAGCGAGGATGAGGAAAGGTATTGTAGCACATGCGCTTAAGTTTTTTTTTTTTGTTTTTTTTTTATTATAAAGCTATTGCCCAGTGTTGTAAAACTGTGGCTGTCTGCATGTCTCTTCAGAATTATGGTTGTGAAACAAACAAGAGATGTTCTGCCTCCTCTAAACACGACCAGTCAGAATGTTAAACTTGTGGATGTGGTCATGAGGTCAATTCTGCCGTCCTCTCGTCACCACCTCCCTACTCATGAAGTGGCAGCTGCCATAAAGACAAAGCTGCAAACAAGAGAAGAAGATATATGGCCAAGCTGGACAGTAAGACCCAGACCTACAGTAAAAATGTGTTCAAGTATTTGCAAACCGAAGAAAATGGTTGTATAATTGCTGTTTTACCACCACAGGGTGTTTCCACGGATCCTTCCTTGAATTCAGTTTTTTGTTTTCCCCATGTTGAAGTGACACATTGCATAAACCATAATTGATTCGTGGTCCTCTGGTTTAGGGGAAGCGTTGCAATTTACATGACCTGATAAAACCCTTTGTTTCCTCAGATCGGCGGTAAAGCCTCTCATAACTTGAAGAAATTACTGCTGGTGTTGCTGATGACTCTGCCGGGATCACCTGCAGTGCAACACAATTACGTGGTCAACCAGACGCAGGTAAAGTTCCTGTTTGCGGCTGGGCCTGGTCTTTGTTTTAAAAGTTCACCACAGAAAAGGTTTCTGCCAACAGAACATGTCTGGAAAAGCCATGGGGAGAGAAATGAACAATCCGAGTCACAAATCTGTATTTAAAGAAACAATAGCATCAGCTGAGTTGGCTACAGCTTTGTGACACTTTCTCTACCGTTGATCCCACAGGACGGCAAGACTAATTCAACTGTAGCTCTCTTCAGCTCGCTCAGTGACTCCAGAGCCAGAGAGGAAGCTCTTCTCCACGGCAGCTTCACTTTCCTTCCCTACAACACCTCCAACGCTTCATCTAACTCCACTCTTTTCTCCTCCTCCCTCCCGATGTTGGCCTTCCTGCGCTCCTGGGGTTGTGTCCACTTCCTCATTCTGCTCAACGTTGGGTCGGAGCGTCACCCTGTGGATGCCGCCTGGGCCCCGAGCCTGCCTGAGCACGGCGTGATTGTGACCAGCACGGGAATGGACCGCATGGGGTCGACGCCTCTGAACACACTGGAATTGCAGCCATATGAAGCGGTTGTCATAAAATTTTAGACAGGAAGTCACTTGTAGAATATTTGTGTTGTCAGTGGGGGTGGAGGTGCTGGGATATGCCATTTTCTTAAAGAATGGGAAAGGTCTCAAATTTGTTCTGATTGGTGCTTCCACAGCACTGAAAATAAAATAATTAATTTATTATGTGTGGCATCATTTGTCAGCATAATGTGCCCTTTAACTATCTGCACTCCATCTCTTCAGTGGTGAAACACATCCCGAATGTATTTATATTCACACACTTGTCATCTACTGCACACTTTAATGGATTTATTACTAATTCCACACTCGTAGAGGATTTGGCAGCAGCAGCTACAGCTTCAAGTCCCTGCAAGTGTTTCACACCTGGAAGTAGAAGGCTTGTCCCATAATTCAGGCAGATTCTGTCAGACTTTGTCAGATCACACGGAGAAGCGTGAACAGCCATCTTCAGAGGATCTATGGGGTTTGGACAGTCGGTGGCTGTGGGCTTCAGATCAGACATGACAAAGTGTGACCAGCTGGTCTGCGAGAGGGGAGAAGGACTGACCTCACGGCCAAATGTCTGTTAGTAAAGCAGAGAAAGTGACGAGTTAATGAGAGTGAAATGTTTAACAAAATGCTCTATAATATTAAACTCTGTGGATCTTTGTTACCAGGTGAGGTGGAGTGTTTACAACCTTCCCAACGTTTAATCCTGATGCTTTTGATCCACAGTATGTAACCAATTTTGCTGGATGCCTTTGAGTCGGACGGCCCCATTAGAGACATTTCAGCGATTACCTGCTCCAGCCAGCTGTACCTCACGTCTTGGTTTTGGTCCATAATATAAGTGTGACGACATTATGTTGACTCATAAACAGATGTGTGCGGTTTCGTGCTATATCCAATCAATTTGTTACAGGTGGAACATTACAGGAATTTTTTTGCTGTGATTTCCAGACACAAGTACAGGAGGAAACATGAATTGGCATGAATTCACACAACCTAGAAGTATTATATTTTTATGTTATTCCTACTAGAGATTTGTGATCATGTCTATTGAATTTTAGGATATTTACAAAATGACAAGTCCGATTTATGAGCTGAGTTTGTGCTGGCACCATTTATGTGGAGTACTAAAAGACATGAATGCATGAAATGTTGGGACTATTGATGCTTAATATGTTCAAAATACGGCTATTTGTAAAATATGTAAAACGTCAACATGTGTCTTGTATTATGAACAAAGCAGTCCAGTTGTGCAGGGCTGCAGCAATCACTCAGTCACTTGTCGAAGTTGCTGACAAAATAAGCCACACTGAGCCACATGCTGATTACTTTTGCATGAGGATCAAACGCCTTGGGTGAGCTGTTATTGAGCAACTGAAGTCTGGGAATTAAATCAAGGCTTGCACTGATTTGCGGCACTCTTTGGCACATGCGGCCCTAATTGTTTTTGCAACGTTATACTGTCTCCGAAGAGTGTTCACCAGATGAGAGGACGTGGCTTCGAAGTGCACATCCAGTCTTGGAAGTGTAAAGTGCCTCCGGGTGACCACACTGTGGTGCTGCAGTCCCAGCTCCGCCGCTCGGTCTCTAACCTTTGTCTGAGACCGAGGTCAGTGGGAAATCAGAGTTTCTATAGATGCAAACCAATATTTATACATACAAATGAGATTGTTTACACAACAAGCTGTCAGCATTAATCTTTCAAACTCTGTACTGCCATTTTTATTTGAACGGGCCGTGTTGATTCCCCACATCAACCAGCAGTTTTAAATGTAAATATTTATTCTGCCTGTGTTCACACTCTGACTTTCAATCAATACGCATCATATCTGTCACTGTTTGTAAACATGCCACATCTAAGAAACGTACCCCCCGCCGCCCCCAACCAACCTTTCGCCCCGTCACCCACTTCTTCCTAAACTCTAACAAGTTACTTGCCGTCTAACCACATTCAATTCTAAGCCGCCACTCTGCTTTCTTCTGGGATGACTTCTGGTTGCTAAAGAGGTTCGTTAATTCAAAACACACCAAAAATGATTCTACAGAAAGGTTTTTCAGCCAGTGCTCACAAATGAGTTGCTAATTTCCAAATCAGCTCAACAATCATTTACACTCACGACCAACTGTATTGACTCTGTTTTATTTTTCAACGTTTGCTTCCATCTTATACTGAATATACTCACATATTTTTCCCCTAATTGTTTGGCAGTTCCACGTCTACAGTGAATGTTACAGACATTTTATAATTTATATAGTAGAGACAAAAAGATGTGACACAGGTTTACATCTATATTTCATTTCACATGAATAAAATGTGTACCGTGAAAACTACTACTTAATGTTCTCTTCTACCTATTTTATTGGGCTTAAATCTCCACTATTTACACCCTCAAAGAAAAACTGTGCAAGTGGTAATGTGTCAGACTCACATGGGGTCGTGTATGCATGAGCATCAAAAACGATGAAAGTGAAAAGCAAATGTGCAACACACACACACGCGCACATACACACACTCAAATCACCACGTTTGTTATCCCCATATATCTCCATGTCACCACAGTTATAAAGATGCACAACAGAACAGAACAGTAACAAGGCATAAATATACTACATTGCAGTTACAGTATTAAAGTCACAATGATAAGAACCAAACCGACACAATCTCAGTGCATTTTGCAGTAGCAGAGGTTTTTAAAAGCAGGAGGCTCTTAAAAGAACATTCACGATCATTATAGGTAGCTTAGAAATAAGTTAATGTGGGTTGGAATCCAATGTTCATGCATAAAAAGCGCATTAGTGGCTGAAAAAAAACTTAAATTAGGCCAAGTCTGAAACTAAAGACGCCTTCAAACCTGAAAATCTGGTCTATTGACACATAATTGGAGGCAGGTTTAACTTCATATTAGCTCATTAAAGATAAATTAATTAATTTCACGCATATTTACTGGATGTGTGTACTGCTTGAGCTCTTTGATCAGTTTTGCAACAGGTAGAAGCATTTTCCACCACAACCAAAGAGCTTCTAATCAATCAGTACACAATATTACACGTTCACATTCACATCACTTCATAGTACTAGTAGTCGAGGCTGCAGGTACAAATGTGGCTAGTAAAAGGTTAATGCTGTCTGTCAGGAAACGCACGTAAATTGTTTTATGGGTTTATGACCAGCCCACACTCTGACTCAGAGAAACACTTACTGTTAGCAGGAGGAATATTTCCCAGAGCATTTTCACAGATGTTAAAGCAGATGCAATGCATCCAAGGCCGTCTATGATTAAGAAAAAATAAATGCAAATTCAGGGTTTGTGTTTTCAAAAAAACAACTTTTTTGCCATGCTAGCGGTTAGAGGTGGTAACCGCTTTGTCCAGACTGAAACATGGTTCAAAAATCATACACAAACATTCACATAACTGAGAAGCTGAAGGGTACTTCTGGCTTGTTGTGTCATGCCACCATGTGGGTAATTTTAGTTTGTTGCAGTTGTTCCTGTTTTTGTCATCCAAATTCTAATAATATATCCAACTTTGTTTCCCATATTACCAAGTATTACCAAGAAACAAAAACGTTTTAGTTTAATGGTGAATAATGTAAACATAAGACAGTATACCAGGCTTCTCCCAGGTGCTGGGAGATGTAATTTAATAATTGTATGTGAAGCTCATCTTTATGTTGACTAAGGCCTGCATCTAATATCATAGACAGCTGCGAACTCTCTATTTACCAGGAAGTACCTGGCTGTTCCCGAAAAACAAGGCAGATTGCTTGAGAAAAAGAAGACAGTATACATTCATGCATATTGTTTAGCCATACTTTACCCCAGTGCATTCTGTATTTTCTGATTTGACAGTATATTATTCATGGGTTCCATATCATGTGATGCATTCTTTAGTACTAGGTTGCAGTGCTGTTTCTTTCAAGGCACAACTCTCCCTGCAAAGGTTTCCATCAGTCAATGTACGTTTCAAACTGAGTGCAAGCGTTTTTGCCAAAGTTAGTTCACAGAAAAACTGTAGCAGCCACACACAGGAGGTTTCCACTGTGACAGATACGTCTTTGCGTTTGTGCCTCAAAGTTGTGGGTGCAGGCATTCTGTTAAACTGTCACAGTGTCTTTCAAGCACAAACGCCTCCCGTCACCTCGCACAGCCAGTTGCTGCTGCCGGCTGGGTCACAGAGGTAAATTGGAATACGTGTTGTTCTGAGAAATTGTCACGTCTGGGGGGCTGCGCTGTATGTGACTATTGTCAAGCGGCAAAGACAGAGCACAGTGTGCGGTCGTCTTCACAGCTCCTCTGCTGAAACGGCAGTTCAGAATAGACCAGAGGTGGCGAAACACAGACTTGCGACAGATGATGAAGACCCAGGGATCAGCGATGGGGTTCAAGGCGTACAAGCGAAAAGCATGTAGTTTCTTTGTGTCTCCACAAAATGGGTAAATGGCGTTGATAAAACCTGCAAACTGAAGAGAAAAGGTTGATGTTAGACACAAACTTTACTTTTTTATTAATATGAGAGATGAAAGAGAGGCGTGAGCTCTGCTGCACGGTACAGCTACTTTACCGTCCCTGTCCCACACTAAGTGACCACAAACAGAACTTCAGGGCGGTTAGTCAATCATGCTGCAGCCACTTTTCGACGCCGCAGAGCTTTTACGTTTACTTATCCAGAGCAGGTTTAAGCATAAATGTAGAACCGTGAAACCGGATTACAGTCCCAGCAGCATCATTAAATCAGCGAGGAACATTCTGTGCCTTGATCAGCATCTTTGCTCGAGATTAACCTTCTGTGTGAGCTCACAGGAGACAGCACCAAAGTAATTTTTTGTTTGACATTATTGGCATTTTGTAAAAGATTTATTATTTCAAGATAAACAATTTAAAAAGCATTTGGCGCAATGCTGCCCTGTTACAAGAAACCGAGGGAAATGTTGATGAAGGCACGTCTTTATTTGTGTAATTTTACATGTCAAATGGCTAAGTGTTCAAGTGTTCAACCACAAAATGCACATATTAATTGATAATATCCACAAGCAACGGATTCACTGGATAAAGCTTTGTCAAAGATCAGATGAAACGCTGTGTTTGCCGGTTGGAGCCAAACACCAGAACATGATGGATTGGATTGGTCGGCACTTTGGTCTTAAAACCAGACGAGAAAACATGAGCGTGTGTTCAGTATCAGTGTCACATGTGACTGGAGTTCATCTCGTTCTGCTTTAACTAAATGTCAGCATCTGACTTTCAGCAGCAGAACTGGTTTGGTGTGACAAAGCTTTTCTGAATATAAATGCAGAAAACCTGTGATGAAAAAAAGGGAAAACTTTCTTCTGCATTGACCTTTAAGGTGTGACAGACTGCAGACTGCAACTGGCGGCTTATTCATCCTGGGCAGCGAAGAGCAGCAGCGGCAGCTGGCTCAGGAAGCTTCTTTGTCACCTCGCTCCTCTTCTCTATCAACAATTCTCCATTTCCTCCATGAAATATCCAACAAACAGTGGTCTAATTAATGGCTTGTGCTGATTGAGTGCTTTTGTGCATTGGTGTAAATGTTTCCCTGTTGCTATGGCCTGGATTGAAAACTAATAAGATGGAGACAGAGTGAGAAGGGCCAGAGGGAGCGAGTCCAGAACGAGGCCCAACCAGAGTACCAGAGGGACGAAGCACAGGGCTGACTACGGTCTCTTCATGCTCATTAACAGTCTAAACTCACAAGGATGTGGTCACTGACAGTGATCTACAGATACACCCACGGACAGACAGAGGGAGGAACACGCTGACTGTACCCAAACCAACAACAACAACAATTTTCATGATTGATCCTTTGGAGATGTTGAGTTTGGTGGCGTACTAATCATCAAAACCCTGGAACATCGTCATCGTCTCAGATGTGTCAGTGCAAACAGGAACAAAACAACGTCCAGATGTTCTTGACTTTTTTAGGAAGTAATCATGTTTCTTGAGGTTTCGTGAACTCTCTTGAATTGCACAACTGCTGTTGCCAAATGCAGAATTACTGTTGGATTCTCACTTGTTTCCAAGGCTTAATGCGTTAGGATCAGACTTCAAGACATTTATAGTTTGAGATACATGAAGTAACTGACATATTTCCTTACAAAGAATGACATGTTTTTTTACACATTTGGATTGTTTGGATTGCAAAATTGATCCCTGAAAACAAGTAATGATTGCACAATCTGACCACTTCTTTTTCCTCTGACTGTTAGTTATTTTTATTTTTGGCAACTTCAGAATTACAAAAATCTGAACTTGTCTAATGATTCAGTTGAGAATTGTAAGGGCAGTAGAGCAAATGTGATTAAAGGAGCTCCTTTAGTTGGATGAACACGATGAAACTATATTATGTTTTAATCAATCATATATCTTTTACTTGCCCCTCAAAAGGCCCAAATTCCCCCTTTGCTTTGAAGGTTGCATTTGCAGACAGATTGTGTCACAGAGTTGCGACGAAGGCTACAATCGTAGGATCCTTTGCGGCCCAACTTCTCTTAAGATTAGCCTTATGCGATTCCATATGATGGACGCACACGTACAAATAATAAAATAAGACGACGAAGCCTGAAAACCTTGAGCTTTCACGAACCGTGTTGTGAGAGTTATGAGAGATGATGTCTGCTTAGCTTTCAAGTAGGTCAGTTAGCTGTTTATCAGACAATCAGATGCATCCAAATCAGAACAGCTGGTAACACTGTACATGCTCTGTAGACCCGGCCGTCTCGTTTTGGTACGGCCGTTGTGGTCTACGCTCCTGAAATAAGACACAGCCACAAAGTCACGTTAACATACCTGACAAGCCATCTTCAATAATGATAAACAACGATAACAATAAAGTACTATTAAGAACAGTGTTGATCTACAACAGTATTTATGATGTTTAAAGCGATCATGAAAACTTGCATTTCCCTAACCTGGGGAATGAGCTAATGTTTTAATTGTAAAATGCATTTTAATATCTTCTCACTGACTAGCACTGTCACAGCAACACATGCAGGAGGCAGTGGACCCAGTGAAGGCGTTATTGTACAACCTCTTTTATGACAACGTTGAACATGATTCACTTTCCTGGCTTATAAAAAAGAAACAGACATTATGCTGGCAACTATTTGTTATTTCAAACTTGAAGCAAAAACGAATCTCAGGCCGACTGCCATTAAACAAAAGAACTATCGCAGCGACACGTGTCTCTTGTGATTAACATGCAGTAACCGTACACTTTATTCATCATGCACTGTTGCCAGAAACATTTCAAACACACATGAATCCTCATTTGCGGCGCCATCATCCTGGCCCGCGTTGTCTCACTCAGCGGTACCACCCTCACCCAGGCCCGTGTTCCAGCTTGCCACCCTGCCTCTTATGGTCCTCTCAAGCACTGCATCGAGGGACACAAATCACCAGCTGTCCTCTCCAAGCACCGCCGACTGTGGGGCCAAAACTGATGACATGTCAGGTTCTCCTTAAACAGGAGTATATTAACGTGTCAGTGGTTTTTTTTTTTTCAAGGGCAGGCCACAAAGGGGTGTGCAGGCAGCGAGGTCTGCGGCGATTGTTTAGAGCGAAGCAGAAAAACTTTGCAGGAAGCATCTAAAGAATTTTAGCCTATAATCAGATTTGAGAAAGAAACTCAAGACACTGAACTGGTTTTCGCCATTTTTTACTTAAATTATTATTTGAATATCAAGTTATAGCCTGACCAATCACTGATTAATTAAAAGATTGGGTGAGTGGGTACATCTCAGCAGGATACTGTACATAAGACGCTATTCAGGGGCTGATGATTACTGCATCATTCAGGAAACAGACCCCATAATGGATGTCTACACTCTGCAACCCATTATTTTCCATCTTGTGGTCCTGGAGGACTCTTCCCAACTCTTTCTTCCTGATCCTGTTTCACTTTAGGATCATTATAGCAGGATGAGAGGAGGCAGCGCCGAGATTACAGGACTTTCAGACAGGACTGTTTACAGCAGTGAGTAAGGAGGCACGCAGAGAAAAGCTGCAGTGCTACAGACATCTTTAAAGGACGACTTCAATATTTTGGGAAACGGAAAGTAACATGAGAAGATCAATAGCCATCCTGTGTGCAAGACTGGTATTACTGGTATAACTGTGTTTTTTTTTTTATGCCAAATGGAGGCAACAAAAACAAGTTGTAAAAGCGACATATTTAGATCAGGCATAACATTACTATGCAATTTGTTGTAATCCAAAACAGAGGCTACAGTTTTTGGGTTGAAACTATCAGAAAGCTCATAATTTTACTATGGGTTTATTATTGAGGTGAAAGCGGTTAGAGTCTGAAGTGCATCATTAGAAGAGGAGCTTCTAATGGTTTGGTTCCCACCATTCAAAAGGAATGATTCTGGCCACACAGTACAATTATCACCTTTATGACATTATGAAGTAGCTATGGTGAACATGATTACCAGCAGTTACTTACATTATTTGCACATGAAGCAGACATGTATAAAATAGGCGCTTATTTGGAGTCGCGTCCACCTGAAAAGTCAGTTTTCACTCTTCCTTTGGTTGTTTTGCTTTCCAGCATTTTCTGAGAACATTATCTGTCTATTTTGGTGCTAAACGCTCCATTATGTTAAATGCTAACATGGTCTTTCTGTCATGTGCTGCTGAGCAGGGAGTGTTACCATGTTATGGCAAGTTATGGGGGAGGTGCGTGTTACTGATGTTCACTACCGGTCAAAAGTTTTAGAACACCCCAGTTTTTCAAGTTTTTTATTTTGTTTTAAATGATGCAGTTTATGTCTCATTGTACTCTGAAATGAAATCCTGGGACCCCTGACCAACTAGGTGCATACCACAGGGTACTGCAGTCGTTCCACTGTCTTTCTGCTCTATCTTTACTTTACCTCCTCCGTTTCTTGTAACCCAACCTGAGGGTGGAGCTCAGAGAAAGGTCAACACTATTATCCACTAGTTTATGTCTCTCTAACATTAAGTTCCAGCTTGACACTATGATGGTGAGTTGCCCAAAAATGTACATCGATTCTGGATTCATAATGACTTGACTGGGTGATTGACTTGACTGCGGTTCCACAACTTGAATTTCTCACAAGTTTCAACAGGGAGTTCTTGAGGAACAGAAGATTTAAATATACATGCATGACCACACTGACCTCCGTCCCTAATTTAGTTCTGAAAGGTCCAGAAAAAATGCTGCCGGTGAGACACACAGTGCAGGCATATAATGTAAAGGTTAGTAGAGCACTTGTTCACTGAGGGGAAATTAACTCCTCCACAATCTGCAGCTAGGAAATTACTGAGGAGGTGTTTTCTGTCATCTGACTGAGATACTGTATAGACAAAGAATTGCGAGGAAAAACGAGTGGGTGGACTGCACCGGGGAGCTTTCACACACATGTGGCATGTCATCAATTGGTTGATTAGGTTCACTTCTCCTTAGGCACGATTTAATGGCTTTTTCAACACAGAAAGCACACGTGTCGATCGGGATAATGGTGTCAATTTAGGAAAGAACGGTGATCTTCTTCCTGAGAAGGAAAATACTGGAAGTGGCAGCACTGCCACACACTCAGTCCAATTAATGTTTCATCAGGGAAAATGACTCTGTGTTTCTACTTTAAGGGCCCGAGGCCACAGTGAATTACCTGGAGCCATTAGATCTTTCGTTGCTAAATTGTCTGTGCTGGCAAAACCTTTCGAACAACAGTCACTTTGACACTTATGTTCACAAGTGATCACAGTACGAGATAAAAAGACGCCTTGTGTGCACACACAAACACCTACCTCCTGCTGTCAATGACACACGCTGTGTAACACAACAAATTCTTCCTGAGTTCATAGTATGACAAACAAAACATTTTGGCTTTATGCGGCCATAATCTATAATTACCACTTTTTTTCTCCGGGATAATGATCGTGTTAAAGAATGTGGGCCGGTCTAAAAATGTCACTGCAACACTTTCTGATGACTAAACCGGTAGACGCTCTGTTGTGTGGGACGAGGAGCGACGAGAAAGAGTAAACCGCTGTGTAAAAAAGACGGTAGCAACAAGAGGAAGTGGAAGCAACTACGAAAGCCTGAAATCCCCAGTTTCGAACCGAGCAAAGCAAAATATGAAGTTGGCTGCCGCTGTGTGTGTGTGTGCGTGTCACCATATGATAAGGACACTGTAGCCACAGTGCCAAAACCTGTAGCTGTTGCAAGAGACAGAAACTGCACAAGGCGTTCCCCACAGTTCCTCTTCCATAGAGAGAAAGCTCTACTCTATCTGTTTCATGCTGATACCTGCGTAAACGCTGATAAACGGTGATTTGTTAACAGTATGGCGGGTGCTTTGAGATCAGAGACAGATTATATTTGAAAAGATGTTAACGCAGGAGATGTCCTGCACCTTCCGTCAAGTCCTTTCACAGCAAGCGTCTGAATTTCAGAGTGATTGTTTCTTATTCGTGTTTCACAATTACTCTTTAGATCATTTTTCTCAGTCCTAAATCAGTTGCAACACACATCCTGACCCAAACCACTTGGCCATCAGCCAGCTCTCAGTCTTCTAATTCCCAGCCATGTGCACACTAATCATCTCATTTGAAAGCAACAGAGCGTTACACATTGCAGATTTTATTTTCCCTGGCGATGGACGGCATCCTCCTGAAACAAACCCATAGCTTTCAAACTCGGGGTTCTATTTTTGTACTTTAATCCATCATTCCTATCGATACTGACAACTCCACCGCTGAGTTTGAGCAGTTTAGAGAAGTCGTGGTAAAATGATCATATTAACAAACACAAGCTTTCATAGTTTCCACTGAATTTTTAGACACTTTCTGGTATCATCTGCATCATTTTGGCTTTAGATATGATAACTCCAGTTTATGCTATTCAGTGTTAGTGTTGTGTCCTTACAGTGCCAAAATATGACATTTGTGCAGTAAAGTGTGAGATGTACATTATCTATAACCAACCAATAAATAATAAATTGAAAGACATTATATAGGTGATTTTTTACATTTTGATGTAATTTTGGATGATGAGTAAAACCATGATTTCACTGGCATTTAGGGCATATTTAATCTGTTATCTAATTAAAACTGCTCTCAGTTTCAACGTACAGTAAGTTAATGCCTTCAAATTCAGAGTGGAATTTATGAATTCTCTAATCTCTTGGAATTGCCCACATCATTTAATAAAAGAGTCATTATGTATTACATACTCATTAGCTCAAGTATCTGTGGTAGATTACACATTTCAATCATGCTGTAAAATGAGCGGTTCAGGTTATTTTTTATATTCCAGATAATGTTTTTTTGGCATTTAAGCAAAGGGAACCGAATACTTAACCATAAGAGGACATAGAAGGATCAGCAGTACATCAGACACGGAGACACAAAGAACGGCGTCTTGACGCACACTAATGGCCTGCAGTCTTTTTCAGACTGACTCTGAAAACAAACCAGAGCCAAACAAAAAATAATGAAGCCATTAAAAAGTGAGTTCTGTGGACATTTTGGCATTTTTTTCCGCAAGAAAATCCAGTTTCACAATCCAGATTTTAAAAAACAAACACAATGTACCTAATTAAAATAATATGAATTAACATGACATTAATGTCACAACATTGTTTTTAGTTAAATCCCGCAAACAGCAACGTCCCAGAAACGTCTCCTGCTTCAGAATGTGCATATGTCACTTCATGTTTTTATTATACAGCACAGTAGAAATGGATAGCTGTAGATTAGTAAACACTAAACTTATAACCTCATCTGACAGCGCAGAAATAAAAGCAAAAGTAAGAACACTACTTGTAACATTAACTATACTTTCCCACGTGTATAACAGGTGCCAAATTTCAAGTTTATTTTGCACAAAATAGCAGATGAAATTTGGAAGTGATCCAAGGCTAAATGTTTTTCCTGAAAATACTTTATTTCACCTGTTTGGCTCTGCTCAACAACTCGCTGACTTGAACAGTCCCAACATATTGAGAAATATACTGAGTGACCAATTCCGTAACTGCCCTGCACATGAAAATTCAGAATTTTAATTTTCCAAGTTATTTGAATTTTTTTCCTTCTTTTGCAGTAACTAGCGCTTTAATCCCCCCCTTCTTCTCTTTAGAGGATGCTATGAATGTTCAGCTGAGTTAGGTTCTGGTCAGTGACCTGGTCTAAACTTTCCACTTTGTTCCTCTGATGAAGTATTTGTTGAGTTGGCGTTGTGGTTTGGATCATTTTCTTGTTGCATCATGAAAGTCCTTAAGCCGTGACACTTCCTCCTCTGTGCATCACAGGTGATCTTGTGTGGTTTGGGTCTTTTCATCCTCCACAATTTTGCTTTTCCATCATCTTTGGTGGAGGTTAATCAAGATCTCATCAGTCCTAAAAAGGAAAAAGTTTTTTTTCCAGGAATCTGTGATTCAACTTTGTACTTTGTAATTCCAGCCTCACATCTTTCATCAGCTGCTGTTGGCCTGTTCTTTGGATGTTTTACCTCAGTGGTTTCATTATCTTTAAGCACATTCCAAATTATTGTGTTGGGTAAGTCCAGTGTTGATTGTTCTCTGAGCTGTTTTTCTCAGATTCAAAATGACTTGCTTTTCTCCCATTTTCGTGCTGATATTTTAACAACAAACGCAGCCTTCGCAGATGACCCAAGAGTATTTATCTAGAGCGACTTATTGTACAAACAATAAATAAATACTGTTATTGAATATTAAATAATAACACTTGGTAGCCATGTACTGATCCAGTGATTTTACTCATTTTAATTCTGGATTATCAAATACAAAAGTATCAGTATGTAAATACCATCATACAAATAGTAAAATTGTGAAGTTTCGCATCACATGCATTTTTTTATCTTTAACCAAACATCTTCAGTGCACAGCATAAACAAATGAATTAGCTTCATTATTCCAATCCTTTAGAGGGGACTGTGTCTTAAAATATAAACTGACTAAATGACTGATTTGGGATTTACCAAGTGGTTCTGTTGAAAACTATTTTTTCTTTATATAGCATAACAATGTTGAATGTAGTTACTAGGGCCACGAGAAAGTCCCTGAGAACTGAGAAGAGGCAACTTATTCCCATCAAATTTTTCCAGGTCCCGGGCACTGGTAAACATCAGCGAAGGTTCAATGGGCCCTTAAATCCAAAACCACAAAATCTACACTGGCTGTCTGTTTGCAATTATCTCCTCGAATTTGATTAGTTTCTGCTGTTTGCATACTTTGGCTAAGACACACTTTAAAGGCAGGACTCGTTTCATTCACAGGAGACTAAAAAATAAATTAAAACATTTAAAAATGGGAACAATCTGGGAACTCCCAAAAGTTATAAAAAAAACAACGTCTATGAGTGTTTTCTCTACTAACATGCAAGAATAATAAGTTATTGAAACAGAAAGCTGATTCCAATCAGATTTGATAAATGTGTTTACTAGTCGTGTTAAAAAGGTGAACACCCAACCAGCCCACAGCATGGCATGTTCATCAACTAATAGGTTTTTTAAGGCAAACACTGTGATTCATAACCTATGTCATGCCAGATGAAGTACTGGAAAGTTGAACTGCGTGGAACTTTGCTTACTTATAAGTGAGCTGAAAACACATATAACGTCTACGGTTATTTTTAAAAAATGTGTCTAAGAGCATGTGTGTATATTTATATTCTACTGTGTTTTTTTTTATAAGTAACGATTTGGGTCACTGCAGTTTTTCATGTTTTCCCGGTGACTGACATATTTCATAGGTGCGTGTAATGTTTTATGACATCAGGCTTTTATTGATCGCTATGTCCGTGGTTTCCTTTTTTCACACGTACCTCGGCACGACCGTAGCCAGTCACCACACTCTGTTTTACTTATGCCTTGTTTGATGAGGGAGTGATGTATTTCACTGCTGTGTCTCAGGCAACTTTATTGGGTCATATATCTTCTGGGAGTGTTGACAAAATGGCATATGAAACAAGAACCCTATTGTTCTGTCCCTTCTTGGAAGATGTGATTACCAAGTTAACACCAGAGATGCGTTTGGACAGCCCGATCCATTGTGGATGCATTTCCTAGTTGGCAAAATACGCTTTGTTACACGAGCTCAGAAGTTAACAAACTCCTAACAAAGCCCTTATTAGAGAAACGGACAAACGGAAAAGTATAGCAGGCTTCTTACTGTTTCTATCATTTCCAAGTCACAAATGACTAATTAAAATAAATTCCATTATAGATAAAATGGTAATGTGCGTTGTCTGGTTAATGTGGACCATGTGCACCAAATTAGGCAAAGGCAGAGGGAATGAGTAAATGTGTTTTTAGAGACACAAAACATTTTGAACCTTCATGCGCAGCCCAGTTTGTTTCTGATGATGTTGGCGCCGCTGGATCAGCTGTCAGTCAGACTTTTATTACTGTGGTAACACCGAGTTTACATTTGTGTAAACAGGACGCATAGTTAATGTACCATAGTACAATCGGCCTGTGCGTAAAACCATTTGACACATCTATAAATTAAAAGCCTGCATAATGTATTTTACTGTGCTCAGATAAGACGTGCTACAGTGTGTAAACACTTTTTAGATGCTGGATTCACGTGCATGTAAATACTAGTAACACATTTTTTAACTGCTGATGATTTGCATCTGCATTTACTTGTATTTTGTTTATAAATTATGCATATGTTTATTCATTATTCAACAGACTAATCCACTTAATGATAACAATTATGATAATGATTAACAGCATTGAAGCTTTGAAAGTTTTAACAGTCAATGGCTTATTGAATCGAATGTTTAGACAAACGTAACATGTGGAATTTTTAGTCTGATGTGACCAAATTATTGACATGATAACACACTATGAACAGGTGTTTATTCCTGAATCCCATTACACTCACCACCTGTCCATGCAAGTATTCATTAGTCTCTGAAAATACATATTAAAAAAAAATGCTAGTCACATGACTGTGGCTTGCACGTTCATCTGATAAATTTATGTAGTAAAAATGTCTGATGCTACAGATTGTGACTTCAGACACTAACAGCTGTGGTTTTTTATGCCTCTCTCAGCCAGACGAATGAGATTAGACTATAGAGAATACGAAAATGATACTAGGCCTATGTCTTTTCTCACGGGTTTTTATTATAATGATGTAACATAAATATATCGGTCTGCATATGAGCTTCTGTCTATCAAGTATTAATAACCACTTATGTACTCTAGGTGTGGGGCACAATTCAGAGCGCTGTGTGAACACTTAGCATCCTCAGTTATGAAATGAGCGTAGCTCGAAACAAAACACATGCCTCTGTCCCAACTTTTTGACAATTGATTCTGCTCTTTTTTATCAAGCACAGAATAATGTGCACGTGAGCTCCTCTCATTCACCTTTTTCATTGCTTGTCTAGTCAAATGGATATTTGCAATACTAACAATAAAAATTATTCAGTAAAGATATAGATAAAGAGTATGTAAAATATTCCTAACCTACAATATTCATAAGTACTAGTATTGATTATTTTTAACTAAGGGCCTGCACTTTGAAGAGTCACTAAGAGTTCAGCAGTGTAAAAGCCCGGCAGTATTTGTTTTCTCTCTATATCCCTACTTTACCTCTGTACTAATGTTTTCAATATGTCGCTGCAGAGGAAATATGTGGGAAGCAGATTGACTGGAAGACAACAAAGCGCATTTAAATGGCGGAAACAGGAACGTATTATCCATGAACACACGGGATATTGGACATTGCCAGTGTTCATTGTAACATTGCATCAAAATTTAACTGGGCAATAATTTTGAAACAGGATAACCGTAAACCTGTGATGAATTATGAGTAATCGCACAAAGCAGTACATTCTGAGTCAAGCCCTAGCAAAATATAATCCAGTGATGATAATCACTGTTATATTATATTAAGATCACTCGTTTTTGAAGGGAGTCACTTGTAGTGCTGAACACACTAAGAAGGTGCTAAAATGGAGGAACTATTGCGCAGACATTTAGTTCACGCTGGCAGCTTCACAGTGACGAGGGTGGTACTAAAGTTGCTTGATTAAACCTCGGTGAGGATCTCACCCAGAGCTGCCACGACACCACAGGCGCAACGACGGCTCAACTTCCTGCATTTCCTGAAGTGAACGAGGCTGCCAAACCCTCAGCGCCTTTACCCCAATGACCTATTGATCGTTTGTTAGTAACAGTAAAAAGTAAAAATGTAATATGTTTTGACGAACGTCCTGTATCCGTGTAGCAACCTGTGCTGCTCTGGTGTTTATCTCCAATCTGCCGTCATTCTGCCTTAGCCCATAAAAAACCTCTTGAGCACCTGGTCACTTCTTATTGTCCTCTGAATCACCCCTGGGGCCGCGATGTTCAACACCTGCACCGTGCAATAACATTAAAAGCATCCACTATCAGCAGCTCATTACTTTATTACCCTCCACCTTTTGTGGTCCGCTTTCTCTTGCGTGGTTCAAACTGAGCTCAACGTGAGAAAGTGCACCAAAGAAAAGAAAAACGTGCAATTAATTAGAGGAGCCTCGTGATTACTGCAATAAGAGTAATTGTGTGCGTGTTCATGAACGTGTTTTGTAACTTGCAATAAGCTGAGTGCAGAGACTAAGCATCTATCCGCTAGGAAAGAAAGAGACATCTCATTTTTCTGTCCACAAAGCCAGCTGCTGATAACCAAGCCTCATCTTTCCTTATACCTGGACAAAGATCACAATGAGATTTATCTCCAAGCAGCACCTGGAGCATCTTGTGCACAATACCAGTTTGGAGACAAAGCGGGCTCTTATTTTGACTCTGTCACAGCATGTGTGTCTTTACATGTCCACCTGCACCACTCCCACGCCATGTGGCTTCACCTGACACCTCATGCAAAGGTAACGCTATACTATGCTGACATCACAAAAAACTCAACCATTATTTATGCACTTTTTGCAAAAGAAGGCTCGTCTGAGGCCCGGTCGGGTTTGGGAGATGTCAGTGAAAAGTTATTATCCTGTCATTCTGCATTTTTTCAATGTCATTTGACCCTGGGCTTGACTAGACCTGTCAAGAGACTAAACAGCTCCAAAGGTTTTTGGTTGTAACATTGATTTAGTTTTATACTTCAGATTAAAGTCCTGCAGAGGAGCACACTGGCACATTGCATTTGTTTAAGTTGTTTTAAAGTGGATCCATTAACTGGTTCTTTAATCTTTCCAAAATCTAAGTTCATCAACAGTTTACAGTTCAGTTTTTGTATCTTCAAGCACAATTCTTAACTTCATGTGCTTTGGTTTCAGTGCGGTTACCTTCGGCCCAGTGAGTCAGACAGCTCCGGTTTATGAGGTGCCGCTCTGACTCTTGAAGGCATGATGCCCTGTGACTCTAAGGTTTGCTCAGAGCACTTGGAAGTGGTTTGGTGTTTCCATTTTTCTGTTCCCAAATCACAGAACATGTGGTGCTTTTGTGTCTGCTTTTTTCATTGTAGTTAAAACCTTTTTTTGAAAACTATTTTATTTTGGAAAATAGAAGTATAGCGTCTAAAAACAAAAACAAGAGCAAAATCTTGGAATGCAGCAGACAGGCCTCGATAAAAATAAAACGATATAATCAAGTTTAATATCTTACTGAGACACAAAGAAATAATTTCATTCATAAAAAATGTGCAAAGTTTCTGACTGCCAGAACTGCTATGGAGCAGTGATTGTACAGAGTACCTCCGTAATTTTAAAAAATCAGTTTTTTAAACCTTATTATTTTGAGATTTATTTTACTTAAGCTTTAATAATATTTTGAACATATCATATTTAAGAAAATTTGCACTTTGTTCCTTATATTTTTCTTAAGATGCTGGATGCAGCACAAATCATTAATTTCTGTTGCTGAACTTTAAATTATACAGTGAATATATCGTATTCTGAACTCCATATCACGTGTCTAACACATCAAGAGAAGAGTGTACAATAAGTATAATTTAGTTAATGCTTTCTTGCTCCTCTCCAACCTCACATGCACAAGTTACTTATAGTCTGCTTACTAGGACATGCTACACTTAATGGAAACCTTTTATCATTAAGCTGAAGCCCGTTATTGATCCAGCTATTGATCACATACACATGGCTCCAAGGTGGCTTCTGTGGTTCCCACTGAGAGAGCAGGAAGACGGGAGAGCAGTCACAGGCAATCTATCAGTCAGTATGTGTCCAACGCAGGAGACAGCTTTGATCATTTGTATAACGAGGACAACCGAGATAAAGACGTGGGCACCTCTCTTGAAGACAGAAGAAGCAATAAAGCACTATTTAGTGATAACTCATGTACCAATGTTTTTTTTTAGTGCTACAATATGCAGCTTTTGGGAATAGCATGAGAATCTAAAGCGTGAGAAACCAGTCCACCCAGTATGTGAGCCCCTGAGTTTGACCCTTTCTGATTGATTTGTAAGAACCTGAGAACTTGTCGAAGTGAACACATCTGCAATGCTCCCAGCTCCCAGTTTAACGTTACAATCATAAAACGACAAGCGAGTCAATTGGATCAGTCGACAGCTGTCAATTTTAAGCCACGTTTTGAATTGACATACTGATTCCATGCTATCCGTCCATTTCATGTATGATCGTGTAGGTTTGCTGGTTGTGTAACTTTACATAATGCAGCACTGTGTACAATCATACTGGCAGAGGCGCCTTTAAATCCTATCCCACACCTGTAGATCGATTTTTGTGGCTGTCAGAGGAGCAGTAATGACAAAACGTGTGTCAACAGTTTGTCTCAGAGCAAACCAAAGGCCTCACAAATCAAACAAATCCAACGTTCTTTCACAGAGTAGCTGCAGTGATACCATTCATCACACAAGTTCTGTTCCCTAGTGGCACCTTATCTTTTTCAGCCGCCCGCTGAACAGTTTGTACTATAGGTGCAGATCATTGGCAGGTGATATATAACAGGCAAGGCCATGGCTGGAGTGTGACAAGCCTGGGAAGCATGTGATTCGGGTAACAGTGGACAGAACAAATGTCCACAGCTAATGGATCCTCTAAAACACACACACACACACACACACACACACACTGTGAAAAAGAGACAAGGAATTTGCCGTCCTCAGAAATTCCCACCTATCAAATCATCTTTTACCAGCATCTTTTGGACTTTGAAAATGGAATAATCTTGCTGGACCGAAGACATCTGATAACACTCATCCCAGTAATGCACAGAGCCAATACAGGCTTGTCTCTTTTTGTCCAAGAGCTAGTTATTAAATACGAGATCCTGCAACTTGATACATAAATAATCAGTAACATTATTCATGCCTGTAGGCCAAAGAACATGAAACACTACTAGTGTTTTCTGATTCTACATAATTTCATCTTTTTTGCCAAACTTGCAAAACACATTTCAATTACCTGCTTTCTTTTTCAGTCACATTTACCAGCGTGCAGCCTGTGCAGAGCATACAGCAGACGCAAGCTATATTTTAAAGCTTGAAAGCATCGTTCTCCAAGGTATATTCAGTTACAGTAAAGTGCTTTGTGTAAATCAACACGGGCAGGGGTGTTTGTGTTGGAATTTTTTTGTTTATGCATGAAAGATGATCATTTTAATGTATGCAAATAAGAGAGCTTTCTAGAGTCGAAACAGGGCCACTAAAGGAGGGCGGGATCAGCTATCATGCACTGTACATCGTTTGCAATGCAGAACACAGAATCAGCCTTTTATTGCAGGCATCTGTTGCGCTTTAGGCAATCAACCTGTGTTAATCATAAGACCACATCAGTCTGGAAACATCTTACATGTGCTGACACATACACACACACAAACCACTATCTCAGTTCTTTCAGTTAGTCTGTAACTTCTATATCAACAAAGATTTTCAGGGCTGACCAAACAAGCACACACACACACACTCACACACATCTGCTGAGATGGCACTCACTTTTACGGAGCCTTTAATTATTCAGAATCATATCCTTCAGATCAGCTGTGCTGCTGCTCTGGCTGAGAATATTAAATATTAAGTATTGATGAGAAAATAAAGCTAAAATTAGAGTTGTGTTGGAATGACTATAGAGCACAGAGGCTTATTTTAGACGGGCAGTATATGATACAGTAACGTTCTGTAAGTCGTGGTGCACAACCAGTTTTTCTTGAATCTTTTTTGAATGAAAACGCTACTGGCTTGTTGCTGTACAGCTACAAGACCCATACGTATTTCATGAAGTTGGGGTTTAGTTTCCTGGAGTGTTAGTCTTACTCAAGACTGTTGACAAGTGCAGTGTATATCGTCATCACTGCTCATTGCCCGGGGCGCTCAAAACCACAACTCGGGGCACAGAAAGCTGCATTCACCGCAGGTTAGTCAGACCTTCGGGCCTTCCCACATACCATCCAGATGCAGACAATGAGTAGTTGGTGAGGAGAGAAAACATGACACAACCATTTTTACTGCTTCCTGTAAACTGTTGATCATCAAACCACCACTGTTAACGAATCGAACATAAATATAGAAAAGCACACGTGTCCTCATAACATAACGCACATTAATCACATCCTGCAACTGTTTTTTGTGTTTCTAAACCTGACTTTGGTTAGGACCTGGTTTATGTTTGGAGGCACAAGGAGGAGGCTGGTTAAGCATGTGCCCTCTGGGAAAGGCAGAGCTGGACCAGTCCTCCAGGGTTGTCAGGTTTGACCTATTCCTCTCAAACAGGGACAGACATGGAGCAGACAAATGCACAACACAAACTTGCAAACAGTGACAGCGTGACTCGAAGGCTGCACTCTCGGACGCACCTAGCGGAGCCAGTAGAACAAAACACAGCCCCACAGAAGACTCCAAGCCGGTACACAAAAACGCATACCACAGCAAAAAGCATGATCTGTCACCACACTGTTGCAGACAGGGTTTCTGTGCTCGCATTGATTACAGAATCAGGAAAAGAATTAAAGTCCGTGCACAGGAAGAAAGGAAACTGTTACAAATTTAGCAAGTTTTGTAACCCAGTTCACTGAGGAGGTCTAGTTCCTGTTCCCACAACCAGAGCAAAGTCACATCAGGGTGTTAGCTTTTTCCTCCTTTTCCACTGAGAAACAGTGTCATGGTTCAGTGACACAATCTGAATTCTCATCATATGACCAATCACATCACGGATGCCAAACGATCTGAACTGAATTGTTTCTTATTTAAAGGGAGATATCATCTGCGTGACATACAAACACATACACTGAGGGAGGGTCAAAGGTGAACTTACGGTGAGTGGAAGGGAGCACACTACAAAGATGATAGTAATGAATGCCAGCAACACCAGGTGGTCCATCTCCTCCTCTCCTTGTGCGAACCAGGCCAGGCTCAGCCTCCTCCTTCTCCCCGTGGACCCAACTGACCCGCGTCGCATTATCTGGCTCCGGTGCATCTTACACAGGCTGACGATCACTGAGCCATTGCACACAAACACTACAATGATCAGCAGTGCCATAATGGAGGAGTAGGACAGAGAGAAGGCCCGCACAAAGTTGGACTGGTCGTCGCCTGTCGGGTCCATATCGATGAAGCACCATGTCCCCGGACAGTACTGTTTGAATTTGCCATAGCCGGCGAATGGCAGGAGACAGAAAGCCAAAGAAAAGAGGTAAATAAATAAAAGAGTGAATTTGGCAAAGCTGCGGCGAATGTGTACGGAGTAAAAGTAAGGGTGGCTGATGGCCAGGCAGCGTTCCACAGCCATGGCGCACAGGATGAGCATGGGGGCCAGTCCGAAGAAACTCATGGCGAACCCAAAGAGGTTACACAGGTATTTATCTCCCAGGCTTGTCATGGACATATTACGGGCGTAGCAGATGAACACGGGTGGACTGAGGAGGCAGGTGCCCAGCAGGTCGGTGAGGGACAGGCTGGTCACCAGAATGCAGAAGAGAGACGACCGGGAGCGATGCTCCTTCTGGTGGACTCCCAGGATGAAGAGAGCCAGGATGTTTCCCACCACACCGCCCAAAAACATCAAGATGCTTGTGACTGGTTTGCCATCTTCATTCACAGCGAGAATGTCTTGGCAGGTGGTGTTGGGACACGGTTCATTTGAAATCATGTTTTTGTTCGTGTCGGGCTGGTGGAGAAGGAAGAGTCAGCTCAGCGTGGAGCTGTTAAGGAATTCCCAGGCAGCAAATCGTGTCCTCTGGGTCTCATCATTGGACTAAACAGATGGATGCGGTGTATGCTCAGACCCATCATGCTGCTCTCACAGGGCTAGTAACCATGTCTCATGTCTCAGACTTTCACAGATTTTCTAATGAACAAATAAGGCAAGAAAAAAAAAGACACTTAATTCTTAGGTTTTTCCAAGCACACAAAACACTTTGATCTCAATACATTCTAGCTTATTGTGTCTGTACAGTGTGAGACTCACTTTTAGTGACTAATCATCACTCACCTTTGACTGGCTCTGCCGGGAACGCAGCAAATGAAACAGTTCCAAAGCTGACACTTCTTCTTCTTCTTCTCCTTCTCCTTCCTTCCTTCTTCTTCTTCTTCTTCTTCTTCTGCTTCTTCTTCTTCTTGTTTCCACGAGTTAAAGCCACTGAGTGTTGACGCCGGAGCCGGAGTTTAAAAGTGCCGCTGCCGGTGTTGGGAGCCGCCACACGGAGCGCGAGGTGACGCGAGCGAAGCGCGTTATGAGCGGAGGACAGATGTCGATAAAAGACCGGTAACGTGTCGGCAGCCGCACAGTGAGCTCATGGCGCACACACACACACACACACACACACACAGGCAGAGAGAGAGAGAGAGAGAGAGTGTGTGTGTGTGTGTATTTACACTCACTTCTCGTCTGACTTTCTCTCTCTGCGCCTCCCAGTCTCACTTTCAGATCGATGTGAAGTCCCTCCCCCGGAGCCGGTGCACCTCCAGACTCAGGCAGATGTGGTCCACAGGGACAAGTCAGAAATCTTCTATTGCTTTCTCCTACAAATTAATCCACTTATATGAGGAGCAATTGTTTTTATTACAGTTACTTTTATTGCAATCTAAACTGATGAAGGAACAAGAAATGATAAAGGGTTTTATGCCTCACACACTTGATCTGACTCATCCAGTGGTGTGGATGTTATCAGCCTTCATCTGTGTTATTCTCAGTCAGTGTCAGGTGCTCTGTATGTCCCCCCCCTCAGACAGTCCTCTGCTGTCCACAGATGTTCCGACACAGTCACTTGGTGCCGAATTGGCTTGTTCCCCATGTGAGCTCACAAGAAAATGTAATCTAATTAGTCTTTTGTGTAAGTATTTGGTTTGGCAGTGTCTCAGTGTCTTGGTTTGTAATGTAAGTGTTTTGAATAGCCCTAATCTGGGCTAGTTTACATTTCATCCGGCTTTTGGTTCAAGTCAACCAAGAAAGCGAAGCCCAGTGCAGAAATGCCAGCACACTTCCCCTGCCTGTCGGAGTTTCTTTCGACCCCATAGTCCACTCCTTATTTCTGGAACACTGAGCATAGTGTTTGTGCAGCCTATGGCGTAAAAGAGCGGTACATCCTGTGCACTCTGCACAATTTGGTCAGGCCTTAAAGATTAAGGATAGTTAATATGTTGACAAATATTTGAGCACCTTGCACCAGAGAAAAGCGAAATGGCATAAAAGCGTTTTTTAAAAAAAGCACAATTAGTGCTTATACAATATGACAGGTGCAACAACCAGAACACGGGTGAAAGATGAGTTCAGATCCTTCATGAAAGCAAACATACATGTAAAGGTCACAATCTGAGCTAAGTCCAAGCACATGCAGTCAGGTCTATAAGGTCTACATCTGAACTGTTACTTCCATAAACTACCAATTTAGACCGTGTAAACCGATGAACTCCAGACGTTATTAAAGAGTTTCAGCTTTAATTCAAATGTTTAAGAAGAGCATTTAATTAACCGTATAGAAATTATAGCATTTTTATAGACGCCCGATTATCAGAGGCTAAAAGGTAATTCCATGGCCAGGTGTGGTCTGTTCACTCCTTATTCCAACACAAATCGAGCAGATAAAAGTACTGCAGCTGGTGTTGAATTACAGAGGCTTCACAACAAGTTACTGTCAATGCTCCAAATGTGGCAGAAAACAACTGAAAAAAACCTCCTCAATCCTGGAATATGAATCTCTGGACTATTGAAACCCAAATTAACTTGTACTAGCCTGATGAGCTGAGTGCTGATTAAAGTAGCAGGATGAGATGCAAAGTGTATATGACATGTGATCTCCCCCGAGATCAAACATACTGCGAAAGTAAACCAAGCGTTTCTCAAGGCAAAGAAACTGAATATTCTTCTCTGGCCAAGTCAGTCACCTGATCACAACCAAATAGAGCCGCTTTACACTTACGTAAGACACGACTGAGGGGCCACAAACAAGCTGCAGCTGAAGGCCACTGTTCTGCTGACTTAATCATCGGAAGGAAACTCGTGCTCAGAAGTCAGAGCTGAAGGTTGCCTTGCATAACAACACAGAGTGATTCGATTGGCTGTGATATTACACCGTACCGCTTGGACACAAACACACTGAATGAACTTATCTCCACGTCCCCAGACACAGGATGTAATAATAATTGAGACGCTGCTGTGCTCAGTAATGGTTTCTTTTCATGACACCTAAAACGAGATGAAGCACTAATCAAATCCCCATAAAGCAACAAAATAGACCTTGAGAAAATAGTAATTACATTTGTCTGTCATTTTCCTCTTCACTTGTTTCCTGTAACTGTTTCTGTAATTAACTGAACATTGTAGAGGCAGTAATCAGCTTGCAGACTCATGGTGATAAAGTTGCTTCTTGTTTTACAAATGAAAATGCTGATGCACCACCTCGCTGTCGGTGGGGGGGGAGTTTGCTGCCACGGGTCTTTGTGAAATTGTTTGACAGACGCATAGAAAACTCTTTCAGTCTTCTTTTTAGAGCTTCACCTTTCCAGCCCTCGCCGCCTCCCCCTGGAAAACACAGCTCTAATTCCCTCTTAACTACCGCGGGGAACCTTAAGAAGGGGATGGCATGACGGGTGTTTACAGCCGAACTGCCCATAAAACAAACCAGACTAGTGCCTTTAAATAAACAGCAGACAACAACGCTCAAAACAAATGCAGACGTACTTGCACACGTTGCCCAAAGCAGGAGACACTTGGTAAATTTGCACAAGTTCTGACTATATAAGCAGCATCTGATAGTTGCAGCGAAGCATTGATTCACAATAGAAGCCGCTGGTGTTTGTTTTGTGAATGTGTTGTTACTTGAAGCAGACAGGTGTGATGATCCATGTTTTACAGACACCATGAATGGATGAATGGATGAGTGGGTAAATGATGAACTGTTATACAGATTGATGGATGGATCTGTGCATAATAGACATAGTGTTATCATGGATTGCTAAATTTTTTTAAAAAAAAGGAAAAAGCCCCAGTCCAAAATACCTTTATTTTAGTGGCTTAATTACAAGAACGTTGAGAATATATCTGACTCACATATCTCGATGTGGCCATGAAAACATGTTTAATGCTATTTACTGTGAAAATGTGGGTAGGTCTTGTAAGTTTCCATGTCGTTTCATGAACATGTAAGACGAAACACGAGTAGAAACCAGTAGAGGTCATCAAACCATAAAATGAATGTGGTTGTTCTATTAAGCATCACTTCCTCCTTCAAAAAAATCGAAATGAAGATTCTGAACGAGCTGCCTCTGCCTTTTCTTTCCCAGTAAATCCTGCACTCAGCTGAGATTAGAACCTTACAAGTTCAATTTCAACCAAATAAAACTTTGGGAAATGCCAAGTCGTAGGTGATGGAAGATCTCCACAGACTTTCTGCCAATAGAAACAGCATTCGCTCGCTGGTGTGAACATAAATGATGAATGACACCTGAGAGCTGCAACAAAGAGCGTAATTGACGTAAAGGGGTAATTTTCAGGAAAAGATCCAGTATCCGTAAACTATTTCTTACGAGCATTTAAAAAAGTCCAAACTCCTCACTGTAGTGACCGGAATTCTGAAACATGTGGAGCTCAGGGAATTCTTGGCTGCTGTATATCTGAACTTTTTTTTATTCCTAATTGAAACCAGAATGCAACCAGTGACACGTATAAGGCAGAAGTTTAACTCACATCTGTGGATTTCGAAAAGGCTTCCACAGCGTTAAGTCTGACAGTTTGCTCATGTTGTGTAAAACCATGTGTGTGTGTGAGTGTGTTGTCATATTTCAGAAAAGCAGCCAACAATGCACACACTTTTTCAGGTCCAGTCAATTGAAGGAACTCACGCTGAGGGGAAGGACACACAGCGTGCACGTCGGAGACATAGACACAGGGACAGCATGAGATCAAAAGAGCTTTGCGTGTATTTGCATACGTTTTTTGATTTCCTATTTTTATTCGTCCTACTTGTCCAGGTTGTTCTCTGTAACTGGTCCCGTGTGTATTCAATCATAGATCAAATATCAAGGTCATGGAAATGTTAATCACCAAATAGTCTAATTATACAGTACATTGTTTACAGCTGTGCATGTCACGAAGTCCTGAAAAGCTTTTCATGTTCCTCCTTTTTGTTTGTTTTTACACTTCAGAAGACAGGCGACTCCGAAGACGACTACACCCATTATGGTAAACACTGCTCAGTGAGCCAGAGCCGACGCTGACAGTGAAGTGAAAGAGATGCAGCTGATCCAAACGGGGACACTACACACGCAAACATGATTTGTGTTACATTAAAGTTGTACCTTGATCACGATCACATCATTTGTATTGCTCACTGATCAGGCCCCAGCTGCTTGATCTCTGCTTTTGATAAAGTGCTAATCAGCAATTACACAAAGATATGAGAGCTTGCTCTGCGTTCAACATTTCTTCAAGAGTGTGTGGCACTTTATTTTTGTCATAGAAGATAAATAGGTAGAAACTTGACTTGGCGTTGACATGACGGTTTTTACTTTACTGCTTTATGTTCAATACTGTTCTCGGTTTGGGCCTTAAGTTTGAACTATTTCTGACTAATGACTAAAACACAGATTCCTCCTAGACCTCTAGTAACACACCCACAGAAACAGTTACAGCCCAGTGGAAATTTACACAGAAACAGACAGGGCTTTCCCAGCACCACAGACAGCACACAGGTACCTATAATACTGAAATAATGAGCCGGGCCTGACTCCCCTTGTTTGATGTAATTCTAACCATAATGGAATCTGAAGATGTTTTCTCTGCTAACAGGGGTTGTTTTTTCAGGAGCTCCCCTTGTTGTCGTCTCCGTCTAAACAGGCCTCGGCTGGCACGGACGTGGTGTCAGGCTGCGCGTTGCACACACTAAGTGAAAATAATGATGCTAAACTCACTGAACACCATAATGCACAAACGCGGATTGTTCCTTGTGTAGAGTCCACACACAAACACAAAATGGAAATCAGGGATGTTTAAACAAGACGTTTCACTCAAAACGAACGAAAAAGAACGCCTAAGGATTTTCCAGCTGTTTGCCTTTGGTCTGTGTCTTCAAGGCTTATACATACACATCGAAGTAAGTCCTTGTTAAGTTGTAGCATACAGTGAATTTCCCAACAACCAATCAGCTTTGTCCAGTACGGTTTCTCTTATATACAGTGCTACACAACACAACCTTTGCATGCAGTGCTGCGCCTCGTGTGTGTAGGTGTGAATTCTACTTTGAAGAGAGACTACAAGACTAGAGAGAAGACAGCTAATTCTTGGAAGGAGATAATTGCAGACTTTGAGTCTCACGTAAAGCTTTTAGAGTCTGACCACCTCAGGCCTTAAGAGGTGGTCAGACCACACATGGTGTCATCAGAGTTTGGCTGATGCGCTGCACCATGAGTTCTGAGGAACAGAAAAATGCCCACAGAAATACAGATTACCTCCGCTGAACTCTCATGTTCAGTGCCACAAAGTAGTCGAGACACAGCTCATCCTAAATTGAAACCTTGCTGGTGTGGCCTCTTGTTCAGGAAGAGGAAAGGCTACTTATAGTGTAGTTCCTTTTTCTAGAATTTTCATTTCTCTTTCCATTGTCTTTCGCTTTATCCTGGTCATCACACAGAGTTTTTGAAATTCACGAGTTTAGCAGGATCAATTTCCTGCTCTCAGCTTTTAGCTTGGTTTCCCTTTAACTAGAATACAGAAACAGTCTCAGATTCGTGGATGGAAATTGTGTGTTTTGTGCCATTCTTGCTTGTTTAACAATATAGTATCAGATTTGCATCCATATGCAACACTACAGGCCTCAATGACAGAGACATTCTCTTATGTGCACAGACACATGTTTATGATTCATTGTCAGAAAATGGAAAAATGATATCTCTTCATCAAATCATTACTTTTTTGAAAACAAAAGGGAATGAAAACCAAACAACCAGTGAAATTAAGTTGTTTTCAGGATCCATTATATCTTTTCTATTAGAGTTTTTTATGATGGTTTTTACTGGACACAAGCCCAGTTTAATATAGTCCGAAAATGTGCTGTTGTTGTCTGGAATCAGAAAGGTGGACCACCTGTTCCATTCAACTATTCAAAAGCATCTGCTTATCCAGAGTCATGTCAGGGTGGCAGCAAGTTTAGTGACGCTTTCCAGACATCCCCAGCATTGATTTTCTAGCTTCTCTAATGGGATGAAATACATAATCTGGGTCTAATCCCAGGGTCTCCTACCAGCTGGACATGCCTATAAGAACAACAGGAGGCACCTAGGAGGCCAGCTCCAGCTCCATAGCAGCTCCCCCATCAGTGTGTGTGTGTGATTGTGACTGCAAATGGGACAAAATACGAGCTTTTAGCCGTCAAGCTTCTCTTCAGTTGAACCAGGCAGACACCATTTCTGCTGCTTGGCCTAAAACTTCCCTTTCTGACAAAGCTTATAGTTAGAGCTGACTCAGATGACTATGATCATCATCTCTTAGTTCTGGTACTAAAGACTTGCTGGATGCACCGAGCTCCTCTCCAATCCTCTGCACGCATGGATATTTCACCAGTTAAAGCATGTCTCCAACATTTGTCTTCTTGTTTTCTGGAGTAGCGGTTCCTCCCTCTCTGTCTCCCTCTCTCTTTAACTTTCTACATTCCCAGCATTGAAGTCACTGGTCCAACAAACCTGCCCCTATTTATTTATGTTACATCTTGTTGCTCTTTTCTTTCTCTCACCATTTCCTACTCACTTCAACCAGGCGGGACAGACAGCCACCCACCCTGAGCCTGGTTGTGTCTGTGGTTTCTTTCAGGAAGGGAACTTTTCCTCCCAGCCGTCGCCTAGTCTCTATTTTCTCAAAGAGGATTTGTTGGGTGTTCTCTGTCATTCTGTTAAGTCTTAACAGGACAGTGTCTTGCTGAAGGATCCGTCCATATGTGTCCTAGAGGAGCCACGGAATTGCACCACTGACCACAAACACTGGTTATTGTATGACCTGCCCGATCTCCTAAATCACAGTCAGCCCACGGGTTTTTCCCCACCCACTCTCACCTATTCTCTCCTTGGCCCCACAGTTTCATCCATTTCTGCCGGATTCTTCACATGCTGTTGGATATAACATACAAGAACTCTCATGTTCAGTCTCTTTTGGTAGTTGTGTTGGCTGCCACTGTGCTGCAAGTCAGACCATCGATGCCCCGTCTCTTCATCGTATCTAATAAAGATGAAAATGTCAAGACAGTATCTTGAAATGATAATTGACAGGAAGGTTTCAATATGTTCTCACACATTTACCAAACCAAAGTATCACTATGTTGCACATAACAAAAGTTGCAAACTGGTGAGAATTAGTCAGTGTCAGTCAGCGTGACTAACAAGGTGCAACAACATATTGCTGATGGTTAGTTTTTAGGCCCTCTTAAATGCTTGCAGTATAATGCTTGCAGAAGTGTTTGAATAATTAAATTTCATTGAACAGGCATAAGCCACCGGTGCAGACATACAGTAGAGCAGCTTAGATTTACAGTATGTGGTCACAAGCCAAAAAGGGTGGGAACTCCAAGTGAATATTGTTTCAACAACTAAGTTTTGTAAAGGAGTATGAGTATGTTGGGCAGATTTCCAGTCAGAGAAACAGTAGTGAAGTGCTAGAACAAAGATATACACACACCTTAAAAACTGCTCTTTATCAGATTATTTCAACATAAGCTGGTGATTAATTCTCTACAACAGCTGACTTGATAAGAATCTTTAGCAACTTTAGTTTAATTTCAATTAAACGCCCGCAAATTCTCTCTTTCAAATGTCCAGATATTCACAGCCAGAAAGCAAAGCAATGCTAGTTTAAGGATGATGCATGACTGAGAAGAGACGAGAAAGAAAATAATACAGGATGCAGGAGAAGGCAAATATGTTTACTATGTTGCTGTGGCCACATGCAAAGTGAATATGAGTGACAGGAAGCATGTGATCGCAAATGGTTTCAGGGGAAGGACACTCTGCTGCACATAATGTATGTTCGTGAAAAGGAAAGGATTGTCTGTGTACATTAAATGAACTGTACAAATATATTAATCCTAAATAGTTACATTATTCAGGAGTGTGCACCGCACAGAGCGGCTTATGTAACAGTCCACACGACCCTTGCCCCGGGTGTAATGGAAATGAAAACGAATACGCTTTTTCTGAAGCAAAGGCTGATTAGGTTACATCACAAAGCTTACACAATTATGGGTAGTGGGGTGTGGTGCAACCAAGCAAACATATGAAATACTAACCACGCATACACACACACCCACACACACATCATGTTTCAGAGGAGACTTCATACTGGAAGCATGTTGCCTTTAATCATCTGTAACTGAAAACTTCACTACATCACTTGTTGTTTTCAGTTATCTTTAGTTAGTGTCTCATCTCCTTCCGCTCTCAGTCACATCACTCTGTCAACTCCAAGTAAAGGTCCAGTTTGAGGAAACGCTGCCACCTTGTGTTAAATTCGTACTACAACACATTACAGGAGATCAGGAGATGGCTTTCTGAAAAATCTGTTTTCTGAACAGCGTCACCCAAACGTTATAACTGTATCATTGTCACATTCATTCTGAGAGTTACATTCTTGCGGAGCATTGTGGGCGCTGCTCCAGTGAGGCTCCCCGTGTCTGCCGCTACGCAACCAAGGACAGATGATCGCACTTCCCTGTGCAAGTGGAAGTGCGATCTCCCATCATTTTATTGTCACTGCTGTGTTTCTTAATTCACCTTATCTGCTTAACCACACACGATTAAGCATGTAGACATCCATCCAGTCCCATCCGCCGCTCCAGATAAAGTCTCATCCCATTGGCTGTTGATCGTGCTTGTCAATAAAAAGACAGGTGCCCATTGCTTGCATCCAAAGGGTGAGGGCAAGAGGTCACGACCCATGCTGACTGGGATTATACCAGGCTCCTGTAGCAATCTCCTGAGCCACTAAAAATAGCTGGTGCCTGGCATAGTTTCTCCGGCACAGTGCTAAGGTGACCTGCCCTGACCCAGTCTGAGGCTGGATGAGATTAGTGGCCCTTTCTGGCACAGGGACACAGGCGAGGAAAGGACACAACGTACGAGTCGACTGGCAAGTGTGGACATCTGAGTAAGTATGTTTATGGATTCAACTGAATTTGTAAAATAGAAAATCACACTAAACAGACAAGGACATGCCAGGTGAAGTAAAACTCAGTCAATTTATTGATTTATGGAAAATATTACATCTTTACATTTCTGAATAACTGCAGAAATTAACAGTCCAATTACCATTTACATCCAAACATCTGAATCAAAGATAACCAATTAAAACACCTCAGTATTTAACTTTCCTGCCTTAAGGAATCCGAAGAGACCTCACTTAACCTACTTGAATTTTGCCAACTGCTCAAAAACCTAAAACTGAAACCAACCTTGCACCTAAAGCTGAAGTCTTTGCTACAACCTCGTCTCATTCCAAACCTGAAAGTACCCTTCTCATAGCCCAGAAGAACCACAATCCCCCCACCGTAAGTAGTATTTGTGAATATACAGTATACGTATTGTGTTCATTAAAACAGCAAACAAGTTGAAGTTGGATTCACTGGACTACAAATTGAAGATCAGACACCAACAAGGACGAGAAATGAGTGAAACGTATGAGTTGTTATAGCAGCAGCAACAGTGACATTTGGTTTCTTTTTCTTCTTTTAGAACAAAACCTTTTAATATCCACATTGTTTATATCAAAGTGCAAATATGTTCAACTGCATGTATTATGTTATTACATTAAGTAGATTTATCATATTCTAATGAACTACAAGTCTTGCAAGAAGGTTGAGGCGTTTTTAGAATATTATGGCACATTTCAAAACAAAAGAGAAAACATGTCACAGGTCATTTACTATAACAATAGGCAATGCAAACTTTACGATACACTAATATATATAGATATATTTTGTGACCAAAGTTTGTCATCAATACATTTTTTGAAGAACACATTTATAAAGCATTACATCAATATTGTATCATCAGGATTATCTGTTTGAAGAACAAATGTGTTAATTGCATTCCTCAAGTGTGTTTTCAATAACCATCCTGAAGCAACACAACACACCACAGTCTCCAACCAGAGCTGCAGGCAACGTAAGGCCCACGACTCCAAACAAGACGACAGTTCACCCCACGAGGGGATAAAGAAAAAAAAAACTAAACTGAGCTCTTTAGTCTCTCATTCTTGTCCGACTCTTCACGATATAAGAATGCTCATCTGCACCGAGCACCAATAAAACCCTACGTCGCATCTAATTGCTCTTGCGATAATCAATAGTGACACAAATTTTACAGATATATAACTATATATTTATATGTATATACCTCCAGTGTGTACACGATCTGACCACTACTTCTGTTGGGATCAGAGCCTCTTTGTGGTGACCACCACAGAAAGGGTGCATGCAAGGAGAGTATTTTGTTCAATATTTTGAAAATCACCAATGGTGCATGAAAATCAATTTTCTTTTTTAAAGAACTAGAAGGAATTAAAATAGCCAACGTCTCTATATAGACAGAAGCAGGGGTTTCGAGCCCTCTGCCTTTTCGGTGTTGCTCTTTGCTCTAAATTAATCAGGAGCTGGGTGACTCAGCAGAATCTTGGTCTGAAATACACGGGCTTCAGCCCTCTTAAAGCTTGGTCCATTAACTTCTCTAGGGATTATTCTGTTGGTGTTTGCTAAACAGATACCTTAGAAGTAGTTGGATGTACTGAAGCACAAATTGCAATATTCTATAGATAGGTTAGTTTGGGGGGGAGGGTTCTTTTTTGGTTCTTAAAGACAGTGATCTTAAGAGGACAAGCAACGTTGACAGAAGTTTCAGCGTTCTCTTCACTTGGCGGTCATCATTTGGACAAACTCTGTAAAAACAGACAAAGAGAGGATAACGTTTTTTTGACAGTTTATATGCAAATACACTAGTTGTAGGTTGTTCCTGACTGTCCATTTTCACATCTAACGATCGTTGTCGTATTTGCAGGTAAAAAAAAAAGAAAAAAAAAAAAACTCTGAGCCAAACATCTTACCCTCATAGTTGACCTGACCATCACCATCAATATCAGCCTCCCGGATCATTTCGTCAACCTCCTCATCAGTGAGTTTTTCCCCTAGGTTTGTCATGACATGCCGTAGCTCTGCTGCACTGATGTAGCCGTTACCATCCTGCAAAAACAAAGGGGGTGTTGTTGTACTAGTTGTAATAATAACAATAATAATAATTTTTGTTATGTCATATGGTAATGTGCTGAAGTTCAAACTGTGCATCATAATGGGGAAGAAAAGTGATTTAAGTGACTTTGAATGTGGCAGTTGACTACTCGGTCTGAGTATTTCGGAAACTGACCATCTACTTGGATGTTCTCACACACTCACACACACACACACACACACCTCTAGGGTTTACAGATAATGGTGTAAAAAAGGGAAAATATCAAGCTTCGGCACTTAACCCATTCCATCATTTCAGTTGTAAAGCCTACTTGAGTATTGCTGCTGACCTTGTTCTATCCTACAACTACGAAGTACTGGTCAAAAGTAAATCAAGCAGTGATCTTGTCTGGCAACAAGTGAAGTTTTACTTGTTAGCCAAACAGGTTCAATCTACTAATTTTTAACATACCTTGTCAAAGACTCTGAAGGCTTCTCTGATCTCCTCCTCACTGTCCGTATCTTTCATCTTCCTGGCCATCATGGTCAAGAACTCAGGAAAGTCAATTGTACCATTACCTACACAGTCACACAAATAAATCCTTGAGTAATTATGTTGCTTAATTTCACAAATTCACAAACTGTGTCAAATTGAATCTAAGCTCACATACTGGGGTGTGTATGTGCCATGCAACCAAAAACAAGAAAGTGAACCTAAAATAAGCTTCAAGTACACACAATAACATGACGTAAATACCAGGACACCATTATAGTCGACAGAGATTACACGAAGAACTCATCTTTGAGCTTATCTCGTCCCACTCAGTATGTACACTGCTGAGAAAAAGTTTAGAAACACCTACACTTTTGTACTTTTATTATCTATTTTTGGTTTTATTCAATCAAATTGTTATAAAGTATTCACAAAAAGAAAGAAAAATAACTTAAAAATAAACATGTGGATACTAAATAACGGACAAATCAAATATGAAAAAAAAAAGGCATTTGCAACAATAACTGCCTGACAAATCCGTTGCATTTATACATGTATATTCCGTTGTGATTTCCTCCCAGTCTTCTACTCCCACGGTCTGTACAAACTGGTTTCTCTCTTGTTTTATGTAACGATTTACATTGAGCCAATTCAGAAGCAGACAGGCACCCGTTTCTGAAAAAGGACACTCATAGGTACTTGGGTCTCCTTGAGCAGATGTACACTTGGACTTTCCACTGTATTTTCGGTCTTAATTGGATCCAGTTGCAGCATGTCTCTGGAGATTACCGTGTACACTGTTCAAAGAAATCTTTAATTTCCTGGCTATACATTTAGAGAATAACCTTCCTTTCTAAAGACAAATTAAGACTGACAAGCTTCTAAGGAAATCTGTTTTGTTTGGCCATTTATCTACACAGAAAATAGCAGTTACTCTCACTGTGAGACAATATTACAATTGAACATATTACTATTGAATATTACAAACTTTGAGAGGAACTATAGTCAAATCAGCTATAAAATGTAAAAATGTATAATCTACTTGTGATTTTTCTCCTCACCATCAGCATCAACCTCATTGATCATGTCCTGCAGCTCAGCCTCTGTGGGGTTCTGTCCCAGTGAACGCATCACGGTGCCAAGCTCCTTGGTGGTAATTGTACCATCACCATCCTTGTCAAACAGTGAGAACGCCTCTTTGAACTCTGTACATTTACAGAAATAACACAGTTAGTGTCCCACACGCATTTACATTAATACAGAAACCTTCAGTCTGAAATGATGTAAAAATAATCTTTAACTGTGAGCTTCGGGTTTGTCCTAATACTCTTGACTCAAAAACTCTGTTCATTCTCATTTTGCCCACATGTAGGGTACCCTCAGGGTCTGATTAGCACCTTGGGAATCCATGTGAATGTAATTAACTAGTTATTAGGACGGGTTTCATAAATAGGTTCAGACTTGGAACAACAGCTTAAATCCTCATCTACCTGTGTTTCCTTTTTTTCGTAGAAATCTCATATTCTTACATTTTGTGGAGATATAATGAGCTGCTGAATCTAAATCCTAGTTAGAGTATTTACTCACCAGCAATCTGCTCCTCAGTCAGCTGATCAGCCTGTTCAAAAGATAATAATAAAAGATAGAAGGTCATATTAGCAATACTTATTAACATGTTATTAAAAAAAAGTAGTATGTGAGTTTATTAGGCACTAAATGGCAAGAACGGTGTCTGTTATTGTAGAATTGATTTGTAAATTATTTTTCAAACGTGATAATACTGATACGATGGTAAATCCTTTTTAGACAGTCTACTGTATTCAAAGGAGGCTTAGTGACAAACAACACATACCAAGTTGGATGGACTTCCAGGTCCAACACTGTTCATTCTACAGCCATCTCTATTTCACTGACCACAACTGAGAGTAAACCTGCCTCCAAGGAGGTTTTAGATTGTGAATATGTTGCAAGACAAGAAGCTCAACATGACATTGGCAAAACTAACAAATCCAGGCTTATGTCAAATACTATTGAGCTAACCTGTTAATCCATGTACAAACAGTGGTGCCCTGGACTAGTTCGGTTATGATTTACTCAACATTTTTTCTTTGACTTTCCCATACATTCACCATAATCATGACACTAGTTACACAGGTTGAGCTAACTTACAACTATTATATTGTACCATATCTTACTCTATAACACAATGCATCAAAGTTGCAGGTAAACTGTACTATAAACTGTAATTTCTAATAAGAGCAAGCTTGATGTTTTGCAACGGTAAAAAAGAAAACTGATGATAACACATGTGTAACTTCCTGTCTACGGATGATTTCCCACCAGTGGTCCAGCAGTAGTCGTCATAGTGAAGAAGTACTACTACAACTAACTTTTGCTTTAGTAATTGTTATAACCCATAGAATGTTTGATTGTCAAAAATTAATTCTGGATGTCTTGAATAATCAAAGCAATAATTTAAGTTATAATGTTCCAGTAAGCCAAATGAGAACATGCAGCAGACTCCAATGTTTAATCAAGCTGAAGAGATCTGCCAATGCACAAAGAAACACAGATATTATCAGACAGCTGAATTTAGAAATGGCCCATTACCTAAAAAAGGACTATGCCTAAATAAATAAATAAATTTAAATATTGTTTAACCACACTGTTAATGATTGGCTAGCCACTTAATGAAGGGCAAATTTAATGCTAAAACATCTATTCTAGCTTTTATTTTAGACAACGTAGAAATGTAAGTAAATATACACGGTGACAAAAGTTTTTTTTTACCTATTTATTTCTTATTAAGAAAATCATGAAGATTTTACACAAAACCATGATGCTAATCTGTGTGGCCATGCCACCCATATTTAAGTTTTTGACAAAACACATTAGTTTGCAGTTACAAAATTAAATAATTTTCCAACTTCATCTGAGATGTCATTCTGTCAACCTTATGAGGTCTTAACAGGCCTGTCTAAGTCAGTCAACATGCCCACTTCAGGCTGAGAAAGTGTGATGAGGGACGGGTATAAATACTCCACAGCCTGAAATACACACACCTGCTATAATTAGTGAGACACGAATAGGGTCGCCAATGTAGCACACTGAATATCACTGCAAGTATCCACCTCTTTGCATCTATTTTACTGAACAGATGTGAGGCCTGTTCATTATCACAAACTACACCCTGTGCCAGCTGTTGCTTGACAGTGCTTGCTGCTTTGTGTCTGTGTGTAGTCCTTCAAATTGTCAGGCTATGGCTCTCAGATGTCTTGGAAAAACTGGCTTCAGTAGGAATTATGAAAAAGAAAGAAATAAGCTGTTGCACTTAAATCATTCAAGCCTACAACACAATATTAATATGAGTTCAGAAATTAATATAAACAGATCATGTTGTCGTCCAAACTAAGGGATAATTTCTCCTGTCTGAACAAAAGAACTAATTAAACCCATGTAATTCTATACCGCAAATAAAAAAAACTTTCTTTGCACAATGCTAATGTGTGTTGCATCACAAATTAAAGAATACATGAGTTTCTAGCAATCCCTTGCCATTTCAAAACCACAGTGATTAAAGCTAACATTTCTGTAGCTCGAGGTGGTGAGAACGCCATGTGTTCTTCGAGTCAATTTCAGTGAGTCACCGTGTTGGTTGGGGGGAGTGGGGGGGGGATAAAAAGAGAGAGAGAGCAAGACAGACTGCAGAGTATCCATTCTGTCCACTGCCAGCCAATTTGGTGGTGCTGAAGCAAGCAGTGTCTGGATCAGAGCACAGCACAGTTGAGCATTAGAGGATTTATATGGCTGCTGTGAAAAGTGCTCAGCAAAACAGCATTTCTGGCTTTCAGCTCATCAGTAAATAAGAGATCATAATGTATTCTCACGTCGCAAAGCAGAAAACTATAAGTACTTAAGGTGCTTTCTTTTTCAATCGCAAAGCTAAAAAACAAACTGTTTGTTTTGGCAGCATGTGGTTGATGGAATAAAAGAATGCAATATAATCCAAGTTCCTTTTCATGGCAGATGACGGGCCATGTGTTCTTTTTACAATACAGGGAATAACTGTCAGTGAGGTAAGGAATGAGAGCGTGTGTCGACAATTCATTTGTAGTGCCACGACCAGGCTTGCATTGATACAGGTATTTTGGAGGAGCACTGCAGGTCCTGTCAGCCTACTGCACCAAGCATGGTTTGGTTCAATGCGGGGGGAAGGGAGGTGCAGAAGGAGGGGTGGCAATGAGGATAATTCAGCAGGAGCAGAATGCGGTTCAACGTTATGGCGCAATACGTAAGGGAGGAGATGCTGTCACGGTTGTGCTGCCAGTACACATTAGTCCAACATTTAGCAGCATCACCTCCATAAAGTACACACAATATGATAACCAACCGTTGCTAGAGGGGCAGCATACTACTACCTGGGTGCTGGATTCTTATGTAATCTCAACTGGTGGCGACTGCAAGGCTTTTTTCGCTTGTTGCGCATGTCACACTACGGCTACATTCACAACACCCTGTTGATGTGCTCGCCAGCGGTATTAGCCATGCTGCAGCAAGCTGTTCAGTGGGATGACCAAACGGTTAGCAACACAGTTAGCCTGAGTTCCTTCATCTGTCTCTTATCGAAACTGGTTTCGAGATCACGTTAACGCCGGACGGTCTATTTTTACACGCCACCAGCACCACCACGCCCACTCTCGACTCAAAGCTAACGATCAAAATGCTGCAAAGCTCGATTCAAGCAGGTTGAGGTTAAAACCACAGTAACAACAAACACTTGAACTAATCGGTTAAACGACTGACATTGTTCCCCGGTAGCAAATCGACCGTCTGTTAGCAGTTCCATTGAAAATACGACATGCAGCTGCGCAGTTAACAGATACTGAAGGTTTCTTCTCTCTCATGACTAGAACTTGCACAGAAAACCCTGGACCAACACTGTGACAGCTATGTGCTCATAAGTCAGTCAGATAACTTAAATGTCCCTCTGTCACTACATTTTCTACAGTTTCCTAGCAAGTGAAACACTAGACAGCTATCGTTGGCTCTTATTAGGTTTTAACGTTGCCTATTAGATATTTATACGAAAATTCCATTATAAGCTAGTGCATATGGCTGAACACAGTGCCGATTTCCTGGTTGCCGTGTAGTTTGTCCACGGTTACAAAGCAGAGCAATCGAGGTTAACACCACCCAGCTAACGCTAACCTGACGCTAGCTACGAGTGCTAACGTGACTCACGTTAGCTGGTCAGTAACGTTACTCACCATTGTCTCGTTGACTCTTTAAGCTACGTGGAAACGACAAAACGCCCAACTTAAGGCTTCCTGTTCACCTCAGAGGGAAGACAGGTATTATACTTAATTAACAGAACGACGTAAAACTTAATAAAATGTATGGGCAGGGAAATCTGTGAAGACAAGCCTGAAACCGGCGCCGCAACAGAGTTGCCCGGAAACGTCCCCAGTCCTGCAATGCCAGTGTGCTACTATGCCTCCTTTTTCTGTATCCCTCCGCCCCACATCTGTGGTCATTTTACTGAATGTATTGACAAAAAATAAACACTGCACACGGCGGTGTATTTTAATATTAATATGAACTAACCATTTATAGCTGAATTCCGATTTGACACAAGGAGCAAAGGCTTATTTTTTGTTGGTCTATATAAAGGAAGCGCGCAAAGATACCAGCCCTGGCGCTCTGTCTTGTGAAGGGATCTGTATGGACGATTAACTAGGTCTATTAGTCCTCTGTAAGACATGAAGCTCATAATTATAATAATTATAATAATTATAACATCATGGCATGGAATGGTTTGCCTAATAGGACAAGATCTGAAAAAATGTGGTCATTAAAACAGAAGGAGTCCTAACAGCAACTTTAAACTTTTCATGAACTCTGATTTGAAACCTTTAAGTGTCAGGTTCTATTCTTTGTACATGGATTAGCTCATTTGCTAGACAATATTGCTGATGACTTGTCATGTTGAGTCACAACATATGTATTTGCTATGTCAAACCTAGTAGGAATCAGATTTACACATTGTAAACAAAATAAAATATCAGATTTGAAGGGCTTTAGACCAGTAGCTACCATTTAAACTACGCCAGTGCCCATCAACACAGCACCTTTTAAACAAGGTGTACATATCCTTGCCCTAATTCACAATTTAACCTCCATGGTCATTAGCCTACTTTCAACTCTTTTGAGGCAATTGTTTTAAAACCCTCGCCATCAGCTAGAAATAGTTTTTGTTCAGGTAACAGACTGCAGCCACCTGTGGAAAAAATTGGAGTAATTCGTCCCCGAGATTGTTACTCATCAATATTTTTATTATAAGGCACCTTAATCCCTCTCTGTCTCCTCCTCTCTGTCTCTTCCTCTCTGTCTCTCCCTCTCTGTCTCTCCCTCTCTGTCTCACAATCTATGTCTCCTCCTCTCTGTATCCGCCTCTCTTTCTCCTCCTCTCTGCCTCCCTCTCTGTCTCCCCCTCTCAGTCTCCCCCTCTGTCTCTCCCTCTCTGTGTCTCCCTCTCTTTCACCTCCTCTCAGTCTCCTCCTCTCTGTCTCCCCCTCTCTTTCTCCTCCTCTCTGTCTCTCCCTCTCTGTGTCTCCCTCTCTTTCACCTCCTCTCAGTCTCCTCCTCTCTGTCTCCCCCTCTCTTTCTCCTCCTCTCTGTCTCTCCCTCTCTTTCACCTCCTCTCTGTCTCCTCCTCTCTGTCTCCCCCTCTCTTTCTTCTCCTCTCTGTCTCTCCCTCTCTGTCTCTTTCTCTCTGTCTCCTCCTCTCAGTCTCCCCCTCTCTGTCTCCCCCTCTCGGTCTCCCCCTCTCTTTCTTCTCCTCTCTGTCTCCCCCCCCTCTGTCTCCTCCTCTCTGTCTCCCCCCTCTCTGTCTCCTCCTCTCTGTCTCCCCCTCTCAGTCTCCTCCTCTCTGTCTCCCCCTCTCAGTCTCCCCCTCTGTCTCTCCCTCTCTGTCTCCCCCTCTCTGTCTCCTCCTCTCAGTCTCCCCCTCTCTCTCTCCTCCTCTCTGTCTCCCCTATCTTTCTTCTCCTCTCAGTCTCCCCTCTGTCTCTCCCTCTCTGTCTCTCCCTCTCTTTCACCTCCTCTCTGTCTCCCCCTCTCAGTCTCCCCCTCTGTCTCTCCCTCTCTGTCTCTCCCTCTCTTTCTCCTCCTCTCTCTCTCCCCTCTCTTTCTCCTCCTCTCTGTCTCCCCCTCTCTTTCTTCTCCTCTCAGTCTCCCCCTCTGTCTCTCCCTCTCTGTCTCTCCCTCTCTTTCACCTCCTCTCTGTCTCTGCCTCTCTGTCTCTCCCTCTGTCTCTCCCTCTCTTTCACCTCCTCTCTGTCTCCTCCTCTCTTTCTCCCCCTCTCTTTCTTCTCCTCTCTGTCTCTCCCTCTCTGTCTCTTTCTCTCTGTCTCCCCCTCTCTGTCTCCTCCTCTCTGTCTCCCCCTCTCTTTCACCTCCTCTCTGTCTCCTCCTCTCTTTCTCCTCCTCTCTTTCTCCTCCTCTCTTTCTCTCCCTCTCTGTCTCTTTCTCTCTGTCTCCCCCTCTCTGTCTCCTCCTCTCTTTCTCCCCCTCTCTTTCTTCTCCTCTCTGTCTCTCCCTCTCTGTCTCCTCCTCTCAGTCTCCCCCTCTCTTTCTTCTCCTCTCTGTCTCCCCCTCTCTTCTCCTCTCTGTCTCCCCCTCTCTGTCTCCCCCTCTCTGTCTCCCCTCTCAGTCTCCTCCTTTTGTCTCTCCTCTCTGTCTCCCCCTCTCTGTCTCTTCCTCTTTGTCTCCCCCTCTGTCTCCCCCTCTCTGTCTCCCCTCTCTGTCTCTCCCTCTTTCTCCCCTCTCAGTCTCCCCCTCTCAGTCTCCCCTCTGTCTCTCCCTCTCTGTCTCTCCCTCTCTTTCACCTCCTCTCTGTCTCCTCCTCTCAGACTCCTCCTCTCAGTCTCCTCCTCTCTCTCTCCCCCTCTCAGTCTCCCTCTCTGTCTCTCCCTCTATGTCTCCTCCTCTCTGTCTCCTCCTCTCTGTCTCCTCCTCTCTGTCTCCCCCTCTCTGTCTGCCTGTCTCTCTTCCATCCTTGCCCTTCTTTGTCCCTCTCTAGTTCTGCTTCCTTTTCCTGGCTTTTATTTTGGTAGTCCTTTCACCTCTTTTCCTGTTCTGTAATTCCTTCAATTTCACCTGTCATTACCACTCCCTATTATTTTCACCTGTGCCTTTGTCCATTTAAACCGGCGTCCCTCCCCCTCAGATCTTCATCTGAAACTCTTCGTCACCGTCAGGGACTGATGGTGCATCAAATCCACAGTAAGTTGGTCTTTGACTGTGATAAAGGTTTATTGGTTCTTTGATTTTGTTGGTCTTACTTTGTCTTTACTGATGGAAAACGAGGCTTTATGAACCACTGAACCCTTTTGGAGAATTATATTGAAAATTGATTCACTATTCGAAGGTTCAATCATTGAGCACGTGGGCGTCATCTGCTGGCACAGTAATTGTTGTACAGCCTTGCAAAGGTGACGCCGAAGCATCAAACGTGTGCACATCAAGTTTTTTTTTATATTCTAAAAATTACTTGAATAAATCTAAAATCTAAGTTCATTTTACACGTCTGTTCTTTTCTTCCTTGCCTTAATAGTATCTTAAATGTTTCTTTTCCCAACGAATATTGAAGAATTTCTGTGAAGCTGGTGCGAATTAGGCATTAAAAAAAAAAGAAAAAACAAAAAAAAACGATAGTTAGTCCATAGTAGATGGTTTCAGTATTCGATATTGTTGGTGTGTGTGTGTTTGAAGCCACTTCCCCAGCTTTGGGACTTCAACCTTTTTATAAGTAACTCAAAATCTTCACTTGCTGCATCCATTGCGATCAATCTAAAAAGGATTGAGGAGTCAGAGGCGGTTTCATCCGTCACCATAAGTTTGTATGTTTCGAAGCTCCGCCTTTAGAACGACCGATCAGCTGATTCAGACTGAAGTGGTTCGAACGTCGTCATACGTCCCGTGCTTTTCGCCTTTTAAAGCAATTTCCGGTGCAGTGTTTAAAAAAAAAAAAAATCCCTGTCGAGTTTGAAACGTGGTTCGAAGCCTTGGTATTATCTTGGTTTATTATCTCGGCCGCACTCTCTGTTTGTATAATTACTAGTTCATTCTACCTGCCTTCATGTTTACTTTTACTGTCTGTGTATTAATCCACTTTATTTTAAGTTCTTGTTTCCAAGTGAATGAGTCCTGCTTATGTGTAGTTTCTTATTCATACCTTCATGTTTACACATTGTTCCTCACCCACACAGCCCTGGTTCGTGTCATTCCCTTAGTTTGGTTCTGCCTACTTGTGTCTTAGTTACTCATCCTGATCCATGTTTGGTCCCTGGTTTATATTTGATTTAGTGCGTTTGCCAGAATTGTTTCTTTATTTAGCCTGGATCTGGTCTTGTTTAGTTAATGTAATTGTTGAACTGTGTATCCCCTCCACTATTTAAGTTCCTATTGACACACTTCCCCCTTGTGGAGTGATTCTCAGTTACATTTGATTCAGTTTTATCTAAAATAAATTTGCTTCAGGCTTCCCACTAGTTGTCTTGCTGACTTTGGTCCATATGAACTAAAAGTGTGGCTGCAGGACCTTAACTACATTTAGTAATGTTGTGCTTTTACCTTTCAATGGGAAATGAAGCAATTTGGTATTCAGTGTCTTCTTCAAGGACACTTGGACATACATCAAGAAGGAACTGGGAATCAAACCAACCTAAGGATTATTGATGATTAATTTACTGTACTAACTGAGCCACAACTTTTTTTTTTTTTCCTCCCTCCCTTTATGTGGAGAGGTGCCATTGATGGAGTCTGTGACTCTCAGAACAGCACGCGGAGGTTTGGGAGGCTTGGCCAAGTCAAACCCTGTGCATAACACATTGACCTGAAAGAAGTCTTTGCCCAAATCTGTGACGCCTACAGTAATTTCTAAAAGTTCTATATTGTCAAGAAATAAAAATGCTCATAACCATTGATTATTTTTGATACTGCAACCAAACCTAGTCTCATAAATTTGCCCTTTAACATAAAATGCAGTGGTGGAATTAATATCCACTACTGTGCTGCTGATACTCACCTGTATGATCAGCCTTTAAGGCAGATGAGCCTTTCCTGAAGGCCTGCTTGTCTACTATTGTTTCTGTTCTGTTCTCTGACCTATCTGGAATATATAAATGACATTTGAGCTACAATTTATCATTATGCTTAATTTATTGGCATAAAGAAGAATTTTCAACATGGTTTTCAACTCATTCATTTTCTCTTTTGGACAAACCCTAAAAAGTGTTCACGTCCTCAAACATAATTTACAAAACTCCTCTGCTATGTTTGTGCTAATCTTTAAACACATTCTCCATCACTAAACACATTTCACACTTGCACTGCAAAATTGTAAAAACTGACAGCAAAATGTGAACACAACTGTCATCTTTCAAACACAACTCAGAACAGATCTTTCTAATGACCAGTGATTCAGGATAAGTCCGTTCAATTTCACTTCAACTTTATTTATATAGAGCCAATTCACAACATATCTCAAGGCACTTTATTATGTAAAGTCAAGACTATACAGACATTTACAGAAAACCCAACAAATCTCCCTTGAACAGCTACAGGGAAAAACTCCTTTAAACGGAAGAAACCACCAGCAGAACCAGGCTCAGGATGGGTAGCCATCTGCCTTGACTGGTAGGGGTAAGTGGAAAGAGAAGCAACAGCAAAACATTGGGCATGTTGGTAGGACCAGTAGCTGCACACTGGAAGGCACACTAATCCAAAGCTGGGGACACCTGAAGACCGGGACAGAGAAGGAGAAGCAGAACTTTGGTAGAAAGAAGACACAGAGTTAATGTCATACAGTGGTGAAATATAAATGTGGGCTGAGAGGAGGAAAGTGTCTCAGTGCATCAGGGGTTTGGTCCCCCAGCAGTCTATAGCCTATAGCCTATAGCAGCAGACTGTAACTAACTATAAGCTTTATCAAAGAGGAAGGTTTTGATCCTAGTCTTAAAGGTAGAGAGGGTGTCTGCTTCCCGAATCTGGACTGGGAGCTAGTTCCACAGGAGGGGAGCTTGATAGCTAAAGGCTCTGCCTCCCATTCTGGGAACCACAAGTAGGCCTGCATTCTGAGACCGAAGTGGTCTATTAGGATGATATGGTACCAGGAGATCTTTTAGGTATGAGGGAGCTTGACCATTTATAGCTTTATAGGTAAAAAGCGTTTTAAATTCTGTTCTACATTTAATGGGAAGCCAATGGAGAGATAATGAAGGTGAAACATGATCACTCTCACCAATACCTGTCAGCAATCTTGCTGCAGCATTTTGGTTTAACTGAAGGCTTTTTAGAGTGTTCAACAGAGCACAACATCGACATTGGATCTGCAGTAATTGTCCTTGCTAAGTTGGCCAGAAATCTGGGGGTCATCATCGATGACCAACTGATCTTTACGGAACACATTGCATCAGTCTCCAGGTCATGTAGATTTGCCCCCTACAACATCAGAAAAATCAGACCTTAACTCTCAGAATACACGACCCAACTCATGGGGCAGGTGTTGGTCATATGTCAATGTCGATGGGGTTATTGACATACACCCCTGCATATGATCAGAAATGCGGCAGCACGCCTTAGTTTTAATCAGCCTAAAAAGACTCATGTCACACTGCTCTTCAGATCCCTTCACTGGATTCTTGTGGATTAAGTTCAAAGCTCTGTCTCTTGCCTACAGGGTGGTCAACTCTAAAGCTCCGGCTTACCTCAATCATTCAGGTCTGCAATGCCTCCCGCCCGCTTTCCTCTGCCAGCAGACATCTGGTAGTTTTAGCACCACAAAGAATGACCATAAACCGTAAAAAAAACATTAGTCTAAATTTACTTGTACTATTAAAAATGAAGAATGTGAGCAATGTGGTGGTGCACAGTCACAATATACAAGGCATTTTTAATTTCTGTGACTATAATGTAACAGGTGATGGGATGACAAACTACAACCTCTGGGTGATTTTTAAAATTGTATTAACAAAGAACCAAAATGATTGTTCCCAGCCTATATTTTACATATTTTAGCATAGTTTAGGGGTCAGACATAAGACCTGGTCTCTGCACACGGCATCAGTTGTCTCTCAAAATATCTGGTAGTGTCATCCATCAGGAGATGGAAACCTTTCTGGAACTGCTTGGAGAATACTGATAAAACAAGACAGTTGTCTTTTCCAGGAGTCTCTCTTTGCAGGATCAAAGGCTAAAACAATTAAGGTGCAATAATTTTCTTACTCAGTGCTCATTTGACCATTCTGCCCTGTAGTTTCCAGTTTCTTTGTGGGATCCTGAGGTCAGTGTCGAGCACTCCTCTGTCCATATGTGGTCTGAAACTGTGATGATCCGTAACATACATATTGCCCCTCAGCAGTAGAATCCGCAGCTTCATCCAAGAGAAACTGGCCGCGATGAAACTTATTGCAGCGCAGGGATTCCAGTTGGGTTTTCATCAGCGGACACTTACTGCACAGACACCATCAGCTGTCCCTGCACACAGCCGCTCCTCCCTGCTGTCCTCCCTGGCTCCTTTCTGGCTGCCTTTTGGCTTCGGCAGCCTCGCCCCCCTCCGTACGGCGTAACTCGTCTGCACATTTTCTCAAAACTCTAAAGATTTTTTAAAAGCGTGTAAGCAGTTGTGAAAAACTGTAAAATTTATGCTCTTCTAATACAATAGTCTGGATTTGGAGTTTTTCAGAGATACTGTTTAAGTAAATTTCAACACAAACCTCTTTCTAAACGTCATCTCTTCACTTAGCTGATTCTGCTCATACCCCATGTTCACTTGGCAGAACAGCAGGGGAAATTTCGTGAATGGTAAATCCATCCTCACGCCCACTTCATTGGTTATGTTGTTGGCCTCTTTCATGGCTGGAATGAGGGTTGTCCTGACATAGGGCTGAAGATTGATGGGAGGACACTTCATTTATGCTGCAACGATTTTTGTAGTTAATCCAAAAGAGAGACATTATTGGTAAGTTTATATTTATGCTCAGATCCTTTGGTGTGAGTGTGAATATCTGTTTGTAGTGGCTCTGAGATGGGCCTTACGGTACCTCTGAACCCAATGACAGCTTGGTTAGGCTCCAGGGACACTAAACAGGATAACTGGCTAAGAATATGATCAAATGTCTTTTATCTTGTGTTTGGTCACTCAATTATAAAAAACACTAAAAAATTAGAAATGTTAAAATTGCTTTTGACTGAGTGCAGGAGTATGTAACTAGTTCGGAGTTAGATCAAATTTGAACTATACAGTGTCAAAATACTTCTAAAAATAATATATATTTTTAAACACACTATCATTTTACATATGTTCTGAGTTGTTCTTCTTTCTGTTTGTGTGTAGTTTTCAAAATTGTGCTTAAAGAAATCATAAAATGTGTACCAGCAAGAACCTAAATCTATTGCTTTGCATTATTTTTTTAATGATGGCGCACATGCCTGAGACAGGTCTCCAGCCTTTGATACTGTTTGTGAGAAGGTTTGTTAGTCTCCTCGTCAAGAGGGATTCTCTGTTATAGCATTAGCCTCCTCATTTTCAGAGATTTGTTCATATTTTTCGCCTCTCTTTAAGACTGGTTTTGGTTTAAAGCGTTTGCCTCCTCACTAGAGTGAGGAGCCTTTGAGTTAGTATTGTTATCTCCTCAAGCATATGTGCTGAGTACTAAAGGATCAGGAGTACGTGTGTTGATTATTAACTGTATCACTAGTTCATGTGTTAATAAATGTTTTGCACTCTCTGCAGATCTCAGCCTCTGCCTTTGAGTCCTCTAGTTACAACATCTAGTCAGGTAACAATTGCAATTTTTGATTAAACTCTTCCAACGAATACACAGGCAATTAATTTGTTGAGGTCCTATAAAGAATCTAGGTGTAGCGTAACCCACTGTGAGCTCTTTAGTTGCTGAGGCCCATGTAATTCATAACATGCTTCACTAGAGAGAGACATTGCTCCAGTTTTTTTTTCCGTGATCCATCCAAACATTGTCTTACACAGTAATTTCATCATGAAAGGGAAGAAAGGCAGTGAATGTATGGATGGGGAAAATAAACTTCACTGAAACAGGCCCACAATTCAATCAGATTTTCCCATCCAATCCTCAAGACGGACAACACAGAAAAACCAGCCTTTCATTTACAGCCATATAGAGAAGGATCTTTTATTCTGAACTGCCAAAACACAAAACTCCATACTTAGAACAAAAGTGTCAAAACTCACTTCATCAAATGAATCCCTCTTTTTGTGCAATCTTAAGCATTATTCTCCTAATTAGATTCTTCAGATCTGATTTGCCCTTTTTGTAAAGCTTGTTTTGTACTACTGTGTAAATTCAGACAACAAAGAGAAAACAAAGGGAACTGATAGCTGAAAAATGAACAGCTAAAATGCTTCACTGTTAGTTCCTCCTGCCAATTGGCTCAGGTGATTCTGATCCACATCACAGTGGATGTGTTCTTTTGCAATGCACTGAGGGAAAAACACTGGAAGTCTCATATCACCAGTGAACATGTACCTTCCATTTCCAAGCTGAAAAGATTTTCTCTATTGGATTAAAAAAACAAGAGTATGGAGTAAGAACTTCACCATCGTAAGTGTACAGTACACAATACAGTGGTGTACAGGACCGTCATGACTTATCTACCCTCATTTTGAAACACTGGCATAAAATGGGCTGGACCATTTGTTTAGCCTCTCTTAAGAACAAGCCATGATTGACAATGTGATCAATAACTGTTACCTGGATTTCATTTGAGGCTTTAGCTCTTATTTTGTCTTATGACAGTCCCTCCACCACAAATACAAACCCCTTCTTCCTCAGGCCCAATCTCCCACGGGCCTCTTGCTCTCGTTATATCGATCCATGCGTGCAAACACCAATGAACATTTGGTATCTTTCATAGAGCAATAACAATTGATTGTTGATTGATGAACTGTTTGCAGCTGGTTGCAAATAAGAGTATTAGAGTCATAATTGCGAGCAATTTCTAATAGCTGGGCACATTTTAAATTTTTTTGCTTACACACACTAACTCAATGACATACATGTTAATTGTTTTGTAAAATGATGAAAAATGTTTGGTGACAAAGTGAAACCCAGTTTCATGAAACACATCTTATTATATGAGAAAACCTGTAACTTACCATGAGGAACCATTCATGACCATGGTGTCCATTCAGTGAGTGGTTGAGCCCATTGTGTAAACAGGATAAGTGAAAGTGACATGCGCTTTGATTGTGACTTCAGCAGTGAAAGAAAACAAAGGAGGAAGAAGGTCTGCATGTCAGAGGAGCTGAACAAATACAAAGAGGAAGACAAGGAACAGGAGCAGACATGACAATATTAAATCTACAATCATTCATCAAATTTTGATCTCATTGTTAATGGTCTCCATAAGTAGGACTTTCAGAAGGTTATTGGACAACTGAAACAGTAAAGGTAAACTGTAGGATTGGTTAGGGTTTATTACTGTACAAAACCTCCAAAAAGTGGACAGCTGAAAAATTATTAGAGATGATATACACACTGATGAACACAGTTCATAAATGCTAGTTTTCTATTTATTACATGAATAAACATGTTTTCAAAAATACAAAATGTATGATTAATGATCTTTTCCTCTTAGGAACTGCTGTGTTTCCATGTGTGTCAGTTGTTACTAAATTGGTTAAACAAATAAACAGGAGATTTCCCCAAATATAGAACAAGATGAGATGAGCATTCCATCCAAAAAGTGTCTTACAACAGTGTTGCATCACGAAAGAAATACAGGCAGTGGATTTATGGATGACTGTGGAAAACAAGCCACACCATAAAAATACATAGCTGAAGATTTCCCCAAATATCGAACAAGATGAGATGAGTATTCCATCCAAAAAGGGTCTTACTACAGTGTTGCATCACGAAAGAAATACAGGCAGTGGATTTATGGATGACTGTGGAAAACAAGCCACACCATAAAAATACATAGCTGAAGATTTCCCCAAATATCGAACAAGATGAGATGAGTATTCCATCCAAAAAGGGTCTTACTACAGTGTTGCATCACGAAACAATTACAGGCAGTGGATTTATGGATGACTGTGGAAAACAAGCCAAACCATGAAAATACACAGCTGAAGATTTCCCCAAATACGGACTAAACAAAATACAATGAGATCATTTCCCTTGTGATTGTGGTTTTCTTAAAACGTCGAATACACAAGCTGGCTGGTGTATAACCTACGTCTGATGAAATAATACAGTTTTTATGATATTTTATCAGATGCATGGAAACCCCTTAGTCATGCAGCACATGTGTTCAGCTGGTGTGCTAAACTATAAGAACTTTAATCCACTTTTTTGGTTGGGTTGCACAACAAGGGACATTTCTGTTGCAAAGAGAGGAAGAAGACAAGCATGAGGTAGAAAAAAGGAGATGAGTAAGAGGCACCATTACAGATACTACAAATATCGTTTATCCTTATCCTGTTTAGGGTCACAGGGGTCATAAAGCGAGAGGCAGTGTCCACCCTGGACAGGTCGTCTGTCTACCTCAGGGTGAGTATGTATATGAGATGGGGTTGACAGAAACAAAGATGTGGCAGAGGTTCAAACCTGTGTTTGAAGGCAAAGAGCAGAGGAGCAGATATTATGAGCTATGCATTTCCACTGTGTTTGAACTAATAAACCTTAAAAATGGAATGTTGGACATTCCGGTTTTCAGGTTTTCAGCTCCCCTCCCTTTTGGCATCCTTCTCTTCTGGCTCCTATTTTTAATTACAAGTTCACTATTTCCAAGTCTTGGGCAGCAAAGGACTGAAACATACTCAATATGAAGATGTCTTTCGTAAGGTCAGAAACGTGAAGTCCAGCGGCCAAAGTTAAATGTTATCCTGGGGCCAGAGCAGGCGACATTAAATCCTATTTGAAACTCCTGGCTAAGGATAAATGAAAATACAGTAAGATTTTTATTCATGCAGTAGTTAATGATGCCCCATTATGCAAATCGGAGTTCACTAAAGCTAATGTTGAATTGTGGGTAACTTTGCCAAAACAATGTCGGACTTTGTAGTTTTCTCTGGACCCCTGCCAAATCTGATCAGTGATGACATGTATAGCCGCATGTCGTCACTCAGCTGCTGGCTTTTTAGGTGGTGTCCAGCAAACGATGTGGGCTTCACAGACAATAGGAAACGTTTCTGGGAAAAACCTAGGCTGATTAGGAGAGATTGCATCCATCCTACTTTGGATGGTGCCATTGTCTTATCAAAAAATATGGCGAATTTTATCAGACATCCAAAAGAATGACCATCAATGGTGGAGCCTTGCACGCAGGAATCCAGTCCTACACGCCTCTCTTCAGTCAAATTATGAGTGTCCCATATCAAATTCAGTGTGGTGGCTAACAATACAGAGGAGAATAGGCAAAAGAAATATTGTTTAGCCATTTATAAAGCTGACTGCATGTGCAGTGTTCTTGTTTTTCCATGTAAATGTCAAACTCACAAGAAACTGGAGTAGTGCAAATAAACACACCTGCGGTTCTCTGGTGTATTTTGACACTAAACCATCATTAAAAATTGATAGAGATAAGCATCTTCACAATAGGTCTAGACTGCTTTTGAAAGTGAAAATATTTTCCTTTGTATTGATGTGTTTTCAAAAACACATAAATTTGTTTTTGTGTTTGTAAAGTGAGGTAGCACAGTAATGTTTGATTAAAAACGTGACAAATATCATATGTCGTTTGTTTAGTCCTGGGGCACGTGTTTTTTGGGAAGTATTCATTGTTGCAAATCCCAGGTGTAGTTACATCATGACGTGAGCTTGCGCAACACATACGTCAGTTAATAACGTAGTCTAGTAAGGAAACTGATTCAGTGCTATTTGTGTCTGGGTTTCCATACTGACCTTCAGGTTATGGATAAAATAGGAAGGATGTATGTAATTATATTTTAGAGAAGAGGCGGGTCTATTTTTTTATCCTGGAGATGTTTATCCTTATGCTTCTTGTAAAACATAATGCTAATGAGTGTCAAACACAGTTCCCATTTCCTTCCCCTTCTTTACAAAATCAAGTTGGCTTTCAGTTTCTCTTTTAGCACTCTCATAATCTCCCCCAAATCATTTCACTTTAATTTGGGAAATAAGTTGGTTAGTTGTATAACTAAGTAGCTTATGTAAATCCAATGCTCTCAGCCATAGGTCAAGTCAAATAATGCAGATGTGAAAGAACAGAAAGTCTCTCAGGATATGTCCCTGGATTTCCTGGAGATACTACTACTTCTCTTTCGGCTTTTCCCATCAGGGGTCGCCACAGCGAATCATCCGTTTCCACCTCACTCTATCCTGAGCATCTTCCTCTGACACCAGCTAACCTCATGTCCTCTGTTATAACATCGTTATATCTCCTCCTCGGTCGTCCTCTCGCCCTCTTGCCTGGCAGCTCCATCTCTAACATCCTTGAAATATTTTCAGTTCACCAGATTAAGGTGATTAAGGTTTAAGGATTCTTGAAATGATCTTACTGAAATCACAAAATTTGGCAGCCTGGTAGTTCAGTGCTGTGGGTTTAAATTCCAACCTATCCATATAAAAATCCCCAGCCTACCCACCAGGTGTGGCCCTTAGCGAGACACCCAGGGTCAGCTCCGCGGGCGCTGATGGCATCTGCCCACCGCCTCCCCCCAAGAGGGATGGGCCAAATGTAAAGGACAAACTTCACTGTAACATGTCTGTGCAAATGTATATGTGCCCAGTGACAAATGAAGGTTCTTCTAACATCATAAATCAGCAGTATCAGATGTTATTACTTTCCCTATGAAATGGTCCACAATTTGAGCAGTGTGTTTTGTAAGCCAGATTATTATGATTTTCTGATGCCACGTTCAAACTGAACAATGACAATGACCGTGAGCTGGGCTTAGATCATTGTGAGACTGTGCTCAAACCTAATATGCACTGTTCAAAGTCGGAGCATATCACATATTGACAATAACAGCCTACAGCAGTATTTCTATAGTAATAAAAGCCTTAAATGTAGAGTCACACACGATCCGAGTGGCACGTTGGCCCTGCTGTCTTCAGAAGGACAGTAGAACAACAAATGTCAATCAATTACTCATGACTAATGGAACAGGAACCTTTCTGCCGCAGGTCATAGCACAGATGAGACCTTATTTTAGTCATTTCTTTTCCATTTTTTGACACTACTAAGACACAATTTGGAAAATGCATCTGTTCATTTTTGCTAAACTTTAAACACCTTCTCAGTCACTAAATACATTTCGCACACAAAACTGTAAACACTGTGTTTTAATAACCAAAAAGGGTAAGTGCCGGTTTACGGAAGTTGTCCTCGTTTCCTTTGATGTTGCTGGCCTTCCCCTCCAGTCTGCTTCTGCCCCCGTGGAACTAGCATTTCAGCAGCATAATGAGCTTTCCTGTCATAGGGAGTTCACTCCAAATTCTATGACAAACACACTAGGTCAAAGGCCCCAGCTGTGATAACATACACAGTCATAAATTTATTGTTAGGAGACAGTGATCAAAATGCTTCCACTGTGAACACTTGACACAATGTGGGTAATCTAAGTGCCCTGACATAAACAGCAGGAGGACATTGAAGACAAACGCAAATCAAATTTCACAGGCTGTTTGTTTTACCACAGAGGAATTGGCACTTCCTCATGAGCTCATAAGTGAGCACACCGCATTTAAGGTAATGTCTGCCAAAGAGCGGAGGCGGTTTTACCCTTCCTCCTTCCCTCCTTCCTGCTTATTTTTGAACACTTAATGACCGGATTCTAATCTCAGGCCTGTTAATTTTGGACTGTCTTCCTGACATTTGCCACTACAGTCCCCTCGTTTAGATATTTACCGCACCTCCACATCACCTCACCATCTTCCCAGCCATAACTTTCAACATATTTTATCCTTCATGTTGTTTGAATTAACATTCTGTTTGCTGTTTGGTTTAGTTTGAACACTGTTTCTGTTGTCTATCCGACTGACTACCTGCCCTCTTGTTGACCTCCCATATTCCTGCAAAAATTATTAAAAGGTTTTGATTCATTTAAAATCTTTTCAATGCATCTGCCTTTATTTCTGTGTCTACGTGCCTGTTTTCATGTACACACAATCATTTCTGGTTTGCAATGAAATGACATCTTCTCTGGGGAAGAAAAAAATCATTTGATTTTGGCGAAGCCAAGACTTTTGCCCCAGTAACATTTTAACAGTTGCTGTACAGCTCATATTTAGCTATTCGATAGCAAATGGGTGTTTCATTTTGCTGCTTCACACGTTGACTCCACCCATCCTGTTTTATGACACTGTGATTCCAAACTAAACAGAGGTATGCCAAATGGGAAAAATTACTGTCTTGTAGTTATGATGCTCAAAAAGTCAGTTTAATGTCACAGGCTATGTTTGTCTCTGACTGGAATTTAGATGTGCCAGGGTCATGCTAGATCATGAGGGTCATGAGGTCTTGTCTTAGCACTACACTCCACTGTCACAGTTATGGACCAGAAATTGCAGTGTGACAATAAACAAACCACGGGACTTTTGGCAGTGCTTTCTGTTTAGGACTATATCAATGTTTATATATATTAATTAATTAATCCTATGGATGTGAAGCCAGGATGTATCAAGCTGAGTCAGTGGATGTTTTAATAAAGTGTTCTGGTTAACAGTGAAAGATGAAAAAACTATAGGCATGTCATCATTTCTCGGGCAAGCTGATTTTTTTTTTAAGTGTCACGTTAATGGGAAAGCTGGTTTCAGAAATCAGCTAAAGTTTGGACTCTGTGGAGGCCAGACTTGAGGCCAAGTCTGTCAGTGTTATATATTAGCAGTTAGTAATTTTCTTTTTGAAATATACTGTAATTTTTCTGCATTTCTATTCAGACAATTTCCAGCAAGTATTCCATCACAAATGAGAATCTGCCCATCACAGAAATACAGCCACAAACAACCCACTGTTTTGCTGAAGGCTGCAAACTCTACATGTTTTCTTAGTCACTAAACACATTTCACATTGTGATATCACTGTGCTGAATCACACATGCACACCATGTGTGATTGTGTATGAAAATTGCAAATACTGGCAGCAAAATATGAACACAACTCCAACACAAGCGGGATCTTTTACACGCAACAACTCCGAACACACTATAAAAAATGACTGAGAATGTCTTTTAAGTTTAGAAAAAAATTGAGTTTGCAGACTTCAGCTAAACAGTGGGTGATCTATCATCTGCAATCTGTTTCCAACTCTCCAACTTCTCACAGAAACACACACAGACAGTCATTCCCATTCACTGAAAATAAACTGTGGGTGGTGGAAGGAAACCCACACAAGCATCAGGGGTCTGCTGCAGCCTTGTCGGGAAAAGGCCATTACTGATCAGCTGTCCTTAACCGGGAAGTGGGTTAATCTTGGCAGCTGCTAGAATCTAAACCCAGGTCCAACTTCTTTTGGGAACCTTTTGAGAGTTATCTCAGTCTTCCACTCCGATTTTTGACCCAATAAAAGTTAAGAGATGCAAATTCCAAATACCTGTCACTTGCCTGTAGAAACATCCAACAAATGGATATTGTTAAAAGAAAATTGACTCAGTGACCACATCTGAGTTTCATACACTTCCTTCCTGTTCTGTCAAGTAGGGTAGTTCTCAGATTTATCACATGTACAGATGGTTTTATTTTTTATATATTTATTTTCATGGACTGTCATTTGACAGTAGTTGAATTTGTAACACATTTCACTTCTGGACATCCCACCTCAGTATGATTTTGGTCGCCTCTTTTTAGCATCATATGATTAGTGTGTGGTTGTAGTGGTGAAGATTGTATTGCCTGATCATCAAGGGATTCTTTCTATACTTGTACATTTTGAATATCTGGCCTCGAGTATTATTTGTTTCATGTTGCGTGCAATAAGAAAACCAGCCCAATGGCCACGATAAATAAACCTGTGCAGGGCCCAATCAACCATGTTGCAAAGACTGCCAAGTTGGCTAAAGCAGAATAGGGTACATGCATTTAAAAAAGGGATGGCATTCGATTTTTATGAGGTTCAAACACTTTTTATTGCAGCTGTATGTGATACATCCAAGTCTTGTACACCGGTTACTCACCAATTACAGTTCCCACAAGGCATAAACCACAGAGGATGTCAAACAGGGCTCTGGCTCCTTCTGTGTGGAGGCCTGTCCTAATTGCTTCCTTAGGTTGAGATAAAAAAGTTTTATTGTCTTCTTGGAAAATTTTATACTTACCTTTCCCAGAGTCGGTGTGCTTGCACAGCGGTGATCCTCAGGTTTTTTAGCAGTGGTGGATGGAGTACTCGAAAAGTGAAAGTACAAATACACCAGCAAAAATGTACTCGAGTAAAAGTATCTCCAAATGTGTTTTAACAACGTTGGAACGGTGTTTTTAGCTGTAAGCATTTAGGACTAGATGCGGGTCATAAAATGTACGGAAGAACCCATAATAATAATAATAATAAATACTGGAAACAACGATTCATTGCAGCAATTTATTGGACTTTCATTCATCCTTCATTGGACACTTCATGTGTCCAGTGAATACACATCATGCATCACCAAGTATATTTCCAACACATCCAACAATTGCTTTCCCTTTTCTTTTGACAGTTTTGGTTGTAAGTCAGTGCATATTTTATATATTTATAGGCTATGCATTCAAAAATCAACCGTTTTTTTTTATGTTAGCTCTACTTTGTGGGAGTAACAATTATTATTTTGCCATATGGTTAGATTGCAGTGATGATGAGGGTAGTGAAAACAGTGATCAGTGGTTGCCAGAGAACAATCCAGACATAATAGCTGAATATGACTGAGATGCAGACAGTCAGGATGGAGACAGTCAGGATGCCGACAGTCTGGATGATTAGGACCAGGATACAGAGGTAAGTCAGCATGATGACGGAAGTACATCATACACATCATAAATATGTCTGGCCAACTTTCATTAAGCCTTTATACAGAACTGATCCTGTTACTGAGGTTTAGTTCAAAACAAGTGTTCGGTGATGCAGAAACTAACATGTCAGTTTTTGTTCTCAAAAACGTATGAATGCTAGTATAATGGTGTGGTAATACCAGTCCCACATTCTTCAAGAACTATGGAGATTCATATTAATCTTGAGTAAACTTCTTGTTGGAGATGTCTTGAAAAATTTGACTTAGCTAAGTGCAAGCTTCACGGTTGTGTCTTTTGTTTTTTTTTTTTGTTTTTTTGGACGGCCTAAACAATAGAACATTAAAATATGTGACATTATTTAAAAACGTTTTTTTCATATTTATTCTCTAACATAAAACACAATCAAATTTATTTTTACATTAAGTTCATACTGTTTGTGTTGAGTGTTGAGTACTTTGTGCGTGTTCTCCACTGGATTAGACGTTACATTTTTAATCCAAGTATTTTTTCGGGAAAAAATACATTTTTGAACAGTTTTTCATGGCCTAAGATGAATAAAACACTTGCAGACCCACGCTTTCAAAATTCATGCATCAGCAGGTTAAGATATTAAAAAACAATAAAATGCACACCCCATCATACTGCACATAGCACAATAACTTACAGTAATACACTGTAATAATTTATAGTACACTGGTCCAACATTTTTTTCTACTATCTTGCTTCTATCCACTTTTTTCCTCCTGTTTTTTTTTCCAGAGAGAGAAATCCTTCTTTTTCATCAGCTGGTGTTGGTTTCTTTTGTTTACACTGAATCACGGTGTGACAGTCGGGGTCCATCTTAGTTCTGTATATAGTTTAAGCAGGCAGAGATGCTCATCCCTGAATCCAAACACCAAATCAGGAATGGGCAAAGGCTGTAGAAAAAACGTTTTTTTCTTCTTTACTTTGTGTGACAAAAATTATAACCCAATAATCCAAATGTTCAATATGTACTAATTTTATGCACTCCTCCTCTCCCTTAGCCAACACAAGTTCACAATGTGTATGTCTGTGACTTATAGCACGCCTTCACTGATTTTGAATTGGCTCTAGTTTTGGGTTGTACATAAATGCAACTGAACTTCCCTTTGAATGTTCTGTATCAAAATATCTCTACTTTTAGCCTGAAAAATGTCCTTTAATGTTCAACAAAGATCCTGTTCTCCTAAACTCGGTTACACTAGTTACAATAACCAGTGTTCCTGTGTATGTATATATGGTCTATTGAGCAGTATTATCCTGCTTGTATACCTTATTATATCTGGTATAAACAACAATAACTGAAATCTCCCTGGACAATGATGTTTGCAGTTGACATTGTGATTTGCAGTGAGAGTAGAGAGCAGGTGGGGGAACAGCTGGAGAGGTGGAGGTTTGCTCTGGAAAGAAGAGGGATGAAAGTCAGTCGTAGTAAGACAGAATACATGTGTCTAAATGAGAGGGAGCAAGGTAGAAGTGTGAGGTTACAGGGGGCTGAGGTGAAGAAGGTGCAGGAGTTTAAGTACTTGGGGTCAACAGTTCAGTCTGATGGGGAGTGTGGAAAAGAGGTGAAGAGGCGAGTGCAGGCGGGTTGGAGTGGGTGGAGGAAAGTGTCAGGAGTGTTGTGTGACAGAAGAGTGTCAGCAAGACTCAAAGGAAAGGTGAACAGGACAGTGGTGAGACCAGCTCTGCTCTATGGGTTAGAGACAGTAGCAGTGAGAAAGAGACAAGAGTCAGAGATGGAAGCAGCAGAGATGAAGATGTTGAGGTTCTCCTTAGGAATGACAAGGTTGGACAGAATTAGGAACGAGTTCATCAGAGGGACAGCGTACGTTGCTTGTGTAAGCAACAAAGTCAGAGAGGCCAGATTGAGATGGTTTGGACATGTGCAGAGGACGGACAGTGATGATATTGGTAGTAGGAGATGGAGCTGCCAGGCAGGAGAGCAAGAGGACGACCAAGGAGGAGATATATGGATGTGCTGACAGAGGACATGAGGTTAGCTGGTGTCAGAGAGGAAGTTGCCCAGGATAGAGTGAGGTGGAAAAGGATGATTCGCTGTGGCGACCCCTGATGGGGAAAAGCCGAAAGAGTAGTAGTAGATAAACAACAATAACCCTTAAAGGTCACTACTGTTGTTTAAAGTTGATCTGTGTGACATGAAGTAACTAAAAAAGTAAAAAGTCAGGTGGCACAGTAAATTCATTGTGGTTTTAAATGACCTACTGCATAATGGCATGTGAAATATTTCGGTGTGTCTCTTGAAGGTCCCAATGTTTTTCAGTATCTCTGGTATTTTCCCTTTAGGGAAACTCCCCTCATGTTAACTCATTCCCGGTCACAACATGTAAATGTTTCCCCATTAGCAAGGGAATGCAACCCAGTAGCTACCTCATGTCTATTGTGATTAATGTTGTTGTTTGTTCAGATAGTTCTTAATTTTGTTATTAAGTTTCCCAGTCGGTTCTGTCAGTTCTGTCTTAGACTGTAATCTTCTCACCTGAAACTGTGGTGGGAACTATTGCTGGCACTTGTCAGGTGCTGTCAGCAATACCTGTGTATGATGACCTAACTGTGCTCCAGTTGAGCCGCACTGTATGTCAAGTATAGTTATTTAATGTGTAGAACAGAACTGAAGACTTAAGAAGGGCTTTGTTTCCAAGAAATATGTGGTACATCAAATTCTTTGGGGTTTTCAATGATCCAATCCACAATGGCATCTGAGATGTTTTGGTGTGTCCTTTAAAGGTGCCAAGATCCTGTTAAATGTTTCTGTTATAACTGGGTGGCCTATAAAAGGGAATTTTCAGTTTTGGGCGGACTTCCCTTTTAATTCCAGTTCCAATTTGCTACATAAAGGTTTCCACTTATGAAATGGAATGCAGCCCTTAATCGGTGCCTAACTGCTTGTGTCTGATCTTGTTTACCACTGCCAGATGCCCCAATACTGATAAAAAGGAAAATTTGTTCAGCTGTGTGACATTATCAAGTACAACAGGAGGCAGAAGTTTGTCCAGTTTTTCATCAGTTAAAACATTTTCTGCATTTTGTTTAGTCCCTCATGAGATTGAAATGTGCCCTACGTATTCCTACATATTTCGAACTCCTACGTGGGACCTCAAATGTGTGGAGCATATTTTGGCTCCCAGATGTTCCAAATATTTAACATATTTTCCCTCATCTGTTATCCTCACTCATTCCTGCCCTTTTCTTCCGATGCTATAAACATTGTTATTCTTGGTAAATGGGTCTTCTTGAGGAGGCTCATTCCATTAATTTCCTCCTTAGTCACTTTTATTGGAGCTTGTTTAACCATTGTCTTAGAAGAACTGTTCAACTTAACCCTCAACTATCGCACAGATTTGCTAAAATGAGTCTTGACCCTTTCGCCTTTTCTCTTGTAGCGCTGTGTCTTCATATGTTTTAGTTTTTGCACTTTGAGATTTAGATACTTTATTGTGTTATGTTCACCTCAGATAGAGTGCATGACATCACTCACGCTGATCTCTCAGCTTTAATTTTTCTCACCTCCTCTTGTGTTTTTCTGTCATCATTCTGATCACAGATGATGATGGCAGACAGTACAGAGAACTGATCCAGGACTTTGTGGACTGGTGCCAGTGGAGCTGCCTCCAGATCAATATGAGAAAAACTGAAGGGCTGGTGTTGGACTTTCGTAGACACACATCCAGGGAAAAGACTTTGAAAGGGTGGACTCTTGCAAATACCTGGGTGTTAACCAAAATATTAAACTGCACTGGGAAGACAACACAGACACACTTCATACCCTTCTGAGACACAGCACTAAAAAGTGCATTGTGCAGCTGTCTTCATTTGTGTCATCATGAAAACTAAATTCCCCTCATTCCACCCAAACACTTGACTTATCTGTGCAAAGGCCAGGATGTCATCTACTGAGCACATCAAGACTTAGTAGGGAAGTTCAAAGATCTGTAGATCAAATCCAATGTCCACTACAGACGACACTTATCAATGGGCTAAGTCTCTGAAGGACAGGAAAGGTCTTTTGGAGGAAGTACAAGGAGCACTACTGATGACCATTTGTGACTCTGTAGTGGCCTCAGCTTCTCTGCAGCAGACAGGAATGGAGTGGATCAGCAGAACAGGAAGGCCAGCTCAGTCCTTGGGGATATCCCCGGATGCAGGGCAGGAGGCGAGACAAGGGTGGATGGAAGCCAAGCTAATATTCATGCTGGAAAATGAATGCTGCCCCTTGTGTGACATCACCGAGCAGGCCCTTCAGTGACAGACCGTGTCATGAATCCCACTCTGGACCTCTGACCATCCCTATTGTCTGTCCCTATTTGGTTTAAACCCTCGCAAATTCCCAATTCTGCACTCCACCTCTGTCCTGCCTTTTCTCCCTCTGCGGCTCTTCTTCCTGTTTCCGTGGTACTTGAATAAATACATAAATATTTTCAGCTTTTTCTTGTACTTACGTCTCATGAAACAGAAACACGTCTTTGATAGCATTTTGCCTTTATGTGTTTTCCTTCACTTAGAGTTTTAGTTGCCTTGTCCTTCACTTGTAAGTCGCTTTGGATAATTACCACTCCTGGTTGTTTTCACTGTCCTCCTGTCCTTTTAAACCGCCGGCAAGATTCACAGCCCGTCAGATTCTCTTCTGCACTCACCTGGACCACGTGCTTCTGCACCCAGCCAGACCTTGTCTCCTTATTGTCGACTGTATAAGATATGTTGGTATAGTTTCATGGTTTTTTGGATTTCTCTTCTCCCAGCCTGTTTAGTTCCCCTACCCTGATCTTTAGTTTTTGCTCCGTTTGCAATCGTGTGTAACATCTCTAGTTTACTCAACTTCACTGCATGCTTAGTTTCCTAATCTCTGAGTCCTTATTATGTTTAGTTTCATATCCACCTTTCAGGTTCACGCTCACACACACAACTCTTGTTCAGGTTTAGTTTCCTGAGTTTATTTGTCTAGTTCACCCACTGTGATTTGTTTGGTCCCAGTTTATTCAGTCTGTTACAAATTTGACCTTGGTCTTATTACTTTGTCTGTTCCTACTATTGTTGAAGTTGATGTTTATTATCTCCTCCCTTCCAGATTGATTTTTAGTCATCTTTAAATATATTTAAACAAATATTGCTCCCACTGCCCTTTGTTGTCTTGCTGCCCTTTGGTTCATTGTTCTGCTTGTCTCTCTCTGTCAGACTCAAACAACTAACACTGGCAGTATCTTGCTTGTCCATCTATCCATCTTTGTCCCTCCCTATTTTTGTCCACCCATCTCGCCATCCTTTTTTTAATTAAATTTATCGATTAATTGTTTTGAAATTGTACCTCGGCTCTATTTGATAAAAAATGTTTTTATCTATCTATCTTCTGTCTCGCTTTCAAAATAAAAAACATTTTCAAAAAGCCTTTATAAAAGCCACAATAAAAGCATTTAAACAGTGAAAAAATAAGCTGGTGACATAGATCATCTACAGTAAAATGCCCAAACACTAACCCGTAATGCCAAATTACAGGATGTGCACTCAAAATAACAGCTTTTAAATGGTGATACTGGGCTGATGATATGTTATGGAATGTGAAATCTATTAATGTGTGTACTAGCGCTGCCATTATGTTGATATTGGCACACATATCCGGATTAAAATCATAAGATTTTACACTGGCAATGTGCCAGTTTGAAATGTTTCCGGTCTGGCCTGTCCCCTGATCATTCATTTACTGTAAGTTGTCCATCACTACTACGGAATTCCACACTGGAATCCTGTTCTCTTTTTTTTAGTCACTTTGGATTAAAAGCGTCTGCCAAATGACTACATGTAAATCTACAAACTACGAGATGATGGATTTAGCATTAAAAACACTGCAAAATACTTAACTTTTAATGCATCTGTTAAATACCCCAACCAGCCACAGAACTGACAGGAGAAACGAATCACCCTTAATATCTTTTTTTGACTTTAATGGGCGGGGAAAAAAGTGTCTTCACTAAGCAGCTCTGACAAACACCAAGTCATATGGACCATCACGCAACCTAGATTCTGTGTGTAAAACGGAGTAACCCGGGCGCCTAATCTTAGCCACCAACTCCAAGTGCCCGACCAGAGAGGAAAGAGTGCTAGACTACTGCTACACCACCATCGGCGGCGCTTATTGATGCTGTCCCTCGTGCCGACTGTGGCAGTAAATCTGCTGTGAGGACATCAATGAAGTGGACCAGTGAGGCCGTGGAGGAGCCTCAGGAGCGTTTGGACTGTACCAACTGTGATGTTTTTAGATCTGCCTCTAACAGCATGGATGAGTACACGGACACTGTGACGTCCTACATCAGCTTCTGCGAGGACAGCGTCGTTCCAATCCCGCGTCAGGGTGAGTTATAACATCTGATAAACCCTGGTTCACAGCTAAAGTCCAACAGCTGAGATCAGAGAAAGATGCTGCATTCCAAATCTGTGCATGGCGAGAGAATACAACAGCAATTCTCAGCCAATAACTCCGCCTCTTTCTGGAAAGGGCTGAAAGCAATTACCAATGGCATCATAATTACAGTTGCATCATCTGTGAACGAGCGGCGCCTAAGCTACACCCTGAATGACCTCTACTGCCACTTTGACAAACAATGGGACATTGGGAGCCCTGCCAGCCATTGCTCAGCGGCAACCCCCCCCCTCCAATATCACCAACTTGTCCACTCACACAGCTTCACACCTCAGTGTCCCCCTCTCCTCTGCTCCCCACACCTGTCACCAGCAAAGACGGAGATGTCATTGCGCTGTTTAAAGGGCTGAACCCTCACAAAGCCGCATGCCCAGACTCTGTCCCCCCCAACCACCCTTAAGCACTGTGCCAATAAGCTGAGCCCAGTATTCAAGGACATCACAGACCCCCCTACTGGACCCCCTGCAGTTTGCCTACAGAGCCAACAGATCTGTAGATGATGCTGTAAACATGGGCCTCCAATTTATCCTCCAGCATCTGGACTCCCCAGGATCCTATGTCGGGATACTGTTTGTGGACTCTCAGCTTTGCCTTCAACACAATCCGCTCAGCTCTGCTAAGAGACAAGATCTCTCCCAGCTGAGCGTGCCTGACAGACGGCAGTTTGTGAGGCTGGGGAAGGATGTCTCTAACCGACCAGTTGCACTGGATTCCCTCAAGACTGCGTCCTTTCTCCCTTATCCTTCCCCTCATCGGCCTCACCTCTGATGGAGATGAGTCGGCCTACAGGAGCGAGATGGACCGTCTGCTTTCATGGTGCAGCACAAGCAACTTGGAGCTTAATGCTCTCAAGACAGTGGAGATGATAGTGGATTTCAGAAATAGCCCCTGTCATCCTCTGTGACACTCTGTTGAGTCACTTCCTGGGCATCACCATCAATCGGGACCTCAAGTCACTGTCAGCCTGCTGAACAGTGGCCAAATCCCACCCAGATAAACCCCGCCACACTGCTGATAGTTCTTCAGATTTTGGTAAATTATTTCCACGAGAAAACAAACTATCATGGCAAAATAAAGTGGTACTGTTATACTGGGATAATGAATCTGTTATCATGAGATAACAACATAAAGGGGTTAACAGCATCCAGGGCCATTCTCTGCTTCAATACTGACATCTAAGACTATCATAAAGAACTCTAAGTGCTTGAGGAATACGACTGGGACAGAACCTAGGATGCTGTTAATAGCATTGTGGTATGGCACAGCTAATAAGCAGATTAACATGAATGATGAACCAATAGCATGCATGAAACCTGAGACTGGGATTGTGGTTCACCTGTGCTGACTGTCTTGGAAAGACCCAACCAAAGCTCAGCTTTTGACCTCATGGAACATCTAAACCAGAACATGGCAGTTTACGGACTTCCTATACAATTTAAAGAAGCTTGAGAGGATTTTACCAGAAGATTGCAATAGATGCACAAGAAGCTTGAAGAGAATGAGCCACTTGCTGCCATGTAAAAGACAGATTTCAGTTTTGGATTTTTAATTTTTTGTAAAATAAAAAAAAAAAATAAGGACAGCTCTAAGCTATGGCCAAGGGGGCTGTAGTTAAGTGTTCAATGTAAGCTAAACAGTGAAATAAACGGGGCTTATTATGACAGTAAAGCAAATTAACTTCATGCATCAATAGTGTTAATTTGTTTCTTCATGTGCATGATTTATTACCTCCTGTCATATTGCGCATATTGATAGTATTCAGCAGTCTTACTGGTGAATGTCCTGAAGCAGCTAAGCCCATATTTAATTATAGTTCAGACATCTTAATAACAGGTCGAGTCAAAGAGAGATTGATTTAGTGATGATTGTAGCCAGTAGATCAGGTCACGTTGAGCTGTGCCAGTTTGTGCAACTTCACATCTTGAAACTTCACCCATATAGGATTCTGCTCTAAACGTTTGTTTTTTCTGACTACAGCTTTATTACGTATTTTAATTATAATATGAAGGGGGAAAGCGGAAAACACACTTTCATTATCTTTTTTTACATCCATAATTATTTTTGACTTTAAGTTTGGATTTCTGTGTTTATTAACACTGTCCTTAAAGATTTAATGGTCACTCAGTGTGAGGATAGATGCATTACCCCAGAGGATTTAAGCTCATTAATTAAGCTCTTTTAAAATCTCAAGTTGTAGCCTTAGAGACTAGCAATAAGCAAAATTGCATAATAGCTGAAAACACTGTATTGTTTTTTTAATGCCAACAAACTTTTAGCTGCTGTAATGATATAAGAGCAAAAAAAGTCTTTGAAGCAGAGCCGAAAAGGCCGAGTCAATGCCCTCAAAGTGCTAAAGCAGCGGAAAAACATTTGCTCTTTGCAAAGCATGAATTATGATAAAGCACAACAGAGTTATTTTTAAATTTCATGTTTATTTAAAACATGATAAAAAGTCATTTTCAATATGTTTTGTCATGTAGTAAAAATAAACATGCAATATAATATTATCAAACATGTACGTTTCCAAGTTTCTGTTGCTTAAACTTTAGTTAGTTGACAATAGGTTTATGGCCTAATTCATGTCATTTACAAAAGAAATCAACATACAGTTATATGAATACTGTACAAGAAGTGTACAGTGCACCAATTTTAAAATAGACACCATTTCCACTGAGCATTACAGTACAGAAATCACAGCAACCATAGCTTAGGATACATTCAACTTTGTAGGTCAAAATAGTCATTGTTAAGACACACGAGGGCCAACAGTGGATTTTTCAAAGGAACGGGCTTAAAGCATATCTTTTTCCCTGATGCTTTTTACGGAAATTGTCAGTCGGTAGCTTTATAAATCATTTTATATTATTTCACATCATTTGGTTACAAACATATAATAATCTAAATGAAGGATGTGCAAACAGGTGCCATTTACCTAAGTAGCATAATGCTACTTAACTGTTTAGTAAAGTTAAGTAGCTTTGAGTTTAGCTGTTTAGCTTATGTGAAAATTGAGTAGCATGATAATATTGCTCCATGACACCAGACAACGAGTACTACTGGAGCTACGCTTCACAAAAATGTATTTATATGTAGCTCACTTTTCATTGAGTGATGATAAATGCATGGAAGATGATAAAGAACTTGCTTCTTTTGGTTCCAGGCTGGGTAGTAGATGTGCGTAAATGCCATAAAATTTCCCATAGACTTCCCTATGTCAGAACACAGCTAAACAATGCCTCCAGATGACATCACTTGGAGGAACCTTTAGTTCAGATTATGTCATCTTGTTGCTTTGTAGAGTACTACAGGGTTTGTAATCATGATTAACATGCTTTTCTAGCATCTGAAAGATGAAAAATTCCTTGTGCTGATGTCATCTTCAAGAGTTTTTTAGCTAGAAGCAGAGAAATATTTTAATATAGGAAAGTCAGAGGGAAGTTCAAAAGCATTAATGTAGATTTACACCGCAAACCAAAGCCATAGAAACCATTTTGAAGAAGTTGCCCTTTAAGGACGGTAACACTTGGCAAAAATTAAATGGACTGAGTGGAGAATATTTTCTTGGTTGAAATCCGTGAAGACATTCGCATCATTGAAGAAGTAGGTCTTGCCAGGAGTCAGTTTAGGGGAGCTGCAGTGATCAGACAGTTTCAGGATGTAGTGCGGGGACACAGCTCTGACAGAGCCTGTCCTTCCATTGATTTTCAGCACGGTGCTGAACACAATGCTGTGTGGAGACACGCTTTCCACAATCCCAATATGCACTATGAGGAAACATACACAAAATGACTAAATATTAAAATCCACATATTTCTGGGCAGTGTTTCCAAAAAAAAAAAAAAAAAAAATCTTACTTTCTTGGCAAAGGTCTGTTTCATTCCGATTGACCACGGAGTGTGAAAAGAACATGTAACATAAGAACATTTATATACATATAATAACAGCCAGGAGTTAGAATATGTATCAAGTAACAGTATAATGACAAAGAGAAATGCTGTGCCTGGAGCTGAAGGCCAAGCAAGCACTGACCTTTAATCCTCTTGCCCTCATGATGCCCGGGTTGATGTACTGGCCTCAGCATCCCAGCACAGCATGACCACAGAGAGGTGTTGTAGTAGTGGTGACCACAGCATCTGAATCCTGTCTTGGCAGAGTAGAGTAGCTGCTCTTCGTCACTGGAACAGCAAACATCCTGCTTCGATGGGAGACACCAGGTTATTCTGAGACATATAGGCTCTCACACTAATGGCCAATAACAGCTTTTCATATTGTTGTTGTTGGCTATCTTAACCACGAGACTGATACCTATATGTAAGACATACTGTAAGAGGTTGTATGAAATTGATCCTGGACACAGGCATTTGCTTCTCACCAGGTCAGTGGAAAAAAAACCGCTGAGTTTTGGCACTAAAACAGTGATTTGTCTGTGAACACAGCTTGTTTTATTTTTGTGGGCTAGGCCTCTGCTGCTGTCCAAAAAACAATTAAAGACACACTACACACATATGCGGCTCATATTCCTCCCTTAGAAAGTGGGAGCTGGAGGCAATTTCAGCATATTCCCAGACACTGCGACATGCTGTAAATCCACACAAAGACTTCTTACATGCACACAGCTGTCTGGCATCAGATAGTGGAACATTTGTTTAAAAAAATTGGTTACAATGTTTAGAATAAAAGAAATATAATACTTCTAGAGACATGTCTGGTTTTTAATAGTTTTTAGAGAACAGCCGACGTCTACAGCAAAGTTGAATTACTGATTCCCCCAAATACGCCTACATTTTCTCTCTAGGGACAAAAGAAATCATCGGGAACAGAGAAACTAACAGAGTCTCTCAGTCAATTATTTTCAGTTATAATATAAGCCAAAAAGGCCAAGCTGTATGACTAGCATATTGTTTATTATGCTGTAAAAAAATTTTTAGTAAATAAAACAAACCTTTGGGCTTTGCAGGAGGGATCCACAACATTGTGCATTATGTCCATGATTGTCTAAAGATGTCACATTGTAGAGTGTCCCTGAGCAGCACTTCATGTGTGGGTCTTCAATGTTGTACGCGTTGACCCCACAGCAGTAAACATTTTTTCCTTTGGGATGTCTGGGTGGAGAAACAGAGGCTGAGGATATTTCTTGGCACCAAATAAATCACAATCCAATATTGACTGTCCTTTTAATCTTTTGGTAAAAAAAAATGTACAGAGCATAAGTTTAATCAAAATGTCAGACAGTAATAATTACAGAGCACAATGAAAATGCTCTAAACAGCAGCCAGAAAGATGTTAAGAGCAAAAAAATCCAGCCATAACAGCAGGAGCAAACTCAGACAGACATTTCTTGGCCCCGTACATGGGTGTGGGGTGCCAGTATGTCTTTCCCTCACCCTCACCCTTCCTGTCTGGGTTTGTCTGTCCCTCACTCAGTAGAGACATATTCATTAACTGTAAAATCATCCAGCTGTGTTTCAGACTAAACTGACTTGAACCACTGGGTTTTGTCGGCGTTTTACAGCTCAGAATCACATGCACACATGTAATCACCTGTGCCCATTGCAGCAGATCTCATCATCAGGCCGGAAGATTTCTCCTCCACAGCAGTGCTGTCCAGGCAATCCATAAAACTGAGAACAACATAAAGTCCCTTTAGCCGGGTTGTAAGGAGTGCCATTCTTTGAGCAGACCTCTGTGTCTTCTCTGTCCGTGTACAAGGTGTTATTACAACAGAGGACGCCACGTTGTGCCAAACCGTAGAGCGTTTGTCCACAGCACTTGAAAGACCATAGAAAAATTAGTAAAGTATGCAGCAACACATGAAAACTGGCACAGATGTATAGACATTCACATAAAAGTACATTGACATGCATATATAAATATAAATATACACATATATTCAGAGATTTAACAAAAATGTGATAAAAATCTAAAACATTTTTAAAAAATGCAAAGGTTCTATTCTACACATAAATGCTTTCTTACCAAGTCATTGTTTTATCATCCTTTAGCATAAGCGGTACATGAACGATGCTACCTATTTCAAGGTTCTTAATCTTTTGCACACAAATCACCCCTGCTTACTGTATAAAGAGAGTGGGGTGGAGCTCCGAGCTTTCACTGTGAAGCCGCACAAAAACATGTCTGTTTTCCTTTTTTTTTTTTTTGAGAGAGAACTAAATGGGATGATTTGCTATAAGTTCTCAAATATAAATAATTATTTGATTTTATTAAATTAAAGCAATGTGCTGTTTTTGCTAATTGGCAGCCAGATATAAGAGGATTCAAAATTGACGCTTTTTGTGTTGGGAGGTTTACGAGACGAACAAAAGAACCTAATTGCTTAGTGGCCTGCAAACCTCTCTGAGGCTTCCCAGTGAAAAAAAAAAAGGAAGATTTTGATTTAGTGTTGTGACATCAAGAAGAGAAAATAACTATTGGTACATTACTTGATCTTCCCAGGGCTTCGCCATAGATAAATCACAGCTATTTCTGTGCAGGTTTTTCACAGTGGAGGCATTGTCACCTTGACCTAGAGAGGGGATGGGAGAGGTGACAAAAGACAGAACTGTTAAGGGAAAACAATGAGTGTGTTGGTTCAGATAGATCCTGTGGAAGTGGAAAAACAAAACCTCAGGAAAAAGGTTTGTGGAGAAAATCTGTGGGAAAGTCAGTACGTCTGGGAATTACCCTTCTTTTTACGTATGAGAGTCTTTCCCTGCGTAGTGTGAGAGGATGGTGTGATAAATTACCTTATACCTAAAGCCAACATTGCATCTGTGATCATTATGCAATCCATCATTGCCAGGAGCTACTTTCTAATTGTTGACGAAAGTGTTTTCATTTCGTTGCCCAAAAATATGACCTCATTTTTGAGACAAGCACTGATGCATGCCGTGTGCTGAGAAAAGCCCTTTTTCCCAGTGCCTGGAGGAGAAACTTTTCATTCTGACGGAATGACAGTAACCACAGGGGATGGGTGAGGTCTTGTTACACACCTTAGTGTTATGCATCATTTACAATATTTATGCTGCAAAACTGCCCATAGCCTAATGATAAGGAGCTGCCTCTTTGTCACGGCATGTATCTTAACAGCTGATCAAACAACATCAACACATGTTGCAAAATTCTACTTTTGATAATTTTTTCTTAGTGTTCCACGTTTTCATGCCGATGGATTTGTGACGAGGCTCACAAAGGTCTGAACCTGGCTGTGTGTATATTCTCAAAAAAAAGAGTTTGGGGAAAGGTTGGAGTTGGAATCACAAACTGTCCCGCAAATCTACTGAAGTAAGTTAACATGCTTTCGTTGTGCAAAAACATATTTTAGCGTAAAAAAAAGCTAGAGTAATAATCACAGCTTACAGTGAACCCTGAGCACATTTGTTCTTGACTTCAGGTGCGCATGCATGGGGCTACGGGCCAGGGTTTGTGTATCTTCAGGTGTATGCACCTGTGACTGTGAGCTGGTCGCCACCTACAGACATTATACTGTAAGACACGTCACACTCTGTTGCACAAATAAAGGGCCACCGAGGTAAGAGCGGCCAATTACTGCGTGCACATTTCCACCCTAGGCGGGGATCATGCACCAATTTAATCTTCCTTGGAGCACGCTGTGGAGTCGATTCTACGAACTGCCACGGTGTGTTGTGACCCCCCGCTCTCCCCCGGGGTGGAGACACTCACTTTGGATCCTTCTGTCTGTATCTGTGCTGTGTTGCCAATGCTTTTTTTCCCTTGGCTTGTGTACAGCTAAACTACTCTTGCACAACGTCTTCCCACTCATAATTAATTTGTCGGGTTATCTGGTACGTCTAAGTCCATAACAAAACATCTTGGAAGTCATGGCTAGACATACTTCACTGTCTGGAAAATTCTCTGCAGGCACCAGACAGCACGGCATCTTAATAAAAATGTAAACCATTAACTTCACATACTTCATGCTTTAAGGAGACAAGTTCAGCAAGGAGACAAAGAGTAACCACACCCCAAGTCAGAATGCAGTTTGGTTGACAGAAAATGATGACAAGCTTCTAACATCTGCCGAGACGCCTCTTTAGTGTTGAACCAGCTTTCAGCTAAGCATTTTATACTTGCTGAACACTGAGACAGTGCTTGCTCACATGCTTATCATCACAGTCATCCATATCATCACTCAGACATTTCTAAATTACACCAAAGACATCATTTTAGTTTTCACTGCCCTTGCAAGACAGCATTCATCATTCATCACTGTTCAAATTCACTTCCGATCAGATAATTGTAAACACAAGTAAACACGTACCTGATCTTACGCTTACTACCAAAAATCAACAATCAACACAGACAGTCACCATGACATCTTCCATTACATAACCAAACGTTCACACATAAGGTCATACCTGAGCGAAATTTATCAGGGTTTTCCTGCCTGTGAAGGATAAGCAAAAATAAATACACAAACAGTCAACAACACATGAATGTTGACAAACAATCTTTACCACCATTTTGCAAAATCATAAATGTAAAAGATGGCCAGCTATTAAGAATGGATTTAAACAACAGGGTTGTATAAGATGAAACAATATAGAGGTTAAACAACAGATACCCAAGAATTGACCTCTGTGGAATCTGTATTATTTAATCGGTGCAATGTCAAATACAGCCACAGCAGAAAGAGTTCATTAAAGCAGTTTCATTGCTGTGTCAAAACCAGGCATCATGTGACACTAACTAACATGTCACAATTTGTTTCTAATTATAGTTAGCAATGTCAAATGTTTGCACAATATTTTAAGCAACTGTGCATTGTACAATATACAGGTTTAGGATAAAACTTGAGCTTTTTGTGTCGGGACCAATGTAACTAGAATACTTTGAGTCGCAAGCCAACAACATAAAAAAAAAAAAATTAACAATGGGTCTATGAACTGTGTAAGTGTTTGTGTTGGATTGACTTACCGTAGGCTTCGAATTTCACGTTTCTAGAAATATAAAAAAAGGCATAAAAATGTAAGTATCTCAAAACGTTACCCACCACTTGACTCACTCGTACCTGCTCTTCACCAACCAATATCAGATAATCAAATGCAAACCACTCAAAAAGGCTTTAAACGTATGATCCAGATGATTTTTGTTCCTTGTTATTATTATTTTTCTAACACGTTGTACTGCATATGATATTAAACTTTATATCCATTGAATATTTGGTCTCTTTCTGGAAATTTGTCTCTGACAGCAGTGCTACTTAATTTGGAAAGGAAGTTTTTGTTCTTACCGAGTAATCTGCACCTGTGGAGAAAGAACACAAAGTCTTTTAGGTGCATGTAGTTGATCAAAGAATCTGAAAACCAGACGAGAATCTGAAGAAAACTAGTTATAAAATGATGTACTCTTACTAACACACCAGTTTTGTTTCTACAGCAGCTTGAATTAAGGGGTTGTGGCTCCATAGAGTTCAACTGAACACAGCAGCACTGGGTCAAAGTGTCAAACTGGTTATGAGAACAGCAGACGTGGTGGGTTGATATCTTTTTCAGAACTCTTTTGTTAGAAATGGGTCCGCAACACAGCTCCGTGTCTTCATCGAAAGCCTCTGAGGGAAGGATCACAATGAGATTTTTTAAGTCAGTCATGGCTCGTCCGACAACAAAGCTACTGACAGACAGAAAAAATAAACTAGGATAAATCTTACATTACAAAAGCAAACCTGTTCCTTTCGTGTACACATTTGTATAATATGATGACAGAAATACCACAGGCTGTAAATTCTTCTACAATGTCTCACTAGCTACATGGACACAAATATTTCACTGATAATCATATTAAGAGCCCAATCTGAATAAAAATGTGTCACGTCAACACATCAACCAGAACAGGTCATATCGATCAGAACGAATTTTAATCTGAACGAGAGACGTGGTTTATCTCTTTGTTAATTTGATCAACAACTAATACACTCCTTTTGTATAATCTTGCAGGAGCAGGATTATGTTTTTGTAAGATGGATGTTCAATTGGAGTCAAGAGGATCTGTAATCAGAATGATTTCAAACTGTTGCTGTCCTTACACAAAGTGTAATTCTGTAAAAACACACTTTTTACATTTCAACTGTGTTGCAGTGGTATAAAAGGATATTAAAAAGGCCTCAACACTAATTGTGAAAACGTCCACTGTATGTCTTATATTTATGAAATGTAACCTCTACTTACTGTTACCACAACACATGGCCTTTGGGGCAGGCTTGGCTACAATGACGGAATTGCAGCACATTTCATTGAGTTTGTTGTAGGCGATCAGTCCACAGCAGGCTGACACCTTTGCACTTATGCCATGAGAAACACGTTCTGTAAAAAACAGAGATCAGAGAAGTGAGGACAGAAACATGCACACGCGCGCTTTGTTAGCCTTGGTAACCAAATATGTGCAGGAAAGTCCCCAGAGTTCAGTGAGACATCTGGGGTTGAGTGGCAGGTCAAGAGTATGCAACACAGAAGATTCACTTATTATAGATTTACCGTTCGCTCGTGACTATGCAGTCAAACAACAAATATGGTGGTATAATAGTAGAGGAGCTCTTTCCCAGGCCACCTTAAGATGTTTTTGATGGAGCTAATTGTTCATTCGAGTCAATGGGGGACACTGTGTCCATGCAGTTTGATGAAATATGTCTAAATGTATGATTTAAAGCTGATAACCCTGTGTCTTGTTTCACTTCATTGATTACGAATCATAAAAATAATTCAACAGGCTTTGATCCTATGACGTGTTGTGATATGTCCACTTGTTCAACATTGTTGGTGTCTCATGTGTTTGTATTTATAATAGCGTTTTATTTATAATAATATATACTATATAATATTATTCTGTAAGTGTGATCATTTTGCATCAGTTTTCTGTACAGCTGCCATGGTTATAACACAATCATCACATTGCCTTCTGCTTTGCCAAAAGATAAGTTAACAAACATTTATCTGATGCTGCCTGTGGAGGACCACCAATTTCAAAACTAGTTGAAATTCATAGTTGCTTTCAGTTTTTGCTTTTGTTATTAAATTGTTACATGGTCTCACATTTTCCTCATTTTGTACTCTTAATTTCACACAAGTGTGCGGTCATTACCTGTTAATCCGCTACTTTGGTTGCTTGGACAACAAGTGGCTTGTGAAGGATTGAATGCTTCTTGTCCACAGCATGACAGCCCTGCCCCTAGATGAAGTTTCTCCTGACAGCTCACGGCTTCGTGTCTGTCGTACTTCACATTTCCATGGCTTTTTCTGCAAGATGACGTATCTCTATTATCCTTTACATACATACATATACATCACAGTGGGTAATGTAAATACAATTACTGTCATTTTACACTGTAGCAGCCTCATGTGATGTCTCTTCCCCTTTGCTAGAGCGCCCTCTCATGGGCGTCTGTGTAACTACACCCGTTACACTGGTGCCAGGCCCAGTGGCGTGACATGTAGTGGGACGTGCACAGATTTGAACTGTATTTGTGCGTGTGAACTTATACAGAGCGAGGAAGCATGACTCATTTGGATAAAATTTTCAAATTCGATGGCACGCTGACAGGTTTGTGATCCTACAAAATGACACCCCAGGGGAAACAGCTGTAGGGTTACTGGAAATATGAGGACATATCCAAATTATAATCCATTAAGGGTGCCCCTTTTAAGATTCTGACCTGGGGTGTGAAGTCACAAGAACCCTGAAAATTCATCTTTTAAAATATTGTGACCACAGATCTAACACGTGACTGGCAAGATATTAAAAAAACACCTCATGTTAATGTTAATGTTAATTTCTAAGCAGAACACAGAGTGGATCTTATGCAAAGCCTACTCTCCTTTTCTTCTCCAGTTTGTACACGTGTGTGCTGTACCTCGGTGGTACTTGACTGACATGATGCATTTCTCAGTCCATAACATTCTTGACGAATCAGCAAAAAAAAAAAAAAAAAAACCACTCACCGGTGAACACATTGGTTGTGTGAGACTGCATTGGCTCCATTTGCAGAATCTGTCAAGGAATACAAAAGTTCAGAACTGATTATGCTTTAAGGAAATGTGCCAACATGTTTTGTGGACGGAGATTGGGTTCAGGCCTGCCTCTGTGAAATCAACACCCGATTGATACGAGCGCGGTGACACGAGGCAAAATAATCATAATCATAATCATTGTAATAAATTTACGTAAAAAAATGCAATTTAAGCAATTTCAGCCCAAGTGACTGAGAACAGATGCTCCAGCGTAACGCAGCATCCCCACCCAGACTGCGGCGCCAGTGAAGTGGGTCACCTACGTCACGGCAAGACCCATTACTCATCACATCTGCACGGTCGCGTCCGATCTCAAGAACTTCCACAGTCCCCAGTGACTGTAAGGAATGTGCACATGTGGGGGATTCGGTCCCAAGTCTGGGTCTGCATCACCTGGAGACTGTGTGATCTTTGGGAGGGCACGGACGCGGGCCCAGGTTTTAAATCCAGATCGGGTTTTGAATGACATGGATAAAGTCGCGCACAAGTTGAAAAAAATTAACAAAGGGCTGTAAGATTAATGTCATTACGCCAAATCTATTCTCTTATTGTGGTGAATTTATCTCCGTGTGTGTGTGTGTGTGTGTGTGCTGGGTTCGGGGTATGCGGGGACCCGCTCACTCCAGCACACACACATACACAAACTCAGACAAATACACACTTTCCCACGACTCACACTCAACAAATTAGCCTCCCAATAAAGAGCAGAAATAAGTGGATCCATAAACACGAAAGACAATCGGCATCGACTGTTCTGTGAGAAACTGAACCTTTACCACAGAAAAGGAAGGAAACTTAGTCAGCGCTGCTTACCATAAACAATGGGGAAGCCACAAACCATCCAAACTGAAATAATACAATCACAAACAGTAACAAGTTACAAACTATCCCTCAAACAAGACATCAATGAACAGGTAATACTATTTAAAAAAATAATAAAATACATCCAAGCCCACTCGTGTCCAGTGCTTACCCAACCCGAGAGCCCAGAGTGGAGACATCTGAGGGACCTTTGTCCAGCACCAAATGCGCTGCTGCATCAAAGACTGGGAGATGCAAAAAGATGCAAAAAGATGTGCCTAAGTACTGCCAAATTAGCCACTCCTACCCCGCGATATTACCAAAAATAAGACCTTTAAAAACCTGAGGAGCCCAGATCCCATGTACAGCACAGTGTGCAGCAACACGCCCAACACAAACCCACACCAGACACACGAATGCTTTAAGAGTCACACACACGTCGCAGGTTCCTGAAAGGATCCAGCAGATGCCTGATCAATGACTAAGCCCAATCTGCAATGTACAGCTGCACATTCATCACATTTCCTATGGAGGCAGACAGGACCGGCTGGCCGTCCACTGTCTCACAGGTACCAACAGGTAGAGACACTGCAGGGAGACGCTGCCTTCAAACGACGTGCCCCACCCAGAACACAGTGAAGCAACACGTTTAACTCTCCTCAGCTTATATCTCACAGCATCTCACATGATCACGTCAGTTTATTTGTTTTTGTTTTTGTTTTTTGTTTTTTTGTCCGACTGCTTATTGATGATTTCACTCATATTTTCCACTTTGCCTCCGAGGACGAGTGACCCACGTGCAGCCTGTGGGAACCACGTGAACATCAGCATCGTTGTGTCTCCAGTGCTGGTCCCAGTCAAGCCACAGCCCGCCACAATAACTCACAATAATAATTACTTGGAGATGTACTTACTGTTGCTTGACCCCGGCTTGTCCTTTGACCGTCCATTGAGCATCTTGTTGTTTTGGATTTGGGAGCTGAAGAGTTTCACAAAAAAGTGACTCAAACACCAGAAGGGAAAGAAAATCACCTATTGAACTTTACAGAGGGAGGAGACGCGTTTCAGTTTCGTCCAAAAGATGCACTTAGTTCAAAGGTAAGTGGATTTTTAGTGGCTCAATTAGATGAAATGACCAGTGTCGGCAGGGACTCGGGTCCCTGGGACGAGAAGAAGCAACAGGACGGGCAACAGCTGGGCTCTTAGAGAGACACCACAGCCATCACACTCCAGACTTCACATATTCCCTCACTTTCCATCTAATTGTGCCACTAAAATTTCACATCAACTCACGTTTGAACTAAGCACAAGTCGGGAAACCACCCGATATAATTAATATTTTATATCCTCGGTTCGGCAGCAGCTGGAAACGGTCGCTGTAGGAAGAACTCGCTCACGCACATTTTCTTAACATTGTCTTTGCCTCTTTTTCTCAAAATTGCAAACATAAAACCACAAACAGGAAAAGAAAACAAATTCTACTGTAGCTGCAGATATTCAACTTTGTGTATTGTACTGTATCTGTAGCAAGGGCATCTTATCACACAGTTTTATATGTTGTCATAACATTTATTTTTGACACACATGAATCACACGGTTCATTCTTTCCATCAGCCGACAACACGCGGCTTTGTGGCCCATAAAACACATCTAATCACTTTTGAATTTCCACGATTGTGTCGCAGCTGCTTGTAAAAAAATCTACTGTCAAATAAATAAACATGTACAAATGCAATGCAGAAACGCAACTATTTATCACTGTTTTCAAATACTGCTTGTGGCAATTCCCACAACATGTTAAACGTTTAGTGATATAAATATAATTTAGTAACTGACATATTTTTCACAACTCTGACATAAAAAGCCCCAAACAAATGCAAAGTGTGGGACAAGCGACATCATGTCAAGCTGCCAAGCCTGTGATCCAGTCTCTCATCTCTACCCACTGCTTCCGTGGGGGTATGAGACAGGAAGCCACGGTTGTCATGGTGATGAGGGACGCTTTGGTGGCCAATGGCTGCACACGTGAAGCTCCCTCTACACTGTCCACATGGCCCATACCTGTCCTCCTTCTTCCTCTTCCTCACAGTCTGTGATCTGTAGCTCGTGCTTCACCTCTGACCTCCATTGTCTCATCCATTGCCTTTCTACAGCATTAAGGAAACAATTAGTCAGTTACACTAGAGACAAATGGATGTGAGACACTGGTAATAAATGCAGTATTTTGATTGGTTGTGTGTGGAAAAGGTGAGCAAGGTACCACATGTTGTATGTTTTTGTCTGACATATAGAATTGTGAATGGTGTTTTGTAAAATATGGGTAATCAGAGTGAGCACTGCGCTCAGTGTTCGGCCAGAATTATCTTAGAATTTGACCAACTTCAGTGTAAAATCCAATATTGACCTTATCTTCAATTTTTATTTAACTTTACTCAGTTTTCAAAAAATGCACATCTTGCTAGTTGTTATCAAGTTGGAGCGTGAAAAAAAAACTTTTTATTCATTGCTTTCGAGTGAAGCCAACTTAAAACAATCAAGTACAGCAAATGATGCAATGACACTGCTTACCAGTGGGAGGCAAGAATTCACAAAAAAGGTGCTTACAAAAGGTCATAAAAGTAGATATTAGTAAGGTCAAAGCATCATGTTGCAATTCATAAACCCAGTGCAATTGACCACTGACCTTTTTTCTGTTTATGGAAAATCCTCTGCCGACATTTGCTGAGTACAGCAAGGAGGATTACATTTTCCAAAGTGCGTTGCTGCAAGTAAAATATATTTCAGGTTTATGCAGGACAGTGTGAAGAACATTTTACGTTCTGTGGGACTGATGTGAGCACTAGATAATTACTGTTAACTGACAAAAGACGTGCTCTTAGACGGAAGGGCTGAGAGGGTGGGCCTTTATTTACCCTAGTATCACACCATCATATTATGGTTTGGTGTGATATCGTTGGAATAGTAATGCGCCGTCATTCAATTTGGGAGGAGAGATGTGGTTAACGAGCCACGACTGAAGACAATGAGACCAAAGTAGAAAGTCCAGTAGGACATAAGTTTGGAATACAAGTTACACAAGTAGCCTTTACGTGACCTTTGAAGTGGGTGAGTTTACCTGGTTAAAGCAGGTAAATCAGGCTGTTGTCAAAGTGACGTTAGTGATGTTAGTTGCCCAAACTTATTAGACAAGTGTGTGATTTGAAAGTAAGCCCACAGTGCACTCATCTTCATATGAATTTGTTTTAAATATTCATTCTGAGTTATGAGTACACCATGAGTACATTTTTAAGTACTCTACACAGTTTTTTTAGTTGTGTAAACTAAATTGTAAGTGTACTACACAGAATTCTTATTTTAGCTTACTTGTATTTTTTTTTTTTTTTTTGTCAAGGCAATCGGTTTGCATGCGTTTTTCAAGTAAGGTTAACTAATCAGAATTTACAATGTTGGTGCCTGGTTTTGCTGAAAGCAAATAAAAAAACGGTTAAAGCTGCAACGTTTCTGTTATCAGGTTTCCATGATAAAGATGTGCTTTCTGTTTGAGTTTTCTGTGAGTTTGGTGATGTGTAGGTATTAAAAATATTAGGTTACATAAGGTTTGATTGGGAATATAACAAAACAAAGATTTTTGTTTGTCCAGCATAACAACTTTATGTGCAAATATGTGGAAAAATAAATCTCCTTGCTGTCCACTCAAACTAAATTAGGATACTGAATAGTATTAAGCTAAATTTTAATTTTATAAAATTTGGTGTTTTTAGTAATCTTATTCTCCACCAGTTACAGAAATTGTAAGGTTCAATGAATGAGGTGCAATGGCAAAAAAGAACAAAGTCAGTTTTAGCTGCACACACATTTATTATTAACACTGTGGTGACAAATGTTAAACAGTACAAGTTTAAACAGAGACACAAGACACAAAGACAAAAGAGATAAAAATACAAGTATTGGTAAGTGAAACATGGGGTAGCCAATTTCAAGTCTATGTTAAAGATATTATCCAAAACATAAAGACAGAAGTCATTGTTACTACAAGAACCAGCATGTCAGGGCAGGTTTTTTACAATTTGTGAATGTCTAAAAATAAACACTGAAAGTGAGAAAATCACTGTGACTTACCATCCTTTTATTCTCCCATAAGAATTGGTCTTTGTGCCCCGAATACAAAAATCAGATAGATAGTTTGGAGTTTTGACCACCCAGAAGATGCATTCCACTGAGGTTTTTTGTCATCTGCAATTATGCAGGCCCACCTGCGCGTTGCCTTGTTTAGTCACTTTGCTGTATCTGACCAGGTTCATATGCCGGGTCAGTCCTATTCCACAAAAACCTACTTTGTTTTTAAATAATGTGATGCAGAAAACAGGTTTGGTTTTATGTGTAAGGACAATCGTGCAGTGATGTTTTGTAATGGCCAGTGGTGGATGAAGCACTCAAGTAAAAGAACAAGTACCCAGTGTCATTTCTACTCAAGCACAAGTAAGTATATGGGTTTATATTTTACTTAAAGTACAAAATGTAAATGTACTTCACTTTCTTTGGAGGCAAGGAATTAAATTATTATCGGTAATAGACAGTGTAGAAGCAACTTCACGCATGTCCGATGTTCCAAAAAGTATCCACTACAGAGGTCGATGTATTATTAAGAATGTTACAGATTATTGAACTTTGTCCATCTGATGACAGGTACAAACACACACACACACACACACAACCCTGTTTTTGGGGGGCAAGTCTCCGGCTGTTTTGTCATTTTACCTTGTATCAACACGGACATAAACCCGCTATCTCAACACTTGTTTTATTGTTTGATTATATTCAATTATTTGGATATTATTTACAAATATATGTACTTCTTCACATGACCGCTTGTAACCTCACAAGACCCCCACCCCTCCCCTCTTGACATACACCCCACCCCTCACCTCTTGGCCGTTGACCGTTGACACACACACCCCTTTACCCCTCGCCACCCCCAGCCCCTGCACCTGCCCCCTTGACCTTTCACCTAGACCTGACAAAAATCGCCTGATTTAGATCACATAATTGCATTGGACAGTTGTGCGTAACTCCACTGCACAATAGCGCATGTGGCCGGTTCCTACATAAAGAAAGAAAAACAACAACAAAAAAAGCTGTATTCAATCATTCATAATAATGTCTGAATCAGCAGGGAAAAGCTCTGTATTGCTCTGCTTTACATCTGCCCACCACATGGCACATAGAGAAGGAGGGAGGCGACGTGGAGGAAACGTTTGGCGCGTTCGTGGTTATAATGTTTGATCCAATTTGAAGGCTCATTTTACAATAAATTCAGTACTTTATGTCTGCAATAAACCATTATTCCATTGGTTTTGGCTTTAGCTGTCTGTGCACCTACGCAGTGAAGGCAGATGTCAGTTAACAGGCCAAACTCAGCACAACACGCCAAAGTTCACAGAACTGCTACCGGGTCAAATCAGTCTCTGAATAAAACCATGTAAGGAGGAAATGACTCTGAACTTGGCTGTCACCGGTTTATGTGTCGCATGTGACGTGTTGTAAAATGTGTAAAGTCATGTGATTGCAACGTGCAACACAACCTTGATTAGAAATGTAGAGGAGTCAAAAGTGAAAGGAGCACAATTAAATCTACTTAAGTGAAAAACGTGAAAATGTACTTAAACACAGTCACCTTTCACCGCTGGTAATGGCAGTCAACTGTGTTTCAGCTGCCTGTGTGTCCAGTAGCTACTCCTGCTCTATTCCATCTCCTGTATTTGTAAAATCTTACAATTTGCTTTCAGATTTGTTGATACAATTCCACATCCTAGAACCATGCTGTTAAGACACAAGTGTCCCAACCTGACTGGACAGTATGTGTCACACATGCTTCTATAGCAAATCATGTTTTAAGTGAACGCATGAAATTACAGCCTGGTGTTTATGAGCAAATCAGGCATGCAGTGTTGGGTAAGACATGTGAACAGTGTGTCTGGATGTAAGCATGACAGAGGATGATTTCAGCAGAAAAGTCCTGGGAAATCTTTGCCCTCCACCCTCTGGCTCCCTGGAACAAAAGGTAGACAGAAGAGCCCACCATGTATGGAGAAGGGCAAAACCAAAGTCGCACAAGTTAGGACAAAAGTGAGAAAGCTCAAGTTTTCACAAGTTACTGTGCAACCACATTCACGTAAATGCATTGTTCAGTGTTCAAAGTATGTATGTAGTATGTATGTATAAAACAGGCTGCATACTTTATGTGGTATGGTGTTTTTAAACAGCCTGAATGGATCTGAAATCAAAATGTAGATATTCAACACTGTCAATTCAGGCAAAAGTATTGGCTGAACAGTGTGGAAAAAGTATTTTGTTAGAAATAAATACCCATTTTTTGTAGCTCAGATGAAATATTCCCTTTAAATATTTGATGAAAAAGCCATCAAGTGACTAAAACCTGCAACCTAGATATGAACAAATGCCGTGACTCTGCCAGGCTTTTTACCGCAACTAACATCACCGTTTGTTTCTCTAGGGGGTGTTTTGCCTTCAGGAAATGAAATACTCAGCTGGAATTTGAACATTAGATTAGATCACTGAAAAGGTCATTATAAAACAAAAAAATACAAATACAAATTGTTACCCTAATTACGGTTTATGGTCTGTTCATACTTCATACTAAAAGTTTACACTGCGATGTATTTTTTTACAAGTAAATTCTAATTGTTGTATTTCTGAAGTATTATTGTTTTTGTGCAGACAAAGTGTAAAGGTTTTATTTTTTTTCTCATTTATGTACTGATTTCTATTAAAGGAATCAGTCACATTTTTGAGATCTGTCTACTCACCCTTTATCCCATATGAATTTGTCGCCATATTACTACTTTGCATTTAAAACTGCTACTTGCTTATCTCGTTTTTTGCAGATCTTCACATTGCTTCCTGTCTCACAGATCACCTGTGCAGTGCCCCTCCCTTCACCATCCTGCCTCACCTGTTCGTTCCATCACATCATCCATTCTCAATAATCTCTATTTGCATTCCTATTCCTTCACTGTCAATGCATTTTCCTTGGTCCTAAAATTAGTCTTGACAGCATGTTGGTAAAGCAGACTCTATGAAGAGTTTTGAAGAAGTGGCTTGAGAAGGCTTTTTTTATCTTGTAAGCAAAAAAATGTCAATTTAAACTTGCTGCGTTTATTTGGAAAATTACTGTAAATTACTATGTTTAAACTAGGCAAATTATTTAGTATTTGTTCATTTTTGTATTTAGATACTTGAGTTCCTAATTAATGATTGTCTAATAAACATAACAGAGTAGACCGAGAAACAGCCTCTAAAATTTAAAAAATATTTAAAATATTTTCAAATCATCCTTTCAGAGAAAGTTGACACTACTGCTACACCTGGAGCCATGAGATGCAGTGCATTGGAAAACCACTAACAACACCACCACCACAGTTTATTGCTCTTATTGCATCACACTTCTTCTATTTATGTCTGTAAAAAAAAACGTAGGGCCTTTTAAGTGTTGCCACACCTTTCACCTTCTCCGTGTCTCTAACAAGAAGGTGCAGTGCTTAAAAGCAACTATTATTTAATCTGCCTTTTAGACCATCTGTGGATGAGTGCTTATCATGTGTCAATCATGTTTAGAAATCAGACCATTCTTCAAAGTAAAACATTAGAAAAAAACTTTGTTTAGTTTACTTGTGTCACTGACAACATCACTTTTTATGTAGCCACATTTTATCGTTAATAATTTTGAATAAAATGCTAAAGTTAAGATTATAACATCATGGCCTTATCAGCTGATTCAATATTTGTCATCTTTAATACACATGTCATAGTGGTTGCCGACCTGAGCTGTAACAAGAAATCATTTACCAGTTTATTGTTACAAGAATCAAGGAAGGAACAACAGCTCAGCCCCTGTCTGTTTTTCCTTTTCTTATAAATGAGACCCATAAAGAAAAGGCCACACCTAAGATAACTATTTAATGTGGAAAGTCTGAATACAGTGGGGCAGTGTACCAAAATTCTTTCTCATGCTCCTTCATCATATTTATCACCCCATGACAATTGCTACTGTGGCTGGAACTCATATCCAGTCCGCTTCTGGTCTTGTTATAGTGCTTTGATTTGCTGCATTGTTTGATGTTACTTCACGGTGTGTATCATGTTTAAAAGATTAAACAAAAATCCCAAGAATGCGTCAAAGAGCAACCACCAGGAAGGGTTAGAGAAGCATTTGTGTGTCACATGTAACAGGAACACAGGCACACACATCTGTCATTTAACATTTATCTGTCAAAAACACAAATACACTGCATTATTAGTGAAACAAATTGGGACAAAAAAAATGCCTACTGCATTTGCTTTTTACACACAAATCTCATACAAGTCCATTCTTCTCTCATTCAATTTTTTGTAGATTGGCACGATCACAAACAGTGACATCATCCCAGTCTCATTTTTCTTTTATAGGAAGGGGGTTAAAACAGAACAAAGGAACAGTATTAAGGCAACATCAAACAAATCCACCTGTTGAAAGGGCTTCACAATAAAATTACACCCTCAAGTCTTGGCCCTAAAGCTTTATTTGTATAAAATGTTCTTGTGCTTCTTGAATACTCTACTGTTCTTCTCCTTCAGTGACTTGTTGATACACATATACAGAATTACTGGTACAGTACGTTGTGGTAGAGACTGCACATGCCCACAGGATGTAATCACGTGGCATCCTGTGGGACAAAAGACAAGCAACTGCTGTAAGAGTAGAAACTGACACTTTCAGTGGTTACATCTGTACATACACGTGTTCCAAACATGTCCCAGGAAAATTTACGAAACAAAGATGTTTAGTTCAAGCAGCTTAAATATGTTTGTTACTGCAGGTTAATCTACATATTTGCACTACAAAACATGGATTCTAAAATCTCTGATGAAGTGTCTCCTAAGCCATGAAACCCAAACAGACACACACACATGAAGAAGAAGAACACATTAGAAGAAGAACCTTTATTTTAGTCACATTGATCACATATACATTTGCACATACATGTTACAGTGACATTTACTCCTGCATATTTAACCCATCCCTCTTGAGGAAGCAGAGGGCTGCCACAGTTTGGCGCTGTGGCACAGTTTGGGATTCCCCACACCGGGATTTAAAAACATTGTTTGTTTTCCCCTCCAGCATCTCTATCCATTGAGCTACCAGGCCTACTGTTAATGACTGTATCTTTATGCCCACCTGGCACTTTACTTCATTCGTTCGGATCAGACAGACTCAATCCTGTTTAAACCCTAGGAAATTGGGCTTCTGCTGACTTTTTAAATATTAAGCATAAGTAAACAATATGATTGAGAATTGGTCCAAAAATAGCCCCAGACTTCAATATTTGTCTTTTCCGGAACTTTCACCAAAAGTAAATTTAATTTATCAAAAATACACCTACTCCTCTTTTCTCACTGGAAAAAATCAGTCGACACAGTTTAAAAACATTTACAGTGGCTGTACACGGCTTCTTGCTTTATATTAAATCTCAGCAGCTGCGCTGGATGTTTCACGTTTCCACATTTTGTGCTGCTTTCCGTAGAAAAATCAACAGTTATGGACATAGACCTATACATTGACCTGTAAGGTGAGACCTATACATAGACTTGAAAAACTTTAAATCTGAAAAAAACAACAAAAAAATCTGAAGAAAAGAAAGCATAACAGGCAGATACGCTAATAATACAACACTCTATTAAACACTGACTACTGACTACCTATATTTTATTTTTGAGTCATAATCGGGCCAAAATTGCACAGCAGAAATCATCTCCTGCTGAGTACACACTGTTTTTATATCTTTATCCAGACCTTTACTGAATTAACTGGGTAAAAATAAAGGAGAACACACTGTTGATGTGTGCAACCCCCTACACAAAATTAGCAATCGGTCCTTGTCCATCTATAGATGAAGTTACATACTGTACCTCTGTGTCGTTATTTGCAAGGCTGGATCAAAGACGAGGGAAAACGGTCAGTGGGACGTTCAAGAGATCCTGCGGCCAAATGGACAGAAGCAAATAGACAGAATGTAAAATACATTTTTTACATTCTTTTTAATTTTCTTTATTTTCACTGTAAGAATCACAGTGTTCAGCTTTTTGTGTTTGAACAATATGGTCAAAGAATAAAATCTGATTTAGTGTTTTTGATTTTAGGTAATGTTTATATTTTGTTGTTGGATGCAAGAAGACCTTCACACAGGAATGAATTAAGAAAACAATCTTATCAAATCTCTTTTTTACAGTAATTGAAAAAGGCCAACCTAAAAAAAAGTGCAGGTGTAGACTGCAGCAAAGTTTTTTGTCCTTATTAATATCACCATGGGATATTGGGATATTGCAGCTGTATTTTGTTGTCCACTGTGTAGTGGGTGATTAAAAGCGTATAAACGTTTGACTACAAGTTGTGCTATTCGAGTTCAAAATTTACTTGTATGTTTTTAGGTTTTTGTTACAGTAAAAGCATTTTGCAATCAAAAGTGTCATTTTTGGGCAGTAGGCTTCTGTTTTAGGCCGGTGTGTCCACTGTTTTGAAAATGTGAATTCTGAATCGACAAGTGTCTAAGTAAGTGTGAAAAACTACCCGAAGGTACGATAGCAGAGGAATTTCCTGTGCTGTGTTTGTGTACTGTCAATTGACTTTAAGATTTCTCTGAGCTTTCTTTTTTATTGCTGAGGTACAGTACACCTTTCATAAAAATAACCACAAGACTTTCTTTCACAGGGTTCAACTCATTTTGGATTTTCTGACATCAACAGTTGCTCAAAATATAGAAACGGGCCAGAACTAACAACCCAATCTCACCTGACGGTGTACAAATAGCAAGGCTGTTCACTTTCAGCTGCTCTGTAGAAGTCGGGATCTTCGGGGTAGTATTATTAATATTAGGTGACTATTATTAGTGTTTATTTTTCAGATTTTGTGGCATCAAGTGTCAAATGAAACGTAGCTCTATGATTCCAACTCTGTCAATGTCTGGTTGGTGGCAGATAATGTAATAGTCATAATATATCTAACTGTTGACTTGACTCAGGAAAGGACATGCAGGTACCCTGCCTGACACCACAGTAATGAGGTCACTGAATGAGGCAGAATCTGTCTGAGAGCATTCTCCGATAAAGGCAAACAATATGTTTTGTCCTTTGCCTTTACAGTGGACAATAAATCATTTTCTCTAGCACGCCCATGAAAAGCCCCAAGTCCTAGGGCTAGAGACTTAATTGTCAAGTTTTGTGTGTTACTTTGGATTGAAGTACTTGAAAATAAAAGGCTGGACTTTTTGGGAAGAGGAAAACCTAAAAGTGCTCTTCACAAAGAGAAATTAATTGTCCGGAAAGCTCTTTAACATTGGTAGGATCAAGTGGCTTACTTAGGATACAGGTCCTGAGTGGCAGCACCACCAGCTAGATGAAAATATCCTGTTTAGCAGGAGAAATTTATTGACATCATATTTTCATAATCACACCCAGTTTTTTATTAAATTAACCTTTCCATGACTAATTTTGATTCTCTCAAGCTCATTCATCAACACTTGAACTAGCCCTCCTGTCGTGTTTGGGTCAAATCTGACTGATTTACAAGTTAAAACACTCATAAATATTGTTTTTTAAATCTGATTGCCTCAAGACCCTATGATATCCTCCACACTATGCACTTGAACATATAAAAGTGTTGATAACCTCTTTCGTTAAAGTTTGAGTGTTTTAATCAACCTTGTTACTTCTGTGGTGTTCCCGGTCAAAAGTGACAGCCATAGGAAATGAATTGGTTTCCAGACTAAATTCATCTATCAGACAGAAAACATCCACATACACACCACCCAAACTCCCTCACACACACATTTCAGACTGATCATGTCTTTTGCTGGTACACTTCTCTTTCCCAGGCTTTTGTGCCTCCCCCACGTGAACCACACCATTCCAGACTTATCATCGTATCACCTTCACACAGACCCCGTACATATAACTTGATGTTTGCCTTGCACTCCTTTTACTAAGGCGACTGACTAAGCGGTTCTCCGTCGAAGAGGTTCGGGTCCAGGTTTTTGGACATGATGAAGAGGGCACTGAAATTGAACCAGAGACAGAGTAAGATGTCTCAGAAGTGGAAGACAACACAGATTGTGATGCAGACTTTGAGGAGACTGACCAGTCAACGGAAGGACAGAGAGAAACACCTGAAGATACATTCCAGTCCAAGAGTGGACATTTGCTCTGGTCTTCATACCTCCAGGACAGAGGAAGTAGGGCGAAAGTGGAAAACATCATAAAGATGACGCCAGGGCCAACACGGTATGTGACATCTTGTGTGGATGACATCAAGTCCAACTTCCAACTCTTTTTAAAAGAGTCCATTGAGAGAATTCTAGTGGAGATGACAAACCTGAAGGGGAAGCGTGTGTTTGGGGACCCCGAGAGAAATCGACCTGGTAAAGATCCAAGCCTACATAAGTAAGCCATCACTCCAACCTGGAATCAGAGGAAGAGTTTCAAGAGGAGACTTTTCCAACCAGAGCTGGGGAAAACTTTGGTGACTTCTCTTATTCAACGGCGCCAGCACATTCTCTGCACACCAGCCTCTACCAGTCTGGTTAGGACTGTGCAAGCCCCAGCCCCAGCCTCTGCCCTGGCTGCTCTCCCCCAACAAGGACATGGGCAGAAAAGGCAGCACTGTGATCTCTGTGCCTTTAGAGGCAACAAAACAAGCCTGGGATGCAGCAAATGTGATGCCTATGTTTGCAAGGCCCAGTCTGAACTGAGTGTCAAATGTCACTCATGTGCATGAATTCACATGCACACACACACGCGCACCCCCACCCACACACACACACACACGCACACACACACACACACAACTTCATGTTGAGTTTGGTCTTACATTTTTATTTTTCAATATGTTTTTAATGCATATTTATATTTTCACTGCAGTTTTTTTATGTCAAATTCTTTGACATTGTTCACATCTAAAGAATGTTGATTAAAACAATTGGTGGTGAAAATTTGTTTTTGTGCCAATTTAATAGCAGTTAAAACAGGTATGGGTAAGTAAGGGGGTTGGAGATAAACACGGCAGGTGGCCTAGAGGATGAATTATCACTAATAGCAGCAAAATAATGCACTTTTAGCTCATGTCTTCATCAGACGCAGATATGTCCACATGTACATCCTTTCATGATTCAGTCCCTCACTTCCACTTCCTGTCCTGGACTTTTATTTTGTTGCCTTGTTTCCCCACGTTCTGTTTCCATTTCTTAGGTAACTTTACCAAGTTCACCACCAATCAGTGGTTTTGATTGTTTTCACCTTTTTCCCCGGCCTATGAATACCTGGCCTTCACCTCATTTTGGGGAGAGATTCTCATTATTACTCCTGATGGAAACTTGCTGCTTTTGGGATTACCGGACCCCTGCCATTTGCATTACTGACTTAAGTTTATTTGGACTCTTTGCCTGTTTTTCCCTGTGGTCTCAGGTTTGGTCTTTTGTCTTTGGTTTGGTTTGGTTTGGTCTGGTCTTTGGTCTTTGTGTGTTTTGTTTCGCTGTGCTTGCTCTGTTCAGTTAGTGTTCCCTCGCCACTTCGGTCTGCCCTGTTTCCCCTTCTGTCTTGTGTTCTTCTTCGTATTCCACTCTGGCTTACTCTGTTAAAGTTTGCTTATATGCAGACATTGTGTTTTGTACTCCCTCTTGTTCTGTTGCCTTTTTTGGGTCCTCTCAAATTCACTCAGACCTGGACACATCCTAAACTAGTACAATGTAAAACATAACTAAATTTTGACTGAGGAATAATCTGAGTTTACCTAACCATGACTAAATGTATCAACAAACAAAAGGTTAAAATACACAGCAGTGACATGGGGGCTTCATACTGTTTTACAAGCAAGAGGCAGAGACGCGTACATGAATTACTCACACCAACCCTTGGTTCCCTCTGCGAACCCTTGGTTCCCTCTGCGAACCCTTGGTTCCCTCTGCGAACCCTTGGTTCCCTCTGCGAACCCTTGGTTCCCTCTGCGAACCCTTGGTTCCCTCTGCGAACCCTTGGTTCCCTCTGCGAACCCTTGGTTCCCTCTGCGAACCCTTGGTTCCCTCTGCGAACCCTTGGTTCCCTCTGCGAACCCTTGGTTCCCTCTGCGAACCCTTGGTTCCTCTCTGCGAACCCTTGGTTCCCTCTGCGAACCCTTGGTTCCCTCTGCGAACCCTTGGTTCCCTCTGCGAACCCTTGGTTCCCTCTGCGAACCCTTGGTTCCCTCTGCGAACCCTTGGTTCCCTCTGCGAACCCTCTGTGTCTAGTGCAGTTATATGCATGCACTACCTGTGCTAAGTGCTCCTTCCAATTGTTATTTTCTTCTCCTCCAGTGTTCTCAGTATTTAGAGCAACGTGCGGTTAAATATTTCTGCTGGGTTCCCGTGTGGATGGTATGGGGTGGCCTGGAGTGAGAGACTCCCACCAGCCATTGCAGAGTCAGTGCATTCTCAAATTCCCGGCCCCGATCGTGATGCAGCCTGGCTGGGAACCTAAAATGAAGGATAAGGTCAGTGAATATTCTCTCTGTGGCTTTTTTACCTGAATTACTTAGTGTTGGATACACTTGAGCAATCTTGTGAAATGATCTGTGAATACTAAGATATAATCAAATTCACCCTTGCTCTGCTCTAAATGCACTTAGTCTATCGGTACCAATTCTAAAGGTGCACTGGTTGTAATGTTCCCCATAGGTGCTCTGACTTTTTTGATACAGGAGCATCGCTGAGTGAGATAGGCTTCAATGTCTTTTTTTTTAATGAAGGACCAATAGAAACATTCTCTGGATAGTACAGTGACTCTCTCTGACCTGAAATGAGACATGTCATCATGAAGGTGTCTTAATATTAGAGGTTGGTATTCAGCAGGTAAGACAGATCTGTTTTCGTTCACCAGTCACCCTGTAAAGCAGGTCACCATCCATCTGCAGTTTTCCCCAGTCATGCATAAGTCTTTTAACAAGGCCACTTGCTTGCCTTGTGTCATCATCAGTCAATCCTTCCTTCATCTCCTTGAGTTTTATTATTTCACTGATGGCTACATCAACTTGCTGGGCTTTGATAAACTCGCTCACTCACACAGGCTAATGGTTGGTAGTGGTGAGCCCACTGGTGGTTCTGAACTTTGTGCCAGGTTGAGGGCCACTACATAGGCAATGTCATGTCTTTTAGCAGCCTCACTTCCCTCCTAAGTGGCATGGATGTCGTCTCAGGTGAGCTCCTCAGCATACCTTTCAATATCTGGCAAAGATGAGAGGGTGTCAGCACCAACATTGACCTTTACTGGCCTGTATTTAAGGTTGAATCTGAAGTCGGAGAGCTCTCCAACCCATGTATGCCCTGCTGCATTCAGTTTTGCTGTGCTCATCACATATGTCAATAGATTTTTGTCTGTATACACAGTGAAGTGTGGTGCATAAAACAAATAATCCCTTAATTTCTCACATACCACCCACTTTAATGCCCAAAACACAACAATTATTGGAAAATGTCCAACCACCCTGACATCTCCCAGCAGAGACTGTACTTCTTGCAGCAGCTGAAAAAAAATGTATACTCTTGGGTGAACTTCTACACTGCCATCATTGAATCTATTCTCACATCCTCCATCATAGTCTCCATCGCTGCAACCACTACCAGATACAAGGAAAAGCTGCAGCATGTCATGCACTTTGCGGAAAGGGTGATCCCACACCCCCGAACCTCACAAAGTTCTTTTGTTTTTTACCTGGAAAAAAAGAAGGCCCTTGGCTATTACATCATCTGTGTCAATCATTTGCCTTGCAGCAGACATGTCTGAACTCCTTCCCTAACTGAAAAATAACAGAAAGTGGTGTCACATTAACGATTTTTAAGGTGTGTTATGTAGGTCACAGAATGCTCAAAAATTAAACTACTTATACTTATACTTTTTCTGAAAAAGTGTATGTTTTAAAGAATCATACAAGAGAAGTTAGTGGTTACCTGGAAGGGTTATCATTTTATATTAAAACTAGTCTCTGACTTTTCCTGTAAAGACCTTCAGTGTAAATTGGCCATAGAATTGCTGTCAGCTACACCTGCCTTTGCACATTATTCATAATCAAGTTGTACTGTCACAATGTGTTATTTGGTGTGTTTGTTAGCCAGGTTTAGTGCAGATTGTAATATTTCATTGCACACACATTACATCAGTAGTCTACATCAAACATTTCTTTTAGACATAATATTGACATATCTAATTACTGAACTGAATACCAGTAGTTTGTTTTCATCCAAAGTAACTGAGATCAAGGACATAGTGGTAAGACGGCTCATTGTGTTCATTTTACTACTGTGTACATAAAAGAGGAAGACACTTGATGTCAGGTGTACTTCATCTGTCCTATAAGGTTTAAGGGCAGAATGATCCTCTATGATACTGGATGTACGCATATAATAGGAATGCAGAAAATAATGGAAGATGGAGCCCTACCCTGGAAGTATTTCTGAAAGTGTAAACTTTAAGTTCAGTGTTTTTTTTTTTTTTTTTTTTTGATGTTCAAACTGTATATTTCTCCACAGGAAAAAAAACACAAGTTAAAATAATGGAAATTAGTGACGAAGATGGTTACTGTGCACAGTAACTTAAAGTTAAGCTTAAATTATAGAATAATTAATAGCCTAATGTCTTAAAATATTTCCAAATTTGAGAGGTAATATTATAAAGACGAAACATACATTTTTAACAATTTAGCATATAAAAAATTAATGAAAGGAAAATGCCTCATCTAGGCATTACATCCTGCATATTTACCTATATGCTGGTATGGTTATATGAAACCACATTTCCCTTGGGATTGTTATTAACTGACTGGATGATGCCAGAAGGATTGAAAGGAACCAGAGAGAGGATTAACTAAAAAGTAGAAGAAGAAAAAATATGTGATAGCATATTATCCTGGTTAATGAAAACATCATCATTTGATCATGGAAATGACCCCTTCTGTTATCTTTCAGAACATTTATATGTTTATTCAGTAACAACAAAGTACAGAACATTGTAGCTCTCTATATCTATCAAATGCATCACATTGAGCAATGTAACGCCTGAAGCATTTTTTTGTCAATGTAATTTTGTGCTCTATACTACTTGAAATCCAGGTGAGTACACAACACCTCATCAAAGCATCCTGCCCAACAAGCATTCTTGCAGAGGTCTGGAACAAGTTCCTCAGGTTCTATCCATTTTATTGTTTAAATCAATGTCGCACAGTTCATTTTTATTTATGGAGTTCCTCTTGCTTATCAGCAAATTTAGGGTTTGTTAAACACAACACCACACCCTCATGGACACATACATCTATTGTGCGAGTAAACCACATATTTATGCGTACGTGCAGAACTCCAAAGTGTATGTCCACCGTCACATGTAGATGTCCTCAACAATGACCAAGAAAGATTCCAATGTTGGTTCTTTTGCTGAAAGTGGATCAAGATGTGGAAGCAAGGTCCAAAAACCCTGGGATATTAATAAAAGATGGAAACTGTCACCAGCTAAACATTTAAGAAAGCAAATTTAAGAGTATCAAACACAAAAATTAAATTCACTTTTAAGTGAGGTCCATTTAAAACAATTTGGGGAGGGATTCAATCAGATCCAGTCTGTCTGCTTTGAGGGTGTAGTAAAAAATGTCGGGGGCATACAGTTTGACTCCTACACAAATAGACTCATACATGTTTAGTTTACAGATGTGAACCTGCAATAACATGCAATTTAGCTAAATAAAACTCTTGCGAGTAACATGGTTCTGGAATGGTTAGTGCTGCCACCTCACAGCTAGAAGCTCCTCAGCACTAATCTACCCGTCAGCTGTGGCCTTTTATATATTTTCCCTCATAGCCTTCAACATATTTAAAATAGTGGAAAGATCCACCTCAGTAGGGAAACTTTCGAGCATCATGGATTTTGGAACAAGAACGTGATTCTACAGACTGTCAATATTTTGTGTGGAAGCATCTGAAGGGGGTGAAAAATTACAACATCTATAAAATATTTGGACTGAGAGTCAAAACAGTCGATATCGTCTTTTTCATCGGATCTAAATTTTACTTTCCAGATTTAGCGATGGCTGTGTCCAGATTATTTAGAAGAGCATAAATGAACTGAAGGTGTATTACATAGACACATATATCGCACCTGTGTGTGAAATTCTGTGGGTGTGTTGTTTTATTACGTCCTGGGGTAATACGTAATCAAAGCTACATTATAATTAAGTTTTGCTGACAGTTGTGAAGTCTCTTTTAAATTGAAAGGCACTAGGCCAAACAAAACAGACGTCAATCAAAGAGGAGGACGGCAATAAACACCTTAGATGTAAGTAAGATGTCTGTTCTGCCCAGCAGTAGCAGTCAAGTTTATCACTGCCCATCTACACCTAAGCATGCAAATATTTTTTGGTATTTCTTGGTTGAGAATTGTTGTTATTATTATATAGGAAAATTATTCTATTGTTTTTTGGTACATCTTATATCCCACCTGAAAAGACATTTAACCTAGAAGGGAGAGCTAATAAAAAGGCCTACACTGTAACGGCCTATAAATTTCCTCAGTGACAAAGCTTTTACACAGATGGAAGAAAGAAGAAGATAAAGTCAAATGATCCTAAAAACATAACAAATATACTATAAAACCAGTAACCTCTACTACAAATTGAATATGCCTTAAAATTAAAAGTAATCAGGCTCTCCTGATGAACCTGTTGACCCACAAAATAAGGCAAAAACATGTTGCACCAATCTTTTCCTTTCCAAAAACCCTAAGATTGGCAGTAGTCAGGTGGTAGAAATAAGACACGTGTTTGCAGTCTAACAGCTTACTGAACTGTAGAAAACAGGCTGGGAAGTGCAACCCACTCACCTGGCACCGCTTTTCACTATGTGATATGTGGGTGGTAATTCCAGTCAAACAAAATTTATGAATTGATCATATGTATTTGTTGGGGCATGTTTACCTCTGTATTGCCTCACTGCCCTAATCCTTTGGGAGCTGACGCCAATAGATTTACTTTTGAGGGCCAATTTTATTTTAATATTGTTGCTTAATAACGTTAAAACGTTACAATATATTAAAAGCTTTTTAAGGGTGATGGTCAGCACCTGTCCTTTTTCTACTCCATAATCTTTCTATTGTAATATGTGCAGAATGTCATTTGGGATTGTATTGTGAAAAAGATGGCATCTGAATGTCTCCAAACCCCGGATTTAAATGTACAGCCCTTTGTAATGGAAGACGTCTCATCTATGATTTCCAAAAATAATTTCTGATTTTCTAAACATCATAGCACAGTTATCCTCTCAACCCAAGTCTTTTAAAATGAGCTTGGCTCACAGAAGTTTTTGGTGTCCCTGGATCTTGGTCATATATGGTAATTGCTTTGCATAGTGGAGTTTTAACTTGTCTTTGAGGATGCAGCAACAAACTGTGGTCCTGAGGCCTTGTAATGATTCCACTGCTTGAGGACTGAAAGATGACAGCCATTCATATTGGTTATTTACTTTGTCCCTTTCTAACAATTTTCAAGATTTTCTAAATATTTCAACGACACTGTGAACCACAGATAGTGAAAACCAACAATTTTTGCAATTATATATTACATAAACCTTTTTTTAAGACACTGAACACAAGCCCATTCTATTTCTGAAAGACTGCTTTGAAAAACCTCTCTGGTTTGCTCTTGTTTAAAAAATCATGATATTGAGCTATTGACAATTAACTTTATCAGTTGTTAAATGTTATACCATTTTTAAACAAATTGAGACCCGTTTACTTTGACATATTAAAACAAAAGTGTTTTTCATTTAAAAATTATGTAAAACATTTTTTGTTTGTTAGTGGTTTTCTGCTTTTCTACTTACAAGTTTTTGTCAATCGGTTCCTAGTTTTTTATGTTTGCAATTAAAAAACTTTTGCAGTTAGAACAAGTTGGGATGGAAGCTGTAAGGGTTGGTGGAGGACACACACGCAGGGAGGCAGGAGTATACTTCACTCAGTGTGAAATTTACTTATAGCGAAACCCAGCAAACAGCGGTTCAAAACCTTCAAAACATTTAAAAACAACTAACTAGCCACAAACTGGTCAAAACAAAATAAGAAAACTGAAAAATCAACTACAGGAAAAACTATGCTAGGCAGTGATGTTACCTCTTATACCAAGGCGTCTAACCACGACTCTAGTTCGACAGGGATTTCTTTTGTGAAGCATACTTCAAAAGAAGGAAAAGCACGTGACTGATGATGTCACGTGCTTCAATAGGCCGATCTTTGAAACATACAAACTTATTATAATGAATCAAACCACGCTCTGCCTTTTGTCTCCTGCCAGTCCTTTTTAGATTGCCTTGCAAGGAAGGCAAGGAAGACAAGAAAAGATGTGTAAAAAAAAAGTAGATTTTAGCTTTATTTAAGTAATTTTTCCAATACAACAAAATGTGCACACGTGAGGTGCGTCAATTACTGTGCCAGTAGATGTCGCCCAGGTGCTCAATGAATAAACCTTTGAGTAGTGAACCAATTTTCAATACAATGGTCCAAAAGGGTTCAGTGCTTCATAGCACTGGTATAAAGACCTTTCAGATCTCCAATTTCCTTTTTGATGGAGTGAAACACACACAAACATTGGGTAAGTATCATTGTGTCATAGTTTTTTAGATGATGTAATAAAAAAACAATGTCACTTAGGCGACTGTGGTGCAGTAGGTAGCATGATCGTCCACCAATCCTACAGTTGTTGGTTTGATCCCTGGCTTCCCCAGTCGCATGTCAAAGTGCCCTGGAGCAAAATCACTGAACCCCCACTTAGATGCATAGCAGCTCCCCCATTAGTGTATGAATGTGTGTGTGATTGTTACTGCAAATGGGTAAAAAAGAAGCAGTGTAAGAATTTATAAGTGCAGACGATTTACAACTACAACACCAACTCTATTCTGCCAGCTAGATAATAAAGTAAATAGAATTGGTGATAACAAATCTTTGCTCCTACTTTCTAGAAGGCTTGGATTAGCCCCATGACAGGGACACTATTGCATCTCTATTGGCCAGTCGAGGCTAGAATGACAGCTATAACGAGGGAATCAGTTAGGCCGGAGATGTCTGAACTTTACCGTTTTCAGTTCATTGCCCTTGGGCATGTTTACCCTACGGAGCACTTACATTTTCCATAACATCAGTGCGATTAATGCTTTAAAACATAAATTGCACATAATTAGTTTTCTGTTCAGTGTTTTTTGCCAAGACTGAGGTGATTTATTTTTGTAGTAAACTGAGTGACTGACGCATGCAATGATGACTAATTTTGCAAGGCAATTCAGTACAGTCAAAAGCAAGAATAGACTTGTCCTCTTACCATGTCTACAATGTAGACTTTATTGTTTTTACTAGTCACCATAAGTGAAAAAATACTTTCTATTTCTTGTTTTTAATTGTGGAAAATTAGCTCTAAATCTACTCTGTATTTACATCTGTGTTTTTTAGTATTTACGAACAACTGAAATATTGGTAAATAGTCACCCTTTAAATTTAAATTAATAATTATTTTGGTTGATTAACAGTAACAGTGGCGTAACAGTAACTTAACTGCATAGACCAGTGTTAAAGGGTTGAAACGGGCCATCATTTCTGTAGCTAGAGTAACAATAATCCTAACAGCAACATGTTTCTGACCATTGTTTCACTTCGTGTGTTCTTGTGCCATTATAGAACCATCTTTAAAACTGCAAGTGAGAAGTAACCAGATTTTCAGATGCAAATAAGGACCTGGGATCACCTCAATGCAGACAGAGAACTAAGGTAAGTATGTTTACTCAAGTTAAATTTTCCCCATCAGTTTCTTTTACATTTTTATACTATACAGATGACATTTTTCTTTTTAAAACTTTTCGGTTGTTTGTTGAACAATATCAGCCAAATGCTGCACTCACACTGTTCCTTTCTCCTGCCAATGTTTCTTCCTTTCACTTTTATTGACATGCAGGTTGTATTTAAATTTGCCAACACCTTTTTACAAACTTGCTCTGTCACAATCTTGTTCTAGAACAGCTATTGTAAAAAGACATCTGAGGTTACATGATTCATGATTTCAGTAATAACTGGTCTGTCTGTCTTTAAATAAGGAGAGCACAGTTGGAAAATAATTAGAACGATACAATTACACCCAACTTAAAGCCTTGCATTAAAATCTCAAAACTGTGGTTCCTGCAAGTCTCCTATTTTTTACTTGTCACAAGTAATGATTATATATAACTGCACCACGATTACAAAAAAGAAACAAAATTGTGCTTGTCACCTGATGGATACATCACACAAAACATTTAAAATCTGTGTTGAGAAACTCAAAAATTATCCCCATCATCAGATGAACACATTTTTATCTCATTTAAAAAATTTTTTTTGTTTGTGAATACCAAATGAATTAGAAAGTTTAATTGATAAATTCAAATTAAGAAGTTAATAGTGTAGCTAAAGGTGTTTCAAGTCACCTCAGCAAAATATAATCAGTCCAAGCTCTAAGATGATAAAGAAAACTTAAGAACCTTATAATCAGTTAAAGGACAAGAGAAGAAGCCTTTATAAATCAATTTGGAGAAAGATCCCTTTTCCACGGACGACTGGATTCGTGCGTTGCTACTTGTACCTTTGTTAAGAAAAGTGCCAGCTCACCACCAGAAAAGTGAGGACATTTTGACCTAACCTTTCTGGTGGAAACATCAATATATAAACCTCAAGCAGCCCTTACTGAAAAGGTATTTGGGCTTTAGACAGGTGAAACTCACAAATGTACAAGTACGTTTGAGAGTTTATGACGTTCACTGCGGTACATGATTAGATTTGTGGTGCCACTTCTACTTTTGCTTTCTTTTAGTGCGCTCTCAGGGTTGCTGTGTCATTAGTTCATTCAGCAGTGAGCATTTTTCCTGTTCTCCAGCTGCTTCTTGTGGTCTTAACCGCAGCCTCAAATGTGTTTCTGTTTTCCTGCATTTGCAGATTCTTGATTATCAACTGAAATCTTGTCTCTTTTATAGCAGTCACCATTTTATTTGTGATGTCACAGGAGAAATATGGAATTGGTAGTATTTTTCTAAAAGCTTTGAGGAAGCTGTAGTTTTAATTTGAGTGAATCAACATTTTGAAGTTTATATCAGTCAACAATATTTAGGCAAGTGACCAGCTACTAAATCTCCTTATCAGTGTGCTGTTTTGTGATCCTGGTCTGCATGGCTGACTCAGGTTGATCTGTCACCTACAAGACATCAGCTAATGAATACATCAAAGTCCCACAAGTACTGCAGGATGAGGGTCCTATTGTAAATGCTTCCTAAGTGCCACCACAGCTGTGCCACCTTCAGTAAGTGCAGGATATGGTATTAGAACCGCAACAGGTGTTTCTGTGTGTAATTGAATATGTCACTGTAGGAGTAATTTGGAACAGAGGCACAATGATGAATTTGGGTTCAGTAGAACAAATGCACCTAAGATACAGTTAACACTGCATATGTTACAGGTGTGCCACACCATGATTAAGAATTTCATAAAAGTAATTAAAAAAAGTAAACCTGTGGTAGACGGAAAACAATATCTGTGTGGTGGTTCATCATAGGGAAAATAGTTTTCAAAAAACATTTATGCTCTATCTTAACAGCCTGTAGCAGCTGTGTCCAGACTGACCTTATTAAGTTATTAAGTGTGAATCTCAACACTGGTGTATTTTCATTTTTCCTGTGTATTTTGTCTGGTTGCAGTACATTCCCAGCTTAGGATCGCATTTTTGTGTGTCTCACAGGAAAACAGAAAAAGGTTCATTCTCTGTCATGATAACTAATAATTTTGCAAAATTATGACTCTCTTGGCTTCTGTGGATCACATCTAACACATTATCCTTCAACGTTTGTGTAATAAGATGTGATTTTGCTATGGTTTAACAGTGATATTAGACTACATAGGTAAACAGCACTACCTGTGCTTCCAGAGCCTTCTTTTTTTAAAGTTCTGAAAATCTCTGAAATACAATATACATAAATAAAATACTTAAGTAAGATATACTGTATGTATTTGGCTTGTTTTTAAAAAAGTATGCAGACTGTGACCTTCTTTATCTCTATGAGCATAAGACTAAAAGGATTTTCCTAAGAGATTCGACCGCATCAACGGTTCAGCCACAGCCTCCATTCTCCTAGATCTTTTGCCAAGATAGACCAGGCTTGGGGAGACATCAAATAAACAGTTGTAAGTGTAACTTATTTTTTTCCAATTCTATTTTGTGCCAAAGACTGGGCTAGTCAAAAGCTCTTTGATGAGTCAGTTCGGGTCAACATCTTTATAAAATGTCATGTCCACACAACAGGAAGAGACAGACAGTAGACAGTCATCATTGCACAATGCCAATGTGTGTCTCCTGGTTTGGCCTCCTTTTCAAGAACAAGAGAACCGATTCTGTTTCCAAAAAAAACACCCTGATGAGACCCAATGCTGTTCAACTACAGCACTGTTACACCACCCACGAAGGATTAGCACAAACAGGAAAGATAGTGGCATAGGCACTATGCTAAGCGTGCTGCAGCACCGCCTGTTGGCTCAGAGTGGAACTATGTTCGCCCTCTAATGTAATGGGCTACTACTCCCTCTTTGAATAATATACTTAGAATTTGAGTAAAATTTATGGATTTGCTTACTTAAAATTTTGTGTACCATGTAGGGGGAAAGATAATGCTGTTTCTGTCGTGGTTGTGTCACCCAGCTACGTGAAGTCAACGTTCATGGGAATAGTGAAAAGAAAACTGTGCTAAAACACAGTCAGGACTCACCACAAATTTATATGAAGTTGAGACATGCAGTACCTCGTTAAGTCCAACTCTAAGTTCCTCCAGTGCAGGAACCGACAGGGAGTCTCCACTGTATCAACTGTCCAGGGGATCAGTCAAAATAAACCAGGATTGAAGTTTTAGACCAGTAACTGCTGCTGGAATCGAAGATCCAGGTCAGCTAAACTTTAGATTTCTTGGGAGGAGATTTGGAAAAGAGACTTTTAAACGATCTTTTCAAGCCGGTTTTTGAAATGGCAGTGACTACATTACATTAAAGCTTGGAAGTAGTTAGAGCTTTCCTTGTTTTTTACACAACCACTGAGACCATTGTTTTTTGCATCAAAGATGTATTTCTGCGGCTGAATTTACCCACGGATTGGCTTCAGGGTTTTCGCTTTGATTGTGCAAGTAACATGTCCGGCCATCTCTCAGAAGCGCAGGCTAAACTCAGAGCACAGTGTCCCGGAGATCTGTGTGTCCACTGCAGGAACCATGCACTTGATTTGATACTGCAGAAGGTTGCGAGAGATCTTCCATATTGCTGATGCACTGAAAATTTGTGCAAGGCATCTCAGCTGCAATTGGAGATTCAACAAAACAAAAAACATGCTTTGCTTTTAGAGACCCTCAAAACACTTGAAAGTGACAAAACAGTATCAGGTGATACAAGTGCCAAGTTTTCTAGCCTGTGCCGACAAGCAATGTGGTAAGCCAGGTGATATTGCCAAAGACAGGGGTTTAAAAAACAAACAAAACAAGAGATGTGGTATTTTTTTATAACTGGGTTGCACCAACAAACTAGAGAGCTTTCCAGATGGTTGGAAAAGTTTGTAAAACTTTGTCTTTTCCTGCCTGTGTCCCTTGCCTCCTTAGGCCCCCTTAGGGGACTTAAAACTTGGATCAGTAGTACTATGACTCAGAAAGGACTCACACACGGGTGTGCTACACATCCACAGTGATATACTGGATATACTGGACATTGAGCCCTTACTTAAAATATTCGTGCAATACACACCTGAAAAGGCTACGTTTGTTTGTTTTTGTTTTTTTTTTAAAGAACCTCTAATTATCATCTGTGTGGGTATGTCTTTATAGCCCTTTGTGGACTAGTTTTGTAATAATGTTATTGTTGTGAACACATTTTGGGTGGTCCACACAACTTGAAATAGCTTTTTGAGGGTCAAAACTGGGTTTATAGTCAGGGTTAGAAAACATTCAGTTATGATGGTTAGGGTAAGGCCCAAGGGATTGCATTATGTAAATCAGTGTCCTCAAAAGTAAACACTGTATAAACATGTATATGTTGGGTGTGTGTGTGCGTGTGGGCATGTCTTTATAGCCCTTTGTGGACACATTTTGTGTTAATACTACTGTTGTGATGACATTTTGGGTGTTCTGTAACTGCTCAATTGCTCCGTTTATTGTTTATGTTCAGTTTGGGTATGCCCTCCTTCTGGAATGATTTTTAGTGCCGGTTTTCTATATTTTGGGGTACCTATTGGACCTATTGTTTAGCACACTCCTCTCTCTCTGTCTCTAATTTGGGTCCACCCCCATAGCCCTACCCTGACATAAATAGCCCTACAAAATCATGGACAGACTAACAAAAAAAACCCGAGTGAACTGAATTTACTGCTGAGTCAAACAGTAGTGAGAACATGTCTTAAGTTGTTTGCTTTTGGAATTTTAAATCAGGTGTAGGGACCAGCCCTGGTCTGTCACCTACAGTTAGTTATAAACCCTGAACTCTAGGTTGACATGTCCTGCACTGGGAAAGTTTTAAATTCAAGAAAAACTGATCAGAGTCAACTCAGCTTTTGTTCATGTTAGGTGTGTCTGACAGTTAAGAAATTACAAAGGCTGAAGTCAATAAAATAAAAATAAATTATTACGGTATGAGAAATCGATATATATGTGATGTGTGTCCGCTGATTTATGGTAAATCTTTCAGTGCAGGACAGCTGACTGACAAACAGTTGTCTTGTTACCAACAGAGTCTCAGCATTCAAAAGCCTGGTGTGTAGAGCTAGCTCAGGATATACTACACAGTAGCTAATATCTGATCACATTAATGCCATAATAGCAAAGAAATGTCCCAATCTGCGTGGATAGAGGGCAAATAAGTTAAGTTACTACACTGACTGAGTCTGAATTACTTCTCAATCTTCTCATCTCAATGTTTTCAGTAAACCCCTTTATGACTACCAAGTAAAAGCTAATATGTTAGCAGTGTACAAACTAGTTTGTATTTAGATAATGTAAGAATTTTATCACCAAAGCTAACTTTTGTGCGGATAAACATCAATCTTGTTTTATAAACCAAAGGAATGCCACTTCATCTGTGAAAGATTAGTAGTGGAGTTTAGCTTTCATGGTATTTTTCTTTTTGTTGAATTGCAAGGCAGGTTATTGTCTGGTGTTTTATGACGTCATTTGTAATGCACCCCTCTTGGTTCCAGGCTTTATATTTGACACATACAATTGTTTAAAATGGTGCCAAAACAGCACTATAAACACTGCAAAACACAGGTTTAAAATATCACTTGGGTAGGGTTACTCAAAAAAACAGTATTAGATTACTTACTACATAAAGCTATTATTTCACAATGGACTTGAACCCCAGTCCCCCATGTTTATTGACCCATCCACTTTTCCAACTTTCTTGCGTCTAAATAGTATATAATGTCGTTACCAAACTGTGAAAGATGTGTGTTAGTCATTTCTGGCTGCTGATATAAATAACTTTGTATTTCTTTCAAACCTCATGCACTTGAAACTGTGAAGTTTTATTTTGTACGACAAACTATTCCTGAACTAGTCTGCAACTTTAACGCAGCACATTATCTTAGAGAGGACTCCACTGTTTTCAGGAACACTGTTGCCATATAGATGCATTCTATATGGCAACACTTGTTTGCATTCAAAAAGGCGATTTTACAAACTGGGTTCCCCCTCTTAGGGTAAATCAAGCCACAGCTCAAGATTAACCGCAGAGTTTACAGTTTCGGAAAAGCGGATGAGTCAGTTCAGACAGTTAAGTGTTTAAAAGGTGACAATAAAGCGTCCTCATCAATGGAGCTTTGAAAATACGATTCACTGCGGCAACAGTTAATCAAGACAGTCAATCAAAACAGCTATTTATGTAGTGGTGCTAAACCACTAGTGGTGTCACACTACCACTCTCCCTCCGACTTGGATGTGTATGTCAATACTCGGGTCCCTGTACTTGAAAACATGTTTGCTCGGGTTTTCTAGTGTAACAGGCAGCTCAAACCAGTCTAGCTGAGTTAGAGATTGTCCTACAATTTTCCTCCCACTCGTTACCTCATCCTTACCCTGCATACAGTGGCTGTTTTCTCTCACTCTAGGCCTACAGTCAGGCTGTAAAAAGCTAAACCTCCACTCTGGGCATTTTTTCTAACTGTGGGGAGAAGTAGCTGCATATGCCAATGAACTTATGACTTTAAACAGCATTCCTCAGGTTCAGGAAAGTTAATAATACCGTTTCTGCTCAGAGTAACACATTTATGCTCAAATAATAAAATCCATGCAGTTTTTACATTTTTCCACCATGCTGTGTAATACATAAAAATGTGAGGATAGTGTAAAAGGTTGGGGGGGGGGGTAAATAAGGACCCAGAAGGTGATGACAACAAAATAAATAATAGTAAATTAAAATAATTTTGTTTTACAGTAAACGCACATGTGAACATAAACAAACTAGGCAAACTATAAAAAAGAACTAAGTAGCACACTGAAATAAAGGGAGAACTAAGGGAAAGAAATACAAAGCAAAAAGTGAATTATTTAAGGAAAGATGGAAGGAATCAAGGAAACAATTATGAACCAAACATCCAATTAGAAACAACCAAATGCTACTCAAAGTCTGAAAATAAAATGAACTGACAAATAAGCAAAGTGACACAAATAAAAAGGACTAAACAAACGGATACAAATGAAGGACCGAATGGATACCCAGAGAACCAGGTGCATCAAGGTGCTTGTGTGTGTGTGTGTGTGTGTGTGTGTGTGTGTGACTGTATGGCATACTCTGTGAGGAAGTATTTTTAACCCCCAGAGTGAGGACATTTTTGTCACAATTTTGACCCCAAAAATGAATTTTGAAGGTCCCAAGACTGGGTTTTAGGGTTAGGGTTAGGGTTATTAGCCATCCAGCTGTAATGGTTAGGGGAAGGGCTAGGGATTCTATTATGTCAAGTGTCCTTACAAGTAGAGAAACACAAGCGTGTGTGTGTGTGATAAGGCATTGGTGAATGTGAAAAACCTGCAACAAACTAAGGGGAGAACTGCGTTTAAATAAATAGGCAAACAGGTGAAACCAATAAGGAGAAGTTAAGTAAGTAAAAGAACTAAAAAGGAACTTCAATCCTGCATTTCCTGAAGAAAATGTGTGACTGCTGAACGCTAGCTGCTGCAAACAGCTGCTACAAAAGTCTTTGAGTATTGCTGAGATTGGAAGCCCTGAACAATTTAGTTTTTTATGTCTATCATGTGTGAATACATGTAAACAACAACACAAAAAGTAATTATAACACTCTCCACAACATTATCTCACTAGAGTACAACTTGAAATACTCCGTTCAAAGTCATGGATATATTATTATATTAGTATACTAGTGGGAAGCCAAATAAAAATGACTACAGTCTATTAAAATCCCTTTTTTTTGCAATAGTTTGCAAAGCTGTAGCTGGAATGAGTGGTATGCAGACATACCTTTGATCTCGTTGTTACTAATTTCATAACTCCTTTCCCTCCCTACAAACTTGAACGTCACCAGTAACCCAAATTTAACCAGTTCTCACCGAGAGTTGTCTACGTGACTTTCCAGTATTGTCCCAGCCCTATTACTCACTTGTTTCCGTTCATAGATTCTTATCATGCCTGGCCTTTTCTGAAAAGTTACAGAGCATGCAATTTTATAACAAATTCTATTTGTCCATCACCTAGCATTTCTAGTAATGACCCATCCAACAAGCTTCAACAACATTTATGCATTCTGTCTTTCTAACCCTGTTTTCCTTACTTTGCCAGTGAGTAACCATGTTTGCCATTTGCTGAATTCAGCCTTCCTCATTACAAATCTGAAATCTAAAAACTGTGCAATGTTCCTGTGACTTCATGTGATGGTGTTTATATCATGCTAATATAGAAGGCAGTTTGCATGCTAACATCTCTCTGCCACTCACCCCTGACTGTTCCTCCTCCAAACACAGGCACGTCTATTCCTGAAACATAGTCTTTTTCCCTTTCAGTGATGCATTTGGTTAATATTTTTGGCAAGATTTAGTTGTTATTTTATTGACACATGGTTTGGTTCCACCAAACGCACAATCTTTGCATAATCTTTCATATGCTAAGAACAGGCTCTCCTAAAGGTCACTCATCCACCCTCCTAAGCTGTTTCTATTCCACCAGTCTTATGCTCAATCTGCTAAAAAAGATGATCTGCATATATATCTGTATGTATCTGCATTATGTAATGTGCTACTGTATGCATGTACTGGTTAGAGCAAATGTTCTTGACAATTATTTTTTTTGTTTTCTTTCTCAAAGTCTGACCATGCTAGAAGGCCAGAAGAAGTGTGTTTTTATTCACAGCACCAGTAACTTTACATGAATTTACTTTTCAGCACAGCAGTCAGACTGGCTTTTCCTCACACGTTCAAGACAAACGTATTACTCACGTATTTAAGACAAATACTATATAAATATTTAATGCATTCTTCTGTGATAATACAACATAAAAGGTTAACTCAAGAAAAAATACAAATATGCGTTGTTTGACAACTGTGACGCAACTATCAAAAATATGTCATGGCGTCACAGGCATTATGTGTTGAGCAGCAGATCAATCATTCCCAAACACTGCATTCAAAGACAGGTTCGCCAAGATGGCAGAGAAAGAGGCTTCAACAGATACCTGAGAAAATCAAGTAATTGGTCACATATTTCACCATACCTTTACCTAATTGTTAACTTAATCTAAACTTAAAACTACAAAAGCTATTGATGAACAATCAAATGTTTTTCTTTTTAGATAATTTCTTGGACTCCTCCACGCACCTCCCACAACTCCCACGTGTGGGAGAGGTAGGGTCAGATCTTTCTGATGCTGCTGAGGGCAAATCTGCATGCTAGAGACTGAGGACATGGACTAAAGCTCAATTGGCCGTAAATGATGACCCCAGATTTCTGGCTAACTTAGAGAGACCAAACACTGCTGATCCAATGTTGTTGTGTTGTGTCAAAGACGTTAAGTTGAAGATGTATTCCTCTCATCCAAGCAGAGATGTGCAGAGAGACAGGCAGAAATGCATGTTGAGACAGTGGAGTCATTTGGTGGAAAGAACCCATCGGTGTATGAGTGTGTGTGTGATTGTGAATAGGTAAATAAGAAGTAACATTTCACTACCTCTGAGCACGGTGCATTATTTCCAGACATGGGTTAGAAGCTGAAGGACGAGCAGGTCTAGAGGACATGGGGCAGACACTGTCCAGACTGGATAAAAGTTTATTGCAGATGCAGCCTGTGTCAATGGTGGAGAGATTTTGTGTAGAGTTGCAGACACCAGGGAAGAGAACTCTTTTTAATTGAGAGGTTGTAGCGGAATGTTACCACTGTGGTAGGAAAGTGCGCCACTCTAGAGATGAAGACTGTGAGCTGAATGAATATGTGATCAGATAAATGCAGAGGAGTGACAGATATGTTGTCCGAATGAGGACTAGGATGTTGCCAGCTTTGTGGGTTGGAGAAGTGTTGAGAATGTTCAGAAGAGCAAGCACGTCAGCTGTCTGAGGTTTTTCAGGTGAATGTATAGGTCCCCCAAGATGATGGGAAAACTGCTGTCTTTAAGTGGATAAGGAGCATGGTGGTTCTAATTATTTGTCTCACAAATTTTAAATAGGCTGGCCAAAACATTCAAACTACTTACTTACTAGAACTTACTACTATGTTAGACTCTCGTTAGTGTAGCATCCATTTCTGTGTGATGAAAAGGCTGGACCTGAGCTGCATTTTTCTGTGCTGAGGTAAAAGTGTTTCTCCAACCTTCCCCAAAATAAGAAACAAGAAACCTTTGTTCTTCTATACCTCCCCACTCGACTGTGGGCAAAATAAACAGTCAAAGCAGAATCCACATCTCCGACTGGCCCCACAACATTTAACATTAATGCGCTAAGGACCATCATTGGAACTGTTCTCTAAATTACACTTGCAAATGAGGATCTTATCAAGATGGTACCAGCTTCCCTGGAAAGGAATTTACAAAACAGCCATAAAACTTGAGGTGCCAAACCACTTGGGACAGAAAGACTTTGTTTAGATTCAAACCCCAAAACAGGGACAAATCAGCTGTCAAGCTTCATCAATTTCACGCCAATGTGCTTAGAAGAAAATTTGGAAGAACTTGACATGATACCGTCCTTTCTACAACGAAAAAATATTTATAAAATAAAGGGGTTAATTCAGAATGACGAGAAAGGGTAACACGGCACAGCATTGCCATCCGTTGGGTGAAATTAAAAGTGCACCCTAGGCGGGGGTCCATGTCTTAGACTTTTTTGTCTTGTTTTGCTGTATAAAAGTTAAAATACAATGTCATATTCTTCTGTCAATTCTGTACATTACACAACATGTTACATATTCATGCACACCTTGTATACACCCGCTCATGTACGTAAACTGATTATGTCATGTTATATTAATTCAACTTCATAATTTGATAATTACGTCCAGATTATTGTATGACGGAATTCTGAGTTGTTGTTGTGTGTTATTACTGTATTAATAGGTATTAGACAAAGCGGATTCACTATGTGTCATTTGTCCAGGTGGACTTACACATGCATGTTACCTAGAAGATATTGTGAAATATATGTATCCTGTCGCGTAGTAAGGTATGTGAACTTTATGATGATTTGAGTGGTATAGGAAATGTAATGTGTTACTTTTCATGGTGGGAAACACCTTTGGGCTTGATGAACGGAGATTTAGTTAATTTAAACTTTGGATGAAATTAAACTAAAGAAATTAATGCGGGAGGAGGGTTTCATCCCGGTAAGTTTAAACCACAGGCAAGCACGCCTTTCTTTTGAATCTCAGGTAACGCTCAATGTATAACAGGAGAAAACGCTTCTTTGTTAGTCTTCTGGCATCTTTCTTTGTTCGCGTTTCTTCTGCCCTCTTCTTCTCAGCCGCACGTCTCCTCTCGCCTCTCTAGTTTATTTCTCTTTTACTCTTTTCAATGCAACTTTCCTTAACATTCTACTTCTAATTTTTTTTTTTTGGTGAGACAAGCTTTAAATTTTTGGAACTCCCTTTTTTAAAAAGGGAATCCCGAGCAAACTTTGAATTTGGTTTTTGTACAAATAGAAAGACATTCCAACTATTCTAGCCGAACCTCACCCAGATTTTTATTCAATATTCAATTTTCTTTTTGACTGTTGGTGAATTATTTTGATTCATTCTCTAGGCTCCAGCTACTCTCTTTTTCGCTAAATTAAAGAATTGCAGCGGACTGAGACAACCAACTGGCTCCGGATTCCTCCAGACGTGTAAGCTGCCTCGCTGACCAGGTATCGTGGCTCGGGCCATGCAAACCACGCCAACTGTGAGACAACAAAACTCGTTCTGGAAGAGATCCTACCCGAAGCGAGGAGGCACATCTCGCCTTTGGGCCACGGAGCAGTACCGACTTAAGTTGAACCCGGCAGAGCAACCTGCAGCAGCTTAAAAGCAAGACTCAAACCTCTCTTTATTTGTGAAATGTCTAGTGTGTATACAGTTGCTAAAACAAGGGAGCCCTTCTGAATTTGCAAATATTTCTTCCATTATTTAGGTGTAAATAGTAACTCGACTCCTTTCTCTAGCCCCAAATTATCACACCCACTTGCATACCTGGTTCATTTATCTGTTTACTTAGAACTGGTAGATTCATGTTTTTTTTTGTCCATTCATTTATTGCATTTATTCCATATATCCATATGCATGCTCACATTTATCTATATTTTCTGTAGTTCTAGGCTCCCTATGTTTGTTTGTCTTTCCTTAGAGAAACAGACAAAGTCTCTGAAACAGTAAAGAACTCATGATGAAAGACTGATCTTGGGTCAAATTCTATTGTTTACTTAATTCGATTGTTTCTGGTGTGGACCATTGGAGGTTCAGGTAACATTTTAATCATAGCTTGGTTCGCCTTAAAGAACCTGGTGCCCCATTTCAAGGAAATGCTTTTGCATTCATGTCAAATTACACATTTTGCAAAACTGCTACGCAAGACTCCACTCTCAATAATGATCAAATAATAATAACCTCAATAACAGGGAGTAGAATTATCACTTCTCTGACAGTTTTGACTAAAAACTGAGAAATGATAACCTTGTAAAAGTAGAATTCCCAGCAGAGCTGCGGTATTGGATTTTATTAGATTTTTCAGGTGTATCTAATGAAGTGGCCAGTAAATGTAATTTTGCTGCAACTAAAACAGTCAAGTAATGTCATACTGCTTGGTGCTTTGCTCCTAGGAAAGCTACACCCAATAAGTCCATTTGCGTCTAGTGTGTCAAGACATTCGGACAGAGAAGGTGAGATTTCTTCATGTATTTTTAGGTTGATTAACCGTACAGTATAATTTAATATAAATTTTTGTTTTTAGTCCGCCGAGCGTCCTGCAAAGGTGCATTGGACACTGATATTATTCAGACAAATCAATCTGACTGTGGGTTATGGCACTTGATCTAAAAATAGTAAACATTTTTAGCTGTTCTGTGTTAATTACTAAATAACTATTACTTTGTGACATTTTTATCTGTGCAGAACTACAGACAATGAAGACAATGACATCTCAAATGAAGCAGTGAGTTCCTTTCAAAGGTAAAGCCTCCTCTGTCCTCGCTGCTATCAGACTCCAGGAAACCAGGAAAAAGTTTAACCAGTAACTATAGAACAAGTGACTATACTTGATGTGTGTAGCTTTTGATATTATTATTATTATTATTTTTCAATTTTATTATTAACTTTAGCTGTTGTGATCAGCTCTTTCTCTGTGTGTATTTTGAAGGTTAATAGATGTTTTACTGCTTTTTGTTTTACAATGTTTACTATTAAAATAAATGGGCTGTTAACATCTACAATGCTAGTTACTTGCAAGTGGTAAAGCCAAATGTTTTGTGGCAAATACATGGATTGTCAGACCGAAAATTCAATTAGAATGATTGTCATGTCATGAGTCCACTCCAACCACTGTTGCCCTGGTTACCATTGTTTATGCTGTTCCACATTTTCGATCTTACCCTGCTCCTCCCCGCTGCTCCTAATCAACCTAACACTGGCAACCTGTTGTCTCCCTGTTTTAAGCCCCACTCACCTGCTTGTCCTCGCTGGATCAACTTCATGCATTCTACTGCACACATTGCTCTTGTTGTAAGTTTTCTGTTTCGCTGACGCTTGATTCCCTTGCTGCCTTTTGTTTATGAAGTTATGTTTCCTGTGAGATGGTTTATGAATTTTTGCAGACTTTTGGGGTTTTGAGTTTTGTTCCTGGGCTTTTCCTCTGGTTTTGTTTCCGGCATCTCGAGGGTTTGTCCGCTTGTCCTTTTCTCTGTCGTCCACCTCCGACTCACCTCCTTCCCAAGATCGCCTCCTCCCCTCATCTACACCGTAAGCCAAATTAAGTTCCCTCTAAGTCCATCATATTCTCTGCCATCCCTTACCCTCTGCTTTTCTCCTAGGAGACCTCTCACCCCTCCCTTGTTCCCTTCAGCCCTGGCCAGTAGCTCTCTACTTCCATCACCTCAACATTCAATAAACTTGGCTTGTGTTTTTCTATTTTTGCGTCCTCCAGTCTCTTCTGGGTCCTCTAAATACAAAAATAGTCGTGATAGGTCAGGTTTGAAGATGACCAAGTTTGTTTAATAAATCTTACATTGACTACAGTGGAGCCAGTACATTTTTCTGAAGATGGTTGATTCACTGACTCCCAGCAGGTGTGAAATGCATGACCATGGGCCAGCAAATTTTCTGAAACCTTTAGTCTGGGTCGCCCTCATTGATTGCTTACTCCTTTTAATACCTTGTAGAATTAAAAGCGCTTTAAATCAGTGTGAATTTGCAGAACGGCCCCTGTATTGAACGGATTTTGAACACATGCACAGCACATGAAATCGACTGGTCTTCTGCATAAGTGACCCCGTGGCGTGTTTCTGACAGTTGCATAATGGTTGTTGATCTGTATTTGTAATGGAGAAGCTACAAAATGTAAAATTGCACTTGATATTTGTTTTTATCTTAGGTTTTGAGTTGTTAATTTATGAACAACTTCAGATTATTATGCAACCATTCTTATGCACACGTCTTTTTTTTAATAGCTATCTTACTCCGTGAACAAAGCAATTGTGTCAGTATGAATTCATTAAAGCTGTTGCTGTATATTTATTTTCGACAAAAGTCAAAATATTGTTTCCTCTATCTTATTTTATTTTCTGACGGTGATAAGTGTTTTTTTCTTTCTGGCTAAAACGGTTGTCAGACTGTATGGGTAGCTCACACATATGCAGGGTACAATAAACACAGCCCTGATGGAACTGAAAGTAAAACTTTGACAAGACAAATGCATGATTCACAAATGATGCAAGTGATAATTGGACTGTGGGAAAACAATGGTCCCAAGATCACTGAAACCAAAGATTACATAAATATCAAAACTTACTGTTCTTCATTTCCTGGGAAATGTTTCTGACACACAAATGAGCTAAACATATCTCAGCCTCTCATCAAGGTACATGAACCAATAACTCTGAAGGTAATGAAAACCATCTGGCCCAGACAACCTGGAGCCCTATTTTGTATATAGGGCCCAAGGTTGCAAAAAATATTTTAACCTCACCCTAGTTATGAGTTAAATCCCCATAATACGGAAATCAGCATTTGTCACACCATTGTTAAAAGGAAGTGACACTTCCTCCCTGATTATAGGCCTGTTTCCAATTTTTCTTTACCCGTTACATCCCTTAAACAATGTAAGTAAACAATTAAGAGGATTTCTATAGAAAAGTCATTTTTTATTTGAATGTCAGTCTGGCTCAAGAAAGGATCAAAGAACTACTGTTGAAATGAAAGTACAACATAAATAGTATTATTATATTATATTAATAGTATCTGTTTAATAAGCAAAGGTATGCAACTTTATTCACCGATCTATCAAAAGCCTTTCATATTAGGACCACGTGTTGCTACAGAAAAGACGCTGGTTGGTTTTCTATTGATCTTTCAGAAAGGACTCACTTTAAACTGGCGTCCTTTTGTAAATTGTGTCCCATGGTTCAGACTATTATACTCTCCATACATAAATACTTTAGGTATTACTGCTGATTGAACATACATCCAGTGTTATGCAGATGACAGTTTGTATATAGTTGTTCATCTTAAGCTCCCCATCATACGCTCCAATCTGCATTTAACCCCTTGCAGTCTCCGTTTAAACTTGTCCTGAATGCAGAGAAAACCAAATTGATCCTATTCTCAAATACAAGAAATAAATCAGATTAGGTTGATATTTTGACCACTCAGGGAAAGAAAATGCAGTTTTTTCCAGATGCCAGTATTTTGGTGTGTATGTAATCTCTGTTTGGCACATGTTAAACAAAGAAACTAAGACTGAACCTGCTGTAGGATTGTATTGCAGAGCCAACTATTTTGATTTTTGTTGTCCTTTACTAATCTTTTGGTACACTCAGTGTGAGCAGACAGGGAGAGAGTGCAGGAATGAAACCTTTGGACATTTATTTGTTTGTTGGTTTGTTTTAAGCAGATCCTTCATAGTATATTAGTATAGTATAATAGTAGTATACTAATATACTATTAGTATATTAGTATACTACTATTATACTATACTAATAATAGTAATATACTATTAGTATATTAGTATACTATAGTATTGGCTACCAGTTCATGTTCACAACTCTGTTTGTGCTCCACAAGAAAATGGACTAACATTTCGAGTATCTATCTTAGTGTGAAAGTTGTTAGTAACCTTCCAATAAAGAAAAAACGCCACAATGGTCACTGAAATAAACTGACAAAAGTAACAATAAATACAAATTTACTAAAAATTAACCATTGAAAATTAGATATTGCTTTTGAATTGTTATATATTGTGGAAAAAACTAATGAAACTGCAATCGAGTGATTTCTGTAACTCTCAATGAGACCTCTGCACCCCTCAAAAAGTATTTTGACCCACACCTCATGAGAAAACTGCTCCAGCTGTCTCACGTTTGATGGGGGCCTTTTCCAGACTTCATGTCTCAGTTCTTCACTAAAGATATTCAGTAGGATTTAGATCAGAGCTCATAGAAGGCCACTTCAAAGTGCTGATGGAGTGGTAAGTGCTGCTGCCTAACAGCTATACAAGGTCATAAGTTTGCACCCCTCTCCAGATAAGGCGTTTCTGCGTGGAATTTGTGCCAGAAGTAAGGAGTTATTCTTGTTATGGTTCTAGTTTTCATGTGTATCTTTTGTTTTTTTAACTTGTGCTGTATGTGTCCCTGCAGTTCCCCTCCTCGCCTGCTGAGGTTCCTTTTTATGTTCATCTCTCCTACCCTCCCTGATTCCACTCATAAGCTGGAAATAGTCGTCACACCTGATCCACATTATTCATCCATGCATGTTTATAAGGACTGCTGATTATTATGTTCTTTGTCAGTGTGTCTCCCTAGGTTTCTGACCATTGCTTTCTAATCCCACCTCTTCCCCAACCACCAGCCTTAGGTAATCACGGATTGAGCTAGTTTGTCTTCTTAGTGTGAGTTTGTTGGTATCTAGTTAGTTAATTCCTCTGGCTGAGTGAATTTTTGTCAGTCAGTCACCAACATTCTGTTGTGATTAGTTTTTGTTGTTGCCTTGACCTCCCACCTTCTGTTTTATTTTCTCCAAGTTGTAAGTTGTTTCCTTTGCAATTAGCATTAGCATTTTTCTGTTGCCTTCATCTGTTTGTTGCTGTATTTTTTGTTTATTTAGAAGAGAATGCTCGTAAATAAGATTTATTGTGCGACCGTTTTGAACAAGCTCTTAGCTTATCTAGTATTCTGTAGCTCAGTTTAAGGTGCCACCTCCAGAGCGTTTCTCCGGAGAACCCGGCATTCGTTTCTGCATTAACCACAGGGTCAGTGGCCACAGAGTGCAGCAAGGTGTCCCCTGCTCATGCATGCACAGGATTGGGGAACAGCAGAATGGGATCCCCTGGGCAAAACATTTCAGGCGTTTGCCATAACTGTTGAGTCCCAGTGGCTCAGATGAGCACCCTGACTGCCAGCCATCACCATCATGTGTTTGTACCAAATTACTCTGTAAGTGGCTTTAGATAAAAGCGTTGCTAAATGTAAATGTTATGTACCATATTAAGTTTATTACTAAGGCTGTGAGGTTGACTTTATCTGGTAATCACCAAGATGTTCATTGTATGTTTACAGCTCTTCTAGTATGCCTATTGACAACAAAAGTGAGCCTGAGGACATGAGTTGGTAGCAGTGTTTGCCCTTTGTGGTGGCTGTGTTTGACACACAACCTGAGAGAATAGCCATGCAACAATACATTTGTAGCAAGGAGGCATTATCTGGTCCACCTGTTACATTATGCTTCAGTCTTTACTAAACTAGATCAATGTAATGCCTATCACCTTGTTCCCATTAGGCTATGAGATGAATGGAAAACCTCCTTTAATGGACAATACAAATATCTGATTATGCCCTTCAGGCTCACCAATGCACCAGCTGTTTTTCGGGCTTTAGTGAGTGTTGTCCTCCGGAACTGAAGATTAACAAGTTTGTTTTGTGGTGATGTCTCTGAATGGCACCAAAATCATCGCTCTAGGAAAAATATCCATTGATAATAATACGGTGAGAGCTGTGGAGGAGGGCCTACTCCCAGGGATCGGAAGCAGTTTCAGAGCTATCAGGGGTTACAGTAAGGTGACGGCCCCCCTGTGTGCTCTCACTGTGCCCAAGACCTCGTTTCTTTCCGTACAATGCACATTCTCTGCTGCTGCTGTAACGGGGAAATTTCCTCACTGTGGCAGCAAGAAAGGTTTATCTTATCCTATGTGCGGCCACCTGGGCCAAGCAACTCGCCTGGGTGAATATGCACATAACTCTCTCTCCTCATCATCTTTAGGATGTTCACCTTTTGAAGTCCACCACTGTTCCCAGACCAGCAGGCCCAGGTGGAAGTCCCCTCAGTGAGTTGCTTCAGCAAACGCTGTCGAAACACCTGGACTCAAGTAAGAATCTTTCTCCTAAGGGGAGGTCCCTGGCTCGTCAGTACAAGTTGCGGGACATTGTGGTTGTCTGCTAAGAATCTCCCTCTTAAGGTGGAGAACAGAAAGTTGGCACAACAGTTTCGTGGGACCTTTCACCTTTATAAAATTCCTCAACCCTTTTGCTGTTAAGTTGAGGCTGCCAGGGAGTATGCGGGCCCACCCTGTGTCAACGTTTCCTGTGTGAAGTCAGCGGGGTGTTGCTGCTTATGTGGATTTCCTCTGGGTACTAGTTTCTCCCACAGTCCAAAGACATGGAATGTTTGGTTATTTCACTTTAAATTGCCCACAGGTATGAATGTGATTTTGATTGTCTAACTATTTTTATCCTGAGACTAGCAATTTGACCAGTGCTGTACTCCGCCTCTCACACTACAGCCCACTACAACTCAAAACATAATAAGTAGTTAAAGACAATGGATGGAATTATTTTATACATAATTATTATGTATAATGCTGTTTCAGACAGACTTGAAAACTAAAACTTTTATGTTTTTATCTTATGCAGGGAACAACAATTAGGAGAAAATTATTTGGCAATTGAAAAAAACACATTGACACCAAAAAATGTGTCTCTTACAATAGTGGCCAATGTGTTGGTAATATGTTATAGTTATAAATGGAATTTAAAATATTTACAAGTCTCTGATCAAAGCTACCAAAAGGGATTTTTTTTCTGCACATTCCAGTCTACAGCACAAATAAACATGAACTTTTAGTATTATGTGGAAAATGATGGAACATTCCAATTTTTTCTGGCTAGGTCTGATTTGACTCATCTTCCATAATTATTTGGAATGTCTGGGAACAGCTGCTACTCCACATTGACACAAAGGAAAATCTCTGCCTGCAAAAACACAGTGGCAAATGACATGAATACATTTATACTTTAGTGGGTCAATTAAACAGGAACTCCATGTCATTCCAAGTGGAGTTTTTTTTCTTTGAGAAAGAAAGGAGAACAAAAAAACACTTTAGTAAATCATTTATATTTGTGTGTGAATCAGCAGGGACAAGCTCTGTTGCAGTTCTCAAGCTAGAGTGCAGATGTATGTGGTTCTTTCTTAGCAGTATTTTCTTATCTCCCCATCTGATGTATGGCACAAGGTGGACAGGAGGGAGGCAGCATGGAGGAAACGTTCTATTCTTTGATTGAAAGAAACCGAGAACAAAAAACACTTTTGTAAACCATTTATATTTGTGTGTGAATCAGCAAATCAGATTGGAATCAGTCCAAAGTCCGGGGTTTTTGGCTTTACCTGTGTGCGCTCCTGCACACTGAAACAAAACTCATCACAACACCCCAAAGAGTAAAATTGCTGTTTACTGGCTCACAGTACAAAGCTAATGTTTCAAATAAGCCTTTCAAATGCCACCATGGAAGCATCCTGAACTGTGTGGATGTGTAGAAACGAAATGAATGGGTGAGTGTTTTCCACAGCCTGTTTTTTTCTGTTTTGTTCTGTTTTTATTCCTGTGTCTGCTCACCCCTGACATTAAGCCGCGTTTCCCCTCCAAAAAAAGAATCTCGGACAATCTCAAGCTGTGTGTTACAACTCGGGACAACAGTTGAAGCTGAGTTCTCTGGACACTGTCATTTCAAAAGTTAATTTGTGAATGAGGCTTTTTGTATGAAAGCAGACAGATGGATGTCTTAATACATTGTTCAGATCAGCTTTGTCCCAAAATGCCTGGAGGATGTCATGAAATTCTTGCATTATGGAATGATTTCCCTTTCATTAATCAAGAGCGTAGTGTATAGCAAAGTCAAGAGGCCATGTTTTTACTAAAGCACCTCTTCAAGACACACTTGTTTGACCCGTGAAATGAGCAGTGCCTGCTTACAGATTCACACACCCTCTCTCAATGCACTTATCTGTTTCACTGAGACACCCACATACATCACATGAGGTTTTTATTAATAAAAATGAGAAAAATGTTCCACTGTTGTAGTTTCTCTGACTAACTTGCTGGCTTAAATCCCAAACAGAGGCTTATGTGTTTGGCTCTGTTTGTGCAGACTTACAAAACGAATAGACAAATTACGGGAAATAATAATGGCACATGCTCTTTCATGCACACAAAGGTGTGTGTTTGTATGTCAGACATTGTCTGATGTGTATTACATCTCTGGACAATGTTTGAAGGTGAGGACTGTGGACATTGTCAAGTTTTCATTTTTGATGGAGGCGTATTGTAAGAAGGCAGACAGATTTGCTAATGAATCTGCAGCTTCAGATTTGAGATGTGTTATGCCAGACTGTGCTGCCATTATGCCCCACCAACCACCGTTTTAACTTTTATTAAAGCTTGTGGAAATTACAGCAGGCAACTATGACAAACCCAGCTCTGTACATTTCAGGTTTGTTAGTTAGAGCTTAATTTCTCTCTGTTGTGTTGTTGAACCGTAGGGAACCGAATGGAACAAATTGCCAAACAAACTTTATTCAATAGGCCTAGGATAAACTTGGTATGTATAAAGAGTCATTTGTCTCCAGTGTTTAAAAGCAACTCATTTAATGCAAAAGGATCTGCCTCATTCTCCTTGGGCCATTACTGTTGAGAGCTAGTTTTGGATTCACGCCATAAAAGAGAAATTTCTCAGGCAGAGCTGATAGGAGGAATGACTAAAGCTGTGGAAAATGAAAAAAGTTGAATTTCTCTGCACATTTCTTGTCTGTTTTGAGTGAAAAATGTAGACGTGAATAGGTGTAGGCCTATATATTAAAGTTTGTATGGCAATGTGCTCCAGTCGATTCCATTCAGTGAAATTCAAGAACACAACATGAAGAAATTAAGCTCTAACTAACAAGCCTGACATGTAAAAAGCTGGGTATACGTTTGTGACATAGGTGCCTGCTTTCATCTCCACAAGCTTTATTGTTAAAAAGTTAAAATATGGTTTGACATAATGGCAGCTAAAGCTGCAGATTTATTAACAATTCTGTCTGCCTTCTTACAATACGCCTCTATCAATAAGAAATCTGGACAATGTCTGAAGCTGATGACTGTGGACATTGTCCAGATTTCTTATTGATAGAGGCATATTGTAAGAAGCCAGACAGAATGTAATACACAGAGGGAGATTGTCCACTGTCCACATCAATGGACATAAACCATTTATTGTTCAAATTGAAACAACTTTGAAAATGTCTAGAACATTAGAGCACACAACAGCATATCTGAAATATGAACAACTTTAAAACTGACATATTCAGGCTTTGAATGTGTGTGTGTGTGTGTGTATAGATAGATATAGATCTGTAAACATTTTATATATATAAAACACACACACACACATATAGATAGATAGATAGATAGATAGATAGATAGTTGATAGATAGATATATGAGATGTATATATATTTATATATATATATATAAAACACAGTTGTGTGCATGAAAGAGCATGTGCAATTATGTTATTATTTCCCATAATTTGTTTCCTTATCGTTTTGTAAGTCTGCACAAACAGAGCCAAACACATAAGCCTCTGTTTGGAATTTAAGCCAGCAAGTTAGTCAGAGAAACTACAACAGTGGAAAATCTTAATAAAGAAAGAATTTTTTTAAATGTGAAATTTATCTTTTAATTTGCCTCCACACCATAATATTTTATTAATCAATACTAAAAAAATACTAAAAGAAACCAAAATAATATTATCACGTCTGCACTAGCAGACACGGGTGGGGGTGGACAGACATGTGCGTGCACCCACACACACTAACTTGAAGAGAAGGGGCGTCATTAGTGAAAACATAACAGTGAATTAAACAGAGGATTATGTGTTCTTTTTTGGAGTCAAATCATCCTGTAGTCTGTATTTACAGAATAGTTCCAATATACCTACAGTGTGAGTTCTTACTGTGTTGCCTTACAAATACATTTTGTTTAACTGCCTAATGGTACACAAGACTAGAAATCTACTGTCATGCTTGCAGCTCTATGCCTGAGGCTGATAGGAAATTCGTTTTGCTGGGGGATCCAGTTTTTACAGTTTGTACTAGTTTTATTCAGGGATTTTGAGGATTATCTCTGACGCCCTTGTTTCAGCACCTTGGACAGTGGTTTTGAAACCAAAAAGCACAGGTTTAATGTAAAACTTAATACAGAGACAAAAGTAGAGAAAGAGAATAAATGTCCCACCTTCAGAGATTTGAACTCTCTAATGCCTGGTTCTTTAAAAACCGTGCTGCTCACAAAAAGTTGCAGGAGATAAGACCTGCTGGTGCAAACATTTTGTATATTCACAGATAAAAGTCACATAATTACAAAATGTTTTGGGTTAGTTTTTTTCGTGGTTTAACATACATTTTCACTTCTACAGGTTTTCAGTCACCCTGTGCCATCTGCACAGTTGTCTTCAAAGTCCTTTCCTCTACAAAACACTCACATGAGGCCGAGGCAGACCTTTACAGCTTTACGTTTGTAATGATGTTAAAATTGTTCATGTTAATGATGAATCTTCCATGCGCACAAAAGTTAGGTATTTACTTTTTAGTCTATATTTGTTTCCTCTAGGCAACATTATTAGAAAACACTCTGAAATTTTCATTGCTATGCTGATGACACATAATTATATCTATCTAGGAAACCAGATGAAACAAATCAATTAATGAAATTACAAGCATGTCTAAAAACATAAAGGCCTTATTGTGTTTGGACCTAAAAATATCAGAAACATATTGTCCAACCATATATACTTTAGATGACATAACTCTGACCACAATTTGTCATTTACCTTACACATAAAACAAATCTCTAGAACAGCCTTCTTCAACCTGCAGAACATTAAATTAAGAGCATCCTGTCACAAAGCGATGCTGAAAAACTAGTCTGTGCATTTGTTACCTCTAGCCTGGACTTCTGTAATCATCTACTTTCAGGCTGCCCTAGTAACTCTCTAAAAAGCCTTTTTAATCCAATTAATTTAAGCCAATTAATTCAACAGTTTACTGACTGGGATTGGGAAGAGAGATCATATTCCACCTTCATTAGCTTCTCTCCATTGGCTTCCCATTAAATTTAGACTAAATTTAAAACCCTTCTTCTTACCTATAAAGCTCTAAACTCCATCATATGAAGCCCCTTCATATCTAAAGGATTTCCTTGTATAATATCATGCTAATAAACCACTTCGGTCCCAAAATGCAGGCCTACTTATGGTTCCCAGAATTTCCAAAAATAGAATTGGAGGCAAAGCCTTTAGCTATCAAGCTCCTCTCCTGTGGAACCAGCTCCCAGTCCAGATTCGGGAAGCAGACACCCTCTCTACTTTTACAGCTGCATGTCCTACCAACCTGCCCAGTGTTTTGTTGTTGCTTTCTTTGCTCTTTTCTTTTCTCTCACTTAACTTTCCACTCATCTCAACCGGTTAAGGCAGATGTCCGCCCACCCTGAGCCTGGTTCTGCTGGAGTTTTTTTCTGTTAAAGGAAGTTTTTCCTCTCCACTGTTGCCTATAGCTGCTCAAGGGGGATTTGTTTGGTTTCTTTAAATGTCAATATAGTCTTGACTTTATTATGTAAAGTGCCTTGAGATGACTTTGTTGTAAATTGGTGCTATATAAATCAAGTTGAATTTAATTAATTTATATTCTCTCATCCAACGCTAAAATCTGTTTACAAATAGGTACAATAAAAAAACATGTTCAATCCACAACCAATTCACATTTCCATGCAAGTCTAAGTCAGCATTACATCATCACATCTGCACAAGGAGACACAGATGGGGGTGGACAGACAAGTGCATGTACCCACACACATCCTCTCCTACCCTGCACATAGACACAAAGATAAAGAGAGGGGGGGGGAACAAAATCGTGAATCAGAGGCTCTGACTCAGACAAACAGAAACGGCCTAGTTTTATGCTCAGTTATGTTCAACTGGTAAAAATATTTTAAAAATATAAGCTTAGAACAGTTTAATCTGAGGTAGTTTACCAAACAAATAAATGAAGGGGATGGAGGTGGGGGGATGTTTGGTATGGCATGAGGATGTGGTGAGGGGTCAAAGGTAATAGATGTTTCTCGGTCTGTTTGCCCTTGTTTTTTTGCTGATGGCAGGAAAAGGGTAGGATTGCAAATGTTGTAGTTGGCAGAATAAATAACAGGTTTGGTTGCTGTCTTTATACCAGTAAAACTGCACAGTTCAGCAGCACCTCGTGGACATGAAAAAGTTGAGTTTATATCAAGATTATACGAAGCCTAGACAATCCTACAATTAAGACTTTCATCTGGTAAACATGGTTCTGTGGGTAGTTTTCCCCAGAAAACCATGGAAAGTCACAGTAGCTGGTACAGACAATGTTAAGAGCTGTATATAGACATTTTTTTTTTACTTGTATAATTTGTCTCACAAATGTTGAAAAGGGGACGTGCACCAACCTACATAATATAATCATCATATGCATCATATGCTTGAATGTCAGATTTAGATGCCCATTGCATACAGGACCCACACGCACTTCACGTCCACACAATGTTCAATTATTTCCAACGTTTTTTCAATGCTATTTTTGAGACGTCTTCCAATGCTCAAAGTTAAATGTTTATTACGCATCTGTACAATATTTCAGAATTATTTTTGCCATATCTATTCAGGAAATCTTGTCAGTGTTAAATTTATACAGCTATTAGGCATCTGCAAAGATTTCAAGTTTATTATTTAAATATCTACATGAGACAAAATTTCTACTTCCATTTCAGTTTTAGGAACCTGGGCATCGGTTTTGGCCCCATTTTGGGGGTTAGTAGCAGAAGTGTCAAAAGGACATTGATTCAAGTGTACAGATACATGTGTAAATGCGTATCTAACATGTACTGATGCAACTTCTTTACCCAGTTAAAAGTGTAAAAATTACAAATTACAAATTTCAAACTGTTACTTAGCAAAGCTACAGTAACTGGACCTCATGTCTCAAATATATAATTGACTAAAATAATGATTAAACCATCTAACTTCTGTAATAGCAAGCATTATTTTTTTTTCAGTGTGATAGTCTATTTTCAATGTCTACACCAGCATCACCCAAACTGCAAGGTTCTCTGATTTTGCCTTTTTCCAGTACATTTTATTATCTATATAAAAGCATTACATTGTTTATGGTCAAAGGATTTCAGGAATGGAGGTGAAGCAGCTTGTCTTCCACTAGACGGGTGAACAGTTCAATCTCCAGTTCCTCTGCTCCACTTATCAATGTATCTGCCCCTGGTATGTGTGTCTTTACTTGTAAGTCATTTTTTATTTAAAAAAAAAATGACAAGATGTCTAAGATGTCCCAGTGCAACATTCCTAAGACATGTTGTATGCAATGTTTCACACAGCCTCTTTAGAAATCACAAAAACATTCAATACCATGTGAACATCCTCAATAGACCTACCAGAAACTTTTATATGGAACCTTTTTTCATTCTGGCTACTCAGAAAACAGCTTTTGAATATCGACTCAGACTTAAAGTACACATCCGTAGAGTTTCCAAATGCTTCTTCATATTATTGCAGTTTAAATCTTCTGGAGGTTTCCCTTTTTTCAAATCTAAGTTTGGCTGAGTGTAGTGAAACTTTTCCGTTGTCTGCAAAAATATTTTGTGCATGGTTTGTTCACTTTGTCTGTTTTCTGGGGATCACAGACCTTATTAATTACAATACATGCACAGTGTTGTTCCTGGCTTCACTGAAATCTAGCAGTAGGAGATTTATTATTTAATAACTACATTCATAAATTGTTCCAGGGAAGTCCATGTCAGTCGCAGTGTATAATCACTGCAAAAATGCATTATCTGTAGTGACACAACTTTGTGGGCTCACAGTCAAATCAGTGTTTTTACCATAGCAGCGTGTTGAATCATAAACCAGCCAGGTTTTTTCTCTTACTTTTGTGACATAATTTATGGAGACTGAGCAATGCATGTGAAGTTTATTTAGACCTTGTGGAAGAAGAGATACTTTCACTCTGAGATCGTTTAGACCTCTGATTGCATCTGAATTATTCACGCTTGACAGTCAGTGGTGTTTTTTCAGGTGCTTGGTTATCAGATGACTTGGAATGTGATGCTACTTTGTGACATTATTGTACAGTGAAGCCATTGTGACACACATCACTCTGTTACCTAACGTAAAAACCATTTACTGCTACAGATCTCTCCATCAGCTCTCCACCTTCTTCCTTTGTGCATATTTTTAAGTTTCAAGTCACAACATCTTTTTTCTTTGCTTTGTATCACAGGCTGATTGTGATCAATTGTGGTGTATTATAATTCCTATCCCCATACCTCAGAGGAAAACGTGTAAGTGTCTTTAGGTTTTAATGCTGTGTGAAATTTAAAAATGTAAAATTATCAACAAAAAAATTAAATCAGTCTGCATAAAGCAGTAGTTCAAGTACAATATTATATAATACCTTTGCTTTAGATTTCCATTTTTAATTTGCTTTAATTAGGGATGATTTAATGAGAGGCACCTCAGGAACACCCTGATTTGCTGATTCTCCCTTTCAGAACTTCCGGTTTAACCTGTTGCCGCTGAGCACCATGTTATAAATTCGGTGCTTTTAGTCCCGTTTTAGTTTTTCACTGCGCTTAACTTGTATGTAGGCATTCATTTTTCTGTTTTGTGTGTGTGTCCCTGCAGCATTCCTCTGTTCCTCTGCTGGTTACCGGTGCACTCACAGTTTGCCTTTCATCATCATCACCAGTGCCTTTCATTATCATCCTCATCACTACCCCTGCATGTTTGTATTTAAGGCCTTGCTTTAGTTTTGGGGTTGCCAGTGTGTCCTGGTTCGTTCTGGCGCTGCTCCCTGATCTCGTTCAGCCTTTCCTGATCTCCAGGCCCTAATACTGGTCGTGAGTCTGTAGATAGTTTTGGTAGTTCAGGTTTTTGCTCTCTGCTTTGCTCTCTTCAGGTCTCTGCTTTTGAGTTTATACTTTTATGTGAGTTAACATTGGTTTAGCTTTTAAGAGAGTTTTGTTACAGCACAGGTCTGTGTGCTAAGTATCATAGGATCTGTAGTACGTGTGATGATTAATAACTGTATCTGTACTTGGCGTGTCTCAGCTTCTGCTTTTGGGTCCACTAGTTACAGTTTCTTTGGTCACGGTATCTAGTTTCGGTAACTGTTACACACCACAGTTAAAATGATGATGTTTACTGTATACATGACTAACCTGACCTTTGTGCCAGCTTAGATTTGTAATGTTTCAATGTTTGTAAGGTTAATATTTGACTTGTCACATAATCTAATGTATACTTTGCTTACTAATAAAATTTAAATGGTAATATCTCCCACCAAATGCACTAATACTGTATATGTTGATGTGCTGCTTCAATATTTAGACTTACACACTGAGTACAACAAAAGTGGTGCAAACAATAACACAGCCTTGAATTAGGAGCCTTTTTTACAATTTAAAAAAAAAATTAATAAATTTTTCTAATCCAGAACATTATTTCTTTGCTTTGGTTTTCTTGCTTCCCTTCTTCCTCTTTTTATTAATTTTCCTTCTCTGTTTCCTTTCTTTTCACCTATCAGTGTAACTCTTAACGATGTGACTCAAGTCTGAGCAGGACGAGTAGGAGTCCAGTGCACCTTGCTTTTCTGTGCATTTATATATTTTTTAAAAAGCAATATTGTATAATATAATAGAACTTGAGGATATCTTTTAAAATATTCTCAAGTTCTTTACCTCTCAGGCTAGTGTCCATATAAACATAAATAGAGCACAGTTACCGTGTGAGCCTCTTGAACCAAGTGCAGAAAGGTTTTACTTTGGGCCGCATATTTCCCTGCATTCATGCTGGCAAATAATTTACAACTGAATTGCAACAAACAAAAGCACATTTCAGTAAACATGCCATTCACACATTTACAGGGGTGTTCCAGAAAGAGAGTCTGAAGCTAACCTTTCACTTGACAAATCCTAAATGTCACACCGCTCTTCAGATCTCCTCGCACTGGATTCCTGTGGCTGGGCGGTTCAAAGCTCTGCCTCTTGCCTACAGGGTGGTCAACTCTACCTCAGCTCAATCGCCGAGGTCCACAATCTCTCCCATGTGCTGCACTCTGCCAGTGAACGACATCTGGCAGTTCCAGCACTGCAAAGAAAGCGCTTTTAAAATCTGCCAAATGTCTAACTCTGAATGAGACCAATGGGAGTGAGCCTCCCAACTATATGTTGTGTTCTTTTCCACTTGTTCCACTGTTCTTTCTCTGCTTTTGTTTCCCAGTACAAACCAATGTACAAAAGCCAGTTACCAGCTGTCATGCTAGTTAATTTCAACCGCCATGTTTTTTCAGTGTTATGTGAAAGTACAGATTCTCTAGAATTTACACTCTCTTAAATGAATCTTCTGGTGGGTTTTTATTTACTTCTTAAAATTCATTTTAAATCTATCTGTTTGTGTTATGTCTGTGCTTTAAAGCTGGCCAATGTCTGGTTTCATTTACAAGCCTTATGCACGGTCCAATTTAAATTTAAAGTTATGTTTATAAGTATTTAGACAGTGCAGCAATTCATCATGTGTTAATAAAAAATGTCAATCAAAGAATTGAAAAACAGCTCATGCCTCCCGTATGATGGTGGATGCCCTGGTTTTGTGTGGCCATGTAAGTTTGTAAGAAAACGGTTTAGTGTTCTGCAATGGCCTTGCTTACCGGAAACCAACTGAGCTGTTGTACCTGCAGAGGGCAAAATGGGAGACAAACACCCCAATAACCAAGCAGGAAGTGGAGCTGGATAAAATATGGCCTGATAATATATGGAACATGTCACTGCCATAATATGCACAAACCTGAAAGTAAGTATCTACATACATAAAGCATCTATATTTCAGCTGTTTGTGAGGTTTTAGGTTTTGTTGAAGCTCCATGCTTCTGAGAAAGGGACAGTTTTCAGCTTTAGCTCATATGTGACTGATCACAGGCTAAGCTCAGGACTTTATTGACTGTGCATATAGTATAGAAAGGTTGATTGCTCATGTTTGAATTCAGTGGTGTGTGGAGTGGACAACGGGCATCTCTGTGAGGTAAGTGCACAGGCTTGGAGACATATCTGCCAAGCTGCAGAGGGGCGTACTGTCTGTTACTGTCACTAAATATTTACTTAATAAATATTTGTTTCTGTGTTCGTATTTTTAAGAACTTGGAATTTCATTGGGCTTTTTTAGTGCTAGTTTACTCAGAGTAAACAAGACTTTAAAGTACTTTCTCAGAATTAAATGATCTACAGTCTATGCGACTTGCACCAGTAAGGCTAGACATTTTATTTCTTGTTTCCATCTTTTTTAATTTTATTATTTGTAGCTTTTACCATTTTGACTGGAAATTCTTCACAGCCCTCATCTTCTGCCAGGTTGAAAATTTCTCTCTCTGAACGTGGTTTCAAGCATTGAGTTTCAAAAGGATTCCTTTTTTTTAGGCACACCTCGCTAATGAATGCTCATGTCTACATGTCTAAATGCACGTAGAGAGTTGCTGCCATGTGATATTTAATTAGATGTTTGAGTTAACGAGTCGGTACATAAGTGTACCTGTGTGTATATTGTCCAGTCAACAACTACAACAATGCAAAGTTACTGTATATCAGATGTCTGACTTCAGCTTTTCTAATCCCAATGTCAAGTGGAGTTAAACAACCAAAAAAGCCACAAAGCTTGTCTAGGATTACATCGTCAACATTACTTATTGGATCTGTTCAGTTACATACACGAAAGAAGGATTTATAGTAGCAAATAAACTTTTATCAAAAGCCTTACAATCATAGTCAAAACTTTATCATATATCAACTTGACATTCTGAGCACAGCGTGTTTGAGTACGAGTGAATTATGGTATACTATCTGCGAAGTGCCGATGTTGATCAGAGTAAAATATAATTAATGGTGTAAGTAAAAGAATAATTTCAAGTGTGTTAAATGATGCAGGCTGCTCCTCCTCACTCTATGAGATTAATGGTATTTGAGAAAAATAATGTATTAACTTCAATAATATGTTTGTTACATGACAATGGGAATATTTGAGTCTTTTAGGCGAAACGCTGAACCCCAAGTTGCTCCCGGTGGGCCAGATGAGCACCTGGCAAAGGAGCCATCGCCATCGTGTAAATGTGTTTCTGAAATTACTCTGTGGACAAAAGCGTCGGCTAAACGTGAATGTTTCTCTGTTTTCAGCTGATCAGCAAAAGCTGCAGGTATGCCACTATACTCAATGTTTTTCAGTTGTTTAGTTGGTTGATCAGTTTCGGTTAGCACTATCTATGGGCATCTGATTAATTGACTTACTGATTATGATGTCTTTTGAGGAATCAAGAAATAAATTTGTGGGAAAAGGGTTTTCTCAGGAAATGACTGAAATTATTATGACAACAAAACACACCTATTATCAGGGGTTTATTCTGGAACAATTTCACTAAAACACGTGATGATTCAACTGCCACAGAGGATAAATTATTAAACCTTTTGGACAGTAAATCCCACAGCATGCCTTCGCTGTTCTATTTATGCCTTGCACATCTTCCAGTGCATCTAATCACAATTCTCAAACACGTTTAAGATATTCGGGTTTGTGTTGCATATTGTATCTAAAAAATTCACCACAGGGAGGAGGACAGAGTGGATGGTGGTTTGGTAATCAGAGTTAAAAACCATGAGAAAGTGTGTATAGCCTCTTACTTTTGGTTTCCAACAATATCACCATGGAGTTCATTGGACTGTTTTTCTTTTTCTTCTCATCACCAGAATGATAGTGATGAAAGATGGAACTTTAAGATAGTGGCTTGTTAACACTTCAGTCATTTAAATGCATTCACTGTACCCAGGTAATCTCGATTTAACTAAAGATGTGATATTATTTAAAAAGTCAAAGTCAAATCAACTAATTCTTAAATTATGATTTATTACTATGATTTATTGTTGGAATAAAAAGGTCAAAACTTACAAGGGGGATATTTTTTCTCACTGTAAACGACAACACATTTATTATAGGAAAAGGCCCTCTTCAGGTTTTTTGACCCAGGCAAAAGGCGTAGATGCCACAAAACGTGAGTCACTTCTAATAAAATGAGTCAGTGCTAAATGCATGATTTTTTTCCTGCATGTGAACGCCTAGTCATTTCCACCAGAGTATTAGATTCTTTATAAGGAACATAACTACTGTATGGTGTCATTTGCATGCAATTAAACTATAACATTAACCGCTTTGGAGTGGATGCACTTAGTAAAGTTTATTTTTATATAAGCTGTAACAAAGTGTTAATAAAAATGAAATAATGAAAAAAATCCTTGGTAATAAGTTACAGTCACTATTCTGTGGCAAGTCTACACAGATGGTTTTTAAAATGACCACACATCAAATCCAGAGTTTGAGAGACACAGCAGCAGCATTCTGGACCAGCTGCAAATGAGCTGCAGATGCTCTGCCACACATTAGGATTAGTACCCAGGTGCAGACACCAGACACACGCACCTTGATGTAGAATTTGGGGGTTATATTGGTATTGGAGTTTTTCCTCTCCATTGTTGCCTATGGCTGCTCAAGGGAGAATTGTTGGGTTTTTAAAGGTTTGTATAGTCTTGAGTTTATTATGTAAAGTGCCTTGAGATGACCTTGTTGTAAACTGGCGCTATATAAATAAAGTTGAATTGAATTGAATTGGTAATAAACAGTAGGCACACACACACACACACACACACACACACACACACACACATACAGGAGTGTGTGGATAAACTGGATGGAAAAATCCCTGGCATTCAATGGCCATTGTCTACACACTGTAAAACAAATGAAAATAAAAAATGGTCATATGACTGGCAGCAGCAGCTGCCAAAAAAAACTTAAAATTAAGGCAAAATACCCTAAGTGCAAAACCCATACATTCACAGAAATTTTCCCTAAAAAACTTATGGAGAAATGATGGAAATTATGGAGAAACTATTACGATCATCTTCAATGTTAACTTAATAAGTAAAAAGAAAACATATCACAAAAGGTCAATGAATCTGTAGAAGTGGATAAGAAGATAAAAAGAAATCCTCAAAACCACAATGCAAATATTCTGTTCATTTGTGTTAGGAAACAGGGAGGCTCAACACAGGAAAACACCAGGTCAGGTTTGTTTGAGATTTATGGCCTTTCTGTGTGTGTCACTTTTCCTGTGCTTGCATGAGTTTCCCTCAGCAGCTCTGGTTTTCTCCCACAATCCAAAGACACACACGTTAGGTTGGCTGGTGAAACTAGATTTTAGATTGGTTTTAAGGGCATGGCTGGATATCATCTGCATTAAAATGATAAGATATATCTTTAAAAGTCATTTTTGTGATTAAGCAGAGGCATTTATGACAGAAAAAAGAACTCTGCGAGTGTAAAGATTGACAGGTTTCTGTTTAATAAATAACATTAAATCAACTGAATTGGTCATTTCTCATTAGTCTGCATCATATAACAATTCATGATTTAAATAGGACTTTTTTAGACTGCAGGTTTCAGCACCATGGAGGTCTGGACGGCTGCCGTTAAGACAAAAGACAAAGATGCGTGTCCCCGTGTGAACTAAAGTCCATCGGAGGACTATGGTTCATACTTGCTCGCTTCTTTATTGAAGTGAATTATTAATAAATCACCTTCACACATGAACCATACATCAATATCAACCCAATTTTATTTGTGATCTATGATAATAAAGATACAGAAAAGGTTGTGTGAGGTTACTTTGGTCAGATAAAGTGTACAGACAAGCTCAGGCCACAGAATTAGGATAACAGTTATCTAACTTAGCCTGGACATATGATCGGGGGTAGATGTGTCATGCCCCCATCTACAGATTGATTTAAGTTAAATCACAATTTTTCATAATAAACTTATTAATAGGCTAATAGTTGGACCAATGTATGTGATATTTCACGACCGACCTGATGTCAGGCACAACAACCTTGTCATTTGGGCTGGTGGGGGGACATCATTTGTCTTTATATCTCATTTGTCTGTATATCGTGGACATTGTTAAATTTTATATGGCCTTTTTCACGAGTGGAAGGATGTTAAGTACATTTTTCACGCATCTGTACTTGCTCTCAAAAATTCCCCTCGTTTTATTTTTAGTATGTTACTGTAATTGTGTGACGGTACAAGATAAGTAGTTTAGAAATAAAACGGAAATAAGCATCAGATCATAAAACCGCCTCAACATCACGCATCATTTATGTCTATTCCCATCAATAAGTTAATTCCCACTGTACGAGCCAATGATCGCGTTCTCCGTGTTTGTTCTCTGCTTGTGCTTCCTGCAGTTATGCTGTGCCTTAGTAGGTTGGATAAACTAATATGTGTACAACACTAATGACATCATCTCAGACATCAGATGGGTGTCCTTTAAGCTTGCGCAAACCAATGATTGTAAATTTTAGAAACTTATTGGAGCAGCAAGACATTGTATTAGACCAGTGCTTAGCTATGGAGGCACACGCTGTACAACTGTTGTTATTAGCTGTACTGAGGAACACAGAAGTCCAATAAAGCGGCAACATATCGATCTTTGGAGTGGATTTTTCCTTTCCAAAGAAAGTCAAGTACTTTTACTTTTAATACTTTAAGTAAAATAGAAATCACGTACTTACTTTTACTTAAGTGAGAATGTCACTTGGTACTTTTACTTAAGTACATTTTTGTTTGTGTATTTGTATATGTATTCGCTCTGCCTTGACACTTCCTGGACACGTGGCCGACTGAGCTGCAGCCTTTAATGCCAACAGTTACTTCTTAGCCTGTTAGCTGCTTAGCCAGTGGAAATTTAACCATTAATTTCTAAGAAAAAAGAGAAAGACGCGTGTCCTTATGTGAAAAAAGTCCATCTTACTGCAGAATGCTATGGTTCATATATCCGCTCTCCTTCATTGATGTGAATTAGTCCTAAATCACCTTTACACCTGGATCATACATCAATTACGACTTTTAATTTTACCTGTGACCCATGATGATAAAGATACAGAAAAGATTATGAGGTTACTTTAGTCAAATGTGTACAGGCAGGACAGTTCAGCACCTGGACTCGTCTTCCCTGAAAGACACATCAGGCATGGCAGGCTTTTGAACTATCTGCCGATAACAAGCTGAATAGTCCCTCTGCTCTTTAGATTGCAGGACACCGTGTCCATGGTTTCCAAAAAAAATGTTTTATTCATCTGACCACAGAACAGTTTCCCATTTTGCCTCTGACCAATTTAAACAAGCTTCCGTCCAGAGAAGCCAGTGATGTTTCTGGATCATGTTCACATGTGGCTTTTTCTTTGAATCAAAACCGCTTTAGTTGACATTTGTGGATTGCAGGATGAACCGTGTTCACAGAGAGTGATTTCTGGAAATGGTCCTGACACCATGCAATGATGTTCAGTAAAGAACCATACCTGTTTTTTATGCAATGCTGCCTGAGGGCGCGAAGATCGCACGCGTCCACTTTTGACCTTGTACACAGAGATTCCTCCTTCTCTGAATCTGTTGAGGATATTGTATACCTTAGATGGTGGGTCCTTCAAAGTCTCCACAATTTTACATTGAGGAACAAGTTTCTGAAATTGTTGCACAATTTTGACACAGTTTGTCGCAGCTTGGTGAACCTTTGTCCATCTTTACATTTGAGAGGCTCTCCCTCTCTGAAATGTTCATTTTATACCAAGTCGTGTTACTGACCTGTTGCCAATTTACCCAATTAGTTGTCAGATGCATTATTTGTTTATGTTTTGTGGCAATTACTTTTCCTGTTCCAATGTTGGATGACAGAAAGTACCAATCTAGTACCTTTGAACACAGGTGATCGGGGACACACAGACTTCTCAAAATGGCCGGCCGGGGTGTTGAATGCACTTTTTCCACTCGTCCCCCTCTTGGATGCAGACCTGATGACAAGCGTTCTGAGGTCGAATTTGCTGAATATCGTGGTGCCCACTAATCTCCTCCAGGTTAGAGGATGTGGTGGAATAACCGATGATGCGGTGCGGTGGTGGCGAACACTCACCTCAGGAAGCAGGCTGCTGCTGAGGCCTGAAACAGAGGGTGAATAAGAAATAAAGTAGAAAAGAACTAAAAAAACTAAACAATAGAATTCTTACGGTAATGGATGAGTAGAGGGAGCTGTGTAGAAAACTCAAGCCAGGTGGGATGACGATGGTGGAAAAACAGGAGAGGGCTGGAGACGAGTAAAAATAGAGGTAAGAGCAACTGGTGATTCACAGAATGCAGGAACATGTTTTGGCAGAGAGGGGCAGGATGAGGCTAAAGAAGTGATACGACAGGTAAGTAGAATCCCGACAACGAGGGAGCAGCAGGGGAGGAGAGAGAGGAAGGCTGAGAGAGAGAGAAACCGTTGCCACGGCAACACGGCACTGAGTGACAACCGTGATAGACACACAATTACAAAAATAATACAAAAAAGGTCTGAAAGGAGAGTTTAGGAAACAACAAATGGTCATGTTGAGTGTGACATTTTTATTTAATAGTAGTAACAACAACCTAATAAAATACTGAGAAAAACTGTGTTAAAATGTAACTTTAGGTCTTATTCTCCTTAGTATGATTTGTTCTGATCTGTTCTGTAAACTCAGTTTTGTAACATGTACACAGGGACCCTGACGTCAATAGTGTAGATTATTGATGTTCTCTTATAAGATAACAAGGCTGTTATTAATTATAAACATTTGACTCAGTGATTCTGACTTGGACGATAGACTTTCTTTTACGCCCCCACATGGATGCAAACCAAAGATGTTGTAAAACATTACTGCTGCATGAACAATTGAGACTTTTGTGGTTTTTTTTGTCAGAACATTTAATCTGGTTTAAATCAGATAGGAATTTGCAAAAGTGGATTATAGTTACAGACTGCATGCTGACTAATCTAAGCTTTGTACTGGTGTAGACGCTGGTATATTTTATATTTCTTTCATATGCTGCCTTTTGGAGTCACCACAGCAGATCATCACTTTGCACCCTGCTCTGTCTTCTGTGTCTTCGTTATTTAACACCAAATTCTCACGTCCTTTTTCACAGCATCCATGCACCACTTCCTTGGCCTTGCTCCTCTAAGCTGATTTAACCTGGCTAAAATCAGAGGGATGCTGGTTTTTAGCTTCAGCACTTGGCCCAAAATGTCTATGATTTTTTTTTGTCTTATGGTTTTTGGAAAGGATTTTCTATGCGTCTGCCAGTGATATGAGCAAGAAGTTCCAAAATATAATTTGATACCTCCGTAATTATTACACTACAGCACGGTTTAACATTTTTTATTCCTGTGAATGGGATGATCATGGAGAAGTACTAGAGAAGACTCCAGATTCTGACATAATCTCAATCAGATAATTGGATTGGAGGTGAAACCCACAGCAACCGGAAAAAAAACTCCACAATTCAGATATAGACTGGGGGGCTCGATCGCAGACATCATGGCGGAGGCCGTGGGTCCTAAAGATGTGATAGATCAATGCTTCTGCAGTGTCTTTGGCTGAGGAGAGAGTGGAATGAAATGGTCCATTTTGGAGAATCTGTCTACTACAGAAAGAATAACTGTGTTGCCCTGGGAGGGTGGAAGACCAGTGATGAAATCTTATGATATGTGGGACCATGGGTGTTTGGGAATGGACAGACTCCTCCTCTAAGCTTATTTAACCTGCATCCCTTCTCTGCATATGGCCGAACCACCTAAATCTAACTTCTTTCTCTTTGTCCACAAACAATCCTACCTGCGCTCCCCCTTTCATACGCTCCTTCCTAATTCTGTCCATCAATGTCACTCCCAATGAAAATCTTTGACTTCTTAAACTTTAACCCTTCCTTGACACATCACGCCTGACACTCTTCTCTATTTGATCTCCTTTTCTTCACATCTGCTTCAGAGAAGAGGAATGAGCTACACAGAGAAAAAAACTCCTTTCAAACTTCCTAGATTACTCAAGTCAGACAACTGGAATATAACTAAGAAGCTCTATGCAATATTGGATTATTGGATTACATAACAACTGAGAACTCTCTGCTAATTAACAACCAGTAGATGGCAGCAATATGCCACATTGCTGTGTCTGGTCCCCCTAACCAAATTAGAAAAAGTAAAACAAGAAGAAGATTGTACAACTGGATGTTGTTTGGATTTCTTGCACTGATATTTGGGGAGAAACTAGGATAAGATAGGATACGTTTTTTATCCTATCTTATCTGTAATAGAAACTGATTGCAAGGTATGAGAGAAACAGAATAGAAAACTAAGGCCAGAGTCAATTAGTCAGAGTTAATAAACCATGTTATCCCTCCATTTTCAGAAAAAGTGAAAAATATGCAGGATATCTGTATAAATATACATGTGCACATGCTTACATACATATATACATCTACATATACCCTTATATGTACATGTAAATACCTATATAGACACACATATCTCCATACACATACATCTACACATTTGAATAAACCATTTTTATGCATCTGATAATGCATAAGTGTGCATAAGTTATGCACATACATAACTGTATATACACGCAAATACGCATTCACTTACATACATATGCACAGACACACGTACATAGACCCTAGCATACCAGCATTTTAGATATTTACAGATTATACAGAGGTTTGATTAGATCAGATTTATTTTATGGCTCAGAGTTGAGCAGGCAGATGGTTGTGGGGAAGAAACTGTTCTTCATCCTCTCAGTCCTGGTCCTCAGGCAGCTGAAACGGCGCCCTGATGGGAGCAGTGAGAAGAGAGAGTGACCAGGAGGGATTTAGGATCTTCTAAGGCCTTAACCTGCAGCGTTTGGTGTCCTGCAGGTTGGGGAGGGTGGTTCTGATGGTCCGACCACCCTTTTAAGGACTAAGAGGTCTTGGTTTGTGCATTTTCCCATCCAAGTGGTTAAACTTGCGAACAAATGCTCTCAATAGTACAAGTGTAAAAGTTCTTGAGCACTTTGAGTGGGAGCTGAAAGTGTCTTACTCGTCTGAGGAGGCACATACGTCTTTTCTTCTTCACCATGGTGTTTATGTGATGTGTCCAGGACAGATCTTGAGAAATAGTCACTCCCAGGTATTTAAAAGAATTTACTCTTTCCACTTTAGAGCTACTGATGAGAAGTGGGTGGAAGGCCACTATCAGTTCCTTTGTTTTGCTAAAGTTCAGCAGGAGGTGACTCTCCCACCACCAGTTCTCCAGGTGGGAGACATCCCTCCTATAGGCTGCCTCCTTGTTGTGAGACATCAGTCCCACTACCACGGTGTCGTCAGCAAACATTATAATCATGTTGAAATCTGAGGAAGTTTCACAATCATGGGTGTACAATGAGTACAGCAGGGCGCCGAGCACACAGCCCTGGGAGGGTCCAGTGTTGAGGTGTGGTTCCCCAGCTTAACTACTTTCGATCTGTTGGTCAGGAAGCTATGGACCCACCTCCACATGGAAACTAACCCTAAACCAAAGTGCAAGTGTAAAAAATTAATAATCTTTTCAGATGTTTCTCTGCAATGAGGTTGTCATTGGTAACCATACCCCGGACCCTAATGAGAGAAACATTCGATTACGGATGTCTATCCTACACGTCAGGGGCAGAAAGCGATGCTCCCACCCTGCAAAAGCTGTATTGCAAGAATGTTGGGAACACGCAAAATTCATTTTAGTAGATTCAAATGGAATGCGAACGCAGGATTCTGCAATATACAGTAAACACTCCCGCACTCAGCCATTCCTCCCTTTGTAATGCCATCTGTGGATTTAAGCACAGAGCCGTACAGAAGCTAAAGGACAAATATAAACTGGTGATTGCATGGTTCAGTATGTTTTACGAACCCATCTAGAACAGAACTTTAGTGACACGTTAATCTTCACAGATAGTTACAGATTCAGGTGATGCTCCACACTCCGATCCAGCAGGCGGCGGTAAAGCGCCTTTAAATTGGTCTGTTGACCTCCAATATAACCAAAGAAGAAGAAGCAGCAGCATATTATATCATTCGCAAGTTGCTGCTAACATTGCTAATGGTGCTAACTGAAGGATAGAGTTGGTAAGTATAAATTTTAGTTGGTAACAGAAGAGATTTGAAGTAATATAAACCATCTTTGAGGCTGTAGTAGTGACTGCAATAAGGGAAAATATAGTGTCTTATTAAATACCGTGTTTAAATGATACCAGCTCTGCTACCTGAGCTATCACTGTAGCAACGTTAGCGCCATGTTTCCCCCTTATTTACTGTTGCTACGTTAACAAACAATAATCATAAGCGACATGACTTTCTTTGAAAAACCGGCAAACTTTGCGTCTTAGGAGCAATCTACGTGATGCATTACAGGCTTAGTTTAATATCTTACCTCTCTGTTAAACATTCATTAGTTGAAATGATCCCAACTACTGAGACATTAAGAAAATTGTGTTAAGTTAAAACATAGATGCTCAAATGTCGTTTATTAGATTAGTGGATTGTAAACCAACAGGTCTCACAAAGACAAGCATGCTTACTAGTCTGTTGCAAAATCCGTTTTTGTTTATGCAAATCTTTGCAGTTATAGAATGTCATTCTAAGTTGTTAAATTAATTTGCCTAAACAATCCCCCATTTGTTGTAAGATGTTCAGTCAGGTGTTTTCTTTTTTCAATATTCACACTACTTTTCCATTATTACTGTTTTTCTTTCACAACTAGTGAAGAATCAACATGGCAACACCTGTACCCGTTCTTCGCCTACCAAAAGGACCTGATCCCAACAGCCGTGGATTTGACCCGAGATCACCTCGCTTCATTGCTCTTTGTCGCACCTCCTTATCTACTTCGGCTGCATCAGAATCAGACGCTGACGAGCTACAGAAGGAGCAGCAAGCACGGTCTGTGCTAAGAGAGAATTTCCTCCGGTGTCTCCTCTCCGCCGCCTCCAAGAACGTTCAGTTCAACATGTATGAGAAGGTTAAGATGGAGGCTAAATTCGGAGCCTGTGACATTGATGTACTGAACTTTCAGGTGTCGGACCTGCACACTCCTATAGGGGTGCAAAAAGAGGCACTGATTAGGTCTCAAGATGTGATTTCCTTCACTTTTGAAATATGAACAAGGTTTTTGTATTCTGTTTAGTTACAAAATTACTCATTTTTTGTTAGGACTAGGCTGTAGTTGCACACTCTTTAAGATGATTTATAAAATGGGTTATATTTTTGCAGAATGATGTGGTTGTACGTAGCATTTGTTCTTTATTTCATCATCTTCACCTGTAACTGAATGTTTGAAATTGCAGCACTCACATGCAGTACCCGTTACATGGCACAGGAGGGAGTCATTTTTCTGTATTTACCTAAACCAGAACATAGGTTTGGGAGATTTTTGACACAGTACTGGCCAAAATGTTCATCATTTGGTTGTATTTTGTTGATTCTGGGGTATTGTGGGTGAACACTGAGACACAGTAAGATAAACAAAACTATTTTTAGTTGAAATTCAGGCTAAACAAGTGTAGAAAAATTTCAAATGTTGTATGACCAATATTTGAAATTCAGCCTCACAAAAACGACTGGATTGCAGCAGAGGCAAAAGTTGAATTTGATCTGAATGTGTTGATTCACAACTCCACTGGAATAACAAGGGCATGCTTCATCAGTGTGGTTAACCATAGGAATGAAAAACCCCAGAAAACCTCACAGTGATCTCCTTATTCCTCCGTCACCTGAAACCAACTGACCACAATAGTGATGTTTAGCGTTAGTGTCAGTAAAAGGGGCGAATGCGTATGCAATAACTTTATAAAATAAAATTTTTAGTTTCATATATTAACACAAGTAAAGCGAGCAAATCAGAAGCCTTGCGGACTTCATGACCAGTGTAGTGTATTTTATCAAAAAAGAAAAAATTATCCTCTTGTGGTGCGATTATATAAATAAGACTAAGGCAATCCATAGAGTGAAATGATAATATACATATAACAGAAGGAAAAATATTTGAAATATTGTAGTGTTTGTAAGATATAGGAAGCCTAACCATCAGCCATCATTAGGTCACTGTGCAGCATCACTCTTCCTAGACTTGGCAATGTTGCCCCACACCCTCAGGGCTTGTCGGACACCCATGTCCGCTGTTTTGACTTGTGATTGGCCCATTGGTGAATGCAACCACTCTGATAGGCTGTTCAGCTTAAGGAAGAGGTCACAGAATTGACAATGCCAGATCAACTAGTAAATTCTTATTAGACATATCCTAGAAGTAGTTAGAAACATCTGTGGTGAGTGAAAATGAAAAACTAACTGTTCCTTTTTCGCTTAAGTGTGGCAGGGGCAAAAACGTGCAGCGCTTCATGCTAGTCAGCTCTCTTTTGTGGTTTGTCAAACACGCGTGAGCCGACAGCAGTTGGTCTTCATCTGCACTAGTTCTTTGATGTCAGCTTTGTGTGTCACGATTTCTACACAGTCATATAGGGTCCGATTATGACCAGAGGTAACTGATCATGCACAAGTAGCCACTAAACACCTGAAGGATGCATGAGAAAAATCTGCTCCCCAGGTACTTTGCAATAGTTGACTTACACTGGTAGTATTTGTTTACATGCACACCTTCTGTTCTCTTTGCCAAAAAAGTTGTTCAAATTGGAGAAGAGGCAAAATTAAGTTAGCACTCCTCTACTGACAGTGCTGCTTTCAAAACAGACTCCAGCTCAACAAGCTGGTGTGAGGGGGCCGTCACAACATGGCACACAAAAACAGAAATTCAACATGACATGACATAAATTTCACATTCTCCTTTATACTCCTGACTGACTCTATACTTTCTGCAATTGGCATTGTACCAGTGTCTGGGCCAATCTTAAATATGTTCAGTCAACAGTTGCACACATAGGTTGTTAGTGGTTTATTGATTTAGTTATTAGTTACAGATCTAAAACATTTGACATAATCTGAATCAATAAGCCCTTAAGCATGTTGAGGCCTTTGATGAATTAGTTGCATGTCAGATCATTTTTTTGAATTCCTCAGTAATCTGACACAGCCAAGACTGAGTCCATATCTTATGGCAGCACAAGCATTAGTCATTTAAGTCTTTGACCGTGAATATACGGAGCAGGATTCATCATTGTTTAGCACCAGACTCATGAGGATGAGGAGGAGGCGGGAGCATCAATACTGTTTAATCTTCTTAAAAGGTGTATTTTGCAAGTTCCCAATAAGTCATTTTATTTGAGTGCCATTAGGCGGTCGTGCCGTGCCTGTGTCTCTTTCTGTACCTGAATTATCTGACCACTCAGTGGAGACAGTCATCGGTGAGGCAGTGACTCATCCTCCCTCTCTCTCTCCCCCGGTTGCTCGCCCGCTCTAATCCAAAATATGACTTAAAACCTTACATGGCGTCATCAGGTTTGTGTGATTCAATCAGGAAGCCCTCAAGGACAACCAATGATAATATCATATACACACGCATGCTGTTCTATGACCAGGAGCCCTTGACTCCTTCGCTCCTTAATCTCACCTCTGTGATGAGGATCCACAGAGAACATTGACACACTTCTGCTGCTTCATGCTTTACAGATTCTCCACCATTTCAGCCAAATGTTGTACTTTTTACATTATTAGTGTCTAATAGCAGTAGGCACTTTGCAATTGCATTTCTGTTGCATTTGCAAGAAGCAATTTCTATATGTTATTGGTTACCCAGTTGTCTGAAACACAGCAGTGTCTGAATTCAGACTGAGTGCTAACAGTGGGGCCCATTTGTTGATTATGTTCAAATCCATCCATTTGTAGGCTCCTATTGTGTTTGTCTTTTTTCAAGTTGTTAATAATGATCTACATGACATTGCATAAAGTGAAATGGTTACCTCTCAATAATCAAAACATACAGAATAATCTCCACAGCTCAGTGTTGAGCATCTTTCATCTTGTGGTTTTCCAACCTGACGTTTGACTCTTTGAGTTTGCCCTCACCAGCACGTATCAGCGCCAACTGTGGAACGAGCATCTTGTCTAAGCAATAAACTGTTTTTGACTGTCAATTAAACTAGAATCTGTAAGGAGAGACGATCTCTCTGATAATGCTTTCCTACAAAAATACACTAATTAAACCACTATATGAGGTTTACTAAAGTTTTTGAGCTTTACTGCAGCATCGTGTAAAGTCTTAATGTGAACTCAGTACCAGTATCTTAGTAACATTTAAAGATATAAACGGTTTAGTGAGTTTTAAAAGGGAACAGGCCATTAAGTGATCACTTTAGAACAGCTTTTGTTGGATTCACACTCTCTTAATTTGGTGCACTGGGATACTGTGTCTCAATGTTATCTACACTTACTGTTTGTCTTTCCTGACAGTCTGCTTCTCCCTGATTTCAGTGGAAAAACAGTACTGTCTCTTCGTAAGCGCACACGTGTGTGTGTGTGTGTTTGTGTCAGTGTCACGATGGTACAAGGAATCTGTCCTGTAAAATGCCACCAGGCAACAGGAAGCACATTCTGCTTCTTCCTGTTTGTGGCCCTCTCTCACTTCCTGACAAGTGTCTGATAACTAACAAAACCACTTAATCACCCTTTTCGCCTCAAACTCTTGCCAGCAGACTAAAATAATTGGGCAGTGAGCTCACGATCATGTATTTTTAGTGTGTTTCGTTATTGCGGAGGCGATGGTGATGATTCATGTGAGGAAAATGATTCTGTGGAAGAAGTTTCAGCTCAGGCATACGACGTCTGTTGACAACAAAAATGACATTAACAAACATGGCTCTTACTTGTCACACAAAGGCTGCATGAATGCGTGAACATGAGTCGAACAACAGTGAGATGAGTAATTTGCACAGACAGCTGATGCGTTGATGCATTCTTCTCTGCAGGCTCATACTAAAAGTAAATCAGTAAACAGCAGCTCTGTGGGATGTGCACCGATGCTCTGACTCTATTTAATGCTGCTCACAAACAAATATTTTGAAGGAAACATGTTTTGAATGTTTGTGATTAACACGAAGAAATGAAACAAATGTTGATACTGAACATATTATCTACAAGTTCACTCTTTCATTTCAGATCTTAAGTACAACACCTACTAACACTGATCGGCCATAACTTTACGACCACTGAGAGGTGAAGTGAATGACTGTGCTAATCTTGTTACTATGGTACCTGGAATTTGGTGGTTTGAAGCAGAAGATTTTGGTTAAGCTTAAGGATTTCTGCAAGTGTCAGAACACACACACCATCACAGTTTGTTGTGTATAGGGCTGCATGGCTGCAAACTTGTCAGGGTGAACTAGAACACAGAGCAATGGAAGTCAGATTTTCTTTTACATACGTGGATACCTGAGGAACAGATGACAAAACAATATGTTTCAAGTGCTGACTTGGCCTCCAGATTCTCCAGACCTCAGTGTAATCCCGCATCGCTGTGATGTCCTTGAAAAACAAATCCAGTGCCCCCTCACGTCTCTATACTCACTTTTACATTATTAGTTTTTATAATAATTACAGTATTTTTATATGTGGCTGTGTTTGTGCAGTCACAACTCTTACGGCTTTGAAGGACAGCTTCAGTTAGATGCTGGAAAAGTTTGTACCAACGAATATGACATAGAACTTGTTTGTTTTTGTCTTAAATGTTGGCTTACATAAACCCCCCAGTAACCGTAACGTGGGGTCTACACTGTGATATGACTCTGTGTCCAAGCAAGTGAATTATGGGTAGTATATACACTAGTGCCATAATAATTATTACATAAAAACTGCTAAAAACCCAAAAATGCAATGACTGATATGTCGATACAATCACCGATGAATAAGTTTCTCCAAGCACAAATACATGGTGATATTTTCTGTCATGTGCTCATCTGAGCTGCTGTCAAAGCAGCCAGACAGGCAGACACAGGAGGAATGGCTGAGTCACAGTCAGTCCCGAGGTTTGTTTGAGTTGCCACTGGGGGGAATGTTGGAGGCGCTCCAGCGATTGTGAAGGCCAGGCGCTGTGTGGCAGTCTCACTTCCCCGACTCAAGTAGCCGGGGAGATAAAGAGGTTGGCAGCGGAACGTGCCAGCTCGACCCCACTGAGTGATAACCTGGGCTCTCAACACGAACAAACCTTTAGGTTATAAAACACAATTTGTGTTTATGGTGATTATAATGTGGACTTCCTTCCATATTTTGAGGGTTTGCTTTGGATGATGATGATGAGAGTTTTTTTTTTTTTTTGGAACAGCAAACAATTTGTTTTGTCTGTGAAAAGAAGAGACACAGAAGTTGTGTGTGATCAAGATGTGGCCACTGCATCATATGGGAAAGATGACCCGTACGTCCAACTCTGGTCTAGACAGGAAGACATATGAGGAGGTGGGAGGAGAAGGGAAGCACTAATTAGAGTGAGATTAAAGTTATCTTCATTTATCTGTAAGTCTGTAGACTCCATCATGGTCCACTCCCTTTCCCACAGGACTAAACACAGGAAGATGCTGCTAATTAGTGTCTGTAATGATGAAGACCCACCAGTATCAGAGCTGATGTGAGGTGGCACCTCTGACATAACATTACAGAGCTGACTGGGCCGTGAATTAGTGTGTGAGCGTGCGGCCTGCTCTAGGCAGTCACACAAGCCGCGTTGTTTTTTTATTTCTAAATGAAACATGTTTATTCACTACAACAGATATTCAACAAGTCAGAACGTTTTTCTTAGATTAATTTGTTAAGATCTGTTTTCACTTTGACACAAGTCCTTTTTTCATTTTTGAGAAAAAAGTCAAAGTAAATTCAACAATTCTTCTAAATAAAACTTCAATGAAAACTCAGTGGACACTTCACTAGTTATAATGTGTAATTCTGCTCTTATTCATTGTCGCAGATTTGTTCTCGGGTTCTAAAACAAACTAATGCTGTCCCCTTACTTTTGTCTTGACAGTGTGGACATACAGAGTAATTTACACTTACTTTGTAAATTATTATATTTCAGACACAGGTTGTACAGAAAATGGTCAGTACAACAAGAATTCTTTAATTAGACAAAAATAGGAAGTAGTCATGTGGTATTTGAGAAGTGGCTGCAGGCACAGACCCAAACCTGACTCCTGCAGTGTGTGCACCCTCTCGAAACGGATCATATTATTATCAGCATCATCTTCTGTGGGAAATATATGGCAGCACTCCAGTGAACACAAATTCCTTTAAAAATCTTTCCGCGACCTTAAATGACTGCCTCGCTTTTTAAGATTCAGTATGTGCTCACGGTGGTTCTGAGGGAGTTTAGATGATGGTGTTTGTCGAGGGGAAGCTGCTCTGGCACAGGGGGTGGATGTCTGGTATGGAGCTATTTAATCAGCAAAAAGATCACATACTTGCAAAAGTTCATCTTCCTGTGGTCATTAGCTGAGTCTGTGTGGGACAGACGTTAGGTGTCTGCGAAACACCAGTACTGCAACTATACAATAAATAATTACATATTCTCTAGATGGGGCCTAATAACAATTTTTTCATGTTTTACTTGTGTCTGTTATCTGTTATCTTGTTATCTGTTTACACACTTTATAGCAGTTATATTTAGGTTCATAAACATTGGCTTTTCGCATACATACACCACGACATTGAATGCTCAACATGTGAGCGAACTCAAACCTTAAGCGGTTTGACAAAAGTGCAGCATTAGCCAATCATCTCACCACCATTTCTGGTCACGCATGAGTATGGGAACAAACTACCATACTTACAATCATAGTTGGTTTACCTTTAACTCTTGACATGACTTTAATTTCCCCCCCTCCTCAAGATGCTTTTCCAAGGCAGCTGCCTTCAGCTGCTGCTTGTTTGTGGGTCTTTCTGCCTTCAGTCTTGTCTTCAGTAAATGAAAAGCTGGTCCACTGGGTTTAGATCATCCCATTTTTTAGCTCAGGTAGTTTTGACTGTATGTTTTGGGTTATTATCCGTATGTAATATACGGCAGTGTGTTATTATAGCGGAATCTGAGCAAGTATAGCCCTGAACACTTAATACACAATAATCCAGAACTGGACAGGATTTCTTATTTGTTTTCTGGCATAGTCTAATCTGACCTTTCTGTAAATGAGCACTATTATTGCTTTTGTTGTTGATACCTTTTACCCAACTTTTTTTTTTTGCTTGTTACTTTTTATATATATTTTTGTCATTTTTCATATTCACAGTGTGAATATTTGTTTTTGCCACTGCTCAGCTGGTTCTCTCCTCTAATTTACGCTTTAACCTCTTCTTTTTCTTCTCTTCATCATTCACTCCTCCATCTCAACAGATCACCTGTTTCCACCTGTGGTTTATCTCGGCCCACTCACCCTAAGCAGCTTAAAACACTTAAACTGAGTGATGTCACCTTCTGCAGCTTCACTCCCTCTTATTTTCTGTCTTCATCAAAACAGTATTTCCACAGTGGGCTCAGAGAGTGAACTAATTGCTCATAATTTCACTTAGACACGCACTCACATCCAGCCCGAAGCCTCGCTCCTCCAGAGGGCAATCTCTATCTCTGCCTTACTTGTTTCCTCCCTTCCTCTCCTCCACTCTTTCTTTTATTTTTCCCCCAAGAGACATGATTTACTTGTGTCAGGGACAAGGACATCTGCCTATTAGCAAGTGCCACTGACGTAGGCATCGCCATCCCCCCTTCCTTATTATCCCCCTTCCTCATTTGCCTTCTTCTCCTGCTCCTCCTCCTGCCTTACTCAAATTGGGGTCACCAACCTTTAACGTGCACGCTGGTGAATCATCAGTGGGACTCATGCCACACCGGGACGAGGGACGTTGCCCACCCAGGATACTTCCGTCCTCCTTCCCAAATTACCAGGGTAACTCGACATTGTCTGCTCTCTACTGTCACATCGCTCTGTCGCACAAAGAGTGGAATAAAAAACTAAAGCGAGAGGTGGAATATGAATGAGGGACGTGGTGGTTAAGGGGAGGGGAACAGTATAACGGATGGAAATATCCAAGTTTGCCACCTTTTTCATGCTCTATCAGACGGCCAGCGTATATTCACTCCATTCAAACTGTTTCACTGCAACAACAGGTTGAGGTAGAAAGTAGAAAATGCAACTTTTACATTATTTAATTTGTATTATATCATCTACGACTCGACTACCAGCCTCACGACTTGTCCCTCACTGCACTATGCCACAGACCTGTCTGTCCTACTGGGGAAATAAAACCCAACAATGTGCACAGATGAGACTAAATAAGTCATGTTTGTATTTCTGGCAAACTGAACCTTTGCATAAACTGCATCTTTTTAAATGTTAAAACAAAAACACCAATATTTGTTATTTTTACCTATAATGACAAAACCATCTTCTGTAGGGCCTCACTCTTTAATTTAACTCAACCTACTTGAGAATCATGCTCATGTTTTTCTTCAACCCCCATCAATAGTCAATGTTTATCGCTGGGCAGAATGTAGAGACACACAGGGGTGTGTGTGTGTGTGTGTGTGCGTGTGTGTGCGTGCGTGTGTGTGCGTGCGTGTGTGTGTGTTCACAAAGGCAAAAGGTCAGCTTTGGCCTGGTCCAAAAGCATGTCAACTTGGCTGCAGTGTATTTGCTGATGCTATCTGTGACTAGGAATCTGAGTAAACACTGAGGTTAGATAACAAGTCGAGCACATCTTCCTTCTTCTGTTTCTCCTTATGTCCTCTCCACATGTGTTCTCCCCACTGGCTTCTGACGCCCCCAAATCCTTACACAGAGCAAACATCAAACTCTCCCCACTCTAACATTTCTCTTACATCTGCCAATGCAAAAACAAAAAAAAAAAAAAAAAAGTTTGAAACCTTCATAAACCCATACATCCCCCTGTGTTTCTGTCTCGGTCTGTCTCTCTTCATTCACTGTGCCAGAGAATGTAGGACTTGAGTGCCCTTTTCCTGTTGTAAAACTGCCAGATCTCTGTTCTTAAGCTCAGTGCTGTTCTCCTTGCTGGAGATATCAACGGACACAGCTGTCCTGCCTGGACGGACAGCCACATCCTGCCCAAGATAGTAACAGAGAGATGAGGCATATGATTACTCTATTCAAGCCAGAGATGTTCATTCAGTTTAGCACAAACTAACTAGAGCAGTGCATCGTTACAGCAAATCAACTCACTGGACACACAAGTCAAATTCATGCAGCTGCTTGTTACGTGTTTTGCACTTTTGCCTTTCACATGTTGTTCTTCTCGGGCGGACGGATTTTGAAAATGTGTCTGACCCCATGAGAAAATTCCAGCGTCTGAGTTGCATAGCTTGACACTGTGCAGCACACCTGGACACATCTGGAGTGGAAAGGGAAAAAACCAAAACTGACCCCACATAAATAACAGTCACACATATGCGCATTATGTTCTTCATGTGAAATATACAAATGGATACAGGCGTGCACGTCTATGCCAAAGAACAAACACACATTTTTACACACTCCAGATACAGCTGCTCCATCCAGTCATCTCATGAGTTGTGAACTTGTGTTTGTGTTTTATCATATTGTCTCAGAGAGAAATATGAACAGGTGTTGCAGCCGACTGAGGGGCATTTTAACTGACCCAGTCAATGTTCGATGTGCTGCGTCATCATCCACGACAGCATTGGACAGCAACATCCCGTAATGGTCACTGTAGAAAACTGTCAGGGTAATTACTGGGGTTTGACCTGTAAAATCACAAAAAAAAAAACTCAAAACTTAAAATATCTCCATAAAATGGTCGTACAAGACATAACAGAATCACACTTCACGAGATCTAGAGGGAGTAATGACAGGACAGCACATCCGTCACCGTAAAAACTAAAATAAAAGTATTTTCTCCAACAATAAATGTACCAAGAGGTTATATTTCCCGTGGCTGCTTCACAGTAAGAGCCACCTGGTGTTTTTATAAAATGGAAATATTTTAATGTGAAGGGACACAAACATATTTAATTGAATCTTTTACTAGAATCTTTTCAGTGGGTCCATACTTACAGTAGAAGTCTCACGTTGTCTCAGCATTTGTTCCGTCTGTACTGTATGTCAAGTTAGTGCGTCCCATCACTGTGACCTGCAAGACGTCACAAGGCAAACTAACCCCTGAACTTTAAGTAGATTGAAATGTGCACACCAACTTATATTCAGATTTTTAAAATAATCAACACACAAACTATTTAAAACACTGCTAGTTTTCAGCGACAAATGAGGAATGAACTGAGTCTGAGAGACAGGACAAGGAAATGTCCAGGTCTGTTGTATGTAAAATAATCCTCAATGGACCCAATAACATGGATGTTTCTGCCAAGAAACACGATACAAATGAACTGGTGGAAGGTAAGACAGCTTTTTGTTAATGTCTTTGTTCTGGTTTGCCAGTGCAAAGGATCCACAGGTTATGATCAATGATTGTTAACTGTCTGGGCGTCAGATAATTAAATTTTCTTCTCAGTGTGTCACTTGATGCAAGTTGCCACTTGGATTTGGTGAATTCTGTGTTTCAGCTCAGCTGCACCTTCTCCACTGTCTTTACTCAAGCCCTCTGGCATCTGCAGAATCTCTCCCACCCATCTTCAGCCTACTATAAATTGTTTGCATGCGGCGCAGTTGGTTGTCATGAGGACAGGCCGTGCTGGGCGGTGGGAGCTGCAGGTGTTCCTGTTTGGGTTTGATGCTGCTCGGCACTCATCGCATCTTATTTTTAGTTTATAGACAACTTGTGGGTTGAGTAGGTCGCTCGTGTGTTTGTTTATTTATTTTGAACGACCAATCACCCGTGCAGGTTCGTGTCAACATGGAGACGCAGCTTCCTGTTATTACCGACCACACACACACACAAACATGTGTATATACAGTACAGCCCTGTAATGTATGTACTGTAATTGTGTGGTGACATGCAAGTGCGCAGACAGACACGAGTTGTATGTGCATCTACTTTCCTCGTACTCGGGGTTGTGATTGTGTCTGTTGAATTCTCACATTCTAATTTCTCCTTTCAGCCTTTCAGCTGCAGACAGAAAAACCGAGCGTCAGCTAATCAGACAGACAGAATAAAAGCACTTAGCTGTCACAGCTGACCCACTGCTAACATAAACTGGCCTTAATTCCTGACAGTTATTCTGATTTTGTACAGTACCTTTCAGCGTAGTGCAGGTTAAAGACAACAAACTAAAATTAAACAGCGCTGACATAGAGGCTGGAACAGCCATCGCTGATATTCAGCTTCGACAACCGCAAGGAGAAAATGTCTAATCTCTCTTCAACTTGATTTTCATCTTCCCTCTCTGTGATCCATTGTCTGTTTTGTCGTACACTTCAGCCTAATCAAGGCCATCTGTGTTCAACTGTATATGAGCTCCCACAGACGAGCGTGTGCCAGCAGAGACTAAGTCTGGCATCTGGTTTTGCTGGCACATGGTCCCAATTATACAGTGACTGTATTAATAGTCAGTGTGTATATGGGCAATCAACTTGCTCAGGAGCTGGAATGTCTTTTAACAGCTGATTAATATACTGAGGAAGCCAAAAGCACTCACCTGTACCAGCCGGTCACGTTCTTGTGTGTTTAGTGCCGGTATAGTTGGTCGTCACCCTGAACGTTTTCTGTTCGGTTTGTGCTACTGGTAGGGATTGAGACGGTGCGGAGGATTCCTGAAAACACTGGAAACAACTGTTGTTCTGGTCACTCTGTTTTACGACTGTGTTTTAACAGCTGGAAATAACTTCACAGTTAAAAATGACACACCGCTGATGAAAATACAGCTCTGAAATGACACATGTTACCAAATTACCACAATGCTGCTCTAAGAGCATGAATTGTGGTAATAGTGTGTGTGTGTGTGTGTGTGTGTGTGTGTGTGTGTGTGTGTGAGTGCATGTGTGGGGGGGCATGTCTATAGGTTTTTGTGGACAAATTTGGTTTGAGTACCATTGTGTGAGGACATTTCAGCTGGTCCTTACAACTTCAAAAGGCTTTTTGAGGGTCAAGACTGGGTTTAGGGTCAGGGTTAGTGTCAGGGTCAGGGTTAGGCATCCAGCTGTGATGGTTAGGGTTAGGGTAAGGGGCTAGGGATTGTGTTATGTCATAGTGTCCTCACAAGAATAGAAAGACAAACGTTTGTGCGCGTGTGTGTGTGTGTGTGTGTGTGTGTGTGTGTGTGTGTGTGTGTGTGTGTGTGTGAACTCTGAACACCGACTTATTGAATGAGTTTGTGCAGCAGCAGCAGTAGTAGATCCTGTACGTGGGAGTTTGAATGAAAGACATGTCCATCCCCTTTTCAATGTCCTTGAGCAAGATAATGAATAAATACCAGCTGATAGGATGCTCCGTCTCTCTCTCTCTCACACACACACACACACACACACACACACACACACACACACACACAGACTCCATCTCTGCCTCTTCAGTGACCTTGCTTTTAGCATCTGTGAACATGATACAACTTAACTGTGTAGTGGAGGAGTGTGACTGTGGGACTTCCTCTTTCCATTTCTTGTTTTTTTTATTTGCATTTATGGATTTAATTTATTTACCTTTCCTTCTCAACATATATACATTGTTTTCTGTTGTTGTTTTATTTTTTCTAGTTGCCATACTTTTCCATACTTTTGCATTTCTCCAATGCAGCGGTCATTATATGTAATATAACGAATGATAATATAATTAATTTATTATTGGAAACTCACCTCATGTCATGGCTCACAATGAAGTGCAAAATGTGTGTGGAAAATGTCATCGGTAAGAAATCAAACTATTATGATAAATAATAAATGAATGGGTGAAAGAAGAGGAAATTAATTGCAGTGGGAACAAAAACAACAAAGGATAACCTGTTATATATTGTATGCCTCCTCTGTACCGGTGCCCTTAAGATCCCAGCAGCCAATAATTTTAATAGCATTGTTAAGTTAAAGGGAATTTCCCAAAGATTTTTATTTCTTTCATCAACAGCTGAGCCTGAATTTTCCCTTTTAGCATTTTCGTAAGCGTGATGTCTGTTTTCTTTCTAAAGAAACTGTGGAGGACGAGAGGAATGCGTTTGAGCAAGTCAGCAGGCCGGAGACTGGACACGAGGTGATGGCAGGAGAAACGCACACACACACACACTGACTGACAGACTATACACAGACGCAGTGACACAAACAGGGTCTGACATTTTTCATCCTCCAGCAAGGAATTCCAGCGTGCGTTTTTGCAGCGATAAGATTTCATTCTTTCGTTCTGAGGTCACTGTTTATGGAGAGAGAAAGATGAGGGAAAAACAAGTGTGTGTGTGTGTGTGTGTGTGGGTGGGTGGGTGTGAGCTTCTTCTTGTGTGTACATTCATGTGTGGCATTTCAGCGGAGTTGATACCTTTTAACGAAACCTCATCTCTGTCTCCTTCCCCTCTCTCTGTCCTCATCCTGACGTCCATTTGTCCTTCCCAGAAAGCAACGCTCACAAATCATCCTTTTTTTTTTGTGCAGTGTCAATTCTGTCTGAGGCCCACTCGATGTATAAATAAAGCCAAGAGTTTCTAAGTATTTACTGGAAGCATTTACCCACCAATCTAAACACTTTTCTCATCGTGTTTTTGCGTCTCATGTGCACTTAACGCTCGCTGGTTCAGCTCCGGCAGATATACAGTATCTGCTTATATTTATTTTCAGGCCGAGTTCATGTCATTATTACAAACTTACAGTGTTTCAAAGTGCAACCAAACCAGTGTAACGTTGCAGCAGATCATAGTTTGTCCTTTTTATTAATTGTAATGGGTCTTTTATTTGATTGTCTCTCATGTTCAAACTCTCTTTAAATGCAGCTCTGGCCTGACTACCACTGGTACTGATTAGACATGACATTGTTGTGAGTTTTCACCCACTGACACACACACACACACACACACACACACATATATAATATTAGGCAGGTGGAAACAGCATTTTTGATTAGATTAGATACAGCTTTATTGTTCTTGCACACACAGCAGTAAAACAACTTTGCTGGCCTTTTGTTATTGCAGAGCATAAAAAAAGTCCCCAAGTTGACAATGGCATGAGCAATATTATCCATCACAGTGAAAATGGCCCCTACATTTTGTCCTGAACGTATGTTTTCGAGTTAACCTGTTCATTAACCCTGGGATTTCAGCACAATGGTCCAAATGCGTCAGACCAGGACAGAAAATGTCGAAGGGCAAAGTTGGCAGTGGTGATGATTGTAATGACGCCTCCGTTTTATGGCAACCTACAGTCTGAAGTGGTGCAGAGAGCCGCACACAGCTGTCAATGTCAGATGGCTGGAAAGTTAGAGGAATGGTTGGATACGCACCCCTGAGTCTTACTGCTTGTCAGAAAGGTGGGGATTCACTGACTCCACCATCCAACAAGCAATCAAGGCAGATTCGACGACCAGTGTCAGTGCCTCGTTTGATTCTACGAGCCAATAATATGAGCCAAAACTTCAATGAAATGAGGCACCTTCATAAAGCTTTTTTTTCACTCTTGTTCATGCTTCTGCCCGGTGTCTTTGTTTTCTTATTTTCGCGAAACTGAACATACGTTGAAAAATCCAATCATCTCCTGACGTAAAGAACAGTGTATTAGAAACCTATAATTCACTTTTTTTGTGAAGTAAACAAAGCTTCATAGCTGCACGTCAAAGTCATCTCGAACAAGCAAATCAGTGTAACTTCATTACTAAGGTCATCACAGAAATGACTCTCCGGCTCTTCATGTTTGTCATTCAGGTCGTTTCCAAGTGAGGCATCGATCACGTTAAGTGTTTGAACATCAATCTTTGCTTATTTTTGGAGGCTGTGAAGCTTTTTTTTCATGACTCACTCTGGTCTATGACGTGCTCTTCTCAGGAAAATTTGATTTTGGAAAATGTCTGCAGACGACCAAGTCATTAAGCTCCATTGTTTCCATAAGTTCTCCAAACAACATTTCACATCTTGCTGATGTTTATCAGTGTGACTGGTTTCATTTTTACAACAGTTATGGCACTCATTGTTAAATATTTGTTGTTTTCCTACTTATCTGCAACATAACCCACATTTTTAACATGCACACACACCCTGTGCTGTGCAATAAATGAACTGATTCATTATTTTAACTGTTCATGGTAAAGTTATTTTCCCTTTAACACAAGTTTACAGTTTTATGTGATTTATTAGCTGGAGTTGATTAGCCAGAAAGACAACTTTACAACAGTTCCAACTGCAATGAATGTCTTTCATTTAAACGGAGACACATTTAAACTTTCACTCTTTCGGGTTGTGCACTGATTCATCAATGCGTTGGATTTTCATGCCACAACTCATTGCACCATTGTTTATGAAAAGTGCAGCTGCATCACATTTCTCCTCCTTTTTCTTCCATTCAAACAAAACCAAACTCTCTGGTAAGTTATGAAAGATTCAAACAAGACAGCAGGTTGCAAATAGTGGGTTCTTGAAAACAAATACGATGTATGACCATTTGCTGATTAGAAAAGATGATTTCTGTAAATACAGCAAGAGGAAACGACTCAAACCCAAACGCTGTGCGGAGAAGCAGATTCGGTGCATTTTAAAGGTTTACACAAGCAAATCAAAACCACCTCCAACCGGGCTGGAATGATGCAAAGTCTGAAAAAAAAATCAGAACAATCAGAATCCAAATAGCAGAAAGTCAGAAGGAGCGAGCAGCAACAGGTGTGTGGGAGGGAGGGCAGGTACGGCACTGGGTTTGGCAGATGATGGGTGACAGGAGACACTGGGGTTGTGCAGGTGGACTGGACTGAGGAAACAGAGGGAAAGTCTGGGGACATCTGGAGGCTGGATGAAGAACAGCCGCTCGTGGTGATTTTCAAGCCGTAACTGAGGCCTGATGACGTGATGATGTGAGTAGAGCAACAGGACCAGAGCAGGTATCATTGCTTGGCGGTTTATAAGGTTTATCAGGCTAAAAGTGATGGTGTCTGACAAAACACCCCTGAAAAATCTTCCCTTCGTGTAATCGATGTTACTGTTTTTGTTGGAACATTTTGGGGATGGATTGATTCAACTCTGGGGTGATTTTAGAGGCTTGGTGTGGCTGCTGTATTTCATTACACTAAAATCGTTCTGTTTTTGCTGTAGATGCACAGTAGTTGAAAGCTGCCACACTCAATCAAAGAAAGCAAACTCCTCGCAGTCTTTTCAGGGTTTTAAGGTGGATTGTTGTACCATTTATTGACTGGATAAATAGCCTCGTAAATTCCCTGATTATATTTCCACACTTGAACGAGTGTGTGTTTACAGCTGTTAGTGCGATTGTCATGAGGCCAAATCACATTTGCGTCCGGGCTAACTGCTCTCCTTCCCACCACCACTGAATGACTGATGACCATGTTGACTGATAATTAATTCTGTGTGACATTTTGCTGAAAGAGGGAAAAGAACAAGGAATAAATCCAAACACCCTTCTCTTCTTGCTCTGATGACCAGGCGTTGCTCTCCCTGTCCATGGAGGGATGGAGCAGCATGGAGGTGGGAACACTGGGATGCGGGACGGGTAGACGGCTTGTTAAGAGGGCGGTGAGGTATTACTTTAAAAGTTTTTCTCCACCCCCATCGGAAGTCAGCGGGACAGGCAGTCGACGGCTTTTCCAGAGGACGGGAAAGCTGGAGGCTGGAATTACTGCTCATTTGGAGGAGGCGCTCAGTGCAGCCAGAGATGTGGTGGGAGCTATTATGTTTAACCCTGAATGTCTACAGGCCTTGATCCATTTTTAAACAAGAAATGCTCATTCTTTTCACACTTTGAGGAAATATGCTAATGAGTTTTACACATTAACTGCACATCTGGTTTAGGTCAGCTCTATGTCCACGTAAGCATCAAAGATGATTCTATCAAGGCTGCATAAACACTTAATGAATTTATAAGCATAATTCCATCAAATGGAAATATTCTGTTTGTGGTTTGTACACATTACCAAGTTTTCCTGTTTTCATCACATTTCATCAGGTTTCAGCTTGATCGATATCAGCACAAAAATTAATTCATGTTGCTCTGGACAAAGTTTGAATTACAAAGGACTGCAAAACCTTTTTTACTGTTGACCATATGTTTCATTTTATTAGCTCCTGGGCAACCTTCCTGAATTATGCAATCCACCATATTAAGTCAGTTTTATTGTTTTATGTTACCATAACGGGAGTTCCAGTTTCCTCCCACAGTCCAAAGAAATGCACGTTAGGTTAATTGGTGACTTTAAATTATCTGTAGGCATGAATGGTTGTTGCCTCTGTATCAGCCCTGTAAACATTGACTCTGATGACATGTTTGAGGACTTATGGGAGTTATGACATCTGCATGAGGCTAAAGGATTTTTACGTATAGGTTATAATAGTGTGTACACAGGTCGGAGTCTTTAATATGAGAAATTTCTCCCTTTACCACAGATTCAACAACAGCGACAGTAAAAGAGACAGGCCTGAATGACGACAGTCCACTTCAAAATTACTGGAAGGGCAAGACTGAAGCTTTTTTCTGCTGGACAGTGAAAACATTTGAGTTTAAGATAAAAGGGCAGATATCTGCTTTTATTATGGTATTTACACACTAAAATGCAAGAGTAACGTTTTTTGTCCTCAAGGGCATACTGTGAGATTGATTGTTCAAACAATAAATAGTCCAAAATGACTACTTGTAGATTTTTATCGGTGAAGACTGTATTTGTTGTTTGAAAGGTATAAATGAACATGGAAACCTGCTGTTTTTGCAGGAAAAACAAGACACTGAACGTGGAAAAAAAGATGGAAAAATAATCTGAGGAACTGCACAAACACTGGCTACAGCCAATACAACAATCCGAAATATACAAAAAAACTGGTGAACGAAGCAACATAGACAGAGCAAGTCGGCTGGAAAACAACAACAGCCGATGGCTGAAACATTGTGAGAGTTGTGAAGAAATAAACCCTAAAGAACTTTGAGGGACATCACCAGAAGGGCAGAAGTGAAGGTGTCACAGTCCATCAAGATGCAAACACCTCATTAACAAAAACGTACAAAAATCCAAATCATAAAATGCATGTTCTGCTGATACGATTAACCTCTGCCAAAGTGATGAAAGGCCAAAGTTCGGAGGAAGAAATGATCTGCTCAGGATCTGTGCAACTACTGTCAAATGTAAGTTGGAATTGTGAACTTTGACCTGATATCCATGTTTTGACCTTAAGCACCAACAAATAATTTGGCCCTTCAGAAGAAACTGTAACAGACCCAATAAACAGTGAAAAATAACTGACCTCAAAAGCTAAATTCTGTTCTCTCATCAGCTACTCCTCAAAGAGGTCAGAGTTCAGCGTCAGGAGGGGTCGGTTGGAGTTTAGCTGCAGAGTTATGGCGGGCGTTTATTTACATGAGGGTTTTTCATGGTCTGTACTCACTACAAATCTCATACAGACAACTGCTGTGATCACGAAATTCACTTTTGACTGAGTGCTGAGTGTTTTATGTGAGAATGTGCAAAAGTGAAAATGTAATGTTATTCTCACATTACATCATGTCTTCTCTCACGTTTCAATCATTGCAAAACATTGTGATAACAACCAGACTGTTAATGATTAATAAAACTCTATCCAAAAGCAAGTGTGTGTTTCGAGACAAGAGCAAATGTGTTTGGTGGGTAAAGTTACTCTGCAGTGGGACAATTACTCAGCCATGGGATGAATGAGGTCTGTGCATGAGGTTTTTGTGTGTGTGTGTGTTGGTACAAGAGTGGATTGGAAGAGCAAGTGGCGGGGACAGAGAGGAGGAGCAGAGGGACGTGGGCAAGCGATTCTCCAGATGAGATCTAATATGTGAGACGATGCATCCTAAAGAGACATTTTCTCATGGGCCCACCTCATGAATACAAATTCACGGTGCCACCCGCTCTGTGCCGGAAGGACAGATGCACCTTGCTTCAACCCATTGTGGAGAAGTACAGCCTGCTTTTTTTTTTTTTTTTTTTTTTTTTTTTTTTACCTCGACTTTTACTTTCATCCAATCACAAATCCCAGCTGTGGTGACTTCATGGCAGCTCTTATGAGTCATCCATTCATACCTTTTGTCTTGTAACTGAATCTGCTTGCTCTCATTCAGTGTCATGGGGCCTCGTATTTATATTGACGGAGCGATTGTCTGTGAGCATGTTGGCCGAAACATAAAATGGTGCCAACGAAAAGGAGCAGGTGAGTTTGTGAAGGAAGGAAATGTGGAAAATAATTCGCATTCTTCTGTGCGTGTGTGTGTTTTGTTGTAGTGTGATTGTGAGTGCATGAGAATGTCTGTATTTGTGTCCATGTTTGTTTTCTGTGCTTGTGTGTGTGTGTGTGTGTGTGTGTGTGTGTGTGTGTGTGTGTGTGTGTGTGTGTGTGTGTGGAAGAGAGAGAGGAGATACATCCTGTAAATGAACAGGGGCTGATTTTAGTGACATCACTATTTGGGTGGATCTTAAAGGCCAAAAAAACGTCAATTACAGTTAAAGTGAGTTTACCAACTGGACACTGAGTAAGACCGAGAAAAAACATGTGTGTGTAAATGTGTGTGTGAGTGCATGAGAGAGAGAAGTCCAAGAGAGAGAGAGAGAGAGAGAGAGAGCAGGGGAGAGGAAAAGGGGAGGAGATACAAAAGGGAGGAACAGAGTACAGAGGAAGGGAGAGAGAGACACATAGTAAGGAGCTTTAGGAACAAGAGGGAGTTCTTGCCGGTGAGAGAGTGTAGAGAGACAGACAGGCACAACTCATTTTCCTCCTGCAGCGTCCACGCACGGCAGCGGCACCAGGGTGTTTTAAACAGCCAGGAGTGGAAGTGCAGGAAGAAAGGGAGTTGCCTTCTATCAGAGGTCAGGCAGGCAGGCAGGCAGAGGGGAAGCCGCTGGATGTTTTTAAGAGTTTGCTTATCTGACACTGACAACAGGATGAGAAAGTGAGCAAGGGAGCAGAGAGGGGCAAAAAACATGGAGCGAGCAGCATTACCTGCAGTCCATTTACACAGGAGACAAAGGGGAGGCAGGCACCAGTTACCTTGAGAGAGGTAAAGAGGGGAGAGTGAGAAAGACAGGTAAATACGTCCACCTTGTCCATTCTGTCCAAAGGAGCAGGAGCGAGAGCCGAGGAATCGTAACACTGGAGCTCAAGGATAAACCATGGACTCTGCGTACAGCCCACCACACCTGGACGTGAGTACTACATCACTGTGCTTCGCCGGCACGCAAACGCACACAAACGCACACAAACGCACACACGTCTGTCTGTCAAGCCACAGGCCACAGGAACTGTGCTGCTGAAGCCATTAGTCACTCTGGGGAAAATCACACACACACACTCCTGCACATGCACAGACCCTGCTGGCACACTGTGTTGCTCAATCACAATCTCGTACGGTAAGCAACTTGTCCAAGAATAATACGTCCATTATGAGTTCAAAGAGCATAATGTAACTCGCCGCCACGGCAACGTACACAGTGTCAACTGGCCCCGAGTGTTAACACTCAGCAGCTTTAATGTGAAAAGCAGAGTTGTGTTTTCGCTCTGTGTTTCACATTGGTTTGGCTGTCTGGCACACGTCGAGGGCAGTCCATGAGCTTTCAGTCGTCACGGGATGGATATGTCAATATTTCCACTGATGCTCACACACTGTTGTGCCCCAGCAGGGACCACCTGTTAACCACTGTGCACCTGGGTTCCCCTGAACCTCCAGGCATCCCAGGATGAAACAAAAGGGGAGACACTGAGAGAAAAGCGACGTCAGGATAGAAGGGACAAGTTGCTAATGCACACAGACCTGTTGATGCTCAAGCTGTGTGTGTGTGTGTGTGTGTGTGTGTGTGTGTGTGTGCGTGTCGGTGCAGATGCCTGATCAGTCAGCAGGTTGCAGTTATTTACTCCTGACACTCCTGAGTGTCCACTAATCCGAACCTGTGTGTGTGTGTGTGTTTCTAACCACTCTGGCACATTTATAAGCCAGCAGCTCTAAGCTTTTACATCTCTGCATCTGTTTCTGTGTGCGTGTTAGCGCTCACTCTGCCTGCCAGTTGGTATGTGTGCGAACCTCAAACTGTTCTATGCATAGACGTGTGTGTCTGTATCTGTGTAGCAGATTTGACATTCGGGTCATTAGCCAGTTAATCGGTCCAGCTGGGAAGAATCAGAGAGCTGTTCTAATATTGTCAAATTAAAAGCACACTGCAGCCTACCTGGAGTATGGCTCTAATGATTTCATCTGTTATGCCTCAGACCCACAACTCCATTTGCGACTGTTTGAGTTAATTTTTCACCAGGTCCCAATTATATTTCAAATCCCCAGCTCAAAATTGTGCATTAATGACTAGTCAAGGCCGGGAAATATTGTGGAGTCTCTAGCTCACAGTTAGTTACTGTATACAGGGCATGTATAAAAGAGCCTCTATGGAAAAGAGCAACAGTAAATACAGCTGTATCCTCAGAAGTGTTCTCAGGCACGTATGTGCACACTGCACATCACAGTCCAACACGACATATTTTTGAGTGTGTGAGCAAGGTAAGAGTGAGAAAATTAACCCCTGTGGCATGTTTGCTCCATGTATCATGTTCTGAAAGAATGATACAGCAGCTTAGAAAAATGAGAGCTGGAAGGGGGGGGTGGGGGAAATCAGGGAGAGTGAGAGGAGGAATTTGGGAAAAGAAACACGGGAAGAACAACAGGAAGGGAAAGTTGAGGGACCAGGCGTAACATGAAGACAGCGGCCGTGGATAAATCAGCCGGCTGCAGTGACATTGTGGCCCTCTGGCCCGGCAACAGCCCGCCGCGCTCTTCCGCAAAAACACCATTCATTTATGGCCTAGATAAAAAGAGTAACATTAATGGGAGAGAGGGAAAGGGAGAGCGGGAATTAGGGAATAAGAAGGTGATGCAGTCAAGCACAAAAACAGATTTTCTAACACAAGAAAGTCAAAAAAATGCAGAAGAAGAGGAGTGATCAAGATAACAGAACAGGACATGAAAGAGAAAAGCAGATTCATACAGTCTGACAGCACAGACGACAAGGCAGAAGGACAAAGTTCAAGGAATGCAAAGAGGAAGGAGGAAGGGGAAAGTGAGCAGCGTTTGAAATAAACAGATAAAAAGAGCCAGAGACAGAAACATGACAAAAGCGGCAGTGAGAAACGGACATGGGAGGTCAGGGGGTTTAATCAGCCGGCTGAGTGAACACGGGGAGGGTCCGCGGCGACACTCGTCTGTCGCGGGCCAGGGTCACGCAAGTGTCTGCCAAGGAGGTCGGGTCACATCTAATATGTCTAATAGGCTGGTCTGGCTGCATGCACACGGCGAGAAGATGCTGCGGATGAAAACACCTTCCTCTCCCGTTGTCCCTGAGCCTTCATCATGCAGCTCTCCCCTGTATCCAAGAACATTGGATTAGTCCAGATTCGTGTCAGGGAGAAAAGCAATAATCAAAATGGGACAGTGGGCCAAGGATAGTCAGTGATGAAATCAGGAACTGGAGGGGGGGGCTAATCATAAAAATGTCAGTTTTTTTGGGTAGGTGGAATTGGTCGACCTCATGCACGTGACACACAGAGGCGGTAAATGAAGCCAGGACCCTCTTTTCCCAGTTTAAATTAGACAGAACCAGTCATAACACAGACCCCCCAGGGAGGACAAGAGACAGGCTGCATGCATGTCTCAGTGATGGACGGCAGGTTGGCAGCTTGGCCTCTTCACTCCCTTTTCATCTGTGTTTCTCTGCCTCGCACAGGGCGAGACACACCCTGCTGCGCGGTGACTGAAACCTTTGAACCTTGGAGTCGCCCGAGTGGTTTTTGTAGGTGAGGAAAGTACAGGAGAGAGGTGGTGTTGTTGTCCTTAATCTGCTTTACAAGCCTCCACAGTGTGTGGGAGAGGCCGTCCAGCACAGTGTCTAATCTGTAATTGTCCTCTGCTGCGTCGCCTCAGGTGAAACAGCCTTGGGTGGGGCTGTGAGAGTTTAATGGATAGCTAGAAACAATCCCACGCTTGGAGGTGGCTTATTTTCCCAGGCCTGCTCTTTGAACCACGCACCGCACAAACAACACACACACATATGCAATCCCGCAAGCGTAAGCACACCTTCACACCTGTGACCTTCTTATAACCCCGTTTCTGGCAGCGTGGTAAGATTAGCAGCCATTACCGTGTCATTATGTCTTCACTCAGCCATAAACACCTCTGTTATCTCGCTGTAGAGGCCTAATCGATTTTCTGTCCCTTAGATAGATTAGATAAAGAGATAGAGGGGAGAGATATGCCGGAGTTTCAGTTCTTCTTTGACACGGCACTTTGGATGCACATGCTTTGGTTTTTCAGAACCGGTGACTCCGTGCATCAGCAAGCTCCTGATTGTTTTCTATGTTCTCTATTGTATAGCAGATGAGTTTCTTTGCAGGCCACGTTGTCTCGTCCCCTCGCTCGTTTGCTCTTCTGCTGTGACCTCAACCTCTTCAGGTCAACAGAGCCGTTAACTTGCTGGTTTCCAATTACCGGCTCAGTTATTAAAATCTGTGCGACAGAGGTGTGACCCCAGTCTGTGATGGTGTTCCCGCACTGAGAAGAGGTCAAGAGGGGACACAAGGGGATCACTTGTGGAAAGAGGGTTAGCCAGAGGAATGCTGCTTTGGGGATTTGACCAGATGCAATGATGCCGGCAAGGGACTAAACGTAAAAGTTTAGTCTGCATCAAGCGAATGAAGCAGGTGTTTTGCGTGAACTCAACTGAAAAGGTCACATCTGTGTACCGGCAGAGACTCAAAAGACACTTGTAAGTGCAATTAATGCTGATGGTGAAAGAAACCTGAAAGGGTTTTCTTAAACTTCAACCAAACCAAAAAGTCTTTTTTAAATCCACTGAAGAGCTGAGCAAGAATCACTCATCAGGAGCGTTTCAATATACTGTAGCTGCGACCACAGCTACTACCTGCAAACCTTTATCATCCTCTATTGAATTTGTTTCTCAATTGACAAAAAACATGAATGAAACCAGATCCTCCATGCTGAATATCCGTACTTCATGATTTACTTCCTTACTGCGTCCTTCATTTGCAGCTTTACTGCAGATTTGGCTGTGAAACAAGGTGTTGTATTGGACACACCCATTCCATAAACTTGCAGATAGATGACAGCTACCTTTGCACAGGTTTTCTTTTCTTTTTTTTTTTTTTTTGATGATGATGATGATGATGATGATGATGATGATGATGATTTGTTCATTTTGGTGATACTGGAATTTGAAATTTTACTTCAACATACCGAATCTGTCCAGACAGCCTTCAAAGGTTTGTGTACAGCTCCTAGTTTTCATAAATCACAACTCGTCTAGTCCCCTTCGACAATAAGCATCAATCTCTCCAAAGTATGACAAGCTGCCGGATCCTTTGTCCACATTCCTATCAGGGGTTTGTCTATATTCTTCTAGACGAGTGCCATTATCTTCTGCCTGCAGAAGTCCAAAGTCACCGAGCTTTGAGCGCGGCAGTGTAACACTTTTGGACAGAGTTGCTCTTAAACCAACAAAAGCATCTAAAAGTGACTGTAATTTAATCAGGCCTTTAAATAAAATGACGTCTGTCTTCTTCACTCACTAATACAGGCGGGACTTTAGTTATCTGTTATTGTGACTGGCCTGCACATCTCCGCTACAAGCCACAGCCTTTGATTAATGCGAGAGGTCTTTCATACTCAACACCCTGATCTCTTTCACACGCAATTACACACCACGGTTTAAATTACAGATACAGATTACAGAGAGTGTTTAATTGCTCCTGCACAGGTGTCCTAGGAGACATATGGGGATCACCGTAAATTAAAAGAGACAAAACAATGTAGTGCGGCTTCTACAACCAGGAGTGACAAGCAAACAACTTCATATGGATATGTGGACAGTAAATTTCTTGAGCATATGCCACATGAATGTTGATGACTAATGAGAAACTAGCGTGTGCAGGAAATAGAAGACATAAGCATGATATACAGATACCAGGACCATCTCACAGGAACTGTCTTTTGCAGATTTCTCCAGCAGAACTTTATATACTTTTCAGTAAAAGAACCACATGCACAAACATGTTAATCTTCTTATCTCCGCTCAGATCCATCATGTTCCCTGCTAACCTCCTGCTCCTCATGGTCCTGCTGCTACCTCAAGCCTCGTCTGGTCGCCAGGGTGGAGACACCAGCGAGATCGACCATGGCAGGGTGTCACCTGTGCCTTCCTCCCTGTCACACGCACCAGCTGGTTCCCTCCTTGAGCCCAGCCTGGCTCAGACCATTCAGAGTCTCCTCCTGAGTCGTTTGGGCCTGCAGTCGCAGCCCGACCCTCGGCCTGGAGTGCCGGTTCCGCGGTACCTCCTGGATCTTTACCGCTTCCACCAGCAGCAGTACCATCTAGTGGAGGACCCTTCCTTCAGCTTCCCCAACCAGCACATCCAGCAAGCCAACACCATACGTAGCTTTCACCACAATGGTAAACTCCCTGAGAAACCATGATGCCGCACTATCACTGTGTTTATTGCTTATCAAAGTTTGGCCTTTGACCTTCTGTTACAGAGAAGTGGTTCATGCTTTCTGTTGTATTTACGTATTTATCAGTCATATATGTAGTATAAAGATAGTTATGACTGTCCCATTTGTTTGTTGTGACTCACCAGTGAACAATTTCAACACTTAAATCTGTTCACTCTTATATATGACAGATTGACACAATCATAAAATCATTCCTGCTAATTGTGTCACATCGTGCTCTTTACTGCATATCTCACACAGAGGGGAGTTAGGGTTGGAATGTGGACTCTGTGCTGCACTTCTGATTATGGTTGGTTTGATCTATGAGGAAGTATTGGGCCACATTTTTTGCTTTTGATGATCCTCCACCATCTCACGTCATCTCTGAATTTTTATTAGTGCAACAGTGCAACCAGCTGTGAAATAACATTTACCTCCTGTTAGTTTGTGATCATTTGATTAAGCACCGTTTTTTTAAGGGATGTGCATCGTCCATGGATAAAAAAACCCATATACAGCATCCCTGAAACATAAAATCTCTTAATTCACGTAGAGAAGAAACCACAATTCCGCCGTCATTTTATTTGAATTCACTTCATAGTTTTATTATGAGCTGAGACTGTAGATGCCTGATTGCCAGAACTGTTTGTTCCAGACTCGTAAACACACCTGGAATGTCTTAATCAGATATGTCAGGGATTTTTATGTGAGAAGCCTGTTTGCTTATCCCCTGTTTATCCTCCTGCATTTTGCTGATGTACAGAAGCTCTGCTGATGTATGCAAATATTTACATGGTGTCTGCCATACAGCCACGATAAGCAGACAAGTTGATTGTTTGCATTTATGTTGGGGCTCGTGGAAGGCTTACAGTGTTCCCAATCAGACATTTCCAACATCTGATGTGCATCAAATGCACCATGAGCGGTCTGAGGTTTTTAGTCCTTCTCCTGGAGCAGTGAAAGCCAATCTACCAATCTACTAATAACTTAAGACAATAAAATAAGTTGTGTTAATTTGTGACTTTTTTAAAGATTCCCAAACAAAGTGAGTTTTAATTAACATCAAAACTAACCAGCATGCAATAAAGTGAGGAATTTGTGTCCTTGCCTTAAATTTTAAGGTACGAGGATCTCTTATGAATGTGGGGACTTGTTCAATTTTTCCACTGGTGAATGTCCACTAGCGAAGGATAAAAGTTGAAACTTAGGGTGCAAATATGACCGATCCTCCAAAGCTTTTTACTTTTTAAAATTCATATTAGGATTCCTAATTTACACTGTACACTTTAAAAAGTCTGGCAGATTTATCAGATCTACTGTAGTTTGAGTGAAAGCTGGACAAGTCATCAGTCAAATAATGTCCAACAGTGTTTTCACCTTTGGGTTTGTTTTCCTCTTTCTCTTAGAGCCCCTTCGAGGCAGCCCCACAGCAGAGGATCATAGGAGGGTTCGCATCTCTTTCAATATCTCATCTATCCCTCAGGACGAGCAGGTCCTCTCTGCTGAACTTCGCCTCCTTCGCAGTGACGGTGCCTCCCTGGGCCCTGGGCCTCACAGACTGAATCTATACCTGTCTGAGCACCACGAGGACCCTGAGCCCATCCTGTTGGAGACTAGGTTACTCACAAATGGCCTTCACAGTCATAAAGTAGGTGGGTTTTGGGAGGCCTTTAGTCTAAGTGCAAAGCTCCTCCATAAGGCCCTTACTGGCAGTGGCAGCTTGGGCTTTCTTCTGGATGTTCGGCCTGAGAACAGCACCTCTTCGGCCCCTGAACTCTCCTCTGATGCAGGTGAGGAGGAGACCAAGAAACACAAAGAGGGACACCTGAGGGTATGCAGGTCTGTGGGGCAGGACGAGCACAGCTGGGCCCAGGAGAGACCTCTCTTGGTAACGTACAGCCATGACGGACGCGGGGAACCTTTAGTCAAGCACGGCAGGAGGAGCCAGACTGGGGGCCAGAGGATGGGAGGAAGAAAGGGGACAAAAGAGCGGGCCAGGGGCAACAGCAAGGGTCATAATAGAGACCAGGACTGGGGGAGAGGCAAAAAAACAGGGTATAGAGTGCAGGGCTGGAAGGATGATAGAAGCTGGGTCAGCTGGAATGAACGTGGAAGGGTGAAAAGAAACGGTGGTCGTGCTGGGAAACTGAAGCGCCTCTCCCGCAACAGATGCCGACGTCATCCTCTATATGTCGATTTCAACGACGTGGGCTGGCACAAGTGGATTATTGCACCCAGCGGCTACGACGCCTTTTTCTGCCTGGGAGAGTGTCGCTTTCCTTTGGCCGACCACATGAATTCCTCAAGTCACGCCATGGTGCAAACTCTGGTGAACTCTGTAAACGGAGCGGTGCCTCGAGCCTGTTGCGTCCCCACCTCCCTCAGCCCCATCGCTCTGCTCTACCTGGACTCACAAGACCGAGTGGTGCTGAAGAACTACCAGGACATGGTGGTGGAGGGCTGTGGCTGCCGGTAGAGGGCAAGAAAACAAACCCAGCAAAAGCTAGAAATGAACAGAGGAGCGTTGAAGGAATGAAAGAAAGTCGCAAAAGGCGGGTGGCAGGAAGAAGAGACTGTAGAAACCAGCTACTGTAACTACAAACAGAGTAATAAAAATGCAGCAGGACATATATGTAGCAGCTAATTCATCAATATCAAGAGAAAGAACAAATGTCCGAAGGAAAGAGTGACAGAAAGAGACATAGTTAGACTAAAAAAATAAGACAGTGGACGTCCAAGCAGAAATATGGTCGACTCAGTTAAACTGCCAGGAACTACTTTTATCTTTTTGTTATTTAGCAATGATGCCGCTGTGTGCACCAATAATCAGCAGGTTACTTGTTCTCCCAGGAGAAGCCAGTGCTTTAACACTCACTCACCTCACTCTCACACACTTGTCTGACAGACAGACAGACAGATGCACGTGCTTAGCTGTAGTGGGGGGCAGCGCAAATAGTAAATGTCCCCGCGGGGGGACGTGTATTTTAAGCTGCGGGTCCTAAACTGCTCCAATCTTTACCTTTCCGATGGACATAATGACGACCAAGAGCATCAGCAATACAACGACGGCACCAGCATGGCATCCAACCTTTGTGTGATGATGTTGTGTCGGAAATATTTGAACCGATGGGGTGTTTTTACGCGTGTTAATATAATGATAAGACTGTCACTTAGGTGCACCCCTACATTACAAGCTATTTAAAACCACAACAATAATGCTGAGGAATTATTATGCTATTGTTTGAATGTACTATTATCACTATTATTTAAAGAAGAGAGACTTTTTGTACATTTGTTTTGCAGACATGAAGAAAACCCCAGTGATGGTTGTCTTGTGATTATACATAATTCCACTGAATGGCAATTCTAACTTATAAGACACATTATGTATTTAAATAGCAGCAATATGGTGTATTTAATCTTGAAAAATATTTAAGATAACCTGCACTCAACAGAGCAAAAACTGAAAGCCTGCCATCCGCATGAAGTAAGTCATGGTGGCTTGACATCTGTACAAATGTCCAGTGTATTAAATTGACAGTGTGTGTTCCTTCCCACCTTGTCCTCGCACACATTCGGTGTTCAGCACATGATAGCAGACGTACGTGGTGTCGCCTCTAACAGTTCAACTAACAATTCAGTCGATTGCTCGGTGTAATGTGGCTACTGAAGTGTGTAACAGCAGGTGTCTTTGCTAGTTGTGTCTGCATGTGTTGAGAAAAAAAAAGAACGACGATATTAAAACTGGGACTTTAGTGCCTTTTAAACAGGGGCTATAAACGTGTTCTCTGCTGAGCTTAGTCATTGTTTTTCAGTGTTTTCCCTCTACTCGGAAACATGTAAGCAGCAGCTTGTACAATGTTTGACAATATACCTCTAATAAACAAAGTCAACTGCACAGCTATTGTCTGCTTTTGCATATTTTGTTTACATATTTGTGTATGAATAATTACAGCATAAGAACCACTGACACTGAAAAGTGAATAGCATTAATTATCACATTTCCTATGTGGGGGGACAAGTTCTGCAGTGTGTGAACAGTCTATTCTCAAAGTTTAAGCAGAAAAAATGGGCGAGTTTAACATGGGTGGGTCAGAGCATCTCCAAAACAGCTAATCGTTTGTGGTGTTCTGATTGGATGTGATCAGCATCTACCAAAATTGACCCAAGGACGGAACCGTGCAACGGGGTTCCAAACTGGTACAAAGTGGCCGGGTCTGAAACATCGTGCTTTCTTTTACATCATGTGGACATCTGGGTGCAGCGCTATTACCTGGGAAGAGATGACATCAGGATACACTGTGGGAGTCTTGTCCATGTGAGCCACACCTGGGAACTCGCGCCGCACAAAGATGCTGTTTTGAAGAGTCAGACCTTTTTAGGAAGCGATTGGGGAGACGTCCACAGTGTTTGGTGACTAACTAGTGTGTACATTTCCCCTCAGGCCACAGTGGCTTGTTGCCATATTCAGGAAGAAAAAGGAGCACAGGAGTCCCACTGTGGCTGCACATTTAACCAGCTCTGTGTGTATGAGGCTGCAGCTCAGCGTAAAATCACACTGAAACAGCTGCGAGTTTGAGATTCAAACGCAATGAGCCACTGTAGCGCTTCAACAGCCCACACGTGTTTCTCATCTCAGATAACGCAAGTGGATTCAGAAAGACAGAGGAGCGAATGTTTGCACGCTGACTCGCGGGTCGTTCCTCGGTGTAGGGGTCAGTCCAGCTCAACAGCGCCCTTCACCTCCTTGTTCCTGCGTGGTTTGAGTAGAGGACTCTGTCCTGTCAGCCGCTACCAGATGGACCAGCTCACTGCAGCTCACAGTGAAGCCCACAACCTGCAGAGGCAGGACAGGATGTGATTTGGTTTTCACACCAAATCCACAAGTGCTACAGTCTGTCTGCCCTCAGCTGCTGAAGCTTGAATCTCCTTCAGGACTCACAGCCTCCCTCGCTAGTCTTCTTCGAAGAATCGAGCGCAGTCACTTGGTTTATAAGGACGACCTTATGCGTATGTCATGTTCCATTTCTTAACGATGCCAAGTGATGTTCAATGACTGGGCAACATTTTTCTGTTTCCTGACTCCTGAGTTGATTTAGTGTTCCTTTTTCTTCACCCATATTCTCTTCATTCAGTGTTCAGTGTAAATTTAGGCCAAGATACTGGGGAAGATACATTTTACATTTCTTTAAACAAATTCACTGCACTCAGTCTATCGTTTTTTAACTTATTGTTTGCCTTTGGAAACCAGATTTGGGTTTTTTTGGATGTTTGATTGCCACACTAGGGTAGTCAGAACTTGAACTGCTATTATACTTTTTGTATAACAAACTTGATTATAATTGAATTATTTTGGCATATTAGCTGTATTTTCAGGTGACACAATAGTATAATTTGTGTGTGTTCTCTTTCACTCATAATGCTTTGGCAGGTTGCGCAGTGACGTTAAAGAAGACTTCAGAACGTGTGTTTATCTCATTCATGTACAATACTAAAATTAAAAAAATAATATTTTTTAAGCTATACTATATGTTGGCTCCTGGGTGATCATTACAGGTGAGGTGAGCACATTTCAACTGAGCTGGACTTTGACAGCAGATCCTGGAAGAAAAGCAGGGCAGCGCACACTGTGCCCGTGAGAGTGCTTGCACGTATGTGGTGCTGTTCTGCACAGTGTTCCGATGTGAAACCTCCCAGCTGCTGTGCTGTCCGAGGAATCTCCCAGATTTCGCTGCATACAGCTGGAAGTGTCTGTGTGAAAGATGGGGATAAAGACGTGCACGTAAGGTGCATCATGTGATATGATGTTCACATGTGGTATGTGCCTCCTCAGGGGGTTTGTAGATAACACTTTGGGTTTGTGTCACTACATTTCATCTCGTGGGCTGTGACACATCATGGTTCACTTAGCGGCTGAGTGATAACCTCTGGCCTATTTCCTCCATGACCCTACTTATGTTTTCACCTACAACTCCTTTCTTAGAGACTTGTCCGCTGTATCTTTCTCATCTTTTAGCATCACAAATTATTCAAACTCCTTTTTCTATCTTTCTGTCAATCAGCTGCTCATCATTACACAGATTTAATTTGAACTTTTTCCGCTTTCAGATTAGATACTAGATTAGAAATACGTGATGAATGTCTTTCCACAGTTTTATTTATTATTTAAAAGTCAGGTGGTTCATTAATCTTAAATTATATTACTACAACCCGAAGTATAGTTTACTTTGCACAGAAATGACTGTACATTTTATTATTTTTATTATTATCTTTTACTTTTTCAGAAAGAAGTTTCTTTTTTTATACAAGGATCTGTACTAAAGAATGTGTGTACTGCACTTTGTCACATTTGGTATTAGTATGGTCATGGTAAAATTGCCACTGCCTTTATTACATGGCTGTATGTGCCTCTATTATATTTTATGTATTTGCCCTTAAACAGTCAAAATTTAATCTTTGACATTTGTTTTAAACCAGTCTTCAAAAACTCAGCTGCGTGTAATGTGCATGTTAATTGTATACACACTGAGGACACAATCCATTGAATCTGTTCCACTAAATCTGTCTCATCAAGGTGTCCTCTGCAGTCTTAGCGCCTGCTCCCTACCTGCCTCACCCAGAGAAACCACCCTGTGAGACCGGGCTGGGCTGAGCGCTGGGTCAGACATCTAATCCATATGAAGATGCCAATGTAAAAACATGGTTTACATCATCAGAAACAGACTCAAATAACAGTTGCCAGATAAATACATGTACACAAAAATATACAGGGGCATGTTTAGGCAGAATAGCACAGAAATCTGGAAAAACTTTTCTGTTTTGCCGCAAATTAAAAAACGTCTGGTTTTGTTACAGAAATGCCCCATATGTTTCTGAGAGAACATCATTTCTACTTGTGGGTTCGGCGGAGGCACACACTTCAGGTCCCGTCCGTATTTTAAAAAGCAATGATAAATAAAAGCCATGATGAAGCCAGTGATATACCAGCAGCAGAGGAACCAGGAGGTCCCATGAAATGCCAGTGTCACAGACCATTAATGGCTAAACCTTTTATACATCACAAACAGCTTTCATCCACGCTGAGCCCTAAGATCACTGAATTGCAGTTTGATCCATATGGTGTGTCACGCAATAAAATGATTGTGTCCCAAATTACCGCAGCAGATGTGGATGAATCTACCAGTTGTGCATCGGCTGCTGCTGAGTTGGTGGATTCAGTCTGCAACATAGAAAACAGATAGTGAGGGTTTTGCTTTTTCACCTCTGAGCTTCAAAGACAGACTCATGCTGAAAGTGAACGAGCAAAACTGGACCTCTGGGTCACAGAGAGAGGCAGGTGCAGCACATCAAAACCTCAGGCAGGCCGGACGGAAGCAGGCACGTCGCAAGCCAGAACACTGAGGCCCAGAAGCCAGGAAGGGCTCCTGTGTCCGTCTGTCTCACTAAGCGTATGTCTGTCTCTTTCCAACGCTGTGCACATGTGGCTTTAATGTAGAAGGAGGTTCTGTGAGGACCAGCTGCCAATTTCCTTCTTGTCTGTTGTTTCTGACTAAAAAGATATGCAAACGTTACCTAATATTAAAATCAAATGGTATATGCTGCACATCTATGTTTTTTCTTTCTCTCCTGTCATATGTCCATCTCCTTATTTATGCCTTCATCTTTACCTTCCCTTTACTCGTTCCTTAACAGGATGACAAATGGTGTTTTTACAGGTGCCGTCCCTGCCCAAATGGAAATTGCATTCATTCTTTGCCTCGTTTCTGCTATTCGACCCCCAGAACAAGTCTGGCATATTTCTGAGTTCACTTTTAATTAGACACAGGCTGCATATTTACCTTTTAATTTTGCAACACAGGATAAGACACCAGAAACATCATTACATAATGGTAAAGAAAACTAGAGAAATGTTGTTGATTGACATATTTTACAAATCATTTGAAAAACGTGACTCTTTCGCAGTTTGTAATCTGCATGTAAACTGTGCTCCTTTGTGAACTACACCCCTGTGCCATCAGACCTGTCTGATTATTATTCTCCTTCCACCTTTTTAAACATATGCATATTTGAATCAACTTTTGTAGTTCTGCTAAGATCCCTGGAAATGATTTAATGCTGTCAGAAAAAATCATCCTATAACAAAACCATCACTCAGTCTGAGTCCTTAGTGTCCATCATTCAGATCACAAGGTCCAGACCAGCAGGGTAACAGCGACATAAACACATCTATCATGGATGCTTAACTGCTGATGGGCCAAAAGACAAGAAAAAAACCGAGAGGAAACGATGAGTGAAACAGAAATTGTCACACAGCCTGTGCAGAAGTGGATAGAGAAACAGGAGGAATCGAATGATGAAAGGAGGGAGGGACGGTGTAGGGGGAAAAGAGGAGCTGGTGGACAGATGTTGGTCTGTTTACTTCGAGCATATCGCGCTTCTCCAGATGTTTAGCCGCACACACAGGAAAAGGGAGTGAGAGAAGGGCAGTGGCAAAGGAGCGACAGAAGGATGTGAGCGATTGGAGCGTCGGTGGCGGTTGCCAAGTTGGAGCCATCATGGTGTTTTTTATGACTTGTACATTCAAAGCACTACATGGTCGACAAGTAGTCAGGGTTGGAACAGCTTGTCGTGAGATAACACAGGAAACAAACACAGGCTCAACGGGGAATCCATTAAATCACCTCAGGCGGTGAAATAAAATAAGTCGAATGGCAAAGAGCAATAAATAGAAAGTGAAAATCACAGTGTGATTATGGTCTGACACCCATTGAAAAACTCGCGTCATCATGCAGAAAAATGAGTTAGTGCTTCGGTCCTTCTCACACTTTCACACATACTGCTAATCTCTGGCTGGATTTCCAGGTTTTGTGACCTGGGGGGTTTTCTGGCAGCGGGCTTTCTCGTCCAGCACGTCAGGAGGAAAAGACTTAAACCACAGGATTTAAGTTTTCTCTTAAATTATGTGGAGTAAGATTAAGTTCAGTGCAAGAATATCCGCTGAACCTGTGGGAGCTGCGAGTGTATTTCACTGTAGCCCGTGTCTGACACAATCTCTCCCTCCTGCTGGGCAGCAAGAGGGAGGAAGGCAAGACAGGTAAAGGGGAAAAGTTAGGAAGAGGGTGACAAGGGGAGGAAGCAAGTGCAAATTCAAAGTGCGGCCTCAAATTTATTTGTTTAACTAACATGACGGGTCACCATAATCCCTCTTCTTCCTGTGTCAGAGCCATGTAACACCAGCGCAAAGCAATTTTGGCAAAGTCTGTGGACCACAACGAAAGGATGGTGATTGAACTTGATAAACAGTCACCATGGGTGATATTCTTAAGAACAGTAAGGACAACTACATCCCTCCTAAAATTTCTTCGGAGCTTTGTACAAAATTATTTTCCATTATACTTCTTCTCAGTTCAAAAGCCCTTCATTGAGTCTGAAAACAGGGCTGATAAAAGCTACATGAATAACAAAGGCTCATCACTAAGCAGCAGAAGTACATGGTGCTCCTGAGATGCATTAACACGGGCCGCAGCCTTTCCAACCTCCTTCCAAAAAAGTGGAAGAGGAGGACGAAGAAGGAAGAGAAAAAAATCTGAGTCAGAGAGAAGGGAAAGAAAAAAGGGAGAGGAGGGGGAAGGCCTGGCATAAAGATTAGATTAGCACTTTAAACATCTGTGAATTTGTCCGGCCCAAGCTACTGCTTCCCCACAGATTTAGGCCTGATCTCACATTTTCTTTCCTCCACCCCCCCCCATCCCTGCTCCTCACCTCTCCCCCCTCCTCATACCTCTTTTTTTGAGGATTGTCTGTCCTCTTTTTCTGTCATCAGCTTTTTAGTTTAAAGGTAGGAGTGGTGTTGCAGACTTTTTTTTATTGTTTGATTTTTATTGTCAAAATTCCCTAAAGATCAAATAACGTAAAATAAATTTACCCAACTGAGTGTCTGCGTGTCCTGATTTACTCACACAGTTGTGCTGCTAAAATATGCGGCCGTCCAAACACTGAGCAACCACAACACAGTCAGGGGTCACATGCATTCAGTTGCCACTTTATTAGAGACACCTTGAAGTCACTGTGATTGTGTAGAGTGGTCCTTCAATAAACCTCCTTACTGAAGGTGATTATGTCATGTTGATAAGGTAGTTTTAAGGAAGTATTGATTGAGGAGCATGTGGTGAACTGTTACAAACTGTGTCAGGTCCAAGCATGTGCTCTTTTTCAAGCTTTTGTTTTGTGATTGGGTTAAATCAGGAAGATTACAGCAAAACAGCACACAGTATCACATGTGACAAATGTTTGGAGTTGATAATTTCAAAGGACCCATAAGTCAGAAATCTTCTTCCTAGAAGGTAAATACAAACATATACATGGAGCTGTGCAGAGGGGGGTGTTATGTTATGACCTACAACATGGGGCAGGTCACAGAGGGTCAAAGTTGATGCTCACCTGCCAAACGTCAACAATGCAATTTGTAGATATTAGCATTACTGTTTGAAATAAAAAAATCATAAAGTAGTGAGACTGAAATGGGGAAGAAAAGGAGATGAAGAGCACAACAAGGAAACTCCTCTTCCTCCACAGCTGAGTGTAGTGACGGGTTTACAGCACTTCAGGTAAACGCTCAGTAAACACAGTTTACTCTGCAGCGTTCACGCTCCGTTTATGTCGTGTTCACCTATCGTCCAGTTATAACAGAAACACGTATGTTATGAAAGTAACCTGCACATATTCGCTTACACGTTGTGTGCAGAGGCATAATCCTACCTGCAGGGAGGAGCTCACATTGCATGTTTGCCTTGATAAAGCCTGTGACTCATCAATCAAGGCTGATTTCCTTTCAGCGTTATCAGGCCACGGATGATGGGGCCAAACCACTGGAACCAACTCTTAACATAATCTAATCCATTTGGATGACCTCAGTGATAAACATATATAGTAGTAGAGTTGCCACTTTTTCAACAGTTTGACCTTAAAACAGAGAAATTGGAAAATTGTGGCCACTGAGTGTATAAGTGACGAAATAGAGACAAGAGGAGGAGAGAACTGGGGAGGGGGGAAGCTCAGTGCACTTGTGGATGTCTCCTATCAACTGCAGCTTTTTTTGCTCATTTACAGGTTATTGATTCTACAAATACTTCTGATGAGCAAGGAAATTTGACTGAAAGTCTATAGCAGGATAACTAACTAACTTTTGTTTATGGGAGATTCATTATTAACATGAATAATCTGGCATCGCTCCCAATAGATTGGTGACTTTCACAAGTGCTGCTCTAAATCTTGACTGGAAGTTAATTCTGTGATTTTGGTCATATAACTGCTATTTTGAGTTTTTTTTTTTTTAAGTAGAAATATGACTTTTTAGTTTTAGTTTCAAAGCCGTATGTCACGGTGTGATTGAAACAAAGAGGCAGTTTATTTACATTCTGAGAAAAACCTAGAGAAAAAAATTAATGTAATGTTGAGGCTGTTACAACCAACATCTACATGAAGGTTCAAGTCGCCCACTTTAATGACTTTATCTGTACTAAGCACTAAAGCAGACAGAAAGTCTGAAGATTCAGTTTAAAACTGTGAGTGAGGGACCGGAGCAGTGTATGCATTAATAAACAGAACTGGTTTTTGAGTTTTCCAATGTAGGTGTAAAAGGCTAAGAGTGGGTCAAAGACTGATGAAGATGCTTTAATGTGTTGCTACTAGGGCCATAGTCGTATGACAGGAAGGGTTTGACAGGGAAGGGGATCTATGGGAATTTGTCTTAATTTTTCATTTGTTCTTATGATTAAGATTTTTGATTTATATCCTTCAGGTGGCCGGGAGCAGACACAGTGTCTACGGGGATTGGGGAGTTTTGGGGGGGTGATTATCATGGTTTAGGTTGTCTAATGAAATATTGCCATAGTTTCAGATAAAAGACCTGAAGTAAGGTCTTTTATCTGCTTACAGTCAGCCCACGTTTTCCCAAAAAAGGTTTCCGACGGCCTTTCTGGCTGACGTTGCTTGGTGGACACCGCCTGAACGACCAGCGGCTAAACGACAACATGCAGATAAATGTGTCGTCACTGTTAAAATTTGGCTGAGGTCCAGAGGAAACTACAGAGTCTGAAACTATTTTGGCAGTTCACCAGTCATTTTATTGACCTCTGACTTGCATAATTGTTCACTCCTATGTGAATAATATTTTTACTGTGATCAGCATCACCGGCTCTGGCCTCAGTAATACAGTACATATGAATATAGCTGCTGGAGAATATATAGAGCTGTCTATGACCAGGGTTGGTTTCTCAGCAGGTGTGTCACTGAGAAAATCAATTAGAAATGTGAACTGGGTGATATTGTCCTGTCAAAAAGGAGGCGGACCACGTCAGACAAGAGTGTTTTGTTTTGGAAATGAGAGAACAAGCCTATTTCACAAGAGAGACGACTTGTGGCACCTAATGGATGTGACTTCTTTTTTATACTGCTTTGGTTGTTTGACCAAGCAGAATAAGTTTTCCTGTATATGTTTATTAAAAAAAAAAAAATAGCCAGCTCTTTATGTGTTTTTTAATATCTTGAGAGTATGAAGAACTAGTGTTTCCTCTAAAGCTCCGCAGCATCAGCAGTCCCACCTTCACCGTGAGTGGTTACATCCAGACCATCTACCCCAGCATTGGTCTGGTTTGGAGGGAAAAATCTTTCTACTTTATTCCACCTTTAGCCACAAGCTTGTTTCCAGAGCCAGTAGCTCTAACTCCAAAGGGAGGAAGGGTGGGAAGTGTATAAAGACAAACCGATGGAAAGCCTGATAAATGCCCTCTAATCTTCACTGGTGGGCTAGTGGAGACTCAATTATTCTGTCTAAAAATGAAGAGATGAGCTAAATCTCTCAAGGGATAACAGGAATGCTGATAAAAACACAAATGTGGACAATATTCTTTAATGAACTGCATAATATCCAAAAAGTGCATATCCCAAAACTCTCTAAAAGCTAAACTGTTCAAAAATCCTCTTTAATGATGTCCAGGCCTTTAACTGCAGGATTTTTCCCTGTGACCATTCAAGTTTTAATACAGGAACGGTTGTACCATCAAGCATGCTGCTGCCATCGCCGACAGTTAATCATACAGTATCTTTCAGTCCATGAGGGTTTAGACTCCCAGTTCAATCCTGGATCACTGTTAAAGCAAGTTTCAACCCAAACTATCAAAACCTTTAAAAGCTTGAGGTTGGGTGTGTTTCTGTTACTCGAAATGTCAGTTGTGATGGATCGTATCATGAATCGAAACATAACACATTAGTTGTCTAATAGTTTTTGTTACAACATTATTCATCCATTATTAGAGAAATCTATTCTTCATTGTTGGGAGATTTCACAATGTTGCATTATATTTAAAATCAGCCTGTTCAGTGTGAATCTCCAAAATAGTGAGATATGCCCATCATCAGCTCCAGAGCACTGGTTGGTTAATGAATTATTTCAACCTCCAGTAGCTCAACCTGTCATACTCTGTATTGAGAACAAGCTAGTGTTAATGTATGGCAGTAACATTAAGCAAACATGATCAAATTTACTACCATTGGAAATGCAAAAATATACTTTCGTTTGAAATCAAGAACACATTGTTTTAAAAACTGACTTTTTGCTTCAAGCTCTACTGTATTTTTCCATGCGAGCCCAAATATGCTGTTATCTCCACTGTCCACAGCCACAGTGACTCAAATGCCAGCTGTTTGTGACTGGCCACTCTAAAAATAATGTTTTCACTGAAACACAATATTTTTTATGACCGACCATGGCTCCTCTCATTTCTTCAGCAGTAGTATTTCCCCTCTCTGTTTTAACTTTCTCCGGCTGGACTAGAACACAAACTTCGCTTTAATTCACAATCCAGCTTTCACAGACAGTTTCACCATCAACCAGATGTCCGAGATCACTGGTTTACTGGAAGCATGTACCCGCTTTAAATAAAAAACAAGGAGCCACATGGTCACAGATTCCCAAAACTTCCTCTGACTCAAGTTTAGGTGTGTGTGTGTATGTGTGTGTGTGTTTGGCTGACCATGACAACAGTTTTTAGGAAGCAAGAAAGGAGAAGGCAGCCAAAAGGCCATGGAGCATTTCCATCTGAGCCTCAACAAGGACTTTTATAACAACAACGAGCACTATAACAGGTGTCTATTATATGCTTGTTTTGAATATGTATGGCAGTAGAAATGGGTGAAAATCCATTTTTTCAGTTCAAATCTATTATTTTAATCAATCCTTACGTCAAAGGAAAATGTATTGTGCTTTACAGGGAGAGAGAAAGACATGATTGTTACAGCGTGAACCTTTCGCTGACTCCATTTGATTACCTTCATTCAAGATGTGAAAGCAAGTTGGGCTGACTCGATTAAATCACAGAAATGGTGTGAAGTGACATATACAGGATTCAGCAATCAGCCAAATAGTGAGAATATTAGCAGAAATCACAGCAAAGTCCCACAAATTGATGGGATCACAGGGAATGTGACTATCACACTGTGTTAGAGTCTCGCTGGCTTAGACACTTCTGTCCAATCTGAAGGGACATTTTCAGAAGAGTTAACACACAGGCGCAAATAGGAGCTCGCTGGGCAAAATAACACATAGAACAAACATGTAACAAAAGTTATTCAAAAGTAATTTTCCCATAAACAATACAACAAGTGGGTAAATTAATCTGTACTTTAGTCAGTGGACAACAAAATACAAAATATAAGTATAATTATTTATAAACTCTGTACTATTCATTCAGAAAAAAACATCACTATAAATGCTGCACTACTGTGAAAATAAAAGAAATAATACAACAAATGAAACTAATTAGTAGAAATGTCCAAAAATCCAAAATGTTTGCGTCACTGAATGATGATGATGGGTTTAACTGTTTTGATAAACTGAGAAAAACTGTTGAGAGACAGGGACGCCATCTTGTGAGGTTTGGGTTTAATTCAATTCAACTTTATTTATATAGCGCCAGTGTCATCTCGAGGGACTTTACTTAATAAAGTCAAGACTATACAGACATTTAGAGAAAACCCAACAAATCCCCCTTGAGCAGCTATAGGCAACAGTGGAGAAGAAAAAATCCCTTTAACGGTTCAGCCTGCTGCAGTTACAACAGATTATCTGCACATCTTTGATTCGTTTTGGGGTCTAGTGGGGTCTAAAACATGGTGCATAAAACAATAAATCACCATAACGTGACATCACCTTAACATAATTGTTTTTCCTACCTGTAGATGTTTCTTTTTCTTGTTTTATGTTCGCACAGGTGTGCTGGTGTCTGGATTTGTTTTCCTGTTGATTGCATAAGGCAACAGAAATTGCCGCTGTCATAAATATTTTGCAGAGGGCCTCACACCAAAAACTAGGCAGTTTTCTTCTCACAATGCGCTTTTCACTGAGCCATTTTTTCCAATATAAACATTGTAGTAAAACCACATGCACACCCGCATTCTGCATCAGCAATGATCAAACCAGAACCAACAATCAACAACACAGGTTCTTGCCAAGCCACAATTGAGCAAACAACAGTTTATTTTGCCCTGCAGCCCTTCCACTCTCCCCCTTCCATATAATCCTTCTGCCTGTCTTGTTTTGGCCAGAGCAACAGCAAGCCTGAAGCAATTTGAGCATCTGTTCTTCCCTCCAAACCACACAAACATACATAGATATGCACACAAACAAACACAAGTCTGAGAACAGCCTTGAGCTGTCAGCATAATATCCTGAATCATGCAACAGGTTATTTTTATATGCATTGACAGGGGTGGGGGGCCCAAGGTGTCCAGATGGGAGGAAAGGATTATATTGTGGAACAGTGGAAAAAAGCAGCTGGAGGAGAAAAGGAAAAGCAAACTAAAGGGAACATGATGCAGACAAGAGCAAACAGGCCATGATGATGACGGAGATATGCTCAAATTCTCTTTCACGATCTTCATGCATCAGGGTAGATTTGGAGTAGGGGTAAAGCTTTAAAGGGGCAGGTCTAAACTTGGGGAGCAAAAGTATGAGGGAGACGCTCAAAGATGAGTCCTCGTTGGCATAATCGGCAAAACACGTTTAAATAAAATGTAAAACCTGTCTTTGGAAGACAATCATTCATGAAAATGTTTGTAATCAATCAACCAATTAATTTGTCCTTCCGCTGCTCTGTCACCAAACAATCATGATTCCGTTTTAATATGGCGGAGATCTTTAAAAATTCTGCACAATTATTGTGTCTCAACAGCAAAAAAACATACGCAGTGTATTGTTTTTTTGGAAATGCGCAGTGTAAAATGAAACTCACAGATCAGATTTAAATTCAAGTTTTAGTTTGTGAGAATGTGCCATTACCTTCTCACCTGGGAACTGTTCATGTCAAACGAATTAAGGAAATTCAGACAAACCTCCAGCTGTGAAATAGGATGAGATGCTGTTTTATTAGCGACAAGGGCTGTAGGCCACAGCAACAACAATTTATGTGACCAAATCCAGAAAGCACTAATATTAAATGGACAGTGACCTCTATGGCAGAGCTTCAACTCTCTCTCCCTGTCTTTTTCCACCTCTGTGGATGTGTGTAAGGTGGGAATTCAACCAGTCAAAAAGGAAGTAGGAACACGAGCCAAGACGGCCACTTCCTACATGGTGGTTCTCAGGGAAGCGGGAGGGCTGGGAACAGGAAGCTCCACAAAGCACATCACAGACAGACGGAAATGAATATTTAAATAAATGAAGTGTGTAAATTGTGTGTGAATGTGTGTGTGTGTTTGGATGATGATGTACCATGGGTGTGGACAGAGAGAAAGGACAGGAAGGGAATAACTTTTTTTTTTTTTACTTTTTTTTACAAATGACTTATACAGTGGAGAATAGTGGGGAATGGATCCAAAACAAGTTATGGCTGAAAAGTAAGAGAAACAGAGAGGAGAGAGAGAAAAACAGATGGAGGAATTAGAATGGGAGCTTTGCACAGGTGGGGATGGATGGGTGACTGGGTGGATGATGGAAAATCTCTTTGTCCTTCATTCTTCCTCCTTCCCTTAATGACGTGGCAGTGGATTTGCAGTGCCTGTCTTCTTCTGGTCAATCCCCACACACAGGTGCTCAGTTCCAGATCAAATCCTACCCTGATTTTACATCCCCCAAGGTTCACCCTTTATTTTCATAATGTTTAAAAGGAAAATGTTTTTTATTAGGAAACCGGTGACATGTGGTGTGGACATATGGTAGCCATCACAGCTGGCTTAGGACCTGAGGAGGATAAAAGATGTGTGTAGGGTGACGCAAAAGCAAAAGACAAAGGAGAGGAGAGGAGAGAGGAACGGCTAGAAAAGAATCACACAGGAGACTCTCCTCTAAACATTCCCAATTTCCAGAAATAGTAAGCAGAAGAGGGACTGCTTTTGGAAACAGACCTCACATAATGTTATTACTTTACCAGCAGGATAAAGACTATGTGTTGGGCAAAGCAACAACCAAACATGTGTCAGGAGAAAAGACAAACCAGTCCAACTGCTCAACTAAGCATCCCGAACGTTTGAGGATGTACCACAGCAAATTTAATTAGGTTCAGCTTCCTGGATGTATTAAAAGTATTTAAAGGTGTTTTATAAGGTGATTTTATTTTTCTCACACCTGTGTCACTTGTCCTGTTAGCTATTGTGATTGTGAAGGAGTGTCCTTGAGTTCGGTTTTCTTATCTTCACTCTCCAGTTAACTTTTTATGTATTTCTCTTTTTATTATAGTAGTAATAAAGTAAAATGCACCTCCGGGAAACTAAGGCTTTCTTTACTATCAAGTGGTCTAAGCACTTCAAGAACTCAAAACTTTACTCAAGAAAAGGAATTTAAATACTAGCCTGTAGACATATTAATTTACAGGGTAATATTTTACCAGCACACAAAATTGTGAAAGCATTCACATGTCGGTGGACAATAAAGAATCAGTAACAAAGGAGAATGTTTTTATTTGTGTGCACATTATCGTTAGCCAGCAGGAGCAGCAAAGACTAATTTGAATTTCAATATAACCCTTGGGACATATGGATTAATGTAATAATAGTCATCTAAATGACTGCTCCAAAGGTTTTTTGTGCACTTTATTTTAAAGGTGTTTGCACTGGCGTTATGCAAATTATTACATTGTTGAACACATCACCCCCCCGAAAAAACTGTCACTGCATTACAAGTTTTTGTGCCGCTTCTGTTTTATCATCATAGTATACAAGAACAAAATAAAGAAAAGAAAATGATCAACTAAATCCGTTGACATATCTGTGAATACATGGATGTGCACAACACAGGCCACTTCGCAACACTTAAAAATGTAGAACAAGAAAGAAATTTATGAGAGGCTGCACAAACACTCAGAGAGTGACCGAAAAAAATCACATCTGACTAACATACACCTAATACCACAAGTGTTAAAGGGATTCTCCAGCTTTTCTCCACATCCCAGTGGTGCGTTGGAGGATCTGGAGCCTTGTGAAAGGAGGGAGTTGGCCTGCACATCAATGCAGAGGAACTGGGAGAGTTCACCTGAGTCTATCTGTTAATTAATGTGGAAAATGTAGTACTGTCTTACCATCTTAGAAAACGAGAACTCACCCAAAACAAGCAAGGCTCATTATTTATATGGCTGGGACTAAAGACGCAGAGGACTGCTGCTTACACAGTCTGTAAGTAATGTTGTTCAGCTCAGTAACATTTAATCCATATTTCATCTTTGCTTGTGTGATCTACCATTTGTGTTACACGAAAAATCTCCTCTGCAAATAAATTTCAACTTAAATGGTGGATCTACATACATCTCTGTTTTTATACACTTTATGAAGAGTTGGTTTGAATTTTCTTAATCATCTGCTGTCCTGCTTATCAGTAGTTCAATGCTCCTGTTTTGTTGGGTTGTTGCATTATAACTCAAAACATGTGAAGACAGAAGGTGTTTTACTCTGATTTTACCTTGGTAACAACTTTGAGGCAAAGTTTCTCAAAGTGTTTCTTCCTTTATTTAATAGGAGTGAGTCCAGGCGGTTGCAGAAGAAGTCATGGAAAAACAATCACAGCCTCACAAGGATTTTTTTCAGGAGGCGACAGACTTTAAGCACCTAAGAATCCTGGGACCTCAGGACACCGCGCTGCACTGTGGGTGTCCATAAGGTTTCATAATTAAAGTGGACCTACTCAGAGAATGACTCACGCTCCAGTAACTGTGTGGACACTTCATATTATTTGTCTCTTTATCAACTTCAAATTACAAGAGGGGCCAGACATATTCAAACCTTTTATCTGCTGTCAAGGCCCCATTTGAGGCTAATAACTCTGTCCTCTGGGAATTTATGAACGAGAGGAAAGTGGTTAATGAGACATAAGCTATCATCTTTAGAAAGGGGGGAACAATTCCAGTGAAAAACTTCTAAAGATTTGGCCATTTTCAGTGACATTTTGTCTCCTCAAAAGCTGGCAGTTATTCTGATATCATCACCAGTCTCCCCATGTGTAACCATGTCTACAATAGCACAAGTGTGTTTGAGCACATGAAAGAGGGAAGAGAAGAAGCGTTGTCCAAAGATCAAGCACAGTTTCTGGTCGGCGTCTTATCTCCATAGAGCTGACGAAAGGGGAAAAGTAGAAGTCAAAGTAACTGCACGGTTCTCCTATACGGCACATATACAGATTTATTACTGCTCAGGGAAACGACACAGAGGCTTCTGTGTGTCAGCTGAAGAGAGCGAGGATGCCGCACCCGTCCGTCGTTCTGCTCCAAAGAAAAACATCTACCTGTAACATCAGCACTCGGTTTTATGAAACATGGCATACAGGGGAGTTATAAACCAACGTTAAACAATTGCAACCTGCAGACACAAAGGAACTCTTCTCAGGTCCTTTCGCGTCTGGTTTTGCCTTCAATCTGTGCGTTGAATTCGATGTTTGAATGGGTTCTCTGTGCGCTCCACGTTGCCTTTCATCTCCTCCCGTCTCTGGGCAGAAGACTGCAAACTCCACTGTTAGTAGCTACTGTTGCTAATAAATACAGAGGACCTTCAGCCTTTATCCAGATGAAGAGTCCCAGGAGAACCGCGTTAAAACAAATGGCTTGTCTCAATGATGACAACTAGCATGATGAAAATCTAGCGCACAGACTTCTACACTGATCTGGGCTCCGCTGAGTGCAAATCAACGGTGTTAGGAAGCAGCTCCATGTGTGCGCTGGCTGTTGTACTGTACATGCTTTGTATATGTAGGGAATGGCTCTGTGACAATTTGTGAGGCCTGTCCTGTCGTCCCCGTGTCAGGAGGATGTTTGAACAGTCGAGATGAGCAGATTCACATCCAATCTGTCCAAGGACGACCTGCTGGGAAGGTCCCCACTTAATTTGTCTTCCCGCTGCTCTGCCACTGGCCTTTTGCCATTTTTCAAAGTGAATCCAAACAGTTGAAATCTCTCTCTCTCTCTCTCTCCTCCATCTCTCATGGTCAGTACAAAGGAAAAGGCACATGGTGCAAAGGACAAATCTGGACGCCTTCAAATTTGGCAGTGAGGATATTGACGATGACAGAGCCAGCCTCGACTGCCTTAAAACAAACAGAAACCAAGAGAACATGCAGAAAAAACACTTTTGTATGATGTTAAAATATTTACGGTCTCTCGGCAAAGTGAGGTCTTCTTACTCCATTCTGTTCAATTTATGTGCACCATTTGCTATTTTCATTCTGTTTTGGTGCTGTAAAAGGAGTTAAGGTCGTGAAAAATGCTTCTTCATTCAATTAAGTTTAATACAGTCTCACACTTGGATTATCAATCTCTGATCTCAAATACAATCAGGAATGTGTATTTTATATTTAGGCACTAGCTTCAATCTGTAGATTTGTAATATGCCGTGCATTATGATTACATTGAACGTGACATGGGTGAAATTAAAAAGCTGCTGAGGTCAAAATAAGCATAAGGACTTTATAGTTCAAATTTCAGTAGTGGCCTTGATTTTGTCAAGAAGGTCATGAATAAAATTATACTTATATTAATCAGTGTTTTACATCCTAGATAAATTGTAATTCCCAAAATGACGTGAAAAACTAAAACAAGTGGAAAAAAAACAAGGCGACCAAGTTACTAGTCATGTTTTTCCTTTGAGCTTTAAATGTTACTAATCTTTTGTGAGTGTGTTGGCATGAAACACTTGATGTCTTGTTGTACACACTGATGGGAGATGAGTCATCACTCCCTCAAGCAGTTACTTAGTAAGCACATCAGGCTGTCTGGGAGACAGACACAGTCAAGCACCTTATCATAAAATGGAGGATCATAACACCTCTAAGTGTGGATTTATAAGTGCTCCATCATTAATGTCTTATTTGAGTTTCTAAAAAAAGGACAGACTGCAGCAGGCTGCAGGTTAAATGTGAGGTCTGTGCTGCCATCTGCTGCTGATGCTGATGTTGCCTGCTGTTAAAATAATTACATAAGTTTTCTCAGAGGAAAACATCTCTCAGTCACGTCACACCATGAATGGGTTATTGAGTGAGTCTACTAGGCCCAGGCCTGATCCAGGGTCTCCGCTTAAAGTGACTAAGTATAACATTTCTTTAATGACAATTTGATAAATTAATAAACAAAAAATGACCACAAAAAGACACAAACAACAGTATCTAGACACACAGAGATGAACAGTTCTTATGAGGTGTTGAGGACCTTTTATGGGGGCCCAGTGAACAATAATCTATTTGAAATTGACACACAAAAATTACACAACTCAAGTTAAAACCCTGTCATGACATCACCTTTTTTAATATTCAGGTCTCTAACTTAATATAAACTGCACATTATTTCTCCTTTACAACTTTCAGACTATCCAGCTCACACAGGTGTTTGGTGTTTGGCTAATGTGATTTTCTACATGCTGGGAAGTGTGTGTTTGTAGTGCAGAGAAGTAAAACCTAACCGCATCAAACACTTCTGACAGACTCAGCTTGCAGGGTTATTTGTTAAAATGTGTGTGAGAGGAAAGTTAGACTCCCACAGATATGAAACAGATCTCAACGCTGTGAAAGGTTGGAGAGAGAGAGAAGCCAGGTGTCATCAATCACCAAATTACTGTCAGCCTCATTTAAAGCCGTAGACTGAGGCTCTGTGTGTAGCTGGTATCTCAACTTGACCTGCAGAACGCTGGTGAGTGTGTTAATGCTGTGCACTTTATATTGAGTGTAATGTTATATGTACAGATGCTGTTTGCAGCTGGTCTTTGAGCTATTTAACAACACGATGCCCGATTCTGTATGTGTCATTTAAACTCTGGGTCACTTTACCATTGTCTCAACTCAGAAGAAAAATGTCTGGCCGTGGAAAGAAAACTGCACCCAAACCAAAATCTGCAGTGTCCCGGTCTACCAGGGCAGGGATCACTTTCCCAGTGGGCCGCATCCACCGGCTGCTCAGGAGAGGAAACTACGCGGAGCGAGTGGGCACAGGTGCTGCGGTGTATCTCTCGGCCATCCTGGAGTACCTCTGCGCAGAGATCCTGGAGCTGGCAGGAAACGCCAGCCGTGACAACAAGAAGCTCCGCATTGCACCTCGCCACATCTTGTTGGCAGTGAAGAACGATGAGGAGCTCAACGTACTGCTAGCTGGCGTCACGATCTCTGAAGGTGGCGTCATCCCCAATATCCAGGCAAGCCTTCTCCCCAAGAAAACCAAGATGCCCAAGGATGACAGTTCTGCGAAAGATGTTCAGTCTCAAGAGTTTTAACAATGACTGCAGCTTAAAGGCCTTCTAAATTTTACATGCATTTTTAAAAGTTGAGGAAACCCTATCCATTCCCAAAGAGGTATAAATTATGTGATTGTGTCTAATAAAATGAGTATATTTCCTATCAAATACTGGTTTTCATCATGAAACTGACAAAGCTGTGACTTTAGTTAATTTTATTTAAATTCACATGTTCAGGACCCTTGATGGGCAAGAAGACTTAATTTGGTGACCTTCATTTACAATAGGATTCACCTAACTTTATCTTGAACTTGTTTGCATTACTAATCATTTTACATAAGTAATGGACTACAGCAAAAGAATCGCTGTTCTGCTGAACATTGTTTTGCAAAGTAAAAAAAAAAATTCTTCCAAAATATTTCATGCACGTAAATGAGCAAAACATTTGTGTACATGCATCCAAGGAAAAAATATGGCTCGTAAACCGCCTTGGTGAACTTAAACGGCTCAACAGGTTGCTGGTCTAATCTTTTGTCTGGACACTGGTCTATAAATGACGAGCAAGGACTATATTGTTTACACGTCTTTAGTTTCAAGCGGGGAAGAACCAACAGCTCTCTTCTGATTGGCATGGAGGACCTGGATTAACAAATGTAGGCCAAACTGTGCCTTAAAATGTATTGGGACCTTAAAGTGAAATTTAACACAAAGGCAGAATTGGGGTGATGTGAGAGCACCATTGAGTTTTGTAGACATGCTATGAAATTACAATAACTAGACCCAAAAATGAAAAGTGTTTTTTTAACTGTTGAAAAAATAAATGGGTCAATGTTCCTTTAAATGAAACTAGCAGAACTGAGTTTTGATGTTACTGAAATTAAAGTGGGAATCAAATTTACTCAGACAATTCTAGATAATAGTGACTTCAAAATCTAAAGGACTCCAATCAATCTCAATACTTTGGACATATTTTATTATTATTGAGGCATTTTGGTAATCACAGAATTAATAGTCCAATTCAGTTCACTCTGCCCATTATGTAAGGCCATAGTCCATTATTACAACAAACGAGAATGCTCCCAATCAAATGATCAAGGAGGAATCATTTCTCTGATTGGTTAGAAGGATGACCTGTTTAAAGGAATATCTGCAACACTACGTGCTTTTTAATGAGTCTAGATCCCAAAGCACTTTGACAGCCCCTCTCTATATTATACGTTCTGGAACATTTTTGAATAGAATAGAACATTTGTGAGTATATTTAAAATGACATACTGTATATTTAAGTCAGACTTTTAATGCCTTGTTTATTTTGATTTCAAAACAAATTCTGTGCATCATGCCAACAGATAAAGTCCTTGCCTTGTGCAAATGTGCGGATCTAAAGTAGCTTATTTTGCACAAAGGTGACAAAAAGTTTGATTTTTGTACGTGGAATTCATCGAACAAAGTCATTCTAAGTGGACAAATTAAAATCAAACCATTAAATGGAGTTACAATTCTGCAACTGCATTTAAACTAAATATTCCTTTAAGTGTAAAAAATTTACATAGATACGTTTTTCCTCTTCATGGACCAAAAACTTTTAAAACTTAAGTTACAAGAACTGAGATTATCACATCAAAACACCGGCTCCATCGTATGTATAAAAACTAAATATTGGGGAAGCATACAGATTGACATGGCAAATCATTATGTGTAACGTTTCCTATAATTCAACAAAACATCAGAAAAGGGAACATGTATTAACATAACATAAACAATAAACTGTTAGGGTAAAATAAATAAAAATATAGACAAAGATTGTTTGCAGACATTTTGTCGTTTATAAACGTGCCAGTTGGAATTTGTTGTAGTGTCCAATTTCAGTGCAAACAAAAAGGGGAAATGGGGATTTGCTAAAACTTGTCGTGGGGAGCTGCCAGTTTTAAAATCCGCTGTGATCGATGGTTGCTGTTTTTAATTATTATACCACATACAACCCGCTGTAACGTTGCGTGTGCTGAACGTCCGCCTTTGGGTAACGACGTGCTGACGTCAGACGTGTGAACAACAAACAGTTGTTGGACTTCAACAAGCTAGCGATTGGTACCGCTTGACAAAAACAGGTTCAACGCACTTCTCCTTGACAGAGACAGACCTGCGAGACCAAAGCCGCTTGAATATTTTTTGACACAGTCTCACGGAAAACAACGTTGTTGGTGCCGGCAAGTGTGGCTTGTGCACGTTTCCGTAGCGCTAACGTTAGCCACAGAAACATGCTCCTCGCTCGGAGTGTGACGCCTGTTTTTTTTCTAGCTTGCCGCTGGTCGAGGCTTGTGATGTGAACCGAGTTGCCGCACGACAAGAAGGTGAGAAGAGCTTCGGCCGGGGGAGAGAAAACATGGTCCTGACACAGAAGAATGGACTTTGCGAAGAGTGAAGAGAGGGAGCCTCGCGAGGAAGCCGCCGTGTGCCGGAATACGGCCCTGGGTGTCGTTTTTGGGAAACAACTTTAACAAGCTAGCTAACGTTAGCTCGCTCCCAGTCGACAAATGAATTGGTTTGGCACAGGGCGCCGAGCTCACTCTGCTAGCGTAATGGAGGCGCCCTGAGCGGCTGGTTCATTGCAGCTCACTGTCCTGGTCCTTCCAAGGATCGCTGGCAATGTACCGACGACCGGGGAGTTTTTCATCGGTTCCCACTTGAAGCAAAAAAACAAAAGGCAGAAATTATTATTTGGAGCTTTCTTAGGTTGCTTAATTGAAGATAGCTGGGCAAAGTTGAATAGTTTGACATATAATCAGTCGGAATTGTATCTGTTTTGCACCAATATCACATATTTCTTATTTCTGTTAATATTGGTGTGGCATTGCACCCTAATTAGATCATTGTATAAGAAACCTAAGTCAATTGTGGAGTGAGATTTTGAAGATGATATAATTTAAATCACCCACAAGACAACAGGAATTAGCCGAAAAAGAGTTCAAGTTTTCTGATTGTGGTTCAGTGTAATTTGGTCAATAAAGAACCAAAATAGGTGCACATTTATGTATATAATTTTGAGGCAGGCTTATTCGTGTCAGTTGGTACCTGGTTACTGTTTAACATATCTATCCGGTCTGTCACAGCTGAGGACTGAGTTTTATTGGAGATGAAAACATGAATATCGAAGACCAGTGTCTAGATTTGTGCAATGTCATAACAAAAAGCAATGTGGACAATGATCACAACACTACCAAAAACACAGAGGAGGTCACCTGCAGGATCTCTGAACTGATGTCAGACAGTAAAACAGATAAACAAAGCATTGTTCCCACAGAAGCCTCAGAAACCTACCTGATGCCTCAGCTCACTGACAACCTTCAGGCTGAGGAAGCTAACTATCAGACGGAAGATCCATTTGAAATTGACAAAGTTAATGGAAATAGACTCGGTGCCGAAGACACCCCTGCAATAGCCAGTCCTGCTGTCTTTAGAGCATTTCAAATGATGAGCAACACAAGGACAACATTGTGGTGCAGAAACTTAACAAAGCTATTGACACTGATCCTGCAGAGATGGTTGCAGGTGAAGGTTATGATGGTGCAGAAATGGACATAGGTGTAGATCTGAGCCTGGATGAGAGTGGCGTGTTAGAGGCGGAATCAACAAATGTCATATCATCCTCAGACAACACTTTAGACTCACACTCAACATCTCAGGATGTCCCATCTGCCGGCATGGCAGAAGGCCTGTCAGAGGCCAGCCAGAGAAGCAACACAGAGACTACTTCCATAGACCACCCCTCCGTGGCAGAGGGAGACGAGAAACACAAACCAAGTGGCAAAAGGGTGACGTTTCCATCAGATGAGGATATTGTCTCAGGAGCAGTGGAGCCCAAGGACCCCTGGAGACATGGTAATACTGTGTGTTTGTTCTGCATGTCTATATGTGTAAATGGCTTTCTATTTATTTTACTCAAACATTGTGTCTGACATGTACAAACATGTCATTCCAGCATGGTTTTCTCATAGGGCATTTGTCAGTATTTTACTTAATATCTAAATCTGAAAAGCCATTTATGCTGTTCAGATTGGGTTGCCCTGTCTCAGTTCATCCATATTCCCTGTGTAATCACCAAAAACAGGATTGGTGGATGGATCAGCATGAAACACAAGAGGCTTGTTGTTCCAGTCTTTGAGAGGAATGTTCTTTTGTGTCTGTCTTCAAAGCTTGTCATCACTTGAAAGATCACACTGCAGTCTATTTAGTCCTCAGGCAACACCTGTGACCCCTCCCCTTCTTCAAACAAAAGTTTGATTACTGCTTTAAATACTCCAATAAACAGATGAGTCTGGGTTTTTCCTAACAGCTAAAGTACACCTCTCTTAACATAGTCCTAGGCCTGTGCCGTATTCTGTATTGTGAGTGGATCCCTCCACTCCTTGAGGTGTGCCATGTTACTACAGTAGGTTCCTGTTTGTTCAGTGAAAACACGTCTCAAGGAAGCTCATGCAGGATATGGCACTGCCTGTACTGTGTTGACTTAAAGAACAAAATCTTTCATGTTGTAACTAGATGAGAAGTTACCCTTTATCTTTCTATGAACAGTAATGTTCCATGTGATAATATGAATATTTTGTACAATGAGTGCATACATTTAAAACAAGTGAAACCATTTTGGATCTTTACCTGGTAAATTTAGAAATGGAGTAGCACAAAAAAAGTCAATCCTGATCAAATGTCATAGTACATATAGTACTTGTATAGAGATTACTATACATGCGTAATGTAATCAAGGATCCTGACAAAAGTCATTAAAATGTTAGTTTTGTTGCATTTTTTAAAATAAATTAATCTTGCACTCATTGCATTAGGTATCCACTAGGATAACAAAGCAACAAAATAAAGTTTTTAATATGAATGTTTTTCTGCTTTACGGTAATGATCAAAGTCCCCTTTTTTGGACTCAAGTAATATTGATTAATAGCTCTTATTTCATGTTTTTAAAAACTCTTAACGCTTGAGTGTTCATTGTCACACTATCCTTCATCTGGTGTAGACGATAGACATTATTGAATAAACAGACCTAGAGTCAAAGTATTTGCTAACAGTACTGTGAGGGCAGTTGACAGAGTTACATAGTTAACGGTAGCCTGAGATGTTGCGTTAATTAAAAGTATTCTGTGGCCCCTCCAGTTTCAAGGTTGTTGTGATATATTTGGTTTTAAAGGTAAGACAGTGTAAGTTTAACTTTTCTTCTATAAAACCTAAACTCTAGACCAGGTCAAGGCATCAGCTGTGAGAAATGTCCATATAGTGGGACAAGTAAAAAAGCACAAAAGCTGCATGGTAAATATGCATCAATAATACTGTGTTACATTCAGTGGAATATAAATTGTTTAATTAACACTCTTTTAGTTGGTCAGATATTTAGAAGAACATTAGTTTTCAGCCATTTATCTGCAAACATTAGGTACATGTATAAATGCGTCATATTGCACCCACTTGTAATAATTCAATAATTTTCAGCATTATTTACCTTTATTGTTTGTCACTTAACTAGCTTCCAAACTCTTTGTGTATCACTTTCCTTTTCCTTTTAAAGAGTAATTTTACAGTGCACATGCCAAGCAGCCAGTCTGATAGTAAATTGGACATGAAATATCTTTTGCTACACTGCAAGGGGGCAAAGTCCATCACAGTTAGCCAAGATTTCTTGGCCCTTATGAAACACTGGACCCAGTAAAGTATCTTGATGACTGTAGTGTGCCCCCAGATTATTTATCACATTTTTATTTAAGTTCCAAAGGTCCTAGTGATAGACATAGCTAAACACAGGATCAGGTCTGACAAATACAATATGTTAAACCAGATGTTCCAGAGACATAAAATTAGTTAATTTAAGTTCAAATATAGTTATATTAATGAGAGATCAGACAAAATTTATTTTGTTTTGGTCTTATGTAAATTATTCTTTTATCCTTGATTCCCATTTGATTTTGAAATTCACATTAGGCTTTGGTCATGTTTATTGTATACATTTCCCCAGTCAGAAATTCCAAAGTTGAATTAAGAACCGTTTTTTCTATATCAGAGCTAGAAGACATGACAACTAGAATGGTTAAAAATGTAAACATGATTGATAAAGCTTCAGCTACAGTATTTGATCCATCCAGACTTTTTATTTTCAGATCCAGTGTCACGTCTTGTGGGTTTCTGTTTTAGGTCATCTACCAGTAACAAAGAAGTAAAGTGGGCCTGAGCTCACAGAGTCTGGACCTTCATTCACGCACATTATGAGTTCCGGCTGCCGGAGCACAGGGAAGAATGTGTTAGAAGAGATTTGAATGTTAGCAAAGCAACATATCAGGTTTAAGTACTATCATTAAACAAGTTCTGTAAACTGGTGGACTTAATGGAGGCTAGAAAACTGCCTTTCAAAATAAACACAAAGGGTTTAGGAGGAACAAAATCAGGTGGGGTGTCATATTCCCATTTCATCCTTGGCACTCTTATTTTTCCAGAACTGATGTCCAGTTTTGTTGCATCAGTTATTATACAGCATGTTTGGTTAGAATTAACCAGGAGGTTTAGACCAGCAGCAGTTCAAGTACTATCAACATAACTTTTGCCAACATATTTTTAAGCATTACAAAGGAAATGGTAAAATATTTGAATATCATTCCTTACAATTTCATTCTTGCCTTTCCTTCTGTTGAGACTTGTGAGACAGTTGCTCTTTCCCTCTCTTCCTGGGTAATACTGCATCATATCTTGAGGTTCTGAACTTCCCAACATGTTGTGTGGCTATTACGCCTCCTCTATTCCTCATTACTGGATGACCAAATTGGTCAAGTGCTGCTTGGAATCACACCAGCATGCCTTTGCAAACACTGTACTGGAGGAATGTGCTAAGTGATTTCTTTAATAGACTCAGATTACTGAAAAAAATAATCTGATACAGCAATTTACACCAGTCATACATAGTAATAGAGCACTACAACTTTATTTTTGTACAAATAAGTTTAAGCCTGCTGCTAGCTCTTCCCTTAAATCTTCATTATCATTATAAATTGTTTGGCCCGCAAGCAGCCACACTCTGTCTCATGTCATCAGACTCACTTGGCACCAGGTATTAGAGCCTCTTTGACCCATAAAATGTCATGTGTCTGTGGACCCACTAAGAAACACGTCTTTAGCATAGAGAATAAACAGAGGCTTTGAAAACCTGGACGGTAGTTCAGTTTGTGCTAGAGGGAGTTCAGTCCCAGATTTCATAGGCGAATAGAGGAAAAACACAAACTAACCGAAACATACTGGAACATAAGTCAGTCCCGCCAGGAATGTTGTGATTGCGACAATAATTCAATCAATCCCCAGTGAATTTAGTGTAACCTTGCAGTTTAAAGCATATTTTTTTGTGGGGGTGGGCGGGACGGGAATTGTTGGGAAATCTGGCATTTTAGGCTGCAGTAATAATCATAAGAAGTTTAGGGAAATCATAACAGTATTGATGGTTGATAAATGATCCATAGATATGTGTTCAAAGATTTTTTTCTGCCCCTTGGAAACAACACTGCTTGAATATCCAAGTTTAAAGTTATGAAGGTAACATTATTAGGTGTCATTGAGATGTTATTGGCATGCAGTTCTCTTTGAAAACATAAGAAATGTAGAAATGCACAAAAATAAATAACATAGGAAAAATAAATAAATCAAAAAGAAAGTCTGCAATAAAAATTAAGATGTGCTCATGATTTTGCTCTCTTATGTATGTGTAATGTATATGTTTAACATTTAAAATGATTTAAAAGGTGTTGGCTTCATTATGGTTTTATCAAATACAGTATATAAAAATAATATGAATATGATGAAACACAACAGAAGGTTGTGAAGATTGTCAAACTCAAATTTAATCAGGATTACATAAACATGCTTGAAGAGTGTTGTCAATTGTTATCAACCAATCTGTAGATTGCATCTTGGATAAATTTACTTTTTCTTGTCAGTGATAAGTGAGACAGTACAAACAAATGTTTAGTTTACCAATGACTGAAATTATTCATCAGCTATCATTAAGGTTGCAGTATATTTTTTGTTGATCAACCAGCCAGTTAATGTTTTAATTAATGGTTTAACTGTTACAGCTCGAGATGAAACCTTGAAATTCGAAAACAAGTAAAACTTGATGGGGATTTGGTTTTTTTTTTTGTTTTTTTTTGATATAACACTTTGCATCAGCAACTGCTCAGCTTTTCAGCTACCTTTCACCTTAGTTGTTGCAAGTATTATAAACATGGAATAATGATATATATTTTTATACTTATACCGTTTATAAGTATTGCTTGATTCTGATTATATTTTCCATGTTGCCTTCTATGGGCAGCGCAGCAGTTGATTGGTGAATGCTGCCGCCTTGCAGAAAATGCCAGGTTCACATCACTGGCTGACCATGGCTTTTCTGTGTCGAGTTTGCATGTTCCCCTGTCCTTTTGTGGGCTTCCTTGCATTTCTGCCAGGAATTCTACATTTACAGTGTTATAATTACTCAGTTGTTAAGTTGAAACTGGCAGAAAGTTGATAATTCTACTATGTGTGCATTACATGAAGAGGTAGGTTACTAATACTTTGGCCACCTCATAAGGGTGGCCAGAAGATGTTTGTTTAGTATCTAGAAATGATGAATCAAATTTGCCGGTATATGCATAGGACTTTCTGTTTTTGTCAAACAGGAATCGTTTCTCCACCTCTCACCTACCTGCTGTTATTGAGGAGCCTGGTGACAAATATTAACTACTCTCTCTGAACACTCAAAATGCCCCGTCATTTAAAAATAGAGCATACAACTGTTGTTCGCTCACAGTGTTGCTCTCCATCTGGTTCGGCAGCTTTCTCTCTCTCAAGTGCAGGCCTGGTTTAATGTGGGAGATGGTTTAAAATGGCTGTAATGTTTTTTCCTCTATTTTTTTTTTTAAACCATCCTCATAGTTCGCTATACCGAGAGGCTACTGTTGATGCACAGTTATGTCTTACACTGTTGATAAAATATAGGTTGTATGTATAGGTTTCCTTCGATGCTATTTGTTATATGAATAGCAACACTATAGTTGCTGTCTTTGCAGTGCAGTGCAAATACACATACGCTTTTGTCTACGTTGTAAGAGTGCGGTTGCATGACATGTTTAAATTATTGTGTGGGATGTCTGTTTTGTAGGACACCTGGGTTTGGAGGTGTGGTGTTTGTTTCTGATTCTGCCATATTTGCCCCTGGAGATGTTTGTTAATTATTGATTCACATTTGAAATTAATTCCAGGCTTTTTGCATAATTACACTCCTGCTAAGTCCCGACATTTCTTGAGCCACATAGTATATACCTTCAAATTTACTTTGTTTACTTTTGCATTTAGGTCTTTGATCTACTTAATTTGTTTTAGATGGTAATTTAAATCAGTGGGCTTGTCTTTTTTTAGTAGAAGCCAGAACTGTGTTAAAATTAGCTTTTTATTGTGTATGTGTCCTGTTGTCACCATCTTGTCATTCAGACTTGTAGAAGCACACCACAGCACTGGCATAAACGCTGCCTTGCTGCCCCACCTCTGATGGGCCAGGCAGTCAGCTGCCATGTGTGAATGACGCTGCTTTCACCATCCTCAGCATAGCTGTGTGAAATGGCACAGAAGACGACTGGAGAGTAGGAGATGGGGCATATTTTGAAAATTGGCACTTAGTTGTTAAGAAGCTGGCAGTGTCTGTGATCCACCCTCAGCATACTGGCACCCATTTCTGGAAGGTTGCCCAAACCTTGGCATGTTTAATACATGCCTGTTGTTGTGAAAATCTTGTCACTTCGGAATTAAGAGATTTTAATGCCTCAGGTTATGTCATCGCTAAGCCAGCTGCATTTTGAAATGTAAAAGAAATTGCATTCATATCAGGCCTAAATTTCTACACACTCAAATGAGAAAGAAATACAGTGTATAGCAAGACAGAAAGCCAGATGACCAAGCCAAATAATATTGGCTATACCAAGGTTTAAAATATATATTTGCAGAAATAGTTAGATAGCAGAAACTTGTCTTCTTTGCACTTAAATTTACAATTGAGGTTTTCTTATTTACATATTTGTATTTTCAGAAAACTGAAGTAGCTTAAAGCAATCACACAATTCTTTTCAAGAATCAAGAGATTTATTGCTGCACAAAAAAACCTTTGAAACAGTATGAAATATATATATAGTGCATAGTTTGTATGGGTTTGTGTGTGAGCGTGCATGCATGGGTATCGTTCTAGGTGCTGATTGTGCAGAGGGCTGTGCTACATTATCCTTTATCATACATTCCATTCAGCAAATCACACTTTTTAGAGTATTTTTCTGCTGCAAGTTCTAACAGCACCAATTAGTAATTGGTACAATACCTAACTGACTAGGAATAGTTTCAGTCATAGAAACCTAATGAGCTTGAAGTGAACTACACTGTTAGTTCAGGTTCTTTGCTACAAGTCTCAAGCTTATAGTTCAGTTACATGTAGTCAGAAGTCAGCTAATGTGGGTTTCCACTGCAATGCTTCTTGAACCATACTGTCATGTGACATTGTAAAATAAAGTACCAAGCACCCATCAACTTTAATTTGAGAAAAAGTGTGGTATTAACCATTCAGCAATTACAGCCATTATCACACTTACACATACACACACAATCATTTTTGGTGGCTAATAAACAACGGAACACACTAGCATAATTACAAACATAAGGATTGCATTTAATGCTCGAATAAAATTCCTTTGCAGTCAGTGACTGCCTGAATTATTGAACCTATGGACATAATCAAATGGTTAGTTTTATCCTTTGCTTTGCCTGGGCTTTACTTCAGCTGCTGCTTGTTTGTGGGTCTGTCTTAAGACTTGTCTTAGGTGAATGAAAACCTGGTCCACTGGGTTGAGATCATATGACTGACTTGGCCAGAGAAGAATATCCCATTTTTGTGCACTAAAAACCTAAGGTAGTTTTGGCTGTATGTTTTTGGTTATTATTCATCTGCAGTATAAGGCAGTATGTTATTTTGGCTGAATCTGAGCAGAGAGTATAGCCCTGTACACTTTTGTCAGCACTCAGCTCATCAATAAACGCCAGTGACCTGGGTCCTTTGGCAGTCATACATGCCCATGCTACAAAACTGCCTCCACCATCTTTGACAGATGATGTGATGATGCATCGGATCATGAGCTGTTCCTTCTCTAGGCTTTTCCCATCATTCTTGGACAAGTTTGTCTTTGTTTCATCAGTCCAAAGAATCTTTAATCCACAACTGGGCACGCTTTTTTGGGTGTTTTCTGCCAAAGTCTAATCTGGTCTTTCTGTTGTTTGTTACCGTTGTTTGAATCTTGTTGTGAAGCCTTTGTATTTAATTCATAAAGCCATCTGTTAACTGACCCCCTCAAGAGTCTTTATGACTTGGTTAGATGTTGTGAAACTGTTCTTCTTCTGTCGTCCAATTTAGTTGTCTTCTGTTGTCTTTCAGAGCTTTGGATGTTGGTGAATGTAACAGTCAGTTGCCTCTCTTTAAGAAAAGAGACTGACTAAATTGATCCAAATTTTGGTATTGGCCACTTTTTGCTGTCACCCTTTGGAAATTTATTATCTCTCTGCCTATTTTTTGCCTCCATCACTTGCATAGACACCTCTTTTTAATTCAACAAAGGCACATGTAGCACTCAGAACCACAACCAGGCCTTTTGTCTGCTTGATTAGTCATTGACTAATGAGGGAACAGACCACAACGTTTTAAATTCAGTAAGGTTGTTTACAAATGCCTGAAAACACATTTTTGTTCTAATATTTATGGACCAAACTGTATATTCAGTTTTTATGTCTTAGTTCAGGACAACTGTCTTTCAAGAGGTCTAATACAATTTCAGCACTCAACGGAACCTCTGTTGTCTGTCAGATGTGTGTGTCTGCAAATTTAGTCCCCGCTTTCTCGGCACACGTGCAAAATTAGTTTCGGCTTGCTGTCCTTATTGTTATCGAAGAGGAAAATCACAGCATACTTAAGCTGTTTGTACTTTGTTTCTTCTCGAGTAGATAACGAAACAGTCTGAGAAATTCAGGTACAGAGATGACCTGGCTCAGGAGAAAAAAACACAGACATCTGCAAAAACTGACTCAGACTTCACTTCAAAAACTTGGGAACAATTGAGATCCTGAAGTGATAATTTTTGTGGAACAAAAAAAGGGATTTGAATAATTTATGCTAAAATGCTGTTGGTCTGGATTTTTGGAAGTGTGGTGCTAACTCTTTGTAAGCACCTTGGATGAAAAGAACGAGTGTATACAGGCCCTTAAGGTTTGGCTTTAACATCAATTCCTTTAAAACATAATAAATTGTTGCGTATTCATTAGGGTTTTTTCTGTATGTCTTAAATCAGTGTAAGGCTCTTTTCTGAAGTTGAGAGAAATATGTGTGCCAGTTTTAATCAGTTTATCTTTTTATTTTCTAACTTTCTACAACCGCTTATATAATGGAGCAACAAAAATTCTGTCTTTAAATCTCTATATATATGAAATCCTGTGACTGTGACAGTAACTGTTTAGCAAACATGCTTACACCAGTACTGGTACTAAAGTCCACACTAAAGTCCACACTGGGTACTCAAGGGGTCGATTTGTTTTGCCCTTTAGTGAGCAGTGGTAGAAGCTTGGACTGGATCAGTGGTATGATGCTGTGCAGCTGCTGAGAAGAGAAGTCTTCTTGCATTCTTTTCTGCTGTATTTAGTATTAGCTCATCAAATTTGTGAATTAAGTAGATTTAATGCAGGACAACTATTCCACATTTTTTAATGCGGAAAAATACTGAATGTTTTTCCGCATTAAATCAAAAAATTTTTAAAAACTGTTACAATGGATTATTTAGCTAATATGAGGAACTAGCAGTATTTAATGACAGAGTATTAGTAGTATATATAAAAAAGTTTAATTGAAATATGATTACAGCTATCTATTTTCTTTATTTCCATGTCCAAGTATCCGAGGACAAGATTTGTGTCCACAATCTTTCATTGTAGGAAAACCAGGTGATTTTATATCTTTTATGTTGTACTCCTACTCATGTGAAGTAACATTCACCTTGCTTTAATAATATTTATATTAATAAGACCTTACCTTCAACCATTTATACAGGCTTGAGTTGCAGCCTCTAAAACCCTTTACACACATTCACTGAAACCCTGAACTTCTCCAGACTTTACCCACGTAGCTTTCGTGTGCTGTATACAAAAATCATATTTCTCACAGCATACTTTTTTTGTGTTGTGCCTCCTATATGTTCTAAACAGACACCAACCCTTACTAAAATCATATGAAGTTTCTCACATTATAATCATTCTGTTTACTGAACTCTAAGGCATTTTTATTGACCTAATAGTTTGGTAGTGCTGCTGCTCTTCCCATTTCATCATATAAGTATAAGTTTATTTGTACAAGCCAGAAAGTGAATAAGCTCACACCCCAATTATTGCATAACGCAAAAAGGTTTGTTTGGTAAAGTTCTATATTGCCTATTATAAGCAAATAGAAGCATACATGATATTCATTTAGCAGTTTTTCATTGTTACATTATTTATTTAATATAAATGAAGCCAAAATGAAGAAGAATACTTAGGCCCCCATGATTTAATTGCTTGTAGACTCACCTTTATTAGCAGTAAATTGAAGTAATTGTTTCCCGTATGACTTTATTAATATCTCACATTGTTGTGGAGGAATATTAACCCATTCCTCTTTACAACCTTGCTTCAGTTTATTGAGGTTTTTGGGCATTTGCTTATGCACAGATCTCTTAAGATTCCACAACAGCATTTCAATGAGGTCGAGGTCCAGACTTTGAAAGGTCAACACAAAGCTATGAGACCTTTTTTAAGCAATCGGATGTAGATTCATTGATGGGCTTTAGATCTTTGTCCCATTGCAGAACGTTTTGATCAAATTTTAACTACTGAACAGATTATAGTCTAGTATAGGAATGGGATCGTAGTGGATTCAATGACTACAAGGTGCCCAGGTCCTGTGGCTGCAAAGTGAGCCCAAATCCTTAACCCTCCACCACTGTGCTTTTTGAGGGAATTAAATTATACTGGGTAAATCCTGTGTTTCCATTGTAATATCCAATCGTAAAGTTGGTCTTTAATTTTATTTAAAGTAATAAAAAAGTCTTTTACACTGAGCAGTTTGTTGTTGAAATTCTTTAACACAGTGACTAAGGATAATTTTTGCACTGATGCTGCCCCAATTCTCCACACTGACTATAACCTCAAGTGTGTCATTCTAAGCTGCTGAAATCTACCTGGTTTTTGAGGTAGAATGACGTGTTATTTTTTTTTCCCCCACCTAAAACGTTTACCTCACCTTCATGTCTCCATGGCAATTAAGGTGTGGAAGTGAAGTAGCAGGTTTAGCTGAATGAGCACCTGCTTACACTCAGTGCCTAGCCCAAAAACACATTTGGTGTTTTGCTTTGTTTAGTTTTTTTTTTTTTAAGCTTTGAGATAATGTAAGTACAGGTCTTTTCTGTTAGCATATGTGCCTGTGCTTGTTGCAGCTCTGCCAGTTATTCAGTTAAGTAATTGATTTATAATTTATGGCAGGTACACCTCCCTTGTTGCCTGCAGTTTTTCCTCGCCCCAAGATACCAATCCAACAGGCTGTGTACTGTAGCACAGATTCAACAAAACCTGATCTTGTTAGGGTAGAATTCAAACAGACAAGGTATACTGAAGAACATAGATAGAAAAGACAATCATGATTTACCTTGTAGAGTTAGTAGTTCTTAGTTAGTATGCTAAACAGCTTTTTTTTAATGTAGGATTTCACTTCAGTATTCATTTAGTTTTGTTTGACTTTCTTGCTTAACACTGAGTCACTGTTGAACCCTATTGTTTCTTGCTTCATCAAAGGGTAAATCTACACTGGCAGAATAGTGGTCAAATGCTCATCGCCATTCTTTTCTATGTGCCTAATTTAACCTTGTTGATCTGAGTCAGCAAGTTGTAACATCTTTCCAGTGCAACAAAGGAAATATTTTGTCTTGCTGCTCAACTTAGATTTATGAAATCATATTTTACACGTTCTTTAGCATGAGAAGTGTGAGTAGTTGCCGTTGACGCATTTTCAATACTGGGCTGGATTTGGGTGTGTGAGACTGTTGTCAGACCCTCCTAAACCGGTTGGAAGTGATATAATTAGGTAGCTAATTGTCTTGCACCTCAGAGAAAGTTGATTTAGCATACTGAGTTCCAATAAGTATAATCTTACTTTTTGACTTTTTACCAGCTCTCTACTTCCTTGTAACCTGTTTTGGAGAGATTTATTTTGGAACAGTGGTTTGTTCTCACCTTCTCCCAGTTTGGCATAGCTCCTCATTGCCACTCCTTCTATACATGTACCAGCAGCATTGGAGGAAGTGAAGTAAAACAAGGACAGAGCAAGCAGAGAGGCAGGCAACATTTGTAGCTCAGTCCTTAATAACATTTCAGGGCTAAAGCTCAAAAATCTAACTTCTAATTAACACCAAACTTTGATTCCTGAGTGGCTCCTTGTTGCTGTTTTTTTCCCCGCAATTTCATATTTATTATTCATATTTTATCATTGTCATAATTTTTCCTGAGGTACTGACTCTCAGCTTCCATATCCTGCAATTTATTGCTTGTAAGTGTAGTAGTGATAGATCATTAAAACCAATAGACCCATGGTTCAGTTTCCATGTCGCTCACCTCCCCTTCTCTTGTTTTTAATTAATCAGCTTAGCATAGGACCCAGAACCCACCTCCCGTTCAACCCTCAAATCCCACCTTCCCTCAGGAAATGTTTACACACACACACTTGCATTTCAGCAACTGTGCACAACAACACTTTTCCAAGGACACAGTGTTCACTGGAACACTCACACTGTACTGTTTTAAATTAACAACAGCACTCCTACATGCTGGGAGGCAAAGGCATGTAGGTTAAATCCACAGACCTTTTCAGGTTTTTATAAAGACAAATAGGTAAAGTGCAAATACAAATGGTGTAAATTGGGTCAAATAAAATACAACATATCCTCCCACAAAATATCTGACTTTACACCAATGACGCAAGCAAATGAGCATATATGGTAATAGTATAGATCCTCTCCATCACAATTTGACAAAACAGAACAGGTGATTTTAGAATGACTGTTTCTTACATACGGTATGTGACTATTAGTATCCGTATATATAATGTGTGTGGAGGCCTTGACTAAATTGTGTACCAGTGCTGCAAAAAATAATCATAATCACAATGTCAGCCTTTTCAATTATATTAATTAAATAAATATTTGTGTGTGAATGGCAACATATTCTTGGTGTGCAGTTAGCTTGTAATGTACCCACCCTTATCCCCCAAACAGGAATCTTTCATGTTTTTATAGTGCACATCTATTGATTAACAAAATATATATATATATATATATTAACAAAATATATATATATATATATATATATATATATATATATATATATATATATATATATATATATATATATATATATATATATTGGCTCTGCCATTCTCAACCACCTTTGGGGCTTTGGGGCTTTCAGCCTGTGTTCAGCACAGATGTTCCTGGACACTGTGCCTGCCACTTGGTTATGGCATTCCATGTATGCCCTGCCTCCTAGCATCTTGCACCCTGCTGTTATGTGCTGGATTGTTTCAGAGGCACCTTTGCACAGCCTGCACCTGGGGTCCTGCCTGGTGTGGTAGACCCCGGCCACTATTGATCTTGTACTCAGAGCCTGCTCCTGTGCTGCTAGGATTAGTGCCACTGTGCTGTCTTTCAGTCCAGTTTTGTCCAGCCACTGGTAAGATTTTTCGATATCAGCCACTTCTTCTATCTACCGGTGATACATACCGTGCAGGGGTTTGTCCTTCCATGAGGGTTACTGCTCTTCCTCCCTTTGTTCCTCTGGTTTCTGCTGCCTGAGGTATTTGCTAAGCACGTCATGACTTGGGGCCATCTTCCTGATTTACTCATGGATCTTAGTCATTTCATCCTGTATAGTGGCTCTGACACTCACTGATCCTCGGCCTCCTTCCTTCCGCTTAGTGTACACTCTCAGGATGCTGAATTTGGGGTGAAACCCTCCATGCATTGTAACTTTCTCATCTCGATGTCAGTGGCTTCCATCTCGTCCTTTGGCCAGCTTATTATACCAGCGGGATATCTGATGACCAGAGGGCATAGGTGTTTATCGCCCGTACTTTGTTCTTCCCATTCAGGTGAATTCTCAGGACTTGCCTTACTCTTTGGGGGTACTCAGTGGTTCTTGTTTTCTTTGCGGCCTCTTCGTGGCTACCTTTTGCCTGTGGGATCCCAAGCCATATGTAGCTGTCCTCAATATCTGCTATCTTGCCTTCCTGTAGTATAATCCCTTGAGTTCTGATTTACCTTTCATCTCCTTGCTACCATCCAACCACACCTATCCAGTGCGAATGACATCCCGATGTGATGACTGTATAACCTGCTGGTATGTATCAGCGAGTCAATGTCTTGTTCGCTCCTGGCATACAGCTTGATGTCATCCATGTAGAGGAGGTGGCTGATGGTTTTGCCATTCCGTAGTCTGTATCCGTAACTGCTCTTGGTGATGATTTGGTTGAGGGAGTTCAGGCTTATGCCGAACAACAGTGGGGACAGAGCATCTCCTTGGTATATGCCGCGCTTGATGTTGACTTGTGCAATTGGCTTGATGTTGGCCTCAGGCCCTGGGTTGTTTTCCACTTTCCAGTTGAGTTCTCAATGAAGGCTCTTAGGGTCCTGTTGATCTTTTATAGTTCCAAGCATTCCATGATCCACATGTGAAGCATAGCATCATAGACTTTCTTGTAGTCAATACAGGCAGTGCACAGGTTGGTATGTCTGGTCTTGCAGTCTCGGGCGACTGCCTTATCTACCAGTAGCTGGTGCTTTGCTCCTCCGGTGTTACTACCAGTTCCTTTCTGGGCCCTGCTCACGTATTGATCCATGTGCCTGCTCATCTTAGCCGCTATGATGCAGAGCTTCCATGTTGTGCAGAGGCAGATTATTGGGGGTAGTTGGATGGGACTGTTCCTTAGGGGGTCCTTTGGGATCAGGACTGTCCGGCCTTATGTTAGCCATATCCACATTTACCAAGGTATCCAACGGGATGATCTTGTGGTACCTGTCTGCAAGCTGAATATCAGAAGAAGCTGGATGAGCCAGTGGGAAAATGACCTTAAACAAAGGAGTAAATCTACTACAGAATAGCTTTAGAGAAGCAAAATCTGCCTTTTGGAGTGGACCAGTCAGAGTCCAGTCCTCAAACCAGTAAACATGATGTGGAAAGCCTGCAGGAGAAACGGTCTCATAATAATAATAATAGGCTTTTCTATAGCACCTTACAAGCCTCTCAAAAAATAAAGCTGAAGCAGCTTTGGATGGAAGGAACCATTTGCAGCTTTAAAGTACAGATACAGGAAACTCCTGCTTGAAATTATTGCTGCGGTTGGTTCACATTAAGTGATTTGTATTGCTACGTAGGTTAAACTGGTTCAACTACTTCATAAAACTGTTACCATTCCTTTTGGTCCTTGCCATAACCTAACAGGAATGGGGTTTTTGAAGGGACTGCATGTCTGTTTGGATGGAAGATTAGTGTGACTGAAGTGAAGATTTGAAGGTAATGAAAGGCCATTATCAAACAAAATGTGGACTGTGTTATGTTCTGCTTGTAGTTGCTTACTACATTACACAGCAATCATTAGAGTGAAGAAATGTGTTCAAGGCATATCACATTCACTTTGGATGGGGTCCATCCAGGGTGGCAACTAGTGTAGTGAAGCATGTTATCGGCACGAGAGAACATTTCTTGAAGGTAACATGAAATAAACAGTGGGCAGGACAGGAAAGGAAATTAAATGGCCAAAAATAAACCCAAAACAGACAGATGATGGTTAAATATGTCTGTTTACATAACAATGAGCTTGTCTGCTGGTGTTTTGTTATCACTGGTAGTGAAAGTGATGAGTCAGAAATTATCTAAACAGCAATGTTCAATGGAACAATGACTGAAATTTGGCTTGATTCTTGGGCTTCTTCATAAGAGGTAAAAAGTTGATTAATTATCAATGGATGGACCATATGTAGCTCACTATGTAAATCTTGTACATTTGTCAGGATGACATTGGTGGGTTTTGCTGAGATGGTGAATAACACGGCAGGTACTTCTACGTCAGCAGTGTCAGCAGCTTGTCACATAATTATTTCAGAAGGAGAATCTCAAAATCTGGATAGTTCATGATGTGTAGTTCCACTGGAACTATTTGTATAGAAAGACAAAAATTGTATTACTTTAACATATTAATAATGTCTAGTCAGTCCTGAATTCTACAGGTGGTTGTATGATTAATTTGAGAATGTGAATTAAGTGAGTGACAAAGAGGAATGGGCATGGAATCGACAGAAAAGTGAATGGAAAAATTCTCAGCTTGGCAAGAGAAATCAAAATGCTTACTGCAGCACAAAGTCAGATTCTCTCTCACACACACAACACACACCAGCCCATGGGTGTTGGCAGTATCAGGACTCTACTGAATTTGTGATCATGTAACGTAAATATGTAATTTACATGCTCCAAAAACACCAAATATGCTGGCAGTTTTTTTCCACATGATTTTCTATAATTATGTCCAAATAATTTATAAAAGACACACTGTAGAAAATTAAGAAGCCAGCGACTGCGGCAGTCAGCTCTTTCCAAGTTGCATAAAATCCCAACTTTCTGGATTTGTGTGTCAGTATCACTAGAATCATCGCAATACGATGTCTGTAGTAGAATGCATTACCTATTCTAAATATATTTAATTGTCTGTGTAGACTACCTTTACAGGAGCTAAATACATATCACATGCAAGGAGAGGGCCTGTCTGTTTTTTTTTGTTCTATGTTTTATTGTTAAGTTTTTTGCATTTGGCTGTGTTGTAATTTTTTCTTTCTTTCTCTACTTGACAATCCCGCTTCATCTCTCAGCAAAATGTCACGGCTAGAACTGCAGTGTAAAGGTTGACCAGTCATCTGACTGGTGTTAGCCCCTGCAACTAGCTGGGATGGCAGTGGTAGCTGGCACACACACACCAAGAACAGTACCTTCTTTTTTCTGAGCAGAGTGGGGGAGCTCTTAAAGGGTTATATTTATTAATCTTCTCAGTCAGGAGAGTGTTCCCCAAGGCAAACAGGTCACATTAAAGAACATTTTCCCAAGTGTTTCCAAACCTTACACCTCATTAAGTTAAACGTCATGGTGGAATATCGAAACCAAAAAGTGTCAAAATGACTTAAGTAACATTACGTTGTCATTTCTTGCTTGTAAACAATGGTGTTTCTACGACTAGCATCACTAAAGTTAAAAGGATTGTGCCTTGAACATTTTTTACTCACTTAGTGGGAGGGCAGATCTCTCTGTGTGAAGCCTCTGCCGGAGAGTGGATGTGTGTGCCACAATTTCCTTAAACTTAAAACCCCTAATTTTTAGTTTGATTTGTCTGTGGTAGCTGCTATATTTGGCTTCCGTAGTCACAGATGCTTTAGCTTAATAAGCAAGCGACCTTGTGTTTGAGTTTGCCCGTTTGTGTGACAGATTCTAATCACCAAGCTAACTAAACAGCTGCACTCTAACTATTTGTATAAAAAGACAAAAGTTTTATTACTTTAATATATTAATAATGTCTAGTCAGTCCTGACTTCTACCGGTTGGTGTATGATTAATTTTAGAATGTGAATTAAGTGAATGACAAAGAGGAATGGGCATGGAATCAACAGAAAAGTGAACGGAAAAATTCTCATCTTAACAAGAGAAATCAAAATGCTTACTGCAGCACAAAGTCACATTCTCACACACACCAGGCCATGTGTGTTAGTATGGTAGTGTTACAATGCATTCACACATATGTATACAAAGTAGTTGGCAGTATCGGGCCTCTACCGAATTTGTGATCATATAACGTAAATATGTAATTTACATGCTCCAAACACACCAAATATGCTGGCAGTTTGTTTCCACATGATTTTCTATAATTATGTCCAAATAATTTATAAAAGACACACTGTACTAAATCAAGAAGCCAGCGACTGCGGCAGTCAGCTCTTTCCAATTTGCTAAAATCCCAACTTTCTGGATATGTGTGTGAGTATCACTAGAATCATCGCAATACGATGTCTTTAGCAGGATGCATTACCTATTCTAAATATATTTAAGTGTCTGTGTAGACTACCTTTACAGGAGCTAAATACATATCACATGCAAGGAGAGGGCCTTTTTTTTATTAATTTCATGCCCTGTCGTTTTTGAATACCTGCATACGCCAGCCACCATGTGGTTTTTGTTTGTTCTATGTTTGTTTTTTGTTAGGTTTTTGTTTTTTTGCCTTTGGCTCTGGTCTAATTTTTTCTTTCTTTCTCTACTTGACTATCCTGCTTCATCTCTCAGCAAAATGTCACGGCTAGAACTGCAGTTTAAAGGTTGACCAGTCATCTGACTGGTGTTAGCCCCTGCAACTAGCTGGGATGGCAGTGGTAGCTGGCGTACACACACACCAAGAACAGTACCTTCTTTTTTCTGAGTAGAGTGGGGGAGCTCTTAAAGAGTTATATTTATTAATATTCTCAGTCAGGAGAGTGTTCCCCAAGGCAAACAGGTCACATTAAAAGAACATTTTCCCAAGTGTTTCCAAACCTTAGACTACACGCACACACATATATATGACAATTTGAAATGATGCAGAAAACAAACGCAATCAAAATGTTTTAGATGTAGTTTTTTTCACTCCTGTGTTTGTGTGTCTACCTTGGAGAGATGTGGCTAATCTGCTCAAAGGAACAAGACAAACTTAACCTTTATTGTTTTCTGTGTTCTGCAGCCCAGAATGTGACGTTGGAAGAGATCCTCTCTTCCTACAAACAGGCCTGTCAGAAACTCAACTGTAAACCGATACCCAAAGTGCTCAAACAGATACAGGTAAGTCCCAGTTTAAATTGAATATATGAGCACACACAATGTGGTCAATCAGCCTAATGTTGACAAAATTATCTCTAGATTTCTGCCCATTTTTTTGCCCAGTTGTTCTTGGTTTCTAGCTCAATTTATTTGACCAAACAAAATAATCACTTCACCCAATTCATAAGAAGGCTGTTTGAACTTATTATTAAAGTATTTTCTTTTCCATCCGTTGTATAATTCTATAATCCATTCCTAAAATCGTTAGCAAAAGGCTCTCAAAACCCTTTCGCCTCTTTTTTTACCCAGTTTGATGTGAACACTTCAGCCTTTCCACTGCTGTTAATGCTACCACTGCTGTTTATTAAACTTTTGTCATCAGAAAACATTCATCAGCTAATTAGGATACCCTATATATGCCACAAGTGCAGTTACAAGGACATGAACCCTCAACATCTTTCCACACACGAGAGAATCATTGTGTGAAGATTTGCATGATTTGATGATAAGTTTTAGTTATAAAGTTATAAAGAGTGGCCACACAAACACTCTCTATCCTTTTATTAATGAATAACAGGCCTTAAGAATAATATAGGATATATAACCTGTCTCTCTTGTGACGCTATTGAAAATTGATTGAACAGTGAGCGGATTCAATTTTATTTAGTCGGTACTTTCTCTCAGACTCACATATTGTCACCAAACAGTACAGATGAATTACTGAGCAGACATTCACTTTGGTGCTGTCTTATATAATGTATGTTTTTTTTTTACCATGCTTTGATGAACCTTTAAAAGAAAAAAAAAACCTTTCTAAACATTTACCCTGAAAACTGAAATACTTCAAATTCCCGTTAATGTTGTTTGAGGGCTAGACCTGATGTGCCATAGCATGGCTCTAGGCCAGTACTGCTAGTGTGCAGTAGAGGTAAGCCTTTATCCCTTCTCGTCAAAGATGGTTGTTATTCCCAACAGGCTGGCCTTTTCTGTGGGATAGCCAGCACAGTCATGTGTGCCATAATCTCTATGTATGAGTAGTTCAAATCCAGTAGGGATTTTTAACCTTGTGCCTTTTGGATGTGAGTTATGAATTCCTTTGTATTATTTTTGTTAACATGTTCAGAACTTATGTAGCTATAGTTTTTACTGAATGTAAGAGGAGAGACATTTTTGTCCCAGCTGGCAAAGCACATGTATCGCAGAGCTTACATGAAGCAGTTGGAGTGGTTTCTGGTTTCTTGTTTCTTTGTTAGCTGAGGGACATGCATTGTTTGTCCAGGACTTTAGACAACTGGGCTTAAATTTCTGTGTGTGGGATTGCAGAGAGTGTGCATAATTTAAATGATTCCTTCAAATGGAGCACTCATAATGAAGGAACTTCTTGCCCACATGTACAGCAATGTTAAATTGTGACAACGCACTTTGCATTTGTATTTATATCTCTCTCTATACAAAGCTGCTAACCCCACTGCTATGCAAATGGGGATCAACATCAATGAAAGTGGAAGTCACTCATAAAAACCATCAGAACCCGAAAGGAGCAGCACGTGGTACTGCCATTGATGCCAATATAAACATTACTTCTCAGGATCCACAGAAAAGCAGGAAAAGTTTTAGTGTTGTCCAACCTATGCCTTTCACTTAAAGAGAATCCAGAGAGGAGATGTCTACTTTCTCAGCCAAATGGTTTGTGGGTGGGTAAGTGTAAGTGTGTGGGTAATTGTTTAAGTGGTTGTTTGGGTGTGGGGCTGTGTAGGTGTGTGTGTGTTTAAGTGTGCATGTTTTTGGGGGTTTTTTTGCATGCGATCAGCGGTACAAAGAAATATCTAACCAGCAGTTTGGTTTGCCTGTTTTAATCATTCTATTAATGCACCAGCAAATATCACATTATGGTTCTTACTATAGCTCTGCTGCTGCACAGATCATCTTCTGTTTAGTTTAACTACTGTGCTGATTGTCACTGTTGACACAAAAAATGACAGTTGTTTCAAAATTATTTTTAAAAATGTAGACATTATCAGATGTTGCTTACTATCAGCAATTTGAAAGAGACAATAAATTAAAGCAGGGGTTCAGAGAATTCCTTAAGTTGGAGGAGAGTGATGACATTTAATCTGAAACTTAATGTGAAGCATTTAGGGTGGAAATTACCCCCCTCCCCTTTTGAAAAAAAAAAATACTTTAGACCCTGAGCTAATAAAACTGTACATGTATTTGGTAAGTTTCATTGCAGATTGAAAAAATCCTTCTGGTTGTATTAGGCATTGTGTCCCAGATGTTATATGGCTGCTCACTAGGTAATGCAAATTAACGCAATAGTTCTAGTGAATGTGTCCAAACACGGTCATATGCAAATATAAAAGTCTGCCTTCAAAAAACGACTGTGTGCACCGTTTTGTTTAGCTACAAAATCATCATAGCATTACTGGAAAATGTTATTGCTAGATGTAATGGCTCTCTTACTGTTGAACTGTGTGTATGCAGTTAAAATGGTGTCACTCAGCTTTTATTTTGAAGGAACACTCATCACTAAAGTAATTCCCTCTGCTCAGACTCTGCAGGGTCACATTAGCACTTTCTCCTGTTTGCTCTGTGATACAGTCGCCACAGCACACACTCATAAACCCCTAACTGGGCCTCCCCACAACAGCTTTTAACTATTGTACCTGGAGGTTTGTCTCCATGTGAGAGTAATGACGCAAGTGAGTCCCAGCTGGAAACACATCTGTGATTCAAGAGACTGCAGAGAAATCCCCACACTCCTGGTCAGCTGAAGGAACGAAGTTGGGTTAACATCTCAGCTACTTGAGAAAATGCACGTCCTTCTGCTAAGCTGCTGCTGTGGGTTCCATTTAGTTCTATATTCTGGCTAATTTTGATCAAAAGTTGACTGACCTAGGGGTCTTGGTTTTTTGTCATTGCTCACTTTCACAATGTCTGGAATTTCTCTGTACCTCCCCTCCACTGTAGTCTTTTGGTACACTACAGCCCCCTCACATTTCTGCTTAGTCACCCTTGCAGTAACCAGCCACATACAAAAGCAAGCCAGACCAAATGGCCGACCAGAGAGAGAGAGGGGTTGGCAAGAGGAGCTCAGCTTGCGTACTGTTCTTTCCAAGTGCCCTGTACACATGGGCGCTTGCCAGGAACCCTACAGATTATGTAAATTGCAGACAGTTGTGTTTGTGTGTTTTTGTATATGGTTCACTATTTAGCAGCTGCATGTTGAGTGCCTGCTCAGCTTTAACCCCCGCTGGACTCGTAAGGCCTGTTTATTTGGTAGTCCTGTGTCACATTTCGGCTGCTGCAGTTCCGTACTTGGTCTCTCTAAAAGCTGGTTATATCCTGCAGGGAATATACAGGGATATACATTAACATGTGCTGTGAAGTCATCTCTTTGCATTGTGTCACACACAAACATTAACAAAGCTATTCAGGGGCCACGTAGGCCATGATGTGTTTTAAGGGCTGGACCCAAGCCTGTATGTCTAGTGTAAATTTGTCAGTGGCCTGAGAAATGTGGCCTCCTTTTGTCCAAATATGGAAAATACAACTGATTTGCCATGTTGGTATCATCTAAAGGCACATTTATTAAAGTGATATCTGGAAATATCACGTGATTGTGGGAGTCCCTTGTCCTATAGCAATAAAACTGCAATCATTTTTTTAGTTTTAAGCATTTGATTTTATATCTTAAATTGGCTTATCGTGGCAAACAGTTTTGTCTCTACACAAGGTAACATTGTTGAACAGATTATTATGTGCGATGAAACTCCTGATGGTGGCAGTTCTTCAAGCTTAAATTAGTTAGTTTTAGGACTAACTAACAATAATAACAATAAGTGAATTTTTTTTCAGGTATTAATACATACATACACTTTTGATATAAATCATATTTGTCATGTTTATTTTATTTTTAAAAATGGAAACTTTGTCAATTTTAAACTATATTTACAACAATGTGGAACAAGTGAAGATTTCCAAAATATTGTTTGAAGCCTCTGTATAAAACACTGCATACAACACAAAAAAAGCAAGATTTGGCACTGCAGTTAATGAACAGCGTCAGAGATGAAACTACATTTGGTCCGCCTACAACACACACACTCTTATTCCACTGCTTTTTTTTCCCATATTTGGGTCCTGCCAGCTCTGTCAGAGTGACATTTCTTCTGGTAAAGTCCTTCTCACTGACAGATGTCCAAGGTAATTGTAGATGAAGACTGACTTGCTGGTAAATTTGTCTTCATGCAATTTACACTAACTGTATCCTGAGTGACAGATTATGATTTAAGATATATTTCAAAAAGTTTGTTTGAAATATGGCTTAAATCATAATCTGAGAAAATTGTTTTCATTTTTCATACATATTGATCAGCAAAAACCTAAACACACTAGTGCTAACAAACAGTATATGTTTTTATAAAAAGAGTATAATGAAATAAAAAAAGCAGGTGTGTCATTATTGGTTAACTACCTGTCAGCACATAAAGTTGTTTTTTTTTTTGTTTTGTTTTTTTACCCTTAACTTTTACTTAGTATTATTATTATTATTAACTTTTATATATTATTGTGTTTTTTGGAGACTGTAGCTTTTGTTCTTTTACCCACAAATTAGGTTAAAAAGTCAAAGTCTGTTTTTCAATATCTGTTCTCTGTACTTGTGTTCTCGCAGACTTGTGAAACATCATCAGTCAAAGCCCAAGTAGTGTTCCAATTCAAAGTTCCCGTCTGACCAAGTACAGATCAAATATCCTGAAGTGTTCTCGCTCCACCCTCTTTGCCAAGGATGCTCTGGGAACAGACTTGTGTGGACTTGCGATAGCTAGGTTTCCCAAAGTGCCTTGTGTGTACATCAGCAGTCTTGACGAAGAGTTTAAGCTAAGCTCAGAGCGCATTAAAAAGTTACCCAAGTACTGCTATTGCACCGCATTATCAAGTTGTATTATTCTTTCATGCGAGAAGGTACCACTTTAGATTCATATAATATGTGCTTTATCCAAATTGTTTCTATTTGTAAATTTGATCAGACATTTTAGGCACTGCGAACATTTATTCAGAGGAGACAGCGGCCATGTCAGCAGCCTGCAGCTTAACTTCTGAGAGGATCTGTCGGATAACGTCTGCGGCCATCCAGGGGGAAGACAGACTTATCTCAGTAAACTGTGGTAGTTGTACCACTAGCTCTGTTGTTGGTAACATTTTAATGTATGTTGTTATTCCCTTTGAAAGACAAGGGAGAATCTTGAAAAATTTTGCCGTCAGTTTAAAAGAGATTTTTGTAACATTGCAGATTTTGTAACTGCACATTAGCTATTGTACAGTTGCATTTCAGTGTAATCATCAGTACTGAGCTAAGCTGCTGCTGTCGCCAAGGAAGCTGGTGCTCCAATTTTAAATAGTTCTCCCTTCCTCGGAGTCCAGACTCCAAGTTAAAACTTGCCAAGTCTGAACTCCCAAGTTTGGAAGTCCATACTTGGTGTACTTTGTATTTCGAAGTGGCCAAAGTTCCCGGTTGCGGCATGTTTGCTTTGGTACACAAACATGCTAGAATTTCCAGTCACATGGGATTTGCGGTGTAGAACGTCCAGTTGTTAAGTGTGTTGCCCACAGTTTACTCTGTCAACTGTCAGAGACCAGAAATCTCTAACAGGTGGTGGAAACAGTCTTTATGTGTAAACTGTCCAGTCTTTGCTCATCCTTAGGGATGTCCCCAGCAACACATCTTTTTTTAAGGTGTGATATTTGTCATTCCCATTTTTTAGGGGCCTGTTATGTCATGCAGGAAGCAATGAACCCGTAGTACAAGTAAACCAACATCTGTGTGATCAGACGGGCACAGAGCAGTGATAGCGCTGTGACAGGAAGGTAGAGGTTATGGAGTTTGTGCTGAATTGGCTGGGCAGTGAACTAGAGAGAGAGGGATTTGCTGTAACATAGTTTGCGGGCTCTGTTTTCATGTTTTTGTGCATGGTTGGTTGTTTGACGAGGGCAAGAGGTTAAAACAACTTTACATTGTTTAATCTGTGATGCTGTGGTAGACTGTCACATGATAGATGGTATGATAAAGTTTAACACACACTACAAGCAGGATCAGCTGGCACAAATGGTGGGACTGTCATCTGAGCGTTCAAGGCACTTGCTGCTCGCCGTAAGCCTGGGTTAGCCCACTTTAGTGGTGCTGAGGATATCCTAGCTTTGAACATGTTTTTAATGTGTCAGACAGACAAACAGTATATCCAAGATAGACCCCGGCCCTCAAATACGTATTGTCTTGCACTAAACTCCAGAAATAATGTAGAAATAGTTGATTTGCACGTGTGTTCATAAACTACTTTTATCATCTTCTAAAAGAGTCCCTGTGGTTTAAAGTTTAGCTCCGCTCTTTAGCCATCTTTATCTCTTTGTGCCTGTTTAGCCATAATGTTCACACTCCTTCGTAGTATTTAATGTTTTGGTGGTAGGGGTCAGCATTGAATAATTTTCAGACTTGCTGTAAAGGACATGTTTTAGTGCAGCACACCCTAATATGTGTGGGGCTGTATATCCAACCAGTCAGTGCTCATGTTGATCCCTGTGTCCAGCACAACTTTTAAAACAACCATTTGGTACTAATGTAATGGCTTTTATCCAATGTATTTTAAATGTCAGTTGTATTTTCTACATTTTCTGAACACTTGGTAACTCACTATTGTTTCACTGCAGTTTCCAGATTTTTCCTTGTTACAGATATCAGTAATAGGGATGGTCCCTTACTTTCTACGCCAGCAGGTACAGAGAAATCTGCAGGTAGCACCTGTATTTTGGATCTGATATTCATAGTAAACAGTTCATAGTAGACACTTTAAGCTTGAACACGCAATGTTTGGCTCAACAAGGAAACAAGAATTTAACCAATTTAAATAGTTACAAGAATAGAAGACATGACTGTCAGCGCTTGCAAATAAATCTGTGTTTATGAAACACTACAGACAATCACATGCATTTTACACTTGCCCAGTGGGACATCTGCATTACAGATTCCACTTGCCCAAACATAAAGTTTTTTTGTGCCAGGGTGGGGAAACAAGCATTATTGTTGAGCTGTGCCATATACTGTACCTTGTATTTAGAAAATGCACTGATATGAGGTTTAATAAGTATTTCAACCACATTAAAATTAATCAAATGAGACAGGAAATACATTTCTAAACATTGAAGGATTAATGAAAGTACCCAAACACATAATGCATTTAGGACGGAACATGCTTGAACAATGCAAATTGTTAAAATGTGGATTGAGGACAGCCGCTTGAACATCATTTTAACTACCTTGATGTCCTAGTTTGACATTTGTTTTAACAAACTTAGTAAATCTCTAGTAGAAAAATTGCTGTGGACATCATGCTTCATTTAGTGTGTTCAGGGTTCTGTGTCTTGTCTTCGGACTCAACATGTTGCCTGGATGAACCGGGATTTAAACCACTAACCCTGTGGTCCATGAACAACTGCTTAATCAGCTTAGCCACTCCGATATTATACTGATTATCACAGGCATTATGACAGACAAATATTCATCTGTGACAGTAACTGTCAGAGTAGACATGGTTTTCGAAATAGAAACAATATCTTCTGTGCTTTCCAACTGGGTCATTGTTACAGCTTGCACAGTCTATATGTCCTCTGATAGGCTGGTGTCCTGTTTGGGATAGGCTAAACAAGAACAAAAATTTGTTTGCCTAATGTCAGCTGTGATAGGCTCCAGCATTCCCGGAACACGTCCCAGGATAAGTGGTTTGAATGATAGATTGATACATTGATGATTCCTCTCCTTGTTTGTGGTTTTGTTATCCCTATAAATGTTTAAATATCCTGTATCTGCTGTGATTGTTGAACAAAAGCTCAACTTGAAGAACTTTCAAAATCTTTTGGGCAGCAGCCCCAGTATTGATTGACTGAACGTGCAAGGAGCAAAGTTTAAAAACACAAATATGACCTACTGACTCTGGTTCTTTGTGTTTCTGCAGGAATTGAAAGACCTGACTCAGCGAAATGAATGCTTAGATCTGAAAGGTAAGCACCGGGTCCCCAAGTCATATTTCAACACTAGAAAATGCATTAAATAGTAGTAGATGTGTTGTACCTCTGTTTGGGAAGTACAACATATCACAATACATACAGTCACAAAGAAAAAGTAATGGCACTTTTGGTAATTTCCTGGTTTTCTCCATAAATTGGAAATGAAATGTGGTCTGATCTTCATCAAAGTCAAAAATAACAACAAACACAACATTTCCAAGCTGATGAAAATGTGATCCTTAATGTAAATAAAGGCAAACTGTGTATAACTTATTGAACCACCTTTGGCAGCAGTAACTTCAAGTAAGCTTTACTGGAGCTGTGGATTAAACCTGCACGTGGTTCAGGAGGATCTTTGGACTATTCTCTCTTACAGAAGTGCTTGAGCCAGCCATTTTCCAAGGTTGTCTGGAGTGAACGGCTCTCTCGAGGGCTTCAACTTTACAGTTACTTAACAGTTGCCTGCTACGAAACTGCTTTGTGACATGTGCTTGTTTTCCAGGTTTAAGAGAATATACGGTATTTTTGACACAGTACCATCATCTCCACTTATAGACTATATGTCAAAATGTAGACTGATGAATATCTCGTCTTTGAGATTACCCTGTAACCCCTTTTTAGCTACACCTCTTGAGCATAGGTCTTCTGAGATCCTTTTTAGCAGGTTTGGTTCGCATCAGCTGATGCTGCTTGTGAAGCACTCTGACCCTGCTTGAGTGTTTCTATAAGTCCAGTTAGCTTTAAACCACACCTTCATTACTATTTCATTAATTGGTTTCCAGGTTTGGTAACACCTGACTCCAGTGCACTTTAGTGACATCAGAAGCCTAGTGTTGCCATTACTTTTTCTACCTTCACTTTGGATGTTTCACTTTGTCCTTAAGTTTTTGTTTAATCAGTTCAGAACTACAGTATTATATTTTTTGATATCTGTGACTTCTTTGGATAAAAGCGTCTAAATGTTAATGTAGTGAAGATCAGGTCCTTTTTCTTGACCAGTTAATGCATAAAACACAGAAATTGCAAACTACTATTACTTGTTTTGCAACTATACAAAAAACATTTACAAGATTCTGTATATTTCAATATTTAGAAACTTATAAATCTAATAAAATAAAACATATATTCCTTTTTTTCAGGTTTTCTGCTAATTTAATTATTTCACACTGTATGTAAACAACATAATCTTTCTTTGTGCATCATCCACATTCACAGAATCATTTTCTGTTTTTAAGTTTATACCAATAAAAAAGGGCAATAAAACACAGTATGACATTTTCTAAATCGTTCAGTGAATCCAATCTAAATTAAAATATTTTACATTTTATACAGCCAGAGATGAAATTCCAAAGCTCAGTTGGGAAATTTTCTTTTATAGATAACGTTTATGCAACATATTGCATCTAACCACATTCATGTTTTATTATTCTGAATGTATACAGTTTTGGTTTAGTCATGAACTCACTGCTTTTTACTATGGGCGAACAGATTCTCTGAACAGACAAATGTTGATCCTTTCTGTTTTTTTATGTAGACATATTTTTATTAAATGTAAATAATTTGTCTTAGCTGTACATATTTTTTTTCAGGGAACCTCAATATTCCCATCACACATCCCCCACTAAACCCAACTTTGGTGTATACTTATGCACACCCAGCAATGAACACTATAACAATGATTCAGTGTTTTTGAGACCACAGCATAACTAAGCACAGCACAAACACAGTGTTTTAAATATGTTTTAATTGATAATCCCTCCTGAAGGTCTGCCAGCTGATTTAGGAAGAAAATTAACCTGTTTAGTGAAATTGATATCTTTGCTATTATAATCACCTGCTGTTAATATTTATACAGTTCTGCACACTTGCATACTCTGACATTATATGACCCCTTAACCTTAAACTGACAAATGCTATGGGAAGAAGATTGATCCCTAATATGAAATATTTCACATTTTGTTAGTAGACGGTCTTTTTTTTTTTTGACACCACCATTCACAGTAGAAAAGCCTCCTTTTTATTTTTCTTTTTTCCTTAGTGATAGCAGTACAATATTATCTACAGAAAAAATACATACTTACCACAATTTATGATTTAATTTTTTTTGCTGTATCATTTACATAAATGTGTATAAATTGTAAATATGTAACAGCATGTGCTGCTAAAATGTGAACTAACAAAAAATTGTGTAACTTCAGGTGAGAAGCTGGACTACAAAGCATGTGAGTCTCTGGAAGAGATTTTGAAGAGAGTTCAATTTAAAGTGATTGACCTGGAGCAGACCAATCTGGATGAAGATGTAAGAACATTTTATTTTCAGAACTCTGTGCCTCTTTTCAAGTCCCTATTTCAAATATACCTGCTACTTGTGGCTTTTCTGTGTGGAGTTTGCATGTTCTGCCTGTGCTTGAGTGGTTTTTCCGTGGATACTCCAGTTCTCCAACAGTGCATAGACATGCATGTTAAGGGTAGTGTCTGAATGTGAGTGTTAGTGGTTGTCTGCTGTGTATGTGTCTCTCTGGTGGCCCTGGGATAGGCTTCAGCTACCCGCAACCCTGAGCAAGATAAGTGATAACAGATATTAGATAGCTGGTTGTGTCTCTTTTCCCCTCCACTGCTCTACAATACTACATCTTTCTCTATGCATGGCAGTCTCCATTTCTCATATCATTCTCTGTCTGCCTTTTACTCTTAGTGCAGTGGCAGGATGTGAGATATCCACTTGTGTAAACACCATTATGAGCGTTTTGGCTGTAGACACGCACAGATAATGACAGTGATGTAGTGTAGAGCAGAGGCCCTGACCACTTCCTGTCACACAGAGTTCCAAATACACTGTACAGCACTGCTATTAGCCAGTTTCTTTAGGTCAGCAGTGGTCACTTTAGTTATTTCTTGTTTGGTTTTGTTTTGTTTTCTTATGAAGCCATGCCATTTTATCACTTGTAGGTGGCCTGTTGATTGTAGTCCTGTCTTTAGACACTTGTGGATTTCAGGATATTTGGGCAATTGTCACATTACTTCTGGAACATCAGTTAAATGTGCAATTTGAAGTTGATATTGTCTAATCTATGTCTATCTGTGTTATCCTTAACACAGATAAACATAGGCAAAATATATTTTAACCATCAGATTCTGCTTTATTAAATGGACATCTTAGATGTAAACACATAATAAATAGCTTCACATAGTTCACACCAGTGCAAAGTGACATATTCACCTCTTTCCCCAAATATGGAGCTCCATCCTGGAAATGTGAATGAAGTAACTGAATGAGTCAGTGACAGAATTACCAGAGAGCAATATCTCATTTCAAGACAAGTGTCTTAACTCTTGCTTTGATGAAATGAGATAATGAAAGGGGAAAATACTAGTAGGTCTTTCTAGTCATGGACAGAATGGTGAAAAATAAGGAATCGAAAGTAAATGTGAGAGGAAGGGTTCAACTCTGAAGTAGATGTGACAGATATGCAGGAGATGGCTTAATTTGGCGGCGCTCCATATCTGCAGTAGTGGTGTCTTGTCTGGAATGAAATGGAAAGATAAAAAGGGAGACATTGTTTCAGGGATGTTTTAGAACAGACATGAGGAATATTAACATAGGCTGGCTTTTTTTAGACTAGATGTGACTCATCTTCCCCCACCCTTTACATAAACAGGATTGTGTATACTCAGTCATGTCTCCCAGTATACACACACACACACAAAGGGGAAAAGGTTATGAGACACTTTGCAGTAGCGTGTCTGATTTTGTTTCTTTTCTCCAGTCTCTGTAGGGGAGAAACTCATATGCTCCAATTTTAATCTGGTTTACATTTTGGAAGTGGCTGCACATGAGCAAATCCATTACAGCCTGATGATTTTGACGTGTTTCCTTTGAATTGTTTTTGAGTGAAAGACACAAGCTTCAGAGCATCCACAGATAAGTTAATGACCCAGTATTTTCTGTTGCAGTTTGCTGGTGTTATAAGAAATAACTTACGTTGTCAGATTATCAGTGAAATAGGCATGAAGATAAAAGAAGTGAAGTACTGAAGTCAGATTTAAATGCTCTGATCATGAGTGCCGTTCTGTCCTGTATCTGCTCCTCATAAGAATGTAGCCCTCTGTGACTTTGAGGCACTGGGGAGTTCACAAATGTTTCTGTTCTACTCTCTGCACTTCCTTCAGTATTATATGTAGAAGACAGGAGTTGTCGCATTATCACAATTTTTAATTTCTCTGAGTCAGGTTTCTTTATTCAGAACGGTAAACACTAGCATAGACAGGTAGGTGTCTCTTTACCCCCACCTGAGATTAGCACACCTCAGCTATCCTGAGGAACTGTTACCATGGCACCAATAGCTGATCTAGACTGTTTCTCACGAGATCTCTTTCAGGGTTTTAACAATGGGACTGAGATTTGTTTAAACTTTTGGGTTTTGATCAGAAATGCCATAGTGGTTATTGTATTTCTCTGTGCTCTTCAGGGGGCATCAGCTCTGTTTGACATGATAGAGTACTATGAGTCAGCCACACATCTCAACATTTCCTTCAACAAGCACATTGGCACACGAGGATGGCAGGCTGCTGCTCATATGATGAGAAAGGTAAGAGATCAAATTTGTAATGTCTGCAGAAGAAAAGAACCAATACCCATCAAAATGTATGTCAGCTAACACCTGTGTGTATCCCAAATAAATTGTATCTCTGTTTTCCTGTAGACAAGCTCTCTTCAGTATCTGGATGCCCGTAATACTCCTCTGCTGGACCACTCGGCCCCCTTTGTGGCACGAGCACTCAGGATCAGTGGCAGCCTGGCAGTCCTCCACCTGGAGAACGCTGGCCTGTCTGGCAGGCCGCTTATGTTATTGGGTGAGAAAGGGCAAGAGAAATGTTCCCTCTTAAGTATTAGAGAATCTTAATCCCCAGATTTGAACTTGTATTCCTGACATTTTCCTTTTCTTGTTTCCCTCACCCCAAAATCTGCTTTATTTTTCTGGTCAGCTACGGCCCTTAAGATGAATATGAACCTGCGGGAGTTGTATCTGGCAGACAACAAGCTCAATGGCCTGCAGGACTCAGCTCAACTTGGAAACTTGCTTAAGTTTAACTACAACATCCAGATCCTGGACCTGCGTAATAATCATATCCTAGACTCTGGTATGCAGCACTGTTATAGCCTTGTTTGTTGTCTTAAGGTGGAATTGTAAAAAAAAAAACATTTGTTCTTTGTACGTACATCTCAGTGCCTCAGAGTCAAAGATGAGAGCTTATTTATTGCTCTTGGGAGATTAGGACATTGTAGAATTGTGATATAGCACAATATTATAGATTTGTACATATATAACAGATTCTGAAAAACATGTCTGTTTTTTATCAACTGCAGGACTAGAGTTGAAATAAACCTTTTTATCATTTAGTTACTATTGTATTGACCTGAAGTGACAGGCCTGATTTAATTACCAAACTGTTATGTGAATGATTTATTAAATTTAGTTATTTAATATAGTTAAATTAATGACATTAGTACTGTATAGATAAGGAAGCAAACAAATTGTAACGCATCACTGTACTTTTTTCATATATTAGTGAACATTTGTAACATTGGCACCGTTGTTCTGTTTAGTCTTACAGTGATGCCAAACTTTGAAACATCCCAGTTGCCAAACCTGCAAAGCAGATGAACTAATGAGACTGATATGTCTTTGCTCTGCTTTCCATCACTACTTTTTTTGTGCACGGGTTTCCCATGGTCTCAAAATTATAAAAAATGGCTGAGACTCACTGATTAACTTGTTATGTTGACTAGTTTGAGGTAGAGTATATGCCCCCATTTAGTCAAATACCACGTCTTTCTTCCTGTAAGATTGAAGAAGACTTTATTTTATGGTAAATTGTTATTTTGCGTCTAGAACAGTCCAGAAAATACTTTTTCAAGTAGAATATGAACCACATGTTCAGGCGGGCCCAAAGAACAGCTTACAATACATCAGCCCCCCTTAAACCTAATATTATATTCTAGTTCACAGTATATTATCTTCAAATGTTTACATTTGTTGCAGTTGAACTAACTGTGCCAGTGTTGAATATTGTCTGTTGTCCTCACAGGACTGGCATATGTGTGTGAAGGATTGAAAGAGCAGAGGAAAGGCCTTGTCACCTTGGTGCTATGGAACAACCAGCTCACGCACAACGGCATGGGCTACCTTGCTGCCGCACTGGTATACACAAATACATAACACGCAGTGCACTAATAATTCCAGTCTGCTCACAGATACAAAGGCTATCAGGGGTGTAAAGATGTAAACACTGGTATTCTTCAGTTGATCGTAACTCGTACGTGTGTTCATTGCAGTTGTATCTCTCTCATCTACACCTTGAAGAGACTTTTGTAGAATTTAGCAAAGGAAAGATCTCAGCTGAAGTGATGAGAGGTTCTAACTCAGTCACCAGTAACAGCATGCTCTCAGAACTTCTAGCTGCTGGTTTGTTTCCCAGTTAAGATGCTCAGGGGACTTCAACATAACACAGAATATTTATGCTTGTTCATTATGCTTTCCTTTGGGTAAACATTGGTAAAGCGAGGTGAGACGTGAATGTGTTGTGTAAATAGTTCTGTGTGATTACTGGGCATTTCCAGTATATTTTCTTCATTAATATGCCTGACATTTGTGCTCTGCACAATTTCCCACAGTTCAGTTTAAATTTAACCATAGTCTCTTATAGAGATAGATGCTCGATTTCTGAGGTCAGTGGCCACACTTGTGTCATTGAGTGATAGTGTCATTATCTCCTATGCTATGATTTCCTTTTGGGACATGAGTTCATTGGTTGGGTACCGCAGTCTTTGCATGTAGACTCTGCTGAGTCATTACTGTCCTAGACACTGAGAGATCAATACACATTTTTAGCTGTTTTTAATATTGAGATGTTTTGCGCCTGTTCTGCCAGATTAATGGAACCACAGAAATGCCCAAATAACATTATTTCCACATAATGCAGAAATTGCATCACTCACATTATTCCCGGGTTATCGGTGTTGTGTTATGAAATTCATTATGCTGCCAATATTATGGCTGCAGACTGTCCCTTTTGTTCAACATGTGCAGTGGTATGCTGAAGCCCTTTTAGATTTTCTTTTCTGAAGCTCAAGAAAATGTGCAGTACACACAAAATACAAATGTTAATACTATAAAAGAATGTGCATAAAAACATCCCATGACTATCCTGGTGGCTGATTATTAGAGATAATCACTGTAATCACTGTGTAATCTTCTACCACATTGCAATTCTACCACTGAAAATTTAGTAGAAGCCAGTACACTGACAAAATGAATGAAGAAATGGAGACTTCTTACCCAGTGAAAACTATATCACGAGAAATACTGTCGCTTAAAAATGTTAGAATAGGCAGTCAATATTATTTCTGTTGCTAACAAGAAGGATTATTCGAGTAAGTCATTTATAGACAGTAAATTTCAGTGTGACTCAGAATTGTCTCTATAGTTAACAAATGGATGCACTGAAGAATTACAAATACATTTAAATCTAAAACTCTACCACATAAACCCTTAGTAAAATCATCTAAGTGATAAAATAAGCATAAAATATATTATAATATAATGATTTACACATAAGTAATAAAGAGTATAATAAAGATTAAATGACCGACATTACACTGATGTGTTTAAAAAATCGATTTTAGACTTTTACACCTTATACAGGTTTAACACTCTAATGGATTATTTTAAATATTAAACACAAATATTTATTTGTTTCTACTCCTCAGAACTTCATAATCTCCTATTTCTTTCTCTCAGCCATGCACACAGAGTCTGGAGACTCTGAACCTCGGCCATAATGCAGTGGGGAACGAAGGGGTCCACAAGCTGAAAGATGGACTGATTGCCAACCGCTCTGTTCTCAGGCTGGGCCTTGCTTCCACAAAACTGTCCTGTGAAGGTGGGAATTAATGGTCCTGCTTCAGTTTTGGTTTTGGTTTTTTGCATTTCTGACGGCTTTCTGTCATTCTGTGCTATAGGTGCTGTGGCTGTAGCTGAATTCATTGCTGAGAGTCCCAGGCTGCTGCGTCTGGACCTTCGAGAGAATGAAATCAAGACAGGTGGACTGATGGCCCTGTCGCTTGCTCTAAAAGTCAACACCTCTTTGCTGCGTCTGGACCTCGACCGCGAGCCCAAGAAAGAAACTGTGAGCATGGGGAAAGGGGATGGAAGAGATAAAGGGCCAGAAACATTTGACACAGAAATGGTTATGTACATGTTTCTGCTTCTCCTTCAGTGTATTGTTCATCAGCACAAATCCATTGTAAGAAAAGTTTCCTAACTTTCTTTTAAAAGTAAACTTTCTCCTCTTCGGAGAAACTCCACCTGATTTGAAGTCAAGAGAATATCAGGATTCCAGTGCATGTGCAAAATAGGCTCTACATAGATACGCTTATGTTATGGAATTTTGGTCTTAAAAAATTATTTGTAATCCTATGAAATGTCCTATGAAAATTCTATGAAAAAGTAGGCAATTGGGGTGATTAGTGAGTATCATGTTCCTTTAGTCTGAAGTTTAGTTTGAGTCAGCCCCACGTGCTTCCTCCTGTCTTTATGCCTTACTTCTTAGAGCACTAGAGCATGTTCTACAATGAAAGTACATGTATAATAATAAAATAAGATTTGTGTCTTCTGTTGGAGTAAATGGGCTTTTAAAAACATTTATTAGGTTTAATGACATATTGAGTCAAGGTCAACAAAGAAGCGGTTTGAGATAGTTATGTTTATTCTGATGCCTTTGTTGTTTATTCTGCATGTTTGAGACCTACCTTTGTTTCTCAGGTCAAGAGCTTCATTGAGACCCAGCGTGCACTCCTGGCTGAAATCCAGAACGGCTGCAAAAGAAACTTTATCCTGGCTAAAGAGAAAGAGGAGACTGAACAAAAGATGAGGCTGTCTGCCTCTATGGCCGAAATTGCCACAGAGGATGGGACAAGGGACGAGGAAGACGAAGAAGAACCAGCATCAGAGGACAGAGTTGAAAGAAAAGAGGTAGAAGAAGATGAGGAGGGGGAATCTACAGGAAACACAGTACAGACGAGCAGCCAGCCAGGATCGAGCTCTGAAGTAAGCGCTTCCCAAATTAACATGGAGTCAGACTCCGACACTGAGGATGAGGAGGAAGAGGAGGAGGTGGTAACAAAGTCTTGTGCTACATTAAACTCGTCCACTCATTCAAACCAGACTGCTCCTCAAACCGAGTCAGGAGTTGCACAGCCCGCACTTAGTGCCTCCCACGCTTCCTTGTCCCCATCTGCCTCACCTGTTGGAGGGCCCAGTGTTGTTTCCAGCATCACTGTCATGGAATCTCCAGTTTCTCCAGGCACCCCTCCATCACCTGGCCGCTGTATTTCTGTCTCAAGTCCAGGGAGGGGTCATAAAATTTTCATGGTAACACGGGTTGAGAGCCCCCCTGAGCAGCAGCTGTTACAGATAGGCGCACCCACATCTCCCAGCCAGACTAAAGAGGCCTCAAAGAAACCTGTAGATATGATCACACAGCCCATGTTACAACAGACACCACCTGCACCTCAAACACCTACACAAACACTGAAGGAGGTGAAGGAAAGTTTGCCTGCTCCATCAACAGACTGTAAAATGACAGAGCAGAGTCCTGTAGCACACTTGGAGTCTGCACTACATACTAAACAGAGCCATACACTAGAGCCACATTCTACAAGTCAATCTACAGATCATGTGACACCTAGCACTTTAGACCCAGACGGGACAGATCCAAGTCTACAAGTTCGCGGCCCGCCTTCAGATTTCTCACCAGTGCAGGTTGTAGTAACTCAGCCAGCTGAGGAGGCATTGGAGAGAAATAACCCCCAAATCTGAGCAAAGAGTGAAAAAAGAGAAGAATGAAGACGAGAGAGGCCATGTAGCAGATGAAATAAATAGCACAGAAGAAGAGTCGGACAAACTTGGTCAACCGCTAACGTCTGCTCTTGAACAACTACAGGATGAGCTAGCATCGGCATCAGAGGAGGCCCAGTTCTTGAACCAAATAGAGGAAGAAGGCAAAGAGGGCTTAGTTGTGCAAGAGGAGAATCAAAAGTCACCAGAAACTGAAAAAACTAGTTTAACAGAGGGGACAGCCAGCCAAATCAAGAGGAACCAAGTCCAAAGCTGCAAAAGGAGGAAGAGCCTGTTCTCTCCGTCAGTAATGATCAACAGGTGCCATCTGTCATTCCCAACTCTGCCTCAACTGGGCCTGAAGCCTCTGCTGGGGTGAATACAGACTCGCTGGTGGAAGACAAGGATTCAAATGACGACAGCTCTGCCGATGAGGGCGAGTGTCTTACGGAGGCTCCAGATGGAGAAATAGTCAGTTCAGCTCTGCCCAATGGCCTAAAGCCCGAGTTCTCCCTTCATCTTCTTGATGCTGAAAGCCCCAAGCCTGGCAGCTGCGTCATGGAGCATGGTAAGTCACATTAACCACAAACTTTAGCTGTTTTAGTTGAAGTCACTTTTATTGGCTTTGGGTGTGAAAATTCTGTTTTACAATGAGTTTGTGCCACTTGCATAGTGAGTGTCAGCTGTGGACAGGAGCTGGAGGAGCTGCTGCTAGAAGCCAGTTTGGAGACGGGGAGGGAAGCGCCATGAGGCTGCTAGGTGAGCAACAGTCCTCATCAACAATCACTGTACCGTACCAGAATTTACCTTTTCAAAGCTTCTCTGTTAGTGACCCGAGTTTTAAAAAAGTAAATCCTAACATTTACACTACAAGCCATTGCTTCCCTATAATTAAACACATTCTTTTTCTAATTAAACTACATTGAAATGGACTTTAGGTCAAATGATCATCGGGTTTGGTCCTGACATCCTCACCAGGAAATACATCCCATTAGGGAAGTAAAGAGAAATTTGTGGGTCATTTAAAAGAAATCCACATTTAAATGTCGGCCATCGGTTTTGTGTAGCTGGTGGGAACTTGAAGTAGAGTTATCTCACTGAAGTTAGTCTGCAGGCACAGATAAGAAAGCCCAAAGTGTCCATGCAGACAGACTCCCTGTTCTCAAATGACCTACACTTCTAGCCAGTCTGGATCAATCTTTTGCTTTTATTAACCTGTCTGATCTGCATATTTTCCTACTTTTCCACCAACTTGCATAACTACAAACATTTTATATTAGAATGTCAAATACCTTCCAAGATTGAGATATTTCCACTAAGAATATAAAAGTTCTAAAACTGAGACAGATTCTGCATCACAAAAGTTCACTGTCTGGTGACGTGCTTCTAAAATATGGAAACTGCGGTCCTTCCTCCTACTCACCACCACCCTGTTACAGGAAGGCTCCTGCATATTAATAAAGGCCCCCTGACTTTAAAAAAAAAAAAAAAAAAACAGAAAATCACATATTTCCTCTGTTCTTATTGTAAGACAATAACACAGGAACTTCCAACAATGTGTCTCTGTACAAGCATAACTTGCACTCGCACTAAGGTGTTCAGGGACGGAACAGATTGTGGAGAGTGAACGGGGCCTTTAACATGGGCGGGACATATGGCACGGACTCGGTGAACCTAATAAACGGACAAAGTGAACATTCTTTATTTACTGTTGGAGTATTGGTTTTGCTGTCCCCGAGTTTGATCCGTTCCAGTCGTACTAATTGATCCCCTCTTCTTCCACAGAAACTGCATTGACAGGAGAAAACAGCACTTGGATAATCTGCCTGGCTGGTTCCCATACAATAAGTTTTTTTTTTATTTCCTTGACTTTTGACTTTACTACAAACAGGACTCGTTCTAAAGGACCGAAGACCTGGTGTCACAGTCGAAGCTCTATATCCAAAAATAAAGCCAATAATGGAAAAGGACACCGTGTGCAAAACGAACCTCTTGAGCTTGGCTGTGATACAGGAGGAACCCTCTACATCCACACTACATCTGCTGAAACACACATACATATGTCCATTTAGTGGGAGGAAGATGGAAATAGAAAAATAAAATCACTACATTCTGTCAATCTTTACCCACAGAGCAACCACATGGAGGGGAGGATACAACACTAACCAAAGACAGAACACGGACCTTTCTCACAGCCTCCTCTTACTTACTTGTGAATATCTCCACTGTAGTCAGAGAAATAACTAGCAATTAAAGTTTTTTCAGGACACATGCACACAAAGACAGGGGATGATGACACACACACACACACACACAAGACAAAATAATGGTGATGGACCCTGCTGGACAGACCTGCTGACTTTAAACAGTTGTTCTAGAGGTGGAAGTAGATCACCGTTAAAGCTTTTATATCCAAGGAAACTGAAGATGTTAATATGTCTGTTTAAATGTCAGTGTTTTATGTCTGTCTCCCCCGCTCCCCACACTTATTCTTTTTGGGGAGAAAAAAAACTCCAAGGGACCTTTGCCAAAGTGACCTCCCTTCTGTCATATTTTTCTCGTCCTCTGCTCACTTTGGCCCCTCAGGAATCGGCATCCCCCTCCTCCGCCCCGGGCCTGTCTCCTCAGATCTGATGTGGAGGAGTTACAACTGTCTGCCATCTGGCTTTGCTAAGACAAAACTGCTTTTAGAAAGTCACAAAGCTGGAAAAACTCCAGAACTTCTGTCAATATCAAAGAGCAACGCTGTCTTTTGGTTATTTACAGTTAAATATGTTTTTCAATGATTCTCTGCAATTTCAGACACTTACTGCTTTCTACCAGTCGTTATGTGTTTCAGGAGAAGCAGCTGAGTCTCTGTCTTTATCCCGGTCCTGCTACTTTGTCATCTTACCTCTTATCTTCAGCTCACCATTCATGTTGCCTTTAAACACTATCACATTCAGTCTTCGTTATTTCGTTTAGCTGCTTCGAGTAATTAGTTCTTTATTGTATTTATTTTATGGCAATAAAAGCCTTTTCTCTTTTCCCTCATTTTCTTTTCCCTTATACTCCCAATTTTCCACTTTTGCATTTAAGGGTTTCTTTTAAAGGTAAAACCCCTTTTTGATGTATATTTCAGGTGCAAACTAGAGCAAATATTTAGTTTTTTTTTTTTTTTGTTCATTGTTTTGTTTTGCTTTTTTGTGGGGCAATCTGTATTGGGAGAAAAGGTAAATATGATTGAATGCTTTGCTATTAGTAGCAGTCGGGGTGGAAGTAAGAAAAGCTGAAACAAGGAACCAGTGGATTTGATCAAAGTCCTTGTTGCCTCAACACTAGTCTGCTGGGTGAAACGTTGGCCACAAGGGGGTGCGTGTGGTGTTCGCCCAGGGTGGAGAGAACATCACCGCACCATCCCCAACATGCTGGAGGTGCTGATGCTTTGACATTCAACTCCTGTCCTGAACTTTCCAAAACAAGGCTTTAAAACTGAAACGTTAACTTGATGCATGTTTGTGGGGAAAGCAGATTTATTCCTTAGTCCGATACAGAAACTGAGACAGGTTTGATGTTTTTCTTTTCTTTTTAAAAGGAGCAGCATTCAGCCCTCCAGCTGTTCTGCATCCAACAGAAAGTTTGCCCCCAATGTTTGTAATGCTTTAATTTTTAGAATATTTTTAATAATAATTTGTTAACTTAATTGAAATGTGCTGGTAATCACAAAGACATGTATGGCGAAAATTGTCCTTCAAATAAATGCATGTAATGACTAATGATATGAGTGAATATTTGACTTACTGGGTTTGGGATGTGAAAATCTGAAGCGGAAATAAATCACTGTCATTGTGAAGATTTTATTATTATGTATCATTATGTCATTTAAGTTTAATATATTTTGTCACATTTGTAGCAGTTTATCACTGCAAAGGATGGATTTTTACGTTTCCCCAAATGCTTAGTTTTATTTATGACTATTTGGAGGTACCAAGTGTAGATAAGTTAACATATGAAATGTTTCTTACTCTGAACAAACACTTTATAAACACACTGTTAGTGCATTAATATACAGTTTGTTTCCAAAAATGGTTTTAAACTAGAAACGAGAACTTTTGTTCCACCATATTTTGTCCCAGTCTGGCCACTTCAATAAAAACTTTCTAGATCTGCCAGTGATTAGTCAATGCAATAAACACAAATGTGGATGTTTTTTGTTTGTTTTATTCTTTGTAGTTTTCTGTTGATCAGTGTCAAAAACAAATTCCATCTCCTCGGATTCATAGGTGCAGGAGAGAAAGCTTGTCATTGATGATTAACTGATTTTCAAAAGTTCTTTCTAAATCTCTTCTGGCAGCTCATCACGATCTCCCTTTATTCAAATTATTATTTTAATAAAAATTGTGAGCTTCAATATCCATCTCTAGACATAATCCTTGTTACTAGCAGTTCCCAACCTGCCCTTAGAGAAGCAGAAAAAATAAATTACTGACACCCAAAGTAACTTTTTTATCAGTAGCAGGTGTTTCAGATAAACTTCTTGGCGTGAACGACATAAGCAGCCGGGTTTTGTCATGGAAAAATTGACATCTACTGGTTACAGACACCTCGAGTGAAATCAATAAAGATGCTTGCAGGATGTTTTTAAAGTGTTTTATTATCTTGCAAGAGAGAAGTTCACAGACGGAGTTTCATCCCGTGACTAGTGCTGTTCTGATGTCTGATACATCCCAGACATGTTTTATCCCCCTCTGCTGCTGGGCAGAACATTCCCACCATCAGGCTCCCAACACTCCCACATGTCTGCAGGTGGCTACAGTTCACCGTTAGATACTGTATAACCCTGAAACGCTTATTCAGACACTTCCCCAGATAAAAACATGCACATGAAACAAAGGATGCTGTGTTTCAACATTCTTCATAAGAACAGTTAAAATCATTTGACCTTACAACTAAGCAAAACATGACCATTAAAATTTAATCACTCGTGGATTTTCCCACCACAATTCCCTCCTTTTGATTACATTTTAATCACAAAACATACAACAGTGGTCATCAGATGTATGAATTCATAGAGTCACTGTCATGATGCTTGTTTTGTGTCACTCAGACAATCACTGAGTTTCACAGCTAAGCATAGATCAGCAGGTTTTATGAGCATACGTAAACATGGGGGTCTTCACTAGCCTCTGTGTATAGATAAAGCACAACAAGTAAAGATAGTATAACAGCTTTCATTTATGAAATACCTGACGAATGCAGTTAGTCCAACCAGTATTAACACCATAATTTTGTGAAAGTTCTTCTCTGAGGGACCTGGTGACACTTCCATCAGGGGCAGGTTTATAAGGAATGAAAGTAAAACATGATTCTCCAAACATCACACAAAGTCCTTCTTTGTCAGCAGGTAACATGTCTGAGACCGTGCTGTCCTGCCAGGACGTCAAGGAAGTGACCAATCGCTGTTGGTTGTAATATATGTACTTAATCCAGTCAACATTTTTATTCATATGGTCAGTTAGTTAGCAATAATTACAGTCGAGTGGCAGATCACCATGTCTTTGTCTGCTCACTTATCTACTCTCTCATAATCACTCGCACTACATGCTGTTGTCAACATGAATCTATTTCATGTTATTTAGAAAAATCTTTCAGAAAGTCAAAGTTATGGAAAAGAAAGTGTTAACATATTACTATTAGTACTAAATAATACTATGAGGGGCTAATGTCAGTTAGCAACTGGTTATGTTGCAACAGTACTTGTCATCATTTCTAAGTTAATGAATATTGTTCTAAAAATCTTTATTTATTAAGAATCTTTATCCATATAAAATAAAATACTATCTATATTATCCTCTGAAATGTAGTGAAACAAAAGTAAAAATCTTCTTTTCTGCTCAGTGTGGAAACAATTTCTTGATAAATTGCAACAGCAGCAGTTATCTCAAACCTCAGACTCAGTTATCTCCTTCTTCCCTGATGGACTCAGAGTGCAGGCATCTCACAACCTCCTTGTCACCGGGAGAACTTGGAGTGTGAGCAAATGTTGTGTTCTCCTTCAGTTATCTGGCTTCTTCCTGGCCACTGCCCTCAGAGTGCAGGCACGACAATCGCTGACTGGTGGTCCTTGTCACCTGGAGAACCTTGGCAGTGGGTCCGCAAATGTGACTCTCTCTCCTTCACTGCCGTGTGTCAGGAGCACCTGGAATGGACCCTTCCACTTCCTGGCTCTCCAGTGCTTCCTCGGGCGATGGTGGTCTTTCACCAGGCTGTGGCACCTGTCTTTCACCTGCTAATGGTCCGTTGAAACAAAGGGACAACGTCTGGCAATACTGCAACATGCATTTTCACAGTAACGGATGTCAGGAATTCACTTTTTAATCTTTGAGAGGCCTGAGATTGAGCCGTACTCTCCTTCTATTCTCATGTTTATTAAAACAACTGAATAACCTCAGTCCAAGGGAGACCTGTCTGTTCCAGATACTTGGCCAATAAGATCAATTCTTGTTCCCAGATGGACAGTCCTTTTCCCGATGTCCTCTCTGACCACATTTGTCAGCATGGGTTCAGGATGGGTTTTATTTGTTCCTCACCTGCAGGTAGACTGTGGCAGTTTCACCATGAGCGTCCGCAGATCAGTTGGTTTTGCCCATCACAGGTATATAATATATGAGCTACACTGAAAAAAAGTCTGTGCTGGATGTGAGGCGTATGACGACAAGATGGATATGCACCAATTAGCCACAACATTAATACCACCTGGTTTAATTTGGTGGTGGACGTGGAGGTCTGCAGATACACAGTTTCCTGACACCTGTCAGTCATGTCACTATTGCATTTTCTCATGCTGACGACTGTCTTTCCTTTAAGGAAACTGTGCTGGAAACTGTGCTGAGAAGTTTAAGAGATTTAGCCTCAAGTTACAATAAAAATGATATAATATGAATATCAAATTTGGAGATATTTGATCTTTTTTGACAAAAGATACATTTTAAAGACAGAGTGAAATGAAAAATACATTTTCATAGATCTAAATCAGTGCCTTTTTGTTTATAATTTATTTTGCCATCCAAATATCTTCTGCCACACCTTTTCTAGCGTTTCTAATATTTCCAAAGAAATCAGAATTTTCAAGAATTAATCTAGCTCATATTCTCCTCCGGGTCTTGAGGAGGTGAACAGGCATATGGCAAGACAGCTGCTCCAATTCAAAGCTGTAAAGTAGCTGTAAAAACATTCCCAGCACATAGTGTTTCTTTGTGGTGATTCCAGTTGCTGCAGGCAGCCATGTTCATCGTCTGCATTGCTTTTGTATTAGTGTTTAACAGCTAAAGTGAAAGTGTATTTTAAACTTCAGTAATATTTGTTTGTGAACATGTTAGAATAGAACAAAGCATCATTCTGAATTTAAATATATTGAAGTAAATGGCAAATCTTACATTGTTTTGTGTCTATATCAAATTACCAATTTACATACTTTAACACGTTAAAAGTCATGCACACAATGTGCAATTTCCAACAAATAAAGGTGGATATTTGGCTGTTTCTTACTGTCACACACTTTTCCAGTACGAAATATCCCACCAAGCACAAAAGCTGTTCAGTATCCGATATCCCTCCCCACCTTCCCCACCACTGTGAGGGGTGACGGGGTCCACGTCTCCTGCAGTGAGGGTGTGTGGAGGTGGGAGGAGGTCGAGTACAGGGTGGGAGCTCTTCCCGTCTGTGTTACTGTAACTCTTCCCTTAATGAATTGCAGACTGAACTAATCTACTCCCACCTGATCATGCTCCAATAACACAGATTGTGAGAGAAAATTACTTAAGTATGGATATGATTAACTTTCATGTGGCTAACATTACAAACACGGCTTAGGTGGAAAACAGAATCTTGTCTGCCAGTATTAGCTGTTCCTAAACCTTATGACCTACAATGCCACAGAATGAAGCTACGTCTATGTAGGTAATATCTGTTTGGACACGAAAGCAGCTTCTTGAAACTTGGAACGACTAACGTATGCATGAAAGCACCACAGGGTTTTGGTTTTATTGCATGTGAGGGGATCCTATAAAACTCTTGTTGCTTTTTCATGACTCTCAATGTGACCAGAAAAATGCCTGAAGCACCGTCTCTGTGAACCTAATGAATAAAACACATGATTGGCCCCCTCAGGGTGAATGTTTGAGGAGTGCATCAGGGTTTGGTTTTGTTAGATCCACAGACGTCTAACACTGAGCCAGTTATATTTCCTCAGTCAAAGGCAGGAAAAGCCTACAATGTGAGAGACACTGGTCCAGGTTCTTAACAAGGAATCAGATTTGACTAGAATCAAAAATGTTTCACAAATGTTAACAACGGTGTGTTGTCATGGATGTTTCAGAAGAACCTATTTTTATCTACACAGGAAAAGGAGTTATTGGGCTCAATCAGTGAGTAATGCACCTGAAGCATAAAACTCCATTAGGAAAATTATTTGTCCTTCAGATCAGTGTAGAACTTAATTTGAGTGTGGTTATTTAAATAATATATTAACGTAGTGTAGAAAGATACATACCTGTACCTAGAATTTCCCTGTCCACACAAAGACAAAGCCCAAAGCAGAAAGATCTAAGACTTGCAGAGCTTCCGAAGCCCATTTGGACAAACCTAACCTCTTTGGTCAGAACTCAAAACACTGTCTCTGGCAGACACCAGTCACTGCTCATCACCTGCTAATCGCAGCTCAAATGTTAGACGTGTAATTTGTTGGTGCAGCACAACTTTAAATAAGTGGGATGTTCCTCCTTGTCTGGTGGTTTTGTAAATACACAACTGTTTTCTTTTTTTTTTACGCATGTGCCATCATAAAAACATATGGTTCTGATATGTAAATCGAATTTTTTCATTTCTTTCACTGTTTGTAGCAGGCAGAACTAAACCAGCCAACGTCTATGTGCCAAATCTTTAGCCTGTGGCCTCTCTTTCTGAGAGGGGACAGTGGCAGGGGAACAAATGTTTCCTCGCTGGGTCTTTCCTTGGGCTTAGCCGTGCCTCAGGAATGTGCTGGCATGCTCGGAGAACAGTATAGGGATTTATCCGTGGTGTCAGCCCCTATCTGGGCTGTTGATTTGCAGTCCATTGGACTGCAACAAACCCCTGCACCCTGGCACACCAGAGCAGGGGCTGAAGGGACTGAGGGGGAGACAGAGACGGTGCAGCATTGGATTTAACAGACTTCCTGGATACTTTGAGAAATAAACTTGAGTGAATGTAAAGATTGAGACCACTCTAAGTACAAAGAGAGTCGGTCTCTCAGTCCCGACCGCCAGCAGCTCTGAAGATCCCTCATCCACACGGTACAGCCTTCAGGAGTTTGCAGACTCTGGTTTATTTGCACAAAGCCTGACGAGCCATTTTTCCCTTTTCGTGCTAAGTTAATTATAACCTGTAGCTTTATATTTTCCACACACTCTTGACAGCGATATCAACCTTCCTATAATTCGAATGTTGTAATCTAATTGTTGGCAAGACGATTAATTACCTTTCAACAAATGTCTGCACTGTAATTTCTCCTTAAGGCAGCATGAAAGCAAAACTGAACAGCATTGCAGAGACGAAGCAGCACACAGATTAACACACTCCTGGCTTCACAAAGAGTTGAATTCATGAGTAATAAAATGCAAATTTGCTCCCCTAAGTGAACTTCAGCCTCAGCAACTGAGGTTTATAGATGAATGATGAATTACTACATTACAGTTAGTTAGTTAGATAAAAGCCTTTATTATTCTGCAAACTACCCGACTGAAAATACATTTGGCTCTGTGCTAGGACATGTTAAGCAGCCTGACATTACCACTATTTTTTGGCAAAGCTGTTTTTGTTTTCTATGGTTTTTCAGATAAAATCCATATAATGTGATAAGGTTGTCACACCTGACAACATCACACGGAAATAATTAGTGCAAATAAACTTTACTCAACCTGCCTAAAAGTGTATGAATGGTGTTTGAGCTGAGGTATTTTCTCCCACGAACGAATTGAGGAGGGAATGCAAACGGGGATAACTGAGGAGAGGACGATACCACCCTTCCAAGCTCACATGACTGTGATTAGAGCAGAGTGCGGTGGGACACAGAGTGGGAGACAGACAGTGAGGACGATGAATGGCATTTTCCTGGTTCTGCCGCACTGATCACATCCAAGAACGCATCCTGTCTTTGACTGCTGGCCAAGGGTCGTCCACTCGTCTCGGGTAATTCACAAACACTTTAGATTACCTTTGTGCTGCTTTTTTGTTTTGTTATGTGTTCACACTGGTGACTTACAGTCGGAAACAGAAGAATTTGAGCGATTTTATTTAAGTAAAAGTAACAATATGACTGTGTTACAATAATGTGTTACAAGTAAAGTGAAATAAGTTGTTATGAGCCATCATAAAGAAACAGTTTTATTAGAAGCTGAGTTACTGCATGAATAGTTTTTTAACATGTGAATTCTTTCAGCAAATAAATTAAGCCTTAATTTTTTTTATACTATCATTATGTTTTTGACTAATTGTGCAAAGGGTCTTTGAACTGTTCTTCATTAAATGTAGTTGTAACATCCTTCAGATCTGGACTCAAGTGCACAACTCAGATAGAACTAGTGAACAGGGAAGAGAAAAACTGTGAAGAGAGAAACCAGATGAGACAAAAATTCAAAAGGCAAGCAAGGGTCAGGAAACGCACGGATGTGGCAGGAGCGAAAGGGAAGCAGCTGAGTACTGGCACTAATTAAGAGAAATGAGCAAGTGACAGGAGAGAGGCAGCGACTGAGCATTGTTCAACCGTCACATTCAAAGTCCAATGTCATGATCTTGTGTGCAACAGATGCAGAATCTTATCACAAGATTATCTCTTATTTATTACTAGAGTCTAAAGCTCTTTGATGACAAGATCTAAACAAATATTTGTGGCAGCCATGACAGGATTTCAACTTTGACCTTATACTAGAGTAACTGTCTTGTTTACCTGTGTATAAACCTAAAATCATAACTACCAACTACCATTTACAGAATTTCACACAAAAACGTAACTCACTTCGAGTTTATGTCTAGTCTTTCTTGTTTTTGACCTAATATTGAGAACATGTTAGTCAAACTGACACTGGCCACTGCACACAGAAGAAGTTTAAAGATGGGGACAAAAGACCAAAGCTTACACCATTTTTGCCTGTAAATAATGATCCTGATGTTGTAAGTGTTTCTGTGTGTGTTTGACTCTGTGAACTGCTCCTGTGTGTGTGTGTGTGTGTGTGTGTGTGTGTGTGTGTGTGTGTGTTTTATACCCGCAGTTGCAGTAATGAGGCCGTTACACTGCTGCATGCTGGCAGTGACTCTCCTGCTGCTAGTGTGCGAGGTCATCTTCAGTCAGCTGTGCAAGTCCCTCATCACCCTGGTGGATGGCTTCCACACGCTCTTCGTCCTCCTGTGCATGGTTACCCCTCCTCCTCTAACTGCAACCATAATAAAACCTCCGCTCTGCCCGTTGGACTCCCCAGCGTCTCCTTCATGTCACTCGTCCGCTCCACATGCAGAGTCCTGTGTGGTGCCTCCACCTGGCACTCAGACCACCACTGAAGGACCAGGTCTCCCAGCTCATCCACACACTAACCATGAAGCCTCCTCCCTGGTTACCTCTTATCAACTCTCGCCTCCAGGAATCTCTCCTCCAGCCCTGGACTGTGGCGTGTCCTACACCAACAGCAGGGTTCAGCCTGTGGGGACTTTCTTTTCCACTCTTCTCCTGGTCTGTCTGTGTATCTCTTACTTAATAGAAATTATTAGCTTTTCCCTTGAGCCACACCCGGTACAGCGCCCCTTCCTGCTTGTGGCGGTCGGAGCCGTCAGTCTGCTCCATAAGATGCTGCTGCTCAGGCTGAACTGGAATCAGCTGCGTAATGAGAGGGAGGAGACGTACGGGCGGCCAGAATCTGGCGTTGAAGTTAACCACAAAGGTGACGTTACCTGCAAAGTTTTAGAATAAAATCATGAAGATCCACATATCATCACTTTTTTTGCGCTGTCATTATGGACAAATTTTTATAAAACCCTTTTTATAAATAGTTCTATTAATTATAAATATTTCACCTGTGTTTTTAGGATTTGTTATAAATGTGAGAAAAAAAATTAGTTTCCCAGACTGTGGCTCGTGTTTATCCTTCTAGAGGACACTTTTATTAAGATTTTTTTCTATTTACAGGAGACATCATGTAAAACAAATTAAAAATAATCACTTGTGACTAACATTTCTAACTATAGAATTTGTTTTTAATAACAAAATCGCTTTTACTGAATACAATCAAAAGTATTGGTTCTCCACGGTCGAAGTGTTTGTCATTTACACATGAGATGAGAAAGTAAGTTTATTATTCACCCCACATCTGTCATGTTTCCCCAGTGCCACCCTCACATTGCCCCCGTCTCTTTAACAGCTACTTTTCACTCTGCTTCTCTTCTCTATTGTTCTGATGGTTTTCACTTTAAAGTAGCTGCCAAGTCTATTTTCATCTGTGAGGATCAAACAGTGTCTATGTTTGTTGTTCATTCCTCTGTTCCACTCCCACAGTCTTGGCCGAAGAGGAAACCAAGAACCGGGCTGAGTCAGGGCGAGGCCTGGATGAAGTTAACCAAGTCCAATCTGCTGTGGACACCTTGCTCCACAACGGGGCGCTTGTCCTTTGTAACCCGGAAACATCCAGCGTACCTGACACTGACTCTCAAACCCCAGAACAGCAGCCACAAGTCCACCTGTGTGCAGCATCTCCACAGAACATTTGGGACTCCGACGTCGTGAGGCGGGGTAGAGATCTGAAGATCTCCCAGCGTATATGTTATTCCAGCAACGTCACAGGGATTCTTAAAGATAATGTTTGCATGGGACATCGTGGTAAGAAAGTCAAGCTCCTGGGGCCTGTTAGTGTGAAAAAGAGCTACATGTCAAAAAACGTCCTGAATTTTATGTTATGTTGCCTATTTTTTTTAAATAAATGTGAATAAATGTTTTTTGCAAGTGAAACTTCATCAGAAAGTCCATTAAATACAACCGTGCAGTGTTTCTCTGGTCCTATTTGTTCTGTTTTTGTCCCAACAACAGCAGATCCGATGCAGCTAAACTTTAAACGGATGTTTTCTGTTTTCCTCCATTTCAGAAGGTCAAAATACATGTAAATCATCACATCACAGAGAGGAACCTGCGACAAGCCGGTGGCCAGTCGGCATCGTGTCGGCTCTCCTCGTCGCTCAGGGCCTTTTCACCTCCCTCCTGGCTCTGGCCAACAGCCTGGTGATGCTTCTGATCCAACCACAGCTCCTGCACAGCCCTGGGCCTAATAGCCTCGTGGTTTACCTGGATCCTGGTCTTTCTCTACTGGCTGTGATTGTGCTGATCACTACAGTATGGCCACAGGTCAGATTGTGTGTCTATGTCATGTCAGTCTGGCGTAAATGATAATTGAAGTTCTTATCAAAGGTAAATTAATCTTAGATCCCCTGTAGAAGAAAGCTTATCTTTCCATCTGCAAGGTATCAATATCAAGAAAAGGTTTTGCTGACTTTTAGGATTGTTAATTCTATGTAAATGGAAGGGAAAAAGACAAACATTTAGGCAACAACAATCAGTAACTGTGTAACAACTGCAGGGTTCCAACCATCAATAGCTGTGGTCACATGGACAAACTTTCTTGAATCCAATTGAAATACTTCTGATTAAAGATTAAGTAATTATTAGTAACCTGATTTTAACCTAACTGTACACATGTATATACTGATCTGATAAAATGTTTACATGTTCGTAGTATTTATTCGGAATGCTCCTTTTTTGACACATAGAAAAAGTGTTTCTGCCTGCTGTGAAGCATATAGTCTGCTGGAAATTGATTTTCCAGCTTTGGGGGTTTATTCAATAAAAGAAGACAATGATGGAGCCCAGTTGTGTAATGGGAACGATAATTAGTTTCTGCAGTGTTCAAACAAGGACAAACTGCTCCTGCACAATTAGAGTTCAGTAGAGACCTTTAGAGCCTGTCAAGATCTGTGTCACATAATACAAACCCCATGTCAGGCAAACTGTAAAATATATATATATGTATAACAAGAGAGAAAAAAATCAGATCAAGTGTTTACCTGCTAATCTGCTGATCAGATTAACAGAGATAAACCAACCCTCTCATTCAGATGGACTGACTGAGGTTTTAACATGACACATTTTTATTCTGATTTGTATCAGTGGAATATTTGCATCCATGTAAACACAGCTAGTGATCAGGTTTTTGTAGGATTATCTTAGGAGGGAGGGTGTGCAGTATAAAAAATATTTGTTTGTTGTTTTTATAACTGTAATTACAACGTAGTTTCAGTGAATGGTATTTTTTTCCTTTGTAATTATTCAGTAATACCTTTATTTTTATTTTAGTACTTTTGGTTTTCATCCTTAACTTGTCCCTATTAGTATTTTCACAGTGTAAAAAAATATTGGGCTGGGAAAAACTGAAAATTGTTGGCTGGATCTAAATTATTCACTTATGTTGCTCATTTGCTCAGCCTTTAGACAAGCCTCTATGCTGTTGTCACATTGTCCATCTCCTCTCCAGATGTGCAGGTACGGCCTGCTGCTGCTACAAGGCACACCCCCCCACATTTGCGTGCAACAGCTGGAGCGGAGGATTGCAAGTGTCCCCGGGGTGCAGGCTGTGCACGACCTCCATATCTGGCAGTTAGCGGAATCGTTAATTGTGGCCTCTGTCCACGTCCACTGCACTGCCAGGTTTCCAGCACACAGGTGATGTAGAAAATCTATTGCTTGGCACTGACAGGGTGGAGTTTTAGAGCTTTTCTGCTGACAACTGATGTATATGAAAAAATGTTCGGCGTTGAACTGGGCACCTGACTAATTGTTTTAGGACTTGAATAAGAACCTGACTTATTAATGTTTGGGGGGGTTTGGGTTACCAACATGCCCAATGTTTTGTTGTTGCTTTTGTTGCTCTTTTCTTTTCTCTTTTCACTTTCCACTCACCCCAACCAGTCAAGGCAGACGGCTGCTCACCCTGAGCCTGGTTCAGCTGGAGGTTTCTTCCGTTAAAGGGAGTTTTTCCTCTCAACTGTTGCTTATAGCTCACGGGGGATTTGTTGGGTTTTCTCTAAATGTCTGTATAGTCTTGACTTTATGTAAAGGGCCTTGAGAAGACTTTGTTGTAAATTGGTGATATATAAATAAGGTTGAATTGAACTGAAAAATTTAGGAACAATCCAAATTCACCATCCATAGGCCGTTATGATGCTTCTTCATCCTTTGCTTTGTCTCAGTGTGTTAGAGTCAGTAATACTGGTAGCTGGTTACAGGGCTGACACACACAGAGAATCATACAGGGACCTGCTGACATTTTTAGATTAAAGAACATGCTTACTGACTTTGATTTTTCCATATTAAATACATTTTATTAATGCAGGCACATTTCACCTACTGTATGTCCAGGTGTGCTGATCTGATGTCAGGGGTCACTAAGGTGCTGCAGAGCGTAGGTGTGAGCTGCTGCACTGTACAGCCAGAGTTTGCTTCCTGCGGTGGGTCCTCTGCAGACGCTGGGCGTGACGACTCCCCCGCGGTCCACAGACAGGACCGCTGTCTTCCTCCCCCCCTGGCCTGCAGCCTCGCCTGCGGAAAAGCCTGTGCTGGGAGCATGTGCTGCTCCCCCCGGGAGGAGAACACCAGGAGCCTGATGGCACCCACAGCTGGGGAAACAAAGGCAGAGCCTCAGACCCTCATCATCGAGAACGCTGGAGGAAAATAACAGAATGCTTTGATATTTGATATTTCTGATATACACATGAAGAAGATGAATGGTCTGGGAGGTGGAAAAATGCTAGAAAATGTTAAAATCTCTCTAAAGACACTGCCTACCAGTTACGCTGAGGTGTGCTGTTACTGTAGTTTTATGACATTAACAAGGTGCTATACCAAAGATGTTTGTGCAACATTAAGTGAAATTCTGTAAAAATAGATATTGTGTTATGTATTTTTACCTAAAACCTCTGCAATCTCTCCTTTATATATGTTTATATGTGTAGTAAAATAAAGAATATTTAAGTGTGTCTCTTTACATTTTAAAATAACCATCAATGATATCATGCAGCAAAATGTTATTTCATTCCATTATATTGAAGAGGAAAATAATGTAGTAATTTTAAAACTTACAATGACTCATTTATTGTTACCCTTGCAGATAGTTTTTCTATGTTGTATGTTTTGTTTTACTGGTAAAGTGCTATTTGTACAGGCTAGTATTATATTACTACCAAAGTTGACTTAATCAAATTTTTTGGTTGGTGTACTGTAACAATTAATAATTTACTTAGAAAACCTACATAGAGCTAATAAAAATGTGATGCTTTATCCTACTAAGAATTAGATCTGAATGATTTTTCAGTTAAAACTGTTTAGTAAGACTACGTGTTTCAGTTACTTCTTATACAAGTGGGCTTTAGTATGTGTTTAATTGTAAGACTGAACAAACCACTTACCTGTGATGACGCGCGTGAGCGCCACCTTGTTTTCCAGTCAGCCAATCAAAATCGACCTGCTTTGCATAACACAGTGCAGACCTGACTACTTCTATTTTTATGAGCTGCAGACAGACAACAAACATTTGTTTTATATACCAAGTATGTTGTTGTCTTAGATGTGCATCTCTCTTCCATAAATACACGATGTAGATAATAATTGTTGTGACACCCTGAGTGATAACGCTCGTGCGTGTATGAGGTACATAACGATCTCGTGGGTCTGTTTTAAAGTGCCCGGATGACCCTCGGTGGTCCGGGGTGCAGGCTTCAAACCTGTAGCTGCTTAGCGGCAGAGTGGTTCAATTCCACCTTTCGGGCGTAGACGAAACCTGATCAGAAAGGTGGAGAAAATATGTGAAAAATTCATATTTTTACAACAGTCCAACGCTCTCACTTACGTCACCACCTGCTTCCTCCAAAGCTTCTCTGTTTGCTTCAGAATAAAAGTCCAAATTATCGCAGCTTAGGAAAGTCCAATAACCGAGTAATGTACTTTATTAAAATATTTACTAAAAATCACCAGTATCTTTAAAAAAACGTTACTGTTTGTATTTCATAAGAGGGGCGTATTGCACTTTATGTTTTACTGTAAATCTACAGTTAATCATAATTTGCAGATTAAAACATACATACAAGCACAATTGTTATGACAAATATTCGACACAATTTCAATTGAAACTCAATTCAACATTATATAAACCTCATCAAATTGTCCCAAATTGCCTCCACGTTTGTCAACTACACGAATGTCACATTTGTCACCCCGCATGAAGCTTTTCTTCATATTTACTGGTCTTTTGATTCTTATATTCGTAAATAAGAATGAGTACGGTTCAGTTCGCTGCTAATACTCATGTACCTTTACTTATGTAATGGTGAATTCTGTGTAGTTTTGTTTAAATATATTTTTACTCACATGTTTTTATTAAATAGTGCTGTATGTTTTCTTCGTTAGTTTTTTATTAACTTAATCATCCTAACAGTAAATGTGAACTCAAACGAAAAGGAAAATATACCATTAAAAAAGAGAAGAAACATAAATACGTACATTTGTTTGTATCGTGGGATTATATTTTCCTGTCTGACATAGTTTCCGATATGTTTATTCGAAAAATAATATTCGTAAAATGAAAACAGTTTCTCATTTGATAACGTGAAATCTACATCCGCTTTGCCCAGAGAAAGTGGATTGGCAGCACGTAAAGCCAATCCTGTGTGAGACGTTCTCTCCGTTATCCAATCATATACCTCATTGGCGTAGGCGAGCAGAGTAACCCGGAAATCAGCATGTGTACCGGAGGATACGTGATGTCCTTGCTTGTGAGCTTTTAAGACAACGTGGATTAAAAACTGTTTTTGTGCTTGTTGGACTCACTGTCTTGTTATAACTCGGTAAGATAATGTGAACAGTATGTAAACGTTTTTCCAACAGTATATTTAACAGTTTACAGGCTGTGTTTGGTCAGATCAGCAAAGGTGCAGATTGTTGGCTGTGTCGGTGGCTTGTGCCAGATAATGTTGTTCTAATGAGGAACGTTATTGTAAGAAAAGTTATTCAGCTGTGCTTATGAGCCTTTGTATAATAGTGTTTATTTGTTTTATATGACAGCCTGTACCAAGCAGATACAAAATTCTAACCTACTGCTGGTTTAGTTTAAAAGTCACGCCATAATTTTATCATCATTTATAATCTCACTCTTTATAATAGTTATATATTTTATAATCAAACTAGATGCATCTAGTAATGGTGTTTAATCTTGTCCTTTATTTATCCTCCAGGTTTGACTCAAAGTCAATCCATTATGCCTCTTCTAAAATACTCCCAAAAAGTCTGTGAGGCCCTGAAACTAAAACAGGGCATCTACGCTCGTCTCCCCAAACACTACCTCGAATCTCTGGAGCACAAAGAGCCCACCCCCGTCCACTGGAAGCCTCTGGGAGTCCAGTACCGGGTCAGCCCAAAGACTGGGCAGAAGGAACGAGTCCAGGACGTCCCAATCCCCATCTACTACCCTCCACAATCTCAGGATGGCTTGTGGGGTGGAGAGGGCTGGATATCAGGCTTCAGATATGCCAACAATGACAAAGTGAGTCTCCAGCAACTCCAGTGGCTTTTGTTTTATCCAAACTGGCAGTTCTTTCGAATTTAACTTCCCATTTTCTATCAGCTGTCATAAGAATATAACTTGATCTCTGTAAATTAAATGAAATTGAGCAAGTTATTACAACTGTTGCTTTAGAAACTTGCAATTGAAAATTGGCCCACAACCCTTCAGTTCGTCATTTAGCTCCAGGCATCAACTAACAATTTATTGACTCACTGAATTGTCACTTGGTTTAGATGTCGAATCGTCTGAGAAAGACCTGGAAACCACAGGTGTTCAAGAGAGAACTGTACAGTGAGATCCTGGATCACAAGTTCACCATCACAGTCACACCACGGACTCTGGATCTCATCGATGCTGCCTATGGATTTGACTCTTATATTCTCAAAGTAAGTGAAAACTACGGTTTGGTGGAAACATTTCTCATTAAGCTTTCCATATGAACTGGATGTTCAACTTCTTTCAGACATCAAAGGAAAATCTGAACTCCAAGCTAGGGATGGATCTGAAGAGGGCCATGTTGCTCCGCCTGGCCCGAAAGGACACAGAGCTCTACCCTGATGATCCTGTCAAGAGAGAGAAGGTCTATGAAAAATACAAGGTGAGTCAGACGTTTTGCAGTCCTCTGGCATAGTTTCTGGCACAATCTTGGATAATACCAATTTGAGTAAAAGCGGGTGTTATGACTAAAAACTCAGTGTTGTGTGTTTCCTTTTCTGCTTCCTGTTCGCTGAGCAGCAGTTTGAGATCCCAGAGGAGGAAGCAGAGTGGGTGGGCCTCAGTTTGGAGGAGGCTGTGGAGAAACAGAGGCAGCTCGAGCACAAGGTAACAAAGCCCTCAAACACAAGTGCCTTAAACTCACCTCACGCAGCAGTTTTGTGCCCCCACGACAGCTTGAAACAAGTATAAATAAGGAATAACTGTATTTGAATAGAAACACATTACAAATCAGTAATACAACAGTATTAATATGATTGTTTCTGGATCTTCACAACTTAAAAAAAATATTTGTTTATACAACATTAACTAGATTGACTAGTCGGTGCATTCAGACTCTGCTTTGTTCCAACTGTTGTCTTTTAGGAGCCTGAACCTATGTTTAAGGTCCTTGTTGACAAGCTGGTGGAAGATCTACACGTTCACCAACTGTCAGAGCCACATCTAATAGAGAAGAAGTGATGAACCCGAACTATCTGAGTGAAAGGGATTATCAGATGGAAAAATTAAGTATGTTGAAGTGTCCACGGTACTCCAGATGGCGGTGGGAGTTGAGTCACAGAGTTTCTGTTACTAAAACATTTTCAGTACTGAATCGTCACCGCAGGGGAACTTCCTCCTGTTTGTATTTTCATCTGGGAGCCATACAAAGGACAAGAACGTGTTGTTGACTAAAGCTTATTTATGTCGGTTCTCCTCTTTCCCTCTTCCTTTTAAGATCGTTTCTGGAATTAGGGAGGAACAAAATCAGTCAGTGTATGTAGCACCTGCCACGCTGACGTAAAGCTCTTGTGTAGGATGTCTAAGAAATAAATATTTCCTGTTTTCTTAATCTTTGTTAATGCTTATCTCTTGTATTTTACAGGATTAATCTGCACAATCTCAAAGTCTAAAAATCCGTTTTTACATGAGTTTTATGTCCCACGCTGTTTCTTGGTTTGACTTTGATAAACTGAATTCTGTGTCAAGTCATAACGCTACTCTAAACTCAACACCCCTCCCAAAGGTTACACATAATAAACTGAAATGTAGTTTTCTTTCATTTTTATAACAATACGCATTAATCATCATTTCTGTAACTCCAAGTAAGCCAAATTTTTGCCATCCAGACAAATCTAATGGACAGATTTAAAAACAACAAACATACAAACATAGGACAAAAATGCTGATAAAAACAATATAACTGAATTAAGACTGTACAACACTGTAATAAGAATAATAAATGTAATGCAACATGAAGCAGCAGAGAATACATAAAGCTTTTAATCACATTTTACATTAAACACGCACAGCAACATTATCCAGCTGATAGCATTAATCTTAACAATATGGAAATGAAAGTATTTTGCAAATGTATATACATGACCACAAAGTATTAAGCCTTTCCAACAAGATGGAATGTTTAACTTTATTACATTTATCAGCTATAGTTACTTGTTACTTCACATATACAATAAATTTACTTTGTTAAATGATCTAACATTAGAGATCACATTCTCTAAAATCGGCTCGGCCATGATTAGCCACAGCATGAAAACGCTGAGTTGTTAATGCGTCAGCAGTAGCACTGCCATAAACAAATATGTTCAACCATTTAGTTCCTCTATGTGAAACCAGAAAAATCAACTTTCACACACCAGATGGAGCCAAAATGCTTCAAATAATTGAGGTCATTTGAGAGAAAAGTGATCAAGGTTGGATTGTTATGATCCAAATGTGTCTTAAAATCAATGAACTCCACTCCACATTTTTCACCTCAGAATAGCAGTTACATCTGTTTGTTCCCCAGTTTATAAAAATCCTCTTTATACAGTAAATCAGTGTTCATTTATAGTGTTTCCAATAGTACTATTTTATCAAACAGTAGCAATAAGCTGTAGTAAGTCACACTTCCCTTTTAAAAAAATCCTTAGAAGGTGTTTGAGTTGACAGTGGAAAAAAAAACAAGCTGAAAATTCACACATGAAAAACAACCGTTTCTCGCCTGGTTTCGCTTTCAGTGTCGCTTGTATTGATGATGTGACCACTGTGGTTTGTGCAGGCTATTATGGTAAGATGGGGAGTCCCTACTGAAGCGGGGACTCCCGTGGGTGTTGTAACATAGGCAACGGAGGATACAAATGATACCTGGCACCTGTAAACTGAAAGATTCACTCCTTATATAGATACAGCCACGGCCTGGAATTACCCTTTTATATTGTGCACATGTCCACATTGGTCAAATTTAACAAAAACAAACTCAGAAACTAGCACACCAAAGACCATTTTTGGTAATTTCTCCTTTTATGGCAGACACAACAACATCTGCCTGGTTCATCTCTTCTCCAAAATGATAAATGAACTCGTTGACTTTCATTTGTATTTAAGTCATAGAGGTCATTCAGTTTTTTGCGTCATAAGTTTATAGAAATAATGTATTTTTTAATGGTGTGTTGTTTGACTGAAAAAGTTAAGTCAAATTTTCTAATTTGTTGTACTTAGTGCTAATTAGCAAATATTAATAATCTCATTACACTAAATAAGATGCAGAAAATTGTGTTCATATTGTGTTCAAATGTTCATATTCTAACATTAGCATTTATTTAGTGCTTTACAGAGCTACAAACATGGCTGTAGACTTACATCCTTGACACTTGGCAATGCTTCTCTAGGTAAAAAGAAAATCTGTCTCTACTTACTGAATGTGGTGTGCCTACTGTGCAGGTCAGGAGATACTGTGTCTGTGAGGTGTTTCAAAAACACAATGCTTTATAATGTTTAATGTGTAAATCCACTATATAAATAGAAATTATAAGTAAATATAAGTCTAAACCTATAGTAACTTTTCTAATGGCCCTACTTGTATTTTGAGTTAATTTTGCACAAAATATATGAGTTGTCAGGTATTTAATTTGCATCACAAAGGGAAAAATATTCTTGTCAAGCAAACTTAAAATAGTGCAATATAAAATTACACAATGGTGAAAACTTTAACCTACTCCATTAGCACAGTACAGCATGGTACCAGACTGTCATTTACCAAAATATGAATAATTTATCAGGAGGTGCCTAGTAAACAGATGTGTAGTAGGCAGGATTCCAGTTTATGTTTCCTTTTGTAATCGAGATCCTGTGTGACTTTATTTGAGTAATATAAAGTGAGAGTGAGACCTTCACTTCCTGAGGATGTAAGGTTTAGCTGAGGTTAAAAAAAACACACATACCACATCTTTGACTAACTCCCACCCCACTATCATTGCTATACTTTGTTTCCACCGCGTGACTGGCACAGTTGATTTTCCCCAGTGAATTCATTAAACAACCAAATCACAAATTTAATCCGATTATGACAGTCTCATACCTTCAGTCTGAAACTGGTATTCTGTTGCGGTTTAAGTTAAAAAGATATGATATACAGTATGCTGATATAATACCAGGAAGACTGGAATGAAGTGTTCAGCTCATAAAATTCTATGAGCAAATAGTTTTGTTTTTCACAAATCTGCCACCAGTCATTCGTGCCCCTGAGCAGCCTGGAAAAAGTCACTGTCGGTTAATTGGTGCACACCTCGTTTTTTCCTGACTTTGTCTTTAAATAGAGAAATTGCAGGAAAACAGAAAGAAATAGATAAAAATATTCAGCTCATAATTTGAGAATTGTTACATATTTTAAAATATTTCTAAGCTACAATACCAAACATCTTCTCCGATATAAGGGTTGCTGCTTTACTCTGCTTAATGTGCGTGTAAACTGAACATCTGCAGGGTTTTTAATCTGACATTTTAATGAGCTGTTGGGGCTAGATGGCTGAAAATATAAATTCTGGACAGAGTTGGTTGCTTCCTTTTGATAAGCTCAACAAACCAGCTCTAGCCTCAAATTTAAAATATATGTGCAGATTAGGTATTAGGCATTAGTCTGAGTTTCCTCCTCGTGTACTGTACGCTGCAGCCTTTATCTAAATGCATTACAAAGTAAAAGGGAACTTCACCAATTTTCAACTTGGTTTCTATGGCTTTAGTTTACTTCCCTCTGACTTCGCTGTATTAAAATACTTCTCTGCTTCTACCTGAACAGCTCCTCCTGATGACATCACCTAGAGGAGTTATTCATTATTAGGATTTCAGATGATGTCAAATGAAGGAGCTCTGGAAAAGAAGATCAAGATAATGTGATGTTGCGAAATCAGAGGGGTTACATGTTAAACCTAAACTAGAACCAAAAGAGGTGAAGGTGTCATTTCCTGAAAATGCTTAGTTGGTGAGTTTTAAACACGTTTTTTTTTCTGCCTTTGGCAGAGATTAATTTTTAAAAACTGATAACATGAACTTGCCTTGACAAGCCTTAGCAGCATGGCTATCCATTTACAGGAAGTGTGTGTGTGTGTGTGTGTGTGTGTTTCCATAGATACTATTTAGTGAGGACCAAATTTCGTTTTTTAACAACAGAGTGAGGACATTTTAGCCGGCCCTCACTAATTTTGACCTTAAAAAAGAGATTTTTGAGGGTCGAGACTGGGTTTTAGGGTCAGAGTTAGAATTCTAGGGTTAGGCATTCAGTTGTGATGGTTGGGGTTAGGGATTGTATTACTTCAACGAGTGTCCTCACAAGGATAGAGGTACAAGTGTGTGCGTGTGTATGTGCGTGCGTGCGTGCGTGCGTGCGTGCGTGCGTGTGTGTGTGTGTGCGCGTAACGCTGTATTTGTCAGATCAAAGGCCTTGGAAAAAAGCCCAGTATGGAGTTTCCCACTGGCTCTAATCCATGTGTGCTCAGTTCTGGTCCACAGAGCCGGAAAAGGTAACACCTGCTCTAAACAACACACTCCCAACAGCAGCATGCAGGCGAACCACACAAATTACACACAAGTGTCTTCATTGTGAGACCTGGTTTTTGTTTACTGCTCAGCAAAACAGGTTTTTGGGTGTGATAGTCTATAAATGTGATGACAGGGGCTGATACAATTAGTCCACTGTTAAACTGAAACTCTTAAAACTGTTATTAGGAAGGTGAAATATTCTTTTGAAATATTTTTAATCACATTTACATTAATATGAGGATGAATTATATACTATGTGCTATAGGGGACAACAAGGGACACAGCCCGTCTGCTGCAGGACGTCTGGTATGTTCTGAGATAAATGTAGATTAATCACAGACCAAGAAGCATTTTAGCTCTAAGACGCTAAATAAGACATTAACATTGACTAAATAAGACATTGGATTTGATTGGGACACTAAAAGATCATTGAGCTTGTTTAGTGGTGGAAGGTTTCAGGTTTACGTCAGTAAAAGTGGGCACTTTTTATTTGTAAGTATAGAGCAAAAGTACTTGTTTTGCATTATGCGAAACAGCACATTTCAGAACAATTAGCTGGTGTCAGAGAGGAAGATGCCCAGGATAGAGTGAAGTGGAAAAGGATGATTCGCTGTGGTGACCCCTGATGGGAAAAGCCAAAAGAGTAGTAGTAGATGCTGTTGCAACTGTTAAAGGTTCAGGGTTAATAAGGTTAATAAGTTACTGCACTAAACAATACAGTGTTTTCATTAATCACTTTTAATATATTATCGAATTTTTGTTGGTTTGACTTTGTATCATTAATTGGTGTCGGCAAAGTCCTAAGACTAATGCTTTCCAGTACAATTAATGTATATGTGTTTGTACATGTTTAGTATCTTCATTAGATTATATATATATATAAACTTCATCCTTGTGTTTGTGAAAGTAATTTAATAGTAGTAATAACATATTTAATTCAGACTCCTGCACTAATACGTAAATACTCAAAAACATAGGTGTTTTTTTAAAATACTGAAAATTGGGTTTTGTCTAGTGAAAATCTTATTTAAGTAATCATACTCATTCAATATGTTGAAATCAGAATAGGATTTTTGGAGATGAAGGTTGGGTAATAATGATGTTAATTTCCCAGTGTGTCTCAATCTATAAACTTTTCTTAAGGGGCATTACATATTTACCCAAATTACATGGATTACAAAAAAAAAACTGGGTGACTCAGCACAAACCACGAACTGCAAAATGTATATGTGTTTTTCAGCCTGTATTACTGTAATATGTGACTAAGTTTTGGAGAAAAAAAAGGCACAGACGCTTGTGTGACGTTTGGACTTGGGGATTAAAAGAACTCCATGGTGTCCCATCGCCACAACAACGGACACACTTCACCCTGAGCCTTTGTCTGTAATCAGGCGAACAAGTTCTTCAAGATTCTCCTGTGACATTTAAAGCATAAAAAAAAACCAAAAAAAAAAAAAAACCAAAGCATCTCTTTCATGCTGCTGACTTATTGCTGCCAAGGCTCATTGTTTATATTAGTGACTGGGCAGGTTAGGAATGTGTGCAGCCAGATTTAGCTTCTTTTTAGTTAGTTTTGTTCTGGACAAATCACCCAAAAAAGCAGCAGTCAGTTTCAAAGGAAGCAATGACTTGACAAAATTAACACGCTGACATGTCTTTTTTTTTCATTTTTTTCTTTTAAATATTTACACTCCATTACAGAGAGGGGCCGGACATGTTGGCTTGACATGTAACAAGGTGCAAGTGGAAATTGAAATTGGCATGAGAGTTAAACTGCAGAACAAAGGAACTGACACAGAGCTATGAATACAACAAGGCCTGGTTTCTATTGCATTTAGGCAGATTAAATATTAAACGAGCCAGCTAGCATCTGAGACAGCCACATTAACAAGAGTAATAAGCCACAATAACGACGGTACTGAATATTTGCAGGTCCTGTACTTAAATTGTCGTGTTTTAAAACTTCATGCTGCTGACAGCTTCTAGAAGACGTTTGTTTTCCCCAAATCATGCTGAAGCAGGCAATGTCACATCTACATTACACAACAGACATTTCAGTCTTATCACACTAATGATTCACTATACTGAACAACAATTTGTACAAAGTTTTCTACTGTTCCCAAGTTAAACAAGGAGATTCTTAAGTGCTCTTTTTCTTTCAAACACCTTCAGCTGACCTGTAAGCCTCAAACGTACGGCTAGCAGCATTTATGGTCAGATATTTATAATGTTAACCTGCTCCCGGGTCTTCACCGACCACCTTGACCAGCGAGGCTTTCGGGCAAAGACGCAGGGCTGAGGGGAGGGCAGCACAACACAGTTATGGAACCGAATTCCTCCACAATCACATTACAGAGTGCATGCAGATAGAGCAAATGTGTTTAGTTTATTCATATTTGTACTTGTAACATCATGTTTGCTGGGCAGCATTTTCATCGCTACTATCCCGTCCTCATAGAGTCTCTTCTGTCTTCACCTGAACCGAGCTGAACTGGTTGTCCTGTGACTCCGACTGCAGAGTCTGGTTCTCGTTGACGAGCATGTTGAACTGCGTGTCGTTGAAATGGGCAAAGTTATGGTTGAAGTTTGGGGTAAAGTTCTGGGTAAAGTTCTGGGTAAAGTTGGGGTCAGGCTCCTGCTCATAGGAAGTGGAGAAGCCGTAGTCCGGGTCAACAATCATGTCAAAAACTCCAGGTATTTCTAGCAATTTATTGAAGAGGGCTACCTCGTCGGTGACACTGTTTGAGTCTGAGGGCTCGTTGTACGACATTTCTGCTGAAGCAGAGTTTTCAAAAGTGGGAACACAAAGGCTCTCATCTGAAGTCATGATGGGCTGAAGCGGTGAGAAATGGAAGGGCTGCTCTGCTGCAGGTGCACTCACTGCTGCTGGAGAAGAAAGAGATCATGTTACAGAGAAAATTAAGACACCTGTCAGAAATATGATGAAAGGTCAGTTATTGACTACAGAACTTTACACGTGATGGTGACACTTGATTCTTGCTGTTGGAACCAAACAACATTGTAATCTTTGCGAAATGCATTTATTTGTATAGTTACATTTATTGTCTGTAACCTGAACCCTTGTGACTAATATACCATGGATTCATCAGGGCGTCTGTCTGTGCTTTTTTTTTCCTTTTTAGTAGTTCAACTTTTTCAGGTTAGTTAATTTAAACTGTCAAAAAGGTGATAATTCTACCATGTGGTTGAGTGATACTGGAGATGTGGTTCTAATGTTTTGGAGCCCTCATTCATTTTAAAGGGCTTAATATAATGCACTGCAGTGTTTAAAAAACGTTCTGTTCCAAGCTGTAATAATACAAATCTAAATTAATTCTAAAACCAAATTTGTTATTGTGTTCAAAACCCTTCTGTTTGTCAAATTCTATTCACTGCACCTGAATAGGGTTTAAGGACAGGACTTAATCTTTGTCAACACATAGAATCACTTTTAAGCCCTTATCACGCAAACATTTTAAGTTTAAGTCGTAGGTCACTGACGGGTGTAACCAGCAACATTAACAAAGGATAAACGTGTGAGTGAGCATGCACAATAGGTTTTTTAACAATACGCACAGGTGCACAGAGGTAAAGGAAGGATATAAACCTAATTCTGAAATAAAGGTATTAATCTCAAAATATACTGCACTACACGTTAAAGTATAGATTTAAATATTTACTCAAGTAGAACAGCACAAGCGTACATGCTTTAAAATGCACAGCTATTCAATTAAGAAAAATATACTTAATTTTAGTATTGAAACAGTCCAGATTTAAGATTAATTACTACAAAATGTACAATATTTACTTCAAATTTATAGGCAAAGTTGCCTGACAACGTAGTGTGGAACAATTAAAAATGATTTTCAGATTGTAACAAACTTATGTAAAGACAAGTGGTTAATCCATATTAATTCAGTAAATCAGTCAACTAAATGACATCAGTAAAAAAGTAAGTGGAAGCTAAAGCTGTAAAATGCATGTAGGAGAGTAAAAGTGTCATATATTCCACTACGTTGTAGTAGAGTAAATTTAAACAAATACTGCAATGGAGTAAAAGAACAACAACATTAGTAAATTAGTACCGAGTAAATGGACTTAGTTACTTGCCACCACTGCAGGTGCAATATTAAACAGAACAATAACTGAAATCCACTTATCTACTTTAGTTTCAAGGTTCTGTTGTGCATGTGAGTTCACAGTTACACGGTCATAATTTACTGACACACTGTAGAGATAAGACCTGATTGTGTTCCAGAATTTATTTTCAAATCTGGATAAATTTCTGTTGGATTGGTGCTTTCTTGAGTGCAGTGTAAGGGAGCCACAGTGTCGGCTTCACTGGCTGATTGCTGCTGTGGCCTGTCAGACGTGGCTGGTTTCAAAATAAACTGCAGAGAATTTGTTTGAAAAGAACTACAGAGTTTTGGTGCAGAGTTTTACATAAACCCAGAGATCTACTGATATTCCACTCCTATATCTTTATCTAAAATATCTGAGTGCTTCTAACAGCCTGAACATTGTTGACTCAGAGCAAAGCAAAAAAGCAGATACACTGTACAAAAATAAAAACTTTGAGTCGTGTTGAGTTTTAACAGAACAGAACGATTACAGCTGGGACCTTTGACTGAGTCAAACTGCAAATTTGCAAATACGGAGGTTTAAAGCCTCACCTGTTCCACAAGGTTTCTCGCTGAAGCTGACGTCCGACTTTATCCTCGTCTTTCGTTTCACCTCATATGGATCTGAAATGAGAAAGTATATAAGTAGAATAGTATATAATGTGTAAATATAAATGGCATCCAGAATCATTTAAAATCATCACAGTGGTAAAGTACATCCAGACAGTTGAGTGAGTAAAGTCCTGACTGACCTGGGTTTTGTGGCATGTATGTGAAGGTAACGGGCTCGCTCTCCATCTGGTCTGAGATGCGACGCAGGGAGACGCTGACTACGACCTCCTCTTTGATGTCCTGGTCCTGGTAGGGCGGAGTCTTAAACACGATGGCGATCTGCCGGTGCACGTCTGTCTGGGCAAACTCCCCGTTCGCTTTCCACGAACCTCGCCGGAAGACGATCTCTATGTCATCTGTGGATGAGTGACAACACACAAGCGAATGTTAACTGAGGGAAACAAGAACACTGCTGCAGAATAAACACAGACAACAATAATAGCACATGCAAAACTCCACTACCTTTCTGCACTTTGTCACACAGCATGTAAATCTCTGTCTTGCCACAGCAAGGACCTTTGGACAGGTTCAAACAGGTGATCTTTAGCTGGGATGTAGTCGTAGCCTCTGTGGAGGAATACAACAACAAAGAAAAAGAATCAGGAAATATATCTTGGTTAAGAATTAAATACTGTGGGGGAAAAAAACATCCTAAGTCAAAGTCTTACTCTTGTCATAGATTGGACTGGACACCACGGGGCTGAGACTGTCTTTCCTGCCGTCCTCCCACTCGAGCTCACACTGGAAACACAGCCGCACTGCATTCATGTCCATGTCTTCAATGCCCTTTGTGTGACCGGCTGAGAGATACGTAGGGAGAAAAAAAAACATGACCTTTAGTTGGAGGAGTCTACAGTATAGATTTTACTATCCTACAAAAGGAAAGAAGAACCTGCTCCATCCTTTATATATTTAATGAGGTGTCTGAGTTCAGATCCACTTACTCCGAAAGGGGTCGATGTTTTGGCTTCTTCTTTTCTGAAGTGAAACATCCAGCTCTTTCCTTCTCACACACTGGATACCAAGATTAGCAAAGCTGCAAGTCCACAGAAGTACAACAAAACATTTTGTCATGAAAAAGGACATTTTGGAATGAAAAGATTGAAGACAAAAATGATGATGATCATGTTAAAAGTCTAATGAAAAGCTGTAGGCGTGATGGGTTAGATGGATTAGCACCTGTGGCGTCGGCTGCTGTGGGGACTGAATGTGACCACACAGATTCCTGAACCGTTGGGGCAATCTTTACCCACAAGGCAGTGGGGGTGAGGCCTGTGCGGGAGGTCTTTGGTCACCAAGGAAACTGTGACTGTGACCTTCTGTATGTGGTCAATTGGACCCTGAATCTGAAAAAGTGAACAAGACAGCAGAGAGGAAGTAAGAAGGAAGAGGAAGATGACAGAAGAGTAAACACATTGTCCCCCTGCAGCTGAGGTAACAAACAAACATCCTGTTTGAACATGATGGCACTTCTGTGGTGCTTTGATTCGTATATGTTGCCTCGTGCCACCTTTCTTCTGGATAATAATTATTCTGCTGGATTATTCTGAATTGTGATCATGGGTGTCTGAGATAGGGACTTTATCAAGAAAAGAGAAAAGTTTAAACCCCCCACTTTCATCTCAATCACTGTCAAAATCCCCACAGTGTCGTCCTCGCTGTGTGCTGGTGTTTGCACAAGATGAATGTGCAGAAGTGTTTGTTTAATGCAGGCGGCGTATAAATCGCACATCTTTGACCACATTTGAGTAGGGATTTGTGGGGACTTTCTAATTGACTCTAACAACCCACATCCTTCCAGCTCCACCCATCTGAACAGGGGGTTCAAGTGTACAGTCCAAACAACAATATGTGCTGGTAAACGGTCCCACAGAGCTAGAAAGCACCTTTATGGCCAAAAATGGCAACCGACCATTTCACTGAGTAAAAAGCCTGACTTGCTGATGAGTGTACCTCTATGGAAGGCTGAGTCTTATTGGTTTCGGTGCTCGACACCCCCAGGATGCTGCCAGCAGAGCGTCCTTCACATTCGTAACGAAACCTCATGCCTCTATCCTTGGGCTCCTCCACCACCACCAGTTTGGGCTTCTCCAGAATACGCTCCAGCATCTCGGCATCGCTCCGGTTCTGAGAGAGCATGTCCGAGCTCCGAGAGTTTCCAACACACATGGAGCCCCGACCACTCCGAGAAGAACAAGGAGTTGAAGCCATCTGTTTGGAAGCGCACGTCTGCCGTTGCACCTGCTGGAAGGAGCGCTGGGACTGTGGGTAGGCAAAAACAGAAAATCGTACTTTATTTTTGTTCCTTTCTCAAAGACAGTCCAGGCACACACACGCAGACAGAGTGAGACGTCAGGTACTACAGGCAAGGTTTTGTTGGTGAATTAACAAGGTGATCTAGAGAAGTTGGTCACTAGTGAGAAGCTTACTTATCCCCACAATGAGGTGGGAGGAGACAGAACACACATCTGAACACAACGTTTGAATCCAAACCGACACAGTCATTTCCCACACAGCCACAGTGGTCTTGCATTCTACCAGAAATATCCGGTTCATCCATTTATTTTGTTTTTCAGTCTGTACCAAATGGCAGTCAGATGATTATCTGTTATCTGTCAATTATTTTCGGACAAAAACTGAAAAAGCTAAATGTGAGCAGATTCCTGAAGACAAACTTGGCCCGTTTATAATTACAAACATAATTTAATTCAGTCTAGTCATCCCCACATTTTTGACATTTTTGACATTCTTTGAGGCTGCAGAGAGGAATGTGATGAATCAGCTCATAAAAAACAAATTTTAAGGAGCTTAATCAGTAGTGTTGATAATCTTAAGCTGGTAAACCTGGTGTCCAAAAGATCTTACAATACTTTGAGCTTTTTGAGTTTTTTCGCCTTTTATAACATCTTGGATTTTTTTTTTGTGGCTGTTTTTCTTGTGGCTCAAAGCCCTAGTTTATAAACCACTGGACCACCGGTTAAAACCAGCTCGATCTAGAGCAGCTCGAACAATAAAGGAGTTCCACATACGCATAGTTGTATCAGTTCTAACAATCTAACAGGATAATTTATAACCAGAAACCACTTTAACGTTTGCTGCCAGCTGACATTTTGTTCACCGTACTGCCCCGACCATTACTTCTTTAAGAACACACTACGACAGAAGCAGAGGCCTGCCCTCCATTAAAGCAGATGACAGTGTATGTAAAGCATGCTGCATCATTTCTGCACTGAAACCAGGCAGCAAAACTGAGTCACAGCATGATTTATTTTTTACTTTGTGCAAGTGCTTTGTCTCAGTGCACAAGCGTTAACCATGTGCTCTTTGACTCCTCCTCTCGTAATTTGGTGTCTTATTTTTTCCGTTACACCACAGGCCACCAAGCTTTTCCGCTCCCACTCTGTCTCGCTGTTTCAATCTCTTTCTCTGCCGCTTTTAGTTTCTTTCTATGCAGTGCGTGTATCTAGTTCACCCGGTGACGACGATGTGATGTAAAAGATAATCAAAGTCTTCCACAAACCTCGCTTTAAGCTTTTGTCTGTGTGAATCATCAACGTAACAACAAACGAAGGCTCAAACCTGCAGAGGACAAAGACGTAAAGAAGTTGACTCCTTTCTCCTGAGTGTTGCAGTTAATCGGGATGAGAGCTCATTACGCTGTTGCTGCAAAGATCTGGGTCATGCTTCTCCATGAGATCATGTTTCACAATATCCTGTCGATCCACAGATGTCTGTTGCCGTTAGCCACTGCATACCTGTTAGCTTTAAAACACTGAAGCTAAACAAAAGCCTGGCAGCCCGAGTCAGCGAGCAGGAAATAGGAAGTCAGCGCAACCTGACATAGATCAACCAATTGTAGAAGCCGCGCGGGACGAAGAATGTGACCTCTAACCCCCGGTGGGTTTGGCTACTAAACAGAAAGGATGGCAAACTGAAAGCAGGAGTCAGATTACAGCTCTTCAATGTCATCCTGCTACTCCTCCTCCTCTGCCTCGGCTCTCTCACACAGAGACATGTTGGGGAGGTGTGTCAGCCTCTGTCACAAGCCACAAAGACCCGGGCCATTTTATCAAACTATATTTATCCACAGAAAGTCTAAGATGTTGCAACCACACATGTAAGCTGTTTGCTAACAGAGTTTCAGTTGTTTTGCCCTGCACCTTATTCTGTCTGTGCACGACACTGCCGTCTTATCAGATTACAACGCTTGTGATCGCTGCTCCAGTCTGTAAACCACGTGCTTTATGGTAAGAGCCAGATCTGCCTGGCAGGCAAAGCACTGCTCTGCCAAACAGCCCATCCAGCCGTCTCAAGGCTGCACACTAGAGTTCTATCCAACGACATTTAAATCCTTAGAAAAGCCACTATTTATGCTGCAGTCGCCCATTTTTACACAGACATTGCAGAGTTTTTATTTGACACGCTTCCGATTGAGTCTTACTGATGTCTAAGCGTGCGTTTCGTCGATAGTCGTCACTTTATCTGTTGCTTGTCTTGAGTAACTGAGTCTATAAAGTAGTGTTGTTCACAGATTCCCAGAGTCTAACGTAGTATGTTCTACAGCACAACCCCAAACTAACAATGCTAAAAAAGTAGCAAATTGTCCTCTTTGGGAAGCTGAGGCCAGATAATGTCACACAGTGTCTGCTACTTTTATTTGTTAATTAACTAATTGTTAATTAATGTATTGACTGACACAGAACAAACAAAGAACAAAGTGATGTAGGATGTAGGATTAATCCCATGATTCTCCTTTTCCCCATAACTGGCCACTTTCTCCTTTTCTCGAAAACAATCCGAAACAAACACCTTCATGCTTGACTGTTGGAGGTTGCCAACAGTCATTCTGGGATAAGCAGGAAACTGCTAACCAAGGCAGAAACCAGCAGAGACTAGACACAACAACACAAATGACTGCAGTGGTACAAGCACGTCCAAGGGTGTTTATCAGTACACTCACCTGACACGCAGTGCCTCTCGGCACCAGTACCGGCGGAGACGATGGCGAGGAGCTCTGCTGGTGCAGCCTGTGACTGTGGTTGTTTGACAGCACAGAGAGGAGTTCAGCAGGAGGGGGGGGAGGTCCAGGAAGGGTATCTGAATAATCTGCAAGGATTTCTTCAATGAGGTCTACAGGGTTAAAAATGATAAACAAATGGTTTTATTTCGGTTCAGATTTTGTGACTGATTGATTGTCAAATTAATAAAGAACAACACACTGAGGTTAACAATCAGTTGAATCTGAACTTTTAGCAGTTTTTTACAAGTTTCCTTTAATGCTTGTGTTATTTTTGTTGTATATCTGATTATGCTTGTAGCAGGTTTATTTAGTAAATGCCATTTTCCCTAGTGTGATTAATATTTAGATAATTAAGCAGTAACTGATCATGTCATGAGATTCATCTTGATGTGACTGGCTAAACAATTTCAGGCAGGGAAACCCTGTGTTTTTATCGGCCAAGTATGTGCATATATACATATTAGATCAGAAGTACAGCAATGTGGGGAAAGAATCGCTGCTGATTTTACGCCTACTTCGAAGTCAACTAATAAGTTCATGACCACTCATTACTCAGATAAGTCTGCCAAAACCACCGGTTTAAATTATCCATACGAACTAAAGACCTGCATAAAAAAACCACAAGAAGTGCCTGTTCTCCAGTTCAGTGGGACTGATGGTGTATCTATCTTATTTACAGACTGTTAATACCAATGTAACTCTTGATGAGCAGCGTTTTATTGCTACAGTTTTGTTGATTTAACTTTAAACAAGGTAATTCATGAGCTTATTGTGTGTTTTAAAGTGAAATACTGATGAGGTAAAAGATAAATTAAAAAAGTACAAATTAAAAATGGAAATAATGCTAGGATCTAAGTCTGAGAAGTGCCTCAGTAGTTTAGTCTGTTACTTTCCACTACTGTCAAATCCATGAGTTACTTTCGCCAACTGAAAGTTTTGTTGCTGGGTCTCTAGAGGTTTTTTCTATACAGCCAGTGGTTTGGGTTACAATGTCACACTTGCAGTTAGTTTCCTGCTGTTATGATGTGTGAAATACCAAAAAAGCTAGAGCAGAAATTAATCATCAACAGAAACCAACACAAAATTCACAGCTACAATTTTTATACTGCTGCAGCGTTTTTACAGAACACAATAGTGAATATTTGCTGTTATCGTGTATATGAAAATGTTTTAATTCAAGCATTTTGAATAAGCAAAACTGTGTTTAGGCTCATTTGTGTAACTATTCCATGCTGTACACAGACTGGAGTGTTACATGCAACACATGCACAGAAGTTTTTGAGAAATGTTGCGTTTTGCCCCAGAGGCGGAAGAAGAAACGTTGGTTTACTTCTGCTCCTGCCTGAGGTCACGGCAGGTCACGCATGTCCCACATGAAAACACACAGGGGTTCTGTACTCACCGAAGTCTGACGGCCGCGCTGCAACACACACACAGAGCAAACAGTCAGTGGACAAGTTCGGGTCCGGCTGTGGTCACACATGTCAGACCGGCGCAGAGCAGAGCAGCCAAACCGGCTCGGATCCCCGGTCCGGGGGAAAGGGTGTTGGCTGCTCTGCTCTGCTCACACATCACGTGGCGGAGGCTGATGTCAGCTCCGTCGAACACACACACACACACACACACACACACAGGAAGATCGACGCCGAGCACGTACCTGCGGGGCTGCTGACGTCCATATCTTTCATCGCACGGAAGGACGTCGGGGACGTCGCCACCTCCGTAGTCGTGTCCTCGAATTCTTTGCAAGCTGGACAAATCCCGGTGGTAACCCGCCTTTTTTTAGCCCCTCGACGTGTGTCTTTTACGTTACAACAGCGGAGGTAAACACACGTGAGACGAGACTAGAGCGCTGAGAGTTCGAACCGGCCCGTGAGAAGATGCTGCCCGACCCGCAGCCATGTGTTAAATGCTCCGATTCCTACTTTGCCTGAGTTTGTGTTTCCGCAGCCGCCTCGCTGTGATTGGCTGACTCGCGGCTTGGAAATCCCCTCGGCATCACGTCACCTCTCGGATGGGAACCCCCTCCAGGAGCGCAGGTACTACCGCTTCACAAAGTCGAACACAATCAATTACTCATTTGAATATTCACAGTGTGTTTGATCCAGCGAGCAGTGACCTAAAAAGGGAGAATTCTTTTCTTTCCATTAAGTATTCGAGCCACACGCTTCGGCGATTGTTTGGTTTCCGTCGGCTTCACTTCTCGTGCCGAACTATTTGCAGCTATTTAAATTAGCCTGCGTCGCTATTCGCTATCCGCAAAATCGCGGATATTTTACGAAATGCCACCGAGCCAAGCTCTTCCCAGCTGGAGCCAAGTGACGGCTTTCTCACGGTTGCATCATGCAGCTTCCCACACGACGACAAAGTCAGGAGTTCCTGGTGGTATTTGAAATGCCGATGGCTGTCAGCGACCACCAGCGACACCTCAGCACGTTCACAGAACAACCCTGACAGCTTCGCCTTTCAGCCGCTTTCTTCCCTCAAACTTTAGACAGTTCGGCCAAGTTTGGAGGCGCAGCAGCGACACCTGCTGCTCACACAGAGAACAGACGATTTACAGGAAAAGGAAAGCGAAAGATCAGGCGTTCAGAGAAGAGGCTCTGTTGTCCTCAAGGACCCCTGGTGTTCAGTAAACCAGAAACGGTGCAGCTGGGGAAGATAAAGTGAAGTGGTGCAGCCTGATTTTTAACTGTCTATTAACCCATTTGTTAAAAAGTGAAAAAAAGCAAAGGACAAACACATATTTTAGAGGCTTCTAAAGAGCATCAAAAGAAAAAGTTCTCAGCCAGCAAGACTGAACTTAAAAATTAACGTCATCCTTTAGTCAGACTGTTCACAACTCTTACACTTACCACAAAGATCATTTAGGTTCTGACTGATTCTTTTGGATACCCTGAATGGGCCCATTGGTATTGGCCCAGGAGCTCAATAGGTAGAGTTAAACGAAAGCCTCTGTCTGCAGTGACAAAATATTGCTTGTTAAAAAGTCACTTAAAGCATCATAGATAGAAAGAGACTACAGAGTCAAAACAACCACAAAAGTCCCTAAAGAATACAATAAAACCACAAAAAGGGCATCGTTGTTTCGGATTCTTGTATTTTCACATGCAAACAGTGCTAAACACTGCAAGTTGGCCTGTCAGCTTCAGCCTGATCACCAGACTAAGTCACCATTAGGAAATTCTGCTATTTTTAATAAACCATAGACCTGGGGAAAGGTTTGAGCCAACACAACCCCAGATTTAAGATTAAATTCATACATGAACAATCATTCTTCTGAATTCCAAAAGGGTTAATTTAAGGTTAAATGTCCCATGTGGATTAAACACACATTAGCTGTATCTTGTATTGCGTGGCCAGCAATACTCAAGCTTTCTCATCATAGAAACATACAAAGGCAGTATGTTTTTGGTTATCCTTGTCAATTCACAGTGACTCATAAAACCAATAAAATGTACAATTGAAACAAAATTCATTGTATTTTAGGTCATTAATTGTTTGAGGCACCTTTCTAAAAATAGCAAACATTTGGTGGTTTCAACTTTCTGAATGTTTTCCACCTTCGTCTTTATTTCTTTGTGAAGAGAATCCAAGTTTGAGATTTTTTTTGTCAGACAAAACCAGCATTCTATAGAGGTCTTGTTGGGCTTTAGGAAAATGTGATGAGCATTTCCACAAATTTCTGTCATTTAGCTCACATCTTAAGCTTTCAGCAAGAATCAGCAAAAAGGCCTAAGCCATTGCTAATGTTCATGCTTATATGCATACCAATAGTATTTTTTAATAGAATTCAATGTGGGAAGCCATCATTCAGAAATGGTGTTCTTTAACCCAGGATATAATGTGAAAAGCGTGGAATCAAAAAACCTTGGATAAACATTTTAAATCACACATTTTACTATAAACATGAATGCTCAAAATTTAATTTGTACCAACATGGAACCCTCATTTCAGGATTTACAGCACTCAAAACAGTGATCAGGTTTTGAGCGCAAAACAGACATATGGCTAAAGGGGGAAAATAAAAATTAGACTTGCAAATTAGCTATTGCTGGACAGTTTGGACATCTGTATTATTAACATGACAAGCTGAGATTCTGTACAGTTTAAAGATATACAAAACAATGATTCATTGACTGATAAACAAAAATTAAGTAATTGACAATATTAATATATTAATACCAACAAGGCTGTTATTTTTTTTATGTTCAAGTTAAGAACATTAACCATTTGTTTAAAATTTAGGGTAGTAGTCACGATCCTGTAGGTAGTGTCCAGTGGGATCATCCATCTCATCTCCAGTCACCACCTCTTTTCTTTAACCTCTGCATGTGGCTAAGGATGTTTCCAGTTCCCTCCAGCACTACTCACCAAGTTTCCAGGCAATCCAAAACACAGTGGAATGAAAAGAAAAAAAAAATCACAAGGAATCTATACAAAGAACAAAAGTTGCACTTGGCTTCTTTCTTCCCCGTATTAAAAAAAAAAAAAAAAAAAAAAAAAAAAAAGTATTACTGTGACTCGTTCCCCTCCCAACATCTATTCCAAGACATTGTTACCCTCTGAAAAATCATACAGAATACAGTACATCACGTTTTGTTTTACTTCACTTGAACTGCAAAACGAGAGGGCGGAGATGGGCGGGGAACAGAAATAAGAATTTACCAAGTCTACACTGAATATGATTCTCTGTGGATCCACACAGAGATCCGAGGGAACAGTTGAACTGCATTTTTTGTAGCGGCGTCCATGACAGCTAAAGGACTCCCCTCACTGCCTGATTTCCACAAGTCCTCTTTGCACTGGTAGTGATGAGGCATGGAGGCAGAGGAGGGTGTGGTCTTGCTTAATCAGTTTTCTTCTCCGCCTCTGGCTTGTCTGTGATGGCGCCTGCTGGAGCGGAGGCAGTGTCTCCTGCTGCTGTGTTGTTCTGAGCATGATCTAGTCCGCTGGTGCCAAACTCGTTGACCCTGTTGGGATCGACCCGATATATCCAGCGCTGGTACAGATAGATGAAGAACACCACATCTGCAAGAAACAGAGCACAGAGTTGTTTTGTGTTTCAGTAAGAATCATTTTTATCAAGTTAAAACACAGAAACATAATAATCACAATTAAAAATAGCCAAAGACAGGGTCCACACCTTTAATATAAGTAACACTGTCAGTAGGTGAGAGGCAGGGTACACCATGACACATCAACAGATTCAGGGCCAACACAAAGAGGCGTACACAGACAACCACTAACAGTCACAGCTATGTGCAATTTAGAGTGACCAATTAACCTAACATACATGAATTTGGACTATGAGGGGAAACCGGAATATGACTCCAGACAGCAAGGTAGCTAGCCACGGAATCAAACTAGTGTCTCTCTCTGCCGTGAGGCAGCAGTGCTAACCACTTTACCCCTGTGCTGCCTCCTGTTGTCAAAAATGATCCTAATTATTACTGATGCAAGAAAAACTATGTAGTTTCTTATTCTTAATAAATCAAATACACAAAATAATACTAACAGTGTCAAGCTATGCTATATCTACTTAGTATATGATTAAATACCTTGATCTGATTCCACTGAAAGGAGCCATAAGCCAAGCAAACCCTCATCTAAAATATATGCCTGGACCTTATAAAATACTTATCACAATAAACTAATTAAGCAGCTTATAAATAGAATGTAATTATACTGCATTCTCCTAACAGCCATTTATATTTTGCACATTTTATCCCTCGTTGTCAACAACGTAGATAAGCCTTTTGCCACACTTGTAGGTTTGTGTGGGATACCATTATTTACCTCTGTGGGAGAGAGTGCCTGGTCTTTATTTTGTAATTTCTCCTGATGAGGGACACACCCTGACAAAGGCCACAAACCAAAACATCTGCTCTAACAATAAGATTGTTCTTTATATTGCAAGTGGTGCTGGAGTTTTGACCCTTTCAGTTTGTTTTCCTATATCCACACTCTATGACGCTGACAACAGCAGTATGTTGGGTATTACTTTACTGTTCTTGTACTGTGGACGTACAGATACACATCATATTCCTGAAAGCCCCCCCCCAAAATTTATCTGTTTGTGCTGGCCAAGTCCTCAGCTATGATTTGAGTGTCTTTGAGAGCAATCTTTATGTTCAGTTACACTTAATCACCCCTCAATAATAATTAAGTCCTCTAGTGAGCAGACACTAGGTGGAGTTAGAGCATTGAATATATCCACACTGTGACAGAGTTCAAAAGCTGATTGTGACTTGTAGCTACAGAGAACACACTGCCACGAGTCAAAGATTCTACATTTTTATCTAACTTTGTGCCAACATCAAAACAGACGTCCAAAAAGGACAGCCTATCCTTTGAACAGAAATTCATCTGGATTAACTGCCCGCCTACGTAAGCGTCCACCATGCTGTGCAATTAGTCAAATCTGAAACCACCTCCAGCAAAACACCACGCATTTGAACACATACTCATATCTCAAACTCAAAAAGGCTGCTTCTGAATGTGGGTAGAGGTAATTTACAGCTTTAGCACACATGGTTGATTTAGGTGATCAATTAATTTACTGTGATTCCCATATATTCACAAAGAATACCTATATCTTCACAGAGAAAAGACATACCATCTCTGAGGCATCCTATCCTGTACATCATGGGCATCTTGATGACAAAGGCAAACAAGTCATCAATGAAGGTATTAAGAGCCTTGTAGGTGAGCATCCTCCATGGGAGGTGAGCCACAGACTTCATTTTGTAGTTAATGAATAGCTGTGGCGTCATTGTAATGAAACCTGAAACCCAACATACATAAAGGGAGAAATTCGTTAGATTACACACATTTTTTAAACACCACAAACGATAAATTAGACAGCAGGCAACATAAGTGTATGCAATTATGAAGTCTATTAATACACAACACATTAACAGAGGCCGTTGGGAATTTGGTACGTAACCATGATGCAAGTATGAAAACATTAACCGAGTGTGCATCCACTCAGAGATGGGATAATTAAGAGAGATAAATCCACCTCATCCTGGGCTTAAAAAAATGAACAGGAATAAAAAGTGTTAGATGCAGTGTTTTAGCTGAGTGAAATCAATAATTCATTAAAAAGGTACTTTATGATGCAGAATATGTCTGGATCAGTTCAAAGTTGCTATCATAGTCATAATATGGATTCTTTCACAATATGTTTGTCTTTTTGAGTTTATGAATACAACTGACTATTATTTACAGGTAATGACATATTTACAGAAGAAATGTAAGCACTGGTTCCTAGTGTCTGCACATTAGCTCCAGTGGCAAAAAGTGGAATAAAGCTTGATATTAGAGTCATCCATTTCACCAAAAATTGTGCCAACATTTTAATACTTATTAATTGGGTCTGGAGTATATCAATTCTTCAGACAAACTTACCAAAGGTTAACAAAAAGCCATAGAGCATGCTGAGTACCCATGAATACCAGCCTTTGTGCTCCACGTACAATAAACTGTACACAGCATAGCAGCCAAACAGAGGGTAGAGCAGCCATGACAAGTACTTGAAGGCCATCTGTTAACAAGGCAAGGAATAAGATACAAATAATTATCCTTCAATTTACTATAAACTGCAGTCTGTCATCTTTACAGAATACAGGATGTTGTCTAAATGTATTATTGAAGGCAGCAGGTCGCTTGTATTTCAACTTACGTCATCGTAGATTTTGGTTGAAGACTCCACATATGTTGACTTATCTTTGAAGACCAATCTTGGGAAAATCCCTGCAATTTTATTCTCTCTGTCCAGCTAGAAAAAAAGACAAAAAAAACTATGGTTTTCCATTGAACACCTTACATGTCCAGCTCCCACTTTTTAGTGGTGAACTCTGTGAAAAAAAAAAGCTACATTATCTTAGCTTTGTAATGACAGAAAATGGAAGAATGCGGATTAAAAAGCAAAACTGCAGTGTACTTTGAAAAGTTACAACATATAGGGTGCTTAAAAGAAACTATTGTTGTTCTGACTTACTCGGACATCCATGACCTTGGTGATTTTCCACAGGTCAATAAGAAGGCCAATGAAGACGCTGACCTGAACCACAAAGTTTGTTTCATTGTCCAATATGTACAGTAGCACCACCAAAGACTGGAAAACTCCAAATATGATAGAGCGAACAGACAGACCTTCCAGTGACTGTCTACTGTTCCAGAACTGGATATCTGAGGAAGAGATGACAGTGAGGTGAACTGGAAAACACTGGGATGAGTTCTAACAGTCAATAATTTGTTAGATTCTGTCACAATTTGGAAAGATTACACATATTCTTTAAGCTCTGCTGCCAGTAAATTGCTCTTAAACCTTTTGTGTATTGTAAGATTAGTATAGCCTCTGTTGCCTTTCTGGCACAACAGACATGGGCAAGGACAAAAATTTAAAGACAGAACATGTCACCCTATTGTCAACTACAAACTTTACAGAATGACAAAATTTTGTTGGTTAAATGACAAAAGTAAAACGTAAAGTGACATAAAACTCCCCGTGTGTGGGGTGTTACTCATAGCAAAGGGATATCCTTTTGTGAAATACGTATTTAAAGATTATTTTGGGGTATTCGTACATTTATTTGATAGTGGACAGCACAGAGACAGAACCAAGAGAGATAGAAGAGTTTCACATGCAACAAAGGTTAGCCGACCAGAATTTAAATCTGCTAGCAGCAGTTAAGGACAGATGTCCCCCGTAGCCTGTTTACTATAGTTTTTATTCAGTCAGTTTTCATTTTCCACCAAACAAACTGCTTAAAAAGTGTGCTAATTGATTCAGATTTGCTTTCAATAACCCCAGATGAAGAAAAGAGAGTCCTGACAACAGATTCACTGTTGTCCCCTTACCATTCTTGAAGGCGAGAAACTCAAAGATGCTGTGCACAATGGAAACAACAATGGTAAGTCCTAACAAGTACGGGTTGGTTTCCAAAAGGGCAACCTGTAAGGAGAGAACATGTACAATCTGTCAAGGACCAACATAAATAATTTGCGGTTATGAAAATGGTTTAAGATAAAAAAAAAATTATGATCAACTAACTGGACTCTATATATATAATAAATATTGTTACATTTATATTTATATATTTATAATTATAATTGAATGCACTTGAATGGTCCTTCAAGAACAACCTCAAAATACAAAACAGTAACATAACTAAGGTGCAGTCAGTGTCATGCTGTTTTATCGACAGCTACGATGAGGGAAAAAATGTACTACACAGTACTTTATATTAAATATATAAAAAGTTTGCAAATATTCACCTCTCATATACTAACCGAAAAGTCTTAAATTTATGCCCAGCATACGGATCATCTTTATATATGCCTAATTAGGCATTTCTCCACTATATCAGTATTAAAATATAGCCACTATAACTGCAACTCCAACTGAAAGAAGCCAAAAGCAAAACTGCATCCAGGAACCAAAGAAATACGTCCATGGAATCACATCCAGTTCTTTTTTTAATCTTTGTGACTTTGACCTCTTACCTTGACAGAGTCTTGGTCTTCATCAGACTGTTCATAGGTATCTTCCGGAAGGAAATTCCAGGGTGAGCGAGCATTTTGGGCGGCATACAGCTGCCAACGCCACAAGGACAGGGGGCAGTAGGAGAGCCGTAGTGGGAGTTTTGTCAGGGTTTCATTGATGGGAAAGTAGTCCTTCTGAAGATTCCAGTAATCATTGAAGTACACGATGGGGTAGTAGTCACCACTTACTGCATCAAACTTAACATCTGGTGGTACAGAGCAGAAGGGAAGTAATGTCACAGATGGTTTGACACTAAAGGAAACCATAAAACATTTACAACAGAGCACAATAATGGAGAGAAGGTGAGCGAGAGAAACGTACGTTGGTCTAAAGGAGGGGGAACAGAGCCTTTGACCCAGGCCGTGTGGTCATCTACCATGTTGATGGTGAGGTTTGGGTGCCAATGAGAGATGATCTCCACTGGACCATGGCTCTCTGCTCGCTGTGAGGAAGCACATTTTGATTAGGTATGTTGATTAGCCACAACATAACAGCTGACTTGTTATTCTCAATGTTATTTGTATTTTATAATATAACATTTTGATAAAAACAATACTAAGATAAATGAGTTGAAACAACTAACTAATCATTTCTGGATCTAAAATTGAGCATTTCTGTCTCCCTGTTTAGACTGATATGGTTCTCTCAATGTTAAGTGGTAAACAATTCAATCATTTCTGGATCTGCTTCTGTCTCCCCTGTTAGCAGGTTCTTGGTCTTCAGGAACTTTCTTCGCTTAAATTTATTCAACACTGAAAGATTTTAAAAAGTAAAAGGTTAAAATTAACTAATAATATATTTATTTATTTGGACATCTGTCTATAACTGACAATGTGTATATGTGCTTACTTCGCGTTGAGTGAACTGTTGCCAGTCTGCGATACTGCCCCTTGCGTTTGGGGTCCGGGTGGAATCCACTTTTTGTGAAATACACATGTATGTAAAGGGAACCATTCTGTTGTATCTTCTGCAAGCACACAGCACAGATGTAGAAGTATTAGTTTTAGGTAAATAAGTCATAAATGTTGATGTTTATTGCTTTCCCTTTTCGTTGAAAAGCCATACAACTATTATCTGTTTCCATACCCCCTCACAGATAGCAACTCTGCTCACCTCTGGGATGTCCATCTCCTTATAGTGCTGGTAACAGCCATCCCCACTTTCCCCTGTGGTCCAGTCTCCATAGACCAAGTCCCTGTGGAACCAGAACAGGGCTTCTGTGTCGTTGAAGTCAGAGAACACTTCCTCCTGGGACACGTACACGTACAGGTCCTAAAGGCATGGTGAGAAAATAAAGGTGTTTATGATATTACAGAGCCAGGGGAATGTGAGCTAGTTAGTCTGACTGGGAATGACAATGCCAGTTTGCGGTACAAATACTTGAGGGAATAAGTATGAGGGGTGCCTAAAAATTAACAGCTTCAATTCAATTAAAAATGTTTACTAAACAGCTGCCCATGCACATAAGGCAATGGGAATTTTATGAGGTGGTGTAATACCATGAGAGTGTCTTTGGGGAATAGGTTCCTGCTGGGTACCCTGGGTGCCCCAGCTGGCGTGTTGGGGTCAGGAGTAGATGGCCCTCGGCGGAACCAGCTACTGATCGCCCAGATTATGAAAATTCTGGAGGAACAAATACCAACAGAGGAAAACAACATTTAGCGAATAAGAAATTCAAGTCAAAGACACAAAGGAAAACAATAAAAAAAGGAACGAGTGAGACTGACAATTAAATTTCTTTCCAAAAGGAAACATACTGATTACATTAGCCCCAAAAAAACTGAGACGAATTTCATTCAGTCCTTTCCTCTTTAAGTCTGAAGAGCTGCTACAGCAGAATAACTGTACATGGAAGCTAATCTGGATAAACTTTATCCAGTCAACTTGCATCATAAGTCAGTCATAGGTCAAATGAGACAAATTTAAAAGTGAGAGTACTCAGCTCCAAACAAAACCAATATTGGAGATGTCTCTTCTTTTCATTATCAATGTAACCAAATATAGCTGTGATTTGTTCTCACCTAAGCTAGAATCCTATGTATATAGGGGAAAGTTTCCCTTTCAGCTGCTGATGGAATAAGGACTCATAATTAAAATAATGCCCATTTCCAGCATGTTCGTATTTCCAAATCATAATCCCCAAACCTGGGATTTTGCTGAATGACTGAAATTTTAACTATTTGCCTAAGGCAAGACAAAGAAAAAAGGGCCTTTTATTTTTGCTTTTTAAAAAGCAATAATAATGCAAAATAACCCTTGATCTTGAGGGTATGTTTGATTAAACAGGACTATGCCATTCAAAACAAATTTACTAATAGAACCATAAATGCTGAAATCTACAAACATATTTTATTCAAATTATTTTATACTCCAGACAGTGGATATGAGATTAAAACATTCACCTTTTAAACATGCAATCCAATGAGATCAAACTTTCCCAAAATATTGTAACGATCAACATTTATTTAATTATTTGTATTTATATCTTGCTCATTTATACTACAACTTTGACAGAAAAAAACCCTCATATTTAAGGCGGCCACATTTGAGTAATGGCAGATGGAGCACCAACACAAAATCTGCACCATCATCTGTCACAGACTAAACTATGTAAAAGCAAAGTAAACTTTAGCTTAGCTGTGGCTTGTTTACCTTCCACTTCCATAGGGATTGTAACAGAACCATTACAAATTACAACATGCATTTTGTTCATTTTCACACTCACAGTAAAAAGTAAGCTTTTATTTGCAGTCTGGTTCACCACTTACACACACAGTGTGGCCTGTCAGATTAAAAGGAACAGCCTTACCTGAAGAGGACTCCTTTGATGACCTGCCATGCATTGGGTGCTTGTTGCTGCTGCTGCTGCTGCTGCGCATCCTGTGCATTTCCAGCAGTCTGCACAGTTTGGCCATCTGTTGTTGCAGCAGTTCCATTGCTGCTCACCTATAGGCAACACACACACACACACACACACACCACCCAAGTAAGTCACAGTGATGCTGATACAGTGGCAACATGTGTTATGGTATGTCAAAAAAAAAAAACACCTTCCTAATAGTAAACAGAAGTCACTCATGTACTGTTACAAGCAAACCTGTGCTAATGTTTTACAGATTAAACAATTTACAAAGAAAATAATTTCTGATGGCATGTCAACGATTATTACAAATGACAGGACACCTAGAGATTTAATAAATGTAGTACAAACAGGGCAAAAGACAAAAATCATGACAGTGGCTCTAGGTTGAGGCATTTCATTTTTTTAAGGAGACTACAATTGCCTTATAACTGACTATATTTACACTTTCTAAATTAAAAATAGGTATATATTTTTAAGTGCAAAAAAAATAAAGACAGGCTACTGTTTGATCAAATTACCAGCTACTATCGAGTTAATCAAAATTTTGTAGTGTTGTCAATTTGTCAGTTGAAATAACTCTTCCAATGGTCAAATTCATGTGAGCATCAGAATTAATATGTGCATAAAAGATAAACCGGCACTTTTATGCAACTTCAGCCTTGAAATAGCTTTCATTTAACCCCCCATCCCTCCAGCAAGGCCACATTCTATTCAAGTGACACAATAGACAAGCACATGCCAAGTCATGGGACTCATTCACTATCTAAACATCTAATCTCCCCCATTGTCACTAACACAACGGGGACCAGCGGAAGGCCTCTACAAACAAACAGCACTTGAGGGTAAAAACTGTATTGCCATTTATCAGGGTGCTTAGGTGGCACAACAGTGGAAATGTCATAGTTTATGAAAAGTCTCTGCTCCTTCACCACTGAAAACCAGCTGACTTAAAATGGAAGCAATTGTATTATCAGAGACACGGGATCTCGGTCTGCTGGAGCGGTCGCAACAACCATTACACAGACAGATCACCAATATATCTCCGTTCCAGGTTAAAGATAATAATTTACAATTTACATTCTGAACAAAGATTAACAATTAACCACCTTTGCAGGCTTCACACTGGATTAGAAAAGGACAAAAACTTCAGATAAGGTAATTATTCATAGAAAGGAAAGACTGGTCTGGTAATGTTTATTATATGTAGTGGTATTATATTCTACAAATGAAAGTACACAATGCAATAGGGCCTACAAATAACATTATAAAGAACTTGTGCCTCTGCCAAAACACTAAGCCTAATTGTAGCAGTGCTGATGGTCCTTAAACATTCAGAGGATAAATATTACAAAAAATATAATACAAAACTATTATTTTAGACAACGTTAACACTGAGTCCCATGAGTGTTGTGCTGGGACCAAATATGTGCAGATGACACATTCTTATATGTAACAGCAGAAACTCCTCATCAGGGTAGAGAGCTTTTAAACAGGCAGCTGGTCTGGGTTTCGCAGTGTCTGAATTATAATGTTTAAATTATACCAAAACATTCTGAATTTGTTTTTTTATTACATTCAATATTTTAAAAACCAATAAATCAAAAGTGAACAAAAGGAAATGGAGGAAGTGAATAATTTCAAATATCTATGCGACAGCTTGGATTGCAAACTCAAGTTTAATGCTCATTTTAGAAAACTTTCAAAGCAAATTTAAATAGTGTTTGCATGATAAAACTATGTATGTATATTTAAGCAACTCAAATGTACATGCATGCTATGCTTTTATTGAAAATGTCTTGTTAAGTAATTTTCTGGGCCTAGGCCTCTCATTTATACAATCAAACTTTACAAATTGATGGACCATAAAGCAATAAAATAGCACTGTTGCTAAACACTTTAAAAGCAAGGATTGCTAATATTTGGTAACTTTTTAAATTTTGTATTCATTAAAACAATATTCAAGTGTATAAATGGCCTTTGCCCCAATGTAGTCTGACCAGAGGGGCAGTAAGTGGAAAGTGTAGAACTACATAGTCTCAATCTTTTTCAGTAAATTGTTCATAATTATGAAACACAATATCTTTAAATTTAAAAAGTCACAACCAGAACTAACAATTTTCACTACAAAGCGGAAACAATAGCTATAAACAACAACGTCACCTGTGCTTGGCAGAAAATTAAAGCAAACTTATATTTTATAAAAGGCAGCACAAACCCCCTAGCCATCTAGTGTTTCCCCTAGATTAATATCTGATTCATCAGCAGTGGGCCTTAAAGCAGCATAACTGCCCCATCTAAACCTAATGGCAGATTTATTGTGACAGAGCAATTTCATTAAAAAAAATTATATTAAGTGCATATATTACAGTTGCCCTAGTTTCTGCCACTTGTGTATTACCATTACGCATTATTCCAAGAGCATGCATATGTTTTTCTGGAACCTAAATCTATATTTAAAAAAAATAAAAATAAAGGAATTCAACTACTGCTTTAATTAAGACTTCAAACAAAGACATTTCCAGATAGTTCTATAAGCCTTTGAAGAATTTGTGCATATCTTCAAAACAGTTATAAATGTTTTTTAATGACCCAAAGTTTGTCTGTGAAGTTCAATGTGCTCCAATGTAATAATACTACATGAGAAGATACCAAAAGGTAATACCTAATCCGAAAACCAATGATTTATAAATGATTAGGCCTGAACTGCCTGAGTCCTTTTTAAAAGGTACAGATGCCGGGGCTGCCGCTAAACGTTATTATCAATCGATCACTTATTTGTTTTATAAAAGAAATGTCAGAGAAACATTTACAGCCCAGACATTTATCAAATTTGCTTGTTTAATGCGTTGAACAGTCAAACCTGAACAAAAGCATTAAACTAACCAATTCTCAGAATTGTTTTTACTTAATTACTCAAATGAATAATTTATAAAATTTCCTTCTGATAAATGTTTAATGGACAAATATTTTTAGACCTAAAGGCACCAAATACTTGCTAGAGCCTTAGACATGATTTTTGTCTCTTATCAGTGTTTTGTCAAAACTAGAAATGCTCGTTTTTGTTTGGCCAAACACAAACTTGGCAGTAGAAAGACTGGTTGTCTTGCCTCTAGGAAATAGTGACTCACTGTGACCTCTGGCTACTTGTGATTGTGAATTTCAATTGTGACTTCGAATAAAAATTATTACCATTTGTAGAAAATTGGCCAGCTACAACACGAATTACCCCCAACAACTTCTATTATAACAACTAAGAGACACGTACAGGGTATTAGCACAACTGGATGATAAGCACATGTGATCTATGTCAACAGAAAAGAATGGAAAGAAATCCAGGAGCTTCGGCCGCAGGTGTGAATGTGTGTCAGCGTTAGCTGCTGCTCGACACTGGCCTGGATGTTCGAGCCAAGCTGCGCTGCTCACGTTTAGGCCTTGGCTTAGCTAACGTTGACACACTGCAGCAGTCAGATGGCTCGTACTCACACACCTGGAGCCAACTAACAACCTTGTCACGGTGATGCTACTGTGCGTCTTCCGACGGGGGAAAAGAAACTCCGTCAAGGCCACAGTCTCCCTCCGTTCATGTGACCGCTAACATCCAGGAGGTGCTCGTTTTAAAACCAACCGGCACTGACAACGTCACCGGGGCTCGTGTAGCCGTCGCTAGCACGTTTAAATGCTAACGGCGCCGGAGCCCGCGGTCAAAACCAACAACGCAGACATGTTCCCTGGCTGTGAGAAAACACAAAACGGTCGTCAGAGTGTCATTCATTTTACCTCGCCGTTGCTCACGGTAGCTTTACTAGCTTCGCTCTCCTGTGTCGCCATCTTTCCTTGTCTCTGTCGCGCACACACGCACTCGCCACACTACGCTGCTAGCTGGGAAACGGCGCCCAGTCTCGCGAGAAGTCACTTGTAGCGCGTGTGAGGTGACGTGCGTCTTCAGAGGAGAGACGTAGCATGTGAGGGGGAGGATATTACAGACAGGGACCGCAATATTATCATACACGTGAGAAAGGAAAGGACAGAAGTACCAGACCTGTTTTTGATGGGCAAAGAATGAAATCTGTTCTATAATGACTGAGATACATTCCAAAATTCAGCAAAATATTTCAAGTGCTTCACTCTGTTTGATCAGTATTTCTGATCAATAATTGCAAAATCTCTAGAGTAGGAGAATTCTTGAGACATTTTATTTTATGAAGAATTTGCCAAAATTGATATAAAGGTCCACAATGAAGCGAACATTGAAATTATTATCACTGAAATAGAATAAAACATCAATATCCTCAGTATGTGTGTTGATACAATTTCCTGGCATGCAACAAACAGGTGTTTGTTACCTAAGGTCCCATATTAAAAAGCATACATTTCAACTGACATCAGGTCAGGACTTAACTGGGCCACAGGGGTAGCATTCATTTTTAATAGTTAAAGAGGTCTGTTTTGTTTTATTGACAAGTACAGGTGTGGTCCATGCTGTGTAACAGCTGACCTCATAGTGAATATTCCATGTGAGAAACAGTTGCTGGTTAGAGCTCCTTTTTAACTGATAAATATTGTAAGCTGTTTCTTGTAACCGGGCTGATGAAACAGGACGAAACGCTTAGTCATGCATCTTTGGACAATGACAGTTGTCTAAAAATAGAAAATGGAACATGTACTGGCTACAGCTTTGGAGAACTTTTTAAACAGTAAAGGCTTCATATTAATTTCTCCAAATGTGTAGACTGTAAGGTCATATTTTCTAGAGCCGATGTCCTCAAATTCAAAACCCTGAACAGTAGTTACAAATAATGGATGAATAAATTAATGTTTATTTTAAAATGAGTTACGCCTTGAAAAACTGCATCAAAAAAGCTACTTCCCTTTGAATGCATCAGTAATAACAATTTTCATGAGTACATCTGACAGTTTAGTCACATTTTTACTTTTAGGGAGACTGGGAACAGTTGCAACATGAGGCAGTTGCAACACAGGGCATCACTCCAATCAGGACCTGCACATGCTCAGTTAGCTGCTCCTCCTTCCAGAGAAAGCAGCCCTGTGTGACCTCTCTTTCATCAAAATGCACAATTCAATACAATACAGTGTTTTTTTTTTCATGGTCGTATAAACTGTTTGCATGAGGCATTGTAACATCGTACCATTTTAATCAGTGTTTCCCAGCATGTGTCAAGCTAGTTTTATCACGGCTGTCAGTGTGGGGGCAGTTGCATGTGATGTAGCTAATGTGTGTATGAGTGACAGGATAATTTCCTTCTTTATTCTGTCTCTGATACACACATAAGTTACAGCACATGCAGACACAAACACCCACAAACGATGACTTACTTGTCAACTCATTAACCTTTCACAGAACTTATCGTTCAATTGCCTTTGTGTATCACTTGATTTAAAAATACAATTGGTTGTTTATGGTTTTTTGTACTTGTTACTTGAAAATGTTTTCACCTCTTTATTATTCTTTATGGTTGTACAGCCATAGAGACAATTTAGATTTGCTAAGACCCAGTATGTTATGAACTTAAACTACAGCTCATAACTTAACTGTTATTATAATTCGGCAAAATTATGTTAAAGACTGATTTATTATATTTCAATCAATGTTGCAGCTGTCCCATTATGAGGTCAGCTCTAAGATTTGACTTTGTCTATTCAAATATAAATTGTACATAAATTGTCACATGTAGCAATATTAAAGCAGTGTGTGGGTAGCTGAGAGATGTGAGTTCACTGTGAAGCCATTTAATTTGTCTTTCTAGGATAAACTAAACTGTCTCTGAGAAACAGAAATGCAAAAAGTGTCACAACTGTCCCCAGTCTCCCCTGATGAGTGAAAATGTTTACATCCCTATTTTGAAATGGCAAAAATAAATGAATAAAATATTTTTTCCAACAACATATTTAATAAACATTGAGACTGTCCTAACTTTGACTTTATTAGAAATTACTTTTAATTTTTTTAATAAGCTTTTGCAGCATTTGTCTTACTAGAATGGACTAAAATGCAAATGATGTACATACTCAATAAAGTCAAGGACATTGTACAAAAGTACAAAAACACTGTGTAATCCAAATCTGTGTAATGAAACAAGTGTAAATTATACATTTAAATATGCATATTTGGGTAAACAACTGTAATGACAATTTTTTTTAACCATGCATTATTCCTTGGCATATTAATATGCCAACAAAGTAAAGATTAAAAGAAGTGCATGTGTGATAGTAACATTCGTCTCCAGATTTAGGGACAAATGCACATTTGTGTAGCCTAATACACTGATTAGATAATGTAGGATGATGGACTGCAACATGTAGATGCTGTTTTTACTGTTCTTTAATGGAAATGATCTTTATATTAATTCAAAAGCAAACCTGGCTCTAAGCAACCAAAAACATACATATAATTGTACATTGTAAAGATTGGAAACATAAGTGTTTCTGAATTCAATGTGACTAAATTATCCATCTGACCAAAACAGAACATGTAACAGAATGAATGACGGACATTTAAAATGTCGCAATGATTAACAGATTGTGCTTGAACCAAATAAAATTTTATGTGCTGCACTTTTACCAAACTGAAGATTTTAGTTTAATTTAACCTTTTAGATACAATTCAAAATTGTTATTTGATCTCCAAATACATTTTAAAAATAAATGTACATTTCCGAAGCTATTCAGTAACTTATACCAGATATATAACTGTTCATGGGCCATTTCCCAGAATTAAACTTAGAATCCCAGAATTTATTCTTGAATTATGCCATCATTACACCATGTGTATATAGTTGTGATTTAATTAAATACAAAGATTCCATCAGTCAGACAAAAAAGTAATCTGATACGTTTTTTTATTTTAGCGGTTCCACATAAGCAGATGCACATTCAAGTGCAGGTAATTTAAGTCTTCACAAAAGGTATTCAGTGACAGAAAAATGAAGCAAAATTACATCCACTTGAACGTATAATATAATTTTACACACAACACAAATACACAAAAGCAAATGGCTACTGTTATATAACTTGACACTCTTATTTCTTATTCTTTTTTCTTTAAATGTGAATTCCAAGTCTGTCAGTTATCAAAAATTGGTGGAGTAATTTTTTGAAGTTTCTTAAATTTGACTCAGTGGACATTATTTTGAGAATACACTCAGTAATCAAATTAACAACATACAATTTATTTTAGTGTCAAAGCATTTGAAGGAGATTTAATATTAACCAGTTGTCCAAACATCAGACCACTCTTTCAGCAATGTACAGTCTTCAATAACAAAATGCTAAGACTACAGTTAACTATAAACAGTTATATACAATATTTTTTTGTACAAACTGAAAGAAACTAAAAGAGAAATGTCACTGTTATCTAACCTGTCAGACTGTTATATTACACTGAAAACCCCATCTTGAGAAAGCTTTGGAGCAACAAGTACTAGTACAGCAAAAAAAATCAATCAGAACCAAGGTGTGAAATGAAAGACCACAACCCTACCTTCATTGCACTGCTTCACATGCAACAAATATCTTGCCTTTATCAAATCATGTGCACTTTTGTTATTGTGTCCAGAATACTAACAAACTGCTAACAGTCACTTCTGTCATATTTCATTGAGGGAACTTGAGGGTAAACACCTGTTGATCATGCCTTCCAAAGAAACAAAAAACAAATTAAAAAATGGGTTACAATAAAAATAAGTCTTTGTCATCTCAGTTAGCAGATAAACAGCTTGAGGTTTAAATTTCAGGGCAGAAAACTTACACAGTCCTACATCTCATCTAAACCATAATCTTCCTCAGGAAAGTCTCCCACCGTCACAGTAAGAGGCTTCACAAACGCACCATATTTGTTGTCACATTCAAAGTAACGCTTGCCTTCAACACTGCGGAGACACAATTTTTAAAAAATGGAAGTCAAGCAAAAGACTGACGTGAACAACAATATGTATTAAGAAAAAAATAAATCATAGTGAACTTACGTTCCATTATGCTTTCCTAGGGGCTCATCATACTTCACACCCACCCAATATCCTGGCTTAAACTCTGTCTCACCTGCAATCAACAACAACACTGTTGGTTAGTCACAGTCTTCATTTTTTAGTCTTCACAATCTGTTGAAAGTCAGTTAAGAGGAAAAAAGTACACTTTAGTTCTTTTAGTTGATTCACCACTGTCTTTTTGCATTAACTGCAAGATCAGAGGTGGAGAAATTTGGGTGACTGAAGCAAGCTCCAAGAAAAAAAAACTGAAGATGTTAGTAAAACACTTCATTGATCTGCACATTAAACTAGCAAATAAAACAGAAAAAAACACACTTGCACAAGAAAGCTGCACATTTTTTAACTCCTAAATCCAGCAGGGAAATGTAAAAAAATGTTCCTTCCGCTTGTCAGCATTAGTCACCATAAATGACAACTAAAACTACTGTGCTAAAGAAAACATCTTCAGTAGCATAGGACTTACACCAATGACTTACAAAATAAGCCAGCTAAGCTTCAGGTGCACCTACCAACATACATGACCGTGCCAAGCTTTGTGGGCTGCCCAGGGACCTCCACTTTGCATCGGTTGCCCACAGAAATGGCATCAGAAGCTACTTTCTGTTCTTCCTCCCGAGCAGCACGCTCCGCTTTCTTCTTGGCTGTTTCCTCCTCATTAAAGCGACCAAAACGCTCTTTCTTCATAAATGACCTTGCTGTGTCTAAATGATATAAAGTTAGACATATAATAAACATAAGATACTTCAAAAGCAAATTGTGGATGCAGCAGATGCTGTCTTATGGAACACTTCTTCTGAATAATTACTAATAACTAACATTGTATGTGTGCTGTGAGAATTAGAAATTAGAGAGAACTTTAAGTATGGCAGACTGTACCTGTTCGCTTATTATAGGCATCATCTGAGAGTTCAAACTTTTCCACTTTGGAAACATCAGTGAACTCGTCCCCCTGACCTCCACTTCTGTCAACAACCTGTCAGAGAAATCAGATTCAAGATGAGGAAAAGACTCCATGCCTAAAGGATTATATTTTTTAACTTTCTAAATCCATTTGTCCACAATCACCATACAGATTCTAAAGACAAAACTGAATGTCTCTACTGATTACTAGTTAGTTATCAGTCTGCAGCCAGGACTGACTTTAGTTGATAATGCCATAGACCTCTGCTGTTGCCAAAAAACTCTTAATAAATATTCCAAAACCAATTACCTTATTATTTTTAACAAATGTAGCAATGTATGCTCCAACTCAGCATTTCCCTGTATTTATGCTAGAGAATTGGGCATGCATGACATTTAAGGTGGAAGTCCCTATGAAGTCTCTGAAGAGTATGGACAAAATTTATAAGGATCTTGCTTTTTGGAATGAAGACACATGTCACCCAGTAGAGCAGTGTGTCTGGCAAATGTGTTTTCAATATTTTTTAGACAACTACAGAGGTCTATAGCATTGATAAATTACCAATTGTAGGCTGCAGGCTGATAACTAAGCAAACATGGGTAGAGAGGTTAGAAAGTTATCAAAATTATGCTTCCAAAAAGACCACTCTGGTAATTATGTTTCACTCAATACCAGTAAATCACTTAACCTTGAAACAAGCAAAGCAATGGTAAGAATTCATCACACTTTTCCTTACTGCATAATCCTAGCATGGTAATTTAAGTGGTAACAGCAAGGGTTTTTTTAAATATTCAGTTTTTTTGTCAGTTTTCATTAGTGCAAATAATTTGAAAAAATATCATTTTACTACATACATGTATTCTGCAGTTATCATCCACAGGATAGGAGCCCAGCAAGGCTTCATTGTCATCCATTTTCTGCAAAAACCTGTTGGAGACACTAAATAACTCCAGGTCCATGAAGGAGGCGGGTGTGCCTACAACCATCTCCAACTTACCCTAATTGCAACACAAAAAATGGACTTTATTGTAATATACACTTTAAGATAGGTAACACAAAAAAATTATTTCAACACGTCATTCACCAATGTAGGTACAGCAAAACCCAGCAATAGAGGATCTTTTGAGGTATGAGATATATGAGGTAATATATAGTAGGCTCACCTTCAGTTCTGCAATGGTAATCCCTTTGTTGAACTTCCGCAGCACTTCAAATGAGGAGATGGTGCTTGTTAGGCGCACATTCACAATGGGGCTGGTAACTACTGTCACTCCGCTGTCCATTATCCGCACTGTTTACACCCAGCTATTTGGCAAAATCTGAAAAGATCAGACAAATTTAGTAGGATAATAACCACTGTTGGCGAAAAAGATAAATAAGATTACAGATCTTAACAGATCCAGTACGTCGTTAGAATCTGACAGTAATGAAACCTTGATATACCAACGTTATATAGCATCTATTAGCAAACAGCTGTGGTTTTCAAGCAGTGCTGTGTAAGCTGCAGCTGTTTTGTGTACGACAGTAACGTGTGCGCATGTTGTCGCATTGAATTTTTTTATCTATTTTTGACGAAAGCACGTATCCTCTCCGGTGTTTAGACAATTTATGAATTGAGCTATTTTAACTACCATTATATATTTTATGATTTTTATCTGGGCAGTCTTACACAGGGTTAGCTGTTTAGCTAGCAGTACAGTCACGTTTGATTTACAGAGTACCCTCGGCTAAACAGCAAGGTTGCCATGGCTACTTACAAATATGTATTTCTCTGCGATGCTATTTGAGAAAACCTTTCCGAAAACGTACGACTCGTAATTATAACACAATTTAACCACATGAATCCACAATTACTGTGATGTAAAGATACACAAAACGGAACAACTAGCCTTACTCTTGGCTCTACCACAAAATTATACCCTCACTTCCTGCTACGCCCAGCTCTGGAACGTTCTACCCGCCTCCAACCTGTGAAATACCAATCGCTTCGGTGTATAATGGGTTCAACCAATAGTGTTACTAAACGTAAAAAAGAACCGCCTACTTGAAAGAAGATTGGTTTGATCAAAAACCACCAATAGGACCCTTAAATAGCCACATAGTGGCGCTATCTTCCAGTCTGAGTCATGAAGACTGTACAGTTTTCTCCGGGGATTTTTTAAGCAGCACATACAATATCTCATCAGACGTTTATTGTATTGTTTGAACTTTAATGAAAAAAAAATGTATATACATATATATGTGCTGTATTGATCTCCAGCCATTACAGTTGACTACATTTCTTTCAGAGTTTATCAACTATCATGTCAGAGCAACATCATCAACATCAGAAGAGAAGGGAATATTCTATTATTAACATTATTGTCCTTATGCCAAGAATGTGTTATAGTGTGTGATGTATTTCTTAGTATTGATACTTTTGACATTATTTTTTAATATTTTAATAAAAATCTCTCCCAATCTTTATTGACCTCGAACATGCAGTGCACTGGTTCCTGTTTCTCAAGTACAACAAACAGAGCAGAGCATGTATGGGCAGAAAAAAGGCCCACAGCCCCACAGTGAAGATTTTCATTCCTTTCTGAATGAGATGCAGGTCTGTAAACCTGCCTGACCTTATTCAAAATCTCCTGCAAGTTATATACCTTATTATAACACAAAAGAGTAGTAGTAGTAGTAGACTCTAAAATGTAAGCGTCTAAGCAGTCACAAATCTCTGAGGTTCTGGTCACACTTTTAGTTTTTTTAATATTAACAGAGAGCAAAAAATCAAAGTAAGTAATTTCTGCAGTTGTTCTTAATTTAGCATCAATTATATACAGAGTGTGTCACAGTAAAGGTTTCACACCATATGTTCCATGCAAAGACACTGACACTTGCCACAAGTGGTACTAAACAGGTAACCAAGGATGTTCCCTACCTTTAATGAGTGTAATGCACACCTGTTATGAAAATACAGAATGCAAATTATACCTGCAGTATTAGTGTACTCAATTGTGTGTGTTTGTACTGACCATATTTGCAATGAGAAACCACATCAGACCTATCAAACCATGACATCCTGTTGGAGAACTGTGATGACAACAAGTCTTACCTGAACAAACACAGAGACACTGTCTCGTAAAGGTGTTATTCACTACACAAAACAAATGTTATTCTTTTTAGGAATATCAAGGTAGCCTTATGATAACTGTGCCTTATACATTCCCAAGAACAAAGACAGGTCTTATGGTCGCATGCCTCTGCCAACCAGTAAAGGTGGAGTTTACATGCATACATGTCTGACAATGATCCATAAGGGCAAAACCCAACAACATTTCAGAATACAAAACAACAAATGTGAAAACTCAACACTCACAAAAAACATAAGTCCAAGCTATGCCAGGAAAAAGGACCAAGATGCTAAGCTTGAAAACACTGAGTGGCTGCCACATTCTCTACACTTTAATCCCAAGTTGGTTTAAGTGGCTACTTTAATTCTTATAAACCTCAATTGTTTGTTTGTTCTATTGTTTCATTTCAGAGTACAATGAGACATAAATTCCATAATTTAAAAAAAAAGAGAGAGAATTTAGGGTTAAAAATAATGCACTTAAGTTCTATTATGTTTTCCTAGGGGCTCCTAGGGGCTCTCCATACTTCACAGCCACCCAATATCCTGGATTATACTGTGTCGCACCTGCAATATCCAACAACACTGCTGGTTAGTCACAATCTTAATTTTTTAGTCTTCACATCTGTTGGTGAAACAGATGAATTTTATTTTTTATCATATTTCATGAGATGTTGTATTTTGCACCTTTGGGCCCCTAATGCCCAGACTTAAAACATTTAATCCCTGAACCCAAGTGACTATAGTCACTATAATGACCTTCCCCTTAAGGTTTTCATATTATGGATCAGTGTTTTATATGATTATCATTTACCTGATGACTTTAAAATTAACATCAAATACATCCATAATCCATTTGTTAATTGCCTTAGAAATGTGTGTGGTGTATTGATTGTAAAGAGACAGTTTTGATGTTTTCTTTAAAACACACTAAAGAAAACACATCATAAGCCATTTTTAAATGATGCTTTTTAGCATGTAAGTCACCATGTAAGCCACCTTTTCTGGATTCTCCAGCGTCACCAGGCTATGGGTAATATAATTTTCTTGTGACGATCTTCTGTAATTAACACTGATTTGGCAAAAGAGTGCAGAACCAACTGTCACTATTCTCTGGGTTCTCCTTCATATGATGGCACCAAATCTCCTTGGAATTATGCCAAATTCAGTTTTCAACAAATGTGGTGGCCTTCCGTTCTTATTAAACTGTGATTTTACATGCATTAGTCATTTGTAAACATAAAAAGGCATTGGATTCATTGAAAGCAGCTTACAAACACAACTTTAATGTGACCCATTAAATGTATTATTTGGAATTATTTGGAATAATCAATATGTTTTGTTTATGTATCACAGGAAATGTGTGGAAAATACCATAATTTACATTGCTTACTAACAGTGTACCATTTAGCTACAAAACTTTCAGACAATCAAATGATGTTGCATTACTCAAATTGACTCTGAAAGAGTGGTCCAAGGCACCAACTCCTGTCCCGTTTTAAACCATCTTACCACTACAAATAATGCATAGCAGCCCCTCCACAGCTGAAGACTGGTGGATTAGACATTTTAGACAGCAAATGCAACAACAAAGAATATAAGAAATGTCTTAATGTCTGATAATGGTGGTATCCCAAAAAGCTGTCTTTAAATAGCAATCGTTTTCTGACTTTGAACAGATTTGGACTGAACATAAAATTCTTTTTACCCAACAAATTCAAAGAGATAGACCATAGTGTTAAAATTATTTATAATCCTGTTATAATCCTGTTATAGTCTTCTTTTTTCTGGTGTCAGAGGTCACTCTACTTGACACCCCACAGGAGAACAGCCTTCACCTCTGTCTCATTCTGGCTCTTGGAGAAGACAGACCTTGGTCACAGGTCTCTCGAGCTCTTTGGTCTTCATCTTGATACGGTCCTGACAAACTAGACCTCTTTCATGCTTTGTTGCATGGATGATCCTGCCAATCACCCAAGACCAACACAAATGTCCCCAGGGGCAACGTTTCACTTTGCATATGTCAGCCGACGGTTTATGATGGCTTCAGCTTCAAAGAACTCTCCTCACTGAAAATATTAAATGATAATGGATGCAGATGGAGGATTAAACATCAACTTTATGCCACTGTACTGCAAAAGTGTCAGTGTGGACTGTTTAAAAAAAGAATGTCACTTATGAATAAGTCAGTGGACAAAGAATGCACTACAATTTAGGTCTCTGCAAGTTAGAGACAAAATATGAGTATTTAACACATAAAAGATTCAAGTAAAAGTTTAGTCAAGTAAAAGTTATGAGATATGAGTCAGATGCGAAATTAATGTGTGAACTTTCACCGTACCGCCATTAAAAACATTGGACCAAGAAGAAAGCGACAAAGAGAAGAACTGTGGCAGTGTTGCGCAACAGTAGAGGAAAATATTAATATGATACATGTGAATGTCCTGGTTATAATCTAAGAGCGACGGATTAGAGGAATCACGTCACATTTGACAAAAACACTAGTAGTAGTGGGTTAGAAAAGGGGGCGTGGCCACGGGTTGCAGGCACATTCACGGGCAGTTGGAGAATGGGAGAGAGCGCAGCGCTGCGGAGGGAGGGAGGAGGAGGAGGAGGAGGAGGAACTACTGGTGGAAAAAAGTTAAAGTAAAAATGGCTTCCTTGTCTTTGGAGTCTACAGAACAATCTGAGAACAGCCCAGAGGAGCCAACGAAAACCGAGTCCAAAGAAGAGAGAGATCCGGTCCAAATTTCGGAGCAACTACTCCAAAGTTTCCAGAAGTCGGCTCTGAGTTTTTCCACTGACCAAGTCTCATGTCTCTGCGAGGCCCTTCTGCAGGCGGGCAATGTGGATCGCCTGTGGAGATTTCTATCCACCATACCTCCTTCGTCCGAGTTGCTACGTGGCAACGAGACCCTGCTGAAGGCCCAGGCACTGGTGGCTTTCCACCGGGAGGAATTCAAGGAGCTGTACGTCATCCTGGAGAGCCACGACTTCCACCCATCTAACCATGGGTTCCTGCAGGACCTGTACTTGAAAGCCCGCTACAAGGAGGCGGAGAGGTCCCGGGGCCGCAGCCTGGGCGCAGTGGACAAGTACCGGCTCCGGAAAAAGTTCCCCCTGCCCAAAACCATCTGGGACGGCGAGGAGACGGTGTACTGCTTCAAGGAGAAGTCCCGGAACGCGCTCAAAGAGTGCTACAAGAGCAACAGGTACCCGACCCCGGACGAGAAGAAGAACCTGGCCAAAGTCACCGGGCTGTCCCTCACACAGGTCAGCAACTGGTTCAAGAACCGCAGGCAGAGGGACCGAACCCCGTCCGGGACCCACAGCAAGAGGTAAGTCCGAGGGGGCAGGGGACACATTCGGTGACTGCACATTTCTAGTGGTTTTTCGATTAGGTGTGATCCACGTCCGGAGCCATAAACCAGGTCTACATTTCTGTTTGTGTAAGAGTTTGTTGTGGTACAGAAAGACCAAACCTTCATGTTAAACAAAGCCCCGAGGCCTGCACAGGGCAGCCCAGACAGAGAGGGTGAAGTGACAGAAATGACCCAAAAACATGTCAGCAAGCACGAAAGTGAACACAGGGCCTGACTTTTCACACATCTGAGACCAGGAGCATGTTGCTTTGTTATGAAATGTGAGATCCAGGCCCATCGGATCAAGTTTCCTGAAATCCTGCACCGGGCTCCAGGGCCTGCAGAGGTTAGAGCTCACACCAGGGTGGGGATGGTGAGAGAACTCTCAGCACAGGCACGGTTGAAATCAGAGTTTTACGTCACGCTTTTACCCTAAAGAATTCCGTCAAGCGGGGAGGCAAACTGTGAGGAGATAAGAGAAAGTACAGCTAATTTATCTTATCAGGTCAACGGGTCGAGAGTGAGTGTGGCTGGCTAGGATGCTTCACTTACTAACACACGTTAAGAGCAGGTTTTTGTGCCAGGTTGACCCATAAACATTTGTAGGAGTTACAGTGAAACGGCTTTATCTTCTTATGTCCTGAGCTAATGCGTTTTAAGTGATTAAATGTATTCCAGATGAGCACTGATGAAAGAATTTTATGCACAGCACCAAGCTTTGTATTTAACCCTTGACGGGCTCCTTCTGTGCTTCGTTGTAGTGAGTCCGATGGGAACCACAGCACTGAGGATGAGGCGAGCACCATGGACGACACCCCTGACAAACCAGAGGATTCTGCCGGCTCCGCGGCTTCCATCATCTCTCTCTCTGCAGTCCCCTGTAGCACAGGAGGCCAGCTCATCCTCAACGGCTCCAGTGGCTTCCTCACAGCCTCTCAGCCGCTGTTGCTCAATGGAGGTTCTCTGATCTCTGGTGCTAGTACCGGGGTCATAATTAATGGGCTAAGCTTGGGTGATTGCCAGACAGTCACACTGAGCCCTGTTGCTGCTAGCTCGCCTTTGATACTGAATGGCGCTCAGGTAATAACCAAACCTGGTATCAGTGTGCAGCAGCAGCAGCAGCAGCAGCAGCAAGCGGCTTCTGTGGCAGAGCCGGAGGGTTCAACGATGGAGGCCAAACCAAGCAGTCTGCCAGCTGTTGTTCTTAGTGCAAACACCACATCAAATCCTTCATCCGTCATCTCTCTTCCTCTGCATGCCAAGACAGAAAGTGGCAATGAAATGGATTACATCAACGCGCCTGTATCCGAAGGCAGCAGCATGAAAATATCCTCCTCTTCTTCATCTCTATCCCCCTCTTCACCAACTCTGTCCTCCCCGACCAGTCTCTCTTCACTAGCATTAACCCCAAACACCCAGGAGTCCCTCACCTTCGCAGGCTCCATGTCATCAACAGGCATGGTGATGTCCAGTTCAGCTGTGCCTCTGTCCAGTCAGCATGGGGAGTACGTCGTCTTTGCCACTGCCAGCTCCCAGTTAAACCCTTCTAGTACCATGGTTTCCTCCAGCAGTACCACCCCTCAGGTCTTCACTCTGCCGCAGGTTGTGCCTTCCATCCAGGGTATACCAGTATCCCAGCTGGTCCAGCACACTTCGGGGTCACAGGTGTCCCAGTGCCCTCAGCTGGTGCCAGTATCGCCCCTCTCCTCAGCAACTCCTCAGCTCCAAAACCACCAGACGGGGAACACAGACACCCGACTGGTGCAACAGCAGCAGGATGTTTCGACAACTCTCCCCGAAGGTGCCACGACTATAGTCTCTATCTCGCAGATTAACAGCAATCAACTGCCGCAGCGAATGGCCAACCAGCAAGGGGAACAAATCACAAACTCCACAAACAGCAAAATCCAAAGCTCACAGGTTATTTCCATATCATCCCCAACACAAGTAGTTCCATTCCCCCAGGCCAAAGGGACCACACCAACACAGCTGGTCTCCCTCCCCATGCCTCAGCTGGTGCCAGTCTCCTCCATCCAAACTTCCTCCACCATCTCCTTCCCACAAGTTGTACCTGCCAGTCCTTCTCTGTCCATCCCGTCTGCTGGAATGCCCTTGCAGATCCTGACGTCAGCTCCTGCAGCAGGGACGGTCACACAGAGTCCTATCCGGATAAACCAGCTGAGGCCCATTCAGAGCGTGGGTTCACCAACCAGTGTGGCCCCTGCTGTGCAGCTCCTCAACTCTGGAATCATTCAGCTGCCCTCTGCTCCTCCAGGTAGGTCATTAGATATTTGCTACTGGAGAAAAGCAGATTTTTTCCCACCCTGTCAAATGTGACACTTTGACATTTTTCTTTCCCATATGTGATATAACTTAATATTTTGACAACTGTCCAGAAAAAAATAAGCAATGGAAGAACTGAAGCTTTTGGAAATTGTGTAACAATGGTGTTTTCACTAATTTCTGATATTGTACCCCTAAACGACAAACTTAAAATATAATTACTTGCAGGTCCACATGATTGTAATAGAACACGCCCAGAAATCATTGCTTTAAAAAAGTTAAATATTTGTTCTCATGCAGAACTAAACTTTGCATTAAATGTAAAACATGCAATATATTGATGTCTATAATTAATTTCCTGTCTCTGATCATAAAGGTAAAGAGCTGTGTTGGTGCTCTTGATGCCACATCTCTGGTTTGACTGACGTCACACAGCTGATTGTTGTCTGTTGTCTGTTCATTACCGCTGTAGGTAACCTTCTCCTTGGCGGAAACCCCTACCTGAGTGTCCAGCAAGGCAAGCTGATTCTGACCATCCCAGCCGGCATTCAGCTCACCAGTCTGCCCCTGAAACCCATCCCAGAGGCGTCACCCATCTCTGCTAATGGGCTGAATCCTGTTCTCACCTCCTCAGCCCCTCCTATAGCCTCCCAGCCTTCAACTCCCGTTGTCCTCACCTCATCTTCCCTGAACTTCATCAATTCCTCTCCATCGTACTGTGCTCCAGAGATCTCCCAAGCACCCGTTGTTCCCTCCCCTCAAGCACTGGACCCATCAGTCGCCCCTACAACTCCAAATACTCTCACTCCAGAAAGCATGCTCACCCTTAGTCCCATGTACAGTGGGGCGACACCCAATACCCACTTGCCCCAGCCTGCATGGAGCCCTGCACCCCTCCCCTCTTCAGCAAGCCTGACTCTTTTTGATGGCCGTGTCAAAGGCGATCTCCCTGTAGACCCGGCTTTGTTAGGGCTACCTGGAGGAGTGTCGCTGCTTCTGGGAAGCCCCTCTCCAGACCAGGACGTGGAGGCCAGCTCACCACTGGAGAATCCAGAGGAGATGGATGGGGACTCCAAGATTCTTGCTCAACTCCAGTCTGTCCCTGTAGATGATGAGCTGGGCTTGTAGTCTGTTTACCTCACTGGCAGGAAACTCCATGTCTCTAAAAACGAAAATGGCAAAACATACAATAGGTTACGGAATGTGCTGTTCCTTTTTTGTGTGTGCGCTCTAAATGGCTTTATTCCAGATTGTCAATTGTCTAAAACCTTTCTTTAGATCTCTAGAAGTTCAACATTGACAGTCTTAAAGTAAGGCCTGACACCATTGTGGACTTGACTGGCATTTGAACCAAACCCTCTGCGGCTTCGTTTAACTTGGACGGGCAGGGCTCCATGAGATATTCACTAACATCAGGATAGACCTGAAGGTTTTGCCAGAGACCTTCGTCTCTAAATGTGTGTTACCCTATTTTATCAGTTTCAGCATACCACCCAAGACAGATTTATCTGCTTGGCCCAGTTACACATCCCGGTGTCTGGGGAAGAAAACACACACACGAATTACAAGGTGACATGACTTGCCTACACAATCAGCTCTTCTTTGCATTTTTGTGGACTACAGACCTGGTTCAGCTAGGAGTAGAATCCAACCCCGTTACACACCAGATCATCTGGGAAATGGGCAAATCTTGTTGTATACCACGGCCTGTCCAGAATTCACAATGTTCACAAAGTTTTCATGCGCACAGCATGTTTATCCTACCAGCACTCCAGGTTATAGTAGAGATACACAAATGTGTTTTAGATTAAATTAGTGAAATTGTTTTGAGGGTTGATCTGGCAGAAAAATATGCAACAGTATTTTATTGTACTACTACCAGAAGAATAATACTGCCCAGGTTTACTTAATAAATCAATAAACCCATACACACACACACAAAATCGAAGGCTTTTTACTCTATGCAATAAACGTTCAGTACTTTATGGGACACTGTGTGGCACAGTAGCCCAGTCCAAAAGACTGATCTGGGAGACAAAAACAAGCTTTGAGATGTTGAGCTTTGAAATGAAGCATGGCAATGCATTACACTAAAACGTTTGCTGTGATCCCACTAAATAATATTTGTTTTGAAATGCATCCAAAATCTCTGTTTGCTGATGTCGATAAGTGCCTTGTTTTAAAGCCGAAAGGTTTTACTGTTTCTGTTACATGTTTAGATTTTATGCAGAGTTTTACAGTTGCTATATAACCAGACAATTTTATGGATTCAGTTTTCTGCATTGTGTTTGATTTCTAGTCGGACATAATGTGACAGTTTTGGTTGCATAGTTATATCTCTGTCTCCTCTTTTTTTTTTTTTATATTTTGCACAATTCCTTCACACAATGTTTACGCTGCGCTGCTGTGTTATGACAGTGGTTGAACTCATATTCAGTTCCAAAGTGTCTGATCATGTCTTATTTGGACCTTAATAACTGACAGTATGGCTAAAAAGGTCAGTTGTTTTCAATTTAAATATAAAATTCATCATTCTGTGAGGTTTCCACTGCAATAACACAGGCAGCGATCAAACCTTTGGCCAATTATGGTACATAAAAATACACTTCAGTGTCTCATCTATTTACAATAATGGCCTTTATGTGTGTGGTTCTTTATTTTCTTTATTACAATGTTTGATTTTTTTTTTGTACATTTAATCTATTTAAAGCATGTATCAATCAGTTTATAGTTTTAACTGAAAGAAATGAAATATTGTGAAAAGACAAACTCTGATAGGAAATGATATTCATTTATTCTTGGAAGGTCACATTGTTGTGCACACTGAGGTTTTACAATCTAGGACTACAGGTATTAAATACATTTTAATGGTAGACAGGTCAACCCCTGCTAATACATTTAAAGGCCGTTTCTTCTCATGTAATGGCCTTAAATTGGCCAGGATAGAATAGTAAATGAGTTTTAAATTGAGTCTGAATTCTCCTTAACATTGAAATGAGTTATGGGTAAAGGGAAATGTAAAATATGGTATCTTGTGTTTGTGTATATGAGCCATTTCTTACCAAAGTGTAATGCTGACATTGAAGCCTGCGGGGGCCTATGCACATCTGTACCCCCGCATGTGTTTGTAGCCTGGGATTTGTTTTTGCTCTTCCCTCCTGACACATAATGTACATGACTCCATTTTTAGCCAAAGATAATGTATTTTGATTGACTTTTATGATAGTTTTCAAAGGGATCATTTGTGTTTGTCATTCAAGGTTCCAGTTTTCTCATTTTGTTTTGTATTCAAATGCATTCTATTTTTTATATTACATGATATTTTAATAAACTACATTTACAAAGAGTGTCTCTTTTGCAATATATATTTTGGAACTGAATTATTTGTTAGGATTAAAAAAAATTGTCAAAGGATTTGGTTTCTAATTTGGCAAGAAAAATTTATTCAAATGCATTTTCTGCCAAAGCTGGTAAACCACCACTGTCTCTGGGTGAATGCCAGTAGAATATTAAAAGGTCAAAATGTGCGTGAGGGTGTGCATCCATGTGTTTGTACAAGAGAGGGAGGGATGTACAGTATGTGTGTTATTATAACCCCGATGGTCTCAGGTTACCTGTGAGTCGTTTCTGTTGGGCACGATGATGAGCAATGGTAAACACACATGCACATTTGCTTAGTTTGTGTTCATCTACAAACAAGCCACGATGCTCCACCGAGGCTTCAGATCTCTCCAGTAAAAACTTGGACGTTGGTTCGACTCACCGCTCTGGAGTTTTGTGGGCCGCCATCGTCTGTCTACGATGATCTTCACAGCAGAGCAGGTGGCTTGCGTATGTGAGGTCTTACTGCAGACCGGCTCCATGGATCGTCTTGCCGGCTTCCTCCTCACTCTGCCTTCTGCTTCCCTCTCCTCCTCCTGCTCCTCTTTTGCCTGCACTGGGGAACTGGAGAGTGTGCTGAAGGCCAAGGCTGCAGTGGCCTTTCACCAGGGGCGCTTCTCTGACCTCTACACCCTCCTCGAGGGCTTCCCTTTCTCCCAGTGCAGCCACCCACTCCTGCAGCAGCTCTGGCTCAGAGCTCACTACGCCGAGGCTGAGAAGCAGAGGGGACGACCCTTGGGAGCTGTGGGGAAGTATCGTGTAAGAAAGAAGTTTCCGCTGCCGCACACCATCTGGGATGGAGAAGAAACCAGCTACTGCTTCAAAGTAAACAAACCTTATTTTATCCTTACAATAGTCCCATGTGCCTTAATTTCAAATAACTAACATAAAACCTTGTTGGTGTTTTTTTTGTTGGTGTGAAACTGCCGGTGGTGTAAAGTAATATTCTGTACAAATGTATTTTACTTGAGAATTTTATTATACGTTGTATTAATTGGTAGGGTTTGCTCCATAGCAGCCTGCTGCATGAGCCTGCTTATTACAATAAGTATGGGTGCTGGTATATCTTCACTAAAGTAAAGTTTGAATGTAATTTTTATTTATAATGAATTAATTTTTATAGTCACATTTTAGATTTTGTTAAGCATCTGAAGATTTTTTTCAACTGCATTAGAAACAGTGAAACGGTATTTTATGCTATAGGTACCTACTGACTCCTGCAGTACATTACTATAAAAAATGTCTGCGAAAAGTTAGCTAAAATATTGAATGTGTCTTTGTTGTCCTATATTTTTAATACATGGCATAAATCCTGTCCAAGTGTTTGTTTGTCTATAATTATAATGTCAGTTTAGGAAGGCCACACCTCCCAGCACCTTAGGGCCTAACAGGATAAAAAGGTATATTAGTTTTGTTTTTCATCAGATACTACTGTAGGATTATAAGAGAATGGGTCTAATCCCCCTACATCTAAAGGGAGGGGTTTCAAGGGGGTCTACCATCTACACTATAGGTATGATTGTGTTTATTAATCACTCTGTTTGTTCAATATGTACAGGAAAAGTCACGGAGCATCCTGCGGGACTGGTACCACCTTAAACCGTATCCGTCCACACAGGAGAAGCGGGAGCTTGCGGCCGCTACCGGCCTGACCACCACACAGGTCAGCAACTGGTTCAAGAACCGCAGGCAGAGAGATCGCACCACAGACATCACCAGGTCAGTGACACGGCAGCAGGTCGCTTGCTGGGAAATCTCTTCATTTCAATCCTTTAACGTTTTCTACCGTAAATTTGTTAAAAGAGGTTATTGACAGTGATAAACAGTAGGGGTGGATAGTCTGGTCCATAAATATTAGAACAATGATACATCTTTGGGGCCAGCAGACCACCACATTGGGTGAAGCCAAAACTTTAATTCTTTAATACAACAGGTATTGGCCAGTATGTAAAATAAAGCATTGAGAAATAACAACAATCCCCCCCCTTTTCACTCTCTCACTCTCTCACACACACACACACACACACACAAACCTCAAAAATACCTTTTTTAGGGTCAAAATTAGTGAGGACCAGCCAAAATGTCCTCACTTCACAAAAATGTCCTCACTCTGCTGTTAAAAAACAAAATGTGGTCCTCACTAAGTACTATCTACATCAACACACACACACACACATACAGTATACAGTTTTGGTGACTCATGAATAGAGGGAAAAGAGTTCATGCCTGGGTGTGCTCTGTTCCCTCGTTACTTAATGACTAATCAAGCAAGTAAAAGGTCTTGTGGTGGTTCTAAATGTTACATTTGCATTTGATGTTTACTGAAACCCAAGACACAAGACGGGACATGTGAAGCGCAACTGATGAAGGAAGCCGTCAGGCTGATAAAACAAAATAAATCCACCGGAGAGACTGGCGAGACGCTTTGGAACATTCTTAAGAAGAAGAGAGTAACTGGCACTCTGAAAGAAGTCAAACTGGATGACAGAAGAGTTCCGTCTATGTGAAGAAGAACCTTTTTACAGCATCTAACCAAGTCATGAGGACTTTTGAGGAGGTACTCACGTCATGGTCAAAATCTACCGACAGCAGACGGCTTTATGAATTAAATTCAAAGACTGCACAACAAGGTGCAAACAGGGTGAAAAGAAAACGTGCCCAGCTGATGAGCCGAGTGCTGATAAAGACAGCAGGATGAGTTCTGTAGTGTACAGGGCTATACTATACTGTATCCGCTCAGATTCAGCCAAAATAACACACTGCCTTATACTGCAGGTGAATAATAACCCAAAACATACAGGCAAAACTACCAGAGGTTTTTAAAGCACAAAAATGGGATATTCTTCACTGGCCAAGTCAGTCATATGATCTCAACCCAGTGGACCAGGTTTTCATTCACCAAAGACAAGACTGAGTCAGGCAGTCATTGACTGCAAAGGATTTCCATCCAAACATTAGAGGCAATCCCTGTCTGCGGTCTTCTGTTGACCAATTTTGTGTTAATGCCATTGTTTTGGAGACATTTAGCTTGTCCACTCAATTTAAAAAGGTGTTTTGAGGGTCAAGACTGGGTTTTAGGGTCAGGGTTAGGCATCCAGTTGTGATGGTTAGTGTTAGGGTAAGGTGGCGAGGGATTGTATTATGTCAATGAGTGTCCTCACAAATATAGAAAGACAAACATATGTGTGTGTGTAAGAAAATGGCTGTAATTCCCGGGATGGTTAATCCAGCATTTCTGTCAAACCCCTTGACATAAAATCTTGACTTTGTGCAGATCTTGCGTGATTCATTTCAAATTCACTTTGATGCTGCACAGAGGCCAAATGCCAAAACAAGTCCCAGACTGCAGATACTGGACTCGGCTGGATCATTAACCCTGAGAGGTGCTCAAAATCCCACCTTACTTCATCTGTCTGTTGGCTCAGTCACACATTTGATCCCACAGTAGAAGAAGCTTAAACATGTGCATGGTGGCACTATTGCTTTAATATTAATAATATAATATTACTTTAACTATGAATTAATTCTCAGAAAAAACTGTACATTTATTACAGTCTGTTAACCTGCTAAATTCTGTCTGGACTGGATGTCCAGGTTAATCTGGACATGGATTATGAGAAATCGGACCTCTCTTCGTGTAATACAAAGAAGTGGTTGACAGACCTCAGTGCCCCATCAGATATTTTATTGTTTATGTATTGTTCTTTGCCATTGTTCTCTGATTCTCCCATTTGAGCACAGAGCAGCTGAAAGGAGAAATACTTGTTACAATGCCTCATTAACATGTATAAAGCACATACAAGAGACTCATCTTTCCAACTTACTTTGCCTTTGTTATAGTCTAAGGTTCCATGTAGAAACTGTAGAAAAGGTTCTGGTTCTTTTACACACCTGTAATTTGGACTTTTCCCTCCTGCTCATATGCTGAGTAACAACGCCACCTTGTGATTAAAGTAGGACAGGGCATGAGATTCAATACTGGCGTGAGAATAAAGAGGCAGTTTGCATCCACCTAATTTTGTGACTCTCTTCCTCTTTATTTTCAGTTTTCTGACGGCTGGCTGTGGAGGACCCCTAGGAGAGGTTCACCCGTCCTCACCTCCAGGGAGTTCCCATCCAAAGTACTGCTGCCCTCCACCTCTTTCCCACCCACCACCTCCTCTACGCCACATATGTGGAGGCTTTATTTAAGTCTTTTATCATTTTCAACATTTGTGTAGCTCGAATGTTCCTTTTTGATAGATAAAAAAAAGGTTTCGCTCCTTTTTGGCAGCAGAACATTTTCTGTAATGTTGGTAAAAACAAACATTTTGCATGTAAATTTTATTAAAAAAAGAACGACTAAGACATTGCACCATGATTTTAACACATACACAACAACACACAAGACAGACATTACAAGTAAGCATCTTATGGATGGATTGAATTTAACATACCAATTCACAGACGTGCTTAAAAATCTGCAGTTTGTACAACCTCTCACTGACCCTCATACATGATAGTACCACATTGTATAAAGCTCAAATTTGTCAAGTTTTCACAGGGATTATGACACAGGGTCATACTGGTAACATGGTCCTGCGTGTACCGCATCTATACGTTTACAGGATTTTTTCTAGCAACGGCACTGTCAGTGTTTTTGACTTTTGTATCCAAGACAAACTGAATAAAAACATAAACTCACATGGTGCAAAAGAACATTTGTTGGATTTTGAAAGAACGTAATACTGCAGTATAACCACACATACACACACACAGGTTGTCGGGCTGAGAAGGTGAAATCAACAGAACCACTCACATGTGAGAGACAGTGTTCATACAATAACTGTCTTTAAGAAAAAATTCTCGCATTGCCGTCATACTTATAGGGCAAACAACAGACAAGGCTAGAATTTTCTGTCACAGAAATGAGTCAAAAATAGAATTTTAGAGTGCTTTTTAATTCATAGTCATATTGCGTAGCTGCTCCACAGGTACCAACATTTTAGTTAAGACTTCACATGTCCAGGCAAGAGTCTTGGATCCTTCCATCTCATGAAACCAAAGACACTGGACAGTCCAGCAGTGACTTGTGCTACATTTAGCTGGTATCCCAGTTCAGTTTTCGTCACCAGGGTCTTCTCTTATGCACCTGGTAATTTATACATCACCAGTACTCCAGTATGAGCTGAATGTGAGAATCTGACACCACAAGTATGTGTCGAAGCTTAGGTTCAGAAGCCCAGGTATTCCGCAAGAAATACAGCCATGATCTTAGTCAGGTTTTCTGCAGTGGGGCGATGCATGTTCTCCTCTGTGTCGTCCAGTGTATGCCAGAAGGGAGGGAAGGGAGTGGAGATGACATGTAAGACGGGGACCCCTTTATGTATGAGGAAGGAAAGAAGAGGAAAAAAAGCAAGGTGAGGGTGATGACTGACAGAAATACAAAAAAGCAAAAACTACAATGTGAACAGTACATGCTCAAATAATATTCTATACGTCATAATTACAAGATCTATGTGTCTGTCTCTCATAACTACAAGATCAGTATCTCGTAATAACGGGATAACGTCTGTAATGTTTTCTTCTTTGGTGAACGTGATGTGCCGCCGTCAAAAGTGAAGCACCAACAATTAGTTGATTAATGAATTAGCAGATTAAAGAATATAAATTAGCAGAGGCTTATTTTTAAAGCAAAAATGCAGGTTGTATGCACACAAAAGCAGGTGGATAGGAACCCACCAAGTGTTAATGCTCACCTTTGTGAAGGAAGGGATGTGGTCGTCCTGTACAGGTCCAAAGTACACATCCTTCCTAAAATATGCCTGCTCTGAGGGGTGAGACATCAAAAGACCCTGTCGATGGAGTCTCTTCTCTGAGAATGAGGGGTGAAGGCAGAGTAAGGACAGACAACACAGAGGGATTCAATATTCACGAGTGATGAAATGTTACAGGCAGTGCTTACCGGCAGAAATCAGACGGTCAAACCAGCGGGCTGTGTTATCAAAGTGGTTTGCAATCAGTGGATCAGGACCACCCAGCAGGTCTAGCAGCACAAACAGGTCCTACAGAGAATGTGCAGAGTAGTCAGCATTTACAGTGGTTAGAAACAACATCAAGTAAATCACAGAAACAGTACTTTAGCATAACTACATAGGAAACAACAGGGCAAAATTATTGATTTAACTAGCTTTGCATGACCACGGGGATGATGTGTATTTTTTTAAACAGCAAACACAGTTTCCTCACCACAGCCTGGAGCATGGTGGTGTGTGAGGAGCCTGCAGGGTGAGGTGTGTTGGCCATGCGCTCAGCCAGGTGACGAGAGCCATACAGCGAGTCTGTGGCAGTCCATTCTTCAAATGACTCCTCGCCATCAAAAAACACCAGCTGAAGAGACACTGGAAGTTTCTGGAAGGAAAACAGAGAAAGAGGGCAAATGAGATTAAAATACACAAAGCAGCAACTGTGGTCTGTTTCTCTGCAGTGTTGTCGCAGTGTCTATGCAAGAGTGTGTGCATTCCCATGGTAACTACATTAATCAAAGAGACACTGCTCTATACAGAAGACTGCTGCACTCCAAATAGTGGGCTAGAGTCAGCATTTTCTCTTATACTGCAGCCCTGGAGGCAGAGGTGCGAAATGAGTGTATGAAAAAGATACTTGTCAGCATCTCAGACTCATTGTCACAGCAATGAACATAGAAAACAAATAGGAAACTCATCATCAGCACCTGCTCTAAGTGCTGTCCGTCTGAAACAATGCAAACTGCCTGCATGTTAATGCAAGTGTAACAAAAACACAAGTGAACATTGAGATACCTGCTGTTTAAGCGACTTGAGCTGGGCATCCAGCGAAGTGGCAAGCTCTAGAATCATAGCACAGGGCACGGCAGAGTCGCTTGCCCCCAGAAACACCTTCTCTGGGGCCCGAGGGTCTGGGGGCAGAGACTTTGAATCGTAGTGGCAAGCCAGGAGCAACTTCCGAGGTACAGTGGGGTCCAGAGTGGCAACAATGTTGGTGAAGGTAACCTGGCCACGAGGGGTAGAAGACTGGAAGGAGTCTAGCTCTATAGACCAGCCAGCAGACAGCGAGGACAGCGTGGACGTGATGTGCTAAAGGTAGAAAAGTCGGATTAATAATTAATGTAGGAAAGAGAGAGAAAATGTGCATTGAAGAGGAAACCAACACATACCTGTTGTACAGCCAGGCTGCCTTGAGTCCCTGGGAGTCGCTCTATTAGGATGGGCCTCATGTGAGTTTCCCACAAACGAATGCCATCCACCTGAGAAGCCAGGCGGCGGATTTGAGCTGGAGAGCACTTAGTGGGCTTGTGGGACAACTGGGGGGGAGAGACAGTAAGATGACAACGAAAAGGAAATTAGGAGAGAGGAACGCTTTCATTTGTGAACAGTTAAGGTTTAACAAAAAAGGACAAGGCAGGTCTTTATGGTGCAGAATTTCCTGACATCTTTACAGATTTTTCACACATGCTTGATTCGTTTGTACCTGAGACTATTATAGACATGCTATAACTGCTTTATATGCACACGCTGAATTAAAAAAACACTGATCTGTGTGTCTCTCTACAAAAGGGGAAATTCCTCTTCAACTGGCCCACTGAGGTTTCTCCCTCTTCCTCTGAAGGTTGTAATTTCTTTATACTTATATGTCGTTGGGGACTGGACCCCTGGCCAGACGAAACAAAAAACCTGAATCTGTCATGTTCAAAAACTATCATGGCACTGTCTTTAATTTATATCCTATATAATTAAATCATTAATTGTAACCCTAGTCCCATTAACTGTTACGGGCTATACATGTCTGTGTCTTGAAATTGGCTACATAAATAAAACTTACTTCTGCTGACTATAATGTATCAAAGAATAATGCAGGGATAGATGAACAAATCAAAACCAAGCCATCCCTGTTGAAGTGACACCTTCAGTGGCTGTAATTTGGTTTATGTATATTTTTATTGCAGTCCTCTCATCCTTGGCTGGAAGAAACAAATAGCTAGTAAAACTAAGTCTAGAAATACTGACGGCTATATTCGGGAAATAGAGAAACATGTGGCTCATAATTTCAGAGACTCCTAGTTGTATTAATTTTGCTACTTTTGTTCCAAACAGGCACAGAGATTTAGAAAATGTTCACAGTGGAGGAAATGGGATCAGGTGATGAAAATGATTATTATTTGCTTCATTAGGTACAGTACTTTCCCCTAAGAACATATTTACTGTGAGTCCACACAAGGCAACTCCTGTGAGGTATCTGCAGGACCAAACCAGACCCACAGTGGACGGGCTAAGTTGTCTCTCTTACCCGTTCTCTGGTCAGATCTGCGGCTGGCATGTGGTTCACCGGTCCACTGGCGGTGTCGTTGGACAGGTAGACTCCCAGCACCACCGCCAGCACCAGAACCCCGAGGAGACATACAAGCAGTACCCGGGCTCGGGGCATCCAAACCCGCTCGCACCTGGGGAGAGATCCGCTGCCACTGCTCTGCTGCAGGGGCTTGTACCGCCGACTAGACCTGGACATGACTGGAGATTCAGCGTCTCTGTCTCAGTCAGTCACAACAGCTACGTGTACAAAGTGACTCGCAGTGTGATGGGGAGGGACGTCCACACACAGGAAGTGGAGGACGCAGAGCCGCAGCAGTTGTTACACTCACAACGCTCCGTCGTCCTGCGCTCCAACGCGTCTGTCTTTGGTGGCCCCCGTCTTCACTGGGGCTCCAGCGGCCCACATGCTTGAATCCAGCGCTGTTTTTTGTCAGGTTAACCCGGTGACAGCCATTATAATCCTCTCAGCAAGAAAATATCTTTAGCTAAGTTTGCTTCCATTTAGTGATCAGCAGCCGTTTAATGTTGCTTTAAAGCCACTTAACGCTAAAATAAAATCACGACTGGAGAGATGCAATAAAGCGGTGACGCAGAAAAATTCTTACAATTTTCTGGTGCAGAAATTCATGTAAAAATATACAAAGGTTACACGTTATCAATACGGGGCATCGCTGTCAACTCGGATCACGTGGCGTCAGCTCTTCTTTGTTTTTTACGGTGAACACAGAGCGGCTCAGTGCAGCGCTACCGCCACCCGCCGACCGGAGAGCAAACTGCAGCGCAGGATTAGTTCCAGCAATCGATTTGGCTTTGGGAAAAAAATGATCAAATATTTCATCATATTCACAACATTGTGTGGGTCCAGCTTCTCGAAGGAAAATAAGTAATTGTTATAAAAACAATAAATTGTTGATGTAATGATAAAAATATCTGCTGGGCGATTATCATAAGTCATTTTTTTAAAGTATGGTCAGAGACTTTTGCACAAGATAGACCGTTTCCTAATAAAAAGGTTTTCCCGTTCCTCGTGGTGGCAGTAATACTGTGCCGTAGATTTTAAATGCAGAACTTTTACTTCAAGTATCTTAAGGCATTTGTTTGTTGGTAGTTCTCAGTTTGTCCGATTGAATCATGTCAGCTGTTCATTCAGTATTACTTACTTACAGTATTAGTAAAAAATTCGAGAAAAGGCGGCTCAGTTAAAAGAGCACAACACTGAATTACATCCGTGTTCCTCATGGGTGGGATAATCAGAGCAAGTCGGACCAAAACAACAAAACGTGTTGCGTGACCTACTTCTGGATCCCGCCAGATTTGAAGCACGGAAGAGGAATATGTCACCTAAAGTCCTCTCATTGGTCAACAGACACAAATGCCCGTTTTATTTTGCCGCCGATTGGTCAAAATGCCGCTCCATCTCAGCTCCTGCGACGTGACGTCTGCCGTACAAATACAACGTTAGCGGGATTTCGACGAGTCGTTCGCGCTTTCCCCGGTGTTTGTCGGGTCGTAGTTCGTGTCCAGCCGCACGTTGTGACACCGAGGAGACGGTGAAGTTGTAGCCGAGGAGTTGCTGTTTTGTCCGGGAGACGAGTAAAACCACACGGTGCCAGGATGCATGTGATCAAGCGGGGTGAGTCGCTTCGTTAGTTGTTTGGATCTTTGACTCGTTACCCAGGCCTCCGTTAGCTTCGCTGCTATCTCCGTCCCACAGAGAATCCGCCAGGACTTCGATGAGCTCCTGATATTAAAGCTGGTCCGCACGGCTGAGTTAGTTTTAACATCCCAGAAACCAAACTCACACACCAGCTTTGAGTTAGCCCCAGTTAGCTTGGCTGATGCTAGTGTTTAGTTAAGCTAACGCCGCTAACGAGAACCATTACACGCCGGTTACAGCCCGAGTTAGGTCGGTGTTTTTATGAAATCAACGTTACACCTGATCGGGAGGAGTTCGGGGTGACGTGTAACGTCAAATGGGTTTTCTGGGTCCTTTAGGTTTTGTTGACGTTATTGTTTATGGACTCCGCCAGAATCTTTTGTCATAGTTGGCGCCAAAAAAGCTGTTCTATAGGCCCGATGTGACACCGTCCGGAACTCGAATGAAGAAAGTCTGATCAGCGAGTCCACACCAGTGTATGAGAAACACAAAACTCTCAGCGTTGTTCGGGGTCGACGTTTTCTGTTCCAACAAAATACAAAAATGATCACAAATGATGAAAGTAGAGAGAAGCGTGTTACTGTGAAAACCACAAAGACCGAAATTTTGGTTTGTGGCAGTCACCGAAGACTGAATTCACTGGTAATGCAGCTATAATGCTGCAAAATGTATTTCTGAGAATGATAATACAGTTGTAATTTTGCTGACTGACAACTTGATGCACCAATAAAAGAATCTGTTTATTGGCCAAGTATGTTGGCATGTATAAATACTTATTCATATATCTAAACACTGAGCGTATTTGCCCACAGTAAAAAGGAAGATTCACATTGACACGATAAAAATTCACACTGGTACATCCAAAAATGGGCAAAGCTGGACAAGATTTATTGCAACATATGGTGATTGTATTAATGTATGTAGTTGGAAAGAGTTGAAGTATGTTAGTAATAATGAAGTAGGTGACTTTATTTCAGATAAAACTGCATGGTGTTAACGGACGTGTTTGTTTTTTTTAGATGGACGCCAAGAGCGTGTCATGTTTGACAAAATCACCTCTCGAATCCAGAAGCTTTGCTATGGGCTGAACTCTGACTTTGTGGACCCGGCCCAGATTACAATGAAGGTGATCCAGGGTTTGTACAGTGGAGTCACTACAGTGGAGCTCGATACCTTGGCAGCAGAGATTGCGGCCACTCTCACTACTAAGCACCCCGACTACGCCATCCTCGCAGCACGCATCGCTGTCTCCAACCTGCACAAAGAGACAAAGAAGGTGTTTAGTGATGTGATGGAGGACCTGTACAATTATGTCAACCCCCTGAACAGACGCCACTCTCCCATGATCTCCAAGGAAACTCTCAACATTGTCCTCGAGAACAAAGACCGCCTCAACTCTGCCATCATATACGACAGAGATTTCTCCTACAACTTCTTTGGCTTTAAGACTCTGGAACGGTCCTACCTGCTGAAGATCAACGGCAAAGTGGCCGAGCGGCCGCAGCACATGCTCATGCGAGTGGCGGTTGGAATCCACGGAACGGATATTGATGCAGCCATTGAGACCTACAACTTGCTGTCAGAGAAATGGTTTACCCATGCCTCTCCTACACTCTTCAATGCAGGAACCAACAGGCCACAACTGTCCAGCTGCTTCCTGCTTGCCATGAAGGACGACAGTATTGAAGGCATTTACGACACCCTGAAGCAGTGTGCCCTCATCTCCAAGTCGGCTGGAGGAATTGGTGTGGCAGTCAGCTGCATCAGATCAACAGGGAGCTACATTGCTGGTACCAATGGTAACTCGAATGGGCTAGTGCCCATGCTGAGAGTTTACAACAACACGGCACGTTATGTCGACCAGGGTGGCAACAAGAGACCCGGAGCCTTCGCCATGTACCTGGAGCCCTGGCATTTTGATGTGTTTGACTTCTTGGAGCTCAAGAAGAACACTGGCAAGGAGGAGCAGAGAGCAAGAGACCTTTTCTATGCACTGTGGATCCCAGACTTGTTCATGAAGAGAGTGGAGAGCAACCAGGACTGGTCTCTGATGTGTCCCAATGAATGTCCCGGGCTGGATGAGTGCTGGGGGGAGGAGTTTGAGAAACTTTACACCAAATACGAGAGTGAGGGGAGGGTCAAGCGAGTGGTGAAGGCTCAGCAGCTGTGGTATGCCATTATCGAGTCTCAGACAGAGACTGGCACACCGTACATGCTGTACAAAGATGCCTGCAACAGGAAGAGCAACCAGCAGAATCTGGGCACCATAAAATGCAGCAACCTCTGCACAGAAGTTGTTGAATACACTGACCAGGATGAGGTCGCAGTATGTAATCTGGCTTCCATTGCTCTGAACATGTACGTCACCCCTGAGCGAACCTTTGACTTTACAAAACTGGCGAGTGTGACCAAAGTTATTGTCAGAAACCTGAACAAGATCATAGAAATTAACTACTATCCAGTGCCCGAGGCTGAGAAGTCCAACAAGCGTCACCGGCCAATAGGAATCGGGGTCCAGGGTTTGGCAGATGCTTTCATCCTTATGCGTTACCCCTTTGAAAGCCCAGAGGCTCAGCTCCTAAACATCCAGATCTTTGAGACCATCTACTACGCTGCTCTGGAGGCAAGCTGTGAGCTGGCTGCAGAGCTTGGCCCCTACGAGACGTACGAGGGCTCCCCAGTTAGCAAGGGCATCTTGCAGTATGACATGTGGGAGAAGACTACCACAGACTTGCATGACTGGAAGCTGCTGAAGGAGAAGATTGCAAAGCACGGTGTGAGAAACAGCCTGCTGCTGGCCCCGATGCCCACAGCCTCTACTGCCCAGATCCTGGGGAACAACGAGTCCATTGAAGCCTACACCAGCAACATCTATACCCGCAGGGTCCTTTCAGGAGAGTTTCAGATCGTTAATCCTCATCTGCTCAAAGACCTGACAGAGAGGGGACTGTGGAGTGAGGAGATGAAGAACAAGCTGATAGCTCACAATGGATCCATCCAGGTGTTGTGTTATAATTATATAACTTTATATCATGTATAACCACTCTACTTATATTTTTAGATGATGTAACATTTCTGCTTTCTTTTCAAACAGGGCATCGATGAGATTCCGGAGGATCTTAAGCAGCTTTATAAAACTGTGTGGGAAATCTCTCAGAAGATGGTGCTCAAGATGGCGGCTGACCGCGGGGCCTTCATTGACCAGAGCCAGTCACTCAACATACACATCGCGGAGCCAAACTATGGCAAGCTGACCAGCATGCACTTCTACGGCTGGAAGCAGGTGAGCGAGGCCTGTAGTGTTTGTGTTTTTTTTTTTTTAAAGTAAGGTGTCACCTGGAGGTCAGTGTGTTAAATTTTCTTCTCCCTCTCAACGTAGGGTCTAAAGACAGGCATGTACTACCTGAGGACCAAACCTGCTGCTAACCCCATCCAGTTCACCCTGAACAAGGAGAAGCTGAAGGACGTGCAGCCGGCCAAACCCTCAGAGCAGGACATCAAAGAGCGAAACACTGCAGCCATGGTTTGCTCCCTGGAGAACAGAGACGAGTGCCTCATGTGTGGATCTTGAACGTGTTTGTGGCTCTGCTCAGTAGTTATGCTCCACAGCCGGGACATCTTGTAACAACAAAGTGTAAAGTTACCTGCTTTGACTTGACAATGACTGTTTGACGTGCCTGACGTTAATAGGGCGTCTGTTCACATACTTGACCATGCTTGTATGCACTTACTTACACAATGTACAAACTTTCAGGCTTAGCCTTCAACTTTACAAAATTTGTAAAGGTAATTTGTTATAAAAATAAAGTTTTTTTTTTTTCTTAAATATACAGAACGTTTCATGGTGTCTGTGAGCAGAGGCTAGTAAACTGGACTAAACTGGGTTTTTATGATTATATTCATCATTTTTTATCATTTATCATAATTAGAATTATTAATTTTGCCATTCCCCTTAATTTCCCAAAGCTTGAGGTTTTGCCTTGTTTAATATTTTAAGAACAAAAACTGCAAACATTGACCAACAAACCCATTATCTATATGAAGTTATTCTATTTTTAATAGAATACTGCAACATGCAGTGCTTAGGACATCAATGATTTATTCCCCTGTGATGGTGAAATTATCAGTTTGAATCCTACAATGTGTGTTGTGCTCTAAAGTTGAGAATATTAAGCTGAAATGTGGAGACAAGTTCCAGTTCTTTGACATACTGCAACATACAGCACATATTCAGATAAGCTTTTTCTGAATAAAAATACAACATCACTATTCAACATTTGTTTCAGGAAATTTCACCATATCACCGCTTGTGTAATGAAATCTTTTAAAGGAAATGTTCTGATAATCATTTTTAATATTTTTTACAAAATAATGAAAACATAATTTACACTTTTAAATGTACAAGTTATTACAACCCAAAAAAACAAACTCTTTTTGTCAGTGCATCATGTACCCTGCAACATGCAGACAGCACTGAGCACAATGAGGAGAGATGTCAGAAAATGGTAAATGATATAATCATACAAATTAGTTTTGTACAGAGATCAGAAGTAAAACACAAAAACACAGTACCCTCTTCACTCTTGTCTGCAACAGTGGCCAATGTGGTAAAAAATAAATTATCAAAATATTTAAAGTCTAAAAAAAACAAACCTAGTTATACAATATTACTATTAACCTTAGCGAATTACTGATTTGTTCAACAGGGATCACGATGTGTGGTGCTATAAATAGCATAATTATACATACCATGAACAAAATTAATATATAAAAAAACCTTGCCCATTTACACAAGCAAACTAGGGATTAAGACTTGCAAATGAAGGACTTCCTACTGGAACCTGGTCTAAAGTTAAAATGTACAAAAAACTGGTACAAGAAATATCTGAACCCCACTGAAGTCTGCAGTTGTCTACGGTTAAAGTAGAAGTTCTGTTCCCAAAATCAAGACTCCAAATGGGCTTAGGTAAAAATGTCACTGGAACCATGAAAAGTGGCTTAGAAAGAGTGACTTTGAATTACACGAAAGCAGATGCAGCATTTGTTTGTGGTGTGGGTAGAGGAGCAAGAGAAAATGGCAGTTTTCTGTGCAGCTCAGTCACAATCCAACATGTTCCCTTCTGTGTTAGTGAAAAAGGTATTTTTGACATTGGGCAAATATTAGACTTAAGGGAAGATTATTTAAGAAGCTGTTTGTGTGTTGCTGTTTTGGGGGAATCCAGCTAATTAAATACTTCAATCCATCAAGGTCTAAGTCACATGATTATTGCCGTAAAATCTGCCTAAAATGACCTTATACAACAGTATAAACAATATAACAAATTTATAAAGTCTCACAGTACAATGCATCACATCGCCCACTCCCAGCTGATGGTTTAGTGTCATTAACAGCATCTTGAGAAACCTGAGCGATTTGGAAAATTGTTCCAGTCTGACCAAAAGTGGAAACTTCCTTCTGAGTGATAAGTCGCTGTCAAACAGGGCAGAGTAGATGATTTAGTACAATTTTATCAGCAACATCTAAACTGAAGCAGGAAGAAACTTCACCCTCAGCAGGGATGTATTGTCCATTCAGTACCAGCATCCAAAAATCACAGACTGACATTTATGCATGAAAACTATGCTATATAAATATCATTGAGCAAGCGAGGTGTATAAATAGTGTCTTCTGTGTTCCTTTGGGGTCTAACACAGAACACAGGGAAAAATCAGACCGGTTCCAATGGAGGTTTGCTGTCCGTGTACTGCACATGTTTTCTATAAACAGTCACTGGTGACTTAGCTTCATTTTGATTAGTACGTAAAAGTGATGCAATGGTTTCATTAGACATTTTAGACAATGACTGATTCACTTTCTTGCTGGGAAGCAAATGAGCTGACAGGCGTCATTGCTCATGTTTGTCTGTTACATACAAAAATACAGAAACTTCCTCTAACTCGTATAAAGGTCAGGTTCTCTTTAGTGTCGAAGAAATTCAGTGTCAGTTGCAAATACTCTGCTTACAATTGTACACATCCAACTGGTAGTTAGTTGTGATTTGTACTTAACAAGTTTTTAAAAATGTAAACGAATGTGCTTAAAAATGGGGCTCAAGTTGTCCACAGTGTAACCCACTAAATCAATGGAAACACTTGTCTGTTTGGATTAAACAGTCGCTGTTTCTAATCTTCGTGCTGGATTCAGCCCCATAATTTTATGATGAGTGTTCTCAGTCTTCTCATCTCTGTCTGAAAGTGAATGTGTACTTGCCAAAATGTCCAAAAATGCTTCAAATATCACAGCAACAACGCATTGACTGTGCACTGTGATAACACCTTGAGGTTAGAATAATTATCCAGTACATCTAGATCTGAGATGACGCAGCACTGCTAAAACAGTGAAAAGTAAATTCCAAACAATGCACTATATGAGAGATATGATACTGGTACATCACTGAGTTTCTGACATCGACCATTTACGCTGATGGCTTGTTTCACATCTATGGGCCACAGTCCATCCATGTATGGTGGCCCAAAAGTTTCATATTACAGTAAACTAGTTTGTTCATCACTCAGCTGTCTCTAACAGATCAACTCAGTCAACCTCCTTCATTCTCACACACACACACACACACACACACACACACCAAACGGTAACAAAATGCATCTAACCTCAAGCACAAACAGTGTGGTGCACCAACGCTTCAGAGAATTCACTGTACCATCAGTTCTCTCTCTCTCTCTCTCTCTCTCAAACACACACACACACACACCTCTTTAGTACAACTGTTATGTAATATCAGTACAATAAAGATAATATTGATACACGAGAATTGTACCTCACAGGCATCTACCTACAGTACCATGTCTGTAGTGCTTCCATTACATTTAGTGCATTCTGGGAGATGCGTCCTGTAATGAGTGTTGGTTTTTTTTTTTGGCTGATTCGTTGCAGGAACAGTATTAGGCCTCTCCAGGTGATGTAGTATTCTCTAAAACAGTCGAGTTCTCCTCTTCTACTCGTTCCTCTGGCATAGTAGCATATGTATTTATATACAGCACATAACAAGTATATAAGACTCTGTGACTTCAGTTTATAAAAATAAGCAGGGTCAGAGAAAAGAGGGTGAGGTGCATTAAGACTTTATGGAAGTATATCTGTTTCTTACTCTCTGATTTAAGGCAGTCCAGTGGAAGCTCAGTGAGGTAACATCACTTTGACCTCTGGCTCCCGAAAAATATCTCTCACACACTTGCCCTCCCCCCTCTGGCCTGACTCTCACGCTGTTCTGCCTCTGTCCATCACTCCCTCTTTACGTTAGTTTCGTGTGTTAAGGAGTGAGGCTCGTGGTCACTTCCCGTCTTGTTAATGTTGGTGAACAGCATGCTGAACTTGCGCAGCTGCTCACTGGCTGTCAGGCTTTCCTCCTGCAAGCGCTGGTTGTTCTCTCTAAGGTTGGCCATCTCGGCGAGCAGAACGACTTTATCTTGCTTCTCCTGATGGCAGAGAGACAGAAGAAGACAGAGGAGAGAGGAGGATTCAGCGCTTTTATCGAAAAGCTAGTTTCACATTTTAAAACATCTGGTCTAATCGAATCCACAATGTATCATGGTTTGTTCTTCTTCAGTTTGTCTACTGAACGCAAACAAGTAGCAACCAAAAAGGACCAAAGATTCTCACCCTCTCCAGATCATTGTTCAACTGCTTTAACATGACTTCCAGGTGGTGGAGGCGACCAGAGAGGTCATTGGGCACCTCATCCCTGCAAACACAGTACAAAAGACATTCCTTAGGTTATGTTGGCTGTAAAGCATCACATGGTGTTGTGTGTGTGTATTTATTATTGTGTACAACTCTTTGACTGTCCTAATACAGCTCTTCAAGTTCTTACAGAATCCTCACTGGGAGGGCAAATATCTGGCAACAAAGAAGCTACTCAAACAAATATTTGTAAAGGAAAAACAATCTGAGGATTCATTTCAACTTCTTGTTTCTTTCAATCACCACAAGATGGCAGTAGTGACAACGTTTAAAAGAGGACAGCCCAAATACCCAGAGGAATTATCATAAAGTTCCCGGCTAACATTGTGCCCGTTATTTGGTGGTGAAATTGACCTACCCGCTGAATGTTGGTGTGGTCCGTGGTGTCTGAGGAGTTTGAAACTGGACTGGACTGATAACTGGTCTCATGTCTTGACCTCCAACCTGTGGCTCAGTCAGCGAGAAGAGGGAAACTGCCCTTTGTGCTGCAACAGAGATACACGATCACACATTCTAACGCATAAATGAGCTGCCAATCAAGTATCCCTTAAGAAAATTAAACAATCAAATCTTAACACTGGCTAAGGACACAGCAGAAGTACCCAGAAAAGGAGGCAGAGCGTGTCATCATAAACACCCAGAACCCTCAGAACTATTAAACAACCAACATCCATAAAATTTATCTCACACCCATCAGGCTTAAGCAGCGTGTGTGTCCGTAAACACATCTATAACATGACTCAGCCAATTTCAACAGAATCCATGTATTCTGTCTCCTCACCTTCATAGGCTTTAGCAGCATTGACCAGGCTGGACCACTCCAATCCAGAGGCTGTGTCAGGAAGAGGCATGAGGCCAGGATCAAGCCTCCTAAGGGGGGCAACTTTGTCCCTCACTTCTGTAAGAGACAGTTCTGACGCAGACAGAGGCACTGAGGGACAGAAGAGGAGGACAGCTGCACTAAGTAAACAACACTCTGCTTCAAACACAGGCAGTAACATACATGGTTGTGGAACATTTACTTATTTTTTATACAATTATTTCTAATAGTATTGCTTTCAAACTACCACTGAGCTCCTTGATTCTTAAAATCTTGGCAGCTTGTACATGCAACATAGCTGCTGTGGTGTGTATCAACATCACTATAAAAGCTTTGGCATCCTGACTCAAAACAGTTGAAACTTACTCTTTTTATTTTGCATGTGGTTGGAGTGGGTCGAGGAGACTGCATGTCTGCGTGTGGGCAGCGTGCAGGTGAAAAGTACATCGGTAGGAGCTGTCTGGTTCTCAGAGTTGGCAAAGCTGGCATCTCTGCGCCCGCTGCATAGTGACTCATCTGAAAATGTGCGCTGCAAGGTTCGTCTGGGAGACTACAGAGAGAGAAGTGGCAGAGATCAGAGATGTGTGTAGAAGTTCATGTACAATTGTTATTGCAAATCTGATGCAACCATCTGCAAAGCATTACTGTGTTGCTCACAGGATCCCTTTGTGGAGCTTCTCCTGGGTTGTCCATGATTATCAGTTTCTTTAGGTCATCCTCAATGGTGCTCTTGTATGTCCGTCGTGGAGAGCGCAGGTCCCTCAGTGATGCTCGGAGTCGCGGCTGACCAAACACATTTTTTGAATTTGTATCCACCTGCCTGGAGACACGCACACCAAAAAAACAAAGCATTAGACAATTGTTCTTGCCTCACTCCCCAGTAACCAAACCATTTAGTTGTCAAGTCCATTTACAGACAAATATTTTAGTCTTAGATGACAAACTTTGGTTAGGGGTTGCAAGTGGACTCTCTTCCCTCTCTCCTCTCACCCCACATTTATATGTGTCCCATGTATAACATTACTTTTGTGTCTTCTTTCTAGTCTCTCCAATTTCCATTATGTAAAGTGCCTTGAGATGACAAATAAAAAGTTGAACATTGGTTTAATTTAAATGTTCCCAAAAAGTTTATTGTGTCTTGTGCAAACAGGTTTTTAATTGTAGAAAAATGACTTCAAAGATATATCACAATGATTTTTACAATTTCACTATTTTTTTCCACAATAAAGATATAAAGGCACAAGCATCTGTCAATAATTTGAGATGTATTTATGATTAAAAATAACTTATAATGTAAGTTCTATGTGCAGATCCTAGACAGGAAAACAACACTAATTCAGAGCTCATCACTTCTTACTTCTTGTTGGTGCTGCTGTTAGAGTTGGATGTTGTGGTTGTGTTTGAAGGTGATGGACTTGTGTCTTCATTCTGCCAGGCCGTTTGTCTGCTCTTCACATACGAGGACTTGGGTGCAGAGCTGGACAGAGGGATGGAGTTTAACTGAGCTGAAGTAGGTGTTGTTGTAGCAGCTCGGACGGGCCGCACTTTCTCCACTGTTGGAGTCTTGTAACCCTGCGGTGTGTACGCCCTGACAGGATATATAGATAATTAATAAATGCACATAAGCAAGAATGTAGTTCAACAGGTGGTACATTTATCAAGTGATAATACAAAGATCCTGACATGAATATACAAACTGCAAAAAGCACTGTGTTATTTCATTAGTGGCAGTATTACAAAAATAACAGTGTAAGGTAAATACTTTGACAGATAATGTTGTAATTGGATCCGTTATGTCCTATATTTGTACTGATATCTCATTTTAACATCTTTTTGGGAACAGGACAGAACATAAAATTCTAGGTCTAGTACATTGTCTATGTCTAGTACACAGGCTGCAGTATTAGAGCCAATGTTACTCAAGGTTTAAACACAGATTGTTTTAATCCAACACAGAGTGGTTAAAATCTGCGTATGACTGCGTGTTTAATGGCTGTGGGCATCCACAGTGTGGGCCAGCAGAAGTGATCACATGATCTGTGTGTTTCACAAGGATTATGCTGCTAAAAGCCTTAATGGATTGAAGATGCATTTTCATGTATCATAGTGTTGTTTACAAGGATCAGGTGCTGGTCAAAGCTGCTTGGGGGCTCATTCACTAAACACCCCTCAAATATTGTTAACATTTTCTAATAAGGCAAAGAGTATTAAACTGCAAGATTTACTCTGTCCATATAAAAATCTGTTTTTCAGTGAGGTTAATGTTATATGACATGAGCTTCATAAAATGTGCCATAAAAGATGCATCTCATCAGTGCGTTTGTCTCTTACCTGGGTTTGAAAGCCTCTATTTTGTCCCCACTGCAGCCAGGAGGTGGGAATGTCCTCGTCCGATACCCTTGGCTCTGATTGGCTGCAGCCGGTATGACAGGTGAGGACTCGCGTCTCCTTGGGTCTCCCCCACTGCTGCTCCTTCCCACAGACAGCTCTTGGATGCCACTGTACGTTGCAGAGGAGTGCATGGTCTTGTGTGACTGGTTGTTGGACATGTTTCCGTGGCGCGTGTTGTTATAATGGGTTGAAGCATCAATGCCACTGTCGTTGGAGCCTCCCTTGTTGAGAAGGTCAGGCTCAGGGTCAGTTGGGTCACCCCCGCCTCCCCCTCTGTCACCTCCCACTCCATCAAACCAGCGCTCGTCACTGTGGTTGCTGGAGGCGTTGCTGGACAAAGTGTTACTGCTGGAGTGGCTTGAGTAGTGAGTCTCACCCTGAAGAGGACACAAGCACAAGATTCAGGAATTCAGACGGAGACAGACAATGAAGCAGAAAAGGTAATCGATGCAGGAATGAGAAAGGTTGGTGACAAGTCTGACCTTTGAGTGTCGGTTTGGAGAGTCCTTCCCTGGAATATCCTGTCTGGGTATTCTCCGTTGCCCCCTCCACCACCTGGTCCCCGAGATGATGATGCTGGGACATGCCAGAGGGGCTCTAGACAGAGAACGCACACAGACACTCACAGGATTAAAGCAAATTACACTGAACCTTCATGGTTGGCAAAGAGGATTAAATGCTTATAGCACATTAAAACACTGACGTCCCCCCACACTCCATCACTCAAAATCACATTCAGTTATGTTTATTCTACTGTGCAGCATATATACACTTTGAAACTATATTGAAACTGTGGCCACGTATCCTCATATAATGTAGCTGTCCATCTGATGAATGAATGTCCAATAACTATTAGTAACTATAAGTGCTGCCTGTGACTTACAGAGGATTAACAACTGAAGCTGGAGCTCCCCTCTGTTTTAGGAGCTTTATGATGGATGTCAGTTCATTCTTTAACTGTCCAGCCCTTCAACTACTAGTTTCATCTCTGTTTTTTATGTGCCACTGTCAGCTGCGACGGGCAGTTTTCAGGGATGAAACTCTAAATACCTGCCCAGACAGTGGAGCAGCATCGGCCGCAGAAGACACTCATACTTAAATCAGAGGTTTGTAGTGACCAAACGCAGAGCTAAACAAGAGTCAATATTGGACTTACACTCACCATGGGGAGAAGAACACAAGTCTAAATGAATGATAATGTGCCTTCAAAACTGCTACAGGTGTGAACAGGGAAGTTTATCATACAACCTAAAAAAACGAGATGTGAATCAAAAGAACATGAAGGGGATTCTATTAAAGGTAATGTACCTGTTTTGCATCGTTCCATGGTGCTTTCCTGGCTGGTGAAACCCGAAGATGACTCTCCACTGGAGGTGATGTCCACACTGAGGTGGGGTTCATAGGGCAGCAAGGGGCGCTGTACTGATCCATATCTACCCAGGAGGAGAGAGGATTAGTTATTGTTGACCACATTGTGCCAAGGTCTATAGTAAAATTATTAAAATGTTTTGACAAATTTTACCTCTACAGACACTATACATGCAAATAATGAAGTGTAGAGAAAAACAGAGGAGGATTACAGTAAAGCACACAGACAGACAAGCAGACAGACACACACCCCAAATAAATCCCCCTAAAGCAAGCCCTAAATGCGTACAGTTTGGATTTCAGGAGGTCTCAGTTTCAGTTTTGCATCTCGGTGGCAGTTGAATAAAACACGTTTCACTGGTTGGGTAAGATGTTATCATCCTCCACACTGTGAGGAAGAGCCGCCCACACAACAGATCTTTCCTCGAGGAGACAGTGTGTTCACACGTATCTAACTGCCGACCTGAATACAACACATTTTTTAGCCTGTCCTGAACCAATATAATCCTTCCCAAACACACCAGACAGTTGTTATGAGCAAAACTGGAAATGTTTAATAAAGATTAATCATGCAACAGAAAAGAGCTCAAAAAGAAAAAAAAGACCCCCCCCCCCCCACACACACACACCTGTCAGGCGAAGGTTTGTAGCGTACAAATGGGCCTGGTGTGATTCCAGGCGGCCCCATGGTGGAGAGGCTGAGGCCGGAGGAAGGTGATGAGAAGCTGGCTGAGGGGTTTCTGTAGGGCAGGACCCTGTCGCCTCCTGTAGTAGACAGACTGAAGTGGTTCTCCGGGTAGCTCACTGGCCTGAAACACACACAGAGGGTGACTGATAACCAAGAGCAAAACAAACCACTAGTGAGAGGTGAGTCTAAAACACCAGAAACTATTAATCTAAAATCAGTAAGAACGCCACAAAAACAGGATCCAACTAAAATCCTCCAGCATTTGATTGTGGTTTAGTTGTGCACATGCACACACACACACACACTGTGTTTGTGCCCTTGTTGGGACCCTCAGTGACCCTTACAACTAAACTAAACCAAGTCTTAACCCTTAAAATGGCCTTTACACTTGTTTGGACTGACAAACTCTCCTAACTTCACCAAAAGGTCGTAACTGGGTTGGGAAACTGGTTTTGGCCTCAACCAAGTAAGAAATACACGCATGCACACAGAAATACACCTTCAATAGACAAATTATTTTTACAGTACTATTATAATAGAAATAACTCTCTCCATGTAACAGCAATGGATAAAATCTGCTTTGCATAGTCTCACCGAGTGCTGTTTTTATGCACCCATGATTTAAGACTAGTCTTTTTGAGCAGCACCAACACAATGCTTTTATCATCCATAGTGTGTGAGACCGGGGATTGAATCATTTGCAAAGAATAAATACAAAGAAACAGCATCACTGCTATTAAATATGGTAAAAATAACCCAAATACTGTCTCTTCTGTTGTGAGCGACAAACAAATGATCCAGCGCTCTGTATCTCACCTCTTGGAATTGATGTGCTGAGGATCTCTGTAGGGAACTGGCATCAGTGTCTTGTGTGATCGGGGCAGTGGAGGAGGGGGGGGACCCATGGGGGTCCATCGCTGTGGATTGGGGGCGCTGTGGAAGCCCTGGAGGAACAGGCGGGCTGTCCCATCGCCATGTGGGGCGAGGAGAGGGTCGGTAGCCGGCTGCCAGAGGCTCAGGTTCTGGCTTCTGTTCCATGGTCTTCATCTCATACTCCTCTGTGCAGCCCCTAAGGAGACAGGGCCAAGTCTTTGTATAAGAACAGGATAAAATGGGCATCAAGAACTCTTAGTTAAGAACACTGGTCTGATGGGAAGCAGTCGTCTGCTCAATACACACCTGAAGGACTGACTGCTATGTTCAGCACAGCTAAAATGCTCCTCAGACATACTCCACATTATCATTTTCTCATAGCATGCTTTGTGTAAACTCGAGCACACAGCAGACATGCAACACAAACCACTAATGAGCTCCCCTGACACCAATGGAGGGAGAAGTGACAGCCCTCTATTCCAGAATTTTAGTGACAATCTTAGTTTTTGCTGTAGATTTACACAATGTCAACAAGGTCCTTATTTTCTGTGCTTTGATTTATGTTTAGATCAAGACTTGTTTTCTCCAAAAATGGTATCAACTATTACTTCCTAAATGAAAATAACACACAAGCGCCTTTTAGCTACTTGTCAGGATAAAAAAAAAAAAAAAAAAAAAACATCATGGGCAAGGAAACAGCTCTCAAATAAAGATAGCTGGCATTTACAGTCATTAATTATGAAATCAATGAAAGAGCTCCCAGCTGGAGGATAGGTCCTTCATTTATCAAGCCAAGACACAAACAGACCAGAGTAGACCACAGACCAGCATATATTTTTCACACATCATTACTATTTTATTCTCCTATTACAGGAGACATCAAATATGCACATGTAATGTATTTAAAATAAGACAAATGCTGTGAGGAAGAGGGAGAAAGAGATGAAAGAGGAAGGTGACAACACAGTGTAAAAGTGAGCTGACAGTGAAATTCACAGTGAGGTGAGGAGGAGAGGCAGGAAAGGGATAAAAAAGTTGGCGAGAAATCTTGAAGAGAAAAAACAACAACACAGCATAAAAGTAAAATGATAGAGATGAGGACACCGTCATGTGCACTTGAAACATCAGTTCACATAAATTTTTTTCCGTTATTTATTATTATGCAGATTATCTTAATCAATCGACTGACAGTTTAAAACCCGGAGATATTCAATTTACTGTTATAAGAGACATGCATATATTATTATTTGAGAGGTTAAAATCACTCAATTTTGAAAAGTTCTATTTAATATTTATTTAAATAAAAAATAATGATCAAAATCAAACCTGAATTACAGATGAATTAACATAATGTATTATTCTGATTAACTGTAGCAATATAAGCTGGTGTAAATGGTTTTAAACATAATTTTTTAAAAACTATTTTCTCTTAAACACCATTTACACAAATCAGACAATATAAAACTGGTGGTCTATATATATATATTACTCAAGTAAAAGTACTCCACTAAGAAAACAATGCATTTTAAAAAATATTGATTATGACAAATATTGAAAAACATTTATAGCTGATTTATATAACTGATAAAGAAAAAATAAAGGTCAAAGATTAGTGTTGGTAAAGATGGGTCTGATTCACTATGTGCTAAAACCTGATTACCCATATTGACACATCAACATCTCACAGAGAATCATTTTCATTGGTGGACCCTGTCAGAAACATTTCACAAGATTCTGAGTTCTCCAATTATAAAAACGATAAAAGATAAACCTTGGTGACTCATGACATTTTAGACATGGTGGTTAGATTATTGTAAACTGCAAAATGTGAATGTTCTTGCTGTGGGAGAGGAATAGATTCTATCTTGCCTAATTATTCACAAAACAAGGTCATTCTCAGACAATGTCAGACGTCTCTAACACCTCATATGGCTAAAATATCATGCAAGTTTCTGATTGCTCCTTTTGTTGTGGTCAAATTTGGCTGGGAGATACAGGTCAGTGCTGACAGACTGTGGGACCAGATAAGCAGATAAGGACTAAACAAGTACATCATTGTCCTTTGCTTTTCAAATTTAGTTTTGGAGCATTACCTGCTTCGACAGCACAGAATTTGTCACAAACGTGTGTTAACAGGGGTCGATGGAACACTAAATGCTCTTTTATGCAGATGATATTCTATTATTTGTTAAGAATCTGGTGTTCTCAATGTATGCTGATTAATGTACAATTAAATCCTTAAGAAAAAGAAAATAAGTTGGTAAAAAGGAAGATGGGCAGCTTTTCCCCAAAAACGTTTCTATGATGTTTTAAACTGAATTCAAATGGGATGGAATTTATTTTTGCAATGCAAATTTCTTATGGGACTGTTAAAATTTTCAATAATATGGTCCAACAAATTACAAAAACAGAAATAATCTGGATAGATGGAAACTTTACATTCTAATGAAAAAATAATATTATTAGGTTTGTTGTTTAATATCACTTTGATTATGAAAATAAACATTTATTATCAAATCTTTACCAAACAATTGTCTAGACTAACCACATTTAATCCTACAGCTCATCATACTTCTATTCAGACTTGTGGTCAGTCTTCTAATTCTATACCAAGAGAGCAAACACATCATCAAATGAAACCTCTAGAGATGTGAAGCTGAAGATTAGTCGATTACCTGACTGACAGGAAATTCTGATTACAAATAAATCTTTTTCCCCTACATGTAAATGCATAAGGTGAAGGCTGTGGCAAATTATACAGACCAATTTAACATTCTCCTGACACGTTACAGATTAATTCAGCGATTACCCTTGAAAAAAATCAACAGATTAAATCAATAATTTATTCTATAATAACACTTCAAATATATATCTATTATATTTCATATAAAAAAATCAAATCTAACTTTAAAATTTTTTTTGCTTAAAAATAATCAGTAATAGAATAGCAGATTTCCTTACAGTTAAAAAACGAATTGCTTATACTGCAGTTGCTTTAATCTAGACATGTAAACAAGATAACACGTACACCCTGATCCGCAAATATACCATTAATGTGAGAACACATCAAAAACCGTGCATTTAATACAAGAAATTGAACAATGCACAACTGAACTATGATTAAAAACACAAATCAGTAAATGAAGAATCTCAGTGAGACATTTACAGTTTGCTCTTAACTCACATGCACATGAGAGCACAAACCTTAGAGCGAGCAGAGCCTACATCTGTTGACATGTAGTGTGTCTTCCATGGCACTGGCTGATGTGACACAGCCGGAGCTCTCTAAGCGCACACACACACACACACACACACACACACACACACACACTCACATGGTCAAACACAGCTGACATCAGTCACACCTCTTCTCTGCTGTATCCGTCCATCTTGTGTGTGCCTATCAGAGGCAGTACGGCAAGGATAAAAACAATTCCAGCTCTCGCCTTTCTTCCACCCACTTCTCTCACTCTCGGCGGCGTTGAGACACGTCCTCCTCACCAAGCGCTCAACTCAATACACTCAACCCTGCCTCTCTCTCTCTCTCTTTCATCGCTCCCTCTCTAGCTCTTTTTCCATCCTTTTCATTTGCACATGGATTGCATTTTTAATTAATCACTTCCATTTATTTATTTAATTATTTATTTTGGTGGTCTCTTTTTCCCCTGCAGATTCCAGGCCTTAATCTCATCCAATCTGCTTGCCTGGCACACAGCGACAAATGAGTCAGAAAGAGAACGAGAGAGAGGGGGAAGGGAAAGAATGAAATACAAGACTCTAATTATCAGCTGTTCGAATGCCACAGTAGTGTGTGTGTGTGCGCGCGCTCTTGCACGGGATTAAACTGCCTCCAGCATTAAAGAAATCTAACCACTGTGTGATCACACAACCAGCCACAATTACTGTATTTAAGAGCCTTGGTTCTTCAGTCAGAGATGCGCACGCTGTAGTTATTCCGTCACCTCTGTACCCGTTTGCTAACACCACATCTGAGTCTCCTATGTTCTTATTTAGCCCCAGTCAAGGCCTTACCTGAATATAAATGTTTGAAATGGACTACGACTACAAAATTGAAAACAGTAAGTTGAATAAAACAACAAGATATGAAGATGATAAAGAAACAAGGAATGACAGATTTTGTTGAATTATGTTGAAGAAATGGTTCTTTTGTGCTTCATTTTGCCCATTTCCTTTTGTGTCACACACATCGTTCGTTTTCTCTTTTCGCTCACTTCCTTTTTTCACACACTCCCACACAAAATCCTCCCAGTACATTGGGAGCTGGGCACAGTCAACCCATGTATTTGTGTGTTTGAGTCAAGAGCATCCTGTGCTCACTCCAACTTGCTTTGTCCTTCCACCACTGCCCGCTAACACTCTACCCCCTCCGATGCTGCCTCAACATCCGCATTAACCACAACATTTTACACATGAATCACCATCATTAGTTGGGCTTCAAAGACACATGTAAAAAAAAAGAAGACTTCAACGCACCTGCGAGGCCCCCCTTCTTCAAATGGAGGAATGATGACCACTTTGACAGTGACCGAAGTCCTCAGCAGGTCAATCATCTGCTCGTGAGTCAGTGTCACTGCGGCCACCTTGCAAATCTCCACCAATCGACTGCCCTGTCTCAGTCCTGCCTGCCAGGCAAAGCCATATTCCTCCACCTGCATGAGAAAACCGTAAACAAAGTCCTCAAACAAGCCAGTTATGTACAGCCAAGATTAATTCATTTAGAATGCCAGGATGAGCTCTGGCGTAGCAGATGGCGATCTGACGATACCTCAGCCACAGTGCCGTCCAAACGAACATGGAAGCCCAGTTGTCCCAGTCCGTTTCTTCTCAGAGTCATGTCCACAGTCTCACACCCCACTGTCAACAACTGCCAAAAAAAGTAAATGGAGGAAAATTATTTACACAAATATTATAGATTTACAATATTAACGTGTTCTTATAATTGTTCCAGAATAGATTTCTGTAAAAACAAAGAAAGTATCATGGAACAAGCTGAGAGATTAATCAGTTAATACAAATTCACCGTAACAGGCAACATCAACCTAAAAAAACATGAACAAACATGAAAGCAGTTCACTGAATTCACAAATGCCACACACTACAGTTTTTTGTACATAGCATAAAGATAAAAAACAATATATGCAGTGTTACGTTCAATTTATATGTCAAAAGGGTTTTGTGTTTCCTGGTGTTTTTTTTTTTTTTTGGGGTGCAAAAAAGGTCCAAATGGCTCTTTTAGTGTTAAAGTTTGCCGACCGCTGCTCTAGCCATTATCCTAATATTTTTCATTTTTTTTCCTGACCATGAAACATGCACCCCCCATGATGGAGCAGCTTCTAGATATACGTTTATCAGCAAAATACCGTATTTTTCGGACCATAAGCCGTTTTGAACCATGCGGCTTTAACAGAGATTTTTCTATTTTTTCTGCAGCCCTCAGATGGGCGCTGTAGATGGAAGTCAGTGCAAACAAAAAGCGCCAGTTTTTATTCTTAGCGCATGGAGCAAAATACGGTAATATTTTTACACCTCACCCCCTCATAATGGAAAACACGCGAAGAAATTCCTATGATGCAGCTTTTTTGAAGCCATCGATCTGGCTATCCGTGAAGGAAATCGAGTGTGACAGTGGTTTCAATGCTCAGGAGGAAGATGAATAGCGATTTGTGGTTTCAGTGCACGGGAGAATGAAGCGACTTTAATAGTTGCGCAGTTGCGCTTTAACAGTGACAGTGGTTTGGTGTTCAGTGGTTTCAGTTCGCAGGAGGAAGAAAAATAAAGCAACTTGGTTTTAGTGCACAGGAGGAAGATTAATAAAACCATGACTTTTCTGTTTTGTGTGATCAGCACTTTTACTGCCGTGTTACAGGCACCATTCAGGTTCAGGTGTATGAATAAAGACTTATTACAAAATCTTTTGTTGAGCGCAGCAACTCCTGCGTAATTCGTGAAGAATAAGAGACGTCTTCTCCTTTGGCTATGGAACAAGCCTATTTTTAACAAGGAATCTGTACATTTGTGTTATACCAGCCACACATACATTTTTTTTACCGTAATGCCGGTAAAATAGCGCACAGAACATCCTCATGCCTACTGTGAACAATGAGTAGGAGCACATACAACAAATATTATTTCTCAGCCTGGATATTGGCGGCTTATAGTCCGATGCGGTTTATATGTGACAAAATATATATTTCTTTTAAATTTTAGCGGGTGCGGCTTAAACTTAGGTGCGCTCTATAGCCCAGAATTTACGGTAATCAGTTCCTGTATGACTTTATCAGCCTCTCATAGTTATGAAGTAACAACAATGAGGTTGGCCCAACATCGCCTAAGTTAAATATGCATTATGTATTTAGGCATTTGTCTAAGCACAGATTTTAATTGGGTTGAGGTCTGCAATAGGCCATTCTAAAACTTTGAATATTGTATTTTTTGTCATTCTAATGTACATTTACTAGTGCGCTGCGGGTCATTGTCCTGTAGCATGACCTAATTTTTCTATAAGTTTATAGAAAAGGTTTTCATGGTCGACTTAATAACTGCAAGGTGCCCAGGTCCTGTTGCTGCTAAAACAAACCCAAATCATCCCCCTTCACTGCTGAAATGCTGTGTTTGGTTTTCGCCAAGCCTGGTGCTGGAAATAAGGCCAAACAACTCGACTCTGGTCTCTTCTGTCCATAGAACATTGTTCCAAAATTATTGTGGTTTGTTCAGATTCGGTTCTGTCAGTCTCGGTTGTGCTTTCATTTTCTTTTTAAGCTTACTCCCGGAAACCTTCCAAAACAAATCATACTTGTTCGGCTTGCTTCTAATTGTGCTGTCATAGACTTTAAACTATTTGGAAACATTTTTTTAGTCTTTACAGACTGACGTGCAGCAACAATCACTTCAGTAAGACCATTGCTTATGTCTTCCCCTTGGCAATGTGTTAACATACACCTGAATGCTCCAGACCAGCCAAATCATCTGTGTTTACAGAGGTCTGCAAACCTGCTGATGATCAATTTAACAAGGGCTGATCATTACCAGCACTGGCACACACCATCTTAAATCCTGTGGAAGTAGTCAGGGGGTAACTTAGTATTGCCCACCATCTTTTTCTCAGCTTCATTTTTGTTGTCCAGAAAAAGATTCAAGATTTTTTTAAAAACCAAGATTTGCAACTGTTTTAAAATAAATAAAAAAATCAATATTAAAATGTAGTTAATGTAAACATAAAGCACATAATTGCATAATTAATTATAACTTTTTGGTCGTTAGGGGTCTAAATAAAAATATCTACTTTGCAATAAACTAATTGAGCCATGATTGTTTTTCTGTGGAGTTTTGCCGGCTCTATAGAACGTTTTGAAGAAAGAGTTGTTTGTAGTGTGCACACTGATAAAGTCCTGTATGCATACAGGAGTGTCACACTATTCCACAGATCGATGACTGGTGGCAACAGATCAATACACATGAAAACATTGTTAACATTTTTTTAAAAACAGTGTCAAGGCACCTGCTACAAACTATGGTCCCAAATGGAACATAAACTAGTCACAACGATGTACATTTCCTGGTCACCATTGTCAATGCTAACTGGAACACACTGTAAACTCTCACCTTTAACCTTTGCACCATTTCCCTTACGTCCTGTGCACAGACCTCTGGCACCCGCACAGCGATGTGGTCTCCTCTTCCATAAAAGATTTTCAGTGCCAGACGTTCAGGTGTCCAGCCAATCACGTCAGCGCAGAAACAGTTAAAGACAACCTCTTTGGTGGAACAGTCTATCAAGAGAACGTATTCAGCCGACAAACCCAAGGCACAGGGGATCTCAGTCCCACCTCCGCTGAAGTCCTGGGCCTGAACTCTCCAGGCGACAGCCCCTGCGGCTCCCAGCTCTGCTCCCTCTCTTGCCTTTGCCCGCTCACGTTTTTTAGATGCCAGGGAGATAAGGGTGTTAATTTTGCCAGCTGAGTCAAGTGGTGTGCTGCTAACGTAGTTCTCAGCCAGGTCACGCAGGTACTCCTGTCGTGTTCGTGTTGCCATGGTGTGAAACTTCTCTGACTTGTGCGCTGCATTTTCTGCATTGATAACTTTGGCTAGAAGGAAGTTCCGAACCGTTTCTGGATCCCGGAAGGTGACACCATTGGGGATGGGTGGGCCAAAGGGAGGCACATCCTTCATCCGTGTCACAGCAACACTGAAAAAACAGGCAAGACAAAGTAGATTTTAGGAGTGATAAATTAATATTCTTTATTATAGTTATGTGTCTGAACTTTGTGTGAACGTGCATTTACCTGTAACAAGTGTTTTCAGAGCAGGGGTTGTGCACACGGACAATAACAAAGACATGCTGGAAGTGAGAACGAATATTCTGAGGGGTGAAAGGCAACGCTCCTGGCTCCTGGAAGATTATGGTGACAATGTCGTTTCCTATGTGCCTCTTCCTAAGGAGCTGAGGAAAGGGAAAGAAACAAATTAATAAGATGAGCGAACATAAAAGGCACTGACACCATGACTCAGTAGATGACTGCAAGTCTGACAAGGGAAATGAGAGATTGAGACGCTCACTACTAGACAGCAAACAACAGTTCTTTATGTAATTTGTTTTTCCGATTCTGTGTGGGTTATTTGTGTCTTGTGTGTGCTGGTTTGTCCGTCTATCTGTGTTTGCGTAGAAGACCTGGTACATAGTCCAGGCTGTGTTTGTGGTGCGGTGCTTGCCAATCCGCTCTTCATCTGCACAGAAAAGTGTGAAAGTACCAATTATGTAATCCAGCCCACTCTAGAAAAAAAGTCCTCGGCATGATTCCACAGAAGCATCCTCCACTCACATTTAGATGAGAACATTCTGATCATTATCTTTGACACATTTGTTTCAAATATCAATTATAACTTTTTGAATTTAATTTACTAGACGTTTGAAATGTTCTGCTTTAGCATTCGTTAAAAAAAACCCCAAAACAATCAAATACTGCAGATATGCAAGATATACAGTATTTATATACTGTATGTTTCATCATCAGGTATACATGATGACTGTGGGATTTGCTGTCTGTTCCCTCTCTCCTGAATTAAAGTGCTTCCCTGCCTGCTTATCCGCTGCAGGTTATTTGTAATATCTGATGCTGCCACCTACAGGATCATCTGAGCATTCTGCTGCGGCAGTCTCTGAATCCTCTGGATGGAGTTATTGTCCTATCTATAAACCTACACTTTTAACTGAAGCATGGATACTAATATGACCTCTTCAAACAACGGTTGAGCAGGTTTGAAAGAAGAGGAAATCCTCATTTTGCTTGTTTACTCACCTTTAACGACATTTTTAACCTTTAAAAAAGCTTGTGTGCATAAGCAAACAACCCACTGATTTTTGTACTGTCGGTATGGTAATAAAAGTACTGTTCTCCAATTTGCATGACTGATTTATGACATTTTGAAATATTTGAGGAAGAACAGCTTACTTCTCCACGGCCAACGCAGTTTAGTGGTGATGTGCTAACAAATGATATTAATCCTGAGCACCCACCGGGGCCTGTTTGAGCCTGTGTTCACCCATGTGACTCTTTCACACACACGCAAACTATCAGAATTACCCACATGGAAAATGTTACCTTACACACAGGTCACTCACAAAACGGCCTACGCTGTAAACACACAGTGCCCAGGAGAACATGTAGGAAGGCAGAGGGAGAAAACGAGGAGAAAATAAAGAAACTATTCACTACTGAACCCCACCCAGCTCTGATCTAGTTAAAGAATGAGAAGCAGAGAAGAGAGGGCAAAAAAGTCAGTAAGCAGGAGAGGACAGACTATAAAAACACAAGAGGCTGAATAAAAGAGGAAAGAGGCTCTAATGAAGGCGAAACAAGCAATGACTTTCCACTTCAATGATTTTTCCTGTGGTTTCCATCCATGTGTACATGGCCATCCATGTGTTTTTTAGCACGTGTTTGACCTGGCGCACAGCTATGTTATACAGTATCAGATGAGGGTGCCACGTTCAGTTCCAAGCCACGTACCTGTTGTGGGTTGTTGGGCATGTACGGCAACATGGTGGAAACATGGAACATGACTTCATAGCCCTGGTAAGTAGTGTACAGTGAGTGAGTGCCCGTAGAGTCCGCTGGAGAGGAGGAGAAGGACGATTCATGTCAGGCGTTATTAGTCTCATATGACATTGTAATATTTCATTAGACTGATTTTTCCACTGACTTTGAGGACTCTCAGCATGCCTAAACTCTGCCTGTGCTTTTGCTAAGACATTTTTCAGATTAAAGTAAGGGGTTTATGCCATAGGTGTCTTTACTGAAGTGTTCCAAACAGTTTCAGACCAGACAGGACTTCCACAACTTTGTGGAAAATAATACTACGTTGAAGCTAAGAGGTTGTTTCAAGAAAAGCTCTAATTTATCTCTCAGTGGCTGCATCATTAAAAGATCTTAAATATATTAAAATGATGTAAAACGTATTATGATTTAGAACACATGGCCCCCAACGTTCTAGCTCAGTGTTTGGCAACCCGCAGCTCCGGAGCAGCATGTTGCTCTTTCATCCCTCTGCTGTGGGCCCCTGTGGCTTTGCAGTCCACAATCACCACATATCAAACATCATTTGGGAAACAATTCTGTGAGTCCGGGGAGGAAAAAACACATTTCACTCCCCTGACCATCGATCTCGATCAATCCCTATTGAATATATTCATATTTATTCATATTTTTTTTAACATTTTTCACTAAAATAGTATTTCTTATTCAGGTTGAGAACTTTTGTTTGCTGCAGGTGGATAATTTAAGTTTGGCTTTTTATTTCATAAATATGAGAATGACTCATTTTTATTATTTAAAAATGTTGTTTTTGCATGCAAAAAAACATTTTGTTTTCTCTATAGCAGTTCACTGAATTCACAAATGCCACACACTACAGTTTTTTGTACATAGCATAAAGATAAAAAAAATATATGCAGTGTTACGTTCAATTTATATGTCAAAAGGGTTTTGTGTTTCCTGGTGTTTTTTTTTTTTTTTTGGTGCAAAAAAGGTCCAAATGGCTCTTTTAGTGTTAAAGTTTGCCGACCGCTGCTCTAGCCATTATCCTAATATTTTTCATTTTTTTTCCTGACCACCTATTGCAAGAGCAGAAAATATGTTTTCACTGATTGATCTGGCATGAGAGAAATCTCCTTGACAACATATAATCCATTGTTTTCATTTAATATTTAAGTGTAGCCAGTGATAATTGATACATCTCTTAAGTTGCCTTGAAAGAGGAACGGGAAAGAGGATATTGTTTAGGAGGTGTGTCCTCCAAAGGCTCCTGCTGCGACTGACACAAAGTGATGGTGCTTAGTTAAACATGCAAAGTTTCTCTCACATTTACAAACCGAGGTGCACGTCTGGAAGAGGCACTTACTCTTTGTGTCGAGCTGTGCGGCATATTTGGTGAACCCTTTGAGGAGCACCTGCTCCCCCAGCAGCTCCAGGAAGGCAGAGAAGGCGGGAGACGCCTCCTCATTGTTGTACATCTCCTCCTCTGTGCTCTGGCCTGCACGGCACAGTAAAACACCCACCTTGTGCTTCTGACTTAACTGCAGAAAGACAGCAATAACATAACACAGTCACACAGCAAACTCAAACAGCTAAAACACCACATTCAAACACAGCTGAAGCTTGTACTTATAATGTTCTAATAATACTTAGTGTCAAGGTCAATGTTGCAGATAAGCATTTAACCCAAACCTACATCTCAACTTGCTTACTGAGCACAGGTATGATTCATTTTAAAAACCACCTGCACAAATAAGAAGAAGCTGACTGCTGGCACCCACCTGCCATTAAATAGAAGGTTAGATAAGATGGCTAAACATTAAAGCTTTTATAACTATGCACTCAACCTCAAACATACCACACCCTGCTTCAAACATCTGCAACTGCCCCAAGCTCATTTTTGTACTTTTCCCCAACATTAAATCAGTTGTACTGTATAGGTTGTGTACAAACACAGAGTACCACATGTCTCCATTTTACTTTGCAAGTTTATAGTTTTCCTTTTCACTCAGTTTAGCTACCGTGACATTCTGTCTGACAAGGTACGGGTTGTGCATTTTGCCCAGGACAATTTGAATAGAGCTATCGCTGCTCAGATCAACAGTCAAAGCTGTTTTTATTGCACAAGTCTAAAAATAATTCCAAAACAATCACAGACAGATAACTCACCCCCTGTTCATCCAGTTTGAGGAGCTGCTCTGTGACTTTGAGTGTGTTGATTGCCAGCTTTAAACAGGAGACATTGAGCTCGGGGACAACCTGCTCTAGGACCTCTTTAAACGTCAGACCACGAACTGTGCCATGTCTTCCCGTAGACGCCACTGCATCCTCTAAAATGGAGCCTCTCAGAGTCACCAACTGTATGCGGGGAAATGACAAAAGCTGTAATCAATGAAATGTACAGAAACTGATTCGTTTTGTCATTCATTTTATCACGACAGGAATCCTCAACTAGTGACGCTGCCGTCCCCATGGCACCGGGAGATTTGCAGATGATAGACATTTAAAGCATCAGAGTATTTGGTGTGTTTCAATATAAACATCCACCTGACTTATTGTCAAAAAAGTGATGGCCTGTAAACCCAGGGGGTATTTTTTTACTCAAAATTATTAGAGTAGAAAAACTGTGTTTTTGAGCTCTAAGTATGATCAGGTAAGGCAAACAAATCTATTAACTGGCAACTATTTTGATAATAGTCAAAACAGTCTTACTACTCATAACAGTGCCCTACTTTCCTGAAGCATCTCTCTCTCCGTCTCTCTCTTACACTCACATACAGTCAATGTGCTCTTTGTGGATGGTTTTAGGTCTGGCGGTATTGAGAATTAATATTCTGTGTGCTGCTCCCTGCTAAGGGGAAATTGACCTGCTTCAGAACAGTCAGATAATAATAACCTCAGATACATTTAGAAGGAGAAGGCTGCTCCGTCACACTCATTCACAGTATAACTACACACACATGCTAATTCATTAAAAAAAATCATTGGAGCTCTGATGCTGGTTGGGGCAGGAGAGACAGCTACACCTAAGAAGCTTGGGTCACCTGCAGACAAAAATAAAACGACTGACTTGTGTTGTTACGCTATCGTTTCGACTTGTCGGCTTCTGTGCGATGGTGTATTCAGTTACTGAATGACATACTGAGCAGGAATGGCAGAGTTGAATGTGTGACAGAAGGGGGGAGAGAGAGGAGAAAAAGGAAGTCTCTCCACCTTGCTGTGTCAGCACTGCTGCACAGAATTAAATGACGGACTTAAGGCGGGTGGATATTTGAGAGCAGCTGTGGCTTGAGTGGGAGAGAATAAACTCTGCAATCAATCTCTTTTTCTGTGTGGGAACTGTAGGCTTTGGTGTGCTGGCTGTGTCTGTTTGCTGAGCTCTGTGTACTTAGATGGTGGAGAGGCTTCATTGTTGTACCAGAGCTAAGGTGATGAGGCCAGGCAACCATGTAATCCAGTTAAAAACAACACTGCACCAGCCACACACGGGAATACAGAGCCAATCCTTGCTAGTTTTTTGACCTCAACAATGCTAGGTCTTTATTAAAATTATTAAGTACCTTAACTACTACATCCAACCTTTTAAATATTAACTATTGTGGTAAAAATGGTCAAAATCATTTCACTTCTCAAATGTAAACATTTGTGGATTTTTGTAGTGTCTACAAAATTGTGAGGACATGACTTTTAAACTTGGGAAACTTTATTTGCAGATGTGAAAAATAAATTCAACCTCTTAAAAGTGGTGGTTGCTTCCTGTGAGAGCAAGCCAAATGCTATTGGCAAAGCAGCCATTGTTTGTTTTTGGTTTTGCTGCGCTGAGACTAGCAGGTGGAATTTTCCACTGGCAGACAGTAGACAGGGGTCTAGGGTAATGTTATAATCCGGGTAAGGAGAGAGAGAGAGAGGAGTCAGAGGTAGGGACACCAAGGCAGGGCTTTGCAGAATTTAGTAATGTACTTGAGCATGCATGCTTTTAATGACTCATTACTGTCTCACCACTCAGAAATCCCCATGAAACACGCAGACAAAAGACTGTAAATACCTCGCTTGTTCTGACGATGAGGCGGTACTGATACTGGTCTTTCAGGTCTTTGGTGTCTTCCAGTTTTTCCCTGCGAATGCTCACAGCCACAGGACCCAGTTTATCATCTGTTCCAAAGTAGTTTGAATGCTCTGTTGGAGTACAGGGGATTTCAAGAAGGGAGAAGAAGACAGATTTACATATATAACTGCACTTGTGTTGCAGACACATGCATGTTTGGATGCATCAACAAATAAAACAGGCTGCTACATCGAATTAATTGTTTTTAAGTATCTTTTGAGCTACAATTTAACAAATGTCAGTGATTCTAAATCCTCAAATGTAAATACTGGTTTTCTGTCTTTTTATTTTGATCAGAAAAAAAGAAGCAGAAGAAACTTGACATTGAAACTACTTACTTACATTATACAATTTCTTTTACAAACACAAGACTAAACATGTGATTATAGGCATATTTTGATTGCATCAACGTTTATAACCTAACACTAATAAATAGATTAAAGTTCTAAAGAAAGAAAGCGGTGTGAGGCACCCAGTGCTATATATGTAGTAAGCAAGACTGACAGAGAAAGGGGCAGAATGTCAAGGACAGGACAATGCATGCTGTCAAGTAATCAATGCTTAGGTAATTACAAAATTCAGATAACATAAGAAATAACTAAGAGAAAATTATAACTGCTACCAAAGACAGGTAGGGATTAAAGCTGCAATTACAGGTTTGCGTGTCTGCACATGGGGAGGATATATGGGTTAAGTTCAGGTAACTGAAGCAACTCTGAAAGCCACTTTGACCGATAGTTACACATAATTCCTTCTCATATTTCTGCACAGATGTTTATGTGTATTGAAGGAAAAGCTAAATTCCATCCTAAAGGATCACACAGCCAGAGAAGACTACAGCGTAGTAGTCCCACCCCCCCCGTCGACTGTAATGAGACAAAACCATGTTCCAGAGACTCAGACCTACTTAGTTTCCATGCCATGTCCTGTGGTGAGAATGTCAGCTTTTTGATGAGGGTTTCTGAAGGGAGCACAGGGCAAATGACACAAACAACCACAGCAGCATTGTGGGGGAATGGCTAAGCCAAAAACGAGTCAGCGGATGAACATATTTTCGGAATGATAACCTTTAACTCTGTGGCTGCCAGCCTCTCCCCTCACACACATACAAGCCTGCGTGCCCACATGTGCCCCCAACAGCATATGTCACTAATTAGGCAGCAGCCAGCCGATGCTTGCCAAAAGGGAAGTCTGAAGAGGTGATGTGAACAAGAAATGCCCACATGCCCGCGTACAGTCAGGCACACATCACACACAAACAGACCCTTTGTCTCTAAAGTTAGGCATCATTTGTGCCATTGAAACACAGACTTCAATTACAGCTGCTGTACTGTATTAAGTGGCATTTGAGGTAATACATAAAGGCAAGTAGTATATCATCAGCTCAGAGTGGACCAACAGTCCAGTGGCAGGTACATCTGTAAGAAAAACTCTGGGAGCAATGCCAACTTGTCCACTCGTTTCTGCTTGGGCCCAGCTGGATATTAACAGCTGCGGGATTAGATGTAGGGTATAATGCTGGAAAACCTTTATTCAGACAAAGATGATCTACACTGTTAATTTCATATAGTCAAATGACAACAAAGGGTGTGAGATGAGAGTATTAAATTAGATAATTATGTGAGTTCATTATTAAGTCCCTCTAGGGATTTTCAATGTTGGGAGTGCAAAAATGAATTCCACCAATCCTCTGTGGATTCTGCACAGCCCTGAAATTGAAAATGTCGGAAAGAGAGAGAGAATGAATATGTGTGAGAGTATTACCTTTTAAATGAAAGTAGTCTCTGTAGTACCTGGCCCCCAGGTCTACATGTTCTATGCTGTACAGTTTCAGTTGGTCCAGTCTCGTCACCTGTTGTTCAATAGCCACCTCCAGCACTGAGACGCTGGCATTACTCCTCCTCAGCCACCCCCTTCCCCCGTCTCCCCCGTCTCCTCCACACTCTGCTGACGCACTGAGGAAGCTGATATTGCGCTCCCCATGGCCCCCGGTCTCATTGAGGAAATGGGGGCAGCAGAGGAGCAGTGGGCTTGAGTTGGGGGCTCCAGAAGGCCCATCCAGAAGGTCCATGCCTTGGGAGGGTGTTGTGGAGGCAGGGTCCAGACCCAGGGTCAGATCTTCAATGCTGGAGTAAACTGGCTCGTTAACACTTGGAGCAGATGATTTAGAGACAGAAAGAGACACGGAAGCAGCTGATGCCCCTGTGGCGGTGTTCCTCCTCTGTGCTAAGGAGGCACGCTGAGCTGCTGCCTCATGGAGGTCAAACAGGATGCTCTGAGCATCGTAGTGGACAAAGCTCTTGGTGCAAACCCATGGTTTGTAGGAGGCATCTGCTGATCCTCGCCCTCCCCCATCCTCATTTGTCTCTCCCTTTCCTCCATCCAGCTCCGCTCTGCTAGAACTCCGAAGTTTCCTAAACAAAGAGGAGGTGCCCAGTGACGACTCTGTGCCTCCACTTTTTTTCCGAACTCTTACAGTTCCGTCCTGCCTTCCTCTCTCATCTCTCTCAGCAGGGCCAGGTGAGGGAGCAGTGGGTAGTGGTGCACTGGGTGGCAGGTCTGGGGGACGCAACAGTTCGCCAAGGCGTATAGGTGCTGAGCTGCGCTGGTCAGGCCTCTCCTGGTGAAACTGACTGAGCATGTCAAAGAAGCTCTGCTCAGGAATGCCCTGTATGTCAATAGAGGAGGTGCTGCCATATTCCCGGAACAGGTTCCCCATCCCACCAGCTCCACGAACTTCCACCTTGGAGCAGAAAGGGGAAAACAACAAATCTTTTATTAGGAAATAATGTATGCAAAGATGTATTTTTAACATGACAAACAGTATAAGTAATTTTTTATCCTTCTTCTGACTGTGAACTGTCAAAGAAACAATGTGCAACCAGAGAAAATTTGAAATGCCATTAGATAATATGGTAAACAAGGTAACATGTATGTGGCATTTAGTCATATACAAAATGCCAAATATTTTGTATCTGTGCAAATCATAGCTCATAAAAGTAAGAGATCCAACATTAAATATTCCTTCCTCTGGACATATGATTAAAAATCAATGCCTTTTTATATTACCAACATATTAACTTGAGCTGCAGCCTCAATTAATAATTCTTGCTGAGTGGTGTTGGTCCGTGTAGCACTGATGAAGCAGATCAGGATAATCACCAGAACTGCCCAATCAGTGAGCGTCCTGGTGGTGCGTATGAGTGTACGTATACTCGTCTGGGTTTATTTGTGAAAAGTCCGCTGGAACACAAACGAAAGGGAAACTATGTTTTTCTAGCACCACTGGTGTCTGACTCACCTCATTCTCGTCCTGTTCACTCAGCGTCACTTCACTGTTAGAACGTTGCCTTAAAGGTGGGAACACCCTCAGGCTGAAAGGTGAACTTCTTTCATTGCCGAACCCTCCAACCCTAAACTCCATATCCTTGGGCCGTCGTCGCGGCAACCTGGCCACTCCTCCCCGCACCAACCCACCGTCCGATGACAAAACTGATGTTGAAATTGACGTGGCACAGTCATCTCCATAATGATTATTGCCAATTTGCCCATTTTCAAGCAGTGACTCCCGGGACTGTGCACGACGTGGAGGCCACTCCGCAATCCGCGCACGAACACCCATTTTGGGCACAGAGATGCGTGGTTGCATGGCCAGGTCTGTGGGGCCAGGGGCTTGGTGGCCATTGGGGGTGTGACAAAATAGAGTGTGCCGAGGCGGTCCTCCTCCACCTCCTCCATCCAGAAGGTCCGAGGAGGTGCAAGTGACCCCCCTGTCTTTGTAGCTGTTCATTTCACCCCAGGAGAGCTCAGGGCCAAGGGGAGCGAGGCTGGCATCCCATTTTTGGCAGGGCGCTAGGGATGATGGTCCTATAGTTTCCAGATCCCAAAAACATTGCTTTTAACCGGCAGGGTGGGAAAGTCTTCACTGGTCCATGATGGACCAGTTTGGGTCAGGACTGGTCCACTTCTTAAGACTCTTTCCAGTCCTATGTAGATCTGAGCAAAGAAACATGAAAAACAAAATAAATAATCATTGTAAGAAATTATCTTCAGGCAATTAGAATTAAATTAAAATAACACTAAACATAAACATTTAAATGCTCAAAATTTTTTTTAAATCACAGCGTGTGTGACCCATTTTTTTTTTTCACAGGCCAAACAAAAAAGCTCTGCATCTGAAAAGAGGAAGTCACTCAACTGTAAAACAATGTAAGACTGATAAGCCAGAGAGAGAGAATGAGAGAGGGAGAGAGAGAGAGAGAGAAAGAGAGATAGAAAAAGACAGAGAGAGAGAGAGATAGAAAAAGACAGAGAGAGAGAATGAGAGAGAGATAGAGAGCGAGAGAGATAGAAAAAGACAGAGAGAGAGAGAGAGAGAGAGAGAGAGCGAGAGAGATAGAAAAAGACAGAGAGAGAGAGAGAGCGAATAAGGCGAGGGGATATGACAGAGGATTTCTCCCATTGAGGCTAATCTTCAGAAGCCTGACAAGAGATATTATTATCACATACTCAGTGCACTCAAGTGCATGTGCATGAACATACAGAAACTCAAATACCCACAGAACATAAAGGCTGTGGCTTCTTTGCTCCTGATTAATACTATTTAACCTAATATTATCAGAACAGAAAGTTATAGCGATCCAGACAGAGGGAGTAAACAGATAATTTTAATACTTGATATTCCCTGCTCATAGTTTTGTCTGTCACTTGGGAGAGGCCTGCACTTATACAGAAGCTTATATTTTTTTAATAGAATCACATTGTGACGCATTTTGTCATTATGCACTCAATCATTTTTGCATGGCTACTATTCTGCTCATTTTAAACTGTGACAAACAACTACAACTGTGTTTAGTTAATATGCTTTGGGTTGGGGAGAAAATTGCAAGTTCAAGAGACACAAAAGGACAAGGACACAAAGTGACCCAACAGCTGGAGGGGTAAGATGGGGTAAAACCAGAAATAGAGTGACTGCACCGAGTCAAGTAAGAGCAATGAGGAGAGCGGTGCATTGCTCGGTGAACCACAAAGGCGTGCTTTAATATGACAGTCACACAGCCTCGAGTCGAAAACTTCAGCCTTGTAAAGACTTGTTTATTCAGAGTCATTTTGTGTTTTTCATCATTTTTACAGGGATTAATGTCTAACATGAACAATGGAGGTTTTACAAGAATACTGTCAGATGATGAATTTAATTTAATCCTAACGTTCCATATTAATGTTTGCTAATCTAATAAAGCAGATTTCTGCCAGATGGATTTATCATACTCTTTGTTCATCACCAGTGCAAAAGTGATCAAGTCATGGTTACATCTTTTGGTTTTGAACGCTGTGATTGTTCAGTTTGACCTTTTGAGAATTACTATTCAAGCACATTATTATGTGGTTATGGAATGCACTAAACTAAGTGTGGTTAGGTGTGCTGGGTAAAATTTTAAGTCATCTCTAAAGCAGGCACGTAAACACTAGTGTTCCTAGTGGTTCTCTCTCGCTTTTCTGGACTTTTAAATTCACTGTTTAATCATATTCTCATAGGTCTCTCCTTAAACTGCCAAAGGTATGAAAATTTTAATTATAATAAAGTTTGCTTATCTTCTTCAAATACTTTATTTTCCTCCTTTAGATCCCGCAACCGTAAAAACCTATTGTGCAATAGCTCCTTTTTATGCATATGCAAAGCATGTTTTATCAACTAATAATAATAAAATCAATAAAAAGCTATAGTTGCCCGAAATGAAAAGTTCAACCCTCCAGTCAGCAGAAAGCACACAGTAAAAACGTTCTTTCCAAGTGTGCTTTTCTCCGTAATGCTGCCTGGTTCTGCTCGTTATGAAGCACGACTATTATAACATTGAGCTTTTCACTAATGTCATCACAGTTTTTTTATTTTTTTGATACACAGAGCCGTTTATGAGTCCTCCCTGAATTCCTTTTTGGCTTGAAGTCTGTATTACTCATTCACTCATACACGCACATGGGCACCCTAAACAAAACTCCTTCACAGAAAACAAAATGCCTTTATCGTCATACAGCTGTGCAAATGTATAATGTCTTTGTTTTGATGAACCACAGGCATTTCCAGGCCAAAGGCTTCCGCTCTGATCATGCTTTCTGACACAGTCTTTTCTCATCTGGAGGGCTGTCCCGTGATCCACTATCAGGCCCAATCCCAGATTATCCAACCCAGCTGCAGGAGCTGCAGAATGGCTTCATTATGTATCAGAGGTCCCTGACGAGAGAGAGGCAATGAAGAGGGTGTGATTTGCTCTTTATCAATGATGCCCATTGATGAGAAACATACTAGCAGACAGCCAAAGTGTGACACATACAGACTGGCTATGTGGACTAGCTGGAGGTTTCCTCAGTTGAGCTGCAAATTAGTGCCGTTTCTAATGACATCACTACAAAAAGCTAAGAGTCAACAGTTAATACACTCCTGATCGCACTAGATGAAAAGGTAAACCTTAATAACAGATCTGATTGGCCAGTTTGTGGTGGCAGAAACAAGCTGTGGACATCATGGTATTATCAAACAGTTATTCATTTGTAGTCCTCTTTGTGTACACCTTCCAAAACCTCATACTTTCTTTCTTTATGTTTTAACGTTTGACATTGATCTTTTTAAACCACTTTCCTTTCGGTAAAGTAGCTGAGATTAGTTTTTTGCCTGGCAGCCAAACAGAGAATTTCAATATAACTATAATTTATACAAATATGCAATACATAAAATCAAGAAATAACACTAATAAATTACCTCTCGTTTCCAAAATGAATTATTAAAAATAACTAAGTTGGGACAACTGTGGCTCGTTAAAAAGCTTTCCACTTAAATCGGGGTCATAAAAAGGTATGAATGTCACACTAAGGGATTTTAGTTTTGTATCAATTACTAAATTTGTTTTCAGATAACTTAATATTCAATAACCTAGCTTAGATTTTTCTGTATTTTTTGTTTTTGGAGAAAGCAGAAATATTTATCAGAGGTCAGGATAAAAACAGCCAATGGGATGAGCGGCAGAAAAAAATTGGGTACATTTTAAAATAGCACCTGTAGTCTGACTGTTCATCTTTTTATTCTTACAAATACCCGTAAATAGTAGACAGTCCCTTACTTCACACACTAACAGGTGCTGAGATACTGTTTCCTTTTCTAGTTAACTTATTGGTGATATTTAAAATCAGTTTAATATAGTTGAATATAAACCTTAATGAAAAATTCAAGCAGCTTCTTTCCTTCAGATGGGAGATTTTGAAATACTCTGTATGTTCGTCTACACACCTTTCAGTTTCAGTTAACCTAACACAGCACTGATCAGTGCTAAACAATAAGCAACATTTGAAGCTACTCCATGAATATTTTCTACACTATATGTTTTGCCACATTCAAATGGGGTGAACACGTTGTCTGTAGAGCGGATTCAAACTAGATGAAGTTATGGTGAAGTCTGTAAACAGGAGTAGGAAAACATAAAAAAACCCCAAAAAACCCTGGTGTCTGGTTCACCTGAAATCAAAGATCATGGAAAGTTTAAGATCGACTGTGTTCTGCATTACCTCAATACTAAAATACCAGAATTAAAGTCATAAGTAAAGTTTCTAAAGTTGTATTTGTGTTATTATGGACAGCTGTCTAAATATCATCTAACCATACAGACAGGAAAGATAATACAATATATATATCAAAAAGAAAAACACATGTGGGAAACCATTATTTATTGTGTTAGCGAGATAAGAGTAGAGCAAGAGCACTGTGTGTATTTAATGAAGTGTCAATTTTTAGGCCAACTACAAAAAAAAGTTGCAGCTGAACATTCAGAGAACTACAGGAAAAACACAGACACATTCAGCATAAGTAAACGCACTGACTCACATACAGTAAGTAGTTAGCTCTGGGATGTACCCCAACTGTTCTCTCCATTCACGCTCTTTCGTTTTTTCTCCTCCACACCCGCTCAGACTTGCTCTGCATAATGCAGGCTTGGCCCATGCACCACAAACACACACCAAGGCTGGTAATTACACTGGTTAGATGGTAGTAATGACAGAGTTAGCAGGGGAGTGCAGCTTCCAGACGAATGAGTACACTCGATGTGGAGGAGGTGGAGTGGTATGCCAGGCAGGCCTGAGATGAGTGTGGAGTGTAATGAAATGTAAAAGTGTCAGAGATGTGGAAGAATAGGCCTGCTGTAAGTTTGTGACCATTACTATAATAACAGAGACCAGCATACAGGTACGACATGTGAACCTGTACAATAACCAATGAGACATTAAATCATGATAAAAACTAAATTCAAACTGCAAAATTAAAAAAAAAAAGAAGAAGAATTTCCTAAATAGAAAACAGGAGCAACACCTACTGCATCCGTTTAAATGAAGCAAACAATGCCAGGGTGTGAGCAAAATTATGGGCTGGTCTAAAGAACAGATGGTGGTACATATGAGAGACAGAAGGCAGACAGGAGCAGGCCGCAGCACTGTAATACAACAGAATACAGTGCTGGCAGGCAGCCGGGGGTGGACATCGCATCCAACATTCATGCTACCATGGCTTCTGAAGGTGGGGACAGACTAGGAGCTGTCATCAGATCTGCACTTATCCTAAACTCAGGCTCAATAAACTCATCTCTTATACAAGTGAAAAGGTACTATAATTAGGAAGAGCTGAGGTGACACAGGCCAACAAAAAAAATCTTAGGTCATCAGATCAGACGGACTGAGTGGTGTATACTAATGACAACACAGAACCTTCTTTCTATTTAATCAGCCAAAGAAACTGCAAGGCAGAGTGGAGGAATACAGGCGTGAACTCTGGTTATTGATCCCTGGACATCCATAGATGTGATTATACACGTCTTAACCTTTGACCTCAAGAAAATAAGACTATCTGACAGACTTTGTATCATCAGGGATAATTTCAGTATTGTAGTGAATCGCTGTGGGCAAAAGGCAAAGCTCTCCTTTTACTAGTATTAAAAAAACTGCCCAGCCCCAGCATTGACAGAGAAAATAGGATCGGAAAAACAAGCAACAGAAACGAGTTTCCTTTATAGGGTGGTTGGGCTTACAAATAAACCAATATCTGGAAGCTCAGAGTTGCATGACTGCAGAGCTCTTTTGGATTTCTGATTAGTGTGTCTCCTAGGTACATTCCATTGGAGGTTTCCTGGCTATGTCCAACTCATTGGAGACTTTGTGGTAGACTAGAACACAGTGGAGAAAGAAATGATCTGACCTGAGAATGCCTTCAGATCCCAGAGAGGCAGCTGGGAACTGTGACTGGGAGAGAGATATATGATCCAGATTGTTGAACCTACTGCCACCATGATGCAAATGTGGATAAGTGGCAGAAAATATATTGAAGAATAGAACGATGCAACGATTAATAACGCTTCCATTAGAAATGTGATGAATAGACAACAATGAGCTAACTTCCACACTGAGTCCCATGTACTGGAGGGTATATTTATTAATTTATATTGTCTATTAGATCTTCTCTGGAAAGATCAACTTGAAAACAATCCAAACATGCATGCCTTAATAGTCAGGAATCACATACCTGAGAGACTTGTAATTTGCTATATCCAAAAACTATTGGCAGATCAAACGGTGATTGCAGCAGGTCTATGCAAAAGCCTAAATGAAGTGGGAGAAGTGGGCTGTCTGGAGCCAGAAGAGCAAGTTTAACAGACTGGATGTTTCTCCGAGCTCCTTACTGGACTGGTCGGACAGTCCTCATAATGGGAGGCTACAGGATAACCACTGATGCATGTCAACACTTCCGTCATGTGCTTGTGGATATAACCTTTTTAACCTCTACAAAAACAAATTTGCTAAACAAATTTGATGCTGTGCTGGCATACATGCCAAATGAAGCTTGTGCTCTGCTTGTGGTCCTGGAATCACTCTTTACCCCCAGCTGTGGGAGCACAGTGTTTTCTTTCCCTACAGCACGAAACCTTCCTCTACAGCTAGAAAAATACAAATAACAATTAACACTTGGCTGTGATAACTCATTAGAGATAACAAAATTGATATGTTCATGCTACACAAACAGGGCTTACTAAGACTTTTCAATACCACGTACAGTCATTTCCTAGTCAGTGAATGAAAGCTATCAATGAAAACCAGAGGGGATGGTGAAGTACATCCATTTACTGAATTTAATTTTCATTACATATGAACAATATCTATATTGGTGTAATAAGTGTGTTTAGCTTATCTCGAGGCGACATCTCTACTTCTCATGCTGGAGGGCTTTACTAAGCTCTTTCCCTCTAGTCCTGCGGTCCTTTCTCCACACTTCCTTCATAGGTTTTTCCTTTAGTGTCTCCTCACCTCACTGTAAACATATCTACTGATTTCCGTTTTACATTGTTTTAACTACTACTGCTTGTGTCATTTGCATCTGCCTGTCTGTCTGCGGCCCCACAACACTAGGACAGCTCAGTTGGGATTAAAAAAAGATTCATTTAGCTCGCAGACAGTGTCAGAGATCTCTGTAACAACGGCCTATGATTTGCATCCAGTTTTGAAAATCACGAACTGCAGCCCACATCACAATTCATCATCCTTGTTATTTGCCATTTATCTGTGGGAGATGGATCAGTGGTGGTGAGAAAACACGCAGTAGTTGAGGAGATGGAAGTGTAGAGGAGGTTGAGATCATTATGCAAATTTTCAGATACTTCTTATATAAGCCTAGCAGTATCAATTTGTTTGTTTGCCCAATTTTTTCTGAAATAATTCTGTTTATCCCTAGAGAGAAATTAGCTTTTTGCTATCAATTTTACACAAAAAGGTCAGTGGTAAAGCCTCTAAAGAGCTGATCACTGCTCTAGGACATTTCAAGAAGGTATGTTTGGACCATAGATGTCTGGGTAAATGATGAATATTATAACCTTTCACAGTCTGAGTTTGTACATGTAGATTAACAGAAAAACAAATATGCTCTGTTCTATGTTTTGGGGTGTTTGAATTAAGGCATTTGGCTCTATAGGGACTGTTTCATTATGTTTCACATTCAGGAATATGTGCTATTCTGCATTCTGCCTTGTAGCAATAACTCTGTTGTTTAGCTCACCCAAGTATTAACCTTTGCCAAGGTAATCTTAAGTTTGTATGATTATTTTAGTTGGACAACTGTTCTAGTGCTGTTTGTGGAAAGATGAAAATTGCCCTTGCATAAACATTTACTTCACAATGTAACTTTTCAACACAACACAGTTTTGTTTGTAGTTAGCAGGAATAATATATCAAAAGATATTTTTGCAGAAACGTGAAAGTACATGTGACTGTCATGTGCTGTTAGTTTTATGTTTGGATGTGGCAATAAGTAAAACTATACAGACACATAAAAACCTTGTTATATTACCGTTAACATGTAAGTTGGCATTATTATCTGACACTCAAACCACCTGCAACAGTTTTGTAAAAGTAAATCATCCTCAGCAACAATAGGGGGAGACAAATTGTACCAAAGTAAAACATGTTTTATCATTAAATACAATCCAAGACACTTAATCAGACAGAAAACTCATTTGTTGCAATAATGTAGCCATGCTCCTTGATTTACATTGTCCGCACTGAACCTCCCAGAGAACACCAAACATATTCCTCCAAACACATACGCAAAACCAAACATAAGGAGCTTATATGCTGGCAATGACTGACAATTATTCACACTTGCATATTACAGTTATTAGAAAGGAAATACTAACAGCAAAAGACAGTTCACCACAGCATTCTATGAAAATGGATCACACAGCCAAAAACAAATTATTTGCTTTAAAGATCCCCATCACCAAACGTCAGGTCTAAATTACCATACCATACCAAAGTCTGCATGAAAATGAATTTGTGCGGGCACACACACACAAAAATAAATACACATCATAATACAGCATGTTACCTTTATCTTGTTCTGCCTTGAGCTCTGCAGGTGAAGTTTGATGTCAATGTGCAAGAAGGAAATGCTCAGTAATTCACTCTGTAGAAACAAAACAAAGGAGAAATAAACTTAAGGTCAAGTTCAACTTTTTATTACTGTTATTACAATGCTTAACACGTGAAATAAACATATAAAATCAATTGAAAATGAACACTCATTTGCCATACAATGTTTTTATTATTTTTATATGTGACATAAGATGTCATTAATAACAATAATCAATTGTGTGTAACTGCAGAGCAGCTGTAATCTACACAGACATCTATTGTTTTTAAGGAGTCTGACCAAATGTCAAACACTTTTGCTCACACAAACTGGCTGGCAACAGGTTAAAGTGGTAACCTGCCATGACAATACATGGTACATTGCGCCTATGTAAAAACCGATATGAAATATAACAAAAACACTGTACCAGAAAGACTTGTCATAAAAGCAAAGCAGCTGAACATCTGTAAACAGAACCAGTCAAACACAAACTCCTCTGCTCTGTTTGTCTATCTTAACTTCTAAGTCAGTTCCTGTCTTTTATTTTCATAGGCATTTACCAGCTTTTTCTTGAGAAAAGGATGGATGGTAATACAACGTGAGAGTAGGGGCAAAGTGAAGGGGGCTGTGCACTTTGAATAGAGGTTGAGGGACCTAATAACAGGAGGGGGAGGGCTATTCATATACAAGTAGGACAAAAAGGGCAGGATGAAGTAGGGCCAGAGGAGGGGGGTGGGTGAGAATCAGCAGACAAAATGTCCTAAAGGGAAGGCCCATTACAGTCTGACAAATACAGTTCTAATCAATACTGATCAATCAAGGTCCACTTATCCTGCCAAGCCTAACATAATAGACTGTCTTTAGCAGAGGGAGGCAAAAGAAGTGGACAGGGGTCAGCGATTGTGTTTGTGTCTATTTTCCTACAGCGCAGCATCAGTCCTTACGAAAGCCAGCTGAGTCAGCTTGGATTTAAGGCTCAGGCTTCACTCCATTGCCCTTAAAATAAAATTAAACTGTAAGTGAAAACTATCTCACAATGACAGTTTGAATCACAGAACCACGCGTCAGCCTGAAAGTGACTATCCCAGTCTGTACGTCGCGTCGGTGTACGGTACTACAGGCATTACTGCATGCATCGACACACACATGTACACAAAAAAACCCCTCACCAACAACAAAAACAAAAGCTAGTTGGAGTCACAAATGATGCTTACCAAGCATGCTTGATCGTTAGTTTAGACAGTATAAGTACAAGAAACAAGTAATGCTTTCGTGAAGGGCTGATGCATCAAGATGCAACCAGTGTGGAAACAACAGGCACAGGTGTTCTGACACATGGGCCACTTCCACAAATGACACTGGCCGAGTGGTCAGAAATCCAACAACAGCAGGGAAGGGACCCATAGCTGTTAAAAAACACGCAGACAGACAACCTTAAGATCTGCACAGGGTTGAATCATTTCCTGTGTGGCACAAACATAGCTTTAAATGTTTGGTGTGGAGGTGAGAAAGTTGTAAAATGTGGAATTGCTGTTAATCCTGAAGTACCTGTCTTCGAACTATGGTGTTTCAACAATTTTCTTAAGTCAACAATTAAGGTGTGAATCCTAGCTCAGCTCATGATAAAATAGGATCATAATATTTTGTGCATGAATCATAACACAACACCAGCAATTGTGACACGAGATATATTGCAAGAAAAAAAAGTGTATACATATCACAACACGTGCTGCACAAATAGAAGGATTTCCTTTAATGACATTATAAGAGTCATATTTCCAAGGAGAAAATATGCTTAAGTTTTTGTAAAAAGGCAGAAATTCCACAGTGTTATATAGTGAAGGGTGATACTGATCAGAGGTCATGATAAAAACAGAAAATGGGATGAAGAGCAAAAAAATAACATGTTCATTCAATGTGTATATGGCATACTAGTACAACATCTGTAGTAGGATTGTACATCTTACTTAAATCTATTAGCTGATTTATTTGTAGATTTTTCATTGTTATTGACAGTAAATAGCACACAGTCCTATACTTAATGCACAGGTGTAGAGAACCCTGCAGGTTGTGCCTGTGTGTTCGAGGGTTATTCATAGTTTAATAGCCTACTTCAATGTTTTTAGCCAGCTGGTCAAAATGTTATTATGCCAGACTTTATAGATGTCGTGTGTGAACGTTTCTGGTGGAGTTGACCATCACAAAATTTCACACTTCCTAGAGCCCTGACTTGAAACCTACTAAACGTTTCTGGAGACCTGAAAATGAATGTCCACCGGCAGACCCCATCCAACCTGAGCTTGAAGGGATTTGCAAAGAAGAATGACAGAAAATCCCGGGTGTACAAAACGTGTTGTCAGATCACTGCCATTGTCACAGTAAATGTCAATCAACACGCTGCAGAACAAGTTCGACAAGCGATTTAACATCAGCGGGAAAAAGTCTTATGTGGCCCCTACAAATACCACATGTAAACATGAAGCACTCAAGTTTGACTTGAGGGTCTGTTGTATATTTAGCTATAGAGTCAACAACTGTCACAGCCAGAACAGACTTGGCTCACTTATTGTGTTTATATGCGAATTGCTTTTGGGACAGTAAAAAACATGAATTTAGGCTATATTTTATTAATCAAGAAATGAAATCATCTGCTAGGTGCATGGCGAAGAAGTAAATCTTATCTCATTATAGTGTCCGTGCCTTCAGGCATGTCTTTAGCATGTGACTGACTGAGCACAACCACATATCCACTTATAAATACACATGACCATTTCAATAACCAACAAAGTTTACATCTTGACGTTGGAATGCACTCAAGGTTGCAGAACAACTATGCTGCTTACTCCTATTATATAAATAAACACTACTTTTTCCCCTCAACTGTCTGTTTACTTGTCCTGAAAGTCCACAAATATTAGCAGTTACTTCACATATTATACTGTAGACTGGAGTGTGTAATGAGCACAAACTACACAAGGGAGAGGGAACCCCCTGCAGAGAGGGGTGGGCAGCCCCATTCAGACTCCAACACTGGGAGGCGGGTAATGTCACATTTTTATCCCTTTCACATCTCTGTTCCTCTCTACACCCCTCTGGTTTTCTCCATGATTCATTGCTTCCTCTTATTTGAATTGAAATAGAGCAGTGGCTATGTTGAAGGATAATAAAGATGCTGACTGGCTTCCTTCCTCAGAACTGAATGACACATGGCTCTGTCATGCTGTGAAGATCTTTAAGAGGACACGAGAATACGGGAGTGTCACATGAGGACAAGTCACGGAAGAACCAAAATAAAAACCAGACAGTGTGTCTGAAAAGTATTCCTGTCAACAACATAAATCAAGCTGGGTTGACCTGATCGATCAGTAGCTAATCAATAGAAGGCAAGATTTGATCTGAATATGGGATCATCAGCCTTTTTTAAATTTTACAGTATAATTTTGAAGTAAGCATGCATGCACATTTTGCATTATCATATTAAGATGTATTATCCGGCAATTAGTCAACAATCACCACGTTTATTGCCGTCCATAAAAAAGTCGTACAGTATTTATTTCAGGGCTCCTGCAGGGTTCATCAATTACATAAAACAGACAAGGCAATGTAATGCGTGTGCCAATGTCATTCAGTCAAAACTATTTAGAAAATTATAAAGAGGGACAATATAGCTTAAAAATATTCAATACATATAACATTGTATTGACATTTACATCACATTTTGCTCAGTAATTTAAAATAGTGAAAATATTCCCTAATAATATAATGATTTAATCAATAATGCCTGAAACTTGTCTTGGTTATGCATGTATGGTTTTCAAGTCAAGTTAGATAATCTATTCTTAATCCTACACAATCTGTTAAAATGTACAAAATTTCTGCAACAATTGCAGTAAAAACTATATTTTAAATGTATAACTGGCTTAGAATGGGATAGTTGCACTATGTTCATAATATTCCAAACTGTTCTTTTTTAACACAAACAGTAAATTAAACTTTCTCACAATCAAACGTTTCTCCATCTCTGTTTAGAAGGACTGAGAAACGTCCACTGACTGTGTGTTTTAACTCTGGGCAACATAAGGAAAATACACAAAGTCATATGCAACACACACACCAACTTTCAGCAAAATCGCTTCGAAACGCTGCTGTAACAATTTGATTGCTATGCTGCTGCTGGTTGTCATAGGAACGAGAAGGTGCTCTAGCAAGACGATGCATGATGTAGGCGGTGGGCTGCAGGCAATCAGGACACAACCTGAGTGCACAGCAGTTAATAGTTAGACTATGTCATAACCCAAATAACATGGCCATCAGCTAGTCACTTTGCAGCCTGATGTGGCTGCAGTAGACTGCAGCAAAGCTTGAACACAACACACACACAATGTCCTTTACTGCAACAACTAAAGAAATCTAAAAGGAGCTCCAAATAATCGTATTTAATCTTTATGTTCCTGTGAATAAGCTTTCACCCAACTGCCCTCTGAATTGTTCCATATTTTTTTGTTTAATGTGCCCATCCATCTCTCCCTCATGCTCTCTGAACACTACTCATAACAAAGTGCCATGTACTTGAATGGGCTCTAAACTCCTCAAAGACATGAGAAAGCTTAGGACTGCAAAAAGTGCAGTCCCCAGCAGACTTTGCAGCTTCTGTTACTTATTGTAATGCAGCTTAACATGTTCTTTTAACTTTAGAATGTTGTCTTAAGCCTGTTTCAGACATGAAGTCAGACAAGAGAATGTCAGGAGGATCAGGTCCTGACAATGTTAGGATTTCCCCTTTCAGACATGCAGCCAACATCGGGAGATTGTCCGGGCAAGATGTGTTCTCACTTGTGAAGAAATACTCTGCAAAACTGGGCAAGGGGTGGTGCTTGGGCACTTCGAGCAGGGGGCAGGACATGGCGTGATAACAAAGCTGCGGAAGTGACAGTTTTCTCTGATGGCGATGGTGGACGACGCCATCCACTCACTAGTGATGTTGACTGTTGCGCTGATATCAATAGTAAATGTATGTAGATGTCCACAGTATTAGAAGGAGTTCTTAGCCTCTAGGTGTTCGTATTTGCCTGGTTTTGTGGCAGTCGCAGGAAATGGATGTCTTCAACACACCTACTCACTCGTGGTGAATCCTCCGGAGTATTACTCCTCTTCTGTTCACAAATGAGCTTGTTCGGAGATAATCTGGCCTTAGCACTAGGGAGCTGGCTGGGTAAAATCCGGGTAATGTCAGGGGCCACAGACTTGGGCGTTTGGGTTTACACATACACCCCCTCCTGATAAAGTCTGGAAAATGTCCTAATTCCAGTGCCTGTCTGAAAGGGGCTTTAGACACTTCCTATGGAGAATTAACGCACCATATATCTAGCTCCAGAACCAGATGCATAGAGAGAGTTTTCAGTTTCAACTACAACTGGTAAACAGAGCACAGGATTCGGAACAAGGAGGTTAAGCGCAGAACTTGTATGACTAGGAGTTTGTTGGTTTTGATGAAGCACTTTGCCCTTTTAGGAGGAGAAACAGAATTTGTCACTAAACTCTATTTTTTCTCAACACACAGCCATTATCGGGGCTCATCAAGGCATATCAGGTGGCATCAGTTGGCTCTCAGCATACAGCAACGATTAACATCTAGAGTTTGTGAGCTAGCTATCTGTTGTGACTACAGGGGGCCCTACCCACATCTCGTCTGAAAGATGAACAAACTGCATTCCTGTGTAGTGACGCGCAGATCAGAAATGAGTTCGACTGACCCCTTTTTTTTGGGTTGAAATGAACACACCAATCTCACAACCAAACTCAGGCCAGAAGGCACATTCCTGGCAAGATGTGCGCATTTCTCTGCTGTACATAAGAAAACATGCAGAATATTAATTTTTCACTCAACACTAAACCTTGATCTATAAAGATACAGAGCAAAACAAAAACGTGTAAAAGAGAAACACCAAGGAAGCTAACCTACACGCCCTCAGTCATGCGCTTGGCTTCTGTTCCTATAGTTGTGTGGTGAGACCGGGTAAGTTTCTGTGCATGTGTGCTGCTGCAGTGGCAGATCCTCCGGCTGACTTAGACACTGTCACAGCTGTTGCAGCTCCCACAGAGACGTCTCAGGGGAAAATAGCGGGCTACTACAGCTCCACGCCGATTAACCCACTAGGGGGGCACAGGGAGATTTGAGGAAATAGATTGCTCGTGTGGACATTTACACACAGACCAAAGGAAGACTCTATGTGTATTAGAACATTCGAGATAATGAAATATATGAATGAATCTAACAATTATCCATTTATTCATTATCTTAACCACGCAGTCGTCTGTTAAGGGTCGCAGATGTACAGGAACCTATCCCAGCTGTTACTGTTAGTGGATTAGTTTAAACTATAAATTTTCAGTACAATAAACGGATATGAAAAAAAGACATTAAAATGGCTCGGCAGACCCACATAGCTGTAGTAACACGTTAAAGAAAGAAATGCCTCAACACAAGGCAGGAGTTTGACCCAGCACAACTGACTCCATACATTGATTTTCCCCGTGAAACCAGTACCGGTCGATGTAGTAAATGTAGCAAAGCAAATGTCGCAAAATCACAATTAGCAGTGATTCTGTATCTTATAGGATGTGGCCTGGTTGTTTTTTCTGAGACCGTACTAACACACTTTATCATAACTGTTGCAGCGGTGTTCAGATTTAGAACAGTTTGTTTAACGTCCTGTGTAGCAGTAGGAAGAGGTGGATTGATCACTATCTTTCCATAAACGGGCTGTGAGGTGAGGATGCAAACTTCCAAAAACTGAGTGATAGATTGCTGCTACCTGCCTCTTTATAATGTAAAAATACTTGTTAATTTTTGAAAACTGGTACTAAACTGTAGATGATGTAGAGATAAACACATATAAAAGGTTGTTTTTGGGTACATCCTCTCAAAGTCCTGAAAATGAGTCATTCATTAAAAATATTGGTGTCAATGTATTTTCTGCATCAACATAATCAATTATATTGACTAACAGCAGCGGCCTTATAGTAATAAACAATATGTGGCAAAAAAAAAAAGCAATATAAAGACTGTTCCTTTCCTTGTTGATGCTAATATAATGATCCGAATGCGATCTGTGATCTCTCAACCAGGACACTGTTCTCTGTGGGTGCAGAGAACCCTGTGACTGTGCTGAGAAACACAGACTTCACTGCTCTAATTAATAGTTACAGACAAGTACTTTTTAAAATCATCATGCCTTGTCAAGAGACAGCTGGGCAAGCATACCTGCCATTACTCTGTATCAGCAACACGCTTCTTATAATAGGGAATATTGTTCATATCATGTTTGCTCACCTGTCAAAGAGATGACAGCTCAGAAGGCAGATCGTGAGAGCAATTCAGCTATAGTAAAGACATCTGTCATATTTTATTAGTTTGACAAAATAGTGATTAGCAGGCATTTACCATAGTACTAAACAACTGCAGTTTAACAAAACAGAAGCAGCTACAGAGCATGTTTAGAAGCGCAGAAACACCAGATTGGCAATTTGTGCCTGTGCATCTCAGAGGTTAACCAACTTTATTTCGACTATTTGTAAAGTTATATGCTGTCAAGTGATAGCAGTCTGAGGTCAGCTGAAGAAAAATCCGCTTGCTGACTTATCATAGCAATCGATTAGTATTAATTTGTGAAATTCACTGCTGCTGATATGAAAATAACTTAATTTCAACCAGCCTTTTCTTTAGGCTTAGCTAACATGCATTTTGATTTAGCTTCATTTTCAATAGAGACACGAAAGTATTGCCAATGTTCCCATGTAACTCTCACCAACAACGCCAGCATTTACATTTCCAAACTATCAATGATAAAGTTTTTTTTCTGTATTAGTGGTCTAAGTTTCAAGCAAAGATCTTTGTGTACATTGGAAATGTTGTGCTTTATATGTTGATAAGGGAAAACATGCATATTACTAATGTATATTCTCAGATATTTTTCCACAACAACGGCTTCCCAGTGGATACGGACCAGGAGTGTGTATGTGTAAGCTGCTGGTTATTTCAAGTTTCTTCCTGTAACTGTATCAGGGCAGTGACAGACTAATAAGGCAAAATGATTATGAGGCTTCAAGAAAAGAAGGCCCCCAGCAGAGAGAGGAGAAGACGTGTCAAATAGCTTAGGGAGAGTGAGGGATTTTCTCTGGAAGCTTTAGAGAAGGCCTTTAAAGCTTATAGAAAAATTGCCATATATTTTACAGAGCAGAACCAAGTCAGAATGGCATGCAGTCAGATTAACTGGACAGACAGTGGGTTTTTGTCCTATACTAAAACACATACGTAAAAATACAGTTTTTTTCAATATTTCTCTCAGTTAAAAAAATAACTGAGTAAAATTAAATATTAAACAAAAGTAAAAGCAGGTCAGAAAACACAGTCCATCTTTTCCAAACAATTACCAGTGTGTGGGTAGAGCAGTGGGTAGGACAACAGACAGGGATGCAGAAATCTCTCCGTTCAAATCCCTGCTCACGTACCAGGTGTGTCCTTGAGCTGCCTGGGTGCAGCCTGTGACTGCCCACTGCTCCCCCAGGGGATAGCTAAATACAGAGTACGTGTAAATGTATATGTACTTAAAGATGAAAATCAAGCCTCTTCTTCTGTGAAGTAAAAATCTAAGGGAACCCCTAAAAAAACCCCCATAAAATTCATTTTAAAATCACCACTGACAAGAACTCACGTTGTTAATGGAAATAGATGAAGTGGAAGAAAGAGCAGGGAGGGAAATGTCTGTATCCAACAGCTGCAGCACTTCTGGCACTATTTGCCGACCTTTTTACAGCAAAGGTTTTACAGAATGTAACGCTGCACTCTGAATTTCAAAACATATTGCACTGAAAGTGCAGCTCAGATCCGTCTATTATTAACATTTTAGTTATATACAAAGTGGACGTAAAACAACTGTTTTGTTGTCTTGTTCATGTGGATAAAGTCCAGTGTTAAAATATCAACTATCATGATTGGTACATTAGTTTTAATTCCACTTGGGTTCTTGTTTAGCGTTTGTCCTCATTAATATGGACTAAACTCAAAGTAAAATATTAAAAGTAAAACTAAAATAATTTTGTGTGTCTGAGTAATGCAAAGTTGCTACTTTAACTGGCTGCTAAAGACAGCAATGTTACATGTCCCATATCTGAAAATGGCTCAAGATGCGAATTGTGCTGCTGCAGTCTTACCCACAGAAAGACATGTAGTCTGTCAATCAACACCCCCGGCAATAATACCGGCCAAGCTACAGACTTAAGGATCCAAGTCATTACTTCCAGTGACCGGCTCAGCGAGGGTCAGACGTGTGGTAAGCTTCAATCAAAATTTCTTAAAGTGCATTCCTCTATGCCACTCACTAAAAACAAATTTAATCATTGCAGGCACAAAAAGGAGCCAAAAAAAGGTATTTAAGGCAAAGAACACGTTCTGCCAACATTTGAGGAGAAAAAAAGCAGACCATTACAGGCAACGTTTTCTGCCTTCATGAAATAAACAGCGATAGTTGACAGATGCTGTAGTAATGGCTGATGTTCTATTCGGTTCCCTTCTACGAAATTCATAATAACTATTTAATTTATATATTCACTAAATAGAAATGGTAAGATCTACAGACATTAGTTGTACAATTGCCAAAACTATTTGATAATTTTGGTAATTTTTAAAGAAAATAACATACTGTTTCTGGCTTATAACGATTTTGTTATAAATAAATTAAAATCCCTTTGTTGCGCATAGTTCTCCATCTGTCTGCCTATCCATTCTCTACTGCTAACTAACAATGGTTTTTAAAAAAATACATATATTTAATGGAAAATTGCTGCTTTTGTTTAGTTTATATTATTGCAAAGTAAATATTTTCAGGGTTCATACACCTTCTAAAAAGTAAAATTTAAAGTTGTGCTAATAGTTGCACAAATAAATAAATACTGAAAAGATTATGACTTCTAAAATCATATACAAAAATGACATTGTGGTATAAACAATCAGCATTACTTTTTTAATAGAAGAAATTAAACACTCTCTTGACTACTGAAAATTCAAAAGGGACATATGTCTTTGTATCGTGCAAATCGAAGCAAAACATGATTTGACAAACAAAACAGCACTAACAACACCACTAGTGTCGATTTAAAATTGCAGACTCCTATGGTGAAAAGCTGTAGGTCTTAGCATGGATTTGTCCTCTTTTTAATCAATATTTTGTATTTTCCATTTTCGAGCCATCGCTCATTTTAAAAAAACAACCTCCTTGCAAGTTGGCGCCATCACCTCCAACTCAGTATCGTGGGAACGTGGCAGAGTCACGCCTGAAAACTGACTGACCGATAAGTCATGCACAGACCCAGATGTAAAAGTTTTCATTTTACACTAGTTTAATTCTCCATCTACTAAGCGAACTAACTACTTATTCACACTGCTATTTATTGTGACAGACACAGTTACTGTTTCAAGAATTTTCAAACACTTTATCCAAAATGCAAGTACATTTCAAGCCTAGAAAACACAACATTAAAATTCAAGCATTTTCAATTTCAAGCACCTGTACGGGCCCTGTATTTTGGGGGTTTGGGCTTTTTTGATAAGCCTCACCTTTAGGAACATTTTCTATTTAAAACAATGTTTAAAGAGAATAATCTGCAGATGAATAAATAAATAAAATAATCAGTCAATACATTCGTATAAAGAAAGATTCATAAGATTTTCATGGTCACTGAAGACACTTAATGAGAACTGACACTTTTTTACAGCCTACTGTAATAGCAAAAGAGCACAGGGTCAAGGGATGTGTGTCTGTGTGTGGGGGGAGGGTTTCAGTGTAGTGAAGTCCAACAAAGACGGCCTATCACACAAAATTAAGCAGTCATTCTCTCTCTACCGCTTTTTTTCACTCAGTCTCCAAATGTTTTTCTGGCTATTAGTTCCCTGAATGGTGCCACTGAAAGAAGAGGCCGTTAGAAACCTATTGTATGTGCAGCTCCCAAATAAATAATTGAGCTCTCAGAAACAAAGCTGACTGCCGCAGATCATTTTCCTCTGTGTCACAGTCTCTCCACGCTGAAGGACTTTTACACTCATTGGATCAGTGATGGCACTTCAAATCAAGATAGTTACAACAATGTGATATGCAATAAAGTCAGGCCCCTTGCACGATCTTGGCCTTTAACAACTATGGCAGCATCTGCCTCCACCCAGCACTTGTGTAGCTGGCCTAGATAAACTCAGCTGGTAGAGACAGTGTGTGTCTGAGTGCTGAGCAGAGACATAGCAGTCAAAGATACAAGATAAGAATGCCTGGCAGTTGCCTCTGATCCCTGTAAAGCTATTAATTCCTTTGGGGTTTTCTAAGCAGATAGTATACACTGTAACTGGAATTTGCACCATAGTCACTGGTTAGGACATAATAAAGTGTGGGAAAGGCTTGGCATAATTGTGAGTGTAATACTGTACAGTCAAATTAAACTCAGGACAAGTAATCAAGTTTAATCACTGGTAAATGTGGAAATCATTCTGGACTATTTCTTGGTGGAATGCAGGATAAAAAGAAAGCGAACAGGTTTTCAGCAACACTGACTCACTGCTTGAGTCTTCTGAATGACGAAAATGTTGTATAGTGGACTGGGTGAAACCATCAAAGCCTTTACAGTCATCTCACACATTCTCAGGTTCAAAGTACAGCTGCAAGGTGCAAGTCAGTCAAGTTCACCTCGATTCAAGTGACAATGTGAGACTCAACAGACAGGCAGTATTGTTCCTCACATGACAAGATAGCAGAGGAGAAAGACCACACAAAGATCCCAAATTCTCCATATTTTCAGCTCTAATCTTACCGATCAGGACATGTTATGATACTGCTGATGGCCAAATATCATCACAAATGAGCCTTGGAAAGAAATGAAGCTGAGTGAACAAAAAGATTGCTGGGCTGTGGCTCTAAATAATTTCTCCAGCTGTGCCATGTTTAATCCTAAGTGCAGATATTTTAGAATGTCAGCACGACGGTGTAATAATGCATAAATATGGGAAACAAAAGAAGTCAAATCATGAATTACAGCGAATGCTATAGGCTAAGTTGCTCCTGTAGTTTCGCTGACGTGCTGCTCAAGTTTTAGTTTCTCTGAAGGAACAGAAATTCTATCGTTTTTATCTTCAGCTGTCTCAGCCATCATTGCCTGGGGTTGTTGACTGGAAAAGTTGACACACGTGCAGGCGTCACAAAGGAAACAGCAATAGCTAAAATTACTGTTGAAACTCCAGAAAACTGGAAAAAAGAGACAGCAGCAGAAGCCCAAACTCCACTTTGTGCTATATTAGATATACATATACATACATATACACACACACACAGAAGATTGGAGGCCAAAATTATCGGTGCAATCCTTTAAATGTTCATTCAACCCTAATCCTAATTGTAGTAGCAGACACATTTCTCAAGACCAGTATTTATAAGTGTTTTTTTTAACAGCACATTTTAAATGCGCAATCATGTAAATGTCCAACCAGACAGAGCACTGAACTGCCAGAAATCAGAACCATTTAGTTTAAATATTTACAGAGAAGAAAAAACTTGACCTGAAGAGCTGAAATCCATCATATGGTACAAATGACCATAAAGATTACCTGCCACAGGTATGAAGGTTTTTAGACTGTGATGTGGTCACAGTCTGAAAGAAGAACTTTTACAAGAGGAAAGTGTAGCAGTAAATTTAACTGTTTGAGTAATCGTGTCTTTTATATGTCCTGTCCACGTCCAACTGCTTTCTTCATCCCACTAACCCCGTCCTGAGGGGATCCTGACCCCTTCAATCCACCACAGGGACAGCAGACAAAGAAAACATAGCAGTAGCAACAGGGTAATTGCTGCTAAAGGAAATTAAAGACACATCTGCCACTCCCTTGTTCCTCCCTTATCCTCCCTCTCCTCTTGAGCAAGGCCAAGTTCTAGTTCCTCTCGGTAAAGTCTGATTGGCTCCAAACCTTTTACAATGTTTATTGCCACAATCTCAGAGTCCCAGATTGTGAAAGCGAACGAGCTGTGGCTGTATCATTTCAGTGTTTGGCTGAAAATCACGGGTGCTTTTGTGTTCTCTAGGATGACAATATTTTGACAAAGTTACAAATAACTGCTTACAATAACGTTTACTACTTCAGGACATTCATATGCAACTAAAAATAATTGGGTAACCTCTCTCTAACTAACTCTCTCCCCCCTCTCTTCCTCTCTCCCCTGTGGTTAGGTTAGTGAGTAGTTCTTGAGGCTGTTTGCTTTCAGCCTTAAAAAGGCGTTGAGAGAAAGGTAGGAGCGAGGCAGACTTGGAAATCTTGAACAGGAAATCAAGGCAAAGAACATGGAAAATACAAGGATGAGGAATGCATGGGGGAACCCCAAAATATTATCCTCTATGTTTTCACAGCCACTCAGGCAAAATTTAAATGGCTGACTGAAATCTTTCACAGACTGAAATTTGGCAGGTGATGTAAACAATCACTCTCCAAAAACATTTTAAACATTACACGGAAAATGTAGATTATTATTGGAAGCAATGTGATTAATGTGGTAATTTTAAGTACCTTTAACTTAAACTCCTTAGGATACCTTATCAGTTTTGTGTGAACTACTAAAACTACCATATGCCATTAGTTTGACAACATTGTATTTTAAAACATGCTTACAAAAAGTAGCCGTCACTGCAGTGTACGGGTCAGACAATTTTTTGTGCATGTCTCTGTGTCTGTCAGTCTTGTGGAACTGTTTCATGTAAACACATTGAAAACAGTCCAAACCCACAATTCCCAAACAAAGCCAGTTGCTGGATCTCCTCGCAAAACAGGAAATACAACTTCATTACAGCAGCATGCACGGCAGAGCAAGGATGACTTTGAGCAAACCAGGCAGTCAAGTTTCACTATGCCTTGAGTCACTGCACACCTCCACTAACAAGTAAAAATTTGTTTCTCTGACAGCCGTTGTTGACCTACACACACACACACACACACAATATCCTAATACAAACAAAACAGGACTACACAAGAGTTTAATCTTAGATGCTGCTAAGGCTTTCACATATAAATTTATAAGGAAATCGATCTTAGCTAGAACTGGACCTGGTTCCTACAGGTTCATGACTTCCTAAGCAGCTGGTTTTCCTGATGTGGGAGTGACAGGGGTAGCATGGCTAACTTCAAAGCCTCTGTGGAAGGTCTCCTTAATGAGAGAGGCCAGTCTATTGATGTGTCACATTTGTTGTAGAATCTTTCACACACACACACACACACACACACACACACACACACACACACACACACACACACACACACACACACACACACACACACACACACACACACACACACACACACACACACACACACACACACACACACACACGTTTAACCCCTTCCACACCTTTCTGCTCATTAGTACCTTTTGGCAATTTTCTTATATTATGCTTTCTTTCCTCATCATGTCATCCAAGCTGCTCTTTGAGAGACCAATTTGCAAACGATAGACTACAGCAAAGCACAAGCACTGGTGCTGTACATTGGAGCATCTAATGACGCAGCTTCTGCTGCAGCCACCCACTAACCACTTAGTGCTGTGCTTTTTGCTCTAATGGTTTTCACAAACACAGACCTGGAGAACAAGGGGAACAGGTGTTGCACACTCAGGTGGCAGCTGTAGGAGGCATAATGCTCAGTAGGAGGTAGGAGGCAGAAGCTCTGTAGCTCTTTGTCCGTCTACCCAAGTCTCCTTCCCTCTGTGGAATTCTGCAAGACCATTTTAGTTTGTTCTGTGAGTGGCTAGGCACCTAGAGGCAAATATTGACAGAAGGCTTGCTTGAGCCCTGCCTGTGTTCTACCACATCACCTTGGATTTTTGCTCAAATTGCTGAAGTACGAAAACCACCTAACAAAGCCTGCTAAAAACATGGTAAATAACGAGAACACTTTTTGTTCTTGGTGGAACTTTCAGTTCTTCATTTCTTTAAAAATAGGCTTATTGTCTTCACATATGGGGTAGGTCAATGCAGTCATTCAGACATTGACAAGTTTGAACAAGCTGGGAATTTTTGATAAGCTGCAACCATGTTGTGTCTAAATTGACTCATACAGGATTAGTATCCGGGATCTCTAACTTGGCAGATGTATATCTTTCCAACCAAGGTAAACCCAATATGATGCCTCAACTCTTCTGGTCGGTGTCAAAGCCTGTGGAGCTGGATCCTGTGATGCTACACATTAAGAATTAGTCTGTCTCTATCCATGTGTAACAGAAATCTGACAACCACTCCATTAGTCGCTTATTGCCACCTTATGTTTGCTTAATGAAGTGTAATGTGCAGGACAGTTTTTGCCGTTTCCCCCTTTCCAGTCATGACACTAAGCTAACAGCTGCTAGTACAAGTTTAATATTCATTTAACTCTTACTAACAAAGCAAAGTTTTGTTTTCCATTTCAAGAGACCAAATGTCTGGCTATTGTTCTGAAGATTAATTGCCTATTAGGCTTTAGCTGGGAATCATTTTTATCATAAAGTAATGCTTTGTTCAATGATTCTGTTGCTCTTTGATCTATAGCATTCCACTAACAGTTTATGATCCTGATATAAAGGGTGTTTTTCAAATTTCAAGCTATACAGAAAAAAAGACAAGTGTAAAATCCTTACATTGCACATTTACAATCCTTATAATGACATTTTTGACACTGAGCTAAATAAATGACTTGACTGGATTTGCTTCAGGTAGCAGCAAGCCCATCCTCTTTTATTTATACTGGGCCGTCAGCAACCAAAGCTATTTACTTTAATAAATCTTTATTAAAAGTCCTATTGTTATTGTTATTATCAAAAGGCAGGTATCCGGTTGAAGGAGATGTAGGAGAGAAGCAGACACCATGTCACTTGCCCCGATCAGTCCCTCCCTCTGAGAGACTAAACCATCTGTTTAACCAAACAGGCTGCACCAGGCCAGGACAGGGCCTGCCTTTTAGTGTCAGAGCAGGCCTGTTTTTTTAGAAGGTTAGTTTTGGATATAATTTGCATTGCCTTGTCAAACTACCTTCCTTGCGTAAACAAGTAACCTGGCATGTATGAATCAATAGCATAATGCATTATTAGCATAGAAAGTCAGATCATCCACTTCATAAGAAGTGAGATTAAAAAAAAAAAAACATTGTTTGCTGAAGTCCACATTTTCATTGCATTTATTTATCTTAACTAAATTCATTAACTATGACTTGTACAATCAGAAAGAACAGCTACAGCACTTGTCCTGAAGAGACAAAGACCTTTTCTGAGATTGTAACACATCTTCATGGCTGCCTAAAATCATCAGAGCATCCCAGCAGTGTTAGCAACACAACACTGTACTGCAGGCTGTGGTTTAAATGAAGGACTGTCAGGGCAAAGTGGCTTCGACATAGGCCGAAAACAATCCCAACCTCTTTTGAATTTCATCATTCATTGTGCCTCATTCAGCATCTATCTGATACTCTGTCTAAAAAGCCCAATTTGTTCACATCGCCACCCTGCTCTCCCCTCCACACAGACTTAGGCAACTTTTCCTTTCAGCCTGAGAACTAATTGCATGAGTTGAGGAGGCATATTTAGCACAAAGAGGAGAAAGACCTGTGAGTAAATTAACAAAAGGCAGATGTCAGATAGCAAAATGACTTATATGAGAAGGGATGCGGAGACAAGAGGAGTTTGGGGAAAAGTGGAATAAAAGGACATAGGAGTCATGGCTGAATCAGGGTCAGCCATGACTCCTCAGTATTGTAGGAAGGGCAGACATAAACCTAGTGTCAGGGCTGCTGCTCTAACAACACACTCCCACCAATGAATCAGCTTTTAGATCTTGACTGTTCCCCTCCTCCTTCACATCTGCTCTTCACTTCCCACTGGTTTGAAAATCTAAACTTCCTTAAATTTTATACTCACAATTGGTATGTACTGAACGTACCATGTTTTATTACAGAAACACATCTAAACGTCAAGAATATCTAGCCACAACAAAAGCATTGTGCACAGTTTGGCTTCATTAATGCTGCGGTCAACATTTCTCAGTGCAGCCCACCCATACATTTGAAAAGGGGGAGAGAAGGCTACACAGGAAGAATATAAGGAACGTGGTGTTATAAGCCCATTTTATTAAGGGAAAGGAGCCCAGCATAGTGTGGGGAAAACAGGCATGTGATGCTGGCAGCTGGAGGAGGATGGACTTGCTGGCGCTCAAACTGGACTGTAGTTAAAACCCTGGAGCAGAGGGCAGCTCATCTCACATCAGTGTGGTGGGGAGAATAAACATGCCTGTCGGCCTGCCTGCCTGCGTGCGGACAGTGGAAGGCCCAACAGGGAAGTCCACCTCAACCCAGAGCTGGGATACTTTGCTTGTGTGTTTATGACCAGGAAACTTTCTGACAAACTCTCACATACCCACTGCAGGACAGAACAATCATTACTGCAGGGCTGAACAATTACTGCATGTATGTGCCCAATTAGAAGACAAATTAAAACATCTTGCTGATGTGAATAACCATACATTGCAAAGAAACAAACAAACCAGAAAAAAAAATCTATGCAGCAAGACAAGAGAGTACCCACAAGCAACAAACTATCAGCTCACTCTGGAAAGAGGATTAAAAGCGCTAAGCTCACTGATTTGGCAGGAGACCCTGAGGTGGTGTGCTAAGTGGGTTAAAGCATACCCCAAGTCTTATAATCGCTCCAGCCTCCTCCTCCCTTCATTTCCCTGTGTCTGCCAACACCAGCAGAGGGGGAGCAAATCCAAGTCCCACAAAATACTTGGAGAACCGGAGGTAGAGGGAGTGAGATTTAACAGAAAAGACATGGACTAAAATGTGAACATGCAACTTTATCTGGACACAACCATGAATCTCCCTTGCCTGTAGAAGAACAAGTCTTTCCATAACTACTGTCTGCTATATTTCCCAAAACCTTCTGTAATACATAATCTAGAGTTTTCAATTGAGTGCCACTGTCCCCTCCTGTGCTGGTGCATTCTTCCTTCATGTTAAAAGTTTACATCTGCATGACTTTTTATTAATCTGTGAGCTAAGGAGAAACAATATGTCCCGAGTTCAAACTCAGTAACCTAGCCACATCTTGCAGGCACACACACAGACACACACACCCCCACTTTTCACACAATGTCACAAGCCAGACACTGTGGTAACATGAGTCTATGGTGAAACTGTAGTACTGTAGCTCCACTCTCACACAGTCCCAGGTCCCAAAGAGACCAGGCACTGTTTGCCTACAGGACTTAGACTACTGAGAGCAAACAGAGTACAGTAGATCCATTGAGACCAAGCTGAAATACAAAGCTGCAGAAAGCACTATACAAACTGACCCTGTGAGAAAAGAGACACAAATACTCCCAGTAAGTGGAAGAATTAAACCAGTGAAAAAGAAATAGGAGCAAATCTCAAAAAATAAATCTAAACTATATTTGTTTAAAGACATTCACCAATGCTAGGTGTTACAAAGGTTCCTGATCCAAGCTTTTTGCAGTTGCTGTCCAGTCTGAGAACCAGACAGACATGTGCCTGGGGTTCTATTCTCAGTATTTACTCGTGTTCTTGGGGAAATGATTATTACACAATCTAAATTAAAAGCTACTGTGTTTGCATCTTTGACTATGATCTTTGAGTAGAAATGGATAAAATATAAAATATCACACTTTCTTACTGCTTTTCTTAATCCAAATATAACAAATGTGTTTGCTGGTTGAATTTTTCCATATGTTGATGTTCCCCATTACACTATATGTTTTTATTTTACAACTATAAATTACATCCTTTGCTAAAGAATACATTTCTATCTCTCTGTCTCTATCTCTCTCTCTCACACACACACACACACACACACACACAGAGGCAGGTGGTGATTACAGGTGAATTCAGTCTATTAAGACAACATGATAAAAGCATTTGTCTCGACTGAAAGATGACTCCAGGAGCAAGGTGTGGTTGCTTTTAACTTCACAGTAGCATTTCGTGCGTGTGTGTGGCAGACAAGCCTGTAAAAACACCTGATTATGGCAAGTTTAAAAGCTGCAGTAGCTTTAACAATAGTATGTATGTGGAGATGAGAAATGCTTTACATGGGGACAAAACTATCACAGGCAGCTGGACTGTCAGCGGCTTGTCTGAATTGTTCTAACAGAGGGACGGACTACGGCTTCAGAAGCACGGATGACATGAAGGCCGGCACAGCAGTTTGTTCAATATTCACACTACAATCCAGTGTTATGCCTGTTCCAGCCCAAATTAATGCAGAGTACTGTCACAACAAGCTAAATCTATCCAGAAGTCCTTTCTTTTATTTCTTTTGGTTTAGATCATGACGTGAGTCCAGGGTGTGGTTCTAGTCATGAATGCACTCGCACTTGCATGTGCACCCACACTGAGCTGCGCATGTACTCACAAAAGCATACATTGGCCTACTTGTTTTACAAGCAGAGACAGCTGTGGTGTGGAGAACAAAAATAAGAGAATGAGGAAAATGGGAAGAGGAAACTTTAATAGGAATATTTTAGGGAATTCTTTGTGTTCACTTCTCATCCGAGATGAATACCACTTTCTTTCTGCATATTTACTATCGGGTAACCAGAACCAAGTGGGTATTACCTTAGCGTAAAAACTGGGAAAAAAAAGAGACCGGCATGACACAAGGAATCTGGTTTTGTTACATCTGCACAGATTGGGCGGCCAACATTCTTTTCAAATTCAACAGCCCTTTTAAACAACTGTGGAAGTAATTGTGTACACATACATCAAAATCAAAAATTACATTGCAGAAAGGTGCCTAATGGAGGCAGCTGTGAGTGTGGAGGCATTCTGGCTAAGAGCAGAGGAGAACAGAGTTCATGTCTGAGGGAAGGAAGGAAGTGGCTTTGGCTTAGGGTTGGTTAAGCAGTTGTCTACGGCAGACAGAGTCAGTGGTTTAATTCCCAGGTCCTCCTGGCCACATGTGGCCATGGAGATGAAGTACATGAATGAAAGGAGAAGTTGCCTAGGTGTGTATTTGGAGACAAAGGAGCGAAGCCAAAGGAGGTCCACTCCACATGTACACCCTCACCAGAGACAACGAAACTGTATTTCCTCTGCCAAAGATTTCATCTCTCTCTGGGGAGGACTGGATCACAATGAAACATTGTACTTTTCACCATCACTCATTTTTTCACTATGTTTTGTCCTTTTCCTTTGATTATTTTCATCAGGTAACCCTCACCTGACATCTAATCAAAGCTCAGATGTGCAAGTCACGAGAAGAGAAATGGGACAACAAACACAGAAAAACACAGGCCGGATTCCTTTTACCAACAGACTTCCCTTTTAGCCTTTCCTGCCTGTCCTCCTATCCCACCTCCCTTGTCAAGTCATTTCTCTCTCTGAGTTATCAGCTCATCAGTCTCCTCCTTTCCCACAATGATAACAACCCTCTACTGTTGTGTTGCACCACACAACACTCAATCTGTCACTTCCTTCTTCTTTCCACCACTCTCTGACAAACTCCTATGGGACACACAGCACAGTTGTCACTGCTACACCCACAAAAATAAATATAAATACACACATACAAACAACCAAAAAGGCTGGTTGCAGTACATTCAGGGGTGCACAATTTGCAGTTCTGCAGAGTGAAGTTATTTTTAAGGAAAAAGAAAGTCAAAGGGTTAAGCATTACAATGCAAGGTCTGGCATAAGCAAAGATAATTATAATACTACTAATTTTGTCAGGTACTTAAATAAAGAGCAGCTGGAAGGCATGCATGTTCTCACATGTAGCAACAGTGAGAAGTCTGTGCTCAGGCCAAAAAGAGAAAACATTTTGTTTTAACCTTGTGGGAGCATGAAGACACACGGGACACAGAACAATTTATTTTTTTCTGTTAATATTTACAATCTATTTTATTTTAAATGTTACATAAATTTTACTGTTGACAAATGGACTGGCATCATGCCAGAGAGACAAAAACTTGGACTATTTCAACACAGTTTGGTCTTGCTTTTAAAAGCCTCCTACTGTTTGGGTGAAATGGATTTAGGCCATGCTCTGACAGCATGCATGAACAAACGAGAGCCTAGTCTTTTATTTCTATGAAGCCAGGGCACTAGCATAAAGGGTATGGTATATATGGAAATTATATTGCAAGTATATTAAAACCAATGTGCAGTACTTTGGCACTTGTCAAGTCTTAAAATCCACTGATCTATAAGTCAAGCTGGCCCTCCTGGGTCACATTTTGCCTGAAGAAAATTATCTCCATCCCTGAAGTTTGATCAGCTGGGAAACTAAGTACCTGATGGTAAACTGGACACAGGAATAATTTTTTTTTAAACACAGTGGTTCCAATGATACTGTATTACTTCTTATTATTATATGACTATTATTATAAATATAGTATATATTTGGGTTGTCATGTTTGTTAAATGGAGAATGAGACTTATGACTGCTCAAAATGAATTTTAATACTTGCATACCTTGTTAGGAAGGATAACATAATGTCCACTGATTTTAAGCTACTTTCTTACTTGTGCAATAGATCATTAATAGATTACTACGCAATACATTTCTTGCATTTACATGTGATGTATCCTAAAAGACTAAGGCACAAACCAAATACTTCAAACACACACTGGAATCTTAATATTATCTTGACTTTGTCAGGAGGGGGTGTACGTGTGACCGCAAATGCTCGAGCGAAACACTGCTGACATAATCCGGTGTTTATCCTTGAAACCCCCAATGTCCGTACTTGCAATGTCTGTATTTTGTGCGTGAGCTTGTGGGTGTTACACGCGATTCTGTCCTGATTAAAAGTAAATGAGTGACCCTTACCTTTAGAGTACTTTTTGATAAATGTATTAAATACTGGTCAAAATGGTTAATGTACATAAATATGGAGACAAGACACCTGTTTTTCACCATTACTAACACTATTTCAAAAAACTCTATTGTAACGGCTATGAAAAGAACTCACCATACCTATATACAATAACTGCATAGCAAGATATTTGAAAATGTGTTAGATAAGAACTGGTCTGTCTAGTTATATGTTCTTGTTTCTGTTTAGCCGTTTATCTGTGTAAGTGTGTAGATACACATAAAAATGCAAATAAAAACAAAGTGTAAAAGAAAAAGGCGAGTGAGTGGGTCTGGTGTTGATGTTTCTATCACTCAACTGTGTTGTACTCAAGTGAATTTTATTAATTGAATGCCTCATATGTTCCTTAAATAAAACACTGTTTCCCAAAGCTTAAGTTTTATATCATGGTGTGCCTCCTGTGTGAGCTGAAAAGGAACGGAAATCAAGTGCATTTTTATACGTGAGGAAGGTTCTTAATCGGGTGATTTCCCAGTATGTGCTAACACATGTAAAAGCCCACTCCTAACATTGCCCAGAGTTATGTGAAACAGGCTTAAACCTTTTGTTCTCTGAAGGAGAGGAATAAGGTACACATGCAAGGGACATCATGCTCATGGGATGTCAACACGCAGCCAGAAGAAGTGCTGTTTTATATGACATACATTTCCTATCAACAGAATCAACTGGTTCGAATAGAGAACCTCAAAGGGCCTCAAACACCAACACTGAACCCAAATCCCCAGATCTAGAAACATAAAGTGCTTACTCTGAGTCAGGTTTTTGTGTATTCATAGAGAAACCCAGAGCCTGAATGATACAGAACTAGTAAGCATAAGGTGTACCTAGAAGAACTGTGGGCATAACGGGTTTATAGGTTTACAGGACATGCCTCAACACAGGTTGCTAGCATTTATGGAGAGGATAGAGGTCTTAAACCAGGCCACACAAGCACATGATATCCCACAGGTGTGTTATACCGAGTGAATTCACTATAGGGGAAATATAATAAGGCCCAAACAGGCTTAAAATAAATTACTGTAATATACCTTAAAACTCCCTGATAAAAACTGTTATGGTCACACCACTCTGGAACGCATACACACACACACAATGACAAAACATGTGTGTACTACCCCCTAGGTCCCGCTGACAGAGTAGACATCATAAAACATTAGCATACTGTACCCTCTGTGCAGGGCAGAGGGAATAAACTGGTAACTGGAAACAACCCTCTCAATAGCCTCCATTCCATTATCAAATCTGATTTGGAAATGAGGAGGGAAAGGAAATGCACATTTTGATACAGTACCATAAAAATCAGCCCAAGAGGCATCCATGGAATGACCACATGCTATACTCTATTAGCATTAAAACAAAGGCTCTACAGTCAGCAGTCTAAGCCAGAGATTTGGGCTGTGATCAGGCAGAGGGGAGAAACGTTGTGTATGCCTGCATGCTTCTTTACACACATACCACAAAATGCTGGAAATGACACTCACTTTTCATGGTTTAATAAAAATATTTTCTAAACAAACAAGAAAGAATAGCTAAAAACAACTCTAAACAACTCAACTACTTCCACCCAGGAAACAGAGTCACTACACAAACGCACAGATACTTGAGGCTGTATATGTGTGTGCGTGTGTTTGATGCTGGATGGGGGTATCTGTGTTTTAATAGAACACACAGGTAAATGAAAGCAAAACATCCCAAGAGACATGCAAGACACAGAGGAAACATTCAAATCTATCTACACATTTCTGCTTGAATTTGGTGCCACACCTTTTTCCTCCAACTGGTTTTTGTAGTTTGAGGAATTGTGGCTCCTCTTCAGAAAGTAGTTCAGAAAGTAGTATGAGTTCATCTAGAACAATTTTAAAAATGAATGGGTAAACAAGTGCAGAATATTAGCCGCATGCTGGAGACAATTGTTTTACATTTACTGAGCTTGGAAAGAATGTTTGTACTCATGTCCTCTGAACTGATCATTCATCTTTATGACTGATCTCTGAGTGTAGGTCCACATCTCTCCCTGGTGCCCGATATATGATTCATAGCAGTGCTCATCTCCACCTCACTCGCTGTACACACTCACTTCCTGTATAATAGCACGAACAACACAAAGCAGCACAGGGAGAGCCAGCAAGAGCAAAGAGGCCAAAAAGCACCTCCAAATAAAATACAAATGGAATTTTACTTGAGGCATCTGGGAGCTACAAAGATGCCTTTTTTTGCTTTATTGAAAAAAGAAAACCTTCATACGCACATCTTTTACAAAGAACTGACTTGATTGATTCAATATACTTACATGCAAGAACAGCTGACGCACCGAGCTGAATGTTTGGTCAGCATCAGGCCATTAGGGTGCGTCTGTAAGCCTAGTCATTGCGGTGTGTCCCACACTGCTGGCACTAGGGGTGAACAATTGATAATTTTAAAATCAATATCGCAATTTCAAAGAATGCAATTCTTATGATTACATTTTTCTGTCTTTAGCATTCGCTTTCCCTCACACAAGCTTAGCAGTGCTGCATACTTGTTAGCTCTTGTCTTTGCTGTGTTTTCTAGCACCATGTGTTGACCCAGCACCACTTGTAAGCCTAGACGAAGATGAGCCAATGCAGCAGTTTGTGTTTGTCATTCCAGTTTTGATCACTGATCAAATGTCCTGTCATTTATTGACAGCTAGTAATGCTTTCACACTGCATTGTGCAAGCTTAACTCAGATACCAAAAGAAAAGTACCAGATATCAGGTACAATGTACATTTTTTCCCAAAGCAAAACAAAAAAAAAAAGGTGAGTAAATTCATATTGAGCTTTGCACCAAAAAGTGACAGCTTGCCAAAAGGTGTTAGGGTTAAGAAACAGGGTGTGTTTTTTTGCAGACAATTACTTTGTGGAACAACTCTGGTACCATGCAGTGGGAAAAAGCCATGGTAAACATGAAACTCTGGAAGTTGAGTAAGCAGTCAGATTCTACTGCAGGCATTGCTCCTCTGCAGAGCTAGCAATAACTAACCAACTGTCAGCAAGTATCAGACTGAATTAGGGCTAATTCATGTTTTCCACATCAGTGTGTCCACTACAATATGTATTACTTAAATCTGTCACCTCTCAAGTCTCAGAGAGTCGGAGCAGATTCTCTGCTGATGTTGATGTGCAGTCCAAATACAACAAAGGGATTTCTTCTTGCTATAGCTTACTGTCCAGAGATGTTATGTTTTGTTCTGTGCAATTTTTAGAATGTGTTTGTATTACATTTACCAATACCTTAAAAAAAACAAAAATGTATGTGACGGTCAAGCTCATGTTTATGTGGGGCATGCAAGGTTAATTTACTCCTCCTTGCTCCATAAAAACAGTTAAGAGACAGAATCAGCTGATTCTTTATCTCATCATGCAGGATTTCCTCTTTTTATACTTGTTTGTGGAAACAAACACACACACCTTTACAACCCTACATACGCATGGAACCTCATTTAGGGGAAAAAAATGATGCAGGTGTAACAACACATGCTCCCACCTAAAAAGGTAAACAAACTCAACTCCCAAGACATGAGAACAAAGAAGGGGTAAGAATAAAGACAGTGCAGAAAAAGGTTCATGTTCATTCATGTTGCTGGATATCTGGATGCTTTGGAAGTCTCTAGAACAAAGCCTGGTCCCCAGAGATCAAATGAATTATCTGTGCTTCCATCAGTCTTTTACAGCACAGCACTGAAATGACATTTATATTCATCAGTTGCTTTTTAGAGAGGCACATAAGATGGAGAACATTTTAAAAGAATGTAAGTTATTAATAGGAGCTTTTAATGTTATGGAGATAAGCACATTCAGTGCTGCGCTATATCTAGGCAGGATTCCTAGTCTTTGTGGCCTTGGATTTGGTGTAAGAATTCAGAAATACACCAACGGCCAGAAGTGGTTTTCTTGCAGTCTTGTGTTTTCTCTTAAAACCTGACTGTTCTTGAAGACTTTACCACCTGACACTGTTCTTTATTTTGAGATGACTTTAAATCAAGTCCCTTTTTCCCCCTCTCTCTCTCTCCCTGTCCACAGGTGTCCCCGGATTTGGCGCTGTGTGTCCTCCAGTGCAGCTACTGGTCTTACTAAATTTCCACTCTGCCCAACCGCTTAAGCCTGGCTGCTGGAGGTTTCTTCACTTTTTCCTCTCCATTTTGGCTTGCTCAAATGGGCAGATGAATATAGAGACTTGTTGTAAATTGGCTAATAAATCAAGTCCTTGTGTAAAGCACTTTGTTTGGGTGTCTAAATGCTTTTCAACCTATGTGCACATCTCTTATAACATTATAAAACATTAGTGTTAAGTCCGATAATGCTGTTTAAGTGTTTCATGCATGGATGCTGAGGCTTCTTCTCCAAGTCTCTTCCTCTGCTACCAGTGTTTTCTAACCATGGTGAGGGTGCAAGCGGACCTGTGGCAAGAGAGGCCTCCTCAACATCTGTGTTTATCCTCGAACTGAAACCAAAAGGCTATATTTACCTCAGTTAACATAGCCCGTACAGAAAGGAGTCAAAGGAAGAATGATGTAGCCTCTGTTACGCCTAAGGGGCCTACTCTATCTTAAAATTCAAACCGAGAAGACCTTAACCTATGTTAAAGAAAATCCAGGACTATCAGCTGAATGCACACAAGTTTGGGATATTTTTTCTCTGATTCATCCTCTTTTCTGAGAAAAAGGCACAGATTGGTAAACAACACCTTGAGGGAATCTGGACTCTGGGGGAGTGAGAAGAAGAAAAAAAGAGGAGGCATGATTGATAGATCAGCTGTCTACCTAGCAAATGCTTTATGACTATACAGAAGGCCATAAAACAGAAGCTCATTACAGGAAACACGGTGTGCTCCTCTCACTGTAAATCTCCAACCTCTTGACACTGTCATGTATGCTGGCTTAAGGATTAGATGCCCGAGGGAGGCAAAGCAACGTGTGTGGGGACAGGAGGGCTGCATAACCGTTTCAATTTCAACTGTACACCTGCACTCTATACATATAAAGGTACATGTACATAACATAAGAGCCACCTAACTACCTCTGTTTAACCCATGTAGTTGACACCATCGCCATTGGTTGATTCCTAGAATATCAGTAAGCTATGTTGCATATTTCAGGTCTACATGAACTTAATCATGTTTAAGGAGAAGCACCACAAACACGCACACACACTCACTTGTCTTTATCATTCAGACTAATCTAACACATTCACTGCGGATTTTATGGAACTACACTGCCTTACATAACTGTGAAATAAAATTTTATTTTTAATTCTCTGTACTAGCACGCTGATCCTTGCCCACACAATGTGCTCTCGTTTTCTGTTCTGCTCCGCCTCTGGCTGCCGTTGGAAAGGTCAAATTTTCTTTAAAGATCAACAACATTTATTTATGTGAATATGATATATTTGTTTATGTTTATACAACTAGACTATAACTTTTTCTATCTTATCTATGTATATCTTTAAATTGTTCATTTAAATACAACTCAATGCTATTATAACTTTTCACTATTTTACAAATACTATTGTTCAGCACTGTTCTCCATTTTCATACTTTAAATTAAGCTGCTGTTTTGGAAAGGTGCTGATAAACTTGCTGTGATCCTGTGTTTTGTGATCATTCCACACGCACATCCAAAACTGCTGAAACAAAAGACGTGGCTGGATTGCTATGTCAGTGTGACAACTGACTTCAACTGACTTCTTCCTTGTGTAAGTTAAAAGGTGTTTTTATCATTTCCGTGGTAAGAGTAGTTTTATCTGATTCTGAGTTCTTTGAAAAAAGAAAAAAATAACAATAATGCCAACATGAATTGATCACAGGGTTGGCTCTAATTAAAACGATGCAGCAATAGATACAGTGAGAAGTTTGAAATGTAGGACCTGGCAGATGATATGCTTAACTTTTTAAGCTCTTTAGAACTACATGTTTTGTCCCGCAAAAATGCACACATATCCAGAGCTCTAAACCCTACATATACCACATGGCATTCATAGCCTAAGGTACTGTCCTCCCTCTCACATAATATATCACATATATATCTGATGATTGTTCTGAATGTGCTACAGTGTGTGTGTGTGTGTTTCGCATATACAGAGAAGGTACAATTGATCATTTCTATTAACCTTTATTTAGCTAAGATGCCCCCAAGGATTAAATCGACACCTGGCATTGGATTTTCATTCTAAAATTACAAACAGAAGGAGGGCTGCCAAGGTGTTGTGGTTGGAAAAGACCAGAACTGGTGCCAAAACACTCCAGTTGCCGTCTAAAAAATATCAAGAGTCCTGAACGAACCCCAAAGATCATGTATGGCCATGTGTGTTATAACCCTTGTCAAGAAGAAAAAAAGAGGAATAAATAAATAAATCAACAACTGATGAGTCACGCCTGCTAAAATAGATGAGATGATTCAACAAATTGTTTACATGTAAAATAACTCAGGTGGCCCACATTCAGCTTTCTTTGAAGACATGATTCCTTTGTTCCTGCAGCTGTTTGCAATAAACCTAAAACACAAGTAGCACTATGAGATGGTCCTCAAGATCACAGATTGTTAGCAATTGTTTCGTGGTTGCCTATGTAGCCAACTACAAGTTAACGGCTGTCGGAGCATCACAATGACGTGATGTGGGATATGAAATGAGTGCAGATTAGTGCCAATAATATGATAATGTGGTAAAATTATGAAAAAAAAACAAGTTTATAGATTTTTAAGGGCTTGGCAAGCAATTCCATAATAGTGTAGTAACATATTCACTTATTTGTCAAGTGCTCAGTTATACAGGACTTAGCAGAGTAATTTTTTAAACTATGTTGCATCGTCAGTGGCCCGGAAGCTCAAAGCACTGCAATTTGAGAAAACATGTTTCAAATAAGCAAATTAAGAAAGCAACTTCATCAATTTGACAACACATATCCAGGCAGCATTTAGAAAGAAGGCTTCAAAAAGCCCCAACCCAACCAGATAAACAAATGCATCCCATAAAGCCATAGCACAACTAAATAAAGAAATGTGCTGCAAAGGGCATATATGACTGTAGAGGCAGTCTTACGTGTGTCTGATGGTCCAAGAATTATCCACTCCAGAGATCGATGTATTATTTAAAAAAAACGTTGCAGATTTATTAAACTTCCGTGTTTCACAGTTGAGCTGGTCACAGTAGTTCTACAGAATATGTTGATATAATAACTAAATTCCAGAGAGCACAGTAAAAATAACTGTGTGCATCCACAGCTAAACACTGACCTTGTACACTAACTTGTAACTCAAGTCTTTATCTAACAACAAAATACAAACATTGGTTTCCTTGACAGTTATTTAGGCAAACATTAAAGGCACCTATCTGATGTCTTAGATGATGTCATTAGTAATGCACATATAACTATTAGTTTACAGAACTTATCAAGACACAGCATGGCTGAAGGAAAATGCAAAAGTAGAACTGAGAAAGCTATTGGCTTAAACCAAAATGAATTTGCAATGACAAGTGTGTCCCAGTGGAATTTAGATTCTCCTGGGCCACTAAAAAGTGACGAACATTTAGATTTGGAGAGTCATTGTTAGGTGCTCTTGCAGACATTTCTATTATCATCTGTGTTCCTTGCAGTGTTTCTTCATTGGGTTCAGTTGTGGCCTTTTGCGGTGCCTTTATCAAATTGTCTGTCCTGTGGCTTTTTGAAGCGTGTTCTTCAAATGGTTGTATTGTGGCTTGTTGAAGCATGTTTCTTCTTTTAGTTGTTTAGTGCATTTTTGCAGTGCATTTCTTCAGTTAATTGTGTTATTCTTTGAGTTTTAGGATTACATTAAGAGTAAAACCAAACAAATTTTCAATAACATTAGGGTTTGTTCGTTTGCCCCTGACAAAGACAAAAGAGGAATTTCATTTATCGTCACTAAAACCTAACCGTGGCACCATCACACTGCCTCAGTGAGCCACACGGTAAACAGTAAAGCTACGAACCTTGCATTTTTGATTAGCACAATATGGGTTTGTTTGACAAGCTTAATGCCTTCAGATCCATCTCTTTAAAGTTACAAGTTTCTCTTGACTATAACAAATCAATGAAAACCAGCTAGCAGGGACACACTGCTGCACTGACTAATTTAATGTTGTTCCAAACTATACATGTATTAAAATGTTGTTTTAAGCCAATCAATATATGAAATTGATACTTTGACAAACAAGTAAATGGCAGGAAATTTAGTGTGTCTGTGAGATACAGTACGGAGAACCACTGGTTTAAGCAGTCTCAAACCATAACGTCTCATGAGTGTCATTGAAAAGGACGTAATGTCTGTTCACGCAATACCTGCATGCCTCGAATTTCAGGAAAAAACACACATGCAGAGATGCACATACTGATAAATTCCCTGTTAATAAACAGAACGCCTTCTTAGTTTTGCTTTTTGCATGAAACACTTCCACACAACATCCATGGAAAGAATGAAAATGTCTTCATGGAAACTATAAACAGAGAGCATTGTACACTGACTGCTGCTGCCTCGTGCACAGTTTATGATCAAAAGCTAGACTTTAAAATATGGGGAAGCATGTCACTGCTATTTAGTGAAAACTCTACAGTACAGAGCTCTTGATTAAATTCAAACTCAAGAAGAAATGCAGGGTTCCCCTTACCACAACAAACAATGCCTTGCTCACCACTTGTGGTCAATACTGAAAGGCCAACATGGGCCCATGTCAGGGACCCCGGGGCCACAGTTTCAGTTTCATCTTATTATAATTTCTAGAGGAGAGGTGAATCAGAACTACATAGGAGACTCAAACACACACAGCAGAAGCAACCGGAAAGAAGTCTTTGAATAGGTGGTTCTGGCTCTGATGTAGGAGAGGTGTGTGCGTGGGGTAGGAGGGTTTGACATCCTGGTACCCAGGAGCCCACTGACTCATACTACGTCCATGTTCACAGGGGGAGCATTCGAAAAATAACCGGGCGGAGATACAGAACATCATTCTCACATTTTCCCAGGTAATCATTATTCCATTAGTTCCAGATGGGTGACAAACAGAATAAATGATGAAATATGGGCAGCGCTGTCATGCTCTGCTGCTCTTGTACGAAACATCCATCATACGGATACTCGACGTGTCGTTTCCTGAGGGCTGGGGGGGACACAGCAGCAACACACGGGATCTCAATGAAAGGGAGACGACACGCCGAGGCATCGTCACGTCCCCATTTAGAACACACACACACACACACACACACATGGATCTACTATGCACTACTATGACAAATCGGTCGCACTGTGCACACACGTCTCTTGACAGCTCCGCACAATCTGCACGTCCAAACACGTAGGCGCACGACCAAGCCCCAGCTTTATCACCACAATTAAAGCATGTTGCACAACCTATAGCACGGTAAACCCGGAGCCGTTTGCATCTCCTGCGAGCTCCTTTCCAGGGAAATGCGTGTGCGTGACCACACAGTCCACATCATCCCCGTGTAGCTCATTCCGAAACAAATAACTAAGCGAGGCAACTTCCGACTGCAGCACAACTGCTCGAAATTCAAAGCTCGTCCGGGCTAACCAGCTGGCTAGCTTCGCTTCCAAACAAAGCTCCCATTGTCTGGAACTTGTAGTTTTACAGTTTCCTCTTGTCCCCCCACAACCGTGATTAACACAGGTACAGAAAAACTACAAAGCCGAGTTCTGCAGACCACTACGGACATGCGCACAATAGCCCCAATAATCAGAACGGCTGTGGAGTATTTGGTGGTTATTACAATTATGCGGGTGGCGGCGTAGCGAAGCCTGTAAATACACTGAGGCGAGCGGCGGGAGGTCGACGTGGAGCCGAGAGCCGGCACAGGCGGCACCATGTGGGACAGAAAGCCCCGTCCCCGCCGAGGTGGAGACGTGGTTCGGCGCACTGAATGAAGTTGGTCGCTCGGCTGCCTCTCGCCGTTCGCCTCGCTCGTCACTTTTTCGTGCTTTTGAATAGCCCGCACTGTTCGAGCTAAACGCGTCTGAGGAAGCCAGAAGAGCTCACGCCTTACCCCGAAGCTGCTCCGGTGTTAGCGCTCGGCTCCTACTCCATTAAAATCATTGTCCAGACACTGTGGAAACAGTCGGCGGCCGACGGTCGACTGTGTGTTCGCCGAACGAGACGTTGCCAGGAAAGCTCAACCGAAACCGCGGCGGTGCTGCGCCCGCGTCCACTGCGCATGCGCGGCCCCGGTCGGCGCATCCTACTGATAGTAACGCACAGGGGGCAGCGCGCTCGTGGTTGTAGTAGGACTGAGGCAGTGAGCCGCACTGTAGTACACACTCCACTGGAAACCAGCGCTGTTCTTTTAGTTTCAACCAGTGCACTCTAATACAACGGGCCAGCGAGGAACCATTTTGTGATGGAAGCATCAGTGTTCAGGTTTCCCACTGTGTTTTAGAGCCCTTTTCCATTACCTGGTGTTTTGCATCAATGGGTCATAAAATTTGGTCTTTATGCAAGTTGACAGCACGCAGACACACTACGTTTTCCTCTAAATAATTTCTGAATTAAATCTCAGAATTTATCCCTCTGGATGAATCAAGTCTTACCCTAACCAATGAAATGTTTCATTCATTTGTTACATTTTATATGATTAATTATAAAAAGCTAATGCGTTTACAGTAGTAAAAGTACAATATCTAGAATATCTGATTTGCAGTATAGTTATAGTAAATGTTAATTAGTAAAACATGTAACTAAACTGACGGTCTAATTCTGTACCTCAACATTATGGGTATAATTTTAGAGTGAACTGTGAAAGCAACTTAAAACTTAATCAATAGCACAACCTTGTGGTCACTAAACGCAATCGGTCCTTTGCCAGTTTAATTGTTGTTTGACACAATCACATTATGAACACTGTACTTTTTGTTTGTTTAAGGTTTCTCTAGTTGTTTTAAATGCAGCCAAAAATGTAGCACTCGACACAGACATTTGGTGTAAATTCAGTTTCTATAACCAGAGTAGCTCAGCTGCATTAAAGAGATCAGTCTTTATTGTAACAGTAATAGAGGTTTGTTAGATAAAAATGGCTGATGATTCTTAAGGCTGCAAAAATCCACCAAACTAATGCTGGGTTCACACTGTATACATTCTTTATTCTTTATTGTTTAGTGTTATTGTTTCAAAATTTGCCAGAAAAGGGGTCCAGCTTCCAGCAACACTGAATTTGCACTAATGTAAAAAGGCAGTGGCTTAATGGCTGCAAACATCATAAAACATGAATTATACTTTACAATCACAGTAAATCTAATACAAAAGTAATTTTCATTAATTGTTTGGTTGTGTCATAGGAAATACCACATCTTATAACCACTGAACCTGGAAACTGTTTATTTATAATTCTTGTTTACAATTTTTTTGGCATTCACCATCGTAGGCACCACCATACCACAGTCATACTCCTATAGTAAAGACCTACACATCATTAGCTATTTCACATAACGCAATCAAAAAAGTAGGAAACAGGTGGTAAACAAATATCAAAGCAAGGTATTTGGTTATTTGAAAACAATGATATTAATAAGATGATATGGATTCAGTATAATTAGAAAAAGTAGAGCAAGAATGGGGCTAAGTGTTAGTTCTGGTATTTCGTAACTTTGTGTTTTGTATTCATACCAGCTGACCAGCTGTAATACCAGATAAAAACCTATATACCCATTGTATATATGCATGCAGTGGGCGATAGGCGTATCCCTGTTTGTAAAAAAATCAATGACCCAGATCTTTAACTAGACTGTGTTTCACTCATTAGTCACCAGGGGTCAGTATAGTCTAATAAATGGGGCGTGTCTCTTCTGAATAATAATTGAGTGCATGTAATAATTACAGGTTGTGTCCCCAAAATGTTTTTTACACACATTTTGACCTGGAAGTATCATCATCATCTCTCTCTCTCTCTCTAACACACACACACACACACACACACACACAAAGACACACAGTCGGCTCCTGTTATTAACTACAGCATCAAACTTAAAAAGTGTCACTAAGCAGCATCAGAGCTGTCCTTTTGATTTATGGCCTCTAACCTTTTGTATACTTTTGGATAACAAAATATGACAATATGAGGGCAAGGAGCCATTAAGATAAATGTATATATAAAAATATATGTTATTAGATTGTAACTTTGAACCCAATTCTTCCTTATTGTTGTAATATTGTTAATAATTGAATTAAATTGGCTGTCACAATAATGTAGGTCACCAGAAGAGCCCTGAGGGACTACATTACCCACAGTGCATCAACGCATCCTCACCACCAGCACGGCCTTCGCCTCATTCCAACACGCTGTCTTCGTCCTCGTCTCCGCCCTGTACAGTGAGCTGCACCCTGATCTGCAAACGTGTGATGGGAGAAAGCGCGAGTCGCAGCCTGCTCGCTTTAACCATCCCAGTCGTTTGTAGATCGGTGACAGAGCAAACACTTGTCTGCGCGCATGTGAACTGTGCCCCGGTGTATTTGGATGCAAAGTCAGCCCGCAGACTGACAGCTCGGAGCTCGAAATGTTACGTTTTTTCTGAAGGAGAAGCCTTTTCGAACGCGACGAGTCTCCGGACAGCCGGCTGAGCAGCGCAAACGGGGGACTGCCGAAGCGTTTTCATCTGGGGGCTGAATCGGGTTACGGACTTCTCGGATGCAACCACACGCCCATGCGACGATGTCCCTGAATGTTGCTGCTCGCAGTCTCCAGGTTAGGTTACAGTAAACACTCAATGATTACGTATGAAAATGAAGCTGATCAGGCTGTTTGGGACAGAAGACTGGATATGTGCATGATAGCTTAAAAATCGTATAGGACTATAAAAATGGACTAAGACTCTTATTTTTATTAATATTATTAATAGCGTTCATCTTGCTATTGTTATATTATTATTATTATTATATTATTATTACTAATAAGATGTCGATCTCCTGATAAAGGTAACCTGGAGCGGGAGTGCACGTCTTCGTCGCCTGGTTTCATGCACTGCCTCCGTGTAATCGCCACCGTGTGATGGTTTTTGTCTTCCCTGAAGAAGTGGCGGACATTTAAAACTCCGTCGCTGATGATCTGAAACTACCATGCGTGTTCACACACCAACAGGATAATGAGAAATGTTGGCATCTCTTTTCCACCTCTGGCGTGTAAGTGCTTCTTTTCTCACAGAGGACCGGTCTCCATCACACATGTAGCCCAGCGGAGGCGACTGAACCAGGCCGCTGCACAGAGACGGAGGCGGGTTTGTTGTGCTCAGACTCGGCTGGATGCTGCGGAACATGGTGCCACTCTCCAGCTCCCTGGTGAAAACCTGCAGCCCCGCCGTCGGCTTGTTTCTGTAATTCCGCAGCTGTCTTAAAATGGACGGGGCCCATTCGATAAGAGCTACTCGGCGAGGCTGAACCGGCTCCATGGCCATGCATGTAGGATTTAGTCTGGACCGGCTCGTCGGGATGTAGGACGATTGTGCCTGGATATTTTTTTTCATGCAGGATATAGAAGAGAAAACAGCCCATATTTATGGAAATGGCTGGCGGGGGAGGTGCATCTACGCTGGTCCTGATGAATGAGGACCCCCACTCGGAGGATTTCACCCAGCTCCACCACAGACATAAGTTTGTATCGGCAGAATAAATAGTTCACCTCAGTGTAATGGGATGACTTCAACTACAGTCTATGTATTTATTAGGACACAACTGTCAAATCTGTAAGGACACAAAAAGCTCAGACTTGGCTTTTGTTACATTAGATTAACTTTATTTAAGGATAATTACAGGTAGATCTTTTGTAAATTGTAGGAAATTTATGAACAACTGTGTAACTGCTTTGTTAGTTAAAGGTTGCAATTGAGAGACCAGCGAGAGAATAAAGTCATTAGATTTAATGTCACAGTTCACTCTCTGATCAGGATCTCAGCAGGCTGAAGGCTTTGGCTATAAGGATATTATCTGACCTGCTGTGTCTTAGACCAGCACACATTCAAGTCTGTACTGAGAAGCAGCTTTTAAAAGACACAGTTGTAGACACAATCAGTTTGGGGGTTGCACTCATGGATCTGCTCTTTTTAGAGTCATTGTTTGACCTGACGAACATTGTCCCTGAATGAACTTGCCTTTGGGAATACATGCTACGGACACACTGCGTAACAACAGCACAGCGGCAACTGGGAACAGAATTTGGGACATTTTCAGGAGTCAGATGTGGGGATGGGAGAGAGCAGGTATAGATCTTTGATCCTCTAGTGCCCTCTCCCCCCTGCTGGTGGTCAGGGACACCTTGTCTTAGTCAATGGGCCCTGTATGGATTTTGTGCCTGAGTTGACAGAGGGCAGGCCTACAGCATCAAACAGCAGTCAGGCTGCCATGAACCCATACGGCAGAGCGAGCAGCACAGCAGCCCCCCTGCCTTGCACCAGCTGTGGGGGATGCTGCTCCCCACCCCCCCCTTGCCTAATCCCTCCTGGGCCTCCCTCCTCGTCTACCTCCTCCTCCTCAATGCCCCCAAATATGACCCCTCCACCACCGATGTTTCCAGCACCGGTTGTGCAGGTGGAGAATGGCAGCAGCTGGAACTCCTCCACCATGTCCTCCTCTGGCTCCCCAGATTCCCACCCTGGTCACCACTGTGGGACCAACATCCCTAACCCATACTGGACAGCAGTGTTTGACTATGAGGCCACAGCAGATGAGGAGTTAACCCTGCGGCGTGGGGACCTTCTTGAGGTTCTATCCAAAGACTCCAAAGTGTCTGGGGATGAAGGTTGGTGGACAGGCAAAATCCAGGACAAGGTGGGTATCTTCCCAAGCAACTACGTCACTAGAAGCGACGCTGCTACCTATAAGCAGCTGACTGCAGGAGGGCTGGTGGCAGGTGGGGTTGGTGAGTGCCCCTTGGAGATAGACTTCTCAGAACTGCTTCTAGATGAGGTCATAGGAGCTGGTGGGTTTGGGAAAGTGTACAAAGGAGTGTGGCGGGGAGAGGAAGTAGCAGTAAAGGCTGCCAGGCAAGACCCCGATGAGGATATTAGTGCCACAGCAGAGCGAGTGCGGCAGGAAGCGAGACTGTTCTGGATGCTCCGGCACCCCAACATAATTGCACTACGTGGAGTCTGCCTACGGGAGCCCAACCTGTGCTTGGTGATGGAATACGCTAGAGGAGGGGCTCTGAATCGCGCCTTGGCTGGGAAGAAGGTTCCCCCCAGAGTTCTGGTAAACTGGGCGGTCCAGATTGCCACAGGGATGGACTACCTCCACAACCAGGCCTTTGTACCTATCATACACAGAGACCTCAAGTCCAGCAATAGTAAGTACTGCAAACAAGTGTTGTTTATGCTCTTTGTGAATGAGCAGAATATTTGGTGAAATTTGAGTCAAGTAGTTTTGAGGAGAGACAACATTATCAGAGAAGGTGTTTGGGGAAGTGTTAAGGGCCAAAAGGTCTGACTCAACAAACCTAAACCAGTTCTGAAACATACAAGGTGTGAGTGGAGCCAAGACACCCAGCATATTGTTATTACAACGTTTGGCTGTTTGTTGGTTTTTTGTCCCACTCCTCAATTTTGTTTCAGTTGTCATGAAGATGTTTAATTATTATGATGTGACTTATACATGGACATTTACCACAAAAGTGGTAATTTTTCAATGGGTCTTTGAAAAGGAGCCAGAAATAAACTTAAGACGTTACAAGTTCTAAGGTTAATATTGAACTTACAGGTATCAGTGAACAACTTCTAACTCATTTGACATACAAGAGGCTCAGTGACGATAGGTGCATGTGCAGCAGTCCATATAGACCCAAATACAGTGAATACAAATATCCGCAAAATATGCAGAGTAATTACATTTAATTTTCTGAGCCATAATAAATTAAGGCTTGTGAAAAGTCAAACATTAGTTCATTATGTATGTCCAGGTGAAACCAGTGCAGTCTAATAACACAGTACTGCACTAAGCCCTGCACGGATGGGATGCTGTTCAGCTGCTTTTTTAGAATTTTTGGGAGAGGAGTTATGTTTGCGTGGCCGGAGTTTGGCGACTTGGGGGTTCAGTGTCTTGTCCAGGACAGTTGAACATGTGGCCAGGAAAATTCAGGACACAAACAGCCAAGCCTACGGTCGAGAGGCGGCCGCTCCACCTACCAAGCCACTGCTGTCTATCAGTAGAATTTATACTTAATTTGACAAACTTTGTGAAACCGATTCAACAGGAACATTTTAACCTTCATGATGGTATGATGTATTGCCTCACAGTTCTGTTAGACCACATTTAAGAATTAGCGTTTTTGGAGGTAAGCTCATTTTCTTTCTAGCTGATTGTTAAATGATAAGACAACACCACTAAAATATGAAACTGAAGATGGGAGCTGATAAGCTTAGCAGTTAGCCTGGTTCTCCTAAAAGGTAATAAAATCATAAAAAAACAAAAGTGATACTCTGTAATACTAACAAATTACAGCCTGATAAAAATGCACACATCAGGATTTTTGCTATACTGATTATTTATCGTGTGTCTTGACCTTCTTGTGTTCTAGACCTTGATTTGGGGTCAAAGTTTTACTATTATGAACTGCTCTGTATGAAAACCACTGGGGCAAACAAGTGGATAGTTATTAATGAACAAATGTGAAGCTTTCTCCTAGTTATGTTATGATATTGCAGAAAGTTAATAAAGGTTTTGAATTTGCTTTTAAGAAGGCGACACTGGACAAGATACATAAATTGCACACAGCAGGGAGGGCCAAGTCCATGCAAACCTTTGTTATCTTGGCCTCGTATTCTTTCTCTGCACCTCCTCCTGCTCTTCATCCTCCTCCTCTTCTTTCCTTTCCTCTTCAAGGAGAGCAGTTCTGCTCTGCAACTCACAGTGCTATTTTTGGTCCTTTGTGCTACTTGCTGTTTAAAGACGCAGTTGCAGTTGTTGGTGCATCAAAGAAATAACACGCAGCGAGCATCTTAAGTGCCATCTGGGTGTGTGTATACATCCAGGCCGGACTATGTGTGTGTTTATCCCAAGTGACATTAGTGAGGGGGGAAGGAGTGCACAAATATGGGTGGAGTGTGCAAGATGCTGACTAAAGGTGTTTTAAAGGGACAGCAGAAGGAAGTGTAGCTTAAACCTAGTCGCTGCATATCTGCTAAAATGTCTACTAATCCTCTACCCGTCACTTGGTCTTCTATAGTCCAGTCACTTTTCTATCATGTCCTACTCTAAAATACGCAGCCCCCCGATTTGATCTCTGTCCTGTGCCTCCCTCCCATGTGGCTTTAGTAGTAATGATGAGGAATCAGATGCGTATTGGACAGAAGAGCCTTGGCAACAACACCACAACGCTGCCTTTCCATGGTGACACGGGCACTGATTCTGTGTCACTGAGTCATACAGCTGCTAGCCACTGCCAGCTGCTGTGCAAAATGTCAGTCCCCCAATTTAGAGTATTGTGTGTGAAAATAGCAAGTAAAGAAATCCAAGACCGTCTTAAGAAGGGCTAGGACCCTCTGAATGATAAATCTTGGTTAAAATGTGTGGGTGCTTAATCGTTAAGTATGTGATTATATGACTCACACACACACACACTGAGGGATGTTGCATTAGCCTGGCAATGCCCAGAAGGATAAAGTAAGGTAGTCAGTCAAAAGATTGGGAGACTAACAGGGTGGAATAGATGAGGTTGTGGAGAGGAAATAAGCTGGGGGACCAGAGATGTATGCAGTGAGAGAGAAGACTGATGGGAAAGAACAAGAGAAGGAACGCGTGGGGGATAAACAGCGGTTCATCTCAGTTTAGAGTTACACCTCAGCTCATTGTGCAGGTGCTCTGGTCTCAGGTGTCCTCTTCAAACCGCCGACCACTTGGCATCGCTGCGCTCACAGAGCAGCTCAGGCCCCCGAGCTGTATTTCTGTCTTCCATCAGCCAGCTCGGGCACCGAGTAAACAATCTTCATTTTCCTAGAGTAGAATTCATCAAGGCAAAACGTGACAGTGCTGCTCACGGAGTGAACGTGTTTGTGGGTTTGAAGTTCTACAACACAGGGGTTTTATTTTTGCTTCACCCAGATGTTCTCTGCTAAAATTATCCCATCTCAGAAGCAGTGTCTGTTGGCACTGTGCGTTTTTACTTGCTGAGTGCTGCTGTCAGTCAGAGTCACTGTGGCGACTGAGTGAATTTGTGTAACGCGGGATAATCTGATTACCGTGACCTCCTTAGGTCGATGTCGCACCATGTTTGCAGGTTGGCAGGTCATTGACCTCGTGGTCATGCTTTACCTGTCACTCTCAGTCCAGAGTTTCTCAAAGCACAGGGCAACACTTCTTCTTGATTCACATAAACTAGTAGCAAAAAACTCTTGATACCTGTGGACGTAAAAAAAAGACAGAGAATATTTATATAGGATGAGTATTGCAGTATAAATTAAATTAAAAGTGAAGGAATTCTACTTCTACTAATTCTACCAACAGCTGCCGCATATCAACAGCAGATATGTAGATGTCTTGTCAACACAGCCCTGATGAATAATTGACTTTCAGTTTCTGCCCTGTTTGGGCTCAAAGTGATAATTAAAGCAGACATGCTGTACTTAGCCGAAGGATCTGCTACTGGCAGCCTATACACAGCAGTATAGAAAACCATCTATTCTAAAAAATGTGCATAATTATGACGTTCTTGTTCTTCTTGAGCCAATCAGCCACTGATTGCAGGAACCTGTTGGATCCCTGTCCCCTCCTGTCCACATGTCCAAGTGTTCTTGGTGTTTTGGTTCCTAGAAAATAAATTTTTCTTTTTCAGTTAAAACCAGGAAATGCTAACAAGATAGCTTATAATGTAAACTTTATAGCATTTTATATTTAAAGACAGTATAAAACTTGCCTTAGTGGCACAATTATGTATCTGATATAAATGAATCAAGTCAAGAATTGGATTGTATCAAATAGAAAATAAAGCAAATTTTGGTATTGTTTCGAGTCAGGAGATCTGTCTTAACGTCCAGCTCGAGTGATACGTCTAAGGTATAAACGTCTGCTGCTTACTGACTTCGTGACACAGCGAAAAAAGGTCCAGAGCAGGCGAAGCAGACGGCTTTGGTTGCACATGTTGTTTTGTCTCTGACTGAGAATCTCTGACACTTCATGTAATAGAACTCTATTGAGGTGGTGAGTCAGCTGCAGGTAAGACAATACAGGTGAGCCGATCACCTGTGGTTAACAACACGAAGACACAGGCCAGACCACATCTGTACCTGGAGCCTTCTCATGTATACACCAAATGCAGTATACTGTAGTTTGACCATGTCGCTCTGTGGACATTTGTATACATGCAGGTTTATCCAATATTTGACTTTTCCTCTGAACACCTGTCAGATAACATGTCTCCACCCTAATCCCACACTTGTGATACACTGTGATGTTTAAATGTGAATGCAGAAAATAATCAAGACAGAGCAAAGTTGACATTAGCTGCTGTTTTGACTGCAGCAGCGTCAAATGGAGTGCATGTTTACACAGTCAACAATCATGGGAATAATGCGAGCCCGCTGTCTTGAAGCAGGCTTGTCAAGTATGCTGTTTGCTCACAAAGTAGCCAAAAAGACAAATCAAGTTAATATATTTTATATATTTCTTTGCCCTTTTTTTTGGGTGTAAACAATAGCAGCCATGACATCAACAGCACAAAAGTGTTGTAAGAGCTACTTAACAGATTAACAAGGCAAGATATGGCATATAGCCACTGTCAGTGAAACCCCTCGTGTCTGGCTGTGTGAGAGAATATAAGAGAGAGTCTGTTGAGGAAAGGATTAGAGGGGTGGCCAGTGCCGGCTGCTAATCCCACAGAGAGACAGAGTGGTGGAGGGCGAGACTGTGACTAACTGGACTAGTGCAAGCCAGCAATAGGAGGATGGGGCTCACACAGTGAGGGGGAAGACGAGTATCACACCAAGCTCTTAGCTCTAATTTATTTAATATCTAGAAATGTGGATGTCAATAAATAACGGGTCGCCCAAAGCAAAATTCGTTTTCACTAAATATTTACATTTTCCTTTAGAAATAACTCTCTCTTAGACTGTTGCGACGAGCAAGCTCCGCCTACCTCCACCTCCACCATGCTTATTGTGTTTGTAGGATCATGTGAGATGCCCATGTTGCAGCATGTACATGCAAATGGTCAGTATCACACAATTTCCCTATCGCATCAATAAAGTTCTTTGAGTCTCGAATGTTTTATTATTGCAAAAAATGGTCAGTGCATACATACATAGATGTACCATATATACCATATAGCACAGCCGTAATCCAAATACAATAAAAACAAATACATGTAATAATGTTGGTTTGGAAAGACAAAACAGAATGCACTTCTGCAGCATAAACCTTAAAGGTGCTGAGTTTTTTTCTAAGCTGCTATTGCATTCAGCTTTACATTACAATATTGTTTTGCATTCTTTGGCAAAATTTGGTTCAATCCGTCTGATCCGTTGAAACACTAATGGTTCATTTGCGTCTGGTACACCTATATAAGCTAATACACACTATAGATTCCAGCAGAAATGATGCACCTAATGCTTATTTCTCCTTTCAAACGGCAGAGCTTTTACATCCACTATGAACAGCGGCACAGCTCTCACTGGCTGTGCTTGGTGAGGTATGATATGTATATTGTTCACTCTTCTTAAGCTGATGTCACAGCCAGAATCATAACAACTCAAACACAGGCATGGATGCAGCCTGTGTCCATCAGCCTCAGCAGCTGCTGCTTTAATAGCACTGCATGGAGAGCCAGGTTAACTTACTCTGCAAATTTAGGGTTAAGTGGCCACAGCTGAATGTGACCACACTTGTTCTGTGGCCAGGGGTCTTCTGCATAATGCTATATAATAATACATGTCGGAGGGAATGTTGAGGGAGGTAACACAAAACGTTTATGAAGTCACACAATTAATATTGTTCACTAGCAGCTCACCACCAGCGTGAACCTTTGGTAGAACTGTAGTGTCTTTGTGGTCATACCCAACTGTCTTTTTTACAAAAATCATGTCACCATCATATAAGGAAATTCATCTTACAGAAAATGTTTGTTAGTTGGCTACTTTGACCTGTACAATATAGGATCTTTTTAGGCAGTAACAGCAAATGAAATAAATGTATTTCTTTAAAAAAGAGGCAAACAATATTGCTGTGTTAGTTATGATGGCTGTCTGCAGAGTCTCCTCAGGCAGAATGATTACATGACAGGCTGTGTTTTAATATCTGTGTTTTATTGGACGTGTTTGCAAGCTTGACACACGTGCAGATAAGTATGTATGTAAGCCTTTGTGCGTATAGAGGTCAGACAGCAGGATTCAGACTCCCATATAAATGCTCTGCTTATATATATGTACATTTACATGCTACAACACGGCAACAATGACCCCATTCTCACACAGCAGCCCAAGACAGAGCGAGAGCAGGGCTCACAATGGTAGAAGTCAGTACAGGGGGGGATGGGGGGCGAAGGATGGGAGATAAAGACAGCGAGGGGAGACTGTAGGCTGTGAATGACAGGCCCGAGAGATGGATGGAAGCAAGGCAGGATGGGTAGAGGAATAAAAATGGAATGCAGTGGCTGTGGAGAAACCGCTGGAGGCATGATTGGAAAAGCAAATGGAGACATGGACGGGGAGGGAACAGGGTAAAGTGTAAGGTCGGGTTGTCAGGAGGGCAAACCATTCTTCTTTTGCTCAGTGAGCTAGCCAGAGATTAGGGCAAATATCCACAATGGGCTGTTCCCTGCAGTTTTCTATGATCTGTATGTCTCATAACAGACAGTCAAATGAACAACAGTTTCAACAACACCAGGACCAGCCTGTGTAGGGCTTGTAATTACTAATAATCAGACCACTGTGAGAAACATTGTGATGACCTCATAGTAGATCATCCTATGTTGAAAATCAGGCCAATTTATATGTATTACTAATTGTATAAATGTACTGAAACAAAGACATGTCAACAGATTGATGTCAACTTAAATTAGTTTCTGTGATATTGAGTGACCCACAGAAAGTGTCATCAATATCGTTCTTTTTAGCCGCCCCGGCAGCTTGTGGTAGTCGACTAGTGTTGGTCAGACCACCAACAGGGCACACACACAAAACAATTTACTGTCTTCTGTCCTATATTTTTAAATATTCACCCAGAAGAACATCCAAGTATTCAAGGACATTTCCCAAAAAACATGTATAGCCTCTATATCATCCTTTAATTTGTGATATTATGAATCTTCAATTTCTCATAATCTCCACAGCAAAGAAAACCTTTTTCTTCAGCAAAAAACAGCTTTTCTACAGTAAAGCCGTCTGTAGCTAAGCTAAATGTAAAGTCCAAAGCTCTATACCAGGGCTAGACAACCTAAAAAAAACAGCATAATATACCTACATGCAAAACAATAGTTTGTAAGGACTGGGAAGCTAGAATAGTCCATATTAACATGCTGATATTAACATATGGCTCAAGCACCACCATGCCCACACACAGCCTCACAGAGCTGCTAGTGTGGCTTCAGCCTCTTTGTCTGCTCTCTCATAGCATCAAACTCAGCCAAAATATGGCAGCAAATAATTCCAGACAGACATGTTTTAGGATTTTCTGGCATTGACTTTTCTTTGTGTTTTTAATGTTGCTAGTATCCATGCGGACTTACACAATCACATGTTGAGATTCACTATCACCACTGCACCTATGTAGTGTACAGTGCATTGAACAGTGGAATATTATTTTTGTTTTTTGACTGCTGTCTTTGTCTTACAATCACTTTTGTTGTCTCTTTGTACTTAAAACACATACTATACATTTAGCCGGTCAGACATCAGTAGCTGTGGTAGTAGTTGACTGACAGGGCCTGTTATAGAGGAGACAGTGAAACAGTGTGTTTGGATTGTGAGATGGACTTTGGACTGTTTTCAGTCCTTTGGCACCGTGTGAACTCGGCCACAGTTCAACAAATGTTTGTATCACCTCTCTGTCATTAGGGAACTCTGCCGAGTTTCACTCTGTCTCAGCGAGTGAGAGACAGAGAGAGGACCGACCAAACCAAACAGTGACACCAGCCAATTGCTGCATGATTACAAATGAATACACAAGACATGCGCCCACACACTCGTACACCACAATCATTTTCTCCACTGGTCAATAAAAAGCTGATTTGAAGCCAGTTAACATGATGATTCCCTGCAGCTTAGTTTCCCTGTGGACCTGCCAAGCACACTGACACACATTTCTACATCCTCGTGTGTGTTTGAATGAATTGCACAATTCAGTTGAGTTTGAGTTGAATTTCTAAACAGGGCCACATTTATGATGTAGCATATGTGCTGGGGTTAGAATTTATTTGTCTGCGGTGCAGATATTCATTAGGACTTTGTTCTATTTTCGTCTCACAAATTCGAGAACACACGGTCACAGTGGTGGAACGAAATGAACTACATTTGCTCTAGCACTGCACGTAAGGACAGTTTTATTTTATTTTATTTTATTTTGTTACTTACATCGACAATAGTGTTTTGTTTTTTTAATTATTGTGGTATATAGTATAGTTTTAAATATATTTTTAAATTATAATACGACTTTTTGATCTTCAGGGGGTAATCTAACCTGGATTACAGCACATAAAGTCATAAAAATATGCATGCTAAACTTCTACCTGTTGCAACATTAAAGTGACATACTCAATTCATCAGTAATTAATCCACTGTGTTCTTATTCTGAACATGAGTCAGTCATTGGTTGAATATTATATCTTCTAGTCTTTCTCATGGTCTCACTACAACATATCCAGTAGTGTATTTTGTCCTGTTGTGTCATCAGACACATAAATAGCAGTAAACACCACTGTTACACACCGCAGACAACGGCCGTTTAAGACATGAGCTTTCCTGGGCTGAAACCCAGGGTCCAGGATTACAAAGGCCTCTGCAGGACATACAGACCTAACCAAATCCAGAGGCCTCTGACAGAATGAAGTCTTCCTTGGTAATGTGTGGTACAGGTATTTCTTGGGCAAAAATCAAACAAAAAAAAAAACCTTGAAGTTGTCCCCTTAAAGACCCTTCAGAAACAAAACTCTTTTAACATCATCTGATAAATGATGCCTCCTCAGTGTAGTTGAGGTTTCTTCAGTTGAAAACAAGTAGTTTCTTCAGTTGAAGTAGTTTCCTGTGAAGTAACGCTCCTGAATGTATGCACAACGTCCTTTTGTCTTTCTCACTATCAGTGGTTGGACAAACACACACGGAGCACGGGCTGTACATTTCAATAGACACAGTAAGCACGAGCAATAAACACACTTCCACTGGCACCTCCTGGGCTGTTGTATGTTTGGTTGCTGTTGACTCTGCTGTTAGAGGGTCATTGTTGTTCGCCAGCAGCCTGGCACGGAGCGTGGGGAGCCCGGCCAGGCAGAGAAGGCGCTGGGTGTTCCCCGAGCCAAAGTTCCTTCACCCGGTTTTGTGGTGGAGTCAAGTAGAGGGCACTTCAGTCAAACAGCAGGCACTGCGTGTTTGCAGAGTGTAGACCCGAGAGCCAAAGTCATATTTTATTCACCATATTAGTATGCACTGCTATAGAGATATGACAGTATGGTTGTCATATTGGACACTCAACAACCCCACTTAGAGCTCAAGACTCAACACTAACTTTATTGTCTTCAGGAGCAATTATTCGTGGAGCAATAGGGAGGCACCATTCAACAGAGCTTATGCTAAAAGAAAAGTCTTAAACATACACTCCATCCTCCCCAAATTCACAGCAGAGGAGTCCAGCCATAAATACAAATACGTTAAAATCCCAAGCATCAGACAGTTTTTCAGTTGTTCAAAGAATAGCCATCTTTGAAAGTGATTTCTTTGAATATTTATTTAGTTTTTTTGTCCAGTACTGCTTTTGTCAAAGTATGTGGACAAAACTGTGAGTCAGATGAGCCAATGCCACTTTGTACAGTTAATCATCTCTGTGTTCAAGGAGCGGCCTCTTATATGACTGGATCGCTACCTGGATGGTAGATGTTTTCTATCAGATAAGAAAGACAAAGATACACTATGATACACGTACAATATGTGAGGTGCTGACATTAGGTAGATTCTAACATAAAAAGCTGTTTTTGACTATTGTTTTTGACAGAAAAGCGAATTTGGCTGTTTGCAATTTAGTTACAAACTAGGAGCCATAACTGCTAAACTGTCATGGATCATAAAAGCTGCAACCTCTGAGTATTTCCCACAGCGCACCTTTTTTTCCTGCCACACACACACACAAAAATGAGCCTGGAGAAAGCCACCTCATTTAATACCTCCATCTCTGCTGAGAGAGAGGCGGCCTGTTCACACGAATCTGGCAGCTGCATTTGTGTGTAGACAAAGTGAAGGGCTGCAGGGTGAAACTGTGCCACTGCGCGGCTCAGGATTAGAGCCGCGATGGCCTGTGGTGGGACAAGTAGAGCCAAGCCAGGGTATCGATGACATGGGAGCGTACTCACTACAACTTGTGTATCAAAGCATCATGGGGAAACGGGAGGAGACCCGGCGCTCTGATGCATGTGTCACTGATCTGCATCACTTCTTAGACTTCATGAAATGCGTTTGTGTGTTGGCGAAATGCTAAAAGCACCAGATGCAATATTTAAAAATACAATCTGCACAAGCGTTTTCAAGCTGCTTTGTCTGCAACGTGTGTTTTAAATTTACCATCCTGTATTGAAAGTAATAACAATAATGTGAAAGAAAGGAGGAAGGATGGAGAGACGTACTGGATACAAAGATATCTCGTGTGTGCTGCCAGGAAAATGACAAAAGGTCCCCCTCCAGTCATCTCCTCTACCTCTAGCAGCCAGCATCTTTTCATCCACTCATTATGTCGCTCTTTCTCATAGAGCATGTGGCTCTTCTTCCCTATTCTTCTTCCTGTTTCTTGCTTTTTCTTCATCTCCTGCATCGGCTCTTCTTCCTTTTTTCCAGCTGCTTTTCTCTGTCATTTCGCTCTTTGGCTCTTATTTCTGCAGCTCTCTTCACTCCTGCTATTTTTTTCCCCTTTCTTGCCTCTTTTCTCCTGTCTCATCTTCTGTCTCCCCTCCCCCCCTCCATCATCCTCAGACCTTCACCCCCTTTGCCTCTTCATCTTCTTATCCTCCCCCCCTTCAACAGAATCTACTTCTCAGTTACTCTTGTTTTTTTTGCTTCCTTTAACTCTCATGTCTTCACTGTGTCTCCTCTTCCATTTCTTTTCCCCAGTGTGTTGGGACTGTAGCCAGACTGGCGACAGCTGCAATAGCAGGCAGTCGGGCAGTGGGTGGAGGAGGGAGGGGGGGAAAGAGGGAATGTGAAGAGTCGTACAGTGGTGACGTTTCGTGGGGTTCTTACTTTCTGTTGGCAAGCTTTTGAGTTTGACTAGAAACCGAGATGGAGATGTCGAGGTCTGCGGGCAGGTGAGGGTAGGGTGGAGGGGGAAGCTCTCCATCCCATGATCCAGGATCTTATCTGCGTTGAAGCACTGTCAGCTCGCTGCCAAGCCATATAAGTTTCTGAAATCTTCATCCCTTTATGCTTGTTTATACAGAAGCAGGCGGTGGTGGCCTCGTACCGAACAACCATTGCACAGAGATCGGTGTCTGTAACAAGGGGTGTAGGTGTTGGCGGGAGGTATCAGGGGAGTTTGTCTGGGATTTGTTGGAGCTGATTCGCTGACTTGGCGCTGCAGCAACAGCTGTTCTACCCTGCAGGCTACACCTGTTTGTCGTGAAGAGGAGGGGAGAAAAGAGGCTGAAGTGGGAAGCGGATGAAAATCATGTTAAGAGAGTGGAAAAAACTCAAAAAACCATCAATACGGTGTCTGGTGAGGCCCATCCATCCGTGATGGTACTGGCTATCTCATTCACAATCGAGACAAACGCAGACAGACAAGCATCGACACCTACAGGAAGTTTAGATTCACCGATTAACCTAACATGCGTGCCAACATCTGGAAGACACCCACACATTTTCGGATTAGCATAAAACACACATCCTCTGGTGTAATCTCAGGGGTTAACCTAAGACAGTAGACTTCATCATCAAGTCCCTGTGAAGACACACAGCTGATGCCAGTCGGCCAATACAAGTGATGCTGTTATGCTTTTTAAATTGTTAATTATGTTGTGCTCTCATCCCAGTAAGAGTGTGACTCCTCGTTAGGATTTATTCTGTTGTTTAAAACTTCCCTTTTAGAGAAATCAAGGATCCTCATAGGGACGTGAGTTGCCTCGTCTCTCCCAGCACTAGTCTTAGTCTGTGACCTCTGCCCTTGTTACCATAACAACAGGTTAAGGACTCAGCACACTGAATGACACAAACAGTGTGCGTTAACCAGTCGAGCTTTGTGTGTGTTCATGGTAAAACTGCAGAGTTCACTGATATTAGGTCATGGACAGGAGATTTGCATTTGTGAAGTTCCTCATCTGGCAGCACGTTCACTGGTGAGAGTCTCATCAGTATTCGCTTCTGACCATCAAACACATTTTAGTTTTTATCTCTTCTGTTTCCTGAGTCATAAGTTACAATCAGGTCAAAAAACCGATGAAGTGCCAAAGGCAGTTTGCATTGCTAACGCGCTGATTTGGATTCATACAGTGTGTGAATGTTTTCACATGTACTGTGCACTGAATTTCAGATTCTTATGGTTTGTTTTGAGAATAGGATAACCACAGAAATAAAAAGCCTAATATTTCTAATAATTGAAAAAACATTTGAATAAATTGTACAGTCTCATTTTAGCATGAGATGCTCTTTAAATCCTTTTTTTCAATAAAAGATGCACGTGATTGCAGTAAAGACCATGATGCTGAATACCAGTCCATACAAGATGGAATATTTAAACATAATTGATTTTTCTGTAATTGCTATTTATTTAATGACTGTTAGCCGTTTACCCTGAAGGCCATTTTGGCTGTAGGTCATCAGTAGCTGAACATAATGGATTTGATTAGAGTCTGTCTTTCCCACACTGTCTTGTTTGCCTTTATGTATTATACATAAAAAATACATTATGAATTTTGAAATGTATTTAGTGATGTGATAAATTGACCCCTGACCCAAATACATTTACCTTAATAAATAGCTCCACACTCTAACTTCCCTAACCATACAAACTGTCCGTGAAGCATGAAGACGGAAAAATAAACATCAGCTGCAGATCTCTGATCAGCTGATCAGACAGATGCACCTGTCAGCTGACTGCTCAGAGGACCACGCCCAGTGCTCCGGCAGATGATTGCCCTCTATCCTGTCACATCGTTTATTTAAGGCGAGGCAACACAGAGAGGCAGTAGGTCAGGTTTGACTGATCAGTGGTGAAAGGTTGTATTTGTAGTGCTGAAAGATTCATATCATACATGTCAACATAAATTTTTTTTTACACTTGTACATTTATTTCGAGACATTTTTTTAAATATGCTGTTTTTATTAGGCATTTTTTAAATATTACATGTACATGCCAAATGTGGTGTTTCTTAACAGAGCATTGCTGATTTCTTTAAGTGTTTTAAAATAACGTTCACTCTTTTAATGGCATTACTTTATCTGGAATCAACCCCTCAGAGTTGATCATAGGTTTTTGATTTCTTCTGTTTCTATATCTGTTTGATTTTTATCTTTAAGACCTATACTTACAGTAAGTGGTCAGAAATAGTCATAAGTCACACAGAGCACATTTGTCTGCGTTCCTCTGTGGTGACATTTCTGCATGGGCTTCAGTCTAATGTGTCCCCCGCAGCAACGGCAGCGAGTCTCGAGGATCGTTAGGTTAAAACCTCGCTGGTGACTTCTCTATCAGTGTTTAGACAGTGACTCAGTGGCATTTTCCAACACTGAGGGTCAGGGTCCAAGGACAGAGGAGTACGTAAACAATGGGAAAGGTTAAATCAACATTTAATCATGTGGCGCAGGCAAGTGCCGCGGCTCTGATCTCTCTGGGCTGAAAACTCTGAGGCCACTCCCCAGTCAGCAGGTGTATTTGACAGCTGATCCATAATATGTGGCAGTGAAGCTTCAAACTGTTTTCCCTGCCCTGCCATCCTGAACCCTGCAGTGCTCAGACTCCATGGAAAATGGCTGCATACCCCTAATAAATTTGCTGGGATGCTGTTACAAGGCACTTCTGCAGCCCTTCTTCTGTGTTACCTGAATATTTTCGCTGACTGTGAAAGGCTTTAAAACCTGCAACGTGGACTGAAATAAAAACACATTGTTTTTATTACTGCCATCATCTGGGCCTTCAAATCAATAGAAAGACCGGAATAATCCTTCACAATAGCGTTTATGAATAAGTTATGAAATAGGCAGCATGGCTGTAATGATAGCGGTCAGTGATGGCGCACTACAGCTGTCAGGTCTCAGCTTAATTGGATTGTCCTGTTTGCACAAACATTCGTGTGTAATCGTGCAAGGGCGAATTGATTGGAACATGACGAGCTGATACAGATCAAAACTCAGCTTTTCATTCACCCATAATCAGAGTAAAGTTTTCTTTGCAATGAGCATCGCAACCTCACTGCAGGCAAACATCCATCTCTGCGCAGTAAGGGCTCACTGGAGGACAGACGTCTCTGTGAAAAGAAGCAGGTCACTTCATCAAACACAAATCAGGCTGAAACAGTGAAAGTTGGTCATTTGCGTTGTCGACTATTGGCACAATTCTGTCTGTACGTATCAAACTCTCACAGCATGTTCTTGATAGAAAGCTCAGTGATGAATCATTACACATGCAGACCTGTGACATTTCCCATAATGCTCGTTGCTACAGAAGACTGTAATTGTCCAGGGAGCTCGTTAGCAGTGTGTCTTGCTTCCCCCCGTTCGTATGAGCACATACGAATAGATAACATTTACAGCAGCCGAGCGTTGCATTGTGTAAAAGCCACACTGTCCTTGAGGAGGTTTTTTTTTCCACTCTGATTAAATGTGGTGTGATGCTTCCCACGCCCTCGCGGCTGTTATTTGTGTATCGCTGCACTTCAGGTTTCTGCACTACCGGCTGAACAAACTCACACACACACACACGCGCGCACGCATATTAATGTTTGTGTTGGATGTATCGATGAAACGCTGGTGCTGGTTAAAACCTGTGACAGGATGAATAAGTATGTACAGCTGGTACTTAAAATCAGCACAGAGATGTTCTCAAGGTGGGAATGAAAGACGATGACGTGCACTTTATATCAGGAAGAGGCAGAGTGGAAGCAGCGGGAAGTTTCTTTAAACATACTTCCAGTTTCTCCTGTGTCTCCCTTTTCTTGCCTTTCCACCGCACCTTCCACCGATGGACCTAAAGTCCTTTTCCCCACATATGTACGTGTGAGGAGAATGAAGCCATGTCTGTGTGCAAACACCTCGCTGGCACATTCTGGTCTCATCCACTGATTCCTGCAGGCACACAGTGAAAATAAAGACGTTCCCTGTGAGGAGACAGCTGTCCCTCACAGAGACGACAGTATGAGAATAGAAGAGTCTCCTGGAGGATTTGGGTGGTGTAAGACTTGACACACAGTCGCATTATATAAACACAGTGGAAGAAAGTAACTAAGTACATTTACTCAAATAATGTTCTTAAGTTTGAAATACTTTTGAAATATGTCTTCACGTTAGTATTTAATGCTTCTTTATATTTCCACATCACATCAAATATAAACTGTTCACTCTGTTACATTTTGTCACAGATTAAATTACCAGTTACTTTGCAGATAAAAAATAGTGATAATTGTTTAAATAATTAATTTTAGATTCAGATGATATTTTTTTTATTAATCCTTTTATTATTATTGTATAGTCTGTCAGAAAACAACGAGGCATGCCCATCAAAATTTCCCAGAGAAGTTGTTTTAAATCATATTTAGAAAAGAAGAAAAATAAATAAATAAAATAATAAAACCATTAAATATTCACATATGATAAATTACTTTTGACTTAAAATATAATTCAAAATCAATCTGGGGAAATGTCGGAAATATTCACATTTGGCTGAGGTTGGAGTGGGTTTCCCATTAATGTCAGGGTCGGCAGTTTGACTTTTTACTGAACTTTTCTATTATTGGTAAATTGTCTAAATCTTCCTTTTTGGGCGTCAGACTATTATCTGCATGCAACTGTTTAAGAAGGTCAGATGAGTGAGTAAAGCAAGTTCACTGAGGCCCCAACCGCACCCTTCTCTCATTGTAAGGGGTCACGCGTCAAAAGGCTGGAAATCACGGGTTTAATATTTAACAATGTGATGCAGGTTTTATGTTTTTGAAATAACACCTTCTTCTGTTAAATAGCTAAAGCTACAGCTGTGAAATAAAAACAAGTTTGGCTCAGAAGTTGCTTGAATGATGATTAATGATTGTCAAAATACAGATTAACGTACAATTTCTTGAAGCTGTAATATAAAGGCTCACAATAATTCATCTATAATAACATGTAGTATAAGCTGTTTAAAAAAACGGGGAATTCTGCAAGAACCTTTAGATGCAAAAACTCCCCCACAGCCTGACTGCTGAAATGTCTACAGACTGACCTGGGATCAGCGCTTTATCACTGAAACTGGTCTGTCAGTGAGCTTGTGGACAGAGCGGAGAGCAGAGAGGCACACCTTTTTCACATGAAGGGCTGTGTGTGTGTGTGTGTGTGTGTGTGTATGCGTGTGCGTGCACGTGTGTGTAAACAAAGACACCGCTGTGTGTGTAGCTTTTCTCCACCACCCTTTGCATACGCCTGTAGATTAGTGAGAGAGAGAGAAAGCAACCCCCACCCGGCTCCCAGTGCCTGTGAACTGTGTACACTCCAAACATTTCCATAGCCGCGGCCTCACACGGAAATGAAGGAGGAAGTCGTACATGGAAGAGACAGAGACAGACAGAGCGGGAGAGATAGAAGGTGAAAGGTTTACATTAACAAGTATACAGCGAAGAGACTGCTGTATGAAAATTATACTCACACACACACACACTGCAAACAGCTGGAGCAGAGGTGACAGCAGAGACCGGACAGCTCATCGGCCCACAGCCACACCTGTCCTGCAAACATGACTCAGTTATCGAATGCGCACTTTATTTCTGCGTGTGGTATTTTGTCCTGAAACACAGTGAGACACTTTTTTTTTAAATGTTTACCTAGATGTGAACAGGTGTATTTTCCTCATATTGTAGAAGAGATTCCTGAACTGAACAGAACAACATAGTTTGGGGGAAATTACAGGAAAATAATTATGTTTATTCACTTAGATGTGTTTAGGACATTCAGATGAATTAGGTTAAAGAGGCGTCTTCATTTAAATGCCACTGAATATTTACTACACATTCATGTAGCACTGGTAACTGTGTTCTGTTTGTATGTGTAAGGCTAGTGATCATAACTCCTTATTTGACCTGTAAATAGTATTAAATGACACAGTTGTTTCCCGAAAAACCTCTCCGGAGACTGTCCGGAAATAAAAAAACATTTACTGGCCTATAAAATAAAATATTATCGCTGTTCTAAGATTCTAAGTGGTGCAGGCTGCTCAGTTTTGGGACTAGGGGTTTTGAGTCAGGGTCTAAGATGCTCCAATCTGTGGTAAAACATTGATGATGCTGGTTTAGTCATCTGTGTTCAAAGGGCTGCAGCTTTTGGATTTTTCTGTCTTTACAGTTTGGATCATATTCCATTAAATGGAGACACAAGCTGAGTCCACACGATGTCTGACCACCAGTCTCATTTAAATGCTGTACTGCTTCCATACTACTAAAATATTCAATATTTTTATCTGTTAATTGTATATTTATTTCATTCTTCTATCCTTTAAACACACTGACTTGGACTTTTACATATCTGAATACTACAGTCATTTTTAATTTTAATACACATTTGTATTTGTGTGATGTGTCTAACATGGTCTGTTTGCACAGTGCTGTCATCTTTCCATCTCCTTCTCTGTCTCTCAGTCCTCATTCTGGAGCCGGTGGAGCGGGATGACTTGAGCGGGAAAACCCTGAAGATCACAGACTTTGGTCTGGCCAGAGAGTGGCACCAGACCACCAAGATGAGTGCGGCGGGGACGTACGCCTGGATGGCCCCCGAGGTCATCAAGCTCTCCCTGTTCTCCAAGAGCAGCGATGTGTGGAGGTACAGCACACACCCGATTTATTCAGGACAGGCTGCTGGGCTGCACTGACGTGTTCGATAATAACACACATAATAACACACAGTATTTTTTGTCCAGAATTGCTGCATGTACACTGTTAAAAGTCGAGATTCACCAGTTGTTATTATGAATGAGAACAACTAACAGTTTTTAGCAGGTGCATAACAATGCAAATAATTCCTTTTTAGTCCATTAAAACAGATAAAATTGTCTACGAGTGGTTGGACAAATATTCCGAACCATAACGTTAGTAAACGTAGCAGTATGGAAAAGGTTTGTTAAATAAAAGTTTACTACTTTAAGAAATATTTGAATAAAGATATTTGGTTATAGTGACATCACATGTATGTTTTCTGTTTGTTCAAAGTTGGTTCCTGAATACGTGGTGTCATTTAAAGTTTTTACAATTACTGATTTCAAGTAAAAGTCTTCTGTGACAAAAAAATATCAGGAACGTTCTCATCATCTCACGGTCTTCACGTGCTCAGTTGTTGTTATAAAGATAATGTGAGGTGGCCGTTATCAGCATGTTAAAAGATGATTTGTCATGTCAGATTCGACATAAACATGGAAATGAAAGCCTGAACCGATCATCTCCCCCCTTTCTCACAGTTTCGGGGTGCTACTGTGGGAGCTGCTGACCGGAGAAGTTCCTTACAGGGAGATAGACGCTCTGGCCGTGGCTTACGGTGTCGCCATGAACAAGTTAACACTTCCTGTCCCTTCTACTTGTCCGGAGCCGTTTGCTCAGCTACTGGCAGGTAAGCAGTCGGCCCCGCGGCCACTTTGTGCGAATGTTTTATTCAAGAAATTTAGTTCTTCTGCGAAAACACTTTTTGTTTCCTTCGTCTCGTTTGGACCCTTTCAGGGCCGCGTGTTCTTGTGCTTTTTCCTTTTCTTCGTCATCAAATACGACCTCGAATATGTCTGTGAGGACACAGACACATTGCATAAAGCCTTCGGCTGTTCTCATGCAGTGACTCTTAAGAACGTGTGAACTTACTTTTGAGGTTATGGATGAACATAAAAACATTTTCCCTCCATCCTTGAGCTGAGAGCTGCTCTCACAGATAAAATGGATGCAGATTGTCTGAATGCTTTTGTAAAGTTGCACTTCCCCCAGTCTTGTGCCTGATCTCCCCTGGGCCACATTTCTCCTTTTCACCTTGTGAACAATGCTGGCAGCGCTCTGTTAACAGTGGTGGAGTATTAACCGGCCCTTGTTGCACAGTTGAGGTCACTTCTGTTTAACTCACATGTGACCTCTGTCCCAGTTGCTTTAATGTGCTTATTCGCGGGCTTCGTTTTCCTACGAGTGGCTAAGCTGCAGGCCAGGTTTTCTGTCTAATAAAAAAATAGGGAGCTGTTTGTCAAACTGTCAGCCCAGCAGCACTTCAGTCCCGTCCCTCCACTTCCCTCCCACTCGGCTCCTTAAGCTCTTTTCCTCTTCGTCCCTCCTCTCACTCCACTCCATCTTATCCATGTTCATCCGTTAATCTGTCCTTTGTCAACACTCGCTGCTCTCTACACTGTGTTTACTCCTCGTCTTCTTCTCACTTTCATCTCCTCTGTCAGCGACGTTATCCACGTGTGCTTTATTCTAATTTAGCTGAACTGGTAAATCGGTGTTGATGAAAATGTCTCTCTGTGTTTCTGCTCGCTAACGACGTTTTGCACAGTTTGTTCTTCATTGTGTTGGTATCAGTCTGATCACGCTGTGGCTCAGCACAGTATTGTAGGTGTTCACCATTTTTCTTTAACACTGTCACTCAGGCTTTGGCTCATGATGGTCTCCATATGCTGTCCCATCTTGCTCTCTTCCACTTCTCCTGTTGCCTCCTCTACTGCCAGGAAACAGAGAAGGAAACATATGTCTGAAGCCTTACGTCATGCTTCAGTTCTCTTTGTGTTTTATTGATACAGGTATTGATACAGGATAGTGATGAATTCAACAAAGCGTAATACTGTTTATTGCTCTGCATCAAAAACACATCAGTGAGGTTCACCAAACACCCAGTGTATGCAGTAAAACATAGTAACAGCTGCTCAGAGTCGTAAAACACGCAACACGCGACATTAATCCATGAAGCCTCTTGTCTTCGTCGGTGTCCTGTGTGTCAGAGTGCTGGAGCTCCAACCCTCACAGCAGACCCTCGTTCACCAGCATCCTGAGGCGACTGCTGACCATCGAACAGTCGGCCATGTTTCAGATGCCTCTGGAGTCCTTCCACTCCCTACAGGAAGACTGGAGGCTGGAGATCCAGCAGATGTTTGATGAGCTCAGGGCCAAAGAAAAGGTGAGAAAAATATACCTGACTATTAAATATTTACTTTATGCATATATTCATCAATTTAAGTTACCAGCTGCTGTACATTATTAATTTGTAGTGGGAAACTAAAAAAACGCAAGAGTTTGCTTTGAATTATTCTAATTATTTTAATATGTTTATAAGATGAAAAGCTCAACGACAGTATTAAGTGGCTTCACTTTAACTTATTACCTAGCAAAATGCTGATTAAACAACAACGTCTGTCATAAAAACCAAATGAGACAATACATAACATAACAGTCAGGGCTATTTCAGCACATCGAGAACTTTGACTTCAGTACATTTTCTCATGTGCTTTTACTTGCATGACCCTTAAATGCAATGGAGGATTTTGTACAATGGTACAAGCTTTTATAGTACACAGGTCTGCCAGATAAAGAAAAACAAAAGGGAATAATGGACGTGGATAGTTAGTAATTTTTAAAACTGACTAAATACAAACATAATATAGTGCAGTTAAAGGTTCAGATTCAGCTCACTTTTTCTGTTCAGATGTAAAGTCTCCATTCAAGAGGAAAAGTCACGTTTCATGAGGGTGGAGGAATCTCACCATGTCACTATCTGTCGGAGGTGTTTCTCCACGTTAGAATTACTTTAGCAACAAGCCTATTGCAGAAGGAGGTGACAGATGAGATGTCGCTCTGCTAATAAACACCTTCCTCCTCCTCTCGTCTCCTCTTTGCAGGAGCTGAGGTCTTGGGAGGAGGCGTTGGCTCGAGCGGCCGAGGAGCAGAGGGAGCAGGAGGAGCAGCTGAGGAGGCGAGAGCAGGAGCTGGCAGAGAGGGAGATCGACATTGTGGAGCGAGAGCTGAACATCATCATCCACCAGATGTACCAGGAGAAGCCCAGCGTGAAGAAGAGAAAGGGCCACTTCAAGAAGAGCAGGTTGCTGAAGCTGGGCCGAGACAGCAACTGCATCAGTCTGCCCTCTGGTGGGTGAGAGCAGGAAGTGCAGTCCGGTTCTTTGCTGTCTTGAAATTATTATTTACCCAAAAGTCCAGGAAGGAGTCACATTTATCAAGTGACGTAATCTCTAAAACCTGTAAAAGACTTCAGTGATCACATGACTGACCACAGGCCAATCAGAAATTCACAGTACACGGATTCTGCATTTTCCGTTTTGTGCGTTGTTTAAATTGTTCAATTGCACAATGATAAGGTCAGAAAATGAAGATGTTTAGACGGTGACTGCAAAACAGTCTGTGCTAAATTTATTGGTTTGGTCTGCACCCTGTGCTCCAAAAAAACCCTGTATAACATCGTCTCAAATATTCACATGATAATTATTTACTAAAACTGCCCTATTCTTAAGCACATTGCTTAGGCTAATGCAGTGGACCTAGGTTCAAATCACAGGCTCGCGGGCTGGACAAAAATGAAGGAAACACACTGTGTAACTAAATATATAAACTCATTTCTTCAGGAAAACTCCATAAATATGTGTGCAGTGTGTAAGTCGGTGAAATCAGTAGTTTATGCAAGTGATTACTGTGTCTGCGTCTTGTAAGTTGTTTAAACAAAAGCAAGTTCAAGCAGCAACTAATCGGACAAACTAAAAGGACGGGAGGGAGGCAGCACCGGGCCCAGGTAGAGCCAGAGTGAACCATGACGACCCTGACAAACAGCAGATGACAGGCTGTTCAGCAGAGCTCACCGCAGTCCTTCCTGCAGTGTCAGAAAACGTTACTGCAGTTATCAAGGGCATTTAGGACAGAGACCTTTTTTAAGGAACATGCACAAAAGTTTTCTTTTTTAGTTTTACTACTACATTTGTTAGTGTTATATTCTGCATTAAACATCCAAAATCATAATCCAAAAAGAAACAAAGAAGATACACCACCCACAGGCACATAGGGCCTTAACAGGGTTATGGCCCTATGTGCTTTTTCAAAAAATGTACCTTTAATTTGAATATTTAGTGTGAACAAACTTTGCCTTTAAATGATCGTTCGTCCAACGTTCATTTGTAAACAACATTTTCATAACCTATGTAAAGTCCCTTTCTGTCCCAGTTGAACTTGTCTAACTTACATGGAATGAAATAGATTCTCATTAACAAATTTATATTGTAAAAGTTTGAAATTTGAACCTGGACCTAGCACGTGTGACTTTAAATTAATGTGTTTCCACTCTGCTGCTGTATTTTTTTCTTCACTATTCCCGCAGGTCTTTTTTGTGGGAGGGAGAAATAAGCCCTGAAAAACTGTACAAATGTAAAAAAACACAAATGCATATGAATCGAGAAACCAATTGAGCAACAACTGTTTCCTTGTTTTATAATTTATACACATGTCTTTCTAATTAAAACATGCTTAATATTTGCATTTTTTCATAAATAGGCTCTTAAAGAAATGTTAATTGATAAATGACAAAATTTAAAATTTACAGAATTTTTTTATCAGCTAAGCTAATCCAATATATCCTGCTGAAAGAATTATGTGAAAAGATTTGTGATACAGGACTTATCTTTAATAAATGATGTATTTTGGGAATTATATCTTGCTATTAGAAAGACAGAGAAGAAACTGTCAAACTGGCGATGTTGCACTCTGTTTTGGCCACTTATTTTAATAGTCAGAACCGTTCTACATGTCTGATGTTCTTCTCTCTGTGTGCTTTAGGCTTCGAGCATAAGATCACGGTGCAGGCGTCTCCCAGCGTGGACAAGAGGAAGAACCAGGGGAGTGAGAGCACCACCCCACCCGCCAGCCCGGGGGTCATACCCCGACTCAGAGCAATTAGATGTGAGAGTAAACACAAACAACCAGTAAACAACCTGTGGAGCACAACATGCACAAACTAATGAGCAGGAATCTTATATGGCAAATAAAATATTGGTCTTTGAGATATGATAAAAATCATACAGCATATAGTAACATACAGTTAGCATACAGTTGAAATGATTTCTGTGAATGTTCTGTCTAGATTTTATAAATCGTCAAAACTTGATGGTGATGAATCTTAGCGACGAAAAAAACAAAACTTGATGTGGAAATCATCATCATCATCGTCAGTGTCCTCCCGCCTCGTCTTTACTCTTTTTTTACTGCTTGTGTTGTCTCTCAGTGACACCGAGCGACGGCAGTAAGACGTGGGGCCGCAGTGCTGTGTGCAAAAAGGAAGAGCTGACAGCCAACAAGAAGAAAGGACGAACCTGGGGGCCGAGCTCCACCCACCAGAGGGAGAGGGCCGGCGGGGAGGATAAGTACGTAGACGTGGGCAAACGAAAACATATGATCTTTTCTTCTGACTGTAACGGCAGGAGAAAGGAACATGAGACATTTCTTCATGCGCGTGTTATCGCAGTAGATGGACAGAAAACAAGCATCACGACTCACACGACTCAGTTTCTGTCACTGCACATTTGTCAGGCACATTGTTATAAGAAAACTCTTTATGGAAATTAGTCAGATCTATATCGTGGACTGTATGTCAAGTTTTCTGTTTCTTCATTCGTTCTCTCTAACATATGTTATTTTTCTCACTCTTTCTGACAAACATGAGTCATGTAGCAATGGAAAAATCTTTTAATAGCTTAGTATTCTTGACATATTGAGAGTTTGGTTTTGAAGGAATATTCTGCTGTTTGCAGACTGAAATCACTGGGTGAGGGAAGCAAAGTTTGGTCGTCCAGTGCACCAAATTTGGGCAAATCTCCCAAACACGCACCCATGACCGCTGGCTTCTCCAGCTTGAATGAAATGGGTGAGTCTTTACTGTCATTTTCATTGTTTTTAGCTTCGTTCTCTAAGAAACGAGCTCATCTTAACCTCGTGGTTTTCTGTCCTCGGCAGAGGAGTGCTGCGAGTTTGAGGAATCACCCGGGTCTTTGCAGCCCTCAGAGACGAGCAGCAACGGGGCCATGGAGGACTCAGGTTCCCTGTGGAGCAGCCTGGGGTCCAACGCGATGCCTGTTGTTGGGAATGTGAGTCTGGGGCCCGGAGGCCTGGGGACCGGCGTCAGCTACCAGGACTCACTCCGCCGCTGCAGCCAGAGGAAGAAGAGCGACATGCTGTTGTTGGGTTGTGCCTCTCTGCTCGCGTCTGTCGCCCTTGGACAAGACCTGCTGCAGCTGGGAAAGCTGCAGGTATGAAAACAGGACCAGGGCTGAACCTGGGAACCCCCCACCTCCCCCAGCATTATTTTTAATCTGTATAATCTGTATAATCATAAATCATCAGCGTTAACCAGTAACATAACAGTGGCTAAAGTCACACTCACCAGATATCAGAGCGATAAATTACCATTGGCATAGAATAAAACTGATGTCTGCAGTGTAAACATGCTGCCAAATTATCAGGATCGATGCTGTTGACTCAAGCGTGAACAGGGATGGTTTTCCAACATCTTGTCAATTCAGAGTTTTAAAGATTTTACAACAGTGTCTGCACGTTTATTCATTTTCTTATCCAACCTGGTGACGTTTTTTACTCAGCACTAACATGGCCTGATGTTGTCAGGTGCTTCAGGACGAGCAGGACCTGAGAGAGGAGCAGCGAAAGAAAAAAGAGGGCCTCTTCCAGCGGACGGGGCGTTTCCGTCGCAGCACCTCTCCACCCAGCCGAAACCTCTCCCTCTCCCTCTCCAGGCATCATGATTCAGCGCTCGCCTGCATGGACCCTTCTCCCTCTGTCACACTCCTGTCTTTGTCCTCTCTGTCTGACTGCAACTCCACAAAGTCCCTCCTCCCGTCCGACCCAGACGATTATCCCCAGACCCCGGTGACGGGGGTCAAAACGCCGGCAGCACCTCCAGCTCCTGCCCTCAACCCGCTCTTAGACCTGCGGGCGGAGAGCTTCAAGAAGGAGCCCAACCAGTCGCTCACGCCCACCCACGTGTCTGCAGCCATGGCGCTGAACCGAGGGCACAGACGAACCCCTTCGGACGGGGCGATACGACCCCGCGCCCAAACTCTGGGGCACCACAGGACGCCGTCAGATGGGAGCATGCCCATGCCTCCTCCACCGGGGGCATCACACATCACAACCAACAAGGGTACAGGACAGTTTTAATATGTTAACATATGACAATATGGATTGGACCTAATGCACGAGGGACGTCTTTGCACTAAACCACATCAATGATGATAAAAATTTGATCTACATGATGTTTAGTGGGATGGATTTACAGTTAGAAAGACTTTTATATTTCTGCCTGAAATGACGGAAAAACACATGAATCTTCTTGTTGAACGTTACACAAATGTGTGTTTGGTGAGTAAAAATGCTGGTTATTCTCTGCTGCTTGTTACCCGATCGAAGGCTGCAGGTGTTTGATGTTTTCTGGTATTAGTATGAAAATGATTTCTCATCTCATTTATAAATATTAGAAAAATACATGTTCATATATGACAAAGAAAATCCACTTCTCATGTTTGAGAAGCTTCAACCAGAAGAGAGAAGTTTTTCTCCTATTCACTCATTCAAGCATGTTCTTTGTGTGTCTCTCTGATTAATCAGGTACACAGGACACTCTGGACATCCCTCGTCTCCCAGATCCCTCCACCATCTTTCCAGTTCCTCATCGGCGCAAAGCTCCCGCCCCACCCATCCCTGACCCAGATCGCCTCTGTCTCATCAGTCCCCTGGAGAGACCTAAGACGCTGGAGTTCGCCCCACGGCCGCGGCCCACCCCGGGCAGGATGAGACCCGACCCCTGGAAGCTGGGCTCTCTCTCTCGGACCCTGAGCTTGTCGCCGGGCAGCAGCTGTGACAGCCCGCTCGGCTCGGGGGACAGCAGCGCCAGTGCAGCGCGGCCCAACCTGATGGACATGGACATGGAGGGCCAAAATTTGGACCACACTGTCCCTCTGTGTGGAAAGCTGCAGCCGGCCACTCTGTGCGGACAACAGTACTCCTAATGAAAGACAGCAGGCGGACATGTCTCCTTTTTATGCATTTAAACCTGTTCCGGGACGTTAGGCCGAAGGAATGCCTACTGATGTCTGAGCCGAACAAACTGCAGAGAGTGCACCCACTGAAGTTTGCAAAAACACCCCACCTCTTGTCACGCATTCAGGCACTTCCTGGAAGCCATTCCTTTCGTGTGCCCTTGTAGTTCCCTGATCCGGGATGACAGCCAGCCTTTCCCTTGTAGTGCTCTCTAACCTGCACGACACTGAGGCTCCTAGAGGCCTCTCCTAAGCCTTGTAGTGTGTTCACCTTAACCAATACATTCTCCTCGGAGACCGGCTCTGCCCTTAGTGCCCATGAGCAGGTTGCATTTCCTTGAGACCTTCAGCTTTCAAAAGCCATTCAAGTACTTACAAAGGCACTTTTTGACTTTCCTAACTGTTCATTTCAGTCCATCTGCTTGTGCTGTTGCCTGTCTGTGTGGCCACCCACTTCCTGCTTGCTTCCTGCGTCCTACTCCAAAGACAACAAAGCCATTTCACCTGTATGTTCATGAGTTCAGGGGTGTTTCCCTGACAAACACAGGCGCCGGGCTGTTTAAAATCCTTAATAGAGAGTGTCCTTGTTCTCATTTTGCACGCGGCTTGTTCTGCCGGTACACAAACACCTAATTTGTGAGCTCTGCCTTCATCCCCACGTTTCATCTCTCCTGCATGGGGGTCAAAGTCCTCTTCCCTCTGAGACTAGGACAGGAAAAAGCCTTTTTCTGGAAACACTGGCAGACTGCTTACATCCTCAGCCTTGTACAGAAAAAAAAGTTTATTTTCTCAGTGCTTGCATCATCCCTGCAGCAGCCTGTTAGCAAAAAAGTTTTTTTTTATCGGTTTGGCAGGTGTGTTTCTCTTTGTGTGAATGTGCATGTGTTACTGTAAATGTGTGGATGAACAAAATGGGCTCGTTCTGGTGTGCCGGTGCTTTTTCAGTGCATGTTACTTTGTGTGTGGATGTTTCTACGTCAGCTACGTTTAGCATTTCTCCGAAAGAAGACCACTGGTGGCTACGCACATTCTCATCTCGTTTGTCTTTTACATGTATTTAGATGAAACCAGTCCTTGCTAGCACTCTGTCGTATGGATCCCATTCATGGCACCAAACCGAGATAGTGAGGGGAACATGCTACCTGATCTCAACATCAGCCTCGTGTTCATGTAAGACTGTTTTGAGGCTTCACAATCTCCCCCTCTGACCTGCTGTACACGACGGCGGCGGCTCTTTAGGAGCCACGTCGTGCACCTAATGAATCTCTGCGTGGACTAGTGGGCTCGGCACAAAGTGCTGCAGTCACGCCTGACAAATCAACTTTTATCTCTGGAGTTGTTTTCATACGGTGGACAGTTCGTCTGGGTTGCAGATGCCATTTACTTGACTGTGCAGATTTCTCTTGATGAGTGTGAATATGAGTATGAGTGTGAGAGTGTGTGCGGGGGTGTGTGTTGTTATTTGTATGGGATGGTGACAATCCCATCGACAGAAGAGTGAGCCCAAACTCATTCTCCTCGTGTGGTTAAGAACACTGAGTATTTATTGAATTTATTGTTATTATTGGAAAGAATTAATTATTATTATTACAGTGCTCTTCCTGGGATATCTGTATATATTTGTTAATATAACAGGAAAAAACAAGTAAAAGCTATGAAACTGCTTACTGAAACGTCCATGTTGTCTCAACCTGTGACATTTCTGTTTCCAATGAGGATTAAGTGTGACATGTGATGAATGAGAGAGGAATAAAAAAACAAAAACAGAGAAAGATGCTTCAGTGTCAGTGCATCGGTTTTTCCTGCCTTAATTTAAAGTATTGAAGAAGAAATTACTAATTCTAGACAATGAAATATTGTTATTAGGTCGTTCATGTAGGTGAATGAAACCATAAGCAGCCTTTTACTCATGTGGCCGCTCCGTGTTGAACTATAGTTTCTGCTAAATGCAGATAAAAATTACTATTTGCAGCACTGGGTCTGTAAATGTAACTAGCTCCACCACATTTGCTCGAGCTAATGCATCAGTATTTACAAAAACATGTATTATAATATTATTTTTGTATTCAAAACTTTAAGTAGTTGTACCTGTTGAATAATCCCAAGGTAATCGTGTTTGGGTGTTTTCATGCATGAATGCAGCAGAGACAAAAGCCACTGCAGTGACAGCGACTGTCCTCTAGGTGTCGTCACTGTGTCCTATGATGTCATGTCAGCTCTCAGCCTGCTGTTCTCCTCCATGGATTCATTCCTGTAGTTCTCTGTGACACTGCAGCTGCCATGAAAGGCTGGTGACGGTGCACTCACACATCAGCGCAGGTGATTGAGACTTTAGGGCAAAAACTGAAGCTTCAGAGTTGAAAGTAGAAATTTAAATGCCATACAAAATGTGGTATTCCACACTGATGTGATAACCTTTGAATGCAAAGACCGATCCATACATGGGCAACATACGCACACACACACACACACACACACACACACAGACACACACACACAAAAAATTGTCAGACATTTCTCTGCTGTGTCTGTCAGTGTGATCGCCAATCAAACTCCAATCCCGACGCCAGCCAGTTACCTAGCAACCCCTCCTCACTTCCATGGTGATGCTATTTAAAGCAACAACAAAGAAAGCGGTGAAAAAAAGGGATGTTGGGCCTCAAAATGAAGGTGTTAAAGAATCGGTGGAAAGCATGCGGCAGGCTGAGTGTCGTGTGATAGCTTCGCAGCTGAAACACAGTCACGCACAGTCAGTGTCAGTGTTTTGTTTTTGAATAATGAAGATGACGTGCACTATCCCTGTCTTTTGTAAAGCCACCAACTGTCTCTTCCAGCTGTGACGACCCTTGCGCACGTTTTCCTCCTTCACTTCACAGTTTTCGCAACAGTTTTTCGTCAATGTCCCATTGTTTATCATGCTGCCTTTCCCTTTTTCCTTTATTTCAAGCAGAAACTATGTCAAATTCTGATTATGGGGAGATTCAATTGGTCCTATCTAGGAGAGGAGGAGGAAAAAGGAAGGAATAGATGCATAAAAAGGGATTTGACAAGATAAAGAGAGTGGTTTGTCTGTTTTTTGTTTCCTTGCAGTGGGGAACACTTATCGGACAGACAGCCAGTCGGTGTGTCCTCATGACCACTGTGACTTAAGCTTTTTCACGTCATTACACCTGGATTCAAGTGTCACAGTAAAGTGACTTTACTACAATGACCCTGCTGAGGTGACACCAACTGTCAATCAATAATGTTGCTGTCACAAAAGGTTTGGAATACTGACCATTTAGAAAAGATCCCAGAAAACATGTTATTAACCAATAATCAATGACAGCAACAAGCAGCTGCCGTGTTCGGTGTGTCACACAAGTCTGGCAGGCGTTGCTTTATCTGTTTTTTTTTTCCTTTTTATGTTTCACAAAACCACAGGGTGTGGCAGGGAGCTTGTTACTGATGTCAGCACAGCTGTTGGGTTCTGGTGTTTATAATGAGACCTGCAAAATTACCTGCCCCCATTATGTGTTTCACATTAACACTTTGTTGAACTCACACCTTGTGTGAATTCTTATGTCTTACGTATTTTATAATTAATGAGGGTATTACAAGTTTACATCCATAAGCTGAAGCACGCAGGTCCACTTAGTACTAGGTCTTGACATTTAGAGGTTGTACATTTTTTTTTCTAAGCACTTGAATATAATGGGCAAAGTCATTTCATTGGGACTGCTAGTTCTATAAACTCACATATTAAATCAACCTGGTTGGTCAGCAGCTTCTATCTGCTAGACAACAACAGCTCAGTGATGAGAGGGTCATGGCTGCTGTTTTTAGGAAGAGTCAAGATGTAACACAACTGTTTTCACAGGCTGAGCAGGAAACTCATTCAGTTTTTCTGTTCCACGTCCTATTAATAGGTGTAAAATCAGCGAAATCGTCAGTCTAACTGAAATGACTTGGCTTGGACCACACAACAACGTTATTCCTCTTTATTTGAAACTTTATTCATAATCTTTGTTTACCAATCAATAGTGCATTCCCAGGCTAGCAGTTCAGTTCATGGAGGCCTGTTGGATGTTCGGATGCTGAATGGAAAAAAAGGCCTCTTAGGAGCGAGGTGAGACAAAAACGCAGTCGTAGCCGTGACGTCCACCAGCTTCATGTCCCCCTTTTGTTTTTGTCTCAATCAACACAGAAACAAACAGGGTGGAGGTCTGTGGCTGTGAGGAGCAGCTCCGTCCTCCGCTGCCAGTTCCCCAGAGTTCACATCCACTCCTGTGTTACTGGTCGTCTTATCGTACAGAAACAGACGCATCGGGTCAAAGGTCATTCAGGGGTGGGCACGGCGTAAGGGGGATTCTAAGGGCACTGCACATACTCTGAACCAGTTCTGAATCCCTTGACGACAGGGACGTCAACAGAAATACCAACAAATACAGATACAGTCACAAAGCAGCTCTGTAGAGCAGCTGCAGTATGGTTCTCTTTTCTATCGGCTGCTTTTCTTTTTCATTCATAAAGAAATTCAGTAAAGTAAACCATAAAACTTTCCTTTTTTTTTACATTTGTATCATATATTCACAAAAACTACTTTGACATTTGACAAACATTTACCTCAAATGACATCAAAGTAAAACAGCAAAAATAATACAGCCAGTATTTTTACTTCTCCGTCTCTTTTTCTTGTGCTTTTTGTCATTTTTAAAAGCCACACTGACATAGAGACGGTGTCCCTCTCTCTATTTGCACAGACAGCGTGTCAGATTATGTTCACAATAACAGACTCAGACTCAGCTCTGCCATTAATCGAGACCCAATTAGCGAGAAATCAACGTGTTTTATGTGCAGTTTGATATCTCTAGACGGTCATAGTACAAGATGAGCTAGAATGACGAAGCACAGCGAGACAAAAACAAGATAGCAGACCGGTGCCATGGAGAGAGGAACCATGGGAGGAGACCTATCCCCGAGGGGTCCGTGGGTGAGTAGGCTCAGCTCAAGCAGCCATGGAGACAGAGTCTACAGGTGCCATTGCTCAATGTTGTTTGTTAATTTATGTCCTTTGGGAAATCAGACAGAAAGAAAATAGCAGAGCATGGAGGCACATTACAAATGCATCGTATGTTTGAGTCCTAATCAACCCCCGAGCTGCGGGACAAATAAAATTCAGCGTTTTCACTCAGTATTCTTTACAATGTGGCATTTATTTTGGTCTAAAGGTGCTTTACTTCAGCTTTGGACTGAGAATGGTATCAGTCTTTTCACAAATCTCTCTGAGAAAAAGCTAATTTCTATAATGCCAAGCTTTAAGCAAATGTCACAGCCAATAAGTTATCTTCTTGCAACACGATGCATCTGATTAAATACTGACACACTCAGAGACCAAAACTATGTGACCATCCCTCCAAAATATTGCATTGTACTTTTGAGATAAATTTTAATTTTATATTTAGACCCATGCTTCTGAAACATGCCGTATAATCGTATCAAATATCAGTATTAACTGATTCACTGCATTGGGAGCAGAGCCATTGTTCATAGCAGAAATCTGCATTTTCTGCTATGACAAGACAAGACATCTGCTGTTAAGAGAAATCAGTCCACATTTTCTACATTTCTACACTACATTTACAACATTGTTTCAGTCACAGGGCCCTCAAAAAATTCCCATAATGGAATATATATAAACATATATATGTATATATAAAGCTTGAATGGATGTAATGCTCATGGTTTCAGATGACTGCATACTTTTGGCCATTAAGAGTAAAACGATAAATCAGCGCTGAACTTTGTTGCAGCTGCTTTACCGGGGCTGAGGATGGCCTACTTGTCCCTCTACTAAAAACCTCTCTGTATCATGCTGGTCTCCTCACGCATGGCGCTGTCTCTCCAGAGTCCCATTGACACACTTAGGTCCCTATTTACCTCTGAGCAGGTCACCGGAAAAGTGGGGAGCGAAATCTTTTATATAATATAGTCTTTCTAAGATTTCCTCTTGCTCCTCCTTTGGAAATACTATTCTGTCTCTCATCGTGACTGAAGACTGAAGTTAATATATTTAAAATCCCCATTTTCCAGATATATTGTATACCTATTCTACCGCTGTGATCACAGTCCGTCACCACCCTCTGGGTTAATAAAGGGCAGAATAATTAAAATAGAGCTATGAGCAAACAGTGTAGTGGCAGCATGCCATGACAGAAAGCAATAGAGCAGATATAATCCTTATCCATACATCGGAAATAACTCTCTGGAGCCGCATGTTACATGCAGGAGGTGGGCTTGCACATAAGAAGGAGAAAACTGGGTTTCATGGCATCAGAGACAAGGAAAATTGAGGTCATGCTTTCATAAATCCAACTCAACCCAACCTTCTGTAGAACAGGGCAAGCAGATTTGAGTCTGTGGTAAAGCTACCATAAAAGCTATAGTTGTGTTATTAATGATTTGGCTTCACGAGTCACGAGAGAAGCAGTGGCAAATAATTTATGTGTGTTTAGAAAGCCGGTCATGGATAGTGTCTAAATCTAAATCCTGTGTGTTATCTGTCCTCACAGCTCTATGCTGTCATTTTTCTATCAACGGACAATACATTGAAAGAGGAAGAAATCTCAAACGGCTCACTTTTGATAAAGCTCCGAGGTGGTGGTTCGGGCTGTCGGGACAGATGCGTGTTGATGTTTTCCCTGCACTGACGCTGTGTGGGAAGCTTCAGCATTAGTGATAAAAAGTTGGACCTTCGTTTAGAGAAACACCGCAGCGTTTCTCACTGTGAGAGTGGATCTCCATCCAGCCAACGGCGGTTGATGGAAGTCCGATCCCATTGGCTATTTTCCATTGTGACATCATTGACGGTAGGATGGGGGGGTGGGGGGGGGGGTTGAGAGTTTCAGCAACATGGTGTAACCTTGCGGGGGGCTTGGACACACAGTAGCAAAGAAAGATCCACTGAAGAGTTTTGTCTGTTCGCTGCACACACAGACAAGGTCGAGAATCGATTACCTACTGAACATGATGAGCGCAGAAAGCAAATTAAAAACTAGCAACATATGACAAATGCTAGAATTAGCCCTTGAATTGAAACAAACAGTCCTGAAACAGAGATAAATGGCATTCTGGAAAGAAAGCTGAGACAGACAAGCGACAGATTAAGCGCGGAGACAGGCTTGAGTGAAAGATTCCGAGTCTGTCCCACAGTCTGGGTAATGGGCCTGAGTGAGCCCTGTTGGAGTATGATGTACAATCAAATTGGTTTATGGTCTTGATATGTGTCACACACACCCCTCACTATCCCCTGCTTATTTTCCAGCCTGCCTCCACACACACACACACACACACACACACCCCTGCCCTATTCGTGGTGTGGCCGAGCTTCCCAACCCTGATGTTCTCCTCAAGAGTTTGAAATACGATGGAGAAAGAGAAGGCAGAGAGAGAAGAAGAGAGAGCGAGAGAGCAGAAACGAAATGCGTCTGATGTTTTTTAGAACATTTACTACGTCTCGCAAATGTCCATTATTCACATGTATGTTTTCTAGCTCCTTTTTTATTCCAGCACAATGTTTCTCATGAGTATAATACAGTTTTTTTTCTTCTTTTTTTCTCCTTTTATTCGTGTGTGTTTGTTCAACCGTCTGTGTCTAGGGAGAGGAACCACAGCACCTGAGGGAGGAAGGGAAAGGAGAGGAGGAAAAAGAAGGATTAAGGAGGGGAGGTTTCAGATGAATTTGATATGTCTCCTGTTTGCGTCCACGGGATTGGATCTGTCTCTTCTGTCTATGGCTGTGCCGCTGCCAGATGTTGATAGAGGAGGTGGAGACAGGGAGGGTCGACATGGGGCTCCTCATAGGGTCAAAGGTTGAAGGGTCAAGAGGTCGAGCACTAGCCCTGGGTCTCTTTGCCACTTTCTCGTTCCCGCTGTCCACTCTTGCTCATCTTCATCTCTGTCAGCTGGATGTACCGCAACACATTAGTGTCTGTGATGCAGACAGGAAGAAATGGAAAATGTCATGACATTGAGTCGTGGCATCAAAACAAAAGTTTTACGTCAATCAATGCAACCTCATTTAGTAATGCAGTGAAATTTCAGAATGTTTAATGGTCAAATTACACACAAATTACTTTGGTTATAGAAAAAAAGAAACAATATGTTTCTTGTGTCATCAAAGTGCCATTCATGTTTTTCACTGACACTTCATATCTAATAAGCAGTTGTAAATCCTTGACGTGAGCCAACCACATGTGAGATACTGTAACGACCTTACAAAGATTCGTCCAAAACGAGAATACGAGGACAGAAGGCTAAATGTCTAATATTTAGAACGGGGAATCATTCATTACTCCCACGATGCTCTGCAGCGCTCATGCAATCAAAAGTTTTTAAAGGGTATAACCAGCATATACACGCACACTACATCACATACTGATCCACTGTGTGTGTTTAAACAGCCAAAACCTGATGACTTTAGTGCTGTGGCTCATCAGAGAGGAGATGAAATATTCTCGTACTTCAGCTCAGTAACTGGCTGTTTTTCTTCTACTGTTGTAGCTACAGTATAATTTCTTCAACGCGGTAAATTTGTCCTATCTGATTAAAAATAAATTAGAACTGGAATAAATCAGAACAGTTAAGTAAGACTTAACCGTAGCCAAGTTGTTGATATTTAGAACCATTATTTTCCATGTGCATGAACACAAAAATTAATGACATGATTTACAGTCTTTCCAACAGTTATATGCTTTTCCACAATTAATAAGTGCTTTACCAAAGGCAGGGAAATGTCAGTTTGAACAATGTGAGCAAAATATATCTCCGCAAAGGCTTTAGAATAAAGCAAACACAGTCCTCAGCACTAAATGATTATCTCTACTTAAATATATAATTTTTATTTATGTTATAACAATAACGCTGCAGAACTCTACTTGTTTTTTTAGTTCTATCAGGTCATTTATTGTGTGAGTGAAACCTCACCTGTCGGTTCGCGGTTCTTGGCATCACGCAGGTAGCGTAGGGCACATTCATAGTCACCCAGGTGATAGAAGGCGATGCCGGCTCGATACATGGCCTTGAAGTGGTCTCTCTGGTGGCTCAGCACCTTCAGACAGTACTCTTTCACTCTCTCATAGTTCACCAGCTCCGACTGCAACAGACATGCTGCAGGAGGGAAGACGGGAAACAAGTTAGTAAGTAAGTTTGCAAGACGCAAGTGCTTCCAAAGTGACTGTTATACTGATGGCAGCGATTTACTGAAACCATTTGTTACATTTTGCAAGAAAGACGCGATTGTCCCCAGAGTTTAAAATAAAGACGCTTTATTGTGCTGACATCTCACTCTGTGCCTTTTAATAGAGCCACAGTGAAATTTAGCCTCAACAGTACTTCCTCAGGGTGGCAGCGAGCGGACTATAAATAGCTGATACTCATGTCTGACGGTGTAAAGAAGACACTAAAAGTCGTGCAAGCAGCTTGAGCCTGTGGTGGACGAGCAGTTTGCACATGCTGCTGCTGAGCTCGACATGCAGAGCATTAAAAATGGGGATATTTCAGCTCGACTGTAATGGATTGAACTCTGCGAAGGCGCCATGTCATTTTCCCCTGATTTAGCAAATGCCGGAAGAATAAGTAATGGTGCAATTTCCAGATTTTTTGAACACAGTAAACACACACTAGGCATGTCAGCTAAACAGAGAGATCATAGAAGACCTACAATCAGGAACTGTTGATTTGATTAGTTAGTTTGATTTTGATTTAATTCACATATTTGTGATATTTGTAATATGTTACGGTGGTTACTTTGGGGTTCCCAGTGGGTGTCTCGCCAAGACCACCTCACTCCCTTACCCTAACTAAACTAAACCCAAGCTCCGAAGAAGCTGGGTGAGGCAGCAGGACAATAACCCTGAACATTAAATTAAATCAAATGGCTTTGGAGAAACAAAATCCACCTTTTGGAGTGGACCAATCACAGGCCAGATCTCCACCCAATATAGATGATATGAGGACTTTAAGGGAGATGCTCACACCTAAGAATATGGCTGCACTGAAGCAGATCTGCAAGGAAAATTCCTCCCGAACATTGTGCAGGAATAACGCGCAGCTACTGGAAAGACTTCTCTGAGGTTATCGCAGCCAAAGGTGGTTGAACGAGTTGCTAAAACCTCACAACCGTTACATTTTCCATCATCGCTTTCTATGTTTAATAGGTGTGTTCAAAAAAACATACATTATCATGATTGTTTGTGTTTTATCAACTTAGAAATACTGTTTGTTGATATATGTGACTCAGATCAGATCACGCTTCATTATGCAGAAAACCAGAAACTGTGAACAGAGCCGTTGCTTTTCCTTGTGGAAATGTGCTGCAACAAGAGGCCGTAAGAGAACACGTCAAATTCATATGTGTGGTGGAATGACATGTGAGTGGTGAGGCACTGTAATAAAAAAAGAAAACACAGATATAACGTGTAACTCCTCAAAAATAAGCATTTAATTGTATTTATCAGCAGCACTTCACTGACTGCAGTTCTCAACAGATAAGCTAAGATCAGAATTACTCCATTAGTAAATACACACACACACACACACACACACACACGGCTTTTAGTCCACCACAGCTTTAATATGCTTGCTGATGGCTCAGTTATTTGATCACTCAAACATTACTGCTCTCTCGAACACACAAGCTCATTCTTCCACCTTCACTTCATTTCTTTTTCTCTCTGACATTATCTTATAATTTCCCATCCACATTTCTGTCCTCCAGCACTTCCATCACATCCCAGCTTCTCTCCCCTTGATCTGACTCTTTTTTTTAATCCTCTGACCATCCTCCATCTTTCTTTTGAGTCTGCCCTTGACACACAGACAGTTCTGTAAGTAACATGAGTCAGGAACTATTAGCTGGGAGGCAGGGTGAGTCACGAGTGAGAGACAGGGAGCAAAGAGACGCCGAATAAGGAGGAGGTTTGTGTGGGAGAGGCTGGGGCGTAAAGTAGAGGAAAAGAAGTTCGACCGAGGGGAAATGAGGAAAGATGGTGTGTTAGAACTTGTTCTACTGCTGAACCTTTGATACATACTGTAAATGGCATGTGTGTGTGTGTGTGTGTGTGGGTGTGTGAAGCAACACTGTAAAGCATTGTGGATGAAATCACTATATGAGTGGCCATTTACCATTAGTCCGACCCTTCTGATGAAACGCTCAGTCCTTGACTATTTCTCACTCAAGCTTTTTTCCAATCTGTTCCTCACACCTTACACACACACACACACACACACACACACACACACACACACACACACACAAATATTTGTCTTACCCATCAACAACACAAGTGCAAAACACTAAATAATTTATTAGGGGCATCAAGGGGATGAACTAATTCAAAATTATCAATATGTTTTAATATTTAGTAGTGAAGAGGCATATGTCTGGGAGATGCACAACATTATGTTTACTTCAAGTGTATTTTTGTGTTTTCGTTGAGTCACTTGCTCAAGATGCAGCAGTAAACATGAACTTGTTATCTACATGTTATTAAATTGAAATGCATAATATTTTGACAAGTATCCTTTTAAATTATTTAAATAATTTTAAACCAAAATCCAGTTCATAAGACTGTGGTTTTTTTTCATAGTGTGCTGATCTTTTTTTTTCTTTTTTACCTATATGATCATCTAATTGCTCTTATGATTTGGCCCCATTGGACGTGAAAAAGTGAAAGTGAATATATGTTACCAATGTCAGGTTTTAGTTAACGTTTGAACAATGCTTTATTATATGTATTTAAAAAATATATAGTTTATCACAATTGTCACAAAGAAACACGCAATAACAGTGAGAAGTACAAAAGCAAGCTTGACAAATGTCTTACTTTCAAATAACGTGTGGTTCAGCTCAGACCAGAGCAGCAGGGTCGAAGCTGCTCACTGCCTCACAATTAGCATCTCAGGATTTGGTCCATTTGATGTTTTTCTCGCAGCCTCCAGATTCTCTTGGTTTCCCTGGCTCAGCTAACACAAATCCACATATCCACACCTGTCTCACACACACACATCTGTCTCCAGTCTGCTCTGGTCTATTGTTCCACCCACCGACCCACCTGCTCTGATTTATAAGCCCCTGGGCTCTGCCACTATCTGGAACTTTCACTGAACTTTGCTCTTTTGGTCGTGCTTGCTGGACTCCTGCAACCGACTGTCAGCCTGCTGCAGTGGGAATCACCTCTACCTCTGCTCTGCCCATTTCCACAGAGTCCACTCCTCTATTGGTTTTTACAATCACCAGCTGTGACACGACTGTTCTCATCCCCCCACACGCCCATCCATCATCGTCCTCCAGCAGTGAATGTGGCTGAGTTTTTTCAGAGGATTCAGTTACAGTCCATAATGGCCTAATGGCTGACGCAGTTAGAAGGTTCACTGGGACTGACACACTAACATGTGATGCACACTCACACACCAAGTGCATACAGCCGGTGCACAGTCACCAATGACACAGCCAGAAACACAAGCACAATCAGAGCAACACAGGGGACTGCCAAAGAAGACGTGAGGGAAAGCACGATTTGGATGAAACCCGCCCACTACACCATGTATCGACATAAACAGGGAAACACAAAATCACAAGAAGACGACTTTAATGTGATGTTAAATGTTCGTTAATAGGTTATGTGACTATACAAATATGCAGAAACTCACACACACAAAAGCTGTGTGCACAAGTGATGACTGGCCGGCCGCACCCTACTGGCCCATTAGGCAGATGGATAGCATGCCAGAGGAAATACAGAGTGTGGTGAGATGCATTAGGGTGTGATAATGACGGGATCATCAGGGCAGGCTGGGCAGCGACACAGACAGAGGGAGCGATTCGCTGGAGCCAAGATGTTACAGCCTTTCAGACGTGTGTCTGACGGCTTCTGTTTGGGCCCTGTATGTAATAGAGGTGCGGCTGTGATTCCCACAGAGAAATTAAAAGAGAAACGATTAAAGCAAACAAATTTCTGGAAGATGTGCTTGAATTTCGTTTTCTTATTAAAACCAACTTGGTTTTGCTTCCTGATTGGTTTATCTCACTGTCATAATTATGTCAAGTGGGCGTTACAGTGAGTCCACTGGTTGCCTCTGGTCACCAATCTGGTTATATTTGTGATGGTTTTATTAACCACGATCTTTCCCCAAACATAAACAAATACGTATGTGCCGTAATCATAACCATCATATACTTGCTACAGTATAACCATAATGTTTCCTTATGGAGAGAATGGAAGAACCCTAAAAAGACAAAATGTTGTTGGCTGGTGAGACTGTACACAGCAAAATTGTCAGTGAAAACTTAAGCCTGAGAGTGTTAAATTTATACTTTCGAAGTGTTAATTTAACACTCTGACATATGCCACATGACAGTAAACTGAACAGTTATAAATAGAGATTTTGAACAGACGCTTGGATGAATAAGGAACTTCAAGATACGACTGTTTGTTCTGGAGAGTATCCTTCCTTCACGGCAATCCCGGGTTTGTCATCTCTAGATGATATGAGAAAATGATTATAGAGGAACGAGACTGCACAAAGTCACACAAATTCCCCTTATATATAAAAACATGGACCGAAGAATGAGCTGGCTGTGACACACATGGAGAAAGGAAGGACAAAGTGGAACAGAAATGTACTTAAAAATATATTTGAATTTCTAAAAGCCAACAGGTGTGTTGCTGTGTATGCGTCGGCTGGTGTTCGTGTGTGTGCGTTTCTGTTGCCTGGGTGTCAGATGAGAGATGTGGTGAGTGGGAGTGGTTAACACATGCTCAGGAACCCCACTGGCTCGCCCGAAGCATCACGTCTGAAAAAACAGAGTCTGCATAGAGACTTGTTCTCATTTAGCCGACAGAAGGCAAAAGCCTAGAGAGAGAAAGAAGTAGAAAAAGGCAGGGAGCTTAAATAAGACAAGAGAGGGCGAAGGAGGACAAAGATGGAGACGGAGACAGGACTGACAAGACAAACAACTCTAGAAACAACAAAGGGAAAATCAGGACAGGATTTCTGCGTGAGAGGCCCAGGACAAATGCCGAGAGAAATAAACGAAGGGCAAATGTGTTTCTTACTGCTTCTTCGCCCATCGCTTTCCTTTACACTGTCCCACGCTGTGTGTGCTTTTAACCCTGCTTCATTTCCTCCCTGCGTCTGACTGATGTCCCTCTCCATCACCCCAGGTGTGACACAACACTCCAGCTAATTTTAAGCCGCCGTGGCCCTGGTGATTAGTCTGCTGTCCATCTCCTTGTAATTAGTTCTTCGGGAAGATAATGGCAGATGGAGAGACCCATCACTCTCGCACAGACACACACTCTAGTTTCCTCACACACACACCAGCATCCATCACTGACCCTCGTGCTCCACTTCTCCGTGTCTTTCTCACTGTGCACCCGCTCACCTTGGAGCAAAGACTGCCCTGCCCTCTTTTCATCTTTCACCACATCTTGTGTCTCTCCTTTACCAAACATGTCCTGTCACTGATTTTTTTTTACAGATCCAATTGAAAAAGTCATCATCATGACATCGTCTCAAAGACACATGCAGGAGCAAAATCGGATCCAACGTGCTGACGTCGCACCTCTAAGACACTGTAGCTGGACTCTCCAGGTCAGTTAACAATGGCTCCTCCTTAAAGCATTTTTACAAATGATTTTTCCTGTTATTGGGAGGGACAGGGCTAGAGTTCCCGGCTCAATGTATCCCTAGGGTTTGTCTGCATTGTCATGACAAAGCATTTATTCCAACTTTACCAGCCACCACCCGCTGTTTTATGTTTCTTTGGTCTCTCGTGTCTTAATTTGTGAGAAGTTGTCCTCTTGAACTCCACGTATAATAGCTGTTGTAGCAGATCCACTACCAGGACCGGACCAATCAGAAAACTGGACTACTGGTTTTGTGCAGACATTTAGGCTCACAGCTCAAGGTAAAACATAGATCCTGTTATAACTGTGCAAGTCATTTCAAAAGTTCTGACTACTTTAAAGGGCCATGACGAAATGTTGTCATACTCACATGCTAATGTAAAACAACCTGCAGCATTAGACTATAATAAATCAAATTTTATAATTTGCCAGCTGTATTACAGGAGCAGTCGTTATTGCTGAAAAAACAGATAATGTATGGATGTACTGTATCTCACTGTATTTGAACCCAAACCTTGATATTTCCCTAAACCCAACCATGACGTGTTCTGCCTCTGCATTTATTATTGGATGCCAATGGTCTACTGAGGTGAACTATGGCACACTAACCCACATCTACACTTGATAAATATGTAATTGTTTGATAACTTTCAAAATGGGCTCATCCCTGCTGTCAAAGATATGAATGTTATGCTGACGTAAACAGAGATAAGTTAAATGAAGAGTTTATTTATATTCAAGCATTATTCTTTCCTTATACTGAAAATAATATCAGCCATTCTGGTCCATTGTTGGGGCTGTAATGCTCGTGTTAATCTCAACTGGGATCAATACTTATTAATTTAATTATGTGTTCTGACATCTTATCTTATTCAAACCCCGTCCCGTCACTCTCATAATCCAACAGATGATGTGTGTCAAGCACTTTTGTTGGCTCTCTTATATTACTGTGAATGTGACATAACGAGTATCAAACTGGAATCTTTCCAGCTGGAATAAGTGTAAAGACTGATGTAAGATAATGAAAGCTCATTCGATCATCAAATCGCTTTTTAAAAAGTGGTGCAGATGATCTCTTTGAATCTTTATCACTACAGTGGTAAGTGCAGCTGCGTATTGTGTCACAAAAGCCCCGGAATTACTCGCTCTTCTTTGACTGTGCGGCCTCATTGGCCCCCGCAGGCCCCTCTGGGGTAGCTACAAATGAGCAGTGCCTGGATCAGCCTTATAGATGAGTCAGAGGTTATTTTTGATGAGCATGACTATTCTAAAGAATACAGAGGGTGTATGGAGGATGCAGAAAAGGCCGTGAGATGTACATTTGAATGGACAAGTAAGTAAAGAGATTTTATTAGGACAGAAAATTGCTATCATGTTCCTCATGCTGATACATTATAAATACTGCATGAAGGAATAGTTCAACATTTTGGCAAAACAGCTGACTTGCATTCTTGCGTTTTTATGCTGACAGTTAGGAAACATGCCATTCTTATGTCTCTCTATAATATATGAATCTACAGCCAGTAGCATTCCTTATGCCACATTGCCTGCCATAACATTCAAATGTTGAGCCTCATAATTCTAATTCAGAGTCCCAAATATCGGGTAAATCCAACTGTCTCTTTTTCAAAATACAATTTTAACAATATTGAATCAGCTAACTGAGAAATGTTTATTTGTATATGATGTCACTTATTAACAAACCACCCCAAATACAGTCCGTAATGCTTGGACTAATTAATTTAGATGTGTACAAGATGTGTGAGCACAGCTCACTCAGTTTCCTTTTCCTCTCGTATAAGAACCAACATTGCATGAATACAGCATTAGTATGATGACAGAATGAAATAGTAAGTCTGTCCAAGAGAAACAAATGCCAAATACTCACTATTTAACACCTTGAAGTGAAGAAATTGACCAATTCATTTAAAAAACGAAATCTGTCATCAGTCAACCTTGTGTTTGTAGTAGTCTCCACACAGCAGGGGTCTTGCCCCCCTCTAAACCCCCCTGGCACATTGATTGCGTTAAAACACCGGCTGGGCCTGTTGAACTGCTGGTACATCAAACACATTTGCATGGATTACCCACAGCGTCACATTGATCCTGGGAGTGAGGGGAAATCAAGTAACCGGATTATTCTGTTAGATCTCACTGAGAGCAAGGGGCAGAGCGAAGCTTTTTTAAAAAAAACCCAACCACATATTTTTTCATGTTTACTGAAAGATCAGACACACATTGTCTCTGAAGTGTGTTCAGGGTTTCCGACTTACAATTATGCATCTCACAGGTCCCAGATGTGTGAATCTTCTACCTTATTCTATTAGTTTGCACACGCCCACATTGTTCTGCTGTCCTGAAATAGTCACTGACTCAGGATTAATGCTCATCTATTTAAATATTTATACAAGTGAGGAGGCTATCTTCTCTATGACTTCACCCAAGATGAAATCATTTAATGCTCTCTATTGCACTTTGCATTTCCTGAACTTGTAGGCTGAGCAATGTCTTGTCCGTAATATAAGCCCACGGAACTCAGGGTGGGTCTTTGTGGGGTTTACTCGAGAACTCTAAAGGAAATGAGGAGAAGTTCATGAATTCATTTAACTCAATAAAACGAGTATATGTCTTTTATCTCATTAAGTATCCATGGGCCAATAAGGATTGTACATTGCTTTTGCTCACATGAGTAAAGACAGACATTCAAATGATAAGTGCAATTTAATAAAGCATAAAAGAGACTTTTATTGACGGATATCTGCAGTTGATCTCCCTGACAGAAACGTCATTTTGTCGTGGCCCTTGGCGAGGCCATTACCTGATTGGTGATGTCATCTGGACACTGTTGCCTTTCGCTCAGCAGATCTTTGACTGCTGTCTTCCGCTGCTGTCAAACACGCTTCTTTCAGCTCTAACCACATGCTCGCCATTCAAATAATGTCAGGTAAAATCAAGGCTGTTTTTGTTATCGATCCAGTTCCTTTTTTATTGCCATGTTTTTTTTTGATGCTCTATGTACAGCCGTATCTATGGGAAACATGCTGTCAGCATATTGGGGTAACAAGATAGTTTTGGAAAGGTCAGCATAGATAGTGCCAAATGACTTGGCTCTGGATCTCATGGGGTCAGCATTTATCTGCGAGGAAGATGAGCTGTCTCAGTCAGTACTTTAAGTAAATTTATGGTAAGAGCATGAGCCTTTATAATTTCTAAAAATGATACAGCCATGTGCTGGCAGCCAACATTTATTATTCCTTATCAAGCTGCTAAAAGACATGAGAAAACAAATATATTTTACAATCAACGAGTTTAAACCCCCATTGTTTCTGGTCACTTGTGGACAGCAGCTGGTTTTGAAGCTTTCGTACTAAACATAAGTACCTGTTGCATCTGAAAGCTACATGCCTTGAAACAAAAACTAAAAATAATAGCATTTTCCAATGTGAACATAAAAAATCTTGAATGTTAAAATGAAGCATGTGTGTCAATAATAGATGGAAACTTGATTAAGGCAACTCAAAATGTTCTGTAAGGTTATCATGGCAAGTGCCACCTTTGAATTGTGATTCATTGTTTATAGATAGAAAAATTTTGCTCCTTTGGGAATCGCCGATTACTATGGATTAGCAAAATGTGCACAACAAAACCTTTACTGTATATTTCACTGCTGTCATAAACAGTGTGAAGTAAGGTTTCAATGTCAACCCCCAACAGTGCGTGTAATGAAGCAACGCTCGGTCCAGAGGAGGCCAAACAGGGAAAGCTCAAATAGCGACCAACATAGCTTTTTATGAGCATGGCGCTGTGTGGATAAAAATAAACAGCCAATTGGTTTACTCTGCCCTGTCCGCTGGAGCACAGGCTGTTAGACGGGCCCAGACTGTCATTACTGATTGCTTACAGGGGATGAATTTTTACAATTTCCTGATCCGTCTTCCACTCACACATCTCTGTCTCTCTTTGGGGTTGTCAGGAGAAGGCACGTGTTTCAGTTATTCCTCAGCTGATAAACTACAGACTAAAAAAAAAGCTTTGACAGACAACGAGACTATTTTTCAGAAGTAATAATAAATAACATGGCACACAATGCATGTCAAATGCTTGGTCATAAGATTTGTTTTAATAAATACCAGAGGTGTCTGAAAATCGACATTAATTTAACTGGCATTTTATTAAGAGCAATGTGCTTTATGCTTATCGGTATTATTTGACTAATGTAATAAATGAAATATAGTTTTGTTTGTTTTGTCTTTCCTCAAAGACAATACTAGCCCCTTTTTATCATTTTGACTTTATATATTTATATAAAGGTCTTTTCTGGTCTAGTTCGTCTTCCTTCATGCCTCCCTCTGCATCTCCTCTCTCCCTGCCTGCCCCCTCTCTTCCATCTCCTCCTGACAGATGACTGAATCTTACTGTCTCTTTTGACAGGAGTCTTCTGGGTTTGTCAGGGTTGTGATATAAATCAGCTTGGTCTGGACTGGATTTCTCAGCGCATTCGCTTCGCAATGAAAAAACAAAAAAACACAACAAAAAAAGAAATACAGCTCTGAGAAGATTTCCTCTAGAGGTCATAGAGTCCTTGTTCTTTACAGTCATAGCCTTCCACCATGTTTAGGAGCTCTTCCAGTTTATCCTTCCTTTTTGCTTTCACTCTCCCATTTCACCCTCTGGATGCCCATTCACTGACTCACCCTCCCTCTTTCCTCCAAATAGCTGTGCGGCTTGGTACACGAAGGACGGTGTGGTGTTAGTGGTACAGTAGCTGGAGGGACAGTCGTGCTCCTGACAGTATTTCTACACCATCTGTAGCTCTGGCACATGACGTTCCCATGGTTCTGCTCTGGCCATCCCTCCAATGGCAGACGCACATGCACAGAGGGAGGAAGAATGCCAAGCGAACCCCTACCCATCCCCCTTCTCACCATCACATGGTATGTCATCTCCTCCTCTTCCTCCTCCACCCTTTACAAGCACACTGCTTTTTTTTTACTGGGCATCGTCTTGTTCATCTATTTATACAGTACAACCCTTCTTCTCTCCTCCTCACACTCTTTTTCCAGCTTTATCTCATGCACTTCATGATGTCCCTTGGTGACTGAGCTGGCTGAAGATGAAAGAGAGGAGTTTTCTGTTCTGTTCTGCTTTGTAAGCATGCATTGAATATTCACTAGCAGTGGGTCAGAGTGGACTGGTGAAATCAGTCTCTCTGTGGTGTTACACATCACTGATGCTATTCTAACACGCCCCGGCTGCATCCATCTGAAGTAAGACTGGGCTGTGGCTGTGATGTGGTAAATCTTTAAGGAAGTGAAGCGAACATACTATATTTTATTATTGTACTGCAATAAAGGCAATGCTGTTATTTTTAGTGAACAAAAAAAAAGGTGTTGATGGCACCAACTGGTTCTTAAAGGCTCATTAAAGCTAATATTTACATTTATACTTAGTTATTTGGCAGACGCTTTTATAAGTTTGTAAATGCAAGTCAGATGTCAAATTTGTATGAGTATGAGAGTGAGTATAAGAGGAGAGGGTAACGCTTTTAAAGGTTCCATATTTTCTAAATAATTGCCAGGAAACAGTCCCAGCTGGCATTCAGCCATTCATTTCTAGGAAATTCTCTATGAAAGGCATACATAATTAATAATAGACATGGAAAAAGTATACATTGCGAAACGTAAAGTTATTGCACTGTATTTACAGTTTATAGGAAGCAGCTATAATGAAGTAGGCAACTGACTATAATTTATCAACATACAGCAGAGATCCTAAAAAAGATAAATAATAATTCTTAGTTCTTGATCTTACAGAGAACTAGATTTCCCAGCCCCATTTTGTGGAAGTTGTGTTTGCAACTATTGCTGCTGATTGACTAAAGTGTGTTTTAATTAAAGTCCTGACAACCAACCACTGAAAACCAGAATAACATTTAAAGAACTATGGCAGAATTTTCAAGAAAATTATCTGGAAAATCCTGAACAGCTAAAGTGAAGAGTTACCAAACCGGCAGGTAGTTGCACAACACGCGTATGAAAGAAAATTATTTCTCTGCAGCTCAACGTCTGAGTGAGGTCAAGGAAACAGGCCAAAATTTGACATACAGAGCAAATGTTGAACAAAAATAATGCTGTGAAATAATTGCAGTCTTAATCAGTGAGGATACTAATGGAAGAAACTAATAACAAAACTGTTTATGTATAACATTATATGGAGCAAACAACTATTTGTAACGTGAAAAGGAATCGTTCATGGTACAGAACATGATGCTGCACTTCCCATCAGCTCCAAAGAGTAATTTGACTCTCTCTGGTCACAGCAGTAATTCTGAAATCCCACTACATGCAACCCAGGCAAGTTAAGCAGCTAGCTGGTCAGCATATAGTGGATGATTCATTTTCTTCCTTACTAACTTCCTGCACAGGAAATTGTAACTAAATTTGGAGTTATATAACTATAACTAAAGTAGATAAACAGTTCAGACGTCACGAGATGCTATAAACAGCATAACGCCAGCCCACTGGGACTGGGTCTCCACCAACACCAGAGGGAAAAGGCTTGTTTACATCCTGTTCACCGTGAACGTCTTATTAAGGTAAAATATCCAACGCCTGATCTATAGAAAAGCAAAGGATTGTTATGTAAAATCTGAAAAACATATTTTTGTTGGATTCAAATGTACGCATCTGTTTTTATTTTTATTCTTTTAACAATTCCTTAAATGTGTTGAGTGGGTGGAAATTGCTGGATCATGATCACAGCGAGCGGAGCAACGGTGAGCCGCAGCAGCTGAATATAAAGGTGGCTGGTGTTAGGAAACAAACAGTTTCACTCATCCCCTCCTGCTGCGTCTCTCCCAAGACTGTGACTTATGACTCATTCACAGATTGAGCCAGTCAGGAGGAACAAAGGGGGATTGAGGCAGAGATTTCAAGAGGTAATGAAAAGTCAAAGTCATCGCTCATAACACAGGATCACGCCATCCTGCTGCCTGTTTTACTTTCATCCGCTTTATAATATACGTTTGAACTGAGCGAAACTTACTGTAGTTTCTAAAATGCTGTGGCGTTTGGTGAAACTGTTCCTCATCACGATCACTATCAGGAAGAAGAGCCAACAAACCGCATTCACATCTGTTATTTCTGTGTGTGCCTCACAGTGTGTTTGTGGTGGGCGGATGGCTGACGAGGGCTGGCACGCAGTCTGCCTCTGGCCAACATGTTGCACCACTGTGAATTGCTACAGACACAGACAGTGGCGGTGGTGTAACCCATTTCGATACACTCCTATGGGGACACAGACTTTGGGTGTCTCGTTAACAAGGCCAGTAAATAGGACATTCATCATGTGTCGTCTTTCTGTTTGACAGAATCAGGTGATGTTACTGTTGGTCCTGATAATTATTCATTGTTTTCCCGTCTTTAACCTAATATTTTCAATGTTCCTGGCATCTTTACTGTAATAATCGTCTTTAAATCGTGAATTATTTCCTTTTTTTGTTTTTCAGTTCACCACCAATCATCCTTTTATATTTTTCCTTCACTTTCAGATTCCCATCTAATGTTCTGTATGTCAGCAGACTGAGTTAGTCGCAGAATCACCCAGCAATCAGTAAACATCACCTCTAAAAAGTTAAGACTGTTAGTAATGTGCAAACAATAGCAGTAAACTGCACTGTAAAAGTATTTTGTTAGTACTGCATTGAAAATATTACAAAATACAAACCCCGAACTTAAAGTGTTAAATTTAAAAACACATGTGAGTCTTTCCATTATATAGATTGTCATGCTACTACATTTGAATATTTCATGCTGTTGTTTATTGTAGGGCCTAAGAATTATTTTCACTGCTAATAAATATGATTATTATATGCACAATTGATTGTTTTTTTTACTATTTATTCTGTCAGTAAAATGCCAGGAAACACCAAACAGTGCTGGCTGAAATTTCCCACAGCCTACAGTGATGTCTTCAAATGGTTTGTTTTATTTCAACAATATTTCAAAACCCAAATATATTCCAATTACCATCATGAATGAAAAGGAAAATATAATGTGAGAAGTTGGAAGGATAACTGTTTGGCATGTTGACTTGAAAAAATGAAATGATTATTCAAGTATCCAAATAGCTTCTAATTCACGTTCTATGGATTTAATAATGTATCCATTGTTTATTCAATAACAATACAATTACATTTTATAAGCTTACCTTATGTTTTTTTACGCAATTACAAGTAACACAAAGATATGCTCCATCAAACTCAGCAAGGTCAGCAACTGGCACAGAATCACGAGCACACACTTCCACATACGTGATTTAATGACTCGTCCACTGCCTGTTGCTTCCTATCATACATCCGTGCTGAGGTCGGCTGAGCAAGTAGCAGCTCTTCCCTCACCAACGGCCGAGCAGAATTTTGGGAAACCAGGTGGAGCTTCAAAACAAAAACCTGCAGCTGGATTCCTCTTCCTACTTAACAAATCACTGATTCATTTCAGCCTGTGTCAAATAAACTGTTTATTGCTAAAATCTTTAGAACAAAGCTAGATTTGAGGAGTGAAAAGTATTACCAGTCCTGCTCATTATTGTGGAACGAGGTGAAACGCCGAATATTGAAGAAGGCTAAATATTTAACATAGGCATGGCTCGGCTCTTTATTAAACATCAAGGATTATCAGTTTGATTCATGTACTGTATTGTTACATCACTTCTGCCCTTGGTTTATAACCCTTTCATAGCTGCCTGGGGAAAGGCATCTTTGCTTTTTACTGCAGCAGATCTGTTATTTGGTGATGCTGTTGCTGCTGCTGCTGCAGTGGAAGATGAACATGACTGTTAGGAGCAAATTTTTTGCACTTCCAGAGTATGGTCCAATTTCTTAAAATACAATGAAATAGAATATATATATGGCATGAGAAAATCCTTTAACTTCAGACGCAGCTGTCCACTGGGGAAAACCTGTACATTTAAGGCTCCTTTTGTGCTATTGCTTACACACTATAATAGCACCTGAACATTGAAATGTGAATTTGATATTACAAATAAGATGTGGGGCTGTGATGAGTGGATATTCTGACAGTTTAGCTTTTTAATCAAACATTAAGAACAAAGGTTGGTAGTACCATTCTAACCGAGCTCCACTTTTGTTTCTCAGTACTGTGGTACATAGTTACCCAGCATTTGAGAAATACAGTATCATTTATTGCTACTACCTTGTTTCCCATAGTCTTATAAATCATCATTTCATCTGCTGTTTCCCAAAAAAATCACCAGCATGTATTGGTACCAAATTCATGTGCCGTATTTAAAATGTTAACATTTATCTTATCAAAGTAACGCACAAACATTAATCTGCTCCATGTAAACATAGTCATTGTTGGCAAATCAAGGTTCAAGTGAGGTTTCTTTGTGTGTGAACGCACATGCGCACTCACGCACACTCCTGTTTGATAGAGCAGTACGGGTGGGGTGGGGGGTTGGTAAGCAGTATTAATACAACAACAGGGAAAAGGCCCACTGATGGTTGCCATGGTAAATATGGCCCCCTGTCAGTTGCTAGCAGTCCCTTCCTCGCCACTTTCTGTTCCACAGCTCACTACTATTCCCATACATGCCTGTTTTTTCAGCTCTTTACACTTTTTCTCTCTCTAATTCTGACCATTTCGACTACTTCCCTTTCCCCTGCACACTCCCAAATTGTTCTTATTCCTTCCTTATTTCACTCTCTCCTCACCACTAACCCACAGTGACCTTGAAACCTTCAGCTCAATTCTAATTTCTGACCTTTGAAACACACACAGTATCTTGGCACGGATGGATGAACATCCTGGGGGGCTGGTATTAGTTTTTCGGCTGCTATTGATCCCTATTACATGTGTCAGTTTTTTGTGTGGCGCTCAGAACCTGACCACTTCTATAAAGCAGAAATGATTAGTTGATTACAATGATAAAGAGTTGACAAAAAAAATGAGTTGAGAGCAAAGGCAAAAATTCTTTGATCATCTAACTTTTTTTGTTTTCTTGGTAAAACTATGCTAAAGTTAACATCTACTCAGAGGGAAACAGCAACATCTGTCAGATAAATGTTTTCTGAAGACTTTTTAAAAAGTTAAAATCCTAAATGATAAGTCGATGAATTAATTATTCAGCCAGGATTTGCAGCTTTTTACTGTCTTAAACTATTTTAAAAGGATTTTGAAAAATGTGTTGGTTCATTAACACAACACATGAAGACATCATTGTGGAGTGTAATTAATTTTAAATCCAGATTGTTTTTAATTGCCAAAATTATATAGATCAAACTATTCTTTTTCTAAAGATTTATAGAATAAACAACTATTCAATAACAAAATATATATTAATAGACAAAGACACAGCCATCACCCAACTGGGGATATGTCTTGGGGCTTTCAGCTTAGACACCATGTAAAATGTTGATGCTTTACGGCACAACAACATTGTAAATTTGCCTCATATATAGTCTATATAATGTATCTGTTACTAATTACATTGGAATATTGTGACTTTTTATGAACTTCTCCTATTTCCCCTTCCTAACGCTTTCACATCGGGCTACAATTCCATGTTGACAACGGACATCATGTGTTCATCTGACTGTGACAATTCTCTCGGGAAACGGCCTCACCAGGCTCAATAATGAACTAATTCAGTCAGTGCAGCCTGAACATGAACCATGTTCGCCATTAAATCGGCACCATGAGGCCATTTGTCAATGAAAACCCAGATTTTCTGTATATCTGCCTTTTATACAGGCCAACGCCTAGTGATCCCAGGCAAAATCCAGCACCAAACCCAGCGGGCTGCGTGAACCCGCTGAACCGGAGGCTGCGGGGGCCCTGCTCACCTGTCAGGCTGTCGTAGCACTCGATCTCCGTGCTCTCCACGGCTCTGCGCTGCTCCTCCGTCAGCTTGGCCGCGGCTTGGCTCAGCAGGTTGACCTCGGAGCCCGTGGTCCCGTCGACGACGTGCACCCCTTTGAGCTGCAGCAGCGCCCGGTGGTACTTGCCTATCGCCTCCCGAAATTTCTTCTCCTTGTAGCAGCGGTGACCCTCCGCCTTGAAGTCGATGGCTTTCTGGATCTTCGCCTCCATCTCCATTTCACCCGAAGCGGCTCTGCCTCCGTTGCCTCCGGCGGCCGCCGCCAGGCTCCGGCCGCCGGTCTCCGGGTAGCTCTTTAGGCTCTTTATCGGGTGCTGTTTGGCTTCCATGTCTCTCAGAGAAAGCGACGGCAGCGGGCCATGGTGCTGGGACACGAACGGGCGCTTTGTTGGTGAGGACCGGATCAGCGCGCTGTGCATAAAGGACGCGGGACGGAGCAGCAGAGCAGAGGAGGCTGGGCAGGCGGAGACACGACGAGCCGCGGAAAACAGCGAGAAACCCGCCTGGGCTGCTTCGTGCTCCGACAACAGAAATGCGAAGGATGTTCGGAGCTAGAAACACAAGGAAAAGGCTCGAGCGGCTGGTGGGAACATCGTGAATTTCCCTCCCGTCAGTTTTCCAAGCGTCGAAGAAAAGAGAAGAAAAAAGGCACGGAGCCCTCGCGGAAGGATGCTCGAGTGGATCTCTATGGCAGCAGCCTCCGAGGGCGCGCGCAGCTTCAGCACCACAGACAGCGCACACACCGCGGCACACGCGGCGACGCTGCCGCAAAGCATTGTGGGATACGAGGGAAGCGGGGAGGCGTTGCTGCAGTCCACGAAAACACGAACGTGCGGGCCGTTTCTCACACCAATTATGTTTGGTCAAAAACATCTGGGCAGTTCGGGAAAAATAACCTTTGAAAAGTTTATTTATAATTAAATACAACTTGTGTGTACACAAACAAAACAAGTATATTTGCATAACCTGCTATTTATTAGACCGTCAAAAACAAAGGCTACTCCCTTTATATTAACCACTGATTTGTTGATTAATGAGTAGCCCAATAAAAGAATATGGATTACGTCACTCCCATTGTTTGGAGGTGGACACACACATACTCAAAAAACAAAACAACAACAACAAAAACAGACTAGTAAAGGCAAACAAAGCGTTTACTTCTACTGATGTCACCAGATTATAGCGAAACTGGAGCGTCCATGACTTCAGCTGAAGAGGTTTTTTAAGGGGATGGACACGGAAAACAGAAGGATGCGGGGACAAGGGTTAGAGCACCACCAAGAGGACGAGCTGTGAATTCACTGAATCCAAAATGAAAAATATTACACTACTGCATATATGCATTGTATAGAAATGTTTCCCTAAATGAGCCATTAAGGTTGGTTTTGGTTTGGTAGAAATTCTCAGGAAGAAGCAGTAATGTTCTTCATAATTACACAGTCAGTAAATTACACGTTCACAATACAGGTATGACTAGCCAAGTGTCCAAACGCAGCATTATCAAATGTAATTTACAGTGGTTTAAATGATTAAATGTGTGGTTATAGATCTAATGTGTTATTACAGTATGTAAAAATTAAAAAATAACTGTCACACAGGTGAGGTTGTGCTGAAATACGTGACACCAAATATGGTAGGTCCAATATAAAGGTGAAATATAAAAGTAAAACCAAGTATTAAAAAACGACGACCAAATATTCCATAGACTCCTGAGGGTTCAGGATTCTTCGGTTTTATTTTGGGTATTTTTGTTCCAGTCACCAGGTTGTGGAGCAATATATAAACCAGTTCAATATCCTGCATTCAGTTGCTGACCCAGTCCTGTAGTCATGACAACTTGTCCCATCTTAAAGTCACAAAGATCACTGACCCATTTTTTCTGCATTACCTTCAAGAACTTACTGTTCATTTGCTGCCTAATACAGCACACACACCTACAGGTGCCACTGTCAGTGAGAAAAGTTTTTACTTTCTTCATCTGAAATGTCTGTCTACAGTATCTTTGAAGTAAGTTTTAAATGAGAAATGCAAATAGAAAATGGTTCACTTTGATCATAACATTAAAAGCATTTCATGTTTCTTTTATGATGTCCTATGCCGCTTACATCAGCTTGTAAGTCTGGTATTTCTGTAAATTAAATAGCCATATGTTTCCTATTCAAAGATCAAATGCCACTAAAATATATTGAAGATCTAGATGTTCAATGTATGGTGCAGCTATACAAAGTAAAGCATCATTCAGGGACCAAAAGTCATTAACAACACATTTCAGCAAAGATTATGCAGCTGTGAGCTCATTGCAGGTGAAGTGTGAGATTACTAATACATTATATGCGTATTTTGCCATCATATCTACAGTTAAAAAAGCACAGACAAAAAATAGAAAGTGAAATACCATTGGACCACTTTTCCCTTTTAATTTAATCACTTAGTCCAACTTTCTCTCTACATATGCTCATAAAAGAACTGATAGTTTTATGATGTTTTGCTCTACTTTGTTCCTCAAAACAAAAAATCCTTAAGTGATTCTAAACATTTCAAAATATTTACAGTGTAGCAAAGTTCTGATGTGAGGTCTGAAAGACCAAATGACCCATGACAAGGGCACACTTCCTACTTGAACTACTGCACAATGGCCCGTGACACCAGGTACGATGGCATCTCTGAGGTTCTTTACGTGGCTACAGGGTACAAGAAGGTCGGCATAGAAAAATATACAGCAGAACAAGTCCTGGGCTGTGTGAAACCAACAAATCTATAAATTTCATTTCAAAATAAACAATATTCTACTGATGTGGCCTTCAAGGAGGTGTTTTAGAAAAGTTCTTCAACTCCACAAAGTGCAGAAGAGGAGGAGGAGTGGTGCTTTGTCTTGATTCAAGTGTTCAAAGAGGTCATTCTGTGCAACCATTTGGATTTTGCTCACAAGTCCAGGGCCAAAGTTCTCAAGTCCTACTTTTGTCATTCTGCAAGAGGTAATTTTGGGGTAAAGGTCAGATTTAACCATCTCCTTATGGCTGTTCTTAAATCTGACTGATTTCCTGTGTTTTACAGTTGTGGAGAGAAACTTCTATCTGTACTTTAAGATTTTTTTTCCTATAAATCTTTCAGGCAAATATTGGCACCACATAATTTATCTTAACATACAGGCAACATTTTTAGAGCCGTTCAGGCAGCAACATCCTTAAATGTGGAGTTTCAGGGTAAAATCACTACCATGGCAGCTTGCTTGATCATACCATGCTCATGCCTTAATATAGTTAAATACACATTCCAAAAAAATAATTAAAAATAAAAAAACAACACACACAAAATACAAACGGGAGATACAACTGAGACATGGTAACAGCTTTATGGCTGAGCAACACCATACAGAGTCTGATGTTTCAAATTAAAAGCTTGGACAGTAAATAAGTGTTTTTCCAATGGCAGCATGGCTACATTGTAAAAAGCAATCCTTTTTTAAAATCCAAAAGTTCAACCTACTGCCACAATGCAGCATAAAATTGTCCACACTGTCAGGCCGAACAGACTCCAGTTCTCAAACTGACGCCAGACTTCAAATCACTCCAGTATTTATCAATGTGCTGTCCTGCATGTAGCCAGGACAAATGTAAAGAAGTAATACAAATTCTATAAAAGGATGAACATAAAGAGTTTTAATCGCTTTGGAACTGTCCGTGTTAGGTTCTCTTGCTGCCCAGTCTCTTAAAAACACTGACAGCTTTAACATCCATCTGGGCCCCCAAGGACTCTCCTCCTCCTCCTCCTCCTCCTCCTCCTGCTGCTGCTGCTGCTGCTGCTGCTGCAGCTCCTTCTCCTGCTCCTCCAATGCCGGTGCTGCTGCTGACCTTGGAGCTTGCTATGCTCTGTCTCTCCAGACCTCTGGGCCTGGTGCTGGTCACTCTGTTGTCCTGTGTGTCAGCAGGTGTAGGCGACACGGCTGCATTGGAATGTGTGGCAAGGGGTTTTCCCAGTCTCTGAAGCACACTAATCTTAGCAGGGGGGAGGCCATTGGGGGAAGAAGAGGAGGAGGGTGTGTCAGATGGAGGTTGTTTAAATTTGCCCCCCAGACGCCGCAGGGTGGTTGGAGCTGTTTTTTTTGCAGGTAGTTTTTTCTGAGCGGGCCGAGCCTTTTTGAGTACACCGGCATACTGGAGGACAGAGCCCTCTCCATCACTGTCATCCTCATTATCAGCATCTATGTTTTCAGCCACCTTTCCAGGCCTCGGTCTTACTTCATCTTCTTCCCCTTGGTCCAGACGGCTAAAAACACCGGTGGGCTGCCAAACATGAAAATATTGAGCACAACTTATCTTTATACAATCCCGGCGCCTTTTTCTACACAACTGCACTGCAACCTAACACTGTTGATGTATTCTGTTTAACGTTAGCACCACGATGAGTTGTTAATTAACGTTTGTGACAAGTTGCAAATATGTTTTCTTGTCTGCAAAAAATCCAAACTTGCAATACAGCTCAAGTTTGTCATGAGACATCCAGGCTAAAGCTTATGTAACTTTTTTTTTTTTTTTTAAATGGTCACAGTACTTTGTTATGGTTAGGGTAAAACTCATGTGACTCTATCTAGCTTTAAACTAAACTGCAATCTTAACTGCAATAACCTTAACCCAAGTAGCGGTGTTAACTTAAACTTAACTGCACACAGGATTCTAGAGTCAAACTCTGTGTATATTGTCTCCAAAAACTTAGCGTGAGCTGAGAGAAACTGAAGGCTCTCACCTTAGTGTTGGTTGTTGTTGTGTCTGCCTTTGACTCTGCCCCAAGTCTTTCAAACACAGAGGTCCGTTTCAAACCTTGTTAGGGAGCAGAGCAACAAGTAACGTTTTAGACAAATATTAATAGCACATTGACTTTAATGGGTGTGGTTCGTGGTTAGAAATTGGTTAAAAATAAAACAAAAATTCCACATTGCCCTAATCATGCCAGACGAAGCACTGTGGTTCTGGTCAATGCTTTTGTGACATTGCAGTTTGACTAGTTCCTTATATCTGACATCCTTCAGAAGCTTTCAGTTACCTTGACAGTTCTTGATAGTGCTACTACTATTCATGTATTTTATCCATTTGATTGATAGTTTTTTATATTCATGATTTAATAAAAATTACAGTGGATGATTCGGAAAATGCACTTAGATACAATCCATTGTCACATAAACAATTTATAAGTTAGTCATTACAATTCTGAAATACTATTTTCATAAAGTTATATAAACATATCCTAAATCGTACATTTTTTTAAGTTTTAGAGTTTATACAGCCATAAGTGAATGGTATGAAAATTCCAAAATAATATTTAGCTTGAATTTACATGACATACAAATAAATTACTACTGTATAGAAAACACTCAATGTAATGTACCAATGGAATATACATTCATCTAGTACTACTGTACAATCTGATACTACAAGATTTTGATATGTGAAAATTGTATGTTATATGTACGTCTAGTTGCTCACCTCACCATAACACAAAACAATGTACAGTATAGTACATGGTAGACTTACAATGATCACAGATGTTTCTGGATCATTTCAGTGGAAATATTTTTTGACCATGAATTAATCATAATGTTCAGTCTAAATTCAGGTTCAATTTAGGCTGTAATTGTTTTTCTTATTGTCTTTTTAATAAATGTGTGCTCATGTAGTTTTTGATTTGGTTTTTGGTTGGCATTTCCCTGTAGAATTAATGTAGTTTCTCTTTTGAAACTTCTGAACAGAGACCATTGTTACAATATTCACTAAAGTGTTTTTATGCTATGCTGTGATATACTGGACTTTAAGAGAGTTATTAAAAGCCTAAGTTTTGTTTTGCTCAGGAAGAAAAAAATACAAAACTTGATTAAGTGATCTTGGTAAAAAGCAAAATAAATACAGAAAATGTAGAATTTACTTTTATAAATTAATGTGGGAATACATTGGAAGAGGACAATTTTGCAAATCAATTTAGAGACAGTAAAAATCATGCCACTGAGGAAAGATCAAAGTAACAGGTTGTCTACAATCTGGGAAAGTGAGACAAAGCCACAACACACAGTTTGCCAGAGGGGAATTACCGTGAGTGCAGTGGCAAATATTAGTAAAGACAAGGGTTTAAATTATGACAGAAATTAATAAAAGATTAACAGGCTCTTTAGTCAGCAGCTCAATTTTAGTATAAAGGGAGGTATATGAAAAGATTTAGTACTGATTAGTTGTTGTGAGAAACAGCAGCATCATCTGAAGGAGCTGTTGGCGAGGCCACTGTGTCAGGCCTACTGTACCTTTCTTGGCCTGTTGGGCCAGGATGCGACGCGTACGAGGCGTGGTGCCTTTGGGCATGTTGATTATGTACTTGCCTTCCATCTCAGCTGTGACTCGCCGACGCTTTACTGCTGGCAAACTATTCCCCTCATCGGCTGGTTGACTTATAACTGACAGAGAAAGCGGTAGGTACATGAGGATTAGACAGAAGTACTAGAAGGACGCTCCAGGGGCACAGGAAATAATGGACTGCTTTCCATGATATTTACCTGCTTTGCTACTTTTGTTTGCTTGCATGTTGGACACAGTTACGGAGAGGCGGTTGTCAGGTCGACGGGCTGGAGTGGTGGGCGGGGAGTCATGGCTCAAAGCATTGGCAATCATACGCGTGGCAGCTGAGAAAAAGCAGAGCTGTTCTTAGTGGCTGCAGTTTAACTTGTTTTCTGTGAAACTCTTTATGTTGTGTACCCACAATAAGATCAGAAAACTGGATTTGACAGTTGTCTTCTGAGATATGTGAAACTTTTCTAGACATGACAACATCTTGTAAATGCATAAAAGAATATGTGAAGTACATAAGTACTGCACAACCTGGATTTTAAGCCAAGAAACGTATAGAAGCTTATAGTTAGTTAGTTCTCCATCTGTCTGCCTGTCAATTCTCTACTGGTAACTAACAATGATTAAAAATACATATATGTATAGAAAATTGGTGCTTTTATCTAGTTTATATTATTGTACAGTGAATATTTTCAGGGTTCATTCACCTTTTAAAAAGTGAAATGTAAGCACTTTTCAATCCCTTTCAAGGTCCATTTTCAAGCACTTTACAGTTGTGCTAAATTAGATAGTTATACAAATAAATAAATACTGAAATGATTATGACTTTTAAAATCATATTTCATACCTGTAGAATGGGAGGCAGAGCTTTTAGCTATCAAGCTCCTCTCCTGTGGAACCAGCTCCCAGTCCACATTCGGGAAGCAGACAACGTCTTTATTTTTAAGACTAGGCTCAAAACCTTCCTCTTTGATAAAGCTTATATAGGAGTTTTTTTCAACTCTTATAATCTCTAGATTTTGTTTTCAAACTTTAATTAGAGCAAACACTAATAATGTTTTCAAACAATGTTACTTACGAGTATTTGCAGTTCTTCTGAGCTCAGCTTGGATACTGGTTTGTCCTGAGGAGATGGCTTCTGTGGCCATTTTGCACATATCCTAAAGATGGGAAGTAAAAATAAAAATATTAAAGGTTATGTTAAATTTGCAATTTACAGTTACAGTCATTAATCAGAGTGCAATAAATCTTATAATTGCAAATTGTAAATTTGTAGAAAATGTGAATACTGGGTAACTAAGCTTTCCTTCATTTGAACCACCCTCCTTGTAGCCACATAAGCCCAGCATTTTTTTCTAATGTGTAAAGTTGTACATTCATACCAGCCAAAAGAACAGATAATCTTCTGATATGGTATTAAATTGTTAATGTATTTCAATAGTTTTGACACGATTCTTGTCGTTGCAGACTTGCAGCTAGTTGTAATGTTTATACTAATTTGCTGTAAAATGTAAACAATGCCAAAACCTACAGCAATAAATTGCAGTTACTTAAAAATATATAACAACTCAAAAGTAAAACATTTTCAACAACTCACCTGCCGATACACCTGCTTTGCATGTTTAAGAATGGCTATAATGTCACCAATCACCGTGATGCCGAGATCCATCATGATGTCTTTGCTGAGGTCCATTAGCATGTTTTTCTGAATTCTAAAAACAAACAAATTGAAGGTAAAGGATAAAGTGCATGTTATCAGTGCACAGCACGTTTTTCATAATACCAAATAAACAGTAACTTTACGTTACCTGTTGTCCACAAATGAGACTGCATAAGTGACAGCAAGACCAGCTGGGATCCCGGCATCCTTAAAAAACTGAATCCATTCTGAGGTGGCTTTAGGTGGAAGAAAAAAAAAAGGCAGGGCTTTCAGAAAAACACAGCAAAATAATCAACTCCTGACCAAAAACACTGGCATATTACTGATGAACATTTAATACATTCTCAAAATCAAAGAAGTTATCCTGCAGATGATGGCAGTGAGAGAAGGGCCAGGCAACCCCAGGAGATGTAAATCAGAGGAGACATCGGCGCAGTGAGTCTAAAGCACGCTGACTGTGGCCAGCTGGAGGTTATTTATACCACCATGAAACATCTTGTGGCCAGAGTAACAGATCCAGGCCAACAGCTGACCAAACAATGGCGCGACCCACTGAGACTGATGAACTCATGCTTACACACAGACGAGATTCTGACGCTGGCTAAATGTTCATTTGGCACTTCGTTAACTGTCTGAACAACACAGAACCATACGTGATGGCAGCGACAACTAATGATTATATTTAATAACTAACTATAAATAACTAATATACTGATTAAGAGGAAAACAGTCAATCAGTCGTTGCTGAAAATGAATGAGACATTAGTTAAATTGGGCAAAAATGAACCTACTCGAATTACCGCTAGCTAGTTATAACAGCTAACATTTCCATAATCGTCCATTTTAGCCTATTTTTTACCCACTCCGGCTAACTCGAGGCAGCGGTGTTAGCGCGCTAACAAAACCGGCGCTGTTAGCATTAGCGTCGATTTAGCCGCAGCTACATTCATGAAGAAAAACCTGCTCTCGGCCGCCTGCGACGGCCACGACGTGCAGAATCGATTGGAATAGCCCCAAACAATCGTTCCACCCGATGCCGTCGTCATGTCCAGTACAGAAAAACTGAAATAATCTCATTTATGTCGATCTCTTGCCTGGCCTTTATGCTCTCACCTGTTGTTACCGACGCCATGTTTACGGTTTGCTCCACTTCCGGTGACGCAACTTCCCCATAAGCACGTTCTGCGCAAATCGTCGTGCGAACACTAGAGGGCGACACAGACCGATGCTTCCCTTTGCAGACGCGCCAGGAAACAACGATCTCGTCCAGCAGATGCGTCTTTTGAAGTCTTGCTCACAGACCGGAGATTCACATTCAGATACCTATTTTAAATTATTTAAACCATACTTAAAACATTAAAAATCATCTAAAGTTGTATGTGTCACTTGAAATGTTTTTGACCTACTAACTGAACAAAACACAGAGATTTCAATTTCCTGTAGGACATTTTGGAAATTATTACATTTGAGACATTATGTCCAGTAACATATGTGCCCCCTTGGAAGAAATAATTAAAACAATAATATATTATGAGAATAATACCAGTTATCTGTGGGTCAACACAAATTTACTGACTGATCAATTTTTGGTGTGCAGCACTTTTAACACATAAAAAAATCTGAAAAAATGTGAGTGCTTAACCAATTGGTTGGCTTGTGTTTTATCATTTTTCTCCTCCTTCAGCTTGTCATTTGTGAGAATTTGTTTCCTACATGTTTTAAAATAATGACATTGAAAATCTAAGATATCTGAAAATTTGTGAAGAGCTTTTTAAAAAAAATTTGATTTTTAAGATTGAATAACAAAATCTGTTTTCATCTCAAAAACAAACTTCTATTCATTCTTATTAATTTAATTACTTACAAGCCAGAAACATTTACCTCATAATATGTTGTTTATTTATGTAATTTCTCCAAAGCTTGGAAAAGATTATCATTTTGTCAAACCACCATTAAAGGAAAGAATTTCTCCAGCTTTTGCATACTAGAAACCAAGAAAAACCCCTTATCATGTAAACTTTTATAGGACAAAGGGATAGAAGCTAAAATACGGTCACAGAGGATCATAGAGTTGGGACAGCAAAAGCCACAAGGCAAACATGTCACACACATTGGTCCTCTTCAAGAGACAAATGAAAAGGTAAGCTATAAAAATAAGTAAACAGTACTTTGCATTGATATTCACAAAACCAGTAAGTTATGTGAAATTATATGCACTGAAAAAATAGATAATTTGACATCAGAGCACCTTCATAGGATAGTCATGTATATATGTAAATATACATTCACGCTTAATGACATTTGTCATTTGAGCCAATAAAAACTGCTTTGGGCCATTCACTTCAAAGTGTATCAAATCTTATATCCTTGTTTCAAGAAGTGACAAAATAGCAATCTTTGCCCTCAGAAAAAGAAATACAGTGTAATTTGTTACAAAAATATATGATACATTGACGAAAGGAAAGGTGTTTAACAAAATCAATGTCTATTTAAAATGCCACCATTTCTAAACAATATCAGTAAATTAAAAAAAGAGAGGATATATTCAGATAAATTGTAATACAAGTTCTTCATGGAGATTTTCTCAAAACTGAATTTTATAATAAGTACTAAAGATAACTTGTAGTAATGTTTCAAAAGTGGATCATTAAAGCAATACATTATCACACTTGACATATACACCCATCAGTCAAAACATTAACACCACCTGGCGAACAGAGGTCAGATTCACTTGGGATGGTCTGCGGCTATGCTACACAACAAGCTGCAATGCACCGTGTGTTCTAAAACTTGTCAGTCATGGCCACCTTATCATAAAACAAGATTGGTGGTATGTATATACTCAAGCGGATAAACGGATCCGTGGTATTAATACTGTGGCTGATGGTTGTAGTAGCACTGAGCTTGCACACTGCATGATTTGCTACATTATATGTACCCAAGAGGATAATAAGTATTGCATTTCATACAGTGAAATCAAAGTGTACATGGGACTCAAAAGGAAGGAATACATACAGAAACGTTCAGCTCATCATACAAAAATAGGATCTTTGTCACCTTTTCCAATTCTTGATCAATCCATTTGTGAGGGTAACCGTAGAAAAAAATAAAAGCTTGAAAGCAATACAGACCAATTTAATGAAATCCAAAGCAAAATAAGATGGACAAATTTACCTAATATGTTCTGCAATTGTGGAGTGCAAGTACAGTACAAGGGCTCTCAAAGATCTGTTTATCACACTTAAAGGTGTAGTATGTAGCAATTGATATTAACTATGATGAAACCGCAGAGCGGTTTCTGGGCTCCGAGAGCTTCAGCTTCCTGGAGTTCACTGTGTTATTGGCTTCTATTCAGAGTAAAACGTCCTGATGAGACCAGCAGTGTGTTCATTTGTCAACAGCCTTAGCAACAGTGATGTGTATTCTTCCAGCACACAATACAAAACTGCCTCATCATTATAGTATAGTATATTATACGTAGCACCACAAAAACTTATATACATGAGAACTATTGAATATGTTTTATGCTTTTTCTGACACCAGAACATATTCTCATCACATTTGCATTTGGAGAAAAATGAAAAGGCATCTCCAATGTCTGTAAATACACAGTCCTTACTCAACATTTTTTTAAATGAGGTCTGCCCATTTTTCTGACCACCAAGAACCACATTTCAACAAAGACTTATCTCATTAATCTAGACATTGTTTCAAATATACATGTTTATTTAATGAAAATAAAGCTTCTTATCCAGCAAATACAATCACAAGATTTCTTTAAATCTCTGGTATAGACAACATATTTGCTTGAGTACAAGTATAAACTTCATATCAAGGTGAAAACTGTGGTTATCCTTCAAACACACATTTCACTTAGGAAAATCATGTCATTGAGTGATATGTTTATACTGGACACAAATACATACTGGGTATGAAACACTTTGTCCTCAAATGAGACAGTTTAGTCGTCATGTTGTTGTCTGAACACTTTTAATGTGTGTACTGACATTCAACTACACTACGTTTTTTTTCTTTGCTCATTTTGCATCTGTTAAGAATCGAGTGGTGTTAAGGTGTCAGTAGCTTTGGGACAGACCTCACAGAGAAACGAACAAACAAACAAAACAGAGGCGATACTACAATCTTGTAACATCATAATTATAAAACATACATTTAATGTAACTGGATAGTGCTTATATTGTTTATAAAACATAAATACACATTAGAGGCAGTGACATCGTGCTTCATGTTGAGGGACAGGGCGGTATTTTAAATTTAATATATATATTTTTTGTTCCTTTAGAAAAATATTCATTTTAAAACTAAACCTCAGTAACATTTTATCTTGTTCTTCATTGACAAAAATATCCCATTTAGATCTGAAGACATTCATAGGTTACAATCATGGTACATACACTTACATATACATGTTACGTGTATATATGTATATGCATATAGACTTACAATTAGATTTTTTCATAGTGCACAACATGCCTCTTAAGTTGCCAGATGAAAATACAATAAAATAATAGTTACAATGCAATAATAATAGTAACAGTTATGAGGAAATCTCCCTATTAAAAAAATAAAAATAAAAAAAAACAAGAAACAGCAACAGTACAAGGTAAAGCAGAGGTCATTGCAAACATATAAACAAACATAAACATTAAAATATATAACAATTCTCACTCACACATACCAGAAAAACAAATGGTACAAATTCACAGGCAAAGAAAGACGCTCACTCCACAACATCAGCCCACATGTTCTCCCGTTTTTGTTTCCAGGTCTTGCTTTGTGCTCACGCACCACATCAACCTCAATAAAGAAAGAAATAAACGGGCCAGGTGCCTCAGAGTGGACACACTCGCAATAAACGCACCCCCACATCGTCTTCACTGAGAGAACCGGGGAGGCACAGAGACCACTGAGCCCAGTGTTTAGAGGTTGTCTGCATCGCCACCAATAAAAATCAAAGTCTCTCCTCTAAGTAAAGGCATCGGTTCACATCTGGTTGATTCTGAGCAAAAGACAGAGCTGGTGCGCCACAACAAAATGCCTGTTTCTTCAGCTCAGAGACTTGAAAGCGATGGTGTGAATATGTGCATGTAGGCCCAGGGTGATGAAGCTCTGTGGTGTGGAGGTGTTTTTACTGAGGTCACACTTCCACACAGTTGGCAAGAGCACGAGCATTTTTTTCTTCCTTTCTCTCTTGTTTTGCTTTGTTTTTAACACTTCCAAAAATCAGTGGTTAGCATAGGAGTCATCCTATACCCATAACCTCTCTAATTCGAGTCTGTCCAGCCTGTTTTCACTTCCTTTCTCCCTCCCTGCTAAAATCTTTCTCCGTCCTCAATTTTAACCAGCCTCACAACATCAGATGTGTCTAATCTTCATTGTGTGAACGTGAACGTGACAATGGCTCAGCTGAAGACAGTGGCATCCGTCTTGCATTTTGCTTTCATCATTTATATCTGTGTGTATGTGAATGTGTTAAAAGTTCATAGCTGCTGTTCATTGTAAGGATCCTCTTTGAGCAATGCGCTCCAAGGTAAAGGGTCTTCTTAATGGGAGAAGGGCTGCATCCATTTCCTTGTATGAGAGGGTGCAAAAAGGGCGTGTTAGTTGGGCCGGCATTCACTCAAGGTCCCAAGGGCTGGAGGGGGTCTTCGGACTCTCGGGGGTCGAAGACTTCAGAGAGAGGGAGAAACACAGAGACAGAAGAGGAGAAACAGATGGGTAGAGATGGGTCGCATGGCAGGTAGGCAGACGGCGCAGAATTTTGTTTGTTAAAACAAAAGTAGAAAGCACAAGATTTAGTTGAGGCTGTGATACTCAGATCCCCAAATTGCCAAGTCCAAGCAGCAAATGAAGAAGCAAAGGGAAGTCGAGCAGATGAAGGGTTAGATGTGAGCGAGAGATCAGCAGCGTGTCTCCCACAAGAAAAGACTCTTAACAAAATGTCCTTCATCCCTGTTTCAGGATTGCACAACCACATTCAGCAAGAGGAAAAAAGGGAGAAAGGAATGGAAAAGGATGAGAGCAAGACCACTGAAGAAGGGGCAACCGACAGAGGGAACTAGGTGGGGGCACTGGTGCTTGTCGGAGTGTAAAGTGAGCTTGTGGTATCTTACTTAAAACACTGTACATGTTGATAAGTCAGACTATTTATCGTGAATCCATTTGCTATTTCAGAGCACTTAGATTTGGCAACTCGGACTTGGTTTGTGCTTTTTTTTTTTCACGTATCTTGTCCAGTTGCAGGTATTCCAAAAATATTCAAAATAAATGTATTAATTGCTTAAGCTCAATTTGTTAACGGCTTGCGTGGCTCTTAAGTGGAATGTATTTTCTAACATGTAAACTTTAACCCAATCAGATGCAAATGATTGGTAGTTTTGTTGTTTTTTTTTTTTTTCAATCTGTGAGACTGATTGGCACTGCGCATGTACTTGCCTCAGCCTCTACTTCCAGCGAGCATAATGTGTGTTCGTGTTGATATGTGTGCACGTGTGTCTGTCGGTCAGTCAGAGTGCCAGCAGAGAAGGCGAGTTCAGGGAATCAGATGACTGCTCGCTACTGCTGTTCCGCTGGTTGGCACTGACCCCGCAGGCTCCCTCTGGGTAGGTGAACACAAATGAAGATGTGTATGAGGTGTTGTAGCTGCCAATGGCCACATCGTCATGGTTACCACCACCACCACCACTGTCGCTGGCCATAAGGCACGGCCCGCCGGGTGCCGGCTCACTCGAGCCATAGAAAGAACTAGAAAACTCTACCTCCTGCATTATCCCTGGCTGAGGCTGCTGCTGGACTTGCTGCTGCTGAACCGGAGGCTGGGACTGTGTGGAGGCCGGATGGGCTGTGTAGGCAGGAGGCAGATAGAAAGAGTCTTCCTTCACAGCCAAGCCCACAATGGACACAGGAGGCTGCAAGGTCTGGGGAGGGAGCTGGGACTGAACTGGAGGGAGCTGAGCCGAGCCCTGCTGAGGCTGGTCCGGGTATGGGATCTTACAGTTCGGCTGATGGGCCACCAGGACAAACTCCAGGCGATCCTTTTCCTTTTGCAGCTCCAAGATCTCAGCCTCCAGCTCTGCCTTCTCCTCCTCTAGGATGTCCGTCTCCTGTGGGCAGGTGGAGAGAATGAAAGAAACACAGGAAAGGGGACAGGGGGCAAGAGGAAGTGGGGAAGAGGGAAGGAAAATATGAGGAAGACAGACAGAAGACAGGAATGTTAGCGACACCAAACTTCTACTTTAGTGTTTGTGGAGGTGAATGTTTGCATCCCAGTAGTTCCTCACCTGCATTTGGACATGTACAGTGCCTTATACAAGAGCCCATTAATTATGCCATAAATACTGTAGGTACAATAGCCTGTCACGAGGGCTATAATTATCCTCACCACAGCTAAACAGTCCATTACCACAATCGTCTCTCTTATACACACATGCAGACATGTATTACCACACTCTGCAGTGCAATGGGAAGTAATGTAAGATATGTAATTATAATCATTACTCATTCTGGCAGCTATAACAGGGCCAAGCTCACCGACTGCAGTCTGTCTGTGAGTTCTCGTCGGCGGTTTCTGCATTTGGCGGCGGCCAACTTGTTTCTTTCTCGACGAACACGCCTTTTCTCCTCCTCCTCAGGTGTTAGCTAACATGAGTAGAAAAGAACGAAATGGATTAGTATCTGCATTTTGTCTTTACCATTCATAATGCATCCTCGTAGCAGTGGTGGAAACATTAGGTGGGACTCTAAGGGTGACAACACAAGCTTTAGTCTTTTTTTTTTCCACACTAGCGTTATCTTTAATCTTCAGTATATGACAAATAGTTCCCATCCCCATAGCATCTTCGTAGATCTGACCTTCTCCGCTACCATTTTTATGAGAAGGCCTTACATAGAAAAAAAGGGTGCCCTTTTATTGTTATTCCCCAGGACCCTGACAGCTTAACATTACAGTAATTCTATTATAATTTTTAGATCCTATAAATGTGGCATCCATGCAAACATTTGTAAATTGCAACGGTCAACAAACAAACCGTTCAAGCACACACACTTACTAACACACCAACATCTCCATCTTCACTCACAGACTCGTCTCGTGTACGGCGGCTGCGGGTTCTAGATTGGCGAACAGGGCCTGGTGCTGGGCCTGGAGTATCTGAACTCGGAGGGGTAAATCCAGACCCTGAAGAATAACTTGGGCCTGGCATGTCATACGGGTCAACCAGTGACACTGGCTGGGTCATGGTTGTGGTACCAGTGGACCCACTCTGTCCAGACGCCTGGGAGGAGACGAGGGTTGGTTGCACCAACCACTGCAGGTCCTGACTGGTGGTGATGGCGGTGACGGTAGGCACGAATGAACCGGGCATCTCCCCTCCAGCACTTGTCCCTAGCCCGCTGCCCACAATGCTCGAACCAGCTCCCGCTGACACACACTCCTGAGCATGAACACACCATTTAAACCATGTAAAACTTCAGCAAACACATTTAAACAAACAGAGGCATAAACCCAGATAGGACCAAAGCTGAATCACTTGTTTCCTCTGACTAATTGTTTCACTTGATAAAATCACCTATCATGCAAGTTACAGCAGGCTAAACGTTACCTCCACAAAAAAGTGCTGACATGTATTTTCACAGATGGACTGCAATCAAATTTTTATTCTAAACAAGGCCCCACTTTCAATTGTAAAATACTTCCTCCAGTAAGAACAATTGGCATGACAAAACAAATGTATAAATATTTTTATAATGAACAATACCTGTAAATATTTTTCATTAGATGTTTTAGGTAAAAAAGATATTTAACTGAACATCCTATTTAGGAAAACATTAAGACCACAAGCATTTAATACATGAAACACACTGTGTATGAGAACATTTTAAGTGCCTAATAATGTACAGTAAGTTTTTGTCAACAATTATGATTCTCAATTAAAGATATATTTTACATTATCGCAACTGTGTTTAAGAACATTGCCATGCATAAGTGGGCAGATAAGGGAATTATTGCTGTGAATAAATAGCCTGCATTAATAAACGGCTGATAAAATATCCATGTACTCTGTAGTGCCTATAAATGCTAAATAGGGTCCAATGTTGAATTGGAACTTAATAAAAAAAGGTTGGAAAAGTTTGCATTACCTTATTTTCAGTTGGCAAAAAAGTAAAAAGTAATATAACATGATGTACACTGAGCTCCTACAAATGTTTTTTCATTAGAAATTAAAGGTAAATTTTAATTTATTTTTCAAGGTAGATTTAAACCCGATATTTAAATCCCATGTTTCACTGTTTATCGTAGTATTTAACAAGACAAAACAGGAAACAGAAGCATCAAAATTCGAAATATGAAGCCACTGGGGAAGAAAAGCCTAATAAAAGTAACCTTGAATCCTCACTAATTTTGAGTTTATGTCCGAGTAGGATTACACACACAAAAAGTCCGAATCTGTCGCTTGTCCTATTTTAGTTTTATTTCAGACCCGAGGAGGTCACTATCGACTACCATTCATTTTCTTTCAAAAGCGTGTTAGGACACTGGGACAGGCGGCACTGAAAGCGGCCGCCTCGACCAATCGTTTCTCTCAAAGAGCGTCTCCCCCTCCCTCTTCCTCCTTCCTCGTCACACCCCCGGTGTTCCCCTTGGCAACGCGACGTAGCGCTCCAAAATAGAACGAGCATTTACGTCACGGCGAGGTCTGTGAGAGGAGAAGGGAGCGCGTGGAAGGAGGGGCGGGGCCTCGGCGCTTACGTAGGAGAGTTCCAGCACTCGGGTCAACCGTTTTGCGGCGTGCTGCAAAACCCAACACGCTGTCAAAAGCCGGGCGCTACACGTACGTAGACTTGTTGGTATATTTAGCGAGGGCATTAATATCTTAAAATGTAATGGCTTCCCATACACTAAAAATAAACGTCCCATTACAGTTTGATTCATGTATAACCTCTTATACACTGAAGAACAATTTAAAGCGATGCCTGTTTCTTTCTTTCATGTAGCTTAGCCTAAAAATCAGGATGAAGCTACATTTCCACTAATGTGATATTTCTTACAACTATCTATTTTATGCTATGCTGCCTACTGATTGTTACAATAGCCTGAATAAGAGGTTGTGCCACATACATATACATAAGAAATAGCAACATGGTCTGTATGTCATAACATGTGGCATTTAATCTAAAACACTCAATGCATATCTGTGGTAACATATACACACTACTGACCACATATAAGCATCAGACTATATTATATAAATTAAGACTTTATCTGGAAACATGTCAGCAAAAAGTAATTTCGCCTTAGACCTTTACAGTAAATCGAGATCCATACATAAATAAACCTGTTGAGTTTACAAATGAATTACTAAAGTAACAGATGCAACATTTGCTTATTTAAAATTTTTTTTATAGTTATTGTCATACTTGGACAAAGTAGGCTATGGGTATGACACGGACTACATGCATTGTGGTGCCTTTACAGCCCATCAACTGTACCCTACCTGCGGAGCACTGGTGGTCGGCGGGCTCCCGAAGGAGTCCACGGAGGAAAGGTACTGGGACTCTATAGATGGAGACAAACTTCCACGGGATCCGCTGTCGGGGTCGCCGGGGAACCCTTGGTACATCTCCCCGCAGGGACCGAGTGAGAATGCGACACCTGCGGTTGCCGGAGAGAACGCGATGTCACCTGCAGCGGCAGGGCAGCGGTACACACAACAAGATTTAGAAAGATGATGTGCTCTATGGAAGAAATTGGCTGGTGTTATATGCAGTGCAGCCGCTAAATTAATTACTGCCGGATTTAAAAGGGGACTGTCTGATAAAAGTTAAATCAGCCCCACCGCAACGGAGGCTCCCGTTGACCGACAGTTGAAGGAATCTCTACAATAACAAGTACGTCACAGTATCGTATTATATACCAGAAAACATATGTAATCACACTGTGAGAGCAGTGCCGACATGGTAAAATCTCTGTAGGCATCGTTACGTTTCTTAAGTAACATCATCTGACGCGCAGATGTGGACAGATGTGAACGGCCCCGTGTAAAAGGGGAAATGTTCAAGCAAATCCTTAAAAACAGCCTACGATTGTTGTAAATCATCCACGAAAGTTAGTACAGACTTACAGTTAGAAGTCTTTGTGTTATTCCCCGGTGAGATGCTCTTGGTCTCTTTCCAAAAAAGTTGCATGAAGGAGCTTAATCCAGTTCCCGATTTGAAGGGGAAAACGTCTCAAACGAATGTGGTTTTAAAAGTCCTCTCGTTTAGCTTTAAATCCTCCCCTTTATTGTCTGGTCAAATGTGCGATTATAGATCCATAAAGTCCGTTCACGGTGCGCCGCAGGACGTTAAGCTACTATTACGGTGCACGGTAGCGGATCTTGTCTTATGAATGAATCCATCCTCCTCGAGTACAACCAAGGCATTTCTAGCGTCTAAGTCCCGCCTCGGAGTTCCGCTGACGTACATGCCCATATTTGTGCTTTGCTGTTGTGTTTGGTATCCTTGGTGACGTTGAGGGAATCCCTCTCCCACTGAAATGGTACCAGAAGCTCACCTCGCCGACGGATAATAATAGATGTTTTTTATACTATCACAGGCACGAGATATTTCTCACCGTCTGACAATTTCTGAGAGGAAATTTCAAGAAACTTCAGTGTGATAAATATGGAAAGTATCTATTTAGGACTATCCATGCGTCTGTCTAGATTGGAACATTACTGCGTCAAGAAAATGCATTACATTCCTATCATAACCTATCTACAGTCCTATATGTAAGCACTTGGGGGCGAGTTTCTGAGTTTATTTGGCTATTTAAAATGAATTATTTAATCACAATTATTTAATCACTACTTGACTTAAATCACCGGACACAAGTAAACATGAGGACTAGTCACTGTAGTGTCTCTAAACCTCTTCTAGCTTTTAATTAAACTAGATAACTTGTAGAAAATAAAAGCCATGGTTTATTTATAAAACACTGCAGTCATCTGTCTGTGTCACTCCAGCACAGAATCCCGTCAGGCATGCAAGGGAAATCCTGCTGAAAAGTTTCTCAGGACACGCCCTCGGGAGTCCTGTGAGCTCGAGAGCTTATAACTTCTATGGGAGGAAAAGCTCCTTTCCATCGGTGCCTGAACACCGCATAAAGCCGAAGTCAAGGACGACACCTATAGTGTTATAGATCTACTGATTCAGAAATGCCTTTAAGCTGTGGACGAGCCTACACAGTACATTCCGAATGCATGCAAATGCTCACCGTGAATTTGCCTACATACTGATGGATTCTAGTGTAGGAAATACTTTGTCACAGAGTATGTAGAACATGAGCAGAAATACCATGAAGGCAAATTAAAGAAAACACATAAATTTGGTAAACATCAGTGTAATTCTGACATGAATCAGTGGGCAGCAGTGACGGAAATCTGCGCCTGTCATTGCAAACATCATCCAGCCGAACAGAAGGTGATTCATTATAATAGCCTACATGCGGACACCAGTGGGAATGTGGCAGGTGGGATGTTGGCTTTGCCTTGGGGAGGGAGAAAAGCAGGGAGGGGGTCCGTGTTCTGGGCTAGAATCGGTAAAAACCGGGCGCCAAACCGTGAATGAATGTAAAAAAAATACGAATCCTACGTTTTCTGGTTGTGATGTCAAACAATGTCATGTCACGGGGCGGGTACGCTGCTGTGTAAGGGCCACGGCTGTAGTCGATGTGTGAAAAGGCGTGAGCAAAAAGGGACGAGCTGGGGATAACAAGTTATTAGTCAGCGCCTCAGCAACGTCAGAGACGAGGATCCGCGGAGAACGTTGTGTCCCATCCGGGCTGCCGTTACCGGCGCTGTGCTGCCGAGCCGCGATGACTAACTCCGTCGATGTAAGTTGTTCATGCTGGTGAATTACTGTGGTGAACGGCTGATAACGCAGGCGACCGGCCTACATGCCCGGGGAAGCAACTAGAATGAACGGAATCATGAGTGAGGGCCGAGGGCAAGACATCACGGAGACACCTACGGACCGGTGGCAGCCTCGTTTCCAGCTGTGTGTGCTGACAGATATACAAACATCACAGCGTCAAAATAATTCACGTACGTTTCCCTTTACGTGCCGCTCGAAACGTCACTAATACCAAATTAAAACGTAAGGTTTCAACGCTAACACAGTGACAGCGACCATGTGCGATCCATGGAGCTGCTGAATGTGTGTAGCGTTCCGTTGCCTTGGATACGCCGCTGCCTCTGACGCAAAGACGTATAAATTTGGTCTTTTTTGTTATGCAGCCTAGCAACCGGTTGCCGTGGTAACCGACTGTGAGTGACAGACAGCGGCAGTTATTCAACATGGCTTCCGGATTCTTTCTGTGCTGGGTACAGCAGCGAGTCGGAGTATGTTGCAGCGATAGTTGTGGTTGTTTCAGGACAGTTTGACCGTCCGGAGCTGCTTTGTTTTCGTGGTAACGTCAGGCGGTGGAAGTCGCAGTGACGTTGTTAGCTTCTGCTAACTCGTAGGATGTTTGTGTCGCGCTTTAGTTTGTAAAATGCAAATAACGCTGGACTGTTGTGATCAGGCGTATCAACACACCAAACGGTGCATGGTGTTAATGATCGCAGCCTCCGGTAAACGTGTAGGTTTGGAACAAAGTACAAAGGGATTTTACGGCAAGTGAATGAGGAAGCTTTGACTGACGAGTAGCTGCGAACTTGCAGTTCATGTTAGGCTACAGCAAATTAAATTCAGTTTGCTATTCAATTAAATATACCGCTATCACGTCAGATTATCTATTATTAGTAAAGGGCTGCAGCTAATGTCAAACATTAGTAATAATCCTTTAATAAGCTTAATAATTTCTTCTTAATTCGATTAATAATTTCCCCTCTAAATCTCAGAGAATAGTCCAAAATTAGCCTGTTATGATCCTCACACTCCAACGTGGGCAACAGGGGTCTTACTTATTATTTAGTCAATTATTTAGTATTTAATGGACTAAATACAGCATCTCCAATCAGTAGGTTAATAAAGTTTGAGTTGTTGCTATTGCAGTATCTTCATATCGGATGAAACAGTTTTTTTCACGTCTCTACTAGGTTATGTTTATCTAACTCATCCCACTACTTTCGTCTGTGTTTAGAATTTGGGTTTATGTGAGTCTGCAGTCCTCTCTCTAAATAATTTTGTTCCTTGAGAGTTTGTTTACAACTTACTAACTGGTGGTCTAGACTCCAGCCAAGCGAGGTAAAAAATAGACCCACTGTTGTCTAATGCCCTTGATGTGCTTTGTTTTGCTTGCCCCTGTCTCTTAGCGTATTTTCGGGAAGTCACTATCTTGCTCTGCGCTCATGAGGCCAGCCCCTGTTTCCTTTTGGAAGGCGGGCCGTGTTTGCCTGGTCTTCCTGCCCAAAATATTTGTTACCAGGCAACGGTTAGGCCTGTCCCACTTCAGAACACTGTTGTTTACACCCCTTCTGGCTCCTTATCCCAACAACATTACATAACTCTCACAGGCTTTCCCCACCTCACTGAAAGAAATTTGAACGGTCTGCTCTCTCCAGCCAACCAAAACTCAACAGTTTCCTTCAGGCTTTGTCTGCTGTATTCGCTCAGAGCTGTTCTCACTCAGCGAGACATCGAGACATTCCGAGCCACAAAACTGAAACTGCAGCTAATCTCTGCTTGACTTGACGTTTAGCCTCTGCAACTATGTCATATCTGTTCTTGTCTGAATTCAGAAATATTTCTTGAAGGCTTCGCTGTAGGGCTACGCCAAAAAGACATATGAATACTGTATTAGATGAAACAAAAGTCAGGAGTCTCACTCACTGTTTTATGTTTTTGAAACTAAGCCATAAAAACTGTAATTGCCCTCTTTTGCATATCTGCCTCATCTGTTTGATTTAATTTCATGCATTCTTTGGAGAATTTTCTGTTTTGTTGTCTGTTTTGCTAGAAGCTTCTTAGTGATGGTATAAAGGTCAAATCACATGACATAGCTGGCCTCAGTCTCCCCTTTTATGAGCATTAAATAAAGATGTGCACAGTTGAACAGTTCTCTGCCTTTTGGTAGGGCCTGTTGTTATTTGTTCTGATTTTTGTCCCATGTCTTTTTGTGTGTATTTGTAAAACAAACCGGAAGGGGAGCTAAGAAACGGCCTGTGGGAGCAGTTCTCTGACAGGGTCAGAGGTACAGCTCCTTCTGTCCATACGTCAAATTGTCCTCGGACAAGATACTGAACCCCAGGTTGCTCCTGGTGGCTCAGGCTAGCACCTGGCTGTCTGGCTTCATTGGTGTGTGAATGGTAATTTCTTAAGCTCAAATAACTTATTGAAACAAAAACTTAGAACAGTGGTGGGTATTCCACAAAGAAAATGCCAATGTCTCCCTAACTTTTCCGCTGTTAGATGTATTCTTGGCATTTAATTCTCTAGTTTCATAATATAATATCACTATAGCATGAACCTTTAAATGTCCCCAAACTTTACATAAACGTTCCTAACTTTTTGTCAGTAGTGTATATCTGTCCTGGGCATTTTGCACATCATCTAAACTGCTGTATTTTTGGGTGTTATGAATACTGGCTTATTGTAAAAATGTATTGTAAGGGTTAAATATAACAAAGCCAATGTTGATGCAGTTATTAAGGTGCCAGTATGAAATGCTTTGAAATGCATTTCCTAAAAACATGCACCTCAGACTCAAGGTCACTTCTTGATTCTTGACTCTTGATTCCCGTCTTACGTGTATGTTTGTGACCTTTTCCACAAGTAAAATAGGATATCCCAACTAAGGCAGCAGCGCTCTTTGGATTCTAAAATTAGTTTGACTTTCTGGTGAGGATGCACATCATGCTTCATCTTTTGCTTCTTTTGTTTAGAGCAACAGCCCTTGTGCCGGCACTCCCAAAGAAACCCCATAACCTCTTAGTCGACAGTCAATGCTACACAAAACTCAAGTTGGCTCAATGAGAGGATTCCCATGATCCATTTAGTTTTTGTAACTGAAGAACCGGTTACATTATTTACACTTTTATTACACTGACTATCTAGTTTTTCTTGTTCTGGCTTCAGCACACAGCGGCACTGCAGCTCAGTTTAGTCCTGTTTACATTATTGTGTTTATATGTTGTAATTCATATGGCCCACCAGTTAAATAGCAAGCTTGTGTGTTTACAGGAACCCACACAGCACACACGCACAGCAAAATTTATAGGGCAGGAGGTAAAACACTCAATTGCTCATGCGTCACGGGTTGTTGGTTCTTCGGAGACAAAAATGTTCTCACGTCATCTTATTTCAGCCAGCAGTGGTATCAGGCCTCTTACACTGATTCCCCTCGGTGTTAAACAGGTGAGCGAGGTGACTGTGTGGCTTGGATGACCTACTGCAAAAAGGCTCTTGACTGCACTTGATGATGAAGCACAAATTAAAAAGACGTTTAACACCTTTGTGTTTAAGAGAGGTGATTGTGCTGTGGTGGAAAATTAAAATGATATAGTAATTCTTTTGCATTTCTCCTGTCATTTAGTTTGTTCGGCATCACCCTAAACCCATTGCTGTGGAACCAAAAACAGGATAATCTCATTTCCTCATGCTAGTCTTTGTGTTAAATGCGAGGCAAGAGCAGTGGGTTTAAATAGCTGCACTTTTTCACAGCATCAGAGAAATTGGCGCTCTTATTTTTATTTGTTTGTCTACGTATTTGCTGTAAAACCAGCCACGAACGTCAGCACTGAGGTGCAGAAAGGACAGTGGATGGCTCTATTGTATCATGCACTGCATGGGAGTCGGATGCCTAAAGTTAAATGCAATCAGTGGGTTTCAGTATTCCACAGCTCTCAGTGACTCAGCCACAAGCAGCGCGTCAATCCTAGCCTACTTTCAGGCGGCTCACTGCCAGTCAGAGCGGCAAAGTGCCAGAAAGAGGGAGGGACAAGAGCGAGAGGGTGAGAGAGAATGAGGATGAGATCAGAGGTGGAAAGTCACTCAGTATATTTAGTTAAACACTGCAGTTTCATCCAGTGCGGAGACATTGGCTGAGGATGTTTTTATTTCTGAGTTTGTTCTGTACGTTGGCATTTAAAAAGACTAAACCTTTCAAGGCAGTGAGCCAGCATCCACAAGACCAGGGTTATGAAACTAACAGTAACAGTAAATGGGGCTCAGTCTGTTCATTTTTATTAGCTCGTTATTAGATTTAAATTTAACAACCATGAGTTTAAAGTACTGACTGTCAGCTTCATTTTGATTGCACATGGAAAAGTTCTAGTCTTTTTACATATGCAACAATCCTACTTTCTACATTATTCAGAATTAATTCCAATTCGTAATTCTGTGTTGAACATAATTAAGTAAACTGTGTAATATTAGCTAAATGTGCTTAAAGTGCTAAAAAGAAAGTGGGGGGTTGGGCTATTACATTAATAAAGCTAATAAATTGTTTTACATATTTTCACATAATATGATCTATCACATTACAGCAAGCTTTAAATACTTTTTAAATGTTTTTGTTAAATCTTAAATACCTCAAATTCTATTAAAATGTAGTCAAGTAGATATTTAAAGTGGCATGAGACGACTGTAAAGAACCACAGTCTCAATCTCTTGGTTAAAGAGAGTTTAAAGTGCTTTATTTTGCAGGTTTTTACTTTTGGCCACACTCCCAAAATAAAAGGGCTGCAGTGCTGGTCACCCTAATGTGCCTGAGACGGTCTTAAGGGTGAAAGCTTTTCGGTGATCACTGCTTGTTGTCCAGTTTGCTCGAGCCTCCACGGAGACATTGTGGACAGTGAAAGACCACCGGCTCAAATGAGGCGCTTGGGAAGCGGTTTCTCTCTCAACAGAGGAGGTGGCCTTCAACACCACTTATCAGACACTTACAGTGCACTTCTTTCATCACTCCCGAGGCGGTTCCACAGTTTTTCACACTCTTAACTCGTGATTCCAGAAACACACATGAAAGTGGGGCAGAACAACAACCCCCAGAGCTAAAGAGTTTATGTGCCTGGTTCTCTGAGCCAGTTAGCTGATGAATCCTTTTGGATGAGAGGTGATATGTGATTCACTTCCCACCTTTTGGGATAACAATGACCTTGACAGATGAGAACTTTTATGGTGGCTCACATGGTTCTACAGTTACAGCATATTATTTGGATACACACATGCTGTGCTGTACAAAAACCAATAACTACACCAATCTCATTTAAAGCGTGTGCGGTTATGACACACCAAGTCGATTGTCGCCACGGCGATCGGGAAGCATCCATTGACGTGCCAGTGTAACTTAAACTAGTCTTTACTTGTTTTCAGACACATCCTAAAAGTAGTTTAAAGCCACTTGTGGTGAGCGAGAGTGGTGTGAAAATGCCAGTTGAACACTGTTTTGTATACAGATTGTATACCTGCGCCTCTTGGACTTCCGTTTTCTCTTCCTGTCACGCAAGCCCATATTCTCAACGAATCACTTGCTGCCCAGCATTAAATCAGCAGCTTACCAGCAAACACATTAAGCCTACGTTTGTGTCTGCATTTAGAAACTGCCTGTGTCCTTTATGGCTGTGGTCTATTTGGGGAAGATGCTGGACAGGTGTAGCCGCACCCTCACAGGCTGCGGTGAGAGGTTTCTCCCCAAGGCAGCTGCTGGTCTTCACCTGAGCTGCTTCTCCGATGTGGACTTTGTGTTTCATGGTCCTTAGACATCAGCATCTTCACTCATCTTTTGTGTTTTTTTACAGTTCTTTACTTCCTTCACCTTTGTCATTTAATAGATAAGTAATTACAGAGTAATTTGGAGCAACGAGGGGCCGGGAATCGAACCACTGACCCCAGTCTGTCTTACCGACTGAGCTACAGCCGCCCATGGAGCGTGGATACCAACTTCATTATTCCCCCCACTCAGTCTCTTGCTGTTTGCTTGTTTCTTTCCAGAAGGCTTTGTTTCAACCTTTCTCCCTCTGCTTGCTGCCCCCCCCCCATCCCCCTCCCCCACACTTCTTCTCTTCTCCTTACATAAGTACTGCCCTATTTTTCAGGGACCAGTAAGAGGTAAGAATAAAGGGAGTGAGTGGGTGAGAAAGAGGGACAGATAGAGAGCGGAATCTAGTGAAGAGAGGGAGAAAAATATATATGGAGGTAGAGGAGAGGACTGTGTGTACACTGCACACGTAGGAAGACACGAACCTGCATGTGTCCCCGTCATCCCCCCCCTCACCTCGCTGGTCTTCTCAGCCCACACACTGCTCTTTTACTCCTCACCGTCTGCCCATCACCTTATCACTCTGTTCTCCTCAGCACGCTCCCCATTACTAACAGGAGCGTCACCAGTTGAATCCGTTGTTACATGACAGCTGAAGTTATTGAAAGGTTACACACGCAAAATATATCATAAAAGTACAGTAAAGGCTGCCTGTACAGTCACACATAATATAAATCGAATCATATAAAGAAGGATGATCTTCCACTATGGCTGAAATAACTAACAATAACAACCCAAACAATCTTTTTCACTCTCTGGACCCGCACAGCAAGAGTTAGAAAGCAAAATTTTCTAAGCTGTTATCAGCACTGACACCCCCCACCGCCACTGCCCATGAAAGCAAATTGAAAACTGTCTCACAAGTCGCTGGAAACATCTGGACAAGCCAGCCAACGATTTTTATGTAAACTGTTAGTGATTATAAGGTGCTTGAAACCACAATAGCATTCAATAAGCGCACAGACAAGCTGAGCAGAACACAGTGATGACATGGTATATGAGTCATGAATAGAATTTCTAACATGGAGGGCTTTGCTGGGGGCCATTTGAGTAATGGCTGACGACAGCAGTTCGGTGTTCAGGTTCTTCTCCTACACGCACATTTGGACTGGTGTTCGTCGCCTCAAAGTACTGGTGAAAAGTATATGCATAAATTATTTGATGATGTTTGGGCAACTCTGGGGCAAAACCTCAGATTTATTTGGAGTCGCTTTTGTGGTAAATGCAATTCATTCCTGAAGGAAATATTTGGCCTTTTAGCGGCTACAGGCTCCACTGTGTTCACCAGCTACTTGCTGACAGTTTCTCAGCTGTTTGCTGCTCAGCAGGTAGTGCACAGAAAGTTTTTTCTGTCTTTTCACATAAAACAGAAAATCAAAATCAAAAAGAAAGCTTAGAGGGAACCAAAACAGTGACTGCTGCGGGAAACAGATAGACTGTGCGTTTGCATAAATTCAGATGATAATTTTTTTTACTTTGTTATATATCATCTTGGTCTTTAGAGTCCATTGATGTTTTCATTCAGTGCTGGTGCAGCACAGTAGTGAAGTGGTTAGTGCCGCCTCCTCACAGGTTCCTGGTCCGAAACCTGCCAGCTGTGTGGACTTTGTATGTTCTCCCAGCACTTGTGTTGGCTTCCTCTGGACAATCCAAAGAGTTGCAGTCATGGTGTGAGTGTGAGTGGCTCTCTGCCTCTGTGTGTAGCTCTGTGATAGACTGGCTCCCTCTCCACGGGGGGACGCGGACTTTTGCCCAATGACAGCTGGGATCAGCTCCAGCAGCGCTTTAACTCTAAACAGAATAAGTGGTTTGGATAATGGATGGCTAAATGGATTTATGTTGTAGGTAAAATGCTGCTGAAGTGTGGAACGTGTGTAATTTTTTCTTTTTTAAACCAGCCAGCTGAAATTTCATCCAGCATGTTTGCCTGAAAGTGTGTAAAGTGACAGCTTCAGTTGAGAGAGCAGACACTGTCGAGCAGCAGAGACAACACACTGCTGAGCAAGACAGACAGCTTTAAAAAGACACAACAAATATGCAAGACATATCATTTACACATTTGGAGTATTGTTTCTCACATGTTTATGATTTTCAAAAAATAATACTAATATTCTGATGTATAATAACAGGCAGCATTCTATTCATCTGTCTGAATGTATATGTTCAAATACCTACCAAGTATCAAGTATCTTTACAGGAGGAGATAAGTAAACACTCTAGATCCTATTAAAACTGTTAAAATTATTGTTAAAATTATTAGTAAAATGTTCAACTGTCATTTTCAGGCCATTTGATGACATGGCTCCTCAAATGTAAAACACTTAAAAAAAAATCTGCAAACTGCATTTAAGTCAGCGTATGCATTTGGTTCTTGGCTCACCATGACTGCAGGGTAATTTTTTATGATTGTTGATCAAAGTGTGTCCAAAGTTCAGAGTTTTTAAAATGTGTAAATTCATAGCAGGAATCACAAGCACCATGTTTGTATTGATGAAGACACTGCATTGGGTATAGACTGTGATGTGTTGTATTAAGATGTGTCATACAGTATGTTCTATTTAGTTGCTCTGCCACACCAATCATTGGCTTCACGCCACAAATTAAATAGTTTTCTGCGAATTCCGGTGTACCTCAGATCTCACGGTAAAGAAAACTGTTTTCAGATCAGTGTTGGCTGATACCCTGGGATAAGGTAGCTAATGCAGTGTGCACCACAGTACTTACTACTTTGTCGTGTATTTGTGTTGTGAAACGCTTTCACAGAGACCCTGAGAAACTCTAATACTGTTAAAGATTAGAAGTAACAGGCTTTTGTGTCTGTGCCTCTACCCACACATATCGTATATAAAACAAAGGACAAACGAATTTGGAAATTAAAATAAATACATGTAAATGCAATAGTTTGAAACTATGAATTATTGTGGCTGCTTAAAATTAATTTAAGTAATTAAGTCTGGAGAATGATTGGGATTTGGACTAAAAAAAGAGTTTGAGTGAGATGTGTCGTATTTGTTTGACACAGTCGCTGACTCCCGGTGACCATCGTCTATGACCGTTTGCCACCTACAAATTAAACAGCCACAACAGCATGAGGAGCAGAGGTGCCGTGCTGTAGATGCAAATGTCATCAGTCTTCACGACTTGTAAATAAACACGCACAATAAATACACCCTACACCCCATGCCAGTACACACTCACATCTTTAAATACCCCAGCTCTGACGACTGAGATAGTACTGCTCATCAAATTTATGCATGAGCGAGCCCAGGCTAAATTTGCAGCCAGGGAGCCAACTTACGCAATCCTCCCTGGTCTCCCTCCTGTCTATACAATGGCTTAAAATCTCACACTTCTCAAACCTTCCCAGCCCTCCCTAGATCCCACCCCCACAGTATACACTACAACTCCGGCACTATTCCTGTACCAGCCCCCACCGCTGTGACACAAAAATATCAGCACCTCCAAGAACAGACGCCAAGCCTGTCAGAGCATCATCACATCCCACAGGACAGCTGAGGGGGGAGGAGGAGGAGGAGGAGGAGGGGGAGGAGGAGGAGGAGGAGGAGGAGGGAGGACAGCGTGAAGAGAAGAGCAGAAGAGAAGAAGAGCAGGTGGAAGGATGAACACAGCTGCTGTCGGGAGAAAAGAATCAACAGAGAGACAAAGGAGGAAATAAAGCCTCTTTCTGTGAAGGAGGAGACACAGTTTACAGTTATATCCTGGTAGATCAGCCACAAACTGCTTCTCTTTTCTTTTGATCTGAGTCTGCCTGACTGAGCTCCTAGGAGGAGGTGTGTGTTGTAATATTGAAATATTTATGAGGGCCACACGGAGAAACCAGTCATCAAACCTGTCAAACCATCTGCAATTACTGCTTCGTTTGTAGCCTCCAAAGATGGACTACCAAGTGTGCAGAATGGGCAACGGCCACAGGCACGAAATCATTTCTTTCCATTCAAATTTCTTTAACTTTGGAGGAAAATTACACCACATCATATATCAACATCCACCGTCCTCCATCTTTGACCCTGTCTGACATCTACCCTAAAGTGGGTGTTAGTGAGCTCTGAACTAGTGCTTATAAATACTGAATGAGTGGGTCCTAGTGATATCTGGATGTGATAAACGTTCTATTTTAAGATGAAAAAACTTGCAGTACTTTGAAGATTCATCTGCCAGTTGAAGTGGCCATTTTTAACATACACTGACATAATTTATATTTCCTGTCAACGCAGACTTACAGCCTCCGTATTCTCAATGGGACGTTTTTCTTTTGACTTCACAGACCGTGTTGTACAATTTGTGAATATGCAGCAGCTTCTCACAGGTGATCTCTGTTTAACCGAACATGACACTGGTTGCAGTGGTGATGGTTTGGTTCTGCTCTAATAAATACTGTTAATTAGTTTGTAATTAGTTACTGTTTTGTGTTTTGTTGCATTTTTACAGAGACGTTAGTTTGGCCGTACATTCTTAGTTTTGTTTTATGATTTCTGTAAGACAGAGACGGTGACGTTTATACTGAGCCTGGAACGCTACAGCTTTCAACTGGCTCACCTCCTGGGTACAGTATACGGACTGGGGTTCACGCCGTACAATTTCAAAGTTTTTCGTCTGCACCCGTCAGAGGTTAATCAGAACATCCCTGTAGAGCTGAACTCACACACTGACACTGCTGGACAGAACAGAGATAAAGGAGACTAATTTAAAAAATAAAGTCCTGTAGATGTGAAGGAGAGGCCAGTTGCTGAGAAGAATCATAATAATCACTCTCTATGGGTCCTTCCTGTCTCGCTCTCCTCTTGCTCCTTTTACTTTCTCTCCTCTCTCTATCACAATGTAGATGGACGGTTGCCGAGGGCAACCTGTGTGTACTCACCTAATGATGAACAGGAAGTGGTGTGTGAGTAAAGGTGCTATTAATAGCAGCATGTGTAGAAAGGACATTTGCTCGCTTGCGGATGTTTGTGTGCACCTGTGTGTGTGTGTGTGTGTGTGAGAGAGAAAGAGAGAAAGAGAGAGAGAGAGAGAGCAGCCAGCATGTAACAGGGAGGAGGAGGATGCAGATTGTAAGACTCAGACAGTTACTAGAGAGAACAGGAGGGGGGAGAAAGAGTGAGGGATGGACGGAGGGAGTGAGGGAACATAGTAGAGGAGGGGGCGAGTGTATGTTGACGCTGTACGTGGCGTCAGCGTGATAAGAATAGAGATGGTGCGTGTAGCGCTGCTGAGACATCACCCTCACACCCTCAGTGGGGCAGGCAGTACTCACTCTGAGTATGTATTTGTGTGTGTGAGTGTGTGTGTGTCAATAGACGTGCACTTATATTACCTAGGGTATGCTTGTGCGTGTGGATGAGTAAACTGTTGGGGTTGCAGTGATTTGTAGTTGTGTAATTGCAGTTACATGCACACACCATTTTAAAATACCTACAAGCTTTTGAAACACCTTTTCCTCTTTCGTCCGGAACTTATTGTGCATTTAATAAACGCAACATCCGAATGTGAAAATGACTTTAAGAACAGAAGGGGTAGAGTATCTTTAGGTTTTCAAACCATTTTAATTTTTCACAGAGGCATGCTTTGAAGACAGAGAGTAGATTCAAAGTGTTACGTAACGTTTAAATGAAGACAGTGAACATGTAAAAGGTCCACCACTGCTCCTCCGTGCAAGACACAGACACATTTAAAAAGACACAAAACAGCAACACACAATGCAACTGTTTAATGTGTTTTATCACTTTGCATCTATTTGTAGCCTTCTGCGTTTCTTTATAGTCGATTCTTCTTTTGTGTCCCTTTGTGATTGTTTACTGACTCTTCCCAGTCATATGTCTGGTTCTGGTCATTTTGCATTTCTTTGTAGTTTTTCCTTTCAGTCTCTTTATTGTCTATTGTGTCTTTGGTCATTGTGCGTCTGTTTGTGGTCGTTTTAATGACTTTCCAGGAAAAAGGTTAACTGTCACACAGGTCATAGCCAGACATTTGATAATGACAGAACATGAAACAAGAATAAAGCATGAGCTAATATTGTCACAGCTACATATAATTCAGACACTGATGACAACTAGTTGGAAATACAGTTTCAAAGTACTTTGTATTTTTGACTCAGCGCAGTTCATGTGAAGATCGTCTTCATAAAGGCTCTTCACAGCACCAGAAACCGAACCAGCCACTGCGGAGGAACAGCAGGCGGACAGACAGCAGAAAGGGGGGGAGATACAGAAAGTTAAAAACGTGTTCAGGTTCAGACTGTATTCATTCAGTCAGATACTCACAGCGTTGATTCCTCTGTCCTTCACCTCCTGATTGGTCTCCAATTCAAACAGAGCTGAGGAGGAGATGAGAGAACAGGTCTGGAAACAGTGTCTTTGCAAAGGCTCAACATACAGTAACTCAAACAAATGATCCATGTTCAAATATGCTTAAAACAGGTTATTTAAACAAACAGTGGATACTCTGAAAGAAAACAATGTTACTAGGACAAGTGCGACATATAGGTGGGCAAACCATATAATGTATCATAAAACTTACATTGTTCAGATCTGCTACAATATTTTGTGAAATAATAGATATGTAGGTAGCTTTATATAGTCTTTGAATGTTTATGCAACATAACGTTTTGTTGCTGAAACACAACTCCTGCATTTAGCATGTAATAATGTATATTATATATACAAGAATGAAAGTCTACTAGAGGTTTTTCTTTCAGTGTGACACATCCATATTTGCAGAGACCCTGTTTACGCTTTGAATTATTTGCTGAAAACACTAATAACTTATCTGAAATGTGACAATGGGCCTCGAAAGGACACAATCATTTTGTAAAACATCACAAGCCAAAAATTGGGACCCACTTGCCAAATGTGCAGTGACCTGAATGTGATAATAACAAACAGGGTAGGTAATTCTATGTGCACCAAGGTGGATGTGTGTGTAAGTCTGTGTTTTACCAAAAAGCTTGCGCAGCCGAGTGAAACACGACACAAAGCCGTGGAAGGGCATTTGAGGCTCTCCAGATGCAAACCGCTCACACAGCAGCTGAACTACCTTGCTATCGCACTGCATTCCTGTGAAAAAGATGAATGAACGGAGGCGTGAAGCCAAGCAGCAGCAACCATCTGTGTCTATGTGTGTGTCTGGAGTGTGTGTGTGTGTGTGTGTGTGTTTGTGCATACATGCATACCAAGAGCTTCCAGTGCTGTGCTGAGTTCAAAGGGGCTCATGGTCCCAGACGAGTCCTCATCAAACTTTAAAAAGATGGACTGAAAGAGAAAACAACGGAATTTGTAATAAAGACATGAGTCTGCTGTTCCTCCACACACACACACACACACACACACACACACACGTTGAGCTGTACCTGCAGATTGCTCACACGGGAGAGCAGAGTCTCTGCTTGTTCACGGCTGAGACGGGAACTCCCGTTAGTCTGCGTGCAGAGTTAAGGACATCTCAACAGGACAGAAGACAGAGCAATGACGTCATGAGGATGGACAGTGGTGAGGCACGAGGACCAGAATTCAAACTGAGGAAGGTGGGAACCTCCAGAGGTCCATCACTCTGACGCTGACACCACAAAACCTGATTTCTGTAAGACTGCGAGGAGCACACTAACGTACAGTCCAGCCAGTTTCAGGCAACGACTGCAAGGAGCTAAAGGGGCAATAAAGTGTGAGGACTATTCCAACTGCAGCGTGAGTAATATTGAAGGATACATCCTCTCCAAAGACGAGCTCTCTGCACGTCTCCAGTGGCAGATTGTAGTCTTTGGCAAGAACTGTGGAGCAACAGCACCGATTGATGCACAGACTCAAACTAAGGGTTTAAATTGGATTAGACTAAGGAAATGTGAAGGTGAGGACAAGTGTCATCCCTTTTATTACTTAAGCAATCCCAATTTTCTTTATCTGACTTCGGCTCAGCCTCCGTCTAGACTGCTGACCCCTGTGGCTCTGTGCAACGAGTCACTATTTGCTCCCATCTAGTGCCCATTATGTGCATTACATCAGTTCTGTTTGCAAATGTGCAGCAACAATGTGATGATATTCTAACCTGTGTTTATTAGATCCATGAGCTCCTTGGCATTCAGCTTATCATCCTGGCAGGAAGAGAGAAGAGATTGGTTTGACTCGTTTAAATTAATTGTATGAAATGTACAGTTTGAATGACTAGAAGCATGAGGAACTCTTACTGAAGCAGCCACTTCGTCAAATGTCTCCTGAACTCTTACTTGGTCCACTTGAGAGACAGGGGTTGCCATAACCTGCTCAGCACAAACATGGCAAACACATTTACATAAGGGTACAATGTTGGTTTGCTATTGGCTGGTGTTTTACGCTAAGACTGTAGATGAGGTTTGTGAACTCACTGGGACGTAGGCAGACGTGCAGTTTATGTCATGAGTCCTGAAACACAAAGAGCACATCAGATTGTTAATGTTGGTTAATGTGAACCTCACACCCCAGATGTTGCACATTGGCACAGAAAACAAGAGCGATGGAGTAAATATTCAGATGGTAGGAACATCTAAATGTGGAACTTGTCAATCAAAGTCCTGCAGCCAAGTCTCCACTTACGTAAATAACTAGTACAGTTATTACCACACAGATGTACTTATGTACAAAGTAAAAGTATTTATTACTTTTTAGTGTTATTTTGGGAGCTTCTAATATAATAAAGGGCATTTTTACTTTTGCTAAAAACAAATGCAAAACCTTTTTGAGATGTGTTCCTGCCATCAAGTTCAAAGTGAGCAAATATTTTCCCATGAAATGATAAAATGTCTTATTTTCAACATCTGATATGTTTATGTTCTATTGTGAATAAAATATGGTTTGATGAAATTTGCAAATCATAGCATTCTAATGTATTTATGTTCTAAACATTGTCCCACCTTTTTTGGAATTGGGGTTATATTTTCTTGGTACCAGTTTTACAGCTGTTAGGATTTTAATCCATGCATCTCTCACTATGTTCAAGATCAACCAAAATAAATAATCTGCAGTAATTTTACTTCTAATACTTTTACCTTTTCTTCCTAATGCTGATTTGCCTGCTATCTTAAAACCAGGACTTGTCTTTGATTGGAGTCCGTTCACTGTTTATTAATTGTACTTGGAGAGGAAAGTGCAATAACACCCTCTGAAATGTAGTGGCAGTGAAGAATGCGATCCCTAAATCCTTGACTGTGTTATTGAGACTAATTGCCAATTTCCATAATATACAGTAAGATAATGTTGGAGTGTAGGTACTGAGGAGTGTGGGTGACTATGACTGTGCCGGTGAGAGTGACTGTGGCAGGATGTGATTCAGAGATGAAGGCACGAAGTGTTGTTTGTTTATTGATGATTTTATGAAATGACGTTCAGCTAACTGGTCACATCTTGGTGTTTGTCTACAGTTTATTGATCATTTAAGAAGCTTGAGGCTTCTTTCATCTTACCCCAGAGTGTTTCCGATCTTGGAGAAAGTGCGGACAAAGAACTCCCCGGGCTGGTTGGCTCGAAAAGTGGACGCCACGATGATGTAGTTACCCGGGTCCAGACGCATCCTTCTCCACACACCTCTGTGCAGACAATTAGAATCAATTAGTGTGAGAAAATGACCATATTGCTGTATGGTAAACTTTTATCAAAGTCAACTACTTTCTACTTTCCACGACGAATGTTGGCACAAAATGTTTTCCATTAACTGCTGGCAGTGGGAGACATTAAATGCTTTAGAGGCTTCAAATGTTTTGAGGATTGCTCAGAATTTACCGAAATGTTCGAGGTTTCTGTGACTAAAGTTCATTCATAGTTCAGAAAAGTAGTTTGCAACAGGCTTTGGTTAGTGTGAAAGCAAATTAGTTCATCTGAGGTTGAACTTTAATAAATTGGATTCACTTCACAGTAAAGCACAGCGCCCTAAATGAACCAAGTAAAAGCACCAACTGCTTTTACAAGCACGTTGGAAACTGCAAGCAGCTGTTTTCTCACATGACGGGAGTCTGTACCTCTGAGCCTTATATTTCCCAGAACGACCCACGGGGCGATTTTTCATGAAGAAGTTGCGATCCAGACACACACCCTGGAGCTGCATGGAGAAAGTTATTGGAAAAGGAGCCCGGGATTTACAGAATCAGGAACGATAAAATATTTACGGGTAATACTGGGAACAGTAGTAGAAGACGAGACTATGGGGCACAACGAGTGATAAGGAATAAGTGTTTTCTACATTTGTCCCTGCTTCTTATTAATAAGTATTTTTGTAAATATTGTGTTGCTATGGGAAACCATGCTGAAAATGGGCAAACCTTTTCTTATTGTGTGGTTAAACACGAGCGCACAGCTGCACTTATGTTGTTAGTCTTTAATAAAAAGACTTAATCTTAATAATTACTAGGTTCCCCACTGTGTGATATCCACCTCCATCTATAAATGATTATATTGTCCTCATTATATGACAATATAAACCTTTGTATCCTACACACTGCACTACTGTATTTTTTTTACTTGACATTACACAAATTAAGTTGTGTGGCTGTTTTTTATGAATTTTTTATAAATTACACAGTAAATTACAGATTTTTTCCAGTTCAGTTTTGTTTTTCAATTCTGTTGGTGCCCGCTATTCACTAAAAATCGCATGGTATATATTTGTTCTCCTTTCCTTCATAATCTTAAATAATACTTCCCCATGGCCTTGTTTTCTTCCACTGAACCTACCAAAACCCTGTGTGTTAGCTGAAATGTTACAGAAACATCCTGTTTAATAAGGACATCTCGGAGAATATGAAAGAATATACAGAATATTTCAGGAAATACTCACCTCAGAAGGAATCTGCGAAACATACGAAACACAAAGACACACGTGAATTAATCCACAACTTGAGCAAAGCTGCTGAGATCAGACAGAGATTAAAGCTACGTGTCTTTCTCACCCTGTAGATGTGGAACGCTATGTAGAGAAAGTTAATTTTATCCTTCTGCCTGCGGTTTTTCTGCAGAAGCTCCACCAGCACAGTGCAGTGTTTGGCTTTATGCTTCGGCTTGTCGTCTCCCTTCTTCTCACTTGGATTCACCTCCAGCTCGTCATCTTCATCTTCATCTCCCTCACCGTCATCTTCATCCTCTTCTGTCTGGTCCTGCTCTCTGAGAACCAGCTTGAACTGTGGATTCTTCCAAAATGTTTCTGAGCACAAACGTAATGTGAAGACTGTAAATCAGCCATTTACGGTTTCAATGTTGGTACTAATGTAAAGTCGCGAACTTACGGTTGTTTTTGCGGCTTCCACCGGCAGAGCACCCCTGTACCCATGATCCCTTATGTTCACTGATGGTCCAGGCTGACTCTGGGACAGGCGTGTTTTCATCGTCAAGAGTGTCAGGACTCACACTGCAGAGCTCCACGACATTAAACAGGTTGCTGAAGTCCTCAGCACTGATCCTAATAACGAGAATCGTTTTATTTCACAGATTCATTTTTCGTGAGAGATTGTTCAGTTGTGTTTTTACTGTCTTTTAGGAAAAGTTGGGTACATCAAACTGTGTATATTATCATAGTTTCTCCCCATCATGAAGAATTGTAATATTCTGACGGGCATGATAGTATGTTTGCGTGCATAGTGGAAGAGTCAGATCTTCCTGTCATTTGAAATTGGTTCTACAACAAATCTGAGGTGAATCAAACATCTGTGGTATGCCCGTTTAAAGGAAACCTGAACCAACAATAGGTGAAAAGGCTTCAAATCTAGAATATGAGAACAAAATCAATAACTTCGACTTTAGAAGGTTTTATGCTGTGAGTTGTGGTCAAATAGACATATTCTTATAGTTAAGTGACTTATCAAGTCCATGTTGCCCCTGTTATCAGCCACATACCAGAACTCTCCATCTTCTGTCGTCTTCAGCTCAATTCTCTCTTTCTCAGCTTTGTCCACATCATCCCACTCTTTACACCTACAAACACACACACACACACACACACAAAGAAAGTCTTCATCTGTGCAGGTTCTCTAATCTGCGAGTGAGAGTGATCTTTTTAATGCGTGTGCAAACAGGAATCTCCCTCACTTGTCGCTCCAGGGTCCACAGTATTCGATAAACCCCCAAGGGTTCCTCAGTCTTAACAAGAAAACCTCATCTGACCCTCTGGTAACCTAAAATGTAAAGGGAAAATTAGAAAAATGGGTTAATGAAGATCTCAGTAAACAGGTAAAGATTTTGGAATGTTTTGCTAGTTCTCTGTGTTTTCTGACTATTTTATTGTGACAGCAGAGAAAAGAAGATATGATATGAAATGCAATGAATGGCTGTGGCACGGGATTAGATTACATTTTGGTTTCATTTTGGTGGAGAGAGGGGTGATATGAAATGACATGAAGTGAGTATCGAAAAGCAGGACTGAAACTGATAAGATCTAATTGACTGGTTAGTTAAATTTCAGTAAAATTATAATAGCTAACATTTGACCAACAGATAGTATAAGATAAATGTGTTTTATCCCCATATGTTTTAATTTTATTGTATTAACATTTGTTCACATTCGATTACAGTCCACTAAAATAGGAAGAATATGACATGTTGGCGTGGGGTTAGATTTTATGTCAGCCAACAAAAAAAAAATGTAAATGCGATGTGTTGAGATGAAGTCATACACCGCATAATGTCATTGGACTAGATTGCTTCAGATTATTTTAGTTTAGATTAGATTAAATTAGATTAGACTAGATTAGGTTTACTTTATGAATCTTAGTTTCGATCACATGACATTACATGAGGTAGGATTAGATTAGATTAGATTCATCCTGTTTCGATTCAACTAGATTAGAGTTAGGCTTAGGTTTATGTTATGTTATAAATCCTGTTATGCAATGTCATATCAGATTGGAAGACTAGTCACTGTGTCAGTGTGTCAACATAATGTTGTGTCTGTGTTGTACTGGCCTTGTCGGTGTCAGTGATGGCGTAAGCGTGGCCTTTCACCAGCCCTTCTGCCGACACTTTACCAATGTCACGGCTGCTGGTGGCCTGTGAAGACAAAGAGAAGCTGGAGTGGATCCGAAACTAGCATCAACTAGTTTGAGCACTTTGGGCTGTGTATGTACCTGGATGAAGCAGCTGAGCAGGCTGCCTCTGGACAGAGCCCCCGCCAGAGCCCTCCACAGGACCCGAGGGGTTCGCGAGGAGACGAGCAACGTGTGCGCAATGCCGCCCGTGAAATCCTCCATCCCCTCTGAAATGTTGCCTCCCTTCAGGCTTCCATAGGATCCGATCAACCTACATGGGAGAGGTGAGAAAGGTGTGTGGGTGGCTGTGTATTTTGGTCAGAACACTGGTGACAAACACACACACAGAAAAAGAGTGGGTGATGTCAGACATTACAACCCAGAAACATATGCTGGTAATGCTGACTGACTTGGCATAGGCCTTCTCAACCAGGGCGCTCCAAAACTCATTGCGAGTGTGAGAGTAGCTGAAGAGCAGACGGCCTTCGCGTACTGGCAGCCAGTCATCCACAACCACCTCAACCCACTCACCATACTGCCAGAACTGCACAAGAAGAGAGAGACAGGAAGAGGAGAGGTGGATGGAATGAATCAGGAAGGAAGACCTGGCAGAGCGCAAAGACACAGACCTCCTGTATGTTCCAGGACGTTTGCCAGCGTTGCCCTAAACCTGAAACGTTTGATCGCTTGGCCTGTTGGGGGCAGCAGAATCAAGCTGTAACCAAAACTTTGTCATTGTTTACAGTTTCCCATCTATTCATCTAAAATTTTTCGGATTTTCTTTTCTGGCTATATGGTGGTTTTACTCTCTTTCAGTTCTGGTTTTGGCCTTTGCCTCCAGCAGCCAAAGAAGATAATTAAAAATATGTGGATTTGACAAACAGACCCATAATTAAAATATATTCGGGCAACTATTTTTTGTTGCATTTTATTTTATGGACAACTAGATTTTGTTATAACTAAGTCACTGATGGTGTGTATATACGGCACAGAGCAAAAATTGGTTTTACAGCCTCTTTAAATAAGAACTCATCTAAAGTAGGTAAATCTACGTAAAGCATAAAGGCAAAAAACAAGAATCACCATGTGTACGTACAGTTCACTGCATCATCAGCCCTGCTGTGGCACATCCACTATGTGCGTATATGAATGCAGACAGACATGTGCACAAAGTGTAAGTGCGAACAACAAAAGTATGAACTTGAATCCTGCATCGTATAAACCCAGCAAATCAGCCAACTGCAACTGTTGTGTTTCATAATTGAAAAGCGTGCACACCTTCTAACTCTACAGTTTCCATTTACTGCCCCGCCACACCTTCAGTTTCAGGAAAGAAGCTGGGAGCAGATGTTTATGTCTTGCTTGTATGTATTTCTTTGTCCTTTGACATCGTCACATCTTAATAAGTTTGTCTGATGTCAAGCATTTTGCTTTGGCTAGTGGCTACAGATAAACTTGCCTTACAAAACATTGAAATATAACTTACGCCACAGCCACAATCATAAAGACATAAAGACATAAAGACATAGCAGCGTCTGAAATACAAACCTTGTGCTCAAGTCTGTTTAACACACTGTTCTTTTGTGTGACCACTTCCTGAGGCAGTTACTGGTCATGAGGGGTGTGTACTGTACTGTACTGTGTGTACAAAACAACGGCCGTGGGCAGGCCTGCACTGGTCTTTCTGCAGCTGCCTGAGTGTGTGTGTGTGTGTGTGTGTGTGTGTGTGTGTGTGTGTGGTGGGTAGTCACTACCTGCATGTCTGGAGTGTCATCACCCCGACAGGACAAAATGAGCTTCCAGTTCTGCTTGTTGGGTCATGTCAGATTCTCCCTAAGAGTTTCTAAAGGTACACAGCTCCGAGGCAAAATATTCACAGAGCAGAAAGAACGAAGATTGTCGGTCTGTTTGCACAAGTTTCGTGTGGCTGCTGAAGATAGATTTTATTCATCTGAGCAGGTCAGAGCCTGTAAATTATAATCATTTTTTAAATTAGAGCCACCGATTCTAATGAGGTGATAAATGTGGTTTCTTGTGTTTCTCTTCTCATGGGCGAGACCATGAGGAGGAGTTGTTACCTGTTTGTTCCAGCTACCTTCATTAAATACCAGAGCTGGAGCAGGGCAGTTATATAAGAAGGCAGGTCAATGAAAGAATAAAGCTGAAGCAGATACATTACATAAAATATGAATAACTTCAGAAAAAATCTTTATTAGGCTACGTGAGATTAGGATTTTATGCTCAGGCCCTACAGTGTTTAACACACCAGAAATTTCACAGTAGACCAGGCAAAGCCTCATCGTGTGTGATCACAACATGTCTGATCAGTGCACATTAACTTTCCCGGGAGACTTAGGAGCAAAGATTCTCATTATGATAAAGGAATATTAACGTGTTCTTTATTTCAAATATTAAAATCATTTATGAATTCCTAAATAATTGTGCTGCTGTAAGGCTGCAGGTATAAATGGTGTTGCATGAAGCTTTGTTTCAGGCAATGGGAACATTTGATTACCTCACACATTAGATTTTGGCTTAATTAATACAACAACAAATTATGTTAAGACTTTGGCAGAATAGATTATAAAATCAATGTTTAACCAGTTTCATTGATTTCAGCTATTTAATTCTTTCTATATATATATATCTTTCCTATAAATAATGTACTTTCTCAGAACATGTAGCTTTGTAGTAATAATAACTTTGATGCACATGTTGATCCAGGGACCTTCTTTGGAGTCGTGGAGATAGAAACAAGTAAGATTACTACACCTCTGTAACCCAGGCCCCATCTCCGTCCATACTTACAGTAAAATGAAAGATCCCTGCATAGTTGTCAGACATGCTTTGGCCTGAGGGCACCACCTTTACGAAGAGCGTGGGGTGCATGGTCAGACAGGACAGGGACGCCAGCAGCCAACAGTCTCCTGAGAAGCAACAGAGGCACATCAAGGTGGTAGACACTGGTGCAGAAGAATGCAATGTCACAATGTTAATGCAACCCCAATCCACCACACACACACACACACACACACACGTAACATGCCACATTCCTCTTTAACAGCAAACATCTGTTCCATTCAGAACATCTGGAGATGCTGCAGCAACTTTTGGTATCCACGTTAAAACCTGGTGTTAAAACCTGAAACATGGGGAAGAAAAAGGAGGAGGAGGAGGATGCAGTGATTTCTAACGTCATATTCACTCAGCTGGTGGTGACACAAACCATCAATCCAGAAATCCCAGAGGTGGAAGCAAAGTTTGCCGATGTACAGAAAACAATCTTCTATTACACCACAAATAGGAAACAGACTGAAAAACACAGAGAAGTGTTTTTCAGTCTGGAAGTATCAGGGGACTTTGTTTTTACCCCGACTGTGTGTTTGATGTCGGGTTCATGTGGCTGTGGGGAGCAGACATCACGTTCTGAAGTCACTGCGTTTTATTGTCATGACACAAAAAAAATACTGGAATAAACTGAACTACGTCAATGTGTTCAGCTTTTGATTATGGGAATTTAACCTTTCCAGGATGTTGTGCAATGCCAGCTTAAGACAACGCAGCCTGATGTGTTCCAGTATTGGATCTAATTCTTTGGGGAGGTTAGATGGGCAGAGCAACAGATTTTGAAGTTTGTGGGAAACGTTTTTCTGACGGACTCACCCAGCTGGCCCTGACAGATGTCGGTGGTTCCAATCGTGCCCTCCACAAACAAAGCATTTTTAGTGATGTCCTACACAAAGGGAGCAAGAGGAGAACACAGTTTGTACTAGAATCAAAAAAATTATAGTGTCTCTGAGCTTTGAAAGGGAGCGATATTATGAATATAAAAAGTCAGAATGGGTCATTTATTGCAATATAGATTAATTAACATGGATCTATATGTCATGTCTTGAAGCAGGAATAATTATTAATGAATTAGTTATTCAACATCAAATTATTGTGCAATAATCTTGATTATTTGCTTTTCATTAAACAGTGTTGGAGATGCAGGGAAACGCATTTTCCTTCTGTGCATCAGTGTGGAAATGCACAAACATGAGCCAAGAAATATTTCCTTAAAATTCAACTTTCCCTAACTCCTTCTCATGCTTTTTATGTTTTCCAAAATCAAATGATTATACAGACAATATTTTGTGATGTGCATGTTCTGATTGAAGTTGCAGTCAGATACACATGCAAAACGTGGCAACGATCAGAAGTGACGAACCTTGGGTCGCATCCATTTAATGGCCTTTTTGGGGTCCGGGTCCAGTTCGGGCATCCCGATGGACTTTTGGTCGGGAGGGAATGTCGGATCCGAGAACAGCACCCCGGTTTTCAGGCACTTCTCCAGGAGAGCATTAAAGTCCTGGTCCCGAAACTTGATGGGGTTTTCGATGGAGCCCGGAGGAGCCGCTGGGGTGTCAGTCGCCATGCTGCCGGTGGACGTACAGTAGAACCGAGCCTCGGTCCGGGCTTAAATACAGTGAGGAGCGCACAGGCCCCTCGGAGCGCCGCCCCTGCGCGGGGAGGAACGCGGAGGGCCGCGGGCTGTGGAGGCCTGGAGTCGGAGGAATGAGCGGGTGGCAGCAGACTTACACGGTCCCGGGAAAGGGCGAAAAGTTCCCGTCCAACAATGAGAACAATCACGGAGTGTGAGGGCACAGACGCAGCCTCCACCACCACCACCACCTCCACCACCACCACCGCTCATCCAAAGGTCGGAACTTGTGTTTGCTTCTGTGTCTGACTTGTCTCCAGGTGACATCCCACAGCAGCTCACAGAACATTGTTCCCTACAGCCAGATCCTGAGCAGGGAACACAGGTTTGAGCACGTGTGGAATGTGTGTGTGTGTGTGTGTGTGTGTGTGTGATGGACGGATGTTTTAGTTTAAGACGATCACACCTCAGATGATGCTCTGCTGCGGACGTTCAGTTCCATGAAACGGACACTAGGTGGCGGTCGAGTCCAGCCGAAAGCAGCGGGCCCCTCACGGCCGCTCATGGAAAGAGGATGTGTTACTGTAAACTGAGGTGATGATGAATAAAGACATCTGAAGACATCCCAGGTCTGCTCAGCTGGAAAAAAAATGTCAAACAGAAAGATTTCAGGCTCAAGAAAAAGTCAAAAAGTCCTGAGGAGGTGTTTAATTATGCGAAAACGCAACAGACGAAACGTTTTGGCAAAACTGGATTTATATCTTGTGTAAAATAAATTTAAGATAATTCTACACAAAGTTTCCTGTTCAGCCACCGTTAAATTGGATGGGAGTAGTTGTTAAGGTATCATATAAACACTGACCGTTGTGGTAAAGACATATTTATATTTCAGTCCAAGCTGTCTGAAGCATTAGTCCATCAAAACACTGTCATGAACATAAACATATTTTTCTCTTTGACGGCTGGTCAGAGAACAAAAGCCACATGAACATTACTCCAACGATTAATAGCCTTTAAAACAGATCAATCCATTGATTATTGATGTTTTAGCCTCATGCTTCTCAAATGATGAATTACTACCTTTGTTTTGTCAGATTTACAATAAAGTAATTCAAACACAACAAATCAGGCCAACACAATTATGAAATGAACAACAATAAAGGTCTTGAAGCCACGTTTTGGCACCCAGTCCCTCCACTCGAATGGGGCCACACGATACAGGATATGCTGCAGTCGATGACGTATTTCAGAAGTGTGATTAATCAAACCGTAGATGTCATATGGAGAAAACCTGGGGCTTTCGGGCTCCCTCAAGGGGCTGATTCTCCTGCGCAACTGACTGTTTTGTCTGCTGGGTAACCCAGTCTTTTACATACAGTATTTCATAACCAGAGCTCCCTATTAAAAAGAAATCCACTTATTGTTTGTGTCAACAGCTTATTATGACCAACAGTTGAAATAACAACACACGAACGTGTGATTTCTGTGTGAAAGATTGTGTTTTTTAACCATACAACACTGAGAAAGAACCATGATTATTTCAATAAACCCATCAAGTTGTTTTTGTGCCTCAGTAACCAAACTGCGACTTTTCCCTGATTATAACTGGGTGTTTATGATCATTTCCATGTCAACTCGGGTCTGTATGACAGACTGTGGGTTGCGTGAGATGATAATAACAAATGATCCATATGGTTATTTAGACTGGAGCACATATGTTCCCCAAACTTGTGATTTAATGCTATTAATAAAGCCTATTTTAAAAACTTATAAACACTTCATAAACTGTGCTTTATTGTGGTAAAGTGGTAAAGAAATAATATTTTAACACATGAGACAAATGTTGTTTCTCTTTTTCTTCCAAGAACAAATCTGTCTTTCTTTCTCAGCTTTCTACTTTATCTTGTGACACTCATTACACAAACACTATAATATAACAAAGTTGAGAAAACCTCTTCCATTTTCCAGGAAATTGATTGTCAGTAGGATGTTTTAATGAAATAAAAAATGTGAATGTCTTACATGCGTTCGTGAGGAGGTTTAGCTTTTGTGAAACCTTCTGAACGTGGGCCTCGTCTTGTGAACTCTGATGGTGACTCAAATAATCTGAAGCGGACATCCAATTATGCCCCTCTCCCCCTCCTCCCGGCCCTCTTGTGTCATGTCATTCTTTTAGCTTAGGTGGATATCCATCGCCAATAAATTGTTGTCCTGCGGTGATCACTCCGGGCCTCTCCAGGCGTCTCCAGCCGTCCCCCTATCACATGCCTGATTACACTGAAAACGTGAGACTGACCAGGACTAAACAAACAAGAAGAATAGCAACACAGATTTGCCTAATGGTCACCATTTAACTCCATTCATGGGCTCTTCATTATGTCCGCACAGGCTTTGAGGACGGGATTATAGGAAGCTTCAGTGACAAAGGTCAGAGGGCCGGGCAGACACTCCCACACCTCAATGACCTGCTCTGATCCCACGACCCCAGCACCAGCAGCCCCCCCCAAGCCTGTCTTACTCTCCCCGCTGGTTAACCGGCTTTGTCCTGGCCCATTTTCTGCTGCATCACTCACACACATCACAGCAGCCTGAACAGGTCGGAAGACGGAGAGGAGAAAGTGAGGCAGCCACCATTAACACTGAAGGGAAATTATTTGAATATGGTTCCTATATGTATGAAAACACAGGTACTTTTGTGGTTTGGTTAAATCTCTTTATTATTGGTATTATTACCAATTTGATGTATTTTTGGTGCACAAGCTATAAAATCGATATTTTGTTCGCTGAAAGTGTCACTTCTTAAATCTAAAAAAAAAATTTAATATTGCACCATAATGCTGAAAACATACACATTTTACTTATTCCAGGTCACAATGGTGTCACAACAGGTGCTCTATGGACAGGGTAATTGTTCAATATGATTATAGTTTCTGTTTTAAGGGTTATATTTTTTACTTTTTTTTACTATTTTAGCATCCAGCTATGACAGCCATTCAGTTACAGTTTTCACAGGTGGATGATGTATTCAAATACTTTGCATAAGTGAAAGTTTCGATACCAAAAGTAAAACCATATGAGTATTAAAAGCAGATGTATGTTAGGTATCAAAAGTAAAAGTATTTATTTTGTAGCGGCGGGGCAGTAAATTAAACAAGCAACCATTTACATACAGTGGTGGAGCAAAGACATTTCCTTTTCACTGCTGATTTCACACTGTTTGAGTAATTGTCACGTACACTAATAGTGGTAAAGCCCTTAGCTGACTAAACTAGGTCTGTGGTCAAGTGTTTTTATCTTCTTCAAAAAAGAAACAAAATCTTTTTGTGCTCTTGTACATTCGCAATTAGCCATTAAGGAGATGTTTATCTAACCCTAACTCAGAGCAGCTTACAAGGAAGCAGAGCTGGGGACAGCGTTCGGGTTCAGTGCCTTGTTCAGGGACACAGGTTTGACCGGTACTGGATGTTCATTTTCCATAACTGAGCTGTTGGAAACACACATTTATTTCGTTTGCCTGATATGGAAGCACCCACAACATGTCGTACAGACGTTCGTGAAACACACAGAGTTGTCTGACCTGGGTCTCAGCAGGCATTTGATGCATGTGTTGACTCTGGTTGTGGTGGCCAGGAACTGCACTTCAATGGCCCTCAGCCCCGCAGGGCACAAACACATGAAAGCACTTTTACCTGTCACAGGACGAAACTCCACCTTCTGCCCTTGTGATGCGTCTCACCTCTGACCCCACAACAGTGTGTGTGGGGGTGATACATGGTCAGATCCAGTTTTTCTGGCTTTCTGTGGATGTTTATAGGCTGGACAAGAAACCAAACTGACTGACCTGTGTGTATGTGTAATTACCTGAGCAACTGAAAAACAGTGTCTGTGTGTGTGTGTGTTTATGCCACAAGGTTCACAAGCGAGGTCACCAGGTGCAGAAAGGACGGAGCAATGTGTGTCGGTTTATGAAAGACAAAGAGAGTAACAGACGTTTGAGGAGCAGTTTGTCACACAGTGTTTGACAGCGCAGATGTGCGATGGCCTCACGTCTTCCACGTGTTTTAGGTTGTGACTTAGTTTAATGGCAGTTGAACAGTTTGGTGTACATGCAAAAATACATTACTTAAGAAATAGTGTGAGACAAATGGAATATTGGCCATTAGCCAATCGTCAATGAAGACTGAAATCTGTCAGTTACTTCAACTACAGCAAAGCTGTCCAAGAAGGGAATGTAGTTTGGCAAACTAAAGCTGCTTAGAACAAAAGAACTTTGACAACATTGACAATGCACATATGACACAATATTACTTATTTCAAAACTTGTTGCAACACTTACTGTATGTAGTTTTTGTAACTAGTTTGTAGTTTCGGCAGTTACTGTTACTACAAAAAAATCTCACAAAAGTGATTTAATTACATGAATCACTACAAAACATTAATGTAGCTGAAACACTGGAAAAATCATCACCAAAATCAACACAGCTGATAGTTTCCTCCTTTACAAATTAGAAAATGAACCAACAAAACTGGTTTTATTGAATCACATCTACTCAGAAATCTTTGACAACAGAAAACTGGAGTCACGGGTTGTATTGTAAAACCAGCTTGGAGATTTGACTTAGATGCACTTTGACTGATTCTGGCAGAGTGCGGTGTCCATGACAGGACGCCACAGAGGAAGCTGCTACTCTCCATAAAACTGAGCATCCCGGCATGTCTTAAGATCACCTTAACGCTCCACAGCACTACTGGGAAAATGTTGTTGACTGATGAAACTTGGGTTGGGGTTGTTTGGGAAGCACACGCGACTCTAGAAGAGCATGGCATGAAAAGGCCGCCGCATACCAACATGAAACCAAGAATCCTAAAGGGAAGTCAGTGGAGGGAGCTTTATGATTTAAGGGCTGCTTCGCTGAATCTAGCAAAAATGAAGCCTACAGGATGATATACACAGTGACTTTTTGGCTCCTGTTGCTTAGTAGAAACTGGTTGATGTAGTAAGACAATGACCCTAAATAAAGGAAATCCACATTTAAGTGTAAGCCAGTAGAGATGCTGTGGAATGACACACCAGACAACTTGTGTTTGACTAAACATTTGATTTTGGACGGGTACATATTAATGCAGAAACCCTGGTAATTAGAAAGGGTTTGTAAACGTTTGATTGCGTGGTACCTGACTTTTAGTATTTGTGTTGTCATGTCACAATGTGTCGTAATAGAGCTTCATCACACGACCCAGTGGGGCTCAGAAAAACCTATTTTTATACTGTTCCTCCTAAAAAAATGTTTGCGGATTACATTTAATATTTAATCTAAACACTGATTATTCCACTCATGCAGGCAGATGTCTTGGTTCATGTGTTGTTGGTTTCTCCTGAGTCTTAAAAAAAGTCATGTTAGATGATGGTAACACAACAGACCAGACAAGAAGCTACGTTTAATGATAATGTAATAACAGTCACTGCACAGGACACAACTGACACATTTCCTGGTTCTGCCTACAAAATATTCTGACATTATTAGAGCTTCAAATATCTATTCCATCCACCTCTAAGCATTTACAGTAGACCGTTGCTTTATTTAGACACATTAAAACACATCCTAGTGGCTGTTTTATGTGAAGAATATTTGAATTCATTGGCAGTCTATATGTGCTGTATCGTCTGTCTTGGAATTTTCATTAAGGTCATTTTTAAATTAATTTTCTACCAGGTAATTGTCATCCTGTTTACAGTGTAATACAGTGTGACAAAGGAAAAATCTGTAGACTGTTGTTTTTTAATCAACCTGCCCCCAGTCTTATTAGTAGCCTTCTACCTCATACTCAGACCAAAATGAAATGACCGTCCTTCCTCAGAGCTCAACCCCACTGATGAGTAACGTTATAAAACCCCCTGTTAGACTGAACCAGCCTTGTATTTCATTATCTGAATCTGCAGAATGGCAAAAAGGGAGCCACCGGATTGAGCCATGGCTGCCGGGGCCGTGTCGCCTCACATCATCCTGCCACACTCTCGCTGTTAGAGGTTAGGAGGGTAAGGGGAGGTGAAGAGAAGATGGAGGCAGAAGAGGTGAAGTGGGTGTAATTCCAGGGTTCAAGTTTCACTCTGTGGTTCTTGCGGGTGGAGGGACGGGTGAGAGAAGGTGGGGATTGTGGGAACTGTGCGAGGATAAAGAGCCGAGAGGGAGTCCTGCCATTTGTCTGATCGCTCCCGAATGCATCTTTCTCTTTCTTGTTATCCCTGTCTCAGTTGGCCCTGCTGATGATTTAATCCTCAGCCTCGCCTCTTCTGAGGAGGAAGAGGACAACAGGACAGGGACTGCAGAGACGATTGCAGGCTTCACACTATGAGAAATGTAATTAAAAACTCAGTTAATAGGCTTTTACACGATAAAGCACAATCATCTCATACATATGTGAGAGCCTCTCACGGCCACAGGCGTGCCCTATAGGAGAGCAAATGCAGAGCTCATATATTCCATTTGTTGTGAGCATTTTCAGAATTAATCATCTTACATTAAATGTGTTTTTGGGATTGTGCTGTGCCTGCCAGAAAACAGTACTTCGTGTCTGTGAAGTCAATGATGACCAACGAGGCCAAGCTGTCACTTGGCCCAGTCATGCTTCATTTTCAGATTTGATGCAGTGTCAGTGCTCTGTTTTAGTACTGCAGCTTTTAAAACAGCAACTTTGCGTTTTAGCTTTGGATTTTCAACTTTTTTGCTTTATTATTTGCAGTTAAAAATGATGCATCTTCACTGGAAACTATTGAGGTAATCCCCTAGGTTCCCTCCTGGGTCCCATCGTGTTTGCCTTGCATAAACTTTCCATTTGCCAGCTAATACATAATTTTAAAGGCATCCTCGTATGCAGATGATATTCAATAATACATTTTGTTTAAACTTTAAAATGTCACGTTGTTAATTTAACACACAGTTCAGTAAGTCTGTAAAACAACACCACATAATAGAGTTGCAGCACTTTGGAAGCAAAAAATAAAGTAGTCAAATGTCACAATGTTACAAAAACAAAATACTCTCTCCTCAGTTTACATGTATCCGCACATTACAGCGGTAAAGTGTGTGTGGCATATTAATACCCCATGTGAGAGTTGGTTTTGTGTGTGTATGTGTCACTGTCCTGCAGCAACTTCTCCCAACTTCCTGGGCAACAAAAACTTTCTCTGTGTAGCTGAGACAAAACTATTAGATATCAAAGTCCACATTACTAGTGCCCAGGGCCAGTCACTGGTCAGAAAACACACAGTGAAACACGCACAACATCAATCTTACTCTCCTATTGGCAGACACGATGCACTCTTCACGTTGTGATTGGCCGGTGTGCGTGCTGTCACTGGCTCCTGCAGAGAGGTGTGGACTGCAGGAAGACAAAGGGCACTTGAGGACGTGGAACAGATATCCACTTGCTGCAGGGGCTACCGAGCAGCGTTCAGTTGTGTATCACCTTACCTTATATAATTGGGTCCATACGAGCACCAAATGGCGCTGGCTGTGGCGCCCAAATGACAGCGTTTACCAGAGGGAGAGCCGGAGGATGTTACCTGTCACCTGTACTCTGCTCCCTCCTTGTTATTTTTTTTTCTGTGTCTCTGCGGAGAGAAACGGACAAACTGACTCTTTGGGTCTCAGTGGCTTCTGTTTTCACTTCCTCCTTATTCTCTGTAACACAATAGTAATTGGTGGGAGTGGGCGTGTGTGCATCTGGTGCAATAACCGCCCCCCCCAAAACCTCCACCATCCAACCCCACTCCTCCTTTTCATCTACCCAGCCCCCACCCTGTTGAAAGCTCATTAAAAGACCTGCTGTTAATGAGCTAGAGGGATCATAGAACTTAATTTTCATTAGGGGAGGGGGTGGGGGGTGGTTAAGGCCAGAGATGCTGGTGCAGAGGTTTTTACGCCCTTAAAATGGAGTCAGCAATTATCCCAACCCCTTGACACTTCCCACCTACCATGCTCTGCCTCCTGGCATGCCCACAAACAATAACCAAACTGCAGCCCCCCCCTCCTCACTTCGGACCCTGAGAAATCCTTGCTGCCCGTGTCCCATCACAGCTTGCTGCACCGATCCTACAACCTGCAGGATGCCTGACACCAACTCACATACAGTATGGCGCACACACACACACACACACAAAATCACATTACAGCATTTCTAGACAAAGCCAGCAACATCACAAGGATGTAAACAAGGAGTGAGGGTCCCTAATCCAAACACTCACATTAAAAATTAATAACTCAGCGCTGACTGTGGTCCTCAGAGAAAGGACCCACACTGACTAAGGCAACATCCTGTTGAGAATAGATACATAAAAATAGTTTCAAAGGCTTTGTTGTGAGTCCCAGAATGAGAAAAGTAATAAATAAACATGCAGGGAAACCAACAACAAGCAGAAAAAAAAAACTCCACAATACAAAATATTTCACCTCAAGTCTTTATTGAGGCTTTTTGTGACCAGGTACAAAATGGCGTCAAGACAGCAGAGCAGTGTAGTTTCACTATAGCCAGTGTTCAGTGTAAAGGAGACGATGCTAGGAAAAGATGAGGGCACGTAACAGTGACGGGCAGTTCATATTAATAATAACAATATTAAGTATAGCAACAGCAAGAATGTAAATCTATGTACAAAATATAATCCCTGAACAGTTATTCTGCACTCATTCATAACCATTCATTACAAAAAACACACATAAGAACTTGTTTTCCCTGACAAGAAGAAATCATATTGTAACATAAAAGCATCACAGTAGTCACCAAAAGAAAAAAAAAAGGTTTGGTAACTCTTTACTTGAAGCCTCTGTCCTGGTACATCTGTTAGGTGAGCAGATTTCCAGATTCAGCTCACTCTAGTCACACTTAGGACAGAAGGTTCAAGCAGAGGATGTTTTTTTTCCTCTCCTATGTACACACACACACACACACACACACACACACACACATCCAAGTGCTCTCTTGGCAGCTTCCCACCAAATTCCACCAATCAGCTGTTTACTACTGCACCCCTCAACCCTGTAGTTCAGCAGTGACTTTTTCCAGGTACACAATCACTAACATGCAGCATCCATAAATTATCAAGAATTCAAACACAATGAAAAAAAAAGAAAGTTTCAAACAGTTTCAAATGGCTGCAAAACATGCATGAGCTTCAAGCAGTCCAGCATTTTACTAATGTAAACAATGAAACAGAGAAATTACCATCACAATAACAACAATAATAATAATTATAATAATACGCACCCGTTTCACATGTAGGTAAAATTGCAGTTCTTTTATGCATAGAAACTAATCTTGGAAAACAAAAACATCAGTAGATAAGACTTTAAAGTCTCCTTATACACATAAAGTCTCCTTTACATGGAATATATAAAAAAAAAAACCAACAGAAAATGATCCGTACATACTGTCACAAAGTCAGGAGCACAACCTCGCTAGTCCTCGCGAGCCCTGTAAACATTACTTTAAGTGACAAGTGTTGTGACAACCGAGCGCCTTTAAAAAGAGGAGTCTGAGAAACTGCAGGCAGACAGTGTTTGGATTCATTTCACCCCTGTGTCTGTTCAAACATCTTTAGTCTTTAAAAGGTCTTCTCGAAAGAAAACCAGCAACAAGTAGGTAGCACGCTGACCTCTCTCCATCTGCTCAGAATACATTACGATGGCTCTGTTGCTAAACTTTTTTTCCATTCAGAATAAGCTGTCCTCTGCGTTATCGCTCGGTATCTGCCTCCACCTGTCCAGCGGGTCACCAGAGAGATAAATCACTCGTCTTTTGCATCCTGCACTGCAACATGGTGATCAGTTTCCTGTGTCAGTGCGGACTGTAGCGGCTGCACTTCCTGTTCGAGAGTTCTGGTAATCTCCCTGTTGAATGTCACGGCCTTGTTTTGCTCTGTGGTCTAAACAACTGTAGGCACTTGGTTTCAACCAGCAGCTTTGCATACAATCGTGAGCAGCGTGGCTGGCGGCTGCTGCGTGTCTCATCGGTGCTGACAGAGAGGACAGGATCCTGTCTGCTGCTTCTTTGAACTTGATTCCAGTTTAACGTGACAGTCAGTTTTATAATGAGCGGACGTCTTTTTGTTTGAATGGGTTAAATCCTGTACAGTGCTAGTTTTCTGTCTAAAGGTAAAAGACAGCAGCTCTCAAGGGGCGGCAGTCACGGCTAAACTCGCTTCTGTGTTAACCTCAGGTGGGTGGTCGCCCACTACAGCTGGACTCCCGCTGCTCTCCACATATTCGGCTTGGCTCTGCGCCTCCTCCACTTCCATGGTTTTCCCTGCGTCGCTCTGCGTTTTGCACTCCACCTCTGTCTTGTCCAAACTTGCTTCATCCTCCTCCATTTTCACCACCACTGCTTCTTCTTCAGCTTTTACTGCAGCCAAGGTGTCCGCAGCGCTGGCCTGTGCGTACGCCCCCACGCTGGCGTGGCTCAGGCCGTGAACTTTCTTCAGGTGTTTCTCCAGAGTGGCGTAGACGGTGAAGGGTACCGCGCACAGCTGGCACAAAAAGGAAGCTTTAGCTCCCTGGGCACCGTGCGTCTTCATGTGTCGTGTTAACTTTGAACTCTGAGCGCAGGCGTAGTTGCAAAGGCCGCAGCGGTAGGGTCGCTCACCTGTGTGGCTGCGGCGGTGTACAGTCAGGTTGCTGCTATTTCTGAACTGTTTACCACAGTACTCACAGGCTTCATCTTTCTTCTTCTTTCCAGCTGAAACAGCAGTTGTACCGATGACATTTCCTCCACTGCTGACACCACCCCCTCCACTCCTCCACTCGTTGTCCCTCTGCCACTCCTGCACAGCCTCGCTGACTTTGGCTGAGCTCCAGTCCTTCTCCCTCTCCATGCTCTCTCCTCTTTCGTTCTCCCACTCCCCAACACCTCGCACCCTGTCGCTCATTTCTGGGCGTTTGGGCGTGCAGTTGCCACTAGCAATACCACTCTCGCCGCTTCCCCCCGTTTCTCCGCTCTCCAGTGAACCTTCAGAGGGGCTGGCGCAGGGTGAGGTGTGCTGGGGCTCCCCCTGCCCCTCTGCTTCCTCTTCTCCTCCATCTCCCCCCTCTCGCTGGCGCTGATACAGCCTCAGCACTTCCCTGTCTGGTGGTCTCACCTGTGAGGTCAGCAGCATCAGCCCCGAAGCTATGGAGGGATGTTTGGGCAGGGCCAGTTCCAGCTCAGTGGGGCCCTGGGCTCTCACATCTACACCCACCATTCCCTTTCCCAAGCTTCCAGCTGGCTGCATCTGAAACCTCGCTCTCATCCCCTGCCTCCCTACATCTTCCTCCATTACAACCATTTCCACCGACTCATAGCCACTTCCTCCACCTCCAGCCTCCCTGTGATGGGACCTTATGTGTCGCGCCAGCTGACCGCTCTGGGCAAAGGCCTGCCCGCACACACCGCAGTGGTAGGGCCTCTCGCACGTGTGAGTCCAGCGGTGGGTGGACAGAGCGCGCAGGGATGGGAAGTTCTGGTCACACATTTCGCAGTGAAAGTCAGTCTGAAGGGCGCCAGTCTGGGGAAAGGGAGAAGCTGCTGGTGGAGAAGAGGACGGAGACAGCACCAAGCCTCCAGGGGAGCTGCCTGTGGTGTTATTATTCCCCTCTGCAAGCTCTCTGAGCCGCACTGAAAAGTTCAGAGCGTGCAGGTTGCTGGAGGAGGGGGCGCTGGAGGTGGCGTGTGTCTGTCGGGAGCGACCCAGGCGCATCACAGAAGGCTGAAAGGCTGAGGCAAGAGCTTGGCTCAGGTGACGCGGGTCCAGAGTGGCTGCAGCTTTGTGCTCTTTAAGACCTCCTTTTCCTCCAGCCACGTCTGCTTCATCCTCCTCATCCTCTTGGTAGATGCTGAAGGAGTGTGTGTGCTGAGCGTGCTGTAACAGCGCCCATGCAGATGGAAACATGGCTTCACACTGCTGGCAGGTGAAGTAGGACGGCTCCTCTGGCACTGGAAAAAAGACAAACCAAACTGAGTTAGCAACTTTGATTCATTGACGTTACTGGATACAAAGTAAGTATACACGATATAAAACATGCTGCTCTTCTTAATGAAGCAACGTTAACCCTGCAGTGTGTGATTGCAGGGGGAAGCAAGCGAGAAACGACTTTGTGTCCACCAAATGATCATAAATGCAATATTCCTGTTACTTTACGCTGTGTTTTGGTCTCCACCACTTTCTCTTCAGCTAACTAACTTAGATTCTTGGATGTTTGTTAAACTTGCTGTGTACAGTAGGTTTTTAGAGCTGTGGGAGAGAGCGAGAGTAAAATTGCAGGCTGAAAATCAAAACAATGAGTTTAAAGAGGCTGTAAAGCACCATAGAGCTGAGGGGAACTGTAGGGTTAAGTGATAATTATCTGTGGTTTCAACATTATGAGAGACCTCTTTCACATACAAGTAGTCATATGATCCCTTGTTAATGTAAAAACACTGATCATAGCAGCTTTAAAGTCGTAACGCTGAACAAGAACATGAGGAGGGAAGTGCAGGCAGACTGATACAGACTCAAATAAACGTAAGATGAAGAGAGGAGCCAGGTAATGAGGAAGTGAGGCCCGGATCATGGGGAAAAAGGTGTCTGGAAAAGTCGAGAGAGAGAAATCAGGAACCTGGAAGGCCAACAAAGAGGCGAGCCGTGTCACAAAGTACATCTGGAGATATTTTTATATGTGGATAGCTTTGTCTCCTAAATGAGAGCCACTCTCCAATTAAGCTGCAAATTGCTAATTAGCAGAACGTAGAAAACGAACGCTTTATGCAAATCAGGCACTGACTCAGCCTGCTTGACAAATGAGGCCTTTCTGCATAAATCAAAATTGGAGAGAAGATCCTCAAATTGAGGGGGAAAACAGTTTTTTTTTTCTCTCTCTTTTTTGGAGAGGTTCAAAGCCGACTCTGGTATAAGCCTCTTTCATGTTTCCTCAAGTCAAATCCGTCTGTATTTTACTGGAGGGGGAGAGGAGAGCGAAGATGAAAAAGGGAGCAACTGTTTCTTTCTCTTCTTCCCCTCTCCCGCCTTCTCTCTGTCTCGAGACGAGAGGAGTTGTGGTGTTCATGTCCTTTAACCTAGCCCGAGGAGGAACCCAGGAGAAGTTGAAATAGTTCTTTAAAAAACAGGGTGAAGAGTAAGAGCAGGAAAAATAAAGAGGGTACAGATAGGTAGGTCAGGGCTCGGGAGATAAAAAGAAAATGAGATAAAAAGATTATAATGTAGAATGGGGGGCCGAGAGACACCACGAAAATATGTCACCCCTTTGGATTGTACTTGAGACCCATCCTCCAACTCGAGCCCTCCTCAACACTGCACTCCCCCAAAACCCTCCAAATCTTTCCCTGGGGGGGTGGGGGTGATGGGGGGGCTTTTGTCTTGGGGTCCTGGAGTGAAACACAATACCCAGCCGGTTTCTCTATCCTTGCCTCTCTCCCCTCTCACTCCTCGCCTTTTTTTTTTTTTTTTTTTTTTTTTGGGTAAGGATTCCCATTTGGCCTGGGGTAGCACTTGAATATTAAGCAGAAGCAATAACTACTAATTAAAAATGCAGATTGGCTGGGAGCACTAACGAGCAGCAGGCAGAATCTCTTTTCCCTTGGGAGGCAGAGGGGGGAGGAAAGAGAGGAGGAGGAGAGTGGTGATGAAGGGGGGGGGAAATTGAAAGAGGGCAAAGTGAAAGTGTGTTGAAGATTGGGGGAAGAAATAAAGGTGGCGCTGATGGTGGTGGGGGCGAGGGAAAAAAACAAACAAGGAGAATAAATAAAGAGGAATGAGACAGATGCACGCGGCTCTTCAGTAATCCATCCCACTCAACCCCCTTCTCTGCGCCTGTCTCTCTTGAATACAGAAAATAGATGGAGGAGCGATCTGTTGTGGGATAACTGCTCTTTCACTTCCAGTCATCTCAGAAGCTTCAGATGCTCCGTTTCCCTCCCACAGAACGGCTCGCCACTCAAGCAAAGCAGGACTTTCTATTACTCACAAGGCTGCAGGCTGTCCAATTAAAACTGCCCTTAGCTACTTTAACATGCAACTACTCAAACTTTCCATCGCCGATCGCTCAATCGATATACAGCAAGAACAGGAAAATCTGGGTGAGAATTACAATTACCAACTCCAAACAAATGCAACCTACATTCTCTAATAAAACTTTAATCCAAACTTATCCACTTTTGCATTATTCACGTGCTGTCATGCTCTTTCTCCCCCTGCCTCGTGCATGTGTTAGGTTTGTTGTATAATCCTGCGGGCACCAAATTACCAAACTCATGTGTTCCCTGACTGTGAGCAAGAGATGAAAAACAGAGTGAAAGAGAAAAACAAGAGAGGTTGTGGACAAACGGAAATAGTGTGCGCACACGTCCCCTGAGCGTTACACAAAGGAAGGAACTACTAACTTGTGTGTACAACACACAGTTTCAATTTATGTGAAGAGGCGCCTATACCAACTGTAAGAGTGTTACAAGGGGCTCTGACCATTTGCAGTCGTTTTAGGACATTCACTGAACCCCAACGCAGTGTGACCTCCACATCCAATAGACCTTTGCACGGAAAACACAAGAACTCTTCTCCATCTCAAACTCGTTGTTCGCCATTGCACATTGAATTTTTCTAAAGGGTTTTAATGAGAATTCATGAATTGCTGATTGAGTTTTGATGTGACCCCATACCGTGACATATTATATTTAGCAAGACCATCAGTGTGTCTGCTGTCTTTTTTGGGGGAGAACAACTAAAAAATAAAAAATAAAAAAGGTGTGAAGAAAAAAACCTTTAGGAAATTAAGTGCTAATTCAAGGTACTATTTTATGAAGAGTGAGAGGAGACAAATGGTTTAGGAAGGGAAAAATATGAAAACCGGGGCATGAAGAGGATGCACGGGATGAAGAAATAGCAGGAGGAAGGAGGAGATTCCCAGGAGCTCAGGTGGTTCGGCCCAGGGCAGAACAGTGGGAGATGGCTGAGGAGCTGCAGATGATGCAATGTCCTCCGTTACAGTGTCATGACAGCGAGGAGAGCTGCACCAACACATCCACTCCTCTGACCAGTGCAGAACTGCAGTGCACAGCTACAACCTGCAAAGCCCCTTTCTGAAATATCGTATAAACACTAAAATGCTCTTCTAGAAAGAGTCCTTAAGAAAACGTGGTGTCCGTCCCTGTCCGGTGGATGACAGACGAGGGGGAGAAACATGTTTACCTGGCCATTCCACCTCAGAGACTGACAGTCAGGGAGATGGGAAGGAGCCCTGGAGCTCAGGTGCTCAGTGCGGAGCCCTCTGGGATCCTCGGTGCCCTCGGAACACTCCTGACGCCTACCCTATCCACACAATTAGCCTGTGCGTCACTAACTCACGCAGGTCTGCTGATGGCAACGGCTAGCTAATGAGCTGGACTCGGGAGGGAGGGGGGGCAGTTGCTAAATGAAGAGGAGGGTGGTTGAAAGAAAAAAATATACAACAAAAAACAGAGTCACTAATTAGCAACCTGCCTTCTTTTTCCGGCGGTTTCCTCTGAGTGCTCACCTGCTTTGCTGGGCTCCTCGGCCCAGACTCTGTCCCTGGCCGCCCCTCTCCTCAGCTCGATGAAACCCGCCCCCAGCTCGGTGTTGCCGACACGCTGCTGTGCCCTGTTGGCTGGTGAGCGCGGTGTGGTGTTGATGCTTAGGCCTTGGTTTCGGGAACGGCAGCCACCCTGTTTGTGCTGGATGAAGGCAAGGATGTGGGCAAGGGGGAAGGCCTGGCTGCACTGGCCGCAGGTCAGGAGGTCACGACCCTCGTCAGGAGTTCGAACTTGTGGAGGAGCAGCAGGCTGGTTGTCTGATGGGCCCGTGCCATCCACCATGTCGATGACATCTGACAAACACGACAGGGAGAAAGTTCAGACATTTTAAACATAACAGAGCAGCTCACAGGAGTTCAAGGACGGGCCGACAAGAACAGGTTATTGCACAGAGAGTTGAGCACAAATGTTTCCGTCCACTAAAAAGCCAAATTAAATCTGTGGCAGAAGGAATGACTGATGATTTAGTCCATGTCCATAAAACTTCAAATATTTGTTTCCAGCATTGTTTTCTTGGCCTTTGGGATTTGGACCGTTTGTCTCATCAAACATCTGAAAATGTCACTGTGGACTCTGACAGGCATTTTTCACACTTGGCTGATATTTTGTAGACTTGTTGACTTATATAAAAAAGAAATATTAGTTGCAGCCATAATTTACAAAAAGAATAGGACTATAAATCAGTGTCTGTTTCATGAGACCTAGAATTGGTGTGTGGAACTAAGATATACGAGTGTGTCAGTGAAATTGTTGATAGTAGAAGAGTTTCTGTGATGCTCAAGATGATTAAGAGGATGGTATTACTCTCGTGCAAACAGAGTGTTTGCTATCGAATGTCTCCCATCCTCCAAAGACCACAGATGAATGTAAAACGCCTTTCTGTGTCATCCACAGATCACCTAACAAGAATCCCGGTAAAGTTGGATTTCTGCTAATAAACTCAAACAAAGTCGCATTCAAAGCAAAAACTAAAGTGGCACATAAATTACTGTTAGACCTTAGTGGAACAACTAACAGGCGTGGTGATTGAAAGTGCTAGTTTCAGTTGTAAGCACTAAAGCAACGAGGCCAATCTGCTCAACCAGAACTGACCACTTCCTTTAACCAACCCAAAACAGAGCCACCGGCTCTGAGTAAGGATGCTGGGTACACACGGACGAGGACGAGGGCCATCTCCGTAGAAACCTCAACCGCCAGTTGGTACGACTGCACTGACAAACTAAATTAATGAATTCGAACTGCACTAGAACGGCTGTCACCTTTCACTCTCATAATATGTTGCCCTACCAGCCACAGGCAGCGGGAGTTTCTCAACAGGAAGTGGATTGCAATAAAAGAGAAAAAAAAAAAGACTGAAGGTGTTTGAGATAAGAGCGGTCCCTGGGCTTGTTTGTGCTTACAACCTTGTACAGGACAACACATCTGATGCAATGTTAACAACCTGACAAGTCTCATGTGGTTTTGCACTTTTTCGAGCGCTCACTCGAGCAGACTGGGGCAGGCGCTGAGGGCTGGACACAACTTTAAGCCGAGCAGAGAGACTGTGTAAACTTTGGCTACTTCAAGTCCCAGCTCAGCCCAGGTATTGCTCAGTGTGTGTGTATGGGGGGGGCGGGGGTCAGTAAACGATTGCTCAACGAGGTCATGGGCACACCTTGATGCCTGGGCTTGATCCACCTGCCCAGACTAGGCCACTAGTGCACAAGACAGGTATAGACAGTACAGTCTGAAGTCGGATCTCGCCAGTTGTTACTCAAAAATGTCACCTTTCCTGTTTCAGGCTGCGCTGTTTGTGCAGACTTGCAAGGCGCGGTCACACACACACACACACACACACACACACACACACACACACACACAGAGTAAAAGAGAGAGAGGGTTGAGTCAGGGCCTGTGGTCACACCAGACACGCACTACTGGTCGGTAGTAGAGAACTGTAAAAAACAAATTGAGTTTAAGTTTCTCTCTGTTTTTATGTTCAAGAGTCACAGGTTTCAGAGGCTCCAACTTTGAACAGGGTCACATGAAGACAGTGAATGGGATCTTCTGTACAATTTTTAGTTATGCGCATTATTTATTTATTTGGACAAATATTTAGAAAGACATAATAGAAGGGCAGGGTGAGACCAGCGCAGGTGATGTGCAAAAAAAAAAAAAAAAAAAAGGCAGAGAAAAGTGTACCTGACGAACCCTGAAACTTGATCATCGTCTAACCTGGAAATATTAATTATCATGTTCGGACCTGTAGCCTCTGAAAGCAGCGTGCCAGTAAACCGGTCCTTCCTCTATGAGCAGTGGCCAACAGGAAAAACATAACAGGAAAATCATAAGCGCGTAGCTAAATATTTACCTACAACGCGCGCTGAAGGGATTAAAATACACCGAATATTGGCTATGAAAATACAGTTGGTGTAAACACGAAGAGACTTTTCCAGCTTTTGGACGTGTTTGTGTTTTCATGTTCCATCTTCGATCTTGGCACAGTAACAATTGACCTGCGCGTAACCAAACATGTGCGTAAAAGCTGTGGAAACACCGAACGATGAGCTGAATTTATTGCGCCTCCTCCGAGGAAACACCGGCTCCGTCCGCTGCCGAACATCGCCGCTCAGCCTCCGTCTTACCTTGAATCGCGCTCAGGTGCTGCGGTCTGCTTCCAAGTTTGCGCCTGGACATCGCGTCGAGCGTTCCGCGTTTGGCACCGTGTCGGGTCCCAAACAGTAAAAAAAAAAAAAAAAAAAAAAACCCTCCAGAAGCAGAATCCGTCCAGCTGCTCCTTGTCCGATAAGTTGACCGAAGCCCTCGCGGCGGGGACAGACAGATAAGACTGGATGGTCTCTGCCTGGACTCGCACTGAACAGTGAAGGGAGCGTTCAAGTTCACGCCGCTTCCCCGCAGCCTGCGGAGGGCAAAAGGGGGCATGGGCGACTGCAGGCGCCGCCCGCCGCGCAGCTTCGGCGCCTCTGACCCCGCCCTCCCAGTAAACACGCTCTTCCACCACTTTGAAGCTTTTTCTCTTTTACGCACTTTCTGGTTTTTACCAAGCGTCAACTCTCTCTTTTAATCACGCCTGATACTGGAAACGCGCGTCTAGTTCCTCCTCCTCCGATCCGAGGTTTCCACAGGTGTCTCCAAAACCAAACCGGAACCATGTGAACAATCATTTCTCCTTTTCTCGTTGAGCACCTGTGACAAGCACAGAGCCATAACAGCACATGATTCCGCACCCGGACCCCGTCGGACGCTGCCGCCGAGCGTCCACAAAAACGAGATCTGCCGCCCCCTGCTGGACGAAGTCGGGTTTGCACCGCTACAGTCCGAACTACCAGTCACTACATAAAGAGTATATATATGCAGCAGACTTTAATATGTAATGTATAATCAGATTAAATCTAGAACAAACTTCAGTGAAGGAACGTGTATATATAATGGGGAGAAAAATCAAACGAAAAACGAAATAATTTCAAAGTCAGTTTTATTTTTGCTTTTGTATTTAATAGTCCACATTGCTGAGAACATGTTATTTGCCAATATTAACAAGCTGGCTGCAGAAAGAGTACAAAAAGAGCAGTCAATGCTTTAAAATCAAGTTCACGCATTGTCTTAATCGCTTCATAAAGAAGGCTCAAATTAATCTGTATAAATATCTGTACACCAGTTCGTGACACCTGGCAAACTGGTCCTTAGTGTGAGCGTTCGTTAATTGAGGGAGAATATTGTGATGTGTAAGGGATGATGACGCTATTATTTAAGATATTGCTTGGTACGTTTGATTCTGATGAAACACATTGTCTCCGGACATGTAAAGCTAAGAGGACTGTTTGGGCAGAAAAGAAGAGCGTGCAGAAGAGAAGAGAAGAATTTATTTAGTAAGATGGGGTTTACAAGATGAAGTAAAAATGAAAAGGGCAAATCAAACGGCTTGGGTAAACCTGTCAGCTGTGTAGTTAGTGAAACGGTACCAGAGAACAGACATGCTCAGGTGGACATTTGTTGGTGATGAATCAACAATCACCCTGTTTGTATCGTCTTTTAACTGCAGTTTTATTGGACAATATATGTTTGACAGTGACACAGTCCTGCACTGTAGAACGACACTTTCCACCCCTCAGCTCAGTATCTGTAGTATGGACTCCGTGATCGAGACCGTGACCTCCTGAAAAAAAAAAAACATAGGAGGTGATGATGGATGGACTGCCAACATGAAAAACATTTTAAAATCAGCTTCTCCATACAACTGCATAGATCTTTAAGAATCTTAATTTTGTGATTGGTAATGCTTTAAGATGCCATTATAAGACAACCATTAATCATCATTTTACAATAAATACTTATTTTCATTTCTAACGAGCATTACTGATTACTGATGAAATTACAAGTTCTTCATTATCAAACACATCAGGAACTTAGACTTAATGGTCAAATTGTCTAATGTTACGAGTCATTATTTTTTGTTTGTTTGCTTTTCAGAGTAGACCCCCAGCTGAGGGTGCAAGATGGGGTCCTGGGAACAGTTTACACTATCTAGGATCTAAAAGTGTCTGAACATAGACTATAACAGGATATGCATATGAGTCAGAGTGCCCGTGCTGTCCCCTGTCCAACACTACATTAAAACCATGACATTAACATTGTGGTTGATCTGCGTACAGTAATGGCAAATATTAGTTTATAGCAGCTACAACAATGTGGTTGTACATTTAGGCTGATCAGTCAAAGGCAACGCCTTGTTTAAAGTGGCTCCCTGACATATTGTGTTGACCAGAGAGCATTTTACTAATTTATGGACTCATCAAAATCTTTACAGTCCCTTTACTGGGCACAACTGTACAATCTAATACAATCCAGTTCCACATCTCTGCTAAAAAAAATCTACATGAACTTTACAAGGGTATATTTTCTCTGTTTTTGGTGCAGAACGGTGCAGGACCAAATCCCCAGCCTAACCACCAGGTGTGTCCCTGAGCGAGACACTCAGTGCTAGCCCCCGAGGCACCGGTGGCAGCTGCCCACCGCTCCCCCCAGAGGGATGGGTCAAATGCAGAGGACACGTTTCATTGTAACATGTTTGCACAAATGTATATGTGCTCAGTCACGAATAAAGTTCCTTCTTCTAATGTTTTGGCCACCTTATTTATGAGGAGGCCAAACATGAGACCCACCCTCTTCATATAACTGTGGTCAAAAATCACTTCACCACCACGTACAGGTGTACCTATTGAATTTTTCTATGAGTGTATAGGAAAAACAATCCATAAGTTGTGACTTGAGTCTTACGTAGTGGTCTTGGTCTCACAAATCTCGGTCAAGATTTAAGACTAAAACACCACAAACATCAACTTTAATAAAATGAGCCTTTGAGCTTATGTTTGTGCGTTAGTGTGGACAAAGAAGAAACATAATTCATTCTGCTTCTTTGGAGATCTGCAGATTCTTGTGGTTTTCTCACATACCTTCTGTATGAGTTGTATTCTCGGCCTGAGGGACAGAGGACACAGAGCCACAGTAAAACAACATGCCAGAACATCTAAAAGCCTATAAAACTGTCAGAGCAAAAAACTGACATCAGGAAAACCAAAAGGACGCCGAGCTGATTAAATATTTTAGTTAATTCTGTTTGAGTGTACAAACCAAATGATCATCATATTACATCCATATAATATGGCTGTTTGTGATCAGAACATTTTAAGTCTTACCATATTTAGAAGGGGAAGGCGAGTTGCTCTGTCGGCCGTATTGTCTTTCCCATTCATCTCTCTCTTTCTCGCGACGCTCACGCTCCCTATACGCAGAGCCTCAGGGTCAGACAGTTGCAACACATATACCAAATACCAAACAGTCCAATCACTTTAACACACACGGAACCCTACTTCATGCGTATCTTGCGTGCCATGGCTCGTAGTTCTCCCTCACGCTCCTGTAAAATAAACACATAGCAGAGGGGAAACGGAGGATAATGCAATCTGTTTCTGCTTATGTCTCAAACAAAGTACACCATACACGCAAACATCACACTCCCCCACCTGCCGTTTGTGTTCCTGCTGCTGGATCTTCACTTGAGCAGCTTTTTTATCCGCCTTGGCTAAATGAGAGGAAACAAAACAAACACACAGGAAAATAAGGAGGAGAAGTAAGTCATCAGCTTTTTTTCATCTCTGACACTTGCATAACTTGACAAAATTTGCAATTAGTCCATCTCAAAAATCTCTGGACGTCAGTGCTGTACCATTTCATAATTTGCATGTTTATACTTACACTGCTTGTTCAGTGCCTTCTGCATTCGTAGTTTCAGCCGCTCCTGGGGAGTCATCTTTGGCTGCAGGTGACACAGCTGTATTAGCACATCCTTTCACAGCTTGACAAAATTGCGTGTGTGAGTAAGAAACAGAACTAAAGCTACTGTACTGTTATAAAATTTAGATACCATCTCCTTAATGTACAATCGCTGTTGGAGATAAAAGAGCCAAAGATAATTCATTGCAGGATGTTAGTTGAGTCAACAAACTGGAATTTTGCAGGCTGAACAGACCGTGCGTGTGTGTCAGAGTGTGTGTGTGCACAGAGGCACGCTGATGGTGTAGGAGAGTTTAGTTGAAGTGATAAATAAATAAATATATATATATATGAATGCTCACACTCATATATATATGAATGCACGCACTCACAGATACTGCATATATAGATAAAAAGAGGACGACAAAGAAGGAAGAAGAAGTAGAAGAGGAGAGGGTCAAGACGTGAAACAAGAGCAAGTTCAGGTCCGGTGAGCTCAGAAAAGTTCAGTAAGAGCCAGGGGCATTTTGTCAACGACACACCCGTCATCAATGGGCCGGTTAAACCTGGCCAGGCAAGAAAAACTGCAGGTCATAACGCCGCAGGCAGGTTTAACTGAGAAGCAGATTATAACTTCCAATGTATGTCTGTTTGACTGTTGGAACATATTCAAATCCTTTCTGCAATAAGAGAAGTCGGATCACTACTGCAAACAATCCAAAATGTTAGAGAATATATCAAACACATTTGTCATTAAATCTTAAAGCAATAGCTAAATACTCAGTAGATATAGCTGTAGGCTAAATAAGAAGCTACTAAAGCAGACAGTACCTCTACAGGTCACTAACACGTTCCATCTGCTGTAACCCCATCGAGTTTGTTAAATTTGGATGGGGTCAGGCAGATTGCAGATATTTTGCATACAGACATGAAAGTTTTATCAATCTTTTCAGGTTATTTTCTGCAAGACAGGAAATAAGGGCATTTCCTTTGTATATAGCTCAATGAACATTGCATTTGAAGAGTCATTGTGCTTTGCTGCTTTCCAAAGCGCACCTGTTTTGTTTTTCCATCAAATACTGTCCGGTACTGACTCATTAGTTCTTAGACACATTGTCAGAAAAAGGAGAAGATTTTTTGTTCCTCTTAGAGCTTCTAATGTGTGATTTACTGCAGTGCATTTAAAAGTACAAACAGATATATAAAGACAGTGCACTCTCTCACCCACATGTATATGTACACATACACGCATCACCCAGACTGAGAGCACAATCAAGACAATAGACGATTTCACAGGTGGTTTGCTCCATACAGAGATGGCAGCATTTGGCAGTCATTTGTCAGTGTCGGCAAGAATACTGTAATGGTAATTTCAAGGAAGACGCAGGGCTTTCACAGCAATACACGTCCACTTTGGGGGTGGGAGGTAGGGCAAGAAATGGTTATTTTATTCTCTGTGGGCAATAATGACTTCTACATCCCAGTCTGATGGACAACCATGTCAGCCTGTCAGGGATGAGGGAGGCGTAGGCTTTAGCAAGAAACCCAGCTAGATCAAATTCTTACTGACTTTGGCAGCTCCCGTCTCTTTACCACCCGCAGTATCAGCCCTGTAAAGGGAGGAGAGGGGAGAGAGAGAAAAGAGAAAGGCAAAAAACTGAGGCATTAAGGACAACTTGACTTACAAGAATTAATTTTTTCACACATTTTAATTCCTAGTGGTTAATAAAACATTGTCACCTTGCAATTGTTTTGTGATTTTTCTTAATTCTAGTTCTTCTGCCTCCCTGATACTGCACTGTTGTGCTCACGGTACTTAAATATATATATATTATTTTATTAATTTGGTCATTTACATTTAGTAATTTGGCTTTTGTCCAAAGCGACTTACAGAGTAATTTGGTACACACACACACACACACATTTGCGATGGCTGCCATGCAAGGTGCTTATCTGACCCACCGGAAGCAACTTGGGGTTCACAGGGACACTTCGACACGCAGCAAAGAGGGACCAGGGATCAAACCACTGACCCTGTGGTCCGTGGTCTAAATAATAACTTCAGAGTATAATAGACCACTAGTATTTACTATAACAATGACATGTTTGCCATGTAATATCAAGTATTACAGGGTCAATATCCAGGCCTTTTTTGTTTTACAGAACAGTAAACTGAAACCACTTTAAAAAACCTGTCTTTTGTCAGATTAAGCTAAAGAGCTATGATCAGTTAAAAAGTCAATTGTGATTCTTTTGATATAAAAAATAAAGAAAGGTTAGAGGAAACTGTATAATAGTTTTATTTTTCCTACTAACCAACATCTTGCAACCCCTCAGATTGTATCTATATGTACATCATCTTTACTCAAGAGTCAAGATATTTTAGATGCGTGAAACTGTGACATCTTACTGCGATGAAATACATTTCTTACTTTCTTAGCTTGTCAGAAACAGCGGTGGTAGAGGTCTGGGCCCCTCTGTGAGCAGGAGAAGGACTGTGGTTTGTGCGGCTGGGGGAATGAGAGGGGCTGCGGCTACCGCTGTCTCCCCGTCTGTGGCCTCCACTGCTCCGACCCCCTCGCCTAGAACTGCCCCCCTGCCGTGAGCTGGAACGGGATCTGACAGAATAGATGAGAGCAAATTTCACTAATACATGTGCTGTGAAATAGTAGTTTCTGGAGATTGTGTGCACCAAGAACTACCTCGTTCGTCTACGTGCAGAGTATCGTCTCCTGTCTCTGTCACGGTCCCGTTCTCGCTCTCTGTCTCTGTCATTGGACCTCGATCGTGTCCGGTCACGTCTCCTCCAGGATCCACTTCCTCCATTCCCACCTCTGCCTCTGGAATGAGATCTGGAACGTCGTCTCGACCGTGAGCGGCTCCGGGAACGACGTCCGTCCCTTCCTCCCCTTCCTCGTCGGGCTCGGCGTGAACGGGAAGAAGAGCGTGAGGAAGACTGAGACGAGGAGCGGGAGGATGAGGAAGGGGAGTGACTGGAGGATGACCTTCGTCTCCTAGACAAGCAAAGATACAGTGTTTCAGAAACAACTCCAGCCCAGCACCTAGCCTATCTTAAGAACACTAGTGCTCTGTTTTTTTGAGAAATCATACTGATGATTGTAATCTAAGGCATAAAGTAATTGTAATCTAAGGCAGATTTCTGTGTATTGTCATTACGTGACATGCACTAAATGTAAATGTATGTCCAAACCACCCAACCATATAAATATATTTTCTCTATGCACATGCAATAATGAACATGTTGCATTTGTTACCAGTAGCTATGAACTAAAGAATTACTTTACTAAAAACTAATCATCTATCTACCATAAAAATCAATCAGTATTCTTTCTGTGTGAACAACTTTGGGCATTTCAATGAACATAAGTGCAAGAGGAAAAGAACCATTGAAAAGCCAGGAGGAGGGAAAGTTACCGACCGGGAGCCCCTGCTATGACCTGCAGGGTGCTGCAAGTTGGAGGGAGCGTGGCCAGAGTGAGGAGCAGTTGTCTGAGTTGCTGCTGCAGCTTCATCATCGCTGCCTCCAAAGCTGGTGATGAAGGTGATCTTCTCAGGACCCGGAGAACGAGAGCGGGACCGTGACTCAGAGCTGGATTCTGACTCTGGGCTAAGAGCGAGACAGACAACAGAAAAATCTGAAAATGCAGTTCAAACACACAGACAACCTTTGAGAGTATTAACAAGGAAACGTATAACTGGAAGTGTACAACTAGGAACTGTGAATCAACTCACCGTTTATAAGGATCATATGTTGGGCTGTCTCTCCTGGCATAACTGAGATAGAGAAGAAGGACAAAAGTAATATAACATAGGTTCTAATACATTTCTTGAAGTAAGCTGACTCTTCATGAAGGAAAAAAGCCATTAATCTTAACGTTAATTTACCTTGGTGGGCTGATCTGTCTACCTTTTAGTCTCTTTTCTCTGAACTCTCTCCTTTGTCTGCGAGAACGTCGGCCCTGTAATGATCATACATCCAAAAATTACAAAGTTGCAAACATAATAACATACGTACTATAAACTTACACAAATTCTTTAATGTTGTAATCTTACAGAGTACATGGCCTTCTCAGCCTCCAGAGCCTTGGCATGTTTGATGGCCTCCACCTCCTCCTTGTCTTTCCTCAACATCCTAAACAACAGACAACATACACAGCATGACAATATTTGTTACGTCAAATTATAAGCTGCATCTTAATGAAGATTATCAACTGCTAACTTAAAACATTTTAAGTGGGAAATATTGCATTTTAAAGAGCCCTAATGTTGATTGACAAATTTGGGTGATAGATGGAAAAGGTGACTCTTATGTGATTCCACAACTACGTAAATGATAAAAGTTTAGGTCATAGATATTGTGGCTAAATGAGTAACAGAAGTTGGTTTTGGTCTATTGGCAAAAAATAAAAAGCATAATAGTGGTGTAATGGGCAGAATTAGTAGTCCATTTTGGCTAATCTTACAAATTGTGTTTATGTGTTTACACATACTAATACAAAGTAAATGGTTATAGCTGGGCAAAGCTGCCCATCTGGTGGTTTGTTGTGTCATTTACATAGTAAGTGCTAAATGGTCTGACGTTCCGCTGCAAATCTAGCTTACCATTGACAATGAGTCACAATAACTAGTCCAAGAGATAAAGAAAAAAAAAAAAAAACAGTAACCATACAAGACAAGAGTTTCTTACTTACCTAACAAAGTCTCCTTCAGCCATTCCATACGTGGTTGCCATTTTGTTTATGTCCAACACCTGTTCCTGGTTGAGTTCATCGACATCAACTTCCACATCTGTACATATATACAGAAAACATGCCAAACCAAATGATTTCCTAATATTTATATTTAACATATTTTCAGACACAGCATTCTCAAAAATAAACCCTTGGTTAAATGCAACTATAAAAAACGAAACAATATCAAATTAATTTTCTCACCAATGTCTGGTATGCCCTCATCCTCTTCAGATTCACTGTTATCTGAATTTTCTTCATCTTTGTCTGACTGGGGTTCTGGCTCTGCCACTGTGCTGTCTTCATAAGTGTAACCAATGGTAGCCTTCTTCTCAGCCAGCCTGCACAAAAATCAAAAGTCTTAAAAATACATAGCTTCTTTGAATGCTCCAGTGAGCAATTTAAGACTAAGAATTATAATTTTATATGCAAATATGAAGCAGCCAGTTTAAATCACATACTTCTTCTTCTCGTCCTCATTAGGTTTCTGCAGGCCACCGTAAAGCTCATCCAGGTAGATCTGGTACAAACACTGCTCCTCGGAGACTGTAGGAGGACAGCAGGGAGTTAAGAGCACACCAGGGACTTTGAGAGCACATCACAACTGCAAAATATACCCACTGAGGGCAGGATAACATACTATTATAAACACTAACGACACATTACAGCACTGTGCATATATGAAATGTATCAACGGTGGTTTGACTGCACCCCACCTAAAAACTACAAAGGCCATTCAATTTATATTATGCAGTGCTGAGAGAGTAAAATGAAAACCTAACTTGACAAAACAAGCAGCTAGATCTGTGAAGTGAGTCATGACAACTGGACTTGACAGAAAACCAGGCCTGGATGATTGAAAACCTTTAAACATAATTAGATAAGAGTTTGGGAGAAAATACTCACTGTTGGCAAAGTCATTTTGCACCAGGCCTCTATACCGCTCGTAATTGCACTTTCTCTCCTCCATCTCCTGCTCTGGGGTGCTGAATAGAAGGATAATAAAAGGTAATATAGTAGGTTTTTTTTTACCCTTCACATGATTACTGTCAGTTGTCTGAGACTGAAACATCTGACAATAAACCCATCACCGGTCCATTAAATTAGAATATATTGAAACAACCAGAAGAACACACATGTGATATACAGTAAAACACTGAGCAAAAAAAGTTTTGCACAGGCAGGAAATGTCTTTATCTAGTAAGTTTAATGTTAAAAATATATATTACACATTTCTCAGCAGAACGTAAGTGAAACCATGAGTTTCACAATGAAAACTTCAATAGGTGTTTTTAATTTTACAAAACAATGATATATATTATAGTTTACATACATTGCACAATAAACAATATTTAATTTATACTAAAACATCTAATGTAATACAAATGTCTAAAACGCTACTAGGAATTCAAGATTATGTTATTATACACAACTATAAATTCCCCGCATAAGACAAACATGTTTCTAAGTAGAGGAGGATAAAAATTACTGGATGAGCTCTTCTTCTATGTTACTAGTCTCATGTAAACTGTATCCTGTTGTATTTGTATTAAATTATTCACACACTAAAGACCGTGGGGGTAAATGTGGCTCTAAACCATTTTCAGACTTACGTTGTGCTGAGCAGTGGAGGCGTGTAGGTGGGGATGTAGTCCAGGTGAGCCCTTACATCAAATCGGTCAATCATGTTGTTGACATCTCCTTGCCATGGCATCCTTTAGACAAAAGAACAAAAGTCTGGTCATTGTGCATCTAGTGTCTACTACTAATACTATATTTGGGAGTGCATGGGTTGTTCGCTCACATGTTGATGGGGCTCTCGGCAGCCAGTGCCACAGCTGGATCAAGGTGGATCTTGTACGCTCGGCCATGGACCTGCAGAAACTGAGCTGGATCTTTTTTCTGTCAAGACAACAAATGAAGCAGTCAAAACATGATAAAATGGCACTTTATGCAGGTTTTTACAGATGTGATGGATTTAAAGAACCATACTACCTAGACTTTGCATGGACTGTCCAAACTGGCCATCCACTGCATGCACCAGATGAAATAAACCAGATGTTTCTCTGTACATAGACTCTCTAACCTATTAATTCCAATCTTTCTGTTTTTCTTGTTAGGTGGTTAAACATTCTTTATGGTATTGTAAAGCAAAAAATTTAAAGGGAACTGTCTTGCTGTTCAGGGTCTAACATTATTTTTACTTATGCATGTGTAAAATATTTTCAACCCCCCCAAATGAAGGAATGTCTGTTCATGCCACATGTCAACTTTGTGGCAAACTAGTTAATAAGTGCACAAACATTTTATTTTGTCTTTAAAAGCACACAGTCCATTTATGGGACAGCATTTATTTTCATACATGTTCACATTATCCTTGCTCAACTTTTTTGAACGTGTAGAGGCCTGGAAACATAGTAATGCAATGGTTTTGTCATTTACATTTGTTTAGTAAAATACATTGTTGCTCCCCATGTTTTTTAAAACACAAGTTTACAGTTTAGTCTGTTATGTGAGCTACACTATTTTATATTGACAAAAACAACAGTGTTGCTTTCTAAATAAAAAATGGAAAAAGAAAATCAAATATTCAAGTACTGAAAGGTGCTTGATATATTATTGGCATTAAACTGATGTAAAAAAAAATCATAAATTCAGCTGAATCCATATCTGAACTGTGTGAATTAAAAATTAATGGGGAGATCAGTGCAGACATGCAGCCTTATCGAGGTCTGACAGACATAATGTCACTAAATAATAAACTATTCCCACAGCAAGATAAAGAATAGATTAGAAAAACGCAAGTGATTTGCATGTGAACAGTGTTACAGAGCATGCTAAGCGGCAGCAGTGAGTCAATTTAAACAAAAGGGAGAGTGTTTGGTGTTGATAGTCTTTGGAGCTGTTTATATATAATGTTCTTTTTTTGTAAAAGAAGATGTCATTTAGTAAAACTGTGGCTCATGATGTGTTTCAATATTCTTAGATAACTGATTACAAATGTATTACCAATTAAACACCCAATAATATTTAGACAAAGTGCACCGTGGCTTTTACAGCGTGTAGTGAAGTGTAACTTTTCTATAGCTGAAAATGCTGCTGCAAACTTGAGAGTAACTAAATTAGACTCTGTTTAGGCAGCTAAAACAAAAAGCAGATGGCAGAAGTAGAAACCTAACAGAAAATCAGATATTCTGAGGGTTGCTGCCAGGGATTCACAATGTAGTGACTGCAAGAATGCTTAGCTAGATCAATAAGTTTCTTACTATTTTCTCATAGTACTCCCGTCGGCGCTCGCCTCGTCGCTTGTAGTCTACCATCATTCCACGGAGCTTACGCTCATGTTTGCGGGCCTCCTGCCACATGACGGCTCCGCTGGGGGTGGGGGCGCGGCGGGGCACGGCTGCTGCAGAGAAGCAAAATGGAAACGACACATGGAGGACGAGCATTAAAATGACAGGACAGAACAGTAATTGGCGATAGAAGTCCCAAGAGGGCCAGACAGAATATGTGCAAAGAATTTTTCTTTATGAAATAATCAACAGGAAAAAAAATACAGACAGAGCTTTTCTGAGAGATTATATAACTTCTGGATACCACATTTTTGTCATGCTTATTTTAAATATAACTTCTACCGATTACAATAGTTATTCCTCACCAAAATGCTCTGCCTGGCGAAAAAACAGTCACCTCCTGTATTTAACTAAGCATCACTAGAGAGGTGTCATGTGATCCCACATGGGATAGCCCACCTATTATTAGTGTGTTTCTGGAGAATATTTGCCATGAATAATGTGAATCATTAAAGATGTTTAAAAACAATGCAAAGCAAATACTTCAATGAAAAACCTCTTAAATAATAAATATATTTTATAACATACTGATTTCTTAGTGTCACTAACAAATATAACAAGCAAAATAAACTTAGACAATTTCATGTTAATCCCCCTTGTCACAGATGAAGCTATGTCTCTGCTTCCATGGTGACGTTTTATTTAACCTATTAAAACGTATGCTAAATAAATCAATTGATACCAAAAAAATTACTTTGTGTGGAAGAGGGAAGTGACATTCAAACCAAACATTCACTAAACAAAATTAAAGCTGGGGCATTCGGTATATCACTGGCAATTATTGGGGTTATTCTAGTTACTAATAAACTGATTTCTTACATCGATGATTAGTGACTGCAATGACAGAAAAATTATAGCCAATTTAATGCTAATTATAAACAACAATACAGTGTCTTACTAAAGCATCAACGTGTTATTGGTGGTTTTTAGGTCATGATGACCACATCTTCTCATTATCGACATTATCCGTTTGCTTCATGCTAGTAGTTTAACTACAGAAATGTCTAAATCGTCTGGAGCCAAAGAGCATTAACAACGTTAATTAATAAAGCTAGTCGCGCATAGCACGGCTTTTCCATTCGAAATTATTTCATATGCACCTTCTTTTGGTTGGATTTTTTGCCAACAAGTATGTAAAACGTGGGTGTTGTGAAAGTTATCGAAGAGTTTGTTAGCATACACATCGGCCTTAATTGCGCATGCAGCGCGGGCCTGTGCTGTAGGGTTAGCGCTGTAGCAAGACATGTAGCATCCTAGCCTAGCCTAGCCTAGCCTAGCTTAGCTTAGCTAGTCTGCAAAAACGTTAGAAAACATGCGTCGACTCCTGCTTCGTTAACTCCAACAAAACATGACATTCGTACGTCTGCAGTCGCTCTGAATGTCGGTGTACCTGTTTTACTGACCACCAACACACACTCGGATGGTTTGGGGTCAGCCGAAGACGCTGGCGGAGCTCTACACGCCTCCTGCTCGATCTCGAACTGTGGCTCGGCGCAGTATCAAACCAGCGTCTGTGGGCTGCGCTGCTCGCCTTTATAACACGGAGCCACGCAGACGGACAGAGCCTCAATCATCTTTGTTCATGAAAAATTATAAAGTTTGAGCAGATCTGCAAAAGACACAACTGATTTGGGGTTTATCAAAAATGAACAGCCTCAGTATTTTATGTGGGGCTGTAATGGAAAATAAGTTTCCAAAGAGCCAGAAATCATTCTCACACTGAGCATCATTAGAAGAGGAAAAACTGTTTTTGTTTAGTTTGTTTAGTCAGGACATAATTATGCTTTAATGTTTTACACCTGAGCTGCTACCATTTCAAGTGCTACTTTCCAAATATTACACTTTCAACTCATTTCATCAGTTGACCATTCTATTATAATTTTTACTAATACACAATGTATATGCCGGTCACATGTCAGTAACTATTTATTGATTTTTGAAAGATGAGTGATCAACGATATGTTATGAGGATGTAATAACATTTGTTTTTTAAAAAATATCAAATGAAAAATATGTTTTTAATTTTTACCTGAAGTCCCCACAAGATGTCCCTGTAAGACAAGATGCAGTATATTCCCCAACTTTGAGGTCCATATTTGGGAAATATTCTTGGTAAATAATAATACCTGTGTGTCCAAACAAAATTTTATGAGGGAATGTTTTATCAGCACATATGATAAATGGTTCTACTTCTACATATCAGTCACGGCATTTTTAAAATTGTGTTCCACATGCAATAGTCTTTGCATAAATGTTTAAATTTAAATCTGATAAGGATCCCGGGTTTCGGTGCAGGTGTAGAGCAAACCCCACACGTACAGTGCTGTGTATGTGTGTGTGTGTGTGTGTGTGTGTGTGTGTGTGTGTGTGTGTGTGCGCTGTTTCCTACATTTCTAGCTGACCTGGGTGGTTACAGGAAGTCCGTGTTCATTTCCAGCGCCTGCTGATGTTTGTACAGGCCAGAGGCCACATTTGTCACATCCATTCGCCCATTAACTGTCACTGCTCAGAGACTGGGACATGGAAGCAGGTGGGGATTGAGTCAGAGCAGACTTTGGTGTGGGAACAAAAGATGTCTGATTTGTACAGATCCTCCACACATGCTGAACGGCTGCTCATGCCATGCCTTTAGTTCCCTTTCAACAAAAAGTGTGCACACAATCTCAGGTGATATGATGCTTAGGCTATGAGCAAAAGAAAGGACATAACCACTCTGCTGTTGGAGACAGTTATCAGTTCTTCGACAGACTGGTCCTAGTCTTAATTTTTCTCCTCTTTCGGACTCTCTTCCTCTCCCGCCTGTCTTTCTCTATCACTTTTCCTGCTGATGGATGTAGGATCTGGCTCCAGACAAGATAATGTCTAGGACACTGGAGACAGTAAAGACCTGGGCCCTAATATCTAAGAGCTAAGAAACATAAGTTATATTTGCTAAAATGATTTCACCGTACAGCCAGAGCTACTGAAAACATACTGCTATGGCCACAAAACACATTGAAGAACAATACTGTGTTTGGTTGCAGATAAAAATGTGAAGTGGATATTGCATTAAATGCAGTTAGCTTTTGAAAGCAGTATAAGCAATTTATAGACTGTTGAAAGTGATAATGACTATCATAGCTGGTCAGTCCGAACCTGTAAAATAAGAAAACTTTGGTAAATGGACTTATATAGGGCTTTTACCTAAAGTGCTTTACAATGTTGCTTTTAAATCCACTAGTTACACACGCACACACACACAGATGATGGTGTCTGCCATGTGAGGTTTTCTCCTGACCCACTAGCAGCAACTTGGGGTTCAGTGTCTTGACCAAGGACATTTTGACACGCAGTCAATAACAACTGGAAGTCAAAGCACTGCCTCTGTGGTTTGTGGATGAAGGCTCTTCTAACTGATCATCCTCTTGAACACCTCTTGAGGTCATCATTATCATCATACTCTGTCCACTGTCAGTGTATGCAGACCTGACCACAATTTGAGATACAGCCAGCTTTGGCAACAGTCGATCTACATCTGCATTTCCTGACTTATGAAAGATGCAATAGATTTAACAGAATGGTAACTACTGATAACAAGCAATGGAAATCATAGATTTGGTAAATGCACTTTTATTACAGGTTGATTCAAATGGAAAGAGAAATGGACCAAACCAAGTAACACATATACTTTCAGACCAAATCACAATACAAAAAGGGCATCAAATATGTACAATATATTTATGTACAAAATGCTATTTTACACACAGGTATGAAAAAAATCATACATCTTTGACAAACTGTAATATTACAGAGACAATATAGGCAATAGTGTATAGTTTTAAAACAGTTTCCAGTAGGTTTATAGGCCAGAATGCACTCTTTTTTGTGCATTAGTACAAGTAAATGAACTTTTTTTAAGCGAAATGTTTGAGTGTTAAATCCATCCATTCATTGCTCTCTGTCAGAGTTCAGTCTGAAACCAAAAACACAGTTCTGAACACCAATCAGACAATGCTGACCAGGAAACCTCCTTTTAAAAAGACACGTCATAAAACTTGGGAAATCTTTCAGCCAAACATCATGCACTTTTGTTTTTGACCCATCTCCTTGGCAGGTTGGACTTCAGCACAGATGAAGGTCAATGGGTCACCCCACTGTCATAACTATTATTGCCACAACAGTGGCAATAACCTGAGACAGGTGCTGTGAGCAAAAGACTGCAAAGGATGCAAACAAAACACAGAGGCCCAAAAGTTAAAGGGTCACACCTCCAGTTCTTGGTTGTCTGTGTAGTGGAAACGGTTCAACTTCTCCCTCTCCCGGTTGGAAATGTCCATTTTAGGGCCGTGGGCTGGCTTTAGTGCCGGAGAGGGATGTGAGGGGACAGGGGAGGGTGGTAGGGTCAGTTCGATCTCCTCATAGCAACGTGAGATGGGGGCAGTGGTTGGAGGGTGTGCAAGTGGAGTGGTGGGGGGCATGAGGGGCACAGGATGATCCACATTTCTGATGAGGTTGACAAACTCCCTCTGGTTGTTGATGCCTTCTTCCTGTGGGATGGCCTGCTGCTTTTTCTGCCTTCGGTGGAGGTGGGAGAGGAGAAAGGCACAGGCCACACAGCCACAGACTGTCACTAAAGCTAAGACCCCCACCAGGATCATGTAGAAGCTCACGCCCCCGTGCGTCATGTCAGACATGGCACCTACAGACATGGAGGAAAGGGTTACACATGATTTTATTTCAGAAGTTGGACCTTTTTAGATGCACGTGTCTCTTACCTGGACAGTGCTGACCAGTGCAGGGATTTTTGAAGCTCATACACTCATCACCATAGTAACCTTCAGGACAGGCACATATGTAACCGCCCTCTGTGCTGTGACAGGGTAAACCCTGGTGACAGGGGTTTGGATTGCAGGGATCCAAGGCAGTCTGAAAAAATTAAATACCAAAACACTAAGCAGGGTGAAAAACAAGTATAACTTTTTCTTCAGCTACAATTCAACTAATTATACAGGTTTACAGATATTCCCAAAGTGGCAATCTGGGACATTGACATGTTTATAAAGATGACTTTCGCAAAACTGTTAACTGTAAATTGCCGTGTGGCCATATGAATCCTGTTTTTCAGGCTGTTATTAATAATTCTTCCTAAACATGCCACAAATATCCCACACAAATGTCGAATTTTCACTAGATTCTTATTCTGGGCATGTTTTCCATGGCTGTAACAAATTGAGCTTTGTAGGTTAAATGTCGTGGCTCAAAAGAAAAGGAAACATGAGAGCATGATCAAGGTGAGGCATCGTGATTGTCTCGGGTCAGTAATAACATTAGCACAGGCAGGAATGAACAATGTAGCAGATTTTAAACTGCAGAAAAAATAATTTTCCAAGAGAATCTTTTTATGGACAGGGACAAAACACACACCCCTGTGCTGGACTAAGGTTTTTACATGGGAGGTGAGGTGTTTTACTGTGCTCACAAAGTAAACTTTATTAAAATAATTGAGGTTTAATTCATTATAGTAATTGTTGTAGTGAATGCCAAACAAGAACATAAACCCCAGGGGCATTGTTATTTTAGAAAGACTAATCAAATTATGCAGAATAAGAGACTGACTGAGTTACTGAAGCTAATAGAACAGAGGCTGGCCTGGAACTCATGTCATGGCTGTGGAATAGACAGTCAAATAGAACAGACTGTCAAATTTGTCTCTCCATCATTTGTATTGCAAAGGTTTTGTGTCTGGTTGGCACAAGGAACAATATAACTAATCTGACAGTTTCTATTACTATTATTTTGTATTAGAGTAAATGTCTCAACCTTTTTTGATTTACTCTCACTACACAAAAATCAGTTTCAAATGTGTTATCAAATGTGTTTTTACTGCTTCACACTTGATTTCATAAAAAAAAAAAAAAAAGTGTCCATATATAATAAACTGTACGTCTATAAATCAGTGTGTGCATGCATACACACGGATCAGCTGTGGTGGTCAGGGGTCAGCACAGACACACTGAGCAATCTGTGGCTCCACAGCCCCATCAACAGATCAGATCAGAAACTCAAATTTCAGATCAAAGGGTGGTTTTAAGGTTTTTTACTGGGTGATAGGTGTACATGCACAGTGTGGTCAGAAAATATGAACTATTGTAATATTGTTTGGCTGTTTAGTAGTAAATGTCACCTACTGGTGCTTTTCTATCAGCAACCTTTTTAATATAATGACTGTTGACTTCATCTAATTGCTTTGAATAAAAACATGTAATATTACTATTTTCTAGAACTTTGTTCTGTATCTCTGGTTTTGCTATATCTTATATATGATTTGTTCTGCATTAATTAATTTATTTGTATTGTTATAATGTGTAATGCTGAAAACATTTAAACAAAAAAAAGTTATTATGTGCAAAGGTTGTCTAACCTCACAAAAATGTCCCGAATATCCCACGGGACAGTTGCAGGCCGCCAGTCTTCCATCCTCTACACACTGTCCTCCATTCAGGCAGGGGCCACTGTCACAAGGACTGGAGCTATTTTGGCAGTGTTTCCCTGAGAATCCAGGTGGACACAAGCATCTGGACCCCGAGACCTGGTCCTATTGGAGGACATGTAGAGCATCTATTTGTATTCATGTAAAAAAGAGACACTGAAGATTACGTGACCTGGGGAAAGGGGTTGATCTACAGGGAACAGAGAGGTCTGTCATGGATCTGCCACAGGCAAATAAAAGAATAAATGCAGCTCACATTTTGTGAGGAGAAAGCTCAGAAAGAAGCTGTAATGCCCAATTTATGTCTGTAACAGCCTTTTTCAATGACTCTTTTTTTTACGTTTAACACAGTTAATTGAAAAAGATTACAATGCCACAAAGGAGGAAAATGAGGTGACAGGAGACAGGAGCTCAGTGATGTGGCTCATACACAAACATAACGAGCAACTTAGACAAAAAAGTCACAGTCAGGACTCTCACCTCACAGTGTCCACCATTCAAACACAAACCGTGACAGCTGCTGTTCCCTAGAAACGGGAGAAAGCGGAAACAAAATATTAACCTGTCACGCAGAGACGTGAGATGCTGCAACTACGATGCCGAAAACAAAAATATACAATGTCTGGAACAGCCATTTTTTATGAGACAAGAGCCATATTTGAATCCATAAAGTAACAGGAGATGACAGTTTAAAAAACTGTTTGGTACTCTGCTATATTTTCACTGCATTGCAGCGATACCCTGTGAAAGATGGTAAAACGCTCTCCCCTTGTTCACAGGGTCTCTGGGCTGCAGGGGGGTTGCTGCTTTAACACAATTTACTCAGGCGCTTCATGTTTCACGACTATTCTTCCTTCTTTCCTTCCCTTTCATACTCACTGATGTCACAGCTAGGCCCCGTCCATCCAGGAAGGCAGTCACACAGGTATCCACCGATCAGGTTGCGACAAGAGCGGGCGTGGACGCATATATTCATTTCACACTCATTGGTGTCTGAAGAGATAAAGCAAGAGCAATGATTGTTTCTCATATTATAAATGATGATACATTTAAAATAAATTTAATTTTATCAGTTAGACAAAAGCTGCAGACCTAAAGTTTTCGCTGATCTTTTTACTGATCAAACACTATTTATTTACACTGTCGCTTTAATTAGGATTACAATATAATATGAAAATAGATCCCACAGCATTTAAGTCAACATGAGAAACTGAAACCTTGCACTGAGTACTACATGGCATTGAAAAATGATCTGATCTAGAAAACAAGCTCATATGTGATCTGTAACAGGTTAAAGTATACTTCATAATAATTAAACCTCTTACTGAAATCAGATAAAACATCACACATAGCTCTTCATCTATGGGACACACCTCCCATAAAACCACTGAATCTAATCCTGTACGGCTCCCACAGATCCCCAGCCATCCAGTTACACTAAAGTCAAATTACATTTTGAAGAGGATGCCTGAATTGAATTGTGAAATGGAGAGACGCTGGGCAGATGCCAGCAGTACGCGCACCCAGACACTCGGAGCCCCCTGAAAATGATGACAACATTTTCGGCACATCTACAGTCATGCCTTACAGCCTCTTTTCTGCTGTATGCACAGATCGGCCTGCTGCACCACTGCTTCTCCAACGTTTACGTGTGAGTGTTCTCACCCTCTGTCACACTGGGAGCGTTCAAGCCAATAACCCCTGAGGGCCTGACTTTGATAGGCGGAGGATTAAAAAGACATCCCGGATGAATAAAGAGGAAGTAGTCCGTCAGTTATAGGAAATCTAAACCTGTTACTGCCAGTGAGAGGGCTATTAGGATTCAGCAGTGATGGAGTGTGTGTGTGTGTGTGTGTGGGGTGGTGGGGGTCGGTTGAGTACAGAAGTTGGCTAATAAAAGACTGAAACTGATAGAAGCGGTTCCACTGATGCTCTGTTGATTCAGGCTTTAAAACATAAAAAGTTTCATCACGTGTGTGTGTGTGTGGGTGGGTACGTGTGTGTTACTATGAGCTACTGACCTGTGATGTGGAACTATGGGGGATTATCAAGTGTCAGAGTGACATATCACTGTAACACAGAGGAGCAGCAGAGGCTGTCATCCTGAAATATGTCTCAGTTTTTACTTCATCACCCTCAAGCCTCCATATTATATATGTATAGTGTTGTGAGTGATTTTGTGTGTGTGTGTGTGTATGCTTGTATTTATTACCTAGTTAAGTACAAAAAAAGTGAATTAGGGCCTTTTGATGAAATAATAAGGAAATTTTGTCCAGTCCTAACTGGTTCGAAAAGCCTGTTTCAGGGCTAAGACCTGGATTTTAGGGTCCGTAGAGGGAGGTGGTCATATCTGATAGTTGGGGTAAGAGACTAGGGAATGGACTGTGTCAATGAAAGTCCTCACAGGAACAGAAATACTGTGTGAGTGTGTGTGTGAGTGTGTGTGAGAAAGAGAGACCTGGTGCTGTACAATCTCACAGAATACGCCGCTGGGAGCATACTTGCCAATATGAGCGTATTTGGCTCGAAGAGACGTGACAGTGCATTTAGAGAATACTGATTCACAGTCAGGGTGGGTGGATGGGCGAATTGACATGCTGCCGGCCTCTTCATCTTCTTTAATTTGTGCTTTACATGCATATTTCATTTCAAATTTAACACATAATCACATATTGCTCATAGACAAACTCTTCTTTTGCAGCTTTTAAAAGGAGCTGTGTCTTACAGCTCAAATTGATTTTGCTTGTTAGGGGATCTATGTTAATAATGGTATGAATAGATTCCTTTGAAGATGATAAATATCAGATTGTCTCATTAAGGGAACACTATATAAACAACTTTAGCAACGGACCTAATGATGAAAAATTATCATTATTACAAGAAACCCAGTGGGCTAAACATTTGAAGTATTGCACTCCCTTTGCACCAGTTTGTTTCTCCTTTCTTCATTAGATGTACAATACAGCAACAACCTGCAATATTTCACAGCAAAGTCACACCTGCTGACTCACAATCTGCACACAACGTGTCAAACATTAGGGTTCCGGCTTGTTTTTCACTTAGCTAAATCAAATTTTTTAATCCCTGGTAAAGTGGTTTTATCTGGTGAAATGTCAGTTTTATTAAACTGTGTACAACCAGGTTATCTGTCCATTACAGATCTCGTGTTAAATCTCAACTTCTAAGTCAACGTGGACAATAAGTTTATCATCTACTGCACAGAAAATGTGAAGCTATAACCAGAAAAGTTATTAAAGTATTATTATAACAACGTATTATCATATAATGACACTGGTTGAAGTTACATTAATACAACACTTTGCCTTGCACTCTGAATAAATCACTTTATTTATATATTAATTAAATATATTGTGCATATTTTAGAATGTGTACACAAAAGGGCATAACAGGGCACCATTATTCAGAGGCAGTGACCGTCTACATGCACTGTATATATCTCAACCCACTGACCCAGCTGACAGGTTCTGCCGGTCCATCCAGGAGGACAGAGACACCGGTGACCTCCAGGAACCTCCTGACACGTTGCTCCGCGCCCACAAGGGCTCCGATCACACTGGCTCAACGCTGGGAAGAGAAAGATAAAAGAGAAAGATAAAATACTTAAACAAAATTAGTGGACTGTGGAATGGGATTGTGTGTCTAAATATGAAAGAGTTTTTGAGTGTGCGTTAATGTTTGAGATGCCACCACCATGCGGGCATGTGTGGTCTGAACCGTAGTACTGGTTTGTGGATGTTTTGGCTTTTCTGCCGCTCTGGTTTCTGTGCAAACAGTGATAAAACGCAATGATCTGCTGCAGTGCAAAGCTGACACCTCAAACCTCAGCCTGAAAAGCAGAGGAAGCACTGAATTTAAATACAGGAAGGGACGATAAGAAAAGAGAGACGGGGGTTCAAAAGAAATAAAAATGGGGCTGCCAAACCTGGTTCCATTCCTCTGAAAGGGAATGAAAAGCAGATACAGGGAACATAATATGAGGAAAAAGAAGAGCACACAGAAGCTCTCGGTTTAGGGGTTAACCATGCATAGCTTTCAATTACACACGGCATCAGAACTGTTCTCATGCATATTTCTGTGGTGTTCACGTTTCACTGGGGAGCTCAGTGTCTCTCTCATAACCTTTTTACATTTACCTAACCCTGCAGAAAACCATTTTCCATCCTCCTGACCCAAACTCCAACCCCGAGCAGTAACAACCTTATTAAGCTGCCAGCAACAGACAGACAACTCATAACAAACAAAGAAGCTTCTAATTAATATCAGTTTTACATGTACATAAATCAAGCCAGGAAGCCGACTGGTGTTGTGGTTTTGGATGTCATTCCCTGCAAGCCTGACAGTCCTATCACTGTGTATTCCCCGGAGAGGGCCTCCCACAACACACACACAGAGAGAGAGATCGGTGTTCGAGCAACAAATAACCAAAGCAAAAATAAACGATTGTTTCATTCCTCTGCTTGTCCTATTCTCCTCCTCTGATAAAATGCTGTTTGCCGGTGTTTACACGCCAGAAAGCGACCCGCGGAACAGTTTATCCTGATTGAGGTGAAAGCAGAGGATGTGAAAAGCTGCTTATTTACGCACAGATTCACCAGTGATCCAATCTCACCTGGTATCACACACACCATCAGCCGAAAGCTACTGTACACACCCTCATAAACAACGCAGCTCAAGGCTAAGACCACAGTCACAATTCAGTTATTACTTTGCAGGGAAAAACATAACTGCCTTTTATCTACGCTTCACTGACTGTAACACTGTGTAAACAGGGTATCAGGGTTACGATAGGCAACTAGCCAACAAATACAGCGAATTGATTCGTTTTATCGAATTTCTCCATTTTAACACCGAAAAAGTAATTTTACTCATATTTAAAAAACTGCTCAGCCTGGAAAAAACACAGTTTAATATTTTTTGTGGCTCTGGAGGGGATTTCTTGAATTATGGGACTGGGATCATGGGAATTATAGGGTCCAGCATTTCTGCCTGGTATCCTGGCCTGTGCTGCTTCCGTTTTGACCATACTCTATGCTTTAGTTCAACTTGAATTACATAATTTTGAATGCAGTCCATACTCTAATAAAAACTCCTGAGTCAAAAGAGCAGAAATCTAGGTGTGTTAAACACCTTTCTAACATATTTACTGTCTTACAGAAATCGTGTTTCTTGTCTACATGTCAATTCGGAAATCTGGCCACTGCAGAAAGCCGGCGTTACCAAAAGTGAACGGAAATACACCCTTAAGGGTATGATCTCAGTATAAAAAATGAGTCACATCTGTTCCTTTTTAAGAGTCTTCCTCATGTGGTGTAATTCACAGCGTTGGTTCAGTCAGAATAAACTATCTTGGCCCAGACTACCTGTTGTCTTTGTAACTGTGATTTCAAACTTTCACAAGCAGCTGCTGTTATCTGTGTTTCATCGGTTTCAGCACAGTCCATGGAACAGACACAGTAAGGCCGCCCAACCTTGCATATTTTTAGAACTAACAATAAGCTACTTACAGCAAACCAATGTCATCACATCAGATGGGGACAAAAGCCAACAACAACATGTAACTCCTGTTCTGAACACCAGCGTGTATTGTTTTACCATTCAGCAGCCGTCTCAGTTTCCTCACAGAGCAGAAAAACTGTGATAACATTACATTGCGCAGCATTTATTTTACAGACCAAAATAACATTTTAGTTTCCCACATGCGCAAATATCAAGAGGGAACCAGATGTTGCTGCACAAATTCTCACCTATGATTAAAGGCTGTAGGACAGTGTTGACAGTGTGATTTGACTCTGAGGGACAGCGCTTAGATGTTATGTTTGGACGGGGGAAATCACTCTAGCGACCTGTTAACAAAGCTATTAGCTCACCCATTTCATTATAAGTAATTGCTATCCAGAGCTGCAAGTATGAAATATAATCCACCACATCAGGACAAAACCTTGACGTATCGGAAGACAATAATCTGCATTAATAAAAAAACAAAAACCTTGATTCACTGTCTTTGAAAACACATGTAAATCAGCATCACCTCTGTTTACATTTATTTAATACAATAGGTCGGATCAACGATGCTCCACCTCAGTCCCCTCCTTATCTGGGCTGCGTGCCCACATACGCACGGTGGGCGAGACAGGTCACTGATTGCTGCCGATACTGTTCGTGTTCAGGCTAATTTAGCTTCCTCTCTTGAAATGATTAGTCATTCACTGGCTTTGATCCAGACAAAACAATCTCTGATAATCTCACGCTGTCCACCCCTCAGCTCAGACCTGTGCGTGCGTGCGTGGGTGTGTGTCTGTGTGTGTTTGTGGCATTGACAGTCACCATCTGCACAGGTTTTCCCGGTCCAGCCGTCCATACAGATGCAGCTGAAGCCCGTTGGGTCTTCCACACACGTGGCTCCGTTCATACATGGGGACGACAAGCAGGCATGTTCCACTGATCGAGGGACAAAGAGATGGAAGTATTGGAATTAATGGAGATAAAAGGGACATTTTTAAGAAATATGGAGAGTGATGGGCTACAGAGGGTAAAAGCAGAAATGTCAAAAATTTAGCCAGTGGTAATTGATCTTTCCAAACTCTGTACTCTAACAGTTATAAGTCAGACTTTCCGTGTTTTGCACCATGTACAGCGTTGCAGTGGGACACAACAGAAAGTGATTCATTGACAGTAGTTTTCTACCACAAAACCCCTCGGAAGAATTTTGCTCCCTGTTTTTTTTTTTTTTTTTTTCTGAGCACATTTTTCAATTTATATGTTTATCTGTTGTATTCACATTCAGTATTCAAAGGAACAATGAACAATTTCTGTGGTTCAGTGGCTGTGCAGTGAAGCCACACTCACCAATGTCACAGTTGCGTCCCCTGAAACCTTCCTGGCACTCACACTTGTACTCATTTGGCTCAGTGTTGGTACAAGTGCCGCCATTCTTACAGGGATGGTGCGTGCCACAGTAGTTCAGATCTGAAACCATAAAAAAAATGTTATTCAAATGTGCTTATGTATAGTAGTTGACAGCACGGAATCACCAGAGAAACAGGAAATGAGACTGCAGAGGGATCTAGGTTCACGTCAGGTCTTTTTAGTCTTTTTAGAAGATGCTTTTATCCAAAGCAACTTACAAGTAGCAGACAGTAGGCACAACTTTGGGGATCAGTTTTTTTTTCCAAACGCACTTCAACATACAGCCAGGATGACTGGGAGTCCAACTACTGATCACGGTTTCCTCAGGGTGCTGACTGTGCAGTCCAGCATCTCCAGGCTTGTTGTCACCACTATTGATGCTTATGTGGATGAAAGCTTTGCTCTTTCTAATGATTCACTGGACCTATGTTAACGGTCTGGTTTTGTCTCACCCCCAGTTCTTCACAGAGCCTTTGTGAATGCACAGAAACAGCTCAGGACCCCACCTAGCTATAAAGCCCAGCCCATTCCCGCTCACATTCACCTTACCCAAGGCTATCACCTTTCCTCAGCACAATACTCTGTCCCATGGGCACTTGTTTGGCTCCTGTATCCCAGCTGAAACACTGGGACAAGATATGGGATGTGGGCGGTTATGGTTTGAGGATCTTTGCGACAGTGTGGGAAAGGATAGAGCGAAGCCCTGAAGAAGGTGTGACCTCTGTCATCCTGATGTCAGTACGCTATTCCTGGAGAGGTTTGTGGACAACACAGTAATTCCTGACACACTAATATCTCGTTCACACAATGTCTGTCTCTCTCTCCGTCTGTGAGACACACAGAAAGACCAAGTTCTCAACCAACATACAATCTCTGCAAATAGGTCACATGTCTGACCTTTGTCACACAGCAGACCTCCCCAGTTGACGTCACAGACACACTGCCAGGGCCCGGTGCAGCTGCCGTGCACGCAGCCGGGGAACGTCACACACTGGTCACACAGAGAGCCCTTCCAGCCATAATTACACCTAGAAGACGAAGACAAGAGCCGACATTGAGAAAAGTAGAAAGTTGATATTTTTACTTAATCAGATCTAATTTACTACTACAAGTTCAGATTATGTTTTACATTTATTACTCACTGTTTCAAGCTTTATCCCTCAGCTCTTGTTGTATCAGTCACAATAGCCCCATTGGGACTGTTACTCAACACAAAGTCTGTGCGTGACTTTTTATTTAATAAATATGACTAATCAAATATTGATTCATAAAGTCTCAAGACAGATCTTGGCATTGTGCCTTTCCACAGTTGTAGTAAATGTTGTCTGTTTGCAGTGGCTACGTATTGTAAGTGGTGCATTTGTGTTTCTCTATTCAGGCTTTTTGGGGGAGTTTCTTCTTATAATTTGAAGTGTGTGTGTGTGTGTGTGTGACAGTGGGTGTTATCTTTGTTGATGATGAGCAGATTGTAAAAATACTTGAGCCTCATGAGAATAGCTGGCTTCATATCACTGTAGATAGTCCAACATGATTCTGCTTGTAATAGTGCTGCTAAATTGTGGTGTAATGTTGTTGTGCCTGAACTTTGTGGGCTATGATATTCATGTCACAATAATGTAATTGTTTTTTCTGCTACATGCTTTCAGTGGAAATGACTGAATCTTCTTACTTGCATTCTGCAGGTACATTACAGGAGCCATGGATCTGATGACACCCCTGTGTGCACACGGCTGTACATGCAAACACACAAAAAGAGAGTTATGGGCCAAACATGAATATTTACGTTAATATTATGTAACTGGTTCTACTTATGATAGTGACAGCTGAGCATTCTGAATGTGATATTCGTACTGTAAATAAGTATGCGGGTACAGAAAGCTCTTTCAGCATCATCACAGTGGGCAGGCTGTAGGGGATAACAGAGGGACCCTGACTAACTTTCCAAACTTCCTGCTCCTCTGCAGTCCAATCAGCGACCTGCTGAGGAGGAAGTCAGATGAAGTGAGACAGGGGCGGGATGGGCAGGGCTGCAGGATGTCCTTAAACTAGCTGTGTGTCCTTCAGGGTTCCAATGGTTTCCACTCTGTTTCCTCCATTAACTTTTACCATCGCAACATGATGGCAGCTATTCGAGGTCGCACAGCGAGGTCGTCCAGCTGATGACTCACAGACAGGAGGAGATCCCCCACCCCCCACCCCACATACTGCCCACTGAGGCTAACTGATGTGTTTTTACTGGACAGTGCTCTTCGTACAGATTAACAAAACTAAATATGAGAGTGCTTATCCTATTTTTGTAAAAAAAATACAGACATTTTTGGACTGTAATGATGTTTATTGGACCATTTATCATTTTATCAGGTTGTTTGAGGTCAACAATGTGGTACAGTGATTGCAATTGTGCGCATATATTTTTTAGGCCAAGCTTATTTAAAACCTCAATCACACTAAAAGTTTTAAAGGGCTTCAGAAGGCAAACTCAGACAGGAAGAGAGGACACAGACACAGTCTGTGTCTAATTTGTTGTCATGAGACAGAACCAGCAAACCACAATGTTGCTAAGTCAATCGAAGATGAAAACTCTCCGCTTCCTCTCTCACCTTTTTGGCACTCTGGCCCCGTCCAGCCCTCCATGCAGACCTTGGCCCCACTGGGGTCACAGTTAAAGTGACCAAAGAAGTCGTCACGGGCCCGGCACAGCTTGTTACAGATAGGTCCATAGTAATTGGAGTCACATCGGAAGCGGAGTCGATACTCCAGGCTCAGAGTCCGTCCATGGTGGCGATAGGTCTGCCACTGTTCACCAGAATTCAGCATGGAGGAGAGGAGGATGCGCTCGATCAACTGACCTGGAGAACAGCAGAGAAAAGGCCTTTATAGTAGAACATACGTCCATTTTAATTTTGGTGTTTTGTCATGTTGGTGGGAAACTAAACCAACAAAACAGAGGTCCAGTATTTACTGTCTTTTGATTGCTTTTCATCAACAACTGGAAAATATCTGCTTGGCCCACTTCATTCACCAGTTAATCACTAAATGTGTCTGCTGTCTGGGTTTCGGTGCTGAGCAGCTATTGTACGCTGGATTTTCAGAACTTGTAGATTGAAAACAGATGTCTGTGGCTAAAAAGTTAGGAACCAAAACAGTAAAGCTGTGAACCAACCAAACCAAAACAACTGAAGATGCTGACACCCAATGTAAAGCTGAAGGGAGCTGGTGATAATCCTGTGTGCTCATCATCACTTTACATGCAGCCATATGCAGAGGCTATGTCTTGTTCATTCATTTAACAATGCAGGCAAATTGCTTTTATTCAGTGCAGTTTCTTGCTTGAGGGCACTTTAATATGTGGCCTGGAGAACCTGGGGATTGAACCTTCAACCCTGCTGTTGGTGGAGAACCTGCTCATCAGCTACAACCACATGTAATAATAGGTTCAGCTTTGAATTTCTCTGCAATTTTGCATCTACTCTTTAAGTAAGCAAACAATTTTAACACACTGCATGTGACTCATGCACTTGAGATGTTTTTTGGGAATAGAAGATGTTAAAAATGTACGTTTATGAAACACTTCTTCGTCTTGATCAACATTATCGCACTTGAGAAGGCAGAGAGGATTTGATCAGATATAAATACCAGTGGAGACAAGGGCCAACTATAGGAGCAGGGAAAAGTGGTCAGAGGACTGTAAAGAAGGGGGGGGTCTGAACACCAGAGAGGACCAGACGAGGCCCGGAGCGGCGACTGGTGCTCCCGACCCCCAGAGGGGATTTCCCAGAGGCACTGTCGTCTCCAGCTCAATTATAATCTCCTGTGACAGAGTATTAACACACACAAAGCACTGATAATATGTGAGTGTGTGACAGAATATCTGTGTGTCTCAGTGTATGTACATGTGTGTTCAAGGATCTAGGGAAAGGCTGCATGATATTAACACAGAATGGAAAGCCTTGTTGGAAGTAAGTTAGAGATGGAGAGAGGGTGTTTGTGTGTGTGTGTGTGTGTGTGTGTGTGTGAGACAGTTCACCAGACAAACAGAGCCAAAGAGGAAGGGAGGCAGCTATTAACGCACATACATAACAAACTGTCTGATGGAGAGATGAGATCACTGTGGTTTGACCAAAAGGAATGAAAACAGGGACACATATCAGCCAGCGTCTGTGTGTGTGCGTGTGTGTGTGTGTGTGTGTGTGTTTAAAAGAATAAAACAGGAATGGGAACAGTGTGTGCACTGAGCGAACTGTTAGCCCAGCTATGCCCCATTCTTCCACCGTCCTCTGCCTGCAGTCAAATCTGAACAACCAGTTGTACAAACACTCATCACATCGCTGCAGTGCATTGTGGGTTTTTCATTACTTTATGTCTGTGGCATGTCAAAGGGCTAATTTCATCATCACCATTTTTCTGCCAGAAAGGAAGGCAAGCTGAAAAAGAAAAAACGCATAATCAAATTATCAGCCAGCACAGCAGGGAAGGTGTTTAACAGACTCTGCTTTCTTCTCTAATGTGATTAGGTGAGATGACACAATAACAAGTGAGCGCAAGTAGAAAGAAAGAAACTAAAGAAAAGCTCAAACATTAGCTGGCGAAATCAGCAGCAGCAAGAGCTCTGAACTGCCTTTTAAAATCACAGAAAAGCAACCAGAATATAAGCAGCAGACACATGGGGGTTGCAGCTGCAGGTAGAAAGAGCACTTAAATCTCTTTCTCTGGCCTCTGGTGATTGTCCCCCACTGCCTGGTATTAGCTGTGAAGTGTCTGCCCTTGGCTGTGGCTGAAAAAATACTGCAGGAGAAAAAAAACACCTCCTTTTCACTTGGTATTTCATATCACATGAACCAACAAATCAATAGACCCATGGAAACCAATAGATCAGCTGCACGGTGCTTGTTTCTGCCTTACATTTGATATATGTGGGTGATTTCCAGAGTAGTTCTGTTTTTTGTTCTCACTTTCCAGGCAGCCTCAATGACCTTATTGTCTTTTGGATAAAGAGCACTAAACATGTGTCTTGAATTTTATAGACAAGCTGGTCAAGATTATAACACTTCTAATACTGAATTCCACTTCCTCTCCATCACTGGTGGCAATTTTGTGGCTGAGTGCTATGTCAATGCAGTTGGGTGAACACATCAGCGAATCTGCACAGAATAACCCAACAAGTATGTGAGCAGAAGTGTAAATGAGGAGAAAATGAAACACCTGCTATTTTGAAGATAACTCCAAGTAATTTTAGCAATGTCCTGGCAAAGTAAGGAGGACCCTGAGCGACATGTTTTCATCAGCAAAGCGGTTTGGGTTTCACAATATTTCCAATTAAAGATAGTGGGCAGTGATAATGCACCACAGAAATGAGGCACAGCAAGTTATCAGAAACACCCCCCCAGTGGAACTGGGGCCCCTGTTAGCCCCTATGCAAGCTGCTGTTTGAGATATGAAATTGTTTCCTTTTGGTTTCTTTGACATTTTCACCACTCAAGACTCATGTGTCAAACACACAGCATACTACTACCGTACTGCCATCCTTCAAATGTCAGTGACAGATTCATTCTCATTTCCAGTATAATGATAATCCATTTTATGTTGTTGACAGCAGACTAAAACTCAGAAACATCGCAATGTTTAATGCAAAACAATTCAAAAGCTCTACAAGCTGCAAAGTTTTAAAATCATCACAAAGGGGAAATAACAGATCTCTAGCACAGTTCAACAACAGCTGAGGAGTGTCACCTTCATGGAAGTGGGAATAGGTGTACCTAATGAACTGGCAACTGAGTTTAAAGAAATCATTTGTGAAATCACCCACATGCAGGTTAAAACCATCTTTAATGAACATCACCCTGGTTTAACCTACACATGGATTTTTGTGCAATGAGGGAGTGTTGCCCACATTTCATTTCAAATTAATTTTGCTTCCAAAGGAAACAGGCTTTAGATCATCTGTTACACCATTGAGTAAAACTTGATCATCACTAATAGAAGTGGACGACCAATGCCATGAAAAGCTCAGCCCTTGCACATTACTGCTAGGTACATTTAGGTTTGAACTAAACTAAGTGAAGGTCATGCTGCCAGTACAGAACATCATATTTTCCCACTATTTCCAGGGAGTGATTCAGACAGTACATTGGTGCTCGGTAATCCTTTCTGATCAGCAGCGGGGCCCGATAAGTCCATTCAGACAGAGATAGGACTCCTGTGTTTGGGCTGAGTTAAGCTGCTGGCCTAGTGAACGGCTTTAAACCCAATGTAAGGGCTGTCAGGAGCTCAGGTAGAAGCGACGGATAATGCAAACAAGAAGCGAGAACGGCACTGGAGGGCAGAGCGAAGGAGAGATGGGAGAGGACAGAAGGGACGAATGCAGGGAAGGAGAAGGATTTCTGGTGCAGTTCCCGGGTTTCTCATTATCTCAGTCATCTTTTGGATACGACTGTGGTCCCTCCACTGGAGAGGGAGGTAGAGGATGGTGGGATGAAAGGAAGGACTGTGGCATGACAGGAATGAGGAAGGCATTGGAACATCTGTCTCCATCTGTCTGTCTGTCTGTCTGTGTGTGTGTGTGTGTGTGTGTGTGTGTGTGTGTGTGTGTGTGTGTTGTGTGTTGTGCTTTTTATAGCATGCAGCTCACATTCCCTGTTACGGAGCTTTTCCTGATTACGAGGAGAACAACAAGGAAACGAGCAGGAAATTAAAGGGTCTGGATAAAAGACCCCACTAAGTTCCTATGATCACAGACATAAAGACACAGAGGATAATTTCACATTGTTTCATCATGTTTATCCACACATACACGTAAACAAGCACTCGAGTTCTTTTCCTCCATGAAGATAAAAACTAAAGTTACAGATACTTGTTTTCTTGGTAAGAGAACGGAGAGAGTACTGCAAAAAAATTTCACACAGTCGGAGCAGAATAACTACATATTTGGTCAGACTAAAAAGGAGACTTGTGTTCACCATATAGAAAGACGTAAAAAAAACTAACTGAAAATCACAAAAAAGAACAAAACTAATTTATTAAAAAACGAACTAACAACAACCACTAATTTAGATTCCATCTCCTTGACATGTGGCCAAAACGGAGTTACAAAGATGAAAATCTGCCTTTGTCTTCTAATGAAAAAAGCAGCTGTGTAATTGTTAAAACATTTAAATCGAGAAGCACCTTCAAACAAGAAGCACACACATATCTACAAGCTTCCTAGAAATGTTTCAAATCAATAGTGAGTAAATACAATGACCCTGGTTCTAGAAGCTCAATGATCAAAACAGAGTTACGTCTGCCATGTGAACTTAGACAATAAAGCAAAGAGTAATTATGCTTATATTGTACCTAGTTTGGCTGCTTTTAACACATTTTACAAACATATTTTGTCATCTTACCTGATTCTGATGTGTCATTATCAAAGTCCAACGCCTCCAACACCAGAGAGAAGGACTTCTGTGAACACATCAAACATACAAATGTAAAAAAAAGTTTCATCACACTTAAACAAAAGTTTTGCCATTTCTTCACTCATAATTATACAAACATCGATTGTAAAATGCATCAAAGCTGGATGTTATTTGAACACAGTTCAAGAAGCAAGTAAAGCCCAACTCTACAAAGCAAAGCCGAAACTCCAGCAGATCCGGGTGATCTCCCCATGCATTTAGAATTTAGCTTATTGCACATTTGTTTGTTCACATCCATGAGCCGGAGGACAGGATCAAACATCCGTTTGTCTTTTTTTGGTGTGTAGATGAAGGCTGAACTTAAGCTTTAGGTTGGACAAAAGTTATGCATTAGTGTTAAGTTTTTAAAAAAGAGTGTGTGCTATATAAATGTAGATTGGGGATTAGTAAATGAAACTTGGAAGCCCTAAGCCAGGGTCATAAACCTTTGTGAATGTGGGTTTCCTCATTGACAAGATTACAGAAAACAACATCAAGAAAGAGTAAACACACACAATCAAAAATATGTGAAAAGTATGAAAGAATAGGTTAATGGCTCCAGACATTTTACAGTATATGACACAGATTAAAAATGTTTTACAACTCATTCAAAATCTGATAGAACGTGTGTAAAAACTGTGCATAAAATATTGGAATGTGTTAAAAACACTTTCTGTTCCTACAGCTGCAGAGATTTTCCACAGCTTTAAAAATAATTAAAATCATTTTGCAGGTTCAAATTGTTTGTTGACCAATCAGACGTCAAATGCAGTGTTTTCTCTATTTATAAGTGTCAGAAAGAATATAAGCTTATTTTACAGGTTTCTGCATTTCTGTCCTTGCTCTGAGCCTTAACCAAGCATCTGAAGATATTCACGGCCCAGACAAGCCAAGGCTGTCGATGAATGCTGATTCAAGAAAGCCTCAACCTGCTGCCGTGCATAGAAAAAATAAGAAAGATGAGGGTGTTAGATGTCTGTGGTGAGAGCGGACACCTGGGTGTAGCTGTTGTTTATTGCACCTAGAGTTTGCAGGGGTCTCCGGCATATCTTGGACAGTTTGTGTTTACGGCATACAATGTGAATATTCATTCATATTCTGAGCCTCATGTGGAGATAACATCCCTAACCTGCAGTACAGGAGCTAGAGACTGTGGCTTGAGCTGCATCTTCAAATGATGACTTTGACCTTAAGGAGATCACCCTCTGGAGAGATTACAAAGGATAACTATATATTTTTTTATCTCTTTCCTTTATTTCTGATGCCTTTGTTCATCCTATACACCAGTGATACTGTAAATCATTCATACAAACATTTTGCCCTATAATTCTCTCTCTGCTTTCTCTTTCCATCCCCATTCATTCCTTCCTCCCTGTGAAACGCACCAGTGCCTGTCATGCAAATCGCGCCACATTGTGCACTGTGGTTTGTCCTAAAGGGCTACATCCACGTGTACGTACAGGCAGAGAGGGAACGGGTGGGAGGAGACGGAGCACAGAGGGAGAGGGGATGCAGGACGAGATGGCAGAGGTGTGAAGTGAAGGAGAGGAGGGAGGGTTTGGAGGGAGGTTAAGGGCAGGAGGTGTGCAGCATTGCTAAAGTTAGCCAGAGGCAAAAAGAGGTGACACACAGGGAGCAGGAGAGAAGATGAAGGGTTGCTGTGGAGGTGCAAAATGTTAGGGGAGCGAAAATTGGTGTGGCAAAAACACTGAGTCAGGGATTTGTGTCAAGTGAAGGCACAGACAGGACTGCAACCGAGGAGGAGACGGGAGGAAAATCTGAGCAGAGCAATGGTTCAAAAGGAGAAAAGGAACGTGAGAGTGGGTTTGAAACTGTAATTATGCAGGTAATATGTGAAGATAATAATAGAAAGGTATTGAGGAAATGGAGCTGCGGCAGCTGTGGTGGAATAATGTTTTGTAGGACTCCTCCGTGTTTTCAGATGTGTGATGGAGAAAGAGGTGAGATGGTGGTGAAAGAAAAATGACCAGATGAGAAACGTGAAAAGGCAAGAGGAGAAGACGAAAGGAAAGGTGAGGTGATAAGACATGGAAAAAGCAGCAGGGGAAGTGAGGAAACACACACACTGAAAAGTCATAGTGCTAATGAAAGTGGTGGGTCGCAAAGGCCGTTCGTTAAGAGCAGCCGAAAGCAGCTCGTCCACAGACAGAGCAGCTAGTCATTAGACCTTGGCTCAAGACTCTCACCTCAGATCGTGTTTAATATTCAGAATTTACACTGACATTGACACTGATGACCATAATAACAGATGGTAGTTTATAAATAGTGATGGAAGTAAAACCTACATTATACTCACAGTAGTAAATGTACCACTACAAGATGAAACCCTGAGCCTCATGTGCTGAAAGATAACTCAACTACAGAAAACGTAATTACAAAACGTTGTGGATTATATTTAAATTACAGTCCTCAACAAACCAAATCTGAAAGGTAAAAGTACTGTCCCTGTACTGATGTATGCAATATTATGTATTTCATATTGTTGCAGCTGGTGATGGTGACAGATGTGCACTCTGAGTCAAAGACTTCGGAGAACCACTGGTTTAATGTAGTTCTTTAGAGCAGGACAGTCCTGTATGGAACTCACAGTAGATAAAGAAAAAGGGAATAAATAAAAATCAGACACATTGTCCAGACGGCTTTAACCAACCACTTACGACAAACTAAAAACAGCATTGCCTCATTGTTGGCGTCCTCAGAGACTTTCCCGTCCATCTGTCCCCCCTCACCCACCGCCTGTGTGCACATCTCTGTCTGCGCCCCTGCCAACCACTGCCACGGAAGTCCAGAACCTTTCGCCTTTGTTCTCTCTTATTTGGTGCCGCCTCAACATAAACAGCCCCACCTCTTCACCCACAAGTGCGCGCGGCCAGGTGAGGCATGATAGTCACTGAAACAGGAAGGGTGTGTGTACAATTAGCCCCCAGAGGTCCCGTGAACCATAGATACCAAAGTTAAAATCACAATAACAACCACTGATATGACTGTGTAAAAAGATTAAGGGAATCATCTACAATAGGCTCTTCCTGACAACCTTTCCAAAACACACACACACACACACACACATGCCAAACACACACTCACATGCATCACAGAAAATACAAAGTGACAGAAAGGCCGACGACAATTAGCGAGCAGGCGAAACAAAGTGATCAGAGCCTGTTTCCATCACAAACCGCAGGCTGCAGTAAATAAGGTGATACAGTATTTAAACTTCATCCCAGCAACAACATCACACTGTTTTGTGATGGAAGGACATAATGGGAAAAGGTGTGTCCACCTGTGTGTGGAGTCAATACTATGGATTTGTGTAATTACTACATTATTTTGACTCAGTAAGGCCCATCAGTTCGTCTGTTCTTTATGGGGACGTGCTGGATCTTGATGTGGTTGTTTCTCTTCTAAACCAGTCAGATCTCCACAGCAGACATTCAGATGTGACTTTGCAGGGAGCAGGAACACATTTAACGGTGGCTCTGTTCCACTAATGCCTGCAGTGCAGTGATTTATAATCTGTTACACCTGCATCTGGCAAGTCAAAATATATTCATTCCAAAGCTGGCCTGTTTATTCATATATGCTTTTTAAGCCTGTGGTGAAAACAAATTAGAGCCAGACTGAGCAAAAGTGAGTGTTTAATTTCCTCAACACAGTTTGTCATTAGTGTTGCTGCTTTTATCATGTGTCATTGAATATATTTAAAACAATTCTTCTCTATTTTTTTAAATCTTGTTCTTATTTCTGCATTAATGCCTCTGCTTATTGTCCTTGTTTGGTATACCTATTAATCCACTTTCAGTGAAGCACTTTGAAATGCATAAACCTGTACAAAAGGTGCTATATTGAGTAAGTTGTTTAATTTAAACACATTTACATTTGAAATATTTCAAAAATGTCCAGAATCACTTCTTGTCTGTTTCCATTTTTGCTCAGGCTACTTCCACAAAATTTCAAAATTATGAATTATTTTCTCTGCAGTATCCAACTAGTCAATAACCACAGGAACAGAAATAATAATTTTATTATCAGACAGATCTCTCTCTCTCTGATTGATGCCATTCACAGTCACAAGCATGTCTGCTTTTAAACCCTGAGTGGGTAGATGGTGAACGGTCCCTTCCCCCCGGCTGTGGCTGTCTGGTGGTCTGTCCCTTTGCCTGCAGCCACACACCGAGCTAACAGTGGTAAAGCTCGGGATTAGACTGAACTATGCTAATTCAAACCACTGGGCAGACATTTGTGATGGCATGTCTAATTCCATTAAATGAATGTTTTTAAAAAAAAATTCTTTCAACCTTCTTTCTCATTCTTCAGACAACTCTGCACTGCACTTTTTGTTCCTCCCCTCCACTTTCTCAGCCTGACTCCTTCCTCTCCACCCTTCCCGCCCTTCTCCTATGGGTGCCCCCTTTCTCCCCCCTGCCATCCCTCCCTCCCACCATCTCTCCATCTCTGCATCTCTCTCTCCCATGCATGGGCAGGGTAGGATATCCCGACAAAGCCTGGCTGTACAAACACAGCTCTACGACAGGAAGGACTCTGAGCCCTGAGAGAGGAATTTCCACACACTAATGTCTACATACTCACACGCACACAACCACTCACCCACATGCTGGCACACACACAAATGAACAACCCTGGCAGAAGTCTTTATTTATCCTCATACAATACTTTTATTGAATCCTGAAAATAAGAGTCTAAAATGTGTCATTTGTCTGTTTAGACAAAGGGATTTGGCGCATTTTGCTTCAAAGACAAAATGGTCTGATACTAATTTCCTATATTTCTTGTTAAAGAAATCTCACAGACAACCCTACTGGCTAAACAACATGATGGCATTTTTAATAAACTGGGTGGACAAAAGGTGTATGTGCAAGTAATTGCATTAAAGCTGCAGCAACCAAACACAATGTTCATTTTCTCAATAATATGCAAGTTTTTGTTAATAAATTATTAGCAATTTATGAAAACTAAATTAATGACCTGCGAAGTGTTGCTATGAAATCAAGCATTACCAGACAAGTCAGAAGCGTAACAGTAAAGAATAAAACTGCTGGATTTACAGCATCTCAAACACTAGAAATCCTATTTAATAATCAAACATCGTACAATCAAATAATTCCTGCATGTAGATCCAAATCTTGCATGTTAAAACCCAATCAACCAGGACACTAATTGACAATTAAACCTTCGCGGTGGAGAAAATGAAATTATCAACAGATGTTTCTCACAACTTTCATTTATTAAAAGCTGCAGCTGAACCTGCTTGTTTTTATGCAGCCGCTATATGAAGAGGCTCAACTAATAACACACTCACACGTGTGCACACAGAGATGGACACAAACAGTTGTCATGACAGCAGCTGTGCCTGAGCCAGCTTGGATGGCTGACACCTCACCTCCACTACAAATTAGGAGTGGAGGTAACCACAGTAACAATGCCATTACTATTCCAGAGACAAAGCTCTGGGTTTGCATCATTTGGAGACAAGTACATCCAATAAATGTGACTGTATAACAATCTGTCGATGGTGGCACCATGTCGTCAGTTTCAGGACAGAGTGTGAATTTATGAAAAAGGTCAGAAACCTAAATGGACTGTGTTTAAGATTGGTTTCCACTCAAATATTAAACAATAAATTGTCTAAGTGGGGAGTCTTAGACACTCAGTCACTCTGACCCACAATCATAGTGTCAGAGTGACTGATTCTCATCTTACAATAACAAAGATTTAAAGTTATATCTTAGGAAGAAGTGAATTTAAAGTCTCTCGATATTATCAGATGGAGGTGATCCTTTTACCCACGGGTGAAAACAGTGACACAGACACAAACGTGACACAGGGAATTAGACCCCTGGTGTGCAGCCATGCACCCCACCCTGCTCCCATGACCCCGTCTGTAGAATTACACGTCTCTGTTCCTGCATTTTCAATGTCTCCTCTGATTTTATTTCATTTTAGTCCATATTAGCATCAGACTTTTTCGCCTCATTGCCCTCACTTTGCATTCTTGCCATCATCCTTTTTCTTTCTAAAACCCTCCGTCCTCAGTGGTTGGAAACACAATCACAACATTCATTTACTGTAAGTAAATTGTTGATAATAATGCAAAATACATACTGTAAATGTTGTTTATTTGTTGTGGGGGGTTTATGTGTAACTTTAACCCCTTTAATACAGGTAACTAGTTCAGCGCAGTGGTTACCAACCTGTGGGTTGGGCCCTCTTCAAGGACTCACAATTTCATCTGCAGCACAAATCTCATTACATTTGGTTTTTGTAAACTATTGGACGTGACTTGGGGCAGCACGTTGATAGACTGGTTGCTGCCACCTCACAGCTAGTTCAAATCCACCTGCTGGCTGCAGCTGCAAGTTGTGATTCTAATGGTTGTCTGTGTATGTCTCTCTGTGTTGACCCTAGGAGAGACTGGAGACCCTGGTTGTACCCTCCCTCTCGCCCAATGACACTTGGGCCAGGCTCCAGTCCCACATTACCCTGAACAGGAAGTGCTTAGGATAATGGATGGATGTCACTTCATTTAGCCTGGGATGAAATGAATAATAATGATGAAGGTCTCCTAAACTATATACATCTTTTAACCAATGACCAGTGAGTTTGGAAGAAAATGAACAAACCCAAATCACCTGTATACCCCCAAACCACCTGTATAACATCACCTACTAAGCTCCCAACACTTTTCTTCCATGATCTAACTCTTTCTTCCTTCTTCTTCTTCCCTCAGTGTTCATGCTGCTGTGCTCACATCACCTTTGCCCTTTCGCCCATTAATCTCAGCTGTTTCTGAGCCCCTCCACCCCTCCCTCACATCCCTCACCGCACCCTAGACTGGCTGCCCTCATACCCACTGAGCCCTGCTTCCTTGTCTCTGACTTCCGCAGGAAATTACCTTGTCTAGCCGCTTTACATCCACGGGTGTGCTTTCAGAGAGAGAGACGCTATGTTTGAGAAAGTCTGAGTGTATGAGTGGTGCGTGAAAAAGTGAGCGTTAACAGTCAAAGTGTCTTTAAGAAATAATTTTCACAGAAAAAACACATGCACATTAGGGCTGCGTGTCAGTGAAGCTGGTGATCTGATACACATCACAATACAGGTTATACAATTCAATACATTGCAATGTATTGCGATATTTTAAGAACTGTTATGTCTCCATACAAGCAGACATAAAAAGCAGGCTGTTTTTGTGGAGCAGTTTTTTTATGTGGAGTCGCTGCACATTTTGTTTTTAAGTGCATGACGACTGATACTGACATGAGTGACACGATGCCAATGGAAAGAAGAAAAAGACTGGCAGCATGTGAACAATGCAAGTATGAAAATGTCTAAAAGCTCAAGTTTGCAAAATTTTCGTGACAAAGAAAATGAGCTCAGTAGGATTCTTACACCTCAAAGATTGTTTGTTTGGAAGAAAACTCTCATTGAACTCTTTGTCATTTAGAGAAAAAAAGGCCCAGTTTTAATGTCTGCCAGACTCAAACACTTTCATTCCCACCTATTCAGAGATGTTCCACTGTGCTTGAGGTCGATTCGATGGACTTTTGAGGCATTTATGTGTATTTCTCTCTCTTTGAAGCACTTAAACATCATTTTATGTTAGTGCACCTGACATGAAATGACAGTGGTGAGAAAGTTAAACATCCCTGGACTATGGTGACACAATAAAAGGTTTGTAATGAGGGATATTAATGGGGCGGAGGGTGTGTGTGTGAGAACAAGATGGCGATGTTGGATGTGAAGGATGGAGGAATGGAAGGCGCCCGAAGGCACTGAAAGGAAACTACTTAGTTGTACCTACGTGTGTCCTTTTAACTGATCGTGTACCTGTGACCTGCAGTCAATGACACACAATGACACATCCAGAAGCAGAGATACACTGTAATTTTGCAGTGATCACGCGAATCAAGGTTCCCTCGCTCTTTCCTTTTCTAATAAAGAGACTCCTACTCTCAATCCAATTTGCACACAAATGAAATCATTAAAACATGTTTCCCTTGAGACATTTACCCCCGAGTTATTAACTTATCTCTAAAAAACACAAGCGCCAAATCCTAATGGGATTAACCCTCTTTGTGTTTTTTTGTGTGTTCGCAGCTGAATTCATGTCCTATGTGTCTGCGCGTATACGTAGTGGGAAAACTGAAAAGGTTAGAAAGAGAAGCGTGTGCGTGTTCAGGTCTTAGCACATGCCTGCGGGTGTGTATGTACAAGCCATGTGTGCACAGCAGTATCAGCATACACACAGGTATGCAAGGCTGCATAGGCGAGTCAATTAGGGGACAAAAGGGTGGAGAGCACAAACGACAGGGAAGAAAGAGTGAAAGAGAGACTACGGAGAGAAAGAAAGCTCCAACTATGCTCCTCTCCTCTCGTTTCCCTCCAGTGCCTTCCCTCAGCTCGACTCCCACACAACAGGAATGCAAAGGTAACAAGAAAGTGTGTGTCTGTCTTACACAATGATATGGAGAGTCTCTCCTATTTCAGCAGCAGAAGTATCTGCACGTATTTATTCAAGAAGTGCAATTCTGAGCTGCTTCTACCTTTTTCTTACCTTTACTTTGCTTCATTTCAGAGGGACATTTGTACTTTGGCTCCACTAAATGTGTTTAAGCTAAATTTGATTTGTCGAGAATATATGGAAGGCCAGCAGACTGGAAACAGGGGAAAGAATTAGCCTGGCTCTGTCCAAAGGTAGGAAATGTCACAAAGTGACCCTCTCAAAATACCAAACAAATAAAACATTATTAAATCAAATTTCCCAACCTCTTCATCATAGTAATACTACACACAGAGACAAAGAATTTTTATTATTGTTAAGATTGTTGTAAGATTTAGATTTTAGAGGACTTTTGACATTAGAGAGAGAATTTTTACATTATTTTACTGACACTTAAATAATGACTCTGAGCTTCCACGACTTGGACGTTTCTGTTGGTCACAGAAACATAACAGTATGAACAGAGACAGAGACTGATGGGAAAAGTCAGTCGACAGCACCTGTACCTGAAGGTATTTGCATCACATCCACACTTTGCATGCTTAACCCCATGTTGTCAGAAACAAAGGTGCCTGAAATCAAGGGCGCTCTGACTGCTCCGTCCCACACAAAGCCGGCTGACACGCACTGTGTTCTAACACCTGTGCATCATGGCTGCCATTAGCAGTTTCCCATAGTCACCCCTGTCCACCACAACACTGAACCCATCACGCGGTTTTATTGTTTTGGCTGATCAATCTATAGGTGCTTATAATTGTGGAGTTACTCCTCCATTGTACTTGTTTATCTCCATAATCGTGTCCATTAGTCTATTTCTACTATTCTTTTAAAGTGCAATAAATATTTTGCTGATAAAGATTTTACACACAAATCACATGATCCTTTCGTAAACAAAATGTATACTAACAATATTAAAGTTGTAAATTATTAGTTAAATTTATTTAGATTCAATGGTGTTCCTGTCTATGTACATAATATAACACACGGTTTGTTTCTCTTCGTTGCGTTAGATTCATTGAACTATACGAAGAATGTGTTACCTCTGTGTGGAGCTGGAGTCAAACTGTTCTGTATATGATTTGTGGTGTAATAAATAGCACAGCCAGATTACACTGAAAATCAGTTGAACAAACATGAGGATTTAAAAAGAAATAATACAAATATTTTTGGCTCACATTCCTCTTTGCTTGTCCATGTTAAACCTGAACTATCTGTTGACTGTATTTTTCCTCATTATGCTCTGCATGTGCTGCATACATTTGCAAATATATAAAGTTCATATCTATATGCAAACACATGACACGTGACGCTCAACAAACAGACGCACACACATTTTTTTGCACATACACTTTGCTGGATAAGCATCGTTCCCTGAAATCGCCAGCGATGGCCTCTGGCAGTGAACCTGACCGTGAATGGATTTTAAAACTTGACGTGACGATTATAAACGAAGGGGACTTGATTCCATGTTCACATTAATTCTTTTAGCACCAACTCCTGTTTCAGTGTCATTTGTCACAGTTGGTTTTGACAAAAGAACAGGCCTTAACCAAACCTTGATGGACTAGTTCTGAGTGATAAAAGCTTAGGAAATATCAGATTCAGTTCCCACAGTTTGGGTAAGTGGTGGGCTTAGGATGAATTATACATTTTAATGAGGAATAAACACAAAACACATTCATGCACTTTCATCATCTTGTTTTGATTCATTCAGTCGCTTTTTCTTTCCGGCTTCCTGAAAAAACTCTCCCATAGACTCGAGACCGCGAAACCTCCACGGTGAGAAAGGCCTTTATAGAGACATGACCTCACAGCTGCCAAGTGTTTGTACTTTTCCCGCCTCTGTTGGAAGTGCAGCAGCTAAAACACACCGAACTTCTGTGTGTCTGTGATTCTAATACTAGGGTCAAAATGAGATTATTTGTAAGACGAGCGAGAGGCAAAGCTAAAATCAGCTTTTAACGTGGGAATCACACAGCGAAAACAGCCACAGTGTCACATCATGTGTCATTCTAGTTTCCATGTATCAAAATGGACAAGACAAGATGAGTCAGTTAATAAACCGGATGATTTGCCTTTTTTGGTCATAATGGGACACCAACAGGAAGTAAGTTGCTTTTCTATTTAGTGTCCAGCTCATTAAAATAAAAAAGCAATAAAATGCTCAGTGATATGGAGCTAGTGAGCTTAGCAGAAAGATGGTAAGCAAGACGCCTCTCAGCATCTCAGGAGACGTTAATTTAAAAAAATCATCTGGCAACTTACCATTTATAGATAAAGCGCTTTATTAACTTTACAATGACTTTATTTTTTAAGCTCAATTTACTTGTTTTATTTCTTTATCTCCCGGTCTGTGAGAGTAAGCTGAATGATTTCTTTCTGCACATAAAAAAAAAAAATACATCAGGCATCAATAAATACATCATAGAGTGTTATAATCTGGCTATAAATGCCAGACATTTCATAAACAAAAGGAATTTTCAATCAAATACTGTAAACTGAGACAGGTTTCAATGTTTCAATGAACAGATTATGGACACATCTCTCATTTTCCTTTTACACACTTTTAGGAACACAACAGTCAGCGCTTTACTAAGACCCACATTGTGGCAACAAATGGCGATTAGTGACCAGAGCTTTAGCAGAGCCGTCACAATCAATTAAACAATTTCCCTAAAGGATCAATAAAGCGAATCTTAAAGCTTGAATCTTGAAGAAGCACTTACAGCATCTTACCGAAAACCTATGTGGTGTTCCTCAAGAACATCTACACAAAACACAACAAATTACAACTGTGCCCACATTTCTAAGCGAACACAGATACACTCACAGCGCTCGCACACATTTCCCTGAAGAGTTTAGCGGAAGAAAGAAAGAATGAGTTGGTGAGGGAGGGTAGAGGACAGAAAGAGCTCACCTTTCCTCATAATGACTCTGCTCACCTGTTCATCCCCTCACCTCAGGCAGGGGGATCCTATCCCTCCTCCTTCTGCTTACCCACCCCTCCACCCCTCCACCTTCCAGAGATGGCCAGATAAAGTGAGTCTTTCAGTCAAAACTGCACTGACGCTGCCACTGTGTGTCCCAGCTCTCGCCCCCCCCCCCCATCCCCCTGCAGCCCAGCCCACCCTACGGCCCGGCCCTGAAATTGATCCAGGTATAAGCTTTCGGACCAAGAACTTTCTCACACTCGCACCTGCCAATCATACACGTCCACAATCAAAAGGAAGGAGGAAGAAACACAAGGAAAGTGTGAGACGCGCAGTTTTCATCCCGCACACACAGAGACGCACACAAAGGCAAACTGTACAAAGATAAGAGAAGATAATTGGCTCTGGGACACAGAGTCTCACAGGTAAATGGGCTGATACTAATCAAGAAAGCTCAGCCAACTCACATTCCACCTTGCCATCTCACATTGTGCATGTTGTGTGTTTGCTCTGGGTCAGTGTGGACGCATTGAGATTTATGAATGGATTACAAAATGGACCAAAGTTCCTCTATGAAGTGACTGTCGCAAAGTCAATCAAAATAGCAAAGAGACACAAACCTGATAAGTGTATGACTAGATGCAAAAGGACTACAAAGACATGCAAAGTAACCACAAAGAGGCCCAAAACTCTAAAAAGACATGCAAAATGATGACAGAGACACGCAAAACTTCTAAAAAGACACACAAACAACTATATAGAGATGCAAAAACACTAAAATGAGACACTAAGATCGATGCAAAATGATCACAAAGAGTCTCTTTCAATCTGTGGGTCTGTGTGGGAGGGGTCTTCGACATGTCTGTACCCAGGGGCCCATGGTCTTCCCATCTACACATATTGGGTCACGCCCTGTGTGTATCTAGAATTTTTACCTGGGTTTTGAGCAATATTACCAACATTATGAAAATGCAACATGATTATGAATTAGAACCACAAGGCCTTTGGTTGCCATTTATCTAATACTTTCATTATGAGGAACAAGTCAACCATGCTGGGAGCAATCACAGGCAGAAAAGAGACACAAGGAAACGAAGTATAAAAAAAGAGAACAAGTATAAAACAAATAAAACCGCCTATATCCCTAGAAAAATTGTGGCTCTCTCCTTCGAGTCCGTGCCAAGTCATTTTGAAGGGATTCTGTCGAGCTCCGGTTTTCCTGATAAACACGCATTAATAAAAGAGATGAGAAGTCCAGGAAAGACGTGACTAAAGGGTGGAGAGATAGACTGATGTGGTTTTTGGAAAATATGGTGAGTGGAGGAGATAAGAGCCCTGTCAAATGGGAGTTTGTGTGTCATTCATTGTTATAAAGCATCTTACTTTCCTGTTCTTGTAACGTTTTAAGGGCTCCAAAAGGAAATAACAATAAAACGATTAACACCTCTTTTTAGCATGGATGACTCTCCTTCATATTTTTCCTTAAGTGATTCAGTCTAAAAAATTTAATAAAATGAAGAATATCAGTAGAATTTTCCAGACCCCATGGCGATATTTTCATATCGATTGTTTATTCCCATCAACGGTTGTAAAAACCTTGCAGGCTCAGTTTAGTATTAAAATAGAATCTGGAAAATTCACACATGAGTCACTAGATTAGCTGATTTCTTGAAGACCTTCAATGTGAAATAAGATTAAACAATAAAGCAATGGTCAACATATTAAATATGTCAAATATTTTTCAGCTGATGTAACAGTTTTTGATCTGTCAATGAGTAATAATTTGATTAAACGTGAAAATGAAAGGAACAAACTTTTTTTTGTTTGGTGAAGAGGCTTAAAACACGAACAGAGAACCACTAAAACTAAAGGGAAAGCGAGAGCTAGAGGAGGGGAAAAAAATCAATGTGTGTTTCTTCTACACACTTTCCTACTGTTGTGCTAATGGAAAATTAATTGGCTTCGTCTTTAATGAGGACACAAGAGGAAGCAGCCAGCACTGTGGTGTTTGAACGAGGCGCAGACTGTTCAATACACATTGAAGAAAGCAATGATAAAGTTTCTTATACGCAACAACAGAAAGTTTAGGATCGATGGAAAGGGAAAAGAACTAGATTCAGTAGAAACAGATAATGTGTGGGGGACTTGTTATTTGTTGTTATGGTCTTATGGTGTTATTTTTAATATTGGTAATTCAGGGTCATTGATTAAAGCCCATTTGTTAAGCTTTATAAATGGGAATTATTAGATTTGTAATTTGTTAATAAATTCTTTAGTCAACAATTGCAACCACATTTGAGTTGCGAGCTTGTGGAGAATCCTCCTCCAGAGACTTTAGTAGCACTTAGATACATATGACAGACAGGTCATCAAGTCTAAATCCGATATGAATGGTAATAAATCACTAACAATAACCTGTCAGAGTGATAGAATAAGCAGTTTACAAATGGATATCAGTACAAATGTCCTGCAGTTTTTCCCAGAAGTCAATTAGTCTATTAGAGGGACGTCCGTGATTAATTAAAGAGCTTCAAAAACAGAAAAAAATGTTTCATGGTGGAGGAGAATTTTCCCCAACCTGGCAACTCAAACATTGTTCCTGTTAACAACTTTTAAGTGATTTTCAAGGCAGAGACTTTTTTTTTACATTTTACACTGATCAGCCGCAATATTGATATATCTGCTGGTATTAATATTGTGGTTGACAAGGGTCAGCATGGCTCCTTTTGCTGCTCTCTGGCTGCACAGACCCGTACGCAACAAGCTTAGCAGTCGACAGCTGTCGATCGTGGCCGGCATCACGTTTCTCTCGTGCTCACTCCTGTCTCCCACGACATTATAAAATCATTAAGTGCTGTTAATGATCACTGTGATTTAATGTGTCATTATATAGACTTTCAGGTATTATAAAGACATCCTCAGTGCACTCGGCTAAGACTAATTTCAAACCCAAATTAAAAATTTAGATGCACTGGTGGGTGAAATGGATGAGACGAAACATCAATAATCACCAAATGTCACCAAAGCTCCCCAGTGGGGACCAACACTATCCACTGGGCAAATCTTAGCATGGCTAAAAGGTCACAAAAAACTAAACCTTTTGCCCGTGTTCTATAGCTCACACCTCAGATTTGTTGTGGGGCTCCTTGAAAGGGTCCTGAGTCAACCCCAAGCCGGGAACCACTGGTCTATAACAACACGTCCAATGGCGTCTCTGCTTTTGTCTCTGAACATGGTTTTATTTCATGAAAGTGAACAAACTTTTTGTGATGGTCTTTGTTTCAAAATAAATAAAACACAATCAGCCTGGCTGTATTTTCCATACTTAAACAGGTATTATTGTCATTGTAGTAGCAGTAGAAAAGGATCTGTAATTACTTCCCATGTCATCGTATCCTTCCACCCACACACTGAGCGGGAAAGAAAAGATGTAGAAGCATGTTAATGTGAACAATGACACTCTGAGTGCCATTGCTATTCATCTCTAGCCTCTGCTTGAGTGTGTTATTGCACTTGAAGCTTAGCCCGTTTCCTTGGTAACCATACTGATTACCAACACCACCCCTGTACTTACTGGCCAGGCGTACTTGAAGGGAATGACAATGTGTCCATTAGTCCCATCTTCTCCTCCTCCTCTATCGTGTCCTCGGTGATGAAGCGACTGGGTGTTTCCGCCCAGGATCCCTGTGCTGCCTGACCCAAAGGTGCAGGTTCCAGTGGGAACCACCCGAGCCTGGTACTCCTTAAGGCAGGCGTGGAAGAAAGTGTCACATTGGTCCCTGGCCGAGCAGTGCTGCCCCCCACTGGCCTGGAGGTCGCAGCAGTCTCCAGTCTGCAGGAGTCCATGCGGGTTCTGGAAGTGACGGATCTGAAGTTCGAACGTGCCCACCGCACACACAGCCTGAGTCCAGAGAAACAAGAAGGGGTTAGATTCATTTGCTGTTGCACAGACAGATAGTTATGAGGTAAAATCAGCAAAAACATCACGTTAGTTTAACTAAAGGTTGGGTGAGAAATCAGTGCCACGCTTCAACATAAGGTCTGAGGTCCTCACTGGTGAAGGAAGCGGAGACTATGACTTTTTAAAAGGTTGTGTGTCTTTTAGCTTTTATTTTTGTTAAAATGCAGAAGCGTTTAACGTACAACCCACTGAAGACCAAAAAGCTGTGCACAAGAAAAACATGAAAGAAGCCTTTGGTGAGTTTTAACTTTGAGCAATGAAAGCAAGTCGAAGCTGAAGACACAGAGAGACACACACACGAAGACAAACACGTATTGGCTTTCGTGCTTTAAGTAAATAGTAATAGTAATGTAGCGAGGACAGTCCCTACAGGGGTCTGCTTGGACATGGACCCATGGACCCTTGCAGGCACAGAAACCAGGAACTGGCCTGTGGACTTTCAGCAGAGATTCCACAAAGTCAATGCTACTTGCCAACAGTCTCTCAGTCTCTGTGTGTCTTTCTAAGAGACTGAACAAATGAGCTGTTATGTGTTAATTAGTGAGTTTAGAAATGCTGGTAGACTAAGTGCTGATGGAGCTTCTTTTAAAATTTTACGGAAACTCCCTAATCTTACGCTCACACACACACACACACACACACACACACACACACACAGCAGCAGGTGGGATCAATGGCCCTTCAGTGGTGTTAACAAGACAGATTTGGGGGGGGATTTTTTCACTTGTCCCAAGCAGATTCCATTTTTATATATAAACTAATCATTAGGTTTGGCACATATTTTATTTTTTAGTCAACCGTTTAGCAAAACTTGTTCTGACAGGTGCATTCACACTGTCTGTAACTTGTGCTCAACTGAAACATTGTCTGCAGACCTTCAATCGGTGACACTGAGAACAGGTAGGAATTCATCCCGATGGAAGTTGCCTGCCCAAGTCATCAGAGCTTAATAAACTAGGCACAAGTGTGTGTTTGTGTTCATAAAGTCGAATTTCAGAGCGAATTATCATGTTTCCTGTACTGTATTGCCTGGTCTCCTCTGGGAATTTGTCTCTTCTTTGTCATGTATTTATCGGTGTGCTAGAAGAAAACTGTCTGAAGACATAAAGAAAGAACTCGAAAGTTAAAAAGCATTACAACCAAACCATGGCAGATAACACTTTGTCTCCCGTTGTATTTCAGTTTTCCCCCCCTCCCTTCTCAGGGTTCTCCTCTCTGGGGACAACTGACACTGGGAACCTGCTCACACTCTTTCGCCTCCTCCTCCCCCTCCTCCGCCTGCCTTCTCTCTGTCTGATAACGAGGCGTAACCCTCCCGTCATTTCTCTTTCTGTGGCCATCAGCTCTTTTCTGCATTGTTGCCATTCTCCTTTTCATCCGCCTCCCTGTCTTTTCAGAGGTGCCTCCCTGTTCAAAGATGGGTTGAGGGCGCACACACACACACACACACACACACACACACAATCACTTCCACACACATTTCAGAGTTAACAAGCCCCCCAGAGAGTCTGGGAGCACCACTCGTGTGTGTGCGACCCTGCCTGCATGTGTGTGTGTCTGCATGTCACTGTATCTGAATGAACATTATGGTTTTGGCTTTTGCTAAGAACGGCAAAACAATAAAGCAACTGTTATCACAGTTTGCCATGAAACCTCTGCTGACGAATAAATCTGAATAATTCACAATGTCACAAACACTAACGTAATGATCGCTCATTAAGTCCAAGCATCAGAATCATGTATCCCCTGCAGTGTTGTGCCCCCCATCATGAACAGAAATCGCCAACAACAAGATCTCACGCGTCCAACAGAATCTCAGTCGTCCCATTGTGTGTGGTAGCGTGTCCCTCTCCTGCACTCTGTCCCTAAGCTGAGAGGGGGCAAAAGGGTGAACGGGGGGGTGGGGTGAACTTGTCTACATCAAAAGGCTTGTGGAAATACAGTGGCGCTCATCACTCTGCATCCTTCTTTCTTCCTCTCCTCCTTTCGCTGCTTGAGCCATTCCCTGCATACCAGCATTTCAGCGCTTCAGTCTGACCAGAGAGGGAGAGAGAGATGGACACAGAGAGACAAAAGAGAGAGACAGATCCCAGCCAGGGATCAGACTGTCTCTGCAGGAGAGCTCTACCAGTTAAAGCCTCACTACACCAAACGTTCAGACTGTCCCCGTCTACTGACATTTATGGGTCAGCACCTGGTAAACAGAGGTGAGTCTGGTATCGGAGAGGCAGCACTTTCTGATCAGGCAGCATTTTTTAAGGGTTTAGGAGCCTAATAAACAGAATTATGAAGGATAAACACACAATATAGTAATCCATCTAGAAAAGATGGATCTGACTTTCCTTAATAATAACTTATTAATACTTGATGCCATGATGTCAAATTTATGTCTGCAATAAATGTATGTTCTATCAGTGCGGCCAAGTTAGGAAGATGAATTGAGTTTGCTGAAGTTAATCCATTCTGATAAGTGATTTAATTTATTGTTTTTATCTAAAAACTAAAGCTGGTTACAGCTTCTTGTGTTTAAAATATGGATCATTATTATTGTCTTTAGACAACACAGGCTTTTAAGATGTCCTCAGGATCTTTGATTGACTGCATAGATTAATAGACAAATTAATGCAGAATAAAATAGTAGTCAATCCATTGAGTTGACAGCTACTGTTGTCTGAATGTGTCTGTTAGTACTATTAGTACTTGGAAGATGAAAAACAGGTTTTTAGTGTATTTTGGAATCAACATAAAATAATTTCAAAAATGTTCTTTCAGACAGAGAATCATATGTTATAAAGAGCCATTGATCAGCTACATGATTAACACTGGTTGGTGGTTGCTCTAATCAAGAAGAAGGTGAAAGTGGAACTGATCATAGGCTCAAACATTACAGCACCTGACAATTATGTCTCATGTGACTAAAACGATTTAGCACGTTTGTTGTGTGAGCTTCACAGCAGTGGGAGCTTTGGGACAATAACACTGGACAAAGGGAAACATGTTGGCACTGCTGGCTGGAAAAAGCTTTCTTCTAAGCAGGTTCTGATGAACATGGACTCCTGCTTTTTGAAATTATAAATAGCCAGCAGCAACAGCAGCAGCAGCAGCAGCAGAGGAGGATTCCGAGCGTATGTTTCACACTGCACTGCAGTCAGAGAATGGAGGGAGTGGAGCGTGTTGTTCCTCAGCTGTGAGGAGGTTGCAGAGGTGCACGGGGAAACACGCAGAGCTGCCCGAACATTCAACATTCACACACCTCAAGGTTTGTTCTGCTCTGGCCCCGTGCTCCACACACACCCAAGACCCAGCTGCTGGATCTGGAGTTCATGTTTAGAGAAAACACTGTGTCACACATGTGCTCACGTGCAGACTTTGAAGAGTCTCTGAGCCTGCCAGTCTCTAATCGCAGGCATCCTGATCAGGTCAGCAGAAAGGAGCAAAAGAGGAAAGAAAATGTGGCCTTCCACCTCGTGGGCCACCATTTTGTTGGTATTAAACCACTTTTAATATTGTCAAAATAATTCTCAATAAAACATGTGTGAAACTTATTTCAGCCAAGCCATGCTCTTTTCTATAAAGTACTAACAGACATTCTGCATCCAAGCAACTAAGAGACATAAAGATGAAGGACATGAGGAAAAAATCAGAAATGGTCTCAGGATTGCAAATGATATTTAAACATATGCACCAGCAGGCTGAAGGTGGAGAGTCAATAAACATATATTCAGTGGGTAACAAAAGATACCAGATTGTACGTGGAATACGGGAGTGTATGTATTTAATGAGGAGCTTTCTGTGCCACTGACCCCCCTCATTATATCCCACTTCACATGCACAAACACATACTATTGAGCTTTAATGTTCATATTTTACACAGATTCTGCTCTGGTTGCTGCATCCCCTCCTTCCACCCCAGGATTACAGCAGTTCTCCGTGGGGTGGGAGACCAGGCACCAGCGTGCTGGAACAACAGGTGGGTGCATCGCCATAGGAGCAGAATGGGGGCAGCACAAAAGGGAAGGCGAGTTCCTGCATGGATTGTGGCTTTCACTGCATTCACGCAGCCGACATGAGAAACGCAAGCTCGCCCACAGGTGAGAGTCAGCTTGGGCGGGTCGGGGGGTTAAGAGCACGCCGCCCGAAATAGCTCTTAATCGGTGGCTTACCTGCGTTTGCATCGAGAGCGCCACGAGAAGAAGGAGAGCCCGCCGCAGGTGCGGGTGTCCTCGGCGTCGCCCGGCCACATCCATGTCTCGCTTCCCGGCGCAGTTTCCGCTCCCGTGTCTGGGATCAGGTCGAGTTATCCGGTGCGCTCTCGACTTCTCCATCCCTGCGCGGGGGGACTGGGAGCCGCGTTGTGCGCTTTGGCGCTGCTGGTGGTGGTGTCCTCCTCCTCCTCCTCCTCCTCCTCCTGCCTCCCCGAGTCCGTCCGTCCGCCCAGCTCTGCTCCTCTCCGGTCCTGAATCCCGAAAGTCCCGCCGATTCACTTCATCGCGTCCAGCTCACACAGACCACAACAAGCTCTTTCTTCCCTCGGACGCGTCCCCCTCCCATCCACCTGGTCTCCGCCCGGTCGCCGCTGTGTCCAGGTGGGATTTCCAACGCTCACAGACACACGGTCCTTCTGCGCTCGACCTGCCACCACCTGCCTTAAGAGGCTTTAAAGGTCCAATCTGCCTCCCGGGACTTGAACTCTCATCCCAATTAGCTCACACCGTCTCTTCCCCGTCGCTCTTCCAGTCGGATCCACGCAGAAAAACGAATTAAACAAGGCGACCAACGTCCGTGTTCATCGCTGTGAGCGGAAGGAAGCGGACGAAAGTTGTGTGTCCGATTTCACCCGGCGCCCTTTTCATCCAGGCGGCCGCTCGCTCATTCGTCAACCCGATACGAAGCCCGGCGGCGACGGAGTCCGTGTGGGAAACAATGAGAGAGAGAGAGAGAGACGGAGACGGAGAGCGGGGAGGGTGTGTCCTCGGGCAGGGAATGTCCGTCTTTCAGCCCTCGTCCGCACGGTTCCCAGCGCGCACCCGTCCTCTCATCCCTTTCTCTGCGCTGGGACTAAAGTGACTGTGGACCAGCCCAAACTTTTTTCATCGCATGTCACATCGGCACATTTTGTTGGTTTTCCTGCCTCGGTTTCGGGTCTCACTTCTCCTCTGTGGCCGTTTTGTTTCTCTTCTCCCTTTTTGTTGCACCTCCGCGGTTCCTCTCCTCCGGTTTCAGGTCTCCTCTTTCCTCCGCTCACTTCAAAGCTGCGCCGCGCCACTTAATGGTTTTTACGCCTTTGCTCTCAACAGAAAGTGATTTATGGGCATCGAAGCCGAAGATCTAATAATTATTAAAGCCCTTTCATACGGATGGCGGCTGTTCACACAGAATCTCAGAGGCACACACACATAATGACGTCTTTACGCGCGGTTTAGGACGCGGCACAGGTGCCGTCGGCACAGGTGCCGTCACCAGCCTGCGGACAGACTTCATTCTGCTTCTCAGACTTTTTCTCATCACGTCCACATTTATGAATAAATGTCCGACAGTAACCAGCCTGTGGTCCAGTCTATTGTACACACATGCCGCTCCTAATGATGCCGGCTGCAAACACTAACCGGCTGAGCGCATAAATATAAAAGGGAATTGTAGGCATCTTTTGAATATTGGCGTATTTTCCACATCTGACCTCCGGTGCCCCTCTTGTCGGACCTTCACACAAAGTACCTTCTTTATCAGTGGGAATCTAATGAGATTCGAGCCTCCTCCTCCTCCTCCTCCTCCTCCTCCATCCTAAGGTCTATCACGGGCTTGTTGCTCAAGAGCTTCCCTGACAACCGCTGGTGTTTCCGTGTCCAGGCGCTCGGCAGTGACCCCGGAGCAGAACAGAGGGCTGTTGAGGAGCACAGGCTTGATTTGCATAGCAGGGCAGTGACCTCCAAACATGAGCTGAATTCTAACCAGGCACCCGGACACACGGAGACGTCAGTGGGTCAGCACAAGCTGCTGTGTGCATCACCTGAGGAGGTGTCGCCTAAAAACACTGTGAGACCCTTTGGTCCTGTGACCCCCAATACAAGACGTGTGCGTTGTGTGTTTAGCGCCATCTAACGGACGAATACGTCCTCTGGGAAAGAAGTTGAACATCATTGCAAACCCCTTCTGTCAAGTTCTGCCTGTAATGCATTCATGACGGAAGATATAATATTAAGCACCTAACACTCAAAATCTGCTTCAACCGAGAGTGTGGTGTAGTTCAGGTTTGTACTTCATTACTGCAACATCTTTGCTGCCAGCTCGTTCACTCATAACTGAAAGCTGATTTAAACCAAGAAAAATATAAGGATCATTTAATGTTGTCATGGCTGCACTGTTCTGTCAGACAGTCTGACAGAACACATTTCCCCAGTGTGACATACAGTATAGGTTGTCTCTTTGACAACCAAGGGAATCCCAATGCACTGAAAGATCTTCAAATTTGGCTGCAGTGGGTCAACTATGACATTGTGTGGCATTAAATTACATTTCAAGAAACATACCAAGCACTTTTTTTGTACCAGAGAAACTCAAAGACATTCAAATATTGATGATTTTTTTTTCATGGCAACATCGACAGACTCTGCTCCCACACATAATCCACCGGATTCGTTGCCTTTCAGTCCCTGCAACTGAAAGATCACTGTGTTGGTGAATGTGAAGGTGCCAGGCATGTTGCCAAGAGAATGCAACACTCACACACAAAAAACGCACACTCGCTCACTCGCTTGCTTGCTCGCTCGCTCTCACACACACATGGGGCCCTGGTGGCTAAGGTCAGTGCTTTCTCAAGGCAAAATAAGGGAGTGTGGAAAGGCTTGAGAAACTGCAGAGGAATGTGCATTTCTGTATGCGCTGCTGAGCTGACCTGCAGACAATTGCTCAGGGCACAGTTTAAGTCCACAACAGGGAGGCCCTGTGTATGCTGGGCACAGTTGATAGTGTGAGTCTAAATTAAGCTTTTTAGGCGTTATTCACACATCACTCTGCCCTGCGCTCATGAATCAAGCCTTTGAGGGAAGAGGTGCTCCTCATCGGCACGTAATTACTCTGCAAACGTACAGGATCTGAAGGCTGACAGCAGCCTTTGAGGCTGTGGTGCAAAACATACAGAGGCCATTTGGTAATTGTCAAAGCTGCAAACAAGTGAAATGACGTACACATGACTGGCACCGATATTTGTTAAAATACCAATTACTCGCATGCAGTCATCTTAAAAAGCAGCCTACTGCATCATTATTTTGAGAAATCAGATTACAGGGGATTTATTATTTTCTTGTTTGCTTAGACACTTCTGTTCACTCTAAAGTGACATTTTTAAAACAGTCACCGCACAGGCTGAAACAGCAGATTACTGCCCAAAATAACATATTTTGTTTGCAAAATGCTTTTACACTAATAATACTTTAAAACATGCAGTTAAACATTTCCCTCAAACAAAAAGATGTGTGGTCAAGCAGGCTATATGCAATAGACAACAAAATACATCCATGTCCTGATTTTTCATGCTGACTTTACTAGAGATAACAAACTCTGCTCTCTGCACCTGTACAACCTGTTGATCTACTGTAAAAAAATAAAATAAAAAAAAGTATTTGTATTTGCATGTGCAGCTCTTTCTTTGCCCATTGACTGTTGTTGACATACAAGTAAGCATCTAGAGTAGACCAATTTGGAGAATCAATATGGATTTATGTTTGGAAGGTTTTCTTTCTTCAGTGCAAACATGATAAATTTCATCCAAAGTGAGAAACCGAATTTACTGTACTTTACGACATGTAATGTCTTTTTTTCTATATCCTTTAAATTCAACACAACTGAATACTGTAAATATCACTGCGAAAACACACAAAAAAACAATTTTTAGAAGAAAACAACTAAAACATATCAGAGAAACAAAATGAAGAGCTGAGATACTCTGAACTTCAGAGTTAGTCTCCTCCTCATCAGGCCACAAGTTCTCATGGGCATCACACTTACTGTTTTCCACACCTGGAGCATCTTTTACACATGGATAAAGACTGATTGTTAATCCACTAAAGCCCAGGATCTCTGGAGGGTTATATTTACTGTATATACAATCACTGGCCAATAACAAATGAGTGTAAGAAACAGCTTTAACTTTAAAAACGAAAACAAATCAATGCAAAAGTAGAATTCATGGCAGAGCTGCTGTATTGGATTGTATTAGATTGTAATGTAGGTTGTTTTAAGTGATTATTAATGTAAACTATATGTCAGCACTTTGCCTAACTACATTTTACAGGATTACAACTGTCAGATTGTCCATGTTGCTGTGGACAGGGGTCAATGAGGACATGATGTGCTGTGGTGTTCTGACACCTGTTGAAGATGGCAAGCACCGCTTTTTCCCAGCCTTTAAAGTTGTGGATGACTGGTATACACTGCTGAGGAAAGTAGGAAATCCCCCAAATTTATCCTCAAGTCTGGTTTTGTCTCTCACCAGACCTGATTGGGCTTGTTAGGTGGACAATAGAGCAGGGTGGTTGTCAGTGGGAGTAGCTTACCTGGTGGACATATGAAGTGGTGGTAAACTGATGAAAGAACAGGTTCAAATATTGGAGACCGATGGTATAAAAAGACCACCACCTTCACATAAACACAAATTTCCTTCATTCCTCTCTCAAATCTTTTGTTGCAGCCCAACAACGCTCCTCCTTCTCCCGCCACCCCTATTGTGCTCCAAATAAAACCACCCTGGAGCTTAGGTGTAGGGGATTTTCTACCAACTACTCTCAAACTGAAACTCAAACTGAGTAAACGTAGACAGTAACACTTGTTACTATTTTCATACATCATTAGCACTTTTACTTATGGCTCTGAGGTAACCTACGCTATGATCCGCATCTTCAGACAGACACATTACATTAGGAGGTAAAGGTAGAAAGGGCAGAGTGAATAATTTAGTTCAGTATAATTTGTATTTCTACTGAAAGCAGAAGGAAATGATGTGGGTGCTTTCCAAGAATTAATCATTTTCTATTTATATCTCATCATCTGACACTTAATACATTGTACAATGTTTACAACCCAAAGATTAAAAAAGATACATTAAGTCTGATCTCTAAATTAGTATAAGTATTGATTGTGTAAAGAATATGGGTAATCTGAACTGTGCACCTCATTACATCAGCATCATGACACTGAGCTTCCTTTTCCTCACTGACTACATTTCCCTTTTCAGCTCCACTAATAAAAACATTTTTATAAAACACCTGACTTTTGAACTTTTGAATTTCCCAAATAATGACATTTGTGATTAATTTGTTAAGATCTCCAAGTGTAAAACACCTTAAGAAAACAGGCATACAGCCATGCTGTAAATGACCACCACAAAATACAGCAGTCAGTTGTAGTGTGCAAAAGGAAAATTATCTTTTGTACAATTCACCCTCTGCCATATTGTGTAAAAATAAATTTACTTCTTAAGGTGCTTATGCCATCCATCAATTTCTTTAACTATTTCTGTGAATCACATCTCAAGTTCAAGAGTAGAATACGCCAGGTTTAGAGCACCATCTACTGGCATGAAACAAACTATGACGTAAATGTGAAGAAGTGAGTCAGAACACTGTGTCAAAGAAAAGTTTTAATTATAAAAACAAAAGCTCCAGGTACAATGTCTGGTAGACCAGACTCTGGGTGCAATGCTTTACAACATACAGAAAATTGCTCAGGGATTTTAGTATAAAGCCAAAAATGAATGAAAAAATTTTAAAAAGTCAAATAAAATGATGATGATGGGATGCAGAGCTCTCAAATTCCACGTTACCTGGTCTTTATTTTGTGAGTAGCTTAACGAGTATACTTACATGAAATCCCGGAAGAACGAACTAAACAATCCCTACCTGTGATGTATTGGTCTGCCAAACTAACAGCTTCTCTCAGTTTGGATTGCAGCTAACATTTTAAAAGAGATGTGAGTGTGTGTGCGTGTAAGAAAAAGACTAGTTCTGAAGGTGGTGTTATTTTTTAGCAAACGAGATCTTCATGGCATTAGTTTGTGTGATCTTAAAGCCCTGTAGTGCATCTCGTGCAGCACCGGCCTGAACTTCATTCTCAAACTCCACAAAGGCGATGTCGTGGCGACCAGGGACCAGACGTACCTCTTTGAATCCTGGGAATCTGAATACACAACAAAACAGTCAACGAAAACACTCACAAATTTGATTGAATGTAGAAAAGGAGTTGATACCGACTGGTTGAAGAGCATGGAGAGCATGAGTTCGTTCGTCTCTTCCGGGAGGTTGGTCAGGAATAGGATGTGATTGGGAGGATTTTCTGCAACCTGTGAGGATGAAAGTAGAGGTCAGAAACAACCGAGACAAGATCCAAGGGCTAAAAGACACTAAATGCAGGGTTATACAAGAACTACCTGCTGAGGCATCTGTCCAGGCATCTGCCCGGGCATCATCTGACCCGGTGGGATGGCACCGGGGGGCATCTGACCAGGTGCCATGCCTGGCGGAGGGATCATGCCTGGAGGGGGCATGTATGGTGGCTGGCCTGGCATGTGCATCATGCGGGGAGCCTGGCTCATGGGAGGCATTCCCTACAGAGGAATAAATCAAATGCTGTGACTGTGCAACAACCAATTCCTCCATCTGCATTTGATCAGATTTGATTATTAGGTAATTGTTTTCTGCTCTCTTTGTTAGCGTGCTAGATGGACAACAAAGGATGCAAGAGTAAACAAACAAACAATCCACTTCTGTTTATCTAACTGTTTTTAAACACGTATGGCATCAAACTTCAGAGGCTTGGTTTCTTAAAAAGAAAAAAAAGGCAATGTGGATACTATAATACTCGTGGGGCAAAGTTGAGGTTTCAAAATCCTGTCAAATACTGATGTTTGCTCTGATCCAAATCAGTGAACCAGTTTGTAAACTTGGTATGTTTCCTCAGTTTAGACTTATTTGACACAGAAAAACAAACAAATGTATCATTAGACACCAGGGAACAATCATTTTGGTGTGGGAACACAAAAGTAAAAACACTTGAAATAAATCCTTTTCTTTGCCAGTAATTATTCCTTGGAGTGATATTTGCTATGAAACGTGAAACTGAAAGAACAAATCTGCATTTGTTCATAACCTCTATTATCATCTGGACAATAAATCAAGCAAAACTGCAGCAGAAGAATGTAAGAATACTTAGTGTAGAATCATGAGAAAAAAATATGAAGGGGGTCTGAAAACATTCCAATTGCTCTATATGTATTATAGTGAAATTATTCTGTTTGACTATGTTGAGTTGGGTTGTACTAACAAGACTTTTTTTCTTAACCACACTTGAATTAATAAAGCTGGACTAAGAAGAGAATCACCTTTGTATAAGAGAACAGTTCAACAGCAGCATCTTCCACATTGGCCATACAGCAGCAGTTTAGAAAGCTACACTGTTTTTTAACAGTTTAAACTGTTAAATTTTAATTAATCACAAAATCTATATTAAGAATAACACTGACATTAATCAGTGGGGGTTAGGTTTTAAAAGAATGATGTTGTACAGACGTCAACAATGGGGCCAATCGAGGTAGTTTTGAAAAAGTAAGTCTACTTACAGGCATGGCAGCAGGTACCCCAGCCACCATGGGGGCAGCAGCTCCTGGGACCCCTTTCTTGGTTCCTGCTGCATCCGGCCCTTTGATCTTCTTTTTCTCTTTTTTACGGTCACGCTCTACATAGGTCCCTTTCATTTTGGCTATGATGTCTGAATCCTGCTTGGCATACTGGATACGCTGCAGGAAGGGCCACAAAATATGAGAACACACATTTCAGAAGCTACAGTTTCAAGTGCCAAACATGTTATTAAAAACCAAAAGAAATAAATCACAATTATTATAAAAGTATTAACATTTATATCACACTTAAAAATATTTCTCACTGTAAACAATACCACATTTTAATATTATATTTAAACATGGCCTGTAATTAGTTAGGAGGCAAGTTTATTTTTGTAATTGACAAAAACCCTAACAGTATGGCAACCCATCAAAAAACAAAGAGTATTTAATTGAAGAAACCAAAAAGTTGCTTCAATCGACTTACCAACACCTGAACACACATCTTGAGTTGTAGCAGAGATTGTTATATTGTGTATAAAATGAACCTAATAATTTATCATGTCTTACGGCCTTGAATTCATGTTCACTCGGTCACCTACCATGGGCTTGTCGTAGAAAGGAAAGCCCTGCATGGATCTCAAAGCATTGGAAGCACTGTTAATCTCTTTGAAGATAACAAAGGCCTGACCCTTCATCTTGAGGTTTTGTGCAACCAAGATGTCCAAAATCTGGCCGAACTGTGAGAAGATGGCATACAGCGACTTCTTCAACTCTGCATTAACACAGAAAGAAAAACATTAGTTTGAAACGAGGTGATCTCTGTTCATAAAGTCATATATAAAGACATAAGACTTGAAGTCATAAACTTACCATCCTTCTTAATTTTCTCATTCAAGTTGTTGATGTAAATTGTATGGTTAAGCCGTACTTCCGTTGTGGCCATATTTTAACCTGCTTGGGAAAAAACAGACAAATTATTCATTTTGTACCAGTAAGAATCGTGTTTCTGAACATATTCGTGTTAACCGCTAACCAGCTAGCTAACCTCAGCAGACAACAGCTCCCAGCTCGTGGGGAGGACGTTAGCCTGAAGCTAACTAGTAGCTACAGCTAACACTGTTCGGCAAAGCGGATTATTCAACAGTTTTCGTCGTTTATGTTCCACCCTTTAAAAAACACAAACCACCTACCTAAAGACCTGGATCTCCAAACGGATTCAATGTTTCAGCTCGATACAGACGGAGGAAACTCACACAAACGATAAACGAAAACCCCGGCGTTCCCTGATAAATCCCGTTCACTGCTCTCGCGTTAACAACCAATGGACCCTCCCCCCCCCCAAGCACAGAACACGTAATTTCCGGTGTATCACTAGTTTTTCTTTTCACTACCACTGCAAACGTTCCTACCATATAAGAAATTCATGGTTTCTACATACATTTGTCGATTTGGATAGCTCATAAAGCATACATAAATTAAAAATGTCACAAAACATAATGACATTACAATATTTGACTTCGATAGTACAAAAATGCAGAGTTATATGGGTTACACAGAGACACGATAAACTGAAACACTCGTTCCTGTTATTATTTAGCACTCATCCTACCGTCTGCTTCCGTTTTTTTCCCGTAATGGTCACGTTGAAGGGAACACGAATAAAAACGTGGTACAGTTGCTGTAATATGTGCAGTTGCTGTAATATCATACACAACCTAGTTCGTTTTCCAGAAGAGGGCGGTGTAGGATTTTTGACAGCTGTCGTGAGATCACGAAGAAGCTGAACACGATGCCGACCAGTTCAGCACATAACCCATGATCCAGTATGTAAATAACTACTAAATTATAACTTTTTTGTGAGCAATAACCGATAACGGGATAAAGGTTTGTAGCTTATATAACTGCTGGTGCCCGCTTTAGTTACAGGCAGCAGAGCTACGGGTTCGTAAGGGGATGAGTCTCTGTGCAGAGCTGCACCGAACGCTAACCGAGCTGACCACTTCCGACAGAGTGAGTTCAACAGGAGCGGCAGACTATGTCGGTGGAGCTCCCCCGTTCTCCACCTGTTCCTCCTCCGCCTCCTCCGCCTCCTCCGCCGCCCGTCCTGGGCCCACCGCCTCCTCCAGTCTCGGGACCCAAGACGAAGCTGTATAAGACGATCAGCAGCAGCAGGCGTCCGGTAGAGGGGGACCACACGGAGGCGCGTCTCCTGCTCGGGCAGAGAGAGAGCAGGTGAGACTCAACGTGTGTCAAGCCGATTCACATTTAACTCGGTACATGTTGGTTTTGACCCACGATCGTCATGTCCTTGTTCTTGCATAAGTCCCCTTTTTTCACACTTAACTGAATAAAGGCCAAACATTCTAAGTGTACATAAAGACACCTTTTAAACTTGACTGTCACCAATCAGTGCTGTCATTTTCACAATTTAAAAAGAATGTTTCATATGGCATTCAAACATTCTCCAAAATAAAAGTCTGAACAGTACAAATATCCAGTCTAGATTTTGAGAGAAATTCAGCTACAATATTCTGAATATTCTAAATGTCAAAATACAAATGCAGAGGGGTGTTTAGGTTTATTTTGAAATGGACATTGTTATTTCATCATAAAAACCATGATAAACTATAGAGCATACTTTTTGCACTTGAATCTTAGTTTAAGAAACGTTTAATTTGGATTATGATTATTACTGATGTCATGCATGGATCATCACTCATAGTCTGGCCACATCATCATCATCAGTAAAGAAATGTGTAAGCACTGTGGAGCAAACAGTGTTGAAAAGCATGACAGTATGATGACATGACATGTAGTAGCAGCAAGACATACTTTATGTGTGTGAATCCGTTGCCTCGCTGCATGTTGGGACGGTTCCCACCACACCCACCTTAACCCGTCGAACACTTGAGCAGATTAAACAAACCATAAACATGGTTTAAACCCTCTACCCACTTAGTTTAAATAATAAGAACATGCACACTGTATGGTAATTCATAGATAATTGAATCCCTGATTAACAGATCATTTCTCAAACTGCTTTCAAACAACTAATGAGGAGACTTAAAACGATTACATAATGTCAACTTAATTTAGTAAAGACATATTTGAGGAACAGTGTACTGATTATTAGGCACACCCTTATTATACAATCCAAATATCATGCAATGGATCCTAACTTTTTAGGCTCTGAGCTTTACTGTACAATGTTTGAGCCCATTTCTGATGTTGGCCATTGCCATTATTTCCCATTACCTAAAATTGTGGCCACTTCGATAATATAAATATATATATAAATATGTTTATATATAAATATATATATATATATATATATATATATTTTTGGCAACAATCAATGGGTTTATGATGCAAACCAACAGTAGCATGAACAGTGATGAAACAATTCACAGAGTCAAACAAAAGAATAGATATAATCATTACAATTGTCAATAAAACAATATTTATTTTAGGGTTATTGGATGGTAATTGATATTAGATGTGAACAAAATAACATTGTTGGTGTGTATTTATGTCAAGTGGTGTGCTTCAGTTTTAGGAAGGACTTGCAGTGGATACTGGTGAACAAATATGTGCCTTCGTTAATCCAAGATGGTCCACAGTAAGTCAGTAATACCTTGGTGGATATGACTTACACAACGCAAATAGAACAAGCAAGCATTTTGTGTACAGTAGGACTGCTGTTGTTATAATTTGATCTAAGTGCTTTTATGTGCAGGTCATTAAACATATTTGTGTGGGTGTGACTGTGAGCATGCTATTCATTTACCTTTCAGGTGTGGTCTCGTGGCTTTGTGGATGGCTGCTCACCTTCGACAGCCACAAATGAGTATTGACATGGAAACTGTGGTTCAGACAGCGCTGGATAGGGGATACACAGCACAGGGTGAAATGTTTTCAGGTAATAAAAGTGGTTTCTGTCCCAGTTTATTTAAAAACCATAACGGGGAACGAGAGCAAAGATCGGCTTGTTTCTGCGTTATAGGGTGACCTGTGTGTATTTACGGTCAGTGGAAGTTCTCTGATAGCATGGAAAAGGATTGGACGCACCCAAATCCAAAATAAATACTTGGATATCATGGGTGTAGCCAGAAGTGCAAACATGACACTTGGCTCAGAGGAACAAAAAAAAAAATGTGGAAGTTATGTAACAAATTTTCTTTAGTAGTGGTTCACTCTTTAGTTATTACCTAACTAAAGTGTGGTATCTTTCTTCAGGACGTGTCATTAAGTTTTCTTTCTTTTTGTCAGCTAAAAACATGGCCCAGCTAGCTGAAGAGATTTGCGGCTGTAAGGCAGAACTACTGTCAGGAGGTTTAAACAGTAACAATGCTGCAGCCATCATTGGCCACCTGTGGGGGAGACAACCTGTTCTCATTCCGTATCCAAACGAACAAAAAACACCATCAGGGGTAATTGTGTCTTCTTTATTTAGTTTTACTGCTGCATGTTAGAGCAAGACGAATTTCAGACTGCGTCTGTTTGTGTGTCTCAGCCAATATTTACCAAGAAACTGCAGTACTTAAATCCGACATTGTATCATTATTTCAAAGCTTGTTCGCCAGAAAGCTCCACCATTTTTTAAAATGTAAATGCATTTTGATCATGTTAAATGTTATAAAAGAAATTGTTACAGGACAGAATTCTTTGACAGTGTGTTCAGATATGATGAGGACTACAACCATGAGCCCTGCCAGCGTAATGGCCACAAGGCGCACTGGGCAGTCGCTTCAGGTAAGACTAGAAAGCTTGTTCACCACATGGAATATGCATATTGGTGGTTCAGAACAAAAATGGTTTATTGTAAAAAGTAGTTATTGGATTAGCCTAAGATCAGGATCGGTCTGTGTCATAAATTGGTTTATGGCATGACTTTGGAACAGACTTGAGGCTGCAGGGTTCAAATTTCAAATCAGTTTATCAAACTTCGAAAGATTAATAAGCTGCACAATTATAGCATCTCTTCTTTCCAGGTGTTCTCCTTGGATTAGACCAAGGGAGTGTGAGTGAAGAGCACACTCAGTCTGATCCCACTCTGTGCTGGCTTTGCCTGCCACGTGACACCAGTTCTCCCTGCCCAGCCAGCAGCAAAGGCCTCAGAGAAGTTTATATCCTAGCTAAGCAAGGTAAAAGCCTGCGTTACCAGCTGTGGAGTTTGGAAAGTGTAGCTCAAAGCAACGAACAGCTGAGGACAATGGACCCTCAGAGGGCTCAGGATGGAACCCAGTATGTAGTTCCACAAGGAGGAGTCAAGGCTGGACTGGCTGGACAGGCAGTGTTGCTCCACTCGATGATACCGCAGCGGCAATAATGTGGCACTGTTGTGGCTTAAGTGATAGATGCAGTATTTGAATATGACTATAATTAGGATTTTCTACCTCCAAGTGATTTTAATCACACAAAAGGCCTTTGTTTGAAAATAAATATAACCATACCCAATGATCTCCAACACTACCAGTCAAAAGTATGGACACACGTTGTCTTTCTAATGGTTTTCCCAAACCCAATAAGGCAAGGAATTCCACAAATGAACCCTGACAAGGCCACACCTGTGAAGTGAAAACCATTTCAGGTTTCTACTTCATGAAGCTCATGGGCAGAGTGCCAAGAGTGTGCAAAGCAGTAATCAAAGCGAAGGGTGGCTGTTTTGAAGAATCTAAAATGTAAAAATCTAAAAAATAAAAATCTGTAAAACATGTTTTGAGTTAATTCAAACTTTTTACTTCACTACATAATTTCATATGTGTTCATTCATAGTTTTGAGGCCTTCAGTGACAATCTACAATGAAAATGTATGTCCAAACTTTTAACTGGGAGTTAATAGTTGGCCATGATCTCCATGGCAAAACAAAGTAATCCTCAGAGTTTATCATCAAGAATACTAACAGAAAAAAAGAATAGTATCCTAATGGAGACAACATGGCAAACAACTTCTATAATAAAATCCAATACAACCCTACGTGGACCGGAAGGTTTCTTGAATTTCTTGAATTGCTTTTGTCTTGCAGGTTTACAAAATGTTGAATTTTTGTCAGCCTTCAGTGCTGTATTCCTAATTTGGTTGTCCTCTTAAATCACTACTTACCTGTAAATGGTTCGAGCTCTTAAATAAAATAATAGAAATCAATGAAGGTGCAAGGTTTATTTATGATCTGTGTTTCTTAAGAAATGAGACTCAGAACAAAAAAAAAAAAAACTCTGAAAACATCTCCAATTTATTGCAATCCTTCTTGACAAAGCAAGGATTCATTAACCATTTTCAGTCTCTTTTGTGTTTCTAAAATATGCTGATTAAAGATACAAAATCCAGTTTTCTTACTCAGAAAGCAGCACCCAGTTTGAAAACCTGATAGTTTGCCATCTTACAGATATAAAGGAATTGTGGGCAAAGACCTAGAATACTTTATTAAACACCAAAATATTCCTCTTCCCTGCAGGTTTATACGTGTCACCGATGTAAAAGCCGCATTCCTGAATTTAAATACCAATATCGATAAGTCAGACATTTGCAGCATTCATGTAGAAAAATTGCATGCTCAAGGAAATGCCTACGGATACACACAGTTCTGCCTGGCGCTCTCAAGGACCCAAATAAAACTCCTGCTATGTTCACTGTCCTGCTGCATTCCCATCAACAAGCAACATTGACTCACCATAACATTAGCCTTAATATCTAAATATACTATATCAAAAAGTTGTTTCTTGTAAACTCTCAATCTTGCATACAAAAATTTAAACCCACACACCTTTTAATTTAGTGTAGCGAAATGACAGCAATATCCTTATATTTAAAAATGACATTCTTGTATGAAATTATGCATCATTGTTTGAAAGGACACATTCATATTTTCCAGTTTCAAGATCACATCTAAGTTCATGCATAACTGAAATCTCACAAAGCCCAAGAGAGACTCGTTAATTAGGCAACTCCAGTTTCATTGTACCCCAAATACCACAGCTTTACTGTAAATCTCCCTGCAAATCTAAAGAAACACTGATCAGACAGAAATAAGTGAAAACACCAAATTGAATTTATCTTAAATATCTGCATCTGTAAACACGGTGCTTTTACCACTGCTTCCATGTTAAGATGCAGGTATCACTTGCTTTGTTCAATGGCTTTGTGAGGATCCATAGTGCAACAAATACCAGAAAACACAGCTGTGAAGCTGCTCACTGTACAGTTAAATGGAAAAAAGAACTTTCACTGCATTCTCATGCAAAAATCTAATTAAGAAGACACTTTTTACTAGAAGTTAAACTTTGGGATCACATGTAACTTAGTCCATACTTGGGTGAACTCTTTGGAAAAAAGAAGAGCAGGATTACACTGCACTGGAATGATCAGTCTCTTCAAAAACACTAGGCACAGAAATTGTACAAACAAGGTAAGGAGGTTATACAAAGGCCAAAAAAACAAAAAAGAAAATTAAATAATTTGTATTTACATGCTGAGTTAGTCAAAACACAGTTTAACCAGTGTTTTAGTGTTGCTGTATAACATCAAAAGTGGTCCATCACAAAATAAAACCTCAATTACCCTAATTCTCCTTGAAGGAAGCATAAAAGTCCATAACCAACAGTTCATGGGAGTGCCATGCGCAACTCTAACCAACAGAGGGGGGTGGTGAAGAGAGAGCAGGGTTTTGTTAACATGTCTTAATGCCAGAATAGGTGACAGACATCCATGAGTTAGAGGACTACAGCCACAGTCTCATGGACAAACGTTACCATTCTGCAATAATTTCCCCCCTTTTTTTTCCTAATACAACCATTAACATCAACTCATCGCACTTCAGCTCCCTCCAAGTTCCATAAATAGAGCATAATAGGTAATATAAGACTTTGGAATCTTCTCTTTTCAAAGGAAACCCTGCACCCGTTATCTCGGACAGGAACGTGCGGATAGAGACACAAGATTACAAGCAGTCTTGAAAAAAGTGGGTTCGCTTTTAGTTTGTGCATCTGCCGTTCTTTCTTCAAATTCTCTCAATCTTGTATCTTTTCCACCATCTAGACTGGACAAATCATTTTACAAGTCTTCCCATCAAGGTGTCTGTGGGATCATGCAACCGACGATGTCTATGAGGTTGTCCAGTCCCCACAGGTAGCCGTCTTCCCTGTTGCCCTCGACCCAGGGGCTTCTGTGGTCCAGCGTTTGAGGTTCCAGCAGCGCAACGGTCTTCCCAAAGTCAATCATCCACACTCTGGCCTTCCCAGAGGCATCGTGCACAAACAGCAGAGAGCTTCCCACCACCTGCAACGAAGAAACCGGTGGCATGAAACACAAGTTTAAGCGTCTATGTGTTCAACTTGCTAAACAGGTTTGTTGCATTGAGTGTGTGTCTGTGCATTTCACCTCGTGTGTCCTGAAGAACTGTGACTGTTCAAGGGCTGAGCGGAGTTCCTCCAAACGTTGCAGGTAAAGTTTCTGGTGAAACCAAACAGAAGGAAAGGGAGAGATGAAGAGACTGCGTAGCAGAGCTGGACTCTGAAACTATAGCCTTCTGTTTTTCCTTGAAGTATATTCTCCCATCATGAATGAATGTAATGTAATGTAAATATATTTTGCATATAAAGCAGTTCCACATGGGATAACAAGACATTGTAAACGTTCATTGACTACAATCGAATGTACAGTCACTGACAAAAACATGGGTTACTGGAGAAGCCACGATAAATACAGATTGATTTTAAACATTGTCTCAAAAACTGCCAAACAACTTTTTAAATTACTTATTTTTGACCATTTTAACAATGGAATTTTTCTTATTAGATGAGGTATTTCATGGAAAATAAATTCTTACATTATCACAGCCCCATGCAATCTACTTTCTAAAATAGATTCTAAAAGATTTTTAAAAGTAGCATACCAGAATCTCAGTGTTGCCATCAACAAAGTCCTCCAGGGCCTGCATCACCTGCTCTCTGTGCTTTGTCTTCTTGAAATTGGTGTTACAGGTTCCATCAGCTTTCTGGAAAAAAATTGTAAAAAATCTTAAGAAACTGCAAATTGTTTCCCTTTCTACATTTATGATTATGCATAAGGACAATTTAATTTAACACCTCTTGTTTCAGGCTAGCTTCAGTTTCAGTTGAGCATTTGTTCGAGTAATACCAGTAAATGTTGTAGAGACGTGGCTTGCTGTATTATAATGAATACATTTCATGGATGACTGAAAGTTTAACCACAGCAGCCTGCTTTAAATGCTCGGTGTGTTATCATAGGTTTCCACTCCTGTTTGAAAGTCATTCGTATTTACAGTTATAGGTACAACCTAAAGACCAGCCCTTCTTTTATTTTGCGAAAACAATCAATCCGTTTTGTAGCTGCAAATCCCGCCAGAAACTCTAATAAATTGTGTTTTTCAATTCCACCCCAGTGTGTGTGGTCTCTTGTGAAGATACTAGTAAATATTTAGTCTTATTGGCTGGTTCACTTCTTGTCCTCAGTAACATCAGCTAACAGAGCAAGTCATGTTCACGGTGCAGAACGTACGAACCTTAATGCCTTCAATGCGGAAGCCCAGAGTGGCTGTGGAGCTGAGTGTCTCCCTCCACTGCATGTATCTGGGTTTGAGGATGCCCTGCTGCGCCTCTCCTCCTCTGTGGGGGCACTGGGGTCCACTGCCACCATCTTCTCGTACATGTCTTTCCGCAAACGTGGACGCTCTCTGGCTTTTATCAGCTCCTCCTCCAAGTATGTTCTGAAAAGTAAAGGCTTTAACATTTATTTTCTTATTTCATCCTTTTTAACCAAGTTTCTATGTATTTTCTTTTTGTTTCATTGCCTTATTTGTTTTGAATCGGATTTTTTCCATTGTTGTTTTTTTAACTGTGCACTTTGTTCCAGTGAAGCTCTTTGTTTACCACACACAGCCATGATTATTGTGTAAATATTATTAGGGATATCCAGATACCACCTTTTCAAAGACTGAGGACAAGAACAAGTATGTTTGAGTACTTGCTGATACTGAGTAAAGATAAAAAGGTAATAAGCTGTTCATCATTTAGTAGAAGTTGCTGGACAATGAAATTCTCATTAATCCACTGCAGTTAAGCAAATCCTGCAAGAATGCAAATTCTCATGCATTCTCCTGCCAAAATAAATATGTGGAGACCAGTGTTTTATAAACAGAGAAACTTTGCTGAAAAAAAGGAAAACAAGATAAGAAATAAAGCATAGATTTGGGGGGAGGACGTGGATGGAGAGGTGTGGACAACACGGACTGTCTATAAAATCTGAGTCTATAAAATCTGAGTCTACAAAGGAACACTGAGGTAGAATAACTTTGTCAAAGAAAGCAAACTTCAGGCAAAGTTCTGGTCGCTGTATGTAAGCCTTGTCACAAATGTTTTCAAAATATTCCTGAGAAACTCGAGTTCAGATCTCGAAATTTTAGCGCAGAGTTTTCAGTCAGCTTCCCTTTTGTTGTTAGTAATTTTAAAACCGTTCTAAACCACAGACATTTTCCCCATGACCTGTGTGCAAACGTTTTACGAGTACAAACACACAAAGGCAGGATCATGAGTTAAAAAAGCTCATTTTCAAATATCACTGCATCTCGCAAACACAAGCTCTGATAAAGTCACTGCTGTTGTGAGCGTGGTATTGAGAAAAAAACAAAACAAAACACTATTACACTTTTTCACCTGCAGCGGAACCTTACCTGCTGCCCATTTTGCAGTCCATGATGGACGGTGAGTCAAAGTCGGCCAGCAGGTCTTCCATCAGGTTATAATCCTGATCGTCTCTCTGCACGACACCATAGTAACCAGGCACATAGGGTCTCAAAGTGTCCTTCATCAGCTTCTCTAGGCACTGCTGCTCACACTCACAGAATCGCTTCAGCAAGCGTCCGTACTCTCCTGCCTGGAAGTTACCTAAGGAAAAGGTGGAATGAAAATGTAACGTTTCATTTTTTGCTGAAACTTCGATAATCAAGAGGTGATCATTTTTGTCAGTGTTAAGTATGAAGCTAGAATTACAAACCACAACCTGTCATTACATTTCAGTTTGTGCACAGATTTAACTAATAACCTTTAGCATGTTAACTAACTTAGGTAGATGCTGGTTGGTGGACTTTTGTTATTTAACAAGGCCAGTTTAACAATGTTTCTATTATGTATGTACATTAATCTAACTGTAAGCCTTTACACAAAACAGAGTGGCTGCAAACAGAATCTAAATAAGCATATTTCCCAAAAACAATTTCTTTATACAATAAAGATCAAAAATTAACGTCTATGTAAGGTATGCACATACAAATGAATTAAACAGATATAGATACCTGCATGGCCAGCTAGCTGCACCCAAGGATAACGCTTCTTGAAGGAAACTACGAAGGGGGACCAGTGAACCATGGTTTTCAACTTCTGCCAGGACTTTTTCTGGAAAAATCAAAAACAGAGAACGTCATCCTGTTGCAAAATGTGTGTGTCAAATGACAAATCTCAAATCTCAAGAAATGACTAACCAGCACATGGGTTTTTTTTCTCGTCAACCAAAATGATCATTCATTAAAGGAAACACGGCCTGTACTGTCCACAGACCACCCCCCTTCAGAAACCCTCACGCAACTCAGTAGACATTGGACAGACCCTCCCCATTTAGACAAGGTCAGATGCACAAACCTACATGACAAAGGCCGTTTATAAACCATTTACCAGAGACACCACTGTGGTGTCGTAAAACAGAACTTTACTGTCTGAGTGTGTGTGTGTATAATGGTTATCTGTGTTGGGAAACACCAGAGCAAGGACAGTGTGCAACAGGGGCTTTTGACGCAAGCAATCTGAAGGGAACATGGCATTGATTGATTACAACGTGTGCGTGCATTTGCAGGATATCACAAATGGACAGCCAGTTTAGAATGGGAATGGGTGTGTTCCGCTAGAAATTACTGAGAAGCAAACACTCTCGTTTAATATTTGGTATGGCTCATTCGAAATCTGCAGTCTTTGTAATTATTGGATTAATGTTTTTATGTCTACCATATGCAAATAAACGTTTAACATGGAAACTGCTTTAACAAATGCCTAGAATGACTAACTTAAGGGTGTGACATAGACAAAACAGGTTAGTCGGAGTAATAAAATGTGGGGACACGGAGCAATAATCATAAAATGAATCCTTCTGAAACCAAATAGCTAACTTTGAATGGATACGCTTCTGCCTTCCCGGACTATCTCTGCCGTGTTTACATATCAGCCTATCTCTGCTCCCTTCACATGCATTCTTTCCACAGCTGCACTGTTGAAACTCTGTCACAATAAAACCGTCATGATGCACGCACACAGCAGGTCTACATTTATCTCAGAACAGGCTTTGAGTTTAACAAGAACGCTGTTTTGTAACTCATAAGTTTCTTTAAAGTGACAAAGTCCGAACAACTTAAAAAAAAAAAAAAAAAGCCTAACAATTTCCCTTTTTCAGTTAACTGAAGTACCGAGGGGCTTTCACTGTTGAGTGGAGACAGAAAGAACAGTAAACAGTACATCATACTATCATACTGTAAATGACATCATTAGTGACGCAGTCATCTATACCAGGGAGACCCATCATCTGTTACTGGATGGTTTGTCTCAAAGAAATCGTTCACCCACTAGAAATCAACATGGAGCGTTAATATTTCTCTCTTTCTTTCCTTCTTTCTTTCTAGCAGCTACATTACATAAAACTTTGAACATTATCAAAAGGACTTCTATGTAAAACTTTTCATAATGCATGTGTTTCCTTCATCAATCCTACACAGGTTGACACAAAGATGGGAACCCGGCCGTGTTGGAACATATTTTGCTTTGTCGAACAGCTGGTCAGTGTCGGGAGTACTGACCGTCAATACTTCTAACCTGAACCTTCACTTACATCAACGCCTTAACCACAACATGACCTCATTGACCTTTGACTTATCAAAGCAGTTTGCATCCATCCATGAACATGCAAACTCATGTAGATGTATGTGCAAGCTGCCCCAAACAACAATTTGCAACACAGGAAAATTTGTTTTCCAATACAAGATTACATAGATTATTTCATTCATTTTGTCACTGCAGCGGACACATTTAGTAGCACTGTGGAATGTTGGCTTACTTTAGTTCTAACACTTGTAGAGATGGGGGAGTGTTGTTCTTCACTGCTCACTTGCACTGGCTCACTGGGTTTGAGTTTGCCATTTTGGTCAGGATCCCTGATCCTTCAGTGAGCATTTGGTGCTGAATATGGTTTACAGTGTATAAATAGATAATTAAAATTTTTTTATTGTTTTGGAAAAAAAAAAGAAAAAAAAGAAAAGAGTCAAACTACAATATAAATCTACATATGCCTCTATCCGTCTGTCTGTTGAGAGAGAGAGACAGACAGAAATAGAGAGGCAGAAGCGTAACTACAGAGTAGTTATAATAAACTGACAACCCTATTTAAAAATTCTGCTGAAAGAGCATCTGGGTGTGTACAAAACACAAACCATGTTTACCCATCAGATTATAATGATCTCTTTTTTTGTTGTTTATTTTCCATTTGGCTATTATTAGCTCTGTCTCTCCTCACATGTAGCAGACCTTAGTCACAGATTAAGTCCTGTGAAGTAGGGGAGTGAAACAAGAGAGCAGGGTAAAGCGGACACTCAAATCTCAAGTAATCTCAAGTCTCTCTTCTTTCACTTCTCTCCTCTTTATGCCATCAGGCCCTCTCTCTCTAATTGCTTTGGGACGATACCTTAATGTGTTGTCTGTGGGTCAAAATGTCCTTCATATAACCAGTTGCAGCCAGAACCAATTTTGAATAAATTACAATGTAAAAATCCTTGTTGTTTCACTTTAAACTGAAAGTACTGCTGTCTCATCCCATGTCTCCATCCCACACACTTCACCTCACACAGCCCAACCTTCACAGTTCCCGCTTTCTATTTTATATAACTCTCACATACATAACACAACGCTTTGTTTCATCTTTCTTTGTTTTCTAAGCATCCTCTTCAGTCCCCAAAGCTCTGATATTAGTATACATTTTTTTAGGCCTTTCCTCGATTATGGGGTTAGAGTTCCGGGAATGTCTCTGGTGTTAGTCATGAAGTTTCCCTCTGTTGTTCACATGACGACAACAACAATTCTGGGACAAGGTACACAGACCACAAGTCATGCATTAACAGTATCATTTTTACACAGGCCCCTTTCCACATAAAATCTTTTGAGAGCAAGTCAACTCATACGCTCCCTTGACAGTTTATTAGGTACACCCCTGAAACTAGCATTCAAATGCAACCTCCTGCAATATATCCTCCAATCATAAAGATTGAGACAATTGTATGGTCATTTCATATGCTTTCATTTGTTGAGAAGTATATTGTTAATATTTATCCATTGTATTGATGTAAAATTTGTGTAGATGTTAGAAGCATCTCAGAATGTAAAGCATATTTTTAGCTACAGTAGGTGTACCTAATGAGATGGCAGCTGAACATGAGAATAAAATTCCTGCCCAACTAATAGAAAATAACTGATTGCATAAAGCCGTCTAGCCTGAAACATGATTATCCTGCAGCTTGGCTGATTAGTTCCTCAACCCAGATGGGGAAATCATCACATCCAAACAAGACTAATTGCAGACTGTGTGTCAGATGAACATAATGTACTGTACTAGAAACAAGACACTGGATATTCCATCGCATTTTATTTGTATAAAAAAAAAAAAAAAAATCTGTAAGCAGCATTTGATATAATCTGCCGTTTTTGAAGAAGAATGACTTTACTGACTATATTTGACAGTCTGGATTAAGTCGATTGAATCTAAATTTGTGCCGATGCCCTGAATAGATGTGCCACTTTCCATTTCTTACCTGGCAGACCGAGCAATAGTGGAGGAGGAGGCTGGCGCTGACACAGGCACACACGGCTCCGAAGACGAAGCGAGAACGCAACCAGCACCAAATACTCTGCACCATCAGCACAGGGTCTACCCAGACTAGCACTCCCAGGGATGTGTATCTTCCTGTTGGCCTCAGATCTTTCAAAATCATTTACCTTCTTTAACCAAGCCTGTGGTTAACTCCTGAGTCAGTCTGTAAAGCCTTGGCGTAAACGGAGACCTGAGTTGCCTGGTAAATAATCCTCCTGTCATGAGCTATTTCTTATTTCCCACACTAACCCGCTCTCCTTGTCTGCCACTTCTTTTTGCTATCCCAATTTACAATTTTTCTCCGTTTCAACATTCTGCTACTCCTCCCTTCCTCCCTTAATGCTTTCTCAATACTTGATATCTTCTGTCACCGAACAAATCCTCTTACCTACAGACCTAAGAACTGTCATTTTTACCATCTACCTTTACTTGCCATAACTAGTCTTGTGTCTTTTTACCTCCTCCCATAAATCAATCACATTCTTTCCCTTGCAGCTGTCTCCCTCTCTGACGTTTAATAAGCTTTGTTCTTCTCCTCTCGCTCTTATCGTCTAATCCCACAGGGCCTGTGCTGAGCCCCATGCTGAGCCAATCTCCTGCTGGATTCATGACCAACTTGTAGCTGGGGGGTTGTCTTTCCAAAGCCTTCCAGGGCTTTCCTATTGTCCACATGACAAATTCCTCAGCTCTCTGTAGCCCTGAGGTGTGTGTGTGTGTGTGTGTGTGTGTGTGGATGCAAAGCAGAACCCGTCAGACAACTATCATGAGCTAAAATGGTGACTACATATGCATTGACTCAGGGTGGTTTAAGGTATTGTCAGAGCTCTTTTCTCAAAAGTAGTTTATTTAAAACCACATCCCTTTCCCCTAGCTCCGATCTGCAGTTTAGCTCAACTGTAGTGGGTCCAAATGTACAGACAACTGTAAAGGTTTAAAACATCGGTGAAAGACCATCTTCATCGCAACGATAGTTTTGAATATCATAGTACGTATTTGTTATTTTAGATATTATATATTTTCTGAGCAAATCTTCAGTCTAGTATATGAGCTGTTCAGCTGTATGTAGTCGTGTTTAAGCAATCATTCAATTACTGATTTGAAATTGTGATACTTGTCAATTACTTAATTACTAATCACATTAAGGATAATACCAGATCTTTGCTGGTATGGCCCGATGTAAACAATATGTGCTTCTCTCCTTTTACATAACTAGTTGGTCAAAGCATGACACATCTTGATGTTATCTTGGGCCCTGAAAACCTATGGTAGGCGTTTTTTGCAGTTTTCCACTGCTACTTATTCATTCAACAACTATTGTCGTTTTTTCATTTAAAAAGTAACTATAGTTGCAGCCTTACTGTATTTCACAAAACGTGCATGCCCACATGTAAACTGTTAAGCTGTTTCCAGCTTAGTGACAATGTTTTTTTTTTTTTTTTTGTTAAGCCAGTGGGGTTTAAATACTTTATTTGGCTCAAGCATAGAACAATTTTACCTCATATCCATAAAAAAAAAAAAAAACGTTTAATCCCTCAGTTAATCCCAAATGTCTAAAATCTGTTACATTGAACAATGAAAACACTCCTGTAAGTCTAGGTCACAGGAAGCTTCGACAGCACCTCCCCACACTAAGATATGTTTTGTAGCTAATTTTTACTAAAAATTATTAAAATTGCACTATTCTTATGCATCCAAATACATGGTCCACCACAGCATGTCATCCTAATTTCCTATGGATTATGCAATTGACTGTCAGTGATATTAATTTGTACTGTCCTACTGTAGAAATATCATTCAAATTCAAATCTATCAAAAATAATATGAATAGAAAACTCTCTCTCTTTTTTTACTTATTAACTTTGTATCATGGGTTTTGTGTATAAGTGCTGTGGGAGTGATGTGTAGGAATCTGTATAATGAGTGGCACGGAAAACAAGTCTGCAATTGTGGCTCGAGAGAATTAGCAAGCACAAACAAGAACCATGATCAAGGCTATGTGCTCACTGTTTCAGCGTATTAAATATGTCTGTCTGTCTGTCTGTCTGTGCTCTTCTGTTAGCTTACTCTCACTTTCCTCTTGATTTCTGTTCCACTGCATGTCCCATGGAGCCTTAGGGGAAAATATTAAGCTTCAGTGTGCAAAGCCAAATGCGAAGGGGAAAGTGTCTCATATTGGAGGTGAGGGGGGAAAAAAAGCAAACAACTCTAGATTCAGATATTTGTAGGAATTTACATCTAACGACAAATGTCATGGCCAGACTAGATACTCTCGGTGTGAAAGAGAGAACAAGACAAGGAGAAAAAACAAGTACCATATATGGCAAAACGTCACCTAGCAACCGGCTCTGCCTTCAGCCCAATTTTCCATGACACACACTCAACTCTGAATGCAAGACGGCATCGCTTCATTTGTGTGTGTCTCTCAGAGAATGTGCGTGTGTGCAAGTATGTGTTCCCTTAAAAAGAGTATAAAAACTAACTGGTTTGACTGGGAGGTGACAGCGTGGCCATGGTTTTTTTTAAAGCCAATAACAACAAACACACACACACCCTCCACCTATTAGTTACTGCACGTCCAACAAAAGTGCTCTTACCCAGCTACGAGAGGACAAAACATGCCCATTTAAAACCACACTCTTATCAGAAACTACAGGCTACCGCCATCCTGTTTGTTACAACAGCTCAAGTGCAACTCTTCTCAGGTTGCTCATTTCCTGGCTGTCAGTGTAATAACCAGGAAATTACACTGACCAGCTGAATTAAACAATCACCACTATAATAGGGGTTGCTAAAATCGTATGGGGAAACGTATTACAGGTTTTGTAGCTATAGGTATTAGCTAAAATGTTGAATGACAGCTATTCTGATAATAGAAAAAAAGGGCTTTTGTGGAAAGAGTGACTGTGTGTGTGTGTGTGTGTCAGAGAGGTGTGTGTGAGTAAGAGAGAGACATTTACTTTTTAATGTGCTCTGTTGTGTCTTGTTTTGGCTCTGATGTGGTTGTTTGAAATTTGTCATTTAGTTCATGTGTGATACATCTGGAAAAGTTACATTTCTATATAAAATGGAAAAAAATAATAATAGTCCACACTTTGGACTTTGTGTGTTGGCACACTCACTGACACACATGTGCACACATGCTGGTTTGTAAGAGTCACAACGACATACCAACAATTTGTCATCAGTTAGACAACTACCTCCACCTCACAGCGACCCTGAAAGACAGCAGTGTTAGTTTAGCTGTCTAAGCAAGAGTAAAGTCTGTTTTCTCTATGTCTTTTCTAATAAAATGCCTCTGGAAATAAGAAGCTAAATACCAGACAAGGGTGGACTCACCACTATGGAAAAATAACTGCGGCTAGATTATTAACACGTAAGCACTTCTTCAAGGTTTACAAATGTTGGTGAAGTGCAAGATGTATGGCATGCAGAAAGCTGAATATCTTGTTGGACATGCTTGATGGCTTGGCCTGAACAGTAAAACTGGACATTCAGGATTTACGTGCTGCCAAGAAGATCTCCAGTGGTGACATCCTGTTTTCTCATTCCAAGCATATCTAGCCAAAGAGAATCAAAGCCTCATGACCCAGGGGTGGTGGGGTGGGGGTGGGGGGGACATCACACATTTTAAACTGTGTCATGTCTGCAGGACAGGGATTTTTTTTTTCTTAGGCTCTGAGCTTCTAGATTACTCTGATAGCTTGATGTTTGCCAATGAGCTGTACAGTAACAAAGGGGCAACGGTGACCAGTCATTCAAACATGCATTCAGACAGTGAATAAAGGCCACATGATTGAGCTCGTCAAAGCCATGTGATCATGAGGCACGAGTGTTTGGTGCCACAACAGGAGCTAAAGGGCCCATTTAAATTTGGTCTAATCGTGTTACATTTATCAGCATGGTGAGTCCAAACATTAACACTTTCAACAACCCATATGCCTGAATATGGATCCACCATGTGACGCACATTGTGTGTAGCAAACCTACCAGTTGACATGACAAAAATGAACATGAACAGTTTTTACTGACCCATAACAAAAATGACTCTGCACCCTGACAGTGTGACTGGTGTCAATGTGTCATTTTGCATTCTGTATTTTTGCACAGCAGCTGGGTTAATTGTCTGAAGAGAATATGAAAAGCCATTTGTGTGTCTCAGATCTACCTGATGAGTTGTTACTCAACTTTGACCTGCATGTGTGCGCGTGAAAGCACATGAATGAATTTATATATTTACCATCCGTTCTTTTGCTTTGTTTTCCTCTAACCACTTCCACCTAATAACCGAGTATCTGACACAGTGGTTTGTTTTGGTGAGGATCATTCGTCATGTACAATCTGTTGGTCTGCTGTAATACATTCTTCTGGAAACAATAAAAACAGGTTGTTCTTTGTGCTTTCAACATTCCCATGTAAATACACACTCTGAGCCTGCCTGTGATTGGGAATAGCTCGAAAGCACAAAGGTCTTTAACAAATCGCCTGGTTTTAGGAAGAAATGCAGAAACACTCACCCTCGTCCCATCGTCCGGACTGCACAGAGACCGTGCCGGGGACAGACTGGACTCGATGTCGCTCCCTGTGAAGTCGTCCTCGGACTCCTCGAAGGACGACGCGGAGGACAGGCCGATGGAGGAGGAATTGGACAGTTTCCTCGGCGAGCGCATCAGGGCAGGGGAGCCTCCGCAGCCGCTATCCGAGCAGGGAGACTCGTCATCGGCGTGAGCTTCCAGACATGAGCCGGTGCCGAGCTCCGTTTGGACCGTCAGCAGGTCCGGTGAACCCTGAGAGCGGCTCGGACTGGGGTCCCTGGTTATTATGAGTGTCGGTATGGTTCCCGGGAAGCTCTGGCCTCCTGAGGAACTCTGCTGGGGCTGGCTGGAGTCCTTCTGGGACTCGGTTTCACCGGCCGCGCTGCTCGGCCAACAAACGGGGCTACAGTCACTTTTAGTCATTTCGGCTTTAGCCGCCGGCTCGTGCGCGGCGTACAGTGCGCTGTCGTGAGGCTGAAGCGAGGGCAAGCGACACAAAGCGACACAAAGTCCACTACCTGTTAATGACCTACTCTGAGACACAATGCAATCCTCAGTGTTTCCCCCCATTGGCTGATCTTCCATGGCCCTCGTCGGGGGATCAGAGGCATTGTCCTCTCGCCCGGTTTTCGGCTCCTCGCATCCCGCACAACTGAATTCACTGGGCCGAGTCTCCAAAGCGGACGCATCGGGCGACCCGGCCGGTTCCTCCGGGTTCACGGCGTGCTGAGCAGCCTCGGTGTGCTCATCACCGCAGCCCGGGGCCCTCGGTGCTCCCCAACGGCCGACGCAAGCTCGTCCCTCGGCAACTTTCCTACTCTGTGATCGCGGCGCGGCGCTGGGTCTCGGGCTCCGTTTTCGCCCCCTAAATCCACTTCCGTTTGACTGGAGTCTCGCTTTCTCCTTCCCAGACAAGACAAGACCTTGGTTTTCATCGGATTTCTGTTGATATGCTCACTGCCTCGTCGCTTTCCCCGCTCCTGGATCTGCAGATTCGGATCTCGCCCGTTTTCCATTTCGCTTTGCCTGGTGTGGCGGCGCTGCGCGATAAATCCGAGCAACTTTGGCCCATCCTGCATGCCGTAGTAGTAACCGTGCCCAGACACACCCTCGCAGGCTGATTTGGGAAACCGTTGAAACCGTGACTCTTACAGTGTACAGTAAGCCATTCGTCATAAAGTCAAGGCAGGAAAATCCTAAATTGTCCCATTGCTTCCTTCAGGATTTGGTCACATCTGTGAGCACAAACAAAGGATGTGTAGACAGTGAATGCGTGGACGCAAGACGGATCACTAATACTTCATTGCCCTTAAGGCCATTAATCAGACTGAACGTGTAATCATTAACAACATGTCTAAAAAGAATTATAATCTAAACAGAAACTGGAACTAGTTGAAGAATACCAACAATGCCAAGTCTATCATTAGCACTGAACGTCAATCTTCATTTCCTGAAAGAGGCCACAGTCAATAAAACAAACTGGGAAAGTGTAAATGAAGTATGTCAACTGCAATGAATGAAATACATTTTGCAGAAGAACAGCCTATTAGAGAGGACTTAAAGGTTTCAGTGACTTTCCGAGCAAGTCTCACTAGGGTTAGTGTAACACTGCCCTCATCTGTCTGGCATTTTTCTGAGTCAGCTTGTTGTTATTGCTACATTTTCATTTAGACCCTGATATCTCTCTGTAAAAAGTACCGTTACATAATACACATGGGCATAATCTGTGAAAAACATAACCACAGTGCCATGAGGCTTTGTTTAAAAGAACTAACGTATTTTTTAAAGAAATGTTTGTCACTGTTTTAACAGATTGATCACCTAACAATTGCAGCATTAAGTAAGCATCTAATTCATAAAGACATTTAAAAATTAATACATATCTGCACGTATTTAAAAAAAAAACATTAATTCGTAATTTCATGTTGTTCAAGAAAACCTCAAAAATTGTTGTTCCGGTTCTTTATTTGATGGTTTACTATAAGCACACTATGTTGTAAGATGGCACATTGTTTTTTTGGGAGAATGTGAGAATTTTTCACTGTTCAATGCACTAATTTTCTTACTTTTATAAAACAAAACAATTAATTAATCATTGAAAATAAATCAGTTGATTAAGCTATAATGGAAATGATGTTTCTTTGGTCCAAACCACTCATGAAATAATACAATAGAAGTAGAACATGAAAATATTGTAATAAAGACTAATGTCATCATTTTTCAAGACATGCACTGCAACTTCCTAGAAAACTTCACACTTCTTTACTCCAAGTGCTGCTAAATTTAGTCACTCATTTTATGTGACAATACTGGAGTCACTGCTGTGAGAAGGGAATGCTCACAAAAAGGAAATGAGACAGGAAGGATAGCAGTGGAAAGAACAGTTCATCATGTACCACACATATCCACAGTAATGGGTGTCTTCATGTATAACAAAAATCATAAATAGGCATGCATAATGAGTCACAAGGGGCTGCATGACTGATAGTCCTGTCCTATGCTGACAGTAATTAAATTACAAGAGTGCTCATTAGCACACACCCTCCAACAGTGACACACACTTTATGGTAAGCTGATCATTTGTCAGAGACCATAAAGGACTACACAACCTGCGGTGACTGACAATTATAGCCAACAACTATCATACAACTATCATACATTTGTTTGTCAGTTTTCAAGGTGGCAGGAAAAGAGCATGTTTCTTATTGTTCCACAAATTCGATAATTGTATTTCAACACTAAACAGCTGCTCGGAACAAAGGTTAGAACTATATAATTATCTAATTAAACCTATCTATCTATCTAAATCGAATACTTACAATTGTGAAGTGCTTGTATACCTCCGACTAAGGCCACTTTATTTTACTTTTCTACATTTTTGAGCGAAATATTCAACAATAGGACTACACCATGCTGATTATTGTAGCTTTACATACACATGAGGCACACCAAAATCTACAAAGACAGTAAATGCCCCTAACTAATAAATCAAATGCTTTCTATTGTGTCGCCTAAAAGCAGAATACATAAAGCGTATTTTGCTGCTCAAACACTGAGACATATTTAAAACATGTACCTGGATGAATGCAGGACTTTACACACACGAAATCCTTCGTTTTAAACGCGCTTCTTGTCAACTACAAACCCTCAAACCGAACAGTAACATGACAATCTCACGCTTTCGCACGTTGGGAAACGCTGAGAGCCAGCTCCGACTTACCCGCAGTTCCTCCGTGTGTGTGAAGCAGCTGCCTGTGATCCGGAGCTGCGAGCTCCGAGCGTCGGCCAGGCGGATGCGGACGTTGACGCTGCGGACGCTGCGGACGCGGACGTTGCCTGAGCCGGATCCGTTCGGCAGCGCGTGCAGTGCTGCTGTACTGTGCCGCGTAGTAGCAGCGTGCGGTGGAGGAAAAGAGGAAACGCGCGCGGAAACAGGGGCAGGACGAGCCAACGTTCAGCCTCTAAGTGACACGGGCTGGTTCCATGTGGGCTGAAGGCGCACCTGTTCTCAAGAAGAGGAAACCCGGAACGGGTAAATAAAAGACGCCAGCTAAGCTAACGCAAACCCGGCGTTAATAACTGACACACAGCACCGTCTGAGGATTTAAACGTGCTGCCTTCAACGACCCCCGGATTTTCCACCCTGCCCTCAAACACCTGCTCTGGAACCAAATCAAAGGTTCCTCTCCGCATTAATTAACTCTCTGATGCCCCCTTTTGTCCTGTTACCGATATTTTTTGTATTTTGAAAAATGTTTCATTTAAAGACTGTAAGGTATAAACAAGAATTTACATGTTTTTGCAAAAGAAAAAAAGGGCTGTTCAAAAATGTTTGCTGCATTGACTGTTAAATAATACACCGAGAAACAGGAATTGTAACATGTCAACATTTATATATATATATATATATATATGGAAATTTGTGTTGTTTTCACATGTATAGCCCAGATGAAAATCTGTCTAAAAGTTCTTGATAGGTAGGTTATTTCAGTAGTTTCATATTTACAATTTAACACATAGTTAGTTTACAGTGTCTACGATGTAGATGGTAATATTCAGAAGCTAATGTCACCATTATTTCTTTATTTTGGTATATTATAAGTTGGGAACTATTATTGGTAGCCTAACGTTTCCACTCGAAGATTCTAGTTAAGTAACAGCATGTGACTTTTTGTTTATGTGATATAATTACTAATAATGTTACTTCATCTAACTAAACATTTATCATGAAGCAGTTTTTTTGTATCCTGCACATCTTCACTATTAAAAAAACCCAGCAACAATAAAAACACAAACAAATAAACCAAAAAAAAAAACAACCAAAAAAACACACAGTCGCTCTTTTTGTCACATCTGGGTTTCCGTAGACACGGAAGTAACAATTCACCAGCGGCCATTAGGGCCCCGGCGTGACATTCACCGACTTGCCGGCGTTGGGGGCTGTGTATTATTAAGGAATACGGCCACTCTGTGCCCGACCAAGCAGCAGCCAGAATGAGACTGTTGAAAGCGGGTCTTTCTGTGGCCAAAACGAGTCTTCTGGCACCAGGAAGCGTCACCATTAAAAAGGTAATTGAACCAATTTGAGATCCGAAATTTCTCATGACCAGTCCAACTTATCTTCAGTCACAATCATCAGTAAACAGACATTGGAGTTGGGATTTTGACCTCCATGTGTACCCTGTCATCAGGTGCTCATCAATAGCTGTCGGTCATGCTCCTCCGGGGTCTTTCCTAACGAGAGGATCCGCAACATTGGGATCTCAGCCCACATCGACTCAGGAAAGACCACCCTGACCGAGCGTGTCCTCTACTACACCGGCAGGATCGCAGAGATCCATGAGGTGATCCCTGGGGTGGTCTCTGTGTGTGTGTGTGTGTGTGTGTGTGTGTGTGTGTGTGTGTGTGTGTGTGTGTGTGTGTGTGTGTGTGTGTGTGTGGTGTGTGTGTGTGTGGACATTTTGGCTGGTCTTCACTATTTTTGACCCTAAAAACGTTTTTTTGAGGGTCAAGACTGGTTTTAGGGTCAGGGTTAGAATTAAGTTTTGGTAAGGGGCTTGGGACTGCATTACGTCAATGAGTTTCCTCAAGGATAGAGGTACAAACGTGTGTGTGTGAGAAAGAATCAAACTGTCGCTCACGAGGCCAAGGAACCCCACTGAGCCCACCTAGAACCCCAGCTTCTAACCAGTGTTCCAGTACAAAAACAAGCGGCAGGGCTGTTCATGTTAGTTTGTGGCTGTTTAATAAAACATAGCTTTATTTAAAAATTCAAACTACTTGCGTTGAAGATAATAGACAATATAAATCAAATCAGCTGTTAATGAAAGTTGTTGGATTATTTCAGTATCAGTAACTGCAGCCAGAGAGTCTGGGGCCCTGAGTCAGCTTTGCCAGTTTGTAATCGTTTGATGACCCCCCGTTGTTCAGGTGAAGGGCAAGGATGGTGTTGGAGCCACAATGGACTCGATGGAACTGGAGAGACAGAGAGGCATCACCATCCAGTCCGCTGCTACATACACTATGTGGAAGAACCACAACATCAACATCATTGACACACCAGGTAGTAAAACTGTTACATAATCTGGGTCCCAACAGTAAACCCACTCTGTTTCTGTGTTTGAGTAATTTTGAGGTTTCTACAATATAAATTATTATTTCAAATTCGTCATGCATTATACTTCTACTCTGCTATATTTAAGATACATTTGAAAAAAACAGTATATAAAACAATAACAATAATCGTAATTATTCTCCTCATTTTCAGTCACACTAAACTGAATAATTTAGATTTACACTATTAATCAGACAAAACACGATAAGAAGATAATAATACCCAGTGCCCTCAAGTTTTTTTGAAAGAAAAATTCAGTCTTTAATTTTGTGGCAAAATAGGCATTAACAAAGTGACTCGTTACTTATTTATGAAATTTGCATTTGTTTTTTGGAGTTATTACTTCAACTAGTGGGAGACTGAATTTATCAATATTTTATTTGACCACAAGTAACCATGTATTTTGTTTGCTTTTATATAAATAAACATGCTTTTGCACTTCTTATATATTAGAGTTAACAAAAAATGAAGAGTAAGACGGGCCCTAACCAGGTGACATTCAGAATCAGCAATACCAGTTGATAATTACATCTATAACGGAGTCCTTTTTACATTTAACTGCAGCTTTATTATAATATAGCATATTAGTGCATCAAAGGTCTTTTAGCATCATACTGTACATCCTCCTCCAGGTGATACAGCTGATACACAGGCGTCTAACTGGCTACACTTTGTCGAAGACTATCCTCTTTTCAGCCGCAGGCATCTTGAAGATCTTTCTCCTGCATCAGTGGGATTACAGATGTCTCTTTTTTTTCTGTCTCCTACATTGCCCAGTCAACGGGGCTTAACTTGGACAACTGTGGTGCCATTGAAAGACGATTAATGACATGCTTGACATAAAATCTAGCTTTAGCATGTTTGGTCTGATTTATGTACATTCCACTTAACAATTTAGATTAAATCAGTTTGAAATCAGACCAATTTTATGAAATATATTTTAAACAGGCAACCTTTAAATATTTTGATGCTTTTGCTCAGCTATATTATAATTAAGATAAAAGTTGCAGGTAAATGTACAAATGACTTAGTAGTAAATTGTAAATGCAATTCTCGACTAACAAAATACTGCAGAAAGTAAGGCGTTTGGGTGTCACCTGGGCCAGTCTTCTTCCTCTTTTTTGTTAACTCTACCATATAATAAGTGCAAAAGCATGTGTAGAAATCAAGTGGAAATGCTGCAGAAGGTAAAATAAATGAAGAAATGCTGTTCCTTATGTGTTCCCAGGCCATGTGGACTTTACCATTGAAGTGGAACGAGCGCTGCGTGTGCTGGATGGAGCGGTGCTGGTTTTATGTGCAGTTGGAGGGGTCCAGTGTCAGACCATGACTGTGAACCGGCAGATGAAACGCTACAATGTCCCCTTTCTCACCTTCATCAACAAACTGGACCGCATGGGCGCCAACCCAAGTCGAGCCCTGAAGCAGATGAGGTTCAGCTTACACATGGAGATGTTTACCTTCTTCCATGCACACTAAAACACACCTGATCAGTTACACATAAAATGAGCTGCAGTCTTTCTTTAGGGGAGATGTTAAAAACAACAAATTATGATCTCAAACAAAACATCATCTTGTGAATTTGTCTGTGAGGCTAGTTGATACTGCATGTTTATTTTTCCCTTCACCCAGCAGACACAGGTCGTGGTTATTAAATACAGTATTAACAACCTGTAAAGCCAGGAAAACCATGATATCTATAATGTAACACATACAAACCTAAATTCCAAATCAAAACAAAAGTGGACTAAAGAAGGCCTTTACACCTAGGTGCACAAATAGTAATAGTGTGAACTTTCATGTGTTTGGCTTTTAGTTGCATCACTACTTAAAATGAAATGAAATATTCCACAAACAATGTTGTAAGCAGCTGTGGTTTCCTGTTGCTTGTTTGTTTCCTAATTTTTCAAACTCATTTTGATTTCCTGTTTCTTTAGAACCAAACTGAACCATAATGCAGCCTTTGTAAACATTCCTATTGGACTGGAGGGGAACATGCGTGGCATCATTGATCTTGTCGAAGAGCGGAGCATGTACTTTGAAGGACCATTTGGGTGAGTTGTTTTCCTCTGACCATGAAAAATCAGTTTGTATAATTTCACAGTTTTTTTCTGCACTATATTTGGCAACTACTTCTCATTTTACACATCCTCCTAAATTGTGCCTCAGCTTTACACCAAAGACCATGAATTATAAGCTTGAGTGTTAAATTCTATCGTGCATTTACAACTTCTGAGATCTGACCTTGAATGACATAATGCTGATTGATGTTTTCTTTCTCCCTGCAGTCAAACATTACGCTATGATGAGATCCCTGCAGATTTCCGTGCTGAGGCTGCAGACCGGAGGCAGGAACTGGTGGAGTGTGTGGCTAACGCTGATGAAATCCTGGGAGAGATTTTCTTGGAGGAAAAAATTCCTACCAATGATGACCTGAAGGTTTGTGTCTTTTGCGGGGGAAGGACAAGCGAGGAATCTGATGGATTTAAATTTCCAAAAAAATATTAGTATTGTTAGTATAGTATTGTTCTTAATGAAAATATAGAAGTCCGCTCTATTAGTGTGCATTCACGTTCATCTGTAGATCTGTCTATTCCACAGTTTGAAAGAGTGTCTTGATTTCTAGAAAAATATTTTTTAATAGCAGGAGGTATCAGTGTTGTGCATGTGTGTGAATCCTTCACATTGAGCTCTTTATAATAACTATTTCTCAAATACTTTTTGATATTACAATTGAATAATACAGGCACTGTATAGACCACTCATAGTGCTTTGGGCTAGTGGGCTGAAAGCTAACATCAGGAGCTGACATGCCAGGATGTTAAAAACAGTATATGTGCATTGAAAGGGCTTATTGCAATCTGAAGGGCAGTCATAGGTATTCAAAAAAGCAAAAGTTTGACTAATAACGATGCAGGGTGAAAAGTTAGGGAAAGGCCAAAGTTATTACCTTTCATATTAATATGAACCTGAATCTACGTACAAGGGTTCATGGCATTCTGGCCATAGTTTAAGGCAGCTCACTCTTTAAAAGATAAATGTCAAGCTGCTATAGAACTAGAAAATGATTAGGAGATCAGCAAAGTAATTTGGTTATGAATTTGCTAATGAAGTGAAGTGAATGCACTTAATGAAGCGCTCCATTAGCCGCTTTATTTCTTTAACAATGAAAAATGTGCCAAACTGGAACACTTTTAAACATTGTGGTGGTCTTGACCATGCTGACCAATTTTAAAATACCTCTAATAATGGCACTTTTGAAATCAGATTTCTGAGCCATCAAGTGTTTCATTAATGAAGAATGAAAATGTTTTGCAGCAGGCAACAATTCCTGATTCTATGGTCATGTCCGATCTTTCAGGCTGCAATCCGCAGGGCTACGGTGCAGCGTCTCTTCACCCCAGTGTTAGTGGGCAGTGCACTGAAAAACAAGGGTGTTCAGCCTCTGCTAGACGCTGTCCTGGATTACCTGCCGAACCCCACTGAAGTCAAAAACTACGCTATTCTCAGTGACGAGTGAGTCGGGTCCTTGTCCTTGTGTCAGCAATTTCTGCTTAAATAGTAATAATAGAAATAATAAGTTCTTGCAATATTTTCTGCACTAATGTCAATGTGACTTTGCTGTTTTAGAGATTCGAATGAAACCTCAAAGACTGAAATGGACCCTACAAGAGACTCTTCAAAGCCCTTTGTTGGTCTGGCCTTTAAACTGGAGGTGAGTAATAACATCTGTTCTTATTTCTGCAAATTGCGCAATAGGAAAGTCTCAGTGTGTCATGCTTTGTTGTTAACAGGCAGGAAGGTTCGGTCAGTTGACGTATGTGCGTGTGTATCAAGGCTGTCTGCAGAAGGGGGAATACATCTACAACACACGCACAAGCAAGAAGGTCAGAGTTCAGAGGCTTGTGCGGCTCCATGCCGACCAGATGGAGGTGAGAACAAACAAGCGCTCGTCAGCAGCCTGTCGGAAAAGTTTTTCCATCAGTTGTTTAGAGTTTAAACAGCCAAACAGGATGAGTGATCAACACAATTAAGTTCCTCTTTTTGGCTTCAGTCAAGTGTGTAGATAAGAACCACATCCCCTGTGACAACATGCACCATGTTTCCATCTTGCATCAAAACAAGATATGAAACTTCATCACGAACAATGATAATAACTTTAGATTTTGTCCAAAATTTGGTCTTCATATTTTCCATTTTTTGCCATCCTATCTGTGTTGCTTCAGGATGTGGATGAAGTTTATGCAGGAGATATTTGTGCTCTGTTTGGGATTGACTGTGCTAGTGGAGACACCTTTACATCCAAGACCAGCTCCACTATTTCCATGGTGAGTAGTTTTAGTCTCTTAACTGAGTATTCAAGAAACATGATCTTTTATTATTCTGGAAATGTGTTAATTTCCTATCGCTTTGTCCAATAGGAGTCTATTTACGTCCCAGAGCCTGTTATTTCAATGTCCATGAAGCCAGCCAACAAGGTAAAAAAAAAACAAGTATGTGTTGCAAATCCCCAACTGTAGAATATAAGTGAATCCTTTCCATTATTCTTTTTGTGCAGAATGACCTGGACAAATTCTCCAAAGGTATCAATCGTTTCACCAGAGAGGATCCAACGTTCAGAGTGCATTTTGACACAGAGAGCAAAGAAACCATCATCTCAGGCATGGGCGAGCTGCATCTGGAAATCTACTCCCAGGTCTGCGCTGTGCAAGGGTGGACGTCATGTTAAATACCAGATGTAGCAGTAACTTGCTTTGAGGAGACAGTAGATTCAAAAACATTATGTGACCTATTTGTCTTTTTACTGATAGTGTAGATTCAATCTTTGGTGGTATAAAACTGCAGGGAGAAATTTAGTCAGCGTTATCTGGTCTGTGATATGTGCTATAAAAAATGCAAAAAAACTTAGGTTTTCTAAAAATGCTGTTTCTGAATCATTTAAGTAATATCAAAAATCAAATGTTCTTCTCTCTAGTTAAGAGCTCCAAACCACCAGTCTCTGCAAGAATAGTCCATTTATGAATCATCTGTAGTCGATTTACCTTTTTTCTTTTTCGTTATTGTTTTGTTTTGTTGTTTCAGAGGATGGAGAGGGAATACAACTGCCCCTGTGTGATGGGAAAGCCCAAAGTAGCTTTCCGGGAAACTATCACCACTCCTGTAACGTAAGTCCTAATTTCATTTTCAGTTTTCCTCTGAAACAGCACAGCTGTCATGTGGGGTACCGCAGGGCTCAGTTCTTGGACTGGGCATGTTTTTATTGTTTATTTTCCCTTTAGGACTGATAATTGGCCAGTTTAAAATGCCAATGCCAAATATCCAGCTGTATTGCTCATTTAAAGTTTCCGGGTTTCATAAACTATCTTCTTTATGGAGCCGCTTGACCAGTGTTAAGCAGTGGCTAAGCGCTAACTTTCTACAGATGAAGACTGAGACTTAAATTTTTGCCCCAGAAAACAAGATACCACTGACCAAACATTATGCCAGTACTCTGGGCTGCTCGGTCCAGAAGAGTCTTCGGAACCTGGGTGTTGTTTTTGACTCAAATATGTCACTGAAGCATCACACAAAACACTTAAAGTTAATGTTTTTTTCCAGCAGAGCAATATTTCTAAGCTGAGAACCCTGGTGTCAAAGGCTGAATTCGGAATGGTTATTTAATTTTATTATTAACCTTTATTTAACCAGATAAAAAACCCATTGAGATCAAGATCTCTTTTACAAAGGTGACCTGGCCAAGAGGTCAGCACTACACCTTATAAATTAATACAATTTTAAATACACATTACAAACAATAAGTTAATGGCTGAAATAGAGATGGTTATCCACACTTTTATTTCTTCTCCCCCAGATTACTGTGACAGCCTTTTTAAATGTCTGAGTCAGAAGGAACTAAACCTCCTTCACGTTGTCCAGAACTAGGCTGCAAGTCTCTAAACCCACACTAGTAAAAGATCACACATCAGCCCGGTTTTAGCAGCACTTCACTGGCTCCCGCTTCATTTTAGAATCCATTTTTAAATCCTGGTCCTGACTTTTAGAGCTATACATGGCACAGGTCCCACCTATATTTCTGAAGTTCTTAAATTTTTAAATTGTACACGAAATATTAGATCCTCAGACCAGTTTTTACTGCTTGTCCGCCACACTGATTGATTCTTTGAAGCAGTGGCTCCCAGACGTCTTTGCGCTCTTTAAAAGAGAGTACAGTAGAGTCATTTAAACAGCAGCTAAAAGCCCTGATGTTCAGCCTTTTAGTTTGATGTAGGTTTTTCTGAAAATCTCTGTTTGATTGTTTTTATGTTTGTGTGCATGGCTGTGTGTTGCTCGATTTTTATTTTCCTATTTGAGATTTTATGTTTTATCTGAGAGTTTTTCTTATTTGATTTTATTGTGAAAAGTGCTACATAAAAAACTTTACTTAATTGTATCATTAAAACAACATAACAACCAGTTGAAACAGTTGCAACATCTGTATAACCCATGTAATTTTACTGAAGTATAACAAAAAAGCAGCACAGTGTTACAATATTGTGTCATATACAGTATGATGGATTAACTTCTGATAGTTGTACATATGTCCACATCTACATAGTTTAAAAGGCTTTGTGCATCGACAGCACATGATGCTCGTAGCACTCTGACATTTTAATATTTGAATACAAAATGTGAGCGTAGTTGTAATAGGACCGTAATGAAAGTCAGCAGTTTAGGTTGTGCTTGGAGGTTTTTCGCAGTGGCAGCGAGGAAGCTGTTCCATCTGCAGCACTTTAACTCCATCTGAAGGCGACCAGGTGAACAGCAGTTTCCAGTGAAGGATTTCCTGCAAAACACACATTCACAGGAACATAGTCAGTGATAAGTGCTGGTGATCTTGTCAGCCTGCTGACATGACTAGCTACTTTGTCAACTGGTCATTTATTAATTGTTTGAATCCCCCCGGGAATGTTTGATGTTGCAATTGCAACTAACTACTTCAACCAATCTTCATTGAATTCTGTGCAAGATCACATTTTAAAACATCGTCATCACAAACTAGGGTAACTTAAGCCCCACAAATCAGAAGAAGGTCCCTGAAATCCTGGAGGAAATGATTGTTTACAGCTTTCTAAATGTTGGGACTAAATTTTTCCTCTCTGTTTCCTACATGTATTATGAACATACTAAATATGTGTTTGAGTTGCACATGATAACTGACATTGACCATGACTGTTTGCAGAACTTAAAATTTCCATTTTTAAGTGTATGAGAGAGTAAGGGCAAAGGGTTATAATAATACTAATAAGTATTTACCTGGGACACAATGTCATGCAGCAGTATGGTATAGTCAAACTTCAGCTGCTCATTCTCAGTTTCCTGAGAAAACAAGAGGAAAAACTGAGACCAATGTGAATGTTACAGGCTTAATTCTCACTGCACATTAATTATGAATTGTGCCCTTTAAAGGGAAGATACTTATTCAGTCTATATGGGAAGGATTTTAAATAGTCACAGACAATTACATTTAAATAAAATAAAAAAATGGCATGTTTGGTTTTAGGACATTAATGAAAATCTTTGTTACGGTTGTAAAAGTTTCACATTAACAAACACGATCATTTAAGTAAGCAGAGCAAACAGCCGATAAAACGACCTACCAGCTGCGTGACGTTGGCCACCTGAGCCACGTTGTACAGAGTGTTTTCGGTGGATTCATTCAGCATGATGAAGCTGGCGGCCACAATGCCCAAGTGCCAGAAAGGCTCCATCTTTGGCTCCATGTTTCCGTGGCTGTCTGTCAGTAGTTGTGAAGATAGCTTGTTAATTCATAATACTGCATATATCATATAGAATATGACATGCTTTGTGTGCACAATGACCAGAGAAGTACAGTTTTAGTATTTGATTACTCATGATGGGAGTTATTTGTGTCCAAAATAGTTGAACAGTGAGTTCACCAAAAAACTGCAAAGCTAACAATGTTGAAATCCAAAAAAATGCAATTTCAGCCAGTGTTGTGCAATTTCTGACTTTCCATGTAAATTAATAGCAACAGCTGTAGAGTTTGTTTTATTGTACATACCAGGCAAAGGCTGTGTTGACAGTTGGCTGTGGTTCATCTTGTACTGTTGATACAAGGCATACTCTTGAGCTTTAGTGTCGATTTTAAGGACCTCCTCACATGAGACCTGGACCTCTGGAGAGCGCAGCTTCTCTCCCATTGGAAACAAAACCTCTGCAGAGCATTTCTCTGTAATCTGGATGATTTTTTTTTCCAAAAGAAAACAATTGAATTAAGGAAGCAAATAGAATAAAGTATGGTTTGACAAAGAAGTGGAATGGGGGGTATAAAGGAAAGGTGTAGTCCAAGTGTTACCATGGCAACCAGTGAGTCAAGTTGCGCCACACTGTTGTTTGTACAATCTAATATAAGGCTTCCTTTATCTGCGGGTTAGTAAATCTTGTCAAACCTGGTCAGACCTGCTCACTGTAAAGTCAGAGAATATACAACTGTGTACTTTATACTAAAACTCATGCCTAAGATTTGCTTGAAAATAGTTTTGTAATCATGATGTGAATGATATGGCTATAACTCATAACTACTAAAGATACATGTGGCTAAACGGGGATTTTGCCTGTGCCTTGTTAGGAAGTCAGATAAACATGAATAAGGTTTAAAGCAAATCTTCAAAATGCCATCAGATGTGTCCTGTAGTTGGATTCCATGTCACTTTTTTAAATCTCAGGTCTGAGGCACAAAAGACTGATTGATTGATTGAGAAGTCAAACCAAATCTAGGACACATTGGTGAGAACCACTGAATTTGTTAAATGAGTAAGTTTGTTTGAACCCTGGGTGTGTCTTAATCATGCAATGTCCCCTTCAAACAAGCAATTGTACATACGTTGTGGAGAAACTCCTGCACTGAGATCTCCAGCTGATACTTTCTTCCAGAGTCTGCTACATCCTAAAGAAGAAATCGTGAGCCGTCATGTTAGAACTGTAGATCTTATCTAGAAACGAACATCGAAGGCCAGGTTTCTAGAGAAAGTGTGGCCAACCTCTGCGTGCCCGCTGTGGACCTTGTGCAGTTGGAACAGCCTGTACGGTGAGCCGTAGCGGGTGTTGAGGTAGTGCTGGACCACCTTGGCGGCCCTCTGAGCAGGGTAGTGACTGGGGTTCAACTTCCCAGTCGCCATCACATCCTCCACAGCCTCCTTGTCTATTAATATGGTCTGCTGTTCAGAGAGAAACACAGCATCGGTGACGTGAGAGGAAACCGTGAGGAGCAAGGAGAAAATGATAAGCAGGGATGGGCTTCCAGTCCCTGAAGAACTTTGACCCTCAGGTGTTAGCAGGGTGACGTGTTTGAACATTCACTGACAAAATTGGAAACAGATATGTTTAAGTAGAGGATCTGTACAGCTGAAGAATCTGATTAGGGAGTTAAACAAGGAACCGAACTTGCCTGCAGTTGTTGTAGAGAGACTTCTTTCAAAGGTCTATCTGTTCGGTGTTCAGTCAGCTGCTTTTCATGCAAGATTACTTCCCACTTCCTCCGACGCTTCAGAGCGCTTTAAGAACTGCCCCTTTTTAAAGAGACAGTGCTCTTTGCTGTGTCTTCATATCCTCTCTACTCAGCCAGCTTTGCGACCCTAAGAATGTGTTTTATTCTTTCATTTTCTTTCAGTCTTTTGCAACTAAATGAAACTAGCCTTTTTTTTGTGGTTTGATCATGAGTTAATAGATTAATGACAAATAAAGGTGTGCAACACAATAACTACACAGACAAATGTAACAAATTCTGCATTGATAAAATCCATCGCTGACAGATACCTGTGTTATTCTTATAGCAGAAGTGACACCAGAAAATATGTCTCAAAGATGACAACTTGTGTCACTTCCTCCAAAATGTGAATGTTCTGCTTTCCCACAGGTTTGACTTCACTCATAAGAAGCAGACTGGTGGCTCTGGGCAGTACGGTAAAGTTACTGGGGTCCTCACGCCGTTGGAGACAGAGCACTACACCAAGCTGGAGTTTGAAGATCAAACTGTCGGAACAAACATCCCAAAGCAGTTTGTACCAGCCGTTGAAAAGGTACGCACAGACTAACTTTCCTCAGGCAACATATACGTTTAGAAACTTAATTTGATCACATTTCTCCCTTCTTGCTTTGCATTTCTTCAGGGATTCAGAGGGGCCTGTGAAAAGGGTCCCCTGAGCGGACACAAAATCTCAGGAGTCCGATTCCTGCTCCAAGATGGAGCGCATCACATGGTCGACTCCAATGAGATCTCCTTTATCCGTGCAGGAGAGGGCGCTCTAAAGCAAGGTGTGCATTCAGTCAGATGAGATTAGATCAGTTATTGTTTCATTTAATGTCATTCTGCGTGTGCCTCACGTGTATTGTTGTCAATGTGTTCTAATGTTTCCTTTAATGCTTCTTCACAGCTATGGAAAAAGCCAACACCATCATCCTGGAGCCAATCATGTCTGTGGAAATTGTGGCACCCCAGGAGTTTCAGGGAGCAGTCATTTCTGGTGTGAACCGTCGTCATGGCGTTATCTCAGGACAGGATGGGGCTGAGGGTTACTTCACTCTCTATGCTGATGTGAGTCCTGTTTCCACATGCAGCGTGTTCCTGCAGTCTTTAAGCTTCCGTTACCCTTTACTACCATTTGTACTGGACTGATTTCAGCCTGTCTCTCCCAACAGATTCCACTAAATGACATGTTTGGTTATGCCACAGAACTACGCTCCTGTACTGAAGTAAGTTCAGCTGCGGGCAACCTCAAACTCTATAATCCATAGCCCAGTTTCTGATTTACAGGTGACGTTTAAATCAAAAAACACTAAGCTGCGTAGAACCAGTACACTAACCCTATAAAGTCAACCTAATATTTTCATAATAAATGTGGTGTTTTAATGATTTAGTTCCTGCAAAAAAAAAAAAATCTCTGAGGACTGTGGAACATGACACTACCTTCCCCAGTTTTTGTCTCAGTCTTTGTCTCAGCCTGCAGGTTGCATTAGAGGGGATCCACAGTCTATAAACCAGTCACTGCTGCTCAGAAAACACACCTATCAATTTACACTTGCTGCAACTTACTAAAGCATTAGGTATTAAAATGCTGTTTCAAATTTTTTACTGGGGAGAAAAATTGGTCATATAGATTCCGACAACATTTGTAGTATGTTCTCATTTCAAAACCTAACGTCTTCTATCCTTGTTTATTCAGGGGAAAGGCGAGTACACCATGGAGTACAGCAGATATCAGCCTTGCCTGCCCGCCACACAAGAAGAAATCATCCATAAATACCTAGAGGCTACAGGGCAGCTCCCTGCAAAGAAGAACAAGTGGAAGAACTGAACTCCTCTGTAAAAGTTTTGGAAATGACCAACATCCCTCTTTTTAGACACATTTTCGGCTCATCATCATTTGTTACTTAACAACATGGCTTTCTTTATTGGAGCCAAACAAAGCTTTTACCTTTGTTTTTATAACATTATTTTCCTCTCTATTGCCCCTGGGAAATACTGTATTTATTACCTGGATTTTAGCAACCGGTGACCTCTACGCTGTGTAGCCAGCATTGTGCAAGATGGTGGTTATAGTCAAGCAAGCTGAGTGTGTTGTCGTGAGACACAGTTATATAATGACTTTTGTACTGTGTACAGGATGGTCTTAATAAGAAATAAGAAGGATTTCAACAATGCTGCATATTCATTTTTTGAAAGGGTATTTTTCTTCTCTGCAGATACTCAGAAAGTTCCTAAAAGTCTTTCAGAAATGTCTGCATTACAAAAATTACACACCAAAACTGGTTCAAACAAACAAAAAACGTTTTTTCTTTTTTTAATCAGACCTACTGTAGTTTTTTCTCACCTGTCCAAAGATCACTTCTTTCTTTGGCATCTGAAGGACGGCGTTAGGATGAGGTGACCTGTCCGCCGATGCAGCTTCGGGCCGGATCGTCACACTTTGGCTCCTGGTTATCCCCGTTAACACAGCAAGAACAGCAATAGTCACAAAACCCATTTTATGTGCCCTAAAACCAAGCACTAGAGGAAAAGAAAAGGAAGACTTGTGTGAAAGAGCGCAGGCAGGCAGGGCTCTTCTCAAGTGTGGAGTTATGCAATGAAGAGGAGGAGGAGGGGAAGCAGAAGAGATTGTCCAGATCCCGCTGTCTGTTTATTTCCTTTCCTCTAAACTAAACAAACCGCTCCACTGGAATCTGGTTCTGTTCTCATGTGAATCACTTAAGTTTTCAGCCACTAAATGTTTTAACACCCTCACAGGAAGAAGCGATTAGCTTAGGAGCAGTCATCCTGTTGGAGCTGCTGCTCGTGCAGCAGGCAGGATCAAAATGAGCGCGTGATAGTTTGCAGTCTTGCCTGATCAACAGTGTTTAATAAAACATATCCTGGAAATTCATAGTAATTACAACATAATTTCTACACAGGTGAACGTTGCAGATTGTGCTGTAGAGTGATTGCAGTGTAACTGAGCACAGATCGGATTGTGTGATTTATGATCACACGCGCTACAAAATACTCAAATAGGAAATACTACCTCTGAAAACGCTTTAGACATGGATAAAAACTCATGATAATGTTATTGTGTGTATTGTCTTATTGTGTATTTGGTTAAAGAAAAGCATAACATTTTTAAAATTGGTTTTATTCTTGTGGAAAATAGAATTTAGTTGATCAGTTTAAGAGTGTGATTGAACCTATTTAAAGTGATTTTAAAATCCTCAAACGTCCTTAGTTCTTGTTCGTGAAAACAGAAGTTGACAAAGCAAATTAATCACCATAAAGGCAAACGTGTTTTTTTCATTGCTAATGAACTAATAGTTTTATAAGTGAATCACAAATGTTCAGAGATTGAGGATACACATACAGATCATTCAGATGCTGTGTTTTACTGACCAACAGCCCACAATGTTCTGTGTACAAGTAGCAATATATTCAGTATGTTTTTGGCAAATTGAAACAAAGTGACAAATGGATTATTAAGTAATGATATTGACTCACTAAAGTCGAAAAACCATTCACATTAAAACAAAAACTGAGGTGCAGTGGGTAACACTGTTAGAAACAGTTTCTAACATACCAGCTGGCTGCTGGTATGGATGTTGTATGTAGCTTAAATCAACTAAAAAACACTACAAAACTGATTCTCTCATAAGCATAGTCATGTAATTAGTGTGTACACTACTCCATACACACCAGGTAGGCTACACACTCAATGGCCAGTATATTAGGTACACTTGTACATTCTACTGCAGTCAATAAAACATCTCAGCCATAAATTCTACCTATGTTTAGTGCTCATTGGAAAATGGAAAAAAGTGCTTTTTGTTTGTAATACACACTAATGAAACCTTTATTTAAGATACAGAGCACATGTCACTCATCTTGCTCTTCTTTCTCCTCTTCTTCACATGATGCACCGGTTGGAAAACTGGTGCATTGTGTCCATTTGTGAAACTCCAACCTGTCTCACACACCTGATTCGGTTGTTTTTTGTGCTCAGTACTGTTATTCCCCAGCTGCACGTCCCGGGGCAGATTATCAATTAGCTCATAGAGGGTAAAGATGCTAAAGCAGATTTCATCGTAGGCTGTTTTAGTACCACACTCAAACAGGCAGGCGAAGGCCACAGCAGGTGGTGTCCCAGGTGAGGCTGGTAGCTCCAGGTAGGCCAGGTCAGAGTACGCACTGGGGCCTTCATAGATCACCCAGGGGCCACGCCAGCTGTCAGGGTCACGGGGAAACAGGCTGAGGAATATGCCAAGATCCTTGCGTGCAGTGGTCCATGTTGGATGGGAGTAAACTACCCAGGTGGGGGTGAGGAAATCTGGAGGGACGCTGTCATTAGCTGAGACAGGACTGTAAGGAACAGAAGTGGGGACGTTTGGAGGGGTGGTGGGATTTGAGCAGGTAATGCCGGGTGTCCAGTGTCTGGAGCAGTGTTTAGGTTGGTGCAAGTGATACTTAAGACTTTGAAATAGATGTATCGGGGCAGGAAATCCAACAATACTCCCATGGCAACCATTCCGAGGCTCCATCAGCCTCTGCACCAGCTGGCCCTCCTGGAACACTGCTCCATCATCCAGACTGACGGCCTGCACCCTGTACCCCAGTGTGCTGCGTGCATTACAGTACAGCACATTAGTCCCATCCTCTTCATCAACAGACACCATCTGACACTCCACGCTGTCTGGTCCTGGCACCGCCTGCCCAAAGCGCCAGGTTCTCCCATGGGTATCACTGTGAAAGCAGAAGGAGTGCGGAGTGGTCTGACAGAGCTGTCCGAAACACTCTTTGCACTCGATGTGGTACGAATAGGCAGGAATGAGCAGGCGACCTGATTTCAGCTGAATGCCATGCCCAGGGCCGAGGGCGAAAGTGGCCCATTCTGCAAAGAAAGAAGAAAGGCACACGGAGATGTTGTCATATGAAACTCCGGTGCCTTAAATCCCTTTGATAAAACAAGTAGACTTTTATCAAGTCTGTCACACATGTTTATATATGCTGAAAAGTGGTTGCCATCTGATTTTTTTTTGACAAGTCATTATTCATGTGCAAAGGCTGCTGAAATTGTAATGTTTTCAAGCGCAAAACCGAAATCTTGGCAAATTTTACTTCCAAAGGTGGCTTAGGCCCTTTAATGTGTATAGTAACGGGTTGTACTTCTTTTAGCTTGTTGTAATCAGTGTGACAAGTGCAATGTTCTTTGTTTCTATCTACTGAAGCTGCAATAGTGGAGCGAGCAACACTTACACCATGAGCATAAAAAGAGAAAAAACACGGACATTTGTCTACAAGTCACAAATATGACTGTTTGTTGTAGTCTTTTTTATTAACACCTCACTAAGTCTGAGGATCTTTGATGGGAGTCAATGTCTGGGAGGCATTTTTCTTTTAATCCATTTGCAGTACGTTAAGATTTACACTATTTAATTGCACCTGAATAGTTTTAAAATATTAAGTTATAATATTCTGATTTCCACCTTAAATCTTCTGCTTTCTGCTGCTTTATTAATCATAATAGTAAATTATATAGCACTTTTATCCGAAGCGCTTTACAGTGTTTCTTCTCATTCATACATTCACGCACACTCACACTGAAGGGTTTGGGAATCGAACCATTGGCCCTGTGGTTGACTGCCTTACCTGCTGAGCCACAGCCGCCCCATAATGAATAATCAGACTACCAGAATGGAATGTTTCTGTAATAAATATCTTGTTTCCATTACCTTTAATAGAGTCTCCTATGACTTTCTTGGTGAGGTCAGTGACAGGACTCCAGGTGTCCCCGTCATCCGTGCTGCAGATGTAGCAGAGTCGAGTTACATTCTTCCCTGTTACAAGCTGATAGGACTCCGATGTGTGACCCAGTACCGCGATAAAGAACAAGAAGAGAGTACCGGTGAATTCATCGTACACAGGACACGGGTTCATTGACCGGTGGCCTGGCAGCAAAGCGGTGCCCAGGACACGCATGTCCTCCCACTGAAAAAGAAAGAAATGATAAGACAATAGAAGAAATGTACAATAAAATGATTCAGCAGTGATTTGAGCCAAAAATTGTCTCAGCTTAGCAAAGCTGCGGAGCTCAGACACAGAGACTGACCTCCACATAGTTCCTGTAGAAAGTTCCTTTCCTCATAACCAGCAGGTGAGCCTGAGAGTCAGACGGGCTGAGTCTCTCCTCACAGAAGGCCAGGAAGGATCTGGAGCGGGACAGGTACAGCAGGGCTGGGACTCTGTAGGTCACTTCATTTGGCTCCTTGTGGAAAAGCACCGACCTCGCAGGGAAATAGGGCGACCTCATGATCTCTGTTGTGTCAGTATTTCAAGGTAACTCCAAATCTTCAGAGAGGGAAAATGTTATTAGAATGCATGTTTTTGATAGAATCTTAATTAAACATTACAAGAACATGAATGTGCAATAAACATGCAGCTTAAAGAAGAAGAACAGGATGAAAAAAGATAAGAAAAGTTATACATACAATATAAATAATATGTACCGGTATTACATTCATACAGCATGTAGGTATATATAGTTATAAAATATATTTATTGCACAAGGACATAACTTGTCTAATTTTATTTTAAATCAAGAGATGCTGCGATAAAATCTGGTCACAGTGAGAGAGAGTCAATTGAGCCCTTATCTCACTAAACAATCTCTGGGAAAAGTCGAGTGTCAGGCGATGATAATTCATCTGTTACTAATGTGGATTCTGTTTGCTCTCTCAGCCATTGCAACAGTGATAATAAACTTCTTCTATCTGAAGCTGGAGCCCCTGCATGAGCTGTTAAACATCACAGTAATTTTGGTAACACAAGCAAATTTGTTATTAATTTACATTATCAAGAAAATGAAGGCTACATATTTAAGCATGTTCTAAATATGAATGTAACTCAAAAAAAGAGGCCACTTATCACAAATATTACATTTTAACAATCTTAGAAAAAGCCTTAATCTTTAATCTCCTTAATCTCTTAAAATCTTAAACTGTCAAGCTATTTGTTAAAAAATTTACACTTCAGCATCACAGTTCATGAGCACAACCACACTTTTTTAAGCAAAAAAGTAAATATCTACATACAAAATGCTCCATACCTACATACAAAAGCTCTGGGAGACCCGCTCCTGCTTAGTCAGGAAATACAGTGTGTGTCAGAACTTGAATGTTGGGTCCACCGTGTGCTGTGTGTGTATGTGTGCGTTCGTTTGCATGTGTTTTCGGATGAGGCTCTGAAAGCCACGGCCTCTCCTCTCTGCTGCCTATTCAGGGAGGCAGTACTGCTCATTGACCCAGAAATGCACCGTACTCATCAGATCTACAGCTTTGGATGAATCAGCGAAGAGCAGCCATTGTGAAAATGGTGATTCAGTGACGTGCCTTCCCTGTGTCCTCTGTGGGTTTTGACTTTCTGCAGAATGTGAAGGAACTGATATTGTGTTTCCCTTTCAACTGGAAGCGGACTAACATTACAGTTGGCTTGTGTCTGACGCTTGACCTGTCTGTAATGCACAAATTGATAATAATTAATACCTAAATAAAAATGTGGTTTATTTTAAACTTTGAAAAATAAAGAAAAACGTTCCTATCTTTTCTATTTCACAACCCTGTCTTATGAAACGTAAACCTTTCTTCTCGTTTTACTGTGCTTTAATGTTTTCTCCCTGACATTTTTTTGCTTGCTTTGTACCTAACTTTTCACTTTGAATAAAAGTGTATGCTGAATGACTAAACGTGAATGTAAATGCAATGCACTTTATTCATAAGAAATACTATTCAGTGTTTCATCAACATGACAAGCCAAAAGTTTTTTTGGTGTATTGGTACTGAAATATCAAGAATCAGCAAATTATTCATTGATCACTAATATTTAATAATCCCACTTATCTAAAAGGGGTTTGATGCACAATTTAGAGGCTGCTAAATCACACAATAATATAAAGTATGTGAAGGATTTAAAGACATTATCAACTAATACAACATAAAGAAGAAGACGTGCTCCAGAGAAACACTTTCATTTTACATATTATAATTTAGAATGGAATGATATAAACAGTAGCTCTAGTTTTAATTCCGCCAATCAATGACGCGATCTAAAAGCGCCGTCTCATGTATTGTGTGATGTCATCAATCGGCGACTCAGTCCCACATGTCAGCCTGGCGATACATGTTTTGGTGCAGCTCGTCCCAGGTAAGGGTACAGTATGTCTCTATTAATTAAGTTATGAGTAATGGTTCAACACTGTTACAAATTATTTTAATGTTCACAATAACAACAGTGTGTTTGTTATAACAGTCAATTCGTCAGCTAAGGTGAGAGCTAAAGCGATTAGCTCTTAGGCTAACTAGTTAAAGATGCGTCCTGTGTTTGCAGCAATTGATATGCAGCATCTTACTTACATAATTATGGTTGTGTATAGAACTGCCACTTATAACAAACCCAGTAAAAAACCCAATAAAAAGCCCACACAAGAAAGCCCTTTCCCTTAAACGTGTGTACATTTCTCGTCTTCAAATTTTGTTTTTATGATTTGAAAACATGACTCTCGGTTTTAGATATTATATTATTATACAGTGGTGGGAGAATGACTTAGATATTCATGTGTAAGCAGGAATAACGTTATCAACTTGTAGAAATGACTTGCTAAGTAAAAGTCTAAATCTGCATAGTAACTCCAGCTGTCAAACAAATGTGATGTAAAACTACAATATTGGCCTCAGAATTATTGGCGGCTATAAGTATGTGGTACTTCCTTGTAATGTCATTATTTGAAAGCCAAAACCAGCAAAGGTAAATTTAGCCTCAGCACTGAAGTGTTGATTCAATGTTTAGGGCATTTGTTTGGCTCCAGTGTGTGTGTGTGTGTGTGTGTGTATACACACACACACACACACATATATACACACACCTTTCACATCACTATATTTCTATGTGAGAATTACAGTAATTTAATAGCATGTGATACTACTGCTTCTTTTGGTTAAAGGTTGTTCAGTGAGGCAGTTCAAGTATGGCCAAGCAGTGGTCTGAGGGCCACTCCACATCCATCTTGTGCGTGGGAGCGTCTCCAGGCCCTGAGGGTCTCCTCGCCTCAGGCTCTGAGGGTGGAGAGGTCACAGTTTGGAGTCAAGAAGGAACCATCATAGGCAGACTCATCCTTCCTGGTGAAGAGGACAGCACAAGTGTTGTGTTTTCACCTGCAGCTCCATGCCAGTTGTACGTGTCTCACGGAGACACCGTAAGAGTTCTTGACCCGAGGAACCTGAAGGGCCATGTGGAGGAATATCGGGGTGCAGGCGAGGAGGAGATAAATGCTCTGGCACTAAATGAGACAGGTTCAGCCCTGGCTGTGGCTGATGACTCTGGGGCAGTGCGGGTACTGGAGCTTCCTCAGGGGAAAGTGTGCAGGACTCTTCGGAGGCACACTAATATCTGCTCGTCTGTGGCTTTCAGGCCTCACAGGCCCAATAACCTGGTGTCTGCCGGACTGGACATGCAGGTGAGGAAGAAGAGACGTACAGATTGTACTGATTATCTACATGTCATTCACTTCTGTATAAGAACACATTTGATGACATAAACAATTTCTTAGATCTCCTCCAGTACATACATTTTTTGTGGATTATACTTCTTCTTAATTGTAGGATTCAAGAGAAACTCTTTCAAAAACTGATGGCAGCTGGTGTCAGTGAATCTAGGTGCTTCTGGAGTTTTTTTATTTTTGTTTGCAGGACAGGAAGCAAGTGGTTAAAATTAACAGGTTTTCTAAGGCACTTCAGCTAATGTCAGAATTCCACATGGTTGCTGCCTTTCTCCATATCTGTATTCCCTGTACACAAATACCTGTAGCACTTACAATAACTTAGTGAAGCCTTACATTTTCAGCATGTTGGAAGGAGTTGAACATTCTTGTGAGCTGTACAGTTTATAATCTTTGGCTCAACTTTATCTCAAGGTTTATGTTGTCAAGTGTTGTTTTCTGACCTGAATTTGCCGAGACAAATTCCAAACATTTGTTGTTGTAGGTGATGCTGTGGGGTCTGCAAAAGACTCGTCCCCTTTGGACACTGAACCTTCAGGATGTGGCAGAGGAAGAAGATGAGCACCAGCAGCGTCCTGGTCAGCTTTTCAACCCTCCACTGGCTCACTGTGTTTCTGTAGCGAGTTGTGGAAACATTTTGGGTTGTGCAGCAGAGGATGGGCGGGTGCATTTGATGCGAATCGGCAGTGGTTCTAAACTGGAACAGCAGGGAGCAGTCAAAGCCCACCGTCAGGGAGCCTCACAAGCCCACTTTATAAGTTTCCTTTCCCATCCATACTGGCTTGTCACTGGTGGGAATGACGGGCACGTTGCTCTTTGGGACCTCAGTAAGCACCCAGTGGTGGTTCCAGAGGGAAAAGCCAAAACTACATTGACAGGACCCCAACGCAAGAAGGGTAAAAGCAAGGCAAAGAGAAAAGAACAGTCTCAGGGCAGGGAAAAGCCATCAAATCCTGAAGCAGAGAAAGAAGAAGTGGAGGACGAAGTGGTATCAGAGAAGTCTGGCCCCAAAGTAAGCATCAGTCACGGGGACAAGGTGAACTGGCTGTGCCCTGCTGTGCTAAAAGGGGAGCCCAGTGTGGTGGTAGCAGATCAGAGCTGCAGTCTGTCTGTCTACCCTCTTTCTCTTCTATAGAGTTCTGCACGATATGTTTGAGTCTTTTTTTTGGTCATAGCAGTACACTTTTATGACTTGCTGTTTGAAGTTTGAATGTGTTTGTGAAATTATACAATTCTATAGTTTTTAGAAACTTGCAAAATCTTTATATTTGACTATTGTAATAGTCACAAAGTTATGCTACAGTGGCTTTAACTTGCTGTGTTTGGAGAGTCTCAAAAATAAGGGTGTTCTAACCACCAGACACTTCAATTAGAATATAAATAAACTAATTTTGTAAATAGAATACATGTAAAATATTTTATTTGGAAACCATTTGTGCCATTTATAACAGTGAGAGTGAATATGTCACTGTATTAAATGGTAGCTCTCCCCCCCAAAACCTAAATTGTTGACAGAAACTAGTCACAGCTTTGGATGCACTATAAATTGTCAGCAAACATCACAAAACTGGATTTATGAAATTTTATTATAAGCACATAGTCTTTCTGATCTCATTTAAGCTTTACTCACGGATGTAGTCAAAAAAGTATCATCCTAAATGTGTTTTGTTTCTTGAATTTGCATTCTGAATTTTTGTAAAATAAAATGCATTTTTAATGGGCTGCAAAAGTAATGCAATCTGCATTCCATGCTCAACTTTGTGTGCACTGCTTTTATAGATTAAAAAAAAATCCTTCAGTCTAAACCATATGCCAAAAAAAATCAAAACAAAGTGAACCCTGTTGCCAAAACGCAGCATGTAGTGTGTTACATTACATAGTTCACTGTGCTGTTTTTAAAATAAAGCTTTGCTTTCTAAAGGGAAATTCATCTAATGTTCCAAAGCAAGGATTTTTATTGTTGCATAATGATTTAATTTTGTTTGCTGTACATTAATCATATTCTGTGTAAAGTCTTGCTAATCTGATCTATGATTTGTCACCATCAACATCTGAAACTTTTTATTGTTCAGGTTTTATAAACAAGTCAGCTATCTTTATGACTCCTTATTGATACATTCAAATACATTGTGTTCACACTGTACTTTCAAAAAATATTCTTAAGCAAACAAGCAAAACATTTGTACTCACTACAAGAAAGAAGGCACAAGGCTGACTGTTGGAGTAAATGAATAAATGCACTTCACACTCATCTGTTTTTGCAGGGCAGCCTACAGGTCAGTCTAGCTGAGAGGTTAAAAATAATGAAATCTTACATAATCTGTGATAAATTGCAATTCTATAGAGCAGATATTGTTTCACACAGTTATTTAATTTGTATATTTTCTAATCAATCCAAATGGAGCATTTTAAGGTTGTTCACAGTAAGTTCTACACTTGAGTAACATAAGAAAAAGCTAGACCATTTCCCATCACGTTCAGTCTTTGATTTTTTTTCCTCTCCTTTAATGTCCTTTTATGTGTCATGTGTTGACAGCACAGATAACTCGAGTTGCTCCTGACAAACACATCATCCACTAAGATCCATCCACCTTCTGATTACTGAGGTGACAGCGGACGTGAAAGATGTCAGATGTGAGGTCTGGGCCTTTGAGGCGAATGTGTAGGATCTTTGATTTTACAATTTAGCCAAGCTCTTCTCCAAGCTCTCGATGTCTGCGTCCCCCTCTTCACCCTTGCTGCTGCGGGCGCTGCACTCTACAAAATCCACTTTCATGTGTAGCTGGCTGAACTCAAAATCCTTCCCTTTCTTCCCCAGATACACACTGCCACCCACAGAGCCATCCTGAGAGCTGAGGGCAGCTGAGCGAGTCACTCGCAAGGTGTTCCTGTGAGGACACGAAGCAGTGTTGAGGCATCTTAATATGACAGTACTTTAATAAATCTGCAGTGTTTATCTAAATTTCCACACAGTTCAGTGTAATAAGCATAAAAGCAGTTTGGGAAAGGCTGTGTAGAACATGGGTTTTAATTATATAGGCGTTCAACATGGAAGAAGAGACTAATAAAATGACTCCACTGTTGCATTTGGGATGTTTTTATGGTTTGACCTTTTGTAGGGACTAAAACAAGTCTGTTGCTTCAATTTTGGAAATGTATTAAATTGCTACAAAACATCAAAAGCACATTTTAAAACCCCATTTGAAAATCAATACCCAAACATTCCCAACCCCTGAATCCAGAACATCTATGGCTAAGATTTTAATTCTGTATAGTTAAACACCTATTTAAATAGCTCTATAGTAACACTAGACTTTGATGAACTACCAGCAATCACAAAATTGCCACTGTTCAAAATGTCCAGAAGTTGTGAATGACACTGAATGTTACTTTATATATAGAAACTTTGGTAAACAACTCTGATTACATAGTGTGAACTACTTACAGTTCCTTTTCCAGCTGCTGCTGAATCAGTTTAGCTGATTTTGCCATGGTGATATCTATAATGTGAAAAGAAAAAACCCTGTAAATTAATGATTGTGCTACACATTAAAATAAACAGTTTTATGTGAGGGCTGAGATGACAAATGAATATTTCAGCTTTTGCACCTTGTTTATTACATGCCACCAGTAGAGCTGGAGCATTTCTGAAAATCACAGTGTCTGTCAACAAGACGTAGAGGAACTCCGCCACGTCCCTCACTTCCTTCTGGAAGATAGCACTGTCCACCACAAATACAATTGCTCTGAAGAGGTGGGCGACAAGAGAGAAAGACACACATCAGCTTTACCTGACTAACAGCACATGTGTTTGGAATACACGGTCCGTTCTGCTCTCACCTGGCTGCAGACTTGAACTTCTCCAAATACTGAGAGCGAAGACTGTCATGTCCTGGCAGATCGATGAGAGTCCAGCTGCTGCCCTGAATACAAGAGGGATGCTCTTCATGATCGGGCAGTAACAGAGAAGGGCCGACGGTGATCACAAAGCTCTCACACTTACCCGGTCGTTTTTGGCTTTATAAGGAGCACTGTTGTCAGTGATGGAGGTCTGGGTCCGCTTGGACTTTCCTGACACCAGCTGTCAAAATATGAAATGCACAATTATTACAGCTGAGCATCCTGCGACAGACAACGTGGCAATGGCGACGGCGTTGCACATCAGCTCACCCTGCTGAAGAGAAGCGTTTTCCCGGAGTCACACAGTCCGACCAGCAGCACAGCACTTCGGACGGTCTTACTGGTGAGGAAGTACTTCAGGAAAACTGAGCAGACAAAGCAACGAACAGCGTCAATGGCTTATCATAATTTTATCAAAAACATACACTGTTGATCAACCAAAGTTGCGTATGAAGTCTGATGAATGTCAGAGAGAAAACTAATTGCTGTATATTGACAGCTGCTGACGCTCACTTTAGCGTAGCATATAGCTAGCTCCCCAGCTAAATATCTCAGCTAATAACTTAAAATTGATTTGAATAAATCGACACTGGGATTAAAGTCAACGCTGAAAACACGTTTTCCAGTCAACCCGACACTTTGCAGCCAGCGACGCCAAGTTAAACGCTCCGCTGGCCTAGCCTGCTAAGCTAATGTTAGCGGTAGCACAGTTAGCCGACGTCTCACCGCAGGTGATGACGACCGCCGCCAAAGCGACGATAAGTCCGATGAGTAAAACGGGATCCTGCTCTTCCAGCTGCAGGCGCAGGGATTCAATGTAGGGTTCGAACGGATTGTCCGACATCTCCGTGTCTGCCTTCCCTCCCATGTTGCCCCCCGTGCTGTCTGCCTCCATCTGTCCGCTCACGCTCATGTAAGACACGTCTCCTTTCCCCCGGAGCCCGCACAGAGGGCGGCGCGTCGGCAGGGGGCGCTGCCGCGCCACGCTGCTCGTCCCCCCGGCGTCGTCCCGCCGTGGTTCCGGTACCGGCGGCCAACTGGAACCAGCAACAGCACAAACGGAACAATCCGGTGTCACTGTCGTTTCCCCCGTTTCGTCGTGTGTAAAGGAAATGGGAGCCGATTCTTTGCCGAAATAAATGTCAAAGATCTCGAGTCAAAAAGATTACAACTGTTGATTCACTAAACATAAACTTTACAGTACAAAAGTAACATAAGGAAATAAACTTTTATTTTTGCGTAAATTAAAAACACAGTCACGTTTATACATGTTTACTCTGAACATAGACTTATCCCATTATAATTAATGATCTTCATCACTCCTTGGTGAACATTTCCACACCGCTTGTCTAGTTGTCTACTTCATCTGTTTAAATGCATGTAAAAGTTTATGAACAGTATATAATAATACTTGCATTAGTTTTTGTTTCTATTTCGTGTCAGAAATTGTTTATTTACACATCCTAACATGCTACTGGATGGTAGCGATGGGGTTCTCGCAGCTTTATGCGCCGAAAGAAAAAAAACACAACGCGCTTTTTGACAAAGTGCTGAAAAAAGAACAGAGAGCCCATCGGATTGTTGTGTAGTTAACTGTCATCGCTGAGGGCTCGTGGTTTTCGATCGGGACCAGATGCGCTTTTACGCGCTCCGTCTCCGACCCCTAACGCGCCTTTTACGCGCACTGGATATCTGACTCCTCGGCACGATGTCAAGCGTCAGAAAGCCGCTTTATTCCATAGGAAGAGCTCGTCTGTCATTCATTCTGGGCTCTTGAGAGCGTTAGTTTGCCTCTCGTCGGGAACATGGAATGGCCAACTCCTTAACTGTATCCGTGAGCTTTGCTCAGGCTTTCCTCCCCTTTGCATTCCAGGCAGAGACGTATTTATAACTTCGAGATTTACTTGAAATCGTGGGCGTCTGCAGATATCTTTATCAGGGATAAATCAGCAGGAGATGATGGCTTTACTGTGTCTCTATGCGATGTGCATGTGGATGATTCTGGTGTGTCCCTCGCTGGAAACAGGGTTTGTGTATAACTTTCCAGGAATCACCGTGCAGCGGCAGCACATCAGGTCGGAGCAGAGCGGCAGCACGGGACCCCCAGGCGGCGGATCCCGTACCCAACTCAGGTGAGCGGTGTCACAGTGTTGCTCGAATGCGACGTGAACATGTTAAGCCATAAAAATGGTGAACACGAGACTCTTCATGGAATCTAAACGCGTGCAGTCTGCTAGTTTTGAGCCATGCACCACCCTTCTACCAAAGCTCCAGCGATTCCTCACCATCTTTTCTCCTGTATTGTAGGAACTGGTGCCAGTACACTGTTTCCAAAACAGTGTCCTGCCAGGTGCACAATGGGACAGAAACCTCAGTGCAGAGAGTGTTTCAGGGCTGCAGATGGCCTGGACCCTGCACCAAAGTTATCAGGTGCTGTATGCTCAGAACTCTCACTGCTACTTCAGCCAAGTCTCCTGCTGAAGAGCAAGGACTTTCGCTGCTCATCCTTTGTTGCTTCGACTTCTGCTGTAAAATAATGACATAGTTTGTTACCATGCGCTGTTCTCCAGCTACAGGACAGTCATCAGGCCGTCTTTCAAGGTTACCTACAAACAAGTCACAGCACTGGAGTGGAGATGCTGCCCAGGTTTTGTGGGAGAGAGCTGTCGTGAAGGTGAGTTTCTCGTCTGCACAGCACTTTCATTCTTCTTTCATGATGCAACTTTTTTCAAACGTTGGACGAGGGGAATTGTACACAGTATGGTCAGAGACTAATCCTCTCAAGGCCTGGAATAAAAGCCATGTGTTCGCCTGAATCCATCTGTGTCTTTTTAGTAGCACCAGGCAGTTTCACCCACATCAGTGCCTTATTTATGTTTGGTGGTGTAGTCGGCTCGGTTGGTAATCGTAATACTGTGCAGCAGTCGGCTTCTTCGTATGTTTGTAAAGTTGTTTTGAATTATGATTTAAAGCCTGCTTTGGATTACTTTTGCGAACACGACCTGCAGGAAAACAACAGTTGAAAGGCATCCTGTGCTCTGTGGTCTTGTACATTTTTCTTTTACAGCCGTGTGTTCAAGCTGCTGCTGGGCATGAAAGAATGATTAGAATCCCAGCCTCCCTCTCGTTCTGTGTCCTCCTCTCTTTTTTGTGTGCCTGTATGCGCACTCTTCTGCTCCGCAGAGCACAGAGGCAGTTTCGCCTGTCTCCGAATGTCATCATTACAGTCAAAAGAATGAATGAAAAAAGCTCAAAGGAACATCCAGCAGAGCAGCTTGTGAAGTGGGAGGTATAGTCTGGGTTTTGGTGGTGGGCAGCTCTGCTCCTGGATACCACAGACCGCTGACTCTGAGCCTAATAAAGACCAAAATGTTCACCCAGGGGCAAGTCACCACACTGAGCACGCAGGAAAGGAGCAGGAGGGTGGATGGAAGCCTCCACTCTCCTGTTTTTCTACATATATATAGATGTATGTACCCACAGGCCAACACCACATGCCTTCACATATTGTCTTTTACATGGTTTCCTATTCCAGGAAAGTTATTTGGTGCATTACCAGCTTGGATATTTTGTTTTTGTTTTGGGCAATATAGCGATTAGTGCGTCATTTAAAAACACTGGTGTAGTCTAGAAGTTTCCTCAATGAGCAAGTTTTGCCTATTTGTAATGATTACTGCACCTTGTTCCATTTGCTAAATTATTCATTGTTGCATTTGGATGGGCAAGATTTACCACAAGTTAGGAAAGCACATATTAATACTAAAGGAATAAACACAGACGTTATTACAAACCCTTTGGAAACTATTATTTGCTCGGCGGAGGATATTATTCCTCGCAAAGATTAACATATTGGTATATGTGCCGAGTAATGCCAGAGATTATGGTTCACTTGAGACCAAAGTGGTTGCAGGAGTGTGAAGAAGTAATCTGACTGTTTATTTAACGTTTGCCGAAATGTGTTTGCATGTTCTAATGGCTATAGCGCAGGGGGAAAATCACCTCCATATGGAGAGACAGAAGGCCAGCTTGGACTCAGTGGGGAAACCCTAAAGACAGCAGCTATATAGTGGGGAGGTGAAGGAAAGCTGGCAGGAGGGACTGTGTGTCAGAGCTGCACAAAGAGACGGAGGAGAAAAAGTTAGGACCAGTGCACATAAAACGACAAGGTGTTACAACTGGCAGATGCAGAGACAGCTGTGTAGCAATATTTAAGTAGTACAGGAAAAAAAAGTGAAGCGTGTGACGGTGTTTTTGTCCCATAGGACTCCAGCTGCTGCAAGCTGCCCAGACAGCAGCAGAGCAGAGAGCCAGTTCTGTGGGAAAGTGGCCCCACCGAGGTTAATGAGCATGACAGTCCACCAACAGGTCTTTGTAACATACAGAACCGGGCTAAGATCAAAGAACAGCTCTGAAAGGCTGGTCCTGCACATGCAGTTTAACCTCTGTACAGCAACAACAAGTTGCTGAATTCAGATACAGCATGAATAAAGCCACAGGAAGCAGGCAGTTGATCAGCTTAGCTTAGCAGAGAGATCTCCCAGAAGGTCCTGGTGAAGAAAATAGCCCAGCACATACGTCCAAAAACTAGACAGAGTCAGGCCAGGTGTTTCCCCATTTTGAACTCATTGGCTGTTAGCGCCACCTTCGTATGTGCTGTGCCGACGTGAGGTATTAATCTCCTAATTAAACTCGCATCTAGGAGATGTGTGTTTGTGTCCTCATGTCACTCTGTCAAGCAGCTCTGTGCTGCAGAAATCTGCTACGGGGGCTTGAGGCCAGCTGCTTTATCAGAGCGAGAGAGGACAGCCTTAACCAATGAAGATGACATCACCTCTGGTTTTAGTTTGATGGGGTCCTGGCTCCACTTCAGAAGGCCCAGAGGCTCTCGGAGATCTAGAGACAGGATGCATTAGGAAGGCTGGAGTTAAGTCTCTGTAAACCGAGGCAGTGCTTGACTCATTCCCCTCTGCACAGTCTTGTTGTCTGCATCTTCTAAACTCTGAATCAATTTTTACACAACTTATTCTTTTGTTACCATTTTTTTCGGGTGAGGGGTAGGATTCAAGTTTTGTGCTTCTTCACACGAAACAGATGCTTCACAGCTCTGTTGAGATGTTTAGAGCTGAAATGCCTTCAGCGCTTGATTACTCGATCAGGTAATGGACACAAACCAGACCTGCTATTGCTGCTTTTCTCTGTCTTATGTGATACTAAACTGAATGCCTTTGCAATTTGGACTCTTGGGCAGACATTTAGACAATTAGAATACCTTGCCTTGGGCTTTAAATAATCAGAACAACGATAGTCATTACACGCAGCTCTAAACATGTTTGGCATTAAGCACTCGAATCTGCACAAGTCTGAAAAACATGTTACTGTAGTTCAAGATGTTTAATGAATCAGTCATTAAATCTACACTGGCCAGATTATCATAGTTGGTTTTGGCTTTTACAGGTCCTCTTGTGTGTTCCTTGCATTTGTGTGTGAGTCTCACACTCAGAATTAGCTTTTTGTTTTGTCCTGGATAACCTTCTAAAACTCCCAAAGCTTGTGGCCAAACTCCAAGGTCGAGCTGGTCACAAAGTCTGAATTTTTTCTGTTCTTGCTAATGGAAAGTGGGTGTTTTCTGAATACATTTCGTTGACACCCTGACCCAGCGATATTCCTGACAGCCTGGTTTGTGCTGGCTGTGTACAGTGCATCTTAAGATTTACATCTTGCTTTCAGCAGTGTTGAATGACGGCATGGAACACATTTTAGAGAAATGTGTTTGTAATTTCCCTGCCGGTGGCCCCTGCCCTCTTCCCCCTTGCTTCATCACAGCAGAACCCCAGTGTCTCTCTGCACTCACGATCACATTAACAGTATGGATTCTGGGTAATGCCTGCGTATGGGAGTCTAAAAAGTCTAAAAAGAATTATTGCCAGGACCACCCCTGGTGAGAGCAGTGACGTTCGTCCTAACGCTAAAGCCCAGGAAAAGAAGTTCAACGTAGTTTAACGCCGCACGTGCTAGCGCAGGATGTCTTTTCTTTAAACAACGGTAATGATGCATTTCATTAAAGACGGGAAAGGTGGCTGAGAACTTAAGGTGTCAAATGAGTTGATCTGTTAATTTGCTCTGAAGCTGTAGAATTTGCAGCTGGTTTCAATCTGTGGCTAAATGAAGAGGAAGTGAGAGAAGTGTCATAAAACAGAACTTGGAGGGATTATCTGCTGAATATATTATGCATCACTCAGAAATCCGTTTGAATTCTTCACTTTTTCCATTTGCTCCTCTGCCCCTTGCTGCACTTATCACAGCTGACCCCTTTATCTTCCCCGCTGCCTTACTTATCTAACTTCCTTTGTCCTTCAGATCTCCTGCTCTCCTCGCTCTTCTCCTTGGAGTAAAGCGATAAAGCAGAACCATATCCTGCATGTGCTCTTCAAGACCACAGCCCAGCGTGATGATATGACTGATGTCTGTGTTACATCCCCAGTTGTGCTGGAATATAGGTCAGACAGTAGCCTTTGACCTGCTGGGAGCTATGGGATAGCTCAGCTGTTGCTGGTGGTGGTCTGAGCTGTCTGATGAATGATGCTCTGCTCAAGCTCCTTCTGCGGTTTCTCCTTTATTTTACATCGCTTTATCATTAGGCCTTACCGCCTTTTAAAGACATCTTTCCATTTGTGCCTCTGTCTTTCCGTCGGCAGCTCCGCACATCTGTTTATCCAGAGCCAGGCAAAAAGTGTCTGAGATCCCAAAAATGTTCCATAAAAGTTTTCTGAGACGAAAGACAACCACAATTCCACAATTAGTGTAATCTGCAGGATTCCGTTGTTTGTTGGTTGCATCATACTGAAAAATTGCTGCTTATAGATGTAAAAGGGTTATGACAGGTTTTGTGGTTATTTCTATTTAGGTCTTTATGCTAGGCACACTTCACACTATGTGCACACAAAAGCAAGACTAACAGCCTGGGTAACGTGGTCGGGGATCATGTAGAGGGCACGCTGTCCAATCACATCAGAAATCAAAAGTGTTTATAGTTGGTTCTAATGGTTACACATGCACATTCAATGAAAAGCAGACTGCCATATAGTGTGGGGGGAGGGGTGGCGGTGATTGCCTGAAACAGTCGGGATAACAGTGCACATGTTCAGACATTTTTTTCTCATGGAAGCCTTTCACGATGCTGCTCTCGCTGAAATGTGAGAGCTGATAAAACAAGTTCAAACCGTGACTCCTGTCTCACCTTAGTGCAGCTGATCAATCACAGTTGTTTCTAATGCTCGGTGAGACGCAGCCCCCGCTATAAGGGGGAAGGGGGTTTTCCAAAGCTATTTGACCATCTGACAACTGCTCCTGAAGAAGCATACTGAAGCCATGCAGCCCTAATTGCTACGCCATCACTTACTCATTAAGGCTGATGGGAATAAAATGAGTTTAACGGGAATCTGTTCATAAACCCACTATGATAGAGAGGCAATAGATAAAGAGTCACTACTCAAAGTTACCAAAGTTCATGTTGACGAGCACAAAGTTTTAATGGTGGTCCACACAACAGTAGCGGAGACCTCTTCCTCTGACACCATTCAACCTTATTGTTTCTGGACTTTTTCTGCTGACAGTCTTTCCTCGGATTCACACATCATTTCGTAGCACTACGATGACTGCACGCCTGTGCACCCGCACGACCATCCATCTCACTGTTGCGGACGTGCTGCTAACATTTCAGCGCTAGAGCAGCACTGGCGTGGAAAGCTGGATAGTGCAGCTTGATGAGATGACTGGATGCATTCTGGCAGCATAAGGAAATGAACAAGCAATGAGGTTTATTCTCAGATTGCTGTTTAATAACTCTGCCTATCGAGTTTGTGGGCAGGAATGTCAAATTAATATCCGTGCCTCATTGTGGTCAAGTCACTGAGCATATGTCGTTGGTGAAATATGTTTCTCTAATATTCAGGCAAAATATAAGATTACCCAGTTTTTTTTTTACTTGCAAAAAATTCTTTTTATAGTAATTGTGTGTGGCATGTCAGATGGCATCAGAGTGGGGAGATGGTAAATGGTCCCATTGTGGACTCCTAGAATCCTCGGTTTTCCAAAGAAGTTTTGTCCATCGCCCTCTGCCAGCCACCGCAGTCCAAGCATGTGTGTGATTTAGTGAGTGAGAGTCTCTGACAGTATGTACGTGGGCATGTCTCTATAGCCTTCTGTGGACATATTTACTCTCAGTACCATTGTTGTGAGGACATTTTGGAGTTGTCAGGACATTTTAGCTGGTCCACACAACTTCAAATGGCTTTTTGAGGGTCTAGACTGGGGTTTAGGGTCAGGGTTAGAATTAGGTTTTTGTTAGGGTTAGACATTCAGTTGTGATGGTTAGGGTTAGAGGACGGGGCTGGGGATTGTATTATGCCAACGAGTGTCCTCACAAGTATGGAAAGACAAACGTGTGAGTGTGTGTGTTTGTGGGTGTGTGCGCGTGTACTAGCTGTTCTTCATGCCAGCAATAGCTGACCACTTGCTTGCTTGGGCTGATACACAACAGGCTCCTGGGAAGCAGCCAGCTCTCTTAGGCTTTCTGTGGTCTGCACACACACACACACACACACACACACTGGGTACACACTTGTCTGTGTATCTTGGGGATGTGACAGCAACTCTTAAGATGGTGCAAGAAAATGTTTCAATACCTCATCCTTCACACATACAGACAGAGCGAGTGTTTAGTGGCACTGAAAATGACTGTCCCCAGCTGTGTGCGTCATGGTTTGTGGTTCCGCGTGGTTGTCTGTGTGCAGAGAAGGCGAATGACTTGTTTTGATGTGAATCCAGGTCTGTGACTGTGCCTGGAGTCTGACTTACACTCTTGGCAAAATCTCCTGTGCTGTCTTGTACTGTAGATCACACAGTGATAGCAAAGATAACACATTAAACAGGCCTGTGTTTTGTAGTGTTCTGAGATGAAATATGCTCTTTGTTTTTCACTCTTCTGATGTTTAAATGAAGATTTATCTTCCAAGAGTTTTTAATCATATTTACACTCCGTGTTTTGCCTGGAGGGAGTTTGTTCCAAGCAGCCAGTCTGCTCTCATCTCTCAATTTTCTCCGCCAGACTTAACAGTTGAGCTTATCACATAAGACAAACATCAGCGTTGCTTCTGTAATAGACATGTAATCCATTTACATGGTGCATTACCCAGTTATCAGATGTAGATTTTTTTAATTGCATTTTATTTGATTAATGTATTCTGTGTCTGTGGTCACTTAATATCAACTAAATTTTCTTTCCCACGTCTTGTCTCTTCTATGAATAACAAAAATCTGTTGTAGTCTTGCACAACCTTAGCAACTCATGAAGATCAGGGAATTTGTAGAATTTGAATATTTCAAACAACTGCTCAAACAGACAAATCCATCCTTCTTTTTGGAGCAGAAAATCTCCCCATTCTTTCTGTTTATTTGGCTTCCCACTAAAGACAACACGAGTTTGAGTTGTTCCCATGAGCTGAGTGCAGTCCAAAAAAAATAACCCTGGCTTATGTTGCCATGGTGTAATTATGGATCCAAACAGACTCGATAGCTGTGGTCCCGTTCTGAACATCAGCTCGATCACAGCGGAAGTTTGGTCTTCTAACCCAACGTAATTAAATTCCAACTGCAGAAAAGGAAATGCCAGCTCCAACCCTTTGGAAGTAGGAAACAAAACAAAAGGGCTTTGGTTACACTGATGGCAGATTCAGACCGTTGTGGTGTTTTCCTGTGGTTTGTGTTTATGACATTAAGGTACAGCTAAATTAGGTTATTCTTGGGCAAAAGATGAATGCTGGACATTGAGCTTGTCATAAGCCTAGAAGAAGCCTTCACTGTGTGGAAACACGTTGGTGGGGGGATAGTATTTTAGTATTAACAGGGTAACAGGCTTAGTACAGCAAGAATAACAAATGATTACTAAAGTTATAACCAGGTAAAAATAAGAACAATCAATAAGAGTTTGACATAGGAGGCCAAAGTCACATGGGTAATATTGTTGAAACTATACACCAAGAGGCACAGTAATTACCTGGAAACACTGGAAGTAACAGTTTCTGTATTTTAGTAGAAAAACAGAGTTGTAAAATATAATACTTACTGTAATTTCCTGGCACAGTCTGTCGCAATAAAGATGAAAAACATCACTAAGCCATAAAATTGACTGGTTTCTGCTTTGTTAATTACCAGGACAATGTTTGATAATATTTTAACAAAAAAATATTGCATCCCAGTACTGTATATTACCAAGACATTACCCCATACTACCTTGTTTCCACTTTAGCATTCTGACATTAGCATTCTAATACAGTGTGTTTAGGTAATATTGCCCCATTTTTAGGTTACCCTAAAGTGCAGGACTGATGTGAATTTCATTCATTTTGCTGGTTTTGGAGCCAATTATGGTGTTGGATAGAAAAATCGAAGGATCTCAAATCAAAGTTATTACAATTTCTCTTCAGGCGAGCAGATAATTGTCTAACCGTCCATGCAGCAGTTAAGACATTTCAATCATAATGATGGATCACCCCGCAGACTGACAGACATTGCTATTCGGAGAGTCACACCACTCATTTGGCTAAAAGCTAAATGCATCGTGACAAAATATCTCTAGGAGTGCATCACAGATCGAAGCAGTAACAGCGAAAGCGTGCGGAGGGTGGAGACTTCCTCTGGGCTGATGATGAATAACTGTGGGGGACATGAAGGCATATCAACTCATCAATCCTTTCACACTGTGGAGCCCGTGATTGCCCGCAGTCTTGCCGTTGTGATGTGTGCGGCTTTAATTTCCTTGCTGTAGTCGCAGAAGAAACCTCGGTGCACTCAGTCACAACAAGCAACTCGTGGGGTCATTTTGGCCTCGGCGGTATTTAAGTTGACGAATCCTGAGGAATGTGTTGGAGCTGTTGACTGTTGTTTCTGTGCGTGGCTGTGCTCCAGGCCCAGACTCAAGATGTTGAAATGAGGCATTGAGAAACCACACCCACAGTTCGCTGCACCAATGGAGTAGATGAACATGAATGTGGACATTGAGCCTGTCCTATTTCAGTCGAGCAGAAACCTCGGTGACTGGAGATGATGGTTTAGACAGACCAGAGCTGTTTGGGTCATTCTTGTTGTCGCGTTGGTTATTTATGAACACCAGTTGTTCCTCATTCTGGGTATCCCTGCCATGGCCGCAGTGTGGGTGGGTTCCATTTGTGGGACTGACAGCTGACATTCCAGGTTGCTTATGAGCCATAGTACAGAGCAAAGGCTTAGATTGAGAACAAATACAGATGGTTTTTTTCAAACTGAAACTGGGTTTTTGATATGGTACTACAGCTCTCATAATGCATCCACACCACAAGGCATTTAGAGGTATCCGCGGTTTCAATGGGTGGTTTGATTTGCGTGAGATACAACCGAAGCATTCAAAAGAGACAAAAAAGCTAGTGGCAAACCATGTTTTATTGAGGCACATACAAATAAATTTTGTAGATCTGTCAGCCCATTTTCAACCAAGAAACCAGAAAAAAACATGATCAAAAGAGCCTTTTTTAAAGTGTTGATGAGTCTGACATTGTTGTGTTTAGAAAAAGACCAAAAGACAAAATGTGTTAGTCTGTTTCTCAATACTTTCAAGCCCTCTATTACAAATATCCCAAATATTTGGTTTTGTTTTCATGGTTGCATCTTAAAGTTCTGGTGGCTTCGCTGTAGCAGCCAACTGTTTTCAGCAGCAAAGCTCAAAAAGCTGCTGCTCAGCATCAATCAGCGCGACGACAAATGCTGGTGGCTGCTTGGTGGAGTGTTACGGAGACAGATGTCTACGGAGAAACTCAAAGATAAAAATATCACATTCATCAGCAGGATACAATGCATAATAACGTTCCCCCATATCATCTTGCTCATTTTAATTAACCGTTTTTTAAAAATAAGTGTCGTCCCAGCATAACTGGTTTCGCGCCCTGGCCGTCCGCGGCCTTTCTGTGTGGAGTGGGGTGCATTTTGTCCGGATACTCCGGTTTTCTTTGCACAGTCCAAAAAACCATCATGTTACGTTAACCGGTGTGAATGTGAGTTTGACTGGTTTTCTGTCTGTGGCCCTGAGATAGACTGGAGATCACCTCTCACCCAATGACAGCTGGGAAAGGCTCCAGCCCCCCTGTGGCCCTAATAGGATAAGTGGTTACAGATAATAGATGGAATAGATATTTTCAGTTGTGAATAATGCCGATTTGGTGCACTGGTGAATATTCGCAGCAACATACTGTAGCGTTTGTGGGACTGTCTTAGAACGGCTCATTGATGGGTTTATAGACAACATTGAAAAACAGAGATACATCAGGCCTTGAAACACAAACAATATCTATAGGATCAATTCATTGCTGGTTCCAGTTATGGTTTGGTTTATTAGGCATTTTATGGGTTAAGGCAATACAAACACCTTCAGCCTTAAAATCACATTTTAATACGGTGATATCAACCAGACACAACATTTTTAAGCAAATGACATAAAAGAAACAGTTTGTAAAATAGATTTCCTCTTTGTTATACATGCATTTGTGGAAACGTTATGTTGTGGAAATGAACAGTACGGATGGAACATGTGCAAATGTGTTTGTTTGCATTCGAACGTGGTACACACAGTTAATGGAGACGGATGTGAGTGTGGGCAGGCAGACAGACAGAAAAACATGCTGATTCAGAAGACAAGCAGGTGTGTGTGGGTGAGGGTCTGCGTGTGTGTGTGTGTGTGTGTGTGTGTGTGTGTGAGAGAGAGAAAGGATATGTGTCAGCAACAGAGACTTTCAGGTCTAATAATATTTATTCTCTGAGTGAGTGACATGATTGAAGGAGGAATTCCTAATAAATTCTTGGGCCTCGTTTGACGGGCATCGGCCTTGTGTGTCTTGGCTTGACCAGCCAACCGAGAAGCTTTAGGAACAGAAAAATACAGATGGAGGATCAGCAGCAGCAGCGTACGGCTGCTCCACCAAACTCATCTTTGACTGTCGCTCTCTCTTACAGAGTGTATGAACTGCACCAGCTTCACCGACATGAACGGCAGGATAACTGCCATCGAATCAAAGGTGAACAAGATCCATCTGTGTATGACAACGATTCAAATTAAATTCCATTTAAACAATTAACAGCCATAAGTAAACGGATGATTTGGTTTACAAATGTGTCTGAGATTTTCCGCTTTTGTTCCAGATCAAACTGTTGGAGGGACGTTCCTCGCTGCCGACAGTTAACGGTTTACCAGAGGGCTCGACACACAATGAAGTGGACACACCCCACCCCACTCCGAACGGGCCGCCGTCATGCCTGCTGCCAGGTATTAATAGATAAAATATACTTTCTAAAATATGTAGAACAGATGTTAAAAAGCTGTGAATGCACAGAATTCTGGGATTTTAAAGGAGTAGTTCACCAGTATTTCTGTCGAATCTCTTCTGATGCTTGACCAAAAAAACACAGAAATTGACAAAAATAATAACAACTACTATAATAATAACTACTTTGTTTATTATTTTTCCATTTTAGACTGTACAAAAGGAGACATTTAAAGATTTGTGCTTTTAGGAGGTTGTGATAGTAATTTTATGCAATGTGACTTAATGTACAAGAATTTACTGATTTGTCAAGAAAATATATGGCAAACAATTATTGTTTTGCTTCGTTATATGCCTTACTTATTGGCTTTTGTCACAGTTTTAGTAAAATACCTCCTTATTTTCACCTAGTCTCCTTTTCACTGTACTAAAGAACTTTGCATTTACAGGTTAGACATATGAAAGTAGATTGGCTTCATCCTGCGAACGGTTTTGGAGTTTGTTTGGAAATGTAAAATAACTCTCACTCTTTTTTAACTCATTATTTGTGATGCAAAGAAGAGTTAAACGTGAACCGTGATAACTTCCTGGGACACTTTTTGTTTTCACTTTTTTGTTATTTGAATATTTTTTCTGTACGTTTGACTCCGACTATGCCTCAGGGTGCAGAGGACCTCCGGGGCCCATTGGACCACCAGGAATTCCTGGTTCTGCTGGACCTCCAGGTCCAATTGGAAGAGCCGGCGTTTCTGGACCCGTTGGTAAAACCTAAATTAACCAGTCACATTTACTTATGACAGTAATTGTGACTCAACTGTCACAGCTGAAAAAACAATTAGACAGAATAAAAATGCTTTATTGTGCTCAGGACCAAAGGGGGACAGAGGTTTACCAGGAGAAACGGGTCTACCCGGCCCTCCTGGTCCTCCAGGTCCACCAGGGCCCAGCTCCTTTCCAGGCCAAATGCGGGGCGACGTTTTTCAAGTAGATGACCAAGGTGAGCAGACTATTCCATCCTAAATTCACAATTTAAAATCTGGACCAGTTTGTCCCTGATGAACCTAAATGAGAGTCCAATCGATGGAGATCTCGGACACGTGGTTGTACTCTTACCCAAAAACAACTTCAAAACCATTCAAGCATTCAGTTTTTAGATGGTCTGAATCGATGCCAGCACCACAGGTCCATTTCAGCAGTCTGAAGCACTCACTTACCTCATGCTTGTTTTCTCCTTGTTCATTTTTTGAAATCACTTTGTCAGGCGGAACACGAACCGCTTTCCAGCTGGTTTCTGTGTATGGGAAATAGTTTAACATGGGTACAGGTGGAAGCACAGAGACCAAAGCAGGCGGTATCTGTTACCAAATGTTTACCTTCGCGATACGTCTCTGTAGCGTTTAAACAAAGTGCTCACATTAATAACGGAGACGGCATTGTTTCTGAGCAGGGCTGGCTTGGATTTACTTTAATTGTTTCCGCGTGTTTTGCTACTGCTAAGCCACTGTTTACTGCAGTCTCACTTAACACCATCACCGACGATGGAGCCCAATGCAAGCATATAAATCACGAGATTAGCTCACAGGCTGAATCGATTAGAAATACATATTGAGGCATTTTTCATTCATCTTGTCCAATTTAATACGGCTCCCTTCGCTGTGCGCTCCACCATAAGACGGAGCTTGTGCGGTGAATGTCAACATGAGAATCATCGATTTCTCATTGTCTGTAACATTTAAATCTTCATTTCATTTGAAATACGGTATAAATGGATGGAAGCACAATCCTGTGCGCTGCAGCTACGTCTCTCACTTTTAATACAGAGGTTTCTCCATGGGGAGGCAGTAGAAGTCCACGCTATAATCATTACCTCATGAAGGCTGCTGGCTCCGATTAGGCTTTTGGCTGCGTCTGCCTTTCGGAGCCCAGGACTGTGTCTGCGGGTCTGGAACTATGTAGATTTGGGTCTGTGGGACCATGTAAGCTGAGGGGGGCCAACTGGCTGTAAATCAGGCCTAATTTGTTAGCTGTCAGCACAACAGTCTGCTTTTTGGGTAACAGGCCGTGGCCCGGAGCCAAATGCTGGGCTGGCTACGAACAAGGGAGGAGATAGTCTGCCACTCATGTGGAGTTTCTTGGGGAGCCAGCCAGGCTCGAGGAGACTGTAACATTAGAAAATTAGTTCCAGAGGGAAATCTGCTTCTTCAAGAGGCTTTCTGTGGACTGTAGCCATAATGTAACAGTGCTGTCTCAACACTGGGAAGACTGACTCTGAGCATATGTTAAAGTGGAGGGGAAGTGCAAGTGTGCTGTGGTTTGGACCAAATTCTATACTTTAAAACATCCTGCACGCTGAGATCAAGGCGTGACACCCACCTCATGCATGTTTTCTGTAAGAATATATCATGTCCAGGCATCTAGTGCTCCGTTAAGGGGGAGTCTTACCTCGGCCAGCTGTTCCTGTCGATCTCAGTCACATTCAATCCCACTGTTGACTGCTGATGAAACTGTGGCACTGACTGGCGACCCTTGATGTCTTAACTCCTCAGACCTTACGTCCTGACTTGAGATGTAGGTGTACAAATGCAGCAAACACTCATTTAAGAACCAAATGAACATTTAAAGAGTGTGCCTAAGATACAGGTTCAAACATAAATTAGCAAATTAAACAACAGGCTGACTGGAGGATCCCGATTTTTGATTCTATTTGGAATTTGATTCATAAAAAGCAGATGAACTAAATTCAGTTGAGAATGATTACTCTTCACATTTAATGCATCATGCGTGACCGCCACATGTGATCAGATTTTGCTTCTCTCATATTCAACTTTCACCCCTGTGTTAATAATGCTAATCCGCATTTGGTGTCTTAGTGTGTTGATAATGTATGAAATCTCTGTTTGACATATTCTGCTGTGTTTGGAAGATTTGATGTCCTTCCATGTACTCAAGAACTGTAGTCAATTACTTTTGATCAGATAGTCCATTATTAATTTCTTTGCCAAGAATGAACCAAACCATTCAGCCTCGAAGAGCAGTGAGAGGGTGGGGTCCTACAGAGGTGATGCAAGAACTCTTGGAGCTGGTAGCTCTCATATAATCCTGCGGTGAGCAGAGGAGATGATGCTGATCTCTCCTGGGGTGATTTTGTTGCACCTGGGCCCTCATCTGTGTGTTGACATTTGGGTGAGGCAGGGGGAAGGTGAGCAGAGTGTAGCTTCTGCTCATCTATATGAGAGGATGAGTGTAGCTTCTGATCATCTACATGAGAGGATGAATGTAGCTTCTGATCACCAGTTGTGCCACTGGTGTCAAAGCATCAAAGCATCAGAGCAAAGGAAAATGTACAGTACTTATATTATTTACTCACGATAAACACTGTGGGTTAAACTAAAGCCCAGCCCTGTGTGAGACTGCTGATCTGTTCAGGGTGTGCCCCGCCTGTCGTGCGAATGACAGCTGGGAATGGCTCGCCCTAATCAAGATAAGCAGTCAAGGCAATGGATGGATGGAAACGGCAATCGTTTTTGTGATGGTTAGATTGTATAGAACCAAATTAAACACACTTCATACCAACACTGTGATCATTTCTGTCTTCACAGTACAAATACCCAGCATTAGAGTTTTGGCAACCGGCAGCAAATGAGTCATGGAGATTGAGACCATTTTCACAAGTAGTTGATTGGTTGCTGTGTCGCAGCCCATGAGTCACTTCAGAAACTATGCATTGTGTTGATTATTGGAAGCCTTCACAGTAATCTGGTTTAATTGTAAATCATTTACGCCATAAAAAATACATTAATTCTATGTCATTCTGTTAACGCCAGAAGAAAGGTTTAGAGGCATTATTAGATTTTCCACAGAAATGGAAATGATTTTCAAAGTGGAAGTTGCTTTATAAAATTAAAACCTAATTTAAATGATATGCTGCAAATCCACCCTCCTAACGTAGTGATTAGTCCCCGTGATTATACGGTCCCTTTATCCTTTGTTCAAAGGTTGAACTAAACTTTCTGTTTAAACTTCTGTTTTTCCCAGAGGAGATCTCCATACAATCAGTTCCCATAGTTGGCCCTCCTGGTCAAACTGGTCCTATCGGCCCTTCAGGTATGAATATAACCTCTTTACAATCCACGTGTTGCAGGAAAAAAGCCATTTCAAACGCACATTGTACAGTCTAGTCATAAGATCCCTAAATGCTATGAAATGCCAAACATTTCATTTACAGCAGGATGTATGAGAAGAGAATGTTTACTTTCCTGGTTTAACACTATGATTTTTAACTCAGCATAAGCAAAACATACTGTATGTTAAAAGAAAGTCTGACAGAATAGAGCGCAAACTATGAATGTATACCTACAGTATTTCCTGTCATGTGAAAACATTGTTCCTAAAGTCAAATGAAAGTGAAGCAGTGTAAAAATGGGAGTCGAGTGGTTTTAACTGTGTGTTTATTTTGCAAACCCTGATAACGCTCTCTCACTGGACAGCATAATTTCAGAATTAAATTAAATGAAACGATAGCCAACTCAAACCTTTTAGCATTCCCCCCCTCACTGTGTGCGTGTTTTAATGACACCACAGGTCCTGCAGGACCGAGGGGACCTGCAGGGATACCAGGTCTGCCAGGACAAGACGTGAGTACCGGTCACTGAGAGCTGCTTGTTGATTAGCACAAATGTGAATTTGTATTATTAATTACCATGTCCCTCTGTTTATCTGACACAAGGGCAAGGAAGGCCTTCCGGGCAAGCCTGGGGATCCTGGGCCTAAAGGAGATCCAGGGGAAAGGGTGAGGCTGCATTAAAAACCATCCTCATTATTGGATTAGCAGGCTGGCTGAACAGATTTGACTCTGATGAGCTATCAAATGCTTTTTGTTCTAAGTTTTGTAAGTGGCCCTAGCTGTCATGCAATCTTAAACACATTAAAGGTGAACAAGCTTTTCTTCAAAGACTCACTCTGAGCCGTGACTAATCCCGCTCTCTCTCTCTCTCTCTCTCTCTCTCTCTCTCTTCACTGAAGGCCAGGCCTCACTAATCAGAGCGGCCATGTCGAGTCCCCTCTGTAGTTGGCTCGCTAATGGGCCTCAGTCTTTAAACCCGATCCCCTTCCTCTACTAGCATGATTTAAGATTGGAGATCTAGTGAAGAGGCAGATTAGCATGGAGGATAAGGAATTCAAGCTGGGGAAATGTGTGTGTGCGAGTCCTAAATTGTGTTTTCGGTTTTTCCTCTACCAGGGGCCTCCAGGTGTAAGAGGCGAGCAGGGCCTACCTGTAAGTATAAGGTTATTTTGAAATATACAAGGCATACACACACACACACACACACACACACACACACTTATTCACATAACAATATTGTTTTACTGTGTTTTCCCAGGGAGCACTGGGACCAAAAGGAGAGCCAGGAGAAGGCTTGAATGAGGTAAGAGACAGAAGTGTTTTTACCTCCTGAGCTCATTTGGAAAATGATGAACAAATTACCATGACGATGTTGTTCAGGGTGAGGCGGTGCAGCAGCTCAGGGAGGCCCTGAAGATCCTGGCTGAGAGGGTCTTGATTCTGGAGCACATGATTGGCGTTCATGGTCAAGGTAAATACAAAGACAAAGGAAAACTTTTTTCCCATGCATTCAAGATGAACATAAGTATTCATATATAACTGCTAAAATGTGTTCTTATTTCTTTTAAAGATGTGAAACCAAACATTTTAGGGGTAGTTTTGCACTGTTGGTCATTAAAACTTGTAAATTGTACATTGTAAATTTGTAATAGTTAAGTTTGTCTTTTCAATAAAGTCATAGTGTAAAAGTGGGAACATAAGCTCCACAGAAATGGCAAGATGTTTTTTTTACTTTATTTTTTTATGGATTGAACCCATGAGCCCATGATTTGTTGTCTTTTAAAAAGAACCACCCGAGCTGTTTCCCCTGTTTCCAGTTTTTGTGCTAAGCTAAGCTAATTACAGTCTCACCATGTAACAACCACAAATCATCTAAATGTCTGAATGCAAATGAACATCTTTAGCAAAAACTATTTCTGTTTCAGTGGTTTAAGATTCATATAAAATTGCCTGCACAGACAAAATAACACAGATGCGGGAAAGTCCATCATCAGGCCAATCAGGACCTCGGCTTTAATGATTTCACGTGGAACACCTCATGGCTTCTCTTTCTTGATTGGTCCTTGCAGAGAGCCTGATTAGATTTTTAAATTAAATAAATATGTTTGGTTTCTGAAGAGCCTCTGTGCTATTTTGTCTATATGTGGGCATTTTTTCTGTATATGGACCTTGATGCTTCTGGCCACAAGCACATGACATTGAAAGCTCAGCATAAAAAAAAAACACAAACCTTGCAAAAATGTCTGATTTTACTTTCTGCTGATTGTATTTTTGTTTGTTTTGTCTTTTTGCTTTCTTAGTTTACACAGAGAACTCTGAAGGATCTGGATTTGCAAGTATTTCCGATTCACTGTCTTTCTCTGCCACAGAAGCCAGACGCCTTCAGCCTTTTCAAACCCCATTTCAAATGCCAGTACTGGGGCAGAGACAAAGACGAGCCCCCCTTTAAGAGTATCATCTAATTTTGTATTGTCATGTTGATATTTGTGAAGGATGTTATAAATTTTGCTTAACTGGACATGCATTTTTCCATGTACACGTACGTTGTGTCTAAATTTACTGTCATAAATTCGTACTGTCGAAGTGAAGCTCTTTGCAAACATGAAATGTTGAGCATTTCATCCATATGAAGCCTGTTGCTCTGTTATTATTGTCTACATAACCTTAGCGGCAGCACTTTCATGGTGTTGTACAATGAAATGTAATCTCATAAAGTGTTATGATGGTTTTGACATATTTCTTTCCTCAGATAAAAGTCTGCGTAGTAAACACACCTGTTTCCTTGGCTCAGAGTTCCTGAGACCTGGACCCAGAATGAACTCTTTAGTGTCAAACACATTCTTGGAACGACCTTGAGGTTCATCTTGTGTAAGCCTGTCAAACATATATCTTCCTCTTTCTTCTCCCTGTCTCTCTCTTTGTGCTCTGCCTTGTTAAAAGTGAGGTAAGACATGACAAGCTGCCAAGAATATCTGCTTAAAATAAAGAAACGAAACGAATAGCATCTGGAGAGCACACATCTGGAAAGCGAAACGAAGGGTTGCTGCAACAGTTCCAGCGCCGGGTTCCAGTACACGGAGCTCTAAACCTGACAGGATTACACTGACTTCTTCATAAACTGCCTCTGAGATTTGTTTCAAACTGATGTGACTATTGTATAATACGTCTCTGAGAAACTGAGTCTTGCTCTCTGAGTAAAGCTTTGACCACTGTACAATTCGTGTTTTCAAAACTACACAAAACTGGAAAATGGCCTTCAGAGCCATCACCTGATAGTCAAGGTCCTTTCGTCCGATCCCGTAAGCGCAGGGTCACTACAGCGGATCATTAGTCTGCATGTTGATTAGGCTCAGTTTTTAGCTGATGCTACCCTTTACCAGGCTCGGGAGCAGCACTGCGTGTACTGTTCGCCTTTTAAACACAGCTGTACGTCCGTTTTTCGTTACGTTTGACTTGGTTAAAAGTGCTAAAATGTGTAACACAGCAGAAACCTTTGGACTGTTCGTTTTCTCTCTTTCCAGTCTGTGTGCTAAGCTAAGCTCAGCTGCGTGATGTACCTTTACAATATTGCTGTAAGGACATAAGAGTGCTTTGATCATGTACCTCACAGTAAAAAGTGTATTCGACTTTTGTAGTTCTGTCTCTGAGAAGTTGTGTTTTAAAGGACTGCTTTTTCCAATCTTGTGCATGTTTCTTTATTGCTTGTAATGGTTGATATGCTTTGTTGTTTAATTTGTAAAAACATTGCACTCTGCAGATATTTATCTGTCTGGATAATGAAAGCAAGATTAAAGTCAAACCAACAAAGGGCTTAATTTCTTAGCGTCGCCACTTTATTACACATTTATTACACCACTACTTCACAGGGTGGCTGTGACTATTTACAGGCAAAAGCTTTGCTGCAGCCCCTCCTCCTCCTCCTCCTCCTCCTCCTCATCTTCCTTCTCATCCTTCTGCTTCTTCTCGTCCTCCTTTCACTCCCGTTCTTTGTCCTCTTCGTGGGGGATCACATAACGCACGTTCTCGTAGTCAAGGTTACCATCGACATCCAAGGGCGAGTTTGTAAACATCTGATTTACCTGCGAGCAAACAGGTAAATGCTTTATTGCACTTTCCTCCGTTAGAGTCTGACAGCGAGCGCTTTCAGCTTTGCAGAGAAGGATCACACACTCTGCTACATCTACAGACAACAGCAGAGCTGGCTTTTGCCATTCACTTATCTCATCAGAACAGGGAGATAAGTGCGGTTATGTATCATTGTCATATATTCCACTCTGGCCTCTTTATGCATCCTTTCATCTGTGCTGTGCCTGCCTGTTTCTGTCTTCCTCCCCACGTACTCCTTCCCCTCCTCCTCCTCCTCCTCCTCTGTCTGTCTCCCTCTCCTCTTGTTTTTCCTGTCTATTGAACAGAGACATGTTGATATGAGGCCCGCTTGCACAGCCACAAGAGAACAACTCTCTGGTGCTTTTGATCAGCTGCAAGATCAGACATGTCCACCGCTCCCCGTGCACACTCCAGTGACTGATCATGCAGTATAATGGGCAGGCACAGACAACCGAGGATGCACACCCACACATGTTCTCTCTGTAGATCACACAAGCATGGGCACACACACACAAGCACCCAGCGGAGAGGGCCTGTGGTCCATGTGTTGGCTCTGCTCACAGCAGGGTGGCTTGTTTGCTGGACACAAGGGAGCGAAAGAGAGATGGTGTGTGTGATTTCCCCTTTCTTGCCCTTTTTTTTTTTTTTTTGCCTTTGACAGTAAGATGGATGATTGCAATCACAGGAGCCATCAGTGAGACAGAGCGGAGGTCTATGGGGCAGGGAGACACAGCCATGGGAAACCAGCCGTCAGATTACTGCACCTCGCTGCCATGGGAACGCCATGCTGTTTATTTGTGTAGAGGTTTTGTTGTTTCATATGCATTTTCTTCTCCCATTCCCCCCTCTGTGTGGCCTTTTTGTGCACAGAACATGAAAGGGTCCTCGTAAAATGTGTGTAGGCAGGGAGACAAGGATTGAGAAGCAGAGCGTTTACATTTCACAACATTGAAAGCCTACTGTAAGTTAATACGTCTCTCCAAACCAGTGCAAATGTGACAGATTTCACAGCGATTAGACTGGTCTCTTTGATCCCTTGAGAGAATGAGAGGCAGACTTTTCACTCCCAACTCAACGGATGTTTTTAAGAGAAACATCTGTTGCTGTACAAATGAGATTACTGTGTCCCCAGCCAGGGGCCATGTAGGTTATGAATGGCATTGTTACTGGAGAGGGGGTCTGGAGGGGAACTGAGAGGGATCTTTGTAATAAGCTGTAGCTGGTAGTTAAGGGGTTTAAATCAAATTAAATTGCCTCAGATTCAGGATATTCATCAACGCTCACCTTCCACAGTATCACCAACACCGGTACCTTTGCATCGCTTTCTCATATTGATACATCCAATATTTCACCCTGTTGCCAAGCAACAACTCACCTCGGCTTCGGTAAACTTGTCGGCCTGTGACACGGGGCGATATTTCTTCCTTTAGGAGAGGAGCAGAAAAGAAGAATAACTGTTTCCATCTCTTTGACTTGTCATCTTTCACTGACCAACACGAGCATTATCTGCATCCCATAACTTTGGTAATGATTTATAATTTTGTGCCGCGCTGCGCTAATTCATTATCTGAGGGATGAATCCCAGCGCGAGGTTTCACAAACCATGGGATTGTCTCTGCTGTGTCTGTGCAGACTCACACTGTCAGTCCTCCCCCTAAAGACTCCCGCTCTTTCTGGGTCAAAGACCTTCAAATCGTACGGAATCGTCTCCCTCGGGTCAGGTCCTGACAAAACACAGGTAAAGACTGGGTACACTGCACTGACTCCATTTCAGATTCTGTTTTGATAACCTTTTTTTTAAATGATTGATTAATATATTCAAATTTGATTCAAATGGAAATGCTGACATTTAGATATATTGTCCATATTTCAGTGACTTTTACATTAGATCTTTTTTACCCCTGCACACATAAACAATCAAAATATTAAACTAGTATTTCCCAGTGCGAGATAAATGCATTTATAAATACTGTCCTGCACGGTTGACCTTCAACCTCTATCTGCTCCTGGTTTTGCTCAAACATACTGACAACGTTCAAGGCTCCGTCTCCTTCCTCTTTGTCTTTTTGGTTGTTGTGCGTCAATGTGTGACATGCGGCTGGTGCACAAGCCAATTTAAAGTACAGATAACACGTTTTATGTAAAATACCGAAAGCTTTACATAGGCATAAGCACAAAGTGAGGGGTGAGCTGCATTATTTATTGAAGTGGAAACGTGTGGATGAGTCAGAAACTGTATATACTTTATTTATTTTCCATGTTTGGGTTCGGTGTTTTGGTCCTCGGTTTGTTGTTTCCTGTACCTCTGCCAGTTTCCCCAGTTAGACAGTAGATGATTTCTCTCTGCCTCCCTTGTCCCTCCTCTCACCTGTTTTAAATAATTAACCTGATTCCTCACTCTTCTCTACACCTACTCTCTCTCTCCCAATTTGTTCCCAGTAGACTGTGATAAACAATAATTAGTTTATCACAGTCTTGTTAAAGTTTACTCTTGCTTTTCAACGTTTCCTGATTATTACATTACCATTGGTTACCACTGGTTACCCGCTTTCCAAACTAATCTCCCATTTGGACTCCTCTGCTTTGTAGCTTTGATATTATTTGGACTTGTTGCATGACTCTGTGTAAATCTAGTATTTTATTATCAGCAGTCACCTTAAACTGTAAATCTTGTTAGCAGTGCATTACTCTTCCTGGGGTCTTCTTCATATTAAAATGAGCTCTTCTTTTACATGCTATGAGGTCAACTGTCCAGCACCGGCTCTTTCCCGAAAGCAGAGGCTGTGGCTGTACATGCTTCCCTCAGCAGAAAGGCGTGACGTGCCCTTTATAGGTTACTGAATGAGAAAGTCAAGGAACTGAAGGCAAGACATTTGGTGTATCTCTATTTAAAAGCAGGCGGATATGATTCTACTCACCAGTAACTTGATATGCTAATAGTTCCCTATTGTCCATGAATGAGATTACGACAGGGATGAGTGCTCTGGATGTTCTCGCCATCTGAAAACATTAACACTGACAGACGTCAGTGGTTTAAACAGCTGCTGAGGCATCTGTGCATGCAGCATATTAGTCATTTAACAGTGCAAAGTGTTAATTCTGTGTCAAGGCACTAACGCAGTGGTGTAAATTTAAATTATCCACATCACAGCTTCTGACTCCTATAAAGTCAATCCTGAAAGACACAAGTTCATTTCTCCCCTTTATCTAATTTCGTTTCTTTTTTTGTAGACTAGGCTGTGACAGTATGTAACTGATGGTGAAAACATCAGCAAAATAAGCATAGCTGTGTAAACCCAAAGTTCAATGAAACACTAGAGGGTGTGTGTTAGTACAGCTGCTGTTTGCGCTAACAGGCCAGAGGTATATGAGCAATGTTAGACAGTTCACAGTTTGGCACCAAGTCAGTACGGTCAGTTCCTACACACCGATGTATTCCTGGGACACAAGACCCACTGTGACATCAAACATGCATGACAGCAAACTGATAATAGACCAAATCCAAGGACGCCATATTTAACATGATTCAGTGATAACCCCTCAGGTAAGAAATGCATAAACAAGCCGATATTTGTGTACTTTCCGGAGGCGGTTTCTATATTGCTTCCTTCAATCACACACGGATTACACACTCACACACTTTCTGAGCACATTTTCCAGCCCTTGACTCCAAAGTAATTGTCTTTCCTTGCATGTGTTATTATAAAACACAGAAATAAAAGGCTTATATCATTTTGCAAAACATGACTATATTTCCAGCTGTTTGACCAATTTACCATTTATTGTAGTGTTATTCCACAAAAGTAATGCTGCATTTGGTTGTGAAACTGCAGCAGCTGCCTGGAAATGCATTAAACAATGTAAAAAGAAAAGGTATTTGTCACAGGCCCAAGGATGGGAGGTCACTGTGTGGATGGTAAAGCTCTCCGAGGCACAGCTGTGGGTTTCGATTTGGGTGATTCATGTCGGATGAATGTTATTTTTTGTGAGCAGGAGACAACATGCAGGAACACCAGTATGCCCTAAAGAACCACAAACAGCCCAGTGTAACCAGTGAGATGCACAGAAACACAATTAGTTTGAAATGATTGATAATGAATCATCACCTCCACAGTCATGAAGGATTAAAAGCTGTGTGTGTTAGCAGGTGAAGGGCACCGAGGGCAGATCAGGTGAAGCTGCTGTTGTCATAACCAAAACCAGCGGGTCAGGTTTTTGACCACACCTGTGTGTCCTCTGCTCCTCCTCACCGCCCTGCAGGCCGTGCAGTAATGTTCGGCCCAGAACTCGGGCTGGCGCACGCTGTAGCTCCTCCTCCAGTCCAGATGCCGCCTCAGCTGGGACGGGTTGCGCCTCAGCATCAGCAGGTACCGGGCCAGTCCTCGCACCGTGGGGAAGTCCTCGACGTGGATAAAGGCCTCGGGGGGCAGGAACTGTTCGTAGTTCTGCCTGGACGGACCCAGGACAACCGGTACGGCACCGGCCCGTAACGCGTTCCACAGCTTCTCCGTGATGTAGTCGGTGTGCTGCGAGTTCTCCAGCGCCAGGTAGAACAGGTAGCGCCGGAGCAGGCGCACCACGCTGCCGCCGGCGCCGTCCTCCGGTACCGGGCGGCCCGCGTCCCCGAACAGGTCCACCCGAATGTACCGGCGGAGCTGGTAGTAAAAGGCCACGCGTGCGTGAGACTCGGACCAGTTGCTGATGACCCAGGCCACGAGGTGGGGCCTGAGGAGGCGCGACACCTGCGGCTGGCGGTTCTGGAGACCTCTGTCTCTGCGCACACGGGGCACGAGGAACCCGTACGGCAGGAAGATGTCAGAATCCGCCCGGTAGCTCATTGTGAGGTTCATCAGGCCCTCGAAGCGCCACAGGCTGGCCGTGTGCGTGGGGGACTCGTAGTTCATCCAAATCCACTTTTGCGCACGGGGCCGCGGTTCGGGCGGGAGTTCTGCGGCCCCGGTGGCGACCTCCCGGTGGTGGATCAGCACCGCCTCGGCGTGCGGGTACGCGCGCAGGTCGTCGGTGAGCGTGCACCCGGGGATCCGATACAGCGCGTAACAGTCCGGAAGTGTCCCGGAGCGCCCGAACGGATGTGTCCATATCAAGAGCGTCGCTGCTGAGTGATGCTGGGGGGCAGGAAGTGGAGGGTCCTGTAGGTAGCTCAGGCAGACCCCCAGCAACGACAACAAGCCAACGGTGGTCACACACACGCGGCAGCAGCGCGTTTTGACGACGAGAACGCACGTCCTCAGCCGCCGAGTCAGAGCCGAGCGCCTGTGTCTGGTGCGGCCCCCAGCTCCCATCGACCCTCAGCCTGCACTGTCCCCCACAGTTCACACACTTCACATCCAGATGTTCCCCGTGTCCACCCTGATCCAGCATGGACCGCAGCGCAGCGGCACAGCCGAGTCAAAAGTCAGTGTGCCATCAGATGTAATAAGTAGGAGGCTACAATTAAAAATGAGACGAAGTTATTAGACCAGATATTCAGGTTAATCCGGTATCCAGTAGAAGCTTCTCCTAGGATTTCTGTCTCCCAGCGGTGTTGGGAGATTGGGGACCGAGTAAAACCGTGTTGTGCGCTCGAGCATCTTGACGTGGCAGAGCTGATCCAGGTCTGTGGCTCCTGTGAATGGGGCCTTTGTGGGGCCTGAGTGTCGGCTGGTCAAACAAGCACCGTGAGTAAACAGCGTGTCCCAGGGCGCGGTGTCCTCACAAGGACACGCACAGAGTCATGTATGGTTTATGTAATGAATGCCAGAGGTCCAACTAGTAAAACTTCACCTTCTGACTAATAAACAATAATAAAGTAACTATTAAAAATAAAAAGCCCCTTAGATCTTATGAGTTGAGTGATGGAAAGTTTCACTCCTTGCTGACGTGAAACTGTATTTATGAAGAAGCACTTCAGTCCTCAACATTTGGAAAGAGTCTCCACCACCAGGTGTCTCCCTACACAAACACAAGCCCGTCAGAGCCGCTGTACTGACACTGGACTCCATCTCCAAACACGCATGTATAATTTGAGCAATGAATAAATATTTCTTCTGGAAATTAGTCATGCAGCAGCAAGGCTTTGAAAGACTTCGTGTTGGATGTTTTATTTATTAGATGTGACCCAACACTGTAAACCCTCTTAACTAGAACCGATGCTAAATTACTCACTTTTAATGTGGAAATTTAACACAAACCCTTGACTCTCTGTGTAAAAGCAGCTGAGGTCTTTTGTATAAAAAAAAAACATTCTGATCGAGTCTTACAATAGATGATGAGGCGACAGGACTGGAAATCCTGCACTGTGACTTGCGTCTGATCTCTGGTGGGCAGGAAAAACATGCAGTTACTGGGACAACATTATTCGTCCCCACAGACGCAGAGTATGTCATGAAGTCTGAAAAAAGGGCAGACAAGGAGGAATGGGAGGAGATGAAGCGAGAAGCATGTGTGTCTCCGCTGAGCCCTCCTCCTTCCTGTTACATCCATTCACTTTTCTTCACTGTGAAGCCCAAAAAGGAAGAAAAAAAAAATCTGTTTGTGTGCGCTTGCACGTATGTGTGTGTGTGACTATCCCCTTAAGAGGTTTGTATTCTTTCTACATTATTTATCCTCCCTTTCATCTGAACAGTTCTATTTTCAGCTAATCATTTACTGTTCCTGCCTGGGGTTATCGTGTGTTGGGAAATAACTCTGCAACTCACAGGTTATGGATACATGATGAGGCTCTAATGCTGTAAACACACGTAAGCCCAAGTCTCCACTCAAAAATAGCAGAGGTGTCTGTGGTCAAGAAATGACATAGGACTGAGTTTGTTCTATTTCCTTTCCATTGAGTTAACCCCTTTGTTATGCAGCACAAAAGCATGGCTGATGTTGCTGGAAATGTGCTGTAATTAAAGTTGAACTGATTGGTGATATGGTGACATTTTGTTCAGCTCAAATTACAGCCAGAGTGACGGGGTACAGCTTGGCATTTATGTTTGCTTCATCTTTCTTCCTCCCTCTTGCAAGAACAAAAACAAAAAAATTGTTCTGTATCAGGCTCTTTCATTTACTGTTGCAGACCTCGACTCTCCATTGAGGGGTCGATATTGTGCCGTTACTGCAGATGCTGGACACAAGTGTACATGCATAAGACACGGACAGAACAAGAACCAAACAAAAGGGCTTGTGAATTAATTTTCTATTGTCCTTCAGAGTTTTGTACGTTTTCCAAACTTGTGTTTGTGGCTAACTCTCTGCTTCTTCAAAGTAATACCACTGTGGATCTTTATGTATTTGGGAGGGAGTGTGAATCATAGCAGCACAGAGAGAAGCATTTAGTTTTTGATGGGTCCCCCAGGTTTTCACTCATCTTCCATATTGATTTTCTCTTGCTTTCCTGTTTGCACTCCCAGGGGATGGGATGTCTCAATTGGTCCCAGCCGGCAAAAGAGAGTGTGAGCGATGGAGAAATGGATAGAAGATGAGGGAGTAAGAAAGGAGAGAGTAAAAATAAAGCACGACAACATCGAAAAAAATAGTAGGAATAAGCAGCAGGAGCTTCCTGACTCCCTGGTCAGAGGGGCCCTTGCTGACCCCTGACCTTGATCATGACCTTAGGGGTTACCCCAGAGGTCAAAGGTTGTGTGAAAGTGCCAGTGCGGCGATTCACTAGACTGTTGTGTGATGATGATCTTATGCAGCCTCCCCAGCCTGTCTGACATGATCAGTGTTGCTCTCTGCCTGCGGCTCCCAAGGGCCACACATCCATCTCTAACCCGGCCACACAAGGCCCGCTAAAAGCACCTTACAGGCAGAGTCAATGAGCGGGAGGAGCAGGGACAAAAACAGAGAAAAGTGGGAAAGCTAAAGCACAGAAAGGCTGTTTTCTTCTTTACCCTGTAGCCCTTTGGAGGGTGAAACAAATAGTTGTACGATGGCACCAATGCAAAGAATGTGTGTTTCTTTCTTTATCGTAAAGCAAATGTTCATGAACTGATTAGCGTTTACAGGTTATATGTGTGGGCCTCAACACATTCCCAGTTCTGTCCTTGTCATCAACAATTTACAGCTTTTTTCCCCTCCTCTCTAATTTTACCATAGAGTGCAATAAAAAATCCAGACAAGCGAGGAAAAAACCTCTCAAGACACCCGTGGCAGATGTGCACAAACCTCTGTAGCAAGAACATTATAATTTGTAGGCGGATTGATAACTTGAGTAAGACTTGTTCTGACTTACACTGCGTACCCCCTACTGCTTCAAAGTAATCCAGTGCCTACTGAAGTTCAAATCCTGTTTTTAGAAATTTAGAGTTTGAGAAGAGCACCCGACAGTACAAAAATCAACTCATTTGTAATGTTCACAACAAAGTTTGCATAAACATAATTCTACTACTTAACTGAATATAATTTGTACAAAAACAATGGACTAAATCATTCTACTGTCTGAAGAAAAACACAATATTATGTTTAATTAAAAGTGAAAAATTACAAAGCAATGCCAATACGTTTAACAAAAGTCTAAATGCCATACATTTTGGACTCACTTTCATTTTTATTACTGACTGATGAACTATTGTACTTTCAGTTTTACTGGTCAAAGTAATATCAGTGGCACATATAATGTGTCCTTTAGTTGTGTGCTTTTGTAATGGTAGGAGATAACTATATAAACACAGCATAATGGACACACTGCAAAGCTACTAAGCCCTCGTGGATTATCTCAGACCTGTATTTCTGGTTTGGCTTAATGATAGGTAGCATCACAAGTCATGCAGGCCAAGCCAAGGAAACACTGATTAACATGGCGGAAAGGGAAAGAATTGAGAGGATTAAAAACAGGATTCAACGGTTCATATGCCGTATTTTGTCTAAAAAGTTAACTCCTCTTTTCTGCACCTTATTTATTACATATCTTAGTGCATATGACACATCATCGCTTAAAAGACCATGACCATGACGTGGTAACAACTGAAACATACTAATACGACTCATGCTGCTAATATAATGATCTTTTATTTACAGCACGATTTAATGCTTAATTAGATACCTTTAAAAGGCATTTGACTGGGTGTGAAGGGCAAACTAAAGCCTTTCTTTATTCACTGTATTATAACTATAAATGAACGGAAAAATAAGGCAAAGCTGTTTGAATCAGCTGAGCACTGTGCACCATTCATACTGTAAAAGGAGGGAGACACAAACAGCCTCAAATCAAATCAAGTAATGGCCTGAAAGTTGAGCTAATCCAAAGCACAAAAATGCCTACCTTTGTATCAACACAAATGCTGTGAAAGAGGTGCTATTATCTATGGCAAATTCTCCTGTTATTTATAGTGAATGCAATTAAAGTGCAATGGCTGTAAAGAAATGAAAATGATTAGAGAGAAAAAAATAAACTATGAAGCATTTGTGTTAAAGGCTGAGCTGGAAAAAAAAACTCCAAAGTGTGAATGCAGGCGTGGGTTTTCCACACAGCCAGGCCCCACAAAGCACTCTGCAAGTCAAATTTAGGAAGCCACAAAGTGCTAAAAATGAAAACTATGTGAACAGATGATTTACCTTGATAAACCTGAGCAACTCGGCTTTGATTTGGAGTGCAGAGCAATCGAAGGCTGAGGCTGTGGTGTGTGCGATGTGTTTTAAGGTGCACAGGAAGGTGCAGTCTGACACAGGAATTTAGGGCATTACATATATAAAGTGTAATTAGACATTCTTTGCATATTCCTATGAGTCACATCCAAACACTGCGGAGGTCAGAGGACATGGTCAGCAGGAGTGACGCCTCAGGAGCGGCCAGGGTTCACTGTGTGGCTCAAGGTCACTTCAACAAAAGATATGAATTCACATTGACACTAACCACTGGGCTGCCCTGCTGCAGCAGTGACTTCACTGGCTTAACAACACAACCATCTTATTTGATTAACTAAGCTGATTAATATCTGCATAGCCTTAAATGAGAATGTCTGGCTTATTACTGTGAACTGAGAAAAGCCTGTATTTCCAATGCCAAATCCATGTCATATTTTACCAGTTCTTTATATATTCAAGTTCAGCAGGTACTGTCCAGCCCCGTTTGATTCCTATGCTGCAGGCCCACCTTTATAACTAAAGAGACAAATAAATATTTCTTCTGTAAAACACAAAAATTATAGTTGTTTTTAAATCCTTAATCATTATTAAGTTTTTAGAGCACAGTTTTTAGAACACTTTTTTACTTAGTTTTAACAAAATCTTTCCAAATAAATTTTGTAAGACTTCTTTTTACATGAATAAACTTATGGCATGTATAAAATGGATCAAAACAAAAAGCTTTCACTGGGATTACTCAGGGGAAAACACTATAAGCCAAGAAGACACAACTGATGAAAAGGCCATTTCTACATTTAAATGTATGCAGTTTCAATAGAAAAGAGAATGGGGGAACTTAGCTCTTAGCTGAAAAATCCTCAGTTTGGGACTTATAAAACAATCAGGTAGCCTAGGTGCATGCAGGGACAGACGGGGACAAAAAAAATATTGTTGTCCCACATAGGCCCACAGAAAGAAAGCCTGGTGCAGGGTTGTGGTGTTTTTCCTTTCCATACAATGTAGCGCTCCATCCAGATTTATACATTTATTTTTATATTTTTGTAGAAAAGCTGTCAATATAAAAAAAACAAAAAGACATGGGAAAATGTGAATAAATACCAAGTCCAAACATGTCAAGATTCGGGGCTTTACTTGTCTGGCACAATATCTTTGGCAGTGTGAATTTAACCATCTGTATCTGGGCTTGTCCCAGGACTTGTGGCATGTTGGTTCCATTTTTTTTTAATTATAAATTTGTCAGCGACCAACCTCACATGCATTAGTTCATATGGAAACGTAGGCCTGCACGTTGACAGAGGGACCACACCGCTGGCCTTTAGCGCAGAAATCTAAGGGACCAACCAACTGTGACTGTTTTCCCTCCTCACCCCCTGCCCCTGAACTTGTCTGTCCCCCTCCTTCACTGTCCCCCACTGTGACCGTCATTGACACCTGTCCGCCCCGTGTTGCCTTATGGCTGCTCACTGCTGAGCTGACGTCATTGACGTAAGGGCGTCACCCAGGTGTTTGTATTTTATCCCAACCAATCACGCTGTCCATTTGGATTGGGGGGGGGGGTTTCAGACACTCTTCTTCTACGGTTTACGCAGGATTCTCATCAATCAAAAACCCGGCGTTAACAGCGCCGCCTGGCGTCCATGTCTCCACGACCCCGCGCTCCGAGGGCCGTGGAGACCCAGCGGCCGGTTTGGACTTTTCCAGAACCCACCGAGGTCCAGTCCGCCCCTGGGCGCGTGGAAAAAAGTGACCTACCAATTAACTTTTTATTTCTGGATCTAACAGTCATGCTGAGTTTGCAAGAGCGCGATGTTAGAGATGAAATTAATTCTTAGATGTCAAAAACTGCTTATTGCACACCTCAGAGTCGGCAGGTCCCTTTAGTAATTTTTTTATTTTTTATACCAAGTATTCTCCTGTCATTATTTCTGTCTGATCTCTCCATGACACATAATGACCCAACGAATCACAGCATCTACGCGGGCTGGTCACGCGCTTACATTTCGTTTAATTTCAACGAATAATTGTTAAAATAGTAATTTAACACCAGCCGGGTTATTTACCTGTATTATCTGGATGTTGATAAAATGCTATTTAAACAATTATAATGGCGTTATTAAGGCAACACTCCCGTGAGCAGACTCCGTTCCGTAATCCAGCTGTTGCCGGGGACGGTGGCGGCGCCGATCCGTTCCGGGTGTTCCCGCCGCCCGGTCCTCTCCACTGAACTCCAACCCCCGCGCTCTCTATCAGCATCTCATTCCTGTCTCAATATGTCTCAAGATGGCGGCCAATGCAGGATCGATGTTTCAATATTGGAAGCGCTTTGACTTACAACAACTACAGGTCAGTTCAACCTCTGTTTGAATCGCCTATGCGCGGCTTGCTTCGGCCGTCGCGTCTCTCTCGGCGGCCGCGTTTTGCGTTTTTTCGGCGGCCGTGTCGGAGGTGTTTCGGAAGAGAATTCAAGACCTCTTCCTCACATTGATGAAAGTGGCTCTCTCGCTGATCAGAAATTGATCCTCTTTGTTCAATTCCACATCGATCGGACACTGCAACTGGGCAAGCCGGGGCGACGCCGCGGGGATGCGCCCAAATAGCAACGAAACGGCGGCGCTTTGGCGGAAAGCTCTCGGTCGGCTATCTTTATTGGGTGTTCTTCAACTTTTACCGGAGCGAGTAGCCGTAGTTAGCCCGACGCTTTAGCCGCTGTAAGGTTGGATAATTTGGGGGAAAAATAAGTGCGACTCATTATAGGGTGGCGCTGTGGTGACACCAACCGCTCCGACGGGCAGCACAGACAGACAACAGCGCTTTTCTTGTGTTTCCCCCTTTGCTTTTTAACAGCGGATTTGTTAAGTTTGCTGGAAGGAGAATGAAAACATTAGCGGCTAACGGCTTTTCAAGCAGTTAATGCTGAAGTGTTCTCCGTGGTTATGGTTGCTCAACTCGGCCGTTTTTTTTTTCGGTTTCCCCTGACGGGCAATTATACACAGTGAGGTTTTTATAGACATTGCCACGTCTGTGAAAGTGGACGGGACGGGACAGCGTTTGTTGACGCGACGCAAGAAAATAACATAGTAATAGACGCACGGACGATTATGACCTTGTTGATTATGATGAACTCTCGAAATGTCCCAACCACACGCACGCCGCTAATCCCGCCGTGCACGGAGGAGATCTATGGCACAGGGGAAGAATATGGGAGAAATATTGGGCCTATTCACAGTATGAATATAGCCTGTGTATATTAGAGCGTGTTTGAACTATCACAAGACATGTAGACAATGGCACTGTTGTGTTTTCCCGTGGCATTTAACGTGCATTGCTGAATTTCAAATCACAATTTATGAATATTAGTAGCCCAGTTGCCGTCATCATTAACATAAGATTGCATTATGTAGGCTAACCCAATTGTTCATACATTATTTTGTAAATCTCACAGGCTCGGGATTTAAACTTTTATTTAGGTCATGATGCCCCTATGACTGTGTAGACAAAAGGACAGTGAACAAGTCTTCCCAGCGGGCTTTGTGTTGCACTTAATGCCACATCATCAAGGCTTCACTTCTCCTATTTATTTGATCCTGTTTGGGCCTCCTACTCGTGCCCCCTTGTTCATGCATTATGTAAAAAAATGTGAGACTGCTTTCTCTCTTTTTTTTTTTCTTCCTGCACTATCTATCTCCCACCCCCTTCCTGCCCCCCCCCCCTCCACAATCTTTCTCTCTCACCTCCCCCTCCTCGTCTTTTAATTTTTTTCCCTCTCTCTTCTGTGGCCCTTCACCCTGCTTTCACCCAGTTCGCCCTGTTTGAACTGGTGTGTGTGTGTATGTGTGTGCGTGTGTGTGAATTTGTCTGAGATCAGTCTTTTTCGTAGATTGACTGCCAGCACAGACAGTGAAGGCACTGCCAGCAGCCAGGACATGAAAAATGCATCGCATAAGTTTGTGATAAGGCCCTGGGTAATTATGGCAAAGGCCCCTATCACAAGCGATTAGTCAGGACAGTGAATCTGAGCGTGTGCAAAAAGGCTGGCGGTTGGCAGGCCTGTCTGCAGGATAGAAATTAGTTGGGGTGTGTGTGTGTGCGTGTGTGTGAGTGAGAGAGCACACGCACGCACACACACGCATGTGCACACAGAACTGCTCAGAACATTCACTGTCTATTATTGATGACATCTTATTTACTCTCCCTCCCACTGAGATGCTCCTAGAGGAAAGCCTCCAGAGAAGAACCTTTTTTCTTATCTGTTTTATGAGGATAATGTGGGGTTAGCATGATATGATCATGGTCCACACATGGCTTGTCAGCCGTGTGATTTCTCATTTGCTTCTTCCTTGTGATTGAACGGACAGTGTACACTTGCAATCACAGTCTGTTTTGTCTATGTGAGAGGCACCAGCAAAGGGATGTTTTCTCTTTTTTTTTTTTCGTTTCTTTTGATGATGAAAATCCAACCCAACCTAGATGTCAGTAGCTCTAAGCCATCATAGCGTCTATTCCTCAGGCTCGAACTGCTGATGTTCATTAAAATCCTATTTGATCAGTGTGTCCTATTCTCGGTGTGAGAAACTAGCTAGGTGGTTGTTACAGGACAGAGAGTGCTTTGAAACAGCACAGCGAGCTGTTAACTTGTCTTCTCTGCGTGCTTTTTTTTCCCTCTCCTTTTTCCCCCTTCTTCCACTACAAACACAAATGGGTGCAACAGTGATGCATTTAGCAAGGTCTCGCACACTTGCAAAATGGATCAGTGATTCAGAGATGATGGCAGGGTGACAGTGAATTACAGATGGAGGAGGTTTTAACGTCTGTAATCCCTGTCCATCCATTACAGAGTTGAGTTTCTATAGAGAGGATCATCACTCTTCTCTCCTGTTGTTTTTTCTTTTTTCCTTTTTTTTTTTTTTTTAACCCAGTCAAGCAGTTTGCTGGAACACCGTGTATCTACTTGAGAGCGAGGAGAGCGTGCACTTCATTACACGCAAAACTTAAAAAAGAAATGAGTAAAGACCAGAGCCTAAACCTATACTTATTATTTTTGTATATGCTCAGAATATTAAAAACAGACTTTTTTTCTTATACACAATTGCCAGTTTGGGTCTAGTAAGTCTCACCTCATAACATTTCCTGGAACAAAGCACTCTAGAGCCATTTTGAAAAATAGTTCACTATGTTAGCGGACAGCTAAATAGTGACTTGGATGAAAACTGATCTAGAGCTTGTTCTTATTCGCCACCTCCTAATGGGTAAATTTAGGAAGAAGGTTTTGTAAGATGATCCCAGAGCTGTGGTCAGTGGCAACCTGAGTGGTTTAAATCTCTCAGCGGCTGGCCCACTGTTGTCTGCAGGAGTTTTAGTGTTAATTTATGAGCTGGTTGTCTGAACTCAGTGGTGGGATATTTTTACCCCTCTGTTGCTGCACAGGCTGGGGGAGCATAGAGGAAGGGGCATCACGTCATGCTTTTACTGTAGCCAACCGGTTCTCTGCCCAGTGACAAAACCTGGCATTGGGACTGAGGTTTCACTGTGTGTTGGTGGGTGGTGAGCGACTAAGCATGAGTCAGAGAGGGATGAGTGCATGTCAGGTCTCTGGTCTGCCCTAGGTCTACTTTGGTTGGGGCTCTGTTATCCTACTTTCTAAGAGGTTATAGCTTCTCCCTATGAACGACATGCTCCGTACAACTGAGAAGGATGTACCGCACAAAAAATAAAAACTTACAAATGTCCTATCATTAAGTAATTTTTAGCTGAGGCCCATACCCCTTAACTTTTAGTGATCCAAGTGTACATCACACTTCTTCTGTTTCTTCATATTCCCTCTTCTCTTAGTAGTAGCTACACCAACTTCACTTTATCCTATTTAATGTCATTTTTAAATAAAATATACTCTCAAATAGCCATAATTTGAATACCAATTTTTACGTTGCTGTGGTAAAAGAAATTTGGAACAATGTCATCTGATGTTTGAACAAAAGATAAAAAGCACTTAGCAGAAGTCTAAAAATAGGGGTAGCCAAACAGATGGAGTCAGCAGCTCTTAATGCAAGCTTTGAGCAAAAATGTGTGACAAACAGACATTTTCCAAAATAAAATTTAAAGGTGTGTCTGTGCTGTGCCTCTGAATAAAAATATCTCAATTTCTTAATTTGTTTTTTTTTTTGTTACCATAATTTGTAATTTCTGAAGAAGGCATTTCAGTAGAAGTGCTTGGATAATAGTCGGGTTTATGTGTTTATATGGACCAATTTGAAACGTTTTATCACAAGGGATTTCACACTGTGACTTATTACAATCAGTTAAATCCCAAGTTACACTGTTTCTCCACAGGCCCGTTGAGGACGTGGCAGTATAATAGAAGGCCCTGGGACTGTCACCTATCTTTGCCTTTCTCTAACTTTCCTACTACTCTGAAACACACAGGTGAACTGGACAGAATGAAGGTTGTATAAACATGTGACATAAAAAGGATATTATGTCTTTTATAGTTATTATTGCGCTAACAAACTCTTAGTTCTGTCTATATTAAAATCTCTATTTAGGTACAACATACAATTTATTAAGGAAATGTTCTCCTTTTTGCAGACTTTAGAGATTATTGCAAATCCAATCCCCTGAGAATTTATTGTCATTCTAGTAATTCTGTCTTTATAAACTATATGTATTTTGTTTTTATTTGTCACTGATTACTGGAATGTAGAAAAATGATTTTGGCGGATATTAAATTAAAATGTACACTTTGCTCAATTATTTAACCATTCAAACATAATCATAAAATTTGTTCAAAATTTTATCTGATAGAGAGCAGTAACTTTACAGAAATATCACATAGTAATGCTAAACTATATTGTGCATCAAAATGCAACAATAATTTTTCTGTAATGTGTGGCTCAGACTCGCACATAAATCTTGATTGTATTACTTTTTTATTTCCCACCAGATTTTCCTAAGCCACTTTAATTTCTTTACACAGACAAAACTTCTCAAAAAAAAATATCCAGCAACAGGAGCAGAGGAGGCAGTTTCCAGAGACCTATTTTCAAGTGGCAGGCATTATTTACAGACCCACTTGGAGCCTCTCTCACCTACAGCATCATAGAGTTTCACCGTATCTAATGACAGAAGCATCCATTATTGTGCTGCTCTGTATTCCAATAGAGAGGTAGCATGGGCTTCAGTGACTGGATTCTTCTCTTTAGGCTCACTTTGTGAAGTGTACTAGCTGAATGTTTCCACTTGTATGTTTTCAGGATGATGCCCACTTTATTTGAAAATCAAGAATACTCTTGAAATGGTGGCTTCAAGGCTGATGTAATCCGGTATAGTCTATTGTTCATCTTGTAATATTAAGCCTAAGGTTTGCAGTAAACAGAAATCTTGCATTCTCAAGGGAAAAAGTGTCCTTGCCTGTTCATAGACGACTGCTAGAGTTCGAGTGCACATGCAGTGAGAAGCAGCAAAACGATTAATTGTTCTCAAAATGTGGTGGACAAAAGATATCTCACTTATACCGGGCTAATATTTACATAAAATGTCAACTTTTCATAAATTTGTTTATACCTGTTGATAATCATAATGCTGTTCTCAGAAGTGTCTGTGCGGTATTAGGTTAACAAATAAACTAACCTTCGAACATAAAATCACTTTAGTGATTGATTGATTATTATTTTTTTATAAGCCCATTAATTGCACTGCCCAAAAAAACATTTACACTGAATTAGTAAAAAAAAAAATAGTTGATTGTCATTTAAGCAATAATTTTTTTTTCGTAAATTCATAATTTCTACAGTTTTTGAATTCTCTAGAGTAATTTTACACTCCACGGGCTGTATATGAGGATCAGAGTTAAATGTGGAAACCCAAGAAACGTGTGGTGCGAATAACTGAATAATAAAAATGTTGGTGAAGAATTAACTTAAAGCAGCTGAAGAAATCTGAGCTTTAAGAAACCATTTCATTGCCTGTTAGGGGGCAGATTTCTGATGAACCAGCAAGCCGGGCCTGGATGAGATTTAGAGTATTTTCAGGAGTTAGACAAGACGGTAACATGGAAATATAAACAGAGGCAGTGGACCAGAAAACGAACCGGAGTTCCATTTCCAAGAGGTGCCACAGTGTGATAATTTAGACCTACTGCAGATGGCCACACACTGCGGACCAGTGTATGAACCATTTTTGACAAGTTTGGCTGAGTTTGATGCAAAAATGCAGGGCTTCATTATATACCGCAAATGCGTTGCTTTGCTTGAACCATGATGAATTTGTTTTTGAAGCAATTACTTTGTGGCCTTTAGCATCTGGTGTAGCCAACCTATTGGGGAACCACTTGCCTCACCTAATTTTAGTGTTGTTTATCTTGCTGTTATCAGGGAGTCTGGGCTAAATAAGGCTGGAGGATCCTTATGTGCGGGCCTTATCCCATGTCAACCCATGACTCCAGTATCGGTGTCCTATTAGATCATTGACCATAGGTATTGAATTCTAATATGCCTATTGGTGTGTCCTAATGGTCCAAGTATTGAATTATGATATTGGCATGGGCTGATGGCCTCAGGATTGAATTATGATATTGGTGTGCTGTAAGCTAATGGTTCTTGGTATTGAATTATGATATTGGTGCACTTTGATGGTGAAGGGATTGAATTATGATATGGCTCGCTATCTGCTGCTAACTCTCGCTGTAATTTTCAGTGTCAATCATGGCTTCAGTTGCTAGATCCATAGCCGACCTACAGACTCAACACATCAGTCACATCAGCCTTCAACCTTTACCCTCCGCTCTAACTCATGTTTCTGCTATTCTGCATCTTCTTATTTGCTTTTGTCCGTTGTCTTGCTGCAGAATTTATTTATGTTATTTAAAAAAAAATAAAGCTTTCATGCAAATAGTGGCAGGGCAAGCAGTTTATTGTTTACATCACCTTGAAAATTCCCCCATTCATCTTAGAGATAAAGGATAGGACAAACGTTCACATCCCTCTTAGTCAGTACGTAGTGTGATTAAAATCACTTGAAATTAAAGCTGCAGGGAATTTGTCCTGTTGACTCATTGTATTAGCTATTAATGTATTTTTTTCCCTCTATATTTTTTCCCCCTCACAGCTACACAAGGTAGAAATGATGGATGTTTTAATGACAAGCTAACACCCGTTTATATATGTTAAATTAGGTAAAGAGTTTTATAGATTGGCTTTTGTTCACTGGCTAGGCAGTAGTTCCATGTGGATTTTGGCATTTTCATACATCAACTTGTGTTATAATGAAGCCCAGTAATGTTAAACAAATAGAATTACAACAACTCCAAATCTGTATTAATTTGATTTTGTGTGTGTTTTTTTTTTTTTCTTTAAGTGTCCTCACCTTTGCAGTGTTTATGTTGCGCTCATTCCCATTTTGGTAGTTTCGGACCAACCAGAGCTGTGATGGTCCTGCTGCCAACTCACCGAGTAAATGGATGGCCTGCTTCTGTGTCAGCCCGCTAAAAATAACACAGACTGCTGGCTGGGCTCAGCAGAAAACTACCACTGATTATGATGATTCAACTACCCTGTATTCACAGGTGTGTGTTGGATGGGGGTGGGTTGTGCTTAACAAATCGTTTGCTCTCGCATTCTCTGATTATGCTGTAGGTTTGGTGAAACTTTACATACAAAGAGGAACTTTGGAACGGTTGGTCTGTGCGTGTGCGCAGTTTTTGAGGATTTCAGGTATCGTTTAAGTTTAGGGAACTGACTTTAGGAAGAGTGGTAGAGGGAATCAGGGTAAATGGATTTAAATACTTGCACCCTGCTATTATTACAGCACTTCTTCGCCTAATGGAAAAATAAAACACTTAGGGCTGGTCCATGATTCTCCCACCTAAATATGGGAAATTCCTTACAAATGACGGAGCCGTGTATCGGTTAAATTCATTGACTGTTGTCAGACGGGACCTTAACCTCCCCCTGACCTCAGACCCAGCAGCTGTCAGACTGAAGTCAGGGTTCAAAGGTGGTGTGACCCTACAGCCCTCTGAATGACCTGGGCTGTCTGGTGAGCCTAACCTTTAGAGTCAACATAAGATGACTTTACCATCTGTCTTGCTTTTACCAGGTCCAGCCTCCTTGAACTTGAACTTGTTGGAAATGGAAAATGAAAGGCTCAGGGGTGAAATTCCCAGTTTGACCAGGCTGTTTTCCTGTGCTCGTGTATCTGTTTTATTTTGGAAAAAAATGACCAAATTTGCACAAAGTACTTTCAAACTTCACTCTTTGTTTACTTATTTGTGAAAATCTGTGACTTCTTGCTGGGTTTGGAGGACATTGTGTGTGTGTGTGTGCGTGTCTGGTTTAAAAGCGTTGTACAGTGCTAAGATCTGTAGTTTGCTTTCTCATTTTTTAAAAAGCGAGAGTTGTCCTCTTGAGGAAGGGGGGAGGGGGAAGAAACTGTGTTTAGTAGACACGGGCTCATCCGCTGACTGCTGTCTGACCCTGACTTCAGCGGCATGGTTATTAATAGGCCCAGAGGCCTCAACTTACAGGAGGCCCTCTGATCAGATCCAGATGTGGAATGAGTGAGGACAATTCTGTGTTAGCCTATCCACGTTTCACATGAAGCAGTAAGTAGGGAGATGGGCATTTGGCGCGACTGATAAAGAGTGAGGGAGGGAGGGAGGGAGGAAGGGAGGGACAGGAGACCTTTCCACAGCAGGAGTGTGTTTTGTGAGTCTTTGTTTTCATGCGTGTGTGTTTTTTCATTTATTACACTCTCTGCCCTCAGACCAAAAAACCATAAAAACGTATGGCATCACCATGGTGACCATAATAACTACCTATAAAACAGCGTGTAAACTGTGAAATAAGACAAACAGACCAGAACAGCCCTGACTGGCTGACTGAATGGCTGCCTTCCGCCATAAAACTATTTGAGAGCCAGACTGAAGGAATGCCTTGGAGGCTGCTGTGGCTGTCACGACACATGAAAGGATTAGGCTCTATGTTTTATCTCCTCTTTATCTGATGGTAATGGATAAGCTGAGTGTAGCCTATCATCTGACGCTTGGGCTGGGGGTTTGATGTTTTAGCAGGGTGACGGTTTGTTGAGTTGACCGCTTTGGTCTATTGATTGCTGTTTGATGGTTTTGATATGTAGGCTGTGTGGAACAGGTCAAGTCTTTTATGCAGTGAAGACTCCAAATAGCTTTTAGCTGTCCTTCACTCCCCCCATTACTCCAGCGGTTCGTTTGATGTTTGGATCAATCAATAGAAAGAGCCTGAGCTCTTACACATGCTCCATCCTACTTCCCACTGAGCTCAATTCCTCTTCCTTCATTGTGCAGGCTTTATATCACATGCTCTCAACACAGAATAAATGATATAATTACAACCCATTACTTAGCCTAACGCAAGCTAATTATTCTGTCATTACTGTAAGGATTAGCTATGCTCATTCTCTTTTTCTCACTGTGGTTCTTTGCCTTTTCCTCTCAAAAGTCGTGCTAGTAGAGCAGAAAACTCTTACTCATAAAGGCTGAGTAAGATCTAGCCTCAGGACAGGCTGTGTTGATGTTGATCGTATAGACCGTGGGTGTCACAATCCGTCAGAATGCTAAGACACTCTAGAAAGAGTGACGGCATGGGCTGGACACACTGAAGACTTTAGGTGCATCCAAACTGATTTGGGCATTTCGATATAAGCGTAATTAATTGATGGAAATCCACATGCTCCTTATATAGGCTATGGGATGACTCACAATGATGTGCAATCATCAGGCGTCTACAGAATTACTGGAAACAGCTGATCAACAAGACTAAATTAAAACGTGGAAAAGGCGTATCATGCCGAGCATGTAGTGGATAATGTACCAGAGCCACATAAGACTGATGCACACCTTGTGTCTGCAACTGGACAGCTTTTGCTAGCCCAAACCTGGGACCCTGTCCTATCCACCGTTAGTGACTTGCGTGTTCGTTTAATGATAAAAAGTAAAAGTGGCAATGTCAGAGTCCTTGTGCCACAGACTTGTATATGCTGAAGGGCCTGAAGACCACTACTCTCCTGCCAGACTTGATTAATCCCTGTTGGCCCTCTCCATGATCGCAGTTTCCATTTTTTAGTCCGTATCTGTGCACTCATCCCTTCCCCAATATCTCACTGTGCCTCTCACTGGCACAGAATGGTTTCCTGGCAGAATGGAGGCATTAATTCAGGGATGAGAGGTGTGATACTCTCTCCCTCTCCCTCTGTCTCTCTGGTCGTGTCTGTCTCTCTATCTTTGCTCGGTTTGTAATGCTTGGCCTTTATCGTAACTGCAACAGCTCACTACCCTCTGATCCTATCTCAGATCTCAATATCCTAGTCGTTCCACCCTGTAAACGCAGGGATGAAAAATCTCGCCCTTTCGCCAATGCATTACACCCCAGCATATCGCCATACCCCTCTCCTCCCATCGCACACTCCACACCACTCACCCTTTGTGACACAGGCCTCCAGCTAAATTCGAACTCTGCAAAATGAGACCAAGTGAGCTGCACTTCCTCTATGCCAGAAACCATCTTAGTCTCATTATATTTGTGTTTAGGCTCAGGCCTGGCCTCAGAAACCCCTTGTCAGACAATAGGTCGGGCAAAATAATGACTAGCTCTCAGTAAGCTTCAGGAGATTTAAGGCTTGGATGTTGGGGAGATAAAACAACAACCAGTCTCTCAGCAGAGAAACATGGATCAATACGAACGAGGCTGCTGTGTAAAAAGGCTGTTTTTGATCCAGGCTTGCGTCAGCGTCAGTGAGGTGAGTCTTGACAGCTCCTGTGCTGTTGGTAGATATGGATCTGTGTTCAAAAAAAGGAGCAAAACGCTCAGGGACCACAAGCGTCTTGTTAGACTGTGGAGAGTGGTAGGCTGACCTCCGCCCTCGACTGCTCTGCACAACAAACAATCGCGCGTGCACACAGCTGCACAAACTCACACAAAAACAGTATTTAGACCCCAGCTGTCACACTGAAACTATTGTGTTAGCTTGTGGTAAAGAAAACTTTGTGGGTTTGACTCCAGTGGGTGAGAGGAAAAGCAAAAACAGAGATTCAGGAGGATATGACTTGCGTCTTCAAACCCTGTGTGGTTTGTGAAAACGGCGTTTGCTAGCACATTTACGTTGTGCACCCTGCTATGTCAAAGGTAAGGAGGCAGACAGGCAGCCAGGATTGTAGTCTCTTATCTGCGCTGCTGTAGCGCTGTGTTTTGAGGGGGCGTGCCTGTGATCTGCGAGCATGTACCATGTCGTTGTAGCAAGCGTGGCTGTCGCTCCTGACTGAGCTTCCATCCTGCGACTCCACCCCCACACCTAAGGTTTGGCGTGCACAAGAGTCAGCCACAGAGGGGGTGGAACACTGTTTGGGGAGATGGAGGGGGGGTTGGAGGTGAGTTTGAAAGGTAGGCCTCGTAGATTTCAGATAAGACGTCTTTCCAGACGCCTTTGCTGTTTACTATCATAACCACATAACGGCCTCAGACATGTCAGAGATAAAAGGAAAGATTAGTGACTGCACTGGCAGGACAGAAAACTTCATCTCTTAAACATCTGTGTCACGCTGCCAAGTACAGGGGCTGTTCTCGCTTTGTAATGAGCAAAGAAAAGTTTTATTTAGAAGTATCAACCTCCTTTGACATAGTGACTTAACAATGTGTTAGTATTACAGAGCAGAAGTGAGTGTATTTTTGTGTGGGACTTTTTATGCCTGGCTTATATTCAAGAGTGGTACTCCATTAGATTAATGTGTAAAACATGCGCTGAATGTGGAGCAGTTAACCTACACTGTGTTTGGACTTGAGGAGTTGTGTCAGACTACTTGGCATGTGTGACTGCAGACTAGGTGTAAACAAAGTGTTTCTAGCAGTCGTGGTCCCAATTATTCTACGGAGAGCGAGGTCTGAAGCAAATCCTTGTGTGGTGTTCTCGGCGTGCACTCCTGGTCACCGTGGCAATACAGACGGCAGCTGCGGATTGACTTCATACTGTGTACATAACAATAACTTTGTTGTCATTCCACCAGCCTATCTGTCTCGGCATCAGCGGAGCGTGAGGGCATAAGGAATTCCGCGAAGTTTTGATACCTCAATTAAAGTGCGTCTGTCTCCTGTTATCTCATTTAGTCTGTAGTCGATATGATTGGCATAATCAGACATGCCTGATTGGTGCCTCCCATTTAATTAATCAGTCTCACTGTATCATCACCTGTGGCTTATTAGAGTAATTAGAGAGAATTAGTCAGATAGAAGGCCTCTCTCTGCCTGCAGACGAGTGGAAGGAATTTCATTAGGAGCGATGAACACACACAAATACACCTTGGGTCTGATGGCCAGTGGTAATAGGATTTATTTACCCGTGACTGTTATCAGTGATTATTATTATTACCACATTGGTTGGATGGAGAGATACCCATGTCTGTTTGGCCCAACGTCCCCTCTGAGCTGCAAACACAGCTCTCCATGCCAAAAATTGCTTGGCGAACATGTTAGCCGACTTCCCCTTTTTGAAAGAGTTCAAAAGAATGTGGAAAGACTGGGCTCCCCAAGTTACTGCAGCGGCCTGAGTGCATTCATGTGAGAGCACACGCGTGTGGAGCAGTGTGCGGGAGGCTTCTTGGCCAAGTCGGTGTTGAAGTCTCTCTAGGGAGTGTTGGCAATCTGTTCCAATCGTCTTTACAGCTGACCAGACGACCAAATGAACCAGGACAGGGACTGCTGCTGTGGGCCAATCCAGCCAAGCCAAGCAGGACTGTTACAGCAATCACACAGACATTACAGCTCACTTAATGCTCCCCTGCACACACCATATTCCATCCTCTGCTAAACTAGACAGAGCAGTCCTAACTAGTCATAGCTATGTCTAAAAATAGTGCAGGCTCTAATTTATATGGCTTAATGAATTAATTCACCAGTAAATGAAACTGTTTTCGGATTTGAAAAGTTAAAGATTTCAAAGTCAAGCCAAGGAGAGATGAAGAGTGTTGACCTCAGAGATGAGGCCTGAAGGCCCAAACACAGTGGCCACACTGGAGTTTATCATGCATGTAGTTTGTTGCCCTGTATTGGCCTGCAGCCATCACACTGAAGCATCAAAACACACTGAAATTTGTCAATTAATGACATGCAGTTAATTATGTTGCTTGTCATTACGTTACTGTATATTTTCAGTACTTGACTATCTTTTTTAATTAGAGTTCCTTCACTTGGGTTTTGGCTGCCTGTCAAACTTTTTATCTTGTCTCATCAAACTCTTGTCAGTCACCTATGTCAAACATGATGGAAAGAAGGTCCCAGTGGTACACCAGATGGCGTGAACTCCTGTAGCGCAGCCTCGCCTAATGTTAACAGTGTTGCCTCTCACAATTTGTGTGCTCGATAAATTGTAACAAAATATCTAAAATGAAATGCTGCTACTGCCCCCCCCCGCTCAAGTTAAATCCAAACACATGGTCTGACAGGTGAATCCAAGTTGTAAACAAAGTTAAAACTATGCATCAGACTTTAAACTTTGAAGGAATTGATATGTATTTTTGACGCCTGCTCTGAAATTGTTTGCCTTTTCTCAGTGACCGTGTTTGCAATGCTGACCTCTTTGTTCAAACTGAAATGTGCCAAGGGTCTACTCAGTTCTTTCCGCAACCCATTCTGCACACAGTGTATATTTGCATTCAGTGTCATGACTTTAGATGAATGACACTGATGTCGCCATTCCAGTGCCTACAAAAGCGAATGCTCTTCAGCTTTTCATTTAGCCGTCTATTAGTTTGCTATATTTAGTCTCAACAGCGTTTACATGGACTTAAGTAACCAGGTACCTAATACGTTTTTTTTTTTGTGTCGGGTGTTTTTGCAAAAAGGAAAGGTGGTGGGGATTAGGAAAATCTGGTTTCCCCAAGTAGATTTCTGTCAGAGAATGACAATTTCTTTGCCCTGTATAAGTTTAACATGGTATCTAATCAGCTGACTATAACTGCGTATGTAACAAAAGGCTGCAGACAGAAACACGCAGCTTAGTGAAAGGCTAAATCAAAGAAGAGGGCAGCCGCATTTTTAAAACGAAGTACGCATAATGTCCGACCGAAACTGTAACACTAAGAGCTTTGCAAAAATCAGAATAAATAACGTTTCCCTACAGATTTTTCAAATTCAGACAGTTCCATGTGTGGATCAGCTGCACGTGTCTTCCCTATACACTAACCCCCACCCAGCTCACTGTGCTGTCACTTTGCTTAGTCTCAAACAAGCACAAAAAAGAGAAGTCAGAAAGCACTGTTTTTCTCACTGTACAGTTAAAATCTGTGAGCCAGGCCTCCAAAATAAGTCTGAGGTGTAGAAGAAATCATGTTACTCTTCTGCTTTATGTGTACGAGGATTTCCAGTAATTGTTCCACAATTACAGGAGAAAGCTGATTTCGCAGAGTAGCCCTGTTAAATGAGGTGGCAGCAGGAGTTGGCTACCCAGACTGATTTGATACTGACACTTTCACTGAAAAGATTGTGATCAGTTTTCAGTAGTTATGCTTTTTAGGGTTTAGAAATGGATGTTAACCTTCTCCAGTTACCTTTTTTGACTAAATACCAACATTTTTCATATGCAGTCAGTCACTTTAGTTTTTTGTTCATAGCAATTTTCTTGTTGCTTTGTTGGTCCTTTTGGCAATGTTATGAAACCAGTTTCAGAGGAAACACAGAAAGTCAGTTTGACCCCGCCACTAGGCAGTTTTTGTTTTTATGAACTGAAACAAAAAAACTTAAAGTAAAAAGGTTTAACCTTCTGTTTAACCATTTACTCCGCCGGGGACCAGAATTTTATACTTTGTCTAAACAAAGAACAAAAGTGTTCTGTGTTTCTAGCTTGAGTCTGCACCTTTGTAACCTATTCAGTCTAGTTTTGTTAAGAACCCATGTTCTACAAACACAGCCTTCAGCAAAGACAGTACCCGAGCACGCTCGGTTCAGTGTTCCTCTCAGCGTCCCAAAATAGGACAGTCTATCATGTGTAATAATATGTGGCTTAAAATCCGAATAGTATCAGTCTCCTAATGGTCAGTAAGATTTTGGTGCATGTGAACAGTGGGCAGGCGGCAGGGATTGTGCACTTTTGGATGTTACACTCTATCAGCAAGATGAGTGTAAAGTCTGCCTGTGTCTGCTGATGTGAGCAGAGAGTTTGCTGCATAGTCAAAACTGAAAAACTGACTGGGTCTGAGGGTCCTTTTTTTTTTTTCCTTTTAAAACTGAAACCATGGCCATAATTACTTGCCCATGTGGCCTGGAATCAATCCTCTTTCATGTGTGATGTGTTTATTTAGCTTAGCAGTGGGAATTTGTTTTCGGTATGGGGATTTGGTAACACATTGAGATATGTGCAGGGCATTGGAAAGGGATTGGACAGAATCGAGGGTGTCAGGGATTGGCACGTGACCTCCTAAAGCTTGACCCTGGTGTAGCACTGTGGTTGTTACTGTTTGGCTCAAAACCAGCTTATTGATAAAAGTTTGCTTATATGATGAAATTGGCTTGCCACGTTAAATTGATTTGAGATTGAGCATGAATTTACCTGTTTTATGGATTAATAAAGAGCATTGTGTTAAATGGTTGCTTTAATCTCAATATATGTCATTAATACGGGTAGGGCATGGAAGATGGTGTATAATACATAGGTGTTATGTGCTCTGACGTATGTCCATAATTTTATCCGCCGTGTATTTTAATTTAAATTTTAATTTTTATTATTTACATATACTGAAATCTATACTGTGTTTATTTCACTTATTGTGGGGTAGTATTTTATATTTATGGCTCAGCTCAAGATTTTGGTTCCCTAAATGTTAAAGTCATCTCAGTTCAGTAAGCTGATGTGACAAATAAATATACTTACAAATTTTACATATCAAAATAATAAGAAAAATAATCTAATTTATTTCTTTTTGAGGTATGTAAATTAAAAAAAAATCTGTTTCTCAGTTGTCCTTTGCATGTAGATTTTAGACCTACAAATTTTAGAATCTCTTTACTTAAATTATGTTATGATTTTCTATCTGATTTTAGGCAGGCATCATTTTAGAATGAGGCTGAATTGCCCTGTTAATGCTTTCTCCTTTCATTCAGCCTTTCTCTCACCTGCGTGTCCTGATCTGCAGCCTTTTATTCCACACACACACACAGTTGGAGAAACCTGTTTAGAAAGGAGTATACATGGCAAAGAAATCTGTGTTCTTTGACGGAAATCTACTCAGGGAAATCAGTTTTCCCTAATCCCCTACCATGATTTTGGAAACCCCTTTTCCTGCTTACATGATGTTTAAGGATCAGTTTTCCCAAGAAAGCCGAATGTATCCAGTTTTCTAAGTCCATAAAACACACGGGTTTTTAAGCAGCACTTTAGATTTCTGACAGTTGTCAGTGTGAAAGTGTGTGATTCGAACGTTGCAGCGTTTGAAGAACAAATCCCACCGTGTCCGACTGGCAGATGAGAATGTGTGTCGTTTCTGTAATGTAGGTTTGGTTTTTTTCACAGTGACTATAACATTCCATTGTCATGCTGTTGTAGATAGTGTAACATTTATCATGTTAGTGGTGTAGAAGACATGTAACTTGCAAATAGTCTATGTTAGGACTAAGCTATGTCCCAAATTTATTGCTTAAAATGCTGCCATGCAGATGATTTGAAGTGCAAAATTTCAATTACTGCCTCCAGTCTTTACAAATTGTCTGATCCACTAGCAAATTAAAATCTTTTAAGAAGTTTCAGGACAGCCAAGAAAATGTGGTGCTTCCTGGCACCCTGTAGTGTTGATATGAATAAGTTACAGTTAGATTGACTTCTTTCAATTGCAAAATATCATGCCACAATGCATTGTTACATCCCTTTTTCTAGTCTGTAATTACACAGTTCAAGAGATTAAAGAATGGATACATATTTTTTCAAATGTGATGTCTAAGAATACTTGGGTGCCCACACGAACACTAAAACAAACTTTTGCTTGCTGTAACCATTCCACCTCTTAAGATTTTTAAGCATCTCCTTCCTGTGTGAGTGATAGAGGCCAAAATTGATGCTCTTTTCTCTTCTCTCTCCACTTTCCACTCACCCCAACCGGTCAAGGCAGACGGCCGCCCACCCTGAGCCTGGTTCTGCTGGAGGTTTCTTCTGTTAAAGGGAGTTTTTCCTCCACTGTTGCCTAATGCTGCTCAAGGGGGATTTGTTGGGTTTTCTCTGCTTCTCTCTATAGTCTTGACTTTGGTATGTAAAGTGCCTTGAGATGACTTTGTTGTGAATTGGTGCTATGTAAATAAAGTTAAATTGATCTGAATTCAAATCCACAACCCTCCAACTGTGTAAAATGTAATAAAAACTTCATAAGAAACTAATGTGAATCCTTTTAAGTGGATATCTTTTAAATGTGTGCCCTTTTTAATTATAGAATTTTCTGTTCTCTTATAATTTTCCTTCCAAGTAAACACTGTCGAGGCTATCACGAAGAGGAAATTTTGTACTAAGATGACTTCAGAATATATCTACTTTGAAAATAATAACACATTTTATTTAAAAGCACCATTCAGGTCACCCAAGGTCATTAAACTGAAAAGGCAACGCAACAAACAATAAATAGACAGTATGCACAGGGCACAAATATAATCGGACCAAAGTACCTAGACTTCTTCTGGTGTTACTGGAGACTTTTGGAGACTCTGATATGATAGTGTTTCTTCTCAACGACCGGCAGGTGCTGTCGTAGGCCCCTCACACATCCCAGAGGACTCGGAGGTGGCCCAGTCCTCACTCGGTCTGACTTGTTGTAGTCTCCTAAGTTGACCATAAGGCTAAAATCTAAACCAAACTTAAAAAAAACTTTAACTTTTGCTAGTCCCAAGCCCAGATATAGGAGGATGTATTTGTTAAATAAAGACTGCATAAGCCTCATGTTAGATTTTGATGCACATTTAAATACATATTGCACAAAACATGTACTGTACATTTTGGCCCCTATCCCTTCTTTTGAAAGTGCTTTAGGAATAAATCTCTCGTTCACCAGAATGAGCAAGAGCAATTATCACATAAAGAAAAACTTACTTCAGGATTGTTTTTAAAACACACTTTAAAAATGTTTTTAATGACATTATCTAGGCGTGTCACACGTATTGAATCGTTGACTTATCGTACAATAAAGGGACAAGGCTGGTTTTTGCTGACCTTTTTTGCACCTTAAGTGAAATGCTGCGTGACAGATGCTAATGAAACAGCTGATTGAATACTTCTCTGTACCCTAAACGTGGGGTAGTACTTGGAACTGAGATTTCTTCTCTTCTTGTTGCAACTGGATTGTTTTCAGTTTTGCAGTGGAGGTGCATTCAGGGACCCTTTTGGTGTTGGTCATCTGTGTGCAAGCCATTCAGGTGGCTCAGAGAAAAGTCCCAGAAACCTCCTTCCCCCCACCACAATAACATTGTTCATATATGCTGTTGTGGGGTCAATATATTATCTAACATGAGTACCTAGTATTATCTCTTTTTATTTAGGTTATACCTTTAATGATCCCAATCACTTTCATCTATTCTAAAGGTGATCCACTGAGTTCATGTATTGAAACGATTATTGTGATGTCCCCACTGCCCAGAATAGTATACCTTAAGGCATAATAGATCATATTTTGATTAATATCTGCCACTTTGATGTTAATATCTTGAACCAACTGGGTCCTGTAGTCTTGTTCCTGTAGCTAATCTTTACCAATATAATTAAACCTCTATTCGTGAAGTAGAGCATTCATTTTTGACAATTAATTTAACGTGATTAAAATTTATTAGGTTTCTCCTTTCATCAAGCGTTGCACAAGCTTCTGCACACGCTCGAATTCACTAACAGATAGTGCAGCTGCTCCATGGCCATGGGCAGACAGGCTGCTACATCAACTGCTCCATGGGCAGCAAGAGCAAGATGGCATGTAAGCAAGTGAGCAGTTTTTTTTTCATCCCCCAAAACATCCTGTGCTAGTGCATAAAATTCATTGCAGAAGACAGTCTAGCAAGTCCATTTGTTATATATTTTTTTTTATGGTTGTGGATAAAATGAGATCAAGGCTGGTCAGGGAATTGAAGCTAATGCTGATGGGGGAAAAATATCCTAATTAGTACATGTTCACACTGTTTCTTTGGAGGGTTGTATTTTCTTGTGTGTTTTGGGGGTGTGGGTGTTGGTGATGGGGGGCGGTGGGCATGTGTGCGTGAGTGTGTTGTGGGACCTTGTCAGCAGACTGAGCCACAAGGGCCCCTGTGGTAATGTGTGTATTAAATGATTAGTGTGTTAGTTAGCATAACGGCCCTTCAGCAGCGTTTAATCACTCTCAGGGGTGGGTGGCCTCACAGGAGGTGGAAGGGTGGGGTTGGGGTTGGGGGGCGGCAGAAGAGGGAAGGCGGAGTAAAAGGAGAGGAGATATTTAAATGGAGGAGCAGGAACTGCTGGTTGAATGAGTGAGTGGATGATCTGTAGAGAGGATGGAAAAATGAGAGGGGGGAAAAAGGAGCGAGCATGACAGAGGGCATGAATCCAACAGAAACATAATCCAGCAATGCTCACACACTCAGCAAAGCGAGATACAATCTTTACAAGGCCTGAACGTCTTGTTAATGTCAGCACTTGGCCCATCATCTGGAACTAGTCCCATAAATAGCTATTAATAACAATACAAAATGAATGCGGATAAAGGCAGGCCCTCCGTCAGCCCTGACAACACTGCTGTTGTTGATAATTGTGCTGTTGTCATTATGTGGGAAGGAAAGGGGTTGTGTGGTGCAGAGAGTCAATAATTGTTGTGTGCTGCACATGTAGTAGCAGCAGTAGTAGTAGTAGTAGTAGTCGCCTATAGCTAGAGAACTTGTCGTGCCTGACGGTGGTAACTGATTGACAGGCTGAATGGCTGAGATGTTGCTTGCACTAGGAGCAGAATAAACTACTAGTGTAGATGGGTTTTTCCCTTGCAGGACAGCAGTGTTGCACACTGGTCAAGTTCAGCTAAAGTATGTCAGGTGGGTCAAGGAGTTTGCTGTCTAATCCGAAAACAACTCTTTGTGTGCTTGGCATTAATGAAGCAGATTTATAATGACCATAAAAGCGAAATGTGAAGCACTCCGTCTTCATAGAAAACTCAAAGTTATGTGTTTGTGTTACAGAAAGAGCTAGATGCCACCGCCACACAACTTGCCAACAGACAGGACGAGAGTGAACAGTCCAGGAAGAAACTAATCGACCTGAGCCGCGAGTTCAAGAAGAATACACCAGAGGTGAGAAAATCCATATATTCACAGGCACCAACATACAGCCATGCTGATATCTGACAAGTCTTTTGGCAATCGTAGTTTGCCTGAATGCTTCTCGTGTCTGTTCTCTTCATAAATGTAGCTGTGATTATTTACTGAGAAAAGCAGGGGAGGAGTAGACGGCACCGAGATGTGGGCTTGGCTCCCAAAAATAGTCTCTCCATTAGTTTCCCTGAAATCCTAAAGAGACAAAACAGAAAACCCCTCAGGAGTTTGTATTATCTGACCTAGTTTTTTATGCGTGCAGAAAGTGTGGTTGGCAAGTGTGTGTGTGTGTGTGTGTGAGAGAGAGAGAGAGAGAGAGAGAGCAAGGGGGAGTGAGAGTGTGACAACACTACTAAGTGGGATCAGGAGGGAATTCTGTCCTGTTACTGTGTTCCCATCACTCCTCCTGGGAATATTTGTTTCATCTCTGTTACCAAGGCAACACACTTTAAACCACAGAGCGAAAACAAAGTATTGTTGTGTTATTATTGGTAATGTCACCATGGTGAATTATTGATGGTAGCATGAATTATGTATGAATGGAGGAGACGGTGGATAGAAAATTGTCAACTCTCGGTGGAGCTGGCAGTAGGCCTATTATAGTTACCACAGCATAAGCATTGTGACTATTGACTTCAGCATGTAGCCCACCCAGTGCAGAGGAATATACACCAGAGAAAGATGTACCTGCATACAAAAGATGTTAATTTCACTTCCGCACTACCTACACAATAATCTCTAATCTCATTTTCAAGTATAACCACATGAGTAGCAGCACACATTGGGAGCCAAGACAGACACAGAGGTGGAGAAACGCTTACAGTATACAGAGGCAGAAGGAGACGGAGACATGCGCGCAAGGAAAACATGCAGAGAAGCAGAGGCGCGCACACAAACACACAGAGGCAGATAGCCCAGATCACAGAACAGGACACACACATTCATCAGTGTAACAAGGCTGTGATTTAGGAAGGCTCCTCTGGCGTCTGTGTGGCCCCTGGCATCTCTCTGGTATGTGGAGGAGGAATCTGAGCCAGGCCAGACGAGCGACAGGATTCATTACAAGGCTGTAACAGGCTCAATAAGAATCAGCCCTAAAACTGGCGTTTGGAAGTGTAGAACCGTCAAGGCTGCCTACCAAACGGGCCGCTTCATATCATGTGATGGATGGTGCTTGATTATAAAAAGCTGTTGATCCTCTTGTGTGCATTTGCGTGGCTGTGTGTATTTTCGTGTTTCCTTGTGCCTTTTGTTTTTTTCACCTTGTATGTGGCAGTGTGTGTGGTTGACCAGCCTACAGAGCGGGCTGTCAACTCTCTGTGGTCTGCTCCAGTCAGCAGAGATCACAGTCACATCAGATCAGACTGCATTAGGCTGAGCGGGAGTCCGTCTCTGATCCATTATTCAACAACCAGGAGACCAGCCCACGTTGACTGTGTCTAGTCTGCTGAGTTGTACTTGGCGTGAACTGTACTCATGGTCTGCATAATAACACACACACACACAGGCGTTTGTAGCATTTTGAAAGTAGTGCAAAGAAATGCAGCGTGAAAACAAAGTTTTCATAATTCATTAGGACTGACAGTGTTGAAATTTTTTTGAGAGTACATCTCACAGTACTTCCTAAGTTGCCTCAATTATTCATCAAGTTCTTAATTTCCTTTTAGTTAGGCAAGGCTCCTCTACTACACTGGTAAAAAGCTAAGGGTGGGAATGGCTGTAAAATGTCCCAAAGATTGCTAGCCAGAGGCAGTGGTAGTAAAATAACTTTGTGTGTGTGTGTGTTTCTGTGTGCGCGTGTGTGTGCACCCATCTACGGACACACACACGTTTGTGTTTAGCTGCAGGGCAGACAGACAGCGAATGGGAGTTCCATACTCCCTGGAGGATTCCTTGGGCTGGCCTGTCTGCTGTCTGCCGGCAGCTCACACACCAGCCATCCATCTCCTGCTGTCGGGCCCCCTCCACTCCCCTCACTACACACACACTTTTACACACACACACACTTACACACACACAAATTGACCATGGTGTCTTTGTGCATTGTTATGTTATATGGTCATAAATCTTAGGAAGTGGAGGGGGCAGGGGGTAGAGCACTAGAGTGGACCAAAAGACCTTAATGCTCATGTCTTCAGCCAAAAGGAGAGGCCTACCTCTATAATGTTTGGATGTGTTTGTTGTTTTGTGTTCTGTGTGTCTCGGCTAATCAAGGTTGCTGCAATAGCTATAATTGTAAAATAGTGAATTGAAACAGGCCTTATGTGCTAATATACACTAAAATAGACAGATGGCTCTGACAATACAATGTTAAAATACTTTTTTTAAATGGTGCAGGTCACATAAAAACTATAAGGAAGTTGAATTCTGAAATGGGAAATTAGGATATAATCTAAATCTAATGCAAATGCAAAACTGACACTTTGGTGTGTCTGTGTTTGTGTGTGTGTGTGTGTGTGTGTGTGTGTGAGAGAGAGAGAGAGAGAGAATGAGAGCCAGGGCAGGCTGAAGGGGGTGGGGGCAGAGGTGGGGAGGTGGTCATTATCCCCAGCAGGGGAATATTCAATCGGTCCAGACAAACAGCCACAACAACCCTTGATGAGGTAACAATAGGGCAGGGTCACCAAGGTCATGACCTGTCCTCAGACCCAGACAAGCAGCCTGTCTGGACCAACCTAGGGATTAGGCCAGCCCCAGACACTGGTCCCAGGTCAGTTGGGAAAGCATGCTCTCCCTGCAGCATTGGCTAGGCTTTGGACCGAGCTTTCCAAGAGGTGCAGAGTCTCCCGAGCACACATCAGTCGTTGCCCCACTTCACATCTTCATTAGTCACTTTTGAGAGTATGAGTGTCCACCGTGCAAACGGTGCAAATCAAATGCTCCCGTACAGAATGTCCTATTCTGCTCTGCTTTTTACCATATGCTCAAGTTCAGTTTGTCAGGTTGTAGGCTCAGCTAACAGCACGGTGATTTGCATGTTCCCCTGATACGCATTCAACTGGCTATCTAATCTAAAAACCGCTGACTCGCACGGGAAAGTCATGCAATGGGACTTGCAGGGTGAAAAGCATTTGCTTTATAGTAAAAACTTGGTGCACAGACAATTTGCATTAACTGTAGGCCCCATCCGCGGCTCATTCACTCTCCGTCTTACACGCACTAGCTGTGCCTTTAGGTGGCCCAGGTGGTGCTGCACCTGTTTCTGTGAGAAACGTCCACCAGAGCACCTCAGGGCATAAACCTGGACTCCTCCCCATCCTCATGTTCATAACCCACTCACGTACTGCTCATTATTCTTTGGCAGCGGCAAGAGAGGTTGCCACAGCAATGAGGTCATAAGACTCGTCTGATCACAACTTTGTTTGCTTGTACCAAACAGTATTGCTGCTGAACATTAGTGCCACATGCCCCTGTGCACTTACTACAGTCTTGAGAGTAAAACTGATTTATTGATTGTCATTTTTGATACTGACTGGCCTCTTTTTGTCTTTATTTTTCAGGATTTACGGAAACAGGTTGCCCCTTTGCTCAAGAGCTTCCAAGGAGAGGTGAGTGTGTTACTGGGAATTTAGAGTGACATAGCACAGTCACTCATACACTACATTTTGCAAAGCCTTTTTGACACTGGTTGACTGGTCTTGCTCCCTCTCTCCTTGCCCTTCTCCTCTATTTTCACTTTCCTTTCCTCCTAAATCATCTCCTCTCTCATCTCTTCTTTCTTCCATCTCCTGTCCTTTCTCATGCCTCTATCTCATTTCCCCTCTTTCCTCTCCCTCTTTTTTTTTCGCTCGGCTCTGCTCTTGATTTTCTGTCCTATTCATGAAGTCCTGTAGCCTGAGGGTGTGTTTAAATTGCATCCTGCAAGAAAAAAAGAAAGAAAAAGGCACCACAAGCCCCGGCTCTTGCCAGTCACAACTCACTGAATGCTATTTCCTGCAACTTTGTCTATGGTAGTTGGTGGAGTATTTTTTTTTATTTGTTTTTTGTTCATGTGGTGAATCCTTATCCATTTGTGTTCATTATGGCGCCGCTTGATATAATGCCCTAAGTGTTTATGCACTTTGACCCTGTAAGAGGTGTGCGTGCGTGTGTGCGCACAGGCACTACATCATACTCCCACTGTTCCTCTCTATGTCCTCCTCCATCATTTTGGCCTATTTCCATCATAACTCCTCCTTACTGGCTGCCACGCATTTCCAGTTCACTCCCATATGTGAAAGTCAGAGGGTAGGAGTGGAACCGGCTGGTTTAGACTGGGGCGTTATTTGGGGTTGGAGTGGGTGGACATTCAGTCTAAGCGAATATCTTCCTCAAGCACACACATATCCAAGCACACACACGTGCACAAACAAAAATCATCCCAATAGAGAGTGACAGGGCTGCTTTGCTACTGGCTATAGAATATTACAGTTTAACACTGGGTTAGTTTCCATATTTTTGTGTTAGAGCAGCAACCACAGCCCGTGGTTATGTAAAAATGCTGTAATTTATAGTGGTTCCACCATGTTCTGCTGATGATCCACAGTCTATTTAGAGAATAGAAACGGCAGCAGTATAATTGGGGCTTTGTCAGCTGTTTCCACCGTCCTCATGTTGACACACCTCGACGGCGTGCACACCAGAACACGCTGAAGCACATAGTGGGTGGTCGCGGAACTGAGAAAGACATTATCTTATGATTATTGAGATAATACTGTACACCCGCGCCAGTCTTAAAGCAGCCCATCAATCAGTCGACTATTCTGCACGCTTGCATGCCACAACATGAGTAGCTCTGAGAATGTGTAATTTTAGGCTGGCTTTGTTTGCTTACCCCTTGATGCTTTGATCAAGACAGCACCAGAAACAAAAGAGTCTTCCTGTTGAAGTAACTCATCTTTAAGCACTTTAACCCAGGAGCTTGAAATTACCTAAATTGATGTGGAACCCCGACAGAACCATATAAAGTTTTTAGCCTAGGAACTCGGGGGGGTCTTGATATTCTGTTTAATCTTTGTCATTGAAAGGTGGATGCCCTCTGGTTATAATTATTAGCAATAACAGTACAGTTTCAACAAGGCTTCAGCAAACTGGTTAAGTGTGTGTGTGTGTGTGTGTTGCATGCTCAGTGTTCCTTGTTGGTCCATCGATCAGATAAGCTTTTCCATTATCCAAGGCTTCAGTCTCTGCTTCCCATAGCCTCCCCTTATCAGACTCTACTGGGGCCACATACACATACGCACACACACAGGTCAGTCTGATGCCCTTCACACACTGTGGGTTAGATAGGGGAGCAATGCGTTGCTGAGTGATGGTGGCACAAGGTGCTGACGTATGTACGCATGTGTTTGTGTGTGGATGTGTCAGGCATACCTTTTGCAATTGCAAGCATTTCTCATCGGTAACCTACTGATACTGGTGAGGTATCATTTGTGTCACTTCATTTGTTTTGCTTGGTGTGTGTGTGTGTGTGTGTGTGTGTGTGTGTGTGTGTGTGTGTGTGTGTGTGTGTGTGTGTGTGTGTGTGTGTGTGTGTGTGTGTGTGTGTGTGTGTGTGTGTGTGTGTGTGTGTGTGTGTGTGTGTGTGTGTGTGGGATGGGGGCAGGGGAGCATGTAATAGCAGATGTCATTGGGATTGGTTGAATGAGCTGCAGTTTGGAACAGCAAGGCTGTATTTGCAAATCCTGGGTGGTCTTCTAATGGCTCTGGTCCTGCAGTTAACCTGCCTCTAACTGTAGGGTGTGTCCTACATTAAATGTCTATTTCCTGCCTCCCATGTTGGGCTATATAAAGCTGATGTACCACTGACCTTGGCCCAGTCATTGTACAGTCACGCAGCTGGCTTCCTTCACTGCCATCGGCAGATAATTTTTTGAGTTGGTTTGTGTGTGTGTGTGTGTGTGTGTGTGTGTGTGTGTGTGTGTGCGTGTGTGGGTGTGCTTCTTTTCTGAGATTGTTTTGTGCCATCTGAACCTGACATTACATACTCTTACACATGCACACACATTTCGTCACTGAACAGGTTTGGTGCTCGTGTGTGAGAGGCATTAGTCCTCATCATCAGTAATCTCCCATTAGTGGCCTTCCATTTGAGGATCCTGATCGCTCAGTGTCACACAGCACATGAATAGGGTAAAGTACATGATGTGAGAATGGTGTGTGTGTGTGTGTGTGTGTCTAGAGAGAGTTTAAGACAAGAGCCCTGTGCATACCAGAAAGACATGAGTGTTTGACAGAGAAACATGTGAGAAAGACTAAACACAGAATAAGATTGAGGTTTAGAAAAAAAAACATGAGTCAGGAAACATGGAAGTGACAGGAGGAGAGTTTTGAGAGAGAGAGAATGAGAGAGAGACAGAGAAATAAAAGGGGGGCCAAAGAGGGAGGGGTGCTGGCACCAGCCTACTCAGGGCCAGATGTTTTGCGGCTAAAAAACTAGAGATGAATCAAAGCCATGTGAAGAGATTTATTAGGTTCCCATAGGAGCCGAGGCAGTATTACATGTAGCCCGCTCTGTTTACAGTGGCAAGAACCCCTAAACCACCCATCAACTACACTACTGGCTTGGCTAGGAATGTGAAGACTTTATATTTGGACTTATATAGGCCTTTGTCTTTATCCCTTTTCTCTCAGTGAATGTGCTGGAGGAGTTGGAAGAGAAACACAAGGCTGTTTAGTCTGAGTGCATGAGCCAGAGTAGTCAGCTGTATCTTCGCCCAGTACAGTAGCACCATCTGAATGTCTTTATTTGGCATCTGTTTCCTCTGATTTAGACTTGATTTCAGATGCGTTTCGCCTACTCTGTCTGCTTCTCATATTGAAGTGTGACACAGGGGCTGTAGTAGAGCTTTTTGCCTCATGTTTCAGCATTGATATCGGTGTACAAGTTCTTCCTGTATGATTTGCAGAATTAATCTCTTATGGATCCCTTCTAATGCTGTCCATTTCAATAATATTGGTGATGGAATGCATGCCGTGCCCTCTTGTGTTAATGGCTGCATCAGTAATGGATCCACACTGTATTGCTGCTAAGAGCTGACTGAATAATCTGCCCCTGCTGTGGCTGGAAAGACTGAGCCAGCTGTTTAATGATGTCAGTGTGCTGGAGGGGAAACGAACAACACACACACACACACACACACACACACACACACCCCACCGGACGAACTAAGGCACACTCACTTGAGGACAGACAGACGCAGACGGGCATAGGCACACGGCAAACGAAATGCATCCGTCAACGGCAGAACAGCTGAACTGACATCACTGGAAGCAAACACCAGTGCATGCACTGTCAAGACAACGGCACTCGCATGCAACATACAAACGCATAGTGAAGGGCGACAGTTATGTACACCCTTTCTTACTGTGAAATTAATGGGCCTTCCTCACGGATGTAAGACTTAGACCCGAGGTGATGAAACTAACAATTTATTGTTGTGTTTTCTCTTCTTCTTACAGATCGATGCATTAAGTAAGAGAAGTAAAGAAGCAGAGGCCGCCTTCTTGAACGTGTACAAGAAAATAATCGATGTCCCAGGTAAGATGATGTTTAACGCGTGCATGTCCATGTGTTTAATGCGTGCATGTCCATGTGTTTGCCTAGACGCCTCCAGGATCCTAAAAACATGATTAGGTTGCACCTTTATCCACGTAGAACGCACCATCACAAGGAGGAGAAAAAAAAAGCATGACACCGTCCCTCTGGTGCTCCTTCACTGTGCATTTAGGCGTGTGTGATGCCTTAATACGTCCCCACAAGATATCATCCCAACTGGGGTAGCCGTGAGAGGGTCTTAACAGAAGGTGCGTCCTGATATGGATGACAAGTGCGCCCACAATAGGCTGCTGTGAAGCGTACACACGAGCAGTCACGTTCAGCATACTGAGGCCGAGGAAAGGGACACACAGCAGTGAGCATTACAGAACACACGCAGTCACAGAGCTACTGGTTGAAGATTTTCAGCTGTACGGGACCCCTGGAGAGGCTGTGTATGCAGGAATGAGAGAGGAGCTGAGTTCATCTATAGCGTAAGGAGGTCATCATATTCCCACATGGATAGACCTACAGTAATATCTTTGGATTGTACTGCTCCCAATAAGTCAGCGCCAGCTCTGACGGGGCTATTCTTAACTTGCAGCGAGACAATGATGTAATGCCTGATGCACACACGCACACAGACCAGCCTGACTAATGCAGCAGTCTTGAAAGAGGAAACAGTGTGTTTTGTTCTGTTTTCTATCAGCTGAAGGCCTGGTTAGTCAGCCCAGCGTGCTCTGCTTTAGATTAAAGGTGTCTGGAAAGAGCGTCCAGCACCAGTGGCCCACAAGTCAAACTGCTTTTAACAGCCTCTACACTAGATTTGGAGAGGGCCCTGTGTGAAGGACAAAGGTTTGATAAGACGGAGAGAGTTAATTTTTTTTTTTTCCAAGGGCATTGAAGATAGAGTCCAAATTCAAGGCATACAGTTATTGTATCGTAGTGTTTGTTTGTACTTGCGTATTTGTATGAGACTATGTGATCGTACACATATCTGTGACAAAGTGTGCGTGTTTGGGGGGGGGGGGGCTGTCAGTGCCTAGCCCTGCATGATGTGTCACCTTGACAGAGCAAAATCAGCATGAAATTCCCCAATCGTTCTCTGCTGATCTCTCATTAGCATAGTTAAGATATCTAACTGCGTCAGACACAAGAGACACACATTCAGTTTCTGTCGCGCGCGCGCACACACACACACACACAGCCCTTACCCCCAGCTGTAAGCTGTCAGTTCCTCTTATCTGTACAACACACACACATAAACACATACGCACACACAAACTGCTCTTTTAGCTGGCATGCTGATGAGCGTCGCCTGCGTCTCTTGGCTGCCTGTCACCAGTGTGCCACCCATGAGCACCAATCAGATGTGATTGTCCTGACTGACAGGGCCCTCTTCATCACACTGACAGTTAACCCTGCTGTGTGTTCACAGAGATGTTGGTAATATGCCTCCAGAAAGTTGCCTTTCACCTCTCTCTGTTTATCTCTCTCTTTCTTTAATCTCTTATTTACCTTTTGCCTTGCCTGCTTTACAGATCCACTTTGTCCATCTGCTTCCTTAATTTCTTTTTTTCTTGCTTGTCAAGCTGAATCACAAGAAACACTTTTAATAATCACAGCCTGGTGATCTGTCAATGCCTTTAGCAGTGTCACCTACCCACTTGCTGTGTCAGCAGTTGACATTAGTTTACAAAACCAAAGTTTGACTTGTAACCCAGCAGTAGTTTCTGTTGATATGAAGGCTGATAGGATATCATTCAATAGCCTGTATGGATAGAGTTTGGTTGGTACAGATATGGAAAACTAACCATGACCTTTTAGTGTTGTAAAAGCCAAATCTCTGTCTCGTTTTTTTCCCCTTTAATCAGTGAAGTGTACTAACCTGTTATGATTCATATCAATATTTGAGAATAATTGATATCAAAAATAGTATGTTGGCTCTAATCACATTAGACTTGTGATAAAGACTTGTCTAGGTTAGAACATTTTAAAGCAAAGTAACAAAGATGGCAGCGTATGAATCGAACACATCAGTTTTGAACAGTAAACCTAAATTAATTATTACAAATAATAAACTTTGCCATAAAAATATCTGTAAAAACACAAATGTGACACTTACTAAGCTTGAATTTAGGAAAACAAACGATGTTAGTTTCTTTTAGCACTTTAGTTGAAGTGCACGCTGATCCCTTTTTGTTAGTCCATGATAATTCAGTGTCAGATAATATTAGCATACAGTCAAGCTGTAACTTATAACTCGCAGACGCACCAGTGACCGTATATGTACCTCACCTTGTAAAAATGCTAGTAAGTGTGATATTTTTTTGGTCCTAGGAATAGTCGCAAAATTTTCGCAGGGAGATCAAAGGTCAGAGTCAGCTCCAGAACAGTTCTCCCAAAGCTGGCACACATTCATTGCCTTGCTCAAGGACACTTCACCGGGGCAGATGCATGCTCTCAGAAGACCTTGGATGTAGTTATTCCTAGCTCGCAACACCACCTCACTGCCCTTGTTTGTGTTATCTGCTTTGTGGTTGTTGAAGCAGTGTGTGTTGTCTCTGCCAGATCCCGTACCTGTGCTGGAGCTGGCTCAGCAGCTGCAGCTGAAGCTCCAGAGGATGCACGACATTGAGACAGAGAACACCAAACTTCGAGAGACACTGGAGGACTACAACAAAGAGTTTGCAGAGGTTAAGAACCAAGGTTAGAGAGGGACACATGCAGACTCACATATTTGTCATGGGATTTTACTAACTCTAGGGGACATGGATTACCTGTGATTAGTTGTGCGGCCAATGAATAATTAGGCCAAAATAATCACTTATTTCTTTGTATATGAGTAGTGATGTGTATTAATGCACACATCTGTTAAAACCATTTTCAGGTACCTGTATAAAACACATTTTGCTTACTCTAATCATCCCTCCTTTCCTACTGGCCAGGATGAGATCCCTTCTTGAAACGCTTTTACAACACTAGATGTATGCCATCATACATAAACCATATACTGTGCAAAAATATATTCAGATTTTAATGTGAAGCTGATACTCATTCCTTTATTATTTGGTATACGCTCCTCTGGTTCTACTGATTCTTATACTTTTATAATAATATTTAGCATTTTTACAATAGTTATTAATTTAAAATGTAACTCACACAACACTTGTATTGCTTATTCGGGCACTTCAACAGCTACTGGATCCAAATTCTGGAGGTTTTTGTTTAAAAAATGTTTTATCACCCGAAATTACTAATGTACTATGAATGAAAGAATACCTGGGAGAATGTGAGTTAGTGATCCGACTGGGTCCCCTAGGGTCAGCCTGTATCCCTCTGTTGGATTTTAGAGCTGCAAAAAACATTTTCCTGCAGTTGAATAATGGTCTTATAGACAGTCTATCGTCACACCAATGATCTTTGTAAGGCTCTTTCAGTTTCTTTTCTAAGGATCTTTCAGTTATTTCCCAGGTTCAGTGTTGTGCGTTCATTGATGACAGCTAAAAAGACCTGCTGCTGGAGACATTTGGCATTTCAGCCAATAAGCGCAGTGTCCATACTGGCTAAAAATGAGAGGCTTAAAGCTAAATGTAAATGTACATTGCCATTTGCTAATGATAAATGGAATAGTCAGTTTAGCAAATCCACTTTTGACATTTTGCCAACATCTTGTCATAACTCATTGTCATTCTCTGGGTGGACAAATGCTGTAAAGCTAGCTGCTTAGGACAGGCTAAATGCATTAGAGTTCATTAAAGAATCTGACCCGGACCTGCTTTATTTTTGCCCAAACTGATAGTTGCAGATCCTTGAAAAGAGAGCCTTGATCGGCATTGATAATAATTATCTAAATTGGTTTGCACCAACTCTTTAGAAAAATTCCCCTTAATGTTTCAACTTAAATTGCAATGAAAGGTGAGTTTTGTACCAAAAAGACTCCGACCTCTTCAAAAAAACCTCTTTATTTGATTAGACAGTTGAAACCTTATATTGGTTTTAAAAAAGTGTTTATATTGACTGACTAACTGACCGACCGTTTTAAGAGAGACCTGAAACATTTTTATCCAATATATTGTGTTTATGTGCGTATGTGAAAATTGCACAGAGAAAAACAATTTTTACACGCGTGAGCTGTGCATAAGTGTGATTTTTTGTTTTGTAGGTTGATGATATGTCGACAACTTTTAACTGTAAAGTTTAAAGACCATATTCATAAAAGATGGAAAACACAGCTTCTTGAAAGAAAGAATGGCTTATTCAAAAGGGCAAAGCCATATTTAAACATATTTTAATGCCTTATAAATTTTACAACAACACAAAAAATGTACAAGGTTTTACATTTTCAAATAGGTTTTCAGGGGGAAAAAAAACACGAGGTACAGTTTCATGAATAAAAAATGACAGGCTACCTCAGGGTAAAGAAAGATGGAAAAACTGACAAAGGCAGAGAGATGAGTGAGAAGCAGTAATAAAAGTGGTGTAATTTCAGTCGAAAAGGAGGAGTGAGTGAGTTAGCAGGGAATGTTTTGGAATCCCCCTTTCCTCAGTGAGAGTTAATTGGAACAGCTCGATAGCGGCAGGGTTCCATTCTGCCATTGATTTTCCTGTTCCCTCATCCTTTATCCCTCCTTCTCGCCTCAATAGATGGGGGATATTTAAACCCCAAAACACACTGTGGAACTCCCACTCCTGTTAAACACGCATGGACCTGCGTGCACAGGCGCACACACACTCTCGCGCACACACATATACAGAGTGCAGGAGCCATTGATCCCCGCAACCTAAATGTTTAAAGTTCAGTTAAGCAGTTAAGGGGTAAGAGGGCTCTGAGGGGACTCTCCTCTATTGATTATGTGTCAGGGCAGTGAGACTGGAGTTTAAATCACATGCACACACACACGCACACAAAGTGCTAAGAGCCCTCAGTCAACGGCAGCAAGCAGCATTGCTCTTTATCACTGTCTGCCTCACTTATATCTTTCTTTAAGAAACACACACTCATACACAAACACACGCACACACACAGAGGCCTATTTATTACCCCAGTTATGTGTTAGATTTATTTCAGGCTGCTCCACACAGAGCTCAGCCATCAGCAGGTTATGAAGTTTCAGCACTAATGCAGTCCTAATGAATACAGCATATCTGCTGTTTGTGGACACTGAATATTCTCTACCAGTCATGAATGCAAAGATTAAGTAGGAGCCATAGGGGCTGTGGCCTACGTCTGTGCTGACAGAGGAAGAACATGTGATATAAAACTCTGTTCTTTAAGCAAAGGTCAAACCCCTTGTCAAATACATTATTGTCATCACTGCCATTTATCACATCTGCAAAACCACTGTAGTCTCTCTTTAATGTATTTTGCAAGTCGCCTGTCTTTTCCCCCTTGCTTTCTTTGTACTTACCACCCTTCATTCTGCTCTTACCTCCTCCAGAGGTGACCATTAAGGCCTTGAAGGAGAAAATCCGTGAGTACGAGCAGTCTCTAAAGAATCAAGCTGAGAATCTGGCCCAAGAGAAGCAGCTACAACTACACAACGACTATGCAGAAAAGGAGAGGTAAAAATGTTGTGCGTGTTTGTGTGAGAGAGAGTGAGTTAGTGTGTTTGTGCACTATCGGAGCAGTGTCTAAAGTAATAACCTCTGAATTATTTTGCCATTTGGAACTTTTGGGTCAATGTGCCCTCAGGCAAAACTGTTAGAATTATAATCTTTTAATAAGATGTTTAAGATTTCTCATTTAATTAAGCGGAGCTAGTCACAACTTTATAATTTCTTATTAGCTAACGGTCTTTGGACTTTTGCTCATTGCTATCATTTTAAATCAATGAAGAGTTGTGTATTTCCTTTTCCCATATTGTTTTTTTTTTTCAACATGAGTGCAGGAAAAAGTTCCGACACAAAAGAAAAAATGTATTTGTTGTGTCTTGATAGGAATCCAGAAAGTCTCTACCTTTTTCCGTATTTGCTTGCACAGCCATCAGCTCTGTTGGAAAATCTACACTAACTGAATAAAGCCACCAGATAACTTTGACCATGAGAACTATATTTTCATTTAATAGATTATTTCCTCCTCAAAACCCATTTTCGAGCCATCATTTTGAGGTGTGGGTTTCAGATATACAGGAAGCGTGCGGCCGTAATAAATAAGCGCACAATTGCTGACAGATATTTTAGGAAGATGAAAAAACAACTCTTGACTGCTGCAGTGATCTCTTACAAAGGCTGTAATGCCCCAGGAGTCACAGTGATACTGTCCTTTTCTGGTAAGGAGCCCGTTCAATATAAAGACAATTAAACTAATTGCCTAAGATGTGGGCAGTCATTATATTGCTTGACTTTACAACAGTCTTTGGCGCCTTTCCTCCTACGCTGCTCAGTTAATCCAGACTAATATGGTGGTGGCCAGTTTAAATTATCATGGGAAGCCACATTCAGTTTACTCTTTTGTGTGCAGGTGCAGAATTGGCCTGTCAGTCTTAAATGTAATTATCTTAAATAACTGTGCGTTCATATTTTGAATTAAAGGGATAAATAAACAGAGTCAAGAAAGATGAACATTTGTATGATAGGGAATTCATAGTGGATGGTAAGCAGTAATTGAAGGTTGTAATAGATGTTTTCATGAAAAGGGATTTTGGTTTAGAAGGCAAAAGCCAAAACATATAAACCAAATTCTAAAATGCATTATTTAAGCTTCCTCTATTCAAATGTGTTTTCCCACGTGTATCTTTTGTAGTCCAGTCGAATTAAACTCTGGTTCGTCTTCCTGCCTGGTGCACTTTGACTAGGTCTAAACGCAGCAGTCGCATCGGGTGTGGACCAAACAACCACACCCTAACCCTCTACTCAACATGGGCTCCCAAGTGAGCTCCGGAGCAAGTTTCAACCTTATTCCAGTTGGTTAAACAGCTAGTTGACAACATGTTTGCAAGAAAGTGTGAACAAGTGTTGCATTTTTACAATTTATTTTCAAGTTTACTAAAATTATCGCAAAATAAAGCGGTTCTGCTTTATTTATTGCCCAGATAATTTCCATCATTAAAAGCAAAAGTTAACTGTTCACTTGTTGATTCATGAGGACACAAGATCTTCTTCCTGTTTACGTTCATGGTCCCGCCCCAGATTAGTTTAACCAGTAAGCAGAGAAAACCATTTCTCATTTTCTCTCCATCATGTGATTTAGTGTGATGCATTTAGGTTCACGTTTTGTGAAAGTAACCAAACCAAGGGGAAAATTAACAAAGTTTACAAACGGATCCACTGTATCTGACCAAAGCATCCAAACTTTCATATGCATATTATAAATGTATCAAATTATCCACTGGTTTCTTTTTAATGTATTTTACACTTGAGGGAGTGGCGATAAAACTGATAATAAATTGCATTCAAAAAGGTAATGAAAATGTCTTTAAAATTGACTTTAACTTGGTTGGCACTGCGTAAACCCAGTATAATACATCAACAAAACAATTTCTGTAATGTACGCACAGATGTAAATCCAGGTGATTGGGGGGGAGAGAAAAGAGTGTATACTATTTGTTTTACAAGAAAAAAGTGGGCAGGTTAAGTGAAAAATCTTCCTGCAATGTTTTTAAGAACCAGTTTATATGTTTACACCTGACATGACGTCCTTTTTTTGTTGTTTCATAAGCTTTGTGTTTTTTAAATGCAGGTTACTGAATCCATATTTTCCTCTTGTCAATCATTTTGTTTGCTGTGTGAAGCTATGTTAATGCCTATTGCCACTTTCAGGCTTACAGCACAAGATCAATTGTCCAACTGTATTTCCTGTACGTCAGTGTTTTATAGGCCCCTTCCTGTCTGCAGAGAACTGACTTCCTGTGTCTGAGAGGGGCAGTAAATGGATGGCACCTCTGATGCATTTTATCCCGCAAGAAGTGAAGGAAGGAGGGGAGAAAGAAAGCGAGAGATGAAAGGATGAAGTAGAGGGCAGAAAAATAGAGATGACAGGAGAGACAGATTGGCGGAGAAGGGGTGCATCAAAGAGTGCCATAAAGACGGTCTTTGTGCAAGATTATTGATGTTTTTACACGCAGTGGCAATTTCTCAGCAGAGCCCAACTTTTTATATGCTAAGAATGAATCTATTTTATCCTTGCGGTTTCTGCATCCCCCTCCCCCGTCTCTTATTCAACCCTTACGCTCTCTCTCTCTCTCTCTCTCTCCTTCTCTCCCTAACTAACACCACCCCCCCGCGGGTGCAGTGTGCCCCAGTGGCCAGACATTCCTGCCTAATAGGGCTGCTTAATGAGGAGTGGGTTGTGTTGGGAGGATTTTAGTGGGGAAAACACTTCAGAAATGGTGGGAAATTAGAGAATTGTTGCAGTTGCTACAAAGTGTGAACCTTGAAGATTTACTGACTGAATATCCCCTTACAGTGACTTTATGCTCCTTCTGTCTGCCTCTGTAGAAAACTTCAGGAGAGCCAGGACTCCATGTCCTCGAGGTTGGAAGAGGCCGAACACAAGGTCCAGTCTCTACAGACAGGTACCAGCTACCCCAGTCTTCAGAGACCTGGGTACTGTTTTTACAGTGAAATGTCAGCCGTCTCACTGAAAATGAAGTGTTGCTGGCTTGAAAGCCTCTAAAATCGTAGTTTCTCAAGCATTTGTCATAAAAAATTTATTAGTAAGGTTTGAGGAAAAACATTAGCAGTAATCATTTATTAAGTTTAACTTTATCTTAATGGGTTTATAGTGGGTGTAGTTTGATGAGATTGACAGTTGCTTGGCAAATAGGATTTCAGATTTATCACCTCAAACCAGTGAGAACGGCGCAGGCAAAAATGCATGAAAATAGTCTGTTCCAACAGCAGTGCTGACCATATTAAGATGCTGATTAATCATGTTCTTCTGTCTTTGAAATTATTGCACATACCTAGATATTATACATCAGACATTTAGATTTCTTCTTTTGAACTTTTTTTGAGTTGTAACGGGGGGACTCAGAGCTGACTCTTTTCCCGTCTCTTACAGCACTTGAAACAACTCAGGCCGAGCTCTTTGATTTGAAGACAAAGTATGACGAGGAATCCACAGCAAAGTACGTGTCTCGCTGATCTGAGTGTGTGTGTTTGTGGGAGACTTCTCCCCTCTGGCTCCTCCATAGTCTGTTCCTGACATAATCATCCTGTTTAGTGAATATCCTTGCCTGGAAACTCCCCCTTCTCTCCCTAACAGCTGGATTGTCTCCCATAACACTCAACAGCCTCCAAATCCCAGCATTACCCCTGCACTGTAAATTCAATTCAATTTAACTTTATTTATATACTGCCACTTCAAACATAGTAATCTCAAGGCACTTTACATAATACTGACAGGGACTGAAATGCATCCTGCAGCCACAGCAGGACCAAAATAAAGGGTTTTTCTCTTCGTGGTGTAGGTTAAAGCTCTCGCTGTGATTCATCAGGGTCATGACAGAGAGGGGAGGCCACTGGGGGTCACTTTGAGAGCTAAAGCCACACAGGCTTCTAACAGGACTTGTAAGAAAAGGTAGTTTCAGTTATTTGAACTGCAGACATCTATCATTATTGATCTTATAGTAGTGGCAAAGATGAGAACAGAAGCTTTTCCATGTCAGCACTCCATACTGTGAAGTGGCACTTTATGACATTCAGACACCTCATTCCCTCAGGGTGAGTAGCAAGGGAACCAGAACCACTCGAGCATCCGAACAGACTCCCAAAGTTTCAAGTCTTGAGAAGAAAAACAAAGCCTTTGTGGTGATTTATTGGTAGTTGGTGAAAGAGTTCAAGCAAAAACAGCTTGAACTCTTTGTTTAATTTCAAGAGTGTCCTTGCACAGACCGATTATACTAAGTACAGCAGAGACCAACTTGGCTTTAAAGGTTTTTCCCCCATTTTGCCCCACCATTTACTATGCCCCAAAGTCACTGTGTTGCTCCATTAACAGAGTTGTTAAATTGATTGGCTGTTAAAAACAGATCGATCCTTCTTATCATTTTCCTGTTGCTACCACCCTCACCCCGACACTTTCTCTTTTCCGTGCTCATTGTGCATTTGGGAGCATGAGAGGAAAGGCCAGAGGAAGATATCGCACACAGTGTAATGGCACTAATCAATAGGTTTTGTAGTCTATCAGCGCCTCTCTCCCCTCCCGTGTTTTCTCTCCCCATGAATATAATGCTTCACTTCTGGACTTTCTCTAATTTCCTTACACTTCTTTCTATTTCTGTCCTTGTCTCTTCCTTTTATGTCAGAAGAAAACACGGATTGAAAAGACACGTATAGTAGGAGCCATTTTCCTACAGAAGCTAATAAACACATGGCCGCCTACATCCACATGCGCGCACTCTCGTTCACTCAATCACACAAACACAAATACAAATACACACATACACTTGCTCACTCGCTCGTGTGCCTGAGGCAGTCAGGGTCCTTGACTATGTGGCGTGCTGTGATCTGAAATTTTAATGCAACGCTTTAAAGCACACACAAACCCTCTCTAACCCTGCACCCTCCCAGTCCTTGGAGTCCTTCCCCCGTTTACTGCTTGGCTGAGCAAATCGCCAGTGTTTGGCTGAACACAACTTTTAACCCTTTGACTGCATATATTTTGGCCCTGCAAAACTCAAAAACCCATACATATCAGACGCTATTTCACACAAACGCAGACACACACTTCCTCTAAACTTTCCACTAAGGAGGACATTGCGTGACAAATCCTTCATCCTCTTGCTGCATTTGGGTAATCGGCCTTTTAAAATACACACACACACGCGCGTGCGCACAAATGTACACACAGTGAGAGAATTTGGTCGATTTTGAAGGGCCTAGAGTGTGTGAGCTGCAGCAGGAGGTGGGCCTGCACATGTATTGCAGCCCCCTCTCTGTGTAGCCGCTGTGAGGGTCTGGCTGGCCATGCTTTACCCGTTTAGTCCCTGTTAAAGATTAATGATATATTGATCCCCAGCTCCACAGGACACTGAGTGTGTGTGTGTGCGTCTGTGTGTGTGCGTGCGCATGTGCTTCTTTGTATGTTTATGTGAAGCTTTATCTGTGTGTAAAGGCTTGATACCATTTTGGGAAAACCATTTAATTGCTGATAATTAGGCAACAGTCAATAAGCTTTTCCTTCCTGTGTCCATCTGAAGGACATACACAAAATGGCACACAACATATGAAGACACACACACACACACACACACTCACAGCTAGCTTCTTTTTAAGCCTCCTTAAAATCCCCAAGGTAACACACTGTGAAAATGCAATGTGAAGAAAGCCAAGGAAAGAAAAGGAATGGAGTGATGAAAGCTAGAGGGCAAAAAGCGAGCCAGAGGCTGGAGGCTACAGCGAGGAAGAGGGGATAAGAGTGTGATAGAGGAGGGAAATGAAAATCTAAATCAGGGGAATATCCTGCTGGCACTGAGGACAGAGGGCAAAAGATGAGAGAGGGGAGGTGGAAGGCAAAAGAGATGAAAGGATGAAAGAGTAGAGGGCAACGGGAAGGGAAAAGGGTTGAGGAGAAAAGGACAGAGGGTGGAAAAGAAAAGGAGCAGTTGAGTGAGGAGCAAGAGAGAGAAGATAAGAGATGAAAAGGCCTGTCTGAGATGGAGGAAGTACAGTAGGGGCTTGAGACTCTGGGCTCGTTTCAGAAGTCTTACAGTACTCACTGATGTCACTGGGTGCACCCACTGGCTTTAATGGTACCAAAAACGTGTGTGTGTTTGAGTGCATGTTTGCATTATGCAGTGGAGGGTGCATCTACTCGGTAGCTCCTCCTTGTGGCTGCTACATAGCTTTATTGATGGTGGCGTGAAATCAGTCTGGATCATTATGGAGAACCCAATTCCCTGGCAGTTCAGTGTTTGATGAATTAATTCCACGGCATTGGCTGGCCACGGACAGCTCCTGCCCTGCCCATGACTGACTGACTGTATCAGGATATGCAGAAAATCCCTTCCCTGTGATCTGCTTTGGCCCTCAGCCTCTAGCTTTGCCTTTATAATTCCCAAATACAGCCAAATCCAAAGGTTATTTAAGAAGACTTTGTGCATCTGTACTTTGATTAAATGATCACATTTGGAGCAGGAGTGGTGCTGTATTTGGGTTGCATTACTACCCATAAACACTCTCCATTACAAGCTTTTCTGGCTTGTTGGCTCTCTGACCCTACGCTTGTGTGTGCAGGAGCACGTCTGAGCGTGCACATGAGTCCGGCACACTATAGCTTAAGACAGGATAAAAGCTAGTGAGGTAGTGTACTATTATGTTGCTTAAATGCATACTAGATCCTTTTAACTGTTAGGGAAAGAATAAAAGCAGAGAGAGAAAAGCTCTCCCACCCACATCTGATTCTTTTGCTGCATTGCCTTTGGCATAATGTTGACCTAATATCAACTGTGTCTGTTTTGTTAAACACATTCAAATGAGTAGTACTCAAGCCTATGGGACGTAATACTGTTTCTCATACTGTGACACACAAATACAAAAGCAGTGTGGGTTATTGGGTTCACTATCAAAGGGTTGCAGCGAAATCTAAAGGTCCTAATGGACGAACGTAGAACGTATGCGCTCACATCTCTGCACTCAGTGCCATCCATGTATTCCTATTAGTGAGTAATGAGCGTGGCATGCATTTACACTGTCAGTGTGCAAGACATTGAACACCATCCATGAAGCTTTTCTGTGAGTTCCATGCGTTATTGTATTGAAACTGATTCAGTAGGTATATTAAAGCATGTGCATCCACACAACTAATTAACCGAGAGCAGGAACCTGAACTTGTATTCACCAAAATTCTATGCGTGTGTGTGTGTGTGGGCATGTCTTCATAGCCTTCTGTGGACAAATTTCGTTTCCATACCATTGTTTTGAGGACATTTTGCTGGTCTGCACAATTTCAAAAGGAGTTTTGAGGGTCAGGACTCTGTTTGAGGGTCAGGGTTAGAATTAAGTTTTGGTTCGGGTTAGGGGAACGGGCTAGGGATTGCAATTTGTCAATGAGCGTCCCCGCAAGTATAGAAAGACAAGTGTGTGTGACAGAGTGATTGGTGTCACTTTGTCCTCAAAGTTCCTTCTACATCTGTCATTGTTTGCTGAATAGTGATAGATATTCTCCCATGAAAGAGGGCTATTAAACTAGTTTTCCAAGTCCGATGAACGGTATTACGGGGATGTATTCCTGCTGTCTGACCTCTAGCAAGTGAGAGGTGAACCATGGCCTCCATCCAGACCATTAGTCAGACACAATCACACAGCTTCATAGCAGATTAGTTTGCTGTATTAGGACTTAGAGCTCTATTAATGTAATCCCTCTGTTTTAGCGTGGCCCGGGTTTAGGGGCTTACATGTGCGCACACATACACCACCCTTACAATGCATGTATGCACACACACATACAAGCTGTTGAGTTTATGGAGTTCACAATCAATGGATTAAGGTGAAATTTAGACAGTAGCTTAATGGACGTGGCATCGGCATTCTGCAAATGTGTGCTTCCTGAACAATCGCACAAACACATGTGTGAGTGTGCTTTTCTTCCTGGTAATTGTTATCCATTTATTCAAATCTTTTTTTTTCCCCATGTGCGATTTCACTGAGTCTCTATTAAGTATTGTCACGTCCTCTGTTGCTTATTAACAGCGACTTTCTTTTTCAGGGCTGACGAGATTGAGATGGTGATGACAGATCTGGAAAGAGCCAATCAGGTAACGTGCTCATCATCTTAAACCTCTGCCGTTAGAGCACCAATGACATAACGAACTACAAAGATGTTTGCCTTTCGTTAAACGTGGGCAGTACTTTAAGATGAAACATATTCACCGTCTGTTGCTGTAAATATTTACAAGGGCACCATGCGTATTAATCCACAGCTGAAAACACCTTTAACTTCTATTTAGAACATTTGTTAAAAAGTAAAACACCCAAGTGTTTCAGGAAGTGAGTTGATTTTTTTCAGGACGTGCTTAAGAATTACTAAACATTGTTAGATTTCCTCACTTTCTTTGATTTCTTTTTTTCTGAAAGTTTATTCACTTTACCCTTTAAAATACAAACATTCTTATCTGGTTAGAATCCATTAAATGTTGCATTAGCAAATAATGACTTGCTTATCACTGCTCTTTGGGCCCTTTGTTTTCTTTCACACACCTCTGCTAAACCCATCCATGTGAAAAAAAAAAAGCCTGCTAGCGTGCCCTCTGCCCTTGTGTTGTAAATATTCCTGTGGTATCTGTTAATGTCATTGTTGTTAACTTTCATTATTAGCCCAAGAGTATGATTTGTGGCTAAGGGGTAGCATAGGCATGTAATGTTAATATTAGCCTAAAGGTTAGTGCTCTAACTATAATGCCATACAAAGGCACACAAACACACTATTCACACTTCTGATTTGAGGTTTACAGTGGATGACAGCATGGCCTCCAGCTCAGTCACAGACTTTTTATATGCTTTTATTATGAGAAAATGGAAAACAGGATCTTTCTTTTGCGACTAGCCGTCCAACTCCCACCCAGTCGATAACGGCTCTCAATATGGTTGCAATTAGGAACGCTGTTGAATCGGCTCCCTGCAACTGGTAATGATGGTGAGTTGGCCAGTGTTGCAGATGATTCCTAACTGGAGCGTGGTAGTCGGTCCCTAAATATAAAGCAGTGGGTGTCATCTCAATTCTCGGGACTAATTTAATATTTGCAATTAAGGAAAAAATCCACCTTTGGCTTTCACTGTAAAACTATGCTTAGCATTTTCTCAGCTCCCTTTTACTTTGTAGTGGTGGTTTATTTGTTGAAAGAGGACAAATTTTCTTTCCATACAGACACACACTAGATTGGGTATTGGAGAACTTGTCTTTTTAAAATGCCACTTGGCCAGCAGTGAATGCAATATCTATGAAATGACTGCAAAATTGTCACTGTGAGAATATGTGTAAATGAAGGAAATTTACACCGCAGCCCTGAGTCGCCCGTTAGACTGATTGGCAATGTAAAAGTCTCCTAGCTGATTTTCCTTCAACATTTCTCCTTTTCCTTCCAGCGAGCAGAGGCGGCTCAAAGAGAGGCAGAGTCGCTCAGAGAGCAGCTGTCCCTGAGTAACCAATCCCAACACCTCAGCAGCCCAGCCAAGGCCGACCCTGACACGGTAACACTGACTTGCTGGATGGCTGATGAGAAGTTTATTGATAGGCTAAAGACCAGCTTGGCCTTTTTATGCTAGAGGTGGTCAGATGATTAAAGCTTCAACTTCTGGATTACTATAGGCACTGATCTTATAGGTCAGCACTAATGCATTGATTTGTTGACTAAATTATTGATTTCTTAAGGAAGGGTTGCCAGGGTGGCAGTGGGTTTATTGATTTACTGATTTATTGGAGCTGTACAACAGACTGTAGGGGTGTGACTTATTTTACTTATAGACTGAATGCCACACCAAGGTATTTGCCGCACTGACCTCTCAGATTTAAATGGTCGGTATCAAATCAAGAATTACCTCCTGACTCTTGATCTAAGATTAGGCCTTTTGAACGATGATCACTACTTTTATGAGCTTCTGCCTGACATAGAATCACAGTACTTATTTCCGAGGGGATAAATTAAATGTATCTGAAAGCAGGGACTGTAAATGACTAGCTTTTTAAATACTCATATAGTCTTTAGTTTGCTCATTAGATGTCATCCTGTTTGGCCTTTAGGAACAGGCATCCGAGGTGACATCCTACTCAAGTCTGGAGGCAGAGCTCAGGGCCAAAGAAAGGGAGACTGCCCAGCTGGTGGAAGACGTCCAGAGACTGCAGGCCAGCCTGACCAAACTTCGAGAGACCACCAGCTCCCAAATTACACAGCTGGAACAGCAGCTCAGCAGCAAGACTGCCGTTCTCAAGGTGCAAACAAGTTCAAACATATGGCTGCAGTTTTCTGCTATTCATTTCTAATGAGACTTTCTGTATTCCTTCTACTAATTTGTAGATTCTGATCACACCTGTGACTATATTCACCTATTTAGTTGTTCTGTTTTATAGAGTTAGGTCACTGAAATAACACAGACATCCAGTGATTGCCCTTATCTTTGTCTTGATCTATATATCATTTAGCTTTTTTGTAATCCACAGGAATTGGAGGAGAAACTGCAGAAGCAAGCAGACTATGAAGAGGTGAAGAAGGAGTTAAGGTGAGGAGCGAGCGTGTGTGTGTGTGTGTGTCAGTGCGACACAGATCTGTTTACTGCATGTGTTTGATGTCTTTAAAGATGTTAAACAAGGTGCATGTCTTTATTTAAGCGTTGTAACTCAATAGAGTTTCTTTATGAAGGAGAAGATTGTATGTCTGTAGCTTTTTAGTCTGGGTCTCACTCATTATCACTTCCATTATTTGTTCTTATAGACACAGAAAAGAAACTGCATTTTTACGTGATGTGTAGAGTGTGTCTTTGCTGGGAGTTCATAATAATTGTGTGTTTCTTTTGTATGTGTGTGTTCAGTATCCTCAAGTCTATGGAGTTTGGGACGTCTGACTCTGTGCAGGTAAAAGTGACACAAAAGTACAAAAATAAACACTTAAAACGTTTACCACTAGACCTTACACAAAATTGCAGTTGCAATAACAGGCATTAAGTTATTAATAAAATAAAATGGCACATTTGTTTTATTAGATTAGTTTACTATTAATTAGTTACTTCAAAAAAATGTCATTTTAATGTTTGTCTCGCTTCTCATCTTCATCAGGACTCCTCCAAACCTCTGGAGGTACTGTTGCTGGAGAGGAACCGTAGTCTTCAATCTGAGAGCGCCGCTCTGCGCATTGCCAACACTGACCTCAGCGGTAAGTGCGCCAAATGTAAGTTTAATAAGGGTGTAATGTAATAAGGATTGGGATTCATCAACACTGGCAAAACCACCTTCTGTCAGTCCATCAAAACTTCACAACACAGGTAAGGCTAGATAGGGACGGGTACGGGGAGATTACATCAGCGTGGTGCATGCGTACAGTATGTATGCATGCATAGTTTCTTTTTCTCTGAGAATACTTGGACATTTAATACATCTTACTGGCATGTTTTACAATATTGGGTCCTCATTTTGCATATGAAATGTAAGAGAAATGATGTTCCTCCAGTCCCACACTTGTGTAAAGCAAAGAATATGTACATCTGGTTTCCTACCGCAGCAGGAAGCCAGCCTCAACAATAACAAAGTTGTGGTCCACACAAATGAGGACACCATACTCTTGCCCCTACATCAGGACTCTTGCCCTCTGAAACAATGTTTATGGGTTCGAAATGTCATTGCTTTAGGCTTGAATAGCTGAACAGCTTTGAATTGATTAACATTCACAGTAAGGGGAGCTTACTGTCTTACTCAATCATGTTAAATCTCAATGGTTATGCATTAGAAAAATATTTTTCTCAGTGCTCATCATCAAGACGGATTCTAGTAGTAAGATATATCATTTGTGTATTTGTTTTGATTTAGCAAAGATTTTCAATTTGAGTTCTTACTAAGCTTCAGCAAAACTGTACAGTGTGTTTTTGGTGACATGCACCTGTTTTCTGTCCAGCCGTAACACATGTTTTTGAGTCTTACTGCTTGAATGTTTTTCGTGGATGTATTTTATGAACAATAGCTATGATACCGAATGAAGAATATGTTGCCTCTTCATCAATGGAATAATTCAATGTTTAGGAACACTGCAGCAGCATGGAGGAGGACTTACATGCTGTGTTGCCTATCTAAGGACATCGTTTTACTCTGTGCAGTTACTTTCACTTTGCCTGCAAGAGAGAGAGACCTGGGCCAAGTTTATTTGGCTAAGTGGCGCAGTGTCAGTTGTTTTGTTTGTCCTTTTTTTTCTTCCAGGCTGTGGCTTACAAGAAAGGTTGAAATCACAAATGCATGGGCACTTTGTCTGGGGGGGTTGGCAAAAAAGTAAAAAAACAAAGTTCACTAATTTGGAAAAGACATGATTAAGATAACTTTTGTTTTTATTTATTTTTTTTATTTCTCTCTCTTTTTGGAACCCCTTTTTTGTTGACTCCCCCATAATGCATGGTGTTTTTGACCTTTCTTGTAGGGTCAGCCGGGCGAAAAGGGACAGAAGAGTCCACAACGAAGGCAGAGACCATGCCCAGCGATCCCTCTTCTTCGCCCCCTCCTCCCCCTCCCTCTCTTCCTTCCTCCTCCCAGCTCCCCTTGTCACGCACCCACGCGGACCCCCTCAACACTGTCACCACCACCAGCAGCAGCGGCGAAACACACCCTTTCACTCCTACAGGAATTGGACAGGATTTCTACTCCCCTGTATTCCCTCTGGTGGGTGGTAAGATGGCTTTGAACTCCCTGATCCAGCGGCAGCTGCTTCAGACCTTCTACTCCAAAGCCTTGCAGGAGTCATCTGGAATCCCCAGTGGGGCTCTGCTGTTCACACCCTTCACTCCAACCCTCAGCTCCATCCCTACCTCCACCCCTGGCTCTGGGTCTGCTGCCATCCCTCTAGCAGCCAGTAGCCCCCAGCCACCTCCAGCCAGTCCAGACATGGCTCCTGTTAATGGCAGCAGCACCGCTGGCAGCGCCCCATCCCCTTCACCCAACCACTCTGATGCCACCACAGGAAGTATTTTGGATGGGGAGGACATGGACACAGCAGAGATTGCTCGTCAGGTGAAAGAGCAATTGATCAAGCACAACATTGGTCAGCGTGTGTTTGGCCATTATGTGCTGGGACTGTCCCAGGGTTCTGTCAGTGAGATCCTGGCCAGACCAAAGCCATGGAACAAGCTTACCATCCGGGGAAAGGAGCCTTTCCACAAGATGAGGCAGTTCCTGGCGGATGAGCAGAACATCCTTGCACTGCGCAGCATCCAAGGACGGCAGAGAGGTGTGTCCGTGGATCTTTGTTTGTGTCTCGTTGTGTGTGTGCGTGCGTGCGTGCGTGTGTGTGTATGTTTGCGTGTGTGTACAGCCCTGCACGGAGCCATTGATTAGCTTGTCAATATGGACTAGCTTTTTATTTTTCTTTTCTTTCTTAACTCCTGTCCTGTGCCACACCTATGCGTTTTGAGTGAGTTCCTAGTCACGCACTGATCCCAAGAGCCTCTCTTTGCTATGGTAGTCAATACAGAAACCTTTCACACATCAATAGTATTGATTGGTTGGAGCTAGGAGCAAGGCAGGGGTACTGTTAACTACGGGTAGATTCGATTATCTTTGGCCCGCTTTTGTTAACGCATCACGACATCTCTCATCGAAGATGGTCTCAGTGGTACAAAAAATAGCGCAGTCCACCACCTAGTCCAGGACACAGTCCATGTTTAATACTTAGTACGCCCCGTTTAGTGCATACTTCTAAATAACAGTCTAGTATTTGTAGTAGGTGGTGCCAATATTTCTACTACGGCCACATATGGTAAACATCATTACATTTATGGTCCTGCTATGTGCATTGGATGGAAGTATCCACACATTGCTTGTATTTGTTGAAAATTATAGGGCACCATACAATCTAGCTGTAAAAGAAGAAAAACACACAAATGCTGTAACATAGTGTGTGGTATATTGTTTTTAACAGAGGGCTCAGGCCAGCCCCAGCTTAGCCGAGTGTTTCAGGATGTTCCGAAGCGGAGAGCCCTCTCCGATACAGCTTCACACACAGGTCTGTCCCCTTCAAACACAGAGATTCTAGCACGTTCTATTTGTGTGGCATGTTTGTGTTGGGGTGAACTGTATCTATGGTCTGTGTGTGTGTGTGTGTGTGTGTGTGTGTGTGTGTGCGTGCGTGCGTGTTTGCGCACGCTTCTGTTTTGGCATTTATTAATGTGCAGGCAGATATAAATGTGCCTTGAAGGTAACCACACTGTTCCAGTGATTTGCGTCAACGGAAAAGCCAGCATGTGTATTTAGGGATTTTATTGGTAGTTGTTATTCTGTGGGGAACATTTACTGTACGAGCCCTGTAGCACGTGTGCATGTGTGAGCTCCAAAGGGACCAGAGAAATTATGACAATCCCTCCAGCGTAGCTGCCTCGTAGCTCAGTGGTGGGAATGTTGTTCTTCGTGCTGTGCCATGGTGTAATTATTTGATGTCCTTATAGGCTCTGTAGTTGGTTATCTCTGCTCTTTTATCTGACAAGATCGTTCTCTCCTACCATTCCCTCTTCCTGTTGTTGTAGGTAACATTACAGCCCGCGTCCGCACCCCAGAGGCAGGTTCAGATGAAGCTATCAAGTCCATTCTGGAGCAGGCCAAAAGGGAGCTGCAGGTGCATAAAGCCGGTGAGTCGTGTTTCTTTTTCTTCCTCACTTTTAGAAGTTTAAGCATTTTTAGGTGAAATACCATGGCTGTGTTTTTGTTTTGTGTTTTCAAAGACCTCAAAACCTTTTTTTCTTCCCTCAACAGACTTGTCCCACTCTCAACCCTCATATACAGGGCTGAAAGGAGGCGGTGGGGGCGGTGGAGGGGCCAGCGGATCAGACGAAGCCATCCGCTCCATCCTAGAGCAAGCTCGCCGTGAGATGGAGGCCCAACAGGCAGCACTAGAGCCCATCCTTAAAGCCTCATCTTCCTCATCCACATCATCATTATCTCAGCGGGACCTGAGCTCTCCGCTCACTGCCCCCCTCCCCCCTTACAACCCTCTGGCACTCTCCCTCAAAAAGCCTCAAAGCTCTCTCTTGTCCTCGCCTTCGTCTCCGTCTCCAGTTCTGGACTTTAGCTCCAGTATGAAGAGAGAGGGCAGAGCTTCTTCAGGGATAGACATGTCTGCTGATGGACCTCTCAGGCTGGGACGAAGCTCTGAAGCTTCGAGCCGCTCTGGATGTTCCGGGGGAGTGGGTTACTGGAGGGACCAGTGGTGGAGCAACATGCACACTGACCCCCGCAAGTCCATAGCCAGTCAAATAGGAGAGGAAAACCACAATCACGAGGACTCCAAAGAGGTAAGGGGGTAATAAAACAAAACTCACGTCTGCGTCTTTGTTTTTCTTTTTTATTCTGTTTTTGATTTGCTGTTGTTGCTTGTCTGAGCCATTCTCCTGGTTTGTGTTTCAGGGAATATTGAGTGACAGTCTGTCTCGACACAAACCGTGGAACAAGCTGAACCAGAGGAGCAGAGAGCCATACCTCCGCATGCAGCCGTGGCTCAATGGAGACCAGGGGCAAAATACACACATCCAGCCAGCCCAGAACCAAGGTAAATAAATCAGAAACATTCGCACAGCAGCACATCACAGATTCACACAACCAAGCTTCTTGGGCTAGAGCATTATTCCGAAAGCCTGATTAGAGCTGGTGGCTAGTTGTTACTGTCAGTCTGTCACTCACCCAACCCACCCTCCTCCTCCTCGCCTCTCTTCCTCCCACCACCCCCCTTGCCCCCTTCCTTTTCCTCCCACCATCCCCCCATCCCCAGTGCAGTGGCAGTGTCAGCCAGCAAGCTGCTGGTTTGTCATGTCATAGACAAGTTAGTGTTGCAGCGCCAGATGGCAGCTCTGTGTGTGTGTGTGTGTGTGTGCGTGTGTGTGTCTCTCTTTCTCTCTGGGGGTGTAAACAGCAGCTAATGTACACTGACAGCTCCTCATAACTGCTCTCTTCCAGCCTGCTGAGCTGCACAGCAATGCTACACAGACAGAGACAGGGAGATGAAGGAATAGGAGGAGGAAGCCAAAAAAGCTTCAAACTGAAAACTTAAGCACCTTTGCTGTTTGTTTAACAGGAGTTAAATTAGTTGATGTATTATGACTGAAGTCCCTCCCTAACCCAGCGGGAAGAGGAGATGAAACTGCTTCCTTGCACAGTAACATGTCTTCCAACCTGTGTGATCTTTCGTGCCCTGTCTGTTCTGCTCAAACAGAGGGTACGCCCAAGACATCAGCAAGCTGCAGCCCCGCTCCAGAGTCGCCCCTCAGTTCAGCTGAGGAGTCGGTCAATGGTCTCGCTGGGGATCCACTCGCTTCACAGTCCTCCAGTCTCAAACCTCCGTCTGACGATCCCTCAGGTGGGGAATCTCAGCCTGGTACCCCGCTGCCACTACCAGGTCACTCGGGTCTCAGCATCCAGGAGATGGTCGCAATGTCTCCTGAGCTTGATACTTATGCCATCACCAAGAAGGTTAAGGAGGTGCTGACTGATAACAACCTTGGTAAGAAACACAAGGATTGCAGATACCTTTAGTTGGTCTTTCTCTTTGAATTACTCAGTTACAGAATCAGTTGTCAGAGAGAACCATTTCATTCCCCCTCTCTCTCTCTTCACCAGGCCAGCGTTTGTTTGGGGAGACTATCCTGGGTTTGACTCAGGGTTCTGTCTCAGACTTGCTGGCCAGGCCCAAACCGTGGCACAAGCTCAGCCTCAAGGGCAGGGAGCCCTTCGTCCGCATGCAACTCTGGCTCCAGGATCCACACAGTGTGGAAAAACTTATGGACATGAAACGCCTGGAGAAGAAAGGTGTGTACAAAAGACTTAAATGAGGGAGATATCAATGCGCAACCCATGCAGCGAAGTGCCCCATCAAAAATAATATACGAAAGACGACCAAAAAAAACATCTGCTTAAGCACTTTGTTTAATAATATGTTCACAATGAAGCACAGGCAGCAGCCTTCGAAATACACATGCACATCTGTGCGCACACACTATCCTTTGTGCAGGACAACAGAGCATGTTGTGCAGATCACAGTCATCTTGGTGTGGTGTCGGTACCAATCAGGACTACAGACATCACATTCTGTATTAGATGTGACAGCTAGGGGACTGCCGGGGGGCCAGCTTACTCACAGTCATCAGCGCTCCTCTTCATCGTCATCATCATAATAATCATCAGTGTCTATAAGCTCATATTTTTATCATTTGTTAGCCCATAGCCTGCTCTATCATTCTGTGTTGCATGATGCGTTTAAGACTTAGCTCGACCAAGATCCTTCCTCCTCTTTCTTGCTCCCTTCGGAGTGACCTGGTCTGTTCTCTGTGGGCATGGCATACGCAGGTTTGAACCTGCTAGTCGGCACAAGCGTCCAGGCAGTTTATCTTCCTGATATCACAAACTACACACAAGGGCAAAAAAACTAAACTGACCTAACGCCACTGTGTTTGAGTTGGTTGGGTGGGTGGGGTAACCCTCCGTTCGACTTCATCTTGGATTATTGACCCCAAAGTAATGTATCCAAATAGCAATAGAGAATACTTCTGGCCAGTAGAAGAGCCTAGAGGGGAGACACAGCCCTAGTCTAGAGCAACATATTTGACCTCTTACCCTTGCGGTACAAGCCTGCGAGGCAGCACACAATTTTTAGTGATCTAACCTTGCTCTGAGGGTTTTTTTTTTCCCTTGCAAATACTAATATATATCTGGCAGCGTGTATAGGGGTTGAGAAAATGTCAACTTCATGCAAAGCTGCCATGAGCTGTTCATTTTCAGCTGCTGGTGCCCGAAGTGAACGGTGGTGCTTGTTTGCCATAAAATGGAAGAGGTGCCCTCGTTGTTGGAATTCCTAAATGAGACAGCAGCACCACCTAGTGGCTGTGACTGATGTTGCTCGGTTTAGATTTGACTGTTTATTACCTATTAGATTTTACTATAATTGTTGGTAAGGCCAGACAATACCTAGCTGTCAAACATGTGGCACCCACTTGAACAGAGCTCTGATGTATAAGACTGTCAAACCTTTTAAAAGATTTGGAGTAGTTCTACTTCACATGAATATTATTTATCAGATTTTATGCTCATCACACACACACTTGGATCTACATAATGCTGAAAATCAGTTGTAGACATTCTAAACCGGGCCACCAATCTGCTCCAGATATGATTTTTTTATTGAAATTCAGCATAACTGTCTTTTCTGACGCACCAGCTTCCCCCTCTTCTTTTGTTCAGCTTACATGAAGAGGCGGCTGAGCTCGCTAAGTGATGGTCATTCAGTGGATGGAGTCTTGGTGGGGACAGATTACATGCAGGGCTCTCAGAGCCCAGGACAGCAGCAGCTGAAGAAGCCCAGGGTGGTGTTGGGCCCCGAGGAGAAGGAGGCTCTGAAAAAGGCATACCAACAGAAGCCCTATCCTTCGCCGAAGACCATTGAGGAGCTGGCCTCCCAGCTCAACCTGAAAACCAGTACTGTTATTAACTGGTTTCACAATTACAGGTTAGTACAGGAGATGAACGTCTGTATTTAAGCGTGATTGTACTGTATATGCACCACAAGGTGGTGAAAATTCTATTTGAATGTTTAGAATAAATATTGATGCACTGGTATTTTGTAAACTGTTTTCCCAAGGACGTTTTTATTTCCCAGTCTCCCATAAAAGACATTACACACATGTACAATAAATGAACATCAGTAAAGATTAGCGTTGTGTTGAATCCGATTTTTCATAAATGTCTGAACTTTCCACTAGGTCACGCATCCGGCGAGAGCTCTTCATAGAGGAGATCCAGGCAGCTGGAGGGGTGGGGCCTGGCAGTGAGGGGGGCTCCCCTTCCCTACGTGGGTCCAAATCAGGAGAGGGGGACAGCTGTGATGGGACAGAATCTGAGGGCACAGTGGAGACACGCCAAGGACTGGGCATTGGCCTCGAGGATCATAGAGGAGCATGCAAAGACCACGATATGGAAGCTGAGTCTGAGGCAGGGGGCTCTAATAACTCCCCTGCCCAGATAGACTGCTCCACCTCAGGCTTATCTGGGCCAGGCTCCAGCTGTGGACAGAGCGGACTGGGGCTCTTTAGCCTCACAGAGGCATCCTCCAGTAGCTCTGCCTCTAGTACTAACATCCCTGCCTCTGGCTCTGCCAGAAACCCTAGGGACAACAATCTGCGCAAGAAGAAAGCAGCCAATCTGAATAATATCATCCACAGGCTGGAGAAGGCTGCCAGCAAAGAGGATCCCTCAGAGTGGGAGTTCTAGCTCCCCCTGATCATCCTTCATCCCTCTCGTCTCATAACCTCACGACCTCTAACCTTGGACCCCTCCTGCTCTGTTCCAGTTGGAGAGTGGACACAGCCAAAGTCAAGCTCAGCAGCCATTTTTATTACATAGAAGCTTTCCGCAAAGAGGAAAGAATCAAAGAGTGGTTGGCAAAACCCTTAAAAAGAAGATTTACTGAGTACCTAGAAGAACAAAATAAGAGATCTTAAGTGTCTCTCCTTTTTTTTTAAACTGAGTTTTGTTTTTGTACTGAGAAAAGCACTTAGCCGTCCTGCTGGCCTCTGGCCCTGCTGTACCTCCCCTATCACCAGCCACTGGTGCACCAGACTGGTTAGTCCTGAGCTGGGGTCTGACCTGCAGCTGGGGTTGAAAACTGGACTCAGTATCACAGGCAAGGCCTGACACAGCAGCTGTCACAGTGATAGACACTGATAGATGATAGATAGAGACAGGAACTCTCTTACAAGAACTCTCACTTTCTTAAAGGAGATTCTTTCCGCTCTTCTTCTCACCTCCCAAGTGTCCACAAACCTCCCCTCACTCAGTGAGACGCCTCATTTTTCACACTGTAGAGTGACTGTTACAAACCCTTTGCCTTTTTCACTCACTGCGTGTGCGTGTTTGTATGTTAGGGGTTGTGTCAGTGTGCACGTGTGTGTGTGTGTGTGTGTGTGTGTGTGTGTGTGTGTATTGGTCTCTGTGTATGCATGCATACACACTGAAAAATGATGTGTATGTGTGTCCTCTTCTCAATGGCAGCATGTTTTCTTTTTTCTTTTTTTTTTTTTTTTAATCTCACTCCTACACTCTTAAGAGGGTAGTGGAAGGCCTGCTGGCTGAGCTGCCATGGTTACTGATGTAAGAAAGATGAACTTTGACCTGTTGTGTCCCCTATCCTATCCTGCTGACAGCCATGTGATGGCCAGAAGGATGTCGAAGTCCTCACAACCACACGCACTCATCTGAAGAGGAAGGAAAGGACGGAACCCTCTTTTGCCTCCTTAAGCCCTTCTTTTAAGGATGAAGGATGATCTCTTTTTTTGATATTGCAATTTGGTTGCCAATAAGAGATTGCACAGTCTGTTGACTCTAAAGAGTACAAAATAGGGAACTCTAGGAAGCATTTTAATTAGTACAAAATAAGAACCGAAAATAAGCAAATAAGTTACTGTTTAAAAAAACAAATTAGAATGGAATAATGTTGCATTGTTGAAATACGATACAATGAATTCACGTAGTACTGTAGCTGTCTGACATATACGTGTCTCTTGTTGTTTTAGGTTGTGCACGTCACAACTTTGCCCAGCACTGGACCTGCTGGGTGGGTGTGTGTGTGTGTGTGTGTGTGTGTGCGTGCGTGCGTGTGTGTGCGTGCACCACCGACAAATTTTATCTGTTCACAAACACATCTTTTTATAGGCCAAATCAGGAAATGTGTGTGTCTGCGTGTGTCTGCGTATGCGCGCACGCGTGTGTGCGTCTCGTGTGCATTTGTATTTGCCTGCATGTAAGTCAGGGTTGAGGTCAGTTCACTCGTATCAAAGAAGTAGCCTATTAATAATGACATTATTGACTGAAAAACATGGGTTTTAGCAAATGACTTGCAATGTGCAGTACTTGATTAATCTGTACCTTCTCTTCGTTGCCGTCAGAGTGAATTCACCCCAACCCTGTTGTGAGTAGTTACCACTCTCCTCTAGTCTTTCCTGTATCCAGGGATGTACGTCTTTTGCATTGAATTCTACTGTATACACTACAAATTATAAGGCATATCACCTCCTCCCTGTCCCACACAAGCCCTCAGTGCCTGTCAGCCCACTGCCTCCCCTTTGTGTGTGTGTGTGTGTGTGTGTGTGTGTGTGCGCGCGTGGGTGGGTGCATTGGAACGCATGCCTGTCATTACATGCGTGTGCACAAGCATGTGTGATTGAGGAGTGCTAAGTGTTTTCAATGAGTGGGGTCATATTTCATATCTACTTGCACACACTACTAGTGCACAACTGACACCCTTCTTTAAGCTGTTTGATGCGTTACCATTACATTAATCTTCTCACAAAGTAGTGTAATACTATGATTTACTGTAGCTTGGTTTTATTGCTATTTTGCATTTATAGTTTGGTTTTTATTCTGCTTATTTATAGGTGCTGTATTTTTCATTTAATGTCTTATCATTTGAGTTGTCTATTTTTTAAGGGATTATACTGTTCCTGAGGGCAAGTAACATTTTTATTAGACGTATAGACTGCCGGCAGTATTGGTTAATATTTACAAAGATGTACTAGTTCTCATTTGTTTGTATATTCATGAATCCTAAAGGTTAGTGTCATTTAAATAGCTTTGAATAATGTGTTTGCTACAGTTCATGCTCCCGTAAGCATAAAGCTTTTACCACAACAGTTATGCTCTTAAATTGCTAGCTAGAGAATCAAAGGACATATCAAGATCACTGAATATATGATAGCATATCTCTTTTCCTGTTTTCTATTGTCCATAAATTTTTTTGTTTTGTTTTATTTTCTTTTTTCGGCTGTTTCTTGGGCAAGCCCGACACTAACTCTCGGCAGGGCGTGCGGCTTTCTTTAGCTAGACTTCACCCACTCTTGAATCACATTAACATAATCAACAGGTCCAAATGTATACGCTTAAATAGGTCAAATGAAATTACCGAAACATGACGAGACATGTTAACTTTTGAGGTCATATCTGCCAAATTGAGATTAGAGAAGTGTACCAGCTAGCAGGCGTGCTGCGCCACATTGAACAGAGATAGCCAGCCTATGATTATGCAGAACTTCTATTGCAGTCCGTAACAAAGCACTTATTAGGATCTTTTCTGAAGACTTAATCTAGGACAGGGTCTGGAAACACTACATCCGAGTACGATCCCAGGATCCTGGGAAATGTATGCCTTTTTTAAAAAGTGGTTGTGAACCAAGCACAGACTCTTACCCGCATTCTAACACTAAAACATTAACGCATAAGCAAATCGCTCCCATGTTTTTTTACATGATAAACTGTATTCGTACACAGCAGCCCCTTGTTTCAAACTACAGACGTCTGTGTGACAGAAAGAGCCATTGTCCTGTGCGGTTGTAGATGAGTTGCCACCTGTTTCTTTTGGTTGTATCGACAAATCTCCTTAATCCCCCTTTAAGCCTCCCCTCTCCCCAAACGTACAACTTTACAAATTGGCACCAAATCCCAAAGTTGCTAATAACCCCACGGCACAGCATTAAGATGCATTTGCTAAAATTGAATTTCCCTGCGTAACTGTCAAAGTTGCTCCAGCAACATTAATCCTGTAGGCGGCCGATGTGAAACATCGGTTTTGCGCAGACGTCTCCGGGCTTTTATTGCCTGCTGTTGGACGGCTTGAACTGGACAACCACAGTGTGTTGTTGGTGACGAATGGCCACTGTAATGCATACGCACTTATTAACCCATTAGCCGTTTTCTAGTCAGATCCATCAGTTCACCTAAAACCGTGTGAGATCATCAGATTTGTGCCTTTAACTGCCAAGCAGGGCACCAAACTAGTGATGTCATTAGATGTAGATGATTTCACCCAATTTGTTCACAGTCCGTCATCTGACGTCTTGATCCAAACTTATTTCTCGTACGCTTCGTATTGGTACTTGGAAGGTGACATTTCTCTGCTGTCTGGTTATTGTTGTATATAACAGCTGGGGATTCAGTGAAACGGTAAAAAGAGAAAGCAAACTTGTATATTCTTATGACTGACCTGCTAACGCGCTTTGGTCTGGGTGTCATTTCATTCTCCCACAATGCATTTCTTATGTTGTACATGACCTAACTAGCAACAAAAGGCCAGAGCATTGAATGAAGGAGGAAGCATGCAGAAACAGCGTTCACTGTAATAACACTGAATTTATTCATAGGGCATTTTGTATTTTTTTCTGTTTGTGTCAGGTTTGCTGTGACATTTAATAACGGCACTACAGGTATTGATAATGACGTGTGCCAATTCTAATGGTTATTTGGAAAAGAGACGTGTAAATACATTTGATCGAGTAGCTATTGATTCACTATTGTCACAGTATGCTTTTGTTTTGAAGGCAGGAGGAGAGAAGGGACGATTCAGGACTTTTCCATGATCCACAGATATTTTTCTACAAATTTAAATCAGATGATTCTATACACTGTTGAATAACATTGTAAAGGTGTAACAGATGCTGTATATCATATCATGTTTTCTGAAGTCGTAAAGCTTTACTGTATGATCTGTTGAAGTAGTGGTTATTCATTTGACATATTAGTTGTAATGGAAGCCCGAACAGCAGCACTGGTCACCATATTCAGGAAAAAAAAAAAAAGAAAGAAAAGAAAAACCTCAGATGTTTTTTGTAATACTTTTAGAATATATCTTATGAAGTGGGTTTTTGTAAGGAAACACTTTCGAATCGGTGCTGTATGCAGAGCACACTCAATAAGACATGCACGCATAGCACAGCACAATACACTCATCGTTTTAACCCCCTCCCCTCCCCTCCATGTGTAACTTGCGTGCTTTTCGTTTTTTTTTTTTTTTTTTGCTCACCTCTCACATTGTCTTCAGCTAATCTTAAGTCTTAAACCATTTTCTCTTATCTCGTCAGTTATTTCACACGTAACTGTACAATTCTACTACCCGGAGATCAACTCTGGGACAATAAACATTTCAGTAAATACTTGCAAGACTTAAAAGAGGAAACAAAAAGCCAAATAGTGAAATAGGTATCCACCTCTGCTGAAAGGTTGCTCACAGTTGTCTGTATGTTGCTACCTTGTGTCGTCACTTCAGCTCACCCATAGCTTAAACCACAGTGTAGTTTGACAACCAAATGACCTAGGGAGATCTTCGCCTCCCCCCTTTTGGAAAGCTTTAAGATCCTTGTTGAGGCTTTAGCAAGTTCGGAGTGTTTTTAGATGATTTTTTTTTGTTTTGTTTTCTCCCCCCCCCCCAACCTGTCATCAACAATGTGGAAGTAATAATTCTCATAACTTCTCCCACTGCTTATTTTGTGAGTGTGTGCGTGTATGTGTGTTGTAGTACAAAAGGCTGCATGACTGTAAAGGGATGGTTCAGATGTTTTTTGAAAGTCGTTTCCCTAGCACTTCTGTCACTCCCGAGGTGCTTTTTTTCTCCTTTGGGGTCTCTCTCCCTTTCATTTTTCCTCATGTATCATCGTTTCTTTATCTTTCTATTTACTAAACGTATCATGTTGTTTGTTCTCAGCACTGTAAAACAGTCCCTTCTACAACATTGAAAAGCAATATCACTGTATGAAACGTTCACAATGTATTTGTTATGATTGACATTTGATTCATCATCATTATTATTCACATGCACCCTAGGTGTGATAATTGAAGTAAATCTCTTTTATACAAATACTAAAAGTGTACTGTGGTAGTTTTTTTTGTTTGTTCGTTTGGTTTGTTTGTTTTCTTTTCTTTTTGCTGTTTTTATGCCAAAATGATGGAAAAATGTATGTTGTTGTACAAAAGGGTGGTTCTGTGAAATAAGTATTCTCAGAGAAAGAGGTGGGTTAAAAAGCGGGTGGGAGAAATGGGGGTTTCTGTGATGTTCTGAAATTGGACTCCTGCAGCCATTAACGTGTGCTACAGGTGAGTTATGCTGGCAGCAATTTAAACAAATCACATGGCAACAAAGTAGTTCACATGAAAAATAATTCTCAATTATCCGTCCTCTGTGTCCTCAACAGGCCGCTATGCAGAGCTGCAAGTGGAGTTCTCAGCTGCAGTGCGGATAAGCGCTGAGCAGAAGGAGCTGATCCTGAAGCTGGAGCACGACTTGAGCACGATCCAGGCCATGTCCTCCCTGCCGCGCCCCGACGCAGACGGCTCGGAGGTCGGCAACATGGGGAACATCCCGGAGCCCATAAAAGAGGCCACGGCCATGTTTGCTGGTACACACCTGAATCCAAAATGTTGTCTTAGTTTCATTCCATGGAATTCTTTGGAAATCTTTGGTGCAGCAGAGCGGCCTGAACGTTAAATATCACACTTAACCCTTAACCCGAACCTTGTCTTTCCCACGTCATATCCCAGAACCTACAATTTATCTTTGCTACACCTAGTAGAATCGGTGAGGCGTTCAGAGAAATGCTGTGTAAAGAGGGAGAAGGCGTTTAGAGGCGCAGCGTAATAGACGGTCTGTCCCAGGCCAAGACACCATTACTCTTACAATATTAAGCAGTGGCATTAAAAAAATAAGTTTTTAAAATCATCTGTCAAGCAAATCAAGCATCATGTTCCTTTGCTTCTAAAAACAAATTATGAGCAGACAGATTAAACACTCCTGCTCTACTATATTTTATGTCTACGTGCATAAATCCAGCAGGACACGTCTGTTCAAATAACTCTTAGCTTTGAGAGTAACTATCCACACCCAGCGTTTGATCCGTCCATATGCAAGTGTCATTTTAGTGACCTTTTATCCCCGTTTGTGTTGAAAAGTTTGTAATCCTCCACTTTACGCCACTGAATCACAACTTAAAACTTTTAAACTCTTTCAATTAATCTCCCTGCTTTGACAGTGTGTGAAGTTTCCACACTGAAGAGTCTTTGCTCTGACAGAGCACATGAATACAGTGTAAAGCCTCACAGGCATAACTGTGAAAAGCTGAAATCTGACTTCCTGACAGCACATTTTCTCTAATTTATAGGTAAACCTGCTGAGAGGCAGCGTTGCATGGGGTTGTCTGTTTAAATATGGCAAACTAGTCTGATTAGAGGAGCCTCAGTGTTTTTTGCTTACACGTGTCAATCACGGAGCCAGTTTTCAACTATTTAGTGGAAGTAGATTAATGGCTCAAAATTCATGCACATCCATACAGGAAGTGAATGATGGCATTTAAGTGTTTATCAGTGCTATGTGTTACGGCCAGGTTCAGGCGTGAGCCCCCATCCTGAGCTTCCTCAGGGCCAGATGGACTCTCTGCTCTCTATTATCTCCAGCCAAAGGGAGAGGTTCCGCTCCCGCAACCAAGAGCTGGAAGCAGTGAGTCACGTTCGCTCTCTGTCTCTCTCACACAAACACTGGAAATTCCTATAAATCTCGGCGTCTGCTCGGAGGAGACTTAATTTCTCATTTGTTTCCTCTGTCCCCTGCAGGAAAATCGCTCCATGCAGCAGACCATGCAGGCCCTGCAGAATGAACTGGACAGCCTGAGAGCAGACAACATCAAACTCTATGAGAAAATCAAATTCCTGCAGAGCTACCCTGGCAGAGTGCGTGTGTGTTTGTGTGCACGCTTTACAATGGTGACATTCTTGTTCGAAAATCACGTTCTGATATTTTTTGAACCCCAAAAATGTGTCTCTGCGCTTTAGGCTGGAGGTAGTGACGACACTGTGATGCGCTACTCTTCCCAGTACGAGGAAAGACTGGATCCATTTGCTTCCTTCAGCAAGAGGGTACATGACACACACAGGAGCTCTTCTGAATTGTGTTTACTAAATGACAACTGACTAAACACAGGAATTAAAAACATCCCACTTGCTGTAATTTCTGCAGGATCAAGACCAGTTCCTGTTTAGATCCTCCATTTTGCGCTTTAGAAAGAATCCACAAATAATTTATGGTTTTTCTGAATGAGAGCCCTTTTAGCTGCACGGCCACAATATGCAGCATTTTCTGCAGAGAAATGACTCGCCCAGTTCCAGATTTAATATCAATATTATTTTTACGGCCGTCGCAGTTGATGATTATGATGGCAAATCAAATTCATGTAGAGGCTAACTACTCTGTGTTTGCAGGAGCGTCAGCGCAGATACCTGAGTCTCAGCCCCTGGGATAAAGCAACTCTGAGTCTGGTGAGTCTTGAACACACACACACACAAACCCTGTGTTTGGTGCCACCTCTTGTCTGACCTATGTGTTTTTTCACCCCAAGGGACGAGTGATTCTCTCAAACAAGATGGCCAGGACTGTTGCTTTCTTCTACACCCTGTTTCTGCACTGTTTGGTCTTCCTGGTAATCCGACGACCTCCTGAAACACCGATAACATTTGTCTGTTCAGCTTTACAGACCCTGACCTGTCACCTGTTTCCTTTCTTTCCGTCAGGTGTTGTACAAAACCGCTTGGAGTGAGAGCATTGGCAGAGACTGCTCGGCTTTCTGTGCTAAAAAGTGAGTGCACGTCTTCCAGTTGAGGCTTGAGCATGTCTATCACGTTATTCCTGCATCATGTGTGAAGTTGAACAGGCCATTTTATCAGGTCAAACTTTCTTTTGGTACCTTTCAGGTTTGCTGACCACCTGCATCGTTTCCATGAGGACGATCAGAACCTCTAAGCTCTCCCACGATAACGTCACCACATCCCAGTGGGATGCGGCCGTTTGGAATTCAACAGCGTGCATAGAAGTTCACCCAACTATGCTCGACATGAAGGCAGAGCTTTATTTTGATCATTTGTCTAACATGTCCACTAGGGGGCAGTAACTGGTCTGACTGAAAATCAGGGGGGTGATTAATTCCAAAAGGTTCTTGCTGTTTTTATTTCTAGTCTCTGATAAGTTGCCATTAATGCATAACTCTATATTTGACGTTCCTTCGTGGAAAACTATATACTAATACTATATGCCAGTCATTAAAAATCCATGTGATATGTGCTGTCTTGGCACACCTTTAATCAAATTATGAATCATCTTCCTAAACTAAAGGGACCACAGTACTTGGGTAGTGTAATGTTATTTTTCCTGCATTTAACCAGAATTTGAATAAACAGGTAAAGTTAAAGGACATGGTTGGCATAATTTATGATTATTTTGAGAGTGAAATCACGTTTATTGTGTGACGGTTTATTGGGGTTTAAGATGTTGGGGTTTTTTTCCTATTGATTTGAGAATGATCGATTAATGAGTGAATACAATTTTAGTCTCTGAGACAGAGAATTTACGGTGTTTCTTCTACCTGTTAGATGAGGGTTTGCAGTAGAAATACATCAATGGTTACAGAGTGCAACTATTAAGACAAATCACTGTGCATGATTACCTGCTTACTTCTTACCTCTCTGACATTGCAAATATATTCCAAATAAAGTCCATGCAATCATTTCTCTTGTATTATTTTCATTCCAATACGTCTGTGTAATAGTGAAGATACAAATACACTGATGACAAAAAGTTGTGGATATTTGACTTTTGGGTAAAGTTTCAGAATGCACCTAAATGCACAAAAATAGTTATGAAATTAATATGAACTTAATTTCTCTAAACTTTTAAATGCACTTGTTCAACTGTTCCAAGATTTCAGTGCTTATTGCGTAACGTGCGGTTTTCTAACAAGTTCATTCATGGATCATGTCTAAATGTTCTGTTCACATTTTGACATCATGAGACAAAGATGACACTGGGTTTGAGATGAAGAAATTGCCATTGCCTTTAAAAATGCCCTATTATCATGAAATAATTACAGTTTACATTTCTATAAATTCTACCTCAGAGTTGAATATCTGTAACTCTTAGTGAGTAGTGTGTGTGTTTATAGGTGAATGTTGATTTTACACTTTGCACAGAATTCTTAAACATAATTAGTTATGAAAGGCAGGTAGTGCACTTTACAGCAAAGGTTCAAACATTTTTCTTTAAATCGTGATGTTCTACGTTTTAAGTATAAACTTGCTCTTATGAAAATCAACAATGAATCTAACCTAGTAACCTATATTCTGATGCAGATGATTCCAGAGTGGTCGTACGGACAGACGGGGTGTGGTGTGTTACACAACCATCTACCTCAATCTAGAATAAAGACAACTTTCTTACATTAAGAGTAATATTTTTTGAGTTTCCAGAGGAGCAGCGATGGGTTCAGTGCTGATAGACAACAACAGAGGGAGGACGCTGAACTAATTCACACAGATGCTCTTAATCATTTGTCCTTGTGTTATTGACAGTGGATGTGTGGAGTATCTAAAGAAGCACAAGCGCCTGTTTCTCCTGCTAATTTATTGTTGATTTATAGTTGATGCTTCCCTTAATATTGTTTATTCTGATCTCCATTATAAAATGTTCCTTTCTGTGTCAGCCTGAACATCTTTGCTTTGTATGGGGAAGAAAAAACAGTAGCTCCAGTCCATCTACAATAATATTACTGTGGCATTTGGATTATAATATGTTTTATCATATCCACTTTGCCTCAGTAATAAACACAGCAGTATTATAATCCTTCTGACAGTTTCAATCTCAAAATTGAGAAATTATAACCTTGTTATGTGAAGTAGAATTCATGGCAGAGCTGCTTTACTGGGTTGTTTTTAAATTTCACAGGTGGTCATAATGTTATGTCTGATCGGTGCATGTGCCTGGTTGTTGAAAGATACGACCTTCCATTGTCCAAAAACACCGGTGGGCCACATTGATGCACACATACATTAAGCTATTAACTATTATTTATTTAGTTTATGTTTATTAAGATTCAATCACTATACTCACCATAGCAAAAATTCACAATAGTCCCCAATTAACCTATTTATTGCTGTTTGAATAACATAAGTAATTGCTAGAAACCACAGTTATCACATGTTCTGGGATATTTAAAGTAAATGTAGATAGTATATGCACTTTGGTTTTCAGTAGGACTCGATGGGCTTAGTGCTGACGACCACAGACACACTGAGTCATAGTTAAAACGCTGCCAGGTGATAGTGTGCACTCTGTGTAACAGCTGACCCAAAAAGAAGCCCGGCTGATGTGTGCGCCGAAACGCAGGCGGCGATGGAGAGGATGAGTGTGAGTGATTCGGCTCTGATGGCTCCATGCGTCTGAGTGTGACTGAATTTAGATTCCATTATTCATGACAAGTCCCCTCTCAAAGAGCACCTCAGCTCACAGTCATTAAAGACTAATGACACACACACACACACACCCCCCTCCTCCACCACCTTTGCCTTTATCTAAAGCTCCTTTTTGCTTATCAATCAGAGCAGACCCTGAGCCACCTCAGCATGGTTACGGCCTCATTGTGCTCCTTCAAAGCACCGTTCACCTTTAACCCCAGGCTCGCACTCGTTTTACTTCCCCGCTCTTGTCACCATTTTCCAGGTCTACGTCTTCCTTCAACTCCTTCAGCTCAGCCTCTCCAGCAGCCTATCGAAGGCTCCATGAATATTAACAACGGCCATCTGTGGAATAACAAAGCTCTTAAGTAAGCCTAATGGCCTGGTGTTATTTCTGCCGTGGTGGACGAGTCATTTCACATGCACCGTTGGTTGGAGACGTTCCTTTAATGACCACACACTGATGGGTCAACATTACATTTTTTTTTTTGCCATGTCACGTTTTTTTGAGACTGTGTCAGGGAGCAGATTATACAATATGAGACTCTGGTTTTATTCGTAGTTCTATTTCTTCTGTGTCTCTCAGTACAGATTTTTTATTTTCAACATGGGTTCAACAGAGGGCAGTAAAGTAATGTTTTATTATGGCTATGAATGATTTAGCTGACTCTTCTGACTGTAGTTCATCTTCGTCTTCGTCTACATTGGTTTCCCCACCATGTCCTTTTAAGGTTCCTAATGGGACATTTGTGTGAATGTAATTTCTTCTGTCGTCTTCTGACACCGACTGTGAAACCAATGACCCCAGTAACGTTATTGACAGTGCAGGAAAGATTGTGGTGAACGCTACGGGGAGGAGTGATCCAAAGGCCGCGTTCAGCCTGCAAAATGGTGGACAGAAATTGGGATACTGATCTGTAATTCTCTGGACAACAGAGAGATGATGCTGAACTAATTCACACAGTTAATTTTAATAATTTGGCCTTGTGTTAATGGAATGATGCAGGAAGGACAACGGTGTCAGTGTGAGAAAGAGAAGCAGTACAACGGCCTTTTACAGCATGCAACAATTTCTCGAGTTATTGTTCTTATATCCAATAAAAAAATGCAGGTATATCTAAAATAATATTACTGGGCTTATATTGATGTCAATATTTATTTACAAGTCAAGAGGAATTTGATTTATTTTTTGGATGCTCCCATTTTGTAGGCATGAAAAGAAGTTTGTGCTTTGTCCTTTTTTTATTTCTGTAAAAACTTCTGCATCTGCATTTTTACATGCAGGTTTCAGCCAAAACCCAGTCACTTCATATCATATGGCCCCAAAGAAAGAGAAAATGTTAAAGACTGGAACGAGGTCAAGTTTGACATTTTAAGTTTCTAAACTACCAAAATTGTTGGTCTGTCAATCTGTGATTTAGAGTTTGACTTAAATCTTTGTGTACTGTATGTATGAACACTTGCCGCACACGTGGGATTTCCTGGCTGAATTAACACTTCCCCTACACCCCGACGCAGTCAGGCTGATGGTTTTATGAGCTTAACTTTGCTCTGATATTGTGTCCTGAATGAATGAAGTGTTCTCAGTTTCTGGTAAGATGCTCCCGGGCAGATCAGTCTTGGTGAGAGATGAATTATGTAAACGCTCCACATGACTCCTTCTTTTGCTTGGCAGGTAAGATTGTTTTCCTCCCAGACGTCCTTCCCATTCAGCAGCAGCCTCGCCATTCATTTCCCCGTGGCTGTGAAAATCTCATTCCATGCATTCATTGAACTAACACGCCATTCAGGATTTTTCTCCTGTGTGCCACTAGGTAGCTCAGACCATAAACTGCTGAAGACTGTTGCATGGAAACAAAGAGTGTGTGGGAGTGTGTGTGTGTGTGTGTGAAGAAGGAGGATTGCTGAGGGAGTTTGGTGCCGGTTTGTGTGTGTTTGCAAAGTGTCATTCATTGTGTTTTGCATAAATCATTCAGTAACATTTCCTTCTTGTATAATCCCCTTTGGAGATGGCTCTGCCCCCTTTTATGCTTTCTTCTTTCCCTCTGTCTGCATGCAGTCCGTTTACCCCCCGTCATCCCTCCCCCCTCCCCTGCCCTTCTACCCCTTGGGTGTTTCCATGGAAACAGACCTCCTCTGTCAGGTGGCTCCCCCCGCGCTCTGATTTGCTCTGACATTGTCTGGCTGAATCACCCAGCCACGTGATCCTGGATCAGCCAGTCCACTTGCTGATCATGGAGTCGGCCTCTGCTATGACCCCGAGGCCCCACCTCCGCAGTCCCCTCCCCACACGCTGATCCTCTCACCTCAGCTGAGGAAGTGACAGATGGATTTAGATCATGTTCACCATAATATGCTCTGCTAGGCGAAAATAGTCACCACCAAGTAAACAAATAGGTAGAAGCCTGAATAATTACTGGTATTCAGTTTTCAACCCAAACTGATGCCATGAGTAGCTTCTCATTTCTTAATCTGAAAACATCCCTCGGTATGGAAAAGATGGAACCCTGTATGGTAGCGATCAAAGTGAAATCAACCAAATGTAAACGCTGTGACATTATTTCTACATGCACAATGAGAAGAGTTCAAGGGATTTGGACCAAGCAGCTGTGAAGAAAACCACTTATTACTGACTCTGAAGTAATTTAAAAAATATCCTATTGTCTGATAATTCCAGAGTTACCCTGTTCCAGATACAGGAGAAGTGATAGACTCATAATGCATGTATATGGCCTGGGGTTGGTCCAGTCTAGGATCCTAAAAACTGAGGTCAGCTCACCGCCTGGATATGATGATTTTCTTCTTTCTTGATGCCACGGGCATATTTCAAGATGACAATGCCAGAATTCACGTGCTTGAAATGGTTAAGGAGTGGTTCAGTGAGCATGATTGGCACATGGATTGGCCACGTCAGCCTCACTGAGAATCTTTGGGATCATCAATAAAAGATTAATGTAACTAAAATAAATGCTGTGACTTTAGTTTTTGCCCAGGCGGTGTATGTTTACAGCATTATGAGTTTAAGATGTGAGCAGGGAAGAGATGAGCAGGAATCCATCTTTGATTTAGCAGCTGAATACAACATCCACAGGTTTGATGTGGAATCTTGAATCCTTCAGTGAAGACACTGAGAACTGACTTGTAAATGAAATAGAGAGACGTCTTCTATCCAGCGGGTAAAGGTGGTAAAAGTGTAGATGCACCTACAACATCTAATCAGGCATCAGATCTTCAGTGAGCTTACAGCCATTGTAGTTCAAAGCAGATGTCTTCAAAACTGTCCGAAGGAGAGCTTTAAAATTGCGTCTGCAAACATTTCATTATCAGTGGTGGGGGACATATTTGGGTCGTGTTCTTAAATAAATGTGTGGTATTTCCATAAGACTGTGCAAAAGAGATTTAAACGGAGAGTGCTTAAAGTATGACAAGTAAATGTACTCATGCAAAGACAGCTTATGAACTTATGGACAAATAATCGTGTATTAAGCTGCATTTATACGTTGGTGGAGCTGAATGTAAAAACTTTCTCTCCTGTTGGGTGGTAAATCTATAAAAATGCATTTCGATGAACAGCAGTGTGTCGTCATGTTTACAATGTCGTTATTTGTCCCAAATAAATGACAAATTTTCCAAAAATCCCTGAGAAAAACAAATTTCCTGCTTTCCACTATTGTACAGTGTGAATCCTGATGCGAGTCTGATTAAGGTAAATGGCAAAGCACATGACTAACAGCGGCGCTGACGCTCCTGGCGTTGTTGTCCTGTGTTGTTGACAGTGTCACTGATTGTATGGTTTACTGTGCTATCTTAGGCTGAGCTCAGATGACATCACTGCACGCATCATACATCACCTCCTGCCAGCGCAGCGGGAGAGACGCAAGCTCAGGTACACACACACACACACACACACACACACACACACACCGACGTTTTCCCAGCAGGTTATCTGAGGATCAGTGCGGCTAATTTCTTGCAGTTGCAAATTGAAGTTGGTGTGACTCAGCTGTGTGACTGTCACTTCTCACACTGTGAGATGAGATGTGACACCAGATATAGAGGAAAGACATGATGTTATTGACTTGGAGGTTTTTGGTTGTTTTTTTTTTTTTTTTTTTTGGTCCGGAGTCTTACACACAGTTGATATTTGGACAGGACTTGCAAAGTGAGGCGGGAGCATGAGCCAGACTGGCAACAAAGCAGGCAACTGTTACTTGTCCCCAAATGCCCCGACACATACTTTGATCATTTGCATGATTCCATAAATAAAATTAGCTAAACAATCCATGAGGGGTATGATCATGAGGGCGTAATATTTGAATAATAGTTTGAAAACTATTTAAAACAAATGGCAAGAAAATCTTATAATTTTGTGATTGAAGACAGAATATAAAAGTCCTATGACATCAAATTACACTTTAGAAATAGTTTGCTGCTGTTATTAATGCCGTTGATTAACAAAGTAAAATACATTACAGCTTACAGCCCTTCGTGAATGGTAGTGCTACCAATGTTACAGTGAGGTTTTGGATTCCAACAAGTGTAAGAATTTGTGCAAGATTGAAAACAGAACAAGCAGCAGCAACAGAGATGTTGTTTATTTGCCGGCATCAATCAGCCATGAAAGTAGAACGAGACTGTATAGTTTACAATCCAGACTGTAAGAAGTACAAACTCTTTAACCGTTTCACATCTGACAAGCGTTGAGATGCTTTAATCTCTAACCAGAGTTTTCAAACAGATCTATAGATATTTCTGCTGTCTTTATATCTTTATATATAAGCATGTAACATATAACATATACCTAAACAGGTATATATGTTCCTTATATTTATTCATCCTGAACGTCCTACATTTCTGTTAATAGATCATTTATTGTTTTCCACTCAGCATTTACAGTGTTTAAACATTTCCCATCAGTAAATTCTACAAACTGTGGCCACATTTCTGAAAATGCAGGGTGCAGTTGTGCTGTGTCCCATGTCGAACAATTGAGTGTTTTGAATGTTCTGCAGTTTTGTGTTTTCCTGGTTTGGACACAGAGAAGAACAGTTTCTTATTAAGGCTTGCGGACGCATTGATCCTCAAACAGCCCCAGGAGGCCAATCTCTATCTAAACCACTTTAGATGCTTTCACAGGAAATCAAATCAAAAGCATCTTTCTTTTTTCCCTTTTGTCTTTCAGCTTCCCCCACCCACCTCTGCCTCGCCCCTCTGAAGTCTAAATGTGGTATGTATTTGAACTCTTGATCAATGATGCCCACCGAGGAGGCCGAGCTGCTGGTGTGGGCTGCTGCTCTGCCATTAAACTGTAAAACTGTGCGTCTCAGCAGAGGAAGAAATGAATAAGTTCATCTAAGGACTGAAAACAGTCTCCGTTTTTTTGTTTAAAATGGGTTGAAGAAGAATCAACGTAATGAGTTGATGGACATAAGGACTGAGACATGGAAAGAAAAGGAACAAAACTGAGAGAGGTGAGAGACATTAACAGGTCTGAGGATGAGGAGGAGGTTGATGGGTCCCCTGCCCCCTTGCAGCTCCTCTCGATTCATCCTTCCGGCAGGAAGTGTGCGAGGATCAATAAGAAGCGAGGGTCTCTGGAGAGACGGAGACAGCCTCTCCCAGCTCAGGTCTCTTTTTGTTTCATTAGGCAGCTCCTTGTTCTATTCTGGGTTTGAACTGAAGGTTTCTCTGTGGTCACTACTGTCATCACCCATTATAAAAACAACCCTGCTGACTTTTGACCTTCCTGTTCAAACGGAAAAGTTTTTGACCCTTTTAAGATTTAATGTTCATTTTAAATCATTTTATGATTTAAAAAAAGTAAGAAATTACATGTAATTTGTTTTAGTTGAAGTTATCTATCCATCCATTCATAATCTTAACCAGGCTGCGCGGCACTGGAGCCTACTCCAGCTGTCATACAATGAGAGGTGGGACACATTCAGGTCCCCAGTCTGTTTTAGGGGCCTTACAGTGGCAGAAACCCGTGTGGAGAACATGCAATCTGTACAGAGAAAAGCCGTAGCTGGCCGGGGATTCAAACCAGGGACCTTTTAGCTGTGAGGTGGCAGCGCTAACCACTGCGTCACCGACCCTCAAGTTAAAAATCGTTTCCTTCCTTCACTTTCAGAGGCTCCCTCACCACTGAAAGAAACACATCATGAGTGCAGAGAGATGTGAGCCGACTACAGAGACTGAAAATGACTAGAAATAGATTCAACGCAGGATGTAATATTATGTCTGTACAGTAGTTTCTAATGCACAAAGGTCAGAGAAACACCATGAGCTATTGGAAAGGTTAAGAGAGGCTACCAGGGAAAAAGTTAATCATTGTGAATGATTTATGATTTTACTAGAGTGTGCTAATAACCCATCAAAACCAGCACAAATCATCGAATTGCTGTGGCTGGGAGGCTGTTCATCACGTTTTTCATTGTGCAGTTGACAACAGCAGAAGGCAATGCCAATTTAAAGCGTGTGGGACGACATTTGTTAAAAATACTGTATCAAACCACACGTTTGTGAGTGAAGAAACACATGGCACGGGCCAACAAACCACTCCACGGCCTGCCCGATCTGAACCTGAATCTGAATGGAGATTTGTTTTCAGGCTAACGTGCTCGTCATAGATTGTTCGTACCCATCACCGTGTTCACACACTGGGCACAGTAAAACCCAAGGCTTCAGATTGATGATAAACTCATAGTTGTATCTTCACATTTGTGGCTGTCGGTTTTGGACACTTGGGTAATGACGGAAGCAGAGCTGTCAGCTGTCACCACCTGAGCGAGTTGGATCAGACGGCAGAGGAGTCTGCTGGCTTCACCAAACCCAAGCAAGTACTGAGGCTGAACTGGGAGTGGCTCAGCTCCTTGTTTGTTAGGTCTTTAACTCCCACATCTGGAAGAATTTCTCCTGCAGTCTGGGGGAGGCTGGGGACATGGAATCTAAATGGACCATGTCGAAAGCTTTAGAAGCGACTTAATTGAGATGTTGTTGCTGTGCCTCCTTAAAAAGCCTTCAATTAATCCAAAACGCTGCAGCAAGATTGCTGACTTTGGGATTGGTAAAACAGATCATATTTCACCTTCATTAGCTTCTCTCCATTGGCTTCCCATTAAATGTAGAATAGAATTTAAAACCCTTCTTCTTACCTATAAAGCTCCATCCTACCTAAAAGATCTCCTTGTACCATATTATCCCAATAGACCACTTCGGTCTCAGAATGCAGGCCTACTTGTGTTCCCAGAATGGGAGGCGGAGCCTTTAGCTATCAAGCTCCTCTCCTGTGGAACCAGCTCCCAGTCCAGATTCGGGAAGCAGACACCCTCTCTACTTTTAAGACTAGGATCAAAACCTTATAGTTAGTTCTAGTCCTGCTGCTATAGACTTACACTGCTGGGGGACCAAACCCCTGATGCACTGATCCTCCACCTCTAATCATGACTTCATTATATAAAGTGCCTTGAGATGACGTTGTAAATTGGCAGTATATAAATAAAATTGAATTGAAAATTTTAATTGAATTATTAGGATCCCCACTTGGTGCATTCCGCTTGAGATTTTCCAGCCATGTCCGACTGAGAGGAGAGAGGAGACCCCAGGGCAAACCCCGAACATGCACCTGGATTGGGAATGCTGTCGTTTGGGATCCCAGAAGAACCTGAAGGACATGTCACCTTACTGAGCCTGCTGCCACCGTGACCCAACCTTAATTAAGCAGCAGAAAATGATGACAATTTATTTATTTATTTTTATTTACGTAATAAAGTAAGTCTGAAGTTTCGACATATGCAATGGGAGCCTGCTTGTAATCGGCTAGATACAGTATAACAACAACAACAATCGTCATCATCATCATCATGACTTCATATCTAACACTGCTGAGCATTAGAAATCTCACTACTATCCCACTCTGTTGAGCTGGGTGATGGAGTCTGGGAGCATCCGAACCCAGTTCTGATTGACAGAGTCTGACTCACATAGATGATAGGAAATGTCATTTGCTATTTATTCCATGTTTTCCCTTTGGTCAGCTCAGTCGCATATAAGTCAAATCATTGATATTAACGTATGAACTGTTTTGTCTTTGCTTCCTCCGAGGTTATCCAAACATTGACATTTGTACGCTCGGAACAAAATTTACTGATGGAATGGTTTGACCTATAGAGTTTAAAAGCTGGTACGTAAAAGGCCTGCAAAAAAACAGACGTGGTGCAATTTTACATGTCTAGATATTGTGAGAGATTGACTAATTTTGCAGGGAGAACATGAAAACTCTGCACAGTACTGGTGCAACCAGAGGGTGGATTTGAACCAGGGACCTTGTGAGGCTGTGAGGTGGCAGAACTAACCACAGCAGCTCTGTGCCTCTGCCCACTGTCCAGCTTTTTATGCCAGTGTCACTGAAGTCCTGTGTGTCTGACATGTGGGCATGATTTTCAGGTTATGCCACTGCATCATCAGTCAGACACATGTGCTGGATCAGAACTCTCTCTCTCTCTCTCTCTCTCTTTTTTTCTGGCAGAATTCGAATTTCTGCAGCCAGAAAGAACAAAATCAATGAGAAAACACAAGAAAAAGAGTCATTCTGGTTTATTTGTTTACTCATATCTCTGTAACATTATTTCATGTCTTCAGTCTCACACACACACACACACACACTTGCATTGTGTCAGTGGGGTGTTTTAGCAACAATAAACTGGGCGTGGCTCCTTGAAGGGCAGGTCCTGGGGAGCCGTTGAGTAGATCAGTGACCCCCCCCCCAACCCCCCCGTCAATTAACCCCAAACCACAGAGAATATATTAGCACATGAATGTACTTTCAAATTAAAAGTGTGTGAATATATATTGGTTAACACAATTATTATTTCTTTTCATTGCTTAACCTGGTCCACGCCATCCGTTCTTCTCGGCCACTGTTTCCTGTGTGTCCACACTCTCCTTTGGCAGTTTCTCTCATAAAACTGGTGTTTCAGCTGATCATGTGCAAACCGACGTTATCATTTAGTCTACACAACATTTTCTAAAATCAGTATTGATTTAGTCTCTCTGTTTACTTTTTTTAAATGACATTATGGGAAACTGTGGGACGTGTAAAATAAAGCCGCCTTCAAAAAATGCACAAAAGCAGCAAGAAACTGAAATCAAGTGTCTTGTGTGTTGCCTAATTATATCTGAAAGTATATTTCTAAATAAGCAGAAACTGCAGTTAAAATACCAGCCCTCTTATCCTACAATGATGTCATCCAGTGTTGGTGCGCTCGATCAGCGGCAGGACTTTATTCTGAAAGGTGTGAGCCGGAAGTGTGTCTCTGAGCCTCGTCTGTGGACGGCGGAGGCAAAGTGCAGCCGCACAGTGCGACGAGCGGGGACATGGAGGCGGAGTGGACGGGCCGTGAGCGAGCTTAGAGCGGACAGGAAGCCGGGACCAACCATGTTCGACTCCTGAAACGCGAACGAAGCGAACCGAACCGGACCGACACCGGCGCCATGAGAGCAGTCCCGCATTGAGGTGAGAGCCGCGGCGGCGGCGGAGACGTTTTTGCTGCATCTGTTCATGTGATGGTGATGTGAAGAGAAACGGCATCAGCATCGCTCTGTTGTTGTTGTTTCTGATGATGATGATGATGATGATGATGATGATGATGATGATGACCAGACACGTCCAGGTTCTGAGGGGGTTTCGGTGTTAGACCCGGTCCGTCCCCAGTCAGCAGAGAACAAGTGCAGCCGCGCTGTGATTGCGGCTGGTTGTTGGCGCTGGACACGAGCTGGAGGAGGCTTCGTCCCCCGGAGGGGTCGCGGTGTAAAGGGGCTTTTCCCTTAATCCAGTTAATAGCCATGGGGCGGGGGGGGGCTCAGTCACAGGACGGCTCAGGGGCCTGATCCAAAAACCAGCGCACGCAGGCTCCCATTCACCTCCTTCGTTCTGGACTTGGATGTGTGAGCCATTCAGCAGGAGGCTGCTGCCGAGTCCCATTCATGAAGTCCAGTCCCCCTCCTGGCTCCCTGGGCCTGCACTGGGCCTGCTTGGGGCCTGCTATTGACTTTGTCTCATGTGTCTTTTTCTCGGCTACACGAGACAGTCGCCGAATATGAATATATATATACTTCATAAGACAGATTTTACCAGGCCTGCAGGACCACGGGCCTTTACATCCCTGTGGGGGTCTGATCAGTCTCCCATGAGGCTCTGATGGTTTTACGGTTGTTTCGTAGAGGGAACGTTTCTCTCCCGGCTGTAGGACAGAGTTCTGAGTTAATCCAGCGGTGCTGTGTTTTCAGTTTTCTGTAGGATTGAAGCAGAAATGAAAGTTTGATGCAGACGCAAAGATGCAAATATAATTTTGCTAGGACAGAACCAGTGTGAGCTCGTAATGCTCCAACCCCAAGTTGTGTAGGCTCGGAAGGAAAAGGACACGCGCAGTCCGAGGGAACAGTCCAGTACATGACTGTAATATGCTGATCATACTCCTATAAAGCCATGTTGCATCTCTGATATGCTGTTATGCCTAATTAAAGGGGCTGTTCACGGTTCATGCCCTAATTCTTTCTCTACAACTTAAACTTTGCACAGACCAAAGCTGATTGATGCCACATCCCTCACTAGGCTTTGCATTCTGCAGAGGCTGGACAGAATAATAAGAACACCTTTTATTAAAACGCATTGGGCATCGTTTCAGTGAAATGCATAGCACATTGTTAATCCATATTGTGAGGAGAAGTTTTTTTCACTGGTTTCTTTGTTTCACTGTAAATAAATTATTTTTTTGTTCTTTGTACCGCTGACATCTCTTTTGGCTCATGGAAATTGCTGAAGACATTTTTCACAATTTTGAGCTTTTCACTTGCCCGCAATGCTAAGCTTGTTTTATAAATAGAGCTCAAGGTATCAGTAGATTGATGCTAATAATTCATAATAAAAGTATTTTAAACGTGTCGTGGGGGATTTTGGTAATGCAGACTACAGTAACACAAGCCTAAAAAATATTATTAACTTTGAAAAATTAAAAGGGTCTGTGCCCTCCTGAATGAAGTATATGCTAGGAAGAAGCAGATAAATTTTTTAAAAGAACTGCTGCGTACAAATGACTGAATAGTCGTAAAACTAATACAAATTTTTATTCTTGCAGCACTGTAGTGAAGCTCAGCGTACGTGGTGTTGTGTTTACCGTCTGCTGATGCATGACCAGACTAATATTTTTAAATCAGCCTTTGCCCTGTAAAACCAAATTAAAAACCCATCTTTTCCTGTAAGTGACACACTTTTTCACACAGGTTGTATAGTTTGCCTCGCGTATACATCTGTGAGAAGCCTGTGGTCATCTGTGAAATTAGTTAGAGCTGGTGGGTGAGAGACAGGAAATGGAAGTCAGTGGCGGTATGCGCATCTCCCACGCGCTCTGTCCTTTATCACTGGCTGCCATATGGATGCCTGAGCTCACTCAATATTTACATCGCCGCCGCTTGCCAGAGAAACCATGAGAGCACGAGGGAGAGAGAGCGAGGAGACGCTGCCGGTTGAGGATGTGCTAATGAGTGTGTTTAATATGTGTGTGATGCGGCGCTGACACCTACACCATCGCACATGTGTGTGGTTGCGTGCAGTTGCAGCTTGGTGATCAGGAATGCCCATCCTCTGTCTTCACAGCGCGTCTGCCCCCGTCTGCCCCCGTCTGCCCCCGTCTGCACTGACAGCTCTTTGCAGCTGCTTGTATCAGTGTCTGGATCAGGACTGTCTACCTTTCATAACGGTCTGCTGGTGCAGCAGACCAGCCCCCCCCAGTCCCAAAACTGATATAGACACTGTCCTATCTGGCGGTGCCTTGTCATTTTGGGTTTGACAGAAACTCTCCAGACAACACTCATTCACATCAGAGAGGGATGAGGTTATCAGTGCACAGGTCAAAGGTCACTGTCCTGCTGCTCTGAAGTGGACAGATCTAAAAACAGGTCGGGGGGGGGGGCGTCTATTCCTTTTGACCCTCATTTCATCTGTCTCTCCTTTTACAGCAACAAATCCTCCTTCCCTCAGCCTACCTCTTTATCTGGGATCTCTCCCTCATGGGGTTTGTATCTTGTGTCTACATCTTCTCGGCTTCCCTTCTCTTTACTTTTATTCAGTGATACACTTGGTTTACATAGTTTCTTCATTCTCTCTTTGGCGCCTTCACACACACCCACACACACCTGGATGTCTACTGTAATAATGTCTCTCTTGACTTGTTCAGGTGAGTCAGTTTTTACCAGGGTGACTTCCCTCCCGTGTTCAGTCCTCCATCAGCAGAGAAACCCAACAAAACACACATTGTGTTAATGCTGAAATCTGCATCACTGTCGACTACGTCTTTTCTTTGGTTTCCGTGTTTGTCTTCACCTGCAGCCGTTATTAACTTGTGGGATGATACAACTAGAGGATTTCTGGCAGTTTTACTTCCTATTACTTTTCAATGTAATTAACAAATAGTTTGTACACTGGGTGTAAAACTCATTTTTGGAAAAAATCCATATTTTGTTTAGTATTGGCATTTTTTGAAAAAAATTATCTGACAAACAACTGCAATCCACATTAAACTACTGCAACATGTACCTCTTGTATACCTCGACATAAATAATAATTTCAGGTTGAGCTGCAGATGTGGGTTATGTGTGTGCAGCTTTGTTGTGCGCTCTCGGTGTGCTGCTGGCTCTGTGCTGTGCTGTGGGGCAGGCTAATGATAGAAAACATGGCTGGGCTTAACCTCCCTGGGGTGGGAGCACAACATCACCAATCATCCTCATCAGCCAATCACTGAGGGTGCGCTGCTGGCACGAGGCCGCTCGCAGCAGCGTGTGTGTGTTTGGATATAGGACTCTGTCAAACTACGTGTGCGTGTTTATCTCTGGATACGGAGGTATGTGTACACACGGCTTTAAACACACACGTCCGTGAACATCCGTTATGCTTGGCCGGAGTATCATTTCCTCAGTAGCTCTATATTACAACCCACAACACCCCAGCACTAATCAGGCATATGTAATTCCTGGCTGGGCTCAGCTCAGTCCTGCAGGGCTCCACAGAGGACGCGAAGTGAACGGATCCTGTCCGATGTGTTTTGCAGACTGTAGTTAATCACTTCTCCCTACACAGTAATGTCTCTTTCCTCTCCTCCCCACTCAGTTTACTGTTACAGACAGAACTTCCAACCATCTGACAGAGATATCAGCCCGGCTCCCCAGGGCAAAGAGGCAGCAGGAGGAGGGCGGGCGGGCGGACGGGGGGGGCACAGCAGTGTTAGATTTTTACAACAGATAGGGAAGAGATACAGGAAGGAGAAAGGCTTCTGAGAGTTGAGGATGGTGGAGAACATTTTTAGATTCCCCTCGACTCCTTTCCTTTAATGGAGCCGTTGGGATGTGAAAATCTACATAGTCCCTCTGCTTCCCCTTGTCCTGCTCCATGTCTGTCTGTCTTTATGCTCCTCTTGTCTCCTCCACCTCCACAGACTCACTGATTGTTTAAGCAGCTGGCCAACGGAGCAAAAACTTGTCCCCCTTCCAGTGGAGGATAAACCTTTCAGGTCCTTTACTTCAGTAAAAGTGCCTATAGATTAATGTAAATATAGGCCTTTTTAAATGCCTTTATAATGCCATTCAAAAACTTACTTGTGCTAATATTTATAGCTGCAGGTGTTATGGCTACTTACACTCTGTCTTCATAAATCAAAATGTGTCATAAAAATGTGTGTTTTATTGACTTACAACTGATTCACTGTACAATTGTTACCAACAGTTAAAAGACAGACAGTTGCAGTATTTTACTTCTACATATTATCAGGGATGATATTTGAATGCCTTTATTAGATTACAGGTTAATTTACAATGATGATCTCATATATTTGAGCTTCCTTTAAAACATATTTGTTGTTGCAGATCATTTGTATGTTAATGTTTTGTCGAACAAGACACATTTAATCCTTAGCTGTGTATGTGTTTAATATGCTTATTAGATTATTCAATCTTAAATAGAGGTAGTTAAATTAAATGTAGTAAAGCAAACTGAATTGCAACACAAGTGCTAAACTGCAGTTCTTTAGTGCTTTGACTAAATGTACTTAGTTACTTTGCACCACGTTCTCTCTATTCTTCCATGATGTTTCACCGTCCACCTACTCTTTTCTCTTTTGTCCTTTTCTCTTTCATTCATTCTCCTGCACTTTTGTTTTCTGTCATATGTGCTTTGTGACAACATGTAGTCAGTTTACCTGCGCCGTAGAAAAGCCTGACCGGGGCCTTGCAGCATCACATGACTTAATTTTGACTCATTAAATGAGTGTGTATGAAAGTGGCACGTTGTCATCTTTGCAGAAGGGCAGTGGTTTGTTGTTTCTCTGCTGAATGAGAACAAAGTTGGCCCAGTGCAGATTCTTAAATAGCTGAATGGGTATTGACTTTCTTGTAGCCAGCAGCACACATACCTTCACTCGGTCACACACACACACGCCCACACACACACACAAACACACACTCACAGGGGAGCAGGATAGTTGTCACAGCAGCAGTTGGTGATTAGCAGTTTAGCTTGTAAATCTTGTGTGGCTTAAAGGAAGAAATGGACAGATGTTTGTATGAATGAAGTGAGGGATTCATTAATAAAAATGGCTGAACTAATTTGAACTTTAGTTCCATTCATGATTAACTCAGTACCACTTTTTAACACAGCACAATTGAAAATGATACTTATGTTGACTGACAGCATATTTAAGATTATTAATTGTTTTAATTTCTGCATGAGACAAAGGATTTTTGCTTTTCGTTTAATAATCAGGAAGTTGACTCGACAATCCATTTTCAAGGACGCAAACGCTTTATAGTGAGCCTTGAGGTCTGTGGTTATAAATATTACTAAGTCTACAATAAAGGCTTCTTTGTTAATCTAGATATTTATTATAAATGCTCTACACACTCCTCTCTCAAGAAATAAGTGGTTTATGGAAGCCAAAAGATGCCATAATAATTTAATTTTCCAAGCGGCTAATTGTTTACTCTAACACAGATATACAGATTATTATGTGTAATATGTACTAAATTTGTACTGGACACAAATATCACCAGAAAATTATCAAGCCACAAAAATTCAGACAGCTTTTCTTTTCCTGTCCTACCTTCACCATCGAATGTGACCTCTCTGTCACCTTTCTGTACTGTGTGTTAAGTTTTATTTTCTGTCACCAGGTGACCTGTTATGAAAAAAGCTCCTGTCTCAGGAAGTGTGGTTATGATTAGACAATAGGAGGAAACAATGACAGGACAGAGCTGCTCCTTCACTTCCCTCAAGTCTTCAGCTAATAGAAGCGCTGAGAGATTCTTAGAAATGTCTTGTCTCCAATCAAAACTGCTTAATTTGAGACCCTCGATCGTCTGCTCTGAAATAAAGGAGTAATAAAGAAACTATATGACTGCATTGGCATTTGTGAATCCTCTATGCAGACATTTCCAATAGTGTTTTTATTTAATTATTATTCTCTAATAACGCTTTGTTCTTTAGTTTGCAGTGTCGTTATCATCGCATTCCTCTGCAATTCTGACATCAAGCCTCAGCATTCAAGATTTTCTCTGCTTGATGAGCTAAGAGATGATCCTTCAAAGAGCTGGCACTCCTCTGCATATTCTGTTATCACAGCCTCTGTCTGATCTGATTTATTGTTTGTCTCAGATCTGTGGGAGAGAAAAAAGAAGGAATGAGAGCGAGACATTAGCTTGTAGTTGAATGTGTGTCACAATTAATTCCAGCCGAGTTTTTTTTTTTTTTTTTTTGCACTAATCTAAAGACAACCCACCCTGATGCCTTTTGAAAATGACAGGAAATTCCAGGAAGGTCTGCAGCGCAAATGCATGCGTGATTTGGTTTAGGAGTGCAATGTTCAGAAAGCAAACATTCGAGCGCATATTGTGAGTGAACTGCCAAGAGAAGCCCAGCAGAACTGAGAATAAGCTTTCACAGCTTGGGGGGAGTTGGCTGTCCATGTGCATATGCCGCTCAGCCTGCCCACTTTGATGATATCTTTTTATCTGCGTGATTTTCAGATCAATCAAACCAACATGCGTTTCACTGTTTGATGGTATTCGGTGACTCGGTATTAGATGGGCAGAGAGAGAGAGTGGAGAGGGTTGGAAACGGTCCTTGGATGTTGCTGCTGACATGACGGTGGTATGTGTTAGATCCCCACCACAGGCCGGAGTGTAAAGAGTTTTATCAGTGATGTGATGTGGTTTGGCAGTGTTCCCCCCTCTGCCAGAGAGGGAGGCAGCGGGAAGGACTGACTCATCCAAACACACTCATGATGGGGACGCGAGGAATATAAGGATGAGTGAACACGAGCGTCTGTGGTCTTAAAAATACTCATTATTTAGAGATATAAAAATGAGTGACGTAGACAGGATGTAATGAGGAGCCACATAATCAATATGTGTGGAATCCAAGCTGCAGTGATGAAGCACACCTTCAGAAAGTCCAGACAAACAGGGTGCAGAAACCTTAAAAGTGGAACTGATGGAGACCTTAGCTTCCTGGATGATCTCTGTCTGATGTGCTGTCACATTGAATCTGCTCATGTTAGTTGTTGTCTAACTGTGCGTAATCTTGACTGTCATGAGCCTTGGACTGGATATTTTCAACAGAGATTTTGATATTTTGATGGAAATGTGCGTTTCAGTGCAAAACACTTTTTAAATGCTTTTTTTTATATTCTTTGCACCAATTATAATTATAATCACAAGTGTTTGTAGTTACGCGGTGCGATACTGCAATCTTTTTGTTGCATCCACCGACATTCTGCTCCTCTTCCTTCTGCAGCCTCTCCTCGGTGGGTTGGCATGGCCCAGTGATGAACGGAGCGGTGGTGCCTGGTAGCCCGGAGCTCTCCTCCTCGTGCCCGCTGCCCGACTGGCGAGAGTTCTGCGAGCTCCACGCTCGAGCCTCCGCTGCAGACTTTGCAGATAAGTTCCAGCGCTTCCTGTCAGAAAACCCGTGCTACGACTCGCCCGGCGCTGATGCCAGTTTCTCACAGCACTTTGCCCACCACTTCCTAGACTGTTTTTCTGCAGCTTGACCCAGGCCCGGGAGAGCCAGGCGTCCTCGTCGGGGGAGGACGGCTCCAACGCAGCAACCAAGTACAGCATTGTTCCTTTCCTGGGAATCCAGGGCTGCCCACTGTCCTACGGTCACGACCTCTATCAGAGACGCAAGGACGCCGGGGCTTCAAGTGAATCCCTGGACAGTATGGACAGTGGAGGGGGAGGAATAGACGGTGGAGGTAGTGGCACCACTGCATCCCGAGGCCCCCAGCCTGCCCACAAGGTGTCTGCCCTGGGACAGTCCCGCAGCTCAGAAGACGTGTCGGTCAGTCACCCAAAGGCTCGATTTAAGAAGGGCTTCTCCCTTAGGAACATGAGCCTTTGTGTTGTGGATGGGGTGAAGGAGATGTGGCACAGACGGGCCTCCCCGGAACCAGACGCACCCTCCGGAACCAGAAAAGCAAACGGGGGAGGAGCAGGAGGGGATGCTGCAGGGGGAGAGAGGTGGTCCCAAAAACTGCGGCTTCCCAGGGGTTCCCAGGGTCACAAGGCTGAGCTGCTGGAAATCCAAAGAGAGGGAGCGCTGAGGTACATGGTGGCTGACGACACAAACTGTATGGGCGCTGCACAGTGGCAGAAATGTCGTCTACTGCTGAGAAAGCAGAAGAGGGACGAAGGAGGCGAGAAGTTCCTGCTGGAGTTCTACGTCCCACCCAAGGTACAAAAACATACACAGTCACAGGAGACATTTACACAAAGGAACATGAATAAACTGCTGAAAGTGCCGTTTATTTTAGAAATGAAAACACACACTTTAATTCCTAATATCACATAAGATTACAAATTCAAAGATCTTTTACTGAATAAGAAAACTCCTCAAATTCTCACATTTCAAAAGGATAAATTTCTGCACCTTCATTTGTGGGAATTGGCTTCTTTTGTCTTTTACATCATTGTAATTCAGAACACTCTAAATAGCTGATTTACAAGCAACTTTTAAAGTGTGATTTTCCTTTTTTCAGTTAAAAGGTTAAAGTTTTCTTTAACAGTAAGACGTTACATCCAGCTCATTAAAAACTGGATCCTTTCAACCACCATGGTCTGATTAAAACAGATAAACAAATAAATTATTAGTAATTAAATCTATGACACTGCTTAAAGAAAATAAATTAAGATGAGGGAAAGCACTTTGTCAGTTGTGGTTCAGGGTGCGTGTCTTATTTGTACCACTTGACAATGATCATCAAATCTTGTTGAACTATTTTTCAAAGACCCTTATTGACGAACTTGAGAAAGGGTCCTGGTGGTTTTAAACTAAGGCCACTGTAAACTTGGGAACATTTAAAGGTTTAGATATGGATTTATACATTTTCTCTGATCTATTCCTCATCACAATTCTAACACACTTCCTCAGGACTGGTGGGGCAGTGAGAGTTTGTGAGGCAGCTTTCTAATCTATGTCCAGTTTTCCTCGTGTGGATATCAGCCAAGAAAAATCTAAGCAAACAGGATGCACCTGACCACGTTTTATTACATCAGAGGGTCTGAATACTTCCTTGTTTCACTTTCAGTTTTATTGTCATCATGGGATACTGAATATTGACTAACAAAAACTTTATTTATTTGATTTATTTAAATGTACAGCATTAAAGAGTGCAAAAAGGGAACAGGGGCGAAACATTTTCTCAAGCTGCTGTCATTTTTTTTTTGTCTAGCCACTGTTTAATACAAGTGAATTTCCATTTGCTCAAGACAAGTCTAATTGAAGATTAGACTGATTAGTTCAGAAAATAATAGGCACATTAATTAATAATGAAAAAATGATTAGCGGCAGCTGGTCATGAATCAGATAAATTCACGCTGATAATCCAGCCCCTCTGGGTAACACGGTGACGTCAATCTTTACGTGCACACTCACATCACTGTCTATACAGAATTTCCAGATCGCTGCCTCTGCCCTTAAGAAGGCAGTGAGACTGCGCAGCTGAGTGTGTGTGAATCTACCACCGTCCTGTGAATGTGTGTGTGGATAAGGTTGCAGAGAGGAGCACAGGGGTGAAGACAGGTGGGAGGCAGGTGTGGGAGGGCAGCTGGTAGAGAGACTGAGAAACTAAATAGTCTCATACATTTTTAGGTAAGGAATGGCAAAGTTCTCTTTTTACCAAAAAATAAATATTGATTGGGTTTTCATTTCTGACAAACTAGGGGTGACAAACTCAAAATAGGAACCAAAATAGTTTCATGAGTGACTTGAAAATCCTCCAAACTCAGTGAAAGTCACAAGAGGGAACATGTAAAATTAAACTTTATAAATGCTCTTCAGCAGTTTCATCTGTTATGTTCTATTAATGTCCACATGTGGGGAAAGTATTATTAGCCATGAACTAGGCTGAAGAGATGAAGAGAGAGAAGCTTTAGAGAAGTGGTTACAGCATTGATGACACCTTAATTAAACACACACATCTCAGGCCTGCCCTGCAGACTCTCTCTCGTTTTATCTCTGCAGTCCCATTCAGGTCTTACAAATAATAACAGCGCAGAGTCAACAATGTCGGAAAGATAAACTGACTCATAAAACCTCACTCCCGCCTGCTCCTGGCTGACTGGCTCCGTCCCTGTCGGGCCCATCAATATGCCGGCTGCTCGGCGTGGCAGCGGCAGCACACTGCAGAACACTAACTGCCTGCATTATGACACAGCGGCAGGCCCTGAGGTGACCCCCTCTGTGGGAAAAGCAACATGCCATAACTATAGAGTAGCGGATGTCGGAACACATCAGAAGATTGTTTGCTATGCTATTATAAGCCACAGTTTAACCCGAAATAATGCTGAATGTTACACGTACACATGTGAGGAAAGAAACCAGGTTAATGCTTTCGGTCACAGTCCACACTCGCTTCAAGAATGCAGTTACTTTTTTGAGCCATTCAGAGGTTTTGTGTATTTATTGTTTCCACAGTTGGTCTGTTTAAAGCTGACGTAGTTAAAAACCGTTTTAGTGTTGTCCCACTCTGCCTCCAAGTAGAATCCAGCAAACCGTTGCTCCGTTAATCGTTGGCTTTAGTCTTTTTAAAGGTCAGATTTGCCCAAATTGCAATGATTACATGTTCTTGCTTATTATCTATTGGCAGCTAATAGATTTAGTTTTATGTGCTGATGCTCCGTGCTTTGCATCCATGAGATGTCTAACGCACAATAAGTTCCTTTAGTGCACACGTACTGTCATGAGCACTGGTTAAACAAGGACACCGGACATGTGCTTCCCACAGTGGAGAAGTACAGGAAATGGTCAAATGGTTCAAAACAGGAAGTGAAGTTTAACATTTGATCCGGAGAGAAGCCCAGTGGGCGTGGAAGGCAGGCCGCTGAGCAGACACATCAAGATGAGAGCAGTGTTACTCCAGACAGACGAGCTGATAAGATTCTGCCAGACCGTCAGTCAGTCTCCTGCTCGCTCTCACTCTCCTGAGGTGCACACACAGAAAGATGCACACACACACACACACACACACACACGGACACAGGGCCCACCACCTCAGACGCAGTTGTAGGATCCGTTACGATTATTGTGTGGATCAAACTCTCTAAAGAGGGTAAACGGAGGCCAGGCAGTTTTCTGTGACCACCCTCCTTCCTGTTTGTTGTTCAGTCAGCAGTAATAACAGAAATAAGAGACGACATAAAACTCTGTTTAATCTCAGGAAAGAAGGGGATGAAAGTAATTGTTGTTACTTTTGACCGCAAGTAATTATCAGCAGTGAAGGAACCGGTCAAGGGTTGGGGGATGTTGGGTGTTGCTCCACACTAAAAATGTATCAACCCATGGTGGAATTTAAACGATTTCAAAGCTCGGTATAAGTTTTTTGTTGTTGTTGTAAAGTGATTAAGTGATTTTATTTAACGTTGGACATCATAATAACTTATTTTGGTATTGCATTGATTAAAAACAGGCTGTCACACAGGGGGGTGATGCTTTTTGAGCAGAAATGATTGAACGAAATATTGTTGTTACCATATTAATGAATCCACTGCGATCTGCAAGCACCAGGCAGCACATTCGTGTTCATCGTCTAAGCTAAAGCAGGACTTTTCTTCCAATTTACTTTTTTGTGTGTGACTCTTTATATAAAATACAAATTACTTTCAATCCCATGAAACAGATTACTTTCCTATAATGCATGAGCAGTTGATGACAATTTCATTTTATTATTAGTGTTGTACTATGGTTAGACATGCAGGACTAATTTATTTTGTTTCCTTCCCTGGTGATAAAATTGTGAACCCTTCATTTCGTAACCTTGCATAGATTGAACTATAAAGGGAAACCATAATGCAGTTTTGAACCTTATGTCAGATCCTTATGAGCTTTTATATGTGTGTTTTTATTTCGGTTCTAGTCCTCAAAGCCGAAAGTGAGCATCCCTCTGTCCGCCATTGTGGAGGTGAGGACCACCATGCCGCTGGAGATGCCTGACAAGGACAACACATTTGTTCTTAAGGTAGGACAAAGATTTTCAGAAACAGTGCCACTTCATACAAGTGTTGTGAAAAAAGAGGTTGTTGGGAAAGGAACAAGCCCATGGTCGGGCTGAGTTTACACTGGATGTGCCCTGTTCTCTACTCTGAAATTGTGCTTTGAACAGAGCTCAGTGTGTGACCGTGGTGTTTGGCTGCTTCTACAGGTGGAAAACGGGGGAGAGTACATCCTGGAAACCATTGACTCGCTGCAGAAAAACTCGTGGGTTGCTGACATCCAGGACTGCATAGACCCCGGGTAAACCACCAGATAAATATTTGCTGCTGGCTGAAGATGGAGAGAAGAGAGGGACAGAGGGATGGAGGGTGGATGGGAGCGGGAAAGGAGGAGTAACCCGAAAAGTCATTAATCATCGAATTAGTGGAGCTTTTGACAGGTTGCTTGTGCACAAACACGGGCGAGCTTGCATTCCTCCTCAGTTTCCTGGGTTAGTGGATGTTAGTCAGTGCAGCCCAGGACATAAACAGGAGATTTATTTGTGTCCATGTTTGTAGGATGAGCATGTGGAGGACTGTGTGAGGTTTGTTTGCGTGTGTGTGCATTCGTGTACATTCTTGCGGTTCTTCTGACCTACCTGCTTGTGTACAGTGACAGTGGCGATGACATCGAGCTGGCGTCATGTCCTCATGGTCAGGCCTCCAAAGACTGCTCCATGGTGGCCTCTTGCAGCTGTGAGCTCCTGTCTGAGGGTGAGACAAGACTGTTTTTTTTTTTTTGCGGAAGCCACAGTTAAATCCTTCCAGATCCATATATGATATTGATTTCATATCTAAAAACATGCTTAGGAGTCTATCGTGCACCGAGAGATCGTGTCCTACAGCTGCGGAGCATTATAGCGCCCCCTCGGTCCGTTGCAGGGAACCCCCGTTCACACAGCACCCATCCCACATGCCTTTAGAGCGCTTCCTCCAGTCTCCAGAGGCGCAGGGCTCCAACTCTTCTTCAGGTAAAAACACATATATTGGCGTTTCTCTCCAGATAATTAATATCTAAACACAAAAGGAGAACGTCAAGAAAATACAGACGGAGTTGTGTGTGATTCTGCTCAGGTGGCAGTGAAGGAGCAAAAGACTCAGACGGTGACGCCAGCCTTGCAGGTTACCCTTGGTTCCACGGCACGTTGTCTCGCGTGCGGGCAGCTCAGCTGGTGCTTGCAGGCGGAGCCAGGAGCCACGGGCTCTTTGTGATACGCCAGAGTGAGACGCGGCCTGGCGAGTATGTGCTCACCTTCAACTTTCAGGGCAAAGCCAAGGTGAGAAAATGTAGACGACCTGCTTAAACTGACAGGATGTTTTGACAACCGAGAATCTAATTTTGTGTGACTACAGACTTAAAGCAATTAAATATTTATGACAATTGTCACTGATTACTTTGTTGTTTTTACATTAGAACGCATTAATCATTAATCATTAGATTACCTGGTTCTGCACCAGTGTTAAATTTACTCCAGTTTCTTCTCTTGACACAGCAGACCAGGCCCTGGAAAAAATGCAGAAATGTCATAATTTTGTGTTTTCTTATGTAACCTGATCCCTGCACGTTACATCCTGCCAGCCGGCAGTGCTGGGGAAGTGTCATCTACTGCCTCTTCCTCTGGTGTCAGCTGTAGCACTCGCCTGTCAGCAAGAAGCCTCTTAGATAATGTCCTGACCTCTGTCTTGAACTGTCTGTTTCAGATGGTCACTGTGTCTCACTCAGCAATTCTCGCTCCTCCTACATTGTGTCTTCTTCTTCTTTTCTTGCCCTCTCTTTCCCTTTCATTTCTCCATTGTCCCTGTCTCTTCGCTCTCAGCATTTACGTTTGTCGGTGAATGAGAACGGTCAGTGCCACGTCCACCACTTGTGGTTCCACACCGTGTCGGACATGTTGAGACACTTCCACGCCCACCCCATCCCCCTTGAATCTGGAGGCTCGGCCGACATCACATTACGCTCCTATGTGCAAGTGCAGCGAAGCTCCGCCACAGGTACACAGCTTTTCAGACCAGGTTAACTGTCCCACACACAGGCGATAAGGACGTATAAGATGTACTTACGTTCTGTTACTAGTGACTTCTTTACATGAAGACATAATGTATCCATCCATCCATCTATCTATTATTTTTACAGCTTATCCTGTTCAGGGCCACTGGAATATATTATCCTAATTACTTAAAAATGATGATGTATTAGTATGAATTAAGTGCCTGTCATACATAATAGCAGTTCCAATATTACTAGCTGTGCTGTTTTTGTTCTACACCAATTTGGTAGGTAACAGTGGCCATTATTTTAATTTGTTCATAATTGCAGTATTTCTTTAGTAATAATTTGAGTAATAAACTGATTAATAATTTTCTGTGTCATAATATGTACCCTTGTGTGTTGCTTAATTAAATATGTAAAAGACTCAGTCACTTAAGTTATCAATAGTGGTATTTAAAGTGGTGATTTAAAGTGGTATTTCTTTATTTTGTAATCAAATACACAGTAACTTGAATCTTTTAAATATTAAAGATTGGCAACATTTTAAATTGTCCTGACATAACAGGTGATAGAAAACATTAAAGGGTGTCTTCACCATTTTTCAACTTGCTTTCTATGGCTTTAGTTTAGAATGTAAAAGTACAGTAGTGCTTTTAAACTCCCCTCTGAATTCACTACATTAAAATATTTCTCTGCTTCTAGCTGAAAAGCTCCTCCAGATGACATCACCCGGAGGAGTTTTTCAACATTAGGATTGCAAATGATGTAATCTAGGGAATCTCTGGAAAAGCAGGTTGACCATGATTACAAACTCCATAGTACAAGCAACAAGATGACATAATCCAAACTGTAGGTTCCTCCAAGTGATGTCATCTGGAGGCATTTTTCAGCTAGATGATGAGAGATATTTTAATATAGGTAATTTAATGGCATTTATGTACATGTACTATCCTAACTAGAACCAAAAGAAGCAAATCCAAAATCAGTGAAATCTTCCTTTAAATAGTGAGGAGGATTCATAATAAAATGAATGATGGCTGAATTCAGTTTGCCTCACCATTATTTTCCTGCCATTGTTCCTGCTGATTCACTGTCACACTGAACAGAGGCATTATTAAACGCCGCCAAGGTAACACGTGGACAAGATCCCTCAGGAGACTTTGTTATTAAAGCTATTTCTTATGAGGCCAGTGTTGATATTGTACATACATACATGTATATACATCATGTAGTTCTCCATCGGCCGCTTTTCACAACATTTGCCTGAAGAATGAACCCAGCCTTCCTCATACAAAAATATAAATTCATAATACATTCATACAGGGGGTTACAGGGTAAGTTAATATTGGAAATTTCACAAGTTGAAAAAAATATTAAGCAAAGAGTCATAAAACCTTACTGGTCTGGTTTTATCAATAGCCTCTGGTGGCTAGTGATTTTAAACTTAAGCGTGATATTATTGGCTCTGCTGTACTTTATTATTATCCTGTATAGTGTTTTCTGTTATTGTAAAAAGCGGGTGCCGAATTGCAATTCTTAAAAACAGCTTGCAGGGGATTAATAGAAAAAATCTTCACTTGACAAGTGCTCCTCCCATTACCAAACAATAATGGAGGGCGATTAGAGATTTCCAGACATGTTGATGGATAACAGAATTTTGGAAAGCAGAGGGAGCCCGGCTAAAACTCACTGACCCTGCCCTCCGCTCTCCTGGCATGGGATGAATGCCCTCCTGTACAGGAGAGTGAGGGGGCGATTATACCGCAGAGGTTTTGCATGCAGGCCGAGACTTCGGCCCGGACCCACCGGAGTGGCCACAAAGAGGGTCTCTGTTCCTCCAAATGCTAGACCCACATTCACTCACGGGACACACAGTGAGGTTTTGATTCAGGGCGTAAAAAGGCTTTATTGATACACTGGTCAGGCGTGTCTTTGGCACCAGTGTCGTTGGTGTGATTGCCCACCGAAGAAAAAGAATAATAAAGGAGGCCCACACTCCCTGTGTTTACATGCTGCCCTATGAAGGAGCCTTTTTCTAGCTGGGCTCCAGTTTAAGCCAACAAACAATAATCCACAACACAGATTCATCTGTTTGTTTATTTGAACCACATTTAGTCCCACTAGTGCTTTTACGCTGCTGTTGATCAACCTCTTTTAGCTTAGGTTTTAAAAAAAGGTTGATCCCGCTAATACTCAATAGCTTTTATTTGTGAAAACACCTTTTTTCAAAAATGTTAATAGTTAAAAAAAAAAAAAAGAACCGAACCTCTGCTTTTTAACCCTATGAAAGACTTATTTGTATGACACGATGACTGGCCGTCAGTCCATGGTTGTCCTCCCAGCCTTTTATCCCGCTGATTATATGTGTTTAGCCAGCTCTAAATCTGGGTGAGTGTTTCTGTGCACGTATTGCCTCATCTCAGCTGTGTCGTGGGGTAACTCAAGGCTCTGCACTTGAAATATTTTATTGCTTTCTTTATCAGTGTGTGGCACTTGAATTGCCTCTGGGTTTAAAAAACGGGCCATATAAATAATGCTGGCTTGTCTTACATTTCTCTCCTGAGCTCATCACAAACATATTACACAATATGAGTTCCCATTTTTACTCATCTCTAAAATGCGACCCTGTCACTGTCAAATATTGAAAGCTATTGAAAAAGATTAATAAGTGAATGTCACAAAATTTCATCTAAATGCTGACAAAACTGAAATAGTAATCATTCGTCGAGATACCCAAATTATAAGAGCTTTCACTGTCCGTCACAGTAACTCCGCACTAGAAGAAGCTTGGTGTCACGGTTTGACCTTTACAGTTTCTAAGATTTCTAAGTCAATTAATAATTAAATTAATTTATATAAGCTATTTCTGTCTTTCTAAACGTGGAGATGATCATCCACACGACCAAAAATATCATTCCTCCTACATGCAGTTCATTCAGAACTCTACTCTGAGGATCACAACATGCTGCAGATAAACAGAGCTGCATTTCCCTGATCATGTGCCACCTGTTGCTCTTCATATTCCATTGCAGAGTTCTTATTGCTTAATTTTAAAATTACCAAGTCTGAAAGATGATTGTAAGTATTTCTGACTTTGTTATTGTATTCACTTGGGTTTATGTTTATTTTGGCTTTGTATCTGTATTTGTATTATTTATTGTCATTAGAGCATCATTACAATGTGTACTTCTAATAAAATGACTTTTTCTTCCCACATTTTGACCCAGATGTAACTGTGCCTCCAGTCCTCACCCCACCCAGGGATACAGGCTGCCGGACAGATTCAGCCCAGCCAGTGCTCCACCCTCCTGGCATCACAGCGCCCACAGGGCCCGGCCCTGATGTATCACTCTCCTCAAGCACCACCTCCTCGCCCACTGCTCGTCCCTCCCTTTCCCGCAGTGACCCAGGTACTGGTGGAGGGGTAGGAGGAGGGTTACAGAGCCGGAGCAACAGCTCTGAACGCCTGCTGGAGGCCTCTACTGGTGCATCTGAGGACTATCACGACACTGATGGGACCCGCAGGGCCCGAGCTGTGGAGAACCAGTACTCTTTCTACTAAATGACCCAGGGCAGGGTTCGGTTATATATTCTCTGGAGTAGCTGAGAAGCAGAAAGTTGAAGTCAAATGGGACGCTCTACTGTTGATCTAATCGGTCCAAGTCCCTGGATCACCCATTGTTCTTAGTTTTTGCAGGTCAGGTTGAAAAGGAGAGATTGAGATGCAGCAGGAGATTAAACCTAGACAGAGAAAATGAAGATAAGAAAAGAGAAGAAAGAAAGAGGAAGCCATCCGGTGCAGTCATGTGGCTTTGATTCAACTCTTCTGACCACTTCCTGTTCACAGTTCCCTGGGAGCAAAGCCTGTGCCTCCACCCCGCTGAAGGTCCGAGGGTTTAAATGACCCTGAAGAAACAGTCCCTGTCCTCACTGGCCCTCAGCTCTCAAGAGCATCCTGTTAATGTTTGTAAAGCTGCTTTGAGTCTGTCCCAGATCTCCTCACTGTCCCTGAAGGCTTTTCTTTACAAAGTCCAGCTCTGGGTCTCTGCTCAATACTAACATCAGTACAGCAATCATTAGTGTTAGCTCTGACATGTTTTTCTTAAAAGTGTACAGCCCAAAGGGTCTTAGTGCCTGACAATTACCTTGGACTTTTACGGTCAGTCGCTCACTGAGATGAGGACGATGATGTTGAGATTCTGCATAATTACAACAGCCCAAAAATGAAATGCAACTGATTATTTTACTGCTTAAAACATACTGCACATGCATCTTTGCATACTGAAATAATTTCGCTGTCACAGGCTGCGACAGGCACGCGGGTGGTCCAGTGTTGCAGTAGAAGATGAACAACACAAATCCCGGCTGTTCGGTTACAGCAGGGCGGCTCCCGTTCTGCTGTCGCACTGGGTTTTTTTGTATGAATGTGATGGTGGTGTACTTAAAAATCCAAATATTTTTTCAACGATTGTTGTGCCGCGTACGTTAGATAAGTAACGAGGTCCCGCCGTCTGGTGCTGGCTCTGTACGCCGCCCCATCGTACCGGTAAACCTGTAGATTAGACATTCTGTTAAAATAAAAGAGTTCACTTTGAATTATTGCCTTGGAGATATTATTAGACCCAATCCAGCATTTACCGGAGGGACTTGGGACGTGTTTTTTAATTTTTTTTTTATTTTAGAATGATGGCAGTATTACGTACTGTTTTTGTGACCTTGTGAGTGTGAGCTAGTTATTAAAATAAAGGGACTAGATGGCTATGCTTGAATAGAAAGATGTGATGTTGCTGCCTTACGTTATCCGGACACGGTAGTGAGCTTCTGCTTTTACAGCTATTAAAGAACAAAAATGGTCAAATTTAACGCTACAAAATATTTGTATTACATTACGAATTGATGCCTTAACATTTATTGTAACGGAAAATCATCTTAGGACGTGTTTATGTGTTGAATTGAAAAACTGATACGAGTGCCATGTCCTAAAAATCATCAGAAATGAAGCTATACATTGAAGCTAAACTTCAATTAGCATAAAGAGTGCTAATAGCTTACCTGGTCTGCCCATATGTAACACCTCTAAAGCTCACTTACATATTTTGTTAGTTTAATATGTGCATATAATTTCCCCCCAAAAATGTAATGTAAACCTTAGACGTCTAAGCAGACTAATTTTGTAACTGGACAGACCCAGACTAGCTGTTTGCCCTCTTTTAGGTTTTTGTGCTAAGCTAATTCAGTCAGGGTGCTACATGCTAGCAGCTGTGCTGTCACTCTTCTCATTTAGCTCTTAACACAACAATAAATATGTCGCAAAATGTGTCACGTTAAAGCAAAACTTTACAACTTACTCCAAGACAAGACGACTTTCAAATTGTTGCAGTTTGGCAGCAAGCAGCTAAGCTAACTACTGTATTGCCTATAATGCTAATATTTAAAACATATGATATGCAACACTTCTGTTCAGCTGGAATAAACATATCGAGTCTTCGTCATCTGTTTATGTTTATGTGGTTTTTTTTTTCAAGCATGGCCATTTAGCTCCGAAGGGGAAATTTGGATTTCAGTCGATGAGCGGATGGAGCAGTTCATGTGCCAATTTGAATCCTATTTTTGAAACATATTTATTCCTCAGCCGTTGTAAATTACATTTTTCCTATTAAGTCTTATTTATGTACAACCAAATGATGAACCATCCTCAGTGCAGCCTGCCTGTCGAGACAGTCCTTCTCACATATCACAGATTGCTTGTCTTTTATTTTAACACTTCTTAAATCAGTTTTTTTTTGTCTGACTGAGTTTTGAAGAGTCTGTGCAATTTTGTACAAAGTGATGTACTTGACATACTACTTTATATTTCTGTGAATAAAATGTGAAGAAACAATTGCACGTTTACTGCACTTCCTCACAAATGTCACACGTCTGGTGTGTTTAGAATGAAATGTTGGAGATTAAAGGCTCAGAAAAGTCACTGTTACAAACATAATTGGATAAATTATTTAAAGTAGTATGAAATCACACCGTAGATAAAATTGTTTCCTCTGTTCGTTCATCTGTATTAACAATAGAATGGGGAAACGTAATGGGTTTTTTTTCTGTTTTGTTTCATGTTCTATTAAATGAAACACAAGATTGGGGAAGATTCACAGCTCTTAGTTTAAATTGTTGATCAGCTTAAAGTCTGCGATGATTTGTCAGTTTATGTTTTTACTGTGTAGGGTTTGTAGGGAAAGTGGACAAAAGAAGCAGACGTGCTGTTAACAGCGGCAGAAGCAGCTCCGTGCATCCTCCCACACAGTTTGAACTCGCTGAGCCCTGCAGGCCTCCAGCTGCAAACCACAGATCAGTTCGGTGTATTCAGATACCCTCTAGAGGTCAAAGCTTATAACATAACAAAGACATAAACAAAAATGCAGGATAACTGCAGCTGCATATTTAACCATTCATACACTGAATTTGCTTGAAAGAAAACAAATATTAACAGTTTTAGTATATTAACTTAAATACAATTTACACAAAATCAATATTTTGATAAAACAATATACATACAGTGCATTCAGAAAGTAAATGAAAAACGGCCACTTGTAAAGCACTTTTATCCAAAGCTCTTTACAGTGTTGCTTGTCATTCACCCATTCACACACCAGTGTCGGTGGCTGCCACCCAAGGTGCTCACCTGACCCACTGGGAGCAACTTGGGGTTCAGTGTCTTCCCCAAGGACACTTCGACATGTAGCTAGAAGGCACCAGGGAATGGAACCACTGACCCATCAGTGGTTAAATTGTTTGGATATGATTACCGTTACTGTACTTAAATACATTGGCCACGTATTGATAGCTAATTTCACTTTTACTCCATTACACGGTATAATCACAAGACTTTACACATTTCATAACAAAGCACTTTCTCTTCTTTTACTGAAAACAAGTCACAGGCAGGTTCAGCTAACACAAAAAAAACATTAAACTAATGTACTAGTATTTTTTTATACATAAACTACTGAATTCATTCAAAATGTGCCTTCAAACAGGATCACTGAACTCGATGCAGTGTTGGGTGTAATGTGAAACAAAGTTATTGCTTACAAATTGATTATGTTTTTGATGTAACAAGTAATCTAACGCGTTAGGTCCACCGTTCAAGTACTTATCAATTTAGTTACATTTTCAAATATGTAAACCATTACTTTTAATCTACCTATTTCTGTACTTTTTGTCACAATAAAAAAAACCCACTGTGAACCTACTGTTTTTGGAAGGCAGCACTGGCTGGGCCAGACTTGGCTGTGTTATGATGGATAATTAATTTCATAAACCTAGTAAAGTCCTCTCAAATACAGCGGAGGAATTGTGAGGTGTTCGGCGTGAAACACCCTGCACAGTAAACAAGACCCACACTGGTTTTCTGGCTTCAGGGTTTTTTCAATGAGCTCTTCAAGTTACTGTTTACACTGAAACGTTGCAGCTGGTTGAGCAACTGTTGATGCTCTACATGTACAAATTTCACCACTTTCTTTCCAAAGGAACATCTGATGGAAAAATGCTAACTTTAACCATTCACTTGCTTTTGGGATTCACGTCTACTTGAATGGAATGTTTTTGAACCACTGCCTATTTTCTAGATAAGTGTGTGTGCCTCCAGTGTGATTATGCTTTTTAGATCAAAAACTTATTTAAGTTTATGTACGTTAGTTCAGTTCACTGACATGTAGTCAAAATGAAATTGGCCAAGTATCTGGAACAGACAGGTCTCCCTTGGACTGAGGTTATTCAGTTGTTTTAATAAACATGAGAATAGAAGGAGAGTACGACTCAATCTCAGGCCTCTCAAAGATTAAAAAGTGAATTCCTGACATCCGTTTCTGTGAAAATGCATGTTGCAGTATTGCCAGACGTTGTCTTCTGCTTTGTTTCAAATACATTAGCAGGTGAAAGACATTATTCCTTTTCGAGGTGAAAGATTTCCATACGAGGAAGCACTGGAGAGCCAGGAAGTGGAAGGGTCCATTCCAGGTGCTCCTGACACACGGCAGTGAAGGTCCTAGAGAGAGTCACACGGACCCACTGCAAGAAGGTGCCACAGCCTGTGGACGACCACCAGCCTCTCCCCGGCTGTGCACGACGCTCGCCGGAGGGCAGTGGCCTCGAGGGAGCCAGTCAAAGGAGAACACTCACTTATTTGCTCACACTCCAAGTTCTCCCGGTGACAAGGAGGACGAGTGCGATTGGTTGTGCCTGCACTCTGAGTCCCTCAGCCAGGAAGAAGGAGATAACTGAGTGAGAACCACAACATGAGGCTCCTTGTGCCGTGGACACTGCTGCTGTTGCAGTTGACAGATGCTTCTCATCCAGGGCTTGAAGGACGTGTCTGAGTTTGAGATAAAGTGGAAATTTATTAAGAAATTGTTTCCACACCGGCTGAGCAGAAAAGAAGATTTTTACTTTTACTTTACTAAATTTCAGAGGAAAATATAGATAGTATTTTATTTTTTACGGATAAAGATCCTTAATAAATAAAGATTCTGAGAACAATATTCAGTAACTCAGAAATGATGACACACATTGATAAATGATAAATGAAAACCCATTATACTGTCTTTACTTGCTTCTATACTTGTTGTATTTGCAATTTTTGCATTTTGCAGTTGTTGTCTTATCCATGTTTAAGAGGTCTGATTATGCGAATAGCAGTGAGTGCTATGACTCGTCAGATGGCGCTCAGTGATGAGAGCGTTACATAAAATAATGTTGGTGTATTACAATCTGATGATGATCTATACACAGAGGCTAGTGAAGACCCCTATGTTTAAGTATGCTCATAATACCTGCTGATCTATGCTTGGCTCTGAAACTCAGTGACACAAAACAAGCATCATAACTATGACTCTGAATTTATACATCTGATACGACCACTGTTATACGTTTTGTGATTAAAATGTAATCGAAAGGAGGGAATTGTGATGGGAAAATCCAAGAGTGATTAAATTTTAATGGTCATGTTTTGCTTAGTTGTGAGGTCAAATGATTTTAAGTGTTATAAGGAATGTTGAAACACAGCGTCCTTTGTCTCATGTGCATGTTTTTATCTTGGGAAGTGTCTGAATAATCACTCCAAGGTTGTCTGGTATTGTCAGTAAACTGTAGCCACCTGGAGACACACCACATTCATGTGGGAGAGTTGGGATCCTGATGGTGGGAATGTTCTGCCCAGCAGCAGAGTGATATAAAACATGTCTGTGATATATCAGTCTTCAGAACTGCACTAGACAGGGGATGAAACTCTGTCTGTACTTCCCTCTTGCAAGATAATAAAACTATTAAAAGATATCCTGGATTCAAGCTTCTTTACTGATGACACTCGAGGTATCTGGAACCAGAAGTTGTCAATATTTTTCCATGACACTGGTTCTATTTAAACCATATAACAAAGTTTATCTTAAATTCATAACAGTTACAGTCTATTTTGCATAAAATTCCCTCTTATTTTGCTCCAGGGCAGTGTTTCCATGTGGCACAACAGTAGAGAGATGGCAATTTAAAAAAATAGGAAAAAAGGTTTTATTGGTGAAGGCATTCACTTTTTGTCTAAAAGTGCTGACAACTGATGACAAGCAGACTTGAAATTTTCAAATGCATCCTTTATTATAATCTAAAAGGGGATACAGTTTAAAAATTAAAAAGTACTGCTTTAGTGAGTTACCTTTAATTTACATAATATAAATAATCAGTGAAACTGTAACTCTTGATACAGTGTTCACTGTACCAACTAGTCTGAAGCAGCACTAACTCCCCACCCCTCCAACATAATATAAATAATCAATGATAAATGTCAGAAACTGTGCAACACTCTTGATACAGTGTTTACTGTACCAACTAGGTAGCCCCCTGCACCCCCACCCCCCCTCACCACTACCTGAGAGTCATAACATGCAACCCCAGAAAGGACATGTCTGGTTGCTGCTTCCATTTCAAGACTTGCAGATATTGATAAAAAGCAGACCCGCCATGGTCAGCAGCATCGCCACAGTCACCTTCATTGTTACCCTCTTCTTCCACCTGTCCAGATTCTGCCTCTGCTGCTCCTTCATGCGCTCCCTCATTATTCTCTTGTCTCGCTCTCTCTGCAGTTGTTCCCCATAGTGACCCTGGTAAAAGGCATCAAAATCAAACATTGGCTTCCCTCCAGCTTGGGAGAATTGGCCAGCTCTCTGCTGCTGCTGCGGGGTGCCTGTGTGTGTGCTTGGGGTCTCTTTGGAGGATGGTCTTTCTGCATTTTGGATGTCAAACTGACTCAGGATGCCGCGGTCGTACTTCCTTCTCAGGTTGATGTTGCCCAGGATGGTGTATGCCTCATTGATGTCACAGAAACGCCACATGGCATCCTCGTTCCCTGGGTTCCTGTCAGGGTGGTAAATAAGGGACTGCTTATAGTAGGCCATCTTGATCTGGGACTGTGTGGCACTAGGGGACACTTTGAGGATGTCATAATACGATGTCCTGTTTCTGTACAGCAGAGGGGGGTTTTCTGAACTGTCGTCCCTTCCGCAGCTGTAGTTTTTACGTGTGGTAGATGGAATCAGGATGTAGATTCAGACACTTCAGTTTCTGATGAAAGCCTGGTCTCGCTGACCAATGATCTGCCAGAATAAGGATGCAGAAGGCCCGGAGCTGCAGAGGGGACCTGAAGGTGGCAGGATGAAACGAGACAGCTGTTTTAGTCCAGGGTGTCACACGACAAGGAAACAGCTTCTGCTGGAGGTAGAAAGTTGCTTTATGGGTTGCCATTGTTACCAGAAACCCAACAAAACGTGATAAATTCAGCTCCAAAGATGTACCACAAAGCAAAGTCCAGTCTTCCCGTTGCTCTTTTACTTTTTCTCACTATGCAAAGTTTCGCTGACTTCAGTTGTATTGCTCTGCTTTTTGGGACCGGCTCTGCTTCATGTGGATCCAGTCCGGACTGTCAGCGGAAGTTCAACAGTCCAGCAGAGAACCGGAACTTTCTCAGGTCCGCACCGATCGACTCCGGCTGTTCCCGATAAAGGCCAGTCGACAAACTCCGCTGTGAAGCGTCCACCTGGACTGTCCCATTTTAACGAGGACAGGCCAGACACTGCGCCGGAAAACATCAACAACTTCCTCCTGCGTCACACAACGAAGAACCAATAGGACTTAATGTTTATAGGAAGTATTTCAATCCCACCAATTAATTTGAAGGATTGGGCTTGGGTATCTATTTCTTGAAAAACAGATATTAAAATTGTTAATTTCATGCACAAAGACGGCAATGTGTTAAAAAATAATGAGTTCTCCAAAATATTTAAAATTCTCTGTCAAAAGAAATGTACCAACAAATTCCTTTGAAATATTTTGTCAAGCATTAGCTACCCAAATCCTATGAAAAGAAAATACATACTGAAGGAATTTAAAATTTCTGAAATTAGGAAAATAAGGCAATACTATATTTTATTTCCTCTTCCCCCAAGGGAAAAGGTAAATCTTTTAAACTTTATTTTTTATTACAGCTTTTAACTAGGTTAATTTCAAATCTTAAATGAGATATACAAAACAAAAAGTTTTCTTAAAAGTGAAATTTACTTCTAAAGTAAATCATTCTATTTTATGTGCAAAAGATATTGAATAATTATTACTTATTACTTATCTTTCCACTGTGAATCTGTGAATTCATTTTGTAAAGACATGCAATTTTTAAAACATTTCAATTAGCCTATTTCTTAATATCAGTTTCCCATTTCGTCTATTGACCATCAACTACCTAAGACCTTTTGCCTTAGTCTCTGACAATTGTATAATTAGATTTTTGTATTGTAAATATTATCTCATCTCAACCAAAATATGATACGATTTATAGATCAATATTCGTTATTGTTACATAATCTCAATGACATAAGTCCAAAGGTTTACTCGTTAACATCTTTTAGGCCCAAACATTTTAATTCGAATGACAAATTCCAGTAGATGGCGATAAAAGTTTGAAAACTCAACGAAGAAGAAACTCCGCCGTCACTGGTGAATGACGTCACTAATCTTACATGTGGACCGACTGTTCTTACTTAGCTGATCTTTTAGCTGGTTTATAAACTGAAAACAGAAATTATTTCTTTGTCTTTGGATAGTGAGACAGTCAAGGATAAACATGACCTCTAGCTGTCGACGGCCTGAACACACAGCTCCTCCAGATGTGGTTAGCGACTTGGTTTATCTTGTTGTTTTAGCCGCTAAGCTAACATACGGTTAGCTTCAGCTGGAGGATTTTGGATGTTTAAAGATCCCTTTAATGACCTTCACTTAAAGTTCATGTTCATATCAGAAGAGAGTTAGTCGGATGTTTACTGAATAGTTAAATAATGCGTTATTTTTTTAACAGAAATTAAAACCAGTTTACTAGGGTACAAGGTAGCTTTGTTGTTATTGAGCACTGTATTGAGTTGCTGATCTGACTTATCTCTGCAGTTCTACAATGAAGACGAAGCAAAGAAATACTCTCAGAAGTGAGTCTGTGACTTGTGTTTTTTTTCACCGAGTGTGTCCAAGATTGAAAGAAAGATCCAGTTAAAGTACTCATTGTCGGAGTTACAAATTTAAGGTCGAGGTTGCATCTCACATTAAGTTGTAACTTCTGTGTTTTCTCCCTCACAGCTCTCGAATGATTGAGATCCAGACCCAGATGTCAGAGAGAGCTGTGGAGCTTTTGAACTTACCCGAGGGACAACCCTGCTTCCTCCTAGATGTAGGGTGAGTTAGTGATGCAGTGTTGAAACCACACTACCAGTGTGAGTAAGGCAATGTCAGAGCTGGGAATTGAGCAGCTTCTCGGTTGACTTGATTATTATTAATATCTCTGAGGGAACAATGTCATATATGTAAAATATTTTTTCTGTTTGTTTGTGTTGTTTTTTTATTTTACAATGTGTGGTTGTAGATATCACACCATTTTGTTTTTATATGTATTATCTTTATGAACATCTCTATATACAGGGGGTTTGCCCCAAACATAATGCAACCCACAGAATTTGAGCAATGACACTGCGTAAAAAAGGTGTTAATGAAGCATCAGTAATTGAAGTGTTGCTATTGAATATCAGGCAACGTTTGCAAATCACTTCACCTGAACGTCATCTAGGCCAGTTTTAATCTTGTGTAACATAATGTTTTGTACTTAGGATGCAAAGTATTCGGGTGACTGTCTTCTGTCCCTCAGGTGTGGCTCTGGTCTCAGTGGAGACTACCTGTCAGAGGAGGGACACCACTGGGTTGGAGTCGACATCAGCACTGCAATGCTTGGTAAGTCTGAAAATGTTACATTTTAACAAGATGCTAGGGTTGGATGGTAAAAATTATAATATCATTCTAAATATAATTTTAAGTTAAATTATATCAGTTTTTAGATTGTTAGATTGAACAAAATACTGCTGAGAGAAATTTGAACAGCTTGTACCTAGACCTGATGAGGATTTGTCACAATCCTTTATGTCAGCATCCTGTATATATTGTGCAATATTGTGATAGAACTACAGTGTATTTGCATAGTGCCAAAGCTGCTCAGTGAACTTATGAAGCAGAAATACTCATACAAACATGAGCATTATTATGGTACAGACCAGCGTTCATCAAACTTCATCCTGCTTTTATCCGGCTGTGGGGAAGGTGGGGCGGCTCAGCACTATGGTCTCTGTCTGTATTAGTGTATGTGTGGCAGCATAAAAAAGCTGGTTATTTACCTTTTTATTGTTTAGGAAGATGGCAGCTTTTGTTTATGTTTTATACAATCCAATAATAAGTGACTTATAGATCTATTTATCTATATATGTCTTATTGTTATTAAACAAGTTAGAGATTTCTACCATATCTGTGTGACATTTTAATAAAATAACCAAATAATTTCACATTCTTAGAGTTTGTTTATTTAAATATACCTGATGTGTAAAAAGTTTCTAAAACATTTATCACATTAACATTTCTTTCTGTGACAGATGTGGCACTGGACAGAGAAGTAGAGGGAGACCTTTTGCTTGGTGACATGGGCCAGGGGATGCCTTTCCGACCTGGCACCTTTGACGGTTGCATTAGGTGAAAAACAATACATATTTGTGTTTACTAATTATTTTTTGTGCATTATTTACAAATTCTGTTTTTCTGTTTTTCATTTACATTACTTTATTTCTTTTCAGTATCTCTGCCTTGCAGTGGCTCTGTAACGCTGACAAAAGGACACATAGTCCCCCAAAGAGACTCTATACCTTCTTTAGTACTCTGTATTCTTCTTTGGTAAGTTTACCGTTTCTTAACTTGACAGGAATACAAACATAAATAGCATATTTTATGATGAAAACCTTTACTGACTTCTCCTTGTTCTGTCTTTTAGTCCAGAGGCTCACGGGCAGTTTTTCAACTTTATCCAGAGAACTCAGAACAGGTGAAAACTACACACTCTGCATCACAGATGTAACGATTCCTTTCTATTTCCCCACTCACCTTCGGTTTCCTTCACACTATAAAGGTTGAGCTGATAACGACACAGGCCATGAGAGCGGGTTTCAGTGGAGGCATGGTCGTGGATTACCCCAACAGCAGCAAAGCAAAAAAGTCAGTATCCATTAGAAGTGGGCTTTCACTTTGCCATGTTTAGCTGTGATTGATTCTTTCTTAATAGCCTGTGAAATGAGTAGCTGTGTACTTGCACCACAACACTAATGAGGTCACATCCATATTGTCTCAATAATCTCGCAAATGATTTGACCGATTAACCTTTTTCTCACACACGTGCGCTTTTGTTTCCAGATTCTTCTTGTGTCTGTTTGCTGGAGTAACAGGAGTCCTTCCCAAAGTAAGAAAAACATGACTTTTTGTGGATGTTGTGGAGTGTTGATTTGGCTTTACTACATAATAATGCAGTTATGTGAAAAAATGGGTACCCTCCTATTTTGAACTTGCAAAAATATATCAGCAAGATATTTAATGCACGATTATCTACTTAAAAAATTCTTCAAAAGAAATAAAGTCAACTCAAGTGCAAACTTTAATTTTAATTTAACAAAATTTAAACTTAATTATTTTATTACATATTTTTTAATATACAGACCTTGACCATTTTTGTTACTTCTACTACGAATTAAATGTGTACCAGCTGAATGTACACGGGCAAAGTTTGCAGCACTTACTCTGAAAGTACATGTAGGGGGATGCAAACTTCACCTGGTGCAATAACAATGTATATTCAGTAAGTACAAAATTTACTATCATCATCAGAAATTACAAAAATGGCCAAGGAATGTATGTAAGGAGGTTATACAAATAATGAAAACAAAATTAGTGCAAAAGTTTGCATCCCTCTTGACAAATGAATTAAAAATTAATTTAACTTGGTTTCACATGAAAAATCATTTGTAACAGCTAATTGGGCATCAAATATTACATTGGAAAAAAACATCAATGTTTTACTGTTTTTGCCATTTCAAAAGGGTACAACATTTTGCTCATAACAATAACTGTGATTTCTTTTTTGTTCAGGGATTAGGATCAGAAACTGCAGACAAAACTGTTGCAAACCAGGTCCAGTATTCAGGACAAAGGTAAGCTGTTACTCAGAGAAGCCATAATTGTGGCTTGTCCTTCATTGCAGTTTGGTATAATGGGCTACTGCATGAAGGAATAATTAAGAACATTCTGTGATGTTTCCTTTGTGTAGAGTCTGGGATTCAGAAAATAAATACACTCATTTAAAGCATTTCAGAATGACTCACCAGTATATTTCTTTTTTAAACCATTGTTGGTAATAATTTTGTGTGATTCAGTCACCAGATTTGTTTGTTGCTGTATATTATTCTGAAAGACGCAGTGTATGAAGAAGCCACCTAGAGCCATTGGAGATGATATAAATTTTCACTTTCTGGTTTTATACTTTGCTTTTTGTGCTTACGGCCGACCTTATAGTCACTGAAAGGTAAAATAACCCATTGGGAAATTAGGTGTTTTGACTAAATTTACAAACCTTTGGCTTTTTTGCAATGAACAAATCAAACAAGAACAATTTAAATAGGTCAGCACAACTAATGTTAAAAGTAGTTATCCTAAGGTCAACACACAGTGCAACTTTTAATAACTCCTTCATCCTAAAAATTATTTATGTCATGCATACCCAGACACCAGCATCTTGTATTGCTTATTAAGGTATTTTTATCTCATCTATCATGGGCAATGGCCTCCAGTTCATTTGTGTTCTTGGATTTGTGTGCAGCAACTGCCTTCTTTAAATCCCATCAGAGATTTGCTGTTAGTTTCAAGTCAGGTGACAGCCACTCGACAATCTTCCAGGACCTCTTCTGTAACCATGCCTTGGTGGACTTTGAGTTATGCATAAGATCATTGTCCTGTTGGAAGGTGCCGTGATTCCTGAGCTTTAGTTTCCTCAAAAACAATGTCACATTTTTTCCTAGGATGTCTTAATACTTGAGAACATCCATCTTGCCTTCCACACTTCCAGTTTCCAGTGCCAGAGGAAGCAAAGAAGCTTGATTTGAGCATATTGGAGCTGACTTTTCTTGTGCCTTTGGGTTGAATTTTATTCAGGGGACCCATTTGTAAGATTGGTTGCGTTGAGCTTTTTTAAATTGTTCGTGTTTGATTTGTTGATTGCAAACAGCCGAACATTTGTAAATGTTGCCAAAACACATAATTTTTTATGTGGTATGAATAGTTTACAGTGCAACAGTATTTGACAAGCTGAAATTAAAATGTGCATGTAAAAGGGTTCTGTAAATGGCAAAATATGTGGCATTTCTATCATAACACTCTTGTTTTTAATGTTTGAACAAACAAACATTTTGGCATCTTAATCAAGAATGAAATGAATGGTCTCTGTGCTGCTTCCTTCTGATTTGAATTCTCTTTGGTTGTTTGCTTTATTTAAACATGCATATTTCCTGACATTGAGACAGAAAGGTCATGGTGCAGGTTAGTGCAGGCCCAGTCAAACCTGTACTGATGAAGCCAAAGGACCGAGAGCAATCTAACCAAAGGTTGTCGTCCTGCCTGGCTCAAAACTTTGTCAGGCAGGTTTTCCACCCTTTCACATGTTGATGTTCAAAATGCTTCTTGCAGTTAACTAAAAGTCTGGATGTATAAAACACTGTGAGCAAGATCCAGAATTTTGGATGATGTTTGTTAAACAAAGAACACGATGCATTTTAAATATGCTTAATTCCTCTGCACCTTGTCTTTGTAAAAGATCCCGCTTTAAGAACATGAAGGGAAAATCAGTGAAGAAGGGACGGGACTGGATCTTGGAGAAGAAGGAGAGGAGGAGACGACAGGGACGGTATGTACATGATTGTGCTTTAATCTCTTACTACAGAAATAATTGGATTAAACTTCTTGTGCTGAACTTCTCTCATGGTGAAAACAACCTAACGCTTATGTTTAGCTTTAACTGACTAACTGCTGATTAGATTTGTTTTGTGCTTCTTACCAATATCTTCTCTCTCTGCTGTGTTTGCTGGCCTGCAGGGAGGTCAGAGCCGACACAAAATACACCGGACGTCAGAGAAGGCCTCATTTCTAGCTCTGACTCATGCAGCTGTGCCTTCATTAGGTCTCTTCTGCACCACCCTGAACCTCTAGAGTTGCAGAGTGTTTGGACTCAGTCCATGTCTCTGCGCTCTGTCTCAAGTGGATGAGATGCAGTAGCGAGATGCTCCTTTGGTCAACTGCTTTTATATTTGAGTGTTTGGCATTTTGTTTTTGCACAAATGGTGGAGTGATTATACCCTCAAGGGTCATGTTGACTGGAAGAGGAGGCTTGCGCTGTCCACTGATGACATAAAACACAGTGAAGATGGAGTTGGCTCTTTCACAGAATTAAAAGTATTTTTTGTAAATTGACACTCTTTTATCTGCAGTGTTTTCTCTGTTAAAACTAAACCCGTCATGTATGAAATCTGCTGTTTTTAACATATAAAGAACATAAAATATAGAGGAAATTAAGCAGCCTATGCATTTATTAAACTTTACAGTCTCATTAAGTTACCAAAAGTAGTATGTAAAGGAGATATTTAAAATGACAGATCACATAGTGTATTGTTATTATTGAAGGTCCTTGCACCTAAGGGAAAAATGGAACAAATGAAAGTTAAATAAAAAAACATATTGCTGCTGCAGTTTACTAAATCATTTCTGGGAATGTCGTTTTTCTCTGTTCAGTGGTTTATGTAGAAGATGCCTATGAATGTAACTATAAATAAAACATCAGTGACTTAACACAATTCATAATCAATATAATACAATTTGCACGTTTTCGAGCTCCCGTCTGCTCCCCAGCCGTCCGACAGAGGTCACTGTCCGCCTCGGCGTGACGGAGCCGCCTGGGCGTCATCTCGGAGCCTGGTCGATCGATAACCACATCCAGGCCAGTTTCACATGGGTAATAACTGGCATAGTCACTTCTGTGTTGAACCACGCATCAATCAGACCGGTATTAACCTAGTAAAAAAACAAACCAAAAAAACTAAACTTTGAAATTAGGCTCGTGTTCAAAAAAAAAAAAAAAGCTCAATTAGTGCGGAGTGGGGAGCAAGTTGCGGGTGCGTCACGGGTTAACGGCGGAAGGCCTCGCGTCAGCCGGCGCTGTGAAGCGGTCCCACATATCCCGCCACCAGCCCAGCATCCGCACCTCCGCCGCCAGACGCGCTTCCCCGCATCATCCCGTCGGTCTCCGCCCCTCCGCTCCATCACCAGAACGCAACGGAGCCGAGAGAACGAGAGTGATTTACCGGCGCAACAGGGAGCCATGAAGGACCGAATGCAAGAACTTCGACACGTAAGTTACCGAGCGATTCCTTCCAAAGGTCAACGTCCACCCCGTCAGGTCCGCGTGTGTGGACGAGACGCTCCTCGGAGCAACAGTTGTGAGTCTCGGGGTCTGACGGACGCTGAGAGGTTTTATTGCTGGTAACGGGCTCAGATAGTCTCCAAGCTTTTCAGTGTGCGCAGAGCCGGACACACACCGACCGAGGCGGCTGATTTCACGCGGATATTCAAAGTACAAATCATTTCCTCCCTCCAGTCCAAATGACCTTTGATTTTTCCGCTTAGGTTCTGGAAGCAGCTTTTAGTTTATTAGACGTTAGGTCCGGTTTATTATATTATTAAATCTCTTGTAATATTCAGTGTTACATTGTTGGCATTTTTAAAGTAAATCTTTTGATAATATTGTGTAAAAATCTCACGAGAGACTCAAGGAGCCCGTTAAGTGACGCGATCCCAAGTTTGAGGGGTCCTGAAAAACTGACAAGCATTAGAATTTATAAAGCACAAAGGTCACTGAGTCTAATTTTAGTGTCCAGAAATTAAAGCTCTCTCAGTTTTCACGCAGCTATGACCTGGTCAATGTGCCTGATTTTATCTTCTGTCAATAATTCATGTGACATAATTGGTTTAGTTTATCATGGCTCCTGAGTTGCTGTATGACATGTTTTTTGCGCCTGTGCGTGAAATGTGGAGTTGTCATATTGGCAAAGAAACAGATTGTTGGAGCGCTTATGCCTTCTTCTTATTTCAGAGATCCGCCCCAAAGCCACAGTATAACTCCTGCATTGTGTGTGTGTGTGTGTGGATGTATCGATCTGAACAACTGTGATTGGGGTGGGAAATTGGTCCCAGCTCGCTCATTTCACCTGTTAACTGTCCGCCCCTGTGCGTCACTGGTGGCCTCGTCCAAAATCCTTTTACCACCCACATCCAGCACATTTTGTCCATTTGTTTGCAGTTCACTGGTGATCTGTGCACAAACTGATCATAGTTGGAGTCTCTGCTCCTCCCTGTCCATTGTGCTGAGAAGAAAACCACAGACCACCGAACCGTTCGTCTTTGTGCTCTGTCCTTAAAAAACAGGTTGTGGCTTGTGAATTGTTTGTCCTCCTATCACCATTTTCCATCCCTGCAGAGAATGTTTCAAGCTCTGTTTAGACTGCTGGGATTCTGGTCACCTCCCTGGCCAAGGTCCTTACTGTCTGGTTACTCGGTTTGGCCAAATAGGCAACTCTTAGGAAAAGTCTAGGGGTTCAAGGCTTCTTCTGTTTCACAATTAAGGATGGTGTTATAGTGTTAGAAATGGTTTTATACTCTTCCCCAAAATGTTGTGGAAGTCTACAGAGGTCTTTGGACTTCCTGGCTTGGTTTATATCCTGGCATGCACTATGAACTGTGGGACCAGGTCTTTCCAAAGTAAGGTAATTTGTCTCAGGTGGACTCAGTCAATACAAACATAAAGGATGCACCAGACCACATTTTGGACTGCTACAGCAAGAGGGGTTTATACTTTTGTGAATGAGCGATTTCAGTGTTTCATTTTTATTGGCTATTTTAATCAATATGTTTTCACTTTGCCAGAATAGTGCGTATATTGATGGGGGTGGAAAACTGAAGGAGCCACAATGCTTTCTGAATCACTGTAGGCTATTCTGGGTGTGTGTGTGTGTGTCTGTGTGAGCGAGAGGGAGAGACTGTGTGTGTGTGTGTGTGTTTGGTACTACAGTGGCCATGGACGGATCTGGGTAATTGGCAGTTAAGCTGAGGGGAAAGGAGGGGGAAACAATTTACGGCTCCTCAGTTTTCTCTGAAGAAGTAGCTATGAATTGGCCTCCAGGGAGATGACCCAGCCCTGCCAACTGTGCGCGTTCAAGAGGGGGGTGTCTGCAGGCGGCCATGCTGCCTCCTCACTGCGCTCTGTGGATGAAGTCTCTGTACAATCCAGAGAGACAGAGACGTAGCTAAACTTTCATCAAACTTCTCCAGCTTCAGTAAAGAAATGACGACTAATATTCAGCCCAACTGTTTAGGATTGACAGAAATCATCCATCAGCTGCTGATTTCATTTGTTTTTATTATTCTGATCATATCGTTCATGTCTGAGATGTAGCAGCTGGAGAAGCTATAGACAGACCAATTTCAGCCAATTCCAACCAAATAAAATTGGACTAAATTGAAAGTCACAGGCTGTTATTTCCCATCAGCACTATATTAATATTGTTTTCCATTTACAGCCTCCAGTTAATGTCGCTGTTTGAATCTCCGATGCAGGTTACACAAGCACAGTGGAGGATATAATATACAATCCTCTACAAAGGTACTGAAGCAGAAAACCTAATACATATGTTGTCGCTGTATACTGAAGACATTTGGGTTTAGGATCAAAGATACATTTTCAGAATTTCCACTTTCATTTTAATTATTTACATCTCTGTACGTTAAACAATGTGACGCCCTTTTTTTTAGGTTACCTTTTTGTTCCAAAAACCGCATCAAGCCTCTGACTCACAGTGTATCCTGACATCAGCTCCACCTGATTAGTTTTAATGTATTTGTTTGTAAATTTGCAGACAAAATGTTTCTTTACACCTCTGAATGACTTTTATTATCAATAAAGATCAGTGAAACTCTTCCAGAAGGAGTTATTCAGCCACAAACCCTGGCACTTCCTCCACCGGGCGTCACAGATGAGCTTGTACGTTTTGGCCCATGAGCAGATAATTTCTTCCTCCATATCTTGGCCTTAACATCACTTTGGTAGAGTTTAATCGTAGTCTCACTGGTCCATAAAACTTTTTTCTATAAAATTTCTGGCTCAACTCTGTACTCAGCCTGACTTTCTGATTTTTCTTTCATTTTTTTTTAAGTAGTATAGTCTCTTTATTTCCAATCATTAGGTTTTCTTCAAATGGTGGATTGTGATACCTTCCCCCCTGAAGAGAGGAGGGTGTAGAGCCTTTCGTGTGTCCGATAGTCCAAAAATTATCAATTTTAGAGGTTGATGTAAAACCACAGCACATTTATTGAACTTCTGTGTTCCACACTTGAGCTGATGACAATAGTTCTACAGGTCACGTGAACATAATACCTAAACCACCCCGAGCACGGTAAGAAAACTGTGTTCCTCCCCACCCAGACACTGGTCTAGTACACTGCTCAAGTCTGCTTCTAACAACCAAAATGCAACACAAACACTGGTTTCCTTGACAGTTACTTATGCAAGCTTAGAATCACCAACGTCTTAAATGATGTCATTGGTGTTGAACATGTATTAGCTATTAGTTTATCTAACTTACCAAGACACAGCATAACTGCAGGAAAATACAAAGTAGAGAACAAACACAGAGGAAGCGATCATTGGCTCGTACACACCCGAGCCCTCCAATATTAGAACTAACTGATTTAATGTTGGAAACAATTACTAAACAGTAGTGAACATTACAATGTTAGAATCAGTGTTAATAATGAACATTGAAATATTTAATAATAAACATTTGAATGTTTGAATCAGTTTTACGAGTCTAACAATAAACATTCAAACATAATCAAACAGAATCAAATTTGAAGGTCCTCTTTCCTTCTTTCTTCAGCATCTGTCTCTAGTACTTGACACACTGTAGGGAGAACAGTCTTTACCACCGTCTCATTCTGATTCCCCAAGAAGATAGACCTTGTCATCACCAATGACATCATCTATGTCAATGAATTTTTTTGTTTTGTCCTCTGTTTACATATTTAAAATATCTTGCTTTTCTCCTAAATATAACTCTATAAAGATTTAGCTCTATTAAGATAGTTTAAACAATCAGTAACACAGAACACTTCTTTACATGTTCCAGTACTTTGTACACTTAAAATTCACCTTATCTGATACTAAATGTGCTATATTGATGTGTAAATCTCTATATAAATTTGTGTGTTTCTGTGATCCTGTCAGGTGTGTCATTGGGGGCAACAGCCCCTGGAAGGGTCTCCCAAGGCAAAGTGGTCCCAGAGGAGGGGCCAGACTAAGTGCGATTCATAGACAGTGCAATGGTACGATAATTTGTCCTTGTGGTACTTTGCCCAGTATAGGGAGGCCAGGGCATCCTTTTGGAGCCAGAGCTGGTAGGGGAGCCCATCTGCAAAGTTGTCTTGTGGCTGGACCTTAGTTTGTGTGGCCTGTTTGGGTTGAGCCCCAAGAAACAACATGGAGCCAGCACCCTGTGGGCCCAGCACCTGCAGGGTAGGGGCGCCTCTGTGTGACTAAACGTTGCTGAGGGGAAGTCTGTTGTTTTTCCTCACACACCAATCACCAGTTCAGGGGATTCAGCCTTTTTGGAGACCTTGGGAGGGGTCCTTGAGAATGTACTGACTGGGGACCCCATAGTTCTGCTAGGGGTCTTCAATGCCCATGTGGGCAATGACAGAGAAACCTGAAGGCGATTGATTGGAGGGAATGCCTTGTCCTGAGTGGTGCTCTGTTACTGAACTTCTGTGCTAACCTTGGTTCGCTGCATGCTAGCCACAAGCGGGAATTGCCCTTTTCAGGTTGGGAATGAGTCATTGCCCCATGTAAAGGAATTCAAGTATCTTGTGGTTTTGTCCACGACTGGAGGGAAAATGCATTGCCAGATTGACAGGTGCATTGGTGCAGCATCAGTAGTAATGCGAACATTGTATCAAACCATTGTGGTGAAAAGGGAGCTAAGACACAAGGTTAGGCTCTCAACGTATGTCCATAATTCTATGTTCCACCCCTCACCTATGCTCCTGAACCCTGGGTAATGACCAAAAGAATAAGATCCTGAATGCAAGCACATGAAATGGGTTTTGTGTCTACAGCGTGGCCAGGTTCAGCCAGGTGCGAAGCTCAGACATCCCAAGGGAGCTTGGAGTAGAGCCACTGCTCCTTTGCATTGAAAGGGGCCAGTTGAAATGGTTCAGGCATCAAATAAGTATGCCTCCAGGGTACCGAATTTTGGAGGTCTTCCAGGCTTTCCCAGCTGGTAGGAGACCCTGTAGTACACCCAGACCATGTTGGAGGGATTATGCATCTGATCTGGCCTGAACTGAGCCTTACAGATTATGATGCTCTCTTTATTTATTTAATTTTCTGCTACAGTCACGCTGCAAGTTTACTCACCCATGTGCTTATGTGTCATTTTGGCAGGAAAATTGAGTTTTGCTCGTATTTGTGTGAGGGTGCAAGTTCTGCTCCAGCATTGCCCATATGCACATAAAGCTACTTTATGAGCTGAACACCTGCCTACGATCCTGCTCTTCCAATCGCTCGTTAGCCTGCTGCCCAAAGCTGCCAGTCTCAATAACTAAAACGGCCCTACAGCCTCCCTTCTCACCTCGGCTCTTCCCATCGCTCCCAGTTGGCCCAGCAGTGATTTAGTGACAGATGGCACAGATATGATGTGTTTGTCAACCTTCTTTGGGCTTTGAAACCTAAGGGGAAACGCACTGATGAGGTTATTATGGATTTTACACACCGCAGGGACTGTTATCAATCAAATGTGATTGTTTATCATTTTGCAACTGTGAGTTATTTATTTAGGCTGCACGTGAAACAGGTCATTTTGCCTTCGTATCTCCTCATATTCTCCTGACATTTTATCAGCTCCATCTTTTTCATCTGTTGAATCGTTTGATTGACCATATCTGTCTCTTTTGTCATCTCCTTGTCCTAAACAATGGTTCCTTGCCTTTCTTTCACCCTGTCTGTAACAGTATGTTCCCTCATCGTTGCTCTTTGCTCTTTTGCTATCATTGATTTATCAAATGGCTTCCTCTCCTCCTTTTTTCCTCTCCTTTCTCCCTCCTGTCTTCTCGGTGCAGCCTTGTTAGTCAGTGTTAGTATTGGTTTAAGCAGCTCTTTGTGTGTGTCTGTGTGTGTGTGTGTGTGTGTGTGTGTGTGTGTGTGTGTGTGTGTGTGTGTGTCTGGGGTGCTCACTGTCACTGCCTGTTTGGTGTTAGAGTGACACATTAACTAATAGGATGGATGTGGAGCACCATCAGAGGCTCTGCATGCATTTTGACTTTATGTTTTTCTACTTCTTTTGAACATTGTTTTTCTCTGCTCACATCAATCTTGCCTTTGTTCCACTCCTTGTTCGTCTGCCCTTGCCCCAGTCTTGCCTTTAGTGATACAAACCACTGTGGAAAAAAGACAGACAGTAAATGCCGAACTGAACCTTGATCCAGGAGGGTCACAGGTTTTATTTGTGATTGCTCAAAGCTTCAAGCCTCTGTGAACTCTCACAATAATGTAGCAATAAAATGCAATGTCATCGTCCTATATTAACCACGAGAAGGGCACACGTGTACACACTCACAAGCGCAGCATTCATCAACACACAGAGGCTGCACAATTCCATTAATGAGCCATGAAATGAGTGTGACCAATCTGGCATTTCACCAGGGACTTGTCTGTCTTTCTAATGAGGTGACACTTGCAATGATATCCAATATTTGTTGGCTGCTAATAGTTATTTTTGAAATGTGTGAATCGACAGTCTATTGAACCGTACACTGCACCATCCTTATCCACACCAGTAATGCATGAAATAAATCTTTTCATGATAGATGGATCCTTTTTGAAATGCTTTATACCCGTGTGCTTTATTGCAAGTCATTGTGTTGTTTTATATAATGTACTGATTAATGGTTTTGTGGTGTGTGTTTTGTGTTTTCTCATATACCATGGCTAAAATTTCATTTTTAACCTCCCCTCATTATAATCATCCCATAATCAATGGCAGCAGAGTGCTTCTTCAGCAGTACAGCAACTCCTATTAGCACAGATACTTGATGGAGATTAATTTACAATCATGTGAATCTTTATTAGCCTCATTCGGGCATAAGAAGCTGTGTTTTTAGCTTGGTGTCCCGTTGACCCATTCGTGGACCCCCGGTGTTTAATGTTCTCTAAGTTCAATCCGGAGGGAGTAACAGAGAGCATTTCTTTATACAACTCACACAATCCAGACGTTGGAGTTGGTGGTTAAAGGTTGAAGATCTGGATGGATGCGAAGTGGAGCAGGACTTGTGATGAGGTGATGAGAGCAGCAGGTTAAGAACCACAAAGATACTGTATTTCGCCCAGAGAGGCCATGAAAAACTGAACTGACACCAAAAGAATGACAAGTCAGCACAGTGAACAGAAGTGAGAGGGAGAGAAAGATTATAAAGTCTTCATTTCTCTTCACTGAACGGACTTGAAGCAAATCACTGCAAAAAATTCTGGGGCTGAAACAATCAGTTGATTAATTGATGAACTCAATGACCTACATTTATCCACAGTTTTCACAGTTTCTAGCTTCTCAAAAGTGAGGACGTCTCTGCTTCGCTTTTTCTTTTTAAAAAATCGATATCTTTGAGTTTGTGTTGGTTGGTCAGAGAAAACAAGCAATTTAAAGACATCACCTTGCACTTAAAAGGACTCGATTGGGTGTTTCCTGACGATCTAAAGACTAAAAATAAAAGAAAAAACTTGAAATAGACCCAGATTATACAGTATGGAAAATTCCCTTCAGCGTGATCAAGGAAATTTGCTGCCACTTTCCACCTTTGTTTATTTTTTCCTTTGACATATTCTCTCATCTTTTCCCTGCACATCCAGTCCTGCAGCTCTTTCATCTCTTGTTCATGCTGCTATGATTTTTTTCCTACACATTCACTGACATCCCCCTCACTCTCTGTTGCATTTTCCCCATATCTACAACATAATTGTGTTAGCGGTGCATTGGTGCTGTCACAGTCTTTCATGGTCAGTGAATTACACAGCGAGGTTCCCTCAATATATTCCACAGGGAAATAGGAGAAGGGACTAGGAGTGGGGAAAAGCCATGGCGTAAGCGATGGCAGTAGATCTTTTTACCCGGCTGTGATCTGTCGTTAAAGTTCAGCTGAAGCGCCATGACATTTTCTCACCCACTCCTGCGTTGCTGAACACTGGTCGACCACCCGCAGCTGCCTACACACATGCCCGACGCAGACAAGTTCATGTATGAGCATCGGGAGCAGCAGATCTTTTGTAGATTCATAGCAACGTACCCATCAGCCAGTCAGATGCTAACTAGTCAAAATGGAATTAAGCATTCACTATTTAGCCTAAAAGGGCAGTCTTCTCATCTGAGTGCCTGCAGCAGGAAACGTTATCTCCTGGCAGCTGCAGACATTTGGATTCCAGGACTGAAATAGATTAACATTGATTTGTGGAGAGACATCAAATGATTGCATTATAAGTCATTATTTAACATGTTAATGTGTAGCAGTGTGGAAATTTGTAGTTAGACGTGCTGCTTAAATAACATCACTTTGGTGATTTCTCTGTTAAAGGTCAGAAAGATGTGAGGGAGGCAGAGGGCAGAGAGGGATGAAAGACGGAGAGGGCGGGGGGCGGGCATGAGAAATGCTATTTGTCTATTCAATTTTCTTTTTAATAAGACAGCACAACAAAAATGGTTTCTGTTTATTTAGGTAAATGAGAGCTGAAATAGAATGATGGGGGAAAAAAAGAAATGGCAAACACCGAGTAAAGGCATGAAGATGAAGAAAAAGACAAAGGTAACTGGGTCCATGTTGTGTGGGCCAGCTGCTGCCATGTTCCTGTAGTGAAGCTGAAATCTAGAGGAAGGAGAGTGAGAAAGAAGGAGGCAAGAGAATGACGGACAGGGAGGCTGAGAAAGAAACCGGAGGATGATTAAAGGGGGAGGATGTTGAGGAGGATTGTTAGGAAAAGGAAATTGTCGCACATGTACACACTTTGACTCTGTGCCGCTGTGACGGCCGTCCTTCATCTCTTCTTCTCCTACCTACATGATTCGTTATGCATGTGCTGAACTATGATCTCCGCAGGCAGAGCTTATAAAACCATCTTGGTAACCTTGGTCAGATCCACTTTTCCACTGGAATTCAACGCATGTGCTCAGGAGAAACTACTGAACTACATTTTTTTGGGGAAAAAATAAAATACAAAAAGAGAAAACTTGTACACAAATTCTAACAGGTACGAATACAGGGGGACATGTTACAACAGATGTGGCCGATACAGTCAAACTATGACTGTACGAAGTCGCCACAGAGAACAACGTCATGCATTTATCTGTGAAAACCAAATACTAAGATGTGATCAGTCTTGAAAATGTCCATAATCCCAGCCAGGCAATTGGCCAGGTTACCCACCCAATTAGTTTTAGGCAAAATAGGTTAACACAAAAAGCTGATTGTTCGAACATTGATACATGATAGACAGTGTGTTGTATAAACCAAAAACATGTTTACTGTCCAGCTCTTCTGCTCTGGTTTCATTTCATCACTTTCATCTACCTGCTTTTGGCTTCAGTTCCTGTGAATACTGTTAAGTACTGAAGACATATACACGCTGTTGTTGGCTCCTAGTGTCTTAAGACAGACATTTAATTTTCTTCTCCGTTGTGGCATCCACAATACGTTTATCTTTATTCCATCCATCCAACCATTATTCTGTGAAAGGGGTCACAGGGTTGCCGGGGTCTCTCTCAGCAGTCATTCGGTGAGACACACATTATAGAGACAAACAGCCGATCACATTCACACGTGCTTCAACTTTAGAGGCACCGATATTCACACCTAGAGGTAATTTATGGAGGGAACCAGTGAAACCCACTCACGAGCATAAACATGCAAACTCCTCACAGCTGTGCGAGGCAGCCGTACAAATCACACCGCGATTGGGCTGCTCATTTTCGCTGGACTCCAGGGCATAAATATGTACAGACAACAGAGAAGCTTGTCTAGAGTTTATCTTAGATTCCAATATTGATCTGTTTTGGCATCAGCAGGTGTGCATGACAAAATCTACAGATGCTTGTATTTCCAGTCACCCTAATGGCTTGAATCAAAAAACGGACACATGGTTTTCTTTAACGATTGCCTCCGGTGTTGCTGTCAGGGACGAGAGAGGACGGACGTGTGAAAGGAACTGTATGAGATTTGCCTGGGTGTCTTTTGGCTTCCTGTGTCCTCACGTCCCCCACACTGCTCCCTGGTCGTGTAATTATGCTGTCTCGATGGCCCTACACCGTCTCCTCCTCTCCATTCACTGTGACAGACATTTAGCCAGCCAGTCGACCAGCGGCCCAATCAGTCAGTGACGTCACTGGGTTGGTTTTTGGCTTTGCTGCATCAGCATCGCTGTGTCACTGCTTTGTCAGGTTTGTCACCCACAACCTGTTGGAAAACGAATTCTTTACATGATTATTTTACGTGGTAGGAAGCGTCGTGATTTGTATTCTTACTACTTGCACTGCTTGTTCTGGTGACCTTTAAATTCAACCCCGGTGAATTCACCGTGTCTGAGTCCCCACTTCATGCTGAAAATGTAAGTGAAATGATTTTCCCTGTGTGATTTCACTTTCAGCTGTTTCCTGCTTGCTTATAGACTGTGGGTGTCTCAGTGTGTGGGTGGTGAATATCCTAGGGGCTTGAGCATGGGAGCAGGTGAAAGAATGGCAGTGGCTATTTTTATGAGTGAGTTTGTGTGTGTCTGTGTGTGGTATTATGTGCATTTTTATATATACTTTATTGATCCCAATGGAGAAGTTGTTGTTGGACAGCTGCACATGTTTGATAGCATTGCTACGGGGGGGGTCAGTGTTTTGGTCAAGTACACATTGACACGTGGCCAGGAGGAGCAGGAATTTAACCCCCAACCCTGAGGTTCATAGACGCCGGCTCTGCCATCTGAACCACTGCACCTCTTCTCCATCACTATATTACTGAAAATGAGGGCGCCTGTGATTCCCAATGAAGGAGACTTACATGAATAAGGTTATGAAATAACCTGTGAACAGCAGAGCGTTGTGAAATGTGGGTTTTGTTCAGGTTGTTCTCATATCAGAGGTGTCAAAAAGCGCCGCTGTGTCCAGTCCCTTTGCGTCACACGCTGATGCTTAAGGTGCCCGTGTGCATCGGTGCTTTCAGTGTAGTAAAATGGAGAGCCAGACGCTTCGACATTCGGCCCCTAAAGCAATGAAGTATAGCAGTGTATAAAGTGAAAAAATGGATGGAGGTGGACGGGGTGGTGGTGAGGGACTGTCCAAACAGTCGTCACATTAAACCTAACAAGCACTGGCCCCTGTGTGGGCCCGAACAGCTACATGCTGTTTATGTGTGTACTTTTGTTTTTCTGGACCCATCTGAAACAACCGTCGACCGACATGTGATCTGCTGTTTGAGAGTCTTAGGTCTCATGAGAATTAAAAACAGTGCAGCTACATTTCAGTGCCATCATCCAGTGTCCTGTCAGACAACTGGTCCAGACCTGTGGCTGTTACTACAAAGTCTTTTTTTTTACACGATAACTAAACTCCAGACTTTCAGAGTGTATTATACAGGGTTATGTTAGAAATATAAGTTCAATGTAAAATATGATGTTGATATTAATGTTAATATCATTTATAAGTTGGAAACTAGTAATTAAAGTCATTAATGCAAATGTTAACAAAGCATAATCGCATAATCACATCTTATGGGGCAGACAGTATGAACCTGTGTCTACCTGATCTTGACTTTACTCTCCTGTTTTTCATCACACCCAGACCTAGAAGCAAATGTCCTTATTGTAAGGAACATAAATAAATAATCCAAGTTATATGAGCGCTTGTGCGAGAGTGAGCACACGTCCATAATGAATCTTACCTTGCTGCATTATGATGATAAATCTGTGCTCAGTGTTTCTCTGTGCAGCTGACACGGATTTTTATGAGTCATTTCTAATGGGACTGCAGGAAGCTGCTGGAATTGGCTGTAATACAAAGATGTGGGAAACAGATCTGCCGTAATATGGAAAAACAAAAGGACAATAAAGTACTGCCCACGTGGGTTTCCATCTCCACTTGAACTGTCTGTCACTGCTCGTCTCTCCTGCGTTGTCACGTTAAACTGGGAAAAGAGTCCGAGTGTGCACAGACCTGCAACATATGTTTTCTTCCCTCCGTCTCCATTGAACCTGACAGCTCACAGGTCCACACACACACACACACACACACACACACACACACACACACACGTCCCCTTTTTGCCATGCTATTACACTTTGGGAGCTTTTATTAATTGTTGTGCTGCCCTGCTTCTCCTCTGCTGTTTTCTGGGCTGTCAGCAGCCTGCTCACTAGATGTCTGCTTCATCTCTCGATCCCTCGCCCTCGGACTGTACTTCCTCTTCCTCCTGTTTACAGTGGATGTGCCTTTTGTCTAAACGGAGCAGCTCCCTGCTGGTGTGGTGCCTAGAACAACTCTCTAATCTAATAATAAGGCATAATAAGGCCACTACTCCTGCTGGGGTCTTTCACCCGAGTCTGGGCCCCAGAGGCAGAGCACATTAAGGGTTATGGTCTGATGGGGATCAGCTTGTGTAGGTCTTGCTCTCTCTGTGTGTTTCCCATCTGTCCTACACTATACTGTATTATCAGCTCTTGTGTGCATGCGTGTTTGCGTGTGTGGCTCTGCCAAATGACTCAAATGTAAATGTGTGACTTGGAGCATCTGCTGTGTGTGGACATTCAAATCCAAGTCAAGAGCAAAGCGCCACCCAGCCCCCTCCCTTCCGGCCTTTCTGTGGCTCAGCATGAGCTTCTGGTCATGGTGGCAGTAGGAGCCCCACTCAGTGATCTCTCCTCCTGGACACTCAGAGTAACTAAAAGCAAAACCCTTGTCTCCCTGCAGGAGATCCAGTATCTCAGAGCTGAACTGGTTCTGTGCCTCTCAGCTGCACCAACACCAAAGTTGTATTAATAAAGCCATTTTTTCCAAAATAAGACACCCACCATGTTGACTGTTTTCATGACAGTTGAACTGCCTAACAAATTAGGAATTTGTTGATGAGGATGTAATAATTCTGCTTTTGCAAGTGTTTTAGTTTTAATATAAAGGGCATCAAACAATCTAGTTTTGATTAAATATAGTTTGAGTGGGTTCAGATAATATTAGTGTGATCACAGTGTCTCCACATTCCTCTCACTTAGATTTGTGCCAGTTGCCTTGCTGAAGTCTGTCCTCTGAAAACTGCTTCCTCTCCCACCGTTCTTCTTCCCCCCATTTTCCTACATCTCCTCCCCGCCTCCAACACTGTATCAGCGCATCACAGCTGAACTCTTCGCAGACAACGGCAACACCTGCATTATCTTTCTTTGGTGAATATCAGACAATAATCCTGAACATCTGAAGTTTTATTGTCAATTCAAAATCAAACTAAAATTCTGGTACATTCAGATTGTTTGTTAATAGTCAGGCTAATATTTCAGCAGTGTCACAGTTTTCACCATTCTCCCCCTCTGTACAACTGCACAAATATTTGGAAAAAATTAAGTGTAGACTGTTGGTTTTATTTTTCAATGAAATATGTAGCAATTATACAGTTTATGCATTCTAAGTTTAGAGGCTCAATAGTAATTGGACAAACAAACAAAGTCATAAATGCCTTATTTAACCTTGTGTCCTTTGCAGAGACATTGCCAGCTTTTTTCCATTGGTAATGTTCTCTGCCAGACCTTATGTAGATTGCAGATGTCCTAATTTCCTAATTGCTGTTGTTCTTTGTAATTGTTCCATATCTCTTTCACTATGTGTGTCTCGCTTGCATGCACTTGGGAACCTTTTCCATGTCCACGCCTAAGGTCGGACTCATAATCGTGGATATATGAGCCATGGAACCATCATTGATGGATTACACAGTAACAGAGCCAATGACCATTGCTCACCTGTTTTTCCTGCTTCCTGGCTCCTGGTGCCTATAATGAAGGCACATTAGTGTCTAAGTCTGGATGTTGTTGGCTGACTGCCTGCGCACAAGGATGCACATAATACCTTGATACAAGTCTGTAGTTTTGAAATATTTATTGGACCTAATGTTGTTTTAACATATGGGAAACATGCAGAAAATCGTCTTCTTAGTTTTTATAAAGGTTTTCCTTCTGCAAATATTTCCTTTTAACATTTTTATTTTTTAAAAGTTTGGGTTAACTGCAGATTTGAGACAGTGGCCCTGTTCAGACGAATCATATGAAATCCTTAAATTGATGTATTTGATATTGCGTATTGCTGTTGGGAAATTTTAAAGAATTATTTTAGTCAGAATAAGAAACTCCATCTTCTTTTCACAGTGTTGTTAAGCAAATGGATCTCACAGACCACTAATGGGGAATCGAATTAGTTTGACAGTGGTGAGATGGATGAGATGAGGCCACATGAGATCCCTGCTAGGGAAGCGTAATGGCTCATAGGTGATTAGAAATGTAAATGTATTTCATAATCATTCGCTGCTAGGTTTTATCTTTTTTTTTTGCTTTATTTTGGGGCTTTGGCAGTTTTCTTTTGCCGTTAAATAAGATCAGATAATTAGTATTTTTTGGTGGCAATGAAAATCTTACGTAGTTTTTATAGTAGCGATACTTTAATGTCGGATGGGAAAATTGACATATTTATCGTCACATTTTTATCCAGCTATTCAGACGTTACAGTACATGCCTTATTTACTGAAATCCTTTTGGAGGTAAATGCACCGTTCATCCAGCAGCATCAATCAACTGCAAACAGCTTTTTTAGTTTAGTGCAGTTTTTAGCACTTAGGCTTGAGCTACTCTTTTATTTGCTTCCCATAGTGTGCACTTAAAGCAACAAGAGTAATTTCATACGCACTCACCTGTTTTTTTTTGTGGAAAGTCAGGTGAGAAAATTGGCCACTTTTTGTACAACCTTGTATCTCAGTGGTATTCAGGCTGGGGTGCAGCAGCCGTCTGCAGGATCAAATCTGCCAAACCTCAATTTAGCCCACACTTTTAAGGGCATTAAATTATCAAGAGAAATACTGATATAGCCATTTAAGCACTTTAAAGGTGTAGGAACATTAAAGTTGATAGCCAAGCTTTTCGTTTTTCTCTGTGTTTTCAGTCTTAATGTTAAGCTAAGCTGCTGCTGGCTGTAACGTATTTACTATACCAACCTGAGAGGGATATTGATCAGTTAATCTTTAAATTTGTCTGTCTGCAGGAAAGCACACGTTTGCAGTGTGTTTCCCGAAACTATTGAACTATTTTTTCACACTGAAATGTTTATATGAATCTTGTGTGTGTGTGTTAATAGGTAGAAGTCAGTTAAAAAATGTGTCTCAAACTCAAGGTTTTCTCTGCCCCCAGGTCTTAATTCAATAACAACTTGCTAATCACTCAACCTGTGGTTCTAATTACAAATGTCATTAAATACTGCTTGTTTCTAATCAGCTGATGGGTGAAGAGGTGGGGAGTGTGTTAATACTGCTCCATTTAACCTTTAATTAAAAAAAAGAACCTGCACACTCCAGTCCAGTTGTGACCAGTGTCATTTAAATGCTCATGTTTTACATTTCATTTTCAGTGAGGTAGCTTTGTCACATTACTCCCTCATTTTTTCTTTGTGTGTGTGTTGTCCAGGGGAAGGAGACGACAGAGGAGGAGGATGAAGTCGCTGTGGGAATGGAGAAAGGATTTATGGATGAATTCTTCGAACAGGTTTGTTTCTCTTGTCGTTCCCGTCCCTGTCAGTCACTGTTAGTCCCAGTCACCCGTCGAGAGATTAGTGACTCGCCATCCTGAGTTAAAGTAAAGACGGTGATCTTCCCGGGCATCATGTCTCTCCTTATACTGAATCTAATTGGGTTGTTTGTTTCACAGCACTCCAATCAATTTCACACCACTTCTTATCTCTGGGGAACACTGATATGATTTATAGCTGTTGATGCTGCTGTTGGTGTGACACGGGTCGTCTTGTTTTTGATTTATTGATTCAAAAGTACAACTGTGCTCATCTTTAAATAAGAGCTTATTTCTTTCCATTCTCTCTTCTCGTGTCTGACAGATAACATGCTCCAAGCTTGTGTAAAGCAGCATCTGTGCTTGCATTTTGGGAGCGTGTTTAGCCGAAACACGCTTTGCACGTGTGCCCGGTGCACAAACTGAACATCGGGCGTAACGGTGCAGCAGCAGTTGACTTCTCCTCCCCAGAGAGATGGAGACCTGCTGTGAATCATCAGTCATATGGAGCCAGGCTGACTTTACTCTGTGACATCTTTCTTTCTGAGTAAAGTGGCCTCTGTAATGCCTTTTTAATGGCCCTGCTACACACTCCCACAGCGAGTACTTTAGTAAAAAGCAGGATCATTCAGCTCAAATAAAAAGAAGGCTTTATATCTTTAAATCTCTAGTCCATATTTGTCTTTTCTTATGTTTGTCAAACTCTGTCACTGCTCACATTTTATGAACCAGCCTCCACTCCAGATTACATTTATTTACTCTCTGATCAGGTGGGCTCGAGAATGGGCTTTAACTTTGAAGTATTTAAATCACAATTGCAAATGCTGCGAAAAAAAAGTGGGTCTTCTCAGGTTGAATGCCATATGACAACGTTTGTGAGTTATGAAAGAGGTCTGACAATCAGCACTTTGAAATGTGAGTTTTCAAAGCCACGAGACAACAAACACATCACCAAAGGTGGTTAAATCATGTGTGACCAAGCTGCAGGTGGATCAGACCAAAGCCTGTAGAGACACAATGCGGACATTATGTTGAAAATACAGAAAAAGAATATCGACAACAAGCATGACTTCATGTTGGGAATACTGTAATAAGACAGAGGTTTGACAGTCACCGCTCGATGGAGCTACAGTAAATGGCAGCTCAGGCACTTTCAATCAAATATGAGCATGACCACTTATTTGAGCGTGTGAGCGGCACAGAAATAGACGTGGCACTCGCTCATTCTGCTCAGCGCTGCTTTCATGCGGCTACAACCACTGCCTGCTTCTCAGCTGCTCAGCCCCCGTCACCACCACCCCACCTCCTCCCGCATTAGCATTTAGATTTCTCCGTTCTGTATGAGTTCATGTAAATTTTGCTGTTGTGTATCTCACAATGTGGCCGGTGTTTGCGAGCTTCGAGACGAGCCCGTGTTACACCTGTGCAGATGTCTTTTGGAGCCTCATGGCAGCTGAGCCGCGCACGGCTAAACCACCTGCCTGACAATGTGCCAAATGGTGGTAAGAAACATTACAATGAATTGCAATAAAGAGTTCAACTTAATACGACCCAATTTTATAGACACGTTTTATCCAGGGATCCTTCCATTTACAAGTCACTTCCCACTTGATTACCTGGATCAGGTGTGTTCAGTCAACCAGTAGGAAGATACCATTTTAAAAGAGGTTGGTGTGAGGCAAGGACAGTTGGAAAACCACCAGGGCAGTGGCTGTCAAGGACCTTAGTCGTCTAACGTGTCCTCAGTCTTCTCCCACTTTGTCTTATGTCTTTGAAGGTCCACACAGAGATGAGCAGGAAGCACTGATGCACAAGTGTGCACAGGAAGTTTGAGGAGATAGGAAGAATAACAAAAACAGATAAAGAAGATAAAAAACTGGAAACTAAAGACTTGGCTTAAAATGAAATATAAAAAGAAGCATTTTTATTATTAAAGGAAGAGTGATTAAAACAGGAGTCTAGATATACTCTTGCGTCTTTACTTTAAACTGCAGCTTCCTTTTTTGGGGTATAAACCTGAATATAGTAGCTAGCAGTAGCACAAGAGAGGAAGCATCTGATTTTTGAGATGCTCCTCGGCTGGAGGAATGATTGAATGAATTTTGTGACTTCAAAAGGACAAAAAGAAAGGTCACCAGCATTTTCTTTATATGCCTCAAAATTCTATTGCAGCTTATAAATCTTCTGTAAAATGCTCATAACTTGAGGATTAATTAAGCAAATCACGCAACATTGTATGTGCAAGCATATGAGTCACATTGTTGGAGCTTTTTGCATGTTAACAGATTGCTAAGACCTATATTTGACAATACAGTGTTTAATACTCAGAAAAATGTGAAAGCCCATATTTTTGTTGTCAGGCCAAAGGTGGTGACTTTTATGGCTTTGTCCTACATGAGAGCCCAAGTCCTAAGATCTAGGAGAAGGAGGACTTGCAAAAAGCAACTCCTGAACTCCTGAACTTGGCGTTGGACAATGAATACATGTATATTATAGAATATAACTTCAAAATTACACCTGAATCACTGTAATTACAGGATGGTTAGGCTTTGAGGGAAGAGCTGCCGCCTGCAGTTATTTCTCTCCTCTCATTTTATTTCTGCTGTTGCTTCTGGCCTCTGACAGTCTGTCTGTATCAATCGTAGATTTCAAAGCATCTCTTTATGCCTGGAATTTCAGTCTGGAACATCTTTTTCCAGTGTGATTGTAAAGAAAGAGAACTTTGAGAGAAATATGGAGACGGGAGAGAACAGATTGATATACAGCGAGAAGCTGGAGGGATAGTGAGAGAGACAGATTTTGAAATGAGAGAAATGTAGAGATTAGAAGAAGGCAGTGAGACAAGGGAGGAGGATTGGGTAATAACTTGTCACCGAGGGAGATGTTGATAGCGAGGGGAGCAGATTAAGGGAGCAGAGGGAGAAAAAGGCGTAATCAGGCTCTCACCCCGACTGGGTGCATTAATTAAGCTTTCAGTGGTGATCGGGGGGGAGAACAGGGAGACCACCACAGCCCTCTGTCCTTCTCTCACACATAAACACACAATGTGAATATTGAATTTTATAATGTGTAATTTTTCTGAACATGTGCTGTGTCTGGTTTTGCTGCATGTGTCCACTGTATCTGTGCATGCAGTTGCTTATACTGTTTGCGAATGAGGAATGGAAGAAAGACCCAGACCAACAGGTTCATGTTCCCACACATAGGCTGGAAATACAGCAGGGGTGGTGAACTGAACCAGCATGAAAAGCCACACAACACATGCCCACATACAGGCAGCGAGTGCAACCTATAGGCTTAATAACACAATACATACATGGCAAACACTTTATTATACAATGTTGTGGCTGAGAGAGAGGCAGGTCTATCTCAGGACAAACAGACAGACATCCTCTTACATTCACACCTACAGGCAATCTAGAGTCACCACTTAATCTGTGGGAAGAAACTGGAGAACCTTAGAGTAAACATACACACACGTAAGAAAGGCCACAGATGTCCGGGGATGCAAACCCACAACCCACTAGCTGTGAGGCAGCAGCACTAACCACTTCACCACCGTGCTGCCCACACTTTAACATTTAGGTGATATTTTCTGCACAATGGTAATGACTATGGCAATGCCAGTGTGGAATCCAGACAATGGATGCAATGATGAATTTGTATGATTCTTTCAAAGGTTTGTTGGAAATCAGGCCTCAAAGTCTGTCTATGTCAGGTCTGTTAAAGACAGATTACACTGCATAACTACAAATTATTATTATTGTTGTTGTTAGTAGTAGTAGTAGCATAAATAGGGTTTGTATTACAATAAACAGTTTCAAAGTGCTACTAACTCAGACATCAGCCCATAAAACAAAGAAAAACTGATTTATTTTAGCCTTATCTTTATATATTTGTTACACTTTATAATGCATGTGAGCTTCCCTACATTTGTCAGTATTCATCTTACATCATGTAACAAGGCTCATTTTATGCTCTCCGAATCCTTCACCTAATGATGCAAGAATGAAGTGAGCAAAAGCAAGACAGACTCACTGTGGCCTCAAGCTTTTAATCATTGTCCTTACTCGATTAAAAAAATGGCTTTTATACAAAAATAACTGAATTTAGACGACAAAGTAGGAAAACAGCTCCAGTTCTGGGATTTGAGTGGTTAACAGGAAGCACCAACAAATGACACGGTGTCTTCAGGCGTCTCAGGTTCATGAAGTTATAAAACTGGTGAAGTGGTAATAAGGGTGTGTGTTGTGTGTGTGTGTGTGGGTGGGTGGGTATGGTTGTTTGTTTGCACATGAATGTGAGCTTTTCAGCAGTGTCTGATATTGTTATTTCTCCTACACTAATACAAATTGCCTGATGTCTTATGAGATGTGAGACGTGCTCCGGTCTCTAAACTGAGTCAGCAGCTCTATCATCTGTTCCCCTTCCATCACAGTCCTCCTCTCTTTCTTCTTAACTTTGTGATCTCTCTCCACATGTCTGTCTTACGTTCATTAACTCTGCCCTCACCTGCGTTGCATTCTGTCGTGCCTGGACTCTCCCTGGTGGTCTTTCAGTCACTTATGTTATTATTAAAAAAACAGATCCAATCTGCAGCTAATTAAAGAGATAATAGGAGAATAATGACCCGAGCACAGAGAAGGGACACTCAGGAACTAGAGAGGGAGAAACGTGGGGAGATTATAGCTGTGGGATGTGATATGAACTGTGCGATGTTGACGTGCGCAAATGGAAAAGTCAAACGGGCAAAATGGACGTTTTGAAGAGAAGAATGGATGGAGACAGGCCGGAATGTACCACAGCAGGTGTAGGGGAGGAGAAAGTGATCAGCGGTGGATGACAGACTTAGATGAAAGCAGAGACTGATAAAGTCACTGACAGATGTGACCTGCTACTCTTCCAGCTGTTAGCTGAGCCAGAGGCAACACAGCTGGTGGCGAGGCAGCAGGGAGGAGGAGGGACGTGATTGGTTAGAATGTCAAACTTAGATCTCGGTGGCAGACGACGCTGTGATACACAGCGTTCAAAAAAGGAAACGCGCGTGCTGCACTTCCAGGGTCATTATAATGCGTTTAATGATGATGATATGATATGATGATAAAATATCCTGTTTATGAGAATCACAAACAGGATCAGTGACACAGGACATGTGGGCAAGCAACAGAGTTTTAGGCACAGAAGTTTTTAAATATGATGTTGTTATCCTATATAAAGTATTGACTATATTTAGGTAAATAGATTTTTAAAAATTAATGCTACCTAATGGTACATCAACTCAGATCAACTCAAATCAGATTCACAATGTTGCTTCTCATTCACACACACTCACAAACCATTGAAGAAAAAGCTGCCATGCAAGGCGCTAGTCCAACCCACCCAGTGTCTTGCCCAAGGGCAGAAGAAGCTGGGAATCAATCAGTGAAAACAGCATTCTGTGGATCTATGTCGCTGTTGAAAGATGTGATGCAGTGGATGGTATATAGCTTAAAATGGGCCCAAAGTTGTGAATGTATTAATATTTAACATGAATAGTGAATTTTACTTTTTCTTCACTTTTTCTCGGTGTGGATCTAAAACTAGGTCCTAATTTATGCTTGTAAAGTCTTACAGAGTGTTAAGCTTGTTATCCTGTCGGTCAGATCGTCCTTCGCAGTCATCTGCCTTTAGCGTTCACAGGGAGGATCAGTAGTGTCGCATCCTCAGGTCTCCCTTTTTAGCTTTGCAGAATTTGTTTTTCTAATTTATTTTCTTTGAGTTATTTATTTAAATTTTCTGAAGCTATTTCATAAATTCAATTTTTTCATCTTAACATAACAGATTTGCAATATTTTTTATTCAATCAGCTATTTGATATGATCACACCTGTTCTCATATTATCCTCCAGAAGGGCCAAATATGAAGTCCACAAACAAAGTCTGTTAGTCCACCGTTGTCTATCTGATACTTAGGAGTAGGTCGACCAAGACAGCCCGAAAATGTCCAGAACTTTCAGCGTCTCGGGACAAATGTCATCCACACAGGAGCAGGATCCTAACTACCTCAGAGACCTCTGATGTGGATGAGGTGTCCCGAAGGTTTCAGACTCTGCAGACGACCTGTTAGCTGAGTGCAGACGTTCTTTAAATTAATAATCCTCTCACCACTTGACAATGTGCTCAGTCAGAAGGAGTAGTTCTCCTTTCCTGCCAACACCACCTGTTTTCCCTCTTTGAATCATCTTCACCAACAGCCTTCTGACAATAACTCAGATTTTGCAATTTGATCATGGCCCATTCAGATGCCCAGTCTCCAACTCTCCCCTGGAACCAATTTTTGGTCTTATATATATATTTTTTAGTTGGGATAGAGCTCCGTGCGCTGCAAAGTTAGTCCACACAGAACACACATAAATAAGAGATTCCTCCGGGGCTGTAACGTGACAAAATGATAAGTCAGGCATTAAACATGAAACACGTTTTATATCTGTGTTCTTTCAGATAATCCTGCTTCATTCTGCGCCTAATATGATAATGACAAGTTGAGTTCAACTTCTATAAAACATCAGTCAGGTTAATCACCGATGCCTCCTGCCTCAGCATACTGAGCACATCAAAACCTCCTTTCGTCTCACTCTCTTTGCCTTTCTCTCTCTCTCTCTCTCCTGATAGGTGGAGGAGATCCGGGGCTTTATCGAATCTCTGGCAGAGAAAGTTGAAGAGGTGAAGAGGAAGCACAGCGCCATCCTCGCTTCACCTAACCCCGATGAGAGTAAGGCTGTTTGTCTTTTATGCTTTATTCTCTTGGGGTAAAGAGTTCAACACGACGGAATCTTCACAACTCTTACTGCTCCAAAAATATTGCGTTTTCATTACGTCTAATCCTGAGTGTCAGAGGAAGTCGGTGCAGTTTTAGCCCTGGTTTGGGTAAAGTTTGCTATAAAAAAAGACTCATCTGATTGTTTAGTTTGGAGACAGGTGCTCTAGTTCTCAGTCCTCCTTCATAACTCTGCAGTTTGTTCTTCATGTCAGTCAGTTACATGCAGCTGAAGCACCTGAGTTAGGGAAGAGATTTCATACAATGTCCTATTTTTGTGTAATCTTCACAGTTCTTCACATGTGGTGGAAATGTGGTGAGGAAAGTTGAGAAGTTGAGAAAAAGTTTGGTTCCTACATTTATTTGGGTTTTTAGGTTCTAGGTTTGGAAAAAGTTTTAAATGAGAAACGCTGTGATTACAGACGCTTCCATACGTGGCACAAGAGCCACTGAGTATGTGAATCATCTTTATAATCATCAGGGCCAGTTTTAGATTAGTCGAATGCAATAGGACGGATTGAGAACTAGGAGACGGATTTGTTTTCTACCAACGAATGGCACCTGCTGACCGGACGAACCTAATTACAACACAAGAGAAAAAACCTGGCTGTTCGTTTTTGCTACCAAAGAAAATTAGCTTTTTATTTGCCCAAAGAAACTATTCCTGAGCCAATTAACAACAAAACTGAGCCCTGCAGCATCTCACATCAGCTGCACGACACTGAGGTTTCATGCTACTGTTGATTTTTTCTAAAGTTTTACTCGCTGCTGATTTTCTGCAGTAAAATGTCATTTTAACATATTTGGATTGACAATATTCCAAAATGGAACTCTTGGGCTAATGTTGAAACTACGGGTGCCACTAGATCAATGGGAACTAAAATAATAAGGATAACGACTTTCACTGCTGGCTTTTCTTTAATTTGTCACCCATATATATTTCCCAAATGGGAGACTCGTCATAAATTAATAGAGTGATTCAGCCAGAGGTTATTGCATTGTCCAAACCAGGAGTGACCTTTTTGCGCACAGCTATATTCTACTGCTCTTTAATGAGAACATTAATACTGCAAATGACTCAGTAATGAGTCAGAGAGGCTTTTAATGGAAGGAAGAAAGAGAATAAAGCCAAAAGTCCCTGTTTTATATGCCGTTTAATGTGCGACGACAGCAAAAAGCCTGATAATAGTGGCAGATTCCCCTGAACAAAAGCAAAATAAATGGCTTCATCTCCAAAAGGAAATTGAGGAAATAAAGAACAATTTGTCAGAAAAGCAAAATGCGTGTCAGTTGACGGAGACTGCGATAGAAAGCGTGGAACCTTGAAGGCACTGAGGGCTGCCCCCTCTATCAATCAGCACTATCTGTCCTTTTGAGCGTTTATGCTGTCACACTGAATCCCCGACACTTTTGTTTGTCCATTTTTCTCCACTTTTCTCTTCCCCGTCCATTACTCTCTAATCCCGTCTTTACTTCTTCAGCGGCTGATAACACCGTCTGCCATATCTCTTACCTTCGCCCGGTGGAGACACTCTGCCCTTTGCTTTTGTTCGGCCTGTGCTGGATACTACAATCCATCTCCCCTCATTTTACTCTACCATCCCCATTCTGTCGCACCTCTCATGTCGGGGCCTTGATCTAGGCGGCTGCTCTCCTGTGTGCTCATACGAGTAAAACCTCCCAATCCCTTTTCCCCTCCCTGATTCCTTACATCCTACCTACCTGAAAAGGCATAAGTGAGTCCTTAAACCAGCCCCGGGTGAGCAGATTACACAGAGCGGAGCAATGAGGCAAGGTGCTGCCTTTAAGATATGATTTTACTTTTGTGGCAGACACGTGGATACAGATGTTTTGTGCGTGTGTGTGTGTGTGTGTGCATGGCTGATTAATGCATCAGACTTAATGTCAGGGACGTCCATTACATGGAGGTCAGTGTGTTCTTCTCTGTCTGTCTGGAGCATTGTGGGGTCTGATGGGGGCTTGAATCTAATAAAAACTGTTCTCCAGGAAGCTGCTATTTATCCTGAGCAGCTTTTTGTTGCAGCGTATGTGTCTGTGCAATTCTTCTTCCTCTGAATCAAATTCATACTCAAGTAATTTGCATTGACTGATGCATTTACTTTGGAAGCACAATGCGACCATAAAAGTAAAGTGTAGCAGTAGCACATTGTGAATTGGGCCTTCTGAACTCTAAGAACTATGTTTTTTAAAAATCACAATAGTGAAATATCACATATTAAACTGCTAAAATTTCGCCGGCTGTATTTCTCATTACTTTTCTGGACAGTATCCACTCCTGTCGACTCACAAGTGATTCTGTTTGGGCAACTCCAAGCACTTGGATGCAGTTAGGAAGACACTGTGGCCTTGTTTAAATAATTTGTGCCATCTTCATGCCAGCAGCATGAACGTAGGAATGGCGATGTCACTTGGTCAGACAGTCCACCACAGAAAGTTCTCAAGTACTGGATGGATTCTGGAAACTTTCTGCAGATCTTCGTGGCCTCCACATGATGTATCCTAATGAGTTTCCCCTGACTTTTCTACTTCCTTCACCATGAGGTTGTTATATGAAAAACTGGCATGAAATGTGGTGAAAATGTTTTTATAATCCTCTTTTAAAATAAAACTTTTGACTTTCTTTCATCAAATACCAGCAAAACTAAGTGTAGCCACAGCTGTACTTCATCTTTTGAATGAGTTCACAGTGCTTGCATTAAAACACTGACAGTAAACATTGAATGAAAAACGTGGAAGTGTATATGTTAATATTATATATTAAAGATATTGTCAGTGCAGTTTCAGTGAAGACGTAAACATCTCTAATTGAATAACAATTAAAATGAAGTAGACAAAGATGGCTCCTGTGATTATAGCTCACTGTAGGAACAGCACACGCCTTGGAATAGAATAAAACACCGCAACTGAAAATAAACCACTTATGCTTCCTGCAAAATGTCTGACAATTATTTTTATATGTGGAAATAATTTGGAGAAAATTGAGATGGTGTGTTGATTGCACATGTGTGTTTGGTGACGGCCTGAACTTCTGACATTTCTCTGCTGCCAGTGGAGTGTATCATCAAAACTAATTGCACAATGACGCTTTAATGTGAAACATAATGTAGTTTAAGATCCAGACTGATACACCACTGTTCCGTTAAAAGTATTGCTGACATGAAAGACCATTTTGGTCTTTAATAATTTATACACATATATATATATATATATTTATATATGTCTCCTTCCTCATAGTCTGTCTTATAGCTTTCAGTTCTTAGAGTAGTGAAGCACCAACTCTGTGCCGGCTTTGGCTTTTATTTTGTCCCCGTGGACTCTGTTCTGCGTCTGCTATAACTTCAGAGCCTATTCCTCCTAGCAAATCAAACTTCATCTCCTTCCTGATGAGAATTACAGTTTCATCTTCTCTCCCTGAAGGATTTCTTCACAGTAGTTCCTTAAATAAATCAATCACTCTTCACTTTTTCTGTTTCCGGCATAAAAACAGGTATCATGGATTTTTCTGAAAGAGGCGCTGAGTAAGAAATTGTGGGTTAAGGTGATCGCAGAGCAATTTATTTCCATTTATTTTCCCTCCGTTCTGCTGATAAACAGGATAATGGAGGAGGAGTAGGGAACCACACACGCACGTGTTTTTATATTCATTTATTTTTGGTGAAGGACTTTCACAACTTGTAATAGCGTGACATTGTCAGGTGTTAAACCTTCTGTTTCTGCCACGCTTTATTACTTTCATAATCACATTTAAACTCCCCAGCCGACACCCACCTGAACATCTTCACAAGCTGACCCCCCCGTTCCACCCCCTCCTCACCTTCACCGACAGAGGTGTTTTCTGGTGATCTCTGTGGGGTTAGTTCCTGCCCACGTGTGGAGTGTGTAGTAATACTGACACACACAGAGACTCTGTGTAAAGCCACCGTCACCCCTGGATTACCCATTATCCGTCATCACACCCACACACTATATGACGCAGAGTGACTTTCCTCCAGGGAATTACAATATACAATGCTTGTGTGTTTTTATATGTGTATATATATGTGTATGTGTATATGTGTTTGTTTGGGATGTGCTCAACAGCAGCCTGCAGTACAACAGGAGTTTCAACAATGATGATAGATTGGGTAATAGCCATCCGATCATAATGGGTATTGAACCTGCGTTTCCTTATGAGCACATTCCTCTAATGCAGGAAGGGTACACACAAATGTGTTTTATATTTAGAAACATGATTGAATTCACATTTTCCAGGAGATAATTGCATTATTTGTTTCGTTTTGTGGCACTGTTTGTTGCCCTTGTGCAGCGCTGCTTCTCAATATTTTGATTGATGTGAGACTGTGGTTGTTAGATTTTATAATGAGAAGCAAAAGTCAGTGAAGTTCTGTTATTTGCCTCCTTGCAGTAGAGTGAAACTGATAGAAATTAAAGCTTAGTGAAGGCATCGCTGAGACATCGAAGTAATTAAGTAGTGTCGTTTTGAAAAATGTTTGAGATGTTTTCTAATTTTTTTAAACATATTTTTTCGGCTGTCCCCTGTGCCACAGTGACTGATGAGTTGTATCAGATGGTAGCTCTAAGAGATAAGACAGTTTACGGTGAATTCACACGATCTCTGTCTTTCAGTTGTCTGGTAACTGATGTAGGTGCAGGTTATCTCTTTCAGACTGTCCTTTCCCCTGTCTTCAGGTGTAGGTCAGATATCATCACGGCTCTTACTGGAATCCATTTTGTAGCGCTGCATTATCGTCAGCTGTGAGAGCCGGAGGCTGTAATCATGGTGGTCTTGACCTAAAAGCACCGAGCTCCTTTAATCGGTCGTAAAGGGTGACAGGTTTTATTTTGAAAATTTAAGGATATTCTAGTGTCCTTAAGCTTTTGGTGAAAATATCTACATATGAGTTAGATTTAGCTCAGTTTTTGTGGTCTGCTATAATCTGACACTTACTGCACTGACACAGAATTAAATCAAAATGTACAGTAGTGTGGGTAGTTTCTTGTACACACATTTGAGCTGGATTTATCTTTTAAGATCCATACTTGATCCAAATACGGAACAGTAAGAAATATGTCTACAGTTTAAACAAGTTATAAAATGTCAAGTTTATTATCTTTTAAATAGTGATATAAAACTGGGAGAATGTGACTGAAACTGACATGACAACAGCACTTATCCAGCTCACATCAGTCCACTCAGACACTCTGCCGCCAGACACTTCATTAACCAACAATTTCCTCGCAGAATTAATGTTCATTAAGAAAGCTGAAACCCTGTTTGTCAGTTTAACCATTACGCGCAGCTTCACAGCTGGTTAAAAACGAGGAGCGTCTGGCTGAATATTTCCCACAATGACTTTGATAAATATGCTGCTGGTCCATCTTTAGCGAGAGCAGAACATCAGCAGAGATGCATTCAGGCGCTCCTGGCAGTAAAACTGAATATGAATCGGAACTGGATCCACTCACGAATGGTATCTGACACACGTCGGTAGACAAAAATTCACACTTACAGTCGCGTCTACAGGCATTTTTAACGTATCCAATTAGCTTAACCAGTCGGTCGGGATGGTGGAAAGGAAACCTGAGCGGTGACTGTGTACTGAGATCATAAAAGATTGATCCCAGTGCACTTAATGTGCCTTCCTGCTCTGTGCATTAAAGCCATTTGAGAGGAGCAGCCCGGGGTGATACATCGGAGTGATGCAAAATGTGACACTAAACCAACAGGAAACAAGCAGCGGGACTTGAAATGTGAATTTTTTCTCTGCACGAACAGCAACAGAATTTTTACATTAATCGTATAATCAGCCGGAAAATGAGTCTGCAGATAAACACAAACAGAGTAACTCGATCAGGGTGTGTCGCGATGGAAGACGTGAAATGAAATGTTAACTTCCTTTTAGTTTGTGATTCCGAACCAGAGAAGAAGAAAACATAGTAGACCAAAACTTTCTTTATTATATTATATTTCTTATATTATTATATAGAGTATTTATTATGTCAAGTAACTAAAAACAAGAAGCAGTGTGGTGTGAGGATGGGGGGGGTCATTAGTAGGTGGAACAGCTGCCATCCATTGGTCAGGAGCACAAGACTCGTCTGTCAGTGACCCGATACACAAAACCACTATTCAGGAAGTAACACCAAATCACGCTGACATCGAATACGTGGACAAATATCGACGTGAGTGGTGCAGTCGGTCACTACACCTCGGAATTATTTGGAGCCACAGAATCGTCAGTTTTCCTTTTGTTGAACCACCACCATGCCACTGTAAATCGCACTTAGACGTTTAGTTAATTACGTGCAGGGACTCGGCTCCTTAACGCTGACACTTCAGAGCTTATTTAACAACATTTCTCGGCGTGTTTTCGCCAGCGCTTAATGTCTGCTCCGCCTGACATCTCAGCCTCCAGTTTCTAAAGAGCATCTTTCCTGTGACTCTTAAAAGTCCTCAACTCCCAGCGCTGGCGACGCTTGTTTTAATTGCAGCCTCTGAGTGTTACTATTTCTAGTGTCAGTTTTTGGCTGAGCGCGCTTCCACCCTCGGAGTGCTGTTTGCCAATGCTCCTCCACCCTCAACCAAAATTCGCAAGTGTTGTGTAAGTTTCCCCAGCTTCCTGTATTCTCTTTGTTCTTCCCCGACAATCCTTTTCTTTGTGTCTCTCTGTTTTATCTCTCTCTACTTCCTTTTCTCTTACATCTCCCTCATAATGTCTGAGCTAATTTAGCCATTGAATACGGGGCTTTATACTGTGGAATAATGATATCTATCTCAAAGTGAAGTTAATAGGATGTGGATGGGCATGTCCAAGGCTAAAGACACACACGCTTATGTGTGCAATGGAGGTCAAAGCCAGTGTGACAACTGAGGAATACATTTGTTGAACTGCCCTCTGTCCTCTGCAGTGTTACGGCACCAATCGAGATTGAAATGTCAAGTCCTGGGCGGCAGGGGGAGGGTTCAAAGTGACAGCAGAACCGCTGTGTAAGTCACAGTAACACTGTTATATTGTGTTAGAGGATGTTGCAGGAGAAAGAAAAGTGGAAGTGTTGGGTTTCACCTCTCCAGAAACTGTATGATGGATGTCTTTCTAAATGGATTAGATCAAAATTACCAGATATACCAATTCCAAACATATTCAGTGTCAGGTAACACTCATCAGCACATGGATGATTATATTATAAACGTGTAATGGTTGAAACTAGTGCAGCTGGTGAGATATGTATTTCACAAATTCTTACTCCTTGACAAAAGTTAAACTCTAAAGGCAGGCAACCCACCAGATCTTTTCAATCAGTCAATTATCTGTAAGCACTTATCCTGTTCAGCGTCATGTCATAGGCAAAGGACGAGCCTGTCTCAGACAGATGTCATTCAGACCTGCAAAGGACAAGTTGCATTTCTTTGGATTGTGCAGGAAAACTTTTCATAGCTTTTCTACCTGTTGGCAAGATTTTTAAAAGGTTTAATATAAATGTTGCTAGCACCATCCAATATGTAGTGCCCTGAAGCACCTTCACGGTGAATGGTCTGCACTTACATAGCGCTTTTCTTTTCTACCTGTTGGCAATCAAACCGCTTTACACTGCCTCTTATTTACCCATTCACACTCACAGTCACACACACACACACACACACACACACACACAGATGGGAGCTGCTGTGCAGCTGGTCAACACTTACCAGGAGCAACTAAGTGTCTTGCTCAAGATCAATTCAACATGTGTCCAGAGGAGCCAGGGATTGAACCAACAACTGTAGGATTGGTGGACGACCACTGAACCTACTGCACGACCCACTGCTGCCCTTTATCTGAGAACAGACCTTGGTGTGTGACATCAGTGCACTTCACATTCACAAATGCTCTTTATTAAAAATCTGATTAAAAACAAGCAAACACATTTACATAACACTGTGTATTTTATGTGGATTGAGGCGGTCACAGTTTTGAGAATAATGAGATTAAACTAATCAATCATTTATTATTATGTTATTGATCTCTCAAAGGTTGATCTGTGCAGATAAAAATATCGCTCTTGTGTACTGTCTCTACAGTAACGTGTCTGTTTGCTACCGTGCACTTTATCAGTCAGTTTGTCATTACCTCAGTTTACTGTATTCCCGCAGCACGGCAAATATTAGTAATGTTTGAGGAGTGAGGTTAGACTCTGTCCTTCTGAAAAATCAGACACCTGGACTCTAGACGATCAATAAGCTGAGCAAACACACAAAGGACTGGCAACACGCTGTATTTACACAGAGAGAGCGGAGGGAGCGTGAGAGGGACAGGCGGGGAAAGCGATAAATGGATGTAAAGTCAGAAACTGGAAGGGGAGCAGCTGACTTTGGGAGGAGGAAAGAGAATCTGATGTAATAACAGAACCTGTTTGCAGAGCCAATGACTGTGGTCGTCTAAAAGAAACAGAAGGTTGGTCCTTTAAGTGGAAAAAGGTTCTTGCTCTCATCTCTGAAATGGGGAGCATCGCATTATGGAATTGATAACAGAAAGTAGTGGACTTGCCATGGACACCACGTTTAGTGTTGCATTGTGGGACACTTTGAGTGAGCTGTAGTGGATGGATTCACGGTGTATAGTGCACGACATAGTGAGTGGGGCATGATTTCGGAAACAGCCTTTCTCTAGTTGTCTTTACTACTAACTAGCAGTAAATATAAAAATGGTGCACAAATTATCAATAAAGAAAACATTTTTGGCATTTCCCTTATCGTGTGTGCTCTACTTCCTCCCGCCTGTTCTGTGTCCTACACATTTCCTCAATTTTTTCCTGCCTCTTGTGTTTCTCTGGTTATCCCTATCTCTCCTTCAAACAATCTGAAGCTGGCGAGAAGACCGACTGCACACATCTCCATAGCAACACACTCTTAATGATGGCAACAAGCGTGACCTGAAGATTCCATTCGAGAGCGTCTGGGAGAGGGATGGAGTGTGAAGCCACAGCTCAATTGACTCCTCAGTTTTGCCCTCTAATTTGCTTCCCTCTCACTTGTCCCTCTACTTATTCATCAGTGTCGGCACTCTTCCTCTTTTTAGACAGCCAATAATGAGGCTGAATAGACACTTGATCGTGCAGGTTGGCCTCCTCTGTTTGGTAACCACAAGGGGGAAATCTAATCTAACTCCTTAACACACATAGTTCACACACAGACACACACAACACACGCCATGCCCAGTTTTGTCTCCACTGATACCAGTGAAGATGACCTCATACAACAGGCTACCAGAAGTTGCTATGGTTACACAGACATGAGAGAAACACTTCTGCGTAACCTTAGAGATCTCAGGAGTTTCTGAAGTTGTGAAAATGTGCACAAGTGGGAAAAAAAGGGGTAAAAAAAACACAATGGAGTGATCAGATTGCAGTTTTCATTGCACTGCACTGCTGATTCCAGTGTTGAACTAATATTTTGTGATTCTTTACTAATTTAAATTATGTAGCAACTCTTGCTCTGCACACACAGAAAACATACACCAGAGAGCCCGTTTACTCATTGTGCCGCGAGGTCCTCAGCCCACCACATCAAAACACTCTCTGACCCTCACAAACTCCCATTTTTCCAGCAAAATTAGTAACAAAAGATACTATTTTATTCAAATGTATATGCTAATCTGCCTTTGTTTGTTTTAGAATTAGTTGCAGGAAATTAGATTTTGCATAATCATTTTTTTCCTCAGAATATTGCATTGTTTCAGTACCTGATTTAATTATCGTTCAATCCCTCGGTACTTACTCAGAAGGGATCGGCTTCTCTGTAAGTCCTCCACAAGCCTGGTGTCCTTTGACTATGATTATTAATTTCTAATCCTTATGCCTGTCATCAAACACCTCCCTTTTATAGGTTTTTACTGTAGTTTATGATGATTCCTATACAGTCTCTAGCATATATGTATGTGATGCATGAGTATAAAACTCATATGAGGCCTGTGGTGTTTTCTTATAAGCAGAGTTATGTTTACTTTCACTGCTTCGCACCGAAAGGCTTTGTGCGTATCCTTGACGCCCAACAAACGCCTTGAATGCCTCGTGAAATATTTGTAAAGCTGCTTTCTGTTTAGTATTTTAAATTGAGCATTGCTAGCATCCATGTTTGTTGGCTCCCAGTCTGCTCCCTTTATTTGCATGTTGCCAGCACCAACTGTCAATAAGCAAATAATGTGGAACCTTTGGCAGAAAGCCATTCCGTTTCCTGCACGCAGACACGGGGATCTGCCCGGAAAAAGCAGAGAACAGCAGAGCTCCTCAGGGTACCACTCAGAACACCTGCATGTGTGGATGGATTACGGGCACAGACCCAAGGGCCCATTGTGTGGAAGTGTTAACATTTGTTGTTTGGAATTTGCCGAGCTCAGCTGAAGACTCGAAGTGTAACATCAAATGTCTGTCTTTGAGTCAGGGTTGGTCCCCTGGGTAGACGGCCTTTTATCTGCCTCTGCTCAGAGGCCATTTTCTCATGATCCATCCAGGCCTGCATGGCCTCCATTTCTTTCCGGTTGCTTCTGAAAAAAAGGAGAAACACCTACAGTTTACACTACTTCAGCCGTGGGAATGAGTCTGGTTGTAAGCGCTGTGTATGTCCACCGCTTTGTCCCACTGAGCTCAATGTCCCACAGTCTGATGTCTGCTGATATAGAAAGACGTGTGTAAAGCGGATTACCAGCTCCTCTGAGCCGGTGTAGTTTTCTGCTTTTAGACAGGTTGATTTTTAGGATTGATGCTACAGTCAGCACTAGTGCGAATAAGCTGCTGACTAGGATTTATAGATCATACAGTGTAATATTTAGTGGGAATAAAATCGTTGTGGATCATAATCATGGTGGACCCTTCACATTTCATTATTTATTTTTCATCACACTGGGCCGATGTAATATTTCAAACTGTCATGTGGAGCATTCATACAGTGTGTAATGAAGATTTACTGTGCATCTGTAGAGATGGAGGATGATATGATAGTGTCATAATTTTTAGGCTTCTTTCTTATGACAAAAATCTATGCAAATATTATGTTTTAATAATTGAACATCCAGTAGTGATTGAAGTGATTTTCCTACTGTGTAATCAAATTATCCACTGAATCTGTAGCTGGGTGCAGATTGGCTGTGGATTTCAGTCTGATTCATCTTTGTGATTTACATGCGGCTTTAAAGAAGCAGGTAGCGTGTGAAAACAAAGTTATTAGAAAAAAGTACTGCAGGCAATTTGCTTTGATTGAATAGTTTGGTCTTAAAGACCATCTTTTATGTCTGCTGGCTTCCCGGGGCTTGTTAACATATGGAGATTTGGTTCTCTTATGGCATTAAGATGATAAATGTCTTTCTCAGTTCTTTGCAATGTGCTAAAAATGGCGATTAATGCTCCAGGGAGAGTGAGAGAATTTGTGTGAAAAATACATTCCTCTTTTCCCTCATTTTTGTTCTCTATATTCAGCCTCTCATTTTTTCCCTCTAAAAATTAAACAAATAGAAAACACTGTTTAGCATTTATACCGTTAATAAACATTTAATTCACTATACAATGTCACACACATTTTATTCATTGTATTAATAATATATTTGGCATAATCTGTACCTTCTATATAATGATGGTTTTTAAACAGATAATGAATCAAAATTATGTAGAACACCAGTGCAATAATATTCAACTTGTTTTCATTGTTGCCGTCAATGTGCTTATACTGTATGTGATTACAGTAGCATTTATTACATTTATTACCATTTTTAACTATGACATCTTCATAAACATCAAATAGGTCCAGAATAAGTAAGACGTTAACAAATGTGGCCTCTATGCCAAACTGAAACAGCTAAATCTGTCATTCATAAATATTTACACTAGTGAGAAGTAGTTTATGCCTAGATATAGATAAAAGTGCCTGTACAGTATTGTCTGGTCTGCAAATTATGATACAGTTTTAATAAGCAATTATGTTAGTTGTTATATTAGGTATGGTCATACGGTAAAACACAGTTTGTTTATCTTTACTAATGCATTTTGCTTTCGACAATGAATCTGCTCTGCTCTGCTCTGCTACATTCAAACCTCTACTACTACTCTTCATCACACTTTGTGCAGCCCTGCAGGTATCAGTCATTATCAAATTACAATAAATAAGAATGCTACAGAATCATGGTGAGCACCTCTCCACAGTTAGATACACTGAGAACACACACCACAATATTTAAAAGTTTTCATCAAAGGTGATGACAGGTAAACTACAATAACTGCCTGCAAGCACCTTCTTTTATAGAAATGTTTGAAAGGTTAATAGCAATATGCATATTTTTCCTGTGTTCTAATTTTCCGTGAAATTACTCATGAAAAACTACTTTAGATAAAATGAATCAAATGAACAGTTCAGGTGGAAACCAGCCACTATTATCTCTCACAAACTGTGTCTATTAGAAATTACACCACAATCATTGTAACCTGACCTACCACGTGAGACAGAATGTTGTCACACAGTAGCCAGCGTCTGTGAAACATGATATCAAACTGCCGTTGTGGCTGTAGCTGTAAAGAGTGACAGACAGAAGAAAAGATTAAAAAGAAAATCGGCTCCTCTCCAGGATGGAAGTCTGCAGCCATCCTTCAGTGCTACTGCCTATTGAAGTTTGCATTGATGAGTAACACTCATGTTCTCCTGGTTTGCTTCACATAGAAAAATGTGTGTTTCTTTTAATCAGAGACCAAAAAAAATTGATGTATATATGAACAACTTATGTGACTCCAACACACATGATCACTGTGTGTCTGTCACGTCATCGATCAGCCTGTTTGGATGCTATAAAAATAGGATTTAAATTATTTTAGAGCCCCTTCTCAAATTATTTAGAGGTGTGGCCTCCATATTCACCCCCAGACAATGGAAACGTGACATCACATTGAATGTAATGCATTTTTACTTACGCTGTGGCAGCAGCTACATTATGGCGACTGCCGGATGTGAAAGGCAGTCGTTACGATAAACTGAACACTGATCTTCAGAATCAGAATCAGAAACTCATATTGCCAAGAACAGTTAAGAACACTTAACAGTACTAGGATTTTGTCATGGTGTCGGCATGGCACACAACAAAATATGAAAAAATGACATTATTTACACAAATACTATAATACAACAAGACAATAAAGTAGGAAAGTGGACATGTGCAGGTGTGCAAGATAAAGTGACTGTCCTTGGGTTGGGGAGAATATTATCGGGCGGGGAATTAAAACGCAAAACAACATAAATTAGCGTGCACCGAAACATCGAATGTGAACATGAAGTGAGTAACAGAAATCCCTCCGTATCCCCAGTGTGATGTCACAGTGGGAGCAGCTTTAACTTGATTTACTCTCCAGCAGAAGATTTACATTTTTGAATAACTTGACAACATCACAGAAACAGATTTCAGTACTTTTCCAGGACAGCAGGCACCCCACCATCACCTTATTCATTTTTTTTTACGTTTTGTATTCAGATGTGTTTGGATGAAACCATGTAGTCTAGTTTCATGGAAACTATATGGCTATAATAAACATACAATGTTACAACTGTGCTCGTAGCGGAACATTTATCCTGGTGTTCTGCATTCCACTGTGATTTCACATGTTCCTCTGGTCACCAAAATAGCTTTGCCATCCACACCCACATGTACCCATCTACCCACATGAGGTTCAGCTTTATGTCTCCACAGACTCCGTAGTGTGTATGTTTGCAGGTGTAATCCAGAATAGAAAGAGGACGGTGGGACGGCAGAGAGACAGGAAGGGTGCTAGGCTGCTGCAAAAGACAAAGCGCGAAGAGCGACGAGTTGTGCTGCTACAGACTGAAACGGATGAACTGTTTCTCCCTGCTGGGACTGGCACTTAGACTTGTTTCTTGTATGTCACTATTGATTCTGTCTTTATGAAACTGGCCGGCTCACAGGTTTCTGTGGGTGAGTTACTATATACAAGTGTGTGGTTTCACATAAGCCCACTTATCTCTCCGCTCCTCAGAAACCAAGGCCGAGCTGGAGGATCTCATGGCAGACATCAAGAAGTTGGCCAACAAAGTGCGCTCCAAACTGAAGAGTGAGTACACGTCTTGTCTTATCTCCTGAGCTGCTACTTATGATCATTTTCAGTAACAGTTGAACCTTTTGGCTTTTATTCAGCTCAATGTTTAGATACTGATAAATACCTGTCACATTGCCAACGGTTCTTTTTTAGTCTGATCAGCAAGTAATTTTAGCTTCAAGACACCTAAAGCAATAACGAAAAGTTTGTCTTTAAAGTTGTAGCTGGAAAATGGTTGGCATTTATATCTAATTATGGTCCAAAACAATAATTCACTTCATGCTCTGTTGGCTTCAGTATGAGGGATTTTTTTCCAGTAAAGCAAGCAGAAATGCAAAATCTCTGAAGGTTCCAGCTTCTCAGATGTGAGGATTTGCTACTTTTCTTTGTCTTACATCACAGAACACTAAATAATTGAGAGCTCTGGGCTTTGGGCACACAAAACAATTTGAAGAACTTATCTTCGGATCTGCCCTGAGATAGTTTGGCAGCCTGTCCAGATTGTAGCCTGCCGCTTGCTCAATAACAGCTGGGATCGGCTCCAGCACCCCCACGGCCCCCAACAGGACAAGTGGTTAAGATAATGGGTTATTGGAGGGATTTTGTGCAGTAATTTAACTGAATAATACTTTATAGCATAAGTCATTAATCAGTCAATCAAAAATGAATGGTATATGCAATCATTAGTCGCTCCTTAAACCTTCATCCCTAATCAGTGTGTTCCGTTTTTCATCTCCAGCCTATAGGGAGGAGAACAACTGAGATCTAATGAGACAGTGAACTGTGGAACATTTGGCAGCTAACAGACAACTCGGTTTACACTGAGCAGAATGATCAGTGTCGCTCGCCACCGCACACACACACTGACATCGTGCTCACGATTGTGCACACGAGCTGACTAATGTCATAGTAACATAGCGTGTGCAGGCACAATCTATGTGAGGCTGCTCCTGGATCACAGCAGCTATTAGGAGACGTTGATGTTATCTATCTTTGTATTAGGTGTAATGGTTTTTATTCCCTTTCTATATATATATTTACACTTTGTGTCCTTCCTGATGATGTAAAAACACACATTATATATTAAAGTCTCCAGTCCCTCCATGTAGGGCTCCGCTGTCAAAGAATAGGGATCCACTACAGTGTCTTTCAGGAAAGTAGAACACAACTTCTGTGCAGAGAGCTCGAATATATACTCACAACCCTGGTCCCTCCTTTGTGTGTTTGCATGCTGTACACACACAGAGTAGTCTGCATATACATACTCGACATAAGTGCTAATAAGAGAATAGGCTCTACATCCCGTGTTTCTTATTGTGTCACTCCAGCTGTTGCCATAGGATACCTTTGTGTACCTCTTGGCTCTGTGTGTGTGTGTGTGTGTGTTTGTGAGTGTGTGTGTGTGTGTGTGTGTGTGTGTGTGCGTGTGCGTGCGCGTGTGGTTGCTCATTTGTCAGACTGCACGATCAGCATCAGCATCTAGCCCATCGTCAGGAAGAAACATCATTTATTTAATCTCAATAGTGATTCCCAATCAGTGAAATAGAAGACGACGGATGACACACACCGTGATGTTGTTAGATGTAGGAATCTGTTTTCAGCAGTTACAGAAATTTGTTGAGAAAAACATTTAGTAATAAAAGACGTTTGTAAAGTGCAAGATAAGACAGTGAGTCTCGAGTAAAAACTTTTTTAATGATTTTATGATTAATTTTTTCTTGGCCAAGTTTAACAAAGTTCTCCTAAATGCTTACTGTCTTTAAACCGTGGTAAACGTATATTTCAGACAACTTATCGTTAGTATAATCCACAAACTGCTGTAGACAAAACGTTTTTCTGCTTAACTTGTGACAGCATTTCAGCCACAAATAAAAAAACTAAAAGTTAAAATACATCACAATGCATTTGCGTTTCAGAAGTCAAAAATCTTAAGCCAAGAGTTTTTAACCTGTGGAGAAACACAAGTTGTAAAAATCAATGATTGCAACCAATTTCCTAAACAAACATATTCCAGGTTGTCACGAAAGCAGCTTAAATCTGAGGTGACAAAGATTCAACAAAAATCGAGGGTTGAATTTAATCCTCTTCACCAAGGTTTTACAGTCATGGCCACAGTATGTCAGAGTTCCCATTCTGAACATTCGTGTAATGTCAGCTTTTTGAAAAGCTTCATTATTATGGAAGATATAGTCTAGACCAGGGGTCTCAAACTCAATTTACTTGGGGGCCGCTGGAGGCAGAGTCGGGGTGAGGCTGGGCCGCATCAGGTTTCCACAAGAAAAACTTAAATAATTTTAATCTTCTCAAATGTCTTTATTTTTTATTTTTAACACAAAATAATATGAAAAAATAAATAAACAAATTAGAAGAAAATAAATAAGAAATTAATAAGAAAATCAATCAATCAATCAGTAATAAGTAAATAAAATAATAATAATAATTATAATAATTAGGATTCAAATGTCTGTATTAACAGTTCTTAAAGTTTTCTTTAAGCTGTCGCGTTGAAGTTTCAAACAAGTGTTTAGCCGACGCACAAAGAACGTCATTTCCTCAATATACGTCATTTCCGCAATGTACGTCATTTCCGTTCCGTGCCGTTCAAAACAAACTCGCGGGCCGCACTAACATTAAACTTTAATAATAAGGTGGGGCCACAAACTATCGGCTCGCGGGCAATTTGTTATTATGGAAGATCTGAGACCCTGGTCTAGACTGTTTTCATATTGTTGCTGAAGAGCTAAAGGAATGTGAATCACCTCTGTGAAACAGGTGTGTCACTAAACTGATATTAGTGTTTCTGATTTTGCGGAGGTCCTAACATGTCAGTTATTACTGATGCATAGTTCATGAACTCCAACTTGTTTGCCTGACTCGTCAGCTGTGATGTTCTGTTGCACAGATCAGATCAGGCTGAGCGTATAAACTCTGTGCGGTACATTATGTACAGTACAGGCAGCTACAGGTGTGGACGTGTCACACAGTGTTGCTGAATGTGCCAGAGCGAGGCCAAACATCTGGCACCACCGCGTCGCCAGCGTTCAAATGACAGACGAACGGGAACGTAAAATGAGCAGGCTCCTACATGTCTGTATAATCCAGTAATTGATCGATCCTCTGCATGACAGTCACTTTAATTTACGTTATTATGCTCGGCAGAAACTCCTTTACAATGACTTCCTGAGGTTTGACTGTGAAGACCGAGTCAGGAAAGTGCTTATTACAGCCCCAAATCCTCTAAAGGATAAGGAGAAGAGCAGTCAACCCAGCCATTTGTAATTTGTAAATCGTCGTGTCGTTACCACATTTCCTGTACTTGCCTTTCCATCTCAGGGACTGATTTGATTTGAGTGTTTTTTTTAATATTTGTGTCGTGCACATACATGCTGTAGCTGTAACATTTCAAACCCTCTGAGTAATAATAATAGAGGTAGTGTGTGTCAGTGAAGGTACAGTAAAATATTCATCGCTGCACGGGAGCTGGGAAAGCCAGTGATGGTCATGAAATTGGCTTCATAACAAGTGTCGCACCAAATGTTCTGAATCACCATTACTGCTCCACCGAGGTCTGACGTTTCTGAGCATTTGGGGGAATAGTTTTAAAAAATATCTGAGATATTTGCCATTTTGCAGCAAAGAAGAACGCTGGAGTGGTCTGTTTGGCTGATGTGTATTTTAATAGCTTTCGGACAACAGCAGAGGTCTAAGGCAAAGACAAATAAGCAGAACCAGGCTGCGGACTGACCCAATTCAATGTCGGGTTTATCGTCCGTACAGACTTACAGACAATCCCTTTAATTTAGAAAATGTGGGCATCCCCAGCTCTGCTTTATTGCAGGTGACATTCATTTTGTCTTTAATTCTCTAAGGTTGAAATTTTTTGTGAATCCAATAACACTGTAGATTTCTTTTATTTATTACACCCTCAGTGATTAAACTTATATTCCATACTGTTTATGTGTTTATGTGTCCAGGTATCCAGCAAACCATTGAACAAGAAGAAGGACAGAACAGGTCATCAGCTGACCTGAGGATACGTAAAACACAGGTGGAGTTCAGGAGAAAAAGCAACTGAGTCCCACTTGAATCCTGCATAGGATCACAGAATATATTGTTCTAATTGTCACAGTTTTTGCAGTTAGTTTTAATGAAAATCAACAAACTGTTTATGTGGATCTTAACAGGAAGTGATATAATAGTGTCAGTCACTGGAGTTAATCTTAACAAACGAGTGGGAAAATCTATCATTGATGTTGTTGCTGATGTTATTTCCACATCATGAAGACACTATATAGATAAACTTAATTACAATTAGTCTGTAGTGCATTTTTTTGTATATTTGCAGGTTATTTGAATTTAGAACACTAACTATTAATTAATCGGGTGTCTCCTGCAGGCATCAAGCGGTTTGTGAGACGTTTTGTTGTTCCTTGTTTGTGCAGCACTCCACGCTGTCCCGTAAGTTTGTCGAGGTGATGTCAGAGTACAACACCACCCAGTCGGACTACAGGGAACGCTGCAAGGGACGCATTCAGAGACAGCTGGAGATCAGTGAGTAAACCCCACACCACCCTCGCTCCAACTGCACAAACAGTGGGCGTAGACAAAAATCTGACCCTTTTAAAACATCAGCATTTTTTTTTTGTCCCAGGTGACAATATACAAGCGAAAAAAAAAATCAACAGCTCTGAACGTTAATTTAAAAAAAGAGAATAACTTGATTTGGGAACGATCACCCCCCCTCACAGAACAGGTCAAGCTCCTTCGGATGTGATGGTGGCCACTGGTGGACTGCAGTCCTCAGTTCTGGGCTCTGACTAGGCCACGTGAGGACACTGCACGCTTATTTTGGCTCTGTGCTTTAGGTCATTGTCATGTTGAAAAGTTTCTGACAGAGAGCAGAACATTTTCCTTGAGAATCTGACAGCACTTTTTCCCGTCCATTATCTCTTCTACCTGACAAGTGCCCCAGCTTTTGCTGAAGTGAAACATGTGCACAGAATGAAGCTGCTGCCTCTGTGTTTTACACTAGGCGTGGTGCCGATTTACTTTTGTTAGATGTTCAAATTTCCTCTCTGACCATAGAACCTTTTTCCATTAGCTTCAGAATCTTTCAGCGGATTTTTTGCAAAGCTCGAACAAGACTTGGTATGTCCGTTCCTGATGACTTTTCTGTTGTCGTTGATGTTGTTTTTCTTGCAACCCTTGCATATGAGCCCGACTTGCGACCTCTCTTTCCCATGACGTCCTGCAACTCTTTCAAAGCTGGCTCCTCATTCTGTCTGACCTGGGCAGACTGATGGAGCTGCCAAACTCAACGGCTCCTGGATGAATAAATCCCTTGAAATTCTTTTGTACCAGTCACCTGGTTTCTGCCTTTCCACCACTTTGTACCTGAGATCCTTTGAAAGACCCCTGTCAACCATAGTGTGGGGGGATCTTTGTCCAAATCCAGTTATTCGCTTTTTTATTAATTTTAAAGCTGTTGCAATTTTTTCTTTCACTTGAGTGTTGGAACCTGCACTGAGTAATTCAACCTGGAAATTTTGAGCTGTAAAAAAACTAAAAGTAACTTTATTAAACTGGGTTATTTTTTTCCTTTTCCAGCTGTACATTAACACTACATAGATATAATATATAGATTAACTTTCAGTTTGAACATTTGCTCAGATTTTTTTAATGCTAAAAACAACTTATTTTCATTTGTACTACACAGTTTTAGTCCTTTTTTGCATTTAGATTACAAATTAGGAAAAACAAGAAAGCTTAAAGTTCCATTTATTATTCATTAAAATGTATCTTTAACTTGGATATAACATGAAAGCTGGAGTACATCACACCACTATCCTTCCAGCCAAAACACAACAACAAAAGCAAACTGTTCTTTATTTGTTTTGTTTATAGAGACATTTCAGTTCATCCCATCCATATTTTATTTGGGATTTGTCTGCTGTAATGTTCCAAAACAACCGCTCTCACACTTAAGCCACTTTCCAAAACACATACATCACCAACACCCACACCCATATGCATGCACATGCCAGGGTTCTGCAGCTCCGATCTGAGCTCCTCTCACTCGTGTCGCTCGTGTCGCACTGTGTGCGTGATATGATTGGACAGGTACTAGCTGCGGGCCCCGGGCTGCTGGACCAGACAGCTGAAATGGCCTCCGCCTCGCCATTCAGCCAGGCCTCGCCGTGCCAGCTGCCCCTAACCGTCATTGTGATAGAGTCACGTTATACACACACACACACACACACACGCTTACAGAGAAGAATGATTGGACTCATTTAGTGGTAATGGCACAGGAGAGCAGGGCGGTTATGTTGCAGGGCACTTGGCTTAGGTGTAATTTCCTCTGGGCATCTGTCAGTTTAGAGTGGCCACCACCCAATACATACACACTACACACTGACCAAAAGACCTCCAGTGACAACACACACCATTTTACTTGGAGATTATTGAAAGAGCCTCTTCATGGGGTCGGATTTGTTGAGATCCATCTGGGTTTGAATTGTCAGCTGATGGAGTCACAGGAGGTGCATTCTGATCGCACCTGAAGGAATCAGACACACAGACTACAGATATGTAACATAACCACAGAGAATAGGGCAGATTACTGGATTTAGGAAATAAAGAAACGCAGTTTTTGCTTTTGGCAGACAATGATTTTCTTCCTTCTGTTACAATTTGCTCTATATTTTGATGTAACACAATTTAATTCCTTCAGGGTTATACAGTAAGTGAGCTGTGCTTCAGTTGTGCCAACTCCTTTGAATCGGTTCGTGTGTGAATCAATAACTGTGTCACACACAAAGGGAAACCCAGTCTGGTCTGTCAGATTGAGTATCGACGTTTCCTCGGCCGCGTTCCCCCTCTCCGTTTCTCCTCCATTCAGACCTACAGGAGAGCGACGGTAGGACAAAAACAACAGCACCTCGGTTCCTATTTTTTTGACCGACATTTTCCCTAAATTTAATGAATTTGCATCAATACTCACCAAAGCTCTTTACATAAAGCTTGTTCTGTTTAATTCTGAATAAGATTGTTTAAAATGGTTGCACTAGTTCCCAGCAGTCTGCAGATGCTACTGATATTTCTGATGTTTCTTTTTTTAATTTCAAGCCAAGGACTCTGCACCGATTATGTAGCAGTTTGAATAACTTTGAGCTTTGCAAAGAAAAGAAACAAAGCTACAGACTGACATGTCTGCAAAAATTCAATTTAATGGTAACTTAAGACTACAAGCTCCAATGTTTTAAGTGCCAACAACTTTGACAGCATTGCAGCGAGGTCAGCTGAAATCACTGAAAGTCAGCAAACAATTAATTTCAGCTGCTGTAACTATAAATTCAAAAATGTATTCCAGACGCATGAAACTGTGAAGCTCTTCTGTTTCTAAAGATCTGCATTTTTATACCACCATCAATAACTCACTAAATCCTGGGTACTAGGATACAGGAAGTTCATTGGAAATTCAGGATGGTATCACTGTGAGTTTTCCCGTCCAGAGACAGAGATCGCTTAAACTCTGAGTCAGTCCCCGCCGTAACTTACTCCGTGGAACTAACCAGCTCTCTGGAAGCTTTTCCTCAACAAACCCACAGTTTGTCTGTCTCTCCTGACTGTCAAGTTCCTCATTCACACAGCACACATCAGAGCCTATTAAGCTTCTAAAATTTACGTTGGGAGAAAAAGATAAAATCCCATTTGGAGAGCAGCTCATCAGTTTATTACCCACCTGTTTTTCTTTTATGCTCATTCACTCATCACTGTAAAGTGATGATGATGGAGTGATCTCTGTGCTGACTTTCAGCTATGAATATAACACCGAGTTGCCTGAGCTAAGAATAAAATCCACTCGCTGTGTATCTTTCTGTCACTGTGGCTCTGTTGTCAATCAGTTCACTGCATCTGAACATGTTCTATTACTGCAATCACTGTGAATGAAAATGAACTGAAATGAAAAAGCATTTATCGGGCAGTAACCTGCGATTAGTCACATTGTTGGAACATTTCTATCGTAGTCAGCATCATGTTGCGAGGCTGAACTTTTAGTTTTAAACACTGGATTAATCATGAGTCTCCTTGTGCTGTCACTCCCTCACTCACTCATCTGAGGAGTGGAGCATCATGAAGCCGCTGCTGTTCGGATTCACATCATCAGGTGCTGTGAGCCTGTAGTGGCACTGGATGGAAAAGGACCATAGGGTTTAAATTAGTGAATGCTGGTGAACAAGGTTATTAGATGTTTAAAAAGCTCCTATCACTTTTAATCCCAGTGATTTTTTTCAACGTTAAATGAGTTTGTTAGTTCCAGTTATTAAAGTTAGACAGACTATGAAGGTACGTATAGAAGCCTATGAATAAATACTTGGGTTGGATATTTGATTTCATTTTTGGTTCCGACAACAACAAATACATGTCAGAAAATCTGTGACTCCAGCAGCGTTGCAAGAAACGGTGTGACTCCAGCAGGGAATGTAGGTCTGCTCTATAATGAATGAGTGGACTGGATTGCATCAAATCCAACAGTGTTGATTTATTGACTCTTTTCTCTGACTTTCACTGCTGCAGGTGGGTTTTTAAAGATAAATCTGCATTTATATCACACATTAACCTTTCTGTCTCCACTGGAATAAAATCCAGGCTCTGCTCATTATTTATCGTTGCCATGGTGAACCGTAGTTTCTTAGCTCGACTGATGACGGCTTATTATACAGCAGTCGAGCAGAGTGAACAAACTCAGAGTTGATTGAATTAACCCCGATCAGCTTTTGCGGGAGTTTAAGAAGATTTTAAGTTTTCAATCTCTGGTTATCCTCAGAGTTCAGGGTTAAATTCAGCGTTTGTCGTAGCGGCTTTCTGGAAGACCAGAATTTCACACATTCATTTGCTGAATGCAGGATGAAGGCGATGTTGGTGACAGCTGTCACACAGAATCCATCACATTTAATTATCGTGATTTATTGTTACTCCTGTGCCATGTAGAAAAAACACTTAATATCTCAGAAAAAAGGACAGATCTGTAGACCAGCACGTTCTTTGAGCGTCGCAAACTTACCAACGCACAGCGTATGTGTGCAGATAACGCGCCTGCTTTCTTCATCGCCCTAAACGGAGGCATGAAAATCACTTGCTCCTTCTTGCTCTGCATGCTTGAACATTTGTGTGGTTTCCTTTCACTCTGTTCCTTGGGGGTCTCACTTCATTTGTGTTACATAACAATGGAAATGACATAATACTGTTACTGGTAGCAACATAGTATGAATGATTTAATAGTCCATAAACACAACGGGTGAAGTGAGACTTCTTGGCTTTATATTAGGCTTCTCAGGGTTTGGGTCTCCATGGCAACAAATAAGAGCCTCCCTCGTAGCCTGTCAGGCCTCTAAAAAAGCCAATGAGGAGTGTGCGTGTGTTTACGCGTGTGTGTGTGTGTGTGTGTGTGTGGGAAGTGAGATAAATGCGGCAGGGCAGAGCAGTGCCTTCATTTTTTTTTTTTTACAATTATTCATGAGTCATTGTCGCTGCCCTTTGTCCTTCATCTCCAACTCTGACCCTCTTTAATGTTGTAGTTTTAGCCTTAATGACAGAGAGATGATTTTGTGAGAGGCTGGGAGAATAGGGAATTGATTACGGTGATGTGGTGAATGTGGTTACTCACTCCTCTTCATGTGCTGACGTCTGCTCTTGTTCGTCAAACTGCACAGTGTCGTTTCGGAACATAAGTAGCACAGGAATAAAAATGCAACATCGCTTACTAACGCAACTAAAGACGTAGTTGATGTTGATACAAACTTCCGATTAGACAGAATATACCAAAGATGTTAGAAGAGAAAAGTGAACCCTGACACACACATGAACACGTGTTCATGCACTCACCAAATGTTCGTGTGCAGCTTCATCAGTGTTGTATTCATGAAGGGGCAGTCATCAGCTGTGACTCCTGACCCACATCATTCACCATCAAATCACCTGCTCTGCCACCAGTGCTGCTCACACACACACACACACACACACACACACACACTGATTAGGTCAAGAATAGATGTTTTGTTCCAAAGATTTTGTCTTATGAAAGTATCTGTGTAGGTCTGTAGTCTTGATATTTTGGGAAATATCAGCGTTCAGATGGGATGAGACCCCTCTCATGTCTGTGGAGTGAATATTAAGTCACAGAAAGCAGCAGAACAGCTGCTGCTGCTGCTTTTTAAGCTTTTAAAACTTTTGATTTCTTAAACACGATTACACCTGTAAAATGTTTCATATGAAACAGTCTTGGGTGGAAAATTACTCTCAATTGCCTTTACTGCACTAAAGTGAACATGTTAGGTTTTCAGAGTTTCCATTAACGTTCCATCCTCTGAATTGCTTGATTTTCAGGAAAAGATTTTGTAGTTAACTGCACATTTCACAGCTTTAGTTGCTACCTCTCAGACAATAAAATGAGAAATACAACATTTGCACAGTGTAGTCTCACCTTTTATAATGCGATCGGGTTTAGATACAGCACATTCTCCTATCAGCTGTCTCCAGTGAACTGACTTCTTGACTTGACTGTAATTGTGATAGTCGGACTGGACAAACCTGATTTCCCCTGGTGGATTTCTCCAGGGAAAGTAGCGCAGGAGAAGCCGTATGAAAAGAGAGATCATCATTACAGCAATTCTGCTCTACTTTTCCATCGTAAAACAATCTAAAGAATTCTCTCCTGCCATAACATCGCACATTCTGTCCTGGGTCCTTTATGATCACACGCCAGTAAGGCTGGTAACCGCAGGTTATGATATGTTCACATGCAAGTAACATTCTGTCAAATATTGAAACCCAAAGATCAGGTTTGGAATGTATTTTAGCTAGAACGTGCTGTGACCTCTGAACTCTCCTGTAGATCATTTCAAGGTTGGACTTTGTGTATTTGCAGTTTCTTTAACACAGTGTTTTCTTTCTTTCTTTGTTTTGTTCTGGCTGTAATTACAAAATGTACACAAGGCAAAGTCTTTATCATTAATATAACAGGATTAATAACAAATGAGATAAGTTAATAGCTCAGCTATTCAGTTATTTGTAGGAAGTGTTATTGGGTAGAAGAGATGATGTCAGTGATGATTCGAGCTCCAAAGGAAAGACTGGATGTGATGCCGACTGAGTGACTGTGCCTTACTGTGTGAGTGAGGCCGAAATGGAGCCCAAGAGAAGCAGTAATCTTCATACGCAGGGATGATGTAGGTGTAGGGAAATGTTTGTGAAGTAGGACAAGCCTGTTGGGGGAAATAGAGATTGATGAGGAGCAAACGCATCAGCACAGGCAGGGTCAGTCGAAGTAGAGGTAGGAACTTTGTTATGAGGAGCCGTGGGCATTTAAGGGAAATTTAATAAGGTTGTGAATAAGCAGGTGACGACCGAAGCTTTCCTTTGCTCTTTATGCTAAAAAAAAAATCCACACGCCTCCAATTTATGAGGCTTGTTTAGTCAAGCATTGCTGTCCTGAGAGTTGGAGTGGAAATGTCAAAGGATTACCTGCAAGTATGAAACTCAGTCTTAACTGCATGATGTGCATAATGATGTTCTGATATTATCGGGAATGGACGGATATTTCCGACTTAGTAGACCTGAGAAGCAGAGATAGGAACCGTTATAAATAGACTCTAAACATGTAAAGTGTGTAGATCTTTCTTCTAATCATAAACTAAAGTATTTTTGAGAAGAGAAAAAGAAACATGCCTGGTCGGCCTGAAAATATGGTGAGACTTAATAAGATTACGACTGCTGAGAAGGATTTTTCTGGTTAACGTTTACTCAGTCGAAATCGATCTGTGGGTCTACAGGTATGGACAGGCAGAGTTTGTACGACTCAAGTTCCAGCTGAACTGTAGGTCGACTTAAACTATTCATATTAAAATTAAACTACTAATATTTGAGATGACTGGTTGAAAACTGACCAAACAAACACCTCATCCTGTATCTTTCAGATCAGCTGAGACTTAAACTTTGGATGCTGCTTCTCTCGCCCTCTCTTTATTTGCAGATATTTGCGCTGGCTGCTGTATAATCGCAGCACTAGATGATCAGCGCGAATGATGCTGCGAGTTTTGTTTGATTGCGTCCAATGTTGTTCGCACAGACGAAGAACTGAGTCAAACATGCAGGATACACAGCAGCGGCAGGTGGATAGAAAAGAAAATTAGCCCGTGGAAAAGAGGGACACAGCGCTCTCACTTTAATTAATCCTCAGACAGACACGGAGAAGGAACAGGGCCGGCTGTTATCATCAAGGGAATTTTTTCCAATGCAAGTCCTCATCCACTTTAAATCCAATATCACTGCACCTACACGTGTTAATTCCTGGGCTTAAGACACTGTGTAAATCTCCCACAACCACCCACACCACGGCCATACTCCTCTGTTGTAGTTGTTTATGCTCGTGTGTGTGTGTGTGTGTGTGTGTGTTCTTTTAGCTGGAAGAAACACAACAAATGAGGAGCTAGAGAGCATGTTGGAGAGTGACAATCCAGCCATCTTTACCTCTGGGGTAAGCCAATCACCCAATGAAATGTGAGTGCACACGAAGCCTGCTGTTAATCTGAGCCTAGTCCTCACTAACACTCCTCACTTAGATCATTATGGACAACATCACCCAGCAAGCCATGAACGAGATCGAGACGCGGCACAACGAGATCATCAAGCTGGAGAACAGTATCAGAGAGCTTCACGACATGTTCATGGACATGGCCATGCTGGTGGAGAGCCAGGTGAAAACAGCGACTCTCTCTCTCTCTGTCTCTCGTTAACCGCCGTTCTTTGGTTTGATTTGATTTGAGCAAACAAACCTGCAAATGCTGCTAAAAAAAAAAGCGTCAATGCACCTGCCTATAAATAGAGCATTTTAAACTCTGAGTTGTGGTTGGATGGGGCTAATACAGTGGTCCAGTAACACGCTGTTTTCCCAACGGTAAAAATCATTAAACAAGCAGCTGCTGCTTTTCCCTATCGTGAAAATAATTCCACTGCACTGTGGCAGAAACTGGCAACCTTTTCATTTACATGCGAGTTGTCGAGGGTACTAGTATAAATGTGGGTCTATGGATGCCAGCAGAGTTGGAAGGGGCTTGTGTTTTCTGCTCCATCTGGATGTCTGTTGACAAAATATCACAGGAAATTCAGAGAGAATTTGGGGGAGGATCAGTTGATTAGAATTAGTCGATATTCTGTATTTAGGATTTCAGCCATGGAGTCATTTAAGGTAGCTGCCACGCTGCGTTCAAGAGCCGAAAAGGAGATGTGGGACTTCCAACTTGGCAACTGACGGTGTTCCTGTTTTGCGGTAGCATTACAATATAATAAATCCTCAAATTGGCTTTGTAAGCTGAGAATTGTTCAGAATTAGTGTCAGTTAAGTTTATCAGTTCCACGTCTGTCACCCAGGGAACAGCGAACATGAGAACATGTTTCCTCCTAAGATGTATGTCCTTATTTTTGTCACGTGTCCTCGTTGCCTGTGCTGCGCTCAGTGAAGGGTAAATCTGCAGGCCCACTGGCTGCATGTGTGTGTCCACTGAACCCCCACAGAGACGAACTCAGACTGACTTATGCAAAAGGAGACGACGCATGAATAGGAAATTCAAAAGGGAGAGTAAATTGTTGCATGTGAGCAGTAGATATGAATTAGAATGACAGCACAATGCGATAGCGGGATTTTTCCTCATGATTTGGGTGTGGGAGTAATACAGTAATTGTTTGTAATAATCGAATAATTCTCTACTATTGTGCATGATTGTTTTAGTCACTTGTCAAGCACATGAATGTTCCAAATGTAAATATTTCATCTAACTAACACTTGGGGGCCACATCATTTAAGATTATTCTTGAGTCTGTTTGTTTTTCTCTTTCTCAGCTTTGCTCTCTCTTCTCCCCGACTCTCTCTCTCTCTCTTTTGTCGTTTCTCTTTTTTCCTTTACAACACATCACTGTCACCACAACAATGACTCTAAGCCCTAGTGAACAGAGAACAGCACTCGCCTTCTAATACAACAAGGTAATTTACCTGTGATTCGCAGCTTTTCTCCTGTTGTATTTCAATCATTGTGGCAGGTTTACCGTCATATTTTCTCAAATGAAAAAGGCTTCTGTGCCAATCAGTGCTCATGAGGCATTCTTTGAGGATTAATGATGATTTTAAACATTGTTAATGACTCTTGCGGCTCAGTTTTATCTTTTCCAAAATCTTCACATCGCACAGTTCTCCACTTCTTAGCAAAATTCTCATTTAATGTTTAATGTATATGAAAATGCTAATGCTAATGAATATATATGTATTAGACATTCATCAGATTTGTGTTCTAATTAAAGACCTTAAACACACAGACCAGCTCTGGTACAGAATGTGAGTTCACCAGTGTAACAATAACACGTCTTATTTCTGCGCAGGGCGAGCTGGTGAACAATATTGAGCGGAGTGTGCTGGAGGCTCAGGAGTATGTGGAGCAGGCAAAGGAGATTATACCAAAATGCAAAAAGTTCAAAAAGACCAGCAGACGGGTGAGATGCAAAATATTCACGGTTTACAAACTGACTCTCACTTCATTATTTTCTCTTTCGTTCTCTCTGTCCTTTCTCCTTTCTGTCTCCTTCTCATTCGCCCATTGTTCCACCTCCATCCACTCCTCCCCCCGTTTCTCCTCCTCCTGCCCACACATCTTCCTCCCTCTTTCTTCTTCCTGTCTGCACGCCTTCCAAACCTCCTCTTTAACTAACCTCTCCTAGGGGGAAATGATAGACCGCATAGAGTACAATGTGGAGCACTCAGTAGACTACGTCGAGAGAGCAGTATCCGACACTAAGAAGGCGGTTAAATACCAGAGTAAAGCACGGAGGGTGAGTCACACATGCAGAAAACACAATGCATGTGCACAAGCATGATATCTCAGAAACATCTGGGATCAGAGGCCTTGCCTGTAGTGCAGTGATTGTCATTAGTGTGCCTGCATGCTCGTGTCGTGGAATCTGCGTGTGTGTCGTGAGTGTGTTTGACACATTGTACAACAATTATTGTAAAAGTACATGTACTTCAGGAGTTACACAGTCGATGTTCCTTAGTGTAACCCAGTGGCACAATAATCGATGTGACTGTACAGGACGCCAGCGTGAGTCAGTTCTAACGCCTGACCACCACCTGAGACACACATTAAATCCAGTTAGCAAGTGAACTGAGAAGTTGAACTTCAGCCGACAACTTAAACTTACAAAGAAATGATGGGTATGTCGAACTATTGCTGCTCAAATGCAAATTTAAAGTTTAGCAAAGTCTGACCGCAACCTTTCTCCTGTGCACCACACTTTATTAATCCAATCTTTCAAGCTGCTATCGTCAACAGGGCTAATAAGCACACTTCAAGCGAGTTTTTAAAAATGAAAAGCAAAAAAAAAACAAAACAAAGAGTAATTCCAAAACTGTCCCTTTCTTTAAAAGCCCTATTACATAGTACGAATACCCAGTGTATGTGCTCAGCTGTGTAAACCAAGATCCAGTTTACAGTAAGTGTCATTCAGTAGAGCTGGTTGTGTTGAGACATCAGACACAAACCACTGCTGGTCTACAGTTCATAAAGTGGGTTATTTAATGGTTTACCTCAACTAATGAAAATGGATCATCTCTTTACTAAAATGAACAACGTCCACCTTAGTAGAACAACTCTGCCACCTCTTGGTTAATGTCTGTACTGACGCTCGGAGGAAGACAAATTTAAAACATCTCACTACAATTAATAATTGTCCACAAGGGTCGTGCATGTGATTATTCCTCCACCAAAAATGAAAGTGAGCATCCGTGCAACAGCGACTTTTCTTTCTCTTCCCTTTCTGTTTCTCCTTCATTCTCTACCACACACACTGAATCATTAATTAACGCTTTGTCCTCCTTGTCCCCCCTCCCGTCTCCCCTCTGTCCAGAAGGTGATGCTGATAGGAGGTTGTATTACAGTATGTCTCACCATCCTCATTATTTCCCTCGCAATTGGACTCAGTTAGGACCCTGTGAAATCCCCACACAGCAGAGCACCGTACCTACAACTATCAGTGCCAAAGAGGACAAAGTACGGCTTAGTGAGCTCTGTAATGGTCCGTCACTTACTGCCCGTGAGCAGGGGAACTGCTCTGAAAACAGTTCAATATGTTTCTGCGCACACATTTTGCACACAAACATTTAGATGCATTTTTTTCTTGTGGTATAAATTGTTTGTGCTTCGAGTTTGTGTTTGTGTTGTCACACACGCCATCATGAGCACGAAGGGCTTTGCATGTTTCTCTGCAAACGACATTAAAATAAATAAAAGTTAATGAGAGTTTTAAAGGATGAAAGAGAACATACCTGAGTGTAGAGTAAGTTCATTATTAGTCAGTCTCTCTCATGTTTATTGATGAGTGAAATCCCACAATGTTTGTGGGATTCAAGGTCCCCGATTATCTGAAATCCATCTATAAATATTACATTTTCATCACACACACCTGCAATTATCTTTTTTTGCTCTTCCCATCTTTGTGGAAAAGTTCAAACAGGCTTTATGATCCCATAAAGGGAGACGATTGAATTTAGATCTAAATATAAAAGACCTGGGGAGACATAACATTTTGTGCTATAGACAACAAAACCATAAGACAGAGACATTTTCAGATATGCCAGTATCTGAATGTTACATCAGCTAGAAAATTCATCCCGGGGATGTTTGAGTTTTACGTAAACCTGTAAAACAGGATTTAATGTGGGACCTCTAATGAATTCGTTTGACAGTTGGAATACACACTTTGCTCAGTGGTAATAATCTACTCCTCAAACTGTTATCTGAAAGCAAATATTGTGTGTGTAAATCCCAATTTTTACAGTTAGTTTTTAAATGTTGGATAATGTCTATTTATAAATGCAAGTTAGGTTTGCTTTAATGCCAGTGAGGACTTTTTTTACAGAAAAAAAAAGAATTGCAGTGGCGCTTATTTCAGCAAGAAACGTCTGCCTCATTCCCTTCCTTGGTATTACCACTAGATGGCGCCAAAACGACCAATTCATTTTTCCAATTTTCCAGTTTTCCATCCCTATTTTGTGAACATAGTGTCTTTAAATATGAGAGGGATTGTTGCATGAACTGTATGTTGTTTAATGTGCTATGAACAAAATGCAGGTTAAAAAGACTCACCGAGTTAAAAGTAAAGACTTTGGGAATGCAACACTCACACTTCTACATCAGACACATTGAAAACACGTGGTCTTTCTCCAAACTGTGCAGCGTCTTTACGCCTGTCTTCAAAACTGCATTTTGTTCCAATTACTGAATATTGTGTACCACGAGGAAGGCAATGTACAAGTCATATTTCTAACATGTTTTCCTCTGCTCCCCGTCTGCTGCTTTGGATGATTCCTTATATGTTCTTGTCGACCCCGTGCAGAAGAAAATAATGATCCTTATATGCTGTGTGGTTCTGGGAATTGTCATTGCTTCCATTGTTGGAGGAACGCTGGCCTGAACCTCTGGCCGACCACAGTCGCACTAAAAACACACAAACCCACATTTTCTGTTTCTGTTCTAATGAATGCAATCTATTACATTTAGCACAAGGTGAGTTACATACTGTACATGACGTTTTACACACAGTGTACAGGGCCAGAAGTGTTTTCGCATGAGTTGCTGTTTTGTAAATGTGTGGTGCTGCAAAATGTTTATCTGAGTGTTGAGTGTTGTCAACGATATGATGTTCCCAAAAGTGAATTGTTGAATGAAAAGGTTACTAAATGTGCGTAACTCTATACTAATACATTCCAAGTTCCAACTTATGACACTTATTCAGTTATAATGTCTTTTTTGTGTTGTACAGGCAAAGTGACAGGCCACTAATGTGCCGCCTCATCTCTGTCGTTTGACCGTTTAGTTACTTTATATTTGCGGGTCTTTTAGCTTCTTTCTTTCTGTCTGATGTCCTCTACCTCCCTCCAACAGCCCTGCATGGTTTAGTTCACCGTGAAGTGGCGTTTTGTTCTCTCTTGCAAAAAGGAAAGACAACGGCTGTACTGATGCGCGGCATGTTTTGCCTGTAGAATTATCAAACTGCCAAACTTTTTTTCTAACGTCATCTCGTGTAGTTCAAAGAACCAACGCTACAGCACCGAATTTCATCTGGCCTTACCAGTTGTGCAGCATTTTTCTAACCGTGGCTCCAGTGTTTTGTGTGCGAGCGAGCGCACGCATGCATGAAGTACAGTCGAAGGAGATGCGAGCGTGTTCATTTGTAGCTACGTGTATGAACTTGCTGAGTACGAGTGATGGAATGAGTGCTCGTTTCTTGCCACCCGTGTCTTCGTTTTGTATGAATTGTAAACTGATATAAAGCTCTATAACACTGCCAGTATGTTCAAATAAGCTGTTAAAATTGGGCCTAGTCTGGTTGGAGTTTCTTTTTTTTCTGGTCTTTAAGTGACAAATCATTTTGTGTTATGTCTTTTTATAAAACCCAAGCTTTAAACAGAGCGTATTCTTCTGTCGAGCTACTTGTGTTTGTGTTTATTTTTATTGGTGAAGTCGACGAGACATTAAAAGCGTCAGCATGAATTCGAAGTAGCCCCGTAAAAGACTCTGATATCTGTTTCCTGGCGACACATCAGACGTGCACAAACTGCAACCATGTTACCATGTTGCCTACTCCACTTGTTGCCTTTGTGTTGTATCGTGATAATATGGTTTTGTTTCTTTCTTTCTTAGTTTTTTTTTTTTGGTTTTGTTTTTGATGTTTTTTTTTGCAAGTAAAGTTTGTCTGAAAAATCACATTCAGAGTTTCTGCTGTGCTTTGCATTTTTGCATTCATGCATCCCCATAAGCAGAATGTTTTTGTCATTCAATTAAAGACTAATGTTAGTGTTTTTAAACTTTCATTTCTCATGATTTTGACAGTTGCATAGACTTTTGCGGTTTTTAAGTGGATCAGTAAGTGCAAACATTGGAGTAATTTGTAACCTGAATTTTATAATACGATAGCCTTTTGCTGACAGAAATATTTATTTATAATAATTCCTAATTTGCTCAGTGCTTTAAAGTCATCTTTAAACAGCACTCTAATGTCAATTCAGGTTGCTTTTTGCGCGTACTGAATGGATTTACTTCCCATTTTGGCAGGGAAAGCTCAGTGCTTTTTTAAACTTCTGGACTCTGCAGTTCCCTTTTCTCACAGTTGAAGTTAAAGTTAACAGTTAAAGCAAACAGACCATGTGCCTCCTTATTTAGACTCGTAGCCTTGTTGAAATATCCACGATGAGTAAACACACATTCGTTCACAGCATTTGTAAATAACATATCTAGGATAATGACACACAAGCATGAAAAGAATCTGCTCCTCCCAGAGTTATCTGGAAACATCACTTCCACATAAGTTATACAACCAGTGCCAACATGCACAATGTGAAATCAACAAAAACAGGCCAATTCAAATAATCTTGTGGTTCCTGGTTCTGGTGCAAAAGAGAAGTTTGTCGTCTTGACATGACGACAAACCTCCAACCTTGAGTCAGAACACCCCAACCCGCAGTAATAAGTCTGCTGTTGTCTTTGAGCCTCGTGGAGCACATTTGTCTGCAGCCGACCCACGGATCGGAGTCTGGCCTTATCAAAAAAACTGTTAAGGAACAAGTTCACACAGACTCAAACACCAAATTCACTTCCATTTCTGAGGACACTTTGAAAAACAGAGCTCGGCTAAAATCAGATTCTTCCAGAATGAAAAATTACGAAAACTGCTTAAATCCACCTAATTCAACTGTAGGATCATTGTGAAAGATGTAATTTGTGTTACTACTGCCCTGTATTATTTTGAATTTGATATTATGAATTGAATATGCATAATAGGCTGAATAACACAAAAACATTTCAATTTGATGCAGTTCAACAGCAGCACAAATGAGTTCTGAACCACTAAAACTAAAGAGTTTATTTATTTATTTATTTGCCTATGACAGGACACTAATTTGAATGAATTTGTTTTAACTAGGTGTATCCGAATACACAGAATGTGCCATGATGCATTTCATTTCTGAATAGATACATTTTCCCATATAAATTTATTTATTTTCTATGACGTTCTTCATATTTGGGGTTTATTGTTCTTCTTCATAATGGCCGGTTTTAGCATTATAAATATATGTTCATATCGTCAGTCTGTACAGTGGCCAGTGAGCAGAGGCTGCTGAATGTGGTTTAATTGTCCTGTGTGCTTAAAATAAAATCTCCCCTTTAAAGAAGAATTTAGTCAATAAATGACCCGAACTAAAATGGCTCCTACTCATCCAACTCTACACAACTGCTATGAAATAGTTAGATAAATGTACATGCAGACCAAACTTTATTATCTGCATTTTCAGTCTTTGTTTTACATCATCAAGGGGAATCATTTTGATTTGCTCATGTTATTACGTTGATACAAAGTATATAAGCCTATATAAATGTTAATAAAGAGTCAACAGTATATAATAAAGGGTGACACAGATAATGTATTTAATAAAAAATACACTGATATAAGAAGAAATTAAAAAATGAGAAACAGTTAAAGTACTAAACAAATGAAAAAGCTCTCCAAACCCCACAAAAACAAAAACAAAGACTAATAACAAAGACTCAAAAATGACGTGTTATTCATAAGAATTTATCAGTATTTGTGAAGAAAGTGTACATTAAGAAAGTGTTAATCATCTTACCACCATGAGTATATAATTATTACTTCATGTAAATGGACTCAGTGTCTAATTAACAAAAATCTAAACGTTAGGTCATCAGTAGATATTCAGACCCATCTAAAGAGGAGGTTGGGGTGTATGGATTTGTTAGCGAAGCACAGGACTTGTTGTTTTCAGCTGTGTACATGTTGTGTTGCAAAGTTTAATGCCGAAGCATATTTCAGAGAGAACGTTTGCAACAACCAACACTTGGTCCTGACTCATTGACCTGGGAAGAGGTAGAAGCGCTTTGTCAAAGTGCATCTGTCTTTGGTTGGCATCTGTCTTTTATCCTGAGTGGAAAAATCTTCAAAGCGTTGCATGACCTGGGTGGTTAAAACCAAAGGCACAGCAGGCACAGGTAAGACTAATGTGAGAAAGCATCATTACCAAACATACAGGAAGTGTTCAGGTATTAGAAATTCACTGTGCAAAACATACTTTTCTGAATAGTTCTTCAATGTCGTCCTCTCGGGCGGAGGCGTCGAACACATCAGCAAGATACTGGATAAGGAAAGATCCAAGTTCCTTATGTCTGTAAGCCACAGTATCTGGAGCAAAATCATAAAAACAAAATCTGTTCATTAGTCACAATTGTTACCATAACTACCTGTTTAAACTCTGCAGATGTAATGGTGTTCTTAACAATTAATTCACAACAGTTATTAATTGATGCTATTGCTAATGTAGTCAGACTCACCCGGAGTGCTGGAGAGAAGTGAAATGAAGTCCTTTTCTTTGTGCACACAACGCAACGAGTCATCCTCAATGTCTAGGTCACTAACAGGCAGGTCTGAGCGTGGCGGCTGCACGTCGTCACTGACCACAGAGTCGCTAACCAACACAGAGCCGTCATCCTCTGAAACACGTGACACGTTCAGTTCATTGCGTTGATAATAAAGCAAACGGGACCTTCGTTCGGCAGACTTCTAATGAACCTGAATTATGTTTTCGATAGACAGTGTAAGGTCAGATGGGCATCACCTCCTCTGCAGGCCTGGATGATGATGACCTTGGGTTTGTTCAGCAGCGCTGGACATTTCTGTGAACCCAAGTGTGTGTAGATGTTGTTGACGGGGAACTCGTCGGGATTCTTATCGCCATGTGTCCAGTTGACACCGAGGACAGCTCCCAGTTTGCCGTGAGACATAATAACCACAAACACGCTGTCTGTCTCTTTGAGTTTGGGATGTTTGGAGAACTTCACCAGAGCGTTATCCATTCCCTTTCAAGAACAGGTCAGCTGTTATTTATGGTTGTTACCCAACTCGTCTGACAAAACTGAAATGTTATTTTGCTGTTTCACGTGTACCTCTGCTGTGAGGTTTTCGTGTTTCACCACCTCGTATCCCAGAGCTGAAAGCTGCTTCTCCATGTTCACCTCGTCTCTTTCAGCTCCGCTTCTGTTGAATTTCTTATTAGTAAAGACTTTGTTACATATTAGCAGGGCCACACGGTTCCTGAAGGAGGCTTCTGACACAGGGTAAACCTGACAACAAAAAATAAAAAATTAATTTCTCAACAGACATACTTATTAGCATAAAATATATCTACAGTAAACACATAGCATATTTTAGATTTATATTTCAAATCAAGGTAAATTAAAAGCATGTATTACTTTCCCGTGATGAACTCTTTTACTGAGATTTAGAGAACCACTTTCATTTTTTGTATTAAAACAGTTTAATAATGTGTGAACACACAGAAAAGACACATTTAACAATCAAATGGTTACGGATGACTAACGCTGCCATCATTGCGTTTCCCTCTGGCTTGGGGTGGCGTGCTCTCCTTTGGGGTCTCTGCGACATCTGAAGTGAAACACAACATCACTGTCACATAACTGTTCAAAATAACTGGACATGATAGTTTTAACCGGTGGTTGGAGGACAAGCAGACTCCACCATCAGCTTCACCTTAATATTAAACACATGGTAGGATTATCATCTTCTCTAAGAGTTTTAACCTTAGGTGGTACAGGTGTACCTAATAAAGTGGTCAGCGAGTTGGTTGCTATAGTTGCTTTCCAAATTAAAATGCACGAGTTTCAAACGCTACAGTAAATTTTAAGGGTTAATCAGCTGAAATGCAGTGTATAAAAAAAATACAGACTAAGCTACAGAGTGTAGTAAATATAATCTGATAATATACTCTGATCCATAAGCCCAGTACTGACAAAGGACACGTATTTTTTATGTCTACACACTCACACTGTTATAAGAGCATAAAGAATTCGATCATCTCACCTGAAAGAACATGCTGACTGGGAAACAGCTCCGAAAAAAGTTCAGGATCTCTGGATTTAATGTGAACGATCATACTCTTGCTGGCTCTGTCTCCTTTCCTCTTTATGACATCGAAGAGTGCGCGCGCCATGTCTGCTCTGCCGGTGTTGTCCTCCAGCACGGAGTCTTTCTCCCCATCATTCAAAATACCGTCGTCCAAAAGGTCGTCCAGGAGCTGCTTGACAACCGTTTTGGAAACCTTCTCCACAAACTTGTTCCTTGTTTTGGAAAGCTCCTTTTCTAGAGGAAGGAATAGAAAGCGTCACCGCTCAATTTGGAAACGTCGAAGGAAAGTTTTGAAGATGAATAAGACTATTTTAACCCAACACCAACTATGCCTCTACGCTTGTGCAAGTTAATTAAAGACCATTAAAATCTCACCCGCCATTTCTCACAAGGCTTGTCTCGCAGAGCTATTTATTGTTGGATGTGACAAGTTTTGCCCTCAACCTGCCAACTTGCAAGACAAACCTGATGCAAGCCTGCTCCTATCAGCAGTTCCATGTAAGTCTCCAAACTTGTAACACCAGTAATAAGATGCAGGGTGTGGCCCAAACTAAAAAACACCACTGCACAATTCAAAAATGTTTAATTTCCAGTTCTTGAGTCCACTTTGTCAGTTTCCCTGATCTGATGATGGTCAACTGTGGACTAACTCTTCACAGCTTCATTCATTCTGCAGCAGACCAACGGATGTGACTAATGCTCAGCTTGTCAAAGGTACAAGTTCAAACTTACTCACAAATCAAATAAACTTTCTTTTCTTAGCACAGGTTGAACAGCTACAGTCACAGAAAATGATATTAGCCTTTAGCAGTTTTAAGATTTTCATCTTTATTTAGTTAAGGCAGAAATCAAATATATGTATAAATATAAAAAATGAATAAACAAGTCACAACTATTTGCAGTAAGTGACAAAACACTTTGAATAAGAAATAAAAAATCTGAAACTGTATTTACAATCAAATTTACATTGAATCATTTGGTAGGTGCTTTTCTCCAGTGAAGCAAAAATCTGAGTCAGGAAGAAAACCTAAAACCAAAGTGTGATGCCATGCTACGTTTGTGGAACGAATGAACCAATCACTGAGCTTTTACTGGAGATCTTGTGGGATTTTGCTGTGTGGGGAAGGGACCACTGGACTGACAGAGAGGAGGTGGAAAAACACCTGACTTAAAATGAAAGTAAATTCAGGAATAAATATGTCAAATGTTTTCAATAGGGTGGTGCCCGTAAGTAAAAGGTCACCAGCACGGCAACCCGGGAGTTCGGTTAATGCTGGTATTCCTGCGCTGTGCATCAATGCAGAGATGTAACTGGACTGTTCTGCTCAGAGAGTGAGGAATTATTGATGCTTTAACACGTTGTCTGGATATATTGAAATATTGCTCGTCCTGTACACGATCAGTGTCAAGAATAAATTAGTTTGAGATTCCTTCAGCTCCCTAACGTTCGGTAACTTACCCAATGTTCTTATGGATCACTGCTTAAATTCACAGGGTGCCGACGTTTCAGTCAACCCAGCAAAGGTAAGCTGCTCTGAACGATGCTTTGTTAATCCTACATTATGTTTTGATGATTATTTCTTGAAAGTTAGGATGAAACTACAGTAGTGCTGTTGAGAACTGTGGACATTTCTTCCTCTTTGACTGTGATGATTGTTAATTTCCTTATTAAGTCTGGAATTATTATTATTAATAATATATTCAGTGCATGGACAGAAGTTGCACCATTACATGGCAGCAGCTGTCTCGCAATATGACTTGAAGCAAAACAAGCTGCCCCAGTCTGGAAAAGGTCTGAGTTAAAGAAGGTTTCTGCCGACCTACAACTGCCCTTTTCCTAACTCAAGTCTTCGTTCAGCGAGTGAAACACTTGAAGCAAGTGCAGAAAGATGTTCTAACTGCTTCCCTCCCCCTGCATCTATGGATGTTTACAGACTATTGAAGGTTTTACACTTGTTCTTGTTATTATAAATTTGGTCATCCTGCTGCCTGCTCATTCATTGGAAGGAGATCAGATAAAGGAGTCAGGTGTATTTTACGTGGAGGCCAGTCTTTCGATAGGCAGGGTTTTTTCTCCGGGGTTAAAATGATCTGCACGGGTCCAGTGTCTCTCTCTTAACTAATGGTGAGAGGTCAGCCCCAGATTTCTTTATGTTTGTCAAAATCTCCCCATCTTCCTTACATCAACCTTTTTCAGAAAACTGGATTCCATGATATTGTCATAAAAAAGAATCTCTCGAGCTCACCTACAGAAACCCAAATACTACCCACGTTCAGGCACTGTTACTAGGCAGCAAATGGGGGTTGATGCATTGGAACACAGGTCCTGAGACTTTGGCCTCTGGCTCCCCTTTGTGGTGGAAAATGTGGTTACAAACTCTCAGGCTTTGCTGTTTTCAAAATGGGACAATCCCAGCAACTTGGCTCACTTAAGTTTTACCGTAAGGAACTCTGTCAGGATCTTAAATCAGATCTGGAAGGTGCTTTGTTTACCAAGGACATTTCAGGCTCACCCCTATTTGTTATGATCATTCTTTTATGCCACCATGATCAGATGCAGTTTACCACGCCTGGAGAAGGAAGGGTATGATCACCATCCAGGATCTGTTTATGTTAACTAGGCACCGCCATGTCTGAGACAGTTTGGACCGAAAGCTTGTCCAGAATACGCTCTCGTTCAATTGACAGCAGACACCAGCTGATTCAGTTTAAAGTTCCTTGGATCACACTCCTCCAAGCCCAAACTCTATCACCTCAATGCGACGATTGTAAAGAGACTGTGGGGTCCTTGTCACAAATGTTCTGGTTCTGTCACATACTGGCACAGTATTGGTTGGACATTTTGGCTTGGTAGTCTTTGGCGTATGGCAGAGCTGAACTCTCAATCTTTGGCAGCTCAGAGTTTGTACTGCATCTGCCCACAGGGATCCATCAGTCCGGGAGGCTTACGATGACTGTAGCCCACACTCAGCATTAAAGTGGGAATGGCCCTTGATGTTGTGGACAAATTAGTTCTGTGGCCCCATCCATGCTTAACACACAGAATGTCTGTAAAACTATAAAACATAACCAAATCCCTGCAACAACACAACAAGCCGGGTGTCATTTATAGTCGTTAATCAACTTATGATTGAATAAAAATTGCTCTTTTACAAGTATCTTAGCTTCTTGTCTGTGTGCTTCAGCATCTTGTACTCCAGAGCTATGAGCTGATTAACCATGTTCTCCTCCTCTTCCTTGGCTCCTGTTCCTCATTAGTAATAACCTTTGTTAGATATTAGATAGATAGTTTGGCCTTGGAGACTTATTTCTATGACAACAGAAGGTTTTTTTTTTAATAATCAAGACTCAAATTAACAACCTAACATGGAAAACCTGGTTATCTGTGTATTAAGGATGGGGCCACAGAACTAATTTATTCACAACATCAAGGACCATTCACACTGTAATGATCAGTGTTGGGAAACTATAAAAACTATCACAGTCATTTCTGTTATGAAATAATTGCTCCTTTGAGGTCTGACTTCTTTTTAACACACACTAGGATGTAACACAATATCTCAGGTGAGATGCACTGCAGAAGGTTTCAGAGATGATGATAAAACATGTAGAAACTAGAAAATCCACCAGAAACATTCAAAGAAAATGTTTTTATGCTGCTTTGCATGTTTTGCTTCTAAATTACAGCATGTCTTTATTTAAACATGTACTGCAGAGGTCAGCACTGAAATTCCTGTTTCATGCCTTTTATATATGCAATGAACTTCTTATTAATGCAATGTGAGTATGACTTTTATTTTCCTTTAACAAGAGACTACAAAAAACATAAATGTAAGACAACTCAAACATCTGCTGAGCTAGTTGCTCTTCACATTTATTATATTTATTGGATTTAGTTTTATTACAAATGTTCAGTTTATATCTTTGTTTTGTATAAAAATATGAATACAGTACATGGATGCATTAAGAATCTTATATTAAGCTTAGTAATGGTCAGTAAACAGCTCTTTCAAATATAACCAGCCTTTTAAATGACCATTAGCAGTTGTTAACATGCCCTTAATGATGCTTCAGTCGGGGCAAACTGCGAGGCCGAGGCGGGACGGCATAGCAAAAAGTCAGACGCTACCAACCCACCTTTACACTCCTGATGACAAACAAGTACTGGCCATGTCATGGGCAAAATCATAAAAAACATTAAGAAGTAACATAAAAAGTATAAATGTGTATACAAAGTCGGGGTTAAACTCGCTAAAGCGCCTTCTCAAAGACCTGGGAAGAAGTAGAAGCGTTTGGGAAGCGTGCATCTGTCTTTGGTTGGCATCTGTTTTCTCAATGAAAAATCCTCAAAGCGCTGCATGACCTGTGAGGGTTGAACAGTGTGTGAAATTAGGCAAAGATAAGACCAATAACACAAGAGGGTCGTCTTTAGACGTGATATTTCCTTTCACTCCATGGACGTAATGAGGGTCAACTGAAAACGTACCTTTCTGAAAAGCTCATCGATGTCATCCTTATGAGCAAAGGTGTTGAAAACCTCAACAATAAACTGGATAAGAAATGACCCATGGTCCCGTCTCCTATATGAGACAGTATCTGCAGAAACAGAAAAATAGATTTGGATTTTACTACATGCTGCGTATTCTCTGAAGATGATTGGTGTTCATCTCCTTATGCTGGCATTAGAACGAGACATGACATTTTAGTGAACTGACCAGGGGTGCAGGAAAGAAAGGCAATAAAATCCTTCTCTTTGTGCACACATTGCAGACTGTCTTCATCTAGGTTGTCCACACCAGCAGGTGCAGTTGGACCTGGCTTTGGCACTTCATCGCAGACCACAGCACTGTCTGAGCTAATCAGCACGTATCCTTTCTCATCTGAAACATGGGAGGAACTTTAAATACACTTCATGAGGACAGCATTCACTTAAAGACAGCAAAAAAGACATATCCAATGAATCCGTGCTAAATCGCAACATGAGATGGGCGTCACCTCCTCTGCAGGCCTGGATGATGATGATCTTGGGTTTGTTCAGCAGTGCTGGACACTCCTGGGAACCCAAGTGTTTGTAAATGTTGTTGACGGGGAACTCATCGGGTTTCTCGCCGCCCTGTTGCCAGTTGACACCGAGGACAAGTCCCAGTTTACCGTGAGACATGATAACAACCACCACACTGTCTGTCTCTTTGAGTTTAGGGTGTTTGGAGAAATCAACGAGAGCTTTGTCAATGTCCTAGAGGAAAAACAGGTCCAACGTCAGTTACAGTGTTATTAAAAGAGCAATAAAAAAACATGTTTTTTTGGGGGGGGGGTCTTTTACATGTACCTCTGCTGTGAGGTTTGTATGTTTCACCACCTCATATCCCAGAGCAGTGAGCAGCTTCTCCGTGTTCACCTCATCTTTCTCAGCTCCACTTCTGTTTAGCTCCTCATTGGTGAACTTTATATTAGTGATGAGCAATGCCACGCGACTCCTGATGTTGTTTTTGGTCACAGGGTAAATCTGAAAGAAGTTTTAAGAAACATTTAAGAAATCTTATCATGATTATAAGAAATGAATGTAATACATATGTTCCATTTGAATTTTATTAATGACTTACACTTTTATCGTTCTCTTTCGCCCTCCAGAATGCCTCAGTTGTAGGGATAAGTGTGGCTGAGCACTCCACAGGATCTTGTGCTGGAACTGACAGGACATTACAACTCAGAATAAGGTCATTTGGCTTTTGGATACATGCGTGGTCATTGCAGTTCAAAGTACAATATCAAATTTATCTCACCCGGTGGTGCAGGCTGAGTGGAAGTCAGACCCAATTCTTTGTAGAGGTTTGGATCTCTCTGTTGAAGGTGATCGATCATCTTCCTGCAGGCTTCATCTCCTTTCCTCTTCACTGTCGGCGAGACAGCGTGCCTTGTCTAATCTGCTACAATTCTCCTCAAGTATTGACTCCTTCTCCCCGTCATTCAAGATGCCATCTTCTAAAAGGTCATCCAGGAGCTGTTTGAGAACCGGTAGAGAAATCTTGTCCACAAACGTACGCCTTACCCTGGCAAGTTCCTTGTCTGTAGAGAAAAAAAGGAACCATGGGAATTGCACTGCTCGCTGTGGCAAGTTTTGTATAATGGGTAAAGAATAAGCGCACAAAACAAAATGCTGCAACTTCAGATGATTTCAATAAAGGATCTAGGCCCACGCCCTAAAATGCCCCATAGTTTAGATTCCCCCCTCCCCGCTCCTTAGCCACAAAACAAAAAATGATTTTTATGTATTTTTACTATTGATTATACAAAAATATTGTGATTTATACTGATATTTATGTGAAAAATGAAAACCGATTAATTTTGGACACATGGCAAACAATAAAGAACATGTTTCAAAAGTTACACTTGAAAAAATCACATGAACTCAATTTGCGATTCCACAGAAGTCAACCAGGTCAGGTCAACTAACCACAACTGAGTCACGCCTTTTCTCAAACAGTTTTAGGCCTGAGGATTATGACTAATGTTTGAATGTGAATGAAACCGTTGACTGATGGTACAACATGCATAAGCGTTTATAATTTTCAAATCTTCAAACTCAAATAATAATGTTACACTGTCATGGTATATGAGCATATGCACCTCATCATGCAGGGGTTGAAGGACTGACTGATACAGAGGACGAACAATACACGGGCCTGGCCCTGCTGTATTAATAAGACAACATCAGATTTACATTTAGTCAGGAGACAAACAAAATGGCTCCAAGCGACGACACTGGAAACTAAGTGCTGTTAGAGGAAACTGAGTTTTGTGAGTCGTAAGCCAGATATGAGCAAAAAAAATAATAACGAAATCTTAAATGCACAGGAAGCTCATAGACTGGGAGGCTGCTGAGTTTGATAAAGTTTATGACGCAAAACGAACGAATGTTTCCTGCGTCGAGGCCTGTTCATCGAACCGACGTGGATAAAGGATGTGAGCACAACGGAGCCGGCAAAGTGAAAGTAGACGCCAAGCCGCCAGCAAACATGACATTAATACAAGTTATGGTTTCCTGCCAGATGCATACTCGCCTGCCATGGCTCAAATCTCGCCCCACGTCAGTTTGAAGGGAAGAGCGTGAACCGAAGTCTGCGCGCCTCGGCTGAAATCGTGCGCGGCGCTGGATGCGTAACGCGCGATGGTCTCGGTGTTTCCTGCTTCCTGACGCCTGGTAACGGTCACAGCCGTGTGAATCAGACTGTAACAATAACTCACGACAAACCTATCATAAAAAGGGATATCAAAAAAAAAAGAGAAGGAAACACAGGAATAAAAAGTGAAGTTTATTGTTCAAATGAATGTTCTTACTATAAGTGGCTGTGTTTGAAATGTTACAAATCATACACAATCCATTATGCACATCAAATTCCAACTGAAGAAGTAACTCACAAAGTAATCGTCCATTATATATTACATATTCCTGGATCAGGTTTTGTTCAGTCAATCAGAAGCTGGATGAGAAAACAGAGTAAAGCGGGAAGAGGTGAAGAACAAGCAGGGCCTAGGCCTTTAAGGAGCCCGAGTTCCTGAACTACAGGATGCATTTAAAGTCCTGTTCATTTTATCCTGTTTTCCTCCACAGCTTTGGCTTAGTTTCATATGATTCTGCAAACCATGATAATTTTTTTTAATCCTCCTACAACTAGCATGTCAGCAAATGATTAAGTGCAAACGTCCACAGTTTAAACAGGTCTCAACTACGTGTTTTTGAACAAAACAGTTTATTGTTTCTCTGTCATACACTCTTTAACATCTACGAATTATTTCACCCCATCACATGCACATTCATGCAACTATGTCACCTTGTCTGCTGTGAACACCTCTACATAAATACAGTCTGTTCAGACAGTGTTCACAACACACAGGCATTATGTGGGACCAGGTTAGCTTTCACCTCTCTGGTTTCATCAGACAAAGGTTTGGTGACCCCCCAAAGATCCTGAGAGGCCTCCTGCAACTGCACACTGCAGACTGGAATCCAACTGGGCAATTTGCTTCTGCATGTACGTAGAAAATACATTACTGCAAAACATCAGAGCATCATTGCTTGATGCCATGAATGCTGCATGTGATAACAGGCGCACACAGGGGATGGAGACGGCACATTACACAGTTTTTACCTGTTGTGTTAAAGGGAGAAGATCCGAATTTACATTTGGTCATTTGACAGATGCTTCAATCCAAACTGACTTACAAGCGAGATACAAAGCAAGCAAAAGTAAAAACAAAGTGCGATTAGGGGAAATGTTTCAGTTTTGTAAGACTTAAAACCAGCTAGAAAGAAAAAAAAACATTTTCTAAGTGCAGAGGAAGCTGCAAATTAACAAATTCACAATTAAGAGTGAGGCTTCTGAGCGTGTAGCTCATTCCACCAGGAGCTGAAGAACTTTGCTTGGGATCTTTTGCTCTGTGCTGTCCGGACCACCAGACTCCACTCGCTGGCGGACCAGGTGGGCGAGAGGGACTGTGGACCAGGGCTGTGGTGGGTCCTCAGGTAAGAAGGGGCTGAGCTGAGTTGACCACTGTCAGATGTCACGTAACAGATCTGTGGCCAAAAAGACGACAGCAACATGATGTTCTACGATTCTTCTTTTTTTTTTTTCGCTTTAACATATATTTGTTGGATGTTAGGTTTGTTAGGTGGATAGTAGAGGAGGTGGGAACTGGGCGGAGTCATGGGGATGTGATGTGCACAATAGTAGCATGGAATATGGGAGACAGGTTAGGCCTGAGGCATCCTCCTCTGTTAAAAGAAGACTCTGTGTGAACATATATGCCTCCTTGTACTGTTTGTCTTCTCTGTTTGGTTACCAGACCTCAGGACTCACATTTTGGACTGAGAAGACTGAAGAAGCTGCTCGGATGAGTAGTGAAATTACAACAAAGAAGAAAGAAGACCAGTGGACACGACTGAGAGTCTTCACAGACCTCATGGACATTTCATTTCGGCAGGACTGACTTATTCATTAAGCCACGGACTTGGTTTTGAAACATGACTCCTAGTCAGGCCTTTCCTTTTGCCAGTTAAAAAATATGCTGTTGTGCTGAAAGTACAAACTGTTTTGACAGATTTGTTAATGTAAGAGAAGTTTCAAGAAATTACTTAAAACTACTGACTACAACCGTAATGGTCTTTTTTCTACTAAAACCTTTTTATATTACGGGGGAGGCAAATTTTGAATTTGCAGCACTCAGTCATCTTCATTGGTCATTATTCAAGCTTCAATTTCTGTCCATAACTCCTTAGCAGTACAGAGGAGGGTGAGTGACCATTATTTCTCCTCTTGAGACACTGTGGCTCAAAAAGGACAAAATCACTGACAATCATTTATCAACAGCATCAGATGTCATTGTTTTTGCTATTGACTTTTCTACCGTTTTTTTAATCTAACACTTAAACTGAATCTTGTCTAATGAAGTCAAAAATGACTTTCATGTTTAACTTAAAGATAATATGCAGCGCTCAAAGTGAAACAAAAACGGTTCCTGCACAACTTTGGGGTGATGTGACACTTCAACTAGTTAATAGTAACTAATAAAACTAATAGTTTTATTTTTTATCACATGGTGACAGTAAAAGACTAAACTTGCTCTGTAATTTCGACAATAAAATACGGATCATGATATAACGTCAAAACAGGTAAAAAAAAACAAAACATGAGCGTAGAGGTCTAATATTGGTAATATTTTAACATTATTTTGTTATTTGCACCTGATTTAATGCAGGTAAATACAGTCCAGGGTCGCGCGTCCCACTGCGCACACAGACCTGTTGCCTTCAGTAGGAGGAGAGGAGAACAAAACATATTGTTAGTCAGTCATATGAAATTACAAAAATAAAAATAAAAATAAAAACTCTGCCCCGTGGTTGCTGGATTGTTCGATCCACTTAGACGTGGCGGACTGAAGCGGACGCGGAATCACGTGATCCCCGCTGCGATCCTCAAACTCAGCTTCAGCTCGTTTTTGCTGTCAGCAAACCCCATGGAAAGAGCAAATCTAACCATAACTTTTCTTAACTTTTCATTGAAAATACACCATTTGCTCTGGTTCTTACTAAATCTCGCTAAAACCTACGAAGCCCAGCTGTTCTGGGACATTGTGAGCAGCAGGTTTTCACCATCTTCAGTGATTTGTGGTTGGTTTTGGTCGTTTCGCTCATGGTTTGACATTTAAATGAAATGATTTCCCACACTGTCCCCCTCCACCACATGCTGACTTTGCAGTCGTTGTCTCTGAGATGCTCACAGTAATGGACCAGTGTGTCCCTGACTCATGGACGTTGACAGGCCCCATCTCACCTGTTCAAGCAGATGAAGACAGACCCAGCTGAGAAAACAGAGTTGGATCTCTGTCTTGCAGATGACTGATCATCTTCCTGCTGGCTTCGTTCCCTTTCTTCTTCACAGTGTCAATGAGCTGGCGTGCCTTGTCTTCTCTGCTGCAGTTCTCCTCCAGTATTGAGTCCTTCTCCCCGTCATTTAAGACACCATCTTCTAAAAGCCCGTCCAGGAGCTGTTTGAGAACCGGTACAGAAATTTTTTTCACAAACTCGGTCCTTATTCTGGCAAGCTCCCCATCTGTAGGGAAAAAAAGGGACCATAGGAAATACAGTGTTTAAGGAAGTTAAAGATTGACTGTTCTGAATCCTCTTGACATGTTACCAATAAAGTCTGCACAATCTGGTAAGTTCTGTATCTCTATAATAATCATTAAGACTCAAAAAGAAAGCAAACAACAGAGACAGCCTAAAAATAATGTGCACCACCCACGTTTGACTCCTTAGAGTTTAGAGTCCTTAAAATGATTTCATAACCATGGCCTAAAGGGTTTAGTTAAGGACGAGTACATACTACCCGTTGACGCTGCCCCACAGCTGGGCTTTTACTGTATGGACGCTCAGTTCAACATCATGGTAAACTACAACCTCAGTATTAATAGTTACAGTATGAAAATGACTTGACACAGACTCTATTACTGCGCTGTTCTACTCGGATTTTACCACTCTACACAATAACGAGGCCACTGGGTGTATTATTTACAAAAACAAATCTGAATGTAAAACAAAATCAAAACATAAAAGAGTGAACTACAGGGAGCTTAACGGTTTTCACAGTGAGGACCGTTTAGCAGAACATGCATCTCCAGAGTGTTTTTATACACAAAGTGCTGCAAATATATAAACCACACAGGCGTTTATTCCAAAACCAAAATATGCGTGTGTGCTTCGTTTCCTGTTGTAAAAATGAAACCATATGTTCTAAACCCTCCGAACTCTCGCTTTTTCACTATGATGATGTGAGACAATGAAACTCCTCTTCGTCTCAACCCCTACTTTTATAACCTGCGTTTCCCACTTCATTTCGATTTAAAACGTCCCTCATTCGTCGAATATTGATTATCTTTTGATATGTTGCCCTTATCTTAGCTGATTTCATGGCGATCACTTATTATACCGGCTCGTTTATTTCCTGGTCGATAATTTTGATGCTGCAGCTGCTGCGGCCCGCGCAAAGTTGAAAGTGACTCTCTGTTCAGCAATCATATCTCAAATGTTACCGAAAGAAAATCATATCCTAATCACATGAAACTAAAACTTATTATTTAATAAATGCATTTAGAACCAATCTTACCTGCCATTGCTCACAAACCTCGCGTCACCGAAACGATTAATGTCTAAACATTTTCAAAGCAACAGTAAACTCCTGCGTAAAAGTGCGTAAAACCATCTGAATATAATCGGTCTGTTTTTGAAGTTATTGTTATAGGAGGCAACGAAACCAAGTCAAACAAAACGGAAATCACTGAGATGACGCCTGTGGTTTCAGTATCATATATTTTTCCTTCCTTCGAGACTTCTGCTCCACAGAGGCGGGAGGGGCCAGAGAAGGGAGGGAAAAAAACATGCGAGGGAAAAATATATTTTGTGCTATTTAGTATAATGCTCTGGATTTATTGTCTTTTGTTGTTGAGTGTTTGACAGTAGCTTTCAGGCTCTGTCTCTTGCAGCTCAAACAAAGCCTCCACTCAGTATTTAAACGACTGCTTCGACACACGACGACGTCTGGACGTTTTTTTCCTTTCTCCATCTCCAGATTAATTCATAGACATTCGATCTCTGTGCGCAAACGTCACTGTCAGTGTGTTATGGCCTCGGAGACGCGCACACACACAGCGACACACACACACACTCACATTAAAATAAAATCTCAGCGTTGCTGGTTAAAAGATTTAGAGCCACTGAACAATCCATTTAGTTTTTAAATTAAATATGTTTGGCCATCATGCAGCATGTATAACTCCAGAGTTTTTTTTTTAAAGATTATTATGGATGCATAATTCTGCATCTAAATTATTATGGATGCATTTGTAAATGACAATAGTCGTACTCTGCTTTATGTTTCCAGCAGGCCTGGTTATGTGCTTCTTCCACTAATTTGTATATAATAGATCAGGATAAGTTACGTGATCTAATTCACATTGAAAGTGAAATGCATTTGCATCATCTCTGAATCCAAAGTGAGCCAGCAAACGTCAGGGGTGTCTGCATATATGGGCCTATAGTGTCACTGTACGCATGCTGCGTATTCCGGGTTGTATGCACACAACTTACTGGATGATTTCATAACACGAGGGACTGGGAGAGATCACATTTCATACAACACAATCAAATTTAGTATGTTATTTAATGTGTTATTTATCTAATATTCCCTAATGAGCTGCACAAGTTCTTCAGCTACCAGCTTGTGCAGGTTACCCCATCTAGTAGTAAGCACAATGAGCTTTAATAAAAAATAAAAAGTGTATTTTTAATAACTCGGTGCATTTGCTTGCATTTTTTTGTAAATGTATTCTGTCCATATTACATAGAGTGGATCCTACTATGAGACGCTGACCAAATGTTTCCCCATGACAGGATTATGAATAATCACAATGGTGCGTAAAAGTGTTCTTCATGTTGAGAGCTGAAAGAATTTAAAAGCAAGAATAAATCGAGAGCAGGAATAAATACTACGGATTAGTAATCTGGTTACGGATTACTCGTTTGTCCTCTTTGATCCTTCCCGGGCTCCGTAGTTTCCTATAGCGTGAGATTGAACCTGAAGCAGTGCGACCGCCAGGTGGCGACAGACGAACACAGCCTCCGCTAAAGCCCGAGCGAAGAAGACACCGTGAAATGACTGTGGACGGAAGCTAGCGGCTCGGCTAATGTAAACACCAACCGACAGTACATTGGAAGTGGAGCGACGACAGCGTTTTTTCATATTTTTTTGACACTGCGAATGAAAGTGTATGTTGACAATTTCATCTTAATTTACATAACGTTATAATATCTAGTTGCCTTAGCTCTCTCCGTTAGCTCACACTGACAGCTAGCTTGTTCGTATAGTAACGCTAGCTTGTTGATTTCGCGTTTTAAGTTTGATAAACCTGACAACACATACCTCTCAGTAACTCTCACCAAGCTAAGGGATATCACTGCTGTGAGAGTATAGTCATATTTAGAGTTATCATAAATTCATGGAAGTTGAGGTCTGTGGGTTTTAGCTAGCTAATGCTAACAAGTTGATAGGTCAAAGCTGGACATTCCTTTGGTCTCTGTGGCCCCGAAAAGTGAGCGTTGTTAGAGACACTATGGCTTTTATCACCCAGTGTAAGAAACATGCCACCAAGACGAATTAGATCAGTGATCAAATACGTGTGGTACGATTTTGACTCGACTAGGAGGTGGAAAATTGTTAGCAGTCTTAAATTTCTGAATTATTTAATCGAATGTAAAACTTGACAACGTTTTCCGTGTGTTTTCACTGCGTCCTTTTTGTTCTGGCTGGCGAGGTTTTAAAGTTTTCTGTTTGCTGCCATCTCTTCCTCAGCAGATTCCCTGACTTTGTTGAAGGATGATGAGCCAGCGGCGTGGGATCCATCTGGACCAATCAGAGCTGCTTTGCAAAAAAGGATGTGGTTTTTATGGCAACACTGCTTGGCAGGGCCTGTGCTCGAAATGCTGGCGAGAGGAAAATCAGCGTGAAAAGCAAAAACAGATTCAAGAAGACTGGGCTCTTGCTGAAAGGTTTGCTTATCTATGGTGTGCCCTTTTTTCCTAAATGGCAGCAACTGTGTCATTTGTTATCTTACCTCCTCACTTTGTTGGCTTGCTCCTCTGTATGCCTGTCCATCTGACAACAACTGAAGTTGCACTTTTTTTCCCTCCCAGGCTACAGAGAGAGGAAGAGGAAGCTTATGCAAGCAGACACCAGAGGGCCCAATCACAGCCTACCATCACACCCTTCAGCAAGTTTGAAGAAAGAAAAACTAAGGAGAAGTCCAGCAAAGTCAACACAGTCACAAAGTTTTTCACTCCCTCCACAAAAACACCACCAAAAAAAGGTACAGAATTAAGTATAAGTTAACTAAGTATTACTTTTTTGTGTTATTAACAATTTATTTAAATTCCAGCTCAAAAAAATGTTGTATTTTTCTCTAGATGTGACCCTTGATAAAATATTCAGGATAAATTAAACTATAAAGACTGAATCACATAGCACAACTATTGTCCCATTCAGAGAAAATGCTTTTAGGTGTCTGGTGTCTTTATCACAATACCATTATGTGTCATGCCCTAGATGCTACTCCCTTTGATGTGCAGTCCAGCCCAAGCCCCAGCTCCTCAGCAAGTCGACATTCTTCTGTGGACAGCGACCAGGCAACGCGAGAGTTCATTGATTTTCTCAAGCCTCTTAAGTCTGGCAGGGAGATTTTTAAACAGTGTCGTGCCTTCACTGAAGGCATTGTGTATAAGCGGGTGAGAACCAATGGATTATTCTTTGTTTTTGTGGGTAAAATGAGTTTGTAGTAATAATGTGACAAATTACATTTTATTAAATTCATCATTGGTTTAAGATTTATGTTTATTACTTTGTCACACTGCACTAAGAGCAACACTGAGCATTCATTTCATGCTGTTTTATTACCTAACCTCTTGTTTTACTACTTAACAATTCTCTGTTGTAGTGTTTGATTCACTGAATGAAAGGATCTTGGAAATGTCTTCTATCTAAATGCTAAAAATGCAAAGCCTTATTTTTTTCCGTGGCAAAGATTTGTTCACCAGCTATTAAATTTTGGAATGCTTGTCCATGAGATGCTGACTTTTTTATTTTTGTATTAGGAGATAGAGCACAGTTATTGCAGAAGCTTTTAGAAATTGTTAGTTTCTAGGTATTTATCCATTTTATTATTGTTTTGTAATTCATAATGGCCACAGATTATGTATTAATCATCACTATACACAATATAATGACATGTCATATTGGAGTTTGATTTACACATTAGACCCTAATGTGTCCTTAGATCCTGTGTTTTTAAGCAGAAATTCATTTACGTGATTCAGTTTTTATGCCTTGCACAGGATATAAGTGCTGATGAGCTGTCAGAGTGTGTGCAGGACTTCTACCAGAACCTCTCAGAACGCCTCCATTCCCAGTTTAAAGGTACTGCTTAGCCCTTTTCATTTACATCGTGTGCTGTTTTTAACACGTTCTGTAGCTTATTTTTCTTCTTAATCTTCATTGCCTTTGCCCTGTCTGTATCTATGCTTCTGATCTTAGGTTCGACAGATCATGTAGAGAGCATAATGGATGGAGTAGAGAAGTACATGATGACTTGCCTCTATAAGGAAGTTTTCTGTCCTGAAACTACAGATGATGAGAATAAAGACTTGGCCATTCAGAAGAGAATCAGGTTGGCAAGCAACTCATGTAATGATTAAATGTGTTATTTTGGAGCCATAGACTTCCTAGCGTTCTTTCTGTGCACAAAGAAACACCATTGGTGATCAAATGATCAAGTGACTGAAACTTGAACTCACTTTTGTGTTACAGATCCTTGCACTGGGTCACCATTGAGATGCTCTGTGTTCCTGTAGATGAGGAGATCCCTGAGGTTTCTGACAGTGTAGTCAAAGCCATCACAGGTAAGTAAAATTGGTTTTTTCTCTGAAGACCATGATAGAAAATGTACCTCATATTCCCAATAGTAGATTTCCAACGAAGTTCGGATTAATCATCAACTCAACTCTGCATCGATCCAGATGTGATTGAAATGGATTCTAAGCGCGTTCCCAAGGACAAGCTGGCATGCATCACTCGTTGCAGTAAACACATCTTCAACGCTATCAAAGTCAGCAAGAAAGAGGCTGCGTCTGCAGACGACTTCCTCCCAACACTCATCTACATTGTGCTGAAAGCAAACCCTCCACGACTGCAGTCCAACATTCAGTACATCACTCGCTTCTGCAACCCCAGCAGACTCATGACTGGAGAGGATGGTTATTACTTCACTAATCTGGTGAGGAGACAACTGCATGGCATTCAGACAAGTTGTGGTGACGTTCAGTTTTTAATGACACATGTGTTTCTGTGTGTTATTGAACAAAAATGGAACATTATCACCATCATAAAGAAAGAATGGACAGAATAAAATAACTACTAAATTAGACAACATCTAATAAACGTGGTTACATTTACCCAATAACAACTGGTAGATGATTGTGGTATCAGGTCTACATGGTGTCGTCCATATCACATAAAGTCATGTTAAAAATAGAGTTACAATTAACACTGGTGCGTCAATGTGCTAATTCAGCCGCAAGATTTGTAAAGTTTTATGCAATATGTTGCAGCTTCATGTTACAACCCTTTGCTTCACTGTATGTTGTAATAGAAAGATGGGAAAAGACAGATTAGGAAAAAGACATTTCAGTTAAGTTATTTACATGCTGGAATGTCAAAGTCAATAGTAGTAAACAAGGTTTAGGTGATCTTGTGTACAGTCACATAACATTTTTGTAATTTTTTTTCTTGCAAAGCAGCTCATGAGAACTGACACACTTATGGTGTACGAAATGTGGAGGTTCATATTTAACACCTTAATCCAAGGCATCCAACTAGCTTTTTACATTATTCATCTTAAAAAAATCTTTTTTCAAGTTCTTTATTTTGCTTGCTGTTTACTGTCTTTTGATTTCATTATCATATTTTGGAGATGTCCAACACTCAAATCGACAGTAAAAGGTTAAATCTTAGTAAATGTAGCTCATCGTGATTAGTGAGAGGTTAAGGTAAATATGTCATATCGTGTTTCTCTCCTTGTTTCCAGTTTGTACATTAATTAACTATATAATAGAAACAAAATGACAACATTTTTAAAATAAATCATCTTTGTAGCATCCATACATGAAGCTTTTCAGTAATACACTCCGTGTCCCTTTTTCCAGTGCTGTGCAGTAGCCTTTATTGAGAAGCTGGATGGTCAGTCTCTGAACCTGAGCTCTGAGGAGTTTGAGCTGTACATGTCGGGCCAGGCGTCCCCACAGTGGCCACAGGCCACTGGAGCCTCCTCCTGCTCCTCAGGCAGCACGGCTCTCAGTCAAGTCCACAAACGGCTGGACTTGTTAACAGGGCTCGGGGAAAGGCAGGAGCGAGTCATGGAGAAGGCTCGCAAGCTGGAGAGTGACCTCATTGACTGGACTGATGAAGTGGAGCAGAAGGTGCAGAGCGTTTTGGAAAGTTTTCCGACAGAGACACAAAACCCCAGTGCAGGCACGGCCAGTGGGGCAACATCTGCTGCAGCATCGGCGATCGACTCTGATAATGTGGAGAATGAGCTCCTGCCCCCACCCCTGCAGCCACAGGTGTTTGCTGGTTGACGTGAACTTCTCCGCTCTAGAGGCTTTACTCCAACCTCACCTCTTTCCCTGCTGGCAAACTCTTGCTGTTGATATGATCATACAGCTGCCGTCTGGTATGGATCCCCATTTTCATTCCAGCAGTTTCTATTTTCTCCATCCATTGCCCTGCTGAAAAGTAAGGGAACTCTTGAATAAAACAAATAGTTTTGCATTGTTTGAGGCACATTTTACTGTCTTTCAGAAAGTCACTTAAATAAGAATCCCGTACATTATTAAATATGAAACTGGTTTAATGGTGGTAGTTTAGCTTAGCATAAAGACTGGAAATAGGTGGACACAACTAGCCTGGCTCTACTCAAAAGTAAACCAGCACCAGCGCCTCGAAATCTCAGTTACTAACATGTTATATCCACATTGTTTAGTGTGTAAGCAAATTCAAGCCAGTTTTACTCTTTGCTTTTTATACGGATCCATGAGTTTAAGAGGTGCTGGTAGGCAGGCAGCTTGAGGTAGAGTCTCCTAGACCAAGTTCACTGCAAAGCATTTTCTCTCGGTTGCAAAGTCAAGAACACTGTCTAGCACCTGTGGTAAAAGTCCAGACAGAATAAGCTGACTTGTACTGGCGTCCTTGACCTTGTGTGTTCTGAAGCTGTTTTGGCTGTATGTCTCCCCGGTCCCACTATCCTCTGACTTCCACTGAGTGACATCCAGGAGGCACTCTCTCCTTTTTAATACAGATGAGCAGACTGACTCCACTCAAACTCTTCCCAAACATCTCTGTTGTTTATCTGCAATGGCACCTTCAGTATCTGAGTACTTCCGCATCCTTGTTATTGTTGTTACATTTGTGCAGAGGAGTTGTGATTTTTAAAAGCTTCTGTTATCATTCACAACTTGTCTGAAAAGCTGTTAATAATGTCATGATTTTTAGTGATACTTCCAAGTGTATTTTGAAAGTAGAGGCTCACATTAACACGTAGAGCCTTGCTGTCCAAAAAACATCTAATAATTTATATCAAAAGTGTTTTGGGGAAAAGGATATAAAAGTACATGTTACTTCCCCTTACCGAAAGAACACTCTAGCACATGCTTGTCATTTCTGCTATATTACTGTATTATCTTATCCTGAGAAAAAAAAATCCAGAAAGTGGCTGTTGAGCATGCAGGAATGTGTGTAGGAGTGTTTGTTGCATTGACATGTCGATAAATCATTTAGTCCTCCAGCTGTGTATAGCTGTGCATATGTAGTTATTATTGGCAGTCTAATTTCCATGCCAGACCTCTCACTTCAGACATAAGCTGGATGTACAGAAGTGATTTTATTTTTCTATAGAGAGGCAGTTATCAGTTCTTCTGGATGCAATAGGAGACATTAATCCTGTAATATTTACAGTAGTACTATCTTTAAAGAAATTTTGCTTAAGACATTACATGAATTTTAATTGTCAAATAGTTTTCATTTATTCATTTGTCTTGCTAAGAGTGTGTAATAAGCATGTCCTATCAAAAACAGATTGCAGGTAGATTGATATAATTTCAGTTGGATTATACACTTATCAGCTACAACAATATGGTCTTAATATTTATAGAGGACAAATGTTGACATGGCCTCCTTATGTAGTCTGCAACTACACAGCAAAATGTGATACAGTGTGTTCAGCTGTGGTAGAAGTACAAAAAGATCCTCCACCACAAGTACCACTTCAAACCTTTACTGACGTTAAAGTACTGAGCAGATTATCTACAAGTTTCCTAAAGTAATAAAGTAAAACTACTAATTATCAGTTAAGTTAACAGTGGTTAAGGCACTTATAGCAAAACATGTACAGTAATTAATAAAAAGTAAGGGTCAAAGGTCACTGCTGGTAAAGCCAGGGCTAATGTGGACCGAAAGGATGTTGACCCATAATGATACACAGGTGGTGTTTATGTTGTGGCTGATTGGTGGAGGTAACAAGTCATAGATGTTGATGATGATGATCCTAAACACAAGACAGAAAAAAAGTCCCGTAACCAGATGCTTTACTAGTTTAGAAAAATCATCGAGATAAACCAGTGTATTTTACAGTATTTTAAAAACGCTTCGGTTTGATATCAAGGCTCTTAATTCAGAAGCACATTTTTTTGAAAGAACTAATTGCTATTTTGAGTTGAAACAATAACTGGTAATAACCGCATTGTGGGCTGTCCAAGACCTTTTTCTACCCAGTTCTCGTATTCGGCTTTCATTAAATAAATGTTTGGCAGAGTTCTACTTTTAAAGATTGTGAAAGGCACTTTTTTTCCTCTTTCTTTATGTTGCTAAATTTGAGAGTGTGTTGAAATTTATATTTGCAACAATATAGCACGTGTGAAGGTTCTTTCCCATTTTAGTTTGAAATAAAGTTTTTAATGCAAAGAACAGCTTAAATAAGGTCATATTGCACTGTATGCAGAAGCCATGTATCAGGTATTTTTTGTATTCATTGTTTTTGTGTCATATGGGAGGGACGTAACTTAAAAGTCTTTTATTTAAAAGTAACTTATTGGGCAGTGGTGGTATAATTACATCTATGGATGTGTGATGGTGATGATGATGATGATTAATAAAAATTGGAAATGCATCTGTGCTAGTGGGTAGTTCCTGTTCACATCCTTTCACATGAAGCTAGGATTATATAAAGACTTTACGCAAATAATTTAAGATTTCAAACAATTGTAATGTAGTGGAAAAATGAAAAAACAATTGCTTACAAACACCTCTGAGAATGTATTATCTTTGGAAATTTTAACTTTTCTTCAGTCCACGCTCATATTTTAGTAGGCTCTTGGCTAGATTTTTTTTTATCATTTCAGATTTGATTTGTAATTAGGAATAAAAACATAAATACAATGGGGCTGTTGTAAGGAAACTGAAATGTTACTTGAGCACAAAAACAATAAAAATGTAAAAAAAAAGACAAACCAAATAAAATAACAGCAATCTAAAGAAAGGCAGTAAGAAGGTACAGTGTAAGCCATGTATAAGATGTTTATATGTGCAAAAATAAATATTATAAATAGAAGTCTCAGCCATACAAAGTATAAATGTTGTATAGAATATATTGAAAATAATTACATGTTTATCATGTTACTTTTGAGTGTGGTATTAATGCTGTAAGATGATAAAACTGCTCCAAACTCAAGTAATACATTGAGATTATTTCACATCAAAAGTGCCAACCATCTCACTTTTGGGGGAAATTTGATTCACACTGTAAGTAATTTATTTTCCATAGTTCTTAGCATATTTCTATTTCGGTGGGCGTTGACAAGTTTCAACTGAATCCAAGATTGTGAATAAAGGCGTGCTACTTTTAGTTCCCTCTTTTTTCACTGTATTCAGAAATTTCCAGGATTGAGATATTCTGTAGAACCTCTAAGGGGATTCAGGAATATGTTGAAATTAGGGGCAAAAATGAAAGGAATAGTATTTGTTAAAAATAGAAATGGCAGGTAACAAAACAAAACATAGTGGATTGCTACATCAGTGCTATTGTAATCAATAGTTCTGTGTTTCCAGTTTCTACTTTTAACGATGATGCTGCCTTTTTCTTGCTCTTTTTGCTGTCACAAGTAGAAATCTCTACCGTGGTTCATGAAACTCAGCTCCCAGTTCATGGTAAAAAGTAAACTTGTGTCATAAATAAAGGGGTAAGACAGCATTTTTGGAAAAGAGGATGTGCATGTGATGCACTGATTCTTAAAAAAATAAAAATTCACTTCCCTCCTCGGTAATATATAAACGAAACCTTCTCGCTGTTTCTTACATACTAAGCAATCACAATGGACACGCTCCTCTGCTACCTTGGTGAGTATTCCTCAGTTCATTTGCAGCATCCAACCTTTTTATTTTTATTTTGTAATGTTTCATAACAGCTTTTTCTACTATAACCTTCTCATTTGTTTTCTATTTCTAGTTCTTTTAACACTACCGCAGCTTGTAGTGCCTCAGGGTAAGTATCAAAAACGTCTTTTAATTAATTTTCACGTCACATCAACATATTCAGAATTACTTTGATTTCATATTTCTGCTGAACAGATGACATGTCGTTTTAATTACACTGAAGTGGAACAATAATTATCATAATTACATTCATTTTGATTATGCTGGGATCTCACCCCTTACGTTTTTGTCTCCATACGGTAGCTGCTTCTTTGACCACGGTAAAGGCTGTAGTGGAGCTTGTGTCAGGGGATTCGAGGATCTTCTCCGGGGAAAGTGTCCGGCTGAGATGCACGATTCACGATGAGCACAAATCCACCTGGAGACACCAGTGGTTCAGGGGATCTGAGCAGCTGGCACAGTCTGGGGAGGACTTGGTTCTGTGGAAAGCCAGAGTTAAAGACAGTGGGAAATTTTACTGCCAGGGAGTGAGGGGCACTGCTATAGGAGACATGTACACCGCCAAAAGTCTGCCAGTGGAGATCAACGTGGATGGTAAGATCCTTTTTATGAGCATCAAAATCCGATGAATTCACTTTATTTCCCCACTTCCTTTTTACTTCAAAAATTGGGAAACACGAAAGTCTTGATCCCTTAAATGTTGTGTAAGCATGTTACTGGTGTTTCCTGTGTGTTTGACTGTGTGTATTTCAAATATTACAACACATCTCAGAACGTGCTGCCACTGACCTTTTAAATTGCTGTAATTTTCATCCCTGTTATCCATGTTCAGGAGGGTGGGCTATCCTGCAAGTCCCACATCATCCCGGCCTGGTTGGAAATAACGTAAATGTCACGTGTCGTGTCCGTGGCAACCCCCTGGTCCATGAGGTGGTTCTGTACAAAAATGGTGTGGAAGTCTTGACACAAAAGGGCCCAGACGTGTACCTGACCAACTTGTCGGTGGAAGATCAAGGAATGTATTCTTGCAGAGCTTCCTGGGACATAGAAGGACGTACACGCTCGGCAATTTCAGTTGAAACTCTGCTGCAGGTCTTAGGTGAGTTTTTATAAATCCACGTGCATGTTGAGTTTGGTTCTGATGTAAGAGAACAGTAGTTATTTTGGGAGGCCCACGGTTTTTCTTTACTTTTCACTTCATAACTGCCTGTAATAATAGAAATGGTTGGATTTACAATTAGAGTGTAACTACACTGCAAATCTTCTGCTAACAACCAGTATCAGTGTTGTAGCAGGATTAAGGTTTGTATAGTGTGTATTAAAGTGTTTTTCTCTAAATGTTGAGTTTATAGACTTTAGTACAGTTAACCTAACTGATTCTCAGTATTTACAATGAATATATTGTTCTTCAGACATTAATTTCAAGTAACATCAGCGCTCTTTTCTCTTTTGTGGCTCCATGTCAGAGGTTGTATCACAGCCAGTCCTGGAGATAGTTACCGACCAAACTTTCGGTGCGAAAATGAAACTCATCTGCCACGTCCATTACAACGCTCCTGCCCCTGCCCCTCCAATAAACTACTACTTCTACAACAATAACAACCGACTGGGGGTAGCAACCTCTGAGAACCATGATCTGGTCAGACGGACTCCAGGCCAGTACAGCTGCAAAGCCAAGGTGCCTCAGTTGAATCTCTCCAGGTCGAGCGAGCCCAAAAGCTTTGGACTGGTGAAAGGTACTTAAGTAAATGTACCCTGCTGTCTGTCCTCAGCTAAACATTTCAACCCTAATCATTTTTGTCAGACGTTTAAAGCAGAGCGCAGCATTTGGCCACCTTCTGAGGTCACTTTGTCTTTGACCCAATAGGAGGACAACCTCAACGTCCCAGAGTTCTGTGGCCTTTAGCTCCCCCAGTCTCATCCCCCAACCTGTCCCTGCCTGCTGCAGCCGAATCCACAGCAGCCCGGCCCTCCCCTGACCAACCCACGGCAGCTCCTTCTTTTATTCAGCCCACAGAAGCAAGCACACGGCCTTCACGTGCTTTCCCGAGTCCTTCAAAGCCAGAACCAAGGCCTTTGCCATCTACCGTTCAGTCTCACAACCACCTTGTAAACCCAGTGTCTTTCGATGCATCCACGGAATCTGGTGATGGGTCCGGGGATTTTGACTTCCCTGAGGGGTCTGCTGACACCTCAGGCTAATATCCAGCCACTGTCTGACATTCAGAGCTTATGAAACAATACACACCACTGCAGATTTATCCTATACAGTATGTTGGCAATGACATGTTACTTTCACAACTTTAGCAATCGTACATAAATCATTCAGGGTCATTCAACAGTTTATATATGATTCACTGTGTGATATTAATTTTAAACATTACCAAGTATCAACTTCATGATTTCCTCTGTAGAGAACTAACTGGATCAGTAATGTTTGCCACAACAACTAATCCCATACTGGCTGAAGCAAATAAAGCATTCATAAACTGCTGGGTTTTATTTTGATGTACACACCCTCTTTATACAAGCCTATAGTGCACAGCAATACTGATTACATATCAAAATTAATGGTATTAGAGTGGTTATGATACTGTAGAGAACTAACGGTTATAGGTCACAGTGATATTCTCTGTATAACTAAGACATACATCATACATTAGTTTCAATGTGGCATTTCTGCGGTCGAAAGGAAGCACTGATTAAAGCGTAGGTCAGAAATAGAAAAAAACAGGAAAAGCTTAGACAGAACAGTTACATAAGAGAGCTTCTCAGGGTCAACCGACTCTTCTGACCGTCAGTAGAACAAATATAACATATCAGATGTTGAAATTGAGAAACTACATTCTTTTATGATTGTTTTATGAATACTATATGCTCATTTTGAATTTAATGACAGCAGTATGTTTCAAGAAAGTTGGTACGAGAGTTTTATTAATCTATGTTACAGCGTTTTTTTGTTTAACAACATTCTGAGGAGAACAATTGTTTAATTTAATAAAAAATATATATATGGGGTTTCAGTAGCTTAACATTTTGGAGCCACCTCTGTGATATTTTCTGCTCGAAATGCACCAAACTGTTTCAAAGGGCGACAGGTCTGGGCTGCAGGCCGGACAGTTTAGCAGCTGCACTTTCTCCCTGTCCGACATGGTGTTGTAATACATGCAGAAAGTGGTTTGGCTTTCTGTTTCTAAAAAAGACATTTCTCTCTGAAAAAGACATCGTCTGGATGACAGCAGACAGCAACGTGCTCCATAAGCTGTATAGACAGCTGTTCCCATGGTGACAGCATGTCAGATGGTCTCACTGCTCGTAAGCCTGCAGCATCCATGATATTCAAAAAGAATTTACATTTTTATTGTCGGGTCACAGGACAGTTTCCACGTCCCCTGAGTCCCATTTAAATGAAAGGTGTTGGTGTTTCTACATCTGGGTTCTACGTGGTCGTTTCTTTCCCCTGTAGAGTTTTGATTAGCTTTTGTGGATGCAGCAACGAACGGAGACAGTGGTTCTCTGAGTTGGTCTTGTCTTCCCGTCATACCTGTTTTTACTGCCATGCTGCTCGACGGCCCAAAGATCGCAGCCATTCACTACTGGCTTTCAGCCTTTTCTAATATCTACATCGATTTTAAACAATATTTAATGATATTATTTAGAATAGATGATGAAATCCCCAAGATTTTGGGGTCATGTCCATTTATGGTATCATATCAAATTCAAACTTAGCAAATATTTAATATAGGAAACGTTTCTTGGACTTGTAAATACTTCAGAGATGTAGGCTGGAAAGAGGACAGTCTAAATACATATGTTGTGTTGGAGTTGCGTTTAAATTGGAATAAAAATGCACTTTAAATTACAAAAAACGCTTTTGCAAACTGTCTTGCTTAGTGTTGGTATATTTATTATACACACGTCAATCTGCAAATATACATAAACAAAAGCATCCTAATACGTTCACTAATGTGCACCGATGCTCTTTAAATTATCCTACAGATTATCCATCACAGTATATAGGGGAATGTTTCAGTTTTAACTTATGTACAGCATTATTGTTTTTTTCTTTAGTTTTTATTCCTTCACTTTGGAAAGTTTGTGGCATGTGTGTGTTTAGTCAAGCTCTGTGTTTGACTTTTTAAGACTACAAATTATGTGGAATAAGTTTCCCCCAGTCATGTTTTTCAATGCCTTCTCATCATATCCATGTGACATTAGGTTTTTTTTCTCTAAATAAAATGCAATGCGCGATGCTAAAAGTCATTACGAAATACTGTAAATACATATACCAGCAGTGAGCAATTTTAGCAGGTTGGAAAGAAGATACTGTGATAAACACAAACACAATCTTGTTGTCGCCAGTCCTCAGACATTCAGAGGAGCGTACAGTACAGCTTTGGGGCAGTTTGTAACTGATGATTATTGTATTATAGCACCACCAGTATTTGGCCTTTTCTTGGATCTGGTCAAGTTGGAACAGTACAGTAGAAGAAGAGATTGTCTGTAGCGCAAGTGAGTATCAGGCGTTGTCGGAGTAAAGCAGGAACCCGGAGAAGATGCTGTCATCCTCACTGCTGGCGTAAGCCCCATTCCAGTCTCTAAGCGTTTCCATCCACACCTGGTCGCCTGCGGCCAGACGCAGCACGACCAGAGTGGACGCCTGGTCGATGTCTTGACCGTACAGAGAGTCCCGTGTCCTTACTCGCCGTGACCCGTTGACTACCAGTGTGGCTCGCAGGGGCTGATTGCGTACGGTGATGTGGAAGGAGAAGACGTAAACCCCAGCGTGGACGCACGTAAAGCTGTTGGAGGTGGTATTGAAGTGATTCTCTTCGTTGTAGAAGACTTTGTCGAAGCGGATTGGGAAACCAGAGGGAGGGAAGGACTTTCTTGGAGAGATGCCTACACTGAAAGCTGAGTGTTTTTGGGGGACCCCTGATCCCTTAGCTCCTTTTAATCCACGAATGCCCCTTTCTCCTCTCATCCCATGGTAGCCTCTGTCCCCTTTTGGCCCAGGCGGTCCTCTAATGCCTTGTGGTCCCTGAGGCCCACTCACCCCTGGTTCTCCTCGTGTTCCAGGATATCCTGGATCCCCTCTGGCACCTACAGAACCTGGGGAACCATGCTTACCATTTATTCCCGGAATGCCCATGCCTCCTGGGGTGCCAGGAGGCCCAGGGTCCCCCCTGTCACCTTTCTGTCCTCTCTCGCCGAAAAGGCCACACTCACCCTTATCCCCTTTATCACCCTTACCACCCTTAGGACCTAGTTCAAGAACTGGTCCTGGAGGTCCAGCTGGTCCCTCTTTTCCAGGTTCTCCCTTCTCACCAACAGTCCCGTTCAGGCCAGGTTCACCTTTCACCCCTCTCTCACCTTTGATACCTTGCAACCCTACTTCACCTTTCTCACCTTTTGTGCCACTATCACCTGCAAAGTAAAGGAACCTGTTTCAGAACTACTGAAGTGTGACAGCTATATAAAAAGATCAACTATCAAACAAGTTTGTACCTTTTTGTCCAGGTTTTCCTGGTAATCCCAGTGGCCCAGCTGTCCCACTGTTTCCGGCATCACCTTTATCCCCTAAAGAATTCACAAAATAAAGTTTTTTAACAATGTCGCATATAAGAACTTTTTTTACCTTCTTTTAACTTTGATGAAAGAGAATATTTAACAGCACTTTCAGGCCAAAGTCAATTTTATGATTAGTGAATTCCAGTTATTATTTGTCAAAGATGTTCAATGGCTTGTCTCGTCAGGGGTCACCACAACGGAATGTGTTCTGCAAATTGATTTGGCATGAGTTGTTTGGTCAGATGGCTTTCCTGCCACTTTATCCGGGCTTGGGACTGAAACCAAGATGGCCCTTGGTGGCTGGGCAGGGCCACACTTGGTGGGATGGGACTTGAACCCGTGGCCTTCTGCATTCCAGCCCAGTGCACTACCACTGGGCCTATTTGTCAAAGACTTTCATGTTTTTTATTTCTCTTTACGCAGAATATACTGTGCAGTGCACGTAGACTACAGGAAATCAAACAATAGAATAAAAGCAAGAAAACAGAACTTGTTGGATTATCTTTGAAGAGAAATAGATCAACTGTGGCAGAGGCTTTTCAAAAGATTATTTCTCATTTTAGCAATAATATAAACTAAATGCTACTAAGAGCTGCAAATTATTGTTTTCATAGAACACGATGATTGTGGAATGTCAAACTGCAAAATATCAATATCTTAGCCCCTTAAATGTAGCAGCACAAAAATATCTCCTTTGGAATGAATAAAGTATATTAAAATAAATAAATATTACTCTTACCCTTGTCTCCTTTGAACCCCATAGGACCACTCACACCCGGTGGTCCCGGTAAACCAGCAGCTCCTGCCAGGCCTCTTTCCCCTGGTGGACCTAGTAAAACATGCATAACCCAATATAACATAACATAGGATGTTGCAAACACAATCGAATTCATACATGAATGAGATTAACAAGAGTTTCACACCTTCCAGGCCTCTGTCTCCCTTTGGCCCCCCGGGGCCTCTTTCAGGGGGACAGCACTCACAGAAATTGAAGTAGCACTCATTGTAATCCAAGGTATAGTTCTCAGGGCCAGCACCAGGGGACTGGGTGCTCTCAGGGTAGTGCTGAGAAAAGACATGGCTCGGATGGGTTGTCCTCTCTGTGGGGGGCAGTGGACGATGCTCCACGGGCTTTACAGTTACCACCACCTTGAGAGTCTTGGGCATGCTCGTGGTCACGGGGCTGAGCACAGTGGTCTGAGGGACAGGCTTCTTGGTGTACTGGTACTTTGGCTTCTGTGTGGTCTTAGCTTCAGCACAGGACACCACAGTGAGTGTAACTGCAACCACAGCTACGAGGGTCAGCTGACAGGAGATAATCCTCATGGTTGACTGGGATCTGAGAACAGACGAGTTTGTACAAGAGATTTTTCTTCCCCGATTCATTTTCCGTCTGTTTTAGGTTTTAAGACAAGTTGAAGTTACAGCACGAACATTAGCCGTTGGACTGGAAACTAAATCATACAAGAGATGAACTTTTTGCTCTTACAATCCTTATCACTTTGATCTATGTTTTCCACGTTTACTTTTGTTTATTTGTGTTTCTGGATCTTTTCTGTGTTGCAGATCTCAGGTTGGAGCTACATTGTTGTGGCCTGTGTAAGTCTGCAGTCGGCCCTTCAGTCAACACTGACTTCGTAGGTCAGTTTCTCCTTCTAGTAGCTCAACAATGAACTGAGCAGCTCAAGTGTGTAACTAGAATAAAAACCTGCAGCATTTTGGTCACGGAATCACATAGTAGAAGTCAATAATTTATATGCCAATTACACATAAACTTCTGGTTTTACCAGGGCATTAGTCACGCTGACATGCGGTTTCTGAGAAAAAGTAGACTCACCCAGTTATGCATAAGTAGTACGGTCATTTATCCTCTCTAGCGATGTCTTGAAGGCAGCACCAGAAGCTCTAGGTCTCTCTGTTATCTCTGCCAGGCTTGGGCAAAAGAACATCCCCACCAATGAGGCTGTTTGCTGGAGCCACAGGGGGAGGTCTGAAATCCAACTAAGGCAGACTGGAGCTGACCCAAGGAGAACCACTGTGCTGTGGCCCATTCTCTGTACCCCTGTTGTGTAGAAAGGTGCTTTTGTGACACGGGATACAGCATCCACCAGGAGCACTCCCTCGCTGCGAGCTAGGTGAGGAGCAAAGGCCGTGGGGCAATGGGTCACCTGATATGGGAGGCATTCCTCCAACTTCTAACCTACTACTCAGGCTCTTACGGTGGGACAAAGCCAAGCAAAGAGGGTTCTGTGACAGAGGCCAGGGCACTACAACAGCCTTTTTTTTTCAAGCGTAGGTTCGGACAAGACTCTGAATGCAAGCAGAAAGATGCAAAGTGTTTTAATTTAAATTTTTTTATTGTATACTCCCATGCAAAGTGCTGTAAGTTGAACTAGATGACAACATTTGCAACAGTAAATTAAAAATGGCTCAGTACTTGATCTGCAAACTGGCACTTAGCACACAGAGCTCTGTTTTACAACCTACTGACTCTTGGTGAACATCCAGAAGAAAGCTTTAGCCTTAAGAGCACCGATAATCTCCTCACTCAACAGTTGCTAAATTTGAGCTGTTTGTCAAAGGAACCAGCTTATCTCCCGTAAATCATTACAGTTGCAATGCTTGCCTGACCACCGAGGCCAACCTACTGCACAAAAGCCCCAGAGGCTGCTGGCAGCTACATTTGCTAACTATGATTCATACTGTGTGGCTGGACAATGATTCCTTCTTAGGTTGTAACAAGATAGTATCTGGTTGTTGTAGAAAAGTAACTTTCTCGTAGCTGTCTGCTCGAAACTCTCGACTTGCCATTGACAATGAATGTTTGAGCTGTGGACATGCCTCAGTTGTCAAAGACCTCATGTCCTTTAGAGGGATCCATAGCAGGACGAAGGGAAATGAAGTTGGGGAAACAGAGAGGGTTGGTGGTGGGAAAGAGCTAATTCGGTTTATCTCAACCGTCCTCACATACAGTTTTCTTTCTCCTCACCCCCTTTACATACTCATCTTCTTCCTTCGTTCCAGCAGCTCAGATGAAATGTTCTTACCTGCCCCTCCATGAAAGACAAATAGATGGAGGGTAAGATATGCAGCTGAGTCCTGGGAAGGGGAGCGGTTCCTCTGGGGTTCTCCAGGCCCGACCTCAGCCCCATCGTCTCTCAGCTCCATTCAGACCTACATAAGAGCAGCGGTCAGCTTACAGTGCCCGACTCGCCACAGAGGACCCAGGTACCGCTCACCTGTCCATTCATTTAACACTAGCACTATCCTTGCCCTCGGTCCCCCTTCGCATACAAACACACTATAGAGGGAAGGGGTAAGGAAGAGTTAACTTACACAGTGTGTGCAGCCGAGCAGAGAGAGGACCAAAGATGACTTGGATGGACGGAGGTGTATTGCCTTACATTCACCCTATTTGTGTAAATGAGGCTGCAGTCGATGTGTACGAGTGCACAACCACAAATTATCTGTATGATTATTCTGCTGCTGTGCTCACAGGTGCAAATTAATACATATATTTTTTATTGTTGTTCTGTTGGGATCTTATCTAAGGAAATCTAGATCCTGCAGAATTAGCCGCTAATGACTTTGGCAAGGGTTCTGCTGGCAATAAGGACACATCTCAGGTAGTCAGAGAAACACTTTCTCTTTCCCTGACAAACCTCTGATGACGGGGATTTGTTTCGAATGCACTCAGAACTGGTCGTGCGAACATGGCGGCAGTGTCAACAAGAGAAAAGCAATTTATTTACGATCCGCATTTGTTAACTTCCATATTATTATTGGCCGCTTTTATGCTCGCAGATAAACCATTATCAGTAACATAAATAGATTGATGAATATGTGGAAGATGTAAAGATGTGAACTGATGTAACTGCGTTTCTTTATTTTTATTAATGAAAGACTTTGTGGTCTTGGACATTATCTGTTTCATACAGATCACTGCAAATAGCCTTCTAATAGAAAGGCATTGTTACTCAAAGTAATCTGATATTTCGGGAAATCTGTCAGTGTCCCCCAGCCATGAAATATCCCACGAAACTATGATTTGTTTATTTTATTTTATATTAGGGATCAAACAAAAGGATAAAGCATGTTGGAGGTGCTCATATGCATATTAAACACAGACCTATTCTAGTTGTTTACCTGTAGGACCTGTAGGACTCCTAAACTCCTGAGTGGCGAGTGGCGTTTATTCCTGCCCTCCCTCATCTCTTGAAGTAGCAGCTATATGGCAGCAGGTGTGTGCTCTAATGATTGATTAGCTCAATTAATCTAAATGAATCCCGATTAATCTAAATGATGGCTGCCTCGTTTCCCCTCCTTACACGAAGCTGCTGGCTGCAACCTGAAACAGCAACTCAAGCTGAAAATACGGTTTTTGCTTGCCTCACTATCTTATCTTCAACTTTGTAACAAAGCAAACTTCTGTCACACGGCAGAGGTGGACCTGAGGTTGTAAAATATTCTATGAAGTCAATATGAAAAATGAGGGCGTTATAAGTGGAAAGCTTCCCTTTCCTGTATTCTCCCTCCTTCCTTATTTCTTCTACCTTGTGCTCTACTTTACGCCTGACAAAGGTCCCACAGACGCTCCTCTGTCACCAAACTCTCAAACTCAGCCTCGATCCATGACCCTATGAAGAGAGGACAGCTTTGATATCTGCTTTACTGCCTTCCTGTGTGTTTCATACTAAAAATCTTGGTCCACCGTCAAACATTCTTTCACAGCCACTTGCAGGTGCTGGGGAACATTTCTATGAATGTACAACGAAATACTTAATATTTACTGTATCTAATATGCACCAGTGGGAATCAGAGGTATTAATACTGGATTGTTTTGTGTGTTTTTGAAGTGCATTTTTAATTATTCAAAGAATTAAGTCATTGTCGATTCATCTACTGAAGTGAGCAAGTTATTATTTCTCTTCTTGGCCACTTGGTGGCAAACTTGTTTTCTAGGTCACAGACTTTGAATTATGTAGTAATTTTTAAGATGCCTCACAGAGCTAAACAAAATGCAGGTATTCAAAATCATGTACTGATAATACAATGTTTGCAGAAGCCTTCATACTGAATGAAATGGGAAAGTCTCTGGTACCGTATCTCTAACTGTGTCAGTTATAGTTTTTCAAATAGTTGTTTACAAACTAAAATTGGAACGTGAAACAGAGTCAGTGACACCTGAAACCCATGTACCACATCTCTAAACCTGCAAGCAGCAATTCTGTTTGAACTCACTTTTCAATTCTAAATTACACTTTCTTTACCAATTAACAACATCGACTCCTTACAGGTAAAACACGAGATGCTTGGTTGATCACTTAGAAATTAGAGCTTTGGAGGACAAAGGAGAAGCAAGAGCTGCAGATTAGAGAGTGAGACTAAGAGGCGGAGGGACGGTTACTGGCCACCGTCATATTAAGACTGTCTGTAGACAGTGTAGAGGGAAAAATCACAATGTGTGTAGCCATTAGTCAGCAAGACTTCCTTCATCACCATGCCAACCTAGTCCCTATAACAATACACTCCTCAGTTATATGGGGCAGGGGTGAACTATAGATTATAAATGCGAGATCAAAAAAATGTTTGTAAGTTTTGTCTGATAACCTTTGGGTATGTGTTTTGGGTATGTAAAGCCTTATGAAATACAAATGTTCAAAAACACTGCATTTATTCCTGTACAAGTTCAAAAATAAGAAGTAATACTTCATTGATTCAAAGACAGCGGTTTTTGAGCTGATACTTTGATTGGAGGAGCAGCAGGAAGATTTCAGAGTGCATTGCCCACTTCACTTTTAAATAGAGCAAATTTACTTTGCGACAAAACCATTCGCCTTCTCGTTATTGTATATAATAAATAACAGATATTGATGTATCACAAATCTAACATTAGATTAGATTGATACAACATCATTAATGCTTTGACAGTGCAGTCACTAAATTGTGTAACCCTGTCAAAAAGTCATGTCACTGCCCCCATTCAGGGATTTCCAGTAAAACACTGCTGTGACAGATTCTGCAGATTTTTTTTTCTGTACGTTACAAATTAAATGCTGCGTCTGAGCTAAACTCTAATGCTGGCATTGCAAAATAATGATGATGACCGTGGTGTTTGGATCTGTTGCGTTCACCATTTTAATTTAGCATGTGATGATAATGTAAAATATAAACAAATTATTTTTTAAATTATAATCTTAACCAAAAAATAAAACAACTACCACTGCAGTAAGTATATGTTTTGTTTGTTTTATTTATTTATTGTATTTGTTTTGGTATTTTGAAATGGATGGACATCAACAGTTACATATTAAAATTAATTTAAAGAAGCCAATTCTTTTTCGTGGGAAGTCACCGCAGCACCTGGAGTTAACCGTTGCTTGGCTCCCTCATCCATGTTGTTGACTTACGATAGGTGACTCAGCTCTGGGCTGGATACTTTACCCTGCCTTCCTTCTGCACTAGTTGTCCTAAGCCAAGAAAATGGTTAACTCTTTTCCATACTGACCTTTGTTTGGTTTTCTTTGGGGGGAGGTCTGCGGAAACCTTCTCTGGGGGTTTGAGACCTGGTGTGCTGCTGGTGAACGACGACTGCTTGCACTGGTCATTCTTGTGGTTGTCATCATCTTTGTCCACAGACTGATCTTCTAACTGTCCCCTCTGCCGTTCCTTGTTTCTGGAGGATCGTCCTCGGTTTCTACTTTGACCTGAGTGCTGAGTTTAAGGATCAGTCTTCTCAGTAGCTTCATGATCACAATCAATCAGATCACATTATTGTCCAACTTATGGCGGAGCGTGTCCATCTCAGCCCTCAAGTTTTGGATAAAAAGAGCGTCATCTGCCGCTCTGCTGTACACTGACACTCATCGTACGCAGTCCTGATTTTGACCAGTTCTTCTGTCCTGACCTTGTTTTTGAACCACTTGTAGCTCCTCATAATTCCTTCCTGTGCTTGGTGTTGTCCAGAATCTTACTGGTGACCTTTGAGGCACTTGAATGCATCCCCAACCTCTCCAGAGCTCTTTTTAGATCTTTTTTTCCTTCCTTTAAATAAAGCTCAAGTTTTTCTTGTCCAGCTGTTCTGCAACAGGTTGTTAAGCCTTATGTTGTCCTCATGAAGTGGATCTTTCTCCATCTCCAACACCAACTTTCAGCACAAAGAGAACTGACCACATCTGAGATAAATCTCTATCTCTATAAATTTTATTCTTATGTACATTTAAGGTGTTTTTAGTCACATTACAATTATGGCAAATTATCCCTGAATGGATCCCTGATTATTTGGAGTTAACAATGGCAAATAAGTTGCATATTTGACATTATGGACACTGAGCAATCTATGGTCACATGATGAGTCTATTAATATACACTGTTATTTTCGAAGTATTTTAACATGTTGAGGTCAATAACTCAAATTCTCCAAATGTGCAACCCTATTTTGAACATGTGCCCCAGTCTGGCTATACCAATAAAAATGTTTAGATGTCACCCTGCATTTCTGCATATTTCCATTCCATGTCATTTAAATGTAAGCAAATAGATTGATACAATATTTACATTCAAAACTGTTCAAACCTGATCTTAAGAATAACTTTCAACATTTACTTAATGAAATCCTCATAACCATTTGCACTTGTATTGTTTAAGTAAATTTTACCGCTGAAACATCAAGTACAATTTACTTGCCCGTATCAAGTGAAATGTATCCTGTGACATTCATAAAAATTGTAAGTAGCATATACATTGATTAAATTAAACTTAAAGTAAAGTGTCATAATGTACAAGTAAATAAGTTCTTTGGTTGCCATTTTTAATGTCGGTAAAATTACTAAGGGTAATTTTTAGTAAAGGTTTCTGACAAAGTAAACTGTGAATGTGTTGGGGCTGTTTTTCATTTGTGGATAAATACAAGAATAGTTCAGCAATGGATATTCAGCAGTAGGTTGCAGGAATTAAACAACAATCAAAATGTATGCTTCCACAAATTGACTTATACGGGCACATAAAGGGGCTGGATTAGCTGCTCCTCTGCATGGCAACACACTTTAAACTTGGGGCCCTTTCATACTGACTCTCACTACTTGCAGCAGTATTTAATCTAACTGAGTAGCTTTGACGTTGTCATTCGTCAGAGGAGGCCTGACACAAATAAGATATTTCCTACTTCAGAAATATTATTCCCCATTGTAAAATCCCCATTGAAGTTTACGTTATGGTTTAGACTTGGTGTCATTGGGTTGAACTTCAGCACATGGCAACAGAGTCCTCAGTCTGCCTGGTCTGGCTTGTCACACAGACCCAAGATATTAAATACATAAATGATCCACACAGTTCATCTTGTCCTCATTCTCACTTCTTGCGCCATGCTGTTCCTTTCTAATAATTAAGATTTTGTATTACATATTGGTTTAATAATAGGCCATGTTATACATAATGTAATAGATATATAGATGTTTAAAGGGCTTTGACAACAGGAAACAGTGTATTTAAATATATTCATCAGTTTATGATGTCTATGCAGTCTAACCCCCTCAATTCCACAGCTTGTATCCCAGGCAATAGATAATTTAAACAAAGGCTGAAAATAATGTTACACGTGCTGACACCACTTCTCTTCCTAATATGTTTCTGTTACATTATTTTAGTAGAAACTTGTCTCGCAGAGACAAAATACAGTGTGTGCAGCACTGTGTAGGGGCATATTACGTGTTCTGGATTATTATTAGTAGTAGCTTCTAGGTTTTAGTTGCACTCTAAATTATTCATGGTAGAACAGTTGTCCACCAATCCCAGATTTGTTGGTTTGATTCCCAGCTCTTTGTGTAACATGTGAAGTGTTGTTGAGCAGGACACTGAACCACAACTTTGTTGTTCCTAGTGAGTGTAGGCTGGCTGCATCGCAGTGTCATAGAGTGAATGAGACACCAGTAAGGTAGAGAAGTCATAAATGTTTTCATACATCTACATTCCCCAATTCTGACAATTCTTGCGTGTGTAAAGAGAGCGAGCAGGAGATTTATTGAATTCATAAATTACAGACAGAGCTGTCAATCAATTGACGTTTTGCCTGAGTCAGTCTGAACCTTAGCTGTATACAGTCCACGTGTAAATGGTAAAAGGTAAAAGGTAAAAGCATTTTAGAATGTTGCTTCTCGTTCACCCATTCGCACACACACTCACACATCCAGTGATGGCGGCTGTCATGCAAGGTGCTCACCTGAGCCACCAGGAGCAACTTGGGGTTCTGTGTCTTAATTAATAGATTAGATCCAACTTTAACATCATTACACATGTACGAGTACAAACGGAATGCACCACGAGTGAAACCACTGACCCTGTGGTGTGTGGATGACAGCTGCATGTTTGTGAGGCTGCTCCCTCAATTATAAGTGTTTCTTCGGTGAAAACAGCTGTTCAACAACAACAACCAGGGCCAGCAGCAGGGTTGGCCGCAGCTGGAGCATCACACCCTTTCTGGGCTCCTGTTTTTATCAGGCAGCCACTCCTAGATTTACACTGACTGATTCAGAGTTCAGATAATGTCGAGCCTGGAGATGCGTCATTAGGTCAATTCCTTCCCAATCTTTGATCCACAAAGAATGGCTGTAATTGCTCAACCACACTGAATGCCCCTGCACCAACCTTGTCCAATTGTAGAGACAAAAACAAATCTGGTGTTGACAGAATTGAATTTATCCTCAAACTAGAATAATGGGATCCTCTGCGTGTACCTGACCTCTGTACAGGATGTGATTGAATTTCTGAATCATGTTACCGCGCCAACCATTGTGTCTTATCAGAAACAATACACTATATGCCTGTTATTTACTCTGTTGAGCCTTTGTTTTCCTCAGTATATGAAAGAATTTAAGTTCAAACAAGAAACATTTACTGTAAATAATGTAAAATGCTGGTGGAAAATGTTTAAGTGTGGACTCTGTTTGTCTAAAGATCGTTTGATGGAGTTGGGTTTAACGAGGAGACAAAAAACATCAGCGACAATGAGACTTTTTTGAAGTTGCGTTTTTACTTAAGGACAAACACAGTGAAAAGAATGTTTGACCGAACCCTCACCTGGAGCATTAGGTAATACAGGTACACACACCCAGCAGTGCAAACAGTGTCCCGTCAAAATAAGCCTGTTAAATGACGCTATAACATATCGGCAGGGTTTTGTGTCTTTGTGTGTGTGTCTGTAAAGTTGCTTTTTTCTGTTATATGTTCCTATGGATCAAAAGACTGACACATGAACAAACAGTTAAGTGGTGATGATCAGACATCAACACCCAACGAGTCAGTGACAATGACATTCACTATTTTTCAAAATGATATGTATTCGTATTCAGAGAACAGGTGCTTCAGGTAAACTGTACAAATACAGTGTGTGTGCGTACATGTAAATGGATGTAAGAAATCTATATCAACACAAATGGAGTAGCACTGACAAACATCTGTGACAACTCAGAGATTGTGGCTTAACCGTAGGTTGCAGCATTTGTGTGTGTGAGATTGTGAGACTTGAGCCAAAGTGGAAGATGTTATCAGAACGCGGGCACTGATGTTAATATTTGAACAATTTCTGGGTTTTCCTTGTAAACTGAAACCAGGTGGCAGTGCCAGTGTGCACACGTGTGTTTTTTTCTGTGTCATGTACCTGTCTGTCTGTGGACCAAAGTGTTGCTAGGAGGTCCCCCCGGTTTAACTGTCACAAGTGACATGAGAAAAGTTTGTTTGCGCCATGTCATCATGGAGATAACCTTTAACCTCTTCTTCTATGGGATACAGGACAGGAAGTTCACACAGAAGACAGATCTTTAAAGAGCCTGAGACGAGCATTTCAAAAGAACTGGCGTTATTTTGGATGTTAAATGTGGCAGAAGACAAGAAGAAGTCATAAAGATAAAAGATGAAAGATAATAAAGTGAAAGGGGAGGAAAAGGCCCCACAAACAAGGAGAGGAGATAATATGAAGATGGTTGGATAGTAATAGGAAAGAAGAAAGAGAGTGAGAGTCAAGAAAAGAGCAGAAGAGGACATGAAGAAATCAAAGGAGGTGGGAAAAAAGAAAGAAGCAGAGACAGTAGGAGAGAGTTGGGGAGAGAAGAGTGGAAGGGAGGGAAGAAGATACGAAAGAGAAGAAGATAAGTGCAAAAGAAGAGAGGAAATCAACAAAAGAAGGTGATCAGTGACGCTCGGGATGATAAGTTAGGGTGTCACAGATACTGTGGCAAAAAAAATCAAGCTGGGGTTTAAGTTACAAAGCATGAACATCCTGTATCTGTGGAGACCTGGACAGTTTGACAAGTTTGATGTGAAGCTACTTCTCACAACCAGCATTTAAAAACCGGTGCCGCTCATTATCCTTCACAACGCTGCCAACTGTGACTATTCCAACAATGGATGGACGCGGTTCTCTTCAGGTCAACAGACCATTGTGGGCTTAGACAGGTTACCTAGCATGTGCATGAGGGTGGGGGGAGCCACGTCCCTGTGCTTTCATTCTGGTGCCGTCTACGTAAAACTGGTTTGGTGGCTCTGCCTTTTATTGTTTGAATTCACTTTATGTGGTTCAGTCTATTGTGTCAGGACTGTCCTACCTTTATACTTTTGTTTTGCTTCCTCTTCCATTTCAAAGGAGCTGAAGGCACTAGAGACTGCACAAATATATGTATTTCAAACAGTCAATATGCACAGGCATTTATATTTAAAAAAAAAAAACAGGATGAGAACAGTTGGCCAAGCATCTTCAGATATCTTTATTTTCTGAATATTGCAGTGATGTGTCACATATATAAATAAAACATTCACTTGGTGAAAGGTGAAGACAGCTTCTCAGACAGCTCTACATTCTTGAGACTATTGCAAATGTTCAATAAAACTGAAATAAAAAGACCCTAACTGGGAATAATATAGAATCACATACAGGTGAAAAAACACAGCAGACAAATTTTTTTTATAAATATTCAACAACAACAACAAAGAAAAACTTGGTATTTGACATTGTAACCAGCCAAGCATTTACCAGTGTGTATAAATATAAATCTGCATACAAATAAATTTAACATAAAGTTCATGTTTAGACTGTAATTAGCGAGCCCTTGACCCCAAGCACAAACAATCAAAGATGATCTTGGGCACTAAACTAACTGCAACGTTCATCACATCAACTCCCAACACACCGGGAATCCTTCTCTCTTCGCCTCATTCTCAGTATAAGGAAGACGGTTTCTGATCAGACGGACAAGCTTTGCTTTTTGTTCCGGCAAATTTGACTGCATTTTGCATTTGACAGCAAACAGTTCATAGGCTGCTGATTGAGAAAAGCTACCGCATTAACAAAGCCAAGCCGAAAACACAGAGGTGTGTTTTATCAATATTTGTTCGTGCTTGGTACATGCCTTCCTGACATTGCTGCAGATAAAAACACTAAGCGAAGGCTTGGCTCGCATTGAAGCTTTTATTTCATTTTAGTACTTGTTTTTGACCAGCAAATTAGTAAATGTAGGCTCGGGTCAACGCATACAAGGGTGCGACAGGTCCCTGATCATGGCGCTTTGAGATTCATTGCATAGCTCGGGCTTTTTCGATCCACCTGCTCTTTAAAGAGAGACTTGATATGTGCATCCTGTCAGTTCGCATTACGGCACATGGAGCAAACAGTGAGTTGACCTCAAAAAAAAAAAAAAAAAACGTTGAACGAGTACTACCTGCCCTTCCATTAGAGAGCTGTTCACAATCCGGGATCACATCGTGTCACTGATTTACAAGGAACAAAAGGCAGAGACAGACTGCTCACGTAGTTTCCCTCTGTGACTACACAGGGAAGACCTTTTTAAGTTGGATTATAGAAAATGTGTAGCCTAGTGGTTTCAGGTTTGACTTGAGACTGGTCGCAGTCTTGATTTCTGCTTCAATTATAATGACTCTCTTTTTGAATTTGTCTCTAATAATTTTGTCAGAGCTAATCACTGTAAAGCTCATTTTAAGAGGGCGGAAAGAGGAGGGTGTAGTAGTGATTTGTAGTGAGAAAAGCATGCAAATCTAACACTAATGTATGGCCCTATCATGCAAAACCCAGAGGTGGTATGCACTCACACAGGACATGATGTATATTGCTAAGAAAAAGACAAACAAATAAGACAAACAACATTTCACAAGATGTTTCACAACAAGGGTGTGAAAGCCATGTAAAGTCTTGGCTTTATTATGTAAAGTGCCCTGAGATGACCTTGTTGTAAATTGGCGCTATATAAATAAAGTTGAATTGAATTGAATTGAATAAAGTCTGGTGTGTAACACCATGAGGTAAGGCCAGAGGATCTGCGATGTAAAGACCAAAGTAAGGCTCTCGCTTTCAGATTGTTCCATTAAGAGCATTGTGTTTTCAGTCTTTCTTAGATGAGGCGGCTGACTGCTGTGGTTGGGGATAAAGGTGGAGTTAACAGGGGTTCAAGGTGCTCCAGGAGAGCTGAGTTGCATGAAATGATTTGGGGACTCATTCTAATCCACCCCGTCTCTGCCTCTTCCCTCCACGTTCGCTCCTCCCTTCAGTTCATGAGTGTCATGGTGCTCTCAGGCTGGCCACCGAAGATCCCGAAGAAAAACTCCAGCGCCAGGCGCACGTGGATGGGCACGAACACATAGGAGGTGTAGATCACCATGGCGATGGCAGAGAAGAGGATGGAGTTGAAGATGGACTTTTCCCAGGGCTCCAGGACATAGATGCCAGTGATGAGCAGGTACTGGTAGTACAGCCAGGCCAGGTAGTCCCTGAAGTTTTTGAAGTTCATCCTGCAGGTTGGATGAAGAGAAATGGAGGTGGAGCTTCAAGCTGTAAGAAAAGGATGTGGTGGAGGAGGATATGGGCAGAGAAGGCACATATTAAAATGGGACATAACAATAATGTTGATGAGAATAAAGAGCACACCGACACAGTAAATAAAAGTAAAACCACTACAAGTCCTGAATTTGAAATGTCCCTTTAGGAGAAGAAAAATGTAGGTATTACAAATACTAATAGTCTGTGTCTGTATTTGTTGTATTGTCATACTGTGTTTAACGTTGTACAGATACTTTATTTAATGTGCATGTTTAATGAGCTGACTTTTTTTAATCTAAACTGGCAAATAAATAGAAAAGGAAAACTATATTTTCTGCTGAGGGAAATCAGCATAACATTGTTAATATTTAAATACTTAGTTGTACATACTTTTAGTAAATCACGTGTTTCTTAAAACAAGATTTTAACAAACACTGAGCAAGAGGATTTTACCCTCTGTGAGAAGAAAATAAACGAAGAGACACAAGAACTTAGAACTGTGCATTGAATTATTTCAGAATTACTTGCTATTAATAAAGATCAATCACTCATTACTGCTAAAACACATGTCCGGCTCCTGTGTTAAACATCATCCTGGGGACAAATATGTAACCACAGTGGAATAGTCTTTGTGTCTGCGTTTACTAATTAGATGGTCTTCAGGGGACTTAGCAGCCCCTCTAATCCATAGCAGCGTCCCGAGGGGGAAATCAGCCAGGGCCCCCAGGAGCCATAATCTAATCCCTGAATATTATCCCACTGAACTTAGTCACTGACACACACACACACACACGTGTTAGAGGTGATGCTCTGTGAGGCCCATCAGCATCAGCGGGTGACACATAAAGTTCCAGCAGGTTTTCAAAACCGTATCTTTGTTAAATTTCTAAAATAATTAATGCATAATGCCATTTAAAAATCTATGGCACATGTTAAGGTTTGTTTAGCAGCAGGTATATTTTTGCAGAGGCGGGACCGACAGGTGTATAATGGGATTTAAATGGGGAGCTGAGGAGAACACGTCTGCCCATCAGGTGCTTCAGTTGGACTCAAGTATTTTAATTAATAACATATTTCACATACTCATTGCACTACCCTGTATATACATAAAAATTTAACTGTGTCTAAATTCGTGACTATAGCAAATAGCAAACTGCATATTATATTCATATCTACTTGTATATTCCTGATTACTATAGCAACCACTATATAGCCTTATCCATCTGTAAATGTCTGCTCTAGTTAACAACCTGTATAGTATGTTCATAGCATCTATAAATATGATCCATATCTTCTCCTGTAGATATTTTCTAGATGTAACTTATAACCTACATAAACTGCATTTCGTTGCCTTTGTACTTGTACATGTGAAATGACAGTAAAGTTGAATCTAATTGATCACACACAAAACTGCGCATTAACTTCAGCCGGAGTTGGAACCGCAGTGCATGTGAGCGGTCCCACCATCAGTCGAATGAACGAGCATCCATCGGCTGTGCACGTCGACTCACCGTAGCAGCCGACGTGAGACCCCCGGGACACCCGCTGATGGCCGAGACAGGACGAGCCGACCCCCGCACAGCTGATCCGCCACCTGGAGTCCAAGCAAAGCCGCGGCGCCCGTCGCCTCTGGGATATTTCTAGTTCCCCTGGACTAGCGGAGTGACACCACGCCCATTGCTCGTGCTCACCTGGCTCACGAATCATGCAGGTGAAGTGACCGTGGACTTACACGAACGGGCCGGTGCGTGTGTGTGTGTTACGCAGCCAAGAGAAAAAAAATAGTCCCAGCATCCCAGGCACGGATGAAGACGTGTCCTCCTGGCGGCTCCGGTTCAGTCTGCTGCTTTTCGCGTAGCCTCATTAAACTTTGCTCGGCCCGTGTCGCATCCTTGTGGGCATCGGCATCCGTCCCACCGAGCCGCAGCCCGACGCCGCGCTGCAGTGCCCACGTCTGACGTAGGCAGGATGGAGGAAAACGAGCCGAGGCAGCACAAGCATCGCGCCGGGACGCAGCTGCGCCGCAGCCTCGGCAAATACGAACAAACACGAGTGTCACGTCTGAATGTTCAGTCTCTGCACGGCCCGTTAGTCTGATGGCACAGCCAATAATCCGGGAGAAAGTTATGCCTCTCGTTTCCTGTCCCCTGTGACAGGAACAGAAACAGCTACAAAAACAGCTGGAAACACTTTAAGGGTAAGAACGTTTTGCAGGTGTTCACAACACACCATGCAGCGTTTAGGACCAATCATCTCCAGGGTGTTTTGAAGACGTCCAATCAAAAGGGAGGAATGTTTATTGTTTTGGTACATTTTAGTGGAAATTAAGTGAATGGTGGTTCTGTCAAAGCTCTGCAGAGAACCGAGGTGTCAGCTCTGAGACAACGAGTCCTGGAAAACCACCAAAGGCCAAGAATGCACAGTCCGATCCCAGTGTCTCTACAAGCATTCCTTCAAATTAATGTGAAAAAACAATCATGTATGAATTCCACTTTTTAAAAAGCAAATGAGGAAAACCGCACACCCTGCTGGAAAAGAGTGGAAAAGCTTTATTCCAAGAGAATCTTTCCATCTTCCCAGGTTCTGCTGACTGAGCTCCGTCACACTCTGTGCGTGTGATGCGTAAACACAGGCGTCAGGAGAATGAGGACTAGTTCGAAATGCCACACACTGATTATCAGTAAGGCTTCCGCCACGCCAGCACTGCACAAACCTGTGCACATTAAATGACCCAACAAGGTCCTGAACTGCACAGCCACAGCTTTGGAAGTCGTTAGTCAAATCATGTGTACATGCAAAGGTGGTGAGGAAACCCTGTCAGCTGAGGGGTGATCAGGGAAGACGGTGAACCCCCTCACGGTGCATACAAACACCCAGAGGGATTCACTTCATCCACTTTCCCAAGTGGATCCGATTACCATTAACCAGCTCAGCATTATGAAAAACAACACTGGTCGTCCTCCTCCTGCATGTCACAGACTAATTCACCCTGTGATAAACACATTCCTCGGGTGTCTTAGATTACACAAGGCTCCACGGAAGATCTGCCATCAACAAAGCTGGTGACAAAGACAGCAAGTTTAGTTATGGTTTTATGCTGATAAAAAGGCAGCATGTTAGCACAAAAGATAATCAAAAGTGTTAAAATCTAAAAAAACTTTAATGAAACTTTTTTTTAGGGTATTTAACAGTCTCACACAGGACACCTTCCACTTTATTTTACACGTTCCTTCCTGTAAAGTGTATCCATTAAACTGCAGCTAATCGACCAGAGGCGCACACCCCTCTGGATGTCACACATGCACAAGAGCCTATATTAGCTACTTCCTGTTCTAATCGAGATAAACACAAAGCTAACAAACTGATATGTTTTAATTACTAAAGACATTTATAGTGTTGGAACATGTCAAATGGGTTGTGTTTTGTTTTAACCTCTTCAAGAGCACAAATTTCAAAGAGCTAAGATAACAGATTAACCTATACCCAAATATCTACAACCCCTAATGAAACAGCTTCCTTGTGAAAAAGGGCAAAATTGTTTAATGTAAACATCATGTCATGTGTCATTTTGCAGATGAAGAGCGGAATCTGGCATTGAAACAGTCCCTGCACCCATACTCTGCATTAGTGAGAAAAGGTTGGAGAACTGTTTAGACATAATCCGAGGCCTCCAGTCTGCAGTCGCAGTTCTCATTTATTTCCACTGCTTCTGCCCACATCTGATCACAAACACCTCTGTCTGAAAGCGTGGTGCAGTTTGGTAAATATTTGAATATTTCCCACATCAGCCAAATGAGGGTATTAACAGGTCTGGCCTGATTTGCTTTATGGGCAGCTATTTAAAATCATTACTCTGTCTTTCTTAGAGACCCAAAGCTCCCTCTAGTGGATGTCCACAACAAAGCACTAAATTAGATATGTCTGCCAAGCATAAAATGTGATATATGAAAACTGCATAAAGAAATATTTATTTTGATGCAGGGATATTCACTTCATCACCACATCACCACAAACATTTTAAATGTGGCTGTGGGCCACAAAGTAAATGATCACTTGAAACAAGTAAAGCCTAGTTTCTCAGTGGGAGCACTCGTATTACTTAGTGGCATCCTTACAGCCCCCATTTACGGGTTTAGGTGTAACCACTCCTCACACCACACACAGAAATTCAAGATAATTTTTGAATGGTTTAATTTCCCCAGTACTTGAAAATCAGGTCTGTAACTGTATCAGTGATGCAGCGGGCCCGATAGTGACGCAGTCAATGCCACATAGGAAGGACAGTGACAGACTAGTCTGTCATCATGTCGGCACCCTCTCCTCCTGTGGCATCTGTTAGGCTGAGATCCTCCAACATCTCCATCAGGGAGATACGTGGTGCTCCGTCATCGTCAGTGTCACTCTCCACTGGGATCTTTGATACGTCTGGAAGAAAACAAACCTCTGTTAATAAACTCAGTGACATGAATTCTACTAGTAGGTGAAGAACCTATCAGTTCTATAGACAGCTAAAATGTAAATGCATCACCAGAAGGGCAGCAGTGTCTAAGCTGCTCACCTTTGTAGATGTTGACATTCTTCCTCAGAGCTTCGTCCTCCTCCAGGTCTTCCAGGAAGTCCTGGTATTGTCTGAAGAGCAAAAAGCAAGTTAAGGGAAAACCCATGTGGCACAGCAATACAGTGAAAGAAAAACAACATCAACAGGTTCCTGGCAGTATTCACCATCAAACCGAAACAATGTCAGATATTTAGTCACCATTTCTGGTAGCTTAAATGTTTTTCCATATGCAGAAAGCGAAATTTCCCATAACTTTTCTTCGGGAACAAACTTTTATGTATAAGGTATCTTCTAAAGACTCGTGTTGTAATTGTATGAACCTGATTTCCTGTAAGAACATATTAGAAGAGCTATAAGTATTGTATGGCCAAAGCCTAATGCTGATTATTCATCTGTGCCATGGAGCTCTGTTGTTGTCCAAAAGCTATTAAAAGCCAATCAGTGCGTCACACTACATTAAAAAAACACAACCTTTTGTGTTTCAGTGACTTCCACATACTGTATGTCAATATATCATTAACACTCAGTGAAGCAGCAAATGCTTATGAATCCTTGACTAAAAGTCCTTGACAAAAGAATTATCTCTGACTATTTTTGCCTGTTTTAGAATGTTATCAGTGGAGAAAAAGAAATGGGTGTTAGTACAGTAGGAGCCACACACAGACAAGTGCATCATCAAATACCAAACATGAATGTTTGTACAATGGTTTAGAAAATGACAGGATGTGATTCAGATGAAACGTGTGGAGATTGTTTTCCGTGTCGGGTCCAGAAAATTATTGTGTTACCTCTCATCATCTGTGTCCATGCCGTCACGATCTCTGGCCATTTCCTGCAGTTTCCAGTTCCTGCGCTTGACCCTCCTGCTGCGGTCGTAGCTTTTCTTGATCAGCACCTTAGAGGTTGAACAGATTAAAACACTGAAACACACTGGGCACACATCTTTCTTATGTGTTTCTACGCAGCAATGTGGTACTTCTCTGAGGAAAATTACCAAATGCGCAATGTTAAATCAACAAAAGGTAATAAAGCCTCATCTGACACCCAGTAAAGTGTATTTGAGTCTTACCACATCAGGGACGTGGTGAGGGTTCATCTTATTCAGATGCTCATCGTTGATGTTGGAATTGGCGAAGTCAAAACTGTGTGTGAGAAATAAATGTGCCCTCAATATCACAGCGGATCAATGTTTTGCTAACATCCGAGTGCTTGTCAATCCTTCCTACTCACCCCAGAACCAGGTCTCCGATGTTGAGCAGGTGGCCCAGGAAAGTACGGCAGTGATACTGCTGACTGGTGTCCATCTCTGAAGTTTTCTGAACCCACACTTCCGCCAGAGTGTGCTAAAATACACACACACGGGATAGATATAAATGTACTTTTAAGCCACTTAAAAAACATTAATCTTGCTCTTTTCTCAGATTTGGTCCAACTGTTACATCGATAATAATCCAACATTCAAGCCGTGTTGCTACAAATCTCATTCCCTGTGCCTTCAAAACAAACACTCCTGTGTTCTGCTGTCGTTTTGGCTCAAATCCCACATACAGGGATAATGTAATGGTTCCCTATTGATTTTGCATCCATCAGAAGAGCAATGTTCCACCATAATGCAATCTCTTATACAGCACACGCACACACACTTACCTTATTGGACCTTAAGCCAGCTCCAGCACCCAGTTTCTGGTTTCTGATGATGTCAATGTCCATAATGATGAACTCCTCCAGTTGCCGTGGGTTACACAGACTGCTGAAGGGGTTACGCCAGTATGTGTTCCCATCCACCTCAGCAACTAGTGGGTAAGATATTAATTTCTGCATTTATAAGTGACAGCTAAAATATGAGGAGAGACTATTTGTGAAAGTTCACTACTACTCTTACTAAACTGTCAGATTTTAAAGGCCTGAGGCATTGCCAGTTAATTTAGATATGGCAGAAATACACTAACACATTCCATCTTCTTTTATCTAGAAGCCACATGGGTGTTACAAATAATACAAATCTGATTTGTCTGCTAATGTGTGTTTTCTATCTGTACATATTCCAAACAACCCAGACAAATAAAGTGAATACAAGCAGACGAGCACATATTTCTTACTACAGTCCAAATCTGTTAAACAGAGCTCTGACTCCACACTGCTATTCAGCCTGTTCAAAAACTTTCTGCAGCAGAAATAGCCTGCACTTTGAAGAGTAATTGGAAACGTGTGTGCTGCTTCCACAGTGTCTGAATTCTGTAAAGATGTGTCTTAGCCTCTCACATAATAAAGGATTACACTAGATACAGAGGAAATGCATCATCGCTAATTGTCACCATACTTGAACTGATTATGAATCCTGCTGAATGAGCTGACTGGGCTTTGACAGCAAAATGAAAACTAGAAATGTGCTTTTCTTTCTGCATATCTTGTGCTGTGTAGTGACTGGGAGCAGAGGGGAGTTGCTGCTCGAAAATGTGGTCAGCTGCCAGAGAAATGAAAGTGATATAAAGGAAACGGTGACAAAGATAAGCAAGAGTCAAGGGCAAAGGTCTGCTAAATCTGTAGCAGTAACTGCCAAAAAACTGGTATAATACTGTTCACAGTAAAGATAGTTGTGTGCTCTAAAGAAAAAACATCAACTCACCACATTAGAGAAGGAGGAACCAAAGACTGATAAAGATAGTTCCAACTTGTCAACTCACAATTTATTTTCATTTTAAAAAACAACAATGTGTAGTGTTAAGTAGCACTATTCGCTGCACAAGCCTGAATTTCTAAATCAGAATCTAAATGCGTGGTTTATCTGCTATATAAAAAAATATATTTAAACTTTACCAGACTGCAGCTACATTTAACTGCAACAGGGTAAACTGTTGTTAAATTGTGGTGTGTGTTGGGAGAACAGGGCAGCTAACATACTTACTCTGCAGGGTGTTAGGATCGATGAGGTGGATGGTGCTGGTGACACGGATGCACACGCACACTTGACCCATGTTCCCCAGGCTCTGAGCCAGACGAGGTGAAAGACACACCACATTGTCCTGGCAACCAGACACAACGTGAGGGTCAAACAGTTACAGGGAAAGTGAAACTCTTAGAGTCACTAGAGATGCGTATGATAGCTGGTTTCCCAAGCTTCCTGTTAACTTTTGGAAACGAAGAATTCCCGCCCAAAATCTCCATCTTTACCCTTCTTTTAATGTTAAACTATATAAATTTTCTCTAACTGTTGAATAAGTTTTATTTATCATCGTCTGACAAAAGAAATTGTCGTCTAGCTGTAGGTTTACTGAACTTCACAGTTGGCGAGTGAAAAAAATATGACAGTTCTTGCCTGAAGCACCGAACAGATGTGCCTGTGACTCAGCTCTGACAGGGGATCAACTAAAAATGAAAAGTAAATAAACACATGTTGCTCTATACCTTACAGACAGGTACAATCTCCATAGAGAAGGTGCTCTTGTAGTTGTATGTGTTTGAATGGATGTCGTGAGAGATCAGGCGCTGAGATGTCTTTGACCTTAAAAAAAAAAGTAAAAAGGTTTATTACAATCATCATCATCATCACAGATATCATTCAGACTTAGACATAACAGAGTCCGTCTATTCCCAAATGGACAAATCATAATGGAAAAACATGTTTCATTCATGGAAAAGACTCATCTGAGCTGTTGTAGCTCATATCTACGTGCCAAGTTCACATTCAAGCTTTGAGCTTTTGTATTTCTACAAATTGGAACACATACACTCACACACACAAACACTACATGTATGTCATAAGAGTTTTCGCGGTTCTTTTAAAAGGTTTACAGTTGCAAACACATTTTTTACTGGGACGTTACTTTTTCCAGAGTGAATATTTTGGCAGCACCTGCTACCAAATCAACTCCAGATTTGCTTCCAGATTTCTGGACCACTAAAAAGGAAACTAAACAGTTGAATGCAGACAGCTGTAATAAGCTTAAATACTTTTTAGGGCTGTTTTCAACATGATAAAATGTGTGTATAATGGTGAATGTGGTCTAAACACTGAGCATCATGGGGTTAATGTTTTCATACACACTCACCTGCAGGGGACGGTGCACTGGAGGAATTCAACCATCTTCTGCGCGTGCTGCTTGGAGCCATAGTAGAAATCAATCCCCTCTGATGGAGAACAACAATACAATTAAATGTGCCAGCTCTAAATTTATCACACTTTGCAGGTCATCACCATTGCAGAGCACATGTACAAGCAACAAACACACACACCCACAAAGTGAGCAGATGGGATTGGAAGAAAATGTGGCAGCCACATGTTGTGACCTTCATAAAGCTTTTAAGTCCTGCCGACACATGGAGATGAGCTCTACTTCAGTTCTTTCCAAGATCACAGAGAGCTACTTCTTAGCTGTCACTCTCTGTGCCGTAGCATGTGAGCCAAGTGTCCAGTGTGGTAGTCATCATCTCTAAACAGGGAATGTAGTAAGCTTGCATCACTGGAATCCGGTAAAAAATGACTGCCCTCACTACAGCACACTAATTACTGTAGATGCACAATTCTTGCCCCTCCAAGGCCCACACAAGAACGACTGTATGAACTGATGGCGCCAGTGATATGCATGCATGGCTTGCTGTCTGTTACAGGAAGAGGTAATTAACACTCAAGGCATCATTATGTTCTGCTTGGTCCTGATTCATATTAGCAAGGTTTCCACTTTTCGGTCAAATTCAGTTAAATGCAGGAAGGAAAATGTTGGACCTACCATGTATTTCTTTAATGTTGAGGGCATTCTGGTGGAGTTTGTGCTTGAGGATCAACTGTTCTAGATAGTAGAATGTCTTCTTATGAACAGTCTGTAGTAAAAAAAAAAAAATTATTATTATTATTATTAATATTGTCATACAATTTTCAATGTCCAAAATAAACATTTATTAGTGTAAAACTTAAAATAATCAGCTCGCCATGATCAGTCGCCACTGTTGAGCTTTGTAAAAAACACTCCAGTTAAGAACTGTCTGCAGTAGTCTTTAATTTTCACAATGATAAATTAAACATAACTTTAAATTAAAGTCTTATCTGAACAGAGGCTCAATTGTATGAAACTGATTTTTTTACCCAACAGCGTGATTTGGATGGATTTGCTTTGATATGATTTTTGACTTAGATGTAGCAATGTATCTTAAATACGTCTCCAACATTTCACATGTCATTTGTATGTTTAGTATTTTAATGAAGTAAAAGTGTAAGTTTAGTTTTGCTCATAGCAAATAAGTAAATACAAAAAATTAAATAAAATGTTTATGGATAATTAGATTGCACCTACTTTCTGCCTAACTTGAACCACAGCCTTCCAGAAGTCCTTGGCTTCCACACGGTGGCAATCGTCACACATCTGGGACTGGACGACAAACTCAACCACGAACACCTGCTGTAGGATAGCGCCATTCAACACCTGGAGAAGCAAACACAGTAAGTTACACTGTGTGCTAAAGTACAAAGCAAACAGAACCAAAACCTCTGGCACTCATTCCATGAAAAAACATTTAGTTTCCATTTCTCATCCCATTACATATGTCAGTGTGATATAGAGTAGGTATTACGCAGACTTTTCAAGAACACAAAGAAACGAGCTGGCCTCTAGCACAGAGCTCAAGTTCTCACTAAAGGTCAAGGAGATGGGATGACAGCCACTGGCAACATTTACTTGTCTCAAAAACACAAAACTCAGTCAAGAACACACTCCATTTGAAGAGTTTATCTCAAAGTCTACTATGTTCGTGATTATGTCAATGTCACAGAAGGTCATTATTATTGGTGGTTTCAACTTTCAGATGAAAATATGTTTTTGTGTCATGCTTTACTCTGCTTCAACACTGTTTTCTTACCTCTTTCTGAATGGTTAGTTGTATTTTAATCCTTTTGGAGTGTGGCTCTGTCCACTGGAATCCAGCATCAATAAGACGAACCTGTGGCAAGAAAGAAGCGTGAGCAAAAACTAAAGAGGTACGTTGTAAATATTTTCAAATTACTGTGATGATTCCAATACATGCAGGGTTTTTCTATGTTTAAACTTCGACTTCTGTTCAAAATGAACAGTTTGGTAAATTGACAAAAATGGTTTTATGTGCTATTCCACCACCTTGATTCCCTTAGTCTCAAGTTGGAAACAAAAATACACATTTGCTTTGAAAGCATTTTCAACCACAGGGTTTAACCATGCTGAGCATTTTTACAAAGTACATAATCAAATAACCAACATTTGAACATAGAAAATGATTTTCTATGTTTCTCTCTTTTGTATCAATAATCATTGAGTTGTGGACTGCTGGTTCAATAAAAAAAACTTTTCATTGTCTCTAAGAGCTAAAGATGCCCCAATAACCCCGACATTTAACAGACAAAATGAATAATCTATTTTTGGGGACAATGCTTTATCAGTAATAAAATAATGAGAATAATCTTAAATTGCAGCTCCAGGGCATAATTACTTATATTAATTGTATTATAGAGTGCGAACATGCTAGTGGTTTTTGTAAAGTTTAGTAAGAATGAAACTCACTTTGGACATTGAGCTCTTCAGTTTTTTCAAGCAAAGTGCCAGCAGCTCCCTGGACTCCAGAGCACATTGCACCCAGGTGGCTGGAGGCTGCAAGTACCTGCATGAAATAGGAATATGTAAATTCAAGCATCAACTTTCCCAGTAAATTATAAACAAAACATTTAATGTCTGCTAATGCTTACTATGGAGAATTAATGATACGAGGTGTGTGCCAAACCGTAAAATATGGATCACTGCTTTGAACAAACCTTTCGCACTGCTTGCAGAAATGCACTGTGACTTGCTTTGGGATTCCTGCTGAGATGTCTACTTTAGTCCGAAGGCAGGCTACACACATGTTGGCTGGATTGGGGGGAATAGGAGTGCCACAGGTACAACACAGGCTGGATAGGAGAGACATACGGTAACACACATTTAAATACAATAATATGAGATTTTATTTACACGTTTGGTTTGACAAAATAATACACACAAGGAATTAAGATTATTCTATGGTCATGCAACAATGCTGAAAATGTCCCACAGCATTCTGAAGAATCTCCACATCTTAGTAAAAGCTTTGTAAACCGAGAGCCATCAATCTCTTAGCTGGGAACATTTCAAGCAATTTTGAGGATCTGCAGCTTCAGATTGTTAGTGCACAACTGTATAGCAATGTCGTGCAAAAATGTATTTCTTGAGATTGCAATCATGGCACAGCACAGATTGGAAGACATAAACATGTATTAAAAACATAAATCTTTCACTTACATGTTCCCCTGGCTGCTTGTGGCAGGAGCTTGTATGTACTCCATTCTCGTTTAGCTGACAGCTCAGAGTTTGTCTATGAATCTCTGAAAACAGAACATGACACATTTAATTGCATCTATCAAAGCTAATCAACGTTAACAGTAGACTAAAAGAGACTGGAATAAACCCAATAAAAACTAATCTTATCTAAAACAGCACGCAAATAACCCTATTACTTGCCCTTATTTCTGAATGTAATCGAAAAACATATACACATATATGAAAATGAAAATATGCCGTGTGGGCAAAGTTAACGTTAACTCTGCTAGCTGATGCTCCGGAGACAGATAGCATTGAAGGCTAAACTGCTAGTTAAAATAAGTGACTGTAAAAGTCATTGGCAAAGAAACAAACACAAAATGTCACCCGAAATTAATCGATTACTAAAACTCAGCTAAGACACCGATGACAAAACTTACTTTGGTAATTCTGATGTGAAATCCACCACACTCGTCAAACTGAAGTCATCCACGTTTTACCCATCGAGGACCAAGGGAAGCTCGATGACGTCACACTGGCCTTCAGGACCCCGATGGTGTCTTTGTTTGCCTGAATAAAATTGCTTAGACAACACTCAAATTACCTTATTATTAACGTGCAAAATACAACACTTCCAGTGTTAAATAATAGTTTAATTACCTAATCAACAGCACAGTGTAACAGAACAAAAGTGGTCATTAAAAATAAGTAGAATTCTGCCTATTTTTTGCTTCCAAACGTATCTGCATATAATTTTAGCAACAAATAACAATATTACGCACACTCTTGCATCTTTTTATATTACTTATTTTAATAAAATATCTAAACAAGGAAATATTGTTAATATATAGTATAAATTCTCTTTAGATTAGAAGAAGAAATTTTATTTGTCACTGAGCACATATATAATTGCATAGATTATATTATAACATGTTACATGAAATGTGTCCTCTGCATTTAACCCATCATTCTGGGGGAGCAGTGGGCGACCGCCCATTAGCTTAGACCTGTATTTGATCTGATCTTTATCCTCAAATCTAATCCAGATTATTTTGTTCCAGGACCTTGGGTAAAGTTAGCTGCTGGCTCCAATTAAGTTCTCTGTTTTTTGCTCATTCTGTGCAAGATAATAAGAGGACGTTCAGACCATGTTTTTGCATGATCAAGACAAGCTCAAGGTAATATTGCACCACCTTACATTTCTTCACACGTCAGCTAATACTGAGGTTTAGTTATTTAGGCATATTCCCATACACTATATCTAAACATGATCAGTGTCAGTTGTACCAAACACACGGGGCTTGTGGGACCCCTGCATGTCCTGGATCCGCCGGCAGCTGAATAGGATGTGCACAGGTCGTAATTGTGGATTATGTATGCGATTTTCCGTGACGTTAAGATGAAATTGTCTAAGTTTGTCTGGAGTTTCTAATTATAAATCTTGCGCACCTGTGGCTTGCTAACGCTCTATATGCATTCACGTGCCGTCGGAAATATCTAAAGTCAGATTAAAGTTGATTTTTGGCTTTGTGTTTCTATTTGTTTTGTTGAATATGGAGCAACGTATTCGTGCATTGCAGCCCTATCATCATTTTGCCTATTTTTAGCTTGCCTGGCGTTTTTTTTTTTTTTTTTTTGATTGTTTGTTTTACTTTTGTGTTTTAACCGTATTTCTAATAAAGCTTTTCAGCTTATAAAGCACTTTGCACTGACTGAAATCTGCTCTTCAAATTAGGTGCAAACCAATGTGTCACCACCAGAACGTCTTCAGTTTTCTACTTTAAAACTCCATTATTCCTCTCAGCCAACACAGTCCTTTACGTGACTGTAGGTGAAGCACTAAATTTCTTACCTAACTTTGTAAAATAGCCTTATTAAAAGCAGCTTCCAGCATCTTCAGCAGCTGAATATTGCTTATACATTGATGCATTTGTATTTACAATGTGTCACTGTCAAATACTGTCATTTTACCACCAATCAGCTGAATGCATTTCCTCTCCTACTTTAAACGCAGTCTTTCTGTGTAGTACTTCTATGCGCTACTTTGCATCTTAAATGAAGATGTTTTCACTGCAGCAGTATATTTATAATGGACTATTTTTAAGTACAGTCATGCTACTTTTACCTAAACAAGGGCTGTGAATACTTCTTCCGTCACTGCACTTTAATTACCCAGCAGCCCCTTGTGCTCAGCGCACTGACTCGTAGGAGGGACTTTGCCAGCTGCACCTGAAGGCAGCAGCAGCAGCGGTAGAAGCAGCCGCAGCAGAAGCAGCAGCGGCAGCGGCGGAGACTCGCAGCTAATGTGGCAGCTGGGAATGTGAGGGTTTATTTTCAGGACTGGGAACAGTAGAAGGGCTGACGAGGGAGAGCCTCTGACCACAGCCCCACTGCAGCCAGCACTTCGGCTTCATTGGAAGTCCGGGACGGGCGACCTGCGCTGTCTGTCTGGCGGCGTCGGACCGCATCACAGGAGCGGACCGCCGTTGGTGGCTCACTGCGGGGAGACGCCGGAGCCCCGTGTCCGTTTCCCCGGCGTGCGTTCGCTCGCTAGCACCTTACGTCCGGTTCAAGGCGCGGGAAGCGGAGTGTCCCCGGCTGAGTCAGTGGAGTCTCTTACGGTTTGGGTAAATGCGTCGGTTCCGCAGCTGCCAAGCCACTCAAGCCGACGACGATGGACTGAAATCTGCGGCGGGGGCGACCGACACACAACCTGCCGCGGTTTCCTGCGAGTGAAGAAGTAAATGATAGAGGATACGATGACCCTGCTGTCTCTGCTAGGTCGGATCATGCGTTACTTTCTGCTCAGACCCGAGACCCTGTTCCTGCTGTGCATCAGCCTGGCTCTGTGGAGTTACTTCTTCCACACGGACGAGGTGAAGACCATCGTCAAGTCCAGCCGGGATGCGGTTAAGATGGTCAAGGGGAAAGTGGCGGAGATGATGCAGAACGAGCGCTTCGGCGGGCTGGACGTCCTGGACGCGGAGTTCTCCAAGACCTGGGAGTTCAAGAGCAATAACGTGGCCGTGTACTCCATCCAAGGCCGGCGAGACCACATGGAGGACAGGTTCGAGGTGCTCACCGACGTCGTCAACAAGAGTCACCCGTCTATATTTGGGATTTTCGATGGCCACGGAGGAGAGGTGAGGAGCAGGGAGGGCAAGGTGGCGTGTGTGTGTGTGTGTGTGTGTGCGCCCTTCATGTCCACACATACACTCTCATTCCAACACAAGTCACCCTAAATGACCTTTACTGAATCCCAAGTGAATATTTATCAGTTAGTTGCATTATTTATCCTGTGTGGTCTGGCTGAAACCGTGCTGCCACAACTGCAGTCAGATGTTTATTAAAAACATGAGTGAGACAGAGTGAGAATCTGAGTTTGGCTGCAGATCCTAATCTGACCTCCTCCGGCTTTTAGAAGGGAAATTCACTATGAAGGCATCCTTATTAGGAAATCAACCAACTGTTGATTTGTTTTGGATAATAAGATGTACAACTGACTTTGTCAAATGTCAGAGAAAAGTGGTTGACCTTAGAGTTGAGAAGTGATAGGGATGAATATTGATATTCCATTTGCATATTTTAAATAAGTTTCAATTAAACTGTGAGTGTGGTGCTATCGGGGCCACTGAAGGAACCATAATTTCTTGCAGCAGCCATGCTTGCACCCACACATGTACACACACACACACACACACACACACACACACACACTCATCCACACTGGCACGCGAACTGCATCTTGTCTGCAGTATTTAAAGCTTAAAATCATGCCAAAAATATAAATATCAGTCTTTCGCATTAACACTTTTAGCATGCAGACAGCATAGGCCCCATGGTTTAACAAGATTAGAGCTAAAAGGAAGAGGATGAGCTCAGATTGGTGTTCCTCCGAGGTACACATGCCGCCAGATGAGCTCAGTAGCATGAGCAAAGCATAACTGAAGTGGGTCATTGATTATTAATCTGCTCGTCACCGTTCACCATCCAACCTCAGTTGATACTGTCTTGTTGGAAGCTTCTTGGTGCTACCTAACGTTGTCGTTCATAAATGTGGCACTAACTCACAAGAAGCTCCTTGAAGAAGTTGTCAGTTAAAGCATGGTTAGAGCATTTGAGATGACCCCATGGTTAGATCTGAACACAAAACACAGATTTATCATAAAGTTATGGCAAGCTTGAAAACTTCAACCATGACCTCACCTTACAGTATAGTCCTGATGCAACAGAGCCACGTAGAAATGTTTTGTTCCCTCTCATTATTTCTTTGCGCTCATCATCTTCTGCATTAAACATTACTTACTTTTTGATCATCTAGTTGTCGTAGCTGAGGAGCTTTATCGCTGTTTTGAGCCTGACAGCAACTGTCTTCATTCTGAGTTTGACTCAGATTGAGACTGAATGATAACATGCTAAAAATAGGCAGCTGAAGGCATAGAGAATAGCTGTTCTTTTAGGGGAAATTAAATTTTCGGCAGCAACGCTCACTGCTGCAGCTTTTGACCAAAAGTGGTCATTGGATTGTTTTTCCTTGCCTGTCTCCCCTGTTCTTCTTCCCTCTGTGGCGTTCCTTTTTCGAGACCGGTGACCTAACCCTTGGGCCCTGCTACAGTATATCTACCACACAAGTGGTTAAGAGACTTAGATATACTGTATGTGACAGGAAAAATGAGAAAATAAGTGGGAGAGCGTCAGTGGCGAGAGCAAGAAGAGAAACTTCAGATTTACCCGCATGTAGGCGAGAGCCTGTTTTATCGCTGCATGTCCATGGGCAACAATTTTGGTCTGTTTTCAATCCCACGTTCTCTTTTGAAGAGTGTGAAATGTTTGCCAGACAGCAGTATTCAGAAAAATACTTCCCCTATTTAGAGAATTTAGATTGTTTTTTATTTGCCAGAGGGCACTGAATAAAAAAGAGGGATGCAGTGTTTGCCTAGGGCGACACCAGGAATACTGGCTGCCTCAGCTGGTTACTTGGTGAGTTGTCAGTCACTTTCATTTGATTGTACACACACTGCTCATCCAAACCACATATTATACAGTAGTTTAAAGCAATTTGGGTCTTGTTTCAACATCTACAGTCATCCAGCATGCAAGACATTGTAGCAGCATGAGCAGCTTGTGGATGCTCTGCACTGTGCCTATAATGAAGAGAAATGAAAAGTAGATTTTCAGTGTGCTGTGAGTGTGCCTGCTAATTAGAGCTTTGATTCAGCATAAGCAGTAGTTTATCTAAATGCAATTAGAGCTGCGACTATTTCTGACCACGGCTCTCAAAACTAAAAATATTAATGTTGCAAAGACAAGAAAAAAATTATAAATTCTGATAATTGGGAGGCTGGGAACAGGGACTGTGTGCCATTGTTTTTCGCTTAAAAAATGACTGCAGTGATCAACATCTTTAAAAATGAACCTGTACCTGTTAACTAACTCTCATTGCAGTTAATATTTGTTTGAGTTCACCAGTTATGCTTGAATCACCACATTCTGTCATTGTAAATACAAGTATGGAGGCTGTAAATTGAGCTTTCGAAAGCTAGAGACCTGAACATCTAATGGCATAGTCACTGTACATCTATTATGAGCAGTAAAGCCATCACACCCATGAATTAGATGTAAGTAATGGATACTTTAATCTGTGTTATACATTAAATGGGATTTTATGCATCTTTAATATGAAATAATAGGCTAGGGACATTTTTAGATATAGACATTAGAGAAATCACCCTATTTGCTTTCCTGCCAAGAAACAGCTGAAAATATGGCTGTTTATTCCATGTCAGTAAATTAGCAACAGAGGTGGCAGTTAGGTTATCAACAGGTAGTCTGGCTACAGAATCTGGCTGCCAACACTAGTTTATATGTTCTCTGTTTATGGGTTATAAAAACAAAAAGGCTTAACCAGCAGTTAAAGATTGTTTAATGGTGTAACTGTTTTTTTTTTTTCCACAAACAGTTTAATGTGCAACACCTTCTCTGTTTATTGACCGATCAGTAGTGACAAGGCTTTGTTGCAAAGTTCTCAGAAGTTATCCAGCGATAGTTGTCAAACAGTCATTTGTTCATTTCTGTTTGTTTACAGATTAAACAAACAAGGTATTATAAATGGCCCATATGTATTCTGTTGAGTTCTCCTTCTCCCTGCTCTGCTATGCTTTTCACAATTACAACAAATAACAAATGTCAAAACTTACCAGTCAAGCAGAAATAATTCGACTTCTCTGGGTGGTTAGAAGAGCGAACCCCTCTCAAATCCTTTAGATGGTCACAGGATCCTTTTGACAGCACCTCTGCACATTCATATATATTATGAAGCATCATTTTACAAACAAATTGAAAATATTGCATATTGAAGCTTTATCTAGTAGGTAGTAGATTTACATGGTGCCAGACAAGATATTTCTACCTGTTGCCAGTTATATTAAGCTTAGCTCATCTCTAACTGGCTATGGCTACATACTTAGTGGGAGTGTTAATCTACAGGCAAAACCCAAAATGATCCCAGAATATGACTCCAATAAGTTGGAGGACAGAAAATCACGAAAATAATACAGTCCTTCAGTAATTTTGTTTTCTACCACCTCCCCTGTTCTTCTTCCCTCTGTGGCGTTCCTTTTTCGAGACCGGTGACCTAACCCTTGGGCCCTGCTACAGTATATCTACCACACAAGTGGTTAAGAGACTTAGATATACTGTATGTGACAGGAAAAATTAGTGGGAGTGTTTGGGCAATACCCAAATGATCCCAGAATATGACTCCAATAAATTGGAGGACAGAAAATCACGAAAATAATACAGTCCTTCAGTAATTTTGTTTTCTACCACCTCAGTGGATCCAATTAGTTTACTAGCAAAGAAATCATTAGTCAGTGCTACACAACACCTGGAAATTTTCCCTTTTCTCACTCACAACACTCGCACACACCACAAATTCAATTTGCAGAGCGTTGAAAATCAGAGTTTAATGTGAACATATCCATCGGCAGTCTCAGTCATATTAGATGTTGCCATAGTAAGGGGGTTTATCTGTTAAATGGAGATTGATTTTTAGCTGACACATGGGAATCAGCTGCATGAAAGTGATAGCCCTGGGCTCTTCATCCATATAATGGCAACATGAGCCAGTTGTTTCTTCCTGGCATGTAGGTAGTCAGTCATTCTCTACTTGTCCATGGCTCTCGGTCAGGTTGTGGCTTCAGGCCCTGCAAAACTACCTTGGGTGTAGGGTGCAGGGGAAGACATTCACTATAAGCTTGTTTAAGCTCAGTTCAGGGGCTGCTTTTCTCTGTTTTGCCATCCTTTTACCTTTTTTCTGTGGACCGACTGAGGTTTTGAATCAGCCTTCACTCTTTCATGTAGTTTTGATCAGTGGTATTTGTTTATGAGTGGGTTTGTGATAGAAACGGTCTCTAAACTGTGAAAGGGCAGAGTGAAAAAGGAGAATTAAAAACACCACAGTGGCACCGAGGGATTTGAGGGATCCGTCTTTATCACACTCTTAGCATGTCCTTATTTTATTTCAGATTCATACTGAACATTCATTTCTTTTTCATATTCATTATATATTCTTTGAAGAAAGAGGAGGACTTCTGATAGCGATTAAAGCCTGCATATTCATGTTCTTTTTAAAATAAAAGGTGTGTGTGTGTGTGTATGTGTTTTGGAAAGGCAGGTGTTTAAATGTGAGGCAGTTTAATGTGATTGTCTGCAGGTTTGTCGGGGGGCGGGGGGGTGCTAGGTTAAATACTAAGCAGTTTGAATTCCTCCTGAACTTGCTCTCACTGGAAAGATGAAAGAACGAGCTGGCATGTGACTAATTGCTCTGTTGGCATTACAGGATTAGAGAGAGAGCAAATGAAGAGAGGGAGTGTGGGAAGACCAAGGACAGCAGCCGGAGTGTATGAATATGTATGTGTGTGTTGCAGTCCTTCATGGATGTTGTGGATTCATGTGGAGATGACAGAGGCAGGGATAGATGACTCCATTGTGAGACACTGGTGTCTCCGGTCTATCAGGACCAGACACCTGCTACATGTGGCTTTACATCACATCTAAAATCTGTGCCCTCGGTAGGTTAGTGAAATAGATTTAACACATTTTAACTAATTTCACTAAAAAACACATTATCTAAATAAATTAAATAGAAAATGATAGAACCATTAAATTATTGAGTCACCCAACTAACTTATGCATGAAGTTTTTTCACAGAGAATTGTCACCCAAAAAGAGCAATGTCTCTCAGGTCTTTCTTAAATCTTAAAGAATCTTTTGGCTCACTAATTTGCTTTCATGACAGGCCCCAGATTTTTTTTTTCAGCAGTCTGAAGCTGAAACTGTGTACAGGGAGGAATTCATCGGATAATGATTAGTAAAATTGCTAACTACTACTGTTACCCCCGCATACTCATTTCTGTCACTTCTGGCCAAAGACCTGTTCAATATTCAACCTTTTCTTAATGTCAGTTGAAGCAGACAGTGGAGAGCACATAGGAGGTCATGTTCTGCTGGAAAATAATGCAGCAGAAAAAAGAGCAGAGATCTGGCAGGCTCTGCTGAAAAGTCTTCTGACCTTTCAGTAGTTTGTCCCTGGTGGTGACAGTTTGTCACCACCAGGGACAAAATCCTCTCACTCCTTGTAGTTAAAGCACTGGAGGACAGACACAAACATAACAGAATAAATGAGGCTTTAGCCTTGAAACCTTCACGTTTAACCACAGAGTAAACATTTGTATTTTTTTTTCATAAAACAAATGTGAGACTCCCCTAACTGTATTAATGTACACTTGCTGGCCACTTTATAAGGTACACCTGTACATTCTAATACAATCCAACACAGCAGCTCTGCCATGAATTCTGATTTTGCCATGGAAAAATGGCAAGAGATAGTTTTATGGCAAAAAATAAGAAGCATCTCTTCTTATAATGCCCTCCAATGCAACTCCACTAACCACTTAGACCTCAGTCATAAACACATATCAGAATTATCACCTTTGTGAGAGTTCCAACTTAAAAACTGACAAATTAGAACCTTGTGAAATCAGAATTCATGGTAGAGCTGCTGTATTGGTTCGTATTTGAATGTACAGGTGTACCTAATAAAGTGGCCAGTGAGTGTATCTTATGTTAGAATTCTCCAGGGGTGGCAGTGGGAAAGTGGAAAAAAAGTGAATATGCACCTTTCTTTTTTGGTGGGTGTTTGTTTGTGTGCGCCGGTGACAGGATTGCATGTGCGTTTGCCAACAGCATGTAGCGACAGATAAGAGTGCCTTCTTCAGCCTCAGCGTGCCATCCCTCCCTGCTGGCAGTGGCTGGTCAATAATTTAACACACTCTCTGTAAAACCCTAATGCTAAAACTCCCCGACTATTGTATGTATAAACCCACCATCAAGCAATACGAAACCACAAGATCATTGTTCTCGCTCGCTCTCACACACACACGTCTCGTAGGAACTCTCCATTGAGTTATGGTAATTTCCTGGAGACTTCCCTTCACCTAACACTAACCTTAAACCAAATCCTTTAGTGATTTACGTGGTGGGGACAGGCATTTCAGGCAAGTCCTCACAAGTGAGAGTGCAAACAGATGTTAGGCTCCACCATCACATAACACCGTTTATGTGTAGTTTTGCTGGAGGAGGTCTAGTCTGGAAAGTTGTTTGTGAAGTTGGAGCTTGGTGCTGTTCAGCTTTATTCTGGCTCCTACAATCCGGCCACTCCTCCCCCAGGGGGGCTGCTCTGAGGCGACATGGGGGCTGAAGGTTGGTATTGCTAATGGGGCTGTTGCCTTTGACTGCCAACCTCCCTACGCCCCAGCGCCTCCTCTTCGTCACCCTCCTCCCCCTGTTTTCTATACTCCCTACACCCCATCCAGCCTCTTAGAGGGTTTGGCAGTGAATGAATGGACAACAAAAACTCCATCTCGAAGGCCATGTCAACCTGATGCCCATGTATTATAGCATCGCCTCCAACCTCACTGCGTGCACACTGGCCTCCGCTGCTTGCCACGCAGAGTTACTACATGCAGTGCAACTTACTTCCCCATGTGATGTGAAGAGGAACACAAGCTTGCTGATTGTGTTGAAAGAGTAGGTTTTGCAAAGGTACAATAGATAGCGCTTGCCTACAACAGTACTACAGTATATTTGTTTAATGGTGTAGTGTGGTTTTGTTTTTTGTCTGTTAGCTGATTAACACTCTCTAAATCTAATCACATGGCCGGAATTGACTGGGCCCGCTCAGTCTAATCTACACTGTTTTGCCACCTCATGTGACATTCGTCACGTAGGTGGCAGTCATAAAAATCCTGAAATGAAATAATAGTCATCCATCAAAGTCCACAATTGGAATCCAACTACAGAATTCTAAGTCGGTGCCTGCTCCACAATTGTTTGTTTGTCTGTGAGTGATTGAGAAAATGGATGAGTCAGTTGGAGTTTGCCTGCTCGCTGTCTTGGCAGTGCAGGACGGCGAAAGAAGAATGTTGGCTGAGCGAAGGGTAGCAAGTCGCAGCTGTTCAGAGTTAGCGACATTGGTGCGATTGTCTGTGCAAAGAGAGTCGGCTGTGATTTTTGTAACGTTCGCAGTTGTGGCTCTTCCTCTTTTCACACAGCCCAGATGGGCCTGTGGCTATAGGGCAGGTGCATCCTTGTAAATAGAAACAGTCTTCCTGGTTGTGTTGTCTGCCACTGTCTGTCATCACCTTATATGCCCAGAAGCTGGATTTGCTGATGTAAAAAAAAACATTTCACGGCTTATTTTCCAAATGCAGACTGTGCTTTCTTTTCTAAACTATTTTCAATCCATGACTCTGCACATGTGGGTCTGGTTCATGCCTGTCTGCTGCACACGTGCTGAACAGTCTGTCATACATCGAATATTCCAGACGGGAAGAATGCTTTTGATACAAATGCTCGATATTTGCACATGGTTCTATTCACTGGGAGAGCTGTAAGTAATAATACTTCAAATGCACTGCGCGGTGAACCAGCTCTAAACTAGGTTGTCTTTAATTTACCCTGTAACAAAGGCTCACGGGATAAACAAGGGGATCAGGCTCCACTGCGTGTCATTAATTTGTGCTTGTGATTAAAATTGGAAGGAAAAGGGATCCTGTGCACTTACGTTTGTGTGCGTGCGTATGTGTGCATGCATGCATTCTCAGGCCGAGTATGTGCGATTGTTTGTACACCAGGGTCATGCTGGATCCTTGCCATGTACTTTTGATTATGGCCTTTGAGATTTATTACTCTGGGTTTTTACCCTCTTGTTTTCTTCTGTGGTTGCCCTTTTTTTCTTTTTGTTCAAGCCACTTACAGTGAAGGGTGGTACAGGGGCATTCTAACACTAGTGAGGCTTTCGGAAGAATCATCCCCTGTGTAAGGGTTAGAAGAAGGTGTTAGTCCTAAGGAGAAAACATATGAGATTAAAGAAAGTATGAGAAGGGAAAAACCAGGAAGCAGAGTAAGGAAGCAGATTGAGTTATTTGCACGCAAATTAAATGGAGAGCCCATGGTCACTGGAGCAGTGGAAATAAAGAAAGTTAATCTTCCAATGGATTTAAAGTTAGGTCCAATCTGAATCTGTCTGACCTTTTGTTTTGTAACGCTGACGCATGTCAACAGTGGCTAAAGGCCACAAAGCAAGCTGATTATAAAGCCTTCACTTAACCATGTTCCAGTCGGAGAGAGAGGCTGTCTACTTGCTGCCAGCGTTTAAGGTTTCAGGCCTCCAGAGGTATTGTTGGCCTCGTTCACAAAATCAGAAATGGGCTGTACACTTGCTCTGACTCCAGTAACATAACTGCTATTGCACATTTTTCCAGTTCAATTTGAAGCTTTTTAACCCCAATACACTTATGTAGTTTAAAAAGATCATTTTATTCAATTCCAGTTCATACCTGCATTTAACGTTAGCATTAAGGTAAACCATACAATACTCAGAACAGAAAAGATTAGATAAACAATACATACTTTTAAATCTTGTATTTTTTTTATTTTAAAATAAATGTAAAAATTGTAACCCAGTGCCAGAAATTAAGTGATACATTAAATACAGGGCTGCTCTAGGAATCTTACTAAAAGAGTCCACACGTTCGTTATGATGAAGGACGTCAGTCAGCATTGTATATCTGATGCTTGGATTGATGCTAAAGATGACTTTTATTACTGAATCTGCCAATACATTTTTGTTTTTATAGGCAAGCAGTTAAATTATTAAAAGGTCTGACATTGAAAGAAGCCAGTGCAAAGATGGAAACCCATCTTTCCATAACTTGGAAATGTATAATTTTCACACATATAAAACAGAAAAACAAGACATCCTGGAATTAGAAGCTTGACCATGTTTAGGGTTTCAGATAATAAACTGATTATCAAAATGTATGTCTTTTTCATATTGCAGTTTACAGTGTATTGATTATGGTTATTGGAATAATATAAACTAAACAGAGGTGATGTGATAATTGTATAAACAAAGGAATAATTAGACATTGCATAAGTAACTGACTAAAGACAACACCTCACTACAACTAGAAGCACCACTTTAAATTCTCTACTCAAGTTGAAGAACTATATATGCTTTATGCTATAATAATAATAATAACAATAATCATTAATTTTAATAAGTGTGTGTGTGTGTGTGTGTGTGTGTGTGTGCGACAAACAGGGTGAGAGGCTGGTTGTGGCTCGGAGTGGATGGGAACAGAGGCATACAGTATGAGCGGGCTTGGTAATTGATTAGCACGGTGCAGAGGAAGCTTACATTGATATGAGTTAATGCTAACAGCTCAAGGCTCTTAGGATCCCTGCTCTCTTCCTGAGAGCATCTCTAAGCCGAGGCTAAAAGGGGTGGAAGAGGCAGTGGGGCAGATTAAATTTACACTTTAAGCACTGGGGGGGTTGGGACCATACGTTCATCCAAGGATTCAGTTTTTCCATCTTCCCTTTGTTACTTTTACCTTTACTTTTCATTGTTCTTGCTCTTTTTTTTTGTCCCAGTGGACTTTTTGTTTACACAGTCAGAACCTGCATGTGTTTGTTACCTAGACGGTCTCTACGTCGCCCTCCTCCCGAGTTGATTTAATGAGCTTATCCAGTAGAAGAACTGGCAGGTGTACGTATTACCATCTGCTCAGAAAAAGGAGAAATTCTTTTTCGAGGTGGAAAGCAGAGGAAAATGATGGCACGGTTGAAAAGTGCCCTCGGTTGGGGCAGGAGCAAGGAGGACGTGGGGAGAGATAAGAAGAGAAGAGGAAATGACAAGGCAGCTGTGAAATAAAAATTCTACAAGCTTACAGAAATAATGGTGAAGAAAGTGGAAGAGGCAGCTGAAAGCTGATGTCTGGAGGCAGGGAAAAGGTGGAGAAGTAGTTCTTCCTTTCAGAGCAGATGAGGATAAAAAAAAAAACACGGATGCTAAGATGCAATAGCTTGCTCCTAGCCTGCAGATTTTCCAGGCCTGCACCATAACTCCTCTATGTCAGAAAGCACCATTTCTGTGCAGATTCAGAGGTTTAAAGAGTGTGTGTGAAGAGCTGACTGACAGAAGAAGCTAATCACACTGTAACTGCACAACACACTGGTGATTTAGTGTAGAAAGTGCAAGTGGAGCCTATTTCTTCATCTTTTGATCATAAGTCTGTCAAACTGAAGGCCATGGCACCTTGGGGCAGTTCCTCCCTCGAGAAAGCATGACATACTTTTCCACCTCTGTTTTTCATCTTTTCTTCTCTTTTCTCACACTTGCTCGCTGTCTCTGTTGACCTTTTCCCCACAGTAAATGTCTCTGTTTTCTCTCCTCTCTTCCTTTCACGTCCTCCACTGCCCTTCTTCTCTTACCTTAGCTACTCATCTCCTCTTTCCTTTTTCTGATCACTTCGCGGCGTCCTTTGTCCTAGGAAATCAAAATCTCTCGCTCGCCCTGAGTGTTCCCAGGTTAGTATCAAAGCTGTACAGTTGGAGGTGGGTGTATAAAGGACAGTGATTAGTCCTTTGGGTCACATGTCTAATTGGGCTATTGAGCGACTCTGTTTCTAAAGGTTTTAGGTTGTTGTTAGACATTTCTAGCTCTTCCTATCGTGGTAAAATGTTTATAGAAGGCTTAGTGCCACCAGAAACCACAGCAGATTTTCCTGTTTTTCTACAGGTGTCTGAATTTAACTCTAGTGCCTTTTATAGTGCGTGAAGCATTTTCTGTTTTCCCTATTCCTTTTCTTTATGACTTCTGTGACCTTTTGCTCTCTCATTACTTTTATATATATCTCCACCTTGCTAGATCCATTTCCCGACTTCTCCTTTTTTGCCCATCTCCCTCCACTTCCCCCTCCTTCCACTTCCTCGCCCATACCCACAGAGTCACCTTATCTCTCTGCAGTCTGTCTGACTTATTTATCACTGCCCTGAAATATTAAAGAGTCTGTTGCCTCCGGTCCTGAGGGAAGTTCACAACTTTTACTTACAGCACACACGCACATGCCAACACGTACGTGTACAGCCAAAATCAAAATGTGTTGTGAAGATGCCACACACCAGACAGTGTGCAGCATTACACAGTGCACAAACCACCCACCTTTGTATAGGCTCTTCCTGTCTCTTCTCAGAGACTGATGGGCTGAATGCAGCCTCTTGGCATATTCTGCTCCTTTGGGACGCTGTAGATTTATGTTTAGTGTAAGAATGACTGTTGATATATATCTGAGTGATGGTCACTATGTCAGTTAAAGGTACTTGATCTTACTAGGGGCCTTTTCAGGAGAATGGTGCTGCAATGGCGTCTAACTGTATCTTACATAACTTGACAGAACTTGAACTTGATGTTTTACAATTTTGCTGTCTACTGATCAAAATCCAATCTATTTCCAAACATGGCCCAAGTGGGCTGTGAACTCTATCATTACTATATGGATATTTTTGAATTGTTTGTCTTTTTCAGCTGGACTTGCATTTAATTTTTTAATCAGTAAAAGTGACATTTGTGAATCCTGTCCAAGGGGTCACATTCAATTCAATGAGGCAGGCAACCAAGTTAGGTTTGTTTTTCTCCACATTTAAATATTAATATTCACAATTGGGTGCTTGTTTTTCTGGTTTGTTTGTTTTTTACTATGCAATTACATAATCACAAAAGGAGTATTCATTGACTGCCTTAGCCATTGTCTTCATATTAACATGTTCATTGTGTCTCTGCTCTCTGTATGAAAATCTTTTCACCTCACCTCTGAAACTGTTGCCTTCCTCTGTGGTCTGATAACTTTTGGAGTATACTTGCTCCTTTATGATCTCAAATAGTCAATTTGACTCCTCCTTGTAGGTCTTGTTGTTGATTTAAAATGGGATTTTATGTATTTTATCAGGTCATGACACAGTCTTAAAAGAATTCAGAGTCTCACCACAGCGTGCCTGATTGACTCAGTAATCCAAACTCTGTAAATTTATCATGCTATATGTGACATGTTTTTCTAAATTCTTCTAATTTCTAATTTTTAAACTTTGATAAATTGTGCAGTTTTTTGTTTGTTTTTAACTTTGAATTTGCTGGCTCCAAACTATAGGAAACATATTGCAGAACTGTAAAGTTAGCTGTAAGGTTCAGATCTATCATTACTTCAGAAATTCCTGAATGATGTCCCAGGTACTATATCTCAGGATTTATCTAGTTTGTGGTACACACACACCGCATGATGTGTGTGTGCATTGTCTACACCCACAAACATATACCTAAAGAAGGACCAAAGTGTTACTCTTAGCAGGCAGTCCCCTTGTTGGGGGAGTAATATCTAAGGCTGGAAATGGTGAGCAGACCAGAGAGGAGGGGTCTGCTCCATGGTGGGAGTACACCTGCTGTGGAAAGTGGGCTGCTTGGGAGACCCGTGGCCTCACGCCTGCTGGCTCTGCCCCTGTGCCTGCAGGCATCCGTCACCAGGCGGGCACGTCAGCAAATGTACAAGCTGTCAGTAGCTTGCGAACCAAAAGTGAACAAAAGTGATTAGAAGCATTTTTAATCCAAGCTTATTCAGCATATAAGCTTGGATTCAATTTATTAGCTGGACAATACTGAAAGCAGAGTTGTTGGAAGCGTTCCATACGAAGCTTATTGAATGTGGGAGGTTCAGATGCCCACAGTGTAGTTCTGAGCTGTAATGGGCAACATTGCGATTGTTTTGGAAAGTGGGCACTGGGTTTGGTCTTTGGCTACACATGCTGTCCTCATTATGTTGTATGGGAACTTGGCTTTGCCGCTTTTGAGCCATCGTGGAGCAGCGTGTGTCATCGCCACTTGTGCTGTTTTTCACTTAAATCAATTTGATCAGAGAAAATGTCAAGTTTAAGGGATACATAAAGGGAAAATTTACATCAGTTCTGCCATTGTGTCAATAAAAATGTTATTGTTTCTTTCAGACAGTAACTAAGTTAGGTTCTGTCAGCTTCTTATTTTCTTCAGTAGACCCAAGAACTGTACACAGTGATCCTGAATCAGCTTTTTATTTCCCAGAGACATCCTTTATTTTCAGCCAGTACCTCCTGTGCCAGAGTGTGGGAAGGGATGGCTCAATCTCCTGTGTGCCTGTCACACACACTGATGTGATGTGGGATCCGTCTCTGTCTTTGTAACTTGCATGACTCACATGCTGAAAGTGGCTACTTCTCTTTAGTTTACTCATACCTTCCAGTTCTAGTTTGCCTTGCTGATTTTTTTATGTATTTTTTTTGTATCCTCATCATGTAAAGTTTTGTCCTCAAATGCACTTATCATTCCTCTTCATATCCAGTCTATTGAATGCAGCCAATGTTCTGACTCAGTCTCTCTCTAACACATGCATTTGTCTTTTTATACTTATGGGGACACTCATTGACATAATTCAATCCTTATCTCCTTCCCTTAACCCTAACCATCAAAACTGGAGACCTGACCCTAACCAAAACCCAATTCTAACCCTGACCCTAAAGTCAAAAAGCCTTTTGAGTTGAGTGGACCAGCTAAAATGTCCTCACAACAATGGTACTGAAACAAAATTTTCCACACACACACACAAAATCCTTAATTTACTTTATGGTAGATGCATATTAATTTTTATGAATGTCATTATTTTTAATAGTGTAGTTAGGTTTAAGCTCTGTGACACATACAAATAAAAATTACTTCTGCTTTGTGTTGCCCTCCTCTCGTAGGAATAAGAGCACAGAATCAGGGAGCTGTCAGGATGCCATTGTTTCGTATTCAAGCAAAGACACATTTGCAGCATTGCGTGTCACTGAATTATCAGGACTGGTGATGAACACCCATGAAGGTCTTGGTACTGGTACCCCCCCCCATAATCTCACTAAACAGATGAGAGCAAGCAGAACCAGGCAGTTTGTAATAGATGTGATAAAGGCAACATCTGTCTTTAGAGTGGCAGCGAGAGAAAGTCAGTGAGGAAGAAGATAAAGATGGAACCGCTGAAATGAGCAGCCAATGGGCGCAGGTGTGTGTGTGTGTGTGTGTGTGTGTGTGTATTCGGGGTGGGGGAGGTGTTTACGACCAAAAGTGAGAGAGAGATAATAAGTGTAAGAAGGTAGTTGTGTGCTATTACAGGAGGACAATGTAAAGGTGTGAGGGGGAGGGAGTAATCCTCCATCAGCAGAATGCGGCATTATTAAAATGCAATGCTATCAATTTATGCATACATGCATCTCCTGCAAAACAAATCAGCAGAAATCCAGGCATTGCTCTGTTCCTTATTTATGAGTGCCCCAATTACAAGTCTGCTGCCGCTGCTGCTCAACACGCTGCATGTGCATATGGAAATTAGGTGCATGTGAAATATGGAATGGTTACTTTGCGCCATATGCCCACTGTTGGCTTATTTTTCATGTGTGCAATGTCGTTGAATTGTAAGCGTTGTTGTGCAAAGGAAGGCAGCTGTATGGAGATGAGAGCGATCATGAATGGATGGACACAGGAAGGGATGAATGGAGTCCAGGAAGCTGTTGACTGGGGATGGCAGAAGCAGCACTTGGCGCCAGTAGCATACCGTGATGCGCTTTTTGGTACAAAAAGTCTTTCAGAATGACAAATCTGCATCTCAATAATCATCAACTCAAGCCGTAAGTTGATTTTGCCACTTACGTCATATACAGAAACATTTTTAGAAACACAAAATGATGGGATGGTGTTTTTATAAGTATTTTCTTAATAAACTAAATGTCGTTGGGTTTCAGACTGCTGGTTGGAGAAACAAAGCCATTTGAAAAGGTCTTCTTGGGCTGGGAGATTCTAATAAGCATTTTTCATACTTACATTGTTAAAGACACAGGGATTATTAAAATAGGTAAGGGTGACTGTTGCCCAGTAGGTCGCATGGTCGTCCACCCATCCTACAGTTGTCGGTTTGATCCCCGGCCCCTCTGGTCACACATGTTGAAGTGTCCTTGAGCAAGACAATGAACCCCCAGCTGCATAGGAACTCCCACCCCCATCAGTGTATGAGTATGTGTGTGATTGTGAGTATGAATGGATGAATGGGTGCATAAGAAGCAGCGTAAAGCGCTTTGAGTACCAACAGGTAGAAAGGTGCTAAATAATTCCAGACCATTTACCATTTAAAACTGAATACACAAGACACTTGTAATGTGCCTAATTCATAATGAAAACCTTGAAATCTGACACTAATAATTGGGCCTGGTTTTAACGTTTAGTAACATGAACACTAGTAGTATGAACAGCGTCACAATGCATTCACAGTACCTACAAGTCCACCGCTGTGTGAGACAGAGACAAGGACCTCAGCAAGGCGACAGTAAAAAACTCTGCAAAACTAGGAGCAGACACATAGTTGAATTATCACAGTTTTAACCTTAAATTTGAAAAATTATAACCTTGTAAAATTGGAATTCATGGCACAGCCTCAGTTTTGGATTGCATTCAGTTGCACAGGTGTTCATAACATTTTGCTTGATAAGTAAGTTACATAGATAATGAAACAGGCTGCTCTAATAAAATCTGTCTGCCCAGCTGTATGTCATAGTTGTATGTTGTACTGTTCCTCCATCCTTCCTTCCTACCTTGTCGTTTCCCTGCGGTCTACAGTGGAGAAACTGTCGCGTGATAAAACACTCACGCAACAGGGGTGATAATCTGTAAAAAGAAAACTTTGCTTGCTTTTCATCTAAAACTGCAACTTTGGTATTAACACCCAAAAATGTCTTGTTTCTCACTCTCTTTCATGTTTAAATCTTGCTGTTCCCCTGCACATAGCTTTGTTCTTAGTCTCTATGTATTTCACTTTCATTTTCTTGCCACGCCTACATCGCCTTTCTCCCTCCGATAAGAACGTGTATCTGATAAGTGGATGTACCCACTTGAAAAGAGACGGAGGCGGGGAGGGGTGAGAGCCAGAGTTTTAAGCTGATATTCGGCCGCGGTGTTTTGGCCACATGCAGTACACAATCACCACTTCAATCAAAGCTGAGGAACGTGTGAAAGGGAGGAACAAGGACAAGTGCCACAGGGAGTGAGTGAGTGATACTGCTGCATTTATGTGCATTGTGTTTGCTATGATGAGAAGTACAAATTTATATTTCAGATTAGAAAAGCTGCTGTAACAAACAGTATGTGGGGAGGGAGGGACATGAAGTACAAGAGCAATGAGGCGTGAAGACACTGGAAACAAAGTTGGCGAACAGAGATGATGAATGCACAAAAAAAAATGCTGGTGCTGGAGAATTGTCTCTCTACCAGCAGCACCTTAATATCTTTCTTCACACCAACATCGGTTCGTAGAAGCGTTCTCCTACTCTAATGAAGTTCACAACATCTACATCCAACCTAAGCCCACTGTTGTGAGGTCTTCTAAATTATTTAATGATTTCTTAATGGAGTTTTCTTTAGATGCTAATGGCTGAAGTGGGGCATCTACGGACTGAGTGATCACTGTCATTTATCTCTGTGTGTGCACGCGTGCGTGTTGTGCGTGCACATATTCACATATTCTCAGGTTTCATCCTCCTCAGTGAAGCTGCACATTATAAAGATGTTGAGACAGATAGATGTGATTAATACCACCTGGAGAGACCCGCTTTATAAACTAATCAAGCAGGAAATGATTGATAAGTGGCTTCAATCACCGCAGGATGGAGACTGAAATGCACTTCTCAGACACCTATCTTGTCTGTGTGTGGGTGTGTGTCTGTGTGTGTCGGTGTCTGTGTGCACATGGGGTGACAGATACACATTGACATGGTTGGTTTGTTAGCCTGTGACAAAAGGCCGTGTTGTGGTATCTCTCTGTGGTTCCCACTGTATGTACATGTGGAACACTGGTAATGTTGATGAGAGCATCACTGTAATTTAAGTGAGGGGTGTGTGTATGTGTGTGTGTGTACATATGTGTGCAATCACAAGAAAAGAGATGGAGCTGGTGAAGCTTGCCACCCTGACTAGCGTATGAATATTCATGCCGTTGATGTATCAGTGTCTGCCAGGGAACGCAGGCTTCAGATCACAGGAATACAAATAAGAACACTTGCCAAGTGAGTGTGTGTGGTCTGTGTGTGGGCAACAAGGGAGATTATAGGCCCTGAAGTGCATGAGCAATTGGGAGGGTGTAAGATTGAGATAGAGGTGTGTGAGTGAGAGAGAGAGCGAGAGAGAGAGAGCAAGAAAGCCATGGCTGACATTTACTTAGCTCTTCTCCTCTAGGCCTTTTCTGCCCCACATTCAAAGGAGGGGGAGGAACATGCATTCGTGTTTGTTGAAACTTTTGTCTGCTGTCTGTACAACTCCTTCCCGATGTTCCATCCCGCTTGTTGTTCAAAGCAGATGGATAAAGCTCAGTGTGTGGTGGTACTTTAAAACACTGACATAGTAGAACATCACCTATGTGAGAAATATGAATCAGCTGCTCAGCCCAACACACAGGTATGATCAGTGCCATCAGTAACAATTATGTGATTTGAATGAGAAATGTTGTTCTTTAGAAGTCTTTCCAAGATGCCTTATGAAAAATTACCTTTGTGGTTTAGCTGAAGCTAAAACGAGGTTCGGCATTCAAAGTTAGACATATCGAATCCTTCCACTCCCTCTCTGCAAGAAAACAAAACCAAAAAAGTCTATAACTATAACTTTGGCAGATGGCAAATTAATTTGATCAATTTTCACTGCTGACATGTTATTTACTTCAGGCAAACTTTGGGATGTATTACTGAACCCAGTGTGCACGGTGGATTTCTGTCCCACATAACTTCCATTGAGATAAGACTAGAAGGGGATTTTCCACAGCCAAAAAGACTCAATCTGTCACTTTTTTTGTTTTCCAAAGGTCTGCACGTACGGTTTAAATTAAGTAATTGTCTGTTAACAAAAAATTCAAACCTAATGAGACAATAACAGCGGAAGGGGAAACAACCGCAAATTAAGTTGACATCATTTTCAACTCTACATGTAAAGAATATTGCTTCTGATTAGTGTAATATAAATAAACTCCTCCAGGCTTTCATATCGTGCGAAGCAAAAGGGAGTCTGAAGACATGTAGATGTCAGCAATATGCTCCACACATACACACACACACACACAAATCATGCAGGGGTGTGTGTATATAAATAGACCAGAGGTAGGTGTTGGGGTCTGAAGGACAAGTGAAATTCTAATAGATGCCAAAGGACAAGCCCACAGAGATACCAAGCATCTATATTTGATTAGCTTCTCTTCTCTCGTCTCTCTTCTCTTTTCTTCTCAACTGCATTTTCTTGCAAGTAAATGTGTAGCCCCAATAAGTCTGTATGAGCCCTTTTGTAAAAATGTATTTCAGAAACTTTTCATAACGCCTCTGTCCTTAGCACAAGGACGTCTGTAAGCTGATAGACATCTGAGAAGTGCTCAGCCAAAGCCTCTGGGTCGTGTACCTAAAAAGTCATCATTCTACCCGTACATCTGTTCATTTAGGAAAAGTGCAAATGCCCCAAAATTTAAGCAGGCCCCTATTATAGTTCTGTCTAATAAGCATCAAACTAAACCGTCTTTTGTGGTGTTTAATATTGTTCATTGTTTATCTAATTGTTCAACTCAAAGTTCAAAGTCCACACTATTTAAAATGGCAAATACTAATTTTAAACAAACAACAGTGAAATTAGTGATTATAATTAATTAGTTCATTAATAATGAACATTATATTCTTGTTGCATGAAATGTCAGTAAATTGTCAATAATTCTCACCAAAAGGTCAGTAGTTGTATGTTCGATAGATGACTTGTCTTCTAATGACCAACTAATCAATCAGTGGATTATTTCAACACAAATATCATAATTATAAGAATTTCAAGTTGTTGTTGTTGTGGGTTTTTTTTCCCATTTCAACCCTTATAATGGTAAAATATAATTTTGGAAGAGCTAATACACAATGTGATCTGATTTCAGTTGAATAACAACTAAAACAATTACTCGATTATGGAAATATCTGATTTGTTTTCTGATGACTGACTCATCAGCTAGGTGACTCATATTTTCAGCTCTACACCAATCAATAAACAAATGCCACATAACACAATCAGAACTGTTCTCTTCTATTAGTGTGAAAGATTAGACCATCACTCTTGATATATAACATCTTAGCTCGAGCTAAATAATCAATAATGCATTTTGCCTGCCTGTGAGACTGAGGCTCATCTGTGCAGTGGGAACGTTCATCCTGCTATTTTCTGACGTCGTTTCTGCAGCCACCTTCTGCCCTTTTCCACTGAATATGATCAAAGTTTGTCATTTTCAATGGAGACGTGTGCGGAGCCCTCTTTTTTTCAGTAATAGAATAGGAAATGTTTATTGAGAATTATCATTTGATATTTTGCAGCAGTAGTAGGGACTTGCAAAGACGTGGGATTATACGCTGCGGTTGGTAATAATAGACTTACTGTAGGTGTAGGATAAGAAAGAGCCTACAGCAGAGTTCATCAGCGTCACAACATGAAAACGCTGTGTCCTCACAGTAACGGCGTGCTCCAGCATATAGCCTACCACTAATCGCGGCTGAGCGAGCCATCCAACGCAGCACTGGAAACAAAATGAGGTTGTAGTCCTCCCAAAAGCTTTACAAAACCCCAGTGCTTTTCGGATCTCTAACCATTATCAGTTCCTACAAAATGGAAGTAATGAAAAGGAAAAAAGATGCCAAACTGTCATTCCACATAAAGCACACAGATGAATGAAGCTTAAAGAATAAGCTTGAAGGCATCAGTGCATGTGCATGTTTTTAATCAGTCCCGCTCCCACCTGCAGGAGACGTGGAAGTGATTATTTATTCTCGTTCTTTCTCTCTCCATTTTTCTCTTCTCATTACGCTCATTTCCTCACCTGAGTGCAAAACTGAAATGGTTTTATCACCCTGCTCTTTACTTCTCCCTTCTTCATTTCAGTTTTTTACTTCCATCACACTTCTTCCCTTCACTCTGCTGTTTATGGCCCGTGCTGATTTATGCCAGTTGGAGTTATTCTAATTGTCACCCCTCCCATTTGTGAGACAGGCATGTGACATGTGCAGCACCCAGGCCAAATGTAATAACAGTTTGTGTCTCTCTGTCTGTGACACACATACACATGAGGATTGGCACATGCACACACAGCACAGAACTGTGCCCCTGAAACGCTGCTGCTTAGCACTTAGATTCACGCAGATTGTTCCGCAAGAAATTACAGGGCTGCAGTAAAACGACTAGCTTTACTGTGTGTGTGTCTGTGTGTATGGCCTTCTCAGTGACGACCAAAGAATTTTTTTTAACCAACAGAGTGAGGACATTTTGGCCGGTCCTCGTGATTTTTGACCTTTAAAAAAAAAGGGGGTTTTGAGGGTCAACACTGAGATTTAGGGTCTGGGTTAGAATCCGGTTTTGGTTAGGGTAAGGGGCTAGGGATTGCATTACAGTGTCCTCACAAGTCAATGCTGTACAAACGTGTGTGTGTGTGTGTGTGTGTGTGTGACGATCTAGAGATCTGAATATTTACTGTCACAATGAAGATGTGTGAGCATCAGCAGCTCTGCACATTTCTACTTAACTTTTGTACTGATCCCTATTTTTATTTAACAATACTGGAGAAAGAGAGACATCCTGGCTAAATCACACAGATGTATTTGCATATACTGAATGTAACATTTAAAAAAATAGGTTAAAATGCATTTGAGTATTTTAGAAAACCGCCTTGCCGTCCATGTTTTGTCCACCTAAAACCGCCGTTGTTGCCAACACATTCATTGACGTAAGCCAGCACAAGTTCTCACAGCCAAAGGTAGAAATTACAGTGTTAAGTGTCTGTGGCTTTAAGTGTTTATTTTACGTTGAAGTGCTCATTTGCTTGTGAATTGTATTCATTGTACAGCATAGCGGTGGAGTGACGTATTTAAAGGAAAGAGCTGACAAACCTCGAAATGAATGAGACAAAAGATGACATGCAACAAAGGTCTTCAGCTGGATGACCTGACAGTTGACATTTGTTGCCTAGTCAGTAAAAACCAGTAAAGGTAAAGGAACAAGCATGATACACATTCACACCATTGCCAGTATGCCACTGCCAGCATTTGTGAAATGTATGTTTTTGATGTAGTTATGCAACTGCAAAATTTTCTCTGACAAGAGAAAAGCTGAATACTTTGGTTGCTTAGTTGTGTTGTAACCAATGTTCACTGATGCAGTTGAAATTGTCAAAGACCACAAAAAATTGGAAGAGGAAATAAACTGTTAAGCGTAAGAGGTCTATTAGAATTTATGAATGCATGTAGCCTTAAGAAGGTTATCGGGGAAAAAAAGGCATTTGAAAAGATGAATTTCAAAAAATCTCATTCATAATCAAACTCAAGATCAGAACCTGCCATAAAATAACTGACAAACATTAAAAACTATATATGTAGAGTGATGCCATTATTTGGTTAATTCCCCCATTGCGTCCTTAAATTTTACTGAAGTGATGTCCCCCTTTTTACGTGCATGTTCAAACTGTTCCAGTAGAAAGCGTAAATGTAGACCTTGACTTATTAGAATTTAAATCTCCCTTTCAATAGGGAAATTGCAGGTTCCTCCAACATTTAAAGCCAATTCACAGAAACGAAATCCTAGGCGTCCTAAATGTCTCATCCCTCAGCCACCTCAGTATAGAACAGGCTGTAAAACCAACTCAGATCCTTGTCCACTTCAGCAGTTCTGTGAATCATGTCCTGCCATCTCTGAGCCTTAGAGGTGATGCGGAGCCTCCTTTCACTCTATTATTGAGTGTGTGTCCAGACAATGATGCTGTGCTGTTACTTCAAGCTTAGGCTATAGGAAGCTATGGATCAACCAGACAGCCCGCTTCCAACAGACTGTTTGGCTTTAATATGAGATCTCACCTCTTCTAATGGACCCGGCTGTCTCAGGAAGGACACGCGGTGAGATCTTACTTCGAGAGACACAGACTGATGGCTGGGAGTCTGCTCACTGCCTGAATGCAAATCACCTTTGTAATAGCTCCCTTCACTTTATGAGTAAAGAGCAAGATGTGCCTCTGTTTGTGAGACGGAGTGTGAGTGTGTACTTGTCCGTATATGTGTAAGTGGTAGATTTGGAATTGCTAGACGGTCACCTTTGCGGTAAAATCTGTTTTATTGGCAACTGAATTAGCCAACAACCCACGGTCTGCTGTCCTGCGGGCCAGGCCTTTGTGTATTGCCGCAGTTTGAGGGGAGTTGTTATTAGATGTCCGCTGAGGTGGGACAGATGTTCTGCCAATTGGAGGCTTTGACAACTGTAGTCATGGTTACCAGAAGTTCTTATCATACCAACCTTACACCTCTCATTCTTTTACAGTCAGAGAAAGAAAAGAGGAAATGGGGTTGACTCTGTTTAGCCAAAAGACAGTATTTCATGTTGAGTTCTCTCTCTATCACGCTCTTTCTCTGAAGGCTGAAGGCACTGAAGCATTTCCTGCCACTTTTAATGGACTTCTATTCAACTTTCGAGTCCTGGTCCACGTTTACAGCTCTGCCTTTAGCTTCGGAACTCCTCATTCACTTTACACAAAGACATTTCTGTCGTCTTTACACTATAAGCCATGCAAAACAGTGTTGGCCATACTCTGAGATAGGACTGGTATTTTAATATTAATGTTTATGCTCAGAGTGCTTTATTATAAATAATTCCAGAGCTGATGTAGTGAAGAAGTATATTGAATACTTTATATGTGTGACATCGCTCGTAATGATAAATGACATAATCTTCAATTGCTGGTAAAGTGAAACTGTTTTGGCATATGCTGGTAAAATCTGTGTGTTCATAGCAGAGGAGTATTTTCGAGGCCATGTCAGCACCTCTAATCCGATTCCAGGCTCATACTGCACAGAAAGCAAAATGTTACGTCGCACTACGTAGCTTTACAATGATTTCACACAAAAACAATTGCAACAAAGAATAAAATTGCATTTTGTTTTATTGCTTAAATCACAAAAATACACAGTTTGCACAGTGTTGTGTGGATCGAGGCTGTGAGTTGGTGTCCTGATTATGAAATGTGTTGCCACAGAACTGCCTTAGAAGACCACAAAACTGAACAATAGTAATATTTTTTTTCACAGTGGAACGAATGAACAGGACAGGGACCGCAAAACTGCAAAAACATCTTTTTTTTTTTTTTTTTTTGTAACCTCTTCTCCATTTTTCTTTCTTTCTTTCTCCTTCAAATTTGAACAATTTAAACTTTTTAGGCAATCAAAACAAAAGTATGCAAGTGACCTATAGTAACCCCAGGGAGCAGGCACAAGTAAACATGGCATGTGCTTCAAAAGATTGCACCTGTAACCCTCAGCGTACGGCACAGCGTGACATATTTTCACATTCTCTATATTATTTTCTTATTTAAAAGAAAAACTTAGTTCAGCTTAACTCACAGACTTTGTCCTGTGTTCATGAGCAAGTAAGTCTGCTCCGTTTTCTACGATTATTTTGGTCATTCATATTTTTGTTTGAATAACTTCCAGTGTTATTTAAAAGAGTGGATCGAAAGCTGTTGAAATTAAATGACCAAATAAAAATACATTTTGCTACTGTAGCATTTAGCTAAAGAAAACTGTAGCCAAACATACTAAATGTGAATAAATGGCAAACTCTAGAGTGACATTATTATTGTTTGATCTTTCATTATTTTTGTTAAATTATCTTCAAGGTCAAACTTGAGCTTTCATGCCTAAATGTTAGGCCAACATTTTAGAGTGCAGACCACATTTTGGTTCATTTCTTCCTCAGCAGATTGTGTGTGCCCAGTCGTGCCGTAATTATAAATGTTTACATTTACGTTTTTCTGAGAACCTCAAGGAATCTGTTGACTTAGCTGCTGCAGGACCTTGGGGGGAAATTGTTTTGCTCCGTCTCAAACTTTTTTCAAATGATGACATTGTGTTGCATGTTGTGTACACTTGACCCCAGCGCTGTTTTTCTGCATTCCACATTCCTCTAAGTACAAGTGAGAAGTCTTTTATTTATGATGGTGACAACACCATCGCAACCTTACACACAGTCCTATTCACAGTCTGCACTTATCACAGCCTTGACACATACAAAGCCTACGTGTAACATAATGAAGTTTGGGCTCCAGGTCCTCTTCTCTTCCATCGGCCGTGTGGACTGGCTGACCCCTGCAATGTCATCCTGAGAATAAACATGTTACACCCCGACAGTGAACGTGTGTGTGTGTGTGTGTGTGTGTGTGTGTGTGTGTACATTTAAAGCTCTCTTTTCTCCTCTGTTTACATTTTTCCTAGTTAATTTATAGTAATGATGAGCAGTATCTTTTCTGCTGCTTGTAGCATTGAGCACAGAGCTTTTTCGTGGCATGCTATACTTGGGTACTTGGATTGAAAAGTGGCAAATGTAGTTTCCCATTGAATTTTCTAATTTAAAACTTGGAATTGGGAAACAAAACATCAGAGGGTATATTTTGAAATGTTCTTTCTCCAGCGCTGGTTGCGCTCTTTCTCTCCTTCTCCCTGCTTTGATGGTTTTCTGTCACTTATCTCGGGCTCGGTCTTTAAACTGGAGTCCCTCTTTTGCTTTCTTTCTTTAATGATGTGCTTGAGTGATGCTAATGAATGGTTCTTACACTCCTCCTCAGTCTCTCCCTCTCCGTTCCCTTTTTACTCAGTCTCTCCATCTGCCGGCTTGATCTGTCACAGAGGCCGCAGAGAGAGATTTTTCTGCTTCGGTTATGAAACTCCCTCAGGGTGATTCTAAAGGAAAACTCGGATGACTTTCCTCATTTCTGCCGGCTTGGCGATGTGATGGATGGAAATGTTTAAAAGGCCTGACTATTTCTGTTGGACTGTGTGTCGGAGTGGCTCGCAGTTAGCAGTCAGGAGGGAGTGTTTGGGTAACAGGGTAAATGAGGGTAGGGTGAGTGTGTGTGTGTGTGTTGTTTGGCATTCTGTTTGTGTACTTGTACTTGTGTGTGTATATTAGCCATTTTGCTTGCAAGTGAAGTCTGGTGTGAAGGAGAGATCATTGTACCCTGTCCTTGCTCTCCTGTTTAGTGATTGAGAGTCATAACAATAATTTTCCACCTACAAAATGTTTTTCATCAGCTCTGAAACTACATTGATGAAGATTTGGATATTTAAATGTTGAAGTCATTTAAGAAGTACAAATTTATAAGTCTTGTTCTTGTTTTACTTTTTCTTTTTCTAGGTTATGGAATATTGGACTGACAAAACCAGCAATGTGTAGACTTTATTTTCACAATTTACTCACATTACAAACTAAACCAATAGTTAAAACATTACTCTAGAATCATAATCAATGCATTCTTCAGTAAATGAAATAACTGCCTAATGGCAGCCTAACAGGAAGTCAATTTAACCAGTCCCCCAAGAGTTCTGCATGACCTCACAATTTGAAACCTATCATTGCAACATGACTCGCTTTTATTTCTGAGCTTTACAGAACTGTTCAGCATTTTGTTATGGAAGCTGGTTACATATTGACCACAGGTAGTTTACAGACATAAAACATTTGCTATAGTAGTCAAAGGAATGTAAAACCGATCTCTCCCAGCACTATGAAGCAATACTTTTACAATCCTCTGTGGTGTTTGTCCAAAGATGAAGATTCAGGCATGTAGGCAGGTCTAAAAACAACATAAATTGAATGCCGTAAAACTTGTTTTCTTAGTGCCGTATGACACAAAAAATTGTATCACAATATTTTTCTTTACACCTTAGAGGTTTAATGGTTCAACACAGTGTTTTCTTTTATTGTGCTTGTCTTGTAATTTAATTACAGAGGTTCATAAGATATAAAATCAAGAACGCATTCAGAAATTCTTCTTAATGATTATATTGCATAAGTAGGAAACCAGCTTAAGAGTGATGCTCAGTATTTTTCCCTTCGAGCTAAGGTATAAATAATATAAGTTATGATGTAGAAATATCAGTTTTTTTTTACATACTTTTCTCTTGGCTCTTCAGTTGACAAATGTAATTTTCCAACATTTAATGTGGGTTAAATAGGATAATAAAGGATAATAACACAGTTTGCAGTTTGGCTAAGGCATTTCTGTCCAGTTAATACTTTTAATCCAGTGTCTGAACCGGTCTTTCTGTCGGTCTTTAGCAGGACCACGTCTGTAGAAAGTTCATTTGTAATCTTCGTCACATTGCTCCACTGGCTGCTTTTCTTCTGCCTCAAGAAAATGACCCTACAAGTGTTGGGTATGAAGTGATGTTTGCCTGTTACGTAAATCCGCCAAACATAATGGACTCCTGCTTTTCCTGTTGTTGGTGTTAATAACCGAACGTAGCTGCTAATACGTTTTTTAAATTTAAACCAAAAAACCAAACTCCAGACACAGCTCCCACTTTCTTCATCCTCCACCTCTTTTTTTTTTTCATCTACTGCAGTGATGTAATGGACTTGTGTCGAATGTTAACGGACTGTTATGCTACCTGCCCATCTAGTGAGCAGCTGCCCAACATGCCGTGTTGCAGTTTAATTTTAAAACTGCACAAATGGTTGTTCGCCATGTTGTTCTTCCCTGTTCTAAGAGAGTAATCTTTGGATTAACTATTTGTGTTGCAAAGAACTGCCATTTATAGAACCATTAGTCAATAATATTTTATTTATATGATGGTATGTGAAAAATGTTTCTATAGACTTACAACCACTATGGAGATGAACCATGCCACCAACCAGCCCTAATTTACTAACTCCACAGTTCACCTTTAACTTTGCCTTGTTGCACATTTTCTGAACTTTGCTTTCTCAAACAGACCTTCATACTTTTTCCACAGAAATATTTCTTTCCTTTCCCCATACAAACATTTTCTCAGTCACCTCTTCATCTCAGTTTCAGCTCATTTTTACTTTCTCTCCTGCTGTGCGTTGGACAGTAAAGAGTTTCTGTTCTTGACCCCTGCTGCTTTGACTCCTCTCTTTGTCAGATAGAATACGTCTCCCATTTAAAACAACCCGGTATACTTTACTTATCTTGACTCTCTGCCTGCCTTTTTATCCTTTTTATTCCTCAATGTTCCTCCATTGTGCTCAAATGCCAACCACAATTTCCTTCCTTCTTGAATTACCACCATTGATCATCATCATCTTCTTTTCATCCCGAATCCATCCCTTCCCTCCTTATGACGCTGAAGCCAGGTGTTTGATGTGTCAATCTGCTCAACTAGCTAGTTAAGTCCCGTAATCCAGACTTCCTTATTCCCATTATGACCGGGCTGTGTGCTGGTCTAAGCTTGGACACCTGGTAAAAGTGCTTCGAAGGACCAACAAGTTGACAACTTAAGTGCTTGACAATGGGCTTGGTGCCACCAAGCAGATAAAACCCCCTGTTCTATTTATGACCTTAGAACTGAGTTTATAACATCCGATGTCTTTACAGTAACTACAGAATCAAGGGTTGTTATTAATGATTTTCTTTACACAAGACGGCGTCAGAAAGAAATATATACTTGTTTTGACTTTATCACCATGGAAGAGAAAAAGGTTCACACACACAACAATGATAGCAGAACTCTTCCAGTGTTTTTCTATCAGTGGAGATAGAGGTGAAGAGTGATTGAGCTTGCAGAGGCAAGCTCGGACAGCGTTACCACAATATGAGAAGGGTAGATTAATTGTTTTCATGTGTGAGGAGAAGAAGCAGAGGAGACAGGGTCATCTGACTCTTTGAGAACCATTTCCCAGAACAGAACGAGAGCGAGCTCCGTAGATAGGGGAGGGCTAAACGGGGACAGCGTACCAGCACTTGAGACACCGGGTTCGTCTATACGTCTCTGTCATGACCTCTAATCATTACATCCAGTTTCAGGAAATTGCAAACTCTTGTTTCTCTTTCGGCCTTGAATGTCTCATGGTGTTTCCTTGATCTGCTGCTTTTTAATTATTATGTTAGACTATAAGAGAAAGTCTTTAGCTTTATGAATCCAGGACGCTGGGGATCTATGACCTGTCAGCAGAACCTTATCTGATGTCAGTACTTGGAACTTTTTGAACTTTGTGACCTTGGACTGGCTTGTCTTCCCTACTCGGCACTAAGCCAGAGGAGGGAGGCATTATTTGCTCTGAAGCAGCAGTGGGAATGTGTGAAGGAAAGTTTAGTTGGTGTTATCCGTAGCGTAAAATGGATAGAGGTGAGGATACGGTTTCTCTAGCTCAGCTCTTTCCCACAGCAGGGTGCTTGTGTGAGTTTGATTGGTAATGCATGTTTTTTTCTTTTGCTATCTCTCTGTTTATCTGCTTCAGCAAGGCAGAAAGGACAAGCGGGTTACTGCCACCGTAGCCCTCTGTCTGCCACTTGCCAAAGACTGTGTATGTGCATTCTTGCAGATATATGAATATGAGATATCTTTAAAATGAACTGGTATTACAATATTCTGCATGGGAATATAGCAATACACATTTTTGTGAAATAAGCTTCAGTGTTTTTTTTTTTGCTGCTAGTGCAACCTCGAGGTGAAGACAAGACTCCAGGGAGTTAGAGGCCCAGCCAAGCGATTGCTCTAGCGTATTACTCATTTTTTACTTTCTAGGTTTTAACATGTCAGTGTGTTTGTTTAAGAGGTGCTTAGCCTATTTGTTTGCCTCCACCTTGGTGATAGGCTTTGCTGGATCCAATATGTTTTCAGTTTGTCCATTTGTACATCCTATTCTTGTGATATGATTCCCAAGAAATGCCTTGAGGGAACTTCAAGTTTTGGCAGAAACATCTACTTTGAACTGGTTAGATTTAATATTCAGAGGTCGAGGGGGTCCGTCCTGTTCTTGTCAATGCAATATTTTAGCAACAGCGGATAGAAATTTCATTACATCTGACACAAAGGTCCAGTTTAACTTATGGATGTGAGTTTTTAGAGACATTTATGTACTGTAAACTGCATGGCTCACGCAGGCATAAGGGCAGTAATTCTGGTTCAACTATAAACAGAGCCAGGTTAACTTTGCTTCTGGTGGCCTGGTTATCCTCTGCAAGAAGAGCATTGCCTTTTGTGACAACTTATCAAATTGTTTGCAGTTGAAAACAAATGTGGCGTAAAGCCTATGATGTAGGCTTGTCATCATGCACATGTCTCAGTTTCACCCCTAAATTTAAAGACCTAATATTTGCAATTTTTAAAATCCCAACTGAGAATGGTTTGAGTCTTAACCTATAAACGATTTAAAATAATCAAGTATCAAAGAATGCACATCCATTTTCTGTAAAGTGACTAATAAATTAATATGCAAATTATTTTAGTGCTACTCTACCTTCAGCGGCTCTCATAGAAAACTAGTTCTTGTGTTAGAACACATTGTTTCTAATGGTGTTTTGGACCAGACTCATTTTTATCTGCAGCCATCTAATTCTTCTTTTGTGTCCCTCCACTCTCCATTATCAGGCTGCTGCTGACTTTGCCAAGGCCCACCTGCCCGAGGCTCTCCGCCAGCAGCTACTGGCCTATGAGCGGGAGAAAGAGCGAGAGAAAGACAAGGAGAAAGATGAAAAAAGGGAGAGGATTGGCCCTTCCTATCCTTCCATACTGGAGCAGCAGATCTTGACACTGGACAGAGAGATGCTGGACAAGTTGTCTGCGACTTACAATGAAGCAGGTTTGTGTGTGTTTGTAAAATAGTAAAACCCTCAACCAGCAAGAAAGTACACTCTGTTAAAACCCAGAAGTGTGTGTGTGTTCATGCTAAATTGTATGTGTGTTTGCCAGTGCCTTACCGGGTTCATGAATTAACAATGATCTAAATGTGTGCGTCCGGTATATTAGGTGGAGTCTATCACCACAAAACTACGTGCTAAATGCCACATCAGCTTTCACCCATGGATATTGCTCTTTTTTTGAATCGCAATAATAAGTCATTTGTGTGTTCGTGGCATTGCTTTTAACTGTGCTTGCAAAGCTACTAGACTATTGTTTTCTACTTCAATGTTTCCCTTGACTTTAGTTGAATGGTGACTGTCAGCAGCCCCGGGCCTTGCCTATTCAGCTGTTTAAATACAAGCTGATCTTCACAAGGCTTGTAGTAATTATCTCTGGAAGTAAAGAGGGAGGGAGTGGTGATGCAAGAGAGAGAGAGAGAGAGAAAGTGATGGATTGAAAGAGGTAGGCGAGGGGTCATAGGGAAGGATTCAAGAGGATATTTTTCTAGTAGGAACTATACAGCAGAGAAGAACGGGAGGCCTGCGCCACTGACAAAATGAGGGGGGAACAATGAAAAGAGAGGCTGAGAGAAAGGGGAAGGAAACACAAGAACAGGACATGCAGAGTAGAACATTCAAAGGATGACAAGAGTGAGAACATGAACACTGAGGGTGATGAAAAAGTCTGGTCTGCATGAACCAAAACAAAGGCTGAAGAGAGACGGAAGAGAACAGCGAGTCCCACGAGAGAACATACGGGTTTTATTCACCAACATCTTTGGCTTTGTTCTAGATTTTATCGCAGCCCTGTTTTCGGGATTATAACCTGGGTACGTTGAATACAGGCTCTGTAGATATCAGATAGGCAGTAAGTCTAAAGCAGCTGTGCGGCAGGTAATGAGCTTCATATGGGTTTTCATCTACCTATATTAATACAACAGCTATGTCTTAGGGAGAAAATGCAGCATAACAAATTAGAGGAAGCAAATATACAACAGAAACATTATTGGCCCTTTGAACATACAGAGGAGAGTTTGAAACACAGATGAATGATGATTGATGAATGATTACATGACTGATTGTAGTGACGTACAACTTCAAGAATTCAGTGTTCCTGTGGGAAAATCACTTTTGTTTCCTGTGTCTCTGATTAAACAAGTTTTTACATCGTTAATGGGTAAAGATATGACAACTAGAGAAACAGATAAAAAAGTTTTTAAAGTAATTATCATGAAATTCTTGTTTCTGTAACCTGGGTTCTACTTCCAGAGTTTTGATCATCCTAGTTATACATATATAGTTCTATTTAACGTTCAAGAAGAATTAATAACTAAACAAAATCTTCTTTACTAAATTATTTGTAAGACAAATCTAACGTGAACAGTAAACTAATTACCCAAACTGTTTGTTCTGAACATCTGTCACACTTTACAGATTGACTCATTCATATTTCACCAGCTTCAATTTTTCAGTTTCTCCATTCTTGTTTGTTGACTTTATTGCAGCAATGTGAGTGTTGTAATATACCACAACTTGTGCAGTTCTCCACAAGAAAGGAGAAACATTGAAAATCATAGCATGGGTTTATAAAGGTGCTGGAAAATATTCAGGTACACCCTGGCATCATAGTATCACGCAGCTGCTGCAGATTTGTCGGCATCAAAATATGGCTACGTATCTGCTCTGCTTACATCAGTTGTAACAAGTAGTGATTTGAATTACTGTTGCCTTTCTACCAGCCAGAATCAGTCTGTCAACGCATTTTCACCCAGAGAAGTGGAAATTTTTCTTATTTTGTTCAGATGATTCTCTGTAAAACCTAGAGATTGTTGTGAGCAGTGTTGACAGTATCTCTATAATGGTTTTGGGTCCTTTACAATAGTTTTTAAAAAGACCAATTATATGATAGTTTTGGCATTCCCATGCACCCAAAAAACATTGTTTAGACTTACATGAACCACTCACACATCACCGGAAACTGATGCCTGCTAGACGACTGACTGACGACTAGGAGGACAAAAGTACTAAAAGTGCTGAAAAATCATGCCAAACACAGGTTGTTTTAGTATATGCGAGAGTTTGGTTCAAAATACGATAATTTTAAAGCGACAGTAGGATATTTCGTAATTTCCCAACTGGCAACACTGGCAGTGAGTGAAAATCCTAGTAGCTGAGCAGCTTCTGAAATGCTCAGACCAGCCTGTCTGGCGCCAACGACCATCCAACATTCAAAGCCCCTTAAATCCCCTTTCTTCTCCTTTCCAATGCTTGGATTGAATTTCAGCAGTTTGACTTGACCATGCCTGAATGCACGGAGTTGCTGTCATGCCATTGTCTGATTAGACATTATTAGATATCCAGAGAATGGTCTGATGAGTGTAAGTCTACACAGTCTATAGCCTGAAATGAAAGGCTGAAAACCTGCACAGACAGCTGACATGTGACCCACATATAAATCAGTGAGGAGAACGCTGATAGAAATGGGCCATAGAGAAGGTCTCACGTGCTCATGGGACTAATGTGTCATATGAGACCCTGATTGTCAGGAATGAAAACTCTGCCGACCTGCAGGACCCGGTCTGGTGGTGACAGCCGATTATTACATCTTGGAAAAGGCTGATATGCTTTGTTACACTCCCCTGCCATTGACCTCTTTATCCTCTTTTATCTTCATCCGCTTTTCCTCTGCAGCTTTCCCAGTTGTAGACAAACATCAGTTTTCTGGTCAGTGTTGCTCTCAAAACAGCTGCCAAGTTATCTCCCCTGCTGATCCGTCTGTCTGCTTCTACACTTAAGCCACATGACCTGTTGCATCCAGGCTCCAAAGTCTCCATCACCACCCCACCGCTCCGTCACTCTTATCATGCTATGCTTCCATCGTCTTTAATTTAGACAGCAGAGCTTATAGACAAACTTAGTCAAGCTCCACTGTAATGAAAAAGCTGCTGTTGCCCATTCCTCTGCATTAGACAGTCTAGGATGAATTTGCTGCAGTATTTGTTCCGGCTTTCTCATCAGCGTCTCAGGGGGGATCTTCTCATCACGTACTTCCTGTGCGTTCTTGTCTGTGTATCGAATTCAGCAATCAAGTCATTTAGGGTGCACAGCTCCCTGCTTTACTTTGTAATCTGGGCCTAAATTAAGCTGGTAGGGAAGAAGGAGAACAGGAAAAAAGAGAGATGCTCTCTCAATTTAGTCCTTGGAAACAATCAGCGTATCAGATTTATCCCTCTGTTCTGTTTATCAACGAACAAAAGCGCTCGAAGGAAGATGGGAAAGCCCAGGAGCTTAGAGACTGTTATGGAAACAGACCCTTAATATGGCACAGTTTTCTGCTTGTTCTGACCTCATTGTAGCTGTGTGACGGGTCTTTCAGCACATGCTTCCGCCCACACAAACACGCAAAAGTGTCCAGTGGCCGACTAATAAGTAGCAATTTTTTTTTCAAGTAGCAATAAAGAGACAATTTATCAATGTCATATTGCACAAAGGGTTACGTCTTTAGCCCAAAGGTCAGGCGTGGTAGGGATGGGACAATAATGAGATTAGCTCCGTTCCAAAAGTAAAAAAAATACTTATTTTTATTAAAGAATTATTTTACAAAGCAGAAGTCTTGTCTACAGATATTAGTTTCCACTGCACTATAAAGTGCTTTGTCTCTTAAGGACTGGTGACACAACAGTAATTGTGACTGATCCCTCTACACACACACACACAAGGCATCATTTCAATGTCAAACTGGTAAAAGCATGACCTGCCAGAAATCAAATATCTGCAGCGAGAAAGAAAATATTTCAGGGTCAGTAATGCAGTAAAAGTATTTGCATTACCAGTGCCAGACTATTGATGTCGTACTGCAAGAACATGTATCACTGTACAGTAAGTATATCACTGTATTTACCTCATCTCACTTTCCTGAACAGCCAGAGACAATATCAATACTCTATGAACACATTATATTCCAATTTTATCAGTGTATTCTGTTCATTTAGCCCAATGCCAGTATTTGTTTGCTTTGAGTAAATTATATTCGTTTGCGGTTGTAATTATTTTCAGCTGAATGTTGATGTCATTTTTAGTGTAATTTCATTTTTTTCTCACTCCCATAATGTAGTCTTTGTTTTGATTATCTGAATCCTTTTAATAAGCTATATGCAATACATTCCACCCCGCTTCATCCAAATGTTTGCTCACTTCAAGTATGTTTGCAGAAGTTTGTTCAAACTCTCGACAGTTTCTTCCGTTAGACGTCACGTAAACCTCAGTTTCACAAAATAATGACACTAACATTGATTTTGAAAGTTGTGTAGCTAAACTGGTTTGTACTTTTCTTTCACTTTTGCATGTTATCATAAAACATTTTGTGTGGATGTATTTTTATCTGGTTCAAAACTAAACTCTTTTCTTAAAAGTTTTCTTAGTCTGTAATGTGATGCTGGATTAGTCACGGATATAGCGACTTTTTCCGTGCCCTAAAGTGGAGCCACTTGCTGTCAGCATGGATTTTCACAAACTACAGCTGATGAATGTTTATTTTTGCATGTCACTCTCTGGTTAATGAATAGGTTCCATTGAGCTATTTTAGGCAGCTAGTGTACCCAGCTGTCATAAAAAGGATGTGGGTATACACTCACTGGCCACTTTATTAGGTACAAATAGAAATAGATAGTCTATTTCAATCCAGTACAGCAGCTCTGCTATGAATTCTACTTTTGCGATGTTAGAATTTGTCAGTTTTTATCTTAAAACTGTCAGAAATGTCCCAATTCGACTCTCTGCTTATTATTGAGGTCATAGCGAGTAGTGGAGTCTCACTGCAGTGCGTTATGAGAAGAGGTGGCCACCTCACTCATTCTAAAAAGGGTGGGCAGCACATTAGAACCACCTGTTGTAATAATGCACCCCAGTCCGACTCCAATACCACATTTGTCCACAATAATAAACACAGTATTAGAATGATCAACTTCTCACACTTTCAACTTCATAACTGAAATATTATAACACTGGAAAAGTTTCATGGCAGTGCTGCTATATGCATTAGATTGTACAGGTTTGTCTAATAAAGTGTCCAGTGAGTGTAAAGCTGCTGTCGTTTTTGATCGTACTGATAATGATCCTCACATCAGAACTGGGCATACATTATTTTAGGTCCTTGGTAAGACCTAAACCCGCTGTGAACCTACAGATGGAACACCAAAATATGTATCTGCAGGATGCAAAAAAATGCAAAATGCCTTCTGGAAGTAAGCTCAGCTACATTCAAGACAAACATCAAAAGAATCCAATCCAATTTAAAGATATTAATGCAGTATAGATAACAGTGCACTGGGAAATGTGCAGCAGGAGCTTGTATTATCTGACCTCCACATGAAAAATTGAATGATGATCAAGATTTGTATCTTCAGCAATGCCGAGGTGCGTCAGGACTGTCTGAACAAAGGTTTTTATTTGCCTGCACGCAGTTGATTATGTGAGCACCAAGGACACTGGGTGAAATGATAATCTTGTATTTCTAAATCCAAATGCTTGTCAGATAATATGCTTTGGCTAGATATAACCAGAATGTCACTACAGTGTATGATAAATAATTATCCGTGCTTCAATTTTGCCTCTTAGAAATTACACCAAGAACAAGAAACACCCTGGAGAATGGATGGAGTAGTTAAAATATACAGTAGAGCTCCAAGCAAAATGTTATTTAGGGCTCCAAAAATGTTGAAGCTTTCCCCAAATCAGCTAAATATTTAAGGTGAAAAGCGAATGAATGGAATAAAGGCTGTACTTTTATTATGAGAGGCAAATATTCTTCAAAGCTTTGTAGTGACTTTGCATGCAAACTGTGAAATGCACAGACTTTATAAACCAGTTGAAAATTACAAAGATGCTAAAAAAAAATATCACTGTATATGTGAAGAGTCCAATGAAGGCCAGTGAGACAGGGTGGCATCATTTAGGCAGGAAAAACAACATTGTGGGCGGACTAATAAGCAGGTAGTGTTTCTTAGCAAAAGTTTGAAGCAGACAATGAGCCGGGATGAGCAGGGTGGTGACAGCGCTGCCCTCACATTATTCACCGAAATTCCCAGAAGCTTGGTTAAGAAAATAACTAATACATAAATCCACGGAGTCTATTGTGGTGATACGTGGACACATTATGTTCCTTCTCTGGGAGTCCAGCTCTGAAGAATGAGAGACTAGCTGGGCCTAACGTTTAAAATCTTACCGGAGCGTTGTCAGGTGGATTCAATAATTAGCGTGAGCACAGGATGCATGTAGACGGTGGGGCCTCTTCAGTGGGGAATGCTGAACATGCACATGGCATGGCTGGGCTAATTGGGCAAGGGTGTGCTAGGAAGACACCTCAGTCCATTATCTCAATCTCCGAGAGGACTCGGTTGGGATAATTAGCTGGACAGCATGGCACGGTGCAGCAGCAGCAGCAGCAGCAGCTATAGGCGCGAGAAGCACAGCTGCATACAGGGATGAAACTAATCAAATTAGATTTTTCTTTTTTCTTTTGTTTTACTGATTTTGAGTCATGAAGTCATGAACAATTACCAGCATTAATATTCCCTCCATTCCACTTGTGACTCTTTGTCGTGGTTATTTCCATCACCTGTTTTGCTCAGTTTTCTGTTTTATAGCTTCGAGTAAAAAAAAAAGTAATAAAGGGAAAAATAAAATCATTGTTCTGCTGAGACGTAATCTTTTCTTTTCGAATATCTTTCCCCGTCTTGTAGCTCTCCGCCCCTGCTGTACTCTTCCTTTTACATGCATCCATCTCCTCTCTCTTCCATTTCATTAATCGCATGTTGCTCACCGCGATCAACACTGGGAACGGAATGAAAGGACACGTCATTCAGCTCACTGCCACACAGCTAATACATAAGCGCTCGGTCAACATCGCACAAAGTTGTGGAACTTTCGAGGAGAGTCTCAAAAGTTAGTAGGTCATCCACATTCTTACAATGGCATTTAAACCGGCTTTGGTTTTTTTTTTTAGTCTTTGCCTCCTGGAGCTTTTTTATGTAAAAATCCAAAGTTTATCTACTGTGTGTCCTTCTGTCTCCCTTCCTGTACAATTCCACCAATCTCCCTCAGTCCGGGTGGTCCAAGCCAGTAAGTCCCCCCCAACCTTCTTCTCTTTTTTTTTTTTTTCCCTCATTCTCCTCTGTTCCCTTCTCTCCAGTTTTTGTCTCTGCTCTGTGTGAACAGATGGTCAAACAGACAGATCTGTTCTTTCTCTACGGGACTTTGGATCTCACACAATAGGCCTCAGAACAGAATCTGGACTCTGTTCTGAGGCCTATTGGCTGAGGGCTATACAAAGAGAGGAAGGGGGGAAAGAAGTGACGAAGGCGTTTCAGAGAGGGATAAGAACAAGAGAGGTTACTTCAAAGAGTTTGTGCTGTTTGCACACAGCTTCATGTGTTTAACTTTGGTGCCGGAGGGAAGTGTGTGTCTTGGAGGTGCAAGCGTGCCTCTACTCAAGTTGTGCATCTTAAAACAAATATTTTTCTAACCAGGATTATTTAGGGTTCTGGGAAATGATGTTACAGACAAACTGAGATCTGTCCCGTAGTAATTCTGCAGGCAACGCTGGATTTTTGCCAGGACTGTGCTGCTGTGGATGGCAACGTCAGGTTATCAGCTGGTCCACAACTTTGGTTCAGATTGAAATTACACATAGCATTTTATCCAATTATGATCTTTTTTTTCCCCCCTATTTTCCAGGTACTACGTGTCTGGTGGCCCTCCTGTCTGATAAGGAGCTGACGGTTGCCAATGTTGGAGACTCACGGGGCGTTCTTTGCGATAAAGATGGCAATGCCATTCCTCTATCGCACGACCATAAACCTTACCAGCTCAAAGAACGCAAGAGAATCAAGAAAGCCGGTGAGAAAACAGCTGCAGTCTAGACCGTTAGACTTTTCTCAGCTGCTTGTGAGTGACAGAATAAGGCTTTAAAACTTAAGGGAACATTAAAACTGAGATTGTTGTCATGAAAGTATAAAATAATTCTTCTTATGTTCAAAGCCAAGGATCATTATCCTTTCTTCTCTGCATCTGCGTGTGTGTTCACTTCTCAGGCTGACATCAAAACCTAGAGACTGATAACACAGTCTGTTTCCAGAGCAGTACGTTATCGAATGCAGCCAGACAGAGCACATTATTTAAGGTGTGTTTGTAGGCACCACTCCTCCATATCTGCGTACTCTCTTCGCAGAGGAGAGTTTGCTGGCGGGTTGCCAGATTAATCAGCGTGGCCACTGTCAGCATAGCCCGCCATCTCCATCTAATGGTCTCAGTGGGTATGAAATTAGAAGCTCAATAATGGAAACCTACATGTGTAGTTTCTTTTATTGTGGTTGTTAACTTCATATTCATGCAGCATGACAAAGCGACCCTCTGTGGGTGGGAGGTTACAATATTAACACTAACTAATGATAAATGTTTGATACCAATACCACAGCCTCCGCAGGCAGCCTCCATCTTGTCTCCTAAATGCAAAATTAAGTGTTGTCTGTCACCCTTGTTAGACAGATAGGAAAATGATGCCAAGGAAGCTTATAATTACAATTTGTGCACATGAACTATAATTCATCATAGAGTTTTACAGTGTGTTAAGCTTTAAAGCACCAAGGCAGGAGAAATGAGTTGAAGCACAGACACATGAGACCATTTTACCATCAATAATTCAATGAACCTTTGCAAATATAACAATATACTTTTTACATTTTCTTTTTCTTAATTCCTTAATATTTAATACTGTAGTTATTGTATCTGTTTTTTGTAAGCTTTTGTTTAGAGACTCGTATAGTTATATAGATTAATCCTAATTCACTTTTACGATTGTTGCCTGATTCGCCTCTTTTTTAATTAGAATTTCGTAATTGATTTAATTTGTTTATTTTGCATTGCCTGACCAGTATTTCCTCATTCTTCCATTATATCCTGTGTATGATAAGAAACCCGCTCCAGTACAAAGTTCAATTTTTGAATAAACAAAACTGGTAACGAACTATAATAGAAACTCCTGAGTACGGCAGTAAAATGTAGCAACTGGTTGGTTCTAATGATAAGATGAGGGCAGATATGTTTGAAAATTATCAGCCTAATTACCTCCCTGGGCAGCTAGCCTCCTCATTAATTGTAATTACATATAATATAAAATAGTTTCCAAGTAGTGGCTTAAAAAGGCTGTAGCTGCTAAAGTCGGTATTGTTGATGGAACACAGGTCACATCCTGGTTCTTGAATGTGTGGGAGTTTAACAGCCTAAGTGCAGTTTGTAATAAAGAATTAGACATAATGAGATTCATTTTAGGGATGACAGCCATGTTTTAAAGCCTTTAGCCGTCTGACCTCTCAACACCAGTATTTTTTAAATACTAGGAGCTCAGTGGAGCATCCTGACCTATGGAATGGAAGTATTCAAAGCTGTACTTACTGGGAGGGGCACGAACGGAAATGCGTCCAACATAAACTACTTCTTTTATGAGCATGAGCACCCAGTGAAAATATTGTTATTGATCCATGTTACGATGAGCATTTTAATGTGAACAGAAGGAGTAGATGCAGACGGATAAACATAATGTTTCACTCACTGACATCTGTTTGTCTTATCCTCGTCCCACTTTTGTCATTCCTCTCACCTTTTCGACCTTCCCATTTTTCCATTGCACACCCTCAATTTCCAACCATTTCCCTCTGGCTTCCTCCTTAGGTGGTTTTATCAGTTTCAATGGCTCGTGGCGTGTCCAGGGCATCTTGGCCATGTCTCGTTCTCTGGGCGATTACCCTCTGAAGAACCTCAATGTGGTTATTCCTGATCCCGATATCATGTCCTTTGACCTGAACAAGCTGCAGCCAGAGTTCATGATCCTGGCGTCTGATGGCCTGTGGGACACCTTTAGCAACGAGGAGGCCGTTCGCTTTATCAGGGAACGACTGGACGAGCCTCACCTCGGGGCCAAGAGCATCGTCCTCCAATCCTTCTATCGTGGTTGTCCTGACAACATCACTGTCATGGTGGTCAAGTTTAAAGCCAAGGCCAGCGAGCAGTAAACAACCTGTGTACCATAATCAGTATCTCTATTATGTTTGAACATAAGTAACAATAGGTTTAAAGTGAAAGGTTTAATACCCGACACCTGCCACTTTTTGAGTGAGAACTATTTCTAATTCAAATATTTACCGAAGTTGGCCCTTAATGCATCAAACCACACCCCAGCCCTCCTCCTTTGCTTTTCCTGCTGTAAAACTGACACTTGTAAGAAAATGTCTTTGGTTTAATGCTTAGCCATGTCTTTAAGATACCATACTGCAAGCTGGGTCGCTGTTATGCAAATAAACAGATTCAGCAGCTGTGGATACACCCCGAAGTCTGTCCGTGTGTGTGTTGGGGGGGGGGTGTGTGTGTGAGAACACTTGAAAGGAGAAACAGTTATAGATGTTTGTCTGTCTGATATACACCTACACATAAGTGTCACATTATCAATCAGTTCATTGTCTAGCCAGTAGTGAAAAATTAAGACTTAATAGGAGAGCATGGAGTGTCTTATTAATATTTTTTCAGAGCCGATGTCTTTCAATCTGTGGCCGCTAATCCTATATTTGTAGTTTCCAAACTGTCTGTTTCCACAGTCTAATTGTATTGACGTCTACCAAGTGACTGCACTGGCAATTTGTTGGCAGGTTATTTTATTCCACGATCAAACACGTCACTGGTGCAAATCATCATAATGACATTATCCCCTTTGCCCATGAACAGCACCACTGATTATATGTCTACGCTTGTTCAAATATCACCAATTATATTGTACAGCAATACAACTGATTATGTTCTTATTTTACGCTTGCTGATGAATGAAGGTCCTGTCTTGAGTTTTCCCGTTTGATGAGGTGTTAAATGGCTCAATCCATTGCTGTTAGTTTCTGTGATGGTAAATTTCCGTGTCTGTTTTCAGTGATGACAATGTTTCAGACACTTTAAAACACACTGAGAATTTAATTGGACCTATTCTCCTCTAGCCTGGCCACAGTGCACTAGGATCCTTGTAACTAGTGATAATGTAAATAACTGTTGGATAATTTAGTAGCTTGTCAAAGTATAATGAAATGTCACTTTAAATGGGAATAAAAGATAATACAATCTTTAAAGCAATGCATTCCCACATAAAGTAGTAACATGACACAAACTGCTCGTTACGTTTTTTGATTTGTATATAATAACATTGACTGTTATTGTAAAATATCATTAGATTATATAAGACATAATAATCTACATCAACTATTAGAATTTTAATGCTACATTGGCATGTTACATTTGCAATCATTTGAAGTAGACTTTAATATTCTGCCATGCTATTCGGTTATCTGACTTTTCTTACATTATCATTTATTACAATCCATCTCAGATATAAATATATACTGTATTTGACAATTTGCTGTTAACCGTATTAATGCCTGGTCCAGATCATTACTGATTCGTCTCCCTTTTACTGCACCATAAGTAAAAAAGCATTTGAATGAAACACATTATTGTTGCCTTATTTTTTTTTTACTATTCATTTCCTGTTATGATGCCTGCTGCCAAAATCACTTCTTGGTTTTTAATCAAACGCAGTCCATCATCAACATTGGACACTGCACATTCTCAGTGTCCAACCTTGTTAAGTCACACGTACAATAGCATCGTTGAAACAATGTCTCCAAGAGACATCCGATTGTAAGATGAATGTACATACTGTCCTCATGCTGGTATCGCCCTCTCCCCTGTTTATACAGCCATGACAAAAGCAACGCTCCTGCTCCTGGATTGTTTAACTGCAGAGCCATATACACTGATCAGCCGCAACATTAAAACCAGCTACTCGTTTATTGTTGCGGCTGATTCGTGTATGTACGCGAGATAAAAGCTATTTGTTTGCGCTTTTTTTGGTTCATAGATTTCCTTGATAATGTATGTTACCGAATGTTTATGTGGCATTTGTACTTTTTTTTTTGACTTTATTAAGCTGTAAAAATAAAGAAATTTTAAGATGTAAATCAAAATGGTAACATTAAAAAGAAAACCGATCATATAATTTACTGTGCTGTTTTGTTTTTTTACAATTGCACACAACAGAAAAAGTCTTACAGAACATGAAAAATAATATAAGCCTGTGTTTTCAATGAGTGCTCTATTATGGTTTTGTTTTTGTAAGAGACTACACCTTAAAGACATTAAAAACTTTAATTTAACGGTAGGTTAAAAGGCTAAAATAACAGGATATTAAAAAACTAGGAACAAGAAGGAAAGTTTAATATTGCGGACAAAGAATAGGAAATGCTTTGTAAATCACTCTGTAAAATGACAAGCTCATCATCAGAGTTCTGCTGGGAAAAAAATAATGAATTCTTTATTACTGGCTGCACAACAAACGCACCTAGCTAGAACTCCATGTCGTCTGAGAAAATGTGGCAGTCGAGTACCTGAATACTCTCGTCTGTTCCGGGAGCGGCCATTGATCAAGAAAGTTGCTGTGAAATCCAAAAAATAACAACAAAAATCATTTAAGTGGAACATAGTGTATACAGGAGCTATACAGCAGCTTTTAAAAGCAAGAGCTTAAATTCCATAGGCTTACTCAGAAATCTCACTGCTGCTGCCAAGAAAGAGATTACTAGAAAGTGGTTGAAATATGCGATATTTTTATAATGAAAAGGACAGGACTACAGGAGACTATGGCCTATGTTTGAGAAAGACTGGCAAAATGGGATTAACCACATTGTTCTCAAAATTTTTAACTCCTATTTCCCTAAATGTTTTAATATCTCAAGATTCAAGAACACATTATGTTCCTTGATCAAATCCGGGTTCTGTTTTGAAAATGTACAGTAAATAAGCATTTTTCTTACCCTTTTACTTTTCTTTTAGTAGAATAGTAGCCATGCTTCCGTAACATGTCTGAATCTGGGGTCAATGACTGACCAAAAAATATAGACTTTACTTAATAAGAGAAGGGCAATGTTTTAAATAAAATTACATTTCATAATGTAAACTCCATCTAATTTGAAATGAATGAAAATTGTTTAAATCTACTACATACAAACAGAATAAAACAAATCGTTTTTTAATTTTTAATTTTAGTTTGTCCATGCTGCCAGATGGGTGAATTTTTGATCTTGATCAAAGCAGTCCACATTCACTTTAATTATGCATGCTAAACTGAGATCTTTTGCCACTAACATCTGATCAACTTTAATTCATTGTAACTAATGAAATGGTAAATGATCTGAATGCAACTTATTAAAACTATGACATGATGGCCAGTGTTATTTGCTCAGCGATCAGCCCACAGTGCAGTCAAAAGATCTCGTTTAACTTTCAGTACCCACTGTGGCAAACACGATACATAAAAATCCCTAATGAATTTTAAACATATCATGTATAGCTGTATATTCATTGTTATTGAAGTGGTTGTGACAATTTATGATTTAGACAAACTGTCTCGGCCTTATCTGGTACAAAATTAGGTGTGTGATAATTCAGTTGGATGCTTATGTGCCCATTCATTTGAGCTACATAAGCATCCAACTGAATTATCACACACCTAATTAGACTAATAACGAGACATTAGTCTAAAGTCTGAAGACTTCCCACAAGCAGGACCACCTAACTTTCCCTGGGATATATCTCTGTTTTATGACATCCACCAAGAAAGAAACACAGTCTTGTCATTAAACCATACATGGACTTCCTGGTTGCTGGTGTGTGTGTGTGATGATCTGAGGCAGGTGTGACGTGACTCCTAACTGTGCTGTGGTAACCAGAGAACTGCATTTCACTTAGTGGCACTGTCATGTTAGATATAAATAGCTTTACTGAAAGCTGCGCAGGAACTGAAAGAATCTCATCTCAACAGCAGGGAGGGATCAGTCTGCCTTTGTGTGCATTAAGTGCTGTGATTGCAGACAGTCTCCATTTAAGATCGGACACAGTGAGCCTGCAGATCGACTGCCCACTGAGCGCCGTGGGAGACAGACAGCGCAGTTTAACAGTTAAACAGGAAGAAGGAGTCGGATCTTTTGGAAATAGACAAGCTACCCTTTTAGGACATGGGCATAATTGGATCCAAGCCTGAGAAACAAGCACAGGTCCTGCTTCTGGGTCTGGACGGATCAGGAAAGACCACCTTGCTGTACAAACTGAAGTACAACGAGAGCGTGGTAACTGTGCCGACGGTGGGCTTCAACGTGGAGATGCTGGAGACCGACAGGAGCAGCCCAAACCTGACAGTGTGGGATGTGGGGGGGCAGAGGAGGATGAGGCCTCACTGGAGGCATCACTACGCTGATACAGCTGGACTGGTGTTTGTGGTGGACAGCTGGGATCAGAAGAGGCTAGATGAGACCCGCAGGGAGCTCCATCGGGTAATTGAGTCAAATCAATCTTTGTAACAGAGACTCTGTGATTTGTCATCGGGGAATAAACATTTATATGTAAATGTAGGAGTGTCTGTAGCTCAGTTGGTAAGGCAGACCTGATATCAAGCGGCTCGATACCTGGTCGTGTTGAAGCCTCCTTAGGCAAGATACTAAACCCCAAGTTGCTGTTAGTGGGTCAGGTGAGCACCTGGGATAAAACTTGTTGAGACTGGAAGTGATTTTTCCTTCCTTATGGTGGTATCCAGTCTATCACGGACCATTTGAGTTTGTGCTGTACAACCAACTACTCCAATCTCTAAAATATATGTCACCTTTTTTGCACTCATGCAGTCCTGACAAGGCTGCTTTTCATGTTCTAAATTTGCACCTTTGGGCAGTTTGTGATTAATGATGGCATCCTCTTGGATGCCAGCAATAGATCTTGACTTCATGCAATGTCCTTCACAGTATGTGGCCATTCACTGTATCACAAATTTACATCCTTTTCAGTGCAAGGTTGGACTTTACTGCTGCAGCTTTTCTTATTGGTAGTGAAGCTCATTCTGTGCTTCTTCCTGTGTGATATATTTTAAGTAGCCTACTGATGCTTGTGTAGCCTCATTGTGGTGTTAAAATATCTTTGTAAAACAGTGAAAGCTGCAGCGTTCATTTCATAACCTTCTCTGTGCAATTAAGAAATCTCGTTTGCAGTCACCTTTGTTGCAAAGAATTTGTATGTGCAGCCGGCACTTTCCATGTAGTCTGGCTAAACTATGTGTATTTAATCAGTACATGTGACTAAATACCCTTCATTATGCTTAAACATAATACATTGGTTGCAAGATGTTTATGATCCAGATCACTTTCAGTTATTTTACATTTTAGCAATGTAGCACAGGAGTGTTTTTTTCCTAATCTTCATAAAAGCAACTGTTTCACAGTAAAGCTGTTAAATGTCACTTCTGTGCTTTTCTCCATCTACTAGGTCCTGAAGAACAAGAGTCTTAGAGAAGTTCCTCTTGTGGTCCTTGCCAACAAACAGGACCTTCCCGGAGCTCTCGGCCCAGATGCTCTTTCTCTGAGACTTAACTTGGAAGGGATGTGTGAGGGCAGAGCCTGGTTCATCCAGCCGTGCTCAGCCACCACCGGGACGGGGCTGGAGGAGGGTTTCAGGAGGATAGTCTATCTGATGAAGACTCCGCTGAAACAGACTCAGGAAGACATTAAGGTTAAGATGAGGTCAAAGTGCTTCAGTTTCACAGCTGTGAAACAAGTCTTACTCTGCAGCAGATGATGGAAGAAGACGTTTCAAATAAATTTCTTTTCTCACCTGTCTGTGTGACGCATCAGCACATGGCCAAACATAAAAAAGCAGCAGTTAGATACATGATGTTAACGCAATGATTTGTGTTCATTAGTGTGGAAGAAATAACTTGTGCTTAATTATGAAGACATCATAGTGTCTTAAGATCACGTAAGTGACCTTGCCTGCTTTTGAGAAAACAATAATTATTTCATTGTTTTCAGAATTCCGTGAGCGACAGAAAACTGATAACAAGCAGCATCACGTAAAATTTATGTGGGCAAACAAAGATTGATTTATAATTGTAAAGTTTTTTTAAATTTCTTACTCATTTCTTATTAAATTTATTTTTATAACATCACTCAGATGTTTCAATCATGTTATTTTATATGTGATTTATTTATTATTTGGTAATGGAACTGTTGGTGTTAACTAACAATACGTAAAATAACCTATATACCTATGCATCTAATCTATGTTTGTCTCATTTAAGGGAGACAAACATTGCATGATATATGTGGTAAATACTTTATTAAAGTTATATAATGATATAATTATATCTTCAAGAAGAAAAAATGGTAAACATGACACATTTCCTTTTTTTTTTGTCATTAAATTTATTTATTTATTTGGAGAAGTCATAATGAAGCATATGCATTTTTGGTATTGATTGTTATGATGCAATAACATATACAGTATTACCTAATAGCTTCTGAAAACATTAATATCGCATGAAGACTAAAGTACCTCTAAACAAATAGATCTTGTTAAATTTGTGCTAAGTGAGCACTAAGCTCTTACTAACATTAATAAATGCTGATGTTAATTAACATTTTCGAATAAGCTTCACAGCGAAGCCACTTTTTCTTGCATAAACAGGTTTTATAATGTTTGAGGATATCGAATATCAGCTCACTTGTCCATCTGCAAATGTAGAACTTCTTTTTGATAAAGGTTGAGATTAATGGACACACTTTGAGGCCTTTATATAAAGGTTTTGTTTGTTCAATGTAGCCTTAGCTATACATTATTGTGAATGTTATAGTGTATTGGCATTTGTTAATCCTCTTTATGATCCTTGTTAAAACCAAGTGTTAGTCTTACTTAACCATTTCTTTCTTTCTTTATTTATTTATTTGTCATGTTTATTGTTGAAAACATGTATTCATTAAATAACATTTTCTAAATGCATAAGGACAATGAGGAAACGTTACTTTATTTTGATTAATTGTAAATTTGAAATGACCATACATGTTATAACATTGACTGTTTATTGTTCACGATTTCATGGTGAAAACTGTAAATTTAAACAGTATAAAACATGGTTAGTGTCTGTCATTCCTAACAACACACTTGAATGTAAATAAAAGAATAGTTGTTCAAGGCACAATTACCAGTTGATAATCGTGGTAAGATAACCGAAGAATCTAGCTTGTATGCAGTTCAAAGTATATCTTGTAAAAAGTTATGTTTTTCTGTTGGACACATTATGTTTAACATGTTGACATGTAAAGTAAAGAAAAGACAAGATAATGGTCCATTTAGTCTCAGACATGGAGCCAATTGGATGTAAGATAACACACCCGCTGGAACAACCCTGGCCAGCTGGGCAGGAGCGGTTTGAGAATTCAAGGGCAGATGTGGTGTTGGGGGACAGACAGAGGCATAACCTGACTCAGGAACAGGAAAAATGTCTGAGTCAGCTGACTTCAAACACAGTAACACCTGGGACAGAGGCACATAACCCTCGGGTAGCTCAGGTACAAGTGGGGCACTGGGCAGCTCAAAAATATGTGGCTGACTCAGGAAAAGGCAGCTGACTTCACACGTGGATAACTCAGGTACAAGTGGTCTATGTAAGAATAGGTGTTGGCTCACTCACAAACTGACTCAGGAGAAAACAGAAACAGAAAACAGGAGTGTTGGTTGACTGACAGGAAATGACAGAAAGAAAGAGGAACAGGTGTCTCAGAAAACCCCGGCCCTGGACCACCCCACTGGCTCAGGATCAGTTGGCCAACTCAAGAACAGGCTAAAGGGGAGTGTGGACTGACTCACAAGCTGGACTAACTAAGAAGCTCATTTAGATATGGGTTATGCAGGATACTGTCTTCCTCAGCCTACTTGGGACCACACAGTTCCCCAGTTTGAAAGTTAGAAAGACATTAGTTAGTTACTGAGGTTGTTATTTTAAATATTGGTGCATATTGGAAGGAGATGGAGAAGTGAGTCTTTGGGTTGGGATTTTCTTCGATCAGTGAGCCAATCACCGACAGGACATGTTCACAATCGTCACATAGACTTTCAAGAAATGAAAGAGCCATGCCAGGAACATGTGTGGCCCTTGTTTGGGCTACAGTTTGGCTTAAAGCTGAAGTAGCCCAGTCGTTGTGCTGTCTCTTTCTAATTGTAAATGGTAAAATATTGGAGACCAACTGGGCACTAAGAGACCTTTTTACTTTGTTTATATATTATGGTTACATTTTATGAATTTATCATCCTGCATTAAATTTTGGTTTAGCCCATCTAACATATTCATAGCAGGAATTGTGTGTGTATGAATGCACATATTGATGCAATGCGTTATTGACTGGCTATCATGAGCATGCTTGAGTTATGCCATTGATAAAAACAACCCCAATGTCTTAAACATCTACCCCTTTTTTCCAGCCTCAAATATGTGTTCAAATTTAGACTCATTCCCAGTTTTTTCAAACTTTAAGGATCCCTCTGTTCCTGACTTTGGATAACTAGTATACAGCATTTATGTATATGATGTACATGCATATTTAATACAACATGTATTGGTCTGTGTGTTTCTGCGGACTGGTGACCATGTGGACCCATCCTTTTACCCTCTGACACCTTCGATTGGCTTTTTCCCCCTGTGACCCTGAACAGGATAAGCAGTTCAGATGGATGAATGTGTGTTTGTATCTAAATATGATGTATAACTTTCTCTCCCAATTGTTTTTGTAATAGGCGAGATAGGTGAGAGTGTGTTCAGCTGTTAAATCTGCCTAAGGTGGCTACTAAACTGCAATTGTTGGTTTGTTCTATTGTTTCATTTCAGAGCACAATGAGACATAAATAGCATAGTTTTTTATTTAAAACAACTGAAAAATTCGGGTGTTCTAAAACTTTTGACCGGTAGTCTACACGTTCAATATCCCTTTCATAAAAATCAAAATTTTAAAGTTTTCCCTTACATATCACGAGGTGCAGTTAAAGAAGTATCTATTTTACATACAAGTTTTCATGTGACATTATCATGAGAAATGTTTGGCTTTTCTCTCTTTTCGTTTGAACATGTAGTTTTTCATCTATGTTTAGCAGTCTTATTTAAATATGTATAACACAATATCAAATAAATATGTATGTGATTAGAATGATTATATACATACACACCATTTACACATATGACAAAATTACATCATAATGACCTTTTTTAAGCTCTTTCTCAGTTGCTACATTATAGATTGCACCCAGCAGGAGCTATATTTTCACCACAGTATCCCTTCAATATACATTTTCTGTGGAGATTGCTTTAGGTGTTCACCCAATAACGTGAAGATTGTTTTGGAGAAAACAGTTTCTGCTGCTTGCTGAATTCTTTTGCACGGTTTGACACCGGGCATGTGATTCGGCCCGAGTAACGCAGCACAGACACTTGGGCCGAACGTCCCGACCGAGCGCGAGTTTCCGCGCGGTCATGTGGCGCGCCCCTGCGGACAGACGCTCGCAGCGCCGCCAATGAGCGCGCAGGGGGTTTCCCCGCCCTTCCTCTACGCCAGCGCCAGGCTGCCCTCCACCACCGGCATTCCCAGTATGCACCGCGGACACGGCAGCGAAAAATAGTCCGCTAACGAAGGCTCCGAAAAGGGAACTAGAAAGGGCAGCGCACCATTTAAATCCAAGGGTTTAACTCTACTTAACGCAGCCACAACTGCTAACATGGCCGACAACGAGAAACTGGACAACCAGCGACTGAAGAATTTCAAGAATAAGGGCCGTGATTTGGAGGTAAAAGTTGTGCACATCGGTGTCGAGTGTCGCTGCTTTTCCTCGGCTCCGCCGCCGCTCTGTTCGCGGCCAGCTTTGCCTCTTGACTTCCCTGTGACGTCGTTTCTAATTTCCAGCATCGTGAACTTTGTACGAAGAGCCTCAGCCAGCGCCTTCACACACGAATATATTTAGATTGTTGGCGTCGGCTGGTCGATTTTCGCTTGACTTTTGCGGCTTTCGCTGCGCCGTGAGACGGCGTTGGTTATAAAACATGCACACAGTGAGCTAGTGTTGTTGCATCCGCCTGCTTATGCTGTGCTAAGCTAACCAACTCGCACCAGGCCCACGGGAAACACGCTAGCTTAACTGAAGCATATCGACCTCCTGGACTGGTTTAGTATCACCTAACCCAAAGCTACAGTGTATAAGTAAACGTGCAAGCCCGTGCGTTTACGTTTCATGTTGTCTTTGGGAAATATTCCCCATAATGGCATTATGACGACGGCAGAATAACGTTACCTACACACTGCAGTTAGCGTTAGCTAAATTGCGTGCTGCCGCTAGCGCAGTCGCTAGCTTGCTAACGTTAAGCTCGGTGGCTGGGCTTGGTGCTGTTGGTGGCTGCAGTTCCACCCATCCCCCGTCTTTAGCACCAAAAACAATGGCGGAAACCAGTTAGCCCACCAGTTGGGCACTTACTAGTACCAGGGTTTTGGATTTTTTTTTTTTTAATCAGTGGTTTACTATCATTATACACAGGGTTAACATGACCAGCTAGTTAACTCCCTTCACATGACGGAGAGATCAAAGCTACATGCTAGCTAACATGGACTCACACGTTACCACTTGATTGACAATCAGCCCAAACTGCTTAATTACTATGAGCAGGTAGAGGTTGTGTTTACAGGCGGGTTCCCTTTACAATAAATTTGAGCTGGATATACTCTTACGTCCTGTTTGACAAGTAGCTCATATAGTGCCATAGGCCCCTGAACTTGAATTGCTTCCCAACGTGTTAAAAACGTCAGCTAGGTATCATTCACCGTGGTGGTGGTCTGTCAACAAAGAGTAAAAGAATTGCAAATAGTCACCTATTATATCTAAGGGTAAAAAGTACTTTTGCTACTAAACTATATGTTAGACCATATACTCAGTTGCCAGTTTATCAGGCATGCTAATACTGTTACATTATTTGCAATCTAATACCATAAACCTGCAATACGTCAGCCTTTATGAAGGTTATATTAAATGTTTTGATCACACCATATAATTGCTTTACACTAATCTACCTCTCTAATGTATTTTAAACACCTGAACAATGCAGTCTTGTCTAATAAACTCAGTAAATGTCAACTGTTGTAGGAGTTTTTTTTTTTGGTGAGAATATAAAATATTACAGACTATGGGGAATAGCATAGAGGTTTAAGGTGCATAAAATGGTGCATAAAATTTAAGATGAGTCATAGTGAGTCAAACCAATGTGTTTGGATGCTGTAATGTGAAACGTGTGGGTTGTTAACTTTATGTTTCAAGTATTACTGAAGATGCTGATCAGCTCTGGTCACTCTAATTGGATGCAGATGTCACAGTGTCCAGATATAATGTCTTACCTGGTGCTGCTTGGGAGTAAAGCTTGTTGTGGGTTAATTTTGTTATGCTATCTCTTCCACAGACTATGAGAAGACAGAGGACAGAGGTTGTGGTGGAACTCAGGAAGGTAATTACATTATTATATTATGCTGTAGACACCTACATTCTGCAATTTTATCTTTTATCTGCAATTTATCTTTCAAATATTGTACTGAAAGATGGTTCTCCTTATCACTCCAAGTTTCTATGGGAATATGCATGTGTTATTTCTGTTCTACCACCACAGAATAAAAGAGATGAGCACCTTTTGAAGAGGAGAAACGTGCCCCATGAGGACATATGTGAGGACTCTGATGTCGATGGAGATTTCAAATCGGTACAGTTTTTGTGTGTGTGTGTGTGTGTGTTCCTTTGGAAATGTCTGCTGCCACCCACAGTATCAGGCCAAGTTTTTGTGTTTTAAGGATAGTAACGTCTAGCTCTTGTAAGATTTTACTGAAGTGGTATGAATGACATCTTGGCACATAGAATATTCTATTTATTTATTTTTTTACCGTGGGTTTGTCTCATTGGTTAAATACTTCAGAGGTTTAGTATGTGCTCACATGTACTGGTGTCTCTTTAGTGCTCCTAGCTCAGTGGTAGTTGGATGGAGTGCAAGAGTGAACAAACTCTGTTTTTCTCTGAGCCAATTTAATTTAGAACTTTCCTTGGTAGACAAGGTGAAATGCATCTCGAAATTAAGGTTGCCTTGGTATGTAATCTCTATAGTAACCACTTGGAGTCTTGGGGAAAAATAATCAAGTATAAAGAAACAGCGATTGAAACTATCGTAAGCCCCTTTATTGCAGGAGTTATGATTGTGAAAATATTACATCATACATGCAGCAAGCTGTTTGAAATTCAGATATCAGACATAAATTGAGCCCTCACGCTGTTCTTTTTGGATAAATCGCTACCCATAACTGATAAGCTAAAAGTCTATTTAATCATTATAATGATTAATTTTTGTGTACGTCGATGCAGTGTATCATTTGACCATTCAAATTAAGGTACATTTTTGAGCTTGAGACACTTCAGAACACAAGCTTGAAGCTCCAAAGTAAATGTCTCAGTAGGCATCCCTTTTTTATGCAGTGTTGACATAGATGGCACCTACATGTTTCATAGTAACTGTGTCACAGAAAATGGATCAGTTGGAAAACCCACCATTACTAAATGCTGTATCTCTGGGTCTAGTGGCATTACTCGATTAAAATGGGTACTCAGCAGTTCAGAAATTCAATCACACTAACTGCCTAGTGGTATTAAGAGGGCTGACTTGAAATGGGCTGCCTAGCAATATATCAACAATGACATGCTTCTCTGACTCATAGCAACATGTTCGAGAAGCTTTTGTTGAAGTGTGTGCTGGTTGAAATGTTTTAACCAGTAACCACTATGGGACAGCTTTCATTTGGTCTAAAATAACACATTATGTTGTCTTAAGGAAATTATCTTTTTTTTCAGCATTTTGTGGTTGATGCTTTAATGTGTTTATGTTAAGTAAGGACCTTTTGATGTGTTTCCTCAAGATCCTTTAGCTGAAAATTTCTATTTAATTGAAAGCCATAGACTGTAAATACACAAATTGGTTTAACTTTTGTTTTAAGTCTTTTTTGGGTGGGTTACAATGGAAATTAGCTGCAATTTTGCAATTAATTTAAATAAGTGATACTCGGAAGCAGGCTACAGGCTCTGAGCACTCTGTAGACTGGCATCGGTTGAGATTGCTAATTGGCCAGTGATCATTTTGAATCTGGCCTGCATGTCCAGCCTGCTGAATATTTCACCAAAACACCAAATTCATGTAAGTGAGAATGCAAGTCACTTCTTTTCTCCTGATGACATTTCTCAGTCCCCAGTCTCTCCTCACTGTTTTCAGTGTTTTGGTGGCTTTTTTTCCTGCTTTTTCTCTTACAAAAGCAATTTTAGGAGACACTATTTTTAATGCAAAGCTAACAGATGTCTGCCCAGTTTCATTTGGTGCTGCCAGGGTACGCATTGTTCAGGGTATTCCAATGGCTTATGGTGGAGGGGGCACTGCTGTTTCACAATATTGAGCTGTTTTCTGCCGAACCACGTGTTACTCTTACTGACCATTGTTTAACTCTTTACATTACACACAAATATGTGTCAAAGCATTATTATAGAATGATGACTTTTCTATATGTTTATTTCAGCAAAACACCTCCCTTGAAGCAATAGTACAAGTAAGTTTTGGTTTTTTTAATGTATTTTCTTTTATCATCTATCTAGGGGACAGTGTAGTTTTTATGCCAGAATTCAACTCTTGTTTAACTATACTTTGATGCATTATAAATAATAAACTGGCTAAATACTTCTTTAAAGTTATTGCTTGGATCTGTTTTACTGCTTACTGTTTTGTGAGCTGTAATTTAATACTTAAAATGTTGTGTTGTAGAATGCCACCAGTGATAACCAGGGTGTCCAGCTGAGTGCTGTGCAAGCTGCCAGGTAGGAGGACACACCCTTAAATGTTTTGGCTTTATAGAGCATCACTTTAGATTGTATTAGTATTTGGTCAAAAACTGGATATGATAGTGTATAACCATTTGAGGACATTTCAGTCACGTTGCTTGAATGTCTGTGTGCTTTCACACAAACACACTCTGTTGCATCCAGACCGACACACTGGTTCAGTTTGTTTGTGGTGTAAAAGCAAAGTGTAACAACCACCGGACCGTATGACAGTTATTTTAGCGTGAGCTCAAAAGAAAAGCAGCTAGCTAAGATAAGTTTTTGCACTTCACCAAGTAGTCGAGCTGCAATGTGAACAAAACAAACTTACAGATGTGAAAATTACGCAAAAGATTTATCAAATCTGATGTGGTATGAGATTTCAATGCATGGATGTTGTTTTTAAATTTCTTCTGAAACACTACAGAACCTATTATTTCATTCCAATCAATTATATTACATTTACTAAGTGTCATGATAAATATGTTAAATATTGTTGCAAATTAATATGAAAGTTTTGTGATGACTATTATGCTTTCACTACTGCCCATGCAACCCAGACCTAATATTCAGTAGATATGCTGTGTTCATACGGTAGCGTTTTGAATGTAATCGAGATTTACATCTGGCTAACAAGTGTATTTGTGAGCGACAGCGTGTATGCTGTCTAAGGAGGCTTTCAGCTTAACATAGAGAGCCTCTTGTAAAACAATATTTTCCAGCTTGGTTAGACAAGCAGTGATTCACAGTAAATAAGTCCCATCTGATTAATAGACATTGTAAAATATGCTGCAGCTCATTACTGCAGCCTTCTGGAATTGGAGTTAAGTGTTGCATGAAACATGTTTACATTCCAGGACTTTTATGTTTAATCTTTCTATGTAGGCCTTTTTAGTCTTACGCGGATGCCATCACACTGTGCCTGATGTTATGCAATGATTGTGTGTGTGTGTGTTTTGTTGGTGTTTTTTTGGGAAAACTCTGAATAACGTTCTTTTGTTTTCCCCTTTGTTTTTTGTAGGAAATTGTTGTCCAGTGACCGTAACCCTCCCATAGATGACCTGATTAAATCTGGGATCCTTCCTATACTGGTCCACTGCCTGGACAGAGATGACAAGTAGGCGAGCTGTAATTCTATTAGTCTCTGTGTAGCAAAGAGTTGTTTTTCATTCGTGATAATTATAGCACAAGTTAGCCCTTTTCCAATTATGTTGAGTTTATGTAAACTTCGAAGTTATGCAAACGAGCCATCAGGGTTTAGCCAGCCTGCGTCTGAATGTTATTGCAGTTATATAAAATGTGTTCCCATTTTCACCTTCCAATAATGACAGAACATAAATGACGCAGCAGCATGCTCTTATCGCTCACTTTTTTTTGCCATTGCTGCCTTCATACATTTCTTCACTCTCACCTCTTCATAGCCCGTCTCTCCAGTTTGAGGCAGCTTGGGCTCTAACCAACATAGCATCAGGAACCTCGGAGCAGACCCAGGCAGTGGTTCAGTCTAGTAAGTGCAAATGCATCAAAACATAGCTTCTACGTTTGCTTTTTCTTGATTTAGTTGTGGCATCTTTTTATTTACATGTAAGTTTCCTATCTGTCCAATATTTAAGAAACAATTTCCATACTTCACTGTTGAATTCAGGCTTAAGATACTGTTTATTGGTTTAAAAAACGAACCGTTTGTGAACATTTTAACTTTGTATTTGGTGCATTGTTGTCAAGTTGTATGAACTGTTTTCTTAATAAGTTAATAAACAATATATTCAAATTTAAATTACATAATCAGTGGATAGTCACTTTTTAAATTTTACACAAAGGTGACTAATAGATTCACTTATAGTATCAGTATCTACATGAATGATGGTGATAATTCCGGTACTTTAATTTGTTTTTATTCAGCAATCTTTAGATTTTTTTTTATTTTGCAATTTGCATAATAAAATTACAAAAACTATTCGGCCTGCAAACTAGGGATGTGTCTGTAGCGCTTTTCCCCAGAATGAGTATAAGTATTTACATTTGAGTACTTGGTGATCCTAAGTACTGATACGACTACTAAACCGTTCTTCTTCTAGTATGATTTGTTGGACAGTAAAATTCTCATCAATCCACTGCACAGTTACGTTCATGAGAGACCTGGCAGACACTGCTGGTCCGAAAAATAGTGGAGATACACCTGAAGACTTTTAAAGACCAGGCAGTTCAATTAAACACAGTTTCCTCCAACTGTCGCAGCTTTGTAGTCCAGACAGTCTGGAAGATGCACAGACCTGACAACTGCAAGTCTAGCAAGACAGAAATTCTCACGTTTAAATCTTCCATAACAAATATGATGGCTACTGAGGTTTTATAAATGGAGCAACTTAAGCTGAAAAAAAAACTAAAAGAAAAGAAACAGTGAACAAAGCACAGATTTAGAATAAATTTAGACAAATGTGGAGGTAAAATAAAAAACAGAGCAAACTTCAGGTAAAAGGTTAGCTACTGTAGATTGCCCTCTGTGTTGGCCATGTCAGCTGTAAAGACAGACTTTTTAATCTTGAGAAACATGAAAATGACTGTTAGTAACTGGATCTTAGACTTTATCAGAACAGAACTTGCATCTCGCTTTACTTTTGTCAGCAGCTCTAAACCACAGACGTTTTTCTACCTCTGCCTACCTGCAGAGGTTAAGCGTGTTTTGGGTGCAGTATCTGAGAAGTTTTACAATTACGAGTGCATAAGGGCAGTATCAGACATCCCCACCTGCAAATATATAGCATGTCAGAACATTTAATTTAACAAATGCCAATTAACTAATATTGCAAGATCTGACATTGTTTGGGAAATTGCTGTTTTACTGCGTTCACTTGTCAAATTTTTTTCCCTTTTAGCCTTGTCTTGCACGGTTGCATTATACTTTTATGTAAATTGTAAAAGTTTTGCACTCAAGTTAAAGCAAAGCAGGACATCATGAAATGCACTTTGACACCTGTCTGCTTCTTTTGTGTAGATGCTGTGCCTCTGTTCCTACGGTTGCTTCACTCTCCTCACCAGAATGTCTGTGAACAGGCCGTCTGGGCCCTGGGCAACATCATCGGTGAGTCACTGTTGGTGTAAACACGGGTTCTTTAGATATAGTCCGTTCCAAGGTGACATCCCTTCCATCTTTGTGTGTCTGTATGTTCGTCTTCTTCAGGTGATGGCCCGCAATGTAGAGACTATGTGATCAGCTTGGGTGTGGTCAAACCCCTGCTCTCTTTCATCAGTCCCTCCATTCCCATCACCTTCCTTCGCAATGTCACCTGGGTCATGGTCAATCTTTGTCGCCACAAGGACCCTCCACCACCCATGGAAACGATCCAAGAGGTATGTATGAGAAAATGAGTGTCTGTAGAACTTAATCACTTATCAAATACTTGGGTGTTAACAATTAAGCCAACCAGTCATTTTACAGTGTCATTTCCCTAATGATATCTTTAGTTTCCTGTTAAAGATACCATAGTTTGGTACAAGTATTAAAATGGAAGTTTTGTTTTACTTGAGCTGTATTGACTGGATACTTTATTTCCAACTTGCACATCTTGTGTATTTGGTTTCCATTAACATGTAATTGTGACTTTTGGACTGTTTTTACTCCTATAGTGAATGCATAAAAACGTGTTATAATTTGTACTGTAACCAGGTGGATTTTCTTATGTTTGACAGAGGGAAGTAGAGAGAATTAGAGCTCCACCAGGGGCCTACCAAACTAGTAAAATGTCGGCAAATGCATTCATTGCATTGCTGTCTGGTGCAGAAAGGATGAGGGGCGAGATGGGGTGTTAATGTAGCTATAAAGAAATCTTTATGGATCACACATGGGGACCTTGATCATGTTTTCATCCACCATAACTTTCTCACCCTCTGACTCTTGTTTTCTCAGATTCTGCCAGCTCTCTGTGTGCTAATCCATCACACTGATGTCAGCGTGAGTATTGAAATTTAGGAAGTTTGCTCCGTTGTATACCCTGTTAAATCATCACTGTTTACTGAAGTTTAAAAAAGAAAGCAAAATATGGTTATTTGATTCTTTTGGCGTCATGCTGCTTTTAGATCCTGGTAGACACAGTTTGGGCTCTATCCTACCTGACGGATGCTGGGAATGAGCAGATCCAAATGGTCATCGATTCTGGCATTGTCCCTCATCTGGTTCCTCTGCTCAGCCACCAGGAGGTCAAAGTTCAGGTATGGAGAGGAGAAAACTGCAGATTAAGATTAAATAAATAACCTGGTGCGTTGTCATAACAACTGATTACAACTGATTTTGAGTAATATTACGTTATGCAAAGTGTTTGTGTTGTCTGTAAGAGAGGCCTCTATATAAAAAAATATATAATTATCAAAACAATGTCACACTTCCCTTCATGTCCAGACTGCTGCCCTGAGGGCTGTTGGTAACATAGTGACTGGCACTGACGAACAGACCCAGGTGGTGCTCAACTGTGATGCCCTCAGCCACTTCCCTGCTCTCCTTACCCACCCGAAGGAGAAAATCAACAAGGTGATAATTTGTCTTCCTCTTTAATTCCACCCCCACATGCACCCACCCACCCAGATGGTTTCCAAGTGCCACATCAGTTGTCTGGAAGTGATGAAATCAGAGACAGAGTGCAAGTGTGAATGTTGTGTGGGCTGATAGCTAGTAGAAATACAAAACAAAGAGAACTGCAAAGAAGAAGACAACGAAGAGGACCTCAGCAGCTTGCTAGTTACAACAAAATTGGGAGGGCTGTGGGGTGGGGAGAGGGTACTAGTCTGTGTGCATGAGATTGGCTGTGTGATATCATGGGTTGGTGGCCAATGGGTACTGAGACCATGGGTCTCTGCTGATATTGGAGTGCATCTGAGACCAGTCACCTGAAAAACGAGGCTCTCTCTGTGACTTGGACGATGATTAGAGCCTCAAATTGCCCTTGCCCCACCTAGAGCACTCTGTCTTGGCCAGAGGTCCAACTCTCTGAGAAGACCTCTGGATTCTGATCCAGTTATACACAAAAACCTCAATAGAGAAATTAAAAACAACAAACTACTTTGGTTTCTCTTTGCTCAGATCACCTATTTGGTTGGAGATAAAATTACTTGCTTTCTTTTCTTAGGAGAAAACATGTACACTTATCACAGTGCCCCTCTCCTTAGTAGCACATCACTCACTCCTGAATTTGTGCTTTCCTCTCCTGCAGGAGGCAGTGTGGTTCCTATCCAACATCACAGCAGGCAACCAGCAGCAGGTGCAGGCCGTCATTGACGCCAAGCTCGTTCCCATGATCATTCATTTGCTCGACAAGGTTTGTAAACATCTCCTGTTTATTCAGAACGTCCATTGCAAAGCGGTGATGAGTATTGCTCACATTAAATGCATACATTTTCAGGGTGACTTTGGCACACAGAAAGAGGCGGCCTGGGCCATCAGCAACCTGACAATAAGTGGGAGGAAAGATCAGGTAGGTGTCTATGATATTACACCCTTTGCTCACCAAAACACTGTTGTTGGGTTTTTTTTTTTGCTGCTAATTACTTGGATCAGGTGTGTTCGGTCAAAACATACACGGCTGCAGCCCTCAAAGATTATAGGTTTCCCAACCCTGCTTAACCTTTCACTACTAGACACTATGTTGATAATTGTATTTATGCCTACACACTGGTGGAGAACCATTACATTGGAAAAAGAATTTACATTTGATGAGAAATATTAACTGAAAAAAGCAAGAACAGTTAGGAAATCGGGCAGCGTTTAGTTTTTATGACTTCAAATTGTTTAAATTGCCAGACCACTATGGTCATTTACTATTTGGTGGTGAGTAAAACCTTTGTATCGTATTGTATTGTGAAATGGAAAGTGAACATCTATTTACGATGCATGTATTTTGCTAACATGTCCTGTTGCTGATACACAGTACACTGTTTCTGTGCTGTCTGCAGGTGGCACACCTCATTGAGAAGCAGGTGATTCCTCCGTTCTGCAACCTCCTGACAGTGAAGGATGCTCAGGTTGTGCAGGTTGTTCTCGATGGCCTCAGCAATATTCTCAAGATGGCCGATGACGATGCTGAAACAATTGCTAACCTCATTGAGGAATGTGGAGGTAATTTCATCAAGTTCCATCTTGTTTTATTTTCTATAACTACTCAGCATCTGCCCTCTGTGTGTGCGCACCCGCCTGTGTTTTCAAATGGTCTTTAATTTGGTCTTCTTGTCTCTCAGGTTTGGAAAAAGTGGAGCAATTGCAGAATCATGAAAATGAAGATATCTACAAATTGGCATATGAAATCATTGATCAGTTCTTCTCATCTGATGATGTAAGTATAAAATGAATCTACTTTGCTGTAGATCCTGTGTGAAAGACAGCTCTTGTTATGCTAAATCTTTTTTGGCACTGGGCTTCGATTATATCAGTACAGGCCCAATACAATAAACACCAATAATTTTTGATCTACTGTGGTGTCTGCTGCCATTAACACTGTTATCTGTTATCTGTCATTCAGATTGATGAAGACACCAGCTTGGTCCCAGAGGCCATCCAGGGAGGAACATATGGCTTTAACTCGGCCAACGTGCCAGCTGAGGGATTCCAGTTCTAGACGAAATCTGGGGTATTCTGGAGTTTTGTTCACGATGCAGCATTCTGTTCAACATAAAAAAAAATTAGGAGAGAGAGAGCGAGAGTGTGAGAAATTTGATCCATTGTGCTTGGCTCGTGGGATCCATGGCTGCATCTTATCTGAGAGAAAAATGTGTGGATTTCATTTGGCATTCCAGGGGAACCAGCCCAAATGAAGTTTGAGATGGCGAGTGGGTGCGAGTGAGAATGAGTGGCTACATGTTGCAAAACAGCAAAACATCTACATCGAATGCGTTGAGAGACATGCCGACATAACTTCTGTGTTATTGGAGCTGTCGTCTTTGGGAAACTACTTCAAATGACAACAACAACAAAAATTTTTAAAAACTTGATGTCTGCCCGGGGAAAACCAAGGACATCCAATAATAAGAAACAAAGATCTTAAAACAAAAATACAGAAATGAATAGAACTTTAATTATGAACTGAGATGAACCATCACAATTCTGCGGTCCTCCGACTAGAAGAGGGCGCCACCCTCGATGCGCCCCTCCCCCAATCGGCCACGGTATCAGACGTGTGTGAATGGACCCATTGTGTATGAATGTCTGGACTCAGTGCTGAGGAGCCAGGTTCATCTCCTCCAACGAGAAGCCCCGATGGGGCACCATCCTCTCCCCCAGAGGGCGAGGCCAGGAGTCCGGCTGCGCGTGTCGCATGTGCGAGAGAATGGACGGATGAGTTGTGTGTGCTTGGCTGCGTGCGTGACTGGGAGTGTGCGAGGCTAAGTGAAAACGCATGCAGAGATGGGGAAAAGATACAAATACAACATTTGAAGAGAAACAAAATTGAGAAACGCAACAATGAGGTTAGCAAAGATTTCAGGAAAGAAATTCTGCCTTTGAAAGAGGCTGATCCTCAAATCCCTGAAAGGAAGAACTTTGGATAAAAAAAAAAAAATCGTCATCACAAGGATTCTTCTTTTGTTTTGTATTAAGTTAGTATTAATTGACACTGGACAATGCTATTGGCACGTGTGGAGCAGCAGTGCATTGTAATAAGATGCATTTGGTGGCTTTTGGGCTTTTCTTTTTGCCTCCAGTGTGTTCCTTTTTATGATATATTTTTTTTATTTTCAGCTTTTAGTTAAATTGTTTCTGTAAAGGTGATTGACGATGATCGTATTCCACCCTCACACCAGAATCCTAACATACGCACCAGACATGGGCTTGATGTGAAATTCTGACACCATCACTATAATCAACCAAATGACCTGTTCCCCTTGTGATAATTAAGTTTTCAATTTCAATTTACAGCAAAATCACTGCTTTGCAGTATTGTTGCCATAGCTTTGACTTATCACCAAGGGAGAAATGAACAACGGCCATTTCACTTAGGATTGTGAATCGTAACCTTTGCATGTACTAAACTATAAGCACAGTTATTTTTAGGGTATTTTAGTTTCCTTAGGCTGTGGATACAGTGTAATTTTCATTTTAAGTAAAACTGTGCTTAAATGTTACACGTGTCCCCTTCCCTTACTCCTCACTAGTGTCCAATTTGCTAAATAATCTGTATGGTTTTGCACATGTACTGCAAAGTGAGGCCTGAAGTTTTTTTTTTGGAAGTTGGTTGGTTTCATAGGTTTTGACCTCCCAACAACCTCTACAATATGCATCACTCAACCACAATCTTTGTTGTCTTTCTAGAGTAATCCAATTATGCTTTTTAGTGATACTTGAGAAAATAATGACTTTATTTCAGGAGCAGCAGTAATGAATCTGCTGATTTATCTCAGCTAGACTAAGAAGGGTTTAACCTCCCATTTCTAAAAGTCAAAGGGAGTCCCACACGTCAGACTGGAGTTGTCCTCGTGGGTTCTCCCGGATAATAAATAACCCCATGAACAAGTTTGCTGTACCTTTTTAGTACTTTGCAGAGTCCTTAGTCTCATGCTTCTTTTTCTTCTTATACGAGCTAGGTGTACAAGCTTACCCTTTTTCATTTTTTTGTGTTAACTTCAAACACTGTAGTAAAATGATTACACTTTGTGCTCATAAACCTTCTGTTGAACATAGGGGTATTTTATGCAGCATTCCTTGTTAGCAGACATGTGGTTTCAAGTCTAAAATTATGAAATGGAAGATGAAAAGGTGGTTTTCCCCAAAACTCCTTTTGGGAGGTAGGCTACAGAACAGGTTGTCTTCGAGGAAAATAAATAGTGAAACCTAAATCGAGAGACTGCGTGTGTGTGTGTGATCTGTTGTGAATAAGTGGTGTGATTATTACTTCCGCGTTTCTTTTTTTTTTTTTTTTTTTTTAAATATATATATTAAATAAGGGAAGCCAGATGCCTCTGTTCCTGGCAACGACTTTGCTTGTATTGAAATCGAGTGACGCGGATTCTGATTTGCTAGTTAGGCCGTTTTTACGCATGCGCACTGTGCTGGTGCATTTGCAGGCATTCGGAAACAAAAACGGCAAATTACAAGCCAAAGCAAATCTGCTTTAATATTAATGAAAAGTGGCCTCATAAAGACGATCTTTACATCTTCATTGTTGCATTGTATTTGCAAATATGAGAAGTTTAAATATTTTAGTAAGTGAAATCTAAAAAAAAACAAAGCTAAACAAAATGTTTTCTGATATTGTATTTTCTCCATAAGCATTTGAACGTGCTCTCTTTGAGGATTAGGAATTTACTGGAGGCCCTTGAAGGCAGCACAGAGAAGGAACAGGAAATGAAAACTGTGTTTGGACACAGACGCTCTGCGGGCAGACGGTGAGTTCGAGCTGAGTCTTTGTCGCCGGTTAAACCTTTGAATTGTGAAGCGTGTGTTCGTGAGAATGTCAGACGTCCGTTCCCGCTATTAAAAAAAAGGCACGTAGCCTTTGTAGCTTCAGGGAGTGTCAACTTGGAATTGACTCTCCTACATTTTTTATGGAGTGGAAACTTTCGCGTAATGTCGCTCAAGTTACGCTGGGAAAAGGAGAAACGCAGTTTGACGGACAGTGAAAAACCAGCGAACGGCGGCTGGAGCGTCGCTGTAATGAGGCGAGAAACGGGTTCGACCGTGTCCGTTCCAACTGCCCGTCACGTGCGTCAGTTTTCACCGCGGCGACCATTGGCTCCAAACGACCGGACCCCGTGTGTTTGAATGTGGGCGCCAAATCGGCTGCAGTCTGTAAAGGATCAGCTTACACAGATCCACAGCCTGTGTGTGTGTGTGTGTGTGTGTGTGTGTGGCAGAAGGCCTCCTATTGTCGCTGCGACGCTGGCGGTAACCAGAGGAGCGCACGCACACACACACACACACACACACACACACACACCCCTAACTGATCCTGTAACAGGAGCTGAGCCGCTTTATTTTCAGTACAGAATCAGCTCCTCACACAAACTGGCTGAAGGGGGAAATTCCTCTAATTCAGCCTCTGTTAGAAAAACAGGCAGAGCAGCTGTGCAGGCTGATGTCACCCACAGTAAGGGTTCAGCCAAAAAGTGTCATCTTTTAATATTCTGCTGCTCTTATCTTTTAAAAACTCTGTTGTTTTTTTCTCCGTGTGAACAGTGAACTTGGGGATGCTCACAGAAATGTGATGAAATATCATGTTGAGGTCACATTTATGGACGCAGGTGTTTTAAATTGCAAAAACTGTGCAGGTATATCTAATGGAGTGGCCACGAAAACCAGTTTATAACAGCAGTGAAGTCCCAGGCTGGTGGGGGTTTTTATTTCCCCCCATTCCATAACCCAGTGAGGGCTGCATTTAAATGTTTTTCCTTATTGATTCGTCAGTTTGTCTTAAAAAAAAAAAAAGTTTGTCTTGTTATTTCCGATCAGCTGTCCGAATCCTCACGTGTTCTACAGTCATGTGACAAAGAAAGCGTCAGATCATGTTTGTGGCTGTTTTTAATAGTCGCCAGGTTATATTCACTTGACACTTTTAGCAGCTAATGTATTTTGCTAACAGGTGCAACACATAGGTTTTCATCCATCCTGCTGTCCTGCCAGAGCGTGTTCTTGCTAAACCCTCAATCCTGATCCTGGACTCTAGTCTCCACCATGGACAACCTAGAGGAGGACCTGACGTGCTCTGTGTGCTACTCTCTGTTCTCCGACCCGCGAGTGCTGCCGTGCTCGCACACCTTCTGTAAGACCTGCCTGGACAATTTGCTCCAGGTGTCTACCAACTATTCCATCTGGCGCCCGCTCCGCCTGCCGCTCAAATGCCCCAACTGCCGCAGTGTGGTGGAGCTGCCTCCGTCAGGCATAGACGCACTGCCCACCAACGTATCTCTGCGGGCCATCATTGAGAAAGTAGGAGAGAAACACAACTTCAAGTGAAACATTTTCCTATTGACGAGCCATCAGTCCACAGTTGCCTTGTTGGCTGTTAACTGTTCTGCTCTTTGACCATGTCCTCATCTGTCTGTGTCATTTGTGTTGGCTCATTTGTTATGTCAGTACCAGATGGAGAGCGAACCGCGACCCCCCACCTGTCAGGAGCACCACAGGCAGCCTCTGAACATGTACTGCATCCAAGATCGAAAACTGATCTGCGGGTTGTGTCTGACTGTCGGGCAACACCTGGGCCATCCCATAGACGACCTGCAGGCAGCTTTTATCAGAGAGAAACAGACCCCGTCGCTGCTGCTGGCCAGACTCTCGGAGCACCGATGGGCTCAGGTGGGGTGTCCTCTCAGATCCGCCACTGCCTGAGTTGGGGCAGTTTCACGCAGAGAGTTACTCTGTAAAACATGGAGTTTGTTAATTGTCATTTTTAATCTGTTAAACTTAATTATTATTATTACTAACAGAAACACATGGTGCCCCTTTGTTAGGTGTGTGAACTGGGGGAGCAGCTGGAGCAGGAGAAGACCCGCTGTGAGGGGCTGGTGAGGCAAGACCGCCAAGAGGTTAAAGAGTTTTTTCAGAGGCTGGAGGTGGGGCTCGCCAGAAAGAGACAAGCCTACCTGGAGGCTCTGGACAAAGCGGATGCAGAGGTGTCGCGGGCCTATGACCCTCTCATCCACAGAGTGAAGGAGCTGCAGGTGGGTTTCAGGCTGTGAGGAGGTTTTTCCTTGAGTGATGGAGTTGAGCGCACAGACTACATATGTTGGCGTAGACAGGAAATTGCAAAATTTATAGTCGTTGACAGTGATTTTCGCTGTTCAGATGCTGATGGCGTCTCGCTGCTTTGGGGACGTAGTCGTTTTGTAGTAAAAGTGATAAAATAAAACAAAGTTGGAGCCTTTTAAAACACGTCTGTTGAAATTAAACTTGTGCTTAATGTCATAGGGCAGGGATGGAGGCTGTGTTATTGCAGAATTACTCATCAGATAAAGTTTTCACTGACAACCTAACACTGTGTACACGGAGTTTGGAATTGGCTTACCTGCTTTCTTTGACGTACCTCTAAATGATGCTGCGCAGTTTCATCAGACCTTTTGAATATGAACTTATTGTGAAAATAGTCACTTTTTAAATGGTCCGATTGCTTATTTATTTATTGGCAGTGGTCCCGTGATGGTGGAGGGGGCCATGTAACTGCCCGCTCACAGCCTAACTCCCAACATGCTCACCAAGTCTTGTGAAACTTTCTTTGCTCTTCAACTAATACAACAACCCTTTTCCTATCTTCATCCTATGAAATGGGAACATTTCTTCACCTAGTACTTTGCTTTAATGTTTTCTCTTTGAAAACACGTGTGTGAGTGGCCTTAGATAAAAGCGTTTGCCAAATGGACCTAATTAGCAACTACTGTGTTTTAGCTTCCTTCTTGTACCTTAGCACTGATAGCGCTCTTGATTCCTTCAGGAAGAACAGCTGGATCTGGTCTCCCTGGGCTCATCAGTAGAGGAAGAGGACTCGCCGCTGGTCTTTCTAGAGAAGGTGCATCTATTCAGAGAGAGGGTGGAGGAGTTCATTAAAACTCCTCTACCCTCAGTGATAAAACTCTCCATCAGCCCACGGGCAGCCGAGTACTTTCAGGAACACTGGCACACCGTGACCATCGGCAGCCTGGAGGAAGCAGCGGTTCCTAAGGTGTGCTGCTGCACCAGATGTGCTGGCATGGCGGCCCAGACTAGAAGGGAGGAGTCCATCAGCTGGTTCAAGGATCTGCATCCTACTTCACCTGTGGTGCTGCTGCTTCTGCTGCTGGTGGTGCTGCTGCTGCTGTGGGTGAACCCAGGTGAAGGGGCCTCCATTGGCTTCCCTTGCTGTTTCGGTTCAGTCCGTTCGTCCATGGTCTGAGCAGTGAACTCTTCACATCTGTGTGCGACACGGTGGAGGCCGCTGTGGAAAAATGGAGCACGCAGCTCTCCACAGCAGGGGAAAAGGCCGTCCAGCAGCTGGCAGCCATATTTAAAACCCACTGAAACACACCAAAGTGGAACCGTATACCCTCAACTTTCTCACTTCCCCTGTAGTGCAACATCCTTTTTTAATGCTTTTTAATAAACCATAACAACTAGATAGCAGGGAAAATTGATGCAACAAAAATATAGCACATTTAATTGAATACAGCAAAAACACAGAATAAAATGAAAGTTAAATGAAAATTTAGTTTCACACGCACATTGTATAAATCTGAGGGGTTATTTCTTTAGCCTCATGACAATGATGTCTGTTGAATGGGATATGATGCTTGAAAGCTTTACACACTTTAAAAATGCTGTTTTCAAATCTTTAAAAAAAATTTAATACAGTTTATGTAGCCATACATATTTTCATATATTGATTTATATTGTCAATAGTTATGTTTCTGTTTTGAGCATATTATTTTAGGCTATGGTCCTATTGCTTAAATGATGAGCATTTATCATATAAAACACTAATTCAAATGAACACAGTATTCTAAAACGATGCTTAAATGTTTACTGGTGCCGAAACCATTGAGTCACTTTTCCCATCATGCAGTGCGGCGTTTCCGAGGATCCCCTGTTGTGTCAGAGTGTAGGACATTAGCACAGCTACATGTGGATCTCCTTACACACGATTCCTTACTGGTGGGAGGAGCGCGTGAAATTTAGAGCCTGCTGAGTGGATCCAGATACACAGTGGAGCTAACGTGACGCTGAGTGCCTCCCTTCTGCCTCCTGTGCCTTTAACACACCCACAGTTAAAAACCTTTCTGTAGTGACCTGGTTATTCCATCAACACCAGCATGGGTTGCTTCATTGTGCGAATTCTAAATAAAATTGTAACCTGATACACAGTTTGGGTGTATGTGGCCTTTGGGAAAGCTGAAACACCAGCTCAAGTTTTTGTCAGTCCTGGACATGGCATTATGAAATGTAGAATCCGCATCATCAGCTGATCAAATATTACACAAACTTTTGCCGTGGTCAGAGTAATTTCTTTATTTTGAAAGTATAGAGGTCTTTGCTTCGTTGTACGGATATTTTTAAAGATGTGCATCAGTTTGATGTCCAGATCACTCAGTGTTGCAGTGAGTTCAGTGAACTGATGGCTGATAACGTGGGTCTGTCACGTCTGACGTGTGGATTAGACCCTTTATCGTGGATAACTTAGCACTCCAGTGTTGATTGATCGTTAGGATATTTAGGTTGGTTCTTATTCTAAGGAATCTACAGCCTGACAGTTTACCGAAGATTGGATCATTCTCAAAATTGTTTGACCAATTGCAAAAATCTTTCAGTGCTACAGACTCATGAACTTATGTATTTGAAATTGTTGCAAAGCCTTAAATACAAATGTATTGAACCTTTGTGGTTGATGTTTATTTCGATAACGAATGGCCAATGAGAGTAAATTAAGAAAAAGATTTCACCAGAAAACCTTTATTAGCATAGACAGATAAAAAAAAATAGCAGCTGTTCATTGTAAAGAATAAAAAGATTAAAATATTTACATTGTGTGAGAAAAGGAGCAGAACGTTTTAAGTGGTGATTGCTTCTTGCTCTTTGAACACGATGGTTTTGGGGTTGATTCCCACACATTTGGTGGTGTTGTGAGTTTTGTAGATGCCAATGAGGCGATCAGCGATCTCAAACATGTTGTTCCTCAGGGAGATGATGATGAACTGAGCGTTCTTTGTTTGCTCCTGCAGAGATGAGAAAAGCAATAAAAATACGTAATTACCACTCTGAGAGACATTTTAATGTTAATTCAATATCAAATAGCAGCATGTTGACTTGAAAGGAGCCTTTGTCCGTAAGCTCGTAATAATGGAACAGTGGAGGCAAACCGTTAAAAGCTTATTAGCATTTTACGATCCAGCGTCCAAAAAACAGCTTATCTGTCCGAAGTTCTCCATTATTCCAGAGTTACACAACACATACACGAGCTCTCAGGAGTCAGTTACTGCGCCGATTAGCTCCACAGTTCCGAAACCTGGCTAATCCTATTTAGCTGAATCCCTGTTGTCCCACAGCATCAACTGAAATCATTCCTTTACTCCTTTCACCAAATCAAGTGTCTAAAACGTGTGCAGCTTCTCCTGCTACTAAGAAAGTTTGAACTGACAGCTCTCAAAGCCACGTCAACACTCGACCACGCAGCTTGTGCCCCGTCACAAAGTGCCGGTTTATACTCACATAGATGTAACAGGCCACGATGGAGACGTTCTTGAAATCAAGAGCAGCATCGATCTCGTCCATGAAGTAAAGGGGTGTGGGTTTATAGTGGTGCAGCGCAAACACAAGAGCCAAAGAGCTGAGGGTCTTTTCTCCTCCGGACAAATTAAAAATCTTTTTCCAGCTCTTCTTTGGGGGTCGGACACTAGAAGAAGTAAAGAACAAAACAAGTTTTACGTCTAGAGGAGGGAGTCTGATGAGATCAACAGAAAATGGAGCTGTAGTCCCCTGAGTGCTTGTCCACTACCTGAACATGATGCCCTCAGAGAACGGATCTAAACTGTCCACGAGCTCCAGCTCCGCATCGCCGCCTAGTGTGAGCATCTGGTAGTTTTCCTTCAGCTTGTTGGTGATCATGTTAAACCCCGTCATAAACTCGTTGAGGCGCTGTTTGCGCAGGTCCTCGAAGGCGTGTTTGAATTTGTCCCTCTCTGTAGTGATCTCGTCCAGCTGAGCAACACGCTGCAAGTACAGCTCCTCCTGAAAACACACAGCTCTGTGAAAAAGAGGCTCCCAAACTTTAACCCTTTAGGGAAAAAGCATTAAAAGGATATTTTTTGGTCATTTTCTAAACTATATTTTCAACAACCCCAACACAAGCAGTAAAACCAGCCATGACCCAGGTGGCCTGAATCAACAGCTGACAGGTTACTGTAAGTTATTTCTTTACGGTTTAAGGTCTAACAGATTAGGCTGCACACTGAAACGTCTTGTGAGAACAGATAAGTGGGGTTCTAGTCTCTGAATCAGGATTGTGAAAATATTATTAAATGACCAAGTTATCCTTTAAACATGAGCAATTCAATCACGATAGAAAAATGGGCCTTTTGCTGTTTATTTACAGTAAAGAAACAATTTCTGTTTAACACTTATTAATGACAGAATGTATGAACCCCGGGCATGTAATTACCTTCTTCCTGTACTCAGCGATGGCCCCCAGGTTGGGCTTCATCTGAGTGCACTGCGTCTCTAACGTCATTATCTTGTTGATAATGATGTTGGGATTTGAGATGTCTTCAAGCTCAGCTGCCGTGAACACAGGAAGTTCCTCTGCAGGCTTGTCGTCAATTGTGTGAAGGGACAGCTTCGTGGCCTGAACGTCAGAAACCATATTTAATGGTGGCAACAGATAAACAGATTAATATCTACTCACGCGTTTACTCCGGCTTATCAGTATGAACGGAACCATTCGATCCCAACCAATAAGGTGTTTATGGTTTGTGCTTGGTTTCACACCCACATACACACGTGTTCACACCTCTTTCTGCCAGTGTTTGATTTTGTTGTTTTGCTCGGTGATGGTGGTCTCGATCTGCTCAATGCGGAGCCGCACGCTGAGGGACTCCTCCTGCAGCGCGTGTTCCTGCTTCTGCAGGGCCTTTATCTCCTTCAGCACCGCCTGATACTGCTCCTGCACCTCAGGAAGGGCAGCCTGAACAACAAGAGGGAGAAGGGGGAGGACACAGCTGATCAGGGAGTTTCTCACTTTAGAAATCTCTTACTAAACCCAGAAACGGTCCAGAACAAGTGTAACCACGTAGCAAAACTCTCAAAGACCTTAAATTGCCTTTAAAAGTTTCTATTTTTCATGTCTTTGTTTGGACTTCACCAAATTGTCTGTTTTAAAATTATTTAAGATGTTCCACATAGTTTGTTTCTTGCCCCAGTGCAGTAAAAATTGATGGTCATAATCATTAGACCTCATCTGACCTTTTGTTTTCAAAGCAGACCTGAGCAAACCATCCGCATTAAACTTGTGTAACTTCAATCAACAGGACGAGTGGCACATAAACACTACTCTTTAGTTTTTAGCAGGATTGAATTCTCACCAAGAATTTAAGAAATCCATCAGGACCACAGAGAGAAGATAATTATAATGGATATTGATGTTAACAGGGAAGGCTAGATTGGCACTTCAAAGCAGTTCACGGTATCTCTAACAGCTGTACGTCGCATCATTGCAGGGGACAAGGAGACAAAACTTTGTTAGCAACAAACGTGCCTGTTTCAAAGTACATGATCCTAAACTTTGGAAAGGGAAATAATCTAAGATGTCAGTTGCTGATTTGTTGTGAGGGCTCTCCCTTGGGCTTCAAGGTCCCCCATTCCAAATCAAAGCCAGATTGCAGTTTGTCCGTATACCGTTGAAACATGGGGTTGAGTTTTGCAAGTCTGTTCTTTGATGAGCTCAAACATGAGCTGTTAGGACACAAGGCTGTGACTTTAGTTCAGTGAAGGAAAGGGAGATTCCTTCAAACCTACAAACACAAGTGCTGCAGTGAATCACGGAGATTCCTTCAAACCATCAAACCTTGTTTGCACGACCAGGATCATTAAGAAAGATTATGCTGACATTTTACTCGATAGTGTAAAGAAATCTGCAGCTAGTTTAGCTTTAGGTCACTGTTGAGACTTCCAGCAAGACAGTGACCTGAAACATACATCCAAGGTGGTGCAACACCTTTTTTGAAGAAAACAAAAAGTAAACTTATCTCACTACCAAGATCTAAATCTTTTTGAGAATTTGCTGAAGGTGTCTATGCTTGAAAAATACCATCAAATGTCTATTGTTTCGTAATATGCTCGATCGTGTATTTAACTGCCTTCTCCTACACGGTGGAGATGCAGCAGTGTAACGACACCAACACACGATGGAGACTAAAGGTGACAAACGAAATAGTACTTGAGAAGAGGAGGCGTGCGCGTCAGTAAGCTAAACCAAAGCTAAACCAAAGATTTACTCGCTTGTGCCGTTCAAATGAGCCGGCAATAGAAACATGCTCATCTGTGAGCAACTTCTGCAAGAATCATGTCAAACAGCGTGGAGATAATCTTTCAAAATTAAAAGTATGCAATACATTTTTTGACATGGTTAATCCAAGATTAACGCTTCGATTTCGAGCAGAAAACTACTTCTACAATTCTAAGTCTGTAAAAGCGTGCCAACCTCAGCTTCCTGACAGGCCTTCATGATCTCTCCAGCTTCATCTTCCAGTTTCTTCAGTTGCTCTGTCAGCTCCGCTATCAACTTTCCGTTCTCCTCCAGCTCACTCTGCACACGACTAACACTCTCCTCACACTTCTTTAGGTTCCTGTACACAAGACAAAAACACAAGAGATTCAGTAAATTCAGTGAACTGACTTTATGCACAATCTTGAGAAACCAAATAATTTCTGACCTAAATGAAATAAGTCATTTCTGGTAATGCACCAAAAGGTTTGGAAACACTTGTATATTTTATTATCGTTTGTTGGTTTTATTCATTCTTCTATTTTTCAACAGAAAAAGCAGCCCAGAAAAGTGGCTGTATGCCTGGTGAAAATGTGTGAAATCAAAGGCCAAATGACCTGACCCTATAAATCATGAAATTTCAAACTTGAAACTGAAACTTGTGAGTTTGACCAAAGTAGTACTTTAGTCAATAGTTTGGAAACACCTGCCCACTTTGACTTGAGTACTACTCATTTGGTCAAACCAACAACTAACCATCAAACTAACAACCTAACCCCTAAATTATGAAATGTCATAATTCAAAGGGTTAGTTCATTTGGCCTTTCATTACACATATTAGTTTGGTTTACACACATTTCTCTGAGCTAAAAACAAAAACAACAAACATGCGTATTTAATAAGATGAAAATGTTACCATGCAGTGTACCAAGTAAATAACACAAAGTTTTACAGACATTATGACAGTTTACTTTAGCCACGGTGCTTTTATGACAAGTAAAAACTGGTGAGTGAAATGCTTCTCCTGATTAACATTAGAGCCTACAGACTTATCCAGAAAACAAACTGAATAAATGCACTGTTGATAGTAAACTGTTAAATTAGCATTTTTCATGGAATAAGAATCTCTGCTGAGCTGTTCAGAGTTGAGGTTCATCCAAGGACATGCAGGAGCGCTGTTAGAACTGATGAAGGAACACCGGTCTAGTGGCTGTGAGAACCCTGCAAATACAGTGGGGCTGAATGCAGCTGCAACATTTACACCCTGCGGCTGAACTTTTACTGGCTTACTTTTACAAACTGTCTTCCCCCTTGATGAAGTTATAAAAAAGCTTCAATTTCTGCAGAAGAAGCATTTGAACTAGCTGAATGGGTATGGAATATTATGTCGGAAATGTCAAAACAAAAAGTCTTGCTTTATTCTTTCTTTTTTTTTACATTTACCTTTGCACCCAACTGTAGTGGGTTCAGTACATAGGCTGCATGTCCAGTTCACACTACGTGGCTTGCCAAGCCACACAAACAGGCCCCGTGCATGATAGTGCCGTTTTTCTAAAGCAGAACATCAGCCCACACAATCAATTTCTAGCTGCAAAAACAGAAGACTACACAGCTATTTTAGTGACAAGTCCCACAGACCCCACTGAACAATAGGAAGGTGAATGTTCCTGTAACCTACGACTACTTGCAGCGCTCACAAAAGCATTTACTCCTCTTGCAAGTTTATCAGGCTCTGTCAGATTGCACAGGGATTGTGAGTGAACAACACTGGTTGTTCCTGGGAGACATTCTCATTGAATTAAGTTCTGAAATCAGCCACTGTAGAACATTAGTCTTGCTGTTTTTAAAGCCCCTATATTTAACATTTTTACATTTTTACAGTATAGCAACTTCAAAGTCGCCACAGAGGGTCTGAATCAGGACTTTTAGTACAACCGCTAATACAACTGTGGTCCCTGAGACTTTAGGCGAGAATGCTTTATGGCATTGCATAGCTTAGTATTTCCATAAATACATCCATGGGTATTCTCAGCATGGCTAAACATGGTATGCCGAGCAAAAAAATGGCTAAATGTAGCAATTTAATAATTTCACATTTAATATTTTCAATTCATTGACACTGGGCAGCATGGTGGCAGAGTGGTGAGCACTGTGACCTTTCTGTGCAGACTCTGGCTTCTTTCCACAGTCCAAAGACATGTGTGTTATGGTAATAAGTGTTTTTAAGTTGGTGTGAATGGTTGTCTGCCTATGTATGGGTCTCTGTGTCCAGGGCGGACCCCGCCTCTCACCCTATGACAGCTAGGAACTCCAGCCTCCAAGAGGATAAGCGATACAGAAGTAAATGACATCACTTTGTAGAAATACTATTTATTATTTGCTCACCTGTCAGCTGTCTTTATTGCCACTTGGGCCTTTGTTATGGTGGACGAGCAGTCATCTAGCTCCTTGTTGACCTTGTCCAGCTTGTCCTGCTGAGCCTTTAGCTTGTGGCTATTGATGTCAACGATAAGGTTGTGGAGCCTTTTCACCTCATTTTCCACCTTCCCAGCCTTGCTGGATGCTGCTTCATAATCTGATGTTGAATTTAAAGGAATGCTATTTTAATAATTTTTGCAACTTAGTCCAACACACACACACACATACTATAAAAAATATGTATGGTAATTATTAAATACTAAAAATATATGGTAATTACAACATTTTCTGTACAATTATCAGGATAATTCCACCTTTCTTAAAGGCATCCAGGCTCTTCTCCATCTGTTTCTGTTTGGTCTTGTCTGGAGCAGCTGCCAGCACATTGGCCTCAAGTTCCGTGATCTGACGTTTCAAATGAGCCTCCTGTTCAGCAAGACTCTGAGGGGAGAAAGGTGGAAAATAGTCACACAAACTTGCTAAGAGTTAGATTTTTTTTATCAGTTAAAACTGTGATATTTTATGGTTGGCTATGAAGGTAGAGCTTATTGTTTAGATGAAAAATATGCCCAAATGGGTGAGACAGAAATCTACTAAATAAATAGGAAGATCTGTATTTGCTTTACAGTCATGCTGTTGGAATATTTCTCCCGGGTATTCTTCATTTCCCGGATTTGTGGCCGGAGGCGCTGGATGTTCTCCTCTAGATTCATCTTTCTCTCTTGACAACCCTGCAGCTTCGACACTTTCTCGGTCAGCTTGCGCTCCATACGTTCAAGCTGCAGAAAACACATGGAAACCATCATCACTTGTACATTCAGAAGCTGCTGTGGTGACAAGCCGATAGGAGGTTCTGTATTCATCCGCCATCTCAAAAACCCTTAGAAAAATTAAAACAAAAACACTTCAGCACTCCTAGCTTACAATAGGAACTCATTACTCGTTACTCATTTGGACCAAAGAATTAAGTGTTTCCTTTGACAGTCTATACTAAGAATTTAACAGTGATGTAGTTTCCCTACATCGTTTTGGTTTAGAGTCACTATGACAATAAAGTCTGAAAACAGTTTAATAGAAAAGAACTAATTACTGAAATTCATAAAAACATTTTCCCCCTAATGGTGCCTATGTTAGAAGACATCCTATTAAATGCTAGCAAGTTTTGTTATAAATAATTAATGAAGCAATGCTCCAGCACTCATGACATTTTGTTTCCATGATTCAGTAGCTTGTTTGTGTCATAAAAACTAATGCATTTAGATAAAATATTAATTATCATGTATGCAAAACATTTGGATTTTTTTGGTTACAATTGGCAATGGAAAAAAATACAGTACATAGAGTAGTAGCAATGTTCTCAGACATTTGTTCAGATTTATGTTTTTTCACCCCATTTTGAGAAAAAAAAAAAGATCAGGAAGAATCAGTTTATTCAGTGCTCCCAGGAATTCACGATATCTTGATAACATGAATTCTTAATGATTTTGCAGACTGCAACATCATAATTTGTTAGAAATCAGGTATTTTGGTGCACAAAAATCAAAAAAGGTTTTGGAAAACTGTGTGTTTCTGTTTACTAGAAACACAGAGTTGTAAAACAATCAATAAATTATTTAATTTTACTTTAAATCTAATGCAACACATAGCTCCCCCACATAGACATACTAGGCCACCCCTTCAATTAGGACCAGAGTGGCGACATACTGCATTTGTTAATACAAAGCTATGCTAAACACCAGCCCTGATGGGAGTTTTAACACTCACCTCCTCTTGGGAGACCTCAGTACCAATAGAGGAACCCATCCTGCCCTTCAGTACTCTGCCTCCCCCAGTCATGGTTCCTGTAAAAGAGAGAAAAAAAAATCAATAAACAGTATTAATAAACCCCAAACTATAGTAGCTAGCAAAAGAAAAAAAAAATCAAAACCAAAGAAAAAGAAAAAGTGGAAAGTTGGACCACTCACCAGCCATCTCAATTATCTGTCCCTTCAGAGTGACCACTCTCCATCGCTTGTCTTTCTGGAAGGCCATCCGTGTGGCCTGCTCCATGTCTTGTGCTACTAGTGTATCCCTGAGGGCAAAGTAGAAAGCTGGTCGCACACTCTCGTCTTTCACTCGCACCATGTCAAAGAGACGAGGGCTGTCTTCTGGAGTGCGAACAGGAGCCATGTTCTTTTCCCACACCTTCATCTGAGCAAAGAAAGTGAGAGATGAATCTGAAAAAGAACTTACTGAGAGGAAGAAACCAACAAGAAGCCAAACAAAACCTACATTATCTAGCGTGAGAGGTTAAAGAGACTGAGGTATGGCACAATGTAGAAAGCGAAAAACACAAAGTTATCAGGTTATTGTTTTACGCTGACCATCTTTACCTTGTCGAGGCCGATGAAGGTGGCAACACCGATGTTTTGTTCTTTGAGAAACGTGACACATTTCTGAGCTGTGTCAATGGTATCTACCACTATGTTGTCGAGAGCACCACAGCAGGAAGAAATGGCCACATCATACTTCTCATCTATTGCTCCAAGGTCTCCCTACAAGCAAGTACACACAAAAAAACATGAATTATTGAGCTAATATGCCCCTGTTAATTCTAGGCAACAAATACTTCTAAATGATGGTAAATTAAAGGAAATTAATCACAATCATAATCACAGCTTTAGTCTTTGCATTTAATAACCACAAAAGGCTTGAAACTCTATTAAAGATTTATGGACTGTATGAATGTAACAACCTATTCAGAGTTTCTCTAACATTACAATAGTAAGTCTTTGGCACAGCTCCCAAGTGTTCATCTTAAACTGAATGATTATTTCGGTATTAGGTATTATTTAGGTATTTGGACAGCAAATTAGAAACAGAAAAAAGCAAACAAAAGAGTTTAATGCACTTCCAGAAAAATAAAAATAATCTAGCATGTCCTTTAAACAATCATGTTTGGCCTGTTTGTGTGCGGTTGTATAAATGGTGACTGAAAGACACTAATCACCAAGCAAATAAAACAGCTGTCTAGATATTTGTCTGCATCCTCACAGGCCATTCAATGACAACACAAAGTGACATCAAATACACAAAATAAAACTGTTTAAGATGTTTAGGCACACTGCAGAGTGAAAATCGAGCAGGTAAAAGCAAATTGCCCAAGTTAAGTCAAAAATAACATTTTCTTGACAAGTTTGCAGCCCTACTTTTAGTTATGACTCTGGTAGTTTTCTAATTTATTTTTATTTTTCAAAAATCTCTTTACAGACAATAAAACCAACACAGACTTTCCTGAACTTGTATGGTATGTCTGTCACTCCACAACCTGGATTATCTTATCTGTCTGTGGCACGCACCTCTGTTATTGTCCAATACCAACACATCAGACAGACATACCACACCAAACGTGAGACATTTTCAGATCTCACACATTTAATAGATCATAATGATCCGGTAAAAATCCAGACGTCTTCATTTGATTTTAAACCAAATCAATATAAAAGAGTAAAAGTACATTTCTACTCCTCAATGCTTACATCAAGCCCTTATTCAACGTTATGGCAAATGTATTCACCCAGAGGACCAGTGTTTATAGCTAATGGGATTCCAATTGATATTGGACAGCAACAGAGGTCTTCAGCACAGATAAATAACATAATGCAAGTTGCAGGCTGACAAACTTCAGCCACGAGTAGAGGCAATTTATTACTGGTTTTTGTACCATAGCTAGATAGCCATCCTTTAAATATCTGCAGAGTAACCCTGTGCATTAATATAATTTCTTATTACCAATCTTCCAAAGATGCCAGGGATTCTGCCACTCTTCTTCTGCTGCATAAGAGCTTCCAGAACCTTTCCTCGACTGCGATTGGAAGACAGAGAGCTCTTGGCTTCATCCACCTTCTGCCTCATTTCCCTTACAACTTCCTTGGTCTCACTGTCCATTTTCATTAGCTGTTCCAGTTCTTCCTCATCCTGTAGACAAAAGCAGGAGCAGTTCAAGAAGTAGCTCACATAAATATCACCACCTACTGGGCAGACTAAAGATGCAGCAACCACAGCTCAGTAAGTAGTTGGAAAGAAGTTTTGGTATGTGTCAAATTTCAACAACATCTAAGCAACACTGTGGAGGTTCAGTTTTACCTTCTTGAGCTCCTGTTCCCTCTGTGGTATTTTGATTTCCAGGTCTTTGATGACAGTGCGGCGCTCCCGCAATGTGTCAGAAGTGGTCTGAAGAGTCTGCTTGGCTGTATTGAGCTGTGTCAGAGCAGTGTTGTGACGGCTAAGGTAGATGTCAAGCTCTGACTGACCCAGATCCATACGAGAACGGGTCTCGTTTACAGCTTTACTGAGCTCCATCAGCTCTTTCTCTTTGGTCTGGAGAACAACAGAGAAAAGTTAGGTTTTCAAAACAAAGGTGACATTTTACAGAAAAACAAAAAAGTTGACCACTGTAAGTTAAACAAAGCATGGAACAAACACAGAGACTTGTGCACAAACCTCTTTGTCCTGTTGCAAGCCACTGGTCTCTTCCTTTAGACTCTCCATCACCTCCTTCAGTTTTTCCTCCTCTTTCACCTTCTGCTTCTCCAGCACTTCCTTTCGAGCTGTTGCCTCAGTGATGGCCTTTTCACTGCTGGCTGGTACACCGCGGACTTCCTCCAACTGAAAGATGAGCCAGTCAGGAGAAAATACACACACACACACACACATACAAAAAATGGATGAGAAAAGTCCCACTCTGGACTCTTAGCAACAATGACTTCACCTATCTAGTTTCAACTTAAGGACACAAGTATTAATACACACTCTCATCAATCCCCAGACTAACTGCCCATTGAATCTTAAAAGGAGTCTTCAAGTTTGTGCGTGAGGTGTAAAGTTAACAGGGTGAATGAGATTTTTTGCTGCCGTCTGTTACAAGAAACTATAATACATATTAGGAAGTAAGCCAAAACACACAACTATAATCAACTCTAAATACATTATCAGGGCTGAGAAAGCCCTTGTTAAGACTGGCTCAACAGTGTGCTGCTTCACAGGGCTCAACAAGGCAAGGAGTGGTGTGTGTGTGTGTGTGTGTGTGTGTGTCTATGTTTTGTAGGGTTAACTGCGGGTGAAATGTGAATGCGGCTGCTGGGAGTGTTACACAAGCCAGGCCATAGTTGACTACCACACAGCAGAACACTGCTCCCAAGAGGACAGCCTGACTCTGCCCAGCTCCCCTTCAAGTCGGTTCCAGAGCACAGCCATTGTACGTGTAGAAGATAATATTTTAATTTTGAAAGGGAGATGAGAAGATATAACTACACTTATAAAGGAGCTCTAGGTGTGACAGAAAAAAAACTGTTCAGTAAGTACCTGTGTGAAAGAAACAGTAGTCTATGAGCTAGGAACAACTCCCCCAACACACACACACACACACACACACACAGAATTATCTTGTGTTACTTCACAGCCCCCTGGTGGCTACTTACAGACAGGTAGCCCTGTCTGCAATGAAATCTAAATTTTTCAGGTATATTTTTATCTCTGTTTAGTTTATATAAAAAAATACAAGGCGATTAATAGAAGAAAAACTGTTAGAAGCCAAAATTTTTGTTTCAATTAGTCCATTAAGAGTACAATGTTAATACAAACTTATATTGTCCTTACATTTCACAGAGTGTCTGAATTTCACAAAAGTAGCACCAGGCTAGGAACATTTAAGCTAGCAACTTTCATATTGATAGCTAATTTTCAATTGTAAAGTGTATAAAACAACAGGTTATACACCTCTTCTTGTTATTACTTTTATGGATTGTATAAAAACTAACATTACCCCCCCAAAAAGAGTCACACACACACAAAAAACAAAAAACAAGATACACCCTCACGGACGTTAAAATGCAGTTGTTCTCTAAACTATGCGATTCATGCCTTCACAAATGTTTTTTTTTTCGCTAGGCCTCAAAACAACAGCGCTTGTGTCTTCTATAAGCAACGGAAATTGTATTTTTAGTGCCCATGTTTCTTTCTTGGCCACAGGACAAAATAAACACAGTATTACTGGAGTGTCATACCAGTGGTGCTTGCTTGTCTTGACTTAGTGCAACCTCCTAGTCGTTAATGAGTATTCAATGTAAATTATAAAAAGAAAAATTGGCTACAAGTTGTACAATTTTTCTGAAACATTATGCGTCTGTTTTCTCTGTTGGGATATCTACTGTGATGCCGTTTAAAAAAAATACGTTATCAAACAGTAAGCAAGCTAAAAAACGTTGGACAGTGTGTAACCCTTTGAAGACCAACACACCTTTTCCTTGTCCTTCTCCAGCTGCTTCTGCAGTTTCTTGTTCTTGCTCTTGGAGTGTTTAATCTTCTCACGCACTTCAACATCCTGCAGGTCCAACTGGGTAAACTTCTCCTTCTGGGTCTCAATGTACTTGTTGAGCTTATTTTGTTTCCTGGTGGAAGAAATACATTTTACTAGGTGTGTTCAAGAAGGTAATAGAAAAAATTCTATTGAAATATAATAAATAAGTTGTCATAATATTCACAACACATACATGTCCTCAGACCACATATTTTGCCATTTGTATATTTGAAAACAAGTTTCTGTGGATAAACTAAATTCTTAAACACAGAACACTATTGCTACCTCTACAGTTAACTTATAGTGTACTTTAACGCAAACTTTGCTTCTACACAAAAAAGTTTAGGGCAGGAGAAACCCTGACAACAACTAAAATTATTAAATCAGTAGAACACTTTGTAAATTACAAAACATATGATACTGTTAAATGAAAGGGGGGGCTTACTTCTCCACATTTTTAAGCTCTTGGTTCATTTTGTCCATCTCCTGAGATATTTTAGCATTTTTTTCAGTGAGTTCCTTGGTATCCTCCAAGATCTTCTCCTTCTCCTGCTCTTTATCCACCACACGCTTCTGAAGATCATGCCTAATAGCAAAGAGATAACAGGAAATCCCAGTAAAGATAAACTTTAATAATTTAAACATTCAACAAAGAGCCATAGGGTCAAAGACCAGAGAAGGAACGCGCTGCCCTTGGGAAGATTAAGAAGGGGGGAAAAAAAAAAAAAAAAGTTGTTTAATAAAAGTTTGTTTAATGTACATTTGTATTTTCTATAGATCTGTCAGATTTACAATAAAAAGTATAGAGGTTATTTTTTTTATTTGCCATGATCATAAAAAAAAAAAAAGAGATGGTGTTAGTGAACTCACACATGATATTGGCAAAGCTGACTCTTGTGTCTGAAGATCTCATTCTCTAGGTTGAGGAACTCCACAGCTTTGTTCTTTTCTCCCTCCAAAGCATTCTTCTCCTTTTCAACTAGCTTTACTCTGTTAAGCTGGAATAGTGGACATATTGCAGTGTTTAATATCAGCTGACAAAACTTGAATAGTTTTTAGTGTTTCTAATCTTGGCCATAGTACACACACACACAAACACACACAATTGGAGAAGAAACGTCGATAACATAAAATAGCACAATCTTCAAAGTATAGAGAAACGTATACCTTTGTCCCATGCTAACTTATTATACAATATTCAGTTAAAACAACAATAAAGATTTATTAAACTTACATATATAAAACTGTTGGACTATATGCAAATGTGCTAATGGTATGCATTGCTTTACTGGCTGTTTTATCAGTAATGGAGACAAAATTTCTGTTTTGGTGTTTGTGAGCACAATCAGCACATTGCCTCGGTAACTCACTCGTATTACATGCCACTTGGTCGTTTCTATTTTGGCAGAAAATGTAGTTCTATTTTATCCATCTCAGATCCGCGCATAAACAACAACAAAAAACAAACAACTAACGTGCACACAAAATGCTAAAAGTCCAACCTCAACTGCACAAATAAGGAAGTCAGGACACAGGAAGGAAAGTTGGTTAGCTGACTGTATGAGCAGATAATGAGTGTATGTCACCTTCTCTCCTCTCTGCTCATTAAGTAGCTCAATGCGGCGGGACAGAGTCTGGATGGGCTCCTTGAGGCGGCATGAGCCGATAATGTCCTCCAGGTACTCCAACATGCCCTCGTCATGCTCTGTCTGACCTTTAGGCTTCATCATAGCAATCTGCTCCACCTCACCCTAGGTACAGTCCAGAACAGCACAGGGACAAACACATGCATGCAATTATTCTGTTAAATTTTCAACTTAAAAAAGGAAAAAAATGATAAATAATACATTTTATTATTTGTATATATTTAAAAAATATTTAAAAAACACCCACTATAGAGTTTTAGGATTATGGTGAATTTATAAGCAAACTTTCCTTACTGTCAGTCTGCAAATGCACACAAAATGCACAAAAATATTTCTCTAGAGTTCCAGGGCAGGAAATTAAAGAGTTTCCTGCTTAGAAAAATTCAGAATAACATGAGCACTTAAAATTAAACCACTAAACAAGTACTATAATAAAAACAAGCATTACAAAATCAGATGAATCAGTAAATTTTGGAACCACAGATATGTAAAAAATGCTTAAGAACACTTCAGAAATATTAATGATATAATTAAACATTTTCACCTTCTTGCATCCTCCCACCAGGAATCAGTACTCATTAAAGAACTTGTGCTAAAATTATTTCAAACTTTTTTGTGATTTAATGTACATTAACATGCACATTGTGACTCATCCTTCCTACACTTTGCTTGAATTTGTAAATACCACACATGTATACCACTTGGCCCAAAGTTGGACACAACTTGAGTGTAATTAGATTTCTCTGGACATGTGTTCAATGTTATACATTTATTTATTTTGTCTGGCTTTGACACAACAATTAGGCTTTAGGCTTCATGTTAAACGCAAATGCAAAACAGATACAGCAAGTAAATATTTTTATTTACATTTAGGGAAAAGGCAACTTGCATATTACTTTTATGTGTGAAAGAAAGGAGAAGCCAGGAGAGAAAGGGGGGGTGGGGGGAATCCCACGTCATCCTCGGCTCTGACCAGTGCACAAAATAGACAGCTTTCCCGTAGCCAAAGGCCTGGAAAAGTGACCTTGGAGAACAAGCTAAAGACACTTCCCATAGTCATGCAGCCATGTCACAGACAGAACTGAATATCTTGCATCCAGAGAGATTGAGTATGAACATGAAGAGAGAGAGGGAGAGAAAAAAAAAAAAAAGGACTGGACATATATAATCAACTAACTAACCACAAAACCACAAGTACCAAGGAGATACCTGACACTACAACATACTCCGACAATAAAACTAATAAAATAATGGCAACAATGATAAAATCAGCCATTTTCTCCTACACTGACATGACTCATCACACCACTAGACTTGGGCTGGTCAGTAATAATTGGTATAAGGGCCAGGAGTCTAACTACTTAACTGTTTTTACACTCACCAAATAAATAAAATCATAATTAAAAATAAATAAAATAAAATGCACACAAACATTTTTTTGAAGTTATACAGAAATGCATTACATTACAATGGAGTTTTAAAATAATTGAATATAAAAAAGCAAACTAAATGCATACAGTATTAAAGCCATGGTAATGAAAGGTGTTTGATCCAGCCACACTGAAGCAGCACTGCTAATATTGGGGTTGGGGTCTATTCTCACACGCCAATATTTACGTGCTGCTAAAGCGTGGCAGGCACATGGGAAGGGAGGGGAAGGGAGATCCAACCTGTCCCCACTGGTGGCTCAACCCCATTAAATATTCCAGTATTACAAAATGTGTTGAGTGTTTAACAATAGCCAGTCACATCCAGGTCCATTTAATGGTAATTTTTCCTTAAAATTCTAAAGCAGCAAATAATGGTTCGCACCTTGTCCACATTGTTTCAAACCATGATGCGCTGCTAAAGCAGTCTAAGGGCTGGCAGAGGGCACATCCTCTCCTTTGTCAATTCCAGTGCAACAGGTTACTCTCATAGACAGGCATGGCTTTAAGGTAGCCATGAAATATTTGACTCAAGGAGGACTGGGGAATGGGTAGAAAACAAAGAGCAGGAAATCTGACAGAATGGGATGGTCACGGCAAGGATTTAAAAAAAAAAAAGGCAGAGTTAGAATTGCAAATAGAGGGCTGATAAAAAAATAAAAATAAAAAAAATACAATTACCTGTAAGATTAGAAATCTGTTGTGGTCTAGGTCAATACCATGACTTCGGAGCAAAGCCCCCACTTCTTTGAATGTGGCTTTCTTGCCATTGATACAGTAAGCTGAAGAATTGTCTTTGTTGGCAGTCCTGGAAACATAGAACTTGCTGTTGGGGATGACTTCGTAGTCATCTCCTTCCTGGCTCATAGGGGGGAGGGGCAGAAGACACAGCAGCTTAGAGCACAACAGTTTAGAACAAACTCAAACAGCTATACACATCAAATGGTAAAGCTCATAAAAGTGACAAATCTACTGAGAGTCGTTAGAAATGAAATCCCACATTAAAGGCAATTAATTAGTTGCTTAAAGAGCACAGATCCAGGCTGGCTACACCAACATGTAACTACACCCAATTAATATTGAGACTGTATTATACCATTTTACATGTACTAAATGTGACCATGTTATTCATGTTAATAAACTAAGAAATACAATGCAAAAAGGTAGGTCACTAGCCTGAAATGTACTAGAACCAAGCTTAACAATTACAGCTTAAACTGTTTATTTTTTAAAAATACAAGTTGTTGAAATGTCAGATAGTAAAACTTCTAAGCTCTATAGTCAAACACAGAGCATTTCATAGAAATATGGAAATTACAATTTTAATTTATTGTGAGGCTTTTATATATATATAAAGGCATATTTATATATATATAAAATAAATAAGACAGTTGGATAAAGCACAATTTACTTTTACAATTTTCACACCCCTTTGGCAGATTAAATATAGAAACACATTTAACTATTTCTTTTAACTAAGGTTTAACTACACAATGATTTTGTTATGTAATGAAAAAAATCAAATTGCTCTTAATACAAATGATTCAATGACTTTGAAAGCAGAATCTAATCATTTAATAATTTAAGATTCAAAATCATATTCAAAATATGATTCTTTCTAGCACTATATGAATTGACTGATGTGGGGGTGTTGTAACTTTCATGACTGATTTTAATCTTTGCTTAGTCACTGATGTGATAACTGCATAGCAATATTTTCTCTTAGGGACTGAATCTGACACTTAAAAAAAATTGAAAATGAAGAGAAATATTTATCCTCTAGAAATTATTTCTTATCACCCCATGCAATTCAGACTTATTTATTTAGCAGACACCAGAATGTGTGTAGTGTGTATCATTGTGACAGGAATAGACAGATAAATATATACCTTATCAATAATCTTTTGAAAGTGCACCTCCACAGTACAGCTTTGCACATCTTTGTGTTTATCAGAGCTGTGAATCAGCACAGAAAGCTTTTTTGATCTGATCTTCTGAGCTCTATAGCCAAACACAAAGAGCATTGAATCTATCACATTGGACTTCCCACTCCCATTTGGACCAATGATGCAGGAAAAACGCTGAGAGAAAGGTTGGATAGAAGGAAAAAAATGTCAACAAATAAGTACAACAAATAATGCATAAAGACAAAAAAAAATATTTAAAAAAAACAGCAAATGTCTACAGAGCAATATTTCGGCACAACAAGATTGTGACAAAAATGCATTCTGAGTGGGTGTAGTTAAGATTTATTTTATTATACCAATATTTTTAGAGCAGAGGGGCAGAAAAGATATATCTCAAATAAAGTCATAATTTAAAGGCAAAGTCAGCATACACTTGTGAGATACTTCACTAAATCTTACATGGATGAGTGTAACTTTTTCCTGTTTAATTTTTTATGTTCAATAAATGTTAGAATGTAGAAATACTCAGTGTTGTAGCTTTAACTTTTGTCTCTAGATCTACGAGCCAACAGCTGTACTATATGAAATTGAAAACAATAAAAGTGAGAAACATTACAAATAACGGTAACTCTGTGACCTTAATAAAACACATTCAAGTGATTCCCACACAGGGCTTACATCAGTAACCATGTTTGGTCGTACCTTATGAAAAGGCCCCAGAATCTTCTCGCCTGCGTAAGATTTAAAGTTGCGATTAACTAAATGTGTTATCATCAGGCGGGGAGCGCCCGGTTCATTGGTCATTGCTGGGGGCGGGGGTGGAGGGATGCTACCGAGAATCTCCTCCAAACTTCGATTATCAACCAGCTCGGCAGCTTCCCCCTGAGACGGATCTGTGGCACAAAGAAGTACAACTTTTTTATTCCTCTGTGCGAGTCGTTTCAGGTGGGGGGGTGTGTGTGGGGGGGGTGGGATAGTGGTTCATGGGGGAGGGGTAGGAGCAAAAAAAAAAAAAAAAAACCCAAAAACAAAACAAAAAACCCCTCACAAACAAACAGACACACACACACACGCAGGCAGCAAGTTTCAAGAGCAGTGAGACAACGAGTGGCGAGAAAGTTAGCAGGCGTTATTTTTGCTTCTTTGTTCTGAAACATAAGGCTGTCGCCAAAACAGAAAAAGACTCCGGCTTCTCATGGACGAAGCCGCATTATTAGACAAACGCTCTCTGCAAGAAGCGTCGATACGCGAGTGGATGCGCCACACTCGCGTCGTCGATAATAAACAGCCCGAGTCTAAATCTCGATCATCAACGTCACATTTTCATTCATGCTGAACTGTGCTCGAAGCACGAGGAGAGAAATCCTCGTTTAGTGGTAATAATATACAACGTAAAAGCGATGAAGTTCCCATCACAGCAAGCCAAGGGGACCTGTCCAAAATCTATTGTACTCACATAAGCACAAACAAGCTAAAGGGTCGTTTTAGTAAATTACAATTCTTGCATCCTGACACAAAGTGAAGCATTTCAAACATATTCTAGAGAATGCAAACGCCAGTCAATGCCAAACTGCATCCTAAGCTTCGCATACAAATTATTTAGTGCCAAGTTATAGAGCATAACGCCAAACACCCGTTTGATCCACTACATAAAAACACTTCATTATCAGACAGGAATTACCTTGTTTGCTGAAGAGATCCGACAAAGAAACAAACTCGACGATATCAAGATCATCTCAAAATTCCTAATACAATTATTGATGACTGGCACTTGAGAAAAAAACAAACCAGCCATTCTAACTACGTGTTGAGATTTAAGTAAGGAAAAAAAAAAAGCTTCACAGCTGTGCCAATTGGCCACTGCCGCTGCAGCGATACACGCAACGCTATTGAGTGAGCGCAACTTATTTAGATTCACAGACACCAAAACACCCTTTGTTACTTGCCAGTTGTCGGCGGTGCCTCCTCTTGGCCATTGGAGTTGGTTTCTTGAGGGGGTACATCCAGCTCGTCTTCGGAGTCATCCCGAGGCTGCGACCCTTTCCCTCTTGGCTTGGCGGAGACCGTTTTGGTCTTTGCAGTTTTAGATGGCATTATTTGAAATCTGAAGGAGTCAGTGGTGAAAAGGAATATCCATGAGTCGGTTTTTTTTTTTTTGTGCCTGTCAATCTCTCTACTCCACTTTCAGTCGGTCACAGCTACCCTGTCAGGTTCTAATCATGAGCTCACTGCCGCCCATCTAAACTGTTAGTCGCTATATTTCCCCTATAACATAGCTGCTGAAACTGTGGAGAAAGTAAAAACGTGGATTACTGTGTACGAGTTTGTGAGCTGAACAAAGATGTACAAAAAAAAAACAGCTCTCGGTCCTTCAACGTGAGATGAGATAGCTGCCAACCTGGGGATGATTACAGGGAATTAGTGGCTATTCTAGCATAAAACCTAGCTAATAGTAAAAAATAATGTCATCCTTTGACAGAAGCGTTTTAGTAACCTGCACCTTTAGTTGCCATTTTATTCGCCCGTATCACGCCTGACAGCTAACAATCCTCGCTAGATGGGACGAAGCAAAACGCAGTTAACGTAACGTCAAATCAATCCAGTTAATATGCAAATAGCCAAGTTCTCTTTCCACACTTCTTATTCTAGCCTACGGTTATGTTACTTGTCCCTCACTGAAGAGAACCAGCTGAAGAGCTCGTCTGATCGGTTACAAAGCTACAACTTCCTAAATTGATAGAGGTCTTCAAGTGACACTAATATTAACTTTCATCCCCCAACTTTTATGTCGGGGGCGGGGGTGTATACGGGGCAGTCTAACCCACCAACGTTGGCTAATGGGAAAGGACATCCAAAGACTGAATGCTCCTAAACAATAAATCTCACCTATATTAGTTAATGACAGCGTCATCGTGCTTTTGCCAAAATGCGTAACGTTAAATAAGGCGGACTTGGCTTTGCCACGTTACTTGGCTAATCTTACTTAGCTCACGTTCACGTTAGCTGCACTAGCTTAGTGAAGGAACGCTACCTGACGCTAAACAACCCAGCACAACTAGCTTAAGCTAACAGAATGGCTAATTGTAACGATCATACTTAGTAGCTTTGAATACGTGCAACGCAGTGCCGTTAACTGTACCCCAGGTTAACTGAAATGGACGCTCAGCGCTAACTAGTCAAGCACAGAACTAACGTGGGTCCAAGTATTTTACGTTAACCAGACACACACACACTTTAGTAAGCAACCATTTTAAAGTTAACATTAGCTCTGACAGACGGAGAAGTTGCGGAGTATTAGACGTTTATGTGTGTGCGTCATCGAAAAGGCAAGAAGGCAACTCATTACATTGCGAAGTGCTTTAAGGTTAACGCTGGTCAGTACGATTCGCAATGAAGCTAACCGTAAATGCTAAAAGCGAAGTTAACGTGTTGTTCGTGTGAACTATTTTTTTTCAAAAGAACAATAACGCTTTGCATTTCAGCAAATAGACGGAACCCAGTCATTGCCCTCAGCTAAAACATCTATATATACCTTCCAAAATGCGCGTACGATCTGTCAAAGAGTCTTCCTTTATGACCCAAAGAATGGTCTCGAAAAAGTGTTCGTCAATCCAAAGTTTGGCAAATATATTCCACAAGTTCAGTCCCGTGTCATTGCGAGTCTCTCTCTTACTTGAAACCACTAACTTGTAAATGGCGCCTAAACTCTGCTGTCGAACCAAATTCGTTACAAACTGACGCAAGGCACCATGGAACGTTCAAAGGGCAGGGGAAAAAAACGCAAAATTCAAAAAAGGGGACGAGGCCAACTCCGCCTCGCTGCAAACACGCCATAATCATATGACCAAAATATTTTCACCAACAGACACACGGAAATAATATTAATCCTTTACACGATTATGTATATGTGTGTGATTTGGGGATTATATGAGTTAAGTACGGTTTTATTCCTGTTATTTTAAATAGTTGAGTGGTTACTGTAGAACGCAGACCATCATGGAGGAATAGTTTATATTGCAGGTTATAATGTTTACATATAAATGTTAGTGTATTTTGTTGTGAGTAAGCTCTATGAGGTATATGTATTTAACAATTTTGCGCTGTAAGTGCAAAGAACTCGAAAAATCCGTTGTGGAGGAAGCGAGATTTGAACCTCTCGCGATAACACGTTGTTCAAGCTGTTTGACCCAGTTTATATGGCGACTCATTGTTATTCGTTTTAACGTTAGCGTATGATTGCTAAATGTGGTTGATTGGCTTGCTGTGACGACTAGCTCTGCATCTTGCGCTGGCGTAAATGACGGGGATAGATAGATGTTTGCCCCACCGTACAGTCGGTAACGATAAAATGGTGTCTGTTTTATCTTCGCAAACCAAGTTTGTGGTGTTAGCATAAAAGTCACAAGCGAGTCTCGGCCACATCTGACGATTGATGTTAGCAACGGTGGAAGGTACCGTAGCAACTACAGACGCTCGTTTCTCTCAGCCACAACAGCTAGCGTAGCATGCTAAGAGCTGCCGCGTTATTTAACGCTAACGGAGAACGGTTCATAGTTTCACGGTTTTTAAGTCTTCTTGTGTATTGGCTTGCCATTCTTCCAACAGAAAGAACTTGTACTTTTCACTCACTCATAATTTCTGTTTGTTTAGGGATCATCAGAGCAAACCTTCGCCATGAGATTAAAAACGTCGCTGTTAAAGGAACCCATACATATCCTTTTTATGATGTGTCGAATGCTTGGAATACTTGTTTGGTTCTGTCTTTATAATAACATGAACCACATCTGGAGTCTGTTCACTGTTTTTTTAGTTTTCAGAAGACCATGTTATCACAAAGATCCACTGATACTCCTGTTATCAGTTTAAATGAATGTTGATCCACCTTGATTATTTTTCTTAATAGCAAAATACATAAGGAACTTGTGGGTTGTGTTGGCTGGACCACAGCAGATGAGCTGTACTCATGCAGTGAAGACCACCAGATCCTTAAGTGGAACCTGCTGACCAATGACACCAGTTTAGTTGTTAAATTGCCAGAGGACATATACCCCATTGACCTGCATTGGTTCCCCAAAACTATCGGTGGCAAGAAACAGACCCAGGCTGAGATCTTTGTTCTTACCAGCACCGATGGCAAGTCTCTTTATTCTCCAACATTTGACCAGTGGATTACAAGGTGTCGTGAGTTCACTCACAAATTCAGTTGGTCACTTTTATTTAGCAAGTTGTTCATTCAGTGAACAAGCAAATGACAGAGCTTATTGATCATAGGTTTTAGTCACATATGCAGGGAGATAAAATTACTTAGGGAAGGTTTATCTTATGCTAAATTAAGTATTTAAGCATAATTCCACATATTAATTTCCACTAAACTATTCTTTGTCTCTGGTCTTTTTTTCCCCAGCCTTGTTTAAACTATGTATTATACTTTTATTATTATAAAAGTATTCCATCTTGCTCAGTTATTAAAATATTTATGCAGCATCCCAGTACACACACACACATATGCATTACATTGTTTTCATTGTTTAGTTGAATGAAATGATTTCCACCAGTGTGATAGTTGTTCAGTAAAAGTGATTCTAGTCATTCTAAACACAATAGCATTTTTTGGAAGAAGCATGTTAATGTTGACAATTTAGTATAAGGCCAGATATTTTAGTATTAGAGTCAAAGAACTAGTTGGTGTTTGCTTGACTTTTCAGTAGACCTCCAGTATTTAAGTAACTAATTCACTTTTTTTTTATCATTTGTAGGTTTGTAATACAAAACTTGACAACACAGTCTTTGTTTGATGTGCATGTACAGGGATCCTTATGTATCCTCTTCATCCTATATTAGATATAAACACACAGAAAATGGATGTAGTATTATGGCTGGCAATGTGTGGTCACAACACTAATGGCAGGGTAGGGTTGCATAAACACACCCACAAACTGAAGCAGCAATTTTCTCTGGCACAGCAGAGAGTAATGAAAACTCTATTACGATTCATATTTGCAACTTTCTTCTGCGTCCAGCTTCATTGCAGTTAAACAGATTTTATTATTGCTGCAATTACTGCTAAAGTTTTGGTTTTACACTGCAAACAAATTTCTAAGTTTTATTTTTAACTTTAGATTTGAAATTAAATATTTGGTGCAAATTTTCATATTTGGATGTACATGATGTTGGTATGATATAGCTGAAAAGAGCTGAACAGCCACAGTTTTATTAGATGGGAAGACTCTAAATTAACATTGTGGCTTTTTTAAACAATTAGCTTCCACTTCTCCTGTCAGCATATTCAATTATTTTTTGTGATGCAAATGCAGTTTGACCTTCTTCATTTAAATACCTTTTATGACGTTTTGGTTTTTGAGTATTATTTCATAGTAAAGTTTTCTGCCTTTGTTTTTAAAAATGAATGTTGAACATATTATAGTATATGTCATCATTTGGGGGAGCTAATATTTCCCCATTGCTTAAAGGCATTATTGCTTAGATTTGATGCATCGTTTGTCATTCTATGAAAAATAATATTCCAAGGAATGAAAGTAAACTCGTAAAGGAGCAAATTAGGCATAAGGGATATTGCCAAGCCTTATTCTTTTTTTACCCTGTGGAATTACAATGTGGTGTCACAGTCACTTTCACACTGTTGTATCATTAGCAAGTTCACAACAAACCACATGCGCTATAAAAATAAGAAATGGTTAATATGTTGTCATAGTAAGAGATCATAAAAAAACGCCTGCCGTATAAAAAGAAGAAAGAAAAGCCGGGGTAGAAAAGTGTTGCACGCACCACTATTGGCAGTACAGATAAGAACAGTTGATGTGAGGGTGTAATAGAACTAGAAATAGAAAGTTTTTCAGTACAGCTACACCCACCATTTTTACTCACTACCTGCTGGAGCAGTAATATCCTCTTTTCTTAGAACGGTCAAATTTAGAAATGGGAGGGAGTGGCAGCATGCTGATTTGCAGTTGTAGGTCACCAGAAAATACATAGAACTTTGAGAATTTTTTAATATACACTGCCACTAAGTATATGTTAGGCTAGCATCTTGCATGTCTGATCACCCTTCATGTCTAGCAAAAAAAAAATTTCCCTAATTCAACCAACAAACAATTTTAGTTGCACTCATAAGCTGCTTGTATGTAATTCAGCTAAGAGGAAGTATAGCTGTGTTGGTATTTGTGTGAGAATTTCTGATATACTTGTATTAATAATGCTGGATTATGATGTTTTTCAAGCTCAGTAATTATTTTGTCTTCTGCTGTTTTAGTATAAAAGCCCATTTTCCTCGTGCTTAGTAGCCAGTAAATTACAGCAGCCACTTGTTTCCTGAAATATAGACTGTAAAAATGCACAATAATTCACGCATGGAGTGCAATAAATTTCCATGCAACCCTTTGTATCTCTTCACAGGGAAGTTCCACCTGGTGTCCAAGATGGGGCGCATCGAGAAGAGCGTTGAAGCACACAAAGGAGCTGTTTTGGCTGGAAGATGGAACTATGATGGGACTGCTCTCGTCACAGGTAAAAATCAGAAGAGCAAAAACAATTTTATTGTAATTCAATGACTATTAACTGATTCATGTAATTCTCATATAAAAGTACTTGAGGTCCTTACCATATTTCTGTTTCCCTGATTACTCAGCTGGAGAAGATGGACAAATAAAGATCTGGTCAAAAAGTGGAATGCTACGCTCCACATTAGCTAATCAAGGTAAGTCTAAAACGCTTGCTTTGCTGAATTTATTAAGCTGCATATACTGTACATATATGTAGCTTTTGTGATAACAGTCGTTTTAATGATCAGCAGTGTATAGCTTATGTATTTGTTGTGCTGACATCCTCATCACTTTGTGACTTTTACAGTAATGGCAGCTAATCCTAATTTGTTTGCTGTACTTGATCTGACTGAAAACTAAAAGTAGGAATCATCCATCCATCCATCTATCCGTCTACTATGATTAACCACTTAACTTGTTCAGGTTTGAAGCTGGCTGGAGCCCATCTCAGCTGCCGTTGGCTGAGGACATGGTTTGCTGAGATTTGTAATAGAGGTGAAAGCAAGCACAGCCATTACAACTAAGAAACATTATGATTCGTTCAGTTTACAAAATTAAACTCTTATATATTTTTGGTCAAATATGATTTTTGTGAAGAATAGAAAATACAGGACTCTACTAAACACTATATTTAAGATACTGTTCTTGATTTTATAAAACACATTCAGAATGGTAAGTCAGTCCATGGAATTTTATGTATTTTCACACAAGAGTTAGCAGCTAGCTTGGTGTAATTGCAAAGTGTTACTGACAGGCAGTAAGAAGAAAGTAAAGCAAGCCAAACCCCCATTTTATTTTCTTTACAAATCACAAATTTTAACCACAAACTCCCCACAGCCATCAGACTATAAAATGCATCTCTGCAGTGATACACAATGTGCAATTAACCAGGAAATGTGCAATAGTCACCTGTTATATTTTTCCACTGTTACAAACAATATGTACGTATGCAGATCACAAGGTTCTCCATTCTTAATTTTTAATACCTTGTTTGCACAGTTAATACGGTTGTTTTTCTTTCATCTCGTTTAAGTTAAACAGAAGTTTACATTGTTCTGTGTAGGTTCTTTGTTCTCTGTTGCTTTTGCGGCTGGATCACTAGAATTTCCCCACTGTGGGATAAATTAAGTCTTACATTATTTGTAGAATTTAAAAAACGGTATTAGCTCCTAAATTATCAGCTGATCCACTTTCAACCAACTTGAACCCTCGTTGTGTTCCTCTATAAATTTTGGTTCACGTAATTTGAACTGCAGCCATATTAGCTGGCAGCCAGAAGCACGAGCCATGTGAATCAGTTCACTGACCAACCAGCTGTAGGCACTTAGTAAACATAACACAACACATTGCACCCAATTACATCCTCTCTGTCTCCGTCTGTCTCACGTGTACACACATGCTGTTTGGTAATGGACCTGTGGGTTAAATGAGTGCCTCAAGTCAGAGCGAAAAAGCCCAAGAAGCTGAGATCCAGCATACATATATTTATTGTATATGTTATTTCTGCATGTTATAAGAGCCTTCAAATCTCTATCTCTGAATGCTATTTCGCATATGTTCACCCTCTCATCTGGCTCCTGTTTATCATCAGGCCTAGAATAAACACACCTGCAGTTTGGTCTGGCCAGTGTGCCCTTGCTCATGATCCCAGATGTCAAACAAATTGCCACCTTAAATGTATGATTTGACGTTTAAAAGTTTCACTCTACATTGTGCATGTTATTGCTAAAAGATTTTTAAGATTAGCTTGTGGGTTGAAGCTGCTTTATATCTGACCCAGATAATTTTAAATTACAATCTCATAGGAAATGTTTTTTTTTCTCCTCGTCTGGGTTGTATGACTGTGAGAACAAGTGTGTGTGATGTGTGTAGAACATAAGTCTGCTTAGTAAAACCAAAGACAGAGTTCATCTCGGGGCTTAGTTTTTTGAGTTTCATAAAGTTTCAAACCTTAATAGGTGTATAGTTTTACTAAAAAACTAGTTATACATTTCTCCATCCACATTCACATTGCAGATGGTTAACTTATTAATTGATTCATTGTGCTGTTTAGTTTATGACATATTTCTTCTCAGCTGTGGGGGCAGAAACAAGGTTAAGGTGGATGAAAGCTGGCTTCTGGGGAAATGGATGGCACACTTCTCCTGAATGACGGGGGCTGTGGAAAAACTGGCTGGGCAACGGCAATTCAGCCCCAGCATGTAGAAGCATTTTTTTTTCTTAGCTGGCCGGAGAATTAGCTGCCTGGCTGTGGGGCTGCTCAGCAGAGCAGTAGCATTGCTGCATAAATGCACCATCCTCCCCATGGCACATAGATCACTGCAGGTGTGGCTTCCACTCAGAGTCGACAACACCACACACACAAACATGCACACTGCATGAGCAAGAGTGGGCTGGTTCTTCTTGGGTGCTATGACCCATTTTAAGGGGGAGAGAGCTCTAGGAAGAGGTTGGAAGCGAGTGAGCATGTGAGAGAGAGAGGGGAAAGGAACTTATCTCAACCCCTCTCATCGCCTTTGTCAGATTTAGATCATGTGACTAGTTGGCATTTGTGAGAAACCACATGCACCTGGAGTGGGGTTAAATGTCAGTCCCCCTCCCCTTCATACATGCCTAGCCACAACCCAACTTGTACACACATTTTCCCTCACATATGCATGTAAGTATACACACAGTTGTGCTTATACTGTTGAGGTTAGGAGGGTTTTCTCAGCTGGTGTGCCTAAAAGCTAAGTGTTGTTCTATAGGTGAGATCTCTAAGGGAATGTGATACCTTCTGAGAGGAGGTATTGGCACTGCTGATTTTCAGAACTGTTGGCTGCGCTAACTCCTAGGTTGTGTAAGGCACGGTGCTTCAAATGAATACCGTTTTAACATTGCGTCAAGTAAGTGTTAAAGTCTTTACATGTTGAACCCCAGTCCATTGCTCTTGATTTATGATTCATACAAGATTGTCATTGTGAGTTGTGTGTTTTTGCATAACTTTCCAGGGTCTCCTGTGTGTTCTGTGGCCTGGGGTCCAGATTCAGACAGAATCCTTTATACATCAGGAAGACAGCTAGTCATCAAGCCTCTGCAACCCAGTGCCAAAGTTACTCAGGTAAACTAACGTGATGCTTTCTTTATTGAGGTAAAAGCTATAATCATACAAGTTTTTACCTTGTAATTAGTGCTGTTATTAACTGAAAATGTTACAGGAATAGAAGTAACACTTAGATCACTTGGTGTATCTTATTATGATCCACCCAGGTTCCTTTTTTCTAATTAACAAGAATAAATAGTTGGTGGAAACACATCAGATAGAATTGTTTTTCTAATTACATTTTAGTCATGTTAAAAATTGTCTCTTTAGTTAATGTAGTTACTGACTTTTATAGTATTGCTGCATTGACTGTGATACGTAATTCCATAACTTTTTCATTAACTTTTAATATTTAAGTAACCATCCCTTCAAACATTTTCAGTGTTAACTTCTGTGTCACTTGATCTAGCCGCTCAGACTCAACAGTGAGTATGTGTCAAAAGCTTTTTGGGGGAATTGATCATTTTTAATTATGAAATTTAAAAGCAAAAGCCAGTATCCCACTTTAGAATGTTGATATTCTGCTCTCACCGGTACTTTATTGGTCACATGGCTGGTAATGTGTTGAAGGTGGTGAGATACGCTAATCTTTGATGAATAACACCGGCTTGAACTGTGAACGTTTAATGACAATCATGACAAACATGTATGGATATCCTACCAAGCAACATCAAACTGACTTCACCTCAGCATACAGTATATGTTGCTGATAGCTTGGCTATTTCTTTGTCATGAGCCAAACAGTGTGTAAAAGCCAGCAGGATCTGGGCAGGAGCCGTTGAAAGGTGTTTGTTTAAAAAAAGATTTCTCTTAATAATTGAGTTAATAATAGAGTTTCAGCTTCCTAATGGAGCTGTTAATTAAAACTGTACAGTTTGGCTGTGTTTACACTTGCGTTTAGTCCATTTACTTCTGGTATTTTTTTTACCGTACATACATGTATTGTATCCTGCACTAGGATGCTAACCTCTTTTCATCAATAATTTGCTTTAATATATAAGAGGTGAAGGAAAGAAATAAAAATGCAGTAAGTCTGCAGACATGTCTTTGAGTGACTGCTTTAAGCAGGGGTACAGCACTGAGGCCCTTGAACACCAGTGAGTATTTTTCTTGTTCATGTATACATTTGTTTATTATTCTTCTTGAAGCTGAATAGCGCCCGGGACCTTAGATAAACAGTGGAGTGTTTAATGAGCGCCTTCTCAACACTCTGCTGTCTCACAGCTATTACCATCACACATAGATCAGCCAACCAAATTAAACATTGCTTGGACTGTGCCTGGTTTGGGTGCTCAAAATGAAAGGGGTGTGATGAGTAGTTAAATGTGAAAGACACCCAAAGGATTCTCTTGGACTGCTGTAATCCATTACACTGACATAAGTGATACACGTGCATATATTTAAGTGCAATTTGTTTGTGTGTGAAGTGAACAAATGCGGTATAAAGAGGAGAAGGCATGCAGTGGGAGCTGAGACAAGATATGAATACATATCTTGAGGAAACTCTCAGTGCCACTGTTCCTCTCTTTTTTTATTTCTTGGCAAAAGGGGGGAGTTATTTATGGATAGAGTCAACATGTTGCATTGACATAAAATGGTGTCTCTCTAGTGGAAGGCTCATGATGGGATCATACTGAAAGTGGACTGGAATTCAGTCAATGACCTCATACTGTCAGGTGGTGAAGACTGTAAATATAAGGTAAGCAGTATTTTTTTGTATAGTATTAGACATCTTTGGATGTGTGTAAATCCCTTTAACTTATTTACCCATGTCCACCCCAACAGGTTTGGGACAGCTTTGGCCGTCTGCTTTACTCCTCTTTGCCTCATGACTACGCAGTCACCTCTTTGTCCTGGGCTCCAGATGGAGAGGTGTTTGCCGTGGGCTCCTTCAACACACTGCAGCTCTGTGACAAGATTGGAGTAAGAAAAACCCTTTTATTGTAGATCGGCAGTTAGAAACTGTAGAATCATAAGGCTTGTTGGAAAAGTGAGGTTACTGCTCAACAAGGTTGTGGTAAAAAGAAGTAAAATGTAATAATAAAAATAGGACAAACTAAAGTACATTTTTTTTCCTTTTCTTAAGTGGCTGATGACATTATATTTTATATATGTGGCACCACTTAAGACTATTTGTGTAAAATAGCATTTTGGTTTGTTCACCCATGACCAAGGCGTGTTAAAACCGTGATGGCAGTCATTATACTGCATGTCTGACAAGGTACTGGCTTTTTTCTTTCCAACAAAGGTTGCTCCATCTAATTTTAGTGACTCCTCCCTCATAAAATTAACTTTTAGTTGATGCAGTTATGCAGAACATTGTTTATATAATCATTTTCTTATCTAACAAATAGTTTGTTAATGTTCATCTGCTGGATCAGATCTTTTGCAGTGGCTGGTGTTGTTGCTGTGGCACTGTGCTTGCATGAACTTTAGGGTTGCAGTTACTGAACAAGCACGGAAAGGGGTTCGCATTTGCTTCACCGTTGAGTTCAAGTATCAAGACACCACTGTGAATGCCTTATGCAAAAATGTGTTAGTGGTTGATGCCTACATGCATACATGTGGTAACATTCTGTTTTTAGCACGACACAGTCCGAAAAAAACCCAATGATTCATGAACCCCTAAACAAATCCCTTATATTAATTGGTTTTTATGCACGTTGCGAGGTGGATCATTTGGGGGAAAAGAATAAACTGGAGCTGTGCATTGTATTAGCACTCACTGACCTCTGTTCTAAGCAGCTGTTGCAGAGCTACAGCATGTAACTTTAGAAGCTGGAGTCCGTATACATTTCAACTTATCATTAGCTTTTATTTTGTACATTTTATTAGCTTATTCTCATCTGCTAATCTGACTTATGCAGTTGTGGTCAGTCACGTCCCTGAATTATAACACCCGTGGTATTGTGTCAGCTTTTCCGGTGTGGTGTAGTCTATATGGACTATATAAATATTACTATACATGTAGCATATGCATAGATTATATATGGTGTAGATCACCACAGGCCTCACTGTTGATATAGATAGTTTGTAAACCACAGCAGGCCATGTGCTCTTGTTACCTGGTACTGATGGTAACTGGAGTTGTAATTAGAAGGGAAATGAGAGAATGATGAATGGTAATTGTTGTTTTATTATTGCTGAATGTTTGGCCAGAAACAATATTACTAGTTCAGCTGCTCTGCCCTCATGGGATGTTTAGGGGTTCTTGGAGTTTATGTGGAGATGTCAGTGTATTTCTGTGTATCAGACCTGTTGTAATGAAAACAAACACGGGGGGCTAGGTTTTTTCGTGTGTGCACGTCTGCTGATCATCAAGCAGTTCATGCTCCATTTTGGTTTAATTAGGATCAAAGAGTTCTGAGCCAACACGTGTCTTTTCCAGAGGTGTAAGGTGTGTGTTTGGAAGCATTTTGTAGAAGTTACGTTAATATAATGTGTAGAGTATGAAAATCCCAAGGGAGACTTTCACTTAATTTTGTTTTTTCGAACCAGGGATTTCAGTAGATTTGGAAAAATTGCCAGATGAACTGAAGCAAGCTTGTATTTATCGTGTCCGTGTAAACAAACAAATAAAAAAATACATAAATGCTACTAACACGATAAGTGAGAACTCGATACATCTGTCTGCATAATTTTCTGTTGTGACCCTGTATAGCTTAACATCCTGCAGCTATAAGTTTGTTTACTTAGTTTGTTCCATTGTTTCATCATTACACCAATTGCTTTGCTGTGGTGTGTCTTGGTTAAAACAGTGCGATGATTATAATTATGATGATTATGGTTCTGCCCTGCTCTAACTAGGGGAAGGGTACGCCTTGCCTTCTCCTCCCTAAGCCCCTTAGAGACAGTGTGTACTGTAGCATGGCGTGGGAGGCTTGCTCAACAAGGGGATAGGGGGAGAAACAGAAAAAGAAAGAGTTTCGAAAAAGAAAATCCCCCTCAAAGTTCACTGCATTTGAGATTCTTTCTATTTTTGTGTATTCACACAGGCACTGCTCTCATGCATCAAGTTAGAGAGAGTGATCTCACTTTGCTGTAATTACTGTAATGTGAGTTTACATACAAACACAGTTTCAAAAGTCATTAACCAATTACAAGGGCTTTACCTATTTTGTTGCTGTGGTTTGTTTGCGGCGCAGCAAGGGTTAAGCCGTGCGAGGAGTCCTTTCAGTTACTAGCGTGACTAATGGGAAGGAGTTTCATTCTGTATCTGCTACAATGAAACCTTGCACTTTAACGTATTGCTGCTGGCTCAGCAGGATCAGTCCCGCGCATTTAACCCCTTCACCTCCCGTCCTGCTCGGGTCTCCTGTCACCCTAAAAAAACGTTCCGCTCTCCCCTCCTCTTGTGGATTTTCTCCTCCAGGTTTCCCCTCTCAATGCACCACAGGGCAGACGTAGTGCCTCATTATCACCATGACACACACACACTCTCGCACAAAGTGTACTGTACATCAAGGTAATAACATTGGGAAAGACAAACCTTGCACTTGTAACAAGTCGCCTATGGATTCAACATTTCAACAAAGTTTGTTCTGTTTGTTTTGTTTTTCCATGAAGAGTTATATAGTTATTAAGAACTACATTATAAAATTCATATGTTTATAATTATTTTTGTTGCACTTTTGTTGAGCTTGGAATGGAGTGTGAAGTGCTTTTTCTATTCACAAGAGCTTTAACAGGACACAAGACACAAAGAGGCTCACTGTCCCTTTTACAAGATTTGGCTGAGACAGTAAGTCAGTGTCTGTCTATGTGCCTGCCATAGTATACGCATGTGCCCACACGCCTGTGTGTGTCCATGTATGCGTGCGCGTGTGTGCAGCCATTGCTGTGCAAATGTGCCTGCGAGACAGCAGTCTATTTACAAGGCCCTGCAGCTGGTGTCTAGCGTCTGGACCCTGTCACGATCCCTGACACTGTCACTGGCTAACAAGTAGGACTCATTGTGCCAGGCCAGCACCCTCTCGTTTCTTTCTCTCCGCCCCTTTAGACCCCCCCCCCCCCTTCCTGCACTTGTTTTTTTCTCTCTCTCCACTGTACACACATGCTCACATACATAAATGTAATAGCTGCTTGGTTTTGCATTTCAAAAGATTTCCCCCCCTATTTTCACAGACTTTATTGGGTTAAATGAGAAATTATGTCACGTATGTAACGTAGGTTTGACTGGTTGCTGTGTTTCAGTACCTTTATTGATAAAGACACTAATCCACTTTCTATAAGTGACACACACACAGTCTAACATTGCTCCAAGAGGTGATTTTAATTGATTGTTTTGTGCTTTTGTTATCGAAAGAAGAAACCCTAATTTCTGAAGTTGAAACAACCCACACAGCCACAGCACCTTCTTGGAAGTCACTTCATTGAGCCTGGTTCAGCTTTTTTTTTTTTTTTTTTTTTTTGCAGGACGACTTTGCTGTTGCCAGCATGGTCTCATTCAGATGAATGAGCAGCCTGCGTATTTCCTTTTTTTCACGCAGCCAGATGATCCTCTGTACATCTCTTCTATTCTCTTCTTCTCTCCACCCTCCTCTGTCTACTCCCTTATTTGTAGGTTATATGTAACCACAGGCAGCCTAGTTAAGATCATCAGATGGTTTTAAAGTTAGCCTCAAGCTGAGCCCCGATTCTTGCTGACATCCTTGTCATGTGTAATAACTAAAAATTCTCATCCTAGGGGTGTGCATGCTTGCAGTTTTCCCTTCCACACTATGGTAACAGCTGTCACCCTCGCAACGTTTTGGGAGATGTGTAGTTATAAATCACGTATCAAAGTTATGGCCATAAGAGCACTGTTGTTTTCAAGAGTAGAGCTTGTAAAAGTGTAAAACCACTGGTATCTACTTGTGGTTCCTGCCTGTTATTTCATACAGTGGCCAAATGGCCCTCAATGATGACAGTCAGTGATTTGTTATCTCTAGCTGTGCTAGCTTTTCTAGATTTTCTGCCAACTCCACTGTCTTCGGAACTTAATGCGTCTTCCCGTATCTGTCCATCTGTACTGTTTGCTTTATATTGCTCTGTGAGCTAGCGTGAGCTTAGAAGAGATTGAGCTACATCGTTTTCTTCTTATTGTCTCTTTGTGAGATACTCCTGCTTTTTCCTTTTCAAAAGGCTGTTTGCCTAGTGTAACTAGCTCCCTATCTGTCTTTTTTGCTGCTCAAGCCTTCCCCCTCCCTGTGTCAGGGTGTGTTTGACTGCCTCATGTTTTATCAGTGCTCCCCCTTTGGCTCCCTTCCCCTCCTGCCTTCCCCAAGGCCCGCTTTAACTCCCTTTTTTTTTCCTGAGTCCGAGGGGGTTCCCTTAGCGTCATTATGAGCCTTGCTCAGCATTGCCACTCTGGGAATGAGTCCATGTCCAGCTGGAATCACCAAGCTCCTGTCTCTCACAGTTTTTTTTTTCTCCCTCGCCTATTTAATGTGCAGCCTCATTCTCTATAGGATCTTTGTCTGCCATCCTTATAGCTGCCAACCATTATTTTCTTTAAGAGTCTATTGTTCTTCTGTGTCTGTTTGACTGTCAGTATTCTTTTATTTGTCTTTTTTGTTTTCTTATCTCTCACCATCCAAGACATGTCACTTTTTTTCCTATTTGCCAAACTTCAGGTTTCCCTACGTTTTCAATGAATCTTAATTAAAGTTTTTCCCTTTTATTATTGGGGAGCTGATACCTGCCAACAATTTGCTGCCAGCCACTGGCGGGCCAACATCTGGAAATTGCCACAGCTGGAAAAGAATGAAACGACCCAGAGTTCTGGTCCTGATCGTGAACCAGTGCTAGTGAAGCATGAAAAGGCAAAAAAAAACTGTAGCTTTATTAGTCTGTAGATTATCATTTATCTGTTTTCATCACGTGAAAAAGGGAGATTTAGTTCAGCACTGTTCAGATGTCACTACAAAAAAATAAGAGGCAGCATATGTAGGAGAGTCAGGCATGCATAGATGATTGTTGATGATGTTACAAAAGAAGAAGGACTAAATGATTGCTGTAAATCAGCAAAGAAAGCATATGCACATAGAAAAGATGGTGACTAGTAAAAAAAAAACACCTAACTTTGAGAGCGTGTCAGAGAGAGAGCGAGAGTGAGGGCGCATTGTCAAACAAAGAGAGTCCTGAGTCAGCAGCACAGCAGTTTCTCCCTAGGCAACTGGGCAGGGCTACTTGTCTCTCTCTATCTCTCTCCCTTGCTTTAGACTTTACCCCTCCCTCCCCAGACAAATCTGGGCGCTTGCATGCTATTTCTTGCTCCCTGCACTTTTCATTTCTGTTCTCTTGCAGTAGTAAGACTGCTCCCTCCGTACACTGTGGACGGACTAAACGGGAGCATGAAAAAGTACTGAAAGGCCGTTTGCACTGTATCTCACTCTCCTGAGCTTTCCTCCATTTTCCTTCCTTTGTGCGTTCTTTTCGACCCTTTTTGATTTGATCGACAGACCTGTTAAAACTTGGGTCAGAGTGTATGAACAGAGCGTTGAGACTGCCAAGATGCAGTAGTCACACGCAGAATTAATTTGTCATCGAAAAGAGCCCATGTCCCTAACAGAAAGCCGGGGGTAATGGTTTCTCCTTTGTATTCTAGCTTCTTTGTGCCGAACAGCCTTCGGTTGTCTGTGTTACTAAAGTAATTTTGGCACACTCTTTGGGACAGTGTATACTTAAGTCCTTCTTGCAGATGATTGACCTCAATTTTTTTGTCTGTGTCTGTGAACTGGTGCTTGTGTTCGTCAGTCTGTTAGAGGAAAAGGCACTTGTTGACATGGTATTACTTTTACACCTCTCTAGAGTTCGGCTAAAGGCTTGCCGTGTTAGAAACAAAAAAGGAGGGGAGTATGAAAAAGAGCTGAGAAATGAGAGCAGTTGGAGGGGTGGGGTGTGGGGTAGTGTGGAACTGTCCAATATATCCTGTAAAGTTGGCCTAGGCAGTGAGGCTTGGAGGATTGGTCTCCATAAAAGACGGTGGTTTCTCTTTCCCCTCAAGTCTCTCTCTCTTGCTCTCGTCTGCTCTTGTCCCTTTGACTTTTTTCTGTACCCCCCTACCTCCCCCCTTCACACACACACACACACACACACACACACACACAAGGAAGGAGTAAGGAGCCTATGACAGTGAGACAGTGCCCTGCCAGCCCCTCTGGCGGAGTCATCATTCTTAGCAGCACTAAATCACTACCTCCACTAGCTAGACAAACATGGCACACTCACAGAGAGAAAGAAGGAGAAAGAGAGGGAAAAGGAACAAAATGATATAAGGAGCAAGAGTGATACTGGGTGAGGAAGGCGAGGGGCAAATAAAGGGCTTCAGCTGTGCACACAAATAAGCAAAAGCAAAGCGTGTGTGGAACTGGGGTATCACTTGAAGCTTTACTGCCAGACCAGAGTTCATTAAGGGCTGTTATTGAGGATGAGGGCTGGACTAGAGGCAGCAGACCAAAGTCCAGAAAAGGATGATTTGAAAGGGTTTAATTTTGGCTGCACCTCAGGGTTCCACCCCTCGTGCTGGCTTCCAAATAGATCAGAATGGTACTATAGTTTGACGTTGACTAATTTATTGACCGGCTGTTTGATTTAGTAAAACAGACTTTGAATGCATGCCCCCCCAGACATGCAGGGGTCTTGTCATGTGCATGTGTATGTTTTGTTTTTATAACTTTGTGAATACCTGCATATGTTTAAATTCTGAGAAAATGGAGCTAAGGTATAAAGATGAATTTCAAATCTTATCAACAGGTGTTACACTTTACAGATGTAAGATGCAGTTTACAGATGAGCCCGTCAGTGCTTTTCAAAATAACGTCTTTGTCCTCATGGGAAACTCAGTCTCATAGAACAATGTCTTGGTTCTTTGGCAAAATTTCTGTGAAGTGATCCAATATATTCCAACCATCAGTGCTCAAATGGGTCCTTTGGAAGGTGTTTTGCAGTATGTGCTGTAACTTTTGTAGCATACTAAAAGACAAAGCCTGTGTGTGTGTGTGCGTGTGTTTGAGTGTGCGCACATCTGCATAGTTGGTGCTAATAGAATTCTGCTGCCCAGCTCACAGCTGTGTCCTGCTGATGAGTCCCAGGAGGCCCCAGCATGTGTCTGTGGTTACTATGTTGAGGCTTCAGCATGAAACCCTGTGCAGATTATTACTCCCTCTCTCTCTCTCTGTCTGTCTCTGTCTTTCTCTCTCTCTGTCTACCCCCCCTCTATCGGTTTGTCCCCCCCCATACACCCACCCCTCTCTCTCTCTCTGTTTCTTTTGCACTGCCAAAGCTCCAACTTGTGCCACTCTCCGCTTGCCCCAGGCCCAGCCTCTGTATCTCTTTAGCTAAGCCAAGTGAGTATTTCACTGCAGAGATTTGCTGAGCTGCCTTCGCTGGCCTATGTTTAGAAATGGGCTTATACAATAGCTATAGTTATTGTGTGTTGTTGCAAACTTTGGGAATGTAAATTGTTTATCATGCAACAGACAGAGAAAATACTGTAAGTGCTGGGTAGTTCACTCAGTATGTTGGGTAATTTAACAGTTGGATATGGACATTGTGTAAGGTTAAAGGCCATACCTGTATAATACTACAAATACAACAGATTCTATTCTAGTTTCTAGTGCCCCGGATCACTTGTAAACATACAAACTGTGTGAAAATATACACAGTTTTATTGCAACACCAGGTCGAAGACAAAACCTAAAGGGGGAAACATTTGGCTCAGAAAACAGTTTAAGTTTTTTTGTGGCAGGTTTGTTGTTATGTTGCTATATGAAAACATGTCGACTTGACTTTAAATAAAGAGCTGCAGAGTCCAAAGACGTGTACCGTGTTATGGAGTGACGTTTTGTTGAAATTATGGATTGGTTTTAATTCACATACTAGGCTAATGTGTGGTCATTCTTTACACTACATTCTATTACAACCACACAGCATTATTTCTTAATAACAGGAATTTGTAAACCTTTTATAAACTTACCCAGTGTACAACAATCCAAAGTTAAAATTTGCATTTCATTTACAGTTAGTCGTTTGGCAGACCAAATTTTATCCAATGCGACTTATACACGTCACTATACATTCATTGCATTTGTTCCTTAACAGTGTGTGGAAGTGGTCACCACTGCCCGGGTGATTTGTTAGTGCAGATTGCATGTACTTGTAGTAATTTGTGTGTGTTTATTAATCTCAGCGTAATTATAGAAGCTCAAACTATGTAAAACTGTGGAACATTTGAAAGCAGCTTTTTAGCGGCTCGAATCCTTGTTCTCTTTGATAGTATGTAATGTGATACAGGTTAATTTCCCTTCGCAGTTCTTCACTGTTTGGCCTAGATACGGCCGGCGGATTTATTATTCATGTGGGTGTAGAAAATCAACAAAGAATTCTTACAACTTCTTTGTAAAGACGTTAGAGTATTAAAGTTTTTCACCTGATGTCACTGGGTCACACGACACCTTGATTTCACCATATTATATACTGATCAGGCATAACATTATGAGCACATGTGCAATTTAATGCAGTCCAATACAGTGGCCTGTGGTGGTTCTGCTATGTGTTTTTGCCATCCGATTTAAAATGAATGAAACATTAGAAACCACCTCTTGCTGTCACCTGTCGCTATTTGCCCTTATTATTATTATGTCTTTGGTCCTCATGTTCCTTGAGCTGTTTTGCACATCTTGTGAGCTGTTATGATTATCTCAATGTCTACTCCTCCACTGCGATGTTTACATTTATATTTAGTATTTACCTAACACCATAAAGACGGTTAAGAAAAAGGAGGCTGGGTCAGTGGGATGGAAAAGTAAAAACTTAAATTAAACAAATCAAAGCAGATGATGCTCCAAGCTGGAAGAATGTGGTGATTGCCAGAAACATCTTTACAAAATTAAAATTAATTCACAGGTAGTTTAGGGTTGTAGCAAGTGTAATGTCTGAAGATGGTGTGCTGGTTTGGATTGCGAAGTCAGAGCAGTTCCACAGCGTCGATGTGACCAGTCCTACACATAGACGCAGTTTGTCCTTCTCCTAATAGTCAGCCCTTCCCCCCCGGAGGGGTCACTGCAAGCTGACATTTACGAGGCCTGTTAATCTGTTAAGAGATTGATGAAGCCTCGTCGAAAACACCTCCTCTTTTCCTCCAAACAAATTACCCTGTTTTGAGTTTCACTTTTGAGCACTTTTTCACCTTACATAATTGGTTTACGAAAAGTAGATTTGTCAGTGTTTTCGTACATTCACACACCCTATGTCTGTTTATAAGTAGATACTTGCTTGTATATGTCTATTGTCCATTACACTCTGACATGTGTGCTGTGTTTATTATGTGCAGGGAGTTACACTCTGTACCTGCACTGCCAGGTCCTGTCCTGCACACAGACACACAGGCAAACTGAAGCCAGCTGGCTCTGCAGACTCTGCCATCTGTTCTGATTTATGTAAGACTATTAACCCTGGACTAGGTTTGCTCCCACTAGCCTGATAGTGTAGTGACGAAAAGAGAAGATATCTCCAACCCAGTATGTACGCCAGTGTTCGATGTGCATACAGGTTTGAACAACGTAGGGCCTTTGGTGGCAATATGTGATGTTGAAGAATATGTTAGCACTCGTTAGCACTTTGAGAAACATTGTGTTGAAAGCTGCTTATTAAGTAGGGGGATGTAGAACAATAACAGATGGTTAAATGGTCCGAGCAGTGTTGTTGAAAAAATATTTTAGTAATTTGCCTGCAAAATACATTAAGACATAAAAAAAAATCAAAACTCAGATATTAAGTTCTGGTTGCCATTAGTTGTTGATGTTCTTGCTTTTAAAGGGCGAATTCACAGATTTTCAACATATTCTTTATATTTCTGAGTTAAAGAGTGAATGTGTATGCATTCTAATAAACTTCCATATGCTAAATATATGTCTGGCTCTAGCTGCAAGAGTCCTCCAAATGATGTCATCTGCAAGAGCACGTCGACACAGACTACAAACACTGTAGTGTGAACAACCAGATGATATCATCTGAGCTAATCTGAGTTTATAATATTTAACTAAGGAGTCATATCATGACTTTGTGGCATTAACACTGCAGGATACCGTTCAGTACCTAACGGAAGCATGTTTTTCTGAAATAGTCTTAACAGCAACAGTGTTGAATTTGTTTCTGTTCAAACGTGAAATGCTATGGTCAAGATATTTAGGTTTTTGCCAACACAATTTAGACTATAATCTGCCCCCTAGTGAACAAGCTTGCACATATATGTAAGTATGTGAACAGTGGCTCTGGTTTTACGGCCGTTGTCTGGTTGTAGGCTTTGGTGTAGTATAGGGATGGCTCACAAATCACAGTTTTGAGGGTTTTTTATTTCATTTCCCATACTGTTAAAGTTGGATCACACTGTTCATGCTACACTGCAGATTCACTCAAACATTACAGAACAGATTGTTTGTTTCATCACAACCTGTAACTTCATGCAACATGCTACGCTTAACAATCATGTTCAGACATAATTAAATAAAAAACTCCTCATTTTATACCAAGGGTGCAGCAGCGTTGTAGCTAAGGTTAACTTAGCGCGCGAATTGTAGTCACAATGTTTGTGTCAGTGCTTGCTTCAGTGTGACAGGAGTGTCAGAGATGAAGTGCTAGAATGGCACGGAAAGTCTGGAAACCTCATGCCCCCCGTATGTTAGCATGTTGTTGACTTGCATTAAGGCTGGGGGGGAACACAGAGCGGTCAGGGGAGACGTATTTAATGCTTGTGAAGTAATGGGGCTGAATCAGCAGATAGCTCCACTGGGAGCTATTAGTCCCGACATGTGTCATTAACCCTTTCCCTGGCCTGAGCGCCACCCCCACCAACCCCCATTCCATTCAACCTGGGCCATGAAGACCAGAGCACTGCTTCAAGTAGTGCAGATAAAGTGAGGGGAAGGGTTTCAATCGGTGACAACGATACGCTCTTATTAGTGTTTCTCACTGTTTTGTTTTCAGCGTATCCTCATTATTCCGTCAGCGTGCTTTCAGTAAGTTATTTTTCAGCCGGAAAGTTTCTATAATCTGCTTCAGAGCAAGTTAAAATCAGGGTGTTTGATACAGTTAAAGTTGTGCTCCAAAAAGAAATTGATAATTTATTCTTAAAGGACGTTTGACCAAAAAGGTTAAATAAAAGGCTTGTGTTTGCAAAGTGGGAGAAAGGTATGTGTGAATCGTTTAAAGTATCTCATTTTCTGCATAAGTGGGTCACAGAACATAGTCTGATATTTATTTCTAATGTTATCCATACAGGCAAACACAATGTGCTTAAACAGTTCATATAGCTTGGGAAATCAGGTTGGACCTTTCACAGAAATGCTTGGATTCTACCATATTGTTTGGGTGTCGGTCATGAACAGCTTTTTTATATATTTAGTCTGTGGGGTTTAGGCTATACCCAGGCTTCTCTGAGAGACACGTTTCGTTAGAATTCTGTAATACAATTATTTTGACTAATCCAATGTTCACAGTGTAATTTAACATTGATTCATGGTCAATTTAAATTTGCAAAGTCTTTTAATGTCAAAGTGAAAATAAATCTTAGGAAAAAAAAAAATTAACAATAATCTAAAAATGAAAATAATTGATTGCACAACTATTCGCCTTCTTTAAAGTAACTCGTCATCACTGGTGCAGTCAGCTGGATACAGAAGTCCCTCAGTCGGTGAAGTGGAGATCACCTGAGTGGCCTGAATCTTCTCAAAGGTCTGTGGTATAAAAACACCTGCATGTGGTTAACTGGCATCACAGCAGAGCGATAGAAGTTACCTAGTGAATCCACAACTACACTGACAAAACAACAATCTGTGACGAGGTTATTGAAAAGCAGCAGTCACAGGATAGATACAAGAATATTTCCAAGTCATTGAATATCCCTTGGAGAGTACAGTTAAATCCACCTTAAAGAAATGAAAGGAATACCATACAGGCATAAATCTGTCTAGAGCAAAGCCCGGGCTTTACTGGCTGTGTCTTCCATCTCAGCAAAGAAACAAGTCGCCTCTTCATAGGAATCAGTGGGTTCCTGGTGGCCTCCCTCACTGGTCCTCTTGTTGCACAGTGGTTCAGTTTTTGAAGATGGCCTGCTCTTTGCAGATTGATACCTGTGTCATCTTCCTTTCATTGATTTTTTTGATAGATTTAAGTGTACTCAGAATTCAATGGCCTAGCACCGTGGCCTCACAACTAGAAAGTCCCCGATTGGTGTCTTAGCTGGTTGATGGAGGCTTTTCTGTGAGCAGTTTCCGTGTTCCGCCTTGTGGTTTTCCTTCTGGCACTCCATTTCCTCCCTGTCACATTTAGGGTAATTGGTGGCCATAGGTATGAGCGGCTGTCTGTCTCTGTGTCAGAGACAGACTGGCGACGTGTCCAGTGCGTACCCCACTGGTTGCCTAATAACAGCTTCAGACTGACAGCAGGATGAATGAAAATGCTGTTTTCACAGAGTTACTTGGAGGCTTCTTGAAGAGTGAATCGCCAGTAACTGGATCCTCCGCGTATAGTTGTGTGAACATTGGTGATATCCATTTAACCAACTACATGACTTTTGAAACTGCACCTGTGAGGATTTAGGTGAATGATTTTAACGGAGGTGAATACTTATGCGATCATTTATTTACAGGTTTTATTCATTTAGAATACTCTGTAGCATGTATTATATTCTGTAAGCTTCTTTCTTGGTTTTCTTTGCAGAGTGTGGTTCCTATCAGCTAATGGACTCCCCTCACTCCAGGTTTGCTGACTCAATTTAGCTGAGCTGATGCTATTATTCTAGAGGTTTACATACTTTTTCCAATATGCACTGAATCATGTATTCAATATAAACAAGAACAACACAATTATTTTTGTGCTATTAAGTTCAGTTGTGGAGTGATTTAAAAACAATCCAACCAAAAAGTAAGAAAGGAGCATATAGAAAAAGAGAGCCAGATGGTGCATTTAGTAACAAGTTTGAGGTTATTATTTGTGGCGTATTTGGAGTGAAACGGTCCTTGTCTTTCAGCCATCCTTTTTTTTTTTTTTTTTTTTTTTTTTATTCCAACCTTTTTGCAGGCCTCCCCATGTTGGCTGTGGCAGGAGGGCAACAATAGGGAAAAGGGGCAGGCCCACACCACCTGCTAGTCTTAATGGTAAACATATGTCAAAAAATGCAGAGAGTAAGGAGGAAGAAAGCAGGAGGGACAGGGCAACCAACTTCTCGAAGAGGCTCTAGTTCATAGATTATTTGTGTTTCTGAAATGCGCCGTATGTGCAAATGTGCAGTTGTATGCAAAACTGCACAAGCCCACAGTAGGATGCACTCTGCAAACCAGAGGCCGCGCGTCATGCCGTAGGTCCGCCCTGAACCAAAAAATAGAGCCTAGAGGACTGTTTTCATATTGTTCTGTGTGCTACGAAGACGTGCCAAAGTCATTTTACCAGTTCAGCTCAGCACAGCAGGGTTTGACACCTACATGCAACTAACGTCTGTGCGTCTGAGTCACATTAACACATACATGTCAACACACTCAGGATGCATGTGTGGGCGTTTTGCTGGGTGCTCAAAGTGATCATCACAAGTAAAAGACTTGGTCTCCTGCCGTGAAACTAGTACATGTGTGGGCGTGTGTGTTTCTGCCTGCGTCACACTTTTACCTGCACAGCCATGCATTGCTGCTTTATGTATGCAGTCTGTGTTTACTGTATAAGCTCATTGTAAGTTTGAGGGGTCTCCCCCTCTTTCCTCCGTGCTTCACCTTTAGAACTACACGTCATGTCTGACACCTTCTCTCTGGACACAAAGCTGCCCATAATACACAGACCTGGTTGAGTGACCAGAGACAGAGTGGACTTCCATATCCCCCTTCTCCTTCTGAAATCTTCACTTTGGCCTTTTTTACACTCTTTGTGCAGGCACTTGCTGCTCTTTATTCTTCTTTCTGCACAGATCTTGAATTTTGTTCCAGCCTGGCCCAGCAGAACTGCTTTTGGCTATAATAAAACCAGTTTCCAAATAAACAGCCACTGACTGATTCTCTTTTCCCATTTCTCAATCTCTTCTATTTTTCCTGTCCCTTGTAATAGTTCGTCCTCACCTCATGCACCTCTTTTTTTTATCAACCTCAATCTTTTTTAAGATCTAAAACACCAGTCTGACTGTGTTTTATATATATATATATATATATATTGCAGAACGATGATATAGGTACAGTTCCCTCCAAAAAATATTAGAATGACAAGGATAATTCATTTGTATTTGGATGTTCACTGGATTTGAGTGTAGGATTTATATGAAGAGAATCATTACGGAGAAACATTAAACAGCATAGAAGATATCAGGTATGTTCCGTGCTTGTAGAACTAATGCATTGAAATGGGATGTGTTTCCAAGTTTGCAATAACTGCATCAAGTGTGGGACTTACTGACATCACCACGACATTGTTGGTGTCTTCTTTTTTTTAAGCCTAAGCTTTTGGGGTGTCTCCCTTCAGCCTATTCTTCAGCGGGTGAAAATCATATTTAAATGGCTTCAGCGCTTGTGATTGACACGAGCAATTTAAAACCTTACACCATTTCTCTCTGAAGTCCTTTGTTGAGTTGGCAATATGTCCAAATTGTCTTTGCAATGTCTTGTTTCCTCCTCTTTTCTCAGATTTAAAATCCCTTTTTCCTTATTAATATTTTTATGCTTTTTTAATAATTACAGTCTTCAGATTGAAAAACCCAAAGCTAAAGACTGGTCAAAAAGAACTGTGCTCCTCTATGCTGTATGTCCTATTGGGGTGTGAGTAACATCTAATGGAAGCTGAACTTCTTTACTTTGGTCTGATATTCATTCTGATATTTGCTGTTCTCAAATAATATCAGCTGGTACATAGCAGGCATGTTAAGAAATAAGAATTGTCAGCACCAATTTATAGATATGAGTCTTGAAACATAGGTGTTGTCCTTGACATGCATGTGTATGTGTTTCTGTTTTCATACAAACATGACACTATATATTATTTAAATAATAGTTTCGATTTTTTTTTTTATCTGTCCAATCCAAACAATATTATCCTTCTTGTTGTAATGAGGAACAATTTGCTATTTTCTGTTGGCCAGTTTCTGTAAGCAAAGCTGTCAGTACATCTCAGCTCTTCGCGAGTACAGAGAGACTGAATATTTTTAAGAAAGACAGATTAAGGAAGGAGAGAACTTGCATCTGAGTAACAGCCGTATCCATTGTCTACCTCTGCTTGGCCAGTCTGTCTGTCTCAGGAGAGCCACAGTCCCCCCGTGTCCCATACTCAGACACCGGCTGACATGTCTGACAAGCCAGAGAAGTTTAACGTCTTTTACACGTATGTGCACACACCTTCAAAAAATATTAGCACACTTGATGAAAATGTGAACTCATATTTCATTCTTTGTTTGCTTTTTTCTTATTTTCCTCCTTCTAATCTACATGCTTCCTCACACACAAACAAACTACATAAACAGGGACGCTCATGTGCAAATATGCTGCACTAACACAAGGACTACACCCCTCTCCCCCTTCCACAGACACACACATCCTCACTGGTGTGCCGGCCGGCCCTAGAAGGAGTCAAATGGCTCAATGTGTTTAAAGCATTAGGTAAGCGTGGGTCCAGCAGTGCTCCCTGGGATGATATCATATGTCCTGCTTCATTACAGTATACATTCAGCTGCATCTCTGAACCGCCATCTATCCATCCCTCTCTCTTCCAACCCCCCCAGCCTGTTTTAAGAGAGGGCCATCTTAATGTCTTAGCTAAAGAAAGGAGGAACTCTCTCATTATTGTATAAGTTGTCCCAGTCCACTTCTCACTATATCTTATTAAAGAGGCTAATTCATATTACCAGATTTACAAATTTTAAAAAAGGGAGGAGGGAAAAGGCATTAAAAAGCAGTAAATTTAATAAACTGCCCTTGTCCAAACTGTTGTGCAGGTCTAATTTTCCCTTCATTATACAGTTTAGGGTTATGTTACATTGAAACTACATAATGTTGAGGATGCAAACTTTGCATCAAAGGTTGCATCTGCTTTGAAAAGTTGATGATGAAATAAAAACATTATGTTGATGGAGAAAAAATCTGTTTTGCCGTTACAAAATGTGGGGGTAATAATTGCACAACTACAGGAGATGTGGTGACAAAAAGCAGTTAAGCAGAGTGTGTGTGTGAAAGGTGTCAGACAGACAGACAGACAGACAGAGAGACCAGACCAGAAAGATCAGAGTGGTGGGACTGTAACCTGCAGCCTGCCGACTGTTACCTCTACACTCGTCAAAGGCAACGGAAAAGAAAAATCCCTCCTCACATCCCACAGCTGCACATGTGTGCAAGGTAGCAAACATCCCAAGGCCTTTTCCACAAGTTTCACCACAACACTTGGCCAAGCACCACACTTGTGTCTCCACTGTAGGCAAATAAGCAGGGCTACAATAACAGTACTTTTCTAAATTCATAGTGAGCTTACAGTATGAAGGCCTGTATTTGTACGGATGGTCACAGCTGAGAATCCAGCCAGTGCAGAAAAGCCTGCAACTTTCAATGAAGGCAAGAGGGAGGTCAAAGAGGGGACGATGGTGGTTGAAGGGGGTACGGTGTCAAAACCTCGGCACCATTTGTAACAGCAATGCCAAGTTTGCACAGCAAGCGACAATAAACAATATTTGGATGAGATAGAATCTCCGTGTTCTTGGCTTGTGAGTGCTCATCCTGGAAAATAACAAATCGGAAAACTTGTAGCTGCTGGTGTGTCCAGGCTGTCTCAACTGATTCATTTTTGAATCAAAGCACAAGAGTGACTTTTTGTCATGATACTCCACAGAGGACTTCAGGGACAGGAGTGTGGAAAGACAATAGTTAGAGCAGGAAAAAAGTTGTTCTGGAAACAAACAAAAAAATAAAAGCATTATGCAGAGAAAAGGGGGAATACCTCCAGGAAACAGGCTGCATAACTCTCAGTTATGTCTCTGAGTCTTGCCTGTGCAGCACAACAGGCAAAAAAGAAAACACCTTGTTGTCTCCTAATTTTCGTTTGCTCCTTTTATCGTTCTACTTTTTTCTCGGGCTCTACCCTTTTCAACCAATTTTCTTCAAAAAAAAGAAAAAAATGCAGAATCTTGTTAGCCATTTTGGCTTCAGTTTCAGTGTTCATATATAACCCTTCTTTTTCCTCCCTGTACTCCTGCTTTCTGTGTATGTAATAGATGAGGATAGCAGAGAGTATGTTTACGAGCACGAGTGCAGGACTTGGCAGGGCCGAGCACTCCTTCAGTGTCTCACAGTTCATCACAGCTCGGTGACTGATTGACTAGGCCTCTGTCTTTCTCGCAGGGTTTACATTATTTGCGCGCTCACTCGTACACTCTCGCCGCTTCTCTTCTCTAAGCTTCTCGTTGTTTCTAGTTCCTAAGCTGCCCCCCAGGTAATTGTTTAAGACTGTAGATAAATATCTGTAGCCATTAACCACAATGTTCTCTTGCTCTTGCCTCTCTCTCACTGCCTTGCACCTTCCTCTCAGTGGTCCTATGCATTAGAGAAGCCCGACACATCCAGCCTGTTCGGTTTGGCCTGGTCTGCAGATGGCACCCAGCTGGCCGGGGCCTGCGGTAATGGGCATGTCATCTTTGCTCATGTGGTGGAGCAGCACTGGGAATGGAAGAACTTTGAGATCACCCTCACTAAGAGAAGAACCATGCAGGTACAAACAGAGCCATGCACACATACACATGCAAGGGTTTTTTTAAGACTTAAATCTGGTCAGTTTTCTGTTAGTGACAGGTTTTTAGTCTGCGCTCTCCTTTTCCCGGTTTCTCGTTCGCATTAAAAGATTTAAAGGTGTTTTTCTTACATAAGCAGCAACAACTTGGATAGGGGAAAAGTACCTGTTGGGTTTCTGACTCTGCAGTAGCAACCATGACGTGCTACTGAAACGTTGGCAAAACGGTGAATCTGCATGACTGAAATTGCCAACAATGACGAAAAATCCATCCGGGCGTGCTGTTTATCATCGCCAATGCTGCCGTGCATCTCTCACATTGCCCTGTCTCCTTAATACTCAGGGAAGACACGGCAGTTCTTCATTTCACTGTAGGTATATTCCATCCTAGTCCCTCTACCAATCTTCAGAAGATCCTGGCAGCAGTAGCTGAGTTATGCCACTTAAAAGACTCTCACTTTTACAGGAGACGAATAACACGACAAAAGTTGTGAAATATTTGCTTTGTGAGAGCCAACTGTGTCTGCACGTGTCTGTGCACACTGCATGGATACTTAAGTTGGCCGAATGGCCATCTTCAGGAAGAGGCCTGCTGGTTCTAAACTTCCATCTAACAGTTATTGAGGCACTGTGCTCCCGGGAACACTCAAAGCTGGAAATTGTTTTATAATCTTTCCCCGAACTGTGTTTACAGTGCCACCGCAAAGAGTGACAGTACCTTTGTGAATAAGTTTTTGATTTTCAATACTGTCACAAACCCAGGAACACAAAGTGGGCTTTTAACTTTGTCAACCCGAGTTGTTGAATAAAGCAGTAAAATATGTAATAAAACAGGAGTCTACAACAAAATAAAAAAGGGGTGTAAATTCCTCTTGAAGCATAACAATAAAAGAACTGCAGCGCCATAAGAAGAGATGAATAATTGCTATATATAAAAATAAAGACCTCCCAGGCCATAGCTAGTTGTGGCCATATATTATCGTAGTGTGCCAGTGTGCGGCCCTATAGTGACAATGACCAGCCTGTATAGCTGCCTACCTCGCCCCACGTTCTTTACTGTTTAAACTCAGGCGAACCACACAGCTACACACGCAAAATATTATACAGGGTCAAAGACATATACATGTGCCAACATATATGTGCACTCATTTGCTATAGACATCTTTACGAAGTGCAGTTTGTGTAAACCAAACAAAGTCAAGTCATCAGCCATTTATTTTTAGCTTTGCAGGCGCTTTTCTGTCTCTCTCCTCCCCCTCTCCTCCTCGCAGTCCGTTTTAACAGCGCACATCTGCCAGTGGTTTGTGAATCAGCCAGCTAAATTTACCACCTTGCGGTCAAATGTTTTTTATTCCTGGTTGTGTTGCATGTAAATTTGGCTTGCTGAAGGGAGTGGAGGAGGAAGATTTGTAAAGCTGTAAAAATAACCCCACCTTTCACCTGGTGCTGGAAAAGGCCCTTTCATTCATTCACAGGCAGAGCTAGAGGGAAGTATTTGTTCTTGCAGGTGAAAAAATGACTACCAACCACTGGTTGCACACACTTAAAACAGTAAAATCTGCTTTCTCTGACCACAGTTGCCCTACGTATACTTGGATATACTGTAGACAGTTTCCTGTGTATATTAAAAATAAATACACTCCACTGTGTAAGCAACTGTGTTCAAACCTCTGTTAGTAAAGCCAATGTTTCACACCCCCCCCCATTTCCTTCTGTTTTCTAAGGTACGGAATGTGATGAACGATGCAGTGGATGTACTGGAGTTTAGAGATCGAGTCATCAAAACCTCTCTGGCGTACGGTCACCTAGTGGTCACCACTTCTCTCCAGTGCTATGTGTACAAGTGAGTAGCTCACTTCTCCTCTTCTCTTCAGGATAATCCTCCGAGCCAATTGAAATACAGTAAATCAACATTCCGTGCCATGTTGCTAGAAAACGTTGGCACTAAAAAAATAAAGCATTAAAGCTATAAATGCCGGGCGGACAAATGGAAAATACAAACTATTAAGGTCAGTTGCTGAGTCCTGTTAGACTGATTTTTTTATCCAGAGCATACAATTTTGAATATGGTCAGTAATTTGACATGCCATTGCTACTTTTACACATGAAGGACTTTGCAAGGGCTTTGCAGTATCATAATTTGCATGAACAGTGTTTATTCTTCACAATTAATTTGTTTTAGGCATTGACTATCACTGCACCCTTCTGTGCTTGAGCTCATATTTGTTGCCATTTATATATTGCTTAATTTTATTGATGCCCTTTTGACTTTCTCTTTTTCTTCTGGTTTCTGTGGTATTTTCACCGTTCAACACGTAGCACTTTGTTACTAGATGCCTGTGTTTTCATAAATTTTGTTGTGTGTTTGTGCCGTTCAATCGTGGCAGCTCCAGAAACTGGAATACTCCCCTCATCTTTGACCTTAAGGAAGGAACAGTCAGCCTCATCGTGCAAGCCGAGAAGTGAGTCTCTCTATTCCAGAAGCAGTGCAACAAGAGGGAAAACAAGCTGTTGGATCATCTGTCAGCTTCTCTAATGCTTCATTACTCTGTCCTGACCACTCCTCCAGCATCTAACCAAGCACAAACACACACACACACACACACACACACACACTGTGCTGTGCTCTAGCTTAGCCCATCCTGTCATACAATAAGGCTGAGAGTGAAACCACTGGGGGAAATTAGATTAATATGGAGTATCTCTTGTGCAATACTCCAGTGTAGAGTCCCCGACACTCAGCATGGAGCTAAACACATTACTAGCCACTCACAATTGATTTGATGACTTTGCTGAGTAATTTAATACTTTGTTAATGTTTAAATTACCTGCTTATGTCAGTTCATTAAATTTGATCATCTCTTCATTGTCATTGTTTTTCTTTTTAACATTTTATCTATTTCATCTCCCGCTTTGCTCTCCTTTTACCCTCCCCATGCTACCTTCTCACGTACGCACGCCACACTTACTCCTCTCTTATTCGTTGTATCCTCTTGTCTCTGCCACTCAGACATTTTTTGCTTGTGGACGGAGCAGGACTGTATACTTTCTCCTACGAGGGTCGACTCATATCCTCTCCCAAGTTCCCCGGTATGCGAGCAGATATCCTAAATGCCCAGGCTGTCTCACTTAGTAATGACACCATTGCCATCCGACACAAGAGTGACGAAAAAGGTAAGGTAACCACAGATCAAACAAAAATGCCACTGATAGGATCGACTGCACTTTCACTACTTTGTGTTCCTTCTTCCTCATCAGTCATCCTTCTTTTTGACGTCCTGACTGGGAAACCCCTTAGCGATGGGAAACCCCTGACACATGAGGTACGTAATCTTTCAGTTTTATATAGTGATTGTTTGTTGAAGGTGCAACTCAGTCATTTTTTTTATTTCAGTGTCTCCTGGGCGGCATAGTGTTGGAGTGGTTAGCACTGGTACCTCACAGCTAGAAGCTCTCTGCTTCAAATCCCCACCCAGATGTGGCCTTATTGTGTGGAGTTTGCGTGTGCTTGCGCAGGTTTACTCCTTGTTATTCCAGTTTTGTCCCATAGTCCAAAGACACGCATGTTAAATTAACTGGTGACTCTAAAGTGCCGTAGGTGTAAATGTGTCTGTGGGTTTACTGTATTTTTGTGTTGGCCCTGAGATAGACTGGCGACCTGTCCAGGTTGTACCCTGCCTCTTGGCCAAGACAGCTGGTATAAAATCAACTTTGTTTGGGAACTTTGATTCAAACCTTTTTTAGCTTTCTACATTGCACCATTTATGTTGTTCCTTAGCTTCTCTGCCCTGTCTCCAATTTGTAGAATACCAGAAGTTTTTGACAGAAATATTGTACTGTAATATCTGAAACATCTAGTCCCCCACTGTCTTCTGTATGAGTCAGTTGTTGAAGATGCTAGTTTCGAGCTGTAGCTGAAGGTAGTGGCTATTTTTTGCCCTGATGACTCAACAGGCTAAGTTTCATCGAAACAGACCTAGATGTGGGGAAGAGTCCTTTCAGAAGAGGTGTCTGTGCTAAAAATATACTAACACATATCCAGAATGGGGAGAGACAATAAGGGCAAAGCAAGGGGATGGGGGAAGGGCTTTGGAGTCAAGCTAAGAGGACAAAAAGAAGGAAAGAATTAGAAGAGAAGGAAAAGAAGTCGAGGTAGCAGCAGTTACTGTTTGTCAGCATGGCTTTGTCTGCCAGTACTCCACAGCCCCAAGACTCTGCACCAAAGCCAAGTGGCTCAGGCCAAAAACCCACACAGGTTCACACACAGACACACACACACGCTCTTAAATACCCGCTCAATATCTCTCGGTCTCTCGCACGTACACACACACACACACACACTTGGCAGAAATGCTGCTAGGTCACAGTATAAAACCACTCTCCCCCTTTTTCTTTCTTTTACAGTTTTTTGTCGTCCATCATTCACTCCTTTGTTCCCTCTTACCTTTGTGCTTTTGTGTGTGTGTGTGTGTGTGTGTGTCTCTCTCTCCATATTTATATGTAGCTGGAAGTGGTGGAGATTGCGCTGGACCAGTGTGGCCCATCCACTGAAAGAAAAATTGCTCTGATAGACAAGAACCGTGACCTTTACTTGACTTCCGTGCGTCATCTTGGACGAGAACCCAAAATCTGCAAAATTGGTGAGACATGGAGGAGGGAACTCCCTATCGCAGTCACTGCAGTGACTCTTTAATCCACATGTAGAGCTAACACTGGATGAGCGGTATCTGTGTCTTTTGTCCCGTAGGTAGCATGGTTCGCAGTATTGTATGGAACGATGTTGCTAACATCCTTTGTGGAATCCAAGACAACCAGTTCACAGTGTGGTACTACCCAAGCGTTGTCTTCACTGACAAGGAGCTGCTGCCAAAAACACTGTACATAAAGGATAGCAGGTAGACACTCACAGTCCTTTTGTTGTCACGTACGTATGTTCTGGTGTTTTACAGAAGTCACGTTAAAAATAGAAGCATACCAAGCAGTGTCTGACGGTTTTCATGCGAGCTTTAAACTGGCATAGAGGAGAAGTGGTAGGGAAAGATTAGAAGAGGGATGGAAGAAGCTCTTTTTGGGTCTTCCAGCTCATTCTCTAGGGTACAACACATAGTTCTTTAGACAATTCTTTTTGCCAGCAGCTGTCTGACTGTACAGTAATTCTTGCCCAAAAGTGCTCGGCTGTGGCCAGCACAGGAGGTGCTAAGGGAGAGCGCGGGCTCCTTCTATACAGGCAGCGTTGGACTGCTTTTGCATGATTCTGCTACTCGAATCTGAACATGGGGTTGTACCAGTTCTTGAACTGTACTTGCTGTGTGGTTCTTTTATTTTGTTCTCCATCTGTAGTGGTTTTATGTATTAATGTTGTTAATCTGTACACTTTTTGTATCCTGAATCATTCGGCTCAGACATCACACAAACACGTTTTGCAATTGTAGAGTTCTTATTTTAGCACACGAGATCAATTTCAGTTGCTATTTTTCAGTTGTTTTGATAGTACTATTTTGGTGCTTCTGCAGACAGATTTTATCATGGGTGTCATCACACTACACACCTAGTGGTAAGAGCTAATAGATAAACAAATACAAGTCCTCGCTTCTAAAAGTGTGTCTAGGTTTTAAAGACGCTTATGATGGAAAGCAGCTCGGACCACGTGCTGTGCAGGTTACAAAGGCAGCACTGTCACTGTGTTATTTCATCGCTTTAGCAAAATTGTATGTGTGTTGTGCTCGCACACATTACTCTTTGTATTTGTCCAATCCGTCATCCTGTATTTTTTACAATGTTAAATCAGTTTGGCTGAGTTACACTATAGTGAAAAGCTATTGAACAGTCAGATTTTTTTTTCATACTTGCATATAGTCTATAGTTGCAAGAAAAGCAAACAGTGAATGTTCCATTCTGGCTTTTCTGTGATTAAAAAAGCTGTCAGGATGTGGTTATATATGTTTGTTCTAACTGGTGTGTGTGTGTGTGTGTGTGTGTGTGTGGGTATTTGTGACTTTCAAAGTGAGTTCAGCTGTGCACCCCACATTCTGAGCTATGTTGGCACCAAAGTGACATTACGTCAAGGAGATGGTTCACTAGTGTACATCAGTGTACCTCCGCACCCAGGCCTCCTTCACGAATACTGCATGTCTGCACGTTGGGAGGATGCACTGCACTTGTGTCGCTTTGCCAAGGTAACTTATACTGAACACTATACATTATCGTCGTATCTCATTTAACGGATCAGCTGCCCTATTTATTAGTTTGATTGTTTAATAGATAGATTATTAGAGAGATAGATAGGCAGGCCCGTCCCCATGGGGGGATCCGTGGGCAGCCACAGGCAGTGCCCGGGGGGTTTGAGTTGAGTAACTGAGGTGCCCGAGCTGAGATTTTAACCTTCTGCATCCTGAAGCCTGATGTTCTACCCATTAAGCCCCCAGGCCGCTCATGAAGCATGTTAAATAGAATGTCGAGAAGCAAGCAGCAACTTAAAGGAGGCCTTCACTGATTTTTAATTAGCTTCCTTTGGATCTAGTTTGACTAGTGCATGTAAAAAATGCAATTAAGCTTACCTCTGACTCTGCTATATTGAAATATCTGTCTACTTCTTGCTAAACAATGGCTCCAGGTGACATCACTTGCAGGAACCAGCGGTGCCGATTATGTTCTCTTGTTTCTCATAATAATGCTCAACCTACTGGCCCAGAGCCCCCACAGACAACATAATCTGAATCCCAAATGATGAAAATTTCTTCCGGGTGAGGTCATCTGGAGGAGTTTTTCAGCTCGAAGGAGAGAAATATTTTGATATAGGGAAGTCAGAGGGACGTTTAATAGCAGTATTGTACATTTACACCGTAAACTACAGTCATAGAAAGCGAGATAAAAACGAGTGAATTCACCCTTTAAGGAAGAGGCAGCTACCACTTGACTGTGTGTGTGTGTGAACGAAAGTGAGACAGAATCTCAAGTAAGAAGGTAATGGACAGGTTTATGGGACCAGACCAGCAGGCTTTAATTAGCCTTCAATTAGCCTGGTGACACCATTTACCGGATTTAGCCCCCCCCCCCCCCGACCTTGCTCATAAATACACACACCACTGCATGCATGTGTAAACTGCACGCAGTGTGAGACTGTCTTTGCTTGGGCGATGATGCAATAACCGCAGTCCCAGAGAAATGGCCGCTAGTAGCAAAAGGGGGGACAAAGGATGGAGAGAGGCACTGGGTTTAAGTGCTTTTTCCTTACCCCTTCCCCCTCTACTTCTCGTAAGAGTTTGGTGGAATTGTGGCTTTTCCCAGAATCACAGTTGTCGTTGTCAGGAAGCCCTCACCTGATAAGAGTTGTTACACGAAGCGTCTTTAGAGCCCACAAAAAGCCATGTATATATTCTGTAAAATAGATGAAATTTATATAGTAGAATTGTACAATCACTCCAAAGAAAGATTTCTCTCAAGTTGTGAAAGGTAGTGAAGTTTTTGTTTGGAGTGTGACCTGAGGCCGTGGCTGACTCCCTTTGTTTGTTTCCGGGAGTGTTTTCCAATTACAGCGGTTTGTCTTGGTGATGGACATCGATTAAAGGGGGGAAGTTACACAGGGGCAACTCTAGTGTGAAGTTGGTGGTTAAGGCCTCGTTTGAATGAACGCAGCTGCACGGAAAAAACTAATGACACATTTGTTTAGATCCACAGATGTTGTGTTTAACAAATGTTTTTGTGTGTCACGCGTGTTCCCACGTGACTATATAGAGGTCTGCCCCAGTTTGAGCTGGACACAAAGGGGCCTTTAAAGACCCTGTAATATCCTGTCCACGAGTCTCTTCACACACAGCTCAACCCACTGCCATTTCCGCCATCCCTTATCATGCTGTGTCACATTCTACGTCATGGCTGCCTAGATTCGAGACATTGGTCATTTAATGATGCTTACGGCCTCTGATCCTCTTTCTGATAGGAGCAGGCTTTATGGGCATGTCTTGCTGGTATGTCAATGGCATACAGGGAGTTGACTACAGCAGAGATGGCCTACGCCGCCATTGGAGAGGTAAAAGCTTGGTTAGGTACACACACATTTAAATTCCCTTAAACTTCAATCATTGTAACAGAAGTCAGTGACTCTGTATAAGGTAACTCATCGACAGTTTTCTTTTTTCCACTTTCTGCATGTGGTCTTAATTTCTTCTTACAGTTACCTATGGTGGAGTACATCAACTTTATAAAGGAGCAGCCATCGAGGGAGTCGTCGTTGGCCCACATGCTGTTGTTCAGTGGTCAGGTCCAGGAAGCGGAGGCCACACTGCTGCAAGCTGGTCTCATCTACCAGGCCATACAAATGAACATCGACCTTTTCAGCTGGGAGAGGTACAAATCAGTGTTTGTCTTTATGAAGGTACATCCAGAATGAATTTGGCCTCATGGGGCTTATTTATGGTAAGGCCAACATTAGGTTTCACTAAGACATTTGTTCATCTTTGCTATCTTGTCTCCAGGGCGCTGGAGCTGGCAGTCAAACACAAAACCCATGTAGACACTGTGCTGGCCTATAGGGCGAAGTTCCTACACAAACTTGGTCGGAAAGAGAAGAATAAGCGATTCCTGCAGTACGCTGAGGGGGTAAGTTGGAGCAGCCTGTTAGCTGTTAAGGGATTTGGAAAGCCATCACTATGGATGCTTTTTCAGCAGTACACGTTGTCTTCTTGCCTTTGTTTCCCTGTGGTTATTAGCTGTTTATGCACTGCTTATATGCTCTGAGTGCCTAAGTTGAAAGAAAAAACATGGGAGGTAGTTTTGTGCCTAACTGTGACCAAGTTTAGGGGAAGGAAAACATTAGCCAACACTTCCCATGTGACCCCTGCTGTTATTAATGCTATACAGTTAAAAATTAAAATACTGTGTCTTGTTTGATTTCACCTTGTCCTCCTTTCTTTCTGCCAGGTTGAGGTGGACTGGGATAAAATCCAAGCGAAGATAGAGATGGAGTTGTCTAAAGAGAGAGAGAAAGCTGCTAACGCCTCTGTAAGGAGCAGCGTGGCCTTCCGACATTAAAGTTTTCAAGGCCGCTGTCTAAAATTTCAGCGTTGCCAGAATTTATTTCCACGTGTATTTGACATTTTGTGAATATTAGGTTGTTTGCCTTCGCCTCAGGGTTATAGAAATGTCCATACTTTGTGTACAGCATCCACCGTTACTTTGCAACTACATTTACTGCAAATAAAAGCAAAAGGGAACATTCGGGAATGTGAAAAGTAGTAGGCCATGAAGAATATGACGCTTTGACTTACACTACAGCTCTGTGGCATATGCTGTGTAATATAAAACATTTGCACATTGTGCATGGCATTCTGTCAACGTGGGTGGATGATTAAACTTCGGATAAGAGTATCTCTATTACTCAGCAATACCAATATGGCCTGTCTGTAGTATCAGCGCTTGAATGATTTCATTGTGTCAAGTTTAGAGTTGATTGTTATCTTTTTCCATTTGTCAGAATGAACTTGACATACTCATGCCACGTCACGCACAGTTGTATTGCTTTGTTTTTCTCAGCGATATTTGACATTGTATGTTTACATGGGTAGATATTTTTACAGTTGAATATTCAGAATGTTGCCTTCTGTAAACACTGAAAAGAATGTCAGTTATTAAAGGAAATGGAAACCATGTATATTATGCCAAAATCTTTTACTTTCTCTGCGTGTGTTTTTAAAAAGTCGTAATGCTTCACTGATTTTACACAAACATCGCAGTGTATTTTTACAATGTTATGTTTAAAGCTTTACACATTTACCCCAGAAGGTTTTTCAGGGTGTATTTTTTTATTTTACTTTTTTTTTGGGGGGGAAGGGGGGTTTCCAATAAATCTCCAGTATTTTCTTCCTTTTGAGTTATTCTTGATTTCCTTTTCTGCTGAGGTGTGAAACCAACTGCTTTCCATGCAGCTGGTTGGCAGAAGGCCAGGGCATCAGCGGCCCATTATAGCCTATCCATCTCCTCTAGTGGTGGTCCAGGAAGGATAAATGAAGGAGAAGATCCATCTCTGGGCTCTGAGCAACAGCTGCTGAACCATATCGTGAAGAATTCAAGTGATATGGTGGAAAGCGAGTAGCCACAGAATCTACAACACGAGGGAAAATATTATCTGCGGGGCTCATTTTTCTTTTTTTCTCACTTTTAGCCATCTTTCGGCTGCCTCTCACTTACTTTCTCCTGTTTTACTCTCCCATGTGCTTTCTTTTCAGGCCTACCGACTGTGTGATGTCCTACAGTCCTCCAAAACAAACACCATTAATCTATGAAAAGACTTATCAGAGAAGGCTCAGGTTTCACATGCATTACTGATAAGAGTGGCCACACACACACTCTGAAAACAAGAGAATAGAAAAGTCAGACTTCCTGGCCTTAACTTCCTTCAAATACTAAATGATACCATGCTTTCATCTAACCACAGAGCTGTACACCCATATTCAATGACCAGCAAGTTCTCATATAATAAATGAATGGCCAAACACTGCAGCTCCTGCCAAAAATACACTTCCTGGATGTAATGTAGAATTTATGAGCAGAATAATGCTCATTGATTTGACCTTTATAGTTGATCTATTCTTTGGCCTACTGAGTAATAGAATAACTGGATCTCTGGCACAGATTCTAATATTGCTTACACCAAATCTATTTTGTGTGTGTGTGTGTGTGTGAACTTTGTATTTCCCTGTGTGCATGTCTGCTATGTTCCGGCTGTGTCTCCCTCATTGGATTTTGTACATTTAAAATTCTACTGCACTGTAATTTGTAATGCGTGGATTTGAGGAAAACAAAACCAACTATATCATTGTTCTCTCTCTCTCTCTCTCCTGCCGGGGGACGTCCCGGCTGTATAGTATCTGATTAAAGTTTAATGCCAGGAACCGTAGCAGGCTGGTCATGCCCTCTGCTCCCAAATTCACTGTTATGGTTTCACAGTGAACTGCAATTGCGATGAAAAGAAGAGCGAAGCATGTGCACCTCTGATGCCCTGAGAAGCTCTCATACACAGCTTCATCCACCTTAGGGTAACGTCCTCCACCTCAACTAGCCATCAGTGGGTTTTGAGCGTGGACTTAATGCTTCTAAGTGCAAACTCCATCCACCCACAAAGTTCCCACTGGAAAGGAAAGCCATCAGTGTTGACTGCTGGCTTTGCCATCATGGTCTGGCAGTACTGAATTACATAAGCCACCACAATCACACTCAGACTTTTAGTGTCAGGAGCATTAGAAGAGATCACGGTCTCTAATTGTAAAGTCGAGTTCTGCGGATTCAGATGCTTTAGCAGCAACTTCTTATTGTGTATTTTAATAACCAAATATTTGACACTAATTGAAGTTTTATTATTGTGGTGAATGAGAACGGTTTGATATGCAGTCTGTTATTGCCCTGTCCTAATTAGTATGCATTGATTTGCTGATTGCATACAACCAGTCTGGAGCCTCTGATGAATGAGTGTAGTGGATTTGAAAAGGTGAGACTCGCCGCTTGCTTTACACTTGCTTATACATCATTAAGGAGGCAAATGAAGCTGCACAGTTTCTACAAGTAAACACATTAGTCTATTTAGTGCCACGGCTAAAGAGATGAGGCTGATATCATTCTGATTAGAGCTAAAACTATTAGTTAATTAGGCAACTTACAGGAAATTATAGCCACAATTCCCATTATAGCTTAATTATTTAGCGCATTTGTCAAAATCTCACTTGCAGGTCTTCAGAGCTGAATATTACATGCTGCACTGTTGTTTCAACAAAACAAACAATTTGAAGATATCATCTTGGACTATGGGAACCTGTGTTGGGCATTTTCCACTACAGCACATGACATTTTACAAAGCCAAATCACATTTGATAACACAGGTGATCGTTGCTCACACGACCTAATGGAGTTTATTATCTTTGGGTTTCGCTCAGCATCTTCCCTGCCTGGGCTGCAGAGAAGGCCAAAGTGTAGCTGTTAATGTCAAAGTTTTGTTTAAAGACAAATGAGCCTTTTCAGTGTTATAATGCAATGAGACATTTTAATGGACTGTTAATGGCAAATGTACCTGTAGCTTTAGTCCAGGTAAACAGGCCATTAAGTCTAATGCAATGTGCGTTTTTCAGTTTCTAGCAGCAATCGAGACTCTTCTAGTCAGACATTCAAATTAGGACAGTTATTGTCAGCGCACAAGTGGATCTGATCGCATTCTGCATCTTGAGGCCACTTTGCCAGAACAAAGAAACTCCTGCCTCCTGTCTCAGCATCATGCAGGTTTCCTGTCACTCGTCCCCCCTTTTGTCTTTTCCTTTGCATTGCCTGAGCTGCACAGCATTAGTTCTGCTTGGAACAGCACTTGTGAACTTGTCTGACATCTTATCATCAAAAAACAACTTTGTTCCTTGGCAGCCTCCAACATATCAGCACGCCAGCAGTAATCTCTGCCATTGTTTTTTGGTTCTCAATTTAGAACCTGGAAGGCACTGATACTTGTAGCCTCAGGCAGCAGGGCTCCCAGGATCCGCATTTGTAAAAATTGCACTTCTGTGCCAGTGGCTTTTAGCCTTTGCAGTATAGATATCAGACATGGCTCAGGTCACTGATAAAATGCTCATCCATCAGCTCCTGGTGAGGTGTGAGTGTGTGTGTGTGTGTGTGTGTGTGTGTGTGTGTGTGTGCCATGGGAGCCCATGTTGCTTTCATGCTGATAAGGAACAAATTAAAAGGCTTTAAAGTTGCCTGATAGAAACATGTGCCTCGCAGAGCCTTGGCATTGGTATTCGACCCCTTCGCTCCTTGTCCCAGCCCACAGTGCAGGTTAGTGAGGAGCAGTCTTCCTCCTTTTCGGATGCAAATCGAAAGAAGAATGCGTGAAAGAAGAGGAGGTCCCGCGGAATATTTAGCATTAGGAATGAGAAAAGGGCGAGAATTTGACGTGTCACGGTGCCACTTAAAATTGAGGTGCCGAGGTAAAACTTAATGCGATTGTGCCAGAGCCTAACGAGCTGTGGTGGGTTTGAGCCGCCTGCGCGTCGCCTCTAATCGCCGTTACTCGTTTGCACACAAAAGGCGAGTAATCCTCCGCAGCCTCCGTCTTTATTCGTGACATTCAGGATCAGAATTGCACTTGAGTTTCTACCTCTGCAAGATAATTAGCCCGATGCTCGTAAAACCGTATCGGGACCGTGTCTCTGCAACTTTGTCCAGTGTCCCCCTCCCCGCCCCCCCCCTTTTATCTCAGACTGAGTTCCGAGACGTCCTCGGGCTGTGGTGCGGTCCCGACGCCTCCAGCTCCGGGACGTCCGCTCTCTGCTCGCCGGCCCTCGGTGCCGCTCTCGCCGACAGCAGGTGGTCCTCGGAGCGGTCCCGGCGCATCTCCTGCATGCTCTCCTCGTACGTGGGCAGGTACTTGACCTCGTCGTAGGCTGGCAGGCTGGGGGAGCTGAAGCCGCCGAGGCTGTACTCAGGGTAGCGGTCCAGCAGGGAGTCCTGGGACGCCGACGCGTGGCCGTGGAAGAGGGACGGCTCCTCGCCGCGGTCGCGGTGCTGGTGCCGGCGGGGCCGCGGGCAGATGACCCGCTGGATGAAGTAGCCCATGGCGAAGAGCAGCAGCAGGATCAGGATGCCCGACAGCTTCCGCGTGAACCAGCCCACGTTGTCGAAGAAGACGTGGATGGGGAGCCTGCAGCAGCGCACGGCGGAGCCGGCGGAGCCGTTGGCGGTGAGGGCGGGCGGACAGCACTGCTGCCCGTCGCCGCACTGGACGTCCCCGCAGCTCCGCAGGGCTTGACAAGCCGACAGCAGACATGCCGAGAAGAAGGTGCCGGCGGCCCCGTACGGTGTCCTGTCGCCGCCCAGCAGGAGGGGGATCATCTCTGGATCTCTCCCAGCGGTGTTGTGGTGTTACGGGTCTGCGCCTCCTTCCAGCTGTGCACTAATCATGTGCTCACAGCCACTGCAGCGCGGAGCGGGACAGCAGGTGCCCCCCCCCACCCAGCTGAGGACGACCTGTCTGCTGGAGAGTGGGCGACCGGAGTCCAGCAACATCTGTGTCGAGAGGGAGGATGAGGACAATCTGTCTGTCTGACGTCCCTGTTAGGACTTGGGATCCGTTTCTCGTGTTGGTGTGCCAGCCCCCATGTCTCCATCAAATGGCACATTCAGCTTCACCTGCCCGACTGGTTTCATGTGAACACATGAATCCATCAGCTCCGTCAGATTTTGTAGATTTTAATACAGGTTATGACAGAGATGGGACAGAAACATTGTCTCCTCATCCTGCCCTGGAACAGGAAGTGCTTTGATTTAGGCAAAAGTAGCTATGCTGCCATATCCGATAAACTTTTAACAGTCAAACCTCCAACTTTGAATGTGTCACTTTATGGATCTTCTACGTGCTTCTTCTGGTTCAAGTTTGGGGAATGGAATCAGAGATGTCTCTTCCGTCCCTTCATTATTTCTCCAGATGACTTTATCTGGAGGGTTTTTTAGTTCAGATGATGTCGTCTGGATGTAGTTTTGACTGACTTGCTCCTCCAGACCTCCTTCAGATGACAATATATGAAATGAACCTCACACTTTCTGACACAGAGTACATATTTTAATACGGCGAGGTGTGATACATGTCCCCCAAAAAGTAAACCATAGAAAGCTAGTCCCTCCTAAGTAAAAGAGTGAATCTATTTTTACCACAATACTAGTGGGAACCTTCAAGTCCCTGGACAGAATACTTTAAATCTGTATCCTCAATGAGTCCTGGACACAGGGCTAGGTGTAACCAGTAAGGGCCCCCAACATAAGCCGCCAACAGACCTACCCGTCTCATTAAAAATGAATAGAGCTAGTTCTTGCATTATGGGTTGTAATGGCCCCCTATTAGAAGAGTGTCTGGATTCACATTAGTCCACCATTACCCTAGAGAACCATGTGTCTGCTGCTTTGAAGAACGCGGCCATAAAACAAAATCTCCAGCTTAAACGACCGCTTCTTCTTCCAACATGTTAATTCACACTAAAGTTGTCCCTTTGGAAAACCTCCAAGAATGACAGACAGCTCCGTAAGCTGCCCTACAAGTCACGAGTATCAACGGATTAATTAAACCAGTCTGCAAAATTTGTTGCGTTGCACTGAACGTGTAACCATAGAAATAATTTACTGTGCTGCATGGCTGCATAGGTCGCTCTTCAAAGTCATACGTCCTCACTGGATGTGAAAGGATTATGACTTTTTCCCTCCGAGAATAGGATTTATGATATTAAGACAGAACAGAGAACACTACAGCCTCTTACCGTGTTTTAAATCAGGGGTTAGCAGGCCTTTTTTTGATGAGATATGGCTTCAGCAGTCTTTTATCAGGCCTTCATGGTGTAAATCACATGTCTGAGCCTTTTAAATTACACGAACGTTCACCCCCTCCCATCTTCATGTTACTCTTTGTCACTAATAGCCGGTCTCTATTCCTTTTCTTTCCTAAACAAGGCCTAATGCACAACACACCAAATGTAATTACGGGGGTATTATGACGTGAAATTCAGTAGAAGAGTAGCATCATGCAGTCTAATTTATGCGGCATCATATTTCTTTCTGTAATCTCTCTCGATTAGGGAAACATGATCACAGGGCGCTATTCTAACCAAATAAACAAATACACAATCAATAGCCCGTGGCTCTAAGAGTTGGCTTCAGAAACCCTTTTCAGTCCATCGTTTTGAGGGTTTTCCCAGCACTGGTGCTCTTTTGCTCAGTGGGCTCTTATTGACATGTACAGGGAACAAGTGCTATTTTTGATCACAGCTTTCATTCTCTGCACCGTCTGGAAAGGAGAAAAATGCGGACTCCACAGTATAGAGGAAAAAATGAGACAGTCTGGCTTTTTAATCACAACCATAGGCAATTACAGAGATAAGAACGTTACTAATCTTAAAGCATTTGAAAGTATAAAATAACATTCAGTGACTTTTCCATTTTCAAAGTCAAAGATCTTCAGTGATGAATACATGAAAAAGTAATCCCCCCTTTCATTTCTTGTTTGTCATCTTTGATGTTGTTCTCCTACCACATCCTGTCTCTTTTTTTCCCCTCTTTCCCTGAAATACACCACAGCGTGGTGTTCTTGTGTGAGTAAGATTGATTGAATAAATTCTCTCTTTATCCCTTTTGTTCTCCATCCATCTAGGAGCAGCTTTCGGCAAACACATCAAACTAATTGGAGACCAACTCCATCCCAAAGGAAACAAAAACAGGACACGTATTCATTTCTGTTTCGAATTTGTGTATACCTAACATGCATTACAGTGGGGGCGGTGGAGCTCTGTTGATGGAGCGGTTGTCCCTGGAGCTCAGGGTCGTTGTTTGGTTTTTCCTCCTGGATGTTGAAGCGTCCATGGGAAACACAAAAGTCTTGCCAAATGACTAGCTGACATCACAAGAGTCAGTCTGTGGTATGCATACAAGAATCTGAGAAGACTTAAAAGAGAAAAAGCTCAGCTGTATTAGACCACCTACCCTTTTTACATCTTATACAAACGTATTTTGAAATGTATAGTTTGAAATAGATAAACTTTATATTGGATTGTGAATCACTTGTTTGCAATAACTGCATTAAATCTAAGACTCATCACCCACTGGTTGGTCTCTTGTACAGGATTTGTTCGGGCAGTGGGGAGTGGACGTTTCTTTAATGTCTTCATCGTTCACACTGGTTGTGGTTTTTGTGGACTTGTTCCTCACTGCAGTCCTCTATTTAGTGAATCGTTGTCTTGCTGCACGCCGAAGCTTTTCCTAATTGGTTTTGATGCATTTCTGTGTAAATTTGCAGATCATCATGAGTAATGAGTCAACATCATTAGTTTAAGTCATGCAAAAGTTAATGTCCCCTTTATTTTGTTATGGCAAAAAAATAAACAAAGAATGTGTTAATATAGTAATAATAATAATTTATTTTATCAACTTAATTTTAAACACAGCTAGCACAAATGTTTCTTCTTTAGAAATAATTCAAGTTAATCATAATCAGTTTATTGAGGGGTTGCAAATTTTTGCCCCTTTTTAAATGTAACTTTTTTTTATTCACACTCCAATGACTTTGTTCTACCTAAAAGTGCAACACTGATGTGTTAGATTAAGTGTTAAGTTTGCACGTTCTTGCATTGAAACTAACTGTAGGTGGGTACAAACTTTACCCTAAACCTAGTACAATGAAAATATTCATTTAGGTTGGAAAAAAATGGTCAAATAGTGTAAATAATCTCATTCACTGATTAAAAATAAACTTCTAATTTCCAATGAGGACCCATTTGTAACGGCTGAATGTCTATAAAATAATATTTTTGATAGGTTGATGAAAAAGTCTGTGGGAATCCAAATCTTATGTCCTACTTCTATGACGGTGGGATGTCCGGCATGTCCGGGCAGCCAACTGCAAGCTTTGGGCCTTTGGCCACTGTATGAGTAATTGTATCATGTACCATATTGTATCAAGGTGTAAATACCATCAAATTGAAGCTGAAATTCTGATTTAATCCAAACCCAAACGTCTTCAGTGAATAGCAGAAACAAATTGGCCGTGCTGTTCGGAGACTTTTGGTTGGGACTGTATTGTAGACAGATGTGGAATGAGATTTACGCAGGTCTGTTAACACCAGCACCCAAAGGCAACTTTGTTCACTTAACCCAATAATTTAAAGTTGTAGCCTTTCGTATGGCTAACAATTAAAGTGATAACACACTGACTATACAATATCGCAGTAATAAATGTGCTGTGCTGTATGCTTCCATAAATCTCCCACAAAGGCCTCTTGTGTTGGGCTTAATAATTCAGTCTTACGGGGTCCATTAGCCCTGTGTAATGATGAATGGCAGCATTCATTTTCATGTGTCAAGAGACGTTGATGTACGGACCGCTCAACGGTCAATGTCACGGTTATCACATTTGCATTAATTATGAAACAAAGAAAGCCTTGTCAGGCCTCGGGCTTTGTTAATGTGCTCACTGATGTTTCTGGGTTTCACTTTGTTTGCACCAGAGCAGAAGTCACAACCTCAGGGTTGCTGCTCTGAGACCAGCCCGTGCTGTTTCTCTACTTGCTGTATTTCAGGAAATACTCTGATCTTTACATGCTGTGACACATTTCCAGGATATATAATCAGGACCACAGTGTCACGGCAGTGTTTAGTGTCCGCGAAACGTTACACAGCAACAATCGTGCTGTGTAAGCATGTTTAAAAATGGATTTGTCTGAGTTTACAGACGGTGGTGGACAAGCCCTTGTTTAATCTGTGTGTAAATACTGTATCTGTGCAGATTCAGGCCCAGAATTGTGGGACGTGTTTATGTGTAGGCGTGATCGGCGTCTGTATATTCCCATCAGCTTGAACTCTAATAAAAAGCAGGGCCTGCAGTCAGTGTAGATTGTGTGAATCCAGAAAGTCCCACACCACAGCTATTTCACACCCACGTACTTCCTCCAAATCTTATCGCTGCGCTGGCTCAGAGGTCCTTAAGTGCACGGGACTGTGTGTGTGCGTGTGTGTGTGTGTGTTGAGACTATAGGGCAAGTGTATTTATGTTTTAGTTTGTTTGTGTGGGTGTCTCTGTGAAGTTAAAAGCAAAATTTCCCATTTATGCATTACTTGACAATCAGGGCTGAATCCAGGACGTCTTACTGGAGCGGCCTGACTGGGGCCCAAGCTCAAAATACGATGACAAATTTGGAAAATGATTTAGACGCTTTTATACTGACATTCAAAGCAACTTCAGTTTTAATAAACTGTATAATAAGAACGTGTTTATGAAGTGTTCGGTGTAAGAAATGCCCAACACGTTCCTTCTGCACTGTGCATTCAGAAAGTATTCAGAGCACTTCACTTTTTCCAGTTTCGTTATGGTGCAGCCTGTGACTGAGCCACCCGGCCGTGTTCTTAGCAATCATTGTCCTGTTGGATGCTAAACCTTCAGCACTGAGGTCCTGAGCAATGTAGAACAGGTTTTCATTCAGGACATCCCCGTACTTTAAATCTCAACCCTGACCGGTCTCCCAGTCCCTGCGGCTGACACACACCTCCACAGCGTGGTGCTGCCACGGTGGGGCTTGATTTCCTCCAAACCTAATGCTTAGAATTGAGGCTAAACAGTTCAATCTTGATTTCATCAGACTAGAAAATCTTGTTCCTCACAGTCTGAGAGTCCTAGGTGCATTCTTGCAAACTCCAAGCATGCTTTCATGTGTTTACAATCAGGGCAGGCTTCCATCTAGCCCCTCTGCCAGGAAAAGCCCAGATCAGTGGAGGGCTGGTTGTCCCTCTGGAACTGGAACTTTGTGAACAAATGGATCCTGGGAACCTGCAGGGCAGTGGGCATTTTCTGCAGCCCTACCTCACATCTGTGTGTTTCTGTTTCTGAGCTCTGCAGGCAGCTCGTTTACACTCTTGGGTTTTGTTCTGACACAGTCTGCACTGTCAGCTGTGAGACAGGTGTGTGTCTTTCCAAATCACGTCCAGTCAATTTAATTTACCACAGGTGGACTCAGTGAAGGAGCGATGAAGACAAATGGGAGGTGCCTGAGCTACATTTCAAATGTTGTCGCCAATGTTGTTGAGTAGTTGGGGCAATGCGATACGTTTTCATTACATTTACAACAATTCTAAATTCTAATCGCAAAATTCAGTTTTTACTTAAGGCTGCAACATTCCAAAGTGAAAAAATGGAGTGTATTAAATATCTTTAATATCTGTCCATCCATCCATTTTCTGCAACCACTTATCCTCTTCAGAGTTGCTGGGGCTGGGGGTGGGGGGACTGGAGCCCATCCCAGCTGTCAGTGAGCGAATGGCACGGTACGTCCTGGACAGGTCACCACCCTATCTCAATTTATAAAAATAATAATACAAACACAATAATCAAAATAATAATAATAATAATAATAATAATAATATATATATTTTTTTTATATGACACATTTTTAATGATTGTGGTTTATTTTAGCCCCAAGTTTGGTCAGTTTACTTTGCGCTCAAAGTTCTACAGCAGGTACCCACGACCTTCTGTGGCAGGGGGTGGCGGCTGGGTTGACCAATCCGATTGTAGGGCTGGCTGATGCCACCCTTGGTCTCCCCTCTGGCCCTGCCCCTGTTGACAAATTGTGGTAGAGTGTATTTTGAAAAATAGAAGCAGTAAGGAATTCGATGATTACACAGGTTATGAGACACGCTATAAACTTTTCACTTTTCCTCGACCACGCAAACGTGAGGTTGCGGCCACTTCTAACAAACATGTCTGACTGTTCCCTTTATGTGGCTTGTTCTTTCAGCATTGCATTATTTTTGGCTCGGAGATGAATCAGAGTCCAGTCTTCTCTATGAGACCAAATAAATAAGTAAATACAAATAAAATAAAAACAGAGTGGAGAGGGGCAAAATCCCTTTCCGCTGTCTCTGGAGAGTCACTCTCAGTGCTCTTAATAAATCCGATGTGTTGGGAGTTTGTGCTGAGCTGGGCTTTTCGACTTCGCCCTGAATAACCATGTAAGGTTGTTGTGATCTCAGGCCATAATTCACCGCTCTCATTCGGACAGGTTTGATGGGTAATAGCACTAAGTGATTTGACTCAGCATTGCTGCTTTCCGTTCAAATGGGAACATCGTGTTGCCAGGAAAGATTTATGTCGATGTATACCAGCCATAGTCTCTTTACCGTCTACACTGCCACATGCAAAAGCAACCCAGTGCGCAACGTTGTGTAAGGAATTATGTATCAATTGTTAATTCAGCAAGAACATTTTACTCTTAAAAACCGTGAGCTGTTTTCCTGTTGCATTAAACACATGCAGATGCATGAGGAAAGTTTGCATCATAAGGACGTGAGTGGGGAGCATTAGGACACAGACACAGTTTTTCCTGGGCTGCTACAACCCCCCAGCAATTCCAAAGAACGGGAGCAACCTATTTTTTCCCTATAAGATAACCCGTCTGCTAACACGCAGCTGCAGATGACTCAGTTTCTAGGTCTCTTTCTCTTACCCACACACACACATACGTTCAGACAGACACCTGGAGGTTAAATATAGGATAACGTTTTCCCATTCCCACGTGTTTTGAGTGGAGGTGGAGGGCAGGGGATTTTTGACCCCCTGCCTCCGCACTACTGCGCTGATTCACTCGTAACGGAAGGGTGGGTCGGTGTCTCAGAAGGTGACTAGACTGTGGTCATCAGTTGTGTTCCTCCTACTAAACACCCACATTAAATCCCAGGACTCACCCTTCCGCGGCCCCCTGAACGCAGGGGCCTGAGGGCTTCGGTATAAGGAATCAAAAACACGGAGATATAGATTAAAAGATAAAAACAAGAAAGAGGCCATGACACAACACATATTATTTAGACATGCTGACAGGCTGAGTATATTATACAGCAATGTGTGTGTGTGTGTGCAGGGGGGTTTGTGTAAGACATAGGAAGGTGTAGAATAATGTGAACGGGGAAAGACGAGAGGACTAGCGTCCAAGTTCCTCAGGGACCGTGCAGACACTAACCTCTCTTTATTTCCCCCCTTGTTGCATAAATCATGGCCTCGATTCCTCTGTTACTCTGCCACGTCCGACCATCCAGTTTTATGGATGTCCAGAGATGGGAAATCTGTTAATATGTCCGAACGCACAACAATTAAAGTCAGTCCCCTCTGGTGAATGGGGAAACAATAAAAAAATTCCAAGACCTTTTTAGTAGGACTGTGTAGGTGTCAAATCCCCACGTTGTAATGAGCAGATGTGCCTGACATTTCAGAAAGCAGTTTAGAGAGGATGAAGTTTTGTGTCATGTCCAACTCTGTCTTTCACAAAACACCAATATTACAATCTTAACCCATGAGACATCTAATATTTCCTGTTAGGCTTTACATCTTTGTCTCCACAGAAGTTTCTCAAACCTAAAAAACATTTGCTTTAAATTCTAATCAAGGCAAGATGGCCGAATTACCTGGGAGTGCATCTAAAATCATACACATAGTTTTTTCAACAATGCGACAAAGGCTTATTAATTTGGAATGTACTCCGATCTGTTTCGCTGTGGTGCCACTATTGGATGAGTTGCATTAAATTTGGTTTTAGGGTATTTGTATTGATTTTAGACCCTCGTTCATTCATCACACACACAATCCTTCACTATGCAAACCCGGTGTGTTCACTTCATCAACAGTTTATGTCAATCAGCTTTTCAGAGAGGAGAGATAACTCTGTTGTACATCTTGCGAATTATGACAAAAACAATTCAGAGGAGGACTCGTGTTTATTTTTGCATCTAATTCGCAGTGCGGTGGAAACAGAGAACAAAGGAAGCGTAAACTGTGGGGGTGAGACAAAGAAAGCTCAAGGGAGTCATAAAACATTTCAGCCCATGATTGAAAAAAAAAACAAGATGATGGCAACAGAAAGGTGAACGCTGAAAACCAGAAAATGGAAAAAAATAAATAGCAAACCTCAGATTTAAAAAAAAAGAGCTCAAAGGAAAAGTGGGTGTGTGGTTTAGCGAGTGAAGTCACAGGTTCAGTCACAAGTCATTAACGTTTGATTCCAAGTCCAGGAGTCTGCTATTAAATCTAGTTACACTTTGTAAAACATTATTCCCTCGTTGATCCAAAACCTTGCATGTAATAACAATTACACAGTTACTATGGACTTACATGCTGTATTATAGGGTTATTTTATTGATTACTCAAGAATATTTAAGGTGCTTTTGGTAGCTCTTGCTAGTCATCACATGTGTTGCATGGCTGTGAATGGCGTTGAAATCCCTTGTGGCTGGACCATCTCCGGAGCCGGTCTCCTGTTTCCTCTGTGCAGAGGTGCTGTTCTTTGTCCCCGTTCACCTCGCTCCAGCTTTTTGGCTCTTTTATTACAATTGGATCTTTGCAGTGATAACTCAGGCCGCATGGCAAAATGGCGCAGTGTCAATGACGGGATATGGCGTTCCTCACCCTCGGAGTGAGAGGACATCTTTTGGGCATGTGTGTATGAATACACGTATGTTATAAAGGAAATGTTTGAGCTCTGAGTGTCTCATTTAGAGTCTATATATGTGGTGTGTTATTCTCAGTGTGTGTGTGTGTGTGATGTATCATGATTCTGCACAATGAGAGCTCGTATTAACCCTCTAGGGAGTGTGACATCATCGTTTCCAAACAGGTTGGGTGATCTGTAATAAAAAAAAAAAAATGGCCCTGTCATCACACACACACAAAGACACAGAGGAAGTCAGTTGTTTCATTGGACAAAGACTTTCTCCTAATAACGAGCAGTTTTTAAAAACATATCTCTGCTCAACCATTTGGAATTACATCAAAGTGGAGGTAAATACAATTTCCAGCATGTTTTTTTTTAAGTCTTTTGGATTAAGTCTCAAGACTGTGATACTGTGATTCATTTTGAATAGGGTGGCCAAAACATTAGAGCCACGTCTTAATCCAGTAAGACTCCACCACCCACTATGACCTCATACATAAACGCATAGTAGAATTATCACCTTTCTAATCAGAAACTGAAAAATTATAACCTTTTAAAATCAGAAGTCATGGCATCTGTATTGGATTGAATTAGCATGTATAGGTCCATCTAATGAAATGACCGGTGAGACTGTCAATGTCCAACGTTATGGTTCAATTCAAAGTGTCCCAACCAGTGTGGACACCCTCCCCAGCAGACAAATCCCACTGTCTTTACTGATGTCTTTCCTTTTCCCACAGCACTACTGTAAGGTCAGAACGTTTACAGTGAAATATACAATACCAGGTTGATTTATTTATTAATGATCCCAAGTCTAACAGTCATGCCTTCCAGAGTATGAATCCAAATAGCTTTGATGACATCGTGTCTTTTCCTTTACTGTCATCATGTTTGTAGTTTTCAGCAAAACGTCTTAACATGTGTTGAGCAGATTGTCAGGATGGTTTACCGAAAAATTCATATCCTCTTGAGTGTGTAACTTTGGTGATCTCCTGATTTTTACTCAGGGGTGGAGCCAACATGTGATTGGCTACACCGGGTGCCACCGCCCACCAGAGTGGGAAGGTGTTAGGTACCTGCTGCAAAACTTCCACCACAAGAAGAACTGACCAAACCTGAGGTTGAAATACTTCACTATTGTTATAAATAAATAAAGAAAGAAATTTTTTAACTTACACTGAAGGTTTTTTTTTATGTACTTTGTCACGTATTTTATGAGTTTTGTTGCAGTTGCAACCAGACACATGACCCTTGCAATGGTACAATACTTAAAATACATAAGTTTGCCATTTCTTCTACTAAACAAACACTTTATAACCACATTAGTATTAAACAACAGGTTATTAGATGTAAAAAGGTTTTTAAATATGAGTTTATAACTTATCTTTCAAATGTACCAACCTAGTTTGTGTTTTGTTCCCTATTATGGCGACCTCAGTAAAACAAATCTAGCCGCCATAACCAGGACATAATTTGAATTTGTGCACTGCTGTAAGCTGTGTTGGCATTTGTGCCGTGCGCTCTGATGTAGCTACACAGCTGGTTTGTACAGTATTAAATATTTCATGACCTGAGGTCCGACAGAGGAGCCCACTTTGAGTCACAAGCCGTCATATTTGCTGCTCATATCCAAAGTGAGTCAAGGTTTCGGGTCTCCAACCGTGAGCGACTTGAGCAACCCCTTGTCTTCTTCTTCTCCCCACTTCCTGTCCTCTCCCTCCACCCTCTCCTCCTCCCTTTTTCTCCTTTCCTGTCACCTCTCCTACTCTCACTTTATCTGCTCCCATTTCCCGGGGTATTGGGGGGCCATCGTCTCGCCTCTGAGTCTGATGTCGTCCTGACTCTCCTTCACCCGAAGAGCTGATCTCTCCCTTTAGACTCTGATGCTGTCCCCGTCCCCCCCACCCTCTTCTCTCCCCCTTCCTCCTGTAAACCGCATCCATCTGTGGAAGTTGGACAGGTGGATGGAGAGGGAGAAAGGGAACAGATCAATGAGTGGAGGATCAATAGAGAAGCCCTTGATCCTCCCCTCATCCCTCCCACCGGACAGACAGTCAAGACACAGCTCTCCCTCCCTTTATTCAGACAGCGAGCTTGTGCCCCAGATTGATGCGGGTTTTCTTTGATTCCTAAAGATTCCATCTGATCAGTCCACATGTCGAGCCTCTCGCAGGTGCCGTAAAGACGTAGGTTTTGCTGCGGACTTGAGACGGTTTTGTTGTCTGACGTGACACCTGGTGGTGTCTCGGCTGAACCGCATCCTGCTGATCTGCTGTGGGTGTTTTCCCGCTCAAAGTGACGTAGGTGCAGTGTGTGTGTGTGTGTGGACTAACAGGTGTCTCTCAGGTGGATGCATCCGGCTAACACTGACAAAGCTTATTTTTAGGATAAGCTCTTGACATTTTAACTGGTTTCGCTTTGTTCTGTTTCCTGTTCAAACAGCAGCACCGGCCATGGAGCTGATTTCCGCTTTCTGTGATAGCACACGTTTCCTAACAGGGACTTCGTACTGAATTTTTACGGGATTATGTGTCGTAAAACGTGAAAACTCTGACAACAAAGCCCCACATCCCGCCCCCGCGTGCATGCTAGAGATGTGTCGTTCGTGATTGATTCGTTCGATGTGAACGAATCTTTTATAAGACTTGGGAGTAATGGGTCCTCTCTCTTCTCTTGCCACATGGCAGCAGCTGCATAAACTCAGTCAGCAGGACAGGAAACAGAAATGATTCGTTCACGTCTTACCGAGCCGTCCTCAGGTTCTTTTGTTATGTGACAGCCAGGCCGCTCCCTGGCGAACAGCAAGTACTACAGTTCTCTCACGAGTCGTTCATACGGATCATTCTTTTGTTCATTTGTCACGTGACAGCCCCCAAGTCACTGTCCCGCTGTTAAACAACAATGGCAGGGAGGACGCAGGACACAAGTCACTTTATTTTGGGGTGTATTTGCTTTGCTAAGTTTTCACATGGTTTGAATTGCTTGTGGCATTTTGTGTATTATAATTTGTCAGCTGAATCAAACCATGTCGTCTTCAGTACATATATATATATATATATATAAAACAGCGTCACGTGGTGTAAGATGAACGAAGTGGACGAAAAGACTCAAAATGATTCTTTCTATTTACTTTTCGAGAGTTAAAGATCCGAATCAGTCGAAAGTATTCGTATTTCCCACCTAGTGGGGGCCGTTGGCGCGCTTTCGCGCAGTGAGCCACCGATCCTGAGTGCGGTCACGTGACGTCCGTCGACCTCACGTACGCGCAGCATCTGTGGACGGCAAACAAAACATGCGCGCTGCTTAAAAGCCTGTGTGTGTCCATGTGGAGTGCTGAACCCGGGGAGTGAGGCCGCGTCGGCTACCGAGGGACAAGTGATGCGAAGAAAGAGTCGATGCATCCGATTATTCCGATGAGCGTTTAGCTGGGCTCGTATCGCATTCAGGATATTCCAGGTGCTTTTACGCGCAGACGCTGCGCGCCGGAGGAGAGGCGGAACATCGCGGGGTTCGGTTACACGGAGAGGATGGTGGCGGAGATGGCGACCTGCGGAGACGCTTGTCACCTGGAAAACGGGTAAGGCCTTTCTTCGAGTCCCCCCGCTTTTTATCACTGCTTACGGTTTCCGCTTACGGTTCGTTGATGAAGTCAAAAGTCGCTCTGCCATAAAAGCAAAGGAAGTGCACGTCTAGCAGTGTCGCGTTGTCGTGATGCAGACGCTCGAAGAAAATAGCGCAGATCGACGGGATCGGCCGAAGACTTTGTGATGACTCTCTGACGGCGTCGGCCCATCATGGTGATGGTGATGACGGGGTGAGCAGCACAGTGAAGAACCATGGCGACTGAAAGCGGATCCACTTCCACCCTGCTGCTCCTCCAACCGCCAGCTACCAGGCCGCTCGAAAACAGCTTTCTCTTTCGGTTGGAGCGCAAACCACCAGACCTAAACGAAATACTGTTGACTTCAGCACATAAGATGACGATGATGTCAGAATCTAAGCTCTTAAATATTTGAATATTATATTGTCAAACACATGTAACACGCGTTTGTTAACATGTAGTCCCATTACAAGTGCTTTAAATCCCCCTGTCGTGTTCATCCCCCGGTCTGTTTTAACTTAAAGTAGCACAAAAACATTTTTTCATCACCATATTTTTCAATCAACCTTCTTTAGCTGTGAACAATGTCTCACAGTTGTGTTTAACATGAATTTTATAGAATTAGACATAAAGTAACTGCAGTGAAAATATAAATATGCACTAAAAACGTATTACAAAATAAACATGTAATGGTAAGAATAAATGGAAAACCAAACTCCACATGAAGTCCTGTGTGTGTGTGTGTGTGTGTGTGTGTGTGTGTGTGTGTGTGTGTGTGTGTGTGTGTGTGTGTGTGTGTGTGTGTGTGTGTGAATTCATGGACATTGGTGGCATGTGACACTCAGTTCAGACTGGGCCTGGCAAACATGGCATCACATTTGCATCATCTCTGGCTTGTATTGTTGTGTCCAGGGACAAAGAGCTCACATGCTTCCTTTTCTGCCCATGTCCTTGTTGGGGGGGGCAGCCAGGGCAGAGGCTGGGGCTGGGACTTGGACACTCCTAACCAGACTGGGTTGTGCTGGCGCTGTTTAAAAAGAGAAGTCACCAAAGTTTTCCCCAGCTCTGTTGGGAAAAGTCTCCTCTTGAAACTCTTCCCCTGATTCCAGGTTGGGTTGATGGCTTAGCTATGTAGGCTTGGAGGTCTACCAGGTCGATTTCTCTCCAGGTGTCCACAAACACACGCTTCCCCTTCAGGTTTGTCATCTCCAGCAGAATTCCATCAATGGACTCTGGTAAAATGAGTTGGAAGCTGGACTTGATGTCATGGACACAAGATATCACATACCTTGTTGGCCCTGGCGTCATCTTTACAATGTTTTCTACTTTTGTTCTACTTCCTCTGTCCTGGGGGGATGAAGATCAGAGCAAATGTCCACTCTTGGACTCGAATGTCTCCTCTGGTGCCTGTTCTTCAGGTGCCTCTCCTTCTCCATCTGTTGACTGGTCGGTCTTCTCAAAGTCTGGATCAAAATCTGTGTTGTCTTCCACTTCTGAGACATCTTACACTGTCTCTGGTTCAATTTCAGTGCCCTCTTCATCATGTCCAAAAACCTGGACCAGAACCTCTTCAACAGAGAACTGCTTGGTCAGTCGCCTCAGTAAAAGGAGTGCAAGGCAAACAGCTATATGTACGGGGTCTAAGTGAAGGTGATACATTGATTAGTCTGGATGATGTGGTTCAAGTGGTGGACAGGCACAAAAGCCTGGGAAAGAGACGGTTTCACATAACAGACACCTGTCCAGTCTGTGTGAAGATAAGGTACATTGTTTCATCAGGAAGTTGGTTCACGTGGGAGGATCAGCACATAAACGCGGTAAAGAGATGTGTACCAAAAAACATTGTTCACTCTGAAATGTGTGTGTGAGGGAGTTTGGTTGCTTTTTATGGGGATGTTCTCTGTCTGATGGATGAATTTAGTCTGGAAACCATTTCGTTTCCTATGGCGGTCACTTTTGACCGGGAACACCACAGATGTAACAAGGTTGATTATAAGACTCAAAATTCAACAAAAGACGTGATCATCACTTTTATAAGTGCATAGTGTGGAGGATATCGTAAGGTCTTGAGGCAATCAGATCTAAAAAAAATATTTATGAGTGTTTTAACTTGTAAATCAGTCAGATTTGACCCGAACACGACAGGGGGGTTAAACCAAACTTAATCTTCCGTTTTTAATGTTTACATTTATTAAACGTTGTCTTGTGAAGCACAGGTAGGTTAGATGACACTGATGACTCACTGTGGTCTGTGAATGCTCCTGTATTATTGTCTTTGGAGCATCCACCCAAGGAGGAGGGCTGCAAAAGTCTCTCATAACAAAACCATTCAACACAAACTTTTATAGCCACTGTTAAACAAAAGGCCTCACGCCTGTGTAATAGATAAAGACCAGCCGACAGTTGTTTATCTGCTCTGTGTATATGGCAAAGCCTTTATCTTTTATCCAGACGCAAACGCTCACAGAAGATTCTGTTACCATATTTTTGAATATGCTATGCAAACAAGTGGGAACAGAGAAGGTGTGATAAATTTGCGTGTTTATTTATTGTCTGGGAATATTTGAGCAATAAAAAAAAAGTTTGTACAAAGGAAAATATGATTACGATGGCGACTGGCGGAGCTGCAAACAGACTGACCTTGGCGTAGAAGAAAACCGTGTTTCCTGGACAGATGTTTTAAAACAAAGGAAGCCTCAGCGCCTTATCCCAGTTAACAGATGCCAAATGAAAGACTAGTGTTTAGCCAGCCTTAATAATTCCGTTTTGGTTTGATCATTTAGTTTTGGGTTTTTACAACCACGGGGAACAAACAGGAAGAGACGCAGTGTGAGGCGTGACCTACTTTTTTTGTGTCGGTATTGGGTGGTGAACTCTGGTGGTTTGGCTCCCTTCTCTGTAGGATCTCAGGCATGTCCCATCTTGTTGATGCTCAAACTGGTTGCACCAGTCCTGAGGCACAACATCTGACCTTGGATTTGGCTCATTGTTTGTTTGATATGACACATTCCTTAATAGTCGGGCATGAAAACAACCGTAAAAAGAGAGTTGATAAGGCAGGTAGAACTGGTGTTTGTGTTTGCTCTGGAGGACTGGCCAATGGGATCAAAACTACTATTATTACAACATATTTTGTAGCAATAATATACTGCAGTGAAGGCAAAATGATATGAAAAGTATGATCTGTGCTAAAATCTGTTTTTTTTTGTGCTCTACATTTAACAAAACATGTAAACCAAAACTTCCAGTTAATTATTTTAATTACAGTGAACAATTTGCACACCAATATTTTTGTAAACTGACCACGTTTCATGCTATCACCACTATGAGATGCATGTCAAACGACATGAAAGCAGCTTTGTGCAAACAAAAGTTTTGTTTGCAAAGCCAGTATCTATCAATGGCTGCGTCTGTGAGAGGCGAAGCTATAATTCTACAGCTGGGGAAGGTGTCAAAAGTGTGAGAAAGTGAGATTCAGGCAGCTTGTACTCATTTCCTGTTTTTCAGATTCAATTAAAAGCAGAAGTGGTGTACTCCGACAGCCTGTAGCTGCACAGTAACAACCTAGAAGTTCTTCTATAAATGTCATCACAAAATGCAGACACCCGTTACGTGGCTGCCAAATGCAAGTCCTGGCTGTCTGACTGTAAATCTTTTATTCCCCACAGAGACGGAGACATCCCTGCACCTGAACACAAAGGTAACAACAACCAAGACATTTGCCTTCCTTCTCTTTCTCACTTTGCTTTCTCACAGAGCACACAAGGAGACATATGTCTGTGTTGCTGTTTTTTTTTAAATCTACTTTTGCTTTCCTTGCTTTAATTTATCCCATCTTAGCTTTGTCTCGTCTCACTCTTTAGCCTCCTCGATTTTCATATCATTTCCCTTAAAGGGCCACGCGATTTGTCATATGATAGCTTGTGTCTCCTGTCTTGTATTTGCAGTCGTACAGCAGTACATATGACTCTATGCATTTTTTAAAAATTGTTCTTGCTTTTTTCCCCTATGCGAGCGAATAGATAATATTACCTTGTTTCCTGCTTGTGTTGGATGATCCAAACTAGAAGTGAGCAAAAGCGTGCGGCTGAAGAGGGTTTCTGTGAGATTGATTGTTCTATGACAATAAATAGCATTGCACTGCACAAACATTGATGATTGCCAGTACATTGATAGTTAGCAGTACAACTATTAAAAATGTCCTAAAAAGGAAAGAAACCACCGCAACATAAACAATACAGGCCAAGAACAGCACAGCCAGGGACAGAAACATTGGGAGAGCTGTGAAGAAACACACAAAGCAACAGTCAGTAGCATCACCACACCCTCCACAGAGCAGGGGTGAATGTCAGGAAAATAAAAAACAGAGGCAAAACCCCCCATCACAAGTAATAGTCAGAAAGCCATGATGGAGGAAGTGGAGGCCAAAGTGTGGAGGAAGAAATCATCTTCCCATGGTCCAAAATACAAAGACTCATTTGTGATGCACATTGGAGGTAGGGTCATGGTTATGGCTGCATAGCTGCTTCTGGCACAGACTCACCAATCTTTGTTGATGATTCTTCATAGTTTCCAGTTTACAGGAAAAACCCTTAAGAATGTGTCCAATTTATTAAATAAACTAAAGAGGAAACATCATAGAGAACATTAAAACAGGACATCATTGTTCACAGAAATGAAAGGGAGACCACTGGTGACATCAGTGGTGTCAGAACGAGGAAGTTAACCTTTAAATGCAGTCTGGTTTTCTCTACTAAAACTGCTACAATAGGACTTTAAGATATTAAGCTTTAATATCTATATGTTTGAAGTTACCTCGATAGCTTAATATATAGGTATACCACAAAACCGCCGCGTCCTTGGCTTGATTCCAGCTGGGGAACTTTGCATGTCATACCCCGTCCTTCCTCCTTATGTTTCCTGTTTCCGTTTTTACTTGAATCAATCCAATAAAGGGAAAAAACGTCCACGTATTATATATTAAACATGTTTTTAGGCATTCAGATGTTATGTGGTCACTATCCAGATTTCCATTTGCTCAGAGGTTTTTGGTGACGTGAGGACACAGCCTGCAGTCATCTCACGAGCTACAACCAGAGCACAGTTGTTGAAATGTTGTATTTTAGGAAACGTGAATGGGTTTTCTAAAATTTTGTCGCGTTTCCTGAATTGCAATTGTGTTTTTTCCTTTTGTTGTTGTGTTTTGTGTAAAGGTGTTTCTGTTTTGTTGGGTTGTTTTGTGAAATGCCATTGTGCTGAAATGTTGTTGTGTTTCCCATTTTTGGCTTTGGTAATATACCATTGTGTTTCTTAAAACCTTGTTGTATTTTTAATTTTTTTTCAATTCAACTTTATTTGTATAGCTCCAATTTATAACAAGGTCGTCTCAAGGCAAATTTACATAACATAATCAAGACTATACAAACAGTTAGAGAAAACCCAAGAAATCCCCCTTGAGCAGCTATAGGAAACCTGGAGAGGAAAAACTCCCTTTAACGGAAGGAACCTCCAACAGAACCAGGCTCAGGGTGGGCGGCCATTTGCCTTGACCGGTTGGGGTGAGTGGAAAGTGGAGAGAGAAAAGAACAGAGCAACAAAAGCAACAACTGAACATTGGGCATGTTGGTAGGACCAGTAGCTGCACACTGGAAGACACACAGCTCCAAAGCTGTGTTTGTCTTAAAAGTAGAGAGGGTGTCTGCTTCCCGAATCTGGACCGGGAGCTGGTTCCACGGGAGAGGAGCTTGACAGCTAAAGGCTCCGCCTCCCATTCTGGGAACCACGAGTAGGCCTGAATTCTGAGAACGCAGTGGTCAGTTAGGGTGATGTGACATGAGGACATCTTTTATATTTTGTATACTATAGAGATATTTGCTCTCTTATTGTTGTGCTGTATAAAATGTTTTGTTTTTTGTTAAATGTTTTGTGTCTAGAATAGAGAAGTGATATCCTGCCAGATATTAAATTGTATTTACTTTGCATTTAAACATTTAGCTTTTGGAGGGATTGTATTGAACTTACAGCTACTGAAAAGGAAACTGTTTTTAAAGGACTTGAAAGTCCAAAAGGCAACTGGCCACATTTGCTTCATACTTTTAGACCAGTAGATGGCAGGCAACACCTTTGAAACAGTCCAGGCCTGGAAAGCTGCACACAAGTGTGTGTGTGTGTGTGTGTGTGCCATGCAGTTGCAAGTGTGTGTCTGTGTGGGTGTTTGCTCTCCACCTTGTTTGTCAGTCTGATGAAGGGAAGCGGCCATGCCAAAGTGAAGAGGGATGCCTGCTGGCTCCGCTGTGAGGCAGCGGTAGCAGAGAAGGAGATTGACCGCAGGAGTCATATGAGGACACGGGGAGAGAAATGGGGGAGAGCGAGTGCACGGAGAGGTGAAGCAGACAGATTGAGCCGAGTGGAAAAGAGAGATTGATGAGGGAGGTGCAGCGTGCAGAGCAGCGACGGCAGCATCTGGTTGTTAGTCTAAGATAAAACTCTGTGGGCCAGAGAGGACGGGCGCCATCCATTAGCCAGCCAGGCACTCGGCCAGATGGTCTGGTCTGCGGACATTCACCACCACTGGGAGGAGACGAGCAGCAGCAGCAGCAGCAGCAGCAGCAGCTCTTCTGGATGCATCTGTATAAATGTGCCAGAATGTTAATGGACGGCACTTATCACAGGCTTCTTTGCAGGGTGCCACGGTTCAGCTGCTGAGGAATGATGGATATGTAAAAGCTGATGTTGTAAGTCAGATATGCTTAGGGCTTTTTTGGTGACTAATATGAAACGAAGATAAAAAAAACAAAAACATTGTACACAAACACAGGAGAAAAATACAAGTGGAGCACTCTCACAGGGGCTTCACCTGTTAAAGCAACAACCCCAGTGACAAAGCTCTGTACTTCCTTTTTAGTCCATCTGTTTTTGCTGCTCTGAGGAACATTTAAAGAGTGTAAGTGTCAAGTAGAGAGACAGGTTTAGCAACAGGGTGTGTGGCTACATCTGAGGTTTTGTCTGCATTCTGAAGACTCTGGTGTGTGACAAAGTGACGGGTTTCCCCTTTACAGCGTATACAGTTGGTTTGCAGAAAGTGGCCATGATGCACACACGCTGTACAGCTCATTTGTTACAGTTGTTTTGTTATTACGCAGAATTACTGCTCAGGTTAAATTTAAACACAGCAGTCGTTGCATTACCAGGTACATAATGTTTACCTGGTAATGGAACAACTTCGGGGCAAAGAGATGACCACAACAATCGGTTGATGATGTGTCCAACCTTTAAACGTGCTGAAGTTCCCCTAATGAAAACTAATTCTGTGGTTAACAACTGTTGTGTACTTGTGATTAACAAGATGACAACGTGGAATGACTTTGCTCACACTTTTAGAGTATCACATCAGTTTTTTACGCTAACCTCACACACTTTACCTATTTATTTACAGATAATCGGGGTGAAAGCGACAGCAGCAGTTCAGGTAAGGACAAATACCAACTCTGCAACCATAAAGCCAAAGCAAAACGATCACCTGCACAAAATTCATTGCAAACTTGTATGCTCCCTTTGAAAACAGACAACGCGGGAACATCCACAGAGGAAAGCTCAGAGGAGGAAGAGGAGAATCCTGAGGATCCTGGTGAGAAATGCACTTTGATCCAACAATCAAACATATATGGAGCATTTGTATAATAAAAGCAACAGCCAGAAGTGAGCTTAGCCTAAAAAAAAGTCCAGGAGCAGCGACGTCCTAGAGTCTTGTCATCACCTAGAGATTGTCAGGCAGTGACTTTGTGATATATTGTCAAATGAATTTGAGTTTAATCTGAGCTGTTAATTGTTTTTTGGAGATAACGTCAACCTTCCTGTTTGATGGATTTGTTACCTTTCGACAGAGCCAGTCTAACTGTTTTCACCCGTTTCCAGTTTTTATGCTAAGCTATGCTAAGAAACTGACTGCTGGGGCTAACCTCATATTTATTGTACAGACATAAACGTCAGACTGTTCTTCTCGTCCAAGTCTTGTCAAGAAGTTGAGTAAACTTATTTATTTTCTGCCGTTTCTTCTGTATTTTGACTCTCACCAGAAGGCTGTGCTGAGGAATATGGGCCAGAAGAAGGTAAAGAATCCACATCCTATAATAAATCATAATAACTGAAGAATTTAATAACATGCAGTAAAGAATAAACATTCAAATTAAAGCAGTTTATCTCTGCCCTGTTCCCCGCAGACACTGAAGAAGCTAATGCAGATTCAAACGTTGGTGAGACATTCCATTAAACATCTGCAAATATTAACTCTAGAGAACCGAGTCCACGTAGTCGGGCTTGTAGTGTGCATACAAACTGCTGTGTCAGCTTATTGTCATAGTTGCACCGTCCTCACCATCTCACCTTCCTTCCTTCAGTCCCTGGACATGCAGCAGAGGGTTTTAATAGAAAAGGTAAACACATCACAGCGTTACAGCACGTGCGTTGCATGGAGGTTAGAGTCACATGTGTTGCTAATAACATCTTATCGTTCTTTCTGGCAGGTGAAAGCCAGTTCAAATTTTGTTGTGAAAAATGCAAAGCTGCCCAACAGGTGAGCTCAGGAACCACATGCTTTATATGATCAGACGTGCGTGGTTGTGTTTGGCGAGAGGAATGGGCCTCCTCCTAAATCCTGCTTATTCATACTTTTTGTGTTTGTTGCTTATGTCTTTACTCTGGTGCTATAATTGTACAAACAAATAATCAAGCTGTGTCGGTGTGTTTGACAGAGCCACCGCAATGAGCTCGTTACCCCCAGGAGAATCTCCAAAGGACAGTTACAGTGAGTGTGACACGGCGCCTCTGCACTTCTTTCATACCGATTCTGTGTCGTACCACTGACTGTGTATTTGTGGGTTTCAGGGTGCAGCTGGAAGGAGAGGGAACATTCGAGTGTTCGGTCACCGGCCTGGTGTTTGAAGCCTCGGAGCGGGTTCTCGTGCGGTACTCAGTCTTGTCCTGGTCCAAGTTTGGCTCATTCCTCAAGGACTCGTGGAAGTTTGCGGGACCTATCTTTAACGTAGACACGGTCAACAAAGACGCCTCGGCCCTCAGGTCCATCCAGTTCCCTCACTCTGTCTGCCTAGCTGGTGAGAGCATTAATGCTTTCTCAGATCTGCGTGTCCTCGACGTGCAGCATATGGTTGTTAATAAAAGTCTTTGTCCTTTGCAATGACTTTGTAAGCCAATGTTATTAACATCAATTATTTTCAACAAGTTACCACTTAAAGACTGCCATGACTTCAATAACACATTCTAATTGCAAAATAAGTTTTCACAGTTTAAAATGAAAGTTATTGATTAATTAACTCATTGGAATATGAATCAACTAAAAGCCTTTGCACACGAATGCTTTTAATTTTAGAGAATAATTGTCTTTTTTGAAAGGCTGACAAAAACAGTATTGACAGTTTAAAGCAGAATATTAAAGCTTTGATTATTTTTGGACAGATCCAGAAAATGAGATGACATTTAGCGTCCTACACATAAAGGACAACCGTCCAGTCTTCGAGCCAACGGTGGACCACTCGGGTAGCCACGTTAAGTGGAACGTGACCTCCCTGTCTCCCATGGGTCCCATCGTCCAGTCGGACCAGCCTGTAGAGCACCACGGGGTGGTCCTGGTCTATAAGCAGCAGGGCACGGACAACAACAGCTACAGCTTCCACGTCTACCTGGCCACCAACAGCTCTTCTGACATAAGCGTAAGTCTTTGTGATCAGTGCACACATCGTGTTAGGTATTAGGTACTGTAATTTCACTTAGACTCGGCCAATCAATAACTTTGGGTTTTCCTGCTTCTTCTTTGACAAGTGCAACACTATGTGGGTTGGTTTTTCCTGTTGCTTTTAAAACGGTTACACCTTTTGTGCTTGTCCGATCTTTGTTTCATTTTTACACGTAACCAGTGGAAGCTCCTTGAAACAGTCCGTTTGATCTGTAAATGTTTTGTGTTTTGTCTTCTGCTTGTCCATTCATTAACATTTCGGTATCTGTTCCTGTACAGCGACGATACCGCGATTGCTAAACAGGGCACAGTGCACACAAGCTCACAGCGTGAATGTCTAAATACATCTTCACATGTACGTAATTCAATCGTAAGCTCAAGCGTAGTTATGGAAAAAACACTAATAGCTGTTTGTCAACGTCACACTTTTTTCATGATTTTTCACGTCAGATACGCACATTTTGCCCTTTTAAATTCATGAACTTTCCAACTCAGGAGTAAGCGAAAAACAAAAATAAAACAAAGAAAAAAATACCATCTTTATGTACATCGTAAACAAATATTCCGTTCATCACCTAAGTCTCCCCGAATACTCCAAATATTACACACCAAGGATAAAAGTCCAGCAAAAGGCCTCACCTATGAAAGTGTGTGGTGTGTGTAAGAACAAATATAGAGGCAATGCGTAACTTTCACTTCTCGTTAGCCGATGCTGGGCAGACATTCAACCTTGTGTAATATACTGAAATAGAAATGTATCAGATGCTATTTTACAGTAAAGTGTTACACTATATTATTGAAAAGCAGAATTTCTTAACGCCTGCTGACGTGACACTGACTCAAGTGTAGTAATGATGTCATCACACCTTCTCTGGGTTTTATTATGGGAAATACGACAGCTACTTTACATACACACATGTCACTGGCATGCACTCCTAGCAATGTCAGTAGTGTGTGTCTTACTGTAAGTCGGTTCCGTAGGTCTCACAGCTACAACAACCCTTGTTTGACAGCAGAAGTCATGCAGTGGGTGTCTTTGGGGTTTCTTGAGCATGTGTGTTTTCAAAGGGGTCGGTTGATGATTATTTGTTTCTACAATTTATGTAACCCAGTACACTTACTTTATCTACAAATATGGTCACTTGTGTTTTCCCGTCTGATGATCAGTGTGGACATTATGTGGCTGTGTCAGGCAATCGCTGACCTGTGCTCAACTCCTACGTGAACTCTCTCAGTTTTTCCACTCCGACTATGGGAAATGTGTTTTAGTGAGTGTTTGAATCCCTGTTGAGCTTGACTGACCGATTGTCTGTGTCATTTTGTCTTGCTGCTGTCCTCGTGTAAATAGGATGTACGCAAACAGGTGAGGGCCTACAAGAACCGTTACACGCAGATAGAGAAGCCTCCCACGTGTAAACTGGATGAGGGGACGTATCGTCTCCTGAGTGAGCCAGAGGGAGAAATCAAACCTCAGGTTTGTGTTTCAGAAATGTCGATTTCAACTGATATGTCGAAACACAAATAATAGACTGTTGTCTTGGTTAAATGTAATTTTTTGACTACATGAAAAAATGATGTTTATGTGTCTTTGTGCAGGATTTGAAGTTCACCCTAGCGGTGACTAAGATGAAGGGCTACTTTGAAGCTTTCTTTGAGCAGCCTCCTCCCTTTAAACTGTCCGTTATAGAAATCAACACTGAGGAGACGGTTTGGTCTGCGACTATCAGAGAAGGTACGGGTGCATTTAGTCTGAGCACGTGTGCTGAGTTATTGGGCGCTGAGACATGTTTTTATTCGATGCTTCTATGACAGCAACAGCGAACAAAATGTGTTTATTTGTAATTTAACCAGAAGATTTCCCCCGGGCTTCTCATAGTTTTTGTCTTCTAGAGATTTTGTGCTTGTGAGCAATTTGGTTCCAACTACAAATCCTTTTTCTTTCTCTAGGTGACTGTGCTGTTAACACAGAGAAGAAGCCAAGGAAGAGGACGGACAGTGAGTGCTGTGTTGTTTTGATGAAGTTTTTTCATCACAAACTGTTTTAGCGGATTCGGATTGACTTATCTCATATACTCGTAGGCAGACAGAGGAGCAGCAGCCCCTCAGAGGATGAAAAACACCATGACTGTAAAAGACCTCGATGCGAAGATGAGCCAGGTGAATTTCCAGCTAATGGTTTTAAAAGTGAACACAATCCTAAACTATTTCCAGTCCAGTTCCAGTATAAAATGATGTTAAAATAATTTCCTGTGTGCATCATGTGTTAGATGGAGTGAAAACTCAGGAGATGTCAGAGAAGCAGCTTCTGCAGGTGGCCAAGCAGCTCGGGAAGGAGTGGAAGCAGGTTGCGATCTATCTGGAGTTGAATTACAAGGAGCTGGATGACATCCAGGCGACAGAAAAAGATGTGACTATGCAGAAGCTGAAGATGCTGGTGGAGTGGAAGAAGAGAAGGGGGAGAGAGGCCACCGCCTTAAACCTGTGGAAGAGCATAAAGGACCTTGATGACTTGCCGAACGAGGTCTATCAGACACTGCAAGGTAAGAACCCACAGAATTATTGCTGTAAAATTAAACTTAAATGGTCAACTTGTGATTACACTTCTGTCATCACATTGGCAACAACCTTGATCCAGGATTTGCAGCATGTATCACACACTTAACCCCCTTTCACACATGAACTGTAGAGAATGTCAGGAGGACCAGGTCTAGACATTATCTAGAGTTCTAATTTTGAGACATGCAGCCAACATTGAGAGATAGTCTGGGTGACACGCGTTCTAACATGTGAAGAAATTCAAGAAGAGTTTCCTTGATGACGATAGAGGCCGACACTACGAATTCACTGAATCTAAACTTACGTCTAAAGCATTTACTATCAATATTAAATCTAATTATGCGCACCCGGAGTATCAGTGTGAGTTCTTTGGTTGTATTTGCCGGTTGTGCGGCACTCGTGGGAAAATGATGTCGTCAACGCGCTCACTCGCTCCTGGTGACTCCTCCGGAGTGTGACCTCCTGCATTCACACTAAGCTCGGCTCGAGCTGGCTGGAGAAGATCCAGCTAATGTCTGAGGCAAAAACACTGGGGCGTCTGTGTCTAGATTGTGTCTGGATTCCAGTCCATGTCCGAAAGGGGCTTTAGGTTGACCGTCTCCAGAAACAAATTTCAGCCTCAGACTTAATCATAGACTTTGTTATGGGACAAATGTTGATGGCACAAAATCATTGTTTTATAAATAGAAAAAAAAGAGATCAAATGCATGATAGTGTATGTTCTCTCAGAGAGAAAGGTCTCTTGCGTTTAGGTGATACCACTAAAAAGTTGGATGACTTGTGACAGGCTTTATAAATGGTCAATATCAAACCAACAGCAGTTGACGTTCCATGACTTTCAATCATTGGAAAACTATGGAACTTACAATCCCGGGACTTTTTTGTACAGCTTATTTTTCAAGTTTTCAAGGCTCTCTATTACACACACACACACACACACACACACACACACACACACACACACACACACACACACACACACACACACACAGGCGGGCAAAACATATGTAAATAAGAGGCTCTTTATACATACATATATAAATAAGATGCTCTTTATACATACATGTATAAATAAGATGCTCTTAATACATACATGTATAAATAAGATGCTCTTTATACATATATGCTCCAAAATGTTTAGTATGAAAGTTTGTTTTGACATCATAAAGGCATAAAAAGCCTCTTTTCAATTTCTCAAAATCCCAAAAAATGTCTCAGTTTCCATACCTCATAACTAACCCCTTATCCTTTAACGCTTGTGTGAAAAAAATGTCATTTTGTTATGGATCAACAATGAATAAAGGCCATTAGTTTTTCCGCATGAATGTGCTTCTGTTTTACTAAAGTGGTTTTGTTATTAGGGAGATAAACAGCTTCACTTCTTTCTCTTTCCTACATCACTGTGTTGCTGCTGAAAGTGCAGCAGGTGCCAGGTCCAGGTTTTCTTCTTCTTCTTACATTTACTTTCTTATTGGAAACTCTCTCCTGTTGTAATATTAATCATCAGAAGTGCTGTAAGGCATTTCTAGAATAAAACAGACTGGCAAATTCGTCTCGGGCATCTTACCGCGTTTTGTGTTTTGGGGCATGTGCCTGTTATCATTTGCACACGACTAAATAATGGTAAAGTTGTGCGTGACTTCACTGTGCGCTCTGCGTGGCACATTATGAACATACGAACGTGTTCCAGGGGTTAAGAATGTGAAAACGTCTGAAAAATGGCCTTTAAGCACCACAGTGAGTGGCCTGCACTTTCCACTGCTTCTCATTCACCCATTCTCACACTGATGCCCACACTCACCGGGGTTCAGTGTCGTCAGTGTCCAGGACATTTCGCCAGGGATCAAACCGACAACCCCGCTCAACCAGTCTATGAAAACATTACGACAATCATGCAGAAACATCACAGCTTGTATTGACTCATTTGTATCTCGCAAACTCAGAAGGACAAGTCTGTTATGAGAAGACACCAAAACGTAATTGTTTTTATATATATATATATTCTTGTTGTGTGTGTTTTCAGATATGTGGAACAACCAACCAGCTAAGTGACATTTGTCTTCAATGAACTGCTGTATATCTGGTGCTGCAGCACAAACAAGAGCGGAAGATCTCAGGAATACAGCGAAGCAGAACTGACCTCCGGACCAAACATCAGCTCCGTCCTGACTTTAAGTTTCTCTTTTGAATAATCCTTTGGCATGAAAACAACTTTTTTATTTCTGCATTTCATGAATAGGACCAATGTCTGAACTTTCAAAGGGCAGTTTTACCAATTTTTTTTTAATTGTTTCTTTAATGAATGCATTAAAAGAAGATTTGTATCTGTGTGTGGACAGACATTGATATGCGAAGCATCATCGTGTATAAAAATGACCAATCAAGGTAGAGCTGTAGTAGGTCATTGGAATATTTAGTAGCTAATTAAATAGCCAGTAATAGACATAAATGTAGGTGCTACAGAGCTGAAACTGCAAAAATCAGGAAAAGTCCAACAGTTGTATCTTGTTTCACTTTTAAATGTTTATGGGACTTTTTATTGGACAATTAAACATTACATCACGTTCACATGCATGTGACTTTCCATTGTGGACTGAATTACTGAACTGTTTTGTGTCTCATACGTTGAAATTTTATGTCAATGTGTTTTATACTTGTTTTTTTACTATCTTTTTCAAACTTTTATTTTTATATGTCACTTGTTTTGTGTTCAACAACTCTGAACTTGTAAAAATAGATGGAATAGTGCTAGGCTGATTCTTTTTTTTTTTTTTTTTCATATTTTGTAACTTGAATTATGAAACTAGTCCTGCCCTTAAGAGACTGTAACGCACATCTCATGTTTAGGCTTAAATCCTGTGTTTCACCAGTGGGTACCTGTGTGAGAGCCACAGCCTGTCAGTACGGACTGAGCTGCTAAGCCTCTTTTCAGAACATTTGTTCGTAGCTGTGAAAAACAAACCGTAATGTATGCTGTCTATGGAAATATTTACATTTTCTCAACATCTGTATCATTTAAACATTTGTCAGAACTTTGTTTTTGTTTCACCACATTTCTAAAGTCGTGTTTCAGACATGTCAACACTACGTTGCAGAAACAGCACCTGGAATGTCAAATCATTTTAGGCTCTTCCATTCTGTGATTATGCCGTGGGGTTAGGATTCAGACTAACACACACGATTCCTTGAACACGCTACCGCCGTTACACTCCAGTCCAGTCTGTCCCTTTTTGCACACGTTTGTATCGGGTCTGCGTTGTTCCAAAGACTTTTGGAATAGAAGCAAAGCAAAGCAGCAAACGTTGACTGAATAAATTAAAAGAATCTCTCCTGTATGTTTCTTTTCATGTCTTTTTTTTTTTTTTAAGGAAGAAGAATAGAAGTAAAACTAAACACTTTATTGTCTGTCATTGTCGTCAGTTCATTAAAAAAAACACTTTCACTTCAGCATTTGATACCAAAAATATTTTATTATAAATAACAATAAATAGCATCACAGACCATCATATAAATAATTTAATAAATAGAATAAATACATTCCCCAAATATTAGAATACATTCATTCATATAAATAGGCCAACATGGCCGCCATTGCTGTTACCTTAGCAGTAGTTGAACTGAGCTCAGTGGAGCCAGCTAGCTTATGCTTTATCAGTAATCATGCAGACGTTTGAGCCGCATGCGCAGTGTAAACAACGACTTGGTCAGTAGTTGTAAGTGACGGTAGTGGATCTTCAAGAAGGCGTGTCGAGTTGCAATAAATAAGTAGACTGTATAAATATTGTGGTGCTGCTTGGCATGATGGATATGATGAGGCGTTTGCTGGATGTTCACTGGCTTTGGTCTCTGGAGGACATGTAGCCCATAGCCCGGTTGATGGTGATGGTTCGGGTCTGTAAGCCTTTCATTATCTTACACATCTCCTGTCTGTTGGCGAAGCTGTCGTTGCCCCACAGCTGAGCAGCTTCCACCTGAAAGGCAGCGCAAAGGGACATAACATGAAGGAATTTTCACTAGATCAATGGATCGTGACCATTGTTTTAATATCGGTTTCCCTATTAAGACTGAAAGGAGGAAATAAAAAAAAGGAGGAATAGAAAAATACCTTTGAGTTCTCTCCAGTCTCTCCATTCAGGGAGCAGTTCTGCATAAAGCAAAGAAATTTCATCAGGTAACTTTTAAATGTTATTTCCCAAGAGATTCTCTTTACTAATTGTGTCTTTTTTAAATCATGACTGTGTTTGGCCGTGACCTCATCCCACCTACACATGCACGTAAACCTACCTCCCTCAGGCTCTTGATGATTCCCTGAGTTGGGATCAGAAGGGGGACTTCTCTGTCCGGATCCCTGAGCTGGCTTTCAATGTAAGACTGAATGGTAGCGTCATAGTAGGCCAAATCCTTCATAATGTTCCTCAGACACTCACTCTGCCAAGGCAAAAAATGAAAATAATAAATATATACATATATATACAAATTTTAAAAAAATTGTGACCTGCTTGCATTCAAAAAATGTTCATTACTAATTCACTGATCCAAATTTCAGCTGCATTTGACATTCCCAGCTGTGTGTGATAAAGTGTGTGAGGGCAGAACTACCTTGCTGAAGGATGTGCGGCTCTGCCTCATGCAGCCCGGCGTCTGTGAGGGACAAACGGGTTAAACAGGAGCAGCTGCAGTCAGTGGGGAGCAAGTTCTACTACAAGTTTGCCTGAAAATATGATTTCTATCTGCACAACAATGTGAACTCCCATTGCCCCCCCTCCACCCCACCCTAGTAAACATCACACGTCACCTGGGTCAGGGAGGGGGCGCAGGCCAGCAGCGTGTCCTGGCTGCGGATCACCACGGCGTCAGAGGCGATGCCGTAACAAAACTCCGTCTGTGGCACAAACAACTTTGACTGATGGAGCCAAAAACATCCAGTTGCAGTAATAAAAATCATAAATGGGACTTGTGCCGCTGGCGTGTACTCACGCTGTTGCTGAGCAGCTCTGTAATCCGCAGCAGCAGGTCCCTGTACAGAGCCGAGTCCTGCGCGCACTGGTCCGGCGCCGGCGCGGGCGCCGCGGCTGCGCGCCGGCTCCAGCTGAGCAGCAGCAGCAGCGCGCACCAGGTGAAGCCTGCAGGGCGAGAGAGCAAAACCCCCATCAGAAGCACAGACCCGGACCCGGTGCAGCATGTGAGAATGTGGGCCCTCCCTCTGACTTACACGAGGTCCAGTTGGCCGTCATCACTGTCTCTAGATGGAGATCTTTGGTCGATCCTGGTAAATCACTAAGTGTGTCTTGCGGTCGTCTTATCGGATGGATTTTATACGCGAGCGCCGGGGCTTTCCCTCCCTGCGCCACAAGCAAGAGCAGAAAGAAACCTACAGCGTCACACGTAATTTCCTCATTGATCTTTCAGCACAAGTTCTGAGAGGAAAGTCACGATGTTTGTTTCAAGTGTTGAGAGAAAGCAACTACGGGAAAAAGTCACCTCAAAGAGTGATGTGGCTCCTAAAATTAGAACTGCACTAATATCTGGGATAAAAATATGAGTTTGGAAATCTGTACAAAAGTGAGATGCAGATGACAGACAGGGAGCATCCACTCTGTTCTTGGTGGCATCTTGCACCTGCAGCAGCAGCAGCAGAAATTTTACCTACAGCCCCAGAAAGTGCCCACACCTCAGCCCAACACATGGGATCTGTGGCCCTCTGGCAGCAGAGCATCTGCAAAGCCCTTCACATAATGGCACAAGTCAAATAATACAATATCTGAATAAAACATGTCCAGAAAAGTCAGGCCGTATGATGACATATATATGTATATTTAATTAAACAACACAATAAAATTGTATCAGCTTAAATAATCCAGTGGAATTTTTCACTCTTAGTCATATGCAGCATTCGAAGTCCATGTAGTCACTGCTGCCTGCAAAGTTAATGACGTTCCACCTATCTATGGAAGTCATTTATACATGTCTAATAGGAAGAACTTTTGGCAAATTAATCATGAAGAACATAAACTGCACACGCGCTGTCATGGTAAATGAAAAGGGCGGGTAAACCCGGTCTCGTCTACATCAACATGGCAACCAGCAACAAGTCTGCACGGTTGACCCCCTACTCAGCTGTGGCATTTTATCCACAGGACGACCACTGTTTTATTTCGCTCGTTTCAAACTGAGACTGACCGTCTGTCTGACTGTCTCTGTCTCATCTGTGTGGGCCACGGATTCAGGTCAAGTCAAGGCTTATGGTAAAGCAAAGGCGACTCTGTTTTTCCATCTAGCTCAAGTGGGTGGTGGGTTTGTGACTTCTCTGGTGGCATGTCAAGACATGAAAGCCGGGCCGTGGGTATCCAGCATTTTAAAAAATATGAGCTTATGCTGCTTATGATGCCCTTTGTTTTGATTAAAGATTTATGGTAAAAGATTTCACGTTCATCAGCCCCACAGAATACAAACTGTGGCTCCGTTAACAAAAAATTAGTGATACACAAATATTCAACACATAAAACGGTCATGAGCAGAGGGATCGGAGGGATGGTGGCAGCTTTTTTTTTCTCAACATTTTGGTTTAAAAACAATCATCATGAGCAGGCAGAGCAGCTAAAAGTGTTTGTCACAGTAGCTGTTGTGTCTGTGACATTTTACCTCCTTTTGAAGAAATGTTCACAAACATAATGTGCGGTTTATTGCTTCATAGTAATACAATTATGTCATAACACACCACATGGCCTGTTTTACTTGATGACATTATTGACTTGATTGAGAAATTTTTTGAATGAGGTAATACAAACACAGTTCTCATCCATAAGTACTACAACCGTGTTATTTTGGATTTTTTTATATAATATTTTTAAACATTGGAATGTAAAAGATCTGTTAGAGTTAAAAAATATTATAGGTTAAATATATAAAAGAAGGCAGGTCAATAATAAGGTTGCAACATTTAATAGCTGCATATTAGATGTACGTTTTAACGATGGCTGGGCAAATGAATTTGCTGTGTGTGGTAAGACTGTAGAAACCCAACTTTTATTTTCCTGCTGTTACAGTATGTCAAAAATACATGAATTCGGGAGGTGAGAAATTGAGAAAGCTCACATACGCTCAAAATGTGCGTAGCATAACGTCATCCTCACTTTAGATCCTCAAGGATCTCTGATCCGGTTGTGCTTTACAGGCTTTTGAAAAGAAGTGCATTCTCTGAAACTTAGTGGTCAGTGTGTGTTCACAGGAGTTTCCTGGCCTTCGCACAAAGACTATTAAATACTGAAACTTACCCAGAACTCTCTACAGTCTCTACTCAGAGATGAGCCACAGGGGGGGACTTCTTCATAGAAACATCATATTTTACATGAAAAGTAACACTGCCATCATTACCAAACCATAAAGTCATTCATAATAATTTCTTCTAAGATATTTTACAGGTCCAAAGGGTGTCATTTTTTCAAGTGAAATGAAAATTCCTAATTCTCATTAAAGGGGTTGCCCAAATAAAAACTTTAAGTCCCTTTAAGAGAAGCTCAACAACTCTAGATGAGAGAGTGAGAGACAAGCATTGTCACTATGAGGCAAGAACGAAACAGAAAGCATTGAGTCATACTACTTGAAATGTGGATATGTGTTAAAATTCTCACTGTAGTTTTGACCAGTAATTATACTTCAATATGAATTCATAAGAAAGAGGAAGAGTAAATGGCTCATCAGGGCACAATGCTGCAGCACCAGTTCAGATGAGTTAAGATGCACTCCACAAGCCCAGATATATGAAACAAGGTTTATTCTTTATTTTACATATCTGTACATAAACATTTCTTCCCTCAAATAAAGTTTCTGAATACAATAGGATGAAAACAATATTAACACACTTATTCATTTAAAATGACTCGTGTCAGAAAATCAACATTCACAAAATGTTGAAGAGCAATTAGAGTGAACGTATTACCAAAAGCTACGACTCCACTACAAGGCAGGCATGTTTCCTTTACACTCTTTTAGCACCTTCAAATAAACGTTTCTCAGTTGAAAACTACCATTTGTGCTGAATAAAAACAGGTCGACTTTGAAATACTTTAAAATTACTGTCCAACTTAAAATGGTCTGAAGAAGTTAGTTTTCCATAGTTTTTTTTTTTACAATGTTTCTTTTTTCTCAAGACTGACTTTCTACTAAATTTTTCACTATTGTTTTATTTTTTCCCACAATTTTTGCATTTGAACAGTTATAATTTAGTGGCGAATGTAGAAAGTTAAAAAGAAACCATAGCGAAGCGAGGCCGATCACTGCACAGGAAGCTGGGGACAGAATCCATGACAACACACAATCAGTTTCCTCTTCTCCCAGGAAGCAGGAAGTGCTCCTCCATCCTCAGCGCTGGGAGAAAACCACAGAAGCGAATTAAGGAGGGTGGCCTTCTTCTGTGCTGCCGCTACCGCCGCAGTCAGTGGGTCGGACAGGAAGGTGTGGACAGGGCGAGTGAGAGAAGCAGCGAGGAGCAAAATACTTGGGGCGAGCGGGCGGGATTTGGATCGGTGCGAAGCAGAGGTGGGATGGCCGAAGGGAGAAAGTCTGGTTTGGAGTGGGGGCAAAGCTGGGCGGAGGAGAGCAGGGTGGAGCGAGGACAGGAATCCTATTTGGACAGGGCCCTCTCAGCCAAATGTTTCTGCTGGCTCTCAGCATGCCTGGACACAGAAAGTGGACACACGGTCACTTAGAGAATCGATCAATCAATCCATCAATCTTTACTGTCCCCAGGAGAGGATGTTTGGTTTCACAGTCACACAACGTCGTGGAAACCTTTGCAAAAGCAGCGTAACACCACAGAGCAAACGGTTCAGCCTTCAAACACACGTGCTTTTTCAAAAAGGATCCACAGACATGAAACGGGCACCAGTTCTAACAAAGACCTGGAGCTTTCTATGAACCCAGTGTTTTCCAGAATTCAGTCTGTTTTCCACAAGGGGGATTTTAGAGCCTTAAAATATGGAAGGGTTTCCTCCAATCACGTTCCTTGTTTTATTTTCATCGAGATGGAAGAAAACGTGGTGGGACATTCAGAGAAGTGTCTCCGTTTTGAAGGAAGACCATTTCTAATAGTTGACTGGTTCCCCATCCAGCCAATCAAATTTAGATTCAAGATTTACAAAGAGAAATTAAAGATAAGCCTTTCTGACAGAAGGTATTAAAATATGAAAAGCCAACAAATAAAATGGAGTCTAAGGGGTTCTCAAGATGTTTAGACAAAAAATAAGTAAGAATCTTCTATTTTATGTTTTGTCTTACTGTCAACAAACCCTGGGAAAAAAATGACATTAAATTGATCCCTCAACATTGTAAATAATCACACATAAAAATAGTTTCAATTAATTCCAAATTTGTTTATATTTTCAAGCTCTTTCAAGAAAAAAAATCTAGTTTTATTATCAGAACTTACACAAATACAGGGTTTTTTGAAAACAACAGATGAATTCTGTTGTAAAACATCAGCTGTATGGAAACACATGCCAACAAAATATATGGGAATATGTGTTCAGTACAGAAAATAATACGAATTTAGCATTTAGTCTAAAAGCTACACGCAGTCTTTACTTTCTATTATTAAACGTGTTTCTTTAATCTTATCTAATCTAAGGTCTTGGTTGTTTATTTCATAATACTGTAATGAAGGTAAGTGTTAAATCCAATCTATATGCCCCATATGCTTTATGATGTCTATGCTAGTGGCTAAAGTGGCTCAAACAGGAGAAAGGTCTCAGTTTGAAGAAGGAAGCCTTTAAAAAATGCTTTAAATTGTACACAACGCCCGCGGGTGTCCAATAATTCAACACATTTAAATCAAAGAAACAGGAGTAGACATTACACTGCAGACGCTTCTGATTATTAAACCAAACTTTCTTCACAAATCAATCGTGTTCATTAGACATAATTTCATTTCATCGTGACACCATTTGTTTGTTGTAGCAGAGCTTGGTGCAACGTGTGACTTGGTGCAGAATTTTACGGAAGCCTCTTCACTACAGCTTAAAGTTTAACAATCATTAACCTCTTTGGTGTCCAAAAGCTGAACATAAGCATGACACTTTCATTTGAGCCAATCCCAAAGCCCCTGGCCCGCTGCCTCAAGAGCTCACTAACACCGAAACAGTCCCTAAACTGTTTACGCTGTTTGACTAATTTAGAGAAAAAGGGGGGAAATCCACATCAAAGTTTGTTGACAGGCCTTTGGGAGTAGCCTGAGACGGTTTGCATGGAGAGGGATAGCGGCTGTGCACAAAGAGTTTAGCGACTTCAAAGGGAGCTGCAGGAAATTTGGTAAATGGCCTTAAGTGATGAGTGTTTATGACACCGGCCTGGAAAGGAAAAAGCCGGGGCTGTGGAGCTACCACGCCACAGCAGCCTCTGTCTCAATTCAGCTTGAGGCCACATTAGCATGACACACCAAAATTCCGACTAAGCCGTCAGCCGCAGATTGGGATAGAAACGACATATAGTTTCTATATACTTTCAGGAAATCGCTCTAACCTGTGAAAAAACCTAAATATTTATACTTATTTTTACGTACGCAATTTGTGTTTTACAGACATGGCTGTTTATTTTCTTTATGACACCAGAAATAAGCTCATCCCTCATCACCTGGTGAGGTCCTCGATGTCAACCAGCATGGCATCCTGCTCCATGTGCAGCTCATCTCGGATCAGCAGCAACTGCACCAGCTCCTCATTCAGACCTGCAGTGAGGAGAAACGAAAGGTGGACGGGATGAATCACGGTAGCCAAGCAGGAATCAGTCCGCGTTCGAACCGCACAGAGCCCTAAAAATCATTGGGAGAAGTGACACTCACACCACAGTGGCTGTGGTTGTTCTCAATCACATGAGCTGACTATTGTTGATTTAGTTTTGCCAGAAAACCTCAAGCACCAACAAAAGACATTTTGAGGGGAAAGTAAAAACAAGCTCATCACTTTGGAGTCCTGGGGATTTCGGAGCTGTTTTGTTTAAGATGAGAGATTATTCATCACAGATTACCAGAGTCAATGATCTGTACAGAGAGCTAACAGTAAGTGCTGAGGGGAAGGTTTCACCGTACAGTTCTTTGAACCAACATATATAAAGTACTTTCACATCCACCAGGGTAGGGGTCAGTATGCATGTGCAGTTTTTCCCCATTCGCTCTCTTGCTCATTGGTGCGATTGAAAACAGAGGTCAGCAGCTCAGTGTGTGTGTGGTACTGTACGTGTGCCTGCGGTCAACTCACTCTCAATCTGCGAGTGCAGGTCGTTGACTATGACCTGGAGCTGCCCCAGCGTCATGTCTCTCAAGTCGATGGGCTTCAGGTTTCTCTTCATTAGACACTCGCTGATGTGAGGCATGTGTGGAAGCTGCGACACGGGGACAAGAGGAAAATCGAAAACACGTCAGACACAGTCAGCAGAACAGGTTCAACAAGGAAATAAATAAATATTTATTCAAGTTTATTACGTAAAAAGTCTGGCAGTAGTAGAGTTAATCTGATAATTACTTAATTGGCTTTTTTTTAATGGCGCAATTAAACTATTGTCTGAAAACAATAAGCACATTAAAGGCAAATGTTAGCCACGAAAGCAGCATTTGAGTCCCGATGGCGTTGATTACCAGCAGAAACGAAATCCGAGTGACGCTGTCAAAGTGTGATGAGTTGTTTTTCTGTCCACATCGACAACAACCATAGCAACGTCAGCGTTTCAGCCATTTGGCCTCTTCTCCTTACGCACGTGATGAAAGAAAAGGGAATCTTAGTTCGCCTCAGCCGAGGTCGGCACTCTGCTGGGAGACGGTAAAGTTTGTGGATTTCATGCAGGCGCTGGCGTGCGCTCGCAAGCAAGCCGACAGCGCCTGAGACAAACGACGGCAGATAAAGTCGCCGGCTCTCCGGCAGAAGCCGGTGGACTTTCTTTTTGTTTCTTACCCAGCAGTGTGGGCTGCAGAGTGGAACAATCTACTTCATTCTGCCTCATATGTCATCTTTCATTTCCTGTTTATGGTTTCTTTCGAGATAGTCGGAGTCAATAGCAATGATAAGAAATGACACTTTTACTTTCTCCGCTGTAGCATTGTTTACGTCCGCTGCCGGTAAGAATGACCGTGTCGTGGCCGACGTCACGCGGACTTTCTCAGACACCCATGGACAGAGCATTTGCTTTTCGTTTGGCAAGCTCGTCCTCTGTCATGGCTCCGAACCGGCCAGTCAGCATTCTTTCCCTTTCTCTGCGCCACCTGTTGTCTTGCTCCCTCCCAGTTTTACCTGCACGGATGAGGAAGTTCGTGCTTGCATGTGCACGGGCATTTGTGTGGCTCATTCTGCTAGTCTGTCACCCTACTTTCACTTTCACATTGCCACCGATGCAGCTGTAGACTACTGTAATCCTCGTGTCGGTTTCAGTTTTGAGTGACAGGGCGATGGATAAGCCAGTGACTAAATTGTCACACAGAGACAGAAATTTGTCAAGACAACATGAGTAGGTGGTGGGAAAAATTGCAGACCGGCGTTTGGTGTGACATCGTGGCCTCCTGACCGCAGTGTTAGTTTCTGTGGCAGATTGACCATCCTACGAATGACAAACGCTCAATAGCTGCAAACCGACGTCCGGCTATGAGTTGGCATCAGATTGAGGAGCTGCACACTCCTCGGAAAGAGAGAACTGAGGGTTTTAACTGTACAATCTCAATTGCTTCTGCTTTTGTTTTTTGCTCTTGCTGATTTTCTTGGTAGAGATTTAGAAAAAACCCACACTCCCGGTACACACATAAAGCCACTTGAGTACATGCTCACAGCGCTGGAAATTTCTTGTCCGTTAGTTGGAACTGAATTTCAAACTTACTTGCCCAGTTCAGTTCCCCAACATAACCCCCATTGTCATAACCGAAAGGTGCTAATGTCAACTCAGTTGAAAGTGGATATTGGGGAAAACTGTTCACAATTGGACAGTGACAATAATGATTCACACGGCTGAACTGTTGTGTTCACTAACTTCATCTTTCAGCTATTCACGGTTTATGATTAAACACTGAATCTACAAATTTAATAAAGCTCATAATTTGTTTACCACTATTGGTTAATTATTTCAGCTATTTAGCCTTTACTTTTTACTAATTATTAATTTGAACAGTTTAGGTGGTATTTTAGCTTATTATTATTTTTAGCTAACTCTTCAATAATTTAACTAAAATCAATAATTTGTTTTTAGCTCTCTTTTTTGTTTGGATATCAAATAGCTTTGGCACTTTAACAGTTTATCGTGTTGTTACTATCATTTCTGTCTAATTTAACTGTTGCTTTAAGCCAATTGTTTAAACTGTCTTTTCGACTGGCCGCTCAGTTTTAGTGCTCACGTGCTTTTTATTTGAACCCTTTGCTTTTACTTTTTGCCAACATGAATTGTTAGTGTCATTGTTTTTACAATTGGTTCATTTATTGTACCAATTTATATTTTAAGTACTTATTAGACCATTTTAAATATCACATATCATAATTATTTCAACCGATCCTTTACTTTCAGCTAAATATTTTAACTGCTTATGTTTTTTAGCTTTCAGGTTACTTAATCCTAAATAAATAATAGTATGAATAAAATTATAATTTACTTTTTACCTTTACCATTATTTTTTAAAGATGAACTATTTTAACCGAACAGACTCAGGTTTGTGGGCATGTGTCAGCCTTTCATAGTTTATTGGTTACTGTGAGAATAAAACTTACATTTACCTGAAATGAGCGTCACCCATTTGGGAAGAGGTATTTTATCAGGTACACCCTGATTAGGATTCACTCTTCCTGGGAAACCTTTAGCACGTGCACCGTCAGATCTCTGGTGTTTGGGACGTTGCAAGTGGCTCTAACCTTAATCCATCTTAATATTCACTGTGTGTTCCGTCCGGACGTGACAGTGATGTCTTCTGACTGCTGAGCACTGCTACATCCCCAAACACACAAGTCAATGCTTTCCGGGGTATGAATTATAGATGGGCCCGGCCAAGCTGCCCTTCTCTCCTCTGAATAAGTAAAGTGGTTCTGCCTGCAATTCTGGGTGGAAATATAGTGTGTGCGTGTACGTCAGACAGTGTGGATGCACGTCTCAGTGTGTCGGTGTGTGTTCTCGTGAAGAGGCGGTGAGGCAGATGAAAAATGATGAAAAAATGATGAGCAGTATCGTCATCACCCTTTTTTCCTCTAAATGGGGGCAGAGCGAGACTGTGACATCATCAACAACATGTCACACCACAAATATCCCATCAGCCACCTCTCATGAATCGCTGAAACACAACCCACCTGTCTGTTTGCGCTAATACTGACTAACTGACCATATGATGGGCATAGGTATGAATCTCATGAGTATGACAAACACCAAGTTACATTGCGACATGTGGGTGCAAGTTGACCACGAAACATTTTGTTCAAAAAGGGAAATGAAAGTTATATATGCGATGTAAAGCCTGCGTTATCAGGCTTAACATTATTATTTCCTACATTTATTAATGTAAATGTAGGAAACACTGACACATGTAGCTGATTAGTCAGCTGTAACACATAGACTTATGATAAGTCAGTGATATGGTTACAGTAAGACTAAAATAAAGTATGAAAATCAAAAAATGTGCTTTTGCCTCGAGCTCATGCTGTATACTGTAAACGTTCTCCGGTCTGAAAGCAGCAGAGGAGTGTCGAGGAGAGTTTCTTTCATGGCGCTGACTGCGCTGGGTGTTGATCCATGTACCCTGACACCGACACTGTCAGTCTGTCTCCAGAACCGTGTAGGCCTGTGGCATCATTAGTGCAACTGATGCAACCGAGCAAACACCTGACACACCTGATATACTGCAGTTGATTTTTTTTTTGGCCACTCAAAGCGCAACACTAACATAATATCATTTTCCCAATAAACCTGCTGATTTACACATCCGGCACATACGGAGCGACATTAGCGTGTATTTCTGATCACTACATGGATGTAATTGCAATGACCACACCGCTTTTCACCAACTCCCCGGAGAAATATGTGGCTTTTCATCCTGCCAGATGTCCTGATTTCCTAACTGGGTCTGGCAGGTAGCATGGAGCAGCCTATAAATCTGTAAAACCAAAGGCAACTAGGGAATCTTGGGGATATTCTTTGTTACTGTTTGCTACTGTATGCCTTTGAAGTAATCTATCGTTATAATCTATTTAAGTAAAATTGAAAGCTTGAAACAAATGTGCTTTCTCTTTTTACTTTTAACATATCAGTTGATCTGATGGTTCCTGTATGACAATTTTAGTTTTGTGTTTGCATTCTAACCCCATCTGTACAAATCTACACAGCCACTGGCTCAAGTCAAGTCCAAAGGACAAAAACATGATATTTATATAGAAACTTTGTGTTTTTGGTTTGTTTCTAAATCAGCCAGAGGCAGCATCAGAATTCTGGTACTGACCAGGTCGGCCACTGGTGACTTCTTGCGATTCTGTTTCTCCACCTCCACCTGCATCTTGGCCATGGGCTTGGCCATAGCCAGGGCCAGCTTCGCCTCTGCCTGCAGCTTCTTCTGTCGACTCAGGAAGTCCATGTCCTCCAGGGACTCCGAGTCCTCCTCTGTGGTGTCCCTGTCCGAGTAGGAAGAGCTCTGCTTGGACTGCGGGGAGGAGGTGGTAGAAGCAAGAGGGAGAATTAACAAGTTGAGATAAACGATGAATGAGAAGAAGAAGAGAAGGATGACAATGAGGCAGAGGAAGAGACCAACTTGCAGGGTTAGTGTTTATGAATTCATGGCATGTGGGTATTAAGATTTTACACTTTGACATGAACGTCAATGCACATCGACTGGGACGTGAGGTGAACGTGGATGTACTTGCAAAGACAAATGTCTTTCTTTCTCCCTCTGTTTCCGTTAAGTGTATCTCTGGCTGGCTGGAGGGTTAATGCGGTCAGCCATCCATGGTCATGGCGAGCATTTTCCAAATCAGCTCACATTTGCTGCCCGTCCACGGGCTCAAAGACACTCATAAAGCAACTAACCCACCTGCTATTTCTCAGATTCATAATGAATTCCTTCACCCTTTTCACTTCTTTCACTTTTGTTCTGTCTCAATCTCGCTTTTCACACAGTCAATCCTGTAGATTCAGGATGTCATTCTTTTTCCTTTCATTGTCGAACTCCAGAGAAATACTATAATAATGCAGGGCTTTCAGAGTCATCAGTGCCTACCATAGGGGACAGAGGTGTGTCCAGACTGGTCTCTGTTTTGCTGTCATCTGCATCACTGTCCTTGTCGCTGCCACTGTCATTGACAAAACAGATTTGTAGGTTCATCCCGCTCTGCAGCCTGCAGGGAGAGACAGAAATAGACCGAGATAGATTGAAACGAGGCAGACGAGTTAATATTAGCATAAATGTCAGTTCGGTGTCAGCTGCAGTAACTGAGTCCGATCGTGGTCAAAATGACAACGCAGTCAACAACGCTGCTGCTAACATGTTTGACCTTTGATGAGTTCAACAAAGTGCGGCGAACCTGCACACTGTACCACAGTGTGTTAAAGAACGTAGACAAAGGAGAGAAAAAAATGAGGAACTGCAGAGCAAAGCGTTCAATGAGGACAGATTTAAGGAGGCTTTGTGTTTTTAATCATCTCCCCTCTTGTCTTCACTATCGACCCAGAAAGGTCTGGTAGGTCTGATCCAATCTGCCTGGAACCAGCGGGGGTGTTTTTGTGTCACGGAGGAACAGAATGTCACTCGGTGTAGATCCAGCCCACTGCCGATCAATAACCTGCTTATTCAATGCAGTAATTACAAACAGGGCTGATTGATTACACATCACCGATCCGATCAGTCCCAATTAAAAAAGGAGCTGAGTGGGCGATAGATTTTTTCAAAAAGGAACTCAAATTTAATATTGATTTTAGGAGTCAGGGACTTTTTTTTTAAGATGAATAAGTGGCGTTCATGAACATACAGTGCGGAGCTGGTTACAAATCTTGTGGTCTTTTTAAGATCTTCTGAATTTAATGGTCAAACATTGGCAATATTCTCCACCTCACAAATCCAGTCTTACCATGCAAATAAAATATTCTCAAACATTTTAGTCATCTGACTATTTCACTATAACCACCAATCATGCATTAGGAGTCATAGTCATGAATGTTTTTCAGCAGCGTTGCGAAATCCACGTGATTCATATTACAGGACGACAAAGAAAACTTAAATCTACATAAACGTCCACTTCCTCTAAGGTAGCATGTATTACGTGGGCGAAGACTGTTTGTGCAAATGATCACTCCTTGTCTTTGGGGAAGTGACAAGAGATGATTGCGTTCCTTCTCATTCACTGTGCACAAACGTCACCTGCTTCTTGCCAGGGTTTCTGCCTGCATGTCGTTCCTTTATCAACAGGCAGACATGACGCTGAATCTGGAATTAATTTCTGTATCCATACAAAATTAAAGTTCTCCTGACATTAAGCTTCAGCTTCTGATATTTGTGCAGGATCAGTGCATCCTTCCTTCCTCTTAATGAAACCAGAAAACCAAACAGAACAAAATCTTTCCCGAAAACCGGTCAAATGACTGTGGGTTCAGAGAGAAGAAATACGACTGGGGTCTCACCGTGAGGACAAGCTGGGTTTGCCACTCTTGCTGCAGCTAGTGTAGATGCCTGGCCCATCATCGAAGAAACTGCCCAGAGCCAACTTCTGCCTGATGGACTCCCTCTCATTCTTTTGGGCCTGTAACAAAGCGAAAACCAAGTTAAAGTTACAGTTTCTGCTCTTTTTGATGATGCACTTTCACAGTGAACTCAGGATCGCTTAGACGTGGAGCTTCTCCTCCTCAGTGCTACTTGCTGGTTGTCATGGCACATTAGCCACGGGTACTTACAGTTACAGTCTCCTGACGTGCTACGTCACTATGAAACCTTTTTTCCCCCGCATGACTAGTTGTGCATAGCAGTAGCAGAGCCGACAGTCTGAATCACAGGGGGCGAGGTTATTAATAGCATCTAGATTCCCTTCATTTTCCAATAAGACTTTCAGTGTCCCCTTAACAAGCACGGATACAAAGTGTGGAGTCAGCTGAAGCATGTGTGAAAGTCCGGATCATTACAGGCGGACAGACAATACCAGAATTCACAAGCAGATGGCACTGTTGTCTTCTTGTTGTCCAGCACTTCTCACACAGGATTCCATTTACATTTGGTAAACTCCGGAAAAAGCTGCAATAGGTGGTTACATGGTTAAATCTCCAAAAATCCCGACACTACACAATTCCAGAGTTTCTCTCAGTTGGCCTCATCCCAATCCTGAATTCCTAACTCAGCTTTGGCAGCACTTCACACACACACGCTCACACATACCAGCTCCCACAGGATGTTTTGTCTGTGCCGGTAGCAGGTAAACACATCTGACTGACTGCGAATAACTAATGAGTGACTCAGACTGTGTCCGATCCAATGAGAAGAGTTCAAATCTCTGCCGCACTTTGTGCCCATGTTACTGATGCACAGTCAGAGCCCAGATCTTTTGTTCCCATTGTCTTTCTGTGAAGAAAGTCATACGGACTTTAAATAACTGGTTTCCAAACTTTGTCCTTGTTTAACAATGCAAAGCATAACCATTTCCTGTTCCTCATATTCCCATACGTTCTCCATCTGCCTGATTCAGCCTTGTCAGTCGTTTGTCTTGGGCTCTCTTCCCATTATAGCACAATCCACTCATCTCCACCTCTCTGCTTCTACCTCAGGCCTCTGTGATCTCTCCATCCCGCCACCTCTCTGTGCCGTTCATTCTGTTCCTCCCATTTCCAAATCGCTCACCACACCTTCACCTCACTCCCACTCGTTTTCTCGACTCCTTTGCTCGCTCCCTTCCTCCCTCACTGTCTCTCTCCTGACAGTTATGTGCAGGCGTTGGTGAAAGTGCCTTCACCAAGGACAAATTAACATAATCCCACTCCACACAAGGGCCTGCAAGATGCACTTGGAGCCGCCAGCACACACACACACACACACACACACACACACACTGGCACGCAGAGAAGCAGACCTGGCAATGCTCCTTTGTGTGTGTGTGTGTGTGTCTGAGAAGTCAAACTGAACACACTTGAGAGTTTCAATTCACTGCTTTAAAGGCCCGACAGCAGCCTGTGTGGTTCCATGCAGGTCAAACACATTTATGTACATGTACTTCACTCACACGAGCATGACAACAGCACAGCTGCCACCCTGTCAGTCAACAGCTGCAACACGCTCCGCTACAGGGCCGTGTGTCTGTGTTACGATGGGCAAATCAAAAAAATAAGTCAGTTCTCACAGGGGTAGAACCTCAGGTAACTTCCCCCATGGTTTCAGACGGAGATTATCAGGGTTATGTCGTCGGATAATGATCAAGCAGGTCACCTGAGTTATTCAACTATCTTCACGTCAGCCCGTTCCCTAATCATTTCTTGCATCTCTCACTTGATGTCGTCATTTTAGTGATCAGAGTTTAAATACATGAGGCGGAACACAGCATGTGTTTCTGCAATGATTTCAAATGAAAACCATTTCACACACTGCTGCCTATAAGCTTAATAAGCTGAGTGTTTTCTCCATTAACCGACTAATTATTTTGTTTTCAAAATGCCAGACCCAGTTCATCTTCCCAAAGTGACATCTTCGAACGTCTTGTTTCATCTGGAAAAGGTCTGCCTGAAAAACCACTGAAGCTATTATCGAAATGGATGCTCATTAATTTTCTGTTAAATTGGCTAATTGATTAATTAAATACACGTTTTGACACTCACTTACACCCTTTACAAACCTCCCGTATAACACTAAGAGCACTACTGTTCAACAATGAGCCTGCAGGACAGTATCTCCGCATCTCACACCTGCCTGACAAACAGAGTTTCCTCTCTTTGCATAAACGTCATCTGTTAAACAGCACGTGTGTTTGTCGTGTGTGTGTTTGTGGGTGGGCTGTGTGTGATAAAACACTAATCATGGCGGCGCCATAAAGCATTTACAAAAGGTGTGGAATACACCACCGAGAGGTGAAGGAGCAAACTGGGTAATAAACACACGGCCCTGCCTCTCTTTTATCGTCCCTTTACATTTATGTACCGTAAATTCTGGACTATAGAGCGCACCTAAATTTAAGCCTCACCCGCTAAAATTTAAAAGAAATATATATTTTGTCACATATAAACCGCATCGGACTATAAGCCGCCAATATCCAGGCTGAGAAATAATATCTGTTGTATGCGCTCCTACTCATTGTCCACAGTGCGCATGAGGATGTTCTGTGCGCTGTTTTACCGGCATTACGGTAAAGAGTGCGTCTCTTTACCGTAAGTGTTTATTCATACACCTGAACCTGAATGGTGCCTGTCACACGGCAGTAAAAGTGCTGATCACACAAAACAGAAAAGTCATGGTTTTATTAATCTTCCTCCTGTGCACTAAAATCAAGTTGCTTTATTTTTTCCTCCTGCGAACTGAAACCACTGAACACCAAACCACTGTCACTTTTTCTTCCTGCGCACTGTTAAAGCGCAACTGCGCAACTATTGAAGTCTTCATTCTCCCGTGCACTGAAACCACAAATCGCTATTCATCTTCCTCCTGAGCATTGAAACCACTGTCACACTTTATGATGGCTTCAAATTAAAAGCTATCATAGGAATTTCTTCGCGTGTTTTCCATTATGAGGGGTGAGGGTGTAAAAATATTACGGTATTTTGCTGTTGTGCGTCTTGGGTTGCATGCGCTAAGAATAAAAACTGGCGCTTTTTGTTTGCATCTGAGGGCTGCAGAAAAATTCATGGATGTTTTAAAAAGTTGTTTCCGTTCTGAATGTTTTAAATTGTTTGTGTCTTCATGTGACTCTCGATAAGAACTTGAATGAAAAGTAGTTGCTGTAGTTCAGAACCTCTTCAACACAGGAAATAAAATCGCTGATTTCTCTTTTCAATGATACTTTTGGGTAAGTGAAATGCAAATCTGTCCATTTTATTCCAAACTTTGTGCTCTTTTCATTGGCTCACTCACGTTTGCTTTGTTTGACTGGATAAATTTTCCTGCTAGAGCTTCATATAAAATCTAATTAAATCATGTTATGAAAAATTATACAAATGGAAGTTTCTACGTGTTGATGACATGGAAAAAAGCATTACTTTAAGATTTCAGAGAGAGAGGGAGGGAGGGAGGGAGGGAGCGAATGAGTGACAGTCCTAACCACCTCCTTCATTTCCTGGCCTTGAGCACCACGGCCTCACTGTTCAAATTAGATTGGGAGGAACACAATTGGGCTAATTTGTGTTTTTCCTCAAATTCACTGAGCAATTTCCTCTGCTGAAAAACCCTCACTGACAAAGACATTTCCCCCTCCACTCTGCACTACAGCCATTTATCCGCAGGCCTAGAGGGTCATTTAGCGTTGGCCGCGGACGACAGGGTGCTTGTTTAGAGCTACCAAATCTTCCCTGAAAATCTATATTAGAGGAGGGAGATGAAATTTAATTATCTGTGCTAACAAAGGGCACCCTCCTCTTCCCTCCCTCAAATTGCTGGCTCTCGTGAGCAAGAAATTGTTGAGTGGTTAAGATCTAAGATGTGTATTAAAATGAAATGTGGATTAGTGTGTTTTTGAGTGCATGCCCACAGATCCTTCGCCTTTCTCTGATTCCCGTTTCCATTTCTAGCCTCTTACTGCATCTTCACGTGTGTCACGGCTTCATTCATGAATATTTCTTTCTCCTTTTTTCTCCTTCCCCTCATTCCTCACTAAGCGATCGCACTCCTTTTGCACAATGGAGGCTTTTCACCGAACAAGACCTCGCTCGCTGGCTATAGACAAGAACCCAGTGTTCCCACACAAGTGCACACACAGAGAAAGAACCAGCAGGTCTTGTGAGCACAGGCTGTATATATTTATAAGTGCAGCGAGAGTGAACAGGTGACGTTGCAGAGCTCCTGTAAACTGTATTTCAGACTTTTTTTCACGGTACTCGTTGTGCGTCCGTGTGTGCGTCTTGTTTAGACTGTCTGTGTGGGACATCTTCACCGTAATGTGCTTTCCAGGCTCGACAGTGAGCTGCTGCTGAGCTCGCAGCTCAACACACACGTACAAGGTCACTGTTTCTTGTATGACTGTGTTTTGACTATAATCTTCACAATTCACACACAAGCTTCAGCTTTCCTAACGAAAATTACGCCTGCTTTGAAACGGCTTTGAAAACATCAGGAAAATTCACTTTATTTACAAAAACTAGGTTCAAGAAGATGGTTGTTGCCCTAATTAACCTTTATTGTTTGTCAAAATGACTGCTTTAAAAATACACATTAAAATCCAGTTTTTGAAGGCTAGATGTGTATATGTATTTGGTGTACGACCATCTTCTTGTGCTATCTGAGAGCCAGGCAGTGCAACATTCCATTCCAGATAAGAGAGCTGACCTTTGACCCCCCATACAGTTCAGCGTCGGGTCAGTGCAAGGCTGCTCCTGTCACTCAGATTGGAAGAGAACAACTCAGCAAGTGGCAGAAATCCGTACATGAGCGTGTCTGTGTTGTGGTAAAAGAAGAGGGGGAGGGTTACGGTGGGATAAAGGGGAAAAAAGGAGGGGGGACAACGACAAAGGCAGCGAGGAGAGATGCAGAGCATGAAGTGGGTTTAGGCAGGACAATAGGTCTCCAAGTGACATTTGAGCTTTCGTCTGCAAAAAGGCCAGACTATGGATTTGTGGCAAAAGATTAAGGAGAGGAATCTGTTTTTCTCTCCAAAGAGCGAAGCAGACTAAAGGATAAAAGCCTGGTTACACACACCATTATGTCATAGCTTTGCCCCAAATATCAAAGCACTTTAAAACCCAAACTTCAAGCGTTACGTCAGCCTCCGTCTTTGGCCTGCACCACGGCAGACTCACAAGGAGACACACGCTCAGTCGGTTCGATGAGAAGATGGACAACGCTCTCGTGCCTGTGTGTTCCAAACGAAGCTGGAGGCAGCGTCAGGACACTCAGCAGCTTAGCTTAGCATCGCAACGGGAAGTATTTTTGTTTAAGCTGAAAATAACGTGTCAAAATGACACCAGCTAATGTGGTTAATGCTGGACTACTTCCTGGCTGCGTGCAGTGACTTCTTGAAGGATTGCACTCTCTGTGAGGCTGCTAGTAATTACTTCTGCCCAGCACATCATTTTACACTTTGGAATGGAATAAATAAAGCATATATCATGTTAATGAGTAATACTTTTTAATCTAACACAGCCCATGTATGTGCGCTCTCTTAGATGCAACCATCATCGTAAACCTCATCTGTGCGACTTCTGTGTGTTTCCAATGCAGCAAGAATTACTTTAAATCAATTTTCTACATTCAGAACGTAATCAAACACAAAAGGGGACGTGACCCTTTACCTCCTTGTAGTCCTCACTGAAGTACTGGCAGGCCGTTTGCCTGATGACACTTTCGCCTCCACCACATCCATCCACATTCTCCAGTGCCTCCTTCATCCTGCCCTTACTCCCGTCTTTTCCTCTCTGTCCCCCAGTGAATAGTCTGAACCGCCTGCTGAGGTTCAGCAGGGACTTCACATCATCCTGCTATGGTCTGACACAGCATCAGCACTCTGCTCCTCTACCTGCTTCTCTTTTTCTAACATGCTGTTACACTTCTTGGCAATTTTGGCTCCTCTGCACACTCCCCCTGTAGGTTTCCTGCCTCGCCCACAGGACTGTGAAAGCACAATGGTCAGCGGTAAGGCCCCTTTAGACCCTCCCTACCTTCCACCCTCTGGTCACGGTGGCCTCTCACAGCCAGACAGGGAGAAACTCACACTGGTGTTTTTTATTTCCCATGTTCACGCCCTGACGTGAGGACAGCAGCTGCTCACAGACAGCTTGGAAGGAGACACCTCAGCGATGGGATAGCCACAGTGTGTGTGTGTGTGTGTGTGTGTGTGTGTGTTTATACTGTAGCAGTGTAACTGAGTGCCCATGTGTGTGTGTTTGGGTGACTCCCGGCATGTCTGGAGCCTCTACCACACACCATCTCTCACTGGCTGTATTTACTCTCCCTACAGTTGGAATTTTTCATTTTAAGCTTTTTAACTATTTTTTCCTTAAAAGTGCACAATTTTGTGTGCATATGTAACTTAAAATGTTCATTAGCCCAGATATTAAAGGCAAAATGAATGTGAAAGTCTGTGGGTTTATGTAACAGAGGAGCTAGTGTGCTGCCAAGGTAAAAATAATGCCCAGTCTGGCCTCCAAAGCTTGCAGCCCCACAGCCCCAGCCAGCTAAACAAACTCTGACAGAGCACAATGGACCATTAGTCTTACATGCACGCACACTCACACACACACACACACACACACACACACACACACACACACACACATACTTACACACACTGCCTTGTGTCAGTAAGTTACATTTTCAATCTGAGCTCTCCATGGTGTGTAATGATCTCATCTTTGCGAGGCGTTATCGACCCATGACTCATATATTTGTCATAGCTGCCCAGACAGAAAATTATATCCACATATGGCTGCAGAATTACATTGCAGGGGAACATGGCTTTACACACACACACACACACACACACACACACACACACACACACACACGGTTATACAGAAAAATGGCAGGCATGACAGTGAATTGGAAAACCATTACCATGTTCAAACAGAAACCAATTCATCATTCAAGCATTAAAAACACTAGATGAGATGTATTATTATTGGGTAATGATTAAAAAGAACAAGATGGAATTGATAGATAGTAGGACTGCATTTTTTTCTTCTGATTATTTATCCATGCACTTTTCTGTGACCACTTATCCTGTTCAAGGTCACAGGGGGCTGCTTTATTAGGGTGGGAGGTGGGGTGCAACCTGGGCAGGTCCCCAGTCTATGTCAGGGCCAGAGTCACAAATTAACCGAACATACATGTGTTTGGAGTGTGGAAGGAGACGAGGGAGATGAATGAGGGAGAAGGAAGAGAGACGAGAGGAAACCAAACGACACTGATGAGTCATATTCATCTGTTAGAGAGCGAGGGATGGTGAAGACGAGAAGAACGTGAGAAAGAAAATCACAGAAGAAGGCAATGGGGGAATAATGCATTTGCATGATAACATCAAAGAGCATCTGAGCACACACACACACACACACACACACACAGGGTTAAATACAAAAATAGGAAGTGGGGTTTATTCAGTGTTGATCCCTGAGGATTACGGGTGGAATACAGCGAATTGTCTGGCTGTCTCCTGCATCCACCCACACTGGACTGCTGATGGTGGGGACAAAACAGACAACACACACACACACGCACACACACAAAACAAAAAAACTGGAGTTAGTTGTGAGTGAGGGCATCCTATTTAGGGGTGAGGGGTGGAGCCGAGCCATCCCTGCGGCTTTATTACGGAGGCTGACTTCACCCTGAAGGTGAAGTCACTGCTGATTCAAATGTAGGTTGCGAGGGAAGCGTTACCTGGGTGACTTATGTGCAGGAAGTGGGCCTCTGAACTAAAAACCCGCACAAACACACTCACACATGCGAACATTGGCTGATCACAGCAGGAGAGCAAAGGCCGCCTTGGATACGTCCAGATGCACGTTTGAGACCCTCAGGTTAATTCCTCTGTTGCGAATGATTGCTTGACTTTCAGGTCAGCTCAGAGCGAGTGTGTGAGAGACACACACACACACACACACAGAACGGCCAATTGTTCCATGTGAACAGAGGGTGACTGTGGGAGACAGGGCTCCTGGCACCTCCTGTAAGCCTGGAATCCAAGGCCAGTGGCGCTGTGTGTGTGTGTGTGTGTTTGTGTGTCACAGTGTGTGTAAGTGTGCATGTGTGGGCGATGCGCACTCTCCTTTTATCTGTCTCGGCCCCCCATCCACATTTGTTGACAGGCTCTGTATCAGAAAACAAGTGCACTGTTGCTTAAAGTGTATGTTTGTGTGATACTGTCACTTTTACAGACACGTATGAAAGCGGCACAAGAGAGTCGGATCTGATCTTATTTTGGAAACAGGAGGACAAGAACGGGGGCTGCTACCATAGCAACGTGGTAAGAATTTCTCCATGGCGATGCTCTGTGTTCCAAACAAATTGGACTGCGAAAAGGAGCACGGGCAGCCCATCGGGACGTCCGCTAACTGAGGAGCTGAAGTTTGGACAAATCTGTATTGCACTCCTGTCCATAAAGCACATTAAAAGCTGTGACCCCCGTCATGAGATTGCACGCTCCATATTTAATCACTACATTAAAAATGTCAGAATGATGATACAAACATAATCCTGTACCTCAAACATTGCCCCTCAACGCAGAAACACTAAAACTGCACTTTTATTTATTCTTTATCTGCGTGTGTGTGTGTGTGTGTGTGTGTGTGCAAAGGCAAGGCTCTTATTATCTAACCTTGTGTTCCTGTTTACAGACAGTATCACCAGAGAATATTTCAGACTAACTTAATATCCAAAACAAAAACATCCACTCCACCTTGGCTGTGTCCAAAGTAAACGATGCCTTTTCAATGATGCAATTGTTTGTGCATGAACTCAAACTACAAATTTGTGGTTTTCGAGGACGGTGTGTGCTGCTTCCTGGCAAGCTACACTAATGTTTGTTGTGTGTAATCCCATAAAGCAAGGTTAGCTGTCGAGTCACATCGATCCGCTCCGTCATTCTAACACGATCCATCAGTCGCATCTACTGTACTGCCACTGCTCATTTATAATGCATCAGGCCACACCTCATATTCTGTTACACGGACGCTGCCGCTCCCCTTCACCTTGCTCCAGTCAAATGCGCCAAACTATACGAGCTTGTGGAGACATGAGAAGAACTAAAGAACCCACTTCCCTGCACAAATAAGGCGTGTGATGGGATTCACCTCTCAAGCTCCTGCGACTTTGGCACGCTGACATTATTTCTGTAGCCAACCTGATAAATCCCACCTTCACCCTTCTTCATTTGCGGGGTTTATAGATTGACATGGGTATCTGAAAACAGGATGAGATCTCAGTTTCTAGCAAACACACACAGAGTAACAGCATGCTTTTAGCTCACTTAGGCACTTAACGAAATGAAGTACACCGCCGAGATGGAGCAGCGACCTGCAGTACAGTGGATGATTGGTCGTTCTCGGGATCTTTTGCTCTTTCTAGCCTCATGGGTTATTTGTAAATTTGACTTGGCTTAAATTGATGGATGGTTTTGGTCGACTGTGGGTCAAATTGTTCCTTTATTGGTTCTCCCAGGGTCAGCCCGGTTATTGGCTAATGGTTTTCGACATTTAGTGGGAACTTGCCTCAGACGTTATGAGATAAACAAACAGGGGACGATGGAGACTTCTGCGAGCCGCCTTTCTTCCCCTGATGCCCCAACGTATCAACAGCCAAGGAGAGAGGGACCACGCCTTAATTCAAACTGAGGAAAACGATGATGACAATGAGCAAACCACACAACCCCAAACACATAAGACTGTCTCAAGAGATAAACAAGAACAAGACACTTTTTCCACTTCATGTGTTAAATCCTTGTCCATTTTATTCCCTCAATAACCCGCCGCACACCTCCCCTCTTCTCCGTTCTTCCCCCATTGCCCTTTGCTTCCTTCCATCTCATGGTGCGTGCATGCGTGTGTTATGTGTGTGTGAGGGGCGCTGTCTGCCGGCTGGTTGCCAGGTTACCGGTCTAATTGAGGGGCCTCTAGAGAGTTGCTGTTATCAGAGCCCGAGTCCCTGTTCCGCTTAGCGCACTCGTCCTTTCTCTTAATGACTCCATCTCTCTGTTCTCCAACATCCCAAACTATAAAGCCATCTTCCACTTTACCAAAGCAAATTTATAAATTCTGTAGTTCATTAACTTTGTTTTACAATTTAGCCAAAATTGTGGTCTAAATTATTATTTTTTCCCATTGTCCATTTTACATATTACCACAGCTGTTTCAGAAAGATGAACACTCTTCTTTACCCTTATCTCCCTCTGCTTTGCTCAGCCTGTGTTGTCAATACATCTCCTGCTACTGTTTAATCTCGGCCTTTTATCCTCCGTCTCCACTATCCCTTCGGCGTCACTTTTCTCTCCTTATCTGCTTCCATCCCGCCATCTCTGCCACTCCATCTCGTTTTTATCTACCACCAAACATGGCAGGAAATCCTTATCCTGTTACACAACTACTCCCTCATCCGCACAAGCCCAGATCAAGCCTCCTGACACGCGAATACAAGTAAGCAGAACATGCACCAAGATTAATACAACATTTTGGTTAAAGGTTAATAGGTGGGTGAAAGGTGAAATCAGGTGAAATCCTAAACAAAATCTGACCTGAGGACAGTACGAATGTCCGAACCAGACTGTTAGAGAGACTGCCTGGAGAAAACAAGAGATCAGCTTTTCTACATATACAGTAATAAGATAGGATATGACTTCATTGATCCCACAGTGGGGAAATTGCTGTGCTTCAGCAGAAATAATATTGCCAGAGAAAAGTGCACTAACAACAGTTAGCACCCATCCTGAAACCCAGCTGATCAACTCAGGTGAGGACTGCATAAAAAAACAGCAGCACATACTAGATTAATCACATTTTCCATGCATACACCAAAAATTCCGCTCTATTACAACCCGAGGGAGAAAGTTCTAGCTAGAGAACAGAATTCACATTTCTCAAGTTTCATGTTGCACGTTGGAAAATCACTTTAGGTACACTCGTAAAGCCCATCCATCTCTCTAGGACCCTCATGTTTCTGTCTCATCTGCAGCTTTTTGCACATTACTCCCATTGCTCCCCTGATCAAAGAAGCCCCATCTTTCCTCCTCAGTGCTTTCCCCATCATAGTCAGCTCATCTCTTTCGCTTTCATCTTCACCAGACACCATCTCCACTGCATTGCAGACTTTCCTCCAGAGCAGAGCTGGTTATAGTAAAGCAGATGTACAGCTGTGATCAACATGAATTGCTTTCCTGTAATCACTTCATTGTTGTCAAGTTAGATAAAGCTCCAACACTCCAAAACATGCAACCACACATGTAAGCAACTGCACACATTTAAATCATCTTCATCACTATGTTGTCTGCGCCACTACACAGACTAAATCACAGAAAACTTCCGTATCAAACTCACAGCTTTGTAGACATCATTTGCATGCAAACAGAGTTCAGTCGAGACACATAAAACTTGCACACCTCATGCCTCCCTGACATGGATTGATGAGGCTGAAAGAGGAGGAGGTGGAAGGGAGGAATGACATTATTCCCATGAGTCAAGTGTTGTCTTAGTAACCATCCGACCATCAGATTTACAACACAATCACGTAACCACAAAAGACAGAGCCGTACTCCTACACTGGTCTGAGTCCTTGCAATGACACACACACAAGTCCCACACATGTGTAACAATGTCCCAGTTTCAATTTGACAGTTACAAATTTACTATAACCCGAATGACAGTGATGAAACATGACACAAGCGGTAAAGCGAACCACAACTAAAGGAATATGAGCGAATATGAGAGAAGACTAAAGAAACGATGAAATGTAGTTACGGCAATCTCTGTGAAGTCACTTAGCTCTAAGAATATACCTGGTAAGAACAGTTTTCCTGGTGGACCATCCTTCACAGCATCCTAGAGTGGAGTTGAGCTGAGCTTGGGGAACAGAAGCAGGACTGGGATACGATTCCCAGCCCTGCAATGGTATTCCCGGGATGAGGAGACGAAAGCTGAGGAGGGATCCCGCCCGGTACTTGATCCAAACTAAAAATCAATTCCTGCTTTGCTCTCTCTTTCACTCAGCTTCCCCTTCCGCTCACTCTCTCTCTCTCTTTTCAGCTTGTTGTCTGGTCCGTCTGTTTGTCGAGAGACGGGCAGGGTCTGATCACTGCTCCCCCAAAGCTGATCGAGGAAAGGGAGTGAGAGACTGGAGGAGGGGTGTGAGAACGAGCGAGAGAGAGAGAGAGAGAGAGAAACAGCGAGGGTGGGGAACAGTGAAAAGCAGAGTGCGCGGTCGGCTTTCCCTGTCTGCTTCGCACTAACATGGGGGAGGAGCTGCTGGGCTGAGTGAATGCAGAGTTGGCCATTGGGGAGAGAGGGGACAGTGGAGAAGGGGGAGGGAGGAAGGGAGGAAGGGAAGGAGGGATGGCGGGTGGATGAGGGTGGTGGGGATCGGGGTCGGGATGTCATTCTGCTGTTTCATAGGGGGCCATGCCAGACAGGGAGAGAGGAGGGACTATCATTCCTTAACTCTAATCTTAATCCCTATCTGTGCCGCATGAATCGTCGACAAAGACACGAGGCTGCAGGACAACGGGGCTGTTTCTCAAACATTCATAGTCACTGTTATAAACCTGTTCACTCATTGTTTGATTAGACACTTTCTGGCTTGAGCCAAAATGTAGCCGGCTTGAGCTCTTTAGTCAAAGATGTGTGTCTAAATTTGGTGCTAGTCTGTGTTAGTGCTGCCACATTGTGTAGAAGTAGACTTAGTATGTGGGCAACGCATGGCACAGCGTCCCCTGGTTCTCTCCGTCTCTTTGCAGGATTATAATCACACCGTGGCAGATGGCCGGTCTATAATCCACTCGCGGGTCAAACTACTCAGATAATCTCTGCCTTCTCCGACTCTCTATCCATTCCTCCATCCTGGCTGTTCCGAATTGCTTTGTTTGCTGGTTTGTCCATTTCAATTTGTCTAACTAAAATGTAAACATGTGTCACATGTGCATTTTGCATCGATGATGAATTTAATTGTTGTTTTCAAACCAGTTTGTTCTTTTATGGTTTTGAGAGTTATCAGGAAATAATCACTAAACTGTCACATATTATGGCTCTCAGTTATGCTTATTACCATCAGAGCAGTTGAACAGCTTTGCACAACAAAATGGAGAAAGTGACTGCCTGACGCAATTAACTCATACATCTGTTTCAGCTTTCGCCTTTGTCCTTTTTTTGGCAACATGCATCTCCTGTTATCTCACCCTTCCTCTTAGGCCAGATTTCTCTATCCGATATTGATCTCTGTTGGGTGACGCTGCTTTTCCCGATAAAACCACTCTTGGGTTTAATGACCTGGAAGTAGATCGATGGGCTCCCTGCTCTGATCCCTCTGCTCGACCCACTGGCTCCATTGGCCAGTGATATGGTTTGGCTTTCTGTTCGGTGTCAAGCTGGGACAGACTGGAACAGTGCCCACCCTGTCACACCAACCTTGGATATACAGTAAATCTGTGCATGACATTGAAAAGTGTCAAGTGAAAGATAATAAATAGCCTTGTAAATAGCTCCGAGTAACACAGTAAAGCCCAGGGTGAAATTGTGTAAAATCAGAATAGTGTAAATGGAAGATGGAATTTCTAAATCTTTTATTATTTTTCTCTTCTTCTTTCTATTGAACTTGTACTGGTAGTTGTGGAGATTGGGCAAACCAGCTGGGCAAGCTGGGGTCAGTCATTATACTGAGCTAACCAGCACTATTATACTATCACACAGCAGCAAGAAATGTCCAGAACTTTGCCTTTAAATTTCAACAGAAAACTTATTTTTCAACAATATCTAGCCTTAAACACTGTCGTCCGTCCATGTATTATTTTTAACCACTTATCCTGTTCAGGGTCGCTGGGGATTGGAGCCGATCCCAGATGTCATTGGGCGAGAAGGTGGGGTACATCCTGGAAAGGTCACCAGTCTGTCTCAGGGCCGACACAGACAGACACAAAGACAAACAATCACTCAAACTCACTGTCTACAGACAGGCGAGTTAGAGTCACCAATTAACCTAATAAGCATGTCTTTGGACTATGGGAGGAAACCGGGGTACCTACAGGAAATCCAGCACGGGGAGGAGGGGTGGATTCAAACCTGGGACCATCAGACTATGAGGTGGCCGTGCTAACCAGACTACCTTTAAGCCCTGTTGTGGTGAATTCACATTGGTTTTATATCTGAGAAAGAGCTGGTTGGTAGCAGCACTGTGTCTGTGGATGGATACTTTAAAAAAGTGACCTGGATGCTCTAAATGTTGAACAAAACATAATCGCTCCTAATGAGCATTAGAGTGAAATCAGTGAACAAAATAAGCCAACGCACTAAAGTGAGTCAATGAGCTCAACAGCTACTCCCATTGTTGAGGTCTTCAGGCCTTCAAATGCATTAAAACCTGCTGCTTCTCTCCTTTGAATACAAATCTTCACTTACTGGTCACTTTATTAGGTACACCCGTACCTCTGTTTATTATTGAGGTCATTCTGATCATTGGACTCATACTGGAGTGTATTATATTAGACGGTGGTTCTAATGTTTTGGCCCCCACAGAAGGCCAAAATATTAACCACCTCTTAAAGTAAGCACACCCATACACACATATACACAGGAGCAAGAAACTTTGATGTCCAACATCTGTGTGCCATGCCTGGTTGGAAGAAGCCCCAGCGACCCCCTTCCTCTCCTCTGTCACCATGGCAGCAGTCAGTCTGACGACACCTCCCGCTGACCTTCGCACTGTTGTCAAGGTTACAATCTGAGTCGCAGCGCAGGTGGAGACCGAAGCAGCACGTCTTTATGCACATCAGAGACGGAAACAACATCTGACACTCTACAGTGCGCCAGCTAAAATAATAACCTAAACTCCAATCTGACGCCAGTGGCCTAAATTGAAGAAAATTCAGAACAAACATTATTAACTAGAGACAAACAGGCAGACAGACGGAGCTTCAGCCTCCCACATGCTGGACGCATTATGAGATGTTCCTCTGAACTGGGCGGTGTAAATGTAAGACAAGTGGCGTTTTGGCTGAAATATGGCCGTATGCTGATAATTGCGAGCCATATTCCATCAGTAGTAAGTAATTTATGCCTGCATATAGAGCAGGGGAAAGTGCTGTTATGTGTGTCACACTTTCTGTGAGGGCGTGCTGTAGTGTACTCAGAGCACAGCTCATCTCATCGCACACATCAAAACAGCACTCGCGTGGGGCTCTGTGTGTTTAACTCTGCTATGTGGGGATATTTATAGATGCAAACAGAAATAATGAATACCTAATCATAAGTCAGTGATCACGGAGTGAATAACATGGTGGATCATTCTTCTGTAACTAGTGGGACTATGAGACGGCTTGAAATCATACTGCGGGTGATAAATAAAGCTCATAACACGCCGTGCAGCTCATGGAAAATACATGATTCTCAGTCATGCTGTGATGCCTCCTCCCTTTCACTGACAAACAGCTTGCCCTCTCTCTTTCTTGCCTCCGTGCCAACCCCAACCCCCTCTGGCCTTTCAGTGTAACTACATTTACTTTCTTTTCATCACTTTTTCCCATCTTCCTCCTCCTCCTCCCCTCTCCTTCCCTTTTACTGCCTCCCTCTTTGTCTCAGCGGGAGGAAGGGAGCACAGATGCTTTTAGCGCGCTGACATTTTGTGCCAGTGTAAAAACACTGCATAGCAAAGCAGGTTGGCTCAGTGTGAGGGGCCAGATTCTGGCGGTAATGAGCTCGCTCTGACAGAGAGGAACTGATGTGGAAGGCCAGCGAGCGCATGTGTGCGTGTGTGTGTGTGTGTGTCCTCTTTAAGACCAGCCACAAGAGGTTGTTCTGATGACGACTGTGTGTCTGCAGTTGTTGGTGGAAAGACTGAGCTTGCTGTGACCACCGGGCTGTATTAATATTTGTTATACATGTCTTACAACAAATGTGTGGAACAACTGGGTAACTGACTAACTGACCGCTGACACAGTCAATTATGAAAGGAATTGTGAGTCACAGTGATTAAGCAGCGAAGGCGGAATAGATGTTAAAATGTTACTTGTTATGTTGACTACAATCAAATTGGGGAAGGCAAAAAAAGGAAGGAAGCTGGTTGACATAAAAGAAATAATATTTCCAGAAATGGTAAACAATCTCTGACTCTAGCTCTCAAAAACAAAATTTCCTGCTTCTCTTTTGGAAACAAAAAACAAAATAATTGATTAAATGAGTTTAATTGATGAAGAAAAGGTTCTTACACCCCTACATCAACCTCAATTACATAATTTAAAGTACACAAATCATTTAAATTGTGTATTTGTTTAGATTATTATTTGACAGGAACGATGCCAGCTTCTCAAATGTAATAATTAACTGTTCTTTTGTCTCATTTGATACTAATTTAAATGTTTTTTGGGATTTGGTCTAATCTAGTTTCACACGTTTTGCACTGATAATGATAAGGATGATCATTTGCAGCCCTGTTTTATCTGATGGAATGGTTATTGTCGTGTTATGACTGCGTGAGGAGATAAACGTGTTCTGCAGCAACAGATGAAGCTCTCTGCATGACCTGGCAAAAAGTCTCGGAGACGCTCACTCATTCTCTCTCTGTCTCTGTCTCTCACACACACACACGCACACAAACACACACACGCATAAACACAATCACATGTAGACACCGGCAGCTTAGATTACAGAGTCTGAAACACGGAGACAGAATTACCCGTAGGTTTGTTGGGGTCTGTGTATAGATGTGATTTAAAGACCCCTTGTATTTTTAGCTGGGTATAAACAGAGCGAGTCTCTGCCTCTCATGTACACACTGTGCACACAAACACCCACACTTCTGAACACATGCTCTATAATTAGGTGCAGAGAAGAAGTGCAGCGTTTCATGTTGCAACTTCACCCAGTGCACACACTCAGCACAAGGCTAGTGTGTCTCACTCAACCCCTTATTTCTCTGCTAGGAGACAGGAAAGGTGATGGAAAAGAGCTTTAAATCCTTCGCCACTTGGAAAACATAAAGTCTCATTCTTAGCCTCCAGCTTTCCTTTTGCTACCTCCTCACAGTAAACCTTGATTTTTATCACCCTCTGCCCCCGTCTGTCTTATAAAGCAGCCCTGGGTGCAAGTGTGTGTTTGTATGTGTGTATTTGGCTCCGCTCTATAGTAACTGTGCAGCATGAAGACTGACATGAAGCTATAACATTAGAGGCCGTCTCCTCGCTGTTACATAAATCCCCATTTCCTCCACAGCACGTTCTGCCACTCACAGCCTGCCCTCCGTGATAGTTTTTATAGGGTGGAGAGGGGGAGGCATGCGAACGGGGGGAAGCAGGGGAGGGGTGGGGGGATTGTCTCCTGCTGTATTTTGGCTGTGTGAGAGCATGAGGCTATAATGGCTGACATTAGGCTGACAGCTTAGAGAAAAGGACAATTAGCAGGAAACATGAGTGGGAAACGTATAGTGAAGGACACGGGTTGTCTGGAAGAAAGGGCAAGCAGAGAGAAGAAGAAGAAGAAGAAAAAGGAGAAGAAGAAAGTGGAAATGTGCAGCACTGTTATAACATAAGGTCTGATAAGCTGATTTCATTGAGGCATATGCAAATGACGGCTTTGACTTGGTGCATTTCATTTTCATCTTTCTCAGGTGAATAATAGGAGAATTAGTCAGAGTTAGGGTGTGTTTGTGTGACTTCTTGTGTATCTATCGTCATCTGGATTGACGGATGGTGAAATCCTCCGGAACCTCCATCCTACACATGCAGATGGGAAACCGTTTCATTTGATCGAGGTTATCACGCCGTTTATTAAGCTGCACTTTGAGACCAGATAAGAGCAACTGTAACCACTCCTGCTTTGACTGTCTGTCAATACAGTATTTTGTGATGCTTTGGCACCACCCCCAGAAGTTCAATCTAAACCACAAAAGTTTCTATTTTACACATGTATACGCATGTGTGCATTCTAGTCATAGAAAGACAATATAACTGTGGACTTTATGTAGTTCACTTTGAACTAGTTTAAAAGCCATGGGACCCAAACCCAAACACACATGGTTCCTGACACACCAAAGCCACAGTGAGCTGCCTGGAGCATTTGCTCACTTCACTGTCTGACTCCTCACTCTTGTGGATCACTGATTATACAAATTTAAAGTAGTTCTTTCCAATATTTGGCCTAATTCTGTATTTTGCTCTTCCAGATCACTGGTTGGCAATGCCAGATTATAGGAAGTCTTTACGGTGCCAGCTGACGAGACTACGTCTAAATAAAGCTACGTGTTCTAAAACGCCCACACCAATGAACATCCACCTCAGACTCTTTCTGGATTTACCACTGTCCGTTTTAAAATGCCATGAAATTGGGAAACTGTGCTTCTCCTCCTACTTAATCTGCGTGGAAGACTGACAAGCAAGCCAGTCTCAAGAAATAAGCAAAGAAGACGCGGTATAGTCAGGTTCCACTGAGAGCATTGTTTACACTGATTTTAACAGTTATGGCTTTATCTCAGAATTATTATTATTATTATGCCATATTACTGCCCCACCTTTTTGGCTTACTACCAGCATTTCTACCAGATCTTTGTTTTCCCCACACACAGCATAAGTGTCTTTGAATGATATGAGCGTGTGTGTGTTTGTCTGTGTGTGTGTGTGTCTTTGTTATTTAAAGACCTTCCTGCAGGTACATAGATAGTCACTTGCCACTCAATTTTTTACGCACACGTTTGTGGTGTGTGTAAATGCAAATTTTAACATGAATTGAGGTACCCAGAGGCAACGCAAAACTCATCACTTTGTCTGTGTCATACCCAGATCTCGGAGCTTGGCTTTGTGTATCATACAAACTCTCTCTGCACCTCAAGGTAAAGAAACATTCAAAACAGGTGTGCAGCAAAAAGCTTTGCTTATTTAAAACAGGATTCAAATACATGTGCACTGCATATTTGAGGATATTCGTTCTTTGCCAGAAGAAAGCAAACAAAGGCTTCCTAAGTAGTGACCTCCATATGGTCAGGGTCTTGCCAGCATGAACATACAACACTCCAAAGACGCAGCAGAGGAATGTACTGCCCTGGGTTATAATTATAATTGGGAACTTTTGCCAAACAATTTATCTTTTACTTTGATCCTGGACTTTCTGAAGTTTTGTACGATTTGGCTACAGCAACATCACATGTGAAGTACATGAATTGTTAAAAGTGAGACTAACTGGACAGCAAGCGCAGATTTGACAAGAGGACGTATTCAACTTTACCTGGGTAAAGTGCCCAGCTTGCTGTGAGGAATCCAAGGTTAAGCTGAGATGGAAAAACACTCCACGGAGAAGGAAAAAACAGCACTACCACCCCTGGCAGGCTGTCAGGACACCATGAGAAGACAAAGATATCCTTTGGTTTAGGGAGGTGAGTGTGTGCATGTGTGTGTCTCTATGAGTCCGGACTAACAGGAGACTTCTTGACTCGGAGGCAGTGCAGCAGTAGGGAGGGTGTGTGTGTGTGTGTGTGTGAGCCTTGGCTTGCAGAGGGCCGGGCGTGTTGGAGCTGGTATGGACACATACATGCTCACACACATATGAAGAGCTGTGGTTAAGTCTAGGGGGCCGAACCAGACACCAAAACCTCGGCAGGCGCTCTCCACACCTGGTTGAAGCCCCGCCCACATTGCTGGGGCCTCCTCCCACGTGCCTTTCTGGCTCACCGACCGCTTCATTCAAACCGTAACTTTGACCCCACATTCCTCCTGTCTCCTCCCTTCTGCTCCACAGCTTCTTTTTCCATCCCAGCAATCTCTCTTCTCAGGCCTCCCTGCTTTTTTTCTCCCCCCATTCAGGACTCTAGTGTGACTACTTGACATTCAGCGTTTGTAGCTATTTATATCCACTATGGCCACGCAACCGACTTCGCAAACCCTGCAATTTCTCTCGTTTCCTGCCCTTGCCCTCTCTCCCTCTACGTGGCACAGTCTGACTACTCAGCGAAGGTAGTAGTTAGGTTGTTAGTGGAGGGTTGCAAGCTCTGTTCAACTCCTGAACTTGTATGTAATCATGGAGCAAAGGGTGGAGAGAGAGAGAACGAGGGAAACTGCCTTTAGTCTTTTCTCTTACTCCTCTCTGCTTCTTTCTTATCCTTTTCTTTTCCACAGCACGAGTGCTTTTCTAGCCAGAGCGCTGCACACTTGTACACTTTTGGCCTTTTCACTGTTGACATGACATGCTTGAGCAGCACCTTCCTATTAAGCACATATTCATTCATTCAAAACTGTTACTTTGTTTGACAGCTGGAAAAGGAGAAATGTAACAGGTCACATGTGTCGGTCCTAACGGTGCAGAAAACACACATTTAATAGCTGTGCAGCTTATGTAGTAATTTATACTTGTAACGTAACGCATGGGATAATTTGAAATTTCTAACTGTGTTATTACTTAATGAGACAAAGTTTTTAGATGCTTTTATTGTATTTATGGATATATTATACAAGTGATGCAGCAGAGGCCAACATCCAGACTTTTTACGCTCCAAAACAATGGGTCCTAGATGTGCCAGAGTGCAACTTTTTGTTAGGTCTTACCAACGTCTGTATGTGCAGGTTTTAACACAGGCTTTCTGTGAAAAGGTTTACATCATTAGATGTTATTTTCGATTATTATAAGATTATAACATTATTCTTTATATGTGAAAGCGAATTCAATTGTAAAGCAGAGTTGGGCTTTTTCGGGCTAATAGGCTTTTTTACTGTCGGAATCGGCTTTTTTAGCTATGTATACTAACATCCAAAGAATCTGTCGTGCTGCAATCTTTGTACTGTCGTGTATGAATGTGTTTTGGGATTTCACGCTTGTCAGCAGGTATTAGTGAGTCAGTGTGTGAAGTGAACCTTCACCTCATCAGTTTAAATGTGTTTGAGCCTACCTGCTGTTTGACAAATCAGCTTGACAACAAACTAAAAACTCACATGTGCACGAAATGCTCTGGTATGATGTAGAGCAGTTGTGAGTGTGTGTGTGTGTGTGAGCTCCTCTCTGCACCTTTAAAGTAGGTCTTGCAGGTTTCAGCAAAGGCCCTATCTTTACAACCGCAGTTTGCCCACAGGGTGTTTATAAATTGTGTGAGTAATTCTGGGTGTGTGCACTCAGAAAAAAGAAGGAGCCTGTAGGCACAGAAAACACACAGCTACATTTCTGAGTGCGGACAGCCGTGTACACAGACCGACCCCGACGCTGCCTTTTTCACCTCCACGGCCCGGAAGAATAATATTAGTGTTTACCTTTCAGGAGTGCACAACTAAATGGAGGGTTAGCAAAACTGGTCCCCCTGGTGTATTTGAGGTCCCTACGGGCCTCTCTGTGCCACGTGCCTCCCGAGTTCATTAGAAACAAATTACAAAGAGGTCACCGTGCCCCTCGCACTCACGAATGAGCCCACACCCACAGCCTGCAGGTGCTGAGATTACAGCAGCCTTCGGAAACCACACCCTAACTAAACACACCTGCACATCAACCACTGAGCTGCAGATAAAACACATACTGTTTCAATGAAGCTTTTCATGGCTCAGGACACAGCGCAATCTCACAATGCAGTTTCCTGGAGGGCCTTCAATGCAAAAATCAATAGCTCTATTAAGTCTGTTTGAAACAATTCAAAGCTAAAAATATAACTAATATAACTTTAGAAAAAACCTGCACAGTAATTTATCCATTCCTGTAGCAGGCAATGCAAAGGGGACTGTTGCCATGGAGATTAGTGTAGGAAAACCAGTATGCAGACTGTTGGTGTATGCTGCTGGAAAAAAATGAGTGAGGCTGGGCAACAATTGATTTTACTGATCCTATTTTTTTAAATCTAGGCTACACAGCACAGTATGTTCTTATATAAGTATCTATAGCTACTGCAGACTAGTTAAAACAGTCTCCAGGCACTTAGCAACAGTTACAGATAACTAGCTTTGAGCTTCACTGTGTCCCGTCTTTCTGAAAGCACAGGGGCTTTTAAAGCTCTACTGAAGCATGAATATCTCTGTCCCACTGGAGCCCAGTAAAATCCCAGACAGACAGACAGACAGATCGACAGACCTGTCCGTACACGAAAGCATGCACCATCTTGCCGGTGGGCCTCGCCTGAGTGGATGTCTAAATATTTAACAACATTTTAAAAGCGCCCCCCTTTCCTCCTGGGTGTCTGCTAAGTCCTGCAGAATTGAGAATTGAGAATTAAGAAATCCACATACTCCCCTGACACAGACAAGAGACCGCATGTCTTGTGGGAATGTCTCAGTTGCTAAATTGCCATATTACCGCTTTTGTGTTCTTGTTAATGGAGAGCCAATACTGACACAGAAAGCCAGAGATAGACATGAATTATCGAAAGGCTAAAATATCTACCAGAATTCCAGAAATGAATTAGACTGATAACACCCATATCATCTGAATTTGATCTGATCTGAAATAGCACCTAAAATACCAGAGCAGGATTTTCTCATATTTTCAGGTATTTCTCTTATACTCTTCACACAGATGACCTTCCAGAGCTACACCAAATTTCCTGTCCACACAGGACCATTGCAATCTGAGGCTTCATTTTTCTGAAGCCTGGTTTTCCTTGAAATGGAAACCGTGGTACCTAATCTTGATCAGGAACAGGCTCTCTATCTTTATCTAGAGGACCAGGTTCAGTCTGCCTTCATGCACACAAGGTATGACAACATGTATGTGTGAGTTTGTGCGTTTGTGTGTTTGCATGCAGAAGATATTGGCTGCATGTATAGACAGAGGCTCTCTGTTGAACTATTTTCTTCCACCCAGGTCAATAATATAGCAGCCTACTGCCTAGGGATAGAGGGGGAGACGGAGACGGAGACAGAGCAGACCTTCCACAGATGGACAGCAGGTAATGAACACTGACACAAACACATGGCCCCGAACTGCCTGATCCTAGAGATATCATCTTCCTGTCCGTTCTCCTTTCCTTCCTTCCTCTCATCCCCCACTTGTCCCACCGCATTCCTCAAATGCCTCCAGGAGACAGGGGGTAGGGGGCTTCAGGACAGACAAACAAAGACACACAGCACAGTTACAATGGCACTGGCTGCAGCCATTGTCTGCAGAGTGCACTGAAGAAAAGGTCTTGGTGCTTGTGTTAGCAACAGCGAGCAGCAATCAGCCTTTCTCAAACACACAGTTGCTGTGTGACATAAAAACACCTGGAATCTGCATCTGCTGCAAAGACATTTTACCCGGCCCTTCCTGAATATGTTTTGAAGCTACACTCTAACTCTGGCTTGGACCGTGACTTGAACTGGCTGATGCCATGAGACTACAAGTGTATCAAAGCAGCCTGAAGTTGTGGGGCGACTGGTGCAGCGTCAAAAACCTGCAGCTGCTCACAGCAGAATATTTGTACAACACTGGCCTCTTCTGGTAGAAACACCACATGGCCGTCACAAGGAAAATGCAGATTTCAAGATAGTAGGCTCCACAGACAAAAGTCAAAGCATTTTTCTTCTGTTAACATTCTGTCAAATAACACCTGTGTGCTGACGCACCTCATATAACGAGGCCAAGATACTGCTGCGTTCATGAGAGTTTGTGTCTGGCTTTTCATTTTCTCCAACTGTCTACATGTATGTATTTAATCTGTATTTCCTGCCCACTCCAGCTGTGAGACTTCCAGGATGTTCACCACATTAGCTGGACCACATAGCTTTGAGCTACATTGGCCGATTAATCCCTCTTCCTTAACAACAGCTCGTGCTTCCACACACCATCTGACACGGATTACAGCAGCCCACTGGTGCACGAGAAGCCAGAAACACGATGAGTGAGATAAACTTTGACACATAGGAGAAAAGCTCAACATTAAACGAATAAACACACGGGACCACGTACGCATTTAACCCTCGCACACTCACTGAAGTGTAGTTGGTCTTGCCCACGTTGTGGTTCTGGTTGTGGTTGAGGTTTTGGTTCTCCTGTTCTCTGCTCTGCAGCCCAGCCAAGTGCCTCTCCAGGGCTGCCCAGTCCATGGTGGGCAGAGGCTCTTCCTCTACACCTTCTTCCTCTCTGTATCCTCCCATTCGTCCACCGGCCCCTCCACTGCCTCCTCCTCCTCCGTCGCCTCCACCGCCACCTCCGCCGCCACTGCTGCGGCTCCCCCTGCCTTGGCTGGAGTTGCGGTGGGTGGGCTTGGAAGTCCCCGTGCCCCCCTGTGGTGTACCGGGAGAGTGGAGCTCGTTGCTCCTGGGCAAAATCAGATTGCCGTTCTGTTTGAGTTCCTCTGGTACGGCTGCGACTGACGTAGCAGTGCGTCCACTGGGGGCAGGGAGGGGCGGGACGGTCTTTACATCCTGGAATTCTTCAGCAAGGCTGCGACTGTTCACTGACTTCCTGCAGCCTTCGCCGAGGCCGTCAACCCCCACAACACCTCCTTGTTCCCGACCAGGAGGCCGTGGAGAGGTGTAGTCCTCTCCATATTCACTCTCCCATTCCTCTATCACCTTCTTCTTATACTCTTGGTAGTCCTCGTCCTCCTCGTAGTCCTCTAAGGTGACCAGGTCCAGAGAGGGAGAGGATTTGTAGTCCTCCAAAGTGGCCAGGTCAAGAGAAGGCGAGCAAGGTGTGACCTTGTTGGAGTTGGACTCTGAGCTGGAGCGACTGGATGCGTCACTCCCCAGGTCCATGCCATCCTCCCGGTAGTCCTGCAACGACAAAGGAAGAAAGAGAAGGAGTGAGACAACAGAACAAGAGTTTGAAAGAAACACACTGGAAGTTGTACAGCGCAAGACAGAAGAAAGGAAAGAAGGAAGGAAAAGAAGAAAATTTAAAATGAATTTGGGGAAGTGTGTAAAGTTAGATTAGTCACACCAGTGATGTGGTGTGAGACCGGCAACCACAAAGCACTTCCTGCCCGGCAGGCACTTCCTTTCTTCACAGAATGTTACAGTCACTGTCTCCTAAGGAAGGGTTTTCCAGTCTCCTCCCGTACAGAGCTTCCTCGTCATGCTTCACAGTACTAACACATGCCTTCTCTCCTTACCCATTCCTCTCTGTTGCTAAATGTGCATGTGTGTGGGCTTGTGCAACACTTGACACTCGCAGCCAAGGCGGAGCTCGTGGAGCTGGATGTGTCAGAATAACGTCCAACCACCGGCTGCTACATCTGCACAGCACCACAGGGACAAAACAGGGTGTTGGGAGGGCTGCAAGTGAGTGACACTGACATGTCAATACACAACACACCAAACTGTGACACGGACAGATGAGTCCACAGTCGCTGTCTAACCTCGACTGTGTTGCTCCCACGGTGCCCGACCTGACTGATTAGTTCGCAGCTAATGAAAATGTCTGTGTTGTTTACAACCCTTCCACAATGCTCCACCTGACCCGAGTCTTCCCTTGCAGAGTTATCAGTGTGCGCTCCGTGGGAGTGCATTATCACGGAGCCTCACAACACTTTTAAAAGTTAATGAAAAGCAAGGAGCAGCAAAATTTCTCCGAGGGAAAACAGAAATTAACGACACATTCCTACGTGATCTGCATTATGAGCTTCCTGTGGAAAAGTGAATTAATTATGAAGACTGCTGAGTACTGGTTAAGACCCCGAGACTTTTACAGTAGCTTTGCCTCTTACGGAAGACTGAAAAGCGAGAAGTGTAAAAATGAACACTATTATCCGGATGATAAAAAGCTGCCTTGAAGTTCTGGCCGGCAGACCACACCTGTGCAGATACTGGCTGTTGACGTCAAAGGACAATGCTGAAAATATCTATGTTGGGCAAAGCAACGTGACTCAGCATCTTGGAGACTGGATGAGCAAATTGCTGATGTGGTTCACAGACATAATGAGCCAGTCTGTGCTGAGAGACTAACATGTTAAAGCAAACTGAAGGGAAGCTGCAGCAGGGACGGGCACTGCTGCCCAAACAAGGGGGGAGAAAAAAACCACAAATGCCTTGACATCACGGCAAGTTGTCATTAGAAAGTTGAAAGTCTTATATTAAAACAGCCTTGGTGAGTCATTGTGTTCCCCACTGGGTGGGATCCTGAGTGAGACTTGGATTCCAGCATTACTTCACTTACTCATGGCTTATAAGCCACAACGTACGAGCGGTGCTCTGCTTCTTATCCCTCAGTCTCCACACAATTCGACATGCAGGTTCCCATCAGAGGGGACAGGACTTAAGGACACACAACCCTAACCCACCGCGTCCGGCCTAATTCCCATTAAATCACTTAGACAGCGCAATGATTGGGGTCACGATTACGGCAAATAGTGAAAGGTCTCAGAACCAGTGGCCTCGTTCCTCACATTTGATCAGGAGGTGCATTCATTTCACAAACCGAGCCGAGAACGACCTACCGACGTGCTCATCAAGTCACCAGTCCCTGTCGAGCGCGAAGCAGCCGCTCATCCTGCCTGTGTCGCCGCTCTGCTGCTATAAAAAGCCCGGACTCAGGAACCGGGCGGGTTTTCCTCTCCAAAGTAGGAAGATCGCTAAGTGGAAGCGGAGGATCCGAGCTGCGGTCGCGTTTCAAATCTCGGCCACGGATCCTTTGCTTGGAGCGGTCCTCCGCCCGGCGAAGCCTCCCTTACAAAAAACAGCGGCGTCAGTGCGCGATCGTCACAAAATAATAATAATAATAATAAAAACCCCGATCTTTAAAAGTGTGCGTGTTTTTAAGGAGACCGGAAGGGAGAGAGAGTGGAAGGTGCCGCTGTGAGACGCCAGGCTGATCCGCTGGAGGATTAGCCCAAGCGCAGGCTGGATTTGGCCGACAAAATACATGCACACTGACAGCTGCGCCGAACCCTCACTCCGCAGCCGGGCGGGTGTTTTTTGGGAGGGGGGGCGTTTAATTTATGTCCGAGTCGACCCTCACAACTCCGCGCGTCGTTCTCGGGCATCGGCGCACACGCCCAGTGCTTGCGTGCATCGAGCGCACTCCGAGCGGCGTGTATGTGGACGCGCGACGCTGGCATCATTTCATCCGTCGGCATCATATCGACCATCGCTCGTTTAAATCACAGTTATTATAAGTGTGTGTGGGCGACGCGCGCGCGCGCTTCCTTGGATTTGCAGAGTCATTGATGAGAAACTCAAATGATGTAATGTTCCCCAAATAAAAAGTCCCGGGAGGAACCTGGTTTCCACTCGGCAACGACGGTGACAGAAACGCCCCAAAATCCCACCGACACACCGCAGCCGAGCCCGGACTGACCCCCGGTCGACACAGCAAAGTCCCCGCCAGCAGGACTAAAAGCCGAGCTGAAAGTGGCCCGGGTGCCCATACTCACTGTCATCATCTTCGCGGCTTTTCCCTCCGTCTCAAGACATGGCAAAGTGTAAAATCCCAGCTCGGAGACAAACGGCGGCGGTGCGGACTCGTTTCTCAGCAGCTTTATTCTAGGGCCCGGAGAAATGACACGGAGCCGCCGGGTAATTCGCCACAGTCATCGCTGTGCGGAGCCGGTCCACAGTCTGGAGTCCTGCTAGGGGGGGGGAACCACACGGACGGCTTCAAATCCCAGCAGGTCAACGCCGCTTCCCTCCGTCCCTCCCCGGCGCAGCCAACAGTTGGCAACGTCAGCTGGAAAATGACTCGGCTCCGGCTGAAGTGCGTCCGCACATTTTACGGGCTTGCGCGCGTTTCGGAGATTTCCCTCCGTCACGCGGCTCCGGGTCTCGAGTTCGGGGCGACTCCGCGTGTACGAGCCGGCGGTCTGTCCGTCCGTCCGTCCGTCTGTCTGTGTCTGTCTGTCTGTCGCAGCCTGCAGCTCCGGGGAGAAAGTGACGACGACAGAGCAGCACCAAAGCCCAACCTTCTGCACCCACTGACCTTGCGAGCGGCTTGAGAGGGAGAGAGGAAACTATCCAAGTGAATTATTAAAGATCCTCGCGCTGCTCTCCATTTAGAACCCACCCGGCGTCGTGTTCAGGCACAAACGTAGAACGTCAGGGATCTCAGGGAGCCTCCTGTTGTCACATCTAATTGGTGGCTGCCCGTGTGCACAGCGAAGCCCGTCGTCTCATCCACCGGAGAAGCCGCTCATTGCTACACCTGTACAATCTTATGCAATCTACGGCAACACACCTGCAACGAGCCCGTCCTGTCTGAGGGCTACAGTCTCCATTTGTGCCGAGGCTGGATCACAGACAGAGTCCAAACGCTATGGAAACGTCTGTATTATACTATAATAGAACAGCACCCATTGTGTGAAAGGAGCTCACACTTTTTCCAACTGTCTGTCCACTATTAAAGGCCGTCAGCACTACTGACACACTGACTAGAAGCATATAGTTTAATGAGGGGATGGGATATTACCCCTCTAATGGGGCAGCTACAACACCACCTTAAAAAATCACAATCACAATCTACACTTTCCAGACGCAGTGTCAACAAAAAATGAACACTATGAACATTACTGTTAAAATAATCATTTTACACTGCTGATTTTGAACCTTAATAGTGACACGGACGGATGAACCCAATGTAAGAAACTGTTACTTGGTTAATTGATTGGTTAATTGGCAGAAAATACTAAAACACTGCTGGTCCCAGCTTCTTAAATGCCTGGATTTACCGCCATGATAGTCGATTACAGATTTATGCCGTCTTGGTCAATATCAACAACAAAGACAGACAATTAAGCAAACGGAGGCGCTTCTTAATATTCCACTCTTCCTGTTTACATTTAACTGTAATATGTCTATATGCACATGGAAACTGTTTTATTCAAAGCACACACACACACGCAGATGGCAGCTGCGATGGCAGAGCTGAAGTGGGGTTAACACCAACATGGCATGATATCTTCATGTTACGTTCTGTTTCCTGTAGCAGCAGCTGGTAATTTACATTCTCTGCAATGAAGCAAGTAAAGTGTCGGTGATGAACCAGTCTCATCCACGGCAGGAGTAGGAGCATTTCTATGATCAGAGATACGATACGCGAATTGGATCTGTGTCCCCTGAGTGTCAAGCCAAACATTTGGAAACTACATTGTCCTCCGGTGGTGTCGTTAGGAATCTCTCGTTGAGTCACAACTTTCTCTGCTTTGCACGACCAGCTGGGCGCAGCCTAGATTTGTGGAGTTGTAAGCGTTTGAAGAGATGCGAGCTGTCTTCAGATGTGGCGTGTTAAGTGTGTAATGGCAGCACAAAGAAGTTCATCCGTGCAATAACAGAGCAGCGCTTCAAAGACCCCTGACTAAGCCTCGCCTCACACTACAGCAGGGACAGCACTAGTGGGCATCTCCCCAAAGACGAGCCAGCGGGAGTCCGGCATATTTCTACCACTCCCACCCCTGCTTTCAACTCTCTTATCAGCGCTTCCACTCCTCCCTCTGCTTTTTCTGCACAATTCCCCAAACATTAATAGGTCATAGTGAAGTAAAGCGAGCAGTTGTAGAGTTAACCGAATGCCTTTAAGGAGGATAAGGTACTTTTGGAGGGTTTATCTTGGGGAAAATGTGAGCACTATAAGTTCATGTGCTTGCCAGGTAATTACCATATCATTAACTTGTCAACAGGGGGACGAAATAGTGCAGGTCACTCTGGTACACAAACAGGCACGCGCTCATTTTAGCTTTCTCTGAACTCTCCGTTCCCCTGCAGCGTGAAAGATCTTCAAACCAGTTTTGACGTGGCGTCCTTCCCTTCAGTGAGTTGTTTCACAAAACAATAAAAGTTTAGAATGAAGAGGGCCAGGTGAAGACGTCCACGGTCTGTCACATCAAAGCTGCCTGATCTACGTCTTCATCTCACCTGGAAGAAGCAGCAGCTGACTTGTATCGTACCTCTGATTGAGCAGGTGGTCAACCAAAGTTCACCCTGCAACATGAAGGGGTTGTTCCCCCCAGTCTACTGAGAAGCGGAGGTGCGGCGCCTGTCAAACTGCCATTCAGCAGGATTTACCAATCACCAAGGGGCGCAAACATGCGGAAAAACAGCCTTGTGTAGATCTACAGTATCTGGGAAAGCTTTGCTCTGTCTGCCCGCCTAACAGTCAATCCACAGAAGCTATCTTGCAGGAATCACTGAAGGCCCATTACTGACGGAGAGATAAGGCCGGGGAAAAGAATGCCCCTCAGATAATGCCGGAAAGTCGGGGAACATCTTCCTCTGCTTATATGTGTCTCACAGGCGTTTAAAAAACAGGGAGATCCTGACAGTTGGTGAGAAATTGAAACTGTCTCTGGCTTGTCAAGAACTCACCAACTTGAACGGAGAGACACCGAAAGTGACCTTGGAGGATTCTCTCGCTCTCTCCCCCTTTTCTTTTTCACACACTCTCTCTCTTTTCAGGGACCGTGGGGAAGCGCTCACCTTGACACAAGACTGGGCCCGAACCAGATGACAGAAAATGAAGCATCAGAAACATGACTACGGTACAAGGCCAGACCTACAGATGGGAAATGTCCTGCGCTGTTATGATAGAAACACAAGGCCACAGGAGGCCAGAGAATAGACTCAAGAGCCAGGTCTCTCACCGTGTCGTGCCTTCTTCAGACAAAGACGAGCCAATCCTGGCCGTCACAAAGGAAATCTTTACCTTTTTAATGTATCCTCTTCAACACTTGTAACACTTCAGTGACTATCACCTAATGTGAAGAAAAGCTCTACGTAGCCCTCGGAGGAAGTGACGCCTACATGTGAAGGTAAACGGAACATGGTAAACCTGTGCTTTGGTGCTAACTGTGGCTTTGGTGTTAAAATATCCACGTTACTCTGAGGAAAATTGCATTTTCTAATATAAATTTACACAGTAATAACATATATTTTTTGGAAAATCAACAATAAAAATGTAGGTGTGTCAGTGTGAGCGTATCTGCATGCTGCCCTGCCACACACTAGCGATCTGTACAGGGTGTACCGGCTGTATCAGTTCCAGCCAGAATAAGCAGTTAAGATAATGGATGGATGGATATCTGGTGAAACTAAGGCAAAGTTCCTATACAAATCCAATATTTCTCTGCCATCCAATATATTCTGCTTGTGGATTTGCAGCTTTGCCCTACTTGAGCTAATAGACTCAAAGTTATTGTAGGGGGAGAGTCCACAGCGTAAGCATCTGATGTTTGACAAATGCATGCTGTCTGTCATACACTCCCAAGCCTTTATGGACACATACACTTTTAAACCCTTACCCACATTTGCTGAATACAAAGTGCCACACAAAGCAGTTTGTGCTTTAAGAGAGCAGCAGCAGCAGCAGCAGCAGCAGCAGCAGCAGGATATAGACTGGGTGATGATAAATAGAGATGTCAGATGGCCACAATAGAAGTTGAATCCTTAACTGGCCGACTGACCTGCCGCTCTAAATAGAACGGGTGGCCAAACTCTTGAGACGGCCCATCAATCTCCCTCCCAAACACAACGATGATTTACTCTATTCAAATCACGAGCTGAGTGAAGAGGAGGAACAAAGAGAAGCGTGCGTGAATTTCTGGGTTTTCTTTATTTCCCAGGCAACTATAGCCATGTTCGTGCGTGTGTATGTTCTCATGTGCTCGATGCTCGATGCCATCGCGCTTTTGTTACAGTGTTTACCCAACCCGCTGAACCCCAGCACCTGTATCGGATTGTTCCAGTAATACCTGGCTCTAATATTGATTTATCTTCCATTTCATACTGTACGCCCCACCAACAATTTCACATGCTAACGAAGTGTGAAATGAATTGGGAGAGCAACATCTTGTCCAATGTATGTATACAAGCACTCACCACTATTAGATTCATTTGAATGGGAAGCACGTCAGGTTCCAGCCTGCAGTGCGGCGCGTGCTTGTTGCCCAAAGAGGACGGAATCAGATTTATGAAATTTGTTTAATCCAGCCTGGTTTATAGAGGCTAAATAGATGGTTCAATGATAAGCAGGGTTCCAACTTAGCATTCATCAAGAAGTCTTAAGTCTAAACTAGCAATTATAGAAAAGAGCACAATCTGTACATTTGGCCATAACCATAAAGAAAGTGAGGGTGCAAAACAAACAGCAATGAATGTGATAAAGGAGGAAGCAGAAGTAATACTGAGGGGGAGGAGGAAGAGAATTACAGTAATGAAGCTGAGGAAGATGAGAATGTTGCTAATGATAATGTCGACAATCACAGCAGAAATCCGAATGATTACTGCCATGCTTGTGCTGATGAAAATAATGATGGTTCCTGAGATGATGGATACGAGTGAGGGGACGAGCGTGTTGACAAGCACAATTATTCAAAATCAATATAGCCTGTATTCCTCTAAACTCTCAAATCCATCAACACAGAAATGCAGAGGCATTTTCTGTAACAGTTAGGAGCTGAGAAATCTGTAAGAGAAAAGTTAAATCCAATCAAAGATCTTTGTGCCACAGGGGCATGAGGTGGGGTTGGGGTTGGGGGTGGGGGTGGGGGTGGGGGCGTGCGGGAACCAGCCAAGTTGTTAAAAGTTATGGCCACAGCGACTGGCAGGAGATCTTAATCGCCTGCAGGAGTGGAGGGCCGAGACCAACTCCAGACCCATTTAGTCCACAGCACACTAATGCTATAGAGGGAAAAAAGGGAAGGTTTGTAATCTGTTCAATTAAGCCAGTCTGGCGAGGCGTCCTGTGGGGCCGAGGAGAGATTCTGGCTCAGGACCGCGTGCCGTGTCTGACTATTTTCATGAATCTCAAGAGATTCACCTGCATGTAAAGGTTTCTGTGATGGTCATGGTTCAGTTTGCAAAGGATTTTCGATGTCGTTTTTAAATGTCCACGTCTCCAACACACAGGATGAATTTTAGGTCAGACGTTTTTTTCCCCCTCTTACTTTCACTTGTCTTGATGCTTTTCTCTATCTCCTCTTTTTGCTCTTTCTGCAACGCGGCAGAAAACCTCAGCCGCTGTTAAAGACTCATATATAGAGACGGAGACTTTCGGAGTGTGTCAGGTCCCAATCCCCAGTCACTCCCTCTCTGCCGCCTGCCTGGCTCCTCTCCACGATTGTTCCTGTGCCCTGTCAGCAGTACAGCCAGGCAGAGATATGCATCCACCCTGCCCTGTGCTTAGCTCTGTGCCGCGCAGTGCCCAGATGTCCACACAATTTACTGCCCACACCAAATTGGATCACTTCTCTGGTGTTTTGTGCAGGCCTCGCACCTGCTGTCTCTCATAAACGACTAAACATCCAGAGATTGGGGTCGGAGGAGTGAGGGGAGGCAGCGCAAGTTGATTTAGAGAGCAAATTAAACCGGGAAGGAATGAATGAGATAGAAAAAGAAAAGGAAAAGGTTGATGGCTGAAATGAAAAAGCCAGACTGCGAAGAGTCTACCTCAGAGCACGAGGTTGTTAGTGGAAAATAGGGCAGTGAAATCATGCTGTAATCTGCAGGTTTCCGAACGAGCACTGCAACAACATGGCCACCGATGATCTACGGCTTGCACAGTTTGGCCTCAGAGGCAGCATGCCGTCTCCCGGGTTACCAGAGTGTTGTCGAGGGTTGAGCACCCGAGCAGCCGTGATGGGTCTGAGCGACAGCTCCATTTTTTACCTGAGCTGATGGTGGAGAAAATAATGTGTGTGTGCCTGTGTAACCCTGAGAGACCCTTGCAAGTGGTGGCACGTGGTCTAGATCAATTATTGATCCTTCCTGGTCTACCAGGTGTGGGTTACTACAGCATCACACTCAGATGTGGTCTCGTAATTCATCATGGCAGAGGTGGGAGGAGTGGAAGCCTAAGCAGCGTCAGTCCCACTGTACCTGGTGCATTGTGTCACGAGGTCGAAGCAGAGCAGTGTATCACGGCCAAGTCTCTAGGATGTTCTGCAAAACCCTGAATCTTGGTTAAAGTTTCTGCACGGCTGCTACATTGTAAAGGCCAGGAGACTAAAAGAAGGCCGTGGAAGGATTGTGGCCACATTTGAAGGCCAAATACACCATCCCGATCTCCACCTCTACACTAATCCACAGTATCCTCAGCGTAATTTACAGCGATACTGTTACTGTAAATACTGTGATTGTCACTGTGCACAACGTTTCTACTACAAACCATGTTCGTTAAAAATGCAGCTCTTTAGTCAACAGTCTGTTCTAACACTTCTCTTTATCTAACATGAATTTGTGCTGTATATGGTCAAATCATGAGCAGCCTGTAAGTGAGCAACATTTACATTCAGGTGGGTGTTTGGTCTGTATGTTACAATCTGCTCTGCCGTCTCTTTGTTTATCAGTGTTTCCCACTGACTGACAGCTGAATCTTCATCAGCAGCCTGTCGTAGCTCCGTTTCACATGTAAACCCGTTAACTGCGTTGGCGCCTTGCCTTTCTTACTTTTTCCATACTTGTTTTTTTTTGCTACGGTATTTTAGTGACCTGAATGTTTAAAGGGGGAAATTGTCATTTTGAAAATGTTACTTTGGAAATTACTCTTCAGTAATATTCCTGACTGGATTTTATCGTTTCCTTTGTATTTTTACTGTAACAATATCAGTCTCTAACAGGGGTGAGGTTTAATTTTCCTCTTATCTTCTCAGTTGTATTGCTTTTTCTCTACTACTGTGGAATTTTTCTCTGTGCAGTATCAGTGCAGTTTATATCTTTTCAGTGAATAGCCTATTTAATTGTTTCTTCAGTTCCTAAAAGCATGCAAATCAAAATAATTACCCCCAGTCTAATAATGTGCACAAACCCATTTACTGCCCCCCTGTTCTTTCTCCCCAAATGCAGAACTAACTATACAGTAATTTCCTTTCTAACCACCACTTTTGCTGCCACATAGTAGAGCAAGACCAATTTTTCCTTATAACACGTTATTCTGAAAATCCTCCATATTTAAGACATGAGCCCCGTCCTCCGCGAGATGAAGGTTCGGCTTTATCCTTTTTTTTGGACATTCCTGCAGCTTTCATATACTGTTCCTACAACCTTGAGTTCAGGTATATGCTGCTCTTCATGTCACTTATGTAGTCCATTACTCTGTAGATTATCATCGTCCCGAGTTTTCAGATTTTAACAGTTAACAACCCTTTTTTTCCCCTACAGACGGTCATAAAGAATAAAGACAGCACCACATGCTCAATGGTCCCTATCACCATTACATACCTATCACGTAGCATTCAGCATTGCTGCACATTCTGTTAATGTTGCTCCCTGAAATGTTTGTCTCTGTATACGATCAGCTGAATTTCGCTGCTCGCAGGAGTCTGTGAGTGATAAAAACCGAACTGATAACTTCATTGCAGCAGATTCCCACTCCCCGTTTCAGTGCAGATAGAAGACGTACAGTAGAGATTAGCTAAATGATGAAGCAAATGAGGAGACAGTAGAGGAAATGAGATCAGATTCTAACAGTTTAAATTATAATAGCCTACTTTTCAGATGGATTATATAATACAACAGTGATGATTAGAGCTAATCCATGACCACTGAACATGGATAATGGAGGAATCAGTGAGAAGATAAAGCGCAGTGGGTTTGCATAAAACGATGCTTTGGCTTCTGTAATTACAGCTGTCGGGTGTTAATAAAAGTATTCTGAGGAGACCGGGGTAAACATCACACAGCGTTGGCTTGGTCATCGCAACTCTGCCTTGTTCAATACCGTCATGTGGATTGGCAAGGCAAATCCTCCGAGAGCCCGTGTGAATAAGCACAGCTGAAATATTTGGGATTATATTGATGCTGGCCAGAGCAGTGTCCAGGTTTTGTTCCTCTGAAATAAAGCAAACGGATCCAATGCACCTGCAGAAAAACTTACTCAGGAGGCTTGAACATTTGCTCCACTGAAAAGCCATTACGTACAAAAGGCAATCCAGCCTGAACCATGGAGAGAGCCATAATGGTAACCAGCCACTCTAGCAGAGATCCATGCCCTGTCAGAGGCAGAGCCAAAAGGCCCCGGACCTGAAGAGGGAGGATGCTACCTCGGCCATTCTGGCACAGAATGCACCTGGAGGGGGCCTTATCACCTCCATCGCGATGAGCACCTCCCGCTCTTCAAGCTGCTCACGTGCACCCTTTCATTTGTCGCATCCATCCTTCATCAGAACTTCCCAATAAAGCATTTGTGTGTCTTGTTTTTTTCGTCCTCACTGGCCCGATTCGTCCTCTTCTCTTTGCACTCTTTTGTATTCCACATTCACCATCTCTCATCATTTCTCTCCTCCAGGCTCTATGCGCCATCTCTGATGCTCTATGCACCATCACAAATGGTTGGTGAAGAGCCTGGGAGGTTAAATAGACACGAGGGCATCAAGCCCACAGCTCCCTGGCAGGGAAGGAGAGTTGTAGAGAGAGAGAGACGACGAGGGAGGGAGAGCGGGATCATCAGCACAATATTGAGAAAACCACTCTGACAAAAGAAAGCAGACAACAAATGGACCTTGCTATACAGTGTGTTGAATCATTCAGAAGCCAAATAAAAGGCCTGGCACATCAGTACAGAGGCTGATATGTGAATAGCAGGACTGCACATGTCGCTGTGTGTGTTCATGCTACGCTCACCTCATGGTTTGCCAGCTCACACACACAAAAAAAGTGCAACTGATGCAAAAGAGTTTGCAGCAATTAAATAGATTCTGCTTGTGCTCCTCTACTGCGGAGACGAGGCAGGTTACTGCGAGTTTATGTGCAGCGTCGCCTGAACGGAGGATTAAACTGTGAGTTCATTTCCATTTGAAAGTAGTGATTGTTCATCGCCAAATAAACAGAGGTATATATTTGCATTTGTGTATGTATGTAGGAGGGTGAGACGAGGTAGGAGGTGAGGACAGCACAAGGACGAGGCGATTCCATGTAAACATCCTCCAGTTTTAATGGCCATTAAACTCTCGAGTAGCGCCCTCCTCGCGTGGAACAGGATTTTCAGACCACTTTGATCCTCTGAAAGTGTCAAGTTTTCCCTGCTTACTTCATCGCGTACCTCTCTCCTCATCTCCCCATCTTCTTTCACCTGAGGTCTGCTCATACATGTTATCACAGAGCTGGCAGCAGTGGGAGGCTGCAGAAGAATTGTTATGCCCGAAATGCTCCCCCAGTGCCATCCAACACTCCATCTCCTTTTTTACTGCCATCGCTCCACAGCTGTCCTCCTCCCTCACTACTGTAACCATTATGCCATTATCTCTTCCCCGCATCCAATATGTGTGTGCCAAGACAAACGGTTTCCTTTCCTCTCCCCTCCTCTCCTCTCCTCTGCTCTCCTCTCCTCTACTCTCCTCTCCTCTCCTCTCCTCTCCTCTCCTCTCCTCTCCTCTCCTCTCCTCTCCTCTCCTCTCCTCTCCTCTCTCTCCTTTCCTCTCCTCTTCCTCTCCTCTCTCTCTCTCTCCTCCCTCTCTCTCCTCTCTCCTCTCCTCTCCTCTCCTCTCCTCTACTCTCCTTTCCTCTCCTCTTCTCTCCTCTCCTCTCCTCTCCTCTCCTCTCCTCTCCTCTCCCTTCTCTCCTCTCCTCTCCTCTGCATATAGTGACACGCTGGCTCTGTTCTATGAGTTGGAAAATCTCTGTGATAAGCAGAGCAGACTTCAAACAGGTGTGACAAGTTTGCATGTATCCTACAACCAACTGACTCCTCCCTCTTCAGCAGAACCAAAAATACTCGACTAAATCCACAAACCTGCATCCTTACCTGCCGCTGACTCCCACTAGATGCCCCCACACTTGCTGTCCCACTCCAGGCCAAATCCCACATATGTTTCCCCAGCCACCAAGTATTTCTAAAGTGATGATGATAAAAACCCTTATGCTGCCATAACACTTTATGCTCCTCAGACAACTATCCGCAACTTTGCATGAGTGGACATGCCATCGCGAGAATTCCAGTTGAGTGACCATGAGCAAACAAGCTTGCAAATTTGAGCTGATATGCTGCATTTAAGAGCTTTCTGTGCCAATTCATGTAAATTCAACAAGTGTTAAGCTTTTAGGAGAGTGAAATGCAAATCCAAGTACATGCTAATCAATGATTCTCCTCTTAATCAGCCGAACTGCACCTTCCTTTCACCTGTTTTGTCCACTTTTTCCATTTGCAGTGAATATGTTTAAAAATTGAAAAGTTTTTATGCTTGGCAGAGGTGGAAAAGTGTCATATTTATAAAAGCAAAATGGGACAAAGTATAATGGAAATAAGCTTAGTGAATAAATCATGGGATACGTGAAGCACGTGAGGTTCACCTTCAGTGGACAAAATCATTGTGGCACCTAAAAAACAGCAGGTTTGTGTGGAATAATAAATTTACCAAAAAATATGACAGAAATATACAATTCTTTCTACATTTCTAATGCAACTATGTCATTAAGCCTTTTGTCTGATGGACCTACTCAAACTGTAGTGGATGAATATTACTTGGCATTTTCTTTTGTCTGAAAACTAGCTCAGCTGTGCCTACATTTAAGGAACCGGTGCTATTTTATTGGTACCTGCTTCAACTGCGAATCATGAGCTGTGTTGTAAAGTGTTCTCTCTAATTTGCAGTAAACACGGATCAAAAAAGTGCACAGCTCACTGTGAGAGCAGAGAGCATTTGAGATTTTTCACGCTGTAAAGCTTGTGCAGGTTCAGAGATGTGTGGTACAAACAGATGGCAAAACAACTATGGTGCCAAAGGCAAATGATTGAGCTCTTAAAGTTGAATTTATTACCTTTTCAATGCAAGACACTAAACTGCACAATAACCACATGCTGAGTTATTTATTCTGTGGCAAAATAAAATGAAAGAAATAAAAGTAAAGCTTAAGATGTAAGTGTGATTATATACAATGGAAAGGAGACCAAATGAAGGACAAAATATGCAGCATGAACTCCATGAACTCCATCCAAGGGTCACGTAGAACACATTTTACTTTGAAAAGAAAAAGTGAAAAAACAAAACAAAAAACAGCTGTGTGCACGAGCATGTACGTGTGTGACCTCACACACATATGCAGACACGCACATAGTTCTACACAAAACACACACACAGAACAGCTGAGTTCTGTAAGTGAAACAGCAAATTTTGTGATACATAATCTGAGACGACAACGCAGCGAGAGTTAGAAATATAGAAGCTTCAGTAACATGCAAAGATGGATGTAGCAATAATTCAAAGGCAAGATGCAGCCATGCATGCAGAAAATAGAAAGAGGTTGACAAAGAGAAAAAAAAAAAAACATTAGAAAAGAAAAATGCAAGCGAAGGGTGTTTTAGAAGTGCACAGCAGAGGCGGGGTGGAGGGAGGAGAGGAATGAGTTTCCAACTATCTCCAGCATCCCAGCGCAGTGTGAACAAGGTGAGGTCATCTCTTGGGGATCTGGGCCTGAATTCTAATCACAACAAAAAGGTCAACAGAGTAATCCCTGTCCGCTGAAATGCCACTGTTCCCCTGCTCCGACTCAGCTCCCCACTCACAGCATCACAACAACCAGCTATCGATCACACGCTAATTAGGAATGGATGAGGCCTCCTGTATGGAAGAGACGTGGACAAAAACTGCACACACACACACGCACGCGCGTAAACAGCGGAGTTTAAACGCACACGTGCTTGTTTGTCTTACATGCACTCTTCTGGGACAGGGAGGCAGGCGAGTAATTGAGCATGACGTAGGAGGAAAAGGAAATGGGGCTGCAAGACAAATGGACTGGCGAACACAGCTCCATTAGAATTTCCCCCCTGTCAACACGCACAAACACAGCCGACGGTGGAGGAACGTCGCGGCATTTTATTCGGATCAGTGTCGCTCCTGGGAAAGATAAGTGCGTAACTCACTAATCAACGGCAGTGAGAAACGGCGATTATGGAATTTCATCAGACTTTGATTAGACGGAGGACACGAGAGCGCTGATCTCAGCTCGACGTGCCGTATGGAAACTGTTGCTACAGTAAACAAAATGTTTATCTGTAATTTTTTATTATACGAAGGTCTACAAAAGAAGTGCACCTGTATATTCTTACATGAGCTTCATCTGCAACAACTCTGAAGAAGGAATCAGAGCTGTAAGAAATGTCAAACATCTTTTAGAGTTGTAAGCTCTATGATGAGATGAATGTGGTGCATGTTTTACAGGCTTGTAGCTGAAAAGACACATACACAACCATAGTGAATAATACAACCTAGAAAATATGAAAAGTAAATATCTATTTGTTGAAACACACACATATACAAACGCACGGTCACACACAAACCAACAGTAAAGAACCAGACAGATTATAATCTGCCGTCTTGCTTCAAACAATCCAAACTTACATCTAGAGTGAAGCGACAGCCACAGTAACCCTAACCCGTACTAACAAAGACTGAGACTGCATCATCACTGCCACTGTGTGTGTGTGTGTGTGTGTGCCGTAATGTGTGTGGAAAAACACGTGAAACACTCTGCTCAGGAGGTCTTGACAGATAGACAAGAACTGAGGAAGGAAATGACAGCGAGTTGCAGCACAAAACCGGGAGGAAATGCCTGGAGAGAAGCAGCACATTCAAAAGAGGCAGGCAGGAAAGGAGAAGTCGAAAGAGAAGAATGAATTTTGAAAGGAAAGAATTAAAGGAAGTAAGTAAAAAGTATAAAAGCATGTTACGTTGTGCACACAGACGCAAATTAACATAAGAATAAGCCACAGCGTTTTTTAAAGCGAGGAACATAATGAGTCTTAATTTGCACGGAGGCTTTATTCACGTCAGCATTACGGTATTCCATACGAAGCCGTGATTGATGAGCCTGGCTGTGGTGACATTATTAAACTCATTACAATTTTAACTACCTGCTTTGGTCAAAAGTGCAAAGGGAAGGAAAAAGATGCTAATGCAACGCCAGAGGTATTATACAGTCGTGAGTTTGATTCACCGGGGCGACACATTTTCATCGAAGAAAGCGCGTTAAAACGTAAACGCTGGGTACAAACACAAGGTGCTAGATTTTGATTGTATCATCGATGTTTACGTTCTTCCCAATACGGCTTCATCTTTCACCTCTATTCTTCTGTCTCGCCTCCTTTCAGTCAATTACTCTGAGCGTGGCTTTATTATATACTGTACGCCATACAGGCTACCTGTCTGCTGACTAAGCCACGCATTATCTAGGCGTCCACAGAGGATCACAAACAGCAGCTTATTGCTCATAAAATGCAGCCAGGATTTCAACCCCCCCCCCCACACACACACACACATCCACACACACATAGACACACACACACCTACCTACGCAGGACCTGATTTTCATTCAATTATCAGCACGTCTTTGCAATCTAAAAGGGCTTAGAGATAGACGGAGCCCTGTAAAAATGAGCTGTGAAATCTGGCTCGCCTTAACCGTGAGAAACAAAAAGCGGCGGCAATCCTCCTAACACCGAGCACAATTACACCACCTCTGCCTGCCTCTGCTGCTCTCAGACAAATGGATAGGTAGATTAGTTTCGCACTTGACTGGTTTTGTCTGACAGCTCCAGCCTGTCCCCATGTCAAATGCCGGCGACAAGGCCACCACCTCCCCAGGTCTGGTCACAGCTAGACACACTCATCTGCTCGGCTGCAGGGTCTCTAACTGTCATCCTGCCTTCTGCTCACCGCAAACTGGCAGACCCACGGATGGATCTATGGGGGAAACATAGATAGCACAAAGGCACTATGAAGACATAAGAGATGAGAAGAAGGTTATTTGTCAGGCAGCACGCAGTGATGGATGAAAAGATGGATTGGTGGTGAGTGGAGATAGGGACAGGCGGATTCAAGGCAGCGGTAGGAGATATGGATAAAATGTTTTGCTCAAAGTATATGCACAAGGAAAACAGGAAGTGAGAGATCCTGTCAAATGTTGTGAGATCGTCTAACAAACACATGTCTTATAGCAAACATCTCGGCATCAAGAGCTGGCAACAAAAATGCAGTGATGATTTATTGCTGCAAAATAATTTGTTAAAGATTGTGTTCAGTCTTTCTGGTTTAAACAATGTGCACCTCTCAGCAGACTCATCACCACACTGACTGCAGTGGTTTTGGAGAAGCTATGAATGTGCAACCACTTCAAAAACCCCAAAAGACAATATGAGAAAATACAGACAGGTAATTAAATGAAGAAATAAATGGACCATGTTTTTATAGAGAGCGTGAAGGCTCACTGAAGAGCTCTGCACTGCCATCGTCACTGAGATACCTAATTTAAAAAACAATATCAATTTACTTCTTTACTGATATACTGGCTGAGACACAATGACAACAAAGGAAAGTGGAGACGCCCGCATGGACGTATGGAAAGATAAATCTAGGAAGGCACTGATTTAGGGAGAAAACAAAGAGGTTGATGGCTGCACGGGAGAAATGGGTTGAGATTGGACGCCTACAATGAAGCCAGTGGAAAGAGCAACAGTGAACCACATTGCCTGAAAACTGTGCCATTGGGAAACATATATGGTTTGTCGTGGGTCTCTGTGTGGCTGTGTGTCTGCCTCAGGCCCAGTGCAGACAGGTGTAGCTGCAGCCACATAAACAGAATGGCTGGAGTTTCAGTGTCGTGTCTCCACGCTAAGAATAGTCAGCCACGCGTCTGGAGCAGCAACTCACTGAGTGTCTTTTAGCTCGCACGTGCTCGATGACCTCAGCTTATGCAGGCGGATCTTGTGGCATGAAGTGTGTGTAAACAGGACTTTATGTATGTGCACCTTACACACACACACTGGACACGTGCGTGCGCCTCCAAACGCTATCTTGAAGTCTGTTTTGGTCATTTCACAGCGAGATCTTTTCCCCTCTCCCGTTTCACTCCCCAGGCCTTTACTGTATGTACCTCTCCTCTTGCTCCTACAGCAGGATCCACAGCTCCCCCCCCTGGGGACAACAGGCTGCTGGGTTGTCAGGCTTGCACAGCCCTCAGAGATGGGAGGGATGACAACGCGTGTCCCCTGGGGGATCGGCGAGAAACAGAACGAGAGATAAGAGAGCAGAATGGAGGGATGGAGAGGAGGAGAAAGCGACGAGAGAGAGAGAGAGAGAGCAGAGAGTTACAGTGTGTGAAGTGATTTAACCCTAGAAAGTAATAGAGAATGTGAGTGGAGACAGAGAGGAAGAGTCCTAAACCATTCTCCCCGTGCCCTAATTCCCATTTCCTCAAAGTGATATATTCTCTGCCCGTCCCAGCGGATATGGAGCACACACAAGTGATATCGTTCACTTTAATACTATCTCTACTACAATTCCCCGATGAGAAAAAGGACAATGAAACTTCATAGAGTGAGGAGAAAAGAGTTTCTCTCCGCCATGCTGTCATAGGCTAAACGTATTGTATAGGGCCTAAAGGCTCAGTTAAATACACAGAGACAGATGCCACGGGGAAGCACAATGGGGCATATTTTGAAGAAAAAGCTACCATCAGAATATAAATGAAACAGCTAAATCAAATCTCAGAATTATTCCCCATGTGCGCAGGAAAATCCAATCGTTTTGCAGAGAAAGTCTCAAAAATGAAAAGAACCCAGTAGCAACAAGCGGAGCAGGGTCAGAAGGTCCACGTCTCAGAATCGCACTTGACACCAGAGGCAGCGAGGAAATCCAAATTAAAGACTGAGCACAAAAGATTCATGTCCACAAGCAAATGATGCAAAAATGTAACCTCTCATTCAGAAATTCGACTAATTTACCAGCAAATAAGTGGAACAGAACCATCTTTCAGCAAACATGTGAATATTTACAGTGTGTGTCGGTTCATCTGTGTTGCGTGTGTGTGTGTGTCATTAGCCTCCAGCTTCAATGCTGGCCGGCCTCGCTCTGGGCCCCATCTGTGTAACCATAGTGATTGAGCGGTCTCCATCTCTGTGTGTTAATCTACTCTTCCCTGTGGACTGTTATGTGTGTGTCGACAGTATGTGTGTGTGTGTGTGATTTTCCATAGGCAGCAGCACACAGGTTGGTGGTGCATTCATTATAGGAGCTCATTAATTTCTCTTAAGCTGCTGCTGGCTAACACCCACTGTCTGGAGGATACTTTAGAAAAGTGGTGTGTGTACAGTATGTTGCTCTGTGTTTGGGTCGGAGTGTGTGTGGCTGCTGGTGGATCTGCATCACACGTCAGAGGTGTGTGAGGCGGGAAGTTAAATTTAGCCTGAGTGAACAAGACATGCAAACATGATCACGCACACACTTTGAGTGTCAGTCATCTTCTCTCTAAATGTATAAGTCTCTCTCTCTCTCTCTGTATGTGTGTGTGTGTGTGTGTGTGTGTGTGTGTGTGTGTGTGTGAGTGTCCATATGCATATGCTAGATAAGGTTGTGAAACTATTTGCCAGTTCTTGGCTAGTTCTTGCACAATGGCACAGGAGGAAAATAGCTTAGATGGGGAGTGTGTGACTCCATGTACACTACATGTAGACACATATGTGTGTGTGTGTGTGTGTGTGCGTGCTCTCAGTCTGCCAACACGGCTCCTCTATCAGTCCTGTGTATTTTCAGATTGACTATCTGATCAGCAGCGCTGTGAGGACTCCACACAAAAGTATTTCCTCTGTGTTACAGTGCAAGACGGAGGAGGCGTCTGTGTGAAATCTGATGGTGTCAGTCTGCGGCAGTAGATTTGAGGATGAAATCAAAGAGGGAGAAAAGAAAAGGAAGAAGGACAATAGAGCGTGTGTGTCGTGTTTAATGAGCAGGTCCCTTTTTGGTTTCCGCGTCCTACCTGAAGACTGTCTTTAACTGGGAGGATGACAGTCGGCGTGGTATTGCTAAGACACCCTCTAGTCCACCGTGAATCAGAAATATGGTGCTCCACCCGCAGAGCGACTTCACAAATATACACAATCATATACACAATCTGTTCCTGCAGGTTTTCAACAGTAAAGCCAACGAGCACACACCCTCTTCCTGCTAATCCCTGAGTTTTCTTTGACCAATTCCAAGCTTCCTTCTTTCTCCGTTCCCTCATTATTTGCAGCTCCATCCACATGCCATTCTGCAAAGTCCCGCCCCTTTACTCCTCCGTAGAGGTCTTTAACTGGAAAATGATAGACGGATCCGCAAGCCTCCAGGTACTCTGCCTTCAGATCGGTATGCCAGAGATACCAAGGCTGTCAGGCAAAACACATTCTGCCCATCCGTTCCTCATTTACATCCAATTACACATGCACATGGATGTTTGTGCATGTACGAGCTGAGATGTGCCGGCATGTATGTGCACAGCTTGACATACAGCCCGACGTACGAGCAAGAACACGATGTCTCTCTCACTCTCACACAAACACAAGCTGATACAGTATAAAAAGCCCCCGTGTGTGTTAATGTCTCTGGATAAGTTTCTTTGACAGGTTGCAGAACTAGCAAGTACGTCTGAGACAAATCATAACTCTGCATGCCAGGTCTTTCAGTCAAAAACTAATAAGAGATTCTGAGATGGAGGTGGCTCGGGAGAGAGGAAGACAGAGGAGAGAGAAATCAAGGCAATAAAAAGTGGAGCCAAAGAAAAAGATATAAAACAGAAAGAAAACATAGAGAATATATAGCATTTATCAACCTTCCAGTGAAAGATGACATACAGCCCAACAGAAATTCGGTTCAACTGTTCACATGAGGCCCAGACAGGCTGAGAGAAAAAGCTGGCTGCAGGAGCCGTCTGACAAATCAGTCATCCTCGGACCACAGGGATGGGACCTCAGTGGAGTAACCCTGAGAGGTGGCCAACAAACTGCCTGACATATCAGTCATCCGAGTCCTGTGGGACATGAGCTGGACAGGATGAAGCAGGTGGCCGAAAGGCACAAACCGCCGGGTTCAGCGCACACGGAGAAGTCACCGAGAACTGCTTGACTCGTCTGTGTCGAACCCTTAACTTCAACGCCGAAAACAGAGACAGTTGTCCACAGGCAAATTCATGCTTCTGTTCATCCATATAGAGTCTAAAGGCAAACACAAAAGCGCATATCAAATGTGTGCAGGCAGACGGCCATATGCTTCCGGGCCCTTCTAAGACTGAGGACTCATGGGAAATTAAATATCAGTAATCTCTCTACTTGTTCACATCAAACTCCCGTGGCACAAGTTTTAATATGGTTGTGCATTTATGAGTGTGAAAAAAATGAAATGGCAGAGACAGAGAAAGGATCTGAGGACGCATGTATACTGTGCGAGTGTACATGAATATGTATTGTACTAACAGATGGGCTGGATGCAGTGTCAGTGGGCGCACACTGCGATTTGACAATGAGAAGCTCACATTTAAGCGAACATGAATTTGCATACCACTGACACATCCAGACCAACGCACAAGTTTGTCTCGAGCTCAGAGGCAAAAGAAACATCGGTTTGAAAAGCCGAAGAGATAAAAAAGAACCGCAGTGGCTTGAAGTGTTCTTCCCTCACTCTCTCTTTCCCTTCTTTCACGGGTCACAAACTTGAACTATTCAAACAGTTGGAGACGCAGAGTTATGCTCCGCAATAGCAGGTTTCTTGCTGGAAGGTCTCTGGAGAGGTGCTTACCGAGAAATAAAACTGATGAATAAAGCCGGATGAAAGAGGAGAGAGAGAATGGGAACCTGGTTTCCAGGTACACCTGTTGAAATGATCGCCGTACAAGCGCACAGCCTCATTAACCGATTTGCCTCTTTCCCTTTTTAATATCGAAAAAAGGATAGCGTGAGGGATTACGCCTCTACAACAGGCTGGCACTGTGGCTCCCCGTCCTCCACCCACACAGGGATTAGCTGGGAGGGGAGAGCCCCACATTAGTGCTGTAGCCTAATAAAAGAGCCATCATATAGAGAGACATTTAGGACTAATGAATACCAACGAGTGACTACAGAACACATTCAGCAAATGGGCAAATGAAAGCCATGCATCACAGTGACAGAGTATAATCCATCTGTTGGTTGACTGGAGCTCAGCTGGAGCTCGGCATGTTGGCTTCCTCGCAGCGAGGCAGGTCTCACTCGGTGGATCGGGGACGAAGGCCATTTTTGGTTTCCAGTGCGAAAGAGGGATGTGGAAGGTGAAACGCTTTTGCACCGCGAGTGTAAACAACATTAGGCTGTAAAAGGTCCAAAAAAACTCGGTGGTGTTTGTGTGCAGTCTTGGCTCTGGAAACGGGAAACAAATAAAGTGGCTCGGGGAGTGAAGGGACCGCCGGTATCTGGCAAGCTGGAGTCACAACATTATTGCTCAGCAAGGAGGGAGAGAGTGTGGCACCGCTTCCGGCTGCTTATACAGCCGAAGAAGCAAAACAAGAAGGTCAGAGGAACATAAAATGAAAAGGAAGATCTATGAGACAAGTGTGAGGACCTGTGCGAACACAGGCGCAGCGTTGGGAAGATGGAGAGACCCTGTGGAGTTGTGAGAGGAAGGACACAAAGCCAGGACTGTAAATGGTCTGCTGCTATAGCTCTCTCATCCAAAGCGCTTTACAATGTCGCGTCTCATTCTCACACACACACACACACACACACTGGTGACAGCAGCTGCCATGGAAAGCGTAGAGTTGTTTCGAGCACATACATTGGATGAAATGCTAGAGGAAAACAAACTTTCAGATACTGCAGTTATACCTCGCAAGTTATTTCCCCCGACCCAACAAACTGTCATTACTTCATATTCAGCCGTGTTTCTTGCTCATGTATTTTATCTAATCCTCATGTACATTTCGCTTCCCTAATAATGATGTTTGTTCATGTGCTAATATACTGGTCTGGCTCCAGTAATTAGCATCTTTACCATGATGATGCACATGCATGAAATCTAGGAGGTGTTATATTATGCAATATTTCACCTGCACCAAAAACTTCTTTAATTTTGAAAACATCAGTGAGTCCGTCTATGGTTTCAAAAACTGATTAAAATCAACAATCAACTATGAAAAGCTATAGACGAAATGTAGAGTGTGCATCTCACAGGCTGTGTTCTGAAATGGACAAATAGCCCCATTATACAGGGTTAGGCATGAGGAGCTTTGGTAGTTCATTCATATATCTTTAATATATCATTTATTATTTATATAAAGAAATGCAACACAATGAACACTTTCTAAAAAAGATTGTTTCCTATATTGCTCTGAATATTGCTGAGCATAAAGCTTTAGGACGTAGTTGGATGTGTAGTGTCTCTGGGTTTGTTTGATACAGGTCAGATTCCCCTTATATTAGTAAATGATCAGAATTATAATAATACATGTCTCTTATGTAATTCATTACCGTTTTTCCCAGTTGCTAAGATGTGTTTAATGAAAGTTGATCTTCATCACCTTCTTACCACAGCAGAAAAGTGTGAACATATGTCTGTTGGTTTCACACATTTTTCCACCATTTTCTCAAAACCGTTACCACGTTTGTGTCTCAGTGATGACCCAGAACGTTAGTGAATTAACTGTGTTAGACAAAAGAAAAACACGTGGTAAAATTTCAAATCCCTAATGTATATGGAATGTAAAATCAGCCCTCGTCCACGTTCTGTTTAAAAGAAGCTCCTCTTCCGGATCGAAGACGTAGGAACGTTTACAGGTTGCTAGGACACGTCTGTCCGGTCTGAAGTCACATTTTCAAAACTGTTAACACCGAAACAGAAGCTCAGTGCCAAATGTTGTTACGCTAACACAATATTAAAAACATGCAACAAAAGATTTTTCCCCTCAATCAACAGTCACATTGCATTTCACAATGCACAAAAAGGAGAGTAGAGAGAGTCACAGCCCGGGAACACGGGCGTTACAGAGGGACAGTTACGTGGAAATGAACTTTATTAATCTGTTGATTGACTAAAAATAATGTTAATAGTTGGTGGCACTTATAACTCTCTGCTTTTGTTTTCCAGGACAAAACAGGGGAACGTCAAAATGGGAGAGAGAGACAAAGGTGATGCGAGAAAGAGAGGGGGACAATGATGAGTGCGGTTCGGCTGTGTTAATAGTTCTGGCCCGGCCGGCCGTCTCTCCCCGCCAAGACAAGCCTCGATGATTTATGGGCTGTTTGAAGATAGCTGGTCCACTGAATGTACACAATCCCTCACACACAGCTGAGAGGGAGAGACGAAGAGCGGAGGTATATGGAGGAGATAGCTGGGGAGGGGGCCATTCCTCACCCCCCATGAGAGAAAAGAGAGGTAATTCAGGGCTGGGAAGGAGGGCATGCAGATGGGAGAAATGAGCAGAAGGAAAGGAGCGTGGAGGAGGAGAGAAGTGGTGGTGAATACCAGGATGCTGATGAAACAGATGGCTGGATAAGAGAAAAAGTCAGTGGGAAGGTAGAGGGGAAGGACACAGTGAGTGAAGGGAGGGAACGGACGAGGAGGATAAGAGGAGGCCAGCACTTTGATGTGGACCACAGAGCATCAGTATTCACCTTCAACGTGGCAGAGAGAGTCTGTCCTCCACCCGCTACTTCCCTCCTGTCCTGATCACTTGATTTTGCCTTTTCAGTGTTCACCCCACGCCCTCGGTATCAGGAGGGCACACTGCTTTTATTTCTTTGACTGCACCACGCTTTAATTATGATTTGCAGCGATAGATACTCAAGGTCTTTACACATCCAAAACAAACTGAATAATAATGATAAAATAAAATCTAAGTTTCCACATATTAAAGACTAAATATTAACACATGAATATGCAAATTGTTTTTAGAAAATCAGGCTACAATGGTAGGGGATGACCTGGTGCTGGGGACCTGCTGTCTCACAGCTGGAACGTCCCCGGTATGAAGCCGTGGCTGGTCATGACTCCTCTGTGCGGAGCTTGCATGCTCTCATGTACAACCCCAATTCCAAAAAAGTTGGGAGGATGTTTAAAAGAAAAACCAAATCTTATCAACCTCTCACTCTGAGTGAGCTGATTGGACGGGAAAGATGCCCTGCCGTGTGTCTGAGGTAAACCAGACCAGGATAAATAAGAACATTTATCTCACAGGGGGATTATTGCACCTTCTCCAACAATGTGAAGTGACACGCATTCAGTTCTGAGCAGGTTCACCCCCCATGTGTTTGTGTGATGTAAAAAAAAAATATATATATATAACATTGATGTAAAATGAATAACTGACAGACCAAAAATATTGTCAAGCGAGATAATTCCTGAGGAAACTTTCCTCTAGTGTGTGCAGACTTTCACCGTATCCCATTCTCATCCAAACACTAAATTATAGGTTATCAGTCGTTATCATAGTTATGGTTTGATTGGTTAACTACTACCTATTGGCATCGGTATTATGTGTGGGACATTTGTGCGCCTTTTTTTAGCCAGTGTTGGTTTTGACTGGTTACCTAACACTGATCTGCTCATTGAAACTGATTAAAATCATGATTAAATGAAGAACATTGACATTATTAAAGACAGGCCGGTGAAGATGTGTTTTTTAAATCATGATTCAATGGCTTGACGTTATTATGAAGGTGTTTTTTTAATTGGTCAATGCAATTGAACATGTTTCAATTCACATTGGACATATTTTACATATTAGAGAAAACATTCCCATGATGTGTTTGCAGCATGTGAGCATCTTTTTATGGTTTGAAATGAATAATTGTTGGTGAATCGCCTGAAAAAAAACTCTTTATCTGTCTCACCGTCTTCTCTCTCATTCTCTGTGCGTGTCACTTTCTGGATGATATCTAGACTAGGTTCTCTCTGGCAATTACATGAACAATTTAAGTTGTCATGGTTTTGGCCACAGTTATCTTTCATCCTCCATTTCCCTTTTAAGTAACACTTTCATCCGAGCTCCGGCTCAACTCAACACACCTTCAACTCCTGTCACTTCTTGCCACTGTGAGACGTCTTCATTATTACCTCTGCTTCTTCTCCTTCTTTGTCCTCTGCCCTCTTGTCATTTTACAAGAATGTTTTTAATGTGCAGAGGATGCAAATATTTAAATTAATGCAGTTCTTTTTATGTATTTTGATGGGATTCATAGGTCTTTCATTTTTCTTAAACAATTTGTCAAAGCCCTCTCCCTCCGCTCTATCATCCTGCCCAGCTGCTTGCAGTCAGTCCATTAAATACACTGCATGAAAAGCCCTGCTGACTCTCCCGTAGCCAGGAGTCTGACAAAACCAACACCGACAACAAAGATCCGGAATAAACAAAGAACCCTGACCGCCACAGTGAGCAGACACGGATTTGCCACTACATATTCTCCCATAAATGAGGCAGGTTTTCTCTTTCATGGTCACCTGGCTGCCACGTCCCGGCTTTTTCTCTGCCAGATATCCCTCCAAACAGCCAAGGAGTAATGGCACATAATGAGAGAGCCACTAATCTGCTCCTAACCTTACATGGGGAGCCACCAAGGTGGAACACCTGTCATTCATGTGGATGCTGGGTTGGTATGGGACTGAAAAATAAAAATCTTTGCGTACATACATGCATGTGCACATGTCATCAGTGCACACACCAGATAAAGACATAAATGGGATTTTACTCATCTCAGATTGACTCTCAGAGTAAGAGTCAATTAAAATGCTAGATTAGCATCATGTAGCATTAGGAGCTCATGTACTGCATATTAGAAGATTCCCATCTATGTATTTTTTACATGGTGCACAACAAGGTTTTCTACATACGCTTAAAGTGTGGATCCCTTAAGGTCTGACCTCCCGTTTCAGCGCCTGCACAATCCTTGACTGAATGCTAACTGCCCGACCAATCAAAACACCCGTTTCCATTTTGTTAACGTTTTGTGCAACACATTTTCTCTCGGGGTTGATGGTAATTTTGCAAAATCTGTGACTAATTTACAGTATTATCCCACTCCATGTAATATTCAGACAACTCATACCGTAAGTATCCAAGCTGTGGAATGGAGCAACTCTCTTGCCTTTCTCAAGCAGAAATCTAAATATCACCACAATCAAACAAGGACTCTGTTCACTCAAATATCCATCAAGGTAATTAAGGGCAAAAACTATGAGACCTGAATCCTTGCAAAGCCTCTCCCATGTACAGACGGCACAAAAAAACCATTGCACCAAGAAGTGGTCTGGTCGTTCAATTCAAAGCCGACTTGGTAACTCACACTTAGCGCTGGGCTGTAATGATCTCCAGCAGCTAGAAGATGTTCCGAACCCAACCGTAGTTATACAGTTCGTACTGAGTGTAGTTATTCTGTCTCCAAAAATACAGACTTAAAGTAGAGTTAAATTGCTGAACGAAATATGATGCGTGGGCGGCGATTTCGACATCTGGAAGCGGCCCAGATCATTACATAAAAATCTGCACAATCTGTCAGACATGTAATTGATTGAATCAAGCACTACAGTGTTTGAGAGCTGTTACTCAGCAGCTGTAGACGTGTGGGACGTGTGGACAACATGGCGTCACGTCACGCAATAAAGAAACGTAGAAATATATATATATATATTTTTTAAATGTTCCACTAGAACAAAAACTATTCCTCTCCTCTTGTCTGCTTTGCTCTTTTCTCATACTTCACGCCAGTGGGGCTTATGTGCATGCTTATGTTTCATGTTACAGAGATTGATGGAGCTGAAGGCCGGTGGGTAGCACAGTTGTGTGGGTGTAAAGCCAGCAGCCCTCTGTCAGCCTGTCAGAAAACTGAAGCATGCCAGCCGTTGTATGTGTGTCACCTTCTGTGTGTGTGTATATTAGTGAGTGTATATTTCCGTGCAAACATAGTGTGTGTGTGTGTGTGTGTGTGTGTGTGTGTGCGTTTGACATGGGGACAGCCTGGTCCATTGCCAGCAGCTCAGCGTGAGCCACGTTTCCTCTCGATGTGACACCTGCTGGCCACAGGCAATAACAGGGCGCTCTGGGAAAGGCCCTGATGGATGTTGGCAACAAGGTGGTGGCGTGTGTGTGTTGGTGTTTATGTGCGAGAGCTGTGTAAAGACAAATCTATCACACATGTGCAACTTCACTGTGCACACACACACCGGTTGCTAAACATCGATCTAAAGCTGCATTCCTCATAAATATCTCAGCTCCTTGAGTTTCCTCATCCCATTTTCAAATCTCATCAAACCTTTCCTAACCTCATTTACTCAGTGCTGAGAAGTACCTTCTTCTCATTCCTATTTAATACCACCCATCTCCTATTCATCTAGTCATTTCCTAATATCAGTCAATATTTCCCCACTTTCCTCCTTCATCATTTCTCCATTTTCTACGGTTCTCTCAAGTTTTTTTTTTTTTTTGCTTCTCTTGTCTCAAAGCTGGGCCATTATTTTCATTCTTTGTGCTAATCTGCTAGCAGCAGACATTTCTGCACAGACACATCGGCATGCAAATGCACATTTGCACATCCACACAAAAGAATTCAAAGTGCACATAATCACACACACAGACACACACACACACACACAAAGAGCACAGAGTTCAGCAGCCCCAGACATAAGGGCTTAAACAGTGGTTAATCCTGTAGCACAGTGTTTCTGTCTTCCACAGGGCAATATTGGGCCTGGTGCCATCCATCCAGATCAGCGTGCATTCACCTCCCATCCACTCCCATTCCACACAGTGCAGAGACACTAAAACACGACTCCAAATGTGCGACAGTCAGAGGTGACAGAAGGGCAACGCCAAAGACAAAAAGCTTAATAACAGCAAGAGGCATATGCTTCGGCATATGAATAAGGGAGACGGTGCTGGCAGTTCATTTTGTCAATGCAAGAGTGAATTTACAAACAGGACAACGATGACACCGTGAAATTGATGGGATTATGAGAAAACAGATGAAACCGTCGTGCCTACATTGAGAACGGGGGCTTAAAGCGGCTCTCGACAAGAGGAGAGGAGGACATCAGACTGGAGAGACAGAAGTATGGGGAGTAAATATGGGTCTTTTGAGTTGGGGCCAGGCAGACAGATTGGCTCCGCATCAGAAACACGGCACATGAAAAGAGGAAATCTGGACGATTTCTCTATTTGCCATGGAAGAAGCCGGCACGAAGGAAACTATCGTCCATGTGCTCAAACACCAACCTCTCTGTCTGTCGCTTTCCAGGAATCCTACATCCCTCCCTCTGTCTCTCTTTCATTCCAGCTCCTCATGCCTCCGTCTTTAACTCTGGTGCCTGTCTCGCCTGTGGTTCCTCCTGTCGCACCTTTTTTTTCCGCTCCACGAGTTAATCTGTTCCTCTTTTTCTCTCGGTTTCATTACCACTATCTCGGTTTTTCTCTCTCGCTCCTTCCCTCGGCCCGTTCGGCGGGGGGAACGAGGCGCTTTAATGACTCTGTTCTTTTGCCCTCATTAGTGGGTGGACAATGATTGATGCAGGGAGGAGGTGGGAGCATGTACATATGCAAACACACCTCGACTAGATTGTGTGTGTGGGTCTGCGTGTGCGCATGTGTTTGTGATACTTCGGTGGACGCCTGCCTGCCTGCCTGACTACATCTGAGAGATATGGCCACTTTGCCAGGGCCTGATGGGAGGAACAGTTGGTAACGATCAATTGGCAAAAACATATGTAAGTGTGTGTATGCAAGTGTGTGTGTGTGTGTGCATAGAAGTAAACAGCAGTAGTTGTGGAGGCAGTGGAGCTTCGTCTAGCTCCTCTGGGCCCCGCTGAGGTTTTAGGTGGTTTGAGGAGGAAGTGGGCCCCTGTGTAAAATAGACATGCACTAATCTCTACTGTAAGTGCAAGAGGAAGTGAAGGCAATGACACCAGCAATGAAACAAAATTCAAAGAGATTCCTAATCAGGAGAAAGTTCACATTATCTTCACATGCACACACATCTTTGATTAGCCAATCAGCATCAGGCCTCCCTGGGTGATGAGGTAATTACAAAGTACTAATTGGATGTCATTATTATTAGCCCCGATGAAAGGGAAAATGAGGAACTAAGGAGGGCAAATGACAAAATCCCAGACCTCAGCACATGGCAGTTCGGAACAGGGAGGCCCGAGTAGATAAGCCAACGTGAGATGAAAGCAGAATAGTTATTTCAGAATAATAACAATATCATATTAATACAGGATAGTGTATCACGCCAATATAGCATGTTACCATCTATACCTTAAAAGCGTGAATGTGAAGATTTAAAAACAGTATCTTCTCATTTTGTTATTTTGCACATTTTATGCCTTTATGACAGATGCAGCAGCAGCAGCAGTGTTGAATTAGCAGGAAATAAAAAAGGTCACAACCATTCCAGGCCCAATCAGAAACAACATTTTCATTACATTCATTAGCTTAATAAAAAAGCTTTTAAGATAAGCTACAACTGGCAAACACATTGTCCAAAACTTCCACCCACGATGTCACATACTGGCATTATGGTAAAAAGCAAAAACTTAGATAATTTAGGAAGCATGTAATTAAATTTTTTTAATCAATAAATGCCAATGAAGACTGTAATAATAACTAAAACAATATAGTAGCTATTTTTTTTTACCAGAAGTACAAAAATTTAAAGTAATAGAAAATTAGAAAGAAAATTGATTTTCACAAATAACCTTGCATTATCTTATCCCCCGTTTGGGCGTAAACTATCAGGAACACTTGGCAAAACCCACACTTAGCTTTCACAGAAATGGATATGTGCACACACACGGAAACACCCAGTGTTTCAGCGGCCGTATGTCAGCGCTCCGAAGACATGAGTTATCAGTAATTTCCAACATGTTTGCATGTCCTCTTGCTCTATCACCGTCTCCCCCGTCCTCTGTTTCCCCATAAACAGCAACACATGGCATTTTATCTTCCTCTGGTTGCGATAAGTCTGTCACATGAACTCATCCTGCTGGGACCACAGCCTCTCGCCTGCAGCTTGAAGCTTAAAAGTTCAGAATAAAAATATTTTGTGGGGAAACACAGCAGCATTTGTTCTTCTCATAATCCATGTCTCCCTTCATATACTCATTTATCTAACTTCTGATCAAAGGTCTACAGCCTGGTATGCGAGGGAGTTACAAAAAACTGTTGTAGCAGCCAACAATGTGTTTGCAAATGACATATTACACTGAGGAGCCCAGCAGGATTTGGTTCTGTGAGGAGACGTGCAGATGAGTGATAAAAACAGGGACCGCTGCCATCAGTCACTCCAGCAGATCAATGACGTGCAGTTCAATGCAGCCAGCTCTGCAGAAACGCGAGGTGTGGTCGCTGAGGATGTGAGCGTGCGTGAACGAGGGCGTGTCCTGCAGGTGGACGGCTGGAAAGAGGAGCTTCAACGAATTGGATGGCAGTGAGATGTGACTCCCACATCGGACGACGTGCTGGGCTGAGCCGCAGCATGTGACACGCTCATGACTGTCTTACAGGAGCGTGACGATCACGCAGATTCCCTCCCAGTTTGGAGAGAATCTACGGATAAACAGTCACATCTGAAGCATGTGAGGAAAAGCACAGGCTTTCTTTTTTCTCTCTTCGTGTGTTCTGCCCTCTCTTTTCTGAACTCGCCCAACTCTCACTCACTCTAAGTTTCTGCTATGAATTTATTTCCAAACGAGCATATACTGTAGGATATTAGATTAAAGTGCATGGCATACGATTTCTCCAGGTCTGTCTGTCTGACACACACACACACACACACACACGTCTGAACACGATGCATTCACACTAAATCCCTCCTGCAGGGTGGTGCAGAGGTGTGACTGTGTTTATTGGTATTTCGGAACGTAACCGTTGTGAGATAATCCGCGAAGCCTTTTCATTTCTGTGTTTGGCTGCTTTGTTCTAACGCTGCTCCCTCCCTTCACTCACTGTCGAAGTCACTTGACCTCCTTTGGGTGACAGCAACAGACAAATCCTGCTCCTAAATTGGATTTTTACTACATATCTGTATTGATATTTTGGTGGCACTGTACTTATGTACTACATAAGAGGGTAATAACTTGGTAATAGTGGAACTAATATCTTGTCATAAAAGGTATAGGGGTGTAATATTTTCATAATTACCAGGTAATAGGTGCTTAATGTTTCTGTAAGAACCCTGTGGGTCATTTTGATCGTACTAATAATAATGTAATATCCCTCCCTTGTGGGGAGCTGTCATGTCGTCCATCTTTTCAACGAAAATGTTACACAAATCAGGAAACATTCATGGTTATTAACTAAAACTACTAGGTTTCCAGATAATTACTGCAGCTCTTCTACCTGATTATTACTTTATATTCAACTCCCACCACCATTATCTATTTATTGTTTTTTTATTATCAATTTTTTTAAAATTTGTAATTCTGGACTATTACACTACTATTGCTATTTCTGACAATGTATTTAAAATGACAATATGGATATCTAGAATGTTAGATAACCTAAATTAAATTATAACTCAGAAGAAAAACATTTTGGACATCTGGAAGTATTTCCTAGGACTTCCGTTGCTGATATCCGCAATATTCATTCTGAATGCATTTTGAAGATATCCAAGATATTCATTCTGCATATCTGAAATGACATAGTTCATATCAGAAACTGAAAGTGCACCAGTGCAAATGAATGTCACGAGTGATGTAATTCTTTTCAAGTTTACGTGTAAAGTGAGCTGCAGATGAATTTGTTCCTCCGCTGTCCCATTTCATTAGGTAGTATACAGTATATGGTCAATTTTCATCTTGTTATGATAAACCTACAAGTATGAAGTTGTAAGTAAAATAAAAGTAGACTATTATTACAAACAGGAACCCAGTAAATACAATTTATTCGCATGGTAAGTCACACTGGCTGTTATCTAAAGCGTTACATGAGACACTTGCTTCACTGTTCTCCTACATAAACAGGCATGCAAATCATAAAAGTCCTCAAGGAATAAGATCATGGAGAAACATTTTGCTTTTCCACCCTTGTGGGGATAGGGAGTTAGGAAAAGACAAGAATTCCAGAGACGGTTTGTAATATCCACTGCAGATGTGATTAAGAGAATAAACCGTGTTAAGGTCAGGACGTGCATGTGAGAGGAAGCACACGTTAGGGGTCTTGTCCTAGAGAAAGCTCAGTGACGTACGTGGATTAGAAGGATGGTGGGCAAAAGTGGCTCCAGGCCTTCTGCAACTGACCAGCTGATCGTCTGTAGAAAATTACAGTCCAACCTTTAATACTGTAAAATAAACTGCAGCGGACAATGAGGGGTGTGTTCACCCATACAGACACACAATGGGGCCGAGAAGGACGTAACCTACGAACCGGCGACCTGCATTAATTCCAGGTAAAGATCCAGTACGGGTTAGACAGTCACTGCGGCGCATCGGTGGCACGGGGCGACTAAATGAATGTCGTATTGATCGTTCACTCGATGTTTTTTCCGCTGCAGTCAGTCAGGTGTGAAATGTACAATACAGTGCGAGAATATAAGACACAGCGGTGTTAACAGGCTATGGCAGAGGAGAAAATGAGCGCAATTAAATAGAATGAGTGTATTCGGCGCACTACAGGCCCCGGCACTGACCTGCTTCTGTTGTCCGTATTGCAGCATTAATAGGCTCTGGGACTATTTGCTGAGTAAAAAGATATTGTGTGGAAGCCCATTAACAGCCTTAGAACAAAGATCCGCCAAGACTGTCCACAGTCAGAACGTGGGAGTCAACAGAATTATAGGAGACACATGACTGTCCAGTGAACGTTGAAGCTCGGACATAAGCTGAAGACAGAAGTTATTATTATTATGTTAACAACGGATGATGGATATTTGAGATTATCAGCCGACTCTGCCGTTTACCTGAGCGTTACACTGGCTTTTGAGTTTCTGATTGTCTTGCTTTTAACGTTTTGGGTTCCAGGCCATCATTTGTCAGTGTGCAACGTTTTGCAGGTTTTTATCCACCTTACAGAGTAATTTGATACATAAATACACAGTGGTGATGGCTGACATCCATCTGTTTTCTTCAACATGTAGCAAGCAGGGACTGGGGATCGAACCACTGCAGCCCGTTTACCACCACCAAATGGCAACAAGACAAAATGAACCAATTATCATTTATTTATCAACTACATTGCCTCTTGCATGTATTTTCTGTTAATAAACGGGAAATAATGAACTTTCACTGGATGTCCACAAACGGAATAGCATGAATGCAAATGTTGCTTTGTGCGGCTGGATCTATATGCTCACACAGTAAACCATATCCACGCGTCATGATAATATGTCAGCGGTCATAAAAATCTGCCAATGTTGCTTTAATCACAAAAAAATGACTCATATTTACATTTCTTTCTGACAAGCAGCCTTTTGTGATTATGTGTTTAACTGAGAAGTAATATTTTATTTTTATTACAGATAAAGACATTTTTAGTTAAATTTTGATTTAGGAAATGCATGGAGTGACAAACATGTTGACTTGCTGACTGAATGATTAAAATATTATTCGATTCTCCTAACTCTTGGGCTCGTGAAATACTTTTCAAAACAAATCAACCGGCGTAAAACAGTGTTTGACAGGCACCGATATTAAGATTCTCAGTGGTGAGTGGTGTTTGTGATTTGAGGGTGGCCCTCGGAGGAATGAGTCAGTGGTAATTTTAGCCGTCGGGATAGAACACATTTTCATAGCCTAACTTTCTGTGGAAGAGACAAGCAGTATTGATCTGGCTTCTATAGGCTCTGACACATCACAGATGACTCACCGAGAGGTAAAGACAGGGAATTTGTGTATCTGTGTGTGTGTGTGTGTGAGAGGTGGACAGAATGAGATGTGGATCCCTGCAATCCTGTGAAGTCCTTCAAAGACGATAGTCAAATTGAAGTTAACTGCATGTTCAAACCAATGACCATGTAGAAAGACGAGTAGACATGGGACAGATAAGCACGTGGACATGTCCCCACTGTCTACACAGCCTAAAATCTCCTTTTTACTGTGTCTGCTCAGGCCCAGGACGTCACCTTCCCATTTTTTTTTGCTTAGTTTTCTTAACTCTTTCACCTCTTATTCCTCACCTCTTGCTTTTGCTCTTTCAGTCTGATGCTCAGCTCCATCCGAGTTTGGAGGCTTTGTGTGTGATTGCGAGGCTGCACGGTAACACATTAGAGGCCAGACAAAGGAGTGGAAAAAAGGTTGGTGTGCTTCCTGACACACACACACACACACACACACACACACACACACACAAAAAACTCATGACTGACTAGTTTTGATTATTCATCTTGCATGAACTTTCTTAAAGTTCTGAGAGACTGTATGTCGTGGCTACGAGGCCACGACATACAGTCTTTTACGGGGACAAGAGAAACAGGGAGGGAGGAGGAAGTAGAAAAAATAAACGAGTGGAGCAAAGGAACTGAAAATGAGAAAAAGAAAAGCAGTAAAAAGGAAGGCGATGCGATGTGGACAGAGAAGGGAGGGAGTGAGACTCGCAGAATGAGAGGAAACAACTGCAGCAGAAACGATTCTCTCTCGGTTTAACAGAGCAAGTGTTTCAGAGGAAATCACACGCAGCCTGTGCATACTAATACATTAATACTCCCGCCATTACTGCTACCATCAGCACAAAGGTAAATATTCCCCTAATTATATATCACAGATAACAACGCTGCAGCATTATGCTGCGTATGTGTGTCTTTGCCTGGGAATGTTTGTGTATTTATCCCGATTTGTGGGAATATATAAAGTTAATTGGCTGCCACAGAAAACAAAGCAGTGTCACATTTCATGGCTTTTGCGCTCTGCCGCATTTGAGCACGTTTTAAATGAAGTTTAAAACAATAGAAATAAATTAGCACGACGACTGTAAATACATCATTTGGATGAATGCGCTTTTGGAAATGATTAGCGGAGCCATCGGTTAATCGGATAACACAACATTAATTGCTTTTAGCCTGTTCTAGTTTCTAAAGTTATTTTTTCAGGGTTTGGGATTTTAAATGGAAAAATCTTTAGATGATAATTAGCTGGTAAACACAGAAAGACCCCAGACCCACGCCTTCTTCCGCTCGAGGTAATTATGGTTTTTCAATCCCCGTATTTGTCATTTTTATGTTTAGGATTATTCTACAGGTTTTTGCAGATTCATCAATGTGTCAATGTCTGTTTCTTATTGACTTGCTGCAATTCTTTATCCCAGAATTCTGAGGGTAAAGAGCAGTAAATAAGATATTTGCAGTGACAGTTCTCGTTTCGTACTTGAAGATCCAGCCCGATGTGATAAATGCATCCGACTTTTTGTTTACACGTTACAGACCGCTGAGCTCTGCTTCACTGTGGGCCTGAGCTGATGTTGGGGTGGCAGAACACGCCAAACTGTGGGAACAAAGCCCTGAATCGACCACAATGTGTCTGTTCTCCCTCACTAAACATTTTACTCAACCATCCAGCCTCGCATTCATTCATGAATATTACATTGCTTGTGATTGGCTGCCAGATTATTGCACTGGCGAGAGAGAGCGGGCCATCTGGTGGCGGTGAGAGGGTTATCACGACTCACTACAACTAAGCAGCCCACACTTGTGAACAGGTTTGCTAAGAGTGTGTGTGTGTGTGTGTGTGTGTGTTCAGCTGTGTTTGGACATGAATAAAAGCGCAGCAGAGAAGAGAAAACCCCCCCCCATTCCTAAATACAGCCCCCCCTCCAGCTCCAGAAACACGGTGTCTGGGGTGGCTCCGGCTCTCCAGATGGGAGGCGGGCACGCAGGCTGTGTGAGGTAGACGCGCAGCGGGAGAGAACTCGTGACCGGCTGCTTGCGACGGCATCCTGGCCCCCTTTCCTGGAACTCTCTGCTCACACAGGTGTTGGGCTCAGGTGGGCGAGAGAAGTAGAAGCTTGGCATGCAGGTAGAGCAGAAACAGGATTGTGGGTAGCAGAGAAAGGAGGAGGGAAGGGAAGAAGCTGGTACACTTGGACTGATCTTATTAGTCAGCGAGCACACTGAGGATGTCTGAAGAATCTTTATTTTTCTCCTTACGTAACTCACCTGACACCGAAGGGTTAAAACCGATCCCTCGCTTTCTTCAGCTTCCTCACTAGCCCTCGCCTGCTTTTCCACTCTCTAAAACAAGCCTGTATGCGTCTCAGGGGAACGCACGTGAATGAGGAGAGCTGAGAGGTACTCAGCGTCTGTCCTGCTTTTACATCCAACACACACACACACACACACATATATATACACGTTTGCGTTTTTACATTTACTTACATTCATTTCTTGGATTCTTAGTCATCTCAAACTCATCTCATAGCTATTCTTAAACCGTGTTGTCGCTCTTCTTCTTTTTAGGACCAAATGACAAAGTGCATTCTCTAGTCCATTACTCAATTCTCTAAGCTTAACCTCCACCTGATTCTGAGTCCACACACACACACACACACACACACACACACACACGTATCTACAGCACACACACATCTACAGGACATACACTAATACAATACACTCCAGTCACTGCAGAGTTAATGAGGAGCCTCACGGTGTCCTTTCTTTATCTTCACTCCCACACCAGGCTCCATTTTATGTACAATCACCTCGTGTCCCTCCTGAAAGTCCCTCCTTGCCTGTGCTCACTTGACCATCACCGAATCAATGTGTTCTCAACTGGGCCTGAAATGGAAACGATGGTGGCGTCCAGACTTTAGCCGTAGTCAGGTGAAACCGTGAAACGAATGTTCATTGCACAACAACAGTACTAGGAAATCCTGTGATTGAGAGCCACTAAGTGGGAAACGCAATAATCATATCCCCTCTGTGATAATTTACCCCATGGGCAGCTTCAGAGCCATTAAATGAAGAGTAATCAATCTGTCGTGACAAATGATCAGTGGAGACGCACATGTGTTATATGCAGAGCCCAAACAGCGAGTCTCAGAGCGTCAGTGCTCGGTGGACATCAGGTGGCCCGACCGCCCGGCTCCACCTGGGGGCCCCGGTTGATGACTCTGTCGGCCTAACAACTTTCCAGTGTTTTAAAACCGGAATTACCCAAGTTCATGATAGTGAGATTAAATCCCCAGTTAAGGCGGCCTGAGCCATGGGGGTGGGATGGGGAGGGGGTCACCTAATCTACAAAGTCTCAGCACTCATCCGCACGGATCAATGGATAACCAGGCAAATATTAGCACATATCCCCGCTCAGTTCGCCTCCTGTCAGACTATCACTGACTCTGTCGGTAATGAGAAATTTAATCTGCTCACAAACTATGTCTGTGTCGAGCGCCATGCCAGTTAACCCTGACGGGATGTGGAAACTAGATTCTCTTTTACAAGGACTGTAATTCAGACCCAATATTGCCACAGACTGTTCAAGTCTAACATCATAAAAGAAAATACATCCACTTTAAAAGGGAAAATCATGTATGTTGGCTACAGTACCATGGTTAATAAACATGCTGTGTATGTAACGTTGTTACATATTATAGAGGGAGTCGCAGGGTGTCAGGGTGTCATTGGTTAACAGGGTGAGTCCGGCACAAAAACCCTAAGTGGAGAATATCTGCAGTGCGGCCGGAGGCTTCGGAGGCGCCTCTCTACATCCAAATATGTTATGGAGCACGTCTCCACTAAAAACGTTTTAAATATTTGTAGCTTTAACAGTCAGCAATGGGATTGGTATTGATGTTAGACGCTAGAAATTGATTATACATGCATTACTTCTGAAAAAATAATAATAGCAGTCCGACAGTATTGATTTCAAGCACATTTCTGAGTCCTTTCTGAAAGTAAAAGAATGTTTTTCCCGAAACCATGATTCAAGCAGGGGAGTTGCCACGTTGCACTCCCAGATCTTACAAGATTACAAATTTGTATGAACACAGATGGTCCAAATATTGTATATCTGTCTTCACTTTCCAGCCCCGTTGGTTTGGTAATTGAAGCGTAGCTTGGGGAGAACGGTGCGAGCGTCTCGAAATCCGAGCGATTCCGTGGGACGTATATTGTGAAATGAGAAAGATATGTTTCTTTGTTAGGGTGCGTGAATATGTTTGCGTGGGGCAAGTTTTATAGGCTATAGGGGGAGTCGCAAATATGGGAAGAGGAAGATAAATGAGTTTATTCTGCACTGATAGTTCAGTGGCATTTCTCCTCACATCCCCCTCATCTCACTTTCTCTCTCTCTCGTCGCATTGTTAGAGTTGTTGTCTGGGTTGTGAGGCCCTGTGGTGTGATATTGAACATGTTGTAAAAGACTCACACCCTGTGCATTAGAGCTGCTAACACGCACAGACACACAGGGCGAGAGAGAGAGCGAGAGAGAGAGGACAACGGCGGCATAAAGATGGCGCACGTGTCAAAGTTCAGAATTACTGCAGGGCTGTCTGGGGCAGCGGAGCAGGGAGGACGACGAGCGGAACGAAGAGGAAGGGAGCGACACGCTTCGCATCCGGCTTAAATTTTCCTGTGGGATACGAGGGGAGGGGAGGCGTTCAGCAGATCAATAGCAAAGTTTGTCTCTGTCAATGTTGAGTTTGGCTCGGAATAGCAGAGTAACAGACCGAGCGAACGCGTGCTAATAGCTCTCGTGCACAGCGATGAAAAAGAAATCTGGCTTTTCATGCAAACATTGCAAAGTGACACGTAAACAGACACTGACGCCGACAGGTTGTGACAACAGTAATCCTTTAAACAATCCGAAAGCCTCATGTACACGCGTATTACAGAGGTTTTTTCTGCATATGACGGTATTAAAATGCACATATACATGGAACCTCTTTAAGATGATGTTTCTCTTTTGTGCCTGTTCACCTTAATCTGTCGCTCTCCATTTATAACATTAGATGCTCGATGGCACCACGGGCCAATTATTGTGAACTTCTCTAAAAAAAATAGGTCACCCATTTGACGGGGTAGCGTCAAGGGGGTTTGCAAAGGGAAACGGCACACGTCTGTCTACTTGTTGCTGATTATTTTGGCAAACCATTTGGTTTCGGGCTCGGAATTAAGTAGCGTAACCAGCTGGCACTCAAATGAAGGATGGGTGAGTTAGACTTAACTTTGTAAAACTGTGAGAAATGTAAGAGACTGAAGCCAAGCAAGAAAACTGATGACACATTTGTTCACGGCAACAAAAAAAAGAAAGGAAAGCTCACAAACAAAACAACAGATTACTGCTTAGATGAGATTTACGAGATCAGGTTTGGTTTGTTCATGTTGAGGTCACAGAGGAGGCCAACAGAAGACAAAGATGTGTCAGCGTGATTTAAAGATTCAAGCACTGATTTCCGTTTCTAGCAGGTCAGGATGTAGGACTGAACTGAACCTACTTCACTTTACAAACAGTCTTATAATCCACACACAAAGCATCTGCATATTTCCTATTTCATTATAGTTCAGGTCCAGGATTTAGCAAAGAGAGATCTCTGACACGACATTTATTTCCTCTTTTGCAGCCCCCAGCCCCCACTCCTCTTTCATTTTCTTTTCCTTTTCCTTCTTCTCTCCTGTCTGCAAGAAAGGAGAAATCAATACGCCCAGCGTCAACATTATAACAACATTATATCAGTTCTGTCAGTGTAAAGGCACGCCAATCGTTACCGTAGAGATGAGCGCTCGCTGTATCTGTTTGGAGCTGAAGCAGCACTCTGATTGGCAGCGAGTGCGGCATTGATTTATCTATTACTGAGAGGAGACAGCATTAGCGTTTATCACACAGGAGCTGACGTCCTGCCAGAAAGAAGTTCGGGAGACGATTCCTGTGGCTGTGAGTGTTTTACAGTAGCGCCGGTGCAGGTGGGAACGTAGGCATGAGTTTGTGCAACTGCTTTTAATTAAAAGGCATCTGGCAGGTTAAAATGGAAATGGGATGTCCTGCCTCTGGCAAGATTAAAGGTCAGACTCGAATTAATGTGTTATGGTGTTCCTGTGCTGATGGGACGAGACGGATTCGTCGTAGAAGTAAATGACCCTTTAATGATTTAGTGGGTAATGACCTAAAATTAGTCCAACTGCTTCCCAAACCTGAATATCCTTTCTGTAATAATATGAAATAAAGCTCCAAGCAACGGGATCTTTGATGTCTTCCATTCTTTAACCCACGAGAGCGTTCCGTGAGTCCCAGCTAACACCTGAAGGCAGCGAGCGCCTCTACATGTTACAGGTGTCAAGGTGCGTTTCCTCTGACACTGTATTTGCTAAATCCGAAAGTGCAAAGCCATTAATAATCCTGTGTGTGTGCAGTACTGCTTCTTCATTTTAGACAAATAAAGAAATAAGAATAAAAACAAAGGCTGACACAAGCCAGAAAAAGTAAAACTTTACAATAACGGTTGCTGGGAAACAGTTTTTATTCTGGTTGCCACCGTTGACAACCACCTGTCCAATGCTAAAAAAAAAAAGGCAAAAAAAACTAAAAACTATCACTTGTCGTTGTCATGGAATCTTCTGCCAAGACAAATACAAGTGCTGGTGTCACATCGCCTCACTCCCTGTGACTTGAAACAAGTGAAATTGAGTGTGGAAAAAAAAAGTTAAACAATTACCTGTCAGCGTCACAGGACGATGCCAGTCCAGCCGATGGAATGGATGAAACAGAACTAGAGACGCCACCGCGGTTTGGAGGAGAGAGCGGCGCGGAGGTAACAGCTCGATGGACACGTGGAGGAGACGAGCACAGCAGACAGGCTGCTCTGGCAAAACCTTTCAGGGATGTGCGATGCCGTCACAAAAATAAGTGTGTGTTCTGATCTCATCCAGATCTCTGTCTAAATATTATTTACCACATGTTGAAGGGTTTTAAATTGAAAACTACTACATATTATGCTGGTGACCTTTGCCTTTCAAGAACAGATCTGGTTGTTCCAGTTTTTTTGCCCACCCAAAGGCACAGCTCCACCTCCCCCCGTCTCCCTCAGGCTTCGCTCCGTTCACTCAACTCGCTCAGCGCATTACAAAAACGGCAGTAAGTGCCTGTCCACGATCACACGAGAGGACAAATCCAATTTGTTAAAAAGCTGGACGTGAGCTCCGGAGCCACACAGCCACCATGCAGCACTTGACCCAAATTGCCCTGTTACACCGGCGGAGGCCTTTTGTTTTTGGGAGGAGTGTGAGCGTTTTGTGTAGTTTGTGTGTGCGCGTGTGTGTTTTAGACAGAGGAAATAATGCGTGTATGAAAACTCTGTTCGTGGTTATTTTAGTCTGGATGTGCCAAGGTGCTAATGAAGGGGCTTCTGCTTGTCCTTCCACTCGTTGCCGAGCCTGTCAGTGCACGCCCCGTATTAAAGTCCACGCGTCGTGTCTCTCTCTGCATTCACTGGAGCCAGTGCTCAGCTGAGACCTTTGCTGCGAGAGAGCACCACATCAGCGAGCCATTAGATTACTGAGGCATAATTATGGTTTCATGGCCTGCAACAGATTTGGAGTAATGGACATCATTGCCCTACATTCACATAGCACGGCCGAAATATTTTGGCTTTATTGCTTTACATACAGCTAACAACAGATGCAAACACTTGTAAGCCACTAAAATGAGGAGTTCTTTTCAAATAGCTGCAGCGGGGTAGTGATGAAAGCGTTTACGAGCTTTCATTTGGATGGGCCAGAAATGCTGATGCAGTAAATATGGGGACACAACAATTAATCACTGAATTATAATTCGTTTTATATGCTATGAAAATACATTAAATCTGCATTTAGGTGTAGAACACGATGGAAAATAGAAAATGTGTGTTAAAACAACAAAGGGCATTTACTGCATCTGACCGAAAAAGCCACAGGTGTAAATATTTTCCAGAGAGAAACAGTTTTGGTGCTAAGACAGAAACAGCGAGAGACAAAAAAAAAAAGAAAGAAAAGTGATTCTGACAAGGACTAAGACACAAAGAGAAGTGTTATCTTGATGGAGGTCACACTTCAGTCATTCAATCATCTGAGATGCAAAGCTGTTTTCGGAGGACACTTTAAAAGTGCGAGCGCCTCAACACCGTTAAAACAAGGGATGAGAAGAGACACTGATACAGGAAGCAGGTGTGTGGCAGTGGAGCAAAGTGATCCAACAGTCCTGGCTGTCAATATTTCTGCTCTTGTCCCTTTCTCATTTCTCATTGCTGCTCTCTGTCTCTGTCTCTCTCTCTGTACAGGTTTCTCTTAAGATCTCGTGTTGGTCCCTGCATAAACACATTTTTGTTTCTGCATCATCTCCCTCTCTGTCACTCTCTCTCCCTCTACACCCTCTTTCCCGTCTTTATTTTCACCAGATAAAAGTGTTGCCGCTTTTTGACAAGATGCACTCAGTTGCTTCCTCCTCAGAGGGGTGAAAGAAAGTTGGTAGCTGAGTGACAGGAAGAGGAGAGGGCTGATATATGCAGGTACAAAAGTTCACTGCGTTTATGCAGCCTTTGATCAGCCGAGCACCTGTCTGCAGCCCTGAGGGCCGCCGCAGTTCACGGGGTCAGCCGCGCTATCATCGGAAAGTCAGCTCCAGCGCATGTGAATCATTCATGCATGGGCTGCAGCAGAAAAGATGCTATTAGGCAACAGCAAAAGGAGTAACGGGCTTAAACGGTTAAATGCTTGGCGAGACAGAGACAGCATGACCTTGATAATCTTGGAAATACCCCACGTGAACGTTCAGTTTCAGGGGGGTGACCCCGCCTCCCATCATTTCTATGAAGTAGTATTTTGCCCTAATTTGGTGTACTGGAGGTTCACAGGCTCGGGTCTGGGAATAGCTGACACATTGAATGGACGTCTTCTATCAAAAGGTGAAACACAAGTGCAGCAGAGCCAGCGAGAGGCAGCGGCGCAGGCGAGATGACTCCTGGTGTGCGAATGGAGACTGCAGGATTCAGGTGGGTGGAGGTGGACATTCCCTGACACAGAGCTGCAGTCTGTTTGGATTTCATCGCATCCATCTTTTAGACCCATTACCGCTCTGACCGACCGGGAAGAGGGGAGGAGGTGGCGGCAGAGGGAGGGAACTGGGGGACAGAGAGTGAGAACTGCAAACTGTGGGTGAGAATAGAGAGGTCGGGAGAGAGAAAGATATATACCGGGTAGAGATGGAGGAAGAGAGACAAGAGGGCAGAGGGAAGTAGGGCGATGTGGCAGAGCATCATTTGTTATGGTTCCCCTTCCCTCGGAGAGAGCCTGGGAGCGAGTGGCGGTGTGAAATATTCAGAGAGGGGCCGAGAACAGAAACACCGGCTCTCTGTGACGTAACGCAGCTGCAATGCTGGAACTACGCCCACAGAGCCTGGTTTTATTTGCATCCAGCTTTCATCGTCATTTACAACATCACCAAACAAAGAGACGAATTTAGACTTAACACAGAAGTTTCCCGAGAAACCGATTCCCAAAATATCTCCTTTCGCACGTCTCATTAGATTGTTTGATGCGTCCGTGATGCAAATCCCGCGTCGTGATTTAATTCCTGTTTCAAACAAAGCATCAAATATGAATATGCACGACAACCTTAAAAGTTAGTTTGTTCCTCCAGATGCAGAAAAGGCCCGAGAGGCATCTTCTTCTTCTGCTTTCAACCTCAATCTCATCATTCCTCTTCCACAACATCTCCCCCTCAATCTCGTCGTCCCGCTGAAGGACTTTTTTTTCATTACCCCTGCCACTCTTCTCCCCCCGCTGAAGCCGAGCCTGTCTTTCACCTTCCCACAACCTTTAATCAAACTCTACCTGTCTGTCTCAAGTTCCTGTTACCACTCCAAGGTCACTCATTCAATCATTTCCTCTCTTATCCAGCCAAATTTACCTTTCTACTCCCGCGTCCCCACGGCCGCTGCTTTCAATATGTCCTGGGGCGAGCGAAGGAGAAGGTGTGCGTGTGTGAGTGTGCGAGAAGCTTGTAACATTATGGATGCCTTCATTTAGGGACACTATTAACGCAGAATGTCTCTGGGCTGCGGACCTTTCATAAGAGTCCTCCCCGGGGAGACAACAAACCCCGAAAATACAACGGAAAGCATTCGAGGGCAGGCAGAGGAAAGTGGATGTCACCGAGTGTGCCATGTGCCTTTGTACACAATTTAAAAGTCAGATTTGAAACCATGCCCTGAATAATGGCAGTTATTTCCCGTCAAAAAAAAAAAAAAAATCTGCTGTAAAAAGTCTCAGGAGTCTGAATTGCAGTGGTGACACAGAATACATGATCAGGTGCAGGACTAATATATGTATTTAATGGCCTGCCATATAACCCTAAGAGCAAACCCGGCACAGGACCTCGATACAGGACCCAGAAGCTTTTTTTTTTACTGTCGGTCGTCCTGCATGAGCGATGACACTCATATACCGTGTGTGTGTGACCATCAATCATGATCCATGATCAAAAACATAAACATACAAACAAAATTGCACGGAGTAAATCTTTTTCTGCTTCACTTTTCCATAGAAGCTGATAGTTAAACACCAGGGCCGCAATTTATGGACGTCTCTGCTCGTATGTTTGCTGTACTGTCTCACTAATGACAAATTATATTTGCATTTTCAATGTTGCTGCAGGAGACACGGGAAAAGCTGCAAGAAGAGAAAAAAAAAGTAAAAACCTAAATCTGTAGCACTTTCACTGGGCCGACTGGCTCAGATCAGAGGTTTAACTGCGTCTTTGTTCCGAGGAAGATTGAGGTGTTGTTCAACAAAGCAGGCGGCTGTACAACGTGTCACATATAATATGCCAGGAGACAAGTTAAAGGCCCGAGCTCCTGCCCACGCTCTTAATCGCTGCACCTCGCAGTATATTACACCAACACCTCCAAAATGGTCGGAGAGCGTGTGCGAGAGAGAAGGACGGAGGTAATGAAATATGTGTCGCTTCTGAGGCTGTCTGAAATGTGTTTGATAAATGACAGGGAAATATAAGTGTGGAAATGTGTCCTTTGATTCCTGCTTTTATGGCGAAGAGGGATGCAGAACTGCCGTAGACATGCCACAGTATATGATACAGCTTGGTAGAAGAGCTGGGGGACGAACAAACATGGAGCGAGGAATAGATCAAGAGGGGGGCTTGAGGCAAAACGTGTTCCACACTTTCACATTCTGCTTCCCCATTTCCCGCTCTGTGGCAGACACAGAGCGGGTCTGCGTGAGGAGCGGGAGCAAGTCAAACTGACTTGGAAACACAACCTAAAGAATTATCGAAATAAATAATGCATCGCCGTAGAGTCGGTGAATTTGCCGCCGGTTGCCCTGTGCACGCGCCTCCTCGTGGGAGGAGGAGGGGTGGCGCTAAATGAGAATCGATAGAGTTAAAGAAAAAGAAGAACGCTGCTCTCCCACTGCATTTCTTCTCAGCTCCTTGGGGTAATGATCCTAATGTGTGGGCACTGACCTCACACAGTCACACACACACACACACACACACACACACACACCAGCTTTAATTAAAAGAAAGGATCCTGCAGCCCACCAGCAACACACAAAAAGAATGATCTAATCTAAATTTCTCTGCAATGAAATGAACGCAGAACGAGAATGTGCAGCAATGGCTCAACATGGTGCCAGCTGCTGAAATTTGTTTTCACACACGGATTTAATTCTTCCCCCTGGTCTAGATGGATTCATGCAAATATTAAACACATTCAGAACTGATTTCGTGCAGCTGTTCTTCAACTGCAATTCAACCTTTATTTTTTCTATTTTGTTGCACAAATGAGCCAGATGAAAGCTCCTTAATTATTATCTTTTTGAATATATTTTTTAAAATCCAAACTAAATGTGAGATTGTAGGTAACCTGTATGGGAACAGTATGACGTACGTAGTGCAGAGTCTGAATGTGAGGTCAGGTCCGTGTTAAACAGCACAAGGACATGACGTGGATCCTGTCCCGTGGACACTCCCTGCTCTTCCTCTCATCTCCATCACTTCCTCTCTCTCCCTCAGCCGACTAACAGTGACCCATTTAACAAAAAGCATTTTCACTTTCACTTTGGATGTTAGCTACCAAGGCATTTCACTCCAGAGAAACTAACCAGTCACTGAAGCATCACAAGGTGATTGTCCGCGACAGGATGAGCGTCACGTGACCTCACAAAGCTACTGGTCAGGTGACATCTGAAGATAACGCACCCATGGGTCTGAATAGCACCGAGTAAAAGTCTGTATCGTATCAGCTGTGGTGAATTCAGCCACCTGTCTGATTTGTCGACATAATCAACAAATGCTTTTGTAGAATGGAGGAATCCTTCGCACCAGCTGCAGGAGACAGCTGCCTTTACAATATCTTTGTGGGACTAAAGCAGAGTTATTTTCAGGCCACTTTATTATATGTATCTACTGTGAGGTTTAAGACCCTGAACCCAACCTCAGCTGCTGCCTTACGTCTTGTTCGAGCTTTGATTGTCCGCACTGAAGATCGAGGTTTGTTCCTCCGAACCTTCTCAGCCTTGCCTTTGTTCAGGTAATTACTTTACTTGGGAAGTGATGGATCACTGCAGCAGCTAAACTCTGACTCTGTCAACGTCACCCAACATTATGCACTTATCAAAGAGTCAATAATACGGCACGCTGAGATGCCGAGAGGCGCACGGAGACGTACAGCACACGCGATCCGGCGGAAGCGAAGAAAGGCAGAGGAAATTAGAAGCATCTGGCCGGAGGAAAGCCGGTGACCTCTCAGACGGGCGACCTAACACAGCTACGCATACGTGTCCAGCACATTCCAGCACTTTCATTCGCCCGGCTCACCTAAAGACAGTTTCTCTTTAGGTCAGCGGCAGGAAATGTCAAACCAATTAACAATTCGGCAGGAGGGGAGGAGAGGCAAAGGGAGACAACGAGGATGGAAATTTGCTCTAAATGGCAGCTCCTCGACAAGAATATACATGGACGTTTTTGAGTGCTTTCCAATTTACTCGTTCAGCATTTTCCATGAAGCCAGTTGTTGTTTCACGCAGTCGTCCTAATGTTAAAAACGGAGCTCACAGCACAGGGGCGGCGGTGAGAGGAATGAATAAAACCAAAGAGAGGCATAAAAGAAGACAAACTAATGTTGACACTGGGGTGTAATGATTCAAATTTGCTCTCTCTCTGTGCTTCTATACACTCTCACCCACACAATAAATGGTTGGAAATGAGAGGCAATAAAAGGATGAGATGAAATCATTTTCAAAGGCACTATATTTATTTTCCTCCTATCTCCCTCGTTAAGTGCCTGTTGACGACAGCCACACACAAACACGCATGTGGCGCACGTGGTCAGAGGCCATAAACACACACACACACACACACACACACACACACACACACTCAGAGACGAATAAGCACACAAACACAAACAGAGAAATACTATAGGCGTTACACCATACGCACACTGTATGATGCCAATGCAATGATACCTGTCCCTCTCCGGGGAGGACGGACAGACAGCTGAGAGTGAGACACTTTGTCCTGCTCCCTTTCAGGCTCTTTTCACTCGTCTCTGAATGTCACAGCTTTGTAAGTGAATGGCTGCACAAACAGGTTCATATTTAACGTGAATTCCAGTTATGCAGTGATCCAGGTCACGTCTTGTAATAGCAGCAGATTTGCAATAAAAATGTGAAAGACAGAAAAATGTACCTTTAAAGGGCAACTTCACTCACTTCCAACCTGCTTCCCATGGCTCTGGTTTGGGGAATAAATAAAGAAATATGCCACAAAGTGTTTTTCTGCTTTGGCTGTATAAAAGATTTTTATGATTCTCGCTGGAAAATGCCTCCAGATGACATCATCTGAGGAGTGTTTCAGTTCAGATCTCGTTGCTCATAATCTTGAGGTTGTAATGTTGTGTGACCTGTTGCTCAGAACTCAGAATGACGTCATCTGAAGCCCCTGGTGATGAAAAACTCTTCCGGATTATGTCATTTAGAGGGTTTTTCAGCTAGAAGAATAAACGTATTTGTAAAAACTGAAAAGGCAGCCGAGTTTAGAACGACTATAATCCATATATTCAAGAAACTAGAGCCACAGGATACAAGTCATAAACTGGCGACGTCACCCTTTAATTCTCGTTGGTTTCGCCTTGAGGGTTTGTGGGGCGGCAACCGTCACTCCGGCAAATTGTCAACAAGCACAAGTTTGCGCTTGTATCCAGACTCCGTGGTGATGAATTGATTGTCAGTTGTGTTTGTGTCAGGGGATCCAGGAGGCATCCTGCTGCTGACTGATTTATGTGACCAAACTCTGAAAGAGAGACACCCCCTCACGGCGGACAGCTCTGCCACTGTCATTTTGGTCAAGGGTGGACAGACAGGCAGTCTGTCTGTCCGCCTGTCTGTCTTTTAGCCGTATGTTGTGTGTGTGTGTGTTTGTGTGTAGGCGGGAGGATGGATATGAAAACAGGTGTGCATTATTCAGGCTTACTAATATCTGAAATTGAATGGATACATGTGCTGGTTGCACAATGATGTAGGTGTGTGTGAATTTGTGTGAAGGGGCTAAAACGACAGCGAGCGAATTAATTTATCATGAACATGTTCTCCAATAAAAACGCGTGCAAGTGTAAAGTTGTTACCTTTCTTATTAACCCTCCTAAATATCATCCTGGGGTTTAACAAAAACAAATAATCGACTCAATCCCTGAGTTATTGTCATTATAATTAGTTGTTAATTAGGTTTTAATTGAAAGGAAGAAAATGTGCTGTTATTTGCCGCGCATAACAATGAGTCCTCGGTGATGTGAAAGCTGCTCTCTCCAGGTGGACATATTCAGGGTACCTTGGTTTTATGAGGATTACAATAACGCCGTTCTCAGTTGTGAAATCCTTCAAGTGCAAATAACACAAATGCCATCCCACTCAAGTGCCCCCTTTAGGAAAATGACAAGAGCAAACACTTAAAGAAAATGCAGAGACTGAGAATTTAGCGAGAGGTTTATCGGGGGAATCTTAAGGTGCTGCTGGACATAATCAATACGACGGAAATAAACACGGTTCGCCTCATTATGACGTCACTAAAAGCAGCCGACAACACCTTGAAGGCAGCGAACAAATAAACACAAAAAATCCCAGAAGGTGCAAATTCCTCGTGGAGTGTCGCTCATACTCATACGCTCATAAAATGAAACACTAAAATTAGTGCTCCCAGGGAGGAACGAGTATCACTGCTAAGTGTTGGGAATGAGGAACAACTGTTTCTCCTGTGCAATGAGCCAAACACTGTGTCCACTGGGCTCTGAAATGAGACACTGTAAAGGAAGCAGGGAGGATCAGGTGTGTGTGTGTGTGTGTGTGTGTGTGTGTGTTTGGGGGGTGGGGTGTACAAGTGTTTGAATAAATTACAACACAGATTTTTCCTCGTCTCCTAATTCATTTCCTCTTCCCTTCTGTCCTTTCACACACCACTGCCCTCTTGCACCCCATCATGAACACGGCTGCATGACATGCAACACACACACAACTAACACACACACACACACACACATTCACACATATAATTACCCTGTATCATATAATGACTCCTTTAATAGCTTTATACTGTAATTAGCACTGGAGGAGGAAATTATGTCAGAGTTTACTTTCCATCTGAGATGAAATGTCAGAGAGGGCACCAGGAACACCTCAGTCATCACAAGTCACACGCACACACACACACACACACACACGCACTCCTAATCTCTCACCTCATTTACTTATGTATGTGCATTTTATGTGCTGGCTTTTACGTGTATAGACAATATATTTTATAATAATGTGGCGCCTGTCATAACGTCCAGTATGGTAAATTGGAGTTGCATTGATAGAGTAGTCGATGCTCGTCATGTGCAGCAGTGCCGGGCAGCCTTTGCTTAACAAGGAACATCTGCTGGAGGCTTTAATGGGATCATTGATCTCAGTGGGGTAATATCCAGTTTGTTCAGGCTTTAATATCTTCATTGTTTTTTGTTCCATCTCTCCCGTTTCAGCTCGGCACAGCTCTTATCGTCTCCAAATCAGCCTCTTATTGTTTCTCCTTTGTCTTCTTCAGTTCTCTCTATTCTTCAGGCCTTTCATTTCAGTATGCGAGGCATCGTCTCGGGCTGTGGCAAAGATTCTGGGTTTTGTTTTTTCTTCTCCTCTTCGTAATTAAGGTTGGCGCATGCTCTCGCCCATTACACACCTGCCAGCATCCAACCCTCCTACTGTAACTGATTCTTGCTCTTTCCTCTGCTCACAGTGTCTCACATATTTCTCAGAACCCTGGAGCTTTCTAAGCGGCAAATTAACTTTGTCTGTCAGGTGTGTAAAGACACACACCCACACACACTCACACCCACCCACACACACTCAACTCCACACTCTCACACGAGTGGTTTTTGACATATTTCTTCTCTCTGCAGGTAATGTTATTACAGACTGACTATACACACATACACACACACACACACACGGGATGGACTGTCACGAATTAATGTGACAGCAGCTTTATGGAAGGCGACGTAAAGCTCTGTGTGAGTGTGTTATTGGTCCAAACCTTCCACGCACTCATTAACCCCAACTTCCTGCTTGTGTGACCAACTTGCAGTAACGTGAAAACCGTTAATGGCGTGTTTCTCCCTTTCTTCTTCCATTTTTCCCCTCTCGCCTGTCCTATGCCTCCGCTGACAGGGATGCTAATGTTGCACACTATGGAACTGTTTTCCTGTCAGTGCGGCTGAATGCAGCTGCACTGAGCTTTACAGAGCCTGGAGGTTTTTGCTCCGAGAGAAGTTAAGACAGGATGAAAGTTTAATGATCCCCCTGGAGAAACTGGGTCAATGCAGCCGCAACGACGATGAAATATATACAACGAAGGACAATAGAACAAATTGAATAATGACGGTGTTTTTGTTATGCTAATGCGGGGCTCACTTTAGTAATCCATACTCGGCTCCTGACAAATTGCTGAGACACTGCTTGCAAATCATTTTAAGATGAATGCCAACTTGTCAGTGAAAGGAGCTAATTTAAATGTATGTAAAAACACACACATATTTTAGCCAGCATGTGTAGAATCAGTGGAAAAAAAAAAATTAAAAAAAAAATACACACGAAGATTGGATTTTTCTTCGTAAAGGCTAAAAAAATTATTTGAACTATGCACGAGCGCACACACAAACACACACACACCTGATCCCAGGAGGACACTGATGAGGACACATGCCATCCGAGGAGCTATCAGGCGGCCAGGGTCTTACCCAAGGCCACTCTGAATTCAGCAGCAACTGCCTGATGCGCATATAAAAGTCATAATAACAGCTGGTAGTTCAACTGCAAGGCTGAAGCTGTTTGAGGAGACTATAAAACTCAAAATCCTCTCTGTGCCACTCTCCAGCTAACCAGAGGATCTACACATTCTCATAATGTCTGTTTGGGTAATTTTCAAATTAGTATAGAACATGGAGGCAGGTTGTCCAGGAAGTATTACTACTGTTACTACACTTTATAGCTTACACAGCAATTTTACAATCGTAGAAAAACAATATCTGAAAATGGAGAAGATGCAATAATTACCAGTTAATTTAGGAATTCATTTTCTGAAAATCATGAAATATAAATAATACTTAATACTGTAAAACTGCATGTATAAGTCGGGGTTCTTGAGCACGTAACAAAGCAATGGGAGAATGGGATTGTGGGTATGTGGGGGGGGGGGGGATGGTGGGACACAGTCATGGGTAAAACCAAGGCTTTATTCTCCTCTGCTCTCTGCAGCCACTGTTGAGTAACGTGAAATTCCCCCCTTTGCTTCGACTGAAAGGCATCAGCCCCCCGTCTCCACCCAACGCTCAGGGAACCCATCTGACACGTGGACCGCTTTGCTGAAATCCTCCTAAAAACACTGCCTCACATCTGTCCTTCCCCACCGCTGCATCCCTGTGAACAACTCGCCAGGCTAATTTCACCGCTACAAAGCCAAGTCAAATTTGAATAATGAGATGGATTTTTCTTATTGCAGGAGAAGAACACTTTCTTCCTCATTAATTTCCATTTGTCAACACATTCACACACCTGCCTCCCTCTGACAAGTGTGTGTGTGGGTTGGCTTGCACATGCTTTGGTGCCCAGAAGGGTGCAGCACGCGGGAGGAGCGGCGGCAAACGGACTCATACAGTAGAGCTACTGTAGCATCTGAAAAGTTTGGAAATGTAAAAGAGTGAGAGGGAGGAGAAGAAGCAAGTGGGACAGAGGGAGAAATAGGTCAAGTGCGGCACAGTACAGTAGACTATTAGTCCTTAAAGTTGTAGCCAGCAGTGCAGAGGGAGGAGATGTGATCTATGTGTATGTGTTCAATGTGTGTGTCTGGTTTTTGTGCGTATGTGCACTTTCTGTATTCAGGGGTCTGTGTGAGAATAATGAAAAGAATAGAGAATCATCTTCAAACACACACACCCTCCTCATTTCTTCTTCATTTCTCTACCTTATTGTTGCCGTTACTTACCCATGAGCATATTCTTTTTTAACATCGCTTGCAGCCCTTCGTCATTTTAATGACCTGTAAAAGCAAATGGGCTTCATGGGCCACTAACAAGGGGAGGGGGGCTCCGCATTAATTAATTGATTACATGATCAATTATGTGTGTCTCCGGGCAAGTGTAATTAAGGCCTGCCATATGTGCCGGGCTGATGTGAGCGAATCCCTCACCGAGATGGCTTGTCACCGCTGCACGCGCAGCCATTTGTTTCCCGGAGAAAACGATGCGTACGAGATGCTCACTGGAGACAGACTTCTACTCGTGTGTCTCGTTCACATTTTTTGGCGCTGTATGCGAGAGAGCGTGTTTATCGCACGCCAGACAGATCTGAATTGCATTTGTGTGCGATGGGAGGACACGTGTGCGTGTGTATGTGCGCGCGCGTTTGTGTCGTCCCCTTCAGGCCCGCAGGCTGATAAAAGACTTAAAGGTCAGGTGTTCCCTCTCATTTCTCTGCCTCTCCAGGTAATTACTCCTGAACACACTTCAAGGCACACGGAGAGAGAGGAGGCAGGTACACACTCACCGGGGGGATCAGACGGTGAGAGGGAGCGGGAGATAAAGTCGCTTCTCCTCTTGTAGTCTAACCAGAGAATTAAAGAAAGACACCTGGATAAAAGATAAAAGCCAAGCCAAAAGACCAAAAAGAAAAAAAAAATATGACAAAAGCTTCAATAAAAGATGATTTATGTGAGTTGTGTTTCTCAGGTGTGTGTACTCATCTCATGGGCAGAATATATATATTTTTTTATTCTTTTTTGGGTTACTACACAAGGCTGTAGCAAATTATTCAATTCTGCCCGTGCACAGAGCTTTATGGAGCGTCTGGCCTCCAGGGAAGCACAATGCAGAGAGCTTCAGGCTGTCCTGATCGATACGTCACACAGCGGGGCGAGGCAGGGCACTGCAGTAAGGGCAGACACACACACGGCCAAGAGTGGATGTTAAAGTGGAGACACATATAGAAAAAGATTGGGGACAGTGTGTAAAGGGCAACTGGACTGAAATTGCAAGAAAGAGCTCGCAGCTTGTGTCAAAGTTATTATAATGTATATCAGAGAGGTTCAAAGATGCCCAAACACTGAACAAAGTACTTTCTTCTCTCTCCTCTTTTTTTGTCTTGCCGTTGTATAATTTTTTCCCCCCGGCAACAATCTAAGCTCACACTGTGGGTGGTATATGATATTTTTTTTTTTTTTTTTTTTTTTTTTGAAGAATCTCTTAAATAGTTGCCTGTAATCCGCACTTAATAATCCTCTTCCCTGAATAGCAGCGATGATAGCAACAGTGCCGATTACAGTCTCATACAAAATGCATATGGAGAAATCCTCTTAGGGTCGAAAAACACGCTGATCTAATTCAATCAAGGACGTGATACGGTGGATAAGGTCTCAAACATGATTTGCCTTCGGAAACATGTCTGCCTCTGCCCGCGTGTGTGTGTGTGTGTCGTGTCAGAGTTTGACAGTATCCAGAGAAAAGTTTGTGACACATGTTTGAGGTTTGAACACACATGCAGTAGTAGCATGACGACGGGCTTAGCGCTGCTGTCAGCGCACACGACGAAGGGAATCTCAGAGCATCCCTGTGTTCCCGGAGAGAGGAAAATCTCATTCCCACCACTCGCTTGCCCTCCCCGCCTTTATCCCGCTTCGTGATCCGATCACCAGGCTTCTCCCGAGCTTCAAAGCGTGCAGTGAAGAAGGAGGAATCCCTAATTCAAACGGCTCTCTCGGTCTTTGTCTTTGCCCTTGTGTTTATCACGGGCTGTCTACAGAGAGCTTCGGTCCGTCTGACAAACAGTCAAGGCGCCGCGGAGATCCGATTACAAAGGCAAAGGACACGACACAAGCGTGCACACGCATACACAGAGGAGCATTCAAGGGAAGATGTTCTTATAATAATCTCGCCTTCCGAGAGTGATGTCCCTGCGCTTTTCAGGAGAGCACGATGAATAACCTCAGACCTTTCAATGAATTCACATTCAAGACACAAGCTGGAGCAATTGTTTAACACATGATTCCGTTGGCTGAATGCAAGGATTTCAAAAGGAATTACTGTGCTTTTGTCTCTTGAAATGCCAGTTGCTAAATATACATTGTTATTGTAGTAAGTTTGTGCCTAAGTTTGCATCTCCCCACATGTGAGGGGATGCAAACGCAACGCTCAACCTAAGATGTCAACAGTGGACATTCAGCTAGTACAAATGCTCTTTCACGTCAGAAGTAAAAAAAAATGGTGAGAACTGTGGCATGTGGAGTGTGCGAGTGGGGACGTAGCGTTGGTGTAAGGTTGGTGTTCGTCCCATCGGTCAGTCTACCGTTTTTCTCAAGGCACGGCTGCAAACAAGGTCAACACGGTGGTGCGTCCAAACTTACTGTAGGACAGTGCACAAAAAAATCGTCTATAGCTTCACATCTGACACTGAGCAGATGAGGTGATACTCAGAGACGCACAAAAGTAATGTTCGTTTGAAGATCTGTGTCTCACCCCGACTTGATCTGCTGGGATTTACAAGGACAGAAGTCGGGCGAGATGACGTGCCGACGGCTGTGACAGCTTCCCAGCAGCTCTGCGTCGTCGCGCGGAACAATCAGAGCCTCGCTGTGCCCAATTAACCCTGTTGATCGTTGTTATGGCTGATGAACGCACAAGCATCACACACACACCTAGCACCAGGCCTCGGGAAACCAGCCTGTCAGTAGCAGCTGCCAATGTTAAAAGCTGACGGGAGAGAAGTAACTATCCATAAAGGATAAGGTGCATTAGCAGGCACATGTGTGTGTGTGGATTAACTGTGTAAAGACGGCAGGGCGATAAGAAGTCTTATGAGCTGGCATGAAATTGTAACTATTGACTGTTGTGGCAGACTGACAAGATGAATTTCAGTGCTCCGCTCTCATCGCTAGGTAGGAAGCAAAAGCCTGAACCTCCTGGCAAGCTCCAGCGGGACCTGGGCTGATAGATACACGCTGTAATCCATCACGTTACTGTTCATGCATTAGAGTTGTGACCACAGCAGAGCAGACCAATAGACCATTAGGCCTGTAATTAGCCAGGCACAAGCACCGAGAGGAAGGCAGCATACAGGAACACTATCTCAGCCACAATTGGCCAGTAAACTTTAATTAGCATCATGATTAAAGATGGAGAGGCAGAAAATCCTTCAGCAAATTCCTCAGCCTCCCACTCGCTACCAACTCTGACAAGAGTGTCCAGGTTGAGCTGCGTCTGCGTTTTTCTAGACAAATATGTGTGCAGGCCTGTGGCCTATCCGGGCTTAAACTAACACAACTCAGCACTTACACACGGCAAGGATGAGGACACAGCAGCTGACGACACAGCAAACAGGGAGCTGGGAGGGTTGTTTCTGCAAAACAAGAGCAGGAACACGATGTTGGAACACACACTTGGCTGTACGTGTCAGACAGGAACACACACGTGCAACTGTGCACGCATCCAGAAATCCAGACCTTCCCTTTTTTGTAGTCAGGGTCCACAGTAAAACAATAGACCCCCACATGTTAACGTGAACCATCAAGTAACCATCAAATGTTTAGAAAATCTACAGGTACTAGTGCTAATCCTGTTTGCAGATGTTGTAAATCCCGTTTCATCAGTGAATGTACGTGTGGGTTTAGAATTGATCCACATTGTGAGTTTAGTAGCAAAAATAGTTATTTATTAAATAAATTAATAACTTTATTTCAATGCACCATTTACAGAAGCTTGATGGAGGATGGGGGAAACTATTGTTAGTTCTGGACAGTGATGACTAATATTTACTTTAACTCCATATCTTCATCATCGACGAGCTCGCTGTGTCTCAGACAGAATTTCCTCCAGCTCGCAGTCACTAACAGAATCCCCAAAATCACACAGGGCCAAACAAAAAGAAGCAGACTGTGACACAGCCCAGTCTGCCATCACCACTGCAGGTGCAATGATTCATGGGAGAATTCATCTCGGGATGAGCCGGCGGGCTATAAATCACCACCACTGCAAGACATCTGTACGCGCCAAAACCACCTTTCTGTGAATGTTTGCTGAAGTTTATGTGTGGCAGTGTGCACATGGAGGGGCGTGGCTGTGTGTGTGTGTGTGTGTGTGTGTGTGTACATGCTCTAGATCATTATTTAAATCTCTACCACAGGATCCCTGCTGTTGATTCTGCTCCGGCTTAGCCCATTGATTTGTGACGGAGCAGCGAGGCATATTTAAAACATGGATTGACAGAACGCTATTTCTCCCTCTTTGACACTCACCCGCTCTCCACTTGTCTGTCATGCATCACGGCGAGTCTGCACCATTAGAGCAGAGCTCGGTTAAAACTAAGTTTCTCCGTCCATCTGTCTGTCTCACGCTGTTTCATCTAGCCGAGCCCTCAGCGCTCCGTCTGCCTGCTCTACCTCTCCGCACTGCGGACTGTCCCTCAGCAGTGAGCTGCTCTTTAAAGCAACATATTTATCTCTGCATCAATGACATCACCGGTGAACAGAGAGGCACGGGGAGAAAGAGGGAGAAAGTGAGGCGGCAGGAGAAGGAATGAAAAAAAAAGGTGTGCGGCATCTGTCTGATGTCCATCCGGCAGAGCAAACTATCTGGGAGGAGACGAGGGGAGAAAGTTTACGCACAGAAGTGGAAAGGGACGTGTTGCTGTTTGAGTGTTAAACGTAGGTTCAACCCCCGTGTGACAGGGAAACGCTCTCTCCACTGTGGAACCTTGTCTTTCGTTGCCTCCTTTGCCACTGAGCCCGGCCTGAGGACAGTACAGGCGTCTCCGTCCTCAACCGAATGGCCCTTACTGCCACAGTGGGATGGGAGAATGCAGAGAGAGGCAGGTGGATAAAAACAGGAGCAAAGAAAGCAGGTGGATGGAGGATCAAGCTGTGGAGCCCTGAGGAATGCTTCTCTCAGACAGACAAGCTGACCTTTTTGCTTTTTAGTTCCATACGAGTGGCTTCGGTATTACTCACACAGCTCACTTTCATTGTGTGTGTCCCCCTCTGTGTCTTCTCTTTTGTCACCTATGCCTCTTATCTATTTCTCTTTTCGTCTCTCTGAATTCCAGTCTCCACCCTCCACCCGGTCCAATGGCTTTTATGGCCCCGTGGCGAGGGGGTAAATACCACAATGGAAAGAGTCTCCGTGCGCACACGCACACAGGAAGCTAAAGAGCCTTCCAACACACACTGACGATTCACAGTATTAAGCATTAACATAAGCTCAATATTTAGTTAGTTATGTGAAGACGGCAACAAAGTCGGCAACATAACCAAAGGCCAACGCAGGGATGAGTGGTCACACTCATCACCTGCTCAGAACAATTGTGTTTTTACTCTGTCGACACATGAGCTGAACTGTTAACCCCAATTAGTTGACTTTACTAATTGCGTGGAAATCTGTTGCCCTGAAACATTAGAACCGGAGCAAAACCAAGCGGATTAAGTTGTAGCGTATAATTTTCATTCAGGGCAGGAGATACTGTACGTTGGAAGTGTGTACTCAAAATCTGCTGATTCCTTTTCTTTCAAACTGTTTGAAATTAAACATAAAGACATAAAGACAGCTGTAGCTGTTGGAAACAGTTTGCACAAAAACCAGCATCAAGACAGAGTCTCATTATTACTGTAAAGAGAGAATCTTTAATATGTACTAAATAACATAATAAGTTGACTAAGCTTTCATTTTATTTCATTTCATTCATAGCATTTCAGTCAATTATTTATTTGTGTTTATAACTAATAGCGAAACAACAAAACTTAGATATTTACTTTAATGAAGAAATATTAATTCCACAAAATTCCTGTATGAGAATGTACAGTGGAGTCGAAATTTGGAAATTTGGAAAGTGACCCTGAAAATTATCAGAACGTTTGAAGATTTAGGTAAAAGTTATGTATATGTAGAGATTCAGCACTAATTCAGGTTTGACAAAAACAATTTGCTATTGACCGTATTATCTCCCCTGAGGTGGTGTAAGTTTTGCAAATTGCATAAAAAGGTGCCCTAGTATTTCAAGTACTACAGTTTCACATTCTTTGCGTACAGTAAGCTGAAATAATAAGTACATTTCTAAAAACCATCAACATTCACTGAAAAATCTCTCTTCAAAAACTGACCCCTTAGAAGTAAAAAGGCACATTTCGAGGGCTGCACAACAAAGAAAAGAGAATATGTTCTTACTATCTTATTATATTTTCTATCATAATTAGAATAATAAAAAGAACTAAGGTGGTGAAATAAATGTAGTGGAGTTAAACGTACAATATTTGGATCTGAACTGTTAAAAGATTCATATAAAACGGAAATATGAGTGTTTGCATTCACCCTCTGAGAGCAGAACCTTTGTTGGCTGGAGGCTCGTGGCCTTTCATTAGCAAATGTTGTGTGTCTGACGAGAGAGGTTTCCTGTCTGTGTCTCCACGAACACCGTGTCCTGATCTCCTGTTGACCATGTTGTTGGTCACTTTTGGTCACCACTGACCCAGTTTCACAGTGCCAGGCACGACCCTCTCAGATTCCATCACCGGAGTCTTTGCTTATTTGACCTTCTAAAGGTTTGGCTTTACTCGATCAAGCCTCCGATACGCCGGCCATCAGAACATGTGCTACGTAAGAGAAACATACTTAGAATTGGCACAGATTTGAAAATCCTTCCTCTTCATTCCTAATCTTCAAACATTTTGACGGCGGTTATGACCTGATGAATATATTGTAACCAGTATAATGCTTAAACGCTGTAATGCTGATCATAATTAACCGTCTCTTCTGGTGAGTGAGACAATTTCTGATCTTACTTTCAAGATGAAGCTTTTTCACTGCAAGTGCCAACACCTTCTGAGACGGGGCTGCAGGTCTCTCACGTCTTCTAGCTTTAGCAGAAACAAGGACTAGAGTGAGAGCGAGCTCGAATCGCCAAATTGGGGAGAAAAAAAAAGAAACGAAGAAAAAAGAGCGAAACAATGGCCCCTAGTCAAATGGAGCACAAGCAGTGTACAAGTGTAGGATGGAATAAGAGAACAATGATTACTCCCCTGGTTGTTATGGTTACAGCACATGGGTAAGTGGACCGGAGAATATGTTCATGTTCCTTAATAAAATATGACTCGAAGAGATGAAGAAGCTGAGGAGGAGAATGTGGACGTGGAAGCGAGGTGTGAAATTAACAGATTCCGTCTGACTTCGTACAGGCTGTAACAGTTATGACCCCTTGTTCTCCACCGTCGCTCTCCTCTTCTCTCACGCTCTCGTCCCGTCGTCTTCCGGCGTGCCGTCGGCAACATATTGGCTACTTTTCCCTTTCTGGAAACAGCCAAGATTCTCCTCCGCTGGCCTTTATTTGCACACCATATCAGCTCTTCCTTCCTTTCTATCTCCGCTCCTTCCACTTGTCCGCTGAGTCACATCCAGTTATTCACAGCTTGATCCAATGGCTCTTATCGGGCCGCCTGTTTATCTGTTTGCATTTTGCTGTCTTATCTGCTGAGGTGTTGTCCATCTGTCCGAATCGACAAAACACTGGCGCTCTGTTTATTCGAGGCCATTATTTACCGAGGGAAAGTTGGCTCCGAATTTTATCTCTTTTCCCAGCATTGCACATCACATTCACGCAGTCATATGTATTCACACCCCGGGCAACGCGACTGTTCCCTCTCAGCCAGTAGGCGGGTCCCCAGAGACTTTAGGACACCCTGTGGGATGTTTAGCAGCTATGGAGTTGTAACGTCGAGTGATTAGTACATGCGTTACTCATACACATCCGGATGCACACGCATGTACACAAATCATAATAGCTGTCTGCACATGATGGTATAGCAAATATGCAGGCTGTAAAATAAAAACAGGAAAAAGATTTGATCGGATTAAAGGACAACTTCACCAATTTTCAACTTTAGGGTGTAAATGTACATAAATGCTTTCAAACTTCCCTCTGCCTTCAGTTTATTAAAATATTTCACGCTGCAACCCCCTTTTTGTTCGGAAATGCAGCACTTCATTCATTGAAATAATATTTTGCCTCTGAACGTGATCGTCCACTGATCAAAGTCCCTGTAAAAACACACACTTTTTCAATCAACATAAAATTTAGGGCACGGCAGTTTGTACAAATGTTGAAACTCCGTTCAAATGTTAAAATGTTCAGCTTATCGAGGACATTATTGCTTCCATTTAGATTTTTGACATCGTTTGCGTTTTTTCAGCAATTTTTTCTCATTCAAATGCATTGAGAAATCCTTCAGCTCCTCTTCAGCTATTTTTTAGGCAAACTGCAGCCTAGAGAACCATTCCAGCTTTCGGCAAGTCACATGACCTTCAGCTATATTTTTTCCATTCAGCTCTTTTTACCACCTTTTACAGTTTTTGAACAATCGCAGTTTTTGTTTTAGGGAAATTTTGGCGGTTTCTCAACTTCTCCATCAGTGTGTATTGCGTCTGGTGGAGTGGGCGACATCACACGCACTCTAACTTTTCTGCTTCAGCTTTTAACACGCTTGATACAAACACACACACACAGACACACACATCAACAGGAAATACACTTGAGATTTCGCTTTAAACAAGATGTTTTGAAAAGGTCAGAGTAATTCATAAGTTCTACTACTGCTCAGGTGTTTGATTTAAAAGTTGCTCTCTATAACAATTTGAAAAAAATCAATTAGTTAAGCTTCTGTTAAACCTGCACTCTTGATCTGGATCAGTTTTCTCATTTGTGCTAGATGGTGCATTGTTATTATGTTATGTTGAGGGGCAAGTTTCCATCCCCTTCATTCCCTTTTTGTGTAAGGGCATGTAAACATAACATATTAACTTAGCACATTCAGCAGGTTCTGTACATAAGTTCTTTCATCATCCAAAGTAACATAAATGGTCAAGGAGTGCGAATAAAAGTTTAGGAAATTAACGAAAATCATAAAAGTGCAAAACATTGCATCCTCTGTGATAAGTTAATTAAATTAATTAGCACTTTATCAATGTTTACATTAATTTGCTCCTTCAAACTAAGGACATGCAAACTTTTTCACCCAACTGTGTCCTCATGTTCCACTCATTTACAAGAACGGAGTCGTAGCACAAAAGCACAGTTGTAATATAAAAGTTTTTGAACTTTTATTATGACGATAAATAAAATTTAGTACATAACTTTAAATGTATGTGCGGTGGATACATACGTTTACACTGATTCACCATAGTAAATATGTGTATAATAAATGTATTTGTTGTTTCTAACTGTGTTTGTATGAAAGCCCCTCAGGGTTCCTTCAAGCCCCTTTAGCAAGGCGCTTAAAGGAACTCTGCGATGGGAGAGAAGGGGGTTTTTCGTCATCCATTTTGGTCCACCTGGAATTAGAAAGCCTACATGCCCACCTCTCAAGTCTTTACTCTTTCGTTCTTTTATTGCCCTGTTTGCAGGAGGTTTATGTCCCCTGAGCTGCTCCCGGTCTGTCCTGTCCAAAAATATACCGCCTCTCGATTTTCATGCCATGTTTAGGTTTAATCACGGAGTGTAGACAGCACCATGTACTCGGTACACCTCTAATGGGCAGCTCCAGTCTAGGTGCACGAGCTTATGTGGGCTAAATAGCAAACATAAGACATCTGTAGGGCACCATCCATTCAGTCTCTATTACCCCACAGATAGGCTTTCTCAGTCCCACACTAGCCATCATCATCAGTCAGTAACCAGCCTAAGCACCCATATAGACCCAGTGTTCTGTCTCCCAGCCAATTAAGTAGCAGTTATGAGGCCAGCAACACAGCTCTGATGGGACAAATGACAAATAATCAGACATGTTCAGTCCAAAATGAGCCCGGGCCTAATTGGTGGACATTAAGCACAGTGAGAGTAAGTTGCACCAGACGGAACGCTTGAGCCTCTAACAGTGTGAGTGTGTGGCAATAAGATTGGATGGAGGTGTGATGGCAAGCATTTAGAATTGACTGAGCTGCCATATTGCTCTCTATTTCCCGCTATCATTATCTGTTTCCACTGTGCTCTTCCCTCCTATTTCCTCCCCCTCTCTCTTTCTCTTCCACACACAAACTGTCTGGCTGAAGCACGTCCAGATGCAAGATGCCAGACGTGCTCTTTGGGCGAGATTTTAAACCGTGGAGAGGAAGAAAAAGGAGGAAAGAGGAAGTAGAAGAAGAAGTGGTGAGCCACACTTGAGAGAGCGAACTGGCAAATGAAGGAACACCAAAGAGATGGGCCGAGAAACTCCGAGCATGAGGGATTGAACAGGCTGCAACATTTCATCATCAAAACTCCAACAAGCAGCTATTGAGGAAAAAAAAAAAGCCCTGAACCGTGTCGATTTGTTTTGGAGGGTGAAAAGCCAGCGGTGAGATCAAACAGGCCTTTGATATTTCTGTCATGTATAAAGGGAACCAGACTCTCGGGGAAGATACGCTGGAGAACAAGCTCGTCTTATATTCATTGTTTATCTTGTGCTCTCTGCCAACGTACTGTACACATAAACCTCTGCGGAATCACAGGCGTCTCTGCTGCCCCGCATATGGATGGAAAGCCCTGGTGCTTTGGTGTTATAATGTCTGTCGGTGCTTGTCAGGAGAATTACAGCGCGCCACGTCTTTGAGATTGTCATGAGCCCTCAAAGGCAGCAACCAGTGGCTCAACACAGTAAATCTACATTTGTGTCCATCCTCAATTTTTCTGTCTCTGTGTTGGATCATTGGCCAGACTGATATCTTGTGTGCACAGGACACATCAAGAGTCCAACTACAGATGAGGAAGAATGGCGGCAGATTTAATGTAATACACTGTGGGCAAGGTATTAAATGGGATCAAGCTGAAAGAGAACAGAGGAGTAAATCATTTGCTATGAAAATAATTAATGCCGTAGTGATATTGATGGGCTCTGTCTCACGTTTGTGCCAGGCTCTCTCATCTTGCCTCTCTCTTCTCTCCTCAATCTCGCCCACTTTGAGAGAAAAAACCCCAGAGTACTATCATCTCACTGTCTCCGAACCTTGGGAATCAATTCGCCGATGAAGAAAAAGGAGACTCTAGCTAAAAGTATGCAATGATAAATCAAATTACCTAGCTGAGAAATCATTATATATACGCCATCGGAGCTGTCTGGCTTTCAGATTCATTCTGTTTTGAGGTTCAATAAGGCCAATAACTTACTGCATAAACTCTGTACTAATTGTGTTACTGTGTGGGTGTTCTCTCCTTCAATCCGGAGTCTGATGAACTGTGTGCAGTTTTTCTAGTTTGACGATGCCCCATTATATGAATGTGTGCACACACACACACTGCCACACACACCGTCAGAAATCTTCCATAATAGGGTATAAATAGAAACGGTTAAATTCTGGTATCGACGCTCGGCTACCTCGTTGCACAAAGAACAGTTTGAAAAAGTGCGATATCACTGCTGTAAATCTGGGCGTGTGCTGGCGGACGTGCGTGCGTGAGTGTGCATGACTCTGTCCTGACATGATGGAGGATTAATTGATTGCTGCTGTGCCGTCATCCAGATTTCATTTCCTTCTGGGGGAGAGGTGCATCCTAGCAACAATCGTACTGTGTCCACACACACACACACACACACACGCAGAGAGTACACTCCCATTTTTCAACCAGTAAAGCTCAGCACATAGAGTGAAACTTAAGTCAGCTGCGTATTTGCTGTTCAAATCCATCTGCCTACGATTCATTTTGAGATTTCAGGACAGTGGAAAACAATTTGTCCTGCTAAGACCTAATGATGAGTATATTATGAAAGTGCAGTGCCTATAATTTATGGGAACAGCCTGCAGATGAAAAAAAAGGTGGGGCAGAGAGGATGATTAGGATGAGTCACCAACAAATGGTCATGCTCAAGTTTCCCGCACCTTGAAGGACTTTAATATGATGCAAGACAAGGAAATATTTGATACTGTGAATACAAAAATACACGTACTGTAGCTAGTGTTGGGTGGCTATATTGTATTGTTTTATATTATGTATAAGACTGCATGATGTTTATTTATGAATGTAAAGAAAAGGAGGATATCGTATAAAAACTTTTTAAGAAACAGGCCTGTGTGTACCTGTGTTTGTGGGACTATGTGACAGACAAAGGGCACGGCGGCGGCGGCGGCGGCGTGTCTCCTGCGATGCGAGGCCTGATTATATCAGAAAACCATTTGGCCTGTGCCGAAAGTGCCTGCCATAAATCCACAACTCTTGTTCTCTCCAGGCGAGCTCATTTTATTCTGCTAAAGGATGCGTCCTCAGTTCCTTATAGCATCGGAACAGCTGGAGCTTCCTCAACTTGACAAAGCAGGTCCCACTATCTCGAACGCAGCAGCACTGCAGTCGCTCTGATCCACTGCTTATCCAGGGAAACGGGACCAGTGGGAGACATTGAGGGTCTTAGTTGAGTGCCTCCCTCCTGTCTGCAGAGATTTTGTTTTGGAGGGCTTAATTGGAAGAGGGAGAATGATGTCCAAGGCAGGTACTCCGTGGTGAAACATAATGATCCCGCTCACCCCCTCTCCCCAGCAACCTTTTCTCTTTTCCTTTTCTTTGTTGTTGTCATGTTCCTTCCCTTTTCTCAACTCTGTAATGCTCTGCTGTGTCTGGTCTTTGCAGTTTTCTAGTTTGTTTGCCAGGAAAACCCATGTGTTCCGCTTTTCTCTCCGTGGAACTGACAACCTTGGTGAAGGAAAACGCCTGACGCTAAAGGATGAGATGGTCCAGCCCAAAACAATCCCTTCATTCTACTGGAGGACCTGACAAACACAGCTGAACGAGAGCATTTCAACACCGACGAGTCACACCGGTATCAGAAGGTAAAGCAAGAAAAATCAGCATAGGAATACACAACGGAGGTTATTATGTGAAAGCAATACAGTGTGTATAGTGTTAATTGCTCAGGCTCAGAGCCAACAGGACTGCAGCTGGATAAAGAATATATTGCCTGAAATTTTGCCAGACTACCATATTATTTACATCAGTTTAATGGTTCCTCTCCACGCAATGGGAAAACACTAAATCTGAAATGAATCCTAAATACATACTGCCCCACAGCGGCTGCAACAAAGTCAATGAATGGATACGGGGACATTAAATATGGAAATAAATAAATAAAAGGTGTAATTACCTGTGGATTATCTCTAGCAGTTACACAGCATTGGCATATGCCTGACAGCGATATGCCTGCAGAGCTTTATGAATTTTGCTGATGGCAGCCATTGTTTTGTTTCGGGCTGTCTCTGATATGGGCCAGATAGCACATGGAGGTACAGTAGGTTCATGGAAAATGAGACGTGTAAGGATCTTCTCATTTACAGTAACTCTAAGGGTAAATCCACACTGATCTCCTGGATGAAGTGAAATCTGCTAATTTTTAAAAACCAACAAAGCTTTGAATTTAAACAATGCTTTTCTGTTTTATTAATCTTGCTGTTAAATGTCAGGGCTACAACCTGCTTCACTTTGAATGTGATTCAACACTAAGACATCGCTGAGCTTCTTTATTACTGCTGCCATTCCGGAAGACGTACAGCCGACCTATTGTATAATCATTTTTGTGTAATTACGCCCACGACTCATTAAATATGGCGCTATACAGTCATGAAACAAGAGGCGAGCACTATTGGCAAAGCAGAAAGTAATGACACTGGGCGGTGCCAATGAGGCCGAAGAGTCATAAGTCAGTGCAAGTCAATTCTGAAATCCACAGGCTCGGCTGCTGCCCTGAAAGTACAAATATGTTATTAATTAAAAGGGAGGAAAAATAAGGTTGCACACTCGGTGCCCTTCAGCTGCTCAGGGACAGGCACGTATCGTCATGCCCGCTCAAACAAACAGAGGAAGTGAGTGAGAAGGACAGACAGAGCGGGACGTGTGGTTCCCCGAGCGGGCGTCCATCAGGCTAAATGAGAGATGAGAGGTTCAGCTTGGCGCGACTTGGATACAATCCTAATGACGGGAACCTGGCTGACGGACAGACCAACCGCATTCAAGCATATGGATCAGCAGGGGCAGCCGCGCATGAAAACACACACTCACAATCACGCATGATTATGAAAAAAAAAAAAAAAAAAAAAAGCACACACACACACACGTGCACTCACACACATTGAGAAACAAACGGAGAAAATCTATGACTATCGGCACGTGTCACCTTCGATCAAAGTGTTTTCCTCCAGGTCTGAGGCAGCGCTCATCAGAGACACGAGGCAAGGACGGACGCGGGCGACCGCTTCAGTAACACCTGCCATTTGTCCTCTACAGCAAAGCAGGAAACGCAAAGACAAAGAGAGCAAAGAGCCACTTCCTTTGCCTGATTAAAGCCACGCACTTCCACACAAGACAAATCCCTTCAGGAGGCGTTTACAGGGTTACCTCGGTGATTAATGGCTGCATATCGGCGAGGTGTTTGCAGACCGCATGGTGTGACCTAGCTGTCGCACCGTTCACACCGTGGCGTCAAACAAGCGCGCCCGCACACACACCTGCCCGCCGCCGTGAACAAACACACATTTGCGTCCGCGGACATGACAGTTGGAGTCATGCGGGCGGAGCTGATCTACCATTGCTTTAGCTAATGGAATGGAAGGCTCCATGCTGGGTGTTGTTCAGCTTGATTTCCCCCAGTACCACAGTCAGCCGGGGGGCCAACACTGGACGATTATTCACGTCTGCACACACACACACACACACACACACACACACAAACACACACACACACACACACACACACACACACCGTATAACTAAGTAAGACTATAGCCATGTTTGTCTCTGACACAATGAACATCCTCTATGTGCTGATAAAACATGTAGCGCTACAATAAGACACATGCACTATCTGACAATAATTCATAGTGTTTTTCCATACATCTTCGTGAGCGTGTGCATATTTGAATCTTTTATTCCGTGTGTATTCATGCTCTGCACATGCTTGTTTGTGTTCTAAGCCGGTTTGCGTGTGTGCTGACCTCTCCTTGACTCAATTAATTTTCTGTGTGTAGCAAAGGATTAGAACTTTTTCACTGCTGCAGAAAAAAAAAACACTCCTCAATTCATTTACTGGAAATATAACAATAAAAACTGAAATTGGTTTTCTTTGGCTGAGGAGATGGAAAAATCTGAAAATAATTTTCCGCCCCTAGATGACATTTTTCAGTTCAGAAAAGCTTTTTAGTTTTTATTTTCCTGGGAATATCACTTCACGTAAATGGCCTGGAGATTAAAGCGAGGCCGTGCGTATGACTGTCAACATGGCAAACATATGGAGGGCAGAGGACCTTACAACACGGCTGGTTAATACAGGACACTCAAAGTAATGCCCTCGGAAGGCTGCGAACAGATTTGATGTGGTTTCATCAGCCCAGTCCACCTCAGAGCACTTAACTTGACAGCTGTTATACTTTGGCACCTGAACGGAAGACCACAGAGCACAAGGCCAGAGGTGACAGCGGTGCTTATATTGTGTTTTTTGGGGACTTAACAGGCCCGGCTCTATATTCCTATTTCTTGTCGGCTGAAAGATGATTGGAGTCACAAATGCCACTGGAATAGGGAATGAGCACCTTTGTCCCCCTGGTGAGCGAGGAAATGGCTTGTGGCGGTCTGGCTGCGTGCTAGAGCTTCGAAATGACTTCAGCTTTTGTATATGCAAAGAGCATCACAGGCAAGACAGCACGAGAGAAAGCCGAGCTTCAAAATGCACGTGTGTGTGTGTGTGTGTGTGTTGTACAGGCCACGCATCACTGTAAAAACATCACACACACCGATTACGGCTTTTGATTTCAAAATGCTCACTGAACGATATATAATTGTATGTCTGCGTATACGCGCAAAATGAAACAGTTTCTCTTTCAAACAGAATTTGATGGTTAGGATTGAATAAGAAATTTGGGAGGAGACACTCGTGTGTCGTGTATTGATCAACTTCACTCCACGTCTCCTCTTCTCTGTGTATCGTCAGCTATAATTGACTGCGCGCCGTCAGCCGTTTCTCTCTCTCACTTTCTCCTTTACAAATAAACAAACTCATTCCATTTACCGTCTGATTGATTTCCCTGCTCTGTTTTTGCATTTGTCTTGGCGTTAATGCATTTAAGTTAATGTGTTGTCATCGCCAGCATGATAGAGGAGCCGAGTTCCTCGACTTGGCAACTAAGTTGAGTTGTGTGGCCAGGAACTCCAGCGACTCTCGGTACTAAGCTAAATTACACTGGGCTGATTCGCTGATGCGCCACGTCAGACGCCTCTGCAACGCATCTGTAACACCTCCGCGAAGGTCAGTTCAGTAAAAGGCAATTTGGACAGTTGCACAGATAACACTGCTACGCTAAAGTCAATGAGTACAGTGCCTTGGATAAGGAGCTGGCTCTAGGTCTGCTTATCGGTCTGCAAATACAAGCTCCGGGTTCAGGAAAGTTCAAAATCAAAAAACACACGTCTGTAATACTGGTGTCATTTGTGTAACCAAGAGTGTAAATCTAGGCGCAAACAATGTGATGGAAGTTACTGTAAGTGTTGGTGAAATTGTTAATTTTTGCGTTTTTACAACTCATTATAGTAATAATTCATGTAAAACATTGTCCTCATATCTCTGTTGCCCAGTGACCCCTGCAAACAGGTGAGCTGTTAAGGCAATGGATGAAAAGTTGCAGCTTGACATGATGATTTTAGCTGGTAGATTTTTGCTATTTTTACCTTTGTGCTGTTGGATTTAAACTGGCCGTTCTCTGATTATTTAAACATTAATATATTTGCTTTATTCCATTGGCATGTCGTTTTACTACGTCCAACCAACCACTGCTTCTGTAACTAATAAATATCAGGTGCCCGATGGCAATTAAAGACATTTTGCTCTGAGCCCAGATTCAATCGTGTTTAGTCTGGGTTTGGAAACCAGCTGGGAAAAGCAGGGCACTATGAATAATATTAGCCTCCCCACTTAACCACATCTGCCATCAGCAGAGAAAAGTGAGCGCATTTACTCAACATTCGTAGATGAATCTTTCCCATTTTCTTTGCTACTTTACCTTCTAAAGCCACTGCATTTTACAGTGAAAATATTGCTCCTTTTGCTGGAATAAATGCACCTGACACAGCTATATTTACAACTACCTTAAGAAAATGAACACTTTAAAAATATATTAGTCTACAAAACTGACGACAGCATTACAATGTTGCAGCACAGCACCAGTACTAATCAAAGATTCCATGGGCTATTCTAGTGACATTTTTTAAAATATAAAGGTATTGATAGATATGGAAAGGGTCTGAAAGCTTTTTCTATTCCTGCCCGCTGTGACAGAAAGCACAGCTATTGTACAGCCTTGACGTACAATCAGAGAAACTAAGGCTGGGCACGATTTAAAAATGTGCTCCTACCGTTGTTTGTTTCATTCAACAAAACATATTGAACGCAGCAGTAAAAACCTGGCAAAAACATGACTTAAACGAAAGAGTGTCTGATAAAACGCGGCGCGAACAAGACTCGACAAAGCGTTTGATCCGAACTGGAGAGAAACGCGACGTATAAAAAGGTGAAAGTTTTAAAAGTCACCAACTCTGCTTCGCTGTATGTGATGATGCTCCATAAGGAGAACAAGGTGGTGGCGGCGTCTCTCCGCCTTCCTCTGGATTTGGTGCTCCTCCGGGCATTGTCACTTTGCCCGTTGCTTTCAGATGCGGTGCAATTACGGTTCCTTTTTACAGCACTCAGCCATTCCACTCACATTAAAGCAGGAGAGCTGAACATATATTTTCTTGGCTTTAAATTGGCGGCACTAAAAACCTGCGGAAAATAGCCCCCCAAACACACACACACACACACACACACACAAACAGTATTAGCACTAACCAGACAGTAATTTAGTTTATGATGAATGCAAGCTGCGATAATACTCCCATGTTGGCACACTGATGAGTTGCCAACAACAATGGGGATGGAAGATGGAAGAAATAGGGCAAGAGGAACAAAAGGCAGAATCTGAAGAGCGAAGGTGCAAAAACCACAGAATTAAAGCAGGTCAATTAATGAGACATAAAATAAGGACGTGAAATGACCCAAAATATCAGGCGGCATCAGGAAAGTGTCACAACGCCAGAGGAGCGTGTAGGAGAAATGAAAAATGAGAGACAGTCTCTTAGTCTGGGAGCTGCCTTAGAACCGCCAGCTGCTGATCGGGCTGTTTCTGGACGCCAACGCTAAACGTCCTGTTCAGTCGTCCCCAGCCCCATAATCCTCTTATCTGAGTTGATTTCAGCTCTGTGAAGTCACAAGCCACTGTTTGCTGTGAAACTGTCTTTTTGGCAGAGCAGTGACGGTCGTCTGTCCTCAGCTCGGAGGACAAAGCCCCGGAGAAGCGGCGGGTGGGGGATATAGAGCTGGACACGAGGCGGCGCGGTGTAAGTTTCGGATGAAAAGACGTGAAATATATACATTGGACTTGAAGTAACACTACAGTGTGTTCCGGGGAGAATCACCTCTGTGCGTCTCATAGCACTTAAAACCATATTACCTGCGAGGAAGAAAACCTCATAAATCTTCTCCGTTGTCCCTTTCAAGGCTGGCCACCGAGGGCTCCGTTAAATCAATGAAGACTTGTCGGGACGTGATCTGGGGTCAAGGACTCTGTAGTTCAACCTATGACCTCGCCCTGACAGCAAGGTCTCAGTCATGTGACTTGCTTTATAAAGTGGCACAGACCACAGGTCATGTTTAATCACGCCGACCTTTCCACCGTATTTGACCTTGGTTTGTGAGTGCGCGCAGGATAATGCAGTGGACTGGATGAGCATCAGTCATGTTAATTAAAAACGGGGGAAAAAAGTGTCCTAAAAAAACTTCCAGCACTTTCCTCTAACCTAATCCCACCTTTCTACCTATTTTCCCCTAAAGGATACCTGCAGCTCTTCAATTTGCTTTAGGAGAAAAGCAAATCAATAAGGGTTTCAGGTGTGTGTGTTCGTGTGTGTCCTGCTGTGAGAGAGATGGCCGCCCAGCTGATCGGCTCGACAGGAAGCTCTATGCTCGGTTAGAGACAGAGCGCTTACTGTACACGAATTCGGCCCTTCCATCAGGGGCCACGGAGGGAAACCGGTCAGTTTAGAGGAGCCAGAGCTGGACGGGCGGGTGAAACCGGCCAGGGACTGGAAACATTGACCGTTTCAGGAGTATGAGTGAGAAGTCTGCAGGAACTTAGAGCAGCACCCGTGCTCTGCAGTGTCTGTAAATATCTGATGTTGAGGCCTTCATTCAGCGCTGCATGTGCAGTTTTAATTAGACGCTCATCGGCTCAGCACAGCTCTGCATCACAGATTTCATTTCACTTGATCTATCCCACCAATTATAAGTCACCTTGTTGGGTCGACACTAAAGGAAGCAGGATTTTGCGGAGCCTCCTGTGTTCGTGCAGAAAGAGCAGTGAAGTACAGCGAGGACGTTCTCTGCTACTAAAATCCCGATTACTATCACAAAATGGCTTTGTTGTGCTTTTGCTTCTGCACCCGTGATTTGTGCGTTTGTTTACTGAGTGAGGTTAAAGACAAATGCGTTGCCTGGATGCCCTTTATTGCCCAATTTCAAAACATGGAATGTTGCAGTATGTCAGTTTTAAATGGATGAGCGAACCACATTTGTGTGGCGCAGACGTCTCTTTTGCAGTTAGTTTCATATCTTTTGTCAGTCGTCCCATATATATGTAATGGGACTTCACATCTAAGCAGTTCATAAACCCCGTGACAGCCAGATGTGGACATTTTTCCACCCAGCTCATATTGCACACACTGCTATTGTAATCGCTCTCCGTCTCTTTCTTATTTAATTAGATTGGGCTCATCTCACTCATCTTATACTGAATGATGACCAGGCTTGGACGGAGGGGAAGATAGCACGCGAGATATCATGTAATTAAGGCTGTGGTGAGATAGGGGCCGGTGAATTGATGGTTTCGGTATAATAACCGGACAGAGTAGCTGCGATTTTCATATTTCAGCTGTGGTTGAAGAGTTGAAAATGTTCCCTTAGTGATGGATTGAGCTAAACTATGCGATCTGGCAGCTAGTGGTGTCATTGAGACTATTCATTACAGATTTCATAACTCACATTTTCTCTCCGCCCTTCTCAGTTCCAGCTACTATGCAGAATGGTGGCGGGTTGGGCGGCGGAACACTCGTACTGAGGCCCTCATTTGTTTCCATCTCTGTCAACAGCTAAGTTTAACCTAAGACAGGAGCCTACAGTGGAGGAATCCGTCAACAGGCTTTTCCTTTATCTGACGTATCCCCTGTCCGTCTGTCATGCGAACGTTAGTGAGAATAAAGCATCCGCAGACGCTGCTGCCAGTCATAACGCAGCCTCAGCTGATAGCTGGTCACTGGGTGCTGAGAATCAATCTCAACAAAAGGGCGCGAGATGAGAACAAACTGTTATAATAGAATTACGCCAGATGAGAGAGAGAGCGAGAGATGGGCAGGAGACAAAGCTGAAACAGTTCACACGGAGGACAACGTCTTATCCTGTTCAGCGTAATTAAACATCCGCTCTGATCAAAGAGACACATGCTGCTGAGAGGCGAGACGGCCGGGACGCGCAAACACACACGGACAAATGCCGTCACAGTGGAACGTGAGGTGATCCTGGCGGTGGAAACAGCTTTCGGTGACTTTAGAGCACGCGCGAACCCGCTCTGCTCATCGACGCTCCAACGTGGATTCCGCCGCCCACGGCTGCCGGTCCAGCGCATGCGGCCTTGCTGGTTGAAATGGATCCAAAGAAGCGTGCTATGCGCGCTCCCTCCTCCAGGATAATTAGCTGCGCAGAGATGAACACTGCTTCACCGATATGACAGTTGTTTATGGAAAATGCCTCGCAGGTACAGTTTCACACTGTTAGGGACACCTGTTTGGGTTTCCTGTGTTCAAGGCAGATTGTCATGTGAAATTCTAATTGAATACAGTAAACACTGTATAATGATAGGAAGGGGAGATATGAAAATTTGCTCTATTACAATTAATCTTTTACCTTTTAATTTACTTTTTCACACCACATATGGGCCTTTCTGTCTCCAGCTACAGACTGAACGTCGCTGTAGCTCTCCATCATTCCAGGGAGCGAAGAGAACACACTGTAACGCTGCTCCGTGGTGAAAAACGAACGGGCTCATCTTACTGCAAAGCTCAAAGACAGTGGCTGCATTGAGGCCAGACATATGGGGGCACGCTCCACCGACTTCTACTTAATATCACACAGAGGCATGCGAGCATTCGCACAAACTAACACCTATCGTGTGTGCGCACACACACACAGACGAGCAGAATGAAGCATGTGTCCACTTGACTTCATTTAATAAAGTTTGCTGCCCGTTAAACTCTGCGATTCCTCTCAGTTGGTATTTTCTCAAGTTTTTCAAATTAACTACTGTCACAAATGTTATGTGTGCATTAATGCAACCTGAAATGCTTCAGACAGGTGTAAAAAACATCTAATTATAGAGAAGACAACAGGAGTCGGACACTGTTGCAGCTTCCTGTTGTGTTTTCCCTACATTAGACCGACTTATTAGGATTTCTTATCTTGTTATGTAAAATACATCAATCTTGATTTAAATGCACTTGAACACAATAATGCTAATGATGTCAACCCCCCGCCCACACACACACACACACACACACACAGAACAGACACTCCTGTGCACATATTTCTACCACTACTCTCCTCTTATGCCCTTGACTGCAGCAATATATCAAATCAAGTCCTGTTCAACAAATTAGTGCCTGCTTACTCGTTTGTCACTTAATTGTGGCTGCCGAGTGAAAACGGTAGCTGTGCCTGCTATTGTGCGCCGCCGTCACTCACTGATCACGATTTGCGCTGGAAAGCCCGACACAGCTGTGCTGAATGAGGGTTTCTGTGCTGCACAGGCACACAGAGAGCATTCTTGTAGGAGCACGATATTGAATATGTAAAAGCCTCTGAAATATATATGCAAATAAGGGACGGAGGTATAGGAGTATATTAGATATGGATTGTGACGGATGTTGTGTGATTTCAATGCATTTACTGTGCCAGAGAGATTCACGCCATTTCCATATTCCGGCCTTTACGGCAGCTGGGGACAGCTGTCTGCCGAAGGATGGAAATCATCCGGCGAAACACAGGGTCCGTCCACATTGAAGAGCAGCACACCAGCTGCTGTGCCCAAAATAAGAGACGACAAATTAATAACACAAACGAAGGACATCATGAAACATATTTCATTGCCAGGACTGTGGGTAATAACACGCGGAGAAGTGGAAAACTTTGCCGGGTTTTTAAACTAGTTACTGTAGCTCGTTCTTCGCTTGCAGCTGCTGAACTTTCTACCTCAGCCGGTGAGATCTGCCTGCTAACAAAGCAGCTAAACTTCCTTTGTCCTAATAGCGATGTGATCTCCCTTCTCTCGCAGGAGCGAGGAGCCACTGAGAAGCTGCACAGGAATGAGAGAGTTCTTGGAAAGACTTTCCTCCTTCATCCTCACGTCTGCTGTGTTTCCTTTTGTACCACACACACACACACACACACACACACACACACACACACACATGCTGCATCTCTCCCGCATCACTTTTTTCTCTCTCCCCCTTTTTCTAGTTTCAGAGTTCGTGAACTCAATGAATGACTGATTCTGAGACCGCGGAGCGCTGCACGAGGGGGGGAAGTTGTCATATCAAAGCTGTCAAGCATCCTCTGCTTGTGCCGTGAATTGGGCACGCGTCGTTTCCTCGACAGTTGTGAATATGCAGACGCTGTGCGCTGGGACGGCGTGCCTGCTGTCATTCAGTATACAATCATCACTGAATACCCTCTGAATACGAGATGCACTGAACAAAGAAACTGGTCTCAACAACTCTACACGTGCCAGTTTATTAGGTACAACCTGCTTAAACTAATGCAATCAAATAGCAACCCGGCTTTTAATCCCGGATGTATGAAAGCTTGAAATGTTGATACAACTTTATGACCATTTGTGGGTGTTGGTCTGTGGTTCTGATTAAATGCTTGTTTCTGTCTTCACTAACAGGTGTTTGTGTTCCTGATCGTCCCACTGATGTGACTGGTGGGACGCTGGGATTCAGAAGAACCCTGGTTTCCACAAGACCAGACACAGATTTTATAGACAGTGGCAAAGGGCCTTACTACTTTCAAACTATAAAAACAAACTTTAGAGGCTCTGGACCACAGGCCCTGCCACCTCTCACACCCCTAGACATTGGGCCAGTAGGACAGAAATCCATTCGTGGGAGCAGCCGGTTGCTCCGTGTCACGCTCCCACAGTGACCCCACTCTCTCTAAGTGGCTGGAAAATAATAGCTGTATTTTAATTATTTTGAACCTTTGGTCTGTCATCTTTTTATCGCCCTGTTTACATCCCACACGCTTCTGTGACCCTTCTGCCACCGCCTCACCCCCGCATGGCACTTCATTTCACCTCAGATTTATACGGAAAATCAGAGCTTGTGTTCTCAACATCCTGCACTTCAAGGGAAAAGCTTCTTCTCTTCCTAATTACCATCTTTCCCTTCCCACCCCCGTTTTCCTGTACCCACTCTTGACATACTAAAAACACTTTGCTCTCCCTGCGTAATGTCATGTGAATGACTGGTTGTATCCGTGCTCGCTGTGAAGTCTCCCATGTGACAGGCAGGTGCAGCATCGCGCCGCGGCTTCTGATCTCGCAGGTGGTTTTCTTGATGATACTTTGGCTCACCCCTGTTTCACCGCTACACATCTTACAACTCGTCTATTTCACTTTCTTTCAAGCTTTTTCCCGCTGCCACACTTCCCCACTTATTTCTTGCGAGTACAGTTTAAAAACAAACTTCCTTTTCCACCGTTCACATCCCAAGAGGCCAAAGCGAGGGCCTGTAACATCAGTGGAGCACACGAATGTGGATCCCAGTAAACTAATATGGGCTTACTGGGCTAATGAAGCGTGAAGGAGGTCAGCACACCTCAAAATCTGTCTCATTGGCTCCATCTGCAAAAAAGATTTCTCTTTTTTTGCACGTGCTTTGTATACCGCCTCCATCATTTAAGCCCTGAGCCTGCAGGACGTGTCCTTGCTTTAAAGCCTAATTATTTGACACCACGTTGCCCAATCACTGATGCAAATTACAGCAATGGTTCGTGCAGAGGAAGCTGCACAGAGTCTGTGGCTTTGTGAATAGCAAAAAGTCAGATACTTATTTACCGATAAAACCGATTCTGCGTTTGCCCACGGAGGGTTTGTGTGCTGATAATAACAGTGTCGAATGTGTTTGTGTTACTTTTATTGGCCGTTTTCACTCGTTATCTCCTCTCTGATCATTCCCTACACACAGTCATCAGAACCGAGATGGATTTTGTGGGTGAGGGAGAAAAGGGAGATGGTGGTGGTGGTGGTTTTTGGGGAGGGGGGGACTCCTCTCCATCTTTTCATTAATCACAAATCAGTTTATTTCCCTCTGGAGACCAGACCACTCAGTGGTAAGGAGAATAGGCTTATTCTCCCCTCTTTTATCTCCCTTCGGTTCAATACATTTCTCTCGCTTCTCCTTCTTCCCAGGATTTCTTCAGTCTCTAAATGCCAAACCAATAAACTGAGAAACAAAATCCCCTTCCTCCCTGTCTCCCTTCGCGAACAGACTACATGTTCAGTATTTTAATAAAAATCACAGCTTAGATGGTCACATCTGAGAAAGCACACTCCAACACATCCAGGCTCTTACACAACCATCAGCATCCAGTGTGCGTGCTGTGCTTTATATTTCCAGAGTCGGCTTAGTGTAACCTAGCGTTCCACGCCTCAGCAGCCACTGTGACTATTAGTGGGATCTCACAGGGCTGAATAAGCAGTAAGATTGTTAAAGTTGAATAACAACATACAGAACTTCTCAGAAATACAAGTTTAGGCCGGGCTGGGGAAAATCACTGAAACAGACGGAGACACGAGAAGAAAAGCAGCGTAAAGAAATACTTTATGTGGGAGAAAGTGCCGAGCAGCAGTGAAAATATTTGGCTTGCTCCACCTCCCTTCACTGATCTTCTCTAGGTAATTATTATCATGGTGGGACAGCCAGCTGAGGCATGGTTAATGCTGCATTTCCTCTTATCCCCGGCTGTGTACACAGACAAATGTGTCCTTTCATGAGAACATATATATGACCTTGTTGTGGAACATAAACTGCATTCGATTATGCTCAATGGTGCAATATACACGTGCATGAAAGAAGACAGTGAGTGAGTGGCTTTCCACCGGTGGCAGGGTGGAAACCTTAATCACATCCTACAGGTCTCTCTCTCTCTCTCTCCCTCCACATCTACGATGATGCATACTGATAGTGTGTATGCATCACTTGTGCTCTGCAAGAACCATGCACACACACACTGACACACTAACTCAAACTCTTTGTCATTTTTAAACCCTCCACAGGAAAGCTGTGGTAAAAACTACAAAATGTTGAAACACTTTTTTGTTTTTTTCTGTGCACATGTGGAAAGAGTGCAGAATAATAAGCGCTCAGGTGAATGTGCGCGTGTTCTTGTGCACGTGTGCTCGGATATTTCCGTGTGCCACTTAAGTCCCCGGTAGAAGTGAGGCAGCGAGGGCAAAGAGGAGAGTGGATAATGATCCGGCTGATAATAGAGGAGTGGAATCTGGTAAATGAAGCTCAGTATGCACAGTGCTGCAGGCTGTTCCTTTGCACTCAGTGTCTCTCACACACACACACACACGCACGCACGCACGCGCACACGCTTTTCTATCAGCTGTTGTGTGCACCATGTGCAAAATCTTGTCGCATACAAATTCACGGTAAATCCCTTTTCCTTCCCTCCTTCCTATGTGCTTATACAGTATATATGTGTGTGTGTGTGTGTGTGTGTGTGTGTGTGTGTGTGTGTGTGTGTGTGTGTGAGGCTGTGAGCAGGAGTGCTGATGATTCCCCTATTAATAAAACATTGTCCCTACCAGCACTCGTTATAAGACGACAGCGCCTGTTTCACAGGAACAAGAAGTAGTTTGTACCCTCGTCTGACTCAGGTGAGATATTTCAGTGTTCCTTTAATGGTACCAACGGCAAACTTAATGAGCCACTGCAGAGCTTTGCCGCTTACGCTTTGCATTCAGGTAGATCCTGTTGTGATAACCATGTTTGGTTCAAACATGAGCCACCGACGGTTTGTAGATTACAACTACCTTATTTCTTACATGCATGAAGCCGTCCCAGTCCTTTAGTGTCTGAAGGCGGAGGGGACTTGACAGTAACTCATGGGTTTCAGCTGAACGATCCACTTACAGTTGACAAACATTAGAGTTTAGATAAAAGGATGACATGTCGCTAACCTGGCTTTTGATTACTCCTTAAAAGATGAGCTGGAGTTGAATCAATACGCCGCTCTACATACCACCACTGTCCCCAGTCAGACATTAATGATCAATTATGGCCACGTTGCTGCGTATAGTTGTATGGATCAGTATGGATCAGTGACATAATGTGGTTGAGGATGTGGGATGGAAGCAGAGTGAACGACTCTCTTGGTATGAGAAAAGAGAGAGAGAGTGAAGGGGAAAAAAAAAACGAATGCTAGTAAGAACAATACAGTACAATATAGTATTATAGCACAGAACACAGTTCATCTCTATGGTTCTTATCCTGAATATTCTGGCTGCACAAATGTATTCACACATTGTGCTAGTGAAGCAAGTTGAAATTGAAAGGAAAAAAAAAAACAAAGAGGGGAAGCGAGAAAAACGTATAAATATAGAAAGCGGCTGGGAAAACCCAGCAGCTTGTTCACAAGTCTGACGTAATCCTCGAACACTTTAATATTTAATTGAAGAGTCGTGAAATTAAAAGGCTCAAGGAGAAGAGGACGAAAGAATAGGCGCGACGCAGACAGAGGGTCCTAGATAAACCGGTGAAATACAAAACAGCAGCTCACCTTGCTTTTTAATTATAAACACGTTGATAAGGGGTTATTATCTTTAAAAGAAGAGGCTCTTGACTAGCGCTATCAGAGAGAGGAGGAGAAGGAGCTGGTTGCTGTCTGAGAGTTTCCTCTACACAACGTCGAGAGCCTCTGCCGTTTCATTCGGACCAGGTTTCAGAAAGTGCACGCATCAGGGTTTTAAGCTCAGATTGATACTGTACTGATCTCCGGAATGGAAGGAGTGGAGAACCCTCCAGAGTGGAGCTTGGATCCATTTTCGCCTCAGGCTTTTGCTGGACCTGGACTACTCCCTGCCAGTCTGTCCCAGCGAAGCAGAACAGTGACCCCCTGTGGATTCAAGCCCACAATACAAACGCAACATGACGTCACTCTGAAGCCAGAGCCGCTGTCATTCGTCAACAACTGTCCCGCAAACATTCAGTCCGTCATAGCGCAGACGCGGAAGAAAATGAGAACACGTTTGATGGGACACGGGGTTCAACACACATCACTTTGTGTATGAAAGAAGAAATGCTCCAGGGTTTGACTAATTAAGACTCTGTGTGCACTGAGTCCCCCCCCCCACTCTCTCCACACATTCACACATGTATTACACACTTCAGAGAGTGTATGACATGATGTGTCCCAGGTGTAAAGGGCCCGTGTCGAACGTGACACGCCACAGGGCAGCGATTAGCAGAGAGTCAGACCTCAGTGCTGCCCACCAGACATCTCACTGAAACAATATGAACGTCCTTCACGTGTCTGCTGCATGTCGACGTATTCACAAAGACACCCGGAGCTGGACTGCATGGCCGGAAAAGGCAAGTATTCTTCAAACCGCTACAGCACTTGGAGGCGCAGACACGTAAAGTCTGTAGCTTGCAGATCTCGAGTCAGACTCTCCCCACATCAGGTGGTGATGGAGTGGTACGGGGTCACTAATGACTCTGTCAATCAGTGCCACGGCTCGTGTGTCACAGCGCACTCCTTCACATTCTCCCTGGGGTGTCACTCTAACCCGGCCCACCCCCGACACCGTGGAGACCCCGCACACCCACACCTGCAGTGCTACCAAACAGCACTTCCCATCTAGGTGAGAGATTATGACAAGAAGGATTATGTCAATTTAATCTGCTGCATACGGAAGCAGACCCAGCATCCGTCCAGAGGAATAAGAAAGGCTGAAAAACCATGTGACGGCTGCCTTTTCAATCAACCTATACCTAATAAATGAATAATAATAATAAAAAAAGATTAAACACGTGAATTGCCTCCGTAAGGCTTCAATAAATCCTTAATCGCCTGACCTAGGCTTTTTGCATTGTCCATGGTATTACAGTAACAGGATTGCAAAAGCATTGGCTGCAGTTACACCCATCCTCTGGTGATGAAGAGACTGGTGGGGGTTAGCATTAATTTCCAAAGCCTTATGTTGCATTTGCATAATTACCATAAATCATCGCAGGGATGTTCTGGTCCACAGTAGATGGGAAGTGGGAAAGGCTTCTGGGAAATGGCATTCTTTGGATGGGTAACGGCATGCAGCAGGCTGGATAGCAGGGAATGTAATGATTATGAATAATCTAGGGTCTTGGAATGATGTTAAGCACGAGGCAAAGCACGTCCCCGAGTCTGAAGCACTGACGGTTTACACGCGATCCCTGCTCGGCATTATCGGCAACATCAAAGAACTTGAGTTGCCGGCTGAGTGTTTCTGTCATACTGCGCTCCCACTGCGTCTTAATGGGACTTTGACTTTGTAAACACCTTTACTAATGATGATGCACTTTACAAGAATGATTACTATGCTTGAGATCATCCGCAGTAGAGGAGTTTTTTCTCAAAAACTCGGTTTTAGCCTGTACATATGATTTACAATTCTAATGGCACCGGCATGTGTGAATACTGGAAATCCATTAAAGGGATTATTATAAGAGTATTGTGCATTGTGATATTCTAGTATATGCAACTAGAAACAAACAGGAAGTAGTTTTATAGGGTTAATTTCCTATCCGGGGGTTTGGCCAACCGAAGACTGTTGAGTTGCCTTTGCCTGCCTATCAGTGAATGTTACACCCTGAGGTTAATGCTCAGTAAATACCGGGAACGAGGGCGCGGGGAGTCTACGCTGAGGCCTCGGTGTAATAACCATTCTGGTGAGGTGACCCTGTGTGCGACCCGTCATGCTGTCTTCCATCTACAGTAATGAAAGGCTGGTTTGTGTGGTGAACGGAAAAGATGCAAAGATGTAAACTGCGTGAGCTCAGTGACATCTGCGCTGTGCATTGGATTAAATGGGTGAAAACGAATGCGAGAGGTTCAGTGGTGTTACAGAGTGTACAGCCTGTGCAGCATGCTGCCTCAGTAATCTGCTGCACTTCTATCTCACTACGGAACGGTGAATTTGAATCAGCTACAGAAACGTCTGTGGGTTATTTCAGGACAACTCCAAGCAGACTCTAATGTGGAGACAGAACAGGTACAGTCCATCACCTACTGTCTCTACATCTGCTTTACATACCTGTACTGTAAATACTGCAACTCCACGAAAATGCCCCAAACTTTATTTGACCTCTTTCATGTCCTCCCCCAGCTGTCGCTGCAGCTGCATGACCCGATAATGCCAACTGAACAGTGGGTGGGTGGGCAAGCGAGGAAGAGGCAGAATGAAACAAAGAACCAGTACATGAAAGCTACAGAGGGGGTCGGACAAAAAAAAAAAGTACAAAGCATTAAATATGAAAGAAAAAAGGCAAAAATAACATGGCAGAACACAGGAGATGGAAGGGAATATTAACAGGACATTAATGGAGAGGGCAGAGACAGAAGTGGGACAGCTGGTGGTCAGCGGTGCTGCTTAGCTGGGACCATTCTCACTGCACCTTAGCAGGCCAGATGGACTAACCTGCCCCTGTGTGCCCTTCACCAGCACACACACACACACACACACGGTTACATAGTGTTTGAGCAAGCGCAGAGACAGTCAGTACCACCCAAATAGAATGATGCTATTTTGGGTAAAAACATATGATTGTTGTGGCTCTTAGTTTTAGGCAAATACAACCGCAGATGAAGAGCAACCGAGTCGTTTCTCCCCATTACCATTATTTATTTATCAAAACCCTCCATGATTCAATAGCTTGTGGATGGACATTCAGCAGCAGTGACTTGAAGTGATCCTTTCCTGTATGACTTTGTCCGTCTCTCACACATATTGGTGTGGAGGAATTTTGGACAACGTTGCTGCGGTTCATTAAGACTTTTAGGCATTTGCTCATGCTCAGCTCTCCTAAGGTCCCACCACAGCATTTTAATTAGGCTGTGGTCTGGACTCTGACTAGGCTCATTCCAAAACCTCAATTCCCATTTTCAGCCGTCATGTAGATTTACTGGTGGGCTCTGGATCATTGTCCTGTTGCATGACCCAATTTCCACCAGGCTTTAGCTGATGGACAGATGGTCTCACATTTCCCTCTGGAATACTCTGGTATAGACAAGAGCTCATGATTGACTCAGTGACTCTGGTTCATATGCATTTTTGCAAACCTCAGTTATTCTTTCATGTTCCTTTTAGACCGAAGAGCCTCTCCCCTAACAAACCATACATGTTCAGTCTTCTTCTAATTGTGCTGTCTTGGACTTGGACATTCAACGTGCCCAGTGAAGCCTGTAGGATCTGAGATGTGGCTCTCGGGTGTTTTTGTATTTCTCTGCTCTCCATTGCACAGTCTGACCTTGGATGCGCTGGTACGTCCGCTGGCATCCGTCTTGAACGCTGTCCACTTGTGAATCATTTTATTACTGTAGAACAATGAACTCCAAATAGTTTGGAAATGGTTTTATTTTCCTTTCCAGAGTGATGTGCTGAAACTGCTGCTTCTCTAACATCATTGTGTGTTAACACACACCTGGATGCTCCAGATCCGCAAACTGCCAAAGGTCTGCAGACCTGCAGAGGATCAATTACCAGCACCTGGCTGCAAACCTCTTAAATCCTACAAACGCAGTAGGGGGAACGTAGTATTGCCCCTGTGGTTTTCTTTTCTTTTTTTTTTTTGTTTTGCTTAATTTATCTTAAATAAATAAACGATAAGTATGGTGAAACAAATTCATATGCCGTTCATCTGAGTTTCCATTTGCTGAATTTCAAGAATCACTATGATCACGTTTTGATTTATCATGTTTTTTCCACAGACACACAAACACACACTTACTAACCTTTGAACATGACTGTATGTTTAAGTCTGCACAGAAAATATATATTCTGCACCTCTATCATCTTGCTGAACTGACAAGAAAGCAGATACGTATATATGTATTTTACAAACATTCGTTGCAATGAGGAGGGGTAAATTACTCTGAGCCAAATGTCAGTCTGTTGCCAGGTCTGGTCCAATTTCTGCTGAAGGCGACAACACTCCACTGTGATCCGGCATCTCCCTCTAGTGTCACAACTAAGCTACTACATCCCACACACAGATCAGCACCAAGGTACTGGACAGCAGCTGGATCCAAATAACATGGAGGCAAATGGTGAGGACCAAGGCGGGAAAGTGAGCATTAGTCCAAAATCTGAGATTAAAACGCCTCAAAGTTTAAAACAATTGAACAATAAACACAGTTTGCAGGTTCCGTTTTTGCTGTCTATTTGTTTTTGTCCTTATTCCTCAACTCATTTAATGGCAATACTGTTAGAACAACAACATTCAGCCGTCCCCCAAACAGTATTGATTGATGTCTGGTTATAAAAAGACATCTATCATCCAGACAGTCTGAAATTGGAGCTGTAGTGGTCTGTGTCCATGTGCCTGTGAGTGTGTGTGCTCACTGTGTGTGTGTGTGTGTGCGTGTGTACTTGTTGTGGGGGTGGATGTGTGTTGATGCGGTTCAGTATTATGAAACAATAAAAATTTAGACAGTTGATTCATATCTGGGCATAAAAGCACAGAGTTTTGTTAGATTCCTCTTTAATGAAACCTATAATTTCTGCCTCGCTCCGTGGTGTTGCTATGGAGCAGAGGGATCGATCATAAAGAGAGATATCCAGAGCTGCTCTATTTTGCGGGATTGCCATGGCAATGAGTGAGCTAAGTTACAGTGTGAAAGATCATTTACACAGTAAAGAGTCACATGTCAACTCAGTCATACACTGCAGAGAATATTACACTCATATTCGAAAAATGAACCGAGATGAAAAAATTGCTTTTACAAACACACACACACACACACACACACACACACACACACACACACACACACCTTGTTTGTTGTCGACTATAGATACACAAGCATGGTCTCTCTCTCACACACAAACACACACACGCTCCGGTGTAATGTAATGTTTTGTCGAAGACTGATGTTATAGGCACAAAGGTTATGAATTCAATCACTTTAGAGATGGCCACCACATCACTGTGTCTCAGGAACATATGACTCCATCCTGCATGTGTGTGTCACTGTGTATGTGTGTGTGTGTGTGAGTGTGTGGCCGCCTCCATGACTCTGGTGCAGTTTGAGAACGTATCAGTGGGTCAACAGAAAGCGAACTGTTAGAAATTCAAACGCTGTGGATGTGTCACACCGACCAAAGAGCATAACTTTTCCAAAAGAACAATCAGATAAAAGTAACAGCAAAAGAAAAAATGTGATGCGACACAGAGTTAAGAAAATAAAACCGATTACACGTGCGGTCGGAGAAAGAATTTCATTCACAGTCATGAAATCACATGAGAGGAGCTGCTGAGTCTCCGTTTCCCACAGGGGAGAGCGGATCTACAGTATCAGCACATTCAACTGGTGAAGCAACATCTGTTTTTCATCTTCCTCCTCGCTCTACCTCTATTTCCCTTGACCTTAGGGTATTAAAGCACACACACACACACACACACACACACACACACACACACACACACACACACACACACACACACGCCTGCCTTCTCTCAGAGATGATCATCTGCCCTCGTCAGCAGGTCTGAGCCACTGAGCTAAGCATTTCCTGGCCATCCCAGCGGATTCCAAACACCACCAGTGTTTGCTCTGGGTCTGTGTGGAACCTGATGGAATTCTTGATGACTTCATCCACGAGCGGCTTGGCCTGGACACCGACTGTCCCCTCTCGCATTACCTTAGTCTATTACCGCTAAGCAGAGAGCATGCGTTACATTCTCTCACCGCTCTGAAATCTCTTCTCTCTGGACCCACGTGACCTCCCCGCATTTTTTTATTCGAAAGAATCCAAAGCAAACAGCCTTCTTAAGGCATAAAAGCCTTTCTCCGTGGCGATTGAGTGGACAAGCACCACCTAAGTGTGCTCATGCACACAACTCTCCCAGCCGTCTCTGAGATTTAACCCGCCTGTTGACTTCGGGCTCGGAGATTAGCAGAGAAGAGTACACACACTTGTTATTCAGCCGGAAAGCAGCGGACGACATCAGTATAGAATTATAATGACCAGAACAGACCCAGTAGAGAAAATCCTGGGGATTTACTGTGGTCTGCTTAAATGAAGGCAAGACGTGCTGAATGAGAATGGCCGCTCTGCTGATTTCAATTTGCAGTGTGGCCTCGCTGTAAGAGAGCGAGTGTGTGTGAGTCAGATTAAATCCATGTATATTTACTCTCTGCTCTCAGTGAAGAGGCTGGTTGTAAGTCAGTGAATACTGAAGACATTATCTGAGAGATGCTGGCCCCTTCTGGACAGAAATAGGCCCATATGCACCGTTATATGAAACATCCTGATGCATATAGAGACAGATAAACACACATGTAAAATCACGACACACACTCAGTCTCCGAGTTGTCTGAACTCTTTGACAAACACGTTGGACAGTAGACGCGACTTACAGGGGTGCTGCCATCTGATAGGGTCGTCATGCTGATTGACATGCTCATCTTGTCAGAGGAGGACAGGGAAGGTGGGGAGGGGCTCCTCTTCTCCACTTCCTGTCTCTGGAGGAAGTCACGCCAGGCTTGCTGAATACTGCATGTATTCAAGATGACACATCAAATAAATGCAGGGACAGGAGAAATGTAATGGATTCATGTGGACACGATTGATTGAATATGGAAAGTGAATTTTCTTTACAGTTCATGCACTAATCAGCCCATCCCAATACTAACATCCATATTATAATACTCTTTTTCTTTCATGGTTTGCAATTGTGACCCCTTCTGGCAAACCTGTGGCAACAACTCTAATATCAATCTCTTGAAATGTGGACAACCATGATGAGAGTAAAATAATAAAGATGTGTTCAAATTCTGTGAAATATTCCTCAGAGCAATTTTGTACTTCAGAGAACAATGATCATAACAATTGAACATTTAAAGAGATATTTTCTAATTTATTAGACATGCCATATTGTATGGATTCTAAATAAAACACACAGTGGTTCTATTTCAGCTGCAGATAAGATACAGACTCACATCAACACCTTGGTTTCAATGGGCGGCATGTTGATATTGATGTTGTTGTCAAGGTCTGTGGTCAGGTTATTACTGGAGAAGGAGAGAAGGACACACACACACACGCACACACACACACACACACATCCAATCTTAAGGTTATTAGTAATTATACGTTGCACATTGGGTCTCGTCTGCGGGGAAACAGGCAGGCTGCTCGTTCTGTTCCTGCACTGCACGTGCATGTGTGTCAACCCACCTCTGCAGCTGGAATCCGCCGTCATTACCCTGCCCGAAGCTGCACTGGAGGTTCTTTAGCTGCTTCTGTGTGAAAGTGAGAGACAGATGGAGGGACAAATAGAGAGACAAAGACATAAATTAAAAAAAAGCAGCTGACAGCCCAGAAATGTGGCTTTGGTGCAGAGACAATGAGGAGCTTTTGCAGCAAAAGGAGATCCTACAATGCGTGTGTGTGTGTGTGTGGCGCGGAAGTGTGAGTGAATGCTTGGCAGATGTGTGATCATTGTGCTGAGCTCAGGGAAGCCCGCAGCAAGTGGTTTGGCAGCGTTTCGACTCCGTTAGATGTTTTCTTCAGAAGTTAGTGAAGTAAGCGAGTGAAGAACTCGGCCAAACCGCCGCCTCAGCACTTTCCAAGCATTTGGCCCCAGAAGCAGCGAGAGTGTCAAAGAGGAAAGTCAAACAGAGACCGACAGGTGAGGCAGAGAAGCTGGAGACTGTGGCCCGGGTGTAGAAGACACACGGGAGATTAGAGCAGTAAACTTTACGCTTTCACTAAAATGACTCAGGGCTCGGTTGTCTGCTCCTCGCCGCCGCCGCCGCTGCCCGTCTGCGTCCTCGTGCTTTAATAGTGCTGTGTAATGAGGACAGGCCTGCCTCCATGTAATTGAGCAGACTAATTCAATTACAAGGGAGCAACAAAGTTTAAGTGGAGCAGTTCTTCCTGACGAGCCAAGAGGGTCACATCAGGGCACGGAGTAGCTACTGGCCCGGCTACACCAAGCTACGCCATGTTGTTCTCGTGTGTGTGTGTGCGTGTGTGTGTGTGCGTGTTTGCAGTTAAACCCGCCTCCATGTGTTTGATTGCTCCATTGCTGCCTAATGAAGTGTGCATAAAAGAAGATATGGCTTCTATTAGATGGCAGATTATGAAGAAACTTGCACTAAGAAATATTTGCTAGATTTATAGCTTCTTTACTAAGTGGAAGAAAGATACACTGCAGGAGTTACTGCATGATTTGGCCCTCGGTGTTTAATTTTTCTTACACAGCAATATGCACATTTGCCTTCCTCTTGATAACTGCTAAATTAAAGGTCTCAGGATGAGTCTCATTTTGAAGTATAAGTAAGTACGTTTAATTGAAACTGCGTCTTGCTGAATTTTTCAGATACATCGGCAGCGCGTGTCATATGTTTAAATAAAAAAAGTCTGTCCTGTTTGGCTTTTCGCCCATTTCCACTCCAGCATTCAGTGTTGTTTTTCTCATTACTCTGCCTCCCACAAGGAACAAGCAGCTCATTAGATAGAATCAAGCACTTTGATTAGTGATCAATGATTGCTTCAAGGAGCTGTTTTTCATCCCCTTCTGTCTGTTTGTCAGTCCCTCTCAATTTCTCTCTGATGAGAAAAAGATCTGTGCAAACATAACTGCTACTCGGCTGCGGGTTCTGTACAACCCAGACACCGATGAGCTTTCATGTTCTTTGAAAGTCGGTGTCACCTCGGCCTTTCTAAATGCAGCCTAATGCAATCCTCCACCGACAGGGGCTTTTCTGCTGCGCAGTCCATCACTCCCACACATACGCAACTGCTCAGACAATTATTAAAGAGAAAAGCACAGTTTCAGAATTTTGAGACAGCCAGCAGGAAGATATAGAAGATAAAAAGAAACTGAAAAGGTAAGAAAAGAGAAAAAAACGAAATATCTTGAAAGACACAAAAATAACTTGTGTGAGTGCAGTGAGATGCAGGAGAGAGACTTGGATGGTTAAAGAGACACACAGCACGGAGCAAGTGGCAATGATGGAGAGATAGGCCAAGTGCAAACAAGGAGAGGAGATGTGAGTATCTGTCTGTGTGTGTGTGTGTGTGTGTGTGTGTGTGTGTGTGTGTGATTGTGAGGTTCTGGGTAATGGAGTTGCTGGGAGACTGAATGAGCCGATCATTTCAATTTCCCCTTAGAGTTACTGATGGCCCTGTCACAGGCCCGGCCAGACAAACTATTAGCTCACCTCGGAAACACAAGCACACACACACACACAGACACACACACACACACACACCTTTGAACAAGAAAGCTGGCCCAAGCACGTGCCCATGAAAAATGTGCAGTAATATACAAATTTATACACGGACAAATGTGTCCATTAACTACAAAAACTCACATCGCTCACTGACATTAGCACAAGCTCACACACTGAAGTGTCACTGAGGTTCTTATTTAGCGTTCCTTTAAAACAAACCCCGAATTATCAGTGGCACATCTGACAAGTTAGATACGCACATATACAGAATTATTATTTTAAATCAGTTAACCCGCCCAGCACATGACACAAGGGCCGTGGTTCCCCTTTCATAATAAAATTCACTAAATGCTGGTAACAGAAAATTAAGAAACAAAGTGTGGGGAAATACGGGCACGCTTTTACTGTGAAAGGCAGCATGGATGTGGCCATAAACAACAGCTTTATCAGGTAAAAAATGGGGCAAAATAGCCTAAAATGTATTTGTAGGAATGTAAAGCTGCTGCAAAGTTGCTTAATTTACCAGTCCACAGTGTACTGTCCATTTAACGGTAAAAACCGGGTAAGTCGACTGTAAACTGAGATAGCCTGACGTTAGATACTGTGAAAGGATTTTTCGCACTAAATTTTTAATAATGTTACTGATTCTATATTGATTACATCTTTGTCACTCAAGTAATTTGCTCCAATATTTATTATCACCTATATCTAAATAATTATACAGTTGGTTGCTAAACTTTGCATTCAGTTATTTTGAAATGTGTAAAAATATAAAAACAAGAGTTAAACTTTTTTGCACTGAACATGGACAAATATGCCTTCATTTAAAATCAAACTGAATTAATACATTTATTCAAGATGCAACTTGACATAATTTCTCCAATTTTACTGTAACTCTGTTTCACACTCCGTGACCATTTTTCTTACAATAAAAGAACATTTTTACTAGCTGAATGTACTTTGTTATTATTTTAGATTTAAGTTCAAGTTCTCCCTCCACTGGAATGGCATAACATTTACAATGATCTTAATACACGGTATTGATTTCATAATCTATATATTTTATAAGCATTGTTTAGCAATACAAAGATGGTAAAAGAATGCATTTGGTTTTGGACTGGTTAACTGCCTTTTCCTAATCCGCATCCTTCTTTCCCTGCCTCAGTGGAAAACCCCGTCCCATGTCTGGAGTAGGAATGCCAAAAAAGTACAGCAACATAAACCAGAGGTTTACATAATTTAGTGGCAGAGTCGACAGAAAATCTATAGTCATTTTGGGCTTTGGCAGTGCCAAACAGGCTTGTATTGATTGGTGAGTGTGTGTGTGTGTGTGTGTGTGTGTGTGTGTGTGTGCGATCGTGTATGTGCGCGCAAATAAGTGTGTTGGTGGATTTATGGTAGAGTCAGGCAGAGCAGGAGAGAAGGAGGCAGGCAGGAAGAGGGAGATGTTCTGATGGAGAAGGGACCTTGAACCCACAGGACCCCGTCCAACAACAGAGGAAATGGAGCTCCTGACAGTCAAACACCGACCACAAGCCCCTTTCATCACCCCCCCCCTTCATCCCTGTTCCATCCACAGCCTTTTCCTCTCTCATCAATCTTTCCTCTATAACTCTACTTTCAAAGTAAATAAGTAAATAACCGAAAATCAAATATGACAGTCAGGCAACCGGGAGAGAAAGCGCCGAGCAGATGAGCGATGTACTGCCCTTCCTCCTGGAGAAGTGGACGCGGATGAGGGAAGATAAAACCGTGAAAAGTGGACTGACAAAGGAAAGAAAGTTAGAAACCCTGTTGGAAAGCCTGTTAGAAACCCGGGTGTATAAATTTGCACAATTGTCCATCACAACAGAATTGTCATATTAATTATTTACTAATGTTAATATGTTATATGTCCATACACGTTTGACAGAGAAGACTTTTTATCGGTGGCCAGCCGTACTGTCCTTAACAAAAGGCTTGACAGGTTGGTTGAGGTGTCGTGAAGGATGCTGAGTTAAGCCCACTTTGGGAATATTTACAACTGGCCAGGTCTTCATGAAGGCCAAACTCATCCCGGACTGACCGACCTGAGCAGTTCTCGCCCTTAGAGCGCAACAATAAATCGCATGAGGACAAAACCAATTTTGGTTGCCGTGTTGCTTTTCATTTGCAGAAGATGGACTGGCCCGCGCTCATTAACGGTCGCCCTGCCTGCCGCTCGTTCCTTTACGCTGCCACACTTCTGATATATCGGATTTTTATACTGCCTATTGTTTTTTATTTTAGCGTTATTGTCTTTGCTGCCAAGTTGTTTTTATGGTTTTTATTGTCTTACAGTTGTCGGAGGTGTCCCTGCTGTCTTATCGTCTTGTTAATATACTGTTTTAAAACCTGACTGCACATCACATTCTCTATAATAGGACTATAAACAATGACTTTACCGAACTTGAGTCGAAAGATGAAAAAGACTTTAGACGGGAAAAGACATTATGTTTTATGCTGGAAGTGAAATTAGCAGCTTCATCCATCAACAGTCCAATAACTGAGTGAACAAAAGGACGTTCACCTCTCCTGTGTTTGTGGACACCGGGTGCAGATTCATCAACGCGGTCACCTAATATACGCTGACAAATATTACGATATTTGGACCAGGATAACTGAAGGAAGAAATACAGCTGGTAAACACTGATTTAATCTACATCTGCGTCATCTGACATATTATTCATGCCACACGGCAGGTTTTTTTCGGGGACCTGTTGGGTATGTGACGGGAGGTTAAAGGTTCGTACAACGAGAAAAAAGCTGGAGTTTAGCGGAGAGATAACAAAGGAGACAGGGTCCGGAGGGACGAGGGAGGTCAGACACCTCAGCTGTAGGGGGACAGAGGGCACGGGAAAGATAAAGAAGCAGCACTTTGCAGAGAGACAGAAAATGATTCGGGTGGGAGTCGGCGAGGGAATTAAAGAAGAGTCTGTAAAAGTGGGTTCTTTGTTGGCGGCGAGGAGAAGGGATGTGGAGGTGAAAGAACAAGCCTGTGGGCTTTGAAGAAATTAAACTGGACCGACGCCAGCCAACCAGGGAAACGTGGAAAAGGAGAGAAATGGCCTGCCTGGGAAATGGCCTTCATCTCCCCTGTACATGGGGCGTAAATCTGTCCTGTGCACCCCCGACTGATCCACACACACTAACACTCACACGCATGATTTAAATAGCTCTCCCGCTCCTCTAAATGCCCCTTAACTCAGTCCAGGGCAAGAGAGTGACAGACAAAGAGAGGACACCAAGACACACACACTCAGTCCAGGGCAAGAGAGTGACAGACAAAGAGAGGACACCAAGACACACACACGAAGACAATTTCAAAAAGTCTATTTGTTTCATGGCTGCAGTAGAATCTGGCTTCCCTTTCTCTTTTGAACTCACTATCTTCCTCTTGTTATAACAGAACAAGTTTGACATCATATTTTTCCATGTCCTGCTACTTCTTTATGTCGACTTCTTTACTCTTGTCGCTCGCTGCTTTGTCTGTCAGTATCCAGACTTGATGAGCTTTCTGATGTGAAGTGCTGGCACAACGGTTTCCCGCTCGTCACTCTATCATCTTCCAGCACTGTACAACGTTGGCCAGCTGTGTTTGTTTTCCTGATGAACTCAATTAACTGTGGTACACACTCTCCGCAAAACTGCACACGCAGACGGACGATCTTTTGGAAAACACGCACGCACAGACACACATTTGCATTAACGCACGTGCGTGCACTCATACTGAAATGAATACAGTAAATGTAGCCAGTTTATGTGGCGTCGGACAACAACACGCAACAGTGTGCATCATACAAAGTCACAGTCATACATCAAAATTAAGTGTCATTTCTTATCATTCGTTGGGGTAACACAGCAGATGTGCCGTCACATCGTCCACTTGGCAAAGGTTTTCCACAGACCTCACCAATGTTTGCTGGGCTAAGGACGGGCGCTCGGCAGCTGGACTTAGACAGTTAGGAGGGTCAGGGTTCAGTTTCTAGTCCGAGGGCACTTGGACACATGGCCAAGGTGGAGTCAGGCTGCAAACCGCTGACCCTGCAGTTAATGTTGGGGCCATATTAAATACTATTGTCATATTAATAATTCATCTTTTTTTTCATTGAGCTGTTAGATAAAAGTTCTGTTAAATTCACTGCAGGTGGCTCTAACAATGTAATTACAGTTGTTTAGATCCATTTCATTACTGCTGTTTCAAAACACAACAGCTATCATCAGACAAAACAAAGTTTGGCAAATCTGCCGAGAAAATATGATGGTCTCCTCTCTAACCTTTGTGAATCACTCCCAGCAAACCACCTGGTCCTCCTAACCTAATAATGGTATAACCTTGAGGCTAGGACTTGTTCCAATCACCTTTGGGCCAAAAAGCTGTCATAACCCGGTCCTCCACTGATGGTAACCTAACTGCCTTAAACACCACCGTACCATCTGCCGTGCTACTTAGACATTGTGTCTCTCGCGCACACGTTCACACACGTGCACACGCGTGCACTACTCTGAGGACTTGGAAGCAGCCTCTATCAGTCAAGCCTCCCTAGGGTCCTTTGGCCCAGCCAGCCGGCGCCATCTCTGCCATCACACTCACATTCTCATCGCTCTCCTCTACCGCAGGGACGCAGAACCTGTCAGTGCACCGTGTGTCGTGTGTGTGAACGTGATAGCAAAAACCGAAGACAGGTGCTGTTATCTGTAGCCATTCCTGTCCAGACACTGTGTCCTCTGGCAACGGCTTACGTGTGTATGTGCAGATCAGCTAGTGTCCATTTGGGATTCGGTGTCCACACACTGTTGTCCCCGAGTGACCCTGCAATCAGAACTGACCTCTCTTTCTAGTGCACTCGCTTCTACACACAGACACACACAGTGTCCTCCTCTCCCCAAATGCTCGGGAAGCTCGGCTGATGACTGATGGCGTCAGTGAGAAAAAGCTGTGGACTGGAAAGAGGCATGGAGCATGGAGGAAACCGAAAAACAGGCAGAACAAGAGCAACACCGCCTGAAATGCCCGAGAAATTACATAACAACGTCATAGCAACCGAAATGTTGATGGAAATGGGGAAAAAGAATTATAGTGTTTTTCGGTGAGTTGTCTATGTGAACACATAGTGGAGACATAGTGTGATCTAGGCCAGCTGCACACGATAAGGAGAGTAAACACATAGAGTATAGTGCATACACACACACACACACACACACACACACACAGACACACACGTGTCACAGGTCTCTGGTTGTCCAGGCAACAGGACGAGCATCTGTGTGGTGTCAGGCCAGAGCAGAAACTGGTTCAGCGTGGAGAAATGCAATTCTGTGCACGTGTGTGTGTGTGTGTGTGTGTTCATTTATTCCGTAAAGATTTGAGTGAAAATAAAAAGCAGCCTGTTTTACTTTCAGGTTTTATCAAATTATAAACTCATTCTCATACATTACGGGAAATTTGCAGCACCTGAATAACTAAATTATTAGTGCTGGTTGCGGCGAGGAGCTTTCAGCACAGGAAAGCCGTGCAGCCAACAAATCACTATTGAAATATGAAATCACATATTCATGCAAAATGAACTACACGTTATTTATATATTAAAGTTTTATTTTTTCCACACACTAGCTTGGTGATATAACTGAGGACACCACACTTAAACTACCAAAGGCGTGAGATCAGGAGCGGAACATGACAGGTGAATCTTCTGGCGTTCCACTGTTAAGGCTTGTGCGCCCTGAGGAAACACACATTAGCATCCCCCCCCGTCCTCTTCGCCTGCAGCGTCTTCCCTGTGTAGTTAGCGCTCCCTGATCCCTGGTGGACTATAATCTGAGCTGTAAAGCTCGCCGTTAACATGCCAGAACAAACACACAGTAAAGCAGCTTCTTTTACAACGCCACTCAATACTACCTGTCCTACCCGGCAGCCGAGCAGAACATCACTGCACCTAACGACTGCGCTGCTGGGTGGAGAGCAATATATATGCAAAGAGCCGAAGTAAATGTATGCAACTATAAAGTCTCTTTTATGGAGTATTATGCACAAACAGAGGCATCGGCATTGTTGCTTAATAAGACTGTAAAGACAGTTGTAGGAAGAGCAGTAAAAGAGATGCGGACTAAGGAACAGCAGCTCCCTGAGGGCTCTTCAGTGAAGGTAATGTGATCCTGCTTAAAACTTTATTTTGCATCTGATCAGGTTTTGTTAAAGACTTATAAAGTGCATTAACCTTTATACGTGCCTTTACCAAAGCTGTCGGTGGGAGGACTCAGACTAAGACTCTTTGCAAGTTTAAACTGCCCCCACGAACCAAAGCACATTGGAAAGATGCAATTTGGCCTTAAAGGAGGAATTTAATAGTGTATTAAAGGAAAGTAAGAGAATTAGGGAAATGATAATGACAGAGGCCCAGTTGTTTAGACGTCTTAAAGACCCATTATCCGTCCACCGTTATCTCAACCGTCGTCCTGCTCAGGGTTGCAATGGAGCTGGTCCCTAAACCTGGTTTCACTGGGCGAGACGTGTGGTGCACTTGGGACAAGTCCTGTGCACAGAGAGAGACGAGCATCGAGTAATTTACAGTCATGCGTGTCTGTCTTTGTGACGGCGAGAAACCGCCGAAAGCTCGAGGGGAATGTGCAAACTCAACATAAAAAAGCAGAGGATGCAAACCTGCAACCTCCTAACTGTGAGGCCGCAGAGCTAACCACTGCACCACCGCCCCAGCATCCACTAATGATAATAACTTAATTTTAACAATAAAAACAGTTGGAGTGACAATCATCACGACCTACTGATTCTCCACACGTGACATGACGTTGGTGCCGCACACACGATGGAACTACACAAACCACCACACACACACACACACACACACACATTAACTTGTTTTCCTGCAGTCTTTGTCTGCTACACACAAACTCATTCTCTCTCTCTCTATCCCACAAACACAAACAATTATAGCCAGGGCTGAGCTGTGAGTTAGAGCCTAGACTGTCCATTAGCAGTGGTCCAGTGCTGTTTCAGGCTTAATGAAGTAGAAAGCCAGAAGAACGAGGTAGCGAGCAGACCTGATTAATGAGAGGGGGAGAGAAGCGGGCAGACAGAGAGAGGAACGGCGATAAAGACAAAAGGAGGGAATACGGCTGGAAAAGAGGGAGAGACAAGGAATGTATAATTAGAGGTGATGAAGTAAGTAGGGAACTAGAGAGGAGGACGACCGTGGCTCATTTTGAATTGATCCATGTAAAGCTGCTATGTGAAAAGCACTTACATCCTCTTAATTCCCTCAGCCACTCCACTAAACGTTCTCCTCTCTAAGCTATCGCTCCATCTCCTCCTCAGGAAGTCTCCTAAAGAATCTTTGTGTCTATGACTAAAGCTCAGTGCCCCAGAAAGCCGGGCTTACCTCTCCTCAGCTCGGCAGGAAATGATTAAAGTCATGGTCCAGTTAACTACCGGTCACCCTCGGCCCTGTGGGCCTTAGTTGGAACCACCCACCTGCACGCGGCCACATACGTGCGGACACACACACGCACACACACATCCTTCGGTGAAACCTGTCACCTGAGCCGGGCCATGCAGCGAGTGTAAAGCATTAGCTGCGGTGGGCTAAAGCTTGGCCACGCTCTAAAAAGCAGCAGCAGGATTGGCTCGGCGGGCTGGCGAAGCAGGCAGGCAGGCAGCGTGGGTGTTCATTAAAATACCCAGCACCATTCACAGGGAGAAACAAGGCCATAAAAGCAATTAATCTGACCATAAACAAGCCATTCCGTCTGTCCAACACACCCACAAATACACGGGCATGACAGTGAGAGAAAAGGGGAGGGGGAGGAGGGGGAGTGTGGGGGGGAGAGCCTCGCGTTTCTCCGGACTCCCTTTCTCGTTATCTCCCTCTGTCTGATTCTCTTTCTCTGAACTGCTCAGATAAATCCAAACATCTTAGGGTTTTCTAATCTAAAAAGGTGTCGCTATCTAAATCCCGAGTGCTTGTTGTAGCGATAGATCCAGAAAGAAAGTGGGTAGAAAGTCTCACATCACAGCCGCTCAGGCGGGCCGAGCAGCAGCAGAGCCGTCGGTGATGTCATCTCACGGGTTTGAGCACTGCACCATTTGTCTGTCTTCGGCGGACTTGCGTCCTTATTGACTGCACCAGTTGCTAAATACAACATCAATAAGAGCATTGTTTTGTCTGATAACGGGATTAATGCGCAGAATTCATCATCTTATTTTTAATAAGGCCCAGATAAAAATGACTGTACATGCAAATAACTGCAGTATAAGAAAACAGGTGTGAGGTATTCCACTCGAACCTGCTTCTTTTGGGTCTGGTTCGGGTGGTGCATGTAAATGAAGGACATTAAATCTCCTTCTATATCTCTCTACTTGTAGCTGGAAAATGCCTCCAGATGACATCACTTGGAGGAACCTTGAGTTCAATTTATGTCATCTCGTAGCACGTATTATGGAGTTGTAATCGTGGTCAACCTTCTTTTCCACACAGCTCCTCCAGGCGACATCATCTGAACTCCTAATGAGGAAAAACTCCTCCAGGTGATGTCATCGGGAGGAGTTTTTAGCTAGATGCAGATAAATATTCTAATATAGTGAAATCAGGAGAAAGTAAAGCATTTATGTACATTTACACCCTTAAACTAAAGCCACAGAAACCAAGTTGCCCTTTAAGTCTCATCTACTGTAGCTGGGGACCTGTTCAGGTTTAATTATTAAACGTAATTAACATAAGATGCAAAAATGACCTTCAAAATTCATTGTTTTATTCTAATAGTTTGTTCACCTGGCACCACTGATTGTAGTTCGCCTATGCTGTTAAATCTTCTGATCATATCCCCACATTTTTTCTCCTTAGCAAATGACTATTACAGCTCAGCAGCAGGACCTAAAACAAATATCGATGAACTTCTCCTCCTTCTTTCACTTCTGCAGTAACAACACAAAAATAGATACAATGGAAGATAATATATAAAAAAAAACTGCATTCACTCATGTGCAAGGTCTTAGTGCGTGTGGATTTGATGCCGGGGGCTGTACAAACAATGAGAGATGATGAGTTGCGTGCCTCCGCCCTATTGAGTAATAATGAGAGCGCTGTGATTGCCTGAGCTAAGAATAGTGAGCTGCTACTGTAGTAGCTTTAATGTTGGGCTTGTCTCCCTGCAATCCGACCCTGCAGCTACACTGTAACTAGATTCACGACGGGAGAAGCTGGAACTATTCTGGAAAAAGGCCCGCACACTCGCTCATAAATGACTGCGCCTGCAAACACGTGCTGCTCACGCGTTAGCTATTGCAGGTAACCGAGGACAGATGGAAAGTAGGATGCACAAAGACGCCGAAGGACAGGCGGATTTTAAACTAGGCAGCTGTAAATACAGTTGGACTGTTACCTCCACCAAAGGTCAACGCCAGAGTTTAGAGGGAAAGCCGAAATTCCTCCACCTCTGCTTTCCTAACACCCAATTATCTTCCATATCCTCCCCTCAGCTGCTCTTCAGAAATTTGCTCATTTTTGCTCGGTGTCTTCATGACATTCTCTCCTTCTTCCTATTATTTCAGGAGATCTTGTCTGTTTTTTAACCCTGACTTTCTATTCCAACACGTCTCGCTCGTTACTTTGCCCTCCAGGGTCTTCTGTGAAAACAGGAGCACACTAGGCATCGCCCATGAGTAAATACAGTATTGTGCCGTGATGCCTCACATGCAAAACAGTGGAAGAAAATGTAGATTGTCCCTCCTCCTCCGCCTGTTCTCTGACTCCATGAAAGGAATGGAAATGTTAAACACAAACACATATTCCCTCCCCTGGTGTGTGTCCCCTAATTTTATGTTTTCCTGCCTCCTCGTCTCTTCTTCTAGGCTGTCAACCCGAGCCAATCTCGTGGGAAATGAAACCATCTGAATATTCTTGTAGAGCTCAGTAAGAGTTGTGTGCTCTCCGAGCACCATTTCACCTGCCGCCTTTACGGCTCCACGCTGAGCTATTGCGTGGCTCGTCTCTGCTCTCCGGATCACAGAGGGAGAATGAAGTTGAAATTAGTTCCGGGGATATATGTGTGTGTATAAAAGTGCACAGGCGCACTCGCGGCGGAGTACACAAGCAAATGCGCATGCAGGTTCAATTAAGTTTCCCATCGTAAAGGACTGAGGTGAAGGATAAGTCATGTTTAGCGCACCTGTCTCTCCCGCAGGACCTGTGTTGGAATTAAAGCCGAGAGTGTGAGAGCTCTGCCACGAGAGCATCGACTGGACAAGCCGTGAACACACAGAGGAGACAAGCCGGAGTCGGTCCTGCTCACATGACGACGCCGACGAACAGATGCAATAAATAAATCAGAAGATGCCTCACCCTCAAGCCAACACGCCACATAAATACCATAATGCATGAATGCATTGTGTGAATAAAAAGAAAGAAAGTGGAATATCTCCCGCCCGAAAGGAGTTTAGAAATGTCCCAGGGCAGAGGTGCGGTGCTGCATCTTTTCAAGGATGTAGTGTTCAGCAAATTGTGCACACCTGAGACTCTGAGTGACAAGTACACGAGTAACTGTCAGTGGAACACAGCTAATGAATATTCACACTGTTTTTCTTGCTTCATTATTCACACCAACACGACGTGGCGCACACAACATCCACTGTGTGCACGCACACACACACACACACACACACACATCTGCATGCTTGCCTTTTAGCGCACTTCAACTGGCAAATGCAAATGGAGGAGAAACAGACATGGAGACAGTCAGACCAGCCACAAAAATTTCCATTTCTGCTGCTCGCAACTGTGTGCGTAGCTGTCAGCTTCTGACCCGACTGCAGGCGGAAACGCTGCCCGCCGGCTTGACCTTGACTTTAACCACGCTCAGCTACCTCCACAGGTACTGCGTCAGTTGACCCTCTCTCGGTTGCACCGGTGCAACTCATCTCTCTCAGTCAGTCTCAGTCTTCTTGTCTATTGCCGTTTCTAAACGTAAGAGGACGTCTCAGTGTTAGTCTGTAAATGCTTCTAGATTGTTTGTCTTTTATGTTTTAATGCAGGGATCTGGAGAGCGGTGGAAAAGGAAGCGACTTCCTCCCACCGCTGAAGAAAACATCCCATTCAGAGCCAACAGCCACGTGTCATAAATCAGCTTTGCAGCATCACTGGGCCAGCACTCAGAGACAGGGAGAGTTAGAGGCAGGAAGACTTGATGTGAGCGAGAGAAAGGGAGAAAGAGACGCAGGTGATAATAAAGAGGACGGAGGACGTGACGTCTTGACAAACAGAGATGTTTGTTAGAAAGGAGTCTAATGCAGAAGAACCACCGAATTACCTCCAACAGAAGCAGTAGTTAGATAGAGAGGATAAAACCAACACAGAGTAATTCAAAAAATGATTTCTACATTTGTTAAAACAATTCTGTGGACATGCAGATAAAGATGTTAAGAAACAAACAAAGCAAAAAACTATATTGGCATCAGATGGTCAGGGACACGAAATTGCAACCTTATAGTTGTGAGACAGGACAAGAACAAGTTTACGTTAACAACCCCGATGATAAAGTGAAGAGTTATTCATCGGCCCTCGAGGTGTTGAGCTTTAATCGACTTAAATGTGTGTGTTTAAATCAGGGAACCATTTAATGAAAATGATTAGACAACATTAAGTGGCTGTTTTTTTCTAGTTTCTGCTCTGAATGCACTAAATTTAGTGGATAACTTTAAAGGAGTTTCCTTTAATCGATAATAACCGACTTTAACTCATTTCACTGATTGACGTGGTGAGGTTTGTGAAAGCACATTCTTTCCCCCGACCGTTCTCGACGCGTGTGCGTATCATATTATTTGTGCGCGTAATGATGTGTGCGAGCGAGTCGGGACAGGTAAAAGTCAACTTTAATTACTCTGCCCTTTGCAGCATAAGCAGAGATGAAATGAAGGTGAAAGCAGATGGGGGCGGGAGCGGCAGTCAGCCCGGGTAAGTGGTTCTGTTCTCTCTTTTTTTTTTGAGTGATAGAGAGGGGGGGTAGGGGGGTGGGCTGACCACCTGCATCAGTGCCTCAGAGTGTGAACGCATGGGATTTGTCCACGTGCTTGAGTCCACAGTGTGTTTCACTGGCTGGTTATTTACAGCTAACACATGCCAGCGACTCAGGCTTTATAAGGCTGTGTGGCATCTGATATTGATGTAGTTGCAGTCCTGTTCTACTTTTAGTGGCTTTTAGTAATTAGTAAAACCTCTAGAACCTCTGCAGAGCAGCCTGCGATTCCGAAGCAGGATCCCCTCGCAATTTCACTCACTGACTTTGCACAGGTCTCGCTTCTTTTCACAAAGCTTCCTACATCCTAGTTTTACATTTCTAAAAAATGTCCCAGAATTATGACCTTTTCTAAGAATTTCCCCTTAAATTTAAGACCAAGTTCCTGTCAGCACAGGGATTTCTATATTTAATTTCAGGCATAGCAGAACCTTTCCTGGCGTACCACTTATATTAGATTTAGGATTAAGTTTGTGTCCCCAGACACTGAACTGGCATGTGTGTCTTTTTGACATTTTAAAATAAGGTCATGCAAACTTTTGCACTCAGCCATAAGCTGCTGGCATTGTGGTAAAATATGACTTTAAAACGGGATCATGGAATGCATGAAATCCTGCACACATAGGGGACAGGTCCTATGCGTGGAGTACTTGCTCAAAGTTTCTGGGCTAGAGATAGTTATGAGCGGCGTTAAGATCGTTATCAAAAACTGCAGCGAAAAATATGTGTTGACCAAATTTTTATGACAAAGACAAAACTCACACTGACAAATCAGTATGTGACAAATCAGTAATCAGTCATCAGAATTAATCAAAATACATTGTTTCCTTAGTGAACTAGTTTACTTTTGATAAAATGTAGATAATCAACTTACACTTTAGTTTGAGGGGATGCAACCATGGTAAATTGTGATATAGAATTTCATTTACCCACTCACAAACACTAAGATGGACAACTAGAGGAGACTTCAACATGTAGCCGGGAGAATCTGGATTCGAACCACTGACCATGGATGACCGCCTTAGCAACTGAGCTACAGCACAGCTTTGCTGCGTAGCTGCAGAGTGAATAGAATGCCCACACTGAGCGTTCAGACCACCAGCATTAATGCTGATCGGTCTATATTTGCTTTAAATATGTGTATTATCTCACAGACATTCAAAGGCAATCGGTTCTGATTTTACCAGGCTCCATGAAGAAGAGCCCAGACTGAGGCTTTAACACACCTGAGGCTGTTTGGCAACTGCCAAAAACTCCCACGTCGCATCAAAGTCCAGGGTGGTTTACAGAGCCAGACGTGAATGAATCTTAAATGCCTCTGCGCTGCTTTTACACTTTATGAGGAATCTGACGGTTAGAAATCCACCAGACAGACATGAGCAGACAGAGTGTGAACTCCAAACCCACTGCACAACATGCATCATGGGCGCTGGGGGTCAGCCAGCAGTGGCTTTTAGTGAGAAAACATTGAAATGCGGGACTGTAGATGGTATTTACTTCAACAAAAGTCACACACACACACACACACACACACACAGACACAGATTTCTGTCTAAGTCAGCAAACAAACACACATTGAGAGAAAAACAAAATACACATTTTGGGCATATTGCAGGGGTAATGGACTTGGTAATTGCTTAGCAACAGGCAATGGCACCACCACCTGTCTACCAAGGTACCAACTGAAGGTCAGTGTGTGTGTGTGTGTGTGTGTGTGTGTGTGTGTGCGCTCACGCAACCACACACTATCACTGTCTTGTTGTTTTCCTCTTCTCCCGTCTTGTTAACTACCCACTGGGTGTAGATTTCCTGCTGAAAGCGGTGCTGTCAGAAACATCGCATTAAAGACGTGACATCACAACAGAGTTTAAGCCTCACTAAAAGCCTTTCTTGTGCGACAGTTATACAGATGATTGCGACCTTTGCCTGTGCGTGTGTGTAGGTGTGAAAGCCTGGGTGGTCTTTGTCTTTCTGTGTGTGGGACTGTGGAAGAAGGATTATGGGGTGTGTGTGTGTGTGTGTGTGTGTGTTGTCTATAGGAACCTGCTGGGTCTCCGTACTGTGTGTCTTTTAAGTGCCTCAGAGGAAGATGGAGTGAGCTTTTGGTCCCAGGAGAGAAGGCGGGCCACAGCGCTCTGCTTTTAGGTGCTTCGTTTCCAGGCAGCCCCTCTCTCTGTGTCACCCTTTCATCACCCGCCTCCATCCCTCACTCTGTCACAAACCGTGCTGCCGCATTAAGTCACGTAACACCCTTACCGAGACTCTTAAAGTGCACGCTTGACTTTAAGAGTTTAAGACGGACACATTACGTGAGCAGGAAATGTTCCAGTCATTTTCAAATCCTGTTGTTTTTGAAAAACGATTAGCTGAAAGAATCATGTTCACCCCGGTGTTGCATCTCCTTTTTTGAGTCTTAATGTGGCAAATGTTTTTTTCATTTCCAGCAGGTGTGGACCTCAGGCAGGCCAGTTGTTGCGATTAGTGCAGAATGTGGTTTGACATTGTTCTCGCTGAAAGACATGCAGCATATGTTGCATTAAAATCTGTACATATGTCTGAGCTTTAACGGGCCCTTCACAGATCTGTGCACATTAGTGCGCGCCCACATTATCACAGCTTTTTGTTTAGTACTGTGCGGTGATAATAATTCAGATGGTGGATGCAGCCTCCATGATTTCCATCAGAGCACAGGACAGTTTTCCTCCTCTTGTTAGTCCATGTTCAGTGAGCTCTGGCTTAAAGAAGGTGGTGGCGTTTCTGCATCTTATTTATGGATTCACAATAAGTGGTTTTCAGAGATCTTTCTGAGCCCATAGATAAATTTGTTTCTTATTACAAAACTTTTCCAGGCTTACTGTATGTTGCCTATGTCCTAACTTTTTTGAAATGCATTGCTGATATTACATTTTAAAAAAGCACATATTTTTTATATTGGAATATTGTCTTTGTTCTATTTATGATCAAATGATTTGCACATTATTATATTCTCTTATTTGCTTAAACTTCACAGAGTCTAAAACAAACTTTTCTGGAATTAAGGTTTGTTTTCTCTAGCAAATAAAATAATAAGGAGTGGACCTGCCACTGGTGCTTTATTGCAAAGAGACGGGTATTGGGTTCAAATCACACACAGGAATAGATCACAGTCACAATGAATAATACATGCATTTTGTATTCATGGCTGCTTGTGCATTTCACAAATACACTGTGATATGACAGGACTGTCCAGGGTCTTAACTGCCATCTACAGTTTAGCTAACAACCGTTAAGAGAAGGACCAAGAGGGAAACGCTCGCACCATCAGCCCACGTGCTCGTCCTGTACTGTCACAGTAGCCGTAATAAAAAAAACTGGGTCGTGCACCAGCTCAGTGTTGTGAGCATTTGTTCAGTACATATCCAACAATGACACAAATCTGGGATAACTGTTAATAATTAATATAAAAAAAATCTGTTGAAATATGTTAACTGGCAGTGCAGAGGGTGTCCAGTCATAAAACAGGATATGGTTTGTTGTAATTAGGTGGTTATGATCTTTTGTGTGACAGATATTCAAATCAATCCATGAAGAACATGAGGAATCGTAACATTTGAGAGGCTTGAAGCACTGAATGTTTGGCATCGTTGGTCGCTATATTAGCTAAACTAAAAAAATGAAAGTTTTCTTTCAAATAACGATGTTTTTCAAAACTACAACTTTACCCATGAGAACCTAATTGTTCAAACTCATGCATTTAATGCAGTGCTTCCGTTCAACACGTATCTTGATGTAAACCAAAGCGTTTCTGACAAGACATGCAAAATGTCTCTTCTCGTATTTCCATAGTTAAAGGAACACACACACAGTGTGTGAAAAACACACACTCTGCACGGACTTACACGTCGGCGTCGGGAGGGGACACGGTGACATATACTGCACAATCATGGCACAGCTCAGCTGGGCAGAGTTTTTATGGAGAACTGAGAAAATGAGCTGTTTCTTCTACTTCTCTGGACCCCACATACATATGGATGACACAATTTGTCTGAGCTCCTCCGATACAAACCCCCGACTCCGTGTCTGCTTCTGTCTTTTTTCTTCCCCCCTTAATCCTCGTCCACTTCCTCTATCACATGCGGCGACGCCACTGGGTTCCTCAAGACATTTCGTTTTTCATTGTTTGCCTTTTGGTGAGGTGACACGCGGCACATTGTCGAGTCTGGCCACCCCGGGGGAATACTAATGGAGCAGGCTCTTGAGCCAGTGAGTCAGGGAAACAGAGAGAGACAGAGACAGGGTGAGACAAAGACGGGGAAGTGCAAAGAGATTGTCATCAAAAGAAATAAAAGGAAGGGGAGACAGAGAGAACAGACTGTGATGAAAATCTAAATTAAAGAAAAAGGGAGAAAAAGTATAAGCAGCAGTCGACCATAGAAAGGAAGAAACGAGGAAGCAGAAACGGACAGAGAGAAGATTTTATGAAAAGAGACGAGAGTGAGCAGGACAGGAGATGGGCAGGAGGGAGGAGTGGACACGGAAAAGTGTTGTGTTTAGTCCAACTGAAAGGGCGAGACAGAGGAGGAGGAGGAGGAATGGGGCAGATGTACAGTAAGAATCAGCTGAAAAAAACCTTTCAATGTCGACATCCAGCCACATACGGTCACGCTTTACATCTCTCAAAGCTCTCATTTTTAATACAATTCTTTTCTTGAATGTTCTGGTTTCCATGTGATTTGCAGCAGCTGGTCCGTCTTCTATAAGTTTCCTCATGCGTCTGTGAGCTCGGGGACCACACGTGGCACTCGAGCATGTCCTAACCTGACTTTCATTTGAATCTCCCCGTCTCATGGCCCCCTCTTGCTTCACGCCAGTAGTCCTTTTTCTTTTCGATCAGTAACTATAGCAACACTCAAAAGCAGACCAACTTACTGTAGATAAACGGACAGGCGAGATACGCAGAACGAGGGAGGGAAGCGAGGGACACGAGGGCCTAAAGACAAAGCTGGAAAACAGGTAACGTGCAACACATAGAGGGACGGGGGGGTGAGGTGGGTAAGGTCAGGTTTATGTCAACAGGTTGAATCCCAGATTAACCTCACAGGTGACATTCAGTAATGGTAGTTATGAGTATGGCCATATTTTTCATTGAGTTGGCCTCTATCTGTGGGCGTTGCTTCATTTGTTGTGTTGTGCTTGGACTGCAGCCAATCACCTCACAGATATATACATATATATATATGTACCACACATCGACGCTTTGCCAAGTAAATCTAAAACAACACTAAGGGCGATAAGATGCGAGGGGAGTGGTAGTAAAATGGATTTCTCCGCTGATATATTTGTCTCCAAATAAGTGTATGGAAAGCTGGCATACAATGAGTTTTACGTTTGTTTATGCTCGGCTGTATTGATGCCAGGCAGTCAGAGCACACAGTAAATATTGAGTTCTGCTAATGTCTGAAAGTGCACCGCTGCATGATTGCTGACCTTATCTTCCTACCACTTTATCTCTGCTGCACCCAGCTCTGCCTCATTCCCGCTGGCTTCTCATTTATCCCTTTAATATCACTGCAAACAGGCCGGGATCACCCGAGCACAACCGCAACACACCTAACACCAGTGCACAGGAGCTGTAATTGATGGAGCAACGATCTGATGGATTCATCACGAAGGAGTGTATGATTTTGGCATACACACGCTGCGTTGTTATTTTATGATGAGTAGTGTCATTCGTCAGGTGTGTGTGCAGCGTTTCCTCCAGCCTTCACCATCGGACCGGGACTAAAACAAAGTCTCTTCACGCTCACATTTTCTGTCTTCCGACCGTCACAGCTTCCATCACTACCTCTCTCGCTCCGACCGTCTAATCCACTGTATCTAAAAGCTAATCTCCTTAACACGACAATCTCTCCCCCTCCCCTCATTTCTCTCCCTTTGTCTCTCCTTCTTTCCACACATTGCCCTCTGCCCATCACCAGACCTCTCTGTCTTCCCGTCTGTCCGCCCCCGCCCCCCCCTCGCTCTCATCTCTCTTGCTTCACATCTCCAGCCATCAGTCTTTTCACCCCAAACAACTCGACTCGTGTTTCTCTCCGACCTCCCTGATGGATAGCTATTTTTGCTGTCCACACCCTTCCCACCCCGCACATCATATTAGCCTCATTTCAAGGTCGAGATCATGTGAAATAGATAAATTTTCAATCCTGTGGCTAATTTAAAGTATTAATATGTATTATAGATGAAGCAGTCAGCAAATACGCGCCTCCGTGCACCGTGTTGATCCTTTAACAAATCAGATAGGATGGAAGGCAGGGCTATGTAAAGGTCAAACAAATTACCAGGAAACAAATGAGCTGCTTAAAGCCCAAAGACCTCCTCCTCCCACACGCACAACTGACATTTTCATTAACAGGAGAGACAAATATTCAAAAGGCAGAGATTAGAGAGAGGATAAAGGAGTGTTTGCCTTCCGACAACACTTAAGATGAATGTGAAGAAGAAATGGAAAACTGGGAAATAGGACAGGAGAGAGTGCGGAGATGGAACGGGAGGATGGATGGAGAGATGAAGGGCCAGCTGAAGGGAAAGTGTTGCACAGCGCAGCGAGGGAAATGGAGACAGGTGGCAACTCGGGCTACCGGTGATTGACTGATGTTGAGGGCAGGAGGAGATTAAAGCGGAGCCACGAGGCCACCTCAGGCCAGCAACACGAAGAGGAGCCAAGCAAGAGAAGTGGGAGATAAAACAAAGAGGGCGAGGGGAGAGGAGAGTGTCGAGCACAACGCTGCAGAGGAGCACGTGATGGACAGAACTGCTGCTGAGAGTCGCTGCCAGTGATCAGCTGCGTGGGAAGTCGAAGAGTAAATGATCAGTCGGAGGATTGTTCAGCGAGACAATGTTGATCGTTCAGCTTAAAAGTAGGATTTTGTGCTTATCTTTCATTGAATTGCGTAAAATAAGTTGTTTGGAGACTTTACTATGGTCTAATGGGAACACCCCAAGTTTTTTAAAGAGACAACTGCAAATGAACAATTGTTCAATCATAAAACAATGTGTACAATAATCAATAATGACAAAGCAAGCTGGGGGCTTTAGTTTTCATTACTGTGCATTCTCTGGCTGCAGCTGTGTGAGACTCGATCATCTGTTTCATGGCACAGAATGACACAGAAAAAGTGCCTCATTGTAGCTGAACGCAGCTACAGGGGATCTAATGTCAACGCAACAAGACCCAGGCGAATCACGTTTATATGGGAAACATTTCACAAACCCGTGACTGTGCCAGGATGTTTTCAATTCATCATACAAATTTGTTTACAACAAAGATTAGATCTACAGATGAGTAGTACATGAAAATCTAGACACAGCCTGAAAGGATTTGGACACCACATTAGTCTGTTTTCTCACAGTGAAGCTTGTTTATGTCAATTTATTGGAAAGTTGTTGGGCAGATTTGAATGGAGGTAAATGGGTTCAGATCATGTTGCCCTGTGGAGTCCAACAACAGCAATAAATCATACTTTTAAAATGCTGGTGTCTTTACTTTTACAGACTGTAATGTTCTTTATTTAAAAAACATTTTTTTAAATGATTGTCTTCATTATGAAGCCAAACACAGAAACAAAGCTAGTGGGTCTAATATAACGGGTTATATTAAAAGCGACTTGGTTATTTTTAATGGTATTAGCATTATTATGAAAAATAAGCTCTGAAATAAATTTAAATCACATCACCACTAAACTATTTAATTTGCTTAAAGCAAATTTAAGTTTTCCTTAAATTTAGAATGAAGAGAAGGACTAAACACACAACTCGCGTTTTCCTCCTCATGCTGCTCCCTCTTTCTTCTTTCTCCCATTTGAGTCCTGCCTCTTGACTCCATGACACTGACCTATCAGCTCGCTGACCTCCATCAACCCCACATGATGCATTCATGAGCTATGGGGAGAAAAATGAACTTCACATTACTTATTCTATTAAATCCTCCACCTCAACCAAACTGCTAAGAACAGCGCTTCATTGCTAATTCCAGTTTTTCCACAGCTCACACTGGTGTTGTCCTGATACCATAATCATACCTTTAACACGACACCTGCCTAAATATCTCCACCCCAACACTACAACACCAGAGCAAACTCCGAAAATATCAGGAAACGTAAAACAGAACAAGGAACTTTCCTGGAATAATGGATTTGGGTTTGAGCCTGTGTGAAGCCAGACAAACAAAATATGTTGGTACAACCCACGAGTGTGTGACGGCTCTCTCCTTCACTGAATGCCTCCTGAAATCAAAATGTCTTCCCTCTACTTGACATTTTAACTTCTAACAGCACATACAGGTGTAATTAAAGACATTAACGACAGCTCCTTAGCCTGTCACGGTGATTCATGTCCGAACAGCAGCACGCACAACACATAAAGAAGGAGACGCTTGTGAATCAAATTAGTCTATAGATGCTTGGAGATTATACGTCTGCTTTCCCAGCAAAAAAACACGTGTCATATTTAGAACACGCAGTATGAGCCCAGGCTGTCACCGTTTCTCAAACTTAAAAACAAGAAAACATGAGGATTTTTCTAAAGACTTTTGATTAAATTCAAACATAATTTGAAGCTGAACACGATTTGAGTTTAATGTTATAATAAAGTTACTGCACTTTTCCATAAACTTTAATGAAAAATCTCTCCTCAAGAATGTTTTCATGAGCTGCTTGATAAGCATCCTGTGCTGCAGAATCCATCTGGGTTCACACGGAGGGTTTATTCTCTCAGGTGAGGCTGGAGGAAGGGGATGGCTGAGGAGATAAATGGTCACATTTATCTTCAGCTGGAGAAAGGAAAAGGCACAAAACTACGAGCAAAATAGTGATGAGAGGTGGAAGAAAGAGGGAGCAGCAGCACAAAGGAGGAAATTATTGCCTGAAAGAAAAGGACAGAAGAGATGGTAGAAAGAAAAGCCAGGAGAGAAAAGAGTATAGGTGGGAAAAAGGAAACAAAGGACAAAAACTGTTAAAACAGACTGAGAGAAAAGAGAGAGGTGGTTAAGTGGGAGAGGGGAAAGAATCCCCCAAAAAAAAAAAAAGGATGGATGTGAGAGGGGATGAACTGGCTGGGTGAAGAGGGGATGTTCAATGGGCCACAACGCAGCCACTGAAAAGCCCATCTCACTCCCAGTGCGACATCTTTCCACTCAGCAACTCACAGGTGGAGGACACACACACACACACACAGACGTGCACCAGGGTTTCGGTGCCAGTCTTTCACGTGTGTCGCTGTTGTAGCTGAACTGAGAGCTCAGTGCTCTGGATAAGAACCCTCTGTGAGACTACACCAGCCAAAAGAGCTCAGTGCGACTTTGTGTGAGTGTCCATGTGCCGTGCGACAACACTGCAGTTGGCATACGCACAACTTCAAAGTCTTGCATCCAATTACTGTGCAGTTGCTGTGTATTAATAATAAATGTTTCCGTGTTGATTTGTCTGATATGCATTACAAGGATTATCAGCTCAATGTGACTGCGGATGTTGCAATTCGATAATGTTTGTTTCTAGGCTAATCTGATCCGAGTGTATAACGCCAAAAGACTATTCGAGTTAAAAATATTTATACTTCACACTCACTGTGTTCAACCGTGACATCGTTGAAGTGAAAGTGAAAGAAAATGGGACGTGGCGAAAAAGAGAAGCGTGAAGTGTGAGCAGAGAGGGAAAGAAGCTCTTCAAATGAGAGAAGACGTTTGGTTTGTACGCCGCCCACCGGACCGTTCAGGAGGACACTGGGCTGCAGGTAACAAACCACATCTGCATTAAGATCGGACATTCATGTACAGCGTGATTATTAATGTGGCATAAGTCAGAAAGTCACTGATGTGGTGGCCTGCTTTCGCAAATAGGACCTGGATTTTATACAGCCAGCGACGCGCTCTCTTCATTACGTTTACCGGCACTTTGCCGGTTGCAGCTGCTCAGTTGCCTCTCAGCAAAGAACATAATCTCTGGTGTAACTGCTACAGTGGTCATTGCGATATTACTTGGAGCGTTCTCTGCTGTAATTTGGAAAAATCCTAAACAGGAAGAGGAACTGGAATTGGAGACCGTGTACATCAATGCCTGTGGTGGTGATTGGGTCATTAAACTAATGCAGTGAACATGTCCGACCACAGTGTGTCCGTGCGTTTGTGTGTAGTGTGTTTGCGGTGAAGGACATGCACACCCGTGTCCTCATTGTCTCCTCTCGGGGAGCAGGTCACCCGGCCGCCGTGTCTCAGCCCGTGCTCCTCACTGATAAGCTCTGCCGGCTTTCCCCATGAATGACTGAGCAGCACGTGTGAATGTGCGAGTTAGCGAGAGAGGGATCTGAAGCCTCTCGAGACAATGTAAACACACAAGGGCAATTAAGGGAGAGCGGCCGAGTCCGATTTAATATTTACCACGCACGCCTCCAAGCAGACATAATTGTCCATTTCACGGAGCCAATCTGCAGTGTGTGTCATGGCAAATACTTGTTGAGGTGCTGTCGCATGTAAGCGATCGCTGCAAATTATGAGCTGATTATAAAATTGCTATTTACAGCACATTTAGGCATTCGTAGTTTATAGTTTGTGTTTTTTTTTAATGGCACAAACTTGGATGATTTGGTTCGACGCTCATTACGCTCACATGAAGCCATGAAAGAAAAAAAAAAAGCTGTTTGAAGGTTTACGCCGACTTTTTTCTGACTTTCCTCAACAATTGTCCCAAAAGTTTTCTGCAACTTTAATAGCTACAGTTGCACTGGCAAAAACTGAGACGTTATATATCCGCTGGCAGACAGCTCCCATCTGCAGCCAACACATTTCTGACATCTGTTGAGAGTGACAAGCGTGAGACCTGATATTTGTTGATCTAATGACTAACTCTCGCCAGTTAATGGGAAGGTTTTTCTGCTTCTTATCAGCCCAGCAGAGATGGACTAACACGGATGGAAATTATCTCACACATTACCGCCACAAACAGGGTTGTTATGAGTGTCATATTAGTCTCTTAGTCACGCGGCTTGATGCTGGAGTTAATGAGGCAGTGATGGGCAGTAGGACGGGCAGCACAGAGTCCTGCTCAGGTGTCGCACAGTGCAGCAAAATAAATTCTAGTTATCAGTCTCTGTTTGTCCAATCACTCTACATTTATATTTAGTCATTTGGCTCATGCTTTTCTCAGCGACATGCAGAACACACACACACACACACACACACAAAAACCAAGTGAGCTTTACTGACCACATCTCCTGCGTCAGGGCACTTTGACACATGAACTGGGGGAGCAGGGGATCGCACCACTAACCCTGCGATTACCAGACAACCCACTTAACCTCCTGAGACACATACCCCTCGCTCTCAGTATAAAGCACGCAGCCACACAAACGGGGAAAAGGCGACGGCTGCATCTCTAATCCTGTAGAATCGGCAGCAGGAGGGAAAAGCCTTGTGACGGCACTGTTGGATAGAGAAAGCCTGCCTGCAGCGATCTCTCAGCTTTTGGATACACTCTGCTAGTAGAAAAATCACGGAGCCACAAACACTATGTGTGCACACATATGCCCGAAACCAGACACGTGTGCACACACACACACACACACACACAGGCGCTTTTTGGGTTTCAATATTCTCTGCTTGCTGTCCCCACCTGGATGCTCAAGCAGCCTGAGGAGCATGGAAAAGAAAGGCAGCGAGCGGTGAAAAGCATTTGACTCACTGTGGGAGAGGGTGACAGAGCTCCTGTGCACCTGACACGGACCCAGTGTGTGCTGGGTCCGTGTCAGGTGCGCACACACACACACACACACACACAGCGGCACGCGAGCAAACAGCACGATCTGGCTAAAGCTGCATTGCAGTGCAACTATTCCTTGAAAATTGTTCAGTAAAAATCCAAAATGCGCTCCAATAAATGTGTGTGTGGCGCTAATGATGTGCAGAAAATGACACAAATGAACACAGAGCAGACTGAGTGACACCGCGTGCACCCACCTGTGCTTGTTGTGGCTTTAATTGCTCACTGGCAGTTAAATCCAGGTCTGTGAACTGTGCAGTCAGTCCTGTCTCACATGGCGCCTGTTTGTTGGGTAAGTATGAGCACGTCCTGTCGTACTCCTGCTGCCTCTTTACAGCTCACTGAGAAGAGCCACAAAGCCTTAATACGCCTTGTGTGAGTAGTTAAAGTATATTCCAGGTGATGACCAAGCAGGAAAGTTGTGAAATATCCTTTCTCGAAATATTCACTGTATATTTGGGCCATACTACTGAGAAGTGTGTCGCTTTTACAATCAGCTGCTGACAAAACTACGAGCCAATTTCCACATCTCGGTGAATAGTGTGAAACACAGAAAATGCCAAGTGTCCCTGCTGGCAAACTACTCACTACTATGTTGATCCTTTCCATTTTGTAGGCGACACACTCACATGTCAGAACAACCTGACTGCACACCAGGGCCGACTGTGGCGCAGGAGGCAGCGCGGCCGTCAACCAATCCTACAGTTGCTGGTTTGATGCCCGGCTCCTCCAGTCACATGTCAAATTGTCCCTCAAAGCAAGACACTGAAGCCCCCCTAGATGCATAGCAGCTCCCCCATCAGTGCGCGTGTTTGGGTGTGTGTGTGTGTGTGTGTGTGTGTGTGTGTGTGTGTGTTATATAAGTGCAGACCATCTACCTTTTACAATGGCAGACCTGTAAAGTCTCATTCATTTGAACAGGGTGGACAAAACATCAGAAGTCCCTCGTAATATAATAGTAATATAACTCCACTACGACTCATATGAAAAATGCTTATGTCATTGAGTAAGGTTTTATTTTTGAATCAGCCCCAAAGGAAGAGACATTTTACTAAATTTGGCTCATCCCTTCATCGCCCAAAGAAAAGTATAGCCAGAAACAGTTTCCCAGGTAACCGCAGGACGAGGACAGAAAAGACGTAAGGAGAGATGAGGAGGGGAAATGACGAGTGACGCGCGTGAGAGGAAAGGAAGAAACAAAGACCGATAAGAGGAAGAAGCAATATTTGAAACTTAATAGGGACATTCAATAATGCAAAGAAAAGCCGGCATGATTTATGGTAATTCAGCAAGGTAACCTTCACCGAAAGTCATTCTAACCTTGCGTCTCTCACACGGAGCTGGGACATTCTCATTCCTGCGCGAGAGGATCGTATTCAACAGAGCAATTCACAGGAAGTCAATCTGTTCTTTCCATCGTCTGCGTGATGAAAACCCGGTTCGCCTCTAAAAGCTTGCGGTGTTCGGCTTTTACCCTCTCATCCTTTCACGCTCTCACTATTGCTCTCTTTCAGCATCTCCCTGCGTCTCCGACTAGGGATGGAAGGGTGCGGGCTGGAGAGAGAAAGCAAAGTGCTCTTTTCTCTGTGCCATTTCATCCAATTTCTACTTTGCACTGGTGCAGATGGATCCTCCAAAAGTCAGAAAAGCCTCGCTCACAGTGATTCTTGGAGGAAACTACTTTTGACTGTGTGTTCACCAATGGACATGCATGATCCCACTGTCCATCTGACCCTTGGACGAAGGCGAGTTGCACATAATAAAATGTGGGACGTTTAAATGTGCAACCTGTTGTTGAAGATTCAATTTTTCACATCAGTTACATCGAACCTTATGATAGTGTTTCCACCCAGCTTTTGCCTCCCCTTCCCAAACCCACCTCCACACATCTCTTGTGCCATTAACACTAATAAAAGTGCCACAATTCTTAGTAAATGAAGAGAGTGATGTTTTTCATGACGGCTCTGTGGCTTGATGTGAGTTTAATGGGCTCGTAAACGTTGCAGTAAATACTTGAATAAAAGTAGCTTCTCACAGAGTCCTTGAAAAAAAAAAAAACGATGCAGAATTTGTTTCACAAACTGTTCTGTCGATGACATTAAAACAAGGTTCATTAAAAGTTATTAAGCAGCTCTTTCCATCGTAGTCCATATTGGACATATTGCTTATACCATCTGTTGGCATCGAAAAGAAGTGATTCAGACATGTGTTTTATATTTGTGAGATTTCATGAGGTTAGGAGAAGGTGCAGTTGTTTTAAGAAGCAGGATGGGAAGAAAATACGACATTAAAGCTGAAGTTTCACAAAGCTAGAATATTTTTATTTTCCTTCCACTATTACAGCACAAATGTTAGACAAAAGTTACATAGTCCAGCTACAGAAATCGTATTTCCAGCTGTTTTTGATCTGTTTACACAGAACTAACGGCAAATTACTGGAGAAATCCTGGATTTTTATACAGTAAAATAGTTGAAATGATGTTTTTCTGTATTGTTTATCTTACATATACAATCCCTGGCAGGATGCACCGAATATTCAGCATGAAATGGAAATATAATTAACAAAATAACTACATAAATTTAAAGTTTTCATGCACATCACAACTAAGGGGTTTTACTTTAAACGGTTAAACTGCAAGTTAAAAAAGCCCAAATTTCAAATTAAAGAGGATTGAATTCCTTTCACAGCTTAATCGGCCTCATCTTTTGCAAAGGAGCCAACAAATGGACGACGGCAGACTTGATTACGCGGCGCACTTCCACCGCAGTGAACACGGTGAGATCCTGCGAGCGGCCGCCTGTTGTGTCTCGCTGCGTTGCAGCTTTCCAAAGTGCCTTCGGGAGGGGAGCAGAGGGCGCAGTAACACCTGGAGCGTGTTTGGCTCTTTAACAGCCCAAGAACATCTACATAAAACTCCAATTACACACACTCATAAAAACACACACAGACCGCGATATATCACCACCTCTAAACTAGATTGATGAGGACTAGAAAGGTAGGCATATTTCAAAAAGAGCCGCCTGGAAACAGAACGCATCAAACTTTGCCCCCCAGCAATTCTTGACTTGTTGTAATTAGAAGGCAACATTAATGCTATATTAATGAGCATCAGCACACACACACACACACACACACACACACACACAGAGAGAGAGAGAGAGAGAGAGCAGAGAGCAGAGGGGGCCAGAGTGGAGTTAAATCATGACGTCAAATTTATGTCCCGGCCATATTTACTGCTTTAATAAGAGTTGTGTAAGCAAAGAGAAGTGCTGGAGGGCACAGAGCCTATGTCAGCAGATATTCAAACACACACACCCCTGAACGCTTTGACACACACGTCCTTGTCAACGTGACCTGTTTTACATATCAGTCTCTTCAACCAAGCGGCAGCCATTTCAATCGTCCGCCTTTATGCCGACGCCATATTTACACATGACAGGCGCGTGAACGTGTGCGCGCACAAACTCTCCCTCTGCCCGACCAACTGCAGGGGTCATCCTAGCCACGGGTGAAAATGCTGCGCGTGTGCGCGTGACTGCGAATGAGCGTGAGAGCAACAGGAGATTAAGAGATGCGAGAAAAACAAAAGAGGAAGAAAAGACAAGAGACGGTAAAGGGGGGAATGGAGGACAAGTGAGGAAAATGGACAGATCTAATTAAATACTACTCAGACAGGAGCTCCCCGCAGAGCGGCTCCCTGACAAATGTGCTCCGACTCTATCTCCATTGTAAACAAAGCCTTATATCAATATCGCTCTCATCCTCCCTTTTAACTCGCTGGATTATTCACACCTGCCTGCACACAAGGACAGGAACGCACATCCAAACATACGGCAGCCCGTGTCCCACACCGCCGTCCATGTAGCTCATCTCTAAGCGTGAAACGGTTCGTTTGAGAGCACTGGTGGAGGAGGTGGTGGTGGTGATGGTGGTGGTGGTGCGGGGCAATCACGGCGAGCAGCTGGCCACCGCGGCAGCTTGCGGGGCTCAGGGACAGGCTGTGGTATTTGACTGCTGGGTCTTGGTGGGAGGATGGAGAATGGAGGCTATGGGAGGGGGGAGAGATAAAAGCCCGCCGATAAAAGCCGTGGGCACGGAGCAGGGCTGGGTGCAGAATGTCAATCAGCCCGTGGTACAGCCAGGGAGAAGAAAGACGGGGCCTGTGGCGTGTTTGCGTGTGTGTTATAGCTGCTAAATGCAGTGCCTGCAGTAGATGGGAGGCTTGATCGTGTCCTGTCACAGCGTGGGGAAAACTCACAAACATCTGCGCACAAATGACGACGACAACAACATTTGAACATTTGTGAAAACATAATCGGTCCCACCGACCTGCCCAATGTTTTCTCTTCTCTCTCCACTTTCCACTCACCCCGACCGGTAAAGGCAGATGTCCGTCCACCCTGAGCCTGGTTCTGCTGGAGGTTTCTTCCGTTAAAGGGAGTTTTTCCTCCACTGTTGCCTATAGATGCTCAATGGGGATTTGTTGGGTTTTCTCTAAATGTCTGTATAGTCTTGACTCTATTAAGTAAAATGCTTTGAGATGACTTTGTTGTAAATTGGTGAATTGAATTGAAAAAAAATAATTACACACAAAACTGCTTCCGAGACAGATTTGTGTTTCTGTCAGAGGGACTAAGGTCAAATAATCCAAATGCACATCTGCCGGGGTCTTGTCTCCAGCATGCTGGGAAAAGGCCTGCGACCCCACAGCTAATGAGCAACGTAACTGCATCTGGAAAGAGGCTGCTGTGTGGAGATTTATCATTTTTAATAGCTGAAGCCAGCCAGCTTTGTTTTCAGGTTGCCCATCTGTCCATTCCACTTTCGTCCATGTGATATCTCAGGAACACTTTCGTTGAAGGTCTTCAAATTATGCACAAACATCCACTTGGACACAACAATGAACCGGTTAGATTTTGGCACAAAGGTGAACTTATTTGAATAGGATCCTCAGAGACGTGGCGTGTCAACTGCAACTAGACTGATTCACAGGGACATACAACAACAAGGCAGCGATTCTAAATGTTTCCAAATGAGTAAAAATGAAATTACATCTGTTTAGCCATTCTGGGTGATCGCTCTCTCTCCAAGTACAAAAGTCATTAAAGAAATTTAATGTGACAGGCCGAATGAAAGCTGGACAGGTTTCCAGTCTGTCTCAGGGCCAGCACAGAGAGACATTCACAGACAGACATGCAGTCACATTTGGAGACAGTTTAGAGTCACAAATTAGCCTCACATGTCATGTATGTCTTACCCAAACTTTGCTAACCACTCCACCACCGTGCCGCCCCACTTCGAACCACATTTTGCAATTTGACGAAAAAACACTGACAAAACCCCGATTCAGCGTTGTCTCCCTGCTCCATCATCTTAAAGCTAAATAAAGTGTGAAAATGCTTATTTTATCCTGTCAGACGTGGGCCTTTTAGGCTCCACAATCCATTTGTTCCAACCAATCAAACAAGTTGCGAGACAAGCCAACGCGTTTTATGGAGAGAGACTAGTTTCCACAGATTACCAAACAAACACTTTGGCATTCATGTTCATTTCTGACCTTCAGATGTGCATGAAAGACAAAACAAGCTCAGTTATCGGTGCTGTCTCTCACTTTTGAAAGTAAAGGATCCTTTAAAGTTGTGTTTGGTTCAGATGTTGGAGTTTTACAAGTGTTAAATAAATGTTTCTGATGTTTCGGTGATTGGATTTATCTCATGCCTTCATTTACGCTGCAGCAGCAGTTCAGTGTTTTTTCAAGCTGAAATGAGTAGACGAGCTTAAATTATTACGATCACTGGGAAGTTTTTATTTACACATGCTTCTTTGTGAGGTCACTGATTGACATGATGCCTAATCCCAACACAGGAAGCCCAACACTCACCCAAACCTAAGCCGAAGTCTGACTTCATGTTCTAAAAACTTGTCATTGAAAGTCAGAAATGTCCTCAGCATCCTGTGGCATTCACAAAGATGATTATTCAAGTACACACACACACACACACACAATGCATTGACCAAAAAACCATTTACCAGTCTGAAAGCATACTCGATAGCCGTGAAGATAAATGTCAGCCAGCAACCCTCTGTCCCACCGGACAGGGTGGACAGGAAGTTGAAGAGGAACGGAGAAGGACAAGAGGGAGGTCTGACCTGTGGCTAGCTGCTCTCGGGAGGGTCACGGTGACAGACGGCATGAGCGAGGGAACGAGAGGGTAAAAGGCAGAGATGGATGGGAGGCTGGTAAGTAATTTCTCCTTGACATCGGGATGGTCAGGGTGCCTGACTTAGAAAAGCCTGTGCAAGAGACACATCACACAGCGTGATAATATTCTCTGGATCCCAGAGACCATGTCACAGCGTCTGCTTTACCTGGATGCCCTAAAGGGGAGAAACCTCCAGCTCAGAGACAAACAGTGCAGTCCAGTCGAGCTGAGACCAGGAACTGATTTGGTTTTATTTGCATGTGTGGTGGATGTATTTGCTGCAGCGGACCAACAAGTTCTTAGGGGAAAAACACATTCTTTGGAAGTAAATGACAGCAGGATATTCGTTAATGTTCGAGAGCGTGACGGGTAGCAGCAAACTGTGCAGCAACACTCTTGTCTTCCCTCCATCGTTCTGTTCGTCTCTCTGTGAATCAATGGCCTCCGCCGCAGCTCTGTCAAAGTCCGAGCGGAGAAAATTAAATCAGACGCGAATGGAACGGACAGCAGTGCCCAGCCTGGTTAAAGGTTAGACGAAAAAGCTACAACGTCTGATCCACCCACCTAGATTTCTGGGCAGAGTAACGCAGCCAGACAAGTGAGTAGACAGAAAGGCCAATAGTTGGACTAATCTCTCTTTAACATTCTGTCGGACTTTGTAGGCTGGGAATAAAGAAGAAATCCGATAACTACCTTTATATTACAACGGCCTCCTGCTTACAATCCCCAGTACAATTGCAGGATGTCTCCGTAAAGTATGGATTAACATTTGCACCAAAGTTTCATTCTTTTGACTAACCCCGACAGAAAACACTGCTTGAACCATCAGACATCCACCGACTAAGCTCAGATAAGACGATCCCATTCGTCAGCGCGGCGTTAAGAGAACCGGGTCCAGAACCGAGCCGTAAGTCCGAGTAACAGACCCAGGCGGAGCAGAGAGTACACCTTTAATGCTGCGATAAGATGTCAGTTTGTTGCACGTCTCAGCTTGTTAATTCAGAATCGAGGTGTCTGGAATGAACCGGATCACGAGTACAAAGGGGAATCTGCGCAGCGTCACTGATGAATGTTTCTGACAAAAAGCAAAAATACTCTCATCACGCCCTCTTATTTTCCCCTGTACTGTCTTTGCCTCACTCCCTTATCTTTGTCTGACATCTTGAGATGGAAATAAGAGAGAGAGGCAGAAACAACATATGGGCAAAATACTTTTCATATTACCTGGGTTTCTGAAGGCAATTTGAACTCTAGACTTCAGATGTGTGAACGATATATTATATTCCCTTTCATACATCATCTTGTGTGTGTGTGTGTTATTTTATATGCTTTGCTGACGCTACGACAGCTTGTTTACTGCTTACTTACTCCAGCTTCTACATATTCTTCTTCCCTTTTAAAGTCTGCGTGAGATTCCTGCTTACCTGCGCTAAATAGGAACAACTGCAGATTTTTTTTCAACTCGCAAAGAAAACAGAAGTACAAACAAATCTGCGGGTTAGGAGCACATCATGAAGCTGATGCGGACTGTAGGAAAAAAACACTGCTGAATGAGACGATGTGTGAAGAAACGTGGATTTTCTTTGTATTTGAAGGGCTCTGCCATGGGCTGATCTTAAAACGCTTAACAATAGTTTCAATGTTCGGCCGTTGAGGTTTCAGCTTATTATGCGAATTATTATGAAAGACAAGCACAGCCATAAGCCATAACCTCCAGCTCAGAAGCTGCTACTTCCTCTTACACCGGGCAGCTGCATTAAAGATGAGCCGCCTCACGCGTCTCAACACTCAGACTAACTTGCCGAGGCTTTGTCTCGTCTTGGGGTGTAAAGAACCAACGTGCAACAACTCTTAGAGAGAGACGCGGAGAGAGACGGAGTGTAGCGGACTCCATTTAGAAAGCAAACAAGCTGTTCGCAGCTTCGTCATCTATAATGCAGAGGAGAAAGCCCCAGTGTTCCAGCAGCAGCAAGGATGTACTGATGTCATACTGCGCACATACCTTCATGTGGGAAAGTAGGTGGTGTGCATGCATATTGAGTCTGTGCAGCCTTTCCAGCGTCCGCGAGTTTGAATTCGTATCTGTATTGGTGTGTTTCGCGTCTTTATATAGGATGTATGGGAAAATCAATAGCTCTGCTCACACACACACACACACACACACACACACAGATATACTATGACAGAGGGGCTTTGGAGGCAGGAAGGAGAGTCTGATGTAATGCAGCTTCAAACACTTGGAGGGATCAGAAGGAACATCACACACTGTCACAAAAAACACAAACCCTCTTTCCAACTTTCATTCTGCGAGACAGATTACTGAGGGAAACCGGCTCTGGGAGAGAATGAAAGGAAGGAAAGAGACAATGCAGGTGAGGAGAAAACACACAGGGATAGAAAAAATATAAGGGAAATCTGTGTTTTGTATTCTATAAGTGAGGCAGAGCCAAATAAAACTGACAAGCACGGCAAAAAGACAACTATCATTACACACGGGGGGGTAAGAAACGCAGAGCGTTGTTTCGTCCGCATGAAGGATTATTCTTGAGGCTGGAGTTTTGCTGGGGACAGGGCGGCATTAAGCGTTCCCAGTTTGCAGAGTTCTCACCAGATTTAGCTGCTGTGCCAGACGACTGTGTGCCGTCTGGGAGATAAGGAGCTAAATATAACCCGCACAGATCCTCTACACATGCTCGTGGAGCCACCAGCCCTGCTGTCACCGATGCACACACGCTCCTTCCAACGGGCGAAACAACCATCTTCATTTAGCTCAAGAGTGTTTGGCAACGCAGCCACACTTTAGTTTTTTTTTTTTTTGTCCTAAACCTCACTCATGCTCTCGGTCATCCGCTGATGCTGACGATGCGGGTCAGTATTCATGCCATCACTACAATCACCAAGCAGAACATGGTCATCGTTGCTTAATTTTACAACGCAGTCGTCGTTCAGCCACCACATTTTGCAAAAATGTTAAACTATTCCTGTAAGGACTGACTTTGAATTGCAGCCTGTTACTATTTATGGAACAAGCTCCGCAGTCTCACCTCTAAAACAACTGAAAATGAGCTCGACTCAGATCCTTTTGTCTTTGCATCCTTCACATTCCTTGTTTTACCTTTTGAGCTAATCTCGATGCACTAGTTTCATTTTTAGGTGGTGAAACACTGTGGGAAACTCGCAGTAGGTGTAAGACATTGGATTGAGGTGATCGTGAAGAGGTCCAAGAGACGGAAATGAAATAATTTAGGAGATTGCAGGTTAACGAGGAGGTAATTGGTGCTTTTGTTCATGCAGACTTGAAAGCATTGAAATTCAGACTCCATTTGAACACAGAACAGGTCTGATCCCTTCACACTAGCAGAGGCTGCAAAAGTGGGTCTAGCTGTCTGTGTGAATGTGTGTGATCCATATATCAGTATTCTGACCTTGTCCAGCAATGCCACTGTGAAAGGTGTGTGAGGCGGCCAAAATGATTTAATAAGGTCTCATACTGTTTTTTATTTTTTTTTTTTTTTGAAGTGTGAAGAGACAGAGAAAAAAAAAATCATAGAATAAAGCGAAAAGCAGATACAGAGAGAAAGAGTGAAATGGATATTGGAAAATCAAGTGCATGCACTGAGGAAATGTAAATCTCAAGTGTGTCATGCAACGTCAAGCAAATCTCTAATGGTTTAATAAAAGCCGGAGTTATTGTAGGTTACGTTTCATTGTTTTACATGTGCAGATGTCGGTTTTGTTAAACAATTATGTCTTTTTCGTACCAAGCTGCTTTAAACTCTTTGATTTCACACGAGTCGAGAAACTATACGGAGTGAGGCTAAAAGAAAATCTATATTTATATTCCTCACACACCAAGGAACAAAGCACTGTACATTTGAGGTGACAGACAAGCCAATTAGCAGTCAACACGCGGAGTCAGAGAAGAGCGAGCGAGGATGTAAAAAAATACAGAGGCTGTAAGATGAGAGATAATTAAAACGGAGCATATAAGCCCAGTAATTCTTCCTGCACTTCTTTTACTTTAAACTGACTTTCTCCACTTGTGCACCACATGTAGAGATGGTTAATCACCGCGCCAATTAAAGGAGGGAAAATTTACTTCTTCAAGTGAACTGACTGTCTTCACTGGTGAGTAAATAAAACTCAGACGTCAGAGAATAAATGTGGATCCCCAGAAAGCCATCCGGGGTTAGTAATTAGCTGCTATGGTGCTGCCGTCACACGCCATTTAATTAGGGGGACATGCTCCCATTTTTACCTCACTTAAAAAAGGCTCCGCGTGGCCATAAATCAGTAAAACCTAAATTATTTTACGAGTCATTTTTCTTCCTGAAAGCTGCATATTACGCTTTTAAAAATTCATATCTCCATTCTTCACCTAAGCTTTTTATCTCCAAGCAAGTCGGAGCCAACTTCTTGTTCAGTACATATGATGCGTCATGTTCGTTTGTGTCTGTTTGTGCAGAAAAAAATTGGTAATCCACAGTTTTGTTGTCATTGCATTCATGCTCAACATGCAGGACTTTGCAGGGATTTAGCTCTTTGTTTCTTATTGGCGCAAACCGTCATCCTAATCTGTTTTCATCTCTTGACACTTAACACAACTTTACATTTGCCCTACTGTACACTCTATTATGATCTTAAAAGTAGAAATGCATATTCAGTTTACTTTAACTTTGAAAAATGACAAAATAAACAATCAGATCTTTACGGAATAACTCATACAGTCAACTTTAAAGATAGAAAAAATATTTTAAAAAGCAGAGAAAATACTGAAACTAAATGGTTTTATTATTTCTGCCCTAAAATTTTTTTTTTCAGAATTATTATTTAAGAACATTTCAACCATTTCTTAAACATTCTATATAGATACTTTTTTGCCAGAGACACAAGCCTGGGCTCATTCTCCAGCTGTCATAGCAGAAACACTCCAACAGCTAATGCCAGTGTGGCCTCATTGTTCCCTTCCTCTCGCTCTCGCTCTGCCTCTCCCATCACCATCATCATCGTGGTATCCGGGGTTTACTACCTATTCTGCTCTGGCACTCTGTAGCAGGAAATAACATCTGCTAAATGACTGCAGGATGAACATTTGGAGTGGATGCATGATATCATTTTTCAGACTAAATGTTTTACTGTAAACATTATCGTAAAGCTCCCTCCCTCACGCGCAGAGTGTTTCCTGTTTGCCATTACTGATCAGATCTTTTGGAAACTGTGCCACAAAGAGGATTACAGAGTTATTTCTGTTGCAATGGTTTATTCTAAACAATTAGTGACAAACGCCTGATCCAGAAATTAAAAATGTCGGGGATTATCCATCTCAGCCATTAATAGTATTAGTATTGTCACACTACTGTCCTACTGGTGTTTTTCCTTCCACTGATTTTCCAGTTCCGCAGCCTGTCTACACGACAGCTTTTTTTTTTACTAATGTGATTAAAACCTATACCGATAATTTTTTATATTATGTATGTTATATAAAAATATGTGTTTTAATTTCAGCCACAGGGACAGTACAGTGTGTCACCTTTTTCTTTTTTATGTAGGTTAGTCAAACCTTGACTGTTCAATGGAAATGTGTCTACTCCTCAGCAGCAATAACATTATTAATTTTTACACCATTTGAAGTAAGTCAAATAGACTGACATTACTTAAACATACAAGACCTCTAGTAGGAATTAGTAGTAGTTCAACCGAAAAATGTAATTAATGTTTCCATTTGAATAAATTTTATTACACTAAGGCAACATTTAAATTATGGGCTAAAGTGACTCCTCTGAAAACAAAACCATATCCGATTTATTTTTCCAAACTTGATCCTAGTTTTGATTCATATCCAATCTCTGAGAATGCGAACACTGTGAGAATAGTCAGGCCACACACCAGACAACCACAATCTAAAGTGTACCATAAATAAAGTTTATGGTAGGTGAGCGCTCGCTCACTGTATGGCTGCATTACTGCCAGTGCAGCATCGATGTGTCAATCATTTTCCCTCAGCTAAGATACCTGAACTCATTCACTCTGCAGAGCAGTCGGACCCCAGGACAAAGTTTCTGCAGCATCAGACAGGAAATGCTAACTATTTCAGGGATGGGCCAACAACAAGCAAAGCAATGCCGCCATGTTTAGCCGATATAATTAGTCCTTTTAACACAACAAGGACACTGGATTAAAATGAAACGCTGAAAGTATGAGTTAAAAAAGTTTTATGAGAGCAGATGAAACGGTGGGACGCAGACACTTTAAACAAAAACAAGCTCAGAAGGTTAATTCCGGGAGGCTCAGGCTCCTACTGCTTGTTTAGCTCGTCCCAGACAGCAGTAAATCATCCCTCTTAATTTCCCTAAACATTTCCATCATTAGTATGTCGGCAAACTAAATAATTACACAAACAAATGAAGGTGAAAAGCTGCTGGGTCTGCTTGCACAGGTGTAGCACACTGTAGCAGTTTGAACAAACAGCTTAAGAACAACGGGAAAGCGGGAATTATGGGATTACAAATAGATTATAAAGAGACAATTTTAAAGTCTCCGACGAGGTCATGAGGTAATGTGTTGCTCGCCACGGCTTTCAGAAGCACCGTTTTAAAACGCTTCGGACGAACTGGAGCCCGGTGAAGATTACACAACTGCAGCGGAGATTGACAGTTCTCACCTTTCTGGCTGAGTTTTTACAATATGCTCGGGACTGTGATTGACGGGCTCGAGGGGCTGCAGGACATCATTTGCATAAGTAAATAGCATCCTGAGCAAGTTCACTGTTACCATGGTGACGATAGAAGATTATGAGAATACTTTGGGCCAGTGTTTAAACTGCTGGAGGGACAACTAGACAGGTGCTCTGTACGTGGGCGCACATCACACACACACACACACACACACACACACACACACACGCGCCTATACAGTACCTTTACAGTTGGCGCAGATTCACATGCAAATGCAAGTGCTTTCACAGTGACTTCAAAGATTCAACGAGCTATTATAGACAAAGGCACAACTTCAAAGCAAAGGCTCTTGGCTGAGAGGAGTCCCCGGAACACTAAAAGCACACTCGCAGCCCACAGCACGGACACACTCTTTACACACGGGTGTGCACACATGAACTGCATTAGAGAAATGTCCAGCGTTCAGCCGACAGCAATCTCCAGTTATCTTTTCACTCCATTACTGCGTTGTCTTCTCTCCGGGACGCAGTAAAGAACAGACACTCATTACGTGCATCAAACTAGAGGACAATAGCTCCCTCCATCCCGGACTCGCAGATCAAAAAGACACGAGAAAGGGCAGACAGAGATCAAATGTGCCTGTGAGAAAACCCACCGCACACTGCAGAGCACCCACTGGCATACTCAACAAACTCCTCCAATATCTAGCTGATATATACAAATACACGTGGGAGTACAGCAGGACACATATGGAAAATTATGGATGAGCGGTTGAATGTGACCTTTGCAATAGTCAGCCTACATCTTTCAAGGTCAGATATCAACATGTGAACGAATCAATGGAGCCCTACAGCTGCAAGCTCACGAGATCCAGACCAAACCTAATGCAAACTGCCAAACTATTTAAATTCAACATTGCACAAATAACATAATGCAAAATGTTGTGACTGCATTGCCTACAAGTCCTGATTGTGAGAGTGTTGACTACAGAAATCTCAGCAAAAGCATTTGAATTTTTTTAAAAAGCCCCAAGTATCTGAATTACTGAAACACTAATTTATAGCTTTATGTGCTATAATAACCCAAAAGAATAAGAGAGAAAACTGGATGGACAGAGGGAGACAGAGAGACTCTTTTATGTTAAAATATTTTACTGATTCTAGCTGAAAAACTCCTCATGATGTGTTTTTCCTCATTTCTGGAGAAGCAGGTTGACTATGATGACAAACTCCATAGTGTGAGCAATGAGATGAAATAACCTAAACTGATGGTTCCTCCAAGTGATGTCATCTGGAGGCATTTTTCAATTAGAAGTAAAAATTCATTTTAATAAAAGGAAGTCAGGAATTGAATGGCTCTGGTTCTTAAACTAGAACCAAAAGATCAAGATTAAAATCAGTGAAGGCGTCCTTTAAAAGAATATACAACAACATCAAGTCTCCTTAAAAATTTAAAACATGGTTTGTCTCCCTGTGCACAGAATTCTGAGACAAATGTGGACTGTGATTCATGATCAGCTCATCACGGTTATCTACACGACTTTTTTTGGTTGATGTGAGTAGGACTAACAGTAGAGAGATCGTTATTGAAAGGAGACGCGTTCTGCACAGTAGCCAGGGAACCTGAAAGCCCAAGTGTACAGGAGAACGCGTGTGTTGGAAAATCCGTTTTTATTATAGGCCCATCTCTCTAAGGGCCGTGGTTATGTGACAAGCAATGAGCCGATAATCAGATCAGCAGAGAGGAGGTGGAAACCATGCGGAGACGCTTTACACACATGAGCTCAAACATATATAACGTGGGGCCTGGACTTTCAGTTTCTCCACTGGCTTCCTGAGCGTAACCTACGCGCACTTTTAATTTTCCTCACAACCCGGCGGATTACCAGTCTCCACCCACCCCCCCGCTCTCCAAGTGCACGGTATCTACAGCAGAGATGCTGTCAGATGAACATTAGAATGCCTCTGATCGGGTTAATGGACAGTAATGGGAGATGGCTGATAAACAAAAAAGAAGGAGGAGGAGGAGGAGACGGTGCAGCGAGACACACACAGAGTTAGTGATGGCTGAACTGTCAGAGTGGCTTCCTATCATGAGCAGGTCAGAGAGGAGACCCACCCTCAGCTCCTTCTCCCCCTCCTGCCGCTCTTTACATTACTCCTCCTTCCTCCAGGGATCTCATTATTCCAGGTTTAGTGGTCATGTGTATTGAGCCCATGGGACGGGCTAAAGAGGGGGGACAAGGCCTGTGTGTGTAAGTGGAAGTGGTGGGAAACAGGTGAGCGAAAAAGATAACCGAGGAGAACGTGGGGAAAAGAAAACAGAGGCTGCACGACAGGGAGAGAGAGGAGATAACTGGAGTGTGTGTGTGTGTGTGTGTGTGTGTGTAATAGAAGCATAGAGCATATAGCCTCAGGTACCAGATTGTTATTACTGCTGCAGATGGTTGGGAGATGCTTCCAGCAGATTTATGTTTCGCTATAGTCGGTGCATGTCTGTCACATCCATGTCTGCATGCAGCTATATGCTTGTTTGGTTGAAGTAATGTCGGCTAAATGGCATGTTGTCGAGATAAATAACCAATTAGAGGCTCAGGGGGAGTTTGGCAGTAAGAAACAACATCCAATCAAATCCCCGTGCAGCAGCTGTAAAGTATCGCTCATCGAAATGCCGCACGCGTCCCGCTCCAAATATTCAACCGAGTCACTCAGGATCCTGCGCTCACACGAATGGGAAGACGACTAAAATGGGCTGAAATGCTCAGTAGCCTCACACCCCGTATCCTTCCTGTATCTCCCCCCGGCTCCTGATCGAGATCTCTCTGGCCCTCTGCTCTTTTTCACTTGTCAGGTGTTCTCCATTTGTGTAATAGCTTTCATTGATTTTTTTTGAAGGGGGTCACAAGATGCTTTTAATGTGCCACTGAAAACTGGTGGTATGTTTTTATCTGTGTACATAAGCTGATGTGAGCATGTCTGCATGTGGATAATATGTGTGCGGATCTACACGCGTTATATACTACACATAGTATTAAACAATAACTAAGGCAGTGATGAAGCAGAGAAACACATGTGAATATTCTCTCTCTCTCTCTCACACCCACACAAATTTAGTTATTACCCTCATAATCCCTCTAAAAATTCCACATCTTCTCTACATGCTTTCACCCTTGGGTTTCATCGTTCTCCCTCCGCCCCCTCCTCTCGTCCTCAGCGCCATGATAAATCTCGAAGATTCCTTCCCAATGGGTTTTCCACAAAATCGATGGTTATATTGGAGGATCGCTTTCTAGCATAAGCTTTTGTGCACCGCGTGGTGTGTATCAGGTAGATGCTAGCACGGCTGGAGGCTGAAGCCAGGAGCGTGGAAGTATTTGAAGGTGCATCGAGCAGGGGTCAAGCCACTGGCTCCAAATGACTCCTGCTCGCAACGGATCAACTTCTCTCTGGAAATATGTCAATATTTTTTTTTCCAGGAGACATTATGGTCTCAATAACTTAATCTGGGCCCTCTAATGCGTTTACTGAGGGTCATTTTGGAAGTTATTGCCCCATTAATAAGATTTTAGTGCTTATAGAAGGCCTTGATATCTGCCATGCGGGCACTGATTGACAGTTTGCTCGCCTGCTCCCTTCAGCTCCAGGCCTCACTTGGTGCAAGCTTTGGTTTATATAATACTTCTCTCTCTGATAAATATTCTACCATCACTGTGGATATGAGTAGAACTTCATACGCCAGCAATGTTTTCATTAAGTTTAATGTTACTTGTTAGAGCCGATTACATCACAGGTAGAATTTCCAGGCTTTTAAATCATCAGTTTCCAAGTTTCCAAGCTGTTATCGAAAAACTTGTGTTTAGGAAGAAGCTGAAATCTCTTGGGAGCGTGTAACATAATCATTACGAAGGGGTATGCAAAGATTTGCATTTAAAATGTTATTATTCCACTATAACCTTCTTTTATATGCACTCCGTGACTCTTTTGTTACTTCTAATGAGGAAACAACAGATGCATCAGCTCAATGTAGATGAGAGTTAAGTTCGCATCCACCTACATGTAGCTTTAGTGTCAGGGGACAAAAACTTAACCCTAACGTGCAGATTCAGCTGGGACAAATGTTCTTTTATGATCAGAAACAATGAAACTGGTAACGTATATAATAGTGTAGTGTATTAATAATAATGATAATGAAGCTGGTGCAAAAGCTTGCATCCCCCGAATACATTTATTAAAATAAAATTAACCCTTTAATGTTAAATATTGTGTTGATGAAATAAATGTCTCCACTTTTGCACAACTGTTAAAGAAAGGCTCCATTAGGAGACTGATATAAGCCTGTGTTGCTGAAGTCACATTTTAGCGACTGCGTGTTCATAAGTTTAGTATGCATGAATCTGTGTGTAGGCCTGCTAGGACTGAATATTCCTGGGGAGTTTATTTTTTGCAGCAGCAATCACATTTTCATCCATAACACATACAAATGTGAGAGTTAGTGTCTCTCAGGAAGCCAGCTGAGCCTGGGCCTGTTTTGACAGTAAATAAGCTAATAGGCAAATGTCATGGCTATTAAATGAGTTAAGCCCGATCGATGTCAACTCCGAGGCTGAGGTATATAAATTCATTTCAAATGAGACACCAACTGACACCAATAAAACAAGTAATCTGTTAGCATCTGTCTGCGGAGGACTGGTGTGTGCGCTCGTGAGCGTGGATGTGCGCATCAAGAGGCAGTGGGAGGAAAAAGCGAGGGATGACACAAAGTGAGGGTGGGGAAAGGGATTAAGAGGTGGAGGCACGGATGAAGCAGTCACTCCGCTGTGTGTGAGAGTCTAGGCGTGGAGAGATGAGAGAATGATCTCCCCACGCAGACGGCAGGAATGCTTACTCCGACACTTTGCCTCCCCCGTGGGCCCCTGAAGAGGAGGGGCAAAAAGTGCAAACATGTCACAGAGACGGGAGCAGATCAATGTCCGCACAGGCGGTTCGCAAACAAACACGGCCACGGACACACGAACCGGCACCAGCACAGGTGATGAAACGCATTTGAATCCATATTTCGCACTCGGCCTTCTCTCGTTTCCTCCTTTTTCTCTCTTTTATTGACAGTCCTTCTCTTTTCTTAACTATCCATCAATGGAATCATTCCTGCAGTGATCAGGCAGCCTGGCAGCCGAGCTGGCGTCCTTCACCGTTTTCTGATTTCCAAAATAAAAGTCACTAAAGCCTCCCTGAGGGCCCATCTAAACTGCGGGACCCATTCAAGCAACAAAGTCACCAAGTAACCGGCACTCACACACTTACACAGCTGAATACAGAGCCAGCCGCACAGCTCCTCTAATAATAACCTATATTTATGTTAATAAAGAGCAGCAGAGAAATCAAGCTCGTGTCCATAACAGCTGGCGCATCTTCATCTATTCGACTTCACGTGTTCAGTGTGTCTGCTGCGTCCAAGACCTCATCTGTATTCCAAACTGCAGCCAGTCAGTTAATGGGCATCTGTCTCTGATTCACCAGGGTAAGTGGACATGCAAAATGTTAAGTTTAGCCTGGAGCTAAGCGAGAAACACGGCCCGGCCCGACTGTGAGCACGGCCTTAAACACCAATGCCGGTAACTGAAGCTGCACTGAAGGCAGCTGGATACAGAGGATGTTCAGTGGCCCGATTAGCTTAGCGTGCAGACAGGAAGTAAAAGCAAACTCTTTGTTCTCACTGTGTTTTAGCTGGACAAACATCAAAAATGACAAACACAAATGACCAAAGGGTCAGGCGTTCAATTCCTTCTCCCTCTTGGCTACGTGCCGAAGTGTCCCTGAGCAAGACAGCGAGCCCCAAGTTACTCGTAGCTGGTCAGGTGATCACCTTGGATGGCAGCAAGTGCCATCAATGTGGGTGAGGAGAAGCAACACTATGAAGCGCGTTGAATTAAAGCCGAATTCATGCGGCCATTTAAACATTTTTTTGCTTTCAGCTCATCGTTAGGTTCAGAGTCGATGACCGTGGGTTCGCATGTTGATTTGGCAAATTTCGACACAACCCTCCCCAGTTTGTAGCGCTACTTGGCACCGCACAGCTGGGGATGGGGATGGGAAGTTGGGGGTTCGACATGCGGTCGGGGAGAGGATGATGCAAACCTCCAGCCCTGTGTTCAGTGACTGCCACCCTCCATAGAAACAACATGAAACTTTAAGGATGAGCTGAATTGGATGTGAATTGTGTTCCCATTGGACAGAACCAAACTAACCATTTACCATCTCTGTCATTTTTCTTAAGCTGGTGTAAAAGTTTCCTGAATGTAAGTTTCAAACTAAACAGATGCATAGAAGAGTCAGAACCTTTTGCATCTAATTAGAGGAAACATTTCCTAACATGTAGGAAGGTTCTTTAAAGACTATTTTTATATAATGGCCAGCTGGGATTTTATATTCTCACCTGGTGTTAAAATATTTCAAAATTCTCTGAGCTTAATAATGGACGACCTAACCCTGCAATGCCAGGACAGCCAACGTACAGCAGCAGTGTGTCTCTGAGCGTGAGACCTACCGATTTACTGTTAACAGGCCAGGCACGGCCAGAGGAGGACATGTGGGGTCCTCGTCCCTCAGTCTATGAATAATACAGGTGGGTCTAGGGTCAGAGCAGGCGCGAGCCCACTATTTCTGGACATGCAACTGCATTTATGGAAGGCGCACACACGCAGAGAGAACTTGGCATTCATACAAAATAGAGTTGGATCCCGGGAGGTTTTATAGGAGCGAGTGTGGATGTTTTTCTGTGTTGGAGCAGATGAGGGAGAAAATGCTCAGTGTGTGCTGCAGTGTCTTATCGACGCCTGTGTGAGTGCGGTGTTCAGCATTACAGGACGATGAAATATGAATGAAGCGTGTTCGAACGCTCGCTGTTCTCCCTCTGCCCTCCAGGCCAACAGGAAGATCCTTCACATGAACATCTTCACACACGCGTGTGGATCTTTCCACAGTCGCGAGGACACTCACTGAGATACTGCATTCTCTGCCCTGTTACTGAAACCGTAAACCTTCACGACTAAACACCGACCCCAAACCCCCGGTCTAGCTTTAACCCTCAAGCAAAGTCCTAACCCTCACAGCTCTTTGAATTTGTTCGAACAAGACAAAAGCTCCTCACAACATACACAGAAGCACTTGTACACTCCTATGGCCTGAGAGTGAAGAATGACTGAAAGACGGCACAATAGCCCGAGGAGAGCGATCCACCGTGAGTGAGAGCAAGACGGGGACAGGAAGTGGGAAAGACAGAAAGCAAAAGAGAAGAAGTGTTTTATGGAAAATAAGACACTGGAGGTTAAAAACTGAGTTGTGGGCAGAGGTGGAGGCGAGAGTGATGCAAAGGAGTGGAGAGGCTTTGGTGGAGAACTGCATCGCCTGCCCAGTGTTACAATATTAAAAAAGCTAAGGAAGAGAGTGTTTGATCTAAGAAATAATGGTCCATATTCCGAGGAACAGAACTGCTGTGCACGCGAGTTCCAGCAAAGGAGTAAAATGTACAATATTACCCAGTGAAATGGAGAGGAGTGGTACTATAAAGCGCCCACACACCCACCCGCAGTCCAGCAATGAGACACATAACACACAATTGTCTGAGCTCTCACATTGTCTCAATAGGCAACTGGTGATCTGCATTTCCCTTGAAGGCAGTGGAAATAAAACACAGTGGAAATGAAGAGCCGAGTGGAGAAGTGTGTGTGTGTGTGTGTGTGTGTGTGTGTGAGGGGGGGGCACACTTGTCATCTTGGTTTTTAAGTTACTGTAACTCTCAAATTAGGGAGACATTTGCTGCTGTGCTAATGAACAAACTCTTTCAAGCAGAACAAACAACCTAAAAACAAAGCGCACACACAGTCTCACCAGGACAGCAGCCCATCTGTTTGCTGAGGGGATCGTGCTTTCCAGTAGCTCTGTTTAAAAAGCGAGTGGTAAAAATGCAGCCCACACACACACACACACACACTCGCACACACAGGCGCGAGTATGCAGACATGACATCATATTTTTCTGTGCTGAGTCTCTGCAAAGAGCGTGGGCAGGCGTGTGCGGGCAGCTTGTGTGTCTCAGTGTGATTACAGCACCGCGAGAGCCAACACAGACTGAGGAACCGGCACAGCAGACTCAGCTTGTGTGTCCTTGTCTGTCACTTAGAACTTGAGGCGATCTAAAGGCATCATTTCTCGCATCTCTGCCTCCTGCCTCCTTCCCCTCTGACTTTGTTTCTTCCCCCCTCCTTCTCTTCTCGTTGTTTGTTTGCTTCTCGAGCAGACAGTTTTCTCCTCTGGCTTTTGTTTGGCTGCCATGCCCTGTGAGCACTGTTTAATTCTCCCTCACGCTCCCTCGGGAGAAAGGGGGCGCGAGGGGGTGGGCGGCGGGTGAGGACAAGGGCAGAAGCACTTCATTAATCAATCAACCAGCTTTGGAAATTTACCTAATTAACGGGCTAATTACAGATCTGGGCACAGATCCAGCTGGCATCCCATCCACCTCCACCGCTACGACCCCCGCGGTCCCCCAGATGACACTGGAGGTAAACACCCCTCCCTCGTTCCCTCCTTTGCGGCCTCCTTCATTAGTCTACGCACCCATGCATCCACTCACCCTTTCTTTTGCGATTGTCTGCTGAACAACAGATCAAACCTCATAACTCACAGGCAGATTTTTAAAGAAAATAAATCACAGATCTCCCACCAGCTGCAATTAGCTCGTGTCGCACCATATGGTTGTTTCTTCTCGAGTCTTACCTCAGACACGTTGGTGGTCGTTATAGGGTCCTGCAGGGTCTCTGACGGCACCGTCTCACTCTGGTGATGGCTGATGCCGTTCTCGCCTGGCCCCTGACCGCTCACTCTGCGGGACAAGCTTGCGCGCCATGCACGCTGGATCCTTGAAAAATACGGAGACAAAAGGTGTTTGTCAGGGACATTAATGTTGTAACCGAGGCTGAACTGCAGTCAAGTCATTTGGGACACAGCAGGGGCATTTGGGGGCATTTGGGGCAGTAGGTATGATGGACAACAGTGACAAATAAAGTTTACCAAGTGCAAACTTTAATGGTGCAAGTACAAAACATAAGGAATAAAATCACCTACAATTTCAAAGAAGCATCTGATCGTAAATGTTTGGTTCCAAGCATATTCGTTGCTGAACTATTGGAGGCTAAGTGTGATATGAGGTATGATATTCTTAGATTTCTTGACTCTGATGGCCTGAATCAGAGATCTATCCATCCATTTAGCTCTCGTCCTCTGGAAACACACTTTTCCCCGATACACATTTCCTCTTTAAATCCTGCTCGCACGTTCACTCGACCGCCCCTCGCCTCTTTCACCCTTGTTCTCAGCCTCCACACCTGCTTCCTCCGTCTCTCACTTTCCACCCTCTTTCATCCCTGTAGTCGCCCCAGCACCAGGGTCCAGGATGGAGTGTAGGATCAATTACCCAGTGGAGAAACACATTCACCTCCAGTGGAGCAGGGAGACAGCTGAGCCAAATGGAACAAATTGAATTAAGCCATAACTCCTAGCTTCTAAACCAATACCTCTCCCTCCTCCCTCTTACTTTCTCCACTTCCATTCTCTTTTTCTGCCTATTCTATCTCTCTATCCCCCCTCTGTCCACGCTTCACGTCCCTCCACCTTTTCTATATGTTTAACTTGACATTTTTCCCCCTCTCCCGCTCACCTTTCTTTGCCCCAATCATGTTACCTGTGCACAGAAACACTGGCTCTCTCTTCTCTGTCCTTGACTTTCTGGGAAGGTAAAGCCCGAGGGGAGAACTGTCCTTCTCTGTTACGCCTATAAAAGCACGGGCCTATGTGTAAGTAAAAGTGTGTTAGGCGGCAGTCCACAGGGGTTCTTGCACTCCGGAGTGCACTCTGACCCCATCTCTGAAACCCAGTGGAAGTGAGGATTGAATTAAAGCCAGCGTAAATTGATCTCCACCACACAACAAATAAAACGCACTTTTAAAAAGGTCACAGGCAACACGGTTGACAAAGGGAAAACGATTCAACATGTAAAAGGAAACAGAAACAAAAAAAAAAAAATCAATCATACAATCATACAAATACACAAATGAGTGAGCGAGTGATACTCACACAATAGCCTTGATGTCCAGATGCTGTTGTTGCTCGTGAAGATGAGCGCTATTGTCGTCCGCCTCCTCGCTCCTACGAGGATGACTTCTGTGACAACAACAAGATAAAGATGAAGAAAATCGTTTGGCCATAATCTACAAAAAGCAGCACATCCTGGATGTTACAAATCAATGAGGATACGTTCGAAATGATCAAATCACACTTTACTTTTATAGCCAGAGTTTTGTATATGGCAGAAGAAGGTGTTGTATGAATAGAATGGGAGTACAGCATCCTCTACGTGCTCTGAGTTTTGGGACAGCGTCTTACCTGTCCGCCTTGGGAACCGCTTGCGCCGCGCTGTGGTTGCAGTAGCGATGATACCTCTTCACTTCTTCCTGCACGGTGAAGAGCAGCAATATGTCAACAGCATTTTTCATTCTTTACGCAGAGGACGAGACACAGGAGGTGCTGCGCTCCGATAAGATACAATAATAAATCTGAGGCATTTTGTTTGTGTGTAATTGCTCCTCCACCTCCGCACGCTGCCTGTCTGGCAGAGCTGCAAAAAAACAGATGAGAACCGCTCTTTTTATCGTTCGTTTGTCTTATCTGTTTATTAACCTTTAGAGTGGCAGCATGCTGGGGTCTATTAAAATATTCATAAATAATCGTGAACATGGAGACGTGGGGGGCGAAACAACTGTTATGCTGTTGCTGATGCATAACGAGACTGTGTGGCCAACGCGGGCTGCGGGCTGGCGAGTGACGCCCATCTCAGGCAGCTGCAGGGCCACGGTTAAAGTTCAGTGGGAGCAGGCGGATGGATACTCGCTCATCTCTCTGCTGGGCGGTGGGTTAAAGTACCTATTCATGTGCTGGTGGCCACATCATCGCCTATAGCAGGAGTAATGAGAAAGGTGACCCGACTAGTGATGAACCTACAGGGGAACATCAAGTGAAGCTGTAGCTGCCCTCAGCTCTACAAAGTGTTTCAGTGTGTTCCAGCTTGGATCAGCGTCGCTGTTTCTATGATCCTCATTTCCAGCTGCAGCAAGCTGCTGTTCTGAAGGAAGAAGCTAAAGAACAGCAAACGTGCCACCACATCAAAGGAAATACCTGTTGAACATAAAGGAGCATTTAGGAGTGATAGAGTCGAGAGTCGGGAGTGAACTGTATTTACAGTAAATGACTCACGTGACTGATAGTTTATAGACAGCGTGACATAATTGCACCATCTGGAATTTACTTCATGCAAGCAAAAATTTGTGCTTTTTGACGATCTTATTTAATGCAAAAGTATGTGCTACAAAACACATTATTATATCCAGCCACAAATGTGGTGAAAGAGCATGAGATCGTAGCCCAGTTGTTTAAGATTCCGTTGCTGTCAACATATGGGATGCATGGAAATGGGCAGGTGAAAATACCTCAACACCTTTGGGAAAAGGAATCGGTGCATTGACGGGATTTGAGTAGTTTTAAAAGAACACAAAGAACAAGTGTTACATCATTCATCATACATCCCAGTGCCCATGTGTAACGCTGTGTGCCGTTGGTGTCTTAGCTGAGCAGTTCTCAGTGTTCTTCTTCTTCTGCACTCAGCCAAGCCAGCGGAGAGGAAGTGTGCTGGCAAAGGGCCAGGAAGGTTTTAAAATACAACAGTATCAACAAGTGCTGTGCTCCATTAACTGCAGACTTCATTCAGATACTTCACTTGAGCTACATCGTGCAGTTGCTGCAGATTTATCGGCCGCACGTCCATGATGGGAACCTCCCAATCCACCACATCCTGAAGATGCTCTACTGGACAGAGATGTGGTGACGGGTCGCCTCACATTCCACAGTAACAGTAAAAAATGTCTGTTCCCGACCTTTCAGACATCACAACGCTTGCTGGACATACCTTGTGTTTGTTAATTGTTTTACAGCTGCTGCCAATTTTTTTAACGGCCACCATCTTGTGGGTTTACAACCAGCTGTAAACTCTCAGGTCTCTAGAACATGATAAAATGCACTAAAAGTTGAGTGAGGGAAACAGAAATACTAAGGCAGCAATAATAAAGCAGCTGATGGCAGGAGAAATGCTAAACTTTTAGTCTCTGCTGCAGATTGGACGATGATCTAAATCAATAGCTGAATTCTTGATTGCATAAAAAACCGGGATATCAACAGAGCCCTACTCTGCTCAGCATGTAAACAGTTTAATCACATTACCTTCAATATCAAAATAAGGGTGATCAATAAGCATAAAGGCTAGGGGAGGTGAGCGTGGACAGTAATAAGCATTATGTCACTGAAAAATGAGAGAAGAAAGGAGCAGAGGAAGGAAGGGGAGAGAAAACAACAGAGCATAGCAGAAAGTCTGCTGCTCTTTAACTGATGAGTTATTAAAATCATAATTTTGCAGAGTCCTAGTTCTATCACAGTGATCGATGGCAAGCAGAGCTGAATGTCCACTTTAAAGTACACACACACACACACACACACACGAACAAAGGCTTTCATCCCTCTGGTATGTGAAAGATGGTCAGCTCTTGTGCCCTTCAGTATAGTGTGGGCTCTCAGTGAGATCATCTCACTCCCACAAACACACACACGCACACACACACACACCTGAGTGCACTAAAGAGAGTAAACACGCCTGCGTGCTTCCATACCGACACACACACACACACACACAACGTGGTCTCAGCATGCTGATTGCACTGAAACACCTGAACAAGACCGTTGGCTGCTCAACTTGCACATCAGCCTTGGGAAGCATCCAATCAGCGGAGGAGCTGCACCGGCGGTGATGCCTGTTAATCCTAACATTGGAAATCAATTTACATGCGCAATGCATAAAGGAGTAATATGGAACATTTACCCATTTGCTGGAGTTCCTGCGTACAAAAAGGGAGCGTAGGTGTTGCTGATGGGATCTTGTGATTACATGATTTGAAATGCTATTTTCTCTTAGTTTTATGGCCATGGGGTAGAACAAGCATCTTCCACTGAAAGAAAATTGACGTGTTTATGTAATTTTGCTAAAAGCATTAAATTCTATTTGACAAGAGAGAAGAAAAGCAAGAGAAAGAGAAAGAGAGAGAGAGCAGGGAGAAGACGCTCAGGTTTGAAGGTGTAAAACTGATCAACTTTTAGTCTGTTGAAGCAGAGTAAAAGAGGTTTCACAGTGATCAGATAACGCACATATTCACACCCAGGCCGCTGCAGTCACACAGCCATCGACACCAGGCTGGAGCAGGCGCTGGAAACCGACCTACAACAGCACCGAGCAGAGCAGCAGCTCCAGGGAGGCTCGACAATACAGATTCACCTCACATGTTATAAGCTGTTCATCAAATACACAGGAGGAGGAGAAGAGGATCCATTCACAACAATACAAGAACACATTTAGGAGCTGCTCAAACAAGCTCATGCTTAGCGTTTATGCTTGAAAAATGATGATTGATCCACTATCAGAATCAATGCTGATTCATTTTCTGCTGATTGTGACTGAAGTGATTATTGATGTCAGCACTAATGCACAGACTACATATAGTGCGGTGAGGGAGGGTAGGAGCAGAAATGGAGAAGGTTGGCTTATTTTAAAATGGAAAGGGAGAAGAAGACGTTCTAAGAAGTGTGGAGGTGGGCGAGATGTGACGAGCACAGATGAAGGCGGTGTGAGAGTGAGAAAATGATCGTGCAGTCTATCAAAATGCAAAATGGAACACTTGGGACTATTCCCCTGCTGCTACTATTAACCAGAGGAGAGCTGCTCTGGTTAACATATGGTGAGGGAGTGAGAGCATGTTCACACACACACACACACACACACACACACACACACACACACACACACACACACACACACACACACACACACACACACACACACACACACACACACACACACACGTGTGGCAAAGACCGAGCTCACTTATTTACACCAAAGCAGTCTTTGAAAAAGAGGCGACGGGACAGGAGGAAATGGAAATGTCTACAAGTGTATGCGGCCCGGCATGCGTCCTTGTGTGAGCTTTGGGGGGTTCCTCTGCATTCTGATTAAAAATAAAGGATGTGTGTTATTTTTTTGTACTGTGGCACTGAACCAGAGGAACACCGAGCACATACTCCACATCTCTCCGTCGGGCCCAGAGACGCCTGTCACTGTGCTGGCTCCGGTTGACACGGCTCAATTGCAGAAAGTCTGAGGGAGCTGGTGCACACCGCGCTCAGAAAAGCCCCGTCCTACTTGGGCCATAACGCACGTCTGAAATATGACACCATTCCCTGGCTCCCACTTTGTAAGTCCTTTTCTATACATTACTGGGTCTGACACCAACTGTTGGTGATCTGATGCTTTTTGCCTAATGACAGACATACCTGCAGGAACTGGGCTGCTGTTGAGCTCCAACCCAGTTCATGAAGCAGGGGTCACGTCGAGACGTTTAATTAATGAGGAGCAACAAGTGCATGAATTTAAAGATTTCACTGTCACCTATGTTTCATGCTTTACCCCATAACCTGTGACTCCCCACTCTGTGGCTTACTCTGTGTGAAATAGTTACCGACACGAGTCCATGGCTGTAAAATTCAGCTGTCTCATTGATTATGGGTTAAAAGATGCGTAGATGAATGTGTTTCTCAAGGGGTTCATGCCTCGGCAATAAATCTGAATCTCTCACACAGACCCTGCAAGAGGAGCAGCCTCTGTATCCAATAACACGCATTTCTATCCTCACTCATATTTCACACGCCAATTACGGCGAGCTCCTTCAGCAAGCTCCTCCATGTCCTCCTCGGCAGTCATAGGCAGTCTCCTATGAACCTCCTCTGACATGGCGTCTCGCAGAGTTAAGCTGGATCAGTTTGGAAATGCCTTTTTTTTCCTTTTGGCAAGTGATAATGAAATTCATGCGTCTGGCGGTGCGGCGGAAATGGATCGGATCAAATCTGGAGTCAAAATGAGAAAGTTGAAAAGGGAACATGCAACGAAAAGGAGCGTGTGCGCATGTGTTTAGGATATTGCAGACTAAGTGAGGGCTGCTTTCACAGCTCACGTGCTCAATATCCCCTGCTGCTGATAATGCGCAACACTACATCACTGGTATTAAATATTCAGAAGCTCAACCCAACCAGGTGAACCTGTGCACCGACACTCACACAAACGCACACTGCACGAGTGCTGAAGACGACTTCATGTTATTAAATCATCTCCTTTACTCTTAAAAGATTGATTTTTCCCGGTGCACGAGCTTTAGTTTCAACTTAAGGAGAAGGAGGCTACAGTATGTTCAGCGACATCCTCCTGATTTCCTGCTGAAAATAAAGTCTGTTACAACAGGAGGTGCAGTTTGCATTAAGGAGACTTTTTACGCTGATGTCATGAGAAAATCCTTTAAGTGGCCTCAACACAATATAAAAAGCACTTTCCCAAATCAGACTGAATTCAGCCAGTTGGTCCCTTTGAATGGTGAATGTAAAGCTAATGGGATTGGCAGAGTGTGTTCAAGAGTGTGTTTCACTGTCCATGGTGCTGATTTTCTCTGCAGTACATCCACATGGGAAAAGTTGACTGAAAATTATCATAATGCTTTAAAAAAAGATGCAGAGTCCTACATGTTCCCTTACTAGAGTATTTGCTGCTGTTTCAGCCTCAACTTGCTGCTTGGAAAAGAAAAAAAGAAAAAACAATTTCTCCCTCAGCAAAAAAAGGAAAGATGACGATCACCATCATCTACAGAGACATACAGAGATGCATGACGGACATGGACTGTACCTGGTTATTAATGCACAGAGCGAGGTGCTTCCGCTCCCGAGCAGCAGCCACGCTCCCGCTGCGCAGCCTCGCCTCCTCTCCCTGGAACATGTTTCTGGAAGGACACAAGTTAAAAGACAACACAACTCTCAGATCGGGAAGTGGTGCCCCGGGATCGTGAACGACCTGTACCCTCCCCTGTCCGGCTGCAGACGGCATCGTTCTGCAGGATTCCGTCCTCCATCAGAGCCTGCAGCAGCAGCAGCAGCAGCAGCGGCAGGAGCCGCCGGCTCGGATGGAGATTCTCTCTGGCCCCGAATAAACCCCTGTCCCCCCCACACGTTCGCCCGAGTCCAGCCTCTGGACGTGGCACTAACCTGTACACGCCGTTCCTCAGCATGACGAGCTGCGTGCGTCCGCTGTCCGGCGCCGATGGAGTGAAGACTTCGAGTCGGGAGCAGCCGGAGAGAGCAGACCTGGAAAATCCCCGCAGCCAATGGGAAGCTGAGCACGTGCATGTGCGCCCCCTCCCTTTTTTTTTTTAATACTGCGCGTGTGTTGACTGTCATTTAACTTTATTCACAGCCTTAATACTACACACACACACACACACACACACACACAGTATCTGAGCCCTTTGTGTCGGGCTTTTCACATGCCTCAGTGTGTTTGCTCACGGCCTAGATACGGGTCGTGATGGTTTCCATTGGGTGCACAGGTGTGTGTGTGTGTGTGTGTGTGTGTGTGTGTGTGTGTGTGTGTGTGTGTGTGTGTGTGTGTGGGGGCTGGCACGCACAGGTTGAACAAACACCCACATTTGGTGGCTCGGACATGAAGCGCACGTCAAGTTCGCTATAAGTGCGGAGACCTGCTCCATCTCTTCCCCAACACGTGTCCCACCATCCGGCCATGGAGGACTTCCCAACGTGTCCGCTGACCTCGTTCTACAAGCGGATCCTGCTGCCGGTGTCCTACGGCCTGGTGTTCGTGCTGGGCCTGGCTCTGAACGGCGCCCTGCTGTGGAGCGTGTGCGCCCGGACGCGCCGCTGGAGCAGCACGGTCACCTACATGGCCAACCTGGCCGTGGCGGATCTGCTCTACGTCCTGTCGTTGCCCCCCCTCATCATCAGCAACGCCATGGGGGACCTGTGGCCCTTCGGGAACGTCCTCTGCAAGACGGTCCGCTTCTTCTTCTTCGTCAACCTTCACTGCAGCATGCTGTTCCTCACCTGCGTCAGCGTGCACCGTTTCCTGGGAGTGCGCTTCCCCGTGGCCGCCGTGCGCCTCAGGACCCGCAGACTGGCCTTCCTGGCCTCGGGCTCGGTCTGGGTCCTGGCCGCCGCAGAGATTCTCCCGACGCTGGTCTTTGCGCACTCGGGTGAGATTCACAACATGACCGTGTGCTTCGAAATGACGAACCCCAGAGACTTCGACGTGTACTTCCCATACGGCCTGTTTCTGGCCGTAGTGGGCTTCCTGGTCCCGTTCGTCATCGTGGTCACCTGCTACTGCTCCATGATGCGGGCGCTTTACTGCCGGGCAGCGGACGGGGCGGCCCGGATGCGCCACAGGTCCCTGAGCGCCGTGTTGACGGTGTGTCTCATGTTCGTGCTGTGTTTCGTGCCTTATCACGTGGCCCGCACAGTCTACCTGTTCGTCCGGGTCTACACGCCCACAGACTGTCACCTGCTCAACGTGGTCACGGTCTCCTATAAGGTCTGGAAACCGGTGATCAGTTTCAACTGCTGCGCAAATCCTCTCTTCTACTTCTGGGCCTCCGGCCGGTACCGTCAGAGACTGCGGGCCTGGCTGTGCGCGAGGAGGCAGAGAGTCCAACCCAGCGTGTGTCTGGTGGATGGGGACAGCACCCACAGATCCGGGAGCTGAGGAGGAGCTGGAACAGGGACTTTCAGTGGACAGTAAAGACAGTAAAGATTGTCCCAACACCATCTACAAATTGTGTCAATGGCTCTTTTTATTTTAAATATAAAATCTGGATACATTCAACAGGTCAAAAGGTCCACGACTTGTGAGACATCTTTTAAATACACTATAATTTATTGTAGTGTAGATTATTACCTATAAAATCCAGAGATCAGAAAAAGCTGGTAGCACAAATACTGGCGCCCACTCAGCAATATTCGGTGGCCAGAAGTGATACTAAACACAGGAAGGATTTACTGCCCTCTGTCGTTTGCAGACGAAGATACAGATCCGTCCAATTTTATGATACAACCCCCTGGAACAATATTAATGTCTGCTGTGCCATTTCCATAAAACACCCCAAGTGTTCAAATGTGGCGCAAATTCAACATAACTGAATATAGGTCCAAAATAACCTCTATAATCATCAGAATCAACGTGAAGAAACCTAAACACAAAGAACGATAATTAGTGAGGTCAGAGTGGTTCAATATGTCGTCCAAACCCTCGTCTGAAGACACGGAAGCTTCGTCCTTTTCACCGTCCACTAGTTTGAAGCCACACAGCTCCGGCGTTGGAGGAGCAGACAGCTGGATAAAAGCCATCATTTCAGAACACTCCTGTGGGCCAGTGATGACAGATGGGTAGAGCAGTGGTCCGGGAGCTGAAAGCCGAGAGAGCAGATTAAGGAGTAAAAAAAAAACAAAGATCATTGCTACAAAAGAACTGGTACTTGTGTTTATTTGGTGTTTATTTGGTGTGGCGACCCTTAAGATGCTGGATATAAAAACTAAATAATGCCAGTGTGTGTATTCATAAGTTAATTGCATATCTGCATGTGCGCAGGAACATACCTGTGCACCCAGTCTGGAGAGGTACCGGTTGCGTAAGCCAAAAGCAGACATGGGTGACAGTCGGGCAAGCTCACCCTCTGTCAGCTTACGCTGCCGTTTAATCCTGCAGAAATAATAATGCGACCATCTTTATCATCTCCACACTAACACCAACATGAACAGATACATATAAGAGGATTAGTCATCCAGAGGCTGTTGTTAAAGGCGAAGGGTGAAAAAAGACGTACAATGACAGAGACATCCAATGCTTACAGGGTTTAATGCAACCGTTTCATGAGCAATCTGGAATCAATTGTGATTAGTTTCTACAAAATGATTTATGAGTGACTTTCCTTTAAATCCCTCCGTCTTCAATTGAACAATGGATTTTGACATTTCTTAACATAACAAATTTTTAAAAATTTAGTTACAGTTAACAGATACTGTGAGTGAAGCAAAGCCTGCACTGCTGTCAACACCACCGTGTAAATAATTAACAAGTGAGGACAGCAGCAAAACTTCTCTCTACTTTATGCTATTGACCGTCTTCTTGAGTGTGAAGTGCTTGAGAACTAGGGACTTATTTGCCCAACTGAGGTAGTGAATGTAAATCATCCACCATCTGTGACCCTGACAACAACACAGGGAGAGTAATCTGTTTCCACATTACAGGAACGATGAGAGCAAAGTGCATGAATATTTGGGGCGTAGTCACAAAAGCGAATTACCTGAGCTTGACAAACGAGCACAAAACAATCCACAGCATTATGTGGAACAAAATGTTTAAAAAAGGTCATATTACTGCAATACTGTAGATTAAATGCTGAGTATCATCACATGGGCGTGACTTTTTTCCTCACGCCTTCCTTCTTCCTTAACGTTATAATAGTATAACGTTAGGACTGGCATTTATGGACCTCCAAATGCAGAATAGAACAGATGAAAACATTTTTAAAAAATAACAAATTGATTAATAAAGATTTAAACACCATAAAGCTAAGCTCTGGGGCTGCCCATCATAAAAAGTAAATTATGCATATTATAAAAACCCCAATCCATTCAAGTCAGAAGGACGACTTGTGAATGCTGACGTATGATTTAGACATAAATGAACTGCTGAGTTGTCTATAATATGACAACATAGTCCAGCAGAATACCATTTGTTAAAAGAATCATAAAAAGGTTTCATAAGTAACTCCCATATACATAAAAACCACAGAGTTAACATACAAACCCTACATTAAGGGTTCCATTAGCATGTAGTAAAAATTAGGTATTATCTGCCATGTACAGGAGGCACCTTTACCTTGGGTGAGTCTTGTTCTCTGCTGAACAATTCAAATATTGACATTTTTTTCCAAACAATTCAAGTATCTTAATTTCTGAAACTGATGAAATGTCCTGCTGAATGTAAAACAGAGCAGAAGCTGGTAGTGATAAAGCCAGTTGAGGAGTCCAAAGTGGGGTTTGTCATTTGTCTGCATCCTGATAGGGTTGAATTCAGCCATTAAAAGAGGGAAATGTCATAGTCTGAGCCAGACAATCAGTTCTGGTTGGGAAGAGCCACAGGTGACGGCACTGGGGCGAGTCAGTACCGCAGTCCTGCCCCATGGGAGTTGAGTGACAGCTCTGGGGTGGACAGTGCAGCCTGCTGGCTCTGTCGCCCAGGACCGTGTGTGGTTTTCCTCAGTCATCATCATCATCATCTGGAAAATACCAATTACAGCACAGAGCAGAAAATGTGTTATTCAGTCAGCCATAAATATACTGACACAGATTAGATTATTTATAATAACATTTAACCTAAATTCCTGCTTATTGCGACTTTCATCAAAGAATGATAACAGAAAGTAGTTCTAACTGCCAACAAAGCTGCTGTGGTTGGTTTTAATGCTGCAAAGGCAGAAAACAAACAGATGAAGTTGGTTTCTTATCGACATGTGCCACTCGTGAATGTTACCATTAAGGAAGTAACTACGTTTTTTCTGTCATTATTAGGGCTTGGCTGTCCCGCATACGTTCTTTTGGCTCTGGAAGACGTTACTAGTAGTCAGCAACCAGCTTTGAGGGGTGGGTGAGCTGGTAAAAAAACCACTGGGAGAGTTCTATGCACTAATGAAATACATCATTTAATCTCAAAAAGACACTGAAAGGCAAACACAACAACAGGAATGACCAGCTAAACAACAACGTGCGGTTGCTCATTTGTGTAACTGTTGCTAAAGCTGCTGTGACTTGGAAGCAGTCTGCTCTACTTTGGCCAGTCCTACAACAGCTTTACTTTGCTCTGTGACCTCCACGTTCTGCACAACCCTTAAGGTAGTCAGAGTTATCCAATGACAAAGTAATGTACTACAAAACATAACGGAAGCAGACATTTTTGCTCATCTCTGATTGGTCAGTGAAGCGAGCCTTGCTTTTAGAACTTTTAGAACATACACAGAATGTTTGTTCATTAAAGTGTTAGATATTTCCTGACTGCAGTATGTTCTTACCTGTTGTTGTACTTTATTACTAGCAGGGTCACAGGACATTTTGCCATAACAGCCACTTGTGAATACATACCACCATAATCAGCTATTACATAAGTGTTGGGATGATTCATTGCCTCGTTACACTCCTGAACCTTGTAATTTAATAAAATAGGAGGTCCAGGTCAAGTCCCACTAAGACTGTATGTAATTCATGTGGTTGGAGTGTAGAACAAAGGCTCAAAGAACGAATTCACAAAAGTCACTTAACGAAGAAAACAGTGACTGTAACCGTGAGGTTGAAAGAGCCGGCTTATAAATATAAATCATTTGTCTGGATAAGGAAAAGTCCTGATGCCGATACCAGTATCGTGTCCCGATACCACCTTAACCTCCATAGCTAGGCAGAGGTGGAGAAATGTCTCTGGTTTACAGCCATTTTATTTACTTTGTGATTCTACAGTCTAGCAACTTAGCAAAAGTCATACGAGTACTCAATATCGGCAAGTACTCTAACGTAAGTACTTGTACTCATTCTGAGCAAAATTGGTATAAAAGACATCCCTATTTTTTTTTTTATCTAACAGACTGCAACAACATAGGAAATAAACCAAATGAAAAAATATCAATTCCAAAAGATTTGGAATAAATTTAACTGCTGCAGGTTCAGGTAAGAAAACATGTAGAGCAAATTGGTGCAAGAGCCCTTTCAAGTGTTCCCATCCAAAATCTGCCCATGCCACTTGATTACATGAGTGGGCTGTTCATTATGTTTCTCAGATGTCTGTCTAATTGTGGCATAAGTGGGTGGAAAAGCAGCAGTAAAGGGTCAACAATACTCACTCTGCATCTGAAGTGGCTTCTTTCTGCAGCTTGGCTCTGGTTGAGGCTGACTGGTTCAGATCTCCTCCTGTAACGAGAGAGAGAAGTGGAGAGATTCACGATTGACTGATTGAGTCTGGTGGTAAGGAGAGTGTTTTTAATCACTCTTGGGCATTTGCTTAAGAGTGACAAAATAGAGATGTGTCATGCGAAAAAAAATTTGTTTTCAAGATTTGGGGTGAAACATCTGAGTCACTGTGTGAAGGCAAAGAAGACAGGAGTGGGAGAATTGATTAAGTGGGAGAGTTTAGGTCTCCAGTTTTTTCTTACCTCTGAGATAATCAACAAAGTAGAGCATTACCACTGCCATCAGTGCAACTGCAAGAAAGAGGAAAAACAATGTGGAGAATCACTTACAAAGTCATTTCACCTCCAGAAGAGGAGTCTGAAAGACCATGATATAAGACATATGAGACAAATGTACTGACTACAAATGCAGGCACAGAAAAACACTTCCAACACCAGGTATCCTCTGGTGTCTAAGATGGCTCCTGCTGCGATGGCGATAACGGCAAGTCCCAGGTTCTGGATCGACTGCATGCTGGTGGATAAAGACAGGAGAAAAACATCGAAGTTGGTGGGGAAAAACAAGAAGCAATTGATGAATACCCCAAGCGAGCAGACTATATAAATGAAGGCCATGACGGGGTCATTAAGGGTACATACAAGCCATAGGCCGTCCCCAGCTGGTGCTCAGGCACCACGAAGGCCACCATGGGCCATAGGGCACACGCCAGTAACGAGTAGGAGACACCCAGCAGGGACTGGAAAAGAAGCAGCACACATATGTTTCAGGGTTCTCCACAGAATTCCTGGGTCCCACTCCAAAAAAAAAAAAAAAAATCTAATATCGAAAGATAAATGTGGAGCCGAAAAACAATCCATTTAGCTTCTTTTGAGGAAGAAGACAAATAGAAAAATACAACAGTGCAAAGTGTTGGGGTCCACATCAACAAATCACGTTTATGTAAGAGTACAGTGAAAAAGTTTGCAGAGATGCTTTACCATGGCAATCCACGGGTTCCAGAAGGTAAAGGCCAGCATCATGTGAGAGGCGAGCGTGGCGATTACCGCGATCATAACCCAGACCACATTCCTCCCGGTTCTATCAACCAAAAAGCCCAGAACCGGAGAAGCCGGGGCAGAGATGATGTACACAATGCTGGAAAAGACAGAGACTGTCAACACTGTGTATGATGCCAAGTTACATGTGTGTGTTTTGACTGAGACATTTCGCAGCTTTCAAATTTAATAGAAATATAGTTTGACCAGAGCTGCTTAAGAAAATCCACAGCATAAAAGGAAATTGAACAGTGTTAATGCATTCTAGCAGATTGCTCGCAGTGGCCTGCTGCGCCTCCGTTACCTGTTGACAGCTCTGGCTTCAGCTGGGGAAAAGTTGAATTTTTCAATGAAGAACACCCTGGAAAGACAAGAGACGAGAAGGTGACGGACCAACAGTGCGGAGGGTTCCTTAGCTTTCAGGTCGATGTGAGCACAGAAGAAATGGAGCCGACTCCTGCTGCAGGTAGATGTCCCGCAGCACTGATACAGTTCCGTTTTCGGACCCATTTGCATAACGTCTATTTGCTCTGTAAGCGCTGACCCTCTATGGAAAAACCTCGTCAGTTGCTAAGTGGTTTGCGAGGGCCTTTCAGTGGGCAGGTTGTGATAGCTTCAATTGGTTTCTTTCTCTGTAAACCCATTTGTCAAACCTCTGCCATTTCTGACTCCTTTCCTTTGTGCTTCGTTGACACACTATTGTGATGTTGCATTGTTAAATTTTTCCTTAGACACAGGCATTGTAATATTTTTAATGATGGTTCTCTAAGTAACTCCAAACACCACCATCCTGTGTATCAAGTGATTGGGACTCAGGGATGAACAATAATCATTTTCTAAAAATATTTTTTAATAACTGCAAAGCGTTAAGCCACTGCAAACCTATTTGTTATGAAATTCTAAAGGTTTACATCTTCATATATTATAAACGCCTCATGGATTAGTTTTATTTAGTATTGTACTGTATTTCGGGATGACAAGCTGTGACGTCATCCATCATTTTGCACTGGAGCTTCTTTGAAGCCTCTAACTGAAGTTTACAGTCCAAACCTTGTCTTTTGCAAAGAGCCAGGTTGTTCCACGTAAGAAGGTTGGGGTGTTGCCTTTGTCTTTGTTCTTCAGAAAAACGCTTGTTTATTTAAAAAAAAAAAAAAAACATTTTATCAATTTTAACAATTTTATCTTTGTCAAATGTTCAAAAACATTAAAGAGAGCCTGTGCGCCAGAGACAGAATCTAATCTCTAATATGTTTTCTACTTTGTTTGCCAAGGTAGATAAACTGTGCTGCAGTAACAGACTGGTTTTAATAATAAAGTATTTTTAAACTGTATAAAACTTTGTATAATGACAACATTCTTTGATCCTCCTTTTACTGAAACCCCTGAAACACAGCCACGGTAGAACAGCCTGTCTGGAAATGTATTATTTATTACATAAACAGAAGCTTAGTACAAGTCCAGACATTGGCAGACATCCAAGACTTCTATAAGCCCCAAAATCTTATTAATGGAAAAATAACTCTTGAATTAATTTTTCTAAAGAGGAGAGAACACGTTCTAAATGGGAATCAGCAAGAGCCAGGATTTCAATAATCAATAAGAAGCATATACAATATATTAGCAGCTCTGATCTAAAGACAAGCGTGAAAATATGTGTGCATTTAGAATGAATACCAATAACACAAACAGCAATAACGTGTTTCTGAGCATGTTATTGCATTTAGAAATCTGTGTTTGGATATCACTGTATACACTGATGCAATACTCACTGTCCCAGTCCGATAAAGGGGAAAATGGCAACGTAGTAGGCCACGCAAATGATGAAGATGAGCCATAGAGGTAAGGGGAAATCCTTCACGTCTGTCAGCTGGATCACCTCACCTGGCACGCAAGATGAGCACGCAGCAAGATCAGTTTGAGAGCATCATGTGATCTCTACAGCTGTTTAAGAGGAAAAACGTCTCTGACACAAGCAGCAGCATAAAGGCTGAACCACTCATGTCATTACAAAAAAAAAAAACTACACCACAACAAACTGCTGGAGCCAACAAACTGTCAAACAAAAATGAGAAAACTACAAGTACAAAAAAAAATGTCCATCTTAGAATACATTACCGGTTTTGCCTTGTTCCTTGTGGAGAATCTTTTCTGCTCTTTTGTCCAAAAATGCCAACACTAGGGCACAGGTTAGTGAGAACAAGCAGGTCGCAGAGGCTAAAGAAAAAAAAAAAGGCATAAATACAAATGAATGAGACAAGAAAAAAAAAAGAGGAGGAAGTGGGAAGAAAGGAAAGTAACTTTCAGGTAGCACTTTCAATTTAGTGATAAGATTATCGAGGAGTTTTAAATTAGGATAGTGCTGATTGATTCTATTACTCATGTGACCTTATCTCAAACGGTCAGATTAAGGTTTAATTCAAAGTGGTAGTGAAAACAGGCCGTCAAACATCGACGCTGCAGAAGTGGAAGCACGTTTAGAATCACTAAGAAGCAAACAAAGAAAATTACAAGAACTGACACGCTTCCTGACTCTCGTGATTCATCTGAAGCCGACAGTAGCAGTTTTAGTTCTCTATACCACTTCTCTCTGCCTTTTTTTGGCTTATTAAGTGCTATCTGAGGCCGTCAGTTACACAGGAAGGATCGTGTATCTCAGACCCAAACACAGATTCAGAACGTGAAACCTGATTCTAAAAGTTTTAAGTCACACACCCACAGCTGCAGATGATATTTACCTATCATGAGCGATGTGCCTAGCGCAGTGTATCCAGAAGAGCCAACGAGGGCTGCAGCTTTGCTGTACACCCAGCCCATGATGTTCATGTTCACTGTGCTGCCCTTGGGACAAGTGGAGCATAAACAGACTTTAGGCATCAATTCGAGGCACCAATAATGTGTATTCTGTCTGCGAACCCATTACAATCAAGAAAAGCAATAGCGTGTTAACTGCATATTCCGCTGGCAGCCTCCTTACCAGTCGGGCCATGCTCAGCTGAAGGCCGAACACCAGATTGAGCTCCTTCCCTTTGAACCAGTTCACTGCGTATGTGTTCTGGGCCACAGCCAAGGACTCTCCTCCAATACTGGCCCGAAAAGGAAAACAACAGAACATGTCAAAGTCAGCGGCCAAACCAGGACATACTGTGGGACATTAGATGCAGATAAATTCAGTTACAAATTTACCCAAACACAAAACGCCCAACTTCCATCAGCCAGAAACGATTCACCAAAGCTCCAGTAGCAAATATGATCTGTGTAGAGGTTGGAAAGTCTTATTCTGGTCCATATTGTCTTATTGGCATTCAGAAAGACACAAAGCAATATGAAAGTCAACTTTGCTTTTGCGTCTCGATTTTAAAGTTAACCTACCTGTCCAATACAGACAAAGAGGGAGAAGATGATGGTTCCCATTCTAAATGTTAAATAAATGAATGGATGGATGAATAAATGGCTGAACAACATCATCAACCGCTTTGCTTTCACTTTTAGTAAACACACTGGACTCCTACACGTGTCAGATGGGACTAACTGGTCCCTTTACCTGATGCCGAACACCCGGTCAAGCAGAAACCCCCCAAAGAAGCAGAGAACCACATTGGGCCAGGAGTACCAGGCGTACAGCTGCATGAAGCTGGCAGTGTTGAGATCCAGATCCTGGCAGAGTCAGGAAGGAAACACACAGTCAACTGCATCGGTTGGAAGTTTCACTCACCAGTCTGGCGTTGACGTCCAGCTGAGCGTGTTCCTACCTGGAGGACTTGGGTTTGAAGTGCAGCCGGGTTGTCGTAACAGAAGTAGCTTCCTGAAAAACATGGACTGCATCAACGAGGACGCGTCGATTTAACTTTACTGTCACACCAGCTTTGTTAAAGTCACATTAGCCGCTCCACAACAAGCCACTCACCGAACCCCAGGAAGCACATGAAGACCAGGACCACGACCCGGTGCAGCAGGTGGCTCGGGTCGCAGATGGGCGGCAGCGGCCTGCCGGATCCGCCGGGTCCGCCGGGCGGCGACCACTCGTCCTCGTCTCCCAACAGGCTCCGCCGCTCATCGAAACCCGCCATGTTCGCTCGTTTGGGGCGAGACACTGGGAAGCAGCGGCGGGGAAGAGCGTGAACGAGCGATCACATGACCCGAAGGCCACGTCACGTGGCGTCACGCTGCATTCACGCTCTGTCGGAACAAGCAGCGCCACCCGAAAGATAAGCTACTTCCGCCTTGATAACCCGTCACGCGCGTGTCCGTGTGTCATTGGCGGATTCACCGGTTCAGGTGCAGCCGCACGTGCGGCCGTTTGTGAACGTTCGTAAGCGGCTCCGCACGTGACTCCTCCCACTGACGCTGCTGGACGTTGGGGCTCGAACGCAACACTCGTGTCAGCTGTTTTAGAATTTAATTAAACCACATTCCTATTAATTATTGCATTATAGAATATTTGTTCACTAATCAGGACGCTAGTCAAACATATTCAGTCAGAAACTAGTAAAAATTCTATTTCAAGATTGCGAAAACTTTGATTTCACTAACTTATTAAAAGTACATTTAAACGATCTGATAATAAATTAATAAAATATTCCTACTTTAATTATTAATTTACACAAAGAACATTTTAGATATCAACGTTGGACAAATTACTTTTACCATTTGTATTCATGTGGGCTTTCAGTTCAGATATTCAGAAAACTGTGAAACGTTCTGCAATGACTTATCTCGTATTTAGGAGTTATTAATTACAATCATAATTAATAAATATTATAATAAATTAATAAAACCTAAATACGGATTCAGAACGGTTCAGAAATGTGAAACGTTCTGCAATTTACATATTACCAATATTTAATACAGTAATAGAAAGTTGCGCGTCCAAACCAGTTTAAGCTGGACGCCCGAAAACCAACAGTGAATGACCGTGACCTTTGACCCCTCAGGGGGCACTTCATTAAAAACAGACATCATTGGGTGAAGGATTTCACCACGTGGGCACAGGAACACTTCAGTGTGTCGCTAAAAGTGTGCTGTGGTCTGACAAGTCCACGTTTCATTTCATTTAAAAATCCAAGAGTAATTACATTTGAATGGTTATGTTTTGCTTAGTTGTGAGGTCAAATGATATTCAGTGTATATGTAAAAATGTTGAAAGACAGCGTCCTTTGTCTCATGTTTTTATCTTGGGAAGTGTCTGAATAATCGCTCCAAGGTTGTCTGTTATCATCAGTAAACTGTAGCCACCTGAAGACATGTAGGAGAGTTGGGATCCTGATGGTGGGAATGTTCTGCCCAGCAGCACAGGGATATAAAACATGTCTGTGATGGATCAGTCTTCAGAACGGCACTAGACAGGACATGAAACTCTGTCTGTGAACTTCTCTCTTGCAAGATAATAAAACCCTTGAAAGACATCCTGGATGTAATGATCTTTATTGATGACACTCGAGGTATCTGGAACCAGTAGTTGTCAATTTTTCCATGACGGGGGATCATGGGCGTTGTGCTCTTCAGGCTAAAGAGGAAGGCCCATTGTTATAGCACAAAGTCCAAAAGCATCTGTGATTAGTGGGGGTGGGGTGGGGGGGTGTTACAGCCTTTAAAAATGTTAAATATGCTGTCATCCAAGCATGTGTTTTTCAGGGACTTCCATGCCTATTTTAGTAAGACAATGCCAAGCCACATTCTGCGCACGTTACTAACGCGTGGCTTCATAGTAAAAGAGTGCAGGCACTAAACCGACCTGACTGCAGCCCAGGTCTGTCTCCCATTGAAAAAGTGTGGCGCATTATGAAGTGCACAATAGAAGAACGCAGACCCTGGACACAGCAGCTGAAGTCAGACATCAAGCAAGAATGGAAAAAATTCTACCCACAAAACTCCCTTTAACGAAAGAAACCTCCAGCAGAACCAGGCTCAGGCTGGGCCACCGAGAGCAGGGTCTTTTCTGTGAACTGATGAAAAAAGGAGTTAAAAGCGCTAAAATATTGGCAACTATATTATTGTGGGTTTTTTTTAGCGGGGTATGTTAATTGCAAAATTAAATAGATGTCACAATTGTTTTTAGTATTGGTAAATATGATTTAAAACTGTACATGTCTTTGTGAACCAATCAGCCACAATCAGGACAATGGTCAGCAAAACCAGTGTGATCAGTGTGCAGCTGCACAGCCCCACACACAGGATCACACGCGATCCACTGTGGGCTGAGGTGCTCTGCCAAATACATGTTGTCAAAGTATTAGCCTTAAAAATACTTTAATACAAGTACCACAGTCCACCAAATGCTTTATCCAGTTAAAAGTGCAAAGCAAATTACTTACATTTTACTTCTAGTACAAAAGTAAAGGTGCAGTACTTATACACCATTAAAAAATTTATTATAAACACAACTGGTTGAGGTATTTATGAAAATGTGTAAAGTAATTTTAAAGGGTCAGATGTCACTGTTAGTAAAGGTAACAGCTGATTTTAACCAAACATTTTTATATATTAAAACCACCAGGTGGTATTAATGCTGTGAGGAACTGGTTTACAATGACCATATTATGAGCACATTTAATATGATCCAATAAAGTGGCTCTGCCCTAATTTCCACTTTTACAAGCTTATAATTTCTCAGTATTTCCTGTTGAAACTCTCAGAAAGGTGATAGTTCTACTGTGTGTTTATTTTTGAGGTCACAGTGGTTCGAACGGTTTGGCCTCGGAAATGAACACACACTACATTTAATCACTCGCTATTTTGTTCCTGGAGGGGCAACACTTTTGTCCGTTTCTGTATAATGCATAAGTTTATGTATAAACCAGTGGTATCAATGTAATTACAATCTGACTCACTAATAATGTTCAGATGATGGTACAGATAAAGATGCATTTTTGTTAAAACATTATTTAAAATCCTTTCTCCACAATATTTAATGATTGTTTCAATGCTTGATTGATCAATAAATTTAAACTGTCATTCTGTCAAAGCAAGTTCAGAATGTGTGTCGCATTTTAAAAAAAGATTACATTTAAACTATATTTAGTTTTTTAATCTTCACATATTTGCAGCTGGAAAACCTATTAATAAACACCTAATCTCCCACGTCACATCGGCGATGATAATCTGCCAGTAGTGCGACAAATTACAACAGGAGAAGTTACTTTTCGTGTTCTGAGGTTTCACACATGATGTACGGTCCTTGTTTCAGAGGAGGATGCCTGACAGACAACCTGCCAGCTGTCTTATGTTAGAAAGACCGACAGCGGACTGAAAGAGGAGGACGCCACGCTGTGCAGTGTATTTAAATGTGAGGAGAGATCGACATCTTACACCGAGCGATACTCAGTGTACTGTGTCCTGTAGCTGCTCGCATCAGGGTCGGTAGAGTGGACACCTCCAGTCATTGGACATCCTGGTGGTCCCATCACTGCGCAAAACTCTTCAGGTGGTGGAATGAGCTTCCAAACGTCTTTCATTCTGCAGCCTGACTCCCAGTATTTAAAAACGTGCTGGAAACTGAACTCTTCCACAACTTTTTATGTACTTGATCTTCATTTAAAAAAAAAAATAATAAAACAATCCTATCTCTTCTTTTTTGCACTTAAATGTCATGAAACAGAAACACTTCTTCTCACAGCACTTTGCTTTAATGCTTTCTCCCTGAGCTTGACTTGTACCTCACTAGTAAGTTGCTTTGGGTAAAAGCAGCTGCCAAATGACGCAAAAACATTTTTTATCTGGTGTTTGAGAACAGTTAGGTCCTGTAAGCCTCTTCATTTTTTCCACTTTTTATTGAGTTTGAAGAGCTGACACAACAGTTGAAGAAAAAAACGAATAGTTAAATAATAGCTTATGTCTAAAAATGCAATAAGCTGCCTAAAAGCCATCGCTCTGGTATGTCATGATATGAGGCAGTTCATAAAACTCTGCAGGCATCACTGACAAGTAGACTGACATTTAAGTGGTCCGGTCAGCCCTCATGTCAGCCTGCATCCTGTTCATCTTGCTCTTTTTGCTCTTGTGTCTCTGCATGCTGCCAGGTGACACTATTTTCATTCCCATGAATGTCATTTAGATTTTTTTTTCATAATTCAGTGCTGCGGGGTCATCTGTCAGAGGATTTAATCTGAGGGAGACGAACGGTCCTTCCACCAGCTGCAGTCCCCGCTCCGACCGCTCCGTAGCTCATTAATTTCCTGCTTAATATCAACCTCTGTCATAGTCGACAGAGGGTGGGATAGAGAAGATTCTATTTCATTATTGCATCAGTCAGACCCACACGCTGACAAGGCTGTAAATCACAGGCGAGACATTGAGATTAATCCTGCAGGACCAGCCTTTAAAAAAACATCTTCAGGTTTTGGAGTTGAAAGAGAAAAAATTTATTCTTCTTATTCAGTAAAACAACAGAAATTATCAGACACTTCATTGATACGGTGATTATTTTCCTTGGAAATGTTTGCAGCTTTGCTGGGCGTTGTTAGATTTGCTTTACATTCAGTGGTATAGCAGAGTGAAAGGAGCATGTATGCAGTTCCTCCTGTTCAGCTGCCTAATCATTATCATAAGTACTACAGGTATTAATCCCTGCTAGTGTCGAAGAAAACCATAAGCAAAAATAATCATTTTGTAATTATTATTAAAAAAGGACCCAGGAGGCAGGTAAAAAAAAGACAATAACTGAAAAGACAAATTAAATAATGGATAATAATTGTGAAATTAGCAAACTAACAAAGAAGCGTAGAAGACTAGACAAAGGGTGTGAAGGATAGAAAGATACAAATAAAGTGTCTAAACACAACCGACAGAAAACCGACAGAAAACCAAACTTAGTGCCTGACCAAAACCCACTAACAAAGAAAAACTGAAAACTACCTAACGGGCAAATCAGTAGCTAAAATCAGTGGCTGCACAGAATCCGACTAATGGTGATGAAACAACCACACGATAACGAAACTGAACAACAGACAAACTTATGGCCAAAACAGAAAGAAAACCAGAATTAATGTAAAGACAAAAAACTAACTGGTCAAACCAACAGCGATCAAGGTAGAAAGTGGCCACAAGAAGGGAAACCAAATCCCAGACAAACACAAGAAGAACCAGAGATCAATGAACAGGGGGCACGTGGCCAGATGTGCACAGCTGCAAATAAGTCTCACTGTCGAGGAGCACGGCGGATCTGAAACAGTGAGTAATGACAGACGAACCAACAAGGAACTGTGGGGAGTGAATGAACAGGGGAACAGGAGAGTAAAGAGAACAAAACCAGAAAGAGACTAACAGGAAATGAGGTGCTACAAAACAAAAGTCAGAAACAGGAAATAAAAAGGGGACACAAACAAAAAGTCCCAAAACCTGACGCATCTCTCGTCAGTGCTGACATTAAGGCAAACATCAGTTAACTATTTTAAATAATTCAAGAATAGAACAATTATGGAACATTTAATAAAGTCCTTGTCAAAAGTACTGCAGTTGAGAAATACTGTATTTGTGGTTTTATCCTGTACTGTTCTTTTGCTGCCATTCTTGAACAGACATTTACGTTACATACTTACATACATACAGTTACAACAAGCAAATTTAGTATTAAAAATGTACATTTTATTACTACTATTGCACACAAGTTATAGCTATAAGCAGTGTCTGCTGCAGTCCTTTGTTTCCTGCTCATTTTGTTATCATTCGGTCCCTGGCCTCATTTTGCTTGTGGCATAATCATTCATGTGCTGTCAAAACGCTGAACCTTCAGCCAAAGTTTTGTGAAGGGAAAATGCAGTTTGAACAAGATTAGACAAAAGGAAGTAGAAAATGATAGAAAGCGCAATTATGGAAATGCATCGGGTGACTTGACAAACAACGGGCAGAAGTGCTTGGTTAGTGCTGCGTCAAAACAATTCTTCATTGTTTTCATTTCTGATATGAAACTTGCTCATGACCACTGTGGCACGTGTTTGCCTTTTTTCTATGCGCAGCATTTTCCATTTAGCTGATGGCATTAACTTTTACTTATGTTTTGAATGTATTGTAAGTAATAAACAGACAGTGTGTCATCTTTTTGTGTCCCAGTGTCTAATGTCCACTGTGTTACAGTGACATCCCAGTTTTTTTGTTGCTGTGGACTATTTGCGGCATCTCCACCTGGGTTGATGTTGCTGTGGTGGTCTCCATGGTACCGCTGGGAAAGGGCTTTCGGCAGAGGGTAGCGGTCAGTCTTCTCCGGAACACCTTACACAGGAACACGTAGATGAGCGGGTCCAAACATACATTAGTGGCCGATAGCCACAGGGTGGTTTCCTTGGCAACGTAGAGTGCGTTCTGTGCCCGGCAATGACTTGCCATGCTACGGGTTTGAGTCAGAGTGTAAGGAACACGGGCAAAGTGAAAGGGGGCAAAGCAAATAAAAAACACCCCGACCACCACAAAAACCTTTGCCTTGGTTCTGCGACTGGCGGCTTGAGACTTGCTCTTCGAGGCTTTGTATGACTCATAAACCTTCTTGCTGATGAATGTGTAGCAAACCACCATCACGGCGAGCGTACCCCAGAACACGACCTGCAAGAGTCCACGACCGCATCGTTAAGCAGGGCAGCGAATTCTCACCGTTTGTCTCACACCTACAGCAACAGCGTGATGCAGTTCAGTCAAAGTTCATAAAGTGTCAACCATTAAACACTTGTGTTATTAAGACTGGTCGTGAAATACTCGTAATAACCTCCTTGCTGAGAGTTAGATTCAAAGATTTTTGCCACTTTGGCATCCGTACAGTAAAGCTGCTACTAGCGTAGCCAGTGTAAAGACTGGATACAACCAGGGGAAACACACGGTGTCTGACCCAAAATCCAGATGCCAGCCCCTCTGAAGCTCACTAATTAACATTTTGAATTAAAGCTTGTTGCTTTGTTTATTTAAACAATGGACGTCTAAATTTGATCACTGATCAGCAGTGTGTGTGTCTCCCTGTGTTGGCCCGTCCAGGGCGTCCTCGCCCAGTGACAGCTGGACGAAGCCACCCTGAACAGGATCAGAGGTTACACGTAATGGATGGATGGATCACGTACCAGCTGGTATCTTCAAAGATATAAAGCCAGTTCTTGTTTGTAGTTTTTATGGCAGATGATTTCTGCTGTAAACTACAGCGTACACAGTTCGCTGTGTTCTTGGCCCTTTGTTTTTCTCTCTCTGTCTTTGTTGGCAACATCATTCGTAATATTGCATTTAGTTTCCATTGTTATGCTGACTATACTCAGCTTGTTGTTCTTGTGAATATGGATAATCTTTTCTCACATTAATTAAATACTGTAAAATCTAAAAGCTTTGATAACGTACATAAATTAGTTGACTTGATTCAACATAAATGTGTAAGCTGACAGTGTTCACTTGAACTGCAGGGTGAACGATGTTTTTCTTTTACATTTAATTTTTTCTTACTATTTACTTTTATTTTTTGTAAAAATATAACTAAACAATCAAGTACAATAACAACGAATGAGTATTAATGCCACTACTTCACCAGTGGGAGAGATCAACTATCAAAAAGGCAGCTAGAAAAACTGATACTAACAGATTTAAAGCTCCCTGGGCAATTGGACCATTGACCTTTTCTGCCTTTGGGAACAAAATAAATAACAATTTGGAGTTTAAAAGATGTTTGAAATATTACAGACACACAACTACTACTTGGTCATTTTAGGGTAATTAGTTTGCACGGTGTTAGCAATAAACCAGATTGCTGATCAGATTGCTATCGAACTCACTGGAAATTACAACATTAGTCAAGTCAACTTAAATTAATGTGTCGTGCTGAACTACATTTAACTTTAAATATTTTTTTTGTTTAAAATTGTTATTCTTTTTTAAGTTGTGCAAACTAAATTGTAAGTGCCTGCGTTTGTGAGTACAAATAGTAAAAATACATTTCCTCTTTCAATTTACTTAGCCCAGTTTACAGTGAACAGTGCAATTTTTCGACCGTTTTTACCAGATGCAGAAATCAAGAGACTTGAACTCATGCTTGGCTGTCACCTAGACTGAGAGGCTTTTTCTGACACATAACTACTCCTTCATATTCGACTGACCTCACTGAAGCATCATTTTCTGCTCAATCGCTTTGCTCTTACTTTGGAGGGCAGAGACAGAAAGAATTCTGCCTCTCCATATCTGTCATTCTCAGTAGACACATTTAAGTTCAAACTCAAAGTTTATTTTTATACTGTAACATTTAATTAGTGGCATGTTCCTATTTTATTATTGAACTGACAGACATGAAAGTGGCATCAATTCTTTTAACTCCCAGCAACAGAGAATCGTTTTACTTCCTAACAGTGAAATGTCTCTCTGTGACCTACCTGACAGAAGTAGTTGAATCCCTCATGCCACAGCAGGCCTGCGTTGCTCTTCATGCTGGTACATTTGAGTTTGCCTCCGGTGAGCCGTGGCGGCTGGTCGCTCAGAATAACATTGGGTAGAGCTAAAAATAACATTAGCACCCAGATAGCTGCACTTATCATCTGGCCAACGCGAACACGCTGCAGCACACTCCTCCCAAAGGGTCTGACTATCTTCAGGTAGCGGTCCAGGCTGATGAGGCCCAGCAAGAGGATGCTGATGTACATGGTTGTGTAGAAGAGAACCGCAGAGTATCTGCAGTGGAAGGCGCGTAGCTGCCAGGAACCCACGCCCGCATCACTCAGCACTCTCAGAGGGATGGTCAGGGTCATCAGCAAGTCCGCCACCACCTGTGGTCGAAAAATCACGTTTCTTTTGCTTGTTTTGTTTCTTTTCTTGTTGTAAAAAGGCACATTTGATTGTTGCCCATGTGTCTTACCACGTTTTTTAGAAAAACCACAAATGTGGACGTGCTGGGGATGCTGAAGAAGATCCACGCAGCCAGGGAATTCAGGATCAGGGCCAGGACAAAGAGGACACTGTACAGACAGGGGAAAACCACCGCAGTTATGCTCGTGTCCCGTAAACACTTGGTGGACGTGTTGGACAAGGAGGTGTTCATCTTCTGCTCTTTGTTGCACCTGTAGTGGAACGAGAGAGAGGGGGTGGGGGGGGAGGTGGGAGAGAGAGAGACATCATTCAGCTGTACGTATAAGGAAGTTATGCAAACGTGTGCCCTTGCATTATGCCATTCTACGACAGTAGCATCCTGTCTGCTATAACTGTCGCCTGGACCTCCCTGAAATTCCTAAAAGAACAGTAGCAGAAACATGACAGTGTTTTCCTGTTGATTATTTGCTTGGTATATTGTTTATTTGGGATATTATTAATAATTTAGTCCAATCAGGTCTGCCTCTTTTTTTTCAAACAAGTAAAGCCACTTTCACTTAGTACGGTTTAATCCCAACATTTAGAAATGGGTGCCGCCGAGTGGAACTCACGGCTCGGACACTCAGTCATTGCTGTATCTCAGAATACAGAGATAAGCTTCATGTACTGTGGAATCCGACAGCGAGTGGCTGCACTCCTCCTCCCGTCCCGTCCTGTTTGACAGTAGTAGATCTGTCTTTCTGCTGTGCCGTCTTTAGACTGAAAACCCTAACAGCTTAGAATAACACTGAGGCCAGGAGCAGGTGCCATGGCAACCGAGATATAGAAGCCTGTCTATCGTTTGTTTCACTACACACGTTAACGTTAGTTAAATCTTATCAGTGTGATAAAAACTGGATCTTTGTGCCCAGTACGGACTGCAGTGATCCATCTAAGCCAAAAGCTGAGCCTTACCTTCTTATTTGTCCTTATCTTCTGTGACTGTGAGGCGTGTGAAAAGTAGCGGCTGAAGCAAGCCAAAAACTACAGTTTTTCAAAAGGGGGAAGAAGTGAAATATTTAATCTGACTTCCTCCTTCTGACCCACAGGAACAATTGAAAGAAAAGGAAGCCCAAAGTTGAAAACCTCAGTCTTACTTTCCGTATTTAATGAGTCAAGAAACACCACTTGTGACCTGAGTCTTCAGTCCCCGTGCCTCTCTCACTGTTTTCTCTTTCTCTTTAAGTGTGTGTGTTTGATGCTCTTACAATGGGTGGTCTCTGGAGCTACTGTGTGGCTGTCTTGTCACAATCCCAATGAGTTTGCCAGTCTTCCTCCCGGTGAAAGACCCTTTCCTTCCTCGCTTCCTGTTCCAATTGTCTGCCGAGAGGCTTGTTCTGCTCCGTGCCAGTCCCCCTGCCTCCGCTCGCCTGTGTCAGTCTTGGTGGCTGCTGACGGATAAGCCATGGGCTGATTTCTAGGCACACATTTAGAGACCTCCTGCACGCTACTGCCCCTCCCAAACGCCCGCAGCTTTTTTGTTTAAGCTCAACTCTATCTGTCTGCATTTTCTCATCATCAAAAAGCAGCGATCAGAAGGAAAACCCCAAAACAGCTGTGGTTTTTGCGGGAAACAGTGTACCATATATTGCACGACTCACTTCTCACAAATGTTTCCATCACTTGTTTACGTGCGTACCAGCTGTGCATGGGCAGAAACGGCAGCTCAGTAGCTCAGACTATATGTGTTTGTGAGATCACGAACTGCCAAATGCTTCGTACAAACAAGGGCGTTTAACACTCACTTTCCCTCGTGTGTGTGATTAGGTTTTGCCTCCCTTGAAATTTATTCCCCTGTGCTTCGCAGATTAAAAATAGTTCTTTCTGAGAACAGCACAACACAATTTCCTGTGTGATTTTTGCTTGGATGTTGGCCAGGAATTCTAACAAATAATAAAGCTGACAGGCGTGTGTTTACTACAAGTGCATAAATTGCTAATGTTGCTTGCTCGGAACATGTTTTACTGTAAATCAGAGAGACACATGAAGTTCTTACAGAGAAAAAGCCATTACTTGGTAATCACAACCACCAATTTTTAATTTTGGTTTCATTACACTGCAACACAAGATAAACCCCACTTAACCACATCTACTGCTGCAGTTCAAGCTGATAACTTCAGTTCGCTCAGCTGAGACTCTGCAAGCAGTCGATTCTAAAGGCAAGGCGCAGAATAATGTCGTAGTTACAGAATGCGTTTTTATTTTGCAGCTTTACTCATCGTCGACATCAACGTGTCAATTAAGTGAAACGTGTCAACAGTGAAACCGACTTGGTCCTTTTTGCACACGTCCCTTGCTCTCTGCAGTAAACGGTCCGTGTAAAGCGCAGATTAGCCGGCCGCAAATTGATGAGCAGATACACACATGTCGCGTCTAGAGCCCTCCATAAAAGACGTGACCCATTTCAGTGTTGTCGCAAACACAACAACACTTCAGTGTGGGATGCAAATTTAACTGTAGTTACTTAACTCGGTTTGCATGAGATCTTCATCTGCAATCACTCTCCTAGAACTACATTTGCCTTTTGATTTCTTGCTTTCAGCACTACTGTAAAACTCTGTTTTGCTTACATAGATATTTGCTTACATAGAAATAGCCTAATAACCCCCCCACCCCCCACCCCTCCCGTTTATCTCCTTATTGTGCTTCCTGTGTACGTTTCAAGCTATTTAGAGCCAAACTGACAAGATGCAAAACACCTCACATCAACACAGGCTCAACAAAACATACACATGATGCGCAAACCATACAAATACATAAATAAATAATGTCTAAAAAATCCACATTCATTTCCGGGCTCAGTCTATTGTCACATTGAGTCTGCTCTTTGGGGACGATGCTTGCACTTTGCCTGCAGCAGCTACTTTAAATGCAATCAGAGCGTTTTTCGTCATAGACACCAGCTTCTCCTTGAACTCTCGGCACAGAAAGACATAGAGAAGCGGGTCCATGCAGGTGTTTGTGGTGGCAATCCAGAGGGCGAACTCTTTGGCAAACTTGCCCTTCAAGTAGGAGCAATCGGATTTGGAAGAATAGCTGATCTGTTGGAAAGTGTATGGGATTCTGACGATGTGGTACGGCGCGAATGACACAAAAAACACAATGACAACCAGAAAAACACGTAGTTTGATCTTCCTCTTTCCCTGGTTGTTATTGCTGCCGGATCTTCGGAAGGACTGGATCACCTTGTCAGCGATGCAAATGTAGCAAACCACAATGAGCACACTGATGAGCCAGAAGAGAACGTTCAGGTAGAGCACAATTATTCGATGGAGCTCAAGTCCAGCCGGTCCTTTCAGGGTCATGCAAGAGCTGGTCGCTGTCACGTTGGCCACTTCTTTGTTAGTTAAAATGATATTCGGTAAAGCTGTGCCACCGAGCAGTGTTACCCAGACTAAGCCCGAGGTCAGTTTGCTAAAGGTCAGATTCTGACCAACCAACTTGTTCTTAGGCGTCACGATCTTGAAGAAACGGTCCAGACTGATAAAACCCAATAAAGTGATAGACGTGTACTGCGTGCTGTAGAAAATAGTGCTGAAATAACGACACGACAGCACAAACAATACGCTCGACACACCCTGCATGTCACTCACAGCTTCGATTGGGTGGATCAAGGTCAAAATTAAATCAGCAGCTACTAGATTTTTCAGATACACCACGAAGGACGAGGTGGACTTGAGGTGCAGAGACACCCAGGCCGCCACGCCGTTCAGCAACAGAGCGACGGGGAACATCAAGAAGGAGAGGACCGAGATGATGTTTTGTTTGTAAGTGAAGCCTTCACACTGGGAAGCGTTACTGGAGGTCTGATTCGACAGCATCACGGCACCTGAGGAACAGGAACACATTACAGAACCAGCGCACGAACTGCGGTAATTAGTAAGAAGCATATGGACAAATGTTATCTGCTCACTCTGCTGGTTGCCATCAAAGGGAGGATCCATCCATTCATCCATTGCATGTCGCTTGTCAGAGTTCAGGATGTCTGCTAAAACGAAGCAAAGGAAGCAGGGTTTTGTTGTCATTTCCCTAAATTGGGAATCTAAAAAAAGCTGTAAATGAATTTCAACGGAGGTTTAGAATCACAAATAGGAGTGTGCAGTGATCCTCCGAGGTGGATGAAGAATAAATTAATTCAACAAAGGAAGACGTTAAAAGAGTTGACAGATCCACAATCAGTGTCATGACAGATTAACACTAATTCTAAGAAGCAGATACATTTTTGACCATAACTTACCGGCGATGTGCTCACTCGCTCTCCTCAAACTCAAAGCTGCAAAATGGACCCGTGTGGCCATAATACTGACATTTCAGAAGCTTAAGAAACCCCGTCCATTTCCCTAGCAAACAAATCGACATTTCAACTGTGACCGGCAATCAATCAGGACGAATGCAAAAGTAGGAAAAACCTATTGGTCTTCAGCCAATAGAAAAGCAAACGAGCGAAGGCTTCCACCCATGGTGTTTCCTTTGGCCTGCACGTGCACCACCGACATGCGTAATTCTGTCTTACCTTTAAGATGGAGCTCGTCAGAGCAGACCTGTCCCCCTCAGCTCTGCACTGTGATGTCATCATCCTCTGAGCCACTGCATAAACAAATGTTCCTAATATATGCTCAATCTTGGCATTAAGCATCATTTGTGAGGCTGAATAAACACATTTTGTCCCCTCCCGCTCCCTCACCGGCTTTGGTTTTGTGCATTGGGTTTGTTTGTTTTTGTCACTTTGTTGCGTGTGGGACATTTTCAGCTGTTATTGCACTAAGTTATGGAGGAGTTGATTGTGCGAACGTTAACACAGTGGTGCGTTCGAGGCCAAGTGTGGACGTAAGTCTCACAAACTACACGGGAGCTTCTTGTCCGCTCCAACAAAGGAAGTTCAGCAGCTGTCAAGCATATTTATTCTGCAGATGGGGTTTCAGTTCCATTTCTAGAAAACTAATTAAACATGTTTAGTATAAGATAATAGTGGTTGAAATTACTGTTGCAGTGTAGAGTCTTGTGGCGAGCAGCTAAGTGGGTGCATTGGTATTTCATTTTAATTTCCAATTTCATTGTTTGACACTGAGGAGGACATTGTTGCATATACAGATAGTCTATAATCAAGTTAGTAATTAAAGATAATGAAATTACTTAATGAGACCCTTTTAGCAAATGCTTGTTTGCATGAAAGTTATTAAATTCATAATTATGACAAATGACATTGCCCTCAAATAGTCCATTATTATTTTTTTATTGTGCTGTTTAAGTAAAGTCCCCCAGACAAAGTCCCCAAGAGGACATAAGACACATTATTGCGGAGACAGTTGACCTTGAGGTGACCCCCGAGAAAAACAACACAGGGTGACTTCAGTTTTATTGATCCAGATGTTGAGTGAAATTACATAGATACACCAGTCCGCACTGTGCATCAATAGACGTTATTATTAGATTTGAATCTACATGTTGAAATGTTCAAATGAATACATTTGCACAGCCCCCTTTTTTTCAAAACTATTAACTAATTTATCTATATAATTTAGTGTTTTCACTTTGGTGTCAACGGCCACTCCCCATGTAGCCATGAGAGGGCAGCACAACCTAAAGCTGAAGCATGAAAAGATGGTGAAAGTCCACTGAGTCTGTCTGTCATTCCATAAAACCAGTCAACAGCCTGATGTGTGACCTGCAACATCACACACAGTAATAACCAGTTACAGGATGCAAACATTTTTCTACGTTAAAACATCCTAATTTTTTACCTAACTATACCCCCAACACAGATCCCATCATGTGAACCAGTTTTTCCCTGTACTCCCGACACAGGTAGATGTAGAGAAAGGGGTCGAGGCAGGCATTGACTGTAGAGACCCACAGTGCCAAGTTATAGATTATCATCACCCACATTTGGACGCAGACGTTAATATTAAAGATTTCATTTAGTGTTAAAGGAATGCGCATAATGTGAAGCGGCACAAAACACACTGAAAAGACGAGGAGGATCAGGAAGACCCGGAGTTTGGTTTTCTTCTTTCCGTGGCTGTTGTTGCTCCCAGACTTCCTGAAGGACTGCAGGACTTTCAGAGTGATGCAGATGTAGCAAAACAAAATCAGAGCGGTGACAAACCAGAAGAGAACCTCCATGAACAGAACCACGTACTTGTGAAGACTCACACCAGCTGGGCTTTTCAAAGCCATGCAGAAATCTCCTGTTACATTACCGGGATACTGGTTGGTAAGAACGATGGTGGGCATGGCTGTGCCTCCGAATAACACCGCCCAAACCAAGGCGGACATTGCGGCACTGAACGTCACATTTTGTCCCAGCGCCTTTCCACCAGGCCGAACAATCTTGAAGAACCGGTCCAGGCTGATGAGACCCATCAATGCAATGCTCGTGTACAAACAACAGAAGAAAATGACGTTAGAGTAGCGGCAGACGAAGGCCCGCAGTGCTTCGGCCGCTCCAGGGAGCATGCTGGCCGCCATCGGCGGGAACGTCAGAGTCATGAGCAGGTCGGAAACCACCAGGTTTTTGAGGTACACGATGAAGGTCGAGGTGGAGCGCAGGTGCAGGGAAACCCACGCTGCCACCCCATTGAGCAGCAAAGCAATCGGGAAGGAGATGAAGAAGAGGTAGGAGATGGCCACATTTATGGAGTCAAGGTTCACATGAGCACAGTTAGAGGAGAGGTTCGACGTTTTAGTGGACAGCATCATCGAGTCTGGAAAAACAAATGCAGGCGTTAAAGAATTTCTACACTAATCATCCGGTTACAGTTTGCAGGCCCTGAAAACCAGACCAGCCACATGTAATGGCAAATCATTCGGCAGAACGTCGCTGAATTTCGGGAGTGATGTGGAAAAATGACACTGATTTTAGGCTGAGGTGTCAAGTCTCTGGCGATCTGACTCCAGCCTGGAACCGATGCTTCAGATCAGCACTTTCCCAACCTGCGCAGCAGAATCGGATTTGCATGTGTCATTAATTTCATAGACATATGATTTGGTTTTGTATACTCAGCCAGAGCATTTGAATGCACCCTGGATGCTGGAAGTTGATACTCAATTTTTGAGAGTGAAAGAATAAAAGGCTACAACTGCCGGATTTGTTTTCACCTCACACGGATTCTAAAGTCAACCCGTGCAATCTACCAGGGACTCATTCAGTCAGCTGCAACTGCTTCTGTTGCATTTTCTAAAATTCGTGCAATTATTAAATGTTTTACCTGGAGTCACTGCAGTGTGTTTCCTAAGGAGATCACGTGACCTAACCATATTATACATGTGAGGGTCATTTGTGCAATTAAATTGACAGAGAATGGGACAATAATAACCACCTGGTATCAACACTGGCCAAAGGAAAAGCAGTTTCTCCTTTGATGAGAAAGATTAAATGCTAATTACCACAGGGGCTCATGGCAAGAAGTGTAATTTTAGCACAGTTCCATTTTGTAAGTATCGTGTTTAATGTGAAGTTTAATTTTCCACGTACAGAGCCCAGCTCGCGTTACTTTGTGAGACGTTTAGTGACCAGAAACAGTTAAACAAACCACATTTACGCCATGTCCAGTCTCCTAACAGCTAATGTTAACTTGACGCCTCGAGTGACTCCTCATCTTAATCTGTATCATTTTTTTCTCATATTAAAAACATCAGAGGCCACTCACCGAGAACGGTTATCTCCTTAACTCCGCACTGAGCCGTCCGAGAGATGCACACCTTCACAAAATAAATTACAAATGGACGTCGGCCTCTTCAAACAGAGCCATGCAAATCCAAGAACAGTGAGCTGCTGTGGGTGGAAAAGGATTCAAATAACATCATTTGTGGTAAGCCATGTGTTTTCAGGCTACAGTGAAGTGATTTTAGTCTCTGAGCAACAAATCAAGGTGGCCGGATTTCTGCAAGTAAGCAACACATTTCCCTTTTTTCTCCAGACGTGTTCCTCGCAGGAATGGCTTCCTATAAATGTATAATTTGATACAAACAGGCCGGAATCAGAAATGATCATGAACGTCCCATGGAGCAATTCAAAAAGCTCATATTACCCAGATTGTCAAATGCGCTCATTTATCTAATATTTCTTTGGAAAATGACAGAAATATAAAAGTTTCATATTTTTAAGCCAATATTTATTTTTCTACTGTCAGAACCTATAAACGTGAGTTGTTCTGATATGAAGTTTTTGAACTTTGAGTTCAATCAAATGGTTATTTTAAAGAAGCAAAAACAATTTTTAAAGAAAAAAACTAGTCCATTATTACACTTTCCAGCATGAATTCTTGTTATTTGAATTGGCAGTCTGAAACATTAATGAGTTTTTCTGTGTGTTGTTGTTAAATGTTGAATATTGCTTTTCACATTAAAACTGACAATGGTTCAGTTCCTGGAACTACAGCAGGAATAGTTTGGGTTAGTTCCAGCCTGATGGATCTGATTGAGACTCTTGGTTGTTAAAATCTGTTTTCCAAAGTGTTTGCACCTGGAAATTAAGCAGGATTATCCAGCTGTGCTTGTATTAATTTGCCCTTAATCTTTTCATCTGTGCACTCAGATTCATAAATTTGTGATTCGTCATACATTCATGACTTAGCTCAACTTCTTTTATGTCTCTGATTCACTTTGTAACCACCAAGTAAGCAAGTAAAATGCCAACAGATTGAATTTCTCCACCACAGCTTATGAACGAAAAATCTGAGAAACACTTTCTCACGTCACTTGTTTCTTTTATAATAATACAAATAGTGCGGAAACAAACACAATCCACGATTGCACTAACAATTTCATTGTCTGGATGACAACCAAAGAAATTTGGTTGCACAAATATGATGTGAACCCAGACTTGAAGTAACTTTTATCAAATCAGTTCTGTCCTGAAGCCCCCAGCTGCACAAATTCCTCTGCTGTTGAATCTACAAAGTATGAATATGTTTCCAACTTAACCCCATTCATCAGCTGTGTAGCAGGTCGGTCACAACAACAAAACGAGCCACAACTTTTGTTTGCCTCCTCTAGAGACAATGCTGGAGGGGAAAAAGAGTGTAATTTTTCTGCAACTTTGAGAGATTATAAATCACTTTTGTGCTTACGGACCGTTGACACTTTATATGAATCTCAGGTGACCTTTCAAATGCTTTTTTCCATGGAATGACAGCTGTACAGTGTGGCCAGATGGAAACTTTCGCGAACACTCAATATTGATGCACAAACAGCACTCAAATGTCTTTCAGGACCATCTTTAAAGTCTAAACTTTGAGTTTTGTCCTCTCAACGAAAAACTGACTCTGAAATGGACTGAGAAATGAGAACACAGAAATCTGAAAAATCTGAGTGAAGACTTTGGATGTTATTGTGATTTGTCTTCTGTGTCCAGTGAGGTTAGAACAATTTAACAATTATGAAAATAATACTATGATACGGATGTTTCGACATGAGCTTCTTTAGATTTTTATTAAGCTAAAGAAACACATACACTTTGATTTACACAACCCACACACAATAATGTATTTTACAGGTGCCATTAATACGAGAAAAGTGTTTTATTACTTTTTTTTCAGTTTGTAATTATGTTAATCTTAAGATGAGAAACTTGATGTTATTAACTAGAATAGAGAACAGAAAGGAAAACAGAGCACAATTCTAAGTATTTGTGTTTGCACTTCCCTTATTGGAAACACACTGTTTTCCAAATAGCACATAGAAAGAGCTGATTACTGTTAGTTATCGTGTTAAACCAGCAGATTTTTGATGACATTGAGTTCGATTAGTTCTGTTATGACCATGAACAGAAACATGATGTCGCCGTCTACGTCAGTTTTTGTGACAAAGATGAATTTGACCCAGTTCTCACCAGGAGGCCATTATAAATAACCAATTTGCGTATTTCGAACCCAGGTTACAAAAGTCCTTATCATGTCTGGTGATTCTGTGCACAGACAGCGGAGCCTCTCAGGACGTTGCCTGAATCTGAATCTGACCCTTGGCCTGTGAGCCAGCTACAGGTACCGAGAGGCAGCTGCAAGGTCTTGAACAGAGTGGTCCTGAAGGCCTTACACAGGAAGAAGTAGATAAGAGGGTCCAGAAGAGAGTTTATGGACGTGAGGAAGAGCGTACTCTCCTTCAGCTGGAAAAAGAAGAGCCTGAGTTTACAGTCAAACATCACCTTCCGCGTCTGGCTCATGGTGTACGGCACACGGGCAAAGTGAAACGGCACAAAGCACACGAAGAACACCGCCAGAACCAGGAAGACGTTTGCGCTCATTTTTCTTTTGGCCTGGTGGGGCTTCTGAGTTGTTGTTCCACTGCGCTGCACTCGACATATGGTCCCTCCCGTGGGACTGTGGGACTTAGTGCGGGAGTAGGATCGGTACAGCTCCTTGGTGATTAGTGTGTAACACACTATGACAGTCACCAGGTTGACCCAGAAAATGACTTGACACACGTGATTAACCACCTCATGCCAGTAGAGCCCAGCCGCTGTCTTCAGGTCGCTGCACTTGAAGTATTTCGAAGTTGGAGATTTACTTGTCAAGATCATGTTGGGCAGACAGAGAATGAGCAGGAAGGTCCACATGGCGCCTGCAAGGAACTTCCGGCGAGTCAGTCGGGCTGAGTTAGTGCCCCTAAAGGGCTTGAGGGTCTTTCTACAGCGATCGATGCTGATGAGGCCAAAGAAGAGGATACTGATGTACATGGTGAGATAGAAAAGCACGGAGGAAACTCGACAAACAAATATCCGCAGTCCAATGGATGCCATGTTGGAGTCTGACAGCACCTGCAGGAGCACATGATTTTACTGTTAAACGCACATCATCAGTTTGTAGGTTAGATCTGTGCAAGGATTCATGCATGTAACAACAGCTAGCGATGGTTATATGACCTAGTCGTAAGCCAACATTTGAGTCGCCATGCTGTGAAAAATGTTATCTTCTTTCACCAGGTAAAGCACGTAAAACAATGTAACTTCAGCATAATACGTTTTACTAATTGATTTAGACTTATAACTGCAGACTTTTGCAGAAATTTATTAGAAGAAAAAATAAATTTGTAAGAAAATTCATGTATGACTAAAATGTAAATAGTGAGAGTTTGAACAAACCTTGAAAAGGAAAGTGAAGGTCATGATCAAATCTGCAACCACAATATTTTTCAGGTATATAATGAAGTGAGACCGCGAGGGAATGCGAAAAAAGACCCACGCTGCCACTGTGTTGAGGAAGAGCCCAAACAGAAAGAGAAGCGAGTAGAGAATGGGAAAAACCACCGTCTTCAATACGTTGTCACGGGAACAAGTGGTGTTGCTGTGGGTGCGATTGCCGTGGAACAGCAAGAAAGTGGTGTTTCCCTCCATTTGCTTTTGTCTCAGGGGAAATAAAAACAAAAAAAGTGTCGGTTTTAACATGCGACATGTTCTGTATTTTACTTCAACAACAAGAAAGGCAGAAAGTTTTGTTCATTTGGAATTTTGATATGTATAATTCAAAGATGTCGTAGGATTTATAATTCAGGTTAACTCTACTTGGACATAAACATGGAAAAACACGACATTCATGAAAGCAGGTTGTTTTATATATACACACCATACAATCTGACGCTTTGGTAACCAACCTGTTAACTTCGCTGCGTCCACTCGTCCTGTTGCTTTTGTGCTGGAGTCAAATGAGATCTGACACAACCAACTGTCTCTGCAAGTGTGGGGTGTGCTGTTTGTTGATACCGAAGTAACAGGAAGACTTTCTTTTCGCCTTCCCCTTTCTCTTTCCTGACATCTCCAAATGCCTTGTAACAGCCACAGAGATTTCAGTTTAATTGCTGCATCAACATATCCACAAGCTAAACACCTGCAGAAAGGGGCGATAAAATACACGCAGCTACAGCATTAAAGAAATTTAACATTTAATAACGGTGGTCGCTGCTTTCTGTTTCGCCCTAATGCTCACAAGTGGTTTGGGTCGAAGTGTGAAGCTGCTGATTGTGTCACTCTTTATTTTTGATCCATTGTGAGATAATGTTCTTCCTTTAATTAAATTCTTTTTTCACGTTTCGTAACCATTGTTGCGTAATTTCCTCTGTTATTTTACACATTGGCCAAATGCTCTTTCTTGTATGATTTGCTGTGTGCATAAAGCAAGCGGCACGTTCATATAAAGCAATATTTCTTTTCTCAATGCAGGCATGTGATCAGCAGTCACAGTAACTCAGGTCAAATGTGGTGTCATATCATATCATGTAGAAGTGATGCGTTCCGTTTCAGGAAGGAAAACAACATGAAATAGTTATTGGCTGATCTTACTGATATATAAGATGCTCTCATGGTTCACTGTTCCGTTCAGGTTTTTAACTCCCCGCCTGCCCAGGTAATTATGTCTGTAACATCTGTAACGTGCTATTTGAGCTACGGTCTATAGTTGTGAAACAACAACGTGTGTCTCACATTGAAGTAATTTCAACCTCTGAACACCATTTGTTGGATGCAGAAAGAAGGAACTTCCCTAAACTGTTGTCTGTTATAATGTCCAGCAGGCAGAGTTCAGTCCAATGCTGGCTAAATTAAATGAAAACCCTGAGCCAGAGCTGAAATGATTTTAAAAGTTCTAAAACAAAAGTACCTGAGGAGTCAGAAAATAAGCAACGCAAAATGTTACAAAAAGTGACTGTGGTTAATTACAAAAAACAATTCATCACATTTATATGATTTTCAATGGGTCCAGAGTGTGTGACAGAAATAATAATACATATTGTCTAAATGTTCTAAAGAAATAGTCCCCAAACAGTGAGATTTAAAAGCCTTTTATGAAAAACTGAAATTGATTATCAGTTAGAGCACTGACTGATTACTCTGGGACTCTTTTTCACCAAAAGATGTTTTATACAACAGATATGCATTTGTAAAGAATCATACAATGCAATAATTTATTGATTATTTTCATTAAGTTCACCTTTAATGCACCATTTCCATCGAGATTAAAATTCTCTTTTTCTTAGGCGACCTGACCGAGACAGCTGCTAGTACAGATTCTGTCAAATATGAGACACACACATAAATTAAAAAAAAGCTATAATATTTGCAGCAAATGTAGATGCACCATGATAAACACAGTCGCTGTGCAGATGTGATCAAATATAATAAGTTCTCATAATCAGGAAGAGATAGGAAGGCAGCAAACAGCCTTTTCCCGGCCGGAGTCGACCAGTTGTGCGCAACAAGGACAGTTTATACTCTGGGGGGGGTTAGGACGATTCTAAGGGCCCACGACCCTTGGGCGCCCACAGAGACACTAGCTTTTCAATAATAAAATTATTAGCAGTAATATATGAGATATCCTAAATGTAAATTTGGGCTTATTTCTGCCTCTCCGGTCAAATTACACCCCTCCTCCCATTCAGCGCATGGTTCGGTCCGTCCACCTGGATCCTGTCTGCTACCTGCTGACTCAGAGCGTCAGAGCGTCAACGGTCACAGGAGCAACGTGTTCGTGGTGAGGCAAGAATAAATCCGGTAAAAGAAACGGAAAGAAAAGTTCAACGCAGGGAGAAGAAGAAGAAGAAGGGTCGAGAATTAATTACAAGTTATTTTAAATAGAAAGTTTTGAGTGTTCACGGAGGACGGAGCTTCCTTTGCAGTGTAATGTTAGCGCTACTTCCATAGCTGAGACTCGTTAGCTTACGTTTGTCACCCCTGAATATAGAAATAATGTCATTTTGTAACGTATGATAGTTAGTTCACTCATAATCAGGTCTCTATATGTTCTCCTCATATAAAGATCCCCTGCTCACCCACACGATGTTGAGGAAGCAGGTCATCAGTATGTCACTGAAATCCTGAAGAATCGTGTGTGCGTCACATTCTGATTTTAAGAATTAATTTTACTATCAAGTGATTTTAATCTCTGTCATGGTCTTATTTAACTCTAAATAAACATGTCCGTTTTATTTCTCTATTTCCATATTAACTCGATACTGTAGTACGGAAGCTCTAGACACGTTCTGAATGAATTATGTATTTTTTAGATATGCCAGATCCAGGATCCCGTCAATCAGCCTGTCAGGGAGGACGTAGAAAGAGCTTTTAAAATGGCAGATGAGGCTCAAGAGAGAATCAGTACATGCAGCAGCACAGATGAGGAAGAGGAAGACGAGAGGAGCTCACAGTTTAAGGGACAGAGGGACACAGTGGACACTGAGCCGCATGTCCACAGACAAAGATTTTGGATATCTAGCTCGGTTTGAATGTTTGCTGCAGAATGGCTGACGTAAAGGGCCCAACTTCAAATTTTTTCATAGTGCCCAAAACTGCTAGCGGCGCCCCTGTCTGCAGTACTTACAGTTTACAGTGTTTTGACAGTTTAGATAAATTAATAAGTGTATATAAGTATATATAAGCCTAAGCAGGACTTTGTCTTTGCTTTTGTCAGTGTTTAACACAAGCCGAGTTGCGTAACGTGAGACTGTGAGATAGTTTCAAACACAAAGAGAAGGTTAGAATCGCACACAATCTTAACCGTGGCAGGAACTTCCACCTATACTAACACAAAGAGAAAATAAGAGCAGGCTGAGAACTGAACCCTGGGGTTCTCCATTTTTTGAGCTGAGCTTAAAAAGCTGCCGCGTTGAGATCTATCACACGGGTTAGTCAGGGAAGCAGCCTGACACATGCACAGCTTGCTCAGCTTCTTGTCCAGCGCTACGGTGATGTCATTCACAGCCTTCATTCTTGCTAGGTGTTAATAATTTGGTTTAATAAGGTTTCAGAATGCTATAGATGTGCTTGGACTCCTGCTGTGTTTCAGTTCACATTTCCAAGTGGAGTTTCACAACAGCTTTTTTGTTGTTATCTTTTGGAATTGTGAACTGATTTTTTTCACTTTTGCACTTACTTCTTTTCAAATATCCTTTATGAGGACAAAGAGGCTGAATCAGTTTCAAATTTCTGTAAACATCTGAATGTCCAGCCATTACACAAGTGAGCAATTTTCAGCAGTCCTCTGACCCTTGTATGGAATTCTGCCCTCGGCTCTGCCAGCAGGCATGCAACTTCCTGTGTCCAGAGACTGGCATACTCAGCGGCTTTCACTTCCAAAACTATTGTTCATCTAAATGTGTGTGTCTTTCCACATATGTGCAGGTGTGTGTGTGTGTGAGATGGTTTACATTTAGGCTTCTGTGGTTGTGGTCTCATACATACAGTAGCCTTTACACATATGTACTGTACTTAACAACACTTTCTCAACCCTCTGTATTTACGTTTCACAGCTGTGACCTCACCACATCTGGGTCTTATCAGGGCTGCACTAAGCATGCATTCTCCTGGAGAGGGCACTCGCATTTACACTTCCTGCTTTTCCGCTTAACAACGGTCTCTCTGTATCTCTCTGGAGACGGGTTTTTAATTTTTTGTTGTTCTCTAATAAATATCTGTGGTCTAATCTGAGTTGACTAAACAACTGGGCGCTTTTAAAAAATCAAGTCAGTCCCAGGACCAGTTTGTTATGTAATACAACCTCTTCTACTTATATTGCAACATTTGCATGAGTCATTCCAATGAAGGCATAGTCAAATAATGTGTGAATGCACAGTTGCAGACTTGCATGCAGACACAAGCAAAGCTGAACTATATTCACACTTAGTCATGCTCGCCAGTTCTCCCTCAGACAGACAGGAAGAAAGGAAATAAAAAGTCAGTAACTCAAGACTTGGCTGGACTTCCTTTTAAACTCCTCAGAGCCTCCTCAGTGCCCCCCTCTCCCCCCAGCACACGCACACATACCTTCCCCTCTCAGTAAGCGCACTGCTTTCCTCGCCTCCAACGTCAGCCCTTGACCTTTAGGTCACCACCCACTAATCACGCCGTCTTCCAGCCCCCCAGACCACAAGCTAACCTTACACGGCTACCATCCCGCCAGCGGAGTCGAGATAAACACGTTTTATTTGTACTCTGTGATAATGAGGCCAGAGGGTAGAAGAAGAAAACCACAATTTTCTCTCTGCACATGGGGTGTAGCCTGTAGCCAGCCTGCAGTGAGCCTGCCTTTGCAAGGGGCTTTTATCATGTGAGGTGAGGGAAAGGGGATGGAAAGACCCCCCGGTGTTTGAGGGCAAACATCAAGCTAATAACAGACACACACGCGGAGCTGTGACAGCTGTGATGTGAAGAGCCTAGTGGATGTGAGGCTGCATGAGGCCAGACTGTGAACCCTGACCCTTACAAGCTGTCAGCAGTTAATCTTTGTGTCGTCATGACAGGTAGAAACAGAAGAAACCTGAGAGAAAAGACATTCATGGTGGTCTTTGTTTGCCGTCTGTTTGTGACGTTGTCTTTACGTACGTTTGCCTGCGTGTCTACATTTCCTTTGGCAGCCTTTCAAACGAGTTTCTCCTCACATAGTCAAACTGTGTTTTGACAGGGTAAAGTTTCTTTAGCTACTGCTGCCGTCGGTCGGAGCGCGTCTGCCTCCCATATGGCCGAACACATATAAAGCAGCTCGTGTAGAGGTGAAAGGAGATGTGAGTGTAACAAAAACTTACCACATTGTTTCAAGCTTTTATAGAGTATGAAACCACATTTGCTGTCATGCACTATTAATGTGTAAAACATTATTGCAGGTTTATGATTGCTACTGAGTTGATCAACTTTTTTTAGGAGCCGTGTGAGGGTTCTGCTTGGGTAACTGCTGATTCAGGCACGTTCCTGCTTTCACCACGGGGCCCACGTGTCCAGTATGAGTGTGCTGACCCTTAAGCATCAAACTACACACATAATTCTCCTGGGTTTTACTTTCTATCGGTGCATGATTTCATTAATTCCATAGCGAGCTCCAGTTTGTTGTAGACTTCTCCCTAGCAACGGCTTTTGTTAGGGGTTTGCAACAAATAGTTGCTCATCTCTTGGATTTGGCAAATGCATCAGGGACTGACCTACTAAACACTGGCCTTTACACAATTGATCCTTTGATAAACGCATCCATTTGGGTTCAGGCAGAGTAAGAGGGAAAGTTGTTCACCTTGTGGCTGATGGAAAATAATGGCAGCTGCACAACATATGTGTTGAGTTCAGTACAAATCTTTTTCAGAATGTGTTATTTTTGATTCAATTTAGCAGTCTTTGCCTGTGCACAGCGTGGTACTTAATAATATATGGAATTAACAACGTTAGCATAAAGATATATCATCACATGGACATTATAAATCATTTCTAACACTGAGTCACCGTGTAAATCTCAGATACTTTACAGATCAGTCTGCTGGTTTTAAATGGCCAAGATAAAAAAATATTAATGACTTTGAAAATATTTGTAGAATGAAAACATGCTGGAAAATGGGCTCAGAGACTGTGTGAAAACCCATTGTGTCACAGCAGTTTCCTTCCTTTGCTATGCCTCAAAAGCTGCACATTTACCAGTCGATTTGTTGTAAACCACCAGCAAACTGCAATGAAAGCAAAGTCCGGGCGCTTAGCGGGTGCCCCTGGGTCCTGCCAGTGGGGACATTCTCATCCACCGTCCTGACTGTCTCATATTCATCCCACTGTCTGAGAAGGCAGGATTTAAAGCCGTGGCTGAGCACAGACCTGTGTGGACACAGCGGACAGACCAAGTTTTCCCCTGTTTTCCCCGTGATGTCAGCCTGGTATCTGAGGGTGACAAGATGCAGCGGGTGGTCTCAGTGATCTCATGTGAAATGAACTAACTGCAGAATCTGGGCTGGTTGAAAGTTTAACTCCATTTATGCCTGCAGGTTTTCCACGCTGCACACATTTTCGTGTCACTAATAACTCCCAAATATATACAGTATTTCACATGTGAATTGCACCTTTTTACTGAACAGATCTTTGCACTTGATGCCATCTGTTGGTGGTCTGTGAAGATAACAAATTCAGGGCACACGGCTGCTGTAATACTATTCAGGCTGGTTACAATTTTTCTGTGAGCATATCCACATGCACAGGACAGCTCAGATTTATGAAACACGAAACTGATCCCTTCTTTGCCTTTTTACAGTATGACAGAGATAGTATTTATATTATAATAATTGAAAATTCTACAACAATGCTTGTCCAGAAACACACACATTTTCTTACTTACATGAGAGAAAACTTCTCATTTGTCTCCAGCTTACATCTAAATTACACATTGGCTTTGCTACAGAGGAGTGAATTAAACAGTATTTCCAGAAGCACAGAGGAAAAGCTGACTGTGAACTGTGTCTGAGTAGAGGAATGTAATTTGCAAGCATGACTGGGTTTCACAACAGCCCTAAAACTTGAGTTGTTTTTTTTTTAAATACTGGAAACAATGAGATTTCCGAAGAATATTGGAAACCATGTAAACAGGAGAAATACGGCAGTGCAAAGTTTTTCTCTCCCTAAAGATGTGCAGACAGGCCTCACTGAATTTAAAAGCTTGACCGCAGCTAATGATGTTATGTAGTTCCATGTGACTAATGGCAAACAGTCCAACACACGCAGTTATTATTACTACAGAAACATCCACGTCTGCTGTAAAGCAGCAGTGTCACTTTGCTGATGCAGACTAATTGACCTGGTTTATGCAAAAGCTCCATCCTCCGCCAGCCCCCACCCTTAGGGTGCAGTAATGTGGAAGTTCTTTGATGTTTTATAAGGGCGTCTCTGATAGGTGGAGGCCCGTGTGTGGACCCCGTACTAAAATTCTACAGGTACTTTGACTGCAACCGCATCCGCAGTGGCCAACATGTCAACTTAGAAAAGAAAAGGACCTGAGAAGAAACGACCTGAGAAATGATGAGCTAATATTTCAGCATGACAGGTGCTATCTGAAAGAGACGGATCTGTCCGACTTGTGGCTGGAAGGTTAAGGTGTGGATTCTGTAATGCTGGTGTGAAATTCCAGTGTCGGCACAGGTATGAGGCGAGATGCCGCTCCATGAGAAAGCACGCGTGCATCCGCATGTGTGCATTTGGACGGTTAAAGGAGAGACCATTAATATTTTGAAAAGGTTTCCCACCTGTGGGCTCGGAACGCAGCCAAAACAAGCAAACGCTCCACTTCACACTGCTGGGGACTTCACTGCCGAGTGTGCAGCTTCAAACAAATAAGGCTCCACCAGCTAACAGAGAAGTACTGTCTGAGACTGGCTCTGGTTAGCTCTCAGCAAATCCCCTCATGAGCTCTCAGTTTCCATGTTCAGGTCAATAGCAAAGTATTAGGTATGGAATTCATGCCCCAGACCAAAAATATGTGCCACCCTCCCTCAATTCCCCTTCTCCATCCACTTTTTATCTCTGCTGTCCACTTCATGCTTTATATCCACTTTTTCTCACTCTGCTCTCTCACCCAAACCACAGATGAATTCACACGTTCTGTGAACTGGTTTTTTAACATGAATAATCTTCAGAATAATCTGAAGAAGACGCGACAGGAATCAGTTTTGCCTTTGTATTGTGCATGATGGTTAATTTACATACACGTGAATTAAATGGCGAAAATGTTAAAGTTTTTCCAATCTCTTCTGTCACTGTGAAGTCACATTTCTTAAACAGTAACACAAAGGCTGTGAGAGAAGCTCACTGCCCAAAATACCACATTTTCATTGCAAAATTTTCTCACACTTACACAATAAAAACAAAAAGCAACATTTTCCTCCAAACAACACAACTTGTGGTGAAACTAAATTATTCTTCAACCAGTCATTACACAATAGGGAACAAAACACAAAATACCTCTAAGCTTATCCCAAACTCCTAGAGTAATTTTACCAGAGATAACAAGCCCTACTGACCTCTGGTGAAATACTTAAAAAAAAGTCTAAGGACGTTTTCTTGATTTGTTCCTGTGTTCAGGCCTTTCTGCATCCAACTGTCTTTGACATGTAAAGACCTACAGTCTGGACCATTTACGACCTTTGGTGTGGGACGGCATTTGTACTGTATGTCACCAATGACAAGCAAGACATTTTAACAACAACAACAAAATGTGTGTATTAAGTTAGATTTCCCATGTTGTTCAAAGACGGAGAAGCTTAACGCTTTAAATACTAGTTTTAAAAAGCAATACAAAATCAAACTTTACATATTGGTTAGGGTTAAGGATAAGCACTGATCACTGATTGCCGAATTTTGCAAACTGCATAAAGGATTATTATTTATTAGCTGGGAATGCCTGTTTCCTATTCTTGTTTTTCTTGTTTTTTATGTAATTATTAACAATTGTTCAGGTCACTAATTGTTTTGAAAAATTTTATAAAATATATGAAGCCAGGGGAAAATTGTTAACACATTTACAAGAGAAGACTTGGTGATGGTGAGGATCAAGTGGATCCCACTGTCATTAAATGCATGTTAGCAATTGAGCAGAAATTAGAAACTGTCCTTTACCTGCTATGAGAAACCAGTAATTGGCAAAAGCAATTGATTTTCATGGTCATTATGGAAATAATGGATCCAGATTGGGACCATTTTGATACCAATGAAATCTAGAGTTATTCCTTTCACAAGATTCATGTCATCATGACACTTCAAGACTCTAAACATTGCAACATATGATTCCAAACTGACCACATTTACTCTGGATAATTCTTAGTTATGACTTATATCTTATCATTTAGAGTGGCACTGCTCATTACTCATGGGGTCATTCCTGAAATCCACATACATGGTATTACTGGTGTCAAAAAATTTCTGGATATTGCAAACATGACAAAACATAAATGTAGTTGAGACATATTTGTATGTAGAAAGAGTGGCACAAATGCCATGTGAGGACAGATACTTGAAGATATGAGGTTGACTCCAAACCTGGTTTTGCAGATTTTAGCTTGTTGTAGCCGGGGTTTGCTGTTGCCTGGACAGTCTAATGGCAAACTTTTTTCACTTGCCTTCATTTTTTCAGGAATATCCCCAAAAATCCCTGTTTTAATTGGCCCCAGAAAATGTGTTTTCCACTAGTGTTACAATGCACCAGCAGCCAGCAAAATATTAAATGTGGGTGCGTGACCTCCTCCCTAATGACTCCACTGCAACCTACGAGCTGAATAACAAACACATAATAAAATTATCACCTGTCTAAAAGTTTCAACTTGAAACCAGAAAAAGTTTAACCTTCTAAAAGTAGAATTTACGGCAAAGCTGCTGTCTTGGATTGCATTAGACTGTACATGTGTGCCTAATAAAGTGGCCAGTATGTGCAATATCTTGATATATTGATATTTTCTTGATTGTTGAAGTATTGTTAAAAATTCTTAACTAAAGGTACAATATCAAATATTTTACTCAATTAAAAGTAACAAGTAGTTTATCTATATTGTGCAAGTACAAAAAGTAAGAAGAAAATAAGGTCAAAGGTCACTGCTGGTAAAGTTGGAGCTGATTTAATATGATGACAGGTGGTTAACCCACAACGTATTGGTAAATTTTAAGACAGGGAAATCATCGTTATATAAAGACTAGATACACTGGACTGGTTATGATTCCTTGAGTTGGGGTAGATACTCCTAATGATGGACAGACACACGGAGAAGACCGAGGGTACGCACTGCTGGTCGAACAAAGCATCCACTCTTACACGTTCCCTGCAGTTCGGGCAGTTACGAGGTTAAGACTGTGTTGATGGTAGACAGCTGTGACCATAAATTGGTTTCAGACGTCCAGTGTATTTGACCACACACTCCTCCGTTCAGTAGCTTTTTGTTAAAACATATTTTGAATGTCTTGTGCCAGACTTCAACTCTTTTCCTTCAAACGCCCCAGAGGAGGAGGAGCTTGGGAAAATCATGTTTAAAATACTAATAAACATCCAAGTCAGGTAAAGGTAAACGCCATCACTCCCTGAGCTTGAACCACGAAACGAGAACAGAACAAATAAACTCTCATCATCTGCAGAGGTCACAGTGTGAATGATGAACTGTCTGTCACACATAAAGAGCATGTGGCACTTTTAACGACCCCCAATTTGTTTGTCGCCCAGCTCACATATGCAAACACTTTTCTTTCAAATCAACCAGCAAGTAATCCACATTCCAAAGTTTATGGAAGGCAATTCCCTCTTTGCTAATATATGCTCGGGCCCTATCACACTGCAGTAGACTGGCTCCAACCTTAGACATTCATATTTCTTAAAAAAAAAAACCTTATGGTTACATACAACCTTTCTACTATATTTACATAAACTGGAATTAATCTCAAAGACTTCCCCTAAAATCTCCTGTAATTATCTGTTAGAAAAACATGTTCAATATTTTATTCTTTTTTCAGTTATGACTTTTTTAAGTTGCAGCAGGGCGGCAGGAAATCACAAATAAAAATGTAAGGCTCCCCCGCTGAGCCTCCACATTGAGGAACAGGGGGAAAGACTATTTCCACAGCTGGAGAGTGAAAACTGTGTATGTCTGGAAGATTTCAACTGCACCCACAGCCACAACCTGCAAGTGGATAACGTGGTGAGCTTTGTTATTACCGGCCAATTCCGTCTACCACACACACACACACACACACGTATATAAAATGTTATTTTTTAATGTCATTTGTTCTCTCATACTTTGATAAAGCAGATACAACAATAGAAGTATATACTGCATTGCTACAGTTTAGCAAAATGTATAACATTACTGCAAATTCTTGTGTACAACACAATCGACTGATAACGTGTATATACATCCACAAAGTGTGCTGTGAATAAACATAATGGAATCTGTTTTTAACTGGCATCAAAATATAAGATGTAATTCTGGTATGAGAGCGCTATACTGTCCATTAATCCAGTGTAACAGAAGCTTCAAATCAAAAAAAAAAATCTTTCACTGTATTTAATTTAAAAGCTATTTTACTATATTCTTTTTTTTTCGGACAAAGCAACATCTCATGACGGTAGCAACTTCTAGCCAACGTCTAAAGGGAATTAAAAACCTCTTGGAAGTGTTTTTTCTCTCTCTGCGTTTTTCTCCTGCACTGTTTGTGTCCCTATGAGCAGCCAGCAGCGGCTGGTCAGAGAAATCACTTTATGTCCGACTATATGCACTGGCCCTTTTGCTCCCGTGAGAACCACCTCAAATAACTACTTACAAATTTCCAGACTCCTTGCTCCAAGCTTACAAAAACACCTTTCTAGCGCCAGGCCTGGGTTTTCCAGCTAAAAAAATATTTTCCCTTTAAAATGTCTGTTTCCTCTTTCATCCTGTGCTGTTTATCTTTAAATCCACATCTGTCAATTTTAAATAATATTCCATAAATTGTGATTCTCACAAATCCACATGTGAGAAAGCACAAACAGTGACTGTGTGTCTGATAATGTTTATATTTTGATTTGACACTGTGTCCTCATATTCATGTCTTTTTCCTCACACTACACGTACATATGTGACCCTTGAGTATGTACCTAGGTAGTTCTTGGCCAAGCACTTGTATGTGCCAGAGTCAGAGCGTGTGGGCTTCTGGATGACAAGTGTGCCCTGAGGGTGGAGCAGTTCACTACCCATCGGTCGCCCCTGTTCTGCTGTTGACAGAACTGAATGATCAGGGAGCTGCCAGGTGATCTCTGGCTTGGGGATGCCAGTGGCAGCACAGGTGAGCCGGATCGGTGTCCCGGACACTGCACTTACACTGGAAGGTGGCCCAGATGTGATCCGTGGAGGGTAGCCGATGACAATAACCGGGACGTTGATCACGGCCTCCCCAGCATCATTCCGAGCCCTACAAATGTAGTTTCCCCGGTCGTGAAGAGAAGCATCTTGGACAATCAAAGTACCGTTCTCCTGTAACTTGTAGCGCCCAAGGACTTGAGGCCGAGTTAGAGTGTGTCCACCAGGAACAGTCCAGTAGACTGTGGGTCTTGGACTCCCCTCAGCTAGACAATGAAGGAAGAGAGATTCCCCAGAGACACTGCGTATGATGCCCCTTGGCCTTGTCAATATGTAAGGCTTTTGACCAACATTCAAAATAATTAACTTTTCTATGTAACCCAAGAAATTCTTGGCACCACAGCGGTATTTTCCAGCATCCTCTTTTTGAGGGTTGTAAATGACCAGAGTCCCGTCATTGCCTAAGTGGTAGGAAGAGCCACGGTCGGATCCCCCCATAAATCGTGTTCCATTAGGCAAAATCCAAATGATCTCTGGCACTGGGTGTCCATCAGCGGAGCAGTTCAGAACTGTTGTTTTCCCAATTTGAGACAAAATACGTTCGTTAAAGGGATTCTTGAAGATTGGCCTTCGGAGCATGCTGGTTACCTCCAGCTGCACAACCATTACTGCCTCCCCTCCATCATTCCTTGCTATGCAAATGAACTCTGCTGTATCTGTTGGCCGCACGTTACGAATCTCTAACGTCCCGTTGTGGTGAACACTAATCCTGCTGCCAAAGAATGGCGCTGTCAGAAAGATGTTATCAGGCATTATCCAAGTGACACTAGGAGGCGGTTCGCCCTCAGCTTTACAGTCTATCAACTTTCTGGAATATTTAATGGCTACATCTTTGACCACCGTCCTGTTCTGGCGGTAGCCATTGATCACTGGTGGATTTCCCTCTATATCAAGCTTGAAGACTTTGCTGCCTTCTCCAGCTGGGTTACGAGCCATACACACATACTCCCCAGCATCAATAAGCTTCACATCTCTGATGCCAAGAGAACCATTGACATGCATCAGGTAGCGCTCATTTGATGCTGCAATTACATCGTTGGTAGGTAGCATCCACAGGATCTTGGGTTTGGGTTCTCCAAGTGCTTCGCAGTCAAAGCGGATGTTACCTCCAGGCTTCACCTTGGCATAGGTCTGGCTTGGTGGACGTATCCTGGGGGCAGCAGTCACCACAGTGATGTGTACATGCATCTCATCCTTTCCCACCTGGTTCTCAGCATAGCAAGTGTAGTCCCCTTCCTCTGATATACCAACCTGTAGAAAGACACCATTGATAAAACTTTAATGTGTTTTAACTGTATTTCAAAGGTGTATGGTTGGTGACATATCATACCTGGTTTACATAAAGGGTTCCATTGTCAAACAGAGTATAGCGCCGTGCTCGTCCTCCCCCACTGCTGGCATCAGACTGTAAAGCGCTGTTAACCACTGTACCATCTGGCAGACCCCAGGAAATCTCAGGTTTTGGTGCTCCGGAGGCTTTGCAGTCAACCTTCAAGTCATTGCCATAGGGTACCTGCTTCTTGCCATGGAGTTTAGGCTCTATCTTAGCCGGCTTCATGGACACCCTGACCTTCATGAGTTGGAGATCGTCTCCAATTTTGCTGCGTGCCACACAGAGATAGTCTCCAGCATCTTTATCACTCACCATGTTAACGATAAGTGTGCCGTTATCAAGAACATGGATTCTGCTTCCCATCCTGGAGAAATACACAACAGAAAATTTGAAGAATTAGTGGCTGAAAAAATGAATCAAAAGATAAATAAATAAAAAGCAAACAAACTAGTACTAAAGTATGGTATTATGCTGTACAAGTTTCCACTGCTCCTTCCTAAAAAATGTTGCAAAAACTTGGGAGAAAATTTGGCAGATACAGTAATTTCCTGACTATTCCACTACAATACAGAGACAAGATAAAACAGAAAAGCAAACCAAAATGAAAAAGCAGAGTGGTTCATCAAACATTTAGAAATAGTAAAAATAAAAAAAATAACAGCAGTAGCACTTGTTAGGAGGTTTAATATTTTACTAATAAACTAAACCAAGGCCACAGAGATGAAATGAAAAATTTCATCACCACCATAAGACTGCATTTTGCTTTTGAGAAGGACATTCTACTTAGTATTTGTGTATTTTGGGTTAAAATGACCTTTTTAGTTTCCCGCATGTTTTTGACTGCACTGGATAATGACAACTGATTAGTCTGTATAATCGTGATTATTGCCTCATGATTATTCATTTTTACTAGACCAAAATGTAACAACATCACAGCCCTGATACCTCTGTCAAAATACTCAAATCCTTTTGTATCACCAATGTTGTATTTCATTTACATTTAACTCTATTGAATTATGTATATGGACAGTGTAGTGTATACGTTATTCGAAATTTATAATTATATCACACCATAGTGCAGCAAATCTCTTATTCTTTAGTAAAAGAATATGAATGTAAAAATCAACTAAAATCGGGGTGAAAGTAACAAATGACATTTACTCTCAGCACTGTAAAAAGTATATAATTTTTTTGAACTTGAAGTGTATACACATAAAATGTATTGTTTTCTTATGGTATCATTTCTAAAGGTGACAAGTTAAACAGTCCTGTCATCTATAGTGGCATTATAATTGTTTCTGTCACTTAAACAAACAGTACAACTGTTACTTAGAGTTTGCTTTTAAGTTAAATTTGCACATTCCTAAACCGTGGAATCTTTTTACTAAATTAGTAAGTGAAAAATAACAGTGAGATTTAGTGACAAACTATGAACTAAACATTTTTAAAGCTGTTCTGTTTAAAATGTTTTTTTTTAGGTGTTCCTAATTCGTTTGTGTTTCACTACTTTATTGCCACTGATGAAGGTGTTGTTACCTGTGCCACTGGTCTACAACAGCTTTAGAAGGTAACCTCCAGATGATCCTGGGTTTGGGGTCTCCTGTTGCTAAACAGTTCAGTCTCAATTGATCCCCAAAAGACAATTCGGTCATGTGCTGGGAGGTCTCCACTATCTGAGGTGCAGTCTCCTGCTTCTCGACTGTCAGAGTCACCACCCTACGCTCTGAGCCAGTAGAGCTGGTGGCAATACATTCATATTTCCCGCTGTGTGCAAGAGTCACATCCTTAATATTAAGGGTTCCATTCGCATACAGTGAGATCTGTGAGTCACTGGAAGATCTGCTAGATCGCACCACTGTCCCATCACTGAGTACCCAGTGAATGGTAGGGTGAGGGCTGCCCTGACCAGTGCAGGGTAGCCAAAGGGTTTGGCTTACGCTAGCTTTCAACTGCTGCCGTTTCTCTTCCACTATACCAGGTGGAGCTGCCACCACCTGCAGCCGAACTGTAGCAGTATCAGCTCCAGCTGGATTGCTGGCAATGCACTTGTATTGACCTCTGTCATAAACAGACACCTGCTCAATGAGTAGAGTTCCCTCTGTAGATACTGAAACCCTTCCCATCTCTGCGCTTTGGCCCCTGACTTGGGTCCGGTTGGCCAGGATCCAGGATATCGTGGGCGTGGGTCGACCCTCTGCTTTACATCTCATCTCCACAGTGTTTCCTGCATGAGATTTCAATTCACGCATCTTTGGCTCTAGGATGCGTGAGGGGTAGGCCACCACAGAGAGTGTGACAAGAAGTTTATCTGATCCATGATCATTCTCAGCAAGACAGAGGTACTGGCCCCGATCCTTAATGTTGGCGTTCTGTATTAGCAGTGTGCCATTACTCAACACCTCAAACTTGCCCATTCTCCCTGTAATGGTAATAGTGCTTCCTAAAGGACAGACAGAGAAGATTTTTAAGAAAAATAACCAGTAATCACCCAAATACAGACTCAAAACCAACTCACTCAAACATAATGACTAGCATTAGCTGTGATGATCTTACAGATTACCTCCTTGTTCTTTGCTTTATTAGTGTATTTTTTTATGTTAAATACATTTCCTAACAATAATGTCACAGCCAAATAAATACTTTAAAATGTCTTTTTTGACATAAATTATTAATCTTATTTCTCCTGAAAGTGGGTATGGTGGCTCTGTAGCTAAAGCTAATTTTGCCATCACTGCATCCAATATAGAGATTTGAAGGGACAAGAAATCAAGCAGAGGCAATGAGACAGTGCAGCTCAGAAAGCAGGTTGTGTTCCTGTGGTCACTGCTCTTTAGTGTCATCTACTACTAGATGAGTCCACAGATGAGAGTGATCCTAGATGTGTTACTTACATTAATTTCTAGTGCTTTTCAACATTGCTGTCTGTAGACTGTTTGACCTGATGGCAATCAACTTGTAGGATGACTTTAGACTGTAGGACAGCGCCATAACATCATGTTTATAACCCATATGCTACATACACTAGGATTATTATATTTCTCCTGGTTCTGAGCCCTGCATGCATATAAACCACTGTTGGCAGAAAGATATGACTGAGTGATCAGTTCAGCCAAAATGTCGCCCTGAATGTATTTTTCTTGTTAGCTTTAGGGACTTATGTCAAAACGACAAAATGTTTGATTTTGATTCTTACTTTGACATAGGTGTGAAAAATTATTTGACTAAATTCATGTATATTCATTGCACTTTTGGAGGCTTATTGGTTGCCCCAGTGACTGTTGTTTTAATATTATTTCTTAACAACAAGGTAACGATGCAAAAATTAGCAAGAGCTAGAGTTTTACGTGCTTTTATGCACAATGCAACAGTTAAAAACAAACACACGTATCCTTTAAGCTCTTTTCTCTTTGAATCAGTATTTTTAGAACAGCAGCCTCACTGACTTTCATTTAGATGACTTCTAAAAAACATTCCTTACTGTCATTGATTAATAGACAGATATGCCTAAAAATAACAAACGCATTTTTAAAAATCCAATTACTCTCTACCCAACCCTTTTCTCAACGGTTTGGGCTTCCTAATCATAAAAGATTATGTCTAATGAATATTTTTTCACCTGTGGTTGAAGAGAAGCGTTTCCAGCTTATCACTGGCTGGGGGTTTCCATCAGCCTCACACGGTACAAAAGCATCAGAGTTTGACAAAACGGTAAAGCTTGCTGCATTTCCCCCAATTATTTTTGGCTTGTTTTCCAAGACATGAGTTGTAGTTTCAAAACCGGCAAAGTTACCACTTGTATCTTCGTTTCCAGTGACATGATTATAGATGGTAACCGTGTCAAAGGAAAGGCCTTTATCTGCTCCACCTCTGGCAGCACCGCTTTGCAAAGTAGGTTTGACTCTCCTCATCTGTGGCCTGGGAGTAGCGTAAGCGTGGTTCCTCTGTTTTGGCGGTCTGATGTTGCTGTAGATCCTGGACCCTTTTGGTGTAGTTGGCATCACTGTAGTTGCAGGGGTATAGGCGGTTGAGGTGATCAAAGGGGTTTTGGTTGTACTGTAGGTTGGTAACCTGTTAGATGTTCCCCAGTCCAATTCCTCATATATGTCAGTCTCCTCCTTAAATGTTTGGTCAGTGTACACAGCTACTGCAGATGTGTCCTCTTTCATAGATGGTGTGTACACATTCAGAGAAACACGTTGTTGAGGTAGTGTGGTGGTCTCCATTATATTTGCCATCGTTGTTGCCTCTGTAGTGGAAGCCTCGGTTGTTATGACAGGACGTGCTTTAATCATTCCGGGTTTCCTGAAAGGTCTCTTGCCTCTGAAGGGCCTTCTTCTACGCCCCTGTCGTACTCCCGCCCCACCTGGCCTCTTTCTGATTACAACCCTTTTATCAAGTCCACCAGACCCAGATGATAAAGCGTCCTCAGGATTTTCAACTGAAGGTGGTTTGACAGTAGGTGGTGAGGGTAGAGTATGTGATTCTGCTAGTGTTTCAGCAGTGGTGGAAGACTTGGAGAAATAGGAGGAAATTGTTGTAGTTAAATAGTAAACACTGGGTTCCAGTGTTTTCAACTCGAAATCGGCAGAAGAAAACTCTCCATGGTCATCATCTAATGAGGTCTTTTTGTGAGCCAGTGAGAGCGCAGTAGTGGTGGGTTTACCAGGAGGGGTTGTGGTTACGGTCACCTTTGCTGCAGTAGTTAATGTTTTAGGACTGATGGATGGTCTCTTTAGTCTGCCCAGTATTTTCTCCTTTTCTCTACTTCCAAACAACCTATCCCATGGAATTTTTCCACGAATAACCTTGGAGGCAGTTGTTGTAGTGGTTGTGGTTGAGAGTACCGATTCCTTGTTCAGAGTCAAAAATGGATCAACTGTGGGGAAAAGCTCTGGTGCATCAGCAGAGGTCATGTAGCCACTAGAGATCTCTGGCTTAGACTCGGTTACTGTTGTTTGTGTCGTGGCAAATCTCTCTGTTTTGCATAAAGATGAACTGGAGGAAGCTGAGGGTATGATCACCTGCACGCGAGTGACTGATGTCTTTCTATTTTCTTTGAAGTCACAGTCTAAGGGAAAAAAGTGAAAGACAACACAGATACACAAAATAGGAGCCATAGAAGCATGTACAGATAAACAAAGATTAACAAGAGGTTAAAAAGTTATTTACCTGATGTCAGTTCAATTCCAGAAGGCACTGAGGCATTTCCTTCCTTCTTCACTGAAGGCTGTTTGACTTTACTGATGAAGGACTGTATGTCAGTAATTCTACTGGGTTTGATGATCCTCCTACGATTGTGGAAGTTCCTCCTGCGGCCCCCTCCTCTGATGTTCTTGTTAGGGATGATATGTATATGCTGTCGGGAGATGATGGTAGACCCTGCAGGCAGGCGTGGCGATTTAATTGTCTGGGTGGTGTGAAAGGTGATCTCGTCTTGTTGTCTCTCTGTGGTGGTGACAGCTGTGAATGTGGTCTGGCTTTCTCGGTCTGTGTGGATTACCTCCACTGGGACCGGTCCATCCCTCATAGGAGTAACGTAAGGGACTGTGGTAAATACAAGTGCTGCCTCTGTGGATGTTTCCGAGTCTGCAGGCTGCTCTCCTGAGAACTGAAGCTGAGTTTCCTGTGAATTGTCTGTCACAGTTAGCTGGAGAGTGACTGGGTGAATGTTTGAGGGGGATTTATCGGTTCTTTCCACAGCATAAAACTCTGTCATCCCAAAAGGACTTGGACTGTGTGTAAATGTGGACTCTGGGGTAAAGTCTGACTGCATATATGGGTCTGCTGCCATTGTGTTTGTATTTTCTTTTATTTGATTTAAATCATTATTTTTGCTGACTGAGATTTCCATTCCAACAGTTTGATGCATCTCTTCAGTCTGCCCGTTTGGCTCAAATATTCTACTTTGAATTGGATTGTCTATAGTTAAAGATTCTTTCCTTGGCTCTGCAACAAAATGGTCTTCACCAGAACCATTTTCACCATCACCAGAAAGGAATTTGATAAAGCCATTTGAGTTTTGTATGTTTCCCTCTCTTTCTCTGCGCCACTGTTGATTTTTGATCCACCTTGAGCCTTTTTCATTAACTCAGCAAATTTATGTGGGTCTACCTTCCTAGAGGCTTGATCAAAGACCCTACTACTCCAGATGCGTCTGTTGCCTGTCCCTATCCTTCTCTGTCCGAGTCTAACTCTAGAGCCTCCTCTATACCTGTCCTGTAACCTAAGTCTGGGGTAAGGTCGATCTGAGGTAACAGTCTTGGACTCCTGACTTTTACTGTCAAATGGACTGGATGAGGGGATTTCATTAAGGGTGACGGTTCTTTCTGTCAAGCTACGACCCACCTTGTCCTCCATATTCATCCCTGATCCCTCACTGTCCAAGATCATCACATTAGGCTTTTCTTCATTCAGTGTCACCTGAGACACAAGCAGGTCAACTCCGAGATGATTAGCAGCCAAACACCTGTAAAATCCTCTATCTCTTGCTGTGAGACCCTGTATCAGCAGGGTTCCATTCTTATACAGCTTTCTGTATGCATAAGACTCTACCAGTACTGAGTTGTCAGGAAGAATCCAATGAATTGAGGCTTCCGGACTTCCTGAGGAGCTGCAGTCAAACTCCAGATTTTCACCCAATAGCTTTGAGACTTGAACACCATTAACATCAGCTTCTTCCACATCGAGGGACAGAACTGTCACTCGAAACACAAGGATATCGGCATCTAGGTAGTTTGTGGCAATGCAGCGATAAAGTCCCGTGTCTGAAGCATCTGCACCTCGTAGAGTGAGCTTCCCTTCAGCAGTGATTATGATCCTTCTGTCGTCACTGGAGAACGGAGCTCTGACCTTGCTTCCATCTGGTAAAATCCACTCCATCAAAGGCTTTGGCTCACCCTGGACATGGCAATTCAACTGTGCCACACCACCTAAATTAAAATTAAAATAAAAATTCTACTGAATTAATTGTTTTTATATTGAAACTAAAAAATTTATAAAACCCTTTAAGCACTCTGAAATGTTTACATTTAACTCTGTTTTGGCAGTTGTACTGCTTGGTAGAATTTCATGCATTAAGAATTCAATTCTAGGTAGGAGCAAATTTCAGTAAAATTTATTTTCTGATATTTCAGTGAGCATTAATTTCTCACCTACAAGTACAGTATGCTCAGTTTTGGTTTGATTATCTCGGCTGATCATGGTCCAGGAATAGCGATCCCTCTTAGGTGATGTGCCTTCCACACGCAGGTTTACCACAGACTGGTACTTAATGTGCATAGTAGAGTAAGTTGTAGTAGTGCGGTCAAGCTGAAAGCTCACTTCTCCCTGCATCAACCATGCAGGGGTAGCTTTAACCTCAGCTTCAATGTTTGTGTGAATTTCTTCATCACCCTCCTTTGTTTTGATCTGACTATAGCTGTACATCATTTCTGGGCTTCTAGCCAGCATTAAACCTCTCTCTAGTCTCATGGGGGAGTCACTGTAGGCAGCCAGGATCTGCCACAGCTGCTGGATGTGTTCATAGTCAGTGTTACACACCAAATATGTGGTTATGGCAGTGCTAAGCATGGTGACATTGTGTCCCTCCTCTTCCTCCAAGGTCTGTGTCAGGTTCTCAAAAGCAGAGGGCCTCTGGACAGTGCAGGACAGACTGACATCACTGTGAAACTGGTCAGCTAAATTCAACTCTATTGAACCTAAAGGGGCAATGAAGTCCTTCGGGGAAACGGGAGTAAAGTCTCCCTCATCCAAACTAATGTTTTTTTGCTTTAAATGTGGTTCAATCCAGGGTTTGACACAAGTAAACGCATCACTGGGCAGAAGATCTATCTGTTGGTTGTGGGAATGGGACGGGCTCTGACAAACAGGACACAGCTGACCTCTTGGATATCTCCTGTCCTGCTTGCATTTCAGCACACCTGGAAGAGTTTGAATCAAGTGGATCAGCATTTAGATGGTTACTTGTAAAAATGAATAAATAAAAATAAATATATATATAAAATTTAAAACACTAAACCAAAAAATGTTAAATCATCAACAAATAGAAGCACAACTTATGAGCTGACTTTTGCATTAACAAACTCATGAAAAGTGTCTACGTTCGGTTCTTTTGAACAGTGTTTGTGCAACTTTGCCAGATGTGTCTTATAATGTGGTTTCACATGTTTAGAGTAAGGTTTCTTTTGCATTTTTACCAGGGAAATTGTTTGGATTAAAAAAGATTCTGTAATAAAGAAAAAGTAGTTGTAAACATTTTCCCCACCTTACATCTCTCTGAATGCATGCACTCCTCACCTGTGTTCCTTTGTGCCCACACTGGGAACCATTTCATACGGCAATCACATGTCCAGGGGTTGCCATGCAGAAAGACGTTCTCTAGCTGGCTACAGCCTGAAAACATATCTGCAGGCAGGGTGGTGAGGAGGTTGTCTGACAGGTGGATGTTTCTGATGGAGGACAGCTTGAACACCTGGCTGTGTCTCATTGTGATGAAAGTGTCTGGATGCAGCTGCTGGAGGTGGTTACCATCCAGATTGACCAACTGTAGGTTTGTAAGACCGTAGAAAGCCTCTGGGTTGATGAATTCAATGTTGTTGTGGTCCAAATGGAGTCGCAACAGACTGGCCAAGCCTTTAAAAGTCTCTTTTCGGATTTCCTTCACTTTATTGTGGGACATTTTCAGGACCTGTGAGAACATGGTTGACAAGTTGAAGATGCTCGTCAAAAGAATGTTGACTATGGGCTAATACACAACAGCATTTCATTTAGGGATCCCATGAAATGCTGCAAAAACCTCTGGGTAACTTGAAAATAATGTATTTAGTCTGGAACAAGACATCCTTTATATAAGACAAAGTGGCCTCTTAGCGATGCTGTCTTTAATTCTTGCTACTGAGTTCAAACTAATTCCTGTATTTTGTGGTGCTGACGTACATTGTTGATGCTTGTCATTTATATCCAATTATAGAACTAAACCATAGGTTGCCTGTAGGCATGGGTTTTATTTTGAATCAAGTTCTACAAGGTAAAAATACCAGGATTTGTTGGATTCCATGACCAGTTTTATTACAACGCTTATTAGAATTCTCTGTTTAGTTAGTAACCTTTGTCTCTCTTCAACATAAAAAGACTGATCATGTATACAAACATACAATAACTGTGTGAAGCTGTTGAAAACACACACAGCTAAACAAAAAGACAGATATTTTTTGTTACACATTTGCAATATGTGCTATGTGAAACATAAATTTTACTGTACTGAGGTTAATAGAAAAGAAAGATGTCATAATTACCAACCAACACGACAATCAAAAAAGAAAAAGATTTATTGACAGGTTTGAAAGGATTGAGATTTGTTCACGAAATGTGTGACTGGATTGAGATTTCATAAAACTTGATTTTACCTGTAATAATTTGAGGTCCTGGAAGGCTCTGTCCTCTATACTGTGTATCGCGTTGCTATGGAGCATCAACTGCTCCAAGTTTTCAAGACCTGAAAGATCATTCTCTCTCAGCACTGTTATACTGTTATACCTAAAACCAGAGAAATATGGTGAATCATCAGTGTGCATTGAAAATTTAACAGTTACTTAACATCATAATATAAAAACTTAAAGTTTGTATTTTGTCACAGTGTCGGACTTTGACTTCCCCTCCTTTATCAGCACACTAGTGGCAGGAACCTGCCTAATGCACAGAACAATTTCATGGTAGAAGGCATCATAAATACAAGTTTGTTTTTATTTCATTTAAAATATACTGACATAATTCAAGTTAAGGTCCTGCGCTCCAATGCAAATATTCCATGTTCAACAGGCTGAAACTTTTGTTGAATTTCAATTTATGAACAAACATAAATGGTAAGGCTCTAGTTTTTCAGTTAGTAGGTATCGAGAGTTGAGAATCACTGCAGATGGTGATGCCACAAAAAACTAGCTGCTATTCAAGTTCAGCAAAGAAAAAGGAGCAGGGATTTTTATTTCCTTCTCGCGTCATGGGTGTGTGTTGCTTTTCAAAAGGTACTGATGATAATTTACCGAAATGTTTACATTCTACATTATTTCTGTTTGTTTTTATTAAGAAGAGAAAACACAAATACTCGTTCTCCTGAGGTCACACTGGTGAGGGGCGAGCTAATATAGCACAGAAGCTACAGAAGCTAGCCAGTGGCTCCAGGACTCCCGCTCCTCCGCGGCCACCGGAGGGACACGGCTGACGGTTACCGTTACCTGTGAGAAACCGACTGTCCCATAGTTGCATTTAAGCTAAATTTGATATGAGTTTAGCTACGTGCCGACGCCGGCTACTGTTGCTTTTGGCTAATGTTTCCAAATGAACCAGAATTGATTGTATTAGCTTATGCTAATATTTGCTGCTAACGCTAGCTTGTTAATTCTCCCAATTTAACTACTAACGCTAACTTAGTTTAACGCTAGCTAGGTTTTATCTCTAATATTTTATCACAGCTAGGTTAGATGACAATAAAACTAAAATAAATTTGCAGAGGGCTCACCCCAGGTTCATCCTTTCCACGGCTGCCTGCAGGTGCTCGGGGACTGCGGTCAGGTGTTTGAAGGCGCAGCGCACTTCGGCGGGACCGGAGCAGGCGCACGGTTTGGGGCAGCCGCCGCTCGCCGGCAGCACTGCGGCCACGAGCAGCAGAGCCACGGGGAGGCAGATCCACAGGTACGGAGCTCCGCACACACAGCGACTCATTGTGAGCGGGGACGGAGCTTTAGCTGCACGGCCGGGGAGGGGGCTACTGAGCCATCAATGGAAGCCACCTGGAGGGAGAGGCAGAGCCGGGGCTACTGATGCGCCAAACACACGCAAGACCCGCGGTGGAGGACAGTCCAACGTTTACCGGGGAGATAAATGCGCGTACCCGCCTTTACTAGTTTTATAATAATCATTTTATGTTGTTATAAACAAGATCCTTCATGCGGTTATAAATAGATGTATGTCAACGATAAGAAATATCGCATGCAAATTCTGACACCAAGTGAAAAATGTGCGCCTACATAAACCTGTTAAAAACACGCATACATCAAAAAGTCTCCTCACCGCAGTTTGACAGGTTGCCGAACTTGCAGGAACGTTCGAAGATCCCGATGGGAAAGAACAGGCGCACACGCAGATCCAGTGGATCCCAGCTCTGAGTGTGAGCAGTGATCGCTGTGTGATCGCTGTGTGACCGCCTGCAGCCGAGCCGGGCTCCCCCCCGCCCCGTAACCTCCTGTAACGTAATCCCACAGTAACTACCACCAAGCGGTGAAATACTCCAATTAATAGGCAACAATTAATAACAATAGCGTTATTGGCTGATCTGTGTAAGTTGGAGATGTACTGTAACAAGCACAAATAAGATAAAGAATGCCTCCTTGGTCTAATTTATTGCACATGCCTCTCATATAATTTTAGAATTCTTGCAGATTTCCGTACATCAAATCTACAGTATGTTAATTTTTCCAATATGTCTTCTAATGTCTCCAGAAAGTCTAAAAATGTGGAGAGGAGCTGTCAAAGGCTTTTGTGACTCAGACTCGCAGAAGAGCCTGTGGCAGCTGTGCAGAAATATTCATGGCATTGCCAGCTCGATTACCAAAAGTAGCATATTGTTTTTTTAAGTTCCCCCCAAACATCTCGACACCACAAAGTCTTTGTGAAACTCATTGTGTCAGATGAAAGCGTCACCCAGTCGCGATCACTGTCAAGCACAAATGCTCGGTAAGCTTTTTTCCTAACAAATGGCCCATTTGAATTCCTCCTCATTTTTTGCCTGTTGGGAAAGCCACAAACCAGTCATCACAGTCAGTCATGTAGGCATCATTTTCATTTTAGTGCTTTCCCAAAATTTACATTTTCTCAGCGGTTTCTTTAATTCTAGGAATCCCCTTGTGCTCACTCGGCGTATTTACAAGTACATACTTTCTCCCTCATATTCTGCTGTTATCACTATGTATTTGTACCACATATCTCTGTGGTGACAGTAACTGTATCAGGTGTATTAACAGCCTATGAAAGGTCATATGGTGCAAACACAAACTAAAAGACAGATGGTTTTAATCCAGTCTCAGATGTACCCCACCCCAAATGACCACAGTTCTGTCCTTTATCAGTGAGTGTAGCTTTTCAATAAGATCGGTATCTTTCGTTTATTAGAAACTGAAAAAAACGACTGATCTCCCAAATTAAAATGTGCATGTCTTTTGTTTGTGGGTGAGTCATTGTACGTGCTGCTGTCAAAAATTCTGAGTCACACACTTGTAAACAGTATTCATAAAACGGTGACCATTAAACCAAAGCTCAAGCAGTGTTTAAGTCATACCATGTGTGCTGTGGCCTCCCAAATACTATGTTGCCTCTTGCAAAGTTGCTGGTTCACCACATTGACACTGTTAAAAATCAACAAACTTGCAGGCGCTCAGAAATGTGCGCACAGACTCAAAGTCACACATGCATACGCATTTAAAGAGACACTATAGCACTTCATCACAAGTGTACTGGTGAGCTTTTCGTGGAATGAGGGTTTGTTTGGAGCCTATTCATCAGTTTCTTCAGATCACAGCCACAGTTGGCATGTTCCATTGCTTGTGTCTTCAGTGTTGTTTACTTGAACATCTGGACAACACACCAATACACGTGGACAACAACACATCTCCTCTTCTCGTCTTTCCTCCCGTCTCCTCTCCACTTTCACAAGTAATCATAATACGGAAAAGAGGTAATTGAATTTTGCAGGATTTCATGCCTATTTCTAAGCCCAGATCAAAGTCAGTTTAATCTGCAGACAGAGCAGATGTTTTTCTAGAAAGACACACAGTGGAGTTAATTATATCTTGATCCATGTCATCATTATAACTGAGGTGTTAAGCCTCTTCTTAGAGACTGCAAATTGCATGATAAGAGGCTTAGAGGGTTGAGAAGGGGAGATGATGAGAAGAGCATAGCTTGCCACAGGTTTTGTTGGCGTAGTGTTTGCATATGTTTAGCCAGTACATATGTGGCCAGTACAATATGATTTGTTTGCTTGTTATTCTGCTGATCGCAAAGTTGAGTCTGATCCATAGTTTTTCAAGCCAAGCATTTCCGTTTTGCTTTAATTTATTCAGAGTGATGAAGCACCATATAAAGATAAATGTCGTTTTCTTTAAACGTCACATTTTAAAAGGGGATTGCAGATGAATTTTTAAAAATGCTTTTTTGTATAGATTTTCCTATGCACCATTTTCTGTTGCTGACTAGCTGAGTATGGGAAATAGTAAAGTGATATTATTCTCTTCTTTCTTCCACATTCAGTTTGGGATAAAAAGAATGTGGAGTAGTGGATCGACTGTTAAAAGTCACAGCTAGCTGGTAGGCTGTGAGGAATCTTTGCACACATACAGCATTGACTTCAGCTCCTCACACACACTGCTGGGTTTTGACTGGGGGCCCACCTCAGTGGGAGGTGAATGACAGGAATAGTGTGGTTTGGAAACAATATTACCTTACATGAGACGCTGTCTCAACATAATTGGCATGGTTTTCCTCATGTGGAATTCTCACCTAATAGTTCAGCATGTGTTGTGTTCTTTAAGTTTGTGTGTTGAAGGAGGATTTATAGTTACTATGCTTTAGGTAAGACACATATCTGTGTATACACCGATTGGACACTACATAAATAACGTAATGGTGAGGTAATTTGAAGGATGTAGTGCGGCTTCGTGTGGCATTGGTATGGCCACCAGGTGGTACTGCATATAAGCAAACAATGAAGCACCTGTTAGCAAAAGCCAGTAGATTTGAGTTGAGTTGAGCAGCTACTATGCAATGGCATTGAATTTTATGTGTCTAAACATCTGGTTGCAGGTGTGCTGGTTGCAGCATTGTATTTTGTTTAGTGAGAAACAAAAAGGGAGGGATTACAAAAATGCAAGCCATGCAGCCATAGGCTATTCATTTGAAGACAGATTGCAGCACTCTTTTTTTTTTTTTTTTTTTTTTTTTTTTAAATTCACTTTCTAGGTGGATGCCAGATGAATCAGTTCTGGCTGTTGGAATTTGGTTTCTGTTCAGAATGTTCAGTCTAGGTCAGCATTGGCTGAGAGATGTCCACACACCACCTCATTTAAATTGAGCATTCTTTTATTTGTTTGCCTGCAGTTACTGCAGATGTTGTAGCTTGAGTTTGCTAACAGCTTTTAATGGATGGTCTTTGTGAGGGTTTGCGGCTTTAAGTGGGTTAGCCTCTGTCTTTAGTTTTATCCATTTTTTTTAGCTGTCTCTCACTGAGTCTCCTAATGCACTAAGTTTAATCCCTCTGTTCTGATGATAACAGATAACAGTAACCTGAGCCAAAGTTATAATAGACTTAATGCAGCATCAGTTTTTTGTTTGTGGTTGCAGCTACGTGTCATGAAGCAACAATGTGTTTGCAGATCCACAATAGTTCTACAGTAAACTGTTGAAGTTGCTTTTGATTACACTAAATGTAAAACAAATACTATATTTGTTCATGCTTCTTATGAAATCAAGTTCGGTCTGTCTGTATGTGGCGTAGTATTATTAGTGTACTGTGCGTGTGATTGTTGTGTAAGATTTAGTGCAGTCTAGTTCCTGGAATTCAGCTCTGTGACTTCATTCCTGCACACAGTCTGACTCAGGTTTCATAGACTCTCAACGATATTGGTGGAAAGGAGCCCAGTTCTCCTGATACATCTGATTAATGTGACATCAGTCACACGTGTTGAGCGCTGTTTGTCGTGGCTCTGATGTGACCTTTGGTGTCTTGGGGTCATGACGTGGTAATTTAGAATGTATGTGGCCTAATCAACATCAGATATGTGGGGCACATGCTTTGTTCATCTTTACCTATTATTTTGGTTTAGGAAAAACGCTATTAATGCAGATAGTGCTGATATTGCAGGCGCCAAGGTTGATGGTAAGATGATAAGTCTCTGGAATTTGGTATCTGGAACCAAGTTCAGAGGCTTGATGAGGTACTTCAGCAGCAGTACTGGGATTAAAATAAAGAAGAATCATTCCTTACATATTGTTCAGTTTACCATCACACTGCATGTCCCATACATTTTATTGAAAAAAATCATCGTTGTTATTATTATCACTTAAACGTCCCACTTGTGTGATTGTATCCATGTATTAGATAATGATTACAGACATATTTTACAACAAGTGAGTGTGTTATGTGAAGGTAAAATGATTTTGAAATGCCTTCACACAATGCGTGAAACAAAATCACAACTCTCAGGTTATTTGTGAGCATCTGTAGCTCCTGGCAGCTTGCCACCTGAACCTCTTTCTGCAGGACACTGAGCTACGCTAAGCTGAAGCGTCGGCTCTCCTCCACATCTGGCTTCAGATGTCGTGATTAGAACCATGTGCGATCAGTTTTGAGAACAAGGCATTCTATTGGTCTGTTTAATGCCTCACTTATTTTGTTTAAATGTGTGTTTCACTAATATTAGAAATGTACACATACACCACTTGTCCCTAATGAACCTCAAAAATGTCCAATGGATTTACTTTTTATCTTTTGCAAAAATGTGTTATTTTGAACATTTTGTGAAATATGATCTCTACTGACAGTTCAACTTTGTCACAGTTAACATCAGGATAAAGGCTATTTACAGTGTGGAATTTGGAGAGATATTTACCCAGAAATGTTATTGGAACCCCTAAAATGCAGTTGGTGCTTTGGCACTGACCTAGTCATTGTTCAATTATAAACATGTCACTGGTTGAGTAAATCAGAATTGTGCTTCATGCTACATAGAGGAAACTCCTGATAGTGGCACCAGTGAGTGTATGAGCGTACCTTCGTTTTTAGCTGGTGCTTCTCATCGTAATGACTTCAATGTGATTGTCGGTGAGTATTGAGTATTTTAGTTTGTAAGAATCTGTTTTTATTTTTAACAAAGTACAACCACATGGTTGGACCTTTTTGTTTTATAAGAGCAGAGCTTGAAAAAGAGGGGAATGAGAGTGACAACTATAATTCATTTCTACTCCGTTCCCAACTCAAAATACAACAAAAATCTCTAGTTGGCTCAGTTTGAATTGGACACTGCCTCCAGTTGTCCATTTCCTTTTCTTTTTTCCTCTGTTTTTGTTCTTCAGACTTCAGTAGGCTCCTGCTGCACAGGGTGGGGGAATATGAAGTCAGAGTGCTCTACTGAACTCTGCTGATCTTTGTCATGTTTCTAGTATCCTGTACTCAGCCCCCTAATAACTCTGGCACTGGCTCTACGGCGTAGACTAGAAGCAACGGTAAGAGGCCTAATTACAGTTTTCCTGCGAGTGCACATTTGCGGTCGCAGGAAAAAGTGAGATGGTTTCCTGGTTCTCTGCATAAATCGGTCATGAAATGCGATCACAAATATCATTAAAATTGTATTTCTGGTTAGAATGTAGAGAAATACATCACTACTACCACTACACATTAATTTACTGTGTCTGAAATATGTTGTGAAGCTAAACTGGAATAACTTACATCCTTACAATATTGTTAAGTGACCCTAGACCTTCATCAGTTTATTAGTGTGTTACTGCTGGCTTTTTCGAAATGTATATTTAGTATATTCTCAATCACGTGCTGTTATTGAGATTGTCGACTCATATGTGTTGAGATAGAGCTCTTCATCTGAATTGTGAATGTGCACAAATGAGATGTTCTTGATAAACATGAGGAAGTTTATAACTTCTTCTTGCAGTGTGGTTGAACATGTTTAACCACTTAGGCCTTCAGCTGCAGTGCACCTGTTGCTCTGCATGTATTTTTGGTACGTTCACTGATCTTTGATGTCTTCTTTAGATTCTGCTCATAAACAACAAGCTCCACATACTGTCTGTACACATATTTTCAAAACATAGTGCAACACAGTAAAGGAGTGCAAGGACCAGACTCTGAGAGCTGTATTTTGTTTGCCTCTCAGTCTTACCCTCGTCTCTTCATGCATCCCTCTTTTACTGCAGCCTTTAAGTCAGTTCCTGATCAAGTGCAGGTATTTTTACAGCAGAGAGAAGGAAACAGATCGGTTAGCCATTCTAAAAAAATTCCATTCACCTATTGTTTTTTTTCTGATCATTGTTTTTTCTCTTATGCCAGTCACATCACCCATTTGAACTTTATGATGTGGTGTTGTTTGACACTCATGTGAGAGCTTTGCAGCATTAGTGTTTTCTTCCATGTGTACGTGGCTGTTGGTTGATGTGCATGTGATCTCATTCTGGTATGTATAAACATGCCAGTGTCTTTGGAGAGAATTGTAAACTCGTGTTTACTGCTTTGTTGATCTCGGTGATTGCAGGGATCAGGTTACCATAGTATCCCTTTACAAAAGGGCCATAAATGATTTCTGTATTACAGACTGTGCAGACGGTTGAAGAGTCTCAACCAGCCTGACGTTCATTACAGTTTAAGTCGTGTAGATGTAGCTCATTTAGGCTGTGAGCTGTTGAGTTAAACAAATATAAATCATTAAGGTGATCTGTAATTTCTCGCTGTAAAATAACACTTTTGTTGCAAGTGGGAAATTTAGTGATGTATTGTTTACGATTGTCTAGTATTACCTAACAGCTGCATTTCAAAGCACATTTTTAACACCCACTACTCAGACACAGTATTCCATTCTTTTTTTAGGGTAAGTTATTTTTAGGTGAAGATACATTCAGAGAGGTCGTACTATCTGCAGACAGGGTGGGGAAAACAAAAAAATTAACACATTTGGGAAGCAGAGAAAAGAAAAGACAGGGCAGAGGACGTCACAAGCTTGTGATCTGACTGGTGTAGCCGGACACAGCGGTGCATGTTACCTTCCTCTTTTTGTTAGAACTGAGTGACTGTGACGTGCAGCAGCACCAAGCCCACTGCTGTGATGTTTGGCTGCTGTGGATGCCAGTATTTAAGTCACAGGTCTCTATGGACCACGAAGAAAACCTCACAGCGTTGTTTTCAGATGTCATTCTCTAAGTTATTGGCCAGGTGACCCCTGCCCAGCGCTTCCTCTCTATCCCACTTTATGTCCATGACTACTGGTCCTTTGGGGCCTAATGGCCCCAGTAAAAACACTGCATTCCATCAGAGCCATTAGAGGATATCAAGGTCCTGCCGGTAGTCTCAGTGTCCTCCTCTCTATTCCTAATCATTTTCTTTCCCGTGCAGATGAAAAGACCACATTAAACTCACATCTGTGAGACAGTCGATTAGAGGAGAATGCCATTAATGAAAATCAGCTCTCCCTCTCTTAGTTGCATAAAATTAAGACCATTACGAAAATGTGCAAATTTTATTTAATGGATGTTCTGTAATACAAAATAAATAAGGACTGCAGTGAGGTGCAGATTAGGTTGAAAACACACATGGACACAGTTTTCTCACTTAAATCACTTTTTTGCTAATGGAAATTGAACGCTTAATGTTAGACCTCGTGTGACTAATCTCCCTAGTCTGATTCACGTCATTAAATATAGAATGGATTCCAGCAATGGCAGCCAGTGTTTGCTAAGCATATGCAAAACAATGTTTGTAAAATGGTGCAGAATAAAAAGGTCACTAGGAAAAAAATTGATGTATTTAATGACTGGCATTGTGACCCTACTGGCCAGACTAAATACTATGTGGCATTTAGTATTTTTATTTATTAGTATATAATCTTACTTTCATTACATTTTTATTTTATTGAGACATTTGTGCCACGTCCCTTTTTCTGATGATTTACGATGATTTTTTTTTAGCTGTTTTCAATCACAAAAAAGATCCTCATCACAGCAAATACTGTAACAAAAATAGGTCAGGGTAAACTGACTGAAGTTCCTCTCAGCAAGATTAGAGTTTTTACAGCACACAGTTCATAGCTAACACCAAATAAAGCTGTAATTTTAATTTAGTGCTGGAGTCCTTGCAAAATTCCCAAAGCACATCCTTAAAATGTGTTTGCATGAGAGACCTGTAAATTAAACCATCCTTCCACACTAATAACGTCAAGGTGTCTCAGATGATGCCAAAAGCCCATCAAAATCAAACATATGGCTCAGTGATCTCACTCAGACCCAGTAGTTCTGCCAGTTCTCTGTGTCCTTAGTGCTGGCCAAGTTTTCTCTGACACGAATAAATCTGACTGCTTTACAAGTCCTACTACCACCTGTCCAAAACACCGGAATTTAAAAGACACAGAAGCCTAAAGCAGGAAGAGATGAGTCAGTTATCCCTATGACCTGATTTCACGCAGAACCTTAAAACAATATCTGTCTGTTCAGATTTTCAGGTGATGGTTTGACATACAGTCATACAGTCACAAGGTTGCATTGGACAACTCAAAGCGAGACAAAAAAAACAAGAATGCCAAGGCCGTGGAGGGCTCCAAGTGATCCACCTACAAGGACAAGGACAAAAACCAAAAACCTACTATCAGTTAGGGGCTATTTAAGATATTCATAAATGCAATTATATGAAATTGTACTTGACTTCCAAAAAGCCTTACATAGGAGAAACGGTAAACGCAACCACTAACCTCAGAAATATAGTATCTCCATAACATTCTTGGCATCGACTGAAAGGGAACTACAATAGAAATGAAGCAAACACACGGTCTCCTCTAAATAGGAATAAAAGTTGGACTTCATTTGGACTGTGTTTTAACAAATGTATCCTGTTGTAAGAAGTCTACAGCCCCCTGGACTTTACTGGATCTTCAACAGTAATATATGATCCACATATATGTTCATCCCTGATCCGAACATTTTTCTTTGTCAGGATGTGATTTATGTGATTCTGATGAAAGCAAAGGTAGGAGAGGATGGAAAATGTGTTATGGTATTGAATGGTTTTACTTTTTCTTTTCATTTCCCATGAACAGAGAAGGGTAGGAACTTTTCCCAGAGGAGTGATTCTCTAAATCTCCCTGAATCAGTTCTTCAGTTGTAGCTTGGATGAGCTGCTAGACTTAAACAAACTCTTGGTGGCTCAGAGTTTTTGCTCTAATACATTTTCAATACACTTATTCAAGTTGGAACTTCTAAATTACATTAGTTGTGCTTTTGATTTGGGCAATTCTGTAAATGTTTTATTAAAAAATACTTGGCAATACCCTCACATGTTAGTAAATCAATGAGGCACCGTATATTCAGTAAGTAGCTATAAGAGCTGACAAGTCTCAGCTTTTCAGTATCATGAACGTTTTATCTTACCCAGTTAAGCAGAGAAGCAGAGTGTTGATTTCTAACACTTGGGGTGGTGTGGTCCATGTTGCATGGTATAGTGTGGTCATTAATGATCATTAATAGTCGTAATCATTAAGTGTGTGTGTCATTGCTTGCTTGTGTTGCATGCACCCAATGCATGTTTGCCCTTTTACCTCTAGGGGTCAGCAATGCAACACACCATGCACCCTCAGGGACCTAGAGGGGTCAGTATAACAGGTAATCCAGAAACCAGGACGTGAGTGTGAGTTGAGAGGGTTGTGATGGAGGGTACAACATGTCAGTCAAACTCTCTACTTTAAGTCAACTAACACCAAAACTCCCCAAACGGTAAAATGTTAGGAATGAGGATGATATTTTACTGGTTATTTTACATCTCTGCGGGTGCACATTTGTGAGTCTGTCATGGTAAATGTTTTTAGATAACGTTTTGGAAAATAGTAAATTTATATTGTACAGTGAAGTATGATGAGATGTATGTAAGGTCTTGTCCAACCATTGAATGACCTTGTTTACCCATCTTGCGTCTCTATGGGATCTATTTGTCAGATTAAAGGCAGCAGAACAGCAGCATTGAACCTGTTGGGGTTTCTAGACCCCTGTGCATGGATGCGTGATTTATGTTTGACGCACAGCCTGATAAAAACGACGTGATTTGAAAGTGTTTGGAACGACCCGTGCAGAAGGGATGACTAAAGTGCTTAAGGTTCTCTTCTGGTCAGTTGACAGGAATAAAATAGCAGAGTAATAAGCAGTAAATATCAGTGGTGGCTTGCAATTATTATTGCGTAAACATAGTTATTGTTGTGTCCTTTGACTTTTAACGTGACAACCACAGAGTGCTGTACAGAACAGGCACTGAACTGTTCCACCAGTTGATTTAGGTCATAGCACCATCTGCTGGAGGGGAAAGTTATCATCTGTCAGATGGACTGAATTAATTCACGTGTTTGAAAACAGTTTTATTCAGACAGCTTTGTGTAAGTTGCAGTATGGCACAGATGTTATTAATTACCATATTTAAGGATAAATTGTGTTGCAAAAAATGTTTTATTTTAGTATGCTTGTGTAAAATGGTGTAAAGTTGACATTTATAAGAACTTCTAGGTTGGATCAACTTTTTTGATTGTTTTGGATAACAACCAAGTAAAAACTATATTGTGATATACATGATGCACCTTACAAAATAAGGTAAGTGAACATTCATGTTTTATTTATGCATTAAGCAATGAACGTGTTTGAAAATGTTTTTGAGTGAAACATCCCTGCAGCCATTGGCTGGATTGTTGTATAATCTGTCACATATGACCGTAACTATTGTGAGCACTTCAGTATGCTGACTTTAGCAATTACCCTTAAGCACCAATGTGCTTAAGTACATTCTCACAAAGCCGCTAGCATGGCTGTAGACTCTTGTTGGTGTAAACAACACCAAAACTTTCTTTATGTTTCTCAGCGAGTTATAGTCAAATATAGCTCTCTGAGACAATGTTGGACACGTGCACATACCATCACTTCTAATGTGAACGAGTTGTCTTGTCAATGTGTAACTAAATGCACATACCCTCTAGTAATCTTGTGTCTGGTGATAACATAAAAGAAATTCACATGGAATGGGGTGAGAGGCCAACATTCCTTTTGACAGAAGTGTTGCTTGGCCACAACTGATAAAGAGCTTATCCTCTGCCGTTTCCTACATCCAGTCCCATGATCAGGAGGCACATTGTGGAAAAAGCGAACCTTAAGTTCCTTTCTGCTGCATATGGACTTAGTAAGCAGATGCTAGTTCATGTGTTGCTTCAGATCGTATCATACTCAAAACATGCTTTGTTTTGATAAAAACAAGTGTTTGGAATTGGAGCCGCAAGATTTTATTTTCCCTCCAATCTGAAACAGCAGTGTTACCTTGTGTCCTCACTTGAACGGGATGTGCTGTCCACGTGACTAGCACTGCTTTGTCCGCTCAGATTTAGCATCTAAAGTATCCGTAGCTGATCAGATATCACGTTCCACCTCTTTGATAAGTTATTACAAACCACTGGCAGACTTTGTGTTTAAATACCAGCGCACATAATAAAACAGCCAGGTGGCTTCACGTTGAAGGAAACGTGTTCTACGCTTCCTCAGTGTAATGGTTTGGACAGTAAAGTAAGATTTTAAGATATTTAAGCTAAATTGTTTGCCTCAAAATAAAAAATTTAACATAGAGTCAATAAAGCCATCACTTTGTGTGGGGCATCTTTTATCACCTGGTGATGATATTGTGTATTACATGCATGTAATTACATTACATGTATGTTTTTTTTCATCAGTGTGAACATTTCTGGACATTTTCTTTTTATCTCAGCCAATTTAGGGTTTTGTTGTTTAGTTATTGGTACAAATGTCTTCTTAAACCAATGCAATCCAAGTTAGTCTGACGGAAGTACCGACAGGAAAGAACCACCACACACCATGGAGTAAATTGAGTTGCTTCATTGCACAGTATTTTGGCTGGACAAGTGACAAGAGGATGAACCAGTGGCGCGGGGCATCCTGCCAGGCTTATAATTACAAATGGAAAGGTTGTGGCCCTGTTCTTGGCCTCTAGCTTGAAATCAAAGCCTGTTGGTTTATCCTATTCAGCCCCACAGGCTTACTGTACACACATACAATATCTATCTACTATCTTTTTAGCTCAACAGACAATAGAGGAAGGACACGTTTTGTGTTCCATGCCTCCATTGAACCTGACATAAACTGGCAAGGCACTGTAATGGAATCAGGGAAACCACCCAATTCTACTGCATTCCTTTTTCAACACAAATACAGCTTGTTGTGTTATCACTTGATGAACCAATCTTTACACAATATCTTATGGGCATGCTTACATTTTACTTAACAGATTTGTTTAGTAAATTCTGAACTCTTGTTTGATGAGGATAATTTCTCACGCTTCACTTTTTCGCATTGTTTAATACACTTTTATTTGTTGTCAACATTTTAGTGTTTGTAAAGTTTCTTTTAGGCGTGTGAGGTGTTGTGGTACCAATCCAACAGTTGTTGGTTTGATCCCCGGCTCCTGCCATATCAAAGTTTTCTTGAGCATAGCAGCTCCACCATCGGTGTGCGAGTGGCTAAATAAGTAGTCGTGTACCAGCAGGTAGGAATGTGCTTTATAAGTGCAGACCGTTCACCACTTCAGCGTTGCACGTGCTTTCACAAAGCACTGAATTTGTTTGATGGACAAATGAAAAATCAGCTTTTATATAAGCAACAATGACTGTATGCTTTTTGGTTGTAAACACATAAGCATACAGCATACACGTAACGAATTAAAATCTGTGATTGCTCACGCAACAGGCTGTTTTCCACAGTAAGATACTTTGTAATTAAACTATGTTTTGCGTTCTGTTTAATATAAGCAAGCAGCATGGAAGCACAATAAACGTGGATTGGTTTTGAGTCATTTATACAATGAGAGAAGCCTCTAAGAATGTTGTAAGGCAGACACCATCACAAGAGAAACTTTGAAATTCGAACTGGATACAGGACAGATGGTTTTTACAACAGTTCAAGCCACTGGACAGCAAATCCCTACAATATTTGCAAGTGCTAAGTTCATGAGATTGCACGAGATTTCCTCCTCAGCTCATTGATAAGCTGTGAATGATCCACATGTGCAACATTAGTTGGGTGGATGAAAGTTTGCTACCCTATGCATCCAAATCGATTTCTTGATATTTGAAATTCCCCTACACACCATCTGAACTGTCTGAACCATCTGCCTTCAGATGCAGCTTGTCTAACTTTGGCTCAGCAGGGGCTCTCTGAATTAAAAAGTTACCAGGCTTGCTGCTCACACTCATTGGCAGTGGAGCTTTGGAGGGAGCTTCTTAATTATAAAAATTTGATGTGCCTCTGTGGATGTGTTAAACTCAAGAATGTAAATGCACAAAAGGAATGAAACGTGACTGATTCGTATTTACACATTCTCAAATTTACACGGCTAAGCACACACACACACAACTCATGAACACAAATATACACATGTTCACGCTCCATTACCTAAGCTCCTTGACTTTGAGTTTGCAGATATTTTGACATTTGCTTGAACTAGGGCTAGTTCTGGCAGAGCCACGTGGTGCAGCACTGCACAGCACGGCTCTGTCTGCAAAAGTTTGTATCCCTTTACTCTGAAATGGCAAAGTGAGTAAAAATGTTATTTTTCTAATCAAGATAACATTTAATGCACATTTAACTAGTTGTTTTTTTATTTTGAAAATCAGTTTCACCTTTTAATTGTCCATTCTAGTTTTTATTTTATGGAATAATTCCTTTTTCCTTTTAATTTCAGTTTTAGTTTCAGTTTTCAGTTTCATCATCAGAAGTAACAAAAAGAGTCGAGTTTTAAAATAGGTAAAAAGTCACATTTAGATAATGAAAATTAAAGAATTGCAAAAGCTTCTCTCCCCTTTATAGGATGAGAGGTTTATGTATGTCCTCCCTTTGCCAGACTACTTTAGGGACCAGCTAAGCAGTGTTTCTATCCTTGCGGGCACAATTTATACCTATTCTTCACAACATATTTGTTCCAAGTCTACCAGATTCGTTGTTTGCCTGCCATGTACAGCCTTCTTCAAATGTATCCACAGGTCTTCAATGATATTTAGCTTTTGAAACTAGAAAGGCCCTGGTAATACGTTCACCTTATTCTTTTTAAGCATTCCTGAGCTGACTTTGCATTCCCATTGTATTATTGAAGATCTTCCTCTTCATTTTTAGCTTTTGACTTATGGCAGCAGGCTTTGCTTTAACTTGAACACGTAGCCAGGTGGGACCGGGACTCAAACAATGGATGACCGACTTACCAACTGAGCTACAGCTGCTCTTCCACTTTTATGTAGGAACTAATATTTTACCTTTGGTGTGCAACTTATTTTGTTCCCACGTCCATATATATATACACGTCTAGAAGTAACCAATGGCTTCCTACGTGCTTTTGAAACGATCCAGACTTGGACACTCTATACTTGACTGTAGAGATGTAGACTTTTATTCTAGTTGTCTTCATGGACTTCATCAGGTCCCGTGCTGTTTGTATGGATTCTTACGTAGCTGTCGAGCAAGTTTCCCAGCCCCTCTTACAGTTAGATTTCTTGGTCCTGCACTTCTTGGAAGAGTCTTAGTGTGTCCAGGTTTCTTCCATGTCTGGATTATGGTCTTTACAGTTGGTACTGGTATCCCTAAAAGCTTTATAGTATTTTTGATCCTTATCCAGCTTTATGAAGGTTTACCCGTTTCATCTTGAAGTCCGTTTCCTGTAGTCCATTGTTTTTGTTGCCCTGGGCAAGCAGCTTAAGCCCCTGGAAATCTACCCACTTGCATGTTTAAAGGGCAACTCGAATTTAACACACCTGGTGCCACTCAACAAGCATTAAGTGGTTTCAGACACCTGGTTTTATGCATTAAAGTTAAGTACTGCACCTAGAGGGTTTATCAAAGGACATTCCAACTTTTGCATTGATATTCTGATTTTCTTTTTAGTCACTCCTTAACAGTTTTTGTTACTTGTGAGGAATGTCACTTCTACCACCATAATATGCATTAAATATAATGTTGATTTAAAAAAAAACATTTCAGCATAAGGAAATGCAAACACTTTCATTCAACTGAAGATGTAGACAACATCCCCCGCTCTTCTTCTGATTGACACTGATGAGGCACTAAAAGTGAAGAGAGCTCCATGAAATATATATCAACCCACTGAGGTGGTCTCTCCCTTAGAAGCCGAGTGGAGGCCTGTGATTGGAGACCGAAAAGGATTGAGGAAATTCCAAGGAGAATCCCTGAGTATCTGTGATTTGATATTCAGAGAGGAGGTTTAGTATTCCACTGCACATGATCAGGCTTTCACCGTGCTTCCCGTCCTGCCTTGGATCCTGCAGATTGGCTCTCACTAGAGTTTGATGGCTGATAGAAGTAGACATACGCCTTCTCATAAACACTATGGCCAATTACAAAATCCAACTTCACTCGGAGGTTTGAAAAGATCAAAGAGGTTAACGCAAAGTCACAACATTGGGTTCAACTTTACGTGATGAAGGCTGCAGAAAGCTGTTTACCCACTGCACACTGTAACGCTATTCACACACACAGAATGTGAAATGTCAGAAAATATCAGCCACTGTGACCCAGGATTTTCAATCTTTCTTTGTTTCTCTAACATTGGTGCCTTTGTTTAAGCTGCATTTTCTCGAGGGCAATTTGTTTTTGTTTTTTTGAAAATGTGAAATAACTGAGGGAAATATGTAGATTAAAACAATCTGTACTGCAGTAAATCTCTAAAAACATGTACATATGGGAATCCTGCATGCGCTTCAGATTTCCCTTTGGTCGACTTCGATATCGAAGCTTGTCAGTAACCGTCTGTAATCCTAGACTTTACCTGTGTGAGCTTGTCTGTCTGTCTTCCTCACTAGTGTAAGCGCCCGCAGATTTACCCCGGGCATGAAAACAGGCATAAAACCACAAGTAAACAAAACGAAAACCAAAGCGTGTCCTGGGAGGAAAACCAACTCCCATGACCTCACCACAACTCATCTGTGAGACTGCTGCAGCACTAAGCCAGTGTCCCTGCAGAACACGGGGAGTCCAGCGGGCACCTCATCCTGCTCGGTCAACACTGATAAATTTAGACGAGGTCGTCGTGTAACTGTAGCTGCTCTGTGCTGGGGGGACACGGGGACACGCAGGCCGTAAGAAAACGCCACGAATGTTCGGTTCAAAACAAGTAAAAGTCGAGCAAGCCTCACTTTAACCTTAAGCCACCGTATTTGTGCGTCACTCGCATCTCGGTCCAAACTTTCGTCGCGTGTGAGGCACCTGAGGAATTCGCGGCGCGGGCCAAGGTGGGACGTTTGCTCGGCCTCGTGAGCGCCCACCCGGCGCGCGCGCGCTCCTCTCCCCGTATATCCCCGAGCCGTCAATTAAGCCCCGCGGCTCCACGAGGCGGACATGCATGACGGCAGGCGCGGCGAAGGGAAGCTCCGAACATGTACGTCGGCAGCCGTCAAGTGACACCAAACACGTGCTGCCGTATTTAGCTGGTCTGCATCCCAAATTAATTGCGAGCTCAGGCTTTGCCGCGCACCGGAGCAACTTGCGACCAGCGGAGCCCGTTCGAAGTCCCGAAGCTAAAATGAGGCTGGGACGCGTCGCCTTGTTCGTGGCTCTCTGCTCGTTTACCGCCTATTACATTTACGAGCCCATTCCGGAGGAGATCGACGAGCGGTGGAAACTCATGCTGACCAACTCCTTCTTCAGAAGTCTCAGCCACCTGGTAAGGAAACGAAAAATGACAAGGTAGACTTCTCCTCTGCATTAATACGTGCGCACATAACAGGGGTGAGAGTTGTGTATTTCATAGCAAACTCTGCAGCTCGTTTTAGTGAGGAGCAAAGGTGGCACGTTAAAGGTTTACTGCATTTTGCTGATGTGGATATACATGCTGGTTACACCAGATTATGTCAGAAGATAATCCATGTTTTGTATAGTCCTGCTCACCTGTTCTAATAATAGACCCTATTAAGGAAACTCGTCTGTGGTTCGCGGGACAGTAGATGCCTGTGATTTACTATGGCCAGTTGTTATACAGCCAAAATGAGACTTTATTGGTTTTAAAATTAATTGAGTAATTGAATCCATAAACTACAATATTCTAGTTATTATTTTCACACTGATCATGCATGTATCAAGTTATTTAATACTACAGCTAGCTTGTTTTTTTGAGCCAGATATTAAAATATAGAATTTTGAATAACACGGTTTTACTGTTACCTGCTCTTTTAGACTTTTGGTAGTTTTGGTTTTTGAAGCATGTGGAGATTTTTCACACCGATATGATTCCCTGATGTAACACAGACCTCAGGGCTGAGGCTTTGATGAGTCTACAGTAGAAAAGCATCAGCTGATTAACCTCATGCCAGCCTGACGTCTTACTCATCAGACCTAATGGAGGACAAGTCATGCTTTTATAACCTATTATTTGGCTTTTACGTCAAAAAAAAAAAAAAGAATACTATATGACTTCCTTTAAAAGTGGAATGAGATCCAATTCTAAGCAGCAAAATAAACAGTAAAAGTTAGGGACATTTTTAAAAAATTGTTTGTTGGGGTTTAAAAGGCAACATCCACATGATTATAATGTCTCTATCTATGGAGTTTAGTTATGCATTTAGTAAGTAACTATAGGAGGATTTGCTCTAGGCAATTGTTAACATCTGTAATGTAATGTTTCATGTTTCATCAACATTGATGTAGTCTTGCGTTCCTCGGTTTCTTTATATCACACTGTCTGTTCCCCTTCCAGGCCGACCTCAGTGAATTACTGGGGCTGAAGGACTACATGGGAGTAATGTACGTCATTACTCTGCTTGAAAAGATAGCGCCTCTGTCTGACGAGCGTGTGAAGGTGACAGAGGAGAAGTTTGATGGAGTTGAGGTGGTGCTGTACCAGCCAAAACAGCAGGGTGATGAGCTCAGGAGAGCGGTCATATACCTGCACGGTGGAGGATGGTGTCTGGGGAGTTCCCGTAAGTTGATAAGTTGGCCCTTCTTCTTCTTTATCACTCGTATTATAACTCACTGACTGATAAAACATGAGCGGATAAATGAATGGGTAATAAAAAATTCCCCCTTCGATTGATGTGACAGATTATTTCACAGCCTAATACAGATTCCCCACGACAGCTACAGTGACAGGATCATAAATAATAAACAAACTATTGAACACAAGCAACACATTTCTGAGGAAATAACATGCCGTCTGCTGGAGCAGTGGAGACCTCAGAGGGAGGTTACCCCCGCTAATCAAAGCCTTAAAACATGACAGTCAGTTTAACACACCTCACGCTGTTCTTACAATCTGTTGACATATGAGATTGGGAATGGATGGATGTTGGTTCTTGTAGTGGTTTGTGTAACTTCAGAATTTATTTTGTGATCTGTCCATGCAGGAATGAGTCCATACGATCTCCTGGCCAGAAATATTGTCACTCAGCTAGATGCAGTGGTTCTGTCTGTGGAGTAAGTATTTTATATGCATTTTTAAAATGCTGCACAAACAACTATAGTGCAAAAACCACAATGGTTGACCTATAAAAAGGGCTAAAAGTGTTGTAGGGGGTAGCTCAGGACACTTCGTCTGCACCATTTCAGTTTTCTTTTTTGTATTTATTTTAAGTAACTCCTGCTATATCCACTATATCCTCTTCCACTCTCTGTCTCTCTCTCTCTGTCTCTCATACAGTTTTCTGTTTTCATACGTGCTTGTCCTCCCTCATTAATCACTGTCTAGATTGCAGTGAGGATGCAGCAGAGTGAAGCTAACAGGTTTTTATTTGGGTCTCACCAGGCCCTTCCGTTTCACAGCAACACTGTTGTTTTTTGGCAAATCCAACTCCAATCCAAAGTCTCACTGTCCCAGGATTGAAACTTTCCTTTGCCAATACTTTCACAGTCCTCTAATTTACTACTATTTTTCAGCTCCATCAAACAACCGTTGAAAGACACGAGGACTAGGGATCAGTTAGTGCTTGAGAGCGATAGGTAGAGTGGATTAGTGTATGGGTTTAGGATGTATGGGAGGAGTTGTCTTATCTGTCTCATCCAAATTCCTGTATGCAATCAGTTAAGGATTCAAATGCTTATTGACTTGAGCACGTGTAGATATCCTGGCCAGGTCAGTGCCAGAGAGAATGTGACACAATATGCAACATTAAATACATGCACTGAATGATGGTGTCCTCATTTAGCAGTGTAGGTTCACTTGTCTCTCAAAGAGAGAAAGATTTTGATGTGGACATTTGAAACAAGAAGGGTGTGAGGATAATCCACACATTCATATGGCTTTGAAAAAATTCCCTGAAAAACAGGTGGTGGATTGAAATATTACAAATACATTCCTAACATGCTACTAAAAAATCTATTATCTTACCAAAGTTATGTCTTTAAACACAAGGACCTCTGATTCTTTTGATCTATGATTCTTCTTTTTATCCCAAATATGTCCAAATTAAATTTGAACGCCCTGAACTAAGTTTTTACTTTTTTACATTTAAGTATTTAGTCCGTAGGAAAATAGGTTTGCCCTCAGTCCATTGCCTGTATTTTATAGTTACAGCTTTTCCACTGTAATTTATGTTTGCCACTTGTCACCCCCTTAAAAAGAATAATGTCTAGTTGATTTCTCTTACCCTAAACAGTGTCTAAAGTATTTCATTATCTGCACCTTCTGATTTTTCCAGGTATCGTCTTGCACCTGCTCACCACTTCCCTGTCCCATATGAAGACGTATACCGTGTTGTCAAACACTTCCTCCAGGAGGGGGTGCTGGCCCTATACTCTGTGGACCCAGGGCGTATTGCTGTGTCAGGGGATAGTGCTGGGGGGAACCTGGCAGCTGCAGTCACCCAGCAGGTATTAAATCTGCTTTTTCTTTATATACAGTGTTAGAGTGAAGCATAAATACTGATCACATATTATGATAAAACCAGAGAATGACACAAACAGCAGAAATAAACATGTTGATCGAATGTGTTTCTGACAAAATAACATTTAATCTGTAGTCTGACTTTAAACCTGATTTACAAACCTATCATTTGCTGCTTGAAATATTGACATAAAGTTTTTCGCTGTTTTATTTGCTTATTTGTCGCTGTTTTATTTGCTTGTCATTTTTACAGATAGATGGTTCTTAGCAGAATTTGCTGCTGGAAGCTCTTTTCTTTTGCTTGGTTATTCATAGTAAAATGGCCTATTCCATAGTTAGGTTTTAACAGCAAGATTTTCAGACATCTGGTAAAAATGTTTTGGTGGAGTTGTCACAGATAATATTTTGCAGAAATGTTGGCCTTTGGCCATCAAGTCTCCTAACATTGAAGCAAAATTGTGAGTCTTTTTAAATTAACTATTTAGTTTGTTGGTGAAATTTACAAATATTTTATTCCTGTGTTTACTCATTCATCCTACGGGACAGTCAGTGTTATTAATGCTTTATCAAGTTATTGTGAAGATTGGTGAACAGGGTAGAGTTTGTAGACCCTTTACATGATACCCACAGCTATACAACAATGCCGATTGTAACTAGTGACACACAAAAATCAAAGTTTGGGAAACAATGCAGACTATCACATTAATTTTTCAGTTGCCTGATTGGGCAACTACATGACACATTCCATTTGCACGAGTTTACTTTCCCCAGGCAAGTGGGCAAACGTTAATGTCAAGCCCTGGTGAGTTGAATACACTCCTTGCTGTGTACACACTTGATGCATTACACCTTTTTCCACACTGATTTCAGCACCAGGGGCATGGCTTTAGAGGACTCTATGGGATTTTTGTCCCCATGAACATGTAGATCATCAAATGGGCCCCACACCTGTTGTCAATTGCATGGAAGACAAATGGCAGCCATGGTGAGGATAAAGTTCTAAGCTGTACATATGGTGCATATAAAACTTTGTTACTTTTTGTTGCAATGACCAATTTACTTAAATTCTTTCGATTTTCAAAAAATGCTTTTGACTACGAGAAGAGAATAAATGGTAAGCTGAGGTGAAACCCTGTGCTTATCAGAGAGAGGAGGCCAGAAGATCAGTAAGGGACAGTGAATGATTAAACTTTTAAAACTTTATCCATTTATTAATGTTAGAACATTTGTCTTCATTTAATACAGATTTTGCATTTAAAGGCACATACTGACTCTGTGATTTTGCTGTTGGAGAAATGTTCTTTCACTTAATTATCATTCTATTAGGTCCGCCAAACTACATTATGTTAAAGTAATGTAAGATTCCTACAGTAAAACCTTCTTAATGAAGGTGAAAACTGCTTTCAGTGGAAAATTCCAAGGTGCTGAAAAATAAAGATTAAATAAAGAGAGTAGCATACTGTATTTATATTTTTCATTACAATGGAAATATATTGAAGCACTGATACTGAAGTCAAGGTACCGGTAGGGAAACATTTTAATACACAGTAGTAACTGTCCCACAACTTCTCTATGATGGCACAATAAACAGGGACCGAGTAGAGTACAGATACCAAGACTATTTGTTTGCTACTTTGTTGTTGCTACTAGTTCAGTACTCTTCAAATAGTGGGGCCCGCCCCCCTGGGAGGGTACATACTGAGGAACATGCTTTTTTTTCCGTACTAGAATAAAGTGTAATTGCAGATCCAGTCCAGTAGTTGGCAGTGGCGCTCTCATTGTCCGAGTGTGTGCAGGGAGGATTACCTCTATGGTGTCGGGTTTATTTTGCACCGAGCAGGCGACATGAAGTGAGTAAAAGAACCTGAAGACAACATGAAGAGATTTGAACAGGGATGAAAAGAAAGATAATGAGACAAAGAAAGTCACCCGAAAGCTAAAACGAGGAAATATGACGAAGCACCCCCCACCGCGATTAGAGTCTCAACTAGTTGTTGAGACTAGTGGATACCCTCTTGGTATATGTTGTTCATACAAGAAATGCATCTGTATAAATAGACAGTAACATGGAAATCCTTAGTAATAAATTGGCGTATGATGTGCTGGACAATTACTTGCGGCAGTACTACGCTCTGTGCTAAAGTCTAGAAGGTTACTAAAGTTTGTAACTTACCAAACCCAACAGATGTATAATTCCAATTGTTTTATAATCCATTCGATATGGCACGTAAACCAATGCTGGTAGCTGAGCCTTCTTAAAATAACTAAATATGTTTTTTAAGTTACTTTTTGTTTGTGTTTTTTCATATCAGTTTTTTTAAGTTTATCTCTTTCATACACACACTGAACAGCACGTAGTGTGAGTGTGAGTGAGCAGGGGGTTCATGTAAAGTGAAAATTTAGCGACACAAGTTAAAAGCCAATAACAGTAATTTATCAAAGCAGCTGTTTATGGGTAGTGATGGTTGATTTGGAACAGGTGAGTCAACCGGTAGCTATCTGAGGAGGGGAGACCAGGACAGAGCAGAGACAGACAGGTGGAGTGGGGTAGTGGGGGAACCTGCAGGGACAAATACAGAAAACAAAATGAATGCACGTATACACACACAGGAATTAATACTTGGACAAACAAAAACACCTAAATTATACCAGCTGCCTACAATCACTGAGTCTTCTCTACTTACATTTGGTTGCTTGTCAGCCAGCAGCCTGGATTAGCTTGCTTGTCTGCGCCATACTGTAGATCTCAATTGTTAAAACACATCAGCTAGACACACTGCTCCACTTAATTACATTTTTCATCATTTCAAAACACACTGTTGACACAAATATTGCAAAACTCATGTGAATCACCAAAACTCCCACAGAGATGCCACATATGCACAGTTTACCAGGCATGGTACAAGGGAATGCCTTCTCAAATTGTCGACCAAAAACTGTTAAAAAACTACTACTTCTCTTCGGGCTTATCCCATCAGGGGTCGCCACAGCGAATCATCCGTTTCCACCTCACTCTGTCCTGGGCATCTTCCTCTCTGACACCAGCGAACCTCATGTCCTCTGTCCTCTGTTATATCTCCTCTTTGGTCGTCCTCTCGCCCTCTTGCCTGGCAGCTCCATCTCCAACATCCTTCTACCAATATATTCACTATCCCTCCTCTGCACATGTCCAAACCATCTCAATCTGGCCTCTCTGACTTTGTTGCTAACACAGACAACGTGCGCTGTCCCTCTGATGAACTCGTTCCTAATTCTGTCCAACCTCGTCACTCCTAAGGAGAACCTCAACATCTTCATCTCTGCTGCTTCCATCTCTGCCTCTTGTCTCTTTCTCACTGCTACTGTCTCTAACCCATAGAGCAGAGCTGGTCTCACCACTGTCCTGTACACCTTTCCTTTGAGTCTAGCTGACACTCTTCTGTCACACAACACTCCTGACACTTTCCTCCACCCACTCCAACCCGCCTGCACTCGCCTCTTCACCTCTTTTCCACACTCTCCATCACACTGAACTGTTGACCCCAAGTACTTAAACTCCTGCACCGTCTTCACCTCAGCCCCCTGTAACCTCATGCTTCTACCTGGCTCCCTCTCGTTTAGACACTTGTATTCTGTCTTGCTATGACTGACTTTCCTGTCTCTTCTATCCAGAGCAAACCTCCACCTCTCCAGCTGTTCCTCCACCTGCTTTCTACTCTCACTGCAAATCACAATGTCATCTGCAAACATCATTGTCCAGGGAGATTTCACCCTTGTTCTGAAAGATCGGCACCAGAACGCTTCTCCTCCATTCCTCAGGCATCTTCTCACTCTCTAAAATCCTGTTAAACAGACTTGTCAGAAACTCCACTGCTGTCTCTCCTAGACACTTCCACACCTCCACAGGTACTACAACAGGACCAACAGCCTTTCCGCTCTTCATCCTTTTCAGAGCCTTCCTCACTTCATCCTTTCTAATCTCTGCTATTTCCTGCTCCACAACATCCACATCTTCCTCCCTTCTTTCCCTGTCATTTTCCACATTCATCAGCTCCTCAAAATACTCCTTCCATCTTCTCTGCACACTCTCCTGGCTTGTTAGCATCTTTCCATCTCTGTCTTTAATCACCTTTATCTGTTTCACATCTTTCCCATCCCTATCTCTCTGTCTGGCTATCCTGTACAAGTCCTTCTCTCCTTCCTTCGTGTCTAACCTGTCATACAGCTCATCGTAAGCTTTCTGTTTGGCCTTTGCCACCTCCCTCTTCACTCTGCGCTGCACTTCCTTGTACTCCTGTCTACTTTCCTCAGTCTTTTCTACATCCCACTTCCTTTTAGCAAACCTCTTCCTCGATGCAGTCCTTCCTCATTCCACCACAAAGTGTGTTTATCTTCTTTCCTCCTTCCAGATGACACACCCAACACCTTCCTACCTGTTTCCCTGATTGCCTCTGCTGTAGTTTCCCAGTCATCTGGAAGCTCTTCCTGACCACCCAAAGCCTGTCTCAACTTCTGCCTGAATTCCTCGCAAGTTTCTTCATTCTTTATCTTCCACCACTTGGTCTTCTTTTCTGTCTTTCCTCTTCTTCTTCCTGAGCACCATAGTCATCTTACACAGCACAATGCGGTGCAGTCTGGCTACACTCTCTCCTACCACCACTTTACAGTCACTAACCTCTCTCAAATTGCCTCGTCTACATAGAATGTAGTCCACCTGTGTACTCCTACCTCCACTCTTGTATGTCACTCTGTGTTCCTCACTCTTCTGGAAATAAGTGTTGACTACAGCTATTTGCATCCTCTTAGCAAAGTCGACCACCATCTGTCCTTCTGGATTCCTTTCTTTTGCACCAAACCTGCTCATCACCTCTTTTTCCCACACCAACATGCCCATTGCCAACGTTAAGAGTCCCTATTCTCAGATCTATGCTCCTGCCTTTCCTCTTTTCTCTCTGCCCAGAACCCTTCTGCCTCCTCTTATTCTGCGACTAACAGTAGTCCAGTTTCCACCGGCAGCCTGTAGGTTAACCGCACCGGTGGCCCGATGCCCTTCCTGACGCAAACCTCTCTATTTATCTAGGCTTGGGACCGGCACAGAGGTCACTGGCTTGCAACCCCTGTGGCTAGATTAACCATTTGAAAATGGAGCAATAAAAACATGTCCAGTAGAGCTGTTTGTCTGGCTGATGTGTAATAGGTTTTGGACATTAGTGGAGATCTGTGGCACAGACAAACAAGCTAATCCAGGCTGCAGACTGAAAAGTAACTAAAATATGTGTAACGAAGATCCAGTGCTGGTTTTAGTGTGTAGGGTTATTGTGGACAATACACAATACGATTAATTGAAAGAAAGCTTCCAAAAATTTTTTTGAGACGCTACACAAGGAGCACTAGTGGACTGGATGATATATTAATGTTTTGAGAATTATTTTGTGTCTCTTCACAGTTACAAAAAGAGACGGGACAAGAGATTTACTTGAAAGCCCAAGCACTCATCTATCCTGTGCTGCAGGCGCTGGACCTTAACACTCCATCCTATCAGCAGAACCAGGATATGCCCATACTGCCCCGCACGCTCATGGTGCGTTTCTGGAGCGAGTACTTCACCAGTGACAAGGCCCTTTTCAGAGCTATGATGGCAAACACCCACAACAACCACGAGTCTTCTAGCCTGCTGAAGTTTGTTAATTGGAGCGCCTTTTTGCCACAAACATTTCATAGAAAATACAACTACACTGCTCCTACTGTGATGCTGGCAGCTGAAGGGAAGGCAGTCAGGATTGATGGACCATCTCGATCTTTTGCTGACCCAAGGGCATCACCCCTGCTGGTTCCAGACACAGCTTTACGCTCCTTGCCCAAAGCCTACATTATTACATGTGAGTATGATGTTCTTCGTGATGATGGGATCATGTATGTCACACGGCTTCGTGCTGCTGGTGTCGAGGTGACACATGAACATTACGACGCAGGATTTCATGGAGCACTGATGTTCACCGTTTGGCCAACTGACTTCCTGATTGCACGTCGAATGACAGACAACTATATCAAATGGCTTAAGGAAAATTTATAAAAACTCACCTATCAATATTCATTCCAGGTCATTCCAGACAGTGCACCAGTGTTTCGTTAGGTGCAAAGTTTACTATCTGCTGGTCAACCCTTTGTTTTCTCTTTATGTCTCTTTAGTCACGTTAGCCATCTGTAAATATTTTTGATAGATATATTATTGAAATGTAAGAACTTTTCCACTCATACTTGTGAGATTATTGCAGAATATCGAAGATTTTTATAGTTGTGGTAGAATGCTAAAGAGAATGGTAACATAATTAAAGCACACATACTGTGCTTCTCGGAGTGGTATGAGGGAAAGGGGTGGAATACCAGAAACATTGGTGAGCTGTGGATGTTAAGTTATTTTTTATCTGCCTAAAAGGCCCTATGTCCATTCCACCAGTAATATTACTGTTAGTAATTTAAAGCATTATAAATGTGCATTGTCTTAATAGGGCTTTTAGGAATGTAATACAACTAATGGGCAAAGCAGAATGGTTTTTACAGCTAAACATGTAATGGATCTTGCGCATTACATCGTGTCATCTGTTAAAGGACAGGTTGATACTTAGCCAAGTGTGTCTGAGAATGTAAGCCAAGTCTACATGTGAACTTGGAAAGAGGTCCAGAACACAACAGAAGGCTTAACAGAAGGCTTCAAGTGAAACAAGTTCTGAAATCCTCAGCTCCATTTGGAGATTATTCCAAGCAGAGGGGGCGGCAAAACTGCTCACTTCCCCATTTCAGTCCGAAAGTGAGGCAGAGTGAGCTGATGAATGTCACATGTACGCAAAGCATAATGACTTTTGGTTTTTTGCAGAAGAGAGCATAATATAACAGAACCAAGCCAAGAAGCATCATCCAGTGAGTATAACTTTGAATGCTTGAAGAAGGCCACTCGGCTTTGGCATACAATTCCCAATCATGTGTTTGACGACTACAACCCGTAACAAATCTCAAAGCGCTGTGATAGGCTGTATTAAAGATTGAAGACATTTGGTTGAGGCACGTATAGTACATCACCATATTTACATGTTCTGGGGGAGAAGCAGGATTTGTAACGATAATTAAACCGAAGCTTCACCTACAATACCCAAACCAAGTTGGCAATGTGTGCTTTAAAAGAAAGCTCATGATCAAGTAAAAAGCCAAGATATTTATAACTGAAATCTAACTGTCGGTTTCCTTTGTGCAGCTATTCATGGAGTATTTTCCAGTAACTCAGATGAATATAAAAGTACCATGACTTTCTATTTATATGCAGCCCACAGATTATTAATACGAATGGCGAGTAAAATGGGTCCTAAGACGGATCCCTGCAGAACCCCTTTAGAGATTCCTAGAAAGAAGGAGGTAGAACCAGGCACCTGAACAAACTGTGTTCTGTTTGAAAGAGAGTCAACAAACCAAGAAGTGGCTTGGTATGACATGTCAATCTGTAATAAAGGTTTGATCAAAAGTGTGTGATCAACATCGTCAAATGCTTTGCGGAGATCAATGAAAAGGGCAACACAATATTTTTTATAATCCAGTTCCAGAATAAGATCAATATAAACCTGTCTTCTAAAACCAAATGGAAAGTTAAATAAAATACTGTTTCTAAAAACATCTGAAGTTCGTCACTATCTGAATATTTTTAAAAGAACACATAATTTTGAAATGGGTCTGTAGATATTCACTTTGGAAGGTTCAACTGCTTTTAGCAAGGAAAGTTGACTTTAGGAATTTTATTGCAAGTAAGGCTTAAGTTATTTATGGCTATGTAATCTGCAGCTAACTTCATAAAGATGGTACCGCTGTTCATGATAAGCACCTAAACCGCTTTTGGTATTTACGGCTGAGGGTCTATACGTGACGCCCAACACGCTGCTTGTTGGAGTTTTAAGACACACTTGAAAACTATGTGAACCTGTCCTTTAAATCCAGCCATGTTTTTCCAGCCCTTTGTTGTGCGACAGTAGAATACAAATGTGGCACACTGGTTGCCACGCTTCTTGCTGGCATGGTAACTTAAACTTCAGCGAATTCAGTCTCATTCCCAGCAACCTTTGGAAGTGTTACAAAGAATCAGTTTTCTTGTTAATGGCTGGACTTTAAATGAACAACATCCACTCAGCTTTTTTATTACGACCGTACTGCAAGAAACTTATACACATAAAGTTTTGGGCCGAGCTGAATATGACGTAGCAATATAGCAGAATGAGGAATTATCAGTGTAGTTTAGTACTGTAGTAGTGTATTGTGTTGTATTAGCTGATGCCGTTACGTGTAGTAATTTGGAAAAAAAGCATTTATTTGGGTATAGGAATAACAATAACTACATCATAAATTTACCCTTTCACATGGTAAAAAGTAAATGAGCTTTTACAGCTCTCAATATAGCCCAGGTTACATTTAAAGCATATATATGCAATTACAGTGATGCTTCATTTACCCTGATAGAGGAAGTGGTTATTGCAAGACTAAGTGTTGGTTTCATTTTGAATTCTGCAACATGCAACGTTTTGATAAGAAGTTGAATTTTATGGTCAGTGAGGGGACTTTATGATGATGCTGCCTCTGGCTACATTTAGTCCCAAACCACTGCTTTAAATATTTTTTTTTCCTAAGATACAGCAAAATAACAAACTTAGATTTGTTTACTTAGACCTAAAATGGTTGCTAAAAATAGTCCCTTGAATTCCCCGGCTTAACACTTTTTTTTAGGCTTTGCTGTTCAAAAGAATTTAAAGTTGAAATGAAACAGCAGGAAGACTCAGCTTTTAGGCATGCTGCTGTTTACGTGTGTAAAAACAACCTGATTTCAAAGTCACTGCATCATTCTCACTTGTATTTTCTTTTCCACATTTTTATAAGATTTCCTGTTGGAGAGTGTACAGTGTGCATCAGTTTTAGTTTTTATGGCATTTGAAAATAAATTCACTTGACCTTTCAGAACTGATTAACTTTAATTTGTTTGCATTTCATTGTGTAATGTGACCAAGACAAACTAGTATGCAAGAAAAATACAGTATGAATAGTCTTTTTTTCATGGTACAGTGCATGATATTTTCTAACTCATTACATGTAGAGACACTGAAACGGTTGATCTTCCGAGACGCATCGTCTTTTTTTTTCCACAGGATCATTTGAGGGTTTATATATAGCTGATGGAGAGAGTACAGTTCATCAGTCCATACAGGTATTGCATACGGGATCCACAAACCTAGTACTACACACACCTATGCATACTGTCTGTCTTCTATCTAAAAGGTAAAAATAAAACCTGTTCCTTTTTTGTCTAAATAGTAGAGTGGGTGATGGGGGTGAACCGTCCATTTAAACAGTGGGGATAGGGATAATTCAGACAGGGCGGCCCTTCATCAGGACACAAAGTAGTCCCCTCCTGGGGACAGAGCGGACTATTTGTGTACTACACTGTGTTGGGAATATTCTCATGTATGCTAAGCTTGTGCACAGAGGTGCATGCAGGTGTATTATGACCCTTTTTTTCCTAATTGATGTTGTAGGGCTGTTGCCAAATGTCCTCAGGGCTACAGAGGCCTGGCCTGATTGCAGTAACACAAAAGGGATTATAGAAAGTAATTCTGCACAAATTGTTAGAAATGCATATGTAGTATAGAATGTGCACACAGGGATATAAGTAAACATGCAAACATTGCTTGTTTAAACACATTTTTTTTTCCCAGGTTTAGTGAGTGACAGTTTGGAAGGCTGGAAAATAGATGTTGTCATCCTTAAAGATAGGATAACATTTTTTAAGGTAGATTTGTTCTGAGTTTCTACGAATGTTGATAAGTTAATCTATTGTTGACAACTTTATAACCACAGTGCAATTATGACTAAAAAAATTTTTTTTTTTTAGGAAGCTTCATTTTTACCATGCAAAAACTTGTTCAAGTGCCATTCATGCCCTATGCCCCGGTTACCTGAACTGATTGCGTTAGTCAGATTGTGTTAGCGAGAGAGATTCAGGTTTTGTATTTGTCCTAACATTTACTTTTACACAGTTTTTTTTCCTCAATACCTCTGTCTTAGTACCACTTTCCTGGCTTTTATTATGAAATGTGAAACACACACGCATAGCATTGCCCAATGTTTCATCCTTGTCTTATGTCTTTGTTTATACCAGGAGAGATGCCAAAGCAAATGAAATGATGGCTCAAGTAAAGCATAATTAGTTGTGACAGAAAGAAAGCACCTGACCCTGACTGTTGTATTAAAACCCTGTGAAGTTAATGGGGTTTTAGGGCTTTAGTAGGCATCAGAGGTCACTGACAGTCCAACATGAAGGAGACTTTCATGAGAGCTGAGACCTCTGGATGACTCCCAAGTTCAGAAATGATTCAAATGTTTTCCATACAGCAGCAGCAACGTCAGTTTTTTCAAGGTAGTGAAGGAACAATTTTGTTTTTGTATGTCCTGACTAACTTAGAGAAGTAAAATCAGACACGGCATTTTATAGGACTTTAATTTTTACTTCAAAGGTTGAGTTGCAAGCGGATAAGGTGCGTATAATGCTTTCTTTTTTTGCATGTACTGTATTAAATAAATACATGCTTGTATATTTCTGTTTTACACTTGCATACATTGACCCAAATAGACACACACACACACACACACACACACAAAAATAAATCCTACAGTGACAGAGATGTATTACTTAGACATCACCACATTCCAAACCCTGCACTCTCTAATCCCGCCATCATTCACCCACGTGAAAGAATGTCTTTAAACTCCTGACACTCCTGGTCTATTGCACAATAAACTTTCTTTAGACAACAACAAGCAACTAGAAATAAGAAGAAATCTCGGAGTCGTAAGTTGAAAAGTTCAGGATTCTAGGTGCTGCTCACCAAGCTGGGATCAGTAAATCCAGGAATAACAAAGAGGAGAGATCAAATCATCATCAGTTTTCCTTGACTGGTTTTCAGGTTGACTATGAAATCCTCTTTGTGTTCACAAATAACAAGTACACTCTTTTCATCTTTGACTTGTGGTATATCCCGTTTCAAAACACGCAGATAGGAAGGACATAACATGCTTGGGAACAAAAAACAGCAACAGTCTCCGAATTACTTGCAGATATTAAGTTACATCAGCTTTGCATTACACAGGAAAAGTCTGAGAATAATCCACCAAAGCCGAAGCATTTATTAGCTTTTATTAGGATTTATTAGGATGAGTGATGACCACAACATTAATTCCATCATTTATACGGCCTAAAAGTGTACGTTTGTGTTAAAACATGATATAACACAGTAATGACTTGCATAAATTTCAAAATAATATAAACAAAAGCAAAATGTGTATCTTCAATGTCAACTAAATTGGTAATAAAAATATTAATAACAAGTGATATAAATACAAAAATACAATAGACACAATATGAAACAGCAAACTATGTGCACATGCATGTGCACCAGGCTACATATTTTACAAGCAGAGGGATGATTTAACAAAAGCAAAGTTATTTTAGGTACTTTAGCTACTGCTGCTGCAGTGTCTCAGTTCCAGTATCTATGCAGTGACTGCGGTTTCTGCTGTCGAAGTTGTCGACCACTTGCAGTTTCCTGATTGACTGCTAACCAGCACCAAATATGCCTTGTGATGTTAATAATACTAGACAGTAAGACATATTTTATTGGATAAAAACTGTGTCTATAAAATTAAAATACAAGTAGAACAGGATTAGAAATAACTTAATCAAATTTGACCAAAGCACAATATGTAAAGACAGAACTGATCTGCATTGTGGAGTTTGACTTTGTTGATTTCTCTTGGTGTTGGATGCTGTCAAGCCAGTTCACTACTCTGCTCTGTTTTATTGACCACTTTTCTGACTTTGGCAAATAGGAGCTCTCTAAACTTGTCACCAATGAAGAAGTAAAAGACGGGGTTGATGACACTGTGTAAGAAGGCCAGCGGTCGGGTTAAGATGTACATGCTTTCTATGTACTCCTTTGTACACAGCTGCATCTCTGGCCAAAGTTGCCGAGATGCAATCCTGACATTTCTCAGGACATGGTAGGGCGAATAGAGAACCAGGAACATGCCTGCTGCTACTGCCACGATCGTAAGAGGCCGCCTGTATGTTCTCTGCTGTAAAGCCCTTTTCTGGATTTGGAGCAGATGAGCAATTTGGTAGTAAAAAGCACAAAGTGCGAAAAGAGGGAGAATGTAACCAGTGAAGGTTAGACCCATGCTGTAGCCTAATGAATTGATATCTCCTCTTAGGCTGGAAAAGTCCTTACAGCGACTCCAGTTACCATTCTCCAGGTCCTGCACCAATAGCACTATCATCGGAGCAACTTCCACATTGATTGCCAACCAGCTCAGTCCCGTCACAATCAGGGCTGTTTTCACCCTCAGCAGGTAGTGATTTCTTGTTGGGTATTTAATGAGCAGGAAGCGGTCCATGCTGAGCCAAACCATGAAGAGTATGGACGAGTAAAGATTCACGTACAGGACATAGCGGTTGATAACACAAGTAAAGGGCTTGTTTTGTTTTTGGTCATTCGCATAGAGGTGTGAGAGGTGTGGCAGCGTGCAGATGAAAATAAGGTCCGAGACTGCCAGGTTGAAGAGGTAAATATTGCAGCTCTGCCACTCTGGCAAACAAAATATATAAGCAAGTACAACCAAAAGGTTGCCAGGGAAACCAATGCAGAACTCAATACCATAGGCCGGTGGCAGATAGTATCTCTCCAAATCTTTTTTAAACTCGGTGCAATTGAGCACCTAGATAAATGAGAGAGGAAGGACAACAAGTAAAAGAACACAGTGGACAAGACAAACAAAAGAGGGGAAGGGAGGAGAGAAAAATCAAATGGGTTACTACTGACGGGGACAAAGTCTGACCAAAAGAATTTTTAACTACAGGCCCCTTCAAAATCAATATAACAGCAAGGCTAATTAATCGGTTTTCTTTTCTTTTTTTTTTTTTGCACTGAAGCCATCAGAGACACTGCATAAACATTAGACATAGCCAATAATTGTAATGTCCTGAAAATGAAACCGACTCCCGGTGTACAGAGCAACTTACAAAAAAATGAGTCGGCCGAGAAAAACAAGGGCTTGTAGCTGGGGAAAAAAACTAATAACAAGCCCTCAACCACAGAATGAAGAGGCTTGAGAAATGGGATGAGGGTTAAGGGGTCACATTCACACCATTCAAAGAGTTTGTGAGCACTCTTGAGAAATAAATACATGAGGTAAGCGTCACAAGTTCTGCACCAAAGTTTTTTTGGGTAATGAAACCAAAACTAACCTAGCCTAAGACTAACCAAAATGACAGCATGGCCAAACTGTAGAGGAAGAAACCATCCTCCCACGATGCTCCAACATCTCCCCCTACTCACTATATAGTTCTTTATGTCGTGTGTTTGCCATTGTAAAGAAATGTGTCTGAATGTTGAGTGTCTAAATCTATCCAGTCTATAGTGCCGTTAAAGTATCCCACAATGCAATGCCCAAAAGTAGAGTAGATAGCATGAATCCTGCTTTCTGGTAACAATCAGACACTGCAGTACTTCCCTTTTTGGAATTGAGAAAATTACCGTCACACGACTACATCCATTTCTACTGATGAGGCATCGGGACAATGTCTGGTCAGTTGACCATTGATTAAACTACGTAGTGTAAAGAGGGGGGAAGGATGGTACATGGTCAAGTAAGGGGTGATTTCAGACACAGCCATAGTGTCATAACTGCTTCTGGAACAGCGTCACTAATTTTTATTGATCATGTAACTCATAATGTTAGCAGCAGAATTAATTTAGAGGTATATAGAAGCATTTTGTCTGCAGAGTCAGAGATAAATGAATCGAAACTAAACTAGGAGGAGCTCTATTATGCAGCAAGGCAAGGATTCATAACACACATTGTCAAGATGCATTGCAAGTTTTATGTACTTAAAGTTTTATTTAAAATGGCTTCAGTTTAAAAGAGAAAAAAATGATCTTGCCTTTGCAGGGGGCTTTAAATATTCCATGGGATTAATTTCATTCAGGACAACGTAAATATGGGACTTACCATTGTGTTGTCTAGTAGATGCCTTTTCTGTGCCAAGAAAGTATGACCTTGACCGGCTTCAGCCACAGCTTGATGACTGGAGTAAAGCACATATTGAGACACAATTATTAATACAACAGACTAATTGTGGCATCACAAGAGAGTAATACATCAACCATCGCACGAGCTACTAGGTATTACACAAGGTTTTAAGTAGAATGACCTGGTGCAGGATAGATTTAGACAGTAGCTAAAGGTAGATTTTATAAAGCCTTAAGTTGTGCCCTATCAGTAATTCCACATTGTTACTGTAAATGTGAAAGTCGTAGTTCTCAGTGAGGGAAAACTTAATTATTTCTTAATAAAAATATTATTTACTTAACGTAACCAGCCATCTACACCCGTAGACAGCTTTAACACTCTATCTTTGTTTGCATTACCGTTACAAAACTTTAAACTGACTAAAAATAGTACTGATATGATTAGAAAGACATACGTAAATAAAGCAATTGAAAGCAAAATCTGAAATGGAATGATACATAAGCAAAACATGAGCCCGTTTCAGACTTTGTACTTACAGTCTTCTTAGATGGAAAATTCTCCTGGTATCAAGCAAAATTTAAAAATATGCAAAAATATATTCTATGGTTCCAGGTTAAATTTAATGAATCTTAAATAAAACAGTAGAGCAAATAAAAAAAAAAATCAATTTTCAAGGCTCGCTGTCCAGATAATATCAGAAGCTGAAGAATGAAATGCTTGTTTGTTAGCAGAATGAGGTTAATTTGGTTTCTATACTCTCTGGCCTACATGCTTCCTCTTTTATATATGGTCATGCATGTATTACCACGCTCTCTTCATTTGAAATACAATACGTGAATAGTTTTATAAAGGCAAATACTCCGCGTGAGCACAGGGGTGTTTCTCTAGAAATGAAACAGATCTGCAAATAAAAAAAAAAATATTTCCCACTTAATTTCACAATACTGTATCTGTAATATCAGATTACATCATAGAGCGAAGTCATTTCCTGGAAACTCACGTTGTAGCTTCTGTTTAACAACAGACACATATAATGGTGCAGTTTAATTTGCATCATGCCCATTTAAGCAACAATCGAGCATAAAATCCTCATTCTCCGGTACATTTCAAAGACAGGAGAGTCTTTGTCATCAGGGAGCCTATAAACCTGTGGTACACTACTCGAACAAAGCTGGACACAGAAATGTCTGTTAAGATCTTTTGATAATGCGACTGTGGCGCAATAGGTTGCGCCACACTTGTTGCTTCGAACCTCGGCTCCTTTGTTTGAACGTTCAAGTGTCCTTGAGCAAGAAACTGAACCCCCACTTCATTGGCCCCGGTGGGTGTCGGCCAGCTGCATAGCAGCTCCCCCCATAGCAGGTGTATGAATGTGTGTGCGAGCGAGTAAATAAGAAGCAGTTTAAAGAACTCTGAGTACTGACAGATAGAAAAGAGAAGTGCTATATAAGTGCAGACCATTTACCATTTAAGCCAATAATCAAACTGACAAAAGATAAACAAAGTAAAATATTATACTCAATCAACCTTTTTCCAGGACACTTCTTTCAAGGCCATAGTAATATCTGGATGCTTCTTGCACTCTGGTTGTGTTAAATAAATACCTACTTTTGCCCTTTCATGTCTACAAGTGCTTCATTTCTTAAGTCATTAATTTCATAACAAATTTCATACAGGGCTTTGGATGACTTTGATTTCCACTTGTGCATTAAGTGGACGCTGTAGGTAGCGCATAGCTACTGCAACGCTGCGTACCATACTTAGTAGCCTAGGCTGTAGACCCTACCCTGAACGGTAACTACACATCAGCAACGCAAATCACAAAAACGCGGCTGGTACACACTGTGCTATGCATTACCTACTCAGTCGGTTCAGTGGTCATATGTGCTGTCTCCTGTGATGTCAACTTTCTTTTCTGTCTTGAAGTAAATCTCAAGTATAAATGCTTACACAGACAAAAGTCACTTTAACCTATGACTAAGGCTCTATCTGGATTCACTTTAAGAGCTGACAATCACTTTCAATATGAGGGGCAGTAGGAGCCTTAATTTTTACGAAACGTCCTAATGACTCCCCCCACTCCCACTTCCCCCATTGCATATGTAACAATCCTATTCAGGTCATGTTATGAAAAGGGTCAGCTAGCCTTATTTTTTCAGATTGAGGAAATTACTCAGATGAGTAAGAAAATAAGAAGTTACTGTGTTTGGGCCTAAAAGTCTCAGAAACATGTCCAACCGCATGGTTACTTCAGATGACATGACTCTGGCCCTAGTAATACTGCAAGGAATCTCGGAGTCATTTTTGACCAGGATTTCTCGCACATAAAACTACCGTATTTTCCGGACCATAAGCCGCTACTTTTTTCCGACGTTTTGAACCATGCGGCTTTTACAGAGATGCGGCTTTTCTATGAATTTTTCTGCAGCCCTCAGATGGGCGCTGTAGATGGAAGTCAGTGCAAACAAAAAAGCGCCAGTTTTTATTCTTAGCGCATGCAACCCAAGACGCACAACAGCAAACATCAGCACTTTTACTGCCGTGTTACAGGCACCATTCAGGTTCAGGTGTATGAATAAACACTTATGGTACAAAATCTTTTGTTGAGCACAGCAACTCCTGTGTAATTCGTGAAGAATAAGACACGTCTTCTCCTTTGACTATGGAACAAGCCGTTTATTTATAACAAGGACGTTTTTGTCGGCTCTGTACATTCGACATGTGTTATACCAGCCACACATACACGTAAACGCACTCTTTACCGTAATGCCGGTAAAACAGCGCACAGAACATCCTCATGCCTACTGTGAACAATGAGTAGGAGCGCATACAACAGATATTATTTCTCAGCCTGGATATTGGCGGCTTATAGTCCGATGCGGTTTATATGTGACAAAATATATATTTCTTTTAAATTTTAGCGGGCGCGGCTTAAATTTAGGTGCGCTCTATAGTCCAGAATTTACGGTAATCTCTAGAACAGCCTTCTTCCACCTACAGAGCATTGCCACAATTAGGAGCATCCTGTCTCAAAGCGATGCTGAGAAACTAGTCATCAGTTACTTCTAGATTGGACTACTGTAGTTCTCTACTTTCAGGCTGCCCCAGTACCTCTCTAAAAATCCGGTCAAGGCAGATGTCCGCCCACCCTGAGCCTGGTTCTGCCGGAGGTTTCTTCCGTTAAAGGGAGTTTTTCCTCTCCACTGTTGCCTATGGCTGCTCAAGGGGGATTTGTTGGGTTTTCTCTAAATGTCTGTATAGTCTTCACTTTATTATGTAAAGTGCCTTGAGATGACATTATTATGAATTGGCGCCATATAAGTGGAATTGAATGAATTTAAAAATATTTCTTTCTAACAAAAACAAACAAACAAACAAACAAACAAACAAACAAACAAACAAACAAACAAACAAACAAACAGTTGACGTAACTCAGCTTCCAGAGAACCACATTGAGGTATATCGAATAAATAATGAAACTGTACTGTGTTTCAAAGTGTTTCATGTTGTAGCTTATTTGAAAAATAAATACAAGCTTTTAATTTCACTTAGTCATAGATGTTCATATAAGGTCCCAAATATATTGGTCACTCTTGTACCATTGCGTATATGTATAGAAACCAGTATCTTCACTTTATTTTACCTCTTGTGATGCAGTATGAAAAAGTTGTGATCCCAGTAAAAAGTTGGACAACACATGAAATTTCTAGAGACTATTAACCACTTGTTCCTAATGAAATTCTAACTTAAGGCCTTCTTACTTAAGACATTAGAGATACCGTACCGTATTTTTCGGACCATAAGCCGCTACTTTTTTCCGACGTTTTGAACCATGCGGCTTTTACAGAGATGCGGCTGTTCTATGAATTTTTCTGCAGCCCTCAGATGGGCGCTGTAGATGGAAGTCAGTGCAAACAAAAAAGCGCCAGTTTTTATTGTTAGCGCATGCAACCCAAGACGCACAACAGCAAACATCAGCACTTTTACTGCCGTGTTACAGGCACCATTCAGGTTCAGGTGTATGAATAAACACTTATGGTACAAAATCTTTTGTTGAGCGCAGCAACTCCTGCGTAATTAAGAGACGTCTTCTCCTTTGGCTATGGAACAAGCCGTTTAATTATAACAAGGACGTTTTTGTCGGCTCTGTAATTCAGCCACAATACACGTAAACGCACTCTTTACCGTAATGCCGGTAAAACAGCGCACAGAACATCCTCATGCCTACTGTGAACAATGAGTAGGAGCGCATACAACAGATATTATTTCTCAGCCTGGATATTGGCGGCTTATAGTCCGATGCGGTTTATATGTGACAAAATATATATTTCTTTTAAATTTTAGTAGTCCAGAATTTACGGTAATTCAGAAAGTAAAGCTACTGGTGTTTGTGTAATAAAATTACACTAAGAAGAAAGAGAAAGCAACAACTTTGTATTAGTCCAGTATTACTTTGTATTAGTGCAGTTCCGTAGTTGTTGCAGAGAAACCACTGTGTTTCTTAGTAGTTACTGCAGCTCTTGGTGTTTGTGTAATAAGAGACCATTGAAAGAAAGAGAAGAAGACAACTTTGTATTTTTCTGCTGGAATTCTTAGTTCTTACACAGCAGCCATCATGTGTATTTTCAAATGGTTAATGTACCTCTTGCCTGTTTGTTTAGTGTGATGTTACCAGAATATTAGGTTACAAAAGTCATTTTAGATCATAATATTGATTATTATTTGTAGTTGTCAGGGTGCTGCTGCTAATGTGTGGGCTTAGAGAGGAAACCGGTAATTGTGTAACTTTTAAGATCTGCTAATCTCGCTACTCTCTTCAAGTGCTAATAAAAAAGCAGCGAGTTGAGCAGTCCTGCTCAGATTCACTTGCACAGGTGCACCCAAATAAGTTGTACGTGCTCTTCCTTGGCAGCTAAGCTGCTGCACTGATTGGTGATTGTTCAGTTTTAACAGAATATCCGCTTCAGTGAAAATGTTTACAGGCGAAGCTGTCAGCAAAGATATACATTTATATATGTTTACATTTAGCATTGGGGACATCAAATTTTATTTTAATCAATGCATTAATCAATCAATACGCATAAATACTTATACGACTGATTGGTACAGCGGAATTTGCCTTTTGAATACACAATTCTGAGGAAATTATATGGGCAGATAGACAAATGGGCAGTATGGGCAATATGACCAGGACTGGGGCATTTGGAAGACGTAAGACATTTTGCATCATGCCCCCAAGACATTTTGAAATGTCTTACATCTTCAAAAACATTTGAGTGGGGTTTTGAATTCCAGAGAACTCATTTGCATTGATATTCAAAAGGAAGTTGTAGTATAGATTAAAGTTGTCTGTAAAGAACCAAAATGAAAATGCCTTGTTCTAAAGCTAATTTGTTAGTGAACTGTGACTACATTCGTTTCACTTTGGGACTGTGCGTTGAGTTTTGATAGATGGACCTGCGCTGTCGAGTGCCTCTCCTGTGCTTGCATAACACACTCTGATGTTGATGACGTTGATTTTGATTGGGAGACTACAGTACATTTTGCCCACAAAGATCACAGTGTTGGTCAGCGTTTCGATAGCACATGACCTGCTGCTGAGAGACATGTGAGACATGCCCTGCAGGGAAAGAACGCTAGGTGTAATAAAATGGTCGTGTCCTTAAGAAACCGTGCACTGCTGTTTATTTGGTGATATCAATATGAGATCAAGAGTAATCTTTCAGCATTCCTGCACATTAGCAGTGTTAGGACTCATTCTAGTGGAGGCCAACAGTGGGGTGATGACCCAACTCTATTTATAACACTGGCATGAGAGAGCTTATATTATTGTCTTCTTTGGTTTATATAACTTCTAAAGGATGTGTGAATGTCTGTCCAGATTACACAAGACAAAAACAATCAGTATCAGCCACTCAAAAGTACTCATCAAAAAGACCATCAGTCAGCGCTCCCTCAGCTTTGTCTCCTATCTGTTCAAGACAGACGGCTGCCTTGCCTGAGAAGAGAGACAAATCCGGGTAACTTCAACAACACCACGCTGTGTTTTCTTTGGCTGCCTGTGTCTGTTGATTACTTTGTGAAATGTGATGTGCTATGTAAATACCGCTGTCCTTCATTTGTGTTGCCTCACCTCGTTCAAAGCTAAGTTTAGGACATTTTTCTGTTTGGCAGATGAAAGAAAAGATAATGATGATAAATGATCTAATAACGAGTGCTGCACGATCTAAATATGTTTAACAATAACAACTAAAGCAGCAGCATTTCTGCTATCTTGTATAATGAGAGTTCCCTCTGGTGGAAGAGCCATGCAGTGAGCTTTCACAGCAGCTGCTTCAGGATTGTCTTTGTGTCCATGCTGCGCTCATAGAGCGGACGCTTATGGAGACGGCCGGTCAGCTGGCCACACATGACACCACGTGTGCACAGCGTTTGGCAGTTGCACCTACAAAACTGATCCAGACTGACGTAAAGCACATCAATGCAATGCAGACAGTTACAGCAGGAGCCCGCGGGCAAGAAATGCATCCAAGATATAAACCCGTGGCCTCTGAGTCAACAAAAAAGGTTGTTTCTCTTTACTTCTGCAGATGATCTGTATAGGAAACTTGAACACTGGTGTTTACATCACCTTCTCCAACCCTCCAGTACCTAAGTTCTATCTTTATATCTATATCTTCATTTCATCCAGTAGCAGCAGATGTCATCAGCTGGATGAACTAAAAGTTACAGTGTATGTGTGTAACTTTACAGGCTACAGTGCAACAACAGTGCAATGCACCATTGTACCTTGTAAAATGTACATGCCACATCCCCAGTTTTTTTTGTGTTTTCTGTTTCCTACAAAATTTTAGCAGAAATGTCATCTTGTTCATGGTGTGATACAAATGGAACCCAGCAGAGGGCAGTATCAGCCCAAAGCATAAAACTCCACACCTATCCTGCCCTGAAGTTATAGAAAAATAAAAACTGTTGAATTTTAGGAACAATAGAATATTAAAATGGAGATTGTAAACTTTAAAATTAAACTAAATGAAAAGAAATAATACATGCTATCAATTGATTGGAATGACTGGGGACAACTAAAAATGGAAGTAAAGCTGGGAAATTGGGGGGCTGATTGAAGAACAGTGACTCAGAAGAGAAATACGCAGTAGAGGCTGTGATGTGGTGATGTGGAGGTGACAGAGCAAACCTGTCATTTTCTTCCTCTCCCACTGGGATGGACAACTTGTCCCAAATCCAGAGGGTGAGAAAATATAGACTCGCAGGTCTGTATATGTATCATTTTCCAGCAAATAAACTGCACTCAAGTGAGAAAATAACATACTTGCACGCACACATTCATTTACTCTCTGTTTCCAATAATCTGCCTTTCTCTTCCCTCATTATCCTTCACTCTACTATTCTACATTTGTCACTCTTCAGTCTACTCCCTCCCTTGAATCTTTTGTTGCAGATTTTGGCTGAAGAATTAATAATTAACACTATCACAATAAAAAAAAATCATGCAAATCACAATTTACTTTTTAATATTGTTCAACATCAGCATTTAAGTATAGGGGTGATGAATGGAACTGTTTTTTTCTCTGTGTGTCCACTGGGCTGCAGAGAGTTGGTTCAGTGGTGGAGTGGTTAGCACTGCCGCCTGAAAGCTAGAAGGTTGGTGGTTCCTCAGTTGTCTGCGTTCCTCAGTGTGGCGCTTGTTTGTGTTTTGTCCAATGTCCTTCTAGAGTCCAAAGACATGTCAGGTAACTAGTGGCTCTAACTTGCCCGCAGGTGTGAATGGTTGTCTGTCTGGGTTTGCCCTGAGATACACCTGCCCAACCTATTCTCCAACTCTCGCCATATGACAGCTTGAATGAGCTCCCGCGACCCTGAACGGGATAAAATTTTACAGATGTAGAAGTGATGGTTATAGTTATGGCACAGTTGGATCTTTTTGGGACTTCAAGCTAAACGTTAACAATTGCTCACAAATCAAAACACCGCTGGGAATGGATTTGGAATGGGTGCCCCTGGACACACACTCCAGCAAAGATCTGAATATCGTAACATGTTAGAAGAAAAAAGCTGCACACATGTGACTCTGTTCCGTCTTTTCATTAGTTCCTTCCTCCCTCTATACACCCGGGATGATCAGTCTTAGAGATTGGGGCTATTTTTTAGCCAAGTTTTGTCAAGTCTCTTTAATTTACACTGGTTTGACAACACACACACAAACACACGCCAGAAATGTATTCGGCTTATAAAATGAGAATCACTTTTTATTGCCTGAAAGAATATGGATATTATTTGAAGTAGTTTATCATGTTAACACATTGAGTGAAACATGGGTAAGTGTGTGTTTCGTTCTTGCCCACTGCGGGTTAGTGTTCTCATTAGCCCCTGTAGCTTACACTGTCCCAGTTCTGGAAGGTGACACACTTAGAGCTTTATCACTACGACTCTGCACTAATTATCAACATGCTTCACATTTGACAGTGAGTTAATTGGATCAAACCCCCGTGTAATGTGTGTGTGTGTGTGTGTGTGTGTGTGAATCGAATGAGATGGAGGCACAAAAACAGAGACATTTTGAATTTGTTAATTTACATCCAAAAGTAGTTAGTGCAACAAAAAGTCCTCCAGCTCTCTGGATTCTTTCTCCACGTGACCACTTTGTCAGTTCTTACTTTTTAAGTGCTCTCTCTCACTTTCAACATCGTCAAACATTATTCTCAACCTTCTTCAATCCCGCCTCCTTTTACTTTTTGTCCAAACTTAAAATTCCAATGTATTCCAACTGCCAGTAGACAGTAACTCATCCCGGGTTTTTTCGAGCCACACTCAAACCGGCGTGTTCTGACGGTGTGGGGATGAGGCCTCTACCTGGTCTTGTGCTTTGAATTGAGGTCACAGCAAGTGCTGGTTATGAAAACAAGTTCAAAAATGTCCTTAAAAAAACCCCAAACGGGCCTTGTTTTCATCTCTCAAATGTGCACGGTCACTCTATCCCAGTGAACGATGATCATTAGGTCTGAAAATATACTGCTATCTTTTGCTTTTTTGGCCAATTTGCAATTTCACTTCAGTAAGTGAAGCAGTTAAGCTCATGCTGTTTTATCTGTGTCAGAGACATTGTCAAATTAAGTCCCCCCTTCCTGCTCTTCCTGACTGCTGCAGGGAAAAATAAACTCTGTTCTCCAATGTAAAAAATAAATGTTAGACTTTGCAAAACATGTTATTTTAAAGATGTTTCTTGATTCTAAAAGGCAGAAAAAACACCAACTTTCAATTCAATAATATAATTTCCGAAAGAGAACAACTAGAATAATTGCCGTTAGAAATACTTCTGTCATTACTTAGTTTCCCCTTCTGTGTTTGCCTACAGTCACACACAAAGCATGTTGAAACTGCAGGAGTTTGCACTTTGTTTGAAAATTTTCTGGGAAAAAGTATTTCCTGCAGAGCCCTGAAGAAAACTCATAAGATGACAAGCGCTGACAAGGTGACGAAGTTATGCGAAGGCATTTGTTTTGACAGACAAACTAATTAAGTAGCCAAGACACACACCCTGCCCCACATCCGGGACCTGAAGCCCCGTGTCGTTTTGAACTTTCTGCCTATTATACGCATCTTTCTGTGCTCTGGATCCATTTCACTTTCAGGCGCAGCAGCTCCGGTGGGTTGTTTTACACACGCTGGTGGTGTTTGCTGCGTCAGGCTTTCTCGGCGTTACTGATATGATTGCCTCCACTGTCTACGGGGATGTATAAATTCAAAACCGTGGTCAGGTCAGCTAACTGCCGGCTGATTGCTAAGCTAGTCTGTGGACACATTGCAGAGCTAAGACTTCCTGCTCTCAGCAGGGGCTAATATCTAACCTTGCAGTGCTGTCACTTTGGCTTGTGACAGCCAACTCTCAGGGTCATTTTATCACAACTAAGGTCATGCACGGTCAATGTCCAGTGTGTGCAACTTGTACAAAATCTGTTCGATGCCACCGTGTGCATAGGTGCCCCAGCTTTGAATTTGATGCAGGGTTCCTATGTGCACATACTTTTTCATACACTATGGTGAACCACCAGAAAAGCACTAAGCAGCTGCCTGCTTTTAATTTTCCTAAATGGTAGCTGTAGTGAGCCTTTTTCACAAGCTATGAAACTTGTTTCCCGTATTAAACTGGCAGCTGTGTGACACTTAGGCGTGCACACTGAGCAGCAACATCTGTGTGTGATTTGCCTGTTGCTTCCTTGTCAGACTTCAGAGTTCATGTGAATTACTATCATTCATTTCAGCAGGTGGCATTTGTACATTTTCTCTACAGAAATTGTTTATCTAGTGCATGTACACACAAACACACACACACACACACACACACTCTCAGTTACACATACCTCAGGGCCTTTTCAAAGTCTTGTTTCATTACTGGCATCACCAGGTTTTACAGATGTGAACGTTACCGTGCTGCACAGAAAATAATGGCCCTCCTGTTCTGTGACTTGACTTGATGACATCATCTCGCTGCTGCTGGGGAACCTGGGAGCTGTGAAACAGGTTATATTATGTAAAACATGTTGTAATGGTTTTGCGGAGTAGGTAGAGACAGTGAGGATCTTGTAGGAGTCACTGGTAATTGTAAAGTGGCGTACATTGCTGCGTAGGGTTTTCCAGAGCTCTAACACCACATCAGCTCTCTTGTCACTCTTTTTCTGTGAGGTCTGAATTGGCAGCTCTGTCAGCTGACAGTCAAGTGTGGGCTGACAACAGAAAACGTCCCTTTGCAGCACTGACATCAGCCGTTCTTCGCTCCCCCTCAGCTTCAACTCAATTTTCTTTCTCTGTTTCTCTTTCCTCTTCCTTCCTGTCAGGGTTTTTCCTCCCTCCACCATTCTCATCATTGTAATCTTCGTGACTTGTCTCAGTTTTGCTCCCTCACTTCTCGCTATAATACCAGACACAAAGAAACACAGCCCGAGAGTTTTTTCTTTGGCAGTTACAGCGTTTGGACCAATGGCTTGTCATATCCCAAGCCTCCTAATTGGTGTCATACAGTGTCAGGGGAAAGGGAAATCTTATAGCACCACAGAGGACTGAAATCTGTCTCCACACTCAAGAAAAGAGAGTCTACTATACACACTTGCAGAGAACTAAATGTTATGACTGAAAATGTCTGTTCTCTGAAGAAGAGCAATGAGGTGCAACACACACTTCATGGAATAAAATGTCTTGATTCACGCATCTTGGCTGAAGACACCTCTATTCACACCTTAAGGCTGATAACCTGTGGTGATAAAAACCCCCGTCTCCAAACCTGTCCCTCAATGGGACTTATTGTATATTCACACCCTGCTGAACTGCTAGCAAACCCATTGTCAAAAGCCTTAATGCTCTAGTGCATTGAGAACCCGGTAGAGAAGGCGGAGTGAGCAATCGAGAGGACTTACATCCAGACATTTCAATCAGACAATCTGGCTGCTGTACAAATATTATCCACAGATACGCCTTTAAACATTTCCCACGAGGTTGCTCTAACCTTGGTCGAATGCATCCTCACATCCTGAGGCAATGGGACATCTTTGTTGCAAGAAACCAAGGAGATAGTTTTTAAGATCCAGTGGGAAATTTGGTGTTTAGACAGAACCTTAGGTCATCCCTTGGCTGACAAAGCATACAAACTGTGGCCACATTAACACACACACTCCCTGTGTGGATATATGTAGACATACAAGACGGGACACAAGCTACAAAACATTGTTTGCACCCTAGATGCAAAAGGAAAGGGGGGGGGCAGTTTGGCAAGCTACTGCAAATGCTGTCAAGATCACTGAAGGCCACATAGGCTACATTTATTGCTACTTCATGCCAGTGGAAACTAAAGTACAGAGTTACCAACGGGCATGAAGCAATTTAAACCAAATGGTTTAATAGCCGATCAAGCGCTCTGTTCTTCGCAGCGTCGCTTTAAGAACTATTGAGGCTGAAAACACAAGAACTACTTGGGAAAACAAACTGGTGCCATTGTTTGTGTGTTGTGAGCATCACAGGACAAGTGCCCACAAGGAGCAGAGCACGCATATAATTACACGCCCAACACATCTCCAGAAGCAGACATTCATGGGAGATAATGCCAGCCACCTTGCATTTGTGTGAATGCAGCACCAGGAGGTGAGGAGAGGTGTCTTCTGTCACGACACGCAGCAGTGTGATATCCCAAACAAAATGTCATTTTGTGAATTGGCTCAAAGGAATCTATTCTTTAAGCAGTGGTGTGATCCGCATTGTGTACTTAACATGGTGGGATACAAATTGAGATGATAAAGTAAGATTTGACAGCTGAGCTGGCAAAACACAAAAAAGAATCAAAATAATGCCTGACGGTTCAAATTCTAAATATCTGTCTATATTAGGTCTTAGTGTCAGAGGCGGTGAATGATGACTTTTCTCTGTGGGGTCTTTGGCTTTCGGGCTTGTATGTGTTGGCACCAAATGACGGAACTCCCTCTGCCAGCCATTGTCGAAGTGGTCAACAGTTCTCCTAAATAACACACCCACAGGAATCTGTCTCAGTCTCCTTGGTTTTAAGAAAATAAAGAGAGGAAATAAGGAGAAACCATGTTTGGATATCCTTGCAAGACTCTAGAAACTGAACCACTAAGGTTTTAAATATTTTTCTTGGGGTTTTGTCATACAGAATAATCAGTATCATAAATAAATATGATTCCGTATTGTACGTATGTTTGTGTTTGTGAATGCGAACGTGTCGGTCTTTGTGTTCATCTGAGTGCCTATACCACTATTTACAGCCGTGAAACTATGCTGTTCCTATGTTACGCTAGTTTTGCTTTCTCGCTTCTTCCTCGACGGGTAGCTGACATCTTCCACCCTTTATTTCTCCCCAGGTGACAATTATGAGTGACATGATACTCATGATGTCTCAACTCTCTGCTTTGCTGCACACGGGCAGCAGCAGAATTTCTGGGCTAAAATGAGAGGCGCAGTCTCTCTCCTCTCTCCTGTTTCCGCTCCTGCTCCCTCTCCCAGCAGGTAGATGGCATTCAGGTCTCACCCTGTGACATCATGGCTCTCTGTTTGTCTCATGGCTGCTCCAATTTCAGCACCACAGATTAGATTAGGCTCCTATTGGCTGGCTGACTCACTGTCCTTGAGTTATGTTGTGCTGTGAAGGGGAGCCTGCATGGGTATGTAGTCACGAAGGGATGGATCTAACTTGGATTTTTGCTCGGATGGAGAGACATTAGTAGATTCTCTACTCTCTGTCTTTGTTCCTAATTTACTTTGCAATTCAAAGCATCATCTTGTCTCACCAACTTAATTCATCTGCTTAAAATGTTTGTATTTCAGTATTTGGGAACCAGGCCAAAACGGATGATACCGTCTTTTACAATGGCACCAAACTGGACTGTAAAAACACGCCGCAGTGGCTTGTTTGGACATTAGGATTAGGTTAGTTAGGTGTTAAAATGTTGTGGTTTTCATTCAACCGGTGCCTCAGATGGTGTAAGTCAGGTGACTCACATCATGTGACTTGTTGCAGCAAACCAATAACGTGAACTAGAACTCCGGTCTTGTGGAATAGTCCTCTGCTTCGCTGACGCTTTCGTCCACCCGAACTGTCCCCTGGCAAAACTGTCTTTGTCTAAATGCTAGACGAGTGTGTTCTGTTTGCTACAGCTGCTGCACGTCGCCTCGCGTTGGTCATCTTGCCTGCTTGTACAAACGATTACCTAGTGGCATTTTACTGGAGGACCGTCTTCTAATTACAGCCTCGCTGAATTGCTTGCTTGTTAGCCTAGTCTTAGTGTAGATTGTGTGGCCCCTATTATACTAATCCTTCACTTTACTCCTTCGCATGCAAGTATGTCTCTCACATCTGTCAAATTATCATTTTTCTAGTGACCCCCTGACACCACAATTGTGATTGTATTATGCCTTCCTTCCGGCCTCTGAATTAGTGTCTGTGACCCCCATTCCATATATTCTGCACTTGTGTAAGGAACAGGCCACTTTCCCTGAGCCCTATTTCTGTGTAAACCTTAAATACTAACAACATTTTTCTTTGAGATTCACAAGTTTATTTTTATTAGACATTGTGTGCATAATATAAATTATTAGTGTGTGGTTCTTATTTGGATACAGTTATGTGTAAAACAGAAACCAAAGATGAATGCAGTCTGCAGTGCAGACGGAAACGGTAGGTGAGTGCAGTGGGGCAGGAAGTTTTTTGATCCAGTTCTACCGAGAGCTTCCCAGATTTCATTAAGCTGAGACTGCATTCTTATGGACAGAGTAAAACCCAGCTCATTGGACGAGGCGCCTGGGATTTGTCTTTATGGATACCATTCTTTACTTTTATTCCCATTCCTCAGTTTTCTTTCTTTTCTCATTTTTTTCTAATCATTGCTTTGGCACAGCTCCAGCACCAAAGCTTTTTCATTGGCCTGTTGACTCTACAAATAGTTTTATAGCATTCCTGAGCAAGAATCCCGCCTCCTCCTCTCACCTCTGTGTACACACTACAACTTGCCCTTCAAAATCTCTGATAGCTTGTACAAAGACCTCCCTGGAACATCCTCACCTTTGTGTTACTTCATTCCTGTTCTGTATTTAACCACAAGCCTCACAGATTGCAGCCCTGCCTCCTGCTCCGGCCATATTTCTCTTTCTGTTCTGTGTAAACACTGTGTACGCATACAAGTGTGCACATGGTCAGCCACATTCTGTGTTTACATGAGGGAGGATAGAGGCATGCCGGCGGTTTAAGCACTGTAAACACGTCTTAAACGGATGTCTGCTACACAGTGTGAGTGATGTCATTCTGTGTGCGGCCCCAGCCAAGTTCAACATTCTGCACATGCAAGCAGCGAAGAGGGTCGTCGCACACAGGAAAACATATGACCAAAAAAAGGCAATCTAGCATTGGCTGTGGCATCAGTAGTCTGGAGCAAACATCATTAAGCTAAGAACTGTGACTAGCCGAGCAAAGAATTGAGTTAGCTCAGACAGTCAGCTTTCATCTAGACTCATTAGGTTACAGCTCATTCTCAGGCCTGACACCAAACTGCCTTAGATTTTTCTTTGTCTCCCTCCCCCTTCGCTCCCTTGTACCTTCCTGAGTCTACTTAACCCCCCCAACACCACCAGTCCAAACACACAAACAGAAGAAAAACAACTAATATTGACTCCTCTGCATAGTGGTATGACTGCTTACGAGCAGATGTAGAAGACTGCAGCCACTGAGTCATGGCTGAGAAATGGCACTAGAATCAAGACACGGAGTGGTTCTCCGGCTGGCTGACAGGGACAGGGATGAGGGAGCTGAGGTCCTCATGGCTGCTCTGCCTTAGAAGGCTGGGTTTGGGAACAAGCTTGGTTTGCGCTGCAGTGCTAATGGGCTGTTCGGTACATATATGCCCTCATGATTTATGCTTTTTCTCAGTGTTGGGGCTGTCCTCCTGTAACATACGAGCAGGTTGATACCTGCAGATTTGTGTTACCCTTTGGCAGCGTCTAGTGGACCAAAGACCATCACATAGTGTTCAGAGTGTCTAAAATGTGTCAGAATGCAGGTGTGTAGTTGGAAAGATCATAAAACTTTGACATAAGAGCCTGGAGTTCAGCGGGAAACAACTGCTGTTATTGTTGTAGCAACCAGTCACGTGATACACATCATGTAACAGAATGTGAAATAAATACTTTTTTTAAAATAATTATGTTTTAATCTAAACCTGATGTTTTGTCCCCTCCTTCCGTAGCCTAATGAAACCACTCTACGTGCACAGTTTAAATCCCATGTTTTTAATATTTCGCTTAAAAAACCAGCCCACTATTTATGCTCCGCTGTAAGAAATCGTTTGCATGATTTCAATTACAACACGTGTTTGCTTCCCTACGTGGGAGTGCTATTTCTGCAAATGGTTCAGTGGATTGGGAGGGTAGGGTAGGGACAAACAACCGGCTGTACATGAACACAAAGACTGAAGGATAAGTTGCAATGCGCATAAAGACACACACAATCGCATTAGTATACTGTATTTACTCACGTAGACGTAAGTACCTTAGACATGATCTATCCATAAGAAATCAATACAGTGATCCTGCAGTGTAAAAAGTTAAATGATAAATGATCTATAAGTCATGCTTGCAGCTCTGTGAGGCTGTACATTTGTGCACATATTAGCAGGTCAGTGTGATCTCTATGCTATCATTTTCTGTTGTTAATAAAATATCTGACTTGAGGCATGCTGATAGATAAAAAATCATAACAGTTCAGAAGTTATGACGTGCCTCCTAAGGGGGGTTTAAATGTCTGAAAAAAATTTCATGTCAATCAGTTCACAAGTTGTTGAGACATTTTGTTTAAAATCTAAATTCCTGTGGTGGTGCTGGGAAAGATTAGGAAATGTGAAGAGGTAAACGTTTCATCACGGGATTCATCCTCTGTGGGGCATGAATACAGTATTTGTACAAAATCTATTGGTAATCCATCTTGAAGACATTTTTGACAGAAATAAAGTGGTGGACTGCAGTGGTGTCACAAAACACCTAAATCACCTTGTTTGGACTATAAGACAATAAGAGAAGACAAGACCTGCCCTCATTTTCTTTACCAGTTCTTGTGATCTTTCATATTTCATACTTTCTGTTGCAAGTTTTACAGAGCCGGCAGATGAAAGAAAAAAACATTTGGCATTGAGTGGCTCTCTAGGTAGCTCTATTCATCCGGGCTTTTGCTGTCTTTTCCTATAGTACTACCGCTGACCACCCAAACACCTCTGGGATGATAATCATAATATATTACACACATCCGTCTTTCTTCACCTTATCTTTAATCAGTGGTATGAACTGAGTAACCTGCACGGATTTCCTGAGGCAGTATGGGTAGTGTAGTCCCCTCGAGTGTCTGTCTCAGTGTAGCTCTGAGCTCTGCGCTCCTTGTCAGGGTACTAAGGGGATTGGATATGCTCCGCTAATGCTATTAGTGTAGCTGGGGATTACGGACTCAAAGGAAAGGGGAAAAGAGCGTGAAAAGTGAAAAATCACGGCATCGATTAGCATGTGTGTGATAGAGATTTGCATGTTGGTGCATGTATTTGAAAGAAAAGCAAGAGATTAAAAACAGGATATTCATGCAAACTATTGAACAGCAACAAAAAAACGTATTGGCGTTAATGCAAATTGTTGAATGAGTTGTGTGTTTTTTATTTCATTAGGCTGTTACAGCACTCCTGGGATTTGAGTTAATTAGTCCATTAAGCTGGCCAGCGCCTCATAGAAAAGGATTATTTTTAGGTAAAAAAGAAAAGAGATAAATGCCTTAATTCTTATTTTTCCAAGACGACACATGTTTAAATCTGATACACAAGCAGATGGCTGATGTGTCCGGCCTGCCGTGTGTCAGAAACAGTGTGAACCTGCGAGCAAGTAAAGCTGGAAAGCAACATATTTCATCACAGCGATATGAATAGTTGTTGTAGTGCTGCTGACGACATTGTTAGAAGACATACAGTATGCTGGATTTTTTGCATTTCCTCAGGCTTGTGTAACTGATATGACTGAGCACATTGCGTGCATTGCTTTTGATCAATACCGACAGAAAATTGGTCCTCCTCACCTGAAATGAAGCACAGCACTTCACTGCTGGGCAGCACGACAGACTTTATTTTATTCTTACGCTATTTAAAATGAATGAGGGAGCCAAAACTTTAGAACCACCGTTAAATAATGCATTTGTAGCATGACTCCACCCCCCACTATGACCAACAGTGTAATAAATAAACGATTTATCACCTTTCTACTCTACTACCATGTTGCATTAGGTTACAGGTGCCTAAAGAAAACACAAAAGACAGAGGAGAGAATCAGTGTATGTGCCCGGAGTGGACACGATCAGCTCTGCCCAACAGGATTTCCCCGTAGCGTGCCCGCTCGGTGAAGTGCCCCTCTTTAAGCAGCAGCTGAAGACGAGAGCGTGCCTACAGGGAGAGATTTTCGGACTTGAAGAAAATTTGAATCATTACATACCACGCATGTCATCTGGCCAACAACAGAGCCTCATGAATATGCACCGTGTGTTTCGGGGACCCACATTCACCAGTATTATTTCATGAGCCGCTTGTTTGTCCATCAAACAGAAAATCTCGATTTCATGTTGCCTGGGGCCTGCTGCAAGTGATTTTTTTTGGGGGTTTTCCCACTTCGGCAAAAGTAACAGTTTGATATAACTAGTTTGATTTCTGAAGCAGTACAAACTACAGACATAGGTCATGTACACACGGGATCTGTTCCAACCCGTTATCTGTTTCAAATTCAACCCGAGTAGCACAGAAAGTCAGTGATCCAGTTTTGTTGCAAAATGTCCTCTGATAGTTTTGTTCATGCATCTTTAATCAGCTATTAATCTCCTCATAAACAAAGTGTAGTGTACTTTTGTTTATGCATTAGTAAGCCACCATAATTGCCAATTAGTTTCAGAAAGCATGCACACGTCTTAGACCAAAGTGTTGCATTTCTAAGCATGTCCAAACCAACATTAATAAAAACCAAAACCAAAGAGTCTGTATTTCTCATTCTTCATCCCTCTGTCTTTTTCTCCAAAACATTTACCAGTGTAGATTATCTCTTGTCTCTCTCGACTACAACTCTTACATTTACATCTCTTTGCTCTTAGTTCCAATGAGTCGAGAGATTGTCTTTATGAATATTTACCAACATTTAGTTACCAAGGGCATCTGCAGAGATTTGTTCACTTCTGTTCAGTTTCATGCGTATTCATGCATATGTCTGAGGGCTCCAGACTGCGTTTTATTTGTCCATACTCTTATTCTCCTCTAGGCAGGGTCAGGCATTTTGAGAAAACCCCAGAGTAGCCCATGTTATCAGAGATGTCAACATCTCTCCCACGCAAAGACTCTACCATGCTCCAGATTTAGATGTATTCTTTTAATATTCAAATATTTTAATATTCTAATATAAAAGAAAGAATTAAGTTCTCTCAGCATGCCTAATGTCTTTATTCAGGATACTGCATCATCAGTACCTTCAATGCGTTGCACTGCTTTAACTGTGAGCATTCTGCACCCCCAGCAAAACTCCACTACACATACACAAGGTTGCAGCTACATTGCACCATTCTGTTTGAGTGGCATTAACAAGGATTTTTGTTTTCTTCTATCCAACACTTTTCAATAATTCACATTATTGTTCCCACAATGGAGTGGCCTTCATGTGTGGAACGCAGCGAGGTGCAGCAGCGCTGAACTGGTTGTCAAGCAGACAGCCAGAGGACGACCAGGAAACAGATTTGATTAAAAGGCTTTTAATTGGAACAAACGGGGGTTAGGGAATGTCGATTGAATGCTGGGATTTTCTGAATGCAGAGTTTACACATTTGTTACATGCAGCGTACACCGCGACACGCTATACTTGCAATCTCATTTCCTGAAGAAAACTAACTCTTGACCATTATCACTGTGGGCTTCAACAGGGTTAGTGTGCTACACATTTTCATATCCAGCTCTGCTTCTTTCTGGACGATTTTTGATGCACTCTGTGTAACTCACTTTGAAAGAAAGCCAGGTGAATGTAGCATGTTGGTCAGCCTTGGCTTTTCACGGTTAATAAGTTAATCAATAATTAAATACAGTTGTTTTAATCACTGGGCTTCAGATTGAGGTCTTACATTGAAAGTGTTGTTTCTGTGTCTGTTGATCGTTCGGACTCTTGCCAAACTCTTGAGATTCGCTACTTTCCTGATCATTTCCGAAGCCACTCATCATTGTTGCTGTTCACTCGATGTTTTGCAGCCTCAACAACTTTTAATTTCAGGGTGACAACAACGTTTTGGCGTTCCCCTTTGTATCTGATTATAGACGCTCTTTAGCGGCGCTCTCTTTTAAGGGCTACTGCATGTTTTTGATGCACAGAGGTGAAAGCTTGATACTGTATATTATTTTTGCCATCCCATTATGTTTTACAGTTATGATGACGCCTTAAGCACAGGTGCATGTGAAGAAATATGAAATTATATTAAATATGATTAAACTCCATAGTACTTGCCAATGCCGTCTGGTGTCTCTCAGCAGGAACCGACTGATTACAATGGAGGCAGACATCATACCCCCTCATCCTTAGAAATGAGGTCTAAAGAATAAATGGGTAAATACTATTTTGCTGTCAGATGCAGTATTTGAAAAGCCTGTTCAACTTGCAAATAGCAAGTAGAAGTCAAGTCCTTATTACTGTATTGTGATTATACCCAGCGTCATGCTCTCCAAATCAGGGTTTGAAAGGTTGTTCTGGTTAGACGCCCAATGTGAAATATTTGGGATGTGCTGCAAAAACGAACTGAACATTAAAGAAAGATTAGGTCTTGTTCAAGAGATGACTGCCTGTCTAACTGAGCTACAACCTTCTGCTTTGATAGATGGTCATGGATCATTTTGAGAATAAGAATGACATTTGTTAAATACAACAAATATTGCAAAAGCATGTTCACATTTATGTGGGCCTCTTGCAAATACCGTTGTCTCTCCTGTCTGTCTGTGGATGGTCCATTGCTGCCTACGGTTAGAGTTTAACCAAATGCTAAAGGCTCCTCTGGTCTTTATGCTGAGAGTAAAGAGGGAGGAAAAATAATGAGTGGCTCTTTCATTACTGCAGTGACTAATAATAATCACACTGAGACTAAACAAACATTTTATGCAAAGTGACCCCAGTAAAAGTCACTGTTTCTGGACTCAAGCTTTGGGTAATTCTCCACAGTTTAGTAAGTTAGTGTTGTGTTTCTTGTTTTAGCATAAATAAATCTAAAATCACCCTTCAGTTGTCATTTTTTCTTGCAAGAAAAACAAATGGCCACAGCTAAATACTGATGAATGCAAAGTAAATTGTTTATGCCAGTTCATCATCATAAAGCAAACCTAGATATTATACATTCGTAGTGTATGTTTATGACTGACTCTAAAGGCAGACTGCATTTGAACAATATACAGAATGTGTCAGAACACATTTAGATTACTGTAGATCATATGTAAAATAACCTCACATGTGATGGCCGCCACATATGTGCCTCCACAGCACAGACGCAAACCACAGCTCAGCTTTCTGTCAAAACTGATATAATAACATTTTCAGACCCACACAGCGTGCACACGTAAATGAAATGTAGCGACCACACAAGTGGACGCACCACCACTGACAAACACATGGCTTGTGCTTCAGCTTCTCGGCTCTTTGTAACCGTGTCATACTGTACTATCATCACAAGCCACCGCAAAGATCTGTAAACTGCTTTTCCTATAACAACAGCACAAGTGGGTGGCACACAGTTCAGGGGGTTCAGCACCAAACAGAGTTTAGTGCCAGAGGATGTCTTTATCTTTTTTTCATCTTTGAATCTTTTTTATTTAGAGAGCCATAATAACCAGTTGGTATTTTTAAGAGCTGTGAAAATTTCAGTCGAACGTGCAACTGCCACTGCAGTTTTTCTACCTTTTGCGTAGTAGTATAGCAGTCCTCAACGCTTGGATTAAATTGAAATCAAACCACAATACCGGCTCAACACTGTGATGTCTGTCAGCGAGTGACAATGGACAAATGGCCCAAAAGTGACTCTCCTGTAATGCGTCGTGCTCGGTAACACTTCTTGTGCTGTAGGTTTACTGTCAGCATACAGTGACAGAAAGTGACACAGCAGCAACAGTTCAGGTGCGCTGTACAAAAAAAAAAAAAAAAAAAACGGTGAAAATCCAGGTGAACAAAAGTCTGAGAGCAGTAATAATTACACCAGCAGCTCCACCACCATCATTATGCATAAGCCTAATCAATGGTCATTGCGCTTAAGGGGAGCTGCAACGTTGTTAATGAATAGTTCCAATGAGCTGCGAGCGCTCTGTGTGTGTGTGTGTGTGTGTGTGTGTGCGAGTGGTTAGTGTTAATGTCTCTAATGAATAGATGTGGCACACACAGCCTGTGGACACCTGCTGTTGCCATTAGTCCCAAAGAGCAGACTAATCACCCCGGTTTTCAAATCTGAGCAGGGGATTCAGTGTCCCTCAGACTCAAGGACCCTTCATTACACAGCACATACGAGTGTTCATTGATAATGCTAGCTCATTCAGATTTTTAAAAAAGATGCCTCGGAAAAAAAAAAAATCACCTTTAATTGATTTAATGCAGTTTTCTCTCCCGCAGAGCGATGAATGCCCAGAGGAGCTGCTTTCACTTTGCAGCATGTTCTCCACAGACCTAAGCAATAAAGTAGAGCCGCAAGTATGATTTGGCAAGCGGCACAGACAAACAAGTACACGTATCATGGCACATTTGCATGCGTACCACCTGTTGCCTCCCACTTTGTCTGTAACTTCCTCTGCTCCCTTTCCCTCCCTTTGCCAAACCCGCTGATAAAATCATTCTTGTTAGAATTTTCAACAATCAATGTTCACTGAATCCCAGTTTCTACCTGTTCCCATGGCTACTGGAAAGAGAAAACCAGACTGTGTTTTTTTTTTTTTTTAGTTTTTGAACTTGTTTACTACTAAGACTAGCAGTACCCGAAGTAGCATCACTTGTATTGATCTAAATATAGACATGTAATATCCAGTAGTGCACATTTTTAGTGTTATAGAGGATTCTGGGAAGGTCAGACGGGGATAGGAGCAGAATTGGGGCAGTGCGAGAAGACGACACGTGAGGACAGCTGCGAGAGATAAAAACAGGAAGACTAGATGTTGAAAGATTGAGCGTTAGGGGTTACCAGTGCAATGGTTGCGCTGCAAGACTCAGCTGTGAGCTGCTGCTTTACAGGGCCTGAAGCACAGCCACGGCCTTCCACCCACTCTGTCGCCATGGGAGACGGCGGAGAGGAGGTCTCATCTCTTTTTCTTCCTTATCCTCATTTGCTCTCCTTTACAGTACTTATCCTTTTATTTCCCAGTCCCTGTCTCTCGGTCTCTCTGCTTTTTTCTGTCTGTCAGCCCTTCCTTTTTTTGATAACCCATTATGATTCTGAATCAGCCCATTAAAGAACAGTTAAAACCAACCTCCAGGAAGGAGAATAATGATGCAAATTGGAATAATCACACCAGAGGGCACAGACTGTCATTCCGGGTCTGTCTGTCCCATTCGTTTCATTGGTCAGCCCAGCTGTAGTTCCCTCGTTAATAATGTGGCTGAAATGTGTGTTATCAAAGGGCTGCAGTCCTCTGTGCACTGGCAAGAGCAATTGAGAAAAGGAAAGGAACCACAAACAGGAACTACAACCCGACTCCATGAAACACCACATCATCCCCCGTGTCACAAACACACAGACACTAGCATAGAGATATGCATGTGCACACACACACACACCCAGTATCTGTGTCTGTCTCTATTCACTCTGTGTTTTACACACACCACCCGCTCTTTATCGCAGAAGGCAGAAGCAACAGTTGGTGATCACATGACCACAGGAGTCTTTTCTCATTTTGCTGTTAGCCCGTTAGCTCAGACCTAAAGTAAAGGTTCAACATAAAGAAGTAGAGGCTGGTAGACCGAGTGCAGCTTGCGAAACCTTTTTCTGTTCCACTTTATTTTAGTATTTAGACAGAATAATCTGAGAGGGAGCCTGAAGAGCTACAGGAGCGAGAGAGAGCGAGAGAGAGAGGTGGAAGAAGAGAGGGAGGCTGTTGCCACAGCAACCGGAACCGCGGCAGTCGTCATCACGAAGCTTCTTCTGCATTGTGTATGTGTATGTGCGGACAAAGGGTGTGTGAGTTCACCCTCCTCTCTCCCGACAGGAGGCGAGGACATCCCCCTCTAACACTGTGCCAGCAGAGAGGACGAGAGAGAGACACACACGCGGCGGAGAGGGAGAGAGAGAGACTGAAACCCCATAATGCACTGCACGCTGCAGGGCTGAAGTCGTGCAGATTCATCAGTTCCTGTTTGGAGGGACTGTGTGTGTGAGCGCACACACACACACTCATACAGCCAGACCGAGTGCAGGAGAAACACACAGACAAACCGGCAGGTAAGACAGCTTTTCTCCGACCGAGTGGACGGCTGCTGGGCGGATGGGATGATCTGCTTATCTGTCTGTTATAGCTGCTTGAGAGGTCGAGAAGGGGAGAGTTGCTCCATACAGACGACAGTCATTAATATTTGACATGTTATGATTCAGGCAACTTCCCTGCCTGTTGCTAACCGATGGCAGCTGTATTTCTTCTCACTTGTGAATATCAGAGTTTGGGGGTTTTTCAGAAGCAGGTCCCAGGTCTGTGTCTAGGACATTTGAAAAAGCGGATTTGCATGTGTGTTATCGGTGTCAGTTTCAGTCTGTCACTTGGCTTGTCTTTTGCATTTTCTTCAGCTTGCAGATACTGTTTAACTGTAGCTCATTTGAATAAGCTTGGAAGGTTTTGCATGTACCTCGGTTATAATGGTGCTGGTGAACACCGTGTAACTTTTAGGAAAGGACAACTTCGATCGGGCATATTTATGTAACAGAAGAGTCACCAAGGAATTAAAATGTCACTTAAGTTACTTATCAAATGCTGAAGGAATTTTACAGCAACGTATAAAGTTTTATTTTTAAGGTGGGATTACACAGTATCCAGTTAATGATGCACGGCCTTGTCTGATATGCTTTAAGTAACACCAAAGTGAGACTAATTATGTCTTTCAAAATGTAAAGCTAATGTGCCCAGTCAAAAACAGCTTAAACCAGTAATGCATTAGAAATTAAGCTTTCATGACAATAACTGATGAGGCTTTTTAGAGTTGATTTGGAAAAGCCTTTTTTATTGAATATTAAATATACTGTAGCCTTCAAAAAAGCAAAGGCTGTGTTTCAGGTATAAACATGTTGTGCTGAATGACAGTAGCGCAGGCTGATGTGGTAAAAGCGTAGCTCCTCCATTACCGGTCATTTTGTGGTTTAACGGCCACTGAGGCTTGTGACCATATCTGTTGAGCCAGATACTCAGACAGGCTGGAAAGCACGTCTGTAACAGCTTAGGGCAGGGACACTGAAACTTTATTACTCCAAGACTCAAATGGGAAATGTCAGTCCTCCACCCTGGGACCTTATTGTGAAATCATGTTTCAACACTGTCATGTGGAGACATAACGGACGGTCAACATGAGATAGTGGAGAGAAAAATAAAACGGATGTTTCCTAACTTAACTTTTTAATTCTAAAGGGTGTTATTTAAATGTCAATCATATGTGCTGATGTGTAAACAAAAGAGAAGTTATTAGTGGTACTATGTCAAATTCCAGCTGTCTAAAGAAAAAGCAGCTCATAGTAATTTTATTTATATTACGATACTCTTTATGGCATGAAGTCTCTGAGGACTGTTAAGGTCGTTGAACATGTATATCTTGGCACTTTCAGACAGCGTGTATCATGTGGACATGGAAGCTGTTTATTATGCCGAATGCTGTAAGTGACTATGCAAAGAGAATTTGCAGATTGGGAAATGAAATGCAAAAAAAAAAAAAAAAAAAAAACATAATGCAGATCAGACAAGAAAATCCTTTGAATATTCAGTTCGTTTCCATTTAGAGCACCACTTCTATGCGCTTTTCCCCTGCAGAAATCCACCTGTCAAAAATCAAAATGGAGAGCCTCCTCTTTCTCATTTCAGCTGCTTTCATTAGGAGCCCCCCTTTACTGTCTGTGTTATCGCCTGGTAGAATTATCCAGCAGACACCTATGTGACAGGAGCATCTCTATCTCTGCCACTGCTCTGTAATAGTTCAGGAGTTCCAAGCTCCCTGACGAACGTGCATGCACCACATGCAAACGAAATGTGTGCGTTTCAGCGGCTGGTCATGAAGACAAACATGCTGTACACAAGCGGAAGAACAGCAGAGGGATGTATGTCTGTCTTAAGTTGACGGGTTTGTTGGTTTTAATGCCGGCTCAAACAGATCAAGACACAGGAGCAAATCCAGCTGGGCTCTGAATAACAGCAAGAGCTATTTCAGTGCAGAGTTTCATAGTCAAGGAGGTTTTTGAACAATGGACATTCATATATTTCACTGCTGGTCTGTGGTAGAGCTCTGTGTTGTCATTTTCCACTGAGGTCACATCCTGGGGGCCCCAGAATATGTATGGTACTAGAATGCAGAGCAGCTCAGAGCGAGGAGAAAGATGCAGAGGGTGTGCAAGGTCTCGCGGTTTAGACGAACTGAAATAGCTGCTCCTGTTTGAAGATGAGCCGTTTAATGATTTGACCTTAGATACTCAACATTAGAGCAGAGGTCTGTTGTGAATGTAGAAAACCTTTCAGACACACACTGGGTCGCCCTGCTGGATTTTCCATTTGGAAAGATACTTGAGGTTCTCCAGAAGATTTTTCTTTTGCTCTCGGTCCAGCTCTGGCTTTGCTTAGCTGCGCGGATCAAAGGTGATATATGGATCCAGACCTCTTTGTTCAACTTTAACTCCTCCTCTCACTGTTCTTTTTCTTTTTGCCCCCCCCCCCCATCCCCATTCCTGTTTTTAATGATCGGGAACACGAGTGACACATGTTCGTGGATCCGTAGCCTCGTTTTGATATGATCACAATGAGCCAGAATGCGAGGGACACCGGCCCTTGTTAGAAAGCAGTGCCTCAAAAGTCTTTTTCATTCTCTCCTCGATACACAGACATCACCAGAGCAGTGAGTAAGAACCTTAGTGAGCATTAAATTATCTGCAATTGCAGCAATTATCTGCGAGTCCAAAACCTTTCCCTGTGTTCTGTTTCTTCATCACCGTGTCTGCGTTTAGACCAGGAGCCTGTCAGCAGAAAGTACATTTACTCAAGTAGGGTACTTAGGTATGATTTTGAAGTACTTGTTATTTACTTGATTATTTCCATTTATACTGATTTTCCGTTCCACTTCACTGAGTCTCAGAGGAAGCAGTGCACTGCAGAATGATATTCTAAAACCTTAACACAAGCATTTTAAATAAAATGTTTTTTTTTTAACACAGATCCCCACATTGAATATTTTTATATCAATAATGGACCAAAGAACTGCCCAATATCAACATCTGTCCCAGATTCTTCGCTCCTTTTCAGCTTTGCAGAGCATTACAACATTTTGGATTTTCTTGTCCGGCGTCGTTAACACCAGCAGAGAGGTTATTTGTCTTTACTCTCCTACACAACCAACAGGAGTGTCTCTTGAATGGCACCCGTATGGCAGCAGTTACCTTTTAGGATGGCACAGTAATTGCTGCTGGTGAACTGGACCTCCCTTGTCATGGAAACAGCCATAAACACACAGTTACGATTGTGAAACCGTCATAATTGAGTTATGTTGAGGCACAAAACAACTAAATTAAGTTTTGGTGCAAAACTACATGGTTATGTTTAGTTCAAAGAGAGTGGTTTGGATTAACATGAGTGCTTTATTAGCATGCGTCATTGTTATGATTACACAAATAAGGTGGTTATCGTTGCAGAACGGTCATGGATATAACCCACAATGTTTTATACCAAAACATTAGTATCTTATGTGAGATTTGTATATTTTTTTTAACCCATCGGTTCCCTGATCTCCTCCCACTGTGGACTTTGTGGCTCGGTAAAACTTTCCCTTTGTCATATTTACTACTGGCTCCAGAATTGCAGAGACTCATATTTTACCAGGAGGCCAGTCTCAGCGGTGTTGTTTAGATTTACTCTCCCTGCTCTCGTTAGCAGGCAGCTCTTAAAGCCAGCGTATGATATTATGAAGCTAAAGAGTCGCACATTTCCCTCAGGAGTCCAACCCAGAATGAGAAGAAGGAATATTGGACGCAGTAAACGCATCTCCAAATAAAAATGAACCGTTATCTTGCTTCTTAATAAACTGAAATTATAAACTGGCAAGTTTGCTAATAACTTTAAAAGGCAATTATACATTAGTCTGGTGTCTACATTTAGTTTCTGCTACCCCCAAGTGACGTATATATAAGTTTGGCTTGCTGAAAGTTTTTTTTTTTTTTATGTTGTGGTATAATATTACAGTTTTAGTGTGTTTAAAAGCATCTGACCTGCCGGAGTGCCCTTGAGCAAGACACTTAATCTGTGTTCTAAATGAAGCAGGTGAAATTAAATCTTTCCTTGCACTCTATAACACAGCCATCTGTTACAGACAGTGTTTTTACCTGCCATATTTTTAGAGTCTACGAGGATTCTAGTCAGTCACAACACAACGTGCACACACTTGAAGACGCCGCATCCCGGTCCCAGTTTAGCATAATCCTAGAAGACAACTGCAGGGCCTTTTTTGGGCACAGGACAGTGACTTGCCAGCTTTAAAATTAAAATTACATATTAGCGGTGTCTGTAGTGCGGCTGCTTTGACTCTATGAACAAACTGATAAATATTTATAGAAGCTGGAGCTAAACATTAAGACTTGGAGCAGCGCAGACATCCATCATAGGTGCTTTAAGGCCAGAGTGCAGACTTCTGTTCAATCATCACACACACACACACACACACACGCACGCGCACATAAGCCAATACAGTGATAAATTCCAAACGCCCTGATGTATTGCAGCCACAAGTCAGTGATGTGGCTCTGAGTCACTTGGTAACACCCACCTGACACATACACACACACCTCCGCAAACACACACCTAATGCCACACACTCGCACATGCTCGCATAGACACACATGCACCTGATGTAGTGTTTGATGGAGTTAGACACCATGGCAACAGAGCTGTGACTCTTGCTGTCCTGTGAGTGGACTGAAGCTGTGGAGGAGGGAGGAGAAAGCTACCAGCTAGCACCGCTACTCAAGTGCAGCTATTATTATTCCCCATCTCCCGTTCTCACTCGCTATTTGCTGTCTCTTCCTGACTGGTGTCTGCATGCTGCATTTGTTTTGTTTGTTATTTTTTAAGTGCAATATAAAGACGATAATCTGAAAAATAAAGAGACTAAGCCAGGACTAAGTAGAAGGGAGGTCAGCCTGCATGCATTTTTAAATCCAAGCCTCAGAAGATTCTTACAGCTGCAGCCAGACAGGACTCTGGATGGCATCTCATTTGGTGACATATTGTATTTTTTATCTCGCCCTTTTCTGCAATCTCCTCGCTGCATCTTCCTTTTCCAATCAACAAACTCAATGTTTTTTTTTCCTTTTCTCTTTCTCTTTCTCCGAGCACATTCTTTATTTTGTTTGCCCTCCAGTTTTTTTCCTCCTCCTCTCTCTGTTCCTGTCTTTTTTTTTATTTAAAGGTAGAAAGATAAGACGAGCAGAGGGGGGTGTAGAGAAGGGGCTCGTGCAGGTGGACAGGTCTCATAAACAGCATCTGTATGAGATTTACTGCCTGCAGATACAGATGGTGGAGAGACAGAGAGGAGGAAAAGGCGGGGGAGGGAGGTGTTGGAACAGTGCAGGTGAATTGCATTTTTGGTCTCCGGTATCGTTTTCACGGTCTGATTGTCAGCATTTGTTAACGTACACACACACACGCAGGCGCACGCTGACTCTCACGCAGTGTGAAATTGTGGGAACGTGGCTGTTGACAGTAGAAGTTTGTCTGAGTTAAGTTCCCCCCTCATTGCCCTCCCTCCCTGCGCTCCTCTCCTCCCTCTTTTGCATAAGATCCAAGCGCGAGCTGTGAAAGGTGAACTCGCAGCCTGCTGTGGATAAATTATGTGTGACATGTTTAGCTGCGCTGCCTTATATGGAGTCTGGTGTATCTGAATACAGTACGGCTCCGCCAAGAAGGCAGAGGAGGGAGAGAGAAGGAGTGAGGGAGCGAAGGGAAGGGAGGGAAGGAGGAAGAGGAGGAGGAGATGGAGGAGGAGGAAGGGAAAGTAAGAGGGGAGGGAGAAAGGGAAGGAAAAAAGGAGGGAGGAGGGGGCAGTGCCGCGAAGCAAGCATGAGGTTTTCACTTTCCATTCTCCTTTCAGCAGCAGTCAGATGAGTCCTTGCAGAGATACAGTAAGTCTTTGCTGTTTACTGTGTGCGTGTGTGTGTGCTAGTTTGTGTTTGTTTTAGACGCCAGACTAAGTTGTCCCCGCTTACATTTTCTGCTTCGTTCTGCCATATCGCTTTTGGAATTGTTACCCACCATCTGGGTGTTGATTGTCATGTGTTGATGTGTGTTTGAGTGTGAGTTATTACGTCTGTTTGTAAGTGCGTGTGTGTGTGTGTGCGCACACATATGCAGATGGCCATCGTGCTTCACGGCTCATGTGCGGTGGTTTGAGGCGGGACAGTTTTAGTGTGGAAAAAAGCTGAGCAGACAAAAGAATGGCTAACGTTAGTGTTTAATGTTCCGCAGAGTAGTTAGCACACACACACAGACACACACACGCAAACGCACGCACACCGACACACACTGACACACATTCCCTTCACTGGCAGACTACGCTCTGTCTCTTTCTTTCTCTGTTGGCATACCCTGAAGTCCAAGCTGTGTGACACCTAGTGTTAACATTAAAGCTAAATATGCACACGCGTTCATGTGTGAATGAATGAAAACACAAACACACACACACACACACACCAAATCACATTGACGCACACTTGCACGTATGAACAGTCGCACACTCCTCCTGTGTAATAACTGGACTACTGGTGTTTACACTCCCACTGCCCTCAGGAAATGATTGAACTCTCACTTCACCCAGGCCGTCTGCACCATCCCGACACACACAATGAACATACATGTGGACTCTCACATTTATCCAAAAATATTAAAAATTGTGGAAATAATTTAAAAAAGTGAGCATATATTGGACGGAGACTTTAAAATCCTTCAAGGGGCTTTTTAATCCATTAGTTTGAAAACTGATGGAATAAATCATCTATGTATGTAGATGATGTTATAATTCCATCAGAGTTATAAATATTTCATAAAGTAAACAAAATTGACTGTTGAGTGAATGGGGAGCAACTACATTATGGAATTGTATAGGGCTCTGCTTAACACAGCTGCAACATTTTCATGGAGAAAATGTTGTAGATTAAAAAGACAATGGATTTTTTTGTGCTGTATTTAAAATATGGAGCATTCAATATGTATCAAAACATAATTAGGAAACAAGCTAAAGTTATCTGACATCCATTGCCTTTTTAATGTTAGCACAGCTAACCTAACCACTTGAGTTTCTGCGGCTAAATATTAACCAATAAAAACCTTCATTTAAAAGCGTTTTCTTTTGAAACTTTAAAAAAAGCAAACCTTTATTTCTTGATATGTTTGGAAACTGCAGAAATATGAAACAAATGACCCTGATACTAAATTATAGAGCTTTAAAGTAACATTTTAATGTTGTGAAAATGACATTTCTTTTTGACTCTGTGTTTAGACAGTCACAGCACTTGGTTGAGGTCAAAGTTTGGCTTAATAGAAAGAAAAAAAAAACTTTTGCGAACATTAATCCGAGTTTTGTTGTTTAACCTTAACCACACTTGGTACAATGGATTTAAACCTGAGACTGAAGTGGACACACCCCAGACCCCCTCTTACTCTGTCCCTAAATAAAGGTAGAGCGTCATTCAGCAAAAAATATGAAAAATATGTGGCTTCAGAACATAATCTTCAACAAAAGCGTTAACATAATTATATTTGATTAACATTATTTTTAAGGGACAGGTGTGTAGGTGGCCCACCTGTATGAAAATATTATCATAGAAAAATGCATTTAAGAAAACGTTGCAACACCTGCTGTGTTACAACTAAAAGGTCTGCACACAAAATGCTACACGAAGAAATGCATTAGCTCAAAAATACTTGTTATTATGTAATAGTTATTGATGCATTAATTTGATCCTCGTGAGTATTGTACTGTACTAGTCAGATTCTAGAAAATCAACTAATGACTGTAATCAACACATAAATATAAGGCAGTAAAAGTTTGCAGTAGCAGAAAATGTAAGTTTCCAATCAAGTAAATGTATTGCATATAGTTATTTTTACCTCAGAGGATTTGTTTTACACATTGAATATGTTCATACATTTGATGAGTGTAGCAGCATTAATCGTCTTGGCTCTCACATGTGATTGTTGCATTTACCACTTATTTGCCACTGATGCTGCAAAACGTATCTGTCCCATTGTTTGAAGTACACACCCTCTTCTCACTGACTAATCTCGACACCTCTGCCTCCCTGTCACTATTGCACTTCCTCGCCCCTCTCTGTCTTTGTTTCTCTGCAGATTTCTGTGGTATTCTCTGTCTTTCTGCTTTTTTATGGCTCGCTTCGTGTTTCTCATTCGCTGTCTGACTCTCAGCTTCTCTGCAGATCAGAGCAGGGAAATCTACAAGGTCATTAGAGTATAGAACAGCAAGCAGAGAGACACTCAGACACATACTGAATTCTGTAGCACACACAAGTCAAACTGAGCAAGTGTGTGTGTGTGTGTGTGTGTGTGTGTGTGTGAGAGAGAGAGAGACAGAGAAGAAAGAGAAAGATAATGCAGGGTTACCTGCATTTGACTGTGTTGATTACTAAAAATAAGGAATGAGGTTTTCCTATGAATTCATTCTGTTCTCTTTTCCTTTCCCCCACCCTCTTGTTTCATCCCCCAACTAATTTGTCCTTTAGAAGTGATGTCGTCTCCCTGCTGTCCTCAGCAGGCACAGGGCAGTCTGTCGAATGCAGATGAGCAGCGTGTTTGTTGAGAAAATTAGTGTGCATGTGCGTAATGACATGAGCACTCCCGTACCCTCCTGATTTACATTATTTAATTATCAAGAAGAAAGAAAGTAGGACGGATGCTCTGATCAAGGTGACAGCAGGAGAACGTAAGCAGAAACGACTACGCGAGTCCCAGGCCCCAGAAATTCAACACGGAGCGCGTAACTGGCAGATAGACAGTCAGTCACTCAGACAAATGGTCGGGGAAGTCCTGCGAGGCCATTTGGTGAGTGGCAAAATCACAGTGAGTGAGTCAATGGCGTATGATTGCTGTTTTCCCTGCAGTCTGCAAAGCTGTCACCGGACTAATGCACACTAGTGGAAGATCTATATCTATGTAATCTATAGTAAATACAGTTGGCTCCACTGAGGAGCCCTCTGTGATTTCCACAGATTAAGGTGTCAAACTGAATCACTGGTCATAGACAGCTGAAGAGCAAAGATTATCCGTTGTTTGGCCAAATGCTGCTCTGATGACAAGTCAGGGATTTTGCACTTCATATGTGTGTGTATGCGTGTGTGTGTGTGTGTTTTTGTGATTTGGAAAACTGGTATTTTTTTATATATTTCTTGTGGGGAGCATCCACTCCTTTGGTATTTCCTGATTTTGATCAAAAATACCAGACTGTGGCATGCGAAACATTCCCAGAAGGTCAAATAATTATCAAAAATCTCTTGAGCTTTATAATCTTTGCAATAATTGTGCTATTACGCTTTGCAGCCGTTCAGCTTCTAATCAGTGATCATCTTGCTGTTACTGATCCGTCTCCAGTCGAGGATTTTCCACTGTCCAACTTTGTCATCAATTAGCCTGCTCTTCTCCGGCTGTACTTATTGTATCTGTTTCGGTTCTTCGGTTCCACTTATGCAGGATGCACTCTGTCACTCTCGGGCCGTGCCACCTGTACCGTCCCCTCCGTCCATCTGTTTCTCAGTCTGCCCCCTTCCTTTCTGTTTTTAGCGCTCCCTCGTTCACCTGTCTGCCCAGGTCGCCGTGTGTCTCTACAGCCAAAGTAAAAGCGACAGATTGTGCATATAGCACACGTGTGTGTGTGTTTTCCAGTCTAATTATGCTTATTGTTCTTTAAATGCCACATGCACAGGTGCTACATTTACACTCTGCTCACAGACTATGTTTTCTTCTGTCTTCTATTACGTCTACGTCCACTTGACCTCTCCTTTTTGTCTATCCGTCCCTGTGACTCGTCCCTCCTCATTCCCACAGTTTTTCAATCTTTCTAGCTCCATCACGCACACCTACACTCACTCACACACACACACACACACCCTCTCCATTGCTATTCCTGAGAGGAGCAGACTGGTCTGGCAGTGGGTTGGTTTATGTCTATGAACTCAGTGACACCCTCTCTGCCGCTGCATTACACCACACTGGCACAACCACAGCCAGGTAGCCACATTGCAGTGAGGCTACTAGAGTAAAAACTCATTGTTTAGTGTTTGTACGTATCCATGTAGAGTAAGTCTTCTCTACTCTAACACACACAAATATCTATCTTAATGTGCTTAATGCCAACCCCACCCCCCCACCCCTTGTCTCTCTGTGCATGTCAGGCTGTTTAAACACTTGCACTGATATCATAGTGCAGACAACAGCTTGCACACGTGCCACTTGACTGCCCTTGTTGTCTCCCCTCCCCTCTGTTTGTCTTACATCTGAAGGAGGGAGTTACAGATTGTGTGTGTTTATGTGTGTGCGCGTGTGTGTTTGTGCGTATGAGAGAGAGCGAGAGATAGTTGATGTTGCGCATATGCATACATATTACTCACAGGGCTGTGTCCCGAATATCAATACACAAAGTGACCTTCCATTCATCTCGATGGTTGTGTATCATCTGTAGATGATGCAGATCTGCTGTCTCATGGTTTATTGTCAATACTAATGTGTGTGTGTGTGTGTGTTTGTGTGTGCCACAAGCTAGTGCAATGGAATGAAGTCTAAGATTACCCTGATGGTACAATTTGTGGAAGCATCATCATAATGGAGTATCATTTTCGAGTGAGCTCAGCGAAAGTCCGGTCAAATCTCAAGCTTGCATTGGCGGGTGGAGTTTGACAGGGTTCACATGTTTGAGCCCCGTTAAAGCTGCTGTCCCAACGCCAAGGTGTCGAGGTGTCTGCGCTCATTAATGCCACAAAATGTCCATCCCTCAACATTCACCAAGCAAAGGGTTTGATGTGACGGAGATGTATTAAGATGATTTACGGATCCAAATCTTAGGTCAAAGAAAATGGGAAAGTGATTCGACTATTTTTTACTGTCATGTGACTTAATGTGTTCCTAATGAGCCATGCCTCCTCCATTAATGAGGATGTTATGTAAATCTTGTATTTAAAGGCAAAAAACCTCAAATCTTGCAGATGACACATTCTGCACATTCGGCCTGTGGAATCGCTTCACATTAGCTTGCATGTACATTTGCGCTCAGCAGACACACCAGCTAAAGACAAAGCCACTGCTGCAGCAGCAGTAATAACAACAGTAACTCTTCTTTATTTTTGTCAGCATGTTGACACTGTGTTTGTGGTTGGTCCCAGTTGGTGGCGATTGTAGATTAATTAAATCCATAAATTGGTTGCTTTTTTGGCCTTTGAAGAGGTTGTGGTGATCTTTAAAATGATTTGCACTTGTGATAGCAGATAAAGCAACTTTTGAGACAGTCGTGCAGCCAAGCTGAGCACACGTGTTGCCCGGCCAGGAGAAAATAAGTGGGATTCTGCAGCTCGTACGCTCAGATTTCATTTGCACTTGTGTTGCAGTTCATCCTGTTTTCAGAGCTGTGTTAGTTTGAGCTCGCTGTTAGCATTTCATCATACTGTAGTTGTTTTTTGAAAAAAATTAACACTCCTCAGGGCTGAGACAGCATGTACTGATTTGTGAAAATATGTCTCAATAGTGAAGTTATACAACGTGGCTCGGGAAAAAAAACAAATGGCAGCCTGCAAAATGACAAGGTCGAGCTGTGTTGACAGAACACTGAAAGATAATTGTTATGTCAGATACTCTCATCTAGTTAGTGATGTTGCACACAGGACGCTCCGTCGTCCAGGATCCGCTGCTGTCTTGTCCTATCAGTGTGTGTAGACCTTAGCTTGACTGACTTATTTGCACATGTAGCCGCAAAGCTGCACTTCAGCCCATCTTTCGAAAGACAACTTCAATTTGCTTCAACGAGAAAAGGAACTGCTTATATTGTTTTTCTTTGGAGTTAATTAAGCATCACTTGTGTCCAATTTCAGGGCAATAAGACATAAGACCTACTGTGGTAAAAGACATTTTGTGCAACATTTGGTTTGGTAGGAGAAAAAGTTCATATCGCACATTTGTTTCATGGAAATTCTCTAGATACTGTCTATAGCGTAAGTGTCTCTTCCCGTTTCACCACCTTGGCAAACCTCTCTAGCCTCATTAACAGACAGTCTAGTGGGGGTTGCTGTTCAGATGTTATATAGGGCATTTCAAACCTTTCATATGATTTCAACCATAGAGCCACCATACCGAGCAGGACCCGACACTATTAACCACTTCCTCCTCGCTTTAAACGCGGTGTCTCTCGTTGCCAGGGCGCCGATGACCTTGCAGCACACTGCTCTGTGATACTGCAGCATGAGGCGTTGTGTGAACTAGGAACGAGAGGGGAGACGGCGAGAAGGAGAGATAGAGGGGGCCGGCCAAGGTGGGCGAACAAAATGAGGACAGCTACTATTAAAAGACGAGCCACATTCACAAAGTTATTTATGTCACATGATACTCAGGGTGCAACAGAGCAGGAGGTGAGGAGATTTCGAAGAAGAAGGAGGAGGAGGTGGAAAAAGATTTGGGGAGAGAAAAACACTTGAGCATATGCGTGAAGAGACATAGAAAAAGGAGAACAGGTGGGGATCAGAGAAAGATAAATGAAGAGAGATGAGAAATGTCAAGATGGTATCGCAGCGGAGAACTAGCAGCGCTTCGAAATGGAACAAAATCCAGCTCTCTCCCTTGCTGCCTTTCCTTCAGATTCCTCCTCGGTCATACCTGCCAGTACTCCCCTCGTTTTCCCCTCTCACCACCAGACACCAACCTCTGTCTCCCACCCGCTTGTACTAATTGCTCCTGTTTGCCTCCCATCACTCTTGCCCTAGCCTCTATCCTTCCCCTGTCACCACCTCTCATCTTCTTTACTCTATTTATCTCCCCCACTCCCTTCCCTCCCTTCTCCTATCGGTCTAAAGGGCAGCTCAGGTCGTATATAGATGATATCCCGGTCAGCCAGTGATGCGGTGTAAGATGAGGCGTCCAGCATCTGCTTTTTGCTGCCGCAGTCAGCGCCCTTTAACCTCTCCGATTACAGAATTTCCACTCCCTTTCCCTGTTGCTTTTTGGAAGGAGTGGCACTTGTACCTCTGACCTATTAAAACCTGCTGTGTAATTGAATTTAAACTGAATTATAATAATCTCTAGGTTTTTAATCAGCTTTATTTCCCAGCAGCCTGAGGAAGAGAGCACACAACTGTGATTCTTAAACCTTTCACTAAATTTGTAACTCGTGAGGAATGTCTGAACTGTCAACTTTCAGCCTAAACAAACAGGACCTTTTTGATTGCCAGACAGCAACTCCAAAGGGCAGCAGATCGGAGTTTACACTGTGACCCGCTTGGGGAATTCTGTTTTGAAGCAAATTGTTTCCCCCACGTTCCTGCGAGTTTGGACCGCTGGTCTTTTGTGTTTCTCCCTCTATTGTGTGTTCAAAGTTCAGCCATAGGAAATCAAACATAGAGGAACCTGCTTTCTCTTCAGCTTCCCTCATTTTTTACATTTTTGCTCTGGAAGTCATTCTAGGTGAACAACTCACCCCCCCCACACCCCCATCTGGCCCCTGTTAAGTCCACGTTTTCCTCCTCTTATGTCTTTCTCCTTAGGCATCGCTCTTACTTTAGGTGCAGGGCTGAATGTGACCTGTTCTCTCCCATATGGCTCACACACTGCACATTAATATCATGATGCACAATCACGCAAAAATGTCCTACTGCCTTGCCTTTGTAAACACACCCTGAAGATGAATTATTCTGAGTCTAGTGATGCCTCGACTTTTCCTCTAGCACCACTGCCAGGTTTTGTGGTTGTGGTCATTTAAGGACATTGAGTTATACAAATTATAATAGACATCTTCACTTTTATTCGAGCACTACTTGCTGGTGAAAATCTCATTTTGCCGAAGACTAAAGCCAATGTTTAGAGGGTGAATATTATACCTGCTTAAGATGAACACATTTAGCACAAAGCAAAAACCTTTTCAGCCTTTTAAAACTGCAAGCATAGCTAAAACCTATAGTCGTGTTCACAGATGATCAATAATGAACTGAATGCTTTATACATTGCACAGGTTGTTAAAACACAAATGAGTGTGAACCGCCCGTGTGTGTGTGTATAATTGCATCTTAAAAGTCAGTAATTCAACAGCAGTTGTGTGAGTCAGACTGAATCGACGTGCTTTTCCTGGAGAGTCGCCATACAACAGGCATGAAATAATCCAGATTTCAGGAAAACGACTGGTGCTGTTTTAGCAGAGGGATTAAACCCGGATCAGGTGGTTTTCATTAGACAAGAAGATCCACAAACCTCACTCAGAATTTCACTGCGCTTTGTGCAAACCCTGTCAGCAGTTGAAAATCGTCATTTAGGCAAGATTTTACATTTTCCCTTTTTTAATAAAATGTATATATTGTTTGTGTGTGTATGTACAGTATGCATGTCCACAAACTGTATTTGTGTGTTGGGGTGTTCCGGGGTGCATAATATCTCTCTCCATCTCCCTCTTCTCTCCAAATTATTACCTTTGCTAGTTGATCTGATGGTGTAATAATATCCCCTGCCTCTGGCTACGGGAAATGGCCACATGCATTATTCACACATGCTAAGATGCTTATTGATGACTCCTTTATTTATATATTTCCTCCACATCATAGTCATTTCACACATTGTGTTACCCCTGAGTTTTAATGCTCGGTTTTGATGAGAGCCTTTTCGAATCAACGTCTTGGGCTCCTTTGATATTCATCTAATTTAGGCTCTCGGCATAACCAGTGCAGCATCTGTATGGAACCGTGGCTAATAATAGACGTGGGTGGAGCCCAAGTTAATAAACTTACCTTACGTGAGATTTAATCTCATGACTGCTCATTTTGTCATAGTTGTTTCAGCATCTGTATTATGAATTGTGCATAAAAGTCCACAGTAAACAGAACTCCTGTGTGAAAATAAGCTTTTGTTGTATTAGAACTCTGGGAAAAGTTTGTCTAATCTACTTTGCTTATGTTCCGCAGCTACAGTATTTACTTTCTTATCATTCATGCTGCCATTTTTTCAAGTTGATGCAGGTCAGTGCTCCAGAGCATTTAGATGTTTTTTTTTTTTTTTGTCTGAACTGTGTGTATCCAGAAACTAATACTTTAGGTGTGCAAGCGTCTGTAGCTTGCAGATGAAGATTGCACACTGCAAACCTCGGCAGCAGTATTGGATCTCAGGGACAGGAAGCAGTCAATATTAGCTGGAAGTTGTTCATCTCAGCAGACGAAAGACTTTGTAAGTCTAAGGTGGTTAGGTTTAGGCAACAAGGCCGAGTGGTTAAGGTTAGGGGGATAGCCACTGATCAAAGCAGTAACCCCCAGAAACATTCTATTGCCCATCTTTGATGCCCATCTTCTCTCTGATCCTTGTCTGCAGTCAGGCGCCGTGCACTTGAGAAGAAGTATAACCATGGGGCCATTGTATTGAAAGGTTGTCTTCTTTAGCCTGTATTTAGTTTGCATGTCTCTCTCCCTTACACACAAATATTCAACATTTGCTCTTTGGTGCCAGATTTTATGTTGCCATAATTCATTGTAATGAACAGGTTACTGTTTTAAAATGCATCCATGATTTAAAATGCAGATGCTGATAGATGATATGAATAAGGTTTGGTCATTTGACCAGTTTTACTTTGATTCATCTCGCTGTGGATCCTGATATCTGTGGACATCTTTGGACAGAGTCAAAGTCAAGCACTTATGCTGTAACATTTAGAAGGTTTGAGAAAGTTTCCCCCAAATTATGTTGCTTTGCTCAGGTCGTGTTTCCAGAGCGTCCACCTGTGTAAACAAGTCAAGTTTAGCATGATGCACAAAAATGGCCGCATGAAAATTATAGCCAGTTGGAAAAATAATAGAATTTCACTTTGAGTTCATGAACCTTAAAATGGACATTTCTATTTAATATGTAGAACTGTTTGCATTATTTAAATGCAGGAAATACCACCTGCTGTCCTAAAATCTGTGATTTAGCATTGCAAGAGAGAAAGTCAGAAGAGAGGTCAGGAAGTGAGCAAGAATAGGTGATGCGGAAGACTAATTTTGTCACTCCATATTTAATGCTCTGGTAATAGTAACCCTCTCTATATTCTCTTCCTTACCACAGTTCTTCCTGCCAGCTACAGTGGGCTGCCCTGGACTTTTGCCCTTATAGACACACACACACACACAGAGACACACACACACACACACACACACAGCCGAAAAATATCAGCTTCGGTCTTAAAAAGTACATCACCACAGTGACTGGCCCAAACAGGAGAAGGGAGCATGACACATAAACAGTCAGTGTTTGACCAAGAGAATATTTTTATTTCTTCCTTCCTCTCTCACTTTCCGCGCTTCTCCTCAACTCACCAGCCTTTTCTTTCCTTTAACAGTAAGTCAATAAATGCAGATCAGGAGAAAAATAAAATCGATAGTTTTGCACTGGCCACCCTAAAAATCAGATTGGTCACCCCAGGCGTCACGCCCTGTTAGAATGACAAGGTGGTAGGTAGGAGAACAAGAAATGACAAAACCTGAAGCTGAAATAAACCAGTATCATTGTAAATAGAGAACATTTTATTAATATGTAACTTTAAGTTGATTATATGCAGTATGTTTTGGTATTTTGTAGCAACAGGACAGATTATCTCCTTCCCCCAGCTGCTTGTTATTTTTTGTTTATGACAGTTTTGAGTCATAAACATTGTAGGTTAGATATTCGACATTTCAGACGATATACAGACTCTTTATTAATACACCAATAGCCTGTTATTTTACAGTTGATTATTTCTGCAATGACTTTTAAATTTGAGTTGTAGATTTTTTAACTCATTTGTCAAATGTCACACCCTATTTTGAGCGCGTGGCCCTGTCTGGCCCCCCGAGTAAAACATTCCTAGATCCGCCCCTGAGCTTAGCGTCTTTCAGTGTGACTCACCGTCTGTTTCAGTGATTACTTTCAGTTCCCAAAGTGCCTTGTGACAGTCCCAAGAGAAAACTTGTCGCACCCACATGTGAGTAGCAAACTCTAGCTACTGAACTCGGGTAAGAGTGTTTTTCCATTCAATTACAGGACTTAGTGAATATCTCTGTAAGAGCGACACTTTGAAGTTAAACAAGTCGCATATGCTTTTACACGTTTAGAGCGGTGGATATGCTTTGGTGTGGAAATTTAATGCAAGATACTACAAGCATTTACGGCATCTGCCTTCACGGCTGACTTTCTAAACACACTGCTCGTTGAAAGTGTGTGGCAGCTGGCTGTGTAGTGGTAGATGTTCCCACCATCACAGGAACACACACACACAACAATCCTCAGCAGACAGCGTCACAACAGCAGACGCAGAGCAGGACATTCTGTTTTTGACTCCAATGAAGTCATGACAATACACATCTGACCCCAGCTATGACTCGCAGTAAGTTGGCTCAGAAGTGATAAAGCGCAGGAGCTCTGACAAACAGGTCTGAGTCTGCATGTTTCTGTTGGAACAGGTGGACACTTTAAAGTTGCCCTGAACTTCTGTGTGGCCGCTTTACTGACGGATTGTAGTGTCTCGTGTGGAGACCTTCCAGGGCTGTGACCACCGTGCAGTGGGTTACGGGGAAAATATGTCACGTTCTTTCTGTCGCTCTGTCCCTGTTGTGCTCCCTTTGTGTGACCCCATCTCGTCATTATCTGTCCTGCCTTGGCCACCCGCCAGCAGTGATGCTGCATCCATTTAGCCAGCTGATTGGTCGTTTGCAGTCTCACCAGGTTGGGGTGAGTTGCTAACGCACGATGCAAAACTTTATTACTGTGATGAGGTCTTGTCGTTTTATTTATTTGTATTGTGGAGAAATGTTTTTTGCATTAAAGCAGAAAAGGCCCATCCTCAGAAATATTATAACTAAAGCTACACTGTATTACCAGAGTTCAATATTTGCATGAAATAATACCTACATATCTGTATTAGAATTTAACCCATCTCTGAGTAACACATTTACCACTTTTTGTTTTTTTCTCTCTCTCTCTCTCTCTCTCTTCTTCACTGTCTTCCTTTGAAATAAATTGTCTGCGCCTGAATGCGTGAGCTTTACTGTTAGCGATATGGTGTTTGATTTGATTTTCCAGCTGAGAGCCTGGCAGTCTCTGTGAGGGCTACCATGAGAGAGGATGAGCAGGAGGATGAATGGGAAACATGTTCGGATGAAGCTGTGTGTGTGAATTCAAATGGCTGTCTGACTGCATGTGTGCGTGCGTGTGTGTGTGTGTGTGTGTGTGTGTGTGTGTTTAAGCCCTACTCCACTGACACTATTCCCTCCTTCTCCACAGAGAGAAGTGCCTTCTTTCGCTGACCCCTGTGGCTGTTTGGCTCCACTGAAGCCGCCTCTGCCTCTGTGCCTGCTTGTGTCTGCCGAAGTTGCCAGCCACACCAGGAGCCCCACGACTGCCAGTCCCATCCACTGAGCCAGTCTCCACGCCACTGACACCGATTTTCCTCTCTCCATCTTTTGCCCTGTCTGCCAGCCAGACATCTCTCCATCCATGTCATTCAGCCCTCCTCTGTGGAAGTCAGCCACTCCACCTTCTCCTTCAGACAGACTCTGACTCTGAAGACAGACAGCTTTTATCAGCTCCTGTGAGCGAACGAAGATCGTTTCTTCGCATCTCTCTGCTTCTCTTTCTCCTCCTTTTCCTCTTCGTCTTTCTCTTCCTCCCACCTCTCCTCCACCTCAGCGTCTGTTCGTCATGGGCACGCTCAATCAATAATGTGTTTTGCCATTCGTCTCGTCTGACAGTGCAGCCGGGGAGTGAGAGATTACAAAGCAAACCTCTGTGGCCATCACAAGCCCGGGCCCTGGGTGACAGGCGGTGAAGAACTCTTATTAAAGCCACAAACAGACGCTTAGGATGGGCTGCGGGTGGTAGGCGAGCCCCAGGCCTCAAAGGCTTCGCTTGAGAATCAGACCAAACTTCTTAGGGTTGTTCTCCCATGTCCTTTACCTATTCATTTTCCTCATTTGTCCCAGTGTCATTAGAAGCATACAGAGGCGCACGTAATTGCATTAGCTGGAAATCTATTCCTCTTAATCGACCCCTCCCGCTTGATTCAAAATGGCAGTGAATGTGACACCGATCCGGGACACAAAGTGGCTGACGCTGGAGGTTTGTCGGGAATTCCAGAGAGGAACGTGTTCACGACCGGACAGCGAATGCAAGTTCGCCCACCCTGCCAAGAGCTGTCAAGTGGAAAACGGCAGAGTCATTGCCTGTTTTGACTCACTCAAGGTGAGTGTGACAAACAACATGTGATGTCCATTCATCACTCCCGTTCTTCTCTTTTTTTCGAGCTTGCAATGTTGGCAAGTGATTTCTCACAATGCTGTAAGCTTTACTTTCTGCATCAGGCCATAACAGAGAAAACATCAGCAGAATCTGAAAATTTCAGCAGCCGCAGTTTTGTTGCTTAGTGTGACGTAGTGTCTTAAAAGCAGTTAAGGGTCTATTACTTTTTAGCGAGTGTGTGCGTCTTGGTGAGCTGAGATGTGGCTGTAATCACATAAACATCTGTGAATCATACTCAGACTTTCCTTCACTGGCATGTAACTTCAGCGCAGGACTGCTCATTGGCAAATGGAGAAGTGTTTCTGTGTGATCGTCACATCAACAGGCTGAAAGGGAAACATTCTGCAGAAATAGGGCAGCATACACTGTATTTCATGTTTGTATGTGAGTCTGCGAGTGTATGTCTGTGTGTGTTATTTTGAGGTCATGCAGCACAGTGGGGTGTTCTCAGATGGCCCTGTAATTTACTGTCTATTTTTGCCCTGGCACCGAGACAACACACTCCCACGATACAGCTCCTCTCTGTCTCTCTCTCTCCCCCCCTCTCAGAAGAGGGGAAGAAAGAAAGACGAAAGAAGGGGAAGAAAACTCAAACAGGAAAGAACATAGAAAGAGGCTGAAAAATAGAACGGACTGAGCCAAGGCACGATGAAGAAAGTAAATATATGTATAAAGGGACAGATTACCGAACGCCGGCTCTTCAGGGCGCACAATTCCTCGTTTGATGCTGATTATAACGACTGTGGTGTTAATGGATTATATTATGTTAGTGTTAGAGTTATGAGTTATGAGCAAGAATTACACAATACTTTTTCATCCCCAGGGAGGTGAGAATCCATGTTAACTAAGCCAGTAAGCACTGGGACATTTCACCCAAACGACGACCTTACTGAGATGCTAGAGATGAGTCGGTTTGTACAAAGTGCAATGAAAGACCAACGAAATACCAACTATTAACAAACGATTTTCCTACAAGCCATACCGATAAAGACAATAATCACACTTTAGTCACCGTGATAGTACAGTAGGTGTATTAATCAGTCGACAGGATGAAAGGCTCACGTCTTGACAGAGGGTGTCTCTGTGTTTCCAATATTCACTCGCTAACGTTATTGCTTGCGATCACAAAACACTGTGCAGCAGGAAATAGCAGCTCTGCCTACCTGCGCTGCTTTTGGTCGAGCTACGCTCTGCTGAATGGATTAAATGTGATATGGAATATGAATGTGAAAAGGGAAGGACTGTACTGCACCAAAGGTCATGCTGTTTGTTTACTAAGACAGAAGTTAAAGGGACCAGCGCGACACTGGGTGAACCGATACTACTCATTTGTTTCTGTTCTTTTTTTTGTCGAGAAATTGAAGTCTACCCAAAATGTCTGGTTAACATCTTTTTATTTAATATACAAATACATCAAAATCCAATTTATTTATAACCTGCGTGTCCAAGTCTGCCTCTGAAAACTCTCCTTTTTAAGAGCTTCATACAACAGCTCTAGCACTTCACCTCACTTCACCCTCCTCCTCACTGCTGAAGCAAAGTGAGGCACCTTTATCACTAAACGTGTACATGCAAAACCAAGGGTTATGGTCAAGTGATACGGCCAGTGGGGAAACCGGGAAAACAGGCCTAAAGACAATAAATTCACCCAGCCACACAGCATAAACTGTAGTTGTGCATTCCCCAAAACTGCGAGTGCTCATCTGGTCACACTTTTAATTTACCAACAACAGTGAGAGAGTGTCTGAGGGTCAGCTGTAGCAGCATGTGACATGGCTCGGATCCAAGCAGCAACAGTGGCTTTCTGTAATGTATGTCAGTGGTTCAGCCTGGTTATTATTCCGGAGGCTGTAAATGTGTTGGATGCAGAGATACTGGTCAAGTCAATCTGGATGTTTTGCCTCAAGAGGGCAAAGCGATTCTGGATTCCACAATTCTGTCTATTGTTTTGTGAAAATGTCCGGTAATTTGCCTCCTATCTGATTGGAAAGCGGCGCGTTATGCAGTGTAACTGGAGACCAGAGCTGGAAGTCAGTCAAGCCCGACCACTCCACAGCTTACAATGGCTTCTAACTGGGGAGATTTCATGTTGAGCCAAGAACTGTGTTGTTACAGTTATGGGCCGCTTGGCTTGTGCTCCCACGGCTTAAATGGTTTTGGTTGGTACAGGTGAGACGGGGATGGACAAGGGGGGACGGGCTGCTGAGACATTGCACGGATCGTGGAAACAGACTGAGGCGGGGACAGGGTGAGAGCCGTGGCAGTGGGGAAGGAGCAGGGAAGCAGAGCACCACGTTTGGAGCCCTGCCCTGCTCCCAGTGCCAGGGCATTCCACAGTCTACCTCCCTTCCCTGCCTCCACGACAGAATGATAGATCTGCTTTATCTGCAGATGAATTCATAACACATATCTAGGCATGGGGAGAGGGGCAAGGGGATAGGGAAGGACAGGCAGGAGGATGAGGAGAGAAAAAAAAAAAGCCAATAAAGGGATGGCTGGTGGTACACGTGGCTTCGCACTCCTGGACAATTTGTCACGCCACACGCCCTTCATTGCTTTCCAATGGAGCCTGGCGAAGGAAGAATCTGTAGCAGGAGACATAGAAAGGCATGTGGGGAACTTTGTCTTTGTCGCTTTTAATTCTTGAAGCACAAACTTGCAAATTTTTTGTGAGTCAGTCTGTGTATGAATACATCTTTATTCCTCAAGTTCTCTGTAAAGTTTGGCCTCAAAAAGGGTGTTTGTCAGTGGTGAACTTTTATGTGATGGGTGGTGTAACAGAGGATGGGGTGATAGAGGCAAACAGGAAATGAGTCAGAGGCAGAGACTCTGTAGGATTGGCTAATATTAACGAAAAACCGAGCGTGTCAGTCTGGAAACAAAACAGTAACAAAGATGTTAGAATACAAACTATGAATCTTTTATTTTCTTAAGAATTCTGAGCAATAAAGATATATATATATATATATATACTGTATATATATATATATATATATATATATGAATTTTCTCTGCAGTGAAGTAGTGTACGGTGCAAAGACTGTGAGGGTTAAGATGGTGCATTGGTGCCTGAAGACTCTGAGTTAACTACCACCGTTCAAGGTTTGGATCCCATTTACCCTGAATGGTCAGGACCAGAACACGATTGTGTTCTGGCAGATCAGAAAACTCCTATGAGTCATTCTGGACCAGTTAATGTGGAAAACACGGACAAACAACAACTGCTTGTCCTTCTGGCTCCTGTTACAGGAATCCAGCAGGTTGTTACCATTAGCAGGAGGACAAAAAGCTGGTTTCATTGTAATTGAATAAAAACCAAATCTGGGGGTATTTAGGCTGACGGAACACAATAAACACACCATCGGGCTGTGATGGGAAACAAGTGAGAGTAGATCAAAAAAACTACAGGGGCTCCATTACAGCATAATGGACTATATACTGATATTGTTTGACAGTGGGTTGACTGGCTCATTAAGATTTTAATCTCTTCGATTAATCCTACATTCTATGCCATAATACCTTGTCAACATTAGCTTCCATTCTAACTGTGCAAAGCTACAGTTGTTTGTGAAAAGAAGAGAGCCGGCATCTTTAACAGCCACAATTCAAGCCCACAGGGGCGGAATATTATTAGGTGAACACTGGGTTGGGTGAAAATCTCGAGAACCCTCTGAGCTACTGTTAAACCGCTGTTTAACTCTCGCAGCTTGTCTGGTTTTCTGTGTTTATTTTAGCTAATTTATGATGCATAGGAAAAAAAAAATCATCTCGATGTTTCTTTTCTCTGCTGATTATATGCTCAGTGTTAACATTCAGACTAACAAGCCCGCTGATGATTTACCAATTTACTTATTCCAAAAAAACAACATCGCATGAAAAACTCGTCCATGTTTCCGTGGGTCCAAGTGTCCATGTATATAAATTACTAATAATTACTATGTTCCAAGGAGAAATTGTCTGGGAAATTGTCTATGAAAAACTACCTGTACCAGAAACACACAATTACCAAATCTCTCATTGATAGATGAAAAATGTACGGCACTGGTTGGAGTCTTTATTTTGAGATTTTAAACAAAAGAATTAAAGTGGCATTTTGTTAATTTTTAAGTCCACCAACTCATAATCAAGGCTGTATTCTGCCAAAGGAAAAAAGGATTACATTAGCATAATGTTCTAAAATGCAAAATCCAATGTGAAAAAAAACTGTTCCTTCTACAAAACGATCACGAGGCAACGCAGCTATAACAGGTTAGTGTGCAATAAAACTATGAAAATCAAACCAGTGATTGTTTGTGGGTTGGGTGCGTTTCAGTATCTCTTAGTTACCAAATCCCACTTTAACCTGCATCTAAATCTTTTCAATAGTTACTTGGCCTCTAACTGTAATATTCACATAACTTATCCTGTAGTTCAGTGCACACCACAAATATATAATACGTTGCAAAAGCATAAAAACAAATTTTACAGCTATTGTATGGCTGGAGTGAGGCTTCAGTACCCACAATGGTCTGAACACTATTTGGTCCCTGTTGTGTAATGTCTCATCACACACATAAAGGCATCTACAAATAAATAATAGAAGGATTTTGACACACAAATGGTTAAAATTCCCCAATGCTCCAAATTCACAAAATATTCTATTATTAATATAGAAAAACATTTCTATAGCTTTTGCAAACTTAACAAAGAATCTTTTAAGAAATGACACTGAAATGCTTTAGTTTGTTATTAGTTGCACTATGTTCTGATATTACATGTTCATGCTTGTTACTGGTCATTGGATGTGAATTATGACCTGTCCGTTCCCCCTGTCACAGTGATCTATGGTTATATGCGGCATTGTGGAGAGTGGACTCACACACACACACACACCCACACCCACCCACAACCCGCCACTCACTCACCACTAAGCAACACTGGCCTTTTTTAGACAGAGGTTGTTGATTATCCTTCATTATGATGCTGTTATTTCGACTAAACTGAACAAAAACCCGCCGAATGCCACCCTAGTGGTCTTTTCAGACAGATGCCGGCTTCCCAGTAGAGGCACGAGGTTTGGCGTGACTTGCAGTGTGATGAGTAACACAGATCGGAAATACAAAGCTCTGGTGTTGCTTTTAATGCAATGGAGGGTGAAGTGAATATTGACGCGTTTAATAGTGATTTATGACATTGTGTGGACCGAAGGAAAGATGCTGTGCATCTTGTGCAACATGTTTATTCTGCAGTATCGAAATGTCTTGTTTCCTCTAGTTGGCCGCTAATTGTTTAAAGATTTAAATCCCCGAGTGACAGGTTGCAGAATAATACGTCATCAATACACCACATGGCGCTTTTACACAAAGATTAACAACGCCCCCCCCCCATCCGATGTCGGCAGCTTTCATACAGAATGCTTTGGAGGTGAAGTGTCATCTTAATCTCAGTCTTGAATGCAGGCAGTGTAGAAAGGGTGACTGGGAAGGTATGGAAATCTATGTACGTACTTCAGAGTCCTTGAAAAGACACAAAAAATGTGTGAATGTGAGAGTGAGTGCAAGAGAGAATGTGAGAGAGGGGAAGGCAACGAGAACAGATAACAGGAGAATAGGTAAGGCAATATGTATTGAGATGAGAGCCCAGGAGAAAACACAGTGCGTGCTTGTGTGTGTGTGTGTGTGTGTGTGTGTGTGTGTGTGTCCGTGTGTGTGCACAGTGCACAGAGGGATGCAGTACATTGGATAAGAACTCTTTGAAAGGGAAACGTACTCCGACAGTGTTAATCTGCTCTGTATCTGTATTCTGCTGTCATGCTCTTCGCTCTCATCCTCTCCTCTCATTACCTCTGTTAATCTGTCTCTACTCAACCCATTCTGCACCCTCCACTTCTTTTTCTCTCTCCCAGGCATCCCAGACACTTTCATTTCCATTTCACACACAGTGATTTTTTATCATTTTTCTTCATCACTTTTTATCATATTCCAGGGAGACATTTGTTTGTCTTAGCTTCAGTTTTCAACTGCAGCCAGCCGGTAAGAAATTAATTCCACGATGGACTTCATCTCATGTTGTCAGACTTTGATCTGCAGGGGTCACAAAGGGCATCTGTGTTTGGACTATTTCTACAACAAACTGGCTAAATCTAAAACTGCTTTTATCAGACTTAATAAAAAATCTGAGTTTTGTTCACAAAAAAGTGCAGTCAAGGCTAGTGTGGTCAAGGTTTCTCAGGTTTGCTTTGACAATTATAACCATGAACTGGAGGATAAAGAAAGGCATTGATGCAAGTAATTTTTCCACTTTTACAACAAGCACACATGATCAATATATGCTTTTGCAGTTCCCTGTATCAGAAAGTGGACACTAGACAGAAATATTTTTTTGAAAAAGCTTGGACACTGTGTAAAATGTTAATGCAGACAGAATTCAATGATTTGCAAATGTATTTTTTTATTCTAAAAAGTACAAAGACATATTGGACGTTAAAACTGAGAAATTTCAACATTTCCTGAAAATGATGTGCTTAGTTTTAATTCGATGCCAGAGAGAAACACGAATCAAGATCCACAAACGCCGCTGCCTTTTTTTCGAGCTGAGCTCATTTTAGACGGCGTGAGGTGAAGTGGAAAATTGTCCATTGGCCTGACGTGTCAAATTTTTTAATTCTTTTTGGAAATCATGGATGTCACGTCCTTGTTGGCCTGTTATCAGTGCAGTTCAAAAACCAGCAACTGGGATGGTGTGGGGATGCCTGGGGATAATGAGGGTTATGCACCGAGCATGTGAACGAACAATATCTCCAGACGCTGCCTTTTTTTCAGCAACACAACAGTCTGCTCACGTTACAACATAAAGCAGTGTGGCTGCTAAACTGGCCACCTGCAGCCAAGACCTGTCACCTCCTGAAGCTAGAAATAAGACCGAGAAGGCCCCAAAATGTCGAGCAGCTAAAATTCTATATCAAGCAAGATTGGGAAAAATGATGTTTTCAAAACTAAAACAGCTGGTCCCCTTTGTTCCCACACGTCTACAGAGTGTTGGTTTGAAATATGTTGTTGGCATCACATTGAAATGAAAAAATCTTATTCAACTAACAATCAAATTCTGATTTTACTTTTTGTACTGTTTCCAATCAAAAAAAGCTCTCGGTGGGTTTTATTTACCACAATGTCCCAACTTTTCTGAAGAGGTGGTTTGTTCATCATGACTTGGAAACATCTAATCCATTACTCTTGGGGTGGTAGCAGCGTTTATGTCAGGGCAAAACGTGCTTTTTAGTTTGAGTCGTGCCTTTAGATCAGTGACTGCGAACGCATGTCCTCTGTGCTGTTTGTGTGAAGTGCTGTGACTGTTGTAGGAGATGCTCAGAAACATCAGTGTTAGCAAGTGGGTGGACTCCTGTTATCATGTAGCACTCTGCCATTTATAGATTGTATTTTGGGGTCTAACTAAACAGGATATACCATATCTGATTTCTTGCATAGCTCAGCCTACACGGGACATTATAAAAATAAGCTGTTATTAGCACGCTGCTATGAAGCAAGCAGTGAACACACAGCCAGCAGCTATCAACTTTGTCCAAGACTGACTCCTCTTTTGAAAGGTCTCCTCTAAATGTCTCTCTGTCCTCAGAGAGGCCACCATTTCTGCATCCATCTGTGGATGCGCTGCCTCAGCACACACACACACACACACACACACACACACACACACATCCATCTTTAAACATGCTGCATCAGCACTGAGACATGACACAACAGCATCAGAGCCAAAACACATACAAGGGCATTCAGGCAGAACCTCCCACCACAAGCACTCGTCTCTTTTTCACTTTTTGGTTTCACTTTTAATCTTAATGTTGCCAGTCGCTGCATGCAGATTTTTCTCCAAACAGCTCTCTGTGTGTGTGTGTGTGTGTGTTTGTAGCTGTGCTTGTATTTTCATATGACGTTGGAGGGCCCTAGACATCGAGCCAGTCTGAAGGTAATATCAGCATCTCTGCGTGCTGAGTTGTGATGTCCCGTCGCTCCTGCTGCTCCTGCTCTTGTGAACAGAATATCTAATCATTTATGGCCTGAACCCTTCCCGTCAGTCTGTCTCGCCGTTCTCCTCCCCACGTCCCCAAACTGACTCCCCGTCCACCACTACACCTGTCACCTGCCCTCCCTCTCCTTTACCTCCTCCCTCCATCATCTCAGAGCTTCCATCTGCCTTTAAGTGCACCATTTGTAAATCTTTGAGAGCGATGCAGTAAAGCTAACATTTAAATTAGACTGCGGACAAGTAAGGTGTACAGGGGTGGAGGAAGGAGGAGATGGAGGGTGGGGGCAAAGGAACATTAATTCACTCCAGGACGGTGGGTCGTTTGCCAACTTGTTCTCCCGCCTTTGTCGTTTGGCAGCGCCATAAGTCTGTCTTACCTTTCCTCCATCTACCTCAATCTGTCACTGACCCCTCTGTTCTTCATCTGATCTCAGGAGTTCAGGTGCTAAGCAGTCACACTTCTGAAGCCTAATCCCTCACTTTCAACCTCAGACACATATCGCATCGACACAAACAGCTCTACTGTAGTCACCCACCCACACACACACAAACACACACACACACACACACTGGTCTCAGAACAGCAGAGAGAGTCCAGTGAAATCATTAACATTCACCACAGGAAAATAATCGTATCAGGGTGATTTCGATGCCTTATATTTCAGGCTGCAAAAGGCAGGAAGTTGTAGGCTGTTAGTGGACATTTTGCATTGATTATGTATGTGTTGTTATGGAAGTCATTGCATGAAAATGCTGAAATCATATTATGTGACAGGAGAAAATGTGGATGACCAACATGGAAACAAAGAGCAGATGTGTTAATATTTCAGATTAAACATACACCTCAACCACACACACACACACACACACACACACACAGTGAATCTATTACAGCACTGACTGTGTGGAGAGTGTGTGTCTTTGTGTCCTTTCAGTACCAACATGTGTTTCTTCCTTTTCCTCTTTCAGTCCAAAGGTCAGGTGAAAAACTAAATGAGTAAGTGTGAGTTTGCTGTCTGTATGTGTTACTGTTAGTTTTACCAGTTTTTGGACTTCTCCCTTGCCCACAGAGTTCTCTGGATTCTTTGAATGTTTTCAGATGATGTTATTTATCATAGATGACAAAATCCTCAATTTTTTTTGCATCTAAATATTGAACGGCGTTATTCTTTAATGCACTAAAGATGCTATGTTATGTCACATTCAAAATAAGCAAAAAAACCCCAACGACAATTAAATGCGTCAGTTTCAACATGTTGTCTTTGTACCATTTACAATCCAAAACATGTTTCTAATCATTTGCAGCTTTTACATTCTCTTTTATTTACGTTTTTCACATTTCTAGAGGAATTGTAGATCATTTTGAAGTTTAGAGCAGTAGCTCTACCGTATAATAATAGCAGTCCAGCTTGTTCATGCAACTAATTCAGGTGAAGCATCTTTAAGGTTTTCTGCAAATACATATCTTGTGTTATAAACAGAATTGTATTGTAGATTTGTAATTTGCTTAATTGTTGCACACATTTCTTTCTGTCAAAGGACTTCGGTTCCTGAGGGAGCGCAGTAAACAAGGCATAACTGAGTATGATTTCTGTCTCTGCGCCTGTCATCAGCATGTTTGTTGTTTTAGTTTTTCCCCCGCAGTTACTGTATAAACATGCATTCATGAATTTACTCATTGCCCTCATCATTCACTCCTTTAATTAGAAAATAATCAGAGTTGGATGAGAGGTTCATTAAATCTCATCCTTGAGAGCCATCAGCCACAAACACAGGAGTGGGATATTTATCATGCTTATGAAAGGAACTCAGATACCTCCTCGTGCTTTGTTTTCTCTTCTGAGAGATGTGACATTGGTTGGGGAGGACAGAATCAACAGACATAGAGGAATGAACATGTGACGGAGCCAAAGACAGGAAAAAGGGTTTTAATGGAGGGGAGCGATAAAGAGCAAGAGTGGGAGGGAAGCACAGAAAGCGAGGGAGTGGATAGGAGAGAAGGACCAAAAGAGAGAAAGAGAGATCATTAGAGAAGTGCTAATTAACAGAAACCACACTGTTTAGCAGCACTTTGTCTCCATGCAATATTGATCCTGCATGACCATTATGGAGGCCATGTTATTCTGCTGCTTTCAGAGTGCGTGTTCTCTTTCCACCTTTCTTTTTTTTTCAACCTCTAAAACACCAGCTCTCAATCACATCCTCACAGCAACCTCTACAATCCACTTGTTTTGCTTTTTCTCCCTGAAGTCATGCATGTCTGCAGCATAAGCAAAAAAAAAAAGGCAATGTAATGACCCAAGAAGGCAATTTTGCTGCAAAAGTGCCTGCATCTGTAATTGCATCATCATGACATTAAATGTGCAGCAAGGGACGTGATCCCAGGCAGACAGCAGGGTGGCGTCAACAAGCAGATTATAGCTGATGAAGGAACGAGACCGTGCAACGACGAACTGCGGTCAAAGGGAATGAAGGAGTGACGGATAGGTGCATCTGCATCCGGCGCTGTAACGTGAACAGTGATGGACAGTTGGAGGGGAGGGAACAGCAGCTAGATGGTGTATGGATAGAGAGAAAGTAATAACAGAGGAGCAGAGCGTGGAAGTGAACGGGAATCGCGTCAGTCGTGTGTTGGGCGCGCGCGGGATTGAAGAATGTCTGTAATATTCCTTTATTGTTATAGTGCATGTCGCAGGGCTTGCTGTCGGACGTTGTGATTCTTCAAAAGGCTTTAACTGGATTACAGCCGTATCAGGCTCAGCCATCAGAGAGAGATACAGCAGCTGCGTTGTTGTCTGTCACCAGGCTGTCTCTCACTGCAGCCCCCCCCCCCTCTGCAATATTTGAAGTCTGGACTGGCCTACATATCACAAATATGTGATTGAAACCACACAGAGTCAGATCCTTAGTGTCCACTCAAATCGAATAATTCCGTTTTTACCCCAGAGTTGTTCATTTGTTTGTCTCGTGTTTCTTTCTTCTGCAGCAGTTTTTCGTCCCTGTGATGGACAACATCACTGTTCTGTCCACGGGACGTGGCAGTGGCACGTCTGACAACAAATGAGCTCACTGCCAGAGAGGTTTAGATCAGGTGATCCACCCTGCCCACCGTTCCCCCCCCCGCTCTTTGCTGAAGTGGTACAAGCCGACTTTGATCAATGTGGATCGATGTGGATGAGTGTGCAGCCGGAAGGCGCTACGTGGAGAAGGAGGGGTTGATGGCCCTCTGCTCTGTCACGCAGTGTTTACGCGCGTGTGTGTGTGTGTGTGTGTGCTGGAGGAAATTAAGACCCACCGCGTCATGCTTTTATACGTGATGTATCACGCTAACGAAATATATCCTTAACCCAGAAATGACTCTGCTCGCTCTCTGTTTCTATTCTTTCAGTCTGTCTTTACGGCAACAGAATGCGGATGCCTGCTGAATAGTCATTCGCAGAGGTGAAGCCAAGGTCCTGAGGGAAAAAAATGTTATTCGAGTGTTTTTAACAAATCTCGCTTCTGTACCAAGTATTCTTGGATGGAAAATATGTAACTTCAGCATGAAAACATTAATAAATTAAAAGATTTTACATCAGATTCTGAAATATAAATCTTTTTCGGCTGTTTCTATTCCACTGTTGTGCTTTTTATTTTTTCCAACATTATCAGAGCTCATCACAAATACCAGAATCTTCAGTTTGAGGATTTTCCAGCTCTGCAGCCACTCATGACACAAAGGCTTACATGGTGTTGCTCAGCACTGTCATTTCTTTTTGATTGTTACTGTAGTCTTTGAAAAGAGGAGCTGTAAGGTGATGGATGGAGAAAAAAGTGCTTTCCTTTGTGTGTGTGTGTGTGTGTGAGACATACTATACGCATGTCTGTGCATCATTGTCTGTCTGTGTGTGTGCGTGCTAAAGGAGGGTATCATCACTTTATGGAGTAATGAATGCTAATCCTCTCTTATCTGCTTTAACCTCGAGGCAATGACACTAGCTGCTGATGCCAGTACAGTGACACCCTTCGTTGGAGGAGAACTGGAGTGTGTGTGTGTGTGTGTGTGTGTGTATGAGAGAGAGAGCTGTACTACATGTGCACGTATGGAGAGACGTCTTTATTTGGATGTGACGACTCGCTCTCAGTCTCTCTCACTCTGTTATTTGGAAGCTTCAGGGTGTGGTCTCATGATTATCTGCCACGTCCCCCCATGACTCATCAGAAGTAAAATAGAACCATTCCAGCACTGTGACTCCACAGCATCCGATCCCAGCTCGTTTCATCTGGTGTGCGAAAAAAAAAAAAAAAAGTAATTTGATATTCTGAGATCATCATGAAAAGAGGACACATTAACAACAACCGTGTTTGTTGTGTGTGTGTGTCCACTCGTGCAGTTTTCACGATCTGAGGGCAGCTCCTTACCTGGTGCCAGCAGCATCTTTTGTCTTCACTTTGGAGCCACTTTGTGTAGCTGCTAAACACCACAACACAAACTAAAGGCAGCTGCCAGGTTTGTCACCAGGCTGCCTTTGTTCCATGACAGGGACAACTTCATCTTCCTTTTTTTTTCCCTCTCCCCTCTTTCGGCTGATTTTCTGGAGTGTCCTCCTTCAAGAAGCGACACAAGCGAAACAGGTATTTGCCAAACTCCCGAGAAATGAAACGACTTAATGACGACGGCTGTGAAGCAATCAAAGGAAAGTGTGACAATATCTAGATATGAAAAGCATCATTTGAGGAGGAGGTTTACGTTTAAAAGAAAGACAGGAAAACAGAGAGGAAGAAAGAGGTATATTCCCAGCAGCGAGTGAAGCCAATATATCTGCAGAATGAGTGTTACAAAGATGGGCAGAAAATAATTAGGCCTAAAAGCTGTTGAATCCTGTGCGCCTGTACACCGGTCTTCCATTAAGGCGGTTTTAATGGGTCTGCTCTCTGCCTGCCTCCTTGGCACAGTGAATGAGAGATAAAGCTGAATTAGACCAAACTCGAAGAGTTTGTGAATAGAGAACGCTCCAGTGAAGGAGAGATGAAGGCGGAAAGAAAAATAAGATGAACAGATAGAGGATGGAGGAAGAGGGTTAATTGAAAGAGAAATAGAGAAGAAGGGGCCAGATCTCAGAGGCTGCGGGGAGGCCTCGCTCTGCATCACTATCTCTGCGCGTGTGTGTGTGCGTGCCGCTGAATGTGTGTGTTTGTCTGTCTGAGGGGAGATAGTGTTGTAGACCTAATGAGAACAAAGCTAATTAGAGACTTTGCCTTGCACAATTCTACAGTGGCATTCCCGCAGGAGCCCGGACAACACTTGCCACCTATACTGTGGCCTCCCGAGAGACACGCACAGCAGAGACACTTTCATCCACCATTTCAAGCAGATTTTACAAGCGGGCGAAACATGAAAAAGTCTCAGCTCTGTGACTGAGGCCGGGTCAGTGAAAGGAGCACAGTGAGCCGAGATGAAAAGGAGGCTCGGCTGTAGACTCGGTGACTCTGACATTATATTTAATCCCTTTACTCCCTTTGCCACCAATTTTATTTCGCAAATGCCAAGTGGTGATCTTTCTGGGCATGGAGATCTTAATGTGTTTACTCTCAAAGCAGCCAGTGACAGATTCGGTATGTTTGTCTAAGCCTGATTTGTCCAACCCTGAGAAAATCTGACGACCACATGACATGTAGACCCACATTTTGTGGCATAGTTGAAATGTCTGCCAAAGGTTCGGGGATGTCCTACTGAGCAACTGACAACTCCTTTTAACGTCCGGGCCTCTCATGCTCACTCTTCCTCACAGGAGTTGCTTAGAATCTTTCAGGAATCATAAATACACGATATGATTTTGGACCTGTTTGTCTTGTCTGTCCCAGGCATGTTGATTTGGTCCAGTTCTGTTTTGCTTGTGGCTGTTTTTGGCAGATGATTGCATCCCGTCCGACTTGGGAGCGTCCACGCCTCATTCCACCATGGTTAGCCCTTTCCACTTTTGTACACGCCCACCAAGTTCATTAGCGAGTGAGCTGTATTGTTTACTGTGTTACATATTTGGAGCAGTGTGTTGTGTTGTGCTCCTGTCAGCTGAGCTGGATCTTGTGTATCTGTGTTGATGTATTTCATCCAGCTGTAACGACCAGCGATGGAGGTTTTAAAGCCACTCTTGGAGGACACCTCTCTTCAGTGGGAGTTACTGTCAGTGATACGTCTAACTCTGAACTATATACAAGAATTTTTTCATAATTACTGTTTAAACAGTTTCATATGATTTCAACTCCAGGCCCCTTCCACGTTATTTTGATCACGCAGGCAATGTTGTGAAAGCCAATGGGTGGACATCAAAATGCGGAACTTGATGATCAACGATTATTGGTTTAAAAAATGATGACCGCCGAATTGTTTAATATCCATAATATATATTTGTATATAAATACATATAGTACATTTTTGGAAAGTAGTTTACGTACTGTAATTGCCAAACATTTTGGTTGAGGGTAATTTACTACTTTTTCTGATTGAGTCATTGTAAATTGTGTTTTTTTATCATTTGGTTTATTTGTTGGACAGTTTGAGCACTTCATCTTGGACTTTGGGAAATGTTTCATAATCTTTGTCTAATCAGTAAAGAAAACGAGTCAGTTGCAGATCTTATGAGGCAGGTTTTCCAACCACTGAGCTGCCGTCACACGCCGTAGTGTTTATGCTGGTTAAAAGTGTGTGTCTTTTAGTCACTATTTTATACACATAACAATAATGTCTACCTCCTAATCTTCATAACCCACCTTTTTATTTCCCAGCCCACCATTGGTCCTGAAAATCACTGATAATCATTAGCAAACATGATTTTAAAGTGCAAATGTTATTTCGACATGGAACGCTTGAGCCAGACATCTCGGCCGTGTAGAATGTAGTGGATGACAAACAACTAGAGCTCAGTCAGACACTCGTATTCACTGGCCGCAGCAGCCCTATCATTAGCTTCCTGTGCTAACGATTTGTACCCGCACCCGCCCAAAGCGTGCTAACACACTGCCAGGCTAAGTGGCACTTTTGGGTGCTGTAATTGGTGTTTTGGCTAATTGAGCCCCACAGCTAAAAGCTTCCGCGGATTCTGCGTCATCTGTGACGTAAAGGAGCCTCGTTTTCTGGAGCGGCGGATTTCTGTGAACTCAGCAGCTGTTTTATTCTGCTTCTACCTGTGTTGTGTCTCCTGCACCAGTGACTGCATGTGATCCTTCTGTCCACACATCTGTCTTTGTCATTGTCTCAAAGGCTTCTCCCTCTGCCCAGTGAAATGAGATTTTAAGGTCATTAACTGATCCAGGCTAATATGTTAATGCACCAGGGGTTTTCTAGATTTGATAAATGACTGGGAAGAGATAATGAGATTTATATAGACATCTAGTATGAGTTTGTGGATTAAGAATAAAGCATGTTTTTCTCTCTGATGTCAAAGAAAAGTCATGTTTTTCCTCAGGATGTCTTCCTCCTGTGTAGTAGGAGAGGCTAGTGGTTTGCAGCTGGAGTGTATTGCTTAATAAATTAGCCATGTTAATGTGTGTGTGTGTGTGTGTGTGTGAGAGAACGTTCTTGTCCAGTCTGGCAGCACTCTTAGTCCTCAGACAGGCCGTTCTTTGTGCTGTGTCTGATGTCATAATTTGTCTGACGTACGCTTGCAAACAGGAACCTTTGGTAAGAAGGTACACGCCCGTGTGTGTGTGTGTGTGTACCTCTGTGTGTGTGTGTGTGAGCACATGCTTGTGTATTCTCATCACAGCCCTCATCCAGACGGCACTTTCTTGATTGATGGTTGTCTTTGGGTGCAGGAGGGAGAGGCGGTGCCACTGGGAGAGAATTAATAATGCACAGGGGTTTGGGACGGTGGCTCTCCAGACGTGAGCTCTACAGTTATCACACCGGTCACGGTGTTCACTGTTCACTGTGCGGCACCAGCAGCAGCAGCAGCAGCAGCAGCAGCAGCAGCAGCAGCCGGCGTCTGGGGGAAGCTTAAATACAGCGAGAACGGAGAGGCAGAGAATGCGGAAAAGATCAAGGGCCGTCGGATTATGTGTGGTTAAGTTGGAATGAGCCATCTTGGACGTGTAGATTAAAAGATCATTTAAAATCAAGGGGCGATTACAGGAGTGAAGATACAGAAGGGCCTGGTGGAAAGCAATGCGCCATTCAACCCTTTGGAGGTTGTAGATATCTGCCAGCAAAGACACTAGTGAAATCACTTGCACAGACTGCTTTGATTAATATTAATAAGAAACGCACACTCCACATCTGTCTCTCCCCATTCTCTCTCTACTCTTTCTTTTTTCCTACCTCTCTCCCTCAACTGTCTACCTTCCTCTTCTTCTGCTCTTGTTTTTGTCTCCGTTGCTGGTCCGTGAGAGGAATTTTGCCACGGCTTTTATTCTCCGAGATTCCACGCATCCTTCAGAGAGCTGCCAAAGCACCACAGGCAACAAAAGTGATTGACAGCGCGAAGCTGTGATTGTACAGTCCCACAGTCCACACGTAGGCAACGTGACCCCTTGACCCATTTGTCTTGCTTTGGTACGAACGTGGTGCATAGCAGCAACAATAATGAGTAAAAAGATTAGTGAACGACGGGGACAGTGTCTGGCTCTCATTTTAGCTTCCTTGGCAAGGGACTAGCTACGACTTACCTTCTTCAAGATTTCAGTATGAAGACAAGCTATTAAAGAATATAATAAGCTCTTTGCCAAAACTCTCTGGTCTGTTTCTTGTAAGGCCACATTTAGTCTGCATTTGCAGATCCCCCTAATCCTTCTTATCCTTTTTAACCACACACTGTTGTGCCTGCAGGGCGTCAGCATTATGTAGAACTTTCATGCTTTGACCCTGCGCTGCCCTGTAGTCTATCGTGGGAGTACTCAAGTGAAACCAGCGGTAATACACCACTTGGGGGCAACAGAAACAAACTGTAAACAATACCCCGACATACCTTGTAGTTAATATTTCAGCAATACATCAAGCAGAAACCCCTTATTTTGAAATATTGATTTCTATGCAAAACTACATAAGTGATTTGGTTTTGTAAGGAAAGAAATGAATGGATGACGGCGTAGTCATGGAAAGCCAGTTGCGAGGAGGGTGGTGGGTGTATAAAGTGCAGCATTGTCCTTCCACAGACTCAGGATCAACTCCAGAGTCCCGTGTGCGGTTTGTTTTAAGCAAAAACAGCACTTCGGTTGAGGTTATGCTACGGCTACCCTGGAGGATATAACTGGGCTCCCTAGAAATATTTCCTTAGATAGAAGAGATGAGTAGCAAAACACATTCAGCTGAGAAGAAGGAAGTCCAGTTGACATGACTCAACTTCCAGATAATGGTTTTCAAACCTTAACCAAGTGCTGTGAGTGTAGAAAGACGACCATGAAAAGTTTAACAGAGCTCTTCTTCAAACTAGATGGTGTACTGTTAGATCAGATGGTTTGGTGGACAGAAATGCATTGTGTAAGAACATTTTATTGATATTTTCCCATCAATTTATTCACAACTTGCCATTTACATTAAATGTCAACATATCCTCAATATGTTGACATTTAACTTAAACGGTTTACTAAAATTGTAATTGGTTTGCAGTTGTGTTCCCCACAAAAAATGTATTTGTGTTTCTTACATGTACAGTAGTTGAACGGAAACGTACCTGTTAGGAGAAGAGGCTGCGCAGGCAGGCACCCGACAGTTGTAGGTTTACGATTAGGGACGCGCCAGGCCCACCGACATCGAAAAACTAGCCACGACCAAGACCACCCGCTCTGTCACATCATGTCTCCATTTGTCTGGAAGGACAAGTGGCGACAAGAACAAACCACAGAGGTTACAGAGCTAACACATACATTCAGATACAAGAGACTGAACCTCCACTGTCCTGAAACCAAAACAGTGAGATGGAGCTTAATCGAAGATGGATCGTACACAGTTTGATAGGACTGTTGTTTTGTGTCCTCATTCAAGAAGATTCTAAATGACAAAGTCTTCACTTGTTCAAAGCAATGTTTTGATTAGAGCAATTTCAAAGAATATGTTGGGTCTCAAAGGTATTAAAATGCCATTTGTCCATTGTCCTGACTTATAGCTGTTTGTGGGCATGGCTTTGGTGATGCAACTTTGGTGATGTTGATGAAAACCATGTTGTTGCCAAAATGTGAACTAACCACGCGTGATCTTAGCAAAATGTTGCAATAATAATTGAAGAAAGCAGAACTAATGAGATTGTGTTAAATGTATCTGTATGTGTATTTGTAACCACATAAAGTGTATAAATATGATTTAGTTTTGTGGCTGTTTTTATTCAGCTGCAGTTATTAACGTGGATTAATGTCACCCAAACTGTTTGTTGCATTATCCTAAAACTGTGCACACGCGTGTGAATGTGTGTTCAGAAACTGAAATACGGCTGAAATATATCTGGTGAAATGAGGCCAAGGTGATTTATAAGAGCCGAATGCTCCAACTCTGTGCAAGTACATGCATGCACACATTCCTTCGAGTGGGACAGTGACAGCTGTTGTTTGCCAATTTAAATAAAGTGTTTCTGCGCTTTGCCAAAGTGAAATTCTGGCAAAGGGTAATTGGTTCACTTTTCACTATGTATATGTGATAATCAGGGCAGCACAGTGGTGAAGTGGTTAGTGCTGCTGCCTCGGTTCAGATCCACCTGCTGGCTGTGGACTTTGCATGATCTCCACGTGCTTGGATCGGTTTCCTCCCACAGTCCAAAGGCAAACATGTTTGCCTGTAGGTGTGAATGGTTGTCTCTGTGTGTCTCTCTGTATTGGAGACCTGTGTCTGGCCCAGTAAAATGGACAGGATAAGTGGTTTAGGATGATGAATGTTTTACAAAAACGTGACACGTTACAAGAAACAGTGTCGCTTTGCAAGGAAATAATAAGTTGCTCCAATAAAGAACGAGACAGTTACCTGGAAAGTAGAAGTGAGGGAGACAAACAGAGAGACAAGAGAAAACAAGGAAGACCGAGCTATTGAGAGTTTGCGAGAGACAGATGCACATAGTCTGTTAGCATATTAGTGTCTCAGCGGAGGACGGGCAGACAGGTAGAGGACGGACAGAGCCGACCGGAGTCTGGTAGTCACACACGCTAGCCAGAGGGAGCCCTGCTGTGGATCAGATAGGCCTGCCATTAACCAGCACTGACACTGTTTGGACAGCGAGGAGAAGAGCAGAGGAAAGAGGCAAGACATCAGCTGGGACTCGGGGGTAACACAGCAACAGATAACGGGGCTATTGGGGAACACAAAGGGGTGTGGATATGTCAGGGTGCTGACCTTTCTGAATGCAGCTGCTGCAGGCGTAATAATTCATAACCAACCTTTATGCTAATATTTACTATGCGCCTAATCTGTTCCCAGTGATTCCTGTCACCAAGAAACGAAACAATGTGCCGAAGTTCATTCAGAAACGTAACGATGATGATCAACACCAGATTGCTCTGTTATTAGTGATCATGGAGCAGCGTTTTACATTGTGCTGCAACTAATTGAGCAGCCAGATAATCACATTAGAGCCACTGACCTTGCCCTTAGTAAATGAGAGGAATGTAACAATCACAGGAGTCACATTACACAACAAATCTTATTTTGATCCATCTTAATATCGCGCTTTCTTCCGCTTTCTTTAATTTCACTCGAGTAGATTTCAAGGCAAAACAAAAACCTCTCCTGTTCATTCGGCCGATTCTACTGCTGAGCCTGTCGTTTTACCTTGTACAACATTAAAAACTAAATTTATTTTACTTTTATGTTCACTGGGATTTTAATAAGGCATTTCACATTGTGAAAGATTTTCATTTTGAAATTGACACCGTATAAAAATCTAGTATTTCCCAATATATTAATATAATATAATATAGTAATATTTTGCGAAATGATTTAAACCTTTTGGTTTTAACCTTCAAATTTGGATATTCCTCTTTAAATATAAAATTCCTTTCTCAAACAATGTCCACTTCATTTTGAAATAAATTTCCTTTTTTGGCTTCGTTCTTCTATTCTCAGTTTATTATAGGCTTTATTATTCCCAGAATAGCTTGACAAAATAAAAAAATTCAGAGATATGAAAATATTTTGAGTTTGTTCCCTGAAAATGGAAGTAATTCCCTTAAGTGCTTGGGGTTTTATTTGTGTGGATAAGTTCTCTGTTCTCATAGTCAATCATCCACAGACAAACCGACACTGGACTGTCAAACTCCTCTGACCGACTGGGACCATTATCTGTATACAGCCAATTTGAATGAACATATATATAATCCTATAAGCCTCAAATCTTCCTATCATATGTGGAATTTTTTTAATACATACCCATCAACAGGGGAGTCCTGCCGACTGGTACAGTGAAAATGTGGGTCTTTGTTTCTGATTTGCACAACAACTTGTTACGAGAGAAACTTTTTACATTTCTTATACAAATCTGATGTTTAAAGTCTGATTTCAAGTCATAGATTTAAATGAAAAGTAAAAACATTTTGCTGAAATCCTTAATTTTAACTTTATCCACCTTGTTTTCCATTGAATTCTTCATTTTAACACTGTGAAATTTAATAAGGAATTTTTTTAAGGACTAAAGTTGAGCTTATATATTTAAAAAAAGAAAACAGAAATCGTTGTGTGATAAACATTTGAGTGAGTTGTGATAATCCTCTCCACAACCTGCAGAGGTAGCACTGAGCATGAACTTTAACCCAAAGTCCTTCCTCCCTTGGCTAAAATAAATTAATAGAAATATGAAATAGGGCATGACCAGCAGAAGACCTCTTAAATGTTCCCCCAGGACTCAATGATCTACTGTTGGGAGTTGTGTAACAGCTGTGGGATGAGTGCACAAACACACACACACACACACACACACGTCTGAAGCTGACATGCTCTAGTCTGCTCACCCGGAGGGAATGTGCCCTGAAAATCAAAAGACATTAACCAATTAGCACTGATCAATAGCCATAGCCACACGAGAATGGGCCTAACTAGGAGCTTTGTTAACGCGGGCCTCTTCTCCAATCAGCAGGCTGGGAATAATATTCCTCCCAGCTCTCAGCCAATAGAAATGCCGGAAGAACTCTTGACATTCTGCTGCTCTCTAGTGCAAAGTACCTTTCCTTGCTGTAGCTAGGCAGAACAAGCTGCACGAGGAAATGAAAAGGAGAGATGGAGAGATGGAGCGAGGCGGGGAGATGAAAGGAGAAGAATGGAGGGGTGGAAGAGTTTAACTGCGAGGTTGTGAAAGCAGGTGTTGCAGTGGGCCGCAGGTAATCTCACTGAGATAAGCAGTAGCATGACAGCCAACCTTTAATTCCCCATGGGAGGTGGTGCCGTGGCGTTGTCACAGGGTTTGGCTGCCCATCCCCTGGAAATAGATTTATATAAAGGAGTAATGGGAAAAGAGAGATAGGGGATGCATTTTAATAGGAGGAGATTGAGGCGAGGGGAAAGAACGAGGGAAATCGACAAAGGAGGGAGAAGACAGTACCGCTTCTGTTTTGCACATTCCGCACACATGCATGTTCACACCCAGATCACAGCGGCGCCTCTGCTCTGTGTCTATGATGAGGGGAGCAAATATGAGCAGGGGGCTCGAGATGTATGGGGGGGGATCGAGGCCAAAGTAAGAGAATAAAGGAGAAAGGGGGTGTAAAGGAGAGGAGGAGATGTCTAAGATATTACACTTATCCAGGGGAGTGTTCAGTGGAGCAGGCATTATGAGAGTGTAAATTACATTCCCTCCTTCTCCCTCTGGGCTGCCGGGTGCCGGATGAATATAATCACCCACAGCACGGAGCACCCAGACCCACATCTCATGTCTATCGACACCAGCAGAATTATATAGAGTGCCACGACGTGTGCGTGTTTATTGTCGCAGAAGTCTCCAATCGCGTATCGATGCTTCATCAGTCCTCCAGTCTGTTCTTTGCTGAAATGATGTAAAATATTGACACATAACTCATTTGTTTCAGTCGAGAGAGATCGATAGCGATTCACCGGGCCTTGTAAAACATCTGCCATCAAGCGGGACGGCTTTTAGGGTGGCAGGACCCAGGAGGGCCGGGATCTTTGCTAAACTAATTTCACAACACAGTCCTCCTTAAAGGCAGAGCAACAGTGCAGCAAAACATTCTTTTGCTCTTTGTATTTCCTTTTTCTCGTTCCTTTTAATTTTCTGTCTTTATTATTACTTAATAACTGTAACACAAGTGCTCTTGGCCTTTGTGACCTTAAACCAATTTTCCTTGTAATACACAGTTATGCGTCTCCACAAAGAAAAACCTTTTTAATGTAATTAGACTGACAGCTTCCTGTCACTAAACACTAAAGCTGCCAGTTGGCAGAATAAAACTGGAACAATTTTGCAAATTTTTTTATAATTTATGTCAGTCAAACAGTAATTTCGACATTGAATTTTCAGATTTTTAAATCTGCAGTTTGTCACTTTAATTTTTTTCCTTAATAATTCTTTACTGGAAATATGGCCCACAGATCTGTCTTAGTGGAGAGATGCTTTCAAAGTCCCCTGTGACGCACACTTAGCAGCTCAGGCATCACTCGTTTGAGAAGTGTTTGAGTGAGACTTGCCCCGCAAACCGATCGGAGAATTAGGATTATTTCTGCTTGGTTAGCAGGAGCATTCACTTATGGCACAAGTGAGGAGCGTATCAGAGACGGAAGAGTGAAACAGAGTTCCGAATTTTGTGCGATAATGATAAAGATTACTTTTTAGATATTTGGGGGTTGGACATTTGTTACATTTTATTTTCTTGCAGACACTTAAAGTTAGTGATTAACAAATAAAATCTCTAGTTGCAGCCATATGTAGCACTCGGAAGTTAATACAGATATAAATTAATGATGCAGAGAATTTATATCATCTTAAGGAGGCTGCGATCTTCTCCACGTCTCTTTTCTCAAGCAGAAACACCAAGTAATCCTCCTTATGTCTGCTCGATGGGACCTGGAGAAAAGAGGCAAGGTAACGAGCGCACAGCTCAGGTCACAAAGGGGGGAAGAGAAAGCAGAACTGATCAGTTTTCTTTACCACAAACCCAGTGGCAGGCCCAGATGTCAGGGATGTTGGGTCAGCGCCGGCTAAATGGGAGGGCAGCAACTTGAGTCAAGGCTCATTACGTCTTTACATTAGGCAACAGTTAAAGGGAGCGGTATTCTAATTCAGCACTGTTTCTGTTTCGTCCCTCCTTCCCATCCCGCTTTATTTCTGTCTCTCCCTCCCCGTCCCCTGCTACTTCCTCCTCCCTCTTCTCTCGCCCCATCAGGGCCGCTGTTCCAGGGAGAACTGCAAGTACCTGCATCCTCCTCCTCACCTAAAGACCCAGCTGGAGATCAATGGGAGGAACAATCTCATCCAGCAGAAAAACATGGCCATGCTAGCCCAGCAGATGCAGCTCGCCAACGCCATGATGCCCGGCACGCAGCTACAGCCAGTGGTGAGACGTCACAAACAAACACCGGCGTCCCCACACACACAGATCTGTGTGCAGAGCACTGTTGTAGGTCAGAGCAGGCACATTTGTTCCACGTGTGACTGTCACCGTATCCCAAAGCTCTGACTTAGTCGCAACTGCTCACATAGATGCTTCTTTACCTCCAACTGCAGGCTTATGCACAATCAGACCAAGAAAAATGGGTGCAATTTAATTTTGACAATAAACTGTAAAATACTTATTTATGAAGCAAATGATGTGACAGCGAAATAAAACATATAATGAAAACAGAGTTTTAGCCGGTGTTATACGTGCAAAAGAGATGAAATCCTCTAAAAGGTATTTGTTTTCAACAGAAGCAAAAGCATTACATTTAATTATGGCATTTAATGGGATTTTTTCATTTAAAGTTAGGCTGTTTAATTTATGAGTACCAGTAATCTGCTTTATGGGAAAATTTGGCAGGGTTTCATTTCACCGCTCGTGTTTAAGGCGAGACGGTTCCTCAGCTTTAAATGAACTAAGAATGCGACGTGTGCCACATTAGTCAACCAGTGGCCCGTCACAAGATTATTGATGGTGACGACTATCAATCCTGTTAGTTTCATTTGAAGTCCCCTGTCTGAGTTTGTTGGATGAGAATATGACAGGATTATGTGTGTTTTTAAGCATGACGTTTCATTCTTGTCACAATTTCACAAACACAGTGTTAACTTCAGATCCATTTTCTAGCTGAGCTTCTCTTTGTGCGGACGCAGTTGTGTAACTCGGCAAAGTTTAAAGAGGCTCTTGTGTAAGTCCTCACTTCTGTCGTGGGACTTCCACTTTAAACCCCATTATATTATTATTGTGAAACTATTTACACATCCACAAATGGCTGCGCACACGCGTGCACTAAACGACTCCGGAGCTTGTTGTGTGACCGTTCTACATGCTCCAGGGTTTTCAAGGTGATGCCCACAGTCCCAGTTAGCCAGTTCAAATGAATCCTTCCCTGTCTGGTCCATCAGACCTTACAGAGTCAATGAGACCTGTCAGTCAGGCTTGAAGTAATTCCTCTGTCTTCCCCGCCGTCCCTTTATGTTTAAGTGAGAGCAGTGGAGTGAATTTGCTTCAGACTATTCAAAAGAGCTTCAGACGCTCCGCGCTCGGTCACACGCACGCTTGTGCACACTTAGGCGATGGCTTATCATCGCCCTTATCTGGCTGAGTCGAGAGGTCCATTGAGAGGCAACAGAGGAAACCGTGAAAGGGTTTAAAGAAGCAATAGATCTCCGTGGGACGGTGAAGCCTCGCCTTTCTGTTTGTGTCATGGCGAGAGAGAGGGAAGTATGGGCGAGGACAGGCTGACAGAGAAGGACACGGCAGAAGAAGAAAGCGGGGACCAGAGCAAAGCAGGAAGAAGAAAATAGACAGAGTAGAGACGGGCAGGTAAAGTAAGGCAGATAGGATGACAGCAGTGAGGGGTGATGGCTTTGGACCTGCACTACAAAGATAAAGTCGAGACATCAGAGCCATGTTGTGTGCAAAGGCAGCAAAGGCTGAGAGCGGGTATTAGCCTTCGAGGAATGGGACTGTCTGCTTCCATCGCCCCTTTGTGTGCTTAGCTTAGTTCCTACATTTTATCTGCTGCTGTCCTGCTTTTGTGTGTGTGTGTGTGTGTGTGTGTAGCTGTCCCTGTCCCCCCTCTGTGTGTGTAGGAGAGTGCTTTCATTTCACGCATGGGACTGTGCAGAGGGTGAAGTAATTAGGGTCCATTACAGCTGACTGTGAGTGATGGCGCTTGTGATGCTGTTTATTACAGAGTCAACGTCAGCAGACAGCCCACATTACATTTGTATCTGTCTGCAGCGCTGTATCACACACTCACTCACTCACTCACTCATTCACTCACTCCTTCACTCACTTGTGTTACAAAAACAAAATTCTGTGGACGCGATGGTGTATAAAAATAAGTGAAATTAAACCATAAAAGCCACAAGGGGATTGCATTCCAGTGGTGTCTTACTTCAGTAAGTAGATATATCTCCATGTTTGGGTTGGGGGGGGATGGGGGGGTAGTCTAGTATGGAAAAGTGGTTGCACCATAACAATCAGTGCCCACAAGTCGATGTTGCAACACAAAAATCTTAAAATAGTTGCATCGATAGATACAAAGTTGTTTTTTTAAGGAATGTTTTCTTTCACAGCGAGATAAAAACAAATGTTAAATGCACTTTAATATGAAAGCGACACACTATTGCTCAGTGCAACTTACAAGTTATGATATCAAAGTGTCTTTTGTCTGTTCAGCAAAAGTCTGTAAAGCAATCTTGCTTTAAGTTTCACTCTCCCACCCTCTTATGCATTTTTCTAGTCCACAGTTTTCTTATCAGACCATGTTTTTATGTTTTTATTACTTTGGTTATATTTTGTTTATGTCACAGTTTTTTAGAAGTTCTGAATAATGTATTTTGTATTCACATAAAGCACATTGCAGCTTTGTTTTCAAAAGAGCTCCACAGGGTTTAGACAGGCATTTGTTCCCTTCTTATTGTAATATTTATTACAGTGACTCTTTTACAGATATTGCGCACATTTTCCAACTATTTAGGCAAGTCGATTGTTTTGAAGTTGAGCAAAATTACCATACTGCATAAAATAATTAGGCGATAAGATACTATAAAGACGAAAGGCCTGGCAGTTATGCTAGAAATATGTGAATACCTTTGGTAAAACAAGGCTGAATAGTGAAAGAAGATTGTAGAACTTTGAAGAGACCCTCAAAATTGAAACTGCACATGATGATTTAACAACAGATGAAGAAAAAAACCTTACATGACATGATACTGAGGCCAAAATGAGCAGCAACATATACCAGATGTAAACAAGTGATCAAAATTGTGTTTGATATAAAATCTGATTGAGATGTATCTACAAGCTGCCTTCTGGATTCCTAGTGTGAAGGGGGAACTAACCAACATCTAGACACATGATTCACTGCTGTGATTGTGTTACTGACAGGAAACAAGCTGAAAATATGTCTTTTGTAAATATAGTCAGCATATGTTTGTGGAAGTCACTGGATTTATAGCAAGAATCAGCATTCTGGTGTCATTACTGGAAGTCATTGAGTGTGCGTGAGGTGAAGTGATATACCAGGAAAGGCCAGGAACAAGGTCAGCCGTTTGCAGGATGACATCACAGCATACTTAAAACCTCATGACTGTGAATCTTTTCAATGACATCATATTCATTTCCTTCCAACCTTGAACTGTGAATATCCAAGACTGATATCTCATAAAGTAATTCTTCAGACATTACCCAGGAAGAATAAAACACCCCTTTTTCCTTATTCCTGCTTTTCTGAGTCATCGTGACAGCAGCGGAGAGGTTTGGGGAGGAATGTAGCTGTCCAGCCCTGGCTGTGGCTGCTCTATTACTCACTGTGTCGTGCTGGCAGAGGCCCCAAAGACGCTCGTCAGACTGGGTCTGGGGTCACAAACGTGCAGGGAAAACTTGCTGTGTGCTACATCGGCCAGCGTACTCTTTAGTCTCCTTCTCGCAATGTCAGCGGGAGCTGCTCCTACCAATACAACACACTGTGGTCGAGTGTAGACCCCCCCCCCCCCCCCTCATGCTCCTACAGCTTAATGTCCCTCATCCTCAGCGCTCCTGTCCGTATGATCTGTGGTGTGTGAAGCACACAGTGTGATTCCCTCTGATCCGTGTGATGACACCACATACGGAGCCTCGGCCTCCTCTGTGTGCTAGAGCAAATGAAACACAAGCATTAACCCGAGAGGATATACTGTTTGTTCTTTCCCTCAGATGTAAGTCCATTAATTTTCGACAGTATTTTTGCCATCCTTCGTCTCTCCACATCGACAACCACAGTTCCTATCCCTCGCTTGGCTTTGGATAATTGCATACATCTCTTATTTCACCATCTACTGTCTTCAAGCTGTAATTTGAGTGGGAGTTAGGCAGAATGGCATTGTACTTATTGGTCGATGTAATTAAATATTCAACAATTCTATATATAGACTTTCTGAGAAATCTTGTGGGATGATTTTGCTCAATTTTGTCCCAATTCTGACCAGCTCTCTCATTTTGCCTGTACCCACAGCCCATGTTTTCAGTCACACCCAGCCTTGCAACCAATGCCAATGCTGCTGCAGCAGCAGCCGCTGCGTTTAACCCTTACCTTGGCCCTGTGTCGCCCGGACTGATGCCCGCTGACATCCTGCCCAGTGCCCCTGTTCTGGTCACTAGCAACACCAGTGTCCCAGTACCTGCTGCTGCTGCACAGAAACTCATGAGAACAGACAGACTGGAGGTGAGAAACACACACATTTACACACACCCACACATAAGTGGCAAAAAAATGACCACATAAGCACCCCCCCGCACACACACACACACACACGACTGATCACGCGTTTGAGAGGATTTGCATAATTATTTTGTCACTTTCATATCAGTCACAGATTAAAAGATAGATTAACAAAACTCTAGTAAACACTGCGCCCGGTGAGGATCTTTTTCCCAGCTATGCAAACAGATTGGGCTTTGAAATGGAGCCTGTGCCCATTTGAATATTAAAGGCGTGGGCTGGAAAGTCTTGCCTCAACAGTTTGTTTGTAGACTTTAATTATGTATCTGGTACACAGTTTCTGTTACAGTAACTACATCCCATTACCATAATACCGTCATTACCCAGACTTAAGCAAAGAGAGGGCGTCGCTAATGAGAGCATCTCTCTACAAACATTACGGTTGTCAGTGCTGCATCACATCAACAGGCAGGAGACAACTTTGTTTGGCACAAGCTCGAGTTATACTCTACCGGTGTGTAATTTTCAGAAAAATCTTTAATTGTATGAAAGCAATCAGTCATTCGAATCAGTCATCCTCTGGTTGTGTTCAGATAATCATTAATTGGACAGCAAGTCGATCTCATCCATTATGTAGCCCCGCATGGGAAACACTTGCCGTGGAATAATGGGGAAATCGTTGGAGGCAGGCAGGAGGCGTAAAGAAGGTTACGTTTAAAATGTGATGTTGGGTAGCTGGGTAATTAATGTGGGTGAGGCTGAGGAAGTTTCTTGGCCCAACGAACAAGTGGACAATGTGCCGAGCGAGGGAACGGGTCAATGACAGGAACAAGAGATGGAGGAGGGATTGGAAATCAATCTGTAGACCTGTTGTGGTTATCAGGGGAGGGGCTGGGGCAGGCGGAGACAAAGATAACACAGACAAAGGAGACAGAGGTGGTTGATTTTTTTCTCGGAGAGGCTGGAACTGAGCTGAAGAAGTTATGGAAGGAGGACGTACAGTAGGAGGCACCAACTTATTGCGTTTGATCCGACTCAAAGTAAAATGTAAGGTCAAGACCTTAGAGAATTATAGAGAAGCCCAACAAATCCCCTTTGAGCATGGACTAGGCAGCTGTGGAGAGCACAAACACCCTTTAACAGAACCTCAAACAGAACCCGGCTCAGGTTTGGCGGCGGTCTGCCGTGAGAGGAGAGTAGAAGATCAACAGGAAGCTAAAAACTAAACGATAAATAAGGAGGCAATGAGCAACTTCCCAGTGTTACCAGCTGATATTGCCTGGACCACCCAGGATTCTCTCCATCATACCTGGAAAAAGGACAGAGAGACAGAGAGAGGCTGGAAGAAAAAGCAGAAAACCTGCAGTGAATTTCAGGGAAAGTGCAGCATCATCGGCAGGACGACGTGGGCCGCACAGTCCGTCCAGCTTTACTAAATAAGTTCATTAAGTGAGACTGAAACCAAAGCACAAGCCAGATCCTGGTTTTCGGTCTGAATTAATTCACTTGATTCTGGTAAACAGACAAACAGACATGGAATATTTGTACAGAGAATAACGAGCTCGTTTTCTACATTTTCTCCTTATCGATATTTCGCTCCAGTGGTCAACACTGGCTGGTGAAGCTTTTGGATCGGGGGAATTTGTATCCTAGCCTAATTTGAAGGGAACTAGGTTTGCTAAAAATAACCTCGAGAAAAGGGACGGCCATATTTTAGTTTCAAGTGTGTGTCATTCAAAATAAACATAGCTGGAATTCTGCGGACCTGCACACATACCGAGGAGTAGACATGGAGCAGACTGTTGCTTTGAGGCTGAGAGAAATTCCTATTTTAGAAGCCAGTCCTCCAGACTGTTTTCCTGGGAAATATTTTTCGGCAGCCTTTCTCTATCTCATATGGAGCTGAACTGCAGCATTTCAGCGTTCCTAGAATCGCGTGTTGATCACCTGCTTACAGAGGGGTGTAAATAACCCCGAGGTGCAGTTACAGAATTATGATTAACAGACCTGTCCCACTAAAGGACAAGGACATCTATTTTTATATGTCCTCCAAATAGGGGGTCCCCTGAGGAGACAGAAAAAAGTTTTTGCATTCTTTTTATAGCATGTCTGAGAACGTCACATTTTATTGGACATTTCCAAAGTCATGAACAACCGTTTATAGGATCCTATTTATATTCCCAATGAATTTATATGTCCAGACAAAATTCTATATGAACATGTTTGTGTTGTATGCCACACTGACCCAGTGTCCTTTTACAAACTGTTTAAACAGGCCGACTTAACTGTTTGAGGGAGTTGCCAGTTGCCACCAGCACTCACTCACTCACAAATCGCACATTAGCCATTCTACAGTTAGCACTTGCTAAATGGCTCTTCAGCATAATAGATGTTTGAAATAAATATACAACGATTGTTTCTTTAGAGAACTGAGGGGCAGCAAATCTGCTTCCAGCTCTACGTGCATTAGCACACGCCTGTACTAATGTCAGTGCACACTACAGTAATAACAGCCATCATCACCAAATCCAGACTCACCTGCAAGTCCAGTAATGTTTCACGTCAGATTGATGCCCAGAAAAGTCTTTACTACACAACTAATAGTGTATTTTTGTAGTTAAAGCACCAAACAATCTAATATGGAGGAGTGTGTTTGTTACATTTAACTGCATTTTATACAGGGACCTCTGCAGAACAGTTGAATTTGAATTAATTGTGTTTAATATTGAAGAACCATAAAAAAGATTGTGCAATATGAGAAGTGAGAGCACTGAGCCTATTAAGAAGCTGTAACTGCCTGAAAAGAGTTTGCAAAGAAATGTGTGCACAATAAAAGTTTGAAAGGGAAAGAACACAATTAGAAACGTATATTTTAGTTATTTACAATCTCTCAGATTTAGATGTTTGACCCATAAATGAATTATGTGGGTTCTGTTCTTACATTTCAAGTTGATGTGTGAAAAACAACGCAAAATCTGCGGGAAATGCAAAGCTTTATCTGTACCACTGACATGTACATCAGCTCCAGGCAAGAAGACACAGGACTTAAATGCAGGACAGAGAGTCTGGCAGTTTAATAGTAAACACAGAGAACAAGCTTACTACATCAGCCGGGGGAAGCAAAGACAAAGAGCAGAATCCACGCTGACTGCAGAACAGCCGTCTGAAGCTCCGGCCAAAACAATAGTCCACATACGGGTTCAAATGCTGAAAGGCAACAGGTGAATGGGAACCATGTAAACAGGTAAACCGGTTCAGTGGGGGCAGTTCTCTCAGGAAGGACAACCAAGAGCTGAGGATGTTCAAGAACCAGGTGAGGGACTAACCCAGGGGCAGAGCTGGTGACGGGCTGCTCCAAGGCGGGGGCCTGGCAGAGTGTGGGCAAATGTTGGCAAGATATGAAGAACCGGCAGGGACAAAATTAAACAACAAAGAGAAAACCAAAATACCAGAGCTGAGGCAGGATGTCTAAAAGAGACTGGACTTTCCGGACTCGGTCCCTCACAGGCCTCAACAAACTGGACCTTGACTGTTAAGGTTTGGATATTCAGGTTGGATGCTGTGCACGTCTAAATCCATTTCAAACAGGTCAAAGACACATCTTTGTCTTGGTGGACGTCTGATATCTGAAAACAGAATTTTGACTGGACATAAATGGACGTCCAAACTAAGTCTTGTTTAGATGGACATCTGTGGACATCAAGAACTGCTGAGGGAGCATTCGTCAGGATATTTAACCTATACTGAATATTTATAGATGGCTAAAGTATTTTTTAACTACAAATGCACAGACGTGACAGTTATTCTGGGCTTTGATTAACGTTAACATCTTGGACACAAGTCCAAACTATGAACTTTTAGGATTCCCATATTTGTCGAAAAGGTGGTAGCGAGTTGTCCAGATATTGTTTTGGCATCAACAGATGTCCAAAAAAGGCCATGATATGATGTCCAAATACCCAACCCACTAGCCGTGTGTAGAGCTATAATAAAGCTTGTATTCGATCATCAAATGGATCCAAAAACAGTCCAAAAACATTCCCATCCAGGCACCTGTGCTCTAAACCTGTATGTTACACATATTTAGAGGAGGGACCTTTACCAGCTGCTGGGATGTACAGTAGGTTAATAGACTGACTTAGCCTTTCACTGCTGAGCTCTCTCTTATTGCAATAATAATAAGTCACCTGTTCCATAAGCGTCAAATTGTTTCCATGTATTCTTCCTTTTTTGCTCCATTTTCTTCTCTTGATCCCTAATGACTCTCACTCTGCCTCCTTGATCTTCATGTCTCCGTCCCGTACTCTTTATCCATCAACCCCTTGTGCAGTTTCCTTTCTCTGCCATGTTCCTTCCCTCCCTCACACACCTCTCCCAATATCTGCCTGACAACAAGGCGGGCCTTTTTTTTTTTTTTTTGTTTAATAGGACCAGCAGCAGCAGCAGTGGTGATGGTGGCAGCGGTGGGGAATTAATGATGTGTGCTCGTGTGCACGTGTAGGTGTGAGTTCAAATGTGAACGTGTGAGTGTAGGGGAGAGTGCACGAGGGAAGGAGGAGACACGGAGAGACACTCCAACAGCATCGCTCGCACAGATCAGTGATTGTGGATGATGAGCTGTCATGACAGCAGACAGAGCAGGGTTAGTTTGTAGATAACGGTGCTAGTGGCCTTTTGTCTGGCAGCCGGTCCACCACAAATCAAATCTTTTATGCATGCAGACGGTGAGGCTGGTAAACAGACATTTGGTAAATGGATTTTTCTATCACAATCACTGATAGATCGATACAGTGTAGCATGAAATTATATTTGATATGAAGTAGTCTAGGACAGAGTCAGCAGTGAATCTTAAGTTATTGCACAGCCCTTTAAGTGTCAAAATGGAATATAGAAAAAAAAACTGCAGCCTCATAATTTCTATGTGCATCCACCTTTGTGCGAGTGTGTGTGTGTGTTATTGTGTGTGGGCTGGTGATTACGTCAGCGACAGCCTCCCCTGAGAGTAAGCAGCCTCATATTTCCCATGAGCCTCGCTGAACCTCCACATGCAGCCTGAGACTGTCGCTTTCTCGACTGTTCACGCAGGTGCTGCCCCCTCCTGTCCCCCTCAGGAAGAACAACAACAGCTCATTTAAATAATGGAGAAAAGTTCAGTGATTGATGAGTCTGTAAATGCTGGTTACGCTCTGTTCTGCTTATCAATCAACAGTAATGGCCGGAGCTGCCATTAAGATTGGTTAGCTCTGTCTGGTAAAGTGATTGTCAAGTTCTGAGCTGACTGAACAGATTGATTACTTCATCAGTGCGAACCAAAGCGAACATTAACTTCATACGCTGACCGGCCAAATTATTAGATACACTGTCTGACTGCTTGTTAACACCAATATCTAATCAGTCAATCACAATGCAGCAACTCAAGGCATTCAGGCATGTAGACGTGGCGCAGGCTTAAACTGTGGTTCAACTGACCTCGAACGTGGCATGGTTGTTCATGCCAGCTGAGCTCCTCAGAAGCCTCTGATCTACTGGGATCACAACCATGGTCCAAAGGGGTTGGGTGGGGGTGGGGGGGTGAGCTAAGGAATGTTTCCAGCACCTTGATGGATCTATGCTATGATGCCATGAAGACAAAACTGGTTTCCACCCCATACTTGGAAGTTGTACCTAATAAAGTGGAATGTGCTTGTGCGTGGGTTATGTTTGCATCTTTTAGGCTTGTTATCGGATTCTTAACGTCATGTAAACAAGCTTCAAAGAAGTGCAATGTGTTTCTGTGCTTCAGGTATGTCGGGAGTACCAGCGGGGCAACTGCACTCGCGGGGAGAACGACTGTCGCTTTGCCCACCCTGCAGACAGCACGATGATTGACACCAACGACAACACAGTCACTGTGTGTATGGACTACATTAAGGGCCGCTGCTCGAGGGAGAAGTGCAAGTACTTTCACCCTCCGGCTCACCTGCAGGCCAAAATCAAAGCCGCCCAACACCAAGTGAACCAGGCTGCAGCTGCTGCAGCCATGGTAGGTATCTGTCCACAGGCCAGTTAGGCTGCTAAGAAGGGCATGAGCTAATGACGAGTTTAATCTAATCTAAACTAATAAACACATAAAATGTAACATAGATTTGTCCACAAACTTTCAAAGCATTAAACCCCACTAATGCTGACACGGACTTAAAAAGAAAAATGACCTGAGTGAGTCAACAGTATCGTCTACTCTCTGCTTATAGTCGAGATCCCAGCACATGTTCCAGTCTCCACGGTTCCGGCTGGCTGCAGCGCTGCCTAAATATGTGCAATATGAAGATACAGAGTCCGTGCGTGCTTTATGAGCAGCAGGCTGTGTGTGACTGAGCCGACCGCTGCCTCCTGCTCCTCTTTGTTTTGCTGCTTTGATAGTCGTATATTTTGCTGCTGTCGCAGTCAGTAGGTAGCGAATGTGAAACACATGCTGAAAGGACGACCGTGAAAACTGCTCTTGTGCAGTGATCATTTCTGCATTTTAGTGATGCTGCCGGTAACGCAGAAAGTGTGGTAAGGTTGATTTCAGTTAACCTTTTACATTTATGGTGTGCCATAAAATGATGTGTAATATGAATAAGGCTGCCTCTGCAGTTGAATAGTATTAGTACTATTGGAATTCTTTAAGCTCTGCGTGGTGTGGAAATTTAATGAATTCTTTTCCTAAAGCCGTATTTAGGTTGTAAGGGATTTAAAATAATAATTACTGACAAAATGCTAAGTGCTAACACCACAGACTTCAAATAAGTGTTTTTAATACAAATATTACAATGTATAAAGATGAGAAACCTAAATAATGCTGTATAACTGTTTCATAAATGTATTTAAAAACACGCTTTAAAGCTACAGTGCGTTCTTTTTAATTATCCTTTATAACTAATCGTAATATGAAGAGGGACTATCATAGCTTCTCCCAACATGGCAGTTGCAGCGGTGCAGAAAAATATCCTTCTTAAAGTTTTTGAGTGAGGTTTGGTGTTCTAACCAATCAGAGGAGGCCAAACGCTGCGCGTCACATGTCTCTGTGACACAGCATCAGTCTTTTCGATTGATTGGGAGTCTAATGGTAACAACAAGCTTGGTTCCCGATAGTTGCGCATGGTGCTGTAGCTTTAAAGTGACTAGATCCAACCCAAACTGACATGACCAGTATCTTACAGGTAATTATACACTGTAAAGACGAGTCTATGCAAGGATTTCTTAAAATTGAAATGGACAAATCCAGTTAACTGGCTAATTTTTCTTGTTGCGCCTCCGTCTGTAACCTTGTTCTGTGAGTAAGTCGCGCCAGGGGCCAGAGTTCCTTTCAGTAACCTGACAGCCATTAATGTGCATGCCCTGGTCTTGTTAATGTTGTATATTGCATTCCAATGATTTGTTTTTTTATTTGTTTGTTTGTTTTTTTGTTTGTTTTTCTCACCAACCCACACTGCACTGCTGCCCCCATGATGCACCTCCGCTTGCTGGTTTATGTTATTGCGCTTGAACCCCATTGGCCCATTGCCATCATGTGCTCGCTGCCTGCTAATTAAGACTCAGTCGACTGTCAAATCGCTGAAGCGACCCCTCGACGCAACTTTTGACCTGGTACTATGACCTTTCACCTTTTAGCTTGGCATGTAGCTGTTGTGTAGTAGTGATACTTTTGTAGCTTGTAAGATAAACAAAATATTTATTAATCCTAATGGAGGAAACACTGAGCGGTGATGAACTGATTGCAGCCATCAGTAAACATTTTTATTCATTTTTTTTATGTAAGTATTACCTCCAAACAAAGCACAAAGCACTTAAATGAGAAACCGTCAGTCCGTTCATCACCTTGAGTGAATCTGAACAGCTATTAACTGGTATATTTCCTGTCTAATAATGTGTTCTAGACATTGCATGAACTTGCCACTTTCCATATTGCACGTGTAGTTGTGGTCAAGAGGTGTCACGACAGTCTTACCATGGCTTCTAGTGTACTATTATCATGGAGCTGGCAGTGCAGCTTTCCCTAACTACATCATTTCTGTTGATGGTCCAAAAATCAATGCAGCAGCTGATATTCCAGCTGTTCTCTTTACAGAAAGATCTAGTTATGTCTTAGCCCGCAAATGATTATATATGTAATGTATTAGCCAAAGTTACAGTGTTGATGTTGAGAGGACTGTTGTCTTCTTTGTCAGCTGTCTTGCTCTGACAGAGGTAGTGTTGTCCACTGCTTGCTTGTCGGTGTGTGTAGTATCTGTGTGGAGGAGCAACTTTATCCTCTAATGAAATTCTTTCTTCTCTCTGTCCTGAATGTCACTGCCACCATCCTTTGATTTCTCTCACTTCCCATTCCCTCATGTCCATGCCGTCCCCTCATCAGGGGCTCCCTTCTGTCTTGCCTCCTTTACCAAAGAGACCTGCACTTGAAAAAGCCAACGGTGCCACCACCATGTTCAATGCTGGCATGTTCCAGTACCAACAGGCCCTGGCCAACATGCAGTTTCAGCAGCAGGCTGCCTTCATACCATCAGGTAAGGCCCGAGCCCTCTACAGCCTCTGTGTGTGGCAGTTGTTCCATCACTAGTGGCTGTAAAAACACATCTGGTTGCTCACAAATCTCCCCCTGATTATGTTCTGGCATTAGCAGAAACTGGCTGAATGATTGTGTGGTTTCACTGTGGGTGACGACAGGAGAACTTGCATGGATCTAACTGCATATGTATGTACAGCATGGACGCCGCAGGTTTGGCGTCAGACTGTGTTTAAGACACTGATGCTATTTCTTGCATATATGTGTATTTACTATACCAATGAGCATAATAGGTTCTGTTAAAATTTGTATTTTTAATGGTAATGGCCTAACGCCCCCTAAAAACGTTTCTCAGGTAACGAACTGAAATCAGCAGCACATTTGCCACTGTATTAGCAGCACTTATTAGGAGAACAGTGTGGATTTGTAAATCTGTCTGTTGCTCCCTTCAGCCTGCATTCAACCCCAAAAAGCCACAGCCTTTAGACGATCACATCAGCCTGACAGGCAAAAATCAGGGCAGCAGAAATCAGTTTAGCACTGTAAGCACAGAATAAAAAGCAAAACCAAATAATCGATGCACATGAATTATCATCTTCTCTTTGATCTCGTCTGCATTTTGCCTCCTGGACAGTTATATAGCACATTTAAGGACAGAAAGACATCTTATTGACGAAATCAAACTGCAAAATGAGGGTAGGTGTCTCCTCTTGTTCCCCAGTGGAAATTAAACCTTCAGAGTATAGTATGTGTACTCGTATCACAGTCACACACACACACACACACACACACACACAGAGCTTTTTGAACCCCGCTTCTCTGGCCTCTGCATAGTCATCTTACACTGTGTCCCATATTCTCATCTGACAGCCTAAGAATAGCCTGCCATCGATTCCTTTCTCTGAGAAATTCAGATACTCAGATCCTCATACGTCCCACGCTGTTGGACTGTCAGGTCACTGCAACACACTTTGAGGAGTTTGAAAGCAGGGCAAAGAGCCGCTGTGCAGCTGACAGAGGAAAGTGTTTTCGTCTGCCCTCGTACGGACAGGAAAGTGGGGCTGGACCGGCCGACGGCTGCCGGTTCGCTTAGAGCTTTCGTGTCTTAGCTTCCTTTACCGTGCGACCTGCGTGGACTGTGTTGTGTGTTATATCATATTTTCTGCTGCTGCACTAGAAGAAAATAATGAACATATTCATAGCACAATTTGTTGATGTCCAGGTTTAATGCAAGATTGTCTGACTGTGTAACACTTGTAATGGGTTTTCTTGATTTCTTTCCTCCCTATTCACTCCACTCCCTGTTGCAATGCATGATGGGCAGGCTCGATATTGTGCATGACACCTGCAACAAGTGTTGGTAGGTGCCAGCTTTCCTTACTGATTATGTTTGCGCCCATTTTAAGTCACTCACGTTTCATTTTAACCCGCCGCACAATGTGAGCGCATTCTCCACTTTGTGATTTTTAGGCTCTGACATTAACCTAAAATGGCACACGAGGACTCCTGCAGATCCAGCGTGTGGCTTATTAAACATGGATTTTCATTGTGTAAATGCAATTGGACGTTATGTGCTTTGTTCCACTCTTTTTGCTCTGCCACAGGTCTGTCTGTCACCTAATGCTTGTTGCAGTTCTACCCCCTCCCAAACCCCTGCTTCATTATACGTCCATCCCAAGCTCTCTAACCTGTAGAGCACCTCATTGTGCTGTCTGGTTATACATGCCTTATAAACATGAGGAGTTACTACTGCTAGTGGCGACTGAGGTGGGAGCAGTTGTTTGTGTTATTCTCTGGTTTTTAATGGAGGTAACCCAATAGCCTATAAATGCTCTGAAATCGTTCTCCACCGCACGTCTGCTGCCGGCGGGGTTATTTTGAGCCCAGTAAAGGTCAAGCAAAAACGAAAAAAAGCAGTTTAAAGCAGCCGACAGACGCTCTCATGTTTATTAGCACTGTACTGACAGACGTAAAGATGAAGTGTTGACACAAAAAGCTCCAAATCGGCTCTGGTTCAACTGCCTGTGTGATCTTTCCCTCCAAGTACCCATGATGCACGGTGCTACTCCAGCCACTGTGTCTGCAGCCACCACATCTGCCACAAGTGTTCCCTTTGCAACCGCAACAGCCAATCAGGTTTGCTCCTCTCCTGCCTCCTCTCTGACACTTCTGGTATCAGCTCTGACTTTTCAGGATCTGTTAGATTTGTGTTTTATCTTTAATCGTGTGATTCCAATGTGCCTCTTTATGAAAAATGCATGAAAGCACAAGGCTCATCTCTGATCTTTGCAAGCTGATACCATGATTATTTTGGTATATTACAATTCTTATCTTTGTTATCAGTTCTGTTTGAAGTGCCGTTTGTCCTCATTTCATCTGATCTCTGCCTCTGTCTCCCTCCTCCGTTGCCCCTCTGTTTGTTTCTGTTGGCCTTTCTCCCGCTCCTTTCACTCTCTCTCTTTTCCCTCTCTCAATCAGATTCCAATAATATCTGCAGACCATCTGACTAGTCACAAGTATGTGACCCAGATGTAGGAGTCTCAATCAGAACAGTATGTACTGCACCTCTTTCCAACATTTCACACTCTGCATTTAAGACATAACAGATGACAAACGTGTTTGTTTAAGCAGTCACTGTTTCTTTTTAACGGCTCGGCTGTTCGCGTAGAACTTAAAGAAATCATTTGATGTTTCTGGAAATTAACTTTGATTAACACTATACATCGTGTTTGTTCAATCCGTACAACAGCCAGAATGATGTAAAAATGATAAATTGTGGTTTTACATTTATTGGCATGTTGGATCTATTTCACTGGTGTCCTGGAATCTGTACTGATTGCCACAACCAGACTCCAGGAATAGCGAACAAGCACAGTTTCCAAAATGAAATATATTATTTACACTGCATGAAACACGACCAACAAGTATTGATTTCCTGTTTGCCAAATATAACCCAGTCACTGTGAAGGTTTTTGGAGTGATGCACCCTCAGCGCTCAGTCAGAACTCCTTGCTCCACTGATGTGGTTTGGTTTCATATTTGCTTTGCAGTTTGGAACATGCAAAATTAATAAGAGGCCATTGATTGTACGCTTTCAGTTTTTCAATACAGGGGTATGTATATGAGGCAAATGTCTTATAGGAAAGTTCAGGAGTAATACATAATGTGGAATTATCCTCCAATCCTTCCAGTCGTTTCAATAATTAAACATTCACAAAAAACACATTTTCGTGTTACAATTCTGCACCTCACATTTTAAAGCTAATGCCAACATTGGATGCCCACACAGGAAGCAGTGGGCCCTACAGTGAGTGTGTCAGCTGCCAACTCCAACCCCAGCTTTTGCTGTAACCATGACCTTTCTCTCGCCTGAAGTAACCACACATCCCTATTGTAGAAAGTAAAAAGAAAAGAAAAACACTGGCGGAGGAAATGAAAGAATGGCACTGACTGCAGTTTGGGGATTTGTGGTATCGTCCAGTGTTGTTGTTCAAGTCTAAGTTAAGGATCGAAGCCCTGCTTGCTATGTGAAATACAGGCTCAGATTACAAACAGTAAGAAAGTTCCTATTATTCAAATCTTAAGAAACTCTTATTAAAGGGTCCCTGCACAAGTTTTCAGCCGTGTGTTTGGGCGTATGAGCAGTGACACTGGTTTGCTCAGCTGTAACTTGTTCGGACTGGCCAGTGATGGATTCCTTCCTAACGTGATTAGAAAAATCATACATGTAAGTTCAGAAAAAAACTGCATGAATTTTGGCATCCCCCATCACTTACATTCAAAGGCAAATTTGTGAGGGTTCTTTCTGTGGCCATTATAATCAGGAGGAACAATCAGTGCGAGCAAAATCTGTTTCAGTGTGAGCACCTGACTGATCGACAGACGCCTCTGAATTCAGACTTTAAAACCTGCACGCCACACGGAGCTTTCCTCTGATCTTTCAAGACAGACTTTAAAAAACTGCCAACGTGTTCTTAAAGTCTTGTTACTACGTGCACTTGTGGCTCACGTGGAGTTTGCTGTCTTGTTTTGTGAACTTTCAGGTGGAACTGGAGCGTGCTGGTGTCGAGTCCAAGATTATCGGTCACCCTTCATGCCTGTAACATCAAGAGCAAAACGGAGAAACCAAATCTTAAGGGGTTTGGAATAAATCTGCATGTTAACATAGGAGGCACAGTTTGTTAGGATCGTGTTCATGTGTACTTCATGCACACTATTACACAAAAGCAGAAAGGAACATCATTTGCATTACAGGCTGCCTTTCGCTCTGTGGAGGCAACCCTACCTTTATTCACCGGACACACTTTGAATGTTAACATGAGACACGTGTGTGGAGCAGTCGCCAAAAGATCAACTGGAGTGGTACGTCCATTGACCAAGAATCATGACTTAAGTTGTCTGTTCATCCGTCGTTGGTCTGATTGTGTTCATGTGTTTACACAGAGGTGCGCCGCGCGTTAGAGCCGAGCTGAAAGACACGGATAATCTGACTGAATCACATATGCATGCACAGTGATTTTCTTTACCGTTTCATTTTGTTAAACCAGTGATGAGGGAAACTACACGAGTGCACTCAGAGGCAAAATAGCATCGGAATGTCTGTGAGGTGTCTTTTCCAAACCTTTGTAGCCTACCTTTCTATCTCTTAAGCACATGTCTTTAACCTTGCAGGCATCCGTGTAAAGTGCCATACATCTCAAAACACACCAATGGTAGTTAAGCAGTGTTAGAATGTGTTCCACTCAATAATTCCCTTTAATACGTCTCTATTTTCTCTCTCGGACAGCATGAAGTGTCCTCTGTCGTGACCTGTCATTACCCATGATTAGATTCCCCGCCACAGTCGGCTTTGCCTACATCTCCTACTGAATGACTCTTTATTTTGTTGGTTTGGTTTTTGTTTTTTGTCCTAGACCTTATTGTTGAAGTCAGATGTTTAGGCAGGAAATGAGTCTCCGTGTTCATCAGGTGTGCTGACTCGAGATGTCAGAGGAGTCGTACGAGGGGTCAAACACTCTCCCGGCAGTGGAGACGACTTGGCGGTGATTTGTTCGGTTGGTATCCAAACTGCTGTGACGACGGACGTGTGATTTGTGTGATTTGTTGTTTCATCCGTACGGTTATGCATATTTTAACAAATAGAAGCTCTGCGCGCTGCACTTGACGCTCCCAGCGGGTTTAATAGTCAGCCACTGTTTTTACAATGCCTGACGGAGATCTGCGTTAGATCGAAACTTTGCCCGATTATTGAACAGGCCGGGAGCCTGAAGTGCACAATTCAGATCTTTGGTTTGGTTTTTGTGGTCGAGCACCCGCAGGAGTTTGTTTGGATGTGCGGGGGCCCTCTTTTCTGTCTGCATATTTTAGGGCAGGTTACAAACGTAGATTCAGTGTAGTGTACATATAGCCGGACATATTTAAGGATATTTGTTGATTACGTCCTACCTGAAAACTGTTTTCACATAGTCAGCCAAAGTCTTTTTGTGTCACTGTTACTAGATATTGTGGATAGATTATTGGGGCTCAATTAAAACAACGAGGGAAAAAAAAAAGAAACTGTGTGGGCCACAGAAGTGAGCCCAAAGAACGATGTCGGGTGTTTAGAGTAGATCTCTACAAGTGTTTGTTCTTGTCGTGTTCTGGGTGTTCTTCAGGCATATTTAATTGGTGGATAGTACAGGGAACGTGGCGAGAAAATAAACGATTGTATTACTCATCCAAAGCCTTAGAATGTACCATCGGGTCAGCACAATGCAACATGCCATTTTGAACCATCCAGTTGCCTAATCCACGCCATATTAACACACACACGCACACACACACACACACACACACACACACACGCACACACACACACAGAGCACTATGTAATTGTCACTTTTTTTTGTCAGTGTTTCCTTAAACTTTCTCGTAGTTTTTTTTTCTTTAGATGAGGAGTGTTTGTTTTGTTTGGATGACATTTTGATATTAGTTCTGATTTTTTTTATGTTTTGCTTATTCTATTTATCTTTCTGATAATGAATATAAAAGTGTGTATTTGTGTGTTCCTCATGCACAGTTTCCTGAAATTCCATGTAATGTTAATTTTAGTATGTTTATGATTGTAAACTTAATATTTTCTACGTTATGCATATTGTTGAACTGTATGCATATTGTTCATTTCTCTAGTCTTTTTTTGTGTTCTTTGAACAAAGATGTTTTATATGAGTATCTAACAGTGATGAATAATAGAACAGAGAGGCTAAGTTGTCAATGTGGCAACCGTCGCCGATAACCGAGTAATATTTTAATGATTGTAAGGTTTGTAACTAGTCATATAAGAAAAAAAAAGACTATTATAAAAATCTAGTTCTTAGATGTTTAGAGTAAAGATGTTATTTTCTACTGTATCCATTTCAAATAGTAAATATTGTTTTAATATTTTTACTCTCCCTGGAAATTGGGCCATGTTGGAAAACAAGCTGCATACTTGATCACTTTGTGGGGGCGTTGCTGGCGGGGTCAGGTGAACGTGGTGCGTAGGGACTGAGTCTGCGCACTCGTCTCTTACAAAGCCAACTGCAAACAACAAGGGTGGGGTGGGGAATCTCGAGACGACAAAGGTGACAAAGGTTGACTTTTTTGCACTTATGTACATAGTCAAAAAAGAGAGAATCATGTATATTAAGATCTTATTTTGAATAAAAAATCATGTCTATAATGACAAGGAATTTTGCTAGGATAACAAAAAAAAAAATCTTATGAAAGGCTGAACAAAATTGCTTGCATCAAAAGGGCACTGAGTTCTCACTCTCCTACCCCTTTCAGAAAAGGCCAAGTGTTGCTCTTCTTTTTTGTCAGCAGCTTGTAGTTTGCCAGGTAACCTTCCGGAGGAGGCGTCCACTGCCCTCCAGCGTAAGGGCCTGACTGGGTTTGTCTGGTCCCCTAACCTGCCTGTACTGACAGGTCTGTGTGTCATGGCCACGCCCTCCCAGGCCCAACCAATCACAACACGTCCTGTCTCTTTACTCAGAGAGGAATGCATGTTAAAGGAAACACATATACCGAAAAAAAAAAAAAAAAAAAATCACAACACAGTAATACAGAATAAGAAAACATGTTACACAGACAGATGTATTTACAGTATACAATATTCTATCAATGTAATGGAATAAAAATATATATATAAAATACAAAAATAGAATAGTGGTTTATTAAAAAAATCCTGAGAATATACTCACTAAAGGTTCACCACTTGGAGAGTTAAAATACATGCAACACAAACACCATAGCTATAAGTATGTTCTTTATGTTTCTGTAAGCTGTGCTTCTAGTAGATGACACTGACCAAACAGGAATTCAGTTCAACACCAGGCAGAAGCCGAATATCAGGTCGAAATACTGTAACAAGTATTGTGGCTCGATTGAAACTTAAACCCGATCATCTCCGTCATCTCTCATCTTCTACAAGCACGCGCGCTTACGTTTATGATAGAATGTAAACTGAACTTTTATTTTCATTTGTTGTTTGTTTTCTCTGCTTGTAGTGCTAATATGATGTATTCTGTCCTCTGCTGCAGTTGGGTTTCTGCTTGTTTTACTGTTTCCAGGCCCCCTGAAAGGATGTGTCATATTTGTACGCTGGCCACCGCCTCTGTAAAAGCACCAGGAACGAAAATCACTGATTGCCACAGTCTAAAGCCATAGAATATAATCTCATCAGAACGGAGCGCGTGAGGAGGAACCCGAAATGAAACAGAGGTGGGAAATGGTTTCCGAAGCTGCTACGAATGTGTTTGCTGGCGTTTTCTTAAATACAACCCGGGCTGTTTAGTAGCCGTGCGTGTAATTAACGGAAGCTGGAGTGTGCCAACTTTGATGGAGAAGTAAGAATGAAGTACTTGACACATTTGTTTCACTGGGCCTGCATTGCTATATTTGATTCTTGCTGTTATGAATAAAAATGTAATAAAAATTTACAAATGAACTGAATTAAAAAGGAATTTGCTTTGAGAGCCATTATTTCGTTCACTCTCACTCATTAAAGGAAGAGTTCTACACTGAGCTGGTGTTATAGCAGCGAGCTGCTAAAATAATTAGATGATGAAGCAGTGGGAGAAGTATTCACAGGATTTAGTAACAAAGAGCTACAGACGCAGAATGAACGAACAGAAACATTTACTTCAAGTTAAAGTATTTGACCCCACTGATACTATTCAGATCATTACTGAAATCATAAGTGGTCAAACATTTTTAAATACAGGATACAATCATGGGACCAAGTGACACGTTTTTAACCTTCAGCATAATAAGCTAAAATTCTTACTTATATGATAAATGTTAAATTACTGGTAGTTTTATTTAAAGCAAAAATTAATTATGTTTAAATTGCATCGCCAGCCTGCCTTCTCAAAAACTTTGTGGGGTCTAAATCCGACTGGTACAGTCACCAAGCGGTAAGACGCGTTTTTTTGTTGATAGAAATGACAAACTCTGGTAAGTCGCCCAGTTACAGTCACTAACAGCAGAAAGGCCGTAAAACCCTCCAGGGACTTTTAAGAAATTCTAGTGTTTTAAAGAATGGGTGGATGTGAATTCACAGTCGCTTTGACTCTAACTACTAGATCTGAACAGTTAATTCCTGTGACCTGTTGAATGTCTGAATTTATAAATTTGAGGAAATTCTTTTAAGGTGTTGCTATGCCATTGCAGTAAGAAGCCTGGGATGGCTGGAAGGGACAGATGTGAGGTCACAGTAAGTCTGACCTTTGACCCGCAAAATCTAATCAGTTCCTACTTGTGCCCTGATGGATGTTGGTGCCAAATTTAAAGAAATTCACTCAGGGCCTTTTTGTGATATCATGTTCACATGGGCAGACATGAGGTCGCAGTAAATGTGACCTTTGACCCCCACAATCTAATCAGTTCATCATTAAGGCCAAGTGAAGATTTGTGCCAAATCTGAAAAAAACTGCCTCAAGGTATCCGATGGGTGGCCTCTGTTATGGCTGTCACCAATATGGAGGCATAAAAACTTCTTACACCTGCTCATTTAAACATCATCTCACATCAACCGATTTCAAAATCAAAACGTGAGTGGTAAAAGTGAATACTGACACTTCCTATCCTAACAGCACTGTGACCACTTCAGTGTGCTCTCATTAAAGCTAAATAAAAGCTGGAATTTTGACCTTGGGGAGTTGGATTTAATAGTCCACGTCACCTGCATCTATTGCTCTTCCCCAGTGAAAGATATATACTACATTAATTTTAACAACCATATCTGTAAATAAAATGATTACAAGCGCACTTAAACATCAGTCACACATGTTACAGACTTGCTCCAGTGCACTCGCTGTCTCCACATCACTCCCCGTGTTCAATAAAACTCCATTTTACTTATCTCCAGGCATGATGCATTGATTTGTCCTACCCACTGCAGCTTCTAATTAGGAGCAGAGATTTTAATTGAGATAGAGATGTGTTCCTCGTTTCCACAACAAATGCAGATACACCAGTGAAATCTGAATGGGAATCAACGTTTTTAAAGAAGCACGTGAAGTCAGTGCAGTGAGAAGTAAATCCCGTGTTGAGGTAATACACCGTGTACACACATTGTGGACGAGCCTTTTAGCAGGAAAGTGCTATTTAATGCTATTTGAGTTTCCGCTCATTCATTGATGCAGGTGTTTTCAGCTGATGATTCGTCTGATCGGGCCTGAAGCCCTGAAGTGCAGTTTGTGCACGTCCACACGCTCCCGAGAAGGCGTCGCATTAGCAGGAGTAATTAAAAACACCTGCTTGTGTGATGTGTTTCATAGAAACCACTTCAGAGGTAGTTTTCCATTCTCAAAAAAAATGAATCCTTATTGTTGAAGGATGTGATGCACAGCACGGCCAGCAGAGCGCACCAGCTCTCTGTGAACCGGGGCTCCAATGCTCCAAAATCAGCTGCCTGTCCATCATCATAACATACACACATAATGCACATACATAACCTTTACATAACAAACACGTCAGCTGTAATCAGCTGACTGCCCCCGACTCACCGTCTCCCTCTGATCACGCCACCGTCTAATTAAACAGACGGTTTGATGGACACAAACCTCTGAAACCTGTTTGCAGTGAACCGCTGCCAACGCTCTGCTGAGTTGTTGTGGAAATGTCGACTAATGCGGCATTAACAGCGAACTGGAGGCCATTACCCCTAATGCACTGCTTCCATACTTTCCTGTTTCTGTGTTGAATTATGTGCCTAAAAGAAAACACTGAATTTCCTGGAATTACAGAAAAGTGTGGCCGCCTGTGTCTCTCTCACACCTTCTCGGTCTCCTTTCCTTGTTGTCTTGCACCATTATTTTTGGCTCTCCCTCCTTCCTCCGTTGCCTCGTCCCTTTGCTTCTGTCTCAGCTTTCGTCCTTTTCTTTTATCTCCTTTTTGCCTCCCTGCGTCTCTTTGTCCGTGGGCATTAGCGTCACACTGTGTTGTGTGGAGACCTAATGAACCAGAGCTGATCCAATAACGGGCAGCTTCTGTCGCCTGCCTCGCAAAGTATGATGTACGACCTCGTGTCTGCGACGCATCATGAATCTCACTTACCACCGGCCCCTCGACATGCCTTGTTTTCCAATTAGACTCGTTTTAAAACAACTGAGAAATGCCGAATAATGTGTGGCTGTGTCGGAGAGTGTGTGCGGGTTCGAAGGAACTGCACCCCGAGCTGATCTGGAAAAAAGGGGAAAGAAAGGGCTGCACTGTGAGCACTCAGCCATAAGGATCCATTAATACATAACAAATTATTGAATGAATTTGCTCTCGGGGGAAGAAAATACTTGGAAATACAATTAAATGTGAAACACTTATCTGTGTGGGGTTTATATTCCAACACAAAATGATGTGCAATTGCTGTTCAATTAAGGCGTTAGATTAGTGGTTGAATTATTGCCTGTTTTTAACTGACCCCACAATGGACTTAATGCTCAGAACTCAGTGTGGAGGCAATAATGGGAAAACAGGCGAGAAGAAGAGGAGAGCGTGAAAAGGAGATGAGAAGCCAAAAAAAGATAGATAATGATGATGGCAGAATTGAGTCTTTAAGTCACCGAGTGCTAGACGTGGCAGGAGTGAAATGTGAGCGCACGTTATCTTTGAGATCAGAGAGTTTGATCGTTACGGGTTTTATGTGCAAACGAGAGGAGGCAGACAAGTGGTTCCACTGTTAACAGATCCAAAAGAAACGCAGCTCGGATGATTATCGTCGAGCGTTTGACACGTTTGCATGGAGGTGATGGTTTCATTGTTCACCGCTGTCTGTGTCTGACTCACCACTTACTTTCACTGAGAGCTACTCGGAGCAGCAGCTCAAAGTTTCTCTGTGGCCTGCGCGAGTGTGATTACACTAAGTGTGTGTGTGTGTGTGTGTGTGTGTGTTTTTACTGTAAGTGTTTGTGTTTTCCTGTGCTGATGGAAAGAGAGAGTGGGAGAGCTGCAGCAGGTTGGTCTAATCACATCCCGTCCTGGAAGAGGAGCGTTATCGATCGGCCTGCTTCAGTCCGGCCGTGCAGCAGAGACAGGCCTGTGATTTGGTTGGGTTTTGATGGAGTCGTGTAATTGAATCCCATTCAAAGACACTTTGGGTGGCGTCCACCATTTAGGCCTGGCTCAGAGCCTGAACTGGACCCTCCTGTGTGTTCCAGATTCCAAAGTTAGAAGCAGCTGTCCACCGTTTCCGTTAAGGTTTACCACTTTTGCTGCCAACTCGAGAGGAACAAGAATTGTTTGGTTTAAACTGAAAGGTTTGTCACAGTTTTTCAAGCGCGTCTCCGACCAACTGCCCATTTGAACACGGAGAGGTTTTACTTGTTATCGACGCTTTTCATAATCGCCACAAAAACATCTGACAGTTGTTTCATTAAAAACCAAGGGAGCCACAGTCCACGGCTTTCCAGATACAACCTACAAGATATGAAGGAGATAAAGAATAAACTATTAATCAGCAAGAGAAAGGAAAACATGGATATTGTGATCAGAATCTGTTGGTATGTTTGTTTAAGCAATAACATGTATTTCATGGAGTTTAGTCTGAAGGTGGAGACAGACTGAACCTCAGGAGAGAAATAAAAAAATAAAAAAACAGTTTTACTGTCTGCTGGAGGAGCTTTTTATTGCTCTCAGTGTTTTTCTGAGGGGAGCAGTTCCAGGGTGAAAAGGATGGGGGGGGGGGTCTATTATCAGCTCCACTGACCTCAGGGTCTTCAGCCCCAGGCTGTTAGTGCTGCGGCAGGATGTTAGTTGTGCAGCTTCCTGTTTGTTTCCATCCTGGATCGGCCTAAATCGGATGGTTAAAGTTCGGGCGGTGCAAGGTCCTGAGGTTCTCCTGTGCTGATGGTCTTGGGGTGGAGGTTTGTTTTCCCAGCCTCAAACACACGGTCTCCTTCCAAATGTCCTGTTTTCTTTTACAGTGTGTCCGTGAAACCTGCAGAAGAAGAACGTACAAAAAATATCTGTAACCTGAAGGTATCATTTGGATATTTGAATCCTTCCTGACAAAAGCAAGATGGCGAAGGTTCCCCCACACACTGCTGTGGTGCATCAGACGAGGTGCAGAGTTAGAGTGAGAGCAGTCGCAGAAATCCTCCACATTTAAAGCAGATCCTTCAAAGACGCGGCCTCTCACTTGGGGATGGCTGATGTATTAAAGTCCAGGTGATAACTGCACGTCTTTCCCCGATGTTTTCGATGTGTCTCCACATCAGTGTAATAAAAACGATTTTTCATACTGATGCTAATTGCAGGTGAGTTTCAAGTGGCCAATTAAATCTGCCCCTGAACGCCTCATTGAGCTGTAAACTGTAAACAATCTTTCAAAGGTAAAAAGTAATAACTGTAGTTACATATACAGGTAATTAAAAAGGCAGTGATATTCTTTAGTTTAATATACTTTGTTCATAGAATCTGCAACTTCAGAGTAACAAACGTTGTCAAATAAATATAATAAATTATTAATACCCCAAGTCTGTGGAAAGTTACACTCCTTTAAGTACATTGTACATAAAGGAGTGTAACTTTCCACGGTGATTTAATTCAGTTTGTGCAACGTCGTGACATGTGTCAAACGCGTCATCCAGTCCGAGCGATGCTTCTGTCAGTCGGACAGCAAAGGACGTCTGTGGGACAGATGAACGAGCTAATCCAGGCTGAGGAGGCGTCATTGTTGGTGTTAGTGGAATGATTGTGGAGAAAACAGAAAACTACTGTAAGTAAATATAATTACAGCCTCTGATATTGTTTTTTCTTCACTTTGAATATAGTACACAGTTCAAAGTTACTTCTGTGTTTTTCATTTTTTGTTGTACTGATCAGTTTTCGGGAGAGAACGAGAAAAATCCAGCCTGCATTTCTAAACCTTCAAGTACTTGACGGCCACAGGGTGGCATCAGTCAGTGTCATCGGGGTAGATGAGTTCCTGACATCCTGTGTAAGGATGTAACAGGTAGGAATCAACTCTGCTCATGGTTTGCAACAAACTAATAGAATATAATAGTTTTCTCAGCAAATGACGCACGAAAGACACCAAAAATTAGAGATCGCTGAGTCTGTCTGTCCCCTTTGTCTTTTTAATAGGAATTCAGTGAAATAGTAACAACCTTCACATTAAAACTCCACACATCAAGGTTTAGGAATTTTGTCTGACCTTCCTGACCTAAGACTTCAGTTACTGAATTTGCAGTTTGATAGTGGAGGATGTAGAAGTCAGTGGACAACAACCGGCAGAAATCGGGTCATATAAAGAGGGCACTGAGGACACAGCTGGACCCTGAGATGAACAGCCACTATTCACTTGTTGACAGGATGTCCCTCGGCGTTACATATAGCACACAGAGACGGGAATAAAGCATAGAGAGGACGGGGCCAGAGAAGGCCTGATGTAGGTCTCACCAACACATGAGCTGCCCCCTCATTGTGAGTCCGTTCTGCAGCCGCTTGTCTCGATAGGATCGTGATGCTATTTGAGGCCAAATGAAAGTGCAGTTGAAGGAACCTGACAGAGAATGAAAGCCACACAGAGCGAGACAAAGCCCGAAGACAGATCCCACTGTGACACCAGAGCCCACAGGGGGAAAAGAGCGAAAAAAACTCCCGCTGCAACAGCTGTGGTGTCGGCTAAACTTCATCTTAGTGACAGGAGTGTGGACCGCTAGGAGGATGAAGTGAGGATTCACATGAGTGAGGAGCCAAAATGGATTCAATTCAACTCCGTCATGGTGTCAGCCTGCAGCCTGTGGAGGTGGGGAGGGGTGGAGAGGTGCAGGGTCCCCCTTTGACTTCAAAGACAGACTATTTGAAACTTTAATACATATGTGCACTTCAGGGGAGAGCCAGCGTGAATCAGTATGCTGCTCCCGTGTGTGTGTGTGTGTGTGTGTGTGTGTGTGATAGCCTTAATCCACTCCTCTCATTAATGACTTTCCTCAACAGCTCCTTTTCTCTTGCGCTGCCTCTCGTGTCCCCATCTCATCCATCTTTGCCACCCGTGTTTAGCTCATAAAGCAGCCTGTTCGCTGAGGCTATCGCTGAGCTATCGGATCCGCGGCAGCCGGCGCCTAAATCACCGGCGGTGTAATTAATTCACAGAGATTTAGGAAGAGTGAGAAGCGGCTGTTGCTGAGACAGGCACTTTAGCATATGTGACCTATCCAGCTCCTCGTCTCCCTCAGCCTCCTGTCTCAGATGTATTTTTATCGCAGCCATTTCGCTGACATCTCCTCTCTAATGGTTGAACCATCTCCAAATTAATTATTCCACAGCGCCTCTGTAGCAGCCAGTTTCCCAAAAAAGACAAAAGAACACCTCCTTCATTAGTAGCTGGGCTCAGGACTTAGTTTGGCACATGGAGTGAATTTATGTGCTTATTGCTGAGAGTTTGAACTTGTATCTTAAGTTCAGTGCTAAATAAATTTCATTTGAGCGAACCTAAGGTTATCACCAGCGACTCCACTGTCCTCACTGCAAACCGGAGATAATTAACAATCATTGTGTTAATTAGGGCTATGACACGTTCTACTCCTGCCTTTATTTCACAAACAATGAAAATTAATTGTTTCACTATATCGATGAGCCACTTGCGTGATGCTGTGTTTGTGTCTGTGCAGCCCGAGGACGAGTTGGTTCTGAAAATAAGGTGCTTCATCTGTCATTTGGAAATGGTTCACCAACCACTCAGATGCAATTAGTGTTGCAAACACACACCGAGAAATGGTGGAAATGCATCAGTCACGTTCAAAAACAAACATCCCGACATGAGGAAGAGATCATGGCGGATTGTAGAGCGACAACACTAACAAACTCCTTCAGAAGGTTTTGTCGGTGTTTGTACCAGCGGTTTCTGTGCAATAAATGAAGCGCAGTGAACGCTGGCATTTGGTTGAACCAAAGACACGATGCCAAACTTTTAATCAGGATTCAGGAGAATAATAACATGCTGTCAAGGGGATAATTTGATTCAGCCACTTGTTTATTGTAGCATGTTTAGTTGGTTCATGATTTAGAAAATCAGGGCTTCAACCTCTAATCATGCAAGTGAGCAACCAAACCCCAGATGTATTTACTGGTAACTTCAGGTCTACGTATGTCAAACGGTCCACAAAAGTGTGGCACATTATGCACATTGTCCAGAATGAACCCGATGCTAACACTAGGCCAAGTATGACCAGCGGTAGAAAGTGATCTCAGCAGCAATTTAGAACAGTGAACTGATTAGGCCTGAGTCTGCCGCCTCACGGCTAATCATGTATAACCACCCAAGTGCACAAGGAGGCGTGTGACCAATGAAACCAATGCCGCCGCTGCTGCTTTGAACCACCGGGTAAAGTCTTCTCCAACACGTCCCCACGTCGTCTCCCTGAGCCTCTTTCACAATTTGAATCCACTGCCACCAGGAAAGAAATGTACCCCCCCGATGTAAAAAGGTGGTTCAGACAAGCGTGAACAACACGTTGCCAGCTGATGTGTTAATCACTGCAGTAAAGAGCCAATGGAAAACTCTTACAGTATTTAAATTCAGGTGGTGATGGGTTTTTTTTTTTTTTGTTCAGCCAGTTTGTAGCTAAGATTTAAGAAGGATCCTAGAACGTAAAACACAAACCTCCTCCTCACTGAGCATTTTTAGCCCCCCAGACATTATTTAGCCCACTGTTGCAACCCTGTGAGCACATAAACTACAGACATTACACAGAGGGAATGATGGGAGTTCCCGGAATCATTCCTGTGATGCTTCATTAATCAAGTCAGGTTGGTACAGTAACGAACCCCTGTGAACAATCTGCCTCATTTAAAGGACGAGACAGAGTTTATCAGACAAAGACGGGTGATGAATAAATCGCTTCCTCACCAGTTTGTCCTACATTATAACTGTTTGGTGCCACACAGGGAGCGTGAACTGTTTGTTCAGTAGAGACGATGTTTCACAGCCACAGGCGTCTTTGCCTAATTACGTCTTCCTCGGCCTCTCGCGGCACAGAGCGCCGCTCTAGCCAGAACGAAGCCTTATCACTTTGTACAGACAAAATGGGCTTTAAGACCCACGGGGGGTTAAAATGAGCTAAACGGACAGAGTGAATGGCTCTTTCATTTAGGGTCAGAAAGCCTCATTTCGCTGCTATTTCCTGCTCCTGTGCCCAACCCACCGCCAGGCTTCTCCGTGTGACCTTCAGTCCGAGAGTCTTCGTGTAGGCAGCCAGACCTGAGAAAGGCTCTCTCTCATGAAACTCGTAATCCTCAACAGCACCGTGACTCAGACAGACACTTAATCACACAAGAACAAACAGCTGCTCGGGAGGAGGCCCTATTTTTATCGGAGCCACTGTTGGAGGCAAGGTGCAGTACATGTGGAATCAGTTACATCTACACTGTCTGCGTATTTACAAATCAAATGACAATTAGCACATAATGGGACGGTGGTGGGTGAAACTGGAAAGTCGAGTGTCTTCCTGACACCTTATTAGGCTTGGAAAAATGGTGCTCAGCCGAGCACACAGCCATCTGAACGCCAGTAGTATATCTGTATATCTGTTGTTTGGTTTAATGGGTGGGAGGAAGTAGGAGGAGGACAAAGGGGAGAATGTGGGAAGGAGGAAAACACAAAGTTCAACAGTTCAAGTTTCTGACACACTAAAGTAAAAACTGATGCAATTTTAGGCTGATATCTGCTATGTTCTCGCTCTAGACAGCCAGAGTCCATGCTACACCCGCCTCTGTGCAGGCTCTGTCACATTTAAGCTTTCAGCTGGACCCGACTGCAGCAGGCAGGAGCAGGCACGTTCGCACAGTTTATGTAGGAGACAAAAGAAACGACGTGCCCTGTCTAAGCAGCCTTGACTCAAAGCCAAGACACAAACGGCATCTACAGTTTGAATTTAGTCTGCAAACGAAGCCCGGCCACAAATAGAACAAAGACGACGCCACAAAGAACCGACAAAAAGGGGATTGGACGGTCTGGATTACCCCCTCACACAGGTGTGTGTTGTACAGCGGCTGCAGCTGGAACATACAAAACCACAGCAAAGACACAAACCAAGGCAGGCTCTCAGCAAACATGTCTTGTTCCAGTTGTCATTCACATTAAGATGTATTAACGTCTGGCACAGCGTTACTGCGAGTTTAAAGCTTTTCCAACAAAAACAAGGTGTCACACACAGAACTGTGCGAACATGCTGATACGTTCCCCCCACGTTCGCCATCTTTAGCCCATTTTACACTTGAATGTGTCAGTGTGCCAGTGTTGGTGCCGTCGGTGATGAGGAACATGCCATGAAGACGACCCCAGGGATGCTCGTTTTGTTCCGGAGGAGAAACGGCATCCACGCCATGCTCAGTCCGACCGTGTCTGGATGAAGATTTTCAGTGATTTTTCTCAGCCAGTCCAACGTTGTGATGATTATCCCTCCGCTTACTTCTGCATGTGCTGAGGTCATCTCGTAGCTCGAGAGCCTCCCTGGAAAGCTGCATGCATCAACATTTTCTTTATCTTGTAAATGTCCAAAACTCACTACTGTCTTCCCGACGTGTGTCATACATCACGGTGGACTTCCTCAAGTCTCAGGTGAAGCCCGTTTGATGTGTGTTTGTTCTACACTTTACAGATGTGGAACATAGATAGCTTTTCATTTTTATTCCGCTTGATCATAACGAATATGATGGAAAAGTTGAAAGTGTGTGATCTGCCTGTGTTCAGTAGCTGCATTGTTTGTTCCAGCTGTGTTTACTTGAGATATTTCTCTGTTTTCTGGAGAAACACGTTGGTTTGACGGCTGATTTCACCTGAAACAAGACAGCTGGATTAAATAGCTCGTACTGGTTGCAGCCCGAGGCTTTAGCTCAGGGGTATTTGGCTCAGTGGAAATGGACAAATGTGTCATGAAGAAGAAGCAGCTTATCAACAATATCGTGCGTTGCAGAGTTGAATCTATAGGCCTTTTTGAAGATTATTTGTGTGGAATACATCCTATAGGAATTTGTGTTTCAGTCTGACTCGTGGAACATATTAGTGAGTTTATGTTTCAAGACTGGATTTGTTCCCATTTGTCACTGTGACTTTGAACGTCGTCTTGCTGGAGCAGAAGTTCGTTCTCAGCATCGAATAATTGTCTTCAGCGCTGCACAGTTTGAACCCAGGCTCTAGCCTGCCTCTCTGCATCCCCAATCAAATGCTTCTGAACTCCCATGGTGCACTGCTGCCTTCCTGCCCTTTTCTTTGCCTCTAATAACAAGAAAGGATGGATTGTTCCATTCTTGGCGCTCCCTTCTCTTCCAGATGTGACACACTGTTGCTTCCTTTCTCCCTTTTTTTTCAGATCGATCACTTTTCCCTCTGTTTGAGCTCCACATTCACTCCATCGTCCGTCTCCCTCTGCTTCTCTTTTATTCATTCCCGCTCGGGTCCTTCTCGCTGTCACTAATTCCCGTCGTCACATTCTCTTCTCTCTATGTGCTGTCACTTCATCTGCCTCTTAAGTCGTCCCCCCTCCTGTGCGTCATCCATCTGCCCCCCTCTCCTGTCACAGTGGCTTGATAAGCAGCAGCCTGACAAGAAGTGCAACGCCTGGAAAAACCTCTGCATAATATCTAATGTTTTCCTATTATTTCTCAGCCACTGGCCCCAGCCTTGTTTGATTTGGCAAACTGGCTTTTATATATTATATTTATAATCACCTCTGTTTTTTTTGTGTGGTAATTTGGGGTGATGTGTCCTGGCCAACCAGTGACTAACCAAAACCAAACCAAAACAGTCCACGTTATCCCTCAGCGACCTGGTACCTTCGGGAGCAATTCAAGAGAGAAAAGTGGACTATCAGGAAAAGATGAACTGATGATGTGGCAGCACTAAAAGGTGGAACTGCTAACCGTCCAACCCTTTGTTCGGTACTTAATGAAACTACCCAACAACGAACAAGTTGTTAACCAGATCTCTGGGAACAGGACAAGGTCTCCCTGCAGACCACGTGTGGTCAGGAGCCTTTAGAAAATTTGTTTTCCCACCAATCTGACATGTTTAGCACATCCCACATGGATTTTGGTATCAGATCCAGCTCCTATTGTTGCAGTCTTAGTTGTTTTTCTCTGTTTGTTGTCGTATTTATTCTATATCAATCGGCTGATCAATTTCAGCTTGTTTGTTTGCTTTTTCATGGGCCATCTGTAACATGAGCGACTCTTGATGTTACTCAGCTATTAAATAAGTGGCTCTCAGAAAAGCCAAACACGGGCAAACAGCGATGGACTTTTCAGTGGAAGGAGATGGTTCTGTACTGTCCATCATTAACACTCCCACTTCAAAATCCAGCAAAATTTCTTTAGCAGTTTCCCTTAAATGGCTCCTTTCTACATTTGTCTAAAAAACTTTCACACGAATCTTCAGCAATGTTTAAACACTCATCCCTAGTCTTCATGCAGTTTCAGCTTCATGCAGCTTATGTCTCATCCCCCGATAGCACAGGAAGGAACCAGAACCACATGCTCCAGAGCAATAGCTCTAAGCCTGTTGACTGCAACACTACAAAAAATTAAAAACGTGATAAAACCCAAAGAGGGGAAACAACCACGACGTGTAACGAGAATAATGTTCCAAAATCAGTTCTGCACATAGATTCCACCTTCGTGCATTACACAACAAAACCTGGGCCTGACAAACAAATCTTTTCCTAAACACAAGACAAACAACTCACCAACGTTTCATTTAACAAGCCCCAATACTGTCACGAGCCGGCTCAGAGATGGAAGGTAGACCACACGGGAAGGGAAGATTCAAACAATTAGACAGCAACAAAAAAAGGTTAAAACGACACTAAATAAAAGTCAAAGCTTTGGAATGTGCACTGGATTACATTGATGCTGTGCATGTAATAACACAGAGAATGAGCCTGTGAACGTGTTGCATCACGTCATTTTCACTTCGACTCATAGTCCTGTCCTTTCATTTTTCTTTTCTTTCTGTCTCTCTTCTTCGCGTGATGTTGCCAAATGTGCAGTAACATATCTAGACACGATAGTTCAGATCATAAATAGTTCATAAATAATTATTCATCATATCTTGAGATCCACCAAAAAACAAATTTGTTCCCTTGTATCTTCAGTGTTATGCTCTGTTACCGCTCACTTCCTTCAGGTTTACGTGTCCAGCAGCTGTGCAGCTCAGGAACATGTAGTAGAGTTTCTTCTCGCTTCAGTGCCGCATTCACAGACCTCACATCGAGCTGGTCTCTTGCTCATCTACACGAGTAAACATGTGGACGTGCAAACACAGTGTGCCGCAGCTGTTGTTTATTACATCTGGACAGGTGTTTGTCGGAGCGGCCGGCTGGAGGCTGAGGTCCTTAGCCTTTCATCTGAAGTCATTTCTGAAGTAAAATGGCTTTAAAGTGAAAACGAGAGTCAACAGATTATTGTCTTTGAGAAGGACACAGGCCCAGTCTGATCTCAAATACACCAGACAAATATTACTACTCACCTGGTCAAATTGCTCATTGAATGCAAAACCTTGTTCATATTATATTATATATCATATTCGACAATGTTACAGGAGCTTAGTTGTCTCATGTGAAACTTTCTCTTTTATAGGAAGCGTCCATCATCATCAGGTTTCATTCCATCATGGATGCAGTGAACCATTCTGATTATGCTTCCCCGGCAGCAGGATAACGTTGTGAACTGCTCCAGTCAGGTGGCGTCATTCATTTATCTTTTTCCGTGTAGGAACTTTCACGCTCACACATATGCACAGAGAAACGGAAACACACGGCTGCCCTCGTCTCGACCACACATACTGTGCTGCAGTGATGTTGACTGAAACTGGAAGTCGTCCAGATGTTTGATTCTAATCTAATTCAGTTGTGTTTGGACACTGGCAAAGTGTAGATCAATGACGGGCTGTCCTCGAAACATGGTAATGTACATCCTGTGTGTCTCACCAAGCTCCTGTCAGCATTAGCCCCACTATATGGCCACAGAAGAGCTTTACGCTAATGTGCACCATTAGGCGCTACTTCTTCACCCCCACTTTACACGAAGCATCTCAGAATCTCACCATTCATGTCTCCAGCTGCTCGGGTCAACAAACTATTAAGTAACAAAGACTTCTCTCCATTAGGCAACCCCCCCACCGACCCCCACCCATTCCTCACATTTGACACTTGGGCCACGTCATGTCCTTTCACACGGGTCCTCTAATGAATCAGGTTGAGAGCTTGGTTTCAGTCAGGATGTCTCACTTCGCAAAGTTTGTTTGTTTGTTTGTGACAAGCATCTACAATCTTTTCCATGAAAAGTTTGTTGATGAAAAAACTGGGAAAGTAAAAAATTAAACCTTTTGACAACATCTATATAGTTTCACGGAAAAAAAAATATCATAAACTTTGTCAATCAATAAAAGAATCCTCAATAGACGACTGCAGCTCACAGTTGGAAACAGTGATTCATTTTAGTGACCATCACAAACAGCCTCAGTCTGACTTCTGAACCCGGGGTCTCGGACGGCAGAGGTGGTCTCCCATGAGCTCGCTGTGCCTGGGATGTGATGGATGGTGAACCGGTGGGCCCTAAGTAAGCAAGCTCTTCCATTAGTGTCCTTCAGCCTCGAGGACTCCAGGGCGAACTCGGCTAGGAGTTCAGGGAGTTGAGAGTCCACTTATTGGTGAGTGCTTCCTTTTCCTCTGTGGAAAAACGGACCTCCTGATGATGGAACGGTAATGGCAAATTTGCAGGCTGATTCTTCCGTATAGGAGGAATGTGTCTTCGCACTAGCTTGGTGTCGTTGTGCCCAATTGACTTATCACTAAAAGTGATTTTTAACATCAGTGAGACTTTAAATAAATGGGACTGAATCACAGAATTAATGAATCGATGACACTGTCTCCTTTGACCTGACCTCCACTGACTACACGCACTTTCAGAGACTGTTGTCCAAACAAATATTGTTCTATTTGCTTTACTACATTTTTCCATGCTGACCACTGTCCACTCCATATTTAGATTGCATTGCATAAAAATATAAATGACGCTACCAATTATATACAAAAAAGTTTGTTATTTGAACTTGAATTGCTTCCACAATAAAGTGTCAGGCCCATCTGCGCCATCGTTCTACTGCAGAACGTGGCTCTGTTCATTCAGTTCCTTAATTGCCAGCAGACTTTCTCCGGGAGGAAACAATCACCTACCCTTACAATGGGAATGAACTGGCTTTGTGGTTTTTAAAAAGAGAAAATTCAACTCTTTCATACTTTTTAAATACTAATTCCTTTAGCCTGATGCGTTTATCTAATCCTTAAACATGTGCGTCGCAGACTGGACATCCTCAATTATTTATACACATCAGTCCCTTGGGAATCTTAGAAGATGGTTTATGGCATGGATTAGTGCAAGTGGGATTGGGAAAGTAATTTATCAGATGACTTACTTTCTCTTATAAATATTGTATATGTTGTACTAATGTAACTTTCAGAGGGAGCTGCTAAATACAGTTGAAAGAAATATAATTTCTGCACATGTTTGTTACTGGGCATTTGTGATCACTGTAATGACAGAATGTTGACTTGGTCACATAAACACCCGTTTTGTGGTCTGCTTGTTTTTGGGTCCACAAGGATCTCATTTGGCTTTATATGGATAGGTTGAAGGAAGAAGAATGATACGAGCAAATAAACAAGGGGAGAAAAAAATAGCCCGAACCTTTGAAGAGGAGGATCAGACAGACTGTGGGCTAAATCCCACTCAACTGCAGTGATTGTCAGGCTGTCATTAACATTCTTCACTGGAAGGTTTTACAGTTTACAAACTCCTTCATTTTATGAGTTAATGATCAACAAGAAGAATGTGAAGAAATATCAGTGAATGCATGTAATATCAAACAACCTAAGTGGCCATTAGTAATATTTTAATGCACCAGGTAAGAAAAAAAAAGTTCAGCGCATCAGCAAGACCAGTGCCGGCCTCAGCTTTTCTGGGGACCTGGGAAAGTTATTTGCTTAGGCCCCCATGCAAAGGATAGTGTAAATAAATACTGCAATATCGTGATATCATCCACTGAGTGGCTTGGGTTTGGGTACGGGGGTTTTCCAGACCAACTGCTATTGTCATATGCATAAGATAAACAAAGCAGTTACACCGTACAATAAAAAATGTAGTTGCTGTCTTTAAATTATTATACAAATAAAAGAGAATACTAAATCTTGCTAAATGTGCATATTTACACTGAAAGCACAACCGCAAAGATGCACAGAAAATGTAAAACAAATAGTATGTTGGTTCACGGATTGCCCACATGATCGCCGCCATGTTTAACCAACTCAGACAACTTCTTTTCATTCCCAGTCATAGATCTCAAACTGGATTCACACCACGGGCACCTTACAAAAATCCTCGAGTAGCGTCCGCACTCATTTGAGTGGCAGGCTGGGGGTCGGCACGCTGCGTCACGGTGGTATTTACCCGGCACAGACACACTGACCTTCTCACTGCTTGATAGAAAGAGTGTGTGACATTCAGCTGCATTGACCAGATGATAGAAAAAGTCAGTCGCTTAATGTGGACGGGCAAAAGCAAATGACACCTTGCCATTTCATAGACAAACAGCTATCAGATATTAGAAATGCAGATCGAGTGATAGAACGGAGGAGAGACAGAAGACAGAAAAGAAAAGAGAAGGTGGAGCAGAGGCTGCACGCGGGGTTCATCATGAGGTTTCGCCTGTTGATCACAGTTGCAGTGAGAGGAGCCCCGGGGAGCAGCCGACCTTTGTGTGTGTGAGAACGCGCCCAAGCTGTTTACTGAAAACTAAAGTGTGCACCTGACTTCACTGACCTTTCTTTTAAGGTCCATCCAGTTTGAATGCTCTCCGGCAGCCACAGCGGGAGAGCAGGAGAGATGAGATACAAATGTCATTGAAAACTTTTCAAGGTTACCACGACGGAATATGATTAACAGTAACAAACTGTCCATACTCCTTTTTTATTAGCTTTCTTGGTTATTGACATTGACAATGGCATTAAAGAGTTCAAAATTACAACGGAGACATGAACACTCATTTGGAGTTACTGGTCACTTGTCAAACATCGACATTCACTTGTTTTTTCTTATTAGATCTCCACTAAAAGCCGGTTGGGGAGGAACGCTGAGAACTTACAAATATTATCAAAACCCATTTCCAGTGAGACAATGTTAATATTGGTTTGAAAAAAATATTGAGTAATTAAAACATCGGTTGCACTGGGGAAAGGTGTTCCAGGCTTTCAGACGTGCTGTTACTGGAGTTACGCTCCCCCAGACCCTCAGTAAAGACGAAGGCCTGCAGCAATGGTTGTGTAGGCTGGAAACACGGAACAAGCACTGAGACGTTTGTGACGCATTTGTCAGGAAAGAGGTTTGGAATGTGGATGCCCATCTGAGACAGACTGTATAAGGAGGAACGGGAAGCAAACCAAGACAAACATGGAAGAGGAGTTGCAAACGCAAGTGGGACGGAGAAGTGATTTGGAGTGACAGAAAAGCAGAGGCGATGGGAGAATTAATTATTTTCCAGCCTGCTCCGTTGTATGAGCGATAAGAGAGATCAATACCTCAGCATTAAGACGCCTTGGAATCCCACCTATGTGTGTGAGCGTGCGGTGGTCCCGTCATAGACATGTGATGAGCTGGGAACTGGATAATAAAAGAATGTAATATAACAACTGTATAGAAATTGGGCACAAAGGCAGAAAAAGAAAAGAAAAACTGACTGAAAAGAATGAAAAGACCAAAACACAAGATGAAACAGGGTGAATGTGTTGGAGCTCGAGAGACATACGGGATTTTCTAACAGCAAAGAGGAAAACAATTTTCCCCCAAGTCCACTAATTTGTTAAGTTCGATTTTCCTAATGAGGCAGATGCTTGCTGGTCTGAGTATGCTAATGCAACTTAGTGTCTTCACTCACCCCGGTTCCACCGCCATTAATGAGAATGACACAAGCAGCAAACGCTGTTAGCATCCAGACTCTGGTGGCGATTGGGTTGTCGAGGAGTCAGCGAAGCGAGATGTAAAGAAACACAGGTCAGAGCCGGAGACAAATAGAATTTCCCTTCTGTGCATTACACTTGTCTTTATGATTACATCTGGGACGTGAGGAGAAGTGTTATTACATCCAATCAACCCAAAGACTTTCAGCTCCAAATCCACTGATGCGGCCGAGAAACAGGCCCCACCGTTAAACTCAAGAACGAGCAGCGACGTTTTTTCAAGTGTCTGCAGTAACAACACAAGTCTCAGCGCGTTCCGCTTTTTTACCCAATTGAGACCAAATGAAGCAGCGGTTAGGATGTTTTGGTCTAGAAGGTAGCGATCCATAAGCCGCACAGAGTGAGGGCATGTGCGATACGAAAGGCTATTTCATATTTGTCCTTATCCTGCTTCACACCTGGAAGCGTGTGCAGGGTGACGCTGCTCCTCGGACGTGGATCGGTTCTGACTGGGAACACATGACTCACCAAAATCTGTGCCAGTGTGAGCAGAGTAAATGGGACTCATCCGCATGCAGCACTGTAGCAAGGTTTGTAGTTTTAAGATCACACTGACACCATTGCCTTTATATTTTTCCCCATTATTAATACAAGTAATAAGGCAGAACAGTAGCAATGAGGGGAAATGATGATCAATGATAATCATAACTATAAGGCAATGCCGCACAACTACAGGACAGACTGACTCAGCAGACACTGATACAGTTTATAGCCCAATTTTGCCAACATTAGTTATTAAACTTTAAAATCCGCTAGTAATCTTAACTTAGATGTTTTTTGTTAACTTTACTCAGTTTTCAAAAAATGCACATCTTACTAGTTTTAATCAAGTGAGAGGTAATGGGGGGGTGAAAAAAATACTCTTTACTCGTTTTCGAGTGAATTCACAAAAGGGTGCTTAATCTGAAAACCTTTAGGAAGGTATTCATAAGTTGTATATTAATAGGGTCAAAGCGTCCTGTTGCAATTCATAAACTCAGTGATGCTAAGTACAGATGGAGGATTACATCTTGAAAGTGCATTGACACAAGTAAAATATATTTTGTGTTTATGCTGCACAGTGTGGAGATCATTTTACATCATGTAGGACTGATCTGAGATAAATGAAAAAAGACGTAAGGGCCTGAAGGGTTGGGATCCATCTACCCTAGTAGTATAATATATAATACCATGATATTAATTTAGAGTGTAGCATGGTTAAATTAGTAATGCACCTTCGTTCATTTTGGGAGGAGGGTCGTGGTCAACCACGACCGAAGACGATGTGGCCAAAGTGGAAAGTCCTGCATGACATAAGTTTGGAATTTCTGACGTGACACACGTAATCCTGACTTGACATTTTTAAGGCGGCGAGTTTGTCTGTTTACAGCAAGTAAATCAGGCTGTTGTCAAAGGGACGTTAACTTCGATGTTGACAGTTGTAGGAGATGTCATGTTAGTCGGCCCAACTTAAATAAGTGTGTGATTTGAAAGACAGCAGTGCACTCAACTCCATCAGACTTTGTTTGAGTTGATAATTCTGAGTTAAGAGTTCACCATATGTACATTTTAAGTAGTTGTTGTAGTTGTGTAAACTAAATTGTAAATGTACTACATTTAATAAGCGTTTGTAAGTACAATTTCTATTTCAGCTTGGATGCTTTTTTTCAAGTGAGTCCAACTAATCGGAATTTACAGTGTATATCAGCCACCAGAAGTGAAAAACCTCCTGAGTGGAATCCACTGGGTACATTTGCATTTCACTGCAAATGGTTTCAACTTTTAATTTGTGAGGTAGTTTGTGATATTTCCCATTTTAAAGCAACATAACAACACTTTAAGTTATGGCAATGTATTCCTGCATTGGTCCGATCTTATGATTGTCACTTGCTTTGTTTTTTAAAGCTCTGCAGCTTTAGAGACTTTATATAAAGTGTCTTTAAAATGAACATAAAAACGAACATTTTAAATTAACGTTTATCAGCCGTCACTTACTTTTATTAGTGGTCCAGAACATTTTATAGCATTTTTCATATTGAGAAGCAGGATTAATTTTTGTCAGTTATTAAACAGAAAACTGATTCTGTTTTGAGCCGGTTTTAATGTGAATCCGCAGCAGACAGCTTCATCACATCTGCTAACGTGCGACAGTCAGACCCTCAACATGTGGGACTGGGAGACCACTGGACCCGTGAAGGAGTTGCACGGTCTGGTCTGTGGGGTTGGATCCATCCCAGACCACCTGGTGCAAGTGGTTTGAGTGACTGGACCACAGTCTGTCTTGGTGCTCATCCACATTTGCATTTGGCATCATTAACAACTGATGATCGCGTGATCGTGGTTTTAGTCTCAGGTGTTTGTGATGATTTTTTATTACTGTTCACAGCCGCAGCCTGAGTAGGACAATGTTTGTTGGGATCTATCACCAGTTTGCTGTGTTGGTCTGTACAACTCCACTGTGCCACACAGCAAAACATCATTTTCTCATTTTTAAGGGTCTTCATCCTACAAGACAATGTCCTAAAACTTTTAAACAAATTTTAAAATGTGGTTAAAACATTAACATTGCACCGCTGGTCCCCTGACAGGTTGAGGTACACCGACCTTGCCAAAGTTGGAGCTTAATACATTTAAATTAATCCCAGAGTGCCCATCCAGCCGTGCCCAATGCGTCTTTGTCCCTGTCAGCCTCTGGGCTCGAAAACGGAGGTCAGAGACAAATAGGACGGGGTCCTTGGCAAGAGATGTGATGGCAGGTGCAGAGGGCAGTTCTTAACTTTGCTCGCTCTGCCATGAGATTGTGAATATTCCACGGACATCTTTGCTCTTCAACTTCTATATTATGAGATCCGCACACGGGGCCCAATTAGCAGGAATGTGAGAGACGGCAGAATGAGCAGTTGCATTGTAAATGTCACCTGTCGAACAAGGAATGAGCTTGCTCAATCAAAATGCCTGCAGAAATGTGTTTTGACTGAAGTTAGCCTCAGTGCCAACAGCTGCTCTGCACGGAAAGAAGAAACCACAAGGGGCATATTCCATCACTCTCGGAGTTTTGGCAGATGCACACCGTTAGATATCTTGAACTGATTATGTCCCTGAAGGGAGTTGCTGCAAGAAAACAGATATACTCAAATAAGCCACAGCTATTGTGCACATTACTGAGGGAGAATCATTGCTTTAATGGCTTTCTACGCTTTTCTCAAGGACAATCGTTTGGTCTCAACATCGGCAGGGACACAACAGAGACTCCGTCCCTCCATGCCCGTCTTTTTCATGTTAAATCAAGATGGCCACTGGCAGTGTAATAGTGTAGTACTTTAGAGATTTAATGTGTTTCACCTGGAATGAATTAAAACTTTTATTTTCTGCCGACCCCCCATAGCCATTGACATTTTGGTGCAACTTAGATCTAGAAATGACTGAAAATGAGGAAGCACAGTTTTTAAAATATGCCTCCATCAGGTCTAGGTTTTCCTCTGTGCAAACCCTTTGTGATAAAAAACAAAAAATGTTTGTCTAGAACACGTGGTCGAATCTCCTCACCTGTCCAACCTGCTTCAAACTACAATACTGTCAAGTTTCATGGGATTTTTAGTCTCCCTGCGCTTCAAAAGTTAAAACGTCTTAAGCTGAGGGATGAAAGGTCGCACTGCTCAGTAGACCTTTAGTTAAAACATCAGCGTCAAAACCCCACAGGACAAAACAAAACATTTCACGGAATATTGAGATAACTCAAAACTGCTTCCCCACAGTAAATTCTTTTTTTAAACTGGAAAAACTCGACCTGAAACAAACCAGCTCCACGGGGTTAATTACCATAAGAATGCAGCTCGTAGCCTTTTAGCATTCCGACCACCGTAACTCCAGCAGTGCGTTTGCTGGATTGAGGCCCACACCTTCCCTGACTCCACAGTCGGCCTCAGAGCACGTCATGCTGCAGCCGTCATACGTGATGTCATGAAAGGACTGATTGCATGTGCCCGTTGCGTCGTCAACTCTAACATTTGCCTCACACTGGACTCGAATGCTGAGAGGCTTGTGTACCACCCCAAGAACTTATGGTGGTCTAAAAACTCCTAGATGTTGCAAAGTAAGATGAGGACAGTTCCAGCTTTCACGTTTTCAGACAGAGATGGATTTCTTACTAGGTCTAGATTCAAAGATGAAACGTAACCATGACACTATGAATCGGACTCATGTAATTTACCGGCACACTAACGACTAATTAGTCATCGTTTTCAGGAATCTTCTTAAGAGCTTGTTAATAATTTTCTTCTGTTTCTCTGTCGAGTTTGCTTTTTTCAATTAAAAGAAATGATGAACTTTAATTCACCAAACCGTCCCTCGCCTGATATCCTCTGATGGCTCCTAATGGACATCTAACCCGGTTTATGCTGGACATTCCTCCTCTGTCCTAATAATAACCTCCATTAGATCATAGCTACAGGTTCGGCTCCGTCTGCTCTCCACCATTTTTAAGATGTTTGAATAATGAACTTAACCTTTGGCTCTCTCACTCCACAGTCCCATCACTTCCCTTCATTCTCAGCCATCCTCTTTCCGTCCCTGCCAATCTGTGCTTTGTCCTTGGCTGTGTCAAACGCATCCAGCTGTCTGTCTGTCTGTCTGTCTGTCTGTTGGGAGACACGGAATGACACATTTATTGTCGTGTGCCTCTGCCATGTCTAATCTTCTGTTCTCTGCTTTAATCAATGCGCTTATTGGCTCCTGACTCTTCTTGATTGACAGTAATTATATTTCATGCCAAATTTGAGTTAGCGAATCCATAACCCTGACATAACTCTTCAGTCCATAATGGCTCTGCCCACTTCCCATTTGAATTATTATTTTTTTTTATTCTCAAGAGCTCTGCAGCATTACCTCCAAAGTCATTTACAAATCGTTATTCTCCCTGTGACGCACGTCCTGATTATTCATATTCACCTCAAATTTGAAATGGAAACAGCGGCACAGTTAGTTATTATAAGTGTGCGCGCCATAGCCCCGCGTTTTTAATGTTCCCATTAATTATCTGCTGAATACCATTTTTACTCCCGATAAGAGAAGGCAAACGGTCTCCACAGCAGCGTCCCGCTCTGATAAGGGGCCCCCAGTGCGGAGGGAGGGACAGGACGCGCGTCTGGGGACGGCTGCGCCTCCCCTCTCTTCTCCACAGACGCGCTGCGCGCAATTCCTGCTCTGCGCGCCCGAGCCCGCAGCTCTCCGCGCCGCGTCCCACTGCCGTCGGCCCGGCGTGACGAGCCCACGGCGGACTGAAGGAACAGCGCGAACTTTCGGACGATCCCCGGCACCGCGGAGGGACCGAGTGCGGGCACCCGACGCCAGAGGAATGCGGAGCTGGAGCCTTCGTCAGCGGTGAGTGTTGAAATGCGCTGATCGTCCCGCTCCCTGTGCGCACAAGTGGCCGTTTGTGTGCGTGGGCGATCAGGGAAATGAAGTTTGGAGCGTAAGTGCATGCACGGCTGCTTTTGACTGCGCACGCCACTTCGCTGGAAACGTTCTACCGCATGTATAAATAGATCGCCGGCGCTTTTTCGCATGTGTCAGGCTGGAAATGTCACAAACAGCCGGTAGAAGGTGAAAACATGCAGCGTCTCTCATGTGTCCGTGTCTCTCCCGCAGTGACAGCACCTGCCTCTGCCCCTGACGCCATGACCGCCGACTTGAACTTGACCTCCCTGCTCAATGTGACCGACCTCCACAATCACACCAGAGGATGTTCCCTCACCAAGACCGGGTTCCAGTTCTACTACCTGCCCACAGTTTACATCATGGTCTTCATCACGGGGCTGGTGGGCAACAGTCTGGCCATTTGGATGTTTGTGTGCCACATGAGACCTTGGAGCGGCATCTCTGTCTACATGTTCAACCTGGCTCTGGCGGACTTCTGCTACGTCCTCTCCCTGCCCTTCCTCATCTTCTACTACTTCAACAAAACTGACTGGATATTCGGGGATGTGCTGTGTCGGCTGCAGCGGTTCATATTCCACGTGAACCTTTACGGGAGCATCCTGTTTCTGACCTGCATCAGTGCTCACAGGTACACCGGCGTGGTGCACCCGCTCAAGTCTCTGGGTCGGCTGAAGAAGAAAAACGCCGTCATCACCAGCGCCTTGGTGTGGGTGGTGGTGATAATAGGCATCTCGCCCATCCTTTATTACTCTAGGACCGGCTTGAAGCGTAATGCCACCATTTGTTATGACACCACCACCGAGGACGAGTTACCGGGTTATTTCATCTACAGCATGACTTTGACTGTGTTTGGGTTCTGCATCCCCTTTATTATCATATTTTGTTGCTACGGCATGATTGTCAAAGCCTTAATCTGCAACGACATGAACAACGCTCCGCTGCGGCAGAAATCCATCCACCTAGTCATCATAGTGCTCGCCGTCTTTGCCGTCTCCTACCTGCCCTTCCACGTCATGAAGAACCTCAACATGAGGGCCAGGCTGTACTTCCAGAGCCCCGACATGTGCGAGTTTAACAACCGCGTCTACGCCACGTACCAAGTGACGCGGGGGCTGGCCAGCCTCAACAGCTGCGTGGATCCTATCCTTTACTTCTTGGCTGGAGACACCTTCAGGAGGAAGCTGTCCCGGGCCACTAAAAAGCCGTCCAGGAAGGGGGACAATGTCCTTCAGTCCAAAAGCGAGGAGACGGCGCTCAACAGCCTGGCTGAGTATGTGGAGAATGGGGAACGGAGGCTGTGACGGGGCACCGCTGCGTTGCCTAGTCACGGGGTTGGATCTTTATTAGCTTTGGAAACCACAATGCACTTAGTATTTAATAAATAAATGCAGTGTGTGCGGACTGAAGGCTGCTTGTACTGGATGACACACAGTCCATCTAACCCCGTGATCACCTTTGCTCACTCGCAGCCCTTTGATGTTGATAAGCTGTTTTACTGTATCCTCACATGCGTGTATCGTCCTCCTGTTGACTAGGTTGTTTACACCTTGGATAAAATGAGCATTATGATCAGGAAAGCTGAGGGACGTAGGATTCTCTACAAGTAATAATGTGCCGTGGAGGATAAATTGGCCTGAGGATGGATAGTATCGGCCGCCGCACTGATCTTTAATCAATAGCTATTAGGCAGGTGAGAGCTGGTGGTTACGGAAGTGCAGCGGGGACGGTTTTTAGAGGAAAAGCCGAACGCACTGAACCTGTGATCGCTGCGTGGATGTGAAGTGCACACGTCATAACACGGTATGACCGGCGGCTCTCTGCTCGGAGGGCTGCGCGTCGCTCCCTCCATTACTGACCGGGATGTGGCCGAGCAGCTTTCCCTCTGTGACAGCTCTGGGCTTTCTCTCTGCAAAGCCTTCCTTCCTCTCCTTGTTAACCTGCCGCCTCCTATGTAAAAAAAAAAAGAAGAACCGAGAAGACAAAACTTGCAGTATTCGTTGGGTGTCCAAAACTACAATCATTTTCGTTGTGTACTGTACAGAATGTCGTGACGTGCCAGATCTGCTGTTAACTGTTTTGTGCCACTAACCCCGACCTTTAGCGCATGAGCCCAGCGTCGTACAGCACGCGTGAAACACTGACCTGCCACAGCAGCTTCCAATGACTCGAGTGACTGTTGCGTCATCGCTAATAACGGCCTATAAACGAGCCGAGCTGACACACGCACTCAATCACCTGCTTCGTGACTCCAGCAACACACTGAACATATTGAAGAGTTGTTTGTATGAGATACCTCAAAGTCATTTCTGCACTGTGTCTTTGTTTTGCCTGATAATCTTTTCGGTTTTTGTATCTGTGTTGTAAACATGAGTCCGGAGCTCATTGTGTATATATATTTTACCCTCGACTAGACGTAAGTGTTTGATGTCTGTACTAATGGATTTTTAACCTAATCTGTGATGTGGTCTGCTGTTGTCAAGAAGGGAAGTGAACCACCTATACGAGATGTTTGGGGCCACGTGTATTCGTGGACGGATTATGAGAAAATGGGCCTCTGGACACATGCGGACCCCAGCCCCTTCTACACAGGACCCTAAAACAGAAGGAGACAAAAAACAAACGTAGATGAGGCCATGCATCATGTGAAGTCACTCTTTGTTTCGTATGGATATTTTTGTTAATGTTTATTGTGTTTTTTTTTTGTTCAACACATTTTATGTTCATTTTTAAAATCAGTCTTTTTTTTGCCATTTTCACACTTTTTTTGGTCTTTTTTTTTGTTTTCATTGAAATACTTTAATAACTTTGTGATGCTCTGGCCCTTGGATCTCTGGGGCTTCTGATCCTCTGTCCCGGAGGCCCATTCAATAATCCGTCCATGCATGTATCTTTGTCAATAAATTTTTTTATATTTAAAACACAGTGTAATAATATGCACATAATTCTTTGAAGATGATGGGTAAAGTGTGTGATTTATAGCATGTTTGTATCACCTTTATGCTCTGAGAGGACAAACCTTGTTAGTTTTGGAGACATTCGTGCAGAGTTGTGTCCTCTCACCGTCCCACCTCCTCCCCCACGATGCTGAGAGTTTCTTCTTCTATGCAGCCTAGAGGAAGTTAGACGACGAGTTAGGAATAAAGAGTGGCACCTTTTTCTTCTGGCTTATTCCAAGACAGCTTTTGTGTCCATCACAATAGTGCCGGGTTATTGATGTAGACAGGGGTGCGAGGCAGTCGCCAGGACTCCAGGCTGAGCCTTGTAATGGGCACAGGAAGCTGACCAACCGGCATCCTCCAAACAGGGCCCATGAATGCAAACGGCTTTTGATTTCTTGGCTTTGAGGTGAAAATATCTGCCACTGCCTGTGTGTGTGTGTGTGTGTGTGTGTGTGTGTGTGTGTGTGTGTGTGTGTGTGTGTGTCTGAGAGCCTGAAGGCAAAGGAGACCTTATTCAAGTAGGTGGCTGTTTTAGTTTCTGTTTGTTGGTTACTGCTTGTTGTCTCATTGTTCAAAGCAGCCACTGTGACACGCATATGGACCGCAGACATATTAACACATGCCGCATGTATAAATGTTTATTTGTGCAATCCTCCGTGCTCTGTGTACACACGAAATGATGAAAGGACGGTGCGATTCATCCGGAGCCAGTGTCAGTGCTTTTGAGCCTGAGTGTCGAATCTTGACTTGCAGAACGTCGGGCTGCCTGCCAGCCTCTCCTCCCTCCCTTCTCAGCCACCTTTCACCTTTTTGTTTCTCACACACTCCTTCTTTTTATTCTGAGTCAAGAATAAGGAGAGGTTGTTCTCGACTGCATTTCACCACCTTCAGGGGAATATTATTTGAATAAAGGAGAACAGGCAGTTTGGTAACACAGGAAAACAGCACAAAGAGTCCAGGGTGAAAAGCAAAGACATTTGTGGGGGGAAAGGCTTGTGTGTGTGTTGGTGGCTGGGGAGGAGGAGGGACCAGGGATAATCACTGTCAGGACAGCTGAAGTAAAACACTGAGCTTTGTTCTTGGGAATTTAGAGCAGGAGCTGGCACAGCCACATCCATCACAGGAGGACATGTATGCTCGAGCCAAAAACTACTGTTGATCACACACAAACCAAACGTATTGAAAGTGTCGGCGTGTGGCCCTCGGTGAGTAAGCCGTGACACAAACACGGGACGGCGTGATCACTGTGATGTGGTGAAATTGCAAACTCTAGTGAATCCAGTGACACCATGTGACCACGCTGCAAAAACCGCATAAGCCAACATAAAGTCTAATGTAATGTTCGCACATTGTTGCTGGATTATAAGTGAGCCTTGTAATAACTTGAAGCCTCCTAATAGATTGTTATACATGACTGACCTCATAATAAATGCAATAAAAATGTGCGTGATGCTTTTTGCAATGCACCACACATGCAGGAAACCAGTTTACACTATTAAGGTTTGTTTGAAGCCTCGAGAGCCATTAATGAGGCGTCCTGTACCTGTTTGTGCACAACACCGCCGTTTTTCAAACGAAGTCACACAACCAGTTATGTATTTTCCAACCATAGCAGTTAAGTAAACGTGTTTAAATATTTTCCACACCGGCTCCCGCTTACAACACAGGTTTACTTGCTCCAATCAGGCATCAGCCCAGCACCGAGCCCTACATCACGGAACACGTATGGAGCATTGCTGAACTTATTGTGGGAGTGTCACCCTGAACTGGGCTAAAACCAACAGCACCAACAACAGCACACAAACCGAGTGTTGCGCTGGTCAGGTAGGGATGACTCACACCTCTCTGACTGACAACGCGGATTCGGGCCACTGAAGCGTGACCAAATGCAAAGAAGTGTGTCCATGTACAGTAATTGTGTGTGTGTGTGTGTCTGTGGAATTAAAAGTCACAGATAAGATTGATACTGTAGGTTTGGTGAAAGAAGTGTGTGTGTGTGTCCATAATCTAGAATGTGTTTACAATCAAACCTGTCCTCCTAGTTTTTGGTCTGTGCATGTTTATAGAGGATGTGTGTTGGCATGTACTGTACGTTAAGCATTTCTGTCTGTCAGCAGGAAGAATCCAGACGTGATCTTAACCTATTTGAAGTTGGCGTTGGTGCATTCAAGTGCACTTGAATTTTCTGGACATCGTTAACCCTAGTTATCGGTCGGTAGATGCTGACATTATTCATCTCAACAGAACACGGTGATGGAAATAAGACGGAGTATTTAAGGTTATGAAAAGCCCCTGGTCAAAGCCAAAGGTCAAAATCTAACCATTTGTTCACAGTCTGTGATGTTTGCTTGCAGACAGGTGCCGCTCTTTTCCGATGGTGAAACAACCTCACTGTGGAAGGGCGCCACTTCCTCGTCAGATTAACCATCGGAAATTGAACAGGTGTTGTTCTGCTTTCACTTTCTCACCCTTTCTCACTTTGACACTGAGCTGTAGTTACAGAATTCCTCTTGTGCGTTGGAATCGTCTGTTGCACATACAAGTCTGTCAGGTCTGCTCACTCCCTGCATGCTCTTAAATGCTGACTGGACAGAATTAGGGTTAGGTTGTTCGCTGTTCTCACCTGTTCAGACTTTATTGTCCGAACTTTGTTAGAGTGAATTAAGCATTTCAGCAAGTCTTGCACCTCATTGGAGAGTGTGGTGTAAAGAGATATGATGACTTACTTACATTAATACAATGCAAGGCACCAACTGAATGTTTGAACCGTTTACCGGAGGCCGTGTTATAAACAGGCATTATGTGTTTTTGACTAAATTAATTAATAACAGACTGACGCCCTGAGTTGCTCTTTGCATTTTTGCTGCAAGAACGTGTTTGTTTTAATGGTGACAAAAACTTCGGGATTTCCCTTTAATTTCTAAGCGACAGACTGTTGCCTGAAACAATTGTGTCCGACTATATTTTTTCACCATTGGCTTTTTTTGTCTAATGGAACCATTTATGGGAAAAAATATATATTTTTGTAGTTTTTCCTACTGATTTTAGTTTGTTTTTAGCAGCGATTAATTTTATTTAAGTGTTTCATTTTCTATTTGTAAAAGGTTAAAAGCCATTAATTTGTATGTTAATAACCCGTTAGAGGCATCGCTGCTTAAGGCTCAAAATCTAGTTTGTTGTTGTTGTCAATCTGCTTCCAAACACAACAGGGACACAGAATGACTGATGGCCCATTGAAAGCAGCAGTGGCCTGGGGGAGTTGGGCTTATATAGTAAGAGCTGTTTGAAATGAGACTGTGATCAGTGTCTTTGAGGCGATATGAAATATCTCCAACGCCACTGGCCTCCCCTGACTGCATGAAATGACCTAACGTTCATTATGTTGTCAGACAAATAGTTTGGGCATTACATCAAAATGTGAGCCTTGACCAAACACATGCATGAACAATTCAAAGCTAAACAAACACTTTTCTTGATCTGGTAACGAAGAGATGGTTACTGCGGGATCACGCTTATGTCATGGACGGCTGCCAATAACAATATTAATACACTGGGATTGTATAGAAGGTGTTGAAGGATTAGATGGGACTGGAAGAAGAAGCGGGAGCGGGCGTGTGAGACTGAACATATTTTGGCTGTCATAAGGTTTATGATCGATATCTCGGCAGCCACTCCCGTCTGGCTTCTAGTGGATTTTTTTTCTGCGGGTTGACAATGTCATCGATCAGCTTGAAGGATCAACTCACTGGCTGATATTAATAAACCTGCATCTTTGTGTTTGTTACAGTGGGGTCACGGCAGCTTAACATGGACCAAGACATCTGAAAGTCTAAACGTTAAAATGATTTCTGCCTGTACAGTAGGTTTACCTGTCGCAGGATGCAGTTTTACAGGGTGCACACATCTGTGCAACAAGAGCATTGTCAGACACGATGTTCTTCTGATAAAAGATGTATAAGACAGGAAATGAGGGGGAACTCGGGTTAAATAAAGCACTACTCACGGCTTTGAAGAAGACAAGATAAGGCGAGGTGAGAGTAGAAGAATCAGAAAACAAAGGCTTGCTTAATGTAGCAGTTAAGGCTAATTACATCAATAAGAGCACAGGCTCCTACATGTCGTGCTGCTCTGGTCTTCAGCTCATATCGTCTCTTTATTGTCTAATGTCTGCTGCTCTTTCCTCTAGACTGAAATGCGATGATTCCCAAAGCCCAAATACACGTGGAATTCATGGTGCAATATAAAGAAAAAAGGGTCAAACATTAATCCAAAAGCAAATACTCTCAACAATATTCCAAAAATGCATTTAGTTTAATCATAAAATAAAAAACCCTGCGAATTAAGTCGGAATGAAGATTATGCCAAGGGTCTTACTTGCAGACCATGCTGTGATTGTAACTAAAAAGACATTTTTCAGCTCTTCTCCGCCTGCAGCTTGTCTGCAAGTCGTGAAACCACTGCAAAGGATGATGAGCTATGCTCTCCGCTGAGAGTCCAATGCTTTTATTAGTTGGCAACCCGTCAGTCTGCCTGCTGCCCCGCTGCAGGCGGCATGATAAATCTCTTAAGACCAAAGTTTATGTACTGGCACATTACATCCACTGCTGAGCATTCAGTGTGTCCGTGTGTGTGTTGTGGAGAGTGGGAATGTTGTCGTGTATATAAAAAGGAAGGGCTTTGCACCGTGCCGAGTGTGGGTATATTTACATGTACAGAAGAGGAATAAAAGAAATATTAAACAAATGTACTGTAACCATATACAATATGTCATGTAGGTAAGAAGCAGAGTCACGATCCCGACTGTGGGTGCTGGGAATAACATGTAAGGCTCAGTATCTGTACCTGTGTTATAACTTACAGGAGGAATTATTTCTGTTTACATCTGTCTGGAACGGTGTACGTGAAGCCAGTACACCGATATTTATCTTAAAGCTTTATTACTGTCTTAAAGTTTCCAAATGGTCAAGTATCCACCGCTTGTCTTACTAATGGATGGAGGAAAAGTGCGCCCGATGTTTTGTGCTGCCCCATTCATTTCTGTGTAAGCTGTTTACTTCACTCAACTCTATGTCCAGTAAAGGGTTGTTATTGTAAACTAAAACAAAAACATATAAAATGATTCATGAGGGTTATAATAAAATAATAAACTTGAGAAACAAACTGCCATTATCATTCTGTGTGTTCCTTTCACTTTCCTTTCACGTTCCATTCACGCCCTGGTCAGCAGTCAGTCTGTGTAGAGTTTGTGCGTTCTCCTCTGGTTTCCTCCCACGGTCCAAAGACATGCATGTTGGAATAATTTGCGATGCTACTGTGGCCCTGGAGGTGTCCAAAAACTCAAGGATCTCTCTGAAATTACTCAAGCATTTCTCTGTGAAGAGGAGAAGCTTGCAGAAGAACAACCACAGACCAGGCCTGTGTGGTAGAGTGGGCAGACAGACTAAGGTTTGGCAAAAAGCACTTTAAGCTTGTCTGATGAAACTAAGAGGAAACTCTTTGGCCTGAAAGCCAAGTGTCATGTCTGGAGGGTCAATACCACTGTGAATCATGGTGGTGGCAGCATGATGCTGTGGGGATGTTTCGGCAGGAACTGGGAGACTCGTCAGGTTCAAGGGAAAGAGCAGCGCTTGATGAAAACCTGATCCAGAGCGCTCTGGACCTCACACTGGGACAACGATGCATCTGTCAACAGGACAAAAAACCTAAGCACAAAAGAGTGGCTACAGGACAACTCTGGACGGGACAACTCTGGACAACAACTGAATGTCCTTGAGTGGCTCGGCCAGAGCCCAGACTTGAACCCAGCTGAACATTTTTGGAGAGAACTGAAAATGGCTGTGCACCTACACTTTTTTCACGTTGTCATAATGTGACATTATTTGTAGAATTTTGAGGAAAATTATCAATTTAAACCATTTTTGAATAAGGCTGTAATGTGGGTGTAGTTAAGTGCTGTGAATACTTTCAGGATGCACTGTACATCTGCAGATGTTTTTGATTTTTGAATAAAAACTTAACCAAAATGATATTTTAATTAATTACTGATGAAGAAACATTTGTAATTGCTAATTGTAAATTAAACATTTTATTAGAGATATATTTTTGTGTTTTTCTCATATTACCATTTCCATAATATTTTAATATAACATGGCCAACATAATTCAAATAACCAATCACGGTATTTCTTCTTATAGTAAGAATTGTGAGTCTGAAACTAATGTATAATGTGTAGACTTTATGTTAAAGTGAAAACACTTTCATCCCACTACTCATTTAAAAGTTCTAATTGAATAAAATTCGGATTTAGCTAAGCATCTCTTCACATACGCTGCATCTCAGCAAATGTACTGAAATATGTTATGTGATATAACATGTACAGATAGGATTCGTTCACCAAGAAAGAAAGCAAACTGCAAAATAAGTTCAAAATCTGTAAGTTTATATTAAAGGTTGCACAAGTATTGAGGTCAAGAGTCCAAGCTGAGCCCTAGATTTTACAGGAAACACAACAGCAAGCAGTTCCCTGAACACAGACTGTATAAGGTTTGCCACTCCAAACTCAAACACCATGAGCGCTGCTTATTACCAAGGGCCAAAAGGGCATGAGAACTCTTATCTTCTCATAAAAGTACACTTGGTGTTTTTGGGTTTGCTGTGCAACACAAACATTTAGAAATTCTCTTTTTATCTTCAAAATCTTAATTGATAGATGTTATTTAGCAACGTCCCCATGTCACACTGTAGGCAATGTGTCTATTTCTGCACATGGAAGATAATCTAAAGGTAATTTCTTAGTTATACATGGAGTGACACATTTGTAATCACTTGGCACAACTGCAACATGCTGGTTCAGAATTTATTGGACAATAAATATGTTGTGTTTCCTGATGCGTCCACATTAGATTGTTTCCATTCCGCTGTGGCTCATGTGGAGTTGCTTTTGTAATTATTGTTCAAATAAACAGGCAAATAAAACCACTTCCTGTGCAGCTTGGCCTTTTCGTGACAGTAACCCGCAGTATCTGCACCACACAGAGGATTTGCTTTGTTACTTCCTGCTGGTCAGGATCAGGAGTCGACTGCTAGTCAAAACGAACATTAAAACATTAAAGGAAGTAAAATAACAAAAAATGTAAGATTGTAAAACTATTACTTAAGGCCTTAAATGTTGCCAAATTCAGCTCTAAATAGTCAGTATGAAAAATGTGGACATGTGTCGATAACTGGTGTTGAACTTTGCCTTTGTACTTTTGATTTAGCAACGTCAAAGTAGTTTTTGATTCATTTCCTCCTTTATTTTGTCACATTTCCTTTTTGCATCTGTTTGCACTGCACATTCCTGCGCATGGACATTGTTACAGTTCAGTGTACCGCTGAACCTCACGCATTGTGCTTCCTGTTCATGGCTTGTGGCTGTAAAAGCTCCACCACAGTCGAAGGTGTGTTATCTGGCCACGAACATGCCCGGCAGGTGACTTTTATTGCCCTATTGGTTTAGGTGTGTTTAAAGTGTAAAATGTACCAAGGGAAGGTCCTGTCATAGCCTATTAACTGTAAAAGAAATCTGTATCAGTTTCTGAGCAAAGACATAGTATCAGTCAGCAAATAATCAAATGTTGTCTCAACACAACACATAAAAATTTTTTTTTATTTTTGCTGCTTCAAGTATTTCTTCTGTGTGTGAGCCACACTTTCTTTAAATTCTACTGGCACCCGCACAAATGCATTTGCAACGAGCTCACACACAACTGCATCGGCACAGTGTACAAATCCATATAAGCGCGGTCCTCCATCAGACCGTCGGCAGCAGAGTGCATCCTCCTGTGAAGAAAAGGCGCTGACAAAACATTTTGCCCGCTGAATCCGTTTGCACTGACACCTGCGCACATGTCCGGACAGAGCGAGTTATTCAAAGACTCAAAACACATAAACATCTTACCCAAAGGGAAATTTGATGAATGAGGAAAATTGTATTTTTTATAAACCACACTTACTTTGCGTTGCCAGTTTCACCTCTGACCTCTTCCTCTCTCAAGCACCTCGCTGACCTTCCGCAGTGATTAGTTGCTCTCTCCTCAAACACCTCCTCTTCCTCTCTCCCTTTTCGTCTCTTTTATTCCTCTTTAGCCTCGTTGGTTGGATTCTTTTATCCTGTGCTGCTTGGCTGCCTCACCCTATTAATCTTTGCTGTGCATTGTGTGTGCGTGTGTGTGTGTGTCACCCTGGGTGTTGATGTCTATGTAGGTTGGAAGTTCCACCAGTGTGTGAGTGTAGCAGCCACTGAATGTCAGCACATGATTAATGGTCCGTGTTGAAAAATGCCAAAACACACAGACAATCGCACCGACCCACACACACACATTTGACTTTGTGCAGGTGTGCTTTTTATATTTTGTCAGGACGGGTTTGTCCGTATGGACAAAAACAGACTCCAGTGCAAGGCTGCGTCTTTCTCATTGGACTGTTAGATAGAGGGAAGTGAAATGGGGATGTATAGAGACTAAAGTGGAAGTGATGTGTTTTAAAGGAGTTATGGATCATTAAAGAGGAATACAATTGTGAAACTACTGTTGCAACAGCTTCATGTGAGGCGGCGACTTCTTAACAGGAGTGTGACAGTTGAGTTGCAGCAAACAGCAGTTACCGGTTGTACCGCTCGTTCAGTTTTTGCACATTTTTAATGTGCTCTTGCTTGTGATCCTCTCTGGGCTGCTCCGTGTGTGTGTATTCATACGGGACTGTATGCGTGTGTCTGTGTCTGTAAGAGGATCCGCTTGTCCTGGATTCCCTGCTAAACTTAGCCAGGTGACTGTGGTCACAGCTGAGTGGTCATCAGGGGGCTTCAGTGAGCCGGACTTGGCTGGGCCGAGGGCTTTTTGTGTGGATGAAGGAAGGAAGACTGAGTACCTGTTGCTGCGGCCTGCTGGTCTCACACCGCATGAACCGACCGATCAAATGAATGAGTATCGATCTGGCCCAGGAAAAAAGGGGTGGGCGGCTACACCGTGAGTCTGAGTCACAGAGGCAGGATGCTAAGGTTGAACAGGCAGCGAGTGGGTTTAAGGTCACATCCACACTAATGCCAGTTTTCTAAGCACGGGAAACTTTTATTGTTGTCATTAAATGCTCAGAACTGGAGCTCTGAGCATCTTTCACCACTTTCACTCCAACCACGCTGTGCACGTGCAACCGAGATGTTTTCGTCTTTCCACTGTTCACAGAAAACAATTTAACAAGCTGCAGGAGGATGAACACATGTGTAAATAATACAATTAATGAAGCTCAACCTCCGTTAAGCTGCTTCAGTTGCAGGGTCGGGCTCACTGTCCCCCATTCATGGGACTGTCATGGGTTTAGTGGGGCACTGGAATAAAACTGGGGACATTATTTCACACGTGCCCTGCAACTCTGAAGCTTGCATGACTTTATCCTGTGAGCTCCGTACTACAAAGTCCCGGTAATGTCTCAGAGAGCAGAGAATTGTCCGGGGAACTTAAAGGCTGCGGAGTGGGTGTGTTGATGTTTTCATCAGACTACTGACAGTTAATTTTTTTTGGACCCACGCTGCTTCCATGTGCTGTAAACCAAACCCTTTATTATGCCATTCCTCCTGACCAGGCTCCACATGCTGAAAACCCATGTGAGACACTTCTGACTCGACAGCGTCCTGCTGTGTGTTGCATGACAAATCGACAACATCTTAAAAGTTCATATGTGAAAATAGCTATTGTTCATAGCTGTATATTAGTGTATATTAAAGCAAAGTGCAGAGATCTTTCTTTTGCTGTGTCTACACTAAAGCATGTCACTAAAACTGTCTACATTTCTACATTTCTACATTTCTACACATATTGTCATATGACTGCAAAGCCATGTAAGCATTACGATGAATGATATCTGTGCCTACACCCAGGAAATACAGTCATGACAGTGAGACATAACAAAGATTTACTGTATCAGGAAAACTCACTGTAACACACATTTGACACAGTTTTTCTTGATGACGCTTTAAAAAATACTAAATTGGGATTGTTTCGGATTAGAAGTCGTAAAACAGATGTGGAAAGGCTAGAAAGTAGAATTTGAGTTAACATTCCTTTGTGTACTATTCAGTTGTTTGCATTTTAGGAAGTAAGATTCACTTTCCTACAATTTGAATTTGATTAAAAAAAAAAGCTCATTGTCATCATGACTCATGTTGTGTCTGTCTGTCTGTGAAACGTTAAACTCACACACAGCTCTCTGCATGCACACAGTGATGAAGTCTCAGACAAATAACTGCACACAGTCACAACGGTAGCTGATCTTCAACAAACAAATTGCTTTTTCATATTAGCGCAGACATGTCGATGTCCTTGATGTCACCCAAACATTTCCTGCATTCGCAGTGAACTGAATTATACAAGGTGAGGAGCCAGTCACTTTATTATGTGTCTGTTTGGAGTCTTGAGTAAAAGCCCAGTGGACCTCAGAGCCTTTCCAATTCCAATTCTTGTTTAGCAGATTGTGTGCGAGTGTGTGGAGTGGGTTAGTGCGCACACACACACACACACACACACTCGCACACACAGATGCACACACCTCCTATTTTAATGGATGAATTGCTCCCATTGTGTTAGCAGCAGCAGTAATTACATTGCTGCTGGGATCCTGCCGTTTCCCTTTGGCCTCAGCACTGAACCGTGGACATCACATTCCCCAGAATGTCGCTCGGTTATGACAAGAATATTCACATCTGCCTGCGAAGATTTTACAAAACTGCTGCAGCCTCCTGAAGCAACCTCGAAGCTGCAAACCTCCAGAGGAACACACTCGCTCAAGGCTGTTGTCATTATTATGAGCCTCACCGAGGAAGGGACAACGTCCGTCTCTTCCCTGGGATGACGGTGGTTGCTGTGACTCTCAACTCTAAACTTTAACCCCCCAGCAGCCAACTGTACGGATCTGGATAGAACTGTATGTATTATTAATGATGGCCAAATTCCACACATGAAAAGCCAGTATTGTGGCCCGGATGAAAGACCCTGTGTCCACTCTCTCTGCCTCTGTCACCCTGCTTCCTTCTATTTACTGCATCTTCTTTCTGTGTTCTGCTCTCTGTCCTGTATTACATCATGTATTCTCTTGTTCTCTGATTTTTGTATTTCACAATTTTGCAATGAGTTCAGTTGAAACGTTACACAGGATGTCACAATGTCAGCAGCTCTATCAGTTTCTCACCAGACTGTTCCAGCTTTGTTGGGGAACATAATGGCATTTCACATTGGACAACAGCCTTTTGTCTTCATCTTTCTGCATTTTGAACAATACTGAATCGGCATCCGGTGACATGTGGACAGAAAATCTTTTCCCTGCATTATATTTAAATGATAGATTGTGAATCTATGTTACATATTGATTGAACAAAACGTGATGTGATAAAAACGACACCGAATGTGTTTGCATCTTTGCATGTTTGTCCTGTAGAAATTCCATGGGTAATTTATTTTTTATGTGTAAAATCAGTGTAAATTGAATGACAATCTGAGCTCAGTGTGAATTTTCTCATCTGAGCTGTGAAAAAACATGCAGCAGCAACAGCTCCTGCCCCAAATCCCAGTGCACTCCTGGGGTTGGATGTAAGCCTGCTGCCCTCAGCTGGGCACAACACTCCACTGCAGACAAAAAAAACTAAAAATTACACATTGACATATGAATGTAGCTCTTCAAACTGTGCTGCTGCTCTATTCCAAGAGGTCTAATATGAAATGTCTCAGAGCTTGAAAATTACAAGACAGCTGTCACTCATCTCAGGTTTATATTTTTGTGACTCTGGAAACAGGAAACATGCTCAGTGATGGGATATCAGTTTAGAGAACAAAATTCATACTAATTCAGATAAACCAACACAGGCTTTCTTCCGCAGGCTCAGTGGTTAAAACCCCAGCTTCTCCATTCCACATGTGCCACTGAGCAGGACACTGAACCCAAGTTTCTCTGGTGTGTGCGTTCATTGCCTGTAAACAGGCTTGGACAAAAGTGCATTTGAAATCACTAACTGTAAATGTTTAGTTCTGCACAATAATCAAATAAATTAAAAATCACAAATTTTCTTTTGGTAAATGATAAATGTTCTGCACTTTTATCCAAAGCACTTTACAATGTTGCTCCTCATTCACCCATTCACACACACTCTCACACACAGAAGACAGCATCTGCCGTGCAAGGAGCTCCCCGGACCCACTGGAGGACACATTTCCACGAGGAACTGGGAGTCAAACCACTGACTGGTGGTCTGTGGGTTGTTGCTTCACCAACTGTGGATTTTGTCAAAATAATGTTTACAAGCAGTGTTCGTGAATCATACGTTTTGAAGCTGTTTAGTTTAGTTTGCATAGAAACATATTTTTCAGAGAAGGAGATTCTAGGACACTACACACTGGGGAGGAGATTCTTTTGTCAAATGGTATTTTCAGTAAGCAGTAAAAAATGTATTTTACGCTTCTTATTTAAGAATTTTTCATATTCCAAAGTGCTGAAATAATTAGAGAACCCTGAGTTGTGGAACAGTGGTGATAACCTTTTGTGAGAGGAACAGACTTTACAGAGGAAGAGGAAGCTCTTTACACACATTAACCTTTCATAGCACTAACTGTGTATAATGAGTAAGACCTGGAAACCCTAATGTGATATATGTATCTTCTACAGTTTACACACAGTCGCGGCTTTATTGTTGTGAATCATAGATGACTATGGAAAACATATTATTCACACTGTGCTCTGATGATTTTGAAATGATGAATGGGCATCTTCCACCATCTGAATAATTCATAAATCAAAGCACAGATGTTGCCACAGAGGACAAGTAGAACTGCCAACTATAAAAAGTCAGAAGGCCTTATAAACAATACGTTCAAACCGAGTGATAAAATGTTGCCACAAGTGTTTTCTTTGTGAAATGACAGCCTAAATCTTGTTGTTTGAAAGACCCCTGAGTCCCCAGGGGACGAAAACATTGGAAGGGACTGATCTGTGTCTTTAATTAGCTCTGTGATCTCATTGACATTTTAATTAGTCTACTGTCACTCTCACAGGACCAGGAGTGAGGATTAAAGACTTGTCACGGAACATCTTATTGTGTTGTTGTGGATTCTCAGCTCTTACAGAATGGATCACACAGGGCCGGTCATTGAGATATTTGAGCCTATTTCAATTAGAGCGTGCAGGGGGATGATATGAGATGAGATGAAAATGGTATTAAGTGAGGGGCAATGAGCCCAGGCCCCTTGGTAGATCTTCGGACAGTCAGAAAGAAAGCTGAGATCAGTGCAAACAAAGCAGAACACTGTGGCCATTCACAGTGATCTGCTGATTCGGTGTCTGTTTTGTTTTGCATCTGACATTGTGGATTAAATATAAATATGTACATGTAAAAATGAGACACTCCACCACACCCTGTCATTAATGCTAGTCCTGTCCAAATGACTAAATGTAAATGTATAACCAAAAGATCCAATTACTGCGTGCATGCATTCATTACATTCACATTTAGTCGTTTGGCTATCGCTTTTATCCAAAGTGACTGACAAATGAGATACAAGTCGAGCTAAAATCTCAAGGAGAAGGAGAAAACATTAAAGCAAAGTGCTATGAGAAGAAGTTTTCAGCAAGTGCAAGAGATAGGATCTTTTTTTTTTATTTAACTGATAAGTGATTCCTAATTCTGCAGTGCTTCTTTTTGCTTCCCCCTTGGTGTCATTACCTGGCCTTCAAGAGATAAACAGCAACTAGTTGTTGAGCACAGTGGAGCACTTAGAAGAATAAAGATTGAAATATTTCTCGCAGGAGAACAGAGAAGATATGAAGAAAATAAAAGCTGGGCTTGAATTTGCAGGACGTTAACATCACTGTAAAAGCCGTTTAATTCAGATTTAAATCAGGACAGACTGGAACACAGTGCATGAATATGAGTTAACCCACCAAACTTTTTTTTATGTCACTGTATCATATGCTCCCCATAAAGTACAACACAGAGGGCAAAATCCACACACAGTCCTCATTCTGTAATACACTGCAATCTAAAGTTCAGCCAAAGCTAATATGAGACATCAGCAGTCTGAAAGTTTCGACCTGAACGTTGCTTTGTGGTCAGAAAATCTCTGATGGGGTTTCACTACATAGTTGCTGAGCTGCAGAGCAGAGACAGAAACGCACCTCAGAGCAAATCCCACTTGTTGTGTGTTCATGACACTATATGCAGACTAGTTAGAGTAAGGCCAGACGCCCTAAACGCCACGGTACCTGTGTGAAAGGCTGCGCCACTCCCCGGCTCTTTGTTTGCTGATGAGAATTCACCTGGGGGCTTTGGCAAACCACTAATTGATAAAGTGACCCGTCTATCTAATTATCAGCGCTCTGTGAAAACAAACTCCGCTCTGACAGGACTGGCTGCTCTTCACATCCACGGGCTGATCGCTCTCACAGACGTGACGATTCACGAGGCCTCAGGTCACATTACCTCTCGCTCCACATGGGGCCGAGTGCTGACTGTCTTCACATAGGCTTTGGGTTGTTGTGTCGTAATTGGATTTGGAGAGGGGGCAGCCTGCGGGGCACTACATGACGAGCCAGTCCACATGATTCACCTATTGTCACCAAAACCCAAACCTTTGGCGAAATCCTTGAAATGTCTCTGTTTTGCACAGCGTGGGCCTCTGTCTCAACATATTAGGTCTTTTTAGGTGAATATTAGGATGGTATTCTGCAGTCGTTGATAATCGAAGTGATACATACTGACTCACAGATTTACTTCTCTATTCACGGGCCTGTGTGACTGTGTGTTTTATCACTCGGTCATGATTTGTGGGTAAATTAAACCTCTATTGATCCAGCAGAGTTTTTCGAGTCGTCCCTTGAGGTGATGAGGTCACGGCTGTGGTTTAATCATCACTGCACTGTTCTGACGGGCACTGATTGAAAACTGTGGTTTCTCAACAGTTGAAAGAGGAAGTAAAGAGGAACTCATACACACCCATATAACACACAAACAGAGAAATGCGATGACGTAAATTATTTATTTTATTAAAAGTTGGTTTAAGGATTAAGCTACACCACAAGCCATTAGTCATACATTACTTCCATATTCCAAATAATATCGAGAACAAACAAATAGTTCAAACCAAGAGAACAAAGTGCTGGCAGCCATTCCTGACATGTCTGCGTGGGGCGCTGATGTTGATCTTCCTGACCTCAGCAGGGAGCCTCAGTGGCACATGTGAGACAACAAGTAGACGAAGGTTCGTCTGATCCTGCACTAGACGAAGAAAACGAAACTGTGACATGAAAGACAAAAAATGTGTCAAATGTTGGGTGATGCGTCACTGGAGTGACTTGAGTCACGCGCTCTTCACCATTCCTGTCCAGTCATTACGATTTACCGAGCTTACTGAACATTAAGCTGCACTGCAGTGATTAAAACCCACACCTTAAGTATGTTTCATTGGAATCTAGAAATCCCCTGAATGTGCTGCTTATCATCTTATAGACTCTGATATTTGATGCCTTTGGAAAACAGACTGAAGCTGCTTATGTAAGCCCACAGCGTTTGGGGCATTAAGCAATGCGCTGACTGCAGACGTTGCAGGAGATAGGCCTTTCCAGTAAGTTGTCAGTGAATGAGTCAAGCCCGAGGACCAGTAATGTCGAAACTGAGGTGTGGCAAGGCTGCGTGGGGACTGAGGGCAGCAGCCGCTGACTGCGCGATAAGAGCCGCACTGCACCTTTAACGGCGCGCCGGAGACGCACGGCTGCGTGACGCGCGACGCAGGCTGCGTGGGCAGGAAGCGGCGCTCACGGCGTCAAGGCAGCAGCGCCGAGCGGGAGCCAGACCGGATGTGCAGGAGCTGGTCGCCAAGCGAAGGAGTCGTGACTTTATAAAAGAGCAACGCGCGCGACGAACGCGCAAACGGCAACACGCGTCGCTCATGTTTTATGAAGCTGTGTGTTTGTTCTGTATTTTATGGACGGTGACACCGGACGTGGCGTGACTTTGGAGGACTGCTTACGTCATTAGGCCTTTATTGTGAAAAGCGAAGCCGGAAGAGAAACGCACAGGCTCCAGTTACCTTGACGCTGCCACAGAGCGCGACGGGCGGACGGTGGCTACTTGAACGGGAACGGCGGAGCTCGTCCAAGAACCGGCTGGACCGTCGTCGGTAACTCAACATGCCTCAATATCAATGGTGCTGAGCGCGGCTCCGAAACCAGCGAATTCACCCGCCGAGCGGCGATAGTCGGCGGCCACGCCCCGTCTCCACCGAGCGGAGCCCCTACAAAAGTGCTGGGAGAGGCTCCGCGGTGAGCGGCTTGAAAGCCAGCAGGGCGGCCAGCGGGCTCACAGCGGAGAGCAAGCACGACCCACGGCTGCTGTGGCAACCATGAGAGAGTACAAAGTGGTGGTTCTCGGCTCCGGAGGGGTCGGCAAGTCCGCACTGACCGTCCAGTTCGTGACCGGCTCGTTCATCGAGAAATACGACCCCACGATAGAGGATTTCTACAGGAAGGAGATCGAGGTGGACTCCTCTCCGTCCGTCCTGGAGATCCTGGACACGGCGGGGACGGAGCAGTTCGCCTCCATGCGAGACCTGTACATCAAGAACGGCCAGGGCTTCATCCTGGTCTACAGCCTGGTGAACCAGCAGAGCTTCCAGGACATCAAGCCGATGCGGGACCAGATCATCCGGGTGAAAAGGTACGAGCGGGTGCCGATGATCCTGGTCGGCAACAAAGTGGACCTGGAGGGGGAGAGGGAGGTGTCGTCCGGGGAAGGCAAGGCGCTGGCGGACGACTGGAACTGCCCGTTCATGGAAACTTCAGCCAAAAACAAAAGCTCGGTGGACGAACTGTTCGCGGAGATCGTGCGACAGATGAACTATGCCTCAACGCCCAATGGCGACGACCAGTGCTGCTCGTCCTGTGTCATTCTTTAAGGGGAGAGGACGCGCAAAGTTCTATTCTTCGCTCGGTTTTAAGTTTGCAATGGTAAGTGTGGCAGCCTGTGAGGGACGCGTCTCCTTTGCCAGCACATGGTAGTCAGCAGCTAAAACACCGGATGTATGTCAGCTCGGCTTCAGTTTAGTTTTATTCCCAGATTTTCATCTCACCTGAGCCCACCACAGGTTGCTGCCGGTGGTCTACAGCGGCTCACTCACAGTCTGTTGTTTTCTCAGCAGATAGGGGAAGTGTGTGACTCATTTGCAGGATTGCACAGACTGAGTTTAGTTGTGGACTTTACAGATCGAGGGTAGAGAGGCATTGGACAACTGCTCAAATGGTATTTTCCAGAGTGGAGTTAACATGACTTGGGAGATTCCCTGGTTCCTGCATGGCCTATATTCAGGGATCAGCAAGTCTGTGTGTGTGTGTGTGTGTGTGTGTGTGTGTGTGTGTGTGAGCCAAGCCCAGAACTGTCCTTAAAGGCAATGCGTGTCACTCTGTTTATTTTTTGAAATCAACAATTGTCCATTTATGACTCATTTTGTTGTATTTCTTGTTCACGACAGTGTGTTGCAGCAAGTGTGTACTGTTGAGCTCTTCTTCATGTCTCACCCTGGCCTTGGAGGAAAATGAAGGGAGGAATGCTGCAGGGGGACCAGAGGAGGAGGAGGGGAGCAACTGAGACAGAGGGAGGGGTCCACTCTTCAGGAATTCTGCTGGGTTGGAGTATCGCTGCTGCACGATCAGTGTCCACCATTGACATCAACACAGTGTCAGATCCAGAGTTTCAGCTAAACCCCCACCCCGAGCCCTTCTTCCTCTTCAGTTCCAACTGTGCTCCCAACTGGAGCTAAACCCCAACGGAAGAGATATGGAGAACAACACTTAGAGACACTCATAAATGGATATTTGTGTATAAGAAGAAGACAGAGAGAATAGAGTATATTTTGTTAAGGAACTGCACAGTCCGGGGCAGATACAGATTTAGGTGATGTCTCTGCCTAACTCACAACACTCCAAATCCCCTTTTTCTTTTTTCCCCCCAAAGTCTGAAGAAACTGACACACCTCTTCTGTCGGTGGAGTAAACGTGATGAGCGCCACTCTTGTGTTTTGTTCAGTTTCTTGTTGTTGTTTTTTTGGTTGTTGTTGTCTTCGTCCCTTCTTAAGCGTGAGAGAGGACCTTAACTGAAGTGACATGGGGACAGTGACCTTGTGTCGAGTGCCTTTCCGAAACAAATCAGCTGTTCAGATTTAGTGCCAACCAACACGTATCACCAAATGAACCGTTCAACATGGCAATCCACAAACTAGTGAACTATTCGCCTGGATAATCTCATAGGGGCGGGGGCTGGGGAAAAGAAGAAAATCTACAGTATGCTTTTTTGTTAATGGTATGGCAGTTTCCTGTATGTTTTCCATTGGCCTTTTTGAAGTTGAAGGTGTTCATTCTGCGATGTCTGCTTCGTCTGGCCCCCATCCTATATCTTGCAATGCACAGTACCGGTACTGGAGCCCCACCTTATTCATGATAACCACACCGAACTGCCAGACTTCTTAAATCAAAAGGAATTATGTTTGTTCTGTTTGTTTTGCTTTATTTTAACAGGAAATGTGATGATGTACTGTTGACAAATCTAACCTGATTGTAAGTTTAATTTCAGACTGGCCTTTTAACAGTGGGCTGTCTGTTTTTAAAAAAAAAAACAAGACTTTTAATACAAATTGCATTTTTTAAAAAAAGAAACCAGGCTGTGTGTTCTTTTTCTTTTTTTTTTGCTGACACTTGTTTCAGTCTATTACCTCAGCGCCCAATTACCAGTTTACTTAACCTAAACAATGTTGTCATGAGAGCTTATCATTGCTTAGCTTGGTATGTTTGAATACACACCGGTATCTGGGTTGTTGTCCACAGTAATACAGTAATTTGAAAAGTAAATGTTTACATGAGTGCATACTCTACTGTAACTCGACATAACCCAAAACCCCAATTTACAAAACTCTTCTTGATTGTTGAGGATGTATGTGGTAGGCCACAGGTTAACAGGAAATAGGAGTACAATAGACTAATACAATGCGTTGTCGAGCTTCATGTTGACAAATTGATTGGGCACCTTTTGTAGGTTTTTGTTTCCCCTCGAACTCCAGACTTTCCGTGTGGTTAACGCTTTTACCGCTGATGCATGTGCAAAATTAAAACTGAAAGAAAACACTAGCGTCTACGCAGCCGATGACAAGTTTTGAAAAAGAGAGGAGTAACTAATTTGTTTGTCTGCTGGTGCTGACGTGACGCTGGTAATTTCCAGGCTCTTGCCACAGTACAGCATCCAAGAATGACAACACAAATTGTGTAAAGATGACCATAAAGAATCTCACAGCTGCATCTCTGATGAACCCAAACTCTTATCCACAAACCAAAATGGACTCAGGATGCAAGGACCCCTGTTTACTCATCATTCCCACATGCAGTCAAACACATGACCCGGCAGTTCTGCTTCAGAGTAAAATCTCTCTCAGCTGTGTGGGTGTGAGTAGTGTTCCGGCCCAAGAGCTTCAGCCCGGGTGCAGTACGTGTGGGTGCAGTGGTGTTTTGTGGAGAGTTATGACTGGCCCGCTCCACTTCTGTTTACCTATGGGGATTACCTGGCCCCAGCTGGCTGGTCTGCTGCACTATGACATCTGGGGAGTGGGGAGGGGTGAGCGACACAGTAAACAAACACAAGGGTCCAGTCTTCCGAGAAAAGATCTGCGCTGTGTTTGAGTCCTACTGTACACTTTGATTTTACGTCTTATGAGTCTGAGCACACGTGTCTGCTTGTCACCCTCCGGCACCGGCTCAGACCCCTGTGCTGGACTGTGTCAGCCTTGGTATCTGTTAGCCAGCATAAGCATTGGTGTCATGTGTATTCTTTGGCTTTGCTTGCATCATGTGACTGTGGGGCACAAGGGGAAAGGTTTCGTGAGGGGGGTGTATTGAAGCATAATTATTCCATCCAACAGGTGTGATCTAATGTAACAGCTGGGAATATATTTTTTACAACTGAGATGTACCAGAATATCTCAAATCCATGCTAAATAACATAAACAGGTTTTCATGTGGATATTTATTACAATTCAGTGTGTCTTACCACTGTTTACTACATTGACACAACTCTTCACGTGGTACTTACAGTCTAAAATTACAGATGTTGCTAGTGTCAGATTATTTTTAGATAGATCATGTCTGTGTGTAAGCAGAAGCACTTTGCACATGTAAACACAGTTTTCTCACTCTAAAGATGAGAAGACAGTTTTGCAGCTTAATGTTCAGTCTCGGTGTTTGGGTCAGGTCCACCTTAAAGCCAAAAGGAGCCATGTTTCCTCTTTTAAGGACTCAAAGCAGATGCGAACGGACCTGCAGTTAAAGTTAAAATAATGACGTTAACCTGGTAGTGGATGAGCGGTGCCCTGATAGGTGAACTTTTTTGCGCAGGTTCAATCTCTTTATGTGGTATAAACATTTGATAATAGAAGAATTTGCCCTTTGGATAGACAAGGGCCAGTTCCTGTTTCATTTGATCACTCTCTAATGAGCGAGAAGGGGAAAGTTTCGCTTCCTGCTGGTTTTTTTTGCAGAGCTCAGCATCCATGTGTGCTTTTCAGTGTGATTTAATTATATTTATTGATGCTTTCTGTTCTGCACTTACTGTATTTTTTTTATAAAAGAAACTTATATAAGGCTATTTTAAGTCCATTGGCTTCATTTGCAGCCAAGAGAGAAATGAGTAGTCTTGAGATTTACAGATGGCCCAGCTTGTCAGTGGATGCTGGTCATGGGAGATGGTCATGTGAAGTGGTTGCTATGGTTAAGCGGGGTTGGGATGTGGTATGGCTGCACAGGGTGGCCTCGTGACCTACGGGAACTCACTCACTGCTGGAATGGTGACTGTAAAAAGAGGAGGGTGTCAGTCTGTTTGATCATCTTTCTCTCAGTCACCGCAAACATATTTCTTTGCTCATGACAGGAAGTGTGAGTTTACTTTTAAAGATCACTTCTACAATGTGAGGAGAAGTGTAAAGGCAGATTTTACTGACTAATAGATTTTTATTTTAACAGCAAAGTGAATGTTAATGTCTTTGTGATTCAAATAAGGATTATTGTGTTGCTGGCTGTACAGATGTGGGATGTCTCTTTTTGTTGCTCTTGGAAGCAGTTGCTCTGACAGGAAGTGTTGCGACAGAGCCAGTGAGAGTGGGTGGTGTGTGTTTGCATTTTTTACATGGGACTTAATCACTATATAGGCTCCTTGTTGAATTACAGGCTTCTCTTTCTCTTCCAGCGTCACCACCACTATTTTTGAGGCTCAGGTTGTGTTCGAGAGTGTGGCTTTGCCTTTTTTTTCCCCGGGAGATGTGCTTCACTCTATTTGTCTGAGGCAGCATACTCTCTGAGATCCGTTTGGCTCCTATCAGCCTTTGTTTGTCTACACTTTTTTTTTTTAATATTGACACATTTCATCATTTGATAAAAACAGTAACATGCATGTGACATTCATTGCCTGTGGTTTTGGTGCAGAGCTTCTCGTTCATTTTATGGTGCGTCTTTGGTCCTGGGCATTACCATAACAACACAGGGATAACCTTTTGCTCCTTGTTTGTCTTAGCCTCGCAGGCTGAATGAGCTTTGTTGCTCTTTCCCTCATTCAGTCACACATGAACACACACACGCACTGCAGTTAACCTACATTGCGCACATTTAAACACACTGCAGTTTGGATTCCTGCAGCATTCCAGCACCAAGACTTTGTCCAGACACAAACGGCGGAGACTTCCTTCACCTCTGCTGTTGCAAGTTCTGCACAGGATTAGACCTGCTTCCTTTTTACCCAGTTATCACTTCATTCATGCATTCTTATCACGCTGCACCTTGGACTGTTCTATCTTGTCGTATGATTGACTCCACAAAGGTAGAGTTTCTGCAGGACGTTACAGCGAATATATTACAGCGGTGTTGGAGCGTGGCTGTGTCTTTGTATACACGCGTGTGCTTGAAGCCGTAAACTGTGTGTATGTCTGTCGGAACAAACACACATAAACACATCAGGGGTTAGCCGAGAGTATGAAATGTCACGGCTGATCAAGCATCAGTTCCTTCATTCAGCTCTATATAAATCAGGGAGTGCCGTTCTCACTCAGAGCTGGCTGTGGCGAGATGGGGAATGCCCTAAAATTCCTATCATTCCTGTCATTCTTTTGACTGTAAGGTCTGAACATGTCTTCAGCCCAAACTGAAAGAGAGAGGGGTGGGGGGTGGAGATAAGGAGCGGTATTTATGATTAATTTCAGGGCCAGTAGTGGAATATCACCAAGACGCTACAACAAACACAAAGGTAGAGAGAGAGACGAGCGGAGATAAAGGACAAAGTAGAGAGTGCAGGGTTTGTCTAAACTGGCCTCCAGACGCCGCCCCTCTGTGTCACAAGATGGATTCCACTGGGAACGCAGTCAAACTGCTCTTTATACCCATCTTTAGATAATCATAGCACAGTTGCTTGGTTCACACCAGAGCTCGATCTGGAAAGAAAAGTAGGCCACAGGAGCCGGTTAGATAGGACTAGTTACTCGCAGCATCCCCTGTGTGGATTAATAGCTTTTGTTCACTTGTGCCAGTGAGGACATGTGATGCTTAAGGACCTGATTTGTAATTGAGCTCAGTTGCAATCAGTGTTTTAATTATGATGGGAAGAAAAAGAATCAGGTCAAAGTGTGTGGAGACGTGACAGATTGATCTTGCTGTATAATTAAATATATAATTAGGATCTTGGCCCGCATGGATACATCTCCAAATTTATAGTGCATTAAGAGCTTCAGTCACTTTGACACCACAGTGTGACCTTCAGTTCTCGGTGACTCAGGCCCTGTGCCACTCACTTTAGCAGGCTTCAGATGTAGCTCCTGAGGTTTGGGTGTGGTTTCGTACTTGAATAGCAGCTCGGCTTTTCTGCCCGAGGCCTTACAAGAAGTGAGCGACCTTACGTTTTATTTCTAGTAGTTTGTTTGTGACAGTGTGATCACAGGCCTTCATGTCGGATGTTTTAGAAATGATGCATTAGATCACGTTTAGGGACAGAAAGATGACATCATTTGGACACGAGCCTGCCATTTGTGTGATTTTGGAGGAGCAAAGATAGAAGGTTTCAAGTTTTGGTTGTGATAATTTACAATATAATAATACCCATCCCTCTTAACCACTGCTAGAGCAGAGTCAGCGGCAGAACAGCAGCTCTCGAAAGTTTCCTCTATGTCTCCAGCTAGTTTCAAACTGGGCTTTGCTACTTTGGGTTGTGCCTTTAAAATAGTTTGGTTTGATCAGTTGGAAATATGCTGATTTGCTAAAAAGACCTGAATTGTGATTTGAATATATTTTGAAATCTCACTTTGAAAAGGATTAAGTAGCATTTAGCAGCAGCATGTTTGGCCGAAACCTAGTTTTGTCATTGGTTCATTTAGATCCGCAGCAGTAACACCTGCCGGTTAGCAGGAGTAAATATTTCTTAATTTCTTTGTGTTTGGATTCTTTGGAACTGGATTCTGTTGTGGAGCTAGTTTTTATTGTAATTAGTATATGCATAATTCTGCACTTTGCAAACATTTATGTTGTGATTAGACTAGGTTTGAAGTTATGGAGACTGGCACGGGGTGGCATTTTGCAGTAAACCAAACCATAGAAAACTTTTCTTCAGAATCAAATGTTTTCACTCTCATATCTTCGGATCACCCAGCTTTCAGTTTCATCTTCCTGCCCTGCTTTTTTTTCCATCCCCCATCTGGTACATCTGTGGTCGAGGGAAAAGGGTTTGTGGCTTCCTCCTCTGGGGCTTGATGCTGGGTCATGTGACTGCCTCCCACCAGCCTGACGTTGCCCTCCTGTCACCACGGCAACTTCAGCATTCTGACTAACATGCCGCGACATCCGTGACCTTACTCCCCCATTTGCAATACCATTTCTTTTTCTCATTCCATCATCCTCCCCCTTCTTTTCTGACTGCTCTCATCATTACTTCATATTTGGGTCATTTTCAGCCGTTTCAGCTGACACTATGTGCAGGGCTAAGAAGTTTTAAGTCAGCTGCCGTGTTAGTGGGATAGGTGTGTTTATTTAGTTATTTGCTCCTGCCTCCTTCCTTCCCCCAGTTATGAGTCCAGATTTATCATCAGCATTTTCTCTGAGGGCAGGTTTATGCAACATCTCTTTTATAACCTGAGAAACCAAGGGGCAAAAAAAGAAGCTTGTGGGTGAGAGCGACTACAGAAAAAACCTGACATTTTCAGGTACAGTGAGATATGTGTGGGTTTAATATCTTATGGCCTTGTTAATGTTTGGATGCGTGTCGTCAATTATAAAGGACATTTAGTGAGGGTGTCTCCCAAAATTACACCCCAACATACTGCATTATTGGGTAATAATGGTCCTAATGGTGCCAAAATGATAGTGCCAGCCTTGTAATATAAAGTAATCGAAGCCCTAATATGATTATTTTAAGAATGTGGAGACTTTTTTCTCATGTGGACTTAGAAGCACATGGATTTTCGCTTAAGTTTGTGAAGCTGCTAACTTTAAAAAACAATGTATAAAATGAAATTTGTAATACGTTTATTTTGCATTCTTCAAATAATATAATTTTTAAACACAACTATCAGCCAAGTACCTCATGTATTTACCTTTCGGAAAGAATTTCCAAATATGGTCGTGGAAGGAAGTGTGTTCCTTCCAGGACAAAGTAGTGCGTGGCACAGCTGATTGTTCACTTAGTTCACTCTGAAATTGCGCATCAGCCCCACCCAGAATACCAATGTATCTGTCTCACATACTAACACACTGCAGCAGGAAGTGAGCGCGGCAGCACCATAAAACACCGTCCTATTACCACACGAATCACACGTGAGTCTCTTTCGTTTTCGGTGAAACCACTGTGATATTCCTGTGCTGAAAAGGTGAGTCTGCACATGTGCAATCACGCCGTGCTCAGTGGCTTCAAATGAAACACACAATCTCCGTGCATTGTGTGTTATCTTAAAAAAACGTAAAAGCTGCCCGAGATGTGACCCTCTAAGTTGGAATAGTCTTTGGGAATTCAGGGAGACTAAGTTCAGGAAACAGCTCATATCCTGTGTGGAGCTGTGGAAGAGGAAGTCTCCTGTGACAGTGGGAATCTCCAGTCTACTGACCCACATTACAGGACTCTGGATCCTGCTGCACCCTTGATACTACCACTATTGTGTTGTAGTCTTAAAGTATATACTTTAAACATAGGGCAGTTAAAATGTTCAGTATCATAATAACATCAGTATTTGTAGAACATGTTGCATGTTGTTATGTAAGCGAGCAGCCTTTTTTTTTCACTATTTTGATTTCTAGAATAGTATTAAAGACAGACCGAATGTGAGCATGTTTGTATGCGATCACGCATATAACACAAAGTATTAATATTTTTTTCAAGATGGTTAGCTCCACTGCTAGCCCTGTAATCGGCTTCTTCTTTCTTCTAAACATATCAAAATCCTTTCACACATGCAGCACACAACAGGGTGATGATCGTCACCTACTAAAATACATGGTTTGATTTACACAGGGGGTGGCTCCTGGTTTGAGCGTGCAGGAGCCAAGACATAACACTAAAAGAACGCTTCAGAAATCACAGTGTTTTGTGTAAAGCACATTAAAACCTACAAACGTCTCCTGCTGCTCCTTAAAGTATGTGAATCTCCAGTTAGACAATTCTTTCTTTCACTCTCATGGGCTCAATCAAACTTTACTGTACATGGACTTTGTACTAATCAACGTTATGGACATTTGGGTGCAGAAGTTTGCATCACTTTATTTTAAAACTGCAAAAAACAATACATTTTATTTGATGAACAAGGTTAAATTTGCATGCCCCTACATGGGAGGGTAACAGGATGCAGACGAAATCCTGAACCTCAGATAATAAGCAAATACAAATGTTATTTCGTTATAAAAAAATTAATTACTGAATGTGCATTAAATAATATGTTGGTAAGAAATATATCTTTGTTAAAATTTTTTACCTTTTCAAAATGGGGATGCATCAAGTTGTTACGTTGAGCTGAAGACATTGGCTCCTCTTTCAAGATATGTTTAAAAGATCCTGTGCATGTTTGAAACCAACTTATTTGGTCTGTGAGTAATTAAAACCACCAGAAATAAAATAGCACATCACTAGCTTTTGGCATCAATTGTGAAATATCATAGCTGTCAGAAATTCACAATAATTCAGACTCTGAATTACAAGTAGGAGACTGGTGTGATGTGGTTTTCCCACTTGGCTGCACGAAATAATGTGACGGGAGTGTGGCATTATTCGCGAGGTCAAAGCCAGTCTCAAAAACCTCAAACCATTCTTGCAATAGTTGACCATTACTGCAAATTATAGTCTGCTAACTTGTCCAATATCTGCCTTTGAAAACTGCATCCAATCCTGCTCACTTCATTCGAAGGTGTTGAAATTACATTTGCAGTCTGTATGGACTGATATGCAAATATCTCGCCGGGATACAGAAAAGAAATGATAACTGAAAAGCGTGTTAACAGGCGGGAGCTGCACATAAATCTGCAGCTCAGAGCTCGTTTCTGCCTTTGGCACCTTGTGCTTGGTTACAAAGTAATTTGCTGATCAATAGTTGTGCTCGAAATCGCTGCCTGGCCGTTGAGTTTTCAGTGTGTCCCGATCGTGCTGCCCGTGGGCTTCACCAAAAGAAATCCCCACCAGGAGAGATGAAATGTATCCCCCATGGAGATCGATTTTTTTTATCATCACATGGGCTGAAATCAAAAGCAGAAGGTGGGAAAAACGTACCGTTCCCTGAGACGACTGCACGCCGACTAACTTAACGTTTAACTGAAACGAGCCGACACAAAGAACTGTGTGATGGTAATGTCCACCACAATATTTGTCACATGTGTCATGTGAGACTGAATGGTGTCAGTTTTGGTGATCAGTGCACTGACAGGAAGGAAGGGTGTTTCCATCTAAGACTTCCTGTCCTGCTTTGTGACTCAGTGTCGCTCCTTATGCTGCTCTTTTCCTTTTCCCTTCACTCTTCTCTTCCTCTCTCCCGTTGTGCATGTCTAATCCTGTCCTCGCTCACATTTTTTGACTTTATTAGCTTTTGTTGGACCATCTGTCTAGGTTTTTGGAACATGTTATCAGCTCCACCACCAGGTGTTTGAGCCGGTTTTTCCGTTCCACACAGAACTGGAAAACCTTGGGAAACATGCTTTTTTGCCAAGACTTTGATGAGAATATTGATATCGCTGCTAAGCTTACTGCCTGCAGCTGATTAGCTTTAGTTTAGCACAAAGACTGGAAACAATCGGCTTGGCTCTGTCCGAAGGTATGACTCCTTCTACCTGACAATTTCCGTGTGGTTCGGTGAAGTTTAGAAGTGCTAGTGGACAGATGTTGGACGGAGCCAGTCTACAAGTGCTTTTCCACCACATGGCACCCTCTTAACTCAACTTGACTCCATTCAGCATTTTTGGTTTTCTGTCAGCTAAAATAGTCGAGAGCACTTCTAACCCTGAATGGTTTTCATTTGGTGTCACCTCCATCGAGGTTCCAAGCTGGCTGAGACAATAAAACACTGCAGACCACTGACTGGTGTCCCTGCCACGGCGGCACTGCGGCCACAACTCAGTGCCAATGTTTTTTTATTTCCCTTTTATTTTATTGTCTTTAAATCTGTGCTCTGAATTTAATAGATCCCAGTGTCTCTTCAGCAGACTGATTTGGACCTTCTTACTATTTACATTATTCATGAGTCCCTACACTGATTGGGTGGAGGTGTGGCCACCACGTTCAACCCCAACCAGTGGGAGCGCGATTTAATGAATTATGCATCTGCCATTAAGCTACGCCTGCAGCTCCATGATGGTGACATTTTGAGAAGTAACAAAAAGAAACAATATTGACATCTGTGCTTGTTTTAAAATTTAATCTTGTTGGACGTATCCAAAGATCATTTCCGACAACGTTCCTTTGTTTGGTCTCAGTGGAAACCCTACAGACGTTATATTCTGCATGAACATGAACAGGGCAAACATAATCCAATGTCCTTATGATTTAAAATGTGATTCATCAGTCCAGGCCACCTTCCTCCATTGCTCCGTGGTCCAGTTCTAAAGCTCACTTGCTTATTGTCGCCTCTTTTGACCGATATACACCACAAACTGCAATCCACCGTGTGTCCTGACACCTTTCATCAGAACCAGCAATGACGTTTTCACCAATACGCGGAGTAGCTCTTATACTTGATCAAACCACACGGGCCAGCCTTCGCTTCCTGCAGGTATCGGTGAGCCTCGGCCATCTATAACCACTTTTGGTTGGTAGGACCCACTTGTCTGGCTATTACAATCTGGCCCTTGTCAAAGCTGCTTAAATCCTCACGCTTGCCCATGTTTTCTGCGTCCAACACAACTTAAGGGATAAAACGTTCACTAGCTCCTATTATATTCCACCTCCATCCATGTACCATTGTAACAAAATGGCTGATCAGTATCTATGTGTTTAACTCCATTCATAACAATATTGATTAATATCAGGGATGTTTGTCATGGAGTGTGCGAATTGTCAGCTGTAATAAGATCCCAGTGTGAACGCGAGCAGGCCTAATCACTGTAGAAACAGTATGTCCACAGCAATCTTAAACAGATCAATAAACATGATGGAACAGATGAATGTGGCTGCGTTGGAGAGGGGGATAGTGCTGACAGATGAGAGGGTGAGACGGAGAGAAGGCAGAGAGCACCGGCATATGAAGGATGAGAGGAGGCCACGCTGCAGGTCTCTCATTCAGGCTAATACCATTAGTGTCACCGCGCGGGCGGATCATATGACACACAGTCATTACTGCTCCTTATTTATTTACCCTGACATACACACTCATAAATTCTGCCATGCCACATATCCCAGAGAGTTCGTTTCCCCACGCAGTCGCCCCCTCTGCAGCCCCACGGTCAGACAAATGGCAACGCACTGCAAACACACAAGCACGTCGGCTCGAACAAATTAGGCCTAGATTGTGTCACACATGAGTGCACATCCTTGAATGCTCATACCAGCCCCCAGCCCCACCCCGCGTTCCTGTTTCCCCTTCCAGTCTGGAGATCCAGCCTCTGGGCTCGCCTTCTCATGTCATCTCCGGGCGTATAAGCCTGCAGACCATATGGGCTCTGAGGGGCTTAGTGGACCTCCAGCCAGCCCCAAACCCCCTGGAGGGCCTGCTGTTTGAGGGGAATTCAGGGGCATCTAGTCATCTTTTCAGCTCCCTCACACTTCCTTTCTGTGGAGTTTAAAGGAAGCCTGGGTGTTTGGTATCATTTAGCAATTTCACTTCCCTTGCCCTCTCTTTCTGCCCGCCTGTATGATTTAATTGAATTTAAACCCCGACCATTTTGCACATTTGTAAGCAAATTGAAGTTAACTGCTCGTCTCTGCAGAGTGTTAGCTTGTTGTGTAATTATTATTTGGTTTGTGGATCTCAGCAATCCAGGCTGGGCAGATGGCTGGGTATTGCTCACCAATGACTCTCAGTCTCTCTCTTCCTCTTCTTCCTCTGCATCACATGTCTGTGTTCATCTGCAAGCCTTTGTGTCTGAATGTGTGTGTGTGTGTGTTGTTTTAGGAATATCTACTCTGTAGACCATATGGTACTACACTGCCTGCTGGGCAAAGATAAATCCCGCATGCAAAGGCAGCAGAGACACCAGTACACACACACACACACACACACACACACACACACACACACACACACACTACAGTTACCCCAACGTCATTATCACGTACTAGTATTGTGCATTGTAATTAGTCTGCACCTTCATGTCTGCTGTTGTATAACAGCGATACCCAACAGGCCTGTGCTGTGTTCATCTGTCAGTCTCTCTGCTCCCCTCCCTCACTGTCTTCCCTCCTCCTCCTCCTCCTCCTCCTCCTCCTCCTCCTCCTCCTCTCTCTGGCTGATTTGCTTTCTACCTGCCTGCCCATACTTGTCTACATCTCATGCTTTCCATCTTTCACTGAAGCTACTTGCCCCCAGCCTACCTGAGTCATGGGGCCTTTTCTGAGCCATAACGCAGAATTCATACCTTCTTCCCACACATCCAACAACCCATATGGAGACTTGCGTGTCTACTTTGTCAGTTCCGAGAAGTGTACATTCTCGCTCTGTTGTACCTTTTTTCTTCTTCTCTCTTTCATTCTCTGATTGTTTTTCTACTTCCATCCCTCTGACGGCACATTTGAAAAACATTTCAACTCCCATAAAGCAGCACATTTTAACCATGCAGACCTTGCATGTTTTAAGCTATTTACCACAGTACTGCAGGTTAAAGGAAAACGCTTGAGGCATCATTTCTACCTGACCTTATTGCTAAGAAGTTGGACAGAACTGAGCAACCATTATAATGAGATGTTGAGCACATGAGGATATAAGACTGTTTTTTAAACCAGCCTCCTGACTTAGCCACAGTTGTCTGGTAGAGACAATGAGGATTATGTAATTATAATAAAGTTTCTGTTGCAAACATCTGTCACAGTTTACAGACCAACTCCCTGGTTTAACTCTGATCCACTGACTTTTAGCTCACTTTTGGTTTGCCTCCTGCAGACGATTAGCTGAACTTAGTGGCCGATGAAACTGCTTTGTTTACGACCTGTGCGACTGTGTGCTTTGTCAAATCACGTTATTCTTCTGGTGAATCCATGTGGTGAAATTATGACCAAAACTATCACAATTAAACCCAGATTGCATTTGAGTGCAATTGATTTGAACAATTTTTACCATCGTTGCTGCATGTATCAGCAAAGTTCGCACACGGTGGGCATGTATCAAACAGCTGAAGCAAGTTCCCTGCCTGTTAATTGATTTTTAGAAGGAAATTCATGCGGAAATCTAACACGGAGCATGTAATCAGGCAGCACCGATTTGTAAAGAGGCTTAGTGTTGCAGAAACACTGCTATTAACTTGTTCTGTGCACGTTGCTGTCTGTCTAGGTTTTATACCTGCATAGACTTGCAGCAGAGTCAGACTGCATAAAAAGGGAAGGTCACCGAAATCAAAGTACTCCAAAACTCCCACGCTTCTCCGCTAGTCGAGCTTTCTCTCTCAGATTAGACAGATCACATAAAACCATTTACCTCGGTGTCTCTCAACACCCGGGTAAACAATGAAACGTGGTGTTTTCTAAAGAAAAGTGGGGAGAGGCTGATTGTATGAACCCCATGGTACAGAATCGTCCACCCCCGCTGCATCATGCGCCACAACGTCTGCTAACTGTCTAATGTTGTCATATGAACGAGGATACGGCTGAAAGAGAGACACAAAGAGACGCGCAAAGGAAGGGGTGGAAAAGGAGACGAGACCGTTGGAGACTGGTTAACTGGGACTATTTTAAACGGTTTATTTCTTTTTTATTTACAGGCCACAGGCAGAGATGAAGTGAGAGACAGACACAGCGAGCAGGAAGGTTAAGGATAAAGAGACGGGCACAGGAACAAAAGCAATGGCATTTAATATGAAACAGAATTTCAGAGGTAGCCTACCAGCTTAGTCACCATGACAACACCACACTTAAACCAGCATTTAATTGGTGCTGTCTGCACTTGTCTGTTGTATCTCCATTCACTCCCTCAGTGTACAGTATATAATTATACTGTGATTTGTGGTATCATGTGCCAGCACAAACTTGCCTACCATATGGTATATATTGTTGTGTTTGCTTTGTAATTTAATACTGTAATATGGATCCGCTTTCTATCGCTGCCACATCACATTAGGCTTGAATTTATAGATCAGAGCAAATGGAAATGGAATACACCGGCCGTAGATGGATAGAGTGAAGTACGGACTCCCATAGCCAGGTGAATTGTAAGGATTTAGGAGAACAATGGGACAGGTTAGTCAGTAGATGACTCAGTATATGAGAACTGATATATTTTGGCCTCAGGCATCTTTAAAAGTCAGACAAAGCAGATTGTTAGTAAAGATACTTGTCCTGTGTGTAAGTATAGGGAGGGTATATGTTTGCACTGGCTTGTACTTGCATGAGTGAATGGGTGTCTCGTGTTTATCTCACGCCCTACTCGACTCCTGAAACTGGTGTCACTGGACATAAGATAAGCTCCCCGCTCGTTTCACAGGACTTCTTTGTTCGGGTGTGTGGCCTGCAGGCAGCCCCGTGTGTCATACACAAGCAATTATGATCTGAAGCAATCAGAAATCGTTTTGCTGCAGTTTTTTCAGATCGGCACAGGTTTGGCTCGAGGCTTGTGTACAAAACCCAAGTGTGGCGAGCTAAAGACACAGCGGGATCTTTTCGGTCGTGACGTCTCACTTCAAGCTCGTCTCTTCTGCAGCCTCCGGCTCATCGTCCTTTCTATAGGTTTTGGTGAAAACACTTGGTGTAGTGACTATAGGCTTCAGCTGACACACACACACACACACACACACACACACACACACACACACACGTTGAGGAACTCAGAGAAGCAGAATTAAGAGCAAGATGAGGCGATGGAATCATGGCTGGCAATGGGCAATTTTACTGTTTCTCAAGGTGCAGAGCTCCGAATGTGTCAGGCTCCCCACGGGTTATTTGTCTATTTTCAGAGAACTGTAGGCGGTAAAGAGCAAGTATTCAAGCCAGGACAAGATGTGGATGTTCTGTTAAGAATGTAACAGCTGCAGTGACAGAGAAGAACATGCATGTGGAGAGGACAATAAGCAGAGAAGAATTACAACTCAAGTGTGTATCAGATGAAGGGAGTGTGTGTGTGAAATAAATCCCATAAATACTGAAGTCTGAAGCAACTTGGATACTAATCTACATATTAGGCTTGAATAAAGTCAGCAGCAGAAAGAAAATGAGAAAAGGATATTGATTTTGAGAGCACTTTCGCAAAACACGAGAGTTAATAGAGAAAAGAGGTGAGAGTAGTAAGCGTTTATCAGAAACATACAGTAGGTGTTTTGATGTAAAAACACCCCGACTCAGCTGTGCATTCCTGTGAAGTGAATTCATTCCCCGAGCCTCCTGGGGCAGCCACACACACACACACACACACACACACATTCTCCCTCACTCTCACTCACGCCCACACACACACACTCGCTCATATTGCAGAGTTTTGCAGCCGTGTCTGAGCCTGCAGTTGATAAGATAGGGTTGGGTCGCACGGCTTGCAGGCAGATGCTGTTGTAGCCGTTGACAGGAAACTGACACAGGGTGGGATGTTGAGGCTTCATATCTCCCTGCCTGTTTGCCTTGTCCGGGTGTGTGTACTGCATGTGTGTGGTTCTTGTTTGAACGCTTGCCCTCGCCCCTCCTGTCAAACGCTGGATTCCCAAATTCACTGTTTTCCCTCTATGAATGCTTCTACTCACTCGGGGACTGAGTGGGCTCTTATGCTCTCTGTGAATGAGTGTGTCTGCCCCAAAAAATAGTAAAGCGAGAGGAGCCGTACTGTAGGTCAGTCTGCATTCTGCCATTTGGCCACCAGACGGGACAGTGGGGAGATTGTACTAGCCGGTACTATTGTATTCTGCTGAATGAAGGCCTTGTCATCGACCCGAAAACACACTGACCCAGCTATCCAAGTCACAAGTGCTGAGCTGTGTATTTTTATTGATACAGGCTCTTGATTTTCACGTATTTTAGGTTGTTGACCCAATTAATCCCACAACTTTGACCAATTTGGTGTAGTAATAAAAACAAAACGATGATTGCTCTACACTTTAATTTGTATGCAAATATAACATTTCCACACAAGTTTAAGACCAGTCAAATGTGACTTGATAGGTTGGTCACGTGACTACACCACATTTACATCATGGTTCCAAAACCACAAAAACCTGCCAACATGAACGCTTGGAAATTTTTAAAATAGAATTCAAGCTAGTGGAAACATTTAGTTTCATTTTCTCATAATTCTGCCTTTTTCCCTTATAGTTCTTGCTTTGAACTTGCAATTGTGATTTTAAAACTCACAACTTTGAATTCAAAGCTAAATTTTTGAAAAAAAGTAAAAAAATGTGACGCTTCAATTTCTTAGAAAAAATAAAAAATAATAATTTGTGTACAGACGCCCCAATCCCGTTAATGAGGTTAGATTTAGGTTATGAAATAGCTCAGCTAGTTTTTGCATAGATGATCATCAAAAGGTTATTTAAACTAACTGTTATATTAATATGACTGATATGATTACATGGCTGATATTTTGCCATCAGACATGATGTAATATGTGAAAACAACTATTTCACATTCAGCATTCTGTGTTATTTTGCGGTACTTCATAATGCCCTGATATGCCAGTTTATTAGGTACAGTAAACGTCCATCCAAAAGCTGCACTCACTTGGAACGTAATGCAGCACAATATCACAGTTCTGTATAAAGACTAATGGTAAACTTATCGATAGGAAGTTGAATAGAAGCAAAGGGATGATGCAAGTGATGTGTAGATGTTGAAATGACTTTTTATTTTTATAGCTTTTGGGGAAATATTCAGACACAACACACTCTTATCACCAACAAAAGATATTAAAAGGACAATATTTGTACAAGGCACTCAAAAACATGTACTGTTATATTCTCCCATTAGACTCACATACAACAGTCTCCAAGTTGTAGAGAAAACAGTCCAAAAATGGTCTGTTCAAAAAGTGCATAAATTCCATATTTATAACAAATGTCACGGGAGGTTTCTCAAGTATCCACGATTAAAGTGTTTCCCAGAGGACTGACCGAGTATAAGAGGGAAAGCTGTGGGAGGATCCCCAGGACGCGAGGTGTTGTTCCAAAAATCCAATAAATTTGTTGCATAAGACCACAATTACTATGACTCCCAGTTATACAGAGAAATTTGGCCCCTCCTGTGATGTACTGCTACGATTCTCCACTCACATACAGACAAACCAACTAGATGCAGAATGTGTGTGTGTTCCCAACTGCCACATGAATATGAATAGGAAGCAGTCGGTTCATTGAATTAATCTGTACCTGCACGTCACGGGCATCAGCAGGCAAACCGAAGCCTGCAGGCTGTTTTACATACAGTTATCTAATTCCGTTGGAGATGTGAACGGGTGTCGTGGTGAAGTGTTGCATTAGTCGTTGGGGGTCACAGTCAAACAGCTCATCTGGGAGAGGAGGCTCGCTTCCAATGTGCCATCCTTAGAGGGAGGGAGATAAAGGAGGGGTTAGCTGAGTGTGGATGGATGAGTCACAGTGTGTAGGAGCAGGAAAAATAGATTAGAGTTCTCTGGACCCTCAGGCTTTTTATTTTTTATCTTGTGTTGTGAAAGAGTGAAAGAAACATACACAAATAAAGACGAGAAAGGCCGTTGTTCTGAGCAGCGTGGACACTTAAGATCTGTCTGTCTGTCTGTCTGGAGTATAAAAAATAAGGCATATGAAAGTACAGGGACAAAAACGATAATAAATGTGATAATTTGTGACTCACTCTATATGTTATATGGGTTAAAATAAAAATATTAGCCTGTCAAAACAGCTAATTTCTCATATTAAACGTGTTGGTCCAATAACCACAAAGACACAAACTCTTTGTTTGCATTGCCCGTACTTGAGTGAAGCAGTCCCCTCCCCTGTAACCGCGCTACCCACTGCACCACAGTCACCCGCGTCGGTCATCTAGAGTTCACACACTTCGAGATGGAGAAACAGATTCTGGTCACTTGCAGTTTGTTTGCTTTCATTTTTCTTAAGATGATGCGTTCAATGAGGCAAATGAACTGACTGGACATGGTTTAGAAAAAAAAAAAACCCTCCGTGCATGTGGTCTCACAGTTTATACTGCACACCAGGATATAAACCAAGTCCAGGGAACTCTCTGTAGACCTCCACAGTAACCTTAGTAAAGCATCTTGTGCAGTGAAGCACGCTCGTGGCGGCAGAAGGACGAGTTGTAAATTCTTTCCAAAGCTACTGTAAGTTTTGTACTTCCATAAAGTTTAGCATCCTTCCTTCATTCTTCTGTCCCTGATTTGGAGAAATGGAAGGTATTTGAAATCGTTCACTGTACACAATGAATGTTCGATGCCATTTAAACTGCTTCACCTTGAAACTTCATGCCTTTTGTTAATGGCACAGGCTTTCTATCAAATATTTCAAGGACCCCTTTAATTAGTGTGACACTTGCAGCTAGAAATATGGTTCCAACTCCACCATGTTAATCACAGTGAGGAGAGGTGTCCTAGTTCTTTGTGTACTGACAGCCAACGTACAATAAATGTTATGAACTTTGGAATGAATTTTTATTTTGTGGCGGTCTAAGGTAGTGTCACCTGCTGGAGCGTTATGAAATTGCAGTCGCATAAAAACATTTTTCTTACTTGTGTTTTTACTTCTAAAGTGCAATCCTGCGATCCTAAGACATTTGTGGACCTGCTGTTGTTGAAATAAATGTCTTTTCATGTGCTTTCACTGCTAAATTGTTCAGGGCCTTCGTTCTCGCAGCGGCGAAGGCTGCGAGCAGCTGTGGCAGCTGGCTTTCAGCAATCACACGCATTTTCTTTAGGAAATGTCAAGTCCTAGTCTATTACTTCCAAGATACACAGTGTTATTAGATATGAAACATTCCCTGAAAAACACACATGGTATCAGGTCATATTTTGTGTTTCTGGCAGCAGGGACCTTCCCTTGTTTGGAACAACATGTCACTGTGGGCTGAGATCCACCTTCACTGAACAGGCCCAGAGGAAAAGTCTACGACAAGAACCAAATCACTAGAGAAATTAAAAGCAATAATCCTTTGTCCAAAGTGGCCTTGTTTGGAATGCACTACATTTTATGTCCAAGTTGTCCCTGGAAATGTATGCACCATGTAATGTCCGATTCCATCACTGTAAAAAAAGCAGAAAGAAGGCCTCTTTCTCAAGGACAGGGCCCACTGTTAAAAGCTTCCTTTAAAGGTTGCATTTGAGAGTTGTGCAAGTCCTTGAGAGAGGGAGACAAATTGTTCACCTTTGAGTTTGTCTGTTAGCTGGTGTAAATCCTAAGTTACTGCCGACATTTGAACAGAAGGGATTTGTTGTGTAGAAAATGAGTTTATGACCAAACATTTAGGGGTTTTCAACCTAGGCACAATCATTCTGATTAAGGGCATTTTTTGTCCAGACCTTCAGTTTCAATTTGGTCTGAATCAAGCGGGTGTCAAATGTAACTTAAACCAATTTGGTCCAACCAAATAGGTGGTTTGCGCCTTAGCTCTTGATCGACTGAAGATGAAAAACTTTTAAAAGAATTAAAACAATCCACAGTAAGGGAGGACGATAATTCCATGTAGTGAGAGGAGAAGCTGAGATATTTAGTTCCAACAAAAAAACCATAGGAACCAAAACATACACTGTGTTTTTAAGCAAGAGTAATTCCACAAAGTGAAGAAACTACGACAGCAGTGCAATAAAATCTGTGATAACATGAAAAAGCCCACAAAGGCAACGAGGACAGGACTTGTCATCCAAAGACCTTCAGGGCACTCCCAAAACTGCAACGTAGAACCCAAATGAAGCGTATCACATGTATATAATTTAACAAAAACTCGACCTGTGGTTCAGACAACCACTGTCATGGGGTGTGTAAAAAACCTGTTAGTGCAACTATAATTAGGAAAAAGACTTTTCAAGTCGTACCTTTTATTAGATGCTGGTCAGTGAAGTGATCACTGATGTACGTTACGCTCAAGCATGTGACATTTGGAGCGAACTCCACCTGCAAAACACAGGCAGGGTGGGAGGTATTTCTATCGTGAGTCACCTTGGTTTTTACATATTGGGCGTAATTATACACAAGCAATAATTAACACATGGACATGGGTTTAAAAAATATGATAACAGACGACCACTAGTTAAAAACCCCTGTTTTGTCTAAACATTTGAGCCATTAAATTGCCAAAACCAATAAGAAAATGTGCATAGTGTGGACTGGTCCTTTAATGGCTAAACCATGAGCTCACTTCTTGCGCTGATGAGCTCATGCCTCAGTGTCTTTGTTCGCTCGTGGCCAAAGCCACTCCTGTTGTAAAACCCTCTACCTATTTTTCACAATATTCACTTAAAATTTCAACTGTCTCCCCCTGAAGTCACTTCTCATCCGAAGGCATGAATTGGTGATGTAATTCGTGTGCCCCGGTGACATCATTGTTTTTGTCCAGCCGTCTTAAATCATTTATTGCACTGGAGATGTCTTCAGCGCCCTGCAGACTTTGAATTTTGCGACACTGACTTTATGCCACTGTCTCGGTCTTGACATGGTGCCGTGTCAGTGCGTCCTGCAGGGTATTTCCACAACATCACATTTGGAGAAACATAAAATTCCCTCTGTGCTGCTTTCATAATGTGTCACAAGTGCTGAGAACTGACATGGTGGTGAGTCTCCACCTGTTGTTGCTGGTACAGAGAAGGTGTCTGTGACAAAAAAATGTTTGAGCTTTGGCTAAAGAAAACACGTAGCCTTCGTTGAAACAATGCCAACATGTAAAAGAAAAATCTGATAGGTGTGGGAAATGAAAACCAGCAAGGACAGGCAATTCAGCCCGAGAGGAAGACAACATGAGCAGATGAGAGCGAAAGAGATGCTGCCAAATTTGTCAGCTGCAGACGTGGCACGTTGGGCAGAACTGTCATTCAGCGGTATTCTGGGCCGCCGAGGAGCCGCGGATCTACAGCGAGCTGAGAAGTGTGGGAGGCAGGACTGACAAGAGATGGAGAGGAGGTGTGTATACAGAGAGCCTCCGTCGCGTTGTGACTGAGTGACAGGACAGTGAAGTGTGTGAGATGGCTGCGTATTCCCGTGATTTAGGAGGACAGCGTTGAGCATGCTGGGCGCTCATGTCAAGCAGATGAAAATTGTCAAACTGTGGTGCGGTTTATTTCATCTTTGAGGATGTGAGTGTGTGTGTGTGTGTGTGTGTGGAACAAAAAGAACAATTCTTCCAGTCCCTCAGAATACATGAGCACACATTTACATGAAATAACCCGTTTTGCGAGTTTAGTTTGGCCTATGACATGCATCAATAATAATCAGCATTAATAGACCGTGACTCACAACGTTGTCACCGACGTCACTGAGAGAGAAAGGAGGAAAAAAACAGACAAGGGTGAAAACATGCTATGAAGATTACTGAGGAAACTGGGCTGGAAGGGGACTGAAATAGCCTTTGGCGCAGTGTGACTAAGACTTTAATTGCAGAGGGACAGACATGTGGCCCTCTATTGTGTGTGTGTGTGTGTGTGCGAGTGTGCAAAGCTGTTTCCCTATTTATATTCAATACAAAGCTACTGCTTATCATGCAGTTTGTGGAAAAATCGCTTCATCGCCGCGTCCTCCCTGATTTACCTGTCACTTTGATTTGAGCTCGCCTCGGTTTGTGTGCGGTGCCTGTTTGCAGCCGTGCGTCAACCCTGTGTCTTTCACACTTTCTCTTTCACAAATAACATTTTTCAGATGTGATTAGCATCACAAGAGCAGTTCCTCCTGCCTATTTCTTTCTCAACATCTGGCGTCTTTACTGTACATGTGACTTTTTTTTTGCCACCAGATGAGTTCAACCGAAGCCGCAGGGTAAACGGGAAGTCTATTGTTGCGTTATGAGTGTGTGAGTGGAAAGAAACCGAGAGGTGCGAGCCTGGAGACTTGTGTCTTGGCTGTAGGAAATCCCAAAGGTAAGTAATTATCCCTAATTACAAACAACATATTCCTAATGGGTCTCAGTTGCTACTGCTATTTAGTTAAAACACAGCGATGAATCGATAACTGCAGGGACAGAGCGCCGAGGGAATACCGGAGAGAAATCAGGATTCATCAGTTAATCTGTGGAACCAGTGAAAGAATATTCATTTTGCAGCATTGGTGAAGCTCCATCACCTCAGTCCCTGCAGCAATGTGAGGAATCTGCAGTGAAACGGGATCAAGTTTGTCAGTCACACACGTTCACAACGTTTTCTCACAGTCACACACTCCGCTGCAGACTCCACTCCGCAGTTATCGGAGAGGAAGCGATGCTATCACCTCTTCCTGTTGGGCTGTTGGGTTTGTTGGTCCTCCTGTTGTGTGTGTGCACAGCGCGTGTGGTTACTGACTTCTTCCCTTTTGTTGACAGGCATCGAGGATCACCACATGATCAATGACTTTCCTCTGAGTCCAGTAATGTATGAATTGAGTGTTTGCAGCTTTATTCAAGCAAGAAAAAGCCTTAAGTGAGACGACAAACCTCTGACACTCATGTCCTGTCTGAGATGGCAGCGCAGTGATCACACTAATGACCTGGATAGAAAATGAAGACGAGCATAAAGAAGAAGAGCTGGTGATAATTACGCCAATAAGCGTAGAGGCTGAAGGACGTGTCATCAGCTTTGCCACTTTGACCGCATGAGAGCACTAGACGAAGAGTTAACCGATCACTGGAACAATAGGATTCATTCAGAGCGGAGCATTAATGTCTGTACTCAATCTGTCATTTCACTCAAATCTATTTAGCAACCGCATATAGATATAGGTGAAAATCAGACAAAGATCGGAGAGAGGCAACGAGAAGCTGGAAGTTACAGATTTTAGTCTGTTACTGGGGCTTATCACATTTAAAACAGCTAACCACTCAGCTTCACCCCCCATTTAATCCCAACCATCGTCTTCTCAAGGTCTGTCGTCTAAGAAATCAATAACTTCCTTTCTGTCAAGGTTGGTAGTCTGCATACCAGATCCTAACCGAAGAATCTGCGACTCATGAATGTTGACACGGTTCATTCTCTGGGCACCATGAATATCCGCCAACAAATGTTGAGATATTTCACAAAGCAACAACCCCATCAATGCCAACATGGCTAAAAGACGAGCAGACAGACACAATCTCACAGCTTGAGAATCTTTACGTCCATGGACACACCTGAGCTGAAACGCTATCTGAGCTTATCTCAGTCCAGACTGGCCCCAGGCCGTGAACTCCTGTCCTGTGCAGGTCTGAAGAAGGTGTGGGTCACTGCACCAGGCGGGGCAAGATTTCAGTTTTATTGAATTAGAGGCTTCATTAAGCAGCTTTGAGAAGAGTAATTAGTTGACTTGATGGGATTCAGTGGAGCGGGGAGGGGGAGGGGTGGCGATGAAGAGTGAGCTGGACTGGGGGTTCAGGATGAGTCAGCAGCAGGAGGAGGAGGAGGATGAGGCGATGGGTTGGGGGGGGGCGATGGCAGAGTGGTGGGATGAACAGCAAAGCTCTAATGAAGAAGCGAGGGCAGGATGGCTGGCAGGAGACCAGGGGAGGCAGAAATCACGTCTTATGAGTCCGCTGGAGAAACACATCAGCGAAAATGAGGCTTTAGTTTGTTGAATTTATCAGCTGCTTGTACTCGAAAGAGCAGAATACAATCATTTAGTCTACATGCCGTGTTTTATGTTTCCACTGGTGGAGCGGTTGTTTTAGAGTGAACATTTTCAGTAAACAGTTTAGAACTTGTTCATATCTTTACATTGTATTAATCAATATGAAATTAAACTTTGAATAATTCCATTACTCAGACGGACTCCTGCTTCGTTAGGGATTCTCATGTCAATTTGAGCTGAGATGATGAACATGGTGCATCTTTTTCTTGCTGGGCATTAGTTTATTAGCATTGTCATTGTGATGTTAATATTCACTACTAGCGTGACTGATGTTATTATTTATTTATTTATTTTTTAACTTATGCTCATTATTCTGAGTTAATTGTGAAAACAAAAATCGTAATTATAGAAGTTTTTCTCCGATTTTCCTGCACCGCTTTCCGTGTCAGCTCTGCACATTTGATTGCACAGTTATTATTTTTTTCTACTGATCTTTATTCACGCCTCCTGAGTGGAGTCCCATTATCATATTTACTGTCAAAACCAACAGTACTTAAAATTGCAAAAATTCATGGCAACATAATGAGCTCCTCAGGGGCTATTATTAATTCCACCTTCAGACTGTCTTTAAAGACACTCGATGTGCTGTGCTTTTGTGTTTCTATCTTGTACGGCTTTAGAGTGAATGCTCGGCTTCTTGTTGATCACAGGACCGGCGCTGTGACTTCAGTTTACTGACTCTACCAGCAATTAACTACACAAAGAGACCAGTGAAGCCACAGGTGATAACAGCAGTGATCAGTGTGTGTGTGTGTGTGTGTGTGTGTGTCGAAACACAGCAACTCAATTGTCTCACAGTCATTAGTTATGTGTGAAAACACACGTTTTTTGGGTTCAGATGTATTTGGGATGGGATCTACTTTACTTAGTTAAAGGAAATTGCTCATTTAAAAGAAAGAACAATGAAACACAAATTTGTACATTCAAGCAGCCACATATTTCTTCCTTCCCTGTCTTCCATTCTAACTCTCTGAATGTGCCATCTACTGGTCAGGATTGGCATTTTTTTCAGTTATGCTGTATTAACCATCCTACTAATTGATCAGGAATCAGATCTATGCAATAACCCATCAGGACAGGCCTGTGATGTTCACTGTCATATTCTGATCATATACTGTCATGAAGATAAAGAAGTTCTACGAACTCGGCCCAGGCCTCCACCTTTGATCTAATTCTGCGTTCCCCATTCACGTCCAGTGGTGCATGTCTCAGTGTCACATGCCACACATGATGACATCATCGTCCTGGGGCAAGCAGCCAATGAGAACCCACAGGGGGACAGTCAATCACGGGTCATCGTCACAATTTCAGCCAATTGGCACAAGCCAAAAAGCCCGTAACCATGGTGAATGGCCTGGGTTTACATGTGTGCATGTGTGACGGATGCCCCCTGTTGTGTTTCCATACGCACCTGTGTCCATAGACGAGCCCACTGCTTTAATCCTATAGTGTGTGCGGTTACAGGCATGCGGTGAACTCAGTGACCCCACCACTCACACAATGAAGAGCTGTTGTCCAACTTTGCCCACATGGCTCATGCATATATATATATATATATATAAAACGTGGTTCATACACATATTAGACATGTGTTTTCTCCAGATTCTAAATGTGTTTACACGCATACACTTATATGTACACACTTTTTTTTATAGCCATTGTAACTTATAGCTGTGGTAATTACAGTCGTTAGCGCTCTGCATTGTTCTCCTGGAGGATGGATGTGGAGACGTGTGGGTGGCAGTGAAGGCTGAGGGGAGGGGAGGCAAGGACAGCGAGCAAACGGCGCTGCTGAGCACGAGAAGTACAATGGACTGTGAGTCACAGGCGAGAAGAGAGAGAGAGGAGCAGGAGAAAGAGAGGTATGCTGAGAAAAGGTCAGCGTGTGCAGGGATTTTCGCTCAAAGACGGAGAAAGTGCAGGAATGCTGTGCTGCTGCTCTGCTGTACGTGGATTATGGCTTTAATTGTCATACAGTTCTGTCGAGCTCAAACAGGCCCAGAGGACAGTTGTGCTGACAACTGTCTTAGCTTTGTCTCAACGAGAAGTCAATACCATCGTTATAGTGATTGCACCGAAGTCAGAACTTGTCCTCCTGCCTTAAGGTTGGGAAACGTTTGAGAGACGTAGGAGCCTTTCACAGATGGAGCATGTTACCACTGTTTGCTACACCCGGTGGGAGCAACTGAGGAGTTGATACGAGGAGCTGGGAACTGAACTGCCAAATCGGAAATTAACGGACAACTCAAGCTACCACCTGAATCACATGCACCTGTCTGATCACTACATGTTTAAAATGACATGCAGCCATGAAACCACTAAGTCGTGTAAAGTAATGAAATATGATCCTCACATGTGAAACTATACGACTATCCCAGTCACGGATAGATGACCAACTGGGTCTGATGGGACCTGAGAGGTCGGGGAAACCATTTGAGAAGGCCTTGAATCTACTCTTCATATTACTGGTTTACAAAAACTCAATTACAGGACACAAACTGATCAGAAAGAAATGTGCAGCAACCACAAGAAGCAGCAGAAGGCACCTGAATATGACAATCAGTTATGCAAGAAGGCATAAAATGACAAAAAGAGATACAGATAGAGACAGGGGGTATTTGCTCATAATTCATCTATGTGTTTGACTTTAAGATGTATTTACATTCAATATGATTTGTATGACTATTTTTAACGTGCTTTTCTTTTGTTGCTCTCTCCACGGAAACATGCTTGAGCCCCATATGAAAGAACCAGTGTCATCCAGCCGCTCTCTGATTGGTCCACTCTGAGAGTAGATGTAGATCACAGCCGCCTGAGTGTTGAACGTGCTGCTGTGTGTGTGTGTGTGTGTGTGTGTGTGTGTGTACACAGCCTATTCATTTTTGTGTGACTAATATTAGGTGAAGGTTCCGTTTAAACATCAGCAATGTGCAGATCTTTGCTCGGAATTCTGCCTCACCCATGTGGTAAACCTTCCTAATTTTAATAAATCTAAATGAAAATATTAAGCAGACGTGGTTAAATAAGGTCATTAAAAATACATGACCTCTTTAACATTTGTTAGTCATCTAAGACATGAGAAAGTATCCCCGGATTTTATTGTGCTTCGGTGCGGGGAGAGCCCCCGCCCTCTCCCCCATGTGAGTCAACCCCATAGGAAAGAAAGTTTCTAAAGATCTAATCTTTGTCTAGACTGTTTCTCCTACTGAGCTCGTTTCAACACCAGCTCAAGAGCCTGATCAATTTTTTATACAACGTCTTCTCACTTTGATCATTCTCCAAGGTCTTAAATTTTTCCAGAGGTTTCTTCTTACTTTTTGGCTGAATGGTATTTTTAATGGAAGACGAAAATGAATATGTTGACATTCCTGTAGATGTTTTGCTTCACACATTTAAAATAAAAATGTTTAGTGACAAATTTAATGCTAAATCTTTTCTCTGTCCGTCTCCCTTGTTCCTGCACTTACTCATTCAGGTCTTTTATTTCTTTTGCCACGTCATCATCGCAGTGAGGAATCATCTGACCCCTGCATTCCTGACTCCCAGGACTACACACTCTGCTTCACTCCCCATTGTCTGTGAATTATCGGAATTATACGCTGCACGTCTTTGCACAGGCGAGCAGCAAAACAGACACCACGGCTCACCACGTTTTGGACGTACGTCTCAGCTCTCTGTCGGAGCTCGGACTGTTTTCCAGATGAACCTAACAAACTCAAATCTTTGCTGTCCTAACCCGCATTTCTGTGCACAGGTGTTCTGCAGGAGGAGTCAGGAGATGCAGAACATTAGTCCAGCTTGTAGACTCAGTCTCATGACTAAAACACATTTTTGAGTTTGTTGGAGGGATGCAAGTTTTCACAGGGTCGTATCACTCGCTTTTATCCTTGTCTTCCAAAACAGAAGCAGAACAATTGGTTCATCCATTGAGGTTTAACTCATTTCTGCTTTCAGACCAGCTCATCGCTCCTGTTTGCTTTTAACAAAAACCTAATCAGTGACTGTGTGGAAGCCGATGCCGTTAACACCAACGTGTCAACATATCTCCACACCAAACTCCACAAACACCACCTCAGCTATATGTCAGACTCCTGGCCTGCAGGCGGCAGAATCCAGTCCATTTCATTTTCACAACAATCACAAATCCTCTTGTGAGATTAATGACTTTTCTAGGACCTTTTCTCTTTCTATCACTTTAATCCCATTAGTTTGGTCCTGTGACAGGCAAAAACCCACGGATGCTTTCGCCTTATCGGTCTTTGTTGGGTGGAAGCAGAGATGGAGCATCAGTCTGCAGCTCGGCATTAACGTTTTTCTTGTTTCAATTGAGAAAATATCATTGACTGCGCCACAGATTTTTAATAATTTTCCCATATTCCCATCTGTGATGTTCTGCTTTGTCCTGCTGCTTGCATTCAGGCCGCATATATTGTCTGAAGCCAGAGGAAACGAGAGCAATATATGTCTTTTAAACAATACCACAGGATAGGCTGCTGCACTTCCTCTCTAGAACATAATGAGGGAAGTCACACCACGAAGGTCAAAGGGGTTTGTCTGCACGAACACTGGCATCCAAGCATTGTTGTGGCAATTCATTATGATAATTATGACAACGATTATGCAAATTTCCCAGATAAATGCAGTGCTGGTAATGTTTCTAGTGGTGACAGTAATGTTGATCTGAATTTATGCCATTGTTGTTGAGTAATTTGGCAATACTGCATATCCAAGTGATAAACATAAAAAATGTCATGTCAGTAATCATGCATATATTTTAAAATGACACAACAATGTTTACTAAAGGATGATGACACACAATAAATGCAGAAGTTTTGGAAGTTTTCTTTTGTTTTATCACAACATTGAATTCAATCAATTCAATTCAACTTTATTTATATCAATTTGGTTTGTTTGATTAAAGCAAACATTTCATGTCAATATCCTTTAACGAAAAACCTGCAAAACAAATCTCATAGTTTCAGTGGACAGAGGAAAGAAAAACTGATGCATTTCATCTCCAAAGTTTGCAGACAGTGGTGACAATATAGATGTGGGGTGAGAGGAGAGAATGAAGAGAAGAGGAAGTGGCACAGTGCAGAGACCAGTGGTCTGAAGGTTTTGAGCCTGTCTTAAAAATAGACCAAAAAAACAAACATTTCTGTTAATAAAAATGTAAACTGGTCACTGTGTCCATTTCATCTCCAGGATGCAGAAGGCACCAGTGGTCTGATGAGACCATAACTGGGATTTCTGTTAATAAAACTGGACACTGCGTCCATAGGATGCAGTCAGCGCGCGCTGCTGCTTCACAGCTACAAGCTGTGCGTGCTCGCCTGGGTTTCCCCCCACAGTCCTGAGAAATGACACGTTGGGTTACTCGGTGTCTCTAAGTGCCCATAGGTGTGAAGAGTCGTCTGTCTGCCTCTCCCCCAAAGACACCCGGGATCCAGAGCCCCATTACCATAAACATGATAAGTGATTAAAGATAATGGGCGGATGCTGATTTATGCTTTTTATTAGCTTTTGTCCTTTTTCGCCCAGGTTTCTAATTTAGCAGTAATTGGACTTGTCCAACTGCAGGTATCAGTCACTATAAACGTCAGGTGATCTCCATTTAACTGTTTGTGCGACCTTAGGATCCAACTGGCTTCAGCTGTGATAGTTTAGGTACATTAAAGTTGTTGAATATTTATTAGTTGTATATTTTTTCATACGTTTTGATGATACTTTGTTTTCACATGGACTTTATCCTCTTTTTTGTAATTTTTATGTCAACACAACCAGATTAAAATCTACTGTAACTTAATGTTTTTTTAAATAAACAATTCAAATAAAAGACAACGTCCAAAGAGAAGTGATTAGTATGTATAGTCACTAAATGCAAATGTGTGATTTGTAGGATCATATCCACAGTCTTCTTTGAGTCTCTGCTGGTTCTTAATTAACTGTAGGATTTGTAGACGTGACCATTGCGCCTCCTAGCGGCCAAACACGTGAAGTACTGGCGAGTTACGCATGACGCACAGTCCAAACATGTCACACGTTCCAGTCCTCGTCAGTTATTTACAGCTTGTACCTGGAAATCTCATTTTAAAAGTTGCCATCCACTGGCTAATGCTTCAACAAATCATAGATGGTTATTGCAGCATTTGGACCTTTTTGGAAAACATGTTTGTCAAACACAGTTGCGCAACCCAAAGTTTTCTGTGGTGCGTGAATTAACCACAGCCACAAGTTGCACAACAGGTTTCATATTAGAGCGGCAATTAAACCATATAAATCCCTCATTATGACGTTTGTTCATAACTTTTTAGAAGCATCTGAACATGTCAAGGCAAAACAGACGGAAGGGGTCAGCAGTCAAGTTCATCCACTGGCCAGTGGGGGACCAACAAAGTGCTTCAGGCATCCAGAAAATGTGTTCTGAAAAACTGTTTCGTGTTGCCCTGTCGGACATGAAAAGCATCTTAATATCTTCCAAACCACATGAAGATTCATTTAAATTAAATAGCTGTTGTGTTTTTTTCTCATAAAATGTGTTTTTTTTTCCTCAGCATGCCGTGTCTATTACACTCCATATGTGCTGATGATGTCAGTCACTGATCATAATCAGATGTTTCGAAGCACCGTTTATTTGACATATTACAAGCCCAGCATTTGCATCACGTTGGTTACACACGATTTGTAAAAATTATGCAAAAAAATAGTCCTGGGCCGTTATTTCTACTGGGACATATGGACACAGAGTGAGACGATGACGCAGGATGAGGGAATTATGGACATGCGCCTTCGGGTCGTGTTGAAGTGTGTTGGGATGACAGTGGTGTGGTTTGTCTGAAACTGGGAGGACTGGGATGTCCTGCAGGACACACGTGTGAAAAAAGAAAAAGGACAATGATTTTCAGCAGTGTTTTTGCGGGACGGTTGTAATTGCGCCATGAAACACGCGGTGGCGCAAAGCAGCAAGCTGTCATATTAATAATCAAATGTTTGCGGTTTCTGTGTCAGAACGAAACCGCCCGGACGTGTGTGTCCCTGAGGTCCATTACCGAACACAATGTGAGAAATTGGGTTGTGGTCAAATTTATGCTGTAAAAAAATACATGAATGGAGGGAAACATTAGGTGTTTCCATAATAAAATTATGTACATTTTACGAACCCTGTAAAGACTCGTAATTCAGTAAATGTCGCAGCTGTTTTCACATTAAATCGGATGCGTCACCTGTTCTCCGCAGCCTGCAGGTGAACTTGGCTGCTGTGTCCGTGCCCTCCTCCTCCTCCTCCTCCTCCTTCCTCCCTCCTTTTTCCTCCCTCCTCCTTCCTCCCTCCTTCCTTCCTCCCTCCTTCCTCCCGCTGATAGAAACTCGCAGCTCGGCCGGCGGCGCCTCAGACGCGCTCGCTGCTGCGCGCTCGACCCTCCAGACTTTCCACCGTGAACTTCAGCTCCTCAGACTTTGAAGACGCTGGATCCAACTCACTGACTCTGGTCATTGCTCTGAAAACGCTGTTTTCCCACTGGCCGGGCACCATGAGCGCACTGTGCAGCACATCGACTCATTAAAGGTAAGTTGATCCAAAGACTTGGAACTTCTAACCTGCTGGATCTGGTTCCGTTTCCATCCGACTCTGGGAGTGAGTGTCGGACAGTGAGTGATGGCAGTTCACCTGAGTCTGTCCTGATTTGTGGTTACGCACGAACCCAAGCGCACATAGAGGATTTGAAGAGATATGGTGGATTAAAAAAACAAACGCACTTGCCTTTTGTTTCTTTTTTGGGACTTTAAGCTGTGGTTGCTCACAGCTAACGGCACCTTATCAGCTCTGTGCTTGTATTTAGGCCATTTCACCACAGTGGACACATACAAAAGGACTGTCAGCTGCCTTGGCTTCGGTTTTGCACAATTCAGCCACTTTGTTTGAAGTGCAGCAGCCACTTTTTGTGCTGAGTCCCTGTTAATGATCAAACTCTGGGACTCTTTGATACTGATTCCTCTCTCCTGTTTATCTTTAGGGCTGAGGTCACTTCTCGACAGGGCTGCAGTATTTGCACTGTGACCTCTGGGTTTCGGACACAGATACTAAAGAGGACGCAGACACTCTGCGACCATGGATTTCGGTAATGATGTCGATCTGTCCAATAATAACATTACTCCACTGTGGAAACGTCGGACAGACAACTGCAAAAAACCCCAGGACTCGTACAAACCTAAACCATGGCCCGTCAGTTATCACATGAACGGGGTCATGATGACGGACTTTCCTGTGGAGGACAACAAGTGTCCATTCACCTTGAGCCAGCCTGATGAGAGGGTGGTGGTCACACCCCAGTGTCCGGACTCGAACACTGCGGTGTTGAAGCACGTTCTACACAAACCGACCAGGAAATCCAGAGTTGTTCGAAGCATCAGCATCGGGCACCTGGCCAATGATAACGCCTCACTGTCCAAATTTAGGTCTGAGGATAACAGGACTACCTCGCTGGACAATAGAGTGTATAATGGAGACTGTCACACTGGGAAAAGCAGTAACAGAGACACAGAATGGCCTGAAAAGCTCCCCCTGAAACGCACCTCTAGCCCGTTCACTCTGAGCTCACAGAAGGATCAGATAACATTTGGGACGAGGTCACCCTCTGATGCCATTCCTGTGAGCTGCTCCTCTCCTGCCCTGTCCCCGTTGAGTCCAAACAACAACAGCTATAACCACCACGAACTGTCCAATACCCCCTCCCACAGCTCAACCTCCAGCATCCCCTCCCTCTCTTCCTTCACCTCCTCAGACCCCCCAACCCCACGCTCCCCATCGCCAGCAGAAAGAGGACAGGCACAGTCCTCATCTTCGCCCGCCTCCTCCCAGGACACCAGACATGCCTCTTCATCCTCCTCCGCCTCTTCCCCTTCACCTTCACCCACCCTTTCTCCATCTGTCTCTCCCTCACCTTCTATAGTCCTCAGCACCCACAGCCCTGCTGCCCTAAAGATGGGCACCCAGCAGCTCATTCCCAAAGGTTTAGCATCTGATGTTCGACAGAGCAAGGGACCTTCCTCAGGGCTGCTGGGGGTAGGGGACAGTTCCAAACGAGCGTTGAAAGCCCGCAGTATGGTGGAGTCAGGAACCTACTTTTCCACAGGAGGGGGCCAGGGTGACGGGAAGGAAGGGGGAAGTGAGAGCCCAGGGACACTAAGGAGAGGCTTGAGGAGTACGTCCTACAGGAGAGCAGTTGTGAGTGGTGTTGACGTAGAGGTCCCATCAGTAGATCTCAAGAACCTTCAGTTGTCCCAGCTTGTCATCAAAGGGCCAGGTGGGGATATTCCAGATTCACCAGTTTTCCGGCAACTACGGGCACCGTGAGCCTCAGTAGCCCCGGAACAACCAAGCGGGGCAGCGCTGGGACAACTAAACTTGCCAACAGTAGGATTTCAAAACTTGCAACTTTTCGAAAAGAGAAACCCACCAACCGTGGAAAAAGCAAGGTGGGTAAACGTGTTTGTGCTAAATAAAGGGCAGTGGTGGGCAAAAAGGGAAGTGTTTGGATGCTGCCAGGACACAAAAAAGGGGCTAAAATCACTTTTTAACACAAATGGATGTTGGAGCACTTTGTCATTAAAATATTACAAAGCCACATTACCACGGCTAACAACAGGTTCTGTACAGTGAGTGAAACTAGAAAAAGAAACTGTTACAGCTGTTGTAGCAGAGTGACGTGTCGCAGCTCAGTTAATCATAATCCGTCTGATTGTGTTTGTATTGGATTATGTACAAAGATTGCTTTGTCAAGTACTTTCTTTACCTGGAGGTGAAGTCCAAAGTGTAAAATCACAGCATAGGCTGAGTATTGTGGGGCAGCAGCAGTAGAAGTTACGACCAGGCCGTACAAGGACACAGTTAATGGGAGACCTGACGTAATGCGACACCTTAAGCTCGAGAACTCTCCCAGTATATACACAGTGGTGCTGGATTTAGGCGGGGGTCACCGGAGAGTCACCGACAGGTCGTGGACAAGGGACCGAACTACAGTACGCCAGCCTGTTAGGTTTTAAGTGGGTGTCCCTGTTTGGTCCCTTAGTTTGTCATTACATTTTTGTTGTGTTTGTCTTTCAGAGTCCAGATAAGAAGAAAGTTTTAACCATTCAGCGAACCTTCGACAGCGAGGGTGAGACATACACTTTCCCCTTCGCCGTAGCTCTTATATTGTGCCTTGTCTTCGTTTCTGTTTCTCGACCCATTTTAACGTTAACACGATGGATCCTGTCCTCCTTCAGAGGAGGTTCTCTATCAGAACTACCAGGAGAAGGCCTTGCACAATGACTCCGATGAGGATGCAGATTCCAGACAACCCAAACCTGATAACGGCATCGTGGTGCAGTACAGACCCATACGCACGTCCTGGAGCCAGCTCAGTGTGGTCAGACATCACACACACACACACACACACACACACACACACACACACAGACGGCTATGGGAGCTTCCATTCTCCTTTGTACAGCTTTCTCAGCCTTTCTCTACACTCTGTGCCATGACCAAACATTCAGTGTACACCCGGTGCTGCAGCTGTGCCGTCTTGGAATGCTAGAGCTCTTAAGAATGCTGTCATATCCAGTTTGGCCAGAGTCCATACCCATCCTCCCACTGTTTCGGCCTTCCGTGGATGCCTCATTGTGTTTATCAGGGAGCATAGGATCGTTTCTTTTATCTCTCGGGTGGGCAAGGACACAGTCAGCCCTCCCCACAGGAAGTACTGGAAGCACTCCTTGGCCCTAAGCCAGCACGCTGGCGAACTTCAAACTCGTCACGATATGTTTAAATGCTGCCTTTGAAGGACAGTGATCCGGTGGCTCTGCATTGCATAATATAGTTAGGGACTGGAATGGGCGGACAGAGAGAATACGGAAGAAAGGGAATGAGCTAATTTAATTTTGTACTTCGGCATTCCCATCTGTTTGTTTGCTAACTGAGAAGGGAAAGAGTGGGAGCAGAAACAGGCCACAGCTGAGATGGAACTCATTAGGATTAGTTGTAAATTTGCAGGGCAGATAATGATGTGCACACACGCTAATTATTGGCAAATCAAATTGAAACTAGAGAACGTTCAGAGATGTTCCCTGGTCGTCTTCGTTCTCGCGTGTGTGTCAGACGTGAGCTAAGGACAGTCAGATGAAGTAGACTTTCTCTTTCGTTACAGCTGCTTTACAGCTGCAGATGTGTTTGGCCGGACGGTGCGTGTGATGTAACACTGTGGGATTCCGTGTCCACTATCTCATTTCAGAGGAAATGCTGGATCGGTTCTGTCAGTGCCTTGGTGTGACAGGAAATATAGTTATTTCCAGTAAAGCTTAGAACCTTGGAAATTCAAGTTGTCAGCGTGCGAGTGTTGCCGTTCCAGCAAACACCCCCTCACTCTGCTCCTCCCTGAAACTCCTCTCGTCCCCAATGACAGGCAACTTCCCCGAATTTCCACATTTCCCAGAATCAATTACCTGTATCTTTAGATTGAGCTGCATGAAGTTTCGCTTCTTCAAACAAGGGAACACAGATTCAGAAACCCTTAATTGGCTTGAATACTGATACTTTGTTAATTATATTCAGGTTACACCCATTGAAACTTGAGCTGGTTTCGGTGGCCAAGATACTAAAACCTCACAGCTTTTTATTGAGCTGTTCACGTGGAGTGGTTGCCATAGGTTTTACAAATGGGAAACTAAGAGAGATAAATAATAAAATGGATGTACGCGAGATCGGAGTAAAAAGGAAGAAGCCGAATAGATGTTTGTTCTGCCACAGGATTGTTTGTTCTCAGTGTTTGCCGAAGGCCGCAGTGGAGATACTAGAGGAAAGGAAAGCATCACTTCCTTGTGCCTTTTACACCCAAATGCGGTGAGAGGCTAGTGATGGTACGGACTCAGTATTGGTTCTGTTCGGTTCTGCATGCTTCTTATTCAGCCGTGCTCCAGGCCTAACAATTCGGCAGCGTGCCACACCCAGTCCCGTCCAAACGATTGCTTTCTTTCAACCTTATTCCGTTATCGCTGAACCAAACGGCAAAGTCACGTACCAAAATGCAATTCAAATCAATAAAGCCCCTTTACCTTTTACCCTTTCATGGCCAGTTTCCTAATTCTGCCAGGCCTCTTTCCTGTAGTGATGTTCTGTAGCAGCTTCATTGGCTTCTCATTATTTTGTTGATGTGCAGGGACAAAAGACACAAACTACAAATGCAAAAACTCTTAGAGTGGCTTTGTTCAAAGAAACCTTTTTTATTGTTCTCTGTTAGGTGAAGAAAAATGGACTGTCTGACCGCATGAGTCAGGAGGAACGTAAACGTCAAGAGGTAGGAATCATATTTTAAACTTTGTGTGCTCCACATTGACTATTATTTCATTTGGGACCGCATGCAAAAGGACTGGGGGAGTGTAGCTCCCCATCTGGTCTCTGTAAACTCCACTAGACCAATAAAAAAGCCATTAAAGAGCAGAGCAGGACACATACATCATGGACCATTATGGAAGAAGAAGGACAGATATTCTAAAACAATAAACTGATTGGCAGACTGATGTTAGCGTGTAGCTGTGCCTGGAACCCTTTAAAGATCCCTCCTCATGCAGCAGGGCACCGTGTCCACTTAGCGTAAGCGGAGCACAATGTAATGAATTGCATGTGGCCAACAACAGAACTTTCAGACTTTAAATTGCACTGCCCCGTTTGTCTCGTTAGGCCATTTTCGAGGTGATCTCCTCGGAGCACTCGTATTTGCACAGCCTGGAGATTCTAATCCGCCTGTTCAAGAACTCTGCAGAGCTCAGCGAGGCCACGACCAAGACTGAACACCACCATCTCTTCTCCAACATCATCGACGTCTGTGAGGCCAGCAATAAGTGAGTGTGTCTTTCTGTTGATTCTCTGAGACTGACGTATTACAGCGGGTGTTTTTCCTGTGCTGGGCTGTATTTTTAGCCATCACTTGTCACTGTTTTCGGTTGTAAGATTTGGTTAATGAGCTGAGTAATTGGCTTATTTAAGTGCATTTAGTCATAGTCGTTCTACACGAGGTGTGTCTGCACACACCGTTCAGTGTGTTGACATCCGACTTTCAGCCTGACGCTGCTCATTCAGTGTGTGAGTGTAAGTGAGGACGCGTGGGGACAGGAAGAAGCGAGGTGTAAGTTAAGGGAAACATTAAGGAACAAAAGAACGAGTGAACTTAATCTTGGCTGCATTGTCCCCGTGATTATGCCTTTGCTGCTTGACGGAGGGTAAAAATCAGGGTGGATGTGTCAGTTTGGTTCTCAGAGGTGACGTGTGAATGTAAGTCTGCGAGCGATCGGAGATGATTTACAACGTGGTGCATGTGTGTGCGGACTGTTTAACGATATTCATAGGTTCATATGTTGGCTTTCCATGACTTTCAGGGTCTCATGAAAGCTGACACTGCAGGTGCTGCCTCAGCAGTTATTGTGTTGAACCATTATTTCTACAAATGATTGACAGCAGCATGTCTGGCCTGATGGGTTCCTTCCCAGGTTTATCGGTGAGGTCACTTACGCTATATGAGCATAATTCTAACAACCCCGGTGTTGAGATCAAAACTTATAAGTAAGTTTAAAATTGAAATGCCTCGTCAGAGGATTGTGACTTTCCACAACAAACTGATGAAATGATTTTTTTTTTTTTTTTTTACCTTAGGCTCCAATTTTAAAGTGTGATCTCTAAAACAGGCACTTGCTAAAAGCTGTAGATTGATAAGTGTGAAAAGAGGATGTGCTAGACTTTTTGTCACCTAGGGTGCTGTTTCACCCGTAAGTGTGAAGAGGTTAGTGTGTGTGTGTGTGTGGGGGGGGGGTGTGAATGCTCTACATGTGTGTGGACAGACGGCAGATCATTCACTGCCTCGTCTGTGCAACTGTCATGACAATAGCTCGAGTATTCCGTGTCAGGACCGCAGCCCCTCGTGAACCAACTACATTTGGTTTTGAGAACAAATGAGTCTTTGCACTTTCTGCAGCTTCTCAGGAAGGAGGACGGTACATATGGACGCTGATTTGTCGCACATTTTGCGTTCAGTGAATGGTCCTATCTGTAAATTCCTCACATTCTTGTGTTCAGATGTGCTGCACCTCAATCGCCCTTTTCTCAGGCCGCAGATTGATGAGCTGCTTTGCCCTCCCCAAACTATGGACTTGAAGGTCTGGAGCCGATGGGACGGCAGATATAAACGTGGAGACACGTAGTATCACAATGTAGCTAGACCTGCGCCTGTGTGTGTGTGTGTGTGTGTGTGTGTGTGGGGGTAAGTGGGAGGATGGGGCCGTGTTACTGACGGTAATTTCACTCACTCAGACATTCTACAAACATCCAGCTATAACAGAGAGTGTAACCCACAGGCTGCCGGACTGAATCCATCATCCTGATTTTAATGACAGCTCCCTTTGGGGAATTTGGCCTCAGGAGGGAACGCAGCCTGAACCTCGGCACCACTGACCTGTTAAACACTGAACACTTGTAAGAAAGGGGCCAGAGGGCAGAGCAACGTGTGGCTGTTGTTGTTGCCTTGATTTTAAGGGTTATAGTCCAAGAAGGTCACACGTGGCCAAAAGGCAACGTGGTCCCACGGTTTCCCGCTGTGTCGGGCCACTGCAGGTGCTTTTCCAGATGAGCTCAAACTCTGTGCCGACGGTCAAGGTCAGCGTCCTGCGTCTGTGTGCCGGTTTCCTGTTTGTCACCTCGGATCCCACATGCAAAAACACTTGAACGCTGTTGCACTGGCCATCTGCTGGTGCTCAGGAAGAGGAAAGACCTCCGTGTTATGGTTGATGGTCGACTCTGTCTATTTTAAGAGGAGCGAGGTCCCCTGTGGCGACACTGCAGCAGGTTTTGAAGAAAGGTGATGGCGGCTCTTCCTGCCTTCCTGACTTTGTCACCGTATGTTCTCCCCGGTGTGGGGTGACTCATGAATCATGAATCCGTCTGACTCAAGCTGTTGCTATGTACGGCATGAATGCACGTGACACTAACCCTTATTCACCGTGTCCTCAGGTTCTTCAAGGAGCTGGAGGAAAGACACCATCAGAACATAGTGATTGACGACATCAGCGACATCGTTTGCAGACACGCTCAGTCCAACTTTGACCCTTACGTCACGTACTGCTCCAATGAGGTCTATCAGCAGAGGAGCCTGCAGAGGCTGGTGTGAGTGACCGAGCGAACGCAAACACACACACACACACACATTCTTATCATATCTCTCATGGATTTGATCCAGCGCGACTGCTCTGATACTGAACTAGGGAGTGTGCTCGTCTTCCTGCCTGTTCATTTTGTGTGTGTGTGTGTGTGTGTGTATCATCAGCTGCTTGCTTTCCTAACACCCAGCTTCCCTTTCCAGGTCTACAAATCCAGCTTTCAAGGAGGTGCTGACCAGAATCGAGGGCCACCCAGACTGCAGGAACCTCTCCATGATCTCCTTCCTCATCCTGCCCATGCAGAGGATCACCCGTCTGCCTCTCCTCATGGATGTGAGTGTGTTGACGTGTAGAAGCAGAAAGAGCCTTTGGAATGACGGGACTGGGACTCTTGCGCAACACGTTGTTATTCGTACTGACTGATTGTACATGGGGTGTGTTCCAGCCTCAGATGTTTGTGTGACCTTACATTTATCCTTAATAGTCTTAACTAACTTTTTTATGCTTGGGTTCGTGCTTCCTTTGGCACCATGTTGTGTTGTCCCTACCGTGCCTCTCCCTCTTCCTTTCTTTCTTTTTGTTCTGCTTTCATGCCCCCCCCCCCCTCTCTCCACTCTTCCGTCAGTGTCTCTCCAGAGACTCTGGGGTTTATGCTTGTACACTCAGAGGCTTCTAGATCCTGAGAAAGTTTGGGCCTCGGTTTGTTTCTTCCCACAGCTTCCTTTAGGCATCAATATGTTATCGGGCGTCTGATAGTGTGTACTGTGCATGGGTTCAATGAATTGGTGTGGGGGTTTCTTCTCACAAGAATGTGTTTTGTGGGTCTTATGAATCTTTGTGATATATGAATTAGTGTAATTGATCTCTTCCTTGACTCCCTGTGTTGCAGACTATTTGTCAGAAGACGCCTAAAGACTCACCACAATATGAAGAGTGTAAAAAGGCTCTACAAGCAGTCAGCAAGGTCAGCGGCTTTAATATGCACACACTGCATTCAGGATTCTGTGCTTACATATTTTCATATGTTTTAGTGCATAATATTTCGCTGAAGGGATTTTACTGTTTGGTAGTTTGTTAATGATTTTTTTACATTAATCGACAATCATTGTGGTTAACACTGTGTGTGTGTGTGTGTGTGTGTGTGTGTGTGTGAGAGCAGGTGGTACGAAAGTGTAATGAAGGAGCTCGCACGATGGAGAGAACAGAGATGATGTACACCATTAACTCTCAGCTGGAGTTTAAGATCAAGGTATGAACGTGGTGTAAAACAGATTCACTTAATGGATGGTGCAAAGCCCGTGTCCAGAAATGATCAGAATTCAGTGATTTGTTAATCATTTAAAACATATCAAAGCACAAGGACAACATATAAAATGTTAAAACTGAAAAATTTGGTTTTTTAAACTTGCTCATTTTGAATTTCATAACAGCAACACAGTTTAAAACCTTTGGACCTGTTTAACACTGCGTTTCATCACATCTGCTTGTCTATGAAACTGTGGAGACTAATGACTTTAATTTTAAAGCAATTTTTTTTATAATTCTGCTTGATGCAGGATTTCAGCTGCCAAGTAGCTCCAAGCATCCTTTGTGATAATTTTCATTTTGATAATGCTCCAGATGTTTTCAGTTGGTACTAGGTCTCGGCTGCAGGCCGGGTTGGTACCGGGACACACTTACTGTGGACCTTATGAAGAGTCTTCACAGATGTGCATGGATATGCTGTGTTTACCCATGTGATCTGTGCACAGATAACTAGTCTGACGGTCCCTCTCCTCTTTATGATTCAGGTCGCTGTGTATTATTTACAAACAGAATTTAAAATTTCAAAATCATCAAATCACGGGCCAGTTTTCCACTTCCTTTAGGTCCATTTTACATAGCTTCGAATCAAAAGGTGATGATGTTTCTGAGCTTATGTTTTTTTTTTTTTTTACTTGCGTTTGTGGATTCAGTGACAAACTGTATTCACTGGTGATGGTTTTCATGTTTCTGAGCCCCTGCAGTGATTTCCAATTATTATTATTATTATTATTATTATTATAAAACTGCCTACACTATTTTTATACAACTGCCCATTTTTTTCAGACATTTTCTTGGCATCAAATTCAACATGAGCAAATATAAAAAACATTATCTCCCATTTTTTACATTTGATATCTTGTAATATTTTCAATCAAAAAAAAGTTTAAAACCAGTGTCGCTAATAAAAATCTTTAACAATAGTCTTTAATCTTCTTAATCTTCACAAAGTAACACAACTCTGCTTAAGAACTAACATAAAAACACACATTTTTCTATAATTGAATCACCATATTTCCCAAGATGATGAGCACATGTAGCCACAAGAAGGACACACCAGTCACTTGGCGAGTGTCTAGTATAAACATAATGCATACAAGGCTTGGCAAGCGCGAGTGTGTCTAAGTAGTGTGGGAAATAACTGTTGGCACGTTTGGGATTCACAGATGTCTCATGAACATATTCTCATTCTGCATAAGCAGCTGTTCACACACACACACCATTTGTGTTTTCGTGATCGCAAAGACATTAAAAACATACTTTGGTCACTGTACTTTTTGTATATTTTGATTTTTTTATAACCTTCTCTTTTTTCTCCTTGTTCCAGCCTTTCCCCCTGGTCTCATCCTCCAGGTGGATGGTAAAGAGAGGAGAGCTGACGGCTTTTGTGGAGGAAAACAACATCTTTCTCAAGCGGATGTCGAGGCAACAGGTTTATTTCTTCCTCTTCAACGACGTCCTCATCGTCACCAGGAAGAAGAGGTGAGCCCGTGAACTCGTAACTCACTTGTTCTGGCGTGTTGAGGGTGAAAGTGTAACCATGAGCCTGCGGGTTTCGCTGCGTGTGAGGGTACGAACTGCACATTACTGGGACCCTGAACACAGAGTGTGTTTCATTGTCCTCATGTTTGAACTTGTTCTGGGAATTGACCCGTTTCACGTTTAAAAAATCCTTGATGTCCACTCGGAAAAGACAGCAAAACCATTTAAATATGTTAATGAGTGTTGGTTCATATTGAATGGTTCCTCAGCAGTTGTTATCAGGAGTTGGACGGATACTGCCCCCCTGCTTTATGGAGAAGACCTGCTGTGGCTTGGCTTTCTGAGTCAGAGCTTGTTTTTCTCAACTTTATCGTTTTGAAATCTTCATGAATCATCTGATACTAGCAGACTGATTTAAAATGATGTGGTTCTCATTTGTACGCGCAATCACTGGCCATTTTATTAGGTACACCTGTTCAGCTGCTTGTTAAAACAAATGTAAACAGCCAATCACGTAGCCATGAAGACCAACATCAAAATGGAGAAGAAAGGTAATTTAAGTGACTTTGAATGTTGGAGGGTTGTCGGTGCCAGACAGGCTGGTCTGAGTATTTCAGAACTGCTGATCTACTGGGATTTTTACTCACAACAATCTCTAGGTTTTACAGAGAATAATCTGAGCTTAAAAAAATAAATTATCCAGTGAGTAACAGTTCTCTGGGTGAAAATACCTTCGTAAAAGGTCAGAAAGAAATGGCCAGACTGGTTGTAGCTGATAGAAAGGCAACAGGAATTTAAATAAACCACTTGCTACAACTCAGATCTCCATCCAACAGAGCGTCTTTGGGACGTGGTGGAGCAAAAGATCCACATTGTGGATGTTGAGGCTGTAGCTCAGTTGGCAAAGTAGTTTTCAAAGCAGCATCCGTCGCCCCTCTTACGTGTCGAAGTGTTGCCGGGCAAAACACTGAACCTGTGTGTGTGTGAACATTGTAAATCGCTTTGGGTAAAGGAGGAGCAGTTTAGTGTCTCAGGAAGGTTTCCTTGTTTAAGCAATGGTGTGATGAATTAAAGCAGCTCTGAAGGCAAAAGTTAGCTCAACACGGCATTAGCAAGGTGTACCTAATAAAGTGGCATTTGAATAGGTGTGTATTTTTGACAAAGAAAGGAAGAAAAAAAATCCTTTCCCCTCCATCTGACTCTGTGTCTGGAACTGATTGTCCCGCCACTCGCAGACTCAGAATTTCTTAGGAAAAAAAAGAACAACATTCCATATGATTTCTGGGAATCTGATCCGGGGCGGCAGACTCCAGCAGTGTGTGGTGTCAGGCCTGTGTTTGCAGGGCGGGTTTAGCAAAGGCAGTGCTCCTGTGCGGTGTGTGTGTGTGTGTGTGTGTGTGTGTGTGTGTATCCGAATGGGAGAAGCTGTTATAATATTGGTTTGTTCTGCAGCCCTGCTGCGGCACGCTACTCAACTGCACTCCATCTGCACTAATCACCACGAGGTTCACCGGGCACAAACCCTCCTAGACATAATGGCATAATCGCTCCTTCCCTTGTCATTACGACGAGCTTACAAGCAGCTAACCATGCTTCGAAGCCAAATGCAACAAGGCTGCCTGCTTGAATCCTCTGGGCTTCTCTTTGTCTTGTTTTTCAGAAGGTTTATATGTCTAGGAATACCATAAAACCCAGAAGGAGGAGTGAAAAGGTCAAAGCGGCAGCACAGAAAAAAAATGCCTCTGATCTTTAAAATGATTTCAAGTTTTATAGGTCTGTATTTCTTTGGTATGCTGTCTGCGGTGGGTCCACTCACAACTGCAAACGAATTCACATGATCCATATCAGAATTTAAATAATAATCCATCAACAACTGGCACCTACTTGGATTAATTGTCAAAGTCTTTTAATAAAAGAACATTTACCATGATCAGTTTCTGCATTGAGGCTTTGCTGCTAGTTTCACTTTTATATCACTGCAAAATAAACAGTTTGGGGGTTTAGACTGGATTGATTGGCTAAACCAGGATGATGATGATGATGATGATGATGATGATGTCATGCCTGTTCAGAGGCATTGTGTTTATGTGCTTTAATAGTTTGAATGTGATGGCTCGGTAAAGCTCTGAGGGATTTTCTAAACATTAATGCAAATATCCCGTTGGACCGTGGAAACATTAAAAGGATCCCGCAGCTTTTCTAAACTTTCCAAATGACAATGGGCCAAATGAATCAAGCTCTGCTACTAAACTTAGTTCATCTGTGGGTTTTGTTCATTTCCTTACTTCTTTATAGCCGCTCCGTGTGTAATGGAAAAAGTTCAACATTCAAATAGCTCCAACTCTTTGTTCAGACCATGTTCTTGCTGATGGTTTATACTTTGCCCACTGCTAATTAGAGAAGCGGGTTTCAGTAAGCCGAACAAATCTGCTTATTTTACCAACGCTGAGCTGGATCCAGAATGGAACCAGCCATGTCCGACCGGACCGTTGTCACGCACCACGTATCACTCTCATCTTCACCTCCTCCTGTTCTCCTGTGTCATCATCTAAACACTGCTGAGGTTTCCACTTCTCTCTTCTTTGTTGTTTGCTCTCTCCCATTTATTTCTGATTTATACCTCCCCTTGTATTTTATGTTGTTTTTCATATTGTTCACTTGTCCTGAGTCCAACCAAAAACCAAAGCAAATTCCTTGTGTGTTAACATACCGATAAATCTGATTCGGATTCTCTCACACAGTCATGACCTTGTGTCCCCCCCCTTTTATCTTTGTTCGCAAATCTAAATCCGAACGTATTCTTTATTTGACTGTGCCGAAGTCTCAACACTCCTACTTTGCACCTTAATCTCATCATGTGTTTATGTGTGCGAGTGCATGCTTGACTGGGGTTTGTTCAGGTCTGCGTGGGTGTTGAAGAGCGGCAAGACGGTAGCTGACACATTTGTGATCTGTTTCTAACAGTGCTGTGTTCGTAGCTGGTGAGAAGGACGCACACGATCTTTTAACGGAGGATTTCTCAACTTTACCACCTTCATGACTCCGTTTAGCAATAATCTGTATCGCCACACACACATGGGGGAAACCTCATCCAACAAACACGCAGGCTCCCCACCCATCCCATTCCTCAGTGACATGTCAGTGGAATTCCTGGCATTTTACCTTTGGTGCTTGGAGAAGACAAAATGCAGATGACCATAAAATCCAGCTAACAAATGGAATAATGTAATATAAAAGTTTTACTTCAGGCATTTACACTGACATTCATAAGAAAATGAATTGGTCTCTTTTAAAGGTCCCCTTTTATGCAATCCTGTTTTGGATCATCACTACACATTTATGTGGGTCTCCAGTGTCCACACCCTCCCTTTTCCTCTTTTTTTCCATCTTTGAAGAAAAAAGTGTGTTTAAACAGGCCAGTCAGAATTTTTCCCTTTTTGAGATCATTAAAGGAATAATTTATGTAGTTATGGTCATAGAACAACCTATGACCAAGGCGACATTACCTGATCCGTGGTTCACACGCTTCACAGAAGTGATTGGCAGACTTCAGCTGCAAAGAAGTAAAGTGAAATGTGTGATTGAAAACCTGTAGATTAATAAAGCTAAATAAAAATGTATTAGTCGTAACAGAATAGAACACATGAACTTTGGGGTAAATGTACTTTTTACTGCTGAGAGACAATAACATAGAGACTCTGCAGCTTCATTACAAGGAGACAAAGATTATCGTGATGTTATTGTCATCTAACCCTGAGCAAAGCCGATTAGGCTGATGTCAGATCAGTTTGTGTGTAAAGGTAGATGCTCTGTCTCTTCCACTCCTCTCTCTCTCTCTTTGCTTTTACCTGATTAGTCTCTGTTCCGAGAAGTCTAATTGGTTGCGGGCTACTGGCCGTAACTTGAGCGACAGGTGGACAACAAGGACTGAGGGGAACAGGTGAACCTTGTTTACACCCTTCCAACCGTGACCGGATTCTGCCGTCAGGACTCGGGGATCTAGTTTGTGTGTGTATTAACATGAGAGAGACACTAAAGCCTGGTTCACACACGTGCAGGATTGCTGGCCTTCTCCAGAGGTGGTGTATGAAAGAATAAAAATGTCCGTTAGAGACGGGGTGCGGAGATCAGCCCGGTTTTTCCCTGCGACCTCCCTCGCGAGCAGACGGACTCTTACCTGCTGTTTTTATTGGCTCCTTCTGGCCATGACTCTGTGCACTAATGGACTTGCTGGCTTGCAGCATCGTCCGCTCCGGCAGACTCATAGCTTGGCTCCTGTTCAAGCCTCAGGTTGATAAACCACATGTGGGCTGGACTCAAGCTCCTGTTCTACCAAGCACTTTGAAAACAGGCGTGCACACGCATGCTTATCTTTCTGCAGATGTGAGGACACTCACTGACATCACGCGTAATCTGGTCCTTTATCCGAACCCGATACCATCGCAACTAAATGCCTGCCAACCTTCGGGCTCACCCGAAGCTGAACCTCAGTCTAGCCTGAATCCTCAGTCTTTCGTTTCAGTGCCACTGTGGAGCTGCCGTGTTTCACAGCTCCAGATGTTTCTAACTAACCCTGTGTAGTAGAGTGAGGTCATGCTATGCTCGGACAGAGCTGTTCAGGGAAATGCAGGCGTGTACCAAAGCAACAGGGAGCAGGACTCTGAGACGCAGCTCATTTATGAAATAAACCTCACAGTCTCTCTGAACTTTCATTTGTTCTGAAAACAGCAATTTTAAATATGAAGTGTGAAGTGAATAGTGAAATAGGTTAAAGATAACACCTACTATTATGATTTTCAAATGGAGTTACTCATTATAATACCAACATTTCCTTTTAACATGCTTTTAATATTTTGTATAATTGTTTTAATTTTATTAAACATAAACTTTCCATTAAAAGTTTGAATCTTTAGGTTAGTTTAAAAATTTTTTTTTATTCCATACTGAAAAAAATAAAGTATAAACAAAGTAAAAATCCCTTTGCTCAGTTTGGGGGCAGGAACAGAAATGCAGACTAATATTTTGGGTTTTAGGTTACACCAGTTGTATATGTCGGCAGAGCAACTCATGAAGAACTAAGAACTCATCCAATCATCATCATAGACCCCTACACCTGCCTGTCAGTGCCTTTAATGTCCCCACCTACCCACCATCACCAGTGGGACAAGGATGCGGGAGGTTTTCGGTTCTGGCTGCTTCATCCCTGTTCGTCCTTATCGGCAGCGTCAAACGCCAAAGTTTCTTATGTAATTCAGTTTGTTTATTAATGGTAATAGTGGAAAAGCAGCTGAACTCACATTGATGTTTGAATCCCAGCTTCCCAAAAAAAGCATTTGAACACGCGAGGACTTTTTTGATGCTTATATCTAAACCCGAGTAAAGCCACCGACGGTGATTCAGTGTTTTAAAATGAGCAAAATTTGACGGTCAAATATACATTTTCTTACTTTTCCCCTACAGAATCAACATTTGTCTGTGTGGACCTTCAGGGTGTATTTGTGTGTGTGATCTACTGTGCAAACTGTAACATAACTTCTATCAATCTCTTTTGTTGTACCCTCCCGTCTGAAGCCACAGTAAAGATCCAAACTGGCAGCATTTTAATTACATCCACTTCACACATACTGAGGCATCATTTAAAACTTCTGTCGCACTTATAAATAAGCTCCATTTGATGTGAAATGAATAAAGACCATCGATTGACAAACTGCTCTTCCCCCAGTGTTAATGAAAAATGACGAAAGCCTGTTTGTGTCTCTTTGTCAGTGAGGAGAGCTACGCTGTGATCGACTACGCTCTGAGGGATGAGATCAGGGTGAGTTCCTGCCAGCCGGAGGATCTCAACCTGTCACCGGTCAGAAGCACGACCAGCATGCTGAGCTCACGGCAAACCGGCGCCAACCATGTTTTTCAACTGAGTTTCCGTAGCAACCACTCCGGTGACAAGGTGCAGATGATCCTGGGGACTGAGTTGCTGTGAGTGCTTTTATTTAGTAACCTTTGTCCCTCCTAATGGCGCTGCCTGCGCTTCACTCGTGCTGTTACAGATTTATGAGAGCTGCTGTTAAATCGAGTAAATCCCCCTATTTCATCCACAAAACATAAATCCTGCATCTTTTCACAAATACATATTAGTAGATTTAACATCTCCTTTCATTTTTCCCCTGTGGTTTCATACATCTGGGATCTGGGTGAGGTCCTTCTCTTCTCCTACATTCTTATCTTTATGGTCTTTAACTAGTAAGAAAATCCCTGCCTCTCTCTCGTCTCAGCTCCTGTTTCCTAGTCTTTTTTTTTTTTTTTTTTTGACCATTGCAGGTCACAGGGATATTTAGTTACACTGTTATTCAGGACACAGATGGAAACTCACTGTTTTTATTTCCGTGACCCAGGAAGTGATGTTGTTTGAGCTGTTGCAGCCCTGCTGTATCGCAGACCGGCTGTACCTGAATTTTGGTTTTGTTGACTAAGGGTCAAGAAACCCAACCGACTATTCTAGGAAATCAGCTTCCTTTAAAATCGGTTGAAATGTGTTGCCCGTGCAGCCAGAATGATTACTCACACATCTGACCTAGAAATAAGTTCATGCCTGCAGCTGTGTGGGTAAAACTCAAAGTGACTCTTTGTACAACAAACCGATTGAAAGCAGAGTTGAGCACGTAGAACGTATAACTCACACAGACAAAAGGAATCTGGTGCATATCGGGCTACACACAGGCTCTGTTTGTTGTTCTGAGGCACTGCAGCCACACGTGTACACAAATGCACTTGCACTTGAGCACACACACACTCGGCTTTCACTGTAATTATTTGCTTCATGGTGGTAATGTCGTGTTTTCATATGCACAGGACCAGTTCCTCCTCATTCCTGGGGAGTTGCAGATCCTCCCACCGTATTCTCTCCACAGAGGCTGCGGTTTCTCAGCGCCTCTCAGCCTGGCTTTTTTTTACCTTTATCGGCCACATTTCCTATAAGTACACACTGCAGTTGTTTTGTCAGTGGTTATGTAAAAGTAATAGAATTCAGTCAGTAATAATCAAATTTAATACGTTTAGAGGGAGGCCCTTATACAGAAGTAATGGTTATTTTGAAGGGTAGAACATCAACAGCTCAGTGCGCACACGTGCATAACAGACGAGAGTAGAACAGCAGAGCAGGTTTCAGAATGAACAAATGGGCTGCAGTCATTTCTCGGGGGGGGGGGGGGGTGTATGTGGTTCATACCTGCCGTCCACTTCTGTGGTTGTTACCGGTGAATGTTGCATGTTCATTGACATTGACGTCTGAACTGTGAAGACTGGACGGAACCTTTGCAGGAACAGTGTTTAGTGTGACTGCTACCGGCCTGCGTGGGCGGCAGTATTAATTACAGGACCAAAATGTGCTGCCTGCTGTGCCTTTCGATGATGCTCATGTAACCCTGTGTACTGTATCGGAAAGCCCCTAACCCTTCTACTTTCATAGCTGGGGGGGCCTGGGGGCGCTCAGAGACAGTGTGTTTGGACTGTAGTAGTGAGTGAGCTGCGATGAGGGATCCCTGGGAACTGTCCATTGTTACGCTGGTTGCTAGGCACTGTTTAAGCTGTTGCCTAGCAGCGGGCCATTGTTCAGTGCTCGGTTTCCCACGACTATCCCTCCTCCCGCTCTGTTACTTCAGTCTCACAGAATTTTCCTCACTGTCCTGTGTCTGATCTTTTAGACAGCAGCCAGTGTCTGCTCTTTGTTCCCGGTGACTAGAGAATAACTTCCTCTTCCTTTGGCCATTCATCCCAATTTAGTGATCTAACCCGACATGACACTTGGAGGCGGTGTTATATTAACTGTTAGTCTATTTTAGTCGTCTCTCAGAGCTAAATAAAGGGGGAAAACAAACGAGGACTATTGACATTGTTTCAGGAAATGCTGTGAGGATGGAGAATGTCTGCTATTATTAGAGCTGAAGCTACATTATAGGTTTGAGCCCTCATTCGTCTAACTCGTAGCTTTACAGACCCCCAGGCGACATCGTCAAAGCAGCCAACAGTTTACAAGATCTGCAGCTACCTTTAATTTTTATTGGTAGTTAATCAATTTGTATTTTCCACTCGCCAATATCAAAACATTTGCCACCGGCATTAAAACAACAGCAAAAAGCCTCTGAACAAAGGATCAAGTCCTCACTTTTGGGAAGCTGAAACAAAAGTTTTGACTAGTAGCTCCTTCCCTTTTTGGATTTAATTTCATTCGAGAACAGATCTCAAATGTTGGTCTAGTCACTGAAGAAGATGCGCTGCTGTTTACGAGCCTGTTTCACCTGGTTTATCACAGTTCAGGGATAGTTAAAGCACCGGCTGACGGGACAGACGGGGCCTTCAGCTGAATTTAACTTTGCTGTCGCACGTCACAGGGCAAAGGCCACAAATCTGAAGTACTTTGGGAGTAGACTTCTCTCGAGCAGGTTTGCGCCTTCTTGCTTCTCAAGAATTTCTGTGCCCTGTACTGAAAAAGGATGTGGCCATACAGAATATATTGTTCCCCCTTAACCACTGTATTTAGGCTGCTTAAGTTGGGTTTCAGTGTGAAATTCCACACATTCTGACCAAAGGCGGGTCTGTTTTTGTGGAATTGAAACCGTTGAAATGGGATTTTTCTTTGTTGGGCAGTGTGGGCGTCTGCTTTCACTTCCATGGGATCTATTCCTGCCTCACCTGTGACTGTGTGGGGTCTAAGAGACGCTCATGCAGCAGGCTGATCTTTGACCCAATCAGTGGCGTAACACAACAAGAATTCAGACAAGCATCTTGTACTGGAGATGGCACAGGGACGTCAGTGTGTCCCTGGCCTCCGTCGTAATCCTCTGCTTTTCTGTGTGCATTCTGTATCCTTTTGTTTGGTGTGCACATGTCAACTCTGTTTCCCCGTGACCTTGTTGCCGTGTCCTGTCCAGAGTCTGTGAATAGTTCTACTCTATTAGTGGAACAGAGCAGCTACAGAAGTCTGCAGCAACACAGTCAGATATGCAACTGTAACACAAAGCAGCACTAGTTATGTAACAGCCCGGAGGAGGGAGTCCGTACTTTTTTTTTTTTTTTTTTTTTGGTAACTCAGTCTGCTTTCATTATGCGATTGTTTGGGTGTTCTTACTTTGTTTATTTGATAACGTAAAACTTGCCGGTGGAATTTTTTCCGTTACCTCGGGAGTTTCCCTGGCTGCTCTGGTCCAGACAGAGAAACGTGTTATGTTTTGTCAAAGGTAGGAAATGTACCTACATTCGGCTCTGACATTTAAATTGCATCGCCACACCTCTTAGACTCTTTTGGCCTTGGTCCATTCGGTGTGTTTGGGTCTTTACGGGACTCAAGTCTTCACACAACCTCAACAAATGAGCTCTTAGTCCCCTGATCCTGTTTGGGCAAAGCATTTCAGGATGTCGCTACAACAGCTTTTTCTCATTTTGTTGCAGTTTGCAATCGCTTCACTGAGTCAAGGCTCATTAAATTGAAGAACAGTAATCTTTTCATTTTCGGTACATTATTTTCAGGCTGCTGCACAATAATCAGGGTTTGTCATAACAGGTTAAGTGGAACCAGGGGAGGGATTTTGGCTGATAGTAAACAGATTGACGTGGGTTCGAAGACACATCGCAGGAGGGCGAAATGAAACTAAAATGACCTGAAAAACAGCGGACTGGAGGCAACTACAAGCTGGCAGATGCAGGGAGGTTAGGAAGAGGCTGTCATCACTTTTTATCTGCTTGGGTGAAAGAGGTTTTACAGTGCAGCAACCTCTCTTTGTCAGAGGTGAAACCAGAACCACCGATTATGGCCTTACAGTATGATTCTTGGTATTCACTCGCTCTTTGGTATGAATGGGTAAAGGCGGAGAGAGATTTACGACCATTAATAGACTGATCCTGTGCAGGCCTGTGGCCGAGCTCAAAAACTTCCTGCTTGTGCATATGTAGGATTCATTTGTAGTCAGTTGTGTTTTCAACGGTGTTAAATTAATTTGATACATGCACTTTTATAGCTTCATATGTTAAAGCGTGTGAATTGAAACGGTTCTTCCAAACTCACTGGCAGAACAGAAGTAAAAGAAAGTCAAACTGTAAATATAAAGATACATTAATTTTAAAAATTGACTTCAAAAACGTAGCTTATGTAACAACTGTATCAACTATAGACTGTAAAATAAGGTCATAAATTGCGCTGGGGTTTCACACTGATGTCGTCATGATTTTTACTCTCAGCAGTGGTTCTAAAGGTTTATGGCCATTATTCTATCTCCTGTTAGCTGTTAGCGATGGCGTGACCCGAGATTTCAGAGCTTATCTGCCTCTAAAAAAACCATCATAACATTGGATAATGGGAACACAATAAGAGGTCTGACTCATGGGACTTGCCAGTTTAAGGTCCATTTGAGACAAAAACCACTCTTTGTCTGTGTGTGTTGAACCCACTGGTATGTTGAAGGCTGATGGCAATGAGTCACCAGGGGCCTCAAATAAACCCACTTTCTAGTTCATTTCCTGACCCCCACCCCCTTTTTATTTCTCCCCATCCTAATACTCTGTTGGAAACTCATACTGCCCGTTCAGTAGTAGCTGAGAACAGGTGAAAATAAAGATGGAGTTTCAATGAATCGGACCTGTGCAGCTCCACCCACTGTAAAACACACAAGAAAGAGGGAGCGCGAGAGAGAAAGCAAAAGCAGGTCTGTCTTATTCCAAGAATCAGCCTTTGTGCTTGTCTTTCTCTTTTCTCTCAGGTTGAAAACACACCTCTGTTCTTTGCAGACGGAGAGGAAGGAGGGAGGGAGGAAGGGGGGGGTAAACCGGCTAGTCAACTAAACAATCAATTTAGCTCAATAGTGTGTCAGGTAGAGCGCACCCAAGCCTGCATTTATCCAATTGGATTCCTTGGTTTAAGTCAATTCTGTTCTCAGAAACAGCTGCGACTTATTAAGCAGGCGAGTTTAGGGAGCTGTGGCGTTCGAGCAGCTTTCCGTAACATTCAGTCTCTTTTAGTACGAGCAGAGTTTAATAAATTCTTCATGTGCTGTTATGTGTTGTTAGGAATGAGCGCGCTCGATGGATCAGCGCCCTGGGCCACAATGTCAACAACAAGAGGAGTCAGGACAGAACCAGTAAGTCCCACTTCACTCCAAGCCTCGACCTCTTGTTTTAGTCTCTTGCCCCACCTTGTGGTTACTTCATGAATTATTGTTATTCAGATTTGTTAATGATGATGTACCCAAATGAGACCAGTGGACCTGACGTGACTGACGAACGTGTGCTTGTGTGTTAAAGATGTGATGCAGGTGGAGGTGATCAGGACCTACACAGCCAAGCAGCCAGATGAATTGTCCCTGCAGGTGGCTGATGTGGTGCTGGTCTCGCAGACCGTGGAAGGTGCGTTCGCTCTCAGTGTCCGTCTTACCTTTAGAGCTCAGGCTCATTCTCGTAGTTTTTCCACAAGCTACGCTCGCACTCTAGCATTGCTCTCATTTTGCATTCTCCTGATTCACGTTCCTTTCATCGTACACATTGAAAAGCTCTGCTTCTCCTTTTCACTTCCTTGTCATTTCTCCTCTCAGGCTGGTATGAAGGGGAGCGGCTGCGCGATGGTGAAAGAGGCTGGTTTGCAGCTGCCTGTGCTGAACCAATTACGTGCCAGGCCACTATCGAACGCAACATGCAGAGGATGAACCGCCTGCAGGGGTTGGAGACTAATGTGTGAGCGGGGAGGAGTTTTCTCAGCTGTCCGTGACCCACCAACACAGCGGTGACCTGCCTTTTATATCTGTAATCCCACGACGTAACACCATCACTGAGCTACCTTCGGGGAAAAAGCGGCTGGTAATTGGACATTCAGGACTCCTGCTCAACTAAATCTCAGACATGTTGTCTGAGTTTCAAAGCAAAGATTGAATTCAGGACAAACAGTGGAAGAACAATTTCCTTAAATTACTGACGGGTCCCTGTGTGGGTGGGACCGTTTGACAGTGAGATCTGTCATATTTACTACTTCCCTGGTTGGTTGGAAAACTTCACACCTACAGCCAAAGTCACTGCTTTCAACACCCTGCTACATAACGAATCCTGGTGTGAAATTTGTAAATTGTGTGTCTTTTTCCACATTTTTTTGTAGCAGAAATGTCTAGAAATGTAATGAGCCTACAGTGCCACTACAGAAGGTCAACGACAGCAACCTGAGGCTTGGACACGATGTAACTGTGGAGACATTGATTGTAAAAAGTGATACCCAGGTGAGACGATAGGATTGGCAAGTGTGTTACAGTGTTTGGCTTATTGTTGCAACGTCCAATATGGTGGATGTTGACGTATGAAAAAAACGAATGTTACCTTAGCGAGACCTGAGGCACTTTGTGTAAATAGAACAATGATTAGTTGGATAAAATTAGGAATTGCAGTCATCTATGATGTATAATCACGCGTAGATTGAGCTGAAGAGCCAAGTATCTCTTTGTTATCTCTTTGCTCTATGCCACCAGTTAATGTCACCGTCATAATTCAAACGCTGCATTTGTCACAGCTGCCATTATTCTCTCCATTCTCTCAATGATTTGGACTGCCTGAAATATCACACAGCCAGAGGTGTGTATATAAACAGCCCCTTAGGAATTACATCAGCCATCTTCCAGAGGCAAGTTGAAATTAATCTAGTGGGCCCCAGTGGGGAGACCGGAGAAGACGAGAGACTCTTTCCAGCCCGGCTTTTAATGCCATTGTCCACTGTGAGTCATCTTTTGAGCGTTAGCGTGCTCAGCTGAAGAAAATGAATGGCTTAGTCAGAGTGTTCCGATAACACAATCTATCAAACCTGCTGCTCTGGCTAAGATGACAGCCACTACTGTTGAGCTACACGAAGCGAGGTATGACCGTAAAGGGGCAAAGCATCTGCAGAAGGAAGCGGGTATCCAGACTTTAGAGATGATTTGTCAGTTGCAACTCAGGGAAAAATTAACTATGTGATATCCGCATCTAAGCAGCAAATCTTTCTTTCAGTCACTTCCTGCACTTGCAACTATTGTAAATCACCTGTATAAATGTAAATATGTAAAACAGTCTAAAGTGTAACATGTTTGTATTCCAAAATATAGATTTATATTGCAGAAACCTGCTTAGTTAATCATATCAGCCACTATTAATAAAAGCTTAATTGCTTGGAGCCTGTCTTTTTCTCTGAATGATAAATATGACATCTCATCCCTGCTAGACAGACCACAGAAAATTACTCAATTTTTTTATTCCTTAAGTGACATCTGAAACCATAAATGTGCTCTCGACCCTAGGCACAGATTAATCAGAAATGTGCATAAATTATCTAGGAAGGATCACTTTTTTTAAGCGTTTTAAGCTACTGGCTGCCAGCTGAAGGTTACAAACCCTACAGGTGTTCATTCCAACTACGAATTACTCAGGGTGTTTTAGTGGTTGGGCTCTCGAAGCTCAGAACAAGTGGAGTCTGCCCCTCATAAAACAGAAAAGTTTATGATCTCTCATGGCAAAGGCAGCAGCACATCAATGTACATTTTAGCCTGGCAAGGCAGATGAAGCTATGAAAGCATTTCATGACACATCCTTGATTTATTGACCAGTTCCATTAAGTGAAAAAAATTAGCAAAACTTATTCAAACTAAAAACCTACAAATGAAATGCAGGACAAGGTAGTAACGGAGTGTATTCACATGTGGATTGGTCCTTGCAAAATAAAGACCAAATGTGCAAAAAAAAAAGAAAAAGTAATGAGTTATTCAAGTGCAATTTCCAGTACTTGTGTCCTGTGTTTGGCCTTCAGTGTCAAGGGAGCACTGAAAGCTCGTAATTGTCCCAACTAACCTCTGCGTCAGTCATTTCTCATCTTGTCACAGCCAGCCATAAAAACGTGGCCACTTCTAATCATTGTCGTCATCGTCGTCGTCGTCGTCGTCATTGAAGTAAATGTGCTGTCCTCTTGGGGCGGACGCCCACGCTCTGCCGTGACCCTTAGCGCCGCCTGTGGCCTTCTCCTGGGTGGTGATGAGGTCTATGATAGCTGTGATGACAGCACAGTCTTTGGACTGACGGTTCTGCCAGTCCACGGGAGCTGGGTTGCGGATTTTCTCCTCAAGCAGCGAATCCAACTCTTTTTTTAAACTCTGTGGGGAAAAAAAAAACAGGCTAATAAAATGAATCCGATCAACACACAGATCAGTCCGCTCGTATATCATTTACCTTGACGAGGTGAGCGATGCGTGCTGGTGATCTGAAGACGATCCACTGGTCCACCGCGATGGTCTCCTGGCCCTCGTCTTTCTGGATGGTGATGTCTCCTCCAAAGAAAAGTAGCGAGAACGGGGAAACCTCGGTGCAGTCGTACAGGAAGATCTGAGCACGCAGAGAGAGATGGCGCTATCACACAAGAGCAGTACAACAGCGCTGACACTCTGTGACAGAGAGCAGCATCATTATGACACGCTGTGCCCAACAGCTACTCTGTGGTGTGGGCTGAAAGTGTCCCATTAGTGAAGAGAGGCTGTGCCAGTTTGAAATGTGTTTCAGTGCCTTCAGTGTTAGAAGAAATGTCATCTTGGCCTGTCTGTGGATCTTGCTAATGTCTAACACTTCCCTCCATTTCAGATCCATTTCCCTCCATCTGCTAAACTGACAGCTGCTTATGTAGAGCAGTCTATTGATACGCAAAATCTGAGTAAATACTTTTCACAAATTGCAGAGAATTCTAAATTCTAAAGACAGAAAATAAAACCACAGGGACTATATAAGCAGCAGACTGAGGTCGAACCAAACCTGAAGTAAGTGTTCAAAATTAGCGTCAAACAGAGGTAGAGAAAGGTGGAGGAAGTAGATGGGAGACAAAGGAGAAAACAAGCAAAGAGAAACCGGAGAGACTTCACCTGCCCCCATGAATGTGTAATGCAATGAACCACCACAGCAAGTGCGTCAGAGGAGATAAAGTTTAACGTCATCCCTCACTTTCTTTCTGTTTCTCTTCTTTCGTCTTTTCTACAACCTTGGTCTTGTCTATCGCTAAACAAATGTCCTTGACAGTTTTTGCACAATCTAAACACCCGAGTTTTATAATACACACAAATGAATAGCCTTGAGTTCACATACACGCTGCTAGAGGAAGAAGAAAATAAAAACATTTAATGGTGGCAATAACAATGGTGAAAACCCAGCAAAACACTTTTCATAAAAATGAAGGCAGCAAAGTGAGAGACAAAGGCACAGGCAGCAATCAGAGAGGACATGAAAGGTGTTTTTGCTGCAATAACAAATAGAGACAGCACAGAAAGAACAAAGACGGAGAAGTGAGGGAGGGGAAATTGGGAGTGTGAAGAGGGGCAAAATACAGAAAAAAAAAAAAAAGGCAGGCAGAGAGGAAAGAGGACGGCGTTGACCGTTTAGTTCCCCACCACCACCACCACCACCACCACCTCTTAACGTTGTGTCTGGAAGCTTTGAAGCACAAGAGCCTTTGAGAAAGAGTTGAAAGGCAGTGTTTTAATCAAATATTCATTCAGTGTAAAGCTGGTGGGGCACCGCTGCCAACCTTTACCCAACAGCCCTTTCTTCCACAAGGCAACCTTCAGACGGTTGCACGCACCAAACGGAACACACAGCAACGCGCACACAAACATTATGCAGCAGTGTCGGAACACAGTGCGACATCCTCCCACGTGCCCTCGCCTACTCACGCTGCTCGTTCTCATCTTGAGGTGGTAGATGAGCCACGTGTAGTTAAACTCCTTCTCTTCGGCGTTGACAGACTTGGGGTGGATGCACACCTTTCCGTCAGCCTGCGTGTACACCTTAACCCTGGTGAAGACAAGACGCGAAGTGGAAAAAGAATTTAGTTTCAAGGTCCGTCATCACCAAAGTCTGCGTTTGTCCAAATGAATCAGAGAATGATGCTAGAAACAAACCTTCAGGTGCTTTTGGTTTGTTGCTACGATGCACAAAAAAAGCCGCCTACCATTTTGGCATGAAGGTGCCAACGAAAAAATTGTGATGCAGTCGACAAATCGTCTCTAACATGAAAGTAACATTGTGTTCCAATCTACTGCGTGTCAGCCAGACAACACTGGCTGCAGCAAACAAGCTGCTGGTACCAGACGCGGTCGTCTGGTTTAAAAACAAAGTGCTTCACAGAGCTACATATGAATGAAATACCGCAGAGCTGTAAAAAAACAAATCTGGAATCAAGATTGTCGACAATTACTTATGCAAAGGAAACGACCCTGGCAATTTGACTCTGCAGCTGGGTCTAAAGCTGTCGGTGAGACAAACTAAAGTGACAGCCCCCTGTCTCCCAGTTGCGTGCATCTGTCTTTTGCACACAGGTCACAGCTGCTGCCTGTGACAGCAGCCTGAGGCCAGGTTTTTTGCAACCGCATTGATCTGCAGCTGAAAAAGCTCTTCTGTTTTTGACAATTTTCCTAACATGGTCTCTGCACAGCCTCAGGTAATTGTCACCGGGCCCTTGCAGATCTCTCACCTGAGAGGGCTGATGCGATATTGCAGTGTGAAGGTCGTTTTTCCTGTCTAGAGATCAATGAGAATGATTGCGCACTTGTCTATCTTGCATTGTGGAGCCCTGTCACATGTCGGTCATCTCCCCCTTTGAATTGGAACACTTACCCTGGCCTCTTTCTGCTGTGTGATGGTCTGATCATGGCCACCTTCGGGTACAGACCAGCTACAATCACGGCTTTGATTAACTTTTCATTTTCTGTGGAAGGAAGTAAGAATTAGAAAAAAAAAGAACATTACTACATTTACAAGCTTTAGATCGTGTTGTTGAAAACATCGCACTGATTTGAAAAACATGTCACAACTATGGTTGACTATAAAAAGACAATGTATTGACTGCTGAGAATTTTTAATATATATTTGCTGATTTAGAATTTAGAGCCAGACAAAAAAAGTAGGACAGAGGCAACAAAAGACCGGAAAAGTTCTGTAATGCTTGAAAAAATCCCCTGAAGAACACCTCACAACAAAGGAGGATAATTGGCAACAGGGCAGCGTCACGATTCTGAAAAATGCATGTTTAACACCTTTAGAATAATGTTTCTCAAATCTGCAAAGAATTTTTATATTTGATCAGCTATGCAACAAACGGCCCCAGGTCAGATGGGAAATCCTCCAGTTCAAACGTCCTTTCTCCCATTTCCTTTCTGCTCTCAACAAAGTAGCATCCTCCAAATAAAGGAAGAAATCAATCAACCCAAACCATTTGAACAAAAACACTGAGAGAATCTTGACAAGGCTAAAAACCAATTTTGAATAGTTGTGATCTGTGGGACCTCAGGCAGCACTGCATTAACAAAAGGCACAATTCTGTGGTAGAAATCACTGCACGGACTCAAAGACATCTTTGAAAACCACAGACAGTGAACGATTTGTCTCCGCATTCACAAAATTAAAAGTCTGCCATGCAAAAAAAAAAAGAAAAGAAAAAAGCCACGAATAAACAAGACGCAGAAATGATGCCGACTCCTCTGAGCCCAAGCTCTGTTGAGATGGACTGAGGAGAAGTAGATGAGTCAACATTTGAAATTCTTTTGAGATCTCATATAAAACATTTTTTTTTTTTTAAACAGAAATATGGCCTCCTTAGAGAATGTTGCTAAAAAAGTGGGATTGAAATTAATGGTTTCCCATTATTCGAGGGACAAGAAAAATAGTAACTAACACAAAAATTCAGCATCTGGGACATAAAGGAAGCTGCTACCTTAAGTGAGCAGAAAAAAACGTACCCGGAGTGTGAAATTACAAATACAAATAATACAAATCATTACAAATAATGAAAAACAAACAATATTTTTAGTCTTTAATTTACTTGCGTTTAACGTGTTTAAGCAAACAGTTTACTGTGAATATTCCAAATGTGTTGTTTTGGAGTGATGCCTTTATTGACCAAATAATAACCCAAGGAACAAATAAAAAGCAGGTAATAGTAAGGAAAACTAAAGATACAACAAATAAAAACAAGCCAAACATGACTACGAATTTGACATGATGCAAATTACTGATACAAGATAGATTAGACTATATTTAAAAGGTGAAATGTACAGTTGGAAATGTTTTATTTTAATTTTATTTCATTTCTCCAAAGCTGGCTTTTAAAACATCTGACAGTTAAAATTACAACCCAATGAAGTCTTGGTTACCTGAGTTGACGTTAGATATAGGGTCTTTGGGGTCCTTGCTGCTGACAAAGCCTGCGTGCATTAGATGTTCAGCAAACTGACCCTTCATGTTGTGCAGCATCTGATTGATAAAAAGACAAATTACTTCTAAAATGTTGCATGTCCTTAAGCCCTCAGACAGAACACAACATGCAATCAGACGTCCCCTGGCTTACCTGTAGTGTATTGGCAGACAGGAAGTTGTCCCAGCAGTACTCCCGCTCATACCTGGCACCACGCTGTTTCGCTTCCTCCCAGCCCTGGTCAATCAGTGGATGGTAAATTCAAACAGGATTTGTTCATACCGCAGACAGAGGAAGATGAAAGAAAGCTCACAGATGTCGGCTGTTTTACCTGGAAGGCATTGACAATAGTGAGGTGGTCGCTCTTGGAGTTTCTAGACAGGGTCCTCCTTCTCATGTCTGCCATCTTCTCTTTTCCCTGAGAGAGGGAACATTTCTGTAAAACCAACTTTACGTCAAAAGGTAGAGTGCAGCAATGCACTGAAGCTGAGCGTGTGTGTCACCGTCGACATGAGCTTTCATGTCTCCCGGTGCCCTACCAGGGGTATGAAGAAAGGGTCTTTGAAGCTGAGCGAAGCCGCAATAGTGAGCACGGGGTCAAGGCAACCTAACAGAGCTCCAAAGAGGATGAGTTTGCCGATGTGAGGCTCCACGGGCAGACGAGCCAAGTGGAAACCCAGCGCTGTCAGATTCTCCGAACGGTCCAGGGCGTTCTAACATTGTCACCAGAAACCCAAAGAAAACGCACGTTTAGTCATGCTCAACACAAGGCGCGCTGCTTTGAGCCTGTGAAAAAAGAATGCATTATCCACACAGCCCTAATTACACAAGCCCTGGAAAGTTTCCAGGAGCAACTGCAACGAGTCCTGCTACTGTCACATCCACGTACTGCTTCTTCCATTAATTTTCATTTGGAACCTTGTTGCATGAAATATTGCTCATGTTTTATCTTCTCAACCTTTGTAATAAGGTAGTGATTTCATTAATGGGCCTCAAAACGGCACGACTGGAAGTAGCAGACAGGAAACCTTGAAAACCTTGAAACCACATCCTCAGGTCAAGTGAGAGTATGTTCTTAAAATGCTACAGTTTCTCAGATGGTGTTTGCACTCTAGATTCCTGTTAAAAACAGTTAATTAAAGCTGAAACAATCAGCCAGTTAATTAATGATGTAGTTAGAAGCAAATTACCACTCAGCTATTTTAACAATCAGGTAATTGTTTCTGTGTGTTTCAACAGTGGCGCGTTAAAATTTCAATTATAACAACTTCTAGGTGATAATAAAATGACCTTTTTTTAAATTAGATTTTATGGAATTGTGCATAAAGCAGAATATCCTGTAATGAAATTGTAACAGTTAAATGTCTCTTCCTAACATTTCTTTTGGAATGGTCAAACCATCTTTCTTTTTTCTTACCAAGTCTACGAGGTTCTTCATGGCTAGACTGACGGCCTTTGCAGTCGGAGGGTCCAGGGCTTTCTCCAGGAATTTTGCTATGTACCCCAGCTTCAATATCTGGGCAGCACACAGCATATCAGAGTTAACGACGAAACAGAGTATGAAACAAACATGAGTTTGTTGTCAGTTCTCACACAAATTTGTCACAGGACCGCTCCATTAAAAACACACATACATTCAACAGACAGGTGACAAATTACTGTAAAGGAACATGTGGAGAAACATAACAGATAGCCACGATTCCACATAGTTGAACTGTGGTCTCCTCCTAACATTTGTTTTTACTCAGTGTCAACTCTATGGTAAAACCGAGCAATCATCTAAACCCCGCTTGAAGGAACATCTTTGAAAAGAATGGTGCTTGATCCCTGTAGTCGGGTACCAGGGCGTTGTACAATCTATGTCAAGCTGCACTTGGGCTGCTTTGGTGACATGTGCTGATCACTTTACTGACACACGGTAGGCTGCTTTCCCTTTGAATCTGTCACACACCTTAAATAATAATGTTGGACAGTATAACTGTGGTCATAAGAACTCAATCTATCACCATTTCAATTTATCACTATACATCTTTTTTAATTAATGTAAATTATCTTCTACTTCAAAACGAGATTTTCAAATGAACTAGAACAAAACAAAGCAGCCGTATTTGAATGCCCGTCTAACAGGGTGGTGGTGAAGTGTTTGCACATTTAGAGAGTCTGCACAGGGTTAGCATGTTGTCAGTGTTTCCCTCATTTTAAGGGCAGTCTGATGCATTAGTCCGCCTCTCACCACTAGCTTCAAAAACCACATTATACACATACTCAAATACATCCAACCAAACCAGTGGAAGACACACACTCAAATGCATATCCAATAAAAACCGCTGGTGAAAACAATCACAGCAAACACTAGATCTGAGTGAACTTTGGCCTAATGTTCCATTAGCACTGGTTGAAATATGGCTGAGTGGAGTGTGAGGATTTAAAAAGAGATAGCAACAAGAGAGTGGGGTGGGGAATAGTAAGCCAAAAAAAGCAACTTTTTACATAAGAGGAGTGATTAGACCAAAGGGGGCATGAGTCAGCCAAGGACAGTTTTCTCTCGTTCTCATTAGGCAAGAGAGGCTGTAATTCAAGACTGTGCCTTATCCACGCACACCCCACCCTATCTGCACTTATTCACAGCAATCTTGTCCTCATCTCAACTTCCTAGCAAACACCCATGTGTCTCTCTCTGCCCGTCTGCTCTCCACATACACAACCTTGATCTGCAGGCAGAGCTCCTCCAGTGGTGTCCTCATAATTTCGGGTAACTGATAGGCATCCAGCAGGCTGGCCCTGAGACCATTGTACAGATGGTAGCACTTCCCCGGACACACTCTGGTTTTACGAAGAGGAAGAGTTTGGAGAGAGAAGGGGGAGAGGAAAGAGGTTATGTTTTGTGTCAGTCCTGTGACAGGGTTTAATTTAGAATCAATGGGATGAGACCGCACACAGTAAGCAGCTCCTGCTAATTGGGTCTTTCTTTACTTTACTGATGTCAGAGTTGCTAATACAGCAGACGTCTTGAGTCAGAGTGAAAACAACCTGGGAGAAACTACACTTTGCCATTTTCTGTATTTACAGAACGGAGGCAGGAAGGAGTGGGCTCCTGGGGAAGACTGACAGAGAGCTGAGATGACAAACACAAGAAAAAATAATCCTCCCAGATTAGTATCACACACCCAGAAGCACTAGTCTGCAGCATGCTCTTATTTTAACAACATCCACAATAACCCCTGTGTGCAGACATGCAAGCGTGCGCACACACACACACACCTGCCAGCACGTCCTTTCCTCTGTTTGGCATTGGCCAGGCTAACCCACTCGGCTGTCATGGTGCTGATGTTGTTGTTGGTGTCAAAGTTTGTCTCTTTTATCTTCCCTCCGTCTATCACATAAACAACATCGTCTATGGTGATGCTGTGAGGAAGAGTGAAGGGAGAAAAAGACCAAATCAGTCAGAATGAAGAAAAAAAAACACACTTCAAAGCAGCCTGTCAATAATGCTTAGCTAAGACTCACACACACACACACACACACAGTTGTTCTCAAGTAAAAATAAAATTTAGCCCTTCGGTAGGTTTGGAGTCTATATTTAGTGGAGTGATGTGAGGGGAGTGCAGACAGCTTCCTAATTTGCTCAGTGTGTGTGTGTTTGTGTGTATGAGGCTGTGAATACATTAACAAACTCCCTGTCAGAGACTCAGTGCGTTCCATCCAAGCCAATATGACAGTAATTGTAATCAATCCAAGAAATATATGCTAATTAACCCCAAACCTGCTGCTTCCATGAACCACTGGGACTTACTCCATTGCAAAAACCCACTCATACACCACTGAATGTGACATTGTTATCACTTTTATTCTCTCAGTTAGCAGAAAATGACATTGCCAAAAATATGTTTTAAAAAGGAAATAAGAACAAAGACCAGACAAACCACACAACACACACACACACACACAAATACACACCTGGTTTCAGCTATATTGGTAGCAATCACAATCTTTCTAACTCCGGGAGGAGGTCTTTTGAAAACCTGTGGAGAGTGAGAGAAGAGAAAGTGAAAAAGATAGGATTGGACTTGGATATATTGATATCTGCAGACACAGATCTGGTCATGTAGACAGAGAAAGAGAGAAATGGAAGAACGCTTACCTGGGTCTGATTAACGGTGGGCATGAGGGAGTGTAAGGGGATGATAATGAAGCGGTCTGAAAGACAACAGGCCACGGAAGAAAAAACTCAAAACAATGCAACATTTGCTCACGCAACAAAAGTTCTTCTGCAGTGTGTGATGCGGCCCTGTAAATGATGTTGCCCTATAAAAAAATTACCACAAATATCTTAATACACAAAAAAAACACTATTATTTATTACTAACATCACTATACATTATAGACTTCTCTCCTCACAAATAGAGCTAAAAATGAGAATCAGTCTAGCTCTACAGAGACACTGCTCATATGCTCATACATGTGAAGATCACCTGTTAATCAAAGAGACTCAATCTAAAATGTTGTCTATGATTAGTCCAAGTTTACTTATTTAAGATTTTTAGATTCTAAAGTGATCACTACACACAAAGCAACAAAAAAGCTCCCAATGGCATACACTCACTGGCCACTTTATTAGGTACACCTGTACATTCTAATACAATCCAATACAGCAGCTCTGCCATGAATTCTGTTTTTATAAGGTTGTTATATGTCATTTTTTATGTTGGAATTCTCACAAAGGTGATAATTCTAATATGTGTTTATTACTGACGTCAGGACTGAGGATCACTGTGTGTGTGGTAAGGTGTGAAGAACTGACCACAATCCAAACATTTGTCACTCATTTTTAAACCCATTAATAATTTGGATAAAAATGAGTTTTTGCTTTTATTCTGGGGCTCAATTGAACAGTTCTGGACACAAATTTCCAGAAAAAGCGTAGTCATATAACAGGTATTTATGCTCTACTCGGCTCCTCAGTTTTGTGTCAAATGAGCTTGCGTCCAGCTTGCAGAATCCTGTTTGGTTGACTAGGTCTATTAAATGGTAATTCTTACAATTAATGTAGGTCTGCAAGTCAGAATTTCCATTGTAATATATAATATTATATAATAATCAATTAATTAATCAGATGTATTTATTTTTTGATTAATCATTGAAGCCCTTGACTTCTTTGTTTTAGTTTTACACAGCAGCACATTGTACCAGGATTTGAACCCAAACTATATCGATGGCACACAAAATCATGGTCATATTTATACCTCTTAACTACACATTCCCGTTATTAACAGCGAAGGCCAAATTTCCAAGTAAAACATAACAAGCTAAATATTTTATGGAGTGAAAAGGGGTTTAAGTGAATGATGATCGCTACTGTATTATCCTTCATTTGTGTACACGTCAGACGTGATATCCCTGCATGTGTCTACCTGATCGGAACATCTGCTGAGCCATGAGCAAGTCGTTGAGGCTGCTGATGTTGTCCCAGCCTGGCAGGAACACCAAGATGGCTCCTTCCTGCGAGACAAAGAAATGAAACAACACTTGACAGCTGAGGAAACAGTCAGAAAAAGCAGCGCCTTAAGTAAAAACCAGAAACAAGCAGCCATTATCTGGGGGACCTGCAGCAACAACTGAGCCAAAGAACAAGGTTCTTGTGTTTTTTCGAGGAGCCGAGGCAGATGGAGACGACTTGCCCTCAGCTCCCAACCTCCACATTCAGCCACACATTAGTCTCTGACACTCACTGCCAACCTCATTATGACAGCATGTCCTTCACATTACCACGGGGATAGACTTGCTTCTCTCAAAGCAGGAGAAGGAAAAAAAAAAGAGGAAACTCGTGAATCAGCTGGAAAACAAAGTGACACACGCATGCAAGCTGAGTAAACATCACCAGAATGACAGATGGCGGTGGCTAATCGAGTTGGAGCTTTTCCAGTGTGAACAACTCAGGTGTCTGACAACAGACAGGTTTCTGAGCCGTAGCAGGATGCATATGTGTGAGAAAATGATCTAAAATGAATGAGAGCTCATGAGGTAATTAACATTTTTGTGTTTACATACACTTAAATAGGCATTTTTCAGTCAGTTTTCTCGAATAAACTGATTTCTAAACTGTCACATCGACAAGAAACCTGGATCCTTTAATCAAGGCAGGTTATCAGAGAAACCGGACTTACCAGGAGAAATTAGGTAAACAAGATTTCTCTGAGGTGATTTTTCCTGGAGACCGTGGTTTTCTGTGACATGTATATGCATTACCAGGTATTTTTGAAATCGTCTTTCTACAAAAGCAGATGTGTATGACAAAACATTTCAACAAGCCAGGGAGCAGAGCAATGCTGTATGATGGAAGGAAATACCATGATGCCAATAACAAAGCAATGCTGACTTGTTTTCAAAGTCTGCCCAAAGTCAGACTCAAACTAAAACTAACACAGTGCCACGCAGAAGTCTGAATAAGTTGCTTTACCTGGCAGATTTATTTAAAACTTCAGACAGATTGTCTTTCCCTGTCCCCCTGCACTGTCACTGACCGTTTTATTCCTGTCCCTCTTGATATTTTAACTGATATTCTGACACTCTGAAACCTACTAAGGATCCTTTGGGTGTCTTAAGCTTGGGCTAGTCCCAGATGCTTTTAAACATGCTGTGGTTACCCCTTTGCTTAAGAAACCCCACCTTGATCCCTCAGTTTAGACCTGTTTCATATTAACATGTTTTATCAAAAGTTTTAGGAAGAAAGACTCTTTAATAAATTCCAGTTTGTTTTTTTTATGGTATTTATGAAATATTTCAGTATGGTTTTTAGATCTTGGGAGTGCTCAATGACATTTTCTGGCATTGAATGCCAGAAATCCCATTGTCCTCATTCTGCTAGATCTGACAGCTTTGACACTGTGGACCACCAGATACTCCTCTCTCATCTTGAAAAGCTGTTGGGGATGCATGGCACAGCACTTATTTGGTTCAAATCTTCTGTGTCAGGTCAAACTTTTCTGTATAATGTGGTGAGGCATCATCTGCTACTGCTAGTTTGTCTTTTGGAGTCCCACAGGGCTTAATTTTGGGTCCTATTTTGTTTTCTTTGTACATGCCACCATTAGAGTCTATCAGTAACAAACACAATCTCTATTTTCATTGCTATGCAGATGACTTCAGCTATATTTACCACTGAATGGCTCATCACAAAACTCTTGCCAGGTTGTTCTTGGTTGTCTGGCGGATATTAAAAATTGGCTTGGCTGTATTTTTTTTGTTTCTGAATGAAGTCAAATCTGAAGTAATTTTGTTTGGGCCTAGTGACAAATGGAAAGTGTCAAATTAATCTTGGAAGTCTGTCTTCCAATGTTTTACTTCCTCAAATCTTGACTACTGAAATGTGCTGTATTTTATGGTTAACCAGTCAATTCTTCAGCGGTTACAGTTGGTGCAGAAGTCTGCAGCACACTTGCTCACCAACACGTCTAAGCGTGACCACATAAACCCCTTTCGTTGTGTTCTCTTTATTGCCTTCCTATTTGCTTCAGGATTCATTTTAAGATACTATTGCCCACTTTTAAAGGCCTTAATGCACTGGCAGCTTCTTTTCTGGCTCATCTGGTTGCTATTCGTGCAGCAAATCATAGTCTTGGGTCAACACATCAGTATTTCATTGATGTGCCCAGATCTAGGACTAAGCGCTGGAGTGACAGGGCCTTTGCTGTTATTGCCCCTAGGCTGTGGAACGCTTTGCCTCTAGATATTCCTGTTATATCTGGGCTCTACAGTTTTAAATCGAAACTCAAGACTTACTTGTTCAAGCAGGCATTTGGTACTTCGTGTTCTCAGACTGTTGTTTTTATTGTTTAATTTTTAATATTGTTACATTGTGTTGTTTTCTTTTGATTTTGTCAAGTGCTTAGGTCATTCCCTGATTGTTTCCAAGCGCTATAGAAATAAAGGTTACATTACATTACATTATTTACGCATACAAAACTTCTAGAAAATTATTTTCTGTGATTCTGAAATACATGAGAAATTAGATCTATCTGCTGCATGTACACACAGATTTCAGGTAATCAAGTAATCTGGTTACTTAATGGCTTGTAAACGTAGCAAGCAGAGCACACTAGCACAATATGATTAAACAGCGTATGATAATTATTAGAGGTTGGCTTCCAATTTAAAAAATTCTATATTGGTAACAATGGTACTTTGATACACTTTCTAGACCTATTATAACTTTTTGTTTTTTTACAGGATAAAATGTCAGTAAAAGTGTAAAAGTGTCAGTGTTTAATGTTGTAACACAAATGGCCCTACAGTCATAATATTTGAGCAGTAAATATAAATATGAGCTACACCACCATACATTAAAGTACGATGATACAATACGATACAGTTATGTTACAGTTTAGTATTATAAAACACTGTAAAACACAATATGATTTTATTATGTACATTACATTTTATTGTGTACAATATGATGGGATACGACGCAATAAAAAGCAATACTGTGTTATAAAATGTAAACCTATTTCACCCGATAAAAGACCCTAATTCAAACAAAAGTGATTCTCAGCATGTTATTAAGCAGGTAAAACTAAATCCACACTCTACTTTTCATTTTATTTTCTCTTTATTCCTCTAAGGAAAATTAATAGCTGTCATAAAACAGCAGCTTAAGGCCCCTGAGCAGCTCTGCCTGTTAATTCAAGTTAATTATTACACCCACTGTTCATCCACATGAGACCGTATATGTGTGTGATATTGTCTGTGCACGTGTGTGAAAGAGAGGAGAAGGAGAAACATACCTAGTTCCTGCTATGTACACACACGTAGTGCAAATGCAGAGAAATGCCCCAGTTAATTCCAACAATAAATCAAGTATCAGTACAGTACGCTCTAAAGTGTTGGCCTACTGCTTCACACACACACACTCTAAGCCACCCACATACATAGTTGCACAGCAGGCGTTCATTAATGCCTGCATGTCTACCCACTAGGTGTCTAATCACAGACCCCTGCAACATAATTAACCAATCATCACGGTCAAAAGTGTGGCAGTCGGCCCGTACCCTTGGTTCAGCATGCCGACATGGCAAATCAGACGGTTCCCTCTCAAGCCGTTTTGACAGCGCCATGAAGAATCAGCTGGTTGACTGACTCAGGGAGGCCGTGACTGATAGAGATACGGCTTCATATGTGAAGGGATAATTAGTCTGTCTGCCTGTGTTAGTCACTCCTCATTCTGGGCCCGTCTCTTTCGTCTGTTCCTCTCTCTCTTATGGGTTTTTTTTCCCCAACAACTGCCACAAACTAACATTGTGAAGTTATTAAACTAATTTCTCTTCACTGTCACAAACACAGGGAAAATGGTTTTCCTTCAACAGTAACTAAATTCTACGCCGAATAGTAATTTTGTGGTACTCTGATTCACTGTGCAGGTCTGTTCTCACACATGTTTTATGTCAGCTTCATTTCAGAGCTTTGAAATGATGCTGACATAAAAATTAGGAAATTTAACAAGAGCCAGAGAGAGAAAATAGGTAATGGACGTGCAGTGGGATAGCATCTGTTCCATCACTCATTAGCACAGATCTGCTGCCAGGATGTGTGTTATTTTTCACTGATCTAACATTGTTCTGTGTTTGGAAGCAAGTGCTCCTGTTCTGCTCCACCTAGGAGTGTACTGTACTTCCCTCCTTCATTCATTTTCTTTTCACAAAAGATCACAAATCCTAAAATCTACGAGACAACTTTCAGTTATACAAGCACGCCGGGTTTTCTAGGCCGCCCAGCCCCAAGGCACATACTGTAACAGGCATCCTTGAAATCTCATTTTCATCAGTTTTCCACTTTGAGACACCTGCCTTAAAACCAGAAAAAGAAGGTTAAACTCACTTCCTCTTTGAGCACAATATGACGGATCAGTGCCACGATCAGCTCGAGGTCAATCTTGTCATCATTGTCAAGCATCTCTAGTGCTGCAATTGTGCTGTCCGAATATCTGTGAACAAATCAGGGAGAAGACATTTTCTTCAATACAGAAACAGACCAAGTTTCTAGCAGTACTCATTATTTTGCCCCTCATACATCGTTAAAGCTAAACGAGATGGATATTAGTGCAGATGGAAGTTTAACACACTAATAGAAAAGACATAGTTTTAAGTCAAACCTGATTAAGAATTGTTACCATTTTGATCAATGGAAATCAAAAAAGTCACCCATTTTTTCCTGTATTTCCAAGCATTAATGCTCAGGTTTTAACGGGTGCAATTCACCTAGACACAGAAATCAGAGTTTCTAAGTATGGGGGCCAGAGCACCACGATGTGGTGCTAACCTTTTACTATTTCATATGGCATAATTGTTTTTTTAAATTAAACTAAAAACATCAATATCAAAAGCCACAGTACTTACCACAATCAACTAAAAATACATTAATTAAAATAGCCTGGGCTTCAAGGGCTTTATGTATCTGCTTACAACGTAGAATAGAAATCTACCGTATTTTTACCGTAACAAAGTTTGTATATGCAAGTACATGTAAGTACATGCCATGTTAGAAGACATAAACAGTAGAGTTGTCCTTTGAGGCAATGCTGAGCTTGAGTACATTTCTTACAGATACAGTTTTCGACAAGTAATGGCATTTACTTTCTCTACTATTCACAGAGCACCAATAATGGTAAAAGAAAAAGAACAGCACTGCAAGTGGGTGTGCTAAATGAAGAATTGAGCTTACCCCCCTCAGAAACACTGAGACAGTTGCAAAAGACAAAACCGTACCACAAAGATTCAGTGAGAACAGAGTGGGGAAAGCAAGCTAATGAGTTGTTGGAGGGTTTGTGAAGCCTCTGTTAGTTGTACACGTGGCGAAAGTATTTTTGCTTTAGTAGACATTGCAGCCACCTATGGCAACTTAGTTTGATGCAGATCTATACAATTTCACAAAGACTCCGGTTTTCCAAAGCACTCTTTAAACCAATCGCTTGGTATTCACTCTGTGCTCACTCAAATTGTTACAAAGCTAAATCCTCCAATTTCCCACCTAAACAACCCATTTATCAAGTTGGCAGCTGCTCTGCCAATTTAACTAGCGTGTTGTTCTCACAGCTCACCTGCCCTGCAGTGTGCGTGCATAACAAGGCCAGCTCTCCTTGTATTCAGCTTCTTTCTCCTCCTTCTCTGGTCTGGATTGGCACCCCTGCCAAAAGCCCTTCTTCCACGACGGGCGACGATCCTGATTCTGGGGACGATATCTGGCAGACAGACACCATCAAGCTCAAGTGAAACAAAAAATATAAGGATGTACTGGTTTATGTGGATCTGTGACCCAACAAGTGTGTGTGTGTGTGTGTGTGTTTGTGGAAGTATTGTTGCACCTAGTTAGCTCTATAACGTCTTCAAGTAGGAACTCTTCTACTGGAAATGTCAAACCAGGAATATGGATCACTGGACAGTTGTCTAGAGGGAGTTTGACACAGGTAAAGGAGTAAATGACAAACCAGTTGAACTGCACTATTTTTGGCTGAACAAATTTCTTTAAGGGATAAATACCGAAATATTTTGAAAACTTTTCCGCGTTAAGCGTAGCACTCATGAGGACAACTTTGAGATCATCCCGGAGGTTTAGCAGGTCCTTCACAATGATGAGCAACACATCCGACTGCAGGTTTCTCTCGTGGATCTCATCCAGTACCAGGTGGCTGATGCTAGACAACAAACTACAGCAAGGACAAATACGGGGAAAAGGTTTAGATAAGTCATAGTAGCTAAGAAATATGTCCCCATTGGGCCTAAAAAACAGGAATTCTGTAAAACGGCAGCACGCACTATCGCCTCCACGAGGATAATTGTTTTAGCTTTGTTTGTTGATTTTTTTTGCCACATTTAGTTGTATAATTACTGAACCATTAAGCTCAAATGCAAGTTAATTTCATGTTTTCTTCCTAGTTTCTAGCCGCTATCTAATCTTAGAGATTTGTGTTTATAGAAATTTACCAATTTTTGGCAGCTCTTCCATCAAATAATACCATCTGGACTAAGTTGGTACTATTGGTATTGTATATTTGCAAAAGTCAGAAAAAACACATTACTTCTTTCCACGTTGTACTCCTTTATACACATATTTTATTGTAACTTCATTTGACATGTGATATTTTTAGACCTAAACTACATTTAAACTGAATGCCTTGAGAAATGAGCTTATCAGTGAATTCAAAAGCATCTGCAGGACTGAAAAGACAAATAGATCAGTGGTATGATGGCTGGACACATCACACCGCAAGTGTAAGTGTTGCTGCAATTCATAAAGACTGTGCAGCTTGTACACCAGCTGCTATGTAAATACAATACACCTCAATGGCAAAAAGTTGCAGCATTTTGTCAGACAACTCAAACTCCTAAAATGACTCACCGGATTCGTGCCAATTCTGAAAGAGCATGAAACAAGACAACAAGAAAAGCTGGCAGCTTCATTTAGTCTCTGTGGTTTTTCACTCAGAATGCAAGGGTGAGCATGCAGGGATGAGTCAACAGAAGCTCTGTGTGAGTGTGTGCGTCTTCATTTCTCTGCCTATGAGTATGGGGGCCCATACTAATGCTTCTTCCACACAACTGTAAAGTCAACCACAAATCAATGGGGATAAAAGCAAGCGACACAGAGGGAGTAAGAGAGGATGAAGGACAGCTGGAACAGAGAGAGGGAAAGCAGCAGAGGAGAACAAATGCTGAAGATGTGATGAGGATGAGGGAGCAGGGATGGGGGAAACTTACGGGTCTGAGCGAAGCCACTGAAGAATAATGCCTGTTGTGCAGTACAGGACCGAACCTTGTCTCCGTGGTAACCGGCTGAGAAAGAGGAGGAGAAAAAGAGAGAAAAGACTTTACATTTTCCAAATGACACAAATTAAAACTGGTGTAAAGTGAAGACAAAGGTTGCAGAATGAGCTTCTGTGTTCATCAGAATCTCTCTCTCCCTCCCTTACACACAGACTTTTTGTTCCATGTTTATTGCTCAAAAAAATATTTTATAGCAGCAATATCTTGATGCTCAGCTTGCACAAAGAAGTGCACATAAAGCTGAGACTGATGTCGCCATAAAAGGTTGCTGATGTAGAAAATGTTGTTTAATAACCAACGTAATTGCCTATAATAGGCGCTTTTGCTCTTACTATATTTATAATAATACTTTGCATAAGTATGAGTCAGTCGTGAAAAGTTTCTCCTCGTTGAAAAGTAACCATGAAATGACTTGTTTGATTTCATTCTAAACCAGGAGTCGACTCTCCTTTAGACATATATACTTTTCAGGGTTGCAGAATTTTTCACATCAACAAGCAGTAAAAACAACTAAAGCAGTTTTACAAGCACGTCAACAGCGGGCCTAATTAAAAATAAAAACTCATGGATCATCGATAGCACTGACACCACGGCATGATGTAAAATGAAATAGCAACAACTATTTAGCATGTACATCATAAAGTTACAAGAAACAAGTGAAGAAGAAGCTTGCCGGGGGCCAGATTCGATGGCTGGAGTAACCTGTCCAGGGGCCTCAGGGCAAATAAAAGCTGCTGGGCCTCTCTTGACCCGCCTCTTTCCTCCAGCAGTTTCATTAATGGGAGCAAAAACTGGCAATCGAAAAACGACTTATATGTGGCACCTAAAACTATCTCTATTCTGAAATTCAACAAAAGAAGAGGAAGCTAAGATGGAGCTACAGTCATCTATAAGTTCTCTGCCACCTCTGTTTATTATCTTTACAGCTGAGAGAGAATAATATGAATCACATTAATTGTACTTACTTTAAACGTTTTCTACTTCAGGTGTGTTATAACGACGTACCGTTCGCTACACTGCACAGTTCCAGCAACAGAAAAATTGATTTAATTTAGTGAGTGCACCGTGCTGATTCTCCTGCAAATGTAACTGAAGTTGGCAAAAACAAATTCCAATGTGTTTGTGCCAATTTGTATTCAGTTTTGTAGAAGATGCTCACTAAGAGGTGACAAAGGTTGGCAAAGTGATTTTCTTTCTTTTTTAATATATTAGTTGCTGTTTGGGCGAGCTGGCATATCGACAGACGTTTAACAATGCCTGAGGTACAAATTGCCCATTTTTGCATAAACCCAATGAGAGACCCCAGTGCTCTGAGTCAGTGACAGTGACAGCACACGGAAGCCTTCCTAAATTGGCTAAACTTTATCTTCACTGATATAAAACACTGTTAGTTACCATTTATTGTATGAACCTAAACTGAGACTACTGAAGGGAAAATGGCACCACATCAAAAGACTTCGAAAAGGTGGAAATAGGTCTTAAATTCAGTCTAGCACCTTGTTATTTGTCCCATTTCTTCAACAGGCAGCAGCAATCAATTTTCTCTGTTCATATTTTTCCTTCAGATTCCCCTTATCAGTCTCCCTTCATATCATGCCTGAGCTGTCTGAGCTTTTCCTCCCTTCTGACTGAATTTATCTCATTCTTTCTCTACACTGCTTTATATAATTCACTTCAGATAGCTACACCCTCTAATCTCCTGTAACTCTCTGCTCACTAGATGTGAATACTGTTCAAGCGCCTTCCTCCCAAGCTTTGTTCAGGTCGTCCTACGTGCCTAGTCTTGGGAAACCTTGGTAATCATTTAATATCTATTCCTTAAACTAATTTCTTTGGTGTATGCTAATTCTGTATTTTTCTCAGGTGCAGGTTACACTGATATATTTTTATGCTAATTTAGAAAAAAAAGAACACGAACTGAACCTAATCTTTATGGTCCTTGGTCTGAAAAACTACAATGGAAATTTTTGAGTAATAACAAAAATTGCTTTGATTTGCTGTAATACTACATAAAATTTTTACAACAGGAGTAAAGCAACTGAATAGTGTTATAGATGCTTTAAAACACACTGATACGTATAGTTAATGTCACTACCTTCAGTAAAACCATAAAAGAGAAGCTCTTTTGAGCTCTGGCTCAGTTCGTTTTTTCCACTTTTAGAAAAATACAAGCAAGCCATAGAAGACTTTTTGACTTACTAATAAAACTCTAAAATGCTGGAAGCAATTCACAAGTGTAGAACCAGGCCAAGAAAAACAGAAATAAACACTTTCAACTCTGTGCTGCAACAATCTTGCCAGTAACCTTGGACTGTGTAACATGGTCAAAATTTTTTATATTTTCTTCAATGTTATGGACAATTGATGTTTAATTGCCATTTTTAGTTTTGCAGAGCTCCAGACAAAATACCACTAAAACTAGATTTAATAAAATGTTAAGATGGCGGCACCGGGTTCAGCTGCAGCTGCATTAGCTCAAATCATTAGATACGCTGATGATACTACAGTTGTGGGCCTCATCCACAACAATGACAACAAGGCCTACAGACAGGAAGTGGAGCATCTGGTGAAAGCGTAATCATTGGACTTCAGGAAGAACCAGCTTGGCCACTACCACCTGCTAATTAACAACACAGCAGGAGGTACCGCAGACTGAGGAGCACAACAGCCAGGTTCAGGAACAGTTTCATTCCACAGGTCATCAGAATCCTGAACTCAGTATAGGAAATCCAGCAAGAATCTCAATCATGAGTTTTTGTTGTAGTCTGTGTGCAATATCTCTGTAACTGTGCAATACAAGACAATCTGTCCAATACACTATTCAAAGTGCAATTCTGGGGCTACTCGCCCTCTTACTGAATGCAGTGATCAATACTACCTCTCGTAAAGTGTTATTAAAATTTTACTTTTCTTCCTCATCTTATGCTCATTTGCTTATTTTTACTATTTTTATCTGTAATTATTGTGTCTTTTAGTGATTATTAATGGCCATCTATGTACCATCTTTATTATTTTTCAAAGCTATTTACAGCACATGTGCACTGTTTATCCTTCTATTTTTATTTTAATATCTTATTTTCAGTCTATGTCCTCGCCATTCCCGAGTAATTACAGCCTTATATGCAAAATAAAAAGCGATGAACATCAACACAAAGGTAAGGCCAACCCGCAGTAACTGCACATTTGGCTGTCCACACAGCTGAGCTACACCTGTATTGTGCTTGAACAGCTCCAAACAGCACACAGTCACAAAGTAACTTGCTAACAGCTGACTAATGCTACACACAGTGCTACATTCTAAATTTGAAGCCCACACACAAAGACAAGATTCACCTGCTGCAAGACCGTTAGTCCACTTGGAGGCGTCACCAATGGAAACAGCTGATATTACTGACGTAACTTCAGCGATGAGATGACCTTGTTGTAAATTGGCTCTACATAAATAAATATCTTATATCTTATAATATCTTGACAGCAAACGAGGAACTAATTTGGACTTGTTTACGCTCTTTAAAAACAAACTCTCTTATTAGTTGACTTAAACCAATGTAGAGTATTACCTAGCCTATAAGACACAGAAGAATTTTGACTTTACTCAAAAATGTGATGTTGCTTTGTCAATGTTGAAACCTGTTTTTTAACACAGATCTTTTTTGGTCGGCTTCCTAAAAACGGAATCAAAAAGCATTTTTTTTTTGCATTAGCAGATGTTTGAAGCGATTTCTGTACCTCTGCAGGCGGATTTGGTAGCCACACGAATTTCCATTCCCAACACTTTCTGCCCTCTCTGCTGCTACACGCTCTGCTACCTGCGAGTAAGGACAAACACAGCAACAAAGAATTTAGAGCACAGGCAGCACCGTGAAAAACATCTATCGAATCTGCATGAATGATGCAGGAAATTGCCCATGAACATACTATCACACACCTTAGCAAGCGCATCCTTAGTATGCACACAAAAGCAGTAAAAACTGCAGCAAAGTACATACCGAAATGGCACTGATGCGACGAGGCTGTGTGCAGACCACCCGGCACATTGAGCCCATGCCTCTGTTGATATAGTCGTCTAAGATGAACTGGGTCACCTGCGTGGTCTTGCCACAGCCTGTTTCTCCACTTACAACCAGAACACGGTTGGAGTTGATCAGCTTTACAAGCTCCTGAGGATGAAAAGAATGAGGCAGGTGAGGGCAAGTGGAAGAACTATGAGACAGCGATAAAATCATTTAAATAGCTTAAATTGTGGAAGTCATTAGAAAAGGGAGACTATTTGTAGAACCAAGTGCATAAAAATAAAAACCTTACCTCTTTTTTCCCATAAGATGGTAGTTTTTCCCTGAATTTCTGAGGGCAATAAAATAAGCAAAGATTTGTAAAAATAAAATAAAATAAACATGACAAATATAACGTGTGAGTAAAGTGATGAGCAGAAATCATGGCAGGATTCACTCAGTGGAATAAAAAAGACACTGCTGTACCACTGTGACATCTTCTCTGTAAATGAAAAGTTAACGTTCTAAAACATCTATCTAAAGACAGATAGATAGACAACCGGAAAATAATACTTACCAGCATTTCTTTGTACTTTGGATCTGATTTCTTGCTTTGCAGATCTCTCTTCAAGTAGTCATCCAGTGAACTATCTCTGACTACTTCCTGAAACAAGAAATCCAGATCCTTGTCTTTCATTCTCGGTTTATCTTTCCCCTCATCCTCTGGCTCATCCTCATCCCACTTGTCTGGAGGCTCGTCTTTAGGGACTGCTGAAGAAAAGCCACTAAACAAAAAAGATTATTCTGTGAAATAGCTCGATAAAGTCAATCACTATCAGCATTGGTTGTTCTGTGATAAATCCCCCAAAAACGTAATGTTTAGAGAAAGTCTGTATATTTTGGCATGTATCAGATTTGCTTGCATGGTTACCGTTGTGACTTGTGCGCTGCTTTTTTCTTATCCACACCAACTTCTTCCCCCTCTTCCTCAGATTTTATCTCAAGCTTCAGTTTTTCTTCTTCAGGCATGTCTCCATCAAAGTAACTGCATTCACAGGTCATAAGCTGGTTAATTACAGCATACTTATGTCAGCGGTCATACCTGGAAAAATAACTGACACTTTGATCCTTTCTAGCTTTCCTATGTTCCTCGTTGTCAGCTAGAATAAAATACAAGCTGCTCTTACCAGTGACCACTGCTGTTGGCAGCTGTCCCCCAGATATCTGACGTAGAGGCTCTTGCATCCCTCCCATCTCTCTCTGGGCCAGGCTGGTCATTTTGGACTGAGTTAAGTAGCTTGGTAATGTGCTGCTCTCTGGCCTCATCCATCTGGACCACTGCCCGCTGCAAGAGCAAATTTCAGCCACAGCATCACTCAAATCGCAAAGGCCAAATATGACACCAGGGCTTGGTTTGAACCACACAAATCCAAGTGTAAATAATTTCTCTTTACGGATTCAGTTGTATGTAAATATTACTTTATAACATGTTAAAATGTTATATCAATAAGGTTTGTCAGCTTTATAAATTCAAACCGTTTATGACATTATCAAGCTTGAAAAGCCTTTTTGAAAACCCACTAAAGCAAATACAGATAAACCAATGCATTTTATTCTAAAGCCAAACAAAAATTCGTTAAATCAGGTTCTATAAGGTGTTTTTTTGTGTGTGTGTATTATATCTGTGTTGAAGGTCCTGGTATATTTGTCTCAAACTTCAAACAGACACACAACTTGACCAGCTCCACAACCCAACCCGTACCGATCTTCGGTCAGCCTGTTTCCTCCGCACGGCTCCGTATCTTGCGTACCACAGTCCGATCTCACGGCCCTTCAGGTGTGGCGGAGGTCGGTCCCGTTGTCCACCTGCTCCGCGCTCCTGGTCAAAGTCAGAGCTGTTTCCCCTGGGACCTCCTCCACCTCCGTCCCATCTTTCTCTGCTCCCATCTCTGTGCCCTCGGCCGCCTCTTCTGCCTCTTCTTCCACCTCCACCGCCGTATCCGTAACTCATAGCGCCGTCACAAATAAGCCGCAACGGCACCAGACACTGAAACCCCGTCGGCTAAAAGCTGCGGTGACCGTTAGCGTCAGTTAGCTAGCAGCCGTACTGGCCGGTTCCTGGGCCAAAGACTGAGGCTGTAACTATGATGCCACGCACACGTAGCCGCAGACTGCACATTTATGAACAGATGCGAGTATCATTTCGAGTCAGGACAGGAATTCAGCTTTTTAAACAACAACAACAGTCAAATGATGTTGGAAAAAGAGCTACAGTGCGTTTTTAACTGGCATGTCGCAGATTGATGCCGTTACAGTTTTTAGCAGACTGATGATGACGTAACGCTCTGTGATTGGTTGCTCGCTCTTCGCCCTCCTCCTCCTCCTTCACGCGCAGACAGCACATCTGTCAAACATCCGTCACCCTTCATTAATGCGCTGAGGTGCAATTTGGAAACACTCGCTGTTTCCATTTTTTAGTATATTACACATTTAATTTCAGAGTGAAATGGACGTTTTACTGCACTCCACTCGACTTATACACAGACCACAGCTGATATCTCTGTACTGTAGTACAAATATGCTACACAAAGAGTAGGATACAGTAGTCTATTGCTTAATTTATCTTTCAATTTCAATTATTTTATACAGAATAAATTTGAAACTACACTATAAGTACTGACTAATATACGTTTTTTTTCTGTAAGGTAATATTTTCAGATGTCTTTGTATGTTTATCATTGGTAGTGTTATTTGTTTTATGGATAACTCTGACGCTAATACGAACAGTTACATTATAATGTTCCTATTTAGAGGGGCACATTTAGCTACTACATTATTTCCATTTTGCATAATGGATAATTTATAACACAAACATAGTATGTGATATTCTGATTTGCAGCCCCTTTAAAAGTCTGTCATGAATCATCTGTGAATAAAAGGTCCCAAAGTTAACCAAGCCAGGACCATCACCAATAAAATCTAAAAAAACTCTCTACTGATCTAATTAATAAACTTGCTAAACACCTGTCTGGGAAACCCAATATACTGTTAAACCATTTCTGAAGCTTTAAATGTTCTCAGGAGTGGTCTCAGGCGTGTTTCCAAAGTAACCAGACAAGAAGGACCATGCTCAGGGACGTGACCAAAAACCCATCAGTCACTCTAACAGAGCCTGAGAAATCCTCTGCAGCACAGGAGAACAAAAACAAGGACGTCCATCTCTGCCGCACTCCATGGGTCAGGGCTTTGTGCTTGAGTGGCTAGACAGAAAACACCTAGAGGAAAAGGCATATGACAGCATGCCTGAAGTTTGCCAGACAACATTTGAAGGACTCTGGGAGCACGAGGAAAAAGATTCTCCCCTATTGAAAGAAGGCTGGAAGCAAATACTTAAATTTGAGAGAAAACCTTAACATATTTTTAGTTTATTAAGGGTTGTTGAGTTTAGATGAACGACACACTGAAGTATGATTAGAAGCAGCCTGAATACCATGTTCTGTTTTTGCTAACACTTGATTTATAGCTGCATCCTAAATACAAACATTTGGTAATAATCAACAGCCTTTTTTTAGATTAATATAAAATTTATATCTAGGTGGAATTTTACTTGTATGTCAAGTTCGTGGCAGGGTGAGAAATCATGCTGGACCTTTTTGCTGGAGCTGTAATGTTTTATTCAGGACAGAAAGGCTCATGTAAACAATTGGATGCTCTCCAAATAGAAATTCTCCAGTTTATCAGTAGTCAGTAGTTAGGTGTAAAATTTAGTTTGAATCCCTGAAGAAGCAAACGCCCTGAAGCTTTAAATCTCAATACCGAGGAATAAAATATACATGCACAGGCAGAGACAGTCTGTGCTGTCAGTGTAACTCGTCATGCTGCTCCCTGTGCTGCGGGACATCAGGGAATGACCTGTTGTCTGGACCTTAAAGGTTACAGCAAAATGAAAACCATCTTTCGTGACTTCTGTCGACTGTATTATTTCAAGGCTCTGCTGCATTTTGGAGAATATTATTCCTTCGCACAGTCTGCAGCTTTTCACTCAAAGTTTGCTCTATTCCGTTCAAAAATAGCATGATAATTCATAACTTTTTAATAAAAAAAAGGCAATGTATCGCCCTCCAGCTGAAAATAAACTTTATGAATGTAGCATTTCATTGAAACGTTGAAACTATGACTTTCTATGTCTGGGGGCTGCGTTTGCTTTTGGATCTTCAGTCAATACCCAATTTGATTGTATTTCTTTTGTTTAAAATTAGTTGTATATTACAAATTAAATTCATACAAAACCAATTACTGTTATGAAGCACATGGCAAAAAAAAATAAAACGTGTCAGTGGATCATGGGGTTTGTGTGTGATGCTCATGTTGCAAAGTAGTTGTGTCATGATTGAGTTCAGTCCTTTCACACACTCTCCTGTTCTGTCATCATTCTAGGAAATTATATGTTTAAATTTTATCAGCTGTGAAATTGAAATCTTTATCTTACTCACATTCATGGTGCTATCAACCACTTTGTAATTAAGGAAATCTGCAGCTAAGGGAAGATAAGTGCCTTTTCTGAGTTTATAATCTAAATAGGTTTTGGGGAAATTAATTATTATCATTTTGCATGAAATATAATCCTGATTCCTTTAAAATTTGGTTTCGGTTATTTGGTGAGGAGTTTGTTTTCTTCAGCATTTTCACTTTAAATTAATATCTGTCTCAGTTATTTGTAGCTGTCTGGGCCCTAAGACAGTGAAAAACAGAAGTTAATGGGAGAAACTGACACATAACCCAACTGTTGTCATGAAAGAGGAAAAAAAGAAAAACCTCTGTTGATTTGCAACATAACGTCTGTCATTTTAAGGCAGGTTTGTTGGGAGTATCACCGGATCCAGATAATCTGCAGTGGGCAGGGCAGAGATAGTTTAAGATCAAGCAGGAGAGTGGCTCTCAGATTAAGTACATCTGCACCAGTGTTGGATGGCCGCTCACCCTGAGGCTGGTTCTGCCGCCTAGTGCCTACTCTACGAGATTTGTTGGGTTCTCCCTCCAGATCTTTAGTGCTTGACCTGACCTTGTGAAGTGCTTTGAGATGAGTTTTGTTTTGATTTGGTGCTTTATAAATGAAGTTGGGTTTTTCTTTCTTCAAACCAAACCCGCTGGTTTTGGGGGTCGTTAAGTAGTTCTGAAGACTTTGCTCAGAACTGGAGCTTAGATCATAGAAAAGTTACAGCGAAAACACCACAAGGCCAATTTCTCTTCTTGAGCAAAATTTGCTTGAGAAGACTGGGATTTAATATTTAAAATGCAACACAGACGTTTCAACTGAGGCACACAAGTGGCAGTTAGAGCCAAGCAAACAAACAGATTTTTTACAGAAAAACGTGAAAAAATGCTCGCTATGAGAAAAGCTTTTATGTCACGTCTTTGAGCCAACAAATAAAGATCATATTTAATATCAGGCAAATCCCACAGTGTGGCAGCTACACCTACAGATAAAGATAATGCATTTGTTATTTTGCTTTTGTACATGGATGAACTACATTCAGTGTTGTCCTTGAACAGAGCGCCATCCGCCATTTTACCATTTTTTTAAAAATTAGCGACGACATATGGGATTTGACCTCAGCTCCCAATACTTCTGTCTGCGGATTATTTTTGAAATACTTGAGTAGTATCAGTATCTCAGCTGGGTGCTCAGAAGGGAACGGGTGTGGGATTCAAAAGAGATGGAGTCGAAGGGAAAGTGAAGCAGAGAAATAGTGAGAAACTAGAGTATAAAAACCATGCTGAGCTCCAATGAGTGAGGAGGTGGTGAAACACAACAGAGCCTTTGGAAGAGTGGAAGGGTTGTGAAAACAAATGAAAGGAGAAAGAGCTGCTTCACATCATCTCCTCAGCAGTGCCGCAGACTCTCTGCATTCTGCACGGCTCGTTTTCATCCACTCTGGGCTACCTGTGATGCATACAAAGCTTCCCTGACCCTAATGAACCATTTAACCAAGATGAAAACGCTCACATGAAAAGCATCATGTTGTAGCACACATTGTTTTTCGAGGGGCTTACGGTGCCACTGATGCTTCGGATCTGACGCAGGTTTACCTGCACATTATTGCTTTGGCATAATAAGAGCCTGTGAGTGGGAGATGAAAGTCCTTAGATCAGAGGGAAATGATAAAACAGTAATAGCTGCTGGTCAAAGCCCTTGATAATTACAGTTTTTTTATATACCATCCTTTTGTTTTTGCCGCCATAAGTCATTTTCTCCATTTTCCTCCTATTTGCTTTGCATTTTCCCTCCCTCGTCTCCCCTAACGCGGAGACTCCATCGCTGAAATGTCTGCAGGTACACAAAGAGTACATAATGAATCATTTGTGTCTTTACTGCTGATTTTATGTCAGCTCAAACACTAATAAGAGCATAATACAAATACACTGCAGTTGTGGATTAGTCGCATTACCGTTATCCTAGGGGCACAACAACCAATGACGGCTGCATACTAACTGGGTCAGTCTCTTAAGCAGTCAATTATTGCACTTTATTTGCTTTTATTCTGCAATAAAGTATCTCATTTGAGCAGTCTGTGTTTTCTCCAATGAGTCCGGATGATTGACACAAAAGAGTAAACACGTAAACACTTGTGCTGCTGATGTGTAATTCCTAACTCTCACATACAAAGCAAATAACACTTTATTGATTGACATGATTTATGAGAACACTTAACCAGAAGCTGAACCACGGTGCTCTTTAAAAGTGAGAATAAGCAGATGATTGAATTACTCCACTCCGTTAGGGTGCAGAGATGAAGCCTCGCTCAGCTGGAAAACCTTTGGCACCATTAATGGTCGAATTGGTTGACACGGAATAGAACTTTACAGTCATTCATTTCATACGGCTGTGCATTATTTTCTTTTTTTTTTTTTTTTTTTACATTTGCCCAGGAGCACTTGAAACAGGAATGCACTGCAATCTCGTTGGAGGCAATTTTCTGGCATGAATCTTTAATGACAACATTCTTCAGGTGGATGGGACATGTCGCAGCTGATGAAGTGGGCTCATTAAAGGACAATGCAAATGCCTGCAAGTGAAGTTTACAAAATGCTAGTCTTGTGTTTGGGTTAAGCAGACAACGTATAAAAGACACCATCATAAAACAAACTCAGTTACACAAATGAGCCTATATCTACGTCAGTGTTGCTGCTGTTTGTACACAAACATGTCCATGTAAATGTGCATATATTGTAATTAATGGTGGATATAGCTCTGAAAGACAATAAATATAAGCTTCTAAAATATATTCACAGTGCAAGTAGCCAGTCAAAATGGTCCTGAAATACACAATACTATGTGAAAAAATGTATTCCATTCCAGAATTTATGCATGTATTCCATAGAAAGTGAGAAGACCCAGTTGCTTGTTGATTGGACGGGCAGTGAACTGAGCACGCAAGTGGCTCTGGAATGTACATTCATATGCTGCCTACTGTAGTAACATGTGCACAGTGTCACTTATTTAAATCTCACCGAATGTGCACAAGGCAGAAAACTGCTTTGTGTGAATATAACCTCGAGCTCTCCTTCGACAATCACTTCAGAAATCCCTCCCGTAAATGCATGCCTTCCCTTTTCTGTGTTTTTCCCCAAGCATAGTGGTCTTTTGCTCTAAAAATGAATAGCAGCAGCATTAATTGTATAACACATGAAATAACCGAGCAGGAGCGCACAGAAAGACACATCTAAAAATCGAAATAAATGCTTGCAGAATAATACACACATTTTTTTGGTAGGTGACGTCACGAAACATTTATCCTCAGCTCTGTGAGTAAAGCTACTTCTCTCTCTCACACACGAAATGCACAAAGACACACACCGGGATGAGTCAGACGCATGGGTCAGGTGACCTATCCCCTCATAGCTGAGTCATCGGTGAAGACAGTCCACAGGAGCAGCCTCGCACCAGACATCAGCCTCACATGTCGGTGAATTTCGCTCTACCTGTATCTAATTTATGGCAACAAGCTGCCATATGGTCAGAGTCTTGGCAGGAATACAGATGCTTGTCTCTTCCCCCCCCCCTCCTTCCGATCTGTCTCCATCTCAGCTGTTTACCCCAATTTACTACTATCTGTCCTTTCACAGGCTAATCTATCTCTGTGCACTCTACAGGTGATGAATGCGCTCTTGTTACGCTATCTAAGGAGGAAGTACAAGAGTAAGCAAACGGCCTCTAATAACAGTCTTAAGCAAAGTCTCTTTTTGGATTAAATGCCAATTCTGTTGAGTGGTGACTGGAAAGAAATAGTAAATGTGGAATGATTAGGAAATTTGTCCTTAATGCTTTGTTGTCAAAGTTCTCCTCCCTCTGGGAGCCCCCTTCTCCATATGTCACTCTTTGCCCTCCCCAGCTTGTTTTCTGTAGGCCTCATTGAGCAGCTGTATCTCCTCGTGATACCCCGAGCTCTCCTGCGTCTGCCGCCGGCTGTTCTGCCGATGAGCCTCCACGGTGTCAGGTATGGTGATATTGATGGTCTCTGTCTCGGGGTTGCCGCTGCTGGGGATGAGCAGGGAGTAGGACGCCGTCTCACCCAGGTCGCAGGAGACAAAGCGGTTCTCCCTTCGCGAGTAGCGCAGCGATGGTGAGCGAGCGTGGGTGGAGGATTGGCTGATGTTGGAGATGATGGAGACACTGTCCATGGCCTCCTCATTGTCGCAGATTTCCAGAACCTCAAGGTGGATCTTGACATTGGTGTCCCCCACGCCAGCCCCTATACCCATCCCCATTCCGATCTCCATGCCCATCCCTACATTGCTGACATTCACGTCTCCAGCCTGGCCTCCTGAAGCTGGGTCGTCTGCATTAGGCTCATGGCCAACTGACTTGGAGCGATACACCTCCACCTTTAAAGCAGAGAGGGATTGATAATACATTCATGAATAATGTGGAGTCATAATGAAATTTTACATACTGTCTGAAACTTTAATGAACCCAATTTCACCATAGACATTAATCAAGCCTGATCATATTCTCTACAGTATAATATAAAACAGTTCCCTCCGAAAGTACTAGAACTGAAATTCATTTGTTTCTGTTTTACATTGAAGACATTTGAGTTTAGAATCAAAAGCAGAATGTATTTTTTTAAACATATTTACACAACATAACATTTTGTATTAAATCATCCAGGTTATTTCTTAAAAGTAACACAACTTAAATACATGATATTTGAACATCAAACCTTTGGCTCATTGACATCACCAGATTGCTGGTTTCCAGGCTTTAATTGCAAGCTCCTTCAGCGGGTGAAATGCACGGTCAAACAGGTTAAGGTCTGAGGATTTACATGACCAATGAAAAAAGCTGGTACTACCTCCATCTGATGAAGTCGTTTAGTTGGCGGCATGTTCTGGATCATTGTCTGAAGCTTTTCCACAACTTGTTTTGCCACAATTTTCTGTACATTTCCCGAAAAATATAAAACATCTATACACCTGAATTCACTCAATCTGCTAACATCATAACTTATATCTGTCTGTTCCATAAGCAGCTTTGCAGCCATTAACCGTGCTTACGGTTTGGATGATGAACAGTTCACATCTTCCTTTAAACTTTGCTCTTTCTTTGTCTTTGTTTTAGAACGTTTCTGGATCAACTCTGTACATTTTTGTAAATTCCAAAGTGACTGACTATTACTTCTGGTGGGTTGTGATACCTTCACCTCCGTTCTGTGGAGGTTGTTGGTGATGTCACTGAATCCATTTTCGGTACGATTCTCATGAACCTTCTGTCACAAGGTGTTGTTTTTTCCTTTCTGACCTGTTCTGCCTATGTTGCTCAGTACACCAGTGGTTTCTTTCCATATTGTTATGTTGGCTACGCACAATGTTTCTGCAAAACTTTTCATAGTTTTCCCCTTTTCTAAAATTCTAAATATAAAGCTTTTGTCCACAGACTGAATTCCCTTTCATTAATTTAACCCATTGCCTTGTGCTCTTTCTTCATATTTAACACAAACACAGTGATATTTATCTTTAACAACAATAAGCAAAAAAGTCTAAGAGGAGGAAAAAGCGTTACCTTTTTGGCATTGTTCGGAGAGATTTTAAGTCCATCACTGCTGACCTCGTAGGTGGAGAGAGACAGGGTCTTCCCTGTGGGGGCTTGCAGGGATACGGTGCCCTGAAAGGCGCACAACGGGATTGACAGTCCACCCGATGACCTCTGCACAGGAAAACAAATAGGACCAAAAACATTTCAGCCAATATTTATCGATATAAAAACCTGTCACGATATTGACAGGAGGCACAGTGCGAATTGCTAATGCTTGACAATAACTGCAAGGTCCATTCGCTTTTGGTTTTTTTCTTTAATCTACAGTTAATGAGCTTAGATTGGGTCCATAATGCATTGACATGAATGCATTAACGAAACATTTGTCTCCCCGACCTACAGCACTCTACAAGAAACATGAGATGCCATGACTCCATATACAAGTTAGACAGTAAAGACAGAAGGTTTTTCTGTAGCTCTTATAACATATTAATATGTATCATGTTATTTTAGTGTCAGATTTCCTCATCGTTTCTCATCAGTTTGCCTTCTTTTTCCGATTGGATGACTCACTTATTGCTCATTACATTTTCTGCTTTCCAGTCGTGTATTTCTAATGTTTACATATAGATTCACCACACTGTACATCCCACATGTCTTTGTAAACATGATGTGTGTGAGAAAATGCATATTGCTGGTGGGGGAACGGCGAAACCTCCTGCAGTGAAGAGACTGTGGCAGGTCTCATTAAGCCCTCTAAATTATTTAGATTAGTGCGATGTAATGATCTTATTGTGACTATGACGCACAATAGAAAACAAAGGGGATGTCAATCTTTTGTCCTGCCAGCCTCTGTTGTCCTGTCACTGTGTTTGCATCATTATGAATGGAGAGAGAGGCAGAGGATAGAGAGACCATGATGCTGAGCTGAAAACACATTGTCAAGTAAATCAAATAAGGCTGAAAGCCCATCAGTGTGGGAAGTACTGTGATGGGTATGTTTGTGCTTGTGTGTGTGTTTTGGGTTTATTCGCTATATATTCATGTGACGTTAGCTTTATTGTCAATATCCAGTGCATTGGGAACCTGACACTGTTTTGACAGTGTTGCTTTTGTGGCTCCATGACATTGTGTTCAGGTATTGTGTTTAGGTATCTTTGATCCCCTCCAGCAACATCAAAAAGTAGACGTTGACTTATTTATTTAATGGAAAAGAACACAACAATTAAATGGTTTCATAAAATCTGCAAATTGATAATTATGCTGTTGTAATTATACTTATACATTTACAAACATTCTATGTTTGTAAATGTATCTATAAACAACTATACAGCTATAGGCACCATGAGATGATCATTTGTGTTTAGGCCTGAAAAGCCACAATAATTATTGGATGGATTAAAGGTGGGACAGGTCTTCATGTCCAGCTCAGCATGAATTGATCATTCATATGCAAATTTTAAACCTTGTAGCTCTTTATCACAAAGCTTTTGTGGCTTCCAACAATTGTTAGACCTACATTTTTTTAACACCTGAATTTTGATGTCAGTGTACATGATTACCATCAAGTCCAAGAGCACCTCAATGTAGGGAGGCAGGTGTTTTTGCATTTTGCACCTATTCTGATGCCAGGCACCAATAAGACAGATGTCATGGCTTTTAATGGTGACAGTGTAAACAATGATTGTCCTATACAGTCAAAAATTACTACTCTGCAAACATTGCAGATTGTTTAGGTTTATGCACTAAATAAACATCTTTAACGTTCTTTAAAATGACCCGGCCTTGCTTTCACATGATGTATATTGCCACATGACTGGTATAACCAGCGGAACCTTCAACTCTTGCTTGGTTGACCCATCCATTCCTTACTGTCTTCTGACAAATTTGCTGGTTACGGTTAGGGATTAAAGTTGTTCCCCGATACGCTAAAGGACGTAGTAAAGCGGCCCAAATTGACACCTTAGAAAGCATCATTATCTGATGCTGTGGGGTGAGAAGGTGTTGTAAATACGAGGTAGACAGTACAAGGTCACCTCATTTATTTCTGTTGTACAAATGACCTACAGAGTCAGTATTTTATAGGAGGTCAATCTCATTATTGCACCTTCTGTATTAGAAATTAGCAAATTTACTAAAAGACACCTGTTACTGATATCTACAGAGCCTTTGCTGTGTATTGATTCTGGATGTGTTATTTGCCTGTCTGTTCAAAATCAATACATTTTCAGTCTGCACCTTGTAGCCTTGTTGCAGAGAATAACATTGTTTTTCCAGCTGCTGTTGTGCTCTCTATAGGGTTTCAGTTCACTACATCTGAATGCACGTTAGATCTCCATTTCCCCCTTAGGGAGAAGGCTTGTGAATGTGCCCCCCAGCTTGGTGCTTGATACCAGAGAGTATAAAGTCACAGAAAGGGTAAGGATGTCTTTAGACTCTAATTCCACCTCTCCCTGTGGATGCTGAAGGCTGTAGGAGATGACAATAGGGAGGGAGAGAGATGATGGGTAATGACATCTACTCTGCTAACAAGGAACAAAACGCAGGCAGGAGAAGCTGTAAATCACAGACTATTTAGGCGTTCATTGTTTTTTTGATTTTGTGTCCATGTACAGTGCTGTACTACCTGCTACTGCGTATTTGTCCACTAATGTTTTGTGACTGAAGGTTCCTGTATCCACGCAGCTTTGCATTATTATTTTTCGTCTTTGCATTTTTTGCGGCGTGTTCACGCATATGCAGTGTGTGAGAGCACACACACAGTGTAACTGTACTTGTACATACAGACCCCAATCAATACCTAAGGCCTTAGGGAGCATTATATACAGAGTGTGTTACTAAGAAACTGAGAAGTAGGACAAGCACATACACACTCATACACAAGCCAGCAGCGAACGTCTCAGACTTATGCATGATGCAAAGTGCGTGCCAAAGCCAAGCTGTAGATGCATGCTCCATGGATTTTCCACCCTCTAGTGATTTTCAAACCAGACTTATAAGCAGAGCAGAGGCAGAGAGAAAGTGAGACAGATATGTCCATGTATGCATGTGTGCCGCTGCTTCTGTCTGTGTCCCAGTTTGAGCGAACAACAACAAGCTTGTAATATCACTGTTCTAAAAGGCCCCATTACACAAATCAACGTTCACTAAAATTCATTTTGAATCAGTGACTTACTTTGCAAAACAAAAAAAAAGGTCTGGTTCTGGCTCTGGACCCTGCAGAATCTGACCTGTAATGACATGTAGTGCTGCGTGTTGCCAGCAAACTTTGTGGGGTACATAGACCACTGGAAACATTCATGGGGAAATCCTGGGCCTACTGTAGATGTAGATGCCTAATAATTCCTCTTTTAACGACCCATCCACTCTCCCTAAAATATATTTTAAACAAAAACGTATAATCTCCCTGACCACCTAAATTATATAAATTGTAAATCAAGACGTGAGAAGGAAATGATAGGAACCTAATAAAAGGTCTAATATTAAAACCTAACACAGCGGTCAAGCAATCACATTTGGACCTTTACACATCAGAAATCTGTTAGTAAATGACTTGATTAGTGAACTTCAACCTAAATCATTTTGTCTTCGTGAAATGTGGCTGCAGCAAGAGGAACATGTCAGTTTAAATGAGTCAGTCAAAAGAATTATTACACTCCTAGAAGCACAGGCCGAGGTGGAGGAGTAGTAGCAATCTTACCACTCAAGCTTATTGATCAACCCTAGACCTAAACATAGTTACAACTCATTTGAGAGCCTTACTCTTAGCCTCCAACAACCAAACTGCAAAACCTAAAAACGGTATATTTGTGACTGTATACCGTTCTCTGGTCTCTCATTTATGAGTTTTAACAGAATTTTCCGGCTTTCTGATTGAGTGACTTTAACATTCATGTAGATGTTAGATAGTAGATTCAGTTGTTAACAAATGCCATTAAAACAGTGTTTACCATGACTCTCTTGTTTGACAATTTTTAATCAACTACAGTAGGGTTTCTTGGGAAATGCTTTTAACAAAGCTAGGGAAAATTTCCCTTTATCATTTACTTTAACCCACTGCAGGACAATGCAGAGCAGCCACCTCAACATTCCTCTCTTACCAGTTGATTGTCATTTAATACTGTTGCTCCTCTGAAAACGAAGGCAGTGAATCAGAAGAGGCTCTGTGGTACGATCCACAAACTCCAACTTAAAGCAGGCATCATAAAAGCTGGAAAGGAAGTGCTGTTCCACCAATTTAGAACAATCCTACTTCACCTGGATAGATTAATATATTGGTTTTAATAATATATAAAAAGCCCTCTGTAATGACAGAACTGCACATTATTAATCATGAATAGAGGAAATCAAGAACAGCTCCCACTTTATTTTCAGCACTGAAGCCAGGCTGACAAAGATCTCTGTTGAGCCTAGTATATCCTTGACTTTCAGCTGCAGTTATTCCACGCATTTCTTTACAAATAAAATCATAACTAATTCACCAGATCTTTCTCAAGGCTGTCACAGAAATTGTAGATCCTCACGTACGGTCATTTATAAGAACTGAGTCCCAGTTAGACGGCTTCTTACTCATAGATCTGGCTGAATTAACTTCAACAGTAGCTTTAGCAGTACTCTTAGAACCCATCCCGACTTAACTGCTCAAAGATGCTTTGCCCTTAATAGACACATCCAAGTTAGATCTGGCCACTTTATCTTTAATACAGGGTATGCACCAGAGGGTTATAAGATGCTGTAGTCTAAGCCTGACTTCCAAATCATTCTCTTGAGCCAGGCGTTTTAGCCAATTAAAGACTGATATCCAATCTCCCCTTCACTCCTAAAATCTGTGAAAGAGTAGTTGCAAAGCAGTTATGTGAGCCCCTGCACAGAATTAACTTCCTGATTTCCAGACAGAATTTAGAGTAGATAGTAGTACAGACACAGCACATGTGACAGTCTCCAACAATTTTCTCTGAGCTTCAATCATTACACTTTTTTCTATTCTTATCCTGTTAGATCTTAGTGCAGTGAACACAATATTTCAATAAAAACCAGAACATGTCATTGTGATGTAAGGGTTGATTTAAATTGTATCTATACATAGATTCCACTTTGTTCAACTTAATAATGAATTTTCCTTTAAAGTTCGTTATGGAGTTCCCCAGGGTTCTGGTCTAGGACCAATACTTTACATTACACGTCTACTTTAGACAACATTATTAGAAATCCCTCCATACATTTCCATTGCCATACAGATGATACCTGGTTATTTATTTAGACAAAACTGAAGGTATTGTATTTAGGCCTAAAAATATTTTCTCTGACCATTTACTTTACTTTCATAGATTTCGCCTTCAGTGCTGCTGTGAGGAACCTTGGAGTAATTTTTGAACAGTATGTCTTCTTTAACTTACACTTAATTTCTAGAACAACTTTCTTCCTGCAAGGAGGAGCATCCTAATCCATGCTTTTCTTCCTTTGAAACCTGCCTACTGTATTATCCCAGTAACTCCCTAAAGTACTGTGTGGAATTGGCAAGAGGCATCATATTTCTAGTTCATTATCAACATTGTGTCTCAAGGACCTACAGAACCATATTATTCCAATAGATTGTTTTGTTCTTGAGCACAGGGCTACTAGGGGTTCATACAATTTCCAAAAAGTAGAATGAAGGCAGACCCTTTAGCTATGAGCTATGAGTCCCTCTTCTGTGGAGGCAGCTCTTAGTTCAGATTCCGGAGGCAGGCAGCCTCTCTGCTTTTATGACTAGGTTTAAAACTTTTCTTTTTGACGATGCAGTTAGACTCTGAACCGTCTCTTACTCATGTTGCTAAAGACTTAGACTGCTGAAGGACCTCCCTGGTGCACCATGCTCCTTCCCTCTCCTCTCTGCGCCTGCATTTATTTGTCATTATTTCATGACATTTACCTTTCTGCAGGTATCCCCGGCTTTGGAGCTGTGTGGTCCTACCAACCTGCTCAGGGTTGTTGTTTTTTTGGAGATTCTTGTTGCTCTCTACTCTCCACTCCCCACAAGTGGTCAAGGCAAATGGTCACCCACCCTGAGTCTGGTTCTTCCAGAGGTTTCTTCCTTGAAAGGGAGTTTTTCCTCTCAACCATCACTGAGGTGGATTTGTCGGGTGTTCTCTGTAAATCTGTGTAGTCTTGACTTGTATTATGTAAAGAGCTTTGAGATTATTTCGTTGCAAATTGGCGCTATATAAATAGAGTGGAATCGAATTGGATTTACATTACTGTGCTGTGAGTTTCAAAAGTGATGCCTGTGGCTGCACTGTTGTTTCTCTCATCTCGGTCTGGTATCTTCAGTGCCAGGATACATTAATCATTAAGCCTTCTCTGCTATGTCCTTGTTTAACAATTCGATTCCAACACTCACACACACACACACACACACAAAAGAGAATTAACCTACTGGTATTACAAGAGCACAGGATGTCAGCAACAAAGACAGAAATGGATTAAAAAGGATTATTGGATAGTGGTTTTGTGTGGCTGTGGCAAACTACTGGGTAGAGCAACTTGATTGTGAGTAAAATCATAAATAGATGAGTATAAATTTTAAATCTCAGCAGACGGATGCTATATGATGAATGACATAGCTTTGGTTGAACATCGTTTTTGCAAATCCGTTCATATCACAAGAGAGAAACATTTGCTATGAAACACAATGGAGCTAAATGTCAGCAGATAAATCTCATTAATACTGACTTTGAAACTGTAAACACTGCCTTTAAAACTAGCAAAATTCACGGGGCTAAATCGATGAAAGGAGCTGAGCAGGGGAGCTATGCTGATTTTTGAGTGTCTGTGGAGCAACAGTGAATGAATATTTGGTTTTGAAAGACAGCCTGGCATTTGTTACAAAAATGATATACTGATGATAGTGTCTTGATCAATTGCTCTATTAGTCACGGTCCATTAAGGCTTAGCAGAGATAAAGATGTGTGGAGAGAAGAGAGGAGAGCGGAGAGGAGATTTTAACCGTTTTATCTGAATCACGTGCAGCTCCCAGTCTGTCAGCTTGATTATAAAGAGGCATATTCACAGATGTGGAAATAAAACCCACAGAGATACTGACTCACAAACAAAATGTCAGACATTCAGGCAAAAACCATAAAGCCTGTACAAAGACTGAATCCTAGTATGGGTGCATTGTGAAAACACTTAATTCATTTTCCTTTTGAACCAAAAGTAAAAGCAGAAAGAGAGATTTGAAGATCCATCCATTTTATGGTTCATTATTAACCCTAAACAATCATCTCTAGAACTAATCACCATGTGTCGACTAGTTTGGGAATCAGGGGCTTGGGGGTGAAACATATAAATCCATACCAGCAATAAAGTTTCAACATCACACACCTGAAAACTGGACTCGCCGTACCTGTCTGGGTGTTCTCTCCGACTTACTCCTGCACCACTCCCAGTCGGTCAGCTCAATTTTACGACACTCCTCGTGCGACAGCCTCCTCTCCGGCCCTTCAAACACAGACGACGCGTCAGTTTGGTCCTGCTCCCGGTGATGAGACGACAGCGAGGGGACACACCGGAAGTCGTCATCGTCTCCGTGGTTCTCGTGGGGAAGTGGAGGACAATCAGCCAGTGCCTCTCCTCCACCGGCCACCGCTTCCAACAGAAGGTCTGAATGAGAGGAGCTGTCCACTGGGCACGTGGTGCTGAAATCAAAACTGGGCCCCAGGGAGAGCCACCGCTCTCCAGAGCATCGAGACGGGTGTTGGGAAAGTCACAGTTAAAGAGACTGTGATAAGCAGGCTTCTCAAAGGGTGGACTGTTGTGAGACACGCCGGCGTGTGACAGTTTGTACACTCCATAGCCTTTGTTGGAAGGACAGGTTGAACTCAAATTTTCTTTTCATCACTGCAAAAAAAAAAATAAGTAATTGATCATAAATTCATTACAGCCTCATGCAGCTTTTACTCTAAATCACATTCTTTTTTGTTGTTGGTAAATTGATATTACTTGGTGGTCTACCTGAGGGCTTCTGTGCTGGATCCCGTTTGCAGTTAATGAAGCAGCCACATGGCATGTGGATCCAGCGCTCAGAAAGCACAAACAACGGAGTGACCGCAGGGGCGAGCAGAGTGAGAAAGAAGCTCAGAGTCTCCAGGGACGAGCTGCGTGCGTTCACTGTGTGACGCACCAGCACCAAAGTCTGTGAATGAAAGGGAAGGGGAAATTAATTCACCGAGGAGCCAGTGATTCAATATGCAGGCGGACGCGTAAATGAAAAGGAATCACGCTGATCCTTCAACCGTACCTGGCTTCTTTTTCCTCTCCATTTTCTTTTGGTTATAATTCACAGGTGTCACGTGTGTTGTTTGAAACAACACATTCGGAAAAAAAAGGCAACATTGTGATGTTTTGTGTGTTAGAAAATGAAACTGTTCTGTTAAAAATGATGTTTAGTATTCCAGCAACAGATGCAGCATTGTGCTGATATTGATCTTTAGAGCTGCAGACGTCTCACTTCTCTTATTTCTGGAATAGCTGCAACACATATATCTGCAAATGCAAATGCAGATACACATATTAACTATAGTGAAGTCGTTTTAGGCCACGTGCGCTGGTTCAGAGCTGTTTTTAAAGAAATATAAAGACAAAGATTACATTTGTGTTAAAAACAAACTCACTGTAAAGATATAGTATCTTTGATCAGTAAAATTCAATTTTCTGTATATTCATCTCCAGTGATTTTGTTCATTTTCATGGTTCCAAGTCTAGAAAGCCAATTCTGTTTGCCCATGATTGTCTGTCTGCTGGCTGCACAGCATTTATCGCCTGTATTTTTTTGTTTTTTGTTCGTGCAAATGTTGAAACAGCAGCACTCACTGTGAAGCAATCATGCAAAGTATTTCACAAGGCAGCTGCATGAATGCTGCCCTTTAGGTGTTGACTAGAACTTGCCAACTACTGCTGTCAAGGCCTTCAGAGAATGATAATTTACCAGGACGCTGGCTGTGACTAAATACTAGCTGAATTTCAGAGTTTTTATTTATCCGACGTGTAAAGCATGATAAGATGTTTGAAGGGTTTCAAACATTTAAACACTTTATACACATTATGAATATATTTATGCGCTGCAGTGCTTTACAAGGTTGTCTCAGGAGACATTCAGGGACATTGGAGCTTTCTGAATGGCCAAGCAAAAAAAGATAAATATTTTGGCTTCTCATCAGATAAAACTGTTTTATGTGAGTTACTCTCTTCTCTCCTGAATTAACACATCACCTTCTGTTACTTTTGTTCACATTGGCTCTTCATTTACAAATGCTGATGTCCACAGAGGGTCCAGCCAAACACCTCAACACCTCTGCGTGTCCTCCAAGATAAATCACTAAAAATAAGGCAAATAACCTGAGTGGGTTTTATAGATGCAAACACGAGACTGAATCTGAAGTGGTGTCATTTTGATTTTAAGATTATTTGAATGTTTGGAGGTTTTTCCAACAGAAGGAGACGTGAAGCTACAGGTTGCCTCGTGAAATAAATAATACACCATATCTGGTTCCGTTTGAAATGACTCAAAATAAAAATCATTCCTTCATGATTAATGAATGTAAGTGTGTTGAGATGACAGGATATTGTGTAAAAGTTGCTGTTGGCTTTAATACGCAGCCTACCATCATTGGCATCCATAAAATAACTCGGACCACCGCCAGGATCATGGAGAAGCGCTTTTGTGCGAAAACCACTGGTGTGTCCCCGACACCAGCTGTCCCCTTGTCGCCAGCAGACGCCGGGGACAGACCTCCGTCCTCCTTCTCTCTGAGTTGTGTCCCGCACGAACTTGGGCTCAGTTCCTTGTAGTCTCCGAAACTTTTGTGAGGCTGTCCCGGGAGAAGGACTGCAGATTACACAGCGGAGCCGAGCCGCCGACCCCCCCGGGCATCTCCGTGTAGCCCGGGAACAGCAACGTCCTCTGCGGCTCGGTGGAGCACAGCAGCTGGTAGGTGAGGGGGGCGAAGAAGAACAGCGAGCCGCAGAAACACAGGGAATACACGGAGACGAGCAGCAGGATGTACAAGCTGTCGCTCTCCGGGAAACAGCCGAGAGACGCCGGCGTGAAGCTGCCCCATCCGCACACAGGCAGGACACTGACAGCCAGGCTGACCACCCACACCCCGGCCACGGCCCACAGCACTGCCAGGGGCCGCCCCGCGGAGTGGAGCACGCCGAACCTCTTGGTGACATAGAAAGTGTAGGCGGCTATGAGGCAAGCCTTCAAATTGCTGGAGACCCCCTGGAACACGTAGAGAAGTCCCGACAAAGTGCACAGGCTGCCCGACCCCCCACCTCCGTCTGCCTCCCACTGCAGGAGCATGAAGAGGGACAGGGGACCACACTGAGCAGGTCGTCCACAGACATGGAAGCCACGATGAGACACAGGGAGGTTTTTCTCCTCATCCGGAGCAGAGACAGCAGCGAGTAGACGCCGCCGACGAAGGTCGCCGCGGCGATCGTTACGCACAAGCCGAAGAGCAGCAGGCGAATTCGCCTCTGCACCTCCGACGGGTCGCTCTTCTCGTAGGTGGCCGTGGAAAACTCGCTGTGGTTGGGCGCCGGGGAGCTGAAGTGCGTCGTGGACATTCTCGGTGTTTAACTTCTCCGTCTCTTTTGGGACTTTTTTTTTTGAATGAGTCAAATCCGACTCATCCGCCTGCGAAGTTTCTCTGCGCCGGACGGTGTGAGGAGAGCGCAGCGTGCGTCTCTATCTGCCAGCATCCACCAAAACCAGCGGAGAGACTCCGGGCGGCATCCGACGCGGATCCGGCTGGGAACGCACGCGTAACCGCAGCTTTCCGGTGCCTCGGACGCTGCCAGGCACTTTCTGCTCTGCGTTCAAACCGCACAACCGGGCACCGCTCGTCTCCAGCTGCCGATTACGCGCTTTCGTCATCACCGTTTCCTCTCACGGCTTTTGGGGTTGGGCCAAGCGCACGTCTACTACAAGCGTGTGTGTGTGGAAGTAGCCCACCGCCTTCTCATTCGTGGCTCGGCTCGACCCTCTCCTCGGCTCATGCCCAATACGAGCTTTTCCACCCGCTCACCGAATAATGGGCATTAACCATAACTGAATACAAATGAGACTGAAAAAACAGAACGCACTGTGGTTTTTCCTCCTGCAGATCTGTTTGTGTGCAGGGGCCCCATCGCTTTGTGGTTAATTGCATTTGGAAACCAAATTGTCCATCCACACAGACTGGCTGTGCCTGTGCCGGCCAGTTTCCCCAGATTGCTTTTCATTGCTCTGTTTTCAGAACCTTTTCAGCTTAATGGAATCTGGAAACCAAATGCCAGGGATGAAAATAATCAGGGAAACATACATTCGATGAGATTGGAGTGGTATGCTGTGGCCATGTACTGTAACCTGAGCCTCAATTCAAACTGCATGTCAGTTTCCTGTAGATGCACTTGGGTTCAACACAATGAAGAAAAGTTATATTTGCATACATTATCTATTCACTATCAGTGATTTATACTGTATTTTATTTTAATATTCTGAATCTGAAAACTAACTAAGCAGTTCTAAAATAAATGTGGTGGAATAAAATAATGATATTTGCCTCTCAAATGCAGTGAATTCAAAATATGTTGAAGTTGCATTAAACAGAAATACACAAATAAAGTAGAAATACCTCTTTTGCTTTGAATGATAACTTGCTGAGCATTTATACTGTAATTAAGAGTCTGAATGGAAATGCAGCCAAAGAAGCCCAATGAAACTGCACGTGACCCTGTGGCTGGACAGAAGCACATTATTCGTTGCTGTGTTTAAATCCTTTACCCTTCTGTGGAATTGGCCTTGGCTTTTATTTCCCAGTAGTGTTCAAGGATTTCCATGCTCAAGGACTCCTCACCTTGTTTAGATGGCGCGTGGCTCTTCCTGTGTCCTCATGGTGCCTCACAGACAGGAATAGTGCAGCATGTGTGTGGAGCTCTGTTTATTAATAGTAGATTTTTGGACGTGTGCCTTTATGTCAATGTCGATGTGGATGAACATGACAACAGCCCACGACCGTTTATTCACAGCACTTGATCGTGTATGATGTCGCTGTGTCTTTCAGCCCGTGTGCAGCATGAATAACTGCAAATACGACAATGATCGTAAGTGCATCTGACTTCAGGTAATTGATTTAGTGTTTGGGCTAAGTGACTTGCAGCCAGTCTAATGACTGGACTCTCTCTGGGGCCACGAGGATGCAGAGAGGAGCACAAAAGGACAAAACCCAACCAAACAGCGGCGCATAAACTCACTCACACGAGAGGCAGCAGCTCAGACGAGCGTCACACAGCAAGGTGACCTACTTTATATGTGTGTTTGTGTGTGCTGCATGCAGGAGTGTGTTTATGCATGCGTGTGTAAAGGCATGAGGTGCAGCTCCGGGAAGGTTTCAGAGACCTGTGCACATGTTGGAATAGAGTGAATGTGGCGGAGATAGGAAATATGAGAAGCATCATTATGTCAAAACACATCTCATCATAATTTCACGGATGATGGACTGAAAATGATACATTGCTTTTTTTTTGAGGTGTAGAGGAAGAGACACAAATTACTGATAAGTGTTCACCAGTTGAGAATATGAAAAATGTATTAAGTGCATTTTAGGTTTAAGTTTGAAAATCACAGATTTGCAGAAATATAACTGCATGTGTACAATGAAAACAAAACAGTAAATGCAGCACGTGACACAGAAAACATGCAGGTTTTCTTACAGTATAAACACTGGAGCTTGTTTACACTGGATCATATTCAGCACTGTCTAGTATGCACAGTAAAATAATATTATAAAATAATAGCACAAAAATAGCACTTTATCTTTTTAAAATTAGGGCAAATCATTTATATGTGTTACGTGCTCTGGTTGTCCGGTTAGCCATTAGATTTGCTCATTTTAAATGATAAAATTCCACATATGGATGGATGGTCAATCACAGAATCACAAACAGAAACAGTTTAGCATGATTCAGCTGTATGTGTGTGTCCTTCTCAATAAAATTACATCTACAGTAAGAACAATCTTTCTCCATCTGCAGACTGACACAGATCCAGATGTTCCTGCCTTCTGCTACACAATAACTAGCATGAGGACATCAAGGAGCCTATTTTGTGTAAAATCCATCAAGTTTCATTATGTGTTGTGGCAGCGTACCCACATTTTAGAAAATCTGGTATTTTGTTAAGTTAAAGTCCAAAAATGCACATTCAGAAAGAAGTTGAAGTTGAAATATCAAAATACTGTAATATCACAGTAGTGATCATATCAGTGCTACAGTTACTACTAGGTAGATTGTGGATTTCCAAATGTGAGTGAATAAAGTCTGACTTTTAGATTGTATTATATTTTGATATTCTGAATCTGAAAACTAACTAAGCAGTTCTAAAATAAATGGGGTGGAATAAAATAATGATATTTGCCTCTTAAATGTAGTGAATTCAAAATATGTTGAAGTTGCTTTAAACAGAAATACACAAGTAAAATAGAAATACCTCTTTTTTTTTTCTTTTTAGCAAATTAGGTGAACTAAACACTGATCTGCTAAACAGGACTTGTTGTGTCCGATCTTTGTCACTTGTTAACACAATTAATCTGTTTGCTAAAACCTGACAAATTCATTTCATCGTCTTTTTCCATTGCTGTGTCTACTTCAGGAAACATTGAACAGAAATTCCTGAAGTCAAACTGAACTGCATTTAAACTAATGAAGAAGGAGTATGATTTGAGAATTACAGCCCTCTTACAACATCTAATAAATCATTCATCCATGATATTGGCTTATAAATGAAAATGAAACCGTGGGAATGCTATGAAATAAAAGCTCATTGTGTCTCAGATGCACTTCATGTGAACCATGAAATGGAGGCAGCTAATCAATAATAAATGACTGTAATTTGGTGTCTAAATGCTGCGAAAGTTTATTAATAATGTGCTGTGTTGCAGATTTGCTCTTACTGTATGTAAGTATCTCAGTATGTGTCAGAACAAATCACGCAGCTCACGTTACTCTGCAACTTAGTGGCCTCTGGTGGTTTATTCTCAGTGCAACACAGCACAGTTTGTAACTTTAAACTGTAGAACTGGATCCTCCACCCCCCACCTCAAACACGATTCCACCTACACCTGCAGGCGCACAAACACACACACACACACACACACACACACACACACACACACACACACACACACACACACACACACACACACACACACACACACAGTCTAAGTGCATCATTATCCCAAGTCACATCAAATATTAATGAAGCAGCACTTGACACACAGATGCAGAGATGAAAAAAAGAATGGAACATTATATTTGCATAAAAGAGAGAGAAGTAAAACTGAATGAGGAAGCGAGAATGAATAGTTAGCACCTTGAATTTGGAATAGTTTAATGCTCTGCTGAAACATGTAAAATAACATCTATGACACAAAACCACCGAACTCGTAACGGTTCAGCCTCAGTCAATCAGTGTTTGGTTGATCCACTGTAGCCACCCAGAGGGAGGTGGAGACCAAAGCCGAGCTGAAAGGACAGGAAATGTTCACGAACTTATCCATAATCCACAATAAAAGCTGATAACTCTTTGAGTGTAATGGATGTGAAAGTGAGCAGCTGTTTGCAAATCAGCCAAAACAACTTCAGTTTTCAAGCCACTGAAATGGTGTCTGACACCGTGTTGGAATGTTCTCCGGTCATCCCCACACTGCCAATAAAAGCCATGATTGATTCCGTCCACTCATGGTTAGTGTCAGTCTGCGACTTGGATCAGCTTGTTATGAGAAGGTCAACTGCCACCATTTTAAAAAGGTCATAATGTGTCGCTTCATAATACAGGAACAATACGTATTTAGTGTTTGCTCGGCTGCAACAGTAAGAATATGAACATGCGCCCTCACACAGAAACACACACACATATATATATTTATATATACATGTATATGTTTTTTTAAATTGAGGAACAGTCACGTTTGAATCATTTTCTTTATACCACAGCAACACAGGTGGTATCATATGAAACTAGAATCAGCTTTCTAACCATGTCATCATCAAATCTCAATATGATTATCAGAGCTGCTAAGATCCGGAGGAAACCAAAAATAAATTTTCAAATTTTAGATCCAAACTGACAAAATTCTACATTTAAGTTGTGTGTATACAGCAAACACATATTTATAAAACCAAAAGGACAATAAATCTGTGTCACTATCCTCTGTTGTATTGATTCCTTTGTTGATTAGTTTTCTCATTTAGTCAGTATAGAAAGAAAATGCTTTTTGGCACTTGAAGCTGACTGTCAATTAGGAAGTTGTAGCTGTTCGCCCTCTGCTGGTTAATTGGCAACAATGCAGGGAACAAAGAATAATAAATTCAGGGGTTAAAGTGAAATGTTAATTGGAATAGAAATTCATTTGCCCTTGAAACATAGATGATTATATTGTCAAGAGATCAGAAAAAGTATGGCTCTCTGAAGCTGCTTAATACTGCTATAGATATAGTGGGTGTAATATTGTATCACATTTTGTTGAGCTGCAGATAAGAATTTTTTATGAATATGTTCAATAGCATGTTTGACATTATATAGGTGTCAGTCACCTTCTAAACTAGTATTTTCATAAATTTTTTTAATTTCATTGTTTCTCCAAGTCTCAATCTGACCTGGTGATAGCGACAGTCTACTTTATTTTTTCAAATGTTCTCTTTAGTCATAGAGCACAAGGTTACTCATTGTGGAAGTTATCACTAATTAAATTTGGGGGCGTTTTTTAGGTGGAATTCAAACACAAATAGCCCAGGGCTGAAGTAGTAAAAGGTGACTGGTGAATGAGTTTGAGTGTGAGTTGTGTGTTGCTCTAGGACACAGACAAATAGGCTTATACATTTCTACAAAGGAGACATTCAGTTATGTGTTACACGTCTGTGGATAACAGTGTGTGCTCATGAGTGAGTGTGCGCACATTTCCAAGCCAAGTAATGTTGACCATCAGTTGGCCACACATAGTTTCTAGCACCTGTTTCCACGGAAACACCGCACCGACTGGAGTTTGTGGTCATACCCAAACACAGTTTTACCTTCTGCTCCCACATACAAATGTTCAGTTTGCAACACCACTAACTAAATGCAGTTTTGATACTTTTCCAAGAGACTTGCAAAAGTGACTCACGGTGTAACACTGAGAGGGTTAAGAGAAGGGGAGACGTTTCAGGTGAAATGAGAAGGACTACCCACCTAACAAACACTGCCTACTCACAACAGAGAAAGAAGGCAGCACGTTACTTTACGGCTCACTGATAGCTGAATGATAGTGGGTGAAATTTTAGACATGAAAAAATAGTATAGGGATTATTATAGGAGTCAAATAGTAATAGGACTGATATTGTAGTAATAGAAAGGTAATAGGGTTTTTGATACTAACAATGAAACACTTTACTGTGTCAAATATTGCTTAATTACCAATAACCAGGAAATTGTTTGATGTAAGCAATGATATTATTATTTTCCAGGCAACACGAGGCCAAAATCACATGACACTAAACAACAACGGCTACAGTAATTACTTGGAAGCACAAGTGGTAGTTTCTGTGTGAAAAGCTATGAAATACCAAAATACCTAATTACTTCATTTCAAGGTAACAAGTGATAATGGATGACACAACAGCTCAGAAATGAAGCCATCGTAAAATATGGTCAAAGTGTAAGTCACACTTGAGGCTGTGTGGTGGCCTCTTACCTAGATCAGTGATTCTCTATTCTGGTCCCCAAGGACCCCTCCCTTGTGGACCTTGAGTGAATTGGCATGTTAAAGTTTCTGATTCACTGAACACACGGGATGTATTTAATGAGCAGTGAGCAGGGCAGGGATAGTTGGAAAACAAAGAGGACAGGGGTCCCTGAGGAGCAGAATTCAGAACCAATGAGCTAAACACAGTTAAAAGCTGGTTATTCTTTAAGCAATTACCGTGACAGGGCTAGAATTTCTTTTAATTGTCAATATAACCGTTATATACGTTATATTTTGTTACCAAATTATAGGCACATTTTTACTAATACATTGCCACTATTACCTAGTTAATACCTGGGTATAACTCCAGTATTACTCTGTTTATACCAGTGCCATTTGAAAATTCCACTCACACTCACGCACAATACAAGCACGGAACAACATCCCTTAAAGTCTTTCGGCGTGTTTTTGGTGTTAAGTGTGACTGGTTTGCATTTGCAAATAGCATTTGCCTGAGCTGGAAGAACTGTTGTGCAGTTGTTTGCAGTCAAGCTGGTGAAAACAAGGATCAACCACATGTCATTTGTGAGCCACAAAGCTGCGGATTCGCACGATTTTGTTTTTTTAAGACAAGACAAACAAGAAATGATTGAAAGAGTAAAGGAACCTAAAAAATGCCGACGTGCAAACACAGGGTTTTCTGAATGATTTGGTGAGTATAAAAAGGATGAATGATTAGAGTCTCAATCCACTTCAAACACTTCTGGTTCATTTTCTTAGATCTGGTAAAAAGATCCATCATCAAAACAACAAATGATATAATCATTTATTCGAGGAATGGTAACAATCCCACGGTAAACTTTCAAAGTCTTGAGGAAACTTTTAAAACGAAGGGTTGAAGCTGTTTTCCAGGCTTGTGGTGATGCAGCAGATCCCTAGTTTTTGGCGTTGGATCGATGTGGAGCCATAAGCTGCCCTGTCACCAATCCTCACTTTACAAAGGTAATTATAAATCATCTACTTAACTTAAATGAAATAAATCTGGAGGAGGAACTCACACAACCGTACACATAAAATACAATGTTCTGCATGTTCTGTGTATTCACATATGGATAAGATACAAAATACATGAATGTAACATAAAAAGTAATAAAAAAATGATTAAAGAAACAAACCTAGAGATAGAACTACATGAAATAACCCAACTTACTCCCAGCCTCCATCTTTTTTAGAAATGTCTCCGTTGGGTGTCTTTAGGTCCATTTCCACTAAAACCTCAAAGGTTTAGTGGAAGAAAAAGAGCAAATATATAATCAGAAATGACAAATTAGTCTTGTTTGGTCCTAAAGGAAGTTTGGACAATCATAGATTCATGCTGAAGGACTGCTAGTTGTCTCATCTTTAGATCCTCTCACCATCCCTGAAACGCCTGATCTTGCACACCTGGAGATAGGTAGTCAGCAATAAAACCTAAATACACCATTTCTTTCTCTTTTATGGGTCAGGAGACAAAGTCTGGCAACCACTGACTCCAAAGAACAAGCTGACATATACCAAAATGAGAAAATGGTTCGTCCCCTATCTCTTACTTTGCAACACGTTAGCAAGGCGTCTCTTAACGGTCACACAGCAAGCAGGTCACACAAACTTTCAGATGTGTCCACCAGATGGACCTGTTGCTCTGTGGAAACACTGGGCCAGCGCGATGGACCAGCTGTGGCCCGAGTCAAACGTTAATCATCATGGATCAGTGAGGAGGAGGCAGGTGTGCAGAACACCGCCTAAAGCCAGAACTGGCTGAACATAACAGCAGCTACACTATGTGTTTCAGCTTTCCAGCCTACTACTACTACAGTATGTGTGGCTGCCTGACTGCAGACGGCTGTGTGCAGCTTTAGGTCCTGCAGAGACAGAAATCATCAAGGCATCTGACTGTGTAGAAATGTGACAAATTACCTTTTGTGTTCTTTTACCAATGCTCTGCTTGATCTCCAAACCTCCATCACCAACAACCTGCACCGCACTAATCAGCGTAATGAATTTCTCCAGCGCGCCGGCCTTAATTGATTCAATTACATTTAGCAGAAGAAAAAAACAGTGAAACACCCCAAAGTCATTTACATGGATGGTTACAGACAGAACATTAAGGCAAGTCTAGTTTTTATCCAGAGAAACTGATGATGATAAACTATAATTAGTTTTCTTTGTTATTGTAGGGTGAAAGACAGCATTCAGTGACAGAGGACCGTGGGTATAAAAACGGAGCATAATAAGGAGGCGATGTGACAAACCCATCTGTTTTCTGTGTGTGCATGTGCTGAACCTTGTTTTTCTTCTCTGCCCATTTGCATGATGTGTGTATATTTCTACATTAACAAGCAGACTGGAGATTTTCATTAAGGGGCCATTAGTACCTCCTTTTCCCTGCGGGCCCCATTTCACTACTGCGCTCTCATTCATTCCTCTGATGCAATATCCACAGAGCGGCAGACAGAAAGTGGCGGCAGGCATGGCTCACTGTCACAGGAACTGAGTAAACTGCAATATATCTGGCAGCACTTTTAGAATAAAGTAGCTTTTTTGAACCTGAACCATCAAATGGGATTTTTTTGGAGAGAAAAAAAAAATAGAGAGAGAGAGAGAGAGAGAGAGAGAGAAATGAGGCTGGAAGGAAAGTGGTGAGAGGTAAATTATGAAATATGGCTGCTCATTAAATAAACATTCATGCATGTGGCATTTTAATTAAGAGCTAAATGTCTGAGTTATCCAAAAACAAACAGATCATTTGGAATCGAGTCCTGGTCGAAAGGTTTTTCCTCGCTGCCGTCTGTGAGCTAGCCTGGCTATCATCAGCACACTGCTGACAAGCCCGGCTGGGCAAACCTTTAGAAAAAGCCTTTCAAGCAGGCACGCTACGAAACTAGAGCGCGCTTCAAAACACTGTGGAAGGGCAGCATCTCCCAAACAAGTCGACTGGCAGCAGATTTTATCCTGGGAAGTGTGTTTTCAATCTTGGTGTTTCCAATCCAGTGCTCGTCTCAGGCAAAGAGGAGCAGGTTGAAAGATTTTGGCTGGTTTAAAAAAAAAATAAAATCTTTCGTTTGAGCATCACTAAAAATAACAAGTGTGTTTTGCCACATGGGGGTTTGCAGCCCGACGTGGACGCTGCTGTGCTTTCATTACAGAACATTAGAGGGCAGTGGCTCAACATAAGGCAGCAGAGCAGCTTCCAGATTATCTGAGCCCTTTGAAATACACTGGAGAGGTGGGCTCAGTCGTTAGCAAGTCTCTGTGTTCAGCCTGCTGTGCGTTTCACCTTCATGCTGCTTTGACCTTATTCGGTGCAGCAATTTTTGCTACTCATCATATGTTCTGGAGCTTACAGCATAACACTTTGTGCGGAAACTTTGAGAAAGACAGGAGATGCAAACAGCACTTGTCCTCGGGTGCATCGACAGAGAAAGAGAAAGACTGACAGTTTGCCCGTCCCTGTGCTGACTGTTCAAAGCGAAGTAAAACATTTCCTGTTAGAGAACGTGGGACAGAGGGGAAGACAGGAAACAAGAGATGTGGGTTGGTTTGGGGGGATTGAGTGTGTGAACACATATAGAAGTGTAAGGAATGTCCGCAGTGGTCGGCAGATTTTATTGACATGTTAAGTCAAGGAAACTGTGCAATGTCTGCTCGCCCTGGGTGGACTGAGACTGAGAAAGCGCCGTGGGACATTTGTAACATATGACCCACAAAAACCAGCCACAGGGTATCATAAAACCGCCAGTGATACATAGGGTATCATAAATAAAATATTTAAATAAACTTGCTTAAGGTAAAAACATTTGCATAAAGATGCAACAGAGATTATGTGTAACAGGTCTACAGAACAATACCGGGGGAGTCTCCGCGGACCTGAGTAGACCTGATCTACAGTACAACGTATTCTGAATGTCAGACTGTATCCAGTTTTCATATGTTTACTTTAATATTATTGAAATGTCACTTATTGTAACTGACACTATGGAAATAAATCTCAGGTCCAAATACAAAATTCGCTGTTATTCAATGCTTTACTTGTCTGTCACAATAACTCAGAGGCAGTTTGAAATCGGTACGTGGAGCTTGTCCCAGCAAATACTGACACAGCCTGTCACTGACAACGTTGCATTTCTGGTTCGTGAATTCATATAAATGTAAAAATGTGAAACAATCATTTGAAGCTGCTGAAACTGTGGCGTTTCCCTGACAGGGTTATCGTGTTAGCCAGCAATAGTAAGAGAGATGTTTACCACGAATACACCTAAAATCTGAGCAGACCTGCCAAGTCGGATTATGTTTCCCACTCACCACCGGGCCTGGACTTGTCCCGTCCCCTCTTTCACATTTGTCCCTCTTGAGGTCGCGTGTTGCTCATCATTACCAAGCAGCTCAGTTGACTTCCTGCATGTTGAAGCTTCACTCTTATGAGATTCGGTTTTCTTTTTCCCATGATCTATTTGAACAATGTCAGACCCGCTTCATCCTTTTGTAATTATTGTCGTCTCCTATGGTTTCTACAGTTGGCTCAGCAATCAAAATCTCCGTTTTATCTGTGGCATCTGGTGTTGATGGCGCCATAAGGGCCAGTCTGTATCTGCTGCTCGCAGGTTTCTGACCACATGAGCCAGTGCTGTTGTTCACATGGACATTTGTCGCTAAGTACAGCAGTTAGTCACGCAGGCAAAGCAAATACCACAGCAATAATCCCGTTTTTGTGCATAAAAACCCGTCTCAGGAATCGGTCTAGACATGGTTTTCCTTCTGATTGTTGTCACTCATATCCAGGCTCAGGATCAGGATTAGGGTGAATCCTGCATTGTTGTGGAGCACAACAACCTGAGCCGTGCTAAGATTCATGCAGACAAAAAATGGAACAGGATCTGTGTTGAAATCCAATTCCTGCCACCTACATTGAATATTGTGCACATGAACACAGTGTTTATGACAGAAAACTGTCAGATTAAAGGAAAATTCCGCTTTATGTCAACCTGGCATGTTTACCGTGACTCTGATTGGTGTGGCTCCATGGTGTAAACCGTGCACTCACCACCTCCTTTGTGGAGGAGCGGAGAAAACAAAAGCTGGCTTAAAACAACTCACATCAGAGTAAACCAGCGTGAGCCTCCTACAGCTTTTCAAATAAACATGAGTTTTTACATGAATCATTTCAAGCCCTTGTCTCTAAGTCTGGCCAAAAGCAAACAGAAAGTAGCCGCCTGGAAGAGCCATTATGCTAACTTATAGTGATATAAACTATTCATCCACACATGCTGGGCTGTCCACATGTGCCAGGCTGACTTTTACTGCAGTTAGTAAAGGCAAAGCACGGCATATTTGTGTTATTTTTAAATCAGAACTCGACTATGCAGTCATAGTAAAATGATTCAAGTTGTGACACTAAACAATTCACAGTACCAACTAATATTTCATAAATCATTTACTGGTGTTATCAGTTATTTCTTAGTTGGCCAGGTGTAAAAAAAAACTTTACTATGAGAAAAGTTGTAACATCTTTAAAACATTCTTTTCTGAAAATACTGTATTTGTTACAATAGTTATTCATGTGAAATCTTTGTTTCATTACACGTAGCAAAATGACATCTCTGATGAAAGCAAGCAAATGTTATTGTTTATTGAACCTAATGCCAGCAACATATTTCAAAACAGTTGGGACCGGGGCATGAAATGACTGGAAAAGTTGTGTAATGCCAAAAACAAATACACACACGAAAAACTTGTAGTAATGCAGTTACAGGTCAGTAATATGATAATGGAAAATAAAAAGAGAAGCAGATTCTTTTAGAAGTAAGAGTCGGATGAAGTTGACTGTTGACTGATTCTGTGTTCAAACAGTACTTAATAATAATCTAAAACCTTTGTGATTTTACCCTTTATGGTTCATAATTTTATTGAAAGATTCAGAGAATCCAGACAAGGTGGACCAAGGCACAAACCAGTGCTGACTGATAATGGGGATCTTCATGCCCTCAGGCAGAACTGCATTAAAAAAAAGATTTGATTCTGTAGTGGAAATGACCACACAGGCTCATACAAACCTCTGAAAATCATTTTCAGATGTCAAAGTCTGTCACTGCATCCACAAAACCAAGTTAAAAGAGTCACAAGAAAAAGTAACTGCACTGTTTACTCCACAATTTCCTGGTTTTCTGAAGTGAAATGTGATCTAATGTTCACTAAACTCACACATAAGTTTCAAAGCTGAAAAAACACAAACATTCATGATCTTTCATGTTTTGTTTTTTCATAACACCCAGTAAATAAACAGTGATGGTGGGAAAAAGGATGAGTGAACAATTCTTCATCAGCAGAAACTTCAATCAAGGGCTTCCTGTGTCTGCGATGAGACTTTCACAGTGCTGAAGTTACAGAACAGCTTCAGCTCTGCCATATTCTTAGGACGTCTGGTCCTTCCATAGCATGTTGGGTTGAAGGCCTGGCTTGGACTGGTCTTCACCAAGAAGTGGACTACATGTCTCCAAAGCCATTCTTAGTAGTAGATATCCTGGGTCATTGTCCTGCTCCATCACTCAGCTTCTTTGAGCTTCAGCTTGTGGACAGACATCCCGTGGGGACCAGTGACAAGTAGACATCTCAGGGCTCCTGATAGACCCCCTGGAGGTCAGTGGATTGTGCAGGTAAACAGGGGACATATGCTTAGCGTTCAACACCATCATTCCAGAAATCCAAACTCTTCCAGCTCTCTGCATCCTGTTCAACCTGTTAGTAAGTCACCAGCTTCATCACCAACAGGACACAGCAGGTAAGGTTGGAAAAAGTTACATCCTGCACATGGAAAGCCAGTACTGATGCTCAGCCGGGATTTGTCTTGTGCTCTCTGCTCCTGTCCCTCTACTGTCAAGCTCCTAATGTTCTTGTAGGACACAACGAAATACCTCATTGGAGATGATGACGAGATTGCATACTGATGGGAGGTTGAGCAGCTGATGTGACCTGGAACTGAACATGCCCAAGGCTGTGGAGCTGACGATGGATTTCAGGATGAGCCTCCCCTCATCATATCCTCCAGTCGTGTGTTAACTGGGGGAAGATTCAAATTCCTGGGTCCTGGGAGAATAACATCAACACTATCTTCAGAAATTCTCAGCAGAGGATGTACTTCATGCAGAAGATGAGGAACTTTGACTTATTATCTTTGTACATCATATTCAGGGCTGCATGTTCTTTCCAAACTATTCAACCTTCTTTTCATCTTTTCACAAGACATTTTTCCAGTAGTGTTTTGAAGTGATGTCGGAGACCTCGTGGTGACATCACTTTGTATGTTTAATGGGTAAATACAGACATCATGGACCAGGACTGTGACTATTTGTCAGCTTAGAAATATTGTGTTTGTTAAACTTTGTGACTTCAGAAAAATCAGATCATCAGAAAATCACATCATATTTCATGGCCATTTTATGCAAAAAACTAGAAAATTTCAAACAGTGCAATTACTTTTAGTCATTTGGCAGACATTTTATCCAAAGCGACTTACAGAGTGATTTGGTACACAGACACACACAAACACACACACAACTGAGAGCAACTTGGGGTTCAGTGTCTTGCCCAAGGACACGTATTAATGACTTTTCATAAACAAGATCCAGAAACAGCTAAGCTCATTTAAAATGGACTGAAATGTAAAATGGTCCTGAGGTCTGTCAAGTAAAAATATGAAACCCACTTTGGAAATTATAAAAAGATAAATAACAAAGAAACCATATGACTTTTTACTGGCTCATCACTAATGCACACAACATGGAAATCTTGTACATTTGGGTAAATTGATGCTGCTAAACAAAACCTCACCGGACACATGCCACATACTATCCATATTCAGGGTTTCTATTCTCATTCTCAAGTGTGTCTAGATCCTGAAATTTGTGGACACACCGTCCTCATTTGGCTCAAATCTGACGGTGATGAGTTTGTAGATAGACAGAAGATTCACATGGTCAAAGGCCAGAACGGCTTGGAGCTCAACACTCGAAAAACAGTCGAGATGCTTGTGGATTTCAGAAAGAACCAAGCAACCAAGCACCAGCCATCCCAATCATGCTGTGTGGTTCCAGAGTGAAAACTGTCTGGAGTCCGTGTCCTTACTGGGCACTGCAATCACTCAGGACCTCCAATGGGAACAGAACATTAGCTTCCTATCAGGAAATTCAGCCTGCAAAAGCCAATAATGGTCTTGGACACCGTCATTATCACGTCCATCCTGACATCCTGGATCTCCACCTGGTCAACTGCTTCACTAACAAAATCCAGGAGCAGACCTCAACGCATCATTCGCTTGGCAAAGGAGAAGTCTGTCTGCAGGTCCTGCTTTACTCCAGGACCGCGAATCGTTCAGGAAAAATATTCAACCTGCCCCAGTCAGACATTGGTTGTAAAACTCCCCTTAAGCAAGTGGCTGCAGTCCACCAAGACCAAAATCTCACACCCGTAAATCACACAGAGTAAATCTCAGGTCCTCCCGCTGACTAGCAGTGGGATCCAAAATCCACTGTGTCACATTAATGCTGCTGTGCTGCTTCTTTGTTCCATTCCTTGTATGAATCTCAGGGCTTATTTCTATGCTTCTATCTACACATATCAGATATGTTCACAGACTGTTTGTTTCTTCTGTGCATCCTGTCTTTTATCTCACCTTTTCTCAAATCTGTACATCATACTCGTGTGCACCAACTCACCAAGACAAATTCCTTATATGTGAAAGTCAACTTGGCAGTAAACTATTTTTGATTTGAATTCGGATCCGGCTGACATCTTTTTTAGGGAAGGCCCTGTTTATTTCAACAACACAATGCCAAGCCACATTTTGCATGTATTACACAATAAAAGAGTCAGGGTGCTAAAATGGCCTGCCTGCACTGAACACATGTGGAGCATTATGAAACGGAAAGATGCCAGAGAGGCCCTGAACTGTTGCGAAGCCGACATCCTAAATGGGAATAGGTTAAGATGTAGCTTTAAAAATGAAATAAATGGATATCCTCAACTCAAACAAACGCTTGTTAGCACAGAGGTATTTATAGCATATCACAAATTTCTTGATAAGTTTCAAATTATTTGTAAGCCATTGCTTCCTGTTTTATCATTTCACACGGTGTCCTCACTTCTTTGGAAATGGGGTTTGTAACATTTGCTGGAATTTCTGTAAAACTACAAACAGCTTCAGTTGTTTTCTGAGGTCTGAGGACATAGGAACAAGTTGGTCAGCGTCATTTTTCACAAATCAAAAGTTGTATTTATTAATGGTGTTTAGCTGGTATCTAATACTAAAGCATTACTATTTATGGACCATTATGTGCAGTCTTTAGTACAGCATGCAACATTTATAAAGGATGGTGAGCACTTCTCAGCACAAGCAATTTTGCTTTTAATTGCTGTACAGTAGTGGGTCTCTGTATAGTGGTTTATCAGTCTCGGAGAGTCTGGTGCTTAGATGCCAGAGAGTCAGAGAACACACTCAGGAAAAGGCATGCTAAGTGGCCACGACAGATGAGAGCTATCAGCGAGCATTCTTCTGGGTGTAGTTCAGACTGTTTCAGAGCTGTGCACACATGCATGAACGCAACAAAACACAAGGAGATACACACACACACAACACACCAAAGACAGAAAACACTTATTTGGAATAAGGTACATTTAGTTATTGAGAGTGTGGGAACAATTAGACGATGGAGAGCTGTTCGTAAGGTTGCACGGCTGAGCCGGATTTGGAGACAATTGCACATAAACAACCAACATTGGTGAATTTGTTATAGCGGAACGGTTTTGTCCCTTGTACAGGGTGGACGAGTACAATAAACAAGACATAACGTATCCGATTCTGAATCCAGTCCAGGACAAATGAGAAGATCAACAATGAGCTTGACCTGCTTGACCTCCACGTGTCAGCGCGAGTGAGTTTTGGGACGGATGGGGTTGCTGTGTACAGTAAGTATGTGTGTGTGCGTGTCCGTTAGTCTGAGAGTCCGTGTGAAAGTGAGAAATCGAGTAAACAAGGACACACACTGGCCGTCTCATATTATCCGTCCACAGAGAAGCAATTTTAGAGCTGCACTTCAGATCAGAAATTTCATTCAAACATGTTCCACCAGAAATTCACCAGCAGCAACAGCAGAAGCAGCCGGAGCTCAGACCTCAATTCCAGCCACAATATAGATGATTTTAGTGAACGTTGTCATTGTATTCTTATTATATATATATATATATAATTTACTGTGTTAGTCATCATTTGCAGAGAAATTCTGACAAGCCTATCATGGTTTGTTTCTTTCAGCGCATTTCTGTCACTCCTCATTTTGTATTCATGCTTCTGAGAGGTAGCAGGTAATGTCACTATGACCTTTCTTGATATGAACACTGAGTGGCACCAAACAAGAACATGTTCAAAATTCTATACAGGGTGGGAAGAAAACCATCCCAGATATTTTCACCTCATCAAGCTGTGATCAGAGTGACACTTTAGTTGTTTGAACGAAACCTATTTGTTGACAGAAAGAACTGACGGCGCCAAGGTGCCCCACTGCCTGAGACGTGTGTGAGTATGTGTGTGTGTGTTGCTGTTACTACTTAGCGAGACCAGATTTCGTTTTTTAAAAACAGAGTGAGGACATTTTTGTGAAGTGAGGACATTTTTGGCCTGTCCTCACTAACTTTGACCCTCAAAAAAAAAATTTTGAGGGTGAAGACTGGGTTTTAGGGTAATTGTTAGGCATTCAGTTGGGTGGGTCATGGTCATGGCAGCAAACAACTTCTTTCTTTCCTTCATTGTTAGCATGTGTGATTAATTCACAAACAGGGACCATGCCATGGCCTGACTGGATACGTTTCATTTAAGTTCTCTTTTAATGACATGAATTGGAGGTTGGAGGTTGGAGGCTGCAGTTGGGTGGGTGGGTGGGGGGGCCGTGGGGAAGGGTTAGTCACAGTTTATGACTCAGTATGTAATTGTGACCTTGTGTGGACCCCCTGAAAGAGAGAAAGTGAGCGAGAGAGCGGGAGGGAGGGTTTGTGAAGAACCAGAGCAGACAGGTGAGGGGGAGCGGTACATTTAGACCAATGACAGGAAGGGGTGTACGTGCAAACGACTGAGGTGTGCAACTGAACTTCAGATTAATAATCTCCATTTACGTTATGTGTCTGTTATAGCCAGAAGGAAAGTGTATTTTCCCTCCGTACCCGTTGCCGTGTCTACTTCCAATGCATCTTCCTTCACTGGGTGAAGTGTTACATCATTGACTCTGCCTCTGATGATGCAGGCAAAGTTCTGTGTTCATGCAAAGTCACAACACAGCTCAAAATCATCTGACCTGAGCCCAGCATACAAAATGACACCATTTGTCACAACGGAGCCAAAATGTCGCCAGTTTTACTGTTTTTTTGTTTTAAATATTCAAAACTGTAGCATTTAATATGTCCAAACAGTGGTTTGAATGGGATTATGAAAAACGAGTTAGGGTTGCGCACTAATTTACTAATTAAAGATGTTAGGGTTATGGAAAAAGTCACCCTGTGACTTCCTTATATCCTTAAGCACTGATTCCATGTCACTGTTGAAATAACAATGATAGCTGCACTGGACTCAAAACTCCGGTCTCCTATGTGAAAGTGCTGGGTTTCGTGAACCACCCACCAGCCCAACTCCACACAAACGCCGAAGGACTCAAATGCTACATCATGGTGTTGTGCTGACTACTGTCATTACATGTCGCCAAGTATTAAGGCGCATGCCATCATCATTTTTCGCAGATGATCCAAAACTCATAATCTCATGTCATATTTCACAGGACGACGTGCTTTTGATTTGCCCCTTTGAACAACTGACGGGGGGTCGGAACCAATTACCAAGCCAAATAATCCGACAGTGTGAGGAGATTTCTGACATAATCTTAATGGTCCCAGCAGGCTCAGACTCTCCCCCATTTAAAACCCTGGAGTGTGAAAGAAACAGGGACAAATCATTGCAACAGCCTCTGCTCTCTCTGCTGTTGTTTCTCAGCACAAACTAGTAGCTGACCACAATAGTATAATGTGTGTGTGTGTGTGTGTGTGTGTTTTTAAGCTTAAAATATTACAAACTGATTAAATCAGTCCATCCATATTTGTTGGTATTTTAAATCACCTCCAATGTTCACCGAGCCTGAAACAACACACCAATGCGGCCCTATGCCCTGCTCTAATGCAGGCCTTGGTAATTAGTTTTAATCACTGGATTTTTGTTTTTAATCTAGTTTTAATAAAGAGAAAACAAAGATAATTTATTCCTGTTTTTATCTGTGTTATATTAATCTTACAATAAGTTCAGTCGGCAAAAACAAGCAATAATCAGTCAGTAATCATGCAGAGGTAAAGGAAGGGCGAGCAATCTGAGCTAGCACCATAAAGTCCAAAAATCCAGCTCCGAATCCAGATCCAAAGCTGGCTGAAGATCCACAACATACATGATTGAATGAGATCAGATGAGAAACAGCTTCAGTACAGCTGGACAGCAAAGCTGGGGAAACACAATGTGATGATGTGGCAAATAACAATGGGGAAAAGTGCCGAAACGGAGAGGACGATCATGCAGTGAGGGACGGGAGACCGTACAGTGGGATTACCTTCTGTTGTAAAGTTGTGCGGGATGAAGAACTGGACTGAATTGTGATTCTCATTCTTTTAAAATGTTATTTATTTAGTTTGAGTCATGTCAAACTTTCCAGTGATGAAATGAAAACTCCTGAGAAAATAAAAGGCTTCACGAGAGATTTTCATGTAAAAAGCAGCTGCCTGTGAAGGCTGGAAATCAGAATGATGAGAGTGCTGAGAGTGAAGCAGAAGACTGATGGATGTCAAACTAAAACAGTCAACTCCAAGATGCTAAAACACGGATGAGTGGGTGATAAGTCTCTGCGAATTCATCATTGCAAGCGGCCTCTTTTCACATTACACGTCCTCCTTTGATCTATTCCTAATATAAAGCAACCATTAGTGCTTTAAATGTATATGGATATAAGGTTATATTACAAATGATATATTTTCATACTTTTATTAAAGCTGGGTGGATGCAGGTGATTTGAAAACTTGATACTGAGTAAATAAATGTATGTAATAATGTTCTTGGCAAGTGAATGACATCAACATGTACTGACATGCATAAGAAAAAAGAGAAGCCGGGAAGAAAAAAAAAGGCATCTCATGAAAATACACAATGTGACACAGCTCAGAAAGCGGGAGAAAGGGATCGGACTACCATCCCTGAATGTGTTCATTGCACCTCAAAATACACCTGCTCGACTTTTTCCCCAAGCAGAATTAGCATTAATTCAGGAATATGAGTTCAACTGAGCGGTGGAGGAAGTTTTCGAAACGGGTCTAAGTCACCTGCAGATTCCTCAGTGTGGCGAAGCAAGTGCTGACAAGTAACTGATGAAAGGAAATGTCTCGCCAATTGTGAGTCTGAACATGACAGCTACTTAACTTAATCATAAAAGCCGTGACGCAAGTGAACAGAAAGACAATATATTTCCCCAGCTTACGGATTTCAGAGGAAATGTATGTAAATGCACCAGTGCCTGTGAAATTGGAAAAACCTTGAAAATGTCATCACAAAAAACAATCTCAGCAAATAAGGGATGTTAGAAACAAAAGGACGTATTTATGTGTGTGAGTGTGTGGAAATGTATTAATCATGTGTTGGGGACAGCGCGGTCCCAGCATGGGGGCTCCCTCCAGCATGCAGGTCCTCGCAAGCTTTTCCATAATGACTAAAGCCGGTTTTGTTTGTTAGTTTATTTTTTGGGCGGGTGGGGTGAGTATTGGGGTCATGACTGGAATTATACATGTGCTGCAGTGATTAACTTTGTGCCAGTGGAAACCTTTAGGGAATGAATGTGGATGTCGTGTCCTCCCAAGAAAACCAAAGCAAAACACGTGTGTGTAGGTGTGTTACAGGAGTCCATTTGCTCATCCAGCCTTGCTTTAATATTGTGACCGCTTCCCATGTGCACACTTATTGCACTGTATTTAATGTTTTATCACACACTGAGTTTTATCCCGAGCCCCATAAATCACTGAAAAGACAGCAAACTAATATCAGGATCGTGGACTTGCAAAGAACAACAAAATACCTTTGTTATTATAGTGGAAATTTTTTTCCAATACTTGCAGGTGGGAAAAAAATTAAACAACAAAAAAAATAATCCTGAATTATCTTCGCTGGTCCGGAAATAGTGGGTACGTTTTCTCTTTTTATCTCTTTGTCTGTTTTCTCTCTTCCTGTTCTTGTTGCCTCACGACTGCTACAAACATCAGTCTCGCTGAGTGACAGCAGCGAGGTTATTAATGTGTGTGTAGCATAAGTAAGTCCTTGTCTGCGTGCTGTGTGTGTGTGTGTTTACGGTGCCCGACAGCACACTTTGAGCAGAACTGGACAGGCCGTCTGTTGCTGATAGGAGACTTACTCCCCTGACAGTTCCCGAAGGGAGGTGCTGATAGAACCACCTATCTTAGTGACCTTGATCCAAAACCAAAAAAACGTTCATATCTCGTTTTCTCCGGAGACATCAAGTGAGTTTGCCGCCTCATTAAAAATGAGCTAAAATTGTGACAGACTTGTTGTTCTGCTCGGACCGTGTGATTCACAAGCATGTCTGTGAGTTGCACGTACAGTGTGCTAGTCATGGTCTTTGCTTCACTGGAAGACGTCATTCATGATTTAGAAGTTGGGTAATGGCACAGTCTTGTGGCTATTACGCAAAGCTTTGATAATGCGTCATACCTAATGCGAAGACAGAAATGGTTTCAAAGATAGAAATTCCTCTAAAGTGCAACTGAAACCACATCCTTCAGGTCACAGTCACGGCTTGTGTCTAATTGCTGCCGGCACAGTTGCTACTTGATTCATGTTCATCTGTTTGTGATGGTGGTTGGATTCGCTGAGAAATACTACAACAGATAAAGTGCGCGTTTGCACACATGTGGCTATTTTTGCAACAAAACACTCTTTAATACCTGAACCACCCTGGGCACCGCGCAATTAAAATCCAATGCTCTCCAGGAGTCCATAACACGCTGGGTTTTACTGACAGCGAACAGAGCTCAAATGGCCAACAGAGAAGGGGCAAGGGGTTTCATTTGAAGAGCAACAAAATGAAGGAAAATATGATCACAGCGATTGCACTGCAGGCAGATGCGAGCATCTTTTAGATGCGATGACAGGCAGCTACTGCGAAAAGTGCTGTCAGTTCAGCTTCACGGGTATTCAAAAGACGTGCACGCAGACGGAGGTCTCAGGACTGGGATCGTGCTGTTTATCACCAGAAGCAATGAAACACGGCGACACTAAAGTCGGCGTGCGCAAGCATTTATCTTTTATGTTTGGAGACGAAGTCAAAGTGCTACATATTGGGTGTAGTCGCATGGAGTTTAGCGAAAAGCGGTTTGAGTTTCCCAATCATAAAACATATAGTGTAATCTGTCGAAAATATAAAACGTAAGCGCATTGCATCACTAGTGTTGGCACAGTCCATATACGATTGCAAAGTAGTTACAAGAACTGACTCGGTGCTGACACGTCCCTCTTTTTGAAATGACAGTCCTCTGCACATCCAATCAGGTTGTCTCACTTCCTACTTCCTCCCAAACAAGCTCTTTTACCTGCTGTAGTGATGCCTTCTGTTTGCTTTCTTCTCACTTCCATGCTAACTTTCACTCTCAGGCCCAACATCCGAGGCTGTTTGCCGAGTTAATTGGTCACACGGAACAGAAGTGACCCTCGGCTGAACTTCGGTGCTCGACAGACAGCGCTGGCAACAGCCGTAACCTCTAATGGATGCGCCGTTTGCACTTGCTGTTTGTCTGGGTTCCAGCACAAACCACAAAATTAAATTATCTTTGCAAATGAAGCTTTTAGACGTGTGATGCTGCTAAAATCCGCGATCTAATTTGTAGTTAAGATGTTAGCCTGCACTGCCTAAGTGAACTTTTTTGACCACGAATGTAGAGTTTTTTGGAGACAACCAGGTTTCAACGTGCAGCATGTCCAGCCAGTCTGACACCGTGACATGATGATGTCTGCAGCCTACAGTTTATTAAAGAGTCATTAAACATTGGGAAAGCGAGTTAGGAAGGAAAACATGAGTCATGTTGCATGCTTAGCTCTTTTTGTGGCTTTCAGCTGACAAGTGATTCACCTGATCTGGCTTCATAGCGTTGACATGACAATAAGCAGCTCTGCATCAGCCAGCAAAGCCACATGAGTCAACCCACACCTGACCAGCACCAATGAAAACAGCTTCACAGCCGGTTTTTAAAGTAGACCTGCTTCAAATCATTGATTCAATCATCAATTCCCCAACATGGACTCAGCCATCACATCATTTGGCTGCTCACAGCTTCACTTTTAAGTCATTCAGTGAACTGTAACTCACCACTAATCGATGAGAAACATCGGGCTTTTTGTTGCACACACACACACACACATACAGGCGTGAGATCCACAGCTAATAAAAGCCCGTGTGTGTGTGTGTGTGTGTGTGTGTGTGTACACAGAAATATTCTGCCCATCGTCTTATCACACTGTTCACCTGAACCTGCGCCCTGGGGCTATTTAGGCTCCAGTCACAGCAAGTGCCGCTGACAGGGTCACTTCTAAACGCCGCCCCGACGGAGGAGGCAACGACGGGGAACTTCAGGAGGCGACTTCACCGCCTCGCCGCATGTCAGAGGCTGCATAAATATGGGATCCCCCCCCGGTGGATCACACACTTGACCAATTGCGCAGCGCCGGAGTCGGACGTGTCGTTTGAATTGGGCGATCCTCTCCGGCTGGATTTAGTCCGGTACAGCAGGTAGTTGTAGCGGACGGTGCGAGTGGCTGCGCGCGTGTTTGTGCACTCCGAGAATAGAAAGACCAGGGAGACGGAGACGGAGACGGAGGGAGGCGGGATCGGCTCATTCCCTGTTCAAATCCAGGGGAACAAACAGATCGGCTGGAACGGATCGATCGGCACTTCGCGCTCCCTTTGTGGATTTAATGGATGTTTGATCACTGGATGTGATGCCCATATATATCATCGACCGAAAATTTCCCGACACATCTGGTAAGTCGCTCACGCAGCCCGAGCGCTCCTTGTAACGCGGTGTGCCGTGTACTGTACGCGCGTCTCCGAGTGTGTGTGTGTGTGTGTGCGTGTGTGTGTGCGTGCGAGCATTCTCTTTTATTGCGTGCGTGCGTGCTCGGTGACACGGGGCAGCGTGCACCAGTTGATCACGCCGACCCCCTCGGAGTTCCCGACGTGCAACAGGAGATGAGGAGCTCGGACGCATTTAGCTGCGTCTTTGCTCGGCGGCGAATCACGGCGCGCGTGCTGCAGATGAATATTTTTATCTCCACACTTTCAAAACCAAGATGCATTTCGTCCTATCAGAAAACACTTTAATCCTCTGTCACAGTATCCCGGGCTGAGGACCCCAGCGGCCTTGCAGGTTTAGTTTCACTGTGAAGTTTGCTGGTATATCCCTTTAAAAGTTATTTTCTCCTCTTCTATTCTGATTGCAATAAATAATAATAATAAAATCCATTAGGGAAGCAGCTAGAGGTGGACTTCATTTCAGCACCTTTGGGCATCAGGTTTCCTCTCTGAAAAATGATTTGGAAGCCTTTGCCGTGTTGGGTGTGCAGCTGCAGGCCCACATCCCAGAAAAGGTGTTATTTTAAGTTAAACTAGGCCACATCCCGAACCTCGACGAACCACTTTACCTCCGTGTCATGTTCAAGCTCACATGGATGTAGGATGTAAAAAAAAGTGACTTTGTGCAAACAGTCTGGTATCGACTTGTTTGTGTGTTACCGTGTGTGTGTTTTCAGGTGTCTCGGTGAATGATGGGTTTAATTTTGAAGGGGTTTGTGGGGTCTCATAAGATACGGAGACTGTTAATGTTTTATATATATCATGACAGACAGGCAGAGAGACAGAGGCAGCGTTGTGACTTTGCGTTACTCCTTTCATGAGCCATTATCTGCGAAAGAACAGACGCGGACGCACACACTGTCCCGAACACACCCGGGGAAACATCAGAGGCACGAACAGTGAACGCAGCAGCAGGAGTGACGAGCAGTGACAGCTCGACTTACAAATACCACAGAAATCACACACACACACACACACACACACACACACACACACACACCTTTACCAAGAGGCTCTTTAACTGACACCGAGCGAACCATCTGACTCGGAACTTCTTCATTTCCACTGAGTCTTTCACAGCAGGGAGCGTTTAGTGTGAGTGATGGCACATGGGAGGGACGCACAGGAAGTGCTCCATGAGATTTATGCCCAACATGCTTCAGCACACTGACGGGGGGGGGGTCACTTAAATGGGATTTAGGAGCTCCTCGTGTCCCATTCTGGTCCCACTCTCTCTCCTTCGTCTTTATGTCCCCGCCCTCCCCACGTTTCCAAGGCGTCCCGTTTCTTGGCGTGCGATGCATCAGCATTAGCGGGGATGAATGTAACGGACGGCCCCTCCAGCTCCAGCTCCAGCTCCGTGCGCGCAGGGTTTTATTGGAGCTGTGGGGCTGCTGCTGTCACTCTGCGAAAAGGAAGAAGAAAGAGGAACAAAGTGGATGCAAAGTTGGCAGAGTTTGCAGCCACACGCAGGTTCTCACCTTGTGCTTCGTCCCGTTTCTCAGACCTTTGATCACTGACGTTCGTCTCCCATAATCAAACCTTATGACGTCCTGCTGTTTAGTTATTGCCGGATAGAGTCTGAACCAGGGCCGCTATTGTTTTATCACAAAGAGGAACGATGAGGAGGGTTGACATTCAGGAAAACTGTGCAGCATGTGTGTGTGTGTGTGTGTGTGTGTGTGTTCAAAGGAAACGCAGAGACTTTGTCCTTTAGTCGTGCAGCGCTCTCATCTGAGCCTGCACGCAGAGAGACCCGCCCACCTGCACCGGCGGCACCACGACAGCAGCTTGTTAAAGTGTGTGAGAGAGTGTGTGTGGACGCGGAGGGAGGGCTGTGTGTGTGTGTGTGTGTGTGTGTTTTTCAGTTAGGGATGAAGGATTAATTGCCCTCAGAGATAGACTTTACTGCTCGTTACACGAACTTTGTAAAGTTCTCACTTGGCCCAGAGAGGGAAGCACCAGTGCTCAGTGAGGAGCAGTGGAAAGGTCTCTGTCGTTTTCCATTCTTCAGAAGTGTGTGTTTTCTCACAGAGTGTACTGCCACTGGAGGGTAAGGACTTCCATTGTTTTCACCTTTTTTTTTCTTATTTGTTTTCTTATCACTGCCATATGTCTTTCATCTCCCTCTCACTCTTTGTCTTGTTATTCTTCTCTTGAAGAATCTGTACTTTATTAAAGATGTCAAAACTAATCTATTTTGATTAAATGCTATCGCCAGAGTGCCAACAATTCAGACCGAAAGCTGAAACCAACAAGTGCTAGATGTTGTTTACTTAATGGTTTCAAATAAAGTTAGAAGAACTTTACTTTCATATTGCAAGAACATGCAACAAATGTATGTATTTCTGGAAATTTTACACATTTTTTGAAGGAAAATTGTGATTAATGCTTACAGTATATTATATTATCCCTAATTTTCAATCGCTCATTCATTCAAACACCAAATAATTTCCTGAATCTACAGTGAAGTCTTGCATCTCAGTTTTTCCTACAGTAAAAATAAAACAGAATTAATAGAAAGCAGTACTATTCTAAAAACTGCACCGATCATGTCATTAAATATGGCACATCAGTCCATAATTATGGTTCATTAGAGAAATTCCTGCCTCGTGGTAGGTTGAGTGCATTCTTCTCATGCGCTGGTCCACTGAACAAACCAAATGAACCCAGACCCACAACCTTCTTACCTTTACACACAAAATCCATGTGGTCAGATTTAGACACAAAAACAAACTGTGGGACAACAATCGGATCTATCAGCCCCCCGGACAGGTTTCCATGTCTGCTTGATAAACCACAAAGAATTGATTATGGCTGTCTCTCCTCAGGTGAGTTGATACAGGTGGCAGCTGAAGGAAGAGACCTAAGAATGACAGAGACCAACCCCCCCAAGTCGGCGAAGAAGCCCCGTTGGACCTCCCTGGAGATCGGCCTCATCACCATCGTCTCCTTGCTCTTTATAATCATCGTTGCCCTCATCATCCTCTTTGCCACGCAGAAGACAGGTGAGAGGCGTTTGCTGATAGCGCAGAACCAGAAATATCTCAAAGCTTGAGCAGGTCGGGAAAAAGCTATTAAAAACAATCTTGGCTCATAAGCTTGGTAAACCTGAGAAAACAGTGATCCAAACAAGTGTGTCATTTAATTAAAACCGTTTTGACAGCCGCTGGAATTTGGGGGGCTGATTTTTCTTGTTTCCCATAAAAACAAGTGAAGCTTTCAGCCTCCTTCAAAGACAAGATGGTACTTGCACTCAGCATCACTTCCAGCTGAGTTCAGAGTTAATGGTAAGCGTGGAGGAGCCTGCTGAAGAGCCGCGTTTTCTTCAGGTGAGTAGAAGATCGTTGAGATGTGGGCTTTTAACGCCGAGTGCAAGAGTTACAAGCACTGAGCCAGAAAGAAGGAGGCAGTGGGCAAAGATTTCAGGTTTTTTATTCATTTCTTTGTGTTCTCTGGCCTTTTTAACACCCCACAGTGTCTGTACTTCAAAACAATTCAGACGTTTGTGTAAATTACAGAATTCTATAATGCAATGGACTCAGTGGGATTAAACACGTGAAAACATCACAGCATCACACGCATCAAATTAGTTAAATACTCATTAACCATCCGGGTCTGTGTTGCACAACATGATTAGAGGTACAGTGAGTCCAAGGACAACAAATCACTGCTGTGGTGCAAGAAAAGCTGTCGACTAATATTAGATTCAAACTGATAATTACAGCGTGGGTATGTACGGCAGATTAGCGGTTGACAAATGGTACAAGTGTGAAGTTCAGCAAGTCAAGAATGCAAAAATCGTGACGGATAAGTCAGGTTAATTAAAAGTGATGATTCGTGCCCAACAGGTTGAGTGGGCATGTGTGTGTTAAGCTATTATTATCTTTTGCAGACTTGTGCTTGACAAATATGTAAGCTGCCATGTCAGGAAAATGAGAACGTTTGAAGATTTTGTTTGTGTTAGCACCTGTGTGTGCACTCATCCGTGTGCACATCATGTGCGCTTAGGGTCATATCACCGATACGTTAGTGTGTTAGTACATGTTCCAAATCTGTTTCACACTCAAATTAGTCCTGCCAGAGTAAAAGCACCACTGCCGAGTAATTTGTGGTGCTATAGTATGTATGAGAAGAATGACAAGGAGCGGAACGGAGCAGGGAGACAATGAAGAACTGCCATAATGACTGATGACTGTAAGAATCCCTGTGAGTGATGATTTCTTTTGCATCTTCCCTTAGATGAGATCTGCACCACAGCTGACTGCACGCAGTCAGGTAAGTATTTTGTCTCGTTTTTGTGGTTTTTCATTGTCTCGTTCTGAAAGCTTTGATTTTTCCAAGAGGACGACAGAATAGGAAAAGAGAGACTGCTGCTGCCGGCTGATTTCAGAGACAGACAAAATCGTCTGTTCAACTATAAATATGGCGTCTCTAAGTCAAAATAGTGATCAAGCAAGCAGAAAGTATCCCGATCAGCAGAAACATACTGTAAAAGGTTATTTTCACGGATCACCTGCTATTGACTGATCTGTAACGTTCCTTTAGTTAATTATTTAATACATCTCCTTTCCCTTTGTAATTTGACATTATACATAATTACTTTATTTCCTCATTTAATTAAAAATTGATCACATGAGAAAAGCACGGCAAAAAGTGGCCAAAGTAAATTAAACATTTGCTGTTTAACTCTACCTCTAGTTCCTAGCGACAGATGCAGATTCATTTCTGATGCATTCTTGGGGAACCAACGGCCCAATTCAGTCAGATTTGACAGACAGCCTTGTCGCAAGAGATCTCTCTGCAGCCTCGTGTAATTTAATTGTAGCTCAAAAAAAGTTTCCAGTGCTTGTGCCAAACGAAACCCAATTACCACGATTATAGGTTTCCACACACAAGTGGATGTGGAAATGCATATCAAGCACTTTACAAAAGTATATACAGTAACTAAACAGAAAAACGCTTTTTAAACATAGATTTATATTGTTTTTTATTTAGAAGAGTGTGAAATGAGTAACACCATGCTAACGGAGGCCTAATTATTTATCTTTGAGATCTGTCCATTCATTCTAAACCCTTCTAAAATGTAGCTTAGCATAAAATCTGGAAAGAGTGGGACATCACTAGCTGAGCTCTATTGAGAGCTGGACAAAATCCACCTGAAGTCAGGGCCAGACTGAGGCCCACGCTCATAATAGGTCACTGTATATCAATAATGTGTGTTTATGATATATAACTTTATATTTAATGTAATTATTTTAACTCCAAACAGTCATTGTTTGGTTCTGCCTGGTTGCATTTGACACAAAAATCAAACATGAGAAAATATATTGATACACCTTAAATGTACATCAATGTACAATCAATAGACAGAATGTATTTGGATTCATTTATAAGGATTATAATTCAGATCATCCTCTGATTTGGTGAGTTCTACAGGTTTTAAAACAGGTACCTACCACCTTCTTACTCTGGCCAGTGCCACCCTGCCCCCCCTCTGGCTTTGTCTCTGCCTGACAATAATGATAAGAACTTATATCATAAATTTGATATAAAACATTAAGCTTTTATGGGGGTGACACGTGTACTGACTTCCTGGAGTTTCCTCTGGTTGCCTGCTAATCTCAAATGTAAAAAATGAGTGCCCTTGGCCGAGAAATAGTTTCATTACTCTGATATCCAGGTCTACTTATTCTAAACTAAAGCGATAGCCTTATATTGAACAAATTGATCTTCTAACTCATGAAAAAGGAAACTTCATAGGTGAAGGGGCCTTTTCTAACCTCCTTCATACACTTCACATGCACTAATGAGGCTTTCGATGCCATCGGTGTATGTTAATTCCCCGACCCACTCAGATACAGTAAGCGTCCTCTCTGTCTGCGCAGCGTCCCGTCTCATCGAGAACATGGATTCCAGCATGGACCCTTGTGAAAACTTCTACCAGTACGCCTGCGGAGGCTGGCTTAAAAAGAACATCATCCCAGAGACCAGCTCCAGATACAGCACCTTTGACATCTTGCGGGACGAGCTGGAGGTCATCCTCAAAGGTCAGACCCCAACACCCGACGCACACGACGCAAATATCGGCATACAGATACAAGATAGAGCAGGAACCAGTGCAATTTCCAAATGATTTGGTGCGTGTTGCTGTTAAAACTATAATTCTGAATTTAGTCTATGACAGGGGTTTTAAAGCTCTGTGCACAGTGAGTCTTTTCCACTTCACTCGCTTTAGGAGGAGTGAGAACAGCTTGATTCAGTTGCTCGACAATACGAGCTAAAGAGGACTCTTCTTCAGGGACTACAGCGCTATAGATATCACAGATGCCATGGGAGTTTGGCTTCAGTGGTGCCTCGCATTTGAGCTGAGAGCTTGTCAACAGAGCTGGCATTTTCTGCGTGTCAGGCTGCGCTCAAAGAGACGTCAGCACATGCTAGTGAGAAAATCTCAACTGCAAGTTTGCATGTGTGTGTCTCAGGTGTTTTGCCACTTTTTAGCAAGAATTAGTCTCCTGTTAGCGTCGCTGTGGCGCGTTGGATGCCGAGAGGGTCGACTTGTGTGTGTGTGTGTGTGTGTGTGTGTGTTTGAGTGAGGATTCATACTTCACTTCAAGTTTTCTGTGAGAAGGCCAGTCCAACTCCTGACCAAGCGGGTGCTAAATCTTCAACGAGCAAAAACGTTCCACAGACAACCGAATCGCCTCATCTACCGTAAATTTACAATTTATGGGGCTGTACGTTCCACTATAATAAAGACAGTGCAGATTGGTTGCGGGAGGAACAGAGTGATTCAAAGAGGTGAGAAAGATTGATCCTTGGTGGGAAAGGAAAGCAGGGTTTGAAGTGCTCTCTGGTGGACTCGGATAATTTGCACCAGCCCCGAGCATTTCTGTCCAATCTCGATGGAAAACTAGACAGCCCTGCGTGTTGGGGTACAGTTATGTTACTGGTGTCCCTGTCCAGTGAAGACATGCTAGGACGAATGTGAATACGGGTGTTTCTTAAAACACATTGTTTGAAAGGACGGGGGAAGAGCAAGACTAAAATTGTTTTTAAAAACAAACGTCTCTAGACGATGTTTGTGTGCTGACAGATCTCACCGTTCTCACCTTCTTTTTTTTACTTCTTGATAAACACTTTTACAGATCAATAGCACATTCATTAGGGCTTCGAGATTGTCAGCATTTGTTTGGAGCTGTTACTCAGGTGGGGGGTGTAGTGGTAAAAGTGCATCTTTATTCATCCAGTGCAGTGTAAGTATAAAAGTGTTTAATTGAAATCGTGGCTCCTGATTCACTCAAACATTAGATGATTCAGAACGCGACTGTGGTCCCTCCCCTTTCCTCCGTTCACCTTTAAAAATCACACACAGCATCACAAACTTTAGCCTTGCATGGCTCTGTGCCAGTGTATCGCATACTTTCACTTTTCGCTGTCTTCTTGCAACACGGTCTTACAGCAGCGAAAAAAAGGAAAAAGGAGAAATAGTCTTTGCTAACTAACTAGAAAATGATGGAAAAGTGCAGAGGTTTCTGTTTAGAAATCATCGACTCAATTGCTGGGGCTCTAAACGCTTTGTTTGCCACGGGAACTGGAACATACACAGAGCTGCTCCTAATCATTCTGTAGTGTAAATTCCCACCGAGCATCGGTGTGGTGCTCATTCTTTCACACTGTCTGGCTTAGCAGTCCGAGCTGGAATGTCTCAGGCTGTACTGTACACACACATGCTCAGGTTTACTTTGTGTGAAGGTCGGTTTGTGTGTGTGTTTTAGAGAGAAAGAAACCGCTGTGGGCTTATTAGTTGACGCATCAGCCCAAAGCATGTGTGCGTTCTGCTGTTTCGAACATGCGGAAGCAGTAGCTATAACGTTGCCTTAAAGACTGATGTGTGTGTCGAGTGTCGAGTTGTGGGCCCCGACAGTGTTGCGACCTCCAGTCTGGAAGTGACATCAAACACGCGACCTCTGATCCTGGGGCCACCTGCCTGGATACCACCACCCACTGATGGATAGATCCATTTCCTGTCAACAGCTGCAGGGGCCTGAAAACACCTGGCAAACTGCACTGCACCCAAGGCGACATGACAATAAAAAAAAACATGCATGTGCATGTGTGAAGGGCTGTGTAGATTGCAGGTAAATGCCTCAGATTGTTCTCTGCCGCTGTAAAAGGTCATAAATGATTCATAATGAGGATGTGTACCCTGGTTGTGACCGCAGCAGTGCGTGTTTTCCAACCCAGGTGAAGCATATTGGGCAGTAATTTGCCCGATTGACTGGGGGACTTTAAATCACCAGCTAGTTTGTGTGAGGAGGAGGAAGGAAAGTAGTGCAACAGGTTGTATGACAGAAAGGATATTCATCTAAACCCTCCAAAAAATTTGTGAAGGTAAAATAAAAGACAAAAAGAGAATGAGAGAAGAGATGGGTGGTGAGATACACACAAACTAGAATGAAATGGGGGGGGTTGCTTTGAGGTGAAGATCTCTGAAGTCAGAGGATGATGGTGTATGGAGGAAAGCTTTGAGGATAGGTCAGGAAATGTGAAACAGCATGTGGTAGTCATCTCCAAGCGCAGCGCGGTGTGTGTTTGTCTGTCCGTGTACGTGCGCGTGCACGTGAATGCGGGCGTGAGCGCACTGCTGCTCTTCTGTATTACACGCGGTGCCTCCCGCACGTCGCCTGGTCTAAAACCTCTCAGTACAGAGAGAATTCCTGCCTGGGGCGTACAACGCACGAACCAGCTTATGTTTCTTCTAGTAATCTGGCATCACCCACCGCGTCGAGGCGTCTCTGTGAGGTCGCTGGGACGCCAGGAGAGGAGTTCAGATGTTACAAACACAACCCACAAGATTGAATGTCTTGAAGTTATGTCAAACAATGCTGACCACAAGAAAACATTCGAGATAAATAGCTTGCTCACATGACCTCAGCCCGCTATCAAAAGTCCAGTCAGAAATGCTGCACCACAGCATAAATATTGTATTCCCCATAAACATACCAAATAAAGATAGCTGACAGGACTTTTGTGTCCAAGTGAAATAATATGAATTTTAATGCCGTAGTCCTTGGCCAAGAAAAATATATTGAATAAAAATCCTGAAGTGAATGTGTTTGTGCCAGACTAACAGGAAAAGGCCGAGACCCCCTCCGAGGTAATAATCTCACCTATTAGCCGTCTCACTGGAACCTTCCAGGCACGAAGAACATTTGCGACTAACTAAGGGACGTGACTTTGACAACGAGGGGCAGAGTAAATGAGAAAACTGGTGGTGGGGTCAGAGGTCATGACAGGGCATGAGGAGCTCCGCTGAATCAGTGGTTCACTTCTTGTTTGCAACACATTTGCTACATGTGCATGAAATGTACCAACTTTCTGGTATTAAAGTTTGTAATATCTTTCTCCGCTGCTAGAGGACAAACTTTGTCCCTTTCAAACACGGGATACACAGCATTGCTGCCCCAAACAGTCTGTTTCAGTGATGTTGCCCATGGCCTCGACAGCCATTGTGCGCACGTTTATTTTAGTTTTAATTTTAGTTTTTTATATGTTAATCTGACGATTAAGCACCATAATTTCATTATTGTAAACAATCAAAAAGTCCCCCAGCTTTAATAGTTCCAACATAGAAATAAACATTATAAAATTTGAGAATTTTAAAGGTGCAAATTCTGTTTGGTTTGAATTTAAGCACCAAAATGTCATTAATAAGATGTTAAGGTTACGGTAGTAAAAATTTGGAGCCTTGTCTAAAAATTGCCTGCTTACCTAACACCACATGTTAATGTCACATGAACGTGACTCTATGCACATCAAACTTGTGCTGTTTTAAAAGTGACTATAGCAACAGGTGATTTTATGGAAGAGTGAGCAGGATGAGTCAGACCCGAGATGACATCAGATTAACAGAAAGCAGTTCAAGTGGGATTTAAGACTACAGCTTCCTGCGTACGGTATGATCAGATGACGCCTCACCATGATGTTTATTTCATCTATATATTTATTTATTTAATCTCTAGGTGTAATAGTTCATATGATGTGAAAAAGACACATTTCAATATCCATAAATAAGGCTTTTGTAAATGATCTATAGAATCTTTCAGGTAGTTAAGGGAGCTTTTAAGGAGCTCTCGTATTCATTTTCTTGAAGTGAAAAATGTAATCTATGTTCTTTTGCAAAATATGTTTTCTCACAACGAGCTTATTACTTCCGCCAAAAAATGAGCAATGATAATTTGTCTTTAATGTCATTGTATTCGATAAAGAAGTGCAAAAATCCTTTTTCTGCTGATTGAGACTCATCCTCTTCAACAGTGTCACCTCATTTACGCCTTTTGACTTGATCTATAGCTCCTGCTTGTAATTTATAATGATAAATTGGAAACAAAACTCAGTGCAGTAGGAAGCAGTGAAGGATAAAATAGCCATGCAGGGAGGCAAAAGTTTCACAGAATTTGGGTTCTGTATCATGCTGAGCAGTTTGCTGACGTGATGTCTCAAACAAACATCAGGTGGCACAAAATCCATTCTCAAATAAATCCAAGCATGCACACACATGGGGCGAGACAGCGACTGTGTGTGTGTGTGTGTGTGTGTGTGTGAGAGGGTAAGCCTTTACTGTGGTTCAACATTAGCACCAGGCAGTCAGTAATCCAATCACACACACCAAATCTGTGCCCTTTTGCAGGAAGCGCCCTGTGAAGGGTCCCTATGTCAGGACTTCATTAAGATTAAATGAGCACATAAATAGTGCACACATGGTAATGAGAAGAAGGGAGGATCAGAAAAATGAAAGGGTAAAAAGAGGCTGAAATTAAATGCAGTCATGCACGGGATGGAAGGAGAGAAAGTAATGAATCAGAGCACTAAGCAAATGAAAATAATTGCAAATAAATAATGAGGCAATTTTGAATTCAATTTAGAATATTTTGTCATGATTAAGATGAATGAGAGCGCGGGGGATTGTCCATAAATTATGCAGTAATACAACAGGTGTATTTAGGAGTGGGGTGATGTAAGAGCTGAAATGACAAATCAAATTAGACTTTAAAGAAATGGATGAGCCGTGTCTTCAACATTCCAGCTGCTTTAACTCCCTGTCTTTATTGTGATTGGCCGGTCAGTAAGTTCCGAAATTACACATAAAAAAAGGGCCAAATTTATTCATCTTTATCTTTTGATCTTAACTGACTGCGCCATGAGTGATGTGTTGTTGGACTCTAGAGAGACTTTCCTGTCAGCTCCTTGTGTAATTTAAGATGCCGCCTCCTTCCTGTATCGATCCCGACAAAGAAAAGACAGAAATGTATCTTGTGAATGTTCTGGGGTGTTTGAGGGTTAAATTCATTAAATTCATTCTACAAAAATAGTTTTAAGGAACATCTTTTTATTCAATAAAAATGTAATAAAAAGGTAAATAAAACAATAATTTCTTAACTATGATTGTTAACTTTGTGGAGTCTTCGCTGACAAATAGCACACAACTCAACAACGTCGCCATTTCCCCTTTATTGTCTGGAGAGAGCAAACAACATAAATGAGCTTTACGGGGGCTGGTCGGGGGGTTTATTTGCTTTTAGAGAGTCTTCTCCTTGCTTCAGTCCCCTCGCAGAGATAAGCTAATCAGCTGACTGGGGCTTCATATCGACAGTTATGACAGGCATATTGATCTTTTCTACCTCTATATCAAGGGCATGAAAGCAAATGACCTTATTTTTCACACATAGCAAATAAATCACGCCTGCTTGGAATGATTTAATTTAGAAAGTGCTTCATTTTTTAACAAATTTGCGGCATACTTTTGCAGAAGAGGCAGAATTTGCTGGTGTACCTCATGAATTTTGATTTGCTGAGCAAATCAGCCTTTTATTTGTGTTTGATACAGCCTGGCTTAGCCAGCTAACCTGACCTGGTGCTGCTGCTTCACGCTTGCAGACGAGATGAGACTGATATTCCCCCGATGGATGGACACACAACTACATACTGCAGGCAAACAGCAGTGCCAGAGCTTCCAATTAGTGTCCCTCATCTAATTACTTCATTAGCATTTTGGATGGATTAGCTCAGATGGATTAAAAGACCACGGGCTCGTGGACATGGGAGCCCGAAGGGCCGTGCACCCACTCACCAACACACAGTTCCCCTCTCAGCATCCCTACAGTGCAAGATGTCGCCCACATTTATGTGCCTGTATAACTGCAGCACAAGGATGCATCCCTCCTAAACTCATATTAGCCACACTTGTGGCATCTCAACAGCATTTTATGGAAGTCTGCACTCAGTTAAGGCCAGAAGTGTGCAATAAAAATCCGTCACTATCAACCTCAAATGAGTTCAGCCATTAGAGCAAATAAGGCTTCATGAAAAACTTTTGTCAACAGGCAGCAACCAAGTGACAACCCATTAAAGAACAAACACTAAGAGATGCTGTGAACACAATTAATATTAAAACAATATTCTGCAAGACATTTCATCCTCAAAAGTATCAACAATAGCCTATCATCAAAGTCCAATTTCTTTGTCAGTTTGTTCTCAGTGGCCATGAGATAAAAGTGCCTTGAGCTGTTTTTGAACCATCAAAGTCCCCAGCTCATTTCTGAGTCTAGATTGGAGTTTCACATTTACAGGCAGAGTCCGAAGCATCTGCAACACAACATGAACATTTGGAAACAATGATTGCAGTTCAGAATAATTGGACTTTTATAATCTTCGGCCTTTACGGACGACCTCGACTGAATCAGTTTATCACATTAAAGCTGTTATCTAGGTCAGAGTATCCAGACAAGAAATGTTGATTTACACAGTGATGATTCTCTAAATAGTGAAAGTATCCCTTCCTTTTTATTCAACCTGATGTTTTTTGCCTGTATCACAGACTTACAACCCTGTCTCCTAAAAATTATGTTCCTATGTAACTAAACTACAAAATGTAATGATTTGATCATTACCAATGTTTTTAAATAATTAAAAGAATAATTTTATTAAGGGAAAAAGACATAAACATAGGATTGTACGACGGACAAGGACCCATGTTTGGTTCCTGAGTCTCAAACGTAATGACATTTAGAGGCTAATGTCAGCTAAGCTGAGAAAGGCTCTTTCCAAACTGTTCAGCCACAAACCCATGGCTCCATTCCATTCCCCCAGAGTCTTTAGTTGCTTACAATTCTGATGTTTCCCACAACTTTTCCATCAGTGCCAACTCCACGGTCTTCAACTGTGGCCACAGTGCAGCCTCTTCAGATCCAGATGAGAGTCCTGTGGGCCCTCTGAGCTCCTGGGCCTGTGACACACCTGTTCAGTAACCGATGCCTGTACTCAAACCAGACGAATGATGAAACAAACATTGTGCACATATGATAACAAATCATGACACTTCATGCACATACTAAATTTTACCTTTTTTTCTTGTAAAATTACCTAGTAAAACAATCTTGTAAGATTTATTGAGTCTTTCATCTTAGCTTTCATGCAAATTCAACAGTCCAGTTCCTTTAACTAACAGCATGTGGTGAAGCATTTACATGTATTGTGCCGGTAAAGAACATTTCTCACAGGCAGGCCGAGGCTTAAAATACAGGATTTTTTAGGATTTTAGAATATTAACTGTTTCATATGTATTAGATGGATACGTAAAATACTTTTACAGCGGTTAAGATTAAAGACATTATGATGCATTTTATATATAATGGTTTAAATAGTTATGTTGTTCTTTTGTGCATGAAGCTGCTTTTCTAATATGGTGCCATTCAAGTGGTGTTGTGGCACTGAAGCACTGGATCACACCGAACCCGCCCAAACCCTCTCTCCATCCTTAATCAAATATGTGCTGTAGATAAAGATAACTGGATCCAGCTTGCTGAAGTGGCTCAGTCAGGATTTGAGGGCCTTGTGAAAGGTCTTTTAAAAAAGACTCCTGTGCTACCCAGGATCCCTGACATGTTATTGAACTGCAGTAAACTTCCAACAAACAGGTTCAGGCAGCCCTTCACGATGGCAACAGTGCAGGCACAGTTTTGTTTTTGCATGGTATAGAAAGACATCAGCGAAAGTTCAACGTACCTGTTGAGCAGGTGTGAGATTTCCGTGGTTGGGAAGACAAGAGGCCACAGACTAACTGCACCACACAATACATTCGCTTTCACTGCAGTAGCTTTTCAGCAAACATCAAAATTACAGCGTGGGTGTAAAATTGAACCTTGATGAGCTGAACATTTATTTAAGCTCACCCTCGTGATCACTGCTGCAGAAAATGACACCGGGTCCTATAGGAACGATTACATTTTAAACCTCCAAATATGCAGCTCGGTGCCTGGAGGCAACACAGAAAAGGTGTATTGTTGGCTCCGTTCACCTCCCCCTCAGTTGAGGGAGTTTACTGCCGAGCACTTCACTCATTTTGATTAGCTGTCTAACCAGAAAGACTGTCTAGCCGAAGGCTGAGTTAACTGGTGTCCATATGCTCACAACAGGTGTTGAAGAGGCAATGAACGCAGGCAATGAACGCAGGCAATAAAACAAGCAGCGGTGTTCTCTTGTTTTCAAACGGCCCCTCGCGACCACACCTCTTCTTTTCTGTCTATCGTGGCCGTGACGTCCCAGCACTGAGGACATACTGTACGCCGCGCTGAGAGGCCCCTTCATAGCAATCTAAGAGTGGAACATGAACTGCACGTTGGCATTCTAATTTGTAGTTAATATCATTGACTTATGCAGCAAATGACCTAAACATCCCTAATCGCCCAAATGAAAAGATTAATTGCACTGCCACAGACGGAGAGTTTGCGTTTAATTGTTTATCCAATCACTCAAACAAATGCACATTATCGGGAAACATTTTGGGATTATTGTGATGTCGGCGTCGTAGTCTTACAGTATATACAAAGTTTGATATCTTCAGAGAATAATAGTTGTAATAATATTGCAGTTTCTGCCAAACTAGTGACAAGTGGCTAACATCTGCTTGGGAAGATTTATTTGTTCTCTGCAGAATTTTAACAGCCCTTAAATTCTGTCCATTCTGCCATTACAGTGTGTACAGCTGTCAGCTTAAAACGTTACAGCTGAGAAGAATAGACGTGTGTTTTCCACCAGCTTTACGGAGCTTGTTTGTGTATGTGCGTTTTTTTTCACTTTAATATTAAGGGTTTTCTCCTTTGGATAATTTATTATCGTCTGCTTTGTCGCCGGTTGCTCTGAATTGCTTTCGAAGCCATTACTTTATGTCTGACGGAAACTTCCGACACACTGACAGACAACACGCCTTAATTACAATGATTAAATGCAGTTGGACGACAGCTGGAATCTATTTTGAATCCACCAAGATTGAGAACCTGAGGTTATTTACATCCTGCTCTTCTTGTTTTCCATCCCTCTGTCCACTCCATCGCATGTGCACTCGACCCCCCCGCGTGCCTTTTCTTCATGCCTGCTGTGTTTCTCCGCTCTGTTTGCAGGGGTCCTTGAGAAAACTGTGGAGGGGGAAGCCTCAGCTCTTACCAAGGCTAAGACCCTCTACAAGTCGTGCACCAATGAGAGTGAGTCAGCAGGCATCACATGCCAACACAGACTCGTCCTTCTACTGTCCTGATTTCAACAAAGTCACATAAACGTAACAGTTGCTGTGTTTTAGCTTGGCAGCGTAACGTGAGACAAATAAATTCTCACTTCAAAAACACTTTTGGCTTAGAACTCAGATTAACGTCCTCAAATGTGCCAACATTTGCATAGATTAATACAGCTAAATAAGAATATATGTGAATAATTGTTTCCTTTGCTTTTAAATTTGTTTTCAGGCTTATGAAATATACATGAATAAATATACATAAAAATATTGTTTGCTTGTTTGTATAAATGCTCCATTTAAGGTCTAATTGAGCTGAGAGGAGGGGCCCCTCTGCTCGACATGCTGCCAGACGTGTTTGAGTGGCCCATAGCTGTGGACAACTGGGAAATCAACTACGGTGGAGCATTGTTTTCTACACAGTCACACATGATAGATGAAAGGTGGTGCAAAGGCAATTCGTTCTCCCTCTCATTGTTCCTTCCATCTCTTATCTTCAGGTGAAACGTGGAGGCTGGAAGATGTCATTGCCAAGCTGAACGAGAAATATGGAACTCAACTCTTGGTGAACTTTTTTGTTGGCACCGACGACAGGGACTCCAATTCTCACATCATTCATGTAGGTGTGCAACTGTAGCTTGAAAGTCCCAAGATTCATGTGCATATTATGAAAAGTGTATGTAGGAATGTGAACACACACACACACACACACACACAGACGCACACACACCTTTCAAGGTTGACAATAACCACCCAGCAGGTTCTTTGAATCTGACGTCTTTGGCTCCTACGATAAATGCTCTCTTGTCTGCTTTGGTGCCAGTTTGACCAGCAGTCCAGCCTCGGCCTGTTGTCCAGAGATTACTATGCCTGCAACGGACCCTACGCAGAGGTAGGTAATTAAAGCATTACTACAATAAATGTTCATTTATCCTGGAAATCAGGACACCCAGTAAATAACGAGGGCATCGGTGGAATTAGCTCGGTACATATTTGCACACTTACATGCTTTATGAGTGTGTGTGTACTATAAAAATATCCCTCTGAGGCAGTAAATGATGATTAAAATCTAAGAGGCAAAACAAAACAGATCTGGTTGTGTCTTATTCAGACCAGATGTGTGGGATTGCAGCAGACATCCTGTGTTCTGGTTTCACTTTAAACTCTGCCTGGGACTCTTGATTGATAGGCAGAAAGCAGCACTTAAAAGCACTTAGCTTGAGGGGGGGGGCTGAGTGTGTATGCGTATCTGTGCGTAAATGCACGCCGTCACCTCCGGTTTTTGGTCAAAGGCTAAATGAAAACCAGTGACCCCCACTTCTTCCTGTGAAACTAAAATCAAGATGTGTCCTTGACAGGCGTGCCGGGCCTACGAGCAGTTTATGATTGACCTGGCTAAGCTGATCCGCGCTGACCGAAGGCTGCACATCAACGAAACCAGCATCAGAGAGGAGGTGACGCGAGTGATGGACCTGGAGAGGGACATCGCCAACGTAAGCGCGCATCCACACTCTGCGTTTTGGTGGCAGACGGTGAAATAGTTTGTAAATTGTGTCTTTTTGTTCGCTGGAGGATTAAACAGAAGGAGGCCTTGTTTTCCAGCAGCACTGCATATATTATCCAGCGTGTCAGCTTCACACAACGGGAGAACAACTTCTGACAGTATGGCCCTCCACGCCTCCGTTCGTCGCCCAAACCTCTCTCCTCTCCGTGTATGTGTGGCTCCAGTCTGGAGCAGCTGCTGTGTAAAACAAGCTGTTAACCAGCCTGATCCTTACACAACAACTCTTCTCAGACATCAACAGGTTTCCAAGTCCACGTTTGTCATTCTGTGTCACTCGGCTCCACTCGCTGCCATGCTTCACTTCCCCTGCGCTCGACTAGTGGTTTTTACAAGGCAGTCACACAGTGTGAGCTCTGACATTTACAGACCCGAAGCCTCCCGAGGCTCCGGCACCAGAAAACAGATTTCTTTTCTGCTGCTGGACCGCTCACTGCAGTTGTGCCTGTGTGTGAGGAAAGAGGCGTGTTTTGTCGTGACAGAATTCTTGATGTTTTTCTCTCTAAGGCTACTGATCCACCAGAGGACCGGAACAACCCAGTGCAGCTGTACAACAAGATGGAGCTGGGCAATCTGAACGCCAACTTTACCCTTGAATTTGAATCCCAGGTAAAAATAAACTCGTCTGTTAGACTGTGTTGTTTTTTTTCCACTTTCCTTCTTCCTAATATAGATTTTTTTCCACCTCGGTGTCTGTGCTCGTCTTGAAGGTGTTTAACTGGAGTTACTTCACAGCTAAGATAATGGATACGGTGAACATCAGTGTTCCCGACACCGAGAAGGTCATAAACTACTCCCCCAACTATTATCGAAGACTCAACCTCGTCTTGGCCAGATATACTAAAAGGTGTGTGTGTGTGTGTGTGTGTGTGTTTAGACTGTTTGCTGGTGTGTGTTTGTCGGGGCTTGAGAGTGAAATGAAAACAGCTGCTCACTCGCTTTCCATTGTTCCTCTCCTCACAGGGATCTGCAGAACTACATGGTGTGGCGTTTTGCTATGAACATGGTGGTGGGCCTGAGCAGAGCTTACAGGGACACCAGGAAAGCCTTCCGCATGGTACGACACATGGACGCTGACGCTAAGCCTGCGTCAGTCCATTCATTTCATTTCATTCGTTCATTCATTTAAATCATAGCCTGTTCCTGCTGTCACTGCGGGAGAGGCAGGTTACCCCCCGGACAATCACCAGTCCACCGGGACCACACACAGACACACTCACATTCACACCTACGAGGAGTTCCGATCTCCAGTTTGACTTTAAACTGTGGGGGGACACTGGAGGACACACGGTGACATGAAAGTTGCACACAGAAAGGCCACAGCTGGATTCAAACCACAGACTGCGAGGGGGAAAATGTTTATTCTCTAAATTTCTTGTAGCTACAATGAGCCCATGTTTGGTTCAACCCCACCTGGTTGTGTTTGGTTGAAGTGAACCCTGGCTTGTCTTTCCTTTGGGTTGGTTTGTTTCTGCAGGTCTGAACACAGCAACATGCTCGGTCGCATAACAAAACAGTTGGATCGAGACACTGTTCTCAGTGTGGTCTCAGTCCGGCCCCAGATGAACTCTAGAGCAGTTTGTTGGTGCTGAGGCCGTAGACCCGCCTCGATCCGCCTTAAACAGCATGAAGCTGCACAGCTACTGTAGTTGACACCTTGCCTTTTTTACTTATAGACAAATTGACGGGTACAGGACAGGATCTACTTCCTGTGTTCATGTTCATATTCCCACCCTAGATTTTTTCAACCAATAGAAAAAACTTTTGTCACGTGACGTCTCCTCATGAATTTGGGAAACAGTCAAGCTTTGAGCTGTAAGCTAATGTCGGTACAGCGACGCGCCCACAAAGACAGGCTGGTTTATTGTTAATGTGCCCACCATAATAATGTGAACATGTTGGCATGGTAACATTCAACACACAGTGCAGATGAGACTGATGCCATTAGGGTTTACAGGAGTGTCTGGTTAGAATCTGACCCGACATCAGATTTAAAGGTTATGCAAGTTATGCAAAATGTCCCACACTATAAACCTAGACGAATACTTAATGTTCACCCCAACTCCAGATTAATCTCTGCATAAATGAGAATCCATCTGGTGGTGTTGGACTGACCAAATGACACAGCCACCCCTAAAGCCATGCTGCTGGTATTTCTAAAAATAAACCTGTTGGTGCACAGTGAGCCACACTAGGATTTCTTGACTTATCCACAGAATCACCTGAGCAGCCAGGCTCTACATGTCCACACCCAGTTCTACTCACGTTCTTCTTTCCCTTTTAAAACTCTAATCGCTTCCCCCCTGTCCGGGTCCTTATAGTCCTAAGTGAAATGGTAATGCGTAATGAAGCACAGATGAGGAATTGCCACGAGCCTCTTTAACCAGCGCGCCGAGTGGCTTTGCCTGCACCTCTAATTGATCTGCGCCTCGTTACTTTCCCTGCAGGCTCTGACTGGAACGACATCCGAAGCGGCAGTGTGGCGACAGTGTGCACTGTACGTCAACAACAACATGGACAACGCTGTAGGACGACTGTACGTGCAGGAGGCTTTCTCAGAAAAGAGCAAAGAACTGGTCAGTAATATAACAATAAATCAAATATAATCATTCAGTTTCAGGTTGTCTTGTTTGTGAGCGAGTGAAACTGCTCTGAGAGCATAATCAATCTGCAACATCCTGACGTTTATGTGTTGAGTTATTCATACGCACAGTACACGAACATATGTTCCAGGCACATCGCACTGAGTGTATTTTTGTCTCTTACTCACCAATGTTTTTGTCACCTTTGTGTCTTATGTCTTCACCATCGGACTGCACTTTTTTTTGCTTGCACTCATTGAAAGCCACTGAACAAGGTCTCCTTGTTATCATGCCCACCCACACTGTAATTCCCAACTGTGTGTCTCTGTGTATGAGTGTGTGTGTGTGTGTGTGTGTGTGTGTGTGCATGCTTTGGTGCGTTACTGTATCTGTGTGTGAGTCATATTGTGTGTGTGTATGTGTGTGTGTGTGTGTGTGTGTGTGTGCATGCTTTGGTGCGTTACTGTATCTGTGTGTGAGTCATATTGTGTGTGTGTGTGTGTGTGTGTGACCATTTACATCAGTCGTAATGCAGAGTGTCTCACACACTGTCATCTTCTGGACTGTTGCCCACCAACATGTGGATCTGTGTGTGTTTGTGTTTATGAAAAGCAACAGACAGCTCTTTTGATCAAGTACAGTGTGTGTGTGTGTGTGTGTGTGTGTGTGTGTGTGTGTGTGTGTGTGTGTGTGTGTGAAAGCGTGCTGATCGGATCTGGCACACATAAAACACTCCTTACTGACCTTTCAGCCACAGAAATGAATTTCACATGTGGATAATAGTTTCACTTCAAATCTACTTCCATTTTATTCCACTTATGCCTTTTCTAGTACAAGTCAGAGACAAATATTTTTTTAACCGCAAGTTCTAGGAACTTTACTGTTATCACAATATATATGAATGCTATACAAACATTGTTTAAAGTTACATGATCATCTATTTTTTACTCTAAAATATGGACAGTTAATTTCTTTTCACCATAGTTTCTTTTCACCATCAGATGCAAAAACTAAATTTAAAAAAATTAACCCACTGTGTAAACTGAGAAATGTAAAGTGTGATGTATTGCAAAACATGCAGCATGGTGTTTGGCTCAATGCTGGAAATTAGATTTTTTTCACCTGATTCTATTATGCACCACAGAGAACAAACGCTCCAGGTTCATAACTATTTCACATGGAGAAACATTATTCTCAAGGTGAAAATGTGCACGTTTTTCTCAAGTTGATGAACATGCTCCTATTTTCTGTTGCCAGTTAACCTCATTTGTTGTAATATTTTCCACTTTGTGTTCGTCTGTTACTAACATAACACAACTTTTCCAGTTTTTCATTGCTCTTTACCCTCACAGAAATTGAAGACATTTTTCAAAAGAAAATCAAAATAGCTCAGTTTCAACATTTCATCTCTTATCTTTGTACTATTCACAATCAAACGTAGCTTTTTGGGGCGCCCTTTTTATTATTTACATTTTACACAACATCCCACTTTCTCTGGAAATGGGTTTTTCAGAGTGATAAAATGGCCATTATTGAGTTCACACAGAATACATTAAATGAAATGACAAAGCAGTGGATTAAGAAACTTTTAAAAGCAAATGTTTATGATATATACAGATTAAATAAAAGTTACATAAATGTTAATTAAACACGATGTTTAACGTGCAAACAGGTCTGCATTTAAGCAAACCACAATCATCTATGCAAGCGCCCAGCACCAGCTCGCCTGCACACACACATGCTGCATGCTAAAAGGTTTTCAGAAAAGCCTCATCAGTATGGTCCCTGCTGGTCTGTGGCGAACCACAGCATGTTGTCCGAGTGGTTGTGCAGCGCGTTAGCGAGGGGTCCGCTGATTTGATGAGACACTGGAATGCCTCTGTCAGCTCGCTGCGGTGTCAGAGTGTGGTCAGGGAGATGTGGAAGGGTGACCTTCTTTGTCACGGTAGTTTTGTTACTATTTTTTGCTTCCTTATTTATTCCAGTACTTTACAAAATTATTCTTTTTTTTGTTTTTCTTTTCGATATCCACTGATCACGTGGTTTGTGTGTCTCTCCGTGTGCAGGGACATGCTCATGAATACTGTAGCTTGGGACTAATACGTTCCAGAAACGTTAAACTTCCACCACATGTTCCTGAAGAAGCTGAACCGTTTGGTGTGGATTAAGGAGCACCTTGCTGTGGGAATTTATAAAAATATTGCCAGTTCTGTGTGATATAGTATTTGCTTAGTGGTACACCTGCATTTACTCAACGAGAACAGCATAACCACTTATTGTATCATTTAGATTTAGAAGGCCGATATAATACCCACCCTAAAAGTGGTGGCTGCATTTGCAAGTAAATGTAAATATTTAAAGTATGTAAATCGGCAGCATTATCAATAATGCAGTTGCATCTGCTTGCAGTACAGCAGATGTCTGCTGTGGAGAATTTTAACACAACACGATGAGACTTTAGTAAATAACTGAGGGGGATTACTTTGCATACTGCAATTTCTGTTGTCTTTTACAGTCACTAAGCATAATGGGTGTCTGGTTGTTACTCCTTATTATTATTACACAAGAATATTGTTCTGTGTGTGTATATATATATATATTTAATATATTCTGTGAATATAATTTTATTCTATGACTGGTGATATTACATAAGGTCATCAGGAATGGAACCCAGAGTGCTTCTACACTGATGTGTGTGTGTGTGTGTGTGTGTGTGTGTGTGTGTGACACGTTGCCAGATCCTTTTGTGTGCTTTGCACCGCAGCTCTGCACACCTCACAAGAAAAACTCCCTCATGATGGACAAATCGTACGGAATGATAGTGTTGCTTCAGTACATCACGTATCAGTGACATATTTGGGGCTCTTTCTCTTTTGTGTGTGTGTGTGTGTGTGTGTGTGTGTACATGTGTTTTTATGTGTGTGTGTGTGTGTCAGATGGAGGAGATGATTAAAGACATCCGGGAAGTGTTCATTAGTAACCTCCATGACCTGATGTGGATGGATGCGCAGACCAAGAAAGCAGCTGAAGAAAAGGTTTTGCTTATAATTTACTGTCTGTTGCACTGAATTGTCTCCTGTTCTTTAGGATACGTGGCGACTTACAAGTCTGCCTTTATTTCTTCTTTGTTCCCGTAGGCCCGAGCTATTCGGCAGCGGATCGGGTATTCTGACAACATCATGGATGATGAATACCTCAACAACGAGTACAAAGATGTGAGTGTGCAATGATGCGATGGTGGATGTTGCAGAATACAAAGCGGGTTCATTGTACTGTACCTGCATATCATTCCTGTGAAAACATCTTGGCCAACTCTTGGCTTATGCAAGAATATGAACGGGTGTTGATGGCTCTCATCACCGCTAATCCTCCTGTTTCTCTGGTGGTGTGTTGGCGTTAGCTCAGCTACCATGCAGAGGAGTACTTTGAAAACATCCTACAGAACCTGGAACATGTGCAGAAGAAGCGCCTACGGAAACTCCGAGTCAAAGTCAACAAAGAGGAGTAAGATTCCCCATGGGTTTGGGTTCGGGGGTGAAATCAATGCTCAGCCAACAGGCTTTTTCCTGGATGTATAGTAAATCACTAATAATAAATGACTTATTTACTTTTGGTACTTATCACGGTGCATTTGCTGCCTCCCACACAAACTCCTACTCAGCCTTGCCACTAAGCACAGCAGGGATGCTAATATTAGCCTGCTTATTATTAAACACAGGTTAATTTTAAAATCTTTTCGTGAACGTTAAATGTGCTGCACCTCCTCCTTACTGCCTTTTTACATTTTACATTTCCAGGTGGGTAACTGGAGCTGCTGTTGTCAATGCCTTCTACTCGTCCAGCAAAAACCAAATAGGTATTTTCACATCAGTCCGTCGTAACCATGTGTGCAGTTATTCAAAATGTATTATTTTTGTAAAGTTTTGTAGGGACAAACCAATGTCTTTGCGTTTTCTGTCAGTGTTCCCCGCGGGGATTCTTCAGCCACCCTTCTTCAGCAAAGGCCAGACTAAATCTCTCAACTACGGTGGCATCGGCATGGTAATCGGTCACGAGATCACGCACGGCTTTGATGACAATGGTATGATTTTCCACGCTGTTGCTTTCTGTTCCCCCCTGGAGGCACTTTTGGCAGCTTTCATTGCTCTTTGGACAGAAATATTTCTCTGTAACTGGTACCATTTCTGAAAAAACTGGGTTTTCAAATGGCATTTCTCTGTCCCGGCTCAGATTTCACAACCCTTGTTTCTATTGAGTTATTTGAAGTTATTATGTATTATGTATTTCAAAGATGTAAGAATTCTCTTTATTCTGATCCGTAACTACATGTCACTTAGAAACACAATGGAAAGGAATACAATGCAGGCCTGAATGCTCTCCAACCGGATATTAGGTCTTGTGTATTGTTGGCTTTGTTGATCAAACTCAGCAATCATGCCTCTGGCCTCTTTTCGTAGGCCGCAATTACGACAAGGATGGCGACTTGAAGGACTGGTGGACACCAGACTCCACTCACAGGTTCCTGGAGTTGTCCAAGTGCATTGTGGATCAGTACGGCAACTTTTCTTGGGACCTGGCAAACGGCCTTCATGTATGTCCTGGTAGACAATTTCTCAATTCTTTCTCATTTTTATATCAGCTTTTGATGTTGTGTGCAGCTGAAATTTCACAAATATTGCCGTCAACCTCGCCGCCTTCTCATTTATTTGCTGTCCTGTTACCTTGGCCAGACTTTTTCATTTTTTGTTTTTATCCCCCAACTTTTGCAGCCATATCTTTTCCCTGCTTCAGGTTTTTTAATATTTTGGGTTGACAGCTCGCTCTCCTTTTCTTTGTCTCTAATGCTCTGTCCTGTCGCTTTGAACATATCCTCTTTATACCCTGGGAAAATTATTGCTCATATCCCAAGGAGGGATATTTGTGATTTTTTTGAAATGCAGTAGAAAATTACAGTCTTCCTTTATCCTTTTTTCTTCAATCTTTGTGTTTTCTCTCCATATGTCCTTTTTCTAGTTAAATGGTAACAACACCCTTGGGGAGAACATTGCTGACAATGGAGGGATACGACAGGCATATCAGGTAATGAGTCCCAAAACAAAGGAGAAAACTTTTAGAACTCTGCTTTACAAAAGACAGAGGAGGAGATTTGGTCTGTGGTTTGTTTTTGTTGACAGCTTTCTGACAGTAATTACATTCTGTTAAAATTAAATTCAACTTTATTTATATTGCACCAATTTACAACAATGTCATCTCATGGCACTTACATAATAAAGTCAAGACTATACAGACATATAGAGAAAACCCAACAAATCCCCCTTGAACGGCTATAGGCAACAGTGAAGAGGAAAAAACGTCATTTTGACCAGCTCTTTAAGTGAAACCACAATGAAGCACGTGGAGCCTTCAGTCAGTTTGTTGGTCAGAGAAATGCAGGACAAGTGAACAGTTCCACTTGTTGTCTCTCAGATCAGCCACTGTGTCTTTGAGGAACCCTTGCTTGCACAGAGATGTTAATGAAGGTGTCCTGCTCTAGGACACACGTGGTGCATAGGCTTGGATTTGATCCTGCAGACTTTGATCCTGATGCTCTTCTTATTGAGCCTCCAGGCTATAATGTGTCTGTGTTTTTATACTGTAGGCCTACAAGAACTACGTTAAAGAACACGGAGAAGAGCCGCCACTGCCTGGCATCGACCTTTCCCACGATCAGCTCTTTTTTCTCAACTTTGCACAGGTAGTAGATGGACGGACCGATGCGTTAATGGATTGTGTATATATATTATGGTGTTTTGATCAACTTTAAAGCTTCTTTTGCTCATGTGTTTCTAATATTGTGATATCTGTGTGGTTGGCTATAGTGGTGAAATGGTGGCTGAGTGACTGGATGCTGGATGGATTGAACTGGGTGGAAAAATGAAACATTTGCTGGATAAATAAGTTGCATGCTGTACAGTATGAACTAACCTTTGTCTTTTTCAGGTGTGGTGTGGAACGCAACGACCAGAGCAAGCCGTCAATTCTATTAAAGTAGACGTACACAGTCCAGGGAAATTTAGGTAGACGCAAGCCTTGACAAAATGCTGTAACGTTCAATTTCGAAGTAACGCTCTAACGCGATGTCCTCTGTTTGTACCACAGAGTCCTGGGATCTCTTCAGAATTTCCCAGAATTTGCCAAAGCATTCAACTGCAACAAGAGCAGCTACATGAGCCCCGACAACGTTTGCCGCGTGTGGTGATCCACAGACCACCGGGACGGCGACTGTTCTGACGTGGCTCGTCCCTGTCCGCCCTTCAGCATCGGTCCCCTCTGACTGTTGGAACAACTCGTGGGTGGCTACAGGGAAGTGAAAGCTCCTCTTGACTCTTTATTGGATGGACTAGGGCTGGTGGACTGACACTGCAGTGTGCACTTCCTCTGAGGGCAGCGCTGGACTGTACCCACACGGACAGATGGAGAACTGTCCCTCTGACTCGTCTGATACTGTAGTTCATTCAATCAGCCCGACTATTCTGCTACTCACTGGATACAATCACTCCTTTTGTCTTTTGTTTTGTTTTGTTTTTGTTTTTTGTAATTTTACATCATTTCTGAATCTACCAATGTGTGTGTGTGTTTCAGTCAGAGAGGGGCAGACAGACAAACGTGCTCAAACCCACTGGCATCTGAGAACGTCACTCACCCACCCACCCACAATCATACACATAAATCAGGGCTGAACAACTCCACTGTATGTGGGACTGAGCTCGCTGCCTCAGCTGGTTTAAACCCACACACTGATACACTTGTAATATACTCTTTGTTAATACATAGATTTAGATGAGGTAAATTATTCCAAGAAATCTGATTTTATTTCATTTAATAGACCAGTAAGTATTTAACCTCAAAGACAAATTACACAATACTGTTCTATGTTTAGTGTTAAAGGCCTAATTAGAGTTGGCTCATTGTAGTAGCAGTATGTCAAATTAAACCCAAATTATGATTTTGCCTTTAAGGTGGCAACTGGTCAGGAATCACTGAGCTGACAATCAGCAGATATCACACCCTTTTTAGCCATTCAGTTTCTGCGTCACAGTCGATTCTTATTCATTGTTTTCACAGCCTACTGATTCGCATTATATGGTCGTGTTAGTTTGAAGTGAACACAAGAGAACGAAACGGAACGTTAATAGTTTGACTTTGTGTTAACATTTCTTGTTTTTTTTCTGCCAAAGAGTTAAGAGAGATAAAAAAGATCCATACTACTCTCCTGTTACAGCCAGATGCCAAGTTAGCTTAGCTTATCTTTAAAGCTGTAAACAAGTGGCCCGGCTCTGTGCAAAGATAACGAAACGCCAACAACCTCGACATATTAATTTACTGTTAATTTTCAGTTTTTTTTATCAGTACGAAAACACACTGGCCACATGATGGCAATAACAAGACTTGTAGGAATTAAACAAACAAATCCAAATGTTTTAATAATTGAGTTTTAAATGTGACAGTTTTAATAAAATAATTACTAATAATTATTAAACTCATGTGAAGGACATCCTGATCTTTAAAACTAACTCTTAACAAAAAGAATATATTTCACATGTTCCTTTAGAGGATGGTGTTTCGTACACACAGTGGCTGTTTCCCTTTCTTAGGGTTATTACACACACACAAATTTATGATACACACTGAAGTAAATATCATATGGGCATATAATAAGTATTGGAAAGAATTTTTATCACACCTGGGGCGAGTCTAACAAATCTTTGAGAAGTGCATTCGTTTCCTGCCTGCAGAAGGTTTTATTAAGTCAGTGAATCCCCGTTACTTTCTTTGTTACAGTTTAACTAGGGCTGTGATACGAGGTTGTTCATTGTGGACAAGTTTACCTTTGCCTCTTTAGTAATTAGTGCAATGATGCACCGGGATCCTGTCGACCACTCCTTCTGGGTTTTCTTATCATTTTTGGACAAGCTTTCACTCCCTCAGGCTCTATTTTCTTTCTGCCTCTCTCTCACACTCCACCTGTAGACAGACAGATATACCTCAGTTGCCTGTATTTAGATACTTTATAATAATGACAAATAATCATGATATGGAGCTTTTTTCCTTTCAAATAAATCTTGAAATAACATGGGTCTGCAAGTGAGTCATCCTAAAAGTGCTTTTGTGTGTGTGGTGTGTGTGGTGTGTGTACATGTGTGTGTATGTTTGTGTGGGTGTGTGTGTGCGTGTGTGTGTGGGTGTGAAGCCTCAGGCTTCAACGTACATCTGGGGACAATAACTGACACTTTTAACTGTGCTAAGAACATGAGATTAGCTTGTGCGCTGCATAACGGTGTAATGCATCTGCAGAGTTGACAAAAATCAACTGTACACTCCAATACAAACCAACACAGCAGCTCTGCCACGAATTCTGATTTTACAAGGTTCTAATTTGTCAGTTTTTAAGTTGTAACTCTGATAATTCTAATATGTGTTTGTGACTGAGGTCAAAGTGGTTAGGGGAGTTGAACTGGAGGGCTTTGTAAGAAGAGATGGTTCTAAATACAGCAACTCTAATTTTATTAGATTTGTATAGATTAGTATTGGACTGTATTGGAATGTACAGGTGTACCTAATAAAGTGGCCAGTGAGTGTATGTATCATATCAAAACAGAATATGATTCAGTTTCTCAGACGTTAAACTTCAGAGACATTCTGTTTCGCTCATAAACTAGTGTTGACATAAGGGGAGTATTAGGAATGTGGGGGTTTAGTTGAATTTCATAATTCCGTAGAGAAATAAAAAAGGTGATTCGAAAGCAGCTTCAGTCTGAACTCTTCACCTGCTAATTGGCCTTGTAAGCGTTGGTGAATGGGGCTAATGTAAGGCAATGTGCAATATCTTTATGGCAGCTCCCAAGCTGCGTTCTAGTAAATACACCCCACACTGCAATAAAACAGGGCACAGGGAATGGCTTGTTCCCAAGGTAAAACTGGAGGGGAAGAAAAAAATTAATAAATAAATAAAAACTCTCAGGAATTAAGGCAAAAGAGAGAGCCAAAGACAACTCACATGTACAGGATATGGTTGATAAGTGGGAGCACCAGAAATATCAAACTTTGAAGTCAAGTGTCAAAAATATCTTGAGGAATGGGGGAGTGTAACAGGGGCCAGAGCCAACACACACTTTTACAAGTACACAAAAATAAGTTGGGAAGTTTGTGACATTTCAGAAGATGCTGCCACAACATAAAATGTCCTGTCAATTAAAGCTTTATGGAGGATTGTTCGAAAAGCTGGAGCTGACCACTGGCATTTATGGGCAACTGCTCCACATTCCACAAAATGTCACCAATGTGGCAGAGTCAGAGAGATCAGTGACAGTCAGCCTGCGCGGCTTTAAGCCCTTTTCAAACGATCCTGTCGTACGTTTCTATTTCATTCACAGTGAACGGATCCAAACAAGCCTGTGTGACTGTGTGTGAATCCATTTCCATTTCTCATTCAAGAGACTCATTCAAATATCAGCTTTAGCTGAATATCACTTACAATTGCTTATTTGCTGCCTGGCTTCCCCCCTTTTGTTCTCACTGGCTGGTGGCACGTTGGCAAATAACTGAAGGCTCACACCGCCCACCGTCCCCGTGCTCTCACCCTCAGCTACGCTACCTCACATCACAGCTAACATTACACCACCTCAGCGTTTTCCCGGGAGGCTGCACTATGAAAACCACACACTGCTGAAGCTTTTTCCGGAGGTAACACGGAGCTTTGGGTGTGGAGCGTTTGTCAATCTTAAACTTGATGGGAATAAGAAGAAAATGTCTATCACTGAAAAACAAACAAACGTAATAACGCTTGTGCACTTAATGTTTTTGATACTTGGTGCAGTTTATAGACTGTCACGCGTGTCAGACCTCCTTTAGTTTCTGCTCTCAATAATAAGTCCTGCTTCCCTCTGCTGCTTCTGGTTAGAAAAAGGCAGAGTTTTCTCTCATGTGCCTATTGGCCAGCTCTAACAGTGGTATGTGTGTGTGTGTGTGTGTGTGTGTGTGTGTGTGTGTGTGTGAAGGGGGACTGGGCATGCGGCCTCAGGAATGCCTATCAGTGTGTGTATGTAACGTAATCCTCTGCAGCAGTGCCTGGGACAGTGTGTGGCATCTGAGGTGTGTGACCCGTCAGTACAATGCAGCTGTATCAACGCACGAGGCCATATGACATGTGACACGGAGAACATGTGAGAACATTTTCTGCACATACATGTACACGTGCAAATTATTTATTAGGATAATCAGAGAGAAAGTGTTTCGGGAGGGTAGTTAGCTGGCACGGGGCACACTTGATTGAGAGGAGCTCTTACTCTGAAGTGCACTCGGCAACTGATAACCACCCAGGCTGATTTTGAAGAGGCTCATTTTTTAATGTTAAAAAGATTTAATTGCCTTTAAAACCAATATTCTATGGCACTAGCATCAAGAAACTGTGGGCAACAGAAAACAGTACATCATGTCATATGTTTTTATCATGTAGGTAAGACGGGCCCGTCGTATTTTTCACTAAAAATCTAGAAAAAACTACAGAAAAACCAGTGAGCTTCAATGACTGAGCAAAGTTTATTTGTACAGTGCAACACACGCGCTTTACAGACGGCCGACAAGCTACTGAAGAGGCAGAAAAAAGGTGAAACTCTAAATAAAAACGGTTCAAGTCTAATTCACAAAACGTAAAAACTAACTCACCAAAGGTTTTTGTCCTGAACTTTGGAACATCTTAAAGAGCCATGGCAGAGCACGTGACGGGTCATACTGGTTCATAACTGCAAATTTAAAATCAACATTGTAACTGACTGGCCCAAACTGTAATGGTTCTGAAACAGATGTATGTGATCTCTCCTTCTGGTCCCGGTCAGCACTACGGAGCTCGAGATCTGAATCCAGTGTGATTTACAACTTTTTATTTCTTTAAATCAGGATTTAAAAGCAGAGAAAACGTCTGGCCTGATGGATGTACTCCAGCAGGAAATGGACATGCTTTAGCTGTATTTCTGCGATGATACAAAACAGATTTGGTGATATGATCCATGTAAGACCTAAAGTTCATGTATCAGTCAAAGATGACGCCAAGGTTTTTTTTATCCTTTGAGCTTTTGAAAGCTGTCGTCACTGACTTCTAACGAGCTCTGTGACGTCAAGGAGCTGAAAATAATAACAGGCTTCTTCTAAAAAGTGCATAAATTTGTTGTGTGTCATCAGCGAAGCCAAGAAATTAGCAACGCTTCCTGATTGTATCATTGAACGTTAACATGCATGACATGCAAACAACAACTAAGAATTACACAAAAAAAAAAAAAAAAAAACAATTCCAACTGGATCAGAAAGATTAATTAACTCACTGAAGTAACATTGACTATAGGTTTGAAAGTGGAAATTTCCAGCTTGCTCTTATTTATGATAAGCCCCGTGTTTTGAAACCTACACATGTCCACTCTGACCTCATCCGTCTACACAGACTGTTTTGCGTTTGCTTTTCACTGCTGCCCACAGTGTCTGTTGCTGCTGTCAAAGGACTGTTGGAAGTCAGCTAATTATAAAACACATCAGTGATATGCACCTTCTGGCCTAACGGTAGATGTAGTTATTCCCCTGCTGCAGCATAATTACGGGCATCATAACAACTGATAATGACCATTTAATGGCGCAATAATACTTAAAACAACTATCTGCGGGATTATTGTGATCAATTGTGTTTTCAATGAGCGTTTATTAGCTTAGTTTAAAAATAAACTAAATAAAATTACCGTCCAAATTGCTTTAATATGAAGCTTTTTCTGACTTCATACTCTCTGTGAACTTAAAGCTTCTCTTTAATGTCATCATCTCACGATGCTTCACCTCCTAAATATTGTTTGCATTTGTAAAAATATCCAAATGTGTGTGTGTATGTACTGGTAAGACAGACAATACGTTTGCTGCCCCAAATGTAAAGTTACATCACACCATGTTAACAGCTGGGGAAGGCGGCGACATCTTGTTTTGCCTGCTGCAGGGGTTGGAATTCATTAACTGCTTATCTTTGGTTTTGCTAAAATGTTAAATTCTTTAGATTTGATGACTATGTAGAGAGATGAAGAGGATAAATTAAGTTGGAAAAACTAATAACAGTAAATACTTGAACAGTTTTTCAATGGCCGCTTGCCTGGACCTCCTAATTTGAGTACAGCCAACCTGACAGCAGCACATAGTAAAAGTCATCTCTTCCCTTCAGAGTTTCGAGATGGATCGCCTTTATTCCCCCGGCCTTCCTTACCTCTCTGTGGGAATGGGAGAAAATGAGAAAATGCTCACAGCAGAGTCTGTGGTGTCACAGCCGTTTCCAAATATCATTCACATGGAGAAAGAGACACATTCAACATTTACTTCAGAAATACTGAAATGAATCTGTGAACTCAGACAGAGTGAAACATCCTTTCAATATATAACCATTGCAGTCGTGTCTAATAATGAAATATGTCCAATTTGTTTCTGTCACCTGACATTAACTTTCACTTGGTGATGCACATTATAACCAGCTTTACTGCCTTTAGAATTAATGTGAAACAGCGACACCATGTGGCCGCTCAGCTTCTCTGCACTGCTGATTCTCTGAGCCTGCAGTGATCGACTGAAACTGGCACAATACTCTCACTTCACTTTCATTTATAGATCAAAAATAAAGAATCTTAGAGAATATTTTATCCATTCAAACAGAAAATATAAAACCATGTGTTGTTTTCTGCACTGGATCTGATTTATTCTTCACATGTTGGTTTACTTAAATGTACTTCAGGCCACATATTCTGGGAACTGATGTAATCTGCATAATTTCGGTCTGGAGGAAAGTCATTGATGCTTTTTTTTTTTCTCTCCTCACATTTTGACCAGGCTACTGCAGTGCACTTTCCCTTTAAGTTCAGCCTATATCAGCCTCTTTCCATCACAAAAAACAATATTAATCTCCTACATTTCAATAATCACACACACAATCCAAGAATTAGAAATAATACTAACAATTTAAATCAACAAATTTTAGCAATAATAACAAAGGGTTTTAATGAATCAACAGCATTTACATGGAAACCCAGACGTGACTGGGGCTATTGGACAGCTGCGGAGAACCATTGCTCTTCCTTCAGCGGCAGACAGGTGAAAGATCAGTTTCATTACTTCCACATCTCAGTGCAGTCAGTGACGCTACAGACTATTCTAATTAACTGCCTCGAGTTCATGACTGGCATGAAGGTCACAGCACTTAATTGGTTCGGCTGATATGACCCATTTTCTGTCACAATGGGGAATTCCACTCGCTTTTTGACGAGCAGTAATCTGCAGGGGGGTTCACATTTAGTTTTGCTGGCCATCCTACTGCTCCTGTCAGGCCAAGTCATCCATAATCACACTAACTCAGCTGTTTCTTGCATTGCATTGTACATTTCATACCCAGAAACAGTAGATTCTCATAAGAATATCCTGAATGTGTGAAATAAGTCATTGTTTATATCTCCTCCACTTAAATCATCCAGGGAAAGTCAATGGGTATTTTACCCCTCATTTCTGGTTCTAATGCTGCTTTCACATCTTTAGTGCTCTCACAATGTGGCAGCTCTGGAGTTATACAACAGGATCACATTACTCCAATTGTGGCTTTTGGTAACAGTTTATTTTAAGGTTTCATTGATTTTTTTTTTTAAAGCACAGCTGGAACTGGCCTAAAGCTACTGCTGTAACAAACTTGAGAATTCCCTACGTGTTGGTGGCCAGCGTCAGATTCCCATGCTGTGCCCTTTTTCTTTTCTTTTTTTTTTTTTTTTGAGGTTCACACAACATGTTAAACGCCAAAGGAGTCAGTGCATTGCCTCCGCACCCCTGGGCTTTGAAACAACATGCCTCAGGCCACTTCCGAGAACGTGTGTACAAACACCGCTGTTCCGCTAAACACTAGTGCCGACATTTCCAGTATTTCTACTACTATAATGTTAAAATAAAACTTATTTTTTCATGCCACACATCCTCAGAACTGTAATGGTGCTAAATTTACATTTATTATTATAATTACTACAAATTCTGCCATTTTTTGACATTAAGTCATTAGTCTCATGTTAGCATGAATCATTTGGGTCCTGACATGTGCATGACACTGTGCAAACAGGAAATAGAACATACATACAACAACATTGTAGAAACTCAGATTACATGTGCAGGTCCCACCACCCACAGGACAGAAATTTAAAATCATTGCTGGATCTGAGCGAGTGTGTCATGATGAGTTGCAGTGTTTTGTGACTGAAATAAGTTTCTGCTGCACGTGCATGCGTATGAAACACTTCATGTATGCCTGCATGGACAAGTGTGCAGGTTTCTACGGTGTGAATGAACCCTGATGCACGGCTGCGGCACAGAAAGTTCACATGTCAGACTGGTGTTTGCATTTCACATGACAGCAAAAGCACAGATTTATTTGACCTGTGGAGGCTTATAAAGCTCATGCGTCCTGCTTACTGGAAAGTGGATGTGGCACAACCTGCAGTAAAAGCCAGACAATCTAATTCCCTGTTATTAAATGCAGACTTCAAAATGCTTGTTGAAGCTGACAGTGCGACGATTACACTTTTTGAGGCTCAACCATTATGGCAACTTCTGAGCTGACATGTCAGCAAACAGGAGTTGTTTGATGGCCTCTAGCTTAAAACTGACTATTGACTGAAATGTTTCGGCGTTTGCTTTATTCAGCTTAGAAGTTAAGTAACATGCCTGAAGTAAAACTGTAGATCCAGCGCTTGCTATTGATAAAACAAATTAGGAGCAGAAAGTCCTCCAGGGCCGTCTGAGCATAAAATAATTAAAAGTGTGAATGTGTAGCTCTTCTCCCAATTTTCTTTCCATTGTTTTTCTCTTCAAACACTACAAGAGTGTGAGAGACTACTCCAAATAATAAAAGACAGACTCGTTGTAGCCATGGCAACCGCATTGCCAGTCCCAACACCCAATATTTTTGATGCCCAGCTGTGTGACATGAATACACAAAGGATACACATAGTCAAACCCACATGTGAACACACACACACACACAGACTGAGGCATATCCAGTCGTCATCTTTGCTCATGAGAACACTGGCCGTTTTTCTACTACTCTACTCGTGCAGCAGCCTGACAAAATGAAGAACATTGTATCTGATGTTCATAAAAGGAGAATGTTTTTATTATAGCACGTATTTAATGGCAAGTTCATGTATTTCAAATTGGGATGTCGAAATGACACATATGATTACAGGATTTATTAAATCAGTGGGGAGAAAAACACAGAAATATGTTTATGTGATTCATTTACAACAGGACAGACAATTATTTATGTCAAAGGAAACTTTGTTTCAACATCATTAGCACCAGACCATGGCAGAGATCCATCACAATCCGTTGTTAACTTTATCAGCATTTTAACAGCATTTCCACGCCTGCCAAAAAAGGTGTCAGTCTTTATCCAGAAAATTAATATCAAAACATAGAGATGGGCTTTTCTTTCTTGTATTCGATGGAAGAAGAATTTCATTTCTGTGATGAATTCAATTTCTCCATCGCACTTCTCTTTTCTGCCAAAGAAAGAAAATCAAAATCCATTAGCAGTGCAAACACACACGCTAAATTAGAGCCCTATGAAATTCATTTGGCCCGATACTGGAGGTTCAGATATACAGTATGTTGTGCCTGTCTCTCTCTCTCTCTCTCTCACACACACACAAACACACGCACACACACACACACGCACTCATCCATCGCCACTAACCCCAACTCTAACCTGAGCCGTTCTAACCTTAACCCAACGAGGTTCAGTGAGAACCTGTTCAACAGTCGCTGGAATATCTTAGCAAACTGTTTCTGGATTGAAGTGGTGGGTTGACGGTCAGACCAACATCACCATCCCTAACATTAACAAAAATATACATATTTCTTTAGGAGTATTACTGCACTGCTCACTGATACACATATAAAGAAAGACATGTACCCAGGCAAAAATGAAGACAAAGTAGACAACTGCTGTGCAGGCAACAATCCATCCGACCATCAGCAGAACAGAGAAGAGTTTGTGGGATGAAGCACTTGGACCCACAACTAGACAGACAAATAGAGAACCAGTAACAAAGTGTTCGGAGGATGTGGAAAGATCGATTAAAAAGTCTGGTTCATTTTATGTCTTCTGGACGGGATTTGGGTTTCTTACCTCTCCTGGACATTGTGTCTCTCTCGTCTCTAATACTTTTGCTGTGACGGGTGCATTGCCAGGCTCGATGAGGTAGAGAGTCGGTATCCGTCAGGGCAGGGTGGAACAAATCGGGCGAACTTGGAATTAAATCCATCTTTAGTATTTTATCGGCCCCATCTATCTTGAGCATGTCCTCTCCTCAACATGCACTAAAAGCATTATATCAGTGACAGTAACTTGATGTTTTCCCCCATCCTCTGAAGGTGAGTCACATCCGTTTCTCCGTGGACCTAGTCCCAGCTGTGCCCTGGGCCCTGGGCTCCGCGTACTGTATCCCCCCTGGAGGAGCTGCTGCACCTGGGGCTGGAAACTCTGTCTCCAGAGAGAATTCTTGGTATTTCCACTCAACAAACATAATAATTTTAACTGAACTGGTCAAAATTCATGTTGTGTTTTTTGTAGCACGAGGCCTGAAGTTGTACCTGCTGTAGGCACCGATGGAAATAATGTTTTAGACATTCAGAAACTAGTTTACGTTCTTGCTGAAAGCAAGATAGGAAGATTGATTTCATTTTCATATCTTTCCCAAATATACCATGGGGATAAAGTTACTGCTGGTCTATTCTGCTTCTATACAAAAGTTGAACAAATCCCCCTACCTGCACCTCTAAAGCTTAAAACGTATATCTACAGCAAAAATGTAGTATTCCATATTCCAAACAACAACTTTTTGTTTCCGTCTATTCCTAGACTTTGTGCTACGTATGTCCCTGGATCTGGATTCTTGAAGATTAAGGAAAACCATGTATGAGAATAAAATCTAACTCTCTTCAACAAAGAGATCTATTTCCCAAAATGTCCAAGAAGATATCATTTCATTCCCTCTTCCTCTTCTCTGTTCCTTTCGAGGCAGAGGGCAGAAATTAGCAAAGGGAGAGGGCAGCCAAGAGGAGCTGTAATGAGGGGAGGCACTTTAAGATCCTACAAGGGCTGAAAGAGAAGAGCAGAGGACGAGCGAGATCAGGTGGTCTAGAAAGTATCGAGCACGGGAATAATGAAAGACAGAGGAAAAAATAGGATACTCGTGGTGTAATTGAACGAACACTTGTCCCTGACAGGCCCTGCTCCTGAAAATGACAGCTCTCGCTTTCTCCCCTCTAACCCGTTCTCATCTTTGAGAGGCCTCTCTTGTCTATTTCTTCTGCTAATTGAACATCTTCACAAGCACCCTCACGTCGCCCGTTATTAATAGGGTGAAGTTTCAGAGAGACGAGGTCAAATTGAATGCGCCATTACATGGAATTATGCTGTGCGATCACGGAGGAGTTTGGCTTGCGAAAGATTCAACATTGACTCAGGTGTTTGGTGGGACCTTTCAAAACAAGTGCAATAATGACAGTGAAGCGGATGCTCACCCCATAAGCTCCAGTACATCATATTAAGATAAAAGAAATTAGTTACATCACCTATTTTGACACGGCTTTCCCCGGTGGTCTGAATCAACACACCTGGGTTTTGCGGCGTTACCGTGTTAACTCTGCATTACTGTCTCCTGTATTCTCTCCTTTCAATAACAAACCAATTTTCTCCTCCCACTTCCCACGAGGCAGTGATTTCTCTATATCACACGCATCATCTTCCTGCTGCTTCCTTTGGTGTGTCAAGAAATGACCCACAGTCAGTTCACTCCACGCAAGTTTCCCTCTGTGAGTTGAGGTATGAGTCTTTGCAAAATGTGCTGTTTGCTCCTTTTCCTCATATTTTCACTACAGAATTTGTTTCATTTTGGCTTTATTATTTAGATTATTTAAACAATGAGAATCTGATTATTTGTTATTGTTACCTTTTCTTTCCCTGTATTCAAATGTTGATGCTGGTTAACAGTTTATACTTTGTTCTTCATTTTTCACTGTGCTTCCATGTTCCAAGCGATGCACATGTGTGCGCTGCTTCTCTGCTGCCTTTCTGGGATTGCCCAGGGGGTTTATGGAAGGGATTCCTGCCAGCTGATGGTAAAATCTATTCCAGACAGTGTTTATCAGGCAGGAGATGTAGTGATCGGAGGCCTGTTCCCTGTTCATGTGAAGGAACCTCAGCCTGACTGGGAATATCGAAGTAAAAAAGTTAATGCTTCATGTGAAATGTAGGATTTTCTTTATTGGAAACACACACTCTGTCTCCACATGTCACTGTTTCTGATGGTCGTCTTGTCATTTTCCTGTGTGCAGTTTTCACCAGCGAGCTTATCGCTGGCTTCAGGCTATGATCTTTGCAGTGGAGGAAATTAACAATAACACCGACTTCCTACCCAACTTCAGGCTTGGGTACCTTGCAGCTGATACTTGCTTAGCAGAGAGCACCACACTGTCAGCAGCCATGGCTATGGTAACTGGACAGGAAGTTTATCTGGCAAACTCACAATGTGGATCTGTGCCTGCAGTGCCAGTTATTGTCGGTGATTCACGCACTTCAGCCTCCGTTATTGTGGCAAACACCCTTGGGGTGTTTGATATACCCATGGTGAGGATAATTGATGCACTGTAAACACAGCAATTATTCACATGCTCGTTAGTTTTGCTCAAAAATACTGAATTACACAACCGTATGTCATTTTTGTCTTCTGAATTTATCTTTGGGCTGTGCAGTGTTACTTTGCCGCCTCACAGGACGCACCTCATGGATTCAATCCCCAATTGCTTAAACTTCAGCTGTGTTAAGTTGTCAAATTGTCTCTGAGTTAGTGAAGAGTTTCTCTCGCTGCTCATATCTATGAAAACCTCCTATTTAAAAAAGCCTTTGACAGATGCACCTGCTTTACAAAGTGATGCAGATTTTTTCATTATTTTAATAATAACTGAATTATCACTTCAGTATAGATGGGTCAGTTGCAAAGGTTTTCAGGGTGACTGATATAATTCAATGAATGTGTCTATTTGTAGTCTTTATCCTTGTTGTCACTGGCTGTCATTGTGTATCTCATGCCTTATAATAAGCGTTTGTTCCTCACAGGTAAGCTACTTTGCCTCCTGTGGGTGTTTGAGTGATAAGAGGAGGTATCCACTGTTTTTCCGCACAATGACCAGCGATGCTGCAGAAGCGAGGGCGATGGCTGAGCTGTTGCGCTTGATGGGGTGGACGTGGGTGGGACTGGTGTCTGCAGATGATGATTTTGGCAGGTTTGGGATTCAGATGTTAATGGACGCACTCAGGGGAACTGATGTGTGTGTTGCCTACTACGAAATAATTCCAAAGGTGATAAAACGCTTCATTTTCAGAGCATGACTGCATATGTTATTGCATATTTTTCCCATTGCATTCTCTCTTGTGCCAATTTCCTTGGGATCTGCAATTCTTTTTGTTGTTAACATGCAGTATGATCTTTTTGATCTGAAGGACTATACAAAGACTACAATGCAGAGGATTGTTGAAACCATCCAGAAATCCACTGCAAGAGTTGTGGTAGCATTTCTGACAGATTTGGATGCAAAGGTCCAAAGCATGAATGTTTAAGAGTTTATAAACATATTTCATGGAGACCAAATGCAGTGACTCATGATACACTGCTTTTTTATTTTTTCATTCTCTTTGTCAGATTTTGTTTGAAGAAGTGGTTGAACAGAATGTAACAGATAAACAGTGGATTGGTAATGATGCTTGGGCTACATACAGCAGCATCGCAGTCCCTCGTAACCTTCCGTCATTCGCTGGGACAATCGCATTTGCCCTGCGGAGAGCTGATATCCCTGGACTGGGACCCTTTCTGACTCGCCTTAATCCCAGCCTGAGTTCATCTGACCCTTTCCTGAAGGAGCTCTGGGAAACACTGTTTGGATGCTCCCTTAGTGCTGGACTGGGAAGGAAACTGTGTTCAGGCTCAGAGGCCATAGGTGAACAACAAACATTCACAAACCTTTTGAATATTTTAACATGAATGTGTCTTTTTGCCTGACATGTTTATTGTAATGAGTGACTTGTAGGAATTGGGCAGAGTGTGTATGCAGATGTTTCCCAGCTAAGGACCACCTATAATGTCTACAAGGCTGTGTACGCCATCGCTCACGCCATAAAAGAAATGCTGGCCTGTGAACCTGGAAAAGGTCCCTTCTTGGAAGGCCAGTGTCCTGATGTAAAAAAACTGCAGCCTGTGCAGGTAAATTAAATTCTGCAAATGTTGTGGCTGATGCCATATATGTTATACTTTTCAGAATATGCGCGTGAACCAGCTTCACTCTTTCTCAGATAGCCCACTACCTGCGACACGTCAACTTCACAACACCTTTGAATGAATGGATCAACTTTGACCAGAACGGAGACCCACCTGCCTCATACGATATCATCAACTGGCACGTGACAGCCCAGGGTGTAGGGGAGTTTGTCACTGTTGGACAATTTATGTCCTCTCAAGTGTCAGGTGGCCAGTTTTACCTTGACATGGACCGAGTGGTGTGGGGAGGAGGCAGCAAACACAGGGTGTCAATTTATGCAGATTATTTTAAATTCATTTCTTGGCCTCTGAATTCAGAATTTGACTATAATTTAATAGATGTGCATTACTTGATCCTAGATCCCTGTGTCTGTGTGTAGCAGTCCTTGTCCTCCTGGTACAAGGAAAGCTGTGCAGAAAGGGAGGCCTGTGTGCTGCTTTGACTGCCTGCCTTGTGCTGATGGAGAAATTAGCAACAAAACAGGTATTTCAATGCAAATTATGTCTTTATGTTTTATTTAATGAAGTTCATTTAGTTGACTTGACAGGGACATCACCTATTAATATACATTACTGGAAGATGCCTGAGTAAATGATAAGCTGATATTGCCCACACATTACAATATTCAAACTAGATTAAACATGCAGCATCCTGAGGAAGCCTGACAGACTTTATGATAATAAAAAACTTAATAGAATAAAATAAAATGTTAGATAAAAAGTGCATAATACAAATTAATTAATGTACATAAATACTGTGTGACCACATATGCTTGACCAACAACAGGCTTGTCTAAACACTGTGTGGAGTCTTTTATTTTATATATTTACCGAATGGACGTGAAAGATAAACATCTGACAGCCATATCTGAAGATATATTGATTTATTTCAAAGTTAGTGTCCTATGTATGTATTTATATTTATCTCTAATATTAAAATTGAAGTTAAAGGTGTGCAAAAAACTTTTTTTTCTTTGTGCTACAAATGAGAATGCTCTAACACCTCTAATAAACTGGTTATGTGCCTCTGATTAAATTAATGGCTTTGAAAAGTGATTTAAAGTTTGAATTAAAAATTACATTTGTTTGCTATAATTAGGGGAAATTAAATGGAAAAATTAAAGAGTAAACATATTAATCAGAATTTCTTTCTCTGTTGTTTCCAAATAGGTTCGCTGGAGTGTATTCGGTGTCCTGAGCGGTTCTGGTCCAACTCAAACCACACAGTCTGCATTCCCCAGCAGGTGGATTTCCTTTCTTACAGTGACACTATGGGAATCGTCCTTTCCACTGTCTCAGCTGTTGGAGCAGCACTGACAGCTGCCACATTTGCCACCTTCCTTCACTACCGTCACACACCTTTGGTAAAGGGAAGCGTCATCTCACATGACATAACATAATATAATATGGACACAGCACACAGCACTTTATTTGTGTGTTCTTACTTCTGACTCCCTTAGGTACGAGCCAACAACTCAGAGGTGAGCTTCATGCTCCTGGTGTCGCTCAAATTGTGCTTCCTGTGTGCGCTGGCTTTCATTGGACAGCCAGCAGCTTGGTCCTGTATGCTGAGACACTCACTGTTTGGCATCAGCTTTGTGTTGTGTATCTCCTGCCTGCTAAGCCGCACTGTGGTGGTCCTGGTGGCCTTTCGGTCCACGCTGCCAGGGGAGAACCTGATGCGTTATGTTGGGCCTGCTCAGCAGAGGTTGGGCATCTCCATCTGCACCCTGGTACAGGTGGTTCAGCTTCTACCATTGTAGTACTTTCATGTATGGGGGGATTCATGTGCTGTGTATTCTAAACATACTGCCATCTCCATTTCATGAACCGACCTCAACGGTGCAGGTGCTAATCTGTGCGCTGTGGCTGAGCCTGGCTCCTCCTCAGCCTGCAGAACGAGACACCGTGGACAGCTGGGGACCCAAAATCATTCTTGAATGTTCTACAGGCTCCGTGGTGGGATTCTCTCTTGTCCTGGGCTACATTGGCCTGTTGGCCTGTCTCTGCCTCCTCCTGGCCTTCCTAGCAAGAAAACTCCCTGATAACTTTAATGAAGCCAAACTGATCACCTTCAGCATGCTGATCTTCTGTGCCGTCTGGGTGGCCTTTGTGCCGGCTTACATTAGCTCTCCTGGGAAGTACACTGTGGCAGTGGAGATTTTTGCCATCCTGGCCTCGAGTTATGGACTTCTGTTTTGTATCTTTGCCCCAAAGTGTTTTATTATTCTTCTGAGACCTGAAAAAAATACAAAAAAACATTTGATGGCCAGATAGGTCAATGAACTAAGCCATAAAAGATTTAACACGAAATTGAAAACAATTTGCTTTGGTATCGACTTTTGAAATGTACAATGTCTATAATCACACACACATGCAAAAAAAAAGAAAAAAGATTACATTGGATGGAAATAAATGAATAAAATAAATGAATATGTGGTTCTTGTTACAAAGTTGATACAAATGTCATTTAATCTGAGATATTGTCACTGCTTGCGCTCATTTAGAGATACAAGGAAACTGCACTAAAACAAAAATGGTTCTGGTGAATGTGCTGCAGAAGAAATAAAACTCTGCATAAATATGTCTGCAGGAAAATAAACATTTCATTCCATTATAAGCTCATGAGATTTAAAAGTGTGATTTGAACCCGACAGCCCATCATAGATAATCAGTCAACAGACAATACATGTGTGATTTTTTGTGTTGCATAATCTGAGAATTGTTCGCTCTCATACATTTCACTCATGGTGAGAAATTCTGTGTTGCTGTCTCTTGACTGCATTCTGTCAACACATTTCTTATCTGTACTCCCATTGCAGATCACCCAAACATGAATCTGGCAATTAGATTAGCATAGTGACTCATAATATTTAAAAATAAACCATCATAACTAAAGCTACTTCAATTTCAGGGGATTCTTGAGACCTTCTAATCTTTCCCTGCCCTGTATAATCAAACCAACCACAGGGCCCCAAGTGAGTTGTGTTATTATCACGGGACCATTTTGCAGTTTCTGATGTATTTTCTTTGGTGCTTGTCCCCTCTGTGACACAGGTTCTCACTACATAAGAGGTGAAAGAAAGTTAAATTTAGAGTTAGTTTAGTCTTAATATGCCATCATCTTAAAAAAAAAAACTCAAAACATTATTTCATTGGGTAGGAGATACATCATTAACTCAACTGTATAGTCTCAAACCCAGATGTGTGTAAAGTTGGGCGATACATGTAATGTTATTTGGAGGTATGTAATGGCAGATATGGGTTGGACATGTTGATGGATAATCATCAATATGTCTAAATGTTCAGAGTGTAGGAAGTTGAGAAAGAGTTGTCTTTACCGTTTTATTGAATATCAGATGTACTGTTCCTACAGAGGCAGTTAGCCTGTTGACTCTTGTAAGACCAATAACTTCAACATTGACACACAGCAGTTACCTAGTCAATGTGATTCAAGTAGTCTATGTCTTCCACAGGTGGATTTGTCATACCCATGATTCCAATCAGCTTCTTAGTAGCTAAATGGCTGAATAAAAGGACGTGCTTGGTTTTAAAATCACAGTTTACCTAAAGTCTGACTAAAACATTTCAAATAAGTTGCTCTTTTCACTGCTTCTCTTTCTTTCTGTTTCCTTTTATTTTTACTAGACGGTTGGCTGTGTAATGAATCAGCTGTTTTCTATCACTCAATTGCCCTGGAGATAGATGAGTTATGACAATTGTTCGAAAATGCAACAGGCTTCTAACTTTTGTGCCTATTTATGTCATTTGTATCTACACATTCATACAACTATGTGGACTGGTGGTAAAAACTACACCAACATGTAAAAATGCAATGGTTTGTTGAAAATGCACAGTTTTGGTGCCAGGCCTCAAAATGGCCGCTGCTGTCTCTTGCAGTGGTACCAAAAAAGCATCATGTTAAAGGTTATTTTTATCCTAAACAGCCATAGATGCTGAATTACACCTGTGCAAACATAGCATTTTGGGTTTGGTTTAAGCACAAACACATCTAGTAGTTCAACTTTTTGAGAGTCCTGTGCTTTGTTTACCCACTCCAACATCCTTCCTAACAACTTTCGTGGGTCTGGACAATATAGTGACTATTATCTTTATTCCAGCCACTAGGTGTCGTCAAACAATTTACACAGTCGTGGACAGTCTCAATAAAAACTGTTGCTCACATTATTTGTGACTCGTGTAACTTTTTCTTTCTAATGACCTTTACATCTTTGCAAACGATGTACAAGTCATATCTGGAGATTTTACACAATGGCGTGATATTACTGATAAGATTATACTGACCTTCTTCTGTCAGCAACAGGGAGCCTTGGTTCTCCCTATTTTTGCCCTGACAGATCAGATCTGTTTGTTAGTTTGCTCACCTCCTGGTCTCCACTCTCAGTTGCAACATCTATCAAGGCCACTTTTTCAACCCCACTGTCATCCAAGGATAGGGTCAGGTCACAAGAGCCAATATGACATGATGCCATCCCGCCAAATTCTCTTGATTCAAGATTCTGAAAGAGGAGCCCAAATGTCCAGGTTGTCTACAGCAACGCTGGTTAGCAATAGTTTGAGACATGAAATCAATCAACCCAGTCCAACCTCTTCCTGCTCTAAAACAGTTTGCACATCCCTTCAGGTTTTAGTCAATAGCAAATAATAAATAAGAATGCAAAAAAAAAAAAGATCACTAATCTAGCAGAAACACTATTTAATTCTAGTTTAATTCTTTAAACAAGATGATATTTTCCTTTTTTGTATTATGAAGTTGTAGTAAATCTCACACCAGTGGAAGTTAAAAAGGGAACTGTTTTGTGCAATCACAGCACACACGTCTGTCTAGTCCTCGGACAGAATTTTTTTCATGTAAAGTGATAAACTTCATCCCCTTGTAACTCGGTTTATGCAGTGTTCATCCCTCACTGACATGGCCCAATTATCTTTATACCCACTTCCAAATCCAACACCACATGCTAGTGTAATGGATTTCAAGACCATCTGCTGCTCCCAGTTGGAGCTCTCCAGGGTCTTACCGAGTTTAGCCTCAGCGAAAGCCTCTTCTACATTAATGCAGCCTGAGACCCTTGGGGCACCCCGGTTTCACTTGAGCCCTTTCTGGAAAATAATAAAAAAAAAGATACTTGGTGAGTGGTGTGTCTGGTGTGTTGTGAAAAAAACATTTTGTAATGTCAGACAAACCGACTTTGCCAATGTAGGAAGTTCAAAGACTCTTGCTGACAAGGTAGGAGCAACAAAGCAGTTCAAATAATAAAAAGATAAAATAGTTATTAAAGGTTATTTTAAGCAAATAAATTAAACTGGACTTGTTCACTGCCTGGTGCATTACTGCCACCATTAGAATGGGAGAGTGGGTGAAGTGATCTCAAACAATATTCATTTTCCTCCTGACCTCTTGTTCTCATCCTACCAGTATTCCCATCCCTGTCCACCTTCCTCTGACCTCAATATAGAGTTCTTCCATTATGCCAATAACTTTGGCTGCCAGCCAGTTTTTTTCCCAGTGAGACTACTGCTTGACTGTTTCAATAGTTTTTTTACACAAAAATTATTCTTTTTAACATGCAACAGAATATACAGGAAAGTGAAACTATGAAAAAATATTTAAAAATATTAAAATGCATAAACTATAAAAATAAAATTTTAATAATGACACAATACACAAGTAAGAAATAATATAAGATAAATTGTGTCACACACTGATATGTACATGCCTTGAAACCATTTTTCTCTCAATCACTGTACCTGAAAATCAACCCTACAGCTACAATATGTATATCTGAATTTGTTACATTTTTCTTTGAAGAATAATTCAGGAATTTAAGCCCAAAATCACAATATCAGAAAAAAACAACATAACTGCTCTTGTGTGTGAGTCTTCTTAGATACACATGATGCACATGAAGAGTACTGCATCTGATTGTTAAGCAAAGGTCCAACCAAGAGAAAAACCAGGTTACAGTTACAGAAACAAACAGCATTCCTTTCAGTGGCTACTTGTCTGTAGTTTTTATCTTATTTTTACTGAAGATAGAAGATCAAGTATTATTGTCCACACTTTGCCAAACACTTTCACACCAAAACTGAACTTTTACAAAGATGTCATGTTATTTACTTAAATAAACAAGAATTCTATAAGAATAACAAAAACAAGAAAAAGGAAAGGACATGTTTTAAAATTTGTTCTCTTTCAGTCATTCTCAAACATCAACCATGAGACTTTCTGTTGATGTGCGGACTGAGGGGTATCTCAGACTAATCAGATACAGTCATTGTTGAGAAAGTGGGAACAGTGAACTCACAACAGGAAGACATTGATAAAGCCTCAAAAAATACCTGTCTCTGTCCCTCAACTTCAGCTAGGACAAACAAATACCTAAAGTTTATGTATGGGTCCTAAAGTTGAACAAAATCTGTGGAATTTTAATCAAAAATATATTCAAACTGTAAATCATGCAATGATTTGGTGTGTTTTTGCAGGTCATTTTAACATATGCAGTATTTTTTTTTCCAAATTAGGCGTACCACAAGGTTGAATATTGGGACTTTTGCTTTTTTGTTTAGATGTAAATGATTTTTCTGTAAGGATGCAAGGCTGCTAATGTATGCAGATGATTGCATGCAATCATTTATGTCACAGCAGAAACTTCTCATCAGGCTGCAGAGCTGTTCACCCGGCAGCTTGTCAGTGTTTCCCAGTGGCTGTAATTAATTGTAATAATTGTTGAATTTTATATTCATACCGAAACAGTCTCAATGTGTTTTCACTGTCTTCACTGCATATTCAAAGGCACTTTACATAATACAGTCAATACTATACAGACATTTAGAGAAAACCCAACAAACCCATCTTGAGCAACTATAGGCAACAGTGGAGAGGAAAAACTCCCTTTGCCGGAAGAAACCTCCAGCAGAACCAGGCTCAGGGTGGGCGGCCATCTGCCTTGACCAGTTGGGCTGAGTGGAAAGTGGAGAGAGAAATGGAATGCAAATGCTACAAAATCAACATTGACCTGAAATAAATTAAGGAGGCGAATCAAAGTAAATTCAAATGTGTCCCCTGGGAGTCTAAGCTATAATTTGATTTTCATGTTAAATGTCAAAGATTAAATAAACAAATTTTTCAAATGATAACCATGCACTAAATATCTATCATCAGCTCAAAACATGTCTCAAATGTCTTATTCTGCAACAACTGCAGGTATGTCTCCAAAACCATTTTCAAGCCTGCAAACAAACTTCAACGGTGATGGGACAAAAAACAATGAAATGGCATCACTGTCAAAGTCTTGGTTTGTAAAGTTGATTATTGTTTTTGCCTTTTGTTTTTTGCTTTTAAGCTTATCCATGGACGAGGCTGTTTTGAACTTTTTGCTACAGCATATGACCTTTATATTGTACATGGCATTGGTTGCTTAGTTTTAACAATGTTTAAATGTATTGTCCGTGAAAACATAAATAAATAAAATACAATGAAAATACGCTCTAGTGGGTTTCTTTTGTCATTGGCTGAAACATCTGGTCGGCATTTGCAGACTGCTTACACTGCTGAGTTTATTGTTGCATAAGTGAAAATCCTGCCTTGAATTTAAATTTATGGTCATGTCCTAGATACATCCAGGGTTATTATTTACAGCAGTGTTTTATCATTAAATGTTTTGAATTATTTTCAGTGCTTGTGAGTAAAAATCCCAAAATGTAATAGTCGCTATCGATACTTTCCAATGGTGGACTTGAGCGCACAGGTAAAGAATCTGATTATTACGTTCAACATTCAGTTAAATTACAGTTACATCACCTATTTTGACACGGCTTTCCCTGGTGGTCTGGATCAACACACCTGGGTTTTGCTCCATTAACGTGTTAACTCTGCATTACTGTCTCCTGTATTCTCTCCTTTCAATAACAAACCAATTTTCTCCTCCCACTTCCCATGTGACATGTGATTTCTCTATATCTCGTGCATCATCTTCCTGCTGCTTCCTTTGGTGTGTCAAGAAATGACCCACAGCCACTTCACCTCCGTGTTACTGAGTTGTGGTATGACTCTCTGTTCACAACAGGAAATAGAATCTTACTCTTCATTTGTAAAATATGCTGTTTGCTCTGTTTTCTCAAAAACTGAAAGGTCACAAATTTTCTGTACATGATTTGGTTTATTTTGGCAGTTTCTCCATCACTGTTACCTTCCTGTATTTATGTGTTCATGTCTCAAGTATTAACTAATCAATGCTGTTTATACTTTGTTCTTCATTTTTCACTGTGCTTCCATCTTCCAAGCAATGCACATGTGTGCGCTGCTTCTCTGCTGCCTTTCTGGGATTGCCCAGGGGGTTTATGGAAGGGATTCCTGCCAGCTGATGGTAAAATCTATTCCAGACAGTGTTTATCAGGCAGGAGATGTAGTGATCGGAGGCCTGTTCCCTGTTCATGTGAAGGCACCTCAGCCTGACTGGGAATATCGAAGGGAAAAAGTTAATGCTTCATGTGAAATGTAGGATTTTCTTTATTGGAAACACACACTCTGTCTCCACACGTCACTGTTTCTGATGGTCGTCTTGTCATTTTCCTGTGTGCAGTTTTAACCAGCGAGCTTATCGCTGGCTTCAGGCTATGATCTTTGCAGTGGAGGAAATTAACAATAACACCGACTTCCTACCCAACTTCAGGCTTGGGTACCTTGCAGCTGATACTTGCTTAGCAGAGAGCACCACACTGTCAGCAGCCATGGCTATGGTAACTGGACAGGAAGTTTATCTGGCAAACTCACAATGTGGATCTGTGCCTGCAGTGCCAGTTATTGTCGGTGATTCACGCACTTCAGCCTCCGTTATTGTGGCAAACACCCTTGGGGTGTTTGATATACCCATGGTGAGGATAATTGATGCACTGTAAACACAGCAATTATTCACATGCTCGTTAGTTTTGCTCAAAAATACTGAATTACACAACCGTATGTCATTTTTGTCTTCTGAATTTATCTTTGGGCTGTGCAGTGTTACTTTGCCGCCTCACAGGACGCACCTCATGGATTCAATCCCCAATTGCTTAAACTTCAGCTGTGTTAAGTTGTCAAATTGTCTCTGAGTTAGTGAAGAGTTTCTCTCGCTGCTCATATCTATGAAAACCTCCTATTTAAAAAAGCCTTTGACAGATGCACCTGCTTTAACAAAGTTATGCAGATTTTTCATTATTTTAATAATAACTGAATTATCACTTCAGTATAGATGGGTCAGTTGCAAAGGTTTTCAGGGTGACTGATATAATTCAATGAATGTGTCTATTTGTAGTCTTTATCCTTGTTGTCACTGGCTGTCATTGTGTATCTCATGCCTTATAATAAGCGTTTGTTCCTCACAGGTAAGCTACTTTGCCTCCTGTGGGTGTTTGAGTGATAAGAGGAGGTATCCACTGTTTTTCCGCACAATGACCAGCGATGCTGCAGAAGCGAGGGCGATGGCTGAGCTGCTGCACTTGATGGGGTGGACGTGGGTGGGACTGGTGTCTGCAGATGATGATTTTGGCAGGTTTGGGATTCAGATGTTAATGGACGCACTCAGGGGAACTGATGTGTGTGTTGCCTACTACGAAATAATTCCAAAGGTGACAAAATGCTTTAATTTGATTATGACTAGATACCAGTCATGTTCTCTTCACTTCTCTTACATGCCATGTTTGTCTGTTTATCCCTAACTATGTTTAAATGTCTTTTTTATATTTCAAGGATTATCCAAAGATTACAATGCAACGGATTGTTAAAAGCATCCAGAAATCCACTGCCAAGGTTGTGGTAACATTTCTCATAGATCCTGATGCAAAGGTATTTTAATTACTTTATTTTTTACCTTAAACTACAAGGTGTAGCCATTGTTGATCCACATGTAAGAGACAAATAAAGCTAAAACTATCAGGTCAGAGACTTTAATTTTGTGCCTGATTGATGTTGACAAACCAGTGCAACCAAGTTGCTGCATTTTCTGCACTAATAATAAAGTTCTCAAGGCTGCATCTGTACCTGAAGCAACCTCACTCATTTTAATTAAATGAATAAACTAAATCATTAAGTAAATACACAAAAATACTGTAATCAGACTAAACAGATCAAATGCCAGTAACAACTGCGCCAAACCAGTTCCAGATGGCTAATGACTGTAAAACTACATGAGCACATGGCAAATTTACATTTGGAATACTTGACTCTTCCAAAACCTGAATGTATAAACCAATTATACAAACCAGAAGCCCACATGCAGTAAAATGATTTTCTCCCCAAGCACACATGGTAAGCAATAAAATACACAATGAAACAAAAGTTATACTAACATACTGTATAGTATAGACTCTGGACTAACCACAAACACCACAAACTCAACTTATGTCTTCTCTAAAAATCTCCTCCTTTGCTTAACTTCACCCAACATTTTATTTCTCTACATTTCTTGTGTTTCATTTTGGTTTGTCTCTTTCCAGGGAATTTATAAATAAACTTTTAGTTTAGTTTAGTTTAGTGATTAAAATTAGTTTTTCTATTTTTAACCAGCAATATTAGATCTTTGAGTGTATACAGCATGTATGTGTATTCCGTGGTGATAGTGTGAATTGGGGGTGTGGCTGAACTTTCACTGGTCATTCAGTAGCTCACTGCAGTAGATCCGGGACACAAATGAAGCTTGCTCAGGTTAGCAGCTACTGTACATGCAGAGTTACAGTATAGTAATCGAAAATGTATGTTCGGTACAACTTAGAATATAACCAAAAATGAATTTTACATGTACAAATTTTGGTTGCATCAGGCTTGATTGCACAATAGTAGCTACACCATAAATGTAAACATGTATTATGGAAACTAGATGCAGCCCCTCAGTGATACAATGTTTTTGTTCATCTTTCTGTCAGGCTTTGTTTGACGAAGTGGTTGAACAGAATGTAACAGATAAACAGTGGATTGCTAATGATGCTTGGGCTACATACAGCAGCATCTCAGTCTCTCGTAACCTTCCGTCACTGGCTGGAACAATCGGATTTGCCCTGCGGAGAGCTGATATCCCTGGACTGGGACCCTTTCTGACTCGCCTTAATCCCAGCCTGAGTTCATCTGACCCTTTCCTGAAGGAGCTCTGGGAAACACTGTTTGGATGCTCCCTTGGTGCTGGACTGGGAAGGAAACTGTGTTCAGGCTCAGAGGCCATAGGTGAACAACAAACATTCACAAACCTTTTGAATATTTTAACATGAATGTGTCTTTTTGCCCGACATGTTTATTGTAATGAGTGATTTGTAGAAATTGGGCAGAGTGTGTATGCAGATGTTTCCCAGCTAAGGACCACCTATAATGTCTACAAGGCTGTGTACGCCATCGCTCACGCCATAAAAGAAATGCTGGCCTGTGAACCTGGAAAAGGTCCCTTCTTGGAAGGCCAGTGTCCTGATGTCCACAAACTGCAGCCTCTGCAAGTAAATGAAATGCTGCAAATGTTATGGCTGATGTTATATATGTTATAATTTTTAGAAGACGCGTGAACCAGCTTCACTCTTTCTCAGATAGCCCACTACCTGCGACACGTCAACTTCACAACACCTTTGAAGGAATGGATCAACTTTGACCAGAACGGAGACCCACCTGCCTCATACGATATCGTCAACTGGCACGTGACAGCCCAGGGTGTAGGGGAGTTTGTCACTGTTGGACAATTTATGTCCTCTCAAGTGTCAGGTGGCCAGTTTTACCTTGACATGGACCGAGTGGTGTGGGGAGGAGGCAACGGACACAGGGTTTCAATTTATGCAGATTATTTTAAATTCATTTCTTGGCCTCTGAATTCTGAATTTGACTATAATTTAATAGATGTGCATTACTTGATCCTAGATCCCTGTGTCTGTGTGTAGCAGTCCTTGTCCTCCTGGTACAAGGAAAGCTGTGCAGAAAGGGAGGCCTGTGTGCTGCTTTGACTGCCTGCCTTGTGCTGATGGAGAAATTAGCAACAAAACAGGTATTTCAATGCAAATTATATCTTCATGTTTTATTTTATGAAGTTCATTTAGTTGACTTGACAGGGACATCACCTATTAATATACATTACTGGAAGATGCCTGAGTAAATGATAAGCTGATATTGCCCACACATTACAATATTCAAACTAGATTAAACATGCAGCATCCTGAGGAAGCCTGACATACTTTATGATAATAAAAAACTTAATAGAATAAAATAAAATGTTAGATAAAAAGTACATAACATAAATTAATTAACATACATAAATACTGTGTGACCACATATGCTTGACCAACAACAGGCTTGTCTAAACACTGTGTGGAGTCTTTTATTTTATATATTTACTCAATGGACATGGAATACAAATATCTGAAAGCCTTATTTTAGGTTATTTTGATTAATTTCAAAGTTAGTGTCCTATGTATTTATTCTATTTATCTCTAATATTAAAATTGAGGTTAAATGTGTCCAAAAAACTATTTTTATACTTCTAATAAACGTGTCATGTGCCTCTGATTAAATTAATGGCTTTGAAAAGTGATTTAAAGTTTGATTTAAGATTTTGATTTGTTTGCTGGATTTAGGGGAAATCAAATGGTAAAATGAAAGAGTAAAGACATTTATTAGAACTTGTTGTTTCTAAACAGGTTCGCTGGAGTGTATTCGGTGTCCTGAGCGGTTCTGGTCCAACTCAAACCACACAGTCTGCATTCCCCAGCAGGTGGATTTCCTTTCTTACAGTGACACTATGGGAATCGTCCTTTCCACTGTCTCAGCTGTTGGAGCAGCACTGACAGCTGCCACATTTGCCACCTTCCTTCAATACCGTCACACACCTTTGGTAAAGAGAAGCGTCATCTCACATGACATAACATAATATAATATGGACACAGCACACAGCACTTTATTTGTGTGTTCTTACTTCTGACTCCCTTAGGTACGAGCCAACAACTCAGAGGTGAGCTTCATGCTCCTGGTGTCGCTCAAATTGTGCTTCCTGTGTGCGCTGGCTTTCATTGGACAGCCAGCAGCTTGGTCCTGTATGCTGAGACACTCACTGTTTGGCATCAGCTTTGTGTTGTGTATCTCCTGCCTGCTAAGCCGCACTGTGGTGGTTCTGGTGGCCTTTCGGTCCACGCTGCCAGGGGAGAACCTGATGCGTTATGTTGGGCCTGCTCAGCAGAGGTTGGGCATCTCCATCTGCACCCTGGTACAGGTGGTTCAGCTTCTATCATTGTAGTACTTTCATGTATGGGGGGATTCATGTGCTGTGTATTCTAAACATACTGCCATCTCCATTTCATGAACCGACCTCAACGGTGCAGGTGCTAATCTGTGCGCTGTGGCTGAGCCTGGCTCCTCCTCAGCCTGCAGAACGAGACACCGTGGACAGCTGGGGACCCAAAATCATTCTTGAATGTTCTACAGGCTCCGTGGTGGGATTCTCTCTAGTCCTGGGCTACATTGGCCTGTTGGCCTGTCTCTGCCTCCTCCTGGCCTTCCTAGCAAGAAAACTCCCTGATAACTTTAATGAAGCCAAACTGATCACCTTCAGCATGCTGATCTTCTGTGCCGTCTGGGTGGCCTTTGTGCCGGCTTACATTAGCTCTCCTGGGAAGTACACTGTGGCAGTGGAGATTTTTGCCATCCTGGCCTCAAGTTATGGACTTCTGTTTTGTATCTTTGCCCCAAAGTGTTTTATTATTTTTCTGAGACCTGAAAAAAATACAAAAAAACATTTGATGGCCAGATAGGTCAATGAACTAAGCCATAAAAGATTTAACACGAAATTGAAAACAATTTGCTTTGGTATCGACTTTTGAAATGTACAATGTCTATAATCACATACATATGCAAAAAAATGAATTAATTTCAATAAACTGAAATGGACTTTAATTATATTGAGTTTTGTTTATCAATTAATTACTAATGCTGTTGAAATATTATATAAATTCATGATTTGGTTCATCTACATTATAAAATATTGTTGTTGAGTGGATTAAAGAGAAACCTGAACATAAATCATGCAAAATAATTAATTTATTCAATCAGATCATAACTTATTATGACATTAACCTGACCACCCATAATGGATAATCAGTTATCAGACAGTACACTGAGGATTGTTGTTATTATGCACATTGAAAAATGTATAAAATCTGTAAAACAGCACCAAAACACAGAACAAAAGTGATTAGAAAGGTCAAGTTTCAGGCTTATACAATGGTCCTCCTCATACAGTGTAGGTAAACAAAATCCAATCAAACAAAACACACAATTATTCAATTGAAAATTAATAACTGCAGCAAAAACATAAACAACTATAGTCCAAAGCCTTAAAGCCTTAAAAAAATCTACAATATATATACATGAGGTGTCAAAATTGGAATGATCCAATCCCTTCAGCTTTACATTTGAAAAAATATATTTTGTGTGAATATAAAGTCGTAACTATGGCGTCAAATGGTGACACTCCTGGAACGTTTAATACCAACACAGAAGCAAACCTGTGGCATTAATATGAGATGCCACTGTTCCCATGGCGTCACATAGCAGTGTCCATGGTAATGTTAAAGGGTACCTATGGCATCAATATGATACAAAGACAATTTGGACAAAAATGGACCCAGCAGACAAATTCCCTTAGATGGCAGAATGAAAGGATGAACAAACTCACATAGCAAATTCAAAGGCTGAGACTACACTCTACCCATACCAAGCCATATAGCACTGATGTCATTGCCACATATGTAACAGCCACACCTTCCCCTTGCAAAACAATATGCAGGTAAGACAGCATAATTGTCTTCCGTTCATTTATTAATGCATTCTTTATTTTTACTTTGCAATCCTCCCCACCGAAAAGTCTCATGCCAGGACTCAATACTTATGTGTCCTTTGAGGTTTGTCACTTCTGCAGGAAGCTTCAAAATGGACCCAGAATAGGTAAAAGCTGTGGCAGAATAGGCTGTCCTAGACACACAATCAGCTCCACTGATTCCTGGGATTCACCATTTTTTTTTACAGATATTTAACAGTATATAGTACAATTCTGTGGCCTCCCTGCTTCGCCAGCTTGCTGCTGTCAACAGGCCTTTCAAGTGAAACCCTAAGGCAGAGGCTGAATTAAATTAATGGAAGCAGAGATTTATGTGCACTCCTATCCTCAGTCTGCCTGACCCTCAGCTACAGTTTGTGGTCGGGTTGATTTTTCTGACATTGTGGTAGGAGCTATTCTCTCACAAAAACGAAAATAGAATGCACCCCTTTGCTTTATTCCTGTCAAAAGTTTTCACATGCATAGCACAATTATGATTATGGCAATCAGGAGCTGTTGACCATGCTGGAAGAGTGCCACCATTTCCTTGACAGGGCTGAGCAACCGTTTGGGGTGTGGATGTATTACAAAATCGTCAAATACATCTGGACACTAAGCATTAAGCAAGATGAGGTATGTTCTTTATCACTTAAATTTAGCCATAGCCTATTCTCTAGGATCTGAGAACAAAATTGGGGCTGCTCAATGGGACATAGCGATAAGGTACTCAGTGCAATCCATACCCACCTAGCTTCTAGTAATGGTCCTGTGAATCTCCTGTTTGTTTCACCTGACAAATTGCAAGTGCTGCAATGGGCACACCTCTCCTAGCTTGCATTCTAGCTGTAATAAAGCAGTACCTCTAGTGGCCCACAGTAGCAGCATATACATAAGAGTTCACGTCCACCTGCCTGGTTTCGCTGCAGAACAAAGACCATGATGTCCCTGGTCCCATCTCTCCTGGATTAGGATGTTATTGCGGCTTCTGCCACAGATGTCACCTCACGTCAGGGGCACGTGATTATCAGCCAATATTCTTTCCCGCCCAGCCATAAAGGGGTGAGTGTTTTCTCTGTGCAACCTTTTCGTTTGTTGTTGCCGGAGTATTTGGTTCCTAAGGAAGGATTTGGGAAGGCTCCAGCAGACCCTGGGCCCTGTATGGGCAACAGAATGGACAGAACAAATGTAGCAAGGGAAGTCTTTGGGATGGTGTGATAGAGTAGAACCTTATGATTTGATAAGGGTATCTACTCCTTGTTGGTTCAGCATCAGTGATTGGAAGAGGTGATTGGAAGAGGTCTTGGGCAATTGATATGTTTATAAAGGTGCTTGCTAACAGCTTTGAGCTTTATGAAAATTTGGTGTGACATTGAAGTTAAGTGTAATTGTACATATAAAATCACACAGTTAAAGTAAAATTTTATATGATATTTGGACGTGATTGATGGAATTAGCAGATCAACTCAGCAGGTTGTTGAGAATTTTGATGCCCTCTTGTTCTGCAGACCTTTCTTTAAACTCCTCAATTCTGCTGGTAGCTGGTGGGTGGAGCTTGAAGGCTGATTGCCTGTATCTGTGGCATCTGGGCATCTGAGTCTTCAAAAAGGCATAAAGCACAGCCATTTTATGTCTCTCTGTCTTTTCTCTTGGGCCTGGCCTCCTTCTAAACTTATCTCCTTTGTTACTGGTTTGATGCACCTTTTTCAACAAACACTACCATATTCCACCCATCCAGGCATTACATTCGCTCCTGAAGTTTTGCTTGACTAAAGTACCCCATGAGTTATGTTGAATTATATTTTGGTTATTTTGAGCCAATAAACCAGTTTGCTAAACTAAACCTGTGTGTGGCCATCCTTTTTGTTGTTCAAACGTCAACCCAACTTCAACATTAGACAATACAGGAGAAACAACAAGTTTAGTTCTACCGACAAGTCAGCACTAATGACAAAAGTCTCACTTTCCACTAAAAGAGGCAATACGTAAAGTACTTTTCAACAAATCTAACAACATATTTTTATAGAGTTTAGCAGGAAGTTCTGCCTTATAATGTCTGGTGACTTTGAACAAATGCTCTTTTTTGTAAGAGTTCAACAGATCTTCTGATGGAAATGAAAGAATTCTTCAATTTAAGCCATTTTTTCAAACCTCACATCTACCATATAATAACCCCTATGAAATCAAAATGGATTAACACCACAAATGTTCCACAGAGGCTATTCACCCAATTCAAATACTTTAGCAAACCTACCAATACTTGAGATAGGCTTTATAACTGTGGAACCCAATTCCAATCCCTAACTGCCTAGTCAATACTAGCTTAATCACTAAAGCCTAGTCTTCATGCAGGCTTAGTGGTGGGATAAATTAAACACAAAATCCAGAGAGTCGGTTAACTCCCAGAACACTGGAAAATCACCTTGATAGCCATGGAGTGCACCCGAGCCAAATGCCCTAACCACTTACTGCACAAAAACAACAAACTAAAACAAATAAGGGTCAATGGGGACAAGTGGTGCCCCTCATTGCTTATGCTTAACCAGAAAAAGGGTTCCAGGTACCAGCCTCTACCCCAACTGAAACAATACAGACATAGAAACAGCCCACATTCTGTGGAACAATGCACAATTGCCAGAAACAGGAACGAACAACCTACCATAAGAACAATCTATCTCGAAACTCAACAAAGACGAACTTCACCCTGTTTTTTGATCCTCCCGGATGATCCCCCATTTGTTGCCTGTCTTGAGCCAGCAAGTAACAAAAATGATAGATGGCACGCTTGATCTGGTGGACAATGAAAGCTAGATTTGCCATTGGCTAGACATAATTCTTATAAGGTGGATGACATTTCTGCTAGGTCCAGCCTAGGTCCACCCCCAAAATATGATCAACTGAAGAGCGATTTGGCCAAGGTTGGGAGAAATGGCTTGACATAGAATGAGGTATAAACCTGGTGCTAGTAATGGGAATAGCAGGATGTGACCAAAGCTGAGTCGGGAAAACTCAACTGGCCAAGGAAATTGCAAGTTAAGGACAGAATGAGCAGCTGGCATCCTTTTAGCAGGAACAGAAAAGCTAGGATGAGACAGAAGTTAAGTCGGGAAAAGCAGAAAAACTGGCTGATGAGATTAAGAAGCAAAAACTGACACAGTATTTGGTAGTATAAGTATTTGGCAATCCAATCCAATGATTAAAAAGAACTTGGTTTGACTTGACCTAAGCTTTGCAGGGAGAAACCAATAAAATGTCTAACAAAAGGTATGCATTTTATGAATTAAATCAAGAAAAGAGGGCTATGATCTGAAGTGCTCCTCGTTTAGGTGAAACAGACTGTACACAAGACAGATAACTCAATCTGCTGTCTTTACACCATTGGCCATTTAGAATGTAGCAGATACGAATACAATAAAAGGCAGAATGATGGTTGAAAATAAATGTAAAGCCATTGTAAGTGTGTTACAGTGTCAATAAAACACTGCTCTCCATTCGATCATGATTTCTCTTTTGTCAGTCCTTGATGGACTTGAGCGCACAGGTAAAGAATCAGATAATTATGTTCAACATTCAGTTAAATTACAGTTACATCACCTATTTTGACACAGCTTTCCCTGGTGGTCTGAATCAACACACCTGGGTTTTGCTCCATTAACGCGTTAACTCTGCATTACTGTCTCCTGTATTCTCTCCTTTCAATAACAAACCAATTTTCTCCTCCCGCTAAGCCTGATTTGAATTCCCTTCCCATGTGGCAGTGATTTCTCTATATCTCATGCAACATCTTCCTGCTGCTTCCTTTGGTGTGTCAAGAAATGACCCACAGCCACTTCACCTCCGTGATACTGAGTTGTGGTATGACTCTCTGTTCACAACAGGAAATAGAATCTTACTCTTCATTTGTAAAATATGCTGTTTGCTCTGTTTTCTCAAAAACTGAAAGGTCACAAATTTTCTGTACATGATTTGGTTTATTTTGGCAGTTTCTCCATCACTGTTACCTTCCTGTATTTATGTGTTCATGTCTCAAGTATTAACTAATCAATGCTGTTTATACTTTGTTCTTCATTTTTCACTGTGCTTCCATCTTCCAAGCGATGCACATGTGTGCGCTGCTTCTCTGCTGCCTTTCTGGGATTGCCCAGGGGGTTTATGGAAGGGATTCCTGCCAGCTGATGGTAAAATCTATTCCAGACAGTGTTTATCAGGCAGGAGATGTAGTGATCGGAGGCCTGTTCCTGTTCATGTGAAGGCACCTCAGCCTGACTGGGAATATCGAAGGGAAAAAGTTAATGCTTCATGTGAAATGTAGGATTTTCTTTATTGGAAACACACACTCTGTCTCCACACGTCACTGTTTCTGATGGTCGTCTTGTCATTTTCCTGTGTGCAGTTTTAACCAGCGAGCTTATCGCTGGCTTCAGGCTATGATCTTTGCAGTGGAGGAAATTAACAATAACACCGACTTCCTACCCAACTTCAGGCTTGGGTACCTTGCAGCTGATACTTGCTTAGCAGAGAGCACCACACTGTCAGCAGCCATGGCTATGGTAACTGGACAGGAAGTTTATCTGGCAAACTCACAATGTGGATCTGTGCCTGCAGTGCCAGTTATTGTCGGTGATTCACGCACTTCAGCCTCCGTTATTGTGGCAAACACCCTTGGGGTGTTTGATATACCCATGGTGAGGATAATTGATGCACTGTAAACACAGCAATTATTCCATGCTCGTTAGTTTTGCTCAAAAATACTGAATTACACAACCGTATGTCATTTTTGTCTTCTGAATTTATCTTTGGGTTGTGCAGTGTTACTTTGCCGCCTCACAGGACGCACCTCATGGATTCAATCCCCAATTGCTTAAACTTCAGCTGTGTTAAGTTGTCAAATTGTCTCTGAGTTAGTGAAGAGTTTCTCTCGCTGCTCATATCTATGAAAACCTCCTATTTAAAAAAGCCTTTGACAGATGCACCTGCTTAACAAAATTATGCAGATTTTTTCATCATTTTAATAATAACTGAATTATCACTTCAGTATAGATGGGTCAATTGCAAAGGTTTTCAGGGTGACTGATATAATTCAATGAATGTGTCTATTTGTAGTCTTTATCCTTGTTGTCACTGGCTGTCATTGTGTATCTCATGCCTTATAATAAGCGTTTGTTCCTCACAGGTAAGCTACTTTGCCTCCTGTGGGTGTTTGAGTGATAAGAGGAGGTATCCACTGTTTTTCCAAGACAAATGACCAGCGATGCTGCAGAAGCGAGGGCGATGGCTGAGCTGTTGCGCTTGATGGGGTGGACGTGGGTGGGACTGGTGTCTGCAGATGATGATTTTGGCAGGTTTGGGATTCAGATGTTAATGGACGCACTCAGGGGAACTGATGTGTGTGTTGCCTACTACGAAATAATTCCAAAGGTGACAAAATGCTTTAATTTGATTATGACTAGATACCAGTCACGTTCTCTTCACTTCTCTTACATGCCTTAATGGTCAGTTTCTCTTAAACTATGTTCTATTTATTTATTTATTTTTGTATCTTAAGGACTATCCAAAGATTACAATGCAACGGATTGTTAAAAGCATCCAGAAATCCACTGCCAAGGTTGTGGTAACATTTCTCATTGTTCCAGATGCAAAGGTATTTTAATTATCATAATATTCACATTAAGGTGCTTGTGTAGCTGGAAGAAGACTTTGCTTGTGCTTTAGGAAAAACTGAGTTCCCACAACAATTGAAGCAAAACTACCAGCTCAGGTAGCCTTAATTTTGAGCCTGGTTTTAATTGACTAACCAGTGAAAAATTAGTTGTTGGTTTTACTGCACTGATTATAAATGTCTCGAAACTGCATTGGTACCTCAAGCAACATCACTCTGCTGGTATTGGTCATTTAAATTAAAAGAGGAGACCAAATTATTGAGTAAATACACAAAAATACTGTAATCATGCTGCACAGATCAGATTTTGTAAGAACAGACTTTGGTTAACTACCCCAGTGAAGTGATTCCACATTTATTCTCCTCCTGTCATAGTTATTTTTTAAGTCAATCTCTGTTCTCCCATCATTTCCCAGGCAATGAATAGCATTATATTTTCACGTCATCCGATGGATGGAGTGGCCACAAACTAGCCACAAGCAGCACAAACTCAACTTATGAGCTGAGCCTCAATTCGGGGGGTTCATCCTTTAAATAACAGGGTCTTCACAGACATGTTTCTTTTGCATACAGACTAGACTGTGGAACCGAATTGAGGCAGTCTGATCCACAGACAATTTCCCATTTATGTCACCAGATGTTCCCAGTTAGATTCCGGCCTGTCGGAGACTTTGTTGCCAGGTGGTTGCCGATCAAAATTACGCAGTATAAGTCTGCTGCTTTCGAAGAAGCCTTCAAAATAGGCTTCTTTGCAATTGTGTTATACATTTAATCTCCAAATGCAGCCTTCAAATGATGGCTGCATTTCAAAATAAATCATGTACATATGTACGTTATGGTAATATCCTGAGCTGAGGGTGTGGCGGAAATTTCACTGGTCATACATCCAGGATAGATCCAGGCCACATCTAATGCTTGCTTAGATCAGCAGCTACAGCTAAAAATGTATGCCAGGCCAATTGGCCCAACAGTAGCTACACCATAAATTTAAACATATATTATGGATGCAGCCCCTCAGTGATACAATGTTTTTGTTCATCTTTCTGTCAGGCTTTGTTTGATGAAGTGGTTGAACAGAATGTAACAGATAAACAGTGGATTGGTAATGATGCTTGGGCTACATACAGCAGCATCGCAGTCCCTCGTAACCTTCCGTCACTGGCTGGAACAATCGGATTTGCCCTGCGGAGAGCTGATATCCCTGGACTGGGACCCTTTCTGACTCGCCTTAATCCCAGCCTGAGTTCATCTGACCCTTTCCTGAAGGAGCTCTGGGAAACACTGTTTGGATGCTCCCTTGGTGCTGGACTGGGAAGGAAACTGTGTTCAGGCTCAGAGGCCATAGGTGAACAACAAACATTCACAAACCTTTTGAATATTTTAACATGAATGTGTCTTTTTGCCTGACATGTTTATTGTAATGAGTGACTTGTAGGAATTGGGCAGAGTGTGTATGCAGATGTTTCCCAGCTAAGGACCACCTATAATGTCTACAAGGCTGTGTACGCCATCGCTCACGCCATAAAAGAAATGCTGGCCTGTGAACCTGGAAAAGGTCCCTTCTTGGAAGGCCAGTGTCCTGATGTCCACAAACTGCAGCCTGTGCAGGTAAATTAAATTCTGCAAATGTTATGGCTGATGTTATATATGTTATAATTTTTAGAAGACGCGTGAACCAGCTTCACTCTTTCTCAGATAGCCCACTACCTGCGACACGTCAACTTCACAACACCTTTGAAGGAATGGATCAACTTTGACCAGAACGGAGACCCACCTGCCTCATACGATATCATCAACTGGCACGTGACAGCCCAGGGTGTAGGGGAGTTTGTCACTGTTGGACAATTTATGTCCTCTCAAGTGTCAGGTGGCCAGTTTTACCTTGACATGGACCGAGTGGTGTGGGGAGGAGGCAGCAAACACAGGGTGTCAATTTTTGCAGATTATTTTAAATTCATTTCTTGGCCTCTGAATTCAGAATTTGACTATAATTTAATAGATGTGCATTACTTGATCCTAGATCCCTGTGTCTGTGTGTAGCAGTCCTTGTCCTCCTGGTACAAGGAAAGCTGTGCAGAAAGGGAGGCCTGTGTGCTGCTTTGACTGCCTGCCTTGTGCTGATGGAGAAATTAGCAACAAAACAGGTACTTTGGGGTGTCACTTTTTTTTTGATAAATATATATCAATATTACAAATAAATAACTGTTAAATATGTATTATTTATTATTAAAAAATTAGTAACCACCTCTCATTCTAGGCCCATAGAGTAGTAGGCATGTGTAAAGTCTCAGTAAAGTCCGTTTGCTTGATATTCACTTCAGGTAACAGCTACTGTCAGTCTATATTATATCTCAAAACCTATTATTCTTTTTACAGAAAAATTGTATGGGAAGGGAAAGGCTATTTTATGGAGGAATTGAGGCCTAATATGAAGGGTTTTAAAAACAAATCTGCATATTTGTTTAGGATTTCTGCCTTTGGAAAATTACTAGGGCCCATGAGAAAAGCACAGACCGATTACATATAAAATAATAATAGTAATACTGGAAAAAATAATATTTAAAGGCTCAAATCTCCATTGGTGTTTGTTTATGTCTGTTTCTTATCTCTGTTTCAAAAATTTTCCTGGTTTTTACAACCTTGATTCCAATGATGTTGAAACCCTATTTTCAGACCTTAGTGAGTAAATTTTGGGTTATGTATTTTTATTGGGGCTCTGCGAAAATAGTTTAGTTTTATGTACAAATTTTATTAGATATTGTTTACCTATAATGGACCTCTTTTTTAACTCATTTTGGCTTCATTGGCTTTCTGCTATGAATGGCTTGTGGAGCCTGTGGGTGGGCAACTTTGTATGTAATATGAGAGCAGTTAGACACAACTGTGTATATAAGGACAAATGTTAAAATATCTACTAGTTCTGTCTCTCTCTTTCTCTCTCTCTGTTATTATTTTATCTACTGTTCATATATTACAATATTCAAACTACAAATATATTCAAAGATTATAGATCAAGAAGCCTGAGGAAGCCTACACAACAATTAACACACATAAATACTGTGTGACAACATATGCTTGACCAAGAACAGGCTTGTCCAACAATTATTTGGAGTCTTTATTTTATATATTGACTAATCGGAAGTGAAAAAGAAATATTGAATATATTGAAATTTTTTGACATTTTTTTTATCTATTTCGAAGTTAGTGTCCTATGTATTTATTCTATTTATCTCTAATATTAAAATTGAGGTTAAATTTGTCCAAAACATTTTTCTTTGTGCTACAAATGAGAATGCACCTCTAATAAACTGGTTTTGTGCCTCTGATTAAATTAATGGCTTTGAAAAGTGATTTAAAGTTTGATTTAAAATTTTGATTTGTTTGCTAGATTTAGGGGAAATCAAATGGTAAAATAAAGGAGTAAAGACATTTATTAGAACTTGTTGTTTCTAAACAGGTTCGCTGGAGTGTATTCGGTGTCCTGAGCGGTTCTGGTCCAACTCAAACCACACAGTCTGCATTCCCCAGCAGGTGGATTTCCTTTCTTACAGTGACACTATGGGAATCGTCCTTTCCACTGTCTCAGCTGTTGGAGCAGCACTGACAGCTGCCACATTTGCCACCTTCCTTCAATACCGTCACACACCTTTGGTAAAGGGAAGCGTCATCTCACATGACATAACATAATATAATATGGACACAGCACACAGCACTTTATTTGTGTGTTCTTACTTCTGACTCCCTTAGGTACGAGCCAACAACTCAGAGGTGAGCTTCATGCTCCTGGTGTCGCTCAAATTGTGCTTCCTGTGTGCGTTGGCTTTCATTGGACAGCCAGCAGCTTGGTCCTGTATGCTGAGACACTCACTGTTTGGCATCAGCTTTGTGTTGTGTATCTCCTGCCTGCTAAGCCGCACTGTGGTGGTTCTGGTGGCCTTTCGGTCCACGCTGCCAGGGAGAACCTGATGCGTTATGTTGGGCCTGCTCAGCAGAGGTTGGGCATCTCCATCTGCACCCTGGTACAGGTGGTTCAGCTTCTATCATTGTAGTACTTTCATGTATGGGGGGATTCATGTGCTGTGTATTCTAAACATACTGCCATATCCATTTCATGAACCGACCTCAACGGTGCAGGTGCTAATCTGTGCGCTGTGGCTGAGCCTGGCTCCTCCTCAGCCTGCAGAACGAGACACCGTGGACAGCTGGGGACCCAAAATCATTCTTGAATGTTCTACAGGCTCCGTGGTGGGATTCCCGCTAGTCCTGGGCTACATTGGCCTGTTGGCCTGTCTCTGCCTCCTCCTGGCCTTCCTAGCAAGAAAACTCCCTGATAACTTTAATGAAGCCAAACTGATCACCTTCAGCATGCTGATCTTCTGTGCCGTCTGGGTGGCCTTTGTGCCGGCTTACATTAGCTCTCCTGGGAAGTACACTGTGGCAGTGGAGATTTTTGCCATTCTGGCCTCGAGTTATGGACTTCTGTTTTGTATCTTTGCCCCAAAGTGTTTTATTATTCTTCTGCGCCCTCTGAAAAATACTAAAAAACACCTGATGGCCAGATAGGTCAATGAACTAAGCCGTTATATATTAACAACAATTTGCTTTGGTATCGACTTGAAAAGTACGATGTCTATAATCACAGACACGTGCAAGAAAATTCATTAATTGGAAGTAAATAAATAAAATGTATCAATATGTGGTTCTTGTTACAAAGTTGATACAAATGTCATTTAATTTGAGATATTGTCACTGCGTGTTACTCTTGGTGCGCTCATGTAGAGAAGAAACTGCACTAAAACAAAAATGGTTCTGGTGAATGTGTTGCAGAAGAAATAAAACTCTGCATAAATATGTCTGCAGGAAAATAAACATTTCATTCCATTATAAGCTCATGAGATTTAAAAGTGTGATTTGAACCCAATAGTCCATCGTAGATATTCAGTCAACAGACAATACATGTGTGAGTTTTTGTGTTGCGTAATCTGAGAATTGTTCGCTCTCATACATTTTATGCATGGTGAGAAATTCTGTGTTGCTGTCTCTCGACTGCATTCTGTCAACACATTTCTTATCTGTACTCCCATTGCAGATCACCCAAACATGAATCTGGCAATTAGATTAGCATAGTGACTCATACCATTTGAAAATAAAGCCATCATAACTACAGCTACTTCAATTTCAGGGGATTCTTGAGACCTTCTAATCTTTCCCTGCCCTGTATAATCAAACCAACCACAGGGCCCCAAGTGAGTTGTGGTATTATCACGGGGCCATTTCACAGGTTCTGCTATATTTTCTTTGGTGCTGGTTCTCATTATATAACAGGTGAAAGAAAGTTGGATTTAAAGCTACATGACAAGAGTTGCCATTATATGGAAAAGATTCAGTTTACTGAAAAGAGTATAAACTTTGTTGTTATTGAAACATTTACAAAGAAATTGAAAAATCAGTGCCTTTACTATCCAAACTAGAAAAAAACATTAAACAGGCTTTTTATGAATGTATGAAAAAGCTATCAGTACATAAAGGTAAAACATGCTAAAATCCACACAGACTTGTAAATGTAATATTACTGCAATCCCTCAGGGATCCAGTCTTGGGGAAAGACAAATATTCAATAAACTGTGTCATGCAAAGTCACCGATATGTACACATATCATCTCCTTTAAAACCTTGATTCAAAGATTTTTTATTTATTTATTTATTTTTGGCTTATCATCTATAATAAGTTTCTGTGATGGGAAAATAAAGTGTGATCAAATTTTAATACTTATGTTTTATCTAGTTAATGTTAGAAATAGTCTGGTAATGTTACTTATTGCACTCCTGAAAGATTTTTTAAAGGGCTTAATAAACTTTGTCTCGTATACATGTTTTGTCCTGATGAGTGTTAACTAACCTTGGAGCAATTCTGCAAGACCCAGAGTCATGCCAACTCGTGTGTTGGGAGCAATAGCCTGAGGATGGATGGAGAATGTTATATAAAGGGATATAAAACAAATGTGTGACGTGTGAAACTTTTACAACTGCACTGGACAGAGACATGAAACTCTGCTGATGTGGACTATTAAGACCATAAGCAACATTAACATTATGGTATTTTTTATGAACTTTCCCTAATGAGGGATGGCTTAAATATGCAGGAGTAAATTTCACTGTAACATGTATGTGCAAATGTATATGTTATCAATGTGATGAACATAAAGGTTCTTCTTCTTAAAGCCTAATACCTGCTTAAATCCTCCCTCAGTTTACATGCCAGCTTCTTATTCCTGAACGAAAACTTTTGGATTACTTTTCCAACCTTTAGCTACAGTGAACTAAACTCTCGTCTGTTCCTGATGGGACATTTCTTTTTTCATGAAAGGAAAACATCTGGTTAGCCTTTGCGTCATAAAATACTGACTGATGACAACATTGAGTAAATTGTTGTATGAAAGCACAAATCGTGTCCTTATTATGTCTTTTAGTTTCTCTAACATTTCCTTCAGTCTATAAGCAAGTTATCTCATTGGTATACATATCTTTTGTCAGCATTTCACTGACTGGATTTCTGTGACTTCTAGACTTTCACACTGTGTCCCGCTTTGAATGTATTTTACAAAGATTTGGCACATTTTTACTTTTCATTAGTAGTGTTACAAAGAAAAAAGTATCTTGTCATTCAAATTAAAAATTATTACTTAACTTTCAAATGGAGAAAATATATTTGACTTTCGTTGACTAAAGTATTGTGGTGGTCTGAAGCAGGACTCTTGCAATGAAGTAGAGACAAACTGTGCAACAGGAGGAGAAATCAATCTGCTGATCCTAAAGCCATGAGAATTTTTAATGCAGCAAAGACAAATAACAGATAGAAATGAAACAAAGCAGGATTAAGTTTGGAAAAAAAATGTATTACAGTGTCAATAAAACGCTTCTGTCCATCTGACCTTCCCAGCACCACTTTGTTTTCCCTGATGGATTTCAGAGGTACAATGTTGCTCTCTCTTGTAAATTATTCCTCTGCCTTGGGAGGAACAATAGATCAATCAGCGGGTAATCAATGTTAGCCTGCAAGCAGCTGCAGTATGGAGAGCTAAAAATGTACGGTGCTTCAGCCCAGCATGATGTTTATATGTAAAGATCCTTCACATTTCTGGTGTTGACAAAGCCCAAGAGGAGGTTTTTAGGTGATTCAAAAAAAAGTATATTGTCTTAGGATTGAAGGTGACTAAACGTTAATGGCTTTAAGACATTAGTAAAAGTTTCTGGTGATAACAAAGGTGTGTGAGCAGGGTTGTGTATTGATGGAACAATGACAGGCAGCATTGACAGCACAATACCACCATCTGGTGGATATATTCAAGTACATTAAGTCTCCATCACCACTTGCATCCATTTTCCCCCTGTAATGTCCAAACTCTGAATGGTACTTTAATTCATCTGGAGAATAGCACAAAAAAAAAAGTGTTAAATGTGCTTTGAATGACCACAATGCCCTAAAATTTGTCTGTGACAACTTTGGACATCAGGTGTTTCCTAGTGTTTTTTTCTGGCCTTAGAAGGATTATGTAGCACTTTGGTGCAAAGATGCAGCCCAACAATCCATAACTGGAGGCCAAGATAGCAAACACCTCTGTGACGATGGAATACTTCCCTGGAGAGGTAAGGTAGGCGGGCACAAAGGCTGCCCACACAGCACAAAAAATTAGCATGCTGAATGTGATGAGTCTTGCCTCGTTGAAGTTGCCCGGGAGCTTCCTTGCCAGGAAGGCCAAGACAAGGCAGAGACAGGCCAGCAGCCCAATGTAGCCCAGGACAAGAGCAAATGCTATGGGTGAACCTTCGTCACACAAGAGAATGATGATAGCGCTCTCATGCGGCATCAGTTGATGTGGAGTAGGGGGAGCGACAACCAGCCACACTGTACAGATAATTACCTGCATAAAAAGAAACATAGCTTTTTAAATACATTAATAAATGTGCCCTTAGCAAGTCATTGGAAACTTTTGAAAAAAAAATCTCACTTGAACAAGTGTACAAATGGTAATGATTGTCTTCTGTTGTCCAGGACCAAACCACTTCATGACATTACGTCCAGGAAGTGTAGACTTAAAGGCCATTAACACAACCATAGTTTTTCCCAGAACACAGGAGATACAGAGGACGAAGGTGATGCCGAATGCTGTGTGTCGCAGCATGCAGGACCAGTCAGAGGGTCGGCCGATAAAGGTCAGAGAGCACAGGAAACACAGAGTCAAGGAGAAGAGCAGCAGGAAGCTCAGCTCAGAGTTGTTGGCCTTGACAATAGGGGAGGTTCTGTGACAGGAGAATATGAAAACCACAACACAGGTGCAGATGGAGCCAATGAGGGAAATAGTCATCAGGGTGATGCCCATGGTGTCATCGAAGGAAAGGAACTCCACCTGTTTTGAGATACAGACTGTCCTGTCAGCATTGGACCAGAACTCTGGCAGGCAGCGCACACACTCTACGGCATCTAAAAGACAGACAGGAAAGCTTTAGTCGATATACTTCTAAAACTGGGCTGTCAGATCACATTCTAAAATATACATGAATGAGCTGACTTTCCTCACCAGTCTGATTGCTAATCTCCCCAGCTGTACAAACCACACAATCATGGCAGCAGACAGGGAAATTAGGTCTGATTGCCTTCCTGGTACCTGGGGGACAAATGCTGCTGCATAGCGACATGGGAACCTAAGAAAAAAGCAAACACATACTACACAAATAGCCACACAATAAAAATATATATACGGCACACAATATGTGTTTAACAAAACATAGTTTTGAGATCCGTACTTTGGTTTGGTTGCCGTTCCACACAACATTCTGTTCCTGGATCTGGAGTTTCGACTTTGCAGCCGTGGCCGTCTCATCAAATTTGCCAACAGTGACAAAATCCAATTCACCATTTTTCAGCTGCCAGTTAATCAGGTCGTACACGGCTGCAGGGTCACCGTTCTTATCGAACTTGATTTCATCCCCAAATGAGTTCAAATAGTCCACTTGCTTTATGTATTGAAGTAACTAAGGGAGGAAAACATGCCTGATGTTCTTTTTGTATTACAGATAATAAATAAAGTTTTACGTTATTACAGGTCTGGTGATGGAGACTGATTAAATGAACGTGGGGGACTGTACCTGCCATGGCTGTGTGCTGTCTGCGTCAGGACAGGCCTGTAGTGAAAATGGGCCTTTTTCGTCCACACAGCTTCTCATTGCCTTGAGTGCATGGGCGATCGCATACACTGCTTTGTAGACGTTGTAGGAAATCCTTAGCTGTGACACATCTGAATAGATATTTGTCAAATTACTCAAATTCTCTGCTCCAGAACACAGAGGTTTACTTCCAACGTTACGATTTTGACCTTCAGCCTTCAAATGAAGACTGCATTGAAACACCTCTTCCCAAAATAGTAACAGGAAAGGATCTTCCAGGGCATCTGGGCTCAAGGGATGCAAGCGCAGGAGAAAGTCTTTCAATCCAGGGATGTGTGCTCTCTGAATGGCAAATCCCATAGAACCCTGGAGGATGTGGTGGTACTTTTTAGGGGTGGAGAGGATAGCTGCTGTGCTCCAAGCTTCACTGGCTAGCCACTGTATCCCAGTAAGCCCATCTCTAAGTTCAAAATATATTTAAATGACATTTTGCAATGAGAAACATCAGAAATTTCAATTCTTAAATCCGTATAAGATGAAAGATCAGCAAAGTCTGAACTTATCATGGTATAATTGCTATAGTGTCATGGGAGACGATGAACAGCTGAAGGTGTCATGCCTGAGCGCTTCATCAAACAGTGCTGCTGCATCTTGTTCCACAGCAAACACTAAAATCACCCGAGCCCCAGAGGAGCGGATCTTGGAAATAACCGATGAAATGACAGCCTGTGCCCGGTTCTTAGGAATGATCTCGTGGAGGGCAACACAAGCACCAAACTTTATGATCTACAATAAAAGAAAATAAAATCACTCATTTACTTGTATCTGCTATGCTGTAAAAAGTTAGACACTGAACATTTATTGTGATTAAGTGACCCACCTCATTAGCGAAGATATTTGCCCCACCACGACCGTAGGCATCATCCCCCGCGATCACACCCACCCAAGTCCAGCCGAAATGCTTGACAAGTTGTACCAGTGCATTTGCCTAGAGACAGACAGAGAAACAGGAAAAAGAAGAGCGGTAGGCAGTTTTATATCATTTCAGAAAAAGAAACAAGTTAAATTAAGGTTTAAGCATTCTAACCTGGAAGAAGTCACTGGGCATGGTCCTCAAAAATGCAGGAAACTCCAGTTTGTCACTGAGACAGGCACAGCTGGAGAAATAACTAACCTGACAGGAAGACAACACATGAGGAAGTTTAAGAAATTCAGTGTGCAAAATAAAACTTATTTTAAGTCAGTTGTCTAGTCTAAACATTTTTTTGCTTTACTTAATTTGCTTCTCATGGAAATGTGCATTGTGATAATACAACTTCCCGGGGCCTTTGCTATGTTAAATTTTAACCGGCTGCAGCTGAAACCAGGTAACATCGTCTGGAGATTTGTCAGTTGCTCAGTGCACAGCTGTCATAAAGCGATGACAGACTTACCTGTGGCACATAGAAGACTCCCAGGAAACGGGCCACTACGAGGGACTGAGTAGAGCCTCCGTCTCCTATAACAGCTGGTACTGCCCCAGTGCAGGTGCTTTTACCTTGTGTCTCTCCCTCGTCCCCTGAACCCTTCTCATTTCCCATCAACTCCACTGCAGCCTTTAGAGCCTGATGGGGTGTGCTGCATGAATCATAAATCTTATAGCCCAGCGTGACATTGGGAAGGAGTTTGCCATCTCTGTTGATCTCTTCGATGGCAAATATCATAGTCTGCATCCAACGGAATGTCCGAAAGTTAAATCTGGAAAAAGAGAGATTATATCGTGAGGAAAAGTTTGAGGCAGTTTTAATATTTGCAACAAAATTGGAACTGTGGACACAAAATCAATCAAATTTATTCATAGTCTGTCATATTTTGGGCATGAGTTGCCAGGTGCTTTTGTAGTTTAGTGTTTACCTGGTGCACTGTGTGGGAGGAGGCTTAGACATAAAGGAAAGACTTTGCTCCACAACCATGTCATGAAGGGAGAAAAGTCCCCCTAAGGTAATGTTCCCTTTTTTCTCCAGCACAGGCAGGAACCCTGATCCTGGGATTATTTTACATTGTTGGCTTTGGTCTTGTTGACAGCTGTAAGGAAATGTCCCGCACCACAAAAGACCCCAAAGCATGAACTCAGTTCTACTCCATGAAGGCCTGTGTTCTCCTTTTCCCCTCCAAAAATAATTCATCCTCTCTCTAAGCTACACCAAATATATGTCTATACCAGTTGAAATAATAGGTGATTGGATAGTCCACAAAAAAAGCAAAAAATGAACCATTCAACCATCCTGAAGACATTTAAAATAAAGCAACTTCTCAGTGGTGAGTAAAAAACATGAGCTGATGCACAGAAAATGATACAGTAAAAGTATCTGCAGGATATTAAAAAGGGAAAGTAGTACGTTATCTTTAAGTCAGACTCAGAGGTACAGTACAAAAGCATCTCATCAACCTCAGCTCATTTCTCTACTTTCCTCACACTTTCAGAGCGCTGCATCCTCATGGCATTAACACAGCACAGACAGGCTTAATGTCAAGTGAGACATGCTGCTATGTAGACTATATATTCCCCTAACCCTTCTATTACAACCTCCAGATTGACCTAATTTCCCCAGAGCTTGTGATCAATGGAAAAAGAACCCTCAGATTCACAGTAGGTAACTACAATAACAAGGACCTGAAATGAACACTTGACTATAATTGATAAGGACACATATGACAGTTTGTCACCAGGGGCTGATAAACTAAGTTTAGCTTTCAGGCACATTTGAAAAAACAAGTGGAAAACAGAGAGACAGAGAGAGACAGCACAAAGAAAGCATGTACGATTTGCACACTTTATAAAACAAATATATTTAATGTGCTTTAGAAGTGAGTTTATTGATTACATGCTAGACAGTATTGATGTCAGAATTCTTTCAAAATCATAATCCAGATATTTTTCGTTCTAATTTTAATTTAAGGACGCTTTCAATAATTTGGAACATGCTTCTTTTGGTTCTAGTTTGGGTAGTACATGTAATTAAGGACCATTAAACTTTCCCATTGACTTCCCTATGTCAAAATATTTCTACTTCTATCTGAAAAAATGCCTCCAGATGACATCACTTGGAGGAACCTTCAGTTCACACATCATCTTGTTGCTCACACTGTGGAGGTTGTAATTAGGTCAACCTGCTTTTCCAGAGCTCCTCCAGATGACATCATCTGAACTCCTAATGATGAAAAACTCCTCCGGGTGATGTCATCTAGATAAGACATATTTTTCATGTAGGAAGGTCAGAGGGAGGTTTAAAAGCATTAATGGACACCCTAAACAAAGCCAGAGAGAGCAAGCTGAAAAATGGTGAAGTCGCCCTTTAATACTTTTCTGCTATTCTTACAGAAAATATCCTTACAGAATAAAGTGTGATAAATGATTCATTAGGGTGTTGTGCACGTCATTATCAGCTCAGAGCCTGCAGGCTACAAAACAAAGCGCCACAGAATGGGGAGCAAAGAGAATATTACCTGCTGTATGTTGGTCTGCCTCGGGTCATATAAGGTTCTTTATTCATTTAATATGTCCCTGTGTGACTCTCAGAAGAGGGAGGAAAAAGGTGTCTTATGACAGAAAGCTCCGTCCTATACGCAACGTGTCTTGTAAATAAACATTTAACTAGGTCTTAGACTCGAAGGATCCTGTGCCCTCGGGGGAATGTTTCACTTCGGTTGTGATTTGAAGTGAACAGTAATGACACTGTAACAGGGTTTTCCTCATAGGAATATTCAGCTCAAGATAATTGAAGCTCCGGAGTATTGGGTGTCACAATGAATTCCCCCGAAGGCCTAGAATGTGCAGACAAAGTGGCAAAATAACAAAAAGCCAGTCAGCTGGAACGGCGATCCCAGCAAAGAGACACAAACAGCTAGGACGAGTCAAAAACAGTGAAGCTGTGAGATGAGTAGGTGAAATTACGGCACAGAGGTTAATTCGCTGTAGAGACAGACAACGGCTGGGACAATGGAGACAAACTTAAAAATAGGATAAGAGGAAAAATTGTAAAATAGATATTTTTATTTTGCTGATCTTTTTAATTTGCTGCTTTTGTGTAAGTTTGTGAATTTATGTCACTTTGTTTCCTCATTTTTAAATGGCATTTCATGTTCATTTTCCATGTACTTAAACCATTTATCCTCCACGATCGCCTCTAACCCATTCTCCTATAGAGTGGAACTTGTTTCGAGGGACTGTTGGGGTCAGTGTCCAAATCCCAGTTCTAAAAAAGTAAAGATAATTTTAACTGCATGCCCCCTCTATAATGTTAGCACACCAACTGATGGATAAACTATGACGTTTCAATGTCATCATTTTAATGTCTGACAAGCATCTATCTCTCTGTCCACAAAATGTGATGTTCACATCTTCCAGCAACTTCCCACCTTTGTGAAGTCGCCCCACCTTTTGGCTTAGTATGTAAAGTCTGACCGGTGATAAATTAGTGGACTCCCCATTTTAGTCTGTGCAACATGTTACACAAAAACAGGGCGATTATTATTAGATTGTTAATGAGTAGTTCTTAAAAATAAAAAAATCAAGAATTACACTCACAAAAAAAGCTGAATAAACCACTTTCCGAAATCACTCTATACTTTGTAACCAGCCACAACAACTTCTTAGATTTCCAAGTAACATAACTTAATGTTCATTTTCATGCCTTCACAGTAGATGTTAGATGGTCTCTGATGGTTTTCTACAGAAAACAGAGGTTAGTAATATCACCTCTGATTGTCCTGAGCATTTTAATAATTCATTTTTTTCCTCTTTTCCTTACATTGTAGGACGTATAGTGAAGGGAGAGGTGTTGTTGTGATGTTAGACTGAATCTTTTGCAGCTTGTCTAAATTGGAAAGAATTTAGACAGTGAACAAAAAATGTGGAACTGTGTTTAGCAGCTAAATGTCACTGAAACAGAAGCAATAGAACTGCTGCTTTTTTCACTGCTAAGACCAAATACATTTTATTAGTCGCATCCAAATCATGTTCAGTAGAACAATAATAATCCCAATCTGTAAACATATTAAAATAAATAAAGATTTTATTCACAAAAAAAAACTGTACAATGTGCTTAGAAAAGACAAAGACATAAGACATAATAAATCCAAAAAACATCAGGAAAAAATAAATCACAAAGACATTTAAAACAACATATGTTCTATAATACTGTTCATTTGAATACGTTTCTAGCTAAAAGCGTTTTAATATCCTGCAGATACCTTTACTGTATAATTTTCTGTGCATTAGCTCATGTTTTTTACTCACCACTGAGAAGTTGCTTTATTTTAAATGTCTTCAGGATGGTTGAATGGTTCATTTTTTGCTTTTTTGTGTGGACTATCCAATCACCTATTATTTCAACTGGTATAGACATACATTTGGTATACAGGCCTTCCTAAATAAGTGAGGTCCACATTCTCAACTCAGTCGGAAACTGTAACGAGTTTAAGGCGGCATCCATCCATTGTCTGTAACCACTTATCCAGTTCAGGATCAGTGGAGGCTAATGCCTATCCTATGGACAGGTCTCCAGTCTATCCCAGGGACAGTTTCAGGGGCCATGAGAACTAAATACAGCTTTTTTGTAGACTTTAGTCCTGGACCTAGGAACAGTTAACATGGGAGAGTCAGCAGAAAGCGTAGATTTGAAATGAGCTGTGCTCAGTGATGTGGTGATGTAAAACTAACAGGCAGCCAGTGGAGAGGGTTTTAGTTTTGATCAAGATCCTGTGATAACCACCTGAGCATGTTTGGTCAGATTCTTCTGAAAGAGGAATTACAATAGTCAAGTATGCTATTAACAAATGCACAAATTGTTTTTTTATATAGTTGTCCTTTGAGACAAATGGCTTTACCTTAATGTTGATAAATAGCTATTCAAGGCATTTTAAATATGTGCTCAAATTAAAAATTTCTGTCAACCCTTGTCAGTTGTTTCTTAGTTACTGACAAATTGACAAGAGAGTGAGCTCTGAGATGGGAAACAAGATTCTCTATTTTGAGTTTTATCCTTTTTTTTCCTCATCCAGTTATCGATTTCTGAAATGGAATTTAAAAGTTTGTCAACAGGGTTCGAATGGCAGGTAATGCAGAAATATGGAGTTTCTTATTCATTTGGTCAGAAGAGCAGCACCTATTGTCATGAGAATATAAAACTTTTACTCATATAACTTTTATTCAGCTGCATCTTTTTACATGTTGCTGCATGACTTAATGAAATATATGGGCCATTTACACGCTGTTTCTTCCTCGTTTTTAATTTGTATTTTTAACACAGATGCAATTTACCTAATTGTTACCACGCCAATACTTACTGCACCTGACTTGTCCCTCATTAAAAATACAATAACAATGAATTTACCGCTGTTTAACTGACAATGTTTTAAGTGTGAAGTAATGACATAAAGACATCATCACTTGTTCACGATGGACAACATGAACAAGAATGAATCCTGATGTATATTGTACGTTAGATCATAATGACTTATGCCTCATTAAGCAACGTCTAATTATGTAATTTGTTCCATTAATGTACAGTAAAGAGTTCATTATTTTTTCATAATTTTCAAAAGTGGGTTTGGCTGCCAAGTTTGATTAGTGCACATGTAATTTGGAAATATGGACTGCTGAGTCTGTTTTGAGCTATCTTCCTGTTTTTTTTAAATTTGATCTCTTTTTTTGTGAAGCACCTTGTCACTTCTGATCGAGAGAGATGCTTTGAAAGTAAACTTACAACACATTCTCATCCTGCAGCGTCAGATAATACACTTCCTAAGGCGTCAAGTTGTACATCCTCTGGCGTCCGATATTTGGACGCTCCAGGAAAATCACCTTTTCACGGTATGTGACGGAAAGTCCTGTGTCTTTTTCTACTATACCACCTCCCTATGAGACATTTTAACTTTATATTCATGGTCATATTATAAGCTGTCAAACACTGAAGCATCAGGACTTCCATTGACACACGCTGAGAGCTCAGGACTTGGAACAGGTCCTAAGTGTCTCCATGTGACGCCTGAAGGACATACGCTCAGGAATGAAAACAATCAGAAACTTACTGTAAAATACTATCAGGTAGGTTGTTTGACATCCCACATCAACATAATACATGGGACAATGTGTAGTAGCTCTTGTGTATATAGAACAGTCATTTGGAGCATGGGTGGGTCAACAAAGCGGATCAATTTACCACAGGACTCCGGCAGTTAAACCCAGAGTGAAAAAATCATTTCACTTATTTTTAACAAGTTATGTGACAAATCAGTAAATTAAAGCAAAACCATAAGTGTCTTTATTTACTACCTACTGTAACCCTATCCAAAAGCACTGCAATTCCAAAAGACGCCTCTGGATGTGGGGCACTGTCCCCACAAACAGTTCTGTGTGTCATATGAGAGGGTTGAAACAAACCTAGGCCTAGGTCACCTTAGGTTGATAAACAGTATTAGTATTGCAGTTTCTTTTAAGACCAATTTTATGTGCATTTTCATATTTTATTACTTCTCATCCACTCAAACCATATAAAGGAAATACAGAGAAAATACCTCCCAACCAAACCTGTTACTAAAAACAAAAGAACACATAACCCATCAAAACGAAGCACATCAACAGAACAATTACAATGCAAAGTAACAAAGCCTACTGTCTAGCAGGCTGTCATGTAAAATGAAATATAAAAAGTTCTAGCAGGGACCTCATGTGAAAGAAATGCTCACTTCGATTGCATTATTATTGTGGATTTTGATTTGATTTTCCATGTTTAAACATGTTCCTTTTTTTCCCCTTCTATTTCTGACAGAGACATGTTTTGTTGGACACAGTGAGACAGCAAATCCTATGGACAATGGCAGAATAGTCTGCTGCAGGTGGACCGGAGCAACGTGTAAAGCTTCTGTGAAGGATTCCGTTAAAATGTCCAGAACTGCAACCAGTTGTGGGAATTCATTAGTATTGAATGAGTTGCTACGAGTTTGTGTTTATTGTCACTTCAGGACAGATGTAGGAAAAAATTCTCTGTCCACAATTTCACAGATACTCTGTGAGGCCTGGACACTCTACTACTGTTACACATTTATTCCAATTGATTCATTGTTAGAAAGTAATTGGTCATTCCTGACTGTAACTCACATTTTTTTGCACGTGTGACACATTCTAGGGGAAGTTGTTTGGCCTAGTGCTCAACTCACACACTTTACCATGAAACTGCAACATCCCCAGTTTCCTGTCTGTCACAAGGAAATGAGGGATGTTGGTGCATGACCTTCTTAATCACAGTTAAACCTTCAGGGCAGGATTTTGAAGGGTAGATTTAAAACATTTAAATTGTGAGCTTTGAATTCTTATTTTTTCCATGTATTTACTAATCTCTATGTATAAAGAAGAACAGATATACATTTATGAAATTATTTGTCTGGTCAAGATTTACCGGCCACCTAAGGTTTATGCGTTTTTAAAGAATAAAATCATCCATTCATGTTCACACTCTGTCTAGTCAAATTTGTCATCATTTGCAATGATCTTGCTTTAAAATTAATTGCTCAACCCACGTAGGTGTTTAAAGACTCATTTTAAAAAGTTTAAATAAGTTGAGAATAAAAACACATACTAACTTGAAGTTTTGTGAACTTGTTGTTTTACTTTCAATCTGTAATGAAAAACAACATGTGCTGGGGGGCAACACACACACTTGGGAAGCACTTAAGGTTTTTGTATGTATCATGAGAGATATATGGAATTATGGCATCATCCTCAATCTGCCAATTTAGCTTTTACTCAGGTGGTTTGAAGGGAGACCAAGAGGGCAGCTGAGCAAGCAACGACAGGCAAGTGTTTCCAACAGCACGGATCACACCTGTGCCCGAGGCTCTGAAACAGGAGCTCAGCAGGTGTCGTGTTGAAAATTAATTAATATTGAGTTTTAATGAAAGGTAATGTATCCTCTTTCAAAACAAGCCACTCATGTTCATTAGCAGGACAACAGCACAATCATTATTCGGTGCCAGCTACACTAATTGGTGTGACATTGGAGAGAATATTGTGAAGCTAACTGTGACAAATCTGGCATGTCAGAGCCTGTTTAAGTGTGACAAATAAACGTGACGTAATGTGCAAAACAAACACAGTGTGTGTTGTAACTTGTAACAAAGAAAAGGCCTTTTTCAAAAGTTTGTATTACCAAAACATTATTTGAAATTATGTACTTTTTTTCACTACCTTTAATAAACAAATTTCACCTTTTATGAAAATATGCTTGCTCTACAACTTCTTACCCAATGACTGAAATGACATCTGTTGTTGTTTTCAGTTTTATCTTAATATGTGATAAAAACATTTAAATTTAGTGTTGACATGTGGATGTTCATCCATCCACACTTTTAATATATCATTTATTATACATGAATTGCATAACATCATAAGGCACAAACTGGATTTTGAATTGGAAAAAAATAGTCTGATGGTTTATGATCTGATCACAAAACACCTTTATATTTTTTTATGTTCTTACATCATTTACAGACAGGGCTCAGACAGTTAAAGCTTTGTAAAGGCCCCACCAAAATCATTAATCGTTCTCTGCCAAATGCTACATTCAGCAGGACACCATCTGGCCTGTGGGCCTCTTCTGGTGCCCAAGTAATCACCAGAAAGCCCAGCAATGGGGCGAGTGAAAAGATGACCTTAGCCCTCTTTCTGCAGGGCTTTGACAATCAAAGCATGTGTTTGATGTTTCTTCATATTTCTAATGGTCATAAATCCATTTGTCTGTCGTCCTGATGTAGTGTCAAAACTCTGAGCATTTCGATGAAATGCTGTAGACAGAACAGAAATATCTGGTAGAAATCACAGAAACCTAAATGCCAAAACACCTTATTGCTTATTGCTTCTGGATACATTTTAGAATTGTAGCATAAAAATAAAACTTTAGCATTTTATAAAATACAGATTAATATAATTGTCATTTCATCAGATTTGTCCTTGTCACCTCTCATCTTAGATATCAGTCCACTTTATTTTTTAGACTTCTTATATTTTTATTTATGTATGCATTCATGCGAATATTTATGGAATCATTATCATTATTATTGTTATCATCATATCATCAATTGCAGCGTCAACATTTAATTTCCCAATGGCTTTTCAGCGATTTCACAATGATGCCAGGAGATGGCAGCATTGTACATGGTATAGGTCTGGTGGTAGTCGGAGCCTGCATGATGGTGTCTGTGTGCATATACACCTTATACTAACATCAATATTGTGGGGGCAAGAAAATACTACATTTTATTCTTTTATCTTCTGGTTATACTATAACGACCAGATCTGAAAGAAAAGCTCACAAATATTTTCATAAAAAACTGCTTCGCACTATTGAAATGTATATGTGTACGTGTGGAAGTTTGGCACTGTGACACTATTTCATGTAGTTGGGGAAGGTGCCATAACATATTTTTGTATTATTAGTTATTTATGTGATTTTACTCTCAAAGCTAAACTGTTTAGCCATTTTTAGAAGTTGATCTCATATGTCTCATACGTTTCCCTGAACTGCTTTTTCTTTCTTGAAGTTTGTTGGGTTCAAAAGTTAATGTCATGTCCAAAAACAAGGCTCCAGGGCACAGTCTTCAGTTTTCCCAGTGGAACTCTCGAGGGAATGTGCAGGTGTGAAAGGGAAGTTTCCATTGTAAGCTGAAAGGAATAAGCGAACTCTGCAGGGAGTTAGTTAGTTTGTTCGAGTGCTTGTGATTGGTCAAAGTCGTGGTGTGACCCGAGGCACCTGCCCTTCAACACATGCTGCTAGTAAATCAGATCCCGAACGACAGATTCCCTGCAGAGCGGCAGAGACTTACAGAAACCAACACGGATCTCTACAAACACACAAACAACAATTTTATTTTGATTGAAACCCACCTACGAGACATGTCAGCTCCCTTCTAAACATTCATTTGGCTGAAAAATAACAATAACAGTTTATTAAATATCACATGGTTCAGTGCCTTATTAAATCACATGGGCCTGTTGTTGTTGTTGCCAAAAGTCTAACTTTTAATTCACTTATCCAAGTGCATCTAAAAGTTTGTTCACACGTATGGTAAAATAATTTAAAAATGCAAAATCAAATAAAAATACTTACAGTCCTAAAGGTCAATACAGTTACGTCTGCAAAAGATTTATCCATCAGCTTTTAGATGAATGCTAATTTTACTCTAAATGTACATAAAACTGAAAAGATAATATTTTTATAGATATTTCTGTGTCTACAGGCCAATGGACACACCCACGTCCATCAGGCCTTATGTCGCAACTCAACTCAAGCCCAAACTCAACCTATTTTAACAACACTTTAACACAACCACAGCTGACCAAAGTACAAATATAGTCAAATAATAAAAGCAACACTTCAACACAATATTCAAAACAATAGAAAATTAATCAATAAAACAAGAGAACAGGCGTAGAGTCTTATGTTGAGTCAAATGCCAGCGAATAAAAACATGCATGTGCGACTCCACATAAACATGGAAACAATACACAAAGTCTAAGTGTGCACAAAAGAATATTAATTTGACCCAAATAAATCCAGCAAACTGACCAAAGATTTTTGTGTTGATATTGCTGTAGTTTTTTAGCTTTCAGTGTACACTTTGAGTTGTGACTGTGATTTTAAATCCAAACGTATCGTATTTGATGAATGTGAACCTTTTACCGACTAAAGACGAGCCATAATTGTCCTGCACATCCAAACTCTACACTTGCCACTTCCTGCCCCTCTTGTCCTCATTCCTTCACTTTCATATTCATACAAAATGAACAAACTATGGGTTTGAAGATTTTAACAATGATGCAATTTTATTGCATTCTCATCCATCACCTGTTTCGCCATTGAACTGTGTTTTTTTTTTAGGAGAGGGTCTCTGGATCCGTGGCCTTTTTGTGTGAGTTTGCAGTTTCTTCTTCTCTCTGTCCAAAGAGATGCAGTTAAATTAACTGGTGATTCTAATTGGCCTGTATATATGAATGTGATTGATAATATTCTTACCATGTGGCCCTAGACTGGGACAGAGGGTGCAAGTTAGCGTTTTGAAGTACGCGTTTTTAAGCCTATAATCAGTTGCTTGGTTATATCGAATATTTAGCTGTGTTGTGCCTGGAAAAAAATGTAAAACATAATACCTGATATGTCTAGAATTGTGACGTTTTATTAGGATCAGCCAACCCTTTTTCATAGTTGTGCCCTAAAATTAAAAAAATGCTTAAAAATGCTGTGGTGGTGTAGGAGTCATTTTCAGGACATGGTTGTGAAATGTGTTGTACAGTAACATACATTTTTTTATTTGCTATCCATTGGTTTGCTATAAAACCGATTTGATATGACATCCACCTGCTTGTCTTAAGACATGAAGATTTGATTCTCTTTCCCAGCTTTTACCAGCAAAAGCATAAAACTTTTTGTTTTCATTTCTTTTACTATGCTTCTGTCAATAAGTTTGTCGAGTTCAAAAGGCAACATCCTGGCTGAATACAAGACTCTTGGGCACAACCCAAGAGTCTCAACGGCTCATGAGGCAACAGCCCTGAGGGGAAGTTTCCAGAGCAAGCTAAAGGAGAGGCGTGAAGGTAGGCTGGAGACACAGTGAATCCTCCAGGGAGTTGGTTAGTTAGTTTGTTTGTGATTAGGATGAGTCTGAAGTCATGATATCACCCAAAGCATTTCTACTTCACACATGTGTTCCTATTAAAACAGGTTCCCTAGAGAGCTGTAAAGAGTTTCATAAACGGATATGTACCTCTACAAACACACTTACAACAGTTTCTTTTTAATTAAAACACACTCGAGAGACATATCAGCTCACCAATAAATATGCATTTGGCTGAAAAATAACAATAACAGCAAATTAAATATCACATGGCTCAGTGCCTTATTAAATCAAACGGTTTGAGTTGTTTATTGAAGTGAAACTTTTAATTCCTTATTCAAGTGTCTAACTATCTAAAAGTGAGTTCATGTGTAGGGTAAAATAATAATGTAGGGTAGGGTGTAGGGTATAATAATAATAATTAAACCATTTAAATCTACTTTGTGGTTATATGCAAGCACTTTTTCCACAAACTTAGAGGTCAATACAGTTATGCTGGGAAAACGAAAAAGACGGGTTTGTGGTGACACTTCTAAAAGCACCGAACATTTATTGCACTTCAACACATGTTCCTATTAAATCAGATTCCAAAAGGGAGACTCCCAGCACAGCTGTAAAAAGTTCAATAACGTAACATGCATCTCTGCAAAAACAAAAAAAAAACTAATTCAAATTATTTAAAACACACAGAAGAATACATTTCAGCTCCTACTAAACATTCCTTTGGATGAAAAATAACCCATGGCTCAATGACTAATTACATCAAGTATGTTGGGTTGTTTATTTTCAGCAGTTATCAAAAGTATAACTTTCTTATGATGTAATATGTAGAGCAAAAAAGTAATACAAATAATTGAAAAAAATAATAGAATAAAGTCTAAAATAATTCAAAACTACTTTGTAAATATTTGTGAAAGCACCTTTGTTTATACAGTCATAAAGGTCAATACAGTTATCAGGACAATTGTATTTACTTTATAGAATAATTGGACTAGTATGGAGCTACATCTCTAAAACTATTTGGTCTGATACATCAAGACTCCACAGAACTGAAATTCAATTTTTTCAACACAGATAGTATTGTGTGCTACTGCACTTGATGGGCCTGTACAGAGCCGTGACTTGAATCCCTTCCAACCATACTGAGATAATGGACTGTGAGTGCAGCATATCCAGCATCAGTTCCCAGCATCACAAATGTGCTTGAAGCAGAAAATCGCTGCTGCAAACTTTAGAAAACTTGTAGACAGCCTTCCCACAAAAAGATACTCAGCAGTCACATTGAGATGTGGTGTAATGCTTAGGAACTGGATGATATTGCCCATGTCATGTTGGTATAATAGAGAAATAGATCATTATTAAAGCTGTAACTTTGCTCATTTTCTAAATGAATCATGTTTTCAACAAATCTTATGCAGACACCGAAACCATCAACAAGTTGCCTCTTCTATCTGGGATGTTCATTAGTCTGCAACCTGGTTTTGCTTAACTGTCTTTGTTGTGGACCTTTGAAAATCACTTGTATGGCTGTTGATGTGTTTTTAATTATTCATGGACAACTAAAGAGGTCTACAGCACAAGTGACTAAGCTAAACCAGGTTGCAGACCGATGGGCACAAACGTGAATAAAAGTAATTTGTTGAGGTTGCTGAAATATGATGAAAGTTGAATATGAGCTAAGTAATTTATTACCATGCTAATGCTCTGTTACATGGAAAACAGGCTACATGACAAGTAGATGAGGCAAACACCAGGGCGGAATTTTTTCATCCTTGGTGATATTGGTTTGGGTTAGAACTGACCACTGAGGTCACCAGCTTACTTCTTTTTAACCAACTTTTAAAAGAAAAAGCAAAGTATATTATTTGTTTCTTTCTTTGCATTCTTTCTTGAAGTTTGTTGAGTTCAAAAGGTAATATCATGGCGAAAAACAAGGCACATGCCTCAAGTTTTCCAGTAGAGCTCTCAAAGGGATTGTGATGCAACAGCCCTGAAGGGAAGTTTCCAGTGTAATCTGAAAGGAACAACTGTGAACTCTAGAGGGAGTTTCTTTGAGTGTCTGGGATTGGGAGGAGACTGAAATCTAAAAACATTAAATGACCCCAGGCACCTACACACGTTCATCACATGTGTCCCTATTAAATCAGGGCCCTTGGAGATCTGTAAAGAGTTGCACAAACTAATATGCATTGTACAAACAACAATTTAATTTTAATTAAAACACAGCTAAGAGGCACAGATCACCAGTGAACAATCGTTTGGCTGAAAAATAACAACAGCAAATTAAATATCACTTGGCTCAATGCCTTATTACATCAGATGTGTTTCTTTTCAACAGTGGTCAAAAGTGTACCTTTTAGTTCCTTATCCAAATGCGGAAATATTTTAAAATGCCATGTATGGTAACATAATAGAAAACTCCACTTAATGATTATTTGCAAAAGTCTGAGCTTTCAGTGTAGTTCAATGGGAACCCAGATACGTTAATATTTGACACCTAAAGCAATCAAGTAGTATGAATTAAGTATAAAAATGTCATAGGGAGGTGGACAGAGTGGTGGATGATACAGAAAGAAACAGATCTTTCCACTGAAGACCAGGGTTCGACTTTAGTATGTTTGTTATGATGTGTGGACAGAACGTAGCACACATGGTTACAATAGTATATGTGTGCGCCACTGGTGTTTTGTTTTTATGTAATTTTTCTTGCAACTTAAGACCAATTTATACTTACTTATACTTACTTAGGTATACGCCTATAATGTATTTCTTGTTTGTGAAGTACATTGCTGCGATTGGGAGGTGGGGGTCTATTTACCTTAGCAGCGTAGTATATAATAGCATTATATTGCAGAAGATCGTAGTATGGTTACAATAGTAAGGCGTGGTCATTAATTTTGGGGGGAGGGGCATAATTAACAAACCATGACTGAAGACCATGTCACTAAGGTAGAAAGTCATGCATGACAGAAGTTTGGGATACTAAAGTTACACAAGTAACCATTACTTACATTTTTTAAGGCAACAGGTTTGGATGGTTTTAACAAGTAAATTCAACTGTTGCTCAAGTGACTACTACATGCAAAGTTGTAGGAAATGTTACTTGGCCCAACTTAAATTATTATTATTATTATTATTATTATTATTATTATTATTTGAAAGAAAGCCCACAGTACAATCAACTTGAAATGACTTTGGAATAATAATTCTCAGTACTTTATATTAAGTTACGAGGACACCATAAGAACATTTTTTAAGTACTGAAAACTACATGTTTTCTAAGTTGAAACACAATTTATATTTCAGTTTGTTTTTTCAAAGCATGCTTTTTTCAAGTAAGCACAACTAATCAGAATTTACAGTGTAGTTCAGAGAATGCAGAAAACTCCACTAACTGTAATTTTGTGCTCTCTACTTCTGTGAATGTCCGTTCAACACCTCAGCCGAGCATCCTGGAGAGGTCTGGGAAAAGATCCATTTTATCCTTGAAATCTGTGTTTACCTGAGTGTTGTGCATTGTAGAAAATGCAAATTTGCTTTCTGTTTGCGAATTGTTTCGATACTGCCCTCTTGTGGACACATTATTCTGTCCTACAGATATAAAACGATATTTACGTTTAACGACGGAGGAGTATAAATCAGCCCTTTTCTTGATCGTTTGCTAGTTCTCTTCAATCTAATGGTTGTAAAAGGATCACAAAACACACAAACACACACAAATTTTTTAAAATATTTGAGCACAGAATAATTTTTAAAGCTATTTTACAGGTTTAATTTTATTTACTTTACTTAAAACTGTCCTTGGCAGCAAAAAGTGCGTAACAAATCTGTGGCATTCTACTGATTACTTGTTTTCAGATATTCAGGTGTTACTTCCTCTCAGGCCCATTGCAGAACTTCCCAAAGTTCTGCTGTGCTGGTTGTAGATTATTCCTGAACTCTTCAGTCTATCTTTTACCAAAACAGCTCAATGGGGTCCCGATGTGGTGATTAAGTTTGCTAAAGCAACACAGAGTATTCTGGGATCTACTTTCTTCTGTTTCGGGTCTTGAAATTAATTGACCTCGTACAAATATCTTGATCAATAAAAAACCTGCAAAGTTAATAGTAATTACTTTATAAAATAATTTCATGACTATAAAGACAAGGTTTCACACATAAATAATAAATGTTATTTACTTTGAATTCTTTTGTGGGCTTTGGATTTCCAAACACTCCAACAATCAATTTGTTGTTATTAGCATGATCTTCATTACATACTGTAATACAGTAATTTCTAAGCCCAGTCATATCTCACTGATATCTGATTGGCTAAGAGGCCAGTTATATCTCCTGTCAACCAACATTATAAACTGCTATAGTCTAGGTTGACCCTGACCAGGGAGGCTGTGTTCCATCAGGACCTGGGAGGAGAAAATGTCCACAGTCACAGCAGGACTTGTTTTCATGCAGCTTCTCTTTGCATTTGGAGCAGTGGAGGATGAAGCTCCTGTCTGTCAGATACTAGGAAGCTCAGAGTTTCCTCTACTATCTAAAGAGGGAGATGTCACCATCGGGGGGGCCTTTTCCATCCACAGCAAAATCATGCAACCTCCACTTTCTTTTACAGAGAAACCAACACGTCTCACATGTTCCAGGTAATTCTGAGCAGCATTTAAAAATACTTTGACAATTGTCACAGTAAGGTTTATATTTTGATCTCTTTGTCTCAGTGTCAACCTCAGAGAGTTTCGATATGCTCAGACTATGATCTTTGCAATCGAAGAAATAAACAAGAGTGAATTTCTTCTTCCTAATGTTTCCATTGGATACCGTATTTATGACAACTGTGCCTCAACGCTTTCCTCAATGCGTGTGGTGATGGCCCTAGTGAATGGTGATGACTGGAATGTAGGAAAAAGCTGCTCTGGTCAATCAGCTGTACATGCTATCATCGGGGAGTCGGAATCATCTTCAACCATTGTTCTGTCACAAACTACTGGACCTTTTAAAATGCCAGTGGTAAGGAGTGACTATTTGTACCAATGTGTATAGTATGTTACAAAACTCTCCTTTTTGTCTTTGACCCTCCTTATACTGTCAGTTTTTGTGTTTTCTCAGATAAGTCATTCAGCTACTTGTGAGTGTTTGAGTAGCAGAACGGAGTTTCCCTCTTTCTTTCGAACCATTGCCAGTGACGTCTACCAGGGCCGTGCTCTCGCTCAGCTGGTAAAACACTTTGGTTGGACCTGGGTCGGTGCAGTTAACAGTGACAGTGACTATGGGAACAATGGCATGTCCATCTTCCTGGCTGCTGCTGAAGAGAAAGGAGTGTGTGTGGAATATAGAGAGAAATTTCACAGGGCAGAGCCAGAGAAACTCTTGAAGGTGGTAGAAGTGATTCGAAAGAGCACTGCCCGGGTCATTGTTGCTTTCATGGCTCATGTAGAGATGAATAACCTTCTTGAGCAGCTGACCCTGCTGAACATAACAGGCCGACAGTTCATTGGTGTGGAGGCCTGGATCACTGCCGACAGCCTTGTGACTCCTGCCAGTTTTAATGTGTTGGGAGGCTCACTGGGCTTTGCTGTGCAAAAGGCCAATATCAGTGGCCTGGAGGAGTTTTTAATCAAAGGTTTCTGGGAGACAGAGTTAAAGTGCAAAGAGACAAACAGAAACAACATGACAGAAAATGCTTTTTGCAAAGAAAACCAGGATCTCATTGAGCTAAAACATTACGATGATGACGTTGCAGAACTCAGAATGTCAAGTAACATTTACAAAGCCATCTATGCTGCAGCCTATTCTCTGCACAGCATCCTAAAATGCTCAGAAAGTCAGGGCTGTGATAAGGCTATGGAGGTTATGGCCTGGCAGGTAGATGATCCAATGACTCAAATGTTAATGGATTTGTTTATTGATAAGTTGACATAAAGTATTATGTTGTTTTTTTAGGTAGTGGAGTCTCTAAAGCAAGTGAATTTCACCATTAAAAATGGGGACCAGGTCTGGTTTGACAGCACTGGTTCCACTGTAGCCCAGTATGAGGTGGTGAATTGGCAGCGTGGACCGAATGGCTCGATCCAGTTTAAACCTGTTGGGTACTATGACGAGTCGTTGCCTCCAGGACAGAAGTTTGTTCTCAATAATGAAGCCATAATATGGCCTGGTGGAAAAGCAGAGGCAAATATGTTGACAAATATATAATATACAAAATGATTTAATACACTATAATTTGCCATAGCTATGAATATCACTAATCTTGAATGATTGTTTCAGTTAACCAAACATTTGTCTCTTTGGTTCAAAGCGTCCTGTGTCAGTGTGCAGTGAGAGCTGTCGTCCAGGAACTCGTAAAGTCTTTCAAAAAGGAAAGCCTGTCTGCTGCTACGATTGTATAACATGTGCAGAGGGAGAATTCAGCAACACCACAGGTACTACAGGAATGAAATATGATAATTTTCACACATTGTTCTTTTCTTACAGTCTGTGTATGATATTAAAAACTGCTGAGGTACAGTCTCTTATTTATGTTGTAGGACATATGTAATAGTGACAATATTTCTATTACAGATTCTAATGGATGCAAAAAGTGTCCTGAAGAGTTCTGGTCAAATCAAAACAGAGATGCATGTATATTGAAAAAAGTTGAGTATCTCTCCTTCAATGAGGTTATGGGAGTAGTACTAGTGTTTTTTACTTTGTTTGGTGTGCTCCTTACCTTAACTGTGGCCACTCTATTTCTGATCAATAAAGACACTCCTTTAGTCAGGGCCAACAACTCTGAGCTGAGCTTCCTGCTGCTCTTCTCCTTGACTCTGTGTTTCCTGTGCTCTCTGACCTTTATCGGCCGACCCTCTGAGTGGTCCTGCATGCTGCGACACACAGCATTCGGCATCACCTTCGTCCTCTGTATTTCTTGTATTCTGGGGAAAACCATGGTGGTGCTTATGGCCTTTAAAGCTACACTCCCAGGCAGTAATGTGATGAAGTGGTTTGGACCAACACAACAGAGACTCAGTGTTCTGCTTTTCACTCTCATACAGGTTGTGATATGTATAATTTGGTTGAAAATCAAACCTCCTTTTCCCTTCAAAAATATGGATAATTATAAAGAGAAGATTATTCTTGAGTGTGCCCTGGGGTCACCTATAGGCTTCTGGGCTGTCTTAGGGTATATTGGAATCCTGGCTGTTTTATGTTTTATTCTTGCTTTTCTGGCTCGGAAACTGCCTGATAATTTTAATGAAGCTAAATTTATTACCTTCAGCATGTTGATATTCTGCGCAGTGTGGATCACTTTTATTCCAGCATATGTCAGCTCTCCTGGGAAGTTCACTGTGGCTGTGGAGATATTTGCTATTTTAGCCTCTAGCTATGGAATACTTTTATGTATATTTGCACCAAAATGCTTTATTCTTGTACTTAAACCTGAACTGAACACAAAGAAACATCTTATGGGTAAAACATGAACAATAATAAACAGAACAACATAAATGGGCTGTCTTTGAGCAGTTTATTTCTACTGTCAGGCTCAACAGTTGGAATCAGTGATATCAACGAAATGAAACATTGGTAGGGTTTCTCTCACTCACATGCTCTCTGTCCCTTTGCAGTGGTGTCTACATTGCGAAGCAAGTTTAATGAATTACCACAACAATATTTATATCTCTATCATCCATAAAATTCATGTGATACTAACAAAAGAATACAAAGGAAAACATTCTCCCTCATAATTAAACAAAGCATTTAATGCCACATACTTGTAAATTTAAAAAGGTTTGATGTTCATGGGGTTTATCTCGCTTACGTGATCCCTGTCCCTGTATGAAATGAGAAGCAAACTCACACTATGCCTCTCCTTAGCAAAAAGTCTCAGTAACACAATATAAAGTCACAAACTACACAGCAGCTCTGCTTTAAAAACGTCTAAACGACTGCTCCTCTAACATAGCTTAGCTTTTTTAGCTTAGCTGCCTTAGCATTAGCAGGAATGGGTATTTATGAACACCCCATCTCCCCATAAAACACGACCACTCAAGCTGCATCAGGATGGGAGGGTTGGGCTGGCATTCCTACAGACACCTGGATGATTTCCCTACAACCCCTATAAACACTCATTCGCCATTTAAATATCACACCATCACGATTTTAATTCTAACTTCAATCCATGTGATTGTGATCTTTGGGCCACAAGGCCAGTTGGGTAACTTCTGCGATAAGCTCGACATGCTTCCCTCCCTGAATATGGTATTTCTGTCATCATCCTGAGAGACATGAGCATCTGCTTATACAAACCTTAGAATGTTGGCGTTCTTGCACTCCTTGCCACATTTGATTTAAAACTGAATCTGACAGTCTTGCCATAGTTCTTGTCCTGTTCTCACTTTGCTCTACAACCTCAGGTCTCTCAGTCCTGAGCAGATTTCTTTCCTCCTCTTTGCCACCCACTACCCTCTACGTCCTCTCCAACCATTACACAGACAGAGTCACTGACTCCCTATCTCAACCATTCTGGCTAATCTCTTCCCCTTGTCCTCCAGGCCTTCCCATCCCTCAACTCCTAATGTATGTATGTATGAACACTAAACGAGTCCAAGACCCCATCTGCTCTAGCTGAATGTCTGACCCGGCCTGGGTGTTTTCCCACAGAATCACTATGGCATGAACTAAACACTACCAACACAAGCCCAGCAACACCATCTCCCTCATCCTCCTTTTTTACTGCTGTTAACTCTGCTACAACGTAGCAACCATAAACTTACAGTCCTCACAACCAGATGGAGACATCCTGCTATTTTCAACACTCCCATCATTTTCCACTCTGAAGCCATCGCACCTCCTTTACTCTGCTTCCCACCCTCTCCACTCTTCTATATGCAGCTGCACCCACGCTAATACCAGCCATTACGTAAATCATAAATGCATTTATCACAGTATGCACCTTATCCAAAACTTTTAAGCAGGCCCAGATGATCCCACTGCTTAAGAATCCTACTTTCGACATTTGAGGGAGCACTCTTTGAACAAATAGCAGATTTTCTTTCCCTGAACAAAGTCTTGGTACAGAAATGGCCCTCCTGATGCTTTTGGAATAAGTGTGGGCTGCAAAACTGCAGCTCAGTGTTTGGTTCTAATCCTACTCAACCTACCTGGAGCCTTTGACACTGTGAACCACCAGATCTGTGTGCACTCCCTGGTTTAGGCATCTCCAGTACAGCTCTGGCTCAAGTCTTACCTATCTGGATAAAGCTACCACTGCAGTGAATGCTCTGCTGGATAAGAGAGTGAATCCAAAGAAAGATATTTTAATCGACAAGAAAGGCAAGTTGAATGAAGGATCACAGTTTAAGTTGTCAGAGTCCTGACATGGGTCTAAACTAATTTTACATAAGGTGCCTTACATATTCACACCTATAAATTAGGACAGCAGCAGGACAGATAACTTGTAAATGCCAACTTATATAGAACTTTTACTGAAAGCACTTTACAATGTAGCTTCTCATTCACACTCACCAATGGCAGTGGCTGCAATGCAAGGTCCTCACCTGACCAACTAGGAGCAACTTGGGGTTCAGTTCAGACCCTGTGGTCTGTGGACAACTACCTTACCAACTGAGCCACAGCCACCCCTACTGATGGCTTCTGGCTCTGTGTCAACATCAAAGGTCCTTATAAGAATATAAACTTGTTTGTTTATATTGTTATTGTTGAAACATAGATTTATTTTATTTTGCATATACTGTTGGGCAGTAAGAATTGCACAGTCAATAGTATTAACTTCATGAGCACAAAAAGTGGGTTCATAGAAAAACACAGATACTGTAAATCCTTTTCTAGTTTACTACAAATCTTTCTTATGCCAAGGATTTCAAAAAACCCACAAAAACCAAACAACTCTAGCGTAACTCAATGACGTCAGATTGGTTAAGAGAGCAGTGATCCATGCCATAACCCAAGATTATAAACTGCCACAGTCTTCTTTTTCCACAACCAGGGAGCCTGTGTTCCATCAGGACCTGGGAGGAGAAAATGTCCACAGTCACAGCAGGACTTGTTTTCATGCAGCTTCTCTTTGCATTTGGAGCAGTGGAGGATGAAGCTCCTGTCTGTCAGATACTAGGAAGCTCAGAGTTTCCTCTACTATCTAAAGAGGGAGATGTCACCATCGGGGGGGCCTTTTCCATCCACAGCAAAATCATGCAGCCTCCACTTTCTTTTACAGAGAAACCAACACGTCTCACATGTTCCAGGTAATTCTGAGGAGCATTTAAAAATACTTTCCTTTGACAATTGTCACAGTAAGGGTTATATTTTGATCTCTTTGTCTCAGTGTCAACCTCAGAGAGTTTCGATTTGCTCAGACTATGATCTTTGCAATCGAAGAAATAAACAAGAGTGAATTTCTTCTTCCTAATGTTTCCATTGGATACCGTATTTATGACAACTGTGCCTCAACGCTTTCCTCAATGCGTGTGGTGATGGCCCTAGTGAATGGTGATGACTGGAATGTAGGAAAAAGCTGCTCTGGTCAATCAGCTGTACATGCTATCATCGGGGAGTCAGAATCATCTTCAACCATTGTTCTGTCACAAACTACGGGACCTTTTAAAATACCAGTGGTAAGGAGTGACTATTTGTACCAATGTGTATAGTATGTTACAAAACTCTCCTTTCTGTCTTTGACCCTCCTTATACTGTCAGTTTTTGTGTTTTCTCAGATAAGTCATTCAGCTACTTGTGAGTGTTTGAGTAGCAGAACGGAGTTTCCCTCTTTCTTTCGAACCATTGCCAGCGATCTATACCAGAGCCGTGCTCTCGCTCAGCTGGTAAAACACTTTGGTTGGACCTGGGTCGGTGCAGTTAACAGTGACAGTGACTATGGGAACAATGGCATGTCCATCTTCCTGGCTGCTGCTGAAGAGGAAGGAGTGTGTGTGGAATATAGAGAGAAATTTCACAGGGCAGAGCCAGAAAAACTCTTGAAGGTGGTACAAGTGATTCGAAAGAGCACTGCCCGGGTCATTGTTGCTTTCATGGCTCATGTAGAGATGAATAACCTTCTTGAGCAGCTGACCCTGCTGAACATAACAGGCCGACAGTTCATTGGTGTGGAGGCCTGGATCACTGCCGACAGCCTTGTGACTCCTGCCAGTTTTAATGTGTTGGGAGGCTCACTGGGCTTTGCTGTGCAAAAGGCCAATATCAGTGGCCTGGAGGAGTTTTTAATCAAAGGTTTCTGGGAGACAGAGTTAAAGTGCAAAGAGACAAACAGAAACAACATGACAGAAAATGCATTTTGCAAAGAAAACCAGGATATCATTGAGCTAAAACATTATGATGAAAATGTAGCAGAGCTCAGATACTCCAGTAACATTTACAAAGCCATCTATGCTGCAGCCTATTCTCTGCACAGCATCCTAAAATGCTCAGAAAGTCAGGGCTGTGATAAGGCTATGGAGGTTATGGCCTGGCAGGTAGATGATCCAATGACTCAAATGTTAATGGATTTGTTTATTGATAAGTTGACATAAAGTATTATGTTGTTTTTTTAGGTAGTGGAGTCTCTAAAGCAAGTGAATTTCACCATTAAAAATGGGGACCAGGTCTGGTTTGACAGCACTGGTTCCACTGTAGCCCAGTATGAGGTGGTGAATTGGCAGCGTGGACCGAATGGCTTGATCCAGTTTAAGCCTGTTGGGTACTACGATGCCTCCTTACCCCCTGGACAGAAGTTTGTTCTCAATAACGAAGCTATAATGTGGTCTGGTGGAACAAAAGAGGCAAATATTTTATGCTACGATTTTCTATAGCAATATCTTAAATTATCTTTTAAATAATATTTTTCTCCTTTCTTGAAATAAAGCTTCCTTTGTCAGTGTGCAGTGAGAGCTGTCATCCAGGAACTCGTAAAGTCCTTCAAAAAGGAAAGCCTGTCTGCTGCTACGATTGTATTACATGTGCAGAGGGAGAATTCAGCAACACCACAGGTACTACAGGAATGAAATATGATAATTTTTACACATTGTTCTTTTCTTACAGTCTGTGTATGATATTAAAAACTGCTGAGGTACAGTCTCTTATTTATGTTGTAGGACATATGTAATAGTGACAATATTTCTATTACAGATTCTAATGGATGCAAAAAGTGTCCTGAAGAGTTCTGGTCAAATCAAAACAGAGATGCATGTATATTGAAAAAAGTTGAGTATCTCTCCTTCAATGACGTTATGGGAGTAGTACTAGTGTTTTTTACTTTGTTTGGTGTGCTCCTTACCTTAACTGTGGCCACTCTATTTCTGATCAATAAAGACACTCCTTTAGTCAGGGCCAACAACTCTGAGCTGAGCTTCCTGCTGCTCTTCTCCTTGACTCTGTGTTTCCTGTGCTCTCTGACCTTTATCGGCCGACCCTCTGAGTGGTCCTGCATGCTGCGACACACAGCATTCGGCATCACCTTCGTCCTCTGTATTTCTTGTATTCTGGGGAAAACCATGGTGGTGCTAATGGCCTTTAAAGCTACACTCCCAGGCAGTAATGTGATGAAGTGGTTTGGACCAACACAACAGAGACTCAGTGTTCTGCTTTTCACTCTCATACAGGTTGGCATTTGTATAATTTGGTTGAAAATTAAACCTCCTTTTCCCTTCAAAAATATGAATCATTATGAGGACAAGATTATTCTTGAGTGTGCCCTGGGGTCACCTATAGGCTTCTGGGCTGTCTTAGGGTATATTGGAATCCTGGCTGTTTTATGTTTTATTCTTGCTTTTCTGGCTCGGAAACTGCCTGATAATTTTAATGAAGCTAAATTTATTACCTTCAGCATGTTGATATTCTGCGCAGTGTGGATCACTTTTATTCCAGCGTATGTCAGCTCTCCTGGGAAGTTCACTGTGGCTGTGGAGATATTTGCTATTTTAGCCTCTAGCTATGGGATACTTTTATGTATATTTGCACCAAAATGCTTTATTTTTGTTCTTAAACCTGAACTGAACACAAAAAAACATCTAATGGGTAAAACATGAACAATATTTAATACAACATGCATTTAAACATAAAGTAATTTCTTTTTTTTTCTCTTTTTAGCTCTTAATATAGGACATTGGAAAAGCATAATTTCTCCTATGTCAATTCAACATTGGTAAAGAAATGTTAAATAAATAAATACAAGCACAAAAAATAAAGGCAAAATGTTTAACATTTTTTTGCATGTGATCATTTCTGTATATAAATTTTGTTAATTGTCAAACTGAGAACTCACAGTAATCATGTTTATTTGTTGTAAATAAAAAGTTTTTCCCAGCATTTTATTTATGATATGGAAACAACACTGTTGCTTGAAGAGTAGTTCTCCTCTGTACAGTGATTATTTGGCTACAATATTTCAGAACAAGGCTATTATGCTTAGTACTACTTGACTAAATTACAGCAATCTAAACTTTATTTTGGTGAGCCCCACATTCACTTTATTGGACTCACATATATAAAAGGATGGACAATAAATGTTATTAACTACAAAGTAAATAACAATACAAAGATGTCAATAATGTTTCTGTAAAAGTAAACTCATGTGCAAAGTGACAGTTGGTATGAGGTATGCACGATATTGATTTAATTATAAATGTGATACCACACATTCTTCCGTTATTTCAAGCCATATCCAGACACAGACAAGTCTACTACTGTAATTTTTAACTGCACTGCACAGCAAAAAATGAAACATTGCTTTATATGCCTACCTACACACCAGAAGGAAAGCAGAAACTAAACCCTTGCAGCAGATAGAAGAAGTGGCTGATATCAAACAATCCTACCAATACCTGGACAAACCGGGGCTGAAAGACAGCAAAAAGGCACTAATCTCGACAAATTTGTAACGGCCAACCAACCAGACAAACAGAAGAAGAAAGTCATAATGATAGATGTAGCAATCCAAAGTGATAGCATCAGAGAGAAGGAACAGAAGAAGCTTGAGAAATGCCAAAGGCTAAAAGAAGAGGTAGAAAAGATTTAGGAGGTGAAGGCGCAAGTGGTTCCTGGGGTAACTGAAACACTGGGTGGTGAACCCCTAAACTTGGTGAGTGGTTCAAGCTGATTCCAGGAACAACATCTGAGATCTCTGTTAAAAACAGTGCTAAGTCCTAAAACCAGTTAAAATACTTTACATGACTGTCAGGTTCCCAGGCCTCTGTTGGAGGACCCAAGATTGAAGAAAGAAAAAGGGAGGGACGAGTGTTGTTTCTTTGATTCTGATCACCCATTAAATTACCACTCAATTATCTCAATTATTTTATGAAGAACAGAGGTCTGCATGGCCACTTTGAGCAGTCAGTGGCTACACTGCCCCCATAAGCAGCAAAATATACACTGTATGCAGAGGTGGTAGAAAACAAACTCAATACTCAAATAAAAGTGCAAGTATGGGCCTAAATTTGCAAAATGTAAACATGTATACATGTACATTAATTAAAAAAAGAGCCAAACACCCTTGGTAGTAAAGATAAAGCTGATGTGCTGACAGGTGGATAACAATATATCAGTATTTATTAGTTAATTTCTTACTTCCCTAAGAGACATCTGAGGGTGTTCTCTGGTATCTGACTCAAAAATGTCAGCAGTAGATTCTAATAGTTCTGCAAGTTCTGAAGTGGGGCGTACATGGTTGTGGCCCCCACAGCGTACATTCAGCTCCAACCTTAGATGTACACTGTACAGCGCTCTCACATTTCCACCTGACTTCATGATTAATCAGACAAGGCCACTTTGCTCTTTGGGTCTCTTCTGACGCTTATCTGCCCAATGTAGGACCTTTTTATGGAATTATAGCTACAGTAGCTCATCTACTGGATCAGAACACATGGGCCGGTCGGCCAGTGAGTCTCATGACCACTTCTGCACCTTTCTATTTGTGGCAGTGTTGTAGTCAAGACCACCTTAAGAGATAATTTTTCATGAAACAATTTCCCATGAAAGTATTGTGAGCATTATTCTTGATAGATAATGTGTATCTCTTTTCAAAACTGTATTGCTTAATCTCTTACAACATATCACAGTGAAAATACAAATTAAATACAATTAATTAAAAAAGAGGAATGTGTCTGAAAACTAAGTTATTCCATGTTAATGGGCAACAGTGTATATATAAATATAAATAACACACACACATTTGTGGTGTGTGTATCTTAACAAAAAAAAATGGGGGGCATTGCAAAGGTGAATAAACACAAGCTAATTTTCTATGTGGAAATGTTTTTTAAGAACAAACATGAGCAAATATGAGCTGATATCGACTCATGACGCATTTCTGTACACAGTGAATACTTGTAGATTTTCAGGTTGACTATTGTCTCCCTTTGAGTGTTTCAAAAAAATGTTTTCAATACTGAAGTCTTCATTTTATTGTTTTTAAACCAACAAGCCTCGTGTAAATGTGGACAATTTGCTAACTACATAGCTAAATCTAGATAATAGTACTAACAGTACAATATTCAGCATTTTAAAGTGCAGGAAAGCTGCACCATACAGCCTATTAAAGCTTATTGATTTTTTCAAGTACCAAACTATTACAGAATGAATACGTTAAAGTATAAAGTAAATACAGCGCCAGCATCACCAATACCCATGCAGATACGGATACTTATAATTAATTAAGCTGGATGTATCAGCAAATTGTCCTTTTAGTGCTGTGTGATTTTTTCCTTTGGATTATTATTAATCAGTTCAGTCCCAAGACAGAATTTGGGCAAAGTTTATAGGTAAATAGACAATACCAGGTCAGTATCAGTACCAGTGTTGTTATTGATATTATTATATATTATTAGATTCCAAAGAACTTCAAAATGCTTCACAGGGAGCACTTTAAATAATTATGCCATTATATTATGGCCTGAAAAATGCTGCACACTGACATTAGCACGCTACTCACACGCTTTCACTACAAAGCTTTACCTGGCCTGCCTTGGCATTTTTTTCCCAAATATGCTGAATTTGTCCCCACATGTCCACACACTCACAAAGTTCACACCGCACTCATTGTGCCCTCCCTCGCGGCTAACTAACGCTATGTTACTTGAGGTTGCTTGTGCACCAAGCTCAGTGACAAATAGCTGACAAACAACTGAATCAGTTAGCTTATAAGCATAGCTAATACTGAACTTTGCTACAGCGGCGCATTGCTAATGCTCATTAGTTTTACCTTAGCGTGCCTTTCGTCCTTCCTTTCCGAGGCAACAAAAGTGTGACATGGTGTCAGCTGTCTTAGTAATCGCAACATTGCAGAATTCTTTGGTTTAGCTAGCTTCATTTTTTCACAGAGGACTTAGAGGACATCTTTTGCCAGAATGAGTGAAAGGGGGCAGGGAGAAGTGACAGCCAGTAGTTCCAATCAGAAATAAGAGAAGTAACTGGCAATATTTGAAGCAGGATGTTTTACCTCAAACACAGTAAATACTCAGGCAATTTAGTGATCCTGCCACAGTTGTGGTCTTGACCAGTCTTGTCCAGGACAAGGCCGTGTAAAAATGCAGCCGAGACTGAGACAAAAAAGTGGTCTTAAGATTTTTCAAGACCAGTCTCGAGAACACTGATTTGTGGCTCATGCTCTATCGTTACAATAATAAAATGATAATGGCCATTTAAATTTGATGATAGTTTTTACAATATACAGTATGTTTAAATTTCATAAGTTGGCCCCTATTTACATCTACTAAATATTTTATTTATAACCGACAATAGTAATAGCACAATGGTCTTAACAGCTCAGGTTTCTATCTCGAGCAATAAACAGTGTGACATCATCACAACGTGATCTGCACAGATATATAGCTCTGCTTAGTAAAGGACAAAATAATCTTGGTCACTGATAGAAGACCACTTCATAGACTATCGGGTCGTGTGTGCATATGTGTGTCTCTTTGGAACAGATGAGTGACTGGGTTTATGTTATGTTACTGTTTGTGATTTTTATAGGAGTCATTGGAGCAGAGGAAGACTCGGCACTCTGTGAGATGCTGGGGAACCCAGAGTTTCCACTGTTATCTAAGGAAGGGGACATCATTATCGGAGGAGTATTTTCCATCCATAGCCAAATCTCAAAGCCTCCGCTCTCTTTTACAGATACTCCAGAGCCTCTCATGTGCTCCAGGTACTGTTTGTTGTCTTTGGTTTCTAAATAGAATAAGAGCTGCATAAAATCTAAAACTGTTCTTGAAAACTGTTGTTACTCATTTCAGGATAAATTTCAGAGAACTTCGTTTTGCCCAAACGATGATTTTTGCCATTGAGGAAATCAACAACAGTAGCACTTTATTGCCTAATATCTCAGTAGGTTATAGAGTATTTGACAGCTGTGGTTCAACGCTGCCTTCAACACGTGCAGTGATGGGTCTCATGAATGGACAAGAAAGAGTTTTAGGAAAAACCTGCTATAATCACTCATCTGTTCATGCCATCATAGGAGCCTCTGAGTCCTCGTCAACCATCGTGATGCTGCAAATTCTAGGGATTTTCCAAATACCAGTGGTAAATATTTGTAATATTAAAGCTGCTTTTTGACTGATTTTAGAATTTTCAGAAAGTTTTTCTGAAGGTTTTTCTTAATAAAAACCGCAGTAACGATCAAGTTACTATAACGTAAAAATCCTGTAGGTGCTACAATACAGTTTGATTGCCCCATTTTAAAAAAACATCACACATCTTAACATTAATACTTTTTACTGTAATCATTAAAGTCTTAAAGGACAAGAGAAACTATCTGAGTCTTGAGCAAAAATTTGCAGGAAATACAGTTAGGTTTGGATGCAAGCGAGGTATTTTTGTAGTTCTTCAAGGAGCCTTACTTACTTTGTGTAGCGCTTTAGATTTTAGATTGTGAGGACGCGTTGTTGGGCCTTGGCGTTTTAAGAAAGAAGTGTTCTTTTTGGATGTGATGACCGTTCACATGAGAACTGTTGTGATGTGGAACTTGATGCTCTCCACTTTTTTTCACCTCATCTCCATTTAATTAGATGATGAAATGGGTGGTCATTTTCTTTTTATTGAAATCCACAATAATGTGGGCTTAGTGGTGCTGAGAAGCAGATGCTGGAACAGTAACTTAGTTATTGGATTCTAGTGTCATTATGGTTAATTTTAAGATGTGATGCATTCGGGAAAAAGGCTGCCAGGCTTAGTGCAAATATACAGAATTCACAATAAATAATCACAACAAACATTTTATATAATGGTTTGTTGCTCAGCTGTCAGTCTTTGACCATTTAAATGCTATTGGTGCCTTTTGTATGTTTCTCTCTTTGAACTTTTTTATTAGATCAGCCACTTTGCTACCTGTGCCTGTCTGAGTAACCGAAAGGAATACCCCTCCTTCTTCAGAACCATCCCCAGCGACTACTACCAAAGCAGAGCCCTGGCAAAACTGGTCAAGCACTTTGGTTGGACATGGGTTGGGGCAGTTAGAAGTGACAATGACTATGGTAACAATGGCATGGCAACATTTACCACTGCTGCAAGTCAGGAAGGGGTCTGCATTGAGTATTCAGAGTCCATCTCAAGAACGGACCTTAGTGAGCAAGTTGCCAGGGTGGTAAGAGTGATTCGAAGTGGCTCTGCAAGAGTTCTAATTGCCTTCCTTGCTCAGAGCGAGATGGACATTTTGCTTGAGGAAGCACTGAACCAGAACTTGACAGGGCTGCAGTGGGTAGGTGTTGAATCCTGGATTACAGCAGGATATTTTGCCACTACAAAGTACTCCAGCATCCTAACAGGGTCCCTGGGTTTCACCATAAGAAAGGCAAAGATCACAGGTCTGCGTGAGTTTCTTTTAAACATAAACCCAAAGCAGGACCCTCAGAATAACCTGCTGAACGAATTCTGGGAAGCAACGTTTGGCTGCAGATTTCAGTCCAGTTTGGATGCTGAGACCAAGTGCACTGGCTCTGAGAGACTAGAGGATATTAACAATCCTTTCACAGATGTGTCACAACTGAGGGTATCTAACAATGTGTATAAGGCTGTGTATGCTGTCGCTCATGCGATGCATAACATGTTACAATGTGGACAAAGCGGCGAAGTGGGGAAACAGCAATGTGTGTGGAAATATCCAGAGCCACAACTGGTAAGATGTCACCTTCATGACTTACTGTTTAGAAATATTCAATCATAAATAAGTTTGCATATTTAAATTCTATGATAGGTTGTGAAAAATCTCCAAGGTGTGAATTTCACTCTGCCGTCTGGAGAAAGAGTATATTTTGATAGAAATGGAGACCCTGTAGCAATTTATGAGCTGGTGAATTGGCAGAGGAACCAAGCGGGAGATATTGTGTTTGAGGCTGTGGGCAGCTACAATGCTTCACAACCAAACGGAAAGCAGTTCACCATGAATGGAATGAATATAACGTGGGCTGCCGAATCCCTGAAGGTATCTAAAACTCCTTATAAAGGTTAAAGTAAAAATCAAGATCTGTTGCTTAAACAAGTATTTGCCAGTAAGCAGATTAATTCATGTAACTTTATGAAAACAAAACATCAGTGTGTGTTGCGTTTGCATTGTGTTGCAGAGGCCACAGTCCGTCTGCAGTGAGAGCTGTCCACCAGGCTTCCGGCAGGCTGTGATCAGAGGTAAACCCATCTGTTGTTTCTCCTGCATCGCCTGTGCAGCTGGTGAGATTAGCAACTCAAACAGTGAGTACAATCTATAATCGTAGTTTATTATGTTATATTCGTATGAAAGGTATGCTTTGCTCAAGTTCAAACTTGCTGAATCAAACATTTTAGTGTTTGATTTTTCTTTTTAGATTCTGCAGAGTGCTCACGGTGTCCTTTGGAGTACTGGTCAAATGAAGATCAAAGCCAGTGTGTACCAAAGGTGATTGAGTTCCTATCCTATGGAGAAACCATGGGGGTCCTTCTTGCTACTTTCTCATTATTTGGAGCAGGTTCAACGTTGGCGGTTTTGTGCGTCTTTTTTCAGTTTCGTCACACACCTCTTGTCAAAGCGAGTAACTCAGAGCTGAGCTTCCTGCTGCTCTTCTCCTTGACTCTGTGTTTCCTGTGCTCTCTGACCTTTATCGGCCGACCCTCTGAGTGGTCCTGCATGCTGCGACACACTGCTTTTGGCATCACTTTTGCATTGTGCATGTCTTGCATTTTGGCTAAAACTATAGCAGTGGTCATCGCCTTTAAAGCTAAAAGGCCTTCGAACACATTTCGTCAGTGTTCGGCTCCGCTTCAAAAAACAAGTGTTCTCAGCTGTACTTTACTGCAGGTGTTGGTTTGTGTGCTGTGGTTAACGCTTGCCCCACCATTCCCCTACAAAAACACAGCACATGCCACTGAAAGGATCATTCTACAGTGTAATTTAGGCTCACCTATAGGGTTTTGGATCGTGCTGGGTTATATAGGATTCCTGGCTCTCCTGTGTTTTATTCTTGCATTTTTAGTTCGAAAACTACCTGATAATTTCAATGAGGCCAAATTTATCACCTTCAGCATGTTGATATTCTGTGCAGTGTGGATCACTTTTATTCCAGCATATGTCAGCTCTCCTGGGAAGTTCAGTGTTGCTGTAGAGATATTTGCTATTCTGGCCTCTAGTTTTGGGTTGCTTTTCTGTATATTTACACCAAAATGTTATATTTTACTATTTAAACCAGAGAGAAATACTAAAAAACATATGATGGGAAGAAACCACTTACCGTAAAAAAAATACACAGTCTATGAAATATGCACTTAATCACACATTTTTTGCTAAGTAGAAACTTTGTGCCTTTTAAGCGGTGCCCTGAGAGCCTCGCTGTATATGTAATATATTCCCTGAGCAATTTTGCAAAGATTATGGAGTCAAATAAGTATTTAGTACTTTAAACTTCCTAAAACTGATTTCCAAATTGAACTTCCTTAGCTTTTTTGCATTGCATACAAATGATTTCCTCATCTTTCTGTCTAATCTTGAGAATTCTTCCTTTTAAAACTTTAGCCTTGATCAAGGCAGTTCTAACTGGCTTATATACAATATCCTATGTTAGGAAGAAAGTTGCCCCCGGATTATAAGGTGAAAAATGTGTTGATCATTAAAGGTCCAAATTTAAAACAAAAAACTCAACACATAAGCACTGAAAATATAATTATAAGAAATAGGTTTTGCTAAAAACAAAATGACATGCCCTCTAATAGGCCCATTCATTTCTCAGTCACAACATAGCTGCTGTCATTGGTGGAAAGAAAAACAATATTCACACAGTGCATCCAACCCCTGTGACTTCCTGTTTACTATAAAATGCTCAAAACTGAGGGTTTTCATCTTTGGGCCTTGCATGGTAACTAGTGAAGTGAGCAACTATGCTGCTGATAGCAGATATGCTACTTCTTTCGCTTCTGACTGTCAGAGGAGGAAAGCTTGTGTGTCAAACATATGGGACGAAAGAACTGCCTCAGTTTTCTAAGGAGGGAGACATCAACATTGGAGGCATTTTTTCCTTCCATCAGAGCCCAGTGACTGTTCATCCAGTGCTTCGGGTCAACCAAGGAACCATTCAGTGTGAGGGGTAAGAATAGGGAATACAAAGGTTCTAACTGCAGATTTTATCTATATTTTCTGTATAAATCCTTGTTTATGTGTAAGTATGTTTCTATATTTTTGCACAAATTGCATATTTGTTCCCTGTCCTCTTTTTTCAGACTGGACCCAGGAGAACTTCAGTATGCATACACTATGATGTTTGCCATAAATGAAATCAACAACAGCTCTAAACTACTGCAAGGAGTGACACTAGGCTACAGGATATTTGACTCATGCCCCAGCATCCCCCTGTCCATTCGGGCATCTTTAAACCTGATAAACAGGTACGAGAGCGATGAAGACACTTGTAACAAACTCTCTAACGTGCATGCTGTCATAGGAGAAACCACATCTACCTCTACGATAGGCATTGCACGCACCATGGGACCCTTCCATATACCTGTGGTGAGTGTTGGGGGTCTGTACACAAGAACGTAATTTGTTGAATCAAATATAGTTTACTGTATAATGCTTCATTGCAGCTTGCTTTATATGAGATAAAGACAGCCATGATTTAATAAAGCAGGTGCAGAAGTAAAATGATGTGCTACTTGTTCTTTCAGATCAGTCATTCAGCTTCTTGTGCGTGTCTTAGCAACAGAAGAGACTATCCTTCCTTCTTCAGAACCATACCTAGTGACATTTACCAAAGCAAAGCTTTGGCAAAGTTGGTAAAACACTTTGGCTGGACCTGGGTTGGAGCTATTAGAACTAACAGTGACTACGGGAATGACGGCATGGCCAGCTTTCTTGAAGCAGCTGAAAAGGAAGGTGTGTGTGTTGAGTACTCTGCAGCAATTTATAGGACCGACCCCAGGAAGTGGTTCCTAGAGGTGGTGGAAATGATCAAAAAATCCACCTCTAAGGTAATAGTGGCATTTGCTGATGGCACAGACCTTGACATTCTTTTCAAAGAGCTTCACGCTCAGAATGTGACTGGCCTGCAGTGGGTTGGCAGTGAGGGCTGGATCACATATCGTTATATTGCATCTCCAATAAACTACGCCGTGGTCCAGGGGGCAGTAGGCTTTGCAGCACTCAATGCTCACATCCCTGGACTGCAGGAGTTCCTGGCTAACAGCAAGCCCTCTACCACACCAGGTGACCAGGGACTGATAGAGTTGTGGGAGACTGTGTTCAACTGCACCTTGACTCCTCAATCAGACATTCAAGCTCAGAATTCGGGCACAGCATGCACTGGCAAGGAGTCTCTAAGAGACGCAAACACACGCTTTACAGATGTTTCAGATGCCAGTCTGCTAAATAATGTTTACAAGGCCACATACGCTGTAGGCCATGCATTGGACATGTTATTTAGTTGCAAACATGGAGAGGGACCATTTGAGAACAACAGTTGTGCTGATTCCAAAAATGTGGAACCATGGCAGGTAAACACAGCGAAAATATGGGATGTGTTAATGCAGTTAGTGCAGTCAAATAGCAATTTCACTGTTTCCCTACAGGTGCTACATTATCTAACCCAGGTCAACTTCACCACTAAGACTGGTGAGAATGTGTCCTTTGATAAGTTTGGTGACCCTGTGGCACGTTATGCACTGGTAAACTGGCAAAGGAACGAGACAGGCTATATAGTCTTTAGGACCATCGGGTATTATGATGCATCCCAACCTGAGGGTCAACAGTTTAAGATGAAAGCTGAGGTGAAAGCCATCTGGGCAAATGAGAATCTTCAGGTAAGGTGATGTAAACAGCCTGTCGTAATCAGCTTTTTCAGTTTTAATTTGGACCTAACATTTTGACAGTGAATAATTATGTTTAGACAATGTTGTACAAATATGTGTTACCATAAGTTATATATGATAAAACATATTGTAACCCTGTCACTTTGATGCAGGTTCCAACCTCTGTTTGCAGTCAGAGCTGTTTGCCTGGGACTCGCCAAGCTTTTGTAAAGGGGAAGCCTATGTGCTGTTTTGACTGCATCACTTGTGCTGATGGGGAGTTCAGCAACAGTACAAGTGAGACAGCAGGATTCCTAGCTTTTACGCTAGCACTCATTGTCTTTTTGTTGGGAAAAATCACTGTCAACACTTTGCTGGTCTATCTAAAGATGGGCATGCTGTACAGCCTAAACATGTCTGTGCTTTCAGATGCAGTGAAATGTGACAAATGCCCCCCCGAATACAAGTCAAACAAGGAGAGAAGTAACTGTGACTTAAAAGTGATTGAGTTTCTTACTGTTTGGGAACTGATGGGTGTACTGTTGGTCACCTTTTCTGTCATTGGTGCCTGCTTGGCTATGACTGTAGCCCTGATATTTTTCCATTACAAACAGACTCCTATTGTCAGGGCCAACAACTCTGAGCTGAGCTTCCTGCTGCTCTTCTCCTTGACTCTGTGTTTCCTGTGCTCTCTGACCTTTATCGGCCGACCCTCGGAGTGGTCCTGCATGCTGCGACACACAGCGTTCGGCATCACCTTCGTCCTCTGTATCTCCTGTGTTCTGGGGAAAACCATGGTGGTGGTAATGGCCTTCAGGGCTTCACTTCCAGGCAGTAGTGTGATGAAGTGGTTTGGACCAACACAGCAGAGACTCAGTGTTCTGGTTTTCACTCTCATACAGGTTTTGATTTGCATCTTTTGGCTAATATTCAGTCCTCCTTTTCCCTTCAAAAATATGAATCATTATGAGGACAAGATTATTCTTGAGTGTGCCCTGGGGTCACCTATAGGGTTCTGGGCTGTCTTGGGGTATGTTGGAATCCTGGCCACTCTATGTTTTCTTCTTGCTTTTCTGGCTCGGAAACTGCCTGACAACTTTAATGAGGCCAAATTTATCACCTTCAGCATGTTGATATTCTGTACAGTGTGGATCACTTTTATTCCAGCATATGTCAGCTCTCCTGGGAAGTTCAGTGTTGCTGTAGAGATATTTGCTATTTTAGCCTCCAGTTATGGAATGCTGTTTTGTATTTTTTTGCCCAAGTGCTACGTAATTTTATTAAAACCTGAGAAAAATACAAAGAAATATTTAATGGGTAAGTGACGCAGAGAGTCATTTGAGTTGGTTGTTAAATCACAACAAAAGTTTTGCAGTTATTTTTCCCTAAATGTGTAATTACTTTATACTTAGCTACTTAAAAGGAAACGAGTCACTTCTGGGTACACTGTAACTATTCTAAAATCTAAGAAAATTCATGACAGATTTACAACAAGAGAATCTTAAAATAATGCTGACTTGATATGACAATTAAGTAGATTCTTTGTATACAAATAAAATCTGTTATGTATGAGATAATCCTAAGTAATGGGTTGAGTTTATGTAATAAACTTTGGCAAATGTACAGAGTTTCACTGTGCCCTTAAAAGTCTGTGCTCTGCCACAAAACATCTTACAGAAGTAAAACTCAGTGAACTGGAATGACCAGCAATCATTAACAGGTAATTTGTTCAATCAATAAAATCACACTGCAATTGAATCCTTATTTTGATTATTTCGGTGTTTGCATTTACGGGCTTCAATAAAGAAAGCTTAGGGACCACTGCACTACCATATTCTTTATCCTTAAACTGATTCTTTTGGCCACTTGGTTCCAAGCAGATGTAGAGGGTCCCACTATGATTATGTGGGTTTGTGTGGGCATGATTATGTCTGGCATTGAAGACGTGTGATCAGCAACCCCACCAAAATACAATCTTTCTCCAGGATGGAGGAACCCTTAGGCAAAATTGATGTGGGAACATGAACTGCTGCATTGGTGCTGTGGCTAAGTGCACATGCCGACAGGACAGACAGGATGCAACTTAATTTTCCTTTATTTATCTTCTATAATAATATATACAGAATGTGGTTATATTGTCACAGTTCATTGCAAAAACAAAAATGAAATATTGTAAAAAATGTGCTCTATGCATTTGTTTATATACTGAATTAGCATATTTTACAGCTCACTGCTGTGCCCTCTACACTTCAAATACAGATTTGTGTTTTTCATCTATCTCATAACTGTGTAGTTGGTGTGTAGAAACTGAAATTTGTCTGATAGTTATTTGGTTTTGATACAACTTTAAATTACTTTGAGCAGAGAATTTGGTTTTGATGGGGAAATCTGAAGTTTGACAATATTCTAATGTCATTTTGCTTTTGGGTTTAGAGTTTGGGCAAGGAAGCATCATTTCAACAAATATGACTTAGCAATAAAAAAAATAAAAAAAATAAAAAAAACATTGAGCTACCATGCATGAAAACAAACTGGACCTCAAAGTTTTTTTACACCAGTGGGAAAAGCATTTTGCCAACACGTGTCAGTAGATTTATCAAATGTTTTAGCAGCCACGATAGATAAAAAATAGAATTTTATACATTTAAATTAACATTTGTAAAAAAAATTGAAATATACATCTAGCCTTATGTACGTCTATGTCTAGTCTTCATATTATTAAGTAATAAGAAAGTAATCAATATTTTTTCTCGAAGATGCTAGTTTATAATGCAGTAAGTTATTACGTTAGAACTGTATTTATGCATTGTAGTGTAGGTGCCTAAATTTGTGATCACTGAACAGTACTATACATAATAATGTATGAAAAATATAATAATGAAAATAAATGAAATATTAAATGAAGATGTACTTTCTTCTGTTTCCCATAACACAATACGAACTGTGTCGCACATTTCTCCCACAATAGGCAGACGTTGCTCTTCAGCTTCTCTAGTAGGAGTGAATGAGGCATTTGCCGGGTTGCCCAGGTTGCTCGCTCTGCTCAGCACTCTCACAGTTAGTCTTCGCTTTGGCCAGCAGAGGATGCTCATCGCCAGCAAATGTTCCAGCAGCCATTAACGACGCTCTTGGCGGCCTCCAGGGAAGACCAGTTCTCCCTACAGGGCTGTCATGGCCACTTTGTTCTTCTTTCTTCACCTCCCTGATGACCAGACTGACCACTGGTTTGCAGTCAAAGTAGCCACAGATCAGTGTATTTTAGCTTGCCCCTTCCCATGCATTCACTCAGAGTGGAAATGGCTTTGAAAAAGTTTGGTTTTGACATAAAGTTTGTGAAGATGGTTGTTCAGTTATGCTTTTATCTAGATTTTGGGGAAAATGTACTGTAATAATTTAACATGTATAATCATCATAACTTTATCTACAGTACACACACAGTAACATTACTTTCTATACTGAAAAATACATTTATGTACATCATGTTTTGTGTTTAGGGTTTTGATGCAAAAAAAACATTTAGACAAATGTCAAAATATTTTTTGCAAGACGTGTTTTCTTTGTCAATTGATTGATACAAATTGATAACATTTTTTGCTCGTTTGATTACTGGTTCGATTGCTTTATTATTTAAAGGAATCCAGAAAAAAAATTATAACTTATTTAATAACAACTTTGTCCTAGTTGATCCCTATGAAAACAACACATTGGTCTTTTGTAGTCTTTTTTTATCAGAATTAAAGCTTACAGCAAAATGATTTCTTACTTCTTCAAGTGTTGTTTCTTTGTGTTTTTTGAAGTAACAGTGAATGAGCACTAGTGTATTTTCTGCTTGGGCTGCAGCTTAAAACATGATGCCCATTCATAGTTGTTGCAGATTCCAATAATTCTTTCAGATTCCACTCTCGTTATGTAGATAATCCTCATGCTTTTGTGCTTCTGGCAGCATAGGATATACACATTAGTGAGCACCAGTCATCCCTCACACGAGTGGGGATCAAATCATTTTCTAGCTCTTCCAAATTTTCAGAAATGGCTGGGTAAGGCTGGGGTTTGAAAAATTTAAAACCATGTGATATGAAGCTAGGTCCACTGACTTAACATAAATATTATTGCTAATAAAAATAGATTGGGGGTTTAGAATTTACTCAAACTGCTTTTGTTTTAGCAGTTCAAAAAAGTACTGTAATTTTTTTATCCTTAAAACAATCTTAAGACTACAAAAGCATCAAAGTGCAAACATAAATGTTATTATATACTGCAGCTTTGAAATGTGAATAAAAAAACATAATTTAACTTGTACACTTTTGAAATGCATGGTGTTAACAGTAAAGCAAATACATAGGAATAAAACCTGTTCACCTCCCTGTTGTCACCACACCTTTTAGGTCCATGGGAATAAACTTGTATTTTGTTATTGTTTTGTTTATTATTCCTGAGCTACTTCAAACGTATAAATACCAGTACAAGTGTTTGATTCACATTATGGTACATGTGGTACCATCCACTTACTTACTTCTCCTCAGTATGATGCCCACACAGAAGTGGCCAGAGCAGGGCTGGGCACTTTTACAGCTGTTGTTGGTGACATCTTTCTCTCAAGGTGAGGAACCATTGTGCAGTCGGAGAGGTGATCCTGAAAACCCCCAGCTTTCTAAAGATGGTGACATTATTTTGGGAGGAATCTTCTCTTTCCACAGCACCTGGAAGGACAAAGAAGAAACCTACACACACAAACCACTGCCACTAGAATGCACCGGGTAAATTATAGATATTGAAATTTAGATGTATCTTCATTTCTAACAGTACCTTTGTATTTCTAAAAAAAATACAAAGGTACAAAAGGTTTCGCTTTTTCAGTAATGATTTACAGTACAGAACTATTGTTTGTTTGTATGAGAAATATTTCTAGTCCAGTAATTTAAAACTGTTTTCATTAAGTTTGAATTTCAGAGAGTTCCAGATTGCCCAGGCTATGCTTTTTGCCATTGAGCAAATAAATAACAGGACAGACCTACTACCTGGAATCTCTTTGGGATATAAAATGTATGATACTTGTGGCTCTATTGCCAGAAGTGTGAGGGTTGCACTGGCCTTGGCTAATGGTAATGAAATTTCGATTGCACAGTCTGAGGCTCCATGTACCAGACCTGCACAAGTGCAGGCAATAATGGGAGAAACCTCGTCCTCTCCTTGTATGGCTACAGCTACTGTCATGGGACCCTTTTATATACCAATGGTGGGTAAAATTGATTCATATTTTATTTTTTGTCTTGCAAATACTCTTGCTTCTGATAAAATGTGACATTGTAAATGTTTTACATGTAACATCTTTATCTCAGGGGGTCATTTTAATTCTTCTAGATCAGCTACTTTGCCACCTGTGCTTGTCTCAGTGACAAAACCAAGTACCCATCCTTCCTCAGAACCATACCCAGTGACTACTATCAGAGCAGAGCCCTGGCTCAGCTGGTCAAACACTTTGGTTGGACTTGGGTCGGAGCTATAAGAACCAATGATGATTATGGCAATAATGGCATGGCTACATTCACAGAAACTGCACAGCAGCTGGGCATCTGTCTGGAGTATTCTGTGTCTTTCTTTAGAACAGATCCACCAAACAAAATACAAAATATAATTGAAACCATAAAGCATTCCACCTCTAAGGTGATTGTTGCTTTCCTCTCCTACTTGGATATGGATGTATTAATGAATAAGCTGTCACAAGACAACCTAACTGGGTACCAGTGGGTCGGTAGTGAAAGTTGGATATTTGATTCCCAAACTGCAGAAATGGATCAACATCATATTCTGGATGGTGCCATAGGTCTGGCCATCCCCAAAGCATATGTCAGTGACATGAAAGAGTTTATATTAGATGTGAAACCATTAATTTCATCAGGTACTAAAATGTTTACAGAGTTCTGGGAAACATTATTTAGCTGTAAGTTCAATCAGTCAAATGCATCAGCAGAGAATCAGAGAGAATGTACTGGACATGAAGATCTGAATGAACTGCAACATGGTTTCACTGATATGTCACTTATGCCCATATTCAACAATGTCTATAAAGGAGTGTATGCTGTGGCCCATGCACTTCATAATATTCTTGGCTGTAATGAAACATGCAACTACAAGGTGCAGCTGGATCCATTCATAGTGAGTGAAAATATTCTGGGTTTGAGTTGCAAAAATTTCAGAATGTATTCTATTATGATATTGAGCCAACAGACCTATACAAAACATATACATTATTGTTTTAGATTTTACAGCACACAAGAAGTGTTAAATTCAGAACAATGGAAGGAGATGAAGTTTACTTTAATGAGAATGGAGACCCACCAGCAAGGTATGAAATTATCAACTGGCAGCCAACAGAAAAAGGCATTGTGGACTTTGTCACAGTTGGACTTTATGATGCATCTTTATATGCAGACAAACAACTGAGTCTACAAAACAAGTCTTTAATTTGGGCTCAGAACTCAAAACAGGTAAAGCACAATTTGATCACAATAATAATTGCAGTATTTTGTCAAAGTTAGCATTCAAATTTCGGCTTGAAACTGCCTTTTCAATTAATGTTGAAGGAATGTTTTTACCGCAGGTTCCTGTGTCAGTTTGCAGTGAGAAATGTCCCCCAGGAACTTGCAAGGTTCTGCAGAAAGGAAAACCTGTCTGCTGCTATGACTGTATCAGATGTGCAGAGGGAGAAATAAGCAACACTACAGGTCTAGTGATACTTAATGAAATAAAAAAAAAGATTTAAAAAATATGTTACACATTTATGTAAAAATTTAAAAAAAATAATGACAGTAATCAGAAATAAAAAAATAAACAATTGTCATATTTAATTCTTGTATAGTAGCACCTGCTAACTATGCTCAGTCTCTCTTATATTATTAGAGTCTATGTAAAGAGGAAACATTGAACACCAAATCCAAATTATTGTGAAAGTCTAACATCTCCTTTGTTATCACTTTTCAGATTCTGTCATCTGTGTGAAATGTCCTCCTGAATTCTGGTCCAATGACAGAAGAGATGCCTGTGTAAAGAAGAAGCCAGAGTTTCTCTCATATGAAGAAATTATGGGAGCTCTGCTCACTGCAGCATCTTTATTTGGAACATGCATGACTGCTGTTGTAGCATTGATTTTCTTCAGACACAGGAAAACTCCTATTGTCAGGGCCAACAACTCTGAGCTGAGCTTCCTGCTGCTCTTCTCCTTGACTCTGTGTTTCCTGTGCTCTCTGACCTTTATCGGCCAACCCTCGGAGTGGTCCTGCATGCTGCGACACACAGCATTCGGCATCACCTTCGTCCTCTGTATCTCCTGTGTTCTGGGGAAAACCATGGTGGTGTTAATGGCCTTCAGGGCTTCACTTCCAGGCAGTAATGTGATGAAGTGGTTTGGACCAACGCAGCAGAGACTCAGTGTTCTGGTTTTCACTCTCATACAGGTTGTAATATGTATCCTCTGGTTAACCATTTCTCCTCCTTTTCCATTTAAGAATTTTCAAGTAATCAAAGACAAAATCATTTTAGAATGTGCTCTGGGATCAACTTTAGGCTTCTGGGCTGTACTTGGGTACATCGGTGTTCTGGCCACGTTCTGTTTTATTCTCGCTTTTCTGGCTCGGAAACTGCCTGATAACTTTAACGAGGCCAAATTTATCACCTTCAGCATGTTGATATTCTGTGCAGTGTGGATCACTTTTATTCCAGCATACGTCAGCTCTCCTGGGAAGTTCAGTGTTGCAGTGGAGATATTTGCTATTCTGGCCTCCAGTTTTGGACTATTAATTTGTATTTTTATTCCGAAATGTTATATTATCCTACTGAGACCTGAGAAGAATACAAAAAAGAATATGATGGGAAAGGTGGCACCAAAGAATTTCTGAAACCTAAAACTACTGTAATAAAGATATTCATCTGCTCATATAGTGCCATTTTTCTACACAAAAGGATAAAAACAGACTGTCAAACAGATTGTTTAATATTTTAATTTATGGAATAATTGTGTTGTTTCCTGCAATATAATTAATTTGTAACATAGCATGTGTCTATGACAGAATTACTACAATGTAATAAAAACACTTATTAAATATAAATAAATGCACAAACTAAATTCTCTGTTCCTTCAGAATCTAAATGGGCTTGGCTCAATGATTTTACCGAGAGGTTCAGGATCAGCTGGAAAACAGGACACTTGACTTCTAAGACCAGAGTTGAGAACCACTTTTTTAGATTGTTCCAATAATAAATAGCTTTAAATAATTACTCTTGGGTTTAAACTTTGGTTTTATCCACGAAGAATGTTACAAAGGTCTATAGAAGGACCAGAAAGCTGTCAATAGGGTAAAGTAAGTCATTTTAAATTACATTTAAAAAGACTGAACAAACACTGGGCATAGCCAATACAACAATCTGGAATGTCCTGGAAACAATAAAACCATTGCTGGCCACGATGATCATAATAAGTCAGCTAAGAAAAACAAGAAATGCAGATGCATTATGAGGTCTTTGGAAAACAAAAACCATCAGTGACATCACCAGCAACATCCACAGAGCAGGAGTAAGGGTTTCACAGTGTATGGTGTGAAGAAAACTTTATGAGTAGAATTACTGAGGCCACATTGCAAGATGCAAACCCCTCATCATCAGGAAGAATCAGTCACCCAAGTTGGAATCTTGGATGAAAATAGCAAGATATTGGAGATAATAATTATTAAATATAAGACTACATAACCTTAGCTAAATGCTGCTGGTGTAGCTGTTACTGTGGTGAAGAGACGGTTGAATAACAGAACGTCCACTGGCGTCACATTGTTTCTTCTGTTCACTTGACATTTAACTTGAGTTTCCTTAGCTAACTAAGTTAGCAGAGCAGCTAATGTGTCCAGCTTTGCTGGAGTCAACAGAAGTCAACTTGTTAGCTTAGCTAGCAGGCTGCTAATAATCAGCTAACTCTGACAATAGTTTATCTGTAATAAACTGATGAAAGCTGTGTCTGACTAAGCTAACTGTCAAGCTAAGCTATGAAATTTAGATGCAAAGAAATTTGGAAAAGTTATTGTGTTATGTGGTGTGTCTTTAATTGTATAGTCAATAACTTAAGCTTAGTGGTTTTACAATGCATCAGACTCTGGGATGGCCACTGAAGATAGTGGACTGTATAAGTTCAAACTTCACCATTTAAAATTAAGTCTTGGCCAAGATCTCGCTTTAAAAGTTATTGGGAAATCCAACTGAGCAAAAAGGAGATTAATTTTATATTTACATCCAACATGTTGGCTAAATGTGTAAACAAGCCACGTCCATTTTATGAGTGACATTTGAATCCTGTTGTTATGCCCCAAGTGGTCAATAAATTTGATGAATGCAAAATTATAAAGAAGACTTGTCCAGAACAGATCCTTAATATGAAAGAACATTTTTTGTTAAAGTTTACTGATAAAAGGAATAACTCCATCTTTTAATGCAAACACATTTACTTAACTTAATTTATTCTAAAAAATAGTAAAATTAACATTGTGCAGCACAACTGAACATTTTTATTCATTAACTTTTAAAGTAAAAATATTTAAAATAGGCTTACAAATGAAACATCACTGTAGTTTTTTTCCCCTGATCCAAATGGTATAAATACGAACACAGCCTCTTGAACTACAGATCTATGTGATTCCACCCAGTTGTTTATTTCTTTCAGACAGTATGACGTCCATAAAGAAGTGGCCAGAGCGGAGCTGGGGAGTTTTACAGCTCTTGTTAGTGGTATGTGTCTGTGAGGCAGAAGAACCAGTGTGCCATCGGAGAGGTGATCCTGAGAACCCACAGCTCTCTGAAGATGGTGACATTATACTGGGGGGAATCTTCTCATTCCACAGCAGCTGGAAAGACAGAGAGGAAACCTACACAAACAAACCACTGCCACTGGAATGCACGAGGTACAGATATAAAACAGGTACAAAAGTTTACCCAACTGACATTAATATTATAACCTCAATATTTATATTATATTCACAAGTGAGTGTATTAATATAAAAATAAATATTTTGATTAATTACTATACATAATTTTTATTTAGTTGTTTCTTTCTAAACTTGCACTGCTGGTCCAAATATTTTGAACTGTTTGCATCAAGCTTAAATTTCAGAGAGTTCCAGTTTGCCCAGGCTATGCTTTTTACTATCGAGGAGATTAATAATAGCACAGACCTTTTACCTGGAATCTCTCTGGGATATAAAATGTATGATACTTGTGGCTCCCCTGCCAAAAGTGTGACTGTTGCTCTGGCTTTGACTAATGGTAATGAAGATGTGTCTGCACAGTCCAAGGTTCCATGTATCAGACCTGCACAAGTGCAGGCAATAATAGGAGAAACCTCGTCCTCTATTTGCATGAGTATTGCTAATGTCATCGGACCCTTTCATATCCCACTGGTACGTAACAGCGGTTATTTTATACTACACTATTTAAGTAAAAAATTTATCATAGTCCAACTGTTACTTAATCTGTTAAGAGAAAATCTGAGTTTGTAAATGTTTTACATGTAATATCTTTACCTTGGGAGGTCTTTTTCTCTTTTAGATCAGTCACTTTGCCACCTGTGCTTGTCTCAGTGACAAAACCAAGAACCCTTCCTTCCTCAGAACCATACCCAGTGACTACTATCAGAGCAGAGCCCTGGCTCAGCTGGTCAAACACTTTGGTTGGACTTGGGTCGGAGCCATAAGAAGCAATAATGATTATGGAAATAACGGCATGGCTACATTTACAGAAGCTGCACAGCAGCTGGGCATCTGTCTGGAGTATTCTGTGTCTTTCTTTAGAACAGATCCACCAAACAAAATGCAGAAGATAATTGAAATTATCAAGCATTCTACTTCCAAAGTGATTGTTGCTTTCCTCCCCTTTCCTGACATGGATGAGCTAATATCTCAGTTGTCTCAACACAAGTTGACTGGGTACCAGTGGGTAGGTAGTGAGGGCTGGATAATTGATTCCCAAATTGCCGAAATGGATAAACATCATATTCTGGATGGTGCCATCGGCCTGGCCATCCCCAAAGCACATGTTAGTGGCATGAGAGAGTTTATTATGGATGTAAAGCCACTTATTGCTTCAGGTAAAGAAACATTCACAGAGTTCTGGGAGACATTATTTAGCTGTAAATTCAATCAGTCAAATTCATCAGCAGAGAATCAGAGAGAATGTACTGGACATGAAGATCTGAGTGAACTGCAGCACAGCTTCACTGATATGTCACTTATGCCCATATTCAACAATGTCTATAAAGGAGTGTATGCTGTGGCCCATGCACTTCATAATATTCTTGGCTGTAATGAAACATGCAACTACAAGGTGCAGCAGGATCCATTCACAGTGAGTTACATCTAAAGAATTAAATTACTAGAAAACTAAAATAGTAGTCATACAGTAATCAACTAAATACATTATGTTCAGATTTTACAGCAACTAAGAAAGACAAATTTTAAAACAAAGGAAGGAGATGAAGTTTACTTTAATGAGAATGGAGACCCACCAGCAAAGTATGAAATTATAAACTGGCAACCAAGAAAAAAAGGCACTGTGGACTTTGTCACAGTTGGTTTTTATGATGCATCTTTACCTGCAGCCAAACAGCTGAGTCTACAAAACACATCTCTTATTTGGGCTCAGAACACTAAACAGGTGCACTCATTTTACCTTTGTAATTAATCAAAAATATTTACAGTGATTGTTATAATTCTGCATTATATAAGAACTTTGCGAAATCAAAAGTTTTAAAAACGTTGCAAATTTCCAAAGTGAGCATTTCTCGTATACTCTTGTTCTTTATGCAGGTTCCTGTGTCAGTTTGCAGTGAGAAATGTTCCCCAGGAACTCGCAAGGTTCTGCAGAAAGGAAAACCTGTCTGCTGCTATGACTGTATCAGATGTGCAGAGGGTGAAATGAGCAACACTACAGGTCTAGTTATATACAAACTTTTTGCACTTGAGAGAACCACAAAAGATTCTTATTCTCACATGGCAATCTTAAGAAATTGAAGTTTTGTTTTGTAAATTGTAGAGCAGGATTAAACAAGAAAGCAGGTGTTTCGCAACTACATATATATCATCATGGAACTGTATGGTACAAAATATCATGTTATTTGTTTAAGAATATAAAGCAAAATCAAGGACTGCTGCCATACAGTTACCCACAAAGAATCTGATATATTTGTTCTGTGTTTTATGCAGAGAAGTAATACTGAATATCTTCGTCCAAAATACACAACACATCTAACTTCTGCTTTATCATTACCTTGTCTAATATGCATAGAGCAATCAAGAAAACACTACAACTAAGATACGCAGCATATCCAATATCTGCTTTATTATTACTTCTCAGATTCCATCTCCTGTGTGAAATGTCCTCCTGAATTCTGGTCCAATGACATAAGAGATGCCTGTGTAAAGAAGGAGTCAGAGTTTCTCTCATATGAAGAAATTATGGGAGCTCTGCTCACTGCAGCATCTTTATTTGGAACATGCATGACTGCTGTTGTAGCATTGATTTTCTTCAGACACAGGAAAACTCCTATTGTCAGGGCCAACAACTCTGAGCTGAGCTTCCTGCTGCTCTTCTCCTTGACTCTGTGTTTCCTGTGCTCTCTGACCTTTATCGGCCGACCCTCTGAGTGGTCCTGCATGCTGCGACACACAGCATTCGGCATCACCTTCGTCCTCTGTATCTCCTGTGTTCTGGGGAAAACCATGGTGGTGTTAATGGCCTTCAGGGCTTCACTTCCAGGCAGTAATGTGATGAAGTGGTTTGGACCAACACAGCAGAGACTCAGTGTTCTGGTTTTCACTCTCATACAGGTTGTAATATGTATCCTCTGGTTAACCATTTCTCCTCCTTTTCCATTTAATAATTTTCAAGTAATCAAAGACAAAATCATCTTAGAATGTGCTCTGGGATCAACTTTAGGCTTCTGGGCTGTACTTGGGTACATCGGTGTTCTGGCCACGTTCTGTTTTCTTCTTGCTTTTCTAGCTCGGAAACTGCCTGATAACTTTAACGAGGCCAAATTTATCACCTTCAGCATGTTGATATTCTGTGCAGTGTGGATCACTTTTATTCCAGCATATGTCAGCTCTCCTGGGAAGTTCAGTGTTGCTGTGGAGATATTTGCTATTCTGGCCTCCAGTTTTGGACTTTTAATTTGTATTTTTATTCCGAAATGTTACATTATCTTACTGAGACCAGAGAAAAATACAAAAAAGAATATGATGGTGAAGGGGCTAGTAAAGACAAAGTAGACATAAAAGCGCGTGCCAAAGATACCACAGTACCACTGCAATATTTTTAATGAGTTTAAACCAAATATCCTCAGGCAAGACACTGAACTCCACGACATAGAGCCCCAAGGCAAAGACCTTGCCTGGCAGCCACCATCATCGTTGTGTGCGAATGTGAGTATGTGTATGTGTGAACGGGTGAACGAGAAGCTAAATTGTAAAGCACTTTTTATAAATGTTTTATATAAGTTGAGCACCTACAAATTTTTGGAAATGCTTGCAATAAAGTAGATTGTTGTACTGAAAATTAGGGCCCCCAAAAAGCTGTTTGTTTCTTGAAGATGACTCATCAGTCACATCAGAGGCTTCATTGTTCCCGATATGGGTTTAGTAGAGGGTAGTGTATGTGACTAATGTACTTATATATAAAGTGAATTAGTTGACTAATCATCCACTACAACTGTCTAAGGTTATGCTGTCCTCGCTAAATGTGGATTTTTAGCTATACACCCAGCTTAACACCATATTCTCAGCATGTCGTCCTCCAAGGAACAGACAGGTTGTTGTAATACCCAGGTTTAATGCAGAAAATATTTCTTGTAAAACAAGAAAAAAGAACGAAAAGCAGTCAAATGAAAATATTTATTTTCTGTGCACAAATCAAATATACATTAATAAGATGTAGTTAATGTATGCCTACCCTGCACTGTCGCCTTTAAATGTAGTGTTTTAATAGAACTTAAACAGCAAATGAAAGTGTGATCATTAAACCACACACATCATCAAAGCAACACAATGCGTACATTTACCACACACGAAGATCTAAGTAAGGTCATATTTAAAGTTTTCCAGTTACAGACATTTTCATACAAACATGTTAACATAAATGCAAAAACACAGTAACTTACGGATGAAGCTGTTACTTGTGGACTTTAAAATGAGGATTTTAGCTGCATGGTACTTCCTACCATGTCACTTCCTGCTCAGGACAGTGAACACTTATTTTACTGCTGCCTCTGCATTCATCACCAGGGGGCAGTAAAAATAGTTTATCAGTTCCATGACAACGGTCCTTCAACAAAGATAGAATGTGTGAATTTCTGTTATAGTGCTGTAATGCAACTGTCTAAACACAGCAACTGAATACGGATAGGTCATTGAATACATAGCTTACAGATGTCATCTGTGTTTATCTATAAACATAGATATGTTATTTCTCTATTAACAAATATATGCATGTATCTAATCACGTGCAAGGACAGGCATAAAGACTGGGTGCACGCTTGCCGTGCAGCAGACAAGGTAGGTGACCTAGGCATGGTGGTCCTTGTCTTCATATGCTGGGATTCTTGGAAAATGGAATGCAACCTCTCTGATGGCACTGAACAGAAACTGGTGCAGGAAGCAGAGTGATATTAATTACATTTAGTTTACCTCACCTCTAAACAGAGTACTGGCTCTGGAATAAAATACAGGACAAGTTATTCTTGCCCAGGTGGATGTGAGCATACTCACAAGACTACTAAGGACCACTTCTGTGTTGCAGCTTCCACCAGAAAACAAGAGCATCTGGCCTTCTTGAAAACCTTGGGTGGGGTCCTTGAGAATGTACCACCAGAGACAACCATAGTTCTCCTCGGAGACTTTAATGCTTACATTGGAAATGATGAGACACTTGGAAGGCGGTGACTGGAAGGAACAGCCTGCCTGATGTGAACCTAAGTGGTGTCTCTCTTCCTTATCACTGGACTGTACTCATCTCACACCTGGAACCCATTTGACATACACTACACAAACCTGCCACTTGGTAAAGCCTGACCAGAGAACCGATCAGAGCAGGGAGAACTGATTAAAAGCCTCCTAAAAGAGCTAGCTAAAACCACACACTATAACTTACACAAATGTGACAAATATATGTGCATTTGTTTTTACAAAGATTGTAGCAAAAGTCTATCAGACTTACTAATCATCAGATTTGTTTATACTTAGCATTTATCAATATAAAAATATAAAAGTCGTTCCTTTTCAGGATGGGTTAAAGCTCCACCGGTGCCCATAAAAGGGCATGAGACTGCAGGGCTTTGAAAATGAACACAGGAAATGAAAAGGAAAGTTAAGAGTCAAGAATTTCCAAACAAAATCCGAAGATTGTAGTACTCAAACCTGCAAAATTGTTTTGGTGACTTAGGGCAAAGTGGTGCACCATATTATGTGTCAATGCAATATTGTCAGATGTTAATTAAAGTGTAAGTTTATTGTTATACATTTTTTTGTGAAAGACCTCCAAAGCCGATCAACATCAACTAGTCCTGCCCCAGAGAACTCTCCATTAGAACTATCCGATTGCACATCAGAGCTTTGGACATGACCACAACCCGTCTAACAAACAAGAACCCTCATCGAATATAACAACAAACTCTCACTCAGTTCAACACTCGCTACCTTTATTCTTAAACCAGCTAACAAAATATCTCTTTCATTCCTTTCCTGGGTTGGCTGACGTCTAGCTTGTCCCTAGTTTAGCCGACTTACCATCAGTTCCTGACTTGGCCAATGTCCTGCCTACACTAGAGCCGGTTTCTGAGTCAGTTGACATCCTCCCCATAAGTCAATCGTCCTTTCCTGTTCCTGTCCCTGTCCCTGAATACACTTACGCCCCGCCTGCCTATATCAGTTGCTCAGTCAGTTCCAGGGCTGACTAATCTCCCAAATATTCAGGAGATTTTTCTTTGGTTGGTCAATACTCCTGTTCATGTCCCGAGTCTGTCCCTGAGTTGACTGAAATCCCACCAGTCCTGGAGCCTGTTTATGATCTAGCCAACTTCCTGGCTGTTGCTGAGTTGGTCGACCACCCACCAGTTGCTGAATCTGGCTCAAATTATACACTCTTCTTCTGGGCTGATTGGTACCCCTTAACTTCTTGTGCTAGTTTCTAGAATGGATGATACCCTGCCAGATCCTGGGTCAAACAACAGCCAACCTCCGGGTTGTTTCTGAGCCAGTTCCTTAGTTGGTCAATACCCTGTCTGCACCAGAGCTTGTTCCTGGGTCAACTCTGCTCTTGAGAGTGCTGACAGTTCCTGCAGTAAATCAGTCAACACCCCAGTCTTCTGGGGAATACATTGCATTATTCTAGTAGAACACTTCCCTCTCACAATGCAGGTCTACTTCTGGTTCCTATATTCTCTAAAAGAATGCTCGGAGTCAGAACAGAGGGGTGGCTGGTCTAGCCGAGAACAGGAACAGAAGGGAAGGCGTAGGTCAAGCCGGGAGAGCCGGCATCAGATGAGCACAAACAAAATGGTCTATCTGCCATTCACCCTAAAGTTGACAGCATTAGGGGGGTAATCTCATCACCCCAACCAGGCCCAGGAACCATTTGTGAGGCCTTGGCCATGCATGTCTCGGAATCTGTAGATAGCTTATGACGTGGCATTGTTCATGTCTGATTGAGTCTGCAAACAGTTCATAAGGTAAGTAGGGACTGGTAGACTGGGAGGCTGGATAGCTCTGTTTGGCAGGGATGAGAACATAGAAATCCCTCTTTAGGGAGGGTAGAAAACCACACATTTAAGACAACTATAAACTGGGGTAATACCTAAAATAAAGGAGTGGCAAGGAATGCAACAAAACTTCAATAGAGTTGGTGAAGTGGGAAAAAAAACAGCTATGTACATAAATACATGGATTTACAGTAAACCAAAAGCACATATATTAAACAAACCAGAGGAGAAAAGAATAACTAACGTGTTCGTACACACAGAGTTCAGACAGACCAGTTAATTAAATAACAAGATACGAGTGCCAGGGTAAATGAAAAGGGAATAAATGAAAAACAAACTGAACATGAAACAAAGACTGGCAGACAGGGACAGAGTCTGCCAGAGTTCTAAACGAGGAAGTGAGCAACAAATAACCAATCAGAGTCTTAAACCAGGACAGACAAAAAAATAAAAACAACTAAACCTAATCTCAGACCCAAATTAGTCCAAAAATCAGTAGAAAAAACAAAGTTCAAACAAGGGGAAGAATCCCCAGGACTGCTGTCCAAGGGCAGGGATGAAATGAACAACAAACCAGCCAGGAAATGAGGGGAAAGCCAGGTATAAATGAACAGGGCATCAGGTGAAAATAATCAGGGGCTGATTTATCATGGTAAAGACTGATGAAAATAGGTACAGGAAATGGAGCCGGCAGGCTTCAAAATAAAAGCTGAAAACAGGAAGTGAGGCTGGGAAAACAGGGACAAACTGAAATGACAGGACAGGATTGTGAGACAGATGAGCTACATGGCTTCCCCCAAACCTGTGAATTTTTGTTAAACAACTGCACACAGGTGACAGCGATACTAGGGCGATATCAGCATCCTGTCTATAAGATGCTTTGACACATGGTCCTGAGGAACTATGAACTGAACCCACAAACTTGGGGTTCCATAGCAACTGTTTTACCAACTGAGCAAAACAGCAAAACAAATGTGACTATTATCAAAAGTCTATAATACATCTGCATAGTCTATGATAACAGAAAAAGTGACAACAAAAAAAACTTAGCCTCAAATTTCTTTTTTGAGCTCCTCCTTTCTCCTACCCCACAAGGGTCCACAGGGATGGACTTCTGTGGCATTATTATGCTCTTCTGTTACTTGAATAAATACCAGTGCAAGCCTTAGATTCACGTTGTGATACAAGTAATACTGCCCAGCAGTTTACTTGTCTCCGATAGTATGATATCCACACACAAGTGGCCAGAGCAGGGCTGGGCACTCTTGCAGCTGTTGTTGGTGACATCATTCTACCAAGCTGAGGAGCAGATATGTAAGCAGAGAGGGGATCCAGAGAACCCCCAGCTTTCTAAAGATGGTGACATTATTTTAGGGGGGATCTTCTCATTTCATAGCAGCTGGAAGGACAGAATGGAAAGCTACAAAAACAAACCACTACCACTAGAGTGCACCAGGTAAATTCTAAATGTTTTTTTTATAATTATTCACTCTTTTATATGTTAATGCAATTGAATGCTTACTATGCCATTGTAATAGTTGTATTACAACTAGTTCAACTAGCAACAATTTAAAACTGTTTGCATCAAGTTTAAATTTCAGAGATTTCCAGATTGCCCAGGCCATGCTTTTTGCCATTGATGAAATTAATAACAGTACAGAGCTACTACCTGGAATCTCTCTTGGTTATAAATTGTTTGATACTTGTGGCTCTATTGCCAGAAGTGTGAGGGTTGCACTGGCCTTGGCTAATGGTAATGAAATTGTGTCTGTACAATCTGAGTCTCCATGTACCAGACCTGCACATGTACAGGCAATAATGGGAGAGACCTCATCCTCTCCTTGCATGGCTATAGCTACTGTCATCGGACCCTTTCATATCCCACTGGTGGGTATTTTAAAAATGGTGTGAAAAGTGTATTTTGCAAATGTTTTAGTTCCTAAAATAAAAGAGGACCTTTGAATAGTTTACATTCTTAATTTGGGAGGTCTTCTTATCTTTTAGATCAGCCATTTTGCCACCTGTGCTTGTCTCAGTGACAAAACCAAGTACCCATCCTTCCTCAGAACTATACCCAGTGACTACTATCAGAGCAGAGCCCTGGCTCAGCTGGTCAAACACTTTGGTTGGACTTGGGTTGGAGCTATAAGAACCAATGATGATTATGGCAATAATGGCATGGCTACATTCACAGAAACTGCACAGCAGCTGGGCATCTGTCTGGAGTATTCTGTGTCTTTCTTTAGAACAGATCCACCAGACAAACTACAGAAGATAATTGAAATTATAAAGGCTTCCACCTCTAAGGTCATTGTGACTTTCCTATCCCTCATGGATCTAGATGTGCTGATGTATAAATTATCTTACTACAACATGACTGGGTACCAGTGGGTCGGCAGCGAGGGTTGGATATTTGATTCCCAAACTGCCGAAATGGATCAGCATCACATTCTGGATGGTGCCATTGGCCTGGCAATCCCCAAAGCACATGTCAGCGGCATTAGAGAGTTCGTTCTAAATGTGAAGCCACTTAATTCATCAGGCAATGAAATGTTAATAGAGTTCTGGGAGACACTGTTTAGTTGTAAGTTCAATCAATCTAAGTCATCAGCAGAGAATCAGAGAGAATGTACTGGACATGAAGATCTGAGTGAATTGCAGCACAGCTTCACTGATATGTCCCTTATGCCCATATTCAACAATGTCTATAAAGGAGTGTATGCTGTGGCCCGTGCACTTCATAATATTCTTGGCTGTAATAAAACATGTGACTATAAGGTGCAGCTGGATCCATTCACTGTGAGTAAATACATAAATTCTACTTTCAAAAAAGTCACAAGGTCACATAAAATATAAAAAACTGCAAATTTTTGCAGTCTGCCGTGTCATATTGTTTTAGATATTACAGCACATAAGAAAAATAAACTTTAAAACAAAGGAAGGAGATGAAGTTTACTTTAATGAGAATGGAGACCCACCAGCAAAGTATGAAATTATAAACTGGCAGCCTACAGAAAAAGGCATTGTGGACTTTGTCACAGTTGGTCTTTATGATGCATCTTTACCTGCAAACAAACAGTTGAGTCTGCAAAATAAGCCTTTAATATGGACACAGAACTCGAAACAGGTGATTAATCCCTGTTATTATTGCATCAAAATTAATGTGAGCTTTACAGAGAAGTGCTGGTAGATTTCTCTCATACTGTTGTTGTTCATGCAGGTTCCTGTGTCAGTTTGCAGTGAGAAATGTTCCCCAGGAACTCGCAAGGTTCTGCAGAAAGGAAAACCTGTCTGCTGCTATGACTGTGTCAGATGTGCAGAGGGAGAAATAAGCAACACTACAGGTCTAGTCATACTTAATAAAAAATAAAAAAGATTTAAAAAATATGTTATACATTTATCAAAAATTTTAAAATTATGACAGTAGTCAGAAAGCAAAAATGAGAATTGTCATACTTAATTCTTGTACAGTAGCACCTGCTAACTATGCTTAGTCTTATATTATTAGAGTCTATGTAAAGAGGAAACATTGAACACTAAATCCAAATTATTTTCAAAGTGTAACATCTGCTTTGTTATCACTTTTCAGATTCCATCACGTGTGTGCGTTGCCATCCTGAATTCTGGTCCAATGACAGACGAGATGCCTGTGTAAAGAAGGAGTCAGAGTTTCTCTCATATGAAGAAATTATGGGAGCTCTGCTCACTGCAGCATCTTTATTTGGAACATGCATGACTGCTGTTGTAGCATTGATTTTCTTCAGACACAGGAAAACTCCTATTGTCAGGGCCAACAACTCTGAGCTGAGCTTCCTGCTGCTCTTCTCCTTGACTCTGTGTTTCCTGTGCTCTCTGACCTTTATCGGCCGACCCTCGGAGTGGTCCTGCATGCTGCGACACACAGCATTCGGCATCACCTTCGTCCTCTGTATCTCCTGTGTTCTGGGGAAAACCATGGTGGTGTTAATGGCCTTCAGGGCTTCACTTCCAGGCAGTAATGTGATGAAGTGGTTTGGACCAACACAGCAGAGACTCAGTGTTCTGGTTTTCACTCTCATACAGGTTGTAATATGTATCCTCTGGTTAACCATTTCTCCTCCTTTTCCATTTAAGAATTTCAAGGAAACCAAAGACAAAATCATCTTAGAATGTGCTCTGGGATCAACTTTAGGCTTCTGGGCTGTACTTGGGTACATCGGTGTTCTGGCCACGTTCTGTTTTCTTCTTGCTTTTCTGGCTCGGAAACTGCCTGATAACTTTAACGAGGCCAAATTTATCACCTTCAGCATGTTGATATTCTGTGCAGTGTGGATCACTTTTATTCCAGCATACGTCAGCTCTCCTGGGAAGTTCAGTGTTGCTGTGGAGATATTTGCTATTCTGGCCTCCAGTTTTGGACTTTTAATTTGTATATTTATTCCAAAATGCTATATTATCTTACTGAGACCTGAGAAGAATACAAAAAAGAATATGATGGGGAAAGGGACACCAAAGACATTGTGAAAAATTTGAAAATATATACCAATATATTACATACTGTACATAAAATACATTGGCAGATACATTATACCACCACTCTACATTATACACAATAATCCCATAAACAAGCAGCTAATTTTCTTTAATGCAATAGTTGTAATGTATCACTGCAATATTTTACTACTGTATATAATTAACCTGTGACACAGCCAAAGGCATGTGCGCATATATAGTTAATAACATTTTCAGAGAATACAATTTCAAATAAAAAAAACTGCACATTTGACTCATTTGTGTTACCTAGTTATGACCCACACTAGGACCTAATTAAATGTATTTTCAGTAGTTCAGAACTTCGCACATCACACCATTAGCCCTGGACACTATTATAAATTGTAATTTTTGATGTTTTATTTCATTCTAGCTCAAACAAGTGTGAAAAATGATTTGACTGAAATTGTTTTTTTCCAAAGACCTGAATCCACAGAGAGTTGTAAAGGTTGGTGATTTAAATAGCTCCCTATGAAATGGAACAACCCTTCAAAAACCTTTTTTTAGCCATCAACACCAAATAAGGGTTCTTCTTTGTCAAGGAGGGCCCAGTAAAGCCACACAAAGGGATATCTCTTTAACACCTTTGACATCTATGCATACTAGTTTACTGCTTGCATTCACAATACATTTTAATAGATAAATAGATAGATATACACAGCCTATTTTCCTGCCTGCACCAATTTCAGAGTCATGATAAGATAAGGTAAAATAAGATAAGATAAACCTTTATTCGTCCCACAGTGGGAAATTTTCATGTTACAGCAGCAGAGAATGTGCAATGTATGGCAAAAAAGAATATCAAAAATACAGTATATACAATAAAAAATGATAAAATAAAAATAAGAGTAAAAACATGTCACATATGTACAAAATTATACAAGAAAGTACCTGCACAATAGGTCATTTGTATTGCACAGTTTAAAACAGTTTTAAAGTAAAAATTTGTGATAATGGTTCACTGTGAGCAGTTCTGATTGTAAAGTCTGACAGCACCAGAGAGAAAAGACCGCTTCAATATCGCTCCTTCAGACATTAGTATTGGAGTGGGCCAACAATGGCAGAGTGGTCATATAACTTCTGCAGGTGACAATATCCTGAGCTGAATGTGAAGCCGTAGTGTAAACAGTCAACAGAAACTGAGCCAGAACCATTCCCCCGTGTTGCAGACAACCATGTAGGACTCTCAGACTCGAGCCCTCACATACTGTAGTCGGTTTGAGAGGTAGTCCAGTTTCCAGGCAGAGACATGTTGGTCCACTCCAATGTGTACCAACTTATCCCTCATGAGTGCAGGTTGGATGGTGTGAGAAGCCAGGTGTGAAAGGGCTCTATTGAGGAGGAAGATGACAGCATCTTCAACTCCAGTGCCTGGCTGGTAGGCAGACTGGAGAGGGTCCACTGAGTAAGATGTCTTTTTTCTGCATAGAAGACATGAAGTCTTCCAAAGTTGTGGCTGCAGAGTTCATCTAGACATCTTTTAGGCAGCCTGGAGCTGATGCCATCTGGACCTGCAGCCTTCCTCACCTTGGTCCTGCTGAGCTCCCTCCTGACCTGGTATTTTGTGAGGGGCAGTAGATCAGTTGCAGAGAAAGGTGTTGATGGAACGACTCGCTGTAGGGGCAGAGACGAGGGATTGCAGCAGGGGAGATTGGGTGGGGGCAGCGGTGGGCAGCTGGTCAAATCTATTGAAAAATAGCTTTAAGTCATTCACCCACTCCTGATGCCCCTCAGACTGGGAGCTGGGACCATTTTGACCAGTAATGGTTTTGATCCCTCTCCACACAGCTGGTCCTCTATCTTCATTCTGTATCAAGTCTTTCCTTCTCTGATCTTCCTTCCCAGCTCTCTCTGCACAGTTTTCAGCTCTTCCTTGTTACCTGATTTAAAAGCTCTCTTCTTTTCCTTTAGTAGAGCATTTATATCAGGATTAAATCATGGCTTGTTGTTGGAAAAACACTGTATAGTCTTGGTGGTTAAGGTGTTCTCGACACAGAAGTTAACACAGTCCGTTATAAAGTCTGTTAGTGTGTCAATATCTTCCACATGTGCATTGCACAATTCCTACAACAAAACAGTCTTACAGAGTCTCTTCGTTCTCATCAGACCAGGTACTCACTGTGCGAGAGACAGTTGGTTCCCTGCTATAAGGGGATTGTACGCAGGCAGAAGATGAACCAGCTTGTGATCTGATCTTCCCAAGAAGGGGAAGGGTGCTGAATTTTAAGCCTTGGAATTGGCAAAAAATAAGTCCAGTGTTTTATTGTCTCTGGTAAGGCATGAAACGTACTGTGAAGAAGGGCATTTGCACTGTGTCAGTAGTCTATTAACAACAGAGTGCAGGACAAGACCTGCTGCTTCGCCGTTAGCTAAAGGGGGAATATACACAGCTAATTTGATAAAATGCGAGAATTCTGGGCAGGTAGAACGGTCTCATGCCAATGGCTAAAAGCTCAATGTCTCTGTAACTATATTTATATCATCTGTTACTTGCAAATAGTGCCAGTCCTCCTCCTTTTGTCTTACAGCTCTTCGCCGTCCTGTCTGCTCAGACCAGTTGAAATCTATCCAGATCTACAGCCGTATTCAGTATTAGCTTAGTTAGCCATGACTCCGTAAACACCTTCATGCTAGTATCCCGGTATTCTCTTTGGTCAGAGCGGCTAGCTCGTCCACTGTGTTGGGTAGAGATCTCACACTTCCCATGATGATGGACAGCAGAGTCGGTCTATACCGTCTCCTTTTGGCCCGACACAGAGAACTAGCCCAGTTCCCCTTGCAAATGCATACAGGTAACCCTTTCTTGGTAATACCAAGAAAGTATCCTGGTGTCACCATGAAGTTAGACAAGGCTCCCTTATGCAGTACAGTTTCACTTTTTTACTTATTATTGTTCATCACTGAGTACATGCACATTTATTTATACTGCACACATTACAATGAAATGGATGCTCTGCAATTAACACATCCCCCTGAAAGGAGCAGTGGCCAGCCACTGCTGCCCAGGGAGCTAGCACTGAGTGTCTTGCTTGATGACACACCTGGGATTTGACCTGGGAGACTTCAGTACCCCAACCTAAAGCTATTCCTATTGAGCCAACAGGCTACTGAGCACTTGGTAAAGTCGCAAAAATTGCCTAGTTAACATTTGTGTTGAACGCACAGAAAAGGATATAATGTAACAACTTACTCGGCAGGATAAGATCCTGGTAATAACATGGAAGCTGACAAGACTTCCTTTTACAGTTTACCTTACTTTTTGAGTAAATAGTTTTTTGCATTTTAATGTTAAGAAAACTGAGGTCATGCTGATTGGACCTAGTGAAGCTTCTAAAGTTCAGGTTGACCTGGGTTTTTTAAGTTGTTATTTAAAATCTAAATTAAAAAAACTGGGTGTGAGAGTAGACATTGATCTCAAAATTGATGCTCAGATTTATTGAGTGGCCAACCTCAGCTTTTTTCATTTGAGAAAGCTGGCCAAAGCAAAACCTTTTCTTTCACTGCATCACTTTGAGATTTTAATACATGCTTTTATCGCTTTAAGTCATTCACCCACTCCTGATGCCCCTCAGACTGGGAGCTGGGACCGTTTTGACCAGTAATGGTTTTGATCCCTTTAAATTATATAATCCCTTTAATGCTTATTATTGAATTACTTAATTGTAAATAAATAATAATTAAGTTAAGTAATTAAGTAATGTGATTGGAAGAGTTATAAATTATAAGTAGTGTATGAGATCATAACTTGAACGCTATTATTAAATGATTATAGTTTAAAATTACTATTATTACTGCATTGGTAAAGAAAGTAAAATGGTCCAGGAAAATGTAATACTGATGTTTGATTATACATAATGTGCCAAAGGTCCACAGATATGACCTTTGGCACATTACAGATATGATATATATTTTTTTTTTTTGTGTGTGTGTTCCTGTAAATACTACTTAGTGAGGACCAAATTTCATTTTTGTAAAATGAGAACATTTTGGCCATTCCTCACTATTTTTGACCCTCAAAAAGAGTTTTTTCTTGAGGGTCAAGACTGGTTTTTAGGGTCAGGGTTATAATTTGGTTTTGGTTAGGGTTAGGGTAAGGGTCCAGGGATTGCGTTACGTCAATGAGTATCCCCACAAGGATAGAGGTACAAACGTGCGTGTGTGTGTGTGTAAGAATATCCTCATCTCCCATAGCAGCTGCTGTCTTAACCCAAACCAGGAGTGACACATGCACATGTGGGAGCTTCTTATTATATGCCATTACTTCAATCACATGCGCACACACACATCTTGTGTGTGTATGTGCGTGTGTGTGTGAGATCTAAATTATATAAATACCAATAAAACCTTTTGATCTACTTCAAGGTACATGTCTTTCCACACAGTTGTTAAATTCTCTTTGACAGCATGATGTCCACACAGACCTCGTCAGAGTGGGTCTGGACACTTCTACAGATGTTGTTGGTGGCTTCTTTTTCACAGGCACAGGAGCCAGTGTGTCGGCATAGAGGAGATGCTGAGAACACTCATCTATCTAAAGGTGGTGATTTTATAATAGGGGGAATCTTCTCTTTCCACAGTAGCTGGAAAGACAGACAGGAAACCTACACTCAAAAACCACTGCCGCTGGAATGTGAAGGGTAAATTTCACCAATTTGTTTTCCAGATTGATTATACACTGTATGTGATTTTAACTGTTGTGTGTATTAAAACTATGAATTAACATAGTGTATTAACACTACTTTTACTGTTTCTATTTAGAATTCTACTACTAGTACACACATTTTTTAAACTGTTTGCATCAAGTTTGAATTTCAGAGGATTTCAGTTTTCCCAGGCTATGATTTTTGCCATTGAGGAGATTAATAACAGCACAGACCTTCTACCTGGAATCTCTCTGGGATATAAAATGTATGATACTTGCAGCTCCACTGCCAGGAGTGTGAGGGTTGCACTGGCCTTGGCTAATGGTAATGAAGTTGAGTTTGCACAATCTAATACTCCATGTACCAGACCTGCACAGGTGCAGGCAATAATAGGGGAAACTTCTTCCTCTCCCTGCATGGCTGTCGCTACTCTTATCGGATCCTTTTATATCCCAGAGGTGGGTAAAATGAGTGCAATCAATATACTATGTATAAAAATGATTGATAATAAATTTGTGAACGATTACTCTAGCTGTTCCTCTAACTGAGCAAATGTAAATCTATGACAGCTTTAAATATTATATTTTTATTTTTTAAAGCCATGACTTCTGTTTTTTAGATCAGCCCCTTTGCCACCTGTGCTTGTCTCAGTGACAAAACCAAGTACTCATCCTTCCTCAGAACCATACCCAGTGACTACTATCAGAGCAGAGCCCTGGCTCAGCTGGTCAAACACTTTGGTTGGACTTGGGTTGGAGCTATAAGAAGCAATGATGATTATGGCAATAACGGCATGGCTACATTCACAGAAACTGCACAGGAACTGGGCATCTGTCTGGAATATTCTGTGTCTTTCATTAGAACAGATCCACCAAACAAAATACAAACCATTACTGAAAAGATCAAGCATTCTACATCTAAGGTGATTGTTGCTTTTCTTTCCTTCTTGGATCTGGACGTACTAATGTATCAGTTGTCTGATCACAATTTGACTGGGTACCAGTGGGTAGGTGTTGAGGGCTGGATCTTTGATTCCCAAACTGCAGAAATTGATCAGCATCACATCCTGGATGGTGCCATAGGTCTGGCCATCCCCAAAGCACATGTCAGTGGCATGAGAGAGTTTATATTAGATGCAAAGCCACTTAACTTATCAGGTACCGAAATGTTTACAGAGTTCTGGGAGACATTATTTAGCTGTAAATTCAATCAGTCAAATTCATCAGCAGAGAATCAGAGAGAATGTACTGGACATGAAGATCTGAGTAAATTGCAGCACAGCTTCACTGATATGTCACTTATGCCCATATTCAACAATGTCTATAAAGGAGTGTATGCTGTGGCCCATGCACTTCATAATATTCTTGGCTGTAATGAAACATGTAACTACAAGGTGCAGCTGGATCCATTTATGGTCAGTGAATTCCTAAATACTAACTACTTACTACATTTTTTGAAAATTCTTTAAGCTACAACAAAAATATATATTTGTAGTCTATCTTGCTGTTAAGCCAACAAACCTACACAGTTTGAAATATTTACCTGAATGAAAATATGTATTTTTAGATTTTGCAACACCTAAGAAAGATACATTTTAAAACAAAGGAAGGAGATGAGGTTTACTTTAATGAGAATGGAGACCCACCAGCAAAGTATGAAATTATAAACTGGCAGCCAACAGAAAAAGGCATTGTGGACTTTGTCACAGTTGGTCTTTATGATGCATCTTTACCTGCAGACAAACAGCTGAGTCTACAAAATAAATCTTTAATATGGACACAGAACTCAAAACAGGTAAGCCGACATTTCATCCCAAAAAAATATTTGTTACTGTATAAATATGTATCACTGTTATTATATAACATGAAACAAGTGGTTTGTTACATCTTTTTAAACTGAGTGGTCAATTCTTTATTTTATACTATTCCTGCAGATTCCTGTGTCAGTTTGCAGTGAGAAATGTTCCCCAGGAACTTGCAAGGTTCTGCAGAAAGGAAAACCTGTTTGCTGCTATGACTGTATCAGATGTGCAGAGGGTGAAATGAGCAACACTACAGGTCTAGTTATATACAAAGTTTTTGCACTTCAGAGAACCACAAAAGATTCTTATTCTCACATGGCAATCTTAAGAAATTGAAGTTTTATTTTGTAATTTGTAGAGCAGGATTAACCAAGAAAGCAGTTGTTTGCAACTACATATATATCATCATGGAACTGTAGGGTACAAAATATCATGTTATTTGTTTAAGAATATAAAGCAAAATCAAGGACTGCTGCCATACAGTTACCCAAAAAGAATCTCATATATTTGTTCTGTGTTTTATGCAGAGAAGTAATGCTGAAAGTCTTCGTCCAAAATACACAACTCATCTAACTTCTGCTTTATTATTACCTTGTCTAATATGCATAGAGCAATCAAGAAAAAACTAAAACCAAGATACGCAGCATATCCAATATCTGCTTTGATATTACTTTTTAGATTCAATCTCCTGTGTGAAATGTCCTCCTGAATTCTGGTCCAATGAGAGAAGAGATGTCTGTGTAAAAAAGGAGTCAGAGTTTCTCTCATATGAAGAAATTATGGGAGCTCTGCTCACTGCAGCATCTTTATTTGGAACATGCATGACTGCTGTTGTAGCATTGATTTTCTTCAGACACAGGAAAACTCCTATTGTCAGGGCCAACAACTCTGAGCTGAGCTTCCTGCTGCTCTTCTCCTTGACTCTGTGTTTCCTGTGCTCTCTGACCTTTATCGGCCGACCCTCGGAGTGGTCCTGCATGCTGCGACACACAGCATTCGGCATCACCTTCGTCCTCTGTATCTCCTGTGTTCTGGGGAAAACCATGGTGGTGTTAATGGCCTTCAGGGCTTCACTTCCAGGCAGTAACGTGATGAAGTGGTTTGGACCAACACAGCAGAGACTCAGTGTTCTTGTTTTCACTCTCATACAGGTTGTAATATGTATCCTCTGGTTAACAATTTCTCCTCCTTTTCCATTTAAGAATTTCAAGGAAACCAAAGACAAAATCATCTTAGAATGTGCTCTGGGATCAACTTTAGGCTTCTGGGCTGTACTTGGGTACATCGGTGTTCTGGCCACGTTCTGTTTTATTCTCGCTTTTCTGGCTCGGAAACTGCCTGATAACTTTAACGAGGCCAAATTTATCACCTTCAGCATGTTGATATTCTGTGCAGTGTGGATCACTTTTATTCCAGCATATGTCAGCTCTCCTGGGAAGTTCAGTGTTGCTGTGGAGATATTTGCTATTCTGGCCTCCAGTTTTGGACTTTTAATTTGTATTTTTGTTCCAAAATGTTACATTATCTTACTGAGACCAGAGAAGAATTCAAAAAAGAATATGATGGGGAAAGGGACACCAAAGGCACATTAAACGTTTAGATAAATACACGAAATATGGAAGCAGAGACATTGTAATCAAAGTTTTACACATTTAACAAAGTTTTTGTTAAAGAGACATATATTAATCTCATCAGATAGCTTTATCACATCAATATGTTTGCACTTTTTCAAAACTAATTGTGATGCTAATATTTTTTCCATAAGTAAAAACCCCAATTTCAATGCAGTTTGGACGTTTTGTAAAATGAAAAAAATAAACTGAAAATAATGACTTGAAGATCACTTTTGGCCCATATTCAGTTGAATACACCACAAAGAAGATATTTATTGTCCAGTCTGTTAAACTACATTGTTTTTTGCAAATATTCACTCATTTTTAATTTCATGCCTCTAACAGATTGATGCCTACAAGAATGAGCATAAAATTAATGCAGAAGATAAATCTGGAGATAAATCTGAAACAGTTTCCAAAAGAACTGTGACCAAGAACAAAATCTTTTCTCAAGGACCCACATGGCTGCCCCACCTTTACTGATTAATCTTTCCTTTCCTTTTTCTCAGCATGAGAAGCACAAGCTTGTCAGTCAATTACATCTGAAACCCAGGAATGTCTATAATGGAACCATAAAGCAGTGTCCGCGTAGGCAGGTGTTCAGGCTGGTGGTGTAAAACAATTACACACAGCACTGTCCCACAGAGAGGTTTGATGATCCAATGATCATCCTGCTAAATTCAGCAGTACATGAAGTATCTATTTTCACTGTATGTAGGTACTGAAAGTTTTGACAGTTTTTTGTTGTTTTGTTTTGGGAGGGGGGCAACACTATAGCTGCAGCTAACACAGCTGCTCAAGATGCAAAGTCTGACATGTATATGATGTAGACATTATCATTCCTACTGTGTCAAATAGTGGCGGTCAATAGGGGCATCAAATAGTCCTGCCAAAGGGAAGTTTCTGTAGAAGATGTCCAAGGACATACAGTAAATAGTCAATATTTGATGCTGAGGGAAGCATCATTATCAGATGCAATGGCATACGTATGTGTGGGCTGGTTGTCGAGAAACTCTCTTGTTTTATGATCAATGCGGTTCGACAAATAATGAGTATTTTTATTCTTCCTTTCAAGAAAAACTGAATAATATTAATACAGATTGAGAATACAGCACAACAATAAAGCTACAGTATACAACATTTTCCAATTATTTAGTAGAAATATAAATAATATTCTACAATGAAAGCATCTGAAAGCACCACAGATACGAAGCACCAGTGTTTGACTAATACATTCTCATCCCACAGTGTCAGATAGTGACTCTTCCTCATTCGTCAAATTGTGCCACTTTTTGAACTTCTTTGGCTGATCATAATAATGCCACGGATGTCATTTATTGGACAATCCAGGAACACCATTATTTAATGGCCTGGGAAAAATGTCTTATGATATTAATGCTATAGGAAAACTTTGGCATGAGGATAGGATACTCTAGGTGCATTACCATTTCACACAGCTAGAACAACTTCATATACACACAGAAACTGCTGTGGGGTTAGAAAAACCAAATTCAGGGTAAATTGACATTAAGAGAAAAACTAGGGCTGGGTTTACGAACAAAAACTTCACACATCACACATCACTACTATGATGTTGAACCCTGGTCTCCTGTTGGAAAGTCCTGTATCTTGTTTTACCATCAACCAACCCGTCAACCTCTCTATTAGACCTTTCGATTTATAGTTTTATGCTTTAGGCATCAAATATTAAAGTGTCAGGGTTTCCATTGTACTACACTGAAGTCTCTGATCTTTGCTCAATGACGCAAACAGGTACCCTAAGCGTGAGCATGTAACGTAGAAAGGAGTGGACAAAGCAGTGCTTTTTGATGCCTCAGGAATGAGAATATGCTGTTTGCAGCATTCCAGCGCCGCTAGGAGGAATGCCTTAAAGGCCTCAGGGGTGAAATATGTGTATGGTATCTTGATGGTATCCTTGTATTCAGCAAGACATTTGAGGATTATATTAACAATGTCAGGAAAGTTTTGCAACGGCTGACAGAGCATTGGATAAAACTAAAAGCCCAAAGCCAAGATTGTGTATGCCGAGGGAAACCAGATGGAGCCTGCTGACACTGCCGCAGTAAGTGCTCTGAGAAACAAAACGCCAAGTACTGTTGGTGAGTTAATAACTGTTAAGTTATTACTGGCAGTATATTAAGGATTTTTCACGTATAGCTAGCCATTTATATGAATTGCTCAAAACTCCTACAGAGACAGGAAAATTTCAAAACAAAAAGACGAAATGGGAAATGAAATGTAACAACGTAACATAAAACAGTTAGTGCTCCCGGAGAGACAGAGATGTACTGTGTTAAGTCAGCTCCACAATGAGATGGGCCATCAAGGTGTAGATAGGACCACATAATTGATATGGGAGAGATTTTACTAGCGTTACATGCAACAAGAGATAGAGGAGTATTTTCTGTCAACATGTGTGTGCATCCAACACAAGAAGCCTTCCATTGAGACATGGGCACCACTGAAAAAAAATTGCCACCACTCAATCATTTGAACTTGTCTAGGTCTACTTCCTGCATCTTGACAAGTGCAATGATGGTTATTGGTATTTTCATAATAATTGACCTTTTCACACGTTTTGCCCAGGCATATGCGACAACCTCCGCAACTTTCCTGTCTGGAAAAACAGCAGCAGATAAGATCTTTAACGACTATGCCCTGAGTTTTGGTTTCCCAGCAAGGATTCACCATGACCTGCATGGTGAGTGTGAAAATCAATTGTTTGCAAAACTTAAAAACTACTGTGGAGTTGCTGGGTCGAGAACCACTACCACCCCCAAGGAAATGGCCAAGTTGAGCGGTTTAACTGAACATTTCTCCAGATGTTAAAGACACACAGAGAAACAGAAAACTAAGTGAAAAGACTCACTAAGCAACCTTTTGCATACACTTGCGCCTGGAGCAAAGTGACAGTGTTTTCTCCTTTTTACTTGCTGTATGGGCACTCACCAAGACTTGAACCCAAAGGGGATGGTAATCATCAGAACTATTTAGAAAAGTGGAAGCAAGGGATGAAAGAAGGGTATGACATCACAAAAGAAAATGTTTAGAGAGCTGCTGTCAGAACCCTTCTCTCCGCTGTTTCTACTAAATTAGGGGAACAACAATAACAGGAAATTATACATAGACTTTATGCCATTGATAATGGCTTCCTGTTTTAGAGTGTTGGCCTGCACTCTGATTTTGGACGTACTGTCAAAGGCAATGTATGTTTCATAAGACCAATGTCATATTTATGGGCTGCCCAAAGATTTTGGAATTTGGTAAAGGCATGTGTGGTGTCATTACTCTCAGTGAGCTCAACTGTTCTATAAACTTGTACAACTGATGTAAATTGTACAATGTACATCACCTTTGGAACTTTATTCTGTCCTAGGATCTGATGCTGTTGGTTGTACTTCCTTGAGGAGCAGCGTCCTCTGCAACCATGGGCTCAGATTTCCAAATCCAGTCAAAGGTTTTTCCCAATGGGACAATGTGGATTATTCTCATCAAGAGTTCTTTCTGTTAAGAGGAGAGAGAGAGAGATAGAGGCATCCACAGCAGTCTTTGTCCATTACACATTTGTCAAACATATCCCTTCACCTTCATATTTTCTACATACCACTGACCTTCATATTCACTTCCACTGACCTTCTCAACCGTCTGCTCCCCCCGCTCTCCCACTCATGACAACAGCTCATTTCTTTTAAGGAAACCCTAAATCAGTCAATTAAAAGTGTCGTTACACATTTTTTCAGTTATCTCTACATGATAGTGACAATACATTTGGTAAACTGTGCCCAGGCTTACTTCTCTTAGTACCCAGTACTTTTCTCTAGTAGCTTGTTCTCTCATGTTATATTCCCTCGTGGGACTCAAATTTTACTGCGCTGCATACAACAGTAATCAATAACACACGTTGCAACTACCATGACGTCTTGTCATCTACCCAACCAAAGTAGTGAGTTTTATAAAGCTCTCTTACCTTCTTCTAGTCTGCTCGAGTTTCGCTTTTGCTATCTCACCACCATATTTTGGTCCGTATGGCTCCTGGATTGGATCGGCATAGACTGTGTGTCTATCCCACTTCTGACACCAAATCTTATATGGTAAAAATGCACATTAAAATGCAAAAAGGCAGCTCTGGTAACCATACCATAGTTTAATTAGCAGAGCAGAGCATTTTTTGTTCAAGAGTGGGGTAACAGGCTAATAGATTGACAAAGTTTTACAGGTTTTACAAGCACTCAGCTCACAGCCAAGTCGAAACAAAAGTACAAACCTAATTAGCAGGTCTCTGAGACTGCTCATCTTCTATGTTCCTTCCTAGGAAAGCCATGGTCTAAAGACATGTCAAAGCGGAATTCACAGGATGCATTTAATCACCATGAACAAACAATTGTTGAAAATTTTTCTTCCAACCTTAACTTAAAAAAGATATGACTAAAACGCTATGATCCCAGCAACACCACAGAGTTAAGCTGCAGGTTTGTCAGAGGCAGAGTAAATGCTGAATGGCTAAAGACCACTTACGCTAATGCTATGTAAAAATAAGTTGATACTTTTACAACATTACACATTTGCAAGAGTACTTTAGAGTACTTTTCCATTGGCAAAAATGAAAAGTCCTTTATAATTCCTTGTATATGTTGTTTTAGTCAAGACCTTCATAATTACTTTATTCTCAAAACACAGCCAGGTCTGGACCATAATCTTTAAACCTTTAACAGTAGGAATAACAGACACAGTTCCCCATTTACATTCCTTTATTGTACAACCGTACATTTAAAAAAATGTAAAAGTGGCTAGTTTAGTACATATTCCCACAGAGGCTTCAAGTTATGGGACTACAGATATAATGTGTGAGCCTAAATCACATACCTGAACACGCTTAAAAATTAAAGTTATAGGCTTTTTAAACACACACATGCATGACAATTAAAGTGCACATTCTCTATCTATTACTTCAGCAAAAACTGTAAATTTGTGTTAGATTATTGTATTATTGTGGCAAAAAGTACAGAAATGCCTAGTTTAAAAGAAACTGATTAAATATTTGAAAATGTTACTAAATAACTGGGTACTTAAATTGCGGACCTAGCGAGTGTATCAATTTACAAAACATGTAATTTGATATTAATGTAAAAACATTCATTTTCCAGGTTCTTTATGCCGAACAGAGTTATGATTCAAATATTATTCCTGGACCGCCAATGGTCCACACCAAAAGTAACCAGGTTGAGTAAACAATAGGATTTAACTTTAATTGACCCAAAATCAGTCTTTCGTCATGAGTTCTTTTCGTTTCAATGAATTTCTGTTTCTCTGAAGAAATACAAACAAGGAACCAGCTCTTTTCAATTATATAATAATCTACAACTACAGAAAATAGATAGATATGAGTATGCATATGGATTTATGGAACAAAAGTAATAAATGAATGGACAATAAAATATGAAATAACCAATTTTATGAACAGTTTGAACCAATCGGGTACGTTAGTGTTATGTGTAATTCTGGGCTAGAGGCAAGGAATCTAGTTACTATTTACCTCTAACTTGTAACTTTAGAAAGGCTCCATTGCTCTAGCGGCTATATGTGGACTGTCCACAAATAAGAGTGATTTTAGTCTTGAGCTACTGCAGGTCGTTCTGCCAAGTTAGGCTTCAATCGGTACCGGTACTTGTGTAGAGCAGGAAGGACCGCCTCGGTTCTGTTAACAGGCGGGCTATCAGAGCGAGTATCTGTTGTCGGTGCAAAGATTTCCCCGGCCCACAGGACCGTTCACTTGGTGCGATGGCAAGCTGGTGAGCCGACTTGAAGAGGCGCTTGTTGTCCGGTTCGAAACAGGGCCATGTGGAGCCAACATTGTTGAATTGAAATAGTTTAACCAAAATGGTTAATAAAAATATTACTATTGAATAAAAATCTTGGGCTCAGTTTGGAATAATTTTGATGAGAGAATTACCAACAAAAAGTACTTTTAACAACTTCAGCTAAGTTTTCCTAGCTGAGGCACATTTCTTCTTCAGAATGGAAATCTGACGTTGCGTAAAAGCTTGAACTTGAACTGAGCTGGAACTCCCTGGAACTCTCACAATGGAATTTTAACTTTATTTTATATCTTGGGGCGTTGTCAAGATTCAAAGGACGTGTTGCTAGTGACTCAAATTTACCGTGGGGGCAGAGCTAGTCCCTCCTCTATATCAAATTAAATCCTTTGGTTCAGTTTAATCACACAATGTCAAGTAGAGATTTCTCTTTTATCAAGCCCAAAATCTCATATTATAAAACAAAGAAACATATTACATCTGTTCTATTTGGCAAACTCCTATGAAGGTTAAAAGACTTAAAGCAACATGATAGGATGTGTGTAATGGTTAATGTCACATTTTAACATACATGTAAGAGTTCTGATTAGATGAATAGATGAAAGCCAATAATTATTACATAGAAAATTAGCTTTGTCTAATACCTATTAATACACAGTAAGAACACACAACAACAATTAAGAAGTCAGTCATGCATTAATCTGGACATAATTAACAAATCGCAGTGTTGAATTAATATAAACATGCTATGAACTTCTTAGTACCTTAGCAGGTGCATACAAGGTGTGCTTGAATATGTAACATTTATGTGTAATGTACAGAAATGACAGAAGAATATGATGTTGTAGCTTAACTTTTATACGGTAAAACTAAGATAAATACGATCAGTGACGTAATGAGGACCGCCTAGGGTGGACTTATAACTTCAACCAAAGGATGGCAATGTTATGCTGTGTTACTCTCTCGTGTTACTTCTGAATTAACCCCTTTATTTTGTAACTCCTTCATTTCTCGTTGTAGAAAGGACAGTGCCGTATCAAATTCTGCCAAATTTGCTTGTGAACAAATTGGCGTGAGTTTTATGAAGTTTGACAGCTGATTTGTCCCTGTTTTGGGGTTTGAATCCACACAAAGTCTTTCTAGGCCAAAGAAAACTTTTAAAGTTTTATGGCTGTCCTGTAATTTCCTTTCCATAGAAGCTGGTACCATTTTGATAAGAATGTCATTTGCAAGTGAGTTTAGAGACAGTTTCGGGTCTGGTAAATGAAAACTCACAGCTACATGTATGGTAATGGCATGAGTGTCAATCCTTGGCCTGGAACCAGATGTGGTTTGTTTTACTCGCAGTTCTCTGGAAAGTGGAGGTGGTGTTATCTGGTCGTAGGGAGGGTTAGTGGTGGACTGTTTTATAAAGAAAGTTTATTGCAGGGTCCATCTACTTCCCTCCGGTTCCCAGGAGGGAGGTTAAGTAATTATAGTTTGTTACAGTGTCAACTAAAGTTAAAATACCTTCTTGGGAAACAGAAGAGCAATCAACTGTCAAATTATCTATAAACCACCAAAATTAGGAGACTATGAATTATAATGGCTGTAATCCCTACACACTCCAAGAATTCCAACGACACTCTTAAACTAAAGCTGAGAGTCTAAAGGTTTTTATTGTATAAATAAAATTTATTGTACCATGTTTTCAATTATAAAATTCAATGATGAATAAAACATTATTTTTTAAAGTACAAAAGCAGGACAACTACTGTAAATATTCTTGTCTGAAAACATATTATTTACCATGGGGTAAAAAGTCTCAAAATCCTAGATTTCAAACCTCCTACCTCTCAGAGACAGTAAACGTCAATGTTATTTTTACAAGAATGTTTAAATACAGATATGAGCTTATATATAAATATTAACATATGTGTGCCACCCATTTGAGAATTTTTCTCAGTCAGTATGACGTGCACACAGAAGTGGCCAGAGCAGGGCTGGGCAATATTACAGCTCGTGATGGTGGTATCTTTCTCACAGGCAAAGGAGTTGGTTTGCAGGCAGAGAGGAGATCCTGAGAACCCTCAAATGTTTAAGGATGGTGACATTATAATAGGGGGAATCTTCTCTCTCCACAGCAGCTGGAACGACAGACAAGAAACCTACACCAACAAACCCCTGCCACTGGAATGTATCAGGTAAAGATAAAAAACATTTACAAAAATGTATCGAACGAAAATAAACTTAAATGTTCAGTTTTTACAAAATGTGCCCTAGTGTACGTTGTAATATAGTCATGTTTTTTAAACATTTCTATTGTTTCTATTTTAACAACTACTTTGATTAATTTTTTAATGTTTGGATCAAGTTTGAACTTCAGAGATTTCCAGGTTGCCCTGGCTATGATTTTTGCCATTGAGGAGATTAATAACAGCACAGATCTACTACCTGGAATCTTCTTGGGATATAAAATTTATGATACTTGTGACTTTATTGCCAGAAGTGTGAGGGTTGCACTGGCCTTGGCTAATGGTAATGAAGTTGTGTCTGTAGAATCTGAGACTCCATGTACCAAACCTGCACAAGTACAGGCAATAATAGGAGACACCTCTTCCTCTCTTTGCATGGCTGTAGCTACTGTCATCGGACCCTTTCATATCCCACTGGTGGGTAAAGTGATACATTTTTAAATTCTACAGGTGGTTAAATAACCTGATGAGCATGATTGTGACTTAATAAAGGTTTTATGTTTTTATCTTTGGAGATAATTTCTCTAATCTTGTAGATCAGCTACTTTGCCACCTGTGCTTGTCTCAGTGACAAAACCAAGTACCCATCCTTCCTCAGAACCATACCCAGTGACTACTATCAGAGCAGAGCCTTGGCTCAGTTGCTGAAGCACTTTGGATGGACTTGGGTTGGAGCAATAAGAAGCAATAACGATTATGGCAATAACGGCATGGCTATATTCACAGAAACTGCACAGCAGCTGGGCATCTGTCTGGAGTATTCTGTGTCTATCTTTAGAACAGATCCACCCAACAAAATACAGAAGATAATTGACATTATTAAGGCTTCTACTTCCAGGGTGATTGTTGCTTTCCTTCCCTTCCCTGATATGGACATACTAATGTATAAGTTGTCTCAACACAACTTGACTGGGTACCAGTGGGTTGGCAGTGAGGGCTGGATTATTGATTCCAAAATTGCAGAAATGGATAAACGTCACATTCTGGACGGTGCCATAGGCTTAGCCATCCCTGAAGCTCATGTCAGTGGCATGAGAGAGTTTATATTAGATCTGAAGCCAGTCAATTCATTTGGTAATGGCATATTATTAGAATTCTGGGAGACTCTGTTTAGTTGTAAGTTCAATCAGTCTAAGTCATCAGCAGAGAATCAGAGAGAATGTACTGGACATGAAGATCTGAGTGAATTGCAACCCAGCTTCATTGATATGTCACTTATGCCCATATTCAACAATGTCTATAAAGGAGTGTATGCTGTGGCCCATGCACTTCATAATATTCTTGGCTGTAATGAAACATGTAACTACAAGATGCAGCTGGATCCATTCAATGTGAGTAAATATTCAAGTACTATTTTACATTAGTTGTACCAATGTTTTGTTAAACAAATATATATAATATATGTGTATCTAATACATATCCTCGTAGATTTTACAGCACACAAGAAATATTATTTTTAAAACAAAAGAAGGAGATGAAGTTTACTTTAATGAGAATGGAGACCCACCAGCAAAGTATGAAATTATAAACTGGCAGCCTACAGAAAAAGGCATTGTGGACTTTGTCACAGTTGGTCTTTATGATGCATCTTTACCTGCCGACAAACAGCTGAATCTGTACAATAAGTCTTTAATTTGGCCTCATAATTCAAGACAGGTAAACTGTGAATTACTGTAACTTTATTCAAAGTATACCTTTCTTTACACTGTATAGAAATGAGATTTGAAAAAGTTTAAAATAGTGACCAAGATTTTACCACAGTAAATATAAATGTCATACTATAGCTTGAAAATAATATTTTCCTCATACTCTTGTTGTTCATGCAGGTTCCTGTGTCAGTTTGCAGTGAGAAATGTTCCCCAGGAACTCGCAAGGTTCTGCAGAAAGGAAAACCTGTCTGCTGCTATGACTGTGTCAGATGTGCAGAGGGAGAAATGAGCAACACTACAGGTCTAGTGATACTCACTACAAGTTTTGTGTTTAAGATAACCACTAAATGCTTCTTACATGCCAATCCAAAAAAACTGAATGTTGTTTTTTTCTAGTTTTCAAGGAATTATTTTTTTTTTAAATTGGCAATTCTATCAAAATATTTATACTTGAATTAAAGTAGCGTTATTGAACATGCCTTGTGGTATTCATATTCATGCTGCATCTGGAAATAATGTATTTCCTTGTCTAATATGCATAGAGCGATAAATAAAACACTAAGACCATAATGCTGAGCATATCTAATATCCGCATTATTATTACTATTTAGATTCCATCTCCTGTGTGAAATGTCCTCCTGAATTCTGGTCCAATGACAAAAGAGATGCCTGTGTAAAGAAGGAGTCAGAATTTCTCTCATATGAAGAAATTATGGGAGCTCTGCTCACTGCAGCATCTTTATTTGGAACATGCATGACTGCTGTTGTAGCATTGATTTTCTTCAGACACAGGAAAACTCCTATTGTCAGGGCCAACAACTCTGAGCTGAGCTTCCTGCTGCTCTTCTCCTTGACTCTGTGTTTCCTGTGCTCTCTGACCTTTATCGGCCGACCCTCAGAGTGGTCTTGCATGCTGCGACACACAGCATTCGGCATCACCTTCGTCCTCTGTATCTCCTGTGTTCTGGGGAAAACCATGGTGGTGTTAATGGCCTTCAGGGCTTCACTTCCAGGCAGTAATGTGATGAAGTGGTTTGGACCAACGCAGCAGAGACTCAGTGTTTTGGTTTTCACTCTCATACAGGTTATAATATGTATCCTCTGGTTAACAATGTCTCCTCCTTTTCCTTTTAAGAATTTTCAAGTAATCAAAGACAAAATCATCTTAGAATGTGCTCTTGGATCAACTTTAGGCTTCTGGGCCGTACTTGGGTACATCGGTGTTCTGGCCACGTTCTGTTTTCTTCTTGCTTTTCTGGCTCGGAAACTGCCTGATAACTTTAACGAGGCCAAATTTATCACCTTCAGCATGTTGATATTCTGTGCAGTGTGGGTCACTTTTATTCCAGCATATGTCAGCTCTCCTGGGAAGTTCAGTGTTGCTGTGGAGATATTTGCTATTCTGGCCTCCAGTTTTGGACTTTTAATTTGTATTTTTATTCCAAAATGTTATATTATGTTATTGAGACCAGAGAAAAATACGAAAAAGAATATGATGGGGAAAGGTGAGCCAAAGACATTATAAAGTCCTACCTATAAAAGAGAGTGGTAAAGAAATTTTAGGACCATTTTTCATTTTTACACAATAATGTGTTTAACAATAAAAAAGATATGTGTTTTTATTTATATGATAGTTTCATACCTGCAATATTGTATTTGTGTAATGACATGAGAATGACATATGAGCATAAGCATCACAATATAACCATATCAACAAATAAATGTAATAAATCCAAAGGCCCTATACCTCGTCGCTTACTGATTGCACAACATTTGATAATAATCAGAAAATAAAATCAAATCAATATTTTCACATACAAAACTAGCATATACACTATACAAAAACCTTTGACTTTTGGGTGAAGTTCATGGAAAATGTAAAAGGTTCACGTTACAGTCATATTATATCATAAAATTAGGGCATTTAAGTAGTAAGTAGTCTTCATCTCAAACTGTTTATTGAAACGCAAGCTAACAACAGTAGTGGGTTTGCCGCAACAAAAAATGTTGCTGTCTGAATAACTTCCCAGTTGTTAGGTGTCGTCTTGGTCTTATGATGTCAATATGCATCATCAGAACAATGCATATTTGCATCAAAGACAAAATCATCTTAGAATGTGCTCTGGGATCAACTTTAGGCTTCTGGGCCGTACTTGGGTACATCGGTGTTCTGGCCACGTTCTGTTTTCTTCTTGCTTTTCTGGCTCGGAAACTGCCTGATAACTTTAACGAGGCCAAATTTATCACCTTCAGCATGTTGATATTCTGTGCAGTGTGGGTCACGTTTATTCCAGCATATGTCAGCTCTCCTGGGAAGTTCAGTGTTGCTGTGGAGATATTTGCTATTCTGGCCTCCAGTTTTGGACTGTTAACTTGTATTTTTATTCCAAAATGTTATATTATGTTATTGAGACCAGAGAAAAATTTAAAAAAGAATATGATGGGGAAAGCATCAACAAAGACATTAAGTTGATAACATTTTAAATAAATATTCATAAAATATGGCAGCAAAGATATTGGAATATTATTTATACACAACAGACGCAATAATATTGTTAAATAGTTAATTTACATCAGTATATCTCCACTTTACCTCAGTAAAATGTGAAATTGCATATGGGGTTAACAGCGTTTAACATAATTTAAAATGCAATAATTTTAGCTAATATTTTTTACATAAGTACAAATATATTTGCAAACCTAATATCTGATTGCTTACTGGCTAACCATATTTGATATAGTTTATAACAATTAGTCATTTACTAATGGGATGCTCTAGATGCTCACCTGACCAGGTGGGCATGGCAGCCATCGCCACCAGCAGCCATCGCCATCGGTGTTTGTGTAAGTGGGTGAATGAATAGCTACATTGTAATGTGCTTTGAATAGAAGCACTATATAAGCAGGCATTTTCCATTGTCATACCTAAAAGACAGAAAGGCCTGGATGTCCTTTCATTTCCTAATTTAAACAAAACTAAAATTATTGAATTTGGGCCTAAAAATTTGAGAAATACGCTGTCTAACAAAATAGTTACCTTAAATGGCATAAGTCTGGCCTCTAGTAGTACTGTGAGTAACCTTGGACTTATTTTGACCAGGATTTGTCTTTACATCACACATAAAACAACTTTCTGGAGCGGCCTTCTTCCACCAACAGATCATTTCCAAAATTAGAAGCATCCAAATAGTCAATGGCATTTTTTACGTCTAGGTTGGACTGGATTTAGACTTTTTAACTTTGTGTATTTTCTCGCTGGTAGTTGTGCTTCTCCCTCTCTGTTTCCCTCTCTCTGTCCCTGTCCTCAGGTGTCCCCGGCTTTCGAGCTGTGTATCTTCTAGTGCGCAGCTACTGGTCCTTCCAACCTGCCCAATGTTTTGTTGACGCTTTTTGTTGCTCTTTTCTTTTCTATTTCAAATTTCCACTCACCCCAACCGGTCAAGGCAGATGGACGCCCATTCGGTGACTGGTTCTGCTGGAGCTTTCTTCCATTTACATTTACAGTGCACATATACACGATGGCGATGGCTGCCATGCAGGGTGCTCATCTGATCCACCGGGAGCAACTAGGGGTTTAGTGTCCTGCCCAAGGACACTTTGATATACAGCAAGCAGGGACAGGGTACCAAACCAAACCACTGACCCTGTGGTCCATGGACCGGCTGCTTTACTAACTGAGCTACAGCCGCCCATTAAGGGAGTTGTTCATCATTATCTGGGATAAGAATGTGTTGGCACAACTAGTTCTCTAATTAAGGGAAGGGCAAGCTAAATTTGTCATATGCTTGACTTGAGAAGGTATATTACACAAATTTATGAGACTACCAGATGCCACACACACAGCCAGCATTTGACCCACACATTCCCATTCCAACAGTGTAAGATAATGAAAATTCCTTAGGCATCAAATTGCACTGCATTTTTTAAGTTCTTTGGCAGGTTATTCTGATGGCACAGGTGCCCTTTGGTCTTACTATTGGACACTACAAGAAAACCAGTATTTGATGGCCTCTGAACATCTGATATTGAAGCTACAGGAAAACTTTGGCATTACTATGGGAGTGCCACGTTTTAACATGGCGGGAACCACTTTATATACACACAAAAATTGTGTAACCTTTAGAGAACAGAATTTCAGACTAAGCTTACGTTAAGAGACAACAACAGTTATAGTTACGCACAAAAACTTCAGGCTAAGATAAGGTAAAAGATAAATTACTTCGTACTACATCAGATGCATCTTACTTGGGCAAAGGAGAAAAAGCACTGGAGTGTTGTTAAGTGATCAAGTCCTATTTTCAGATGAAAGTAAATGTTGCATTTCTTTTAAAACTGGAGGTCCAACAGTCTGGAGAAAGTGTTGGAGAGGCACAGAATCAAAATCAGTGATGATTTAGGGTCATTCACTGCTGTTGGTCCAATGTTTTTTATCATGTACAAAGTCAATTCAGCCATCCCAACCAAGTATTCAATGCACTAATGAAAATGTTCAGAAGTTGGACGCAGTATATTTGTAAATTCGTTTTTAATTGATTTTAGGAAATAATCCTATATTTTAAGATAATGAATTATAAATTTTATGGGCTGCTGTAATCATTGGAATCTGAACAAAAAAGGCTGAATATTTCTCTTGTCATCAATCTAGACTATATGCAAGTTTCAATTTTTGAATTAAATAATGAAAAATAAATCTTTTTAATTTTGAACAATATCCACATCTTTTGTAGTGAAAATATTTTATGCAAGTAAAGAAGTTTGGGAAACAGAGAAGGAGTGATTAGGACCATCAGGTGGATGCATCGAGAATTAAATCAACTAAAGAGAAAATACCTGGTTGTGAAACAGAAGAGCAATGAACAGCTAATTATTCCTGAGCCGCCAAAATTAGAAGTCTATGAATTATAATGGATTTAATTCTGTAATTCATACACACTTCATCCAAAAATCACAACTAAAACAAGAAAAGTACAAAAACAGAACAACTACTATAATATTATTGTCTGAAAACATTGTATTTACCATGGGGGTTACAGGCTCAAAATCCTCGAGAGTTTAAACACCTCCTTCCCCTCAGCGAACCATGTTCTATAGGTTCAAAGACAGTGAACGTCAATGTTATTTTTACAAGAATGTGTTAATACAGATATGAGCTTATATATAAATATTAACATATGTGTGCCACCCATTTGAGAATTTTTATCAGTCAGTATGATGTGCACACAGAAGTGGCCAGAGCAGGGCTGGGCAATATTACAGCTCGTGATGGTGGTATCTTTCTCACAGGCAAAGGAGTTGGTTTGCAGGCAGAGAGGAGATCCTGAGAACCCTCAAATGTTTAAGGATGGTGACATTATAATAGGGGGAATCTTCTCTCTCCACAGCAGCTGGAACGACAGACAAGAAACCTACACCAACAAACCCCTGCCACTGGAATGTATCAGGTAAAGATAAAAAACATTTACAAAAAGGTATCGAACTCAGAAATAAACTTAAAATGTTCAGTTTTCACAAAATGTGCCCTAGTTTATCTTGTAATATTTAGTCAATTCAACAACTACTTTGAATTAATTTTTTAATGTTTGGATCAAGTTTGAACTTCAGAGATTTCCAGATTGCCCAGGCTATGATTTTTGCAATTGAGGATATTAATAACAGCACCGACCTGCTACCTGGAATCTCCTTGGGATATAAAATTTATGATACTTGTGGATCTATTGCCAGAAGTGTGAGGGTTGCACTGGCCTTGGCTAATGGTAATGAAGTTGTGTCTGTAGAATCTGAGACTCCATGTACCAAACCTGCACAAGTACAGGCAATAATGGGAGACACCTCTTCCTCTCCTTGCATGGCTGTAGCTACTGTCATCGGACCCTTTCATATCCCACTGGTGGGTAAAATTTATACAATTTAAATTTGTAAAAATGATATATTTTATAGATACAGGTGGTTATATAAGCTGATGAGCATGATTGTGACTTAATGAATGTTTTATATTTTTATCTTTGGAGATAATTTCTCTAATCTTCTAGATCAGCCATTTTGCCACCTGTGCTTGTCTCAGTGACAAAACCAAGTACCCATCCTTCCTGAGAACCATACCCAGTGACTACTATCAGAGCAGAGCCTTGGCTCAGCTGGTCAAACACTTTGGTTGGACTTGGGTTGGAGCTATTAGAAGCAATAATGATTATGGCAATAACGGCATGGCTACATTCACAGAAACTGCACAGCAGCTGGGCATCTGTCTGGAGTATTCAGTGTCTTTCTTTAGAACAGACCCACCAAACAAAATACAGAAGATAATTGACATTATTAAGGCTTCTACTTCCAGGGTGATTGTTGCTTTCCTTCCCTTCCCTGATATGGACGTACTAATGTATAAGTTGTCTCAACACAACTTGACTGGGTACCAGTGGGTCGGCAGTGAGGGTTGGATCTTTGATTCCCAAATTGCAGAAACGGATAAACGTCACATTCTGGACGGTGCCATAGGTCTGTCCATTCCTGAAGCACATGTCAGTGGCATTAGAGAGTTTATATTAGATCTGAAGCCAGTCAATTCATTTGGTAATGGCATATTATTAGAATTCTGGGAGACACTGTTTAGTTGTAATTTCAATCAGTCTAAGTCATCAGCAGAGAATCAGAGGGTATGTAGTGGACATGAAGATCTGAGTGAATTGCAACCCAGCTTCATTGATATGTCACTTATGCCCATATTCAACAATGTCTATAAAGGAGTGTATGCTGTGGCCCATGCACTTCATAATATTCTTGGCTGTAATGAAACATGTAACTACAAGGTGGAGCTGGATCCATTTGTGGTGAGTGAAAATATTCTGGGTTTGAACTGCAAAAATGTAACAATATATATGCTACTCAGCCAACAGACCTAACAAAATTTATATAAATTGTTTTAGATTTTACAGCACATAAAAAGCATTCATTTTAAAACAAAGGAAGGAGATGAAGTTTACTTTAATGAGAATGGAGACCCACCAGCAAAGTATGAAATTATAAACTGGCAACCAGGAGAAAATGGCATTGCAGACTTTGTCACAGTTGGACTTTATGATGCATCTTTACCTGCCGACAAACAGCTGAATCTGCACAATAAGTCTTTAATTTGGCCTCATATTTCAAGACAGGTGAACTGTGAATTACTGTAACTTTATTCAAAGTATAACTGTCATAAAAATGCATCAAAATAAAGTATGAGACTTGCAAAGACAAGAATTCACTAGCGAGCAAACAAGTACAATATGAATATTAAGGCATTATATTTATTAAAATTATAACATACTATATACATTCGATAATTATTTTATGAATTGTCACTGAATTAAAATAGGTAGTTTGAAGGGACAGGTAGTGAATTTTTTTCTTATGTTCTTCATGCAGGTTCCTGTGTCAGTTTGCAGTGAGAAATGTTCCCCGGGAACTCGCAAGGTTCTGCAGAAAGGAAAACCTGTCTGCTGCTATGACTGTATCAGATGTGCAGAGGGAGAAATGAGCAACACTACAGGTCTAGTGAAACTCACTACAAGTTTTGGTATTTAAAATTAAGAGAATCACTAAATGTTTCTCACACAACAATCCCAAAAAAACGTGAACGTTTGAATTATTATTATTTTTTAATTTGACAATTCTATCAAAATGTGTATACTTGAAATCAATGAACATGCCCTGTGGTTCTCATATGGTTATTCATGCAGTATCTGGTAATAATGCACTACTTTGTCTAATATGCATAGAGCAATTAAGAAGGCACTAAAAAGATACTCAGCATATCTGATATCTGCTTTATCATTACTTTTCAGATTCTGTCACTTGTGTGAAATGTCCTCCTGAATTCTGGTCCAATGACAAAAGAGATGCCTGTGTAAAGAAGGAATCAGAGTTTCTCTCATATGAAGAAATTATGGGAGCTCTGCTCACTGCAGCATCTTTATTTGGAACATGCATGACTGCTGTTGTAGCATTGATTTTCTTCAGACACAGGAAAACTCCTATTGTCAGGGCCAACAACTCTGAGCTGAGCTTCCTGCTGCTCTTCTCCTTGACTCTGTGTTTCCTGTGCTCTCTGACCTTTATCGGCCGACCCTCAGAGTGGTCTTGCATGCTGCGACACACAGCATTCGGCATCACCTTCGTCCTCTGTATCTCCTGTGTTCTGGGGAAAACCATGGTGGTGTTAATGGCCTTTAGGGCTTCACTTCCAGGCAGTAATGTGATGAAGTGGTTTGGACCAACACAGCAGAGACTCAGTGTTCTGGTTTTCACTCTCATACAGGTTGTAATATGTATCCTCTGGTTAACCATTTCTCCTCCTTTTCCATTTAAGAATTTTCAAGTAATCAAAGACAAAATCATCTTAGAATGTGCTCTGGGATCAACTTTAGGCTTCTGGGCTGTACTTGGGTACATCGGTGTTCTGGCCACGTTCTGTTTTCTTCTTGCTTTTCTGGCTCGGAAACTGCCTGATAACTTTAACGAGGCCAAATTTATCACCTTCAGCATGTTGATATTCTGTGCAGTGTGGATCACTTTTATTCCAGCATACGTCAGCTCTCCTGGGAAGTTCAGTGTTGCTGTGGAGATATTTGCTATTCTGGCCTCCAGTTTTGGACTTTTAATTTGTATTTTTATTCCAAAATGTTACATTATCTTAATGAGACCTGAGAAGAATACAAAAAAGAATATGATGGGGAAAGGGACACAAAAGACAAGCTAAATTCTTAAAAAACATGAGTTACATTTTACTAAATAGTGTGTAATACAGACGTGCATGAATGCAGATCTTCATTTATTTTATTCAATACTTGCATTGTACAACTGTAATAACTCTTTCCTCTATATCTAATTTATTTCTCACAGTGTAAAGTCTTAATTAATACAAAATGGCATGCAATCATATAATTCTAAGAACCCATTCATCCATCCATTATCTGTAACTGCTTATCCTGTTTACGCTCACTGGAACCTTAACCCTTTCACTTGATGAAAGGTGGCGTAGCCCTGGATGCCATGCTAGTCATCAAAACATACCATGCATGTCTTTGAACTGCTAAAAGAAACCAGGTTAGTCATTTGGGGGAACATGTACACTCTACACACTCAACCAGAGGATTTGAACTGGGGACCTTCTATTTGTGAGGTGGCAGCTCCAAGCACTCCAGCTCCATGCAGCCCTTAACTACACTGCCAAGAAAAAAGTTTGAGAACCCATAGACATCTTTGTATTTACATTTACATTGTGGCCTTACTCACTGGAACAAACAAAAAACATTTCAACAGTATATATTGACCAGAATAATGGTCAAATCAAAATTTTATGTGAAACTGTACTTCTATCACCAGCTGCCCACCAGCTGTGTGGCATTCTTGTCATTGGTTTTTACAAAAATTCTAGTAGAAAGCTCTTAAATTTGATCATGTATGTCTCTTCCATGTGTTAAAATATCATAAAATAAGTTTACGTCCAGTAAACCAATATCATAGGTTTTTAGTTGGCTTTTCTTCGATAGAGGCGTGATCTGTCATTTTCAGTTTAATTTAGATCTTAAAATGGCCAAAAAATCACAGCTTTCTTTGGAACCTTGTCATTCTGTACTTGTCTTGGGAAAAGATTATTCTCTACAAGATAAAACCATGAAATGAAAGATTGCTTTAGATGTACACCATAGTCTGCAGCAGTGCTTCTCAATTATTTTCTGTTACGCCCCCCCTAGCAAAAAGAAAACAATTTGCGCCCCCTCCGTTACTCTAATCGCGGCGGGGGGTTGGAAGCGCTACATATGCTTCGTCATATTTCCTCGTCTTAGCTTTCCGGTGATTTTCTTTTGTCTCATTTCTTTTCATCCCTTTTAAAATCTCTTCATGTTGTCTTCAGGTTCGTTTACACACTTCATGTCGCCTGCTCGGTGCAAAACCCGACACCATAGAGCTAATCCTCCCTGCGCACACTCTGACAATGAGAGCGCCACTGCCAACTACTGTACTGGATCTGCAATTACACTTTATTCTAGTATGGCAAAAAAAGCATGTTCCCTAGGGTCACACACGCCCCCCCTGGCAGCGCACCGCGCCCCCCCAGGGAGGCGGGCCCCACTATTTGAGAAGCACTGGTCTACAGTGACATGCTGTAACTGGATCCAATCAGAATAACAGAAGTACACATCTGCCCAAGTACTTTCTCCTTGAAAACAAATGCCTCACTGTTCCTGAACTGCCTGCATCATTAAATAAAACGAAAGAAAACAGTGTGCACATACACTGTGTGTAAGGGATTTGGGTAATTAGATTTTATGAGCACAGTTGCCAAGAAAATACCCGACTAAGATTGACTTGTCAAAGAAATGCCATTCCCTTAAGTCAATGGCTGATTCTCTTTGTTCAGTCATAACTCAAAGTTAATCACCATAGATGAGGGTTTTAACATAGTGACAATACATCTTACCCTCACTCGTGAACAAGCCCCAGAAATACAGATGGAGCAGCCTAAAGCTAGAGCATCATTCATAATGGAGTTCTGTTGGAGGTGGGACGTATCCTAGACTTTAGCCTGCATGTCAACCCCCAACGATGACGTAGTGAACTGAGACCCTCCTTGTTATCGCCCCTAAACCTCTTTCATAAATTCAACCCTCAACACCCTCATTAAAGTCTACAACTCCTCCTGCCCACTGGGCTATGCCAACAAACAGCATATGGTAGTGCCAGTAACACACACAATATCCCAGGCAAAACTCCTCAGTTCATTGGTCCCACAATGGTGTAACAAACTACCAAACTCTGATGATCAGGCACCCTCACTCACAACACAACTCTTCCACATTTTCCTATGCACATAAATCTAAAACAAAAAATTATTTTTGTGCAATCTCGCACAGTTGTTTTCATAGCATATTCCACAGTTCGTGAGGCTGCGTGACTGTGTGTCGCGGGAGCACCTCAAGGGACAGTGCTTTCCTTCTTCCTGTTCACACTGGAAACGTCAAGTACAACTTTCCCCACTGTCACCTGCAGAAGTTCTCCAATGACATTATCGGCCGTGTACTGGTGGAGAATGAGCAGGAATACAGGGGGTGTCATCTCTGACTTTGTGGACTGGTGTGGGAACAACTACTTGATTATTAACACCAGTAAGACAAAGGAGTTAGCACTTCAGATGGAACCCTCCAACACACATAACGGTGAGCATCCATGGCTCAAACTTTTTATGATACTGTGGTGGTCTCAGCAGTCGTCTACGCCATTGTGCGCTCGACAGGGAGCAGTACAGACAGCGACAGGAAGAGACTTAACAAGCTGGGTAAGAGAGCCAGCTCTGTCCTGGGCTGCACACTGGACTCCATCAAGGAGGTGGCAGACAGAAGGATGTTAGCAAAACATCCATCATGGATAACCCCTCCCACCCCCTGCACCACACTGTGGAGGTTCTGAGCAGTTCTTTCAGCACAAGACCCTTACGCCCGCAGTGCAGGAAGGAACGCTACCGTCACTCATTCCTCCCCACAGCCATCAGACTATACAATGCATCACTGTGATGCTTTGTATAGTCTGCAGTGTAATTTACACAGTGTATTTTATTGTTATACAATTAATCAGATGTGCAATATTTCCCGTTATATTTTTCCACTCTTAAATAAAGGTTCTTATTCTTATTCTTCTTATTATTATTATCTTATTCTTATTCTTAATACATTGTTTGCAATCATTCTGTGTTCCTATTGTCAGGACAGCTTATATATCTTGGAATATATCCTGGAATAATAGTGATCCACACAGAAAAGTAAGAATAAGAAAAATGTGGCCAGAACACCGATTTACCCAAATACAGCCCAAACGCATAAGTTGATCCCAGAGCACTTTTTGGATTCCACAGTGTAAAAAGTAGAATATAACTAAGGATTATACTCACCGTGAATGGTTCCAGCTGCACCTCATAGTCACGTTTCATTACAGCCAAGAACAATATGAGGGCATGGGCCACAGCATACACTCCTTATAGATGTTGTTAATTATGGGCAAAATATACAATATAACTTTATTGATTCCACAGTGGGGAAATTCTTTTAAAACTGCCTAATAACTTTATTGATTTTTAAAAGTTTAAAAATACTTATAATAAAACTTTTATTTTATTTTTATTCCAAAACTTTGTATTATCTTACTGAGACCTGAGAAAAATACAAAAAAGAACATGATGCCAAAAGGGTCCTCAAAAACATGCTAAAACCTTATACAAACATTTATAGGTTTGTATCCAAATTTAAATTTTAAGTTTTTCAAAATACCATGTCATCCATCCATTATTTGTAACCACTTATCCTGTTCAGGACATCTTAGATGATGTCATTGGTGACATGTATTAGAAATTAGTTTATCTAACTTACTAAGACACAGCACGACTGCAGAAAAATACAAACGCTGAGAAAGCGACTTTTGGCTTGTACATACCCGAGCCGTAATTGCGCTCCAATATTAGAACTAACTGAATTAATACAGGAAACAACTACTAAACAATAGTGAACATCAGAACACTAGAATCAGTAGAGTAAGAGTCTAACAACAAACATTAAAACAACAAATATCTAACGAGAATGATGCATTTCCTGAACAAAATGCAGTGATTGCTGAAAGCTAGCTGCTGCAAATAAGTGCTACATAACTGTGAGTAACGCTGAGATTGGAAGCCCTGAACAATTTTACAGTGAATGGAATGGACTCTTTGATAACTTTCATGTGGGAAAACACACAAAGTAATTGGAACCCTCTCCACATGAAAGGCATCAAAGGCTCCCATAGAGCTCAATTTAAAATAAAAATAAAATATTTATATCAATTACTGTGCATTAGCCATCAGTACACAAATCAATAGACACCATCTCCAAACATGTTTTAACAATATAGAGTTGGAGCAGTGTTTCTAGCTGTAAGCGTTTAGGACTAGATGTGGGTTGTTTAAAACGTATGGAAGAATTCAAAATAATAATAATAATAATAGATTTTTATTCAATAGCCATATTTTTAACAACCATTTTGTTGAACTATTCAAATTCAACATCTTCTGCTCAACACGGCCCTGTTTTGGAACCGGACAACCAGCGCCTCTGTAAGTCGGCTCAGCCACCAGCAGAACCAGACCACGTTACTTGAGCTTGCCATCTGACCAGGTGAACGCTCCTGTGGGCCGGGGAAATCTTTGCAGCCACAGCGGATCCTCGCTCTGATAACTCGCCTGTTAACAGAACCGAGATGGTCCGTCCTGCTCTACAAAGGAACCGGTACCGATTGACGCCTAACTTAGCAGAACAACCTGCAGCAGCTCCCAGGCATGTATGTGCAAATGTATATGTGACTAAAATAAAGGTTCTTCTTCTTCCATATGCATGCCCAATTTTATCTATAATCTCTGTAGTCGTAGATTAATAAATAAATTAAAAGAACTGGTTCTGTGTTGGTCTTTCTGCAGAGAAACAGACAAAGTCACTGAAAGATCTCATGACAGAGACTGATCTTGGGTCAATTTCTATTGTTTACTTAATTCTATTGCTACTGTGGACCATCCGCAGTTCGGATAATATTTTTATCATGGCTTGGTTCAGCTTAATAGACCTGGTGCCCTCTATCGAGGAAATTAATGTTTTTGCATTAATATCAAATTACCCAAGTCGCATTAGATTGCTACATGTTGGTGCCCGGCGCGTGAGGCCGATTCAAACATTTGTCTGTCTATCTGAAGAAATTGCAAAAATGTTAAACTCGACTACTTGGTGCATTCCTTATTGTCTGACTAAACATTGATCTGATGTTTGGCTTGTTTAAATGTGTAACGATTGCCTATAGGCATGATTTAATGCTTGAGAGGTTATGAAATTAGTTTTCGCTCCGTGCTCATCCAGCCGACAAAGGTGAAAGAGACTGTTTAAACTTCCGCTAAAGCAGTGCTTCTCACGCTGCCAGGGGGGGCGTGTGTGACCCTGGGGAACATGCTTTTTTTGCCGTACTAGAATAAAGTGTAATTGCAGATCCAGTACAGTAGTTGACAGTGGCGCTTTCATTGTCAGAGTGTGCACAGGGAGGATTATCTCTATGGTATCGGGTTTATTTTGCACCGAGCAGGCGACATGAAGTGAGTTAACGAACCTTAAGTCAACAGGAAGAAATTTTTAACAGGGATGAAAAGAAAGGCGGCGAGAGATGAAGATAACGAGACAAAAGAAAGTCACCCGAAAGCTAAGACAAGGAAATATGATGAAGCATATGTAGCGCTTGGCTTCACTGTGATTACAGTGGGAGACGAGGAAAGACCGGTGTGTTTTCTGTGTCTAAAAATGTTGGCAGCGGACAGCATGAACCCAATTAAATTAAGGCACCACTTGAAGACATTACATCCCAATCACGCTGATAAGCCGCTATTTTTTTCAGCGAAAACATCCCGAATATTGCCAACAAACATCCCGCTTTGTGAAAGCTACTTCAGTAAACCAGCGAGCACTGTTAGCATCGTATAAGGTGGCGTACCAAATTGCTCAGTGCAAAAAACCCCACGCCATAGCAGAGGAGCTGATACTGCCTGCAGCATTAGACATGGTCTCTGTCATGCTGGATGACGCAAGTGCTGCAAAACTAAAAACTATCCCTCTGTCCAATGACACTGTCGCCAGACGCATAGATGACATTGGTAATGATCTTCAAGAACAGCTGGTAGATAAACTCAAAGACGTTTTGCCTTACAGTTTGATGAAGCAACTGACAGTAGCAAAGACTGTTTATTTATTTCTTATGTACGTTTTGACTTGACAGACTCCCTGTGTGAGGATCTACTTTTTTGTAAATATGTCAGAGACAGGGCGAGAGCTGAAGAGCTATTCAAAATGCTGGACTGCTTCTTGTTTGAGAATGGGCTGACGAGGGAGAACTGCATTGGTGTTTGCAGTGATGGTGCACAAACCATGGCAGGGAAGAGAAAAGGGCTTCAAGCACTTATCAAGAAGGCCTCAGCTAATGCTGAGTGGACACACTGTATTATACACAGAGAAGCACTTGCATCAAGGCAACTTTCTCCTGAATTAAGTGAGGTTATGACTGACATTATAGGTGTAGTCAATTTTATAAAGACCAGACCACTAAAAACAAGAGTCTTCTCTGCAATCTGTGAGGAGATGGGAGCTGAACATCAAGCCGTGCTGTTTCACAGTGAAGAAAGGTGGCTGTCACGAGGAGCACAAGTATGAAGTCGCAGAAAAATTTAGTGATGAGAACTTCCTGGGAAAACTGGCCTACCTGAGTGACATATTTGGAAAGCTAAATGAACTAAATCTACAGCTTGAAGGGAAAGATAAACACCTGCCTCAGGTCACAGATAGAAAGCTTGTAATGTGGGGCAGGCGACTTGATGAAGGTAACACTGATTCATTGGAGAACCTCCATGAATTTGTGGACACTACTGACTATGATGCTATCTCAGTGATTCCGCACATTAAGCAGCATATTTCATCACTGATGGGATACTTTAAAAAGTACTTCCCTGAAAACAATTCCCAGTATGACTGGGTGAGAGATCCTTTCAGTGCACCAGCTCCAACTGGTTTCAGCTCTGCAGAGGAGGACAAGTTCATTGACATGACGTCGGACTCCACATTGAGACTGAGGTTCCCATCACAGACACTCAGTGAATTCTGGCTGAGTGTAGAGAAGCAGTATCCACTCTTAGGGCAGAGGGCTATAGGCATTCTGCTTCCTTTTGCAACATCTTACCTTTGTGAGACTGGCTTCTCTGTTGTTGCTGCACTAAAGACCAAGTACAGGTCCCAGCTAAACATTGAGCAGGAGCTGAGAGTTGCAGTATCATGTTTCAAACCTCGCTTTGAAAAGCTGTGTACTGCAAAACATGCTCATTGTAGCCATTAATCCTGACTTCCTCATTTTGATAAAAAAAAAGAAAGAAAAAATCAGCACAAATTGTTTTATTCATTTTTGTTTTGTAGGTTAACAGTTTTATATATTGTGCTCCTTAGTTAATGTTGCTGAAGTGAATTTGAATTTGTTATTTATTGATTTTATAATTTTTTTTTCAGCATCAGCATCAACCAAATTATTGCACAGTTGGTAAAAATATTTACAGTTTAAACTTCAATTTCAGGCAAATTGATGCACTTAAAATCTTTTCTGTTACAGACTAAAAACAATGTTAATAAATTTGTTCTTTGCTGTAATATTGCCTTTTTCTATAGTTCTTTATTTTTTCTTTTCTTTAATGTTAACAAGGATACAATGTTATGCAGAGGTGTACCAATTTTATAGATAAATGCAAATTGTTTTCTTTTTGCTAGGGGGGGCGTAACAGAAAATAATTGAGAAGCACTGCGCTAAAGGAAGTAAAGTAATGGTTAAAACTCTGTGTTGTTCGAACAAGAAGTGTTAGAAGTGTTAGAGTTCATGCAAGCTTGTGAATAAGCGTCGTCGTACGCTTGTGAAATTGAAAGGCCTGTGTTGGTGGGTTTACAGTTGCTGCGGGTCCCAGGACGGGTAGACCGCACCCTGGATTAAGTGATTCTCTGCGTGTCCCAGTCCATTCACCGCTAATTCAGACATTCTCAATATTTGGCCAGCTTAGCTACCTGGCCGCTATAAACTACTTTTAAGTAGGAGAAGTTTGACTTATATGTGCGTCTGTGAGTCAGAGAGACTCCATGTTCCTGTAAAAGAGGAACCGGTTGAATGATGAGATAAAACCTTTGTGAGTTACTCAGTGTGTAATGCTTGGTGAAAAGAATTAACTCTGAAAGGAAACTGCTAAAAGTTGCAAGACTGATGCTTGTGACTATTGTGATGCCGCCGAGCCAAACGCAACCGCCGCGTTGTGTGAAATTAGACACCGTGGGAGGGGCCTTCAGTACCTGGTGGGCTGGAAAGCGTATGGCCCGGAGGAACGCAGTTGGGTGCCTGCCCGCTTCATCTTGGACCCTAGGATTTGTCATTTACCTCACACATAAAACAAACGTCTAGAACAGCCTTTTTCCACCAACGGAACATTGCCAAAATTAGGAGCATCCTGTCTCAAAGCGATGCTGAAAAACTGGTCCATGCATTTTTTACTTCTAGATTGGACTGCTGTAATTCTCTACTTTCAGGTTTCCCCAGTAACTCTCTCAAAAGCTTTCAATTAATCCAAAATGCTGCAGCAAGATTACTGACTGGGATTGGTAAGAGAGATCATATTTCACCTTCATTAGCTTCTCTCCATTGGCTTCCTATTAAATGTAGAATAGAATTTAAAACCGTTCTTACCTATAAAGCTCTAAACGGCCAAGCTCCATCAAACCTAAAAGATCTCTGTCTCAGAATGCAGACATACTTGTGGTTCCTAGACTTTCCAAATGTAGAATGGGAGGCAGAGCCTTTAGCTATCATGCTCCTCTCCTGTGGAACCAGCTCCCAATCCAGATTTGGGAAGCAGACACCCTCTCTACTTTTAAGACTAGGTTCAAAACTTTGATAAAGCTTATAGTTAGTTATAGTCATGCTGCTATAGGCTTAGACAGCTGGGGGACTCTGAACTGAGCCACTTTCCTCTTCTCTTCATTCTCTCCTCTCACCCCACATTTATATGTCACCACTGTATGACATTAACTCTTTGTCCCGTAGTCATCTTTCTCCCTCTCTGTCTCCCTCTCTCTGTCCCTGTCCTCAGGTGTCCCCGGCTTTGGAGCTGTGTGTCTTCCAGTGTGCAGCTACTGGTCCTACCAACCTGCCCTATGTTTTGTTGTTGCTTTCGTTGCTCTGTTCTTTTCTCTGCCTTAACTTTCCAGTCACCCCAAACGGTCAAGGCAGATGGCCGCCCACCCTGAGCCTGGTTCTGCTGGAGGTTTCTTCCATTAAGGGGGGTTGGGATTTCTTGGGTTTCTCTAAATTTTTGTATAGTCTTGACTTTATGATGTAAAGTGCCTGGAGATGACCCTGTTGTAAATTGACGCGATATAAATAAAGTTGAATTGAATTGAATTGAACTGAAGCATAGGCTATTGCTTCTGAGAAAGTGTACCTTATCCTCATGGGGTGAATTGGGGAGTTTTGTACATTCCTTAAAAGTATGTTCATCATGGCAAAGAAGATATAACTCGTGCAAAGTTTGGTGACCTTTTTGGGCCCTTTTTTGTTGGAACTGGGCTCAGAAATCTTCACCTTTTGGACATTCACTGGGGTTACACTGGTGGTGAAACCTTTATTACTGCCACCTTGCCTTCCTGATGTGATACATAGAGGTTTGTTAATGTGCCCTTTCGGTTTATCCCGTAAGTCTCTGAAGAAAGACTGCAACACCTCTTTAGGTTTCTCTCAATGTCAAGGACCACACTCCGTTACTTCTTATGAAGCTTCAGTGGAAGCTTGAAAACAATTTTGAATGTTGGGTACAAAACAAGCTTGAATGTTGGGTACATTATACAACTCTGGCAGATATTCCAACTCTGTCATTGCACTTCCACAAGTAGTTAGCAAAAGCGTGAATGAGTTGAAAGCCTCGCCGTCCTCTGCCCTAATTGTTAGCCAATTTAAGACCATATCCATGTAGGCTACAGAGGTCTTATATTTGTTGCCAAAATGCTCTTTTAAAAGTCCCCTGGGCCTTTTATATCCCTGCTATGGTTCCACGAGAAGACAACTTCATACCAAATCTCTAGGTTGTCCTCTGGTGTACTGCTCCAGAAAATAGAGTTGATCACCATCTTTATCTGTTATGCACTAAACATTATGTTCACAGCCTTTAATGAAGGGTCTAAATTCTAAAGAATACCCACTAAAATTAGAAATACTTTGAGAGGGTAGAGTACAGGACCTTTGTTGTTTAGTCAGATATTCAGAGATGTCATTCTGGCACTGTGGTACCCAATGCTGACCTTCCACACCCGTATACTGTAGGGTAGTGCGCTTCAGCCTGTATGTTCCCACTAGACCGAGCACCAAAGCGCCCCACCAGCTCAAGATCAACGCCCTGCTGTTTTGACTTGGAGTATATCTCTTACAGTTCCCGGCAGTGCGCTCCATCCCATGCATACTACAAAGGTAGTAGTGCTAACCACTGAGCAATCCAGCTGCATACATTGTACACCAAGCATAAGGAAGGAGGTCAAAGATTAATAAGAATCAGAATGCTGCACTATCCAGAATGAAACAACTAAGATCCACGAATAAATCAGGAAGATGGCCCCGTGTGATGGCATGCTTGAAAAGCTCAGACATTAGAAACCAGATAAGAAGGGGAATGAAAAGATTGTGGTTTGAATAAACCACTATACTCAAACTGCACGTTCAGGTTAGGCCTGCCCTTTTAGGGGTGACATATAGACCATGATCAGTTCAGGATTAGAAAGAGAAACTTTCTCAAGTGCACTTCATTCATTCCAAAATCAATGTAGTTCAGCCTTTTTACCCCCAAAGACTTAATTTTACAAAATCAAAATGGCTTAGAGATACTTATCTTTTGTAACATTTATTCTCATTGCTTATTTCAACCCAAACAAACTGACAATATGTTTTCATGAAACTTTACAAAATGTTGTAGACCACAACTCACATTTTGCATTGAAACATCACAAAAAATATTTTTGCAATTAGTGTCAGTATGCATTTCTTTCTGCTGTATTATCTGGAGTGGATGAGTGAAAATCTGCTGCTCTGACTGCAGCTTAAAGGGGCTGCTGTCCGAGGATTGGGCCACATATATATGCTTTGGGACATGTTGGGACAGTGAGAGCAATACATGCTTTCATGTCAAGGTCTGCAATAACGGCAGAAAAAGATTTGTAACTAGTTGCTGTATTGAAAAAGAGTTGATATAGCATCTGAATTCTTGCTAAATATAGCAACAAAGTGGCTAAGTTGGCAACAGTGATGTCCACTGGCTCATCAAGTATGACAGCAGCACACAGTTTGACAACTAATTGTCAAAAAGTACCTATGTGTAAGAAAGAGGGGGGACAACTTTGAATATGACTGGATATACATGTAAGTTAAAAAGATATTTTTGGTTCAATAGCTTGTAAGTGACACATTTTTAAATCAAAAACAACATCTGTTTTTAGTACTACAGTAACGCAGACAAATAATTGTACTACATATTACATATATAACACTACAGCAATTACATAACAGTCATTTGGATAATTTGGTAGATATTAGTTTCACTGAAGTTTCAAATTATTATAAATGGAACAGCTACTGGCTTCCTCATGGTTGTGAGGGAAGTTTTTTGATCAATGACCATCTGACCATCTGTTCACACTTCTAGCAGAGGCCAGACAACGAGTCCCCGCCACTCAGTAGGAAGATCCACGGGAACAGGTCCCAGAGTTTTTCCTTGACACCTTAACAGACCCTATTGTTCCTTTGAATCCTTGTTGACACCTTAAGCAGACAGTAACAGAAACTTGCTAATTAAGGACTCTTGATCAATGTATATGATTTGCATAGTGGAGCAGATAAAACACACACACATCCTGACAGAGGGTATCAGATACAATCTGATCCACCCGGGTGACACTGCTTTTTGCTCTGTTCCTCTGCCTGCTCCTCTACCTTATTTTACCTATGTTATTGTCATTAAATTGCTTGATGATAATGTGAGAGCTGCCTCCTGTCTCTTAACTTGCTCTCTCAGATTTTTCCACAACAATGGTCACTGCATTTAAACCAGTCAAATGAAGGCCCTTAAGGATGACTAACTGACTAGCCAGTCATAATGAACTTGAGTCCAGTGGGCAGCCCAGGACAGAGCTGGCCCTCCTGACAAGCTTGATCAGTCTTTTCCCCTCCTGGTCAGTGCTGTCTGAACCCCAGCAGACCACAGAGTAATGCAGAGCTGAGGCATACAATGTCCTTAACATAGGCCTGCACACGCCAAAGGACATCAGTCTCCTCAGAAGATAGAGGTGACTTTGTACAGGGCATCAGCATTGTCAGTCCAGTCCAGTTTATGGTTGAGGTGAACACCCAGGTACCTAAAGCTTTCCACCCTCTCAATGTCAGCGCCCAGTGCAGCAGGTAGATGACAGCATCATACACCCCGATGTTTCGCATGTAGGCAAACTGCAGAGGGTCTCGCACCACTGCCCACCATTGAGCGAAAGTGCCTGAAGTTGAGCCTCTCCATGTCTTTATCAGGTGGGAGGTCAAGGTTACAGGTCTTTAGTTGTTTAGCTCCTTGGGAAGCGCAACCACACACAAAGTCTTATACAGAATAGGGACCCTCTCCAGACTGAGGCTTAGCTTAAAGATGTATGTGACCATCTCACAGAGCGTCGGGGGACTCAGTGACTGTCACGGTCTGTGACCTGGGCTCTCAGTGTTATCCTTATTTGGTCATTTCCTGTCTCTGCTCCCCTCCTCCCTCCTGTGTTGCAATTACCTAATCACCTCCACCTGTGTTCTCCCTGTCTTTAAAAGGCCTGCAGCCCTCTCTCCTCTGCCAGATTGTCTGCTCATCTCTCGGTGTAGCTGCTCTCAAGCCTTTTTGGAAACCTGAACTATTGGATTACCCGGTACGACCCTGACCTGTCTCTGGACCTCCCTGTCTGTCTTAACCCTGGCCCCGTAAGTTTGTTTGATCTTTCTTCTGCTCGTTTCTGGACCTGGATTTTTGGATTTTGGACTTGGCTAGTTTATTATCTCTGTCTGTTGGATTATTTGGACCTGACCCTGCTTGCTCGTTCTGACCTACCTCTCTGGATTGTCGACTTGGTGTTCTTTGATGAAAACCAATGGGGGTGGCTGTAGCTCAGTTGGCAAGGCAGTCGTCCATGGGGTCAGTGGTTTGATCCCCAGACCTGGCTACATGTCAAAGTGTCCTTGGGCAAGACACTGAACCCCTAGTTTCCCCCAGTGGCCGATGAGCACCCTGCGTGGCAGCCACGCCACTGTGTATGAACCAAAATTACTGTAAGTCGCTTTGGATAAAAGCGTCTGCCAAATGACTAAATGTAAATGAACTTTAATCAAGGACTTTCCTCCCTCATTCTGCTGGTGTCTGCATCCTGCCTGCCTCAGTTTCACCCCCGTCTGCAGTGCCTGCTCTGGTTCATTCCTGGCATTTTCAATAAAGACTTTTCTAACCAGTTCTGTGTTGTCCGGCCATTGGTTATTTGAGTCCACAGACTATTTTCTTGCCACCGTTTCTGACAGTACAATCTGGCCAGAAAAATGGACTCTGCCGGCAACCAGAACTGGAAAATACAGATTGAGGATCAATTAACTTCTAATGCCGACAAGTTAAACACCCTCATGGCACAAGTTCAGAGTCTCAACAAACAATTATCTCAGCTACACATTTCCCCTCCTAGCTCTGGTTCACCCCCACCTGCACCTGTGGTTACACTGGCCAACGAACCCGTCATTCCCACCCCTGAAAGATATGTGGGGGAACCCGAGTCCTGCCGATCATTCTTGGTCCAATGTGAAATACAATTTAAGTTAAGGCCCTCCTCTTTCCCTACAGAGGAGTCTCGGGTCTCCTTTGTCATGTCTCTATTAACCGGGCCTGCTCGTGAATGGGGAGCTTCAGAATGGCTCAGTAACTCTGCCACCATTCACTCCTACTCCCTCTTCTCCCGAGAGTTAGTCAGAACATTTGATCCGACCCGACCAGACAACGAAGCAGCCACCCAGCTCACTTACATTTCACAAGGAGACCGTCCAGTACAACAATACACAATTCAGTTCCGTACTCTGGCTACTTTAAGTGGGTGGAATGAGACAGCATTATTCCACATGTAATACCGAGGCCTCTCTGAGAAAATCAAAGATGCCATGGCAGCCAGAGACCTTCCAAGAACCCTAAATGAACTAATGGACCTGGCCTTCCGCATTGATCGACGCCTAAGGGAACGTGTCCGTTAAAGACAGCTGAACCGGTCCCTACCCACTTATCGACCAGTTCCATCTTTTCATTCCTCTCCACGAGTGGTACCTGAGCCTCCTTCTACTATCCCGGCAGCTCGAGAGGAGCAACCAGAACCTATGCAGATCGGCCGGACCCGCCTATCTGCAGAAGAGAGGGAGCGCCGATTTAGAAAAAATCTCTGCCTATACTGTGGGGGAGCGGGTCACAGGGTCTCATCCTGTCCTGTAAAAGCAGCGTCCCCCTCTGGACTGCTGAGCCGATCCCTGGTGCATTCCTGCCCCCCTCGTCCTCTCACCTCTGTCCAAATACATCTGCCTAACAAGAAGCTTTCACATCTGGCATTCATTGATTCTGGTGCAGATACCGAATTCATTGATTCCCAATTAGCTAGGGACTGGGGTTTACAGCTTCGCCCCCTACAACCCCCGGCACTGGTCAGAGCTCTGGATGACCATATCATCCACTCCTGCTCCCACCGAACAGAACCAGTAAGCATTTCTATTGATAACCATCACGAATCCATTTGTTTCTATGTAATTCACTCTCCTCAGCTTCCATTGGTACTCGGAGCCTCTTGGTTACTCAGACACAACCCTCATATTGACTGGAGATCTGGACAGATTCTTGGATGGAGTCCTGCCTGTCTTAACTCCTGCCTTCGTGCTGCACCCTCTACCCCGTCAGCGGATCATGACCATGGGAGGGAGGAGCTTTCTGATTTATCAAAGGTACCTGAAGCATATCTTGACCTTAAGGAGGTTTTCAACAAGACTAAAGCAGTCTCCCTACCTCCTCATAGACCATATGACTGTGCCATTGATCTTCTTCCTGGTTCTTCTCCCCCTCGTGGTCAGTTATATTCCCTTTCTGCTCCTGAACGCGAGGCCATGCAGAAATATCTGGACGAGGCGCTGGCTGTGGGACTTATCCGTCCTTCCTCATCTCTTGCTGGTGCCGGTTTCTTCTTTGTTGGGAAGAAGGACGGAGGTCTCCGCCCTTGCATTGATTACAGGGGACTCAACGACATCACCATCAAGAATCGTTACCCTTTGCCACTCATCTCCTCAGCCTTTGAACTCCTCCAGGATGCAGTCATTTTTTCCAAGTTGGACCTACGCAATGCCTACCATTTGGTCCGAATCAGAGAAGGAGACGAGTGGAAAACCGCCTTCAACACCCCATCGGGACACTACGAATACCTGGTAATGCCTTTCGGTTTAACTAATGCCCCTGCTGTGTTTCAAGGTTTGGTCAATGATGTTCTGAGAGATATGATTAATAAGTGCGTCTTTGTGTACCTAGACGATATCCTAATTTTCTCTAAGTCTGAGACTGAACACGTGAAACATGTACGGCAGGTCCTGCAACGCCTCCTTCAAAATCAGTTATTTGTCAAAGCAGAGAAATGCCAGTTCCATGCTAAGACAACCTCCTTCCTGGGTTTTGTCATTTGTGCTGGCAACATCAAAATGGACCCAGCCAAGGTAGAAGCAGTTAAGGACTGGCCTACTCCAGAAAATCGCAAGGCCCTTCAACGCTTCCTGGGCTTCACAAATTTCTACCGTAGATTCATCAAGGGATATAGTTCGGTAGCCAGTCCTCTACACCAACTCACTTTTGCCAAAACAAAGTTCATCTGGACCCCATCAGCTGAGAAAGCTTTCAATCAGCTGAAACAATTATTCACGTCCGCCCCTATCCTGATTCTGCCTGACCCCAGTCGTCAGTTCATTGTGGAGGTGGATGCATCCAACTTGGGAGTGGGTGCAGTGCTCTCCCAGCATGCTGAGAGCGATTCCAAGGTCCATCCCTGTGCCTTCTTTTCACGCCGCCTATCCTCTGCAGAGCAAAATTACGATGTAGGGGACAGAGAACTGCTGGCAGTTAAGTTGGCATTGGAAGAATGGCGTCATTGGCTAGAGGGTGCAGAGCATCCGTTTTTAGTGTTAACAGATCACAAGAATCTGGAATACCTAAGAACCGCCAAACGTCTCAACTCTCGCCAAGCCAGGTGGGCCCTGTTCTTTAATCGGTTTAATTTTACCCTGTCCTATAGACCTGGCTCGAAAAATGGTAAAGCTGATTCACTGTCTCGTAGATTTGACCCTCCTGAATCTGAACCTGAACCTGAACACATTTTACCTCACTCAGTCCGTCTAGCAGCCACTTATACAGACATCGAGTCAGAGGTCCTCAACGCACATGCTCCAGCCCCCTCAGCTTGTCCCACCAATCGCCTCTACGTTCCTGACAACTTACGGTCTAAGGTACTGCAGTGGTGTCACTCCTCCCGCCTTGCCTTTCATCCTGGGACCGCTTGTACCCGCTTCATGGTACAGCAACGCTTCTGGTGGCCAACGCTCCTCAAGGACGTTAAGGAGTTTGTCTCTGCCTGTCCCATCTGCGCCCAGTTCAAGCCAAGACTCACACCTCCTGCTGGTCTCCTCCGCCCTCTGCCCAACCCTCGCCGACCCTGGTCACACATTTCCATGGACTTCGTTACTGGATTACCCCCTTCTAAAGGACACACCACCATCCTTACAGTTGTAGATAGATTCTCTAAAATGGTTCATTTCATTCCCCTTCCCAAACTTCCCTCAGCCAAAGAAACAGCTGACGTCCTCATCCAGCATGTTTTTAGACTCCATGGAATTCCCAGGGACATCGTCTCTGACAGGGGTCCCCAGTTCACTGCCAAATACTGGTCAGAGTTCTGCAAGCTTTTGGGCATCTCCGTTAGCCTGTCATCCGGTTTTCATCCCCAAACTAATGGACAATCTGAACGCCTGAACCAGGAGCTAGAGACCAGCCTTCGTCTTCAATGCTCACATGAGCCAGCGTCCTGGTTTAAAAATTTGATCTGGGTGGAATATGCGCATAATTCTCTGCCTTCTGCCTCCACAGGTTTGACACCTTTTCAGGTGGTTTATGGCTATCAGCCCCCGGTCTTTGAAAGCCAGGAACTAGAGTCATCTGTCCCTTCTGCCCAAACATCTGTCCGGAGATGTCATCTTGCCTGAAGGAGAGCCCGTGCTCGTCTGACTCAGATGGTCCACGCCTACGAAAGGTCAGCCAACAGACGACGCTCAGTGGCCCCTACCTACAGGGTAGGGCAAAGAGTCTGGCTCTCTGCCCAAGATATTCCCCTCCGGATCGATAGCAGGAAGTTGGGACCCCGGTTCATTGGTCCTTTCCCAATAGCTAAGGTAATAAATCCTGCAGCAGTTCGATTACAACTACCAAAATCTCTGAGAATCCACCCTACTTTTCATGTGTCCCGCATTAAACCTTTGGTCGAGAGTGCTCTTGCTCCTGTGTTGCAATTACCTAATCACCTCCACCTGTGTTCTCCCTGTCTTAAGAAGGCCTGAAGCCCTCTCTCCTCTGCCAGATTGTCTGCTCATCTCTCGGTGTAGCTGCTCTCAAGCCTTTTTGGAAACCTGAACTATTGGATTACCCGGTACGACCCTGACCTGTCTCTGGACCTGCCTGTCTGTCTGAACCCTGGCCCCGTAAGTTTGTTTGATCTTTCTTCTGCTCGTTTCTGGACCTGGATTTTTGGATTTTGGACTTGGCTAGTTTGTTATCTCTGTCTGTTGGATTATTTGGACCTGACCCTGCTTGCTCGTTCTGACCTACCTCTCTGGATTGTGGACTTGGTGTTCTTTGATGAACTTTAATCAAGGACTTTCCTCCCTCATTCTGCTGGTGTCTGCATCCTGCCTGCCTCAGTTTCACCCCCGTCTGCAGTGCCTGCTCTGGTTCATTCCTGGCATTTTCAATAAAGACTTTTCTAACCAGTTCTGTGTTGTCCGGCCATTGGTTATTTGAGTCCACCAGACTATTTTCGTGCCACCTTTTCTGACAGTGACTGCCTTTTGTCCTTGGCCTGAGATGGACTTCAGGCCCCTCCACACATCTTGTGTGTTGTTATTCTCTAATCGCTCCTCCAGCTTCTTCTTGTATCTATCCTTGGCCTGTCTGATCTTCTACTTGGGTTCACGCTTTTCTGCTCCTCTATGTCCCCTGAAATAAAAACCCTTCTCTTCCTAATCAGTAGGGATTTAAGTTCAGGGGTTACCCAGAGCTTGTTGTTTGCAAAACACTGCATATTCTGGGTCGACAAGGTGTTTTCCACACAGAAGTTGTTGTACTCTAATGCAGTGGGTCAGGCTGTTGATGTCGTCAGTGAGAGCTGCAGAGTGTGTTCCAGTCTGTGGTCTCTCACTGACCTCATCAGTCCACAGTCTCATTGTCTTATTCTGTGCAGGCTGTCTTTGTCAACCTGGGTTTGTATTGAGGAAGCAGGTATACCAGATTGTGATCAGAGTGGCCAAGTGGGGGGAGGTGGTTGGAGTTGTATGCCTCCCTTACATAGCATACAGTAAGTCCAGCTTCTTGTTGTCCCTGGTACGGCAATCCACTTACTGGTTGAATGTCAGGAGAGTGGAAGAGAGTGAGGCATGATTAAAGTCTCTGCTGATGAGGTGGAGAGCCTGCGGGTGTCGCATCTGCAGATGAGTTACTGCGTCATGCAGCAGCTCACACGCAGCTGCTGCGTCGGCGTGAGGGAGGGACGTACACTTAAACAGGAAACAATAACGTGAAAACTCGCTCGGCATCTAATAAGGCCGAACGCCAACAGCAAGAAACTCAATGTCCTTAGTGCACAGTTGTTCTTTAACACAGACATGCGTCGGCTTGCACCATCTCTCATTAATAAACACCGCCAGTCCTCCGCCTTTTCTCTTACCACTCTCCTTCAGTCCCCTGTCCGCCCGAACCAGTTAAAATCCATCCAGAGCAACCACAGAGTCCGTTGTCATGTCACTCAGCCACATCTCCACGGCTGCAGCCGGGTCAGCACTGTGAGCTCATCCAGTTTGTTGGAGAGGGAACGTTTCCCATGATGACGAAGGGCAGATATTGGCTGTACCTCCACTTCCTCTCCTGGAGCCTTCGTCCTGCTCTGCAGCCTCTCCTCCTCCGTAACTTCGATGGTATCACCCACTTGTCGGTGTAGAGAGGCGCAGGGCCGAGTAGTGCTAACAGTGGGTCTCGGCTGTTAAAGATGGAACAATGTGCGAAGCTGAGGGAATCTCCCAACACACTCCCGAAAAGTAAAAAATAAATAAAAATAACAAAACACAAAAGTAATAAGTGTGGTCTTCCTGATTGGCGTTTGCAGCAGGATTTGACCACTTTTAAGATAACCTGTAGGACAGGCCAGGCCTGGTCACAATGCAGGTAGGCAAGTGATGGATGTGATGATAGAGACTGTGGGCCGTATGAAATGTAACCACAGGCCGCAGTTATCCCTAGGACCGGACTTTGGACATGCTTGGATGCTCCTGACAACACAGAACACAGGCGTTAATGAGAGCCACACCAGAGAGAGTGCTGATATATAAGTAGGAATAAGCAACTAAATACTCAGACAAGGTGATGACCACGATGGAGTATGTGGGAGAGCAATGACTCCAACTGATTTGTGGAAAGTGAGTGGCTTGGGTGGTGGAGCTGAGCAGGTGAGTGGGAGGACACCGATTGCAGTGGTGGACAAGGGTAAATAGATAATGCTGGGGCTGAATGCAAGCGAAAGTATTTGGCCTGTTTGTTTTGATAAATACATCATTACACCCACTGGTCATAAAGGGAAACACTATCCACTAAAATTATAGTCACACACATTTAGCAGGCAGTGAGATATTTTCCTCAAGATATGAGGAAAACCAACAGCCTAATAAATATTGTTAAAAATATTAACATTTAATTCATCAATTTTAACTTTATTTATAATTAATAATTCCATAATTTCGAAGAACATATTAGGTTAATAACAAAAAAGACACACAAAACAAATCTCTCCTTGCACCAAAATCTTACATGTTCTTCCTGTCACACCTCCTTGTTCTGTATTATAAATACCTTCATGAGTTCTTGATCTGCATTTAGTCAAAGGTTGGACTTCCCCCAGTTGTGTATTTCTTTTCGACAGTATGACATCCACACAGAGGTGGCAGGAGCGGGGTTGTGCGCTTTTACAATTATTGCTGATGGCATCTTTCTCTCGAGCTGAGGAATGGGTGTGCTGGCAGAGAGGAAATCCTGAGAAACCCCACCTGTCTAAAGATGGTGACATTACATTGGGGGGAATCTTCTCTTTCCACAGCAGCCAGGAAGGGAGAGAGGAAACCTACACAAACAAACCGCTGCCACTGGAATGCATTGGGTAAATTATACCTTAAAATATGTTTGTATTTAATCTAAAACTAAAGAGTTAAAAATGCAATTTGATTATTTCTGAGTAAAAATATTCCTTGTGTGTAATAAAAATACTTTTTACTCCTACTATTATTATTGCTACTAGCAGTATTGTTTCCATATCAACTTATACAGTTGGTACTAATATTTAAAACTGTTTGCATAAAGTTTTAATTTCAGAGATTTCCAGATTGCCCTGGCCATGATTTTTACTATAGAGGAGATTAATAACAGCACAGACCTTCTACCTGGCATTTCCCTAGGATATAAAATGTATGATACTTGTGATTCCATTGCTAGAAGTGTGAGGGTTGCACTGGCCTTGGCTAATGGTAATGACGTTGTGTTGAAACTTACATCTGAGGCTCCGTGTGATAGAACCACACAAGTACAGGCAATACTGGGAGATACCTCTTCTGCCACTTGCATGGCTGTAGCTACTGTCATTGGACCCTTTCATGTCCCACTGGTGGGTAAGATTATCAAATCTAAAATTATATTTAGATTACATATAGATATTATATATAGTTAAAAATATCTGTCTTCTCAAAGTAAGTTGATATTTAACCTTTTGAATGATATATCATGATCTTTTAGATCAGCCCCTTTGCCACTTGTGCTTGTCTCAGTGACAAAACCAAGTACCCATCCTTCCTCAGAACCATACCCAGTGACTACTATCAGAGCAGAGCCCTGGCTCAGCTGGTCAAACACTTTGGTTGGACTTGGGTTGGAGCTATAAGAACCAATGATGATTATGGCAATAACGGCATGGCCTCATTCACAGAAACTGCACATCAGCTGGGCATCTGTCTGGAGTATTCTGTGTCTTTCTTTAGAACAGACCCACCCAACAAAATACAAAATATTATTGAAATTATCAGGCATTCTACTTCCAAGGTAATTGTTGCTTTCCTCTCCTATCTGGACATGGATGTACTATTGTATAATTTGTCTTACCATAACTTGACTGGGTACCAGTGGGTCGGCAGTGAGGCCTGGATCTTTGATTCCCAAACTGCAGAAAGGGATCAACATCACATTCTGGATGGTGCCATTGGCCTATTCATCCCCAAAGCACATGTCAGTGGCATGAGAGAGTTTATATTAAATGTGAAGCCATTTAATTCATCAGGCAATGAAATGTTAATAGAGTTCTGGGAGACATTATTTAGCTGTAAATTCAATCAGTCAAAGTCATCAGCAGAGAATCAGAGAGAATGTACTGGACATGAAGATCTGAGTGAATTGCAGAACAGCTTCATTGATATGTCACTTATGCCCATATTCAAAAATGTCTATAAAGGAGTGTATGCTGTGGCCCATGCACTTCATAATATTTTTGGCTGTAATGAAACATGCAACTACAAGGTGCCGCTGGATCCATTTATGGTGAGTGAGTCTCTTTTTAATTGTATTTATTTTTGCATATTTACAATGAAGCAACCGATGCGATGTATATAGGGCATATAGCAAAGCTAATTTGCAGCCCCTGTCCCAAAATTTACCTATACCAAAAAAATAAAAATAACAATCAACATATATTTACAGATATTTCTGTGTGATTGTGCGTTGCAAACAACAATGCCATCACCCTCTGCCCTGATGTAGCAGCTGCGTACATATGCAACTCCACACAGGCATATACTGTATGCACAAAGTTTAAATGTGCACAGAAAATGAGTATAAACTAAATCAGCTTGAATTTAGTAAATCACATTTTTTCAATGGTTACATCACCGTTGTTGTGCCAGTGATGTGTGATCTGACTTTGTAATCTTAAGGTATCATAGTCCATGACTGTGAATCTTTTATTGCAAAAGATACCAAAGTAGTTCTGCATCGTTGATATCTATAGTTCCCACTTATTGCCCCTGAATTTTCCTATTTTTGTATTATATTTGTATTATGTATTTATACACTTTTTTTTAATTAATGAAAACCTTTAGATATTAGAAAAACATAAATGATGCCATTTCATGTTTATGAGCCAACAGGCCTACACAACCTTTGTTATAATTAAGAGCATAAATATGATGCATTATAGATTTTGCAGCACATAAGAATGATTAAATTCCAAACAAAAGAAGAAGATGATGTTTATTTTAATGAGAATGGAGACCCACCAGCAAAGTATGAAATCATAAACTGGCAGCCAACAGAAAATGGCATTGTGGACTTTGTCACAGTGGGTCTTTATGATGCGTCTTTTCCTGGCAACAAACAGCTGATGCTGCAAGATAAATCTTTAATATGGACACAGAACTCAAAACAGGTAAAGTATTATTGGATCACAGTAAATGTATCTACAGTATAATTTACATAACACTGCATCAACTGAGTTTAGTACTGACAACAGCTTTTGAAAGCAAGTGCTGATATATTCATCTCACACCCGTGTTGTTCCTGCAGGTTCCTGTTTCAGTTTGCAGTGAGAAATGTTCCCCAGGAACTCGCAAGGTTCTGCAGAAAGGAAAACCTGTCTGCTGCTATGACTGTATCAGATGTGCAGAGGGAGAAATAAGCAACACTACAGGTCTAACACCGCTTAATGCAAGGCTTCGGACTTCAGTAAACAACAAAACTAAGCTATCATTCTGATACACAGATCTTAAGAAATAGAATAAATAGTTTTCTGATGTTCAATGCTGAATTCTGTTGCATTATAATACAATTATATTAGATTTAACTCAGCTTTTAGCTTTTGTGACAAAGCATTGTCTTTAGAATGTCGAAAAATGTACCAAAATCATGAAACCAAGGGGATCGTTAAAATCTTTTAGGAGTTTAGACTTAAACTTATTTTTAACAACTAAGGAACAGTTCCTGATTCTCAGTTTGGACGTTTTACAAATGAAACACACAACTGAAGTATCTCAGAGTCAGAAGCATTTACATGGATAGAACCTCCACTTGATTATAGTGAGGGGTGGTCTAGCCAGAGCATGCAGGAGGCTAAGCATAATAGAAAATTAAAAAAATAAATTACAAAAAACACAAAGCTGTGGCATAACAATGTCATAAACATGCAAAATCACATTTCTAAAGCTGAATGTTGAACCACACCTTCCAAACAAAGTCTTCAGCTGCCCTAGGGCACAGCACAGCTGAACTTTTAATAAGTCTCAGGAGGCCTTTGACAAAAGTGGATATTGAACTCTTAAATTTTTAACACGTTTTAGTAGTGTTTACCTCCAGATTTAAAAACTGTGACAACCAGCTCAACTACTGTAATATAACTAGTAATATTGTTCTGTTTCTTTTGGATGTTCAACTCTTCCCACCCATTCCTTGTGTGTGTGTCCTTGTACAAAAAAAAACAACCAACTTGCTCCCTGTGGGTTGGCTAACCCTTTGCATGGCAGCTAAGCTGTGTTTGAATTTGTTTATTTGATTGGATGAGAGGCCAAATGCTATTCCAATGAGGCAGAAAAGAACTATGCAAATCATAAATTATAAAGGGTAAAAAAAAAACTCCATAATCTCTCCACAAGTTTTTTTCACATCTTCTACTGTTATAACTTTTCAGATTCTATCACCTGTGTGAAATGTCCTCCTGAATTCTGGTCCAATGAGAGAAGAGATGCCTGTGTAAAAAAGGAGTCAGAGTTTCTCTCATATGAAGAAATTATGGGAGCTCTGCTCACTGCAGCATCTTTATTTGGAACATGCATGACTGCTGTTGTAGCATTGATTTTCTTCAGACACAGGAAAACTCCTATTGTCAGGGCCAACAACTCTGAGCTGAGCTTCCTGCTGCTCTTCTCCTTGACTCTGTGTTTCCTGTGCTCTCTGACCTTTATCGGCCGACCCTCGGAGTGGTCCTGCATGCTGCAACACACAGCATTCGGCATCACCTTCGTCCTCTGTATCTCCTGTGTTCTGGGGAAAACCATGGTGGTGTTAATGGCCTTCAGGGCTTCACTTCCAGGCAGTAATGTGATGAAGTGGTTTGGACCAACACAGCAGAGACTCGGTGTTCTGGTGTTCACTCTCGTACAGGTTGTAATATGTATCCTCTGGTTAACCATTTCTCCTCCTTTTCCATTTAAGAATTTTCAAGTAATCAAAGACAAAATCATCTTAGAATGTGCTCTGGGATCAACTTTAGGCTTCTGGTCTGTACTTGGGTACATCGGTGTTCTGGCCACGTTCTGTTTTATTCTTGCTTTTCTGGCTCGGAAACTGCCTGATAACTTTAACGAGGCCAAATTTATCACCTTCAGTATGTTGATATTCTGTGCAGTGTGGGTCACTTTTATTCCAGCATATGTCAGCTCTCCTGGGAAGTTCAGTGTTGCTGTGGAGATATTTGCTATTCTGGCCTCCAGTTTTGGACTGTTAATTTGTATCTTTATTCCAAAATGTTATAATATCTTACTGAGACCAGAGAAAAATAAAAAACAGAATATGATGGGAAAGGGGACACCAAAGACATTCTGAAATTTTAATATCTTTGTTAAATATACTGTAATATACAATCATATCAACAAATATATGTAATTAATTACAAATGCATCAGCTTAATATCAAATTAGTTAGTAGTCCCACAACACATAAGTTTACAACATGTAATAAAATGTAAAATAAGATAATATGTGTCATTTATTTTTGCTTCTTTTGGCGAGAAAATTCCAGAAATCGAAAATGTAAAAAAACAAAACAAAACAAAACTAAGGCTTGATCGAAAACGTTGTTTGTGGAAGGATAGCAGTCAACAAACCACATTTTCAGCAGGGAAAGAGGGTGAAAAGGCTAGGGCAATCTCAATAACACTGATGTGAAGATGAGTGTAAAAGGTATTGTAAAGTAATTTTTAACCGGCAACCTTTAGCTGTGAGGGCGCAACAAGAAAATCACTCCCCAGAAGGATTTTAGACATGATAAGCCCAAAGGCAGTTTACACTACATAATGAACTTGCTAATAGAAGCCATATTCGGATGAAAAGTTTGTGGGCTTTTCTTTCTTTTTTTAATTGTCATTGTCAAAGGTGGCCTCATGCAAATCTTTTGTAAATGCTATCTGAGTCCCAAATGAGCCCTAAAATTGCACTGCACCCCTAGTCAGCATTTACCAATTTTCAGTTGGGGTTGACCAAAAACACTCAGTTTCCTCCATATTTTCTATACGTACAAATTGCAATTTACGTCATTTTCAGCTGGGCTGGCAGATTGCCGTGGGCTGACAGACTACAACCAGTGTTTCCTGGTTTTCGCTGTAACTGCTCCCAGGAACAGTGAGGCTGAGAGGGAGGCGGGTCCAACCTGCTGCAGCTCCACCGGTCCCTCCACCATATTTTTTCCTCACATACACGTACAACTCTAATATTCAATGGCTGAAGGTCCTGCTATAGATTATTTGGAAGAAAGCGAGTTCTACAGTGTTACACAGTCTGACAGCCACAAGGAGCCGGGGAGGGAAGTGTGCGCCGATGGAAACACAACTGGAATCCCTGTGCTGCAATGAGTGTCACCGGCGCCAGTTTCTCTTGGATGAAGCTGCGGATTCTTATGCTGGGGGGGACATACATTTTACGGATCATCATAGTTTCAGACCACATATGGAGAGAGGAGTGCTCGAAACTTACGTCAGGATCCCAAAAGAACCTGGAAACAGAACAAGTAAGTAACATTTTCCACCTTTATTGTTTTATCTTGTTCTGTGAAGCTTGAGTAAAATTACAAGCTGATGCCTGTCGGGCTTTGTTTGTTCAGTGTCGGGTGTAGCAGTGCCTTAAATTGCAAACGTGCTTGGCATTAGCTTACATTAGCTTGTGCATTAGCATTGAGTAAAGTTACTGCACATTACCAGCCATGTCAGCATTACGGTGTCAAGCTCACTAAGCTTTCTAGCGTTTGCTCTAGAGATTTGTTTTGTGCTGGTAGAGAACAGCAACTCGAACATTAACAGATAATTTCATTTTGTAGGCAATATTGGCTGGCAGCGTACTGTCATTTTTTAGAATGGATCCTGTGAGGAGAGACTCTTGGAAGGGACAGCCGCTTTGTTTTGCCAGACTGTGTTGTCCATTTCATGATTCAACCCTCTATTTCCACTTCCTCGCCTGGGCTTTTATTTTGTTCTCTGTTTTCTCCACGTCCTGTCTGATCTTCCACAAAGTTTGCTGTCAGATCGTCTCTCTACATGACTGCTCTACATCACAACACCATTCTGGCTTCACGTTCTAGACCTTGGTACACTGTTTCCCTGTTAACCTTTCCACGGGGAGATGGCCTGCTAATCTCCTTTGTGAACCTGTTTACAGCTAATGATTTAAGTTAGGTGCCTTTTTGTTTTTTCACTCCTTTTGACTCCTTATATGGGCTCTCATTTTTCTGTTTGTGTGTGTCCCTACAGTAACCTTGTTTCCTCTGCTGGTTGCCAGTGTACATACTCTTTGCCTTTCATCATCATCAGTATTGTTATACATTTTGAGGGAGTTTGTTATAGTCTAGGTCTCTTCTTTTAAGTTTATACTGATTAATGATTTAATATTGTTAATCCCTTTTTGAGAAAGAACGCTTTGTTAGAGTTTAGGTCTCTGTGTAGAGTACTTCAGGATCAGCAATGTGTGTGTGATTTGATAACTGTACCAGTAGTTCTTGTACTAATAAACCTGTTGCATTCTCTGTGAGTGTCAGCTTCTGCTTTTGCCTCTAGTTAAGGTAACCTTCACAGCTAACCTTCCTGCTCGTCTGGTTATCCTGCCGCTCTTCTGGTATCCTCGTGCACATTTGATTTACCTGCCTCCTTAACTGGATTTTCTATTTCTTTATCTGAGAACCTGTCTGCTATACTCACTGGCCAAGTCCGCACCACGCCTGTATACCTGTGCACCCATTGCTGCAAAACTCAGCCCCAGCCTCCCTTCCTGTGATCTTGGTATTATGAGTCACACACACTCGTGCCTTCTGTGAGATTGATTATTCTGACCCTGGGCTCCCTGTCAGACTCCTCTGTTTGTTTGGACTGTGTGTTGAAGATTGTGGATTTTTGGTTTTGTTTTCATGAACATTACTTTTGGTCCATCTTGCGTTTTCCCTCCGCTATTTACCAAGTCCCCCAGCGTGTTAACTTTCACCTATGATCTGCTGTTCATCGCCGGTTCACCACTTCCCTTCCCACATGTACCCCTGTGCCACTATTCATAAACATTACCAATAAACTTCCTCAACTTTCCTACTGTATCCAGTATTTTATGGATCATCAGTCTCAATCACCCAGAGGTTTCAGTTTGTCAAATCCCTTGTAGCAAACTCGTTCGACTTGGGTGATTTGATATTAATACAAAAGCATTAATTTCCTCGAATTAGGGCACCAGGTTTTTTTTTTTTTAAGCTAAACCAAGCTATGTTTAAAATATTATCTGAACCGCCGATGGTCCAAAGTAACAATAGAATTAAGTAAACAACAATTTCACCCAAGATCAGTCTCTGTCATGAGTTCTTGACGTTTCAGTGACTTCGTCTGTTTCTCTGAAGAAAGACAAACACAGAACCAGTTCTTTTCAATTAGTTATTAACCTACAACTACAATGAATAGAGATAAGTATGAGTGTGTATATAGAATGAATGGAATAAACAAATAGACAACAAAACACGAAATAACCAGTTCTAAGTAAACGGATATATTGAGCAGGTATGCAAGTGCGTGTGATAAATTTGGGCTTGAGAAATGAGTCTAGTCACTATTTACCTCTAAGTAACAGAAATTATATTTTAAAACTCTAGATATAAACTTTGTAAAGGCTCCATTGGCTGTATGGACACCAGACTTTCCATAAAATAGAGAGAGATATTTGTACTTTGCCTGTAAGCTGCTGCAGGTTGTTCTGCCAAGTTATGCGTCAGAGCGAGGATCCGCTGTGGCTGCAAAGACTTCTCCAGCCCACAGGAGCGTTCTCCTGGTCAGATGGCAGGCTCCAGTAACTTGGTCTGGTTCTGCTGGTGGTTGAGCCAAATTAGAGAGGCGCTGGTTGTCCGGTCCGAAACAGAGCCGTGTGGAGCCGAATTAAAATAATTCGACAAAAATGGTTGATAAAAAAATGCCTATTGAATAAAAATCTCAGGCTCAGTCTGGAACTAACTTTGAAGGATATTCTAGTTACAAACAAAAATCGAAGTTTGGCTTGGAGTTCCAACCGTCAAAAATAACTAACAAATACAAAAATAGGCAGCAAAGACGTGCGCACTTTAAAAATAGTTTAAAAAGATACAAACGAGAGAAAAACAAAAAGTAATTTTAACAACTTCAGCTAAGTTTTCTTAACTGAGGGACATTTCTTCTTCAGGATGGAATGCTGAAGTTGTTTAAAAGCTCAAAGTGGAACTCTGCGCGACTTCTGCGGGAACTCTAACAAAGGAATTTTAACTTTATTTTATATCTTTGGGGTGTCGCCAAGACTAGGAGGCATTGCTGCTAAATTCAAATTTACCGCGGAGGGCAGAGTTAGTCCCTCCTCTAGATCACATTAAATCCTTTGTTCGGTTTAATAACACAAAGTCAAGTATAGATTTCTCTTTTCATCAAGCCCAAAATCTCATACTATAAAACAAAGCAACATATTATAAATGTTATACTGTGCAAACTCCTATGGAGGTTAAAATGCTTAAAACAACATGATTGCTGCGTGTAATAGTTAGTGTCTTATTTCAACATACATGTGAGAGTTCTGATTAGACGAATAGATGGAATGCAATCATTATTTCATGGAAAATTAGCTTTGTCTAATACGAATTAATACACATTAAGAACACACAACGATTAGGAATTCAGTTTTGCATTATCTGGACATCGTAGCGAATTAATATAACATGACATGACATGAACACGTTTACATAACTAAGGCGTGCATGAATATGTAACATGTATGTGTAATGTACAGAATTTGAGGAAGAATATGACATCGTGTTTTAACTTTCAGACAACAAATTAATGCTGTTTGGTTTCTTTCTATAGACGAGTATCTTCGGGATGCACTTATAATTTCCACCCAAGGGTGGCAATGTCATGCCGTGCTATTCTCTCTCGGCATTCTGAATTAAAACTTTTATTTTATAACTCCGTCATTTCTCGTCGTAGAAAGGACGGTAATCATGTCAAATTGTTCCAAATTTGCTTCTGAACACATTGGTGATTTTTTTTTAAGCTTGATAGATGATTTGTCCCTGTTTTGGGGTTTGAGTTCAAACAAAGTCTTTCTCTCTGAAGTGGTCTGGCAGTTGTTTTGCAAATTCCTTTAAATTAGCTGCTAGCTCTTAGCCATGTCGAGCCTCTCCATGGGAGGAAGCTGGATATTCCAGCCGACATACGGTGGAAAAGACACAGCTGTAGAGCTGCCATCAAGCGCCGGGAGAGACGACGCAGATATAAGCCCGTTTTACCATCTGTTATTATGGGTAAGGTCCCCTCTCTCTCCAACAATATGGACAAGCTAGCGGCGCTCGTAAGGCTACAACGGGTGTACAGGGAAAGCAGCTTACTGTGTTTCACCGAGACGTGGCTCAACCAGGACACACTGGACTCTGTGGTCTCCGTTAACAGATTCACACTGGTGCGGTCGGACCTAAGTGCGGCAGAGAGCGGTAAGAAGAAGGGAGGCGGACTGGCAGTGTTTGTGAACAACAGATGGTGTAACCCCGGGCACATCACTGTTAAACGACAACTCTGCAGCAAAGATGTGGAACTAGTGGCAGTTAGCGTCCGGCCGTACTACCTCCCACGGGAGTTCTCTCACGTGTTGGCGGTCACTGTTTATGTTCCTCCGTCGGCTGCTGTGTGTGAGCGCTTGCACAGCACTGTGTCGCAGCTGCAGACCCAGACCCACAGCCCTGATCCTCATCTCTGGGGACTTCAACCATGCCTGCCTCCCCCTCTCCACCACCCTCCCCAACTTCACCCAGTATGTTAACTGCCACACAAGAGACAATAAAACTCTGGACCTGCTATATGCTAACGCAAAGAATGCATATACCTCCACCCCCTCCCCTCTGGGTCGCTCTGACCATAATCTTGTTTCTTTCTGTCTCCTGCTTACACTCCGGTGGTGAAAAAACTGTCACCACAGGTGAAAACAGTGAAGATCTGGACAGAGGAGGCGAGTGAACAGCTGAGGGACTGTTTCAACACCAAAGACTGGGACATTCTCCGCAGTCCACATGGGGAGGACATCGACAGTCTCACAGACTGTATCACTGACTATATAAACTTCTGTGTGGAAAACATCGTGCCATCCAAGACAGTACAGTATTTTCCCAACAACAAGCCCTGGGTGAGCCCTGAGCTGAAGGCCCTACTGAATGAAAAGAAGAGGGCCTTTCTCTCTGGGGACACAGAGGAACTTCCGTGAGGTGTGGAGAGGACTGAAACACATCTCAGGCCACGGTGAGGGTGGGGATGGTCGACAGGCCATGGGTGACCAGACCTGGGCCAGTGAATTAAATCTGTTCTTTAACAGATTTGATTCTGCCCAGTCCCCAGCTCCCATTCTCACGGCCCCCCTCTTCACCCCCCTCCAGTCCAGTCGTCTCCTCCCAGCTGCAGCTCTTCGCACCTCAGCTCCATGCAGACTACTCTGCCCCTCCTCCCACTGTCACAGAGAGCTCCCAACAACCCACAGCTCCAGACCAGTCACCACCCACCCCCCTCTGCCTCACTGTCTTCACTCTATTCTATTCTATGACATTAGGTCTGCAGCCCGCTTCTGTTTCCCGGGCATGTAGACCGCTCTGATAGAGTGCAGGTGTCTGTGGGCCCACAACAAAAGATTTCTGGCCGTCTCAAGGAGGCAGGCAGAACGAACTCCGCCCTGACGATTGATGTAAGCAGAACGGATATTGTCGAGTTTATTTGGAGAGTTGGCTTCTCTGAGTTGGCTGCCAAGGGGAATTCCCATTGCTAGAACAGTGGGTGTTTTCCAATACGTCAGATCTGACTGCACAGAGGGAGGGACAGTCACTAAGCGTTTTCTGTGATGTATGGAATCGAAGTGTAGATGGCCGAACCATCTCTGGATCTTTATTATATAGAGAAGGCCCAGAGTAACAACTGCATGACTGGCTGACATCATGCCCAGCAGGTGCTTCACTGACAGAACTGTTACTACTGTGTTAGGTGAAAAGCGCAACAGGAGAAAGACCAGCACCTCTCTTCTTGCAGGAGAGAGTGTCGCTGTCATGTTGGGCGAATCCAGATGCACTCCTACGTAAATGGTCAACTGGGAGGGTGTAGGGGAGCTCCATTCCCAGTTAATGGCAAAACCAGTTGTGACATGTGTCTCAAGAGCTCTGCTGTGTGGAGCAGGCCCGAACAACAGGCCCTTCCTGATCGGTTCGGGCAGCTGGGACATGTGGAGCCACATGTTGTGCTGCCGCATAGTCATCCAGGTCATGATCCATGACTGTGCCATGGCCACTGCTGAGAACAGTGTCAACACAGCTGCCATCACGCTGTCGATCTCCTCAGCCAGCTTGGCGGGGAGAGCTCTGGGCTGTGCTGCGATGGAGGTGCCGGAGGAGAGCAGCACGATGTTGTTGATGGCAGCCGCCATCTGTGCACTAATGTTAGTGAGGCTGATGGTAACCCTGTCTCATGGAGATGGCGGAACAGGTTGGTGTCTGCCAAACAACATTGCTTTAGCAAGCCAGATGGAGGCTAGACTGGGTTCTAGTGGTGGAAAGGCAGGAAAGCCACTCTACATCTCTCCGTGCACTCTGGTGAAGGCACCATAACGTGCAACCGGCAATTTCGGTTAAACTGGATTCTGCCACGCCTCCAATAAAAAGGGGCGGTGGGCGGGGAAGCACGGCCAGAGAAAGAAGGTCTCTTGCTCGTTGGAGTATAAATGTCACCAACCATCTCATTGGGCACAAGGGCCAGTGGCTCAGGAGGCAGGGAAATGGGACATACCAGAGCTTAATTAGCTCTGGTAGGTCCCGTAGAAGTCCACCGCAGGCAGGCAGGGGACCGGCAGACGGGGGGGGGAGGGGCAGCATGCTGCTGTTCTGACTGTGCCTCCTGTTCACCTTAAGACTGCAGATTTTCCAGTGGAAACCAGGAGGGGAGTCGGTGATGGAGGGACCCGAGTTAGGGGACTCCTACCCATTTGCACCACGCTCACCCTCTGAGCAGGGAGGATCCAGGATGTCTAGTGCTTCGCTGATGGTGAAGCCTGAGCATTTTGCCCAGTTAGCATCATCGTCGCCGGAACAGTCATCCTCCAGGAGTGTTGCAAAGGCATCCACTAGCTGCTGCTTCATCTCTAGGGTCAGACGTGCACAGTAAGGGCATGTGGACCAAGAAGTGAGAGCATATAGAGGCATGTCTTGCTCACATGTGTTGCCGGATGGACAAATCCTGGAACTGCCAGCAGAACAAAGAAAGGAACTTGTCATCTTCTCTTCACCAGGTGACTGCTTCATACGCTGAAGTAAAAAAAGGAGCAGAGCTCAGGTCACACAGGTATTAAATACTCTGGTTTAGACCTGAGGGAGTCAGCCTGCAAAACTGCACTGAAAGTCCTCCGGTTTGAAGTATAGGTAGCTGCTAGTTTTTTTACATTTTACATCACACTGTTCTCTCCATACGCTGGATTTTTCACAGCCTTCAGCAACACTTTACAGGGCTTAGCATCTGTTGTTGGCAAACACTAATAGCTATTCTACTAGCTTTTTTTTCCATTGCTGATTTGCATGCTGGTACAGTGCAGCTTGACAACATTGTGCCTTGAAAGACATTTTGAGCAGAAAGTGTAAGATTAAAAAAAAAGTAAACTCGCAATGTCTGAACGTTACTCTGTAAACCAGAAAGTCACGCTAAAAGAAAACACATGCCATGACAGGAGGTTGCACAAATGGGACCAATTGTGGCAGTTTGGGGAGTGGCTTGAGACCCATCAATGCTTTCTGGGTGTTACAGGATATGATAATTTTCAGCCCCAGCAGATAATGTTGCTGTTTCTCCCTGTTTTCTCTGGACATAGACCATCAATTTTGAAAGTTTTTACACATTTCAGCTAAAAAGATGTCCAAATTTTACACAACAACTCACTTTTCAGCTGTGACATATCACTTTAAACCAGCCTCTTCCCCCAAACCAGTGCAATAAATTCAACCTGGCTCTAAGAAAACTGCAAAAGCAGACACAGCTGCCATTAGGCCTGCAGGAAAACTATGCCACCTATATTTTTACAGTCATGTGGAAAAGTAAGTATGCAGTAGTGTTAGAGAAGCAATTGTGCTGCGCATTGATCTGCAAAGGCTTATAAAACCATTTCCCAAAAATTTGGAGTTAAACATTCTACAATGAGAAAAAGTTTTCAAAAGCGGAAAGCATTCAAGACAGTTCATGGTCAGCAAGCTCCAGGAGAAAGACTCTTTTGTCTTAAAAGAACATGAAAGCTACTACAAAACCTGTGGAGGAATGTCCTGAACTGATAAGACAAAAGTGGAGTTTCTTAGCCTTAATTGGAACATTTGGCAACAAGTAAACAGCATTTCAGCAGAAACAACTAATACCTATACCTAGTGGAGGGTATGGGTATTAGTATTATAGTATTAGTATAGGTATTATTGGAGTCTGTGAACATGTCCCTCACTGATGGCTTGCTCACACTACTTTTTAGGCCCATAGTCATGCATGCCACACCAACGGTCGGTCTTCAGACTGTGTCAGACTGTTGGCAACTGTCTGTTGGCCTAGTTTCTGCAGTGTGTTTTACACCATTGGCACTAGTTGGACCCCTGTCTGTGGCTTTTAAGCTTATTTAGCATATTGAAGGCATCTAACCTGTCAGAGACAACTCTGATTGGCTGTTCCTCTTAGTGAATTAATGTGTGATAAAATATTACAGTATTTCCAGTCTCAGGGTCAATGGCATGCTATGAATCCTATGAGATCCAAGTCTCTGGGTGAGTGCTGAGGGACTGTGGGGATCAGCTGACTGGTCTCTGCACCAAGACCTTCAACCAGTCTCTGTCTTAGGCCATTGTCCCTCTAAATCTGAAGTCCTCCAAAATCATTCAATTTCCGAAGAAGACTGTCAGACAGATTTGATCCACAGCAGTTTTCCTAAGGACTTAATGGGTTAACAAAGGATGCTATAGCCACAGCTCTCCATACTGATGTGTCCCACCTGGAGCAGCAGGGAAGCTATGCTTGTCTGTTTTTTTGGGCTTCAGTTCAACATTTGATACCGTTCTCCCTCACAGACTACTGTCCAAACTGGTGGACTTGGGAATGTCGTACTCTATCTGCCTCTGGATCACAGGATTTCTAACTAGCCACCCAGAGGTTAAGAGTAGGCCACAATATTACTTAAGACCTCAGCCTTTGCACCAGCCACCTGCAGGGCTGCATGCTGAGCCCCTTATTCTTCATTCTCCACACATACGACTGTCCATCCCCAACAAAAAGGATAAATTTGCTGATTACATGGTTAAATTACAAATTTAGTCACTTATCCTTACCCTGACATTTTTTGCCTAACCCTAACTGTTGTTGTTTCTTAATGTAACCTTACCATGAAGTTGTTTTGCCTAACTGTAACACAGGTTTTTTTTGCTTTTTTTGTTTTTTTGTTTGTTTATAATTTGTATAAAGTAGCTCCTCTAACATCAAATGGCGATGCTCCTGGAGCGTCCAGTAGTAACGCCAAAGGTTAACTGTGGCATCAATAAGACACCTCTTTGGAGGGGTCAGTATCTAATACTGTGGGGTAAGAACATGTTGCTGACTCCATATTTGCAATATATATCAATAATGGACAAAATCAATAATTTATAAAAGACTGAATTTTTCAAACAGTATTATTGTCTGTTAACACATGATGAAAATTTATTTACCCTTAGAGGCCCAAAATGTTTTAGAGTTTGGACACCTCCTTCCTCTCACCCCTCCATGTAGGAGTAGATAAAAAACATTTTTTATGTTGATCAAAACGTATAAATACCAACATTAACATTTGGTCTACAGAACAAAGGATTTCACTCAGGGGTAAATTTCACTGAGAGGTGATGGCTTCCTCTCAAATGTGGACACAGTGGGGCTGGGCACTTCTACAGCTGTGGTTAGTGTTTTCTTTCTCTAAAGCAGATGAGCCAGTGTGCCTCCAGAGAGGTGAACATGAGAACCCCCAGCTATCTAAAGATGGTAACGTTATACTGGGTGGAATCTTCTCTTTCCACAGCAGCTGGAAAGACAGACTGAACACGTATTCACAAAAACCATTGCCACTGGAGTGCACCAGGTAAAGAAAAACGTTTACAGAGTAATAAATGTAATTATTTAAATCTTATGGCAAAATATACATGCAGTTACAATTTTACTGTTTTATTTTAACCACTGCTTTGCATCCAGTTTGAATTTTAGAGATTTCCAAATTGCCCAGGCTATGATTTTTGCTATTGAGGAGATTAATAACAGCACATACCTACTACCTGGAATCTCTCTGGGATATAAATTGTATGATACATGTGGATCTATTCCTAGAAGTGTGCAGGTTGCACTGGCCTTGGCTAATGGCAATGAACCATCTGAACCTTCCAAGACTCCATGTACCAGACCTGCGCAAGTCCAGGCAATTATGGGAGAAACCTCGTCCTCTCCTTGCATGGCTATAGCCACTGTCATTGGACCCTTTCATATCCCACTGGTGTGTAATATTTATTAATTTAAAATTGTATTTGATAAATTTTGCTTTAATCCTTTAAGCTTTTATCCATGCTGTTAATAGCAAATGTGAATGTTTTATATTTAGCAAATTTTAGTTGGAAGGTCATTTCATGTATCTTTTAGATCAGCCCCTTTGCCACCTGTGCTTGTCTCAGTGACAAAACCAAGTACCCATCCTTCCTCAGAACCATACCCAGTGACTACTATCAGAGCAGAGCCCTGGCTCAGCTGGTCAAACACTTTGGTTGGACTTGGGTCGGAGCCATAAGAACTAATGATGATTATGGCAATAACGGCATGGCTACATTCACAGAAACTGCACAGCAGCTGGGCATCTGTCTGGAGTATTCTGTGTCTTTCTTTAGAACAGATCCACCCAACAAAATACAAAATATAATTGAAATTATCAGGCATTCTACTTCTAAGGTGATTGTTGCTTTCCTTTCCGTCTTGGATTTGGATGTGATTTTATACAAGTTGTCTCTCCATAACTTGACTGGATACCAGTGGGTCGGCAGTGAGGCCTGGATCTTTGATACTCAAATTGCAGAAATGGATCAGCATCATGTTCTGGACGGTGCCATAGGTCTGGCCATCCCCAAAGCACATGTCAGTGGCATTAGAGGTTTTATGTTAGACGTGAAGCCAGGCAAATCATTGGGTAATGACACACTAATAGAATTCTGGGAGACATTATTTGGCTGTAAATTCAAGCAGTCACAGTCATCAGCAGAGAATCAGAGAGAATGTACTGGACATGAAGACCTGAGTGAATTGCAACCCAGCTTCATTGATATGTCACTTATGCCCATATTCAACAATGTCTATAAAGGAGTGTATGCTGTGGCCCATGCACTTCATAATATTCTTGGCTGTAATGAAACATGTGACTACAAGATGCAGCTGGATCCATTCACTGTGAGTAAATCTTTAGAATGTTGTAAGAAAAGAAAAAGTAGCAGTCTATTGTGTTTTTGAACCAACAGAAAGTTTTGTAATAGTAAACAAATTTTAGATTTTAAAGCACATAAGGAAGATTAACTTCAAAACAAAGGAAGGAGATGAAGTTTACTTTAATGACAATGGAGACCCACCAGCAACGTATGAAATTATAAACTGGCAGCCAGGAGAAAATGGCATTGCAGACTTTGTCACAGTTGGTCGTTATGATGCATCTTTACCTGCAGACAAACAGCTGAGTCTACAAAATAAATCTTTAATATGGACACAGAACTCAAAACAGGTAAGCCGACATTTCACCTCTGTAATTATTAATCACCAAATTTTGCATTACAAATTAAGAAAATACTGGAGGATAACTACTTTTTTTCTAATTGATTGTTGTGCAGGTTCCTGTGTCAGTTTGCAGTGAGAAATGTTCCCCGGGAACTCGCAAGGTTCTGCAGAAAGCAAAACCTGTCTGCTGCTATGACTGTGTCAGATGTGCAGAGGGAGAAATAAGCAACACTACAGGTCTAGTAATCCTTGATGGGTTTTGCACTTCAGTGGTCCACAAAAACAAACTATCCATCTTACATGCCAATCTTAAGAAGATAAATATGTTTTTACTTTTCAATTTACATTTAGCTTTGGTTCTAGTTTTTTCTTTCTTGTTGACAAAATGAGTAAACTCCAAACCAGATTGGTCAAACCTTTATTGTTGTCTATATCAGGTGCATCAAACTGTGATTTAATGCACAATAACATGATATATGTGTTGGAAATAAAGCAAAACTGAATTCAAAATTAAAATGACAAATAATTAATTTAATAATCTAACAAACAAAAACCAACCTGAAATAACAACGTCATGCCACGGGGTTGTCACAGATATATCCATGTAACAGCTCATAATGTACTATTTGCCTTACATGCATAGAGTTGATGAGACAAAAGTAGAGATAGTAGATCTAACATCTGCTAATACTAATGCAAATCTAACATCTGCTTTATTATTGTCAGATTCCATCTACTGTGTTAAATGTCCCCCTGAATTCTGGTCCAATGACAGAAGAGATGCCTGTGTAAAGAAGGAGTCAGAGTTTCTCTCATATGAAGAAATTATGGGAGCTCTGCTCACTGCAGCATCTTTATTTGGAACATGCATGACTGCTGTTGTAGCATTGATTTTCTTCAGACACAGGAAAACTCCTATTGTCAGGGCCAACAACTCTGAGCTGAGCTTCCTGCTGCTCTTCTCCTTGACTCTGTGTTTCCTGTGCTCTCTGACCTTTATCGGCCGACCCTCTGAGTGGTCCTGCATGCTGCGACACACAGCATTCGGCATCACCTTCGTCCTCTGTATCTCCTGTGTTCTGGGGAAAACCATGGTGGTTTTAATGGCCTTCAGGGCTTCACTTCCAGGCAGTAATGTGATGAAGTGGTTTGGACCAACACAGCAGAGACTCGGTGTTCTGGTTTTCACTCTCATACAGGTTGTAATATGTATCCTCTGGTTAACCATTTCTCCTCCTTTTCCATTTAAGAATTTTAAAGTAATCAAAGACAAAATCATCTTAGAATGTGCTCTGGGATCAACTTTAGGCTTCTGGTCTGTACTTGGGTACATCGGTGTTCTGGCCACGTTCTGTTTTTTTCTTGCTTTTCTGGCTCGGAAACTTCCTGATAACTTTAATGAGGCCAAATTTATCACCTTCAGCATGTTGATATTCTGTGCAGTGTGGATCACTTTTATTCCAGCATATGTCAGCTCTCCTGGGAAGTTCAGTGTTGCTGTGGAGATATTTGCTATTCTGGCCTCCAGTTTTGGACTGTTAATTTGTATTTTTGTTCCAAAATGTTACATTATCTTACTGAGACCAGAGAAAAATTCAAAAAAGAATATGATTGGGAAAGGCCCCAAAGAAATTGTAAAATCCTAAATATATAAAACGTGTTGGCCAAGAAAATCTATTGCCATCTTGAGAATGGCAGCAATGAATTCAACACATGTATATTTTAATTTTATTTATATTACATATCACAACTTATGTATAACATATACAATATTTTACACTGTATATATTGCTTGTAAATCATAGGTAACATATAGGTATATCTGTATTATGGCACAGGGTATAATCACCTTAACCAATATATGTAAGTCAGTCCAAATAAATGCAAAAGATTAATACCTAGTTGTTTACTGTTTTCACAAAATGTGGTATCATTCATAACATGTAATCACAGTAATATCTACATTTTCACAAACAATCATGTTTGCAACAAGAAAAAGCACTTTTAAGTGTTGTAAAAACAGGGTGGGAGAACTGTTTGTAAGTTGGGGGGGTGTGTGGGGTGTTTAGGGGTGATCCTGGCTGATCATCTCCAGGTTCTAGAGATGTACAGCTCCTGAAGAGATGGAAGGTTGCAGCTGATCACCATTGGCAGAGTGAATGACACGCTGCAACTTGGCCGTGGCTGCAGCGAACCAGACTGGTATGGCGGATTTAAGGATGGATTTAATGATGGCAGTGTAAAAGATCACCAGCGTCTTTACAGGGAGGTGGAACTTACAGGGACAGGCAACGTGGAGTTACCTGTTAACTTAACATACATTTCATTTTACTGTGGGAAGAAACAGGAGAACCTGAAGGGAACCTACAGAGGCACAGAGAAAACATTCATATTCCACACAGAAAATTTGGAAGGTTGATTCAAATTGGGGAGCCCCCCCCCCCATGTTATAAAGCTTACAGTTAGTTATTGTCCTGCTGCCATAGGCCTAGACTGCTGGGGGACCAACCCCTGATGCAGTTAGACAAGTTCCTCCTCTCACCCCACACCCCACTTCTGTGTCCCGTAGTCGTCTTTCTCCCTCCCTCCCTGTTTTTTGTTTTGTTGCTGTTTTGGCTCTTTTCTTGTCTCTCTCCACTTTCCACTCACCCTAACGGGTCAAGGCAGATGTCCGCCCACCCTGAGCCTGGTTCTGCTGGAGGTTTCTTCCATTAAAGGGAGTTTTTCCTCTCCACTGTTGCCTATAGATGCTCAATGGGGATTTGTTGGGTTTTCTCTAAATGTCTGTATAGTCTTGACTGTATTATGTAAAGTGCCTTGAGATGACTTTGTTGTTAATTGACACCATATAAATTAATAACGTTGAAAGTTGTAAAACCAGAAACATAACAATGCCACAAATATTTGTTTTTTTCAGATGTGAGAAACACTACTCAGATCCTGGAAACACATTAGAGAATAATTGTATTGAATTTAAGAAAATGTATCAACATTTGTTAGTTGAGGAAGGGTTCTGACACCTACTGATGTTACCTGTATTTAAAAGTAAGTCCTGTGTAGCGCATGTCAGAGGTGGACTGGTCACTGTCTTAACAGAATACAATGACTGTGAATTGGGGAGGCAAATTTTAAAAACTGGAACAATCACTTTCATCTTTTTAAACAGCTCCACCTGTCCAACTTTACTACAGTGACGTTAGCACAGCAGTTCTTTTTTTACCATGTTAATCTACCAGGTTATTTTTGGAAAATTTGTCACTGCAAACAAGTCAGACTATGCCGACTCAGCTAACTGCAGCCAACGTAAAATCCCTGTATGCTTTTCCCTTGTATTGATTCCGACATTATTGCTAAACTATAATTACCTTTCTACGTATGTAATGTGATGACCACCTACCAAGGTTGAGTAAACTCCTGTTTAAGTTAGTTTTACTTCATGTGTTTTGACTATGTGAATGGAGTATAAAAATGCAAATGAACCAACTTCCTCATTTTTTGTTTCATTGCAACATCATGTTATGCCTAAAACATGTCATACTACTGCTGCAAGTTGCCAAAACATTTGGTTTGTGCAGATTTAAGTAGACTTTGTCTTACATAGGTAACCTTCACCCAACTTTTTTTTTTTCAAAATGTACTCTTTGTCTATAAATTAAACTGATTCTGCCTCAATAAGATAATTAGTATTGTTTAATGAAACATACAGAAACGCCAGTTCAATTACACTTACACTCCCAAATTATTGAGTGCTTCGACACCTCCCTCCTCCAACTATACTTGTAGATTTAAGGCGTGAAACACTTTCGATTAACATTAAGCTACGTGTGACTCCAACCAGTGGCACACAGTTTTCAGACAGTATGACATCCACACAGAAGTTGCTAGAGATGGGCTGGATGCTTTTGCAGCTATTGGTGATGCCTTTTTCTCAGGCAGAGGAGTCAGTGTGCAGGCATAGAGGGGATCCAGAGAACCCCCAGCTCTCTAAAGATGGTGACATTATATTGGGGGGAATCTTCTCTTTCCACTACAGCTGGAAAGACAGAGAGGAAAACTACACAAACAAACCACTGCCACTGGAATGCAACAGGTACAAATACAATGCAGGTATATAATGTGCCAGATTATTAAAATATAAATTTCATGATTTCATGTGGCAATTAGAATATTCCCTTATGTGTATTATTGCGAATAAATGCACTTTCCTACAATTCTGTTGTATGTTGTATTGTAGGTTTCTACTTTAACAAATTTTCTTTAAACTACATGATTATAGTTTAAATTTCAGAGATTTCCAGACGGCCCAGGCTATGATTTTTGCCATTGAGGAGATTAATAATAGCACTGACCTTCTACCTGAAATCTCTCTGGGATATAAAATGTACGACACATGTGGATCCATTGCTAGAAGTGTGCAGGTTGCTCTGGCCTTGGCTAATGGTAATGAACCATCTGCACCTCCCAACGCTCCATGTACCAGACCTGCACAGGTGCAGGCAATACTAGGAGACACCTCCTCTTCTACTTGCATGGCTATAGCCACTGTCATTGGACCCTTTCATATCCCACATGTGAGTAAGATCAGTGCATTTAAAATTATATTTGGTAAATTGTATTTAAATCCTGTAAGTTCTTATCCCAGGTGTTAATAGCAAAAGTGATTTTTTGAATGTTTTATGTTTTATGACATTTTTACTTTGAATGGTAATTTCTTCTATTTTATAGATCAGCCCCTTTGCCACATGTGCTTGTCTCAGTGACAAAACCAAGTACCCATCCTTCCTGAGAACCATACCCAGTGACTATTATCAGAGCAGAGCCCTGGCTCAGCTGGTCAAACACTTTGGTTGGACTTGGATTGGAGCTATAAGAACCAATGATGATTATGGCAATAACGGCATGGCTACATTCACAGAAACTGCACAGCAGCTGGGCATCTGTCTGGAGTATTCTGTATCATTCTTTAGAACAGATCCACCCAACAAAATACAAAACATAATTGACATTATCAGGCATTCTACTTCTAAGGTGATTGTTGCTTTCCTTTCCGTCTTGGATTTGGATGTGATTTTATACAAGTTGTCTCTCCACAACTTGACTGGGTACCAGTGGGTCGGCAGCGAAGGCTGGATATTTGATTCCCAAACTGCAGAAAAGGATCAGCATCATGTTCTGGACGGTGCCATAGGCCTGTCCATCCCCAAAGCACATGTCAGTGGCATTAGAGGTTTTATGTTAGACGTGAAGCCAGGCAAATCATTGGGTAATGACACACTAATAGAATTCTGGGAGACATTATTTAGCTGTAAATTCAAGCAGTCACAGTCATCAGCAGAGAATCAGAGAGAATGTACTGGACATGAAGACCTGAGTGAATTGCAACCCAGCTTCATTGATATGTCACTTATGCCCATATTCAACAATGTCTATAAAGGAGTGTATGCTGTGGCCCATGCACTTCATAATATTCTTGGCTGTAATGAAACATGTAACTACAAGATGCAGCTGGATCCATTCACTGTGAGTAAATCTTTAGAATGTTGTAAGAAAAGAAAAAAGTAGCAGTCTATTGTGTTTTTGAACCAACAGAACAAAGTTTGTAATAGTAAACAAATTTTAGATTTTAAAGCGCATAAGGAAGATTAACTTCAAAACAAAGGAAGGAGATGAAGTTTACTTTAATGAGAATGGAGACCCACCAGCAACGTATGAAATTATAAACTGGCAGCCAGGAGAAAATGGCATTGCAGACTTTGTCACAGTTGGTCGTTATGATGCATCTTTACCTGCAGACAAACAGCTGAGTCTACAAAATAAATCTTTAATATGGACACAGAACTCAAAACAGGTAAGCCGACATTTCACCTCTGTAATTATTAATCACCAAATTTTGCATTACAAATTAAGAAAATACTGGAGGATAACTACTTTTTTTCTAATTGATTGTTGTGCAGGTTCCTGTGTCAGTTTGCAGTGAGAAATGTTCCCCGGGAACTCGCAAGGTTCTGCAGAAAGCAAAACCTGTCTGCTGCTATGACTGTATCAGATGTGCAGAGGGAGAAATAAGCAACACTACAGGTCTAGTAATCCTTGATGGGTTTTGCACTTCAGTGGCCCACAAAAACAAACTATCGATCTTACATGCCAATCTTAAGAAATTAAATATTTTTTTACTTTTCAAATTACATTTAGCTTTGGTTCTAGTTTTTTCTTTCTTGTTGACAAAATGAGTAAACTCCAAACCAGATTGGTCAAACCTTTATTGTTGTCTATATCAGGTGCATCAAACTGTGATTTAATGCACAATAACATGATATATGTGTTGGAAATAAAGCAAAACTAAAATTAAAATGGAAATGACAAATAATTAATGTAATAAAGTAGCATGCAAAAACCAACCTGAAATAACAACGTCATGCCACAGGTTGTAACATCGGATAATATTGTACTACTTGTCTTACATGCATAGAGTTGATGAGACAAAACTACTTTGCAAATCTAACATCTGCTTTGTTGTTGTCAGATTCCATCACATGTGTGCGCTGAAAAAAAATATGTTATACATTTATCAAAATTTTTAAATTATGACAGTAGTCAGAAAGCAAAAATAAGAATTGTCATACTTAATTGTTGTACAGTAGCACATACTAACTATGCTCAGTCTCTCTTATATTATTAGAGTCTATGTAAAGAGGAAACATTGAACACTAAATCCAAATTATTTTGAAAGTCTAACATCTGCTTTGTTATCACTTTCTATCACTATCACAGATTCTATCACGTGTGTGCGTTGCCATCCTGAATTCTGGTCCAATTCGAGAAGAGATGCCTGTGTAAAGAAGGAGTCAGAGTTTCTCTCATATGAAGAAATTATGGGAGCTCTGCTCACTGCAGCATCTTTATTTGGAACATGCATGACTGCTGTTGTAGCTTTGATTTTCTTCAGACACAGGAAAACTCCTATTGTCAGGGCCAACAACTCTGAGCTGAGCTTCCTGCTGCTCTTCTCCTTGACTCTGTGTTTCCTGTGCTCTCTGACCTTTATCGGCCGACCATCGGAGTGGTCCTGCATGCTGCGACACACAGCATTCGGCATCACCTTCGTCCTCTGTATCTCCTGTGTTCTGGGGAAAACCATGGTGGTGTTAATGGCCTTCAGGGCTTCACTTCCAGGCAGTAATGTGATGAAGTGGTTTGGACCAACACAGCAGAGACTCAGTGTTCTGGTTTTCACTCTCATACAGGTTGTAATATGTATCCTCTGGTTAACAATGTCTCCTCCTTTTCCATTTAAGAATTTTCAAGTAATCAAGAACAAAATCATCTTAGAATGTGCTCTGGGATCCACTTTAGGCTTCTGGGCTGTACTTGGGTACATCGGTGTTCTGGCCACGTTCTGTTTTCTTCTTGCTTTTCTGGCTCGGAAACTGCCTGATAACTTTAACGAGGCCAAATTTATCACCTTCAGCATGTTGATATTCTGTGCAGTGTGGGTCACTTTTATTCCAGCATATGTCAGCTCTCCTGGGAAGTTCAGTGTTGCGGTGGAGATATTTGCTATTCTGGCCTCCAGTTTTGGACTGTTAATTTGTATCTTTATTCCAAAATGTTATATTATGTTACTGAGACCAGAGAAAAATACGAAAAAGAATATGATGGGGAAAGGCCCAAAAGAAATTGTAAAATCCTAAATATATAAAACGTGTTGGCAAAGAAATTCTACTGCCATTTATATAATGGCAGCAAATGAATTCAACATATGCCTTTTTTAATTGTATTCATTAATTTTATCCACTGCACAACTTAAATATTTTACACTGTACATACTGTTTGTACAACATAGTGTATAGGTATAACTGTAGTGGCAAAGTGTATAATAACCTTAACCAATTTATGTAAGTCAGTCCAAACAAATGAAAAACATTAATACCTAGTGGTTTACTGTTTTCACAAAATGTGGTATAGTTCATAACATGTAATTACAGTAATACAGTTTCCCAAACAATCAGGTTTGCAACACAAAAACAGGGTAATTATGGGGTAACATTTTAATAATAATATAATGACTGGCTTATCTTTAAGCAATAACAAGGTTATAGGGATAGAATCTTACTTATATTGTATGTACACATTGTACATACAGCGAACCTTTGCACCTCAGTGTTTCTCCTCCAGCATAGCTATAACTGTTATGACCAAAATATTATGTACTGTTAACGCTTTAACACAGTCTTTTACCACACTATAACATTAGAACTTGCATTAAAACCTTTATTGAAAGTGTGCTACTTCTATTATAACAATGTCATCTTATTAAAGGGTCATTTATTTGTTTTCCAACACTTCATCTTTGGCATTCCTACTGTTACTGGCAAAGATAAATCAAGAAAACAATGTTCTGGAAAATAATCCTAAACCCAGCTGCATAATGAACTTTGCCCTGTGTTGTATGTTTTTGCACATTTAGAAATGTTGACACATGCAGGGCCTAGAAAGTGCATTGAAAAAGACTGTAGTTAGGATTCTTATGGTCACAGATCTCTTCTGACCCAGCCATGTTGGTTTTGTTCATTTTTCCCTCTGCCAGTTCCACAGCCCTACCACCAGATGCCCTCAATCTCCTTCCCTGTACTTAGTTTATCCATTCAAACTGTTCTAACAACTCAGAGATTAATTAAATTAGCTGTGCAATAAGCACTGATTATATGCAGATATAGGTAGTGATTATGATCATAAAACCAGTAAATAATGCATTTAGCAGTCAGAAGGTTTTGGTTTTAGTTTTAAATCATGAATTTTTTTATGAGCTGTGTGAGAAAAAAATATAAATAAGTCATGTTTTAGTCTTCCTTCCTTTCTAATTTCCACCTCGTATTGTTGCACAGAATCTGAATAAGAATCATAAAACTGTTTATTACCAGGCACAGCTAAGAACACATAACACAAACACAAAATATACAGAAAAAAGTTAAACTGCGAGGTATGACACAATATGAAATATGTACAGAATAAGTATAATGCAGTAAAATTCAAAATAAGATAAGTGAATGTACAATGTGAGGTAATACGACTTGGAAAGTTAAAGTGACTGTCTGTAAGATGGGGGGGTTATCTGGGGGTGATTTGGCCTCTGCAGTGAGGAAGAAACTGGAGGGGTGGAAAGAGTTTATGTCCGGGATGAGAAGGGTTGGCTGTAATCCTGGCTAAAGGTCTCCGGGTTCTAGAGATATACTGTACAGCTCCTGAAGAGATAGGAGGTCACCTTCTCAGCAGAGTGAATGATGTGCTGCAGCTTGGCTTTGTCCTAGGCTGTGGCTGCAGCGAACCAGAATCTGATAGCGGATGTAAGAATGGATTCAATGATGGCAAGATAAAAGTTCACCAGCATCTTTTTACAGGGAGGTGGAACTTCTTTAGCTGCCGAAAGAAGTACAGCCTCTGCTCAGCTTTTTTGCTGAGGGAGCTTATATTCAACTCCCACAAGAGGTCTTGGGTGATGGTGATGCTCAGAAAGCAGGAAGATTCCACAGACACCGGATTGTCTCAGAGGATGACAGGGGCTGGGTCCTTTCTAAAATCAACTTCACTCTTTTGAGAGCACTGAGCTCCAGGTGTTTGTGCTGCACCATGAAACCAGATGGTCCATCTTGCTCTTGTAGGCCGACTCATCTCCATCAGAGGTAAGGCTAATGAGGTTGGTGTCATCTCCCTTCTTTGATGGTGAGAGGTGTGAGGAGCAGAGGAAAGAGGGGGACAGTCAGGTGTGAAGCTGTGTGAGTGGACGAGGTTTGATAGTGGAGGGGGGCTGCCACTGATTGGGGGGGTCTTAGGTCTGTCCCATTGTTTTTCAAAGTGGCAGAAGAACTCAGTCAGGCTGCTGGTCAACAGCTACCACAGCTTGTCAATTTAAAAAATAGCAAAGCCGATTAAAACCCAAAATGTCCCAAAGCAAAGCTTATGAAAATGAGATTAGACAATCTCTCAAATTCATGTGGCCGGAGTTAATCAAGGTGGCTAACCAAAAAAACTGCTTGGAGGAGGTGCATGAGTTCAAGCAGCATGGGTACGTATTTATGCAGCTAATCCACGTCACTGACAGGCTATGACAGCACCCTTATGTGCCACCGTCGGTCTTTTAGCTTAGTATAGCGGTATGTGACATGCTGCTTATGTTGACCCTTTATAATGATCGCAAAATGAACGGGCAGTGGCACATCTCCTCACTAAACAGGTCAAGATTTTTGTAATTTTCATTTTAAGTGGGGTAAACCACTTAATTCAAAGTATCCTTATATAACAGAGATGTAAATTATGCAAATTGATTCTTTTAATAAACCATGTCACTTGGATGGATGCGATGCCAGCGTGACCACAGTGCACGTGTCTGATGTTCCTCACAGGTCTAAAGCGACCGCTCAGGGAGTTTGTGTCTTTGCTCAGACACATGAAAAACTAGAGGGAACATTGGTCGGTGCTGACAGTTTGCAGAGTAATTTGTTTAGGATGTGCTTTGTCCTTGTCTTTACTTTTGAGTGCCTGGTTCGCTCAGTCGTTAGAGCATTGGGTTGGAATACAAAAGGCAGCGGGTTTACATCCCACCCAACCTGATGTGTGCCCACCCACAACTTTGGTGCCGGGCCCGAGCCTGGATAAAAATGATAGGCCATCTGGCGTAAACTCACATGCCAAATCAACCTGTGGATCCTTTCCACTGTGGCGACCTCTGAAGGGATAAGCTGAAAGCTGTTGAGTCTTGAGTGCCCAACTAATCTGTGTCCTGCACAAAAATTCTGCTGTTAGTAAATTTTGCATTTACATTTAAGTAGCACTGGGAATTGTAGCTCAATTCAAAATTGAGAATAAAAAGAAACTTGTAAGAAACCCTGAACATCTGTTCTGCTTATCAATTCCAACTTAAGGCAACACAATAACAAGGGTGTTTGTAGCTCCCAGGATGACTTGGTACTTGACATAATTCATGACATTAATTTAATTCTATCACCTGTGTGTAATGTCCGCCTTTGTTACCACAACAAGTCAAAATTGTTGCTTCACTTTAGAAAAGACAATGACGAGATACTGCATATTTCATTGCGGAAGCTAATCTGTCTTTTTCTATATTTACAAACGGTACAGTATCTAATGCTTATTACTGCTTTAACCATTCAACATTCCATCCATTCTCTGTAACCACTTATCTTGTGTAAGGTCATGGGGACTGGAGCCTATACCAACTGTCATTGGTTACGAGGCGGCGTACACCCTGCCTGGACAGATCTTCAGTCTATATCAGAGCCAACACAGAGAGACTTACAGGGACAGGCAACATGGAGTTACCTGTTAACTTAACATACATTTCATTTTACTGTGGGAAGAAACAGGAGAACCAGAAGGAAACCTACAGAGGCACAGAGAAAACATGCAAAATCCACACAGAAAGGTTGGAAGGTTCGAATTGGGGGACCTTCTAGCTGTGAGGCTGCAATTCTAACAACTTCCCCACCATACTGCCTTGGTCAATTGATCTAAATAATTAATTAGAAAATAAAATACCAGGTGCATGACACCTAAAGGGCTGTAAAGTCCCAGATGGCAACAATAACAGATGTTTAAGAATAAAATACCTTAACATGCAGGAATTTGACCCAGGGCTCCTGTCTTGTACACAAACACAAACTCGTACGCAAACACATTAGTCCCTGTATCCTAATATTACTATTACAATTAGTAAAGTACTATTTAAGTCAAAATTGTAAAACAACAAACATAGACCAATGCCACAAATACCACTGATGTTGTTTGATATTTTAGATGTTTTGTTTTGTTTTGTTTTTTCAGATTTGAGAAACATTAAACATATCCTGGAAACAAATTAGATAGTAATTGTATTGAAATTAAGAAAATGTATCAAAATTTTTTAGTTGAAGAAGCTTTCTTACATCTACTGATTTAACTTGTGTTTAAAATAAAGAGGTCCATAAATTCAATTTACTTCTTTCCTTTGGACTTTTTTTTGTTTGATAAATTCACTTGATGCGCGTGTTTGTCAGAGGTGGACCGGTCACTGTCTTAAAAGAATACAATGACCATGAATTGGGGAGGCAAAGTTTAAAAACTCGAACAATCATTTTCACCCTGTTTGACATGGCTCCACCTGTCCAACTTTTCTACAGTGACGTTCTTTACTAATTCTTTGTTAATCTACCTGGTTATTTTTGGAAAATTTGTCACTGCAAACATGGCAGACTGTGCTGAGTCTGCTAACTGCAGCCAACAAAGAGGCATGGATGAACGTAATTGAAAACAATGATTACATATTGTAACCTGAGACTCTAGGAATATGCTCAGTGAAGCTTACTCTAGGGTTTATCCCATTATGGTCATTCTTAAAAATTCATTGATGAAAATATTAATGTTGGCTTATTTGATGCGTCAACATAATTAAGACTGAATATTACCAAGATAAGCTCAGCAACACCACAAACACCAGAAAGCTGTTCTCCACTTTCAACTTGTCTCATAGCCGACAACTTTGCCTCCAACTTCACTATTGAGGCAGCAGTCATCAGCTTCCATGTTCTCTTCACCAGATGATGACATCCTGCTAACTGCATCTAACAAGGCATCACACTTCACATTTTTAACCCTGTCAGAAGATGACATATCCACTCTCCTCCTCTCGAATCGCCCGACCACGTGCTCTCTGAATCCAAAGACCCTGGAACGAGCAGTCTTCAGTCAACTCTCAGACTTTCTTTCCCAGAACAACCTCCTCAGTCTGGCTTCAAGAGTGATCCTTCCACAGAGATGGCACTCCCGACTGTTGTGGAATCCCTATGGGCTAAACGGCTGCAGGTAATTCTTCTGTCTTAATTCTACTAGACCTATCTGCAGCCTTTGACACTGTGAACCATCAGATCCTCTTGACTGCAGTCTCTAACTTAGGCATCTCTGGACCAGCTCTAGCCTGGCTTCGGCCTCTATCATCAATACACATGGCTTTTCCCATCACTGCTATGTGGTAGACACTCAGCTCTTCCTGTCCTTTCCGCTGGATGATTCTACTGTCTCGACAAGCATCTCTGCTTGTCTCGACAAGCATCTCTGCTTGTCTCGACAAGCATCTCTGCTTGTCTCTCTGACATCTTTGCTTGGTTGAGAGAAAGACATCTTCAGCTCAAAATCTGCAAGACCAAAGTTCTAGTCTTCCCAGCCAGACTAGATTACTGCAATGCACTGTTGATGGGGTTACCGGCATGCACGAGGAAACCCCTGCAGATGATCCAAAATGCAGCAGCACGCATTATCTTTAACCAGCCAAAAATGACTCATGTCAAACCCCTCTTCAGATCTCTGCACTGGCTTTCTGTGGCTGCGCAGATTAAGTTCAAAGCTCTGTCTCTCGCCTACAGGGTGATCAACTCTACAGCTCTGGATTACTTAAACTTAGTCATTCAGGTCTACAATCCCTCCAATCTGCTGCGCTGGCCAGCGAACAATGTCTGGTGGTCCCAGCGCCACACAGAAGATGCCAAGGAAAACTCTTCAGCTCAGTGATTCCACAATTGTGGAATGAGCTGACAAACTCTCCACGCTCAACGACGTCATTCACAATATTTAAAAAACTGCTCAAAACAGAACTCTTCCGCATCTCCCTTTCCACTTAAAAAAAAAAAAAAAACATTCTGCTCTTTCTCGTACTTGACTTGCATCTCCTGAAACACAAACACTTCTTTGACAGCACTTTGCTGTGATGTTTTCTCTTTGACTTAGTTTTTTTTGCTTGCCTTATACCTCATTTGTAAGTCGCTTTGGATAAAAGCGTCTTCCAATTGACTAAATGTTAATGTAAATGTAAAAACAGCAAATGATCATAATCATCTGCAGTCCGTTGGACATACTCAAATGTTTACATAAAACTGCCCTCTCCTTCCAGGTTCAATCATTCTGATGTGTTCTTTACGGTAATCTCTGCATCACCACACCAAATATGTAACTGAGCACTTGTTATACTATTTATTGAGGCTTATTATTACTTTTCTACACATTTACTTTTCTACATATGTAATGTGATGACCACCTACCAAGGTTGAGTGAATTGCTGTTTAAATTTGTTTTACTTCATGTGCTTTGATTATTGGAATGGAGTATAAGAATGCAAATGAGCCAGCTTGCTCATTTTTTTTTTCATTAAAATATTATGTTTTGCTTAAAACATGTCATGCTGAAAGTGGCCAAAACATTTGGTTCGTGCAGATTTAAGTAGACTTTGTCTTACATAGGTAACCTTCACCCAACTTTTTTTTTTTAATTTACTTATTTATAAATTTACCTATTTATAAATTAAACTGATACTGCCTCAATAAGATAATTAGTATTGTTTAATGAAACACAAAAAAAGGACAGTTCAATTACACTTACACCCCCAAATTATTGAGTGCTTCGACACCTCCCTCCTCCAACTATACTTGTAGATTTAAGGCGTGAAACACTTTCAATTAACATTAAGCTACGTGTGACTCCAACCAGTGGCACACAGTTTTCAGACAGTATGACATCCACACAGAAGTTGCTAGAGATGGGCTGGATGCTTTTGCAGCTATTGGTGATGCCTTTTTCTCAGGCAGAGGAGTCAGTGTGCAGGCATAGAGGGGATCCAGAGAACCCCCAGCTCTCTAAAGATGGTGACATTACATTGGGGGGAATCTTCTCTTTCCACTACAGCTGGAAAGACAGAGAGGAAACCTACACAGACAAACCACTGCCACTGGAATGCAACAGGTACAAATACAATGCAGGTATATAATGTGCCAGATTATTAAAATATAAATGTCATGATTTCATGTGGCAATTAGATTATTCCCTTATGTGTATTATTGCGAATAAATGCACTTTCCTACAATTCTATTGTATGTTGTATTGTATGTTTCTATTTTAACACATTTTCTTTAAACTACATGATTATAGTTTAAATTTCAGAGATTTCCAGACGGCCCAGGCTATGATTTTTGCCATTGAAGAGATTAATAATAGCACTGACCTTCTACCTGAAATCTCTCTGGGATATAAAATGTACGATACATGTGGATCCATTGCTAGAAGTGTGAAGGTTGCTCTGGCCCTGGCTAATGGTAATGAACCATCTGCACCTCCCAACGCTCCATGTACCAGACCTGCACAGGTGCAGGCAATACTAGGAGACACCTCCTCTTCTACTTGCATGGCTATAGCCACTGTCATTGGACCCTTTCATATCCCACATGTGGGTAAGATTAGTGCATTTAAAATTATATTTGTGAAAAATTATAATTATTAGTCAGGACAGATGTGAGTGCCTTTTATATATGTTACCATTTTAACTTGGAAAGATATTTTTTTTTATCTTATAGATTAGCCACTATGCCACCTGTGCTTGTCTCAGTGACAAAGGCAGGTACCCATCCTTCATCAGAACCATACCCAGTGACTACTATCGGAGCAGAGCCCTGGCTCAACTGGTCAAACACTTTGGTTGGACTTGGGTTGGAGCTATAAGAAGCAATAATGATTATGGCAATAACGGCATGGCTATATTCACAGAAACTGCACAGCAGCTGGGCATCTGTCTGGAGTATTCTGTGTCTTTCTTTAGAACAGATCCACCCAACAAAATACAGAAGATAATTGAATTGATCAAGCTTTCAACTTCCAAGGTGATTGTTGCTTTTCTCACCTTCATAGAAATGGATTTGCTAATGAATAAGTTGTCTAACATCAGACTGACTGGGTACCAGTGGATTGGCAGTGAGGGCTGGATCGTTGATTCCCATACTGCAGAAATTGATCAGAATCACATTCTGGATGGTGCTATAGGTTTGTCCATCCCTAAAGCACATGTCAGTGGCATGAGACAGTTTATATTAGATGTGAGGCCGCTAAATTCATCAGGTACTGAAATGTTTACGGAGTTCTGGGAGACATTATTTAGCTGTAAATTTAATCAGTCATCAGCAAAGAATCAGAGAGAATGTACTGGACATGAAGAGCTGAATAAATTGCAAGACAGTTTCACTGATATGTCACTTATGGCCATATTCAACAACGTCTATAAAGGAGTGTATGCTGTGGCCCATGCACTTCATAATATTCTTGGCTGTAATGAAACATGTAACTACAAGATGCAGCTGGATCCATACACGGTGAGTTAATATACATATTAAAAGAAATGATATTGAAATAAAAAATACATTGTTGCAACACCTTTTATGCTGTTAAGCCAACTGGATGAAATTGTGTTTGTCATAATTTAGTAAATGTTTTCAAATCTTAGATTTTACAGCACCTAAAAAGCATTAATTTCAAAACAAAGGAAGGAGATGAAGTTTACTTTGATGAGAATGGAGACCCACCAGCAAAATATGAAATTATAAACTGGCAGCCGAGAGAAAATGGCATTGTGGACTTTGTCTCAGTCGGAGTTTATGATGCATCTTTATCTGCAGACAAACAGCTGAGTCTGCAAGACAAGCCTTTAATTTGGGCCTTGAACTCAAAAAAGGTAAACTATTATGTTACCTACATAAATATTAATAACATAATTGCATCAAAATAAAACAAAGTTGACAGATATAACAGTTTTTGAAAATAAGTTTTGTTCCTGCAGATTCCTGTGTCAGTTTGCAGTGAGAAATGTTCCCCAGGAACTCGCAAGGTTCTGCAGAAAGGAAAACCTGTCTGCTGCTATGACTGTGTCAGATGTGCAGAGGGAGAAATAAGCAACACTACAGGTCTAGTTATATACAACGTTTTTGCACTTCAGAGAACCACAAAAGATTCTTATTCTCACATGGCAATCTTAAGAAATTGAAGTTTTGTTTTGTAATTTGTAGAGCAGGATTAACCAAGTCTAGTAATAATCAATGAAAAATTTTGTACTACAGTAAAGCACAAAATAATGTAGTCTTGAAGACATTTAAGCAAATTTTTAAATCTAGTTGACATAACAAAATAGAATAATTTATACCCTGATTCCAGCTATCACAACAAAGCACTGTTTTATAGTCTAATATTTAAAGGGTTCGAAGGGAGCTCGGTCAAGTTTGTGCTGGTTTTAATTTAAACTCATGACACATAAAGAAAGTTTCTTAATTTAAAAAAAATAGTGATTCTTTTATTTTGAACAAATATTGTCCCACATGCTCCAAATCAACAATACCAGAGCCTCTTAACTTAGCATGCACATCATCTCCACTGGAATTATGGTGACTGACATCAGTTTGAACAATATTTGAACTGTTGACTATTTTTGCAATAAAGATATGCCAACTAGTGGTGTGTCAGCTTATATTTTAGTTAGGGACCATAATGGAGGTTTGTGGCACAGATGAACATGTTAATCTAGGCTGCTTGCTCTATACTAACGTAGAGAAAATTCTGTGTTGCTTTTATCTGTGGACAACATAGTAATTTTTGAAATTACCATTAATATATTTTTAAAACATTAAATTGATAATGATATTGCTATAGGATTGTCAAACAGTTATCAACATAGACTCTGGTACTGTCTGTCATGCACAGAATCCTAAAAAAATGTAAAAGTATTGATACCAAAACCAAGATACCCATCATATCTAATATCTGCTTTATTATTACTTTAAAGATTCCATCTCCTGTGTGAAATGTCCTCCTGAATTCTGGTCCAATGAGAGAAGAGATGCCTGTGTAAAGAAGGAGTCAGAGTTTCTATCATATGAAGAAATTATGGGAGCTCTGCTCACTGCAGCATCTTTATTTGGAACATGCATGACTGCTGTTGTAGCATTGATTTTCTTCAGACACAGGAAAACTCCTATTGTCAGGGCCAACAACTCTGAGCTGAGCTTCCTGCTGCTCTTCTCCTTGACTCTGTGTTTCCTGTGCTCTCTGACCTTTATCGGCCGACCCTCGGAGTGGTCCTGCATGCTGCGACACACAGCATTCGGCATCACCTTCGTCCTCTGTATCTCCTGTGTTCTGGGGAAAACCATGGTGGTGTTAATGGCCTTCAGGGCTTCACTTCCAGGCAGTAATGTGATGAAGTGGTTTGGACCAACACAGCAGAGACTCAGTGTTCTGGTTTTCACTCTCATACAGGTTGTAATATGTATCCTCTGGTTAACCATTTCTCCTCCTTTTCCATTTAAGAATTTCAAGGAAACCAAAGACAAAATCATCTTAGAATGTGCTCTGGGATCAACTTTAGGTTTCTGGGCTGTACTTGGGTACATCGGTGTTCTGGCCACGTTCTGTTTTCTTCTTGCTTTTCTGGCTCGGAAACTGCCTGATAACTTTAACGAGGCCAAATTTATCACCTTCAGCATGTTGATATTCTGTGCAGTGTGGGTCACTTTTATTCCAGCATATGTCAGCTCTCCTGGAAAGTTCAGTGTTGCGGTGGAGATATTTGCTATTCTGGCCTCCAGTTTTGGACTGTTAATTTGTATCTTTATTCCAAAATGTTATATTATGTTACTGAGACCAGAGAAAAATACGAAAAAGAATATGATGGGCAAAGGTGAGCCAAAGACATTATAAAGTCCTACCTATAAAATAGAGTGGTAAAGAAATTCTAGTGCCATTTTTTATTTTTACACAATAATGTGTTTAACAATAAAATAGATATCTGTTTTCATTTATATGATAGTTGCATACCTGCAATATTGTATTTGTGTAATGACATGAAAATGAAATATGAGCATAAGCATTACAATATAACCAAATCATCAAATAAATGTAATAAATAAAAAGGCCCTATACCTCGTCGCTTACTGATTGCACAACATTTGATAATAATCAGAAAATAAAATAAAATCATTATTTTCACATACAAAACTAGCACATACACTAATCACAAAAACCTTTTACTTTTGGGTGAAGTTCATGGAAAATGTAAAAGGTTCATGTTACAGTCATATTATATCATACAATTAGAGCATTTAAGTAGTAAGTAGTCTTCATCTCAAACTGTTTATTGAAACGAAAGCTAACAACAGTAGTGGGTGTGCCACAGCAAAAAATGTTGCTTTCTGAATAACTTCCCAGTTGTTAGGTGTCGTCTTGGTCTAATGATGTCAATATGCATCGTCAGAACAATGCATATTTGTGCATGTTGTTATGAATGGGTATTTAACTATTTGCTTTAGGTTAGTAATTCGCAGAGTGTGCTCTCCACTAGAAAACAAAGTGTAGCGATGACAAAAGCAGAGAATGAATAACTTGATCTACTGATTAATTCAGTATAGTTTGGATGGCCAAAGAAAATAATCAAACGTTCAGTTGAAATAAAGAAAAACTGGACTGATGAGCTCTCTTTTTTTATGCCTGCAGGCCTGAAGGCAGAAATGCCAAAGAAAATGAATGAAGCAAATTTTAAGTTGTCATTGTCAAAGACAGCAAGGCCTGTACTGTTCTGACCCAGCATGTTGAAACAGATTGAGGACCTACAGTAAAGTTATGCACTTCCATTAAAAAGAACAATTTGAAAGAGCTACTGAAGGGGCATAACAAGATAGATATTATTCCAAAGTGGCTGTGGATCTTTTCAACTTTGAGCAAAATAAATATTTCTTATGTGTACATTATTACTCAGAGTACTCTGAAAAATCTAATTACTAATTAGATAGTAGGGGTGTTTCATAGTCAATTATGATTCGTCCTTCTAACTGTCAGGTAACTTTTAATTTGTTTTTTTTCTACTAAGTCAGGGTATAACTCAGGGGTATATAACTAATTTCGCTATCCATATGTGCACTTGTTGTATGCGTAAGGAAATTGAGTCTTTGAGACTTTGTTGTGACTACAGGAAATAAAACTTAAAATTCTATTCCCCAAATCCAAGATATGCTGGACTCCCTCACTGGCAGCTTTTGGTTCTCAGTGCTGAACAGGGGAAGATCTGGTGGGGAAGAAGGGGACATTTTTTGAACAGGTGGGGGGCATATTATGGACCCTGATGCAGTGGCCCCAGTAATAGCATTAATAGAGAGAGAACTCTCTACTAACAGAGACTTGAGAAAAATGCTTGGACTACCCTCTTATTACTGAACATACATACTAAGCTTCTTCAGGTTAGCAAATAACCCACTCAAGGAGCTCAAAAAGAAAAGCAATGCTATCACTAACAGACACAAAGGTAATCTAGTTACCAAGTGACACTAAACCTTGTAATTTTGTAACAATTCATCCTTCACTTTGACTCATCCCAGAAAGGATTGGGAGCAGTACTCTATTCAATTCAATTCAATTCAACTTTATTTATATAGCGCCAGTTTACAACAAGGTCATCTCAAGGCACTTTACATAATAAAGTCAAGACTATACAAACATTTAGAGAAAACCCAACAAATCCCCCTTGAGCAAGCCATAGGCAACAGTGGAGAGGAAAAACTCCCTTTAACGGAAGAAACATCCAGCAGAACCAGGCTCAGGATGGATGGCCATCTGCCTTGACCAGTTGGGGTGAGTGGAAAGTGGAGAGAGAAAAGAACAGAGCAACAAAAGCAACAACAAAACATTGGGCAGGTTAGTAGGACCAGTAGCTGCGCACTGGAGGACACACAGAGCCAAATCCGTGGACACCTGAAGACAGGGACAGAGAGAGGGGGACAGAGAGGGAGAAAGACGATTACGGGACAAAGACAGTGGTGACATTATGAATGTGGGGTGACAGGAGAGAATGAAGAGAAGAGGAAAGTGGCACAGTGCAGAGTCCCCCAGCAGTCTAAGACTATAGCAGCATGACTATAACCAATTATAAGCTTTATCGAAGAGGAAGGTTTTGAGCCTAGTCTTAAAAATAGAGAGGGTGTCTGCTTCCCGAATCTGGACTGGGAGCTGCTTCCACAGGAGAGGAGCTTGATAGCTAAAGGCTCTGCCTCCCCTTCTATTTTTGGAAATTCTGAGAACCATAAGTAGGCCTGCATTTTGGATCATTCTACTAGAAGTGGTCTAGTAGAATGATATGGTACTAGGAGATCTTTTAGATATGATGGGGCTTGATCATTTAAAGCTTTATAGGTAAGAAGAAGGGTTTTAAATTCTATTCTAAATTTAATGGGAAGCCAATGGAGTGAAGCTAATGAAGGTGAAATATGATCTCTCTTACCAGTCCCAGTCAGTACTTGCTGCAGCATTTTGGATTAATTGGAGGCTTTTTAGAGAGTTACTGGGGCAGCCTGAAAGTAGAGAATTACAGTAGTCCACTGTAGAAGTAACAAATGCATGAACCAGTTGTTCAGCATCACTTTGAGAGAGGATGCTCCTAATTTTGGCAATGTTTCTTAGATGGAAGAAGGGTGTTCTAGGCATTTGTTTTATGTGTGAGCTAAATGACAAATCCTGGTCAAAAATGACTCCGAGATTCCTTGCAGTACTACTGGGGGCAAGAGTTATGTCATCTAAAGTAGCAATATGGGTAGAAAACATGTTTCTTAGACTTTTAGGCCCAAATACAATAACTTCAGTTTTATCTGAGTTTAGAAGAAGGAAATTATACGTCATCCAGTCCCTTATGTCTTTTAAACATGCTTGTAGTTTGATTAATTTATTTGTTTCATCAGGTTTCATAGATAGATATAACTGCGTGCCATCAGCGTAGCAGTGAAAATTTACAGAGTGTTTTCTAATAATGTTGCCAAGGGGAGACATATATAGAGTAAAGAGTATTGGTCCTAATACAGAGCCTTGTGGAATTCCATAACTAACTTTTGTGTATGTCGAAGATTCATCATTAATAACATGAACAATTGGAATCTATCTGATAGATACGATTTAAACCAATTTACTGCTGTTCCTTTAATTCCAATAACATGTTCTAGTCTCTGTAATAATATTCTGTGATTAATGTTGTCAAATGCAGCACTAAGATCTAGCAGAACTAGTATAGAGACAAGTCCGTTATCTGAAGCCAGAAGAAGATCATTGGTGACTTTAATCAGTGCGGTTTCTGTGCTATGATGAACTCTAAATCCTGACTGAAATTCTTCAAACAAGTCGTTTCTGTGCAGGTGGTCACATAATTACTTTACAACTACTTTTTCAAGTATTTTAGTAATAAAGGGGAGATTGGATATTGGTCTGTAATTGGCTAAGACACCTGGATCCAGACAAGGTTTTTTAAGTAGAGGTTTGATTACAGTTACCTTATAGGCCTTTGGTACATATCCTGTTTGTAAAGATAGATTGATGATATCTAATACGAACATGTCTAATAAGGGTAGAGCATCTTTGAGCAGTCTAACTGGAATAGGGTCTAGCAGATGTTGGTTGTTGGTTTAGATGCCATAATAGTTGAAGTTAACTCAGCAAGGTCTATGGGCAAAAAGCAGTCTAAAAGGGACTGAGGACTTACTGATGATTCTGATGAAACAAATCAAGGACGTATAATTTACTTCTTCTAAACTCAGATAAAACTGAAGTTATTGTGTTTGGGCCTAAAAGTCTAAAACATGTTTTCCAACTATATTGTTACTTTAGATGACATAACTCTGGCCCCCAGTACTACTACAAGGAATCTCTGAGTCATTTGTGATCAGGATTTGTCATTTACCTCACACATAAAACAAATGTCTAGAACAGCCTTCTTCCACCTTATCACGAGTACTGTTAGTATTTTTAGAGGACCCAGAAAAGAGACTGGAGAACACAGAAATTTAAGCACAAAAAAACAAGTTTATTGAAGGTAGTGGTGATGGGGGTTGACTGCTACTGGCCAGGGCCAAAGGGAATGACGGAGGGTTGAGCGGTAGCCTAGGAGATAAACAGAGGGTGAGAGAAGGCAGAGATATGATGGACTTGAGGCAACTTATTTTTGGCTTACGGTGTAGATGAGTGGAGAAGGCAATCTCGAGAAGGAGAAGGATCGGCCAGGAGCAGGTGAGGTTGTCGACAGGGAGAACACAGGAGAAAAGCTAACAAATAATACAAAGTAACAAATTAGGAGACAAAGTATCAACAAAAAGCGACTAGCCGAAAAGGACAAGCGGAGAAACCTTTGTGCTGCATGTTGGCGAGGAAAAAACAATAACCGGAGGGAAAAACACAAAATCTGCCGGGTATAAAAATCATCAAAAATAGAAACCCGGGAACCCAAACTCAAAACCCAAAAATCTACAAAAATACTGGAATCTTCTTACTTGAATAAAACACAAGGCGAAAAGGGAATCAGGCAACAGAGAAAACTACAACCAGAGATTGTGTTGAAAAATGAATGAAGTTTATTCGGCGACGAGAAACAGGTGAGAGGGGCTTAAGACAGGGAGACAACAGGTGACCAGAGTTAGATTGATTAGGAGCAACGGGGAGAAGCAGGGTGAGACAGAAAATGCGGAGAAAAAAACTAAGGTAACCAGGGCAACAGTGACCGGAGTGGACTCATGATACACCTAAGGAACATTGCCAAAATTGGGAGCATCCTGTCTCAAAGCGATGCTGAAAAACTGGTTCAGAAAACATGTTTTTTAGACTTTTAGGCCCAAATATAACCTCAGTTTTATCTGAGTTTAGAAGAAGGAAATTATACGTCATCCAGTCCCCTATGTCGTTTAGACATGCTTCTAGTTTGATTAATTGATTTGTTTCATCAGGTTTCATAGATAGATATAACTGCATGTCATCAGCGTAGCAGTGAAAATTTACAGAATGTTTTCTAATAATGTTGCCAAGGGGAGACATATATAGAGTAAAGAGTATTGGTCCTAACACAGAGCCTTGTGGAACTCCATAACAAACTTTTCTGTATGTGAAAGATTCATCATTAACATGAACAAATTAGAATCTATCTGATAGATATGATTTAAACCAATGTTTTAGTCTCTGTAATAATATTCTGTGATCGATGGTGTCAAATGCAGCACTAAGATATAGCAGAACTAGTATAGAGACAAGTCCATTAACTGAAGCCAGAAGAAGATCGTTGGTGAGTTTAATCAGTGCGGTTTCTGTGCTATGATGAACTGTAAATCCTGACTGAAATTCTTCAAACAAGTCATTTCTGCGCAGGTGGTCACATAATTGCTTTACAACCACTTTTTCAAATTTTTAGAAATAAAGGGGAGATTGGATATTTGTCTGTAATTGGCTAAAACACCTGGATCCAGACAAGGTTTTTTAAGTAAAGGTTTGATTACAGCTACCTTATAGGCCTTTGGCACATATCCTGTTTATAAAGATAGATTAATGATATCTAATACGAACGTGTCTAATAAGGGTAGAGCATCTTTGAGCAGTCTAACTGGTATAGGGTCTAGCAGACATGTTGTTGGTTTAGATGCCATAACAGTTGAAGTTAACTCAGCAAAGTATATGGGCAAAAAGCAGTGTAAAAGGGACTGGGACTTACTGATGATTCTAATGTTGTATTTGTGGGGAGGGTCTGGTGAATTTTATTTCTAATAGCTACGATTTTGTTTGTGAAGAAAGTCATGAAGTCATTGCTGCATAGCATTGAGGGAATACTAGTCTCAACTGAACTGTGCCTCTTAGTCAGCCTGGCTACAGTGCTGAAAAGAAACCAGGGGTTGTTCTTGTTTTCCTCTATTAGGGATGAATAATAAGCTGTTCTGGCTTTATGGAGTGCTAATTTGCATAAGTATAAACTCTTTTTCCAGGCTAAGCGTGATTAATGTGAATGAGTGGAACGCCACTTCCTTTCTAGTCTTCGTGACACCTGCTTTAAATTGCGGGTTTGCGAGCTATACCATGGAGATCGCCTGTTCAGAATTACTGCCTTCTTTTTTAGAGGGGCAACACTATCAAGTATGGAATGTAAAGATGCTGCATAATTATCAGTAAGGTAATCAACCTGTACTGGAGTACAGTTAATGAGTCTACTCTCAGTTATATCAGTACATGTTGAAGTAAATGATGAAGGGATAATTTCCTTAAATTTATTCACAGTGTTTTCAGATAAACACCTACTGAAGCAAAACTTTTTTCTAGCTGCTGTGTAGTCCATTAAATTAAATTCAAATGTTATTAGAAAATGGTCAGAGAGAACAGAATTGTAGGGAAATACTGTTAGTTTATCAATTTCAAAAACGTATGCAAGGACAAGGTCTAGGGTGTGACTAAAACAGTGAGTGGGTTCTTTTACATTTTGAGAGAAACCAATTGAATCTAATAATGAAGTAAATGCCGTGTTGAGGGAGTTACTGTCAGCATCTACATGAATGTTAAAATCGCCCACTATGATGATTTTATCTGCACTAAGTACTAAGTCGGCTTGAAAATTTGAGAATTCAGTCAAAAATTCAGAATAAGGGACTGGAGGACGGAACACAATAACAAATAAAAGTGGATTTTGAGTTTTCGAAATTGGGTGTGAAAAGCTTAGAGTGAGACTCTCAAATGAGTTATAACTACTGTATGTTTAGGTCTAGGGTTTATCGGTAAGCTTCAGTGATAAATTGCTGCTACTCCTCCACCTTGGCCTGAGTTTCTAGGAACATGATAGTTAATATGACTTGGGGGGGTCGACTCATTTAAACTAACATATTCTTCCTTCTGCAACCAGGTTTCAGCGAGACAAAATAAAGTGAATTGATGATCGCTTATCAAGTCATTTACTAACAGAGATTTAGATGAGAGAGATCTGATATTTAATAATCCACATTTAATTGTTTTAGTTTTTTGTTCAGTATGAGGAGCAGTCCTGATTTTTATTAAGTTATTATGATTAACTCCTCTTGTGATCATTTTTAGTTTGTAAAATTTAGTTAATTGGGGAACAGACACAGTTTCTATAGGAATGTGGGAGTCGTGGGGGGGTGACGGCGGTAAGGATACTGCAGAAAGGCGTGTAGGACTGGATCTCTGCGTCCTACGCTCAACTCTGGATTGTCAATCTTTTGGTTCTCTAATAAAATCAGCCATATTGTTTGATAAGACAGAGGCACCATCCAAAGTAGGATGGATGCCATCTCTCCTAATCAGCCTAGGTTTTCCCCAAAAACTTTTCCAATTGTCTATGTAGCCCACATCGTTTGCTGGACACCACCTAGACAGCCAGCGGTTGAATGACAACATGCGGCTATACATGTCGTCACTGATCAGATTTGGCAGGGGTCCAGAGAAAACTACGGAGTCCGACATTGTCTTTGCAAAGTTACACACCGATTCAATATTAGTTTTGGTGACCTCCGATTTGCGTAATCGGGCGTCATTTGTTCCTGCATGAATAATAATCTTACTGTATCTACGTTTATCCTTAGACAGGAGTTTCAAATAGGATTCGATGTCGCCCGCTCTGGCCCCAGGGTAACATTGGACTATGGCTGCTGGCGTCTCTAAGTTCACATTTCTGACTATGGAGTCGCCAATTACCAGAGTTCATTCTTCAGTGGGTGTGTCGCTGAGTGGGGAAAAACGATTAGAAACGTGAACCGGCTGGTGGTGAACCTGGGGTGTCTGTTTAGCATTAGATTGCTTACGAACTGTCACCCAGCCGGCCTGGCCTCCCGGCTGCTCGGGTACTGCTAGGGAACAACTAACAGTGGCTAAGCTAACAGTGGCTATGCTAGAGGAAAAACTAAACATGCGGCACACAGAGCAAGTCAGAGGAGAGACAGAAGGAGATGGAGAAGCCATTGCTAGGTGGTATGCTAACAAAGCTAGATCGATTAAGTTTAGTTAGCATTAGCTTTTTTTTTTTATTATTTCAGGAGAGCAGGTGTTTGCGTAAACAAATCTTATGCCCAAAGTGATAGTTTATGTACAGAGAAATCACTAATTTAGAAAACAAGAGCTACGATTAACCAGTGAACAATCCTTCGGCAGAGACCCGAAACAGTGTGAAGAAACAGGAGGTGACACAATACGCTTACCGCAGGAAGAGTCTCCTGAGGCACCAATCAGGCTCTGAGAGACTCCTTCAGACAGGGATGTAATGCAGGGTCGCACAGTGGGAATGTGGAGGAGGTTTTTGGAAGCACTAATGACTACATCAACTTCTGTATGGACTTTTTTAATAAGAACTGTATGCTGCTATGCTAACAATAATTCCTGAATCGTGAGTGATATCAAGTGGAGAAGGGCAGTACAGAAGGAAGCTCAAAACAGGTTGAAACATTTGAAAGAGATCTGAGGAAAACCACTTCTTCAACAGGCACTTCTTCACGGTCACGGCAGCTCAGGTGTGTGGAGCTGAGCAGGCCTTCATCCCAGAAAAGCAATTTCTTAAGGCCTGTGTTGCAGCTAGGAGACCTTCTACAGTGTACCTTTACCTAAGCCTGGACCAAAGAGGGTCCTCGGCTGTGGAAAGATCTGGCATTATCCCAGTGCCAAAGAAACCCCGCCCTGGAGACCTGTATTACTTAAGGCCAGTAGGTGTGACATCGAACCTAATGAAGACCAGGTGCTGCTAGACCACATGCGATCACAGGTCTGCCATGCCCTTAAACCTCTGCAGTTTGTATACCAGGAGAAGGTGCGAGGTGATAATTCCATTATCTATATGCTACACCACTGCTTCCCTCTCTCACCTGGACAGGGGTAGCGAGGCTGTGAGAATAAAGAAGGGATAGCTACACATTTAAATCTGAATGTATTACTAAACATACCATAGATCTTATTCCCTAACATGACCAACATGTCAGCTTTAGAGAACTCGAACTACACCCAATAGCCATTAAATTGATTCTGCAGGCCAAACAATACTATACATTTACTATATTTTACATGTACATTTTAATTTGTAAACAGTGATTCTAAATTAAATGAATTACTGTGTACTGTAATTTAACATAATCCATAATAAGAATTACTATAGTAAAAAAGTTTCTGAATAATTGTGCCTATTAACACAAATACAGAAAAAGCTGTTACAATAGTCACATAATCCGAAGTCCTTTTTTCCCCTCACACCACTTTGAAGGCACACATGACACCTCACTTTTTTTTTTTTTACATGTAGCGTATATAAATGCCAACACAAGCTTTTCTTTCACACTCATCTACGTGTGATTCCACCCTGTGGCTTATTTCTCTCGACAGTATGACATCCACACAGAAGTGGCCAGAGTGGGGCTGGGCATTATTACAGCTATTACTGGTGGCTTCTATCTCTCAGGCAGAGGATCTGGTGTGCCGACATACAGGAGATCCTGAAACCCCAGCTCTTTAAAGATGGAGACATTATATTGGGAGGAATCTTCTCTTTCCACAGTAGCTGGATAGACAGAAAGGAAATTTACACAAAGAAACCACTGCAGCTGGAATGCACAAGGTAAAGATACAAAACCAGTACCAAAGTTTTGAGTATTGTGATTGGTCTTAAAATATATATTTGTGGCAATTTTGTAAATTTTAATACAGAAACTTTTACCCATTTACTATTCTGATGTTACAATTTCAACCTTTTTTACCTCAAGTTTAAATTTCAGAGATTTACAGATTGCTCTGGCTATGATTTTTGCCATTGAGGAGATTAATAACAGCACAGAGCTACTACCTGGAATCTCTTTGGGATATAAAATGTATGATACTTGCGGATCTATTGCCAGAAGTGTGAGGGTTGCACTGGCCTTGGCTAATGGTAATGAAATTATATCTGCACCCTCTGAGGTTCCATGTACCAGACCTGCACAAGTGCAGGCAGTAATGGGAGAAACCTCTTCCTCTCCCTCCATTGCTATAGCTACTGTCATCGGACCTTTGTATATCCCACTGGTGGGTCTAATTATAGATTATATTTAATTATTTAATTATATAATAATTATATCAATTATTTTTTTATATGTTTATATAGGTTGTTACTCCTGCTGCTATAGGCAATCGTGAATGTGAATATTTAAATTTTTAAATTTTTATCTTTGCAAATATTAAAAAAAAAATCTTTTAGATCAGCCATTTTGCCACCTGTGCTTGTCTCAGTGACAAAACCAAGTACCCATCCTTCCTCAGAACCATACCCAGTGACTACTATCAGAGCAGAGCCCTGGCTCAACTGGTCAAACACTTTGGTTGGACTTGGGTCGGAGCTATAAGAAGCAATAATGATTATGGCAATGATGGTATGGCTATATTCACAGAAACTGCACAGGAACTGGGCATCTGTCTGGAATATTCTGTGTCTTTCTTTAGAACAGATCCACCCCACAAAATACAAAAGATAATTGAAATGATCAAGCATGCCACATCCAGGGTGATTATTGCTTTCCTCTCCCACTTTGATTTAGATGTGCTAATGTCTAAGTTGTCTTTCCACAACCTGAATGGGTACCAGTGGGTAGGTGTTGAGGGTTGGATCTTTGATTCCCAAACTGCAGAAATGGATAAGCATCACATCCTGGATGGTGCCATAGGCCTGTCCATCCCCAGAGCACATGTCAGTGGGATTAGAGAGTTCATATTAGATGTGAAGCCCATGAATTCTTCGGGTAATGATATGTTAGCACAATTCTGGGAATCTTTATTTAGCTGTAAATTCAGTCAGTCAAACTCATCAGCAGAGAATCAGAGAGAATGTACTGGACATGAAGATCTGACTGAATTGCAGCACAGCTTCATTGATATGTCACTTATGGCCATATTCAACAATGTCTATAAAGGAGTGTATGCTGTGGCCCATGCACTTCATAATATTCTTGGCTGTAATGAAACATGTAACTACAAGGTGCCGCTGGATCCATTCGTGGTGAGTGAAAATATTCTGGGTTTGAGTGGCAAAAATGTAACAGTATATTCTGTCTATTATGCTACTGAACAGACCTATATATTTTTGACAGAAATAACAATATTTATACAAATTGTTTTAGATTTTACAGCGCATAAAAAACATTCGTTTTAAAACAAAGGAAGGAGATGAAGTTTACTTTAATGAGAATGGAGACCCACCAGCAAAGTATGAAATTATACACTGGCAGCCAGGAGAAAAGGGCATTGCAGACTTTGTCACAGTTGGTCTTTATGATGCATCTTTACCCGCTGACAAACAGCTGAATCTGCACAATAAGTCTTTAATTTGGCCTCATAATTCAAGACAGGTAAACTGTGACTTAAGTACTGTAACTTTATTCAAAGTATAACTGTCAAAACACTACATAAAAATACATTATGAGGCTGCAAAGACAAGAATAGCGAGCAAACATGTATAACATTAATATAATTATTTAAATTATTACATTATATATACATTATATAATTAATTAATAAAGTGTTACTGCATGAAAATAGGTAGTTTGAAAGGACAGGTAGTGACATTTTTTCTATTGTTGTTCATACAGGTTCCTGTGTCAGTTTGCAGTGATAAATGTTCCCCAGGAAGTCGCAAGGTTCTGCAGAAAGGAAAACCTGTCTGCTGCTATGACTGTGTCAGATGTGCAGAGGGTGAAATGAGCAACACTACAGGTCTAGTGAACTATGAAACAAAATAATCATGCCATGATGAAATGTCATTCTTAAGGAACTGAATTATTGTCCCAAGAAAAATCTGACCCTTTGAAAATGCCTTGAAAACTATTAATTGCCAATTTGACCAATTAAGTTTTGTTTAATTTTAATTTTAATTTAATTTTTATTTTTTATTTTATGACTTTTATTTTGAGACTGACACCTGCAACACCCTCAAAAACATTGGGTTCCGAGGCAAAGTAAATCTGAAAAATCATAAAATATTAAAATTAAGGTTGCAACCTAAAGAACAAAGGTTTGGGGATGCTGCACTGTTGAAAAGTTGCTGCCATATTGGACCAGGTAAGTCTGACCCATAAAGAAACAGATGTGAATGTGGGAGCTGCAGATTAGTGGGTGAGAAGCACTGTAATCTTAACATTGCTTCTGATTTCAATAATTACATTATTTAAATAGTTATCATTGTAAATGTAGTACAATCATTATGTAAAAACCTTTTTACACATTCCATGTACATTAAGTTCTATTATGTTATATAGGAACATCTCCAGTATTAATAATGGAAAATAATTAAAATCCATGGTTCACAAATGTCTTGTATGATACCTTGCAAATAAAAATTATTGTCCACCATGTAAGTTCACCAAAGCCTTGTTTTGATCAATCCAGAAACCTTTGGTTGGACCTGCATGTCCACCAGAGGAACTAGGGTCTACATAAAGCTGTGGGCTATAGTTCAAACCGCAAAAAAAGTAATAATAAAAATGCTTTTTGAATGTTATTACAGAGAGAAAAATTGTAGCTTAAGGTTACATTTATACACACTGCTCTTCTGAGCACCTCACAGTCAAACATCAGAAAGCACATAAGTAACTGCAGATAAAATATTTCTTTACTACACATAGATCATAAACACATTAAAAGCATATACTTGAAGCACTCAAGCAATGCTGGGAAGTCAGTTGATATTTTTAGCAAGGCCTAAATCGGTATTGCATATACAAATATGCTACCACTCCATGGGTTTCTGGCCTTTCTGCAAGTCTAAATTCTGCTTTATTATCACTTTTCAGATTCTATCACGTGTGTGCGTTGCCATCCTGAATTCTGGTCCAATGAGAGAAGAGATGCCTGTGTAAAGAAGGAGTCAGAGTTTCTCTCATATGAAGAAATTATGGGAGCTCTGCTCACTGCAGCATCTTTATTTGGAACATGCATGACTGCTGTTGTAGCATTGATTTTCTTCAGACACAGGAAAACTCCTATTGTCAGGGCCAACAACTCTGAGCTGAGCTTCCTGCTGCTCTTCTCCTTGACTCTGTGTTTCCTGTGCTCTCTGACCTTTATCGGCCGACCCTCGGAGTGGTCCTGCATGCTGCGACACACAGCATTTGGCATCACCTTCGTCCTCTGTATCTCCTGTGTTCTGGGGAAAACCATGGTGGTGTTAATGGCCTTCAGGGCTTCACTTCCAGGCAGTAATGTGATGAAGTGGTTTGGACCAACACAGCAGAGACTCAGTGTTCTGGTTTTCACTCTCATACAGGTTGTAATATGTATCCTCTGGTTAACAATGTCTCCTCCTTTTCCATATAAGAATTTCCAAGTAATCAAAGACAAAATCATCTTAGAATGTGCTCTGGGATCAACTTTAGGTTTCTGGGCTGTACTTGGGTACATCGGTGTTCTGGCCACGTTCTGTTTTATTCTCGCTTTTCTGGCTCGGAAACTGCCTGATAACTTTAACGAGGCCAAATTTATCACCTTCAGCATGTTGATATTCTGTGCAGTGTGGATCACTTTTATTCCAGCATATGTCAGCTCTCCTGGGAAGTTCAGTGTTGCTGTGGAGATATTTGCTATTCTGGCCTCCAGTTTTGGACTGTTAATTTGTATCTTTATTCCAAAATGTTATATTATCTTACTGAGACCAGAGAAAAATACAAAAAAGAATATTATGGGGAAAGGGACACAAAAGACACTGTAAAATCTTTTAAAAAAATTCCTGTGTCAAGTAGACTTTTTTCGCTTTGTTGATGAGTGTATCACAGGGTGTGCATGTGGTTACTACAATAAAGAAACACGTTCTTCCTGTTTGAAGCATTTTGTTGTAATACAATTTTTATTCTACGTTAACACTGAAGTTTTTCTGCCTAGACAGAGTAATTTGGTACACACACACAAACGATGGCTGCCACGCAGGGTGCTCATCTGGCCCATCGGAAGCAACTAGGGGTTCAGTGTCTTGCCCATCCTTGGGCAGCAACACTTCTTTCCCTACACCATTGCATATGTCCTTCTCTCTTGCCAGTGTGGTAACAGATCTGAATTCTGGTTAAACCCCTGCTTCAACAAAAGCCGGAAGACATGCTGATGATCAATTAAACAAGGCCAGATTACAAGCAATACCTAGCTACAAATTACCTTCCCTAAATCCTATGGAAGCGGTTAGGAGAGATACGTAGAGTTGCCCATGTTCTTTTTCTTTTTAGCTTTAAGGTAAGGTAAGGTATCTTTAGCTTTAGTGGGAAATCCCAGCCTACCTGTAATCCCCAGCCTCCCCACCAGGTGTGTCCCTGAGCAAGACACCCAGCGCTAGCTCCCCGGGCGCCAAACCGTGGCAGCCCTCTGCTCCCTCAAGAGGGATGGGTTAAATTTGCAGGAGTAAATGTCACTGTAACATGTATGTGCAAATGTATATGTGAGCAATGTGACTAAAATAAAGGTTCTTCTTCTTCTTCTTTTTTTTTGTTATAAAACAGTGGCATTGTGTTAAGATGTTAATAATTTAAGAAGAGATACTAACTTTTGAACAAGGATGTAGATATAGATGAGCTTCCCCATTTACATAGTACTGGCTCTGGAACCAAACTCCTGGAGAGGCGTTGGACTGCCTTTGTTTCCAATGTTGATCAAAGGGAGAGGCGATGGGCAGGTGTGGTTCTTAATCAGATAATCAACAACTCTAATAATTCAGTACAAAAAAGGTTCCATGCACTTTGGACATGCAGTATTAGTCAAAATATATACTAATTAATTAATGTAAAGTCAATAATTAATAGTTCAGGGTTTAATTTTTGATATTGGGTTTGATTAGTTTGGGTGTCAATTTCTGCATTTTTATCTTCCCTAACAATTTTATTTGGGTGTGATAAAATTATAAAATCTAGCAGAGACTAAAAGTTTGTGCATAGTGTATTCCTTAGTTAGTTGAGTTCATGTTATACAAACTTTGAATTAATCATTGAAGAAGCATCTGTATCTAGCCAGTTTACATTTACTGTTACTTTACCTAAAGTAATCATTTCATCTTCAGAAAAATAATAGCTTATTAAATGCCACTGTTCTTCCCTGTTTAAACTTGACTTCTGTGACTGAAGTTTGCTATTGCAGGGTTCGCACACTCCAAAAGTCGCAAGCAGGTAAAGGCGAAGACTGTTGATTTAATGTGACGTATATTTTCATTGACAAATTATAAATTAAATTTATAAATTAAAATCATAAATTAAATAAAATGAAATTATAAATTAATATAATGATTATGATATATATACTCTTTATTTAAGTTCGTGGTTTTTTGTTTTGTTTTTTGTTTTTTTTATCAAGGCCAAAGGACTACAAGGACGCTGAAGAGCTATGTGCAGCTCCGGAGCCGCAGGTTGCCAACCCCTGTGCTAGTGTTTACGTTGTTTGCACAGTAATTCCTCAGGTTCCCAGTTGTTTTCACCAATTTTTTATATTTCATGTGCTTTTTAGTATTTGGTGACAGTCAGTTTATATTTGGACTAAATATGTTTTATTTCTCTTGAACATAAGCCTGTTTCACTTTAAATTTTGATATTTTCTTATAATTCTTAAATTGTTATTTCACATATGACTTTTTTATTACTTGATATTTTATTATTTTATTGATATGTATCATTATTATTCTATATCATATTTATTTACTGTAATAAAACCAATCCATTTGGAGACAAAATTATACTATACTATTTTATGTGGTTTATGAAGGTAAATGTCATATTCAAAAGCTCCAGTACATTGCAGCAGACTCCTGTAAGGTACTAAAAGGTAAGTTATAGTTTTTTCAGCCAGTTTCAATTTGAAGTAAAAATAGCCCAATTGAGTGTCTGCCTGGTCTTATCCTTATTAAAACCACTTTGGAGGCCTTGCCCATTGCTCAAACTGCATCAGGTTTGGTACTCATATAGTCAAAGAGTTGCTGAAGGTAATCAAAAGTGTCTGTGCAAATGCAGTCATTGTTCGCCTGGTGTTATCTATTGTCATTTAGGAGAAAAAAAGACAAGGATTTAAATTTTATGTGTCTCCTTAGGTTTATTCCAATTTACTCAAGCATAGTAACAGACACAATATTCTTGACGCAGGCAATACATTTCCTGAGGTTTCTAGTTGTCCATAGACACCGAGAAAATGTACATAAACGATGTTATTGTGAAGCAATTCTTCATTTACTTTGAGTATGTCTTTTTAGGCATTTTTCCTGAAAATATGGCTAGTTAGGGTTAAGAGGTCTAGTGGAGTCCATGTTTTGACAGATCAGGGCCGCAGATGTTATGGCTGATCCGGTATGTGAACTGTAATTTTAAATTGATAATGTTTGATGTGATGACCACACCAAAATCTGGATGCAGCCACTTAATGGCAAAGAAAAACTATTTTGAAAATTTAAAGCTCATTTTAAATTTGGAACTTTTAGCAGCTAAGTTAGATATTTCTCCTAATTTTATATTTGCATTCCCCATATGGAAGAAAACTGCATTCTAAAAATGTTTTAAATTGATCTTATAGTCTTTTAAGATACTAATATATATAGTTGTACTTAATGGTTGTACGACTCCTTCCACTTACACTATTTTAAATCCACAGACATATAACAATACGTCACTTTTTTTCCCCAAAGTGTATAAATGCCAACACAAGCTTTTCCTTTACACTCATCCATGTGTGATTCCACCCTGTGGCTTATTTCCCTCGACAGTATGACATCCACACAGAAGTGGCCAGAGTGGGGCTGGGCATTATTACAGCTATTACTGGTGGCTTCTATCTCTCAGGCAGAGGATCTGGTGTGCCGACATACAGGAGATCCCGAAAACCCCCAGCTCTTTAAAGATGGAGACATTATATTGGGAGGAATCTTCTCTTTCCACAGTAGCTGGATAGACAGAAAGGAAACCTACACAAAGAAACCACCTCCACTTGAATGCACAAGGTAACTGATCCAACATATTTTAATTACTTTGCTGTATTTACAGCATTAATGCAATCAACCACTTTAATTTTGTTTTCTGTTTTTTAATTTCAATTTTTACTGTTAGTACAAATGTTTAAATTATGCATCAAGTTTGAATTTCAGAGATTTACAAATTGCCCAGGCTATGATTTTTGTCATTGAAGAAATTAATAACAGCACAGAGCTGCTACCTGGAATCTCTCTGGGATATAAAATGTATGATACTTGTGGATCTATTGCCAGAAGTGTGAGGGTTGCACTGGCCTTGGCTAATGGTAATGAAGTTGTGTCTGCAGAATCTGAGACTCCCTGTACCAAACCTGCACAAGTACAGGCAATTATGGGAGAAACATCTTCCTCTACTTGCATGGCTGTAGCTACTGTCATGGGACCATTTCATATCCCACTGGTGGGTAAAATCAAAAATATACTCACAGTAAGCCATTACCCTAAAGCTTAAGAGACAATGTTTCATATTTTACATCTTTACCTTGGGACGACTTTTTATCTTTTAGATCAGCCATTTTGCCACCTGTGCTTGTCTCAGTGACAAAACCAAGTACCCATCCTTCCTGAGAACCATACCCAGTGACTACTATCAGAGCAGAGCCCTGGCTCAGCTGGTCAAACACTTTGGTTGGACTTGGGTCGGAGCAATAAGCAGCAATAATGATTATGGCAATAACGGCATGGCTATATTCACAGAAACTGCACAGCAGTTGGGCATCTGTCTGGAGTATTCTGTGTCTTTTTTTAGAACAGATCCACCAACCAAAATACAGAACATAATTAAAATTATCAAGTATTCTACTTCAAGGTGATTGTTGCTTTCCTCGCCCACTTAGATTTGGATGTGCTAATGTCTAAGTTGTCTGACCACAACTTAACTGGGTACCAGTGGGTCGGCAGTGAGGCCTGGATATTTGATTCCCAAATTGCAGAAATGGATCGACATCACATTCTGGATGGTGCTATAGGCCTTTCCATCCCCAAAGCACATGTTAGTGGCTTGAGAGATTTTATATTAGATGTGAAGCCACTCAATTCACGAGGTAATGACATATTAATAGTGTTCTGGGAAGCATTATTTGGCTGTAAATTCAAGCAGCCAAACTCATCAGGAGAGAATCTGAGAGAATGTACTGGATATGAAGATCTGAGTGGATTGCAATATGGTTTTATTGACATGTCACTCATGGCTATATTCAACAATGTCTATAAAGGAGTGTATGCTGTGGCCCATGCACTTCATAATATTTTTGGCTGTAGTAAAACATGCAACTACAAGGTTCAGATAAACCCATATATGGTGAGTGAAGGCTAACATTAGGCTATATTAATAATCTAATGTTTAAAATGTTTAAAAGATGTAAAATTATAATAACTTTAATAAAAATACTTTGGCGCTATACTTGTTAAACCAAGTACAAACCGTTTAATTAATATTTTCATTTTAGATTTTACAGCACATTAGAAAGATTAACTTCAAAACAAAGGAAGGAGATGAAGTTTACTTTAATGAGAATGGAGACCCACCAGCAAAGTATGAAATTATAAACTGGCAGCCAGGAGAAAAGGGCATTGCAGACTTTGTCTCAGTTGGAGTTTATGATGCATCTTTACCTGCCGACAAACAGCTGAGTCTGCAAAATAAGTCTTTAATTTGGGCTCAGAACTTAAAACAGGTGAAGTATTATTTATATGTTGTAGTTAATAATTATTGTATAATTTTCACATTTATGCATTCCGATTATTATAAGGTATGAATACTCTGGAAAGCTTTTTCAAAATGAGTGCTGATACAATTTTCTTGTTTTGTTGTGTTGTTCATCCAGGTTCCTGTGTCAGTTTGCAGTGAGAAATGTTCCCCAGGAACTCGCAAGGTTCTGCAGAAAGGAAAACCTGTCTGCTGCTATGACTGTATCAGATGTGCAGAGGGAGAAATGAGCAACACTACAGGTCTAGTGATACTTAATTGAAGTTTTTGCATTTCAGTAAACTATAAAACAACATTGTCTTACATAAATGCTTTTCTTTAGAAAGTGAAGGGTCCGGAGTTATCTAAAGTTCATTATAAACTCAATTATAACTGAATTATTAATTGAATTATAATTAAATGTGATTTGCTTATTTGACCTAACTTATTGTATTTTACAAATAAAAGCAAGCTTAGATATTTAATGACTAAAACACTAGGAACAAAAGTTGGGTTTGAGGCAAAATAAGACTATAATGTTAATAACATATCATATTACAACTGCTGTAAACCAAAGGTCATTGATGGATAGAAATTAAAAACTTAAATCCAATATTCGCTTTATTATTTTTCAGATTCTGTCATCTGTGTGAAATGTCCTCCTGAATTCTGGTCCAATGAGAGAAGAGATGCCTGTGTAAAGAAGGAGTCAGAGTTTCTCTCATATGAAGAAATTATGGGAGCTCTGCTCACTGCAGCATCTTTATTTGGAACATGCATGACTGCTGTTGTAGCATTGATTTTCTTCAGACACAGGAAAACTCCTATTGTCAGGGCCAACAACTCTGAGCTGAGCTTCCTGCTGCTCTTCTCCTTGACTCTGTGTTTCCTGTGCTCTCTGACCTTTATCGGCCGACCCTCAGAGTGGTCTTGCATGCTGCGACACACAGCATTCGGCATCACCTTCGTCCTCTGTATCTCCTGTGTTCTGGGGAAAACCATGGTGGTGTTAATGGCCTTCAGGGCTTCACTTCCAGGCAGTAATGTGATGAAGTGGTTTGGACCAACACAGCAGAGACTCAGTGTTCTGGTTTTCACTCTCATACAGGTTGTAATATGTATCCTCTGGTTAACAATGTCTCCTCCTTTTCCTTTTAAGAATTTTCAAGTAATCAAAGACAAAATCATCTTAGAATGTGCTCTTGGATCAACTTTAGGCTTCTGGGCTGTACTTGGGTACATCGGTGTTCTGGCCATGTTCTGTTTTATTCTCGCTTTTCTGGCTCGGAAACTGCCTGATAACTTTAATGAGGCCAAATTTATCACCTTCAGCATGTTGATATTCTGTGCAGTGTGGCTCACTTTTATTCCAGCATATGTCAGCTCTCCTGGGAAGTTCAGTGTTGCTGTGGAGATATTTGCTATTCTGGCCTCCAGTTTTGGACTTGTAATTTGTATTTTTATTCCAAAATGTCACATTATCTTACTGAGACCAGAGAAGAATACCAAAAAGAATATGATGGGCAAAGGTGAGCCAAAGACATTATAAAGTCCTACCTATAAAATAGAGTGGTAAAGTGGTATTTTTACACAATAATGTGTTTAACAATAAAATAGATCTGTTTTTATTTATTTGATAGTTGCATACCTGCAATATTGTATGTCATATTATTATACTGAGACCAGAGAAAAATTCAAAAAAGAATCTGATGGGGAAAGGGACACAAAAGACACTGTGAAATCTTTTTTTACAAAGAGTTTACACAGTCAAATAGACACATATTTTAATTTTACTTAATAGTTGCACAACTGCTATACCTTTCCAATATATATATTTCATTTGGTATACACTGTAGCTTCTGTCAGACAGCAAAATATTGGTATGAAATAAAGAGGCTGTCAAGTGAAATGTATGAATGTTACTAATTTCCTTTGTTCCTAATGGTACATTTTTCAATGTATTGACAACATTTCAGACATTAACATTTTATTATACACCAGTTTAGGGGTGGGGCAATACACTGACATCATCAATTATAAAAATACAGTGATTGACAAAATGTCTGTCGACCCATCATAAGAACTAAAAATGGTATAGGTTCAGACAATTTTGGGACAAAGAAAGTACTGTGAGAAAACAATTACTAGTGATGTGTCGTTCGTGAGTGATTCGTTCGATGTGAACGAATCATTTATATGACTTGGGAGTAATGATTACTCTTAGTGAACGATTCGTTCATTTTCCTGCAGTACCTTCTCTCGCCACATGGCAGCAGCTGCATAAGCTCATTCAGCAGGACAGGAAACAGAAACAATTCGTTTACGATTGAATGAGCTGTGCGGCCCTCTTTGGGTCCTCGTTCTTTTGTCATGTGACAGCCAGGCCGCTCCAGCTCTGTGGTGAGCAGCAAGTACTACAGTTCTCTTGTGAGTCGTTCGTTCTTTCGTTCATTTGTCATGTGACAGCTGTAGCTAAGCTACCTGTGGACTGAGAAACAAGGAAATGACTGATGTCTGATATCTGACATTTATTTCTTTGTCACCTGACATCCGACATTCATTATTTATTCATGGAATTATAATTAATTAGTGGTCTTGTTTTCTTGTAGATGTGTTTGGTGTTGTTTTGTACATACTGTAAATTTGTGTTTGCAAATAAATACTTTTGAAAATTAGGTGAGCATGTTGCTCACCTTGTTATACACTGCCACAAAATAATAAAATACCATAATACATCATTTATTCATTAAATCATAATTAATCAGTGGTCTTTAGTTCTTTAACTTAGTTAAACTTCTGAACTTTCATAGGTCTTGTACTTCATCCATACGATGTTTTTGCTCATGTTCAAAACTTTCTGCACATATCTTTGTTTTCTGAAATGTCGAGAGAAAAAGTAATAATTTAATGTTAATTATTCATTATAACTTATTATTATAAGTCTAATACTGTCTAATACTAATCAGTGCAATACCCTGCACTGCTGCTGGGGAATTACCTTCAGTCAGTCTCTGACATAACCGTTTAACATCGGATGAGAAAAGGAGGTGGAAACGCATCCTCACTAAATGTAAACTTCAGAGCCTCTGATCAAGTGGAGCTCACACAGGCCAATTTTGCATCATGGTTTAAAGTCAGCTTTTCACCTTGTCACAATAATGTCGCACAGAGTGCGCTACTAGACTTGACGTGGTCCTGCGCCACAAATTGAGTGCTACTGTCTGTCTGTCCAAGGTTCCATAGTGGGCTGTGACCCATCCCCCACCATTTACATTAGGTGCAAGTTTAACTCAGAACACAAACAACAGAGGTGTGAGCAGCTCAGAAAAATGAGTGGAAGGAAAAGGAGTTACAATTGGAACCACTTTAGTGAATTTTCAGCCACTAGAGCCAAATGCAATATTTGCCAAAGAGTTTTATCAACCCATGGAGGAAGCACTTCACATTTGAGAAGACACATTAAAGCAGGACATCTAACTTTGCAGTTAGCACAAGTCACTGCAGCAGCTGAAAATATCTCCACCAGAAGTACCTCACCTGGACCTCAAATCACTGTTGCTGCAACACTGGCTACAGCTTTTGCAACATCCAGGAGACCAGAAGAACCCATCCCAACCACCAGCGCCACCCAAGCAGCAGTCAGGCCAGGGAGGCCACAACAAACACTGATGGACACTTATGTGACAAGGCAAATGGATCCGCTCAGGAATAGCAAACTGGATGAAGCTGGTTAAAATGGTCGCTTCTGACTTTCAACCATTTTAAATTGGAAATAGGAAAAAGGCTTCAAAGAATATTCAAAAACCCTGGACCCTTCATACACATGCCTAGAAGGAAAACACTCTACTACCTAATATAATGTTGTATGGAAAGAAGATGTATGGAAAGCTAAGAGCTGAGTTATTTGAAAAAAAGAGTGCTCTTGCTGTATGCCTCACAACAGACTGCTGGACATCTGTGACAACCACAAGCTACATGTCTGTAACCGGCCACTATTTACAGGATTTTGTAATGACCTCCCATCTCCTGGACTGTTTTGTCTTGACAGACAGACACAATTCTGCTCACTTGGCAAGTGAGGTAAAGAGAGTTGCAACTGAATGGAATGTCAGTGACAAAGTTGTAGCTTGTGTCACAGACAATGCCAGATACATTGTGGCAGCCCTGAGAGAACACCTGCACTGGGACCACATACCATGCTTTGCTCATGTTCAGGGCGAATTCAAAAAATAAAAGCTGTGGTGGAATACTTCCACAGAAGCACAGGTGCTTCAGACAAGCTGTCTGGCATCAGATGAGCCAGGAGCAAGTGTGTTTGAAGCAGGATGTGGCTACAAGGTGGAATTCAACATACTACATGTTGAAAAGGTCCACTGAAGTTGAGGATTCAGTCATCTCCACCCTGGCACTTCTCAACCCATCTCTATCCACACTGTCCACAGAGGAATGGGGAATTGTCCAAAAAACAGTGGAGATTATCAAACCTTTTGAGGAGGTCACTGTTAAAGTGAGCGCTGAGAGGTATGTGATTAAATTGATTCGTGTTTATATTAAACTAGAATCCCTTTATTGAACAAATCTCTGTACACATGAAATGAATATGGATTCTATCTAACTTTGCTCTAAATGTACATGCATATAATAAGCCCAAACTTCATATTTGAAACAAAAATTCCAGTTAGTGATGGATTTTTAACTGTATCCTTACTGTTAACAAAGAAGCAAGACATTGATTTGTAATAGTTCACTGTTATAACTGCTTTTGAGAACATTTGAATAATGGAACTCTGTCTCTAGGTTTTGACTGCCTCCAAAGTCATCCTAATGGCAAGGGGTCTTCAGAGGATTGTTGCCCGCCATCAAAGAAACCTGTCAATCCATGAACCTGTTCAAAAACTGATGGACAGCCTTATGGCTGAGATGCAGAGGTTCAACAAGGTGGAGCAGATTGAGAAGCTTGCATATGCTACTTGTTTGGATCCAAGGTTCAAAAGCCTTTGTGAACAAAAAGGCAGCATCACACTATTCGCAGCGAGGAGGAGCAGGGTCAGGATCCTGCTGCGGCTACCAGGCCAGGGGCCGTGTTTTGGGATGACTTTGATGAGAGGGTAGCAAACACCAGGGCTTCCACTTCATCAGATTCTGCCACATCAAGCACCTCAACTGTTGCCAGGATGGAGGTGCGGGCCTACCTGGCAGAGCTACACCTATCCCGCACAACAGATCCTCTGGCATGGTGGAGGATATGCTCACCTGTATTTAAAACTCTGTGTGAGGTGATGAAGACAAGACTGTGCATTGTGGTCACATCTGTGCCCTCTGAGATAATTTATCAAAGACTGGGTTGATCACCATGGACCGAAGGAACAGGCTGAGACCCTCTAAGGTTCCTGAATGCCAATTTGCCTTAGAATAGGCACATAATATACTTTTAATATTACTTTTAATTGTGCAATATTGTTGTTGTTGGTTTAAATTGATTTAACTTTATTCATATTTAACTTTTGCGTTTTAATTTTGTTTATGTCCCTTAGATGTGTATAGTGTTGTCTATAATATTGTGTATGTATATAATATTAATGTGTGTTCATAAATACTTTTGAAAAATCTATCAACATATTGTGTTATACTCTGCCATAAAATATAATAATGTTAATAACAACACCAACTATTATTAGTATCATTATTATTTTCATTAATATGTCATATGTTTTGGACACAATAAATGCACCATGTAAACATTTTAGGGAACTTATTTTTACTTTTTGCTTTTAATGTCTAACTAATTGCCAAAAATTGTTTTACTTTAACTTGTCCTCTACCAGCCGTCAGGTGAAAGGCAGTTGGTGTGGCACGGTTTCGTTCATTGTTCTCGTTGATCGATCACAGTGTGACCAGCAGTAGACTCGTTCTCAGATTGGTCTCTCGTTCATATGTCACCGAGTCACTGTCACGCTGTTAAACAACAATCGCAGGGAGGATGCTGGACACAAGTCACTTTATTGTGGTGTGTATTTGTTTTCCTAGGTTTTCACATGGTTTGAATTGCTTTTGGCATTTTGTGTATTATAATTTGTCAGCTGAAGCAAACACTGTTGTCTTCAGTATATAGTGTTTGAGGAGAACCGCGACCCTTTTTACAACGCCCACAAGAGGGCTACAGTGCCACCTGCTGTAAAATGAACGAAATAACTCAAAATGATTCATTCAATTTACTGTTCGAGAGTTAAAGATCCGAGTCAGTTAAAATAACAGAATTTCACATCTCTACCAATTACGTCGGCTTGTCACCCAATTATGAGTGGCCACCCGTTGCAGCAGCTCTTGATTACATACCTTTTTACTTTAGTTTCTTTTTTCGGCACTTTGTGTATTTTTTTTTTTTTTTTTTTGAGTGTATGAAAGTGTGAATATGAGAACTACACTATGGACATCAAACTCACTGCATTTGCTCTGTTCTTTATCATTTTTGACTGGGAATTCTGCATCCGGCCATGAATTGTTTACACCATGGATCAGCTGCTAGCATTCCGCGACACGGCGATGCTACACCGGGAAAGACGTTTCTTGCGAGCCATGCCTCACCATAGACAATAAAACACTCGACTTAATTTATGTCAACTCCAAGGAGGCTTACAATTCAGCACCCCTCCCCCTCTTGGGTAGATTGGATCACAACCTGGTTCGTCTCCTGCCTGTGTACAAACCCATTAATTGCAGGCAACCAGCTGTCTCCCACATAGTGAGTTCCATGTTCTGTTGAGACTGAAGAGGGTCTGCACGACTGTTTTGAAACAACTGTGTCGAATTGTGCAATCCAGATGGGGAGGATACTGACTCTTTAACAGTCTATTTTTTGTACTATATCAACTTCTGTGTGGAGAACACTGTACTCACCAAGACTATACAATGTTTTTCCAGCAACAAGCCATGGATTAACCCAGATATAAAGGCTCTACTAAAGGAGAAGAAGAGAGCTTTTAAATCAGGCAACAAGAAGAAGAATTGAGAACTGTGCAGAAAGACCAGAGAAGGAAAGACTTGCTACAGAATGAAGATGGAGGACCAGCTGCAGCACAATAATCAGAATCAGAATCGACTTTATTCGCCAAGTTTGTACAAGACAAGCAAGGAAAAGAATTCGGTCTATCTCTGTCTGCTGGTACTCTCTATTAATTAACAATTATTTACATGAATTATTAGCTACATTAAAACTGAAGATATAATGTTGGCAGAGTCTGGAGGGCGATCAAAACCATGGAAGGTACCATAGCTTTGGAAGACATCCTGTGTAGTAGCGGTTCCAAAGACATCTCCCCCAAATGACTTCAAGGACTACAGACTGGTGGCACTGTCCTCACATCTGATCAAAATGATGGACTCTTTCACCATCCTCTGGTGAAAGAGTCAATTGACCCACTTCAGTTTGCCTACCAGCCAGGCATCGGAATTGAAGAGGCTGTCATCTTCCTCTTGAATAAAGCTCTGTCACACCTGGATAAGGCTGAGAGTTGTGTGAAAATCATGTTTTTCAACTTCTCAAGTGCTTTCATTACCATCCAACCTCCACTCCTGAGGAATAAGTTGGTACACATGAGGGTGGACCAACATCTCTCTGCCTGGATATTGGACTACCTCTCTGACTACAACTGATTACAGTTGTGTGAGGGCTCGAGTGTGAGAGCCTGACATAGTTGTCTGCAACACGGGGGCCGCAGGGAACGGTTCTGGCTTGGTTTATGTTCATGCGGACCCAGCAGGGAACAGTTCTGGCACAGTTTCTGTTCACTGTTTAACTGTTTACACTACAGACTTCATGTTCAGCTCAGCATCCTTTCACCTCTGATGCTTCTGCCATTGTCGGCCTGATCACGGATGACAATGACAGAGAATACACAGAACTCATCAAGATCTAACTTGATCTAACATCGAGTTGTCTTTCTCCCTCTCTGTCCCCCTCTCTCTGTCCCTGTCTTCAGGTGTCCCCGGATTTGGCGCTGTGTGTCCTCCAGTGCACAGCTACTGGTCCTACTAACCTGCCCAATGTTTTGTTGTTGCTTTTGTTGCTCTGTTCTTTTCTCTCTCCACTTTCCACTCAGCCCAACCGGTCAAGGCAGATGGCCGTCCACCATGAGCCTGGTTCTGCTGGAGGTTTCTTCCATAAAAGGGAGTTTTTCCTCTCCACTGTTGCCTATGGCTTGCTCAAGGTCGATTTGTTGGGTTTTCTCTAAATGTTTGCATAGTCTTGACTTTATTATGTAAAGTGCCCTGCGATGACCTTGTTGTAAATTGGCGCTATATAAATAAAGTTGAATTGAATTGAATTGAAAATCTGGTGTCAGCGGTGCTATCTCCAGATCAACATGAGGAAAACCAAAGAGCTGGTGGTGGACTTCCGCAGGTGCTCACACTCCACTCTGGATAAAAGCGTCCGCCAAAAAGTAAATGCCCTCTCCACTGTTGAACATCAAGGGAACAGACATTAAGAGAGTGGACTTTTACAAAAAACCTGGGTGTTCACCTGAACAATATGTAGCGAACTCGTATATTTGGGTGATTTGATATTAATATGAAACATTAATTTCCTCGAATTTAGGGCACCAGGTTCAATTTTGAGCAGAACCACGCTATAATTATTATATTATATGAACCGTTGATGGTCCAAAGTAACAATAGAATGAAGTAACAACAATTTAACCCAAAGATCAGTCTCTTGTTATGAGTTCTTTTCGTTTCAGTGACTTCTGTCTGCTTAACTGAAGAAAGACAAACACAGAACCAGTTCCTTTAATTATTTATTAACCTACAACTACTGAGAATATTGAAATATGGGTACGTATATGGATATATGGAATAAATGGAATCAACGAATAGACAACAAAACATGAAACAACCAATTCTAAGTAAACAGATAAATTGTGCAGGTATGCGTGTGATGAATTTGGGCTAGAGGAAAGGATTCGAGTCACTATTTACCTCTAGTAACGTAAATTATATTTTAGAAACTCTACAAAGAAACTTCATAAAGGCTCCAATGGTTTATTGGCTTTACGGACACCAGAATTTTCATAGAATATGAAAGAGATATTTGTACTTGGCCTGGGAGCCGCTGGAGGTTGTTCTGCCAGGTTAGCTGTCAATCGGTACCGGTTCTTTTGTAGAGCAGGACGGACCGTCTCGGGTCTGTTAACAGGTGAGCTATCAGATCGAGTATCCGCTGTGGCTGCAAAGATTTCTCCGGCCCACAGGAGCGTTCACCTGGTCAGATGGCAGGCTCCAGTAACGTGGTCTGGTTCTGCTGGTGGCTGAGCCGACTGGTTGTCCGGTCCGGAATGGAGCCGAAATGTTGAATCGAAATAATTCAACAAAACTGGTTGATAAAATTATGGCTATTCAATAAAAATCTCGGGCTCGGTCTGGATTAACTTTGACGGATTTTCTAGTTACAAACAAAAATGGAAGTTTGGTTTGGAGTTCCAATCGTCACAATAACTAATACAAAAATAGGCAGCAAAGACGTGCGCACTTTAAAAATAGTTTAAAAAGTTACAAACGAGAGAATTGACGACAAAAATAATTTTAACAACTTCAGCTAAGCTTTCTTCACGGAGGCACATTTCTTCTTGAGGATGGAGCTCGAAGTGGAACTCTTCAGGAACTCCTCTCCTTGGAACTTCTTGGAATTTCTTACAAAGGAATTTTAACTTTATTTTATATTGTTGGGGCGTCGCCCAGACTATGAGGCGTTGCTGCTAAATTTAAATTTACCGCGGAGGGGAGCGCTAGTCCCTCCTCCTAGATCAAATGAAATCTTTGTTCGGTATAATCACACGAAGTCAAATATAGATTTCTCTTTTCATCAAGCCCAAAATCTCATACTCTAAAATAAAGCAACTTCTTACAATTGTTATACTGTGGAGGTTATAGGTTTGTACAGGTTTGTAATATTCAATGTCGCATTTCAACATACATGTGAGAGTCCTGATTTAGACAAATAGATGGAATCCAATGATTATTACATGGAAAGTTAGCTTTGTCTAATACCTATTAATACACAGTCAGAAAACACAACAACAATTAGAAATTCATTCACGCATGATCTGGACATCGCAGCGGATTAATATAACAGGATAATGCTTACAGTTACATAACTAAGGTGTGCATGAATATGTAAAATGTATGTGTAATATACGGAATTAACAGAAGAATATGACATTGCGTTTTAACTTTCAGACAACAAATTAATGCAGTTTTGTTTCTTTCTATAGACGAATATCTTCGGGATGCATTTATAATTTCCACCCAAGGGTGGCAATGTTGTGCCGTGTTACTCTTTCACGTCATTCTGAATTAAAACGTTTATTTTATAACTCCGTCATTTCTCGTCGTAGAAAGGACGGTATCATGTCAGATTGTTCCAAATTTGCTTCTGAACACATTGGTGTGAGTTTTATGAAGCTTGATAGCTGATTTGTCCCTTTTTTGGGGTTTGAGTTTAAACAAAGTCTTTCTTTCTAAGGGGTCTCACACCACCAAGTTTTATGGTTGTTTTGCAAATTCCTTTCCAGAGAGCTGGTACCATCTCGATAAGAATGTCATTTGCAAGTGAGTTAGGAGACAGTCTAGGGTCTGGTAGATGAAAAGACTCATGGCAAAATTTATGCTAATGGCATGAGTGTCAATTTGGGGCTTTAAGCCAGATGTGGTTTGTTTGTTTTACTCAGTTCTTTTTGGTGTTATCTGGTCCTGGGGAGGATAGAGCTGGATTGTTTTATAAAGAAAGTTTATTGCCGGGTCAGTCTACCTCCCCCTTGCTTTCCACGTGGGGGTTGGATTCCAAACTCCTGTTGTCCCAGGTTTAGGTTTGATAACACAGAAATGGATGCTAGAAATAAATTGGACTGGTCTCACAACACAGATGCACTCTACAGAAAAGGACAGAGCAGACTCTTTCTGCTGAGTAGACTAAGGTCTTTTGGAGTGCAGGGTGCACCAGTGAGAGACAGCCTGTTACATCCTAAATGTCTGAAGGAGCAATAATGAAGGTCTTTTCTCCCCGCTGGTATAGTTCTGCTGGAAAACTTGAAAATGGACGCCTAGAAATGCCTGATTTTAGCATGAGTAGTGCTATGTTATTGGAAATTTGTTCATAGAGTTGCTCTTAAGTTAACTTGGTGCTACAACATTAATTGACTTTCATTTCCCATATCAGATCTGAGGATATATGTCTTGGACACTTGAGTGAAGAGAGGTCTAGAGATGTCAACTGATCACAAGCTGATAGAGGGTTTGACAGATGGAAGGGGAGTCTGCAGGACAAACTTGATAAATCCAAACATGTAGTGTGGGTTTGATGGGAACACCTGGTTGAGGCCCATGTCTGTTACAGCTTCAATTCACACTTCTGGAAGAATTTCTAGTGCATCTCCAGAGAGACTGGGTAAGGAATCCTCTTCCATTGTGAAAGCAACTACTTTGGTTGTAGCTTTGTGGTTGTTGGTGCCTGTTGTGGTGGGAACATTAGGATCCACTGGTGGACATCAATGGTGAAGGATGCCTGGTGGGTATGATATGCCCAAAAAGTTCCTGTAGATACAGAGTTCTGTCAGGCCAGCAGAGCTATCTAGCACTCTCTGCGGTTATTGAAAAGCTCCTTCCTGGTCAAAGAACAATGGAACAAATTTTTTCAATGCAAAACTAGTGAGGTCATGGGAATCTGACCATTTAATCTAACTGTGTTTGTAGACTTGAAGAAGGCTTTAGACCATGTCCTTTAGACCAGGAGTATGAGACGTAGGACCCATTATTATGGGCCATGTACACTTCATATAACCAAGGTAAGAGTTTTTTACATTAAGTCAAGATTTTTCCCAATTGGTGTTGGCCTTCACCTTAATGTGTTGCTTTGCTAAAATCATGTAGATGTTGCTCTCTGCATCATTTTCCAATTGTGCTGGGAACCAACTAATTTAAGGGGGCTGCTGCGTCTGTAGACTTGGGTCCCTTAGCTGAATACGCCAAATCAGAAATTTTTAACCTTGGGTTTAAAATGGACACCGACCTAAAGCTTGACAGCCAGATTCTGTCTGTTGTAAAGTCTAGTTTTTTCCACCTGAGGCCACTGGCCAAAGTTAAGCCAGTTCTTATTAAGCAGCACTTTGAGACAGTAATCCATGCCTTTGTTACCACCCAGCTGAATTACTGTAATGCAACTTATTTTGGCATCAGTCAGTTGTCAATCTCTCAACTGCAGCTTATCCAAAATGCTGCTGCACGTCTTTTAACTGGCACTAGAAAACATGAGCACATTACACCTATTTTATCCTCACTTCACTGGCTGCCTGTGCATTTTAGGATCCATTTTAAACTTCTTGTATTTGTTTTTAAATGTTTAAATGGTGCTGCCCAATGTATCTCTCCAAACTTCTGCATTTATATACTCCTCCTCGGTCACTCAGTTCAGCCGACCTGCTGCTCCTGAGTGTACCAAAAACTAAATGGAAGCTCAGAGGGGACAGAGCTTTTGCAGTGGCAGCTCCAAAATTGTGGAACGAGCTGCCCTTATGCATCAGACAGGCCTCTTCCTTGCCTGTTTTTAAATCATTTCTTAAGACCCATTTGTTCTCACTGGCTTTTGATGCAGTTTTAGTTGTTGACATTATTTTGTGTGTGTTATTTATTTATTATTAAATTGTTGTTTTTTATTTACTTCTCATTATCTTGTTTTATTTGAATATTTTATGTCTTAACTTGTACAGCACTTTGTTCAACCTTGTTGTTTTAAAAGGGCTTAACAAATAAAGTTACAGTTACAGTTACATTAGCATTTGTAATTGGAACGCTACACCAATTATTTAAGTAAAGTTATTAATTAATCATTCACAATTTAGTTTTTGATATTGTCTGCATTTTAATTGTTTTTGGTCTCAGTTTTTGCATTTATATCTTCCAAGAGTAAAGAACTCCACATTATTGGAATGTGATACTATTATACAATCTAGCAGATTGTATAAGAGTTCAGTGTGACTGTAGTACATTCCTTAGTTTGTTGAGTTTATGTTATATAAAATTTGTATTAATCATTGAAGAAGGGTGTATCTAACCAGTTTTTATTAACAACTACTTCACCTAAAGTAATGATTTCATTGCTATGGCTAACTGAATAGTTGGTCGTATTCGTATTCATCAGCAGACACAGCTATGGGTCTATATACATTTTATATATTATATCATATTATGTTTTAAAACATTTAGGATCTACAAGAGGTACAAAAAACTCAGAGACCAAGTTTGATAAAATATACAGTTGGGTGTAAAAAGTTTGCATCTCATTATTTTGAAACAGCAGAATTTGTAATAAATTTTTTTATCAATTTTTTTTTTTTTTTTTTTTTCATGAAGATGTAAACTTTTGCACTGGTATCATTTTCATTATTTTACTCTAGCTTTCTTATGCACTCCTACAACTTTTTTGTTACTTCTGGTAATGTAAGAATATTTGTACCGGTTCAAAATAAAAATGCTTATTCAGTACTGAAGTCTTAATAAATAAAAATACAAATTCCCCAGTACAGAAGTTCTCCTTTTCTTCTGGCAAATTTGTAGCGAGATCTGACTATCATTTAACGATTCAGAAGCAGAAAACATGGAAAACTGTAAGGATTTAAGTAACTTGGACAAGTGCAAACGTGGCACTCAGTGGCTTGAAAACTGGGTTAGAGCAACTCCAAAAGATCCTCCAAAATGTCCTACAAAAATTGTAGGATATTCTCAGCCTGCAGTGGTCAGCACCTACCAAAGGTGGTCCATGGAAGAAAAAACAGAAAACAAGTGGCTGTCCAAAGCTCACTAAAGCTTATGGGGAGCAAAGGTTGATCCATGTAGCTGAAATTGTTAAAAAGGTTAATGCTGGTTCAGATAGAAACATATCAGAAGACACACTGTATTCAAATTTGTTGAGTATGGGAGTTCGTAGCTGATGACTGATCAGGGTGCCCATGTTAAATCATGCCCACACACCTTTGAGAAAACGGTATTGCCTGTTTCCGTGATTAGATTGGGTGTGATGATCACACCCAAAGCTGGATGCAGCCACTTAAAGGCAAAGCAAATCTATTTTGAAAAATGAAAACTCATTTTAAATGCTACTAATGAGTTGAGAGCAACTTTCAGCAGCTAAGTTAGATATTTCTACTAAGAGTTGAAAAAACCAAAACACAACCATGAGGAGAGTAAATTTTGTATTTGCATATATAAAAACAACCTTTACTTTAAATCAATGTTAGGTATTTCTATGTGTATTGTTTGAAGGTGTACCTAAACTAAGCATGTTGTGCTGGCCAGGGTTGTTTCCCGCCAGCAGGTGGTGTTATGTTTCACAACATAAGTTCGATACTCCTGTGTTGCCGTAGTTGTTGGGAGGGGCTTATATTGTAAACAGGTAGTAGAATGCACATGTTCGGCACGATCTAGTTTAGAGTTGCCGTGGCTCAATCCGGCTCCATCCTATGTTGTTGCTCGAGGAAAGCATTGCCTGTAAGTATTTTTAGTTATTAGAATGTCTTAAGAAGAGTTATTAGTAATTAGAAATATTTTATTTCTTTCAGTTTTACTCCATGTACTTGTGAAGGATAACGTCTGAATAAAGGGACAACACCTGTCACTTGTTGTGGAGTTATCTGTCTGCATAACTGCACCCAGGTGTAACAGTGAGGGCAGAACAGTAAAAAGGCACATTTCGCCAAAAGCAACACTTCAAAAGGAGACACAAACGTCAGCTTCAGGATGTCTCAGGCACAAGATGGTGGACCAATGTCCATCCATTCCCACATTTCGAAATCTTCGAAGAGTTCGAGGAAATCATCAGCGAGCATAGCTGCAGTCAACGCACGTGCTAAGGCTGAAGCAGCACGAACTAGAGCAGCCTTCGCACACAAGGAACTTGAAATGAGGGTGAAGCAAGCAGAGCTCAAGGTGGAAGAAACACGCCTTGAAGCCACCTTAGATGCACTCCATCAGCAACGAGAAGCAGAGGCAGCGCTTGCTGAAGCTAATGTATATGAAACAGCTGCAAGTGAATTAGAAGAAGCACCCTTAAGCGACAGCTTTTTTCAGTCATTTCGCGGAACGTATTAATGAGTATGTTAGAGACCAGTTTTTCAGAAACGAAGAATTAATTTCACACAAAGATGTGAAACCGCCTGAGATACCAATGTTCAACACGTTACATCATTCCCAGAAGCAAGATAACCTTCCTGGCCCCAAAACCGAGCCACAGCCTCACAATGCCAACCATAGAGTCTCCCACCCAAATGAGTGCTTTACTACATACAAACCATCACGTATTCTCCCAGTCCTCAATACCTCTCACAAGAAAACGCCAATATGTCTGACCTCTTTTTAGCGAGACGTGAGCTGCTCACTGGAGGACTAACAAGATTCACGGATAATGCAGGTGACTATTGGGCATGGAAAGCTTCCTTTGAAAATGCTATTCAAGGTCTGTACCTAACGGCTAGCGAAGAGCTCGACTTGTTGACCAAGTGGTTGGGCGAAGAATCATCGCAACATGTGAAACGTCTTCGTGCAGTGCACATCAACAACCCTGCCTTAGGACTGAACACAGTATGGCAGAGGTTACAGGAGTGTTACGGCTCTCCCGAAGCCCTAGAGAAGGCTTTGTTTGATAAATTAGACCGTTTTCCAAGAATCACAAATAAAGATCCTCAGCTACTACGTGAACTTGGGGATCTCCTAATAGAAATTGACTCTGCCAAGGGTGAAGGCTGCATACCTGGTTTGCTTTATCTGGATACTGCACATGGGATCCACCCAATAGTCGACAAGCTACCATTCGGCCTGCAGGAAAAATGGATGACATATGGTACAAGGTACAAAAGAGAAAACTTGGTTTCATTTCCTCCGTTCTCTGTGTTTGCTACATTTGTTAAAGAAGAGGCAAGTATGAGGAATGACCCCAGTTTCAGAGGCTTACCACCACCTTCCATTACAACGTTCAAGGTTGGCAGGTATTCGGGAAGAGACAAAAGGACGGCAGGGCCTGTCTCAGTCAACAGAACGGAAGTGGTTGACTCGGAATGTAAGCTCCCCTCTGGCAAAAGAGTTGAAGACCCGAACAAACAGTGTCCAATACATAAAAAAACCCCTCGGAAGATGCAGGGCATTCAGAGAGAAGTCTCTCGAAGAACATAAGGTGTTTCTGAAGCAAAATCAGATCTGCTTTAGATGCTGCACTTCCTCTAGCCATCAGGCTAAGAACTGCAAGGTGGAGATCTCCTGCACAGAATGCGGTAGTAATTCACACATCACTGCTCTCCATGCAGGCCCAGCGCCATGGACCCTAAGGTTCCCTATGGAAACCATCAACCTGCACGGCGGGGAGCAAGAGCTGGCACCACCCACCGCCACCTCCACTTGTACACAGGTGTGCGGAACCGAGACTACTGCACGCTCGTGTTCTAAAATCTGCTTGGTCGACGTCTATCCCAAAGGTCGGCCAGAAAAGAGACTCAGACTGTACGCCATATTGGACGACCAAAGCATCAAGTCTCTAGCCAGGTCCTCCTTCTTTGAAGCCTTCTGAATCTTGGATGACTATTCACCGTACACTCTTAAAACTTGTGCAGGAGTATCTGAGGCTACAGGGAGAAGAGCAAGTAATTTCATTGTTGAGTCAGCTGATGGGACATCTAGCCTGCCCTTACCCACACTCATTGAATGTGACATGTTTCTCGACAGCCGTGATGAAATCCCAACTCCTGAAGCAGCTTCCCATCATGGTCACCTTAGAGACATTGCTGCAGAGATTCCAGCACTCGACCCTCATGCAGAGATTCAATTGCTGCTTGGCAGAGACTTATTAGAGCTCACAAGGCTCTTGATCAGCGAGATGGACCTGCAAATGCACCCTTCGCCCAGAAGCTACCTTTGGGCTGGGTTATTGTTGGAGACGTTTGCCTTAATAGGACTCACAGACCTAGAAATGTGAGCGTTCTCAAGTCGAACATCCTAGTAAACGGACAGCCAAGCTACTTCCTTCCATGCCCAAACTGTGTCCAAGTAAAGGAGAATCTAAGCCACAGCTCTCTCGGCTATGCAAGTGATTCCACCTATGGACAAGGGAACAGGCTTTCGAAGATTGCTAATGCAGGAGAGGAAGTATTGCAGTGTACAAGTGTGGACGAAAGGCCGTCGTACTCAATAGAGGAACAAACCTTCCTACAGCTAATGGAAAAGGAAGTCTACCAGGACAATTCCAACAGCTGGGTGGCTCCTTTGCCTTTCCGCTCTCCAAGACAACGGCTCCCAAACAACAAACAGCAAGCCATCCAGCGCCTTGGCTCAGTTCGTCGTTTGCTGAGGAAGCGACCCGGAATGAGGAAACATTTTGTAGATTTCATGCAGAACATATTCGACAATGGACATGCTGAGCTAGCGCCACCACCCGAGGAGCAAGAGGAATGCTGGTACCTCCCCTTCTTTGGAGTTTATCACCCACACAAACCTGACGAAATAAGGGTGGTCTTTGACTCCAGCGCACGCCACCAAAGAGTGTCTTTGAACGATGTCCTTCTAACAGGCCCCAATCTCAACAACAGCCTGTTAAATGTTCTCCTGCGGTTTCGCCTGGATAGGGTGGCGGTCACTGGTGACATTAAACAAATGTTTCATTGCTTCCTGGTACGAGAAGATCACCGCAACTTCTTGCGCTTCCTTTGGCACCGGAACAATGACATGGAGGGACCAATAGTAGAGTATCGCATGAGAGTACACGTCTTTGGAAATAGTCCCTCACCCGCTGTCGCAATCTATGGGCTCAGGAGAGCATCCCATGGTCAGGGTGGTGACAACGGCACTAGGTGTTTTGTGGAACGTCATTTCTACGTTGACGATGGTCTTATCTCTTTCCCATCTGATGAAGAAGCCATCCACGTTCTCAAAGCAGCTCAAGAAACACTAGCTGCCTCCAACTTGACGTTACACAAGATTGCTTCTAACAGCATCAATGTGATGAGAGCATTCCCAAAAGAAGATCTCGCAAAAGGCTTAAAGGACCTCGACCTTGGAGTAGACTTTCCACCCATGCAGCGTAGCCTTGGAATTCTCTGGGACATTAAAAGAGATGTTTTCACCTTTCAAGTGTCAGCCACAGAGAAACCTTACACTCGCAGGGGGGTGTTATCAACCGTGAACAGCCTATATGACCCACTCGGGTTCGCAGCTCCAGTAGTCATTCGTGGCAGAGCCCTCCTTAGGGAGCTGACCAAGGAGAACCCTGATTGGGATGACCCTCTCCCAGAGGAGAAGTTAAAAGAATGGTGTGAGTGGAAAAACTCTCTGGAAGAGCTGGAACACGTCAGCATCCCACGCGTGTACACGTGCACGTCTCTCAGCAGTGCCATAAGCAGAGAACTCTGTGTTTTTTCAGATGCCTCGACACAGGCAATCGCAGCAGTGGCATACATTAAAGTGAAAGACAAAGAGGGCAAGAGTGACCTAGAATTTGTATTTGGCAAGGCCAAGCTAACTCCACGGCCCGAGGTGACCATTCCAAGACTAGAACTCTGTGCAGCAGTTCTAGCTGTAGAGATCGCAGAGCTACTGTTAGAAGGCATGGGTACCCAGTTCCATTCTGTAAGGTTCTTTACAGACAGTAAAGTTGTCCTCGGTTACATACGCAATGAATCCAGGAGGTTCTATGTCTATGTACGCAATCGTGTGCAGAGGATCCGGAAATCAACCTCTCCCGAACAATGGCACTATGTCTCAACAAATGCAAACCCAGCTGATCTTGCTTCAAGGTCGATACCACCCTGCAGCTTGATGTCCAGCGTGTGGCTCAAGGGACCGGACTTCCTGTTGAAACCAGCTAAAATGGAGGATGAGAATGAGAGAGCATTTGAGCTGATCGATCCAGAGTCTGACCCAGAAATTCGGCCAACTGTGACATCTTGTGTCATGAATGCAGCAGAGCCTCCCTTGGACCCAAAGCGGTTTGAGCCATGTTCATCCTGGCGGTCACTTGAGAGAACAATTGCCAGACTGATCCATGTAGTCAAGTCTTTCAAGGATGGGAGTTCAAAAGACGGATGTAAAGGTTGGCACATTTGCAAAGAGCTAAGTCCAGAAGACCTGGTAAAGGCTAAACATGTCATCATACGCAGTGTGCAACACAAAGTCTTCCGTGAGGTCTTTGCTTGCCTTTACTCTCAGAAGGAGCTCTCCGAGAAGAGTTCTCTTCGAAAGTTGTCTCCTTACTTGGACAAGACGGGTTGCCTCAGGGTTGGAGGTCGTTTGTCACAAGCTGATCTTGAAAGTGATGAAAGAAACCCTTTCATTATCCTCGCCACCAACATGTAACAACTCTGTTGATACGACATTACCACCAGTAAGTCCAGCACCAAGGACGCCACTTCACAGAAGGTGCAGTGAGATCAGCCGGTCTTTGGATCATCGGTGGGAAGCGGTGCATCAGCTCAGTCATCCATAATTGTGTGATATGTCGGAAGCTCAGGTGGAGGACAGAGACACAGGAGATGGGTGACCTACCCATGGATCGTTTAAGCACCGACCCCCCCTTCTCCTATGTGGGACTTGATGTATTTGGTCCTTGGACTGTTACCTCTCGACGGACACGGGGTGGCTATGCCAACAGTAAGCGATGGGCTGTCATCTTCAGCTGTATGAGCACCAGAGCTATACACATTGAAATGGTGGAGTCCATGGATGCTTCCAGTTTCATTAATGCGTTGAGGCGATTCCTCTCCATTCGTGGCCCAGTGAAACAGTTCAGGTCTGATTGCGGGTCCCAATTTTGTGGGCGCGTGTAAAGACCTTGGTATCACCTCCAGACACTGCAATGACACAAGAATTCTGGATTTCTTAAGCGACAATGGATGTACCTGGGTTTTAATCCACCTCATGCTTCTCACATGGGTGGCAGCTGGGAGCGCCTTATTGGAGTGACAAGACATATTTTTGACTCAATGTTTATGAGCATTTCACCCAGAAAACTTACCCAGGAAGTACTGACAACTTTCATGGCAGAGGTAACTGCTATCGTGAACTCATGACCTCTCATCCCATTATCCACCGACCCCAGTTTTCCTCTCATCTTGACACCAGCCACTTTGCTTACCCAGAAGGTAGCAGTTCCAGCCATGCCCATTGGGGAGTTCAATGAAAGTGACCTCCACAAACGGCAGTGGAGGCAGGTGCAATATCTCTCTGAGGTCTTCTGGCATCGCTGGAAGAACCAGTACCTCTCCACACTACAGAGTCGGAGAAAATGGCATTCCAAGAGGCCTAACTTGGGAGAAGGAGATCTCGTGCTGATGAAGGACAGCCAGGTCAAACGGAACCAGTGGCCTATGGGAGTGGTGGTCAAAACATTCCCTGGACATGATGGCAAAGTTAGGAAAGTGGAAATAAAGACTGCCTCTGAAGGGACACACAAAACCTATTTGAGACCCATAACAGAGACTGTTCTCTTGTTATCCAATGCTAAAGTTTGACTGGATAAAGGAATTGTAGATTTGACGTCCTATTGACGTCAGACGGGGAGTGTGCTGGCCAGGGTTGTTTCCCGCCAGCAGGTGGTGTTATGTTTCACAACATAAGTTCGATACTCCTGTGTTGCCGTAGTTTTTGGGAGGGGCTTATATTGTAAACAGGTAGTAGAATGCACATGTTCGGCACGATCTAGTTTAGAGTTGCCACGGCTCAATCCGGCTCCATCCTATGTTGTTGCTCGAGGAAAGCATTGCCTGTAAGTATTTTTAGTTATTAGAATGTCTTAAGAAGAGTTATTAGTAATTAATAGTGAAAGGAAATATTTTATTTCTTTCAGTTTTACTCCATGTACTTGTGAAGGATAACGTCTGAATAAAGGGACAACACCTGTCACTTGTTGTGGAGTTATCTGTCTGCATAACTGCACCCAGGTGTAACAGTGAGGGCAGAACACATGTAATTTTGTTTGCTAACACATCAATCAACTTCAAAGACAATTATGCAATGTTTAAAGTGTTACTATACATTTAATTAATTATTTCAATTTTGTGGTAATAACAAAAAAAAATTAAAGTACATCAGAATAGTTTTTTTGGACAACACATGAATACAGAATAAGTAGTTGAAATTGTCTTCAAATCTTTAAGTATTTGTCCAACTCCTTCCTCTCACACCATTTTAGATTCACAGATATGCCACGTCACTTACTCAGTTTCTCTAAGTGTATAAATGCCAACACAAGCTTTTCTTTTACACTCATCCATGTGTGATTCGACCCTGTGGCTTATTTCTCTTGACAGTATGACATCCACACAGAAGTGGCCAGAGTGGGGCTGGGCATTATTACAGCTATTACTGGTGGCTTCTATCTCTCAGGCAGAGGATCTGGTGTGCCGACATACAAGAGATCCCGAACACCCCTAGCTCTTTAAAGATGGAGACATTATATTGGGAGGAATCTTCTCTTTCCACAGTAGCTGGATAGACAAAGAAGATAGAAAGTAAACCTACACAAAGAAACCACCTCCACTTGAATGCACAAGGTAACTGATCCAAGATATTTTAATTACTTTGCTGTATTTACAGCATTAATGCAATCAACCACTTTAATTTGGTTTTCTTTTGTTTAATTTCAAATTATACTGTTAGCACAAATCTTTAAATTGTGCATCAAGTTTGAATTTCAGAAATTTACAGATTGTCCAGGCCATGATTTTTGCCATTGAGGAGATTGATAACAGCACAGATCTACTACCTGGAATCTCTCTGGGGTATAAAATGTATGATACTTGTGGATCTATTGCCAGAAGTGTGAGGGTTGCACTGGCCTTGGCTAATGGTAATGAAGTTTTGCATATGCAGTCTGAGGTTCCATGTACCAGACCTTCACAAGTGCAGGCAATAATAGGAGATACTTCTTCCTCTACTTGCATGGCTGTAGCTACTGTCATTGGACCTTTTCATATCCCACTGGTGGTTAAGATTAATAAATTAAAAATTAAATTCATAATTATTTTAAGAGAAAATTTGTCTGAATGTTTCATATTTTACATCTTTACCTTGGGAGGTCTTTTTATCTTTTAGATCAGCCATTTTGCCACCTGTGCTTGTCTCAGTGACAAAACCAAGTACCCATCCTTTCTGAGAACCATACCCAGTGACTACTATCAGAGCAGAGCCCTGGCTCAGCTGGTCAGACACTTTGGTTGGACTTGGGTCGGAGCCATAAGAAGCAATAATGATTATGGCAATACCGGCATGGCTACATTCATAGAAACTGCACATCAGCTGGGCATCTGTCTGGAGTATTCTGTGTCTTTCTTTAGAACAAATCCACCAAACAAAATACAAAATATAATTGAAACGATAAAGCATTCCACCTCTAAGGTGATTGTTGCTTTCCTCTCCCACTTAGATTTGGATGTGCTAATGTATATGTTGTCTTACCACAACTTGACTGGGTACCAGTGGGTTGGCAGCGAGGCCTGGATCTTTGATTTCCAAATTGCAGAAATGGATCGACATCACATTCTGGATGGTGTTATAGGCCTTTCCATCCCCAGAGCACATGTCAGTGGCTTGAGAGATTTTATATTAGATGTGAAGCCACTCAACTCAATATGTAATGAGATATTAATAGTTTTCTGGGAATCATTATTTTGCTGTAAATTCAAGTAGCCAAACTCACCAGGAGAGAATCTGAGAGAATGTACTGGACATGAAGATCTGAGTGGATTGCAACACGGCTTTATTCAACAATGTCTATAAAGGAGTGTATGATGTGGCCCATGCACTTCATAATATTCTTGGCTGCAATGAAACATGTAACTACAAGGTGCAGATGGATCCATTTACAGTGAGTAAAATCTTAAAATAAAGTACATTAATACTTGTCTGTTATGTTGTTATGCTGCTATGCATTGTTTAATTTATACATATTATTTTAGATTTTAGGGCGCATTAGAAAGATTCATTTTAAAACAAAGGAAGGAGATGAAGTTTACTTTAATGAGAATGGAGACCCACCAGCAAATTATGAAATTATAAACTGGCAGCCAACAGAAAAAGGCATTGTGGCCTTTGTGACAGTTGGTCGCTATGATGCGTTTTTACCAGCAGAGAAACAGCTGATATTGCAAGATGAATCCTTAATTTGGTCTCAGAACTCAAAACAGGTGAGCTGTCACTTCATCACAGTAGTAAATAATTATTGTATAATGGTCATCATTTTGTATTTAAACTATTAGATTTAAACACAAGAGCTTTTTAATTTAGTGCTGATACACTTATAGATGTTTTCTTCATGCAGGTTCCTGTGTCAGTTTGCAGTGAGAAATGTCCCCCAGGAACTCGCAAGGTTCTGCAGAAAGGAAAACTTGTCTGCTGCTATGACTGTATCAGATGTGCAGAGGGAGAAATTAGCAACACTACAGGTCTAGTAATACTCAACACAAGGTTTTGCATTTCAGTGAACATAATTGGTTTTCTTTAGATGAGTCCTAAATAATGTATTAATAACTAAAATATGTGATTTGTTAATTTGATGAACTTGAAATGTGAAATCTGTATTCAAAGTTTAAGAGTCTAAAACACTGTTAAACGTATGAGGCCTTCAAGTCCTCAACTAGAGCATTTAGAAAGCCTGATGTTGCCATGATGACTATAGCCATATGGGCTTTGGAATACTTTGGAAAACCACCAACAGAATCTGCTACTGCTTTCAGAAATGTAACCTGAAATTTTATTATGAAAGCAGGAAGCAATATACCAAATTTTCTCCAGAAATGTTGTTGGAAGACACATATAAAGACAGTGGGAACATGTTCTGTGGTTAAATTATGTTTTAGCTTATTATAAGGGACAATATGTCAAGTTTTCTGGCAATGACACCAAATACCTTGGGCAAGCTGCTGAAATATCTTAATTTACAATGAACTTGACTGCATAACCATCTGGGTTTCTCTGGACTTTACCTTGAATCTGAGTTAGGTTTGTATTGTAGCACAAAACTACACTACAAAGCACAAAGCTCAGCCTTGACTACATCCCCTTTTTGATCTAGTGGTGTTAGCTTTCCATTGGAATCAACTAATCTTGTAGCTGTGCCCACCTAAAACACATCACTGCTTTGTATGACTTTTCACTCCCCACTGAGAATGTAATTCCCCATGATTTTCCCTGCCATGCAGGTGAAAGGCATCTGTGGAATTTTACATGTCCATTTACATTCCTCTAACTGTGTGATGGCCTCCTCTCGCAGACATTCTGGAAGTGGCTTTATCCCATGTGTCTTGGGCCAATCCTCCTTTCCACTTTCCAGAAAGGTCTTCCTGGCAAGAATAGCTCTTTCCTGTTAGCAGCTGTGGCTAGATCTAATGGGTCAATGAGCCCTACTACTTGGCTCAGTAGTTCGCAGTACTTTGGTGTCTTTGGTTTGATTTTGGCTTGTGCACATCTTTCTTTTCCTCTTTGAAAACTTAATTGAGGTCATTAAATAGAGCTTATCTTCCTCAAGCAGATACCCAATACCCAAGGACTTGTTGTCTTAATCCTTTATTTGTTTGTATCAATACTTAGCTTTTCTCAGGTGAATTTCTTATTTCAAGGTTCTTAGCAGCTTTTCACTTCACTTTGAGCAGACCGGGCCCATGGTTTGAGAAAAAAACGACCACTTTTGAGCAGCTTATCAACCTCTTCTTTGAGCTTATCCAGCCTCTCTTTGCTTTTGTGGGATGTGAGTATGTTGTCCTGATATTCTTTGTCTCTCCAGAGGAACCTGTGGAGGTCCACTTCTCATTTCTCCAACCACACAAAGTTGCAAATTGTTCTTACCGTATTTTCCGGACCATAAGCCGCTACTTTTTTCCGACGTTTTGAACCATGCGGCTTTTACAGAAATGCGGCTTTTCTATGATTTTTTCTGCAGCCCTCAGATGGGCTGTAGATGGAAGTCAGTGCAAACAAAAAGCGCCAGTTTTTATTCTTAGCGCATGCAACCCAAGACGCACAACAGCAAAATACGGTAATATTTTTACACCCTCACCCCCTCATAATGGAAAACACGCGAAGAAATTCCTATGATGCAGCTTTTAATTTGAAGCCATCGATCTGGCTATCCGTGAAGGAAATCGAGTGTGACAGTGGTTTCAATGCTCAGGAGGAAGATGAACAGCGATTTGTGGTTTCAGTGCACGGAGAATGAAGCGACTTTAATAGTACTGCTGTGTATGAATAAAGACTTATGGTACAAAATCTTTTGTTGAGCGCAGCAACTCCTGGTGAAGAATAAGAGACGTCTTCTCCTTTGGCTATGGAACAAGCCGTTTATTTATAACAAGGACGTTTTTGTCGGCTCTGTACATTCGACATGTGTTATACCAGCCACACATACACGTCGCACTCTTTACCGTAATGCGGTAAAACGCGCACAGAACATCCTCATGCCTACTGTGAACAATGAATAGGAGCGCATACAACAGATATTATTTCTCAGCCTGGATATTGGCGGCTTATAGTCCGATGCGGTTTATATGTGACAAAATATATATTTCTTTTAAATTTTAGCGGGTGCGGCCTAAATTTAGGTGCGCTCTATAGTCCAGAATTTACGGTATATCTCCAAGGGTTGAATGTACTCCTCTTCTGAACCTGATGAGCACATCTCTGATTAGATTAACTGCATCTGGATCTGTAAAGCATTGTTTATGGGGACTCCTTTGGACCTCTGGATACTGATCCACACTAGACATACAGTATTGCAGTTGTTACTGAGTGGAGGTTGGGTGCTACCAAGTGGCTGACATACAATACTGGCCCATTCCAGTTCTTACTTATCTCTTTTGTGAGCTTCTTTGCCGCTCCCTGCTTCAACATCTCATGTACCTGCTGTTTAGGCAGCATAACATTGTGGCTCTCTCATAAAATGTCTTTCAGTGGGCTTTACTCCACTCCTGTTGTTGGGAAGAGAGCCTGAGTCATTTATCCAAGGTTATCTTGCATCCCAGTGAGGACAATTACAGTAAGCATCATCTCAAGCCTCATTCCATCATTCCAGGAACTCCCATTTGCTAGCAGCTGTATACATGGTTTCCACCAAGCTGTTATGTGCATCAATGGTGTCTTTATCTTGAATGGGCTCTTAAGGTCGTTGGTAGTCTCTTGATACCTGCAGCTGTTCTCCTAGAATGGGCAAAGTGTGTTCCAGACTTGTGCACATTCACATTTACATCTTAAAACAAGTCAGGATGTGCGCCACGCACAGTCTTGCCAAACCGGCTATCCCATAGGAAGTCCACAAAAACCACCTCTTTCACGACAAAACCTTCCTTCTCGATGATTGATGAGGAGATCCATCTCCTCTGATCTTAGTAATTCCTCTAGTTCAACCTCTGAGAAGAATCTCTTTAGGTGTTCAGTTCTGACTACAGAAAATACTTTCTATAGTCGTTTTTAGACTATAGCAAACAAGTTTGTGAGCTGTGAGAATACCAGTGGGAGACTTAACTGATTTTGAGACGATTTTCATCTTATCAAACTACTTCACATGTAATGGTTACTCAAACTCAAACTCAAGTTGATCATCTAGCAGTACCTCAATACTACCATCAGATTCAGACTCCAGTGGGAGTCTTTACTGACTTTGAGAAGATTTTCACCTTATCAAACTACTTCCCAGTCAATGGTTACTCAAACTCAAACTCAAGTTGATTATCTAGCAGTACCTCAGTACTACCATCAGATTCAGACTCTCTCTACCAGCCAACCAGTCCTGCATTCATCATTGTCTTCAATTACCCTCCTTGTTACAACAGAAAGCTTTTGAACTCCTCTATAGGTCCTGACTTGGTCATATTTCTTCCCTTCCAGATGAAAAAGGTTGGCTTGTCTTGTAAAGAAACTTTTTGCCGTACTCGTACTTGTTCTCTTTTAAGTTGGTCCAATGTTGTCCCAGCAGTTTCTTCTGCCATGTTGTATGGTTTAATTATTTAATGTTCTTAATATTCCCTTTATTCTCTCTGAATAAACTGCATTTTTTCTTTTTTTGGATCTCCACGTCCCCATGCAATGTTATCAGTTGTCAAGTTTTATGCGGTTTCTGTTTCAACAACTGCCCAAACTTGAAAAAGGCATAAGCCAACCACAGGAGATGCAGGAATAGGTTTCTTCCACTTTGCATTGTTTATTAATGTTTTCAATGGTAGAAAAAAAGCAGGCTCAAAACAGGCTCAGAGTAAGATCAAAGCAGGACAGAAACATGATAGAAAGACTCCAAATAGGTTGAAAACCTTACAAAGAGAAAGTGAAAAGGAAAATACAATGTAACGTTATATTACTGCAACAGACATTATGGGCCCTGTAATCCTACACTAATTTAAGTTTAAGTTTAATATAAATATAAAAAATAAAGTGTCATGTACACTCAATACAAATTATTCCACATAATCTACATATCACAATTAAGAATGTTGCTACTCCAGAAGTACATGGCTAATTAGCATATGACGCTGAATACTCTATTTTACACTACATGTCATGCAAATACTGATAACACAAACCGAAAATGTGATGTATCCAAAATAGTCAGTTAACCAAATAAACATGCCTGTAGTCTGCACAATTATTTTTCAACATAAAATCAGCTTACAGACCAGTGACATCTCTATAGTTAACTGCACTGATGAAGCACCCCCTTCTTATTCCAGTTAAGAGAGTAAAACAGAGACTTTTCAACACTTTCAGATTAAATTCACCCTCTTATCTCACAGTCTGCAACTGCACTCTGCTGCAGTCAGATCGTCCATAGTGCATATAAATTTCTCTCAGTTTTACCCGGAAGCTGTAGTCTCCTACACATTCCTAATAATGTTGCTTAGCAACCACTCATCCTATTCCCAGTTACTATTATTGGTATATTTCTCCACTTTTCTTGTAGTTTTATGTTTTATTTATCCTGTTTAGGTTAACATAACTTTCTTCCAAGTTCAAATTTACGCAGTGGATGTTGGGTTCTCAGTTCCAAAGAAGTTTGGAAATGCTATTGATGCATAAGCATACTGTATATGTAAATGAAATTTTAAAGAGACATATGCTGCCATAAAAGCTCCAGTCTGCATGTGCTACAACAGTGTGTGTACATGCAACTTGCTTGACTGTCCTATCTGCAGTCCAGATCTGTCTCTTACTGGAAATATACAGCACATCATGAAGGGTAAAATCAGACTGTGGCATCCATACACACACATAGCTGAAGTTCTTATTCTACTTGAAAACTCAAATAATTAGTTTTGAAAAGTGTGACTAGAAGGAAAGGGTGTAACCATGCATCTGCCCAAAATTTGGAGTTGAGTGCATCAAATTTGCTCATATTTACAAAAAAAAAGCAAATGCAAAAAAGTGATGCCAAAAAAGTCTCTGGTTTTCTTCACATCTTATACCCTTCTTCACATTTTATTGCTTTTCAGATTCCATCACATGTATGCGTTGCCATCCTGAATTCTGGTCCAATGAGAAAAGAGATGGCTGTGTAAAGAAGGAGTCAGAGTGTCTCTCATATGAAGAAATTATGGGAGCTCTGCTCACTGCAGCATCTTTATTTGGAACATGCATGACTGCTGTTGTAGCATTGATTTTCTTCAGACACAGGAAAACTCCTATTGTCAGGGCCAACAACTCTGAGCTGAGCTTCCTGCTGCTCTTCTCCTTGACTCTGTGTTTCCTGTGCTCTCTGACCTTTATCGGCCGACCCTCAGAGTGGTCCTGCATGCTGCGACACACAGCATTCGGCATCACCTTCGTCCTCTGTATCTCCTGTGTTCTGGGGAAAACCATGGTGGTGTTAATGGCCTTCAGGGCTTCACTTCCAGGCAGTAATGTGATGAAGTGGTTTGGACCAACACAGCAGAGACTCAGTGTTCTGGTTTTCACTCTCATACAGGTTGTAATATGTATCCTCTGGTTAACAATGTCTCCTCCTTTTCCATATAAGAATTTCCAAGTAATCAAAGACAAAATCATCTTAGAATGTGCTCTGGGATCAACTTTAGGCTTCTGGGCTGTACTTGGGTACATCGGTGTTCTGGCCACGTTCTGTTTTATTCTCGCTTTTCTGGCTCGGAAACTGCCTGATAACTTTAACGAGGCCAAATTTATCACCTTCAGCATGTTGATATTCTGTGCAGTGTGGGTCACTTTTATTCCAGCATATGTCAGCTCTCCTGGGAAGTTCAGTGTTGCTGAGTGGACTGTTAATTTATATCTTTATTCCAAAATGTTATATTATTTTACTGAGACCTGAGAAGGATACAAAAAAAAAATATTATGGGGAAAGGGACACTAAAGACATTGTGAAATCTTAAGAAAACTTTTTACTGTGTTAAGCAATCAAGCAGAACAGCTGTTTTGCTTGACTGCTTATTGCAACATATATTTACTTTTTGACATAGCTTATTGTGGATACATTCTATCAGCCACATGTGGATTAGTCAGAAAGTACAAAAATGCAAAAATGTGTTTAGTCCATTGGTATGTATGTGTGCATTTTTCATTTAATTGAAACAACCAATAATTACCAATAATACTGGCATCAAAAAGAAGAGAACACCTACACCCAAATTATTATGTTTTTTGATTATAACTAATCAAATGGTTGTAAATAAAACACAAAACACAGAAAAAAAAGGACCAACAATTTATTTTTAAGTATATCTGAGCACAGAATAATGGCCAATGACCATGTTAAACGTTTCTTTTATCAACAATAACAAGAAATTCAAAATAAATCAACATAATGTTGTATTGGAAATTCCGGCACTGAATCTGTAAACCTGCTAATAGAGGTACTATAAATGGATTTATACATAGAGATCTTCATCACTACAATCTGTGTATGGATCAACATCAAGTTGTAAAAGAGGAACATTATTCTTTTGCAGTGTCATCTGATGAGTCACAGCACCCTCTGTGGCTTGCATTGGTCCTCTTACACATGGGAAAAGACAACATCCCCAAAATGCAAGAATTGCAAGCGCAAGTTCAGAAGTGAGCAAGGACATACCTGAGGGACCTGGGACCCTCTACGGCTCTGGGGACACTGCCATCAGGGGCAGTATTTTAAGGTAATAGTACAAAATGAGGTTCCAAACATCAAACAAACACCTTCTTTCTCAGCAATGAGCATGTCAAGGGCTATTCTTTTGTGTTGGGACATCAAGGAAGTGCGTCCCAGCTTCTCTGCCAGGCCCTCAACAGCATCAGAGCTGCAATTAATAAAGCTTTGTTGGTTGTAAAATATGTAATTAATCCAGTCAACATTTTTACTATCACAACCAGAACAAAAAAGACTCAAATCCTGCAGCTATTTGGTTTCTGATTTTGTATTCATCTAGCACACCTCTAGGAACCCCAATTCCATTTATTTAAACATTTTCATCAAAGGGTCCTTCCCCCTTGAGTGTGGGTGCAATGTCATGTTCAATTTCCACTTTTACTTGTGACAAATACATCACTTGTGTGCAAATTCCTGTCCAATTCTGGGGCAAAGCCTGTGTTGGTTTTCCTCCACAGATCCACAAGATGTCTTTCAAAGCCAGTGTTTGGTTTTCTAAATAAAGCAGCAGGCGAGGCTGGGTAGCATCACATCTGGCACCCGCACTATCATCACCGGTGCACAGCAGGGGTGTGTCTTCTCCCCACTGCTCTTCTCCCTGTACACTGAAGCCTGGTCCAGAATCAGAAAACAGGCAGCAAGTATGTCTGCTGACCCAACACACCCCGCACACAAACTGTTTAAGCTCCTCCCCTCTGGTAGGCGCTACAGAGCTATGGCCACCAGAACCATCAGACACAGAATCAGTTTCTTTCCCCAGACTTATTCTGAGCTAAACTCTCTGCAATAGCCCTGTGAATGTGATATACTGTAATGTGCAAAACGTTTACAGTGTGCAATTTCTATGTTTATGTGCTGTAACATTTCTACTGCCTTTAAATGTATCTGATAATTTATGTAAATAATTAATGTCACTAGAAAGTACCAAGAGATGGAGATAGACCAAATTCATTTCCTTGCTTGTCTTGTAGAAACTTCGTGAATAAAGTTGATTCTGATTCTGAATGGGCCATTACATTTTTTGGATGCAGTTCAATCATCCAATCACCAGGCATTAAGACATGCAGTGTAGTGTCTGCTAAAGGTGCAAGGGCATAGATGTGCTTTCACCTGTTGAGAAATCTGAGAGACAAACATAGACAAAGATTCGCTGGCCACACCTCCTTCGTGTCTTTAGATATCTGATTACCTGTTGTTTTTTCTCCTGCCTCCTTTTCCTTTCCAAGATTTAGCTCCTTGATGGTTTTGGTGTTTTTTGGGGTTTTCGATTTTGTGGAGTTTTGCTCTTGAGTTTTCGTTAAAAAAGATTTGGCAGACTAGAAGATTTCAGATAAGATTACGCCTTGCAAGCAGGGATTACTGAGAGCTTCCCCTGGCTGTCTTCTCAAGGCTAGCCATTTTAGTTGGTACTTTGCATTCTCAGTTACTTTTTATATTTTGTTATTTTCCCCTTCGCCTCTTTCACCATCAACATTTACTGTTGTTTTTTTCCCTCTCTGGTCGTTTGCCACTGGCAATGACTTCTCAGGGCAATCTCTGGCCCTATGTACTCCTTGGTGGCAATAAAATCAGTGCTCATTCCTTGAAGGACACTCTCTCATCCAATCCCCCTTTGGACACATTTGTGGCAGGCATCATCTGGTTTTGGCCGCCCTTGGCGTACTCTGTTTTTCCATTGTCCACAGTATCCTCCTCTTCCACAACCTCTCTCATATGAAGATGGGTGGAGCATCCACAACAACACACATAAAGGGTCCACTTTCAATCAAACTTTTTTGGACAGGTTTGGGTCAAGGCCTTTAAAAATGAACAACATAATTAGCAGCGTTGCTGTTGCTGTTACAGAAGAATTGCCATTAAGCAAGGCCCCCAAAAAGAGGACCATGCATCTATGTCATATACAGAGACCACCGGCAGCATCCTCTTTATGCAGAGAACTGAATTTGGAAACGGGCTCTGGTGGTTATATCTTTCAGTATACCACAGGGGAGCTGATCTTTTACCAGCTGCAGGAGGGCCAGAGTTTTTCTCCAGATACATTGACAACGCCGGTTACAGTCAGTCTATGGTGTGATTAGATGCCTAATTGCAGAATATCTTAAAGGTTGTTGTGAGGAAGAAGACAACGACGACTCAAGCGTTGAGTCTGAGCAGAAATGGCGGAAAGAAGAAAGCTCATATGTATCGAGGTGGCGAATTGAATATAGATGTAATGGAGACATCTGACTAAAAAAACAATTGTTGAAAGCCATTTGGGAGACGCAAAGAAGTCCTTCAGGCCGTTGGTTTTACAAAGTAAAGATCCAAACCCCAGGATTGAAACATGGCTATGTGACAGTTTATTTTCAATGCACTCTCAAGATGGCATTTGCCAGGAAGAAGATTAATAAAACCATGACTTTTATGTTTTGTTGAAATCTTTGGAAATCTTTCCAAAATAAACACTTATGCAAAATTCCAGCCTCCTGCGTAATTCGTGAAGAATAAGAGACGTCTTCTCCTTTGGCTATGGAAATGGCAAGACGCCCGTTTTCGTTAGTTGTATTGAAAAGAGCATTGTCTGATTTCCTCGAAACGGGGTGTTTGTGCCGATCTTTGTGACATGCAGGCCTTAGCACCTCATAATAATGGGTACAAATTTCTGTCTATAGTCCAGAATTTACGGTAGTTGTAATGGAGACATCTGACTAAAAACAATCATTTGGGATGCTTTTTTACAAAGTCAAAAAAACATGCCAGATTTTCAATGTGATGGCTTTGCTGAAATCTTTGCTTTCCAAAGCAAATTCCAGCCGTGGTATTCCTCAGTTTATACAAAAAAAGACAGATCTAGTTTATACAGAAAAGGAAAAGAGTTTTTTAGCAATGTTGTGGATTTATGTTAGTAATTTGAAGACCCAGAAAAGAGTTTTTTAACAAACTAATCCAAGCTCTGATGAAAAAACATAACATACAGCATTTTAGCACATCCAGTGAGGTTAACGCGGATATAAGAAAACCTTAAGATATAAATTGTACTGCTAGTTTACCGGTAAAAACACTCTCAAATATTTAGAAGTGCTACAAAGTATTGTCTGGAGCTATAACAGTAGTTATCATTCCAGTATTAAAATGACTCAGTCAGTATTAACGGCTGAAAACGCTTTACGCATCCAACGAAAACTACAGGCTCCATGTGCTGGGAGCTTCTCTGGTCACTCCTGCTGTGCGCATAGATCATTCGTCATCTCTGATTAAAAGCAACGCGCTGTACCCTCTTTCATGCATCAACATGAAAACTTTTTCTATCCCCGCCAATTTGAGAATCTATATCCAGGAAATTGTAAAATTAAAATCCTTTTAATTTTATACATTGCGATCGGGAACATCTAGCTATATCAAGACGGACGTCAAATACCGGCCAAGCCTTTTCAGCCTCAGTTTGAAAACAACCTGTTAATCAGAGAATACTATAATCTATTTTCATCTACGGGTCGTCACCTGAAAGACCAGCCTTTATGTTTCAACAGAAATTATTTTGCCCAATTTTTGCATTTAATCTCTCCCGTGACGAGGGTATTTAGACCCTCCACTCGACTTGAAGAGTCCTCCGCTCCGGATACCACAACCTTAATTGTGTACGCTTGATACGACTCCATTCTTGAAATTGACTCTAAAAGAAACATCCTGGTGGATTACTATTGAACGAGTTTCAGCTGGAAAACATTCTACAGCATTTATTAAGGAGATCTGTTTCATGGCGCATGGGCATCTGATAAACTATGTACGCATACATTTAAGAAACCGGCGTAGTTTATTGTAAACACACATCCCAGCCAGTTACCGGGGGAAGAGAACGGCGTGGCAACATTTTTTGATTTGTAGGGGTTGAGTCCCGAGAGCTTACATTACCCTCAGACAATTTTACATTCTCTGCAATGAGAATTAAGAGTTAAATCTCTGAGTGGCTCCATTTTTGTAGTCTGCATCAAATTGGGCACCTGTTTATTAGGCACGCTGGACAGCGGTATGTTTTTGTGATGTTTTATGAGAAAGGCTCAAATGTTTAATCAGATCCATCATGTGTGAGCCAGGTACGGCATTACTGTTAAATATAAATTCACCTTCTGTATTCCATTTCCCAGGACTTCTAGAGTCTGTCATTTTCAGTAAAATATAACTGGCATTCTTTTGAAAACACATGGCAACCTTCGTTATAATAACGTGAAATATTTGATTGGAGGGTTTCTCGGACGACACCTCAGCATAGTCATCTTTAGGCAAATTTAGAGTAATTTCTAAGATGCCCTGTTTTTCATGATATTCCTGTATGTATTTTTGTCTACCTGCCTCATCTGTGACGTTTGATGGTTAGCCACTTGCCTCCTGTTCCCTTTTGAGAAATGTCTGAAAGTATTCTCTAAAGAGTGTGTTACTCCGTTCTTGAAAATACTAAATCTTGTGAAACTCCACTAGTCTGTAACCTTTTTCCAGAGCTTTTACAAACTCTGGGGTAATCCAAACACCGGACAAGGTCCTCTCCTCGTTGCTGTGTTAGCACGAGTCACACTGTGGATTCACCTCTGTTCAGGTCTTGCAGAGGGTGAAGATACTATAAGGCAGAACAGGGAAAAACAGGGCACGAGGCAGACACACCTTGGCTTTGATGAAACCAAAGTATAACTCTATAGGCTTAAAGTCTTAAAGGTCCTAAAATTATTTCAGGATGAGTTTTGTGACATGAAAAATACTGTAAACAACCTTGATATAGACAGCCCAAAAATTCAAACACATGGTGTTCCCTATTTAACTCGTAACAGCCATGCAAACCTCTTGTGACCATATCTATAATCATAGGGACGGAATGGCAAGACTTTTTTCCAACAGAAAGTTTGTTATGAATACGCACATACAAGCCGATGCTATGGTCACCCTTTAAAAGGGAACAAGGCTCGTCTCTTTAATAAACATCTCTCTAAACAACAGAAAAGCTGTTCTAAGAATGGCTGTGTCACCTCTTTTTTAAAGTGACCAAAGCATAAATGACTGTCTATTTTGGACACTCATCTGATCAGCGCCATAACACTCTGTACCTCGGTATGTGCCTACATAGTCCTAAGTGTTCTCTGAGCTGAATTTTGAGGAAAATGCCCCTTCATTGCATCCTCAAAAACCCATTGCTTTGGGCAGGGTTGCTAAGGGAAACGGTAGGAATGTGGCTAAATCAATGAACCTCAGCCCCTTAATCAGGCTCTATAAACAAGATCAACTTTAACCCTTGCAACACCATTTTTGATATAATGATGTGTCCATCAAACCCCCTTCAGTTGTCAGAACCAAACCCAGAACCCATCCCTATTACCCACCGCTTCTTGGTAATAGGGAGTGCAGAAGCACAGTATTTATGTTACTCATGGTTATCTCTGTTTTCTACGATGTAAAGACTTTTTCGTTTCTTGAATTTCACAGTCTAACATTTTTTGTAGCAGCCGTTTAGTACCACCCGTATTTGAACTACCTGGACAACAAGCTCCAGACTGCGATCTGTTAGAACAGAAAAATTGGAATGAATCGTTCTATCTAATAAATCCCAAAACTGAGTCAGATCCATGCCTGCAGACACTGGTACAATGGCGGATGTGTCTTTTTTAATCATACCACCACGCAGCTCTAGTTGTAAAAGATCAGCGTTGCACAGTGTTTAAAGCTTCTTCTACAACATCAGTCTAATCCCCCTAACAGAACCATAAAATTTCCATGACTGGCCTTGTTGTCACTTTGATCTATATTTAACAACTATCTTATTTCAAAATTGTTAAATTTAGCATGGGTAACCACGTTAGAGTTATTTTGACAAGAGAAGGGAGGAGGCTGCGGTGTTATTTCCTACATTTTCATTATTATTATTAATATACTCCCAGTTTTTAGGGTTCGATTCTATTGTAGGAGTTGGCCTTATTAGTGTTTGAAGAGGTGGAGGGTTGAATTTCATCATCATTTTGATAAGAAACTGGGGGAGATAGTGTTTGTTTTTGATCAAAACCCTTGCCTAATTGAGGCAAACTAGTGTCTGAATCTTGTAATGACTGCAAAACTCTGTTTACCGCACTTTCTAGCAAGTCAAAATGTGAGGTTATTTGCTTGAGCAACAGACAACTCAATGGCTCTTTCTAGTGGTGAAACAATGTCATCTGATGGCCAGTACCCTGCCAGGACCTTCAGATAACTCAATGGCTCTATCTAGTGGTAAAATAATGTCATTACACTCTTGGGAATTCTTTGTTTTATCACTGTCAATAAATTCTGTGGAATTCTCAATTATTTGTCTAATCTATCAAAATGAGCTGTAGTCACATTGCTTAAAGATGGAACATCAGCACGATTAGGTGCTCTCTCAAATAGACCTCTAATTATTTCCTCTATTTGCTCCGAAGGATCTTAGGCTCCCCCCACGTTTAGAAATGATGTCGGTGTTAGTCAGGCAAATTTATCAAACTTCTATATCATCTAACAAAAGATTCAATTCACAATCATCAACATCCATAGTTTCTTTTGTTTTTTCAATTACGGTTGCCACAAACAAACATTTCACCCATAATTTCAAGAACCCCACAAACAACCGTTTGCAAATGGCCCAGCATACGCCTGGCATCCAGATCGGGGTCGTGGCATTGGCTTCAGACGCATGTGCAGTCACACCTCTTCTCCTTCGATTTGAATCTGTCATTTTCAGATAACGTTTCTTATGTGTTTATTAGTTTATATATAAAACCTGAGAGAATTCGCAAATTAAAGAATCTACTTACTGTCTGTTAAAGACGTGGAAGAGGGCAAAGTATGCCTGCTTTGGCAACGTCCAGTTGCTAACTTCCGTTTAGCGGCTACCTTCCTATTAGCTGATAACGTCTCTTTCCCCAGATGAACGGGTTGGTCACGGGCCCGGGTGTCAGAAGATAGGCTATCGGGTTCCTGCCCCACATTATCCATTGCACTGACTGCCTTCAGTTGCGCTATCTACAGCCGGATGGACACCTTTGGAGATGACGTCCCTCTAGGGGGCTGAACTATTGCCCTCTGGCTCACCAGTGACCGGCACAGCTGCATCAAAGTTACGACGATACCTATTTGACACGGTAAGTGAAAACAATAACTTTTTATGTTAATTAATAATTATTCATGATTACACATAAATAGCAGCACATTATTTACTCTCAAGTAATGTCTCGGCTATTACAAGTTGACGGCGTATGCTGTCTTTTTCTTTTAGAACAGAATTTTGATAAAAATTACACCATTTATATGACATTTGCTCATATAATTAGAATATTTTTAAAAAGACTTACAGATTACTTCAGCCTCTTGTCTTTGCCCGACACTATACCCAAAGTCGGTGAAGGGCTTGTTCGGGCTTTTAAGGGCATTTTCTTACATGCACCTGGACACACACACCCATTGTTTAGTTTTCTCAACCCTTGTTTTGCTTTTTAAGTACCTCCATCTGCACATTTTCACAAGACCTGCCCCCGCACCCCTTGACCTTTGACCCAAACCCGTCAAAAAAGTTTGATTGAAAGTGGACTCTTTATTGTGTGCCACAACGCTCAACATGGTGAGTGTAACCAAGTGGAGTTTTCACTAACTCTTCTCCTCCTTGCCTTTCTAACTTTTGTGAAACTGGAGATTATTAGGGTTCCAGGTTATTGTAATTACTAAGGTCTATTGGGTATTCAGTACCACTGTGAGGATCCAATACTGATTCCTAAGACAAACCTCTGGACCAGCCCCGTCGACCATAGGACCAATTCAGATGGCTGCCCACCCTGAGCCTGGTTCTGCTGGAGGTTTCTTCCATCAAAGGGAGTTTTTCCTCCACTGTTGCCTATGGCTGCTCAAGGGGGATTTGTTGGGTTTTCTCTGAATGTTTGTATAGTGTTGACTTTATTATATAAAGTGCCTTGAGATGACCTTGTTGTAAATTGGCACTATAAAAATAAAGTTGAATTGAAAATAAATTGAAGGTAGGAATTTGGTATAACTTGGAGACATCACTGTGTGGCGGTCTGTTATATAGCTGAACTTGAGCACTTCTGCAAACACTTATCAGGACAAAACATGTGGATAAAGCCAAGTGTCACAACATCCCTTTAAAACATTCTTCATTAGTACAATACAATACATTATTATTGAGTCAAACTATCAATAAAAACTTTATAAAAGTATTCTCATTCTAATATTTACAGTGAAGAAGTTAAACAGGCTTAAAAACACGCTTGGTGAAAGTCTTTTGGGGTTTGGACGCCTCCTTTCTCTCACCTCACTTGTTCATTCATAGACACTTTTTTTTAACTGTGATCCAAAATGTATAAATACCAACATGAGCCTTTGATTTGAAAGTACATTATTTCACACAATGATTTGCATCTCTCAAATGCTTATGACATCCTCAAAGACATGGCCAGAAGAGGGCTGGGCACTTTTACAGCTATTGTTGGTCGTGTTTTTCTCTCACGCAGATCAGGCAGTATGCAGGCTTAGAGGTGATCCTGAGAACCCCCATCTATCTAAAGATGGTGACATTCTATTGGGGGGAATATTCTCTTTGCACGGGAGCTGGAAAGACAGAGAGGAAGACTACATAAACAAACCACTGCCACTGGAATGCACCAGGTAATTATACTTTAAATGGCTAAGGTAAACTGAGTAGACATATGAAACAGGTGGAAATATTTACCAAATGGAGTTTTATGATTGAATTTATTCAATTTTACATTTGCTATGTTCCCTGTTGTATACATAGAAAAACAGATATTATTATTTGCCATTTCTATGCTTCTGGCTTATAAATAAATTTAACACATATGTGCATGAAGTTTGAATTTCAGAGGGTTCCAGTTTGCCCAGGCTATGATTTTTGCAATAGAGGAGATTAATAACAGCACAGACCTACTACCTGGAATCACTCTGGGATATAAAATGTATGATACTTGTGCCTCCATTGCCAGAAGTGTGAGGGTTGCTCTGGCCTTGGCTAATGGTAATGAAGTTGTGTCTGTACCTTCAGAGGTTCCATGTACCAGACCTGCACAGGTACAAGCAATAATGGGGGAAACCCCTTCCTCTCCTTGCATGGCTGTATCTACTGTCATCGGACCCTTTTATATCCCTGTGGTGGGTGAAATTAATGAATGTAAATTTAAATTCTGCAGGCTTTTTCTGTAACTGTTAAGAGATGATCTAAATGATCTAAAATTTTCACCCAGGAAGGTTATTTCTTTTATATTTTAGATCAGTCACTATGCCACCTGTGCTTGTCTCAGTGACAAAACCAAGTACCCATCCTTCCTGAGAACTATACCCAGTGACTACTATCAGAGCAGAGCCCTGGCTCAGCTGGTCAAACACTTTGGTTGGACTTGGGTTGGAGCTATAAGAAGCAATAATGATTATGGCAATAACGGCATGGCTACATTCACAGAAACTGCACAGCAGTTGGGCATCTGTCTGGAGTATTCTGTGTCTTTCTTTAGAACAGACCCACCAAATAAAACACAGAAAATAATTGACATTATTAAGGGTTCTACTACCAAGGTGATTGTTGCTTTTCTTTCTTCTTTGGATCTGGCAATACTAATGTATAAGTTGTCTTACCACAACTTGACTGGGTACCAGTGGGTTGGCAGTGAGGGCTGGATCTTTGATTCCCAAACTGCAGAAATTGATCAGCATCATATTCTGGATGGTGCTATAGGTCTGTCTATCCCCAAAACACATGTCAGTGGCATGAGAGAGTTTATATTAGATGTGAAACCATTAATTTCATCAGGTACTAAAATGTTTACGGAGTTCTGGGAGACATTATTTAGTTGTAAATTCAATCATTCGAATTCATCAGCAGAGAATCAGAGAGAATGTACTGGACAAGAAGAACTGAGTGAATTGCAACATGGTTTCACTGATATGTCACTTATGCCCATATTGAACAACATCTATAAAGGAGTGTATGCTGTGGCCCATGCACTTCATAATATTCTTGGCTGTAATGAAACATGTAACTACAAGGTGCAGCTGGATCCATTCACGGTGAGTTATTCTTTAAAATACTCAGTCTAGTTGTTACTTGTTTGTTGCTGTTATTGTTATGTTATATCTTATTATTACAGTTTAACATACTGTAGAGCCAAAAGGACTACAACATATTTGCCATTTCTATTCTTTTCCTTTCAGATTTTACAGTATATAAAAAACATTAGTTTCAAAACAAAGGAAGGAGATGAGGTTTACTTTGATGAGAATGGAGACCCACCAGCAAAGTATGAAATTATAAACTGGCAGCCAACAGAAAAAGGCATTGTGGACTTTGTGACAGTTGGACGTTATGATGCATCTTTACCTGCAGACAAACAGCTGAGTCTACAAAACAAGCCTTTAATTTGGGCCTTGAACTCAAAAAAGGTAAACTATTATGTTACCTACATAAATATTAATAACATAATTGCATCAAAATAAAACAAGGTTGACAGATATAACAGTTTTTGAAAATAAGTTTTGTTCCTGCAGATTCCTGTGTCAGTTTGCAGTGAGAAATGTTCCCCAGGAACTCGCAAGGTTCTGCAGAAAGGAAAACCTGTCTGCTGCTATGACTGTATCAGATGTGCAGAGGGAGAAATAAGCAACACTACAGGTATAGTGATCATAAAAAATTAAATCGTTTTTTATTCAAAGCAATACATTATGCTGAAAAATTATTTTAGCTCAAATTTTAGGTAAATGATTGTTTTACATTTATTAAATTACATTTATATTTATTAAATATATTTAAAAAATAATTTGTGTTTAAAACAATAAGAGTATCAAAATGTACAATTACAAAACACAACAGTATGATGAAAAAAATGGAAATATGTCAGCATTGATGTCTTACACACTAATTATGCCATGGCTTAGTCATGAATTTATTCACATAGCATCTTGTAATAATCTTGTAATGTACTTAAACAGAAAGCACTGAAGCAAAACTATGCAATACATTGAACATCTGCATTATTATTGTCAGATTCTATCACGTGTGTGCGTTGCCATCCTGAATTCTGGTCCAATGACAGAAGAGATGCCTGTGTAAAGAAGGAGTCAGAGTTTCTCTCATATGAAGAAATTATGGGAGCTCTGCTCACTGCAGCATCTTTATTTGGAACATGCATGACTGCTGTTGTAGCATTGATTTTCTTCAGACACAGGAAAACTCCTATTGTCAGGGCCAACAACTCTGAGCTGAGCTTCCTGCTGCTCTTCTCCTTGACTCTGTGTTTCCTGTGCTCTCTGACCTTTATCGGCCGACCCTCTGAGTGGTCTTGCATGCTGCGACACACAGCATTCGGCATCACATTCGTCCTCTGTATCTCCTGTGTTCTGGGAAAACCATGGTGGTGTTAATGGCCTTCAGGGCTTCACTTCCAGGCAGTAATGTGATGAAGTGGTTTGGACCAACACAGCAGAGACTCAGTGTTCTTGTTTTCACTCTCATACAGGTTGTAATATGTATCCTCTGGTTAACAATTTCTCCTCCTTTTCCATTTAAGAATTTTCAAGTAACCAAAGACAAAATCATCTTAGAATGTGCTCTGGGATCAACTTTAGGCTTCTGGGCTGTACTTGGGTACATCGGTGTTCTGGCCACGTTCTGTTTTATTCTTGCTTTTCTGGCTCGGAAACTGCCTGATAACTTTAATGAGGCCAAATTTATCACCTTCAGCATGTTGATATTCTGTGCAGTGTGGGTCACTTTTATTCCAGCATATGTCAGCTCTCCTGGGAAGTTCAGTGTTGCTGTAGAGATATTTGCTATTCTGGCCTCCAGTTTTGGACTGTTAATTTGTATCTTTATTCCAAAATGTTACATTATCTTACTGAGACCTGAGACTAACACAAAAAAGAATATGATGGGGAAAGTGACACCAAAGACATTCTGAAATCTTATTAAAAAAACTATTAAACATGGTGGTAAAGAAATTTGAGTTTCATTTGGATTTTTACACAAAAACTTGTTACACTGAGACGCCTGAATAAACTTAATTGATTAAATGTACCACTGTAATATTTTACACAGTTTTCAAGCATTTTCTGACAAGCATGAAGTAATGACAGCAACACTATAATGTAATTTATAGGCGGTGAATTTGAGTAGATATAAATGGAAATGCACAATGCCTAACTGCTTCCTGATTTTACAATTTACCATTAATGGTTTTTCTATTTGTGTCTTTTTGTAAAAATCCAGCAAAATGCTGCCCAGTGATTAGATGTCCCTAATATAGTCATGATGACTGCAACTCTAGGACAGTTAGTGACTGTTCGTCTGTGGCTTAACGTGATATGACCTCTAAGATAACATTGTCAATTCAATAAAGGTTTGTTCATTTGTTTTAAACTGGGATGTCTTAAAAAATGTGTCTATGGTATACTGTACCTGTTGTCATCTCTGTGGTATTTTAGGTATTTCTATTAAGTCTAAAGTAAAATATTTATAAACATTATGCTTTAAGTCATAAACAAGTAAATATGTGTAACGAAATAAGTCATGCTTCAACTAATATCAAAACAAAACATAATTACTAGTTATCACTACTTTTTAAAATATTTATTAACATTCCTTTACTTTTAAATGATTTTGTTAGAGTCCAAGTCTCTGCCTTGAATTTATAGTATCAGTGGAATGTGTGTTAACTAATAATTGTATCAGTAGTTCACGTGTCAATAAACCTTTTGCACTTGGTGCGTCTCAGCTTCTGCTTTTGGGTCCTGTAGATACACTATCTAGTGTAAACCATCAACAACAGTACACACTAGCTAAACATGGACCTAGTGCAAATGCTACAATCTCAATCAGCAATCCACTGAAAAGAATGCATATAGGCTATGTTATACACTAGCTTCCTGTTTTGACCGGGCACTTAGCCTGTCTAGTTCCCTAGATCACCCAGGGCCCAGAACACCAAAGAAGACTTTCTGTCCCCAGAAGAAACGATCCTACCACCTGTCGTGTTGGTGGCCATACAATGTTACCTAGAGAAAAGGGTAAAAGATTCCAAAATATCCAATCCCCACTGGTTGCCCTCTGGGGTATTTGTTTGTTCGTGTCTCTCTCTGACCACAGGTGCTTAGGTGGGTCCATGACTCGAGACTGGCCTGCCACCCTACAACTACTAGAACCAAGGCACTGAATGCACAAAGGTACTGGTGGCTAGCCATGAATGGGGATATACGTCTGTAGCATCCATTTATGTGTTATAAAACCTGGACCTGAGCTACATCATTCTACATTGAGGTTCAAAGAGAGTTTGGAATTCAACCTCCATGTTGAATACAAGGGGAGGTAGACGGAATATACTTGCCATACGGCAATAAACTTTCTTTAAAAAGAATCCACCACTAATCCTCCCCAGGACTAGATAACACCAAGAGACCTAAGTAAAGCAAACAAACCACATCTGGCTTAAAGCCACGAATTGACACTCATGCAATTAACATAAATTTTGCCGTGAGTTATTCATCTACCAGACCCAGCTCGCTGGAAAGGAATTTGCACATGGGTGTCACATGTGAGTGACTCCTCCTGCGGTAAGCGTATTGTGTCACTTCCTGTTTCACACACACTGTTTCGGTCTCTGCCAAGGATTGTTCACTGTTTAATTGTAGCTCTTGTCTTCTAAATTAGTGATTTCTCTGTGTATAAACTATTAGTTGGGGCATAAGATTTGTTTACGCAAACACCTTCTCTCCTGAAATAACTAAACAAACTAGCTGACGCTAACTATACCTAATCGATCTAGCTTCGTTAGCCTAGCACCTAGCAATGGCTTCTCCGTCTCCTTCTCTCTCTCCTCTGACTTGCTCTGTCTGCCACATGTTTAGTTTTTCCTCGGCCTCCTTTAGTGTTAACAGTACTTGTAATAAGTGTAAGGTTATTGCAGCTTTGGAGGCGAGGCTCTCTGAATTGGAAGCACGGCCCCGGTAGCTGGTGCGGACCAACCTAGCATAGCCACTGTTAGCTGTTCCCCAGCAGTACCCGAGCAGCCGGGAAGCCAGGCCGGCTGGGTGACGGTTCGTAAGCAATCTAACGCTAAACAGACACCCCAGGTTCACCACCAGCCGGTTCACGTTTCTAACAGATTTTCCCCACTCAGCGACACACCCGCTGAGGAACGAGCTCTGGTAATTGGCGACTCCATAGTCAGAAACGTGAAGTTAGAGACGCCAGCGGCCATAGTCCAATGTTACCCTGGGGCCAGAGCGGGCGACATCGAATCCTATTTGAAACTCCTGTCTAAGGATAAACGTAGATACTGTAAGATTATTATTCATGCAGGAACAAATGACGCCCGATTACGCAAATCGGAGGTCACCAAAACTAATATTGAATCGGTGTGTAACTTTGCAAAGACAATGTCGGACTCCGTAGTTTTCTCTGGACCCCTGCCAAATCTGATCAGTGACAACATGTATAGCCGCATGTTGTCATTCAACCGCTGGCTGTCTAGGTGGTGTCCAGCAAACGATGTGGGCTACAAAGACAATTGGAAAAGTTTTTGGGGAAAACCTAGGCTTATTAGGAGAGATGGCATCCATCCTACTTTTGATGGTGCCTCTGTCTTATCAAAAAATATGGCTGATTTTATTAAACAACCAAAAGATTGACAACCCAGAGTTGAGCCTAGGGGCGCAGAGATCCAGTCCTACACGCCTCTCTGCAGTATCCTTACCGCCGCCACCCCCACAACTCCTACATTCCTATAAAGACTGTGTCTGTTCCCCGATTAACAAAATTTTACAAACAAAACATGATCACAAGAGGAGTTAATCATAATAACTTATTAAAAATCAGGACTGCTCCTCTTACTGAACAAAAAACTAAAACAATTAAATGTGCATTATTAAATATCAGATCTCTCTCATCTAAATCTCTTTTAGTAAATGACTTGATAAGCGATCATCAATTCGATTTATTTTGTCTCGCTGAAACCTGGTTGCAGAAGGAGGAATATGTTAGTTTAAATGAGTCGACCCCCCCAAGTCATATTAACTATCATGTTTCTAGAAGCTCAGGCCGAGGTGGAGGAGTAGCAGCAATCTATCACTCAAGCTTACCAATAAACCCTAGACCTAAACATAGTTATAACTCATTTGAGAGTCTTACTTTGAGCCTTTCACACCCAATTTCGAAAACTCAAAATCCACTTCTATTTGTTATTGTGTTCCGTCCTCCAGTCCCTTATTCTGAATTTTTGACTGAATTCCCAGATTTTCTAGCCGACTTAGTACTTAGTGCAGATAAAGTCGTCATAGTGGACGATTTTAACATTCATGTAGATGCTGACAGTAACTCCCTCAACACGGCATTTACTTCATTATTAGATTCAATTGGTTTCTCTCAAAATGTAAATGAACCCACTCACTGTTTTAGTCACACCCTAGACCTTGTCCTTGCATTCGTTATTGAAATTGATAAACTAACAGTATTTCCCCATAATTCTGTTCTCTCTGACCATTTCCTAATAACATTTGAATTTAGTTTATTGGACTACACAGCAGCTAGAAAAAAGTTTGGCTTCAGTAGGTGTTTATCTGAAAACACTGTGAACAAATTTAAGGAAATGATCCCGTCATCATTTACTTCACCATGTACCGATATAACTGAGAGTAGCCACATTAACTGTACTCCTGTACAAGTTGATTACCTTACTGATAATTATGCAGCATCTTTACGTTCCATACTTGATAGTGTTGCCCCTCTAAAAAAAAGGCAGTAATTCTGAACAGGCGATCTCCATGGTATAGCTCGCAAACCCGCAATTTAAAGCAGGCATCTCGAAGACTAGAAAGGAAGTGGCGTTCCACTCATTCACAAGAATCACGCTTAGCTTGGAAAAAGAGTTTATACTTATACAAATTAGCACTCCGTAAAGCCAGAACAGCTTATTATTCATCACTAATAGAGGAAAACAAGAACGACCCCCAGTTTCTTTTCAGCACTGTAGCCAGGCTGACTAAGAGCCATAGTTCAGTTGAGACTAGTATTCCCTCGCTAGGCTAGGGAATACTAGTCCCGCTATGTAGCAATGACTTCATGACCTTCACAAAGAAATAGCTATTAGAAATAAAATTCACCAGACCCTCCCCACAAACACAACAGAATTAGAATCATCAGTAAGTCCTCAGTCCCTTTTAGACTACTTTTTGCCCATAGACCTTGCTGAGTTAACTTCAACTATTATGGCATCTAAACTAACAACATGTCTGCTAGACCCTATTTCAGTTAGACTGCTCAAAGACGCTCTACCCTTATTAGACACGTTCGTATTAGATATCATTAATCTATCTTTACAAACAGGATATGTACCAAAGGCCTATAAGGTAGCTGTAATCAAACCTCTACTTAAAAAACCTAGTCTGGATCCAGGTGTCTTAGCCAATTACAGACCAATTTCCAATCTCCCCTTTATTTCTAAAATACTTGAAAAAGTAGTTGCAAAGCAATTATGTGACCACCTGCGCAGAAACGACTTGTTTGAAGAATTTCAGTCAGGATTTAGAGTTCATCATAGCACAGAAACCGCACTGATTAAAGTCACCAACGATCTTCTTCTGGCTTCAGATAACGGACTTGTCTCTATACTAGTTCTGTAGACTTAGTGCCGCATTTGACACCATTGATCACAGAATATTATTACAGAGACTAGAACATGTTGTTAGAATTAAAGGAACAGCACTAAATTGGTTTAAATCGTATCTATCAGATAGATTCCAATTTGCTTGTGTTAATGATGAATCTTCGGCATACACAAAAGTTAGTTATGGAATTCCACAAGGCTCTGTATTAGGACCAATACTCTTTACTCTATATATGTCTCCCCTTGGCAACATTATTAGAAAACACTGCTACGCTGATGACACACAGTTATAACTATGTATGAAACCTGATGAAACAAATAAATTAATCAAACTACAATCATGTCTAAAAGACATAAGGGACTGGATGACGTATAATTTCCTTCTTCTAAACTCAGATAAAACTGAAGTTATTGTATTTGGGCTTAAAAGTCTAAGAAACATGTTTTCTAACCATATTGCTACTTTAGATGACATAACTCTTGCCCCCAATAGTACTGCAAGGAATCTTGGAGTCATTTTTGACCAGGATTTGTCATTTACCTCACACATAAAACAAATCTCTATAACAGCGTTCTTCCACCTAAGAAACATTGCCAAAATTAGGAGCATCCTGTCTCAAAGTGATGCTGAAAAACTGGTTCATGCATTTCTTACTTCTACATTGGACTACTGTAATTCTCTACTTTCAGGCTGCCCCAGTAACTCTCTAAAAAGCCTCCAATTAATCCAAAATGCTGCAGCAAGATTACTGACTGGGATTGGTAAGAGAGATCATATTTCACCTTCATTAGCTTCTCTCCATTGGCTTCCAATTAAATGCAAAATAGAATTTAAAACCCTTCTTTTTACCTATAAAGCTTTAAACAGTCAAGCCCCATCATATATAAAAGATCTCCTAGTACCATATCATCCTACTAGACCACTTTGGTCCCAAAATGCAGGCCTACTTGTGGTTCCCAGAATTTCCAAAAATGGAATGGGAGGCAGAGCCTTTAGCTATCAAGCTCCTCTCCTGTGGAACCAGCTCCCAGTACAGATTCGGGAAGCAGACACCCTCTCTACTTTTAAGACTAGGCTCAAAACCTTCCTCTTTGACAAAGCTAATAGTTGGTTATAGTCATGCTGCTATAGGCTTAGACTGCTGGGGATTCTGCACTGTGCCACTTCCTCTTCTCTTCATTCTCTCCTCTCACCCCACATCTATAATGTCACCACTGTGTGACATTAACTCTGTGTCTTCTTTGTCCCGTAGTCATCTTTTCCCTCTCTGTCCTCCTCTCTCTCTCCCTGTCTTCAGGTGTCCCAATTTGGCTTGTATTAATATCAAATCACCCAAGTCGAACGAGTTTGCTACTTGTCATTACGTGGATGCGTGTAGGGTCTGTGCAAGAAACAAGATGCTCCACCAGGCACACGCTGCTTTCCTCCATCCTCTGCCAGTCCCATCTCATCCATGGTCACACATAAGCTTGAACTTCATCACCCGACTTCCCCCATCCCCTTCTGCCAAGGAAACTGGCAGCATGGAGAAAAAGAAATTAGCTCCTTAGTTCATTGGCCTGTTTGTGATCGGCAAAATGATCAACCCAGTTTCTGTCAAGTTAAGGTTGCCAGGAAGTATGCGGGTCCATCCAGTTTTCCATGTGTCTCATGTTAAGCCAGTAAAGGAGCTCATTGCAGACTTCCATCGAGGGCATCCTGATCACCTTTCAATGGTCGCCAGGGGGAGATCTGGGGGACGTCCTCCTATAAGTTCAGTGGATTGGTGAACCTGAAGAGCTGTTTAACGTGGACTCACAACATCAGTTTGGAGTGGTTCATTGCCTCTTCCTTCCCGGTGCTCAGTAGAGCATATCAGTGCCTGGCTGGTACCTGTCGGCGACCAAACAAACAAGGCAGCGCGGGGTAATTCTGGAGAACCCTTGCAAGTTCACCCTGGTAAACGCTAGGTCTCTATTGAGCAAAACTTTTCTCCTTAAGGATTTCTTCTGCTCTCAACATTTGGGTTTTCTTTGTTTGACGGAGATGTGGCTGAGTGTTGGTGAGTCCAGCGCTCTTCCTGAACTTTTACCACTGGATTTTGGTTATTTTAACTGCTGCGCACGTCGGGTCGAGGGGGCAGAATATCCACTGTGTACAAATGTAGCCAGCAATCTTTATCGAACTCCTTCTCCAGCTTTGAACTGGACTTATTTGAACTGAACTTTATTAATGAATTTTCTAAACTGTTGACTAAAGTCACGCCTAAGTGTGATTGAGTTTTCAGATTTCCAGCCGACTTAGTGCATATAAAGTCATCTTAGTGGGCACCTTTAACATTCATGGAGATGCTGACAGTAACTGCCTCAACGCGACATTTACTTCATATTAGTTTAAACATGTGGATAAAGCCATATATTTTATATATATTTAATACAAACACCTTGATTAAAGCAGCAACTTTCTGGTAAGAAGCTGGCTTCTGTAACCTGAAAGCTGACACCTTAATTCACTTAAACTGGAATATTCTGCAATGTTACTTTTGAACATGCACACATTACACAAAGGATGATGAAATTAGATACTGTGCAGCCCGGACTAAGTATAATTAGATGAATTCTATGTATGTAAACATTAATATTGAGTCAAACTAACAATAAAAACTGTATAAAAGCATTCCCATTCTAATATTTACAGTGAAGAAGTTAAACAGACTTAATCAAACTCTTTTGGTGAAAATCTTTTGGTGTTTGGACGCCTCCTTTCTCTCACCTCACTTATTGATTCATATTGATTCTTTTTTTAACTGTGATTGAAAATGTATAAATACCAACACGAGCCTTTGATTTTATATCACACAATGATTTGCATCTCTCAAATGCTTATGACATCCTCACAGACATGGCCAGAAGAGGGCTGGGCACTTTTACAGCTATTGTTGGTCGTGTTTTTCTCTCACGCAGATCAGGCAGTATGCAGGCTTAGAGGTGATCCTGAGAACCCCCATCTATCTAAAGATGGTGACATTCTATTGGGGGGAATATTCTCTTTGCACGGGAGCTGGAAAGACAGAGAGGAAGACTACATAAACAAACCACTGCCACTGGAATGCACCAGGTAATTATACTTTAAATGGCTAAGGTAAACTGAGTAGACATATGAAACAGGTGGAAATATTTACCAAATGGAGTTTTATGATTGAATTTATTCAATGCTATGTTCCCTGTTGTATACATAGAAAAACAGATATTATTATTTGCCATTTCTATGCTTCTGGCTTATAAATAAATTTAACACATATGTGCATGAAGTTTGAATTTCAGAGGGTTCCAGTTTGCCCAGGCTATGATTTTTGCAATAGAGGAGATTAATAACAGCACAGACCTACTACCTGGAATCACTCTGGGATATAAAATGTATGATACTTGTGCCTCCATTGCCAGAAGTGTGAGGGTTGCTCTGGCCTTGGCTAATGGTAATGAAGTTGTGTCTGTACCTTCAGAGGTTCCATGTACCAGACCTGCACAGGTACAAGCAATAATGGGGGAAACCCCTTCCTCTCCTTGCATGGCTGTATCTACTGTCATCGGACCCTTTTATATCCCTGTGGTGGGTGAAATAAATGAATGTAAATTTAAATTCTGCAGGCTTTTTCTGTAACTGTTAAGAGATGATCTAAATGATCTAAAATTTTCACCCAGGAAGGTTATTTCTTTTATATTTTAGATCAGTCACTATGCCACCTGTGCTTGTCTCAGTGACAAAACCAAGTACCCATCCTTCCTCAGAACCATACCCAGTGACTACTATCAGAGCAGAGCCCTGGCTCAGCTGGTCAAACACTTTGGTTGGACTTGGGTTGGAGCTATAAGAAGCAATAATGATTATGGCAATAATGGCATGGCTACATTCACAGAAACTGCACAGCAGCTGGGCATCTGTCTGGAGTATTCTGTGTCTTTCTTTAGAACAGACCCACCAAATAAAACACAGAAAATAATTGACATTATTAAGGGTTCTACTACCAAGGTGATTGTTGCTTTTCTTTCTTCTTTGGATCTGGCAGTACTAATGTATAAGTTGTCTTACCACAACTTGACTGGGTACCAGTGGGTTGGCAGTGAGGGCTGGATCTTTGATTCCCAAACTGCAGAAATTGATCAGCATCATATTCTGGATGGTGCTATAGGTCTGTCTATCCCCAAAACACATGTCAGTGGCATGAGAGAGTTTATATTAGATGTGAAACCATTAATTTCATCAGGTACTAAAATGTTTACGGAGTTCTGGGAGACATTATTTAGTTGTAAATTCAATCATTCGAATTCATCAGCAGAGAATCAGAGAGAATGTACTGGACAAGAAGAACTGAGTGAATTGCAACATGGTTTCACTGATATGTCACTTATGCCCATATTGAACAACATCTATAAAGGAGTGTATGCTGTGGCCCATGCACTTCATAATATTCTTGGCTGTAATGAAACATGTAACTACAAGGTGCAGCTGGATCCATTCACGGTGAGTTATTCTTTAAAATACTCAGTCTAGTTGTTACTTGTTTGTTGCTGTTATTGTTATGTTATATCTTATTATTACAGTTTAACATACTGTAGAGCCAAAAGGACTACAACATATTTGCCATTTCTATTCTTTTCCTTTCAGATTTTACAGTATATAAAAAACATTAGTTTCAAAACAAAGGAAGGAGATGAGGTTTACTTTGATGAGAATGGAGACCCACCAGCAAAGTATGAAATTATAAACTGGCAGCCAACAGAAAAAGGCATTGTGGACTTTGTGACAGTTGGACGTTATGATGCATCTTTACCTGCAGCCAAACAGCTGAGTCTACAAAACAAGCCTTTAATTTGGGCCTTGAACTCAAAAAAGGTAAACTATTATGTTACCTACATAAATATTAATAACATAATTGCATCAAAATAAAACAAGGTTGACAGATATAACAGTTTTTGAAAATAAGTTTTGTTCCTGCAGATTCCTGTGTCAGTTTGCAGTGAGAAATGTTCCCAGGAACTCAAGGTTCTGCAGAAAGGAAAACCTGTCTGCTGCTATGACTGTATCAGATGTGCAGAGGGAGAAATAAGCAACACTACAGGTATAGTGATCATAAAAATTAAATCGTTTTTATTCAAAGCAATACATTATGCTGAAAAATTATTTTAGCTCAAATTTTACGTAAATGATTGTTTTACATTTATTAAATTACATTTATATTTATTAAATATATTTAAAAATAATTTGTGTTTAAAACAATAAGAGTATCAAAATGTACAATTACAAAACACAACAGTATGATGAAAAAATGGAAATATGTCAGCATTGATGTCTTACACACTAATTATGCCATGGCTTAGTCATGAATTTATTCACATAGCATCTTGTAATAATCTTGTAATGTACTTAAACAGAAAGCACTGAAGCAAAACTATGCAATACATTGAACATCTGCATTATTATTGTCAGATTCTATCACGTGTGTGCGTTGCCATCCTGAATTCTGGTCCAATGACAGAAGAGATGCCTGTGTAAAGAAGGAGTCAGAGTTTCTCTCATATGAAGAAATTATGGGAGCTCTGCTCACTGCAGCATCTTTATTTGGAACATGCATGACTGCTGTTGTAGCATTGATTTTCTTCAGACACAGGAAAACTCCTATTGTCAGGGCCAACAACTCTGAGCTGAGCTTCCTGCTGCTCTTCTCCTTGACTCTGTGTTTCCTGTGCTCTCTGACCTTTATCGGCCGACCCTCTGAGTGGTCCTGCATGCTGCGACACACAGCATTCGGCATCACATTCGTCCTCTGTATCTCCTGTGTTCTGGGGAAAACCATGGTGGTGTTAATGGCCTTCAGGGCTTCACTTCCAGGCAGTAATGTGATGAAGTGGTTTGGACCAACACAGCAGAGACTCAGTGTTCTTGTTTTCACTCTCATACAGGTTGTAATATGTATCCTCTGGTTAACAATTTCTCCTCCTTTTCCATTTAAGAATTTTCAAGTAACCAAAGACAAAATCATCTTAGAATGTGCTCTGGGATCAACTTTAGGCTTCTGGGCTGTACTTGGGTACATCGGTGTTCTGGCCACGTTCTGTTTTATTCTTGCTTTTCTGGCTCGAAACTGCCTGATAACTTTAATGAGGCCAAATTTATCACCTTCAGCATGTTGATATTCTGTGCAGTGTGGGTCACTTTTATTCCAGCATATGTCAGCTCTCCTGGGAAGTTCAGTGTTGCTGTAGAGATATTTGCTATTCTGGCCTCCAGTTTTGGACTGTTAATTTGTATCTTTATTCCAAAATGTTACATTATCTTACTGAGACCTGAGACTAACACAAAAAGAATATGATGGGGAAAGTGACACCAAAGACATTCTGAAATCTTATTAAAAAAACTATTAAACATGGTGGTAAAGAAATTTGAGTTTCATTTGGATTTTTACACAAAAACTTGTTACACTGAGACGCCTGAATAAACTTAATTGATTAAATGTACCACTGTAATATTTTACACAGTTTTCAAGCATTTTCTGACAAGCATGAAGTAATGACAGCAACACTATAATGTAATTTATAGGCGGTGAATTTGAGTAGATATAAATGGAAATGCACAATGCCTAACTGCTTCCTGATTTTACAATTTACCATTATTGGTTTTTCTATTTGTGTCTTTTTGTAAAAATCCAGCAAAATGCTGCCCAGTGATTAGATGTCCCTAATATAGTCATGATGACTGCAACTCTAGGACAGTTAGTGACTGTTCGTCTGTGGCTTAACGTGATATGACCTCTAAGATAACATTGTCAATTCAATAAAGGTTTGTTCATTTGTTTTAAACTGGGATGTCTTAAAAATGTGTCTATGGTATACTGTACCTGTTGTCATCTCTGTGGTATTTTAGGTATTTCTATTAAGTCTAAAGTAAAATATTTATAAACATTATGCTTTAAGTCATAAACAAGTAAATATGTGTAACTAAATAAGTCATGCTTCAACTAATATCAAAACAAAACATAATTACTAGTTATCACTACTTTTTAAAATATTTATTAACATTCCTTTACTTTTAAGTGATTTTGTTAGAGTCCAAGTCTCTGCCTTGAATTTATAGTATCAGTGGAATGTGTGTTAACTAATAATTGTATCAGTAGTTCACGTGTCAATAAACCTTTTGCACTTGGTGCGTCTCAGCTTCTGCTTTTGGGTCCTGTAGATACACTATCTAGTGTAAACCATCAACAACAGTACACACTAGCTAAACATGGACCTAGTGCAAATGCTACAATCTCAATCAGCAATCCACTGAAAAGAATGCATATAGGCTATGTTATACACTAGCTTCCTGTTTTGACCGGGCACTTAGCCTGTCTAGTTCCCTAGATCACCCAGGGCCCAGAACACCAAAGAAGACTTTCTGTCCCCAGAAGAAACGATCCTACCACCTGTCGTGTTGGTGGCCATACAATGTTACCTAGAGAAAAGGGTAAAAGATTCCAAAATATCCAATCCCCACTGGTTGCCCTCTGGGGTATTTGTTTGTTCGTGTCTCTCTCTGACCACAGGTGCTTAGGTGGGTCCATGACTCGAGACTGGCCTGCCACCCTACAACTACTAGAACCAAGGCACTGAATGCACAAAGGTACTGGTGGCTAGCCATGAATGGGGATATACGTCTGTAGCATCCATTTATGTGTTATAAAACCTGGACCTGAGCTACATCATTCTACATTGAGGTTCAAAGAGAGTTTGGAATTCAACCTCCATGTTGAATACAAGGGGGAGGTAGACGGAATATACTTGCCATACGGCAATAAACTTTCTTTATAAAAGAATCCACCACTAATCCTCCCCAGGACTAGATAACACCAAGAGACCTAAGTAAAGCAAACAAACCACATCTGGCTTAAAGCCACGAATTGACACTCATGCAATTAACATAAATTTTGCCGTGAGTTATTCATCTACCAGACCCAGCTCGCTGGAAAGGAATTTGCACATGGGTGTCACATGTGAGTGACTCCTCCTGCGGTAAGCGTATTGTGTCACTTCCTGTTTCGTCACACTGTTTCGGGTCTCTGCCGAAGGATTGTTCACTGTTTAATTGTAGCTCTTGTCTTCTAAATTAGTGATTTCTCTGTGTATAAACTATTAGTTGGGGCATAAGATTTGTTTACGCAAACACCTTCTCTCCTGAAATAACTAAACAAACTAGCTGACGCTAACTATACCTAATCGATCTAGCTTCGTTAGCCTAGCACCTAGCAATGGCTTCTCCGTCTCCTTCTCTCTCTCCTCTGACTTGCTCTGTCTGCCACATGTTTAGTTTTTCCTCGGCCTCCTTTAGTGTTAACAGTACTTGTAATAAGTGTAAGGTTATTGCAGCTTTGGAGGCGAGGCTCTCTGAATTGGAAGCACGGCCCCGGTAGCTGGTGCGGACCAACCTAGCATAGCCACTGTTAGCTGTTCCCCAGCAGTACCCGAGCAGCCGGGAAGCCAGGCCGGCTGGGTGACGGTTCGTAAGCAATCTAACGCTAAACAGACACCCCAGGTTCACCACCAGCCGGTTCACGTTTCTAACAGATTTTCCCCACTCAGCGACACACCCGCTGAGGAACGAGCTCTGGTAATTGGCGACTCCATAGTCAGAAACGTGAAGTTAGAGACGCCAGCGGCCATAGTCCAATGTTACCCTGGGGCCAGAGCGTGCGACATCGAATCCTATTTGAAACTCCTGTCTAAGGATAAACGTAGATACTGTAAGATTATTATTCATGCAGGAACAAATGACGCCCGATTACGCAAATCGGAGGTCACCAAAACTAATATTGAATCGGTGTGTAACTTTGCAAAGACAATGTCGGACTCCGTAGTTTTCTCTGGACCCCTGCCAAATCTGATCAGTGACAACATGTATAGCCGCATGTTGTCATTCAACCGCTGGCTGTCTAGGTGGTGTCCAGCAAACGATGTGGGCTACAAAGACAATTGGAAAAGTTTTTGGGGAAAACCTAGGCTTATTAGGAGAGATGGCATCCATCCTACTTTTGATGGTGCCTCTGTCTTATCAAAAAATATGGCTGATTTTATTAAACAACCAAAAGATTGACAACCCAGAGTTGAGCCTAGGACGCAGAGATCCAGTCCTACACGCCTCTCTGCAGTATCCTTACCGCCGCCACCCCCCCACAACTCCTACATTCCTATAAAGACTGTGTCTGTTCCCCGATTAACAAAATTTTACAAACAAAACATGATCACAAGAGGAGTTAATCATAATAACTTATTAAAAATCAGGACTGCTCCTCTTACTGAACAAAAAACTAAAACAATTAAATGTGCATTATTAAATATCAGATCTCTCTCATCTAAATCTCTTTTAGTAAATGACTTGATAAGCGATCATCAATTCGATTTATTTTGTCTCGCTAAAACCTGGTTGCAGAAGGAGGAATATGTTAGTTTAAATGAGTCGACACCTCCAAGTCATATTAACTATCATGTTTCTAGAAGCTCAGGCCGAGGTGGAGGAGTAGCAGCAATCTATCACTCAAGCTTACCAATAAACCCTAGACCTAAACATAGTTATAACTCATTTGAGAGTCTTACTTTGAGCCTTTCACACCCAATTTCGAAAACTCAAAATCCACTTCTATTTGTTATTGTGTTCCGTCCTCCAGTCCCTTATTCTGAATTTTTGACTGAATTCCCAGATTTTCTAGCCGACTTAGTACTTAGTGCAGATAAAGTCGTCATAGTGGACGATTTTAACATTCATGTAGATGCTGACAGTAACTCCCTCAACACGGCATTTACTTCATTATTAGATTCAATTGGTTTCTCTCAAAATGTAAATGAACCCACTCACTGTTTTAGTCACACCCTAGACCTTGTCCTTGCATTCGTTATTGAAATTGATAAACTAACAGTATTTCCCCATAATTCTGTTCTCTCTGACCATTTCCTAATAACATTTGAATTTAGTTTATTGGACTACACAGCAGCTAGAAAAAAGTTTGGCTTCAGTAGGTGTTTGTCTGAAAACACTGTGAACAAATTTAAGGAAATGATCCGTCATCATTTACTTCACCATGTACCGATATAACTGAGAGTAGCCACATTAACTGTACTCCTGTACAAGTTGATTACCTTACTGATAATTATGCAGCATCTTTACGTTCCATACTTGATAGTGTTGCCCCTCTAAAAAAAAAGGCAGTAATTCTGAACAGGCGATCTCCATGGTATAGCTCGCAAACCCGCAATTTAAAGCAGGCGTCACGAAGACTAGAAAGGAAGTGGCGTTCCACTCATTCACAAGAATCACGCTTAGCTTGGAAAAAGAGTTTATACTTATACAAATTAGCACTCCGTAAAGCCAGAACAGCTTATTATTCATCACTAATAGAGGAAAACAAGAACGACCCCCAGTTTCTTTTCAGCACTGTAGCCAGGCTGACTAAGAGCCATAGTTCAGTTGAGACTAGTATTCCCTAGCCTAGCGAGGGAATACTAGTCTCAACTGACTAGTCTCAACAGGCTAGGGAATACTAGTCCCGCTATGTAGCAATGACTTCATGACCTTCTTCACAAAGAAATAGCTATTAGAAATAAAATTCACCAGACCCTCCCCACAAACACAACAGAATTAGAATCATCAGTAAGTCCTCAGTCCCTTTTAGACTACTTTTTGCCCATAGACCTTGCTGAGTTAACTTCAACTATTATGGCATCTAAACTAACAACATGTCTGCTAGACCCTATTTCAGTTAGAGTGCTCAAAGACGCTCTACCCTTATTAGACACGTTCGTATTAGATATCATTAATCTATCTTTACAAACAGGATATGTACCAAAGGCCTATAAGGTAGCTGTAATCAAACCTCTACTTAAAAAACCTAGTCTGGATCCAGGTGTCTTAGCCAATTACAGACCAATTTCCAATCTCCCCTTTATTTCTAAAATACTTGAAAAAGTAGTTGCAAAGCAATTATGTGACCACCTGCGCAGAAACGACTTGTTTGAAGAATTTCAGTCAGGATTTAGAGTTCATCATAGCACAGAAACTCCACTGATTAAAGTCACCAACGATCTTCTTCTGGCTTCAGATAACGGACTTGTCTCTATACTAGTTCTGTAGACTTAGTGCCGCATTTGACACCATTGATCACAGAATATTATTACAGAGACTAGAACATGTTGTTAGAATTAAAGGAACAGCACTAAATTGGTTTAAATCGTATCTATCAGATAGATTCCAATTTGCTTGCGTTAATGATGAATCTTCGGCATACACAAAAGTTAGTTATGGAATTCCACAAGGCTCTGTATTAGGACCAATACTCTTTACTCTATATATGTCTCCCTTGGCAACATTATTAGAAAACACTGCTACGCTGATGACACACAGTTATAACTATGTATGAAACCTGATGAAACAAATAAATTAATCAAACTACAATCATGTCTAAAAGACATAAGGGACTGGATGACGTATAATTTCCTTCTTCTAAACTCAGATAAAACTGAAGTTATTGTATTTGGGCTTAAAAGTCTAAGAAACATGTTTTCTAACCATATTGCTACTTTAGATGACATAACTCTTGCCCCAATAGTACTGCAAGGAATCTTGGAGTCATTTTTGACCAGGATTTGTCATTTACCTCACACATAAAACAAATCTCTATAACAGCGTTCTTCCACCTAAGAAACATTGCCAAAATTAGGAGCATCCTGTCTCAAAGTGATGCTGAAAAACTGGTTCATGCATTTCTTACTTCTACATTGGACTACTGTAATTCTCTACTTTCAGGCTGCCCCAGTAACTCTCTAAAAGCCTCCAATTAATCCAAAATGCTGCAGCAAGATTACTGACTGGGATTGGTAAGAGAGATCATATTTCACCTTCATTAGCTTCTCTCCATTGGCTTCCAATTAAATGCAAAATAGAATTTAAAACCCTTCTTTTTACCTATAAAGCTTTAAACAGTCAAGCCCCATCATATATAAAAGATCTCCTAGTACCATATCATCCTACTAGACCACTTTGGTCCCAAAATGCAGGCCTACTTGTGGTTCCCAGAATTTCCAAAAATGGAATGGGAGGCAGAGCCTTTAGCTATCAAGCTCCTCTCCTGTGGAACCAGCTCCCAGTACAGATTCGGGAAGCAGACACCCTCTCTACTTTTAAGACTAGGCTCAAAACCTTCCTCTTTGACAAAGCTAATAGTTGGTTATAGTCATGCTGCTATAGGCTTAGACTGCTGGGGGATTCTGCACTGTGCCACTTCCTCTTCTCTTCATTCTCTCCTCTCACCCCACATCTATAATGTCACCACTGTGTGACATTAACTCTGTGTCTTCTTTGTCCCGTAGTCATCTTTCTCCCTCTCTGTCCTCCTCTCTCTCTCCCTGTCTTCAGGTGTCCCCGAATTTGGCTTGTATTAATATCAAATCACCCAAGTCGAACGAGTTTGCTACTTGTCATTACGTGGATGCGTGTAGGGTCTGTGCAAGAAACAAGATGCTCCACCAGGCACACGCTGCTTTCCTCCATCCTCTGCCAGTCCCATCTCATCCATGGTCACACATAAGCTTGAACTTCATCACCCGACTTCCCCCATCCCCTTCTGCCAAGGAAACTGGCAGCATGGAGAAAAAGAAATTAGCTCCTCAGTTCATTGGCCTGTTTGTGATCGGCAAAATGATCAACCCAGTTTCTGTCAAGTTAAGGTTGCCAGGAAGTATGCGGGTCCATCCAGTTTTCCATGTGTCTCATGTTAAGCCAGTAAAGGAGCTCATTGCAGACTTCCATCGAGGGCATCCTGATCACCTTTCAATGGTCGCCAGGGGGAGATCTGGGGGACGTCCTCCTATAAGTTCAGTGGATTGGTGAACCTGAAGAGCTGTTTAACGTGGACTCGCAACATCAGTTTGGAGTGGTTCATTGCCTCTTCCCTTCCCGGTGCTCAGTAGAGCATATCAGTGCCTGGCTGGTACCTGTCGGCGACCCGAAACAAGGCAGCGCGGGGTAATTCTGGAGAACCCTTGCAAGTTCACCCTGGTAAACGCTAGGTCTCTATTGAGCAAAACTTTTCTCCTTAAGGATTTCTTCTGCTCTCAACATTTGGGTTTTCTTTGTTTGACGGAGATGTGGCTGAGTGTTGGTGAGTCCAGCGCTCTTCCTGAACTTTTACCACTGGATTTTGGTTATTTTAACTGCTGCGCACGTCGGGTCGAGGGGGCAGAATATCCACTGTGTACAAATGTAGCCAGCAATCTTTATCGAACTCCTTCTCCAGCTTTGAACTGGACTTATTTGAACTGAACTTTATTAATGAATTTTCTAAACTGTTGACTAAAGTCACGCCTAAGTGTGATTGAGTTTTCAGATTTCCAGCCGACTTAGTGCATATAAAGTCATCTTAGTGGGCACCTTTAACATTCATGGAGATGCTGACAGTAACTGCCTCAACGCGACATTTACTTCATATTAGTTTAAACATGTGGATAAAGCCATATATTTTATATATATTTAATACAAACACCTTGATTAAAGCAGCAACTTTCTGGTAAGAAGCTGGCTTCTGTAACCTGAAAGCTGACACCTTAATTCACTTAAACTGGAATATTCTGCAATGTTACTTTTGAACATGCACACATTACACAAAGGATGATGAAATTAGATACTGTGCAGCCCGGACTAAGTATAATTAGATGAATTCTATGTATGTAAACATTAATATTGAGTCAAACTAACAATAAAAACTTTATAAAAGCATTCCCATTCTAATATTTACAGTGAAGAAGTTAAACAGACTTAATCAAACTCTTTTGGTGAAAATCTTTTGGTGTTTGGACGCCTCCTTTCTCTCACCTCACTTATTGATTCATATTGATTCTTTTTTTTAACTGTGATTGAAAATGTATAAATACCAACACGAGCCTTTGATTTTATATCACACAATGATTTGCATCTCTCAAATGCTTATGACATCCTCAAAGACATGGCCAGAAGAGGGCTGGGCACTTTTACAGCTATTGTTGGTCGTGTTTTTCTCTCACGCAGATCAGGCAGTATGCAGGCTTAGAGGTGATCCTGAGAACCCCCATCTATCTAAAGATGGTGACATTCTATTGGGGGGGATATTCTCTTTGCACGGGAGCTGGAAAGACAGAGAGGAAAACTACATAAACAAACCACTGCTACTGGAATGCACCAGGTAATTATACTTTAAATGGCTAAGGTAAACTGAGTAGACATATGAAACAGGTGGAAATATTTACCAAATGGAGCTTTATAATTGAATTTATTCAATTTGACATTTGCAATATTCCCTGTTGTATACATAGAAAAACAGATATTATCATTTGCCATTTCTATGCTTCTGGCCTATAAGTATATTTACACATATGTGCATGAAGCTTAAATTTCAGAGCGTTCCAGTTTGCCCAGGCTATGATTTTTGCCATAGAGGAGATTAATAACAGCACAGAGCTGCTACCTGGCATCTCTCTGGGATATAAAATGTATGATAGTTGTGGCTCCATTGCCAGAAGTGTGAGGGTTGCTCTGGCCTTGGCTAATGGTAATGAAGTTGTTACTGCCCAGTCTGAGACTCACTGTACCAGACCTGCACAGGTGCAGGCAATAATGGGAGAGACCTCGTCGTCTCCTTGCATGGCTGTAGCTACTGTCATTGGACCCTTTTCTATCCCACTGGTGGGTAAGATTAGTGAATATAAAATTATATTCTGCAGGCTTTTAACTGTTAAGTGCACACTTTGGGGATCTTACATTTTTATCCTGGAAGGTAATTTCTTCTATCTTCTAGATCAGCCACTTTGCCACCTGTGCATGTCTTAGTGACAAAACCAAGTACCCATCCTTCTTCAGAACCATACCCAGTGACTACTATCAGAGCAGAGCCCTGGCTCAGCTGGTCAAACACTTTGGTTGGACTTGGGTTGGAGCTATAAGAAGCAATAATGATTATGGCAATAATGGCATGGCTACATTCACAGAAACTGCAAAGCAGCTGGGCATCTGTCTGGAGTATTCAGTATCTTTCGTTCGAACAGATTCACCAAAAAAAATACAGAACATAATTGAAATTATTAAGGCTTCCACCTCCAAGGTTATTGTTGCTTTCCTCTCCTACTTGGATCTGGATGGGCTAATGTCTGAATTGTCTCAACACAACTTGACTGGGTACCAGTGGGTCGGCAGTGAGGGCTGGATCTTTGATTCTCAAACAGCAAAAATGGATCAACATCATATTCTGGATGGTGCTATAGGTCTGTCCATCCCCAAAGCACATGTCAGCGGTTTGAGAGAGTTTATTTTGGATGCAAAGGCATTTAATTCATCTAGTAATGATATTTTAATAGAGTTCTGGGAGACATTATTTAGCTGTAAATTCAATCAGTCAAATTCATCAGCAGAGAATCAGAGAGAATGTACTGGACATGAAGATCTGAGTGAACTGCAGCACAGCTTCACTGATATGTCACTTATGCCCATATTCAACAATGTCTATAAAGGAGTGTATGCTGTGGCCCATGCACTTCATAATATTCTTGGCTGTAATGAAACATGCAACTACAAGGTGCAGCTGGATCCATTCACGGTGAGTTATTCCTTAAAATACTCAGTCTAGTTGTTACTTGTTTGTTACTGTTATTGTTATGTTATATCTTATTGTTACAGTTTAACATACTGTAGAGCCAAAAGGACTACAACATATTTGTCATTTCTATTCTTTTCCTTTCAGATTTTACAGCACATGAAAAACATTAGTTTCAAAACAAAGGAAGGAGATGAAGTTAACTTTGATGAGAATGGAGACCCACCAGCAAAGTATGAAATTATAAACTGGCAGCCAACAGAAAAAGGCATTGTGGACTTTGTCACAGTTGGACGTTATGATGCATCTTTACCTGCAGCCAAACAGCTGAGTCTGCAAAACAAGCCTTTAATTTGGGCCTCGAACTCAAAAAAGGTAAACTATTATGTTACCTACATAAATATTAACAAAATAATTGCATCAAAATAAAACGAGGTTGACAGATATAACAGTTTTTGAAAATAAGTTTTGTTCCTGTAGGTTCCTGTGTCAGTTTGCAGTGAGAAATGTTCCCCAGGAACTCGCAAGGTTCTGCAGAAAGGAAAACCTGTCTGCTGCTATGACTGTATCAGATGTGCAGAGGGAGAAATAAGCAACACTACAGGTATAGTGATTATAAAACATTCAATTGTTTTTATTCAAACCAATTTACCTAAAATTTTAGGTAAATGATTGTTTTATATTTATTAAATTAAATTTTTATTTATTAAATATATTTAAAAAATGATTTGTGCTTAAACAATAAAAGTATCAAAATGTGCAATTACAAAATACAACAGTATGATGAAAAAAATGCAAAAGTAAACAAAAGATGAAAAACTAAGCAATATATGGAAATACGTCAGCATTGATGTCTTACACACTAATTATGCCATGGCTTAGTCATGCATTTATTCACATAGCATTTTGTAATAATCTTGTAATGTACTTAAACAGAAAGCACTGAATCAAAACTATGCAATACATTGAATATCTGCTTTATTATTGTCAGATTCCATCACGTGTGTGCGTTGCCATCCTGAATTCTGGTCCAATGACAGAAGAGATGCCTGTGTAAAGAAGGAGTCAGAGTTTCTCTCGTATGAAGAAATGATGGGAGCTCTGCTCACTGCAGCATCTTTATTTGGAACATGCATGACTGCTGTTGTAGCATTGATTTTCTTCAGACACAGGAAAACTCCTATTGTCAGGGCCAACAACTCTGAGCTGAGCTTCCTGCTGCTCTTCTCCTTGACTCTGTGTTTCCTGTGCTCTCTGACCTTTATCGGCCGACCCTCTGAGTGGTCCTGCATGCTGCGACACACAGCATTCGGCATCACCTTCGTCCTCTGTATCTCCTGTGTTCTGGGGAAAACCATGGTGGTGTTAATGGCCTTCAGGGCTTCACTTCCAGGCAGTAATGTGATGAAGTGGTTTGGACGAACACAGCAGAGACTCAGTGTTCTAGTTTTCACTCTCATACAGGTTGTAATATGTATCCTCTGGTTAACCATTTCTCCTCCTTTTCCATTTCAGAATTTTAAAGTAATCAAAGACAAAATCATCTTAGAATGTGCTCTGGGATCAACTTTAGGCTTCTGGGCTGTACTTGGGTACATCGGTGTTCTGGCCACGTTCTGTTTTCTTCTTGCTTTTCTGGCTCGGAAACTTCCTGATAACTTTAACGAGGCCAAATTTATCACCTTCAGCATGTTGATATTCTGTGCAGTGTGGATCACTTTTATTCCAGCATATGTCAGCTCTCCTGGGAAGTTCAGTGTTTCTGTGGAGATATTTGCTATTCTGGCCTCCAGTTTTGGACTATTAATTTGTATTTTTATTCCAAAATCTTACATTATCTTACTGAGACCTGAGACTAACACAAAAAAGAATATGATGGGGAAAGTGACACCAAAGACATTCTGAAATCTTATAAATAACTATTAAACATGGTGGAAAGAAATTTGAGTTTCATTCGGATTTTTACACAAAAACTTGTTACAGTGAGACGCCTGAATTAACTTAATTGATTAATTGTACCACTGTAAGTTTACAAAAAACATGAAGTTATGACAGTAACACTATAATGTAATTTATAGATCGTGAGTTTAAGGACATGTAAATGTAAATGCAAAATGCCTTTCTGATTTTACAATTTGCTGTTAATGGTGCATTTTCTATATTTGAAAACCTAATGCTAAACTTAATTTATTAATATCTTAAACCCCCATAGTCTTTATTTTACATGTTACATGTTGTTACATTTTGCCATACTGAGGTAATAAAAATCCCGTAAAATGCTGCTCAGTGATTTTATGGCTGTAATATACTCATGATAACTGCAACAAAACTAAGACAGTTATTGACTATTCGTCTGGGCCTTAACGTGATACGACCTCTAACATAACATTGTCACTTCAACAAAGGTTTGTTCATTTGTTTTCAACTTTGATTTCTTAAAAAAACTCTATGGTATACTGTGCCTGTTGTCATCTGTGTGGGTATTTTAGGTATTTCCATTAAGTCTAAAGTAAAATCTTTGTAAACATTATGTTTTAAGTCATAAACAAGTAAATATGCATAACTCACCAAAACGGTCATGCTTAAACATGAAAACACAAAACAAAACATAATTACTACTAATCACTACTTTTAGAAATATTTAGTTTATAGGCCTCACTGTGAAGTGTAAAAGTATACTATGTGTAATTCGTTGTAGCTACGAACAATGTTTGACTGTAGAACAGTACGCTTGTTAAGTTTCAAATAAATTGTAATTAATAATGTTATTTATTTTCTCCCAAAACAGTTCATTGCTACAATCTCACGGGACCCTCTTGGGTCAATCAGCAATGAGGAGAATGTATATATATATATATATATATATATATATATATATATATATATATATATATATATATATATATATATATATATATATATATATATATATATATATATATATATATATATATATATATATAGGCTATGTTATACACAAGCTTCCTATTTTGACCGGGCACTTAGCCTGTCTAGTTCGTGTTGGGGGCCATATGATGTGACCTAGAGAAAAGTGTAAGAGATTCCAAAATATCCTATCCCCACTGGTTGCCCTCCGAGGTATTTGTTTGTTCGTGCCTCTCTCTGACCACAGGTGCTTAGGTGGGACCACGACTCGAGGCTGGCCTGCCACCCTAGAACTACTAGAACCAAGGCACTGAATGCACAAAGGTACTGGTGGCCAGCCACGAATGGGGATATACGTCGTTACGTGGGTGCATGTAGGGTCTGTGCAAGGAACGAGATGCCCCACCAGGCACACACTGGTTTCTTCCGTCCTCTGCCAGTCCCATCTCATCCATGGTCACACATAAGCTTGAACTTCATCAGCAGACTTCCTCCATCTGATAGTAAGACAGTTATACTTGTGGTAGTTGATCACTTCTCTAAATTGGTCCATGCTGTTCCACTTGTTAAGCTACCTTCTGCTAAGGAAACTGAGGGTGGAGAAAAACAAAATAGCTGGTAAAGTCAGCCTGGTAAAGGCTAGGTCTCTCTAGGTACAAAACATTTATCCTCAATGATTTCTTCTGCTCAAAACATTTGGATTTTCTTTGTTTGACAGAGACGTGGTTGAATATTGGTGAGTCCAACGCTCTTCCTGAACTTGTACCACCGGATTGTGATTATTTTAAATGCCTGCGCACGTCGCGACGAGGGGGCAGAATATCCACTGTGTATAAATGTAGCCAGCCATCTCCATCGAACTCCTTGTCCAGCTTTGAATTGGACTTATTTGAACTGGGTAACTCACCCTGTGCTGTGCGCAGTGATTTATCATCCACACAAATATAATAAGGATTAATGAATTTTCTGAAGTGTTGGCTATAATCATGCCTAAGTATATTCAAGTTCTTATTGTTGGAGATTTTAATGTACACCGGTGCTGTCCAAACAAAACAATGACTACAGAAATTTTAAGCCTCTTGACTCTTAATTTTCTTCAGCATGTTTCGAAACTTATGCAAGAAAGTGGACATACACTCAACCTGGTTTTAACTTACGGTCTGCCTGTTGCCAACTTGAGGATTGTGATTTTATTTGAAATTAGCCTATGCTGTAACATCTTTAAGCCTCGCGCTTCTACTTGGTGTGTTCGTATTATTAAACCTTCCCCTGCCACTCAGTTCTCAACTTCTTTCAATCAAAACACTCCAGAGCCTGTGTGTTCTGATACAGATGAGTTCCTGCCAAACAGTACTAGATGCTATGGCTCCAGTAAAATCCAGGCAGTCTAAAACTAAATCTTAGCCATAGCTAAACCATACAACTCGTGCTGTCAGACGAGAGTGCCGAAAAGCTGAGCGAAAGTGAAAGAAGGACAAGTCATTCTAGTGTCATTTCAAATTTTAAAGGACTGTTTGAGTAGTAATCAGGTTGCTGGAAAACAGGTGAAAATGGAAAACCTGTCCAATATTATTTGTGAAATTACCACAAGCTTTGTGTTCTGTTTAATACTATAGTTGTTGTTTTTAATGCCCCAAAGACTGTTTGCTTGGAACCTTGCCTGGAGGCATGTGAAAATTTTAAGTTCTTTGTAAATTAGGTGAACAATGTTTAGAGCCCTCATATCACCATCTGCTTCTGACCTGTCAGTTTTTATGTTTTGCTCTGTAACTATTCACCAATTTGAGCCAGTGACTCATTTTTACATGAGACTGTTACACATCTGAAGCCCTCAGGTTCCCACACTGATGCTGTCCCAAATCAATTTTTTAAAGAGCTTATCACTACTCTAGGACCCTCTGTTGTTGCTGTTATTAACAGCAGCCTCGCCTCCGGTGTCTTTCCAAAGGACTGTAAACATGCTACAGTGCAGCCACTGATTAAAAAGCCAGGCCTGGATCCCACGGTGTTGTCCAATTTTAAGCCAATTTCCAAACTTCCCTTTCTCTCAAAAATTCTGAAAAAAAACTTATATATACAACTGAAGGATTTTCTAGAGAAAAACGGCACTCTTCAGGTTTTCCAGGCTGATTTTAAATCTCTTCACAGTACCAAGCCAGCATTTCTGAAGGTTTTTAATGGTATCCTTCTAGCAACAAATGTAGAGGATTATGTGGTCTTCGTACCATTGGTTCTAACTGCTGCTTTTGACATTATTGTATTTTTATTTATCGATTAAAGCAATGGATAGGCATCTGTGGCACTGCTCTTAAGTGGTTTAGGTCGTACTTGGAAGAGAGAATATTTTGTGTACAAATTGATCATGATCAGTAAGAGCCTGGATGTCTCTTAATTTCCTCTGTATTAACGAAAAAAAGACAAAGTTCATTGTCTTTGTTCTGGGCACCAGCAGTGCATCCTCTCTCTGACACCATTTTTTAAACCTACTGTCACAAATCTGTGTCATGACTCTCACTGTGATTTGTGTTATAGTGATCTGCAGTGTAGTTATCTGAGCTTTTTTGTCCAAGTCTGTCTGAAGCCTTTTTTTGTCATGCTCCTCCGTGGCTACCAACTGACCGTTTTTTTTTTTCTCCCTACCTGCAATTCTGATTTGTTCGTTTGGCCTCCGGACAGAGTTTCGTCTTGTCCCCACCACTTCCCGATAGAACAATCTGGCCAATATAGACCCATTCAGTGCGAAAGAGTGGAAGAGCACGAAAGAGGGGGCCTTACCTCAACATGACACCAATAGATGGATAGCCTATCCAGTTAAGTGCAGGTTACAATTTCGAATGCAGCCCTCTGCCTTCTCTACAGAGCAGGCTCGGGTTGCCTATGCAGTTCCCTTACTTTTGGGACAGGCAGGGATAAGGGGGACATCAGAGTGGGAGAGGGGGGCAAGGTCAACCTCCACGTTTGAACTGTTTTCTGAGGAATTACTTAGATTATTTGGTCCCACCAATTCTGAGGAAGACGCATCTCGTCAACTCTTTAAACTCACTCAGGACAGCGGGACAGTAGCTGATTATGCTATCGAGTTTAGAACTCTCACTATAGCTTGTTCCTGGAACGAACCAGCACTTGTTGAGAGGTTTTATCACGGGTTGTCTGAGTCATTAAAGGATAACTAGCCTCTCGTGAGCTCCCTGAATCCTTAAATGCTCTTATGGGTGTATGCTCTCAGGTAAATCATAGAATACGTGAAAGACGCCCAATTTGTCCCCACAGCTCTGTAGAAATCCCACCTGACAACGTAGATTTAACCAATGTCCATGAGACTTACCATGACCTGAAACTTGTGTTTTCTAAAGACAAAGCCACTTCTCTTCCATCTAACCGACCCTACGACTGTGCCATTGATTTATTACCCGGTACTATTCCCCCACGTGGCGGACTTTACTCTCTTTCCGGTCCTGAACGAGAAGCCATGTCTAAATATGTAAACGTGTCTCTCGTGGCCAGTCTCATTCACCCCTCATCCTCTCCTGCTCGGGCAGAATTCTTTTTTGCGGGCAAGAAGGATCGGGGGCCTCGGCCGTGTATTGATTACCATGGTCTGAATCTCATTGCTGTACGCAACCGTTATCCCCTTCCTCTCATTTCCTCTGGTTTTGAGTTATTGCAGGGGCCTACGGTATTCACCAAGCTGGAGCTTAGAAATGCATATAATCTAGTTGGCATCTGGGAGGGGGATGAGTGGAAGACCACGTTCAACAACTCGGGTGGGCATTTTGAATATCTAGTCATGCCTTTCAGCCTAAACAATGCTCCGGCCATATTCCAGTATTTGGTTGAAGATGTTTTGGGGGACATGTTGAACAAATTTGTTTACGTCTATCTAGATGACATTCTAAATTTTCTCCCACTCTGAGTGTGACGACCCGTTCTTTACGTCAGAAAAGTCTCAAATCACTTGTACCAAAACAACCTGTTTGTAAAAGCTGAGAAGTGCGTCTTTAATTCGTTCTCTGTCTCATTCCTGGGGTTCATCATCTTTCAGGGGAGTCTGGAGACAGACCCTAGAAATATGAGTGTGGTGAGAGATTAGCCGGTCCCTGAATCACAGACGTAGCTTCAGCATTTCCTGGGTTTTTCTAATTTCTATAGGCATTTCATCAGAAACTATAACACCATCGCCGCACCCACAGACAGTTTGTTTGATTCCCGGTAGCAGATAAGTATTTCACCCACCTTAAAGACGCATTCTCCTCTGCACCCATTCTCACCCTAACTGACCCCAGCAGACATATCATTGCTGAGGGTGATGCCTTGGACATGTGGGGGTGGGGACTATTCTTTCTCAGAGGTCTGGGGAGGATTCTAAGATGCACCCATGTGCATTTTTCCCCGTTGCCTCTCCGAAAATGAGTAAAATTATGACATAGGTAACGGAGTTCATTCTTCTTTCCTCAGTATGCCCAGCCCTCACTAGGTTAGAGATTGATGAAGAGATGTCACAAGATATAACAACTATTTCCCCGATTGTCCTCAAGGACTTCTGTTTGTTCCTGATCGTCTTAGATCCAAAGTCCTAGATTGGTGCCACTACTTTCCGACTTTTTTGCCACTGTGAGTTTGTCTCTGTCTGTCCCACCTGTGCCCTATCCAAGCCCAGTCACCACCACCCTGCCGGTTTGCTTTACCCCGTCTCCATTCCTAGGTGCCCACGGTCCCACATCTTTTTAGATTTTGTATTTTGAACGGTCTTCCTCCTTTCCAGGGCAACATGGTCATTTTGACAGGGGTAGACAAATTTTCTAAATTGGCCCACTTCATTCCTCTTCCACCCTCCCCTTCCATCGGCCAAAATTACTGCAGAAACCTAGTTAATTATGTTTTCAAGATTTACGGTATTTCCTGTCACGTCATTTATGACCAGGGTCCCCAGTTTATTTCCATGTTTTGGAAGGCGTTTTTTTCGGCTGCTCAGTGTTACTGTTAGCCTTTCCTCAGGGTTCCATCGTGGGATGACCGTTGCAAGGGCAGGGGGTACTGTCATGATTCTCAATATGATCTGTGTTGCCCTGGTAACTGTTACTCGCTCCACCTTTCTCTCTGCTTCTCCTTGTGTTTCTCTTGATGAGCTTTATTCATCTCACCTGCTGTCTGCTTTTCTTAAGCTCCATTTACCTGCCAATTTCTGCCAGATTGTCTTCTTTATTTTGCGGTGTAGTTACCTGAGCTCCTTCTTTCCAAGTCTGTCTTTTTTTTTGTTTCATGCACCTCCGTGGCTACCAACTCCCTGAGTTTTGTTTTTTCCCTACCTGGAATTCTGGTTTGTTCATCTGGCCTCTGGACAGAGATTCGTCTTTTCCGTCCATGAGTTTCTTTGCTGAACCCTTTACTGTAGTTTTCCCACCTATGTTTGTTTCCCAGCTAAGCCCCTCTAGATCACCTCCTCTTAACCTCGCCCTCATAACTGAACCTTCTCTGTATATGTTATCATTCCACTCACCTCTGTTTCCCTCCTAGATTCTTCCCATCGCTTCTGGTACTCCTGGTTTCCCCTTTGACCCTCTCACCAACTTCCCAGCTCATTACCCACCTCACCACCTCTAGTTGTATGATAATTTATTATCCTCCACTACCTTCTTGCCTCATTTTCTGGGTCCCCACCACTTTCTTATAAACTGGGTGTTGTGGACAGTGGTTTAAGCTTGAAAAGGCAGGTTAGTGCAATGGTAAAATCCAGCTTCTTTCACTTAAGACAGTTAGCAAGAGTTAAATCGTATTTGTCAAAAAAGCTCTTTGAGACAGCGATCCATGCTTTTGTTACATTTCTGCTCGATTACTGTACTTGTTTGTACTTTGGTGTGTCTCATTCGTCCCTGTCCTGTCTTCCGCTAATAGAAAATGCTGCTGCACGATTGTTGAACGTAACACGGAGGAGGAACACATTATCCCGGTTTTAGCCTCGCTGCACTGGCTGCCTGTCCATCCTAGAGTTAATTTTAAAATTATTTTTAAATCTTTAAATGGTTTTGCCCCTCCATACCTCTCTGAGGTGCTATGTGTGCACTCGAAATATAAGAATTTGGCTTTACTACTTAATTGTATTTTCTTCCTTTTAGTTCTTTTATATTTTAAATTTTAACTAAATGTATTTTTGGTAATTTTATTGTGATTGAATTCTTTATTATCTTTTATTCTTTTATTTTTATTGTTGAGCACTTTGGCCTCTCTCATTTCTGTTTCCTGTCCTGCTGACTGAGTTTATGCAGCTGCTGCCATTTGGCGAGAGAAGGTACTGCAGGAAAAAGAATGAATCGCTCACTGAGAGGACGCTTTACTCCCGAGTCATATAAAACATTAGCTCACACAACGAATCATTCGCAAACGACACATCACTACTGCAGAGAGATTTGCTCCTACTGCTGGATCAAGTTCCTTTGTTTAAAATTTGTCTTAAAGTGATATTTCACCCCTGAAAAGTAAGTTGTGTAATGAAAATTTGATATATTTTAAGCTTAAATATGTAAAAACTTTTAAAATTTATGTCCACGTTATGAGAGAACAGGGAGAAATGTCAGTATTATCTGCTGGGGCTAAAAATGATCATATCCTACGACATAGAATGCATCGCGCTCTGACGGTTCTCAAGCCACTCCCCAAACTGCCGCAATTGGTCCGACCTGTAAGATGTGAAAAGTCAGACATATGGAGAGAATAGTGCGATGTAAAACATGAAAAACCTACGGGTTTGTAGTTAAACTGGAGGAATGGATGACTTTCAGTGCAGTTTCGTTGTTAAAGAGAAACTGCCATTCCTTCAATACATTTGGAGGAAGAGGAACAGGGACCTCCTGCTGCCGCTTCCCCGGACATGAAGCGGACTCGCTCACAGGTAAGGTCACAGTACTGTTGCTCAGTAATTAGCCTGTTCTCTGTGTTAGTTTGTCTCAAATGACTCTTGTCTGTGGTAAATGTAAAGAATAAATACAAGTCTCTGAACTACAAGTCTCACTTCCCAGTTGAAGAAGGCTAATGAAAAAACACTAAAATCAACTCACATATGTTGCACATATCCATCTTTTTGAAAAGACATTTGCTTTCACTTATATGTAATTTTTTATTTTATTTCTTCTCTGATTATGTTTTTTATATAAGGCTGTGTACAGGTTTTGAAAATGCAACTTGTTTTTTATGTCTTTTTTTCCGGTTTTTAGGAGAACCATGATTCAACCAAGTGTTCTAGAGAAGATCCAAACAGTGGATGTTGGACGAGACTCACACTACACATTGAAATAGTCTTCCAGCCGATATTGCCTACAAAATGAAAATATTTGTCAGTGTTGGAGTTGCTGTTCTCTGCCAGCACAAAGCAAATCTCTAGAACAAACGCTAGAAAGCTTTGTAAGCCTGACATCGTAATGCTGATTGCTCACAGGTAACACACACAGACAACGCAGGGTGTCAATGCTAACACAAAAGCTATTGTTAGCAACATAAGCTAATCCTAGGCCATTAGTAACGTAAACTAATGCTAGGCCAGACACTAAAAGAATGACAATAAAGGTGGAATATGTTACTTATTCAGTGCTCAGTTGACCATTCTGTCGCATAGTTTCCAGTGCTGCTGCTCCATCCATATGTGGTCCGAAACCGTGATGATCCGTAACATACACGTTCCCCCTCAGCAGTAGCTGCTGCAGCTTCATCCAAGAGAAACTGGCAGCGGTGAAAGTCAGTGCAGCACAGGGATTCCAGATGTGTCCCCATAACTGCACACCTACTGCACAGACACCACCAGCTGTCTCTGCACGCAGCCGCTCCTCCCTACCATCCTCCCTCGCTCCTTGCCTTTCAGCTTCCGCAGCCTCGTCCCTCCTCCGTACTGGGTCGCATCTTTACTGTGCTCTGGCTCGTACAAGTAACCACGAATATCAGATTGTGTAATACACTGTAGAACTCGCTGTCTTCCAAACATTTTACAGCAGGACCTCCAGCCATTGAATATTAGAGTTGTGCATGTATGCGAGAAAAAATTACTGTAAGTCGCTTTGGATAAAAGCGTCTGCCAAATGACTAAATGTAAATGTAAATGTAAAATATGGTGGAGGGACCAGTGGAGCTGCAGCAGTTTGGATCCGCCTCCCTCTCAGCCTGACGGTTCCTGGGGGCAGTTATATTGAAAATCAGTAAACACTGGTTGGAATCTGTGAGCTCATGGCAATCCGCCAGGGCAGTTGAAGATGACGTAAAACATGTCATTCTCATCTCATAGATGCAAAGGAATAAAACTGCAATTTCTCTGTTTAGAAAATATGGAGGAAACTGAGTGTGTCTTCATTCTGAAATACTCGCTGACTTTTTTTTTGGTCAACCCCCATTCAAAATTGGTAAATTGGTAAAGTGTTCCTTTAATTTATTTTATAACTCTTCTATCATACATATTACTATAGATGTTAGAATGCTTAAACTACGTGATAAAATACACATATTTGAAATGTTTCATTTCAACATACATGCAAGGATTTTGATGAAACAGATGCAATCAGAGAATTATCACGTGGCAAAGTGGCTTTGTCTAATTTATAGTACACGAAGTATGAACATACACACCAATTTATTGGTGTATATTAAATACAATTAATCTTGAACTACTACTACTACTGCTCACCACAGCAAATCATCCGTTTCCACCTCACTCTATCCTGGGCATCTTCCACTCTGACACCAGCCATCCTCATGTCGTCTTAGCACATCCATAAATCTCCTCCTTAGTCGTCCTCTCGCCCTCTTGCCTGGCAGCTTCATCTCCAACATCCTTCTACCAATATATTCACTATAATTATTCGTGAACTAACGTGAATATAACAATTTAAAAAATCATAGCGTTGAGTCAGTATAGCTGTAACAAGAAAATAACATTCAAAAATGAAATTCTCTGTGACTGAGTAAGCCCCGTCTGGGATGCACATAAAAATTCTACCAAAGGGTAGCAGTGTTGCACCACGTTGCTCTCTCATCACTATGGATTATTCCTGCAACTTTACAACTCAGTGGTCCTTGAAATTCTTTGCTTTCCAGTGAGCGTGCATTCCTGAGTTCCTTTGCAATAGCTGGTACAAGTCTTGATAAGAAGATTTGTATGTGTGAGGTTAAAAATGGAGGATCTGGCAGATTTAAGGTAATTGCATGAGTGTCAGATAGGCATGTGTATAGATGTGAATATCTGAAGTCCTAAAACCATATGTGGCCTTTTGGCCTTACCCACATTCTTTTTGTTGGTGAACAAAAGGTCTTCTGTTATCTGGTCCTGGGGGAGTTAATGGTGAATTGTTTCAGAAAGGAGGAATGCTGGCAAAGTGGCGGTTACCCCACTAGTTCTGGATGCTACAATCATTACCCCTGCATTTTTGTATTGAAGTAGATCGAGGCAGGCATCCTGGCATGCGCCAAGAGTGAGTCACGGGCAGATGTGAAGGAGAGAACCCGGTTATTTTCCAAAATAAAACACAGTCCAGTAAATAAAACGGGATTAATATAAGTTATGTATTCTTTCTGTGCGGCCAATTGACCCGGGGATAGGGGACCCCTGCACTAGTTACAGTATCGAATTACCGTAACCATTACTATGTTGGCTACATTTTTAAATAAGATGAATGTGTAATCTCCTTAACTAACAATATTAACTTGTCAATTTTTACAAAGAATAATGTTATGGTCAAATATTGTTGTACTGCTCAGTTCAGCCAGTACATTTTTCATATAATGCAGGCTTAAGAAGAATCTATCCTGAACAAGTAATTTTATTTGATTTTTTTTTTTTATGTTTAAAGTGCAACTATAATGATAACATCTTTGCAATGGAAACATGTATTATATATTCAATTTAAATAAGTAAACACATTATATTTTTGTTTCAAAAATAAATTAAGAAAAAATATTTAAACCCATAAGCCTAAAACTCTCTTTTGTGTTTGGACACATCCTTCCTCTTACCTCACAGGCAGCTTCACAAATGTGAAACATGAAAAATGTATAAATATCACCACAAAGTGCTGATGCACATAAGGCCCCTCTGACTGCAACTAGTTTGTTTCTCTCAGACAGTATGACAGCCACATTTAACTGGCTAGAGTGGGGCTGGGCACTTTTACAACTGTTGACAGTATCTTTTGCCCATGCAGGTGAGTCAGTGTGCAGGCATAGAGGAGATCCTGAGAACCCCCAGCTGTTGAAAGATGGTGATGTTATATTGGGGGGAATCTTATCTTTTCATACTAGCTGGAAAGACCGACAAGACAACTACACAAACAAACCATTGCCACTGGAATGCACCAGGTATGAAAAAAAAACAACTTTATGTGTGTTTGTATGTTTTAAAATAATCAAATCATATTTTTTACTATTCAGTAATGTATATTTTTTTTCCTTCTATTTGTACAAGCATTTACTTTAACTGTTTGCATCAAGTTTAAATTTCAGAGATTTCCAAATTGCTCAGGCTATGATTTTTGCCATTGAGGAAATTAATAACAGCACAGACCTTCTACCTGGAATATCCCTGGGATATAAAATGTATGATACCTGTGGCTCTGTTGCCAGAAGTGTGAGGGTTGCACTGGCCTTGGCTAATGGTAATGAAGTTGTGTTTGCGCAGTCTCAGACTTCATGTACCAAACCTGCACAGGTACAGGCCATTATGGGAGAGACTTCTTCCTCTACTTGCATGGCTGTGGCTACTCTTATTGGACCTTTTCATATCCCACTGGTAGGTAAGATTAGTAAATTTAAGATTATATATGTAGAAAGCAATTATTCCGTAAGCAGCTGGACTTGCTGTACTAGAAAATGTGACCATTTCCTCTATCTTCTAGATTAGCCATTTTGCCACCTGTGCTTGTCTCAGTGACAAAACCAAGTACCCATCCTTCCTCAGAACCATACCCAGTGACTATTATCAGAGCAGAGCCCTGGCTCAGCTGGTCAAACACTTTGGTTGGACTTGGGTTGGAGCTATAAGAAGCAATAATGATTATGGAAATAATGGCATGGCTACATTCACAGAAACTGCACAGGAACTGGGCATCTGTCTGGAGTATTCAGTGTCTTTCTTCAGAACAGATCCACTAAACAAAACACAGAAGATAATTGAAACTATTAAGCTTTCTACTTCCAAGGTTATTGTTGCTTTTCTCTCCTACTTGGATTTGGATGTTCTAATACATGCGTTGTCTTACTACAACTTAACTGGGTACCAGTGGGTCGGCAGTGAGAGCTGGATACGTGACTCCCAAACTGCAGAAAGGGATCAGCATCACATCCTGGATGGTGCTATAGGCTTGTTCATCCCCAGAGCACATGTCAGTGGCATGAGAGATTTTATATTAGATGTGAAGCCACTAAATTCATCAGGTACCGAAATGTTTACAGAGTTCTGGGAGACATTATTTAGCTGTAAATTCAATCAGTCAAATTCATCAGCAGAGAATCAGAGAGAATGTACTGGACAAGAAGATCTGAGTGAATTGCAGCACAGTTTCACTGATATGTCATTCATGCCCATATTCAACAATGTCTATAAAGGAGTGTATGCTGTGGCCCACGCACTTCATAATATTCTTGGCTGTAATGAAACATGCAACTACAAGGTGCAGCTGGATCCATTCATGGTGAGTATTTAAAATCTTGCAAAAAAAGAAAAAAGTAGTATGTGTTTTTGAACCAACAGAACAAAGTTTGTATTAGTTAACAAACATATATAAATATTTTCAGATTTTGGAGCACATAAAAAACGTTAGTTTAAAAACAAAGGAAGGAGATGAGGTTTACTTTGATGAGAATGGAGACCCACCAGCAAAGTATGAAATTATAAACTGGCAGCCAACAGAAAAAGGCATTGTGGACTTTGTCACAGTTGGTCGTTATGATGCATCTTTACCTCCAGACAAACAGCTGAGTCTGCAAGATGAGTCTTTAATTTGGGCTCAGAACTCAAAACAGGTGAACTATTTTGTCACCTACATAAATAATTGCATTGCAATTAACAAGAGGTTGACAGATATAACAGTTTTTGAAGTTTTGTTCATGCAGGTTCCTGTGTCGGTTTGCAGTGAGAAATGTTCCCCAGGAACTCACAAGGTTCTGCAGAAAGGAAAACCTGTCTGCTGCTATGACTGTATCAGATGTGCAGAGGGAGAAATAAGCAACACTACAGGTCTAGGAATTATACAGAAATTCAATCATTTTTTTATTCAAAGTAATACATTATGCTAAAAATATATATTCTGGCTCAGATTTTAGCCAAATTATTATTTTACATTTGTTAAATTTTAAGATATTTTGTGTTGTGTTTGAAACATTAAGAGTATCAAAATGTGCAATTACAAAATAAAACAGTATGATGAAAAAAGAAGCAAAAGTAAACCAAAATTTGAAAAATAAGCCATATATGGAAATATATCAGCATTGATGTCTTACACTTAATATAGTTATGCCATTGCTTAGTCATGCATTTATTTACATAGCAATTTGTAATAATCTTGTGATGTACTCTGTGTTATGTACATAGAAAAAAACACTGAAACACAGCTACGCAATACATTTAACATCTGCTTTATTATTGTCAGATTCCATCACGTGTGTGCGTTGCCATCCTGAATTCTGGTCCAATGACAGAAGAGATGCCTGTGTAAAGAAGGAGTCAGAGTTTCTCTCATATGAAGAAATTATGGGAGCTCTACTCACTGCAGCATCTTTATTTGGAACATGCATGACTGCTGTTGTAGCATTGATTTTCTTCAGACACAGGAAAACTCCTATTGTCAGGGCCAACAACTCTGAGCTGAGCTTCCTGCTGCTCTTCTCCTTGACTCTGTGTTTCCTGTGCTCTCTGACCTTTATCGGCCAACCCTCTGAGTGGTCCTGCATGCTGCGACACACAGCATTCGGCATCACCTTCGTCCTCTGTATCTCCTGTGTTCTGGGGAAAACCATGGTGGTGGTAATGGCCTTCAGGGCTTCACTTCCAGGCAGTAATGTGATGAAGTGGTTTGGACCAACACAGCAGAGACTCAGTGTTCTGGTTTTCACTCTCATACAGGTTGTAACATGTATCCTCTGGTTAACCATTTCTCCTCCTTTTCCTTTTAAGAATTTTCAAGTAATCAAAGACAAAATCATCTTAGAATGTGCTCTTGGATCAAGTTTAGGCTTCTGGTCTGTACTTGGGTACATCGGTGTTCTGGCCACGTTCTGTTTTCTTCTTGCTTTTCTGGCTCGGAAACTGCCTGATAACTTTAACGAGGCCAAATTTATCACCTTCAGCATGTTGATATTCTGTGCAGTGTGGATCACTTTTATTCCAGCATATGTCAGCTCTCCTGGGAAGTTCAGTGTTGCTGTGGAGATATTTGCTATTCTGGCCTCCAGTTTTGGACTGCTAATTTGTATTTTTATTCCGAAATGTTATATTATTATACTGAGACCTGAGAAAAATACAAAACAAAACGTGATAGGGAAAGTGGCACCAAAGACATTCTGAAATTCTAAAAATGTATAAAAAATATATATATTGGTAAATGCATGTTAGTGCTACAAGAAATGTGTTTAAAAACTATTTGCAATATGTACTGCACTATTGGCATAGTTTTCAACCACATTAAGTAATTAACATATAGGATAATTGCAATTAATATATTGTGATAAACAATCGTGTGAATTCATATTTGGAATAATCTCTATACATAAGTTTATTAGTTCATTGTTTGCTGATTTCCCTGTAACTGATTTTTTTTCAAGAAAATTTAACAGTTAGGTTTACACTGTAACAAGAAAACTGTGAAATATACAGCAACTTGCTGCCAGTAATTAACAAATAAGTTGCTGCAGGTTACTCCAGATCATGCTTACTGTAAATTTAGTCACAGTTACTGTGAAAAAGTGTAATTATTAGAGTGCTGCAATTGTCCTCCCAGGAAAAGAGTACTGTACTCTTTTTACAGCAAACATTACTGGCAACATGCATTTTTAGTCACAAAAATGTATTCATTGTTTCACTCCCGCATTTAGAATTTGTCAATACATATGCACTAAACAGAATTGAACTCCTCACTTTTAGAACATTTATTTTGTAAGGAATAAAACTACTTTTGTGACCATGCAAAGAGCACCTAACAACAAAGTATCTCTCATTGGACTTCAATGTAATATTTACCTATAAACTAATACGAATATGAGTAAAGTTATGTTGTTTTTTGAAATTAAACCCTTATTTTTGCATGATCATGTGTTTCTTAACTTAAAAACACCTACATTTTAGGATTGTTTTAGGATTTTGTTGTTATAGTCTAAGTCTCTCCTTTTGAGTTAATATTGTTATCACCTCAAGTGGCTGTGCAGAGTATTATAGTGTCAGTAGTATGTGTCATAATTAACAAATGTATCAGTAGTTCGTGTGTTAATAAACCTGTTGGACTCTTGGCGCATCTCAGCTTCTGCTTTCGGGTCGTCTAGTAACAGTAACCTTTACAGTACACAAATGCACCCAGCGGAAGTGTTACGGGCTCACAGAACTCTCTTGATGCCAATCACCAATGTGCTGAGGAGAATGCACGTAGACTAGGCGAGTTAGCTTCCCGTTTTGACCAGGCACTTAGTCTAGGTAGTTTCCCTGCTTCCCCGAATGCAGAATGGTGCCACCAGAACATTTTTCTTGGGAGGCCACCAAATGCGCTCTGTTTATATCAGCACTTAAGATATTTTTTGAACTCCAACCAAACTATTTTGTTACGGAGCAATGCAAGGTTGCCTACACCATATTTTTACTCACGGGAAAGGTGCTGGAGTGGGGAGCAGCTAAATGAGAGACGACATCTGCGTTTGTATAGCTGTCAAACTTTTATGGCTTTTTCCAAAGAGTTGACGTTTGTGTTTAACCCATTAGCCCCAGACGCAGGGTTGTGGTTTCCCGGCTATTTAAGCTAGCTCAGTCCAGTCATTCATTTATAGAATACGCCACTGAGTTCCGTGCAATAGCAGCCTCAAGAACATGGACAAAAGACAATCTTTTTGACAAGTTTTATGAGGGATTATCAGTCCGTGTTAAAAATGACATGGCAGCACACCACTTGCCCTCTTCTCTTCATGAACTAATGTAATTGGCAACCGCTATTGACCAGCGAATTCTGAAACGACAGCCTTATCGTTTGGTTTTATTTTGTATTCCCCTTGCTGTTTTTCTGTAGAGTATGTTTTTGGTCTTCCTGATTGCCCCTCTATCTGTAAGGGTTACCATAAGTAGATACTGTAACTAGAGGATCCAAAAGCAGAAGCTGAGACATGCAGAGAGTGCAAAAGGTTTATTATATATAAACTACCGAAAAAGTTATTAATTATCACATGTAGTTCTGATCCTTTAATACTCAGCACTGAGAGCTGAGCCCTAACAAAACTCTTTCAAAAAGGTTTAACAGTATTAACTAAAAAACAGTATTAACTCGAAAGGCAGAGAGACTTAAGTTATAACAAAAAACTGAACTACCAAAACTATCGACAGTTTTCTATTCTGTGTTTTTCTTTTTTTACCTATTTCTGTTTTAATTTTGGTTCTTTTACTGTTTTGTCAATTTCACTGTACATTGTACTATGTATAAATGTGCATGTGACAAATAAAACATATCTTTTATTAAATATAGAATAGGTTTTAGCGTTAGGACCCATTCTTCCTCTCACCTCATAGGAAGATTAAGAGGCATGAAACAAGACCACATGTATAAATATCACCACAAATGTTTCATGTACATGAAGTCTCTGTGACAGTATGACGTCCACACAGAAGAAGCCAGAGAAGGGCTGGGCCCTTTTACAGCTGTTGTTGATAGTATCTTTTTCTCGGGCGGAGGAGTCAGTGTGCGGGCACAGAGGTGACCCTGAGAACTCCCAGCTCTCTAAAGATGGTGACATTATATTGGGGGGAATCTTCTCTTTCCACAGCAGCTGGAGAGACAGAGAGGAAAACTACAAACACAAACCACTGCCACTGGAATGCACCAGGTACAGATAAACTGTTAATGTTCGAATGATTCTATTTTAACTTAATATGCTGGTAAAAACATTTACTGTAACTGTTTGCATCAAGTTTAAATTTCAGAGATTTCCAGATTGCCCAGGCTATGATTTTTGCCATTGAGGAGATTAATAACAGCAAAGAGCTACTACCTGGAATTTCTCTTGGATATAAAATGTATGATACTTGTGGATCTATTGCAAGAAGTGTGAAGGTTTCACTGGCCTTGGCAAATGGTAATGAAATTGAGTTTGCACAGTCAGCGAGTCCGTGTACCAAACCTGCAAAGGTGCAGGCAATAATGGGAGAAACCTCGTCCTCTACTTGCATGGCTGTAGCTACTGTCATCGGACCTTTTCATATCCCACTAGTAGGTACAATGAGTAAATTTTAGGTCATATTTGTAGAAAGTAGTTATCCTGTAAGCAGCTGGTCTAGCTGCACTAGAAATGTTACTATACTAGGTCATTTCTATTGTCTTTTAGATCAGCCATTTTGCCACTTGTGCTTGTCTCAGTGACAAAACCAAGTACCCATCCTTCCTCAGAACCATACCCAGTGACTACTATCAGAGCAGAGCCCTGGCTCAGCTGGTCAAACACTTTGGTTGGACTTGGGTTGGAGCTATAAGAAGCAATAATGATTATGGAAATAAGGGTATAGCTATATTCACAGAAACTGCACAGCAGCTGGGCATCTGTCTGGAGTATTCAGTGTCTTTCTTTAGAACAGACCCACCAAACAAAATACAGAAGATTATTGAAACCATCAAGCATTCCACTTCCAAGGTGATTGTTGCTTTCCTCTCCTTCTTGGATTTGGATTTGTTAATGTATATGTCAACTCACTACAACTTGTCTGGGTACCAGTGGGTAGGTAGTGAGGGCTGGATATTTGATTCCCAAACTGCAGAAAGGGATCAGCATCACATTCTAGATGGTGCCATAGGCCTGTCCATCCCCAAAGTAAGTGTCAGTGGTATGAGAGAATTCATACTAGATGTGAAGCCGGTTAATTCATCAGGTAATGACATGTTAAAGGTGTTCTGGGAGACATTATTTAGTTGTAAATTCAATCAGTCAAATTCATCAGCAGAGAATCAGAGAGAATGTACTGGACATGAAGATCTGAGTGGATTGCAGCACAGCTTCATTGATATGTCACTTATGCCCATATTCAACAATGTCTATAAAGGAGTGTATGCTGTGGCCCATGCACTTCATGATATTCTTGGCTGTAATGAAACATGTAACTATAAGGTGCAGCTGGATCCATTTATGGTGAATACACCTTTTAAGTTTTATTCAAGTTATATATTAAAATACTAAAATCAATTGAAATAAAGAAAACTGTCATCTATCACTATGTCATAATCAACTAATTGAACATACATTCTTGTAGATTTTGCAGCAGATAAGAAAGATTAATTTCAGAACAAAGGAAGGAGAGGATGTTTACTTTAATGAGAATGGAGACCCACCAGCAAAGTATGAAATTATAAACTGGCAGCCAAGAGAAAATGGCATTGTGGACTTTGTCACAGTTGGTTTTTATGATGGATCTTTACCTGTAGACAAACAGCTGAATCTGCAAAATATGTCATTAGTATGGACACGGAACTTAACACAGGTGACTGTGAGCTTTTTAAAGCTGATATTATCACAGAATAATTATTGCATCACAGTTAATAATTGTTTTCTAAAGACAACTGTTTTTTTTTAAAGATTGCTGATAATTTGATAATTAAAGAATGATCTAATAGTCTCGTTTTTTCATGCAGGTTCCTGTGTCAGTTTGCAGTGAGAAATGTTCCCCAGGAACTCGCAAGGTTCTGAAGAAAGGAAAACCTGTCTGCTGCTATGACTGTATCAGATGTGCAGAGGGAGAAATAAGCAACACTACAGGTCTAGTGTGTTGTGCAAAGTTTTATTTTTTAGTAAGCTACAAAAATAGTTCTCAAGTTGTTTTGGTTTTTTTTGCAGAACAGTACTTCATAAGATTATACAATATAAAGATTTCCCTTTTTATTCCAGCTGTAAAAGACAGCATTGTTTTATATTTGTTGAAAAATTAGAGAATTCCAAGTTTGTATTGCATTAAAATCCAGATGCATCAATATGTAAAATTGCAAAGTACAAAGTATGATATTCCATCCAATATCTGAATTTCCTTTTCTTTTAAGGGTCACAGAGCTTATCACAGCTGTCATTGGACTAGAGGCAGGGTGCACCTTGAACAGGATGGCAGTCTGTCTCTGGGCCAAAACAAAGACTTAGGCAATCAATAATTTATGCTCCTACCCACAAAGGAAAGCTATAGTTGGCTGGTGGATTTAAATCAGTGACCTTCTACATGTGAGGACGCAACACTATAATGTGCTGTCAAATCAACAACAAGTTTCATCTTGTCCCTTAAGGGGTTCTGCACATTGTTTGGGCATATGTTTTTACAGCATATGCGCTTCTTGCCACAACCCCTTTTATCCGGTCACAGGACCGGCACCAAGGTTGCCTTTGGTGGCTGGGTGGAGCCATACCTGTTTGGGTGGGATTCAAACCCACAGCCTTCCTCCTAAACCAATGCTCTACCACTGATCCAACAGACCTAATGCTATAATGTGCTATGTTTATTTTAAAAAATATATAAGTAGAATTGAGCCAAAAAAATTACAAAAACATATGTAAAGCTGTTTAAAATTTATGTCTTACTTAAAATGACTACAGCTCTGGGATTTAAAAAATATTTATACACATTTACATAAAGCAATGAATCCAAAATCCTCATCAAATCTAAAATCTACTTCATTGCTTTTCAGATTCTATCTCCTGTGTGCGTTGCCATCCTGAATTCTGGTCCAATGAGAGAAGAGATGCCTGTGTAAAGAAGGAGTCAGAGTTTCTCTCATATGAAGAAATTATGGGAGTTCTGCTCACTGCAGCATCTTTATTTGGAACATGCATGACTGCTGTTGTAGCATTGATTTTCTTCAGACACAGGAAAACTCCTATTGTCAGGGCCAACAACTCTGAGCTGAGCTTCCTGCTGCTCTTCTCCTTGACTCTGTGTTTCCTGTGCTCTCTGACCTTTATCGGCCAACCCTCGGAGTGGTCCTGCATGCTGCGACACACAGCATTCGGCATCACCTTCGTCCTCTGTATCTCCTGTGTTCTGGGGAAAACCATGGTGGTGTTAATGGCCTTCAGGGCTTCACTTCCAGGCAGTAATGTGATGAAGTGGTTTGGACCAACACAGCAGAGACTCAGTGTTCTGGTTTTCACTCTCATACAGGTTGTAATATGTATCCTCTGGTTAACAATTTCTCCTCCTTTTCCATTTAAGAATTTTCAAGTAATCAAAGACAAAATCATCTTAGAATGTGCTCTGGGATCAACTTTAGGCTTCTGGGCTGTACTTGGGTACATCAGTGTTCTGGCCACGTTCTGTTTTATTCTTGCTTTTCTGGCTCGGAAACTGCCTGATAACTTTAATGAGGCCAAATTTATCACCTTCAGCATGTTGATATTCTGTGCAGTGTGGATCACTTTTATTCCAGCTTATGTCAGCTCTCCTGGGAAGTTCAGTGTTGCTGTGGAGATATTTGCTATTCTGGCATCCAGTTATGGACTGTTAATTTGTATCTTTATTCCAAAATGTTATATTATCTTACTGAGACCAGAGAAGAATACCAAAAAGAATATGATGGGGAAAGTGGCACCGAAGGCATTGTGAACTTGTGAGAGGCAATAAAAAAACTGATGTTTGTCAAGCATAGATGTGCCATAACATTCAAAAATGCAATTCTTTAAAATCTAATAAATGGATGATCATAGTTATATGATATAAAGAACTATTTAAACAAATATATGTAATTAAGTGCACCAGTCGTTCATATAAGCTTGTGCACTCATGCACTAGCTTAAAGGCTCATTGTTTACTGGTTTCACTATATTTGATATTGTTATAAAAAGTAATAAAATGTAATGTTTGCAAGACAAATATATCTTTGGCATAACTTCTCTTAGCTTTTTCGGAACATGTAACTTCAGAAGCAAAATAAGACGCAACAAATGTGTTGTTAACAGTCTGTATGTCTGTATTTATCCAAATTTGAGACAAAATCGTTAAAACCATATTTAATCCTATATTTCACCATAGCAGTTTCTGTTTGTAAACAGGCCCAAAACCTCAAATGTGCTTAAATAGGTTTAAAAAAATAATAAAACTAAACTAATTCTGCTTTTCCTGAAGAAAGTGCGTGTGATTGCTGAAAGCTAGCTGCTGCAAACAGCTGCTACAGCGCCAATTTACAACAAAGTCATCCCAAAGCTTAACATAATAATAAAGTCAAGACTATACAAACATTTAGAGGAAACCCAACAAATCCCCATTGAGCAGCTATAGGCAATAGTGGAGAGGAAAAACTCCCTTTAAGGGAATAAACCTCCAGCAGAACCAGGCTCAGGGTGGGTGGCCATATGCCTTGACCGGTTGGAGTGAGAGACAGTTAAGAAAGAAAAGAAAATAGCAACGAAAGCAACAACAAATAGCTAAAGGCTATGCCTTCCATTCTTCATTTGGAAATTCTGGGAACCACAAGTAAGCCTGCATTTTGGGACCAAAGTGGTCTATTAGGATGATATGTTAAAAGGAGATCTTTTAGGTATGATGGAGCTTGACTGTTTAGAGCTTTATAGGTAAGAAGAAGGGTTTTAAATTCTATGTTATATTTAATGGGAAGCCAATGGAGAGAAACTAATGAAGGTGAAATAAGATCTCTCTTACCAAGCCCAGTCAGTAATCTTGCTGCAGCATTTTGGATTAATTGAAGGATTTTTAGAGAGTTACTGGGGCAGCCTGAAAGTAGAGAATTACAGTAGTCCAATCTAGAAGTAACAAATGCATGGACGAGTTTTTCAGCATCGCTTTGAGACAGGATGCTCCTAATTTTGGCAATGTTCCATAGATGGAAGAAGGCTGTTCTAGAGATTTGTTTTATGTGTGAGGTAAATGAGAAATCCTGGTCAAAAACTACTCAGAGATTCCTTGCAGTACTACTGGGGGCCAGAGTTATGTAATCTAAAGTAACGATATAGTTGGAAAACACGTTTCTGAGACTTTTAGGCCCAAACACAATAATCTGAGTTAGTTTATCTGAGTTTAGAAGAAGGAAATTATAGGTCATCCAGGCCTTTGTGTCTTTTAAACAGGCTTGTAGTTTGATGAATTGATTTGTTTCATGTGTGTTTTCTAACAATGTTGCCTAGAGGAGACATATATAAAGTAAAAAGTAGTGGTCCTAATGCAGAGCCTCATGGAACTCCTTAACTAACTTTTGTGCGCATAGAAAATTTATCATTAACATGAACAAATTAGAACCTATCTGATAAATAAGATTTAAACCAACCTCTGAATAAGGGACTGGAGGATTGTATACAATAAGATATAGAAGTGGATTTTGAGTTTTCCAGATTGAGCATATTTTTAGGTCTAGGGTTCATTGGTAAGCTTGAGTGATAGATTGCTACTACTCTTCCACCATGGCCTGAGCTTCAAGGAATATGATAATTAATATGATTTGGGGGGGTCGACTCATTTGAATTAACATATTTTTCCTGCTGATACACATACACTACCAGTCAAAAGTTTGGACACACCTTTTCATTAACTTTTTTCCTTTATTTCCATCAATATTTACATTGTAGATTCTCAGTGAAGACATCAAAACTATGAATGAACACATATGGAATAATGTAGTGATGAAAAAAGTGTGAATTAACTCAAACATGTTTTATATTTTAGATTCTTCAAAACGGCAACCCTTTGATTACTGCTTTCCACACACTTGGCGTTCTCCCGATGAGCGTCATGAGGTAGTCACCTAAAATGGTTTTGACTTCATTGGTGTGTGTTGTCAGGGTTCATTTGAGGAATTTCTTGTCAAAATGGGGTTGCTAAAATAACATTTTGACTGGCAGAGAATATATCCTGTAGTTGTAGATTAATAAATTAATTTAGCCACAGGGGTTGCAAGCCAGTAACTTCTGTGCTGGTCCCAAGCCCGGATAAATAGAGAGGGTTGCGTCAGGAAGGGCATCCGGCGTAAAACTTGCCACGTACAACCATGCAAGTCATCCATAGCACTTTCATACAACGACCGCTACCGGTGCTGTTAACCTACAGGGTGCTGTTAACCTACAGGGTGCCGGTGGAAATTGGACTACTGTTGGTCGAAGAAGGAAAGGAGGCAGAAGTGTTCGTGGTCAGAGAGAGAAGACGAAAGGCAGGAGCTTAGATCTGAGAGTAGGGACTCTCACAATGACAGGGAAAGGTAGAGAGCTGGCAGACATGATGGCGAGAAGGAAGATAGATGTACTGTGTGTGCAGGAGACGAGGTGGAAGGGTAGAAAAGCACGTAGTATTGATAGAGGATACAAACTGTTCTACCATGGTGTGGATAGGAAGAGAAATGGAGTAGGAGTCGTCCTGAAGGGGGAGTTGGTGAACAATGTTCTAGAGGTGAAAAGAGTCTCAGACAGGGTGATGAGCCTAAAGCTAGACATCGAAGGGGTGATGGTGAACGTAGCCAGTGGGTATGCTCCACAAGTTGGCTGTGAGTTAGAAGAGAAGGAGAGATTCTGGAGTGAGTTTGATGAGGTCATAAAGAGTATCCCCAGAGGAGAAGGAGTAGTTGTTGGAGCAGACTTCAATGGGCATGTTGGTGAGGGGAAAAGAGGTGATGAGGAGGTGATGGTCAGGTATGGTGTAAAGGAAAGGAATCCAGAAGGACAGATGTGGTGGACTTTGCTAAGAGGATGGAAATGGCTGTAGTCAACACTTACTTCCAGAAGAGAGAGATACACAGAGTGACATACAAGAGTGGAGGTAGGAGTACACAGGTGGACTACATTCTATGCAGACGAGGTCATTTGAGAGAGGTTAGTGACTGTAAAGTGATGGTAGGAGAAAGTGTAGCCAGACAGCACCACATGGTAGTGTGTAAGATGACTCTGGTGGTCAGAAAGAAGAAGCTAAAGAATGAAGAAACTTGCGAGGAATTTAGGCAGAAGTTGAGACAGGCTTTGGATGGTCAGGAAGAGCTTCCAGATGACTGGGAAACTACAGCAGATGTAATCAGGGAAACAGGTAGGAAGGTGCTTGGTATGTTATCTAGAAAGAGGAAAGAAGATAAAGACACTTGGTGGTGGAATGAGGTAGTACAGGACTGCATCCAGATGAAGAGGTTGGCTAAAAGGAAGTGGGATGTAGAAAGGACTGAGGAAAGTAGACAGGAGTACAAGGAAGTGCAGCACAGAATGAAGAGGGAGGTGGCAAAGGCCAAACAGAAAGCTTACGATGAGCTGTATGACAGGTTGGACACGAAGGAAGGAGAGAAGGACTTGTACAGGCTAGTCAGACAGAGAGATAGGGATGGGAAAGATGTGCAACAGATAAAGGTGATTAAAGACAGAGATGGAAAGATTAGAGAGATTAGAAAGGATGAGGTGAGGAAGAATCTGAAAAGGATGAAGAGATGTGGAAGGAAATAGGCTGTTGTTCCTGATGAGGAAGAATCTGAAAAGGATGAAGAGCGGAAAGGCTGTTGTTCCTGATGACGTACCTGCGGAGGTGTGGAAGTGTCTAGGAGAGACAGCAGTAGAGTTTCTACTGTTTAACAGAATTTTAGAGAGTGAGAAGATGCCTGAGGAATGGAGGAGAAGCGTTCTGGTGCCGATCTTTAAGAACAAGGGTGACACGCAGAACTGCAGCAACTACAGAGGGATAAAGCTGATGAGCCACACAATGAAGCTGTGGGAAAGAGTAGTGGAAGCCAGGCTTAGGAAGGAAGTGGAGATTTGTGAGCAGCAGTATGGTTTCATGCACCGTAAAAGCACCACTGATGCCATTTTCGCTTTGAGATTGCTGATGGAAAAGTACAGAGATGGTCAGAAGGAGCTGCATTGTGTCTTTGTGTATTTAGAGAAGGCGAATGACAGGGTGCCAAGGGAGGAGCTGTGGTACTGTATGAGGATGTCGGGAGTGGCAGAGAAGTACGTCAGAGTAGTCCAGGACATGTATGAGAGGAGCATGACGGTGGTGAGATGTGCCGTAGGTCAGACAGAGGAGTTCAAGGTGGAGGTGGGACTACACCAAGGATCAGCTTTGAGTCCGATGATGGAAAGGTTGACAGACGAGATCAGACGGAAATCTCTCTGGACAATGATGTTTGCAGATGACACTGTGATTTGCAGTGAGAGTAGAGAGCAGGTGGAGGAACAGCTGGAGAGGTGGAGGATAGAAGAGCTCTGGGATAGAAGAGACAGGAAAGTCAGTCATAGCAAGACAGAATACATGTGTCTAAACGAGAGGGAGCCAGGTAGAAGCATGAGGTTACGGGGGCTGAGGTGAAGACGGTGCAGGAGTTTAAGTACTTGGGATCAACAGTTCAGTGTGATGGGGAGTGTGGAAAAGAGGTGAAGAGGGGAGTGCAGGCGGGTTGGAGTGGGTGGAGGAAAGTGTCAGGAGTGTTGTGTGACAGAAGAGTGTCAGCAAGACTTAAAGGAAAGGTGTACAGGACAGTTGTGAGACCAGCTCTGCTCTATGGGTTAGAGACAGTAGCAGTGAGAAAGAGACAAGAGGAAGAGATGGAAGCAGCAGAGATGAAGATGTTGAGGTTTTCCTCAGGAGTGACAAGGCTGGACAGAATAAGGATTGAGCACATCAGAGGGACAGCATACGTTGCCTGTGTTTGCAACAAAGTCAGAGAGGCCAGACTGAGATGGTTTGGACATGTGCAGGGGAGGGATAGTGAATATATTGGTAGAAGGATGTTGGGGATGGAGCTGCCAGGCAAGAGGGCGAGAGGACGACCAATGACAGAGGACATGAGGTTAGCTGGCATCAGAGTGGAAGAAGCCCAGGATAGAGTGAGGTGGAAACAGATGATTCGCTGTGGTGACCCCTGATGGGAAAAGCCGAAAGAGAAGTAGTAGTATTAGTAGATTAATAAATTATTAAAAAGAGCGAGATGGTTCGGTGTTGTGTGCTTTCTTCAGAAAAACAAAAGAGGTCCCTAAAACTGGAAAAGAACTCATGTTAAAAGACTGATTTGGGTCTATCGAAGTAAAATGTTATTGTTCCTTATAATTTTGTCTCTTGTGCTCATACAAGTGAGAAGTTTCTTGACTATGGACTGTCTATAATGAACTAACCTTTAATCAAAGCTTGATTGAACTTACTGAATCTGATGCCCCACCACGAGGAACACTACTGTTGCCACATTAATATTAACTTCAAAGTCAAATATTGCTACTCTTAAAAAGAAATTCTTTACTGCAAATTCTAAGCAGATTCAATTAATTAAATGTAATTAATTTCCAATAAGTCATAATAAAATACAGCCAATCTTTGATTAATGGGGTTTAAACATTTTAATTGATTGATAGCCCTAATATGTACAAGTAAAAAAGTCACCTCTCTTTTAATTTTATGTGTGTGTGTGTGTGTGTGACAGTGTGTCACAGTGGGTGTTAGTATTAGGCCAGTAAGACCTCAGACAAACAACAGCATATACTTCTTTAACTGTGACATAATTTATAATAAAAAAAGAAAACAAATCGGACAAAACGGGAGTACTGCTGAGTTACTGCTCCCGTAGAATTTAAGAGGCTGGTGTTTGGATTGTGTAGCTGGACCCAGAAATAAATCTCAAAACATAGCTGGGTTTCAGCCAGGTACTGCTGATCATTGTCGTGACAAGAATGCAAGAGAACTTAAGAGGGAAAGGCAGCTTACAAAGGATATTTATGGTGGGTTTAATCAGCAAAGGAGAAACAGTTCATTCAAGTTGGCCAGTCAGATCGACAAAGCTTACAGGTTGTGTTAGGCCTTTTGACCACTCTGCTCAGCAGCTGACGTCACACAAAAGAACAAAGGACTGATTCAATGCAAATCAGCCTTCATTATGTTCAGAATTCTTTCTAGAAAATCCTTGTCAATACTCATTGTATTCCTTTTTACCATCTTTTCCTTACTGGAAATCTAACGCTAAAAAGCATCAGATAGCAGCATACATATGGTACAGTGTACAATAAAAAAAGCATTTTATTTTCAAATAAAAAACCTTTTATAACTAAAAAAAAACATTCATAACTAAGACAGAAAAACAAAATCCAGCCAAGAGAATATACAGTAATCAAGAATGACCAGAGATAATCAGCTGAACTGTTGTGTTGTAGGAGTGGAACTAAAAAATCTGCAGTAACACAGGTTATAATAGGTATTGTAACTAATTGATGTCAGCTTGGCTAACATCCTCCACAGAGTCCAGCGGGCAGCACAGGATAGAGCTAGCCCTCTTAATCAGCTTGTTCTGTCAGAATTGTGGTAATATGTGGAATATATATATATATATATATATATATATATATATATATATATATATATAAAAAATTCCCCACTCGCCCCTTTCTCTTTGGGGCGGTCTTACTTCTTCCTTCAAGCTCGGGTCCTCTACCAGAGGCCTGGGAGCTTGAGGGTCCTGCGCAGTATCTTAGCTGTTCCTAGGACTGCGCTCTTCTGGACAGAGATCTCAGATGTTGTTCCTGGGATCTGCTGGAGCCACTCTCCCAGTTTGGGGGTCACAGCCCCCAGGGTTCCTATCACCACGGGCACCACTTGTGCCTTCACCTTCCACATCTTTTCTATCTCCTCTTTCAGCCCTTGGTATTTCTCAAGTTTCTCGTGTTCCTTCTTCCTGATGTTGCTATCGCTCGGGATTGCTACATCTATCACTACAGCCTTGTTCTCCTGTTTGTCCACAACTACTATGTCCGGTTGGTTGGCCATTACCAGTTTGTCAGTCTGTATCTGGAAGTCCCACAGGATCTTAGCTCTGTCATTCTCAACCACCTTTGGAGGTGTGTCCCATCGTGACTTCGGGACTTCCAGTCCGTGCACTCGCACAGATGTTCCTGTGTACTATGCCAGCCACTTGGTTATGGCGTTCCATGTATGCCCTGCCTGCTAGCATCTTGCACCCCGCTGTTATGTGCTGGATTGTCTCAGGGCATCTTTGCACAGCCTGCACCTGGGGTCTTGCCTGGTATGGTAGATCCCAGCCTCTATTGATCTTGTTCTCAGAGCCTGCTCCTGTGCTGCTAGGATTAGTGCCTCTGTGCTGTCTTTCAGTCCAGCTTTGTCCAGCCACTGGTAGGATTTTTCAATGTCAGCCACTTCTTCTATCTGCCGGTGATACATACCATGCAGGGGTTTGTCCTTCCATGATGGATCCTGCTCTTCCTGTCCTTGCTCCTCCTCTGGTTTCTGCTGCCTGAGGTATTCACTAAGCACGCCATCATTTGGGGCCATCTTCCTGATGTATTCACGGAGCTTAGTTGTTTCATCCTGGATAGTGGCTCTGACGCTCACTAGTCCTCGGCCTCCTTCCTTGCGCTTAGCGTACAGTCTCAGGGTGCTGGATTTGGGGTGAAACCCTCCATGCATTGTAAGGAGCTTCCTTGTCTTGATGTCAGTGGCTTCCATCTCCTCCTTTGGCCAGCTTATTATGCCAGCTGGGTACCTGATGACCGGGAGGGCGTAGGTGTTGATCGCCCAGACCTTGTTCTTCCCATTCAGCTGACTTCTCAGGACTTGCCTTACTCTCTGGAGGTACTTGGTGGTCGCTGTTTTCCTTGCGGCCTCTTCGTGGTTACCATTTGCCTGCGGGATCCCAAGGTACTTGTAGCTGTCTTCCACATCTGCTATCTTGCCTTCTGGTAGTACAATCCCCTCAGTTCTGACTACCTTTCCTCTCCTTGCAACCATCCGGCCACACTTATCCAGTCCGAATGACATTCCGATGTCTTGGCTGTATATCCTGGTGGTATGTATCAGCGAGTCGATGTCTCGTTCGCTTCTGGCATACAGCTTGATGTCATCCATGTAGAGGAGGTGGCTGACGGTTGCTCCATTGCGTAGTCGATATCCGTATCTTGGCGATGATCTGGCTGAAGGGGTTCAGGCCTATGCAGAACAGCAGCGGGGACAGAGCATCTCCTTGGTATATGCCGCACTTGATGTTGACTTGGGCAATTGGCTGGAAGTTGGCCTCTAGCGTTGTTTTCCACCTTCCCATTGAGTTCTGGATGAAGGCTCTTAGACTCCTGTTGATCTTGATCTTGATCTCCCGATGATCTAAGCATTCCATGATCCATGTGTGCGGCATCGAGTCGTAGGCTTTCTTGTAGTGCACAGGTTGGTATGTCTGGTCTTGCAGTCTCGGGTGACCGCTTTATCTACCAGGAGCTGGTGCTTGGCTCCTCTGGTGTTACTACCAATTCCTTTCTGTGCTTTGGTCATGTATTGATCCACGTGCCTGGCCGCTATGATGCCCGACAGGAGCTTCCATGTTGTGCAGAGGCAGGTTATTGGATGGGACTGCTCCCCCCAATGTCTGCCATTGTGATGGTTACTGGATCTTGTTCAGGAAGGTTGCTGTGGTCTGCTCTCAAGTCATTGGGCATTGCTGTTATGTGTTGCCTCCTTCTCCCATATGTTCTTCCAGTATTCTTCAGTCTCCAGCCTTGGCGGGTCTGCTCTCGTGTTATTACCCTGCCACTGTGAGTACACCTTGGTAGCCAGGGCTGTGAGCCTTTGTTTGGCAGTCTCAGGTATGGACAGGTATGGACAGGTTGTTGTATTTCTCAGGCAGGTTGTACTTCTTCATCATGCCTTTCTGTAATTCCGATAGTTGGCTAACTTATTTGTTGATCTTATAGCACCTCAAGGATCACAGTTGCTGTGCTGTATATCAGCTGGTTGGTTTCAGTGATGGTCGTAGTTGGGATTGTCTGTAGTGCTGCATTAACATCTTACGGATATTAGAGCATTGAGCTACTAGCTGTTTCGGTGTTAGTCTTTCGAAGCGTCCATACGTCCCACATCCTCCGTTACTTGAGTAGTAGCATTCCATTAGTTCCCTGTTCTCATCTCTAGTCCATGAATGCCTAGTTCTTGTTCCAGTAGAAAGGAATCGACCCCACGATCTACTGTGCCAAAGTCAGTGGCGTTAACCACTGAGCTATCCACCTGTGTATATATACAGTGAGGGAAAAAATTATTTGAACCCCAGCTGATTTTGTAAGTTTGCCCACTAACAAAGAAATGATCAGTCTATAATTTCTATGGTAGGTTTATTTGAACAGTGAGAGACAACAATGATAAAAAAAATCCAGAAAAATGCGTTTCAAAAAGAGTTATACATTAATTTGCATTTCCATGAAGGAAATGAGTATTTGATCCCCTATCCATCAGCAAGATCTCTGGCTCCCAGGTGGATCTTATACAGGTAACGAGCTGACATTGGCAGCCCTCTCAGCTGGGCTGAAGGTGACAACAGTTGGTGCAATTATTCGCAAATGGAAGAAACATAAATTAACTGCCAATCTCCCTCGGTCTGGAGCTCCATGCAAGATCTCACCTCGTGGAGTTTCAATGATAATGAGAACGGTGAGGAATCAGCCCAGAACTACTCGGGAGGAACTTGTCAATGATCTCAAGGCAGCTGGGACCATAGTCACCAAAAAAACAGTTGGTAACACACTACGCCGTGAAGGACTGAAATCCTGCTGTGCCCACAAGGTCCCCCTACTCAAGAAAGCCCATCTACAGGCCCGTTTGAAGTTTGCCACTGAACATCTGACTGATTCAGAGGAAGACTGGGTGAAAGTGTTGTGGTCAGATGAGACCAAAATCGAGCTCTTTGGCATCAACTCAACTCGCCGTGTTTGGAGGAGGGGGAATGCTGCCTTTGACTCCAAAAACACCGTCCCCATCGTCAAATATGGAGGTGGAAACATTATGCTTTGGGGTGTTTTTCTGCCAAGGGGACAGGACAATTGCACCGCATCAAAGGGAGGATGGATGGGGCCATGTACCGTAAAATGTTGGGTGAGAACCTCCTTCCCTCAGTCAGGGCATTGAAAATGGGTCGTGGTTGGGTATTCCAGCATGACAACGATCCAAAACACACGGCCAAGGCAACAAAGGATTGGCTCAAGAAGAAGCATATTAAGGTCATGGAGTGGCCTAGTCAGTCTCCAGACCTTAATCCCATAGAAAATCCGTGGAGGGAGCTGAAGGTTCGAGTTGCCAAACACCAGCCACGAAACATTAATGACTTGGAGAGGATCTGCAAAGAGGAGTGGGCCAAAATCCCCCCTGAGATGTGTGCAAACCTTGTGGCCAACTACAAGAAACAGCTGACCTCTGTGATTGCCAACAAAGGTTTTGCCACCAAGTACTAAAGCACGTTTTTCAAAGGGATCAAATACTTATTTCCTTCATGGAAATGCAAATTAATTTATAACTCTTTTTAAAACGCATTTTTCTGGATTTTTTTTATCATTGTTGTCTCTCACTGTTCAAATACACCTACCATAGAACTTATAGACTGATCATTTCTTTGTTAGTGGGCAAACTTACAAAATCAGCTGGGGTTCAAATATTTTTTTCCCTCACTGTATATATATATATGGAAATATATATATAGAAACTAAAACAGGAAACATACAGACAAACACTAAACAAACTAGACAAACTATGGGGACAAATAAATTCACAAAAAAAAAAAAAACTAAGGAAATGAGAAGAAAGTAGTACTGAAAGTTGTCCTGGTCAGTGCTGCCCGCACCCCAGCAACAAAACAATGAAGGTACTACAGAGTCATACTACGTCCTTAGCAGAGGTCTGCACATTCTGAAGTACCTTAATCTCTTGTACAGGGCATCTGTGTTGTGAGACTGGTTCAGTTCATGGCTGAGATGTGCACCGAGGTATTTAAAACTCTCCACAATCTCAATGTCCAAGCCCTGGATGTTCACCAGTGTTTGAGGTAGCATCCTTCTCCAGAAGTCTACAACCATTTTCTTCTTCTTACTGGTGTTTAAGCACAGCTGCTATGCAGCTGGCCAACTCAGCACCAGGGGTTCAGTGTCTTGCAAGGACAGGTAGAGTGGGGTCAGAATCATATCTGTTGAAAAACATTTTCAATACATTGCACAAGCAGATGCAGGCAGTTTTATGTTTGCTGCCAATTTAAAACATAAAGTAAAATCAGTTGAAAGCAAAGAGAACAGCATTTCTGGTGGGGAAATAAAAGGTAATAGGCCAGAATGTCCACTGTGGAGGCATTGGTGTAGAGGCAATGCACACCCAAGGTCTGTGAGAGGTGTGAAAACTGTTTTTGGAATTTCTCCACATTTGGTGGTCTGAAGCATTTAGATGTGTGCCTAAACAAGCAAAGGTCTTAGAAGAGCAATGGTGGCTGCACATAGATCTGAAAAGGGCCAGAAACAGTTTCACAACGATTTGCAGTTTAACATTCACAGTTGCCAGTCTTCCCAGGAGTGGACATCTCAGCATTTACCCAAAGGTGAGACTGTGCGATGCTCAGAGAAATTAAAAATATTAAAATAAAATTGTCTTAATTGTTATAGGTTAGGTGCTTTTTGTCCCCTTTTAGTTTTTCACTGCTCTTAACTTGTATATTGGCATTCATTTCTCTGTTTTGTGTGTGTCCCTGCAGCATTCCTCTGTTCCTCTGCTGGTTACCAGTGCACTCACAGTTTGCCTTTCATCATCATCATCATCACTAACCCTGCATGTTTGTATTTAAGGCCTTGCATTTAGTTTTGGGGTTGCTAGTGTGGCCTGGTTCGTTCTGGCACGGCTCCCTGATCTCGGTCAGCCTTTCGTGATCTCCAGCCCTTAATACTGGTCGTGAGTCTGTACATAGTTTTGTTAGCTCAGGTTTTTGTTATAGCCTAAGTGTCTCTGCCTTTGAGTTTATGCTGGTTTGTGAGTTTACATTGTTATAGCTTTTGAGAGAGTTTTGTTAGAGCGTAGGGCTGTGTGCTAAGCATCATAGGATCTGTAGTTCATGTGATAATTTATAACTGTGTTTCATGTGCAAATAAACCTGTTGCACTCTCTGCGTGTCTCAGCTTCTGCTTTTGGGTCCACTAGTTACAGTTTTTTGGTTACAGTATCTAGTTACGGTAACCATTACATCAATAAGCAAATGTCTAAAAGCCTCAATGAACTGAAGTGAAGTTGCAAATGAGAGTGGGTCAATATTTCTCCTCAACAGATACAAACTCATAAAAAAATTACTGCAAATTACTCTCATCGCTCTGGTGATTGGTGTTGATCAGGTGTTTGTCTTTTCGTGTTCATGTTTTTTTAACTTAATTTTTAAAAACTAATAATGGTACATTGTAAAATACTACACCTTGTTCCTGATGTAAATTTGTCTAATAGTATGGTTATTCTAGGATTATTTTGTTTAAACGCAAAAAAATTATTAAATTAGGCATTTTTGCACGAGTGGGTATAAGAAGGTGATTTATGTGTGTGTATACATATATATATATATATATATATATATATATATATGTATACACACACACACACATATATATATATATACACACACATATATATATATATATATATATATATATATATATATATATATATATATATATATACACACACATATATCACCATCTTATAACCTTATAAAAATAAATAATTGCAGAACTGCTTTATTAGATCCGACCTGTAATGCTGTAATGAAGTGCAAGTAGCTAATACACACCTGACCACACCCTCTAGTGTACAAATATAAACTGCCTTTTTTTTAAGTGATTCAAAATACATAAATAACAGCAACTCTCCTTACATGCGTTTCACTCAACCAGTTGTTTGATTCTCTCTGACAGTATGACGTCTACACACAAGTTCCCAGTGTGGGGCTGGGCACCTTTCTACCTGTTAGTGGTGGGATCTGAACAGGCACAGGAGACTGTGTGCTGGCAGAGAGGTGATCCTGAGATCCCACAGCTATTTAAAGATGGTGACTTTATTTTAGGTGGAGTCTTTTCTTTCCACAGCAGCTGGAAAGACAGACAGGAAACCTACACAACCAAGCCACTGCCACTGGAATGCACCAGGTAAATTATACTGTTAAAGGTTTATTATATCTAACACAGAATGTGTGAACATGCAGTCGAAGTACAAATGTTTACCAAGCCATTGAGATTTATATAATCAATTTTTGCATCTTTGTTTATTGTTTTATTGCTTCTATTTCAGCTTACTGGTACAAGTATTTAAAACTGTTTGCATGAAGTTTGCATTTCAGAGATTTCCAGTTTGCCCAGGCTATGATTTTTGCCATTGAGGAGATTAATAACAGCACAGACCTTCTACCTGGAATCTCTCTGGGATATAAACTATATGATAGTTGTGGCTCCATTGCCAGAAGTGTGCAGGTTGCACTGGCCTTGGCTAATGGTAATGAAATTGTGTCTGTACCTTCAGAGGTTCCTTGTACCAGACCTGCACAAGTGCAGGCAATAATGGGAGAAACCTCGTCCTCTCCTTGCATGGCTATGGCTACTGTCATCGGACCCTTTTATATCCCAATGGTGAGTAAAATTATATTTATTCTCCCAGTTGTGGGTAGAATTAATACATTTAAAAATGTCTGTAGAAAATTATTCTGTAAAATTTAAAAGCAATGACATGAATATTGTGTATATTTATATTCTGGAGGGTCATTTCTTTTATATTTTAGATCAGTCACTATGCCACCTGTGCTTGTCTCAGTGACAAAACCAAGTACCCATCCTTCCTCAGAACCATACCCAGTGACTACTATCAGAGCAGAGCCCTGGCTAAGCTGGTCAAACACTTTGGTTGGACTTGGGTTGGAGCTATAAGAAGCAATAACGATTACGGCAATAACGGTATAACTATATTCACAGAAACTGCACAGCAGCTGGGCATCTGTCTGGAGTATTCAGTGTCTTTCTTTAGAACAGATCCACCAAACAAAATACAGAAGATAATTGACATTATTAAGCGTTCAACTTCCAAGGTGATTGTTGCCTTCCTCTCCAGCTTGGATATGGAAATACTAGTGTATAAACTGTCTGACTACAATTTGACTGGGTACCAGTGGATAGGCAGCGAGGGCTGGATATTTGACACTGAAATTAATCGACATCACATCCTGGATGGTGCTTTAGGCCTGTCTATCCCTAAAGCCTTTGTCAATGGCATGAGAGAGTTTATATTAGATGTGAGAACAGTCAGTTCCTGGGATACTGAACTTTTTACAGAGTTCTGGGAGACATTATTTGATTTCAATTTCAATCAGTCAAATTCATCAGCAGAGAATCAGAGAGAATGTACTGGACACGAAGATCTGAGTAAACTGCAGCACAGCTTCATTGAAATGTCTCATATGCCCATATTCAACAATGTCTATAAAGGAGTGTATGCTGTGGCCCATGCACTTCATAATATTCTTAGCTGTAATGAAACATGCAACTTCAAGGTGAAGCTGGATCCATACATGGTGAGTTAATATTGAAAACGTTTCATTCTAGTTGTAGATTAGGATGGATGAATTACTGTTTTGCAAACAGACTTTGACAATATTTGTTCTCATTAAAAATAAATAAGTATGTGACCTTTTAGATTTTAGAGCGCATAAGAAAGATTCATTTTAAAACAAAGGAAGGAGATGATGTTTACTTTGATGAGAATGGAGACCCACCAGCAAAGTATGAAATTATAAACTGGCAGCCAACAGAAAAAGGCATTGTGGCCTTTGTCACAGTTGGTCTTTATGATGCATCTTTACCTGCAGACAAACAGCTGATGCTGCAAAACAAGTCTTTAATTTGGGCTCAGAACTCTAAACAGGTAAAGAATTATTAAATTGTGGTGATAATTGTTAAAATACTATATTATTGTATTTATGTATGTTTTAAAATTGTTTAGATTTGCCATAACAACAGATATTCAGAACAAGTCTCATCCTATTGTTGTTCATGCAGGTTCCTGTGTCAGTTTGCAGTGAGAAATGTTCCCCGGGAACTCGCAAGGTTCTGCAGAAAGGAAAACCTGTCTGCTGCTATGACTGTATCAGATGTGCAGAGGGTGAAATGAGCAACATTACAGGTCTAGTGATACTCAATGCAAGAGAACCATAACACGTTCTTAGTCTTACATGGCAGCCTTAAGAAATAGATTTTTTGTTTTGCAATTTGTAAAGCAGGATGAAATAAGAAAACAATAATAAATACAAAATAAAAACATTTTACAGGCAGCTTTGTAAAGTTTGTGTGGTTTGCAACTACATCTGTATCAACATGGAAATACTGTACTGTACAAAATACAATATCTTGCTATTTGTTTAAGAACATCTAGCAAAATCAATAACGACCATGAGGCTCCCATAAAGTTACTCACAAAGAATCTGATGATATTGTTCTGTGTTGTATGCAAAGAGGTAATGCTGAAAGTCTGCAACCAAAAATCTCAGCACATCTGATTTCTGCTCTATTATTTGTCAGATTCCATCACGTGTGTGCGTTGCCATCCTGAATTCTGGTCCAATGAGCGAAGAGATGCCTGTGTAAAGAAGGAGTCAGAGTTTCTCTCATATGAAGAAATTATGGGAGCTCTGCTCACTGCAGCATCTTTATTTGGAACATGCATGACTGCTGTTGTAGCATTGATTTTCTTCAGACACAGGAAAACTCCTATTGTCAGGGCCAACAACTCTGAGCTGAGCTTCCTGCTGCTCTTCTCCTTGACTCTGTGTTTCCTGTGCTCTCTGACCTTTATTGGTCAACCCTCGGAGTGGTCCTGCATGCTGCGACACACAGCATTCGGCATCACCTTCGTCCTCTGTATCTCCTGTGTTCTGGGGAAAACCATGGTGGTGGTAATGGCCTTCAGGGCTTCACTTCCAGACAGTAATGTGATGAAGTGGTTTGGACCAACACAACAGAGACTCAGTGTTCTGGTTTTCACTCTCATACAGGTTGTAATATGTATCCTCTGGTTAACAATGTCTCCTCCTTTTCCATTTAAGAATTTTCAAGTAATCAAAGACAAAATCATCTTAGAATGTGCTCTGGGATCAACTTTAGGCTTCTGGGCTGTACTTGGGTACATCGGTGTTCTGGCCACGTTCTGTTTTCTTCTTGCTTTTCTGGCTCGGAAACTGCCTGATAACTTTAATGAGGCCAAATTTATCACCTTCAGCATGTTGATATTCTGTGCAGTGTGGATCACTTTTATTCCAGCATATGTCAGCTCTCCTGGGAAGTTCAGTGTTGCTGTGGAGATATTTGCTATTCTGGCCTCCAGTTTTGGACTGTTAATTTGTATCTTTATTCCAAAATGTTATATTATGTTACTGAGACCAGAGAAGAATACAAAAAAACACATGATGGGAAAGCTGGCATGAAAGACGTTGTAAAAATAAATAAATAAATGATTGGTAAAAATAAACGCACATGCTTACTTATCACTTATTAATTTCACAGCTTTTGATATTCATAACATGCAATCAAACAATAATATATCCATTTTACTGGATATTACAAAAGTCTGCAAACTCAACCCCAACCAAGATTATATATTGATGTACATCATTGCATATGGAGTGTAGAACAGTGTGCATCATTTCCTGTTAAGGGTGCAAATACAAGCAGGAAAAAAGCCTGTGAAGTTCTAGGGGTAAGTGGTATTCATTAAAACTGGGTCCCTATATCTGTTTCTTCCTAAAAAACCCAATAACATTAGAGTTGTACAATTTACATTCCTACAACAGGGGTCTTTTCAAACTTAAAATTCAAGATGTTCAGCCATTCAATATCCTCCTCTGTTAAGGTCCAGACTGTTACATTTACATTTACATTCAGCCATTTGGCGACGCTTTTATCCAAAGCGACTATCAGGACAGAAAACATCAACGCAAAGTGCTATCAAAGTTTCGCTGTTTCATGAGATGTAAGTTCGAGAAAGAGCAGAACGTTTTCAGGTGTTTTTTAAATGTTGAAAGTGAGGTCGCTCTTTCTACCATTGTGGGATCAATGAGCTGAAGAAATTTTCCTTGGTGTCCTGAATGATTGAGTTTAAGTAAGCCGGAGCTGTAGAGTTGACCACTCTGTAGACAGGAGACAGAGCTTTGAAGTTAATCCGCGCAGCCACAGGAAGCCAGTGACGAGATCTGAGCGGTGTGGCATGAGTCCTTTTTGGCTGGTAAAAAATGAGACAAGCTGACGCATTTTGGATCATCTGCAGGGATTTGGTTGTGTATGCGGGTATTCCTATCAACAGTGCATTGAAGAAATCTAGATGAGATATGATCAATGCCTGCACAATGAGTTTGTTCATGTTCTCTGAAAGAAAGGTCTGATCTTTCTGATGTTGTGGAGGCCAAATCTACATGACCTAGAGACTGAGGCGATGTGTTCTATGAAGCACATTTGTTCATTGATGATGACCCCCAGATTTCTGGCCGATTTAGCAGGGACAATCACTGCAGATCCAGTGTTGATGCATATTGTGTTTTTTAGGAAGGTCTGGCTGGGAAAACTAGAACTTTTGAAACTTTAGAACAGTTTTGGAGACGTTAAGCTGAAAATGTCTTTCTCTCATTCAAGCAGAGATGTCAGAGAGACAGGCGAAGATGCGTATATAAAGCTCTAAACGGTCAAGAGAGTAGAATCATCTGGTGGAAAATACAGGAAAGTTTTGTGTCATCAGCATAGCAGTAATAGGAAAAGCCACGTGAATGGATGATTGAGCCCAGGGAAGAAGTATAGATGGAAAAAAAGAGGAAGACCGAGGACACCAGTGGAAAAGTTATGAGTTAGAATCATGCCCCTGCCAGCAAAGATGCTCTACCCTTATTAGACAAATTCAAATTAGATATCATTAATCTATCATTTACAAACAGGATATGTACCAAAGGCTTATAAGGTAGCTGTAATCAAACCTCTACATAAAAAAACTTTTCTCTGAAAAACTGGTTCATGCATTTCTTACTTCTACATTGGACTATTGTAATTCTCTACTTTCAGGCTGCCACAGTAACTCTCTAAAAAGCCTCCAATTAATCCAAAATGCTGCAGCAAGATTACTGATTGGGATTGGTAAAAGAGATCATATTTCACCTTTATTAGCTTCTCTCCATTGGCTTCCCATTAAATGTAGAATAGAATTTAAAACCCTTCTTCTTACCTATAAAGCTCTAAACGGTCAAGCTCCATCACACCTAAAAGATGTCATTTTACCATATCATTCTATTAGACCACTTCGGTCCCAAAATGCACGCCTACTTGTGGTTCCCAAAATTTCCAAAGGTAGAATTGGAGGCAGAAGCTCCCAGTCCAGATTCAGGAAGCAGACACCCTCTCTACTTTTAAGACTAGGCTCAAAACCTTCCTCTTTGACAAAGCTAATAGTTGGTTATAGTCATGCTGCTATAGGCTTAGACTGCTGGGGGACTCTGCACTGGGCCACTTTCCTCTTCTCTTCATTCTCTCCTCTCACCTCACATTTATAATGTCACCACTGTATGACATTAACTACTGGTCCTACTAACCTGCCCAATGTTTTGTTGTTGCTTTTGTTGCTCTGTTCTTTTCTCTCTCCACTTTCCACTCAACCCAACCGGTCAAGGCAGATGGCCATCCACCCTGAGTCTGGTTCTGCTGGAGTTTCTTTAAATGTTTGTATAGTCTTGAATTTTTATGTAAAGTGCCCACTGTAAACTGGCGCTATAAAATAAAGCTGAATTGAAAAATTTAATTGCTGATAGAGTCTGAATCGTGCATTTGTCCCAACCAACAGGCGGATTTTACTGTTGAAGTGGGGTTCCCGTACTACAAGTGATAATGCAGCTAACTCTTCTTCTTTACCAGTATTACATTGAGGGAAGGTGATTTGAGTTTCTATGTGTCCAAAATAGGGAACATGTTGTCCTTCTGCTCCTTCAATTTGAAGGAGAGCTGCAATGTGATTGTGCTCCCCGCACCTGAAGCAGATCCATGTCCTTGGCATACCTGGGACCTTCTCTCGTCTCTCTCATTAAACTATTACTTCCCACTACAGGACACTGCTTGTCAGCCTCCTCACACCTTTCGGAAAAGCTTCTGGCTCTGACTAAGTGTTTGGACGTGTTTAGTCAGCTCATCTATCTTATTTTCAAGCTTTCATTTAGGTGTTGGGCTATGCTCACTATATTTAGGGATCCCAGCAAACCCTGCAGAACTGTTTATAAAGCAGCTCAGCTAACCCTAACCCTCAGCTATATAAATATATAAATTGTTCAAGGCTGTTATCCATAAAAAAGTTTAGGGTTTTTTCCTCATTTATGCAAACATATTTTAAAGCTTCAAAATTCAAAAGTCTTGATGAATAACCTTCACCTGTAAAAAAAGACTACTATCAGTCAGATGATTGTTTAGCTAAGCATGTATATTTACAAAAATGCCAGAGTAAGTTCATATTCTTTATGTATTCAGAACAAACAGATGCTAGAACGGTTTTATCATAAGGCAGTTAATGCAGGCTGAAGAATAAGGGCAGTCTGGTTCTCCAGTATGGGGGTGGTAAGGAATTCTCACAAATTGTCAGAATATTGCAAAAAAAAAAAAAAAAAAAAAACTGGTGAGACTATTCAAATAACTTGACAGGTAATCTGGATTCAAATGAGAACAGTTTTTCCCCCTAGTAGTAGAACACAGCAGTAATCTTCTAAATATTCAAAACCTCTTCATCATTTTTTAAGCTTTCACAAGGCTCAAAACAACAAGTTTCTCTGCTATTAGTTACATTCTATCTTGAACCGCTAGCTATGGATACTTTATCTGACTGAAGGATTTAAGGGATCATAACTGAAGGAAAGAGAATATTAATTATTCTTTATGCAGATGACATTTTGTGACTTTCTTTGTGACTCACGTTCATCAGCTCTGGAAGTATTGCCAGTATTGAGAACTTGCCATCTTCAATTAATTAAATCAGTCGTTCCAGCTGAACTATGCAACTTCAAGTATGGTTATCATCCTTGTGGGTTGGGGCTATGTGATCAACAATAAGCATAAGATCCTTGGGATGAAGACTGCGAATGAACTTAGCCATTGTGCTCTTGCAGTTGCTGATAGAGTCTGAATCGCGCATTTGTCCCAACCAACAGGCGGATTTTACTGTTGAAGTGGGGTTCCCGTACTACAAGTGATAATGCAGTTACAGTGGTGTGAAAAAGTGTTTGCCCCCTTACTGGTTTCTTATTTTTTTGCATGTTTGTCACACTTGTATGACAAAACTCCAGAAAGCTTGCGAAGTCCAACTACAGATATAGTGAAACTACTTGGAGTCAGTTTCCTGCCAGATGTCTGTTACTCAACTTGAATCTGCTGATAGAGTTGTGAAGGATAGAGATGATTTCTCAGTTCCAACCAAAACACTGGAGAAAAGGCATCAGCTTACCTAAACAGACTTTCATTCCCTCCTCACTAGCAGTTTTTAGAGGGGGAGCAACAGCTGAAAATTCGGATGAGCTGCTGTATAGTTCTGCAGGGTTTGCTGGGATCACTAAATACAGTGAGCATAGCCCAACACCGAAATGAATGCTTGAAAATAAGATAGATGAGCTGACTAAACTTTTGTGCACTGCTCAAGACAGGATTGCTGGGAAGGAAATCTTTTTGGGTCTGCCAGGTTTCATAGTCCACCTCAACACTTGGTCTTGAGAGAAGGTGCGTATCTTAGTGTGTGTGTGGGGATGATGGACTGGTTGACTCACTTTGGAAACATGTTCCACGATCACTTTCTGGACCTGAGGTGGGTTGAACATGTTCTCATCAATGTGCACAGGTGTCAATGCAGCAACAATAGGTGACACAGTATATCGTCCACTAGTCATCAACCTTTTTGACAGTTCTAGGTGAAAGGTTAAGGGGGGGGGTTGCGTGACAACGGTCAAGTGTGGGTTTACAAGAGTTCATATGAAGTACATAAACTTGTAATTAAAAAAAAGATAACACGTGTGTGTGTGTGTGCAGATGAATATAATTAAACAGTAAAACAAGGTTTAGATAGTGGATTTGTGTCCGTGTTGATATAAGGTAAATGACAATGTGTGTGTGTGTGTGTATTTGTATTGCTCCGCCTTCAAGAATGAATAAAATGGCTCTGTGTTTGTTGTTAGAATAAGCAAAAATGGCTACACCACCAACACACACCAACATAATTAGCAGTGTAGCAGATACTGTTACCGAAGAATCTGCATTATGGAATGCCCCTAAAAAGACAACCATGCATCTATGTCGTATACAGAGACCGCCGGCAGCATCGTCATTAAGCGGAGAAATGCAGTTGGAAATCGGGTCTGTCGGTTTTACTTTCCAGTATACGATGGGGGAGCTGATGCTGTACCAGCAGCAGGAGGGTCAGAGTTTTTCACCTGCCACGCAGACAACCCCGGTTACAGTCAGTGACTGGGGTGTAATGAGATCCATAATTACAGAATACCTTAAAGATTGTTGTGAGGAAGATGAAGATGACAAGAATCAGGTTCAAAGGCATATAGCTGCTGAAGTGAATGTGGACATAACAGAGACATTTGACGACCAGAACAACAGTCTGTTGAAAGCCCTCTGGGAGACTCAGACCAGCCCCTCAGGCCGCTGGTTTTACAAAATAAATGTCCAATCTCCACGGTCGACTCACAGCAATGTGACAGTGAGTCGTTTCAAAACGGAATGCTGTGTATTTCAATGCACTCTCAACATGACAGTTGCATCTTGGTTGGAAATGTTCAACAAATGGGGTGATGAAATTACTCATCTATTCAAATTCAGCCGTGATTGGCAGGAGTTGGTCGTTTTGCGAAGACCTTTGTTTGTGTAACCAAACCCCCCTCACTCACTCACTCCCCCTCCCACCAGGCCCTCAACAGATAACCACGACAAATAGAGGCCGGAATCGACCAGAGTAAGCAGCTCTCTCTCTGACTGACTGACCGACTGATACTCTATCTGGCTTGTGATGATGATGATGACACCGGCTAACTCGCCAGTTTCTGACACCCCCGCAGCGGTAAAGTGCTACATTTCAGACGGTAACTCTGGCTGGCGTAGGAGGAACGACACCGATGAGAAACTGGAATGTGACTGCCTCCACTTCAAAACCAAACCACGGCGCCGGAGGCGACGAGGGCAGCGGGGGGCAGATGGTCGCCGCCACAGGCGGTCGTTCCACCAGGAAGAATGCACATTAGCAGCTGTGAAGATGGCCGAGCGGCGCCTGATGGTACTGTCCAACCGGTTTCACAGACCCCTGTCAGCAACGGAGTCGAGGCCGAGTGTGAGGTCGACTCGGCGGTTGGATGCGAGCCAGACGGAGCAGCGCTGCAGGTATTTCTGGACACGCTGAAGGCTCTTTTGTCGCATGTGCTGTGCGTAGCGATACGTGATTTGAATGAGTTTTTATGCAATGGGTGCCAGATTTCTCATCCCAGTCAGATGCAACACACGTGTCTTTTCGGCCTCCCTGATTTTTTCATGGAAATGCATTTTGATGAGCTCAAGAAACGTGTGTTATCAAGCCGTTTCTACGGTGCTGCCTTAAAACTGTTGAAGAAATACAACATTGTCAAAACAGAGGTGGAGGTCAGAAAGGCCGGAGAAAACATTTTGGAAGACTTGAAAAAATCTGAAAATGTACTCGATGTTCTGTGTGAAATACAAGAAAAAGTAGTTGGGGATTGTATGTTAAAAATTGAAAATATTCAAGAAGCTGTCGAGTTTTGGGAGGGGAAGGATATTGACAGAGTGAGTGATGTTGTGTGTATCCAAATCTTAATATTCTTGCTTAATGAAACGCATAATTAGTTAAACACTTTTTTTGTATTCTTTTTTCTTATTACTCTTGCTTAATGAAATGCATAATTAGTTAAACATTTTTGTATTCTTTTGTTATTACTAATTACTAATTACTCTCTTTTTGTTCCAATTAAAAACTTATTGTTATAATGAATATAATCAGAATAAAAATAATTTAAAAAAATGTTTTGTCTCATTTGTAATTGTGCATGATTTAGAGAAATAAATATGTACGAGAGGTGCAATGTGTGACATATGCAATCTGCAGCACAGAAGGTTAGAGATGGCTCGTAAAATTGAATCTATAATGAAAAAAATTTATTATGATCCGGCTCATCCTGGTAGCTTTGAGGGTGTCACAGCGTTACACAGAGCCGTTTAGAGGGAAACAGGTAAAAAAAAAACATTTTTAGCTAAGCAGGATGCATACACTATACAAATCTATAAGGACACACTTTCCTCGAAATCGGGTGTTTGTGTCAAGGCCTTTGAAGCAGTTTCAGGCCGATCTTTGTGACATGCAAGCCTTAGCGCCTCATAATAACGGGTAAAAATTTCTGTTGACCGTGATCGATGTATTGTCAAAAAAAGCTTATGTAAGACCTATTAAAAATAAATCAGCCAGAGAGGCATTTACCTCAATTCTGGGTGAAAGCAGTATTCCTCAATCTATACAGACGGATTTAGGTAAAGAGTTTTACAACAAATTATTCAAAGTTCTGATGACAAAACATAACATACAACATTTTAGCACATCCAGCGAGGTTAAAGCCTCTGTCATTGAGCATTATAATAAAACCTTAAAATATAAATTGTATTGGTACTTTACGGGTAAAAACACTCTCAATTATTTAGACGTATTGCAAAGTGTTGTTCGAAGTTATAACCATAGTTATCATTCAAGTATTAAAATGACTCCTGCGGAAGTAACGAATGACAATGTTTCAGAAGTATTCCAGAATTTGTACCGGTCTTTCCCTCTAAGGTATAAAACAAGTTAAAGATGAACTTTAAAGTCAGCGATCTGTTTAGGAATTCAAAACTGAAAGGAATCTTTGAAAAACAATATAAAGAGGGTTTTTCCGACGAAATTTTCAAAATAAGCGAGTGTATTCCTAGGATCCCTGTGGTGTACAAACTACAAGATTATGATGGGGAAGAGCTCGAAGGTTCGTTCTATAAAGCAGAATTGCAGAAAATAATATTGACTAAAGAGAAAACCTTATGGGTGGAGAAGATTTTGAACCGGAAGAGGATAAACAGTGTGGAACATTTCCTGGTTAAATGGTTAAATTGGCCTGAAAAATTCAATAGTTATTGAAAGCCTCAGCTGTTGTAAACGTATAAATACCCCCAGAGCGCTTATCTACAACCTCATTTGTACAACATGTCTCAATCTGGTTTCTACATAACGCTCCCGTCCAACTCCAGCGTACAAACATTTAAGAATAATACAGCCAGTGACTTCCGAGTGGACTTAGCCCAACATATAGACTTGAAGGGGGATTGGGAGGTTGCTTTGACAGATTAATCATATCCTCACACGTGGTTTACATTGTCTTCAAAAGAGAACTGATTTAGCTGGATTGACACCGAGGGATATGATGAGCCCGGAATCCCTCCTGACCCCAATAATTATAAGGTCCACCACACGCTTTTGGGAGAGTGGAATTATGCGACCGCTGAGGATGTTGTAAAACAGCTGAACTCTTATTTTCAAGTGATGAGGATAGACGTCCTCCTTGAGTATGATTCCTACAGACATGTTTTTATATGGAGTGGAAGAGGAAGCTACAAATTAAACTTCTCAAAGCCATTAAATTACATTTTGGATGTAGAGTGTGACGAATGGTTCACAGAAGGCCCTGACCCAGTGCTGTCACCCTACCCAGCTGATTTAAAAGCCAGGTTTTACCACCTATATTGTTATTCCGATATTGTTACACATCAGGCGGTAGGCGACTCTTTTGCTCCGCTCCTGCGCTGTGTGACGACTGAAGGTGTATACAGCGACATTATAACGAGGACTTTTAATCCCCCGCATTATTTACCTCTGTCGAAACATCATATAGAGACAATAAACATTGAAATTAAAATGGACCAAGATAAAACCGTCGACTTCAAATACGGCAAAACTATTTTTACTCTACACTTTAGGCCCGTCAAGACATGACTCCCTGGACTTATAAAGATGATCCCTATCGTTTTGTAAGTTATTATGATAACAAGCAGGCTCCGGTCTTTCCAGTTTTGCGGGGGCCCCTGTACAGTATGGCCGTGGAATAGGGTCTATGTTTTCAAAATGGTTTTGCTTTGTCATGCCTTTGGTGAGGAAAGGTGTGGTTAAATGTGGTTAAACCGCATCTGTCCTCGGCTGCTAAAAACATAGCGACTGACGTGTTGAGCCGGGCTGTCAATAAGATCACAGGCAAATCAGAAGCTGAAAAAGAACAGGCCGGATCAGGCATTTTTGTTTTATCCAAAACACCATGGAAGTTAAAGAGAAATGATTCCGAAAAAACAAAACAGTATCCAAAGGCTGCCGTACAGGACGGAGGTCCAAGAGCTCTGATATTTTTTGAAAAGATGGCGCTTTTGCATGAGAAATCATCGGAATGCGTGCTGTCGGAGCTTGATTTGTTTTCATGTCCTCTGACACAAATGAGCGTAGAAGGCAGTCAATACGTGGAAATTTCTCCCATCTCTTCCATAACAGATAAAAGACCGATTGAATTTTACATAACGGCGGAGGGAGATCTTTATCTAGATCTTAATGATGATCCTTTATTTAAGATTAAAAATTACCAACGCTGACGGGACAGATTTGGCCGCGGATGCAGCGGTGGGCATCATTAACTACCCTCTGAATACAATATTCAATCAATGTGATGTGACACTAGGCAATCGTTTGATCTCTCAATCCAGCGCCACACATCCTTATCGAGTGATGATTGAAACTTTATTAAATTACTCCCCTGAAACCCTAAAAAGTCAATTCACTGCAGGGTTGATTTATCAGGACACCGCAGGGGCCATGGATTCGCATGTAGTTTTAAATGGGCCCAATAGGGGGCTTACACAGGGAGCAAGATTTAGCGCAGAATCAAAAGAGTTTCAAGTGCTCGGCCCGCTCCACGCAGACACCTTTTTTTTGAAGGACTGCTTTTAAACTCTAATAAACTAAACAGGCTCCATGTGTTATATTGTTGGCTAAGGTCATTCGGTAAAAGCAATGCTATGTATCCTCTCTCACGATCAACCTGGCCAATTTCTGTACCCAGGAAAATTTATTTTTGGGCAACTACCCAATTATATTGTTCTAAGTCTGGTAAACCATGAGGCCTTTACAGGGAGCAATAATTTAAATCCGTTTAATTTTATACACTGTGACCTGTGGTCGTCAAATACCGGCCACACCTTTCCAGCCTCAGTTTGAAAACAACCAGTCTGTGCGAGAATACTATAATTTATTTTTGTCTACGGGGCGACACCTAAAAGACCATGCATGATGTTTTGACCAAAATGATTTCGCCCAAGGCTATACTCTTTTTGCGTTTAATCTCGCCCCAGAGGCGGGCTGTTCGAGTCTTCACCCAGTCAAGATGGGGACTCTTCGACTGGAGATGCGTTTCAGAGTCCCCTTTCCGCAAACCACAACTTTAATTTGTTTATTCGAGTTATGGCTCGATTTTGCAAATTGACTCTAAAAGAAACATATTAACGGATTACTATTAATGAACGAAAAATGAATGGGCTTCAGCTGGAAAATATTCTGCAGCATTTATTAGGAGATCTGTTTCACGGCGTGTGGGCATCTGACAAACTACCCACGCATACATTTAAGAAACCGGCATATTTTATTGTAAACACACATCCCAGCCATTTGCCGGGTGAGCACTGGCTCGCTCTCACCGTGGAGGATTGGCTTGAGTCCCGAGAGCTGACATTACCCTCAGACAATTTTACATTTTCTGCAGCAAGGGTCTCGCTTCATATATTATCACGACCGACAAATTTGTTACACGTTTTTGCTTGATTTATTAATCTAAGAAACATTATGCCACATGGGTGATAACGACGGAAAAGGTTTTCTCCTCCTCTTTTTATTAAAACTATCGCTTCGGGGGGTGATCCATTCAGCCGCCGGTGGCCATTTTAAAGGGTTTTTAAATCTTTGCAAAGACACGTCATCTTCAACGTCACCATTGGGGTCAGAGTTCATTCTCCAAGCAGCTCCATGTTTATAGATTTTTAGCAGCAGCAGCAACACCACCACTTCCTCCATCTTTAAAAGTCTGCATCAGAATGCGTGCCTGTTTATTAGGAACGCTGGACATTTAAACGTGCCAAGGTCTGCAAAAACATGTCCCAGCCCGCTGGTTTGAGTTGTGTTTTATGGCTAAAGCTCAAATGTTTCATTGGATTCATCATGTCTGAGCTGGGTATGACATTACCGTTAAAAATAAATTCCCCCTCTTTATTCCATCTCCCAGGACTGTTAGAGTCTGAAATTTTATCTAAAATATAACCCACATTCTTTTGAAAACGCGGGGCGACATTCGTTATAACATTGTTAATTATTTGATTGGAGGGTTTCTCGGAGGAAGCCTCAGCAGACTTTTAGGCAGATTTAGAGTAATTTCCCGACTCTCCCCTTCTTTCTGTTTTTGCAGAGTTAAATAACGTTGCAAAAGAATCGTGTACATTTTAATTTTTTCATCAGGCGTAAGATTCTTCTGATCCAAAACTTGTCTCATCTTCTCATCCAGCTCAATGGACCTACATAGTCCAAAGTGTTCTCCGAGCTGAATTTGTGTGGAAAGTGACCCCTCACCGCATCCTCAAAGCCCATGGCTTTGGGCAGCGTTGCTAAGGGAAACGGAAGGAATGCTGCTGAATCAATGAACCGCAGCCCGAAATCAGGCTCTATAAACAAGATCAACTTTGGCCCTTTCAATACCATTTCTGGCATAATGCCCAAAGAAATCATAGTTTTCACTATGACGTGTCCGTCAAACCCTCTCGAGTTATGCGCTAGAAACACATATAAGCACAATAACGGATGCTTCAGACTTAATAATTTCACCACGGATTTCGAGTTGTAAGAGATCACCGGCATTACACCTGTTTAAAGCTTCTTCTACAATATCAGCTACACCTCTATCAGCTAAACACTACCATAAAAATGGCCATAACTGACCTTCTTGTCAGTCTGATTTATATTTAACAACTATCTTATTTCAAAATTGTTAAATCTAGCGCGAGTAACCACATTATAACTGTTTTGAGTGGAGGTTGAAGCTGCCACTGTGTTATCTCCTACATTGTCATTATTGTCATTATTAATAGGGTTTGGTTGTGGTTTAGGGATTAGTCTATTTGTGTTTTAAGAGGTAGAGTTGAATCTGTCATTTTTCATACAACATACGTTACAATCACACTACTTCACATATAAAATCTGAGACAATTCACAAAATAAAAACTCTACTTACTGTCGGATGATGCCCCGTTGGACGCTGAAGAAGAGATTCTGGCTGTCACCTTCCTTTTAACGGTTAACTTCCTACCGAATGCAGGTGTCTCTGGCTTGTCATGAGCTGGGATGGCTGAAGGGCCAGGCTCCGGTCTGGCTTGGATGGCTGAAGGGCCGTTCTGGATGCTTGAAGGGCCGGCCTCATTAACAGGCTCCAGCCCGGCTGTATGTGTTCCGACGACTGATATTTCCTCAAGGTTGATAGCGCCGTTATGTACGATCAGCTGATCGCTCTGCGGGGGGTGAAATATTGTCCACGGGTGTGTCAGTGTCAGGCACGGCTGCAACAAAGTTAGTTCCGTATGTATCCAATTGCAGGAACTCGCTGTCTGGAACTGAAAAATACATAGTAAGTCAAAAACTATTACTTTTTATTTTAATAATTATTCATGATTGCGCATAAATAACCACAAACTTCTTACTCTCAAGTAAGGCCTCGGCCAAGACAACTTGAGTTGCAGAGACCTCTACTTCTTCAATTAAAACAAACTTTTGATAAATATGCCATCATTTACATGATATTTTTACTCTTATATTTAAATGTTTTTGAAAAGGACTTACCGGTTATTTCAACCTGTTGTCCTTGTGCCACACTATACACAAAACCGATGTTTCCTGTTAAAGAAAAAATTACATCATTTAGATAAGGTCTTTTCACAGTTATCTTACTTTTTATTGTTTTTAACAGAACTGATAAAATAACATCTTACCAGTCTCTTCAACAACTTCGTTATGAACGATGACGTCCGGATAGATCCACGCTGATGTACATACAATTGTTCAAGTTAACACATATTTTTAACAAAAAATTACGTGTTTCTCCATTCACGGTCGACTGTCTACCTGTGTGTAGTCCCTCTTTTTAAGGGCTATCTATCGGTCCTCTGACCTGTCATTTACCTTATATCAGCACGGACACAAACACGTTATCTCGACTGTTTAATTATCTTCATCTGGACACACACATACACAGGCGCATACACCCTTGTTTTTGAACCTGGTGGTGTAGCCATTTTTGTTTTTTCACTGCTCAAATTCACTCTTTGCTTATTCTAACAACAAACGAGGAGCCTTTTTACTCATTCTTGAAGGCGGAGCAATACAAACACACACACACACACACAAAACACACACACACATGTTTTTGGGGGCAGATCACCGCTGGTTTTGTCATTTACCTTATATCAACACGGACACAAATCCGCTATCTCAACCTTGTTTTACTGTTTAATTATATTCATCTGCACACAGACACACACACACACGTCTTATCTTTTTCTTAATTACAAGTTTATGTACTTCATAAGAACTTTTGTAAACTCACAGTTGACCATTGTCACGCCCCCCCTCACCCACCCTTCGTTATATTGTTCTGTTTTTTCTACCCACTTGTCAGATGCACACTCTACCATGGCTCTACCCTCTGCTTGGTTTGGCTCATCAGGAATTCTAACTATCTTAGAGATATTCCAATTAACATCAAACACATTAGCTGAATCACTGTCTGTTTAATCTAAATAGGTGTAACAAGCCTCATTATTCAACTAAGGTTGCGCATCGGGTGAATCTGGATTTTTGTCCTCCAAGGTTCTATAGGTACATCATTGACCAGGTTTGCTAAGGAGATTTGGGGTAGCAGCTCTGCACAAAGAGCAAGAAGACCTCCAGCCAACAATAAATCTTTTATTCTTTGGCAAATTATTAATTAAGTTGTTTTACTGTATTCCTTCAAATATTATGCAGCAAAGAAAAAGAATAATAGTTCTCCTAGAGTGAGTTTCCTTTAGTTTGGTTCATATCACTGTTTGGGTTATCTTAAAATCCAACAGTCGGCATCCTGATGAGAATACTACACCCTTGAATGGCAACGACAATTCAGCCAGGGGATGCAGCTCCACAGCAGCAGAAGAATCATTCCTTATACACCCCAAAGTAAGTTATTAAAGGATGTTACCTTCCAACATGACCATGAGGAAAAGAAACATGTAAACAACTGTTGTGTCTCCTTTTTTATGCTAATTTTACAGTGACCATTAACCATTTCCCCAGTGCATACTTATGGTTAGCAAATTTGACAGAATGTTACATGCCTTACCAGACTCACAGTAGCTGCTATGCATGTGGTAGTCACTTGCTCAGTAGGCCTCAAATAGATAGCAGAGCTTGGCGTGGTGCAGCAAATGTCTAGTCAGGAATCTTATTCTTGACTTTCAAAAGTTTCTTTTCCTGCTCACACACCTGTCGCAGGTGCGTGGGGTGCTCGAATAACAGATGAGACATGGCCTTATGCTACAGTAAGATAGAAAAGGTAATTGATTATTCAGTCCTCTACATAATAAGAATTGATATTAAAGCATCTTGAATCTTATTTGCAAAGCTGCTGTTTTGGATTGCACCTGTTGTACTTAATGAACTACTTAATGATTTTATATATGTTTATATGTGTGTATAAATGTAATGTTACATAGATTTCAGATGTTATTTACAAAATAAAAAAATGTACACCACAATTAACTTCTTGGATAATACACATAAAGTAAAATATCTCACCCCATCATTTTTTTAAGTGATCCAAAATATATAAATAACAGCGACTCTGTATAACATGCGTTTCACTCGACCATTTGTTTGATTCTCTCTGACAGTATGACGTCTATACACAAGTTCCCAGTGTGGGGTTGGGCACTTTTCTACTTGTTATTAGTGGGATCTGAACAGGCACAGGAGACTGTGTGCTGGCAGAGAGGTGATCCTGAGAACCCACAGCTATTTAAAGATGGTGACTTTATTTTAGGTGGAATCTTTTCTTTCCACCGTAGCTGGAAAGACAGACAGGAAACCTACACAACCAAGCCACTGCCACTGGAATGCACCAGGTAAATTATACTGTTAAAGATTTATTATATCTAACACAAAATGCATGAACATGCATGCCAGTTATAGAAGTTTACCAAACCATTAAGATTTTAATAAATTTTTAACACTTCGTTATGTTGTTCTGTTTTTTCTATTATAACTTCTTGGTACAAGTATTGGAAACTGTGTGTATAAAGTTTGAATTTTAGAGATTTCCAGACGGCCCAGGCTATGATTTTTGCCACTGAAGAGATTAATAACAGCACAGACCTTCTACCTGGAATCTCTCTGGGATATAAAATGTATGATAGTTGTGGGTCTGTTGCCAGAAGTGTGAGGGTTGCACTGGCCTTGGCTAATGGTAATGAGGTTGTGTCTGTACATTCAGAAACTCCATGTACCAAACCTGCACAAGTGCAGGCAATAATGGGAGAAACCTCGTCCTCTCCTTGCATGGCTATAGCTACTGTCATCGGACCCTTTTATATCCCAATGGTGAGTAAAATCTTTCATTTTAAAACTGTATAAAATTATTCTGTAGGTCTTTAAAGCATTTTGACAGATGGCATGCACAGATGGTTTGTTTTTATCTTGGAGGTTATTTCTTATATATTCCTATATTTAGATCAGCCACTTTGCCACCTGTGCTTGTCTCAGTGACAAAACCAAGTACCCATCCTTCCTCAGAACCATACCCAGTGACTACTATCAGAGCAGAGCCCTGGCTCAGCTGGTCAAACACTTTGGTTGGACTTGGGTTGGATCTATAAGAACTAATGATGATTATGGCAATAACGGCATGGCTACATTCACAGAAACTGCACAGCAGCTGGGCATCTGTCTGGAGTATTCTGTGTCTTTCTTTAGAACAGATCCACCAAACAAAATACAAAAGATTATTGAGATTATTAAGCGTTCAACTTCCAAGGTGATTGTAGCTTTCCTCTCCAGATTGGATTTGGATGTGCTAGTGTATAAACTTTCTGACTACAACCTGACTGGGTACCAGTGGGTCGGCAGTGAGGGTTGGATATTTGATTCTGAAGCTGCAGAAATGAATCGACATCACATTCTAGATGGTGCTATAGGCCTTTCTATCCCTAAAGCAAATGTTAGTGGCATGGAAAAGTTCATTATAGATGTGAAGCCAGTTAATTCATGGGAGAATGGCCTGTTTACTGAATTCTGGGAGACATTATTTAGTTGTAAGTTCAAGCAGTCACAGTCATCAGCAGAGAATCAGAGAGAATGTACTGGACATGAAAATCTGAGTGGATTGCAGCACAGCTTCACTGATATGTCACTTATGCCCATATTCAACAATGTCTATAAAGGAGTGTATGCTGTGGCCCATGCACTTCATAATATTCTTGGCTGTAATGAAACATGTAACTACAAGATGCAACTGGATCCATTTATAGTAAGTGATGTCTTTAGTATAGTTTTTACATTAAGTTGCTTAAATTATGAGCAAACATACCAAGACAATGTTTTTTGTAATAAGTATTTGAACCTTTAGATTTTAGACCGCATAAGGAAGATTAGTTTCAAAACAAAGGAAGGAGATAAAGTTTCCTTTAATGAGAATGGAGACCCACCAGCAAAGTATGAAATTATAAACTGGCAGCCAACGGAAAAAGGCATTGTGGACTTTGTCACAGTTGGTCTTTATGATGCATCTTTACCTGCAGACAAACAGCTGATGCTGCAAGATAAGTCTTTAATATGGACACAGAACTCAAAACAGGTGAACTATTATTGAATCACAGTAATGATCGTTTTAAAATGCAATATTATTATATTTATGTGACATTATCAATTACTTAGATTTTCTTTTGATATCTCATACTGTTGTTGTTCATGCAGGTTCCTGTGTCAGTTTGCAACGAGAAATGTTCCCCAGGAACTCGAAAGGTTCTGCAGAAAAGAAAACCTGTCTGCTGCTATGACTGTATCAGATGTGCAGAGGGAGAAATAAGCAACACTACAGGTCTAGTTATATACAAAACAGACTTAGACAATGACGCCACATTACATCACATTAAGGATTTTAAAAAACTGTGTAACAAAGGCAGTAAAGATAAAAATCCAACTATGTATTTAGTTATCAGTTACTTAATAGCCTTTCAACATAAATTTGATTTGAAAGGTAATAAGACAATCAGAAATGTTATATTCTAATACCAGATTACACATATAAACCACAGATTATCCAAAAAGGTCTCATTTAATATTTGATCTCTTCCTAATCACTTTGTTGCTGCCTCTAAAAAAACAATGTTTTAATGGCTTGAAGTTTGAGGTGTAAACTAATTTCCTTCATGTTCTGCTTATACATACTGTAGGTGGGACATGGTGTATGCATAATTTGTTTCACATTTTGCAAAGTGAAGCATTGCCAAGTTTTGCATTTTAAATAACAAAAAAACTGAAAATAATTTTTAAAAATATATAAATTGTCAATGTAGTATCATGTAGAGATGCATTGACTTGTCTTAAATGTGCAAAGTTGATGTGAAAAAAAACACTAAAATCAAAATAACTAACAAACTAACAACTAACTGCTTTATCACTTTTCAGATTCTATCACGTGTGTGCGTTGCCATCCTGAATTCTGGTCCAATGAGAGAAGAGATGCCTGTGTAAAGAAGGAGTCAGAGTTTCTCTCATATGAAGAAATTATGGGAGCTCTGCTCACTGCAGCATCTTTATTTGGAACATGCATGACTGCTGTTGTAGCATTGATTTTCTTCAGACACAGGAAAACTCCTATTGTCAGGGCCAACAACTCTGAGCTGAGCTTCCTGCTGCTCTTCTCCTTGACTCTGTGTTTCCTGTGCTCTCTGACCTTTATCGGCCGACCCTCAGAGTGGTCTTGCATGCTGCGACACACAGCATTCGGCATCACCTTCGTCCTCTGTATCTCCTGTGTTCTGGGGAAAACCATGGTGGTGTTAATGGCCTTCAGGGCTTCACTTCCAGGCAGTAATGTGATGAAGTGGTTTGGACCAACACAGCAGAGACTCAGCGTTCTTGTTTTCACTCTCATACAGGTTTTAATATGTATCCTCTGGTTAACAATTTCTCCTCCTTTTCCATTTAAGAATTTTCAAGTAATCAAAGACAAAATCATCTTAGAATGTGCTCTTGGATCAAGTTTAGGCTTCTGGGCTGTACTTGGGTACATCGGTGTCCTGGCCACGTTCTGTTTTCTTCTTGCTTTTCTGGCTCGGAAACTGCCTGATAACTTTAACGAGGCCAAATTTATCACCTTCAGCATGTTGATATTCTGTGCAGTGTGGATCACTTTTATTCCAGCATATGTCAGCTCTCCTGGGAAGTTCAGTGTTGCTGTGGAGATATTTGCTATTCTGGCCTCCAGTTTTGGACTTTTAATTTGTATTTTTATTCCGAAATGTTACATTATTATACTGAGACCAGAGGAAAATACAAAAAAGAATATGATGGGCAAAGCAAATTAAAAGACTTCTTAGGGTGGCAAAAACATTGTAATGCAATTCTAGCTTTTAAATAGTAGTGTATCAAACAGGCAAACTAAATGAATATAAAGTACAAATAAATCAACACGCTTACTCATACTTTATTGTTTACACAGCTTTCAATATTTAGAACATGTAATGAGACAAAAATAAAATCATTATTCATATGTTTAAAACTATGCCCATTTGTGGCCACTTCACTCTCTAAAAATAAAAGAAAACTCCCCTAGGGTCTGGATATTCTTCTGATTTTTTAATTTTCAAGCTCTTTTAATATATCAAAAATATACAGTATACATCAAATTGTAAGACTTGGCTCCACTGTGGCCACTTTTGGCCTATTGAAACCCATGAAAACTATTTTTTTTATTTCTTTTTATTTACAGAATGAAATCTTACAATTTAAAGGGGGGAAGGGTTTTATTCTCAACTAAACACTTGAAAATGTTAGTAGTTTTTAATGTTTTCTATTAGACTATGTCATTTTTTAATTGGGAACAATTCGATATAATATTCTTTACCATATAATATAATATTGTTTTCCATGCACAGAAATAACAATGCATAATAATTAGTGTCGTTGTTAAGGATTTACAGATCTCAGACTTGTCTCAACAATACAAGAAAAAACAGTAACACTAAGAATATAAAAAATGGTCATATATAACATTTTCCAACAAGTGCATTTTGCAAGCAAATTGCCATTTAAAGTGTTAAAAAATTAAAAAGCAATGGATATTTTGTATTTGCTATAATAACTGATGCTAATAAATAACATTATGCATTGAAAAACAAGAAATTTAAAAAGACTTACAGCCTTAGTTAATTACCTTTTAAACTGTCATTTAAAGGGTTAAAATCCTAAAATGGATAAGGTATGGTAGTTTCAGGCAGGTCTGAAGTGGCTTGAAGTCATATATTTAAAAAACAAGCAAAAAAAGTATTGATATACTAAGATTTTATAGCAGTTTTTATGTGAGTGGACATTTTTGGCACAACAGTTTTTTGAAGGAGGGCACAAGGGTTAATCTCACAATGTAAATCTCAAGCATTTTGTTCTAAACATGGCATGGCATGTACGTTTGTACATTATGATCTCTTTGAACATGAAGATATTATTAGAGTAATTGTTCTGAAAAACATGTCTGCTCACTAATTGGGGTCGCTTTATTCCATGGATAAGGAATGGTTTATTGGTAAATGAGAAATACAAAATGATCTGTGTTGGGATGAGAAGGAAGGGAGAATAATTTTTTTTGCCTGCAAATAAGTATTGATTCATAATGTCACAATTATGATAGTTTTTGCTTTATGGAATTCCCAACACATATTGAATATATTTCACTTTTGTTTTAATCAACCACAAGGTTTAATATTATTTATTGTTGTTCACTATATCTTTTGGAGTTCGTACAAGGGCATGACCCCTTATATTTATAGTTTGCTTTGTTTTTGGATTGATATCAGTCGTATTATTGAATATTTCAGTTTATTTTAGCTTCGTGTAGTTTCACTAAATTGTAAAAATGTACTTTTGATATGAAAAGACAAAAATGTTGGAGGGAATTATGAACAGTTCCAAATACCAGTCAATATTGGCACAAAACCTTCAGGCTTCAGCTAAAAGCGTGACAATGACCCAAAGCATACATCCAAATCAACAAAAGAATGACTTCACAAGACGAAGATTAAAGTTTTGGAATAATCTGATAAAAATATGTGGGGTGATCTGAAAAGAGCTGCGCACAGGAGAAGCCCCTGCAATCTGACAGAGCTTTTGCAAAGAAGAGTGGGCAATATTACCAGGTCAAGATGTGCCATGCTCATAGAGTGACTGCCATAGTAAAATAAAAAGCTGCGTCAATAAAGGATTAGTTAAAGGGTGGGCACACTTATGCAACCACGTTATTTTAGTTTTTTTTTATTTGTACTTCCCACCAAAAGAAAGATTTTAGTTTGTTTTTCAGTTGAGTTGTACAGGTTATAGGTCACATAAAAAGTTCTGAAATTATGATAGTATTTAGTAAAATTAAAAGTATATAGTAAAATTATCTTGGTCTCATATTTTTTACGTCACATAAACCTGGCATTGCCACAAGGGTGTGTAGACTTTTTATATGCACTTTAAGACCGAAGCCAGGCTAGAGCTGATCCAGAGATGCCCAAGTCAGAGAGTGCAGATAAGAGGCTCTGATGGTTCAACAGTGTCAAAAGCTGCAGATAGATCTAGTAGAATTAAGACAGGAATGACCTGCAGCTTTTGCAGCCCGTAGGGTTTTCACAGCCATCAGAAGTGCCCACTCTTGAAGCCAAAGTGGTTGACATCCAGCAGTTTATTCTGGGAAAGAAAGGGATTAAATACTACTAGTAATTTAAGAGGATAAGCATTGCCATATGTGGAATTATGTGAGTTATCATTTGAAATGACAAAGCTAGCTAAACATTGGGACAAATGATCAGTGATCACCTTGTTAAATATGAATATAGAATGACCTTACTGCCTCCTTTGGGCCAAAAGAGGCTTTGTCACAGAAAACATTCTTAAGAAGTAATGTCAATCCTGTTTCAGTGAGAGGAGGAAAGTGTCTCAGTGCATCAGGGGTTGGTCCCCAGCAGTCTAAGCCTATCGCAGCATGACTATAACTATAAGCTTTATCAAAGAGAAGGGTTTTGGGCCTAGTCTTAAAAGTAGAGAGGGTGTCTGCTTGATGAATCTGGACTGAGAGCTGGTTCCACAGGAGAGGAGCTTGATAGCGAAAGGTTCTGCCTCCCATTCTATTTTTGGAAATTCTGGGAACCATAAGTAGGCCCGCATTTTGGGACCGAGGTGGTCTAGTAGGATAATATGTTACTAGGAGATCTTTTAGGTATGATGGAGCTTGACCGTTTAGAGCTTTATAGGCAAGAAGAAGGGTTTTAAATTCTATTCCACCTTTTATCGGAAGCCAATGGAGACAAGCTAATGAAGGCAAAATATGATCTCTCACCAATACCAGTCAGTAATCTTGCCGCAGTATTTTGGATTAATTGAAGGCTTTTTAGAGAGATGCTGGGGCAGTTTGAAAGAAAAAATTACAGTAGTCCAATCTAGAAGTAACAAATGCATGGACCAGTTTTTCAGCATCGCTTTCAGAGAGGATGCTCCTAAGAAGGTTGTTCTAGAGATTTATTTTATATGTGAGGTAAATGACAAATCCTGGTCAAAAATGACTCAGAGGGTCCTTGCAGTAGTACTGGTGGCCAGAGTTATGTCATCTAAAGTAACAAAATGGTTGACAACATCGGGTTCCTAGAGGTCCACATCAGAGAGGACAACTCCTGGACCAATAATAACACATTGGTGGCCAGGAAGGCTCAAACACATTTTCTACTTCCATTGCAAATGCAGAAAAGCATGGGTCCCACCAACCAATATGTACTCTTCCTACTGGGGCACCATAGGGAGAATTCCGACTGACTGTTTCACTCTGTGGTGCGGAGGCTGCAATGCCTCCTGCGAAAAGACTCAATGCAGTCAATGCAGCCATCAGAATCACGGACACATGTCATACCTACCTCACTCATTGAACCATCAGAGTTGATGGTGATGCCTCACACCTTTTAAAATCTTTGTTCAGCCTCCTTCTTTCATGGAAAAGGTGCTGGAGCCTCTGGTTTCGTACAAGAATGTCAAACAGCTTCATCCACCAGGCTGTCAAGATGCTTAACTGTGGCCATTATCTTCCCCTGTTGCCCTTGCCCATGGACTGTAACTCACCCATTATACATGATGATACTTTGCACATAAAGACTCACAGCACTCACTGGAAAACTTGCACTTTACCTTGTCGAATCTGTTCTTGGTCATTGTGCCGTGTTATATTTGCTGCTGTTGGTAAGTGCATTATTGTCCATGTACAAATTATATGTGGCTCTATTTCTACTTTGCTGTACTGCCACGTTTGTATATATTGGTTTAGCGTGTTTATATATATCATTGGTTTTAATTTTGTCTTACATGACCATACACTACAGTAAGAGATAAAAAGTATTCCCATTTTTTAGTATGTCCTCTAATGTAATGTGATATTGAGTTCAGATGTTATTTATAAAATAAAAATGTACAGCACAATTACCTTCTTCTTGGATAATACACATACAGTAAAAATATGTCACCCCATCTTATTTTTTCATGAACCAGAATATATAAATAACAGCAACTCCCTATTACATGCGTTTCACTCGACCATTTGTTTGATTCTCTCTGACAGTATGACGTCTACACACAAGTTCCCAGCATGGGGTTGGGCAGTTTTCTGCATTTTATTGGTGGGATCTGAACAGGCACAGCAGACTGTGTGCTGGCAGAGAGGTGATCCTGAGATCCCACAGCTATTTAAAGATGGTGACTTTATTTTAGGTGGAGTCTTTTCTTTTCACAGCAGCTGGAAAGACAGAAGGGAAACCTACACAACCAAGCCACTGCCACTGGAATGCACTAGGTAAATTATTCTGTTAAAGATTTATTATTTCTAACAAAGAATGTGTGAACATACATAGTAGTTATAGAAGTTTACCAAACCATGAAGATTTTAATAAATTTTTAACACTTCGTTTTATTGTATTGCTTCTATTATAACTTGTTGGTACAAATATATAAAACTGTGTGTATAAAGTCTAAGTTTTAGAGATTTCCAGACGGCCCAGGCCATGATTTTTGTCATTGAAGAGATTAATAACAGCACAGAGCTACTACCTGGCATCTCTCTTGGATATAAAATGTATGATAGTTGTGGATCTATTGCCAGAAGTGTGAGGGTTGCACTGGCCTTGGCTAATGGTAATGAAGTTGTGTCTGCACAATCTGAGTCTCCATGTACCAGACCTACATATGTACAGGCAATAATAGGAGAAACATCTTCCTCTCCTTCCATGGCCATAGCTTCTGTCATCGGACCCTTTTATATCCCAGTGGTGAGTAAGATTAGTCTATTTAAAATTACATTTTGACCATGTACTCCATAAGGGTTAAAAGCTATTGTGACATGAACATTTGGTATCTTGAACCGTAATTTCCTTTATGTAAATATTTAAACCATATTTATAATAGATATTCTGTCAGATTTAAAAGTAATGGCATGGAAATTGTGTATATTTATATTCTTGAGGTCATTTTTTTATCATTTAGATCAGTCATTATGCCACCTGTGCTTGTCTCAGTGACAAAACCAAGTACCCATCCTTCCTCAGAACCATACCCAGTGACTACTATCAGAGCAGAGCCCTGGCTCAGCTGGTCAAACACTTTGGTTGGACTTGGGTTGGAGCTATAAGAACTAATGATGATTATGGCAATAGCGGCATGGCTACATTCACAGAAACTGCACAGCAGCTGGGCATCTGTCTGGAGTATTCTGTGTCTTTCTTTAGAACAGATCCACCAAACAAAATACGAAAAACAATTGACATTGTGAAAGCTTCCACTTCTAAAGTGATTGTAGCTTTCCTCTCTAGCTTGGATATGGAAATACTAGTGTATAAACTGTTTGATCATAACTTGACTGGGTACCAATGGATAGGCAGTGAGGGCTGGATATTTGACACTGAAATTAATCGACATCACATCCTGGATGGTGCTATAGGCCTGTCTATCCCTAAAGCCTTTGTCAATGGCATGAGAGAATTTATGTTAGATGTGAGGACAGTCAGTTCCTGGGATACTGGACTTTTTACAGAGTTATGGGAGACATTATTTGATTGCAATTTCAATCAGTCAAATTCATCAGCAGAGAATCAAAGAGAATGTACTGGACATGAAGATCTGAGTAAATTGCAGCACAGCTTTATTGATATGTCACTCATGGCTTTATTCAACAACGTCTATAAAGGAGTGTATGCTGTGGCCCATGCACTTCATAATATTCTTAGCTGTAATGAAACATGCAACTACAAGGTGCAGCTGGATCCATTCACGGTGAGTTAAAATTGAAAACATTTTAGTTTTAGATTAGGATGGATGAATTACTGTTTTGCAAACACACTATTTGTTCTGATTATATAAGTATGTGACCTTTTAGATTTTACAGCACATAAGAAAGATTCATTTTAACACAAAGGAAGGAGATGATGTTTACTTTAATGAGAATGGAGACCCGCCAGCAAAGTATGAAATCATAAACTGGCAGCCAACAGAAAAAGGCATTGTGGACTTTGTCACAGTTGGCCTTTATGATGCATCGTTACCTGTAGACAAACAGCTGATGCTGCAAAACACATCTCTAATTTGGGCTCAGAACTCTAAACAGGTAAAGAATCATTAAATCATGGTGATAATTGTTAAAATGCTATATTATTGTTTTTATGTGAGATTCAACATTGTTTAGATTTGCCATAACAACAGATATTCAGAGCAAGTCTCATCCTTTTGTTGTTCATGCAGGTTCCTGTGTCAGTTTGCAGTGAGAAATGTTCCCCAGGAACTCGCAAGGTTCTGCAGAAAGGAAAACCTGTCTGCTGCTATGACTGTATCAGATGTGCAGAGGGTGAAATGAGCAATACTACAGGTCTAGTGATATTGAATGCAAGAGAACCATAACACATTCTTAGTCTTACATAGCAGCCTTAAGAAATAGATTTTTTGTTTTGCAATTTGTAAAGCAGGATGAAAATAAGAAAACAATAATAAATACAAAATAAAAACATTTTACAGGCAGCTGCGTGAAGTTTGTGTGGTTTGCAACTACATCTGTATCAACATGGAAATACTGTACTGTACAAAATACAATATCATGCTATTTGTTTAAGAACATCAATAATAATAAACAATCAATAATGACTGTGCCATGAGGCTCCCATACAGTTACTCACAAAGAAACTGAAGATATTGTTCTGTGTTGTATGCAAAGAGGCAATGCTGAAAGTCTGCAACCAAAATTCTCAGCACATCTGACGTCTGCTCTATTATTTTTCAGATTCCATCACGTGTGTGCGTTGCCATCCTGAATTCTGGTCCAATGACAGAAGAGATGCCTGTGTAAAGAAGGAGTCAGAGTTTCTCTCATATGAAGAAATTATGGGAGCTCTGCTCACTGCAGCATCTTTATTTGGAACATGCATGACTGCTGTTGTAGCATTGATTTTCTTCAGACACAGGAAAACTCCTATTGTCAGGGCCAACAACTCTGAGCTGAGCTTCCTGCTGCTCTTCTCCTTGACTCTGTGTTTCCTGTGCTCTCTGACCTTTATCGGCCAACCCTCGGAGTGGTCCTGCATGCTGCGACACACAGCATTCGGCATCACCTTCGTCCTCTGTATCTCCTGTGTTCTGGGGAAAACCATGGTGGTGTTAATGGCCTTCAGGGCTTCACTTCCAGGCAGTAATGTGATGAAGTGGTTTGGACCAACACAGCAGAGACTCAGTGTTCTGGTTTTCACTCTCATACAGGTTGTAATATGTATCCTCTGGTTAACAATGTCTCCTCCTTTTCCATTTAAGAATTTTAAAGTAATTAAAGACAAAATCATCTTAGAATGTGCTCTGGGATCCACTTTAGGCTTCTGGGCTGTACTTGGGTACATCGGCGTTCTGGCCACGTTCTGTTTTCTTCTCGCTTTTCTGGCTCGGAAACTGCCTGATAACTTTAATGAGGCCAAATTTATCACCTTCAGCATGTTGATATTCTGTGCAGTGTGGATCACTTTTATTCCAGCATACGTCAGCTCTCCTGGGAAGTTCAGTGTCGCTGTGGAGATATTTGCTATTTTGGCCTCCAGTTTTGGACTTTTAATTTGTATTTTTATTCCAAAATGTTATATTATCATACTGAGACCAGAAAGGAACACAAAAAGGCACATGATGGGAAAGGTGGCATAAAAGGCATTGTAAAAAATAAATTAAAAAAGATTGGTAAAAATAAAAGCACAAGCTTACTGACCACTTACTAATTTCGTAGCTTTTGATATTTATAAAATGTAATCAAACAATAAAATGCATATTTTATAGTTTGAAATTACAAAAGTCTTCAGACTCACCCCAAACCAAGATTATATATCCACATACATCATTGCATACGGAGTGTAGAACAGTGTGCATCATTTCCTATTATTCGTGTTATTTGCACGAGCAAATAGGAAAAAAGCCTGTGAATTTCTAACGGTAAGAAGTATTCATTAAAAGTGGGTCCCTATATCTAAAGGACCCAATAACATTAAGATGTACAATTTACATACCTACAACAGGGGTCTTTTGAAACTTAAAATTCAAGAGGTTTCGCCATTTAATATCCTTCTTGTGTTAAGGTCCAGACTGTTACATTTACATTTACATTCAGCCATTTGACAACAATTTTTTCAAAGCGACTTACAAGAGAGAAAACATCAAAGCAAAGTGCTATCAAACAATGCTTCAAGAATGTTTCATGAGGTGCAAGTTCGAGAAAAAGCAGAACTTTTTTAAAGTTTTCAGCTGTTCTTTAAATGTTGAAAGCGAGGTTGCTCTTTCTACCACTGTGGGATCAATGAGCTGAAGAGTTTTCCTTGGTGTCCTGAATGATTGAGTTTAAGTAAGCCGGAGCTGTAGAGTTGACCACTCTGTAGACAGGAGACAGAGCTTTGAAGTTAATCCGCGCAGCCACAGGAAGCCAGTGACGAGATCTGAGCGGTGTGGCATGAGTCCTTTTTGGCTGGTAAAAAATGAGACAAGCTGACGCATTTTGGATCATCTGCAGGGATTTGGTTGTGTATGCTGGTATTCCTATCAACAGTGCATTGCAGAAATCTAGATGAGATATGATCAATGCCTGCACAATGAGTTTGTTCATGTTCTCCGAAAGAAAGGCCTGATCTTTCTGATGCTGTGGAGGCCAAATCTACATGACCTAGAGACTGAGGCGATGTGTTCTATGAAGCACATTTGTTCATTGATGATGACCCCCAGATTTCTGGCTGATTTAGCAGGGACAGTCACTGCAGATCCATTGTTGATGCAGATATTGTGTTTTTTAGGAAGGCCTGGCTGGGAAAACTAGAACTTTTGAAACTTTAGAACAGTTTTGGAGATGTTAAGCTGAAAATGTCTTTCTCTCATCCAAGCAAAGATGTCAGAGAGACAGGCAAAGATGCGTATATAGACAGTAGAGTCATCTGGTGGAAAATAGAGTAAAAGTTTTGTGTCATCAGCATAGCAGTAATAGGAAAAGCCACGTGAATGGATGATTGAGCCCAGGGAAGAAGTATCGATAGAAAAAAAGAGGAGGACCGAGGACAGAGCCCTGCGGTACACCAGTGGAAAAGTTATGAGTTAGAATCATGCCCCTGCCAGCATATCTTGAAGATTTATCCAGACAAGCAAGACTGAAGACAGGCTAGAGCCGTTGGAGAGATGCCTAAGTTAGAGACTGCAGTCAAGAGGATCTGATGGTTCACACTGTTATCATTACGTTCCATACTTGATACTGTTGCCCCTCTAAAAAAGAAGGCAGTAAATCTCAACAGGCGATCTCCATGGTATAGCTTGCAAACTCGCAATTTAAAGCAGGCGTCACGAAAACTAGAAAGGAAGTGGCGAACAACCCCGATTTCCTTTCAGCACTGTAGCCAGGCTGACTAAGAGCCATAGTTCAATTGAGACTAGTATTCCCTCAACGCTATGCAGCAATGACTTCATGACTTTCTTCATAAACAAAATCGTAGCTATTAGAAACAAAATTCACCAGACCCTCCCCCCAAATACAGCAGAAATAGAATCATGAGTAAGTCCCCAGTCCCTTTTAGACTGCTTTGTGCCCATAGATCTTGCTGAGTTAACTTCAACTATTATGGCATCAAAACCAACAACATGTCTGCTAGACCCTATTACAGTTAGACTGCTCAAAGATGTTCTACCCTTATTAGACACATTCGTATTAGATATCATTAATCTATATTTACAAACAGGATATGTACCAAAGGCCTATAAGGTAGCTGTAATCAAACCTCTACTTAAAAAAACTTTGCTCTGAAAAACTGGTTCATGCATTTGTTACTTCTAGATTGGATTACTGTAATTCTCTACTTTCAGGCTGCCCCAGTAACTCTCTGAAAAGCCTCCAATTAATCCAAAATGCTGCAGCAAGATTACTGATTGGGATTGGTAAAAGAGATCATATTTCACCTTTATTAGCTTCTCTCCATTGGCTTCCCATTAAATGTAGAATAGAATTTAAAACCCTTCTTCTTACCTATAAAGCTCTAAACGGTCAAGCTCCATCACACCTAAAAGATGTCATTTTACCATATCATTCTATTAGACCACTTCGGTCATAAAATGCACGCCTACTTGTGGTTCCCAGAATTTCAAAAGGTAGAATTGGAGGCAGAAGCTCCCAGTCCAGATTCAGGAAGCAGACACCCTCTCTACTTTTAAGACTAGGCTCAAAACCTACCTCTTTGACAAAGCTAATAGTTGGTTATAGTAATGCTGCTATAAGCTTAGACTGCTGGGGGACTCTGCACTGGGCCACTTTCCTCTTCTCTTCATTCTCTCCTCTCACCTCACATTTATATGTCACCACTGTATGACATTAACTACTGGTCCTACGCAGCTAGCGCGGCTACTGGTCCTACTAACCTGCCCAATGTTTTGTTGTTGCTTTCGTTGCTCTGTTCTTTTTTCTCTCCACTTTCAACTCACCCCAACCGGTCAAGGCAGATGGCCGTCCACCCTGAGCCTCGTTCTGCTGGAGGTTTTTTCCGGTAAAGGGAGTTTTTCCTCTCCACTGTTGCCTATGGCTTGCTCAACGGGGATTTGTTGGGTTTTCTTTAAATGTTTGTATAGTCTTGACTTTATTATGTAAAGTGCCTTGAGATGACCGTGTTGTAAATTGGCGCTATATAAATATATAAATTATTAAAGGCTGTTATCCATAAAAAAGGTTAGGGTTTTTTCCTCATTTATGCAAATATATTTTAAAGCTTCAAAATTCAAAATTCTTGATGATTAACCTTCACCTGTAAAAAAAAGACTACTATCAGTCAGATGATTGTTTAGCTAAGCATGTATATTAAAAAAATGCCAGAGTAAGTTCATATTTTTTATGTATTCAGAACAAACAGATGCATGAAAGGTTTTATCATAATGCAGTTAATCCAGGCTGAAGAACAAGGGCAGTCTGGTTCTCCAGTATGGGAGTGGTGAGGAATTCTCACACAGTGTCAGAATATCGCCAAAAAAAAAAAAACTGGTGAGAATATTCAAATAACTTGGCAGGTAATCTGGATTCAAATGAGAACATGTTTTCCGCCTAGTAGTAGAACACAGCAGTAATCTTCCAAATATTCAAAACCTCTTCATCATTCTTTAAGCTTTCACAAGGCTCAAAATAGCAAGACCCAGTTTCTCTGCTATTAGTTACATTCTATCTTGAACTGCTAGCAGTGGATATTTGATCTGACTGAAGGATTTAAGGGATCATAACTGAAGGAAAGAGAATATTAATTATTCTTTATGCAGATGACATTTTGTGACTTTCTTTGTGACTCACGTTCATCAGCTCCTGTAGCCTACTGTTAGAGTTTTTTGATACAAATTAATTGGTGCAAGTCTGAAGTATTGCTAGTATTGAGAACTTGCCATCTTCAATGAATTAGATCAGTTGTTCCAGCTGAACTATGCAACTTCAAGTATGGTTATCATCCTTGTGGGTTTGGGCTATGTGATCAACAATAAGCATAAGATCCTTGGAATGAAGACTGCGAATGAACTTAGCCATTGTGCTCTTGCAGTTGCTGATAGAGTCTGAATCGCGCATTTGTCCCAACCAACAGGCGGATTTTACTGTTGAAGTGGGGTTCCCGTACTACAAGTGATAATGCAGCTAACTCTTCTTCTTTACCAGTATTACATTGAGGGAAGGTGATTTGAGTTTCTATGTATCCAAAATAGGGAACATGTTGTCCTTCTGCTCCTTCAATTTCAAGGAGAGCTGCAATGTGATTGTGCTCCCCGCACCTGAAGCAGATCCATGTCCTTGGCATACCTGGGACCTTCTCTCTTCTCTCTCATCAAACTATTACTTCCCACTACAGGATACTGCTTGTCAGCCTCCTCACACCTTTCGGAAAAGCTTCTGGCTCTGACTAAGTGTACAACATGTAAACAACTGTTGTGTCTCCTTTTTTATGCTAATTTTACAGTGACCATTAACCATTTCCCCAGTGCATACTTATGGTTAGCAAATTTGACAGATTGTTACATGCCTTACCAGACTCACAGTAGCTGCTATGCATGTGGTAGTCACTTGCTCAGTAGGCCTCAAATAGATAGCAGAGCTTGGCGTGGTGCAGCAAATGTCTAGTCAGGAATCTCTTTCTTGACTTTCGAAAGTTTCTTTTCCTGCTCACACACCTGTCGCAGGTGCGTGGGGTGCTCGAATAACAGATGAGACATGGCCTTATGCTACAGTCAGAGAGAAACGATATTTTGATTATTCAGTCCTCTACATATTAAGAATTGATATTAAAGCATCTTGAATCTTAATTGCAAAGCTGCTGTATTGGATTGCACCTGTTGTACTTAATGAACTACTTAATGATTGTATATATATATATGTGTGTGTGTGTAATAATGTACATAGATTTCAGATGTTATTTACAAAATAAAACAATGTACAGCACAATTAATTTCTTGGATAATACACATACAGTAAAATATCTGACCTCATCATTTTTTTAAGTGATCCAGAATATATAAATAACAGCAACTCTCTATTACATGCGTTTCACTCGACCATTTGTTTGATTCTCTCTGACAGTATGACGTCTACACACAAGTTCCCAGTGTGGGGTTGGGCACTTTTCTACTCGTTATTAGTGGGATCTAAACAGGCACAGGAGACTGTGTGCTGGCAGAGAGGTGATCCTGAGAACCCACAGCTATTTAAAGATGGTGACTTTATTTTAGGTGGAGTCTTTTCTTTCCACGGTAGCTGGAAAGACAGGCAGGAAACCTACACAGCCAAGCCACTGCCACTGGAATGCACCAGGTAAATTATACTGTCAAAGATTTATTATATCTAACAAATAATGCATGAACATACATACTAATTATAGATGTTTACCAACCCATGAAGATGAGAAAGACTTTGTTATATTGTTCTGTTTTTTCTATTATAACTTCTTGGTACAAGTATTGAAAACTGTGTGTATAAAGATTGAATTTTATAGGGTTCCAGACGGCCCAGGCTATGATTTTTGCCACTGAAGAGATTAATAACAGCACAGACCTTCTACCTGGAATCTCTCTGGGATATAAAATATATGATAGTTGTGGCTCCATTGCCAGAAGTGTGAGGGTTGCACTGGCCTTGACTAATGGTAATGAGGTTGTATCTGTACAGTCAGCGGCTCCATGTACCAAACCTGCACAAGTGCAGGCAATAATTGGAGAAACCTCGTCCTCTCCTTGCATGGCTATAGCTACTGCCATCGGACCCTTTTATATCCCAATGGTGGGTAAAATCTTTCAATTTAGAACTGTATAAAATTATTCTGTAGATTTCTAAAGCAATTTTGACAGATGGCATGCACAGATGGTTTGTTTTTATCTTGGGGGTTATTTCTTATATATTCCCATATTTAGATCAGCCACTTTGCCACCTGTGCTTGTCTCAGTGACAAAACCAAGTACCCATCCTTCCTGAGAACCATACCCAGTGACTACTATCAGAGCAGAGCCCTGGCTCAGCTGGTCAAACACTTTGGTTGGACTTGGGTTGGAGCTATAAGAACTAATGATGATTATGGCAATAACGGCATGGCTATATTCACAGAAACTGCACAGCAGCTGGGCATCTGTCTGGAGTATTCTGTGTCTTTCTTTAGAACAGATCCACCAAACAAAATACAAAAGATTATTGAGATTATTAAGCGTTCAACTTCCAAGGTGATTGTAGCTTTCCTCTCCAGATTGGATTTGGATGTACTAGTGTATAAACTGTCTGACCACAACCTGACTGGGTACCAGTGGGTCGGCAGTGAGGGTTGGATATTTGATTCTGAAGCTGCAGAAATGAATCGACATCACATTCTAGATGGTGCTATAGGCCTTTCTATGCCTAAAGCAAATGTTAGTGGCATGGAAAGGTTTATTATAGATGTGAAGCCAGTTAATTCATGGGAGAATGGCCTGTTTACTGAATTCTGGGAGACATTATTTAGTTGTAAGTTCAAGCAGTCACAGTCATCAGCAGAGAATCAGAGAGAATGTACTGGACATGAAAATCTCAGTGGATTGCAGCACAGCTTCACTGATATGTCACTTATGCCCATATTCAACAATGTCTATAAAGGAGTGTATGCTGTGGCCCATGCACTTCATAATATTCTTGGCTGTAATGAAACATGTAACTACAAGATGCAACTGGATCCATTCATAGTAAGTGATGTCTTGAATTTTTTTTACATTAAGTTGCTTAAATTATGAGCAAACATACCAAGACAATGTTTTTTGTAATAAGTATTTGAACCTATGAACCTAGATTTTAGAGCACATAAGGAAGATTAGTTTTAAAACAAAGGAAGGAGATAAAGTTTCCTTTAATGAGAATGGAGACCCACCAGCAAAGTATGAAATTATAAACTGGCAACCAACAGAAAAAGGCATTGTGGACTTTGTCACAGTTGGTCTTTATGATGCATCTTTACCTGCAAACAAACAGCTGATGCTGCAAGATAAGTCTTTAATATGGACACAGAACTCAAAACAGGTGAATTATTATTGAATCACTGTAATGATCGTTGTAAAATGCAATATTATTATATTTATGTGACATTATCAATTACTTAGATTTTCTTTTGATATCTCATACTGTTGTTGTTCATGCAGGTTCCTGTGTCAGTTTGCAACGAGAAATGTTCCCCAGGAACTCGAAAGGTTCTGCAGAAAAGAAAACCTGTTTGCTGCTATGACTGTATTAGATGTGCAGAGGGAGAAATAAGTAACACTACAGGTCTAGTTATATTCAAAACAGACTTAGACAACAACGCCACATTACATCACATTAAGGATTTTAAAAAACTGTGTAACAAAGGCAGTAAAGATAAAAATCCAACTATGTATTTAGTTATCAGTTATTTAATAGCCTTTCAACGTAAATTTGATTTGAAAGGTAATAAGACAATCAGAAATTGTTATATTCTAATATCAGATTACACATATCAACCACAGATTATCCAAAATGGTCTCATTTAATATTAGATCTCTTCCTAATCACTTTGTTGCTGCCTCTAGAAAAGAATGTTTCAATGTCTTGAAGTGTGAGGTGTAAACAAATTTTCTTCATATTCTGTTTATACATACTGTAGGTGGGACAATGTGTATGCATGATTTGTTTCACATTTTGCAAACTGAAGCAAAACAAAGAACAACAGAAACATTTAACATTGCCAAGTTTTGCATTTTAATTAACAAAAAAACTGAAAATAAATATATATAAATTGTCCCTGTCATGTAGAGATGCATTGACTTGTCTTAAATGTGTAAAGTTGATGTGAAAAATAAAAAATACTGAAATCAAAATAACTAACAAACTAACAAGTAACTGCTTTATTATCACTTTTCAGATTCTATCACATGTGTGCGTTGCCATCCTGAATTCTGGTCTAATGACAGAAGAGATGCCTGTGTAAAGAAGGAGTCAGAGTTTCTCTCATATGAAGAAATTATGGGAGCTCTGCTCACTGCAGCATCTTTATTTGGAACATGCATGACTGCTGTTGTAGCATTGATTTTCTTCAGACACAGGAAAACTCCTATTGTCAGGGCCAACAACTCTGAGCTGAGCTTCCTGCTGCTCTTCTCCTTGACTCTGTGTTTCCTGTGCTCTCTGACCTTTATCGGCCAACCCTCGGAGTGGTCCTGCATGCTGCGACACACAGCATTCGGCATCACCTTCGTCCTCTGTATCTCCTGTGTTCTGGGGAAAACCATGGTGGTGTTAATGGCCTTCAGGGCTTCACTTCCAGGCAGTAATGTGATGAAGTGGTTTGGACCAACACAGCAGAGACTCAGCGTTCTTGTTTTCACTCTCATACAGGTTTTAATATGTATCCTCTGGTTAACAATTTCTCCTCCTTTTCCATTTAAGAATTTTAAAGTAATGAAAGACAAAATCATCTTAGAATGTGCTCTTGGATCAAGTTTAGGCTTCTGGGCTGTACTTGGGTACATCGGTGTTCTGGCCACGTTCTGTTTTCTTCTTGCTTTTCTGGCTCGGAAACTGCCTGATAACTTTAACGAGGCCAAATTTATCACCTTCAGCATGTTGATATTCTGTGCAGTGTGGGTAACTTTTATTCCAGCATATGTCAGCTCTCCTGGGAAGTTCAGTGTTGCTGTGGAGATATTTGCTATTCTGGCCTCCAGTTTTGGACTTTTAATTTGTATTTTTATTCCGAAATGTTACATTATTATACTGAGACCAGAGGAAAATACAAAAAAGAATATGATGGGCAAAGCAAATTAAAAGACTTCTTAGGGTGGCAAAAACATTGTAATGCAATTCTAGCTTTTAAATAGTAGTGTATCAAACAGGCAAACTAAATGAATATAAAGTACAAATAAATCAACACGCTTACTCATACTTTATTGTTTTTACACAGCTTTCAATATTTAGAACATGTAATGAGACAAAAATAAAATCATTATTCTTATGTTTAAAACTATGCCCATTTGTGGCCACTTCACTCTCTAAAAATAAAAGAATACTCCCTAGGGTCTGGAACATTTTTTAATTTTCTTATATCAAAAATATACAGTATACATCAAATTGCACTTGGCCCACTGTGGCCACTTTTGGCCTATTGAAACCCATGAAAACTATTTTTTTATTTCTTTTTATTTACAGAATGAAATCTTACAATTTAAAGGGGGAAGGGTTTTATTCTCAACTAAACACTTGAAAATGTTAGTAGTTTTTAATGTTTTCTATTAGACTATGTCATTTTTTAATTGGGAACAATTCGATATAATATTCTTTACCATATAATATAATATTGTTTTCCATGCACAGAAATAACAATGCATAATAATTAGTGTCGTTGTTAAGGATTTACAGATCTCAGACTTGTCTCAACAATACAAGAAAAAACAGTAACACTAAGAATATAAAAATGGTCATATATAACATTTTCCAACAAGTGCATTTTGCAAGCAAATTGCCATTTAAAGTGTTAAAAATTAAAAAGCAATGGATATTTTGTATTTGCTATAATAACTGATGCTAATAAATAACATTATGCATTGAAAAACAAGAAATTTAAAAAGACTTACAGCCTTAGTTAATTACCTTTTAAACTGTCATTTAAAGGGTTAAAATCCTAAAATGGATAAGGTATGGTAGTTTCGGGCAGGTCTGAAGTGGCTTGAAGTCATATATTTAAAAACAAGCAAAAAAGTATTGATATACTAAGATTTTATAGCAGTTTTTATGTGCGTGGACATTTTTGGCACAACAGTTTTTTGAAGGAGGGCACAAGGGTTAATCTCACAATGTAAATCTCAAGCATTTTGTTCTAAACATGGCATGGCATGTACGTTTGTACATTATGATCTCTTTGAACATGAAGATATTATTAGAGTAATTGTTCTGAAAAACATGTCTGCTCACTAATTGGGGTCGCTTTATTCCATGGATAAGGAATGGTTTATTGGTAAATGAGAAATACAAAATGATCTGTGTTGGGATGAGAAGGAAGGGAGAATAATTTTTTTTGCCTGCAAATAAGTATTGATTCATAATGTCACAATTATGATAGTTTTTGCTTTATGGAATTCCCAACACATATTGAATATATTTCACTTTTGTTTTAATCAACCACAAGGTTTAATATTATTTATTGTTGTTCACTATATCTTTTGGAGTTCGTACAAGGGCATGACCCCTTATATTTATAGTTTGCTTTGTTTTTGGATTGATATCAGTCGTATTATTGAATATTTCAGTTTATTTTAGCTTCGTGTAGTTTCACTAAATTGTAAAAATGTACTTTTGATATGAAAAGACAAAAAATGTTGGAGGGAATTATGAACAGTTCCAAATACCAGTCAATATTGGCACAAAACCTTCAGGCTTCAGCTAAAAGCGTGACAATGACCCAAAGCATACATCCAAATCAACAAAAGAATGACTTCACAAGACGAAGATTAAAGTTTTGGAATAATCTGATAAAAATATGTGGGGTGATCTGAAAAGAGCTGCGCACAGGAGAAGCCCCTGCAATCTGACAGAGCTTTTGCAAAGAAGAGTGGGCAATATTACCAGGTCAAGATGTGCCATGCTCATAGAGTGACTGCCATAGTAAAATAAAAAGCTGCTTCAATAAGGGATTAGTTAAAGGGTGGGCACACTTATGCAACCACGTTATTTTAGTTTTTTTTATTTGTACTTCCCACCAAAAGAAAGATTTTAGTTTGTTTTTCAGTTGAGTTGTACAGGTTATAGGTCACATAAAAAGTTCTGAAATTATGATAGTATTTAGTAAAATTAAAAGTATATAGTAAAATTATCTTGGTCTCATATTTTTTACGTCACATAAACCTGGCATTGCCACAAGGGTGTGTAGACTTTTTATATGCACTTTAAGACCGAAGCCAGGCTAGAGCTGATCCAGAGATGCCCAAGTCAGAGAGTGCAGATAAGAGGCTCTGATGGTTCAACAGTGTCAAAAGCTGCAGATAGATCTAGTAGAATTAAGACAGGAATGACCTGCAGCTTTTGCAGCCCGTAGGGTTTTCACAGCCATCAGAAGTGCCCACTCTTGAAGCCAAAGTGGTTGACATCCAGCAGTTTATTCTGGGAAAGAAAGGGATTAAATACTACTAGTAATTTAAGAGGATAAGCATTGCCATATGTGGAATTATGTGAGTTATCATTTGAAATGACAAAGCTAGCTAAACATTGGGACAAATGATCAGTGATCACCTTGTTAAATATGAATATAGAATGACCTTACTGCCTCCTTTGGGCCAAAAGAGGCTTTGTCACAGAAAACATTCTTAAGAAGTAATGTCAATCCTGTTTCAGTGAGAGGAGGAAAGTGTCTCAGTGCATCAGGGGTTGGTCCCCAGCAGTCTAAGCCTATCGCAGCATGACTATAACTATAAGCTTTATCAAAGAGAAGGGTTTTGGGCCTAGTCTTAAAAGTAGAGAGGGTGTCTGCTTGATGAATCTGGACTGAGAGCTGGTTCCACAGGAGAGGAGCTTGATAGCGAAAGGTTCTGCCTCCCATTCTATTTTTGGAAATTCTGGGAACCATAAGTAGGCCCGCATTTTGGGACCGAGGTGGTCTAGTAGGATAATATGTTACTAGGAGATCTTTTAGGTATGATGGAGCTTGACCGTTTAGAGCTTTATAGGCAAGAAGAAGGGTTTTAAATTCTATTCCACCTTTTATCGGAAGCCAATGGAGACAAGCTAATGAAGGCAAAATATGATCTCTCACCAATACCAGTCAGTAATCTTGCCGCAGTATTTTGGATTAATTGAAGGCTTTTTAGAGAGATGCTGGGGCAGTTTGAAAGAAAAAAATTACAGTAGTCCAATCTAGAAGTAACAAATGCATGGACCAGTTTTTCAGCATCGCTTTCAGAGAGGATGCTCCTAAGAAGGTTGTTCTAGAGATTTATTTTATATGTGAGGTAAATGACAAATCCTGGTCAAAAATGACTCAGAGGGTCCTTGCAGTAGTACTGGTGGCCAGAGTTATGTCATCTAAAGTAACAAAATGGTTGGACAACATCGGGTTCCTAGAGGTCCACATCAGAGAGGACAACTCCTGGACCAATAATAACACATTGGTGGCCAGGAAGGCTCAAACACATTTTCTACTTCCATTGCAAATGCAGAAAAGCATGGGTCCCACCAACCAATATGTACTCTTCCTACTGGGGCACCATAGGGAGAATTCCGACTGACTGTTTCACTCTGTGGTGCGGAGGCTGCAATGCCTCCTGCGAAAAGACTCAATGCAGTCAATGCAGCCATCAGAATCACGGACACATGTCATACCTACCTCACTCATTGAACCATCAGAGTTGATGGTGATGCCTCACACCTTTTAAAATCTTTGTTCAGCCTCCTTCTTTCATGGAAAAGGTGCTGGAGCCTCTGGTTTCGTACAAGAATGTCAAACAGCTTCATCCACCAGGCTGTCAAGATGCTTAACTGTGGCCATTATCTTCCCCTGTTGCCCTTGCCCATGGACTGTAACTCACCCATTATACATGATGATACTTTGCACATAAAGACTCACAGCACTCACTGGAAAACTTGCACTTTACCTTGTCGAATCTGTTCTTGGTCATTGTGCCGTGTTATATTTGCTGCTGTTGGTAAGTGCATTATTGTCCATGTACAAATTATATGTGGCTCTATTTCTACTTTGCTGTACTGCCACGTTTGTATATATTGGTTTAGCGTGTTTATTATATCATTGGTTTTAATTTTGTCTTACATGACCATACACTACAGTAAGAGATAAAAAGTATTCCCATTTTTTAGTATGTCCTCTAATGTAATGTGATATTGAGTTCAGATGTTATTTATAAAATAAAAATGTACAGCACAATTACCTTCTTCTTGGATAATACACATACAGTAAAAATATGTCACCCCATCTTATTTTTTCATGAACCAGAATATATAAATAACAGCAACTCCCTATTACATGCGTTTCACTCGAACATTTGTTTGATTCTCTCTGACAGTATGACGTCTACACACAAGTTCCCAGCATGGGGTTGGGCAGTTTTCTGCATTTTATTGGTGGGATCTGAACAGGCACAGCAGACTGTGTGCTGGCAGAGAGGTGATCCTGAGATCCCACAGCTATTTAAAGATGGTGACTTTATTTTAGGTGGAGTCTTTTCTTTTCACAGCAGCTGGAAAGACAGAAGGGAAACCTACACAACCAAGCCACTGCCACTGGAATGCACTAGGTAAATTATTCCGTTAAAGATTTATTATTTCTAACAAAGAATGTGTGAACATACATAGTAGTTATAGAAGTTTACCAAACCATGAAGATTTTAATAAATTTTTAACACTTCGTTTTATTGTATTGCTTCTATTATAACTTTTTGGTACAAATATATAAAACTGTGTGTATAAAGTCTAAGTTTTAGAGATTTCCAGACGGCCCAGGCCATGATTTTTGTCACTGAAGAGATTAATAACAGCACAGAGCTACTACCTGGCATCTCTCTTGGATATAAAATGTATGATAGTTGTGGATCTATTGCCAGAAGTGTGAGGGTTGCACTGGCCTTGGCTAATGGTAATGAAGTTGTGTCTGCACAATTTGAGTCTCCATGTACCAGACCTACATATGTACAGGCAATAATAGGAGAAACATCTTCCTCTCCTTCCATGGCCATAGCTTCTGTCATCAGACCCTTTTATATCCCAGTGGTGAGTAAGATTAGTCTATTTAAAATTACATTTTGACCATGTACTCCATAAGGGTTAACAGCTATTGTGACATAAACATTTGGTATCTTGAACCGTAATTTCCTTTATGTAAATATTTAAACTATATTTATAATAGTTATTCTGTCAGATTTAAAAGTAATGGCATGGAAATTGTGTATATTTATATTCTTGAGGTCATTTTTTTATCATTTAGATCAGTCATTATGCCACCTGTGCTTGTCTCAGTGACAAAACCAAGTACCCATCCTTCCTGAGAACCATACCCAGTGACTACTATCAGAGCAGAGCCCTGGCTCAGCTGGTCAAACACTTTGGTTGGACTTGGGTTGGTACTATAAGAACTAATGATGATTATGGCAATAGCGGCATGGCTACATTCACAGAAACTGCACAGCAGCTGGGCATCTGTCTGGAGTATTCTGTGTCTTTCTTTAGAACAGATCCACCAAACAAAATACGAAAAACAATTGACATTGTGAAAGCTTCCACTTCTAAAGTGATTGTAGCTTTCCTCTCTAGCTTGGATATGGAAATACTAGTGTATAAACTGTTTGATCATAACTTGACTGGGTACCAGTGGATAGGCAGTGAGGGCTGGATATTTGACACTGAAATTAATCGACATCACATCCTGGATGGTGCTTTAGGCCTGTCTATCCCTAAAGCCTTTGTCAATGGCATGAGAGAATTTATGTTAGATGTGAGGACAGTCAGTTCCTGGGATACTGGACTTTTTACAGAGTTATGTTAGACATTATTTGATTGCAATTTCAATCAGTCAAATTCATCAGCAGAGAATCAAAGAGAATGTACTGGACACGAAGTTCTGAGTAAATTGCAGCACAGCTTTATTGATATGTCACTCATGGCTTTATTCAACAACGTCTATAAAGGAGTGTATGCTGTGGCCCATGCACTTCATAATATTCTTAGCTGTAATGAAACATCCAACTACAAGGTGCAGCTGGATCCATTCACGGTGAGTTAAAATTGAAAACATTTTAGTTTTAGATTAGGATGGATGAATTACTGTTTTGCAAACAGACTATTTGTTCATATTATATAAGTATTGACCTTTTAGATTTTAGAGCGCATAAGAAAGATTCATTTTAAAACAAAGGAAGGAGATGATGTTTACTTTAATGAGAATGGAGACCCACCAGCAAAGTATGAAATCATAAACTGGCAGCCAACAGAAAAAGGCAGTGTGGACTTTGTCACAGTTGGTCTTTATGATGCATCGTTACCTGCAGACAAACAGCTGATGCTGCAAAACACATCTCTAATTTGGGCTCAGAACTCTAAACAGGTAAAGAATCATTAAATCATGGTGATAATTGTTAAAATGCTATATTATTGTTTTTATGTGAGATTCAACATTGTTTAGATTTGCCATAACAACAGATATTCAGAGCAAGTCTCATCCTATTGTTGTTCATGCAGGTTCCTGTGTCAGTTTGCAGTGAGAAATGTTCCCCAGGAACTCGCAAGGTTCTGCAGAAAGGAAAACCTGTCTGCTGCTATGACTGTATCAGATGTGCAGAGGGAGAAATAAGCAACACTACAGGTCTAGTGATATTGAATGCAAGAGAACCATAACACATTCTTAGTCTTACATAGCAGCCTTAAGAAATAGATTTTTTGTTTTGCAATTTGTAAAGCAGGATGAAATAAGAAAACAATAATAAATACAAAATAAAAACATTTTACAGGCAGCTGCGTGAAGTTTGTGTGGTTTGCAACTACATCTGTATCAACATGGAAATACTGTACTGTACAAAATACAATATCATGCTATTTGTTTAAGAACATCAATAATAATAAACAATCAATAATGACTGTGCCATGAGGCTCCCATACAGTTACTCACAAAGAAACTGAAGATATTGTTCTGTGTTGTATGCAAAGAGGCAATGCTGAAAGTCTGCAACCAAAATTCTCAGCACATCTGACGTCTGCTCTATTATTTTTCAGATTCCATCACGTGTGTGCGTTGCCATCCTGAATTCTGGTCCAATTTGAGAAGAGATGCCTGTGTAAAGAAGGAGTCAGAGTTTCTCTCATATGAAGAAATTATGGGAGCTCTGCTCACTGCAGCATCTTTATTTGGAACATGCATGACTGCTGTTGTAGCATTGATTTTCTTCAGACACAGGAAAACTCCTATTGTCAGGGCCAACAACTCTGAGCTGAGCTTCCTGCTGCTCTTCTCCTTGACTCTGTGTTTCCTGTGCTCTCTGACCTTTATTGGTCAACCCTCGGAGTGGTCCTGCATGCTGCGACACACAGCATTCGGCATCACCTTCGTCCTCTGTATCTCCTGTGTTCTGGGGAAAACCATGGTGGTGTTAATGGCCTTCAGGGCTTCACTTCCAGGCAGTAATGTGATGAAGTGGTTTGGACCAACACAGCAGAGACTCAGTGTTCTGGTTTTCACTCTCATACAGGTTTTAATATGTGTCCTCTGGTTAACAATTTCTCCTCCTTTTCCATTTCAGAATTTTAAAGTAATTAAAGACAAAATCATCTTAGAATGCGCTCTGTGATCCACTTTAGGCTTCTGGGCTGTACTTGGGTACATCGGCGTTCTGGCCACGTTCTGTTTTCTTCTTGCTTTTCTGGCTCGGAAACTGCCTGATAACTTTAACGAGGCCAAATTTATCACCTTCAGCATGTTGATATTCTGTGCAGTGTGGGTAACTTTTATTCCAGCATATGTCAGCTCTCCTGGGAAGTTCAGTGTCGCTGTGGAGATATTTGCTATTCTGGCCTCCAGTTTTGGACTTTTAATTTGTATTTTTATTCTGAAATGTTATATTATCATACTGAGACCAGAAAGGAACACAAAAAGGCACATGATGGGAAAGGTGGCATAAAAGGCATTGTAAAAAATAAATTAAAAATGATTGGTAAAAATAAAAGCACAAGCTTACTGACCACTTACTAATTTCGTAGCTTTTGATATTTATAAAATGTAATCAAACAATAAAATGCATATTTTATAGTTTGATATTACAAAAGTCTTCAGACTCACCCCAAACCAAGATTATATACCCACATACATCATTGCATACGGAGTGTAGAACAGTGTGCATCATTTCCTATTATTCGTGTTATTTGCACGAGCAAATAGGAAAAAAGCCTGTGAATTTCTAACGGTAAGAAGTATTCATTAAAAGTGGGTCCCTATATCTAAAGGACCCAATAACATTAAGATGTACAATTTACATACCTACAACAGGGGTCTTTTGAAACTTAAAATTCAAGAGGTTTCGCCATTTAATATCCTTCTTGTGTTAAGGTCCAGACTGTTACATTTACATTTACATTCAGCCATTTGACAACAATTTTTTCAAAGTGACTTACAAGAGAGAAAACATCAAAGCAAAGTGCTATCAAACAATGCTTCAAGAATGTTTCATGAGGTGCAAGTTCGAGAAAAAGCAGAACTTTTTTAAAGTTTTCAGCTGTTCTTTAAATGTTGAAAGCGAGGTTGCTCTTTCTACCACTGTGGGATCAATGAGCTGAAGAGTTTTCCTTGGTGTCCTGAATGATTGAGTTTAAGTAAGCCGGAGCTGTAGAGTTGACCACTCTGTAGACAGGAGACAGAGCTTTGAAGTCAATCTGCGCAGCCACAAGAAGCCAGTGCAGAGATCTGAAGAGTGGTGTAACATGAGTCCTTTTTGGCTGGTTAAAAATGAGACAGGTTGCATTTTGGATCATATTCAGGGGTCATGGATGCCGGTAACCCCATCAACAGTGCATTGCAGAAATCTAGACGACATATGATCAATGCCTGCACAATGAGTTCGGTTGCGTTCTCCGAAAGTAGTTGTGGAGCCCAAATCTACATGACCTAGAGACTGAGGTGATGTGTTCTATGAAGCTCAGTGTGTTATCGATGTTGACCCCTATATTTCTGGCCGATTTAGCAGGGACAATCACTGCAGATCCAGTGTTGATGCTGATGTTGTTTTGTCGAAGGTCTGGCTGGGAAGACTAGAACTTCACTGTTGGAGATGAAAATGTCTTTCTATCATCCAAGCAGAGATGTCAGAGAGACAGGCAAAGATGTGTATCGAGACAGTAGAGTTATCCGGCGGAAAGGACAGTAAGGTGTGTCATCAGCATAGGAGTGATAGGAAAAGCCACCTGAATGGATGATTGAGCCCAGGGAAGAAGTATAGATGGAAAAAAGAAGAGGGCTGAGGACAGAGCCCTGGGATACACAGGTGGAGTGGATATGAGAGTTAGAATCATGCCCCTGCCAGGATACCTTGAAGGTTCGTCCAGACAAATAAGGTCGAAGCCAGGCTTGAGCTGGTCCTGAGGTGCCTAAGTTCGAGACTGCAGTCAAGAGGATCTAATGGTTCACACTGTTAAAGGCTGCAGATAGGGATCTGTTAAAGGCTGTTATACATAAAAATAACATATTATTATGTTATATTATTATTATAACATATTATGAGAACATATTTTAAAGCTTAAAAATTCAAAGGTCTTGATGAATAACCTTCACCTGTAAAAAAAGACTACAATCAGTGAGATGGTTGTTTAGCTAAGCATATATATTCATAAAAAGGACCGAGTAAGTTCATATTCTTTATGTATTGAGAACAGACAAACAGATACATATAAGGTTACAAAAATAAAATGGTTGAGAGTATCCAAATAACTTGATAGGTAATCTGGATTCAAAAGTATAGGAGAACAGTTTTTTCCTCTAGTAGTAAGAGTAGAATACAGCAGTAATCTTCCAAATATCCAAAATTCTCTTCATTATTCTTTAAGCTTTCACAAGACTCAAAACATGAAGACCCAGTTTCTCTGCTATTAGTTACATTCGATCTTGAACCACTACCAGTGTGTATTAGAGCCGACTGAAGGATTTTGGGCAGGAAGCAGAATATAAATTATTCTTTATGCAGATGACATTTTGTGACTTTCTTAAGGCCGATGTTCATTAGCTATTGTAGCCTCCTCTTAGAGTTGTTAGACTGGTGCTAAAAGTCTGACTGTTTCTTTAACTATGCAGATCTTATCAGTATAATTCATTTGTAATACTACATTTTATAATACCACAGAAGATCAAAATTAATAGGGATAACTGGAAATTAATGCATTTGAGCAGGGGTCTCAGACTCGTTTGTGGCCCCCACCTTATTATTAAAGTTTAATGTTAGTGCGGCCCGCGAGTTTGTTTTGAACGGCACGGAACGGAAATGACGTACATTGCGGAAATGACGTATATTGAGGAAATGACGTTCTTTGTGCGTCGGCTAAACACTTGTTTGAAACTTCAACGCGACAGCTTAAAGAAAACTTTAAGAACTGTTAATACAGACATTTGAATCCTAATTATTATAATTATTATTATTATTTTATTTACTTATTACTGATTGATTGATTGATTTTCTTCTAATTTGTTTATTTATTTTTTCATATTATTTTGTGTTAAAAATAAAAAATAAAGACATTTGAGAAGATTAAAATTATTTAAGTTTTTCTTGTGGAAACCTGATGCGGCCCAGCCTCACCCCGACTCTGCCTCCAGCGGCCCCCAAGTAAATTGAGTTTGAGACCCCTGCATTTGAGTTTAAGGAGTTCATTCCATTAATCAGGGAGTTTTTTGAAATAGGATAAGGCGCAGAATACATTTTTATTCCTTCTATTCTACAAAGAATTTTGGAGGATCAGAATTAGCAAATGTAGAATTATGTGAAATATAATTTTTGTTAAAAGTTAGATATTTTTTGCTGTTTTAGTTTTTCACTGCCCTTTTTATATTGACATAGTTTTTCTGTGTGTGTATAGTCTAAGTTTCTGCCTTTGAGATAGTATTGTTATCTCAAATGTCTGAGCCAAGTGCAATAGCCTCAGTCGTTAAGGATTTTGTTATAGCTTACGTTTCTGCCTTTGAGTTGATATTGTTATTACCTCAAGAGTCTAAGCTGATTGTTACAGTCTCAGTATATGAGTTAATATTGTTAAATCTTGAGTGAGTTTAGTTATTCTCTAAGTCTCTGTCTTTGAGTTAATATTGTCATCCCCTCAAGTGCTGAGTATTACTGTACCAGTATTTTGTGTGATAATTATTTATCTGTTTTTAGTCCATGTGTTAATAAACCTCCTGCACTCTTGGTGTGTCTCAGCTTCTGCTTTTGGGTCCTATAGTTATAGTATCTAGTTACGGAACTGTTACAATGTAAAATGACAATGCTGGCTAAACATCCTGATCCTTTGAGCCAACAGAGGCTTTGTCACAAAAAACGTTATTAGGAAGTAATGTAAATCCTGTTTTGGTGCTATCAACTTTCTTTTTTTTTTTTTTTTTGGCTATGTTTTTGTAATGTAAGCTATTTTTGTAACAAATAGGAAAAAAACAACATTGAATAATATAAATAATAATAATAGTTTAAAAAAGCCCTACCAGTGAACAGTCTGAATGACTTTATTGGCCACTTGGAAACACAAAACAACACACTGACACCGAAGACTACTCCTTCCCTGGACGAACAGACCAATGTGTCTGGCTCCATACAACATGAAGAGGATGCTTTCCTATGGAATGATTTCCCAATTTTAATTCAAGAGTGTATTTTTCAATTTGAGAGCATACTTTACTCTGCTCACGCTCCAACCTGTCTGTCTACTCACAGAGATTCTGAGCTACATTAAAACTCTTGCATTCGCTTACGAAACTTCTGCTCTTGGATCTCTGTGCTTACTTTGTTGCATCTGTTGGTTGTTTGATTTAAATCTATTGTTGTTGTGTAAAGAACCAAAATGGTGTCAAAAAATTCAGAAATGTAGATCTGACAAGGTGTGTTAGTTACACTTAGCTATGTTATGTTGATCATTTTTTTCACAATGAATATAGTTTTTTGTTTAGTATGTACTCCATTTTAAGGTGATTTTTTTTAGCTACTAGAATTTATCTAATAGTGTGATCATTCTAGGATTATTTTGTTTTAACACAAAAGCTAGGATTAAAACAGGTGGCATTTTTGCACGAGTGGATATTATATTATCACCTTATCACCCTATTATAACCTTATAAAAAAATCATTGCAGAACTGCTTTATTGGATCCGACCTGTTATACCTGATTAAGTGCAAGTAGCTGAGCTACCCTCTACTGTACAAATATAATCCACCTTTTTTTTAAGTGATTCAAAATATATAAATAACAGCAACTCTCTATTACATGCGTTTCACTCGACCATTTGTTTGATTCTCTCTGACAGTATGACGTCTACACACAAGTTCCCAGTGTGGGGTTGGGAACTTTTCTACCTGTTATTAGTGGGATCTGAACAGACACAGGAGACTGTGTGCTGGCAGAGAGGTGATCCTGAGAACCCACAGCTATTTAAAGATGGTGACTTTATTTTAGGTGGAGTATTTTCTTTCCACAGCAGCTGGAAAGACAGGCAGGAAACTTACACAACCAAGCCACTGCCACTGGAATGCACCAGGTAAATTATACTGTTGAAGGTTTATTATTTCTAACACAGAATGTGTGAACATGCATACCAGTTATAGAAGTTTACCTAACCAATAAAATTAAATTTTTTGAAAACTTTAAGCTATTGTCCTATTGTTTCTATTTCATTTTTTTGGTACAAGTATTGAAAACTGTCTATTAAGTTTGAATTTCAGAGGATTCCAGTTTGCCCAGGCTATGATTTTTGCCATTGAAGAGGTTAATAACAGCACAGACCTTCTACCTGGAATCTCTCTGGGATATAAAATGTATGATAGTTGTGGCTCTGTTGCCAGAAGTGTGAGCGTTGCACTGGCCTTGACTAATGGTAATGAGGTTGTATCTGTACATTCAGAGACTCCATGTACCAAACCTGCACAAGTGCAGGCAATAATAGGAGAAACCTCATCTTCTCCTTGCATGGCTATAGCTACTGCCATTGGACCCTTTCATATCCCCCTGGTAGGTAAAATCTTTCAATTTAAAACAGCATGAAATTATTCTGTACGTTTTTAAAGCAATTTTGACATGCACAGATGGTTTGTTTTTATCTGGGAGGTCTTTCTTTTATCTTTTAGATCAGCCCCTTTGCCACCTGTGCTTGTCTCAGTGACAAAACCAAGTACCCATCCTTCCTCAGAACCATACCCAGTGACTACTATCAGAGCAGAGCCCTGGCTCAGCTGGTCAAACACTTTGGTTGGACTTGGGTTGGAGCTATAAGAACTAATGATGATTATGGCAATAACGGCATGGCTACATTCACAGAAACCGCACAGGAACTGGGCATCTGTCTGGAGTATTCTGTGTCTTTCTTTAGAACAGATCCACCCAACAAAATACAAAAGATAATTGACATTGTCAAGCGTTCAACTTCCAAGGTGATTGTTGCTTTCCTCTCCAGCTTGGATTTGGATGTGCTAGTGTATAAACTGTCTGACCACAACTTGACTGGGTACCAGTGGGTCGGCAGTGAAAGCTGGATATTTGATTCCCAAACTGCAGAAAGGGATCAGCATCACATTCTGGATGGTGCAATCGGCCTGGCCATCTGCAAAGCACATGTCAGCGGCATGAGAGAGTTTATATTGAATGTGAAGCCACTAAATTCATCAGGTACTGAAATGTTTACAGAGTTCTGGGAAACATTATTTAGCTGTAAATTCAAACAGTCACAGTCATCAGCAGAGAATCAGAGAGAATGTACTGGACATGAAGATCTGAGTAAATTGCAGCACAGCTTCACTGATATGTCACTTATGCCCATATTCAACAATATCTATAAAGGAGTGTATGCTGTGGCCCATGCACTTCATAATATTCTTGGCTGTAATGAAACATGTAACTACAAGATGCAGCTGGATCCATTCAGGGTGAGTAAATTCTTAAATACTTATATTCCACTTTATGTATTATGGTGCAAAATTTACTATATTGCTGCAGTCCAATGTTTTGTTGAACCCATACTGTGTATTTCCAAGTCTGTTTATTTCTAATCTGTATATTTTTAGACTTTACAACACATAAAAAACATTCGTTTCAAAACAAAGGAAGGAGATGAAGTTTACTTTAATGAGAATGGAGACCCACCAGCAAAGTATGAAATTATAAATTGGCAGCCAAAAGAAAAAGGCATTGCAGACTTTGTCACAGTTGGTCTTTATGATGCATCTTTATCTGCAGACAAAAAGCTGAGTCTGCAAAATAAGTCTTTAATTTGGGCTCAGAACTCAAAACAGGTAAGTTACCATTTATCCATTTTATTTTGATTATAATTATTATAGTAATCATATTGCCTTTAAATTAATGAGAGGTTAACAAAGACAAGAGCTTTTTAGAGTGAGTGCTGATGTTTTTAATCATACTCTTCTTGTTCATTCAGGTTCCTGTGTCGGTTTGCAGTGAGAAATGTTCCCCAGGAACTCGCAAGGTTCTGCAGAAAGGAAAACCTGTCTGCTGCTATGACTGTGTCAGATGTGCAGAGGGAGAAATGAGCAAAAATAGAGGTGTAGTGATACTACAAGGTTTTGCATTTAAGAACCACTGAATGCCTCTCACATGCAAATATTAAGAAATGGACTGTTGTTGTTTTCTAACTTCCAAAGCAAGACTTCATAAAATCAAACTAACAAAGATTCTAGCTTATATTCTAACTTTCACAAAAATTATTTTACCTCCTGAAAAATCTGGTCTATGTGTAATAAAACTCTTTAGCACTAAATACAATGATTATATGCCTTTTAAAATTAAAACATTAAGTGAAGTAGCTCATACTTGAAATCCCTGTATCGATATTGAACATGCCCTGTGGTTCCCATGTAGTTATTCCTGCAGCATCTGGTAATAATGTACTACTTTGTCTAATATGCATAGAGCAATTAAGAAGGCACTAAAAAGATACTCAGCATATCTGATATCTGCTTTATCATTACTTTTCAGATTCTGTCACCTGTGTGAAATGTCTTCCTGAATTCTGGTCCAATGACAAAAGAGATGCCTGTGTAAAGAAGGAGTCAGAGTTTCTCTCATATGAAGAAATTATGGGAGCTCTGCTCACTGCAGCATCTTTATTTGGAACATGCATGACTGCTGTTGTAGCATTGATTTTCTTCAGACACAGGAAACTCCTATTGTCAGGGCCAACAACTCTGAGCTGAGCTTCCTGCTGCTCTTCTCCTTGACTCTGTGTTTCCTGTGCTCTCTGACCTTTATCGGCCGACCCTCTGAGTGGTCCTGCATGCTGCGACACACAGCATTCGGCATCACCTTCCTCCTCTGTATCTCCTGTGTTCTGGGGAAAACCATGGTGGTGTTAATGGCCTTCAGGGCTTCACTTCCAGGCAGTAATGTGATGAAGTGGTTTGGACCAACACAGCAGAGACTCAGTGTTCTGGTTTTCACTCTCATACAGGTTGTAATATGTATCCTCTGGTTAACCATTTCTCCTCCTTTTCCATTTAAGAATTTTCAAGTAATCAAAGACAAAATCATCTTAGAATGTGCTCTGGGATCAACTTTAGGCTTCTGGGCTGTACTTGGGTACATCGGTGTTCTGGCCACGTTCTGTTTTCTTCTCGCTTTTCTGGCTCGGAAACTGCCTGATAACTTTAATGAGGCCAAATTTATCACCTTCAGCATGTTGATATTCTGTGCAGTGTGGATCACTTTTATTCCAGCATATGTCAGCTCTCCTGGGAAGTTCAGTGTTGCTGTGGAGATATTTGCTATTTTGGCCTCCAGTTTTGGACTGTTAATTTGTATCTTTATTCCAAAATGTTACATTATTATACTGAGACCAAAAAAAAATACAAAAAAGAACATGATGGGGAAAGTGAACTCCCGGTTGGTCAGATGAGCACCTTGCATGGCAGCCATTGCCATCGTGTGTGTATCAAATTACTCTGTAAGTCGCTTTGGATAAAAGCATATGCCTATTAATTAAAACTACAAATGTAAAATGTATTTTCATTTAGTAGTTTGCATTTATAAAATTATGACATACAATACAATATACATCCATCTTAATATTAAATGAATGTAACATACAATTAAATCCACCCGCTTACTGATCCTTTAGTGTTTTCACAGCTGTTTATGTTTATAACATGTAATCAGACAATAAAATATTTTTTCTTATGTTTAGGTCTTATGTTTAACCTACCAAAAGTAGTTCAACAGTCGCTGGTTCCCTGTTGGTATGTCAGTATAACAAGTTAGAAACGGGAAAGAATGAAACACAAATGTCCACAACCTGGTGTCAGCCAGCCACTCACCTCAGCTGTGGGAAAGCGGGGAACTGAGAACTGCACCAATCCGTTGATCTGGATCTGCATGGTGGCCAGATTGTCAAAAACTGTGAGGACATAGTCACCCACCACCATCACGGTCACAGACATTCACCACAAACAGTGAGAGGATCATATGAAAGAGAGCTTTGTTTGGGAGCAGCATGTCAACAATTAATTTGTGGGGCACTAAACAAAGGAATCCAGGGCATGGGTGATGAAAATATTTCGTCCCTAAATTGCACACAATGTTTAAGTGCCATATTACATTCTGGGTTTTAAAGAAAGCATTTTTTCAAATGCAAATTTAAACTTCTAAAAAAACTAATTTAAAAAGGGACATAGGCTATACAATCTAAAACTTGGGCTAAAATTGAAATAAATAATATTGAGCATTATATTGAGCAGTTTGACTACTTCAGAACTTTTCTTTTGCAATGTTTTGTGTTGTGCTTTCGATATTAAATACTACATTAAATACTCCAAGCAAGATTTTTTCAAGATGGCTCAAAACTTCAAGTTCTCTATACCAGAGCAGCAGCTGAACCAGCGATTTACCAAAACTAAATATTTTTTTTCTGCCTTACCCCACACATACTTTACATAGTAAGATCAATACTTTTCAATATCTTTACTAGAGAAAACACAACAAATTCTCCCTGAGCACTGACAATAGAAAAAACATGAAATGGGAAATTGATACACCTGTATCCACACCACATGACCTCCATGGCCACCTCACACCATGTCAACCCCACAGTGTTCTCGCCAACTTTCAAAGCCTGTTCCCCATTTGACCCGGGAGTCCCTGTTCCTGGGTCAGTTGACATCCTAATTGTTCCTGTTTCTGTCTCTGGGTCAGCAGGCATTCCTACCAACTCTGCTTGGGTTGGTACTGTTGCCATTTCTGTTCCTGTCTCAGAGTGGATTGAAGCGGTCAGTAGTCTGATAGGACCTGTCCATACCAACTTCTCCGACTTATGCTTATGTTCCCCAGCTAGTCGATGCAGTCAGTGGTTCAGAGAAACGTGCCCTGGCTGACACTTCTAGTGGACCAATAATCAATGATCAGTGATCCAGACACTTATGTTCCAGTCCTGGTCTTATGATTGACGTGGTCCCTGCTCCTGTTCCTCTACCTGACTCTAAACAAATCTGTTGCTGAGTAAGGCGATGGCACCACATCTGCTCCTGGGTTGGCTGACATCCTGTTTCTGTCCCAGGGTGGGCCGAGCCAGTCCCCGTGGGGGCTGACACCCTGCTAGTTTCTGGGTCAAATGCATTCCTGCCCATACCTTAACCAGTGGCCAACCTTCCTGTTCCAGAGCTTGCCCATGTGTTTGGTAATTCCTTGTCAGTTCCTGAGCCTATTCCTGCTCAGGTCGAGGTAACTGCTCCGTGCCACTACACTGTGGCGTGGAGCTTCCGCTATCTTGCTAACTACACTTCATTATTAATGTTGCATTGAAAACATACAATGGACGCCACACATTATTACTAAAGGAATGCACGAACGCATAAGCTAACGCTGTAGACCTGAAAAATCTCAACAGCTTACCATGCTTCAGGTTGACAATCACTACAAAGCATTTCCTGTTTCCAGCTTGTACACAGGTAATTTCACAACCTGGTCTCCTCACACGAGACTGTGAGGAGGCTGTTTGTGTAACGATACTGACACCTGGCAAGAGATTATGGGTCGCCATAGTGTTATGCTGGCTGGAAACACTTACATATAGATTGTTGACCCCAGCATCTACAACAGTTGGCTCAGCCAAGGTTTTATAGGTCAGCATCTTCTGATGCAATCTTTCCCTTTACTTTCCCAGTATGATTGCAACCTACCCAAGCCACCCCTTTCTTACAGGTAACAGACAAGTACTCTTCCCCAACAGGTTTAGGCCAGCATCTTATTGTCCTCTGTAGACAAAGATACCAGTACTTTCTGGCCTGGACCAAAGGTCCTCTGCTGGGCTGACTGATCACACCAGGTCTTTTAATGTTGCTGTGCTTCTGCGATGTGCATTAGAGCTAGCTCATTCATCTTCTCTAACTTTTTTCTTATCTGCAAAGCATAAGACACCACATTTACAGCCGCCCTCCTCCCCTGTTCACCCTCCCAAATTTCCCTTGAAAATAAAATGACCATACATACAACTTCATAACCATACATGATTTCAAAGGGGGAAACCCCTGTGGAGGTTTGGGGGAGTTCCCTATATGCAAAGAGAAGATATGGCACCCACTGATCTCAGCCGAACCTGTGTCACTGATAAACTTACACACCATCTTTTGAGTCTTATTAAAGTCTTCTGTCAAAGGACCTGTTTTAGGATGTTTTGTGTTTGAGCATAGTTGACATAAAATTATTACCTTGGTCATTTAATATCTCAAGGAAATCCCACTCTGCAAAAAAAAAAATGCTGTTCCTTTGATTATTACAAACTAAACATAGCAGCCAATGTCAAGCGTAAAGGTGAAATTAAGAATAAGTGAAACTTTTTTCAAATTTAGGGTGTGGCTGTGGCACTTACACCTTCAGACACTTGCACACTGGGGTCACAAAGTGTTCTGTGTCCCTGTGCATGTGGGCCTAATAAAATCTGCCCCAAATTAGGGTTAGAGTTCTTTCAACCCCAAGATGGCCTCTTTTTCTGTGCAACTCCTGAAATACATTATTGTGTACACAGTTGGCTCTCTCTGATCTGCTCAGGTGTCAGTGGTTTCACTGAAGAAAGTAAACGTTTATCACTCGCCTAGCTCAGGGCATTTGTGGATGCTTATTGCCCAGGCTGGCGGAATCTCCTGCTGCTATATAACTCCCTGCACTGAGCCACTGATTACTTCCTAATTCAGTTCCTCTGTACACTGTGCTTTTAACTAATTTATGTCCATTGGCATTCGAGAGAGACCATCTGCATCTGGCTTATATTTACCTGGGCAGTACTTGAGTGAGAAATTGAAGTCTGCTAATTGAGGGACTCTGTGGCATTGAGGTGCAGACAGAGATGTAGGTCGATGGGTTATTATCCGTGAAGTGAGAAGCATGACATAGATAATGACAAATCTCTCACAAACTGCCCATGTAAGCTGTTTATTCCATGTGCTGATAACTTTCTCTTTTCTTTGAGTCTCCCGGGGTGAGAGTATTTGGTAAAGGGGCTAAATTAAAATTTTATGTCTTACTTAAAATGACTACAGAACTGGGATTTCAAACACGTTTATATACATTTACATAAAGCAATGAATCCAAAATCCTTATCAGATCCAAAATCTGCTTTATTACCTGTCGGATTCTGTCAGGTGTGCACATTGTCCTCCTGAATCATGGTCCAATTTGAGAAAAGACATGCCTGTGTAAAGAAGGAGTCAGAGTTTCTCTCATATGAAGAAAATATGGGAGCTCTGCTCACTGCAGCATCTTTATTTGGAACATGCATGACTGCTGTTGTAGCATTGATTTTCTTCAGACACAGGAAAACTCCTATTGTCAGGGCCAACAACTCTGAGCTGAGTTTCTGTGTTTCCTGTGCTCTCTGACCTTTATCGGCCGACCCTCGGAGTGGTCCTGCATGCTGCGACACACAGCATTCGGCATCACCTTCGTCCTCTGTATCTCCTGTGTTCTGGGGAAAACCATGGTGGTGCTAATGGCCTTCAGGGCTTCACTTCCAGGCAGTAATGTGATGAAGTGGTTTGGACCAACACAGCAGATAGTTTGGCTGCTACGTGTTTTCTGTTAGTTCTACTGCTTTACTCTGATTTTGGTTTTTTATCAGCTCCAAGCTGGGTGGAGTGACTTATCTCTGTTTTTTGTGGATTTAATTAACTGTGGATTATGAAGTGACTAAAGTGGAGTTTTTGCGCAAGAAGATAATTGTGTTTTCTGAGGATTTCTATATTGGACACATTAAGGTATATTTTGTTTTTTTTTTATTGTTGTTGTTACTTTGCTTACTTTGTTGCCTCTACTTCCTAAGATTATCAGATTCCTTTTGTTGTCTCACTCATCCCGGAGACTGACCTGTTCTGCGTTCTAATTCTGCCTGCATGTCAGCTCACTCCATAGAACATCTCCAATAATCCTACTAACGCTATTCCTGTATCTAAGTGTTTATACTATTACTTACCTTTTTACTTCCTCCATAGATTTTCCACACCAGTTCCAGTCTCCTCCGTATTCTTCAGTTGCTCACCATTTGCCCCTTCTCCATCATCTACACCACCATTCTCAATAAACTACTTGCTTTCCAATTCTTCACCCTGTTTAGCCTTTATTTTTTGGGTCCAACTGCTGCCGAGCTACACTGCAGTTTCTTCGTATAAGCAGTCTTCAGAACCAAACAGGAGGTCTTCGCCAGAACAGGGACCTTCTCCAGACTGGCTCATGTTTTAAATGTACATGATCATGCAGCTAAGGCCATCTGGTTCTACAGTTGACTTGTTTTTAAGCCATCTCATTTCTCTTCTCACCTGGTCTGATGTTAGGAAGAAGCAGGAGTGGGGGGCAGAGATGGACAGCAGTGCAGGCGGGGCTGTGAGGGGATGCTTGTTGAAAGGGATGGATAGGGGGTGGGTGGAGGGATGTGAAAGGTGAATAGCATCAGTCAGCTGGATTGTGTGAAGACAGGATAGGGAGGGTGGCAGGGGGAGTTTTATGTTTGCTGCCAAGTAAGTAAAACAGAAATTAAAATCAGGCAAAAGCATCTTTGTTGATTTGACACAAGTAAGAGGACAGCGTTTCTGGTGGGGAAATAAAAGGTAATGGGCCAGAATGCCCACTGTGGATGCATTGGTTTGGAGACAATGCACGTTTCCCAAATTGTGAAAACTGTTTTTGGAATTTCTCCACATTTGGTGGTGTTGTTCCTGATGTAGAATATGTCTAATGCTGTGATTATTCTAGGATTATTTTATTTTAACACAAAAATTTGGATTAAATAAGGGGGCATTTTTGCACGAGTGGGTATAAGAAGGTGATATGTATATATATATATATATATATATATATATATATACATAAATCACCTTCTTAACCTTATAAAAGTAGGCCTGGGAGCTTGATTCATCAGTTGAACTGCTTTCTGGACAGAGATCTGTTCCTGATTCGGGCCTGTTACCTTCCACATCTTTTCTATCTCCTCTGATGATTTCAGTCTAGTCTCATATTTCATATGTAAACACCTCACTACCTAGCATTCTGGACTGTATAAATATAAACCACAGTTTTTTATAAAAGTAGAATTCATCAAACTGCTTTATTTGATATAAAGTAGCTGGTAAACACCAACTCTCTGTGTATAAATATAAACCAAAAATATATAAATAACAGCAACTCTCTGTAAAATGCGTTTCACTCGACCATTTGTTTGATTCTCTCTGACAGTATGAGGTCTACACACAAGTTCCCAGTGTGGGGCTGGGCACTTTTCTACTTGTTAGTGGTGGGATCTGAACAGGCACAGGAGACTGTGTGCTGGCAGAGAGGTGATCCTGAGATCCCACAGCTATTTAAAGATGGTGACTTTATTTTAGGTGGAGTCTTTTCTTTCCACAGCAGCTGGAAAGACAGACAGGAAACCTACACAACCAAGCCACTGCCACTGGAATGTACCAGGTAAATAACAAAAAGCTTTTTAAGATTATATCTAAATTATAACTCAGCGGACACCAAATGTTACAAAACTAATCAAATTTGAATAATTTTTAAAATGTATATATTCCTTGATGTATTTATTTAAGTTATTAAATTCCCTTAGTTATGATTTTTACGTCAAATGTTTTTATTTCAACTTCCTGCTAAAAATACTGAAAATTGTGTCTATAAAGTTTGAATTTCAGAGGGTTCCAGTTTTCCCGGGCTATGATTTTTGCCATTGAGGAGATTAATAAGAGCACAGACCTTCTACCTGGAATCTCTCTGGGATATAAAATGTATGATACTTGCAGTTCTGCTGCCAGAAGTGTGAGGGTTGCACTGGCCTTGGCTAATGGTAACGAAATTGTGTCTGTACCTTCAGAGGTTCCATGTTCCAGACCTGCAGAGGTGCAGGCAATAATAGGAGAAACCTCGTCCTCTCCTTCCATGGCTATAGCTACTGTCATCGGACCCTTTTATATCCCAGTGGTGAGTAAGATTAGTGAATTAAAGAATATGCTTGTATTCTGTATTCTGTAGCAGCGGATGACTAGTTTGTATATTTTTACCTTGGAACGTCATTTCTTTTATCTTCTAGATCAGCCCCTTCGCCACCTGTGCTTGTCTAAGTGACAAAACCAATTACCAATCCTTCCTCAGAACCATACCCAGTGACTACTATCAGAGCAGAGCCCTGGCTCAGCTGGTCAAACACTTTGGTTGGACTTGGGTTGGAGCTATAAGAAGCAATAATGATTATGGCAATAACGGCATGGCTATATTCACAGAAACTGCACATCAGCTGGGCATCTGTCTGGAGTATTCTGTGTCTTTCTTTAGAACAGATCCACCCAACAAAATACAAAAGATAATTAAAACAATCAAGTATTCCAGTTCAAAGATAATCGTTGCTTTCCTCTCCAGCTTGGATATGGATGTGCTAGTGTATAAACTGTCTGACCACAACTTGACTGGGTACCAGTGGGTTGGCAGTGAGGCCTGGGTCTTTGATTCCCAAACTGCAGAAAGAGATCAACATCACATTCTGGATGGTGCTATAGGTCTGTCCATCCCCAAAGCACATGTCAGTGGCATGAGAGAGTTTATTATAGATGTGAAGCCACTAAATTCATGGGATAATAAACTTTTTACAGAGTTATGGGAGACATTATTTAGCTGTAAGTTCAATCAGTCTAATTCATCAGCAGAGAATCAGAGAGAATGTACTGGACATGAAGATCTGAATGAATTGCAACATGGTTTCACTGATATGTCACTTATGCCCATATTCAACAATGTCTATAAAGGAGTGTATGCTGTGGCCCATGCACTTCATAATATTCTTGGCTGTAATGAAACTTGTAACTACAAGATGCAACTGGATCCATTCATGGTGAGTGAAAATATTCTGGGTTTGAGTTGCAAAAATGTATCAATATATTCTGTCTATTATGCTGCTGAACAGACCTATACATTCTTTGACACAAGTAACTAAATTTATACAAATTATTTTAGATTTTACAGCACATAAAACATATTTGTTTTAAAACAAAGGAAGGAGATGAAGTTTACTTTAATGAAAATGGAGACCCACCAGCAAAATATGAAATTGTAAATTGGCAGCCAACAGTAAAAGGCAGTGTAGACTTTGTCACAGTTGGTCTTTATGATGCATCTTTACCTGCAGACAAACAGCTGAGTCTGCAAGACAAATCTATATTATGGACACAAAACTCAAAAAAGGTAAACAATTTGCTACCTACATAAATATTAATAACAAAATTGCATCAAAATTAACACAAGGTTGACAGATATAACAGTTTATGGAAATAAGTGTTGTTTATGCAGGTTCCAGTGTCAGTTTGCAGTGAGAAATGTTCCCCAGGAACTCGCAAGGTTCTGCAGAAAGGAAAACCTGTCTGCTGCTATGACTGTATCAGATGTGCAGAGGGAGAAATAAGCAACACTACAGGTCTAGTGATACTCACTACAAGGTTTTGCATTTAATAGAACCACTAAATGCCTCTCAATATTAAGAAATGAACTGTTGTTTTTTTCTAACATCCAAAGCAGGACTTTTTAAAATTACATTTTTTTTAAAGATTCTAACTTATATTCTAGCTTTCACAAAAAATAATTTATTTTACTTCCTGAAAAATCAGAAGATTTTAGCAAAAGGCGTATGTGCAATAAAACACTATAGCACTAAATACAATGATTATATGCCTTTTAAAATTAAAACATTAAGTGAAGTAGCTCATACTTGAAATCACTGTATCGATATTGAACATGCTCTGTGGTTCCCATGTAGTTATTGCTGCAGCATCTGGTAATAATGTACTACCTTGTTTAATATGCATAACGCAATTAAGTACAACACTAAAACAAAGATACTCAGCATATGTAATATCTGCTTTATTATTACTTTTCAGATTCCATCTCCTGTGTGAAATGTCCTCCTGAATTCTGGTCCAATGAGAGAAGAGATGCCTGTGTAAAGAAGGAGTCAGAGTTTCTCTCATATAAAGAAATTATGGGAGCTCTGCTCACTGCAGCATCTTTATTTGGAACATGCATGACTGCTGTTGTAGCATTGATTTTCTTCAGACACAGGAAAACTCCTATTGTCAGGGCCAACAACTCTGAGCTGAGCTTCCTGCTGCTCTTCTCCTTGACTCTGTGTTTCCTGTGCTCTCTGACCTTTATCGGCCGACCCTCTGAGTGGTCCTGCATGCTGCGACACACAGCATTCGGCATCACCTTCGTCCTCTGTATCTCCTGTGTTCTGGGGAAAACCATGGTGGTGTTAATGGCCTTCAGGGCTTCACTTCCAGGCAGTAATGTGATGAAGTGGTTTGGACCAACACAGCAGAGACTCAGTGTTCTGGTTTTCACTCTCATACAGGTTGTAATATGTATCCTCTGGTTAACAATGTCTCCTCCTTTTCCTTTTAAGAATTTTCAAGTAATCAAAGACAAAATCATCTTAGAATGTGCTCTTGGATCAACTTTAGGCTTCTGGGCTGTACTTGGGTACATCAGTGTTCTGGCCATGTTCTGTTTTATTCTCGCTTTTCTGGCTCGGAAACTGCCTGATAACTTTAATGAGGCCAAATTTATCACCTTCAGCATGTTGATATTCTGTGCAGTGTGGATCACTTTTATTCCAGCATATGTCAGCTCTCCTGGGAAGTTCAGTGTTGCTGTGGAGATATTTGCTATTCTGGCCTCCAGTTTTGGACTGTTAATTTGTATCTTTATTCCAAAATGTTATATTATTATACTGAGAGCAGAGAAGAATACAAAAAGGCACATGATGGGGAAGGGAGGGTAAAAGACATTCTGAAAGGTTAGGAAAAAAATTGTAAACTAAATTAAACACGAATAATTAAAAATTCATTTTGGCAGACAAAGTCCTGTTCATGAAAAATTTGTTGTATGTTCTACTGGTCAGATATTTAAAGAAACAAACACATTAATGTTAAGTGTGTATTTGCCCATGTTGTTTCCTGCACATTCGATGTTTCAGGGTGTTTGTTTTTCCACTATGTTGGTCATGGTTCTCAGTCATATCAGCTGGACTTCTTTATTCTTGCTTGGAAACATTTCATCCTAGCAGCCTCTTTAGTCTGAGTGAGTGTTTCTTAAGTCGATTCCACTATATCATGTAGAGTAGTCCTTGATTCTCACCTGGTATCACAGTATTGGTAATGGTAATAAAGTTGTAGCTTAGCAGGCAGGCTTACCTTTAGACAGGTTAGCAGGTGAACAGGCAAGCAGGATCCTGAGGTACAAAGGATAATACAGGAATGGCTGGAAAGCCCTTGCAGAGTTGTAATCCAAAAAGACAGTATGGCACAGGGCTGTGGTGAGAACCAGGTATAAATAGACAGGGGGACAAGGTGAAAACAATCAGGGCCAGTGATTGGTAGTGAAGTTGCCAGAGTTAACTATGATAACCATGGCAGGAAAGGGAAGTGGGGAAAAAAGGTCAGCAATAAAAAGTCCAGGAGAGTAAGTGGAGATGAAGGGCTGAATCATGACACCTGGCCTGAGTCTACTATTTATTATGATGTGGATTGCATGTTTTCAACCAAAATGAAGAGCAAGACGACAAAGTGAATCATATCTTTCATCTTCTGATTGACTGAACAGATATCATCCAGGGAATCAGGGATAGTTGAATAGACCTGAAGTATCAGTGATCTTTTCAAACCTTTTCAATAGATCACTGATAATTTTAAGGAATCGTCACCAACACCGTCTTTACTAATACATAATGTAGTCTGGTTTTTATACATATCACTTTAGTTGAAGAAAGTTGAAGGAAAAAAACAAAGAAAGTGTTAAGAACTCTACAAATAAATGAAACCAAAATAAAACTAGAGTTAATCTTTCTGGAAGTATATTTTGCCTTCTGGTCAAATCTATTGTGCTCTAAAGATAACCTGAATGCTCAGTTCACTACAAGAAAAATGTAGAAGTGAGATTTAACACCATCTTACTGCGACTGAATTCCATTCAAAAGGTCTCTGCCAAGTTCAGGTATTCGATGAGAAAGTGACGTTGACATATCATGCTATTGTTGGTGCTGACATTGTACCTCTGTTGTCTCATAACTGTAGTTTGCTCTCACCCAACTAGTTAAACTAGATTTTTATATCTCCTTTTCCACAACATACAACTTTCTCAGCATGACCAAAGACTTGTCATCTTTTCCTGTGACATGTAAAGGCATATAGACACAGGACCCCTGACTTTAAAAGTGTAAATTATCAACATGTTTTTCCAGAGAACACTGAAGAAGTCTTTGTCAGACTCGGGTTGACCTGACTGTCTTTCTCCACGACCTACTGATGTTAAACTGAGATGGCTGTAAAGTTTGTCGTTATCAGAGTGAACTAATGTCATATAATTTACAAACCTAAAAAATAATTTTCAAAAATTGATTTCATGATGTAGTTCAAATCTTTTACAGAGATATTGATAATTGGAAAAAATACTACATGCTTGAAGAAACCACAGTGCCACCAAGTGGTATTGATGCTCATTACATCCATGTACAACATGTTGACTAATCTGAACATTGTACTAGTTTAGATTTTGCAATATTTTAAAAGATAGTTCTCAATGATGTGCTCGATTAGCTGCTTAAATAATATTAGATGATTGTAGATTGTTTTACATTTGAATGATTGAGTTGCTGAGCATGTGATCTTGTCGGCTTTGTCTCTGTTAAAATTGCTTTTCTTTTTTGTTGTCATTTTTTTTCATGCCATTATTTGTTAAATATTTAAAGATTTTTAACATGCCAACTTTAACTTCTTTAAATAATAGAGGCGCCTGTCTTGTAGCAATAAAACAAAATTTTTTTTTAGATCCTTCTTCTTAATTCTTACCAAAGTACAATGTATCCAATTTTTTAATTTGGTTGTGATTAAGAAGAAGAGCTGTCACTGAGCACATATAGATATCGCACATAGATGTTACAATGAAGTTTGTCCTCTGTGTTTGGTCCATCCCTCTGGGGGGGCAGTGGGTGGATGGTGGTGCTTGGTGTCTTACTGTTTTTTTTTTTTTTTTTTATGTACAGGCTGGGATTTGATCCCATGTTGTTTTTATACAATCTAGCCGCTCTACCCATTGAGCTACCAGGCCACCAATTATCTGGACATGGAGCAGGAACAGCTGCTGAACCCTGTCTATGAGCACACAGCCCTGGGGGGAACCAGTGTTGAGGATGAAGAGGGATGAGGTGTGGTTGCCCAGCTGAACCAATTGTGATCTGTTGGTCAGGAAGCTATGGACCCACCTACACAAGGATGGGTTCAGGCCCAGGTCATGTAGTTTAGAGACCAGTCTGGAGTAGACTTTGGTGTTAAATGCTGAGCTATATTCAGCAAACGGCAATCTTACATATAAGGTCCAGAGTGGTGGGCAGAGTAGTCGTTATGAACATTTTGATCAGCTTTTCAGAACAATTTATCACTACCAATGTGAGGGCTAGGAGCCTGAAGTCATTGGGACTGATGGAGTGTGGTATCTTCCGGGTAAGGATTATAATAGACTTCCTAAAGCAACTAGGATTCACACACTGTTGTAGCGAGAGATTGAATATTTGTGTGAACACAGGTGCCAGCTGATCAGTACAGGCTTTAAGGACACGTCTGTTGATGCTGGTTTCCTGGTGTTCACACAAACACCCTCCTTACTCCATCACAGTGAGCGTCTGGGAGTACAGCGTGTGTTCGGTGCCTCGACTTAAAGTGTGTGAAAAAGTTATTCAGGTCTTCGGATAGGAAGATGTCGGCACGCGTGTATGTTGCTTTATAGTCTGTGATGGCACGTAGTCCCTGCCACAGTCCCCTGCAGTCAGCTTGGTGCATTTGGTGCTCCAGTCTCTGGCCGTAGTGGAGTTTAGCCACTTTAACCGCTCTTTGTACCTTGTCAGAGGGAGCCTTGTTTTCCTCCATGTTCCTAGTGGCGAACCCCAAGTTACAGGCAATTCCACGGAAACGCAGAGGGGGGGCTTTGTAGCCCCCTTTGAAGGGAGAGTAGCAGTGATCTAGAGTCCGCTGTCCTCTGGTGGCACAGTCAATGTACTTGATAAACTCCGGTATCACCCTTTTCAAGCGGGCACTAATAAAGCCCCCAGCCACAATGAGAGCCGCTTCACGCTGTCTGTCCTGGAGGGTGGAAACTGCACGTAGCCCTGATAGTGCGGCGTCCATGTCCACCTGGGGTGGACTATAAACGGCGCTGGTGATTACTGAAGTTAAGTAGACTCCCTGAGAGCGACCACGTTCCTGAGGTTGCACCAGTTGTTATTAGTCATGAGACACACTCCCCCTGCTCTGGATTTCCCGGACTCGATAGTTCTATTCAAGCGGTAAACTATAAAGAGCTCGGCTGGTTGAATGGCGAAGTCCGGTACCAAACGAGTCAGCCATGTCTCGGTGAGACAGGATGTTGCAGTCCCGTATGTCCCTTTGGTACTTTATTATGGCCCTGAGTTCATCCAGCTTGTTCAGTGGCGTGTGGTGTACCTTTCTCGTATGCCAGCTCTTTCGTCTTGGGGCCTCCTGCGTGACCTGGACGCGTCTTGTCCTCCTTTGTTTGTGTCGGCTCCTTCGGGTCACAAGTAAAAAGTCTTACGTTGCAGTTCTGGTCCTGTAAAACAATGTCTGTGTGTCTGTCATATGTGATATGACACAGTGCAGGCTGTGTTAATGACTTAAAATTATGGGCAAGGAGTAGTATGGACAAAGAAAGCGTTGACGGCTGCTGTGCAGAATGTGCATGTTTGCTACGTTAGTTTGTTGCGTGCCAGGCCTATTAACGTAGTGATTTTAATTAGTCACATAAGTCACAGTCACAAATAGTTCCAGCTTACATTTGCAGAAATAATGCATTGTTTTTTATGTCTATGCCCTGGCTCTGTACCCTGATAGGGAGGTGAGAAAGAATAAACAATGACATACAGCTTGCAAAGGGGATGACCAAGATTTGCATATAAAATCAAGAAATCTTGTATGAGGAACAGAAATTAGTTAGGAAGGTAGGACGGTCATGGGTGGGTTTCTTGTGACATGTTTGCCCTTCTGTGTGTGCCTTGTGCTTTGTTGCACTGCCTCCTCCTCATGCTCAGTATTGTCCTCTCTTCCCTCCTCTTGTAAATTACGTAGGAAGTTCCATCTTAATGAAATGTATAAACCTGGCGATGTAGTTTTGGGTGGGCTTTTTGAGGTCCACTTCACGTCTGTCTTCCCTGACTGGACATTTACATCACAGCCACAACAGCCCAGCTGCAAAGGGTGAGGTGACTGCAGACAGGATCTATTCGTTATGAAATGTAGTATAGCAGTAATAGTAGATTGTTACCATCTTAGTTTTTAGTATATATGTACCCAGTTCTCAGTGACACATTGCTTTTTACTAATTAAATGTGATGATTTGTGTGTTAGCTTTGACATTTTAGGCTTCAGGAATGCTTTGACCATGGCTTTTGCTATTGAGGAGATCAACAATAACTCCAGCCTTTTACCTAATGTGACTCTGGGATACACTCTTTACGATAACTGTGCTACACTTGGAATTGGGTTCAGCGCTGCCTTCTCATTGGTCAGTGGTGAAGAGCAGTTTATTCTTCAGGAGAACTGTTCAGGGAATCCTCCAGTGCTGGGCATTGTTGGTGATACCTTCTCAACATTTTCTGTTGCCATCTCACATGTCCTAGGTTTATACAGAATGCCTATTGTGAGTTTCCTATCTTCTACATGCCCCTGATATAATCAACAGTGTATACTTGTATTTTAATATACTACATGCTGCATATCTTTTTCAATAGTAATACGTTTTTCTTTCAAAATCTTGTTGATAGGTGAGTTATTTTGCAACGTGCTCCTGTCTGACTGATCGGCAGCGATTTCCATCCTTCTTTAGAACAATTCCAAGTGATGCTTTCCAGGTGAAAAAACTAAAACCAAATTGAAAACAACAATATGTGTTGCAGACAGTACAAGAAGATTTAAGAAGCAGCCTATAGTCACACATATATTTTTTTTCTTTAATATTGATTATATTATGAATATATTTGAACAATTCCAATTATTTAAACATCTGTTAGTTAGCTGCACTGTACAGAATGAATCCTCATATATCACACCAACTAATAAAAAATGTAATTTAAAATAATCAAAGTTAAATAATTCTATGCTCTAATTTCTGCTCTATAATCTATCCACATAGGTGCGGGCTATAATTAATATTCTAAAACACTTTGGCTGGACTTGGGTTGGCCTGGTTGTTACTAATGATGATTATGGACTTAATATTGCCCGGTCCTTTCAAACTGGACTTGCTCAGTCTGGTGCAGGTTGTCTGGCCTACCTCGAGGTGTTGTCCTGGGGACACAACCCCAGTGAAATCATCAAGATTGTACATGTGATAAAGGCTTCATCAGCTCGTGTGGTCATGGTGTTTGTACACGAGATCCAGATTATTGAGTTAATGGAAGAGGTTGGAATTTAAATGCAAATAAAAAATATATTAGTCTAGAAATTTTCTTTGCTCCTATGTACAGTAGATTTATGTAACAATAAATAAAAAAAAGATATTTCATGTGATGAAATGCACAGGTGGTGCAACAGGATGTGACTGGTCTGCAGTGGATTGCAAGTGAAGCCTGGACAACAGCTTCTGTCCTCCAAACCCCTCGCCTCATGCCGTATCTAGTTGGCACACTGGGCATCGCCATCCGTCGAGGAGAGTTACCAGGACTCAGGGAATTTCTGTTACAGATACGTCCTGACAACATATATGAAAATAATATTGTAAGATTTAACTATTACATAATATAATGTTAAAGAATAAACTAGAAAAAAAATGTTTTAACTCATGTTAATTATGATGTTTTAATACATTTCAGATGAAACAATTTTGGGAACACATATTTCAGTGTAGATTTGATCCAGCAGACTGGGCAGGTGCACTATGCACAGGCCACGAAAGTATTAAAACTGTGGAAATAGAGGTTTTTGACCTTTCTAATCTCAGGCCTGAGTACAACGTTTACAAGGCTGTGTATGCACTGGCATATGCCCTTCATGACATGCTGCAGTGTGAGCCAGGAAGAGGTCCTTTCAGTGGGAACAACTGTGCAACTTTGCAAAGACTGGAGCCATGGCAGGTGAAGTATCACTTTTTGTTCTTTTTTGAATAAATGTGTTAAAATATAAGGTAAACAGACTTATTTGTTTTATTTTATTCTTTCAAATCTAACTTAATTTAACTAAATAACAGAATGAAACTGTTTTGTTTTTTTAACAAAACAGCCTGTTTACTTTTTTAAAATTAAAAATAAAAATGAGAATTTTGCAGATAATTATAGAAGTTTGCAAAATCTGTGTTTGGATGGAGTCTTGTACCCATTCATTTTAAATGTATTTCTCTCATTCGTTTGTAGCTTGTACATTATTTACAAAAGGTCAACTTCACCACATCATTTGGTGATCAAGTGTCATTCGATGAGAATGGAGATGTCCTACCAATCTATGACATCATGAACTGGCTGTGGCTTCCTGATGGAACAATTAAAGTTCAGCATGTTGGTGAGGTTAAGAAGTCTGCTTTCAAAGGTGAAGAACTCACAATTTATGAAGACAAAATCTTCTGGAACTTTCAATCGAGAAAGGTTATTTCCGAGTTTTCAGACACCTATAGTTTTCTGAAATTAAAGAATACAGTACGGATCCACATATTTTAGTTTGTCTCCACAGCCACCACGGTCAGTCTGCAGTGAGAGCTGTCCTCCAGGAACTCGTATGGCCAGGAAGAAGGGGCAGCCTGTGTGTTGCTTTGACTGCATTCCCTGTTCTGAGGGAAGGATCAGCAATACAACTGGTTTGTGCTCATGTTTTAATATTTAATTTTTACCACGTTCAGATAAGCAGTTAAGATACCAGAGGACTAGGAGACAAATATTACTGTTAATTCTGCACCATAACATTTTATCCTACCTCCCCTTTCTTTGCCAGACTCCATGGAGTGCACCAGTTGTCCAGAGGATTTCTGGTCCAGTCCCCAACGAGACCAGTGTGTTCCTAAAGAAATAGAGTTTCTATCCTACAATGAGCCACTGGGTATCTGCTTGACAACCACCTCATTGCTGGGGACATTTATCTGTGCTGTTGTCCTGGGGATCTTTATTTATCATCGTGACACACCCATGGTACGAGCCAACAACTCAGAACTGAGTTTCCTGATTTTGGTTTCACTTAAACTATGTTTCCTGTGTTCACTGCTTTTCATTGGACATCCTAAACTGTGGACATGCCAGCTGAGACACGCAGCATTTGGCATCAGCTTTGTGCTTTGTGTCTCTTGTATCTTGGTCAAAACCATGGTGGTTCTGGCTGTGTTCAAGGCCTCCAAGCCAGGAGGGGGATCCAGCTTGATGTGGTTTGGTGCTGTGCAGCAGAGAGGGACAGTTCTGGTTCTCACATCTATTCAGGCAGCAGTTTGCACATCTTGGCTTGTCTCTTCCTCACCAGGTCCTCATAAAAACACTCAGTACCACAATGACAAGATTGTTTATGAGTGTGTAGTTGGATCAACAGTTGGTTTTGCTGTTTTATTGGGTTATATTGGCTTTTTAGCTATACTCAGTTTCCTGTTAGCATTTCTGGCAAGGAATCTTCCAGACAACTTTAATGAGGCCAAATTAATTACATTCAGCATGTTGATATTCTGTGCTGTGTGGGTGGCTTTTGTTCCTGCCTATGTCAACTCCCCAGGAAAATATGCAGATGCTGTGGAGGTATTTGCCATCCTGGCCTCTAGTTTTGGCCTCTTGATGGCGCTGTTTGGACCCAAATGTTACATAATCCTGCTGAGACCAGAAAGAAATACAAAGAAGGCAATTATGGGTCGAGGAGCCAGCAAGTTATAAATTAAATAATAATGTGATATTCATAAATAAACATGTTTTAAATAATGATCTGCCTATTAACCGGGTATTGTCTAACCTATTAGTAAGAAAAAAATGTTTAATCATGACAACAAATTTTGATAAAAATATAAATAATTAACGTTTGTCTGAAACCGATTTTGTGTCTCATTCTGAACACACTCCCTGGGATATTCAGCCTGACACTACAGCTGTTTAAATTCATATTTTGTCATTACTTTACACTCACCCCATAATGAGAAGGTGAAATTACTTTTTTGAAATTAGAGTAAATGTCTAAAAAAACAATTATAATAAAAAAAATAGCATATGTACATGTTTTCTGAATCATAAATCTGTTTATTGCCAGGCAAGGTTAAGAACACTTAACAGTACTAAGAATTTGTCTTGGTGTCAGGTGCAAACACAAAATCTACAGAATGAAAAGTTAAGGTTCAAAGGTGACACATTATAAAATGTGTACAGAACAAGTATAATACAAAAAAATGTAAAACAAGATAAGTGAATGTACAATGTAAGGTAGTGGTGCATCTTGAAAAGTAAAAGTGACTGTCTGTAAGTTGAAGGAGGGGTGTTATCTGAGGGGATTTGGCCACTGTTCAGCAGGCTGATGGCAGTTGGGAAGAAACTGTCCTTGTGCTGTGAGGTCCTGGTCTCAACGGCCAGAGTTTTCAGACACCTAAAGCCCCTCCCCTCTGGGAGACCAGAGGACAGAATTTATGTGTGGGCTGAAAAGGGTCGGCTGCGATCCTGCCTTCTCTTCTCCAGGTTCCAGAGACGTACAGATGCTGAAGAGATGGGAGGTTGCAGCCGATCACCTTCTCAGCAGAGTGGATGACGCGTTGCAGCTTGGCCTCGTCCTTGGCCGTTGCTGCAGCAAGCCAAACTGTGATTGCGGATCTGAGAATTGGCAGTGTAAAAGTTCACCATCATCTCTACAGGGAGGTGGAAATACTTTAGCTGCTGTAAGAAATACAGCCTCTGCTGAGCCTTCTTGGTGAGGGAGCTTTTGTTCTGCTCCCACTTGAGGTCCTAGGGGATGGTGATGCCCAGGAAGCAGGAAGACTCTACAGAGGTCACCGGAGTGTAGCAGAGGATGACGGGGAGAGGGGGGCTGTCTGCATGCATGGAAGTCTGCATGTTCTCCCCAGCCACTTTTCTGTGTTCACCTGCTATAAAGGATCACAACATTCAGCTATACCCTGAGCTTCTTTACAGATCGATCACAGACTCACCTACTCAGCTGCTGCTGGCCATTCATCTCTGTATAATACCATCCTGTTCTCTGCAAACTCACCTGGTCACCTACTCTCTTTCGTCATGCAAGATGGTTCCTGGCTCCCGGTCAACTAACACGCCCCTCAGTCTGTATTCAGCATTATGTTCCACCCGCTGCTATATCCATCTACAAGTAAGCTGTTCCAGTTTTATCGGAAATCAAATCACACTCGACTGCCTCTTTGTTCTCTGTCTTCTCAGACTTCTGGCGTCCTGAACAAACTTGCTAATCTTCAGATCACCATTGTCCTTCAGTGCTGGTATCAATAAAAATTTGTAACCTTCTTCCTGTGTTTGTGTTTTTGGGTCCAAAAACAAACCTTTACTGTCTAAGCTAATCACATTCTGTTCTTTGGTAGATTAGTCTTTCCCACCCCCAGCCATCAGCAAACCTCAGCAAAGAGGTGGCTCTCAAAGTTCCGCCCATAGTGACTGTGCAGCTCATCCGGGACCCCAAACTGGGTGAACATCTCGTCCACCAGGCGCTATGCCTCTTTGTGGGCGCTCTGGTCTGGCACTGCATACGCTTCTGGCCACTTCATGAAGTAATCCATAGTGACCAGAATGTAGCGGTTGCCAGTCTTTATTGTAGGGTAGGAAATGTCCACCCTGACCCTCTCCTTGGGTGCCCGAACCAGGTACTGCTGCAGCGGACCTCGGGAGCGTTGAGCATGGCCTTTCTGCTCTGTGCATTCAACTCAGCAGTGGATGTGCAGCTCAGCATCCTGATGACAGGCAAGTCATCAATGCTGAATCCCCAAAGTGGCTGGCCCCCATGGAACCACTGGAGGACCTCCGACTGCAGGGCAAAAGGAACCAGGAGTTGCAGATGTTCCGACCCCAATCCGGTGCCTGCCACCACCTGTAAAGGACACCATTGTGTAGCTCCAGGCTAAGGCACTGTGAATTGAGTGCCTTGACCTCTGGGTCCTTCGCTGACACAGCTGGCCAGTATGAATGTTCTCAAGTCTCCAGCAAGCCTCTTACCTCTGCCAGCACTGGATCTGCCTCCTAGAGCTGCTGCTGCTGCACAGTAATTCCTCTTTGGGTGACTCAGGCTGCCGGTGTAGTAGGCCACCAATCACTCATTGTCCTATCCCCCCTGGGGAAAGTACTGCTCCAACCCCAACTTTGCTGTAGTCTGTGTCCACAATGAGCGGTCTTTTGGGGTTGGGGTTCGCTAGGACAGGAGTATCCACAAGGGCAGCTTTTAACTGCTGGAAAGCCACTGTGCAGTCACTAGACCACTCAAACCGACAGTCCTTGTCGGTCAGTCTATGCTGGGGGCTGGCACCGGTGGCAAAGTCCCTCACAAACTTTGTATGACACGAGGCTAACCCCAAGAAGCTCCTCACCTCGCGGTGGTTGGTTGGGGTAACTCCCTAATAGCAGCTACCTTTGTGGGGTCCGTGGTCACCCCATGTTCATTGATCACGTGCCTCAGGAACTGAGTTTCTCTCACCACCAAGCAGCATTTGGCCGGGTTTAGTCTCAACCCAGCCTGGCGAACAGCGGCAAAGAATTCCGCTAGGTTGCTGAGGGCCCCCCAAAGTCCTGGGCATGCACCAACAGGTTATCCAAATAGACCACTCAGTGACTCCGTGGAATTAAGTACTTCCTTAAGTACCCGTTCCATCAGTCTCTCAAAGGTGGTCGGTGCATTGTATTGTCCAAATGGCATTACTTTAAACTGCCACAGTCCTTACCCTATGGTAAGTGCATTCTTGGACCAGGCCTCCGGTGCCAGCTCTACCTGCCAGTACCCACTACGTAAGTCCAGGGAGCTGAACACAATGGGCCGATTTGTAATGTAACGATAATGTAATGCGTTAAACCGCCTATAGTCCACACAGGGTTTCAACCCACCTGTTTTCTTCCTCACCATGTCCACTGGTGCGGCCGGGGGGCTATCTGAGGGCTTAGTTATGTCATTAGCTACCATGCTCTGAATCAGTTCCTGGGCAGCTTGGCATTTCGCTACTGGCAGTCTGTGGGGCAGCAAGCACATGGGGAGTACATCACCAGCATTGATGTAATGTTGCACCAGGCCCGTCCGGGTCACTGGCAGCTAAAATTTCCACATACTTCTGAAGCACCCTCCTCAGCTGCCCTCATTGCGCGTCACCGAGATACCCACTGCTCCACTGCTCTGACTCTGCTACAGAAGCAACGGTTTCGACACAGGGGAGGAGGGTCAGAGACGGGAGAGAGCGCCAGCTCGGGTGCACTGGCTCTGGCTGTACAGCTTCCTTCCGATTGCCTGCCCTTCTCCTGCCCCACCTGGGCTGTAGAACAGTCGCCGAAGTCTTGAGCTGGGGAGCGAAGGTGGAAATGAGACTGCTGGGGAACGCTGGCCCTGCGACTCCTACGATTATCCTGCCCCACCTGGGCTCGAGAACGGCTTCCAAAGTCTTGAGCTGGGGATTGAAGGTCGAGATGAGGCCACTGTGGAACACTGGCTGTGGCTTCTACATTGGTGCCGACGCTTCTCCTGCCTCACCTGGGCTGGAGAATGGCCCCTGGAGTCTCGAGACGGGGAGTATGCCATACACCATAAACACTCTAATTACACCAACTATTTATAATACCCACAATCCCTTGCGGGCCCCGTCACTGGTCCACTAGCCGGGTCGCTACAATATTTTGCCATATTTACCACAGTCTTTCAAAATAGGATTTTCTTTGAGGACTACTTTTGCTTTTTGTACTCTGCTGGGTACTATTACTTGAGAAAAGAATCTGAAGTGGTAGTTACAGTGGACATTTTTCAGTTTGGACTATTAATTGTGTATTTTGGTATTTGTACTTCTACCACCTCTGTGCATAGTGTACAATGTATTGTCTACAGGGCCGCATAGTCACAGATTTCTCTTAGCCATGCTGGCCCTCCATGATATCACTAAGACCACTAGTTTTAATGTTGAGCTGACCAGTGCACTGTTTGATTGCATTTGATTTAAGTACTAAGTCTTTTTTTCTACTAGCTGCATGGCGTTAAAAGGATCAAGATTATTACAGAACAGCACAATGTGTGGTAATGGATATGTGACGTTGTATGTGCATGTAAATTTAAAAGAACACTTTGTGGTGTCATTTGTTTGAATATTTGCTTAGGGAGGTAGTGCACACTTCCGCTACTATTTACAGGTCAGTAACAGCACAACAAAGGCACAGACATGCATCTAAAATCATCCTTGTGAACAAGAATGCATATTACTTTCTGTTGTTTTGCTGGGAAATGTATTGTGCTATCTATGCTATGGTTAAAGTAGCTAGGTCAGATTGGCCTACCAAATACCTGTTTTGTTATCGTTTAGACGTTTTCTTTCATTTGGTGGCTTCTGCTATGCTAAAACTTGCGAGAAAATGTTTGTTTGTGATCTCCATACGTGTATATATTGATTTGGTTTTCTTTGTACAGGGAGTAAATCATGTTTTTTTGCATTTCTTTGTATTTCTGAGAGTAGTGCTTCAGGCACAGAAACTGATCAAAACTTTGATTTGATTTTGTTTGAACATGAGAGAATTGTAAGAGACAGACAAAGAACATTTTTGTTAGAGAAGTACACTTAACATACATTCAAATGTAATTGTATATAGATTGAATGAAGTCTGGCTGAGGCAAGGGAAGAGAACAGACCGCTGTCGCCCGTCTCATGATTTTATTGTTATTTACAGGTACTGTAAACAACAAATATATCTACATACAGGGTCCTACAAGGTCTGTTACAGATACAATAAAAGTATTTAAGCTTACAGCAATAAAGTCTTAGAAAGTTGAAGACACCTCCTTCCCCTCATTCCAACTCATACTGTAGTTCCACGGATGTAAAGCACCGCTGTATTTTTTTATACTGATCCAAAATGTATAAATATGACACAACCTTTCGATTTGCATTGTTATTTGTGTCTCTTACACAGCATGATGTACACACCAAAATTGGCAGTATGGGGCTGGTCACTTTTACATCTGTTATTGGTTGTATCTTTCTCCCAACCAGAGAAGCCAGTATGTCAACATAGAGGAGATCCTGAGAACGTCCATCTATCCAAAAATGGTGATATTATATTAGGGGGAATCTTTGCTTTCCATAGCAGCTGGCAAGAAAGACGGGATACCTACACGCAAAAACCATTGCCACTGGAATGCACCAGGTAAATTTTGAACAAATACAGACTATACAAAGTGTAAAATTGATTATTGAAATATTTAATTATGACAAAAGATTTTTGCAGTGTGTATGAATACCAAGTATTAAAATGAATAATATTGCTAGTACTACAGATTATAAATTTTATTATTCTGTGTTTTATAATTTCACATTCTACTGCTAGCTCGTCAAGTTTGAATTTCAGAGCATTACAGTTCGCCCTGGCTATGATTTTTGCCATTGAGGAGATTAATAACAGCACAGACCTTCTACCTGGAATCTCTCTGGGATATAAAATGTATGATAGTTGTGGCTCTGTTGCCAGAAGTGTGCAGGTTGCACTGGCCTTGGCTAATGGTAATGAAATTGTGTCTGCAGAACATGAGACTCCATGTACCAAACCTGCACAAGTGCAGGCAATAATGGGAGACACTTCTTCCTCTCTTTGCATGGCTGTAGCTACTGTCATTGGACCCTTTTATATCCCACTGGTGAGTAAGATTAGTAAATTTGCATTATATATCAACTTAATTATTATTATTATTATTGTTGTTGTTGTTATTATTATTATACAAGCTTTGACTCTGGCTATCTATTTGAAATTATTTTATATTTTGCATTATTTATTTGGAAGTAATTTCTTTTTCTCTCAACTATTATTGAACATTTTAAATTTTCACCTTGGTGGACTTACTATCTTCAAGATCAGCTACTATGCCACCTGTGCTTGTCTCAGTGACAAAACCAAGTACCCATCCTTCCTCAGAACCATACCCAGTGACTACTATCAGAGCAGAGCCTTGGCTCAGCTGGTCAAACACTTTGGTTGGACTTGGGTTGGAGCTATAAGAACCAATGATGATTATGGCAATAACGGCATGGCTATATTCACAGAAACTGCACAGCAGCTGGGCATCTGTCTGGAGTATTCTGTGTCTTTCTTTAGAACAGATCCACCAAACAAAATAGAGAAGATAATTGACATTATCAAGGCTTCTACTTCCAGGGTGATTGTTGCTTTTCTTTCCTCTTTGGATTTGGACATACTAATGTATAAATTGTCTCAGCATAACTTGACTGGGTACCAGTGGGTCGGCAGTGAGGGCTGGATCTTTGATTCCCAAACTGCAGAAACGGATAAACGTCACATTCTGGATGGTGCCATAGGTTTGTCCATCCCCAAAGCACATGTCAGTGGCATGAGAGATTTTATATTAGACGTGAAGCCAGTCAATTTTTTTGATAGTGACATATTATTAGAGTTTTGGGAAACACTGTTCAGCTGTAAATTCAGTCATTCATCCTTAGTGAATCAGAAAGAATGTACTGGACATGAAGATCTAAGTGAATTGCAGCACAGCTTCATTGATATGTCACTTATGCCCATTTTCAACAATGTCTATAAAGGAGTGTATGCTGTGGCCCATGCACTTCATAATATTCTTGGCTGTAATGCAGCATGCCACTATAAAATGCAACTGGATCTATTCACAGTAAGTTAAAACTTAAAAATTCAAATTCAAATTGTTAGAGTAGGTCAAAATTATTAAAAACCATTTGGAGTCTTTCACGGCTTACAAGATTATGTCAACTAATACCTGTGTCTTTAGATTTTACAGCACATAAGAAAAACTCATATCATAACAAAAGAAGGAGAAGAAGTTTACTTCAATGAGAATGGAGACCCACCAGCAAAGTATGAAATTATAAACTGGCAGCCAACAGAAAAAGGCATTGTGGACTTTGTCCCAGTTGGATTTTATGATGCATCTTTACCTGCAAACAAACAGTTGAGTCTGCAAAATAAGCCTTTAATATGGACACAGAACTCAAAACAGGTGATTAATCCCTGTTATTATTAATGAGTTTAATCATTATAATACTGCATCAAAATTAATGTGAGCTTTACAGAGAAGTGCTGGTAGATTTTTCTCATTCTATTGTTCTTCATGCAGGTTCCTGTATCAGTTTGCAGTGAGAAATGTCCCGCTGGAACTCGCAAGGTTCTGCAGAAAGGAAAACCTGTCTGCTGCTATGACTGTATCAGATGTGCAGAGGGTGAAATAAGCAACACTACAGGTCTAGCGATACTTAATCAAATAAAAAAAAAGATTTTAAAAGAATGTTATAAATTTATCTAAAATTTTAAAATTATGGCAGTAGTCAGAAAGCAAAAATAAGAATTGTCATACAGTAGCACCTGCTAACTATGATCAGTCTCTCTTAAATTATTAGAGTCTATGTAAAGAGGAAACATTGAACTTTAAATCCAAATTATTTTGAAAGTCTAAAATCTGCTTTGTTATCACTTTTCAGATTCCATCACGTGTGTGCGTTGCCATCCTGAATTCTGGTCCAATGAGAGAAGAGATGCCTGTGTAAAGAAGGAGTCAGAGTTTCTCTCATATGAAGAAATTATGGGAGCTCTGCTCACTGCAGCATCTTTATTTGGAACATGCATGACTGCTGTTGTAGCATTGATTTTCTTCAGACACAGGAAAACTCCTATTGTCAGGGCCAACAACTCTGAGCTGAGCTTCCTGCTGCTCTTCTCCTTGACTCTGTGTTTCCTGTGCTCTCTGACCTTTATCGGCCGACCCTCAGAGTGGTCCTGCATGCTGCGACACACAGCATTCGGCATCACCTTCGTCCTCTGTATCTCCTGTGTTCTGGGGAAAACCATGGTGGTGTTAATGGCCTTCAGGGCTTCACTTCCAGGCAGTAATGTGATGAAGTGGTTTGGACCAACACAGCAGAGACTTAGTGTTCTTGTTTTCACTCTCATACAGGTTGTAATATGTATCCTCTGGTTAACCATTTCTCCTCCTTTTCCATTTAAGAATTTCAAGGAAACCAAAGACAAAATCATCTTGGAATGTGCTCTGGGATCAACTTTAGGCTTCTGGGCTGTACTTGGGTACATCAGTGTTCTGGCCACGTTCTGTTTTCTTCTTGCTTTTATGGCTCGGAAATTGCCTGATAACTTTAACGAGGCCAAATTTATCACCTTCAGCATGCTGATATTCTGTGCAGTGTGGATCACTTTTATTCCAGCATATGTCAGCTCTCCTGGGAAGTTCAGTGTTGCTGTGGAGATATTTGCTATTCTGGCCTCCAGTTTTGGACTGTTAATTTGTATCTTTATTCCAAAATGTTACATTATCTTAATGAAACCAGAGAAAAATACAAAAAAGAATATGATGGGGAAAGGCTCATAAAAGACATTGTGAAAACTTTAACAAATACACATTCTAATTGAGTTCTAATGTGTTCCAGAGTTTTTTCAGTAGACACCTGTTTTCATTTTGTTCAGTAGTTGTATTGTACCACAATAAAAATTTTTCCACTCTATAAAATTCCTTTGTGACATTCCATAATGGGGATGACTGGACTAACACAACTCAACATACACTGTGTATACACTTTCATTTTGCATTCTTGTCAGCCAGCCTGTCCGATACACAGAATAAACCTGCAATTAGTAAAATGTAAATCTTTTTATTTTAAAAGACATTAAAAAAGCAGAAGTATTCATTGAAACTCTTTTTTGTTAATTTATCAGATTGGGAATAATTATTTATGTATGTAACAATAACACATGAAAAAGAAGGTTATGCAAATTTGCACTAAAAATGCTTTCTATTCATCATAGATACTGCAACAATTTTGTACACAACGAATTTGTACTGTAACAAAAAAGTCTTACTGACAAAAGTTTACTGAGTTAACTTCTAATTCTACACGTCAGTAATCTGTGACAATGCAGTTGACATTAGTCTTCACAAGTCACCCTTGGTCAAGGCTAACGCTAGCTAGCATTAGCAGTTAGCATTTGCAAATGTTAACGTTGACTTGTGTCTATATAAAAAGCACCAAAAGTAACTTCTAGATTTCAATGCCTTTTTCGTTGATAGTGTTACTTAAACTTTGAAACAAATTTCATTTACCTGTTTTGACTTTACATCTTCTGGTTTTAAATTAATGGTATTAATTTTCTCAGGTCAACAGGTAACCTCGATTACTATAGTAACCACACCTGACGCATGGCATTCCCTCCTCCCAACAAACTCTACCCTTCACCACAACCCCCCCCCAATTGCGACGTATTGTAATTGTCACTTTCACCATGGCAGCGCAATACACATGCTTCCTGTCCTACATTGAGAAAAGAGGAGCGATGGATTACCTACGTTCCGCTGCAATGCCGACATTGCGGCAACATTTGGTGCTGTCTGGGTTCAGCAGCTAACTTAGATTTATCTCGCAAGAATTGAGATGGACTTTATGCAAACTTCAGTCTATGTAGGCTGAATGTGTAATCTTGTAGCTAATCCACGTGGCCAAAACTTTTCATTGCTACATTCTACAGACAACAAGTAACCTAATCTGTATTGTTTTAATGCACAAACTGTAAGTAATCAAGTAAAGTTTATTTATATAGCATTTTTCACAGAAACAATCATAAAGTTCTTCACCATAAAATCAAATAAAGAAACACACAAACAAGATCACAAATATAAAAATATTAAAACAGAGATTTTCAGAAAAACTTACATCTAACTAATAGTCTGTTCGAACAAAAGAGTTTTTACCTGATTTTAAAATGACAGATTTTAAACAGTGGAAAGACAGTGGCAGTGTTCCACAGTCTGGAAACGAAGATTTCGTGTAGGATTGTAAAGTTTAAGAATCTCAGAAACATGGGTGGGAGCTTGGCCATGTATAGCTCTAACAGTTAAAATGGATCCTAAAATGAACTGGGAGCCAGTGACGTTCTCCTAAAACTGGGGGGATTGAAATTTTTTACTAGTGCGAGTTAAGAGTCTTGGATCCGAGTTTTGAACAACTTGAAGGTGGTTTTAGTTTATTTTGACTTAAACAAATACGTAGGCTGTTGTAATCTGGGCCAGAAAAAGTGTGAATGACCAATTTTAATTCAGCCTTTGACTCCAGGGTTCTCTGTTTAGAAATATTTCTCAGCTGCCAAAAAAAATTTGTAATTAAGAAAATTAGGAATTCATTACTGTCTGCTTTACAGTAGACAGAAATTTGAGGGACATGTGGTGAGACAATGGAGTTTATTGTGTCAAGTAGGACTCTGGAATTTTGTTTATTTGAGGAAATAATTTGTGAGGAGTACTGGGTCTGGGCTTCCCTCAGCATTTTATTAAAGAAACAACTCAGTTCCCACAGGTGGAGTCTGTCAACTTCTATTTTGTTCTATTTCCATAAACGTTCCACTTTACGAGAGAGCAGAGCCAGGTTTTAACAATGCCACTTTGTCTAAAATAGCAGTACAATGGTTATTTAAACGTTTTTTACATTAAAACACACTGTGTCACAATGTTCTTTTCAAACAAAGCAGGAAAACCACCAGTAAATTCCTGGTTGAAAAGTTGCCTTTGAGTTTAAAATTTTCAGTGAGCGAGGAATAAGAGGCAAATTGACATAAACATAGAGAGCTGTGATCGCTGGTATGCAAGTCCTCCACAAACACGTTCCCAATATCTAGGCCTAGTGAGAAAACTAAATCGAAAGTATGGCCCTTAGTACGTGTTGGTCCACAAACATGCTGGGTAAAATTAAACGAGTCACTGATAGACAAAAAGTCAACAGCTTTGCTACACCTAGCATCACCAGTATGAATATTAAAATCCCCAATGAATAAGGCCTTCTCCCATTTGATCACAGAAAATAAAGACACAGTAAAATCAGTGAGAAAGGTACCAGCAGGGCCAGGAGGAAGGTAAATTGAAACACAATAGAGTATTGTAGCTTATTAAACAAATAATAATACATCTATCTAATTAATATGTTGACTTTCAAATATCATCTTTTTACTGAAAAAATTAATAATTTTAATATTTTGCATGAGCCAAAAATTTGCAGCACAATTGAAAATTTTGTTCAATAACACAGACAATAAAGGAGTTTCAGATAAAGGGTTAAATTGTGTCTTCAGATACCCTGTTCTTCCCATCCCACTTGTAGATCCACAGAGATTAAACGTCAGTTTTTTTACAGTGATCCAAAATAAATAAATAACAAGACAAGCTTAAGATTTACGTTAGGGCCATGTGGTGCCAACCACCCGTTTATTTGTCTCTGACACTATGATGCCCACACACAAGTGGCCAGAGTGGGCCTGGGCACTTTTACAGCTGTTGCTGGTGGCATCTTTATGTCAGGCAGAGGAGCTGGTGTGCAGGCAAAGGACTGACCCTGAGAACCCCCAATTTTCCAAGGATGGAAACATTATCCTGGGGGGAATCTTCCCTTTCCACAGTAGCTGGAAAGACAGACAGGATGCCTACATGCAAAAACCACTGCCACTGCAATGCATCAGGTAAATAGTTTAGTAAATTCTTTTAAAATGTGTCTCAGCTACAAAAAAAAAGAAGAAAACATTGATCAAAAGTGTTAATTTATAATAAAAGGAACTGCTTTTGTAGCAATTCAGATATTTTGTGTTGTGTGTATTGATAAATTCAAAAACATCAATTATCATTTTATGATTTCTGTATTAACTTCAACTGGCAGTTAAAATATTTAAAACTCTTTGCATCAAGTTTGAATTTTAGAGCATTACAGTTCGCGCAGGCTATGATTTTTGCCATTGAGGAGATTAATAACAGCACAGACCTACTACCTGGAATCTCTCTGGGATATAAAATGTATGATACTTGTGATTCCATTGCCAGAAGTGTGAGGGTTGCACTGGCCTTGGCTAATGGTAATGAAGTTGTGTCTGTACAATCTAAGACTCCATGTACCAAACCTGCACAGGTACAGGCAATAATAGGAGAAACCTCGTCCTCTCCTTGCATGGCTGTAGCTACTGTCATTGGACCCTTTCATATCCCACTGGTGGGTAAGATTTATAAACGTAAAACATATCTGTCAAAAAATATTGTTATATCCAAAAATTTACTCTAGTTGTCAAAAGCTAATTTGATTTTATGAACTTTTTGTTTTACCTTACATATTTATCTTATGTGTTTTTTCCTTTTCATCTTTTAGATCAGCCACTTTGCCACCTGTGCTTGTCTCAGTGACAAAACCAAGTACCCATCCTTCCTCAGAACCATACCCAGTGACTACTATCAGAGCAGAGCCCTGGCTCAGCTGGTCAAACACTTTGGTTGGACTTGGGTTGGAGCTATAAGAAGCAATAATGATTATGGCAATAACGGCATGGCTATATTCACAGAAACTGCACATCAGCTGGGCATCTGTTTTGAGTATTCTGTATCTTTCCTTAGAACAGATCCACCAAACAAAATACAAAAAGCAATTGACATTGTGAAAGCTTCCACCTCTAAGGTGATTGTTGCTTTCCTCTACCATTTGGATATGGATGTGCTAATACGTGAATTATCTCACCATAACTTGACTGGGTACCAGTGGGTCGGCAGTGAGAGCTGGATCTTTGATTCCCAAATTGCAGAAAGGGATCAGCATCACATTCTGGATGGTGCCATCGGCCTGGCCATTCCCAAAGCACATGTCAGTGGCATGAGAGAGTTTATATTAAATGTGAAGCCACTAAATTCATCAGGTACTGAAATGTTTACAGAGTTCTGGGAAACATTATTTAGCTGTAAATTCAATCAGTCAAATTCATCAGCAGAGAATCAGAGAGAATGTACTGGACAAGAAGATCTGAGTGAATTGCAACATGGTTTCACTGATATGTCACTTATGCCCATATTCAACAACGTCTATAAAGGAGTGTATGCTGTGGCCCATGCACTTAATAATATTCTTGGCTGTAATAAAACATGTAACTACAAGATGCAGCTGGATCCATTCATGGTGAGTTAATAATTAAATAACTGCAATTCTACTTTTTAAATTCTTTGAAAAGTTGTAGTTTGTCTATCATGCTATTGAGCCAATAGGCGTAACTATTGTCATATATGAATTAATACATCTCTTCTTAGATTTTACATCACATAAGAAATATTAGTTTCAAAACAAAGGAAGGAGATGAAGTTTACTTTAATGAGAATGGAGACCCACCAGCAAATTATGAAATTATAAACTGGCAGCCAACAGAAAAAGGCACTGTGGACTTTGTCTCAGTTGGACTTTATGATGCATCTTTACCTGCAGACAAACAGCTGAGTCTTTTACATAAACTCATAGTTTGGACACATAATTCAAAACAGGTAAACTGAGTGAATCACTGGAGCTATTAATTGCAATGACAATAACATCATGATTTTGCATCAAAATCATTTTAAGATTTCCAAGGAACAATTAAAGTGCTGATACATTTCTCTCATACTCTTGTTGTTCATGCAGGTTCCTGTGTCAGTTTGCAGTGAGAAATGTTCCCCAGGAACTCGCAAGGTTCTGCAGAAAGGAAAACCTGTCTGCTGCTATGACTGTATCAGATGTGCAGAGGGAGAAATGAGCAACATTACAGGTCTGTTGATACCTTAGTGAGCAGTTTTTTACACTTCAGTGAACCAAAATCAAGGCTGTGAGAAAATAGCTTAAGAGGCTTAAGAAATAGATTTGTTTTTCCAAAGCAGGGTTTAATTATATTTACAGCTGGGGAAATTACTGCTTTAATTTCTGCAGTGAATATGGGTGGTTTAATGTGTTTAAATGTAGAGGTGAGAAAACTACATAGACCACATACAATAAAAGAAAATGAAAAGCCATGTTGCCACTTGTCCAAGCTGAAAACTGACCCAAACATGATATGCATAAATTAATCTTTAGTCTGGGGAGGAGGCCAGTCAGGGTACAAATTATATAACAGCCAGTTGCCCTAGCATTTTGTCGTGAATCTCTTTATATTTGTACCACTATTGCAACCGTTGACCTCATCTGATCTAATGAAGCTTCGTCATACCTCCCAACTTTGACTAATATGTCTTCTTGTTTCTATAACATTTATGTCTCAATATGTCACACTGCACTGTCACACAACATCTGCTTTATTATTTCCTTTATTATTGTCAGATTCCATCACGTGTGTGCGTTGCCATCCTGAATTCTGGTCCAATGAGAGAAGAGATGCCTGTGCAAAGAAGGAGTCAGAGTTTCTCTCATATGAAGAAATTATGGGAGCTCTGCTCACTGCAGCATCTTTATTTGGAACATGCATGACTGCTGTTGTAGCATTGATTTTCTTCAGACACAGGAAAACTCCTATTGTCAGGGCCAACAACTCTGAGCTGAGCTTCCTGCTGCTCTTCTCCTTGACTCTGTGTTTCCTGTGCTCTCTGACCTTTATCGGCCGACCCTCAGAGTGGTCCTGCATGCTGCGACACACAGCATTCGGCATCACCTTCGTCCTCTGTATCTCCTGTGTTCTGGGGAAAACCATGGTGGTGTTAATGGCCTTCAGGGCTTCACTTCCAGGCAGTAATGTGATGAAGTGGTTTGGACCAACGCAGCAGAGACTCAGTGTTTTGGTTTTCACTCTCATACAGGTTATAATATGTATCCTCTGGTTAACAATTTCTCCTCCTTTTCCATTTAAGAATTTTCAAGTAATCAAAGACAAAATCATTTTAGAATGTGCTCTGGGATCAACTTTAGGCTTCTGGGCTGTACTTGGGTACATCGGTGTTCTGGCCACGTTCTGTTTTCTTCTTGCTTTTCTGGCTCGGAAATTGCCTGATAACTTTAATGAGGCCAAATTTATCACCTTCAGCATGTTGATATTCTGTGCAGTGTGGGTCACTTTTATTCCAGCATATGTCAGCTCTCCTGGGAAGTTCAGTGTTGCTGTGGAGATATTTGCTATTCTTGCCTCCAGTTTTGGACTTTTAATTTGTATCTTTATTCCAAAATGTTACATTATCTTAATGAAACCAGAGAAAAATACAAAAAAGAATATGATGGGGAAAGGCACATAAAAGACATTGTGAAAACTTTAACAAATACACATTCTAATTGAGTTCTAATGTTTAAAGTGTTCCAGAGTTTTTTCAATAGACACCTGTTTTCATTTTGTTCAGTAGTTGTATTTACCACAATAAAAATTTTTCCACTCTATAAAATTCCTTTGTGACATTCCATATTGGGCATGACTGGACTAACACAAATCAACATACACTGTGTATACACTCATCATTTTGCATTCTTGTCAGCCAGCCTGTCCGATACACAGATTAAACACACAATTAGTAAAATGTAGATAGTTTCATTTTAAAAGACATTAAAAGAGTAGAAGTATTCATTGAAACTCTTTTTTGTTAATTTCTCACATTGGGAATAATTATATATATCTATGTATCAATAACATTGTCAGAGTAAAAAGGAAGTTATGCAAATTTTCACTAAAGATGCTTATACAATAAAGTTCTACTGACAAAAGTTTACTGAAGTTAACTTCTACTTCTACACGTCAGTAATCTGTGACACTGCAGTTGACATTAGTCTTCACAAGTCACCCTTGGTCAAGGCTAACGTTAGCTAGCGATTAGCAGTTAGCGTTTGCAAATGCTAACGTTGACTTAGGTCTATGTAAAACAAACCCAAAAGTAATTTCTAGATTCCAATTCCTTTTTATTTGTAGTGTTACTTAAACTTTGAAACAAATTTCATTTACCTGTTTTGACTTTACATCTTCTGGTTTTAAATTACTGGAACTTTCTCAGGTAGACGGGTGTGACTTAGGAAATGCTAAAAGCTCAAAACAAATGTGCGCGGTAACCTCAGTTACTATAGTAACCACACCTGACGCATGGCATTCCCTCCTCCCAACAAACTCCACCCTTCACCACAACCCCCCCCCAACTGCGACGTATTGTAATTGTCACTTTCACCATGGCAGCGCAATACACATGCTTCCTGTCCTACATTGAGAAAAGAGGAGCGATGGATTACCTACGTTCTGCTGCAATGCCGACATTGCGGCAACATTTGGTGCTGTCTGGGTTCAGCAGCTAACTTAGATTTATCTCGCAAGAATTGAGATGGACTTTATGCAAACTTCAGCCTACGTAGGCTGAATGTGTAATCTTGTAGCCAATCCACGTGGCCAAAACTTTTCATTACTACATTCTACAGACAACAAGTAACCTAATCTGTATTGTTTTAATGCACAAACTGTAAGTAAGTAAGTAACATTTATTTATATAGCACTTTTCACAGAAACAATCAAAGTTCTTCACAATAAATTCAAATAGAGAAATACACAAGCAAGGATACACAAAAACATTAAAAACATTAACACAGATATTTTCAGAAAAACTCACATCTAACTAAAAGCCTGTTCAAATGAAAGGGTTTTTAGCTGATTTTAAAATGACTTGCCAGATTTTAAACAAAGAAAGTGCCAGTGTTCCACAGTCTAATTTATCTATCTAATATTTTGTAACTATATGTACGGTTTTAATGTAGCTAATAATTCATGTAAAATAATTGTTAATTAATAGAGAGTACCAAGAGACAGAGATAGACCGAATTCAATTCCTTGCTTGTCTTGTATAAACTTGGCGAATAAAGTTGATTCTGATTCTAATTAATATGTTATCTTTCAAATATAATCTTTCTACTGTAAACATTAATGATTTTAATATTTTACATGAGTCGAAAATGTGGAGAACAATTGAATATTTTTGTCTGATAACACATACAATAAAGAAGTTTCAGATAAAGGGTTAAATTGTGTCTTCAGATACCCCGTTCTTCCCATCCCACTTTTAGATCCACAGAGATTAAATGTCAGTTTTTTTACAGTGATCCAAAATATATAAATACCAAGACAAGCTTAAGATTTACGTTAAGGGCCATGTGGTGCGAACCACCCGTTTATTTGTCTCCGACACTATGATGCCCACACACAAGTGGCCAGAGTGGGACTGGGCACTTTTACAGCTGTTGCTGGTGGCATCTTTATGTCAGGCAGAGGAGCTGGTGTGCAGGCAAAGGACTGACCCTGAGAACCCCCAATTTTCCAAGGATGGAAACATTATCCTGGGGGGAATCTTCCCTTTCCACAGTAGCTGGAAAGACAGACAGGATGCCTACATGCAAAAACCACTGCCACTGCAATGCATCAGGTAAATAGTTTAGTAAATTCTTTTAAAATGTGTCTCAGCTACAAAAAAAAAAAGAAACCCATTGGCCAAAGTGAGTATTTAAATGAAATGAAATTGTTATTTTTTAGAAATCTAACTATTCTCTGCATCAAAAACTTAAATTTATTTTTCTGTTATGTGTGTTCTTACCTCAATTGTAAAAGATTTAAAACTCTTTGTGTCAAGTTTGAATTTCAGAGGGTTCCAGTTTGCCCAGGCTATGATCTTTGCCATTGAGGAGATTAATAACAGCACAGACCTACTACCTGGAATCTCTCTGGGATATAAAATGTATGATACTTGTGGCTCTGTTCCTAGAAGTGTGAGGGTTGGTCTGGCCTTGGCTAATGGTAATGAAGTTGTGTCTGTACAATCTAAGACTCCATGTACCAAACCTGCACAGGTACAGGCAATAATAGGAGAAACCTCGTCCTCTCCTTCTTTGGCTGTAGCTACTGTCATTGGATCCGTTCATATCCCACTGGTGAGTAAGATTTTTAAACATAGAACATATCTGTCAAAAAATATTGCTATATCCAAACACTTACTCTAGCTGTCAAAAGTTAATTTGATTTTATGAACTTTTTGTTTCACCATACATATTTATATTGTGTGTTTTTTTCCTTTTTTATCTTTTAGATCAGTCACTTCGCCACTTGTGCTTGTCTCAGTGACAAAACCAAGTACCCATCCTTCCTCAGAACTATACCCAGTGACTACTATCAGAGCAGAGCCCTGGCTCAGCTGGTCAAACACTTTGGTTGGACTTGGGTTGGAGCCATAAGAAGCAATAATGATTATGGCAATAACGGTATAGCTATATTCACAGAAACTGCACATCAGCTGGGCATCTGTCTGGAGTATTCTGTGTCTTTCTTTAGAACAGATCCACCAAACAAAATACGAAAAGCAATTGATATTGTGAAAGCTTCCACCTCTAAGGTGGTTGTTTCTTTCCTTTCCCACTTGGATATGGATGTGCTAATACGTGAATTGTCTCACCATAACTTGACTGGGTACCAGTGGGTCGGCAGTGAGAGCTGGATCTTTGATTCCCAAATTGCAGAAAGGGATCAGCATCACATTCTGGATGGTGCCATCGGCCTGGCCATCCCCAAAGCACATGTCAGTGGCATGAGAGAGTTTATATTAAATGTGAACCCACTAAATTCATCAGGTACTGAAATGTTTACAGAGTTCTGGGAAACATTATTTAGCTGTAAATTCAATCAGTCAAATTCATCAGCAGAGAATCAGAGGGAATGTACTGGACAAGAAGATCTGAGTGAATTGCAGCATGGTTTCACTGATATGTCACTTATGCCCATATTCAACAATGTCTATAAAGGAGTGTATGCTGTGGCCCATGCACTTCATAATATTTTTGGCTGTAATGAAACATGCAACTACAAGATGCAGCTGGATCCATTCATTGTGAGGAAATGCTTAAATTATATTCTGGGTTTGAGTTGCAAAAATGTAAGAATATATTTTGTCAATTATGATACTGAGCCAACAAACCTATGAAAAACATATACATATTGTTTTAGATTTTACAGCACATAAGAAATGTTCATTTCAAAACAAAGGAAGGAGATGAAGTTTACTTTAATGAGAATGGAGACCCACCAGCAAAGTATGACATTGTAAATTGGCAGCCAGGAGAAAAAGGCATTGTGGACTTTGTGACAGTTGGTCTTTATGATGCATCTTTACCTGCAGACAAACAGCTGAGTCTACAAAATAAATCTTTAATATGGACACAGAACTCAAAAAAGGTTAACTATCATTTTGTTACTGTGATTATAAAATGCATTATGATTATCATAATATATGTTTAACAGTTTTTTAGATTCTTTAGCCTTTAATTTGGGGACAGAATTTAAAAAAGGTATGTAGTATTTTTTACCAGTAGTAGTATTTTACCACTGTAAAGTTTTCTGTATCTGTTTAATTTAATTTATCATAGTCAGTAATAGTTGCTGAAAAAAGGCAAACATATTTTGCACATACATTCTATCATAGATGTTTGTTTTTTTTATACAGGTTCCTGTGTCAGTTTGCAGTGGGAAATGTTCTCCAGGAACTCGGAAGGTTTTGCAGAAAGGAAAACCTGTCTGCTGCTATGACTGTATCAGATGTGCAGAGGGAGAAATAAGCAACACTACAGGTTCAGAAATATTTAATTTTAGGTTTAGCACAAAACAAATCTCTCAAAGCTGTCATGTTAACATGACCAATGTAAGAAACGTGCATACAGTATATGCATGTCAGTGCTGACTAACCACTGCTAAAGTGTATGCATCTCTTTGTTTTTTAGTTTAATAGAATTGTTTTCAGAAAAAAGTAAATTATTTCATATGAAGATTGTTGCATTCAGCTAAGGATATTAATTTTCTTGGATCTCGTTTATTTGAAGACAACTAAGAAACTGTGGTATACATTAGGTCAGCTGCAGGGTTTAACTAGTTTATGTTGTGAGTCATAAGGTCAAACACCATGCTGTCTAAACATATTTAAAGGAGTAAATGTGGAATAAAGTATAATGTTTTGCGATATAACTACTAGACTGTATGATTTAAATGCGCAACAGTATAAAGTAAAAATATTTCCTATGTACTTCCAATATTAATAGTAAGAATGCAGATAATTTTGGCCCAGGTTCTGCACAGGTTTATTGTCCATAAAAGAAAAGACAAATGTACTGTGGAGGAGTGACACCTAACATTTATTATTTTTCAGATTCTATCACGTGTGTGCGTTGCCATCCTGAATTCTGGTCCAATGAGAGAAGAGATGCCTGTGTAAAGAAGGAGTCAGAATTTCTCTCATATGAAGAAATTATGGGAGCTCTGCTCACTGCAGCATCTTTATTTGGAACATGCATGACTGCTGTTGTAGCATTGATTTTCTTCAGACACAGGAAAACTCCTATTGTCAGGGCCAACAACTCTGAGCTGAGCTTCCTGCTGCTCTTCTCCTTGACTCTGTGTTTCCTGTGCTCTCTGACCTTTATCGGCCGACCCTCGGAGTGGTCCTGCATGCTGCGACACACAGCATTCGGCATCACCTTCGTCCTCTGTATCTCCTGTGTTCTGGGGAAAACCATGGTGGTGTTAATGGCCTTCAGGGCTTCACTTCCAGGCAGTAATGTGATGAAGTGGTTTGGACCAACACAGCAGAGACTCAGTGTTCTGGTTTTCACTCTCATACAGGTTGTAATATGTATCCTCTGGTTAACACTTTCTCCTCCTTTTCCATTTAAGAATTTTCAAGTAATCAAAGACAAAATCATTTTAGAATGTGCTCTGGGATCCACTTTAGGCTTCTGGGCTGTACTTGGGTACATCAGTGTTCTGGCCACATTCTGTTTTCTTCTTGCTTTTCTGGCTCGGAAATTGCCTGATAACTTTAATGAGGCCAAATTTATCACCTTCAGCATGTTGATATTCTGTGCAGTGTGGATCACTTTTATTCCAGCATATGTCAGCTCTCCTGGGAAGTTCAGTGTTGCAGTGGAGATATTTGCTATTCTGGCCTCCAGTTTTGGACTGTTAATTTGTATTTTTATTCCAAAATGTTACATTATCATACTGAGACCAGAGAAGAATACCAAAAAAAATATGATGGGAAAAGGGACATAAAAGACATTGTGAAAACTTTTAAAGAAAGTTCGAATTAAATTAGGAATTCTTGGATTTTTTCACCATTGTTTGTAACTTAGCTTTTATTGTATGTAAGTTCTAAAACTCTATATAGTGATAACAGTATTTTACAAAGTTCTCTACTGGCTATTTAAATCCATTCTCATATATTATCTTCTGCTGAGTAAATTATGTTATTCACTATTAGTTTTAGGCCCAAGTTATTGTTTGTTTTTGTTACATGCTACCAAAGCTTTGCCTCCCCCTGCAGCACTGCTTTGGACAGATGTATTCAGAGTGAGCAGAGAGTGTTTAGTAACTGGTAGCTCCAAGTAACTGTTTTTTATTTGATATCTTGTTTTTCCGGTTACAAAGTTATCTTGTTCATGTTAATACTTCTTTAGTTCACCTCACTCATGTTTACTAGTGTTTGTACTTTAAGTTATCTTGCTCATGTTGATACAATTTTATTTAATTTTTCATGCTAAGATTAGTTATGTAAGCTCATTGCTTATGTTATTGCTTTGTAAATAAACATTGTTATGAGCACATAAGACTCTTCTGGTAGTTGTGCATTTGGGCCCTAAGAGTCAAGTTGTAACAAAATCATACACTTCTTGGCTAAACACTGTGGCCAGAACAACCAAGAGAGTGTCCATTTTGTCTTGTATAAACTGAGGCAAGTGCTTCACCATTTACCACTGGCCCTGTTCTCTCAACATTGCTGCTTACTTTTCATCTGTGAAGCTCAAGGGTCCTAACTCCACCTAATCTCCCATCACCCTTGTGGATTGTTTCACACTGAATGGTGTCCCCACCATCTCCCCATTTAAGTTGAACCTAGCCCTGTTCAGGGTTTAGTCTGTCCTTAGGGCTGGTATATGAGGTAAGGTAAGGTAATCTTTAATTGATCCCACATGGGGAAATTTACATGTTACACAGCTCCCAGATATACAAGTCAATAACAGCAGTGAAAGCAAAAAGAGTAGTGCACTAACTAATGTAATGCAATGTGCAAAGTAATGTGCAAAAAACATAAATAAATGTAAAGTATGTAAAAGTACTGCAGAATATATACATTATTTCATGTTCAAGTTCAAATAGGTAGACTGTGGAGTTTTATTGAAATTTGAATGAAAGACCTGCGGTAGCGCTCTGTCCTACGCTGAGGGTGGATCAATCGGCCAATGAAGGAGCTGCACAGAGCCTCCACTGTCTGGTGCAGCGGGAGACAGGTGTTGTCCATGATGGATGTCAGCTTGGCCAACATCCTCCTCTCACCCACCTCCTCCACAGAGTCCAGTGGGCAGCCCAGGACAGAGCTCTCCTGACCAGCTTGTTCAGTCTGTTCTTGTCCTGATTGGTGCTGCCTGAACTCCAGCAGACCACAGTGTAGTGCAGAGCTGAGGCCACCACAGAGTCATAGAATGTCCTTAATACAGGCCTGCACATGGCGAAGGACCTCAGTCTTTTCAGAAGATTGAGGCGACTTTGACCCTTCTTGTACAAGGCATCAGTGTTGTCAGTCCAGTCCAGTTTATGGTTGAGGTGAACACCTAGGTACTTAAAGCTATCCATCCTCTCTATGTCCGAGCCCTGGATGTTCACTGGTGTGAATGGTAGTGTCTTTCTTCGGAAGTCAATCACCATCTCCTTCCTCTTACTGGTGTTTGTGGACTGGTGTTAAAGCAACCACCTGTGCTTAAAGTCCATGATCACTGACCTGTACTCCAGCTCATTCCCATCTGATATACAATCAACTATGGCTGAGTCATCAGAAAATGTCTGGATATGACAGCTGCTAGTGTTGTAGGTGAAGTCCGAGGTGTACAGAGTGACGAGGAACGGTGAGAGTACCGTACCCTGAGGAGCCCCAGTGCTGCAGACCACCACCTCAGACGCACAGTTCCGCAGCCTCACATACTGTGGCCTGTTGGTGAGGTAATCCGTTGTCCATGCAGTAGGTTGCCTATTCACTCCTGCCCCTTGATCCCCGCACTTGACTTGATGTTGAGGTGAGGGGGGAGGAAGGGGGGCTGGTTGTGGAGTGGTTTGAAGACGGGGGGGTGAGGGGTGGAAAAGGTGGGCTGGGTGTAGAGTGGTGTGAAGACAGGGGGGTGGGAAGAGGTGGAGGAGATCGGGGGATGGTGGTCACAGCTGCCGGACTGTAAACTTGTGAGTAGGGGGCTGGGGGGCTCGCTGAGGGAGTGGGGCTGGAGTCAAATCTGTTGAAAAACAGGTTGAAAAACAAGTCTGTTGGCCCAGACTTCATCTTCATCAGCTGACCCCCTGATCGCCCCCTGTCCGTGGCCTGAGATGTTCTTCAGGCCCCTCCACACATCTTGTGCGTTTTTATTCTCCAAACGCTCCTCCAGCTTCTTCTTGTATCCGTCCTTGGCCTGCCTCTGTGTCCCCTGTGATAAAAGCCCTCCTTTCTTAATTAGTAGGACTTTAAGTTCAGGTCACCCAGGGTTTTCTGTTTGCAAAACACAGCACCCTCCTGGTCGGCACAGTGTTCTCTACACAGAAGTTGATCTTGTCTGTGATGCAGTGGGTCAGGCTGTTAATGTCGTCTCCGTGAGAGCTGCAGAGTGTGTCCCAGTCTGGGCTCTTGAAACAGTCATTGTCTCATAGGCCTCATGAGTCCACAGTTTCACACAGTCTTCTTCTGTGCAGGCTGTCTTCACACCCTGGGTGAGTATTCAGGCCGCCAAGTGGGGGGAGGGGGCTGGAGGTGTATGCATACATTAGCATACAGTAAGTCCAGCGTCTTGTTGTCCCTGGTGTGAAACTTCACGTACTGGGTGAATGTCGGGAGAGTGGAAGAGAGTGAGGCGTAATTAAAGTCCCCGCTGATGAGGAGCAGAGCCTGGGGGTATTGTGTCTGCCCCGCCCCTTCTTCCTCCAAGATGTCGTGGCTGATTTCTGATAATTTGCAACACTGTTCCTATCAAACAGAGATGGCAACTAATGTTTCTGTGGTGGCTGCTCTGTCTTAGATCCCCAACAGGTGACTGCGTGACTCTGGAATGGGCCAGTCCCTTACCTTCCCGGGATCCATCTCCATATTACCAGCGGAGATGATGGACCCCAGGAAGGGAACTGAGCATGAGTGGAAGACACATTTTTCTGCTTTTACAAAGAGGTTGTTGATGTATAGGTGAGTGAAAACATGGATGACATGTTCGGCCTCAGAGCTTGAGAAGATAAGGATGTCGTCTATGTAGACGAACACGAATCTGTTCAAGATGTCTCCTAACACATCATTGACCAGGTTCTGGAACACAGCTGGGGCATTGGTGAATGGCATGACTAAATATTCAAAATATTCAAATGTCTTCCACTCATCCCACTAACGGATACGGACCAGACGATAAGTGTTTCTCAGATCTAATTTAGTGAACATCCTGTCACCCTTCAGAAGTTCAAATACAGTGGAAATGAGAGATAAGAGAGGCAGTAACGAATGATTATTTGGTTAAGTCCCTGATGGTCTATGGAGGGCCTTAGCCCCCCCATCTTTCTTACCCACAAAGAAAAACCCTGCACCTGCGGGGGAAGATGAGGGTCGAATAAGTGTATTTCACCATGGCACTGTCTTCTGGACCTGAGAGTGAATTCAGGCGGCCTTGTGGTGGCATGGTACCTTGGAGAATGGTGAATTGTAGGGCCAGGGTCTATCATACCAGGCAGAACTCAGATGTTCCTGAATCAATCAAGCAATGAGGTGCAAGATGCTAGCAGGAAGACCATGCGTGGAATGCCATAAGTAAGTAGACTGCATTGTGTACAGAAACATTTGTGTTGAGTAAAGCTAAGAAGTCTGAAAGTCAAAATAGAAAACATCTCCAACGCTGGTTGAGAATGAACTCCACCTAACCTGTAATTTATGTCCATAATTATGCTTGGTGTATTTAAAACTGAGTTTTTTTTAATAAACTGGTGGACATTTTACAATGTCTGACCAGACAGGAGGTTACACCTTAACCCTATTTTGAATTTGTATAGCTTGCAGCATTTACATTTGCATGTGAAAGATTCCCACTACAACTAGAGTCTTGAATTTCAACCAATTCTTTCTGGTAGTTTTTCAGTGTTCCTCCAAATTCATTACCTCTCAAACTTACAATGCAACTTACTGACAAAAATCACCCTTTTCATGCAGTGTTAGAAAAGAAAAGATTTTAAAAAAACATCTTAAAGTCTAGTTAAACAAACAGTCAACTCTCTTCTCTTTTATGAAATTCTCCCTATCATCCTACATCTAGGCCAATAGAGGTTAAATTGTTCCATCATGACTTTCTGCTGATCTCAAGTCTATAAATACAAGAAAATATCTTGAGTCACTTTAAAATACATGCAATGCCAACTAGCGGTTTATTTCTGTCAGATAGTATGACACCCACACAGAAGTGGTCAGAGCAGGGCTGGGCATTTTTACAGCTGTTGTTGGTGGCATCTTTCTCACAAAGAGTGAAGCCAGTGTGCAGACAGAGAGGAGATCTTGAGAACCCCCAGCTCTCTAAGGATGGCTATATTATACTGGGCGGTATCTTTTCTTTCCACAGTAGCTGGAAAGAGAAACAGGATACCTACATGCACAAACCACTGCCACTGGAATGTACCAGGTAAATTATACAGAATAAATGTATACAAAATGTTAGTATTAGAAAATATAAAACTAAATGAATAATTGTCTTTCAAACTGCATAACTTATTTTAACATTATCTATTGATACATATGTGCATCAAGTTTGAATTTCAGAGATTTCCAGTTTGCCCAGGCTATGATTTTTGCCATTGAGGAGATTAATAACAGCACAGACTTACTACCTGGAATCTCTCTGGGATATAAAATCTATGATACTTGTGGATCTATTGCCAGAAGTGTGAGGGTTGCACTGGCCTTGGCTAATAGTAACGAAATTACAATTGCACAGTCTGAAGCTCCATGTACCAGACCTGCACAAGTGCAGGCAATAATAGGTGAAACATCTTCCTCTCCTTGCATGGCTATAGCCACTGTCATTGGACCCTTTCATATCCCACTGGTGAGTAAGATTTGTAAACGTAGAACATATCTGTCAAAAAATATTGCTATATCCAAACATTTACTCTAGTTGTCAATTTTACTTTATGTACTTTTTGTTTTACCGTACATATTTATCTTATGTGGTTTTTCCTTTTTTATCTTTTAGATCAGTCACTTCGCCACCTGTGCTTGTCTCAGTGACAAAAGCAGGTACCCATCCTTCCTCAGAACCATACCCAGTGACTACTATCAGAGCAGAGCCCTGGCTCAGCTGGTCAAACACTTTGGTTGGACTTGGGTCGGAGCAATAAGAAGCAATAACGATTATGGCAATAACGGCATGGCTACATTCACAGAAGCTGCACAGCAGCTGGGCATCTGTCTGGAGTATTCTGTGTCTTTCTTTAGAACAGATCCACCCATCAAAATACAAAAGATAATTGACATTGTGAAAGCTTCCACCTCTAAAGTGATTGTTGCTTTCCTCTCTCATATGGATATGGATGTGCTAATACATGCGTTGTCTGATCACAACTTGACTGGGTACCAGTGGGTCGGCAGTGAGAGCTGGATATTTGATTCCCAGATTGCAGAAAGGGATCAGCATCATATCCTGGATGGTGCCATTGGCCTGTCCATTCCCAATGCACATGTCAGTGGCATGAGAGATTTTATATTAGATGTGAAACCCTTAATTTCATCAGGTACCGAAATGTTTACAGAGTTCTGGGAGACATTATTTAGCTGTAAATTCAATCAGTCAAATTCATCAGCAGAGAATCAGAGAGAATGTACTGGACATGAAGATCTGAGTGAATTGCAACATGGTTTCACTGATATGTCACTTATGCCCATATTCAACAATGTCTATAAAGGAGTGTATGCTGTGGCCCATGCACTTCATAATATTCTTGGCTGTAATGAAACATGTAACTACAAGATGCAGCTGGATCCATTCATCGTGAGTTTGTCAGCAAATACTAGAATTGTATTTTTTTATACAAGGTTTCACAAAAATGTTACTTTTAAAAGTAAAACAAGTGTGTGTGTTATGTCTCACACTAATGATCTAACAAGCCTACACATTGCCCTAATTAACTTAATGACTGCATATATTCTCAGATTTTAAAGCACCTGCAAAAGATTGATTTCAAAACAAAGGAAGGAGATGAAGTTTTCTTTAATGAAAATGGAGATCCAGCAGCCAAATATGAAATTGTAAATTGGCAACTAGGAGAAAATGGCATTGTGGACTTTGTCACAGTTGGTCTTTATGATGCATCTTTACCTGCTGACAAACAGCTGAGTCTGCAAAACAAGTCTTTAATATGGACACAGAACTCAAAACAGGTAAGCCGACATTTCACTTCTGTAATTATTAATAACCAATTTTGCTAACAAATTAAGAAAATACTGGAGGAAAACAACAGTTTTTCAAATTGATTGTTGTGCAGGTTCCTGTGTCAGTTTGCAGTCAGAAATGTTCCCCGGGAACTCGCAAGGTTCTGCAGAAAGGAAAACCTGTCTGCTGCTATGACTGTATCAGATGTGCAGAGGGAGAAATGAGCAACACTACAGGTCTAGTTATATACAAAGTTCTGCACCACAATCTAAAAAATATTAAATATTTAAAATTGTAATATTATGTTTCGAACTAATCTTTGAAAGTTGTCATCATTGTCATTTGTTGTCTTGAACAGATTCAGTTATATGTGTGCGATGTCCTCCTGAATTCTGGTCCAATTCGAGAAGAGATGCCTGTGTAAAGAAGGAGTCAGAGTTTCTCTCATATGAAGAAATTATGGGAGTTCTGCTCACTGCAGCATCTTTATTTGGAACATGCATGACTGCTGTTGTAGCATTGATTTTCTTCAGACACAGAAAACTCCTATTGTCAGGGCCAACAACTCTGAGCTGAGCTTCCTGCTGCTCTTCTCCTTGACTCTGTGTTTCCTGTGCTCTCTGACCTTTATCGGCCGACCCTCTGAGTGGTCCTGCATGCTGCGACACACAGCATTCGGCATCACATTCGTCCTCTGTATCTCTTGTGTTCTGGGGAAAACCATGGTGGTGTTAATGGCCTTCAGGGCTTCACTTCCAGGCAGTAATGTGATGAAGTGGTTTGGACCAACACAGCAGAGACTCAGTGTTCTGGTTTTCACTCTCGTACAGGTTGTAATATGTATCCTCTGGTTAACCATTTCTCCTCCTTTTCCATTTAAGAATTTTCAAGTAATCAAAGACAAAATCATTTTAGAATGTGCTCTGGGATCAACTTTAGGCTTCTGGGCTGTACTTGGGTATATCGGTGTTCTGGCCACGTTCTGTTTTTTTCTTGCTTTTCTGGCTCGGAAACTGCCTGATAACTTTAATGAGGCCAAATTTATCACCTTCAGCATGTTGATATTCTGTGCAGTGTGGATCACTTTTATTCCAGCATACGTCAGCTCTCCTGGGAAGTTCAGTGTTGCTGTGGAGATATTTGCTATTCTTGCCTCCAGTTTTGGACTTTTAATTTGTACCTTTATTCCAAAATGTTACATTATCTTACTGAGACCAGAAAAAAATACCAAAAAGAGTATAATGGGAAAGGGTCATAAAAGATCTTTTGTACACTAATCTTTAAAAGATACATTTAAAATACAGCGATCAAGGCACTTGTCATGCTGCTAAATATTTACATAGGTTGTTAACCAAACTCTGAAGTAGACACCTTTGCTGAGTTTGTTGATCAGTGGTGGCATGAAGGCACAGACAACATGCAAAAAGTGTGAGAACATGCAGCGAAAGCAGCGCAAGTGCATTTAGGTTCTGAATCTAGGTTCTTTTAGCTGAGGGATGACAATGCTAATCAAATAAATGTGTCCTATTATTGCAATGTAGAGTAAATATATGTAAAGGGTGTCCATCTGCAAAAATTGTTTAGAGAATTGTTTGTTTTTTGCATGATATAGATGAGATACCAATACATTTTGGCTGCCAGGTAGCTCAATGGGTAGAGCAACAGGCTGCAATGCAGAAGCCTGCAGGCTCCCAAGGCTAGCACTAGCTCCCTTTGCATCCCCCGTGGTGACCCACTTCCATCTGAGGATCAGGTCCAGAGATTGAATTTCACTGTAGTGTGCATGTGAAAATGTATTTGTGCATTAAGATGACCAATTGAAAGATTTATTTAAGTATCTATATATTTTGTTTTTTCTTACTTTTTCTTACTTAATTTGACCAGTGATCTTTGGTATAATTGAGTTCAGCAAAAATCTCGAGATGTGGTCACAGCAAGTGCAATAATCACAAGACAAGAATGGGAATCTTGAATGATACCACTACAGTAGTCTCATACCTTATTGGACAATTGCTTCACAATTTACAGTCTCATTCATGCATTCATGCACACAATGACATATTTTGTGGGTGATCAAGCCACCAATCTTAAGATACATGATTGACCTGTTCACTCTTCTAAGCCTTAACCACTCAAGCAACTTTACTAATGGTAAAAACATCAGATATAGATACTGAGACACAGTGATAGTTATGTTTGTTTTCTTAATTTGTGGTATGGTGGACTTTAAAATGGGAATTCATAAATAAATTTAACTTGCCTTAACAGATGTGTTTTGGATTTGCACTGAATATCAAAAATGAAAAAAGTTGTTTGTTTCGAAAGTTGCAATAGAAAGGTGTCGGCTTTAATCAGAGCACCAATTAACAACAAAGTCATCTCAAGGCACTTTACATAATAATGTCAAGACTATACAGACATTTAGAGAAAACTCAACAAATCTCCTTTCAGAACTAGGCTCAGGGTGGGCGACCATCTGTCTTGACCGGTTGGGGTGACTGGAAAGTGGAGATAGAAAAGAAAAGAATAACAAAAGATTAGACAGGTTGATGGGTCCAGTACCTGCACATCGGAAAACACACAGCTCAAAACTGGGGAAACTGAAGACAGGTAAAGAGAGAGGGAGACAGAGCGGGAGAAGCACAAGTACGGGAGAAAGAAGACACAGAGTTAATGTCAGACAGGGGTGACATATAAATGTGGGCTGAGAGGAGGAAAGTGTCTCAGTGCATCAGGGGCTGGTCCCCCAGCAGTCTAAGCCTAAAGCAGCAGGACTATAACTAACTATAAGCTTTATCAAAGAGGAAGGTTTTGAGCCTAGTCTTTAAAGTAGAGAGGGTGTCTGCTTCCCGAATCTGGACTGGGAGCTGGTTCCACAGGAGAGGAACTTGATAGCCTGCATTCTGACATCGAAGTGGTCTATTAGGATGATATGTACTAGGAGATTTAGGTAGGATGGAGCTTGACCATTTCGAGTTTTATAGGTAAGAAGAAGGGTTTTAAATTCTATTCTCCATTTAATGGGAAGCCAATGGAAAGAAGCTAAAGCTAAAAAAGGTGAAATATCATCTGTCTTACCAATTTGGATCAATTGAAGGATTTCTAGAGAGTTACTGGGAATTACAGTAGCCCAATCTAGATGTAAAAAATGCATGGACTAGTTTTTCAGCATCGCTTTAAGACAGGGTGCTCCTAATTTTGGCAATGTTACATAGGTGGAAGAAGGCTGTTCTAGGGATTTGTTTCATGTGTGAGTTAAATATTTACATATGCCGAAATGATTTTTTTAATGCTTTGTTTGAACAGTTAATAGTATCTTTTAATCTTGTTTTTGGTTCTTATTACTGTTGTAACAAGAACTTCCCCAATGTGGGATCAATCAAGTCGTATCTTATATTAAATCCTGGTCAAAAATGGCAAGAGATTCCTTGCAGTAGTACTGAGGGCCAGACTTATGTCATAAAGTTTGATTAGACAGTAGATAGGGATCCCACTTCTGCAGTTTTTTGAAGGCAGTTTGTGCAAAATACATGTTTTTGTGCAGCTGCAAGAGACCATCACCATAGTTGCCACTGCCCAGACGAAGAACCTCGCAGCTCTAAAAACCTCAAGCTTTATTGAGCTTCATATCCACCCCACTGTTTCCTTCAACTCAGGACCCTGATGTCAGACTGCCATGGTCTGGCTCTGTAACCTGCGCGGGAGACACAATGCTGGGTCACAGTATTGGCCGTTTCTCCAGACTCCTCAGTCTGCACGCATGGCTTCAACCACACATCTCTGCACACTGACTCTCCTACATGGTCAATTTCAAACTCTTCTGGAATTGTCCCCAATACTTCAAACAAGATGTACTACACCTGAACTTTTGGGATTATGCATGTTGACTTAGAACATTGTCCACAGCGTCTCAGTCTCAGTCTCCAGTGACTGACTGACTATTGGAAACACCTGTAGCTCCGATGTGCTCACCTCTCCTGCATCCTCCACTCCAACCACCAACAACATACACAGGTTTGAACAGTCTGAGATGTTTAAAGAATCTGATGTGTCCAACAGAAAACATGCTGCTCCTATGGAATTAAACCTTTCACCCAAGGAATTTTATGATCGTAACTATACTACACTTTGCCCAGTAGAGACCATGTCTAGTCCCCGACCACCTAAATGTTCAAATAGAAAATGAACGCAAGGAGTTAATCATAATAACCTCAAAGTTAAGACTACTTCTCTTACAGAAGTACAGCCCAAAACAATTAAATGGGAATTATTTAATATCCACTCTTTCGCCTAAATCTGTTAGTAAATGACTTAAGCGTCATCAATTAGATTTTTCTGACTGAAACTTGGCTGCAGCAGGACGAATTTGTAATTTTAAATGAGTCTACTTCCCCAAGTCCTTAATTATCATGTTTTTAGAAGCTCAGGCCGAGGTGGAGGAGTAGGAGCAATCACTCAAGCTTACCAATAACCCTAGACCTAAACATACACCCAATCTGGAAAACTGAAAATCCACTTCTATATCATATAGTGTCCAATCCTCCAGTCCTTTATTCAGAGTGATAGATTTTTCTGATTTGCTCACCAAAATGGCGCTTAGTGCAGATAAAGTCATCATAGTGGGCGACTTTAACATTCATGTAGATGCTTACAGTGCTTAACTCCCTCAACACGGTATTTACTTTATTAGATTAAATTGTTTTTTTCCCCCAAAATGTAAATTAACAAAAGCTGAAGTCACCAGGAGACCAGAGATGAGGACAAACTAAGAATTAGAAACTCAATACAAGGTACAAGGTGTAAATACACAACAAAAGGCGCTTGCTACTAAGGTAGGAGGTGAACAAATAAAGAAACAAACTTGGAAAAAACAATTTGCTCACTAAAAGTTAGGAAGATAAGAATATGTCAAAAATAAGTTGCTCTTTACAAAAACTAAGAGGTAACACCGTTAAAACAAGATAACAAAAACTCACCAAGTAGGAAAAGGATCGGTTTACCAAAGTACACTCTAGGAGGAAAGGGAGACAACTATTTCCACTGAAGGGACACGCACAAACAAGAACTCACTAACAAGATATTTCCTAAACTAACAAAAAAGATACTACAAACCAACAAAAACCAAGGCTTACAAACAAGACATTAACTAACAAAGGCTGGTGGTCAGGGAATGGACTGGAACAGGAGACAGAGTAGGCATGTAGGGAGACACACTACCAACAATGACAACACACAGGAGTCCTTTTAAAGTGTGTGGATGGCTGATGCAATTCAGGTGTGATAGTTGGTGCCAACATAGGAGTGGAAAACAAAGAGGGCAGGGGAGACTGAAGGAGAACCTCGGCAGGCAAAGAGGGGAACTGCAGGGACACACAGAGAATGGGGTGAAAAAACATACAAGAAAGCCAAAACCATACAAGTAATTAAACACCTAACTTCTGACACATCATGTACCAATATAACTGAGATTAGCCTCATTAACTGTACTCCTGTCCATTTGATTACCTGACTGATAATTATGCAGTATCACTATGTTCAATACTCGATACTGTTGCCCTGCTGGAAAAGAAGGCAGTAAATCACAACAAGTGATCTCCATGGTATAACTCGCAAAGACGCAATTTAAAACAGAAGTCATTAAAACTTGAAAGAAAGTGGCATTCCACTCATTCACAAGAATCGCGCTTAGCCTGGAAAAACAGTTTATACTTATACAAATTAGCCCTTCATAAAGCTAGAACAGCATCACTAATAGAGGAAAATAAGAACAATCCCGTTTCTTTTTGCAGCAGTGTAGCCAGGCTAAGAGCCATAGTTTAGTTGAGCCTAGTATTCCCTCAACGCTATGCAGCTATGACTTCATGACCTTCTTCAAAAATAAAATTGTAGTCATTAGAGAGAAAATTGTCCAGACCCACTGTTCTGCGATACGCAACTAGCTAAGAACAACTCGGCAGCTGGATAACCTCAAGCATGGACGAACCATTTCAAGACGGAGTATCAGTAAGAAGTCGGAGAAGTGCCAGCTCAAGCCGACCATCCGTGAGCGCTGCAGCAGCAAAGGCCAGAGCGGTAGTGGAGGATGCCCGTGCACGCGCAGCATTTGCAGAAAAAGAGAAAGGTATTAAAGTTGAAAAAGCTAAGCTTGAAGCTAATCTAGAAGTGCTAAAATATGAAAGAGAAGCTGCAGCCGCTAACGCCCAAGCAGAAGCATTAGAACAGCAGCAGAACTAGAGGATGAAGAAGTGCGCAGCAATAAAAGTTATCCCATGTCGTTTCATAATGCACACGACCGTGTTAGCGATTACATTAAAAATCAAAATGCTTGTTATCATAAACGCCCTGAATCAGCACACTGGCCAGAGCCACCGGAGCAGCATATTGAGCCTCGCCGCAATCTTCCATCGCCGCTTGTTTACAGGGGAAAGGAATATGTTGTCAAAAACTCCTGGCACGTTCCACCAAGAAATGAATACCGACCAGCTTCCCCACATTCTCACCAGACGGGAATCAACTACAATCCATCCGTTCAACCTGCCACTCGAAGTCACTTCCAAATCAGCGAAGAGTCCGAGCCCAACGATCCTAAGCTGAGGGGAGGTTCGCCAAACTACGTGGATACGGTTCACGCAAGTGTCCCAGAGACTCACCTCCCTTCACATACACTGGTGTAGACGTCTTCGGCCCCTGGTCTGTCACCGCCAGACGCACAAGAGGTGGTGAGATAAAGAACAAGCGCTGGGCGGTTCTCTTCACGTGCTTGAGTACATATGCAGTCCACATAGAGGTTGTGGAATCCATGGACACGTCTTCCTTCATAAACTCCCTGAGAAGATTCTTTGCAATTCGTGGCCCCGCCAAACAACTACACTCGGACTGTGGAACTAATTTTGTCGGAGCTTGCAAGGAGCTGCAGTTTTGCAAAGTGCAAAAAGAGTTGGACGTTCAAAGATACACAGTCAGGGCTGTTCATGGCACTTCAACTCGCCTCACTCTTCTCATAAGGGTGGCGTGTGGGAACGTATGATTGGAGTTGCAAGGAGGATTTTGGACTCAATGTTAATGCGCACTCCCTCTTCTAGTTTGACTCACGAAGTCCTGTGCACTCTTATGGGAGAAGTGACGTCAATCATCAACTCCAGGCCTCTGGTCTCAGTTTCCTCTGACGCGGAAGTACCTCAGATACTCACCCCAGCCATGCTTCTCACCAGTAAGCAGAGTGTGCCACCTCCACCTGGGGAGTTCACTGAGAAGGACATGTACAAGCAACAGTGGCGTCGAGTGCAACGACTGGCTGACCAGTTCTGGTGTCGCTGGAAACGTGAATACCTGCATACATTGCAAGTTCGACACAAGTGGCAAGAGTCCAGTCGCAACATCGAACAAGGAGACCTCGTCCTGCTAAAAGACAGCCAAACCTGTCGTAACAACTGGCCGATGGGTCTTGTCACCAAAACCTTCCCTGCACGGGATGGAAAAGTCCGCAAGATCGAGATCAAGACAACTAAGGATGGGCACGTGAAGAAGGTTCTTCGGCCCATCACAGAGATCGTTCTTCTTCTGACAACAAAGGACTAAATGTCTGTGTGTAATGTTTGTAGTTTTGAATGGCATCCTCACAGATACCAGGCGGGGAGTGTTCTGCCTTTATTATGTTCAGAGTAATAATTAGAACGAGTTGTATTCTGCAAGTTTACGGTCTTTTACTTTGAAGGTGAGGTTAAGACAGGATGTTGTGACAGGATGTTAGCCATATTGTAGTTTCTTTCAGTAAGCGCTTGAACGAAAGTTCATCCGTTAACCTCTGCCCTTGTGTTTATGCTTTTGACATCATCGTCTTTTTTTACCCTGTTTGGAGACATTATTGGAGCAATAAATTGGAGCTATGGACGCTACATCCTGACTCTGCACATGTTTCCGAAAGGAGTTAGGCTTACTGCTGAATTGTGTTAGATACACACAAGGAGAGCACGATACCCACCCACAAATACAACTGAATAGAATCATCAGTGAGGCTTCTACCTCTTTTAGACAGGTTTTTATCCATAGATCTCCCTAACTTCGGCTATTAGTCATCAAAACCATGTCTGCTGATGCCAGGGGCATCCCTGGCCCCTTTACTGCTCAAGGACATTCTGTCCCTATTAGACACATTCGTATTAGATATCATTAATCTATCTTTAGAAACAGGCTATGTACCAAAGGCCTATAAGGTAGCTGTAATCAGACCTCTACTTAAAAAACTTTTCTTTTTAGCCAATTACAGACCAATTTCCAATCTCCCCTTTTTTTCAAAAATACTAAAAGTAATTATCTAAATGGTCTGCGCTTATATAGCACTTTTCTACCTTAGTACTCAAAGCACTCTATACTGCTTCTTATTTACACTCACAATCACACATCGATGGGGAAGCTGGCCGTTGCTCACCGGCAGCAACTAAGTGGGGGTTCAGTGTCTTGCTCAAGGACACTTTGACATGAGACCAGAGGAGCCAAAGATTGAACCAACAACTGTGAGATTAGCGCGGTCGTCCCCTATGTGATCACCTGTGCAGAAACAACCTGTTTCAGTCTTCAACCACACTGATTAAAGTCACCAAAAATCCTTTCTTGGTTTCCGATAATGGACTTGTCCCTATACTAGTATTGCTAGATCTCAGTGCTGCATTTGACATCATTGATTACAAAATGCTAGTTAGAGACTGGAACATGTAATTGGGATTAAAGCAACTGCACTAGGTTTGTTTAAATATTATGATGATGAATCTTGCACACAAGTTAGTTATGGAGTTCTACAAGGATCTGTGTTAGGAACAACATTTAGGACTACTTTTTACTTCATATATGTGTCCTTTGGGCAACTTATTAGACACACTCCTCAAATTCCACTGCTATGGTGATGATACCCAGCTATATCTTTCACAACATTAACAGCACCTGGTCATTTTGATATAAAATGTGATTTTTTAATAAGGTTATTATATGAAAAAGTGTATTGTTCCCACCTGCTAAAATTGGCTCCATCCTTACAAACACAGATCTATGACCCCTGACCGTGCATGTTTTCCCATACTTGCCATAATCAGTACTGTACCTTTACTTTTATCCCATTATAAATGTAGAGGATTATACAATTACTTTTTGTAAGTAATTAGTACAGTACAACAGTAACTGATTTGAAGGGGAGTCTTCCTTCACTTACTTGGGAAAAAAGAAATACAGCATGCATACAGACACACACACGCAAGTATATATATATATATATATATACATGAGAACAAGCTCTTGATTAGCATTCAGGTACCTGTGATGCCAGCCAGCTGTTTATTTCTCTCAGACAGTATGACGCCCACACAGAAGTGGCCAGAGCAGGGCTGGGCACTTTTACAACTGTTGTTGGTGGCATCTTTCTCTCAAGCTGAGGAGCCAGTGTGCATGCACAAAGGGGACTCTGAAAATGCCCCGTTATCTGAAGATGGTGATATTATGTTGGGGGGAATCCTCTCTTTTCACAGTAGCTGGAAAGACAGACAGGAAACCTACAAACACAAACCACTGCCACTGGAATGTGCCAGGTAAATTATACTATACAATTGATTTAATAGAAGTAGAATAGGTACAGAAAATCAAACAGTTTTTGATGTTTTTTTTCTGAAAAATAATTTTGTCAAATTATTTAATTTACATTGTTTCTAAATCAAAGTACAATTTAAAATTATGTGCTTTAAGTTTGAATTTCAGAGATTTCCAGTTTGCCCAGGCTATGATTTTTGCCATTGAGGAGATTAATAACAGCACAGAGCTACTACCTGGAATCTCTCTGGGATATAAAATGTATGATACTTGTGGGTCTGTTTCCAGAAGTGTGAGGGTTGCACTGGCCTTGGCTAATGATAATGAAGTTGTGTCTGCAGAATCTGAGACGCCATGTACCAGACCTGCACAAGTGCAGGCAATTATGGGAGACACTTCTTCCTCCCCTTGCATGGCTATAGCCACTGTCATTGGGCCATTTCATATCCCGATGGTGTGTAAAATTTAAAAAAACTTAGTCACAATTATTATCTGCAATTTGTCCAGCTGCCAAATGCTATTGTGAGAGTCTTAATAGTTTATTTTTCTAAACCTTTATTACTTTAGATCAGCCACTTTGCCACTTGCGCTTGTCTCAGTGACAAAACCAAGTACCCATCCTTCCTCAGAACCATACCCAGTGACTACTATCAGAGCAGAGCCCTGGCTCAGCTGGTCAAACACTTTGGTTGGACTTGGGTTGGAGCTATAAGAACCAATGATGATTATGGCAATAACGGCATGGCTACATTCACAGAAGCTGCACAGCAGCTGGGCATCTGTCTGGAGTATTCTGTGTCTTTCTTTAGAACAGATCCACCAAACAAAATACGAAAAACAATTGACATTGTGAAAGCTTCCACCTCTAAGGTGATTGTTGCTTTCCTCTCTCATATGGATATGGATGTGCTAATACATGTGTTGTCTTACTACAACTTGACTGGGTACCAGTGGGTCGGTAGTGAGGGCTGGATCATTGATTCCCAAACAGCAGAAAGAGATCAACATCACATCCTGGATGGTGCTATAGGTCTGGCCATCCAAAAAGCACATGTCAGTGGCATGAGAGAGTTTATATTGGATGTGAAGCCACTCAATAAATCTGGTAATAAATTGTTTACAGAGTTCTGGGAGTCATTATTTAGCTGTAAATTCAATCAGTCAAATTCATCAGCAGAGAATCAGAGAGAATGTACTGGACATGAAGATCTGAGTGAATTGCAACATGGTTTCACTGATATGTCACTTATGCCCATATTCAACAATGTCTATAAAGGAGTGTATGCTGTGGCCCATGCACTTCATAATATTCTTGGCTGTAATGAAACATGTAACTACAAGATGCAGCTGGATCCATTCACTGTGAGTAAATGCTTAAATTATATTCTGGGTTCAAGTTGCAAAAATGTAAGGATATATTCAATGTATTATGATATTGAGCCAACAGACCTATACAAAACATATATATATTGTTTTAGATTTTACAGCACACAAGAAATGTTCATTTCAAAACAAAGGAAGGAGATGAAGTTTACTTTAATGAGAATGGAGACCCACCAGCAAATTATGAAATTGTAAACTGGCAGCCAACAGAAAGAGGCATTGTGGACTTTGTCACAGTTGGACGTTATGATGCATCTTTACCTGCAGACAAACAGCTGAGTCTGCAAGACAAGCCTTTAATTTGGGGACAAAATTTAAAAAAGGTAAATAGTATTCTTTGACCACTGTAAAGTTTTCTGGATCTGTTTAATTTGATTTATCATAGTCAGTAATAGTTGCTGAAAAAAAGCAAACATATTTTGCACATACATTCTTCTAATAATAATGGGTTTTTTGACACAGGTTCCCGTGTCAGTTTGCAGTGAGAAATGTTCCCCAGGAACTCGAAAGGTTCTGCAGAAAGGAAAACCTGTCTGCTGCTATGACTGTATCAGATGTGCAGAGGGAGAAATAAGCAACACTACAGGTTCAGAAATATTTAATATTTAGGTTTAGCACAAAACAAATCTCTCAAAGATGTCATGTTAACATGACCAATGTAAGGAACATGTGCATACGGTATATGCATGTCAGTGCTGACTACCCACTGCTAAAATTTATGCATCTCTTTGTTTTTTTTTTTTTTTAGTTTTTTTGTTTTCATTAGTTTATAGGAAGATTGTTGCGTTCAGCATTTTACTAAGGATATTAATTTTCTTGGATCTCGTTTATTTGAAGACAACTAAGGAACTGTGGTATACATTAGGTCAGCTGCAGGGTTTAACTAGTATACGTTGTGAGTCATAAGGTCAAACACTATGCTGTGTAAAGATATATAAAGGAGGAAGTGTGGAATAAACTATAATGTTTTGAGATATAACTACTAGACTGTATGATTTAAATGCGCAAGAGTATAAAGTAAAAATATTTCCTATGTACTTCCAATAATAATAGTAAGACTGCAAAAAAGGTTCTGCACAGGTTTATTGTCCATAAAAGAAAAGACAAATGTACTGTGGAGGAGTGACACCTAACATTTATTATTTTTCAGATTCTATCACGTGTGTGCGTTGCCATCCTGAATTCTGGTCCAATGAGAGAAGAGATGCCTGTGTAAAGAAGGAGTCAGAGTTTCTCTCATATGAAGAAATTATGGGAGCTCTGCTCACTGCAGCATCTTTATTTGGAACATGCATGACTGCTGTTGTAGCATTGATTTTCTTCAGACACAGGAAAACTCCTATTGTCAGGGCCAACAACTCTGAGCTGAGCTTCCTGCTGCTCTTCTCCTTGACTCTGTGTTTCCTGTGCTCTCTGACCTTTATCGGCCGACCCTCGGAGTGGTCCTGCATGCTGCGACACACAGCATTCGGCATCACTTTCGTCCTCTGTATCTCCTGTGTTCTGGGGAAAACCATGGTGGTGGTAATGGCCTTCAGGGCTTCACTTCCAGGCAGTAATGTGATGAAGTGGTTTGGACCAACACAGCAGAGACTCAGTGTTCTGGTTTTCACTCTCATACAGGTTTTAATATGTATCCTCTGGTTAACAATTTCTCCTCCTTTTCCATTTAAGAATTTTCAAGTAATTAAAAACAAAATCATTTTAGAATGTGCTCTGGGATCAACTTTAGGCTTCTGGGCTGTACTTGGGTACATCGGTGTTCTGGCCACGTTCTGTTTTATTCTCGCTTTTCTGGCTCGGAAATTGCCTGATAACTTTAATGAGGCCAAATTTATCACCTTCAGCATGTTGATATTCTGTGCAGTGTGGATCACTTTTATTCCAGCATATGTCAGCTCTCCTGGGAAGTTCAGTGTTGCTGTGGAGATATTTGCTATTCTGGCTTCCAGTTTTGGCCTGTTAATTTGTATCTTTATTCCTAAATGTTACATTATTTTACGAAGACCAGAGAAAAACACAAAAAAGCATGTGATGGCCAAGGGGCTAACAAAATAAATATTAAAACACATAAAGATTAGTCAAATTTACTAGTGGTAGTATGTGGTAGTATCTACTACAAGCTACCATTGTGAAATTTCAACCTTGTCTCAATTACATATACATTTTTGAAGGAAGTATTTTGCAACTGTGTCATGTTGGATATTATCATGACGAAAGTGTTAGTTAATACTGCACTAACATATCAATAAACATTTACCAGACAACATTTTCTTGTGTTCCATCAATGAATGTATAATGTTGATCCAGTGGTAATCAGTTTGTACTCTGTATTATTATTTTTCTGCACTCAAAGTTATATAGCAATGGTCCAATATCAGTGTGGAGTGTCTGAACATTCCAGAATGTATCGCAGAGCTAATGTTTTAAAAGCTCATATGTATAGATATCACAAAGGGCTTAGATGATCTATGTCACCATCCAAGCAATTGGGTACACCCTTAAAATGTACGTGTCAGTCTTGTTAGGTTAAATGTGACACTTTAGGCAACCTCATAAAGCATTTGAAGTCACGTGTACAGGAAGGATTGGAAAACAAATGCCCAGTCGAACAAAGCACCCTGTCTGGGTGCAAACCTGCTTTTCTGCCTGCCTGTATCCAGCTGCAGAGTAGTTAAGTCTCACTCCATCAAAAACACCAGCCCCTTGAAGACTACTTCAACTGTTCCATCAAGTTCACCATGCTCTCAGGACTTTTCGGCATCTTCATGTTCACAGATTGGCCGACCTTGGTTTCCTGAATTCCAGGTCAATTGGAATAAGATGCAAGCGGGAATTCGAAGGACAGCAGCAAATCAAACAAGGTTATCTCCAGGGACTATCCAAAAAGTTTTGGTGATGTTGGGAAAATGGCAACATAATTGGAGATGATTGTTATTCCCTTCTGCAACAAATAAAAACTAGGGTAGAGTATGAGAATAAAAACAACACGCCAGCAGATGAAGAGAGAGAAGGCGACATACTGAGATACCGGAGGGAGGCACAGCCAACGCAAGAGGCAAATGAAATCAAAACACAAATTCTTAGCATTTACTTACCGGAAGGGATGAGTGGGTCTGAGAGAGCTGAACCTCTAATGGAGAAGACCTATGTTATCCAGCATCAGTATCTCAACAGTGTTCCTGCCCGAGCCATTGCAGTGGTTAAAACCACTGGTGGTGGTTCTCGCTGCATGGCACATTTTCCCATTTCAATAATAGGACAAATGTTTCCATCCTCAGTAAGTTGCAAGAAGCACTGGACACTGGGTGAAAGATGTCCTTACTACTTTGGAACCAGAGGCTTCTGACACGGCTACATGGACTCTCTTGCTAAAATAATATTTGTTTATTGTGCACTGCAAATTGTTTCAAATTGTTACCTTGAGTTTCTACTGCCAAGGTGGACATTATGTAGCTTTTATATTTATACTGGGCCTGAATAAAATGCAGGAGATATAGAGTGTTAAAACTGATTCTTATTTTGCAGCTGTGTTCCACAGCCACCGATGTTGAACAGACAGAGATGTTACCAACCACCCCATGCTTGATTGTCCAAGGTAATATTGATGTTTCCATATTTGTGACTAACTGCACTTACATTAACATTTAGTCATGTAATGCACACTTTTATCCAAGAATCAGAATTTTAAGTGCACGTCTGAAAGGTGCTTGGGTGTCTGGAGGTGGAGGTTTGGGGTGGATACAGGTGAAATGGTGGTGATCTCTGAGCCAATACAGGTGGGGTGTGTTGGGTTGTGTGCAGCTAAATACATTGAGACTGTCTGCCATTTTGTAGTTCTCTTCAGCAGGTGGGAATGGCATCCTGCCTAACAACTAAGTCCGCTTAGTGTTCAATACCAACAACAGACAGCACTTACTTGTTAAGTCTATCACCTGTCCTAATTTGCCCCATCTATTGTATAAAACACTACTTCAAAGTGACATATGTCTGTTTTTTTACCCCAAATTGTTAAAGGGTTTCTATTCTTTGGGGTAGAGTATCTGTCTCTTTTTTGTTTTAGGTGACATACTGGAGCCAATAGCTTGGATGCTGTCTATTGAGGGACAGGTGGTCATGGGACCTCACCATGATTTAACATGTGGTTTAGCTGCTCTTTTCACAAGCTGCTACAATATTAGCATGTGGTACGCTGTATATGCTTTTTGCAGCATGGACTTTATCCAAAGGTAAATTTATTTTTTTAATTTTAATAAAGAAAATGTATATTTATTTTTAAATTTCACACCATTTTGTCCAGTTTCATTTTCTCATCAAAAACTAAAACTCTTATCTTGGTGTTTTTTACAGGTGCTTCTTGGGCATTAATCTACAAATGGGATCTAAGTGAAAGAGGCAGCATGGACACATCAATCCCAAAGTCTGTACCTTCATTATTAAACTCACTGACTTTGAGTGGGTGTCATAGGATTCATATGACATTCATATGAAATTCTGCTGTTCGTGCTGTGCATTCAGCATTATGACGTCAATATTTAGGTTAGAATTTTTCAGATTTTATATACAAAAGTTTTGAAATTTAATAATTCCAATATGTTTATTATTTGGGACATACTGGGTGGTGCATTCATATTTGGGCGCATTATATTAAGGGGTTCCCATAAGGTTTTGTTCATTTCTCATAGGGTGGTCAAAACATTAGACCCACCAGTTCCCCCCAAACTGTGCTAACACAGCCAGTATCACATGCACGGCAATCCAGTTGATTACACATTCAACATGGAAGCCTAAAAAGTTTCATGTCACTTGTCACAGATCCTTTCAGATACATGTCTATTTATACTACAATAACCTAAACCACATTCTCTGCACTAAGGTGATATCTATTTAAATAGGTGTGCGAGTTTTAAAACAAATTGGCTACACCAGATGCCATTTAAGTAAGTCCCTTATCAATTACTTTACAGTTTAATCCTTTTTGTATGCATTTCTTTCAAATTGGTGAAAAAAGACCTATGGTCTAAGGGCAAATTTGTTTGTTTCTAATGTTTCAGATATGTTATGTCATGGTGTGAAAACTGAAATGCATTTATAGTTATTTGGAGGCACAGTGAAAAGGCATATTCAGAGAGGGGTTGGAGGAAGACCTTGTACTTGGGAATTCATGTTAAAGGTCTTTTCTTTCATGAAGTGCTTACACAACCCAATTTCAGGTTCCCATAAGAGCCATACATTTACATGACTGCAGCCACTTCTGTATTGTTGGCAAAATAAATTTGCCAACAAATACTTTTTAGAAGTATCTGCTGTAAAATGTGACCTCACAGCAATGCCATTAAACATTTAGTGTAAAATCACAATTTAATAATGTGCAACAGCATAATATAACACCACAGAAATCTTATGAAGCCTTTACTGTGAAATCACAATTAAATACACTAGATTTACAACTACATACTGTCATATCACAGTAACAGTGGGTACATTTATTGTACAATCACATTGTAATAAATTATTTTTAAAGTACCATTGCTTGAAAACCTCAAACTTCCTGCTTGTACTTTACATGTCATTCAATCAACAGAAATGAGGAATTCATACTGAGGAACTACATACTTCTGCACTGAGCCTCCAGTGCAAAGACATGTTGTAAAAAGATTATTCAAACTGATGGCTGTAGAGAGGCCGATATATTGGCAGAGTGGTTATTAAAATGTTATATGGGCAGTTAGATAAATCTTGGAACTAGCTGCTTGGGCCAAATGTTAATCACTACAATAATAACCTACTTTAGCAAACTACTTGCCAATTGCGGTATATGATAGAGCTAACATTTGTTTTTTATGTGTATATTAACAAATGTCTGTTTAGCTGAGCAGTCATTTACTTTGTTGTTTTAATGTTACCTCACGTGTTTTTTTCTTTTAAAAACTCATTTAGCATTAGCAAGTAACTACCACGATAGCATTAGCTGAGTTCACGAAAGAGAAAGTTGATCAACTTACAGGAAACACCAGAATGAAGAAGACCACGTATATTTGAGAAACATAATAGAAAATGCCTTTCGTAAATGTTAACTTGATTTTTGGTTTTAATTTTAAGTTTGGCTCATGTCGTGACATTGCAACCAGCCACCAGGGGCCACGCAGCTTCCACTAGCATTAGTTTTCGAGAGTTGTCACATCTGTACAGTCTGTGGGATAAACACATTAGAAATGGCCTTACTTAAACTTATAGAATCTAGTGTTAAATTACATAACTAATATTCACCTGGCCCGCCTAATTTCCGCAACTTTTATTTTAACTTTTGAAACTGATCTTTAACACATAGCAATCATCACAGTGTTTGATGTTCAATGTTTAAGCTCTAAACAAAATTTAAAATACATTGCAATTTTGTAAATATAAGTGGGGAAAGTCTCGTAACACACAGATAGGTTAAAGCCAAAAGAACTTCAGGCTCCTCCCTTTTCTCCCCTCACTGTGTCAGTTCAAATAGATAAAGCACTGTGGTCTCGTCTTTTTTTAAATGCTAATCTCGATTATATAAATACTAGTGCAAACCCTTGATTTACATTATGGCATTTGTGATGCCAACCAGTCCTTTAGTTGTGTCTGACAGTATGACATCCACTCAGAGGTGGCCGGAATGGGGATGGGCATTTTTACAGCTGTTGCTGGTGGTTGCTTTCTCTCAGAGTGAGGAACCTGTGTGCAGGAAGATAGGGGATCCCGACAACCCCCAGCTATCTAAAGATGGGGATATCTTATTAGGGGGAATCTTCTCTTTTCACAGCAGCTGGAAGGACAGACAGGAATCCTACATGCACAAACCACTGCCACTGGAATGTATCAGGTAAACGAGACTGTAGAAATGTGTTTAGATTTAAACTGCAAAGTTTAAACTAGATACAAATATTAAACATTTTAAGCATAACTGTTTGAAACAGTTTGCATTCAGTTTGAATTTCAGAGAGTTCCAGTTTGCCCAGGCTATGATTTTTGCTATAGACGAGATTAATAACAGCAAAGTCCTACTACCTGGAATTTCTCTGGGATATAAAATGTATGATAGTTGTGGATCTATTGCCAGAAGTGTGAGGGTTGCACTGGCCTTGGCTAATGGTAATGAAAGTTGTGTCTGTACAATCTGAGACTCCATGTACCAAACCTGCACAAGTGCAGGCAATAATGGGAGAAACCTCGTCCTCTCCTTGCATGGCTATTGCTACTGTCATTGGACCCTTTTATATCCCACTGGTGGGTAAGATTAGTCCATTTAAAATTATATTTGAGCACATAAATCATTCCAGTCATGTCAATGTCAATTTTTTAATTTTACATCTTTACCTTGGGAGGTCTTTTTATCTTTTAGATCAGCCACTTTGCCACCTGTGCTTGTCTCAGTGACAAAACCAAGTACTCATCCTTCCTCAGAACCATACCCAGTGACTACTATCAGAGCAGAGCCCTGGCTCAGCTGGTCAAACACTTTGGTTGGACTTGGGTTGGAGCTATAAGAACTAATGATGACTATGGCAATAACGGCATGGCTACATTCACAGAAACTGCACAGCAGCTGGGCATCTGTCTGGAGTATTCTGTGTCTTTCTTTAGAACAGATCCACCAAACAAAATACAAAAAATAATTGACATTATTAAGGCTTCCACCTCTAAAGTGATTGTTGCTTTCCTCTCTCATATGGATATGGATGTGCTAATACATGCATTGTCTTACTACAACTTGACTGGGTACCAGTGGGTCGGCAGTGAGAGCTGGATTTTTGATTCCCAGATTGCAGAAAGGGATCAGCATCACATTCTGGATGGTGCCATCGGCCTGTCCATCCCCAAAGCACATGTCAGTGGCATGAGAGAGTTTATATTGAATGTGAAGCCACTAAATTCATCAGGTACCGAAATGTTTACAGAGTTCTGGGAGACATTATTTAGCTGTAAATTCAATCGGTCAAATTCATCAGGAGAGAATCAGAGAGAATGTACTGGACATGAAGATCTGAGTGAATTGCAACATGGTTTCACTGATATGTCACTTATGCCCATATTCAACAATGTCTATAAAGGAGTGTATGCTGTGGCCCATGCACTTCATAATTTCTTGGCTGTAATGAAACATGTAACTACAAGATGCAGCTGAATCCATTCATGGTGAGTAAATTCTTAAACTTTAAAGATTTTTAAGTATCCAGAAAAACTGCCAAATTAAAAAAAAGCTTTATCTAAGCTCTATCATGCTGTCAAACAGGCATGTCTAAGCAATGTTTTTCATAAGTGTCTGAATGAATACGACTTTTAGATTTTACAGCATATAAAAAAGATTAATTTTGACACCAAGGAAAGAGAAAACGTTTACTTTAATGAGTTCGGAGACCCAGCAGCCAAGTATGAAATTATAAACTGGCAGCCAACAGAAAAAGGCATTGTGGACTTTGTCCCAGTTGGATTTTATGATGCATCTTTACCTGCAAACAAACAGTTGAGTCTGCAAAATATGTCTCTAATTTGGGGACAGAAGTCAAAACAGGTAAACTATCACTTGATCAGTTTAATCCCAATTGTTGTATTGTTAATGTATTTCAGGTTATCGTGGCTACTATCAGGGGCTATAGACCAAACACACTGCCCATTAATTTTTCTGATAGTGGAACGTTATTATTATTGTTTTTTTTTAAATGCAGGTTCCTGTGTCGGTTTGCAGTGAGAAATGTTCCCCAGGAACTCGCAAGGTTCTGCAGAAAGGAAAACCTGTCTGCTGCTATGACTGTATCAGATGTGCAGAGGGAGAAATAAGCAACACTACAGGTCTAGTTATAAATAATAAAAAGTTTTTATCTCAATGTACTACAAATTAGATTTCTCAGTTTTCACATTGACATTATACTTTGAAAAGCTGTCATAGCTTTTATATTATATGAGTTCTGTGCCAATAATATAGCAATACCTAGCATTTCCAGCAAACTACAATTTACTATCGACAACTATATCATAAAACTTCATTACATTAAATGTCAAATATCTTAAACAAATGCAAATGCGCAAAGTTTAAATCAGCTATTGTACAGACAATTATGTACACTCTTGGATAGTCCAATCTGAAAAAAATTGAATGCTCACATCCCGATCTTTGGGCTGTCTACTGTGCTTGTTTTCCTACTGTCCCTACCCCAACTTGCTTTGTCCTTCTCCGTCCCACACTCATCTAAAATGATATCTCCCAGCTTTTGATTGGCTGAACACACCTGATCAAAGTAATCTACAGTGGGTAGTGCAGGGGTCCCCAAAGCATCACTGATCTAGACTATGTAAAATACCCCCAAAAAATTGTTTGTAGGCAAAATATCAAAAAAGGTATTCAAAAACTGCACTTAAGTACAAAAACATAATCAGAAATAAATGTACAGTATATAAGTATTAAAAGTAAGGAGAGTTTATTTTTTTGTGGATCAGTGCTGCTTTATGTTAAATAAATACATAATTTATTTATAATTTGTGTTGTTCTACAGGTATTGACAATCATTTATCAACAATTTCAGAATTCAGCCAAAATTGTTTTGATGTTACATTCAAAATGAAATAGCCCCAAAGAAACTGATCATAATGATGACGCGGCTGACAACTTTAGAGTCAAATAGGCTTTTATTAGACTGATAAAAGGCTGCTCATTTGAACCTGACACACTAAACCTGTCAGCACCTGGTTTACTGAAGCGTTTCCTGTGTTGCTATTGATTCCTTTTGATTAAAAAAACTATAGTAGTTTATAATGAAATGTGTAAAAAAAACACAACTACAAATGGACAGAAATACAAAATACATGTAATTTGCTCTTACAAAGAACTTTGAGTAAAGTGTAACTAATCTTCTTAGTGCTTGTGTTTTACTTAAGTATTGAATTTGTGTCCATTTCCACTAGCTCATGTAGCTGCAGACTGCTTAGATTGGCAAAGCCGTGTTCTTTCCAGGTTTTTTTAAGAAAAGTCAAATGTACTGTTGATCAGTGACTCCTAGCATTTATTATTTTTCAGATTCCATCACGTGTGTGCGTTGCCATCCTGAATTCTGGTCCAATGAGAGAAGAGATGCCTGTGTAAAGAAGGAATCAGAGTTTCTCTCATATGAAGAAATTATGGGAGCTCTGCTCACTGCAGCATCTTTATTTGGAACATGCATGACTGCTGTTGTAGCATTGATTTTCTTCAGACACAGGAAAACTCCTATTGTCAGGGCCAACAACTCTGAGCTGAGCTTCCTGCTGCTCTTCTCCTTGACTCTGTGTTTCCTGTGCTCTCTGACCTTTATCGGCCGACCCTCAGAGTGGTCCTGCATGCTGCGACACACAGCATTCGGCATCACCTTCGTCCTCTGTATCTCCTGTGTTCTGGGGAAAACCATGGTGGTGCTAATGGCCTTCAGGGCTTCACTTCCAGGCAGTAATGTGATGAAGTGGTTTGGACCAACACAGCAGAGACTCAGTGTTCTGGTTTTCACTCTCATACAGGTTGTATTATGTATCCTCTGGTTAACAATTTCTCCTCCTTTTCCATTTAAGAATTTTCAAGTAATCAAAGACAAAATCATCTTAGAATGTGCTCTGGGATCAACTTTAGGCTTCTGGGCTGTACTTGGGTACATTGGTGTTCTGGCCACGTTCTGTTTTATTCTTGCTTTTCTGGCTCGGAAACTGCCTGATAACTTTAATGAGGCCAAATTTATCACCTTCAGCATGTTGATATTCTGTGCAGTGTGGATCACTTTTATTCCAGCATACATCAGCTCTCCTGGGAAGTTCAGTGTTGCTGTGGAGATATTTGCTATTCTGGCCTCCAGTTTTGGACTGTTAATTTGTATTTTTATTCCAAAATGTTACATTATCTTAATGAAACCAGAGAAGAACACAAAAAAGAATATGATGGGGAAAGTGGCAACAAAGACATTTTGAAAATGTAAAAAAATGGTAATAAAGTCAGACATGTAAAACCTGACAACTGTAAATGTGAAGTGGCCTCTAGAAGCCATACTAATTTGACAGGGATAAGTCATGTTAAGTCATGTGTTCACAGAATGTTAGGCAAAGTTTTGGTGAATTGATTGATTACAACATAATTTTTTTTATGGAATTTGAAAATAAAAAAGGACGTAAATTTAATCACGTTGCATTTTAGCCAAAAGTACAAAAGAAGCCATGACATATTGATGCCAGACTGCAGTTTGCATATCTGTATAGTTCATGCAGTCTGTTTACTTATGCAAAGGCATTTGTTTACTGAGCTGCTATGAATATGAAAATGCAGCACTTACCTAGTGCACTAATGTTTTTCAGAATTATAACAGAATGTCAAAACATGGCCTCAAACTCAGACAGAAAGTTAACATGGCATGCCATACATTTCCCTTTTGCTATTTTTCCTTTTCCAGCCAATAATTGTGATTACTTAATTAATCAGTGACCATTTGACAAACTTAACATCTTGTTTGTTGTTGTTACAATGGCAAAATTGTTCTAACCCTAACAAAGTGTAGTAATTTTAATCAAAACCAAATTTTCTTAAGGCAAACCAAGCTGCTTTTGTGCCTAAACCCATAAATGTAATCAATGTGTTAATTTTTGTTAACGTGATGACAAAAGTTCAGCATGCCTCATCCCCTGAATGCTCAGATCATATTATTGGTATTTTAACAGTGAAGGTCAAGTTTCGAATCCACGGGTCTAATTCAACAATAAGCACTCATATGGTTGCTTAAATTGGAGGACTTGTCCTAGAGTCATTAAAATATTTACATAAATAAACAAATAGACAGCTATGTTAGATTTAGCTACTGGATATTGTTCTATTTGTAACATGTTGTATGGAGGTGACAGCATTTAATGCAACATAGCACACAATCATATCAGTCAACATGTAATTAAATGAAAATTCATTCACAATGCTTGCACAAACACAATATTTGATTCCTTCTTGTTTTCACACCATTTAAGATAATAAAAGTTAATAATATTGTATTCAAAGAATAAAATCCACATTTTCACAGACAATAACTTGTTTGGATCATTTGCTTGGTTTCCTCTGGTTACCAGGGGCTGTTTAACCAAGACGACTCCCCCTTGTTGGTGGTGTATAAAGCCCCGTCGGGAGCTGTGGAGCCTGTTGACCTGTTTTGCGAGAAAAAATTGAAGTATGGCTTTGTTAATCCTGCTCCTCTTGGTTTTGCTAATGGGAAACGGACACTCTGTATGCCGACTGCAGAGCTTAGCACATCCACCTGAACTGGCCATGGATGGTGATCTTGTTGTTGGAGGCATATTTTCATTTCGCACAGGGCAAGATTATGTAACTAACACATTTCAAGGCAATTCCAGAAGTGCGAAAATGCAACAAGTATGAATTGTTTTCTTTACACATGTTTCTGTGTTGTGTGTCTAGATATATTGCACTGTTTTAACTGGCATATCAACGAAAACATAGACGTAATTTTGTTTTTCGCCATCCCAGCCCTAATTTAAGAGAGTTTAAATTTGCTCAAGCAATGATCTTTGCTATTGATGAGATCAACAAAAACCCTGAAATGCTGCCTAGTATTAAACTTGGCTACAAGATTTATGATAACTGTGGAACCATGGATATAATGAGAGCTGCGCTGGCATTGGTGAGTGGATTAAAGGGAAAAATCAGTGACAACAGCTGTGCAAACAGTGAGACAGTGCAAGCTATCGTGGGACATTCAGGATCAGCACCAAGTGTGGCAGTTGAGCAGGTTGTTGGAAGGTTTCATGTACCTGTGGTAAGTCAAAGAAAAGTGTATTTTAAAGTGTGTTTTATGTATATCTATACTGTGATGTTCTTGATCTAAAATTACATAAATTTAAACAAAAATATGCAAGTGTTTGCTTTGTCACTTTTAATCAAATGTTGTGATATTTCACTGCAGATCAGCCATTTTGCCACCTGTGCCTGTCTCAGCAACAGAAAAGAATATCCTACGTTCTTCAGAACTATTCCAAGTGATTACTACCAGAGCAGAGCCCTGGCAAAGCTTGTCAAGCACTTTGGATGGACCTGGATTGGGGCTGTTGCTACGAATAATGAATATGGCCTAAATGGCATAGCTGCATTTATCCAAGCTGCAAAAGAGTTTGGAGTGTGCATTGAGTATTCAGAGGCATTTTTGTCGTCGGATCCACCTGATCGTCTGCAGAGGGTTATAAAAATAATTAGCAGTTCGACTTCCAAAGTAATTATGGCTTTTATGTCTCACAGAGAAATTAATTTGCTGGCAGATGAGCTGTACAAACACAACATCACAGGTCTGCAGTGGGTCGGCAGTGATGCCTGGATCACAGATCCCTCTTTGGCTGATATTAAGGAACACAGCATCCTTGTAGGGTCCGTGGGCTTTGTTGTTACCAATGCTAAGATCCCCGGGCTGGAGCAGCACCTGAGGCGGATCCACCCTTCACAGTTTCCCAACAGTCAGTTTGTCAGAGATTTCTGGGAAGACATGTTTGGCTGCTCGCTAAATGCAACTTCAAAAACACAAAAAAAGCCATGCAATGGCTCTGAAAATCTGCAAAATGTGCAGTCATATTTTACAGATGTTTCTGAGCTGAGATTCATCAACAATGTGTATAAATCCGTTTATGCAGTGGCCCATGCACTTCACAATCTGGTGACATGTAAAGAAGAGAAGGGCTCTTTCTATAATACGAGCTGTGTTGATACCAGATACATTCATCCGTGGCAGGTGAATCAGCAACACAAAAGTGTGATATGGTGGGAACTGCAGGAATCTGTCATTAATCCCAGGATATTGTTTTTATTTGTACTAGGTTCTGCAGCATCTGAACACTGTAAATTTCACCACTAATGAAGGAGAAAGAGTGTATTTTGACAGTAATGGAGACTCACCGGCAAGATATGAACTTGTTAATTTACAAATGACAAACAAAGGAACAATGGAAGGTGTAACAGTGGGCATTTACGATGCTTCTCTTCCAGACAGTCATCAGTTTATCATGAATAACATCCCTGTTGTTTGGGGGAATAGGCAAACCAAGGTAAAACCCTTACAATGACTTTAATGTTTATGTCGGAATTTAACTTTACATATTGCATCAACTGAATAGAACGGTTGGTTATAATTGTGTTTGTATGTGGGGCAGGTGCCTGTTTCTCTCTGCAGTGACAGATGTCTCGCTGGAAGTATTAAGGTGCTCCAGAGAGGAAAGCCAATCTGCTGTTATGACTGCATATCTTGTCCAGCAGGCGAGATCAGTAATTTAACAGGTGAAAAAAACTAAAACAAATAATGACTGTATAGGTTTTGATGTTCTAAACAACCCTTTTATTTCTATGTTTTCCACTTTGCAGATTCAATAAACTGTGTCAAATGCCCATCCGAGCACTGGTCCAACAAACAAAGAGATGCCTGCATCCCCAAACAAATAGAATTCTTGTCATATGACGAAATCCTGGGAACCCTTTTGGCCTTATTTTCACTGCTGGGAGTTTTTCTAACTATGATCACAACAACAGTCTTCTACTGCCACAAAGAAACACCACTAGTCAGGGCCAACAACTCTGAGCTGAGCTTCCTGCTGCTCTTCTCCTTGACTCTGTGTTTCCTGTGCTCTCTGACCTTTATCGGCCGACCCTCTGAGTGGTCCTGCATGCTGCGACACACAGCATTCGGCATCACCTTCGTCCTCTGTATCTCCTGTGTTCTGGGGAAAACGATTGTTGTGCTGATTGCCTTTAAGGCCACACTGCCAGGCACTAATGTGATGAAGTGGTTCAGACAAACACAGCAGAGACTCAGTGTTCTGGCTTTAACTCTCATGCAGGTTGTAATATGTATAATTTGGCTGACAATAAGCCCCCCTTTTCCCCTCAAGAATTTCTTGCTTTATAAGGACAGGATCATCTTAGAGTGTGATCTTGGATCGGTGGTAGGGTTCTGGGCTGTGTTAGGGTACATAGGACTTTTAGCTTTCTTGTGTTTTATCCTTGCTTATTTGGCCAGAAACTTGCCCAATAACTTTAATGAGGCAAAATTTATCACCTTCAGCATGTTGATATTCTGTGCAGTGTGGATCACTTTTATTCCAGCATATGTCAGCTCTCCCGGGAAGTTCAGTGTCGCTGTGGAGATATTTGCTATTCAGGCTTCTAGTTATGGGTTACTCTTCTGCATATTTTTCCCAAAATGCTACATTGTTTTGTTTAGGCCTGAGCACAACACAAAGAAAAACGTAATGGGAAAGTCATCATTAAATGACAAACGTTATTAACGTGAACATACTTGTTTTTGATTTGCCGCTGTGTTCTCATTTTATCCAAAACTGTGTCTGATGTGTGCTACTACTTTTTGTTTTACTCAATAAAGATCTTAAAAATTTCATGCATTCATTCAGAAATATTACATCTGCGGTAAGAGAGCATTGTCCATAGGCTATAGGCATCTTATGATGTACATGAATGTTGTGAAATTTATATTAAGTTACATTTTTATTTAGATACTGTATACAACAAATTGCTATGTGGGACAACTTGATTATTTCAAATCATATTAGTACGTACCACAACAAACATATAACAAGTGAAGAACAAACCTTTTGAGCCTCCAAGGGCTAGATAAATTAGGGGAACTAAGCAAAATTTATTTTTTGATAAAAGTGAATGCCAAATGACTAAATGTAAATGTAAAATGTATTTGTTACAAAAATTCCTCCGCCTGATGTTATCTAAACCAACAACCAAAGTGAATCCGAAAATCTCAGTGGCGAACCTATGCTGCTGAGGGGCCCAGGCAAAAAAGTAAATTGAGTGCCCAAGCACCTATGGGGTTTTCTGAGACAGTGATTATTAGAACAGTGTTTAAAACACTGAAATAAATAGCTAGACTTTGGTGAACTTTGAACTGGCCATTTTTTGGTTGTTGCACACGATCATGACCAGCACCTGACCTTTGGTGTGATTCACTTAAGCTCCCTATTTAATCCACTGTCTAAAGGCCTTCACCTAAGGGAATTACAGTAGTGCAAAAACGAATCTATCAAGAAAGATTGCACACTTTTGCACAAATGTTAATTATTTTAGTTTTACAGACACTCCCATGAAAGAACATTTTACCGACTCAAATGTATAACTTTATTCTGTTTAGGGGTACGTTTCTATGACTGCATGTACAAACGCAACCCAAAACCCAGTACAGTGTGCAAATAAATGTGGCCACCAGGCTGCTTGTTGCTGTTAGGGTCTTGGGGGAGCTAGAACCTATTTCATCTGTCACAGGGCGAGAGGCAGGGTCCACACTGGACAGGTGTCAGTTCATTTCAGGGCCAAGACAGAGAGACATACACAGACAGACAACTATTCACACTCACAGTCACACGTACAGGCAATTTGTGGTCACGAGTCAACAAAACACGCATGTCTTTGGACTTTGGGACCAAACTAGAGAAACCCACACAAGCTGGGGGACCACATGCAAACTCATATGCAAAGGCCACAACATTCTGGGTGTGAGGCCGCAGCACTAACCACACCAGCACCATGCTGCCCCCATCAGGGGTCCCTTTTCGCAGAGGTCTTTTGGGGGTCCCAAATATTTGCCTGTTTTGTCTCTCTTATTGTTAAACTTCTGTAAAGAAGATGTAGAGTTAGAATTAATTAAAACTGTGTCTGTTTCCCCCAGATGCTACCTTTATTTAATTCACATTCTGGTTTTCACAAAGAACAGTACAGGCCAATAAGGGGTTTAGATTTGCACAGTGTAGAACATGTTGGGCCTAATCATGAACGGAAGATTCAGGACTGTAGTTTTAAATCCAATACAAAGTAGCTGGTGCTCAATGTGTGGGTTTGCCATAATCCATGACACTTATATGTGGGCAAAACAGCAAAATGCCAAAGCCCTAAATGAACATTTGTAGTTCAGAAAAAATATTTATGAACATTTGTGCAACTGTGTAACTGAGATAACTTCTGATAGCATTGATACAGTTTGGTTGTCAGAAAGTTCACTACAGCATGAGGTGTGGAATAAACACCCGAAATTCCCTGGACATTTAATGAAAGACAAAATTGCTATTCACAAGCTCAAAACAAGAAAGAAGAAAAACATAATGAGTCCCCATGTGTCGCAAACAGGTCATGATTACCCAGGGGCTTGACTCCAGTGGGAATAATGCTGCATGTCCTCAAACAACATACACAAGAGGTTATACATTGCAACATATTGCTTCACCCTTCACCAATAATGGGAACAGCAGGTGGCATATTATTTCAAGCATAACAAATATGGCTCCAACTAATTAATCTTTGCCACAACATGTAACAACCTAATTAAGGATTTGTTTTGATCTGTCTGTCCGTTTCTTGTTATTGTTCCTTTTAGCTCTGACTGTGTCTACTGCACTGTGCCACTGCTTTCAGTATCAGCAATGTTGAGCTAAATTACAAATTATAACAGAAGAAAAACAACAATTAAACACATGGGTGTTAATAAAAGCTTCGATCCAAACATAATGTAATATTATAACTTATAAGTCAGACATTGTTCAGAGGACAAATTATACTGTAGCCCCACAAATGCCCTGCAGCAGCACAGTGTTTGTTCTCATTGTGCACATATGGTATTCCAGGCCTTCGTGAAACCACTTTAGAAACACTCAAAAAGTTAAAAGTAATTTTTCAAAGTTAGTTTTAGACCCCAGTTTCATCCCCACCTCATAAGTTCAAGTACCAAGCACTTCAGTCAATTGCAGTTTTTTCTTTATGTGCATAGTTTTGCTGGCAAAAGTAAAAGCTTGCCCTTAATAACTTTTTCGGGGGAAATAATATAACTAATAAAACGTCTTAAAGTTTGAGTCACTGACTCTCGCCAAAATTAAGTAGCGTACTACTGCTAACTGATTGCTAACTACTACTGCAACTACTACAAATAAATAGATGTAACTGTATGACAGTATGAATACAATAAGAAACATAGTAAAATCCACACCCACAAACACATTTGTACCTCTATCCTTTTGAGGACCCTCATTGACGTAATACAGTTCCTAGCCCCTTACCCTAAACCTAACCATCTCAACTGAACACCTAACCCTAACCCTGCCCTAACCCTAACCTAATTCTAACCATAACCCTAAAACCCAGTCTTGCCCTTCAAAAATCCTTTTTTGAGGGTCAAAAATAGTGAGGACCAGCCAAAATGTCCTCACTTCACCCAAAAAATGTCCTCACTCTGTAGTTAAAAAAGTGAATTTTGGTCCTCACTAAGTAGAATCTACAGGCACACACACACACACACTGCACATTCTTTGTACAAAAATGGGTTGCAAATTCGAAGCTTTTGGCTTTAATCTGACAACGTCTCAGACCTCAGATTTAAAATGCATACTTTCAGTATTTTCAGAATGATATTTCATTATGTTTTTGATTCCTCTTTGTATAGTGTCCATACTTTAAGAGCCTTGTACGAACAATATATACAGTTTATATACTATGTGTAGACATATACAGTATACTTTATCGTATATGTCTATTGCAAACTTTTCAAATGCTTAACTTGTTTCACTTCTTTTTTCCCCCTGGGGAATCTACATCATTTTCTTTAGATCCGGAAGCAGGTCCATGGATGTGAGCCTTGGGCTGATCATGAATATGGAGGATATTAAGATGGGATGTGATGTGAGGGCAGCCTGCAGAGGGGAGCAATGCCACTGCTGAACGTGATAATTATGGTTCTTCTGACCCAAAGGGTGATGCCTGGTTGCCGACTGCAGGGGAAGGTACAACTACCTGACATGAGCAAGGCTGGGGACTTTGTGCTTGGTGGCATCTTCACCTTTCGTACTGGGTACAGGGGCAGTGTGCCCACCTTTCAAACCTTACCCAATCCTCCAGCCTGCCTGGAGTGAGTATGTCTTTATGTAGTTTAGCTTTGATTTGTGTTTAACTAAGTGTCTGTGTAATGCATCTGTTTTATTATTTTCTTTCCTAGCATCAATGTAAGAGAATTCAAATTTGCACAGACAATGTTCTTTGCAATTGAGGAAATCAACCAAAATCATGCAGTTCTCCCAAATCACACACTGGGCTACAAGATATACAATTCTTGTGGAATAACAAACATTATAAAGTCTGCTATAGACTTGGCCAATGGGCAGAGGGAGATCACAGATGAGAGAAACTGCACAGTGGCTGACACAGCACTCGCCATATTAGGCCACTCTGCCTCTGCCCCCACAGTGGCATTTGCTCGGATTATGGGAAGGTTTCAGATACCAGTGGTAAAATATTACATTTATTCTGTGTGCACATGATTTAGAAAGAAACTTAGATTTTATTGGTTTTATTAAAAAAGCTTCAGAGTTAGACTGATTAGAAATGTACAGTAGATGCTTTCATGTACTATAGTATATGACTTTTCTGTTATTTACTTCCAAGTAAAATATGTCTAAAGAATATCTGGTTCTTTAAACTTTATTTGCACAGATTAGTCACTTCGCAACCTGTGCATGTCTGAGCAACAGAGAGGAGTTTCCATCTTTGTTCCGCACTGTTCCCAGTGACCTCTACCAGAGCAAGGCCCTAGCAAACCTGATCAAGCTCTTTGGCTGGACATGGGTGGGGGCACTGAGTAACAAAAATGACTACGGTATCTACGGGGTCTCTACATTTATACAAGCTGCACAAGAAGAGGGGGTGTGCATAGAGTATTACCTGGCATTTGAGCAAACAGATGCTCCTGATGATTTAACAAAAGTAATTGAGACTTTAAAGTACTCTACCTCTAAAGTCGTTGTAGCCTTCATGTCCCATAGAGAGGTCAACGTGTTGGCAACTGAGTTGTACAAACGCAACATAACAGGGCTGCAGTGGGTTGGCACTGACACCTGGATCACAGATCCATCTCTGGCTGACACTGAGGGAAACAGTATCCTGGTGGGGTCCCTTGGTTTTGTTGTAAAAAACGCAAAGATACCTGGGTTGGAGGCACACCTGAGGCGGCTTAACCCTTCACAGTTTCCCAAAAGTCAGTTTGTCAGAGATTTCTGGGAGGACATGTTTGGCTGCTCGCTAAATGAATCTTCAGACACGCAAAAAAGCCATGCAGTGGCTCAGAGGACTTGCAAGATGTGCAGTCATATTTTACAGATGTTTCTGAGCTGAGATTTATTAACAATGTGTACAAGTCAGTTTATGCTGTGGCCCATGTGGTTCACAACCTGGTTACATGTGAAAAGAGAAAAGGCCCCTTTGATAATGGGAGCTGTGCTGATGGTAAACAAATTCAACCGTGGCAGGTGAGAAAAAAAAAATTGAGACCATTATGAGAGACAAAGAGTAATCTGCATTTAATTCTACCAGTCTTCTCCTCCCTGCAGCTGCTTCATTACTTACAGAATATCGACTTCACAACAAATGAGGGGGAGAGAGTGACTTTTGACCCTAATGGAGATTCACCTGCGCGATATGAGCTCGTAAATTTACAGCGTGTAACCTCTGGGACGATGCACGTTGCTACAGTTGGAGTTTTTGATGCCACTCTGCCCAGTGATCGTCAAATCACAATGAATGGCGAGCCAATAGTGTGGGTGGGAAGCAGTCGTACGGTACATCTTTACAGCGCGTTGTTCTCATGTTATTGGGTGGTTAGTCACCATGTCATTCTGCACAATATTTCATAAATAAAGAATGTGTACAAATGAATGAATGACATTTAAATGGCATATTAACACATTTGTAACACTTACAATCACTCCACACTTTCATGCACCAGGTTCCTGTCTCAGTTTGCAGTGAGAGCTGTCCCCCTGGAAAACGCAAACTCTTGCTGAAAAGAAAACCTATTTGCTGCTATGACTGTGAAATCAGTAACATTACAGGTTCAACTTATAGAACCTGAAATTTCACCATGTAAAATATTCATCTAGTAAAAAATTTGCATAGCTCTAAAAAACTGCATTGTTTCTTTCCATAACAGACTCTACGGAGTGTCTAAAATGTCTTCCCGATTATTGGCCAAATACCAGAGGAGACATGTGCATCTTGAAGGAAACTGAATTCCTGGCTCATGCAGAGATCATGGGGATCACTTTAACATTTTTTGCTTTACTGGGAGTGATTTTAACAACTATGGTAACATTGGTGTATTTTCACTTCCGGGAAACTCCTATTGTCAGGGCCAACAACTCTGAGCTGAGATTCCTGCTGCTCTTCTCCTTGACTCTGTGTTTCCTGTGCTCTCTGAATTTTATCGGCCGACCCTCGGAGTGGTCTTGCATGCTGCGACACACAGTGTTCGGCATCACCTTCGTCCTCTGTATCTCCTGTGTTCTGGGGAAAACCATGGTGGTGTTAATGGCCTTCAGGGCTTCACTTCCAGGCAGTAATGTGATGAAGTGGTTTGGACCAACACAGCAGAGACTCAGTGTTCTGGTTTTCACTCTCATACAGGTTGTAATATGTATAATTTGGCTAAAAATCAAAACTCCTTTTCCCTTCAAAAATATGGATTATTATAAAGAGAAGATTATTCTTGAGTGTGCCCTGGGGTCACCTATAGGGTTCTGGGCTGTCTTAGGGTATATTGGAATCCTGGCCATTCTATGTTTTATTCTTGCTTTTCTGGCTCGGAAACTGCCTGATAACTTTAATGAGGCCAAATTTATCACCTTCAGCATGTTGATGTTCTGCGCAGTGTGGATCACTTTTATTCCAGCATATGTCAGCTCTCCTGGGAAGTTCACTGTGGCTGTGGAGATATTTGCTATTCAGGCTTTGAGTTACGGGCTTCTTTTTTGCATTTTTATCCCCAAATGTTATATTATTTTACTGAGGCCAGGACAAAATGCCAAAAGGCATTTAATGGGAAAAACACAAGATATTTAGTTTCAATTTTACAGTCACAACCATTATTTTCTTTGGAGATTTTTTTTTTTTTAGCTGTGAAAGTGACTATCAAAGTTCTAAAAAGATGTTTGCTTTTGTGTTTTTGTAAAGAAATCAGTCATTCTGATGTACTACTTTATAATATTAACGAATATAATAGATCCTGACTAATCCCATTCATATTAACATACTACTTCCATATTTCTGTTGTACAAATACTCATTTATACTTTGTATTTGTAATTTATATTATGCAATAAATGTACAGTGGGGGAAAAAATTATTTGAACCCCAGCTGATTTTGTAAGTTTGCCCACTAACAAAGAAATGATCAGTCTATAATTTCTATGGTAGGTTCATTTGAACAGTGAGAGACAACAATGACAAAAAAAATCCAGAAAAATGCCTTTCAAAAAAAGTTATAAATTAATTTGCATTTCCATGAAGGAAATAAGTATTTGATCCCTTTGAAAAATGTGCTTTAGTACTTGGTGGCAAAACCTTTGTTGGCAATCACAGAGGTCAGCCGTTTCTTGTAGTTGGCCACAAGGTTTGCACACATCTCGGGGGATTTTGGCCCACTCCTCTTTGCAGATCCTCTCCAAGTCATTAATGTTTCGTGGCTGATGTTTGGCAACTCAAACCTTCAGCTCGCTCCACAGATTTTCTATGGGATTAAGGTCTGGAGACTGACTAGGCCTCTCCATGACCTTAATATGCTTCTTCTTGAGCCAATCCTTTGTTGCCTTGGCCGTGTGTTTTGGATCATTGTCATGCTGGAATACCCAACCACGACCCATTTTCAATGCCCTGACTGAGGGAAGGAGGTTCTCACCCAACATTTGACGGTCCATGGCCCCATCCATCCTCCCTTTGATGCGGTGCAATTGTCCTGTCCCCTTGGCAGAAAAACACCCCCAAAGCATAATGTTTCCACCTCCATATTTGACAGTGGGGACGGTGTTTTTGGAGTCATAGGCAGCATTCCTCCTCCTCCGAACACGGCGAGTTGAGTTGATGCCAAAGAGCTCGATTTTGGTCTCATCTGACCACAACACTTTCACCCAGTCTTCCTCTGAATCAGTCAGATGTTCAGTGGCAAACTTCAAACGGGCCTGTAGATGGGCTTTCTTGAGCAGGGGACCTTGCGGGCAAGCAGGATTTCAGTCCTTCACGGCGTAGTGTGTTAGCAACTGTTTTTTTGGTGACTATGGTCCCAGCTGCCTTGAGATCATTGACAAGTTCCTCCCGAGTAGTTCTGGGCTGATTCCTCACCATTCTCATTATCATTGAAACTCCACGAGGTGAGATCTTGCATGGAGCTCCAGACCGAGGGAGATTGGCAGTTAATTTATGTTTCTTCCATTTACGAATAATTGCACCAACTGTTGTCACCTTCTCACCCAGCTGCTTGGCGATGGTCTTGTAGCCCATTCCAGCCTTGTGTAGGTCCACAATCTTGTCCCTGACATCCTTGGAAAGCTCTTTGGTCTTGGCCATGGTGAAGAGTTTGGAAACTGGATTGATTGCTTGCTTCTGTGGACAGGTCTCTTTTATACAGGTAACGAGCTGAGAGGGCTGCTAATGTCAGCTCGTTACCTGTATAAGATCCACCTGGGAGCCAGAGATTTGCTGACGGATAGGGGATCAAATACTTATTTCCTTCATGGAAATGCAAATTAATTTATAACGTTTTTTGAAACGCATTTTTCTGGATTTTTTTTGTCATTGTTGTCTCTCACTGTTCAAATAAACCTACCATAGAAATTATAGACTGATCATTTCTTTGTTAGTGGGCAAACTTACAAAATCAGCTGGGGTTCAAATAATTTTTTCCCCCACTGTATATGAGCTAAAAATTCCCAATAATTTTCCCAGAAAAATACTACCTCTCCCCACTAAAAACTTTACAAACAATGACATGGTGTTCTGAACAATATAGTTTAATCAACGCATACCTTATATTCTGAACAGAAATCAATACAGCTACATACAAACCTGACTGTATAAAGGGTTTACATATATGCACAAATAAGTGGCATCTAGTGGTGAGACTGCATATTGCAAACTTCTAAACCTTCCTTTTCCTCATGCCCCCAGGATTACCACTGGGCAGAGAAGCAATTTTTATGTAGTGACGAGCAGTGATTTTACATTTTCACATACATCATGTGATTCATACTGACGCTATTGGAAAAGAGATGGAGCTGTGAACTGAGTCTTGCTGTCAGAATATTATTACTTCAGTGCATATAGTTTGGAAAGTCTAAAAAAAGCCACAGAATTATTTAATTATATCCCCCAATTATATGTTTGTTAAACCAACAACTACAAGTGGCGGAGGTCACTGGTCCACATGCTCTAATCATGGGGCCATTATACAGATTAGGATGTAAGAATAATTTTTATAGCAGCGCAATCCAGCATCTAGTTCTAATGACATACACTTCCAACAGTGTTATGTCAGGGTGGAACAATGGAAAAGTTGGTGAGAACATACCTACATTTCCCACATTTCTGCTTCACAATAAGATGTATCAAAGATGCATAATTACCAAAAATAAACTAACAAAGAACAAACACATGCCTTTTTCCACACACAGTATATGTTGGGTAAAAAGTGCACGCAATCATAGTTCATGTACAGTTTTCTACATGTAGCATTAACAAAATGATCAAGTGATGATTAAAAATGACATTAGACACACACTCCCACATTAGAACATTGTTCATTTATTTTGTTAGTATTCCTGATTTTGTAATTCCCTTGAAATCTGCAGTAAATTCTGGTCAAATATCTTTCTGTTTTCAGTTGTTGTTTCCCTGCTTTTTAAACATTTGATTATTAACTGAAGGAGCCAGTTTTTAAAGTCGAGAGTTTAGCTCAAGATTCTGAGAGCCAAGATAAGGGCACGTGTGTCATAAAAACAATAACCTGCCTTAGTTTTAATGGATGTGTTTGCATACAACAATGACAACATAACGATGAATACTATCTTGAATTATTTTTCTTTTTAGGTAGCTTACACACTGCACCTGACTACTGCTACTCTCACACTTTCTCACCTTTTGAGCCACGGAGGATAAGACCAGGACATTAGCTGGAGTTTATCTTTTAATTAAGATGTCAATTTTCTGTGACTTAAACTGCATGTGGACAAAAGCCCAAAATGCAGAGAAAATGCTTCAGTCTCTCCTGCTTATTGTAGTAATAATTTCTCACCGACAGTCACAAACCAAGACTGTCTAGACCTTTTCCTTAATAACTATAGATTAAATTTTAAGAGTTACAAGTCTGAAATTCTAATTAACATTATTACTTTTAATAAAATGTACTTCTTAAATGGCATATGTACACATGCTAATTGCTGTTGTACTGATTCATAGATTTGCCAAAGTTACTCTGAGTAGACGCTGTATGACCTGCAAGTATTCTTGTGAGACTTATTCTTCATGCTTGACATCCTTCAACTCATTCTTCTACTACAAAGAAAAAAAAAGGTACCTCTGAGAATGGTCCACCAAGTTGCCTCCAACACCTGGGTAGCGGAGACAAAGCTATAAAACACACACCTCCCAAGAAATGTGACTGTGCCAAAGGCGAGGCTTTGAGATGTCAACAGTCACATTTGTCTTCCTAACACTTGTGTTCACTGGGATGATGTCCTCTGGCACATGGCTCAGCCTGGACCAGTGTGCCGATCTCAGTCAGTATAGGAATGATGAGGAGACAAAGGGCTTCAGCTCAAATGCATCATGTAGAAATGTTGTAATTCACGACAAAACACAGCTGACACTAACATGTGACAGGTGAGTGAATGGTAGGTGAATTATAGTCTTTTCTAAATTTTTTCTAATTGTATATTGTTTAACTTGCCTTTGTTGGCACTTCCTCAAAGTGTTTATTGCTCATTAAGCTGCTGTTTTTTATTCAAGGATGTGGATACCCCAGTGTGTCTGTGTCCCATAGATTCATCGGCAATTAACTTGTAACTTAATGATTTCCTCAGTGGGGATCCATCCTGACTTATTACCTACCTAAACAACATATTGAGACACCCCTCAAAAGACAATTAGACTATCTCTAGAGAAGCTTTTATGAGTCAATTACAATTTGTACTGTAATTACAGACTAGGAATCTTAAATTCCACTTTAACATGTCTCTGGCTACAAATGATGCATAGCAGGGTCTTGAATATTTGATCATTTGGTACATATTGTAGTCGTTAGGTGATAGTTGTGTTCTGTGACAGATGCACTTTTCTTAGCTCTGCTGGTTTGTGAGGATCACAAAATATAGCAAGCTCAATCCTGGTGTGAGTGTGAACTGTGTGCTCTTTAATGGCTGCAGGAGCCTGTTGCAAAGACTGGAGGACATGATGAGAGGGAAGCAAAACTGGTTTTGCAAAGGTAAAATTCAGCCATTGTTGGTGTCTTTTCTGTCCAGGAGCAGCAGTTGTCTACTTTCAACAGAGGTGAGCGACAGAAAAAGATGTTAAATACAGTATAAATAATTATGTTCCTTAATTTTGATATTTTATTTAAAACAATGCACTCAACAATAATGTAGTCATTTGTGTGTCTAAATATATTACTGCTCATGCATTTTCAGGAAAGATATTATTTGTTTGCTGTAATTTTCCTTTATGCAGAAAGAGACTGATTATCACAGCGGTGTCTGTCCTTTATATGTCCTGCTGCGATCTGTATCTCACCGCTCCCACACCATTACGCCTATTCTGGTGGATCAGTGTACAACAATGGATTGTAACTACATATGTATCACATGCAACCTGCAAGGACTTTTGTGCAGACAAATCCTCATCCAACTGAACCCGGCTCATGTCAGGATCTGCTTTGCACAGGTTTGCAAGTCCACTTATATATGCGTGTGCAGTGACTTCATTCTGCCTTCTGAGTCTAGTCTTTCACAGTATCATTGTGTTCATTCCTGCTGGAGGACCTATATTAGATACATTCCAAACATAACACTGTGAATTGTAAGACCATACCAACAGCTGTAATTAATCGTATGCAATCAGGTAATGCATTTCACAGTTTGTCCTCAAAGAAGGGTGCTGTTGGGACAAATATTGCCTCTGCATCTGCTAATATGAGGAATGTGAAAAGACATACTCCTTGCAGTATTATGGCTTGCATAGGAGAATTGTGAGCCTTGAACATAAGTGTATAAAACATTGATAAATCTTCTATTGTGCATAAATAATTTCACAGTTTTGTGATATATGTAACATATTAATGTGTTGTAGTTCATCTTCAAGAAAAGTCATTATTATCTGAACAAGCACATGTTAATGTGTATTCAAACTTAACCATGATGTAATGACATTAAAAATGTGATGGCAAAGCTCTAACAAATTTTATGTTGCTATTGGTGTGTGTGTCATCAGATGCTGTCAAGGTTCTATGCAAGTACCTGCCAAAAAGAAGCATTTGTAACACAAGCAGGTACATTTTCAAAGATGTTATCCCTTACAAAAGAAAAAAAAGTGTTTCGTTAATTAAAAAAATTTTAAAAATGTTTCTTCTATTCTTAGGTGGCATCAAATGTACTGCATACGCTGGCAGTGTGGAAGGTGTGCAACTTACAATCACCAGCACATGGGTTCAAAGTTTTTTTCTGGCTCTTTTATTACTGCTTGGAATCTACACGACAAGAATAAAAATCACACCAAATCGAGTCGGTCCTGCTAATGGGAGCGACGCCACAGTGGTGATGCTTTTTACCATGACCTTCCGCTGGTTTTCTTCATCATCGCGTACACTCCATCAGTCGACAGAATGGTCCCAGATAGCTGTTGACATCTCTTTTGTCATTTGCCTGTCTTGTGCTCTGGGCAGAGCTGTACATATGTTACTGGCGTGCAGGACTACGCATACTGTTGTTACATTGTTCTGTCCCACACAGCAGAAATTCAGGGCTCTGCCGGTGACTGTGCTGCTTCTCTGGCTGACGTTTAGCCCTTCTTTTCCACATAAGAATGTGAAACACTGGTTTGAAAACATAGTTGTGGAAAGTAATGTGGGATCCACACTGAAATGTTGGGCTGCTTTAAGGCAGTTAGAGATACTGGCTACTTTGTACTGTATGTTTGTTACACTCCCCAGTTTGCTACAAACCATCCTCACTAAATTGAATTTTTTGAGTATTTTCTTACATATGCAACTGGTGACCTGCCTACAGAATGCAAGGGTACCAATAAAGTATGTGCTGGTTATTAAGATAAACAGGTTAATTTAAGGTTCATTTTCAAGCATCTTTCTGCGCAAATATGAAAATGATTTTTTTCTTTTCACGTTTTTTTTTTATAAATTTGAACTAAAATAATCAAGAAAAAATACATCAGAATGTGAGTACTTCTTCGATTAACATCTTCAACTGCTCAGATATTGGTGTTCTTCGTGCATATACATTGTTTTTTCTTAAAGCAGACACTCCAGATTGACAGTGAAGTCCATGACAGTTGAAGTAGCTCTGTTACACATTTGAGATATTTTGTACGGCAACAAACACAAGTAAAGTATATAAAATGTATTTTTAACAAAATTGTCTCCTGTGTTTTAAATCCCTTTTTAAATGAAATTAATGAAACAACCTGAACATGATTGTTTTTCTGTTGCAGTTCATTATGGAATTTATTATAAGACTGTGTGAATATGTTACACTGCCTATTATTATGGTTGAGATATATACATGATAGAAAGAAAATATCTCATGTTACATCAGACAACTTTTACAATTTATTTAAATCGAGTACATTAGCTCTTCAATTAATTGTGTTGAACAATATAAAGGATTTGGAAAAAATATTTGTATTGAACTGAATGAAGAGTCTGTCCTACTGAAGTGTAGGAAATTACAAATTAGGAAGACAGATACCAATGGAAAATATTCAGTATGAACTGGCTCCTCTTGGTCTGTGGAAAGTGTGTCCTGAACCCCACTTGCTCCAAACATTCAGGTCAGGTAGACAGGCCTGGCAGCTGTATGTGTGTGTGTGTGTGTGTGTGTGTGTGTGTGTACACATTAATGGGTGAATGGGAGACAATTTCCAGCTTTACTCCATGTTTATTGTGGTCACCATGACAACAGCTAACCTCATTATTACTGTTACAAACTAGCAGCCCAGCTGACCTCCTGTGTAGATTCGTGACTTTTCCCCATGCCTGCATGGGTTTTCTCTGGGTACTCCAGCATCTGCCCTCAATTTACGTGACATGAAAATTAAATCGTATCCAAAGTGCCCGTGTGTAATAATGACATGAATCGCTCTTCGTCTTTGCATCAGGTCTGTGAGAGATTGGTGGGAGGGTTGTGGGTGATAAAATTAGTTTGCATTGCAGTGGTTAGCACTGTCACCTCACAGCTGGACAGCCTCGTTTTGAAGAGAGACTGTTGTCCAGGGTGTGCCCTGCATCTCGCCCTATGACAGCTGGGAAAGGCTCCAGCCCTCAGACCCTGAACAGGATAATGGATGGAAACAACACTTAGGCCATTGTCCAGAAAAAAGTGCTGCACTTATAAGCTTTATGCACATACACAGAATGATATAAATTATAAACAGGTATAGTGTATAGAGCTTTACATAACAACGAACAGATAGAATTTCTGACATCAACCAACACTTGGATCAGAAAAATGATAGAATGGGGGCAGAACTAAAGCGAGCCTTTTAAAGACTGAAAACCTCCACGGCCACCGGAGTACTGTGAACCTCCTCTTGATAGAGGTGAGCACATGAAGAGGGGCAGCAATAGAGCTGTAGCCGTGAATGAAACACCTGTTGAAATTTACAAACCCAAGAAAGTGTTGCAGCTGCTTATGATTCTCAGGAGTTTTTGGACTGCCTCCATCTTAGCTGGATTCATTTCAGTGCTGTCTGCTGAGATAATGAAACCCAAAAAGGAGACCGTGTTGGAGTGAAACGTGCATTTCTCGGCCTTGACCACCGGCTTATTTTGCAGGGGCCGCTGGAGTACATTTTGGACATGGCTTATATGTTTCATCTCAGAGAAGGAAAAGATCAGGATCTCGTCTAGGTAGACAAACACAAATCTGTTCATCATATCTCCCAAAACATCATTGATCAGGTTTTGGAACACCGCTGGAGCATTAGGAAATTCGAAAGGCCACACCAGATGCTCAAAATGGCCAAGCTTAGGAGATGAGTGGTAGGGGATATGGAGTCTTGATGGTGACTTGATTCAAGCCTTAATAATCAATGCAGGGATGTAGACCTCCATCCAGTTTCCCCAACAAAAAAAATCCAGCACCTTAAGGAGTTGAAGAAGGTCTGCTAAGAACAGCTGCCACAGAAAACTGTATTTTTCCATTTCCTTCCATTCAGGTGTACAGAGGGAATATAATCTACCATGTGGAGGCATTACATTTTTTGGATTTTGTTAGCCCTCCAGTATAACAGGGGGTTGGTGTTTTATTAACCAGGTAGATCTGAGAATAAGGGGTAGATGAGAAGAATTAATTATTTGGAATTTGATTTGTCTCATGAAGATTCTCAATAGACAGAAGAACAAGTTCAGAATGGTACGAACTGGGGTTGAGCAGATGACAATCGAGAGCTTGAATCTTGAGAGGTTCAGGATTGGGAACAAGGGTCAGGTCTTGTTTAAGACCAACTGTTTAGAGCCAGAAGACTCTACTTTCTCGATATGCATCTCTGCCTGTCTCTCTGACTTCTCTGCCTGGATGAGAGAAAGACATCTCCAGCTCAACATCTCCAAGACTGAGGTTATAGTCTTCCCAGCCGTTGACGCAGCACAACATCAGCATCAACATTGGATCCGAAGTGATTGTTCCCGCTAAGTCGGCCAGAAATCTGGGGGTCATCATTGACGACCAACTGAGCTTCACGGAACACATCGCCTCAGTCTCTAGGTCGTGTAGATTTGCTCTCTACAACATCAGGAAGATCAGACCCTACCTCTCTGAGTACACGACTCAACTCATCATGCAGGCATTGATCATATCTCGTCTAGATTACTGCAACGCTCTGTTGATGGGGTTACTGGCATGCACGACCAAACCCCTGCAGATGATCCAAAATGCGGCAGCACGCCTTATCTTTAACCAGCCAAAAAGGACTGACGTCTCTGCTCTTCAGATCTCTGCACTGGCTTCCCGTGGCTGCAAGGATTAAGTTCAAAGCTCTGTCCCTTGCCCACAGAGTGGTCAACTCAACAGCTCCGGCTTACTTAAACTCATTCATTCAGGTCTACAATCCCTCCCGTCCGCTGCACTCGGCCAACAAGCGATGTCTGGTACTCCCAGCACCACACAGAAGACACCAAGGAAAACTCTTCAGCTCAGTGATCCCACGGTGGTGGAATGAGCTGCCAAACTCTGTGCACTCAGCAACCTTTCTTTTTTCTGTACTTGCATCTCATGAAACCATAACACTTCTTTGATAGCACTTTACTTTGATGTTTATCTCCTTAACTTAGATTTTATTGCTTGCCTGTTCCTCACTTGTAAGTCACTTTGGATAAAAGTGTCTGCCAAATGACTTAATGTAAATGTAAATGTCAGTGGTTCGATCCCCAGTCCCCACTCGCTGCATGTCGAAGTGTCCTTGGGTGGCATGTGTATGCGGCGTACCATATTACTCTGTAAGTCGCTTTGGATAAAAGCGTCTGCCGAATGACTAAATGTAAATATAAAGGTAAGCGGAGTAATGTCTGAATTCAGCATGCAGCTGTCTAAGTTTGCTATAAATGTGAGTATCTAGCTCAAAAAGACCAGAATAACAGGACCGGGTGCCAAGGTCACCCATGATCTGATCAGAAAGCCCATTTAAAAAAATGTCAGCAAGCACAGACTGATTCCAAGAATGATTCCCTTGGAGGCCAGGGTGCAAAACTTGAATGAGTATTCATGTACAGGCCTCCTGCATTGAGTAAACTTAGTCAGGTGACAGGACGCGTCACTCTCAGGCCTAGTGGTCAAATCCTGCAAAGCTTGTCAGAAAACATCTTAAAGAATGAAAGGGACAAAGAATCTCACTTGCTCCAAGAGCACAGAGATGGTATATACAACTTTGGCATGCTCAATGTGGAAGGCTGTAACTCAAATATAATTTGCACTGGATGAGGAAGGGTCTGCAGCTGACAGGATCACCAGAATACCATTCAGGAGGACTGATCTCAGGTTCAGGAGTCGATGGGGAGGAAGTACCTAAAGGGTGAGATGGAGAAAGTGACAAATGACTAAGTTGTTGTGTTAATGATTGTATATCTGATTGAAGGCCTGCTAAAGTGTCATCATTTTCTGAAACTGCCCCCTGTATTCGCATTTTCAAACATGGAGCAGAAACTGATGGAGTAACAGGCAGGCAGGCAGGAAGACCGGTAGAAAACTGAGGATCCACCGGGAGACAAGTAACAAGGCAGGTAGGCGGGCAAACTAGTCTTCATATAAAAGCTATTTCTCTCAAAAAGAGACGGAGAGAGAAGGGCTAGAAAGCTCACAGCCCAAACTGACAAAAGACAATCTGGCAGGGAACTGTGGGAAGGGCTGAATTAAATGGGTAGAAAAACAGGTATAAATGAAACATGTGACTACATTGATTCATTAAAATATCAAACCACAGACAATTAATATTAACATGATTTACATATGTCAGTGGTTTGTTTGATGTTTACATTAGATACAGAAATGTGTGTGTGTATGATCATTGCGGATACACTGTAGGGCACTGTTTGTGTGTTCCTTGGGTCACCTTTCCCTGTTGTGCCAGTTTAACCAGTCCGACTCCGCTGGGTCCTGTGGGAAATTGCTGGTCCTTTCATAATAAGAGCGCATCTACTTACTTTTAATAGAGCTGTGTCCTCGGGTCCTAAAAATGCAGAGCAAATATGCTATTCTCCTATCTGTGACTGTTTTCTATCTGAAAATTGCTAGTAGCTGTAATTTATTTGCAAGATTTAACATGAAAAGTTTATTTAAAGAGGGAGACATAATGGTCGGGGGAATTTTCCCAGTTTTCATCCAAGAGGTTGTCAGCACTTCTACATTTGAAAGGCAGCCTCCTGAAGTGAAATGCGCCGGGTAAGTTTTTGTTTGTTTGACTTTCATGTATTTCAAACTACATGCTCCTGAGTGGAAGGTAGCGGTTATGTTATGTTATAACATATTTCATTCATCCAAACCTTTTTTAGTTTAGATCTAAGAGCTTTTCGATGGACCCAAGTGATGATATTTTCAATTGAAGAAATCAACAAAGATCCTGCTCTCCTGCCAAACATCTCTCTTGGCTACAGGATCCTTGACTCTTGTGCATCTCCTACAAATGCTTTACGCTCTGCACTAACACTGGCTAGTGGACTAGAAAACACTGGGTCAACATCCTCCTGTCCTCCAGCTGTGTCTGCCATCATAGCAGAATCAGGATCAACTCAGTCCATAGCTGTGGCTGGAACACTTGGACCATTTCATCTGCCAATAGTAATAGACTAAAATTACATATTATATGGGCTAAATGTTCTGTAAAATGTGCATTGCTGTTTTTTTTAGGCATTTTTCAGACCTGTTTTGTTCTTTGTTTAGGTAAGTTACTTCTCCACATGTGCCTGCCTGAGTGACAGAGTGAAATATCCTACCTTTTGTAGCGAACTCGTTATATTTGGGTGATTTGATATTAATATAAAACATTAATTTCCTCGAATTTAGGGGCACCAGATTCGTTGAGCCGAATCACGCTATGAATTATTATATTACCTGAACCGTTGATGGTCCAAAGTGACAAATAGAATGAAGTAACAACAATTTAACCCAAAGATCAGTCTCTTGTTATGAGTTCTTTTCGTTTCAGTGACTTCTGTCTGTTTAACTGAAGAAAGACAAACACAGAACCAGTTCCTTTAATTATTTATTAACCTACAACTACTGAGAATATTGAAGTATGGGTACGTATATGGATATATGGAATAAATGGGATAAACGAATAGACAACAAAACATGAAACAACCAATTCTAAGTAAACAGATAGATTGCGCAGTTATGCGTGTGATGAATTTGGGCTAGAGGAAAGGATTCGAGTCACTATTTACCTCTAGTAACGGAAATTATATTCTAGAAACTCTACAAAGAAACTTCATAAAGGCTCCAATGGTTTATTGGCTTTACGGACACCAGCCTTTTTCATAGAATAGAGAGAGATATTTGTACTTGGCCTGGGAGCCGCTGGAGGTTGTTCTGCCAGGTTAGCCGTCAATCGGTACCGGTTCTTTTGTAGAGCAGGACGGACCGTCTCGGGTCTGTTAACAGGCGAGCTATCAGAGCGAGGATCCGCTGTGGCTGCAAAGATTTCTCCGGCCCACAGGAGCGTTCACTTGGTCAGATGGCAGGCTCCAGTAACATGGTCTGGTTCGGCTGGTGGCTGAGCCGACTTGCAGAGGCGCTGGTTGTCCGGTCCGGAATGGAGCCGAAATGTTGAATTGAAATAATTCAACAAAACTGGTTGATAAAAATATGGCTACTCAATAACAATCTCGGGCTCGGTCTGGACTAACTTTGACGGATTTTCTAGTTACAAAAATGGAAGTTTGGTTTGGAGTTCCAATCGTCACAATAACTACTACAAAAATAGGCAGCAAAGACATGCATGCTTTAAAAATAGTTCGAAAAGTTACAAACGAGAGAATTGACGACAAAAAGTAATTTTAACAACTTCAGCTAAGCTTTCTTAACTGAGGCACATTTCTTCTTGAGGATGGAGCTCGAAGTGGAAGTCTTCAGGAACTCCTCTCCTCGAACTTCTTGGAACTTCTTGGAACTCTTCTTACAAAGGAATTTTAACTTTATTTATTTTGTTGGGGCGTCGCCCAGACTATGAGGCGTTGCTGCTAAATTTACATTTACCGCGGAGGGGAGAGCGAGTCCCTCCTCCTAGATCAAATGAAATCTTTGTTCGGTCGAATCACACGAAGTCAAATATAGATTTCTATTTTCATCAAGCCCAAAATATCACATTATAAGACAAAGCAACATATTATAATGGTTATACTGTGGAGGTTAAAATGCTTAAACAACAGGATTACTGCGTGTAATATTCAATGTCGCATTTCAACATACATGTGAGAGTCCTGATTTAGACAAATAGACGGAATCCAATGATTATTACATGGAAAGTTAGCTTTGTCTAATACCTATTAATACACAGTCAGAACACACAACAACAATTAGAAATTTATTCACGCATGATCTGGACATCGCAGTGGATTAATATAACAGGATAATGCTTACAGTTACATAACTAAGGTGTGCATGAATATTTAACATGTATGTGTAATATACGGAATTAACAGAAGAATATGACATTACGTTTTAACTTTCAAACAACAAATTAATGTAGTTTTGTTTCTTTCTATAGACGAATATCTTCGGGATGCATTTATAATTCCCACCCAAGGGTGGCAATGTTGTGCCGTGTTACTCTTTCACGTCATTCTGAATTAAAACGTTTATTTTATAACTCCGGCATTTCTCGTCGTAGAAAGGATGGTATCATGTCAGATTGTTCCAAATTTGCTTCTGAACACATTGGTGTGAGTTTTATGAAGCTTGATAGCTGATTTGTCCCTGTTTTGGGGTTTGAGTTCAAACCAAGTCTTTCTGTCTAAGGGGTATACCACCACCAAGTTTTATGATTGTCTTGCAAATTCCTTTCCAGAGAGCTGGTACCATCTCGATAAGAACGTCATTTGCAAGTGAGTTAGGAGACAGTCTTGGGTCTGGTAGATGAAAAGACTCATGGCAAAATTTATGCTAATGGCATGAGTGTCAATTTGGGGCTTTAAGCCAGATGTTGTTTGTTTGTTTTACTCAGTTCTTTTTGGTGTTATCTGGTCCTGGGGAGGATAGAGCTGGATTGTTTTATAAAGAAAGTTTATTGCCGGGTCAGTCTACCTCCCCCTTGCTTTGAATTCCCAACTCTGTCTCTGGATGCTACACTTTTTTCGAACAGCCACCAGTGACTATTTCATGGCAAAAGCTTTGGCAGCACTGGTTCAACATTGAGTCAGATAATGATTATGGTCGGGATGGAATTTCAGCATTTACTGAAGAAGTTAAAAGGTTTGGCGTTTGTATTGCATTTATTGGAACAGTTCTACGAACGTACACTATGGATAAGATACTGGATGTCGTGAAAACGATCAAGCTGTCAACTGTCAAAGTCATTCTGGCTTTTGTTGCTGAGGGTGACTTTTATCCTCTGATGACAGAGATAGTAAAACAAAACATAACAGGAATTCAGTGGATTGCTAGTGAGTCTTGGATAACAGCACCTCGACCCTCTACACTAGAAATCTACCAAGCTTTTGGTGGAACTCTGGGATTTGTAGTGCAGAAAATGGCTATGCCGAACTTAAAGCCATTTCTTACAAGCATTAGTCCTTACAAAGATCCAAGTGCAGCATTTGTGAGAGAGTTCGGGGAGATTGTGGTGGGCTGCAGACCTGTTTTACCTGGGGAGCACACTGAGATTGAGGGAACAAATAAAATATGCACAGGCAATGAGACACTATTGAATATCCAGAATACGTTCTTTGATGTAACAGAGCTCAGAGAAACCTACAACGTGTATAAAGCAGTTTATGCCGTTGCACATGCCCTACATCAACTGGTGTTCTGCCAACCAGCTGGAGAAGAAACATTAATGCCTTGTTTGAATATATCAGATATTCAGCCTGAACAGGTGAGACATTATCTCACCTCCAACTGTCTGGCAATTAAACTTAACATATGTCCTTGTGTAGAACTTAATTTGTTACTACAAACACTTATGAATACCAAACATAAAATTTGTTCTTTGCTTAGGTCACTGCCCACTTACAAGGTGTATATTTTACAACTCAGTTTGGGGATACTTTGTTTTTTGATAAGAATGGCAACCCTCCAGCTAATTATGAACTTATTAACTGGCAGCTAATTAATGGTCAAGTGCAACATGTGACAATGGGTCGTTTTGCATTTTTTCTAATAGCGCTTATGAGTTCAGCATCCAGGAGGAGAAGATTGTGTGGAGGACAGGAAAAACGGTGATTGTAGAGGCCGTCTTACGCGTGTCAAATGGTCCAAAAAAGATCCACTTGAGATATCGATGTATTATAAAAAATGTTGCAGATTTATTGAACTTCTGTGTTCTTCAGTACAGCTAATAACAACAGTTCTAAAATCATGTTAATATAATACCTAAACTCCACTGAGCACGGTAAGAAAACTGTGTGCCTTCCACAGCCAAAAACTGGACTCCAACTAACTTGCTGCTCCTGTCCGTTTCTAACAACCAGAAAAGCAATACAAACATTGGTTTCCTTAACGATTACTTGCAGGCATAGAAGGCACTATTTGATGTTGCACGTACATTAGCTACTAGTTGTCTATCTATTGACACAGCATAACTGCAGAAAAGTATATAAGCATAGAAGAAACATTTGAGAAAGTTAACATTGACTCATTCAGTGATCATACAGACTTAAAAAAATAATAACAACAATTATAAGTAAAACTTTGTTCCCCACCATTATTAAGATTTAAAATGCAATGAGTCTTTACTAAATTTATTTTTTAGGTTCCAACACTAATGTTTGCCCAATTGGGACCAGAAAAGCTCAAATTAAGGGAAAACCCAGCTGCTGTTTTGACTGTGTTGCATGTGCTGATGGAACAATAGCCAATTTAACAGGTAACCAAGACATTTACCAAATTCCACAATAAATCCAACATGCAGTAAATTACATAACACAAATTAATATTTTGCATACCCCAGTCAGCCACAATATTAATAACATCAGGTAATGATAATGTTATAATAGACAGGAATTTAGTGCTGGTGCATTGTTGCTTCTTGGGTAAAAGCTTTTAAGCCAAAGTCTGATGCTGTGCTGACCCTAGTCCTCAACAACATCAAAACCTCCAAGTGAACCTAATCTTATTGCTAGTCAGGGTATTTTGCATGTTAGGATTTTATGGCTGGTGTATCTACATGATTTTTTAATTAAATTAATATTTAATTTAAATCCTTTACATTTGTCCCATAGTAATAATTAGATTTTGTGCAAATATGATTTCCAGATGTGTAACTCATACTTTGCATTCATGCTTGTCAGGTGCAATGGACTGCACCCCCTGTCCACAGGAATACTGGTCCAATGGGAGGAAAGACGAGTGTATTCCTAAAACTATTGAGTTCCTGACATATCATGAGCCAATGGGAGTAGTTATCTCAGTTGTTTCCTTGCTAGGTGCATCCTGTGCATCCTGTCACTGGTCACAGTGATGGTTTTTATCCATCACAGAGAAACTCCTGTGATCAAGGCCAGCAACTGTGAGCTGAGCTGTTTTCTGTTGTTTTCGCTTTTCTTGTGTTTTCTCTGTCCTCTCACTTTCATCGGCAGACCCACAGTCTGGACGTGCATGCTACGCCACAGGACTTTTGGTGTGACATTTGCACTTTGTATTTCCATTGTTGTTGTCACAGCTTTCAAAGCCAGACGTCCTGGCAACAACACCGCAACAAGGTTTGGTCCTGCACAGCAAAGGATTATAGTTTGCTCCTGCACTGTGGTTCAGATAGTGATATGTATATTGTGGCTTAAGGTGAACCCACCTTTCCCAGACATGGTTTTCAGATACAGCAATAAGAAGATCCTTTTAGAATGTAACCCAGGCTCTGAGGCAGCTTTCTACATTGTACTGGGGTACATAGGGCTTCTTGCAATAATATGTTTAGTCCTTGCATTTCTAGCAAGGAAGCTGCCTGATAACTTCAATGAAGCCCAGTTTATCACATTCAGCATGTTAATATTTTGTGCTGTCTGGATCACATTTATCCCAGCCTACATCAGCTCTCCTGGAAAATTCACTGTAGCTGTGGAAACATTTGCAATTTTGTCTTCAGCATTTGGTTTATCTATTTGCATTTTTGCACCTAAATGCTTTATTATCTTGATCAAACCAGAGAAAAATACCAAGAAACATGTCATGGGGAAAATTTGAAAAGACCTGGTAAGAAAGAAGTGTTTTTGAGGCCCTTAAACAATCATTTTGCACATATCCTTAGTAGTACTTCAGATTTAAGTAACAATCTCTTTTATTGTTGTGCACTCTAATATTACAATAAAATGAAAGACAGATAAAAGTTATTCCATAATACTGTGCCTATAGAAGATAACCTCCTTTGAAGTTTTGTTTTCTTTTATTTCTTTTTAGTACTAAATAATGTCAATATAATCTATATTTTTGGCATTTCTAATGTCAATGGGAACAAAAGACTAATGTCAAAGGAATGTTATTTGAAAATGTAAAAAAAGTGATTGCATAAGCATTCACTACATTTGAAGCGACTAACCATTTGGTTTTAAAAGTCACAGAATTTGTTAACTAGAGATCACGTTAGTAAAGTAAATGTGTTCCAGCCAACTGTAGTAAAATTTCACCTATATCATAAAAGTTTAGTCATTGGTGAATCAGTATCTAGGCTTCAAACTAAACCATGAAGGCAAAAAAACATTCAAAACCACTGAGAAAATTCAGGGGCTGGATAAGAGATAATGTCAGTTATTAAATATACAAACCAATTCGGAATTTCTGTCTGGAAATAAAAAAAAAACAAACAAAAAAAATTTGCCAAAATCTTTAAAAACTTGCAGTATCCAGATGATTAAAGCTGAGGGAATGTAATTTCTGCCAAAAGTGCATCTACAAAAAAACCTAATTGAAGGGTTTTATAAGATTTTTGAGGTCTTGATGTTAATGAGTTCTTTGAACATTAAACAACAACATAAAAGCAGAAGCAAACAACAGGGAACATGTGCGAGTGGAGAGATCCAAAAAATGCAGGCTTATACCCAGAACAAAATAACAGGAGTTGAAAGAATAAAACAAAAATGTAGTTTATCAAATAAGACTAAATCAATATTGCATGAAAACTGTAATTCGATTAATTATTAATTACACATCCTATAGAAAATGCATTGACAGCTTCTTTCCAAAACTTTTGGGAAAGAAGAAGAAATAATGGGCTTTAAATCAGTATTTAATTTGGTGTTCCATACCTGTCTAACCTGATATGTGAGGGAATTCTGGTAATGGCTTTTCATTGTATTCTGGAATTTTAACAAAGCAAATCTGAGCTTTGAACTCCCTAAATATAAACAACACATAAACTCCCCCACCAGAGACGATAAAACTGGAGCACTGCTACAGATAAGTCAGCTCTGAATAGACCTTTTTCACAAAAACCTGTACTTAGTGAATGAGTAACCTTATTTTCACTTTACACCGTGGAACACATCGACACAGTTACAATGGATTGCCATAGTGTTTTCACCCTCTCTGTCAACAAATAAAATTACTATATTTTGTGTATTTGCATTCATAAAGCAGTACACTTAGCAAGTTTGCTGTATTTCAACATGTCAGTATATTTCTTGATGAACGTAATATGCCCAATTTCATGACTCAATGTAAAAACTACCACCACTTTTATTGCTTACATTTCTTCTGTACAGAGATTGGATTTCAGACAAAGATGTTTAACGGTATGTTATGTAGCAACACAGAGTTATCAATATAAATGCTGATAACCGGCCTTGCACTGAAGTACACAATAATGTTATAAACATTCACATATCACCTGATATCAATAAATGCATATTTATTATGAATTATTAATTAATATGAATTAATAATATGTATACATATTTCCTATTTATGGAACTAACAACTACTAATATAAATACAGGTGTTAAGTAGTTGGCAACAAAGCATGTGGTGTTCAGCAACATCCTTGGGGACCAGAGATATGTAAGCAGGGTTCTGAAGCTCTGGAGCGATGTCCTCAGGATGTATTACCTGCATCCAAATTGAATAATTGGCCACAATATAAGCACAGACAAATCACGAGTTAACGTGCTGTACTTCAGTGTTACAGTTTAGCTCCAGCCTGAACTCACAGCTTAAGCTTGGGGTTTGACTTAACTTTATATTAACCAAATTTACCAATAAAATATCTTTGCGACTTTGGGACAACTCCTTTAATGAGCCAAGTTCTGCCTGCTGTAGTATGATGATCCAGAGTGAAATGCTGACTACAAACTGGCGTTACGTATTTGCACCTTAAAAATTTGTTGTTCGTCTCAAGTAATCATCTGCAGACATGTTTTGGATCTTTTGGAAACAACAAGTTAGTCTGTTTATGCACCGAAAACAAACATTCAGGTATGCTACAAAAGCTAGTTTTTAGATTCAGATTGTTTCTATGTTAATGACCTTCAACAAAGTTAAGTTGCCCGTTCTCCACTGCTTCCACTTGAGAAATGTGAAAAGGGTCTATTGCTGCTCTCAGCTGGCTTACAGGAAGTTATCACTTGAATCTCAAGCAGTTCTCAGTTTTCTCTCAGCAACCCCCTTTTTCTGTTGCCTGATAGAGGGTGTATTCCAAAGTAACCACACCCATTTAAACCTCATTCAGGCAATTGCTGCCCACATTAACGTAGTACATTTCATGCCTCACCGGAGACAAAACAACATCTGACTCATTTTATGCCAACTCAAAGGAGGCTTACAATTCACCACCCCTCCGCCCCTGGAAGATCAGATCACAAACTCTTTCATCTCCTGCCTGTGTACAAAGCCCTTGTATGCAGGAAACCAGCTGTCTCCCGAACAGTGAGGACATGGTCTGATTAGGGCGAAGAGGCTCTGTAAGACTGTTTTGAAACAACTGTTTAGGAGGAATTGTGCAAACAACATAGGGGGGATATTGACTCTTTAACAAACTGTACAACAGACTATATCAGCTTCTGTCTAGAAAAAACTGTACCCACCAATACCAGTGTTTTTCCAACAACAAGCCCTGATGGATTAACCCTGATGTAAAGGCCCTAGTAAAGGAGAAGAGAGGCTAACAAGGAAGAGCTGAGAACTGTGCAGAAAGAAATGAGAAGGAAGAGCAGGTAAGGAAAGACTTACTACAGGAGAAGGACAGAGGACAAGCTACAGCAGAACAATGTTAGCGGAGTGTGGAGGGGCCTGGTCACTGGTCACAATAGTCCCAGCTCTCAGGCAGAAGGGGATCATGAGTGGGTGAATAACTTAAAGCTATTATTTAATAGATTTGACCAGCTGCCCAGCCCTTGCAAAATCCAGTCTCCCCTGCTGCAATCCCCCATCTCTGCCCCTTAGGCCTCTCTCCAGTCACCCTATACTGCCCCTCACAAAGGCCCAGGTGAGGAAGGAGCTCAGCAATATCAATGCAAGGGAGGCTACAGCTCCAGGCTGCTTAAAACATGTGCAGTTTGCACGTTTGGTCTGGGCCTGAAACTGGGGAAGGTGCCACAGCTTTAGAAAACATCCTGCCTGGTGCCGGTACCAAAGACATTTCGTCCAAACGACTTGAGGGACTACAGGGCGGTGGCACTGACTTCACATCTGATGAAGTTGATGGAGAGACTGGTGCTCACCTATATCCGCCTCTGGTGAGCCAATTCAGATTGCCTACCAGCCAGGCATCGGAGTTGAAGATGCTTCATGAATAGATCATCTTGCCAAATAGAGCTCTTTAACATATGGATAAGACTGGGAGCACTGTGTGAGTCATGTTTTTCGACTTCTCCAGGGATAAAAAATGTAAATGGAACTGACTGGAGGATATGATAAGGTTTCACAGGCTGAAACTTAGTGGCTTTCTCCCTGCACCAGTGTGGACTGTTTCGTGGTTGTGATGGGGGGTCTCTGAATTTTTATATTTAATTTATTCATTACATTTGGTAAATGGTTACCACTTATCTACTTCTCTTTCGGCTTTTCCCATCAGGGGTTGCCACACCGAATCATCCTTTTCCACTTCACTTTATCCTGGGCATCTTCCACTCTGACACCAGCTAACGTCATGTCCTCTGTTAGCACATCTTCATCTCTGCTGCTTCCATCTCTGCCTCTTGTCTCTTTCTCACTGCTACTGTCTCAAACCCATAGAGCAGAGCTGGTCTCACCACTGTCTTGTACACCTTTCCTTTGAGTCTTGCTGACACCCTTCTGTCACACAACACTCCTGACGCGTTCCTCCACCCACTCCAACCCGCCTGCACTCGCCTCTTCACCTCTTTTCCACATTCCCATCACACTGAACTGTTGACCCCAAATACTTGTAATTGACGTCTGTGGTCAGGAAATCCTTCTACACACTATAACTAGTATTGAACCACCTGGAAACCAGCATAGGGACCTCTAGACCCCCTGGAGTTTTCCCACAGGAAAAACAGGCAAGCAGAAGATGGGAGTTAACATGCAACTTTATTATATCCTGGACCACCTCTACATATATGGACAGGTTTTGTTTGTGGATTTCAGCTCGGTACACCATCACTCCAGACATCATTTCCACCAAACTGTCCCAGACTGCCTGTATTCTCCTCCCTCTGTCAGTGTATAAGATAGAAAATGTACATCCTCCACATAGAAAGCTAATACTGGTGCACTTCAAAGATGTTTCCTCTGTCATCCCTCTCTGCTCTTCTCTCTACAGAGTACAAATTGGATCAAGATGGTGCCAGGTGAGTGGCAGCAAGTTTCAGCAGCTCTGTCCATTTCTGTGATTTTCTTCCCGTCTTCTTATGTTTATTTTCATGCTGTATGTTTGCTGTGTTTTTCTTTAAACCCCTGTGGAGTTGTGCAACTAGGGGTAAAAACGTTATCAGTTTTGCATTATGTTTTATCATCTTTTTCCAACTTTTTGAGTCAGCCTCAGGAGACCCTTTGAACTGTGGCTCTATTGTTTACATGCAGGACCAGCTGCTAGCTCTGAGCTATATCGAGCTTCTCCGTGAGAGAAAGCTGGATATTCCAGCCGAGATATTGAGGAAAAGACGAGGCTGTAGAGCTGGCGTTAAGCGCCGGGAGAGAAGACGTACATACAAGCCCGTTTTACCATCTGTCATTATGGGAAACGTCTGCTCTCTCTCCAATAAGATGGACGAGCTAGCGGCGCTCGTGAGGCTGCAGCGCGTGTACCAGCTTACTGTGTTTCATCGAGACATGGCTCAACCAGGACACACCGAACTCTGTGGTCTCCATTAACGCATTCACACTGGTGCGGGCGGACCGGAGTGCAGCAGAAAGCAGTAAGAAGAAGGGAGGGGGACTGGCGGTGTTTGTGAACAACAGATAGTGTAACCCTGGGCACATCAATGTTAAACAACAACTCTGTAGCGAAGACGTGGAACTAGTGGCAGTTATCGTCCGGCCGTACCATCTCCCGCGGGAGTCCTCTCATGTATTGGTGGTGACTGTTTGCGTTAGTCCGTCGGCCGACACCGCTGCCGCATCTGAGCGCGTGCACAGCACCGTGTCTCAGCTGCAGACACAGCGCCCACAGGCCCTGATTCTCATCTCTGAGGTCTTAAATCATGCCTGTCTCCCCCTCTCTGCCACCATCCCCAACTTCACCCAGTACGTTAACTGCCACACAAGAGCGTGTTGTCCATGGAGACCACTCTGCCCCTCCTCCCACTGTCACAGAGAGCTCCCAACAACCCACAGCTCCAGACCAGTCACTGCCCACCCCCCTCTGCCTCACTGTGGACCTGGTCAGGAGAGAGTTAAGGAAGACCAAGGCCAGAAAGGCTAAAGGCCCTGACCACATTAGCTCCAGGTTCCTCAGGGAGTGTGCAGACCAGCTCTGTGAGGTTGTTCTGTTACTATTTAACCTGAGCCTTAGACTGGAGAAAGTACCAGTGCTTTGGCGGATTTCCTGTCCGGTTCCGGTTCCGAAAGTATCACATCCCAAGGAGCCGAACCATTACAGACCCGTTACCTTAACCTCCCACCCTATGAAGGCTATGGAGAGGATCATCCTCGGCTACCTCCGCACTCAGGTGAGTTCAGTATTGGACCTGCTGCAGTTTGCCTATCGACCTGGCATCGGGGTGGACGACGCCATCATCTACCTGCAGCACCGGACCTTGTCTCACCTGGAGTCCCCTGGGAGTACTGTAAGGGTCATGTTCTTTGACTTCCCCTGTGCTTTCAATACCATCCAGCCATCACAGCTGAGGGGGAAGCTGGAGGTGGCAGGCGTGGACCCACATCTAGCTGCCTGGACCATCAACTACCTCACGGACAGGCCACAGTTCGTGAGGCTGCGGGAGTGTGTGTCAGATGTGGTAATGTGTAGCACGTTAGACTACAAGCACAACTCCCACCTCTGTCACCTGCAGAAATTCTCTGACGAAACCGCCATTGTTGGCTGTGGACTGGTGTGAGAACAATTATGTGTTCCTGAACACTAGTAAGACAAAGGAGTTAGTGCTTGACTTCAGACGGAACCCTCCACCGCACACACCGGTGAGCATCCAGGGCTCAGACATTGAGATTGTGGACACCTTTAAATACCTGGGTGTCCACCTAAACAAAAAACTGACAGGACAAACAACACAGACTGTCTGTACCGAAAGGGCCAGAGTCGTCTCCAACCTGCTGATGTCCTTCAGTGTGTGCAGGGAGCTGTTACGGACATTTTACGACACTGTGGTGGCCTCAGCAGTCCTCTATGCCGATGTATGCTGGGCGGGGGGTAGTATGAAAAGAGACAGGAAAAAACTTAACAAGCTGGTTAGGAGAGCCGGGTCTGTCCTGGGCTGCACACTGGACTCCATGGAGGAGGTGGAGGACAGAAGGATGTTTGCCAAACTAACATCCATCATGTATAACCCCTCCCACCCCTTCACCACACTGTGGAGGCTCTGAGCAGCTCCTTTAGCACAAGACTGTTACAGCCCAAGTGCAGGAAGGAGCGCTACCATCGCTCATTCCTCCCCACAGCCATCGGACTGTACAATGTGTCACTGCAGTGACACACAATTTGCAATATCAATATCTATATCTATCAATATCATATATTTTTACTTTTTGTGCAATAGTCATCGGTTACATTTTCCAATGTAAATATGTATGTATTTCAGATTATCCTTAATTCTTAAATGCCTTTTTAGCTTACACTAAAAATGTACATTGTTCTGTGCAGATTCTGTGTTCTTTGTCTATGGCTGCTAAAACACAAGTTCCCCACTGTGCGATTAATAAAGTCTTGTCTTATCTTATCGTATCTTACAGAAATGAGACACCTCAACTGACTCAACTGTCAAGCGCTTAAATTTTGCAGATCACACAACTGTTATCGTTATTCTATCATGATGACGAGACTGCATACAGAGGAGAGGTTGTTCAGCAGATGCCATCATGCTGTCAAAACAACCTGGAGCTGAACATGCCCACACACACTCTCTCCCCTCACCATATCCTCCAGGACTGTGTCAGCTGTGGAATCCCCCAAATTATTGGGGTCCGCTATCTCCCAAGACTTGAGAAGTTGAACTACAACTTCGATGCCTTCCTAAGAATTACTTATTTGGCATATTTGGCCTGATTCTCATATTCCTGTTGGCAATGAGAGGCTGACACAGCACTGAAAAAGGCCATGCAAAAGAGCCTAGCCATCCATGAATAAGTGTCCCATTAATTATTAGTCCATTGGTTGTCTCCTAATGAGAGTTTGATGTGGAGTCTGGCAGTTTCAGCCTACAATGACTGTGCAAGTGGCAGAATTGCCAACAAAAGTAGCTTGCCAATGGGGAAGGCCCACTGTACAACACTGTTCTCAATGGTACATGTTGTTACATGTCCCACAACAACTGTGGAAAAATGCTTGCTTATTTAGGGCTCGTAGAATAGAATCTTACCTTGCCCCATTAATGATAGAAATATCTGACTCAGAGCTGTAACCTCCTGTCTTTAGTTACTAAAATGAATCACAGGCAAATATATATGGGTGGTTGACGAAAAGGATTGTGAGCATGGTTACTAGCCGTCTGAATACCATAAACAGAACTCTATAGACTATAAAATAAATTTCAAAGTATATACTGCTTTGGAATTTATCAGTACCTTGACTGAATTTAATATTACCTAAAGGCTTTTGTTTAATACCTGTGTTCGTTGCATAGCAAACATCTTTCTCTGCTGTTATAATCTTACCTGTCTAACACTGCGGTGCCCTCTGGGAGATAAATCAACCTTTTATGAAGTGACACATCTACGTACATTTGGCAGAGCTGCCTTAAAAGCCATTTGTCTTCACCTCTCAAAAAAATGCTGAGTGAACATTCAGAGAGCTACATTATTGTCCTATCTCTTTCTGCTCTCTACATGAATATAGTTTGTGGTTGTGAGCCGCTTGGCATGTTTAATATTTCTAGTTTGTTCAAACAGGGAGACTTGATGATTGGGGGAATTTTTCCAATTTTCAACAAAGAGATAAACAACACTTTTACGTTTGAGAGGGACCCACCTGATATGAAATGTGGAGCGTAAGTTTTACTGCATGTGACTTTTCCTTTTTGACATTGGTCCTCTAACTAACCCACTTGCTCATATTGTTTATTATTGAATTCCTTTAATTCTATTGTTCGATGTCTTTAGTTTTTACTGTTATTGTTAAATATCTTTAAATTACTTTATATCCCACTAACTTATATGACATATGCTATATAATTTAATGTACTCTCAATTAATATTTTCTTTTTAAAAACAATACTGTTATAGGTTTGACTGGCGAGCTTTTCGGTGGTCCCAAGAAATGATATTTTTCATTGAAGAAATCAACAAAGATCCTGCTCTCCTGCCAAACATCTCTCTTGGCTACAAGATCCTCAATTCTTGTGCATCTCCTATAACTGCTTTACGCGCTGCATTGACACTGGCTAGTGGACTAGAAAACATTGGGTCAACATCCCCTTGTCCTCCAGCTGTATCTGCCATTATAGCAGAGGCTGAATCATCTCAGTCCATAGCTGTGGCTGGAACACTTGGACCATTTCAGCTGCCAATAGTAAGAATCAGTTTTACTGCTTTTGTATGGCTTAGTTCTTGCCACTACAATAGATTTAGACATTAACTGTATGTTTTTTAATTGATGTTTAGGTAAGTTACTTCTCATCATGTGCCTGCCTGAGTGACAGACTGAAATATCCTACCTTTTTTCGGACAATCCCCAGTGACTATTTCCAGGCTAAAGCTTTGGCAGCACTGGTCAAACGTTTTGGCTGGCAGTGGATCGGGGTTATACAGTCAAATAATGATTATGGTCGGGATGGAATCCTGGCATTTACTGAAGAAGTTAAAAACTTTGGCGTTTGTATTGCATTTGTTGGGACAATCCTACGAACGTACACTATGGATAAAATACTGGATGTTGTGGAAATGATCAAGCAGTCAACTGTCAAAGTCATTCTGGCTTTTGTTCCTGAGGGTGACTTTTATCCTCTGATGACAGAGATAGTAAAACAAAACATAACAGGAATTCAGTGGATTGCTAGTGAGTCTTGGATAACAGCACCACGACCCTCTACACCAGAAATCTACCAAGCTTTTGGTGGAACTTTGGGATTTGTGGTAAAGAGGATGACTATACCACATCTCAAGCCATTTCTTACAAGAATTAGTCCTTATGAGAACCCAGGTGCAGCCTTTGTGAGAGATTTCTGGGAGGCTGTGGTGGGTTGTAGACCTGTTTTTCCCGGGGAGAACATTGGTACTGAGGCAATCAATAACATATGCACAGGCAACGAGACATTATTGGATTTTCAGCATATGTTCTTTAATGTAACTGACCTCAGAGTAGGTTACAATGTTTATAAAGCAGTTTATGCCATTGCACATGCCCTACATCAACTCATATTCTGCCAACCAGTTGGAGAAAAAACAGTGACGCCTTGTTTGAATCTATCAGATATTCAGCCCAAAGAGGTAAGAGAGAGTGCTGGTACCATCCACAATAATTGTGTGCACATGATAGATTTTTGCATTTCTGTACAAAAGTAAAAAAAAACACAGGAATAATATCTAACATGAATTTGTTTTGTCTCAGGTCACTGATCACTTACGAAGGGTAAAATTCATCAATAAGTTTGGGGAAAATGTGTTCTTTGATGAGAATGGCAACCCTCCAGCATATTATGACATGATTAATTGGCAGCTGATTAATGGGCAGGTGCAGCATGTGACAGTGGGTCATTTTGCTGCTGATTCTAATGGTACTGATAAGCTCAGCATCCAGGAGGAAGATATCATTTGGAGAACGGGAAATACTGTAATCATTTTGCAAAATAAGAAATCCATATGCAAAGGTTCTTTCTGGTTGCACTATTGTTATATGTTTAAAACAAAATATTCTTTACTTATTATATTTTTCAGGTTCCAACATCATTGTGTTCTAACGTTTGTCCAACAGGGACCAGAAAAGCTCAAATTAAAGGAAAACCCACCTGCTGCTTTGATTGTGTACCATGTGCTGATGGAACTATAGCCAATTTAACAGGTAACACTGAATATATGAAAAGCATGTATAATATACAGTGGACATAGGAAACAAATCACTGGCCTTGAAAGTGTTGATCCTCTTCTTTTTTTAATCGTAGTTGATTTAATTTGTCTGTCATTGAAAAAAAATACAGAAAAGGACTATTTTATGTCAAAGTAAAATAAAAAATATTGAACAGTGATTCACTCCTCAACTCATCACATCGCCATTCGTGCAGCCAGCTTGTTTCCAAAGTCACCTAGAGCAGGACATCCTCACAAAAGCAGGTGTTGCGAAAGAAAGTGCACGAAGGAGAATATTTGCCATTATTTTCACCTTTATAATTTTGATTATTTTAGATTCCTTTACAGATTTTTTGTTTTTTGTTGTAATTGCCAAATTAAATTAAACCATTGAATATTTCTCTGTCTTCATCAGGTGCAGCAGAGTGCACTCCCTGTCCACAGGGAGACTGGACCAATGAAAGGAAAGACGAGTGTATTCCTAAAACTTTTGAGTTCCTCACATATCAGGAGCCAATGGGAGTAGTTATCACAGTTGTTTCTTTGCTAGGTGCCTCCCTGTCATTCTCCACAGGAATCGGTTTTATCCGTTACAGACAAACTCCTGTGATCAAGGCCAGCAACTGTGAGCTGAGCTGTTTTTTGTTGGTTTCACTTTTCTTGTGTTTTCTCTGTCCTCTCACTTTCATCGGCAGACCCACAGTCTGGACGTGCATGCTCCGCCACACGACTTTTGGTGTGACATTTGCACTTTGTATTTCCTGTGTCTTGGGAAAAACCATTGTTGTTGTCACAGCTTTTAAAGCCACACGTCCTGGCAACAACACCGCAACAAGGTTTGGTCCTGCACAGCAAAGGATCATAGTTTGCTCCTGCACTGTGGTTCAGATAGTGATATGTATATTGTGGCTTAAGGTGAACCCACCTTTCCCAGACATGGTTTTCAGATACAGCAATAAGAAGATCCTTTTAGAATGTAACCCAGGCTCTGAGGCAGCGTTCTACATTGTACTGGGGTACATAGGGCTTCTTGCAATAATATGTTTAGTCCTGGCATTTCTAGCAAGGAAGTTGCCTGATAACTTCAATGAGGCCCAGTTTATCACATTCAGCATGTTAATATTTTGTGCTGTCTGGATCACATTTATCCCAGCATACATCAGCTCTCCTGGAAAATTCACTGTAGCTGTGGAAACATTTGCAATTTTGTCTTCAGCATTTGGTTTATTTATTTGCATTTTTGCACCTAAAATCTTCATTATCTTGATCAAACCAGAGAAAAATACCAAGAAGCATGTTATGGGGAAGCTTTGACAAAAATGGTTCTCCTTATTCTAACAGTTGTATTGACTTCTTCAAAACAAATCTAATAATATAGCAATATAGAATCTTTAAATTTCAAAATAATATTTTTGTGTAGAAAGGGTTGTGACAATGTGCCCACCGATAAGACAGTCAGTCATCACAACAATCAGCTCCCACAAACTCCGTCCTGCACCATGGTGAGGCACCAGAGTTTGACAGAAGTGACCGAGAGAACCCGGTCATTTTCCAAAATAAAACATTTTCCAATAAATAAAACAGGAATAATGTAAGTTATGTATTCTTTCGGTGCAGCCCGGTACCAATTGACCCACGGACCAGTGGTTGGGGACCCCTGATGTAGATGACGGAAAGTTTGTGGAATGTTTAACAGTTAAAGGGGCCTATCAAATGGGTTGTCAAATTAGTTTTGTCTTTAGAGATAAAAGTTTAAGAGCAAGGTGGTTGAGTTGTTAGCGGCCTTGCCTCACAGCTAGACGGTTGCGGGTTCCCATCCTCAGTCTATTATGACCTTCTTGTCTAGATAGTTTACATGTTCTCCTCTTGCGTGGGTGACCTGCCCTATGACAGCTGGGATAGATGAGACAATCAGGAAAAACCCAGGACTTTCTGGGAGGCCACACAGGCTCCTTTTTTATCTTGAAGATCCAACTTACAGTTTAATTAATCCTAATAAGCATAAACGCATCAAGAGTCCAAGACACCTTACACCTATGTTTTAGAATGGCTCAATAAAAAGTATAGTCACTCATTCCAGGATGTATTGGAGAAGATAGAAACAAAAGAGAACAAATCCCCTAATAAAGAAGCCAACAACCTGTACTACTCATCCCCTGGACTCCTTGGACTTTTTGCTGGTTTGGCTCATGTAGTCCATGGACTCTACAGTATATCCCTGCCTCATTCGAGGAGCATGTGTTTGACTCTGATATATAAATATCTCATATGATAACTTAGTCGTTTTACTGCCCATTATCAAGGATTTTCCTGTCGCCTCGGGGCATTCTTACCATGTTAAAGTTAGGAATGTAAGTTCATGTTAGAGAGCAAGTTACACAGCTGTCTCTGTCACTTGTTGTTGAAAACATGTTTTCTTGTCACCTGTAGAAGTGAATGCTTTCGCCTGTTGGAGCAAGGGTGCTTCTTATCTGCATGAGAAAATGCTTTCCTGTTTAATAGTTTTTTAACCTTAGTCGCTCTTCCCATAGAGATAAACACTGTATCGCTACTCATAATTTCTATTAGTCCTAAGACATTAGTTATAAAAAAAATTATTATTTTTGCCCTATTTTTTTATTTAATCAATTTTCACTAATTTGGTCAAACTTTTATTATTTCTTTGTTTAGTTTTTGCCAGCACTGTCACCTGTGATTTTTAGTTGATAAACCATGTTAAACACTTATCTGCTTTCTTGCCTGTTATCCCATGTGCCGGAGTGTAACTGTTTACCCACAGCCCTGACCAGTCCATATTTGTAACATTCTGTGCTTTAGTTAAAAACCACAGCTACAAGTTGTTACTTAATGTTGTCACTGAATGCATCATTTATTAGTTACTAATAAGCAATTTTGTGTTGTGTTTTTACTAATTCTTGTAAGTTTAAAAAAACAACATTATGCAAATTATAAATTTAATAAAAATTGCAAATTATTTTGTATGTATGTTATTTATTATATTATATTATATATTTTCAGTTTAATCAAATAAAGGTGCTGTAATGGTGTACTGAATTACTCTTCCCCACTCTGCCCTCATATAAGAAGGTATCTTCCAGCTTTTGATTGACTGAATAAACCTGGTCCAGATAAGCAGCAGCTGATAAGACAGGGATAGGTGAAAAACAAGCAGTAGAGCAGCTGTCATAGGCCTGGAATGAGAACCCTTGGTCTACACAATCATTCATTGTGTAGACCAATGTCTTAAAGTCTCTACTTCTGCACTTATGACATTGTTTTTTCCAAGCTGGACGCTCCTGACATTGCCTATACAGCAGGTTGCATTTGGTGCATCTGGCTGACTTCTCCAGTGTTGTTTGACACTGCAGCTGCATTTTCTAACGGGAGGATAAATAGAGCTATCTCAGTGTGCAAAGTTGGGTTGCTCTCCATTTGACACTTCTGTGGGGCTATACCCCAGGTCTGCTCCTCCTTGGTGGCCTCAAACTTGCAGTGCTCAGCCAGCTATTCAGGCCTCCTACAAAGGCTTCCACGGACTTCGCGTTCCAATTTAAATACTGGTGTATTACATTCTTGTGAGGTACTAATTGGTTACTCAGCTTAGCCACTAGTTATCTTTAGCGTGAACTGGATCCTCAAAATGTAGGAATGAGAAAGGCAGCAACACCAGCTGATCAGTATTTTTAAATGATTACATTTTTACGGCTCGCCAGTGAGTCTCTTGAATTCAAGGAAAAAGGGGTTAACTCCCACTGTGTGCATATATAATACCTGGCAGTGGGGGTGTGTTCATTCATTTCTTGATGATCCCTGGGTAGACGGTATGGTTTTACAAAAGGCCACAGCTGGAATGTGGCAATGCACTTATTCTGGTGTGCTGTGTACAGATATTTATATGTGTTGGAGTGTCATCGTGAATGGCAAAGCTGTAAAGTCAGCAGGTATTTGATTGTACACAGCTTTCTCCTGAATACAAAACAATTGCACCCTTGATTGTTCTTCACTTAGAGATTGGTGCAGGGACAATATTGTGGCAATATTAACTTCTTGGCCAACAATCCTGTCACAGTGCAATCAGAAGGTTTCAGACCCCCTTCAATTTCTTAAATATATTTATTACTGCCTAATACTACAATTGTTCAAATTATGTTTTTTCTCCTTAATCTACACTCAGTACCATATAATTACATAGTAAATGAAAATAATATTTTTCAAATATTTGTAAATTTATCCAAAATATTTCACAACTGAAATATCACATGTACATACTTATTCAGACCTTTAACTCAGTACTTTGTTGAAGCTCCTTTGCTAGTAGTTACAGCCATGAGTCCTTTTGGGTATGATGTGACAAGCTATGCACACCTTGATTGGGGGGGTTGATGCCATTCTTTTTTCAAATTCTCTCAAGCTTATTCAGATTGGATGGGTAAAGTCAGAGGACCGCCATTTTCAGGTCTCTCTAGACTTATTCAATAGGGTTCAAAGGGCTCTGGATGGGCCACATCAGGACATTCCCAGAGTTGTCCCTAAGCCACTGCTGTGTTGTCTTGGCTGTGTGCTTAGGACTGTTGTCATGTTGAAAGGTGAACCTTCAGCCCAGTCCGACGTCGTGATGTGGAACAGGTTTTCATTGAGGGTATCTCTGTACTTTATACCATTCAGCTAGTCCCTGCTGCTGAAAAATACCCCACACCATGATGCTGCCACTACCATGCTTCACTGTAGGGATCATATTGGGCAGGTGATGAGTGGTACCTATTTTCCTCATCACATGTTGAGAATTTAAGCCAAAAAGAACAGTGTCTTTCGGGTGATTCTGGAGATTAAAGCATGCCAAGGGGACTTGGACTAATATATTTGGCTTGAAGAGAGGCTTCTATCTAGTCACTCAGTCATAAAGCACAGATTGGTGCAGGACTGCAGTAACGGTTGTTCTTCTGGAACGCTGTCCTATCGCGACACAGGATCTCTAGGGCTCAGTCAGAGTGACCATCTGGTTTTTGGACACCTCTCTTGGTAAGACCCTTCTCACCTGATTGCTCAGTTAGGCCAGGGGACCAGCTCTTGGGAGAGCCCTTTATTTGACAAATTTCTTTCATTGGAGAGTTATAGAGGCCCCTGTGCTGTTGCAATGCAGCAGAATTCTTTTTTAGTCTTCCTGAGATCTATGCCTTGCAATAATCCTGTATTTGACATCCACAGGCATTTCCTTTGATCTCATGGCTTTCAATGCATTGTCAGCTGTGAGGCTTTCTATAAAGAGGTGCGTGCCTTTACAAAACATGTCTAATTAACTTAATTTATAACATGTGGACTCCAGTCAAAGTTTAGAAACATCTTAGCAACAGCAGTTACTATATGATCTCAAGCCAATTTTTATTAAAGGCCATGTTTAGCCTGTGCTATTGTTGCATTTACTGGTTAAAAACACGAGTTGGGTTTCAGTATTACTAATAATATTGATTCTTGAGTTTCAAATTCAGTTTCAGATTCTCCTTCCAGTTAATTTATCCTTATCAACAGGTTAAGCTTATATAGCTGATATAGGTTATTCTCTAGAAAGAAAACAGTATTTACATACTCAAACTTGTGTAAGTTACAAATTTCTTGTCCTTGTACTACTTTAACATCTCCCTAAATAGACCATTGTTTATCATTACACATTGGTTAAAATTCTTTATCTCCATATTTATTCATTGTAAGGATCAAAACATTTTAGAGTTCATTTTACACTGAAGTGTAATGTGGTCAGTATTTACACGTTTGCAATGTGCCACTGGGTTGAGCAAAAATCGCCTACTTGATTGCATTGTGTGTGTGTCTGTGTGTGTAGAGTATATGTTCCTTGAATGTAGCAATCAGCTTTCTTGTTTTACCAGTCTAATTGGTCTAAATTTGCTCTGTCCTCTGGGGAAATACATCAGCATTGTATGAAGGGAGCATATCTAGAGTTCTTAAAAAAGCTGTGTCTTCATCTGTTTTACAAAATGCAGAGCAAATGTTCAGGCGTCTTCATTTTGCTCCTCTCTTTATCTGTGCTTTATCTGAAAACAGTTTGTGGCTGTGAACTGTTTGGCAGGTTTAACATGCCAAGTTTATTCAAACACGGAGACATAATGATTGGGGGGATTTACCCAGTCTTTAACAATGAGGTAATCAGCTTTTCTACATTTGAGAGAGAACCACCTGAAGTGAAATGTAAAGAGTAAGTTTCAATATGTCTGTTGTTTCTATATAATAGGAATAATAATAATAATACATGATTTGTGTATTCTCACAAAAATGCCACAATATAGACATGTTATTTTGTTATTTTACAACCTATTTTAATATTTAAAATGTTTTGTTAGATTTGACCTACGAGCTTTTCGATGGACTCAAGTGATGATATTTACAATTGATGAAATCAACAAAGATCCTGCTCTCCTGCCAAACATCTCTCTTGGCTACAGGATACTTGATTCTTGTGCATCACCTACAAATGCTTTACGTGCTGCACTAACACTAGCTAGTGGACTAGAAAACACTGGGTCAACATCCCCTTGTCCTCCAGCTATATCTGCCCTTATAGCAGAGGCAGAATCATCACAGTCTATAGCTGTGGCTGGAACTCTTGCATCTTTTCAGCTGCCAATAGTAAGATATTTTACGGCACAATTATTGATAAATTCAGTACTTGTTAGTGCTTAGTTTGTGGCATTTCCCAAATATGTTTTTGAGGGTCTGTTTGGTTTTATAGGTAAGTTACTTCTCAACATGTGCCTGCCTGAGTGACAGAGTGAAATATCCTACCTTTTTTCGGACAATCCCCAGTGACTACTTCCAGGCAAAAGCTTTGGCAGGACTGGTGCAACATTTTGGCTGGCAGTGGATCGGGGTTATACAGTCAGATAATGATTATGGTCGGGATGGAATTTCAGCATTTACTGAAGAAGTTAAAAGGTTTGGCGTTTGTATTGCATTTATTGGAACAGTTCTACGAACGTACACTATGGATAAGATACTGGATGTTGTGGAAATGATCAAGCAGTCAACTGTCAAAGTCATTCTGGCTTTTGTTCCTGAGGGTGACTTTTATCCTCTGATGACAGAGATAGTAAAACAAAACATAACAGGAATTCAGTGGATTGCTAGTGAGTCTTGGATAACAGCACCTCGACCCTCTACACCAGAAATCTACCAAGCTTTTGGTGGAACTCTGGGATTTGTGGGGAAGAAAATGGCTATGCCGAACTTAAAGCCATTTCTTACAAGCATTAGTCCTTACAAAGATCCAAGTGCAGCATTTGTGAGAGAGTTCTGGGAGATTGTGGTGGGCTGCAGACCTGTTTTACCTGGGGAGCACACTGAGACTGAGGGAACAAATAAAACATGTACAGGCAATGAGACACTGCCGGAGAATATATTCTTTAAGGTATCAGAGCTCAGAGTGGTCTATAATCTGTATAATGCAGTTTATGCCATTGCACATGCCCTACATCAACTGGTATTCTGCCAACCAGTTGGAGAAAAAACAGTGACGCCTTGTTTCAATTTATCAGATATTCAGCCCAAAAAGGTAAGAGAGAGTGCTGATACAAAATAACTGTGTGCACATGATACATTTTTGCAAAAAAAAACCCCACAAGAATAATATGTAACATGAATTTTGTTTTTTTCTCAGGTCACTGAACACTTACAAAGCGTAAATTTCAGAAATAAATTTGGAGATAATGTGTTCTTTGATGAGAATGGCAACCCTCCAGCATATTATGACATGATTAACTGGCAGCTGATTAATGGGCAGGTGCAGCATGTGACAGTGGGTGATTTTGCTGCTGATTCGAATGGCGCTTATAAGCTCAGCATCCAGGAGGAAGATATAATTTGGAGAACGGGAAATACTGTAATCATTTTGCAAAATAAGAAATCCATATGTAAAGGTTCTTTCTGTTTAGAACATTGTTATGTGGTAAAACCTAAATATTCTTGATTGAATTTATTTTACAGGTTCCAGAATCATTGTGCTCCAATGTTTGTCCAATAGGGACCAGAAAAGCTCGAATTAAAGGAAAACCCAGCTGCTGCTCTGATTGTATACCCTGTGCTGATGGAAGTATAGCAAATTTAACAGGTAACACAACTCGTGAAAACATGTATTAACCCAATTATATACAATCTCATTTTATAAAATGTTTTTCAAATCAAATTTCTCAGTTTCGGCACATCATTTTCCTTTTTCACGAGTGTATTTTTTTTTTTTTGCAAATTTTGAGATGTACATTTTCTGTTTTTTCTCATCAGGTGCAGCAGAGTGCATTATTTGTCCACGGGAATATTGGTCTAATGGAAGGAAAGACGAGTGTATTCCTAAAACTATTGAGTTCCTGACATATCAGGAGCCTATGGGAGTAGTTATCACAGTTGTTTCCTTGCTAGGTGCCTCCCTGTCACTGGTCACAGTGATGGTTTTTATCCATCACAGACAAACTCCTGTGATCAAGGCCAGCAACTGTGAGCTGAGCTGTTTTCTGTTGGTTTCGCTTTTCTTGTGTTTTCTCTGTCCTCTCACCTTCATCGGCAGACCCACAGTCTGGACGTGCATGCTCCGCCACACGACTTTTGGTGTGACATTTGCACTTTGTATTTCCTGTGTCTTGGGAAAAACCATTGTTGTTGTCACAGCTTTCAAAGCCACACATCCTGGCAACAACATCGCAACAAGGTTTGGTCCTGCACAGCAAAGGATCATAGTTTGCTCCTGCACTGTGGTTCAGATAGTGATATGTATATTGTGGCTTAAGGTGAACCCACCTTTCCCAGACATGGTTTTCAGATACAGCAATAAGAAGATCCTTTTAGAATGTAACCCAGGCTCTGAGGCAGCTTTCTACATTGTACTGGGGTACATAGGGCTTCTTGCAATAATATGTTTAGTCCTGGCATTTCTAGCAAGGAAGTTGCCTGATAACTTCAATGAGGCCCAGTTTATCACATTCAGCATGTTAATATTTTGTGCTGTCTGGATCACATTTATCCCAGCATACATCAGCTCTCCTGGAAAATTCACTGTAGCTGTGGAAACATTTGCAATTTTGTCTTCAGCATTAGGTTTGCTGGTTATCATTTTTGCACCTAAATGCTACATTATCTTGATCAAACCAGAGAAAAATATTAAGAGACACGTTATAGTAAAATTTAAACAACATTTATAAAAAAAAAAAATCAATGCTATTGTCAGATTTTAGCCAGATTGTAAGCTTGCATCCGTACATGTAATAAATACATGGTACGAGTATTGCAGTGAAATTGTAAAAATGTACACAATGTTCTATTCTCTTCTTTTTAATGAATTTATTATTGAATGCATAATTCATTTGTATCTGATGATAGTGATCCTTTTGTTTTGCATATTCAAACAATTTTTGTAATTTAGGTTGAAAAAAAATCAGGCTTATTAAGAGCTGCAAATTTTATCATAGAAAATGACTTTCACTATATGTATTGGATACTCTTTAATAGACTAACTCTACATATTACATGCGATAGTAGCAACAAACAAGGAATAGTACATGCTGATTATACTGAGATGCTTTAGAACAAAGTACAAGTACCGCTATAGAAACTCATACTAATGTCCAAGTGTGGTCCTGACTTGTTCATAATGTGCATCCTTAATGACTTATAGTGCCTTGCAAAGGCATTCATAGCCCTTAAAATTCTCCACATTTTGTCATGTTAAAACCACAAATGTAAATGTGTTCTATTGGGATTTCATGTGATACACCAGCACAAAGTGTCACACAGTTGTGAAGTGGAAGGAAAATTATTACTGGTTTTGAAAATTCTTTTCAAATAAATATCTGAAAAGTGTGGCATGCATTTGTATTCAGCCCACCTGAGTCAATACTTTGTAGAGTCGATTTTGCTGCAAGTCTTTCGTATGTCTTTACCAGGTTTTCAAATCTAGAGGGTGAGATTTTTCCCTATTATTCTTTGTGAAATAGCTCCTGCTCACTCTGGTCTGACATCAAATTGGATGAAGAGTGTCTATGAATAGCATATTTCAAAAGTTGCCAGAGATTTTCAACTGGATTTAGGTCTGGACTTTGAGCAATTCAGACACATGAATATGCTTTAATCTAAATCATTCCATTGCAGCTCTGGCTGTATATTTTGGGTCATTGTCTTTTTGGGAGGTGAACCTCCAACCCAGCCTTTTGCAGACTCTAACATGTTTTCTTTTAAAATGCCCTGTATTTGGCTCATCCATCTTCCTAAAAACTAAGACCAGCTTCCATGTCCCCACTGAAGAAAACTTTCCTACCACCAAAACTTACCACCATGTTTCACGGTTGGGAAGGTGTGTTCAGGGTGATGTGCAGTGTTAGGTTACTCCCACACAAAGCATTTTTAAATTAGGCCAAAAAGATAAATTTTAGTCTAGTCTAACCAGAGCACCTTCTTCCACATTTGCCGTGTCCCCCACATGGCTTGTTGCAAACTGCAAACAGGACTTCTTCTAGCATTCTGTCAAGAATGGTTTTCTTCTTGGCACTCTTTCATAAAGGCCAGATTTTTGAAGGGCACGACTAATAGTTGCCCTTTAGACAGCTTCTCCCGAGTTACCATGGGCCTCTTTGCAGCTGCTCTGATTAATGCTGTCCTTGCTTGGCCTATCTGTTTAGGTGGATGGCCAAGTCTTGGTAGGTTTACAGTTGTGCCATAATCTTTTCATTTTCATATGATAGATTTTACAGTGCTCCGTGAGATGTTTAAAGCTTAGCATATTTTTTATAACCCAACACTGCTTTAAACTTCTCCACAACTTTATCCCTGACCTGTCTGGTGTGTTACGTGTGCTTCATGATGCTTTTCACTGATGTTCTCTAAAAAAAATCTCTGAGGGCTTCACAGAACAGATTAATTTATTCTGAAATTAAATTGCACACAGGTCGACTTTATTTACTAATTAGGGGCTTCGGAAAGCAATTGTTTGTACTGCATTTTAGTTAGGATTATCAGCAACATTTTCAGATATTTTGTTGTAAAAATGTTTGAAAACCATTTATCATTTTCATTTCACTTTTATATGTCATATCATGTCATTGGTGTTAGTCTATTATAAAATCCTAATAAAATACATTTATATTTGTGGTTGTAATGTAACAAAATGTGGAAAAGTTCAAAGGGAAAATATTTTTGCAAGGCACTCCACACGCAGAAAATATCAATATTTAGACCTAATTACTTTAATTTCATGTATTGATTTCAGTATAGAACAAGCACTACAAACTTATCTCTGAGAATCTTTTTTATAATCGAACATTCAATTTTGTTTCACAGAAACAAACTCTACTGACAAAAATAATATTTGGAGGCATACAAACAAGCCAGACAAAACTGTCATACATTTTTTTTATTAAAACAATAATTATGGTGTGCTGTAACTTTTCAACAAACATCACAATGTGCTCCTTTGGGTGAAGGTCCCCACCACATTCTGACTCCAGGAGGGAGGTCTTGTTTCCCAGGCAAGCTCTGATGACTGATAAAACACAGAGCACAATACCTACAGTATTAACACATGGTAAAACTGGAACTGAATAGCTGCTGAGTTACTGACAAGAGGGTTCAGCCACTCAAAAAGGGACTAATTTCAATTAACATACATGTATACAGCTACATTTTACTGGTTGGCGTAAATGATACACTCATGTACGTGTTACATGCCATATATAGTTACATAGAGAAAACTGGTAGCTCTGTGCGGATAATTTTTTCTGATTTCTCATTTAAACTTAACACTGTTCAACCTCATCACTTGGGTTCAAAACTAATTGATTTTACTTTCCCTACTAAATTCCCTAGTAGCATCACATTTTAGACTGAGCATTGCAACACACTTGTGAACAGGCAGCGGTCGCAAGAAACTTATTCCTGTCAAGATACTTTGAAGGTTCCTTCCGACAGATAAGACCTTATCCAGGCAAAAGCTGTACCAGAGATGCCAACATCAGAGTGAAGTGCTTTACAGTGTCAACAGCCGCAGGTAGTCTGAGTAGAACTGGGACAGAGACTCCACATCCATCAGGAGGGAAGATTCTGCAGCATGCCCTTTACTGAAGTCAGACTGTTTAAGGTCAAGGAGCTTGTTCAGGGAAAGAAAATCTGAGATTTGCTTTAAGGTTGCTTGTTCAAGGTTCTTGGCTAGGAATGAAAGAAGAGGCAGGTCTGTAAATCTGTAATGCAGTGGGGTAACCTGTGCCTGTTTAAATGTGGTAGGAAATCTGCCTTATTCAAAACATTTAAAATAAAGTCTTGATGGATAATGATTTGCTCCTCCACAGGAAAGGAAATAAAGTGATCAGACCACATGGACTTTTATTTAAACATCCCTGTCCTGACATTTACAAATTACAGCAAATTTATGGATGAAACAGGTCAACAGGCTGCTGTTTCAGGAGAAACTCAAGGAGAGGAACCTGTATCTTGCTGCGGAGCTGCACATTTTGTCAAGTCAAATTTTCAATATATAGAAATTTGTTTAATGGTGACTCTCAATTGTCTACAGCAGGGGTCTCAAACTCAATTTACTTGGGGGCCGCTGGAGGCAGAGTCGGGGTGAGGCTGGGCCGCATCAGGTTTCCACAAGAAAAACTTAAATAATTTTAATCTTCTCAAATGTCTTTATTTTTTATTTTTAACACAAAATAATATGAAAAAATAAATAAACAAATTAGAAGAAAATAAATAAGAAATTAATAAGAAAATCAATCAATCAATCAGTAATAAGTAAATAAAATAATAATAATAATAATTAGGATATTAGGATTCAAATGTCTGTAAACAGTTTTAAAGTTTTCTTTAAGCTGTCCCGTAATTTCAAACAAGTGTTTAGCCGACGAAAAGAACGTCATTTCAATTGTCATTTCCGCAGTATATATGAAAACAAACTGACAACATTAAACTTTAATAATAAGGTGGGGGCCACAAACTATGCCCGCGGGCCGCGAGTCTGAGACCCCTGGTCTACAGTATATATGAAAATGACACGAGTTGTTGCGCCCTGCACGAATCAGATCCAGATACTCTAACCAGTATTGGATGGTAATAATGAATGGGTGGACCTTAGTTTACTGTTTCAGGGGACTATATTACCCTATAATACTGGTGTCTGTTAGGAAGGAGTGGTTGAACCACAAAGACCACATAAAGAACCTTAGATTAACAACCAGAAAGCATAAGGCGTCTATTGCAATGGCTCCTAACAATGTACCATAAATACACCATCAAGGAAATTTCAAACGACAAAAATAGAAATTCGATCAGACAGCAAGACAATGACACTACACAAAGAAATCATTACATTATGAAAGGTTAAAGCATAAGAAATGTATTGTTTTTTAAAAGCTGAGTCAAATTCTGACCTTAACTTAATCGATATGCTATAGAATAACCTGAAACAAGCACTTAATTCAAGGAAACCTAATGTACTAAAGTTTGCATATTTCAGCAGAAAAAGAAACAGGAAGTTTTATTGCTAGGGGATTTAGCAGAAAAAAACAATGTCTGGTAACATCTTTTTAATATGTTCACTATCAATTTATTTGCAACTTGCAATTTATGTTACATGACAACATTTCTTATGTTTACAAAAGAGATAATGTGGTTGTGATTACATTTTAGTTTAGTTGCATAGCAAGATACCTTTTTTGAACTAGGGTTTGTGTATTATTAGTCTCAAACACAAATGTTCTGTGCAAAAAATCACTTGGCCAGCAGTGTCTGAAACCTTTGGTATGTTTTTCCCGTATAATGATATGGGTGTAATATTTTACAAAATTCCACATGACCTTTTTAAAATCATTATATGTTTGGTCTTGTTCCTCAATTTATTATAACTTAACTATATTTTAATTAAATTTTATTTTACATATCTACCCTTCAATTCATTCTGAAGTGCTCAGTATTTTACAAATTTAAAATGTATCAGAGTTCGTTGAATGGGATTTTTTTTCTTTTTATGTTTCTGAACATGTCACAATACACATACAACAGAGCACTGTATGTGTATCTAGTTTTCCCTGTTGAGCCAGTCTTACCAGTCCAACATTGCCCTGTCCTATGGGAACTACATCAACCGTTTATGTAGAGAGCACATCTCAGCACATTCAACATTCGACACAAGAGCTGCATACTTCTATTTTTCAGAAAATGAAGAATAAACCTTCAGAAAGTTACTTTATCCTTTTATTATCGTCTTTACTATTATTGTCAGTTTTTGGCTGTGAACTGTTTGGCAAGTTTAACATGCCGAGTTTATTTAAACAGGGAGATATAATGATCGGTGGGATTTTCCCAGTGTTCATCAAAGAGGTTGTCAGCACATCTGTTTACAGGAGGGAGCCACCTGAAGTCAAATGTGAAGGGTAAGTTTAAGCACTTTGGATGTTCCATCTTTGATACGTGTATCTCTCAAACTCTACAAACCTCCCAGTTGTTGCACTTGTACATCAACAGCAAATCTTTTTGAACTACCAAAATATTTAAGATTTGACCTACGAGCTTTTCGATGGACCCAAGTGATGATATTTTCAATTGAAGAAATCAACAAAGATCCTGCTCTCCTGCCAAACATCTCTCTTGGCTACTGGATTCTCAACTCTTGTGCATCTCCTACAAACGTTTTACGTGCAGCACTAACACTGGCTAGTGGACTAGAAAACACTGGGTCAACATTCTTCTGTCCTCCAGCTGTTTCTGCCATCATAGCAGAATCAGGATCAACTCAATCCATAGCTGTGGCTGGAACACTTGGACCATTTCAACTGCCAATAGTAAGTTTTTAAATCAGATATTATATGATACCTGTGATCTCTGTGCTTTTGTAGTGATTGATTCTGACATTTAAAATCTGTTTTTTTAAATTATTGTTTAGGTAAGTTACTTCTCAACATGTGCCTGCCTGAGTGACAGAGTTAAATATCCTACCTTTTTTCGGACAATCCCCAGTGACTACTTCCAGGCTAAAGCTTTGGCAGCCCTGGTGCAAAGTTTTGGTTGCAGTGGATCGGGGTTATACAGTCAGATAATGATTATGGTCGGAATGGAATCCTTGCATTTACTGAAGAAGTTAATAGGTTTGGGGCTTGTATTGCATTTGTTGGGAAAATTCTACGAACATACACTAGGGAAAAAATTCTGGATGTTGTGAAAACGATCAAGCAGTCAACTGTCAAAGTCATTCTGGCTTTTGTTGCTGAAGGTGACTTTTATCCTCTGATGACAGAGATAGTAAAACAAAACATAACAGGAATTCAGTGGATTGGAAGTGAGTCTTGGATAACAGCACCTCGACCCTCCACACCAGAAATCTACCAAGCTTTTGGTGGAACTCTGGGATTTGTGGGGCAGAAAACAGCTATGCCAAACTTGAAGCCATTTCTTACAAGCATTAGTCCTTACAAAGATCCAAGTGCAGCATTTGTGAGAGACTTCTGGGAGATTGTGGTGGGCTGCAGACCTGTTTTACCTGGGGAGCACACTGAAACTGAGTATACAAATAAAATATGCACAGGCAATGAGACACTATTGAATATCCAGGACGTGTTTTTTAATGTAACAGAGCTCAGAGACCCTTATAATGTGTATAAAGCAGTTTATGCCATTGCACATGCCCTACATCAACTGGTATTCTGCCAACCAGCTGGAGAAAAGATAGTGACACCTTGTCTGAATATATCAGACATTCAACCTGGACAAGTAAGTAAGAGTGTCTAGTCAGAAATTAAGAATAGACTTTTATGTTTGGAATATGAAAAAATATTTACTAAAAAATATCTAATATACAATATCTTTCTTTCTCAGGTCACTGATCATTTACAAAGGGTAAATTTCAGAAATGAATTTGGAGATAATGTGTTCTTTGATGAAAATGGCAACCCTCCGGCATATTATGACATGATTAACTGGCAGCTGATTAATGGGCAGGTGCAGCATGTGACAGTGGGTCATTTTGCCCCTGATTCTAATGGCGTTTATAAGCTCAGCATCCGAGAAGAAGATATCATTTGGAGGACAGGAAATACTGTAATCTTAAAGTCTTTTGCAATCATAAGCTCTTTTGTAACTGCATCAGCGTTACACTCTAAAAATTAAAGATTCATCGCTGATTTTTCTTTTCAGATTCCAACATCATTATGCTCTAATGTTTGTCAGCTAGGGACCAGAAAAGCTCAAATTAAAGGAAAACCCAGATGCTGTTTTGACTGTATCCCATGTGCTGATGGAGCAATAGCCAATTTAACAGGTAACATAGACAAGTATGAAATGCATGTATGTTACAGTAATATACAATTGACAGTGTCAATTTAAGATGTCTTTTTATCCTCATCAGGTGCAGCAGAGTGCACTCCCTGTCCACAGGGAGAGTGGTCCAATGAGAGAAAAGACGAGTGTATTCCTAAAACTATTGAGTTCCTGACATATCAGGAGCCAATGGGAGTAGTTATCACAGTAGTTTCCTTGCTAGGTGCCTCCCTGTCACTGGTCACAGTGATGATTTTTATCCATCACAGACAAACTCCTGTGATCAAGGCCAGCAACTGTGAGCTGAGCTGTTTTCTGTTGGTTTCGCTTTTCTTGTGTTTTCTCTGTCCTCTCACTTTCATCGGCAGACCCACAGTCTGGACGTGCATGCTACGCCACACGACTTTTGGTGTGACATTTGCACTTTGTATTTCCTGTGTCTTGGGAAAAACCATTGTTGTTGTCACAGCTTTCAAAGCCACACGTCCTGGCAACAACACCGCAACACGATTTGGTCCTGCACAGCAAAGGATCATAGTTTGCTCCTGCACTGTGGTTCAGATAGTGATATGTACATTGTGGCTTAAGGTGAACCCACCTTTCCCAGACATGGTTTTCAGATACAGCAATAAGAAGATCCTTTTAGAATGTAACCCAGGCTCTGAGGCAGCTTTCTACATTGTACTGGGGTACATAGGGCTTCTTGCAATAACATGCTTAGTCCTGGCATTTCTAGCAAGGAAGCTGCCTGATAACTTCAATGAAGCCAAATGTATCACATTTAGCATGCTGATATTTTGTGCTGTCTGGATCACATTTATCCCAGCCTACATCAGCTCTCCTGGAAAATTCACTGTAGCTGTGGAAGCATTTGCAATTTGGTCTTCAGCATTTGGTTTGCTGGTTAGCATTTGTTTTCCTAAATGCTACATCATACTGATAAAGCCAGAGAAAAATACTAAGAGACACGTTATGGGAAAAATCTGAACAAGTAGGTGATGCTACTCTACATACATACCGTAGAAGTAACAGTATGTCAGAAATACAACATTACATACCACCAAACCCAAGAAGAATACACAATCACCACCTGTTTAATTATTTTGTTAGTTTAAAAATAAACTCTATTTTTTGTTTTTTTTTTTGTAGCTGAAACCCCTTGATATCATATTTGTCACTGTATGCATAATAAATCAGTCATTGTTGATACAATCATTTTTGGTGCTTTCTGTTTTCTGAATAACTAAAATCTAAATTGACAAAATCATTAACTTTTTTGTTGTATATTATATATAAAGTGCTTAATTTTGTAGTGTGTGCATGTAATTACAATCCCATATCCAACAAAACTGCAATGTATAATTTGTTAATTTTATTGAATGGATAATTTGATAAATGTACATAGAATAATCTTGTCAGTGTTTTCACTGACCAAATTAATTTAAGTTAGTTTTTGATTTATTTGTTTATAACAAAACATTTGTACTAGCTAAATATGCATTTTTAAAATTTAAGATTTATTTGCATCCTTCTACATGTAGTTTCAGTGTAAGGGGATTCACACATTTGCAATACTGTGAATGAAATTAATGCCAAAAAACAAACAAAACTGCTCAAACTGCTGTTGAATATGTGTGCCCTCAGGCACCGCCATGTTTTTGTTAAATTTGCATCTCCAATCCAGAGCAACAAAGCAAACGCTTTTTGAGCACATACAAATGGTTTGATCCATTTTCTGTGCCAAAGAATGTATTTGCAGGTTTTTTTTTATCATAATTGGAATAAAGAAACTACCCAAACTTTGGTTGGAATGTTGACTGGCTGGTGCATAGAGATTAGGACCTCAATTCTACCTGATGCCCAGCTTTCACAGGAGTCTTATCTCTGCACTAGCAGGCCAAATTTTATTTTATTTTTTTTATTAGTTTAATTTGTAATGACAATGCATATTGATGAACATCAAAAAGAGAGTGGGTTCTGGTCTGTTTTTGTTGTTTTCCAAACTCAAACTCAAAACACCCTCAAAGGGAAAATGAATGTTGACTCTTGTATTGCCTGTATGCAAATGTTTTTCTACATTCATGTTTTTGTGAAGGTGGTTCCTTTTTTGAGTTTGAGTATTAATAGAAGTTTGAAAGATATAAGTTAGAAGTAGACATTGACATCCGTGTACTCTTCTCCATGCCGGCATGTATTAAATTGAGATGGTTCAACCCGCTGAGCCATGTCTTCAGTTCTTTAAAGATCTAGAAACATTTGACTAAGGAAGACAACGTTAAGGGAAAATGTTTACTACACACAATCCTCATTAACTTACGGTAAAACTGGAACTCAGTAGTTGCTGATTTCCTGAGAAGCAGATTCAGCCACTCAGAAAGAGACTAATTTCAATCAATATACATCTATACAGCTCTGTCTCTGCTACATTTTATTTATATATGTAGCATCTATTTCAATTACACACAAATACATATTAGGTTATGCAAACTTAACTCACCTCAAACTAAAGTACACAATAGTGTTGTTAACATGGTTACAAAATTCACGATATAAGCAACGTTATTAATCCCATTGGGAAACTGTTTTGCCTTGTTACAGCTGCTCTCTGTATGAAAAGTAGGAAAGGGGGAAAAACACTAGATGAAATAAAAGACAGACAATAAACAAACAAAACTACTGATGAATAAGTAAGAAAAAACTCAGGTAGAGGAGGAAAAATGAATAAAATTAAGCATAAATGAAGTAAAAATTGTACTAATTTGCCATTTAGTCCTGTCAGCCCCCCTCCTTTTCACAAAAGGGGGATTTGTTGAACTGTTTAATGTGGCGTTCTGTGGACCACTTGACTGTGATCAGTCTCTGATTAAAAATCCTCTTCTGTACAGCCTACATGCAGTGGAGCGGGTGGGAGGGATTGTCCAGAATTGAGAGAAGTTTGGACAACATTCTCCTCTCAGTCACAACATGCACGGGTCCAGTTCCTCTCCCAGAACCGAACCAGTTTTACTAGTTTGTCCAGTCTGTTACTGACAGCCACGTTCATATTGCTGCCTCAGCAAACTACACCACAGCAAAGATGGCACTGGCTCCCACAGACTCATAAAACGCTGCAGATGTCGAAGGACCTTAGTCTGCTTAGGAAACGCAGCCTGCTGTGTTTTCCTGTAGATTGATGCTCATTAACTGCCCAGTCCAATTTGTTTTCCAGGTGGACACCCAGGTATTTATACTCTGAAACTACTTCCACCCCCTCTTCCCAAATAGAGAGAGGATTGACAGGAGTCCTTGACTTCCTGAAGTCCACGACCAGTTCCTTTGTTTAACTGATGATTGTTATCACAACCGCTAACAAAGCTGTCCACCGCTGACTGGTGCTCCATGATATCACCATCTTGGATACATCATACAACCACAGAGTAATACACAGGTTGAAGCGAAAGCAAGATAGAATCACTCTTTGTGAAGCACCTGTGCTGCAGATCACAGTGTCAGACACACAGTTCCGCAAATGGATGTACCGTGGTCGGTCAGTGACGCAGTCCAAGATCCAGCATTAAGCACTGTCTTTACTTTTGACCCCGGCAGGAGAGGCTGGATTGTGTTAAAAACACTGGAGAAATCAAAGAACATAATCCTCACAGATCCCCCAGGCTTGTCCAGGTGGGTGCAGATGCAGTGTGACAGGTGGATGAGGGCTTCCTCCACCCCAAGTTGAGGCTGATAACCACGACTTGACTTGACGACTTGACTTGACAGCCACCCCAAGTTACAGCCGCCCCAACTGAGCTACAGTAGCTCCAAATTGAGGCTGCTCAACTTGGGCTGGCTGTAGCACAGTTGGTAGATTGGTAAGTCAAGTTGTGCTTCTCAACTCGGGGAGGCTGTAGCTCAGTTGGTAATTTGGTAAATCAAGTTGATGCAGATGTCGATGCACCACAGGGTCAGTGTTTCAATCCCTAGTCCCGACTTGCTGCGTGTCGAAGTTTTGGGCAAGCCCCCCTGAGCACCCAGCGTGGCACCCATCACCATCGTGTATGTGAGAAAGAAAGGAAGAATAAAAAAATTAAAAACACCAAAAGAAGAAGAGCAACTGTCCCAAAGCATAAGGCCTCTCTTGCGGTGCAATGTTCATAAATCCACTGTCAGGGATATTTTAAATTTCATTACACAACAAGACAATGACACTACACAACGAAGTCATTACATTACAAAATGGCTAAAGCACATGGCATTTATACTTTTTGAATGGCTAAGTTAAAGTTCTGACATTAATTCCACAGAAATGCTGTAGAATGACCTGAAGTGAGCACTTAATTCAAGGAAACCTAATGTACTAAAGTTTGCATATTTCAGCAGAAAAAGAAACAGCAAGTTTTATTGCTAGGGGATTTAGCATAAAGAAGTGTCTGGTCACATCTTTTTAATATGTTCAGTATCAATGTACTTGCAACTTGCGATTTATGTTACATGACAACATTTCTTATGTTTACAGAAGAGATAATGTGGTTGTGATTACATTTTAGTTTAGTTGCATAGCAAGATACCCTTTTTGAACTAGGGTTTGTGTATTATTAGTCTCAAACAGAAATGTTCTGTGCTTAAAATCACTTGGCCAGCAGTGTCTGCAACCTTTGGTCTGTTTTCCCGTTTAATGATATGGGTATATTTTACAAGATTCCACATGAACTTTTTAAAATCATTATAAGTTTGGTATTGTTCTGTTATTAATTATTACTTATGAAAAGTTTTAACTATATTTTTAATTTATTTTAATTTTTCATATCTTCCCTTTAATTTGTTCTGAAGTGCTCAGTATTTTACAAATTTAAAATGTATCAGAGTTCGTTGAATGTGATTTTTTTTCTTTTTATGTTTCTGAACATGTCACAATACACATACAACAGAGCACTGTATGTGTATCTAATTTTCCCTGTTGAGCCAGTCTTACCAGTCCAACATTGCCCTGTCCTATGGGAAATACATCACCCTTTTATGTAGAGAGCACATCTCAGCACGTTCAACATTCGACAAAAGAGCTGCATACTTCTATTTTTCAGAAAATGCAGAATAAACCTTCAGAAAGTTACTTTATCCTTTTATTATCGTCTTTACTATTATTGTCAGTTTTTGGCTGTGAACTGTTTGGCAAGTTTAACATGCCGAGTTTATTTAAACAGGGAGATATAATGATCGGTGGGATTTTCCCAGTGTTCATCAAAGAGGTTGTCAGCACATCTGTTTACAGGAGGGAGCCACCTGAAGTCAAATGTGAAGGGTAAGTTTAAGCACTTTGGATGTTCCATCATTGATAGGTGTATCTCTCACACTCTACAAACCTCCCAGATGTTGCACTTGTACATCAACAGCAAATCTTTTAACTTACCAAAATATTTAAGATTTGACCTACGAGTTTTTCGATGGACCCAAGTGATGATATTTTCAATTGAAGAAATCAACAAAGATCCTGCTCTCCTGCCAAACATCTCTCTTGGCTACTGGATTCTCAACTCTTGTGCATCTCCTACAAACGTTTTACGTGCTGCACTAACACTGGCTAGTGGACTAGAAAACATTGGGTCAACATCCTTCTGTCCTCCAGCCATATCTGCCATCATAGCAGAATCAGGATCAACTCAGTCCATAGCTGTGGCTGGAACACTTGGACCATTTCAACTGCCAGTAGTAAGAGATTAAATCCGATATTATATGATACCTTTGTTCTCTGTGCTTTTTTAGTGATTGATTCTGACATTTGCAATCTGTTTTTTTAATTATTATTTAGGTAAGTTACTACTCATCATGTGCGTGTCTGAGTGACAGAGTAAAATATCCTACCTTTTTTCGAACAGCACCCAGTGACTACTTCCTGACAAAAGCTTTGGCAGCACTGGTGCAACATTTTGGCTGGCAGTGGATCGGGGTTATACAGTCAGATAATGAGTATGGTCAGAGTGGAATCCTGGCATTTACTGAAGAAGTTAAAAAGTTTGGGGCTTGTATTGCATTTGTTGGGAAAATCCTACGAACAAACACTTTGGATAAAATACTGAATGTTGTGGAAATGATCAAGCAGTCAACTGTCAAAGTTATTGTGGCTTTTATTCCTGAGGGTGACTTTTATCCTCTGATGACAGAGATAGTAAAACAAAACATAACAGGAATTCAGTGGATTGGAAGTGTGTCTTGGATATCAGCACCTCGACCCTCCACACCAGAAATCTACAAAGCTTTTGGAGGAGCTTTGGGATTTGTGGGGCAGAAAACAGCTATGCCGAACTTAAAGCCATTTCTTACAAGCATTAGTCCTTACAAAGATCCAAGTGCAGCATTTGTAAGAGAGTTCTGGGAGATTGTGGTGGGTTGCAGACCTGTTTTACCTGGGGAGCACACTGAGACTGAGGGAACAAATAAAATATGCACAGGCAATGAGACACTATTGAATATCCAGGACGTGTTTTTTAATGTAACAGAGCTCAGAGACCCTTATAATGTGTACAAAGCAGTTTATGCCATTGCACATGCCCTACATCAACTGATATTCTGCCAACCAGTTGGAGAAAAGATGTTGAGGCCTTGTTTGAATATATCAGACATTCAGCCTGGACAAGTAAGTAAGATTGCTAGAGAGTGTCTAGTCAAAAATTATGAAAAAGAGTTATATTCTGAATATCAACAAGTAACAATAAATATAAATATCTAACATACAATATCTTCCTGTTTTTAGGTCACTCATCACTTACAAAGGGTAAATTTCAGAAATGAATTTGGAGATAATGTGTTCTTTGATGAGAATGGCAACCCTCCAGCATATTATGACATGATTAACTGGCAGCTGATTAATGGGAAGGTGCAACATGTGACAGTGGGTCATTTTGCCCCTGATTCGAATGGCGTTTATAAGCTCAGCATCCAGGAGGAAGATATCATTTGGAGGACAGGAAATACTGTAATCTTAAAGACTTTTGAAATCATAAGCTCTTTTGTAACTGCATCGACGTTACACTCTAAAACTTAAAGATTCATTCCTGATTTTATTTTTCAGATTCCAACATCATTATGCTCTAATGTTTGCCAGCTAGGGACCAGAAAAGCTCAAATTAAAGGAAAACCCAGATGCTGTTTTGACTGTATCCCATGTGCTGATGGAACAATAGCCAATTTAACAGGTAACACAGACAAGTATGAAATGCATGTATGTTACAGTAATATACCGTTGACAGTGAATCAGCATATTTTCTAAACGTATGTTAGTTCATAAAAGTATTGTTTTTGTACTTTGTGAACTTCATTTTAGATGTAAAAAATTGAAAGTCTGTTTATCCTCATCAGGTGCAGCAGAGTGCACTCCCTGTCCACAGGAATACTGGTCCAATGAGAGAAAAGACGAGTGCATTCCTAAAACTATTGAGTTCCTGACATATCAGGAGCCAATGGGAGTAGTTATCACAGTTGTTTCATTGCTAGGTGCCTCCCTGTCACTGGTCACAGTGATGGTTTTTATCCATCACAGACAAACTCCTGTGATCAAGGCCAGCAACTGTGAGCTGAGCTGTTTTCTGTTGGTTTCGCTTTTCTTGTGTTTTCTCTGTCCTCTCACTTTCATCGGCAGACCCACAGTCTGGACGTGCATGCTCCGCCACACGACTTTTGGTGTGACATTTGCACTTTGTATTTCCTGTGTCTTGGGAAAAACCATTGTTGTTGTCACAGCTTTCAAAGCCACACGTCCTGGCAACAACACCGCAACAAGGTTTGGTCCTTCACAGCAAAGGATCATAGTTTGCTCCTGCACTGTGGTTCAGATAGTGATATGTATATTGTGGCTTAAGGTGAACCCACCTTTCCCAGACATGGTTTTCAGATACAGCAATAAGAAGATCCTTTTAGAATGTAACCCAGGCTCTGAGGCAGCGTTCTACATTGTACTGGGGTACATAGGGCTTCTTGCAATAATATGTTTAGTCCTGGCATTTCTAGCAAGGAAGTTGCCTGATAACTTCAATGAGGCCCAGTTTATTACATTTAGCATGCTGATATTTTGTGCTGTCTGGATCACATTTATCCCAGCATACATCAGCTCTCCTGGAAAATTCACTGTAGCTGTGGAAACATTTGCAATTTTGTCTTCAGCATTAGGTTTCTGATTTGCATTTTTGCACCTAAATGCTACATCATACTGATAAAGCCAGAGACAAATACTAAGAGACATGTAATGGGAAAAGTGTGAACAAGGAGGTGCTTCTACTCTGACATACATATGGTAGAAATAACAGTATATGAGAAAAACAATATTTTATAGGTAAGGTACATTTATTTATGTGGTGCCTTTTAGGCACTTGGGCAAATACAGGTGCTTTACAATGATAGCAAGTCATCTTGAAAAACATATATACTCACTCATACATACACGTTAAAATTCCAATAAAATATCATAAAACAGAACAAGAAAGTAGAAGCAAACTCAAACTAAGTTATACGCCTGAAGAGAATGCTACAGTAAACAGTAATGTTTTTAGCCCTGACCTAATAAAGTCAACATTTGGAGCAGACTTACATGCAACTTATTCCAGAGTTGAGGGGCATAGAAACTAAAAGCTGCTGCACTTTGCCTGGATCTGATCTTGGTCTCTTGGTCACTACAATCTTGATTACTAAGTAAGCCCCTCTCATTTTACCTTAACTATCTTGGAGCTTCATAATTTAAGAGTAGGTATGATATATATTTGGGCCCAAGACCATTATGTGCTTTATTAAACCACTAATAAAATGTTTTAAATCTGTCCTTTGGCATATGGAAAGCCAGTGCAATGATTTGAGTATTAGTTTGAAACATTACACTTACTTGTTGTTAGTGGGGATTCTGGCAGGAGCATTCTGAATTAATTGTAATTGTCTAATTGATTGATTTTTTAAATTGAGTCCTTTGAATAAACAATTACAATAATCCAACCTGCTAAAAACAAATGCATGAAATAGTTTTCTTGTTTACATATGAAACTGAGTCATGCTATATTTTTTAGATGATATTGGGCTGATTTTGTGACAGTCCTTGGGTTGTAGCAGCAATTTTTAGTTTTTACTCTTTTGGACTTAATATTATCCGTCTGATCTGTGTTAAAAGTGAGAACATTTTAATGCATTCACAAATGTATTTGTTTAATACACTTAATCATTGACTCTAAAGGGCTGTAGTCCTGTGATGACAAAGAGAGGGCCAAGACTTAAGGAACACATGGTCACATTACGCATGTAACTTCTGTTCATTCAGATTCATAAGTACCAAGTGACAAAAAATAGTCCCTGTCTTGTAAGTATGACGCAAACCATTTTAACAAAGTGCCAGAAAGTTTCACCCACCTTTCCATTCTTTTAAATAATATATCATGGTGTCAAATGCAGCACTGAGATGTAATAACACCAGAGCAGAAATAGCCTTAAAATTAAACTCGGTAGGTGTAAACCATTGATGATAATTATGTCATATTTGTCACTGAAAGCGTAATGAACCAGTAATTGTTGATAATGATAGTTTTTGTTGCTTTCTATTTTTTCTATAGAAATATATTTTTTATTTTTTCTAAATAACTAAAATTTAAGGTTTAAAAAATGTACTTTAATGTTATATATTATATATTATATACAAACAACTTAATTTTGTACCGTGTTTGTGTATTTACAATCACTACATTTGATGTGTAGTGTATGCTGTAGTCCTGAGAGATTAAAACGGCATCTCTTGCTACAAACAAAATTTAATTTGGCCACAACTAAGCAAGCTGAATATTTAATCCTAAAGTCCCACTCCTTTGCATACGAATACTGTGAAACAGTGAACAGCTAATCGAACAAGTTCTAAAAAAAATCTATATCAGGTCATAGAAATAACCCAAGCGATCCATAGCACGCAATCTAATAAATCGCCGGCTCCTGACGGCTTTCCTTCATATTATTCAAAGTCTTCGCTAGCCAGCTTAGTCTGTTGTTGATTTCAGTGTTTGACGAATCTTTTTCCTCTCGATCTCTTCCCCCAACCATGCGTCAAGCAAGTATATCTATAATTCTCAAAAAAGGCAAAGATCATCTTGACTGTAGTTTAATTCCGTTGAATTTCGCTACTGAACACCGATACAAAAAAGTCCTACCCCGTCTATTAGAGAACATTATGCCAAGTATAATCTTTGCCGATCAAATGGGATTTATTAAGAATAGACACTCTTTCGTCAATATTAGGCATCTATTTAATGTTTTGTAAAATCCATCGTTGTGTGATATTCCAGTGCAAATTTTTTCCCTTGATGATGAAAAAGCATTTGACTGGGTAAATTGGGATTTTCTCTTTTATACACATAAAAGTTTGGATTTGGCCCTGTATTTACATCCTGGATTTAAATAATATACTCCTCTCCGTTGGCTGCGGTACGGAAGAATGATAACCTATAAATCTTTTTTGAACTTCAGTGGGGTGCGAGGCAAGGATTACCACTATCACCCCTACTTTTAACACTTGCAATTGAAGCACTGGCCACTGCTTTAAGACATAAGGCTGATATTAGAAGGCTCTATCATAGGAGATCAGAGCAAAATGTTTCACTTTACGCAGATGATATGTTGTTAATCATATCTGACCTCTTGCATTCCTTTCCAAAACTGTTGAAGCTATTAAAGGACTTCTGCAAAATAGGCTACAAGATTAACCTACAAAAAATTTAATTAATTCCAATTGCGAACTACAAAGAAAATTCCCCTGTGTCAGTCCCATTCATACGGAGCCCCGGAAGGGACATGGTCGAAATAAAAATTTGTTAGGGAAAAATAAAATTATCGAGGGATAAAAAAAAAACCTAAACATTTGCGAGATCTTGTAAAACTTTTTTCAGTCCTAAGAAAATTAAATATCTGCGTATATCGGTTATACTGATCTCTATAAGGCAAATTACCAACTTCTACTCTCAAAAACAAAGCATGATTTTGACAGATGGGAATTGCTACAACTGTCTGTGGGGGGTAGGATAAACGTGATAAAAATGAATATACTTCCAATATTGTTATTTCAGTGTATTCTGATCTTTCTGACTAAATCCTTTTTCAAAAATTTAAAGAGCCAAATTTCTTGTTTTATCTGGAATAAGAGGTAAGCACAAATTAAGCAAATTGTGGTATTGTGTAATTATATTATCTTTATACTGATAACTATTTCAGTTTGTTTGAACAGCTGATGCAAAAGTTCAACATCCCTAAGACACATTTCTATAGGTACATACAAATTCTATTTGCTCTGATTGCTTCCCGTTATGGGTTATGTTTTTTTTCCCTAGCACTCACCAGATTCGGTAGAAAACTGTACAGCAGTCATATCCTTGGCCTCTGTTCTTCTCCACTTGGCGCACGAAGCGTTATAAGTCGCCTGACAAGGTATTTAGTTCCATGCAGTGTCCACCAACAGCGCCATTTGAGTGAGTCCCTTTCACATGAGTGAGGAAAGTAAATAGGTAGCTACTGAGAAATGTCCTGTCTAAGTGACAAACAGCCTCCCAAGTGACAGAAAAAACTAAGTGATCAGACCGAGTGGACTAGTAAAACATCCCTATCCTAACATATAGGGAGTACTGGGAATTTATGGTTGAAACAGGTCAATGGGCTGCTGTTTCAGGAGAAACTCCAGGAGAGGGACCTGTTTCCTTTTGCGGAGTCAAGTCTTCAATATATGGAAAAATGTTTAATGGTGTCTCTAAATTGCCTACGGAATATATGTAAATGACATGGATTGTTGTTGGTGGTTTCTTTATGTCGACCCTGTAATGGACCTTGTATCGGCTGGAGGAATCTCCAAGCTAAGTCTAACCTGTAAAGCATAGTGATAATAAATGGATGGACCTTAGGTTACTGTTTCAGGGGACGATAATACCCTATGTCAGGAAGATTTTATTTATTGATGTATAAATGGAAAACATAACATACTATTGCCTTCCCCAGGAGTGGTCGAAGCACAAAGACCACAAAAACAGCAAAGTGTGTCATACCTGGGAGATCACAATGAACCTCAGGGTAACAACCAGAAAGCATAAGACCTCTCTTGCAATGGCTCCTATCAATGTTCATAAATCCACCATCAGGGATATTAGGATCACACAGCAAGACAATGAAACTACACAAAGAAGTCATTACATTACAAAATGGCTAAAGCAGAAGAAATTTTTAAATGGCTGAGTCAAAGTTCTGACATTAACTCTACAGATGTGCTGTAGAATGACCTGAAGCGAGCACTTAATTCAAGGAAACCTAACGTACTGGAAGATTGCATATTTCAGCAGAAAAAGAAACAGGACATTTTATTGCTAGGTAACCTGTGTTCCCTCTAAGCTGCATGCACTGCTGACACGGTCTCCGCGCACATAAAGTTTGTGCTGCGCACAAAAATCCAACCTGAACTGAAAGTAAAATACACACATAACAAATCATTCTGTGTTATTTTGCCATGTGAGTCAGTGAGTGACCGGTGACTGGCTGCTCCAGCCAATGATGCGATTCACATATGTATTTACGCAGCTAATCACCATCATTGACAGGCTATGACAGCGTCCTTATGTTTTTTAGGATGTGGAGTGAAGACACTCTAATGATGCTAAGTGCTGTTTATGTGGACTATTTATAATAATCGCAAAATAAACGGGCAGTTCCACACGGGGAGGTCAAAAACGATTTCTGTAATTTTCGTGGTAAGTGGGCAAAAGCACTTAATTAAATGGATTCTAACTGAAATGTAAATGCTGTAATTTGACTCTTTTAATAAACCATGTGATGCTGAAGTGACCACAGTGCACATGTCTGATGTTGCTCACAGTGGTCCCAGGGACCGCTCAGGGAGTCTGTGAATTTGCTCAGACATACAAAAAATTAGAGGAAACATTGCTGGTAACATCTTAGATTAGATTAGATTAGAGTCAACTTTATTGTCATTACACATGTACAAGTACAAGGCAATGAAATGCAGTTTATGTCTAACCAGAAGTGCAATAAGCAGCAAGTGCAGGATGTAGGTTATACATTACCTCGAGAAAATATGTACACAAGAAATTATGGATCATATTTACAGATGCTATGAATTATTGATCATATTTACAGATGCTATGAACATACTATACAGGTTGTTGTTAACCAGAGCAGAAATTTACAGATGGATAAGGCTATATAGTGGTTATATAGTGGTTAATATGTTCAGTATCAATCTATTTGCAACTTGCCATTTATGTTACATGTCAATATTTCTTATTATGCTTATAGAAAAGATAATGTGGTTATTATTACATTTTTGTTTAGTTGGATAGGAACATACCTTTTTGGAACTAGGGTTGGTGAATTATTAGTCTCCAACAGAAACATTCCTGTGCCAAAAAACTGTTGGCCAACAGTATCTCCAACTTGTTTTGCCCATTTAATGATATGGTTATAATATTTTACAAGATTCCACATGACCTTTTTAAAATCATTATAAGTTTGGTTGTCTTACGTCATTTCTTATAAATTATGAAAATGTTCCACTATATTTTAAATTCTTTTTTCTTTTACATTTTTTCACTTAAATTATTTCTCAAGTGCTCAGTATTTTACAAATTTACAATTTATCATTGTAAATTTGAAAAAAAAGTTCATTGAATGTACTTTTTTATTTCTTTGTGTTTCTGAACATGTCACAATACACATACAATAGAGCACTGTATGTGTCTTTACGTTTCCCTGTGTTACCACTCCAACATTACTCTGTCCTATGGGAAAAACATCAACCTTTTATGTAGAGAGCACATCTCAGCACATTCAACATTTGACACAAGAATTGCATCCTTGTATGCTTTAGAAAATGCAGATTAAACATTTAGAAAGATACTTGATTCTTCTATTATTGTCTTTTGTCTACCAGAAAGCAGTTTTTGGCTGTGAACTGTTTGGCAAGTTTAACATGCCGAGTTTATTTAAACAGGGAGATATAATGATCGGTGGGATTTTCCCAGTGTTCATTAAAGAGGTTGTCAGCACATCTGTTTACAGGAGGGAGCCACCTGATGTCAAATGTGAAGGGTAAGTTTAAGCATGTTGGATGTTCCATCTTTAATGTATCTCTCCCACTCTACAAACCTCCCAGTTGTTGCACTCTTACATCAACAGCATTTCTTTTAACACTCTTTTTAATTCACTGAAATATTTAAGATTTGACCTACGAGCTTTTCGATGGACCCAAGTGATGATATTTTCAATTGAAGAAATCAACAAAGATCTTGCTCTCCTGCCAAACATCTCTCTTGGCTACAAGATTCTCAACTCTTGTGCATCTCCTACAAACGTTTTACGTGCTGCACTAACACTGGCTAGTGGACTAGAAAACATTGGGTCAACATTCTGTCCTCCAGCTGTATCTGCCATCATAGCAGAATCAGGATCAACTCAGTCCATAGCTGTGGCTGGAACACTTGGACCGTTTCATTTGCCAATAGTAAGTGTTTAAATTGGTATAAATTATATAATATGATAACTGCGTTCTCTGTGCTTTTGTAGTGATTGATTCTGAAATTTAAAATCGTTTTTTTTTAATTATTGTTTAGGTAAGTTACTACTCATCATGTGCGTGCCTGAGTGACAGAGTTAAATATCCTACCTTTTTCCGAACAATCCCCAGTGACTACTTCCTGGCAAAAGCTTTGGCAGCACTGGTGCAACATTTTGGCTGGCACTGGATCGGGGTTATACAGTCAGATAATGATTATGGTACCAATGGAATCCTGGCATTTACTGAAGAAGTTAAAAAGTTTGGGGCTTGTATTGCATTTGTTGCGAAAATTCTACGAACATACACTATGGATAAAATACTGAATGTTGTGGAAATGATCAAGCAGTCAACTGTCAAAGTCATTCTGGCTTATGTTCCTGAGGGTGACTTTTATCCTCTGATGACAGAGATAGTAAAACAAAACATAACAGGAATTCAGTGGATTGCAAGTGTGTCTTGGATAACAGCACCTCGACCCTCCACACCAGAAATCTACCAAGCTTTTGGTGGAACTCTGGGATTTGTGGGGCAGAAAATGGCTATGCCGAACTTAAAGCCATTTCTTACAAGCATTAGTCCTTACAACGATCCAAGTGCAGCATTTGTGAGAGAGTTCTGGGAGATTGTGGTGGGCTGCAGACCTGTTTTACCTGGGGAGCACACTGAGACTGAGGGAACAAATAAAATATGCACAGGCAATGAGACACTATTGAATATCCAGGACGTGTTTTTTAATGTAACAGAGCTCAGAGACCCTTATAATGTGTATAAAGCAGTTTATGCCATTGCACATGCCCTACATCAACTGGTATTCTGCCAACCAGTTGGAGAAAAGATATTGAGGCCTTGTTTGAATATATCAGAAATGCAACCCAAACAGGTGAGTAAGACTTTTATATTCAGAATATCAACAAGTAACAATTAATTAAATTAAATATAAATATCTAACATATAATGTCTTCCTTTTTCAGGTCACTGAACACTTACAAAGGGTAAATTTCAGAAATGAATTTGGAGATAATGTGTTCTTTGATGAGAATGGCAACCCTCCAGCATATTATGACATGATTAACTGGCAGCTGATTAATGGGCAGGTGCAACATGTGACAGTGGGTCATTTTGCCCCTGATTCTAATGGCGCTTATAAGCTCACAATCCTGGAAGAAGATATCATTTGGAGGACAGGAAATACTGTAATCTTAAAGACTTTTGAAATAATATGCTCTTTTGTAACTGCATCAACGTTACACTCTAAAAATTAAAGATTCATCGCTGATTTTATTTTTCAGATTCCAACATCATTATGCTCTAATGTTTGCCAGCTAGGGACCAGAAAAGCTCAAATTAAAGGAAAACCCAGCTGCTGTTTTGACTGTATCCCATGTGCTGATGGAACAATAGCCAATTTAACAGGTAACCTGGACATGTACAGATGTAGCGGTTAAAAGTGTCACTCTCTGCCATGTGAGTTCATCAATCTTAAGGCAATTGCTTGTCTTATGTCCCGTGTGATGGCTTGTGATGACCTTATATGGTCTGTATGTAACACTCAGCTCACACTCAAGAGTTACAGCATCATTTTTTATACAGGGAGAGTCGAGACTATTTAAACTTTAGACTTTTTTTAAAAGCCTCTCCCCTTAAAAGAAAAATGAGACTTAGATGCGGTGTTGTATCACTGTATCACCGTGTATGTGATCACATCAATCTAGCGCTGTTCAGTTTAAAACATATGCATTAATTTTAATTCCCAAGTAAAAACTGATTTTCCTTGGGAATAACCTGCTGGTCTTTTTTAAATTTTCATTAGGCTGAAGTTATTTTGATAATTCCGAAATATTCAGCTGAAATGTAGATGCTGTAATTTGACTCTATTTTTGACTCCGAAATATTCAGGTGAGACCAGGTGGAGTCAGAAAAAAAAAAGGATTAAGGTCAAATTAATGTGATAATGTGAATTGTTTTACTGCTGTTTTACTCTCAATATCCATTCTAAACATGGAAAATGTGATGAGAAAAAGAAAACAAACACCTTAAATATTTCATTGCAGCGGTACAACAGATAAATTATATAACTGTGGTTACAGAAATAGGAGGAGAGAAAATAAAATTCAATTGATCATGAAGACAGATTTTAGGAGACTTAGTGGAATCACAGGTATTTAACCCTTTATGGCCTTCCATGGAAGAATTTCGCCACAGTGTATTTTAGTAATTTTACATGCTGTATTTTTAGTTTTTGAGTATTTTCACATACTATACATCAATTTAACAATTTAATCAACTTACAACCCCAATTTTAGGGCTATTTGTGTTTCAAACCCATAGCAAGTAAGTAAATTGATTAAAAATGTAAGGAACTACAAAAAAATCAGATTTTTATTTAGTTTTTTTCAAATTGCCACAAACTCAAACCTCAAACTTGTCAATATTAAAAGGTTGCAGAAACAATTTTAGAACAACACAAAATTTATTTGAACTATAAACTTGAATGGGGTACATAGTTAAAAAAAAGTGCATTTTCCATGTGTGCCAAATTTGATTGAACAATTTATGAAAACGAAAATACAACTAATAATAATAATATAAACAAGGTAACACTGAAGGACTGTGTGTGTAACAGAGAAAGAAACGATAGGGGAACATGAAACCAAATAATTGGTGATTTAATGATGTCATGATATGCAATGACACGTTCACATAATGTGATGACAAAAAGGCATCCTGAATAGGAAGTAAAAAAGTTAAAACAGCCAACCTCGGATATATAGAACATGTGCGCAAAGACAAATGGCAGGGTGAAAAGGATGCCACAGGATTATGTTGGACGCTTGATTCGAACATGTAATGTCCCTAATTTCATATGCAAAAAGAATTTAGCTACATCATCTGGTTAAGATTCTTAAGGCACTTAAAGGTAGATATGCAAACGGGAGCATCTGCGCTCCTGCCGGTCATAACGGGTTTAAGGACAGAGGAGGTTTAACAGCTGCTGCCTGTGTCCCTCCTTTCAGAGAGACACTGTTTAATATGTTTATTCAGCCTCATTATTAGATTTGTTACCCTGAAAAACAGCAGTTTGTCTTTGACTCATCAAACCAAACCAAGTAAACAGGTCAAGAAAAATCACCAGTGTAACAGTAACTCTGACAGTGTTTAGTTTATATTTTATATTGTTGCTGTGTATAAACACGACAACAGACTAATCGGGAGAACAGGAACTGCTGTAAAAAACAATGTGAGATGGGGGGTTTCTACTTTTTAGCAGCTATGTGAAATATCTGAAAAAAATATTTAAAATTAAATTAAATTCTTAGTTTTCACCAAGAAGTTAATGGATCCACAGTAAGAAGATTCAGTACTGTGGAATGGGGATGACCACGACACTTTGTGACACCTGGTGACTGAAAAGACAAACTGCAGGTTGAATTTAATTAGACTTTTTCTGAATTAAACAGTGAAATCCTAATGGAACTCCACCACAGTACCACGGCCATACAAAAACACATAAAAACCATGACACTTTAAACTGCTACATCTGTGTGAAATTCATGTATGTTCCAGTAATATACCAGTGACAAGTGCTTCTGCTTAAATGTTTTCTTTCATTAACATTCATAAGAGTGTTTATTTTACTTTTTTTTTTTACTATACCAAACTTGATTTTAGATGTAAAAAATGCAAAGTCTGTTTATTCTCATCAGGTGCAGCAGAGTGCACTCCCTGTCCACAGGGAGAGTGGACCAATGAGAGGAAAGACGAGTGTATTCCTAAAACTATTGAGTTCCTGACATATCAGGAGCCAATGGGAGTAGTTATCACAGTTGTTTCCTTGCTAGGTGCCTCCCTGTCACTGGTCACAGTGATGATTTTTATCCATCACAGACAAACTCCTGTGATCAAGGCCAGCAACTGTGAGCTGAGCTGTTTTCTGTTGGTTTCGCTTTTCTTGTGTTTTCTCTGTCCTCTCACTTTCATCGGCAGACCCACAGACTGGACGTGCATGCTCCGCCACACGACTTTTGGTGTGACATTTGCACTTTGTATTTCCTGTGTCTTGGGAAAAACCATCGTTGTTGTCACAGCTTTCAAAGCCACACATCCTGGCAACAACACCGCAACAAGGTTTGGTCCTGCACAGCAAAGGATCATAGTTTGCTCCTGCACTGTGGTTCAGATAGTGATATGTATATTGTGGCTTAAGGTGAACCCACCTTTCCCAGACATGGTTTTCAAATACGGCAATAAGAAGATCCTTTTAGAATGTAACCCAGGCTCTGAGGCAGCTTTCTACATTGTTCTGGGGTACATAGGCCTTCTTGCAATAATGTGTTTAGTCCTGGCATTTCTAGCAAGGAAGTTGCCTGATAACTTCAATGAAGCCAAATGTATCACATTTAGCATGCTGATATTTTGTGCTGTCTGGATCACATTTATCCCAGCATACATAAGCTCTCCTGGAAAGCTCACTGTAGCTGTGGAAACATTTGCAATTTTGTCTTCATCATTTGGTTTACTGGTTTGCATTTTTGCACCTAAATGCTTCATTATTTTAATTAAACCAGAGAAAAATACTAAGAGACATGTCATGGGAAAAATGTGAACAAGTAGGTCATGCTAATCTGACACACATACTGTATGGTAGAAGTAACAGTATATGTCAGAAAAGCAATAATACATAGCAATAAAGCCAAGAACAATACACAATCACCACCTATTTTATTATTTTTTTTACCTTGCTGTGGGTAAAAACCATGGATGACAATTATGTGGTATTTTTTACTGAATGCACAATAAAACAGTAATATTTGACAATGTTCATTGTTCAATTCAATTCAACTTTATTTATATAGCGCCAATTTACAACAAGGTCATCTCAGGGCACTTTACATTATAAAGTCAAGACTATACAAACAGGTAGAGAAAACCCAACAAATCCCCCTTGAGCAAGCCATAGGCAACAGTGGAGAGGAAAAACTCCCTTTAACGGAAGAAACCTCCAGCAGAACCAGGCTCAGGGAGGACGGCCATCTGCCTTGACCGGTTGGGCAGAGTGGAAAGTGGAGAGAGAAAAGAACAGAGCAACAAAAGCAACAACAAAACATTGAGCAGGTTAATAGGACCAGTAGCTGCACACTGGAGGACACACAGCGCCAAATCCGGGGACACCTGTGGACAGGGAGAGAGAGAGGGGGAAAGAGAGGGAGAGAGACGACTACGGGACAAAGAAGACACAGAGCTAATGTCATACAATGGTGACATTATAGATGTGGGGTGAGAGGAGAGAATGAAGAGAAGAGGAAGTGGCACAGTGCAGAGTCCCCCAGCAGTCTAAGCCTATAGCAGCATGACTATAACCGACTATAAGCTTTATCAAAAAGGAAGGTTTTTAGCCTAGTCTTAAAAATAGGGAGGGTGTCTGCTTCCCGAATCTGGACTGGGAGCTGGTTCCACAGGAGAGGAGCTTGATAGCTAAAGGCTCTGCCTCCCATTCAATTTTTGGAAATTCTGGGAACCACAAGTAGGCCTGCATTTTGGGACCAAAGTGGTCTAGTAGGATGATATGGTACTAAGAGATCTTTTAAATATGATGGGGCTTGGCCGTTTAAAGCTTTATAGGTAAGAAGAAGGGTTTTAAATTCTATTCTGCATTTAATTGGAAGCCAATGGAGAGAAGCTAATGAAGGTGAAATATGATCTCTCTTACCAATCCCAGTCAGTAATCTTGCTGCAGCATTTTGGATTAATTGGAGGCTTTTTAGAGAGTTACTGGGGCAGCCTGAAAGTAGAGAATTACAATAGTCCAATCTAGAAGTAACAAATGCATGAACCAATTTTTCAGCATCGCTTTGGGACAGGATGCTCCTAATTTTGGCAATGTTCCGTAGGTGGAAGAAGGCTGTTCTAGAGATTTGCTTTATCTGTGAGGTAAATGACAAATCCTGGTCAAAAATGACTCCAAGATTCCTTGCAGTACTACTGGGGGTACTACTAAGAGTTATGTCGTCTAAAGTAGTGATATGGTTAGAAAACATGTCTCTTAGACTATTAGGCCCAAATACAATAACTTCAGTTTTATCTGAGTTTAGAAGAAGAAAATTATACGTCATCCAGTCCCTTATATCTTTAAGACATGCTTGTAGTTTGATTAATTTATTTGTTTCATCAGGTTTCATAGATAGATATAACTGCGTGTCATCAGCGTAGCAGTGAAAATTTACAGAGCGTTTTCTAATAATGTTGCCAAGGGGAGACATATATAGAGTAAAGAGTATTGGTCCTAATACAGAGCCTTGTGGAATTCCATAACTAACTTTTGTGTATGTCGAAGATTCATCATTAACGTGAGTAAATTGGAATCTATCTGATAGATACGATTTAAACCAATTTAGTGCTGTTCCTTTAATTCCAATTACATGTTCTAGTCTCTGTAATAATATTCTGTGATCAATGGTGTCAAATGCAGCACTAAGATCTAGCAGAACTAGTATAGAGACAAGTCCGTTATCTGAAGCCAGAAGAAGATCATTGGTGACTTTAATCAGTGCGGTTTCTGTGCTATGATGAACTCTAAATCCTGACTGAAATTCTTCAAACAGGTCGTTTCTGCGCAGGTGGTCACATAATTGCTTTACAACTACTTTTTCAAGTATTTTAGAAATAAAAGGGAGATTGGATATTGGTCTGTAATTGGCCAAGACATCTGGATGCAGACTAGGTTTTTTAAGTAGAGGTTTGATTACAGCTACCTTATAGGCCTTTGGTACATATCCTGTTTGTAAGGATAGATTAATGATATCTAATATGAACGTGTCTAATAAGGGTAGAGCATCTTTGAGCAGTCTAACTGGAATAGGGTCTAGCAGACATGTTGTTGGTTTAGATGCCATAATAATTGAAGTTAGTGCAGCAGGGTCTATGGGCACAAAGCAGTGTAAAAGGGACTGAGGACTTACTGATGATTCTAATTCTGTTGTATTTGTGGGGAGGGTCTAGTGAATTTTGTTTCTAATAGCTATGATTTTGTTTGTGAAGAAGGTCATGAAGTCATTGCTACATAGCGTTGAGGGAATACTAGTCTCAACTGAACTATGGCTCTTAGTCAGCCTGGCTACAGTGCTGAAAAGAAACCGGGGGTTGTTCTTGTTTTGCTCTATTAGTGATGAATAATAAGCTGTTCTGGCTTTACGGAGTGCTAATTTGTATAAGTATAAAGTCTTTTTCCAGGCTAGGCGTGATTCTTGTGAATGAGTGGAACGCCACTTCCTTTCTAGTCTTCGTGACGCCTGCTTTAAATTGCGGGTGTGCGAGCTATACCATGGAGATCGCCTATTCAGAATTACTGCCTTCTTTTTTAGAGGGGCAACACTATCAAGTATGGAACGTAAAGATGCTGCATAATTATCAGTAAGGTAATTAACTTGTGCAGGAGTACAGTTAATGAGGCTACTCTCAGTTATTGTTGTTGCCTTCTGTTTTCTGAATAACTAAAAAGTTGACGAAATTATTAACCTGTGTACTAGCTCAGTGCCTTGTACCTCACTGGAACAAGAGCGAGACATTCATGGACAAGACATGAGAAATGGGAACTGTTGCAGTCCTACTACACAAGTAACCCTAGTGAGCATGGTTACATGAGAAGGATGTGGGATCTATGGATACTTCGAAACCAAACATCTACTGTAACACAGAAATAACTAGTAGCACAGTGCTATAATATCCGCAAGAAACACCTGATATCACAACTAGTGACTGATGAGGTACAACAGAGATTCTACGGAAAGGGGGAGATATCATCATCATCCCCACAATCGATGATTGGGTTCCAAACCCCAATAATAACAGAGCTTAATGCAAGAGCAGCTGACCTGAGACTGAAGATCATGGCTAAAAAGTACCTTACAAAAGTTTGCTAGAAGATGTGAAGCACTATGAGCAATCACTGAGACCAATCAGCTGATATGTACCACAGCAACTGTGATTCTTGGGGTGCTTGGCTATAACATCAACACAAGCCATAAAGTGCAGTATCCTCAATGGAAACGGATGCTGGAGGCTAAGATCAAGGCAACACAGAGAAAAGTTAGCCTACTATCAGAGTTGCAGAAAGGGATGATGAAGAAGTACCACCTACCTAAGAAGCACAACAGCATGACCGTACCTGAGGTCTTAGAGATTGCCAAGCAAAGGCTCACAACCCTGGCTATAAACAATGTTCTCCACTGAGCCATCCAAGGCTTACTCATAGTGCAGGGTAATAACATGAGAGCAGACCCAAGGCTGGAGACTGAAGAATACTGGAAAGGTATATGGGAGAAGGAGTCATCACATAAAAGCAATGCCTAGTGGCTGGTGAACTTGAGAGCAGACCACAGCAACCTTCCTGAAAAAGATCCAATAACCATAACAATGGCAGACATCCAAGAGAGGGTCTCAGGTAAGAAGAACTGGATGGCACCAGGCCCTGATATGATCCATACCTAATGGTTAAAGAAGCTAACCTCACTCCGTGGGTGCCTGGCGGCACAAATGAACAAGTTACTAGTGGACTAGTGCACTGCCTGGATTGACTACAAGAAAGACTATGATTCAATGCCTCACACATGGATCATGGAATGCTTGAAACGATACAAGATCAACAGGACTCTAAAAGTCTTCCTTGAGAACTCAATAGAGAAGTGGAAAACAACTCTATGTCAATTTCAAGCCAGTTGCACAAGTCAACATCAAGTGCGGCATATACCATGGAGATGCTCTGTCTCCACTACTGTTCTGCATAGCCCCGATCCCCCACAGCCAGAAATTCACCAAAAGTGGTTACGGATACCGACTACGGAATGGTGCAACCATCAGCCACCTCCTTTACATGAATGATATCAAGCTGTACACCAGGAGCGAATGAGACATCGACTCACTGATACATACCGCCGGGATATACAGCTAAGACATTGGGATCTCATTCGGACTGGATAAGTGTGGTCGGATGGTAGCAAGGAGAAGAAAGGTAGTCAGAACTGAGGGGATTGTACTACCAGAAGGAAAGATAGCAGATGTTGAGGATAGCTACAAATATTACCATTTGCCTGGATCCCGCAGGCAAATGGTAACCACAAAGTGTAAGAAACCAACTAACTGGGATCCAAATGCTGAAGTCACCACGAGACCAGGAATGAGGACAAACAAAGAATTTATTTGAATAGTACAAAACCGAGAACAAAATGAAAATGCACAAAAGAAGGCACTCGCTGCAAAGGCAGGATGTGAAATAAAGTAAACAAACTAGGAAAAGCAAATCGCTCGCTAAATTAGGAGGATAAGAAAAAGTCAAAAAATAAAACGCTCTTAACAAAAGGTAAGAGGATCAACAGTCAAACAAAAACAAGAGAACAAAAACTCACTAAACGCAACAGGACCAGTTTAAACTAACACCAAACATTTCTAACAATATACTTACAAACAAGAATTCACTAACAAGATGTTTTTACAAACTAACAAAACAAAACAAAACACAAATATTCAAGGCTACAAATGAACTTCTGCAACGAACAAAGGCTGGTGGTCGGGGAATGGACAAAACGAGAGACAGGGTAGGTATACAAGAAGACACACTAGCAACGAAGAAGACAAACGAGGGTGCTTTTAAAGTCGGTAGATGATGATTCAATTCAGGTGTGATGGCCGGGGTCAAACAGAGGAGAGGGCTGCGTAAGGTAAGGTATCTTTATTGATCTCACGACGGGGAAATTTATATGTTACACAGCTCCCAGATGTACAAAGCAACAAGAAAGTGCAAGTAATGTGCAAAAAATTTAATTCAAGTCTATTTACAAATATACAATGTATAACTTCTACAGAATATTTACAATATTGAAGGTCAAGTAGGTTAGACTGTGGAGTTATAGAGTCTAACCGCGGTGGGAATGAAAGACCTGCGGAAGCGCTCTGTCCTCCAATGAGGGTGGATCAGTCGGCCACTGAAGGAGCTACACAGAGCCTCCACTGTCTGGTGCAGCGGGTGACAGGTGTTGTCCATGATGGATGTCAGCTTGGCCAACATCCTCCTCTCACCCACCTCCTCCACAGAGTCCAGTGGGAAGCCCAGGACAGAGCTGGCTCTCCTGACCAGCTTGTTCAGTCTCTTCATGTCCTGGTCGGTGCTGCCTGAACCCCAACAGACCACAGCGTAGTGCAGAGCGGAAGCCACCACAGAGTCATAAGATGTCCTTACATGGGCCCGCACACGCCGAAGGACCTCAGTCTCCTCAGAAGATGGAGGTGACTTTGACCCTTCTTGTACAAGGCATCAGTGTTGTTAGTCCAGTCCAATTTATGGTTGAGGTGAACACCCAGGTACTTGAAGCTATCCACCCTCTCAATGTCCGAGCCCTGGATGTTCACCGGTGTGAATGGTAGTGTCTTTCTCCGGAAGTTAATCACCATCTCCTTCATCTTACTAGTGTTTAAGCACAGGCGGTTGCTTTCACACCAGTCCACAAAGTCCATGATCACTGACCTGTACTCCAGCTCATTCCCATCTGATATACAACCAACTATGGCTGAGTCATCAGAGAATTTCTGGAGATGACAGCTGCTAGTGTTGTAGGTGAAGTCCGAGGTGTACAGGGTGAAGAGGAACGGTGAGAGTACCGTACCCTGAGGAGCCCCCGTGCTGCAGACCACCACCTCAGACACACAGCTCTGCAGCCGCACATACTTTGGCCTGTTGGTGAGGTAATCTGTTGTCCATGCAGTCAGTTGTCTATCCACTCCTGCCCCTACCAGCTTCCCTCGCAGTAGTGCCAGCTGAATGGTATTAAAGGCTCTGGAGAAGTCAAAAAACATGACCCTCGCAGCGGTTCCGGCAGCTTCCAGGTGAGTCCGTGCCCGGTGCAGCAGGTAGATGACAGCGTCCTCCACCCCAATGTTTGGCCTGTAGGCAAACTGCAGAGGGTCTTGCACTGTGCCCACCAACTTGGGGAGACTGAATGAACCGTAGGAGAACCTCAGCAGGCCAGGAGGGGAACTGCAGGAACACACAGAGCACAAGGATGAAAAAAACAAAAGACATACAAGAAAACAAAAACCATACAAGTAATCAAACACCTAACTTCTGACACAAAGAGGCCGCAAGGAAAAACGGAAACCACCAAGTACCTTCAAAGAGTAAGGCTAATCCTGAGAAGTAAGCTTAATGGGAAGAACAAAGTCTGGGCGATCAACACCTCTGCCCTTCTAGTCATCAGGTACCCTGCAAGTATAATAAGCTGGCCAAAGAGGAGATGAGGAAGCTCCTTACAAAGCATGTAGGGTTTCACCCCAAATCCAGCCTCCTGAGACTATACGCTAGGCAGAAGGAAGGAGGCCGAGGACTAGTGAGCGTCAGAGCCAGAGCCTATCCAGGATGATACAACTAAGGTCCATGAATATGTGAGGAAGAAGGCCCCAAGTGATGACATGCTTAGTGAATACCTCAGGGAGCAGAAACCAGAAAAACGTGGGGAGAAAGAGCAGGAAGCCTTATGGAAGAACAAGCCTCTGCACGTTATATATCACCAGGAGATAGAAGAAGTAGCTGATATAAAACAAAAATCCTACCAGTGGCTGAACAAAGCTGGACTGAAAGACAGCAAAGAGGCACTAATCCTAACAGCACAGGAGCAGGCTCTGAGTACAAGATCAATAGAGGCTGGGATCTACCACACCCAGCAGGACCCCAGGTGCAGGCTGTGCAAAGATGCCTCTGACATAAACCAGCAAATAACACCAGGGGGCAAGATGCTAGCAGGCAGGGCATACATGGAATGCCATTACGAAGTGGCAGGCATATTGTACAGGAACATCTGTGCCGAGTACAGGCTAGAAGTCCCAAAGTCAAAATGGGACACACCTCCAAAGGTGGTTGAGGATGGCAGAGCTAAGATCCTGTGGGACTGACAGATTCAGAGTGACAAAATGGTAATTGTCAACCAACCCAACATAGTTGTTGTGGACAAACATAGATTCCAAACAATTGCAACATCAGGAAGAACGAACATGACAAGCTCAAGAAATACCAAGGGCTGAACGAAGAGTTAGAAAGGATGCGGAAGGTGAAGGCAAAAGTGGTACCCATGGCGTTTGGTAGAGGATGCGAGCTTGAACAAAGGAACAAGATCGCCACAAAAAGGAAGGGGCGAGTGGGGAATTTTTTTTAAAATACAAATTCATTTTCAAGTGTGTCATTTCAACCACTTTTGCTAATGAACTGCAATGTGTAAATTGTGAATTCCATTAAACAGATAAATTGACACATTTACAAAGAAAAGCTTGTCAGTGTTTTCATAGACCAAATTAATTAAAGTTTGTTTTTAATTAATTTATTAATAAAAAAAAACATTTGTAATAGCTAAGTATGCATTTATTTTCTTTATTTGCATATTTTGATTTGTATCTGGCCTTGGAAATACTTTGCATGGGAGACCGTACCAGGGGCCTAAGCTCCCATGTTCACCAAGGCCAGTTCGATACTTGTTGAATGTAAACACATGTAACAAGTACAGCATTTCTAAAATAATTACAACTTGTAAGGAATTAATTTATTGCTAAGCAGTTCTTGTGTTTTATTTGGATCTAATATATTTAAAGTTGCAATGTTTTCAGAAAACACATATATATTCCTGCACTAAAATAATTGTTCAAAAGTTCCCAGTAATGTGTGCAGCGTTTGGTGTAATTTGTGCATTTAATTATCATGGTTTTTATAAAAGATTCCGCATGAAAGTAAATTGATTTATTACCTTAAATTTTGTCATGTTGTGTGATTTACTTACATTGCATTTACATTCCCACAGCGCAATAATGAAAATTTCATTGACACTGTATAAATCTAATAAACTCCCAAAATATGGCGCTTCTTTGACCATACACATCTTGGTTAAAATTCTTTCCCAAATAGGCAGTATTTTACTAGTGCGCATTTTATGTTGGTTAACTGAATTTAAAGTTTCCTTGGGACATTTATGTGTTTATGAACATGTTGAATAGAGCACTGTGTGTTACTTGCATACAGCAATTACTATTCCCTGTTGAGCCAGTCTTACCAGTCCAACATTACTCTGTCCTATGGGAAATGCATCAGCCTTTTATGAAGAGAGCACATCTCACTACATTCAATACTGGACACAAGAGCTGCACAGAAGCATCCTTGTATGTTTTAGAAAATGAAGAAAAAAAATCTGAAAGTTACTTTTTTCTTCTAATATTGTCTTTTGTCTCCCACAACACAACTTGTGGCTGTGAACTGTTTGGCAAGTTTAACATGCCAAGTTTATTTAAACAGGGAGATATAATGATCGGTGGGATTTTCCCAGTGTTCATCAAAGAGGTTGTCAGCACATCTGTTTACAGGAGGGAGCCACCTGAAGTCAAATGTGAAGGGTAAATTTTTGTATCTTTCAATGTATGTCTTTACTGTTGTTAAGTATGTCTTTATCTTACAAACTTGCCAATTGTTGGAGTTGTATAGCAACAACAAGGAAGTGTCATTACGACAATCTTTTTAGATTTGACCTTCGAGCTTTTCGATGGACCCAAGTAATGATATTTTCAATTGAAGAAATCAACAAAGATCCTGGTCTCCTGCCAAACATCTCTCTTGGCTACAGGATCCTCAACTCTTGTGCATCTCCTAGAAGTGCTTTACGTGCTGCACTAACACTAGCTGGTGGAACAGAAAATACTGGGTCAACATTCCTGTGTCCTCCAGCTGTATCTGCCCTCATAGCAGAATCAGGATCGTCTCAGTCCATAGCTGTGGCTGGAACACTTGGATCATTTCAGCTGCCAGTAGTAAGAGATTAATTTAAATGTTTAATGGTATATGTAAAAAAGTTATCTACCAAGGCACTACAGAATTAGTCTGTTTGGAATTATTGTTTAGGTAAGTTACTTCTCAACATGTTCCTGCCTGAGTGACAGAGTGAAATATCCTACCTTTTTTCGGACAATCCCCAGTGACTACTTTCAGGCAAAAGCTTTGGCAGCACTGGTCAAACGTTTTGGCTGGCAGTGGATCGGGGTTATACAGTCAGATAATGATTATGGTACCAATGGAATCCTGGCATTTACTGAAGAAGTTAAAAAGTTTGGCGTTTGTTTTGCATTTGTTGGGAAAATTCTTCGAACGTACACTATGGATAAAATACTGAATGTTGTGGAAATGATCAAGCAGTCAACTGTCAAAGTTATTCTGGCTTTTGTTCAAGAGGGTGACTTTTATCCTCTGATGATAGAAATGGTGAAAAAAAACATAACAGGAATTCAGTGGATTGCAAGTGAGGCCTGGATAACAGCACCTCGGCCCTCCACACCAGAAATCTACCAAGCCTTTGGTGGAACTCTGGGATTTTTTATGCAGAAAATGGCTATGCCGAACTTAAAGCCATTTCTTACAAGCATTAGTCCTTACAAAGATCCAAGTGCAGCATTTGTGAGAGAGTTCTGGGAGATTGTGGTGGGCTGCAGACCTGTTTTACCTGGGGAGCACACTGAGACTGAGGAAACAAATAAAATATGCACAGGCAATGAGACACTATTGAATATCCAGGACATGTTTTTTAATGTAACAGAGCTCAGAGACCCTTATAATGTGTATAAAGCAGTTTATGCCATTGCACATGCCCTACATCAACTGATATTCTGCCAACCAGCTGGAGAAAAAATATTGAGGCCTTGTTTGAATATATCAGAAATTCAGCCCAAACAGGTAAGAAAGTGAGCTAATAAAATCAACAACCTCAAATTGTTTTCAAATAGGCTAAACAAATATGTCTCTATCAAACATTATTATATTATTTTTTTATATGAATTACCTGAGAATGTGAAACCATATGTGTTCCTTTGCAGGTCACTGATCACTTACTAAGAGTAAATTTCAGAAATGAATTTGGAGATAATGTGTTCTTTGATGAGAATGGCAACCCTCCAGCATATTATGAGATGATTAACTGGCAGCTGATTAATGGGCAGGTGCAGCATGTGACAGTCGGTCATTTTGCCCCTGATTCTAATGGTGCTTATAAGCTCAGCATCCGAGAAGAAGATATCATTTGGAGAACAGAAAAAAATGTATCTATAATGGGATCTTTTGCATAATAATCAAATAACAATTAAAAGTTTGTTCTATTATTACATATAAAAATATATAATATTTTTGACTTTTCAGGTTCCAAAATCCTTGTGCTCTAATATTTGCCAACTAGGGACCAGAAAAGCTCAAATTAAGGGAAAACCCAATTGCTGTTTTGACTGTGTCCCATGTGCCGATGGAACAATATCCAATTCAACAGGTACTATTTCTATCTAAAAAAACAACATATCTGCATTGTAATTACAGTATAAATGGAATTTTTGCTGTTTAAATAACTGCCAACATTGCTAACTCATCATTTTTACCTTCATTATAATTCATAAGTGTTCATATAGTTATCATTTGATGTTGTGCGAACTAGATTTAACCATTTTATTTTATTTTATTTACTATTTTGTGAACTTGATTTCAGATGTAAAAAATGCAAAGTCTGTATATCTTCATCAGGTGCAGCAGAGTGCATTCCCTGTCCACAGGGAGAGTGGTCCAATGGGAGAAAAGACGAGTGTATTCCTAAATCTATTGAGTTCCTGACATATCAGGAGCCAATGGGAGTAGTTATCACAGTTGTTTCCTTGCTAGGTGCCTCCCTGTCACTGGTCACAGTGATGGTTTTTATCCATCACAGACAAACTCCTGTGATCAAGGCCAGCAACTGTGAGCTGAGCTGTTTTCTGTTGGTTTCGCTTTTCTTGTGTTTTCTATGTCCTCTCACCTTCATCGGCAGACCCACAGTCTTGACGTGCATGCTCCGCCACACGACTTTTGGTGTGACATTTGCACTTTGTATTTCCTGTGTCTTGGGAAAAACCATCGTTGTTGTCACAGCTTTCAAAGCCACACGTCCTGGCAACAACACCGCAACAAGGTTTGGTCCTGCACAGCAAAGGATCATAGTTTGCTCCTGCACTGTGGTTCAGATAGTGATATGTTTATTGTGGCTTAAGGTGAACCCACCTTTCCCAGACATGGTTTTCAGATACAGCAATAAGAAGATCCTTTTAGAATGTAACCCAGGCTCTGAGGCAGCTTTCTACATTGTACTGGGGTACATAGGGCTTCTTGCAATTATATGTTTAGTCCTGGCATTTCTAGCAAGGAAGCTGCCTGATAACTTCAATGAAGCCAAATGTATCACATTCAGCATGCTGATATTTTGTGCTGTCTGGATCACATTTATCCCAGCATACGTCAGCTCTCCTGGAAAATTCACTGTAGCTGTGGAAACATTTGCAATTTGGTCTTCAGCATTTGGTTTATTAATTAGCATTTTTGCACCTAAAAGTTACATCATATTGATCAACCCAGAAAAAAATACTAAGAGACATGTCATGGGCAAAGTTTAAACAAGAAATATGATAATAATTTTATAATGTGATGCTTTTCAAACTCACGCATTGACCTTGGCTAATGTTTTGTAAAGAACATATATCAGAACACATTTTAAATGATCACACACTGTAACCCCCCTACACATTTATATTACATACAGTATGTTGAGGTCCGCTGGACCCAGAGTTCTTAACAATTGCAAAATATAGGTCCTGTGTACCTTCACTTTGTCCTCCTCCTGTCTGGGTCTGTGGTTAGTATGTTTGAGCATTTGTGTGTGAAAGTGTGAGTGTTTTGTTTTGAGCTTGCCCTGCCCGCACAATGTTGCAACATTTGCTAAATTAGATTTCAGACCATTTTGTAAGCATATAACTACAGCAAATACCATGATGTCAAGCTAAGTAAGAAAACAAATGTCTGAAGGTGATCCATTGGTACTTAACAACATAAGAAAATAGCACAAACAAATTAGACTAATATTTGACACATCCGTACCAAACAAGCAAGGCACAAAGCAAACATATAATTTATCAATATTACTAATAAATGGACTTCAACTGCCATAGTCTCTAGGACAAGGCTCTGCTTTCATGTAAGTAGCTTCAAGAGATGGGAAATTTGATTCTTTTGACTGACTCGAATCTTTAACTTTCAAACAGTAAATTGAACGAATCATTTTGAGTCATTTCGTTCATTTTACAGCAGGTGAAGCTGTAGCCCTCTTGTGGGCGTTGTAAAAAGGGCTGTGGGTATCTAACACTATATACTGAAGACAACATGGTTTGCTTCAGCTGACAAATTATAATACACAAAATGTCACAAGCAACTCAAACCATGTGAAAACCTAGGAAAGCAAATACACACCACAATAAAGTGACTTGTGTCCTGCATCCTCCCTGCTATTGTTGCTTAACAGCGCGACAGTGACTTGGTGTCATGTAACAAATGAACGAGAAAACGATCCTTAATGATCCGTATGAGCGACTCATGAGAGAAATGTAGTACTTGCTGCTAGCCACAGAGCCTGAGCAGCCTGGCTGTCACGTAACAAAAGAATGAGGACCTGAGGACAAACGCACCGTTGAGTGAGTCGTGAACAAATTATTTCTGTTTCCTGTTCTGCTGACTGAGCTAATGCAGCTGCTGCCATGTGAGAAGGTATTGCACGAAAATGAACGAATCGCTCACTGAGAGGACGCATTACTCCCAAGTCATATAAAAGATTAGTTCACATTGAAGGAATCATTCACAAACGCACATTGCTAGTAGCATCACAGATTCAAGAACAAATGAGTAATGCTGGAAGTTCTAATCTTGGATTAGTTATGTTGGTGGCTGAAACAGATTTGAGAATGCGCTAATAGTTAGCCTTTGATGAAGGCCTAAGTGTATTGAAACATTACTTGAGAATGGATTAGAAAAGCTGGATTTTAACATCTGGGATAACTGCCTGCTCTCATGGTTGTCGATGAGACTATATATGTCAACAATAGAAAATACATTACCATTGTTTTATATTGGCTATATGCTAGTAAATGAAACCACTTTTTTTTTAGTCACACCCTAGACCTTGTCCTTACATACGGCATTGAAATTGATAATCTAACAGTATTTCCTCATAATTCTGTTCTCCCTGACCATTTTCTAATAACAATTTAATTTAATGTAATGGATTTTGCAGCAGCTAGAAAAAAGTTCTGCTTCAGTAGGTGCATATCTGAAAACACTGTAAAACAATTTTAAGGAAATGATCCCTTCATCATTTACTTCAACATGTACCAATATAACTTAGGGTAGCCTCATTGATTGTACTCCTGTACAAGTTGATTACCTGACTGATAATTATGCAGTATCATTACATTCCATACTTGATACTGTTGCCACTCTAAAAAGAAGACAGTAAATCTGAACAGGCGATCTCCATGGTATAGGTCGCAAACCTGCAATGTAAGGCAGGTGTCACGAAATCTCGAAAAGAAGTGGCATTCCACTCATTCACAAGAATTGCGCTTAGCCTGGAAAAAGAGTTTATACTTATATACAAATTAGCACTCCGTAAAGCCAGAACATTATATTATTCATCACTAATAGAGGAAAACAAGAACAACCCCTGGTTTCTTTTCAGCACAGTAGTCAGGCTGACTAAGAGGCACAGTTCAGTTGAGACTAGTATTCCCTCAATGCTATGCAGCAATGACTTCATGACTTTATACAACAGAATTAGAATCATCAGTAAGGCTTCAGTCCCTTTTAGACTGCTTTGTGCCCATAGATCTTGCTGAGTTAACTAACAACCAGCAACTTGTCTGCTAGACCCTATTCCAGTTAGACTGCTCAAGATGCTCCACCCTTATTTCTATTAGATATCATTAATCTATCTTTACAAACAGGATATGTACCAAAGGCCTATGAGGTAGCTGTAATCAATCTCTACTTAAAAATCCTTGTCTGGATCCAGGTGTCTTAGCCAATTACAGACCAATATCCATTCTCCCCTTCAATTCTAAAATACTTGAAAAAGTAGTTGCCAAGCAATTATGTGACCACCTGCGCATAAACGACCTGTATGAAGAATTTCAGTCAGGATTTAGAGTTCATCATAGCACAGAAACTCCACTGATTAAAGTCACCAACGATCTTCTTCTGGCTTCAGATAATGGACTTGTCTCTATACTAGTTCTGTTAGATCTTAGTCATGCATTTGACACCATTGATCACAAAATATCAGTACAGAGACTGGAACATGTAATTGGAATTAAAGACTCAAATTCTAAATTCAAAAAGACTCAAAAATTTTCATTGCTACAATGATGACACGCAGTTATATCTATCTATGAAACCTGATGAAACAAACCAATTAATCAAACTACAAGCATGTCTAAAACACATAAGGGACTGGATGACATATAATTTCCTTCTTCTAAACTCAGATAAAACTGAAGTTATTGTGTTTGGGCCTAAAAGTCTAAGAAACATGTTCCAACCATATCGCTACTTTAGATGACATGACTCTTGCCCCCAGTAGTACTACAAGGAATCTCGGAGTCATTTTTGACCAGGATTTGTCATTTAAATCACACATAAAACAAATCTCTAGAACAGCCTTCTTCCATCTACGGAACATTGCCAAAATTAGGAGCATCCTGTCTCAAAGCGATGCTGAAAAATTGGTCCATGCATTTGTTACTTTTATTGGACTACTGTAATTCTCTACTTTCAGGCTGCCCCAGTAACTCTCTAAAAAGCCTTCAATTAATCCAAAATGCTGCAGCAAGATTGCTGACTGGGATTGGTAACAGAGATCATATTTCACCTTCATTAGCTTCTCTCCATTGGCTTCCCATTAAATGTAGAATAGAATTTAAAACCCTTCTTCTGACCTATGAAGCTCTAAACGGTCAAGCTTCATCATACCTAAAAGATCTCCTTGTACCATATCATCCTACTAGACCACTGTAGCATCCATTTATGTGTTATAAAACCTGGACTTGAGCTACATCCGTCTACCTTGAGGTAAAAGTGTTTCCGTAACCTCCCCAAAGATAACGGAACAGAAAACCCTTGTTTCTCTACACCTCCCCACATCTGTTCCCAAGGTTCAGAGACAGAGTTTGGAATTCAGCCTCCATGTTGAAAACAAGGGGGAGGTAGACGGACCAGCAATAAACTTTCTTTATAAAAAATTTACCACCAATCCTCCCCAGGACCAGATAACACCAAGAGAACTGAGGAAAGCAAACAAACCACATCTGGCTTAAAGCCACGAATTGACACTCATGCAATCAGCATAGATTTTGCTGTGAGTTTTTCATCTACCAGACCCAAGACTGTCTCCTAACTCACTTGCAAACAACATTCTTATCAAGATGGTACCAGCTCGCTGGAAAGGAATTTGCAAAACAACCATAAAACTTGAGGTGCGAAACCACTTGAGACAGAAAGACTTTGTTTGAACTCAAACCCCAAAACAGGAAAAATCAGCTTTCAAGCTTCATAAAACTCACACCAATGTGTTCAGAAGCAAATTTGGAACAATTTGACATGATACGATGAGAAATGATGGAGTTATAAAATAAACGTCTTAATTCAGAATGACGAGAGAGAGTAGCATGGCACGACATTGCCACCCTTGGGTGGAAATTATAAGTGCATCCTAGAAGGTACTCGTCTATAGAAAGAAATTAAACGACATTAATTTGAAAGTTAAAACACAATGTCATATTCTTCTGTAAATTCTGTATATTACACATACATGTTACATATTCATGCACGCCTTAGTTATGTAAACGTGATCATGTCATGTTATATTAATTTGCTACGATGTCCAGATAATGCATGACTGAATTCCTAATTGTTGTTGTGTGGTCTTAATGTGTATTAATATCTATTAGACAAAGCTAATTTTCCATCTATTCGTCTAATCAGATCTCTCACATGTATTTTGAAATGAGACACTAACTATTACACGCAGCAATCATGTTGTTTTAAGCATTTTAACCTCCATAGGAGTTTGCACAGTATAACAATTATAATATGTTGCTTTGTTTTATAGTATGAGATTTTGGGCTTGATGAAAAGAGAAATCTATACTTGACTTTGTGCGATTAAACCGAACAAAGGATTTAATTTGATCTAGAGGAGGGACTAGCTCTGCCCTCTGCGGTAAATTAGAATTTAGCAGCAACGCCTCATAATCTTGGAAACGCCCCAACGATATAAAATAAAGTTAAAATTCCTTTGTTAGGCAGAAGTCGCGCAGAGTTCCACTTCGAGCTTTAAACAACTTCAGAATTCCATCTTGAAGAAGAAATGTGTCTCAGCTAATATAACAGCTGAAATTGTTAAAATTACTTTTTGTCGTCAATTCTCTCGTTTGTACCTTTTCAAACTATTTTTAAAGCGCGCACCTCTTTGCTGCCTATTTTTGTATTTGTTAGTTATTTTGGACGATCGGAACTCCAAGCCAAACTTTGATTTTTGTTTGTAATTAGAAAATGCTTCAAATTTAGTTCCAGACTGAGCCCGAGATTTTTATTCAATAGCCATATTTTTATCAACCATTTTTGTTGAATTATTTTAATTCAACATCTTCGGCTCCACAAGGCTCTGTTTCGGACCGGACAACCAGCGCCTCTGTAAGTGGGTTCAGCCACCAGCAGAACCAGACCACGTTACTGGAGTTTGCCATCTGACCAGGTGAACGCTCCTGTGGGCTGGAGGAAATCTTTGCAGCCACAGCGGATCAGAACCAAGACGGTCCGTTCTGCTCTACAAAAGAACTGGTAGCGATTGACGCCTAACTTGGCAGAACAACCTGCAGCAGCTCCAGGCAAAGTACAAATTTCTCTCTCTGTTTTATGGAAAGTCTGGTATCTGTACAGCTGATAAGCCGAGTTTCTAAAATATAATTTCTGTTACTTAGAGGTAAATCGTGACTAGACTCCTTTGTCGAGCCCAAATTCATCACACACACTTGCATACCTACTCAGTTTATCAGTTTACTTAGGATTGGTTATTTCATGTTTTGTTGTCTAATCATTTATTACATTAATTTCATATATACATATTCACACTGACACTTATCTATATTCATTGTAGTTGTAGGTTAATAAATAATTGAAAATAACTGGTTGTGTGTTTGTCTTTCTTCAGAGAAACAGACGAAGTCACTGAAATAGCAAGAACTCATGACAGAGACTGATCTCGGGTTAAATTGTTGTTTAATTAATTCTATTGTTACTGTGGACCATTGGTGGTTCAGGTAAAATAATAATCCTGGCTTTGTTTAGCTCAAAAAAACCTAGTGGCCCTATTTCAAGGAAATTAATGCCTTTGTATTAATATCAAATCACCCAAGTCGCACGAGTTTGCTACACCACTTTGGTCTCAGAATGCTAATGCCTACTTGTGGTTCCCAGAATTTCCAAAAGTATGGGAGGCAGAGCCTTAAGCTATCAAGCTCCTCTCCTGTGGAACCAGCCCTCAGTCCAGATTTGGGAAGCAGTTACCCTCTCTACTTTTAAGACTAGGCTCAAAACCTTCCTCTTTGACAAAGCTAATAGTTGGTTATAGTCATGCTGCTATAGGTCTAAACTACTGGGGGACTCTGCACTGAGCCACTTTCCTCTTCTCTTCCCTCTCTCCTCTCACCCCATATTTATATGTTACCAATGTATGACATTAACTCTGTGTCTTCTTTGTCCTGTAGTCGTCTTTCTCCCTCTCTGTCTCCCTCTCTGTCCCTCTCCTCAGGTGTCCCTGACTTTGGAGCTGTGTGTCTTCCAGTGTGCAGCTACTGGTCCTACTAACCTGCCCAACGTTTTGTTGTTGCTTTTGTTGCTCTGTTCTTTTCTCTCTCCACTTTCCACTCACTCCAACCAGTCAAGGCAGATGGCCGCCCACCCTGAGCCTGGTTCTGCTGGAGGTTTCTTCCGTTCAAGGGAGTTTTTCCTCTCCACTGTTGCCAATGGCTTGCTCAAGGGGGATTTGTTGGGTTTTCTCTAAATGTTTGTATAGTCTTGACTTTATTATGTAAAGTGCCTTTAGATAACCTTGTTGTAAATTGGCTCTATATAAATACAGTTGAATTGAATTGAATTAATGACAAATGGTGACTAGAAAAAATGATAGGGTGGATTTTAGAGCAGCTTCGAAGAATTTAAAGTTGCTGCAAAATTCAGAAACACCGATTGTCTAAAAAATTAAACATAATTCCTTCCTGGCTGTGAGGATTTGGTGGATAAGAAGTAAAGACTGACACAAGGAAATGATTTTCAATGATTGTAATAAGGCTTGAGGGCAATAGTGAGGACTGGTGATACTGAATGATGCAGAGGGTGAACCTCTGGGTGGGTAAATGGTGCTCAATATTACTGGGTAAAGAAAAAAACATGTGTATGGGAAAAATTTAAGGGCAGACAATTATTATTCTGATTTTCAAGCTTACGTGTACAATTGGTGACTGACAATACCAACATAGACTGTAAAAAATCATTAAAAAGGTAAAATGACCAACAGCAGTGGCTGCCAAACAAAAAACGTAAAATTAAGGTAAAAAATTTAAATTATGAGCATTACGAGCATCCCCCTAATGGGGGTTTAGGTCAGGAGAAACCATACACTGTATGATAACGGGCACTAGTCATAAAGGATTACAGGGACCCTGCACCTCTAAATAATCAGCAAAACATGGTATACAAGGCTATATAAACCATTTTGCAGACACCAAACACAGCTCAATCAATAACAACATATATAACAACATAACAAAATTCCTGTCGGACACTCACGTTACATTTCTTGATCAACTGCTACTGTACTTTAAGTAAACAAAGCAAGCTGCCCAATGAAAACAGAGATTTCACAGATTCTGAATATATATTTAAAAAAATATATTAGATAAAGGCATCTTTATCTAACATAAAGAAAGAAAAAACAACAATCACTTCACATCAGTAGGGTCTAAAATTTCTCTTACCTTGGCTGTTTTGCAGTAAAAATTATATTCCGTCAGTAAAAACACAGAATTTCCTGGTTGTCTTGCATCATGGTGTCACACTGAAATTATTCCAGGTGTTTTCAACGAAGTTTAGGGCCCAGGTCAGTAAGAATTTCCACATTCGTCTATTGATTCTTATTGGCTAACAAAGGTGTCAGTCTTATTTTGCTTGCCATGGCCCGATTCTATTGGCATACAGAAATACTTCAAAATTAATTGATTTTCATTGTTTCAATTAAATTTCATTTGGAAACTTAATTACAAATAAACAATACACGACTTGGTTCTAAAGCTGTTGCTTTTCCTGTTAGTTTTATATTGTTTTTCACAATATTTCTCTTACATGTGGTCAAACTTTACAATGTCTTATTTCATAATTCTTATTTTACAGTGTATTATTAAGTAAAAAGAAAACATGCCACAAAATTTGTACCAAAAGTAATAATGCAACATAGCAGATAAAAAAAAAAATTCCTCTACTAAATTTCTAGAAATCAGCTGGATCCTTTGTGCATCTAGAAGTGATGGGAACCCAAAAAAAAAACAAAAACAAAATGACACAGACTCATTGAGATGTCCTCAATTAGTGGGACTTAATGTTTTTTCGATTATTTTTGCCATTTGGAGATATTTTGGCATCACGTTACTGAAGAAAATATCTCACAAATATTTATAATTAAAGCAATAAAGCGAGTCGCAACTAATACTAGAGTAAAATATTTAGTTTACAAAGTAGTCAATTGACTGTTAAATTGGACTAAAAATCCTATATACTTCAGTTGATACTTACTAGCGATGGAGCTAGCTCTGTTGTCTCTTATAAAAAATGTTTCAGTGCTTGATCTAAAAATATAAGCAAGACTTTCATCATCAGCAGTTTTAGTGTTAAAAAGAGGAATGCAAAAATTATTCAGAAAGAAAATATGTATACACAACAGGTTTGTGCATTTGTCCTCTCTGGCTAACACGTGGACAGGACAGTTTCTCAGTCAAATACTCATTCCAATAATTTGTTTCTTATAATTTTATGTTTGTTCGAGACTTAAACTAACGTAAGCCCACTGGGTGACATTAACTATTAAGGTAATGTTAACATAAACAAAAGCTAGCAACCAACTGTAACATTGAACTGCGCGTTAATGTTAGCATGGCGGTAGCGGTATAACAAAATGAAGCAACTACATAAACGTATTTACTTTCTACATGTGCCACATGTCCATTATCTGATGAAAACTTTTAAAGGATGTTACTCCCCAGGGCAGATTTTACAATAGTCACTGGGCTCCTCTGTCTTCTCATCTCAGCAACCAGTGGCTTCACATTACTTCCTCCAAGCACATTCTAACAAAATCCAATGCACTGCTAAAATTTTCTCCAAATAATCATTCGGCAGGCAGATGTTAAATAATCCAGGTAACTAGTGAACCAACCACAGGCCCACAGAAGTCAATTTAGCGACAAAACTGAGTAAGAGTGGGGTAAATAAAGACAGAGGTGAAACAACTCACACAGACTAAAGTGCAGGACCACACTAACAAAGCATGGAGAGAGAGAGATGACGCTGGTACAGAGTCAGCATCAGAAACTGTTATTGCCAAGCACAGTGAAGAACACTTAACAGTACTAGGAATTTGTCTTGGTCTAGGTGTGGCACAAAACAACATATGAATTTTTATTTTCTTTTACACAGTGCTATAATACAATAATATAATAACACAATGAAGTGAGAAAGTGAATATGTGCAGGTGTGCAAGATAAGAAGGGTCAATTGCAATCCTGGCTGCACGTCTCTGGGTCCTAGAGATATACAGCTCCTGGAGTGATGGGAGGTTGCAGCCGATCACCTTCTCAGCAGAGTGGATGACACGCTGCAGCTTGGCCTTGTCCTTGGCCGTGGTTGCAGCGAACCAGACTTTGATAGAGGATGCAAGAACAGATTCAATGATGGTGTAACGGTTCACTAGCAACATGAATTTGTGCAGGATCGTGTCACTGGTGCCACAATTACTTTTCCACATATGTGATGGTGAATCATTTGCTAAGTTTGTGCATTATATTCAAAGTAGGGGAGTACAAAAATAACCTGAGGATAGGTAAAAATATATGTGAAGAATATGTTCCACAATAGTGCATATGTATTACTTTTATCATTAATGGTGGAGACAGGAAGGAGCAGCACAGAAACTTTGAGTGTAAATGGAGAAGAACTGGGAAGAATGGAAGGAGTTGTGTTTTGGTGTTGGGTTTGTGTATTTAGAGAAAGCAAATGACAGAGTGCTGTGAGAGAAGATGCATTACTGCATGAAGAAGTCAGGAGTAGTGGAGAAGTATGTAAGAATGGTACAGGACATGTATAAGAACAGTGTAACAGTATGTGCGGTAGGAACGGCAGACTGGTTCAATGATTGGCTCTCTGCCCCTTCCTGTTTGCACAGGTCACACTGGAGTCTTTATAGAGTATAATGCTTACAGATTGTGATCTGTAGTTAAAACAGTGGGCAAAGAAAGAAGAAGCTAGAGAAATGGATGTATGTAACAATAGCAGTGTAATATTGGATAAATTCTAGAAGTTAGCATAGGTGAGTTATTTTGTTTTGATGAGGTATAGGTTTATTTTATTGTTGTCATTATTTTTATTTTTCATACATTATCACATGTACACAAAAAACTGTTTGAACTGCTTGTTTGTCTGTCCAGTGTAAACAGATCATACACTGGGTGAAGAGTATTTCTGCCTCCAAGCATGTCTGTCCTCCACCACTTGGCAAACCATTACAGCATAGGAAAATTATGCATCAGAACTTTACAATGCACAATTCTGTTTCTATGAATTTTCATTTTTGGTGGTAAAAATGGATGACATGACAACTCTTCAGAAGTTGGCATCTCTCCAGTGGTCCCATTGCAAATACTGTAACCTGACCTGTTGCTGCAGTTGGTGGTTCTAACTGAAATTACTTTTCAGAAAGCTTAAGATGGCTTGATCTTTAGGGAATTGTGATGTTGTCTTATTTTACCATATTTTTTACTAAGATGTTACCACAAATGTAATTAGGATAGCTAAGCCAATGTTACATATATAATGCTATACATGTAACATTGGCTTAGCTTGGCTATTCTGATAACAGTTTCCACTTATTATCTTGTTATTTCCAGAATATGATGCCACTATTACCCTGCTATTACAAAGCTATAAAAATTAGTTATTTTTTATTGTTCTGATCTGTATATATCTTTGTCGTAATATTAATTCAGATTCAAAACTTTATTCTGTATATTTTATAGTTTATATGTGTATCCAATTAACACTACGCATCACTGGGTTAACTAGATTCAACATTTCCTAGGGGTTTTTTTGTTTTTGTGTGAGTGTGAGAGAGAGAACTTTATGTGTGTTACTTGCCTACTGCAATTAGCTTTGCCTGTAGTTTATCCGTCTAACTTTAGTGTGTCCTGTGGGAATTACATCCACTTTTTATGAAGTGAGCTTGTCTGCCTACATGCTGATGGAGTTTTTATTAGAGCTGTGTCTTTGTCTTTTTAAGAAAATGCAGAGCAAACATTCAAAGAGCTCTGTTATTCTCCTGTCTTTATTTGGTCTCTACCTGAACACAATATGTGGCTGTGAACTGTTTAACAGGTTTAAAATGCCAAGTTTGTTCCAAAATGGGGACATAATGATCGGTGGGATTTTTCCAGTTTTCATCAAAGAGATGAGAGTGAACATTTCTACTTTTGAGAAGGAGCCTCCTGAAGTTAAGTGTGCAGAGTAAGTCTTGGTCTGTGACTTTTCCATAATTTGTGTTCCTACAGTCGTATCTGACAAACTTGCCATGGTATGGACATGTTCAGGGGCAGCTCTGTCATTTTATAACACAACATGTAATCACACAAACCTGTTTTAGATTTGACTGGCGAGCTTATCGATGGACCCAAGTGATGATATTTTCAATTGAAGAAATCAACAAAGATCCTGCTCTCCTGCCAAACATCTCTCTTGGCTACAGAATCCTAGACTCTTGTGCATCTTCTGCAAATACATTACGTGCTGCACTAACATTGGCTAGTGGAGTAGAAGAAATAAGCTTGAGTTCCCCTTGTCCACCAGCTGTATCTGCCATCATAGCAGAGGCAGAATCATCTCAGTCCATAGCTGTAGCTGGAACACTCGGACCATTTCAGCTACCGATAGTAAGATGTGAAATGAGATATTTCAGGGTTTACAAGTTCTGTGCTTTTTAGTGCTCAGTTTGTTGCATTTCTCTCTTTTTGTGGTGTTTTGTTTTGTAGGTAAGTTACTTCTCAACATGTGCCTGCCTGAGTGACAGAGTGAAATATCCGACTTTTTTTCGCACTGCACCCAGTGACTATTTCCAGGCAAAAGCTTTGGCAGCACTGGTCAAACGATTTGGCTGGCAGTGGATCGGGGTTATACAGTCAGATAATGATTATGGTACGAATGGAATCCTGGCATTTACTGAAGAAGTTAAAAAGTTTGGGGTTTGTATTGCATTTGTTGGGAAAATCCTACGAACTTACACTATGGATAAAATACTGAATGTTGTGGAAATGATCAAGCAGTCAGCCGTTAAAGTCATTTTGGCTTATGTTCCTGAGGGTGACTTTTATCCTCTGATGACAGAGATAGTAAAACAAAACATAACAGGAATTCAGTGGATTGCAAGTGAGGCGTTAATAACAACACCTCGACCTTACTCACAAGAAATCTACCAAGCTTTTGATGGAACAATAGGAATTGTGGTAAAGAAGATGGTTATGCCAAATCTAAGGCCATTTCTTACAAGCATCAGTCCTTACAAAGATCCAAGTGCAGCATTTGTGAGAGACTTCTGGGAGATTGTGGTGGGCTGCAGACCTGTTTTACCTGGGGAGCACACTGAGACTGAGGCAACAAATAAAATATGCACAGGCAATGAGACCATAAATTCCCAGCATATGTTTTTTGAAGTAACAGAGCTCAGAGTGGTCTATAATCTGTATAATGCCATTTATGCCGTTGCACATGCCCTACATCAACTGGTGTTCTGCCAACCAGCTGGAGACAAAACACTAAGGCCTTGTTTGAATATATCAGAAATTCAGCCCAAACTGGTGAGAATGAATGCTGATAAAAGCCACAATATCTCAAATTGTATTTTTTACTTGGATGACACTTAAGATCAATATCTGACAATAAATATGTTACTCTCTCAGGTCACTGATCACATGCAAAGGGTAAATTTCAGAAATCAGTTTGGGGATAGTGTTTTCTTTGATGAGAATGGCAACCCGCCAGCTTATTACGAAATTATTAACTGGCAGCTGTTTGACAAACAGATGCAACATGTTACACTGGGCCATTTTGCTTCTTTAAATAACGGTGCTTATGAGCTCAACATCAAGGAGGACGAGATTGTGTGGAACACAGGAAAAATGGTGATTGTGAACATTGTCGTACATAATAAGAAAATTATGAAATATCTTCTGGATGCATCATTATAATTGATTTAATTAATACCATCTTTAAACTTCCTAATTTTTAGGTTCCAACATCATTGTGCTCTAATGTTTGTCCACTGGGGACCAGAAAAGCTCAAATTAAGGGAAAACCCAGCTGCTGTTTTGACTGTGTTGCATGTGCTGATGGAACAATAGGAAATTTAACAGGTAACATGGACAGTATGAAAACGCACATGTGGCAAAAATATACAATAATACCACATAATGCTTGTTAAATAAAATATGATATGGGTTTTAGAAAGGTATTAATAACTATATAGGTGGCCATTTACCATTTACCAAATGTAATGAATAAATAAAATATAAAAATTGAGAGACCCCCCCCACCACAACTACTAATAAATTCCAAAGTATTGTTATATGTAAGATGTACCATTATCGGTTAATCCCCTATCAGCACATAAAGTGGTTCATCAGCTCCACCTCTTCAACTGTGATATTTGACCCTTGTATTTATAAATTACTGCATGTTTTGCCATAATTACCATGGTAATCTTTAAAAAAAATAGAATACCTCTACCTTCAAATTTGAAGTAAAATGTATTTAATCTGTTTAGTACATTTGAATAAAATATTTGGTCATTATGCTGCGTAGCTGCAGACTGCCCAGAGAGGTAATGCTGAACCTTGTTCTCAATTATTAAGCCCACCAGCATTAGGGTAGTGGTTGAACAGTAAGTATAATTTCATAATTTCATTTTGTGATAAGCTGATTTCCAGATGTATAATTTATACAATTTGCATGTGTTCTCATCAGGTGCAGCAGAGTGCACTCCCTGTCCACAGGAATATTGGTCCAATGAGAGGAAAGACGATTGCATTCCTAAAACTATTGAGTTCCTGACATATCAGGAGCCAATGGGAGTAGTTATCACAGTTGTTTCCTTGCTAGGTGCCTCCCTGTCACTGGTCACAGTGATGGTTTTTATCCATCACAGACAAACTCCTGTGATCAAGGCCAGCAACTGTGAGCTGAGCTGTTTTCTGTTGGTTTCGCTTTTCTTGTGTTTTCTCTGTCCTCTCACCTTCATCGGCAGACCCACAGTCTTGACGTGCATGCTCCGCCACACGACTTTTGGTGTGACATTTGCACTTTGTATTTCCTGTGTCTTGGGAAAAACCATTGTTGTTGTCACAGCTTTCAAAGCCACACGTCCTGGCAACAACACCGCAACAAGGTTTGGTCCTGCACAGCAAAGGATCATAGTTTGCTCCTGCACTGTGGTCCAGATAGTGATATGTATATTGTGGCTTAAGGTGAACCCACCTTTCCCAGACATGGTTTTCAGATACAGCAATAAGAAGATCCTTTTAGAATGTAACCCAGGCTCTGAGGCAGCGTTCTACATTGTACTGGGGTACATAGGGCTTCTTGCAATTATATGTTTAGTCCTGGCATTTCTGGCAAGGAAGCTGCCTGATAACTTCAATGAGGCCCAGTTTATTACATTCAGCATGCTGATATTTTGTGCTGTCTGGATCACATTTATCCCAGCATACATCAGCTCTCCTGGAAAATTCACTGTAGCTGTGGAAACATTTGCAATTTTGTCTTCAGCATTTGGTTTATTTGTTTGCATTTTTGCCCCTAAATGCTACATTGTCTTGATTAAACCAGAGAAAAATTCAAAGAGACATATCATGGGCAAAATTTGAACATAAAATTTTGTTTCTTAGTATGAAAGCTGATGCTACTCTCACTCATTGTTATATGCTGTTCTTTATAAGTAGTAATATGAGAAAACGATTTGAACAATAAATAGAAGTTTTAGGTTTCCAACTATGAATACAGTACTAATAAATGTTAATGTATGTAAACATTAACTTGACTCCCTTTAATTAAATAAATGTACATAGGAGAGGTCACTGTAGTCTACATACACAAATAGTTCTGCAAAACCAATACAAAGGCATCCAATGTATGAGAGCTGTGTATGTAGCATTTTTTTAATTCAACTTTAATTATATAGCACCAATTTACAACAAAGTCATCTCAAGGCACTTTACATAAAAAAGTAATTTAGTGAAAACCGAACAAATCCCCCTTTAGCAGCCATAGGCAACAGTGGAGAGGAAAAACTCCCTTTAACAGAAGAAACCTCCAGCAGACCCAGGCTCAGGGTGGGCGGCCATCTGCCTTGTCCGGTTGGGGTGAGTGGAAAGTGGAGAGAGAAAAGAAAAGAGCGACAAAAGCAACAACTAAACATTGGAAGGTTGGAAGGACCATTAGCTGCGCACTGGAAGATGTCAGGGACACCTGAAGACACCTGTCTTCAGGTGTCCCTGAAGACAGGTGACATTTATATCATATTGTTTGGTTTGGGCCCCATTTTTATGCTCATGAGACAAAACATAGTCATCTTGAACATGAGTTTTTGTAAATGTTATTGTATACATCTAAGTTCAGTAGTTAGATATCTGGCAAGCTCCTCGTCCCTCCATCTGTAGACGTTTGTACAGGTATACTCATTCACTGTGTCATACTCTGCTTGTGGTACCCTACTGTGGCGTTGCGTCAGGAATGCAGTGTGTTTTGACACTGAAGCAGACTCATAAAACCCATTCTGCAAAACTCATTTCAAGCACCAGCCAATGCAAAGTTGCTTCCTCCTCCCCAGCTCACAGTACTGTATCCCGCTGTCTCTAGGTGCACACAGATTCTTGGTGAACACAATAATGTGACCACCTGCGCAGAAACGACTTGTTTGAAGAATTTCAGTCAGGATTTAGAGTTCATCATAGCACAGAAACCGCACTGATTAAAGTCACCGACGATCTTCTTCTGGCTTTAAATAACGGACTTGTCTCTATACTAGTTCTGCTAGATCTTAGTGCTGCATTTGACACCATTTATCACAGAATATTATTACAGAGACTAGAACATGTTATTGGAATTAAAGGAACAGCACTAACTTGGTTTAAATCGTATCTATCAGATAGATTCCAATTTACTCATGTTAATGATGAATCTTCGACATACACAAAAGTTAGTTATGGAATTCCACAAGGCTCTGTATTAGGACCAATACTCTTTACTCTATATATGTCTCCCCTTGGCAACATTATTAGAAAACACTAAATTTTCACTGCTACGCTGATGACATGCAGTTATATCTATCTATAATACCAGATGAAACAAATAAATTAATCAAACTACAAGCATGTCTTAAAGACATAAGGGACTGGATGACGTATAATTTTCTTCTTTTGAACTCAGATAAAACTGAAGTTATTGTATTTGGGCCTAAAAGTCTAAGAAACATGTTTTCTAACCATATTGCTACTTTTAGATGACATAACTCTTGCCCCCAGTAGTACTGCAAGGAATCTTGGAGTCATTTTTGACCAATATTTGTCATTTACCTCACACATAAAGCAAATCTCTAGAACAGCCTTCTTCCACCTACGGAACATTGCCAAAATTAGGAGCATCCTCTCTCAAAGTGATGCTGAAAAATTGGTTCATGCATTTGTTACTTCTAGATTGGACTATTGTAATTCTCTACTTTCAGGCTGCCCCAGTAACTCTCTAAAAAGCCTCCAATTAATCCAAAATGCTGCAGCTAGATTACTGACTGGGATTGGTAAGAGAGATCATATTTCACCTTCATTAGCTTCTCTCCATTGGCTTCCAATTAAATGTAGAATAGAATTTAAAGCCCTTCTTCTTACCTATAAAGCTTTAAACGGTCAAGCCCCATCATATTTAAAAGATCTCTTAGTACCATATCATCCTACTAGACCACTTTGGTCCCAAAATGCAGGCCTACTTGTGGTTCCCAGAATTTCCAAAAGTAGAATGGGAGGCAGAGCCTTTAGCTATCAAGCTCCTCTCCTGTGGAACCAGCTCCCAGTCCAGATTCGGGAAGCAGACACCCTCCCTATTTTTAAGACTAGGCTCAAAACCTTCCTTTTTGATAAATCTTATAGTTGGTTATAGTCATGCTGCTATAGGCTTAGACTGCTGGGGGACTTGTGCCACTTCCTCTTCTCTTCATTCTCTCCTCTCACCCCACAACTATAATGTCACCACTGTATGACATTAACTCTGTCTCTTCCTTGTCCCGTAGTGTCTCTCTCCCTCTCTTTCCCCCTCTCTCTCCCTGTCTTCAGGTGTCCCCGGATTTGGCGCTGTGTGTCCTCCAGTGTGCAGCTACTGGTCCTATTAACCTGCTCAATGTTTTGTTGCTGCTTTTGTTGCTCTGTTCTTTTCTTTCTCCACTTTCCACTCAGCCCAACCGGTCAAGGCAGATGGCCGTCCACCCTGAGCCTGGTTCTGCTGGAGGTTTCTTCCGGTAAAGGGAGTTTTTCCTCTCCACTGTTGCCTATGGCTTGCTCAAGGGGGATTTGTTGGGTTTTCTCTACATGTTTGTATAGTCTTGACTTTATTATGTAAAGTGCCCTGAGATGACCTTGTTGTAAATTGGCACTATATAAATAAAGTTGAATTGAATTGAATAGTTCAAAATCTGATATATTGCACAGCTGCTGTAATAACCCTGTGCTTATATTGGTTACATTTCTACACTGATATGACAAACAATTTTCGACTGATTGTGCCTCTGTGTCCTTAGCTGTATGGGTTGTGATGATAGTTCATTACTTTTTCATACGTTGACAAATTATTTAGACATCATTTATGTTATTTTTCTGCATGTTAAATAATCATATGGTTAATATAGTTATTATTGATAAATCCTACACTTAGTAGTCAAAAATTTAAGGCCAGCTGTAGCTGTTAGCTAGTTGGAAAGAACACAGTCATCCACAGACCACAGGGTTGGTGGTTTGATGCCCAGGGATACTTCAACACCGGGTATCAGAGTACCACCGGGTTCAGACACTGAACCCCCAGTTGCCTCTGGTGGGCCAGATGAGCACCCTGCATGGCAGCCATCACCATCATGTATATGTGTGTACCAAATTACACTGTAAGTCGCTTCGGATAAAAGTGTCTATTAAATATAAGCGATTACCAAATATCACAAAGTAAGCATTAGGTCAGGTGATATAAGATTACATTTTAAAAACACATTATTAAAATCTAAACTGGAATGCAACCACATCAAGCCACAATCTTGTCTTCTTGTGCCAGTCACATGTCTGGATAAATGCAGAGGGTTGTATCAAGATGGGCATTCAACATAAAACATATACCAAATCAAATATGCAAATCTGACTTCTATACCAGAATGATAGTGGCTGGGGTTAACAACTGTCACTGGTGCTATTGGCCTACAGGGCGCTGGTGGGAATTGGACTGCTGTCGGTGAAAGAAGAAGAGGAGAAAGCCAGAAGAAGAAGTAGAGGGAGAAGAGGAAAACCAAGAGTGTAGGTCTGACAGTAGGGACTTTGAATGTTGGAACTATGACAGGGAAGGCTAGAGGGAGAAGGAAAGTGAATATAGTGAGTTTCCAGGAGTCCAGGTGGAAAAGTATCAAGGCTAGAAGCTTAGAAGGGTTCAAGTTGTTTTGCATGGTGTGGATGGGAAGAGAAGTAGAGTAGGAGTTATCTTGAAAAAGGAGCTTGCAAGGAATATTCTGGAGTTAAAAAGAGTTTCAGATAGGGTGATTGGTCTGAAACTGGTGGGATGTGAGTTAGATGAGAAGGAATAATCCTAAAAAGAGTTAAATGAAGTGATGCAGTGCTAAGGTGAGAGTGTTAGGTGACATATAAGAGCAGAGGTGGAAGCACTCAGGTGGACCACATCTTGTTTCAATGTTGTAACCTGAAAGATCAGTGATTGCAAAGCACTGTTAGGGGAGAGCATAGCCTGACAACACAGGATGGTGGTGTGCCTTCAATTAATCCAAAATGCTGCAGCAGGATTACTGACTGGGATTGGTAGGAGAGATCATAGTTCACCTTCATTAGCTTCTCTCCATTGGCTTCCCATTAAATGTAGAATAGAATTTAAAACCCTTCTTCTTACCTATAAAGCTCTAAACGATCCAAATTCCATCCTACCTAAAAGAACTCCTAGTACCATATCATCCTTGTAGACCACTTCGGTCTCAGAATGCAGGCCTACTTGTGGTTCCCAGAATTTCTAAACGTAGAATGGGAGGCAGAGCCTTTAGCTATCAAGCTCCTCTCATGTGTAACCAGCAAAGACTAGGCTTAAAACCTTCCTCTTAGGTTTTGGCTTAGACTGCTGGGGGACCAACCCCTGATGCACTAAGCCCCTTTCCTCCTCTCACCCCACATTTACATGTTACCACTGTATGACATTAACCTCTGTGTCTTCTTTCTCCTTAGTTGTGCTTCTCCCTCTCTGTTTCCCTCTCTCTGTCACGGTCTTCAGGTGTCCCCGGCTTTGGAGTTTTGTGTTTTCCAGTGCGCAGTTACTGTTCCTACCAACCTGCCAAATCTTCTGTTGTTGATTTTGATGCTCTTTTCTTTTCTCTCTCCACTTTCCACTCACCCCAACTGGTCAAGGCAGGTCAACCATCCTGAGCCTGGTTCTGCTGGAGGTTAGTTCCATTAAAGGGAGTTTGTCCTCTCCACTGTTATATAGATAGAGATGGGAAGGATGTGCAGCGCATAAGGGTGATTAAAGATAGGGATGGAAATGTAGTGTACCAATGACAATAACACGCAGAGTTGATGAATAAGGAAAATGAAAGAATAAAGAGTAGAAGAGGTGACTGGCATATAGAAGGAAGTAGCAAAGATTAGTAAGAGTGTAGTGAGCATTGAAGAGGATGGAGAGTGGAAAGGCAGTTGGTCATGATAACATACCTGTGGCAGTACGGAAGTGTCTAGGTGAGATTTCAATAGAGTTTCTGATTAGTTTATGTAATACCTTTTAGGATTCTGGACTCTATGCTCCTCCACCCATTGCCTTCACCATCATCATCATTACCCCTGCATGTTTGTGTTTAAGGGCTTGTTATGAGTTTTAAGGTGGCTAGTGTGTCATAGTTCATTCTGATCTGTCTCCCTTATTTTGTTAAGCTTTTCCTGATCTCCAGCCTTTGATACTGTTCATGAGTCTATTGATAGTTCTAGTAGGTTTGTTAGTGTCCTTGTTAAGAGTAATTTTCGGTTATAGTGTTATAGTCCAAATCTATGGCTTTGAATTAATATTGTTATCTCCTCAAATGTCTGTGCTGAGTATAATTGTATTAGTAGTTCATGTGTTAATAAACCTTTTGCACAATGAGCGCATCTCATCTTCTGCTTTTGGGTACTTTAGTTACAGTATCCAGTTATGATGGAGAAGTACAGAGAAGGCCATAGGGAGCTGGATTGTGGTTTTGTAGATTTAGAGAAAGTGTATGACAGGTTGCTGAGAGAGGAGCTTACTGGTTCACTCGGAGGCAGCAAGACTTTTTCAGTGCTTTTTGTAAAAGCAGCCTGTAGGGAAGAGGAAAAAAGATAAATCGTCATCAGCAGAAAGGTTACAAAATTTAAAATACATTTTAGCATTATCCATAACACCTTTTTAGCAGTCCATATTCAGATTTTTGAAAGTTATTTGTGATTAATATAGAAGCAGTGTTTTACAGTTTATTCTGTTTGCCTAATAAGAAGAAGCTATAGGCAGTAGGCTGGTAATATACTGATGTCAGAAAACCTTTTTCTCATAGCTATAGCCTTTTCTCAGTTTTTTTCTTCCACATATAATTGGTTGCATTTTGGGAGGAATTTCTTTACAGTTTTATGTTTGCTGCGTGTTCAGCAGCATTCCAATAATAATGTGCATTGTGGACAGGTAGAAGGTAATGGTTATGTTTTTGTAGAAAAGACTATTCTAGTTTCAGGATACATGGTTTTCGTTTTCTTGTGTGTATATGCTGGGGTCATCATCTGCCCTGACTTTTCATTCAGTGACACAATGGAATTGTGCATCAATCCTCTAGTGATGCCTTTACCTTGGCGCTCCAGCAGGGGCGAGACAGTGCTGCACTTCCTGAATCACAATTAGAATCGACTTTATTCGCCAAGTTGATCCTCATGCAATACACATGGTTGATGGTGAAAGCAGTGTGTTGCTTTCTCAAACCTTCTCTCCCCACTACTTCCCTTGAATTAAGGTGATCATGGAATGCAAAATGTTATAAGTGTGTTGGAACATTGTTCAGAATTTTTCCTGTGTGGCTACAGCAAGACATAAATGAGTTTGGAACATTTTTTGTGTGTGGGAGTTTCTGGCTAACCATGCCCAAACTAAATGAGCAGAAAGAAGAGGCCGCACTGTAGGGTAATGCAGCAGAGCCTGATGTAGAGTTTGACTAAATCAAATGTGTGATTTATGTGTTTATGTTCTCTTTAGTACAACTATCTTTATCATAAGAATGGACAATGTTGATGTCATTGTCACAACTGTCAAAATGTCGGAGCTGTACTCAGGGCACCCTAAATCCTGTAGAGCCTTTTTGGTAAAATGTAGATTGCAGTTTAGGATGAGACCGTTGGCTTTTGGTCCCCCTTACACCCTCTCATTCTTGGTCCTTTATGGTTAGCTTGACACAGTCCACATGTAGACTGGCTGGAGGGGCGGCTGGAGGGGTGACCGTACAAAGATTACCAGGGTCTACACCTAATCACTGTACACAGTACAGTCAGTGATGTGTTGGGGGACATGTTGAATAAGTTATTTTTCGTCTATCCCATTCCTGCTCAGGATGTCTATGAATTTGTTACTACCTGTCCCACGTGTACTCAATCTAAAATCTAAACCTAGCAGCCACCCTCCTTCTGGTCTTCTCTATTCCGTCCATCCCTAGACATCCATGGTCCCACATATCACTAGATTACATTAATGGTCTTCCTCTTTCCCAGGGCATCACCGTTTTCTAAGATGGCCCATTTCATTGCACTTCCTGCTCTTCCCTCAGCCAAAAAACAAAAGAAAAACAAAAAAAACAAAAGCAACAACAACAACAAAATGAACTCCATGACAGCTCTCTAAGCTGTCTTAAAGCATGGTAGCTGTGTAACTCTCAAACCATGCCCCCACCATGTCAGCATAAGGACTTTGGAGTGTTTGTTTTGTTTTTTGTTTTTTTTTTTTTTTTAAATATACTGCTTTGTTTGGCACACGGGGGAAGCATGCCAATGGCCTTTGTGCAGTTTGCATATTCTCCCTCTTTCCTCCACAGGTAATCCTCATGAGTTTTTTCACACACTCTCTAAATTGCCCGTATGTGTGAATGGCTGTGTGTGTTCGTCTGTTTTGGCCATGGAGACCTGCCCAGGGTTCACCTGCCTCTTGCCCTTTAATTTTGACCTCTGTAACCTAAATATATCCATTACTTAAACTAAGAAATTACCCACTTATTTACTGATCAGTGCTATTACCTAGCTACAAAAATCTTTTATCCATATTAGCATGTTATTAGCAAGTTTTAACCTAGGTATTACCCTGCTACTAGCAAGCTGTAAAATGCTACCAAATTAGATTAGATTAGATTCAACTTTATTGTCATTACACATGTACAAGTACAAGGCAACGAAATGCACTTCTGAGCAGTATATTTATTTGTTATAAAGTTCATGCACATTCAAAATTATATCGAGGCATATCTTTATTGTACTTAATATTTTGTGTGTGTATCTTTGTCCATTCTTGCAATTACCTTTGCTTCTTATGCCTATTGTCTCAGTTCCACATTGCTGTGTCCTGAGGGAAATAAATCATCTGTTTATGAAGTGAGTATGTGCATCAAATAGAGTTGTTGTAAGAGTTGTGTCTCCGTCTCTCTTAGACAATGCAAAGCAAATGTTCAGAGAGCTCCATGTTGTTCCTGTCTTTATGTGGTCTCTACCTGAACACAGTTTGTGGCTGTGAACTGTTTGCCAAGTTTAAAATGCCAAGTTTATTCCAAAAGGGGGACATAATCATTGGTGGGATTTTTCCAGTTTTCTTTAAAGAGATAGTGAACACTTCTAGTTTTGAGAAGGAGCCTCCGGACGTGAAATGTGCAGAGTAAGTATAAGCATGTGAATTTCAATAATTCATAAATGTTCCTTTAATCCTATGTTACAGTGTAGACACATAGAAGCTTTTGTATTTTACAACCTGTTTCATTCACCAAAACTTTTTTTAGATTAGATCTTCGAGCTTTTCGATGGACCCAAGTGATGATATTTTTCATTGAAGAAATCAACAAAGATCCTGCTCTCCTGCCAAACATCTCTCTTGGCTACAGGATCCTCAACTCTTGTGCATCTCCTACAAATGCTTTACGTGCTGCACTAACACTTGCTAGTGGACTAGAAAACATTGGGTCAAAATCCTGTCCTCCAGCTGTATCTGCCATCATAGCAGAATCAGAATCATCTCAGTCCATAGCTGTGGCTGGAACACTTGGACCATTTCATCTGCCAATAGTAAGAGAATACATTAAATATTATATGGTATATGTTCTCTAAAACTCCATGCTTTTGTGGTGCGTTTGTGGTATTTTCAGTCTATTTTTGTGATTTATTTAGGTAAGTTACTTCTCAACATGTGCCTGCCTAAGTGACAGAGTGAAATATCCTACTTTTTTTCGCACTGCACCCAGTGACTATTTCCAGGCAAAAGCTTTGGCAGCACTGGTCAAACGTTTTGGCTGGCAGTGGATCGGGGTTATACAGTCAGATAATGATTATGGTCGGAATGGAATTGTGGCATTTACTGAAGAAGTTAATAAGTACGATGTTTGTATTGCATTTGTTGGGAAAATCCTACGAACGTACACTATGGATAAAATACTGAATCTTGTGGAAATGATCAAGCAGTCAACTGTCAAAGTCATTCTGGCATATGTACCTGAGGGTGACATTTATCCTTTAATGACAGAGATAGTGAAACAAAACATAACAGGAATTCAGTGGATTGCAAGTGAGGCCTGGATTACAACTCCTCGACTTTCCTCGCCAGAAATCTACCAAGCTTTTGCTGGAACAATAGGAATTGTGGTAAAGAAGATGGTTATGCCAAATCTAAGGCCATTTCTTACAAGCATCAGTCCTTACAAAGATCCAAGTGCAGCATTTGTGAGAGACTTCTGGGAGATTGTGGTGGGATGCAGACCTGTTTTACCTGGGGAGAACACTGAGACTGAGGTGACAAATAAAATATGCACAGGCAATGAGACCATAAATTCCCAGCACGTGTTCCTAGAAGTAACAGAGCTCAGAGTGGTCTATAATGTGTATAATGCAGTTTATGCCGTTGCACATGCCCTACATCAACTGGTGTTCTGCCAACCAGCTGGAGACAAAACACTAAGGCCTTGTTTGAATATATCAGAAATTCATCCCAAACTGGTGAGAACGAATGCTGATAAAAGCCACAATATCTCAAATTGTAATGTTTTGCTTGGATGACTCTAAAGAACAATATCTGACAATAAATATATTACTCTCTCAGGTCACTGATCACTTGCAAAGAGTAAATTTCATAAATAATTTTGGGGATAATGTTTTCTTTGATGAGAATGGCAACCCTCCAGCTTATTATGAAATCGTTAACTGCCAGCTGATTAACAAAAAGATGCAACGTGTGACACTGGGCCATTTTGTTTCTTTAAATAATGGTGCTTATGAGCTCAACATCAAGGAGGACGAGATTGTGTGGAGCACAGGAAAAATGGTGATTGTAAACATTGTCTTATGTAATAAGAAATTTATGAAATATCTTCTGGATGCATCATTATAATTGATTTAATTAATACCATTAAACTTATTAACCTAACTAACCTAAAACACTAATTTTTAGGTTCCAACATCATTGTGTTCTAATGTTTGTCCAATGGGGACCAGAAAAGCTCAAATTAAGGGAAAACCCAGCTGCTGTTTTGATTGTGTTGCATGTGCTGATGGAACAATAGGAAATTTAACAGGTAACACAGGAATGAATAAATAAAAAGCATGTAATGTGGTACATATACAATTCAACATTGCTGCATGATTCTTCATCTATAGCACCAAGCCACAACATTAATGACACCTGGTGTTTTAAATATAAATATACAATATGAAAATCTTATGAACTAATAAATCTATCATTATGCTTAGTTAGTCAGTTGAGATTAGTGGATAGCTTTTTTAGGCCAATATTTACACTTTAACTTGAGTGATGAGTTGCTGTACTCTATTTTCTCTACACACAGTGTATCACAGTTTGCTATGAATTTGCAGACTGCATAGAGACATTATTTCTTTAATTATAAAGGCCACCAGTATTTACTTTGTAGCTGACCCATGCAGGTATACTTTAAATTTCGTGTATAATTTATACTATTTGTATGTGTTCTCATCAGGTGCAGCAGAGTGCACTCCCTGTGCACAGGAATACTGGTCCAATGAGAGGAAAGACGAGTGTATTCCTAAAACTATTGAGTTCCTGACATATCAAGAGCCAATGGGAGTAGTTATCACAGTAGTTTCCTTGCTAGGTGCCTCCCTGTCACTGGTCACAGTGATGGTTTTTATCCATCACAGACAAACTCCTGTGATCAAGGCCAGCAACTGTGAGCTGAGCTGTTTTCTGTTGTTTTCGCTTTTCTTGTGTTTTCTATGTCCTCTCACCTTCATCGGCAGACCCACAGTCTTGACGTGCATGCTCCGCCACACGACTTTTGGTGTGACATTTGCACTTTGTATTTCCTGTGTCTTGGGAAAAACCATTGTTGTTGTCACAGCTTTCAAAGCCACACGTCCTGGCAACAACACCGCAACAAGGTTTGGTCCTTCACAGCAAAGGATCATAGTTTGCTCCTGCACTGTGGTCCAGATAGTGATATGTATATTGTGGCTTAAGGTGAACCCACCTTTCCCAGACATGGTTTTCAGATACAGCAATAAGAAGATCCTTTTAGAATGTAACCCAGGCTCTGAAGCAGCGTTCTACATTGTACTGGGGTACATAGGGTTTCTTGCAATAATATGTTTAGTCCTGGCATTTCTAGCAAGGAAGTTGCCTGATAACTTCAATGAAGGCAAATGTATCACATTCAGCATGTTAATATTTTGTGCTGTCTGGATCACATTTATCCCAGCATACATCAGCTCTCCTGGAAAATTCACTGTAGCTGTGGAAACATTTGCAATTTTGTCTTCAGCATTTGCTTTATTGATTTGCATTTTTGCTCCTAAATGCTTCATTATTTTGATTAAACCAGAGAAAAATACCAAGAAACATGTTATGGGAAAAATCTGAATCTCCAAATTTTAAAAGATGGTGCTTCTCTCACATCTTTTTGAAAGCTGTTCTTTATAAGTAGTAGTATATGAGAAAGAGATTTAGGGATTCAATAGAAGATTTTTTGTTTGTTTTGTTTTCCCGTGGCACATTAGGTAGCATGGTCATCCACCAATCCTACAGTTGTTGGTTCAGTCCCTGGCTCCTCTGGTATGTGATCAGAGGAGCCAGGGACGAAGTGCAAGACACTGAACCCCCACTTAGTTGCATATCAGTTGTGTGAATGGGTAAAATAGAAGCGTTTTGAGGACCAACAGGTAGAAAAGGGTTGGCAGACACTTTTATCCAAAGCGGCTTACAAGTGTAGGCCATTTAAATATACTATTAATATAGATGAAAAATAATAATTATAGTTTTTCCGATAATGTGAAGGACATAAGATTCCCTCTGGATTTCGCCTCTTTCTCATATGGCATTATGGTTGAATAAATTACATTTTCATAGTTGGAAAGTCCCCCTGTGAACTAAAAGGTTCCTAAGAAACTAAATTGCAAATGTAAATTCATTTTGTAGTGAACATATTTTTTTTTTATTTAAATTCAACAGCAACTTGTTATTGGGATGCATGAAGCGCTACATTTTACTTCATGTAGACAGAAATGTGGCGAGCTGCTACAGTACAAAGTGGCACAGCATTTTCAGACCCTGGATTGGAAGCCATGGTCTGAAGGAGGCATTGTGAGGTTTTTCACTACTAAGACATAACCAGTCATTGTTCAGATTTAAAATATTAAATGTTACCTACTTCTTCAACCCTGAAACAAAGTTTGACACTGGTTGTCCACAAGATGAGCAATATATAAATGTATTTCTACTACATTGTAATGCCTCAAGAGTAATGAAAGAGTCTAAGTCGGACCGAAAACAACTGAGCATTTGATTTGAAAAAGGCCAAAGCACATCTAGATTTCAGTTTTTGCCGTGACTAAGCTATGCTAACAATTCGCCTTTTCATGTTGGTGGTACCTAACATGTTCTCAAATCGATTACATATCCATTGGGTTGCTGAGCTGACAGACTCCAGCTACCACCACCGCCCTAGCAGTAAATCAGTTGCCAGCCTCGACATCTTGACATCCTCTCCATCAGAGCTGCCCTGTGGAAGCTACTGTTTGTTTGCTGCAACCAACTCAATGAACAGTAGCAGAAAACCACAATGGATCAGAGTAGCATAACTAATCCTGCTTTGGGGTAAGGACCACCCACCTAATGAAGTAACAAATGTGGAAATGTATGAATAAAATAATAAAAGTAGAAAATTCGAAATAAATAAATGAAAACATATTGCAATGTGGATATACGTTACGTCAATATATGTACTTACCCATTTATTTATACATGTATTTATTGTTTTTTCTATATTAGTTTCACCATTTCTGTATTGTTTTCATGTATTTATTTCTGATGAATTCATTTTTCATTTGAGATACAGACAGAGGGTATATGCTCTTCAGATTGTTAGACAACTTGTAATATTAAAAATATAAGAAATGTGAACTTATATGTAAATTTTATTTGACAAAATGTTTAAAGTTTTACTGAAAACATTGTAGTAAAATGCAATACAGTTTGGTACAACAAGCTAAAACAATAAAGAGCATTTTTTTTCATCAAGATAATGTTTAATACCCTTTATTTGAAATGGCATACAGGGGGATGCAAATGCTAAGCCTAACATAATAATAATGCACATCCAGCTAATACAAATTTTATCATCATCACATGTAAAAAAATATGTATATAATAGTATTATAGTAAAGTTATAAAAACTTATTGGCACAAAAGTTTACTAAATTAAATAAAAATTTAATGTATTTAATTTGTGATGAACATTCGTAATAGCCTGTTGTAAATTAATTATTTTGATGAAAATTTGTTGTGCTCTTTTTACTATTTCAAGATAAAGGGTTGCGAATTAACAGAAAATATTTTTTTCATAAGCCTTTCTATGTGTAGTTCCATTACTACATGATTTTTTATTTTTTTGTCATGCAGTCAGGATTAACCCTGTGAGAGTACTGATATCCAGTCCAGACCTGTTCTGTCATTAATAAGATGCGAGAAAGAGGAGATTGCATTCTCCATATAATGTGCCTACATCTGTACTCTCTCTCTATTTCTGTCTCTGGAGGTGTTAACAATATGACTCTAGCTGCCTTACTTTCTTTGGTTTGCTCTATCTGGTTCTTGACTTTACCTTTTGCTCAAATTTCTAGCTTCGCCCCCTCAGCCCCATCTCCAGTAAAAGAATGCATTCTTCAAAATGATTTTCAGCCAGGCTTTGTGGCCCAGGGTGACTATATTATTGGGGGAATCTTTCCCCTCCATTATAACCAAGAGATGCCAGACCTAACCTGCACCTACAAACCACCGCCAGTGAAATGCAATGGGTGAGTTTAACATATGTGGATTAGAAATGATCATAAAGTTATTTAAAACCCAGATGAGTTATGTCTGATTCTATTGTACAGGTATGTAACATTCTTATGACATACAATTAATGTAAAATGTATTATCAATGTTGTACTACTGAGTATTGTCCTGACCTGACTTGCACATTTAGCATTTAACAAACAAAACGTTCTAATGAGACATACAACACATGTTTTTGGTAGTTTCCAGGTACCTTGCAATATTTCTTAAGATTGTTCATTTTATGTAATTCGGTTGTATTTGTAAATGAAAAATATGAATTTGCTGTAGCTCAAGCTACTTTTATTGATGTATCTCATTCCCCTAAAATTAATACCTAATTATGTGGGTGCTTTAAAATAACATCTTGGATATTTTTGGGATTTTTTTTTATTACAGACCTGCAACATTCTGAATAACTAACTTGAAATCATAATATCATCTGGTTTTCAAATTTGATCTTTTGTCCATACTTTCTGTGTTCAATGTGTATGTGTGTGTGTGTGTGGTCTCCATTGAGAGATACAGATTTGATCCCAGGGCTTTCCGCTGGGCTCAGACAATGAGGCTGGCAGTCGAAGAGATTAACCAGAATCCAGAGCTTTTGTCCAATTACACTCTTGGGTACAAAATATTTGATTCATGTGCATACCCACTGACGGGCCAGAGGGCTGCTCTGGCTGTGTTGAACGGGCTGAGTGAAGATGACTCTCCCACATGCAGCAGTGCCTCCCCACTCCTCGCTGTAATCGGGGAATCTGGATCTGCTCAGTCTATTGTGGTGTCGAGAATCCTACAGCCATTCAGAATACCAATGGTAATGGTAACTCAGTTCTAGAATACCATTTTCATGCTAATCTATATGTTTTACAGTTTTTTTTTCTGTATTTCCATTTTTACAAAGATCAGCTACTTTTCTTCATGTGCATGTTTCAATGACAGAAGAACATACCCCACCTTCTTCAGGGTAATCCCTAATGATGACTATCAGGTAAGGGTTTAACTACAGACTAAAAACAATGCATCTAGTCATTATGATGCAATTTGTAATTGTTGAGATGACACTTTTTTCTGTTGAACACAGGTGAAGGCCATTGCGCAGATGCTAGTGCACTTCAACTGGACTTGGGTGGGACTGGTGCGAGGGGACCACGCATATGGCCGCTTTGCTGTGCAAGGCTTACTGAGAGAATTACAGGGTACCAAAGTGTGTGTAGCATACCAAGTAATGATCCCACTGCTCTACAATAGCCAGAAGGCACTAGAGATCATGCAGGTAAATTCAAAGATGCTATCTTGCTATAACATTTTTCGAGTCTTTGTGAAAGTAATGGCTGTCTGCATCTTGTTCGAATCATGTTCTCTGTTTATATAACAATTCAGTTCCACTACTTTTGTAAATGTTAATTCCTAGCTACTTTATATGGATGCACAGGTACCTTTGAGACTTGCTTAGTATCACTTCCATTTAACTTGCCTTCTTTTCTCATTCCCATTTACCAATTAAAGGTAATGCGTAGTTCTTCAGCCAAAGTGGTTGTGGTTTTTTCAGCGGAGGGGGAGATGACTCCATTCTTGAGAGACTACATGACCCAGAATATCACTGGAATCCAGTGGGTGGCTAGTGAGGCCTGGGTCACATCATCTGTCTTTACAGGGAGCGAATATTATCCCTACTTGGGAGGCACCATTGGGTTTGGCATAAAAAGAGGTTATATCTCCAGACTTGGTGACTATCTGCAGACAATAAACCCTCAAATGTATCCCAGTGACTCTCTGGTGCAGGAGCTCTGGGAGGCTCTGTATGGTTGCAGTTCAAATCCATCGTCTGGCTCCGCATTTCCTCCATGCTCAGGACATGACACCCTGTTAAAGCAGCATTCAGCATACACAAACACATCCAATACTAGAGTGTCCTATAATGTGTATAAGGCTGTATATGCAATTGCTTATTCCCTCCACAACCTTCTTCTCTGTCAACCAGGCCGTGGCCCGTTCCAAAACAACTCGTGCGCTCAAAGGAACAGCATAAAGCCCTGGGAGGTATAATATGACCTTTTTTTTTACATTGTCGTGGACAGAAATGTTGTTTGAAATATTTTAGGGTATTTCATTATTTCTTCATTTTTAAGCTTCAGTACTACATCCAGGATGTGAGATTTAACATTGATGGGGAGGAGATAAACTTTGACCTCAAGGGTGACTCCGTACCGTATTATGATATCATCAACTGGCAGAAAGGCACAGCCGGGAACATTGAACTTGTGAACGTGGGGTTGTTTGACGGAACCAAGCCCGCCGGAGAAGAGCTGGTGATCCAAGAGGACAAGATAATGTGGGCAGGCCATCAGAGTGAGGCAAGCTGCTCACACTGTGTTTTTACCTTCATCAGATGCCAACTGTTGAAGTTCTGTAGGTTAAGGTTGAGGTGAGTTAGGTGGGCAGCACAAGCTGGATCTGACATGAATTTCTTTGTATTCGTGAACAGTAGAAATTCAAAGCCCATCATAGACCGTAAGACGTGTAATTTAATGCTTTATTATTATTTTTGAATATCATATAATAAAATAATAATCTTATAAAGTAAAGGACCTGGAATTTTTTCTTTAAATATTATTTACATATTAATGCAGCATAAAACATAAACAAGCAGGATGCCCCATATGTTTTTCCTTAATGATTTCACTGTGCCTTTTTAATTAATGTCAAACTAAATATGATTTCTTTCTTTTTTTGCTGTTTGTATTTTTGTACTGATTACCTGAATACTGCCGTATAAAAAATAGTAAAGTTTTTGATAAATAATCGAATCAGTTGGTTTAGTTATAATGTTAATAGTTACAGATATTCTAATGGCAGTGTCCTAGGGTGTAACACCTGCAAATTGCTTGTCATTTCCAATCAGTCCAGCAGTGATGTTAAACAAACAAAAAAAATGCATTAAGCAGCTTAAGACTTAAGCAGCTAGTTTTAGTTCAGTTAGTTTATTATAGTCATTTTAATCTGCAGAGCTGAATAAGATTATCTCTGTGCTCCCTAGGTCCCGATGTCTGTGTGCAGTGCCAGCTGTCCTCCCGGGTCTCGGAAGGCTGTCCGTCGTGGGGAGCCTGTCTGCTGCTTTGACTGTGTACCATGTGATAGTGGCAAAATTAGCAATCAGACAAGTAAGCTCAAAACTAGTTAATAAAACACAGAGTTTTGTTATTTTACAGAACTAAGTATTTGAAATAAAATCTTCTCCTTTAGATTCAATAGACTGCACATTTTGTCCTGACAACTTCTGGTCAAACAAAGACAGAACAGCCTGCAGACCCAAGGAGGTAGAGTTCCTGGCATATGATTCCATAGGTATAGCCCTAACAGTCATCTCCGTGGTGGGTGCCTTTCTTACAATAGCTGTCCTTGGAGTCTTCTTCTACAACAAAAACACAGCCATCGTTCGAGTGAACAATTCTGAACTCAGCTTCTTCATCCTGTTTGCACTGATGCTGTGTTTCCTGTGTTCTTTGGTGTTCATCGGAGAGCCAACGTATTGGTCCTGCATGCTGCGCCACACTATCTTTAGCATCACATTTTCACTGTGCATCTCATGCATCCTAGGGAAGACCATGGTAGTGTTGGCTGCCTTCACTGCCACCAAGCCAGGGGACAATATCATGAAGTGGCTGGGGCCAAAGCAGCAAAGAGCCATCATCTTTAGTGGTACTATTATTCAGGTGGTTATTTGTGCTGCCTGGCTCATTGGTTCTCCCCCTTTTCCATCCCGTAATACACAATATGAACGATCAAAGATAATACTGGAGTGTAGTGTGGGCTCAAGCCTCGCATTCTGGGGTGTCCTGGGATATATCGGTTTACAGGCCTGTCTGTGCTTTATACTGGCCTTTCTGGCCCGCAAGTTGCCTGGCAACTTCAATGAGGCAAAATTTATCACTTTTAGCATGCTGATCTTCTGTGCTGTGTGGCTAGCATTCATTCCTGCCTATATCAGCTCACCTGGAAAATATGCCGATGCAGTAGAATCATTTGCAATTCTTGCTTCCAGCTTTGGCTTGTTAATCTGTCTGTTTGCTCCAAAGTGTTACATTATTTTACTGAAGCCAGAAAAGAATACAAAACAGCACCTAATGGGAAAAGAAAAGAAGTAATGTTCCACACGTTGGCACTAAAATGCTTTCATTCTGTTCTAGATGTCATTTAAAGGAGTCTTTACAAGTATGAATGTAGTCATGAGTAGGTAGAGATAGTTGAATGTAACTTATATTGCAGCAGTGCAGTTGTAGTGACTGATATTGCCGCAGTGCAACTGTAGTGTGGTGTAAAATAAAACTAATATAACTAACTAACATCCCATTTGGCAAACTGCTTTCTGCTGTTTTTCTACCCTGTTTAATATGTGTGCCCCTGTTTAATGTCAATTTAATATGTGGAGTTAGGAATCGTAGATAATAGACAAGAAATTCATTAATCATAAGTAATTATTAGTTAAACTAGCCCCAGTGATGTTTATGCCATAGCCAGCTTATCCTTAGGGGCATAAACACATGTATGTGCAATGATTTTTAGTAAATTTCCTTTCTTTTTTGTGGAGAAAGGAGAATTGCCATGAAGAAATAAAACGCATTTTATGTGTTTGTTATTATTATTTTAATCTTTCAAAAGTTTTAAAAAACATTTTGAGTCTGAAAATTAAAGCCCATGATTCAAAATTCAAAGTGAATTTTTAGTTTGCTTAATGCGTACTTAAGCTGCCCACTCCCAACATAACACACATCTTGTTAACTTCCTCTGGGATATTTTCCAGTCATTCCTTTCTTAATGTTTCTCTCAGGTCGCAGTAAAATTATGTAACATTTGGGTACAAAAACACACAGCAATAGTCCAAAACTGGAGGCTAATATAGCAAATATTTCCACAACCACAGTGAACTTCCCAGGAGAGCTCACGTGAGCTGGGATGAAAGAAATCCACACAGCACAGAAGATCAGCATACTGAAGGTGATGAGTTTTGCTTCATTAAATGTATCAGGAAGTTTGCGCCCAAGGAATGCCAGGAGAAGACAGAAGAAGGCCAGTATGCCAATGTAGCCTAGGACCAGGTAAAATCCAGGAGGCCATGGCTCCTTACACTCCACAAGAATCTAGTCACAAAGTCCATTTTACTGAGGGATTTAAAAAATAATACAATTTTTAGAAGATATACTGTGATCAAATAAGATTATTCCTACTTTTCCAGTTGAGGCTTGGTTGCTGGGGTTCTTGAATGGGAAGGCAGGTGCCACCAACAGCCAACCAGCACACAGACAAACCTGCGAGCAAGATAGGGATATGGGTAATTCTTTAATAAAACACAAAAATTAAAAGTGGTCTAAGGCTGAGGTTATAATGTGTTTTCTTTTGCAGCATTTGCACCTGAGGAGCGGTGGTACAGAAGATCAGAGTCCTTTGTTGAGAGGGACCAAACAGCCTCAGAGCCCTGGAATGAGGTACATTCGCACGAAAGGCAGAGAGGACCACAATGGTTTTAACAAGCAGACAAGATAGACAGAGGACAAAGCTGATCCCAAATGCTGCCTGGCGTAGTCTGCATGTCCACACAGACGGCTCTCCAATGAACATCAGGGAACACAAGAAGCAGAGCTTGAGTGACAGGAGAAGTAAGAAGCTTACTTCTGAGTTATTAGCCTTGACTATAGGTGTAGAGCGGAAGTGGTGAAAGACAATGGTGATGATGGTGGTCAGGACAACACCCAGCAGGGTGAGTGTGACTATGATGATACCCATGGTGTCAGAGAAAGACAGGAATTCTTCAACCCCAGCGACACATGTTACCTTGTCTTTGTCTGACCAGTAGTACTCAGGACATTTGGTGCACTCAGTGGAACCTTTGGGGCACACAGTATATAGGCACACACAACAGTTTGCATTCACATAATTTTTGTGCTATACATTTGTGGTATATTACTGTGGTTTTAATGACAATCTGCTTCAGGCAGAAGTTGTAAAATAAAGAAATACACAGGATATATATGCTCTACCAGTCTGGTTGCTGATCTCTCCATCAGCACAGGGTAAACAGTCAAAGCAGCATTTAGGTTCTCTTAGACGTCTGGCCTGCCTGCTCCCAGGGGGGCAAGGAGCACTACACTGAGAAACAGGCACCTGCACAAAGATGAGATAACAATTATGGTATTGCAAATCAAGATTTCTTTGTTTTGTACATAAAAGACAATTAATGAAGGTGAAAGCGTGAGATTTAAAGATGCGTGTCAAATATTTTTATTGGATGTACCTGTGACTGTCCTGTTGTCCATACCACGGAGCTCATCTCCAATCGTAATTTTTGTCCCAGTGGAGCCGAGGCATCATAGCTTCCCACTTTTATAAAGCTAAACAAAGCATATAATTCTATAAAAACATAAAGCTTCTCAATTATGATTAGACAGTTATATCTAATCATCAGTAAAATTATTCACCTAATGTCACTGCTGTCCTTCTGCCAGTTAATTATTTCATAAAGAGGGACCGGCTCTCCGTTGGAATCAAAATATACTTTCTCGTCAAACTGATTAGTGAAATTTACTGCCTTCAGATGATCCAGTAACTTCATCGGAATAGGAAGAAAAAAAGGAATAGAACAGATTAACAGTAATTCAAATAAAAACTGACATGTTTTGAGAGTGAATTAATTTACCTGCATAGAAGTAAACAATTTATGGTTGTCACATGTCCCCTTGTTAAGTCCTGGATAACCACAGTTCAGTAAAGTATGCAGAGCATGGGCAATGGCATATACAGCCTTATACACACTGTAGGATATTCTGACCTTTGACACATCAGTATAGCTGCTGTCAGTGTACCTCAGGTCCTCTGAACCTGTGCATACAGGCTTTTCACCAGCAGAGTTATAGTTTTCGTCAGGTGTGCCCACAGAACTATTTTGCGAGTCTGCTCCCAGTCCTGTTCTGCTGTCCATGGTATGTGCTTCATTTTCCTGAAATCTAGTCTCATCAAACTTAAGCCTACAGCCAAATAGCTCTTCCCAGAACATGTTAATAAACTCCATCCCAGGTTTGGGAGAGGGCCGGACATTCAACAAGAAGTCTTTTAATCCAGGAATCCAGACTCCAGGGAAGGAGAACCCCAGTGTACCCTCTAGGAGAAAGTGGAAGCGGGGTGAGGTCAGTAGTTTAGCAGTCACCCAGGCTTCACTAGCTACCCACTGGATCTCTGTCACATTTCTCAGAGCAAGCTGGAAATGTATTTGCAAAGTATTAGATCACCGTTACCTGAAGATGGGCATGTTACTCTTTTGATCTTCCTAATTACTAAACATTTTATATAAACACTAAATATAGTCATATTTTATGCCCGGGCATACGCATTACCAGAGATGTAAAGCACTTACCTCAAAAAACAGATCCAACAGTTGTCCCTCTGTGGCAAAGACAACCACAACCTTTGCAGTTGAACTCTGCAGCCTGTCTGCCAGTTCTTGTATTTCAGCCACTGTGGGGGATTTGGGGATCGTCAGATGAAATGCCACACATCCACCTTGCTGTTTAAACTGGTTAGAAAATGCTTGGATGCCATATTGACTGTAATCATCCTGAAATACATGGGGAAAAAATAATTATTATATATGAATTATTAGTAAGTCATGGTGGTGTATTTGAGTGATGGTGGAGTAAAAGCAAAAAGCCTTTATCTCACCATGGTTCCTATGGTGCCCACCCAGAGCCAGCCCAAGAAGACCACAAGTTGTACAAGACCTTTAACTTGAAAGAGATCACTTGGCACAGTCCTCAGGAATGATGGGTACACATTCTTGTCGGTGAGACAGGTACATGTGGCAAAATAACTAACCTATAAGGAAACAGTAATTAGTTTGACCTGAGCAAACAGAACAAACTGCAGGGTAAAAACAATGTATTATTTAAAAATTTTACACTGCAATATGCGATTATAAAAACCATGTGTTAAAGGAAGGGCTATACATGGTGCTGCTTTTCAAATCTTACTCACCAGTGGGATGTCAAAAGGGCCAAGAGTTTGAGCTACAGCCCTTGTAGGAGAAGAAGATGCAAGGCCAATCATAGCAGACACAGGAGAACCAGCCAGACATGAAGGCAGTATCTCTGTACTCTTCTCAGTTTTATCCTCGGATATATTTTCTTTTATGTATTTGACAGTATTTTCAAAGGTTTCAGACGCTGCTGTGAGACCATCAATACCTGCGTTTTTCACTGTTGTCATCTTTGTTCCTTTTATCTCGTCCATTCTAGTATCATTGTTCATTGGCATATTTAATCTCTTTTCACTTTCCAATTCCCCAGATTTGGAGCGAGTAATTAAAGAAAAAAAAGCATGAAGGCTGGTGTGGACGTGGTCACAGCTGTCCATGAGCCGGTATCCTAGCTTAACACCTGGTAACAAGCTTGAATTACGATTAATTTCCTCCACTGTAAACACCATGGTCATCATCCAGCGGAAGGCTCTGTGGTCAAAACTGCAAAAAAGTAAATAAGTGTGTTTACTAATGAATCACAAAACAAGAAAAACTGTGTCACAGCATCTAAATTAGAGCAGGTAAATAGTGTAGGAGAGACATAACCAAAGTAAAATAAAATTATTTGTGTAAAAATTAAAGGTTCTTTTGATGTACTGAGAAAGGCAAATCAAAATGAAAACATATCAGATTTTAACAAAAACTAGACATTCACCCGCTGCAAGGTTTGAGTTGAGGTTTGCTGGAGTAGCTGTGCTGTGTTCTGGGAGCCAGATAATGTAGAGGGAAAAACCCTCCAATCAAAACATCTCCTTCCGACTCCAGAGCCAAAGACTCACTGTCGTCCTGTTGCACACACGGGGATGAGCTAGAATCAAAACCACTCACTCCCTGTATCCCCAAACCATCCAGTCTCTCTGTCACAGTCTGTTGTTCTTTCACTATATCTCTCCCAAAACGTAGTTCGTTCTTTTCATTCACAACATGACAAGCATCAGAAAACACTGAAAAGATTAAGACCCAAAAGGGCAGCCGTAGAGCAGCCCCAACCAGGGTTAAATGCAATACTAACCCCATAAAGCCTGTGTGTGATGGAGATGGTGGTTCTCCAACCTAATCAACCTAGAAAATGAAGTAGACTATATAAACGGCTATGTTTGCTTCATTGCAAAAGACGTGTGAGTCATCGACACATCGACCAATCACAATAGAAATTAGTGACATAGGAGGCAAAAGAAAAAAGAAAAAGGAGGACATAGGAGGCAAAAAAGAAAAGCTCATGTGTTTTAAAACCAGAACAGTGATTTATAGTTAAGTCTGTCAAGTATTTAACTTTTTGTGTTTTTTTTAAACAATAACCACACTTTAGTCAAAGTTTAGAATAGGCAAATAAAGAAACTCAATGAACAGGGCTGTAGCTGTTATGGTGTGTGCCTCAGTCCACTTTGTATGAACAAACTTAGAAATACTAAAACACACAGCTGCTCCAAGTTAGTATGAAGAATCCAAATTACAGGATGAGCAACATCTAGCACAAAAATATGAATTTTCTGTAACTAGGAACTAAGTCTGGGGAATCTAAACAATAAGGATGATAGATTTCTGTATCTGAAGGTTGAGGTGACTTTAATCCATGAGCTGACAGCTGCTTAACCCGTAACAATAATACTGACATAACAAGATTATTGTTGTCATCTCATGATACGCTTTGTCACACCCTTACATCAGCCTCCTTTAGTTGTAGATTGATTGAAGGGAGTTTATCAATGTAATCTCTACCTTAGCAGTTGAAATTCAGGGTTAAATGGGTTAAGATTCTGTAACTTATTTGGCCAGTGTAAAACCTTCCACTTGTTTCCTTTGAGTGTGACCTTTGTTGACTTTGCACTGTGTTACTACACAATGAATCTCCTAAAGATTAGTTTTCATGCATTTCACTTTTAATTTGCTGAAATCCCAAATTCATTCATTCATTCTAACACAGCTATCATCTTATGTTGTATTATCAGAAAATTTTGATTCTCTTCCAGAAGCAGAAACAAGATTCACCCAAGCAATGGCCATCAAATTTCAAAGATGACTGTTCCATCACTTTGGCCAAAAATCTTTATTTCAGAACTTTTGTGGTTTGAGTGTCTGACTCTTTCTACTGGTGACATGTAGTGTCACCTCTGCATTTCTGCTCTCAATACTGTTATATTTTTTTAGCACATCCCACATTATTGTTGCCCAATAAAACATATAGATAATAGGTAATAGACTTCCAGCAAGGTAAGCCCTTAATTTCTGATCAATACAACTGTTGACCATTTAAAGCCTTGGGTTAAAATTGGCTAACTGGTTTTGCATATGTTATCTTAAACTGCAGTGCAGTGCATTGAGCTATTATGGCTACTGTCTACCTTGATATTTCAAGACACTACATCATTTACAAACATGGGTTGCATAAAAGATTGACCATCAAACAATGATGCAAATCATTGCATAAGAATGACGAAGTGGTTTTGTATATAAGAGTAAATGACTCAACAAAAGGATCAGAAATAGGCTTGAGAAGAGGAGGGGAATTATGGGAGCAGTTGTTAACACACACCTGCAATTGTATGTCTTAATTTTGTTATCCTCTTCATTCTTACTGCCTGCATTTTCCTCTCTTACCTGTAAATTACGGAAACAGTTTCATCTTAATGGGATGCATAAAACCGGGGATGTGGTACTGGGTGGGCTGTTTGAGGTCCACTACTCATTTGTTTTTCCTGAGCTTTCCTTCACCTCAGAGCCCCTGCAGCCAAGGTGCGAAAGGTAGGTTTCTTTCAATCTATAATGGGAATTTGCTAAATATTTTAAATGTTTTTGACATAGATTAATCAATTTTTATTATATTAATTACACTGGCATCAGTTGATTGTCATTAATGGCAACATTTTGTGCTTTAGCTTTGACATTCTAGGGTTCAGACATGCTCAAACCATGGCTTTTGCTATTTATGAGATCAACAGAAACTCTGACCTGTTACCCAACGTGACTCTTGGATACAGTGTATACGACAGCTGTGCTACACTTGGAATTTCATTGCGTGCTTCACTGTCATTGGCAAGTGGTCAGGAAGAAGAATTTCAGTTAAATGAAACCTGTGTGGGTGCTCCTCCAGTCTTGGGGATTGTGGGTGATTCCTACTCAACATTTACCATTGCAATGTCGAGTGTAATAGGTTTATACAAATTGCCCATTGTGAGTTTGTAATTATTTCCTCTTACCTTACCTTCAGGGTTTGAAGTGCTTTGTTTTTGTGGAAATCCATGTTTGAATGTTTAAAGTTTCATACATAAGCTTAAACAATACACCTACAGTATGTACATACTCTTGTCTCTCCCAGGTGAGTTATTTTGCCACATGCCCCTGCCTAACTAACAGGCAACGCTTTCCATCCTTTTTTAGAACAATTCCAAGTGATACATTCCAGGTAAAAACCAGCATCAACACAAATACATTTAAATTCCATTACTTGTCATTATTCCCACTCTAAAGTAGTCAGCTAGTTGTATTGTTCCTCTCACTTTGTTTTTAAAGAAAGACTTTTACTTTCCTGATAATTTTACGAATGAAAGCATATTATTAAGTGAAGTTATATGATATAGCGATAAAACTACAGGAAAAGGCAATAAATGTCTCGAATCAAGCATTGTATCAAAGAGTTTCATGTACAAGTTTATTCCAGTATAAAAATAATGATTTTCATAATCTTGTGTAATTAGGTGCGTGCTATGATACAGATTCTGAAACACTTTGGCTGGACTTGGTTTGGTCTATTGGTCAGTAATGATGATTATGGACTCCATGCTGCCCGAACATTTCAGTCTGACCTCAGTCTGTCTGGTGGAGGCTGTTTGGCCTTCGCAGAGATTCTGCCTTGGGCCAGTGATCCAACCGGGTATAGCAGGATTGTAAATCTGATCAAAAAATCTACAGCTCGAGTTGTCATAGTATTTGCACATGAGATTCACATGATTCAACTCATGGAAGAGGTAAGAGTTTCAAAAAATATACATTTTGGAAACCTAATTTGACATGGCATAATTTAAAAGAAACTAAGTGAGGTGTTATAATTTGTTGCTGAAATAATGGATTTACATGGATTTTGGAAGTCCTATTGCTAAAAATGACTTTACAATACAGAAAAAAATATGCATTAAATCTTTTTGTCTTTAAATTTACTTTAAAGTAAATCTCTGACTAATGACATATGGCATAGGTGGGGAGGCAGAACGTTACAGGCCGTCAGTGGATGGCCAGTGAAGCCTGGACAGCAGTAGAGGTTCTCCGGACACCTGCATTTATGCCATATCTGGGTGGCACACTGGGCATTGCTGTTCGTCGAGGAGAAATACCTGGATTCAGAGATTTTCTGTTACAAATAAGTCCTAATTTGAAGCATAACAGCAGCTATGGAAATAACATAGTACTGGCCTGTTTTGTTACCTTTGTTTTTGATGAGGACTGGCTTTAACATAGTATTATCGTAGTATTGTTATAACCACCATTATAATAATGTTTGTTTGTTTTTTTTTTTGCAGGTAAATCAGTTTTGGGAACACACATTTCAGTGCAGATTCGCTCCACTGCCAGTGGGTTGGGTGGAAACTGGGGGAGCACTGTGCAATGGAGATGAAGATCTAGATAATGTGGAGACAGAGTTGTTGAATGTTTCCGACCTAAGGCCAGAGTACAATATTTACAAGGCTGTGTATGCTCTGGCACATGCCATTGATGACATGCAGCGTTGTGTGCCAGGAAGTGGGCCTTTCAGAGGACGCAGCTGTGCTAGTTTAGAGAGGCTGGAGCCATGGCAGGTGAGATATTAGTTTGCACTTCACCTGTTCTTTACATTTATTCTGCGTATTATAAAATGATATGCAAACTAAAAAACTGGGCAAACACTACATTTTGTGTCTTGTATGACACGCACATTTTAGTAAAATGAAGATTCATGTGCAATTGCTCAGATCAAAGACAGTGTTAAAAGGCAAATAATTTTACATGTAGCTAATTTAATTGTTAAACAACCTTTTTAAAAGTATATTCCATACTTTTGTAGCTTGTACATTATTTGCAGAAGGTCAACTTCACTACATCATTTGGTGATCAAGTGTATTTTGATGAGAATGGTGATGCTCTACCAATCTATGACATCATGAACTGGCTGTGGCTTCCTGATGGAAGAACTAAAGTTCAGAATGTGGGTTTTGTTCGAAAGTCAGTCTTGAAAGGTGAAGAACTCACACTATATGAGGACAAAATCTTTTGGAACTTTGAATCTAAACAGGTAAACTCTCCTTTTGCCCAGAATAGCTTCCTTTTTTTCTGCTTCAAAGTCATTGCTGCAGTATCTAGTTAAAAATTATTTTTCTTTTTTTCATTTACCTAAAGCCACCCAGGTCAGTGTGTAGTGAGAGTTGTCCTTCAGGTACTCGCATGGCAAGAAAGAAGGGGGAACCTGTTTGCTGTTTTGACTGTATCCCTTGTTCTGATGGGAAAATCAGCAATACGACTGGTTGGTTTATTTGACAGTGCTCTACTTTCAAGACGTAATGTCATGCATTTCAGCACTTTGTTTTCTGTTTTCTTAGACTCCATGGAGTGCATCAGTTGTCCAGAGGATTTCTGGTCCAGTCCTCAGCGTGACCACTGTGTCCCTAAGAAAACTGAGTTCCTTTCTTACAATGAGCCTCTGGGTATCTGCTTGACAACCATGTCATTGATTGGCGCATTTATCTGTTCCCTAATTCTGGGGATCTTTACCCATCACCGCAGCACACCCATGGTACGAGCCAACAATTCTGAACTGAGTTTTCTGATCTTGGTGTCACTTAAACTATGTTTCCTGTGTTCACTGCTGTTTATCGGACAACCCAGACTGTGGACATGCCAGCTGAGACATGCAGCGTTTGGGATCAGCTTTGTGCTTTGTGTCTCATGCATTCTGGTGAAAACCTTGGTGGTTCTGGCTGTGTTCAAGGCCTCCAAGCCTGGAGGAGGAGCCAGTCTAAAGTGGTTTGGTGCTGTGCAACAAAGAGGGACGGTTATGGTTCTTACTTCTGTTCAGGCAGCAATCTGCACTGCCTGGATTGTGTCTGCCTCTCCAGCTCCTCATAAAAACACTCAGTACCACAATGACAAGATAGTCTATGAGTGTGTCGTTGGGTCAACAGTTGGTTTTTCTGTGCTACTTGGCTACATTGGCTTATTAGCTATCCTTAGTTTTCTATTAGCCTTTCTAGCAAGGAATCTTCCAGACAACTTTAATGAGGCCAAACTCATCACGTTCAGCATGTTGATATTCTGTGCTGTGTGGGTGGCTTTTGTTCCTGCTTATGTCAACTCCCCAGGAAAATATGCAGATGCTGTGGAGGTATTTGCTATTTTGGCCTCAGGTTTTGGCCTCTTGCTGGCGCTGTTTGGACCCAAATGTTACATAATCCTGCTTAGACCAGAGAGAAACACAAAGAAGGCAATTATGGCTAGAGGCAACACAAAGCATTAGTAAAGTATACCTTTAAACTACACCAGTGATTTGTTTTATAGGAACCTCAAGAGATCAGCCCCCTTGTGAAAATAAGCTAAGAAAACAAGTTAATGACATGGAGTGTATCTTTACCAAGTGTTAGGCAGGTATTGGTACTTTGTTGATCCATTTTTTATTACTGTTACACAATCTGGGTCATTATGGCATCATGCATCAGTTTAGTCATGCTGGTAAAATAGGGTTCCCATCTTATGCCTTTTCCCTCATCTGTTAAAATCAGAATAAGAATCTGCTTTATTGGCCAATTATGCTAACAGACAGAAGTAATTTTGGCAGGTTGGTAGGACCAGTAGCTGCGCACTGGAAGACACACAGCTCCAAAGCCCGGGGACACCTAAAGACAGGGACAGACAGAGGGAGAAGCACAACTAGGGGAGAAGAACACACAAAGTTAATGTCCTACAGTGGTGACATATAAATGTGGGGTGAGAGGAGGAAAGTGTCTCAGTGGATCAGGGGTTGGTCCCCTAGCAGTCTAAGCCTAAAGCAGCAGGACTATAACTAACTATAAGCTTTATCAAAGAGGAAGGTTTTGAGCCTAGTCTTAAAAGTAAAGAGGTTATCTGCTTTCCGAATCTGAACTGGAAGCTGGTTCCACAGGAGAGGAGCTTGATAGCTAATGGCTCTGCCTCCCATTTTATTTTTGGAAATTCTGGGGCCCACAAGTAGGCCTGCATTCTGAGACCGAAGTGGTCTATTAGGATGATATGGTACTAGGAGATCTTTTAGGTATGATGGACCTTGACCTTTTAGAGCTTTATAGGTCTGAAGAAGGGTTTTAAATTTTATTCTACATTTAATGAGAAACTAGAGAAGATGAAATATGATTCCTCTTGCCAATCCCAGTTGCTGCAGAATTTTGGATTTATTTAGCGTTTTTTAGAGAGTTACTGGGGCAGCCTGAAAGTAAACAATTACAGTAGTCCAATCTAGAGGTAAAGAATGCATGGACTAGTAGCCAAATGCTCCGTAGGTGGAAGAAGGCTGTTCTAGAGATTTGTTTTATGTGTGAGCTAAATGACAAATCCTGGTCAAAAATGAATCAGAGATTCCTTTACTGTACTGGGGGCCAGAGTTATGTCATCTAAAGTAACGATATTGGTTGGACAATATAATAGATTTTCAGGCCAAAAGACAATAACTTCAGTTCTATCTGAGCTTAGAAGAAGGAAATTATAGGTCATCCAAGGCCTTTATATCTTTTAGACATGCTTGTAGTTTGACTAATTGGTTTGATTTATCCGGTTTCATAGATAGACATAAATGTGTGTCATCAGCGTAGCAATGGAGATTTACGGAGTGTTTTCTAATAATGTTGCCTAGAGGAGATATATATAGAGTAAAGAGTTTTGGTCCTAACACAGAACCTTGCGGAACACCATAACTAACTTTTGTGTGTGTGGCTAGTATAGAGACAAGTCCATTATCTGAAGCCAATAGAAGATCATGGGTGACTTTAATCAGTGCAGTTTCTGTGCTATGATGAAATCTAAATCCTGACTGAAGGTGTTCAAACAGGTTGTTTCTGTGCAGGTGATCACATAATTGCTTTGCAACTACTTTTTAAAGTATTTTAGTAATTAAGGGGAGATTGGGTATTGGTCTGTAATTGGCTAAAAACACCTTGATTAAGAAAAGATTTTTTAAGTAGAGGTTTGAGAAAAGCTACCTTATAGGCCTTTGGTACATTTCCTTTTAATAAAGATAGATTAATGATATCTAATATAAATGTGTCTAATAAGGGTAGAGCATCCTTGAGCAGTCTAACTTGAATAGGGTCTAGCAATCAAGTTGTTGGTTTTATTGACGTAATAGTTGAAGTTTGCTTAGTGACATCTATGGGTAAAAAACAGACTAAAACGGATTGGAGCCTTACTGATGATTCTAATTCTGTTGTATTTTTGGCAGGGTCTGGTGATTTTTTTAAACTATGGCTCTTAGTCAGCCTGGCTACAGTGCTGAAAGGAAACTGGGAGTTGTTTTTATTTTCCTCTAGTAGTGATGAATATGCTGCTCTAGCTTTATGGAGGGATAATTTGTATAAATATAAACTATTTTTCCAGGGTAAGCACGATTCTTGTGAATGAGTGGAATGCCACTTCCTTTATAGTCTTCGTGACGTCGCTTTAAATTGCGGATGAGGCCGAAGCAGTTGCGGCATCTGCAAACTTTAGGAGCTTTTTATTGTGCTGCTGGAGGTGCAGTCATTTGCATGGAGGGAAAAGCATAAAGAGGAGAAGACATATCCCTGAGGAGTCCTGCACATGCCAAATCGGCAAGATGTAACTTTCCCCATCCTCATCTGCTGTGTCTTGTTGGTCAGGAAACTTGTGATCCACTGACAGAAGGTGAAGGATACCGAAAGTTTGAAGAGTTCGGAAGATAGGATTTGCCTGTGTTCACTTACAGTAGTCTTGTGATAGAAGCTTACGTAGAGGTTGGAATTGCGGTTGAATGATTGAAGACTGAGAGAACTTTATACAGCTCCAGTGACCTGTTGTTGACCCAGGTGAAAAGTGGGGCTGGTTGGTCAGCACAAGCTTTTAGCCAGGAAGGACTTGTGGATTTCTATACATGGAAGAGTTGACTTACCTCCTCTTTGTATATAAAGAGGGTATTGTGCAATAGGCCTTGGTAGCCATATTTTAACCACCTCACAAAAACCAACATATATTGTGACAGTGTCAGTTAGTTCATTCAGATATTCAGCTAAAGTTTCAAAAACAAAGCCACAAACAAACCTTAAGTTGGCGTGTGGTGGGATGTAAACACCAACCAGTACAAATGAGGAACCTTAATAGAGAATAAAATGAGTAACACAGTGACATTAATACACAAACCTACATTGATATACTGTATGGGTTACCTTTTCACTGTTATGTCATTAACATAAAACAATTAGATTAAAAGTTCTTCTCTGCCTAGGAAGACAAAAAAGATAAAACAAAAACAAAAACACAGCTATCACTAAACTTACCTTGTATAAATGAAAGCAAAAGAGCGTGTGTTGATTAGAAAGCTAGCCTGTGTTGGTTGGGATTAGCTTGGCCTGGTGGTCAGGCATGCAAAACCCCATGTAAAAAACTTGATGGTGTTAATTAAGTACTCTTACAGTCAATAAAAACTACAAACATCAGACTGTTTCTTTAAGTGACTTTTAAAAATGCAATTCATTAGCTTAATTAGCTCAAAATGTGATTGTTGTAACAGTTTGTATATTGTAATCTTAAGCATTTGTGTCCTGGCTTTAATTGGTCCAAACTCCAAAACTAATACCCAAAGTGTCAGCCTATAGCTCAAGTTCTTAGATCACTGGATTCTGAGGCATTTACTTGTTATTTGATGGATTTATTGCTTGTACATGGTTAGTCACAGATGCTTAATATTTTATTATGGTTGTACTTACTGTGTTTGTTGTTTTTGCTCTAATTTAATTGTCAGGCACATTGTTTATAAAGGTGCTGTATAAAAATACTTTGCTTTACTACATAGGTCAGGTAAAAACCTATGTTTATGATTATGTTAGAGGAAATAAATTGGAGAAACCTTCGACACAGTGGTTATCTGCTGAAGCTTTTATATCCACACAACTGACCAGCATCTTTTACCAGCGTCAGAAAAGAAGAGCATCCAGCCATTATCCTGGAGCCACTGCTATATATACCAACTGGTTAGTATCATTCTACCTCCTTTGGCTCTTCTACATCCATAGAAGTGATATCTTACATCCCTACAGCAGGTTTTTGTAACCTAAAGACAACACAGCAAGACTTCCTTATTCACTTGCTGCTTAAACATCAACTCTTCTATAGAAATTTGATTTATGGAAATTTCTTTATCAAAATATGGATGGATGGAATCCAATATTAACAATAGTGACATTCTCTTTTTGCAGCTGTAAAAATACCACATAATTGAAGTGTAAAATTTATTGAATGTGAGATGGTCTTGAAAACTGGTACAATACCTGGGATGGGAACATAGCCACTTGTTTCCTTATCATGTATAAAATCTTCAGTCTGAATCAAAGTAACATGTTTGTGATAAAGTTGGAAATTGCTACTACTACTACTACTACTTCTCTTTTGGCTACACCAGCTAACCTCATGTCCTCTGTTAGGACATCCATATATCTCCTCCTTGGTCGTCCTCTCTAAACTCACTTTTATTGAAATTTAAGATTTTTAATGGATGTACAGAATATGTACAGAATACAAATAAAACTCCTATTTGTTCATCAAGTGTTTCTTGGTGTTCTTCTTTGGTTTAAATAATATGATAAAACACTTTGGAGCAAATATACACACTATTAGTCCAAAACTTGAAGCCAAAATGGCAAATATCTCCACAGCCACAGTGAATTTCCCAGGAGAGCTGACATAAGCTGGGATAAAGGTGATCCAGACTGCACAGAATATCAACATGCTGAAGGTGATAAACTTGGCTTCATTAAAATTATCAGGCAGTTTTCGGGCCAGAACAGCTAAAACAAAACAAAACACAGCCAGTAGGCCTATGTATCCAAGGACAGCCCAGAATCCAACAGCTGAACCTAATGCACACTCCAGGATGATTCTGTCTTTGTATGTGGTTAGGTTTTTCATCGGAAAAGGAGGACTAAGAACCAACCAAACTGTACATATTAGAACCTGGATGAGTGTAAAAGAGACAACAGTCAGTCTTTGTTGTAAAGGACCAAACCATTTCATGATGTTACTACCTGGAAGTGTAGCTTTGAAGGCCATTAACACAACTATAGTTTTCCCAAGAACACAAGAGATGCAGAGGACAAAGGTGATCCCAAACGCTGTGTGGCGCAGCATGCAGGACCACTCAGAGGGTGCTCCAATGAAAGTTAATGAACATAAGAAACACAGAGTCAAGGAGAAGAGCAGCAGGAAGCTCAGCTCAGAGTTGTTGGCCCTGACTATCGGTGACGTTCTGTGACAGAAGAAAACACCTGTCGTTACAATGGCCAGACAGGCACCACAAATGGAGAATGTAGCCAGGATGATTCCTAGGACCTCGCTGAAGGAAAGAAATTCCACAGGCTTTGGGAAACAAATGTCTCTCTCCGCATTTGGCCAGAATTCATTGGGGCATGGGAGACAGTCAGTGGAATCTGATAAATGAATAAAAAGAACTTGTAGCAATCATGTATTAAAGTGATTGATTTACATGAAAAAACATATTTTACCTGTTTCATTGCTGATCTCTCCCTCAGGACATGGTATACAGTCATAACAGCAGATGGGTTTTCCTTTCTGCAGCCCTTTATGTGTTCCTGGAGGACAGCTGTCACTGCACACAGACAATGGTACCTGCCACAAATACCACATACAGATAAATATGTATTAAGGCCTTTGTGAAAAAGAAAAAACATAAGTATCACATTATTTTCATTGTGTTTTTTTTATACCAATCAGTATTTATTATAATTAAAATTATTATCCTTTCCTTTAAACTGCTGACACACTCCTTTGACTAATGTAGATTGTTACAATTTTAGCATATCTTGACTCAATCATTATGTTTCCTCCCCTTTTTGACACGGGATTCGAAAGAACCTTTAAATGATGTTTGAGTCAATTCTTTATTTATACAGCGTCAATTTACAACAAAGTCATCTCAAAGCACTTAACATAATAACGTCCAAATTGTACAAATATGTAGAGGAAACCCAACAAATCCAGCTATAGGCAACAATGGAGAGGAAAACCTCCCTTTAACGGAAGAAACCTCCAGCAGAACCAGACTCAGGGTGAGCGGTCATCTGCCTTGACCGGTTGGGGTGAGTGGAAAGTGGAGAGAGAAAAGAAAAGAGCAACAAAAGCAACAGCAAAACATTGGGCAGGTTGGAAGGACCAGTAGCTGGACACTGGAAGACAAACAGCTCCAAGGCCAGGGACACCTGAGGAAAGGGACAGAGAGGGGAGAAGCACAACTACAGGAGAGAGAAAACAAAGAGTTTCTTTCAAACAGTAGTGGCATACACATGTATAGAGGTAAAAGAGAGGAAAGTAGCTCATTGCACTTTGAAGGGGTTTAAAGTAGTTTAGGCTGAAAGAGCAGCTTTAACTATAAGCTTAATCAAAAAGAAAGGTTTGAACTGGGAGGTGGTTCCACAGGAGAGGAGCTTGATAGCTAAAGGCTCTGCCATCCATTCTACTTTTGGAAATTCTGGGAACCACAGGTAGGCCTGCATTCTGAGACAGAAGTGGTCTATTAGAATGACATGGTATTTGGAGGTCTTTTAAATATAAAGGAGCTTGAACACGAGACATGCTTCCCCCCTCTCACTAACTACCGCTTGTCAGTAAGTCCGTAATCCACCTGCACATGGTGTCAGGCACGTTTAGATTGTCCCTGAGCAGAGCTGGGATGATTGTGTTGAAGGCAGAGCTGAAGTCCACAAACAGTGTCATAGGACCCCGGGGAGTCCAGATGCTGGAGGATGAATTGGAGTAGCTCTGATGTTTATAGCTCTTCCCTACAGTAAGATCCACCACAACAGTGTCAGAATTAAAACACAACACAGAGTAGGGTGCACCAAAACACAGAGGCTGCCATCTGCGCTGCCATTCACCATCTCCCCATAACGATTGCACTATATAATATTGCACCTACTCATTGCACTAGCCTGTATATACTCACCTGTAAATACACGTCCATCACACATTTATATTTGTACATTTCTGTTTATACACATCCATATGTAAATTCTTGACTTTAGTTAATAGAAAACTGCATGTCATATTAATATCTACTTGTATATTCCTGATTAATATAGCAGCCACTATATAGCTTTTTCTATCTGTAAATTTTATGTACATATCAACGTGCATAAAGTGCATATCCCTGACTACTATAGCAATGGTATATATGCTAATCTATGCTCATCTATTGTAAATCCCTGATTATAGTTAACAACAACCAGTATAGTATGTTCTGTAAATATGATTCATATTTTCACGTTGTTCTTTACCTGTGTCCTTCCCTCCATCCAGGTGATGTCCTTGTCGATGAGGAACTCCTCGCCCACTGGAAGTGATGCATCATAGTATCCTACTGTAACTATCTCAAGGCTGCCACTGTTACTTTTCTGCCAGTTAACCAGCTCATATTTGGCCACAGGATCCCCGTTGGCATCAAATGACACATGATAACCATTTTGGGAAAAATTTACCTTTTTTAGCTGGGTGAGAACCTGAAAAAAGAAGTTAAGTAAGACAGTGAGGGAGAGAAAGGAAAGACAGTATGTACAGTAATCATAGCTAGAGAGATAAATAGTTTTTCTTTTTATTTGATTGACCTGTTTGGACTCTATCCTGGAGAGTTTGTCGCACTGAGTTGTGGAATTTGTCTCCTGACACACAGCATTATGAATGGCATGAGCTATTGCATAAACAGCCTTGTAAACCATGTTGGTGATTCGAAGGTCAGATGTGTCAGTGTACGGACTCTGAAGCTTTTGTATGTCTTCACTTCCATCACACAATCTCTTGTCTGTGGTAGCATCTAAAAATATACAAAGACGGAAACAGCTGTTTTGTAGTTTAGTAATACACTCGTACATTAAGCACACTATAATAAATAAAATTGAAATTAAAAATAAATTATTACACTTTTTCCTATTTTACATTGCATTTCGAAACACTCTTGTGTGCAAATACTAAATCACATTAACCTCTACGAGAAACTGTGTGCCATAGAAGTGATGTTTTAAAATCAGCACAAGATTCTCACTTTTTTCCAGCTGCAGTTGAATGCATCCTCCCAGAACTCAGTAAGTACTGGGGAGGCTGCCACTGTAGTGGGAGAGACATCCAGCAGGAAATCTCTCAGACCTGGGATCACAGATTGTGGAATACCAAATCCAATGGCTCCAGCACAGAATGTGAACTTCAGCATGTCTGGGTAAGTCACCCAGGCCTCACTGCCTATCCACTGGCGAGGTGGGGAAGGCTCACGAGACAACTCCTCCATCAATAATCTCATTTCTCCTAAGTCTGCAAATGCTACAACAACCTTAGCTGTTGACCTGTAGAGACATTAAACACAAGTAGGTTTTTGTTTTTACACAATAACAAATATTGCTTTGAATGTATAATGTTGGCACACTGCATATTAAATATGAATAAGTTTGTGTTATTATAAAATGCTCCTCCGTGTTAAATATCAGAGTTGTGAAAACAACAAAAATAGTAATGATTTAGTGTGAATTGTAGAAGAAATGAAAATTATGCTACAATAGTATTTTATATAACTTGTTTTGTTTGACCTTTAAGTGACGATGGCAAGTGTCAGCACTAATGTTTTCGCAAGTACAATGATTGATTTACAAACCTGCGGATCACATCAGCCACTCTCTGGATCCTGCTACGTGGGTGAACACGATTAAAAGATTCAGAGTATTCGACACAGATCCCCTCTTTGTTTGCTGCATCCAGGAAAGAAGCCATGCCATTATTTCCATAGTCTGAATCTGAGCGGACAGCACCTATCCAAGTCCAGCCAAACTGTTTCACTAGCTTGGCCAGAGCATCAGCCTGGAACTGGTCACTGGGGATGGTTCTGAAGAAACTGGGATACTGCTGCTTATTGGACAAGCAGGCAAAGTGGAAAAGTGACTCACCTAAAAAATAAACACATTGTGGGATCATTGGCATGGGTAATGAGAATTTTGAGCAAATTGAAAAATATCATATGCCACATATTCCAGATATTTACTTGGGGAATGTTGAAAGACCCAATGATGCGTGACATGCTGATCGATGATGTAGATGCAGAATCACCAACAGCAGCCATCACCATACCAGATTGCGAGCAATTATAGCCAGTGTAAAACACAGGGTTCAAACTATTTGTGAGCTGGAATGCCACTTTCACTGCCATGGGAACTGAGGAGCATCCATCATGGATCTGAAAACCAAGTCTGATCCCTGGAAGCAGTTTTGAACTGTTGTTGATCTCCTCTATGGCAAAGATCATTGCACGTGAGAATTGCAGTTCACGTGGTTCAATTCTGCACAGATGTCAGTGTTCAGATGTGAGCTACATATGTATGCCACGTCACACACATGCAGAAGTCAATGTTGTAATGTACAATACATACAATGCATGATAAAAAAAGCTGACAAACAGGAACCATAACGCGTGGTTATGGATATAATAGTTGCAATGCATCACCCTATGTGACAGTTTTGTTGACACTTACACAAATGTTTGATGCGTGTATGTATCATATCACACAGATATCATCAGTGTTAAAACAAAAAATACAGACATTTCACAACACTAAAAACAAAACAACCTGCTGACAGTCTGATGAGAAACCTCAGTGTATAGTAATGGACATAATACCTGAACTGCATGTGTAAACCAAATATTCATGAGAATATTTCAAAAACAAAATTACAGTATATGTGGAGTTAAACCTACTCAAAATGCTTTATTGGCCTATAGTAGTTGTATATATGTTACATCATTTATATGGACAAAGTCTGATTAAGCAATTAATATGAAAACCGTATGTCAACTATTTACAAACTGTGATTGTTCATAATAAGACTGTGATCAAATTTACATCCTTCACCTCTTCTTCATACTAACCTCCCTGTGCACCTTAGCGGCTCAGGCATGGTGGTGTAGTTGTATTTCTCTGTTTGCATACTGTAGTGTATGGAGAAAACTCCACCAATGATGTAGTCACCATCCTCTGAGAATACAGGTAGACGAGCAGTACCCTGCAGTTTACATATGACAGATGGATCCACAGGACTGACTTCAGCACAGGTACTTGTCTGTGTGGATGCAGCCCTTTGTTTCAGATCATTGCACAAACCATTCAAAGCAAGAGCTGAGTTCAACTGAAACAAACACAGAGCTAATCTCAGACCAAGAAAGCGAGCTGAGGTCTCCATCCCTCGAGTTTAAGGGCACAGGCACAGATGTGTTTTCATTGGTTTATATAACTTTGAATCCATCTTTACTGTACGTAAGCTAATCCTACCCCACCCCACCCTCAACCCAGTGATTAGTCTTTATTTTAATTAGGCTACATGTACATGACCTCCATGAAGTGTCCCTTTCTTTTCTTCAATTTTATTACGTGAAACCCCTTAATTTTACGCCCATTTTAAAAATTTGCTGTAGCTAATGGAGTTTTATGGATGTTAACCAAGCCATGGTAAATTCAAATCAAAGTCGGTTTAAAATTATACCCCGGTAAGGCCCAAATATGTTTTCTGATCTACACCAGTGTTTCCTTTCCACAGAAAAAAAATAAACTATTGTAGAAATGTCAAATATTATTAATATGTATTATTAATAATTACAATGCTTGTGAACAACATGTCACCAGGCTTCATTGGAGAGCTACACTAAAAAGTTGATATTGAAAAATCACAATTAATCAATCAAATAAAATAATTAGTGTCAGAATCACCATGAGTTCTTTTCAGCTCAGTGACCTCTTTTCTTCCAGAGAACTGGTTCAAACATTGAACCAGATCTAAATTAATTAATTATTAACTTAATGCTAAATATTATATTAGGAAAGAGGGATTTGCAGATTAATGAATGCAATCAAATTAAAACCTGTCAACTTCAAAATAAACAGGGTGACTAAATAACTTAGCTGTTTTCGTTTTGGACAATGAATATGGAATGACTTAATGATTATGAATGAGAATTGATGCTATTTGCTTTTGAAGCTTAGTCACACATCAGAAAGATTTCTTAAGGCCTCCAGCCAGTTGTTGCTTACGGCTCAAATTAGAGTGACTGAAAATCAGCATTGGCAATTGACCTTTTTCAAAAACACCGGAAGTAAATAACAAACGCATAACGTTGGTTCCGCTTAACACTGTTCAATACAGTGACACAGTAACAGTAGACTGCAGAAATTTCGGTTAGTCCTTCTTACCTGCAATGGATGGGAAACATAATGGTGGTCCTGTTGAAAAGCACCAGCACCAGCGGCAGTGGAACAACTCAGTTCATGAGACAACTGCTGCCTGTATCAGTGTGATCCTCCACAGTGAAGTGCTGACTACAAAAGTTTTAGATCTTTTGGAAACGAATGAAAGGACAAGAGTTTCTGTTTTTGCACTGAACACGAACATTCAGGTAGGCTGCAAAAACTCCAGTTCTGCCATTGTGACGCCCCGTACCGAGTGGCCATGTACGTGCATGTACATTTAGTGTTATTTGTTTCAATAACTATTTAGGGAGGTAGTGCCCACTGTCGCCACGGGGGGGCCTCGTCGCCCAAGTGTGACGGTGGTAGCGGCCTGAGTCTCGCTCTCTACTTCAGTCTGGCTAAAGCAAGGGAAAAGAACAGAGCGTTGTCGCGCCGTCTCATAATTTTACTGTTGTTTTCAGGTCAGTAGCAATACAAAAACAAAGCACAGATGTACACCTAGAGTCTACGGAGCCCGGGAAGGGAAATGGTCGAAAAAAAATGTATTTGGGGAAAAAAAAATTATCGGTGGAAAAAAAAACCTAAACATTTGCGAGATCTCGCAAAACTTTCGCGGGAAATCCAAAAATGGTTTGCGAGAAATACTTCTGGGGCAGTTGGCTACGTAGTAGTTAACCTTTTTTTACATTGCAAATATACTTCACTACGAATCACTGACTTAATGTCTATATTTGAGGCCAAGCTCAAAGTAATGTTCTTTGAATGGCTCCCATACCGTAAAATTGTTGTAATATCCATGATAACTAACTAACCCGGAAGTATATCTCGCAAACCATTTTTGTATTTGCCGAAAGTTTTGCGAGATGATGATCCAAATAAACATTGGATATTACAACAATTGAGGGCACGTTTACGGTATGGGAGCAGTCTAAATAAAAATGTGATTTTTTTTTTTTCATTTTTGATTAAGAGAGTTCCTGATTTCTTTTATTACGGTTTATAAAAAAATCACTTTCGTTTGTTTATTTTTAATGCTTATTGCTTAAGTAATAAATAAATAGGACAATTATATAACACATAATAAAATTAAAAATTATAACAACTTTGGTGACTTTACAAAACAGAAGCTATATATTATATTTATTTTCTGCCGTCTTAATTATTTGAAAAAGACTACATAAATTACATAAATTTTATAAAAGCCTATAAAATTATATAAAAGCTTTTCTGCATTCATTGTGCACAGCAGCAGCTCCAAATTGTAAGTGTTTTTACCACCTTAATTGTTCGAGAATTTCCATTTACTCTTATTTGTTCATTAAATGTTTCTTGGTGTTTTTCTCTGGTTTAAATAATATGATAAAACACTTTGGAGCAAATATACACAGTATTAGTCCAAAACTAGAAGCCAAAATGGCAAATATCTCCACAGCCACAGTGAATTTCCCAGGAGAGCTGACATAAGCTGGGATAAAGGTGATCCAGACTGCACAGAATATCAACATGCTGAAGGTGATAAACTTGGCTTCATTGAAATTATCAGGCAGTTTTCGGGCCAGAACAGCTAACACAAAGCAAAACACAGCCAGTAGGCCTATGTACCCAAGTACAGCCCAGAATCCAACAGCTGAACCTAAAGCACACTCCAGGATGATTCTGTCTTTGTATATGGTTAGGTTTTTCATCGGAAAAGGAGGACTAAGAACCAACCAAACTGTACATATTAAAACCTGGATGAGTGTAAATGAAACTACAGTCAATCTTTGTTGTAAAGGACCAAACCACTTCATGATGTTACTACCTGGAAGTGTAGCTTTGAATGCCATCAACACAACTATAGTTTTCCCAAGAACACAAGAGATGCAGAGGACAAAGGTGATCCCAAACGCTGTGTGGCGCAGCATGCAGGACCACTCAGAGGGTGCTCCAATGAAAGTTAATGAACATAAGAAACACAGAGTTAAGGAGAAGAGCAGCAGGAAGCTCAGCTCAGAGTTGTTGGCCCTGACTATCGGGGACGTTCTGTGACGGAAGAAAATGGTTGTTATTATAATGGAGAGACAGGCACCACCAAAAGAGAATGAAGTCAGGATGATTCCTAGGACCTCACTGAAGGAAAGAAATTCTACAGTCTTTGGGAAACAAGTGTCTCTGTCTGCATTAGGCCAGAATTCATTGGGGCATGGGAGGCAGTCAGTAGAATCTGAAAGAACCAATAAAAAAAGCTGTAGCTGTCATATATTCAATGTTGTACATTTATATAATAAAAACAGTTTTTACCTGTTTCATTGCTGATCTCTCCCTCAGGACACAGTATACAGTCGTAACAGCAGATGGGTTTTCCTTTCTGTAGGACTTTATGAGTTCCTGGAGGACAGCTGTCACTGCACACTGACACAGGTACCTGCCATGTAGGGAATATGCAGACAAATTCACATATAGGTCTCAGTGGACAAGGACATTTAGATTAATCAATAATATATTGTAATTATAACAATTCTAATATATTATCATTTTCCTGTAAAATCCCCAGGACTGTCACGCTTAACCTCAGTTTTATTCACATTAAATCCCTTAAGGTGTTAATGCTGTTTTCTTGGTCCTAGTTTTTTTCGTCACACCCCTGAAGTTTCTGCAAGATTTCCACATCAATACCACTTAGATGCAAACACATGTCAACTTGACTATTTAGAGAAATGGTTATATACAATATGATACAATAAGGCACAACCCTACTTACATACGTTTCTTTCTTTTATATTGGTTAATATTTGCCCCTCACCTGTGTCCTTCCCTCCATCCAGGTGATGTCCTTGTTGATGAGGAACTCTTGGCCTGCTGGCAGTGATGCATCATAGTATCCTACTGTCACAAACGCAAGGCTGCCACTGTTACTGCTCTGCCAGTTAACCAGCTCATATTTGGCCACAGGATCCCCGTTGGCATCAAATGACACATGATAACCATTTTGGGAAAAATTGACTTTCTGAAGAAACCTAAAAACCTGGAAGGAAGATTTAAACGACACAGTAAGGGAGGGAATGTAAGAAAAGTATGTAATTATGGTTAGAGAGAGGCAGTAGAGTGCCGATTTATTTGATTCAATTAACCTGTTTGGACTCAATCTTGGACGATTTCTCACACAGAGTTGTAGAATTTGTCTCCTGACACACAGCATGATGAATGGCATGAGCTGTTGCATAAACAGCTTTGTAAACCATGTTGGTGATTCGAAGCTCAGATGTATCAGTGTATGGACTCTGAAGCTTTTGAAAGTCTTCACCTCCATCACACAGTCTCTTGCCTGTAGCAGAACCTAAAAATATAAATCAGAATCAGAAATCAGAACAGTTGCCAGGCACAGTTAAGAACACTTGTCTTAGTGTTGGCATGGCACACAACATATATGAAAAAATTAAAATATTTACATGAATACTATAATACAACAATGCAATAAAAGTAAGAAAGTGTATATATACAAGTTAAAGTGACTGTCTGTGATTTGGGGGGTTTATTTGGGGGGTGGCCACTGTTCAAGCTGACTGCAGTGGGGAAGAAACTGTTCTTATGGCGTGAGGTCCTGGTCTTGATGGACCGAAGCCTCTTGCTGTATGGGAGGAGATGAAAAAGATTGTGTCCAGGATGAGAAGGGTCGGCTGCGATCCTGGCTGCTCGTCTCCGGGTCCTAGAGACGTACAGTTCTTGGAGGTTGCAGTACATCCACCTTCTTGGCAGAGTGGATGACGTGTTGCAGCTTGGCCTTGTCCTTGCCTGTGGCTGCAGTGAACCAGGCTGTGATTGCAGATGTGAGAATCGATTCAGTGATGGCAGTGTAAAAGTTCACCAGCATCTTCACAGCGAAGTGGACCTTCTTAAGCTGCTGAAACAAATACAGCCTTTGCTGAGTCTTCTTGTTGAGGGAGCTGATGTTCTGTTCCCACTTGTGGTCCTGGGTGATGGTGATGCCCAGGAAGCAAGAAGACTTGCCAGAGGTCAACAGAGTGTCGTAAAGAATGATGGGAGGGAGGGGGGCAGACCATGACACCAGATGGTCCATCTCACTCCTTTAGGCTGAGTCATGTCATGAGGGTGGTGTCAACTGCGAACTTCAGGAGTTTAATAGACTGATGTTCAGATGTGCAGCTGTTTGTGTACATGGAGAATAACAGAGGAGAAAGGACACAGCCTTGGGGGGATCCAATGCTGATGGTACATAAGTCAGACACATCCTTCCCAAGCCTCACGAACTGCCGTCTATCTGTCAGGAAGTCCGTAATCCACTTGCACATAGACTCAGGCACGTTCAACTAGGATAGCTTGTCTCTGAGCAGAGCTGAGAGGATTGTGCAGAAGGCAGAGCTGAAGTCCACAGAATCCTGACATAGGATCCTGGGAAATCCGGGAGCTGGAGGATGGAGTGGAGGGCCATGTTTACATCATTGTCTACAGATCTGTTGGCTGTCTAGGTGAACTGCAATGGATCCAGTAGGGGGTCTGTGAATGTCCTTGAGGTGGGACAAGATGAGGTGTTTAAATGACTTCATGACCACAGAAGTCAGGGCAATGGGTCTATAAAAATTGAGTCCTGTCATCCTCAGCTTTTTAGGGATTGGCATGATGATCAAGGTCTCAAAGCAGACTGGCACATGACAAGTCTCCAGTGATGTATTGAAAATGTCTGTGAACACTGGAGACACCTGATTGCTTACAGGTGGAGTGGGAGACAGAGTCTGGGCCTGCGGCTTTGTGAGGGTTCAGCCATTTAAACAGCCCCTTGACATCTCTGTCTTTGATGGTGAGTGGTGTTGGATGGGGTGCTGCCGCTGATCAATGGCTGGCGGGGGGGTCCATTGTTTGTCAAAGCGGCATTAGAAGTCGTTCAGTCTGTTGACCAGGTGCTGGTTGTACACAGAGTGGGGGGCTCTAGGTCTGTAATTGGTTACTGCCTGAATCCCTTTTAGCTGTGAACCAGGGTTTGTCGTTGTTATAACTTACTCTGGTGTGCGATCAAATGACTCTATCCATACCGAAGCTGATGTAGGGCGTCACATTGTCTGTGTACTCATCCAGACTGTTAGTGGCAGATCTAAAAACATCCCAGTTTGTACAGTCCAAACACTCCTGAAGTTCCTCCACAGCCTCACTGGTCCATTTCTTTGATGTCCTCACAGCAGGTTTGCAGAGTCTTAATTTCTGCCTGTATGATGGAATCAGATGCATCATGACCTGATCAGACTAGCCCAGAGCAGCATGAGGGACAGCGTGATAAGCACTGCTTTTTCTTTCCAAGGAAAGGTTGTTTAGCTGTGGTCTAGCACTCTTTCCTATCTGGGCCCTTGATAAACTGTATTTGGGGAGTTGGTGCGAGAGATTAACTTTGTTAAAGGCATCCGGGTTTGTTCGTTCCACACAGAATCTCGTCAGCGAGTGCTCGCTGCGACTCATGAACATTGCTCTGTGGCGGTATGTAAACACAGATGAGAATGAATGCGGAGAATTCACGGGGCGAGTACAATGGCCTACAGTTAATAATGAAGGCCTCCAGGCCCGGGGAACAGTTCTGAGACATCGTTGCACCAGCCAATGTTGATATAAAAACAGACTCCACCTTCCTTTGCTTTGCTGGAAAGCTTAGTACAGAGTAAAGTACAAGATCACACAGCCGATTCCAATGAAGCACAAACCACAGTACGTAGAAAAGTTTCTGTTTTTGTTCAGCAGGAGAGTCAACTCATCCGTTTTGTTGCCAAGTGAGCAAACGTTAGACAGGAATATGCCTGGGAGCGCAGTTCGTATTCCAGCACACCTGACCACTTTCATCTCCTGTAGGCCTTCGCTTAGTTGCGCAACTTCTTGATAAAAAAAAGCCAGTAAATCGCCATTGGAAGACAGAGAAGTAGGAAATACATCCACAAGGGTAGTAGCTCTGATCATCGTGAGCTCTTCCCTTTTTCCTGTTCTTTTTATTCTTTCTCTTTAGTCTTATTTGCTCTTTATCTTTTTAAATATGTTTTGTTACATTTCAAAGCAGCGTTGTTTTACAATGAAATCACAATCTACTACTACTACTCTTTCGGCTTTTCCCATCAGGGGTCGCCACAGCGAATCATCCTTTTCCACTTTACTCTATCCTGGGCATCTTCCACTCTGACACCAGCTAACCTCATGTCCTCTGTTAGGACATCCATATATCTCCTCCTTGGTCGTCCTCTCGCCCTCTTGCCTGGCAGCTCCATCTCCAACATCCTTCTACCAATATAATCACTATCCCTCCTCTGCACATGTCCAAACCATCTCAATCTGGCCTCTCTGACTTTGTTGCTAACACAGGCAACGTGTGCTGTCCCTCTGATGAACTCGTTCCTAATTCTGTCCAACCTTGTCACTCCTAAGGAGAACCTCAACATCTTCATCTCTGCTGCTTCCATCTCTGCCTCTTGTCTCTTTCTCACTGCTACTGTCTCTAACCCATAGAGCAGAGCTGGTCTCACCACTGTCCTTGCCTTTGAGTCTTGCTAACTCTTCTTCTGTCACACAACACTCCTGACACTTTCCTCCACCCATTCCAACCTGCCTGCACTCGCCTCTTCACCTCTTTTCCACACTCCCCATCACACTGAACTGATGACCCCAAGTACTTAAACTCCTGCACCTTCTTCACCTCAGCCCCCTGTAACCTCACACTTCTACCTGGATCCCTCTCGTTTACACACATGTATTCTGTCTTACTACAACTGACTTTCATACCTCTTCTTTCCAGAGCAAACCTCCACCTCTCCAGCTGTTCCTCCACCTGCTCTCTACTCTCACTGCAAATCACAATGTCATCTGCAAACATCATTGTCCAGGGAGATTTCTGTCTGACCTCGTCTGTCAACCTGTCCATCAGCATAGCAAACAAGAAGGGACTCAAAGCCGATCCTTGGTGTAGTCCCACCTCCACCTTGAACTCCTCTGTCTGACCTACAGCACATCTCACCACCGTCATGCTCCTCTCATACATGTCCTGAACTACTCTGACGTACTTCTCTGCCACTCCCGACATCCTCATACAGTACCACAGCTCCTCCCTCGGCACCCTGTCATACGCCTTCTCTAAATCCACAAACACACAATGCAGCTCCTTCTGACCATCTCTGTACTTTTCCATCAACAACCTCAAAGCGAAAATGGCGTCAGTGGTGCTCTTACGGGGCATGAAACCATACTGCTGCTCACAAATCTCCACCTCCTTCCTAAGCCTGGCTTCCACTACTCTTTCCCACAGCTTCATTGTGTGGCTCATCAGCTTTATCCCTCTGATACAATGAAATCACAATAACACTAATAATTATTAATAAAATTAACATTTATTAACATAGAACCCTAGTAACTCAAAACTGATAAAAAATGTAATACCCTAATTATATTGTAGAAATACTGTATTTATACATTTTACATACTATGGTGAGACAAATTAGATCAATATTTATCTTGGTTACAAGCATATTCATTTTAAATGATTCAAATGAAATTTCAAAATCAGCATAAGATTCTCACTTTTTTCCAGCCTGCAGTTGAATGCATCCTCCCAGAACTCAGTAAGTACTGGGGAGGCTGCCACTGTAGTGGGAGAGAGATCCAGCAGGAAGTCTCTCAGACCTGGGATCACAGATCGTGGAATACCAAATCCAATGGCTCCAGCACAGAATGTGAACTTCAGCATGTCAGGGTGAGTCACCCAGCCCTCACTGCCTATCCACTGGCGAGGTGGGGAAGGCTCACGAGACAACTCCTCCATCAATAATCTCATTTCTCCTAAGCCTGTAAATGCTACAACAACCATAGCTGTTGACCTGTAGAGATATTAAACACAAGTAGGTTTGTGTTTTAATGCAATCACAAAGATTTCTTCTTTGGCTGAGTGCTTAATGTATAATACTGGCACACTGAACATATTAAATGTCTGAGCAGAAAAAGCATTGAAAAAGATAATTTGCAAATGTGGCACTAAAATATATTTATGCTTTATTTTATTGTATGTTGTTTGACACCTGTGTGGAGATGGCTGCTGTCAGCACAAATAACGTAGGTACAGTGAGTGATTCACAAACCTGCGGATCACATCAGCCACTCTCTGGATCCTGCTACTTGGGTGAACACGATTAAAAGATTCAGAGTATTCAACACAAATCCCCTCTTTTTTTGCTGCATCCAGGAAAGAAGCCATGCCATTATTTCCATAGTCTGAATCTGAGCGGACAGCACCTATCCAAGTCCAACCAAACTGTTTCACCAGTTTGGCCAGTGCTTCAGCCTGGAACTGGTCACTGGGGATGGTTCTGAAGAAACTGGGATACTGCTGCTTATTGGACAAACAGGCACAAGTGGCAAAGTGACTCACCTAAGGGGGAAAATATGTGTTTGTTTTAAAACACAGTCGAAGATAAGTCTGAGCAAATTTTAAACATCACTCATGAAATTTTCCAGATATTTACTTGAGGAATATTAAAGGATCCGATGATGCGTGACATGCTGATAGATGATGTTGATGCAGAATCACCAACAATAGCCATCACCAAACCAGACTGTGAGCAATTATCACCAGTATAAAACACAGGGTCCAGACCATTTGTGAGCTGAAATGCTACTTTCACTGCCATTGGAACTGAGGTACAGGAGTCATGGATCTGATAACCAAGTCTGATGCCTGGAAGCAGCTTTGTACTGTTGTTAATCTCCTCAATGGCAAAAATCATTGTACGTGAGAAGTGCAGTTCACGAGGTTCGATTCTGCACAGACGTCAGTGTCCAAATGTAAGATTCATGTCTCACCTCACACAGACACATACAGTATGTTATCATTAAAATATATAATACAGACTCTCCACAATGTTAACAAAAAACAACACTATGGTATATTCACTTACAATTACTTAAAACACTTCACTATCTTACAGTCAAACTCTACCATTGTTCTAAATATATGTGACAAATTCTGAATAGCCCTTTTTAAAAAGTCTTATCTGTTTTTTTACAAATTGATATCACATACTTTGCAACAAGACTATGATCAAATTTACATTTTCTTCGTACTAACCTCCCTGTGCACCTTAGCGGCTCAGGCATGGTGGTGTAGTTGTATGTCTCTGTTTGCATACTGTAGTGTATGGAGAAAACTCCACCGATGATGTAGTCACCATCCTCTGAGAATACAGGTAGACGAGCAGTACCCTGCAGTTTACATATGACAGATGGATCCCCAGGACTGACTTCAGCACAGGCACTAGTCTGTGTGGATAAAGCTCTTTGTCTGAGGTCATCACATGAAGCATTTAAAGCAAGAGCTGAGTTAATCTCAAACAAACACAGAGCTAATCTCAGACCAACAAAGCGAGCTAACATCTCCATCCCTCAAGTTTTAGGGCGCAGGTATAGATGTGTTTTCATTGGTTTATATAACTTTGAATACATCTCTACTGTACATCAGCTAATCCTACATCATAGAGACGCACCCACCCTCACCCAGTGATCTGTCTTTATTTTAATTGTGGCGACCTGGTAGCTCAATGGGTAGAGACGCTGGAGGGTAAAACAGACGATCAAATCCCGATGTGGGAATCCCAGCCTACCTGTAATCCCCAGCCTACCCACCAGGTGTGTCCCTGAGCAAGACACCCAGCGCTAGCTCGCCAGGCACCAGCTGTGGCATCCCACTGCTTCCCCTAGGAAAGATATTAATATGTATTATTAATAATTACAACGCTTGTGAACAACATGTCATCAGGCTTCATCAGAGAGCCACACTAAAATTGTTGATATTGATCGATCACAATTAACCAACCAAATGAAATAATTACAAAACTAATTAAAAATGATTTTTTAGCTCAGTGACCTTTTTCTTTCTTTCCAGCTCTAAAATAATTAATTACAAATTTAACTCTGACTATTATATTAGGAAAAATGAATTTGCAGATTAATTCAATTCAAATCAACTTTATTTATATAACACCAATTTACAACAAAGTCATCACAAGGCACTTTACATAATAAAGTCAATAAAGACTATAAAGACATTTGGAGAAAAACCTCTCATGGCCAAACTTTGGATTTCTTTTGTCTGGATATATAAATTCTGCAATAGAATCGAACCCTCTGATATCCTGCCAGCTCTCAACATCACAGTAAGACCTCATTTACAAGGTTCTACTGAATAGTTTCCCTCTCACTTACCTGTCTCTCATCCCCTCAGACTCTGCCAGTACTCCCTTACTGTGAGCTACTCCAGGTGTCCCTACCGGCCGAAGCCTAGTGTGTCATCTCATCCAATTATCATTACAATGAATTACTTTCTTCCACTCACTTGTACTTGCATCTTTCTGGGTCCTCTAAAAACCTACTGCTGATAAATTAGCTTTTTAAGTCTCTTCCTGACCATCCAGTTGATGGTCTAAGCAGCTAGCTGTTGGTCCACACCCGCCAACTCCAGCTTCCCCCACAGCAGTGAAGGCTGTATGGAGTTGAAAGCACTTGAGAAGTCAAAGAACATGGCCCTCACAGTACCCCCAGCGGGACTCCAGGTGAGACAGGGCCCAATGCCAGGTTGGTAGGCAAACTGCAGCGGGTCCCATGCTGAGCTCAATTTAGTGTGGAGGTAGCCGACGATGATTCCCTCTATTGCCTTCATCAGGCGTTAGGTTGAGGCAAAGGGTCTGTAGTGGTTTCGCTGCTTGGGATGTGATACTTTCGGAACAAGACAGAAAGTCTTCCAAAGCCCTGCTAGTTTCTCCAATCTAAGGCTCAGGTTAAATAGGGACATGACCACCTCACAGAGCTGGTCTGCGGACTCCCTAAAGAGCCTGCAGCTGATGTAAATAACAGATTTAATTCATTTGCCCAGGCCTGTTCACTCTTGATTTGGCGACTATCCTCACCCTCACTGAGGCCTGAGATGTGTTCAGTCTTCTCCACACATTACGGATGTTGTTGTGCTCCAGACAATGCTCCAGTTTGTTTCTGCAGCTGTCCTTCCACCTCCTGATTTTGATATTTCTCATTGCACCCTGCCCAGCTCCTCCTTGTCCCCTGAGAGAAAAGCCCTCTCCTTCTCACTTAGTAGGGCCTTCAGGTCATGGCTCACCCAGGGATTGTTGTTGGGAAAACATTGTACTGTCCTAGATGGCACAGTGTTGTCAACACAGAAGTTTATGTATTCCATGATGCATTCGTGAGACTGTCGATGTCTTCCCCTTGTGGATTGCAGAAAATGTCCCAGTCCGTGGTGTTAAAACGGTCCTTAAATTGTTCACTCACCACCTCTGTCCAGACCTTCACTGTTTTTCAGTGAGGTCAGAGCAGCCTAGAGGGGGGAGGGGGGCAATGGTATATGCATTTTTGACATTAGCATATAGTAAGTCCAGAGTAAGAGTTTTATTGTCCCTTGTGTGGCAGTTAACATACTGGGTTGGACAGGGTGGCGGAGAGGGGAAGGCAGGCATGATTAAAGTCCCCAGAGATGAGAATCAGGGCCTGTAGGTGGTGTGTCTGCAGCTGAGATATGGTGCTGTGCACGCGCCCGCGTCCCCACCAACACACGAGAGAACTCCCATGGGAGGTAGTACGGCCCGACACCAACTGCCACTAGTTCAACGTCCCTGCTACAGAGTTGTTCTTTAACAGTGATGTGCCCAGGATTACACCATCTATTATTCACAAACACCACCAGTCCCTGTCCCTTCCTCTTAACACTCTCTGCCCCACTCCAGTCTGCCCACACCACATCCATTGAAGGAGACCACAAAATCCTGTGTGTCCTGTTTGAGCCACGACTTTGTAAAATGCTGCAGCTTCATAAGCGCCACTAGCTCGTCTATCTTGTTCGGGAGAGATAAGACGTTTCCCATAATAACAGATGGTAAATATGGCTTGTACATCCATCTTCTCTCCTGGTGCTTAATGCCAGCTCTACAGCTTCGGCTTTTCCTCCATATCTCAACTGGTATCTCTGGCTTTGTCCCGTGGAGAATTTCAACCCTGCTAAGAGCTAGCAGCTGGTCCCAAGTGTGAATAATGGAGCTACAGTTTGAGGAGTTGCAAGAGGCCGACTAAAAATTTGTCAAAAAATGACTAGACATTTTGATAAAACTGTGCAAATGTAATAAAGTTTGTTCCCCTAGTTGCACGACTCCATGGGGTATGAAGAAAAAACACAGCACACATGCAGCGTAGAAATAAAAATTTTAAAACGCGAAGAAAAGCACAGAAAAGGACAGGGCTGCGGAGACTCGCTGCCATACACTCAGTGTCATTTTGTATATGCTATATACTACTGCCTGCTACAGTGTTATCCTCCAGAGTTAGGTGCTGAGTACAAAAGTTAGTGTTATGTCTTTGCACCTTAAAACTTGGTCGTTTGTCTCGCCTCACCCTTTTTTTTAATGTTTTGGATCTTGTGTAAACAAGTGAAAGGACAAGTGTTTCTGTTTTTGCACTGAACACGAACATTCTTGTATGCTAGGAAAGCTCTTCTGCCATTTCTAGGTTTAGAAATGCAGAAGTTTGAAAAAGGTCTATTGCTTTTCTGTAAAAAAAAAGCTTTACGTTTTATACAGTGGAAATAAAAAAACTCACTTTTGTTTGTTTAGTTTTAATATTTGTTAAAATAAAACAATTGTATAATAACATATAATAACGTTAAAAAATATACTTATAAAAATTATACTATAAATATAACTTTGGTACAAAACAGAAGCTATATATCATATATATTATATATGTTTTTTGCCATCTTAATTATTTGAAATCTTAATTATTTGAAATCTTCTTTACTTCTAATACTATTACTATTTGTTCATGAAATGTTTATTGGTGTTTTTCTCTGGCTTAAATAATATGATATATAAAAGCTTTTCTGCATTCATTGTCCACAGCAGCAGCTCCACATTGTATGTGTTTTTACCTACCTAATTATTAAAGAATGTCCATTTACTCCTATTTGTTCATCAAATGTTTCTTGGTGTTTTTCTCTGGTTTAAATAACACGATAAAACACTTTGGAGCAAATATACACAGTATTAGTCCAAAACTAGAAGCCAAAATGCTGCCACAGTTGATAAACTTAAAGGTGATCATTAAAATTATCAACATGCTGGCAGTTTTAAAATTATCAGGCAGTTTTCGGAGAACAGCTAACACAAAGCAAAACACAGCCAGTAGGCCTATGTACCCAAGTACAGCCCAGAATCCAACAGCTGAACCGAATGCACACTCCAGGATGATTCTGTCTTTGTATGTAGTTAGGTTTTTCATCAGAAAAGGAGGACTAAGAACCAACCAAACTGTACATATTAGAACCTGGATGAATGTAAAAGACACTACAGTCAATCTTTGCTGTAAAGGACCAAACCATTTCATGATGTTACTACCTGGAAGTGTAGCTTTGAAGGCCATTAACACAACTATAGTTTTCCCAAGAACACAAGAGATGCAGAGGACAAAGGTGATCCCAAACGCTGTGTGGCGCAGCATGCAGGACCACTCAGAGGGTGGTCCAATGAAAGTTAATGAACATAGGAAACACAGAGTCAAGGAGAAGAGCAGCAGGAAGCTCAGCTCAGAGTTGTTGGCTCTGACTATCGGGGACGTTCTGTGACGGAAGAAAATACCTGTCGTTACAATGGCCAGGAAGGCACCACCAATGGAGAATGTAGCCAGGATGATTCCTAGGACCTCACTAAAGGACAGAAACTCTATAGGCTTTGGGAAACAAGTGTCTCTGTCTGCATTTGGCCAGAATTCCTTAGGGCATGGAAGACAACCTGTGGAATCTGAAAGAAACAATAAAAAAAGCTGTAGCTGTCATATATTCAATGTTGTACATTTACATAATAAAAACATATTTTACCTGTTTCATTGCTGATCTCTCCCTCAGGACACAGTATACAGTCGTAACAGCAGGTGGGTTTTCCTTTCTGCAGGACTTTATGAGTTCCTGGAGGACAGCTGTCACTGCACACTGACACAGGTACCTGCCATGTAGGGGATATGCAAACAAATTTACATATAGGGCTCAGTGGACAAGGAAAAAAAACACAATTGTTATTCGTAAGTAATCACACTTTAATTATTATCCTTTCCCTGTAAATGCTGACAATCTCTTGTCACTGCCCTTATCATCAGGCATATTCTCATTTAGAAATAGCTAGGCTATAGCGAATTACATTGCCATTAAATGGAAAATTGTGTTTACTGTATGTTTATAAATTCATACATACTGCTTTGTATCTACAGCACTTGGTCTTGTGATTTGTCTTCCTTTCACATACAATGACATACTGTATGTCATTGCTTGCCAATGTCTTTAGTTAGTGTGGATTATTCATAAGCTGTTTTTAGATTGGACGAAGGTGATATTAGTTAAGACAGCAGTTAGTTCTTTGATGTCAGCTTAGTATGTCTCTGCCTAATTCAGTTCAATTCAATTCAACTTTATTAATATAGCACCAATTTACAACAAAGTCATCTCAAGGCACTTTACATAATAACGTCCAAATTGTACAAATATGTAGAGGAAACCCAACAAATCCCCCTTTAGCAGCCATAGGCAACAGTGGAGAGGAAAAACTCCCTTTAAGAAGAAACCTCCAGCAGAACCAGGCTCAGGGTGGACGGCCATCTGCCTTGACCAGTGGGGTTGAGCGGAAAGTGGAGAGAGAAAAAAAAAGAGCAACGAAAGCAACATCAAAACATTGAAGACAGAGAAAGAGAGAGGGAGACAGAGCGGGAGAAGCACAACTACGGGAGAAAGAAGACAGTTAATGTCAAACAGTGGTGACACCTCACCTGTGTCCTTCCCTCCATCCAGGTAATGTCCTTGTTGATAAGGAACTCCTGGCCCACTGGCAGTGATGCATCATAGTATCCCACTGTCACAAACTCCAGGCTGCCACTGATACTGGTTTGCCAGTTAACCAGCTCATATTTGGCCACAGGATCCCCGTTAACATCAAATGAGACATGGTAACCATTTTGGGAAAAATTTACTTTCTGAAGAACCTTAAAAACCTGGAAGGAAGATTTTAACGACACAGTAAGGGAGTTAAAGTAATGAAATTATGTAGTTATGGGTAGAGAGAAGCACTAGAGTGTTGATTTATTTGATTCAATTAACCTGTTTGGACTTAATCTTAGAAGTTTTCTCACACAGAGTTGTAGAATTGGTCTCCTGACACACAGCATTATGAATGGCATGAGCTATTGCGTAAACAGCCTTGTAAACCATGTTGGTGATTCGAAGCTCAGATGTATCAGTGTACGGACTCTGGAGCTTTTGTATGTCTTCACTTCCATCACACAATATCTTGTCTGTAGCAGAACCTAAAAATGTAAAGAGAAAGAAACAGTTTATTTGCAGCTCGACGCTAATGTAGTACATTGAATAGATAATATTAAATGAAATATTATTATTTCTTACTTATGTATGTAGTTACGCTATTTATTACCCTTACTTTTAATCACCACATGCAATTTATAGAAACATACAGTATGTAGGAATATTGTTCCAATATTTTAACATTTATTTTACAATACATTTCAAAGCAAAGTTGTATGTATATGTTAAATTGTGATAACACAAATAATTATTGAAAAAATAAGTAAATATTAACTTTGAAATCCTCTAATTCTAATTCTGAAGCTGATTTTACTGGGTTCCTACAGAATCTTGTTTTACAAGGTTCTCAATTTCAAATAATATTTCAAAGTCAGCACAAGATTCTCACTTTTTTCCAGCCTGCAGTTAAATGCATCCTCCCAGAACTCAGTAAGTACTGGGGAGGCTGCCACTGTAGTGGGAGAGAGATCCAGCAGGAAATCTCTCAGGCCTGGGATCACAGATCGTGGAATACCAAATCCAATGGCTCCAGCACAGAATGTGAACTTTAGCATGTCTGGATGAGTCACCCAGGCCTCACTGCCTATCCACTGGCGAGGTGGGGAAGGCTCACGAGACAACTCCTCCATCAATAATCTCATTTCTCCTAAGCCTGTAAATGCTACAACAACCTTAGCTGTTGACCTGTAGAGATATTAAACACAAGTAGGTTTATGTTTTAATGCTATCACAAACGTTCACTGAACATATTAAAAGCCAGAGCATTAAAAAGAATAAAAAATAATGTTGACTTTGCACAAAAATATATTGTTTCCCTGATTTGGAATTTTATTTATTTAGTTTGACACTTGTGTGGCTGGTATCAGCACTAATAACAAATATAGTGAGTGAGTCACAAACCTGCGGATCACATCAGCCACTCTCTGGATCCTGCTATGAGGGTGAACACGATTAAAAGATTTTGAAAAGATGCCAATTTCCATAGTCTGAATCTGAGCGGACAGCACCTATCCAAGTCCAGCCAAACTGTTTCACCAGTTTAGCTAGAGCATCAGCCTGGAACTGGTCACTGGGGATGGTTCTGAAGAAACTGGGATACTGCTGCTTATTGGACAAGCAGGCACAAGTGGCAAAGTGACTCACCTAAAAAATAAACAATATTGTGCATTTTTTAATGCACAAATAAAAAAGGCTTAGCTAAATTTTAAACATTACTTGCCATAAAATTAAATTTTCCAGATATTTACTTGAGGGATGTTAAAGGATCCAATGATGCGTGACATGCTAATGGATGCTGTGGACCCAGAATCACCAACAACAGCCATCACCATACCAGACTGTAAGCAGTTATCACCAGTATAAAACACAGGGTCCACACCATTTGTGAGCTGGAATGCTACTTTCACTGCCATTGGAACTGAGGCACAGGAGTCATGGATCTGATAGCCTAGTTTGATGCCTGGAAGCAGCTTTGAACTGTTGTTAATCTCCTCAATAGCAAAGATCATCACACGTGAGAAGTGCAGTTCACGAGGCTCAACTCTGCACACAAGCACATTAGTCTTCAGTTTTATAAGCATGTATGTGTAATATCACGTAGTTTTGTAGGTCTATGTTAAAATGTATAATACATACAGTGCACAATATTAAGAACAACGACAGCAACAAAGAAACTAATTTAAAAAATCTAGTCAGGAGAAACCACAATGCATGGTTATGGTCATAATTTCTAAACTATGTAAATCATTACTACATTATTACACCAAAATGCAACAGCATATTTACTTAGAAACACTTAAAACACTTAATTGTCCCATATCCACACTGTCCTTTTGTGATCATAACACATGAAAACTGAACTGAACTTCTGAACTAGCCCTTGATATGAAAAGGATTTATCCTTTTTTTTTGATACAAACAAAAATGTATGATTTCCAGTCACAGAGCTTTTGCAATAAAACTGTAATCAAAATTTCAGTTCTCCTTCTCACTAACCTTCCTGTGCACCTTAGCGGCTCAGGCATGGTGGTGTAGTTATGTGTCACCATTTCCATGTTGTAGTGTATGGAGAAAACTCCACCGATGATGTAGTCACCATCCTCTGAGAATGCAGGTAGACGAGCAGTACCCTGCAGTTTACATATGACAGATGGATCCACAGGACTGACTTCAGCACAGGCACTAGTCTGTGTGGATACAGCCCTGTGTTTCAGATCATTGCACAAACCATTCAAAGCAAGAGCTGAGTTCATCTCAAACAAATATAGAGCTAATCCTAGACCAATAAAGCAAGCTGAGGTCTCCATCATTAAAGTCTAAGCATGTGTACCTCTGTGTGTTTTCACCAGTTTATATAAATTTGAAGAAAAATACACACCTCCTTACTGTACGTCAGCTTACCTTATACCAAAGAGAGGGAGTACTTACCTTCACTGGCCTATATGTACTTTATAACCTCAACAAAGTGTCTCTTTTTTTTTTTGCTTGTAGTTTACTGAAAAACCAGATATCCCTATAATTTTGCTCTGGGCTGTTTCTGCTAAAGCTGTAAAAAAAAACAGTGGCTGACCCATGAGTAAATGAAAACTATTGATATATATTTATTAACAATATATCAAACAACTGAAACCATAGAGAAAGCTTAGTAAAACGTAGATCATTGTCAATTATTATGAGTTCTTAGTGAAGTTTTAACTTTTCTCTCAAAGAAATCACAAAATATAAATCCTTACTATTTTATCAATATTAGGCAACAGAATATATAAAACATCATAACTGATGCAGTAAATTCAAACGAACAGGACGACGGAATTAACTTAATTTTAATAATTAGGTGTCTAGGTTTTGAAGAATAACAACGGAAAGGATTAAAGGACTATAATGGGAACTATTGCTTCTTGGTCAAACACCAGGGTCACCTCTTAGGTCCTTCAGTTAATTGACAGTGGATGTACCAAGGCTAAACTGGATTGACTGAACATTTCCATCTTTGATCAAAAATCAAAGATGGAAATTTTATACCTGGATTTTACCTAAAATTGGGTATAATTACACAACACTTCCAGAGTTATAAAATAGATTTAAAAATCTGAGCCAATGGTTCTACACATTTTTTCTACCCTGAAGAGTTAACAACAAGGCCACTTTCACCATCAGTGTATGTCTTTATCTGTTGACTGATTTCTAAAAACAGAAAATTTCTTACTAAAATAATAAATATCAAAGCAAGGTTAAAATATATTTAAACTTTTATATATGTTGCCAATTCGTTCTTATTGTTTAGCTTGTCAAAAAAAGAAAGTAGGTTCATCTTTGAGTGTATTTCCATGTACAAGCTAGTGATAAAGTTGTCAAGGGTTTGTTCCCCTGTTTTTCTGCAGTTATATTGTGCCTTATTAAGTTAGATAACTAGTAGCTAATGTATATACAAAATCAATGACATCATCTAAGACGCCTTCTAAGCCTGCAAGTCTGCAAGTAGTTGTCAAGGAAACCAATTAGACACTGACCGAAGAAGCAAGTCATTGCATTAGACCAGTATTTAGTTGTGAAGGCACACAGTTTTCTTGCCGTGCACAATGGAGTTTAAGTATCACATCAGCATGATTATAGAACTGTTGTTATCAGCTGTACTCAAGATCACAGAAGTTCAATAAATCTGCAACATTTTTTATAATACATCAATCTCTTTAGTGAAAACTTGAAAACTGGAAACTGGAAAATGATCCAGCTGTGTCGAGCCACAGACAAGCTCAATTCAGCTGGCCAAGATGAATACTTGCAAGGGCTGCTCAACTTAAGAAAGGACAAATTGACACAGCTGACGGAGAAAAAGAACAAGGTACTTTGTTTGATAAAGAACAACTGTCATGCTGCAGCAAGGTGAACGCCAAGCTGATTCCAGAGCTCGACCAACTGTTTGGTGAGTTGTGTGATATAAATGTCTTTGTTTAAGATTTGTCCCACAACCCTAATAATAAACAACAAATGTGTCTGGAGCCTAAAGTATCCGACTTTAAAGAATTTAAGAAGAAAGTTACTGAATGGCGCTAGGGGCACTTCAGCGCATGGAGGAAGCGCACAAAGCAAATGCAGTAAGTAAGTCCTGAAGCCATTCACTGGCAATCTCAAGGACATCCAGGCAATCTAGGCTCACTTCCAGATCAAGTTCTGCAATGTCCACAGCTTCAGCACAAATCAAAGCCGAGTTAGAAATGGTTGATTGGAAGACTGAGAATCTGAAGCCCAGGACAAAACAAAAGCTTAGGCTTAGGACAGAACAAGAACTTAGGCTTAAGGTACAAGAGTTGCATCTTAAGGCAGAATATGTACTAAGGCTTACGGAACAAAGGGAGGAGCTGGAAACTAGAATTAGAGCCACCAAGAAGGAGCTAATGGAATCATCTGCCGTTCTTGGTAGTGTCAAGTGGAGCAGAGCAATAAAGCCAGGAGAAACCAAAATGGCAAGGCGTGGAGTCCAGGGACTTAGCCACAGAAGAAGGGAAGTGCCCCCCAGTAGAGTATAATGAGCATGCAGTGGTTTGGGCAAATAGTCCGGATCTGCAAGGGAGTAATGCCATGCCAGAAGAAGTGGGGTGCTCTGGTTCTGTGTCTATGAGGTATGGAGTATGTTACCTGCAGCCATTGAGTCAGGGGTACCGTGAGCTTAAGCAGGGATGCTTTGGTGCTGGGTCTAGTGAACTTACAGGCCAGAGCACAACACCCTGGTACACAGTATACTGGTGCAGACAGTCGGCATGGGGCATCACAGCATCACAGCATCAGAATGACATCTATGACTAATTAACAAAGGTCTGGTACTCTACCATGTGAAAGTATTTCTAATTTTTGGGGGCATCCTTTAGAGTATGGACCCTTCATAATGGCCTTTGAACATAATGTTGAAAGTATGAAAGATAACGATCGTGATCGTCTCAATTTATCGGCACGTCGGGGATATAGAAAGGCCAGAAGACTTTTAAAGTAGCATTTTGTAAATTAATTTAAGATCTCTGCAGCACACTTGGTTTAGGTCTTAAGTTGGCCAACAATTAGAGCTTAAGAGAGAGAAGCTCTCAATTCGTTTGCACTTTCCCTAACTAGTTTTGCAAAGTGCAGGGGCAGAGTTAGAATATCTGGTGGAGTTAGATGACTTACCTAAAATCCGATCCATCGTCCTTAAGTTTAAAGAGTGTGGCTCATAAGAAGTTTCACCACCCAAGTAATTTCACCACCGAGTAAATGTTCAAAGGGTCCTGACTTCGAAGCTAAGCCCTAACAACAAATGCCTTATCAAGAACATCAAAGCCGAACAAGGTTCTTGTCTCTTTTGTAGTGACCAGCATACCTTTAGAGACGGTACAAAACTCCTCAATTCACCCCACAAAGATAATGTCAACTTTCTTAAAGCCATGGACTATGCATCAGTTATCTGAAACTGGGTCACATAAGTAAATCCTGTCAGGAGAGATTAAGCTGTCATGTTTGCTCAAAGACACAACCCACATTGCTGCATATAAAACACAAAGAGAATACTGCAGTAAATGAAGTAGAGTCAGATGACAGTGGTAAACAGAAAGTCCCCAGTCAGCAGCAGTTTTAATCAGTATCCAGATAATGACCCCGGGTACACAGATGTCATTTTTGCCATAGTTTGTGTCCTAAGAAAGGCAGCAACATGGTTCAGTCGCATGCATTCTTCGATCCTGGCAGCAATGCAACATTTTGTACACATAAGCGGGAAAAAGGTCAATCCTTTGCTTACACCTATGAAGGACAGTGGTGTTGTCACTAGTGATGCGGTGACAGAGTTAGAAGTTAGTCATCTGCAGGTAGATGAGTCCATAGAGCTGAAGGACGTTTTTTTAAAGAATCAGTATCTCAGTGAGCAAAAACAATGTCCCATGTCAAGAGGACATAGAAAAATGCACGAATCTTAGAGGAGTTAAAATACCTTCCATCGAGGCTGACATAGATCGTCTAATTGGAACTAAAGTTGCTAAGGCATTAGAACCAGAGGTGGTCATCCCTAGCTTCAATATGCAGATATACTGCAGATATAATATGCATTTATGCAGTGAGAACCAGGCTGGGATGGACAGTCAACAGACCACTGAGAAAAGATGGTGACACCAGTCAGCCAATGGTTGAATTCAGAATGGAGGTGCATCTGTTCGGGGCTACTTCTTCCCCTAGCTTTTCTAGCTATGCTCCCAGGCAATGTGCCGAAGACAACATACACCTGTTCGAAGTTTGTGCAATAAATACAGTGTTGCAGAATTTCTTTGTCGAGTACTGCTTGAAATGAGTGGAATTCGTTGACAAGGCCAAAGCCCTTTACCAAAGTCTTAGGCTATATGTCAGAAGCGTTGCTTCAGACTAAATAAATGGATCTCTAACAATCGACCAGTTTTGGCGGCCATACCAGAGGAGGACAAGGTGAAGTAAGTACAGGACCTAGATTTAGATCGCCCAAAGGTGGCTCCAATAGGTACAGAGTCTACAACAGTTAAGCAACTTCAGAATTGACCAACGTTTCAAGCCAGAAAAGTTTGGTGGATGCATCATTTTGGCTGTGGGACTGTAACATACTTCGTTCACCGAAGCAGCAGTAATTAAAATTCACAGTGCCCTCATGGTTAGAAAGTCAAGAGTTGCCCCACTAAAGCCCATGACAATGCCTCATTTAGAGCCTACTGCGGTGACCCTAGCAGCACACAAACTCAATCCAATGCTTCAAGAGTCCCCTGTGTAGGTGGTATGCTTAGCGGAGCTGCCATGACATAGGAATCCAAACACCTAACTATTCTGCCTAAGAATCAGGTATCTTAGCTCACACTGGGGTAGATCCAAAGAATAATTACCCCTTCCAGGTATACTGCAGACATCTACTGGAAACAGTGGATAAAGGAGTATCGCCCCCCTGACCTTCAAAGACGACAAAAATGGACACGTGCAAAAAGAAATTTCATTCCCAGGGACATCGTATTGATCTTCGACAAGTCAGCACCTCGAAACTCATGGGTGACTGGCAATATCAAACAAAGGATGAACATACTCTAGTTCACCAGGTTTGTATCAAGACGAAGACCAACGAGCTGCAAAGACCTGTAACCAAGGTGGTTCTCCAAGAATCAGAATGAGACAGTGGTAAACTCAGATAAAACTGTTACTGGCCTAAAAGTCTAAGACACATGTTTTCTAACCATATTGCTACTTTAGATGACATAACTCTTGCCCCTAGTAGTGCTGCAAGGAATCTTGGAGTCATTTTTGACCAGGATTTGTCATTTACCTCACACATAAAACAAATCTCTAGAACAGCCTTCTTCCATCTACGGAACATTGCCAAAATTAGGAGCAGCCTGTCCCAAAGCGATGCTGAAAAATTGGTTCATGTATTTGTTACTTCTAGATTGGACTATTGTAATTCTCTACTTTCAGGCTGCCCCAGTAACTCTCTAAAAAGCCTCCAATTAATCCAAAATGCTGCAGCAAGATTACTGACTGGGATTGGTAAGAGAGATCATATTTCACCTTCATTAGCTTCTCTCCATTGGCTTCCAATTAAATGCAGAATAGAATTTAAAACCCTTCTTCTGACCTATAAAGCTTTAAACCAGGGGTCTCAAACTCAATTTACTTGGGGACCGCTGGAGGCAGAGTCGGGGTGAGGCTGGGCCGCATCAGGTTTCCACAAGAAAAACTTTTAAATAATTTTAATCTTCTCAAATGTCTTTATTTTTTATTTTTAACACAAAATAATATGAAAAAAAAATAAACAAATTAGAAGAAAATAAATAAGAAATTAATAAGAAAATCAATCAATCAATCAGTAATAAGTAAATAAAATAATAATAATAATTATAATAATTAGGATTCAAATGTCTGAATTAACAGTTCTTTAAGCTTTCTTTAAGCTGTCGCGTTGAAGTTTCAATCAAGCGTTTAGCCGACGCACAAAGAACATCATTTCCTCAATATACGTCATTTCCGCAATGTACGTCATTTCCGTTCCGTGCCGTTCATAACAAACTCGCGGGCCGCACTAACATTAAACTTTAATAATAAGGTGGGGGCCACAAACTATCGGCTCGCGGGCTGCGAGTCTGAGACCCCCGCTTTAAACGGTCAATCCCCATCATATTCAAAAGATCTCCTAGTACCATATCATCCTACTAGACCAAGCCTACTTGTGGTTCCCAGAATTTCCAATAATAGAATGGGAGGCAGAGCCTTTAGCTATCAAGCTCCTCTCCTGTGGAACCAGCTCCCAGTCCAGATTCAGGAAGCAGACACCCTCTCTCTACTTTTAAGACTAGGCTCAAAACCTTCCTTTTTGATAAAGCTTATAGTTGGTTATAGTCATGCTGCTATAGGCTTAGACTGCTGGGGGACTCTGCACTGTGCCACTTCCTCTTCTCTTCATTCTCTCCTCTCACCCCACATCTATAATGTCACCACTGTATGACATTAACTCTGTGTATTCTTTGTCCTGTAGTCGTCTTTCTCCCTCTCTGTCCCCCTCTCTCTCTCCCTGTCCTCAGGTGTCCCCGGATTTGGGCTGTGTGTCCTCCAGTGTGCAGCTACTGGTCCTACTAACCTGCTCAATGTTTTGTTGTTGCTTTTGTTGCTCTGTTCTTTTCTCTCTCCACTTTCCACTCACTCCAACCGGTCAAGGCAGATGGCCGTCCACCCTGAGCCTGGTTCTGCTTGAGGTTTCTTCCGGTAAAGGGAGTTTTTCCTCTCCACTGTTGCCTATGGCTTGCTCAAGGGGGATTTGTTGGGTTTTCTCTAAATGTTTGTATAGTCTTGACTTTATTATATAAAGTGCCCTGAGATGACCTTGTTGTAAATTGGCGCTATATAAATAAAGTTGAATTGAATTGAATTGAAAATTGAATTAAAGACTGTTCTCCTACGGTGTGTCAAGTCCTAGAGACCTAATGTGCCAAAGTAAAAAGAAAGAGGTTAGAAGATCTTCAAATTTGATTCTAATGCTATTCTTAGGCCTTTAAATTTCCAGTGTTGATGTTTTAATGTGCATTATCACACATGCATTCTCTTAATGTTCATTGTGAAAAACTTAATGTTCTAATATTCATGATAAATTCTTCAAATTAGTGTTCATTGCTAGACTTCAAATACTTACTATTACTTGTTAAACATTTGCTACTCCCAAAATGGACTCTAATGTTTCAATGTTCACTAGGGTTTAGTAATTGTTTCCAACATTAAGTCAGCTATTCCTTAATGTTGGAGCACAATTAGGGTCCGGGTAGGTACAAGCCAATGACAACTTTCTCAAGCGTTTGTTCCCTGCTTTATATTTTTCTGCAGTTATGCTGTTTCTTAGTAAGATAACCAGTAGCTAATGTATGTACAACATCGATAACATAATCAAAGACATCAGACAGGTGCGTTCGAAGCCTGCATGTCAACAAGTAATTGTCAAGGAAACCTATGTTTAATAGTGCATTTTAAGATGTTAGACACTGACTGGAGGTGGATCTGTTTGGGGATACTTCTTCACCTAGCTGTGCTAGCTATGCTCTCAAGCGATGTGCTGAAGACAACGTACATCTGTTTGAAGCTTGTGCAATAAATACAGTGTTGCAGAATTTCTATGTTGACGGCTCCTTGAAATCAGTGGAATCCGGTGACAATGCCAAAGCCCCCTACTAAAGTCTGAAGGTTATATGTCAGATGGGTGGGTTCAGGGTTTTTTTGGACCATCGGACACACGTAAGGCGGCCTCTACATTATTAAGAAAACTGGCTAACGTGGAGGCACTTTGCTTCTTCTGTGGCTAAGACTCCACACTCCTGGACTCCACACCTGAGTACCTTGCTATTTTGGTTTCTCCTGGCTTTACCACTCTGCTCCACTTAGCACCACCAGGAACAGCAGAAGCGTCTGTTAGCTCCTTCTTTTAGGATCTTAATCTAGTTTCCAGCTCCTCCCTTTGTTCCTTAAGCCTTGGCTCATATTTTGCCTTAAGATGCAGCTCTTGTACCTTAAGCCTAAATTCTTCAGTCCTAAGCCTAAGCTCTTGTTCTGTCCTAAGCTTTAGATTCTCAGCCTTAACCATTTCTAACTGGGCTTTGATTTGTGCTGAAGCTGCGGACATTGCAGAACTTGATCTGGAAGTGAACCTAGATTGCTTGGATGTCCTTGAGATTGCCAGTAAAAGGCTGTCTTACGGACACAACTCACCAAACAGTTGGTCGAGCTCCGAAATCAGCTTGGTGTTCACCTTGCTGCAGCGTGACAGTTGTTCTTTATCAAACAAAGTACCTTGTTCTTTTTCTCCGTCAGCTGTGTCAATTTGTCCTTTCTTAAGTTGAGCACCCCTTGCAAATTATTCATCTTGGCCAGCTGAATTTGGCTTGTCTGTGGATCTACCACAGCTGGATCTTTTTCCCCTTCCATCTTCTTCGTTTTCTTACTACTGTAGAGGCCTCCTTATGCGTGTCCGATGGTCCAAAAAGATCCACTCTAGCGTTTCAGATTTATTGAACTTCTATGTTCTTCAGTACAGTTGATAACAAAAGTTCTATAATCAGGCTGATATAATACCTAAATTCCACAGAGCACGGTAAGAAATCTATGTGCCTCCACAGCTAAACACTGGTCTAATGCAATGACTTGCTCCAGTCAGTGTCTAACAGCCTAAACAGCACTTAGAGGGCACCTATCTGATGTCTTAGATGATGTCATTAATGTTGTACATACATTAGCTAGCTAACTAGTTATCTATCTTACTAAGACACAGCATTACTGCAGAAAAACACAAAGCAGGGAACAAAGACTTGAGAAAATTATCATACTGGCTCCCAATGCAATCTGCCAAAACCAGTGTTTAGCTTTGGATGGTACTTTGTTTTTATAATTATTTTTAGCAAGTTTAACCTCTTAACTTGCTTGTGCAAATATATGCAACAAATAATGTCAACCATGGACAACCATGGTATATTATTAGGGAATATATAAATCAATTTCTTTGAAATTATGCATTCTTCACAGAAATGTATGTATGCTTAGACTTTCTCTGTTGAATTGTTCAAGTCAAAACACTGTTATTAGTTCTATTCCACGCAGGAGAAACTGGACTACTCTGATCAAATTAGAACCTTCTTGAGTTTTGTTTCCTTCAGAATCGATTTGTAGGTGGTGACCAGTAAACCACATAAGCCATAAACAGCATAAGCTCCCCTGATTCTTTTCTCTCTCCACTTTCCACTCCCCCCAACCGGTCAAGGCAGGTGGCCGCCCACCCTGAGTCTGGTTCTGCTGGAGGTTTCTTCCATTAAAGGGAGTTTTTCCTCTCCACTGCTGCCTATAGCTGCTCTAGGGGATTTTTGGGTTTTCTCTAAATGTTTGTATAGTCTTGACTTTATTGTGTGGTGCCTTGAGATGACTTTGTTGTAAATTCGGACTGTATAAATAAAGTTGAATAAAACTGAACTGAATTGATACCATAAAAATTGAACCATAATGTATTATTGAAAACTGATGAGAGACTTTACACAATTACAGTGATTAAGTCACCCATAACAACTTTTGACTGACTCGGATCTTTAACTCTCGAAAAGTAAATAGAACGAATCATTTTGAGTCATTTCGTTCACGTCGTTCATCTTAAACCACGTGATGCTGTAGCCCTCTTGTGAGTGTTGTGAAAAGGGCCGCGGTTTTCAAACACTATATACTGAAAACGACATGGTTTGCTTCAGATGACAAATTATAATACACAAACTGCAACAAGCAATTCAAAACATGGGAAAAGCAAATACACACCACAATAAAGTGTCTTGTGTCCTACGTCGTACCTGCCATAGTTTTTAACTAGCGTGACAGTGACTTGGTGGCTGTCTTGTGACAAATGAACGAGACAACGATCCGTAAAGATTGGTAATGATCCTCATTACTCCCAAGTCCTCTGTAAGATTTGTTCACATCGAACAAATCACTCATGAACAATACATCACTTATAGTGCACTGTTATCTGTGGAATAATTTAGTAATAGTATGTGCAGCATTGCCAGCATTTGCTCTGGGGAGACTATACCCCAAGGTAAGAAATATCTCTGCACTCCCTTGGTAAACAAAATGGACGTAAAGACACCAATAAAAATTGTACAGTATATCTCGCTTGAAAATAATTTTCCTTACCAGAGCATTTCTACAGCAGTTTTTCTGTTTTTAGAGATAGAGAGCTCCACCCCGTAATTTCCCAGCCACTCTCAGCTCTCTGCCAGTGGTTCATCGAAGCCATTTTTTCCAGACTGAAATATAGGGCTTTTTGTTTTAACTGTGTCTCTCTAAAGGTAACTAAACAGGGATTTTTATATTCAGGAAAGAAAATTAACATTAGCCTGTAAAAAGTCAATGTTGTTACAGAGATACTGGGCATTGCCAAGATGGTGGGAAGAAGGATTCTCCAATGGCCTTGCCTTTTAAGTCTGTGACGCACTCCACCAAATCTTCTGTCCTTTCCTCACTGTTGTCAATTTAAAATTACAACTCCAATCTCCAGTTGAAGAACAATAACAAATTATATCTGAGGGCCTGGCTGATGTGACATTCACAACTCCAAAGTACAAACAGCATATTTTTGTTTGATTATAATTTATTACATTTTTTAAAAGAAATTATTGTTAATTTGTTTGTTGATGCCTAAATCATTAGATGAGCTCCTACTACTCCTTTTTGTTTCTTAAATGTTTCTTGGTGTTTTTCTCTGGTTTAAATAATATGATAAAACACTTTGGGGCAAATATACACACTATTAGTCCAAAACTAGAGGCCAAAATGGCAAATATCTCCACAGCCACAGTGAATTTCCCAGGAGAGCTGACATAAGCTGGGATAAAGGTGATCCAGACTGCACAGAATATCAACATGCTGAAGGTGATAAACTTGGCTTCATTAAAATTATCAGGCAGTTTTCGGGCCAGAACAGCTAACACAAAGCAAAACACAGCCAGTAGGCCTATGTACCCAAGTACAGCCCAGAATCCAACAGCTGAACCTAATGCACACTCCAGGATGATTCTGTCTTTGTATGTGGTTAGGTTTTTCATCGGAAAAGGAGGACTAAGAACCAACCAAACTGTACATATTAGAACCTGGATGAGTGTAAATGACACTACAGTCAATCTTTGCTGTAAAGGACCAAACCACTTCATGATGTTACTACCTGGAAGTGTAGCTTTGAAGGCCATTAACACAACTATAGTTTTCCCAAGAACACAAGAGATGCAGAGGACAAAGGTGATCCCAAACGCTGTGTGGCGCAGCATGCAGGACCACTCGGAGGGTGCTCCAATGAAAGTTAATGAACATAGGAAACACAGAGTCAAGGAGAAGAGCAGTAGGAAGCTCAGCTCAGAGTTGTTGGCCCTGACTATCGGGGATGTTCTGTGATGGAAGAAAACACCTGTCGTTACAATGGCCAGACAGGCACCACAAATGGAGAATGTAGCCAGGATGATTCCTAGGACATCACTGAAGGAAAGAAATTCTACAGGTTTTGGCAAACAAGTGTCTCTCTTTGCATTAGGCCAGAACTCCTTGGGGCATGGGAGACAGTCTGTGGAATCTGAAGGAATGAATCAAAAAGAACCTGTAGCAGTCATGTATTCAATGTAAAAGATTTAACGTGGGAAAACATATTTTACCTGTTTCATTGCTGATCTCTCCCTCAGGACACAGTACACAGTCGTAACAGCAGATGGGTTTTCCTTTCTGCAGCACTTTGTGAGTTCCTGGAGGACAGCTGTCACTGCACACTGACACTGGTACCTGCCAAATGTGGTATATAACGATATCATCATCCTCATCATTACAAAATTTTTTCTATTTATCACAAACAAGTTATCATACTTTCCTTGAAGATGCTGACAAACTTAAACTAAAGTATTAGATCACTGATTTACATATGTCACCAAGTTAATCTTTGCTGGAACAAAATAGGTGTTTGTCCATCTCTTCTTGGCAGAGGTTTCTTACACAACTTAGAACTAACAGGTGTTTATTTTACATTTGATTTGTTACGAAACTATTTGGATATGATAAAAGTTCTATAAAAATAAATCTATAAAACTGGTAATGAGACACAGCAGGTTATAGTCGATTGTCAATATCAAGATGTTGATGCGCAACTGTCACCCTAGGCTTTGCAGTGTGTCCTACACCGTTGTCTTCGGTCAGATGCCATTCAACTACTTTTCAGCCAAGGATATTAAATTGCTGATAGTTCCATCGTTGAGACCACTTAAATTGCCAATGTTTTAATAATGGCAGGGTCCTTTGTAATGTATCAGTGGTAATTGGGAATGATATGAAAAATTGGAAGACAAATGCTGCTTTTTTTTCACAAATTGTAGATCTGTGCTACTAGATCTTCTGCTTTCCCTTCCTTTCACTTGCTAGGATGTAAACCCTTGCTGGCCCATAACTTTGATCATTGTGATGTGTTCAAGTGTCCATTTATGGAACAGATGATGTCCATGTGAGGTGATAGAGAAGTTGTTCTTAATTGTTGCAGTTTCTTTTATTTCACTTTAATGTGTCCCTGCTCCTCAAACTTACGCCAGTCCTTATTGCCATTGGTTTAGGCATGAGGACTGAGATTGGTCAAGGCCAGAATGTCAGCCAGTCACGGCAGAAACTTGACCCAGAAAACCAGGCTTAAATTCCAGTAGTCTATGGCATACATGTTCATCACTTTTGCAGGAAGCTTAAAACCGCTGTGTCACATCTGCTCTAAGACAGTTGCAGTGAGAATGTGAAACCAAGCACACAATTACATTTGGAAAAAAAACAACAAAATTCAGCATTTCAAGGTTACACTGAAGGCTCTGGCTACCCTAATCTTGTGCATGTAATGCAGATGGGGTTGGACAAGGCGATGTGTTTCAACGACTTGGGAACGACAATGGCCAGGGTGTCCACATCAATCAGCAAATACATGTCCAGGCAACTAAACAATTAATACTGTAAAATGACATATTCTTATTTTGTCAAAGGAAAACTTAACAATATTCACGGCAAACAAAATAACTATATGATAAGGCACAGCCCTACATACATTTATATTATTTGCTATACTGCTTTTATGATGTACATGTCAATTACTCCTTACCTGTGTCCTTCCCTGCATCCAGGTGATGTCCTTGTTGATGTAAAACTCTTGGCCCACTGGCAGTGATGCATCATAGTGACCTACTGTAACTATCTCAAGGCTGCCACTGTTACTTTTCTGCCAGTTAACCAGCTCATATTTGGCCACAGGATCCCCATTTTCATTAAATGACACATGATAACCATTTTGGGAAAAATTCACCTTCTTCAGCTGAATGTGAACCTGGAAGAGGGTTAAGTTAATTAAAACACTGAGAGACAGAAGGGGAAGAAAGTATGTAACGGGGCTTTACAAAAGTACTACAGTGTTGATTTATTTGTCTTGACCTGTTTGGACTCTATCCTGGAGAGTTTGTCACACTGAATTATAGTATTTGTCTCCTGACACACAGCATTGTGAATGGCATGAGCTATTGCATAAACAGCCTTGTAAACCATGTTGGTGATGCGGAGCTCAGATGTGTCAGTGTACGGACTCTGGAGCTTTTGTATGTCTTCACTTCCGTCACACAAACGTTTGTCTGCAGCAGAACCTAAAAATATACAAAAACAGAATCAATTGTTTTGTAGTTCAATGATATGGTACATAAAACTAAATTTATTATATGTAACTCAGTGTAACATATATGTTATTTAAGCTTTTTATTACCTTTTATTTAATTTTAACCATCCAATGTTCTTTCCAGAAACTAATGTTTCAATATTGTCAATATTTTTAGATTTTAAAGTATGTATAAATACTAATAATAAAACTATTGAAATCAAGATAAAAATTTATCTCGGTTGCCTGTAGACTATATATACTGTGCACTGTTCAGGACTTCTGCGTTGGCATTTTGAAACCAGTATTACCTTTTTCATATAGAATCTTCTACAAGACAACATCTTATTTCAGTATTTCAAAATCGGAACAACATTCTCACTTTTTTCTAGCCTGCAGTTGAATGCATCCTCCCAGAACTCAGTAAGTACTGGGGAGGATGCCACTGTAGTGGGAGAAAGATCCAGCAGGAAGTCTCTCAGACCTGGGATCACAGATCGAGGAATACCAAATCCAATGGCTCCAGCACAGAATGTGAACTTCCGCATGTCTGGGTGAGTCACCCAGCCCTCACTGCCTATCCACTGGTGAAGGTGGGGAAGGCTCACGGACAACTCCTCCATCAGTAATTTCATTTCGCCTAATGCTACAAATGCAACAACAACTGTAGCTGTTGACCTGTAGAGACATTAAACACAAGTAGGACTGTTTTATAATAGAATCAAAAATATTAATTTGTATAGCTTGGTATGCTTAATGTTACATACTGGTGCACTGAACATATTAAATATGACCTTAAAAAATAAATTCAAAATAAAGATGACCAATTGTGGACAAAAACTATTTTCCACTAACCTTGTGTTTGATTCATTCAGGCACTTGTGTGGAGATGTCCACACTTACTGTATAAAACAAGTACAGTGAGTGATTCACAAACCTGCGGATCACATCAGCCACTTTCTGGATCCGGCTACGTTGGTGAAAACGATTGAAAGACTCAGAGTATTCAACACAGATCCCCTCTTTGTGTGCTGCATCCAGGAAAGAAGCCATGCCATTATTCCCATAATCTGAATCTGAGCGGACAGCACCTATCCAAGTCCAGCCAAACTGTTTCACCAGCTTGGCCAGTGCTTCAGCCTGGAACTGGTCACTGGGGATGGTTCTGAAGAAACTGGGATACTGCTGCTTATTGGACAAGCAGGCACAAGTGGCAAAGTGACTCACCTAATAGAAAAGGAATTCTGTGTGATTGTTTGTTAAGGTTTGAGCAAACTTGAAACAAAACTTGCAAAAGAAATTCAGTTATTTACTTGAGGGATGTTAAAGGATCCAATGATGCGTGACATGCTGATGGATGGCGAGGACCCAGAATCACCAACCACAGCCATCACCATACCAGAATGTGAGCAATTATCACCAGTATAAAACACAGGGTCCAGACCATTTGTGAGCTGAAATGCTACTTTCACTGCCATGGAAACTGATGAGCATGAGTCATGGATCTGATAACCGAGTCTGATGCCTGGAAGCAGCTTTGAACTGTTGTTAATCTCCTCAATGGCAAAGATCATTGCACGTGAAAATTGCAGGTCAAATGGTTCAATTCTGCACACAGAAATATGTCAGTGTTTAAATGTATGAAGCTTGCATTTGTGAAAACACAAAAACACAGTTTATATTCACATGTTAACAAAAAAAGAAAAATCTGATATAGATGAACCATAGTACATGGCTTTACTGCATTTTCAAGGCAAATCTATAAAATGATTTCTCAGCCACCCAAATTCAAACAACTACAGTATATTTGCAGTTGAAAACACACAAAATGCTTCATTATCCTATAGTCACACCATACCACTATTGTGAATATACTTCATGTCACGTTCAGGAACAAATACTTATTTGACTGACTGGACTGACTGACTTAATATCTACTACTCTTTCGGCTTTTCCACTCAGGGGTCGACACAGCGAATCATCCGTTTCCACCTGACTCTATCCTGAGCATCTTCCTCACTGACACCTACAGTCTGACACCTCTGACCCTCATGTCCTCTGTTAGAACATCCATATATCTCCTCCTTGGTCGTCCTCTCGCCCTCCTGGCAGCTCCATCTCCAACATCCTTCTACCAATATATTCACTATCCCTCCTCTGCATATGTCCAAACCATGACTGACTGACTTAATATGAAAAGGTTATATAATTTTTCACCCACAGATATTTTTGTACACAACTAGGATTAAATGAAACAAAAAAAAAATTTCTCTAGTATTTTCATCCCCCTCTTCTCCTTCTCACTAACCTCCCTGTGCACCTTAGCGGCTCAGGCATGGTGGTGTAGTTATGTGTCACCATTTCCATGTTGTAGTGTATGAAAAAAACTCCACCGATGATGTAGTCACCATCCTCTGAGAATACAGGTAGACGAGCATCACCCTGCAGTTTACATGTGACAGATGGATCCACAGGACTGACTTCAGCACAGGCACTAGTCTGTGTGGATACAGCCCTTTGTTTCAGATCTTTGCACAAACCATTCAAAGCAAGAGCTGAGTTCATCTCAAACAAATATAGAGCTAATCTTAGAACGATAAAGAGAGCCGAGGTCTCCATTCCTCAAATGTATGCTCTCATGCAAAGGTGTCTGTTCACTGGTTTATATAACCGTTATGAAAGCTGCTTCCTCCCTCAGTGTACGTCATCTTATCTTGCAGCAGATGGAGGCAGTTCTTACCCAGTCACCTTTGATTGTCTTTATTTGCGCTACATTTGCTACATTCATGTGTTTTTACATGTGGAAACACCAAAAAATCCCTGTAATCTTGCTCTGGCCTGTTTCTGCTGAATTTTAAAAAATATCTGTAGCTCATAGAATCTGATAAATGAAGCAACGCATAAATAAAACGATAGTTCAGTAATTGAATGTTAATATTTTAAAATCAATATTAATAATCGTTGTCAACAAAGGGGCATTGGGCATTAACTAAACATAGTTATTGATTTGCCATTGTCAGAATAAATATTCATTATTTTGGCTTAGTGAGTTCTTATCGTTTCTTTCAGAGAAATCACACACAGGATCAGGTAATAATTTCTTAATATAAGATGACAGAATATATATTCCAATTTGTTAATAAACTGATAAAGAAAAATATTACTTGATGTACTTAGGGCTAGATTCGTTTCACTGAGCATTTGCAGTGATGACTCCTATACAGTGAAAAAAAAAATTACTATTAGAGATAAGATCTGCTCCTAATCCAACTTTCCCTCTGTCATTTTCCAAAAAAGTGTGGAATACGCTGATTATTTGATAATGTTAGTTTGGTTTTTGACAAAGTTTTTATCCCGCTGTGTGATTAACTGTGATAGTGCATTGTTAGTCATACAGAAGCAGACGGTGTGTTTGTAGTTTTTGCTCAGATTTTATTGTTAATAATCATGTAATCTGCTTTTAGAAATGTGCGTTATAAGTGAACTTTGCATTGCTACATCAAATAAAAACGTATACATTGGCTTTTGTTTTAAATATACTGGGAACAATACAGTTGTGATCTGCTAGTAGCTTTTGTATCCACACAACCACTCTTTCACCATGGCAACTTGCAATTATCCTGATGCTAAAAAAGCAACACGCTCTATAGAAATATCTTTGTGAATTATGAGGTGGTTTTGCAAACTGTGGCAATAAACTTGATGTAAATGTAGCCACCCATTCTCATAATCCTCCTGATCAGGCTAATGGCCATTTTTTTAATTGCAGTTTAGTAAAATCAGTTTACCTTCCATGTGTTTTGAGCTTAGTTGAATGTGCATAGCATAATGTATATATTTTAAGTTTTTTTTTCTTTGCAACTTTTGAAAAGGGCCTATTCCTTTTTATTCATCAAGTGTTTCTTGGTGTTTTTCTCTGGCTTAAACAATATTATAAAACACTTTGGGGCAAATATACACAGTATTAGTCCAAAACTAGAGGCCAAAATGGCAAATATCTCCACAGCCACAGTGAATTTCCCAGGAGAGCTGACATAAGCTGGGATAAAGGTGATCCAGACTGCACAGAATATCAACATGCTGAAGGTGATAAACTTTGCTTCATTAAAATTATCAGGCAGTTTTCGGGCCAGAACAGCTAACACAAAGCAAAACACAGCCAGTAGGCCTATGTACCCAAGTACAGCCCAGAATCCAACAGCTGAACCTAATGCACACTCCAGGATGATTCTGTCTTTGTATGTGGTTAGGTTTTTCATCGGAAAAGGAGGACTAAGAACCAACCAAACTGTACAAATTAGAACCTGGATGAGTGTAAATGACACTACAGTCAGTCTTTGCTGCAAAGGACCAAACCACTTCATGATGTTACTACCTGGAAGTGTAGCTTTGAAGGCCATTAACACAACTATAGTTTTCCCAAGAACACAAGAGATGCAGAGGACAAAGGTGATCCCAAACGCTGTGTGGCGCAGCATGCAGGACCACTCAGAGGGTGCTCCAATGAAAGTTAATGAACATAAGAAACACAGAGTCAAGGAGAAGAGCAGTAGGAAGCTCAGCTCAGAGTTGTTGGCCCTGACTATCGGGGACGTTCTGTGATGGAAGAAAACACCTGTCGTTACAATGGCCAGACAGGCACCACAAATGGAGAATATAGTCAGGATGATTCCTAGGACATCACTGAAGGAAAGAAACTCAACAGGCTTTGGTAAACAAGTGTCTCTCTCCGCATTAGGCCAGAATTCCTTTGGGCATGGGAGACAGTCTGTGGAATCTGAAGGAGCGATCAAAAGAACCTGTATCCGTCACGTATTTAATGTAATACATTTAAATTATAAAACATATTTTACCTGTAGCATTGCTGGTCTCTCCCTCAGCACATGATATACAATCATAACAGCACATGGGTTTTCCTTTCTGCAGAACTTTATGAGTTCCTGGAGGACAGCTGTCACTGCACACTGAAACTGGCACCTGCCACACACAGTATAGGTAAGCTTACATATAGTTTTTGCAGTGCACCATTGACACAAGTTGGACTCAGTAATAATTATATCACTTCTTGATCAGGTTGCTTTGTTTAAATTGTATGTCTTGCAGTGCGTAGAATGTACATCCTTTGATTTTACTAAATTTGATGTGTCCAAAACTACTCTTTGTAGTAAATAAAGGTGATGTAGGCGACATAGTAGTTGATCTTTGCTCCTGCTAATTCTCTGATATCAGCTTGATTTGTCTTGGCCCTAACTCGTCCTCAACTTTTTGTAGGCTCATTGTATGGTGACCACAAAAATGGCACATATGCAAATCCATGACTGGGCAACTATATAATCAATATCTTTATCAATATGACTTTTTTAACACCTTTTTTTTTTAATGGAACGATTACTGATAGTATTTATTCTATACAGTACATTAATGATGCAGTAAGGCACAGGCATAATTATTATATACATTGCAAAAAGTGGAATCGAAGCGAGATGAAATATCTGCAGTATATGCTTGTTTTTGTCTGTCCAAATAGTTACTTGGCAGTTTCTAGATTAAAAAGTTCACTATTTTGTTTACTACTAATTGTCTTGCGAGATTGTAAGACTTTTTATTACAATTTTCTTATTAGTTTTGAGAAACGTAATGCTTAAAACTTAGACATACAAAAATTTGTACATTAATAAATTCATAATTCATTGCAGCAATAAAACTCCAGTTCTTTGTACTTTGGGTCCGTTTGATCATTGGTTTCGCTTTGTCTTGAAGCCAACTAATCTCCATTATGATTCTCTTAGGCACCATTATTTAATAAAATATTTCTATTCCTATTTTATTTTTCTAAAATTCTATACCACATAACTATCTTTCATGACAGTAGTGGATGCAAAATTTCTACATTTTCCACATAGTAAAAAATATATTTATTGCTTCTTATACACAAATGCACAAGTTTTTACTATAGCATTACTAGATTTAAGGGACAATTTCTAAACGCACATTCATTTAAAGCTTGTAGCACAAATATTATCTAAGTTTAATTGTTGTCTTGTGCTGTGATATTGTTCTGCATATTGAGAGAAAATAAAGAAATACATATTTGGTTTTTAATCTCATTGAACTAGTTTTAATATGTGTGGGTTCTTTAAAACTATATATTTTAATTTGTTTTATAAAGTATTGGCATTGCCTATTTAAAGTAATATGTCCTTCATTTTACTTTTTTAAACAGCTGGGATTTGCAGTATTCATGTGTCTTCGCTACACAGCATTTCTGATGCTAAAACAATGTTCCTCACCTGTGTCCTTCCTTCCATCCAGGTGATGTCCTTGTTTATATGGAACTCCTGACCCACTGGCAGTGATGCATCATAGTATCCTACTGTCACAAACTCAAGGCTGCCACTGTTACTTTTCTGCCAGTTAACTAGCTCATATTTGGCCACAGGATCCCCGTTAGCATCAAATGACATATGATAACCATTTTGGGAAAAATTTACCTTCTTCAGCTGACTGAGAACCTGAAAAAGCATTATGAATGGCATGAGCTATTAAAACAGCCTTAAAACCATGTTGGTGAGACAGATGGGGGAGAAATCACACAATTTTTTGTCTGTAGCAGAACCTAAGAATATACAGTGATAAAAACAGTTGTTTCATAGTTCAATTATTTAGTACCGTATTTTTTGGACCATAAGCCGCTACTTTTTCCGACGTTTTGAACCGTGCATGAATTTTTCTGCAGCCCTCAGATGGGCGCTGTAGATGGAAGTCAGTGCAAACAAAAAGCGCAAGCTTTTATTCTTAGCGCATGCAACCCAAGACGCAACAACAGCAAAATACGGTAATATTTTTACACCCTCATGTATTTTTACACCCTCACCCCCTCATAATGGAAAACACGCGAAGAAATTCCTATGATGCAGCTAATCATAGGCAAGAGAAATAAATTGTTTTTCTTTTGATTTGATTGACCTGTTTGGACTCTATCCTGGAGAGTTTGTCGTGGTTTGAGTTGTGGAATTGGTCTCTTTTCTGAAACATGGCATTATGAATGGCATCTTTTGTTGAGCTCCTGCGTGCATAAACAGCCTTGTAAAACATGTTGGTGATAACAAGGAGCTCAGATGTGTTATACCAGTGTACGGACTCTGGAGCTTTTCTATGTCTTCACTTCCATCACACAATTTTTTGTCTGTAGCAGAACCTAAGAATATACAGTGATAAAAACAGTTGTTTCATAGTTCAATTATTTAGTAATATATTATACAGTTTTTTACCCTTCTAACTCTTACTTGAACATTGTTGCGTTTTAAACAGATAAAGGATTAGAATCCACTTCTACTGGCCTAATCACATTGTAGAAATCCTGTAATTAGTATTTGTCTTGGTTGCCAATACACTCTTTATGCACCTTCCGTTTTTAGGACTTCTGTTTTGGCATTTTGAAACCAATAATTTAAGGTTCATATACAATCTTCTGCAAGACAGCACAATGTCAAGTCACTGTAATAATATTTTAAAATCAATGGAAATGGCTCACTTTTTTCCAAACTGCAGTTAAATGCATCCTCCCAGAACTCAGTAAGTACTGGGGAGGCTGCCACTGTAGTGGGAGAGAGATCCAGCAGGAAGTCTCTCAGACCTGGGATCACAGATCGTGGAATACCAAATCCAATGGCTCCAACACAGAATGTGAACTTCAGCATGTCGGGGTGAGTCACCCAGCCCTCACTTCCTATCCACTGGCGAGGTGGGGAAGGCTCACGAGACAACTCCTCCAGCAATAACATCATTTCTCCTAAGCCTGCAAATGCTACAACAACCACAGCTTTTGACCTGAGGAGACATTAAACACAAGTAGGTGTGTGTTTTAATACAATGACTGACAATGACATTTGCTTGGTATAGTTTGCTGTATTGAACAAATAATGCTGGAAGAGTGAACATATAACACATCAGAGCATTAAAAACAATGAAAATAAAGATGACTTGCAAATTTGTGTATGTGTCACTATACTTGTGTTTGAGTAATTCTAGATGGAGATGTCAACAGTGAAAACACAAGTACTCTATAGTGATTGATTTACAAACCTGCGGATCACATCAGCCACTCTCTGGATCCTGCTATGAGGGTGAACACGATTAAAAGATTCAGAGTATTCAACACAGATCCCCTCTTTGTTTGCTGCTTTTAGGAAAGATGCCATGCCATTATTTCCATAGTCGGAATCTGAGCGGACAGCACCTATCCAAGTCCAGCCAAACTGTTTCACCAGTTTAGCCAGAGCATCAGCCTGGAACTGGTCACTGGGGATGGTTCTGAAGAAACTGGGATACTGCTGCTTATTGGACAAGCAGGCACAAGTGGCAAAGTGACTCACCTAAAGGAAAAATTAAACAATGTTTTCAGGTAAGTGCCAATCTCAGATAAGTCTGAGCAAATTTCAAGCACAACTTCATCGCATGCCAAGAAAATCTGAAATTTACTTGAGGAATATTAAAGGATCCGATGATACGTGACATGCTGATAGATGATGTTGATGCAGAATCACCAACAATAGCCATCACCAAACCAGACTGTGAGCAATTATCACCAGTATAAAACACAGGGTCCAGACCATTTGTGAGCTGAAATGACACTTTCACTGCCATTGGAACTGAGGCACATGAGTCATGGATCTGATAACCGAGTCTGATGCCTGAAAGCAGCTTTGAGCTGTTGTTAATCTCCTTAATGGCAAAGATCATTGTGCGCAAGAAGTGCAGCTCACGTGGTTCAATTCTGCACACAAATGCACAAAAGTGTTAAAAAAGTGTTGATTAGTGTATGTGTCATATAACAAATACATTATCAGTCCTGGAATAAATAATACACACCCTTCACAACTGCAACCAACCAAATTAAATTAAATATTTTCACTTAGAAATACTCAAAATGCATCATTGTATTAGATTTACACTCTACTATTGCTGTGTGTATATTACATCATGTATATGAACAAATTCTGATAAGGCCACTACTATGAAAAAGTTACAACAGTTATTTATAAACACTGATTCTTTGCGACAAGACCAAGTGTGATCATCATTTTCATCTCTCAATTCTCCTTTGTACTAACCTCCCTTTGCACCTTAGTGGCTCAGGCATGGTGGTGTAGTTATGTTTCACCATTTCCATGTTGTAGTGTATGGAGAAAACTCCACCGATGATGTAGTCACCATCCTCTGAGAATGCAGGTAGACGAGCAGTACCCTGCAGTTTACATATGACAGATGGATCCACAGGACTGACTTCAGCACAGGCACTAGTCTGTGTGGATACAGCCCTTTGTTTGAGGTCGTCACATGAAGCATTTAAAGCAAGAGTTGATTTCACCTCAAACAAACACAGAGTTAATCTCAGACCAATAACAAGAGCTGAGATCTCCATCCCTAAAATGTATCCTCTTGTGCGTAGGTGTCTTTTTATTGGTTTACATAACTATAAAGAAAATTGCATCCCTCCTTATCGTACGTCAGCTAACCTTACATCAGAAAGAGGGAGCCCTCATCATCTGGGTTTGTCTCCATTTGTTCTACCTGTATTGTATGACTTCTACTAAATGCCCTTTTTTGTGTCCGCTTATACATTTACCACTGGAAACACCAGATTCCCCTTAAATCCCATGTGCTCTGGCCTGTTTCTTCTATCAGACTTTTATGGAGTCTGATAGATTATAAAATTAAGTCATGGCAAAGTCATACAGTTTAAAATGGTGGTCTGGTATGGCCTAAATATGGCAGCGTGAGGGGCACTTTTCTATAGGAGAGCGGAGTTTGACTCTAGTACGAGATGCATACTTTATTGATGATTGTTTAACAACATTGTTTAATTGTATATTAACTTAACCTTACCCTGACTTTTTGTGCATTACCATAACCGTTGTTGTTTATTAATGTAATATTACCATGAAGGTTTTTTCCCTTATGTAGTTTATATAAAGTTCCGTGGAAACGAAAAGTGACGCTCTTGGAGCATCGAGTGCCACAGCATCAATACCGGGTGCAGTTGTTCTCAGGGTTTCAAATAGTGGTTCACCTAGAGCATCCATAAGTAAGAGGTAAAAGGGTACCTGTGGCATCAATGTTATGTTCCAAAAGACGTACAAAGCAGCACAATTTAAGGCCTTATGAAGTGTCAACATCTGACGCTTTGGGATGAGAACAGGTTTTTTCTGATTATCTTTTCTCTCATCTAATTCACATAAGACTGAACCATCTCCTGATTGATAGTTTAGTAATATAAGACTACAGATATGCATATAAATGGAAATTTAAATTAGACATTTTCAAAATGAACAGGAAGACTGAATAATATCAAATTAGATAATTAAGGTTTTGGACAATAAAGATGGAAATCTATACATACCTAGGACTGGATCAGACTGAGTGAAGATTTGCAGCTAGGACTCCTATAGTGTGAAAAAAAAACAACTAATATCCACTGGATAACAGGACTGCTACAATCATTTGGTCACTTCCTGAGTTTTATTTGTTCTCGTAGGCATTGGACCTACGCATAGGAACTTCATCCCTGTGTCTTCCTCTGTTTCTGGTTATTACCGCTTCCTATCCCCTTCCCCTACCACTTGTTAGCTACAGAGCATTGTCAGTCATAGTTTTTTGTAGCCTGAGCTTTAGTTTAGCAAGTATCTCTTTTAGAGTGACTTTCTGTTAATTGATCTCTTCGAGTTTAATTTTTAGTGAGTGTTTTGCTTTCACCCAGTTAGTCCTCTCCAGTGAGCGCCTCTAGTTAGTCATTTTTCTCTATATTGTTTAGTGTAGTTAGTTTCCTTTTAACTTTTGTAGTTCACATTTTTGTTCAAATTTTCCATGACTTGTATGCTTTGTTATTTTGTTATTGAATAGTTTGTTCCATGAATCTTTTTGATTGCATTCCAAATCCTGCTGTTAACTCCTGAAACTGAGACCCTGTGTGTGTTGGACCGTCACAGAAGGTCTCACAGCTGACTATACATAGTCCATCAGGACAAAAGCCAGGAGGTCAAAGGAACTCCCTGCAGAACAGAAACAGGATTATTACAAGGCATAGACTACAAAAAATCTCTGCTAAACTGCAGGTTCCAAAAGGCATAGTGGCCTCCATTATTCTGAAATGAAAGACATTTGGCACAACTAGCGCTCTTTCAAGAGCCAGTCAAAACGCCAAACTTAACAAGAGGAGAAGGGCCGTAGTAAGAGAGGTGACCAAGATCCTGACAAAGTTCCAGAAGGACAAGCATCACTGCAGCCCTCCACTGAGTGTGGGGGCATTTTTCAGCAGCAGGGACTGGGAGATGAATCAATGTTGAGTAAAAGCTCAAAGGAGTAAAGTACAGAGTTATCCTGAATGAAAACTGGTTCCACAATGCTCAGGACTTCACACTGGGGCAGAGGCTCACCTTCCAACATAAAAACAATCCTAAGCCCACAGCCATGACAACACTGGAATTGCTTAGGACATCACTGTAAATGTCCCAGAGGGACTTCAACGCTATTGAACATCTCTAAAGAGACCTGAAAATGGCAGATGACCGACGGTTCCAACCTGACTGAGTTAGAAAGGATTTGGAAGAAGAATGGCAGAAAATACCCCAATTCAGGTGTACAAAGCTTGTCAAGGTTTTGTATAAGGACCCAGAAGTGCAATACACAGGAGGAAGATTAAGAATGTTCATTGATAACAGTACTGAACGACTACAGTGATCAGAAAGTTGGGGAGTCTGTTTCAGGACCTAGATAGAGTGGGGAACCAGGAGAGAGGCAAGATGGGGGATGATCAGGTGGGTAAGGGAGAGCAGGATACTGGAGAATACTGGGGAGACAGGTGTATACAGGGCAGGAGTCAGTGAATGTAATTCCCGGACAGACAGACAACGTGAGGAGCCAGCAGGCGAGCCAGACCATGTAATAAGGCTGAACAATGGGGCCGGACAGGAAGCCGAGCTGGAGGTCAGTGGCAGAAGCCCTCTGGAGATAGGGCTGGAGGTCCAACGGGAGGCAGACGTCAGCTAAGACAACAGAACCCCTTGTCAGGGGAGGCACGGAACAGAGCAGGAGGCCGACTGTGATTACAGAGGCCCCCGGGAACTGGAAAGGATGCCAAGCTGGAGGCCGACGGTGACGGAAGTAGCCCTTTGGAGGTCGAGCTGGAAGCCGATGACAAAAGCCCTCTGGAGGTTGGACTGGAGGTGAAGCTGGAGGGCAGCATCAGTGACAAAAGCTCTCCGGAGGTTGAAGAGGAGGTCGGCGATGACAACAGAAGCCCTCTGGAGGCCAAACTGGAGGCCTACATCAGCTCAGATAACAGAAACTCTGGCAGACGAGGTAGGGAGAAGAGCAGCTGGACCTCTGGAGGTCTGACCGAAGGGAGATGTCGACTCAGATGACAAAACCTCTTGCAGAAAAGGCTGGGGACCTGGCTGGAGGCCGGCATTGACAGAATCCCTCTGATGGCTGGCATGTGCAGCTGAAGCCCACCAGGGAACAAACTGAATGAGCAGGCACGAGGCGAGCACAGCCTCTGCACAGAAACTCGATAAACTGCAGCTGACCTCAACACAGGAACAGGAACTGGACTAACAGGAGCGCGGGATGAGCCACAGCTGACTTTGGTGCAGCAACAGGAACTGGACAAGCTGCAGCAGACCGAGATGAATCCCTGCACCTGTTCCTGACCTCCTTGTAGGAACAGGACGATAAGGTGCCAAACAAGCTGCAAGTGACCTTGGCACAGGAATAGGAACTGGACGTGCTGCAGCTGACCTCGGTGCAGGAACAGGAACTGGACAAACAGGTGCCGAACAAGCCGCAGCTGAGCTTGGCACAGAAACTGAATGAACAGGAGCTAGACAAGCCGCCGCTGAACTCGGCGCAGGAACAGGAACTGGATGAATAGGTGCCAGACGAGGCAGGTGTCAGCAGGCTGATTGTCAGCAGGCTCAGGGGCAGAACCGGTGTTGACTCCCAAGAAAGAGGATCAGAGTCAGGTGCGGGGCCAGTGCAGTCAACGGCCCCTGTAGAAACCTGTGCGAGGCCAATGCAGTCTACGGCCCCTGTGGAAGGTGCAGGGTCAGGTACAGAGCCGGTGCAGTCCACGGCCCCCTTGGAGACCGGGTCAGAACTAGGTGTGGGGCTGGTGCAGCCTAAAGTCATAGTAGTCTCTCAAAGTTTTAACAGTAACTGACAAAGAATGGGAGATTGCTGACATTGGATAGAGTCCAAAGAATGTTCAGCTGGTAGTGAGGAAGGAATGAGTCCCAGTAATACAGTCAGAGGGAGATTTCTGGTTGGGAGGTTGAGGGCTAGGAGACCTGGTGTGACGGGGCTTATCACGTCTGGGTGGTTGTCTCCTATGTATGAATGCATTGTTGGGGTATGGCTCAGAAAGCATAGGAACAAGGAGCAGGCTGGGGAGATGAGTAGGTCGGAGCAGGGGCTGGAGCAGGTGTAGGAGGTGGTGATTGGGTCACACTGACACTGGGTAGAGGGACAGAATATGGTGTATTGTTGGCAGACTCGAACACAGAAATTGGAGCTGGATGAGCAGATGCAGGATGAGGGACAGCAGCAAGATCAGGAAAAGAACCAGGCGAGACGTTGACCGACCCAGGGGGAGGAGGATAGGTGACTGTGGATGACCCAGGAACAGGTTCAGGAACAGGCTCAGGAACAAGTGTGCATGTGGTTTGGGGCTTAGTTTGAGTTCTGGACCTTCTGTGTCTGAGGCCTTTGAAGAAATGAGGGCCTATTTGACATTGGGGACAATGGGTGAGCCCTTAAATTTGTTTTGATGGAAAGGCTGATTGTATTGAATTTGTGCTCTGTATTGAATCCAAATTTCTATTGCTTCAATTGATTTCATAGTGAATCCTCATCCAGGGTGTGGGATCCTAAATCTGGCCAGATCATACTGTCAGGGTTTTGAATAAGGACCCAGAAGTACAGGACACAGGAGCAAAATTGATAACACTACTGAATTACTACAGTGATCAGAAGGTTGGGGAGTCTGTTTCAGGATATATTGGGGAACCAGGAGAGAGGTGAGATGGGGGATGACCATGTGAGTAGGGGAGAGCAGGATACTAGAGATTCTGAGACAGGTGTATACAGGGTGGGAGTCAGTGAATGTAATTCCTGGACAGACAGACTACATGAGAGGCCAGCAGGCAGGCAGAACAATAAGCCAGCAGCCAGTTAAACAGACAGGTAGCAGGTGTGAGACTGAATAGCCAGGTCAAAAGTAGGCAGGTTAGCAGATGACCTGTAGCTGTGCAGGCAGTTTACCAGAAGACAGGTTTGCAGGGAAACAGGGTACCAAAGTCCAGAGCGCAATTCACGAATAGTTAGAATCAGATGAGCAGTAGACAGGTGCACAGGCAACCAGTGTACAAAGGTCTAACATGTAATACCTGAATGGCTGGAAAGTTCCCTGAAGGATTGCAAAGCAATCCTGTGGCAAAACGATCTGGCAGGAGCTGAGGTGAAGGTGAGGTATGTATAGGCAGGGGGGACAGGTGAAAACAATCAAGGTAAGTGATTGGTGGTGAAGTTGGCAGAACTAACTATAGAGCAGGAACAGGACGTGGAGAAAACAGTCAACAAAATAAAAGTCCAGGCAAGGAAGAGGAAATGAGGGCCTGAATCTTGACAAACCTACTTGCATCATACAAAGTACTGAGCAAAGGGTCAGAATGTACATGTGATATATATATATATTTTTTATTATTAATTCACAAACATTTCTAAAATTCACTGTTTACAAATTATAGGGTACTGGGTACAGATTAATCAGAAAAAAAGAGAATTTAAACAACTCCACCACCAGCCTGCAAGGTAACCAACCGAACAAACAAACAACAAAAGTTTTAGGTTAAATAGGCTTGTGTCCTAATATTCAAGAAACCTTTAACACAGTGGTGACCTGCTAGGATCTTATGTAGCCACACACCTATTCAGCATCATAAACCATGACAACTCGAGAAAATATGGGCATTTCAGAGGCAGTGCAATGAATACCAACATTAGTTAGACTAATGAGCTAGCTAGTTAGCTAGCACTCCCTAGTGCTACCTCACGTCCAGCGTTTGGAACCTGAAGCCAAAACAGCGAGACCTCCTTCATCACCTACTGCACAAACAGCAAATCAGTTGTATAGCAATGTTTAATAATGATGGGCCTTTCACCTATTGGCTGTGTTAGCGATTAGACAATCACAAGCATGCTGCCTTCTCAGGTTCCCTGGCTCGAGGAGAGTACAGAGGTTTCTCTGTTTTGTGAAGTAGCTCTTACACCAACATCAGTGCGTCTTGGAACTTTTCTTCACTGTATCCCTCACCGTCAAACACTTCACCTTTGATAGCTTTACCAGCATGGAATATTAAAACCCTTTCACCCTTTTAAAATAAAGTAATATTTCTCTTAATGTTGGTTGGTGGTTGGGTCTACCTTTTCCAAACACAGATGCATAGGTGAAATCAACAAATTGCTAAAACTAAAGAAAAATAATTAATGAAAATATAAGCGTTGCAACTTTATTTTTGTTCTTTTGCTTTCTGGTTTTTAATTCATAATTGATTTATAATTTAAACATTATCACCATACAGCTACTGCACTGTTGAACCCACTATGTAGAAGTGTAGAAACCACTTTTTATTTCGTTTTTCCATTGGGGCCAGAAACCTCTTCCAAACCCTTATTCTTTGAGTCAGTTCAATTACTTGGTAATTCTCAGATGTTGCAACATTGGCTTCAGTTACATTACATCAACAGTAGGTTGTAGCATTAGGGATTGAGTGCTATAGAAAAGGCTGAACGTATTGTGCAAGTTTTTGTTGTCACCTTAATTCTTTTACACGCTCCTACTACTACTTTTTGTTCATCAAATATTTCTTGGTGTTCTTCTCTGGTTTGAATAATATGATAAAACACTTTGGAGCAAATATACACAGTATTAGTCCAAAACTAGAGGCCAAAATGGCAAATATCTCCACAGCCACAGTGAATTTCCCAGGAGAGCTGACATAAGCTGGGATAAAGGTGATCCAGACTGCACAGAATATCAACATGCTGAAGGTGATAAACTTGGCTTCATTAAAATTATCAGGCAGTTTTCGGGCCAGAACAGCTAACACAAAGCAAAACACAGCCAGTAGGCCTATGTACCCAAGTACAGCCCAGAATCCAACAGCTGAACCTAATGCACACTCTAGGATGATTCTGTCTTTGTATGTGGTTAGGTTTTTCATCGGAAAAGGAGGACTAAGAACCAGCCAAACTATGCAAATTAGAACCTGGATGAATGTAAAAGACACTACAGTCATTCTTTGCTGTAAAGGACCAAACCACTTCATGATGTTACTACCTGGAAGTGTAGCTTTGAAGGCCATTAACACAACTATAGTTTTCCCAAGAACGCAAGAGATGCAGAGGACAAAGGTGATACCAAACGCTGTGTGGCGCAGCATGCAGGACCACTCAGAGGGTGCTCCAATGAAAGTTAATGAACATAAAAAACACAGAGTCAAGGAGAAGAGCAGCAGGAAGCTCAGCTCAGAGTTGTTGGCCCTGACTATCGGGGACGTTCTGTGACGGAAGAAAACACCTGTTGTTACAATGGCCAGACAGGCACCACAAATGGAGAATGTCGCCAGGATGATTCCTAGGACCTCACTGAAGGACAGAAACTCTACAGGCTTTGGGAAACAAATGTCTCTCTCTGCATTAGGCCAGAACTCCTTGGGACAAGGGAAACAGTCAGTGGAATCTGAAAAACGAATCAAAAGAAGTAGTCATGCATTCATGTCATGTATTAATGTGATAGATTTATATTATAAACATATTTTACCTGTTTCATTGCTGATCTCTCCCTCAGGACACAGTATACAGTCGTAACAGCAGGTGGGTTTTCCTTTCTGCAGAACTTTATGAGTTCCTGGAGGACAGCTGTCACTGCACACTGACATTGGCACCTGCCACATACGACATATACAGACAAGCTCATACAAACATCACCCTTGACTACAAAGCTTTTATGATATTCAAACATTGATTCTTACCTGTGACCTTCCCTCCATCCAGGTGATGTTCTTGTTGATGAGGAACTCCTCGCCCACTGGCAGTGATGCATCATAGTGACCTACTGTAACTATATCAAGGCTGCCACTGTTAGTTTTCTGCCAGTTAACCAGCTCGTATTTGGCCACAGGATCCCCGTTAGTATCAAATGACGCATGATAACCATTTTGGGAAAAATTTACCTTCTTCAGCTGAGTGAGAACCTGTGTGATAATGACAGATTACGTGTTTATGAAGATATTACTGATTTTGTAAAATATACATAGTGCCTCTAGAAAGGTACTGATTATTTATTTATTTCAACTGACCTGTTCGGACTCTATCCTGGACAGTTTTTCACACTGAGGTGTGGAATTGGTCTCCTGACACACAGCATGATGAATGGCATGAGCTATTGCATAAACAGCCTTGTAAACCATGTTAGTGATTCGAAGGTCAGATGTGTCAGTGTACGGACTCTGAAGCTTTTCTATGTCTTCACTTCCATCACACAATCTCTTGTCTGCAGTAGAACCTAAAAATAAACAGAATAATACAGAAACAGTTGTTTGTTTGGTAGTTTATTGATATAGTTCGAATAAAAAACAGTAATTAATTTCACATCCTTTTATTAAGTTAGGTTTAAATACTTAATTTTAAATTAAATTTAAAACAGTGTTTGCTAGCAATACTGAATTATATAACTTTATTAAGACTATAACTTTTAGTCCTTTCATCTTTAAGTTGAAATAAACAATATTATGATTAGAATTAATAAATGTTTAGAACCCATAGATTATATTATAGAAATAGTACTAATAATACACTGTACTTACTGTTTTAAGCACAAACTTACAATATCTTTCTGGGTTGCCTGCAGACTGTAAAAATATTGAGTGTTGGCATTTGAAACCAATATTGCCTGGATAACACATATTCTTCAATACAGTATCTTTATTTTAAGTCAAAATCAGCACAAGATTCTCACTTTTTTCCAGCCTGCAGTTGAATGCATCCTCCCAGAACTCAGTAAGTACTGGGGAGGCTGCCACTGTAGTGGGAGAGAGATCCAGCAGGAAATCTCTCAGACCTGGGATCACAGATCGTGGAATACCAAATCCAATGGCTCCAGCACAGAATGTGAACTTCAGCATGTCTGGGTGAGTCACCCAGCCCTCACTGCCTATCCACTGGCGAGGTGGGGAAGGTTCACGAGACAACTCCTCCATCAATAATCTCATTTCTCCTAAGCCTGCAAATGCTAAAACAACCTTAGCTGTTGACCTGTAGAGACATTAGTCACAAGAATATTCTAAATGAATACCACTGGTACACTGAACATATTAAATATGGGAGAATTAAAATATATGAAAAATAAAGCTGATGTGCAAATTTAGCTTTTTTTTTTTTTTATGTTTCACTAATATTTTGTTTAATGCATTCTATTTCATGCTTTCTGGAGATGGCTGATGTCAGCACTGATAACACAGGTACAGTAAGTGATTTACGAACCTGCGGATCACATTAGCCACTTTCTGGATCCTGCTACGTGGGTGAAAACGATTGAATGACTCAGAGTATTCCATACAGATCCCCTCTTTGTTTGCTGCATCCAGGAAAGATATCATGCCATTATTTCCATAGTCTGAATCTGAGCGGACAGCACCTATCCAAGTCCAGCCAAATTGTTTCACCAGTTTGGCCAGTGCTTCAGCCTGGAACTGGTCACTGGGGATGGTTCTGAAGAAACTGGGATACTGCTGCTTATTGGACAAGCAGGCACAAGTGGCAAAGTGACTCACCTAAGGGACAAAAAACATTCCGTGATTGTTGAAGGGCATAGTAAACATTAATTTTGAGGACTACTTGGCAAATATCCCAGATATTTACTTGGGGAATGTTAAAGGATCCAATAATACGTGACATGCTGATGGATGGTGAGGACCCAGAATCGCCAACAACAGCCATCACCATACCAGAATGTGAGCAATTATCACCAGTATAAAACACAGGGTCCAGACCATTTGTGAGCTGAAATGCTACCTTCACTGCCATGGGAACTGAGGAGCATGAGTCATAGATCTGATAACCAAGTCTGATCCCTGGAAGCAGCTTTGTACTGTTGTTGATCTCCTCAATAGTAAAGATCATTGCACGTGAGAATTGCAGTTCACGTGGCTCAATTCTGCGCACAAACACACCTTAGTGTTCAATTGTATAATCATGTACATGTCATATCATACAGACACATACTGTGTATGTTAGTGTTGAAATGTAATAGAAACTGTTCAAAACATCATATAACAAAGAAGCAAAAATTTGCATAAAGATGAATCACAATGCATGGTTAGGACATACTTACTGAATCACATCTTTAAAACAAATATAACATTTGTTGGCCACCTAAATTCAGCAATGCAATAACAGTATATTTTTTATATTAGGAAACACCCACAATACTTCTTTATCTTATAGCCACGCTCTAACATTGTTGTGAATATAAGACATGCAATATAAATGAGCAAATACTGATATATAAAATGTTTATTAAAATAGGAAACTCTGCAACAAAATTGTAATGATATATATATTAAATATTTCTTTTCTTTTCAATCCCCACTTCTCCTTCTCACTAACCTCCCTGTGCACCTTAGCGGCTCAGGCATGGTGGTGTAGTTATGTTTCACCATTTCCATGTTGTAGTGTATGAAAAAAACTCCACCGATTATGTAGTCACCATCCTCTGAGAATGCAGGTAGACGAGCATCACCCTGCAGTTTACATATGATGGATGGATCCACAGGACTGACTTCAGCACAGGCACTAGTCTGTGTGGATACAGCCCTTTGTTTGAGGTCGTCACAGGAGCCATCTGAAACAACAGCTGAGTATATTTTAGACAAACACAGAGTTAATCTCAGACCAATAATAAGAGGTAAGATCTCCATCCTTCAATTGTATGCTCTCATGCACAGGTGCCTTTTCATTGGCTTATATAACTATGAAGGAAACTGCATCCCTCCCCAACGTAAAGTACGTCATTGTTTTTACATACTGAGAGGAAGCCCTCTCAGTATGAGAGGAAGGGCTACATGTACTGTACGACCTCTGCTCAGTGTCTCTCTATTTTTTCCTATTATAAGTTTACTACTGGAAACAGCAGATATCCTCCTAGTTTTTTCTGGGCTGTCTGTTTTTGTTGAATTTGAAAATCTGTTAGAGCTTATGCAATCTGATGGCTGTTTAACTATGCCATGGAAAAATCAAGTCAAAGTCAGTTTAAAATCATGAAATCCATAATGTTTTAAGGTAATCTAGACCTTAAAACATTATGGTAGAGTATCTTTTTGTTCAGGGCAGCACTGATCCACTCACATACACATTAAATGCAATCACATTTCTTGGAAGAAGCAATGAAAACCAGACATTTTCACAGTACATTATTGTCCAAGTCCATCATGTCAGTCATGGCATTGACTGACATGATGGACTGCCAGTCCCGGAAACTATTCCTGAGTTGTATGATGCCCCACTTGTTCCTGAAACAGTTCCTGGGTTGTCCAACTCCTCGTCTGTTCCTGGCTGACTCATGAATGGTTTCCAGCTGCGGCATGGCATTGACCCACCCAGGAACAGGCGGAACATTTGATAACACCATGCTTGTGCAGGAACTCATTGCTCAGTTGGCCAACACCGTGCTTGTTCCAGAACTGCTAGTCTGTCCATGGGTTGGCCAATACTTCTTACCTCTAAGCTGGTCAGCAATTTACTTGTATTGGAGCCAGTTCTTTGGCTGACCAACATCCTATCTTCCCCTAAGTTGACCAACACATTCTGTCCTTGTGCCTGTTCCTGGGTAGGTCAATGTCCTGTCTGGTACTAAGCCTGTCCCTGAATCAACCGCCAATCTAGTTACACCTGCGTTAGTTGACACATCAGTTGTTTCTGCTCCTGAGATGGCTGACAGCTTACCTAAACGTTGACCAGCCCCCCCCCATGTGTTCTGCTACCTGTCCCTATGTCTGTTCTACAGGGAGTCGATGCCGCCAGCTTTCAGATAGGTCTGTCTTTGTTGATGCCAAGATGCCTAGCTTAAAGATTGCAGTTGTGTAGGGACTTGGTAGAATATAGAGAGTATAGCCACAAAGATTACATAAAAGAAATGTCAGACAATGCTAATGAAGATCGCACAAATGGTGCTTAGAAGTCAGTAACACAGTGGGAAGCGACATCTGTTACGCTTATGATGATGATGGCAAAGGTGATATGCAAGGTCTGCATCTTGGAAATCAGAAAACCGACCAGAAAAAAACAACCAATTTCACTACAACACACCCATAAATTTGTCTTTGCTAGCTGTTTTGCTGGCCAAAGTATACATTTCATAAAGGCCACTGCCCTGCAATTGGTCATGAATACCTCTGTATTTGTTGGATTTATAGCAAAGAGCCTGATGAATGATCTCACCTCTCATCAGTGGCACAGAGTTGTATAGTCATTCTGTAAAGTTTCTTGGTAATAGTAACTGCGGAATATTAAGCAGCAGGTTCTTTTCACTGCCATAATGAATCACTGACAACTGGAGCCATTCCGTAAGATCCCTAAATTGACAAGTGGAACACATACTTTTATTTTTCAAATAAGAAAATCAATCTTGTTCCTCCGCAGGGACATTATGCAATCCGATGTTGTAGCTCTTTACTAAAAATATACCTCAATATTATCTGTAATACAGCTTTTTTACTTTTTTTGAAATACACTGTTCATTCCCCTGCAAGCCATTTGAAAAAATCTTTTAATTCTGTTAAAACTATTGCATGTTTTTTTCTTGATTGAACTACCAGTAAAAGCCAAGCAATGTCTAATTTTAATACAATAATCCAGTCATCAAACGTTTAACCTCCTATCTAATATTATTGTATGTCCAGGGTAATATCATGCCTAAAATCTTATCATAGGCTTACATCTTATTTTTACTACACAAAGTGGTTGATTGATTGTAAATCACAGATGCAGAGTTGCTAGCTTTATATTAGTATTTTGTTCGCATTATATCTGAACAAATATTCTTAATTCATAGTATGACATGTACTAATAAAATAAAATAAATAAAGATTCTGTAAGTAAGAATTTGTCAAAAAACCTAAGGCTTAACTTTATTTGTGGCACTTGTCCCCCAAAATGCACTGCACACACCATATGCATATACAAACCTGTCAATCTTTTACTTGTGCGGAAACCTACTCATACACAGACATACCTAAACTCCAAAAAAAAAAAAAAAGGTTCCAAAAGAAGTTGTAAAATGCACAAATTCAATAAATCTGAATTCCAAATGTACCAATTATAATTTTCCTTTCTTTCTTTTTTTTTTTGCAATTTATCAAAAATGGTGAGACAAAATTTAATTACATTTACTGATTTTTGTTATAGTCAAAGTCTTGGCCTTTGTGTTGTGTTAATTAATAACCGTGTCAGTAGTTCATGTGTTAATAAAGGTTTTGCACTCTTGACATGCCTCAGCTTCTGGTCCTTAATTTACAGAATCTAGTTACAATAACCATTATAATTTGAAACTTTGAGTACATGAGGAAGAATAAATGTAAATGTGCACATCTGAGCTCGAGATACTTTATTGCCATATTAACCATTTCCAAATATCCTAGGATTGACTTTTGTTCATCAAATGTTTCTTGGTGTTCTTCTCTGGCTTAAATATTATGATAAAAAACTTTGGGGCAAATATACACACTATTAGTCCAAAACTAGAGGCCAAAATGGCAAATATCTCCACAGCCACAGTGAATTTCCCAGGAGAGCTGACATAAGCTGGGATAAAGGTGATCCAGACTGCACAGAATATCAACATGCTGAAGGTGATAAACTTGGCTTCATTAAAATTATCAGGCAGTTTTCGGGCCAGAACAGCTAAACAAAGCAAAACACAGCCAGTAGGCCTATGTACCCAAGTACAGCCCAGAATCCAACAGCTGAACCTAATGCACACTCCAGGATGATTCTGTCTTTGTATGTGGTTAGGTTTTTCATCGGAAAAGGAGGACTAAGAACCAGCCAAACTGTACATATTAGAACCTGGATGAATGTAAAAGAGACAACAGTCATTCTTTGCTGTGGAGGACCAAACCATTTCATAATGTTACTACCTGGAAGTGTAGCTTTGAAGGCCATTAACACAACTATAGTTTTCCCAAGAACACAAGAGATGCAGAGGACAAAGGTGATCCCAAACGCTGTGTGGCGCAGCATGCAGGACCACTCAGAGGGTGCTCCAATGAAAGTTAATGAACATAAGAAACACAGAGTCAAGGAGAAGAGCAGCAGGAAGCTCAGCTCAGAGTTGTTGGCCCTGACTATCGGGGACGTTCTATGGCGCATGAAAACAGTCGCTGTTATAATGGCCAGACAGGCACCACAAATGGAGAATGTAGTCAGGATGATTCCTAGGACCTCACTGAAGGAAAGAAACTCAACAGGTTTTGGAAAACAAGTGTCTTTCTCTGCATTTGGCCAGAATTCATTGGGGCATGAGAGACAGTCAGTGGAATCTGAAAAATAAGTCAAAAGAAACTATAGTAATTATGCATTGATGTCAGGTATTTACTGTCATAGCTTTACATTATAACACATATTTTACCTGTTTCATTGCTGATCTCTCCCTCAGGACACAGTATACAGTCGTAACAGCAGGTGGGTTTTCCTTTCTGCAGCACTTTATGAGTTCCTGGAGGACAGCTGTCACTGCACACTGACACTGGTACCTGGCATTTACAGTATATATAGACAGATTCACAGATATGCCACTTTGCTATACTGCTTTTATGATGTACATGTACATTAATCCTTACCTGTGTCTTTCCCTCCATCCAGGTGATGTCCTTGTCGATGAGGAACTCTTGGCCCACTGTCAGTGATGCATCATAGTATCCGACTGTCACAAACTCAAAGCTGGCACTGTTAGTTTTCTGCCAGTTAACCAGCTCATATTTTGCCACAGGATCCCCGTTGGCATCAAATGACACATGATAACCATTTTGGGAAAAATTTACTTTTTTGAGCTGAGTGAGAACCTGTGTGATAATGACAGATTACGTATTAATGAAGATATTACTGATTTTGTAAAATATACATAGTGCCCCTAGAAAAGTACTGAGTATTTATTTATTTTAACTGACCTGTTTGGACTCTATCCTGGACAGTTTTTCACACTGAGTTGTAGAATTTGTCTCCTGACACACAGCATTATGAATGGCATGAGCTATTGCATAAACAGCCTTGTAAACCATGTTGGTGATCCGAAGCTGAGATGTGTCAGTGTACGGACTCTGAAGCTTTTGTATGTCTTCACTTCCATTACACAATTTTTTGTCTGTAGCAGAACCTAAGAATATACATTGACAAAAACAGTTGTTTCATAGCTCAAAAATAAAGTAATTTATTATAAAGCTTTTTATCCTTGTCTCTCTCTTACTTGCACATTGTTACATTTTAAACAGATAAATGATTAGAATCCATTTGTGTAATAATATTTCAAAATGCCTCACTTTTTTCCAGCCTGCAGTTGAATGCATCCTCCCAGAACTCAGTAAGTACTGGGGAGGCTGCCACTGTAGTGGGAGAGAGATCCAGCAGGAAATCTCTCAGACCTGGGATCACAGATCGTGGAATACCAAATCCAATGGCTCCAGCACAGAATGTGAACTTCAGCATGTCTGGGTGAGTCACCCAGCCCTCACTGCCTATCCACTGGCGAGGTGGGGAAGGCTCACGAGACAACTCCTCCAGGAGTAGCCTCATGTCTCCAGATGCCACAAATGCCACAACTACCACAGCTGTTGACCTGGAAAGAGATATCTTCAAATGTTACATCACATCAGTATAAACACAACTCAGTTTGAAATATCAGGATGGTAACTAACTTTATATGTTAGGTGTGTTGAATGTAGAATGCTGGCTACTCTGGCGATTTGTTCAAAAATGAATGAGATAAGATTAATAAAAAGAAAGAAAAATTGCCAGTATTGCACAGTCATTTAGGTATACTTTGATTAAATATCTTTGTGGTTTTAAAAGTAGGTGCAGACAGTGTCAACAAAGACAAACCAATTGATGTAATTACGTACAAACCTGCGGATCACATCAGCCACTCTCTGGATCCTGCTACGTGGGTTGGTACGATAGAAGGATTCAGAGTATTCAACACAGATCCCCTCTTTGTTTGCTGCTTTCAGGAAAGATGCCATGCCATTATTTCCATAGTCTGAATCTGAGCGGACAGCACCTATCCAAGTCCAGCCAAACTGTTTCACCAGCTTGGCCAGTGCCTCAGCCTGAAACTGGTCACTGGGGATGGTTCTGAAGAAACTGGGATACTGCTGCTTATTGGACAAGCAGGCACAAGTGGCAAAGTGACTCACCTAAAGAAAATAACATAATATCACCAAATATATGCATTGTGGATATTAAAGCACAATTCGTAATAATTTTAAGTTACTTACCAAAGGAATTTTGTAGGGTCCAATGATGCGTGACATGCTGATGGATGGTGTGGACCCAGACTCACCAACAACACCCATCACCATACCAGATTGTGTACAGTTCTCACCAGTGTAAAACACAAGGTCTAGACCATTTGTGAGCTGAAATGCTACTTTCACTGCCATGGGAACTGTGCCACATGAGTCGTGGATCTGATGACCGAGTCTGATGCCTGGAAGCAGCTTTGAACTGTTGTTAATCTCCTCAATGGCAAAGATGAATGCTCGTGAGAAGCGTAATTCACGGGAGTCAATTCTGCACAGTTTTTGAAACATTAGTTTGGAAACATATGATGAATGTGTTATTATATGATATGGACATTGTGCAATTTCTATAAAAATATAATCAAATAAAACTGGCAACTATTGAAAAAACAATAAATTAGTAAGCCAAATAAATACATACCATATATACTGTATTTCAGACTATTTTAAACAATAAAATTAAACAAAATAATTATATTTTCCATTAAGAACCAAAAAAATGTTTCTTTTCTTAAAAGCACCTCCTGTTATTTATGTCAGTACAATAATCAAACAAATACAATTTAAGCTGATAACGTTAACAAGAAACATAGTTTTGAGGCTTTTCAGACCACATCAAAACACTGCATAATACTGCATTAACACATTAACACAGCCAATTATTTTTTCTTCATTCAAGTTAAACATCCTTATTCCCCCCTTCTCATGAACACCCACCTCCCTGTGCACCTCAGTCGCTCAGGCATGGTAGTGTAGTTATGCTTCAGTGTGTCCATGTAGTTGTGTAGGAGAAAACTCCCCAACGATGTAGTCACCATCCTTTGAGAATGCAGGCAAATGTGCTGTACCCTGCAGCTTACATTCCACAGACGATGCTTCAGAACTGACCCCAGGACTCACCCTAGCTCGTTGATTTTCAACCTTTTGTTTCTGATCGTTCCCTGAATCATTAATGGTAAGAGATGGGCTTATCTCAAACAAACAGACTACTAGTCTTAGACCAATTAAGAGAGCTGAGACCTCCATCCTTCAGCTGTCTGACTGTTCTCTTAACTGTGCTTTACTTTATACTTTATAGCTTTTCAGACAGAAACTCCCCTCCTTCCAGTGCACATCAGACGCTAACACATCAGAGAGATTGAGCTGTTACTTAGTGCTCTATTTGCTCTCAGCTTGTTGTGCTGCATGCACTCTATCATCTCCACTAGGCGCCCTTTTTACTCTTATTGTGAAGTAACTATTCCAAACATCAGATACTTTCCTAAACCCTTTGTACACTGATGAATAATTTGAAAAAATTGTGTATTTCAACACTTGGCTATTTCTCCCTCTCACCCCTGGCTTCCCTCTCATTGTTCAGTCCACATAAAAAGGGGCACATAAATCGCAGGCTTTATTTTGTTTACGTTTGGGAAACTAAACCAAACTTTAATATCTCAAAATACAGAAACATCACAATATATATCTTGTCTTGTTATGTGTTTTCAGTAGTCTTGTTACATCACCACTTTCCCAATTCCACTGTGCTTCTTAGTTTCATCAGACAAAATAGTGAACAAACTGGTAGTTCAAAATTGTGCTATATCTCTTGAATCACTATTTAACTATTAGATCAACAGGACTTGGTTCTTGGCCTAATCTATTTGCCAAATCATACGTAGTTAAGAAAATACTTTCCAAAGTTGATACCTAGCTGCACCTCCCTGTAAAAGCAGATGACCCTTTTCAGATTACTTAATAAGAATTCCTGCATCTTCTGACACATTTTGATAAAATTGAAATGCTGGTTATTACTCTGCTCCAACTCAGACACAAGTTGAAAGTTAAACAATTATGCCTGATAGCTGCTTGATATCTGAGAGCCTGATGCGAAGATATGAATTAATGTTTTTTTTATTCAAAATGAACTTTTGTAATGTTTTGTTTTAAGGCCTTCTGCAAGCTAGTATTAGAAATCTTCTAATGGTCCTAAATTCTGCAGCAGAATTTCTAGCTGAATAAAGCAAAGTTAATCACATTACACATAGTTTAGCTTCCTTTCATTGATTCTGTGTTCATGTTGAGTCAGACATTATGGTTGTTCTGATGACACACAAAGAGAGATGGAAGTGCACCTTCATATTCATCTGATCTCCTTAAAACCCTCAGTGTGGGATGCAGGGATTCTGTCTTTCCCCAAATACAAATAGATTGAGAATTTAAGGTTTCCCCTTGATGAGGTGATGGAGTGTTGGGTCCTTTCCTGACTGAACCACAGCACCAGCTGATCATCCCCCAGTCCAGTTGCCCTCTCATTATCATCTTGCATGCATCCTTGTCTCCTAAAAAATACATTCTTATACAACTAAACTGCAAACAGAATTCTGTTCACCAGGAAAATGTCATTTCAACCACGTAATGACAATACATTGCCAAGTAATGAGTATGTTGACACTGAATATATCAATGAAATGTTACCGCACAACGTATAAATATTTTGTCCGCCAAAATAACTGATCTTTCAGCATAATATCTGTTTTTGTTTTCTGCCGTATTACGCAATCCTGCAGTACAATGTCCAGTTCGTTTGACTACGTTGTAATTACAGCATTTTATGGATGTGATTGGCAGGTAGAGGAGCTGGTTAGGGTCAGAGGAAGATCACCTGGTGGTGTAATAGAGTAAAAAAGCTGTTTTAACCAAAATGTATTTATCGCTTTTAAACACATCCACAATGTTACTCTAACCCTAAAGTCAAAGGCCTGAACCTTACCAGACACATAACTCCAGAGCCAGACTCAGAAACCAAACTGGCCTGACATTTCTGCATATTATACATTTGCCGCCCTCCCCAACCACCTCCTGGCAGCTCCCTTAATGAAAGTTTAGCTTCATTTGTTTAAAAAATATGATGCAAGGACGTTTGCAGTCCTTTGTATTGTTTGTGGTCTATGGTTTTGTAGTTGCTTGATCTTCACCCCTTATTGCAATATCACAGGTTTTGTGGCATTCTTCACCATTGACGGACAGAACGACTAAGGGGGCAACTGAGCATTAAGAAACAATCTTGTAAGAGACACGAGAAAGACCCTAAAAAGATCTTATACGTCCTCCAGTCAATTGCTACTATATATATCTAGGTCTAGACTGCTGTCAATTACAGAGAAATGTCAGCCTGACTACAACCTAATATTGATTAAAATGCATGGATAAGGTTCCTATTTATCTACTTATTTCTGATGTTCCTGTGCAAGACTTGAGTCTTTGCATTTAGGTCATAGTACTTTTCTGCAAACCCTTGGTCTGCAAAGACACTTTATTATCTTGGCCATAGGCCTGTGATAGATATTGGGTAGATAATTGTGCAGAGTTTGGACATTGTCACTGTACCCACATTGGTAAGTTATGGTGGTTAGCAAAATTATTTGGTCAATTGGGAGCCTGAGGTGAATACAACTTGAGAAACTAGTTGAGTCATACTGTGAGCAGTTGAATGGATGTATCATATCCACATACTCATGGCAGCAAGGTTTTAAGTGATGCTTAAATGTTTCTAACATTCTAACAGATGAGTTCTCTGTTAAACCTTTCTGTGGTTCCTTTGTCCTGTGGATGCTAGGGGTACTGTTGGTCTTAGTGATGCTAGTACACTTCCACAGCTCAAAAACACAATTTAAAAAAAATTACTCTTGGTCTGCATGCAATTATGTTGTGAAAAGCCATTGTACAGGCTTTTTGGTCCTTGGTCTAGTGGGTTAAGTTGTCAGGGACAATGAGCACATTTTTTAAGCCACCCTTGGAGTGTCTAAAATTGGGGGCATTGATGTAAATACTGACCAGGGGAGCTCTGAGACCTGAGGTTAGTCTTTTTTAAGGGAGCAGTTCTGACACTTTTCAGAGAGCAGTCTTGACTGATGTGCAGTACCATTTTGATATTGATCTCTCCTGCAGAACCAGCTGCAGTCTCTTAAGGTGCTCCTCCAAAGTTTTTGAGAAAAAAACTTAACCAAATAAGGAGATGGGTGAAGTTGAGGTGACCAAAACCAGCAAGTCATGAAAGTTCATGAAATATTTTGATTCAAACAATTTTTTTATCTGAACTGAAAATTATTGATAAACTGTTGATAAAACTCAACTTAAAGAAATGTGTTTCTTTATTTGATTTAACAGTTGTAAAGCATATTTTCTTTTAAAAAAACAAGAGGATAGGAAATGCACAGATTGCATTAAAATTGTATGTAAAAACATTGAACTGTTTTGAATGTCGTAGGTATGGTAGATATATGATTTTGCCACCCTATTTAAATGGTCCTATTCTTTTTTGTTCATTAAATGTTTCTTGGTGTTTTTCTCAGGTTTAAATAATATGATAAAACACTTTGGAGCAAATATACACAGTATTAGTCCAAAACTAGAAGCCAAAATGGCAAATATCTCCACAGCCACAGTGAATTTCCCAGGAGAGCTGACATAAGCTGGGATAAAGGTGATCCAGACTGCACAGAATATTAACATGCTGAAGGTGATAAGTTTGGCTTCATTAAAATTATCAGGCAGTTTTCGGGCCAGAACAGCTAACACAAAGCAAAACACAGCCAATAGGCCTATGTACCCAAGTACAGCCCAGAATCCAACAGCTGAACCTAATGCACACTCTAGGATGATTCTGTCTTTGTATGTGGTTAGGTTTTTCATCGGAAAGGAGGACTAAGAACCAACCAAACTGTACATATTAGAACTTGGATGAGTGTAAAAGACACTACAGTCAATCTTTGTTGTAAAGGACCAAACCACTTCATGATGTTACTGCCTGGAAGTGTAGCTTTGAAGGCCATTAACACAACTATAGTTTTCCCAAGAACACAAGAGATGCAGAGGACAAAGGTGATCCCAAACGCTGTGTGGCGCAGCATGCAGGACCACTCAGAGGGTGCTCCAATGAAAGTTAATGAACATAAGAAACACAGAGTCAAGGAGAAGAGCAGCAGGAAGCTCAGCTCAGAGTTGTTGGCCCTGACTATCGGGGACGTTCTGTGATGAAAGAAAACACCTGTTATTATAATGGCCAGACAGGCACCACAAATGGAGAATGTAGCTAGGATGATTCCTAGGACCTCAGTGAAGGAAAGAAACTCTACTGACTTTAGGAAACAAGTATCTCTCTCTGCATTAGGCCAGAATTCCTTTGGGCAATGAAAACAGTCAGTGGAATCTATAAAAACAAATCACAAAGACTTTTAGAAAACATGTATTTAATTTAGGTAGAATTACATGAGAAAACATATTTTACCTGTAGCATTGCTGATCTCTCCCTCAGGACATAGTATACAGTCGTAACAGCAGATGGGTTTTCCTTTCTGCAACACTTTATGAGTTCCTGGAGGACAGCTGTCACTGCACACTGACACTGGCACCTATCATACACAGTATATATGGAAAGATTCAGTGATATGCCACTTTGCCACATAGCTGTTATGATCTGGTTCTAGGAGCTGAATGTTGGTAGCGAACAAGAGCAGCCAACTGCTGCCGGGGAGAGCTGAATCTATAGCTGCCAGTGCTCAGCTTTGCTGAACATCAATGCAGACAGAGGCGGGACTTTATTTTGATGAGCACGCCTTGTGGCCAAACACATGTCAGGTAAGAGTGGGAAGAAAGAGGGGCAGACGTGTCAATGTTAAGACTGGCCTATATTTATTGGATTTGTTTACTGCTGGTCTCTGTTCAGTGGCGCAGTTTGATAGATAGAAAACAGTAGTAACTGTGTATTTCTTTGTAAAGAAACTTAAGCTTTTATGAAAAGACTGAATAAAAAATTGATTACCAACACACAAACCATTCATGACTGCTAAATTAGGGTAAAATATAGGGCTCAGAGTGTTACTAAATTAAGAGCCATTTGGGAGCCATAAGTACTGAATTTGTTAAAAGAGCCTTCACTAGTTAAATTACTGCTGCTCACTTTTGGTTTAGGATTTCAAAATGGCGGCAGTTTCTTGAGAGCACTCTGTTTCTTCAGCTAAACAAATCATTTTGAGAAAAAGCCATGATATTAACAATGCCAATGTCATAAATTATTAGACATAGTCCTCATTAGACATAGCTAGTCTTTGGTCAACAAGAAAAATGTAAAAATGGTAAGCAAATGTTTCCTTCTTTACAAATTGTGGAGTGTTTTAGCATCTTTCTTTGGGGCAGATGAAGGTGACGTGAGGAGCTAGAGCAGTTGGTCTTTAATACTGCTCTTTAATCTCTTTCAACATCTGTGCTTGGTCTTTAATAACCTACTTTCTTTTTCTAGGCTTGGGTAAGGTGTTCACAGGAACGGCACTCATGCAAATATATGACCACACAACTATATAATCAATTATGCAAAATGACAAATCTTTATTTTGTAAAGACATTACTGAAAGTATTTATGTCATACAATATAATAGTATGATAAGACACAGCCCTGCTTATACATACATGCCCATTCTTTGCTGTACTGCTTTTATGATGTACATATACATTACTCCTTACCTGTGTCTTTCCCTCCATCCACGTGATGTCCTTCTTGATGAAGAACTCCTGACCCACTGGCAGTGATGCATCATAGTATCCCACTGTTACTATCTCAAGGCTGCCACTTTCACTTTTCTGCCAGTTAACCAGCTCATATTTGGCCACAGGATCCCCGTTAGCATCAAATGACACATGATAACCATTTTGGGAAAAATTTACTTTCTTTAGCTGAGTAAGAACCTGGAAGTATGAAGGCGGGAGAGAAAGAGAGAAACGGGGAGAGAAACAATGTAATCATAGCTAGAGAGCAATGTTATGTAGATTTATTTGTTTCAGCTGACCTGTTCGGACTCTATCCTGGAGAGTTTGTTGCACTGAGTTGTAGAATTGGTCTCCTGACACACAGCATTATGAATGGCATGAGCTATTGCATAAACAGCCTTGTAAACCATGTTGGTGATCCGAAGGTCAGATGTGTCAGTGTACGGAGTCTGAAGATTTTGTATGTCTTCACTTCCATCACACAATCTCTTGTCTGTAACAGCACCTAAAATATACAGAAATAGAAACACTTGCTTCATACCTTAATTTAATGAATTCTTAATTCTAATTTCATATATCAAATATTTAATAATTAAAGAAGATTATTCCTTCCAACACACATTAGAAAACTGGTCCAAAGACAAGTGTCACAAAGGCAATCTGGAGTACAAATATGTGTCAAACCAATACAGCTCGTTACATACATCTACAAGACAGCATCGTATTCATTTTTGGATCTGGTGATTTAAAAGATCAGCATAATTTTCTCACTTTTTTCCAACCTGCAGTTAAATGCATCCTCCCAGAACAGAGAAAGTAGTGGGGAGGCTGCCACTCTAATGGGAGAAAGACCCAGCAGGAAGTCTCTCAGACCTGGGATCACAGATTGTGGGATACCAAATCCAATGGCTCCAGTACAGAAGGTGAATTTCAGCAAGTTTGGGTAAGTCACCCAGGACTCACTGCCTATCCACTGGCGAGGTGGAAAAGGCTCCCGAGACAACTCCTCCAGAAGTAGCCTCATGTCTCCAGAAGCCACAAATGCCACAACCACCACAGCTGTTGACCTGGATAAACAAAATGCTTTTAAGCGTTAAATCATATCAATATGGGTACAACTGGAGTTATAATAAGATTGTAACTAAAATGAAAACCAATCGATCTTTTAGGAGTGATGAATGTAGAGTGCAGGCCACACTGTTGAATTGTTTAAAAACAGAAATAAGAGAACATGTGAAAAGGAAAGATGAATTGTAAATTTGCCACTAATATAATTATAGAAAGAGTATTACTCAGTCAGTAATATACATTTATATTACTGACCGTATTTTACTAATATACATTAGTAATATTCTGTTTCACTAAATATCTGTGTATAATAGGTGCAGAGACTGTAAGCAAAGGGAAAAGAAGTTCAAGCAATAATGTAGAAACCTCCGGATCACATCAGCCACTCTCTGGATCCTGCTAGGTGGGTGAACACGATTAAAAGATTCAGAGTATTCAACACAGATTCCCTCTTTGTTTGCTGCATCCAGGAAAGATGCCATGCCATTATTTCCATAATCTGAATCTGAGCGGACAGCACCTATCCAAGTCCAGCCAAACTGTTTCACCAGCTTGGCCAGTGCTTCAGCCTGGAATTGGTCACTGGGGATGGTTCTGAAGAAACTGGGATACTGCTGCTTATTGGACAAGCAGGCACAAGTGGCAAAGTGACTCACCTAAAGAAAAACAATATTATGTGACTTATGGAACAATTAAATATATGTGAGCAAATTTTGAACACCACTTTGTTAAAAATTTTGGATATTTACTTGAGGAATATTGAAGGACCCGATGATGCGTGACATGCTGATGGATGGTGAGGACCCAGATGTACCAACAACAGCCATCACCATACCAGATTGCAAACAATTATCACCAGTATAAAACACAGGGTCCAGACCATTTGTGAGCTGGAATGCTACTTTTACGGCCATGGGCACTGAAGCGCATGAGTCATGGATCTGATAACCGAGTCTGATGCCTGGAAGCAGCTTTGAACTGTTGTTAATCTCCTCAATGGCAAAGATCATTGCACGTGAGAATTGCAGTTCACGTGGTTCAATTCTGTACACAAATTGTGCATGTTATCACCCAGATACATATGTCTGTGTTAAAATGTATTATAGTTTATAATGTTAATAGAAAAGGATGGACCACAATAAAGAGCAATGAAAAAAGTGCACTTCATCTGTGAGCGAAAGATTTCTAAAGCATCAAAATTCAACACCACAAACACAGCATCTGTTCACTAAAACCCTAAATTATTCAATATTTTATAGCCACAATCTACCACTGTTGTGAATATAATATATGTAATATAAATTATTTTGCCCTTATGCATAGAGCCTTTGTAAGAAGACTGTAATCAAATCATACATTGTAAACAATTTTTTTCCCTTCCCCACTTCACTAACCTCCCTGTGCACCGTAGCGGCTCAGGCATGGTGGTGTAGTTATGTGTCACCATTTCCATGTTGTTCTGAATGGAGAAAACTCCACCGATGATGTAGTCACCATCCTCTGAGAATGCAGGTAGAAGAGCAGTACCCTGCAGTTTACATATGACAGATGGATCCACAGGACTGAGTTTAGCAGAGGTACTAGTCTGTGTGGATACAGCCCTTTGTTTCAGATCATTGCACAAACCATTCAAAGCAAGAGCTGAGTATATTTTAGACAAACACAGAGTCAGACCAATAATGAGAGCTAAAATCTCCATCCCTCAAGTGTATGCTCTCATTTGTATGTGTCTTTTCACTGGTTTATATAGCTTTTAGGAAAACTGCGTCCCTCCTTACTATACGTAAGATAATTTTACCTCAGAGAGGCAGTCTTTCCACAGTGATATGTGTTTTGCCTCCATTTTGGCTACATGTAATTCATGACTTTAGGCACACACACAGAGCTACAGAGACAGACTTCTGCCCAAGGTAACAAACTGACCTTTAACCCCTAACCTTTTAATCTCCCAGAGGAAAGAAAGTAGACCCCCCCCCTTCCTTCTCAGATCAGGTCTTGGAAAGCTTAAATTAGCATGTTACATGTAATTGCACATGGTCACAGAGCCCCTAACTTCAAAAGTCTAAATTATTAACATTGCCCCACAAGAGGACCACATTGTGATTCTTTATCAGGATCCAACTCAGTTTGAAGCCAGGACAGGCCGAAATGAAGGATAGAAACTGTCATAAAACAACACATTCTTATCCCGCAACATCTGATAATGACACTTTCTGAGGCATAAAATTGTTTTTTGACTTGGCATATCATACTTATGCCATAGGAACGATTTGCTGTTACTGCTGCTGGGATGCCCCAGGAGCACCACCATTAGCACACAAAGGCTACAAAATATATACACGTGTGAGGACAGAACTAGGTTTAAGGATTTTTTTGATAAAATGAATGGTATAAATGCAGGTGAGGGCTTGAGGGGGCGGAAAACGGTCTGGTCTTGTGTTGCAATGTGCACATGAAAGAGAGGTTAGTCTGGGATCAAGATTAACAGGTCACTGCAACAGAGTACAGAACAGATTACTCAGTTGGTACCAGGGAGGATAGTGGGGTGCAGCAGGGAACAGAATACACAAGCAGAGTCAAGTTGTAAAGGTCCAAGATCCAAGGCCAGGGTCCAGATTGTCTGTTCCAGAGTCCAGGGTTCCAGGAGAGACAGATCCAAAGGGGAGGAATGGGACAGGTAGGAGAAGAGAAAAGAGGGCACTGGGAAAGACAGGACATTAACTAGAGCAGAGCAGCCAGATTAGCAAGCAGGCCAACTCCAGAAATCCAATATCCAAATAAACAGAGCAGAAAGAGAAGTTCAAAAGGCCAGGGTCAGGTCCAAGACATCCAACACAGAGAGAAACTAAAAAGGACAAGTCTACCGTCCAAGTTATCCAGGTAAAGCCAGCAGGAGAAGAAATACAAACTAACTTATATAAGAAGAACAACAGCCTTTATTCGTCACTTTGAGCACATAAACGTTTGCACATACATGTTAAAGTGAAATATGACCTCTGCATTTAACCCATCCCTCTGGGGGGAGCAGTGTGCTGCCACAGTCGGCAAGCTAGCGCTGGGTGTCTTGCTCAGGGACACACCCGGTGGGTAGGCTGGGGATTACATGTAGGCTGGGATTTCCCACACTGGGATTTGACTGTCCTTTTTTACCATCCAGCTGCTCTACCCATTGAGCTACCAGGCAGCTTTATTTATAGAGCCAGGGATCAGACAAGTCGGAAGGTCCAGAAGCAGATTAGGTACACGCTAGGCAAGCAGACAGTTCAGGTTCCTACGACTCAAATGCAGCTAATAGGGTAGATCAGCAAAAAATCTGGCTATGGAAAGAGTGCTGCAGACCTGCTTATAAAGGAGAGTGCACAGGTGTGAATTATCAGTTGACTAGCAAGAGAGCAGGAGAGCAAAGACAGCAAGTTGACCATATTTGGCAAGAAACCAGTAGCTGAACCAGGACAGAGACCATGACGAGAGCATTTGGGTCAGAGCAACCACTTCAGGGCAGGGTTACGGTAAGGGATAACATTTACAAGATAAATTACATAATGACAAAAAAGGCCCCGAATGCTACATGATTACCACGTTGACTTACAAAAAAAAGAGGCACACCGGGTCGGATGTCGCCTAGGTCAACAAGGTCCATCTCAGGTGTTGGGGAACCTGGACAACCTGATGAGAAGTGGGCTAGTGGAACAACAACAAGACATTCATAGATGAGAGATGAGACATTCATGGACAAAAGATGAGAATAGAGAACTACTGGTATGCTACTACATAAGCAATCCTACCGAGAGGGGTTACGTGCAGAGAATGGGGGACCTATGGATAGGCGCTAGTGGATGAAATGCACCCTGAATGGTTAATGAAAGACTCTTCCCTCTCTTCTCTCCTCTCGCCAAACATTTATATGTCACTGACATTAACTCTATCTTTTTTCTCCCGTAGTTGTGCTTCTCTCTGTCTCTGTCTTCAGGTGTCCCCGGCTTTAGAGCTGTGTGTCTTCCACTACACTGGTCCTGTTACTGGTCCCACTAACCTGCTCAATGTTTTGTTGTTGCTTTTGTTGCTCTTTTATTTTCTCTTTCCACTTTCCACTCACCCCAACTGGTCAAGGCAGATGGCCTTCCACCCTGAGCATGGTTCTGCTGGAGGTTTGTTCCGTTAAAGGGAGTTTTTCCTCTCCATATCCATTTTCTAAGGTTAGAAGTCCAAAGGAAATTGGTTACATTGCAATTCATCTAGTCCCTCTTTTGATCCGCTGGCTGAGTCTGATAATGGTGAAGATGTTTTAGCATAGAGTGCAGTCCTGTGGAGACTGCATCTTCTGTGCTCCTATTGCTACGGTGTGCAAATTGGTCACACCGCAGGTATAGAGTGGGTGGGAAGTTTGCCTTCAGGTGTGCCAGGACCAGATGTTCAAAGCACTCCATAACAAGGGGTGTGACTGCGCGGTGTAGTCGATCAGGCACTTTCAGGTGGAGCATTTTGGCACTAGTGGAGTAAATTTCAAGCATGTAGGCACAGCTGCTTCGGTTAGAAACAGGTTGAAAATGTCCATAAAATCCTCAGCAAGGATGATCTGGCTCAGAGCAGCATAGGCACCTGTGAGGGAATTCTGGTGACTTCAGCAAAGCTGGACACATTAGCTGCTCTGCTAATGCAGTTAGCTAAGTTAACTCATGTTAAATATCAAAGTGAACAAAAGAAACAATGTGACACCAGAGGAATCTCTGGTATTCAATATGCCACAGTTCAGCTGTGTTACAGCTGTGTGTCTGTTACAGCTACACTAGCAACATTTAACTAATGCTATTTTGTATTATATTTTAATCATTATCTCCACTGCTTCAATTACCACTATCTTGCATTTCTCTCGTTCATCTTTTTTTCATCCCAGAAGTGGAACTCCTCTTCATTTTCTACAGCTGCTTTAGTTGTTTTGTTACACTGAATCATGGCATGATTCCATTTGCAATGGAGTGACAGTCAGAGTCCTCTTAGGGAGGTCTGTGACTGGTAGTGTCATGGCAAACCTTGCACATGCCCAATGCTTTAAACAGTTTACCTTTTGTCAGCCGTTGGCGTTTCCTGTCTTGCCTGCTTGCATGAAGCATGAATATTCACAAGGAAGCACTTATGAGAGTAAGCAGTCTTCCGACATAAAGTCTAGTGAATCAGCGTCCCTGGACACAGTTCAACTGCCAACAGATACAAACTACAGTGTTCTATGTGGCTGTTCAAACTGCATTCACAGTCTCTAGGATACTGCCTGTCTTTGCCTTCAGTAATCCTTCAGATGTAACCCACTGTCACTGTCCACCCACTGCCTGCCCCGTCACTGCCTGACTGGGTTCTCTATGTTGTGTTTTTGGTGTGTAATGGGGAAGTAATAGAAAGAAAAGGAAAGAGGGGAGGCAGGGTTTTGAATCATAGTCGGCATTTTTGTTGCACTTTATTGGCTCACAGTGAGAATTCTCCTGTCATGCGCACACATGATAATGCAAAGCAATTATTAAAAAAAGCATGTCATTCTGTGTGAAACGAAGTCAGGTCATTTCCGTTCATCTCATGTCTGGAACGGTTTTGCCTGTAATGGCCTTACAAAACCCTGTTAATTTCTTAAGGTTAGAATTCTCCTTAATGTAACTTGGTGGCTGAGGTCCCTCTTAACATGGAGGGATGGTTGGATTAAAATAATTCCTAAAACTAAAGCAAAGAGTGTTACTAAAAGAAAACATGACATTAAATAATGATGTGGTAGTGTGACACCTACCAATAAGTTGTCACAATTGTTGAGTTAAGTTTTTACTTTGGGCATTTTTGTTGAAAGAAAGGCCAAATTTATGTATATTCCTTCAAGTACCGTACTGTAATTTCCAAATTACGCCACCAGGTGAAGTATCCCCCAAAGTGAGCGCTAGTTCAAACGCCGCTGTCAGGCCTGTGTTTCTCAGACAGACGTCCCCTGTCTCGACCTATTCCTGTCTGAAACAGGTTAGTAGCTTTTGCAGTGCTATGTGAGACAAAGGGTAAGGAATATTGGCTATACAACTGAATTTATCTGTTTGGTGTAGTTTTTAGTATGTGCAGTGATTCATTTAGTTTAGCAAATCTGTAAATGGTCACAGAGTTCCATGTGTGTTATTTTGTGCATGTATGTCGTTGATACTTTTATATGTTATATAAAACATATAAAATGTACCAACGGGCTGAATTTAATCAGTAAGGGGATTACTGATGGAGTGTCTAGTGAAAGCTAGTGTAGTAGACACTGAGAGCAAGTGTGATTGCAGGCTTTACAAAATACTGTGGTGAAGCAATACTTCATTTAATACTGCTGAACTGTATCAACAGAGATTGTATTTGTTAGTTATCACATATGCATTGTGAAACACACTTTTTGATAATAGGAACACGTTAAATTGAGCAACTGTTAAAAAGAGAAATGTGCACGGACAATACAAAACAAGAGAGCGTAAAAAGGACAATATCAGCTTGTTTAATAAAGACAGAAAACAGCTTGCGTGACAGACACAACTAACGTCTCCTGTCTCAACTTATTCCTGTCCGAAACAGGACACATAATCTGCTTGCAGGTCACTATTGTTTGAGGCCTGTAAAAGTAGTGAAGAATTTACTCTTTTCTCTTGCTTTCTGGTGTGTCAACATGATATACATTGCAGTGTAAAAAAGACCCACCCTTGTCATCTTTTAAAATAGTGTCCGAAACCACTTTTCTTTAGTCAACTTTAAGTTGCACTATCTGGAAATTACCGTAATAGCACTTTTTGAACCTGCTGATAGAACTCAACTTAAAACTGTATTTCTATATTGTATTTAACAATTGTGTAAGCATAACATTTAAAACAAAAAAATATAGGAACAATAGGAAGTGCACAGAATTCCATTAGATATTCTATGCAAAAACTTTGCTGACTGTTGACTGTGCACAGCTTAACCTATTAATTGTGAGTTTTTTTTTACCACCATAGTTATTTGAAAAGTTCCTATTGTTTTTTGTTCATCAAATGTTTCTTGGTGTTCTTTTCTGGTTTAAATAATATGATAAAACACTTTGGGGCAAATATACACAGTATTAGTCCAAAACTAGAAGCCAAAATGGCAAATATCTCCACAGCCACAGTGAATTTCCCAGGAGAGCTGACATAAGATGGAATAAAGGTGATCCAGACTGCACAGAATATCAACATGCTGAAGGTGATAAACTTGGCTTCATTAAAATTATCAGGCAGTTTTCGGGCCAGAACAGCTAACACAAAGCAAAACACAGCCAGTAGGCCTATGTACCCAAGTACAGCCCAGAATCCAACAGCTGAACCTAATGCACACTCCAGGATGATTCTGTCTTTGTATGTGGTTAGGTTTTTCATCGGAAAAGGAGGACTAAGAACCAACCAAACTGTACATATTAGAACCTGGATGAATGTAAAAGAAACAACAGTCAATCTTTGCTGTGGAGGACCAAACCATTTCATGATGTTACTACCTGGAAGTGTAGCTTTGAAGGCCATTAACACAACTATAGTTTTCCCAAGAACACAAGAGATGCAGAGGACAAAGGTGATCCCAAACGCTGTGTGGCGCAGCATGCAGGACCACTCAGAGGGTGCTCCAATGAAAGTTAATGAACATAAGAAACACAGAGTCAAGGAGAAGAGCAGCAGGAAGCTCAGCTCAGAGTTGTTGGCCCTGACTATCGGGGACGTTCTGTGACGGAAGAAAACACCTGTTGTTACAATGGCCAGACAGGTACCACAAATGGAAAATGTAGTCAGGATGATTCCTAGGACATCACTGAAGGACAGAAACTCTACAGGCTTTGGGAAACAAGTGTCTCTCTTTGCATTAGGCCAGAACTCCTTTGGACATGGGAGACAGTCAGTGGAGTCTGAAAAAGGAATCAAAATGTAACTATTTATTTAATATGTTAGGTTTACACAACAAAACATATTTTACCTGTTTCATTGCTGATCTCTCCCTCAGGACACAGTATACAGTCGTAACAGCAGGTGGGTTTTCCTTTCTGCAGCACTTTATGAGTTCCTGGAGGACAGCTGTCACTGCACACTGACACTGGCACCTGCCACATATATAGATGTTAATAGCTGGCTTTTAATATCAGCTCACTGATGATCATCTGTCATCCCATTTGTTGCAGTGAGTCCTGCACTGCTGGTATGACTCAGACTCCACTCTATCGGTTTTCAGCCAATTCAGTTCCTTGAAACCAATCCGATCATTAGATTTGTTTTTTCAGCTTAACAAATCAGTTCATGAAACACTTGTAGCCGGACTTGAGTCCAGACAAATATTTTATAAGCAAATATATTATAAGATGAACCTTTTTATTTTGTAGGGGAAATACTGACAGTATTTGTGTTATAAAATATATTGATGTAAGGCACAGCCCCCCTAGATACATATTGTTTTCTATAAAGCTTTTTGACGATAAAACGGTACTCCTCACCTGTGTCTTTCCCTCCATCCAGGTGATGTTCTGGTCAATATGAAACTCCTGACCCACTGGCAGTGATGCATCATAGTATCCTACTGTTACTATCTCAAGGCTGCCACTCTTAGTTTTCTGCCAGTTAACCAGTTCATATTTGGCCACAGGATCTCCGTTACCATCAAATGACACATGATAACCATTTTGGGAAAAATTGACTTGCTTCAGATGAGTAAGAACCTGGAGGGATGGAGTTAAATGAGACAGTGAAAGAGACGATAACGTATGTCATCATAAATTGTGATAAGCACTGCAGTGTTAATTTATTTGTTTATTTGTTGACCTGTTTGGACTCTATCCTGGAGAGTTTGTCACACTGAGTTGTAGAACTTGTCTCCTGACACACAGCATTATGAATGGCATGAGCTATTGCATAAACAGCTTTGTAAACCATGTTAGTGATTCGAAGGTCAGATGTGTCAGTGTATGAGGTCTGGAGCTTTTGTATGTCTTCACTTCCATCACACAGTCTCTTGTCTGTAGCAGAACCTAAGGATATTAACAGAAAGAAACACTTGCTATATTATGATATACGGTAGTAGTATATCATAATGAAATAATTAATTGTTGTGTCAGAAAGGTCAGCGGAGGTAAAAATATGTTTCAAATTAATGTGTGGCCACATAAGCCAATGTGATTATCCTAAGCTGACGGGACAACCCAAGACATAAAAAACAGAAATTACTCTAATACATTAAGCTTTATTCACTCTTTATCGGGGTTGGCTGTAGAATGTTTACATACTATGTATTTGTGCTCAGGCCTTCCATGTTACCAATACTGACTGGTACATACAGTGTCTTTTGTTAGACACCATCTTAGTTTTGAGGCTCAACTGATAAAAAAAAAAATCTGCACAGTTCTCTCACTTTTTTCCAGCCTGCAGTTGAATGCATCCTCCCAGAACTCAGTAAGTACTGGGGAGGCTGCCACTGTAGTGGGAGAGAGATCCAGCAGAAAGTCTCTCAGACCTGGGATCACAGATCGTGGAATACCAAATCCAATGGCTCCCGCACAAAATGTGAACTTCAGCATGTCTCGGTAAGTCACCCAGGCCTCACTGCCTATCCACTGGCGAAGTGGGGAAGGCTCACGAGACAACTCCTCCAGCAATAATCTCATTTCTCCTAAGCCTGCAAATGCTACAACAACCTTAGCTGTTGACCTGTTGAGACATTAAACACGAGTATGTTTGTGTTTTTAAACAATCACCAAGATTGCTTTGAATGTATAATGCCGGTACACTGCATATATGTGAAATATATTAACAATGAATATTAAAGATGACTTGGACATTTAGGACAAAAATAAAATGATGGTTTACTCATCTTCTGTTTGATTAAATGTGTTTGATGTGTGTGCAAATGGTTGGTGTCAGTTCTATTCACTCTTTAATAGTTATTAACATTTAAAAACCTGCGGATCACATCAGCCACTCTCTGGATCCTGCTACGTGGGTGAACACGATTAAAAGATTCAGAGTATTCGACACAGATCCCCTCTTTGTGTGCTGCATCCAGGAAAGATGCCATGCCATTATTTCCATAGTCTGAATCTGAGCGGACAGCACCTATCCAAGTCCAGCCAAACTGTTTCACCAGTTTGGCCAGTGCTTCAGCCTGGAACTGGTCACTGGGGATGGTTCTAAAGAAACTGGGATACTGCTGCTTATCGGACAAGCAGGCACAAGTGGCAAAGTGACTTACCTAAGGGGAAACAATATTGTGTGACTTTTCGGACAATTAAATATATGTGAGCAAATTTTGAACACCACTTTGTTAAACATTTTGGATATTTACTTCAGGAATATTAAACGGTCCAATGATACGTGACATGCTGATAGATGGTGTGGACCCAGATGCACCAACAATCGCCATCACCATACCAGATTGTGAACAATTTTTACCAGTATAAAACACATTGTCCAGACTATTTGTAAGCTGCAATGCTACTTTCACTGCCATGGGAACGACAGCACATGAGTCATGGATCTGATAACCGAGTCTGATGTCTGGAAGCAGCTTTGTACTGTTGTTGATCTCCTCTACGGCAAAGATCATTGCACGTAAGAATTGCAGTTCACGTGGTTCAATTCTGCACACAAAATGTATGTGCAAGTATGTCACATCATCCAGATACATACAGTTCACAATAATAACGAAAAAAAAGAACCACAACGTATGGTAATGGACAAAACAGCTCCACTGTATCTATAAGGCAACCCTAGGAGAATTTCTAAACCACCAAAATTCCACACCCAAAAGGCTTCATTATTTTATAGTTACACTCTACCACTGTTGTCAATATAATGCCAGTTTATATAGTGGTTTAGCCATTACTATGAAAGTTATATTAGTTATTTACTCACAGACACTTTGTAACGAGACTGTAATCAAACGATAGAAAAAACAATTCACTTTTCATCCCCCACTTCACTAACCTCCCTGTGCACCTTAGTGGCTCAGGCATGGTGGTGTAGTTAGGTGTCACCATTTCCATGTTGTAGTGTATGGAGAAAACTCCACCGATGATGTAGTCACCATCCGCTGAGAATGCAGGTAAACGAACAGTACCCTGCAGTTTACATATGACAGATGGATCCACAGGACTGACTTCAGCACAGGCACTAGTCTGTGTGGATACAGCCCTTTGTTTGAGGTCATCACAGGAACCATCTGAAACAACAGCTGAGTATATTTTAGACAAACACAGAGTCAGACCAATAATGAGAGCTGAGATCTCCATCCCTCAAGTGTGTGATCTCGTGTGTACATGTCCTTTCACTGATTTATATAACTGCATTACTCTTTACTGTACGTCACCTTTCCTTACATCAGAGAGAGGCAGCCCAGTCATTTGGACTACATGTAACAGTTAAAACGTATTCATGTTGAATGCATGGGACACTTCACCATCTGCTGGTACAATATCGTACCTACAAGGGATTATGGTTAATCTTCAGAGGCGAGGAGGACTTCTGGGAGGTAACGTGTCTGTGAATGTGACTGTGGGCAAAGTATGTTAACTTTATTCAAAAGCTCATAAAAGTCTTACCAGCACTATGAAGTTGATAGTAAGCCTTTGATATTTATTTTCGCCATGATTTTGTTCAGCTTATGAACCATTTTATGTGTTTTAACGCAAAATTTTGAAGCTCTAGGCTAAGCTAGCTCACTAAATGTAATGGTACTGTGAGCGCAAGTGAGCAGATGACCCACTCTACCTTTTTATCCTTTGTAAAATTATTGCAGAATAAACCTGCTGATACCACAACCCAAAGTAGCTCCGAGTCGTCATTCGAAAAAAGAAAAAAAGAAGATGTGATACTATAGGTCACACTGGTGCCATGACTCTTCCATGACTACGCCGGACTGGGAACACATCTTCTCAACTGCACGATCAACAGGAGCTGCAATCTCTTAGAGATTAGATTAGATTATATTAGATTAGATTAGATTAGATTAGATTAGATTCAACTTTATTGTCATTACACATGTACAAGTACAAGGCAACAAAATGCAGTTTATGTCTAACCAGAAGTGCAATAAACAGCAAGTGCAGGATATAGGTTATAAGTTACCTCTAGAAAATACACGAGAAGATATGGATCATAAATACAGATGCTATGAACATACTATACAGGTTGTTGTTAACTAGAGTGGAAGATGCCCAGGATAGAGTGAAGTGGAAAAGGATGATTCGCTGTGCCGACCCCTGATGGGAAAAGCCGAAAGAGAAGTAGTAGTTAACTAGAGCAGAAATTTACAGATGGATAGGGCTAAATAGTGGTTGCTATAGTAATCAGGAATATACAAGTAGATATGAATATAATTTGCTATTTGCTATAGTCCGGAATTTACAAATTTACAGAATTTAATTTTACAGACGTGTATTTATAGGTGAGTATATCCAGGCTAGTGCAGTGAGTATGTGAAATATTAAATAGTGCAATAGTTATAGGAAGAATGTAGGGGTGTGTATTGTGGCAAAGAGGTCAGTGAAGTCAGTGGGGGTCAGAGTTCAATAAGGAGACAGGTCTAGGAAAAAAGCTGTTCTTCAGTCTGGTGGTTCTTGTCCGGGGAAATCTAAAGTGCCTGCCTTGAGTCAGGAAAGAAAACAGTCTGTGGGCGGGGTGAGAGGAGTCCTTAAGACTACTGGTGCTCGACGTAGACAGTGTTTATTTAATGCGTTGGGCAGTTTTCACTACCCTCTGCAGTACCTTACGATCAGCAGGAGAGCAGCTCCCATACCAGACTGTGACACAGTAGATTAGGATGCTCTCTTTGCGCAGCGGTTGAAGTTCACTAGGATAGCCGAGACGAGTTGGTTTTTCTTGAGTGTTCTCAAGAAGAAGAGGCGCTGGTGAGCCTTCTTGATTAGGCTGGAGGTGTTGGTGGTCCAGGACAGGTCCTCCGAGATGTGGATTTCCAGGAACTTGAAGGATGAAACAGGCTCAAGGCAATCCCGGTAACGCGGATGGGATCATGTGAGCCTCTTTGCTCCTTCCTGAAGTCGACAATCAGCTCCTTGGTCTTGTTGGTATTAAGGAGCAGATTATTATCCGTGCACCAAGTGACCAGATGCTGGACCTCCTCCCTGTAGGCAGTCTAATCGTTGTTGTTGATTGGACCGATCACTGCAGTATCGTCTGCAAACTTAATGATGGTGTTAGATCCATGCATGGGCTTGCAGTCGTGGGTGAAGAGGGAGTAGAGGAAAGGGCACATCACACAGCCCTGTGGTACACCAGTGTTAAGCGTGATGGTGGTGGAACAGATGTGGTCTGACCTAACATGCTGAGGTGTGTTGGTCAGAAAGCCCATGATCCAATTGCAGAGTAAGGTTTTAATGTCCAGGTCTTTAAGTTTGGTAATTAACTTAGAAGGTATCACAGTTTTGAATGCTGAGCTGAAGTCAACAAACAGCATTCATGCATAAGTGTTCTTATTGTCCAGGTGTGTGAGCACAGAGTGCAGTGCAATGGAGACTGCATCCTCTGTGCTCCTATTTCCACGGTAGGCAAACTGGTGTGGGTCTAGTGTGGGTGGGAGACAGTCCTTCAGGTGTGCCAGGACCAGCCGCTCAAAGCACTTCATAATGATGGGAGTGAGTGCTACAGGGCAGTAGTCGTACAGACATGTTGGGCTACAGTGTTTCGGCACTGGCACAATGGCGGTGGATTTAAAGCATGTTGGAACAGCTGCTTGGGCAAGGGACATATTAAAAATGTCTGTGAATACCCCAGTAAGCTGCTCAGCACATGCTCTAAGAACGCGTCCAGTGATGCCGTCTGGTCCAGCAGCCTTGTGTAAGTTGATCTGGCTCAGTGCGGTGTAGACGTCTGTGGAGGTGAGTGTGATGGGTGAGTGGTTGGTTGAAGAAGTGATTTTGGTGGAAGGTTCTTTGTTGTCTCCTTCAAAGCGAACATAAAAGTCATTTGGCTGGTTAAGGAAAGAGACATTTGTGTCAGGGAGGGTAGAGTGGCTGTGTTTGTAGTCCATATTGGCCTGGATGCCCTGCCACATGCGTCGAGGGTCAGAGTTGGAAAAGTGCTCTTCTAGCTTTAGTTTGTAGCAGCGCTTGGCCTTTTTGATGCCCCTCTTCAGATTTGCCCTGGAAGTGCTGTAGGCTTCTGCGTCACCTGATCTGTAGGCAGCATTACGCGCCTTCAACAGCGCAGGCTTCAGCCATGTTTGTGTATACATGGTCCAGCGTTTTGTTTCCTCTGGTGTGACAAGAGACATTTTGGTGAAATTTGGGGAGCATTGCCTTTAAGTTGGAGTGATTAAAATCTCCAGCAACAATAAATGCAGCCTCCGGGTGAGCAGTCTGTTGTTTACTGATGGCCGTTCATGGCAAGCATGGCATCAGTGTCGGGCGGAACGTAAATGGCAGTTATAAAGGGGGAGGTGAACTCCCGTGGCAGATAGAATGGTTTACACTTAACCATGAGAAACTCTAAGTTAGCTGAGCAGTGTCTCCCTTTGTTAATATCCTGGGCTGCACAATGGACTCCATCAAGGAGGTGGCGGACAGAAGGATGTTGGCTAACATTCATCATGGATAACCCCTCCCACCCCCTGCACTACCAAGACTGTTACACCCCCAGTGCAGGAAGGAGCGCTACCGTCGCTCATTCCTCCCCACAGCCCTCAGACTGCACAATGCGTCACTGCAGTGACACACAATGTGCAATTTTAATTAGTATATTTTTACTTGTAACAACGTGACACTCTGTGAACTGATGAGTACCATTGTACAGCAGATAGGACAGCAACTTGCAGATAGTATAATGACACACCTCAACACATCAGCTTACACAGCCAGTGCGAATGCAAGCCCAAATGAGTCACTCAGTGAATCACAGCCCAACTACAGTTCCAAGTTAGACCTCTCCCAAGTTCAGCTGATTCCTCAAATCAAAGACCCACCTGTATTGAGTGGTGAGAGTTCTAAGACGCTTAACTATTGATGACTGGGTGAATCAGGAAAAGTGGCTTTCAAAAGACATATAAAGCTGGAAATGGAAATGGAGAAACTGATGTCCAGCACAACCCCAAGGCCATTTATGGACTCCTGCGCAAGCATTTTGGCTCCACGATGATGTCCACTTTTGGCGAGGAGAATTTTACAAGCCTGCTCTGCTACCTGGTTTTCATGGTCAAGAGATGACCCACTCCACCTTTTTATACCTTGTGAAATTACTGGCATTGTATTTTGCTTGATATGTAAATATGTATTTAAGGTTTTATTTGTTAATTTTGTTTGCCTCATGTTTTAAGTGATGCTGTAACTTGAAGTGTTTCACATTGTTAATGAAAACATAAAAGGTAACAGTCCAGGGTAAGATATAATGTATTTATATACTACTCTTTCGGCTTTTCCCATGAGGAGTCGCCACAGCGAATCCTCCTTTTTCCACTTCACTCTATCCTGGGCATCTTCCACTCTGACTCCTTGGTCGGCCTCTTGCCCTCTTGCATGGCACATCTCACCACCGTCATGCTCCTGTCATACATGTCCTGGACTACACTGACGTACTTCTCTGCCACTCCCGACATCCTCATACAGTACCACAGCTCCTCCCTCGGCACCCTGTCATATGCCTTCTCTAAATCCACAAAGACACAATGCAGCTCCTTCTGACCATCTCTGTACTTTTCCATCAACAATCTCAAAGCGAAAATGGCATCAGTGGTGCTCTTACGGGGCATGAAACCATACTGCTGCTCACAAATCTCCACCTCCTTCCTAAGCCTGGCCTCCACTACTCTTTCCCACAGCTTCATTGTGTGGCTCATCAGCTTTATCCCTCTGTAGTTGCTACAGTTCTGCGTGTCACCCTTGTTCTTAAAGATCGGCACCAGAACGCTTCTCCTCGATTCCTCAGGCATCATCTCATTCATTAAAATCCTGTTAAACAGACTGGTTAGAAACTTCACTGCTGTCTCTCCTAGACACTTCCACACCTCCACAGGTACGTCATCAGGGCCAACAGCCTTTCCGCTCTTCATCCTTTTCAGAGCCTTCCTCACCTCATCCTTTACTACTATCTGCTATTTCCTGCTTCCACAACATCCACATCTTCCTCCCTTCTTTCCCTGTAATTTTCCTCATTCATCAGCTCCTCAAAATACTCCTTCCAACCTCTCTGCACAATCTCCTGGCTTGTTAGCACCTTTCCATCTCTGTCTTTAATCACCCTTAACTCTTGCACATCTTTCCCATCCTTATCTCTCTGTCTGGCTATCCTGTGCAAGTCCTTCTCTCCTTCCTTCGTGTCTAACCTGTCATACAGCTCACCTTAAGCTTTCTGTTTGGCCTTTGCAACCTCCCTCTTCACTCTGCGCTGCACTTCCTTGTACTTCTGTCTACTTTCCTCAGTCCTTTCTACATCCCACTCCCTCTTAGCTAGCCTCTTTCTCTGGATGCGGTCCTGTACTTACTCATTCCACCACCATGTGTCTTTATCTTCTTTCCTCTTTCCACATGACACATCAAGCACCTTCCTACCTGTTTCCCTGATTACCTCTGCTGTAGTTTCCCAGTCATCTGGAAGCTCTTCCTGACCACCCAAAGCCTGTCTCAACTTCTGCCTAAATTCCTCTCAAGTTTCTTCATTCTTTAGCTTCCACCACTTGGTCTTCTTTTCTGTCTTTCCTCTCTTCTTCTTCATGACCACCAGAGTCATCTTACACACCACCAGTGCTTCAGGATCACTCCTACTCCGTTTCTCTTCCTATCCACACCGTGCTAGAACATTGTGTCCACCTCCAATACTACTTGCTTTGCTGCCCTTCCACCTCGTCACCTGCACACAAAGTACATCTACTTCCTTCTCTCCATCATGTCTGCCAGCTCTCTACCTTTCCCTGTCATCGTGCCAGTGTTAAGAGTCCCTACTCTCAGATCTAAGCTCGTGCATTCCTCTTCTCTCTCTGTCCCCAAATCCTTCTGCCTCCTCTCCTTCTTCGACCAACAGTAGTCCAATATCCACCGGCACCCTGTCATTGTTAACCCGGGCCTCGACCCATCCTGAAATTGCTATGGATGACTCGCATGGTTGTTTTTGGCAAGTTTTATGCCGGATGCCCTTCCTGACGCAACCCTCTCTATTTATCCGGGCTTGGGACCGGCACAGAAGTCACTGGCTTGCAACCCCTGTGGATGGATTAATGTATGTATATGTTTTAATATTTTTATTTCATATGGATTTATCCTAATACTTTACTGTAATGAGGGTAGGACAATTTTCGTGTATTTATTTTTATCTTGCTTGCAAAACATGATCAACTACATGATCATAATGTAAAAATGCATAATTCCTGATGTGAACTACGTATGTATAAGTGAGGACTTCCTGAGAAACAGAGCTCATATGAGCAGATTGCCCAAAACAGATGACCCACTCTGTGACATGTAAATGCACATGGACATAGAGTCTGACTTTATGAGTGTTAATTCTAAAAAACTCCCCCACAAGAGGACCACATTGTGATTCCTTATCAGGAATAAACTCATGTTTAACCCAAGGGATCCTGACATGGAAGATACACTTTCGTAAAACAGCACATTCTTGTCCCACAGAATCAGATAATGACAGTTCCTGTCAAATATTGCAGCTACAGCTAGAATTTGCCATCACAGCTGGATACTCATAGTCAAAGTCATACACGCTACGGGTATATTCCTTTGCACTGAAAAAAAACAAAAAAGGTTTTTGTTCTTTCTCGTACTTGCATCTTATGAAATAGAAACACTTCTTTGACAGAATTTTGCTTTGATGTTTTCTCCTTGACTTAAATTTTTTGCTTGCCTTGTACCTCACTTGTAAGTTTAGAAAAAAGCGTCTGCCAAATGTAAACGTTTTTAGAGAACCGAAGTCTGTATATTTTGGAGCTGCATGCTGTCTTTTAAGTTGCTAGTTTTGTGGAGAATGTGTATATTAAGCCACAGATAGTATGATTGTAAACTGTATTTACTGTAGGTATGAGCACTTAAAGAGTCCACATAGTTATATACATTTTTATATTTGCTAAGACTGCATGGCCACAAGAAAGATAATGTCTATAGTCATTATATTAACTCGTTATTGGAAATACTTAATATAGTACACTACTTGCTAAATTGTTCGCCATGATATTTTTGTTGCCAGATGAGCAGATTGGACTGGATTAAAGCTGACAATTTATTGGCAAGTTTTAAACACAAAAAAGGCTATGGTTATGGCTTGTGGTCGTAGAGTGCCCTCTGTTGGTAGATTCAGAAATCTGTACATATAAGTAAGTTTGGTTTGGTGTAGTTATATTTAAATAGGCTCATAAGTACTTGTAATGACTCAGTTTTATGTCTGTATTGCAAACCTCCCTCTGTCACCTGTCACCCTCTGACACCCTGTTGACTCAAGTTGCAATTAAAGGATTAAAGAAGGGATGGGATGCCCATGGCAGCTGTCAAATATTAAAACCAAATTTAGGATTTTCAAGAAACTCCATTTCTTTCTAACATAAGTTATTATCCTTCAAAGCTAACATACCTTTATCCAAAGCTACAGCTACTGATGATCTGGTTCATTGCTACAATTCTGAACTACATGGACTTTCGGAGACTGTGCAACCTCTCAAAACCCAGACTGTTACCTTCATTCACTTTGCTCCCTGGTTTACTCACTTTCATCTTAAAACTAGAGGCGTCACCTGGAACATCTCTACAATAAAAAATTGACTCACTGTACACAAGGAACTGTATCCTGCACATATGTATTAAAACAACTTAATTCAGTTGAGTGAAGGCAACACCAAAGTTCTGTTTTCTACTGTTGAGAATAGTTTGAAACATCCTGATTAACTTTTGCCGTTTATATCATTTTTGTACTGCTCACTGTGACACATTTATGACAGTTTCAAAACTGCTCAGAAAATTGGCAGAATAAATTATCAGTTAGCTTCCTCAACCTACTTTCAAGCTCGCTAGTGAATCAGAAATTTACAGTCTCATTTCAAGACTTCAAGACTTCAAAATGTTTGCTTGATCAGACTTATTCCGTCATCCCTTAAAACCGGTGCTATATTTGTAATTCTCAAGAAATGGTGGTGACACAAAAAACCTTAACAACCTTCGTTTTGAAAAACTGCCATTTATCTCAAATTTGTGGAAAAGTAGTTGCAGCAAGGGTATATGCTCATCTTAATTAGAACAATCTGTTTGAATCATTTCAGTCTGGGTTTCATTCCTAACACAGTCCTAAAATTGCCTTGGTGAAGGTCATTAATGAATTGGTAATAGCTGATCATGATGGACTGTTCACCAACTGTAAATTTTACCTACTTAGCCTATTAGACAATTTTATCCTTAGGTAGTTTGTTCTTGTGCTTCTGTTCTTAGTTTATTGTTTGTTATTGATTAATGCTTCTTAGTACAATGACCTTAAGTGACCTGTAAAGCGTTTTAAATAAAATGTATTATTATTATTCTGCCGCTGTGAGATGGGGAATCTGATGTATGGGAGTTGATAAAGCCTAGAATCAACAGGAATTTCACGCTGTACTGTCAAATACAATGCAAATATTACACCCAGTATACATTGCAAGAACAACCCTGTAATTAATTTCACTTTGTTTTGTACCCACAACCTCTAATAGAGTTGTATACCAGTCTAGATTACTTTCTTTTACTTGTTGGGGAAACAGTTCATGTTCGCCATGAGCTACTAGGAGGTGGATTCCGAAGGCAAGAATGACATTTGTTTCTTCAAGCAGGGGGGCATGAGAGTAATATTCAGGAAAAAAATTGGCAGAGTTTTAAATTCAAGGCCCCATTACAGTCTCACTCAGTGATGTGTTTTTGTTGTATGGTGGGAAAGTAATGGAAAGAGAAGGAAGGAGTGGATGCAGGGATTTGGTTCATAGTTGGGATTTTAGTTGCTCAGAATTTTGGTTGCACTTTATTGGCTCACAGTGACAAGTCTCCTGTCACGTGTACATGTGATAATGCAAAGAACACATAAAAAAAAAATCCTATGTGAAACAAAGTTCGTTATTCTGTGAGGGACAGATGGGGGAATTGCTAACTTCAACATAGGGTGCATAACGCACAGCGACACCTTTTAGCTCTAGGTTTCTGCCTTTCATACATGTTACTATAAAACTAGATCTCTGCATTTACCCATCCGCCTAGGGGGAGCAGTTGGCACCACAGTGGGTGCCTGGAGAGCTAGTGCAGACTGTTTCACTAAAAGACACACCTGATACTTGGGCAGGGATTTGATCCTGCATCCCAGCCTGATGCTCTACTCTTTTAGCCACCAGTGTGCCAGGTTAAACCTTGAGGTTCCATCGCTATGGGACTATGGAAGGATTGGTTAAATGTTGACTGTTATGACACAGCATAAGCTATATATATAATTTTTGACTACTTTATTACTTAAAAAAGGTCCTATTCTTTTTTGTTCATCAAGTATTTCTTGGTGTTCTTTTCTGGTTTAAATAATATGATAAAACACTTTGGGGCAAATATACACAGTATTAGTCCAAAACTAGAGGCCAAAATGGCAAATATCTCCACAGCCACAGTGAATTTCCCAGGACAGCTGACATAAGCTGGAATAAAGGTGATCCAGACTGCACAGAATATCAACATGCTGAAGGTGATAAGTTTGGCTTCATTAAAATTATCAGGCAGTTTTCGGGCTAGAACAGCTAACACAAAGCAAAACACAGCCAGTAGGCCTATGTACCCAAGTACAGCCCAGAATCCAACAGCTGAACCTAATGCACACTCCAGGATGATTCTGTCTTTGTATGTGGTTAGGTTTTTCATCGGAAAAGGAGGACTAAGAACCAACCAAACTGTACATATTAGAACCTGGACGAGTGTAAAAGACACTACAGTCATTCTTTGCTGTGGAGGACCAAACCACTTCATGATGTTACTACCTGGAAGTGTAGCTTTGAAGGCCATTAACACAACTATAGTTTTCCCAAGAACACAAGAGATGCAGAGGACAAAGGTGATACCAAACGCTGTGTGGCGCAGCATGCAGGACCAATCAGAGGGTGCTCCAATGAAAGTTAATGAACATAAAAAACACAGAGTCAAGGAGAAGAGGAGCAGGAAGCTCAGCTCAGAGTTGTTGGCCCTGACTATCGGGGACGTTCTGTGACGGAAGAAAATGGTTGTTATTATAATGGCCAGACAGGCACCAAAAATGGAGAATGTAGCTAGAATGACTCCTAGGACCTCACTGAAGGAAAGAAACTCTACAGGTTTTGGCAAACAAGTATTTCTCTCTTCATTTGGCCAGAAATCTTTGGGGCATGGGAGGCAGTCAGTAGAATCTGGAAAAATAAATCACAAACAACTTTCAGAAGATGTTTTGTATGAGGTAGCAAATTACACAGACTTTTAGAAAACATGTATTTAATGAGGTAGAATTACATGAGAAAACATGAAATCACCTGTTTCATTGCTGATCTCTCCCTCAGGACACAGTATACAGTCGTAACAGCAGATGGGTTTTCCTTTCTGCAGCACTTTATGAGTTCCTGGAGGACAGCTGTCACTGCACACTGACACTGGCACCTGCCATATGCAGTATATCCATAGAAAATTATAGATAGTACTGAGTAAAATAGAAAAAGGTCTCCTCAATATTTTTTTCTTTATAAGTCAATACCATAGATTTTTACTGTACAATTCTAGTCATTATTCTTTTCTTGAAGGTGCTAAAAAACACTTCTGAACTGAAGTTGTTTCTTGATATATCAGTGATGTTTGCATTTGTGTTTGCCTATTTTCAGAATTAGGTTTGTGACACACGAAGTTGACAGTTGGCTGTCAATATCAGGTAAAAGACAACCAAAATTTGACAATCCAAAGTTGAGCCTAGGATGCAGAGATCCTCTCTGCAGTGTCCTTACTGTTGTCACCTCCCCAAACTCCTAAAGACTCCTTTGTCTTGCCTTAATCTTTTTTTTAACCTTAACCTTTTGAAAATGAGTCAAAGGACAATTGTTTCTGTTTTTGCACTGAATAAAAACATTCATGTATGATTCATGTGTGCTACAAAGGCTCCAGTTCTGACATTGTTCCTTTGTAATAACTTACAATGGAAGTAAAGGTTTAGGAATTATGTTTAGGAATGTGGAAGCGTGTAAAAGGTGAAAGGTGAAAAAAATTACATACATTTTGCTTGTTATACAGCGTTTTAAAACATTATTACTTACATGAGTTAGGTCCTTCATCCAGATGATGTTCATATTGATGCAAAACTCTTGGCCCACTGGTAGTGATGCATCATAGTATCCTACTGTCACAAACTCAAGGCTGCCACTGTTACTTTTCTGCCAGTTAACCAGCTCATATTTGGCCACAGGATCCCCGTTAGCATCAAATGACACATGATAACCATTTCTGGAAAAATTTACCTTTTTTAGCTGAGTGAGAACCTGAAAAAATAAGTTAAGTAAGACGGTAAGGCAGAGAAAGGAAAGAAAGTATGTACAGTAATCTTAGCTACAAAGATAAATTGTTTTTTTTTTGATTTGATTGACCTGTTTGGACTCTATCCTGGAGAGTTTGTCACACTGAGTTGTAGAATTTGTCTCCTGACACACAGCATTATGAATGGCATGAGCTATTGCATAAACAGCTTTGTAAACCATGTTAGTGATTCGAAGGTCAGATGTGTCAGTGTATGAGGTCTGGAGCTTTTGTATGTCTTCACTTCCATCACACAATCTCTTGTCTGTAGCAGAACCTAAGGATATTAACAGAAAGAAACACTTGCTATATTATGATATACGGTAGTAGTATATCATAATAAAATAATTAATTGTTGTGTCAGAAAGGTCAGCTGAGGTAAAAATATGTTTCAAATTAATGTGTGGCCATGTAAGCCAATGTGATTATCCTAAGCTGACGGGACAGCCCAAGACATAAAAAACAGAAATTACTCTAATACATTAAGCTTTATTCACTCTTTATCAGGGTTGGCTGTAGAATGTTTACATACTATGTATTTGTGCTCAGGACTCCCGTGTTACCAATACTGACTGGTACATACATTATCTTTTGTTAGACGCCATCTTAGTTATGAGGCTCAACTGATAAAAAAAAATCAGCACAGTTCACTCACTTTTTTTCAGCCTGCAGCTGAATGCATCCTCCCAGAACTCAGTAAGTACTGGGGAAGCTGCCACTGTAGTGGGAGAGAGATCCAGCAGGAAGTCTCTCAGACCTGGGATCACAGATTGGGGAATACCAAATCCAATGGCTCCGGCACAAAATGTGAACTTCAGCATGTCTGGGTGAGTCACCCAGCCCTCACTGCCTATCCACTGGCGAGGTGGGGAAGGCTCACGAGACAACTCCTCCATCAATAATCTCATTTCTCCTAAGCCTGCAAATGCTACAACAACCTTAGCTGTTGACCTGTAGAGACATTAAACACAAGTAGGTAAAGTTTACGTTATAAGACAATACAGTCTCTGACAAAGATTTTACAAAGCTTTACTGGTATAGTGATGGGCTGAATGTATAATACTGGTACACTGAATATATAAAAAAATAAAGCATTGAAAGCAACAGAAAGTATTTTTTGCAAATTTTTGATGAAATTTAAATTATGTTTCAATAATCCTTTGTATAATTGTTTTGTTTGATCATTTCATGGAGATGGCGGGTGTCAGCGATAATTTTCTAAACAAGTATAGTTAGTGATTTACAAACCTGCGGATCACATCAGCCACTCTCTGGATCCTGCTACGTGGGTGAAAACGATTAAAAGACTCAGAGTATTCAACACAGATCCCCTCTTTGTGTGCTGCTTTCAGGAAAGATGCCATGCCATTATTTCCATAGTCTGAATCTGAGCGGACAGCACCTATCCAAGTCCAGCCAAACTGTTTCACCAGCTTGGCCAGAGCATCAGCCTGGAACTGGTCACTGGGGATGGTTCTGAAGAAACTGGGATACTGCTGCTTATTGGACAAGCAGGCACAAGTAGCAAAGTGACTCACCTAAGGGGAAAAATGTTTGTTTGTTTTAAGACATAGTCAAAGATAAGTCTGAGCAAATTTTGAATACCACTTGCCAAAAATATATATTTTTTCGATATTTACTTGAGGAATATTAAAGGACCCGATGATGCGTGACATGCTGATGGATGGTGTGGACCCAGATGTACCAACAACAGCCATCACCATACCAGATTGCAAACAGTTATCACCAGTATAAAACACAGGGTCCAGACCATTTGTGAGCTGGAATGCCACTTTCACTGCCATGGAAACTGAGGCACAGGAGTTGTGGATCTGATAACCGAGTCTGATGCCTGGAAGCAGCTTTTTACTGTTGTTGATTTCCTCTATAGCAAAGATCATTGCACGTGAGAATTGCAGTTCACGTGGTTCAATTCTGCAAACAAAATGTATGTGCATGTATGTCACATATCACAATGATAACCAAAAAAGAAAAATTATCCCATAATGTATCGTAATAGACAAAACAGCTGCATTGTATCTATAAGCCAAGTCTTACAGAATTTCTCAACCATGAATATTCAAGACCACAACTACATTTGGAAACAGTGAAAAATGTTTAATAACTCAGTAGTCAGCGTTAACGTAACATATAACATATAGTGGACACCATTTACTGATTTAGCCCTAATATTTGTTACTTGAATTATTTACCCAAAGACTTTGCAAGACTGTAATCAAACGATAGAAAAAAAAAAACTTTTCATCCCCCACTTCACTAACCTCCCTGTGCACCTTAGCGGCTCAGGCATGGTGGTGTAGTTAGGTGTCACCATTTCCATGTTGTAGTGTATGGAGAAAACTCCACCGATGATGTAGTCACCATCCGCTGAGAATGCAGGTAAACGAGCAGTACCCTGCAGTTTACATATGACAGATGGATCCACAGGACTGACTTCAGCACAGGCACTAGTCTGTGTGGATACAGCCCTTTTTTTGAGGTTATCACAGGAACCATCTAAAACAACAGCTGAGTATATTTTAGACAAACACAGAGTCAGACCAATAATGAGAGCTGAGATCTCCATCCCTCAAGTGTGTGATCTTGTGTGTATGTGTTCTTTCCCTGGTTTATATAACTTTTTAAAAAACTGCATAACTCCTTACCGTACGTCAGCTTTCCTTACATCAGAGAGAGGCAGCCCTTACACCCAGTGATCTGTGTTTGTCTTCATTTGGACTACATGTAATACATGGCGCCCACTGTCCCCTTTTCTGCCCTTGAAGTTTAGTGCTGGAAACATTACCTTCATTAGATTACATAAAGCACATGTGTAATCTGTGACAATCATACAGGACTGACTTTAAGATATACCACATTTACTAAAAAGAACATCTACATCTTTATTAGTGCCTAACCCTTAACCAAACATAAACCTGATGTTATTGTGTCTATAACTTTATCACGGTTTATATCCCAAATTTTTGACAGAGCAGGACATGAGGTTAGCTGGTGTCAGAGAGGAAGATAAACTGGCCAACATTTTGGCTCCACTGTAAGAAGTGGTATCTGCCATTTTGTTGCCTGGTTGTTTGTTTTTCCAAACACAGATAATGTTAATTATTTTTGTGTCATTCACATACAGCATTCCCACAGCAATGAAACAGAGTGCCAGGGGGAGTTTTCTTTATCATTAACCTAAGTAAGGTATTTCAACAACAGGTCTATTGTTGAAAATGACAAGACTTCCAATTGTCATATTTATATCACAATGTGAAGCGTTGTTTCTATGTAAGTGATGCAGTGTGTGCATTAAATTATACTGGCATTATGTGTAATAATGAATATGAGAGTGAATGAATATGATTAAATTCTTTACCTCCACCACAAATAAACCAATCCGCATCATCTGAGGTTGGTATGGATTAACTAAACAATCCTTTTTTCCACAATGAACATTGTTTATATCAAATTTCTCCAAATAATTTACTGGAGCTAATACTGAGGGCCTTTACATAATGAAATGTTGATTTATACATATTTTGACTTGAGTCCAACAGAATGTCTCCCATTACTGGTTGATTGCATGCCAGGCTTCTTGTTACTTACAGCATGTCACCTTAACAAGATGTGGATCACTGAGAATTAGCATGTATCTGCTAAAAGGTTAGGTTAGGTGGTGTGCAGGTCCTTGATGTAGTAACTGTATTTTAAAAGTTCCAGTGGTTAATTCGCTGTTTTGGGCTTAGGGCCATGGCACAGCAAGCCTGTGTCAAATAACTTGTGCGAAAGAACGAGAATCAATTGCTGAGTTGGCTCACACTGCCTTTGTCGGGGCTGAAAAGAGGTGCTTGAATACAAAAGCGTGTCGATAAGCTATGTATGTTCTGCACTGTCACACTACTCTCGCTAACCAGTGTATAACTACTGCTAATGATGGATGTGTCCAATAATTTGTAATTACGTTGCAAGTTGTATTGACGTCAATACGGTTTGATGCACAGATACACTAAAATGCCAGCTAGAGCGACCACTCCGACCTACACTGATTAAGCCTGTCAAATGGGCATGTAAGCCTAAACACCTATCTAATCTTATTGTAAGTATTGGTTCAAATTTGTCTAAAATCTTATCATAAGATTATATTTAATTTCATTATATTTTTGACTTAATTATTTAAAATCTCTAGAACATGATGAAGAATGTTGTGGCAAAAATCTGAGAGAGCAAGTTAAGAGACAGGAGACAGCTCTCAAATTATCATTAAGCAATTTAATGACAAATAAGCAAAAGGTAAATTAAGCAAAAAGGTAAAGGAACAGGTAGAGGAACACAGCAAACAGCAGTAACACCAGGGTGGTTCAGACCGTATCTGACAATTTCTGACAGGCTTGTGTGTGCATTTAACTGCTCAACATTGCAAATCATGAATAGAGGTGAATACACATTGATCAGGAGTCCTAAATTGGCAAGTCTCTGTTACTGTCTGTTCCCTGCTGGGACAGCTACCTGGGGGGGAAGCTAGGGTTAGACAGAAGGTCTGCTAAAGGTGTCAACAACTATTCAAAGGAACAATCATTGAAAAGGTTTCTCAGAAATGTTACTACTGGGATTTAATACACTTGCTGGTTCCCGTGGGCTTCCTACTGAGTAGCCAGAGCAAGTTATGTCAGTGGGAAGTCAGGGCATCTTGCGGGACACAAAAAGTAAGACTTGATGTCACATTTCTGCCGGAAGTGTGACCCAATGTTAGACTGAAAAATTCCCTCACAAAGAACATTTGAAAGTTTAGGAGGTAAGGAAAGGCTGTTGACCTGGAGAGAAATATCTTCAATGTAAACACAAGTCAGTTTGAAATATCAGGATTGTAACTAACATGAAAACCACTATAAAAATATGAAAGATACATATATGATAAAAAAAATTAAATGACAATTTGCCACTAATATAATAAAACAGTCAATTACTAATATTCTAATCAACTAAATATCTTTGTGGTTATAAAAAGAACTGCAGACACGGTGAACAAAGACAAAGCAATTGAGGTACAAACTTGCGGATCACATCAGCCACTCTCTGGATCCTGCTACGTGGGTGGGTACGATGGAAGGATTCAGACTATTCAACACAGATTCCCTCTTTGTGCGCTGCTTTCAGGAAAGATGTCATGCCATTATTTCCATAGTCTGAATCTGAGCAGACAGCACCTATCCAAGTCCAGCCAAATTGTTTCACCAGTTTGGCCACTGCTTCAGCTTGGAACTGGTCACTGTCGATGGTTCTGAAGAAACTGGGATACTGCTGCTTATTGGACAAGCAGGCACAAGTGGCAAAGTGACTCACTTTCAGGAAAAAGACGCAGAATAAATATTTAATGTCACAAATAACACAGTGCTATACTAAAACATAGATTGTAAATGTACATCTACATTTTAATTTACTTACCAAACGAATTTTAAATTGTCCAATAATGCATGACATGCTGATGGATGGTGTGGACCCAGACTCACCAACAATAGCCATCACCAAACCTGATTGTGACCAATTATCACCAGTATAAAACACAGGGTCCAGACCATTTGTGAGCTGGAATGCTACTTTCACTGCCATGGGAACTGAGGAGAATGAGTGGATCTGATAACCGAGTCTGATGTCTGGAAGCAGCTTTGAACTGAAGCGTAATTCTAGGCTGTCAATTCTGCACAGACACACAATAGTTTTGAAATGTATGATGGATGTCTGTGTGATATGGCACATGATAGTGACATTTTGATTTTTTATAGAAAACCCAGTAAAGAACAATATTAACAATCTAAATCTGATGTCAGATGTTAGATTACTAGCAAATATCATTTAGAGCATTGATGTTCACAAGATAAACATTTTAAGGCTTTTCAGACCACATCAAAACACTGCACAATACTGCATTCAGACATTAACAGAGCCAACATCCTAATTCCGCCCACATCATGAACACCCACCTCCCTGTGCACCTCAGTCGCTCAGGCATGGTGAGCAAAATATTGTCCGTGTCCTGTGTAGTGAGGGGATGTGCTACTGCCTGGAGGAGCTGCAGAGATTCACAACTCAGGTGGGAGGATCAGTCCACAGGAAAACTATTAGTCAAGTGGCAAGAAGAAAGCCATAAGAAGTCCTGTTTGCAGTTTGCAACCAGTCATATGGGGGACACAGCAAAGGGCTTGTGTTTAGTTTTGGGGTTGCTAGTGTGTCGTGGTTCATTCTGATGCGTCTACCTAATCTTATTCAGCCTATCTCGATCTGCAGCTTTTGATACTGTTTGTTGGTCTGTTGATAGTTCTAGTAGGTTTGTTAGTCCCTAATTAAAGTGATTTTCTATTATAGTGTTAGCCTTTCTTTAAGAGTGGTTTTGGTTTAAAGTGCTTGCCTCCTCACTAGAGTGATTTTATTATAGTCCCAAGTTTGAGTTATCATAGTATCATGTATTAATATACTTTTTGCACTCTTTGCGAATCTCACCTTCTGCTTCTGGGTCCTCTAGCTACAGTATCTAGTTACAGTAGCCATTACACTTTCTTTCACATTGTACCATCTATAGACTTGACAAACGCCCACTAAAAATCAATGTCTTTTTCATGTTGGGGCAAGTACAGTTTCTGAAGCTGCATTAACCCAAAGTTTTGCCAAGTCTCTTTCGCATGTTGTTTACATGCTCACCTCTTCCTGACCTGATAACATATTGCTCATGTTAATAATTTCTCTGGCAGTTAAGTTAAAAAAACAGATTCTCTGTCATCGCAAAGGTCTGCCATTTACATGAGGAGACAGACTCAGACAGAAATGTTTTGTTGCTTTATTAATCAGTAGGTATTTCCTCTACAATGTATTACACTTCATGTGTAATAAATATATGATATTTAATAAGAAGTGTATAAATTATTTGTTGACAGTACATTACAATATAACTGCTGACAGAAAAACAGCTTTTCCTTTGATTAGAGTTTATAAAATTCATCTAGCAGTTTTACCACAATGTTGAGTCAGAAATCTGTTTTAGGTTATTTCATTTATGTTTTACTACTAAAGTAAGACAGTAACATAAAAAGCAGTTACAAGTATTGACAAAATGTTGAATTTTTAAATGTCAAAGTCTGGGTGAATTTGAGGACCCAAAAAGGCAACAAACGTGAGGGAGTACAAAAAGGGCGTGAACTTTATTTCAAAAACCAAAAAGGAAAAAAAACAACACAATGTATACATATAACTAAATTAAACTAATAGAGTAAGCCACAGGGGAACACAAAGAAGAACCCGAGAGAGAAGGGGAAACAGGAAAGACTGAAATGGCGAGGGGTTCCCAAAAACAAAGAGTTTCCATTGGGAGCAATGAAAAGAATCTGGCCTCGAACTGAGGTGATGGCCAGGTCTAAATGGACTGGGGAAACAGGTGAAAAAAATAAAGGTGAGTGATTAGTGGTGAAATTGGTAAAGTTGAGAAATGGAAACAGGACGTGGGGAAGAAAGGCAATTAAATAAAAGTCCACATCAGGAAGTGGAAGTGAGGGGCTGAATCATGACAATAAACTATGTTGTATGTTGCCCTTCCAAACATTTAGAATAATCTTAGGATAGATTTTTGTTCATAACATGTTTCTTGGTGTTTTTCTCTGGTTTGAATAATATGATAAAACACTTTGGGGCAAATATACACAGTATTAGTCCAAAACTAGAGGCCAAAATGGCAAATATCTCCACAGCCACAGTGAATTTCCCAGGAGAGCTGACATAAGCTGGGAATAAAGGTGATCCAGACTGCACAGAATATCAACATGCTGAAGGTGATAAACTTGGCTTCATTAAAATTATCAGGCAGTTTTCGGGCCAGAACAGCTAACACAAAGCAAAACACAGCCAGTAGGCCTATGTACCCAAGTACAGCCCAGAATCCAACAGCTGAACCTAATGCACACTCCAGGATGATTCGGTCTTTGTATGTGGTTAGGTTTTTCATCGGAAAAGGAGGACTAAGAACCAACCAAACTGTACAAATTAGAACCTGGAGGAGTGTAAAAGACACTACAGTCATTCTTTGTTGTAAAGGACCAAACCACTTCATGATGTTACTACCTGGAAGTGTAGCTTTGAAGGCCATTAACACAACTATAGTTTTCCCAAGAACACAAGAGATGCAGAGGACAAAGGTGATCCCAAACGCTGTGTGGCGCAGCATGCAGGACCACTCAGAGGGTGCTCCAATGAAAGTTAATGAACATAAGAAACACAGAGTCAAGGAGAAGAGCAGCAGGAAGCTCAGCTCAGAGTTGTTGGCCCTGACTATCGGGGACGTTCTGTGACGAAAGAAAACAGTCGCTGCCATAATACAGAGTAAGGCACCACAAATGGAGAATGTAGCCAGGATGATTCCTAGGACTTCGCTGAAGGAAAGAAACTCTATGGGCTTCAGGAAACAGGTGTCTCTCTCTGCATTAGGCCAGAAGTCCTTAGGGCAACGGAAACAGCTAGTGGAATCTGAAAGAATTAATATAAAAAAACTTTTAGCAGTCATCTCTTCTTTTCATCATCTACACTGTTTAGGCCCATGGGGTTGTTAGAGCTAATTCCAGCCGTCATTGAGCAAGGCCATTACACAATGGACTCTGTCTGTGGAGAGTGAAAGGAAATTGGAAGTGCCTGGAGGAAATGCTCATGCAAAGTTGCAAATTCCACACAGAGAGGACACATGTGACAGGTTGGTTTGAACTAGGGATCTCTTAAGCTTTGTTTGAAGAGTGTGTCATCCATGTTTGTTAAATGTGCATGTCATGCAGTCGATATGATGTATAGGGGATCTGTTCAGCTCTGTCGTCAAGAGTTGAAATTTGACCTTAACTTGAGATTTGAGATTGATAATCAATTTTTATTTCTCTTTTAAATTTTATCACATTGGCACACAGAGAATCTCATCTGTGTGTCAGACTGGGCAACGGGAGGTGTGCAAACATGTACAGTATCTGATAAATGGCAAGTGAGGCTGATATGAATAATGTCCATACCCACAAATAAAAGTTAAAATCAGCAGTATGAAGTTACTTTGGATATTCCAAAAAAGAAAAAGGACTTTTTATTAACACTGGTGGAAAGATGGAAGTGCCAATGTTTAGTGGCAGAAAATGTTCCCATTTGTCAGATATTGTAGGTATAAAAGTGATAAGAACAATATGGCAACTTGTAAATTGTGCGCAGTGTTAGTGAGATTCTTTCTTCTTCACTGCGAAAAACATGACCTCAACTCTCTTAAAACACGTATTAAGACAGCACAATGTAAAACCCACTGCAGCCGTTAAGGACGGTTGCAGCCCATTAATGGCTAAACGACTAAAATTGAATTTTAATTCTTGACAGCTCTCTAATGGAGACACTGTTAGCTAAGACTGCAGAAATGTGCTGCTTGCAAACAAAGAACATTGTAAGCATTCAACTTCTCTGCAAAGCAATTAACAGCAATGCATAACCACATTAGAGTCTAAACACAGCCTACACTATGTCTGTGTTCACTGCGTTGAACTGTGTTTTCAAGATCAATCACGTCTTACCTGATGCTCTATGCCCTTCCATTTCACAAGTTAGCATGCCCCTGGTTTGGAGTGTCCAGGAGTGTTATATTTCCAAAAGTTTGTGTGTTGCACGAGATACACTCTGTCACAAGTCGGCCCCTCATTTCCACTTCCTCCTTTGGACTTTTATTTTGTTGCCCATTTTCTCAACATCCTGTCCCTGTTCTGTGGTTGCTTGGCTAACTTCACCACTAGTAATTGACCTCAATTTCCTTGTGCCTATTTATGTTTGGACTTCACCACAGTGCTCTGCCAGACTGTTGCATTTCCTCACCAGTGCTCTTCAGTTCTTCAGGAAGTTTTTCCTGCCATGCTGGTTTCCATGTTGGACTTTCATGCCCCGCTTGCATTTTTACCCATGGCCTGTTCTCTGACTCTGTTACCCTCGTGCCAGAATATCTAATGACCTCCCTTGTGTTTCCCTGAGTCTCCAGTGTTTCTGGATTAGGTTTCTATGTCTTCATTCGAGTTTCCTTGCCTGGTGGAATTTGGAATTTGTTCTCTGGCCAAGTCTGTTTTTTCCCTCTGAGTAGACCTGTGTGTAAGCAAACAAACTTTCTCTCTGACCACTAGTGAATTTTATTTGGATTTTGCGCAAGCCAGGATTTTTACTTGGGACTGTCTAATGTTTACTTTGTTTATCACGCCTTCCAGATAGTATTTTGCCCCCTCGCCCTTCTGGATTATTTCTGCTTCAGTTGTTTCTTTGTTTTTGTTCAGACTACTCACCTGACGTTGGCACCACTGTTCTGTTAACTTGCCTTGTCAGGTTATCACCTTGGTTTCCCCTCTTCTCCACCACTCTGTTACTATCCTTACGGTTCAGAGTGTCTCTGCTCAATCATATCCCCACCATTCCACTAATTCATTCATTCAATAAAATACTCTTTTCATTTACTCGTGTCTCTCGTATTTCTGGGTCCAAAAGACAAATCGTGGCACACTCTGTGTGCAGACACCACATTGGCTGTGGTGCAACCAGCACCCTGCTGCCAGGAAGAGGTAGATTTACATGAAAATAACATTTTACCTGTAGCATTGCTAGTCTCTCCTTCAGGACACCTTATACAGTCATAACAGCAGATGGGTTTTCCTTTCTGCAGCACTTTATGAGTTCCTGGAGGACAGCTGTCACTGCACACTGACACTGGCACCTGCCATGTAGAATACAAACCGGACACCCACAGAAATATGCAGTTTTGCCACATAGCGGCCATGATTACAACTACTTAATATGTAACATTGCTGCTCACCTGTGTTCTATTTTCCATCCAGGTGATGTTCTTGTAGATTAAGAACTCCTGACCCAGTGGCAGTGAGGCATCATAGTATCCTACTGTTACTACCTCAAGGCTGCCACTGTTACTTTTCTGCCAGTTGACCAGCTCATATGTGGCTGCAGGATCCCCATTATCATCAAATGACACATGATAACCATTTCTGGAAAAATTCACCCTTTTTAGCTGATCAAGAATCTGACAATGTAAAATAAATTTACATTTAAATTAATATATATATTTTGAGAATTGTACACCATAGTCAAAAAGGCATTGTTTAAAGTTTAAGCAATTATTTATCAGCTTACCTTTTTGGACTCTGTCCTGGAGAGTTTGTCACACTGAGTTGTAGAATTTGTCTCCTGACACACAGCATTATGAATGGCATGAGCTATTGCATAAACAGCCTTGTAAACCATGTTGGTGATGCGGAGCTGAGATGTGTCAGTGTACGGACTCTGGAGCTTTTGTATGTCTTCACTTCCGTCACATAAATGCTTATCTGTGGCCACACCTAAACACATAGAGACAGACATATTTAGGCTTGACCAAGATGTAACATTATACTTTTCTTACAACAAAAAAAGATTTTTGACTTGCCGCCCAAAATGGCTGACAAAATATGTGTATATATGTTGTCATAATTTGTTTATTTAATATTTTAAAGCACCATTTTGTATTGACATTGTATTTTTTGAATTAGATGTTCCAAATGTATTGGTTTTAAAGGAAGTTAAAGCAGATGTCATACTACAACACGCAAATCTTTCATTAGTGAGAATTAAAATCTGCAAAAAATACAGAGATTAAGTACACAAGTTCTGGACAAATTGTTATCAATATTATTATTATAACTAAACAAATTTTGCACTATTATTAAATAACTACAGCCTGGTTTCAACAAGTGATCATCTATATGTCAAATTAGATAATTTCTTTGTTTCATGCAAATATAAAACAAAATTGGTATTGAAATAGCTAGTAATGATTTAACAGAGGAAGCTCAAGAACCAGTTAACAACACAACACAACTGCAAGGACCCAGCTGTAACTGTCACGTATGTGGATAATTTTCTCACTTTTTTCCAGCCTGCAGTTAAACGCATTCTCCCAGAACTCAGTAAGTACTGGGGAGGCTGCCACTATAGTGGGAGAGAGATCCAGCAGGAAGTCTCTCAGACCTGGGATCACAGATCGTGGAATACCAAATCCAATCGCTCCAGCACAGAATGTGAACTTCAGCATGTCTGGGTCAGTTACCCAGGCCTCACTGCCTATCCACTGGCGAGGTGGGGAAGGCTCGCGAGACAACTCCTCCATTATAATTCTCATGTCTCCAAATGAAGCAAATGCAACAACAACCACAGCTGATGACCTGGAGGGACATCAAACTGTAACAACTCTGTAAATGATGTAGTGTATTAAATGTAAAATATAGGTACGCTGCCTATATTGTCATATAACTTGCCACAAAAATAATAAAGAGAAGCTTTGTTAATCATGTCTTTAACAAATATTTTTGACCGGAGATGTTAATGTCAGCAGAAAAAACACAAACACAACAGGTGAATTAAAAACCTGCGGATCACGTCAGCCACTCTCTGGATCCTGCTACGTGGGTGAAAACGATTGAAAGACTCAGAGTATTCCATACAGATCCCCTCTTTGTGTGCGGCATCCAGGAAAGATGCCATGCCATTATTTCCATAGTCTGAATCTGAGCGGACAGCACCTATCCAAGTCCAGCCAAACTGTTTCACCAGCTTGGCCAGTGCTTCAGCCTGGAACTGGTCACTGGGGATGGTTCTGAAGAAACTGGGATACTGCTGCTTATCAGACAAGCAGGCACAAGTGGCAAAGTGACTCACCTAAGGGGAACAACACTGTGATTGTTTCATGCCACAGTAAAAAAAAAGGTGTGAGCGAATATATAAACATAGTTTGCCAAAGTTCTGGATATTTACTTGAGGAATGTTAAACGACCCAGTGACATGGGACATGCTGATGGATGGCGTGGATCCAGACTCACCGACTATTGCCATCGCCATACCAGATTTTGAGCAATTTTTGCCAGAATAAAACACCAGGTCTAGACCATTTGAAAGCTGGAATGCTACTTTTACTGCCATTGGAACTGCAGCACATGAGTCATGGATCTGATAACCAAGTCTGATGCCTGGAAGCAGGTTTGAACTGTTGTTAATTTCCTCGATGGCGAAGATCATTGCACGTGAGAACCGCAGTTCACGGGAGTCAATTCTAGACACAGACACAAGGAGAGAACTGCAGATCATAGCAATGGATTATATATGAGAGCAGCAATGCATCTCTTTGCCACACACACACACACACAGTTTTTAAATACATGTCATTTTTTAAAATAAAACCTATTAGGTCCATATAAAAATGCTTTTTTAAGCTTCCAGTGATACAGTAATATTTTGCAATCAGGTTGTTGTCATATTTTAAGAACCAAACACTTCAAAGATCCAACATTCTTTTCATTACCTATTTCTCCTTTTTACTAACCTCCCTGTGCACCTTAGCGGCTCAGGCATGGTGGTGTAGTTATGTGTCACCATTTCCATGTTGTAGTGTATGGAGAAAACTCCACCGATGATGTAGTCACCATCCTCTGAGAATACAGGTAGACGAGCAGTACCCTGCAGTTTACATGTGACAGATGAATTCTCAGTACTCAATTCAGCACATGTCCTAACCTGTGTGGATACAGCCCTTAGTCCCAGATCATTGCACGAACCATTTAAAGCAAGAGCTGAGATCATGTCAAACAAACCTAGAGCTAATCTCACACAAATAAACAGAGCTAAGATCTCCATCCCTCAAGTGTATCGTGTGTAGATAGTTGTGTCTTCACTGGTTTATATAACCTGTAAAACAAAGGCTTGCCTCCTTAATGTACGTCAGCTTACCCTACAGTGCAGCAGTGAGCCATTAACCAATAGTTTCTGGGGGGCTACAGCTACTGCATGAATGTAAATATCCCCTGTACAATACCACACAGCTGAATATTATTTGTGTTATTCTAAGCCATGTCATAGTTTTACAGTTTAAGATGATATGCTCAAAAGGATGCCATGAAATGTTTAAATCACAAAAACTTTTAAGCTTTTAAGCATTACAGTTTTAGGATAGTTTTTCTAAATGTATTGTTTATCTATTTTCCCTGGTAAGCAAGAAAGCCTAGGTATTTTCAATTCACCCTCAATATAAGATTGTTATACCAGGTCGGTGCTGTTGCCTAATTTATTATATATTATAAATAATAAGAATTTGAATTTCTGAATATCATAAATTTAGCAAATATATAGAATAAAATCATCATCAATAAAATCATCATCTAACTTTGTTAGAGCAATCCACCATAGAACTTCATAACACGTATTTAGAACCTTACCAGCCACACAGTTCATACACTCTTAGAAGAGATTTGAGAAGATCAACACAAACAAAGTTAAATTCTTACAAATCATTGGTTGTGTTTTGGGACTCTTGTTGTCAGTATTGATATATTGACTAATCTTGTGGTTAATCATATTGATACAGGCACTGTGTTAGGAAGGCTGAAACAAAGATGTGTAATATTACCACATTATGTGTGTGTTTTTGCTTACACATCTTGTGCTGGAAACTATGCATTAAACCATACACAAAAAATGTTCTTTTACACAGAATTTGTGGATAAAATATGAAAAATCTAAAAATAGGAACTTTAAACAATTTTATTTATATTTTTGTTGAAAAGAAAATCTCAAGTCAGCATTTATCCCACCAAAGACTAACTGGCAAACTCACCAAACCAACTAACTCAACTGTTATAAGTTAGGTGCTTTTTGTCCCTGTTTAGTTGTTCACTGCTCTTAACTTGTATATTGGCATTCCTTTCTCTGTTTTGTGTGTGTCCCTGCAGCATTCCTCTGTTCCGCTGCTGGTTACCAGTGCACTCACAGTTTGCCTTTCATCATCATCATCATCATCACTAACCCTGCATGTTTGTATTTAAGGCCTTGCATTTGGTTTTGGGGTTGCTAGTGTGTCCTGGTTCGTTCTGGCACGTCTCTCTGATCTCGTTCAGCCTTTCCTGATCTCCAGCCCTTAATACTGGTCGTGAGTCTGTAGATAGTTTTGGCAGTTCAGGTTTTGTTATAGCCTAAGAGTCTTTGCTTTGCGTTTATGCTGTTTGTGAGTTAACATTGTCAAAGCTTTTGAGAGTTTTGTTAGAGCACAGGTCTGTGCCTTTAGGTTCATACTGTTGTGAGTTAATATTGTTAAACCTTTGAGAGAGTTTTGTTTGAGCACAGATCTGTGTGTTAAGCGTCATAGCATCTGTAGTTCGTGAGATAATTTATAACTATTTCATATGCAATAGACCTGTTGCACTCTCTGCGTGTCTCAGCTTCTGCTTATGGGTCCAGTAGTTACAGTTTCTTTGGTTACAGTATCTAGTTACGGTAACCATTACATCAACAATACTCGAAGACACAAGCAGTCACTACACAGCATTAGCTCGCAAAAGCACGTAATAATAGCATAGCTGTAATCTCAAACGCTCAACCTACAAACAAAGCCTGGCAGACAATGGCAAACTGAATACTTTAACTAGCTAACTAGCAATTGTTTCATCTGAAAAACCTGCAGTTACATGCTCCCAAAACTAGGCCAGAGATGACGCTTATAAGCGACGGGCTAACTCCGTGAGTTCCTCACCTTTGTTAAAACTGATGCAACGCTATTTCCAGCGTAATGTTACACTTATAGCCCAGCACCACGTTCAGACCAACAGACAAAACATCTTGTAAATTATTGCAGGACACGTGTGTAGTACTGTGAGTGGTAGAATTTTATATCGGCACAGCATAACAATTAGACGAATCTCAATACCCAGAGAGGAATAATGGGGTTTGAGCTCTGACCATTCAAGTACCAACATACTAGTGTGGACAGCAAACTGGTATGTACATATTTTGTGCTAAATGCAGATGTAAATACACATGTTGTGTTCATATTAAAATCACACATGGCTGTGCGTAAAACATTTTTATTCTTCCAACACAAACTGTGTTAATATTAACTCAAAAGGAGTAAACCTATTTGCTTATTATTCTACACATTCCTTCTAAGAGTGTACACTTAAAAAAATAATAATTTAAGCACTTTTCAAGCACGTTCAAGTTAAATTTTTAAGCTTTTCCAGTCCTTTCCAGCTGTGGTAAATTTGTACAAATAGACAAATACTGAAAGAGATTATCCTTTTTAATCATCAAAAAAAGTTTGCATTTTGCTACAAACAGCCAAAATGAATTTCACAATAGCAAGAGAAAATACACACTCACTTGAGAAATAATTTTCATAAATTTGTGACTGAAATTGTAAAAAGCAACAAGATTTGTCTTTTTATTGTGCAAATCAAAGCAAAACCTGATCTGACAAACAAAACAGCATAAGAACACAAACTAGAGCCAAGTAAGGCGGAAAGTTGCATTGTGCACTGATTAGGCATGACATGACCAACTGAGCATTTTAATGCAATACAAAAGAGCAGCTCTGCATGGCCTAAATATCACAACCATGTCTAAACATTAGAACCTGCTCAGAATATGCCTATGCATATTTCACTTCAATCAGGAACAGAAAGTAAACAAATCGACAAATCGATTATATTGGGCGCGAGTATTTACAGAGAAACTAGATTAAGGCTTGAGAAATAAATGCGGATTACAAAACGTGAAAAACGGGGGGATAATGCTTACTGAACTTTTCATTTGCATACGGTTACTAACTCTACTATTACTGTTACATTGGTTATGTTTACTTCATATTCCATAAAGGACACAAACACACGCAGTCAATCTGCTTATCAAACCTTTAGCTAGTGAATTTGCCAGCTAGCAGTTAGCATAAACTTTCCGCAGAAGGCTACACATGGATTTGATGTCGTCTCCAACAATACAACATCTTACTCCTAAATATCTTAGTGTTGAATGTCTATTTTACCATAAGAATTACTGCAGGCCAAAAACAATGGTCGCGTGACTCCCTAAGGAGCAACAACCTAAATGAACAGGTATCTTAATCCTATGTTCTTAATCCTCAAGGGTAATCCACGAGTCCTACTCCATCTGCCTTTGTCCAAAGCTGTTTGGCATGTCCGAGAAGGTGTCTCCAGTGTCCTGGTCAGCAACAGTGCAAGAGAAGCATGGTGAGCCGAGGTAGCTGGCCTCCTCTGTCCATTCACAGTGCTACTTTCCCCTGAACGGAATAGTGTGCAGGAAAATACTCTGAATTTCTAGTTGAAATTCTCAGCCTCTCACACGTCCGTACATAGGTGCAGATTACCTATAACCTATGATAACCTATAACTTGAACCACTTTTTACTACACAACCTCAGAGTTTCTCTCACAACAGTTTTCATGAAATTAACAGTTAATTTATTTGGGCCATGTTTAACATTTAACACTTAAAGGAACACTTCACCAATTTTCAATGGGGGCTGACCAAAGACAACTCAGCGAATATTTAAGAATATTTTCTATACAGAGAAATTGCAGTTTATTCCTTTGCAACTATCCGGTAGGGCAGATTGCTGTGGGCTCACAGACTACAACCAATGTTTCCTGGTTTTTGATGTACCTGCCCCCAGGAACAGTCAAGCCATATTCCGCCCTACGCCATATTTTATCGTCGCATACACATACAACTATAATATTCAATGGCTGAAGGTCCTGCTATAGATTATATGGAAAACAGGGAGTTCTACAGTGTGATAGCACAGCCTGATATTCGTGGATACTTGTACGAGCCAGAGCACAGTGCAGATGGGTTACGCCGTACAGAGGAGGACGAGGCTGCGGAAGCAGAAAGGCAACCACAAGGACCCAGGGAGGATGGTAGGGAGGAGCGGCTGCATGCAGGGACAGCTGGTGGTGTCTCTGCAGTAAGTGTGTAGCGAGGAAAACACAACTGGAATCCCTGTGTTGCAATGACTTTCACCACTGCCAGTTTCTCTTGGATGAAGTTGCAGGTTCTACTGCTGAGGGGGAATGGTTTCAGACCACATATGGACGGAGCAGTGCTCAAAACCTACTTCAGGATCCCAAAAGAAACTGGAAACTACAGGCCAGAACGGTCAACTAGTATTAGCTTATGTTGCTAATGGGCCTAGTATTAGCTTACGTTGCTAATGGGCCTAGTATTAGCTTACGTTGCTAATGGGCTTAGCATTAGCTTACGTTGCTAACGTTAGCTTGACGTTAACATTCAGTAAAGTTACTGCAAATTACCAGCGACGCCTGCTTCTCACGTGTGAATACCTGTGAGCAATCAGCATTGCGATGTCAGACTTATAAAGCTTTCTAGCGTTTGCTCTAGAGATTTGTTTTGTGCTTTCAGAGAACAGCAATTCAAACACTAACAAATAATTTCATTTTGTAAGCAATATCGGCTGGCAGCATACCGTCATTTTTGAGAATGGATCCTTTAAGGACAGACTCCTGTTGTTAGAGTGAGTGCTCCTGCTTACACATATTTTGTATGTAAGTCACCTGTAAGTGACATGTTGTTGCTGCGCGTGTAAAGTGTGTCTACTTCGTGAAATTTCTATGCTCTTGAAAGGGCTACCAGAATCATTCAAGCCATTTGCCATATTTGTGACACACAGCGACGACAAGATGACTTTCAGTGTATTCAAAACCAAACTCAGAGAGTTTGAAAACACAGAAAAATTAAATACCACCTCAGAAGCTGATAATGTGATGAAAACAAAGAACCACACCACAGAGGTGAGATACAAAGACAAAGAAACAGGTATTACTTGTTACAACTGTCACCAAATATATATAAAGCGAGGGCATGTCCCAGTGGTCGAGAAGGTCAAAGACGTTGGTGCAGCTACTGCAAAGGCCCCACACACAGGGATGAAAACTGCAGGTGAAAACCAAGAGATGCAACAAAACAAGCAGCTGAAAATGAGACAGACACGTTTGTCTTCAGGTCAAGTGAAAACAGGATATCAAACGAGAAGTTTGATGGTCGACAGAATATCTAAGAGACTACGAATACAAAGTAGAGTGTGAGGAAAAGATACCCTTTAGTGTTGACTATTGTTACAGGATGACAACATTCAGAAAAGCCATGAAGTCAGCAGAATCAGAACAATGGATGGATGCTATGAGGGAAGAGCTAAACTCTTAAAGAGAATGATACATTTACCTTATGTCCACTTCCAAAGGGCAAAGAGACAGTGGGGGGTAACTGGGTGTACACAGTGAAGAAGTGTAGCTGGATCAAAAGTACACAAAGCTAGATATGTGGCAAAAGGCTACAGTCAAATTCAAGGACTAAATTACAGGGAAACATTTTCTCCAACAGCAGACATGACTTCAGTGCGTAGCTTGGTACATATGGCAGCACATTATGATTTGGAGTTTCAATGGATCATCAAATGGATGTCAAAGTGGAATATTTACATGCACCTATTGACTGTGAGCTTTACATAGAGCAACCAGAAGGTTTTCAGATAAGTTCTGAAACAGGTGAGAAGCTTGTGTGCAAACTACATAAGTCACTGTATGGACTAAAACAGTCAGGGAGAAACTAATGAAGCTCCTACACGAAAAAATGCATTTAAACAGAATCCTGCAGATCATTGTGTCTATAGCAAAAATAATGAAGGAAAGAAAACAATCCTAGTAGTATGGGTTGATGACCTCATTATAGCAGCTAGTGACAAGGACTCATTAAACGATGTGAAAGAAATGCTGAGAACCAGGTTCAATATGAAAGATCTAGGCAGACTCAAACATTTCTTGGGTATTGAGTTCACACAACAGTAAGGACAAGTCAGGCTGAATCAAAAGAAATACATAGATAAGATACTGGAAATATTTGGCATGAGTGAATGTAAACCAAGGCAAACGCCATGCGAGCAAAAGCTAAACTTCAGGAGTGAAGGTGAACCGGTTGATTCACGACAATATCGTGAAATAGTAGGGAGTCTGATATACGTGATGACATGTACGAGACCTGATTTGAGTTGGGTTGTAAGTAAACTGTCACAATATTTAACAGAACCTAAGGATCAACATTTGATAACAGCTAAGGATGTGTTGAGGTATCTGAAAGGAGCAAGTACAGACTTCAGCTCATAACATACAGTGATGCGGACTGGGCATCAGACCACACTGACAGAAGGAGCACCACAGGCTACTGCTTCTGTCTAAATGAGGAAGGACCTACTGTATATTGTAAATCAAAGAAATAACAGACAGTAGCGTTGTCAACCTGTGAAGCTGAATACATGGCTCTTAGTGCGGCTACCCAAGAGGGCCTTGTAGCAGAACTCGTATATTTGGGTGATTTGATATTGATATAAAATATTAATTTCCTCGAATTTAGGGCACCAGGTTCAATTATGAGCGGAACCACGCTATAATTATTATATTATATGAACCGTTGATGGTCCAAAGTAACAATAGAATGAAGTAACAACAATTTAACCCAAAGATCAGTCTCTTGTTTATGAGTTCTTTTCGTTCCAGTGACTTCTGTCTGCTTAACTGAAGAAAGACAAACTCAGAACCAGTTTTAATTATTTATTAACCTACAACTACTGAGAATATTGAAGTATGGGTACGTATATGGATATATGGAATAAATGGAATCAACGAATAGACAACAAAACATGAAACAACCAATTCTAAGTAAACAGATAGATTGCGCAGTTATGCGTGTGATGAATTTGGGCTAGAGGAAAGGATTCGAGTCACTATTTACCTCTAAGTAACGGAAATTATATTTTAGAAACTCTACAAAGAAACTTCATAAAGGCTCCAATGGTTTATTGGCTTTACGGACACCAGCCATTTTCATAGAATAGAGAGAGATATTTGTACTTGGCCTGGGAGCCGCTGGAGGTTGTTCTGCCAGGTTAGCCGTCAATCGGTACCGGTTCTTTTTGTAGAGCAGGACGGACCGTCTCGGGTCTGTTAACAGGCGAGCTATCAGAGCGAGGATCCGCTGTGGCTGCAAAGATTTCTCCGGCCCACAGGAGCGTTCACCTGGTCAGATGGCAGGCTCCAGTAACGTGGTCTGGTTCGGCTGGTGGCTGAGCCGACTTGCAGAGGCGCTGGTTGTCCGGTCCGGAATGGAGCCGAAATGTTGAATTGAAATAATTCAACAAAACTGGTTGATAAAAATATGGCTATTCAATAAAAATCTCGGGCTCGGTCTGGACTAACTTTGACGGATTTTCTAGTTACAAAAATGGAAGTTTGGTTTGGAGTTCCAATAGTCACAATAACTAATACAAAAATAGTCAGCAAAGACGTGCGCGCTTTAAAATTAGTTCGAAAAGTTACAAACGGAGAATTGACGACAAAAGTAATTTGAACAACTTCAGCTAAGCTTTCTTAACTGAGGCACATTTCTTCTTGAGGATGGAGCTCGAAGTGGAACTCCTCTCCTTGAACTTCTTGGAGCTTCTTGGCACTTCTTGGAACTTCTAACAAAGGAATTTTAACTTTATTTATATTGTTGGGGCGTCGCCCAGACTATGAGGCGTTGCTGCTAAATTTAAATTTCCCGCGGAGGGGAGAGCGAGTCCCTCCTCCTAGATCAAATGAAATCTTTGTTCGGTCGAATCACACAAAGTCGAATATAGATTTCTCTTTTCATCAAGCCCAAAATCTCATACTCTAAAATAAAGCAACTTCTTACAATTGTTATACTGTGGAGGTTAAAATGCTTAAACAACTTGATTACTGCGTGTAATATTCAATGTCGCATTTCAACATACATGTGAGAGTCCTGATTTAGACAAATAGACGGAATCCAATGATTATTACATGGAAAGTTAGCTTTGTCTAATACCTATTAATACACATTCAGAACACACAACAACTATTAGAAAGTCATTCACGCATTATCTGGACATCGCAGCGGATTAATATAACTGGATAATGCTTACATTTACATAACTAAGGTGTGCATGAACATGTAACATGTATGGGTAATGTACAGAATTAGCAGAAGAATATGACATTGCGTTTTAACTTTCAGACAACAAATTAATGCAGTTTTGTTTCTTTCTTTAGGCAAATATCTTCGGGATGCATTTATAATTTCCACCCAAGGGTGGCAATGTTGTGCCGTGTTACTCTTTCACGTCATTCTGAATTAAAATGTTTATTTTATAACTTCGTCATTTCTCGTCGTAGAAAGGACGGTATCATGTCAGATTGTTCCAAATTTGCTTCTGAACACATTGGTGTGAGTTTTATGAAGCTTGATAGCCGATTTGTCCCTGTTTTGGGGTTTGAGTTTAAACAAAGTCTTTCTGTCTAAGTAGTTTTACACCTCAAGTTTTTTTGCAAATTCCTTTCCAGAGAGCTGGTACCATCTCGATAAGAACGTTGTTTTCTTCGCAAATTCCTTTCCAGAGAGCTGGTACCATCTGGATTGTTTTAAAAGAAAGTTTATTGCGTCATTTGCAAGTGAGTTAGGAGACAGGCATATAAAGAAATGACAACTGATGCTCAAAAGTTGCCATTATGAACTCTGATGCCATCAAAGAACCCAGTGAGCAGGCAGCGAGATTCATTAGGTCAATATTAAGTGGAAAAATTATATTTGACCCCTAAATTTTGCTAAAAGATGTCAAAAGTGTCAGAGCAAGTGAAGGTGTTACTGGCTGAGTGCCACCTGTAAGTTATTTGTTAATAAAGATGGCAGTGTGTTCAACCTTTCTCAGCAATAATCACCCAGAGGTTTCGGTTTGTCAAATCACTCACCTGTTACATTATAGTCACATTAAATTGCATAATGCCTTATATATTGTGACTGTGCACCACCACCTTTGTTACATTCTTCATTTTCATAGTATATAATTAGACCATTTGAATTGATAAGCTGCCGTTTAGAAAGCAATGAGTTCATGGTCCCAGCAGAAGGTCCCGGTTTCTCTTCATCCAAATATATTGAAGGAACGGCAGTTAATGAATAAACTGTATTAAAAGTCCTCTGGTTTAACTACGAACTTGTAGGTTTTCCTCATTTTACATTGCACTGTTCTCTCCATACGTCGAACTTTTCACAGCCTTCAGCTCACAGCCCTTAGCATCCGTTGTTGGAAAACGCTTATAGCTAATTCCACTAGCTTTTTTTCAGTCACTGATTTGCATCCTGGTACAATACAGATTGACACCATTGTTCCTTGAAAGACATTTCGAGCAAAAAGTATAAGATTAAAAAGAAAATTAAACTAGCAATGTCCAAATTCCAGGTTACAGGTAAAAACCCCCCGACAGAGGTTGCACCAATTGCGGGAGTTTGGGGAGTATCCCAGAATCCGTCAGATTGTAATGCATTCTGGATGTTGTAGGATATGACTATTTTTCAGCCCCAGCAGATAATCCTGCCGGTTCTCAACATAGACCATAAATTTTAAAAGTTTTTACACATTTCAGTTTAAAAAATATAAAATTTTTAAAACACTACTCGCTTTAGCTGTGAAATATCACTTAACCTTTATTTTCAATTATTACATACGTATTAATTTATTTATTACATTACACGTTAATTATTAGCTTTTAGAGTCTTAAGTCAAGGAAAAAACATTGAGGGAAGGCTGGGTGTATTATGTCCTGAAAGGTCACAGGTGGTACTGCCCAGTTTGAAGGAAACTTTCAGACTGAAAAATGGAACTTCTGACATTGACAGAAAACGCAATGTGACTTCAGATGCCCCAACCTTGTTGAATATATTATCTACCAGGGTATTCACAACAGTCTCTGCGACTTGGTCTGCAAGGCCATAATCTTCAGCCCATGTAGTCCATATTTATGAGGATGTGTACACCGAAATCAATCCCAATTCTTTCCATAGGGGACTCCACTGGAAACTGCTGTAGCTATCAATAGCTGCTGTTACTTAATTGAAGAATTGTCTCATGTGTGGTTTACCCAATAGTTGGATCCACAATCCACTGGTGTTACACAAAAACTGAACTTTCAAACTTCACTGAAATTGGGGTTTGTAGGTTGCATGACCATATTTTTCTGGTCCATAATCATGTTAGCATGTTATTAAATTGATTTCTGTGCAAGGTAGAACAAAAGGTTTCTCATGACTTTGAAGTCAGTTAAAGATTGTTACACTTAGGTATTATACTTGGGAGCAGAGTCTAGACTGGAATATTTAGTTAAAATACAATCTACAATCTGTCATATATAATAAAAATGTAATAATAATCAAAATTATGACAACACAGTCAATAGAAATACTATATATTTATATATACTTGAAGATCTTCAGTTGGTTTTGGTAAATGGTAAGTGGCCACTTATATATCACTTTTATTGAAAGTACTTTAACAGTGTTGCTTCTCATTCACCCATTTTGATTGCTGATTTGTAAAAATTTACAATTCAGGTTCTTGAATAATGTGACAAATCTTTTTTCTTAAATATGCAATTATTTACCTCTTATTAAATTTTAAGCCTGTGATGGAAAAAAACAGACAATAGACAATAACAACCTAAAATTATTGAATTTTCCTTAAAATATGTAATTTAAAAAACTGCTACCTGTGTTGAATGTGAACAGCAGCATGGTGTCATCCTAACTATATCTGGGAATTTAACGACTGAATCTTAGCATGTGAATTTGTTCATCAAATGTTTCTTGGTGTTCTTCTCTGGTTTAAATAATATGATAAAACACTTTGGAGCGAATATACACAGTATTAGTCCAAAACTAGAGGCCAAAATGGCAAATATCTCCACAGCCACAGTGAATTTCCCAGGAGAGCTGACATAAGCCGGGATAAAGGTGATCCACACTGCACAGAATATCAACATGCTGAAGGTGATAAACTTGGCTTCATTAAAATTATCAGGCAGTTTTCGGGCCAGAACAGCTAACACAAAGCAAAACACAGCCAGTAGGCCTATGTACCCAAGTACAGCCCAGAATCCAACAGCTGAACCTAATGCACACTCTAAAATGATTCTGTCTTTGTATGTGGTTAGGTTTTTCATCGGAAAAGGAGGACTAAGAACCAACCAAACTGTACATATTAGAACCTGGATGAATGTAAAAGACACTACAGTCAATCTTTGTTGTGGAAGACCAAACCATTTCATAATGTTACTACCTGGAAGTGTAGATTTGAAGGCCATTAACACAACTATAGTTTTCCCAAGAACACAAGAGATGCAGAGGACAAAGGTGATCCCAAACGCTGTGTGGCGCAGCATGCAGGACCACTCAGAGGGTGGTCCAATGAAAGTTAATGAACATAAGAAACACAGAGTCAAGGAGAAGAGCAGCAGGAAGCTCAGCTCAGAGTTGTTGGCCCTGACTATCGGGGATGTTCTGTGACAGAAGAAAACAGTCGCTACCATAATACAGAGAAAGGCACCACAAATGGAGAATGTAGCCAGGATGATTGCTAGGACCTCGCTGAAGGAAAGAAACTCGATGGGCTTTAAGAAACAAGAGTCTCCCTCTAAATTCGGCCAGAACTCCTTTGGGCAAGGGAAACAATTTGGTGAATCTGAAAATTAAGAAATAATAGAAATAACTTTTAGAATTAAAGTGTGATATTCATAAGAAAACATATTTTACCTGTTTCATTGCTGATCTCTCCCTCAGGACACAGTATACAGTCGTAACAGCAGATGGGTTTTCCTTTCTGCAGCACTTTATGAGTTCCTGGAGGACAGCTGTCACTGCAAACTGACACTGGCACCTGTGGAATACGATATATACAGACAAGCTCATACAAACACCCACCTTGACTACAAAGCGTTTATGATATTTAAACATTGCTCCTTACCTGTTTCTTTCCCTGCATCCAGGTTATGTCCTTGTTGATGAAAAACTTTTGACCCACTGGCAGTGACGCATTGTAGTATCCTACTGTTACTACCTCTAGGCTTCCACTGTTACTTTTCTGCCAGTTAACCAGCTCATATGTGGCCGCAGGATCCCCGTTATCATCAAATGACACATGATAACCATTTCTGGAAAAATTCACCCTTTTTAGCTGATTAAGAATCTGACAATGACAATATAAAATAAATTTAATTTTAGATTAATATAAATATTTTAAGAATTGTACACCACAGGCATAAAAAAGGCATTGTTTAAAGTTTAAGCAATTATTTATGTCAGCTTACCTGTTTGGACTCTATACTAGAGAGTTTGTCACACTGAGTTGTAGAATTTGTCTCCTGACACACAGCATTATGAATGGCATGAGCTATTGCATAAACAGCCTTGTAAACCATGTTGGTGATTCGAAGGTCAGATGTGTCAGTGTACGGACTCTGGAGCTTTTGTATGTCTTCACTTCCATCACACAGTCTCTTGTCTGTAGCATCACCTACAATATAGAAAGACACAGACACTGCTTTTTTAGCTCTGTCATACAAGTGTAAATTACAATCAATATTATTAATAAAATACTTTGTTACTCTTTTTTCATTTTGATTTATTTCAATCAAATATATTTAGTTGAATCTCATGCATTGATATTGTTCTAATTAATTGCTAAAATGTTTTAAGTTTAACAGCACAGTTTTGAATAAACACACAACTTACACCTCAACAGAAATGTGAACAGGTAGTCATATTTCTAAAACTGTAAAGTATGTAATACCTAGATAATAATAACATTGATATACCTGCTATACTGAGTATATGTTTTAGTCATTAGGTACCTCATGCTCATTCTTCTATAGATTACATCATCATGTCAAGTGAAATTATTTTAGAAGATTGACGATACATCCACTTACTTTCTTTGTCCATTATAAGCAGATTCTATTAAAAATCTGAGGACAGTCAATCAGAACAAAAACAGTATCAAGTGGACCCTACTGTGGGTACACTTGACATATAACTTGACACATAACTTACATATGTAAATTTGAAAGTAAGCACAGGATTCTCACTTTTTTCCACGCTGCAGTTGAATGCATCCTCCCAGAACTCAGTAAGTACTGGGGAGGCTGCCACTGTAGTGGGAGAGAGATCCAGCAGGAAGTCTCTCAGACCTGGGATCACAGATCGTGGAATAGCAAATCCAATGGCTCCAGCACAGAATGTGAACTTCAGCATGTCTGGGTGAGTCACCCAGCCCTCACTGCCTATCCACTGGCGAGGTGGGGAAGGCTCACGAGACAACTCCTCCATCAGAATTCTCATGTCTCCATAGGCTGCAAATGCCACAACAACCATAGCTTTTGACCTGAAGACACATTTTAATGTACTTTATATCGGTTTTAAACAATTACATTTCATTTATATGGCAACATTTAAATAAAAGCCCCCAGCTTGGTAGAATGCAGAATGAATATCACTGGTAGACTAAATCCATTCATTAAACTAGTAAAGGACTATTTTATCAAATTGGTCATTTTTTATTATAATGACCAACTACAACTACAGTAAATTAGATATTTATTGATTTTATCTTCTCTTTGATTACCTGTATTTTATATTTTCTTTGACACAGCTGAGGAATTACAACCACAAACCTGCGGATCACATCAGCCACTCTCTGGATCCTGCTGTGCGGGTAAGTACGATAGAAGGATTCAGAGTATTCAACACAGATCCCCTCTTTGTGTGCTGCATCCAGGAAAGATGCCATGCCATTATTCCCATAGTCTGAATCTGAGCGGACAGCACCTATCCAACTCCAGCCAAACTTTTTCACCAGTTTGGCCAGAGCATCAGCCTGGAACTGGTCACTGGGGATGGTTCTGAAGAAACTGGGATACTGCTGCTTATTGGACAAGCAGGCACAAGTGGCAAAGTGACTCACCTAAAGGAAAAACAAAATTGTGATTGTTTCCTGGCAAAGTAAAAAAACATTTAAACACATTTTAATCAAAAACATTTCAAATATTTACCAGAGGAACATTAAAGGATCCAATAATACGTGACATGCTGATGGATGGCGTGGACCCAGAATCACCAACAACAGCCATCACCATACCAGACTGTGAGCAATTATCACCAGTATAAAACACAGGGTCCAGACCATTTGTGAGCTGAAATGCTACTTTCACTGCCATGGGAACTGCGGCACAAGAGTCATGGATCTGATAACCGAGTCTGATGCCTGGAAGCAGCTTTAAACTGTTGTTAATCTCCTCAATAGCAAAGATCATTGCACGCGACAAGTGCACTTCACGTGGTTCAATTCTGCACACACACATGTTGAAATACACATGCACAGCATAAAAATTTAAGAGCATAAAATACAACAAAGGAGAGCTGCAATACACGTTATTGAACATAACAGTTGCCCTGCATCTGTCAGCCCAGAGTACATGAGAGAACTGCCAAACCTCATGTTGTATATGTCGTATAGAGTTTTACGACATATACAACTACATAAAAAACAAATATATAATTTTTGCAATTACACAATGTTTTTTAAGATTGTTTTTACCTAAGTGGGATAGACTTTGAGTAAATGCTTTTTTGAGTTTTAAAATGAATAAAATAATTTATTAAAACTTCAGTAAACAACACTTTGTTCATATTATATTAATTGAACATTTCTGTTCCCACACTGTACAACATTCTTTTTATCCCCCACTTCTCCTTCTGACTAACCTCCCTCTGCACTGTAGCGGCTCAGGCATGGTGGTGTAGTTATGTGTCACCATTTCCATGTTGTAGTGTATGGAGAAAACTCCACCGATGATGTAGTCACCATCCTCTGAGAATGCAGGTAGACGAGCAGTACCCTGCAGTTTACATATGACGGATCGATCCACAGGACTGACTTCAGCACAGGCACTAGTCTGTGTGGATACAGCCCTGTGTTTCAGATCATTGCACAAACCATTCAAAGCAAGAGCTGAGTTCATCTCAAAGAAATATAGAGCTAATCTTAGACCAATAAAGAGAGCCGAGGTCTCCATTTCTAAAGTCTAAGCATGTGTACCTCTGTGTGTTTTCATTGATTTATATAACTTCACACAGCAGCTTTCCCTCTTACTGTTGGTTAGCATTACCCTACATAAGAGAGGAGGAGCCCATCCAGTGATCTATGGTTATTTTCAATCTTCTAGTTATTTGTGCTATATATGCTATGAAATAGACCTGATAAAGCTTTTCCAGACCTCTGCAGGAAGCTTTGCTGAACTGACTTTCACAGAAGTAGCGCGCACCTAATTAACGACAATATTTGATGACAATAGATGACAGACATAGAGAACTACAATGACCTGTCTTTCGTTGTCATTGAAATAAACCTATGAATATAGAGATAACATGAGTGGTCATTTTAACATCTAAATTTTGTTATGTTCAATTCCCTTTTTATGGAACAAAAAGTATAACACAAAATGAATACACTAAAGCCTAAATAAAGTAGCAGTACAACAACAGAATGTATTACCCAATCAGTTTAGGTGACACACATTGATCAGATTTGGGAGGTGTGCGTGTTGGGCCTCTGCGACCTTCTGCCGCCTACAGTTACAGATGATCCCCTAGTCTACGTAGGTCCGCATCACTCTTTACCTTTATCGACGGAGTATGAATCGGCCTTTAGGTGTGATAAACTCATGTTTGAACATGATGTTATTGACAAAGTATAATATAATCTTCTATGAAGTCCAGTACATTAGTATCAACTATAGAGATTCAAACAAAAGTTGTATGCTTTTTCTACATGTAGCCTCTGCAACCATTGCCTTCCCATGAGTATGGGAACCTGAGCTGCTCAGCCTGGGTTAAATATCTAAGGTTTTTCCAATTGCTGTCATTGCGGATCCATAATCATACTGTTCCGTACTTATGAGTATTGAAGAACCTATTGAGGAACGCATTCAGTAAGGGAAAACTATTCTTTACAGCACAAGAGAAACAACATGTTACCCATGGGTAAGATATCTTTCTGCTTTTATCAATTTGAACATGTAAATGTGCAATAATAAAAAAGAAGCTGAAAAAGTTCTAAGAAAACACAACACTCTTGTACAATCTGACAATAACTTTCTTAGTGTTTCTTCTACTTTTGTATTTTCCTGCAGTCATGCTGTGTCCTGATAGATTAGGTAAACTAAATCCAAGATGGCGCCTCTGTGTTTGGGGGCACCCTACTCTATGTTATTTGTGTTTTAATTCAGTTTTCTGCCACTGTTCTGGTGGCTCTTGCTCCAGGGAAGACCTCATGAACATCAGAGCTACTACCCCTGTGGATATATTCCCGAAGTTCTTGGCTTCTACCGCTGGTTTACTGGCCAATTTGATCAAAGAGGTGAACAACTAAGAAAAGGCCCGCATATTCTGCCCATGCGAATATGAACTGTACTCCCAGCCATATTGCTGTCTAACGTTCGCAAAAACAAAAACAGAGACCTTTCTTCGTCCTGTGTTTTGTGCTTCATGCAATGGTGGCTGTGTGATTTTCCACCAGATTCTGTGATTCAGCTGAGTGGATTTCAACTCTACAGGGCTTTCCAGCAAAACAAAGGGTGGTGGAATCTGTTTTGATGTAAACAATGACTGGTGCAAGGATGTTTCAGTTTTTTCTCAGCACTGTTCCCCGGACCTGGAGGCGTTCATTGTTAACTGTAAGCCCTTCTACTCACCATGTGAGTTCTCCTCATTCATTCTTGTTGGTGTTTACTTACTGCTGCAGAGCAACGTGCGTGAGGGGCAGCGCACACTGGCCGGCGAGATTCTGCGTGTGGAAGGGACAAACCCGGACACTTTGGTTATTGTTCTTGGTTACTTTAAGAAAGGTAATCTCTCCCACCAGCTCCCCAAATACAAACAGTTTATCAAGTGCCCAACCAGAGAGGAAAGAGTGCTAGACCACTGCTTCACCACCATAAGCAGAGCTGTCCCTCGTGCTTCTCTGGGGCAGTCTGATCAAGTCATAATGCATCTGATTCCATGACACAGGAAGAAATTAAGAAACCTGATTCACAGTTAAACTCAGCTGAGGTCAGAGAAAGTGGCTGCATTCAGAAGTGGGGACAAAGACAAATACAGAGAGGCTAAGTACAGATTGAGCAAGGAGGTGAACAGAGCCAAATCTGCACATGGCAAGAGAATGGAACAGCAATTCTCAGCCAACGACGCTGCCTCTGTCTGTAAAGGGCTTAAGGCAGTCACCAATTACAAGCCTAGAGTCCCCCACTCTGTGAAAGACCAGCACCTGGCCAACAGCCAGAACAAGTTGCTACTGCCACTTTGACAAACGATGGGACAAACTCCCCCCGCCACCCACTGATCAGCAGCAGCCCGCCCTCCATTATCACACCTGGTCCACTCACACAGCTTCACACCTCAGCGCCCCCCTCTCCTCTGCACCTCACACCATCAAAACAGGCGATTAGAATAGGGTGTTTAAACAACTGAACCCCTAAAGCCGCAGGCCCAGACTCTGTCTCACCCTCCACCTGTTCCAATCAGCAGTCTCCAGTGTTCATAGATATGTTCAACACATCGCTGAAGACCTGTAATGTGCCAGTCTGCTTTAAGGACTCAACCATTGTGTCAGCCCCTAAAAAGCCAAGGATCACAGGACTTAATGACTACAGACCCATTGCCCTGACTTCTGTGGTCATGAAGCCTTAAATTCCTCATCTTATCTCACACCCAGGACACACCCCCTCTGGATCCCCTGTAGTTTGCCTACAGAGCCAACAGATCTGTAGATGATCTAGATACTGTAAACATGGACCTCCACTTCATCCTCCAGTATCTGGACTCCCCAGGATCCTATGTCAAGACACTGATTATGGACTTCAACTCTGACTTTAAAACAATTGTGCCAGTTCTGCTCAAAGACAAGCTATTCCAGCTAAAGTGCCTTACATCATGTGCAGGTGGATTATGGACCTCTTTGAGGCTGGGCAAGCATGTCTGACTCACTGACCATCATCACTGGATCCCCCCCAAGGCTGCATCCTCTCTCCTCTGTTATTCTCCCTGTTTACCAACAGCTGCACATATCTGGACATAAGTCTGATAAACTCCTATAGTTTGCAGATGACACCACCCTCATCAGCCTCACCTGATGGAGATGAGTTGGCCTACAGGAGTCAGATGGACCACCTGGTGTTGTGGTGCAGCACAAACACCTGGAGCTCACTGCTCTCAAAACAGTGGAGATGATAGCGGATTTTGGAAAGGACCCAGACCTCTGTCGAGTCCTCCCACTTCCTGGGCATCACCATCACCCAGGACCTCAAGTGGGAGCAGAATATCAGCCCCTTCATCAAGAAGGCTCAGCACCTCAAGTGGGAGCAGAATATCAGCCCCTTCATCAAGAAGGCTCAGCAGAGGTTGTATTTCTTGCGGCAGCTAAAGAAGTTCCACCTCCCTGTAAAGATGCCCGTGAACTTTTACACAGCCATCATTGAATCCGTTCTTACATTCGCCATCACAGTCTGGTTCCCTACATCCATGGCCAAGCTGCAGCGTGTCATCCACTCTGCTGAGAAGGTTTTGTTGTTGCTTTCATTGCACTGTTCTTTTCTCTCCCTTAACTTTCCACTCACCCCAACCGGTCAAGGCAGATGGACGCCCACCATGAGCCTGGTTCTGCTGAAGGTTTCTTCCATTAAAAGGAGTTTTTCCTCTCCACTGTTGCCTATGGCTGCTCAAGGGGGATTTGTTGGGTTTTCACTAAATGTCTGTATAGTCTTGACTTTATTATGTAAATTGCCTTGAGATGACCTTGTTTTAAATTGGCTCTATATAAATAAAGTTGAATTGAAACTGTATAGGACTGCACAGGTGTACCGAATAAAGTGGCCATCGAATATGTATATGGCACACATACTTGACTGGAGTTATATATATAAATATTTAAAGAACCTCCTAGCACAGTTGAAAAAAGTCTAAAGAGAAATCTGAGGTATTCTGAACTGAAAAAAATGAAAACAAAAAACACTATTTAACTAATATAAATGAAACTAATATAACCATATACAACCCCAATTTCCAAAAAAGTTGGGAGGATTTGTAAAACGTAAATAAAATTGCAAAGACTTTAAAAAATCCCACCATCTACGGTATATAATATCAAAAGATTCAGAGAAACAGGAGGAAGGTATGGAAGGTGCAGAAAGGTCAGGACAGAAGGTTTAACCTGGATGCATGTGATCTTTGGGCCCTCAGATTGCACTGAAAATAAAGACAGGCTTGATTCTCTACTGGACCCCTGCAATACATCAGTGCATAGGCTCAGGAAAACCTCCAGAAATCACTTTTTGTGAACAAGGTTTCTAGGATCCATAAATGCCACTGGGTCAAAGCTCATTTAAAATTGCCTCAGGCGAACTGTTCTGAGGTTAGATAAATCACAATTTGAAATTCTTTTTCGAAACTGTAGACGCCATGTCCTGCCCATTAAAGAGTAGAGGGATCAACAGTTCAAAAGCTTGCATTTCAGGTGGTATGGGGATGCATAGATGCTTAAGGCGTGGGCAGCTTACACATCAGGAAAGGCACCATCAATTCTGAAAACTACATAGAGGTTTTAGAGCAACAGATCCTCCTATCCACACAATGTCTCTTTCAGGGAAGGCCTTTCATATTTCAGCAAGACAACGCTAAACCACATATTGCACCATCACAACAGCATGGCTTTGCAGGAGAAGAGTCCAGGTGCTGGACTGGCCTGCCTGCAGTAAAGACCTTTCACCAATACGAAATATTTGGCACATCCTAAACTGAAAAATCCGCCACTGAGGTCCAGACTTGTTGAGTAGCTAGAATCCTGTGTAAGACAAGAATGGGTCAACATCCAGCAACTGGTCTATTCACTTCCCAGACATTTACAGACAGTTGTTAGAAGTAGAAGGGATGCTACACAATGGTGAACGTCACCCTCTTCCAACTTTTGAGATGCATTTAGGGATTAAACTCAAAATGAGCTAAAAATTTCCATGAAATGATGATTTCCATGAAAAATGTCTCAGATTCAACATCTGATATGTTGTTTATGTTCTTTTGTGAATAAACAATGTTTTAATAAGAGTTGCAAATCATTAGATTTTGTTTTTATTTTGGTTTACACATCTTCCCAGCTCTTTTGGGATCATGGTTGTATTTTGCTACTGTAAATCTAAAAATGTTGAATGTCAAAATGCTAACACTAAAATCATGGTTTGAGTAGGAATTATGTCTTTATTTGCTTTGAAATTTTAGCATATGATTGAAACTTTATTATCAGAGAAAAATTTTAGAAGGACATTCACAAAATTACATATTTAATATCAACATGTAGCATTAAAAACAATCATTTGTGTTATATGTATACAACAAAAGCTGCATGTAGCTCTCATAACAATTTTAAAATATCCTAGTTTTTATTTTTGTTCATCAAATGCTTTTTGGTGTTCTTCTCTGGTTTAAATAATATGATAAAACACTTTGGAGCGAATATACACAGTATTAGTCCAAAACTAGAGGCCAAAATGGCAAATATCTCCACAGCCACAGTAAATTTCCCAGGAGAGCTGACATAAGCTGGGATAAAGGTGATCCAGACTGCACAGAATATCAACATGCTGAAGGTGATAAACTTGCCTTCATTAAAATTATCAGGCAGTTTTCGGGCCAGAACAGCTAAAACAAAGCAAAACACAGCCAGTAGGCCTATGTACCCAAGTACAGCCCAGAATCCAACAGCTGAACCTAATGCACACTCCAGGATGATTCTGTCTTTGTATGTGGTTAGGTTTTTCATCGGAAAAGGAGGACTAAGAACCAGCCAAACTGTACATATTAGAACCTGGATGAGTGTAAAAGACACGACAGTCAATCTTTGTTGTAAAGGACCAAACCACTTCATGATGTTACTACCTGGAAGTGTAGCTTTGAAGGCCATTAACACAACTATAGTTTTCCCAAGAACACAAGAGATGCAGAGGACAAAGGTGATCCCAAACGCTGTGTGGCGCAGCATGCAGGACCACTCGGAGGGTGCTCCAATGAAAGTTAATGAACATAAGAAACACAGAGTCAAGGAGAAGAGGAGCAGGAAGCTCAGCTCAGAGTTGTTGGCCCTGACTATCGGAGACGTTCTGTGATGAAAAAATACAATTGCTACTATAACGGCCAGAAAGGCTCCACCAACAGAGAATGTAGTCAGGATGATTCCTAGGACCTCACTGAAGGAAAGAAACTCTAAAGGCTTTGCAAAGCAAGTGTCTCTATCTGCATTTGGCCAGAATTCCTTTGGGCAAAGGAAACAGTTTGCGGAATCTGAAACAAACAAGCAAAATCACTTTTAACATTTATAAGTTTAACGTTGCTCATTTCTATACATCTATTATCTGTAACTACTTATCCTGTTTAGGGTCAAGGGGATGGGAAAATTTTATTTTACCTGTTTCATTGCTGATCTCTCCCTCGGGACACAGTATACAGTCATAACAACAGGTTGGTTTTCCTTTCTGCAGCACTTTATGAGTTCCTGGAGGACAGCTGTCACTGCACACTGACACTGGCACCTGCCACATGTGACATACACATACATACTCACACAAATATGGCCTTATACTAAAAAAGCTATTATTATTGAACATTAATATTTCTCACCTGTGTCCTTCCCTCCATCCAGGTGATGTTCTTGTTGAGGAGGAACTCTTGGCCTGCTGGCAGTGATGCATCATAGTGACCTACTGTCACAAACTCAAGGCTGCCACTGTTACTTTTCTGCCAGTTGACCAGCTCATATGTGGCCGCAGGATCCCCGTTAGCATCAAATGACACATGATAACCATTTTGGGAAAATTGTACTTGTCTCAGCTGAGTGAGAACCTGGAAAGATGACATAAACATTTTCAGAGAATTTTGAGAAGAAAAACATATAATATCATAGGTGCAAATATTAGCTATATTTTTTGTCTTGTTTCTATTGACCTGTTTCGACTCTATCCTAGAGAGTTTGTCACACTGAATTGTAGAATTGGTCGCCTGACACACAGCATTATGAATGGCATGAGCTATTGCATAAACAGCCTTGTAAACCATGTTGGTGATGCGGAGCTCAGATGTGTCAGTGTACGGACTCTGGAGCTTTTTAAGGTCTTCACTTCCATCACACAAATGCTTGTTGGCAGCAGCACCTACAATATACAAAGACATAAGCACTTCTTTTGTAGCTCTGTGATACAATTGTAAATTATAATCAATATTATTAATTCAATATTTTGCAGCTGGCCTAAACTCACCAGGAGCAGCTAAATTGGGGTTCACTGTTTGTCTCAAATACAGCCTATATACTGTACCTGCTATAGAGAATATATGTTTTAATCTTTATATACCTCATGCTTAGTCTTCTACAGATGACATCATCATGTCAAGTGAAATTACTTTAAGATTCAACTCATTTCATTGTCCATTATCAATAGGTTCTAATTAAAATATAAGGACAGGCAATCAGAACAAAAACAGTATAAAGTGGACCCTACTGTGGCTATCACTTACAAATGTTAATTAGAAAGTAAGCACAATCTTCTTACTTTTTTCCAGGCTGCAGTTGAATGCTTCCTCCCAGAACTCAGTAAGTACTGGGGAGGCTGCCACTGTAGTGGGAGAGAGATCCAGCAGGAAGTCTCTCAGACCTGGGATCACAGAACGTGGAATACCAAATCCAATGGCTCCAGCACAGAATGTGAACTTCAGCATGTCTGGGTGAGTCACCCAGGCCTCACTGCCTATCCACTGGCGAGGTGGGGAAGGCTCACGAGACAACTCCTCCATCAGAATTCTCATATCTCCATAGGCTGCAAATGCCACAACAACCTTAGCTGTTGACCTAAAGAAATATTATAATGTACATCATATCAGTTTTTCAACCTAGCTTGGGATGAAGAATGCACATTGGTAGACTAACTCCATTCATTAAAGAAGAGCAATACAAATTATTTAGAAAAATTACTATTTTAGCCATTAAACATTAAATTAGTCCCTTTTACTTACTTTACCTTTTAATTACTTGTTGTTTGTATATGTTTTGACAAAGCACAAGAATCAAGCACAAACCTGCGGATCACATCAGCCACTCTCTGGATCCTGCTGCGTGGCTGGGTACGATAGAAGGATTCAGAGTATTCAACACAGATCCCCTCTTTGTTTGCTGCATCCAGGAAAGATGCCATGCCATTATTCCCATAGTCTGAATCTGAGCGGACAGCACCTATCCAAGTCCAGCCAAACTGTTTCACCAGCTTGGCCAGAGCATCAGCCTGGAACTGGTCACTGGGGATGGTTCTGAAGAAACTGGGATACTGCTGCTTATTGGACAAGCAGGCACAAGTGGCAAAGTGACTCACCTAAAGAAAAATTATAATTGTGATTGTTTCCTGGCAAAGTAAAAAAACATTTAAGCACATTTTAAGCAAAAACACTTTAAATATTTACCTGAGGAACATTAAAGGATCCAATAATACGTGACATGCTGATGGATGGCGTTGACCCTGACTCACCAACAACAGCCATCACGATACCAGACTGTGAGCAATTATCACCAGTATAAAACACAGGGTCGAGACCATTTGTGAGCTGGAATGCTACTTTCACTGCCATGGGAACTTCCGCGCACGAGTCATGGATCTGATAACCGAGTTTGACGCCTGGAAGCAGCTGTGTACTGTTGTTAATCTCCTCAATGCCAAAGATCATTGCACGTGACAAGTGGACTTCACGTGGTTCAATTCTTCACACACACATGTTGAAATATACATGCACAACTTAAAAAATTCAGAGTAAAAAATAGGAGAGCTGCAATACATGGTATTGAACATAACAGTTGCACTGCATTTGTAAGGCCAACAGTACATGAGAGAACTGCCAAACCTCCAAAGTTTTACGACATATACAACTATATAGAACTCAAAAAAATTTTGCAATCACACAATGTTTTTTTAAGATTATTTTTACGTAAGTGTGATAGACTGCATGAACAAATGCTTATTTGAGTTTTAAATGAAATCAAATAATTTATTGTTTAACAACAACAAACAACACTTGTTGTTTGACACTAATTAAACATTTCTGTTCCCACGCTGTCCAACAGTCTTTTCATCCCCCACTTCTCCTCCTCACTAACCTCCCTGTGCACTGTAGCGGCTCAGGCATGGTGGTGTAGTTAGGCTTCACCATTTCCATGTTGTAGTGTATGGAGAAAACTCCACCGATGATGTAGTCACCATCCTCTGAGAATGCAGGTAGACGAGCAGTACCCTGCAGTTTACATGTGACGGATCGATCCAAAGGACTGACTTCAGCACAGGCACTAGTCTGTGTGGATACAGCCTTTTGTTTCAGATCTTTGCACAAACCATTCAAAGCAAGAGCTGAGTTCATCTCAAAGAAATATAGAGCTAATCTTAGACCAATAAAGAGAGCCGAGGTCTCCATCTCTAAAGTCTAAGCATGTGTATCTCGGTTTGTTTTTACTGATTTATATAACTTCACACAGCAGCTTTCCCTCTTACTGTTGGTTAGCATTACCCTACATAAGAGAGGAGGAGCCCATCCAGTGATCTATTGTCATTTTCAATCTTCTTGTTCTTAGTGCAAATGTATGACCTACCTGCCTATGAGTTTCCCCACCCCCCCATTTTTTTTTTTTTTACTTAACTTGAAACCCAAATGTAACTGATAATGTTAAGTTATACATGGCATAATGACCTTGCCTAATTTAAAGCAGTTGTTTATTTTAGTCTAATTCATAAGTGGTCTGCTAATAAGAACATGAAATATACTTAGACTTGTAAGTAGGAGCAACTGGGACCTGCTTTGGATTTAAAGCACCTAAAAATGCAATTACACTTTTCTTTCTTTGCATAGTTTTTCCACATCGAATGTTCATCCATTTTTAAATAAAATTTTACAATCTGGTCCTGGTTCTCGTTCATCGTCAATATGAATTTGATTTACTGGGTTTGTGCTGCAGTTCAGACACTACCTGATTTAACACTTATGGCTAAAACATACTGTAAGCTGTCATGGAACCATGCACGGACAGGAACTCCCTTTTGTTATATTACTGAAAATGTAAGATATACTTTCAACATTATCATTGCTATGTTATCATTGAAGAAGTCCAGAAAATTAGTAGCATATATAGAAATCCGGACAAAAGTCTTATGCTATGTCTAGAGCCTCTTTAACCCATTGCATTTTATGGGTATGGGAATGTGTGCGGCTCAACCTGGACTAAATATCTAATGTTTTTCAAAGTCATTGATGTTAGATCCATAATCATACTGTTCCAGTATGGAGCAGTATGGAGAAGCCTAAAAAAACACATTGATAATAAGAAAACTATTATCTGAATCGGAATCTGTTTCAAAGCACCAACTTAACTAAAGTGTTACCCATGGGTAAGATATCTTTCTGTTTATGTCTCTTTAAATATAAATATGTGCAATAATTTAAAGGAAGATAGAAAAGATGAAAGCTTATGTAAGATTTAAAAAGTTCATGCTACACTGATATTATACCATGAAAGTAGGGCATATAAATAGGAGCATGCACTGGCAATTTCCTCATCCCAAACAGTTTATTGAAATAAAAACTACAGTGGTAGGTTCACCATAACAAAAAATGTCAGCGTGCCAATAACTTGTCAGTTGTTGTGGTCTTGGTCTCATGAAGTCAAAATGCGAACAGCATGGTGACGAAATTGATTCATAGATCAGACACTGGTGACTTTTGCCGTTAATCACCTTCGTAGTAAACAGAATGTTTTAATTACTGAAAGACTGAACAGGTAGCAATATGCAACATGTAAGTTAATATTAAAATGAGAACACTGGGAAGTTGGATACCAGGTTCTTTAAGCCGAACCAAGCTATGGTTAAATATTAGTTCATTAGAGACCATTAGTGGTCAAGTAATCCATCACTTTGGTTAAACACAAGAGACCAAATTAAAGAAACAGTAGAATTGGAGTTCTTTTCCAGTTTTAGGGATCTGTCATCCATTTCCCTGAAAAATCCACAGAACAACAAACTTCTTGTAATGACTTATAATCTACAAGTATATAATATATGGATATATGTGTATATGCATACTAATAAATGAAACATATTGAATAAATTAATAAACAATAAACATGAAATAACCAACTCTAAGTAAACAGATGAGTGAGCACAAATAACTAAAGCTATGATGATTTAGGAAAGCAAAGAAAAAGCAATGTTTCACGTCGGCTGGATATTCCTCCTTTCAACAAGCCCAAATTGCATAAAATGCTTAAATCTTGGTGACAGAATATTTATATTTGTTAATGTTTCCCATTAACATGCATGCGTGGATTTTGGTAAAACAGATGCGATCAGAAGAATATAACACAGCATTGGGTTTGTCTAATATCTGGTAACATGAAGTATGGAACACACAACAATTCAATTCATCTTTATCAATATAGCACCAATTTACAACAAAGTCATCTCAAGGTTCTCTACATAATAAAGTCAAGACTATTCAGACATTTAGAGAAAAGAATTCCCCCTTGAGCAGCTATAGGCGACAGTGGAGAGGTAAAACTTCGACACCATTTAGGAATTGATCATGTATATATATAATGTACAGAATTACCAGAATGATATCAACTTTCAGACAGGAACCTTAAAACATTGATCTCTACATTACTGAGTCCCGTCTGGGGTGCACTTATAAATTCCACCAAAGGATGGAAGTGTTGCACCACGTTACTGTCTTTTAGCACTGTGGTTTATTTATACAATTTTATAACTCAGCAGTTCTTTATCGTACAACGTTTCAACTTTTACTAAAATATTAATTACTAATGATTAGTTACCTCAGAAAGTAGGAATGTTGAAGTGTCCACGCTACATCCCTTTTGTTAGGTGATCTGAATCCTACACGTGCATTCAAAAGTTTAGAGAGGTCAAATTAAGTTTACCTGTAAAGGTTTTGATGCATTTTAGGTGCTTTCTAAGGTTTCATCCGGAAGTCCCTAATGAATTGTGAGTAGTGTATATCTCAGTATCATAAAATTTAATTTAAAACACTTTATAAATGCTAAATGTAACTCTTTGATGTACAATCTTACCAGGATGATGATTCTAGTAATCTCAGCAACATAGGTCTGCATTAAAACATGATTATTGATGTTCATTAATGATGTCTTTTGGAGAATTTTAAACATCTCCACCCCATTTCCAAACATGTTTTAACAACATAGAGTTTGTAACGGTGTTTCTAGCTGTAAGCGTTTAACTAGATGCACGTCGTAAAACGTAGAGTTAGGGTTAGAATGCCTTCTTGCAGCAATCACACAAGAAATGTAATAGGCCCACATACATTATTTCTATTGTTTATCATTATTTTAATATATCTCATTTATTTTATGGCAGGTTTTAATTTTGAGTTGGATTTAGAACATGATTATTATCCAGCTGTGACCTGATAGTGTTTGTAAGTTATAAATTCAATGAGACTATAAATACAGATTAGTAAGTAGACAATTATTTTATTTTCCCGAAAATCTCAGTAGTCTTATTTAGCCATTTGTTAACATACTCCTTTGAGTAACACATAAAAGCTCACAAGTTGCATAAGTGTGGTATCCATTGATGAATTTTCTACCAGAGAACAAAATAACGTGAAAATCTTGAGTTAACTACAGACCATTTTCTGTGTCCTCCTGCTGTACCCCTATTTCCGGAAGTGTAGGAAGTAAAGGATGAGTTAATTTTTCAGCAGTTTGTGAATATTTAGAGTGAGGCTTCACCACCTTGGTTCTCTCCTTTATTTCTTTCAACAGTGAATCACTGTCAATATATACTGGCTTTTTTAAACTAAATTTACAAAAATATTGTTCAGTTTTTCAAGATACTAGACAGGATTTATATTTATTAACCCTTGTGTTGTCACTGTGATCCCAAATGCTGTAAAAAATGCTTTGTATTCATCGAAATAATGGGGGTTGTTCAATAATTTGGGTGATCAATGGTGCATCACTCTTCTCATTTTCAACTCTGTTAAATGATGACATATCCACCCTCATCCTCTCAAACCATCGCATTACCTGTTCCCTGGATCTGTCCCCCTCCACTCTTCTTCAAGCCATTGGACCCACAGTAATGCCAGCCTATACACAGATCATCAACACATCTCTTATAACAGGCACTTCTGCATTCAAACAGGCCCAGATTACTCCACTGCCTGAAGAAGTCTTCTCTCGCCCCCTCTCTTGTGGAGATGTACAGACCAGTCTGTCTTTGTCCCCTTCTGGCCAAGATCCTAGAATCAGCAGTCTTTAATCAACTCTCAGACTTTCTTTCCCTGAACATCGTCCTTGGTGTCAACCAGTCTGGCTTTAAGAGTGGTCACTTTACAGAGACAGCACTTCTGACTGTTGCGGAAACTCAACGGGCTGCAAAAGCTGCTAATCATTCTTCTGTCTTAATTCTCTAGACCTATCTGCAGCTTTTGGCGTTGTGAACATTCAGATCCTCTTCTCTGCACTCTCTAAGCTTTGCATCCCAGGATCAGCTGTAGCCTGGCTTCGGTCTTACTTACCTGTACAAACCTACAAGGTATCCTGGCAGGGTAGTGATTCTAACTCTCATAGCCTCTCCACTGGTGTACCGCAGGTCTCAGTCCTTGGTCCTCTTCTTTTTTGCATCTATACTTCTTCTCTGGGCTTTGTCATCCATTCACATGGCTTTTCCTATCACTGCTATGCAGGACAACACACAGCTCTTCCTGTCCTTTCTGCCGGATGACTTTACTCTTGTCATGCATCTCTGCCTGTCTCTCTGACATGTCTGCTTGGATGAGAGAAAGACATCTTCAGCTAAACATCTCCAAGACTGAAGTTCTAGTCTTCCCAGCCAGACATCCGACACAACACAATGTCAGCATTAACAATGAATCTACAGGATCTGGAGTGAGGTCATTATTGACGGCCAACTGAGCTTTACGCAACACGTGACCTCTCTAGGTCATGTAGATTTGCCCTCTACAACATCAGAAGAATCAGATCCTACCTCTCGGAGTACAGCAGATCATCCAAAGCGAAGCAGCACACCTAATTTTTAACCAGCCAAATACGACTCATGTCGCATCGCTCTTTTCAGATCTCTGCACTGGCTTCCTGTGGCTGCGCGGATGAAGTTCATAGCTCTGTCTCTTTCTTACACGGTAGTCAAGTCTACAGCTCCGGCTTACTTCAATCCAATCATCCAGGTCTAATAACCCTCCTGGCAGCTGCGCTCTGCCAGCGAACAATGTCTGGTGGTACCAGCGCCACACAAAAGACATCAAGAAAAACCTTTCAGCTCAGCGATCCCGTGATAGTGGAATGAGCTGCCAAACTACACGCACAGCTGTCTCACTCACAATATTTAAAAAACTGCTGAAAACAGAACCCATCTGCATCTTCTTTTCTACTTAAAATAAAAACCTTTCTGCTCTTTCTTCTACTTACATCTCATGAAACAGAAACACTTCTGTGATAGCATTTTGCTTTGATGTTTTCTCCTTGACTTACATTTTTGCTGCCTTGTACTTCACTTGTAAGTTGCTTTGGATAAAAGCGTATAAATGACTATATTGCAAAAATGCCCTGCACCACAAACTAGTGCAATGGGGCAATTTGTGAACATGATGATGAGGTAGAATCTGAGGCTGAAAATGTTTATTAACTTCAGTCAGATTGATGATTTAAAAGTTCATATAAATGTCTTATTGGCCTCGGATTTCAAATTGAATAAAGAAATTGTTTTAAGGTGTTTTATATAAGTTGTTAATAAAGGTGTCCCACAGGAAGTTTCCACTTAACTCTAAATGCTTTAAATAACAGTAAATCCAGATTGGGTCAATTTTAACCCCAGAAGACAGGTGTGATTATGTGCTGCCATTAAATAAATTCAAAAACAGCATCGTCACTAAACTAGCATATAGCACTCTATTATAAGTAAGTCAAAATAATTCATTTTAATTTCAAAATAAAAACCTAGTATACTTCGATGTAAACATGGTCTTTTGGGCTTAAATTCAAAAGCAAAAAAATGTAATGGGTTGAACTGAAGTAAGACTAAAGGTGTAACACAAAACTGATTGGTTGGTGATTTTTGACACATTTCTAAAGGTCGAAATTTGGATTTTTGTTCATTAAATGTTTCTTGGTGTTCTTCTCTGGTTTAAATAATATGATAAAACACTTTGGAGCAAATATACACAGTATTAGTCCAAAACTAGAGGCCAAAATGGCAAATATCTCCACAGCCACAGTGAATTTCCCAGGAGAGCTGACATAAGCTGGGATAAAGGTGATCCACACTGCACAGAATATCAACATGCTGAAGGTGATAAACTTGGCTTCATTAAAATTATCAGGCAGTTTTCGGGCTAGAACAGCTAACACAAAGCAAAACACAGCCAATAGGCCTATGTACCCAAGTACAGCCCAGAATCCAACAGCTGAACCTAATGCACACTCTAAAATGATTCTGTCTTTGTATGTGGTTAGGTTTTTCATCGGAAAAGGAGGACTAAGAACCAACCAAACTGTACATATTAGAACCTGGATGAGTGTAAAAGACACTACAGTCAATCTTTGTTGTAAAGGACCAAACCATTTCATGATGTTACTACCTGGAAGTGTAGCTTTGAAGGCCATTAACACAACTATAGTTTTCCCAAGAACACAAGAGATGCAGAGGACAAAGGTGATCCCAAACGCTGTGTGGCGCAGCATGCAGGACCACTCAGAGGGTGCTCCAATGAAAGTTAATGAACATAAGAAACACAGAGTCAAGGAGAAGAGCAGCAGGAAGCTCAGCTCAGAGTTGTTGGCCCTGACTATTGGGGATGTTCTGTGATGAAAAAATACAATTGCTACTATAACGGCCAGACAGGCTCCACCAACTGAAAATGCAGCCAGGATGATTCCTAGAACTTCGTTAATGAAAAGAAACTCTACAGGCTTTGGGAAACAAGTGTTTCTCTCTGCATTAGGCCAGAATTCATTTGGGCAAGGGAAACAATTTGGTGAATCTGCAAAAATAGTTAACAGAGAAATTATTTTAGCCCTCTATTTTCAGTATTAAAGCTATGTGTGAAAACAAGGTATTTTACCTGTTTCATTGCTGATCTCTCCCTCAGGACACAGTATACAGTCGTAACAACAGATGGGTTTTCCTTTCTGCAGCACTTTATGAGTTCCTGGAGGACAGCTGTCACTGCACACTGACACTGGCACCTGCCATACACAGTATAAAAAAAAAGGTCAAAGATATCAACTTTTTAACAGCTGTTGAGATAATGGAAACAGTTTGCTTCTTTACCTGTGTCCTTCCCTCCATCCAGGTGATGTCCTTGTTGATGAGGAACTCTTGACCCACTGGCAGTGATGCATCATAGTGACCTACTGTCACAAACTCAAGGCTGCCACTGTTACTTTTCTGCCAGTTAACCAGCTCATATTTGGCCACAGGATCCCCATTAGCATTAAATGACACATGATAACCATTTTGGGAAAAATTTACTTTCTTCAGCTGAGTGAGAATCTGAAATGAGATAGTTAGGTGAGACATAGAGGTACAGAAATGAAAAAAAAAATCAAATCATAGCTGCAGAGAAGCAATTAATTTTTTTCATCTTGTTTCTTTTGACCTGTTTGGACTCTATCCTGGAGAGTTTGTCACACTGATTTGTAGAATTTGACTCCCAACACACAGAATTATGAATGGCATGAGCTATTGCATAAACAGCCTTATAAACCATGTTAGTGATCCGGAGCTGAGATGTGTCAGTGTACGGACTCTGGAGCTTTTGTAGGTCTTCACTTCTATCACACAGTCTCTTGTCTGTGGTAGCACCTAAACATTTCAGAAAAAAATAATTGTTAAAGGCCATAACTCACTAAGTTGACGTCAAAAAACTAGCAGCAATGAAGACCATCTACTGTGTTGTTTCATATTGCCTTTGTTTTACTAGAAAATTATTACTTGAAGAAACCATTAAATTAAAAGCTGACATGTAGCATTTATGGTCTCTGTCAACATGAGAAGAAGAGAAAACAACAGAGCTGGGACATAAGATAAGCAAACTGTAATCAAAGCAGCCTTAGCTTATGATTTTCTCATCACTCTTGATCATCACTACACTGGACTCAAGAGCTCACAGCAGTGCAAGTAGATAAAAAAAAAGCAAAACACAGATGCAGCCTTATTAAATGCACTGCAAAAACCACAGCACAACCAATTTGAGAAATTGTCAATTCTTACTTGCTTTGCTGCAGTTAAAATGAAATGTAAAAGATGTAATAAAATAAAGACCTGGATTAACTATCTGTATAGCATTGATCGGATTATTAGCTATACTGTGCGCAAAATAAGAGAAAGTAATAAGTGTCTAAGCACTGTCTTTGTACTGTGTGATTAAGGGTTTTATTTCTTACATTTTTGAATAGGTTCATAAAATTTGTCAGCATCACATCAAGTAAGACTAATTACAAAGCCTTTCCTAATATCCAAAAATTATTCAATTATATCAACAAATTAAAATAAAACACTAGTGTCTAGGCTTGAGGTTTTTGATTACTTTTTAAAACAAAAAACTCTATAACACAACCACAATGACTTAACTATGAAAGTGTGCAAATTAGCAATCTACTACAAGAGAGCCTCCTAATTTCAAGTAATTCAAATGATATTTCAAAATGAGCACAAGATTCTCACTTTTTTCCAGGCTGCAGTTGAATGCATCCTCCCAGAACTCAGTAAGTACTGGGGAGGCTGCCACTGTAGTGGGAGAGAGATCCAGCAGGAAGTCTCTCAGACCTGGGATCACAGATCGTGGAATACCAAATCCAATGGCTCCAGCACAGAATGTGAACTTCAGCATGTCTGGGTCACTCACCCAGCCCTCACTGCCTATCCACTGGCGAGGTGGGGAAGGCTCACGAGATAACTCTACCATTAGCAATGTCATGTCTCCAAATGAAGCAAATGCAACAACAACCACAGCTGTTGACCTGGAGAGATATTATACACGTTTATATCGATATAGACAAAGACCTTTATAAAGACTATAATAAACAATCACAAAAAAAAACATAATTTGGTTGGTGTGGAATATACATCACTACTATAGTGAAGATATTTATTGGATAAGACAGCTACAAAAATAATGTAAAAGTGTCACTTGTTCTGTGTAAAGGTAGCTTGTGTCAGGAGAAGAAAAACAACCAGGTGTGATTTACAAACCTGCGGATCACGTCAGCTACTCTCTGGATTCTGCTGCGTGGGTGGGTACGATAAAATGACTCAGAGTATTCAACACAGATCCCCTCTTTGTTTGCTGCTTTCAGGAAAGAAGCCATGCCATTATTCCCATAATCTGAATCTGAGCGGACAGCACCTATCCAAGTCCAGCCAAACTGTTTCACCAGCTTAGCCAGTGCTTCAGCCTGGAACTGGTCACTGGGGATGGTTCTGAAGAAACTGGGATACTGCTGCTTATTGGACAAGCAGGCACAAGTGGCAAAGTGACTCACCTAATGCAAAACAACACTCTGAATCTTAATGTCACAACAAAAAAAATCAGTTTGTGCATAGTTCAAACACAGTTCACTAATAAAGAAAGAAACTAAATATATTAATACATTTACCTGAGGGATGTTAAAGGATCCAATGATGCGTGACATGCTCATGGATGGTGTGGACCCAGAATCACCAACAACAGCCATCACCATACCAGACTGTGAGCAATTGTAACCAGTATAAAACACAGGGTCCAGACCATTTGTGAGCTGGAATGCTACTTTCACTGCCATGGGAACCGCAGCACATGAGTCATGGATCTGATAACCGAGTCTGATGCCTGGAAGCAGCTGTGTACTGTTGTTGATCTCCTCAATGGCAAAGATCATTGAACGTGAGAAGCGTAATTCACGGGAGTCAATTCTGTACACAGACATGTTGAAATATATATATGAAATGCACAGCTTAAAAATTACAATATAAAATAGAAAAAAGGAGAACTGCAATACATTGTACTGAAGATAATACATTGCATCTATCAGCTGAGTGTACATAACTGAACTGCTAAACCTCCAAAGTTTTACAAGATATAGATCTACGTCTTTAGTTGAAGAACACACTTTTTTTTTACAACTACTCAATCACAGTGTGTTTAAATTTTGTATTTACCTAACAGTGCTATGCTGTATGAAGAAAAGCTTTTTTCATACCATACTAATTAAACATTTCAGTTAACATGTTCAATCAAATGATGTAATAGACAAGAACTGTATGTTTGTGTTCTGGACAAGAAGCTGCACTGTCTCTGCAAATCTAACATATTGTATACTGAAACATGACCACTAAAATTCTACGTCATATATGTATTTAGTATATCTATTTTCACAAAAGTACTTGTTTTATACAGCTACAATGTAAGAAATGCAGGAAATAGAAAAGCAGATATTGATTTAGTGACTGACGTGGAAAATTAATATAATATAACCTTTGAATGCAGCACAAAATCATTGCAACAAATGTCTAACATCAACAACTCTTAACATTCTCTTAACTCCATCTCTCCACACTAACCTTCCTGTGCACCTTAGTGGCTCAGGCATGGTGGTGTAGTTATGTTCTAGTGCCTGCATGTTGTAGTGTATGAAGAAAGCCCCACCGATGATGTAGTCACCATCCTCTGAGAATGCGGGTAGACGAGCAGTACCCTGCTGTTTACATATGACAGATGAATCTTCGGCAGTAACTTCAGCAGCAGCCCTAGAATAATTCAAAGCAAGACCTGAGTTGAATTCAAAGAAACCTAGAGTTAATCTCAGACCAATATAGAGAACTGAGATCTCCATCTCTCAAGTGAAGACATGGGGACACAAGTGTGATGATTTTTATTGCTTTTCAGACAAAGGTTGCCTCCTTACTATAGGCTGGCAGTAGACTATACAACAAATACAATGTGCCCTACCCATTGTCTTTCTTTTGATAGTAATGTAAATAAAGGGATGTGTGAACAAAGTTTTTTCTAATATTAAAACATTCTTAGTTTTTGTTGTTGGGCTATAAACTAACCTTGCTTGCATTACGTCAGCCTTACTATTACTAAACTTCTAAATTTGTAATTTGGTATAGCAACTCTTATACAAAAATCCATCTTCTTATAGTCACCAATAATAAATTGAATGTGGCTGTAAAGAGACACGCAATGAAGCACAAATAGCAGGGGTCATGTATTTATTGATTAATTTTATGCTGGAGAATAAAATGTAAAAATCTTATGACCTTGTGTTAACTACAGATGAAATTTTATGAATTTAAGCAAACATCACATAAAAAGTTATTAGATGTTGCATTTTATTGTTACAACAGCAGCTACATTTGTTTTAGTAGATTGTAAACTGAAATTTTCCAACATAGCAACTTTCTCAAAATGCAAAAACAGAACTGTCAGTTTTGGTAGGAATTTGTACATGATTTAATATTAATAACTTTTTCAAAGTCAAATAAATTATTAAGTGTTAAAAATTCCCATTTGCATTATATGTACACAGACTAAGCTGTATTTATCTGCCTTAACCACTTCCAATAAACCTAGTTTTGACTTTTCTTCATCAAATGTTTTTTGCTGTTCTTCTGTGGTTTAAATAATATGATAAAACACTTTGTGGCAAATATACACAATATAAGTCCAAAACTAGAGGCTAAAATAGCAAATATCTCCACAGCCACAGTGAATTTCCCAGGAGAGCTGACATAAGCTGGGATAAAGGTGATCCACACTGCACAGAATATCAACATGCTGAAGGTGATAAACTTGCCTTCATTAAAATTATCAGGCAGTTTTCGGGCCAGAACAGCTAAAACAAAGCAAAACACAGCCAGTAGGCCTATGTACCCAAGTACAGCCCAGAATCCAACAGCTGAACCTAATGCACACTCTAGGATGATTCTGTCTTTGTATGTGGTTAGGTTTTTCATCGGAAAAGGAGGACTAAGAACCAACCAAACTGTACATATTAGAACTTGGATGAGTGTAAAAGACACTACAGTCAATCTTTGCTGTAAAGGACCAAACCATTTCATGATGTTACTACCTGGAAGTGTAGCTTTGAAGGCCATTAACACAACTATAGTTTTCCCAAGAACACAAGAGATGCAGAGGACAAAGGTGATCCCAAACGCTGTGTGGCGCAGCATGCAGGACCACTCAGAGGGTGCTCCAATGAAAGTTAATGAACATAAGAAACACAGAGTCAAGGAGAAGAGCAGCAGGAAGCTCAGCTCAGAGTTGTTGGCCCTGACTATCGGGGACGTTCTATGACGCATGAAAACAGTCGCTACCATAATACAGAGAAAGGCACCACAAATGGAGAATGTAGTCAGGATGATTCCTAGGACCTCGCTGAAGGAAAGAAACTCTACAGGCTTTGGGAAACAAATGTCTCTCTTTGCATTTGGCCAGAATTCCTTGGGACAAGGGAAACAGTCAGCGGAATCTGAAAAATGAATCAAAAGAAGTAGTTATGCATTCATTTCATGTATTAATGTGATAGATTTATATTATAAAACATATTTTACCTGTTTTATTGCTAATCTCTCCCTCAGGACACAATATACAGTCGTAACAGCAGGTGGGTTTTCCTTTCTGCAGGACTTTATGAGTTCCTGGAGGACAGCTGTCAGTGCACACTGACACCGGTACCTGCCACATAAAGAATATATCGACAAGCTCATTCACACATCACCTTTTACAATGTTCAAAAATTGTTCCTCACCTGTGTCCTTCCCTCCATCCAGGTGATGTCCTTGTTGATGAGGAACTCTTGACCCACTGGCAGTGATGCATCATAGTGACCTACTGTCACAAACTCAAGGCTGCCACTGTTACTTTTCTGCCAGTTAACTAGCTCATATTTGGCCACAGGATCCCCATTAGCGTCAAATGACACATGATAACCATTTTGGGAAAATTTTACTTTTTTCAGCTGAGTGAGAACCTGTGTCATATACCGGGACAGGAGCAAAGTTTATACAATAATGTAAAAGTTTAAAAGTAGCTTAAAAACGGCAGTGGAGCGTTTTTATTAATTCATTACAACTGACCTGTTTGGACTCTATCCTGGAGAATTTGTCACACTGAGTTGTAGAATTTGTCACCTGACACGCAGCATTATGAATGGCCTGAGCTATTGCATAAACAGCCTTGTAAACCATGTTAGTGATTCGGAGCTGCGACGTGTCAGTGTACGGACTTTGGAGATTTTGTATGTCTTCACTTCCATCACACAATTTTTTGTAGGTGGCAGAACCTAAAAATATAATAGTTAAAACAAAAAATTTAAAGGCTATGACTCACTAAACTGACATGAAAGAACTAGCAGCAATAAAGGTCAATTGCTGTTTTGTTTCATATGTGGCCCAAGTGGCACTTGAACGCACCACAAAAACAAATGCCGATAGACACAGAGTGTTTATGGTGTCTGCCCACATAAGAAGAAGAGAAAACAAAAGAGCTGGGATATCAGATATGCAAACTGTAATCAAAGCAGCCTTAGCCTATCATTTTCTCATCACTCTTTTTCATAACAGATGGTTCAAAGCTTTTTTTAAGTTGAGTATATGTATTAGTTACAGATTGCACATTAGTTTTATGTTACGAATTAAAGGGGCATCGATACTATTGTGGTTCCCTCTTGTGCACTGATTCTCTGAGCTGATAGCAAATCAGGGTGGTGTTTCTCAGTGATGGGATCAACGGCAATTAAATAAGTGAATAGCTTGAAACCTCTTCAAAACTCAGTAAAAACTGAAGTTATTGTGTTTGGGGCTAAAAATCTCAGAAATATGTTGTCAAACCATGTTGTTACTTTAGATGGCATGACTCTGGCCCCCACTATTACTCCAAGGAGTCTCTGAGTCATTTTTGACCAGGATTTGTTATTTACCTCACACATAAAACAAATCTGTAGAACAGCCTTCTTCCCCCGATGTGACATTGCGAAAATTAGGAGCATCCTGTCTCAATGAGATGCTGAAAAACTGGTCAATACATTTGTTACTTCTAGATTGGACTACTGTAAATCTCTACTTTCAGGCTGCTCCAGTAACTCTCTAAAAAGCTTTCAATTAATCCAAAATGCTGCAGCAAGATTACTGACTGGGATTGGTATGAGAGATCATATTTCACCTTCTTTAGCTTCTCTCCACTAGCTTCCCATTAAATGTAGAATAAAATTTAAAATCCTTCTTCTTACCCATAAAGCTCTAAATGGCCAAGCTCCATCATACTTAAAAGATTTCCTCGTACAAAATCACCCTGATAGACCCAAAATGCAGGCCTACTTATGGTTCCCAGAATTTCCAAAAATAGAATTGGAGGCAGAGCCTTTAGCTATCAAGCTCCTTTCCTGTGGAACCAGCTCCCAGTCCAGATTCGGAAATCAGACACCCTCTCCAATTTTAAGACTAGGCTCCAAACATTCATCTTTGATAAAGCTTATAGTTGGTTATAGTCATGGTGCTATAGGCTTAGACTGCTGGGGGACCAACCCCTGATGCACTGAGACACTTTCCTCCTCTCACCCCACATTCATATGTCACCACTGTCTGACATTATCTCTGTGTCTTCTTTCTCTCGTAGTTGTGCTTCTCCCTCTCTGTCTCCCTCTGTTTGTCCCTCCCTTCAGGTGTCCCCAGCTTTGGAGCTGTGTGTCATACTAAACTGCCCAATGTTTTTTTATTGCTTTCCTTGCTCTTTTCTTTTCTCTCTCCAGTTTCCAATCACCCCAACCGATCAAAGCCATCCACCCTGAGCCTGGTTCTGCTGGAGGCTTATTCTGTAAAAGGGAGTTTATCCTCTCCATTGTTGCCTATGGCTTGCTCAAGGGGGGTATGTTGGGTTTTCTCTAAATATTTGTTGCTGGGTGTGTCACAATAATGTGTTTTATTATTTGTGCAGTCGCTTTAACACCAAAAATCTTCCTTGGGTGAAATTTTGTCTACAAGGTCATGATTTATTTATAAAATGAGTCTTTTTTGCATTTTGTGACATTTTAAAATAGAACTTGTATCAGCTCAGTAAGTTACATTTCAGTAAAAAAACTATTTTTATTTATTTATTGTTTACTGCCTATACATTGTGTGCTTTTGTTTAGGGCTTTTTTTTTGCATTGACAAATTTCTCTGGCCTGGTTTATGAATTTTATATGCAACAGCATCGTTATATCAATTAAGATTAATTAAAAACATATTCAAGATTTTCATCATTTTTGTTTATTTATATCGACAGATAATATTAGAAATCTGGTGTCTGGTCCTGTAGCATTTGATTAGTTTTAAATACGGGAAACTCAAAACACAATGACAAGGATCTACCAATGATTCTATGTAAATAAGGAATCCAGTACAAAACAGCCTCTTACTTTTTTCCAGCCTGCAGTTGAATGCATCCTCCCAGAACTCAGTAAGTACTGGGGAGGCTGCCACTGTTGTGGGAGAGAGATCCAGCAGGAAGTCTCTCAGACCTGGGATCACAGATCGTGGAATACCAAATCCAATGGCTCCAGCACAGAATGTGAACTTCAGCATGTCTGGGTGAGTCACCCAGCCCTCACTCCCTATCCACTGGCGAGGTGGGGAAGGCTCACGAGACAACTCCACCATTAGCAATGTCATGTCTCCAAATGAAGCAAATGCAACAACAACCACAGCTGTTGACCTGGAGAGATATTATACACGTTTATATCGATATAGACAAAGACCTTTATAAAGACTATAATAAACAATCACAAAAAAAAACATAATTTGGTTGGTGTGGAATATACATCACTACTATAGTGAAGATATTTATTGGATAAGACAGCTACAAAAATAATGTAAAAGTGTCACTTGTTCTGTGTAAAGGTAGCTTGTGTCAGGAGAAGAAAAACAACCAGGTGTGATTTACAAACCTGCGGATCACGTCAGCTACTCTCTGGATTCTGCTGCGTGGGTGGGTACGATAAAATGACTCAGAGTATTCAACACAGATCCCCTCTTTGTTTGCTGCTTTCAGGAAAGAAGCCATGCCATTATTCCCATAATCTGAATCTGAGCGGACAGCACCTATCCAAGTCCAGCCAAACTGTTTCACCAGCTTAGCCAGTGCTTCAGCCTGGAACTGGTCACTGGGGATGGTTCTGAAGAAACTGGGATACTGCTGCTTATTGGACAAGCAGGCACAAGTGGCAAAGTGACTCACCTAATGCAAAACAACACTCTGAATCTTAATGTCACAACAAAAAAATCAGTTTGTGCATAGTTCAAACACAGTTCACTAATAAAGAAAGAAACTAAATATATTAATACATTTACCTGAGGGATGTTAAAGGATCCAATGATGCGTGACATGCTCATGGATGGTGTGGACCCAGAATCACCAACAACAGCCATCACCATACCAGACTGTGAGCAATTGTAACCAGTATAAAACACAGGGTCCAGACCATTTGTGAGCTGGAATGCTACTTTCACTGCCATGGGAACCGCAGCACATGAGTCATGGATCTGATAACCGAGTCTGATGCCTGGAAGCAGCTTTGTACTGTTGTTGATCTCCTCAATGGCAAAGATCATTGCACGTGAGAAGCGTAATTCACGGGAGTCGATTCTGTACAAAGACACTTGTGAATATTCAAATATACATATTATCAGGATGGTTAACAAATTCTGCAAAAACAACGCAGAAAACAAGAACTGTATGTTTGAGTTCTAGACAAAAAGCTGCACTGCATCTGCAAATCTAACATATTGTATACTGAAACATGACTACCAAAATTCTAAATCATATATGTATTTAGTATATCTATTTTCACAAAAGTACTTGTTTTATACAGCTACAATGTAAAAAATTGAGGAAATAGAAAAGCAGATTTTGATTTGTTGATTGGTAATAAAAACTAATTATTTTATAACCTTTGAATGCAGCACAAAATCATTGCAACAATTGTCTACCATCAACAACTCTTAACATCCTCTTAACTCCAACTTGTCCAAACTAACCTTCCTGTGCACCTTAGTGGCTCAGGCACGGTGGTGTAGTTATGTTCTAGTGCCTGCATGTTGTAGTGTATGAAGAAAGCCCCACCGATGATGTAGTCACCATCCTCTGAGAATGCGGGTAGACGAGCAGTACCCTGCTGTTTACATATGACAGATGAATCTTCGGCAGTAACTTCAGCAGCAGCCCTAGAATAATTCAAAGCAAGACCTGAGTTGAATTCAAAGAAACCTAGAGTTAATCTCAGACCAATATAGAGAACTGAGATCTCCATCTCTCAAGTGATGACATGAGAACACAAGTGTGGTGCTTTTTATAGCTTTTCAGACAAAGGTTCCCCCCTTATTGTAGACTGACCATGGACTATAAACAGAGAGTGCCCCACCCAGTGGCTGTCCTTGCAAATAATTGTAGCATCCATTTCTGTGTTATCAAACCTAAACCTGGGACAACAGGAGTTTGGAATCCAACCCCCACGTGGAAAGCAAGGGGGAGGTAGACTGACCCGGCAATAAACTTTCTTTATAAAACAATCCAGCTCTATCCTCCCCAGGACCAGATAACACCAAAAAGAACTGAGTAAAACAAAAAAACCACATCTGGCTTAAAGCCCCGAATTGACACTCATGCCATTAGCATAAATTTTGCCATGAGTCTTTTCATCTACCAGACCCAAGACTGTCTCCTAACTCACTTGCAAATGACGTTCTTATCGAGATGGTACCAGCTCTCTGGAAAGGAATTTGCAAAACAACCATAAAACTTGAGGTGTAAAACTACTTGAGACAGAAAGACTTTGTTTAAACTCAAACCCCAAGACAGGGACAAATCAGCTATCAAGCTTTATAAAACTCACACCAATGTGTTCAGAAGCAAATTTGGAACAATCTGACATGATACCGTCCTTTCTACGACGAGAAATGACGGAGTTATAAAATAAACATTTTAATTCAGAATGACGTGAAAGAGTAACACGGCACAACATTGCCACCCTTGGGTGGAAATTATAAATGCATCCCAAAGATATTCGTCTGTAGAAAGAAACAAAACCTCATTAATTTTTTTGTCTGAAAGTTAAAACGTAATGTCATATTCTTCTGTTAATTCCGTATATTACACATACATGTTACATATTCATGCACACCTTAGTTATGTAAATGTAAGCATTATCCTGTTATATTAATCCGCTGCGATGTCCAGATAATGCGTGAATGACTTTCTAATTGTTGTTGTGTGTTCTGACTGTGTATTAATAGGTATTAGACAAAGCTAACTTCCATGTAATAATCATTGGATTCCGTCTATTTGTCTAAATCAGGACTCTCACATGTATGTTGAAATGCTACATTGAATATTACATGCAGTAATCCTGTTGTTTAAGCATTTTAACCTCCACAGTATAACAATTGTAAGAAGTTGCTTTATTTTTAGAGTATGAGATTTTGGGCTTGATGAAAAGAGAAATCTATATTTGACTTCGTGTGATTCGACCGAACAAAGATTTCATTTGATCTAGGAGGAGGGACTCGCTCTCCCCTCCGCGGTAAAATTAAATATAGCAGCAACGCCTCATAGTCTGGGCGACGCCCCAACAATATAAATAAAGTTAAAATTCCTTTGTAAGAAGTTCCGAAGTTCCAAGAAGCTCCAAGGAGAGGAGTTCTTGGAGAGTTCCACTTCGAGCTCCATCCTCAAGAAGAAATGTGCCTCAGTTAAGAAAGCTTAGCTGAAGTTGTTCAAATTACTTTTTGTCGTCAATTCTCTCGTTTGTAACTTTTCGAATCCTTTTTAAAGCGCGCACGTCTTTGCTGCCTATTTTTGTATTAGTTATTGTGACGATTGGAACTCCAAACCAAACTTCCATTTTTGTTTGTAACTAGAAAATCCGTCAAAGTTAGTCCAGACCGAGCCCGAGATTTTTATTGAATAGCCATAATTTTATCAACCAGTTTTTGTTGAATTATTTCAATTCAACATTTCGGCTCCATTCCGGACCGGACAACCAGCGCCTCTGCAAGTCGGTTCAGCCACCAGCCGAACCAGACCATGTTACTGGAGCCTGCCATCTGACCAGGTGAACGCTCCTGTGGGCCGGAGAAATCTTTGCAGCCACAGCGGATCCTCGCTCTGATAGCTCGCCTGTTAACAGACCCGAGACGGTCCGTCCTGCTCTACAAAAGAACCGGTACCGATTGACGGCTAACCTGGCAGAACAACCTCCAGCGGCTCCCAGGCCAAGTAAAAATATCTCTCTCTATTCTATGAAAAAGGCTGGTGTCGGTAAAGCCAATAAACCATTGGAGCCTTTATGAAGTTTCTTTGTAGGGTTTCTAAAATATAATTTCCGTTACTTAAAGGTAAATAGTGACTCGAATCCTTTCCTCTAGCCCAAATTCATCACACGCATACCTGCACAATCTATCTGTTTACTTAGAATTGGTTGTTTCATGTTTTGTTGTCTATTCGTTGATTCCATTTATTCCATATATCCATATACGTACCCATACTTCAATATTCTCAGTAGCTGTAGGTTAATAAATAATTAAAACTGGTTCTGTGTTTGTCTTTCGTCAGTTAAGCAGACAGAAGTCACTGAAACGAAAAGAACTCATAACAAGAGACTGATCTTTGGGTTAAATTGTTGTTACTTAATTCTATTTGTCACTTTGGACAATCAACGGTTCATATAATATAATAATTATAGCGTGGTTCCGCTCAAAATTGAACCTGGTGCCCTAAATTCGAGGAAATTAATGTTTTATATTAATATCAAATCACCCAAATATACGAGTTCTGCTACATAATGTTGAATGTTTTTTGTTTAATCTAAAAATGTTTTTTGTTTAATCTGGCTGCTGGCTTATTGTGCTGCGTGCCTGTCTGTGAATTATTGCCACCAGACTCAGCCTGGATTCCTACCTGAACCCTGAGCTCTCCTAGTTGATCTACTGTACCCACCTGGAGCCTGTCACTCATCTCTGATTCACCAGTACCTCACCAACATCTCCTCTACCTACCTGGTCATCACCCATCTTACCTCTCTGCTGGTTTCACCATTCTGTCTGGCTACTGATTCATTAACTTTCCCCACAGACTACACTCGGCACAGAGAGTAAATGCGACTCCTGGATGGCTTTGTTCCGGGTAGGAGCTCACTTCTTGAAGATACACAGCCTTCCCCACGATGTCTTGTCCAATCAAGGCCCCTAATTTGTTTTGCAAAGGTTTACTGGTTGATCAGGATCACTGTAAGCCTCTCCTTTGGTTTACACCCCCAATCAATGGTCAGTCTGAGAGATTGAACCAGGCTCTAGAGACTGGACTCTAGGCCCGTCCGCCTGGTCTCAAAACTTTGTTTGGGTAAAATACGCTCACAATTAGCTACCATTGGCCTCCACGGGGTTGACCCCTTTTCAGGTTGTAAATGGGTATCAACCTCCACTGTTTAATGTCTGTGAACGTCACTCATCTGTAACGGTGGCAAGGGTTTTTGTGTGGCTCTGTCAGCTGGCCTGGAGGTGAGCACACGCTACTCTGATCAGAACCTTGTATTCTTACAAGAGATCCGCTTGTAGACGCTGCAGCCGTGCTCCTCAGTTTTGGGTGGGCCAGCAAATATGGCTCTCCATGGGGGACATTCCTCTCTGCATTGAGAGCAGAAAGCTGGCCCCCCACTTCATTGGTTCGTTCCCCATTAATAAGTTGGTCAATCCCCAGTGCACTAGTCCTGTTGCTACACAGCAAGCCCCCCTCTAGTTTCCTGTACTCCCATGTGTTAACCTATTCTTGCTAATTCTGTGTTTGTCCTCTAGACCTCCTAACATCATCCAGTTGTCCCTGCCCAACCTGACCAGACCCTGATCACCCACCGCTATTAAATAAACATCGTTAATGCATTTCCACTTCCCTATTGTCCAGTCTAATTTCTGGGTCTTGTAAAAATGCGATAACTACAGATTAAATTCTCCATCTGCCATGAAGCAATAAAAACAAAAGGAGTGAGAATGTGCACATTAATAAATCAGCATAAAAGGCATGCGTTTTGATTGATAAGGGGCGGGCATTTCAACAGGATCCTCCCACTCACTGTTGAGCTAGCCTTTTAGTGGACTGGGGTGAACCACATGTCCAGGTTTCCTGCAGATATTCTCTCTGAATCGCTGCTGACTAGGACTAGTGAGTACAGTGAGTCTCTGGCTGACAAAAGGAGGATTTGTTGAGGCTGCCTTGTTCCTGCTTGCAAACTCTCCTTTCAATGCGGGCTGACAAGGAGATCAAGTTCACAAGGGGAAACCTTTTTCCCCCATCTTATATTGACTGGAGCAGGGGGAGGGTTAACTATTTCCTCACCAGAAGCGGAAGCTTGAGTTGTTCCAGCAAAGTTATGCAAGTCTACTTACTGAGTTATCTGGGTCAGGTCGGTTAGTTAGTGTTGTAATCCTGCAAAAATCTCACCCTGGTCCTCAACCTGCCTATGAAGGCGATCAAATTGTCCTGTCAGAAATAGTATTCCGGGACCCAAATGCAGAAAAGATAAATGCGCACAAGGTAGGTTTAGGGTATTTGTCGCACAAAAATGGGTATGATGGGGAGGGATTAAAGACTTGGATTGCCAGGTGAGTTGGCACTGAATGTAATTCAAAAGGAGAGATACCAAGGAATTCTAAGGAGAAAGAGCTGGAGTGAGTGATCTTGTGTCTGAATATTATGTTCACTAACTGTGTTCCTTCTTATGATCCAGTTTGCTGAAGTAAATAGTAGCTGGCCAGGAATAACTCCTGGTCAGCTACTTCCATGAGGCAAGGTGAGTGAGGAGGGTGTAGCTCTGGTGGCAGGTGAATCTATCATGGTGACACACTTGAAGTGGAAACAGAGTTACTGGGTGTGATAAAGTGAGATAAACAGGGTGTGAACATAGACAACAGCTAAAATAAAAATTTTGGTCCAAGGGGCTCTTTACTCAGTCAGAAACAACACACAGTCTAAAGTCCAAAAACCCAGAAAGCAATAAGTAAGTGGTCATTAATCAAGCTAGTTCAGACTATCAGCAACAAGAGCGGGAACAAAGTCTGGAAAGTGAGGTTGTCAAAATAAGATGGTAAGTTGTCTAGAGAACATGAAATTGGATACTTCAAAACAGGAAGTGAGGCAGAATTTTGACATGACCTACGTCTGAAATCACCCCTTACTCAATCATTCTCTGCTCCTTATATAATGCACACAAAGTAGTTCACTCAATGGTAGACTTCCACAGGTGCTCACACTCCACTCTTCCACTGGTGAACATACAGGGAATGGATATTGAGAGAGTGGGCTCTTACAAAATACCTTGGTGAAAAGGTGAAAAATAAACTGGACTGGTCACACAACACTGACGCACTTTACAGGAAAGGAAAGAGCACACTCTTTCTTTTGAGGAGACTGAGGTCTTTTGAAGTGCAGGGAGCGCTGCTGATAACCTTTGTGGTCCTCTGTGGTGGCCTCAGCCATCGTCTACGGAATGGTTTGCTGGTGCAAAAGCATTACGACGGTAGACAGGAGGAGACTGAAGAAGCTGGTCAGGAAGGCCCGCTTGGTTTGGGGATGCCCCTGGACTCAGTGCAGAAGGTGGGAGAAACAAGGATGGCAGCCAAGCTATCATCCATGCTGGAGAACGACTCCCACCCCCTGTACGACGCAGTGTCATGTCTGAGTAGTTCCTTCAGTGATACACTGTTATATCCTAAAGGGGATATGGAATGCCTTCTCTCCCTCCTGCTCTCAGGCTTTATAATCGGAGCTGCTTCCAGTGAATCTTTATTACTACTACCACTCTTTCGGCTTTTCCCATCAGGGGTCTCCACAGCAAATCATCCATTTCCACTTCACTCTATCCTGGGCATCTTCCTCTCTGACACCAGCTAACCTCATGTCCTCTGTTAGAACATCCATATATCTCCTCCTTGGTCGTCCTCTCGCCCTCTTGCCTGGCAGCTCCATCTCCAACATCCTTCTACCAATATATTAACTATCCCTCCTCTGCACATGTCCAAACCATCTCAATCTGGCCTCTCTGACTTTGTTACTAACACAGGCAACGTGTGCTGTCCCTCTGATGAGCTCGTTCCTTATTCTATCCAACCTTGTCACTCCTAAGGAGAACCTCAACATCTTCATCTTTGCTGCTTCCATCTCTGCCTCTTGTCTCTTTCTCACTGCTACTGTCTCTAACCCAAAGAGCAGAGCTGGTCTCACCACTGTCCTGTACACCTTCCCTTTGAGTCTTGCTGACACTCTTCTGTCAAACCACACTCCTGACACTTTCCTCCACCCACTCCAACCCGCCTGCACTCGCCTCTTCACCTCTTTTCCACAGCCCCCATCACACTGAACTATTGACCCTAAGTACTTAAACTCCTGCACCTTCTTCACCTCAGCCCCCTGTAACCTTCTAGCTTCTACCTTGCTCCCTCTCGTTTAGACACATGTATTCTGTCTTGCTACGACTGACTTTCATGCCTCTTCTTTCCAGAGCAAACCTCCACCTCTCCAGCTGTTCCTCCACCTGCTCTCTACTCTCACTGCAAATCACAATGTCATCTGCAAACATCATTGTCCAGGGAGATTTCTGTCTGTCCTCAACTGTCAACCTGTCCATCAGCATAGCAAACAAGAAGGGACTCAAAGCCGATCCTTGGTGTAGTCCCACCTCCACCTTGAACTCCTCTGTCTGACCTACGGCACATCTCACCACCGTCATGCTCCTCTCATACATGTCCTGGACTACTCTGACGTACTTCTCTGCCACTCCCGACATCCTCATACAGTACCACAGCTCCTCCCTCGGCACCCTGTCAATCGCTTCTCTAAATCCACAAACACACAATGCAGCTCCTTCTGACCATCTCTGTACTTTTCCATCAACAATCTCAAAGCAAAAATGGCATTAGTGGTGCTCTAACGGGGCATGAAACCATACTGCTGCTCACAAATCTCCACCTCCTTCCTAAGCCTGGCTTCCACTACTCTTTCCCACAGCTTCATTGTGTGGCTCATCAGCTTTATCCCTCTGTAGTTGCTACAGTTCTGCGTGTCATCGTTGTTCTTAAAGATCAGGACCAGAACGCTTCTCCTCCATTCCTCAGGCATCATCTCACTCTCTAAAATCTTGTTAAATAGACTTGTCAGAAACTCCACTGCTGTCTCTCCTAGACACTTCCACACCTCCACAGGTACGTCATCAAGACCAACAGCCTTTCCGCTCTTTATCCTTTTCAGAGCCTTCCTCACCTCATCCTTTACTAATCTCTGCTATTTGCTGCTCCACAATAGCCAGATGTTCCTCCCTTCTTTCCCTGTCATTTTCCTCATTTATCAGCTCCTCAAAATACTTACATCTTCTCTGCACACTCTCCTGGCTTGTTAGCACCTTTCCATCTCTGTCTTTAATCACCCTTATCTGCTGCACATCTTTCCCATCTCTATCTCTCTGTCTGGCTATCCTGTACAAGTCCTTCTCTCCTTCCTTCGTGTTAGTCATTATTATTCACTTTAAAACAATTGTTTAAACTGTGCAATACAAATGACCCATTGTGCAATTGCTTGTATGAGTTTGTACATAAGTGACAATGTTTTATTCTTATTTTTTAATTTTAGATTGCATATGCTGTATTTTGATATTTTTTTGCCGCACTCTGCAGCTGTAATGTGGAAATTTCCCGACTGTGTGACGAATAAAGGTTTATATTATCTTATAGGAAGCAGTGTGTTGACATCTTGGAAACTTAAAATCATTGCTATGTTGTATCATCATTAGCACCTATTTGAGAGGCAGCTGTATCTAAGTTGATAAGGTGTCCATGGACCAATTTTTCATGAGAGAAAGTATCACTTTATGTTCAATATATGTGCTTCGTTTGCCCAAATAATTTCTATGCGTAAATGGTATTGAATGTTTTGGGCACTGTTCATTTAGATGATACAGCAGTCATGTCAGCAGACTGCAGCCCAGATTCTGAGGGGATTTGACGTATGATGTCCGTGGTACCCTAGGGCACAACAGTAGTTTTATCACTAGCTCTCTAGTAAGAAGCATTTTAATGTATGTTATTATTCACTTTGGAAGAAAAAAAGAAAAATGCCAGTTTTACATAGTTTATTGGATGTTACAAACTTGGAGTCACACAAATTCAATATAAAAATGCAGTACAACATCCATATTTTTAACAATTGAGATTATTTTGTCACTTTAAGTCAACTGTACAGTTGTGTTTCAGTGTGATTATCAGTACTGAGCTGACAGCTGCTGCTGTCACTAAGAATGCTGCTGCCCCAAATAGTTCTCCCATCCTTGGAATCCGTACTTGGCGTACTTTCTGTTGAGAACTGCCCCGTGCATTGTGTGATACCTTGAGTGCAGTCATTCGGACACTAAACACACAAAATGGCACTAGATGCAATATGAAGTGAGAAGGGGGTTATTTGGTATGTGATAGTTAATAGTATAATATTAAATCAAAAACATAAAAGCAAAATCTCAAAATGGCAAAAAAAATGTCTATTATAAAAATTGCCATTAGTGTTTTTTCTACACAGCATAAGCTGTATTTGTTGCCCTTAACCATTGTAAAAGTTCCTAGTTTTGAGTTTTGTTCATCAAGTGTTTCTTGGTGTTCTTCTCTGGTTTAAATAATATGACAAAACACTTTGGAGCAAATATACACACTAATAATCCAAAACTAGAGGCCAAAATGGCAAATATCTCCACAGCCACAGTGAATTTCCCAGAAGAGCTGACATAAGCCGGGATAAAAGTGATCCACACTGCACAGAATATCAACATGCTGAAAGTGATAAACTTGGCTTCATTAAAATTATCAGGCAGTTTTCGGGCCAGAACAGCTAACACAAAGCAAAACACAGCCAGTAGGCCTATGTACCCAAGTACAGCCCAGAATCCAACAGCTGAACCTAATGCACACTCCAGGATGATTCTGTCTTTGTATGTGGTTAGGTTTTTCATCGGAAAAGGAGGACTAAGAACCAGCCAAACTGTACATATTAGAACCTGGATGAGTGTAAAAGAAACAACAGTCAGTCTTTGTTGTAAAGGACCAAACCACTTCATGATGTTACTACCTGGAAGTGTAGCTTTGAAGGCCATTAACACAACTATAGTTTTCCCAAGAACACAAGAGATGCAGAGGACAAAGGTGATCCCAAACGCTGTGTGGCGCAGCATGCAGGACCACTCAGAGGGTGCTCCAATGAAAGTTAATGAACATAAGAAACACAGAGTCAAGGAGAAGAGCAACAGGAAGCTTAGCTCAGAGTTGTTGGCCCTGACTATCGGGGACATTCTGTGACGGAAGAATACAATTGCTACAGAAACGGCCAGACAGGCACCACCAACAGAGAATGAAGCCAGGATGATTCCTAGGACCTCGCTGAAAGAAAGAAACTCTAAAGGCTTTGCAAAGCAAGTGTCTCTATCTGCATTTGGCCAGAATTCCTTTGGGCAAAGTAAACAATTTGCGGAATCTGAAACAAACAAGTAAAACGACTTTTAATATTTATGTTTAACACTGTTCATTTGTATACATCTATTATCTTTAACCACTTATCCTGTTTAGGGTCAAGGGTATGGGAAAATGTTATTTTACCCGTTTCATTGCTGATCTCTCCCTCAGGACACAATATACAGTTGTAACAGCAGGTGGGTTTTCCTTTCTGCAGGACTTTATGAGTTCCTGGAGGACAGCTGTCAGTGCACACTGACACCGGTACCTGCCACGTAAAGAATATATCGACAAGCTCATTCACACGTCAGCTTTTACAATGTTCAAAAATTGTTCCTCACCTGTGTCCTTCCCTCCATCCAGGTGATGTCCTTGTTGATGAGGAACTCTTGACCCATTGGCAGTGATGCATCATAGTGACCTACTGTAACTATCTCAAGGCTGCCCCTGTTAGTTTTCTGCCAGTTAATCAGCTCGTATCTGGCCACAGGATCCCCATAAGCATCAAATGTCACATGGTAACCATTTTGGAAAACACTGACTTTCTTGAGTTGAGCGAGAACCTTTGAGGATTATGTGAAGTGTGATAGCAAGAGAGAGAAAAGAAATAATTTAAAATAAAATGATAGTTTAAAGCCAAAATATGCATTTAAATGTATTAATGTATGCTAAGAACAACCATGACGGGACTATTACCATACTATCATTTTAATATTTAAGAAAACAAACTTTATTTTCTCCCAATAGAGTTGGTTATTTTTCTCGATGTAACAAGATAATGTCCGAGCTTCAGTAGATCACAACTAAGGTCAAGATGTTCTTTTAAATCTCTCTCCCACTTTTCACTGTGGTGCTGAAAGAAGTGTTAAAAAAGTAAATACATATAACTCCTGGAACGTCCATTCTATGGATAGTTCAAGTTCTGCTCTCTGTGGACTGTGGACCATCTTAGCAGTTCGTTTCACAATTTCTTGATTAATATTGATTTTTTCTTTTTACAGCTGTTTGGTGAGTTTTTAATGAGACAATAAAGGATGGAAGCAGAAATTGAAATTTCTACTGAATGGATGTTATTAGAGCCTCAGGATAATAATAGAGATGAAAAATGCCCTTTAAGTTGGACGTTGGACCTGCTTCTTTGTTGAAATTTCGAAAAAGCACATATTGATAGATACTGGTAATGGTACCGTACAACACTGGAATTTCATGAAACTTTCACCATAACCAAATGACCTGTTTGGACTCTATCCTGGACAGTTTGTCACACTGAGTTGTGGAATTTGTCTCCTGACACACAACATTATGAATGGCATGAGCTTCTGCATAAACAGCCTTGTAAACCATGTTAGTGATTCGGAGCTGAGATGTGTCAGTGTACGGACTCTGGAGCTTTTGTATGTCTTCACTTCCATCACACAATCTCTTGTCTGTGGCCACACCTAAACATAATCAAAAACAGACAGTTAACATAAGGTTTGCATAAATGCATTTTTTTGACATGTTTTGATTTCTAATTTATGCCTGCTTTGTATTTTAATTAACTTTTTTGCTAATGAACCAACTGATATGTACATGAGTAAGTCAAGAAGAGACAAAATATTTGAAAAAAGGATCATCCACTTTGATATTCCGTTGTATTAATCTTTTCCCGGCCTTGAAGCAGCTTCTTATGTTTTAAAACAGAAAGCTTGACTCAGACAGGCATTCAATAAAACATAATAAAACCACAGAGACGAAAAATAGTTCTACTAGGTTAATGTAAAATCCACGTAACTTACTTTTTTCCAGACTGCAGTTGAATGCATCCTCCCAGAACTCAGTAAGTACTGGGGAGGCTGCCACTGTAGTGGGAGAGAGATCCAGCAGGAAGTCTCTCAGACCTGGGATCACAGATCGTGGAATACCAAATCCAATGGCTCCAGCACAAATGGTGAACCTTGTTATATCCAGATGAGTCACCCAGCCCTCACTGCCTATCCACTGGCGAGGTGGGGAAGGCTCATAAGACAACTCGTCCAGAAGAAGCCTCATATCTCCAAAAGATACAAATGCTACAACCACCACAGCTGTTGACCTGAAGAGACATAGATGTATGAATTTTATAACAACAAAACACTTTTTGTATTTTTTTTGTACCTTCAATTTACAGTACTGGTAAATACAACCACAATACATATGACATGTAAGATGCTGCTTTGATCTTTGAATATAAAACTGTTTTGTAAACATTTACTTACTTATTTATTTACTAACCTGCGGATCACATCAGCCACTTTCTGGATCCTGCTGTGCGGTTGATAACGATTGAATGACTCAGAGTACTCCACACAAATCCCCTCTTTGTGCGCTGTTTTAATAAAAGAAGCCATGCCATTATTTCCATAGTCTGAATCTGAGCGGACAGCACCTATCCAAGTCCAGCCAAACTGTTTCACCAGTTTGGCCAATGCTTCAGCCTGGAACTGGTCACTGGGGATGGTTCTAAAGAAACTGGGATACTGCTGCTTATTGGACAAGCAGGCACAAGTAGCAAAGTGACTCACCTAAGCAAACAAAACACAGACAAATGATTCAATGACACAATTTAAAAATCTACATGTAAAATTTTAAATACAGTTTGTTAGCATATTTACTTGAGGAATATTAAAGGGTCCAAAAATGCGTGACATGCTGATGGATGGTGTGGATGAAGATCCACCAACAATAGCTATCACCATACCAGATTGTGAGCAATTGTTGCCTGTGTAAAACATATGATCCAAACCATTTGTCAGCTGGAATGCCACTTTCACTGCCATGGGAACTGAGGCGCATGAGTCATGGATCTGATAACCGAGTCTGATGCCTGGAAGCAGCTTTGAACTGTTGTTAATCTCCTCAATGGCAAAGATCATTGTGCGTGAGAAATGCAGTTCCTCTGAGTTTACTCTGTGCAGACACGTCAGTGTTAGTGTTGCACTGCATTATTAATCCAAATATACATAAGTGTCCTGACCAACAACATTCAACAACAAAAGCACAATTTTAGGAAAGAAATAAAGTTTTCTTTTTTGATGAAACCACTTTTTCTCCTTTGTTAGTATATCTGTCGTTCACATGAGCAGAAAATATTTTGTTAAACCTTGATATTTAAAAAAGACTGTACATACAAACTACTCAGTTAGACAGTTTTAGAGAACTACACAGCTTAAAATCTTTTTATTTCTCCTTCTTACTAACCTCCCTGTGCACCTCAGTGGCTCAGGCATGGTGCTGTACTTGTTTGTCACTGTGTCCATGTAGCTGTGCATGGAGAAAACACCCCCAATAACATAGTCACCATCCATTGAGAATGCAGGTAGACGTGCGGTATCTTGCAGCTTACACATGACAGATGAAGCTTCAAAATTAACGTCAACAACGCTCCCTGACTGTGCGTAGCCAGCACTTTGTTTTAGACCCTTGTTTGAATCATGTGAAGACACTGCTGAGTTCATCTCAAACAAACATAAAGATAATCTCAGACCAATAAACAGAGCTGAGATCCCCATCCTTTCAACAAGTCCAAGGGTTCAAAAATGTGTTCTCTGTTTCCCTTGTATACCTTATATATCAATGAATATATATATATATATATATCATTAGATAAAAACTTCCCTCCTTCTACTTTATGTAAATTTCGCATGCATCAGAAAGAGAGAGAGAGTGAGAGAGAGAGTGCCCACTCACCAATTGGACTTTAATTAATTTAACATTTTGTAGTCCTTCAGGCTGAATGTATTGTATAACATTTATATGTGCTCTTTACTTTTCTCCATTTTCTCCATCCAATGCTGTATTTATAAAAAATAAATAAACTTGTATTGTAGTTATATTGCAAAAGCTGACTGCATGGCCAAACGCTGTCAGAACCAGGTTTGAGTTTAATGCACTACAGATCTCCACAAGCACCGGACATACTTCATGACGTTTATGACAGAAAAAAGAAGAGATATGAGGTGGATATTCAGTTTATATCCATGTACTTTTAAACATTTAAAGTGTCCTTTTAGAAACAGAAAAAAAGAAGAAGCAACGATTTATCTTTAGTTTTAAAAATCAAAAAAACAAACAAAAGAAAAATAGAAAAACTATGTTTATTTTTAAAAACTGTGGTTCTTCAATTTTAATTAAAAATTGAAGTATAACGTCAGATGGATAAAAATAATTAAAAAGGAATAAAAGGAAAAACTGAAACACTGTATTGGCCTAACTATTCAAATCCTTTTCAAAAACTGCTTTAATTTAAAGATTGAACTCAGGTGCCTCCCTTTTCACTTGTTGCTGAGATGTTTCTACACCTGGACTAGAAACCACCTGTGGAAAATAAATTGATTGTACATAATTTTTACATATATAGAAGGCCTCACAGCTGACAGTGCACACTGTAGCAGAACAAAATACATGAGGTCAAAGGCACTAGCTGCAGAGCACAGAAAGAGGATTATTGCAAGACACACGAGGAAGGCTACAAAAAATTCTGCTGCACTGCAGTTTGCCTAGAGCGCAAAAAGCACAGAGTTTCATAACTCTCAAATGGAATAAATTTGGCACAGCCAGGACTCTAATAAGAGCTAGCCACCCAGCCAAACTGTACAATCATGGGAGAAGTGGCTAGTGAGCAAAGTGACCAAGAACCTGATGGTTACTCAAACTGAGCTCTAGCGATCCATTGTTGAAATGAGACAAAGCTCCAGAAAGACAACCATCACTACAGTACACTACACTTTTCTCAGTGAAAAACATATGAACGCCCACTTGGAACAACAAGAGACCTTAACATGGCTTCCGAAAATACATGTCTTAATTCAGAATCACAGATGCCTAGTTAAACATTAATCTGCCTCACATCAAACCTAAGCAAAGTGTATTGAGATTTTTTTATCTGTTGTGTATAGTATTTTAACCAGTTTTTCTTTTAACCCTATTGTACTGTTCATAATATGAGTCTTCTTAATCCACATCAAACTTGCTCATGTTTGTTTTTGATTCATGGAAAACAATTATTTGATAGAACTCAGAAAGCATGGCTTTATTTCTGTTTTTGTCAACATAAATTTACAGAAATAAATTAAAATATGTAAAAAATGTTTGGCTGTTTAATCTTCACAGTAGCGGTTGACTCTGCTGAGTCTCTATTTTCAGTTGTTTGTGCTTTTCACAATGAATCGTTTCAGGGCACTGTATTGACTAGGGTAGTTGTTAATCCTAGTGTTGATTTTTGTTCATTAAATGTTTCTTGGTGTTCATTTCTGGTTTAAACAATATGATAAAACACTTTGGAGCAAATATACACACTAATAATCCAAAACTAGAAGCCAAAATGGCAAATATCTCCACAGCCACAGTGAATTTCCCAGGAGAGCTGACATAAGCTGGGATAAAGGTGATCCACACTGCACAGAATATCAACATGCTGAAAGTGATAAACTTGGCTTCATTAAAATTATCAGGCAGTTTTCGGGCCAGAACAGCTAACACAAAGCAAAACACAGCCAGTAGGCCTATGTACCCAAGTACAGCCCAGAATCCAACAGCTGAACCTAATGCACACTCCAGGATGATTCTGTCTTTGTATGTGGTTAGGTTTTTCATCGGAAAAGGAGGACTAAGAACCAGCCAAACTGTACATATTAGAACCTGGATAAGTGTAAAAGACACTACAGTCAGTCTTTGCTGTAAAGGACCAAACCATTTCATGATGTTACTACCTGGAAGTGTAGCTTTGAAGGCCATTAACACAACTATAGTTTTCCCAAGAACACAAGAGATGCAGAGGACAAAGGTGATCCCAAACGCTGTGTGGCGCAGCATGCAGGACCACTCAGAGGGTGCTCCAATGAAAGTTAATGAACATAAGAAACACAGAGTCAAGGAGAAGAGCAGCAGGAAGCTCAGCTCAGAGTTGTTGGCCCTGACTATCGGGGACGTTCTGTGACGGAAGAAAATGGTTGTTATTATAATGGCCAAACAGGCACCACCAACTGAGAATGTAGCCAGGATGATCCCCAGAACCTCACTGAAGGAAAGAAACTCTACAGGCTTTGCAAAGCAAGTGTCTCTCTCTGGATTTGGCCAGAACTCCTTTAGGCAAGGGAAACAATTCGTAGAATCTGAAACCATCAAGCAAAATAATTTTTAGCATTAAAAGTTTTAATGTTGTTGATATTCATGAAAAAAAAAATCTTTACCTGTTTCATTGCTGATCTCTCCCTCAGGACACAGTATACAGTTGTAACAACAGGTTGGTTTTCCTTTCTGCAGCACTTTATGAGTTCCTGGAGGACAGTTGTCACTGCACACAGACACTGGCACCTGCCATACACAGTATATATAGACAAACCTACATAGCTATGGCTTTGTAGTTATGATTAAAAATCATTGCTCCTTACATGTTTCCTGTCCTCCACCCAGGTGATGTTCTTGTTGATATGAAACTCCTGGCCTGCTGGCAGTGATGCATCATAGTATCCTACTGTAAACAACTCAAGGCCACCACTCTTACTTTTCTGCCAGTTAACCAGCTCATATGCGGCCAAAGGATCCCCGTTAGCATCAAATGACACGTGATAACCGTTTTGGGAAAAATTAACTTTCTTGAGTTGAGCGAGAACCTGAGGAACATAAAATAAAGCAATTATTTTTTTAGAATAATGCTAAATTTAAAATTTGCATCTTAAGCATAAGCAGTGGCACAAGTGAAACTTTTATGACATATCAGGAAGTTTTTAGAATATTTACTTGGCTCTAATGTCCAGGACTGGGGAGCCTGCACTGGGTAAGCAAGGCTGTGAGTTTTGAGTTAGAGCAAAAGTGCCAGAAGAACGAACAACTAAGACCTAGAAATGTGGAACCAGCCACGGCGAGACTGGGCAAGGTAACAGGGCTTAACTTGGCCTTTGGATGAGAAAAGTAAGCCTGATGGGTCAGAAAAACTCAGGATTGATTCCAGGAGCTCACCTTGCTCATATTCCAAACCTTCAAATCCACTGTTAAGGAACACTCTGGGTTTTTCACCAAGTTCACAGGGACTTTTCCTACGGTGTTCTGCTCCACTATGCTCTGGTCAGTGTTTTAGGTTCAAGGTTCAAGATGTCATTCACACATGTAAAAATGAGAGAATGACTCACTAACAGTACCCTGCCATCCTCAGTTTTCTCAGGAAACACAGGCCTTGATGGATTTTCTTAATTACACTCTGTGTGTTGTAAGACTAGGTGAGCGTGTTGGATAGGTGCACGCCAAGATATTTAAGGTCTTGGACTGTCTCTACAACTGTTTGTAAAGCAGCGGGCAGAGGACACAGTAGTGGGTGGAGCCTGTGTTGAGAATGGTTCCTAAGGATGTGAAGTTGTTAATTCTGACGGACAGGGGTCTGCCAGTCAGGAAGTCAAAAGCCAGTTAAACAGTGATGGGGCTAGTCTGAGTGCTGGTAGTTTATCGATCAATGTCTGTGGGATGATAGTGTTAAATGAAGAACTGAAGGCTAGGATGGGTAACCGCACGTAGGACTCCTTGTTCTCCAGGTGTGTGGGGGGCTTATGGATCGGCAGAAATTGCATCAGCTGTGGAGCGGTTCTACCTGTAGGCACACTGGTGGGGATCAGCTGTTATATCAAGAGACTTTTTAATACAAGTCATTGCAAGTCTTTTGAAGCACTTTGTGATAACCTGAGTAAGTGGGATTGGACTGTAGTCATTGAGACATGTCATTGGCTTGGCCTTTTCCACTAGGGGTGATGGTGGATGACTTTAGGCATTTTGGAACAATGGCCTGAGATAGTGAAATGTTAAATATGTCACACAGAACTTCTGAGAGCTGGCATGCACTTCCCTTCAGCACTCTGATCACACTGATTCTGTATGGGCCAGCGGCTTTACGTGGGTTTATTATCTGTAGTACCACCATCACCTCTGCTGTTGTTACACAGAAAGGGGTTTCGTCTGGTAGGGGTGTAAACCTGGAGTTGGTGATGTTTTTTTCCAAGCGAGCAAAGAAAGAGTTTAGGGCATCAGGGAACAGTAGATCTGACAGACATTGTGCACTCTTCCTGTTTAAGTTTGTAATGCACTTGATGCCCCTCCACATGCTTTGGGTTTCATTTGAAGAGAAAAAGCCCTCTATTTTGAGAACATTTTGATTTTGCTTTCTTTATGCTGGACGCCAGTTGTCGTCTTGCTGTTCTGAGTAAGTCTGCATCTCCTGCTCTAAATGCAGCGTCCCGTGCTTCCAAGAGGGATTGTATGTCTATGTTCAGGCAGGGTTTCTGGTTGGGGGGAGAGTTATGGTTTTGTTGGATGTGACATCCTAAAAATACTTTCTAATATAGCCCAAGATAGAAGGCGTATATTCATCCAGATTCAAATTGTCATCCACTCTTGCTGCCTCTTTGAACATCTGCCAGTCCGTGGTTCCAAAAAAGTCCTGAAGTGTAGGAATCGCTTCAGTGGACCACACAGTGCTAGTTTTTAATGTGGCTTATTTGGTCTTGAATGTAGGGTGGTATGCAGCGACCATCATCGTGGAGACATCGTAGTTAGAGGAGCCAAGGTGGGAACGGGGAATAGATCTGTATGACCCGCGTTTGTTTGAGTACACTTTATCAAGTTTAGTGGTGGCAAAGGTGATATGCCGATATAACCTCTAGTTTTTCTTGAAAAGAGACTCCACCCATCGCGTAGGAAACCAGAGTCCAACATGCTGTTGTTGAGCCAGGTTTCCACCAATATGATTACTACAGTTAAAACTACAGTTTTGCAGTTCTCTTTGACACAGGCAAAGTCGGAATAGGTTTATCTTATTATCCAGAGCTCAAACATTAGACAGAAAGAGTGATGGAATGGCTGGACTGCTAGCACTAGCCTTAAGCCTAGATAGCAGGCCGGCTCTCTTCCGTTTCTTCCGCCTTCTAGTGCACCGTCTCCTCTTGCCTCTGGAGCAGTGTAATCCCTTCTGCCATGTCGCTGTCCTCATGAGCTGCAGTCTACTGAGCACCATTCTAAGCTCCAAAGGAAGGGAAGCTAGCGAGTTGTTTTGATCCGAAAGTCCTTCCTTGCCGTACTTTATAAGGGTAGTCATACCGAGCATTAGAAAAGCCACTGCAATGCTGCACGCCGCCATTTGTTCTTTATTCTGACGTTACAGTAAATGAGAACACTCCAAAACTTACTAACCAAGCAGAAAAAAAATTTACTGAATTCTCTGATGAGTCACAAAAGCAAACATCAACTAAAGACTGAAGAAATCTCAAAGACACGTCTCTGCACACGTGTCAGTGCTGTACAATCAGTCAGTGTTACAAGAAAACATCTGACATCTCTCTGCCTTTTAAAGCATATTACTGGTAAAAACAAAATGTCTACGTGTTTGAAAATTCACACATAGTAGTGAAGATAGATTATTTTCTTTATCAAAGTTTTCATCATAGCTGAAGTGTTGTTTACTGACCTGTTTGGACTCTATCCTGGAGAGTTTGTCACACTGAGTTGTAGAGTTTGTCTCCTGACACGCAGCATTATGAATGGCATGAGCTACTGCATAAACACCTTTGTACACCATGTTAGCAACACGGAGCTGAGACGTGTCAGTGTACGGGTTCTGAAGATTGTGTATGTCTTCAGTTCCATCACACAATCTCTTGTCTGTGGCAGAGCCTAAACATTTACAAAGAAAGACAGAGTAAGGCAGAGTTTTTAAATTGGTCATATATATATGTGTGGAATTTATACTTTATCGACTAATTTTTTTTATTATTCTCCCTTACAAGGTCTGTCTATCATTCCCTTTTTATTTCTATTTATTTAACACTTTAATATGTCTTCTCTAAAAAGGTAAACTATCCTATGAGCATATAGGATATGCTCATTTCACACAAGCTTATGTTACATTACAATTCACATTACTATAAGCAAGTTACAACAAGTGACATTTTAAAAAATGTAAGAAATGTCTGTTATTGCTTTCCGATAAAAATAAATGTTCCGAAAAGCTCTGTACGTGTATGGTGACACATGAATCCAAGTAGGTTGTTGATATTTATTCTACTTTGTGTTCTGTAGACTGTATATCTACTACTTGCCTACAGGGTTTCATTGTTAGCACATTCTTCATACAAAACTTCCAAGACATAAACCTTCAGGCCATCACATTTCCAGTATAAAATAATTTTATTACAAATCTAGACTTTGGTCTTAAAGCAGCTGATAAATTGTCAACACAAGACATTCACCTCAGACAAGCAGTCAGCAACATAAACCACAAGAACCAAGCAATAAATATCATGTTAATGTCAAAATCAGGACAACTTTCTTACTTTTTTCCAGCCTGCAGTTGAACACATCCTCCCAGAACTCAGTAAGTACTGGGGAGGCTGCCACTGTAGTGGAAGAGAGATCCAGCAGAAAGTCTCTCAGACCTGGGATCACAGATCGTGGAATACCAAATCCAATGGCTCCAGCACAAATGTTGAATCTCGGAAGGTCTGGGTGAGTCACCCAGCCCTCACTGCCTATCCATTGGCGAGGTGGGGAAGGCTCACGAGACAACTCCTCCAGAAGTAGCCTAATGTCACCAAAAGACAAAAAGGCCACAACAACCAAAGCGGTTGACCTGTAGAGACATTTTACACAGTAAAATAGTAAAGCACCGAACACAAAAAGCACACCAGTGTGCAGTATTGGTCATTGTGTTTAATGCAAGCAAATGAAAAACATGTTTTTTCTATAATCATCTGTTAAAAATCTTTGTGGTTTTGTAAAGGTTAATGTAAATAGAGGAACCATAAGTCAAATGAATAATTTACTAACCTGCGGATCACATCAGCCACTCTCTGGATCCTGCTGAATGGGTGATAACGATTATAAGATTCAGAGTATTCAACACAGATCCCCTCTTTGTTTGCTGCATCAAGGAAAGATGCCATGCCATTATTCCCATAGTCTGAATCTGAGCGGACAGCACCTATCCAAGTCCAGCCAAACTGTTTCACCAGTTTGGCCAGTGCTTCAGCCTGGAACTGGTCACTGGGGATGGTTCTGAAGAAACTGGGATACTGCTGCTTATTGGACAAGCATGCACAAGTGGCAAAGTGACTCACCTAAGGGAAAAAAAACAATCTGCTTTGTAATCTCTTACCTAAAAAAAAAGAGCAATTTTAAACATAGTTTAATATTTACTTGGGGAATATCGAAGGGTCCAATGATACGCGACATTGTAATGGATGGAGTTGACCCAGACCCACCAACAATAGCCATCACCATTCGAGATTGTGAGCAATTGTCGCCAGTGTAAAACAGTTGATCCAGGCCATTTGTGAGCTGAAATGCTACTTTCACTGTCATGGGAATTGAGGCGCATGAATCATGAATCTGATAGCCGAGCTTGATGCCTGGAAGCAGTTTTGTGCTGTTGTTAATCTCATCTATAGCAAAGATCATTGTACATGAGAAGCCCAGTTCCTCTGAGTCAATTCTGCACACAGACACACGGAAGTGTCGTAAACTATAATATACAGTTCAAAGTTTTATCAAAAAAACACAGTAGAAGAACACTGCAATTTAAAGTCATGGAAAATACCCATTAGTTTCACTCCATTAGTAAATATGAGTTTCTTGATCAACTAAATTCAACAGCTGAAATGCAATTTCGGTTAAAAGAAAAGGAAACAAAAATGTCTCTATATATAACCACTCTTTTTTGTCCATATTATCTGTCATTCACATGAGCGAATATTGACTTGGTCATTAAAGTGAAAGACAAAGAAATGCATTATTAAATGTTTGAAACCACATGAAAGCATTTTAAAAGACTGCTTTTATATCATACAATATTCAAAAATGTCTTTACTTACACTGTTTTGCATCATTATATTTCCCACTTCTACTTACTAACCTTCCTGTGCACCTCAGTGGCTCAGGCATGGTGCTGTAGTTGTTGGTCGATGTGTACATGTAGGTGTGTATAGAGAAAATACCCCCAATAACATAATCACCACCCATTGAGAATGCAGGTAGATGTGTGGTATCCTGCAGCTGACAAATGAGAAAAGAAGCTTCAGGACTGACCCCTGAACCAGTCCTAGACTGTGTGTAGCCAGCACTTTGTTTTAAACCATTCCCTGAGTCACTCATAGTAAGAGCTGAGTTCATCTCAAACAAGTACAGAGCTAACATCAGACTAATGCAGATATCTGAACTCTCCATTCCTCAAGTATGCCTGTTTTCTAAAGGGTGTTTTTGTCATGTTTATATAGCTTTCCACGTAAAAATTTCCCTCCCTCTAGTGTGTGTCAGCTTCACATAGATGAGAGACACAGAGAGAGAGAGAGCACTTACCCAATGGACAATGTTTAATTTCAACTCTTGTATTGTATAATATCTCCTAATTTTTTTTTCTTTTAAAGTTATTAATGTAAACACAAGATACCTCCCCGCTTTTCTGCTACAGTCATATACCAAAACATACTGCAGTTGACTTTGATGATTGTGGAGCTAACTGATGGCAAAGTTTTCAATTTGCATCACCACATTACATACCCCAAGACTTACATGAAAAACAGAGAAATGTTGAGGTGACCAATCACTCTACATACAGTGGTGAGTTTACCTTTGTTAAAATAAATTTTCTAACTGCTCCAGCATTATTCCATGACATATATAATCTCTCCATTGTTTTCTGGGTATACCCCAGGGTCTTCTACTACTTGGACATATCTGTAATACCTGCAGTAGGATGCTTCTATGAGACTTCCTCAAAATGAGGATTTTAATTATTTAAATACAACTTAAATTCACAAAGAATTATTCTTACATGATAAAGTTAGATACAACTGGAAGTTAGTGGCTTTTTCTTCTCATTTGACTGTGGCCTTCCTGCCCAGAGTTTGTATTTTCTCTGTGTTTGCATGGGATTCCTTCAGGTACTCTGGTATCCTCCCACAGTCCAAAGACTTGTATGTTAAGTTAATTGATGACTCTTTTACCTGTAGGTGTTAATGTACTTGTGAAGTGTTGTTTGTCTGTGTATATCTTTCTGAGTTGGCCCAGAGATAAACTGGCGACGTGTCTTTTGCCCTATGAAACCTGGTGTAGGCACCAGCCCCCCTGCCACCCCTAACCCTATATGGGATGAGCAGTTATAGATGAAAGAAGGATGAAAAATAAGGTTTAGACTGTACTGTTTTATAGAGAACACCCAAAACAACCCACTTTGAGTAAATTCTATTTTGATGGTGAAGAGAAGAAACTTCCTTTTGTCATGGAGGTGCAGTGTGTCTACTTCAGGGGTCTTTAACACGTCACTACTGGTAGCTTGCAACCACTTTTCAAGTAGCTCGCCAAATGGTTAATGAGTCTAACAAAAATTTGAAAACCTTCTTGTAAACCAACTTAAATGTATATCAAACATAAAGATAACTGTCCCGCCACATTCTTACACAAAATGATTATTTGACAATTACTAGTCAACCAAACGGCGCGCTACTGTCAAGCTTAATGAACCTGGGGTGGTCAGTGCTACCAACTTAGCGATGTTGTGAACTATATTTAGCGAGTATTCAGACGTTCTATCTACTAGCAACTAGCAACAAATCTTGTGTCTTTTTCTTGTGTTATTGGAGACTTTTGGAGACTCTGGCATAAAGGCACATATCCTTTTCACTCTTCTCAACTAGCAGCGGGTGCTGCTGTAGGCCCCTCCCACAAAAGGTTGGAGAACCCTGGTCTACTCCAATCTCCCTCCAGATACCTGACCTCTATACTTAGTAAATAAGGCTGAGTGGAGCCACACCACGGCGGAAATAATTTCGGCTGCTTGTATTTGAGATTTGTGATCATTACACAGCGCTCATGACCTTAGGTAAGAGTTTAGTTTTGCCTCAATCGTTCGGTACAATGTCTGCATTAGTGCTGATACTGCAAAAATCTGCCTGTCAATCTGAAGGTCCATTTGACCCTCACTCAGAAAGAGAATAAGATGCAATACGAGCTTGCACCTGCACCCTAGACTGACACATACACATCTACATCTGCGAACAAGTTATTGCAAATTGAGTGGAAATTGGAAAAAAACAACACCTGGGGTAAAACATACATCTCCAAACTGAAAAGACCTGGCTGTTTCTGGCTATAAAGCAGTAGTACTAACCGCTGTGATGCCATATGTTTCACATTTTCTCTTTTATCTGGCAAGGCAAGGCTAGTAACAAGCTCTACTTCTCTTTTGGCTCCCCAACACACTGAACTGTTGACCCCAAGTACTTCTCCTGCACCTTCTTCACCTCAGCCCCCTGTAACCTCACGCTTCTACCTTGCTCCCTCTCGTTTAGACACATGTATTCTGTCTTGCTATCATTTCATGCCTCTTCTTTCCAGAACAAACCTCCACCTCTCCAGCTGTTCCTCCATTTACCTATCAAGATTTGTCTTGTTAGAAGTTTGTCAGTGTCTGGTAATCCTGAGGGGCTAGATGATGATGCTTGTTCGGTAAGTAGCAGCTGGTGCAGCTGGTGGAGTGACTGAGATGGTGCTTGAGGAAGTTAGTCCGGTGACTACCCCGATCACTCTCCCTCAATATGATCCGCTCTCCTCTTCATCCATTGCCTCGGGAGCTGATGCACGGCTAAAGGTGCGTCTCGCTCGTCTTGAGTTAGAAGCCCAAGAAAAGGCACAAGCACGACGAGCACAACTAGAGCTGGAGATACCCAAGCTGGAAATTGAGGCTGACAAAGCTGCCAAGCTAAGAAAATTGGAGCTAGAATCTCAAGCACATGGGTCCACTGGTAAGATGCCTATAAATGTTCCTGCCACCTCCACGACTACCACCTCTGCAACAGCTACATTTGATGTAACCAAATACATAGGCCTAGTGCCAATTTTCAGAGAGTCTGAAGTAGATTCGTACTTTGCAGCATTTGAACATATTGCTAATGCATTACATTGGCACAGGGAAGTGTGGTCCCTGTTACTCCAGTGCAAATTACAAGTGAAAGCTCAAGAGGTTATACCTACCCTCTCACTTGAGGATAGTTTAGATTATGAGCTGGTTAAAAGCTCCATTTTACAAGCTTACGAGTTAGGTCAAGGGGGGTCAAGCTAGCACTATGGACCCTATTTTTTTACCCTTCATTTTTGATGGGTATGTGTCTCTGTCTGGAGCTCAAGCAAACTGTCAGGCAGTGTCCATTTTAAGAGAAACTGGAGCCTCTCAGTCTCTGATTTTAGCAAGTGCACTTCCTTTTTCAGAAAAATCTGCATGCAACTACAATGTTATTCAGGGTATAGGGATGGGTTACAGTCCCAGACCTGTACCCTTGGTACATATTAAGTCTGAACATGTAAATGGGGTCTACCCTATCGCAGTTTGTCCGTCTCTGCCAATAAGAGGTGTTGTCATTATTATGGGAAATGATGTAGCTGGAGGAAAGGTAACCCCCAGTTTAGAGGTACTGGATAATCACATAAACCAAGACCTTTCTGAAAGAACTACTCAGTCTGCTCTGTATCCCTCTTGTGTTGACTTGAGCTGACACTTTCAGATCCTCTGTTTGGTTCTATTCTTGCAGACAATGACACCCTTGACAGTAAATCGTGGGAAGCCGGATTTGGTCACCCCCATGAGATGCTGGAGAGTTCAAACCCAGAGATTTAAAAACCTGAGGGTGCATTGCCTCTTACACGTAAGCAACTCTAAGCTGCACAGAAAGAGGATCCCACATTACGCTCTTGTTTCTCAGGTATGGTAAGTGCTGACATGAACAAGGATCAACGGGGAAAATATACTCTAGAGCAGGGGTCTCAAACTCAATTTACTTGGGGGCCGCTGGAGGCAGAGTCGGGGTGAGGCTGGGCCGCATCAGGTTTCCACAAGAAAAACTTTTAAATAATTTTAATCTTCTCAAATGTCTTTATTTTTTTATTTTTAACACAAAATAATATGAAAAAATAAATAAACAAATTAGAAGAAAATAAATAAGAAATTAATAAGAAAATCAATCAATCAATCAGTAATAAGTAAATAAAATAATAGTAATAATTATAATAATTAGGATTCAAATGTCTGTATTAACAGTTCTTTAAGCTTTCTTTAAGCTGTCGCGTTGAAGTTTCAATCAAGTGTTTAGCCGATGCAGAAAGAACGTCATTTCCTCAATATACGTCATTTCCGCAATGTACGTCATTTCCGTTCCGTGCTGTTCATAACAAACTCGCGGGCCGCACTAACATTAAACTTTAATAATAAGGTGGGGGCCACAAACTATCGGCTCGGCCCGCGGGCCGCAAGTCTGAGACCCCTGCTCTAGAGCACGACATATTAATGAGAAGTTGGTCCCCTCAAAATGCACAGGGAGTGACTGGAGTGTGGTAAAGCAAATTGTTGTCCCTTCCGGTTTTAGACAGAGGGTGTTAGCCTTAGCACATGAGGGTCAGTGGTCAGGACATTTGAGAATCAACTCATCTTAAAACCACTCTTTTGGCCAGGGTTAAAATGATGTATCACAGTTCTGTCGCAGTTGTCACGTTTGTCAACTAGTTGGGAAGCCAAACCAATCACCTCCCCCTGTCCCCTTACAGCCCATTACTATCACGGAACAATCATTCGAGCGCATTATAGTTGACTGTGTAGGCCCCTTACCTAAATCAAAAAGTGGAAACCAATACTTACTGACGGTTATGTGTGCAGCAACCCGATTCCCTGAAGCAGTGCTGTTAAACTAAATATCTACAACCTCTGTTGTGAAGGCACTGACGAATTTCTTTTCAGTATTTGGACTTCCAAAAGTCATACAGACTGAGACTGACCAAACTCTTTACCAAGTAATAACAACACTAAATGTGAGGCCACCCAGAGGCTCATGGACCACTAAGAGCTTTAAAATCCATGCAAAAAAATACTGTTTTGACAAAGTTCTGATCTTTCTCATCATGAAACTTGCTGATTATGTTTGCAACAGTTCATGGACCACTAAGAGCTTTAAAAGAGCAGTTTTACAAAGTTCTGATCTTTCTCATCAGCTTGCTGATTATGCTAAGTTTCGCAATGCTAATGCAATCGCTAAAGAATGCTTAGCCAAAACCCAGAGCATAATGAAAATACGGCACAATCGGTCTAGTGTAAAAACAGTTTCAAAGTACCCAGTTCTGCACTCCCAACCAAATAAACTGGTCCTTATAAAATCACTGGGCACCTGAATAATTACAATTATATCTTGGAGATTCGGACAGGCGGTGTAAGTCTACAGTGTGTGACATCAATATGTTAAAACGTTATCATCCCAGGAAATCAATCAAATCACCAGCAGTGGAACCATCATCAGTTACAATCATCAAGGTGGAAGCATTAGTTGAATATAAGTCACCCATTGAAGAAGAGGATCTATAATTATCAATTCCTCTAAATCCCAATGCTTGTCTTGCAAACTCAGAAATGCTGAAGATTTCGCCAAGTAGGCTTGACGATATGTTGCCTACCAAGCGGGTTGATTTATTAACCTTAATACAGGACTTTAATGATCTTTTTAATGATGTGCCCACGCAAACACATGTATTAAAACATGACCTTGTGGTGAAGACCGATAAGCCTATAAAACAACATCTGTATCGTGTTAACCCAGCAAAACGCAAACTCATGAGACAGGAAACTTACTATCTATTAGAATCTATTAGAACATGGTTTAGCTAAACCCAGTTCAAGTGCATGGAGCTCCCGATGCTTATTAGGTGAGAAACCAGATGGTTCTCCCCGCTTTATTACAGACTATCTTAAGGTGAACGCCATCACTGTGGCAGATTCCTTTCCGTTACCTCGTATGGAAGACTGTGTAGATGAAGTGGGCAACGCCCGCTATGTGACAAAGTTAGACTTATTGAAAGGTTATTGGCCATTGACTGAACGTGCCTCCGACATCTCTGCTTTTGTAACTCCAGACAGATTTATACAGTGTACAGTTATGGCCTTTGGCATGTGCAATGCTCCTGCCACTTTTCAACGCCTAATAAATCTTGTCCTTGCTGAGGTTCCGAACTGTAGTGCTTATCTAGATGATCTTGTTGTGTATACTAGCTGACAAAGAACACATCAAGAACTTACAACAAGTATTTACTAAACTGAAAAGTGCGTCACTCACACTCAACCTCGCAAAATGCATGTTTGGCAAAGCAACCATTACTTACTTGGGTAAGCAGGTAGGACAGGGAAAAGTGAAACCGTTGGAGAAAAAGTGTCTGCCATTGTTGATTATCTCATTCCAACAACTCGACGTGGACTACGGCAACTCCTAGTAATGGCTGGTTACGATCGTAACTTTTGCACAAACTTTTCTACTATTGTACAACCATTAACTTCTTTACTCGGTCCAAAGATAAACTTTACCTGGTCCCCTGAATGTCAGTCTGCTTTTGAGAGTATCAAATCTTTGCTTAGTCACGCTCCAGTTCTTGCTGCCCCTGATAGAAGTCGCCCTTTCAAATTGGAAGTGGATGCCAGTGCAGTGGGAGTTGGTGCTGTGCTCTTACAGGAGGATGTTCCAACAGATCGATCATCCTATTGTTTACATGGAACACAACCCCCTAACATTCCTTTCCTGAATGTATAACCACAACCAGCGCCTCATGAGGTGGGCCCTGATGGCTCAGGATTTCAACTTAGATATTCAGCACAAGAAAGGAACTGAAAATGTTTTGGCAGATGCACTGTCTGGAATATGAATTTTTAATGATGTAGCGAATTTAAACCTTGCTGGTTTGCATTTTATGGGGTGGGGTGTTATGGCCCTAGGCCTCTTGGTTGTCTCTTACAGGTACATTCCTTATTTAAATCTGCTGAGCTCTGGCTCCGACAAACAGAGTGAAGTTTGCTGTGCTTGTCAAGCTTAGAACGGCTTTTTGGTTACTGTGGTTTATCTTGTTAGAAGTTTGTCTTGTCCTGTCCCCCGAAGGCCAGGTTAGGTTAGACATACCCACACACTCTCTCTCATTCATACACCCTCTATAAACCCACTTACACACTTTAACCCCCTGACACAAGGAATACCTTTTGTCTAGTTAACATTAGGTTTTAGGGATGCTGCATTGTTGTTCCTATGTTTAATTAACTTTGATAGTTTGTTTTTTTTGTTTGTCATTTGGCATGCCGTCTACTTCATAGTTTGTTTGCTCTAGCATCCCCTTCCTTGGTTAACCCATATTGATTTATCTAAAAAAAAAATTCTGATTATAACAGAGTTTGTTTTCCCATTTTTATGTTACTCCCTTTTACAATGAGCCAGGGTGGTAACACTCTCTCTTCTGGAAGAAGGTGTTGACTACAGCCATTTGCATCCACTTAACAAAGTCCACCACCATCTGTCTTTCTGGATTCCTTTCCTTTACACCATACCTGCCCATCAGCTCTATTGCCCTCACCCACATCCTGGGGGATTATCTGCCACCCCTTGCTCAGTCAATTAAAATGATTCACTCGTTTAGACTGTTGTAGATCTGTTGTGGAGACATCTAAATGGGAAGTTGGTTTATGCAAATTAGACACCACTTAACCTTTTCGCAGGGCTTCTTTAACAAGAATAACATATATGTCCCATTCCATTTTCAAATTACCAGAATTACATATATTTAAGTGAATCGTATTTGGACCTGTTTAACACATTTAGTGTCATAAACATGAAAGACTTAGCTTTGTACATGAAAAAATTCAGATGGCAAAGGTGATGCACAAAATGTGCCCAGCTGGCACAAGTGATGGACTCCTCGCCTCACCTAATTGTAGTAAAATCCCTCCAATTCGGTTCTACCCACAAACCTGAAATTGTTTAAAATTTTTGCTCTGTGCTGTTCTCATTTAATCTTTCCCAATAAAACATATACTGAAAATTCCACATCTTGACAAATCTCAGTCACAAAAATAATCAAATAGACCTTTTGGTTGCAGAGATATACTCATTTTATTTTGGGATTGCAATTTGCAAGGAGAGGCCTGAAAAACAGGCTCAAGGCTTAAGTATCAGATTAAGGATAATCTGGTACTATATCAGGCTGGTATCAACAGACAAGAAACCCCTGCAGGTCAGGTGGCTGGACTGGCAGTCGGGTTATGTTTGGTTCAGATAGAAACCATTAAGCTGATCACAGCCCTTCTTTACCTGAAACAGTGTCTGATAATTACGCAGTTCCTCCAATACTAAATCACGACTAACACAACCTTATATGACCTAGAGGTGCACATTTGCCAGTGCCTGTCAGATGGAGGTAACATTTCATGGGGTTTCCAAGATATGCAAACATAACTGCTTTCAATACAGCCATAAAACAAATCAATCATCTGGACCCAACCATTCCTTTACCAGTCACTGTCTTTTCCTGTGACCAAATCACCTATACACCAGCCTGTTCTGAGTCAGCCAATGCATAGCGTGTTCCCAAATTGGCTACTTAAGAAAAGACGTCACCTACATCAGCTTATGTAAATCATTTTTTTTCCTGAGTCAGACAACCAAGCCTTTCCCTAATCAGCCAGCAGAAAGACGGAAGTTTTGGCAGTCTGCTTCTCTTGAGCTGTCAGTATTGTGGTCAAGCATTGACAGATTGACAGAACAATCTAGCCACTCAATTGGTTCCCGGAGATTTGACTCAATTACAAAGAGTGGTAGTAGTCAGGGCACTCTAATGGGAAAAAACAAGACAGCAGATGCAGTATCTTGAAGAAGGACACAGTTAATCTTACAGCAGATTTTCAAGCTGACAAAGATGATCGGGACCTCTGCTTTAGATTAACTCCTTCTGCTCACCCTTCAGATCCACCTCTGTCACCACCCTCCAATCCCACTTTCTGCAATTCTTATGTGCCTCCTCCCGAGCATTTCTCCGGTGACCTGGATAAATATGAAATGCATTCCTCCTTCAGTGTAATCTGGTCTTCCCCCAGAAATCGATAACCTACGCTTTGGACTTGTACCGACCAAAGGGGTACTCCGAGGATGGGCCCTCGAGTGGGCGGGGGCCAGACTAGGTAATTCCCCATCGATTACTTTCAACTTATTTAGAAAAAAAAAAACCCAAAATAATTTTTGACCACCAGGCGTGTCTCTCTGTTAGGGCTTTCAGAGCATGGCAGAAGTCATGTGGAATTCTGCATGCTCGCTCTGGAGGCCCAGTCAAACAACATCAAATTAAAGGACAAACTCACATACAGAGACTCTCCGGGGACCCTTGACGTATTAATAAATCTAGCCATCGAACTGCATAATTGCATATGTGAGCGGAGAGAGAGATGTTCCAAACCAGCACCTGCCCCACTGGATGTGTGAGCTTTCCTTTAGCCCAAAGTCCCCATCACACCTGGGTCCAGCCCCATGGTGTCCTCCAAACCCTCAGCGGAGCCAATGGAGTTGGGCCAAACACAACTCTCCCACGCCGAGTGACAATACAGCATCCCGGCAGGTGAGTGCATTTACTGCAGCTCATCTGGGTAATTTATTGTGCACATGCTGCCAAAAAGGGGGAGCTTGTCAGTATGGGTTGGGGTACTGATGAGCAAAACCACTTTCTCTACTGACCCCCAAATCCAGTTTCAAATTCCCATCACCCTTTACCATGAGACTTTTTCTCTTCCCCTACAGCCCACAATTGATTCTTACTGCTGCTGAATTTTTTGTTGTCAGTTAGAAGGATAAAAACCTCAGAGTATAGACGCCTTAATAATGCAACGATCAAAAATCAATGCAGTCTTCTACTGCTAAACTCAGCATTTGAGTCTTTACAGGGAGCTTCCATCTTCACACATCCACACACCAGAAAGTTCTTCTAACGACCCCAAGCCAATCCTCTGTCCCTCATGTGTGGTGGGGTGCCTCACATGGGCGATTGAGAACATGGTGTGCTTGGCCCAGCAAGAGGAAGTTGACCCCAGCACTAAGCGGCCTCTCCCAAAGTTCTAAACATGCCTGTCACTCCCGGGAAGACCAAAGACTTTGTCACAGCTGGGTGAAAAACCTCCAATGCACACCCTACCAGTCTCCTCCAACCCTTTCTTGTCGCTTTTCACCTAGTCACTTATGGTAACACATCTGCCGGGAGCTAGTCTATGGACTGTAAACCATAGCAGGGAAGGGGTGATTATTTAAGCTGGTTTTGCAGTCACAGAGCGTAGGCACTTCGCATTCATTGTATCAACAATGAAGTATTCTTAAGGCAAATGTGAGGCCATCTGTCTTGTCTTGGACATCTTGGATGAAATTGGGTAGTGCTAAAGGACAATAATCTAAAGCACACTAGTTATTGACATCCGCAAAACTAAAGAATTGAGGTACTGGAAATGGTGTAGTCAACGTCCAGATATCAACTTAATAGAAATGCTGTAGCATGACCTAGGAGAGCTGTATTGCTATCTAACAGAACTAGTATAGAGACAAGTCCACTATCTGAAGCCAGAAAATTGTTGGTGACTTTAATCAGTGCAGTTTCTGTGTTATGATGAACTCCAAGAAATCCTAACTGAAATTCATCAAACAAGTTGTTTCTGCGGTTATTTAAGTAGAGGTTTGATTACAGCTACCTTATAGGCCTTTGGTACATATCCTGTTTGTAAAGATAGATTAATGATATCTAATATGAATGTGTCTAATAAGGGTAGAGCATCTTTAAGCAGTCTAAATGGAATAGGGTCTAGCAGACATGTTGTTGGTTTTGATGCCATAATAGTTGAAGTTAACTCAGCAAGATCTATGGGCAAAAAGCAGTCTAAAAGGGACTGAAGCCTTACTGATGATTCTAATTCTGTTGTATTTGTGGGGAGGGTCTGGTGACTTTTGTTTCTAATAGCTACGATTTTATTTGTCAAAAAAGAAGCATTGCTGCATAGCGTTGAGGAAATACTAGTTTCAACTGAACCACTCCTTTTAGTCAGCCTGGCTACAGTGCTGAAAAGAAACCGGGTGTTGTTCTTGTTTTCCTGTATTAATGATGAATAATACGCTGTTCTGGCTTGACAGGAAGCTAATTTGTATAAATATAAACTCTTTTTCCAGGCTAAGCGTGATTCTTGTGAATGAGTGGAATGCCACTTCCTTTCTAGTTTTCGTCACGCCTGCTTTAAATTGCGGGTTTGCGAGCTATACCATGGAGATTGCCTGTTCAGATTTACTGCCTTCTTTTTTAGAGGGGCAACAGAATCGAGTATGGAACGTAATGATCAAGTAAATGATGAAGGGATCATTTCCTTAAATTTGTTCAGTGTTTTTAGATAAGCACCTACTGAAGCAAAACTTTTTTGTAGCTGCTGTGTAATCCATTAGATTAAATTCAAATGTTATTAGAAAATGGTCAGAGAGAACAGAATTATGACAAATGCTGTTAGTTTATCAGTTTCAATGCCATATGTAAGGACAAGGTCTAGGGTGTGATTAAAACAATGAGTGGGTTAATTTACATTTTGAGAGAAACCAATTGAATCTAATAATGAAGTAAATGCCGTGTTGAGGGAGTTACTGTCAGCATACACATGAATGTTAAAGTCCCCTACTATGATGACTTTATCTGCACTAAGCACTAAATCTAAAATGTTAGAATTCAGTCCAAAAATTCAGAATAAGGGACTGGAGGACGATACACAATAACAAATAGAAGTGGATTTTGAGTTTTCCAAGTTGGGTGTGAAAGGCTCAGAGTAAGACTCTCAAATGAGTTATAACTATGTTTAGGTCTAGGGTTTATTGGTAAGCTTGAGTGATAGATTGCTCCAACTCCTTCACCTTGGCCTGAGCTTCTAGGAACATGATAGTTAATATCACTTGGGAGGATCGACTCATTTAAACTGACATATTCTTCCTTCTGCAACCAAGTTTCAGTGAGACAAAATAAATCAAATTCATGATCACTTATCAAGTCATTTACTAATAGAGATTTAGATGAGAGAGATCTGATATTTAATAATCCACATTTAATTGTTTTAGGTTTTTGTTCTGTAAGAGGAGCAGTCCTGACTTTTATTAAGTTATTATGATTAACTCCCCTTGTGATCATTTTTAGTTTGTAAAATTTAGTTGATCGGGGAACAGACACAGTCTCTATAGGAATGTGGGTGTTGTGGGTGGGTGACAGCGGTAAGGATACTGCAGAGAGGCGTGTAGGACTGGATCTCTGTTCTGTTCCTTTGGATTAAGAAACAGAACAGGAACAGAATTAGTATATGATAATGTGCGGGGCGGATGGTTAGCTCAGTTGGTATAGGGTTGGGATACTGGGCCTAATCCCACCCAACCAGGTGCAAATCCACCCCGCCACCAGGGGCAACACGGTGCCAGTCCTGAGCCCGGATATAATTGGGGGGGTTGTAGCAGGAAGGGTATTCGGTGTAAAAATTTGTGCCAAATCAAGGCAAAAAACACATTCTGTTGTGGCAACACCAGATCTCTGCACTGGTTTCCTGTGGCTGCTCAGAATAAATTCAAAGCTCTGTCTATACAGTTCCTCCCATCTGCTGTGCTCTGCCAATAAACGATGTCTGGTGGTTCCAGCACCACACAGAAGATGTTACAGGCCTCAAGCAATAGTGACCTGTTTGCAGATTATGTGTCCTGTTTCAGACAGGAATAAGGGGAGACAGGAGACGTTAGTTGTGTCCGTCGCGCAGGCTGTTTTCTGTCTTTATTAAACAGCTGATATTGTCCTTACACATTTCTTTTGTTCACAGTTCAGCAGTATTAAATAAAGTATTGCTTCACCACAGTATCTTGTAAAGCCTGCAATTACACTCACTTTCAGTGTTTACTACACTAGCTTTCACTAGACCATCAGTAATCCGCTTACTGGTAAAATTCAGCCCGTCAGTACATTTTATGTGTTTTATATAACATAAAAGTATTAACATACATACACAAAGTAATGCACATGGAACTCTGTGACCATTTACAGATTTGCAAAATAAATGAATCACTCCACATACTGAAAACTACACCAAACACAGAAATTGGGTCATATAATCAACACTCCCCACTCTCTGTTTCACACAGAGTCATACCAAACATGAGTGGTGCTTTTACCGATGTCCAGAAGCCAGTAATCAATATACCAACGAACTAAAAATAAGGCCGCGATCCCTGTGTACTCACGCACAGAAGCTAGGGAAGCTACACAGCAAACAGCAACCAACTTTAGACTGTAAACTACTCAAATCCATTTTTACGTCCTAAACCTCACCGAGATTACGGCAGGAAGGATTTAGAGATCCTTTAGAATGTTTTGTGGCCCAACTACACAAGTCACTAACCTGTTTCGGACAGGAATAAGGGCAGACAGGAGACGTTAGTTGTGCCCGTCACGCAGGCTGTCTGAGAAACGCAGGCCTGACAGAGGCGTTTCAACTAGCGCTCACTGCGGGGATACTCCACCTGGTGGCGTAATTTGGAAATTACAGTAGGCTACTTGGCATTGGAAATCACAAAGAAATATACATAAATTTGGCCTTTCTTTCACAAAAATGCCTAAAGTAAAAACCTAACTCAACAATTGGTTGACAACTTATTGGTAGGTGTTACAAAGACACCAAGTGAAACTCTTCAGCTCAGTGATCTAACAATGATGGAATGAGCTGCCTAATTTTGCATGCTCAGCGACCTCACTCCCAATGTTAAAAAAAAAAAATACAGAAAACAGAACTCTTCCGCATCTTCCTATACACTTAAAACAAAAAAACAAACAAAAAACCCCCCCTGCTTTTTCTTGTACTTACATGTACATGTACTTTGATGTTGTTGGCTTGACTTTGCCTTAAACCTCCTTTGTAAGTCAGGTTGGGTAAAAGTGTCTGTCAAATGACTAAATGTAAACGTAATCAAGGTAAATGATGGATTGAGTTCTCTGTGTGGACTGACTATCGAGACAAAGATGCTATGATGCAAGGCACTGGCACTGTCCACATATTGAAGGGTTAGCTGGATGGACGTGTTTTAGGACTTCAGAGTAATGTCAAACTAAGAAAAAAGAAGCACTTCAAAAATGCCCTTAAATTTGGACATGGCACTGGCTGTGTCTGGGGGGCAGTGTAATCTTATGTCTTAACCACAATACCCAAATTTTAATTAGAAAAACAAACTTTTAAGAATAAGGCAATGGATCTCAATAGGGAAAAAAAATAAGTTTTCTGAACAAATGATCACCTTTTCACGAGAAAACAATTTTTGTGATGCCCAAATGAGATAACTATCCTGTTATCACAAGAGAATGGCATTATAAAGATAACTGCATGCACGGTTGTTCTTGGCACCAGTAGGGCAGAACTGTGACAGGTCTTACATTAAACATTTAGGTTAGAAGTTGATTTGTTAAAACTATATACAAACTATATATACATTGCATTACTGCAAGTGTTAATTATTATAACTTTATTTGGTGAGTCACAGTAAATTGTAGTAATTGTAAACATTGGTACAGAACTCATAAATGAAGTTATGAAGTTTGCCTTTATTGGTTAAATATTTTCTAACAAATGAAGACCAGCTTTGCAAAAATGATGATGACAAAATCACCAGGAAGAAAATTACATAATATATAATTATTTTTTTATTTTATTTAATCTGCACAGAAAAGGCTATTTGTAATGATCCTAGTATTGATTTTTGTTCAACAGATGTTTCTTGGTGTTTTTCTCTGGTTTAAATAATATGATAAAACACTTTGGAGCAAATATACACAGGATTATTCCAAAACTAGAAGCCAAAATGGCAAATATCTCCACAGCCACAGTGAATTTCCCAGGAGAACTGACATAAGCTGGGATAAAGGTGATCCAGACTGCACAGAATATCAACATGCTGAAGGTGATAAACTTGGCTTCATTGAAATTATCAGGCAGTTTTCGGGCCAGAACAGCTAACACAAAGCAAAACACAGCCAGTAGGCCTATGTACCCAAGTACAGCCCAGAATCCAACAGCTGAACCTAATGCACACTCCAGGATGATTCTGTCTTTGTATGTGGTTAGGTTTTTCATCGGAAAAGGAGGACTAAGAACCAACCAAACTGTACATATTAGAACTTGGATGAATGTAAAGGTCACTACAGTCATTCTTTGCTGTGGAAGACCAAACCATTTCATGATGTTACTACCTGGAAGTGTAGCTTTGAAGGCCATTAACACAACTATAGTTTTCCCAAGAACACAAGAGATGCAGAGGACAAAGGTGATCCCAAACGCTGTGTGGCGCAGCATGCAGGACCACTCAGAGGGTGGTCCAATGAAAGTTAATGAACATAAGAAACACAGAGTCAAGGAGAAGAGCAGCAGGAAGCTCAGCTCAGAGTTGTTGGCCCTGACTATCGGGGACGTTCTGTGAAGGAAGAAAACAGTCGCTACAATAATACAGAGAAAGGCACCACAAATGGAGAATGTAGCCAGGATGATTCCTAGGACCTCGCTGAAGGAAAGAAACTCTACAGGCTTTGGGAAACAAGCATCTCTCTCTGTATTTGGCCAGAACTCCTTTGGGCATGGGAAACAATCGGTGGAATCTAAAAAATGAATCAAAAAGAACTTGTAGTAGTCATGTATTAAAGTGATTGATTTACATTAAAAAATATATTTTACCTGTAGCGTTGCTGATTTCTCCTTCAGGACACAGTATACAGTCAAAGCAACAGATGGGTTTTCCTTTTAAGAGCACTTTGTGAGTTCCTGGGGAACAGCTTTCCGTGCACACCGACATGGGCACCTGCACATACATTATGTACAGATAATTTCATACACATGTCTCATTCAATACGAAGCATTCATGATTACAGTAGGTTATTGCTCCTCACTTGTATCCTGCCCTCAACCCAGGTGATGTTCTTGTTGATACACAGCTCCTGGCCCATCGGTAGTGATGCATCATAGTATCCTACTGTTACTATCTCAATGCTGCCATTCTTACTTTTCTGCCAGTTAACCAGCTCGTATTTGGCTACAGGATCCCCATTAGCATCAAATGACACACTGTAACCATTTAGAGGAAAATGTACTTTCTTCAACTGAGTAAAAATCTGTAAAAACAAAGTTAGATATTAAAGTTAGGAAGAATAAGTTTGTTTAAAGTTACGCTTAAACTTAAAACTAGCATGATACTCAGTTTAGATCAAAGCACTCTACTGAAACTTCAGACCGTGATCAGCATTAAGCATTAATCAATGTGCTAATTAAGCAACACCATTTGGAAATCTATAACAGGGAAGGCCTGAAATAAAAGGCTTTTACAAGCAAATATATGAGGTGCAATGAGTCGGTATCATAAGAAACTTGGATAGTTTGTATAGTCCTGACTTTATTATGTAAAGTGCTTTTTTGTAAACTGCTGCTATATAAATAAAGTTGAATTGAATTGAATTGATAGCACCTCTTTGTATCTCCCAAGGTTGAGATATATGCATATGTTGCTTTGATTCAATGCACTAGTTGTTAACAACGTCAAAAATTTTTACTATATGTACATATGTTGCAGGTGAGGCACTATCAAGTAATCCTGGCAGCAGTTTTAATTCACAAACAACAACACAATGGATTGTTACAAATCTATGAACCCGCAAAGCACAAATTTCATTATAACATGAATATGGAAATGTATTTGTACTCAGTGACCATTAAAGAATCTTTACACCTCTAAGCTATTATCAGTTACCGCCTACAGTTAGGAATATCTATTAGTTGAACAGTTTTTCGGACTTAGTATATACTGAGACCAAGACTAAGGCAGGCTGAGACCAAGTCAAGACCTCAAGATCAAACACAAAGAAAATACAGCACAAGTAAGTGGAATTTGCAAACCTCCTTGACAAAATTCAATGAAAACGTACAAACACAAAAAAAAACATATCTATTTGTATCTATATCTGTATCTATATATCTATATTTATATCTGTCTATCTATATAGACAGATATAAGTATAGATATACACACAGATAGGAAAACGTCTGGTCTTGGAGTCTTGACTTCTCACTCTGCCTTGGTCTTGGTCATACTATGTACTAAGGCCTTAGTCTTGGTTAAGTGGTCTTTACTACAACACTGCACCTGAATAGGTGGATGCAGTCAGCAAGAACGTCAGCAAGTCATGTGCTGCAGCAGAGCTTTATCACTTGTATCTGTACTACCTGAAACTTCGGTCCTATTTGTTTTGCTGTTACTCCAAACATTTCTTCAATAGCTGTGAACTCTAAACAAACTCATATATTCACCTATTTAATCCAGATATGACATAAATGTCTAAAGCTTATGAGGTCCTATGTCCTATTCAACGCCAAACACCACTACAAAGCAAAAAGAAAATATAAACAACAATATTAGATAATTTTCTAACACTTGTGATTTTCCATTACATGGACATAAAGACTTAGAGCATATTTCTACTAATTATGTTTGACAAAATACATATTGGTTATATTAGTATTGTGTTTGTAATTGAATGAATAGCTACAAAAAGACAAAGAAGTGGGTTTTGGTTTCATTTTACCTGTTTGGACTCTATCCTGGAGAGTTTGTCGCACTGAGTTGTAGAATTTCTCTCCTGACACACAGCATTATGAATGGCATGAGCTATTGCATAAACAGCATTGTAAACCATAACAGTTACTCGGAGCTGAGATGTGTCAGTGTACGGACTTTGGAGTTTTTGTATGTCTTCTGTTCCATCGCACAATCTCTGGTCTGTGGCAGCATCTGAATACATAGAGAAAGAAACACTCTTAACACAGATGTAGTATGACATATTTTCATTCATGCTTTATATTATTCTTTATTCTAATGCTGTTTTTTAATCCACTCACCGTATGTTAAAAATTACCTATGGGTTCTCCCATCTCCTCTATAATGTGGGCCAAATAGAGATTTGTCAATGCCAGCCTAGTTTGTATACCACTCAGGGTAAGGAAAATAGATATAAGTTCAAAAATGCACTTTGGCTGTTTACATGTGTGCAGCTCAACTGACACAGAGCCAACACACATTCGTATAATGTAGCTGACCTGCTTTCTGTTAAGACAAAGTAAATGATTTAAGACCTATATTTCAACAGCCTCTACAATAGAAAGTGGTGTACATGGGTGTCCAGGGGATGAAAAGGACTCGGTAATGACCTTCTATTGCAGGACAGGTGGCAGGTATGTGGAATGGCAGAGTGTCAGGAGTTACACACAAGAATTGTTTGGAGCTGGCTTTCACTGACTTTGCTACCTAATATGATGTCGACGGGCCTGATACTGTAGCTACCTTCCACCTGCCAGTGGCTGGACACTGATGTGCTAGGAGCTCTGGCTAGATAAACTGATTAAAATCACACAATAGTTGAATGTTCCTCCATATTCCTACTTGCCCCAGGCAAGACCTCAAGATTAGGCCCATTAGCAAGCGTTTTCAGTTTTACCGATTGTTAATGTAAGGCGTGAGACTTGCAGATATAGAGCCTTCCACATACATTCTTGTAAAATCTAGTTAGAAACCTGGATATGCACAAAAATGGGGAGGAAAATGGTTTTTTGAGTATGGAAATAATTTTTTTGTAACCAACTATAATTGTACTTTTACAACTATAATTGATCAGTCTACAGCCTTTGACAATGCAAATAACCAGATTCTTCTGTTGTCACTCTCCAACTTGTGCATTTCTGGCCTGGCTCAAGTCTTACCTATATGGAAGAACCTTCAAAGTATCTTGGCAGGTGCAAGTTTCTAACTCTCAATGTCGTTCCACAGGTGTGTCACAGAACTCAGTTCTTAATACTATTCTCCTCTCCATCTCCACCACAAGCCTATTTTTAACCTATATCTTGGTGCATTGACTGTCTGTATACAGTGTTTTTGGATTAAGGGCTTCATTTCCGGAATTGTGAAACCACAATAACCTGATTTATTAAAAAGAAATAACCAAGACAGCACTTTCAAGTATGTGCAAAGATTACCACTTATGACTGTCAGTAAAACCTAAGGATTTGTCTGCATAACAGCTGATGACTTTTTAACACAAAGAGTTCAACTCAAAGACAAAGAACAGCACAAAACATAAGGATCAAAGTATGACATGTCTGTGCAACTCAGCTTTTAACTCACAACCTAGCACAACTTTCTTACTTTTTTCCAGCCTGCAGTTGAACGTATCCTCCCAGAACTCAGTAAGTACTGGGGAGGCTGCCACTTTAATGGGAGTGAGATCCAGCAGGAAGCCTCTCAGACCTGGGATCACAGATCGTGGAATACCAAATCCAATGGCTCCAGCACAGAATGTGAACTTCAGCATGTCTGGGTGAGACACCCAGGACTCACTGCCTATCCACTGGCGAGGTGGGGAAGGCTCACGAGACAACTCCTCCATTAGTAATGTCATGTCTCCAAAGGAAACAAATGCTACAACCACCATAGCTGTTGATCTGCAGAGAAGTGAAACGGTAATAGCTATATTATTATTAACACCAAACAAAAAAAAAAGCATTTTGACTTCATGGTGTGTTAATCGGGACAATAATGAGCTCATTGACTTTTAAATATGAGTGCAATATACAACATGAATGAAATGAAAATTTTATTTTTGATATTAACATAAAAAAAGTTTTTTATCATGTTTGTTTGTGATATTGTGTTTTGACATAATATCTTTGGTGTTTTGATGTCAAGAATGTCAATGTTAGACCAGACAACTACAGTACAAGCTGTGATCTAAAAACCTGCGGATCACATCAGCCACTCTCTGGATCCTGGTTTGTGGGTGGGTACGATAGAAGGATTCAGAATATTCAACACAGATTCCCTCTTTGTGCGCTGCTTTCAGAAAAGATGACATGCCATTATTTCCATAGTCTGAATCTGAGCGGACAGCACCTATCCAAGTCCAGCCAAACTGTTTCACCAGTTTGGCCAGTGCTTCAGCCTGGAACTGGTCACTGGGGATGGTTCTGAAGAAACTGGGATACTGCTGCTTATTGGACAAGCAGGCACAAGTGGCAAAGTGACTCACCTAAAGCAAAGCAATACAGTGTGATTGATTAATGACATAAAGTCATGATGCATATATGATATATATAAGTGCACAAAAAAAAAGTAATTTACTTGCGGAATATTTAAGGACCCAAAGATGTGTGACATACTGATGGATGGCGTGGATCCAGACTCTCCAACAACAGCCATCACCATACCAGATTGTGAACAGTTGTCACCAGTATAAAACACAGGGTCCAGACCATTTGAGAGCTGGAATGCTATTTTCACTGCCACAAGAACTGAGGCACATGAGTCATGGATCTGATAACCGAGTCTGATGTCTGGAAGCAATTTTGAACTGTTGTTAATCTCCTCAATGGCGAAGATCATTGCACGTGAGAAGCCTAATTCCTCTGAGTCAATTCTGCACACAGACACACATCATTGTTGACATGTGTGTATGATATAATGTTTGTATGTTTTACTAAAAACACCGCAGTTGAGGTATGGAAAGTCACAAATAGTTATAGTACAGTAGTGCTTTAATAAGCCAAATATATAGCAGTTTCCCATTATGGAAATTCAGGTAATTTCAGTTGAACAAAGGCATGTAACCACAAGGTGCTAGAGACAATGACCTTAAGCTTTTAATGCCACATAAACACATGCCAGAAAAATACTGCAACTAAATTCTTTTGACATTGTACAAACAACACAAAGATTTCTGCCCCCAAACCATTTAACAATGTTTTTCCCCTAGTTACAAACCTCCCTGTGCACCTCAGTGGCTCAGGCATGGTGCTGTAGTTGTGTCTCGCTGTGTGCATGTAGCTGTGTATAGAGAAAACACCCCCGATAACGTAGTCACCCTTCATTGAGAATGCAGGTAGACGTGTAGAATCCTGCAGATTACATTTCACAAGTGAAGCTTTATGACTGACCGCATCACCAGCCCCATCCTTTGTGTTGCTAGAACGTTGTTTTAAACTATCCCATGAATCATTCAAAGTAAGAGCTGAGTTTCTCTCTAGCAAATACAGAGCTAGTCTGAGACTGATAATAAGAGCTGAGATTGCCATCCTTCACATTTATGCAGTGCATGTGTTTAAATTGTGTTTGCGCTTGCTCATATAGCTTTGCAGATGAAGACTCCCCTCCTTCTACTGTACGTCAGCTTCTAATACACCGGGTAAGAGATGTCTCCCTTACCCAGGTTGTAATCATTGTCCAATATGTTTCTAGTGATTCTTTGCAAACTTAGGCCGTAACAGTGATTTGGAAAATGTCCAGGATAAACACATCATTGACAGCTATACCAAATACACTTGAAGCTTTTAAAAATGCATTTAGAGGTGTCCCAAAATGTACTTTGTGTAACACAAATTTAGAATAATGCACAGCATCTCAAGTAAATTGCACACACATACAAAAACCCAAGACATTTGAAAAATAGGAAAAACAACCCATTATGTTGCAGCTGGTTGGTGGTTTTATTATTTATCACCTCTACAAATGTAAGATGTTCCTAAATACGAAACTGTACTGTTTACTGAGCTCCCTCAATCTGCAGCACTGTCACTGTTGTATATAGGTTATTTTATATTGGTTTATTCATTATACATATTTGTCTCTATTTTTGCACAGATTTTTTTTTTACCATGATAAGTGAGAAACTGTAGTTAAGTTATTCAGCATCTTTAAATGTTTCAATCATTCTGCATGAAAATTGTTATGCATTGTATTTGTTTTATTCTTGAATAACATATAAATTAAGATACTGGAACAGAACTGAAATATTATTGTAAGTTGTTCAAATGCTAGGGAGCCAAAACATTACAGCATCCTTGTAAAAAATATAAAACATTGTCGGGGGGGGTCTTAATACTTCCTGAATGCAATCTTCTTTGCAACTCTTTCTAAACTCATGAAGGCCAAAGAAGAGAAACGGCAGAGAGCTTATTCCCTTTGATAGTTGGATTCTTGCTTATTGTGGATTTACCAGAGTATGGAGACCCCAGTCTATCAATTAATCTACCCTTCCTTGTAAGATCATTATACCTTGAAATGCCGTGGGATGGGTTTAATGTCGTGAAGGTAGTAATTTAGGGAAAACCAGAGAGGCTATTCCCCACAACTTCCCAAACTGTGCCCAATTCAAGTGTCAACCACCAGTCAAGTCACCTCAGTGAGGAGCAACAGGAAATTGTAACTAAAATGAGAAGTCATGCGCTTTTGCCTGATAGCATAACTAGGGGTGGCCAGATCAATCCCAATATAGATAATATTGATAACAAGATTGGTAATGCTATTAGATTGATATTAGTTTAATGAGATTGATTCTTTAGTTTAAATTTTAGTAATCTGTGCTAAGGAACATTGCTCCTGTTTCATCAAAGAAAGAACAGCGCTGTGTGAGTTATTTTAATTCGGCAAATGAAAACACTGTCAAGTACCACGTTTGTCCACTCGCTACTGTGGCAACACCACCAACTTACACAAACACATAAAACAACATGAAAAACAGATGGAAAAAACAGAGAGAGGAGGGAAATCTTTCAGATCCTTAGATGGTGAAATTAATATTTGAGTTATAAAGGAGCTTTAGCAACAGTTAATGCTAATTTGTAAAAAGTCGTTGGTAGTTGTCAGCTAACTAATTAGCCGCACCAAAACCTGCTATTTGGCTAAATGACCCTTGTGTGCTAACTGTGAAAGGGACATTGGGATATCTATATTTTGGCTACAAAGCCAAGACAGGCTTTGGGTAAGACTTAATTTTTTCAATACTACACCTAGGTGATTCCCAAAGAGCTATGGTTATTACAAGGAGTTTTGCTGCACTGATTGCAATTGAGCTGGCGTTAAATCCGAATTTAAAGAGTCACTAATGGATGGGGCATAACAAACAAAGTTCAGGCTGTAACAATGGACAATGGTCCCAATATGGTTGCTGCTGTGCACAAAGCAGGTTGGGCACATTATCTATCTTTTGCACACACCCTAATTTGGTTGTAAAACTCCATTAAAGATTACCCTGACCTTCTGAACTTTGTAGGTTTCTTTTATGGGTACAAAGCAGTCCCTTTTAGACTGCTTTGTACCCATAAATCTTGCTGAGTTAACTTAAACTATTAAGTCATCAAAACCAACAACGTGCCTGCTAGCCCCTCTTCCAGTTCAAGATGCTCGACCCTTACTAGACACAGTCCTATTAGATATCATTAATCTATCTTTAGAAACTGCATATGTACCAAAGGCCTATAAGGTAGCTGTAATCAAACCTCTACTTAAAAAACCTTCGCTGGATCCAGGTATCTTAGCCAATTACAGAACAATATCCAATCTCCCCTTTATTTCTAAAATACTTGAAAAGTAGTTGTAAAGCAATTATGTGACCACCTGCTCAGAAACGACTTGTTTGAAGAATTTCAGTCAGGATTTAGAGTTCATCATAGCACAGAAACCGCACTGATTAAAGTCACCAACGATCTTCTTCTGGTTTCAGATAATGGACTTGTCTCTATACTAGTTCTGCTAGTTCTTAGTGCTGCATTTGACACCATTGATCACAGAATATTATTACAGAGACTAGAACATGTTATTGGAATTAAAGGCACTGCACTAAATTGGTTTAAATCGTACCTATCAGATAGATTCCAATTGTTCATGTTAATGATAGATCTTCCACATACACAAATGGTAGTTATGAAATTCCACAAGGCTCTGTGTTAGGACCAAGACTCTTTACTCTATATATGTCTCCCCTTGGCAACATTATTAGAAAACATTCTGTAAATTTTCACTGCTACGCCGATGACACGCAGTTATATCTATCTATGAAACCTGATGAAACAAACAAATTAATCAAACTACAAGCATGTCTAAAAGACATAAGGGACTGGATGACATAATTTCCTCCTTCTAAACTCAGATAAAACTGAAGTTATTGTATTTGGGCCTAAAAGTCTAAGAAACATGTTTTCTAACCATATCGCTACTTTAGATGTCATGACTCTTGCCCCCAGTAGTACTGCAAGGAATCTCTGAGTCATTTTTGACCAGGATTTGTCATTTACCTCACACATAAAACAAATCTCTAGAACAGCTTTCTTCCACCTAAGAAACATTGCCAATATTAGGAGCATCCTCTCTCAAAGCGATGCTGAAAAACTGGTTCATGGATTTGTTACTTCTAGATTGGACTACTGTAATTCTGTACTTTCAGGCTGCTCCCAGTAACTCTCTAAAAAGCCTCCAATTAATCCAAAATGCTGTAGCAAGATTACTGACTGGGATTGGTAACAGAGATCATATTTCACCTTCATTAGCTTCTCTCCATTGGCTTCCAATTAAATGTAGAATAGAATTTAAAACCCTTCTTCTTACCTATAAAGCTTTAAATGCTCAAGCCCCATCATATCTAAAAGATCTCCTACTACCATATCATCCTACTAGACCACTTCGGTCCCAAAATGCAGGCCTACTTGTGGTTCCCAGAATTTCCAAAAATAGAATGGGAGGCAGAGCCTTTAGCTATCAAGCTCCTCTCCTGTGGAACCAGCTCCCAGTCCAGATTCGGGAAGCAGACACCCTCCCTATTTTTAAGACTAGGCTCAAAACCTTCCTTTTTGATAAAGCTTATAGTTGGTTATAGTCATGCTGCTATAGGCTTAGACTGCTGGGGGACTCTGAACTGTGCCACTTCCTCTTCTCTTCATTCTCTCCTCACACCCCACATCTATAATGTCACCACTGTATGACATTAACTCTGTATCTTCTTTGTCCCATAGTCGTCTTTCTCCCTCTCTGTCTCCCTCTCTCTGTCCCTGTCTTCAGGTGTCCCCGGATTTTGCGCTGTGTGTCTTCCAGTGCACAGCTAATGGTCCTACCAACCTGCCCAATGTTTTGTTGTTGCTTTTTTTGCTCTGTTCTTTTCTCTCTCACTTTCCACTCAGCCCAACCGGTCAAGGCAGATGGCCATCCACGCTGAGCCTGGTTCTGCTGGAGGTTTCTTCCGGTAAAGGGAGTTTTTCCTCTCCACAGTTGCCTATGGCTTGCTCAAGGGGGATTTGTTGGGTTTTCTCTAAATGTTTGTATAGTCTCGACTTTATTATGTAAAGTGCCCTGAGATGACCTTATTGTAAATTGGCGCTATATAAATAAAGTTGAATTGAATTCAATTGTTACCTAGGACATAGCATTGCAACACTGGTTGTGTTTGTGATTAGGGTATACAATAGTGGCCATTACAGTTCCTCTATTAATATGTATTGATTTTTTCTTTAATATTTACCCTCTTACTCTGACATCATGGGCACTGGGCCAAAAGGACAAAAAACTAACAAACAAAAATTACAGTTGTAGCTTATGTGAAGTGCAGATTATATTGATTACTACCTAAAATAATTAAGCCTTTTAACCATGCTAAATCAATAAGAAGTCTAAGCAAAATAAGTCATGCCAATTGCAGACAGACTTCCAGTTCAAAATGTTGAAACACTTCCATTTTCTGAGGTCATTCTCCATGCCAGGGTAGTAGTAACAGCTGATTATGGCACTGTGAGTTTTCTCCACTCCAATGTCCACTAAAGTGACTGCAGTGGAACTCCTCAAAAATGGTGCTGGCTTCTTCACCACAAACTACTTTGGAGAGGTGCTCTGACTTGTTATTTCACCTGCATATGTAGTGCACGTCTCCACCTTACGTTAGAATGTCATAATTTTTTGATTTACACCTACCTACTGCCATGGTAGGTGATTTAACTATCCACATTGCATACTGTACACCCTCACCCTTTATCCTGAAGATTTCAGCTCTTCTTTTGATGACAAATCTTTGTTTCCTTGTCAACCCCTGAACATGATATTGGTTATAGGATTTAACTTTCATTATCTCCTGTAATATTTTGGGGAGTCCATGGCACCAGTGTTAACCACCCTGTCTGTCCCTTTCTCTAAACCTCCTACTGCTGTCCTACCCTCGACTACTACTACGAACACACAAACGGTACAAACAATGCAATCCACACAAACCTCACCACTTTCACTCAGTCACTCAAATCTCAGTCATATATCTGCTATCGCTATCTGAATTCTCTCTCGCTCTATTTCAGTGTCTCGTCACCATCCAGTCTCTTCACAAAAGGCACGAATTTGTGAAATTTAAACTTTTTAAAGACTGACAAGAAAGATTGGCACTTATTAAAAATGCCAACAATGGTAGAATTCACTGCACCTGTGCAAAGCAATTATCGTATTGACCATTAAACTAGGCAGTAATTAAATATCCTTATATTTAATTGAAATCATTCAAGCAGGAGATAAGAGGGAAATGTATATTGTCACGTAGTATGCCTGAAAGCTCTCAATGTGGGACACTGTCTATGGCAGGTAAAGATGTGGTCTGTCACACGTTAATCTGCGTGTGACACATTACCACAGTTAAGGGCAGTGCCTTCATATTGAAAGTTGATAATTTAGATTATGCTTCACTTGTGTGCCGAGTGGATTTGAAATCGATGTGACATTAGCGTAATAACATACACGACTAATTTTGAAAATGAAGACGAGCAAGTATTTATTACAATATTTCTATTGACGTTGAGTTTTTATAAACAGGCTTTGAGCGGTCGCCTATATTTACCATGCCATCGCTACCACAGCCTCAGTCATGCTAATATCACCAGAAACATCTGCCGAAATATTGACAGTGGTTTCGACAATATATTAAAAGAACCCCCTACATTACGGAAATTCCTGTAATTTAGCTGCATAGAGGAGAAACTAAACTAAACTAAAAGTCAGGCATTCGAACGTGTGAGCTGTAACTGTTAAGACAAAGGGTGCCAAAAATTTCCAGAGCACAGCACAAGATGGGACAACCGAAAAAACTTTGTTACAGTTAGTTCAAACTGTGTAGGTCTATCAACAGTATGACTACCGCATTACTACATACTTTATTACATATCAGAAGAAAATGTTACTTATGTACTGTACTCTTAAAAAAAGTTTTAAAATGCTGTTAATTACTATTTAGACAAGTACAAGTAAAATGTACTTTTTTTTTGTTAGTTTTTTTTATTAAACCCCACACCCGCCCAATTGTGACACATGCACATTCTATTCCAAATCAAACATCAAATCTGTTACTGTCTCACAGAAAAAACAAAAAAGAAATTAATATTAGGCTGTTCAAAAAATAAATTGCAGTCCTCATTTTTCCTTTAAAAAAAACACTTACTGTATAAACTGAAAAATGCTTGAATTTTGTCATGGGTTATGTTAAAGGCAGTTTCCCAGCTGATCAGTAGTTTACCTGGATTCATCCTGTATTCAATCTGAAAAGAAAATATTATGGCAATGTGTTTGGCTGTACTGACATCACCAAAAGTAATCAAAATAACTCAGATTAACTCAACAGAATAAGAAATAGACCAGTTCGTTTTTGAAAACAAAGGTTTAATGCTCACTATTGGCGAATTGTGTGTCCCACACCAAAACTAATTGTAGTTTTCCACACAGATCGTGAAGGACATGTGACAAAATGTGTAATTTGGAAAACACTTTGGAGAAAACAACTGCAGTGATAGACAAACATATTTAGTTCTCTAACCGTTAAATGACTCTCTGTGGAGGGCAGATCACAAGTTGATCTGGGTCGATCACACAGCTTCGATCAGTCTTCACGCTGCTGTAGTCACTGTACCAACACCATACACGCAACGGTGTTCTTCATTTGTCACAAGCATTGTTAAACTCGACTTGAAACCTGGGAAATATCATAGGAGACAAATTAAACACTCATAGCAACAATGCTTGTTATTGTTTGGAGTTTTGAACTGGCATTGCCACAGTCACCTGTACTTTTCCATTGCCATTACCACAGGCACATGCATGCCAATATCATCAGATGATCCAACATCAGTTAAAGCGGGACACCGGTCTAGATTTCCCCTAGATCTACTGGTAAAATCCTTCCCAAAGATCTGAATATGTACAAAAGAGACAAACAAGGCACTCTGTAAACCAACCATAATCAAGCTACAAAACCATGAAAAGAGGCAGGACTGACAAGTGATTCAGACACTGGAAAGAGTGTTCAGGGGTATTGGTTGAGAGTCCCTGTTAACGACAGAGAACATGAAAAAGAGCAGACTTACCATTACCAACCTACATTTATATAAGTAGGCCTCTTTAAAAAAAAAAAAAGAGGACATTCAAGTACATGAAAGAGATGCAATACAGTTCATTATACCTTAGAGAGTGGCGGGACATGTCAATGAGCCAATCAATAAGAGTCAGACAGAGATGTCATAATCTCTGATCTGCGCTCCTGGGTTCTCCTATAGTCAACTTCCTTTCTTTAATTGCAATTCACCTGATAATTTACACCTCCCGCTTATAAGCAGGGCTGCAGCACTCTCCCATTTGCCAGATCAAGCCCATTTGAACCTGCTTGGTTTGCTTTCTTGGTACAAACCTGACCTGTCTCTGGAACCTTCCTACCTTTCTGAACCCCAGCTCTGTAAGTGTGTATTCCTCCTTCAGTTCATTTTAACCTGGATTTTTTGATTGTGGACTTGGCCTAGTTGTTTCTCTCTGTGTTGGATTTTTTTTGGACCTAACACTGCTTTACTGGACTTCTGTCTCTTCTCTGGATATTGAAGTTTGATATTTGCACTCTCATTGCTGGCTTACCTGACTATGCACTGCTGTAGTTTGTATCCTGTTTTCCTCAGTGCCCTCTCTGCACCCATCTTACTTGGACATTTTTTCCTCTAGAAACCTGGAACTGATTATCTGGACCCTAATCTTGGACCTCTACTAAGTGGACTTGGCCTGTGTACTCTTTGTTAACTACTGTACCCCTGCTATTCATCTGAGCTCCTGTTGCCCTCTGGTGTCCTACTCATTTCTGGTGACAAGTGAGTAACCTCGCTCTGCATTGTTGGACTGTCACCCCGTGCTGCAGACAACCACATCCGACTCAGTCATGCACCCTCACTAACTGCGGCCTTTCTGTGAGGTAATTGATAATCCAAACAGCTATTTGTTGTTGTGATGGTTACTGTAACTAGATACTGTAACCAAAGAAACTGTAACTACTGGACCCAAAAGCAGAAGCTGAGACACGCAGAAAGTGCAACAGTTTTATTTGCACATGAAATACAGTTATAAATTATCACACGAACTACAGATCCTATGACGCGTAGCACACAGATCTGTGCTCTAACAAAACTCTCTAAAAGGTTTAACAATAATAACTCACAACAGTATGAACCTAAAGGCACAGACCTGTGCTCTAACAAAACTCTCTCAAAAGCTTTGACAATGTTAACTCACAAACCAGCATAAACTCAAAGACAAAGACACTTAGGCTATAACAAACCTGAACTACCAAAACTATCTACAGACTCACGACCAGTACTAAGAGCTGGAGATCGGGAAAGGCTGAACGAGATCAGAGTGCCGTGCCAGAATGAACCAGGACACACTAGCAACCCAAAACTAAATGCAAGGGCTTAAATACAAATTGAGGGGTAGTGATGATGATGATGATGATGAAAGGCACTGGTGATGATGATGGAAGGCAAACTGTGAGTGCACTGGTAACCAGCAGAGGAACAGAGGAATGCTGCAGCGACACAACAGAGAAATGAATGCCTATATACAAGTTAAGAGCAGTGAAAAACTAAAAGGGGACAAAAGGCATCTAACTTATAACAGTTGATCCACACCCGCAACTTCAAGCTTCCCAATCAGCAGTGATGGCTGAATGGTGTTGACAGCACTAGAGAAAAAACATGACCCTCTCCAAAGCTCCAATACTTTCTCCAGACTAATGCTCAGGTTAAATAGGGACAAGACCACCTCATTAAGAATGGTCTGCACACTCTCCTTGAGGAGCAGATGTGATCAAGGCCTCTGGCCTTAGTCTTCCTTAACTCACTTCTAACCTGATCTACAGTGAGGCAGAGGGTAGGTGGGCAGTGACTGCTCTGGAGCTGTGGGTTATTGGGGCGCTCTGTGACAGTGGGAAAAGGAACAGTGTGGTCTGCATGTGGTTATGGCATGTACAGCTGCAGTTGGGAGATGTAGAAATTTTCGGTCTTCCTTAGTCAAATGTTGCTAGATTTTTGAAGAACTGCAGACAAAGACTCAGCGTGATGAACCATCTCAATTTAATATAGCCGGCACAGATAAAAGCACATAGCTGTTATTGTCTGCTTCTACCTTGTTACTTTCAAACCCCTTCTACTTATACTCAATCTCAACAAAGGAACCACCCTCACAAGAACACAAATGTAAAGCATTTATATACAGTGGTCAGTCATCATTCATTTGCTCGTTGAAGCCATTTGTTAAGTTGGAAAACGTTTTACGGTATCTCGCCTCACTCCATGACCCCAAGCACACTCTCTCACATTCCTCTGGGCCATATAACAAAAAAGTACCCAAGGTGATCCCAAGTAGTCCTTTCCATGTGTTTCCCCCTGTGGCTTCATATTCTTCTTGTGATCTCTTTGAGTCCATCTGTTTTCTAATTGTCTAATCATGTGACTAAATTAACTAAAATTTCCCCCACAGAGGCCATGTGAATGGGGACCTCCCAGAATCAAATCTGTTAAAGAACAGATTTAATTTAAGGCCCGAGATGTATTTCAGTCTTCTCCACACATCATGAATGTTGTTCTATTACAGACAATGCTCCAGCTTCTTCCTTTAGCTGTCCTTGCACCTCATGATTTTATATTTTAATTAGTGTTGCACTCTCCCCAGCCCCTTTGGGAAAACACTGTCTTCTCATTTAGCAGGGTTTTATAATCTGTGATGCTGTGTTTAGACTGTCAGTGGTTGTCTTTGGGAAAACACTGTCCTAGATGTTTCCACACAGAAGTTTATATAATCTGTGATGCAGTGTGTGAGACTGTCAATGTCCAGTCCACGGTCATGTGGACTGCAGAAAATGTCCCATTCCATGGTGCAAAAAGAGCATCTAAATCACTCACCTGCATTCTTGACATTAGCTGTAAAATCTTTTATTGTCATTTTCATTGACAGTCTGACTTTTGGGCAAAACCAGGGAGGATGCAGGACACAAGTCACTTTATTTTGGTGTGTATTTGCTTTCCTAACAATTAATTGTGGTAGTTTGTGTATTATAATTTGTCAGCTGAGGCAAACCATGTTGTCTTCAGTATATAGTGTTTGACAAACAGCGCCCACAAGAGGGCTACCGTGCCACTTGCTGTAAAATGAACACATAAACGAAATGACTCAAAACGATTTGTTTTACTGATGATTTACTGTTTTTAGAGTTAAAGATCCAAGTCAGTGAAAAGAATCGAATTTCCCATCTCCAAGCCTCATAAGCGCCACTAACTCATCCATCTTGTTCAGGAGAGAGCAGATGTTTCCCTTAGTAACGTATGGTAAATATGGCTTGTACCTCCATATTTTCTCCTGGCCCTTAACGCCAGTTCTACAGCCTCCTCTTTTTCTCTGTCTCTTGGCTCAAATCTCCAGTATTCCCCTGTGTAGAATCCTGACCCAACGAAGCTAGCAACTGGTCCAGAATGTAGACAATGGAGCTACAGTTTAAGGGGTCCCCTGAGGCCGACTCCAAAAGTTGGCAAATGATATAACATAGTGCAAAAGCACAACACGCAAAGCACAGCACATAGTGCAAAAGCAGACATTAAAAGGTGTGAAGAAAAGGACAGAGCTGCTCAAACTCGCTGCCACATATGTCACCATCTTGACTAATAATAACATTTATAATGAGTAACCCATGTTTTGGGTGGAAACAGTCTGTCCACCTTACATACATTTATATGTAGGTGGACTGACTCCCATAGGGACAAACAAACTATGGTGAATAGGCACCGTGTTTGTACATGGTTGTAGATTTGGTTTGCGAACGTGGCTTCTTCAGATCATCTTAATTAAAATGTGTTTCAGGGAGGCCAATCAGGAGCCCTCGTAACTAAGTAATCATTCATTCATTCTCAATTGTGTCATCTCTTCACCCCTATATTCCGTTGATATTGGGACTCTGTAAGATACACCACATGAAAACTAGGCAGAGTTGCTCCTGTGGAGTATGGAATGGTACTCATGCAGTAGACCCTGAAAAAGTTGACAGGGTTACAAATCTCAAATAATGGGGCACCTTGCCATAATGCCCAGGAAGTACCAAGGGCCCACATGGAATGCATCCACTTCCCCATATAACAATACAATGTGAAACCTTAGTCTTGTTGTCCAAGGTGGCTAGACGTATAGTACACAAAGATATGGTTCGTTGACCTGGGGGCATATGCCTGGCATGCACATTATCAAGGCCTTTATATACCCACATACTATATGAGGGTATAGTATAACAACCCTCATAAAGTAGTTGTACGTATAGTATGTAGTATAACTATAATAACTATAGAAGTTATAGTCTTGCTCAAGCTGCCTTTCCAGCGCTGGTCCAGATGATGTGGCCTGAACTTCCAATTATGTAAACCTCCACCAGATGACGTACTTTGGAATTTGGCATTTTTCAGATAAAAGAAAAATATTTAAATTGAGAAATGGCTGAGGGACATTTAAAAGAACTGTTATACACAAACTCTATAAACTAGAACAAAAGGAAGCAAAGGGAAAGTTAGTGAAGTCGAACTTTTTAACCCAGTTTAGAGAATGTGTCCTTCTTTGAGTCTCTGGGTGTGTGCCTGATTCTTTAACATCTCCTGCTCTACATCCTAAGCCGAACCTACCAACATGGATGAACACAATCTGAAGAAATGCCAAGAAAAGAAAGTCTAACTGCATTTTAACATTTTAGAACATCTGGTAATATTCAGTCATACAGCACAGTTATACTCATCATTGTCATAATGTAGCTGGGCAGGCTGCGTGGTTTTCATTGCCTCTTCTCAGAAGTGTAAATGTAAATTTCTAGTTTTTATGAGCAGATTAGTGCTGTGTTAAACGGAAACCAGCTACTGATCTGTATTAGATCAGGCCTTACCTACTAAACCTTTATTTAAAATTTTATGACTTTGACTGTGATGATTGAACTAAGCCATGGCAGTCAGCTACAGTAGTTTTTCAAATTCAAAAAAAAAAAGGACAGAGCAAATTTACAGGGACATTTGGTGTTTCCAGTAATGGCTTTACATGATAAAAGAAAGGGCACACTTAATGGAAGTCATATAGCACAACTGAAGAGGGAAAAAAGATGAGGGCTCCCTTTCTCTCTGATGTAAGGTAAGCTGACGTACAAGAAGGAGGGAAGCTGTTGTCTGAAAAGTTATATAAATCTGTGAAAAGACAAGACAAGATGCACAACTGTGCACACTTACAGTATGGAAATCTCAGCTCTCTTTATTGGTCTGGAATTAATTCTGTATTTGTTTGACATGAACTCAGCTCTTGCTCTAAATATTTTATGTGAGGATGTGAAACACAGGGCTGTATCCACACAGACTAGTGCCTGTGCTGAAGTCAGTCCTGTGGATCCATCTGTCATATGTAAACTGCAGGGTACTGCTCGTCTACCTGTATTCTCAATGAATGGTGACTACATAATCGGTGGTGTTTTTTCCATACACTACAGTATGCAAACAGAGAAATACAACTACACCACCATGCCTGAGCCGCTAAGGTGCACAGGGAGGTTAGTAAAACGGAGAATTAGTGGATAAAATATTACTTTAATATGAATTTAGTTTTGTTTTAAAATGTCTGTAGCACTTAAAGTTTTTTTTTTTTTTTTCAAATTAAGAGCAAAATCAGTATCTGGTCATATCAATTTCATGTATTGACAAAATTGCCAGTGTGACAAAAATAGCGTTTTTGATGTTGCTTAACTGAATTTTGTTCGGTTTGCCTTACAGATGTAGTGCAGCTTTTCTGTCCATTATCATAGATTGCAGCTGTTAATTACAGTGTTCTTATTTGATAATCTTTATTGGGTTAAATTGTGAAGTGTACAGATTATCTATATACTTAAGTATGGATATGCTTTTCTGTGTGCAGAATTGAACCACGTGAACTGCACTTCTCACGTGCAATGATCTTTGCCATTGAGGAGATTAACAACAGTTCAAAGCTGCTTCCAGGCATCAGACTCGGTTATCAGATCCATGACTCATGCTCCTCTGTTCCCATGGCAGTGAAAGTAGCATTTCAGCTCACAAATGGTCTGGACCCTGTGTTTTATACTGGTGATAACTGCTCACAATCAGGGTTGGTGATGGCTATTGTTGGTGAGTCTGGATCCTCACCATCCATCAGCATGTCACGCATCATCGGGTCCTTTAATATTCCTCAAGTAAATATCGAAAAAATATATATTTTTGGCAAGTGGTATTCAAAATTTGCTCAGACTTATCTTTGATTATGTCTTAAAACAAACACATATTTTCCCCCTTAGGTGAGTCACTTTGCCACTTGTGCCTGCTTGTCCAATAAGCAGCAGTATCCCAGTTTCTTCAGAACCATCCCCAGTGACCAGTTCCAGGCTGATGCTCTGGCCAAGCTGGTGAAACAGTTTGGCTGGACTTGGATAGGTGCTGTCCGCTCAGATTCAGACTATGGAAATAATGGCATGGCATCTTTCCTGAAAGCAGCAAACAAAGAGGGGATCTGTGTTGAATACTCTGAATCATTTAATCGTTTTCATCCCAGCAGCAGAATCCAGAGAGTGGCTGATGTGATCCGCAGGTTTGTAAATCACTCCGTGTGTTCTCTGTGCTGACACCAGCCATCTCCACACAAAACAAGTATGAAGTAGCATTAATCAAGTACAGGCTTAATGAATCATTTTATGTTTGTACCAAATTTGCAAGTCACCTTAATTTTCCATTGATTTTAATGGTCACGTACTTAGTATATTCAGTGTATAATATGCATCAAGCAAACAAGTTATACAAAGCAATTTGATTGAATTATGACACAAACCTACTTGTGTTTAATTTCTCTCCAGCTCAAAAGCCACAGTTATTGTGGCATTTGCAGGCTTTGGAGAAATGAGATTATTGATGGAGGAGTTGTCTCGTGAGCCTTCCCCACCTCGCCAGTGGATAGGCAGTGAGGCGTGGGTGACTCACCCAGACATGCTGAAGTTCACTTTCTGTGCTGGAGCCATTGGATTTGCTATTCCACGATCTGTGATCCCAGGTCTGAGAGACTTTCTGCTGGATCTCTCTCCCCCTACAGTGGCAGCCTCCCCAGTACTTATTGAGTTCTGGGAGGATGCATTCAACTGCAGGCTGGCAAAAAGTGAGAATTTTTTCAGATTTTTTAATTAATGTAAGTAAAAGTCAGAATTGGGTCCTTTGCTATCTGTAATTGTGTTGTTGTCTGCTTGTCAGTCAGTTCACATGTATTTAAGACGATCAAGTTTTTCTAGCGATGTTGAATTAAAATCTGTTGATATTGAAGTGACACATAAGTGTACCACTACTTCTCTTTCGGCTTTTCCCATCAGGGGTCACCACAGCGAATCATCTTTAGAGACACATAAATTTATCTCTTTAAAAAAATCTCACTTAATATAATGATGCTGTTTAGTTGAGGATTCTGTATGGATATTGTTTTTTAAATTGGCAGCAATGGAAGCCTTCATTTTAATTAAACATTATGGACAGTGTGGCAGAGGTGAAAAAAAAAAAATCACTACTTAAGTTAAAGACTGCACACTTGCCCATTGCGTACCATGGGTGGAATGTCTGCTGCAAGCCCACTTATGTGTGCTGTAGGGGTTTTTTAGGGCATTCTCAAGACAGAAAAACTCAGTCCCCTTGGTATCACAAGAGTACTGGCAATCTTTGGTGTAGTGCCCTACAAGCCAAGGACTCATCAACCCCGACTGGATCACTGAGGTGACGTGTTTGATGTTCGAAGCCCTGAACCACCCAAACCCCGTAGATGGACCATGACTAATTATGTGTCTAAACTGCAACTTACTGCTGTAAAGAAAGTATTTTAAAATGTATTGAACAGAATGGTGTTAATAACATGAATTTAAAAATTCTATTCAATTTAACTTTATTTATATGGTGCCAATTTACAACAAGGTCATCTCAAGGCACTTTACATAATAAAGTCAAGACTATACAGACATTTATAGAAAACCCAACAAATCCCTTTTGAGCAGCTATATGCAACAATGTTTATATTGATTCATAAATTGTCCAGCCCTTGTTATTTAGCATGCGTACATTTTATGATTTCCCATAATTTTGATGGAAAATCATCAATATTGACAGAAATTCTTCTATTTAGAAGTTGACCCTTGACCCTGAGTTAGTAGGACAAATAGGTTGGCATTCACAGGTAACAATACTGCATAGTGAATAGTACTTTATCATTGAATTACAAAAATTCATAAAAGGTTTAAATATTTTTAGGTGCCATCACAGACAAGAGATTGTGTGATGGCAGTGAAGACCTTCAAAAGCTCCAGAGTCCGTACACTGACACATCTGAGCTCCGAATCACCAACATGGTTTACAAGGCTATTTACACAATAGCTCATGCCGTTCATAATGCTGTGTGTCAGGAGACAAATTTTACAACTCAATGTGACAAATTCTCTAAGGCAGATCCCAAACAGGTAATTTAATGACAAACGAATCTAGTGTCACTAGGATGAACTTGCCAAGATATTATATAAGATAACTTTTACATTGTTTCTCACTTTCTTTCTTTACTTTGTCCTCTCAGGTTCTCACTCAGCTGAAGAAAGTAAATTTTTCTAAAAATGGTTATCAGGTAACATTTGATTCTAATGGGGATCCAGTGGCTGCATATGAGCTGGTTAACTGGCAAAAAAGTAAGGGTGGCAGCCTTGAGTTGGTGACAGTAGGATACTATGATGCATCATTGCTGGCGGGCCAGGAGCTCCGTATCTACAAGAACATCACCTGGATCGAGGGGAGGACACAAGTGAGGAGCAATAACTAAACATCATGACAGCCCAGTAGGAAAATGGCATACAAGTGTAAGTATGTCTGAAAATATTGTACGTGGCAGGTACCAGTGTCGGTGTGCAGTGACAGCTGTCCTCCAGGAACTCATAAAGTGCTGCAGAAAGGAAAACCCATCTGTTGTTACGACTGTATACTGTGTCCTGAGGGAGAGATCAGCAATAGTACAGGTAAAGGATCATGTTTTCTAATGTAACTCCAACACAATTAATACATATCATTGCTTTATGTTCGCTGTGATTGATTCTTTCAGATTCCACTGACTGTCTCCCATGCCCCAAAGAGTTTTGGCCAAATGCAGAGAGAGACACTTGTTTTCCAAAACCTGTAGAGTTTCTGTCCTTCACTGAGGTCCTAGGAATAATCTTGGCTACATTCTCCATTTGTGGTGCCTGTCTGGCCATTATAACAGCGACTGTTTTCATGCGCCATAGAACGTCCCCGATAGTCAGGGCCAACAACTCTGAGCTGAGCTTCCTGCTGCTCTTCTCCTTGACTCTGTGTTTCTTATGTTCATTAACTTTCATTGGAGCACCCTCTGAGTGGTCCTGCATGCTGCGCCACACAGCATTTGGGATCACCTTTGTCCTCTGCATCTCTTGTGTTCTTGGGAAAACTATAGTTGTGTTAATGGCCTTCAAAGCTACACTTCCAGGTAGTAACATCATGAAGTGGTTTGGTCTTCCACAGCAAAGAATGACTGTAGTGACCTTTACATTCATCCAAGTTCTAATATGTACAGTTTGGTTGGTTCTTAGTCCTCCTTTTCCGATGAAAAACCTAACCACATACAAAGACCGAATCATCCTGGAGTGTGCATTAGGTTCAGCTGTTGGATTCTGGGCTGTACTTGGGTACATAGGCCTACTGGCTGTGTTTTGCTTTGTGTTAGCTGTTCTGGCCCGAAAACTGCCTGATAATTTTAATGAAGCCAAGTTTATCACCTTCAGCATGTTGATATTCTGTGCAGTCTGGATCACTTTTATTCCAGCCTATATTAGCTCTCCAGGGAAATTTACTGTGGCTGTGGAGATATTTGCCATTCTGGCCTCTAGTTTTGGATTAATACTATTTATATTTGCTCCAAAGTGTTTCATTATATTGTGTAAGCCAGAGAAGAACACCAAGAAGCACTTAATGAGCAAATCTCTATCCTAGGATATGCTGAAAAATCCAGCTAGTCTTATTATTTATCTTGTGATTTTAGAAATAATTTGCCACAATTTGCTAAAATTGCACAATAAAGTACTAACAATATGATTTTATACGTGAAGTTTCAGTGAACTGAAAATTGAAAAATAGTTCCACATGGTTTGAAAAAAATAAAAAAAACATTCAAGTAAGAATAAACAGGATTCTAGTCATATGTTTTGTAGTGCTTATCGATGAGTCAGCATCATATGAGATAAAACCATTTACAATAGCTTCCAAGGCTAAGGCTATGAAAAATACAATTTTGGGGGAAATTGCCAGAAAAAACTTGGGCTTTTCCTTCCACCAGTGTTTGTTTGTTTGCACACACATAGGTTCCAGTGTAAACTGGTTTACGCCTGCCATATGTAAACAAACATTTACAAATTGTATTTTCACTGGTATGGACCCTCACAAATCAGTTGCTCCACTTTTTCTTACGGTGTTAGCCCTATTTTGCATCCAAGTTTATCCTATCTTAGCTCCACTAGCCTAGCATTTAGTACTTAGCAATGGCTTCTCCATCTACTTCTGTATCTCCTTCTTTTACTTGCTGTGTGTCACATGTTTAGTTTTTCCCCTGCCTCCTTTAGTGATAATGGTACTCCTAAGAAGTGTAAGGATTTTGCAGCTTTGAAGGCAAGACTCACAGATTTGGAAGCGCAGCTCCGCACAATGGAAAATAATCCAGCTAGTCAGGCCCCTGTAGCTGGTGCGGACCGACCTAGCATAGTCCTGCTAGCTGTCCCGCGGGAGTACCCGAGCAGCTGGGAAGCCAGGCCAGCTGGGTGATGGGTCGTAAGAGATCTAATGCTAAGCACACACACAAAGTTCATCACCAATCGGTTCACGTTTCCAATAGATTTTCCCCACTCAGCAACACATTCGCTGAGGAACAAACTCTGGTAATTGGCCTATGTAGTCAGAAGTTAAAAACTCCAGCAGCCATAGTCAAATGTTATCCTGGGGCCAAAGTGGGCGGCAGTGAATCATATATGAAACTTTTGGTCAAGGATAAACGTTCAGGTAACATTCTAGTAACTATATGTAAAGCTGCACTGTATCAGGATGCAAATCAGTGACTATAAAAAGATTGTTAGCTCTTAATTAGCTATTAGTGTTTGCAGACATAGGAAGCTTAACGCTGTAAGTTGTGGCTGAGGGCTGTAAAAAAACCAGCGTATGGAGAGAACAGTTCAATGTATAACGTCCTACTCTCAATTCTCTTTACAACGACAAAACTGCATTGAAACGGCCATTCCTTTAATACATTATGACAAAGAGGAACCTGGACCTTTTACTGCTTCGCTAGACACAAAGCGGAGTCGATTACAGGTAAGGTCACAATACTGTCGCTCAGTAATTAGCCTGTTTTCTGTGCTAATTTATCAAAAATTACTCTTGTGGCTTATAAACCCTGGTATTTATCAGACTGTGTTTTCTACATAATTGTACTTGCATCAGCTTCAGCTGGTTCCACTGCAGCTATATCAGCGTCACTTGTGGGAGTAGCAGAACCATCTTCCTTTCAGCAAAACAAAAAGTACGTTTGAACTCAGCTTCGACAAGCAACTGATTGTGAGAGAAACTGAATTCCGTTATAGCACTGTGATCCTATAGTATAAACAATGTGGTTGATATAAAGAATAAATGCAAATGTCTGGGCTACAAGTCTCTCTTCAATGTTTAAGTAGGTTAATTAATTAAAGACTAAAAACAACTCACATCTGTTGAACATATCCACCTTTTTGAAAAGACATTTGAAGTCCATTTACTTTGACTTACATATATTTCTTTTATTTAGATTTTTTTTTTAGAAATCATGTTTCATCATCAAATCAAGAAACGGAGTAGGAGTGATCCTGAAGGGGGAGTTTGTGAACAATGTTCTAGAGGTGAAAAGAGTCTCAGACAGGGTGATGAGCCTAAAGCTAGAAATCGAAGGGGTGATGGTGAACGTAGTAAGTGGGTATGCTCCACAAGTTGGCTGCGAGTTGGAAGAGAAGGAGAGATTCTGGAGTGAGTTTGATGAGGTTGTAGAGAGTATCCCCAGAGGAGAGAGTAGTTGTTGGAGCAGACTTCAATGGGCATGTTGGTGAGGGGAACAGAGGTGATGAGGAGGTGATGGGCAGGTTTGGTGTTAAGGAAAGGAATCCAGAAGGACAGATGGTGGTGGACTTTGCCAAGAGGATGGACATGACTGTAGTTAACACTTACTTCCAGAAGAGAGAGGAACACAGAATGACATACAAGAGTGGAGGTAGGAGTACACAGGTGGACTACATTCTATGTAGACGAGGTCATTTGAGAGAAGTTAGTGACTGTAAAGTGGTGGTAGGCGAGAGTGTAGCCAGACAGCACCGCATGGTGGTGTGTAAGATGACTCTGGTGGTCAGGAAGAAGAAGAGAGGAAAGACAGAAAAGAAGACCAAGTGGTGGAAGCTAAAGAATGAAGAAACTTGTGAGGAATTCAGCCAGAATTTGAGACAGGCTTTGGGTGGTCAGGAGGAGCTTCCAGATGACTGGGAAACTACAGCAGAGGTAATCAGGGAAACAGGTAGGAAGGTGCTTGGTCTGTCATTTGGAAAGAGGAAAGATGATAAAGACACTTGGTGGTGGAATGAGGAAGTACAGGACTGCATCCAGAGGAAGAGGTTAGCTAAAAGGAAGTGTGATGTAGAAAGGACTGAGGAAAGTAGACAAGAGTACAAGGAAGCGCAGCGCAGAGTGAAGAGGGAGGTGGCAAAGGCCAAACAGACAGCTTATGATGAGCTGTATGACAGGTTAAACACGAAGGAAGGAGAGAAGGACTTGTACAGGATAGCCAGACAGAGAGATAAGGATGGGAAAGATGTGCAGCATGTAAGGGTGATTAAAGACAGAGATGGAAAGGTGCTAACAAGCCAGGGGAGTGTGCAGAGAAGATGGAAGGAGTATTTTGAGGAACTGATGAATGAGGAAAATGAGAGAGAAAGAAGGGAGGAAGATGTGGTTGTTGTGGAGCAGGAAATAGCAGAGATTAGAAAGGATGAGGTGAGGAAGATTCTGAAAAGGATCAAGAGTGGAAAGGCTGTTGGTCCTGATGACGTACCTGTGGAGGTGTGGAAGTGTCTATGAGAGACAGCAGTGATGTTTCTGACAAGTCTGTTTAACAGGATTTTAGAGAGAGAGAAGATGCCTGAGGAATGGAGGAGAAGCGTTCTGGTGCCGATCTTTAAGAACAAGGGTGGCACGCAGAACTGTAGCAACTACAGAGGGATAAAGCTGATGAGTCACACAATGAAGCTGTGGGAAAGAGTAGTGGAAGCCAGGCTTAGGAAGGAGGTGGTGATTTGTGAGCAGCAGTATGGTTTCATGCCCCGTAAGAGCACCACTGACGCCATTTTTGCTTTGGGGTGGTTGACGGAAAAGTACAGAGATGGTCAGAAGGAGCTGCATTGTGTCTTTGTGGATTTAGAGAAGGCGTATGACAGGGTGCCGAGGCAGGAGCTGTGGTACTGTATGAGGATGTCAGGAGTGGCAGAGAAGTACGTCAGAGTAGTTCAGGACATGTATGAGAGAAGCATGACGGTGGTGAGATGTGCCGTAGGTCAGACAGAGGAGTTCAAGGTGGAGGTGGGACTACACCAAGGATCAGCTTTGAGTCCCTTCTTGTTTGCTATGTTGATGGACAGGTTGACAGATGAGGTCAGACAGAAATCTCCCTGGACAATGATGTTTGCAGATGACATTGTGATTTGCAGTGAGAGTAGAGAGCAGATGGAGGAACAGCTGGAGAGGTGGAGGTTTGCTCTGGAAAGAAGAGGCATGAAAGTCAGTCGTAGCAAGACAGAATACATGTGTGTAAACGAGAGGGAACAAGGTAGGAGCGTGAGGTTACAGGGGGCTGAGGTGAAGAAGGTGCAGGAGTTTAAGTACTTGGGGTCAACAGTTCAGTGTGATGGGGAGTGTGGAAAAGAGGTGAAGAGGCGAGTGCAGGCGGGTTGGAATGGGTGGAGGAAAGTGTCAGGAGTGTTGTGTGACAGAAGAGTGTCAGCAAGACTCAAAGGAAAGGTGCACAGGACAGTGGTGAGACCAGCTCTGCTCTATGGGTTAGAGTCAGTAGCGGTGAGAAAGAGACAAGAGGCAGAGATGGAAGCAGCAGAGATGAAGATGTTGAGGTTCTCCTTAGGAGTCACAAGGTTGGATAGAATAAGGAACGAGTTCATCAGAGGGACAGCGCACGTTGTCTGTGTTAGCAACAAAGTCAGAGAGGCCAGATTGAGATGGTTTGGACATGTGCAGAGGAAGGATAGTGAATATAGTGGTAGAAGGATGTTGGAGATGGAGCTGCCAGGCAAGAGGGCGAGAGGACGACCAAGGAGGAGATATATGGATGTTCTAACAGAGGACATGAGGTTAGCTGGCGTCAGAGAGGAAGATGCCCAGGATAGAGTGAGGTGGAAAAGGATGATTCGCTGTGGCGACCCCTGATGGGAAAAGCTGAAAGAGTAGTAGTAGTTTTTTATATAAGCCTGTGTACACCACCACATTGAATCTGAAATTTAACTCTGAAGGTCTAAGACAAGTCAAGACTTTCAGCTTAATTCAACTGATTACACAAACAAGAGTTGCTTTAAACATTTAGGAATTACCGCTATTTCTGTACACACACCTTTAGTGGCTCATAGTGTAAGAACTGGCTGACAAGCAGTTGGATGGGATCTCAAGAAAGGAAACGTTGATCATGTCCATGGGTTCGAGAGTTCAAGCAGTAATTGACTGCATCATCCAACAATTGAAGGAAATTATAATTATGTTATTGTTTTCCATTAGTTAACAACCAAAATAAGATTGTGTTTATGAAAGTGCGTCTTTTCTATAAGCTGCTGGATGCCTGGATTTTAACAAATTGTGTTGCTGCAAATGCTATCAGTGTTTTGAGACTTGTTTTTAATAATGTCTTTTTGTTCTATTTTTAGGAGAACCATGATTCAATCAGGTGTTCTGCAAAAGGTCCTAACAGTGGGTGTTGGACAAGCCTCACACTGCACAATTCATGGACAAAGTGTCTTAACAGACGGCGAGATCCAGCAGTACCATGCAAGCCACCAACATCAAATAAATCACTACTGTTAAAAGAAATAGGTATATAGGATTAGGTTAAGGCGTTATTATGTAAACTTAAGGTGGGTTTTGTCACAATATATATGTTTTGCAACTAGGCAGATTATTCCTGCAAAGTGTTGATATTCATCACTCCCCATCTGTTTAATATTTGTTTATGAATAGTTAAATGCTGTATAAGTTGCATCTTTGACATCTATTACACTAAAGAAGTTTCAAAATACCATTTATTATTTCCGGGGTTTAAAACTTTAAAATTGTTTTCTAAATGCGCTGACCTCTTTTGAGCTAGTGCCCCAGTCTCGCCACTCCATTAAAAAAAATAAACAAACTAAGCACACTTACATTAAGAAAGCATTAAGTCCTTCTATCAACTGAAGAACTCCCTATGAACATACCCCCACCACAACTTAGGCTATTGTACACTCAGCCAATGCCTTGAACACAAGGTGTTGTTTTTTGATGATGTCACAACCATGTGAGAGGACCGCCCTCAGATGGTTGTGGCATCAGTAAATGTATAAGTTCAAACTACAATGAAAAAAATCAGGTGCACCCTGAATTATAATTTGATTTGCGTGTGATCAGAAAGGGCAGCTACCCACTGAAACATTTAGAATTACACTGCTAAAACCTAGGTCAGCGATGATATTGATTGCTGCAAAAGTCCTTTTGTTTCTTCCGCTCTTCAGATGCACATTTGGCTCAGCTGCTGCTCTGGATAACTGTGTTTTCTTGGGGGACAAAGAGAAAAACAGTCTGTACCAAGATGGAGATGTGGTTATTGGAGGCTTATTCCCTCTACACTACAGCCCGGTGTCTTCTCTTCCAACATACAAAACAAAACCAGCTCCTAATGTATATCAGTAGTAAGTAATTGTTTTGATACACACATGTTATTCATTGAATTTGTGTCTTTGTATTAATTTGTATTGTGTGATAATGCCTCTTGTCTACAGTTTCAGCTCTCGTGCCTTGCGCTGGATGCAGACAATGACGTTTGCAATCAAAGAGATTAACCAGCGCAGTGACCTACTGCCACAGCTCAAGCTCGGTTTCCACATCCGCGATAGCTGTGATGACATTTCTGTGTCTCTGAGAGCATTGTTGCTGTTGGTGAATGGGCAGCCAGGGACAAGCTCTAGAACCGAACAACATGTAGAGAATAACATTGGCTCTAGCTTGGACTGTGCTGCTGTACAAAGGACTGTGTCCCCAGTTGTCATAGGTGATGCTGGCTCTGGGGTGTCTATGGCTCTGTTACGGAGCTTGGGTTCTTTCCATATCCCCCTGGTGAGACTCCAGGTTTCATCACTCTTGTTGTACCGATAGCAGAAATATGTGTTTTACTATGTCTTATAAGTCTTTTCTTTACAGGTTTTCTTTATTTAACAGTTTGAAAAATTGTCTATCGAAAATAATTAAAATATTTTAAGATAAAAAAAATCTGAAGTAGAAATTTCAACCTTTCTAATACTTATGCAAAATTAAAAATGAACAAATTTAGAGTAGCATGGTTTGCACAAAGTAAAAAAAAATATCACAGTTGATTTGATTTCAAAATGAATGTCCATGAGTCCTATTGACTTAGTTTTTGGATTTAGAGTTGAGCTCTTAGCTTTCTAGACAGCCTAAATCTGTTCAGGAATGCTTGTAAGGAAGGTTTTCTTGTTCAAAATTTTAACAGTATGTGAGAGGTTGACTGCTGTTTGCTGTAATACTAGGTGAGCTATTTTGCATCCTGCAGCTGTCTAAGTAACCAAGTGGAGTTTCCCACCTTCATGCGCACGATGCCTAGTGACGCGTTCCAGATCAGAGCCCTGGTCCGGCTGGTTAGCTATTTTGGCTGGACCTGGGTGGGAGTCATTGGCGTTGAATCGGATTATGCTCGGTTTGCAATCCAGCTCTTCCTCCAAGAGTCGGTGCAGTATGGTGTATGTGCTGCTTACACTCATTTCTACCCTGTAACCCTGAGTCAGCAGGCTCTAGATGAACTTATGGATGTTATTCAGGTATCTCTGCTATTGTTCATTTGTCATACAGCACAGTCAAAATAACGTGAATAGCCAGTGTTTGCCTCACTGATACTGACAATTAGTGCAGCGTTTTACTGTTATTGATAATGTTATTGCATTGTAAATATTTCTAACCACAAACAACAAAATCAAAACCATTTACATCAGAGTTTGAGAAATGTAAATATTGTACAGATGCAAATATTATATCATTTGTTGTGACCTAAACACAATTATATGCACTATTATATGCACATTATATTTTGGTTAATTAATGATCACCTCACCAAAATTACAATAAGCATTATAGAACAAACTTTGTCCTGACAAATTGAACTTCATGTTCTATCAAGACCATTCTTAGTTTCTCAAATGCATTTTTAACCATTTAGTCGTTTTTAATATTTACCTTGACTGATGATGATTTTATATATTGTATTAAGTAGTGTAGCATTGCAAAATGCTATGTTATTATTTATTTATATATATATAAAATTATGGGTAGTTGTTTAAATTAGGTCCTTAAATTAGGTTACCTAAAGAATTTCTTCATTCTGAATTTCTTAAGAGTCTTAAAACTCCATCAGAGATTTACTACCTCTACATTTTCACTGTTTAGATGGCGTCTTCAAAGGTGATCATAAATTTTTCTGGTGAGTCAGAGATGCAGGGCATTCTGAGAGAGATCGGGCAGAGGAACATAAAGGGCCTGCAGTGGATTGCCAGTGAGGCTTGGGCCACTGCCAAAGTACTCTGGGAAAAGTATGGAGATCTTCTGACAGGAACGTTGGGTTTTGCCATTCGAAGAGCTGATGAAATTCCAGGGCTGCATCAGCATCTCCTCAGTCTCAGACCATCCTACATCTTTCAATCAGCTTTCTTGGCTGAATTTTGGGAAGAAACATTTAACTGTCGACTTAATGAGTCAGTGAACAACCACTCTCACGGAGTCGACAACTACCTTGATAGATTGCCATGTAAAGGGACAGAGGACTTAAATGATGTTTACTCTCCTTATTCAGATATGACACAGCTGAGAGTGTCATATAATGTCTATAAGGCAGTGTATCTGGTGGCTCATGCTATACAAGAAATGAGTAGCTGCAAAGTGGGAAACGGGCCTTTCCTAAATGGCACATGTGCTGACCCAAAGAATTTTGAACCATGGCAGGTGAGACTACTTGTAAATTATTTTGAAAGATGAAAAAAAAATGAAATATTTAGTCAGATAACTTTTTTCCTCTCACTCTCAGCTAATCCATTACATGAAACGTGTTAACTTTTCTGCACTGGGGGAGAACGTCGACTTTGATCAAAACGGTGACCCCATAGCTTATTATGATCTGGTGAACTGGCAGAAGAGCTCTGACGGCTCTCTACATTTGGTTAAAGTAGGTTTCTACGATGCTGCATCGCCAGCTGGACGCAGCCTCATCATAAATGACTCAGTGATTCAGTGGCCTATGGGAAAGCAGGTGTGTTCTCTGCAGACTGGCTTGAGGCCATGTTCACCTCTCAGACTGTTGTATGTACTGCTGATTAACACATCTACCAATTTGTTTTTTATTGTTTATGCAATATACTTTCTTGTTAAAAGGGTAAGTGAAGATGTGACCTTCAAACAAAATCTCGGTAGAATTCAGGGCTGATGTCTGTTGCTACATTTAAAAGAAGTGGGCTGTTTTAAGGCTTTTTCTAACTGAGCTGTGGTCTAAAATGCCTGCATGCCCACATCAGGCACTATGAGTCTTTAAAATCCAAATTAAACAGCCATGGGATTTTATCTTCTGTTATATCTTGATTGTTATATTTATTTAAGTCATGAAAGGAATTTACAAATACAACTATTAATCTAACCTACCTAAAACCCATCAACAACCCAATTCTATGATTATGGTTTGCAGTTCATTATGGTTATCCTGGTTATGAGCAGGTAATAGCTGATGTATTTCCAGAGTGAAAAATATATGTATAAATACAATGAACGTAATAATGTAATTGAATTACATTTGTAATACGTGTCTTACTTTCATACAAATTACAAACCACAAAACTATACTATATTATATGACGTAGTAAATGTTGGATATGCTGTTTCATCTTTCCTGTTTACCAAAAGAGGTAAATTGTGAAGTGTTACCACATTGTTTCAGGTTTAGGAGAAATGGATACAGTTTGCAAAACAGCTTTTAGCTTCTAGTCTGTCTTTGACGCAGTAGAGATCAGTAAACTGCAGCACAGAGAGCAGTACAATCACACTGATTGAAATCTTTCTGAGTGGCTGAACTGTGCCTCTCAGGCTCCCCGGTCTGTGTGCAGCGACAGTTGTCCTCCAGGTTCCCGCATTGCAAGGAGAAAGGGGGAACCTGTCTGCTGTTTTGACTGTGTCCCCTGTGCTGAGGGAGAAGTTAGTAACAAGACTGGTGTGTTGCCTTCTATGAGGCTCTCTCCTGTTTTATCCAAATACAAACTATCTTCCATGTATTTAAATGTGGCTTCTTGAAACTAACATTTTTTTTCTCCCTCCATCTTCAGATTCTTTAGAGTGCTTACGCTGCTCTGAGGACACATGGCCCAACAAAGCCAGAGATCTCTGCATTGCAAAGAGGACTGAATACCTGTCTTATTACGATTTAATAGGTATTGTGCTCTGTGTTTTATCTATCCTCGGAGCCTGTATTTCCATCTCTATCCTCTGTATATTCCTCATATACAAAGACACACCACTGGTTCGGGCAAACAACAGGGAGTTGAGCTTCCTTCTGTTGGTGTTCCTTGCTGTCTGTTTCCTTGTTAGTCTGTTGTTCATTGGTAAGCCTTCAGACTGGCTATGCCGTTTCAGGTATCCAGCATTTGGCATCAGTTTTGCCCTTTGCATTTCATGCCTTCTGGCCAAGACAGCAGTGGTCCTAATGGCTTTTAGATCCACACTGCCAGGAAGTAATGTAATGAAATGGTTTGGCCCAAAACAACAGAGAGCCAGCGTGGTTTTAGGAACAGCTGTCCAGGTAAGAAAAAAAACTTTCAGTATGTAAAAAGTGTATATTTATTTATTTATTTATTTAGACAGTATTGATTAAAAACCCAGCTGTTTCCCCCTCCACTAAGGTAATAATCTGTCTTATCTGGCTGCTCACCAGTCCATCTCATGCCAAGAACAATACAAATTACCACAGTGCTACAATCATCATTGAGTGTGTTACTGGTTCAGAAGTCGGTTTCTGGTGTGTTCTTGGATACATTGGCATTCTGGCCTGCATGTGCTTCATAATGGCTTTTTTGGCACGGAAGCTGCCAGACAGTTATAATGAGGCGAAGTTCATAACCTTCAGCATGCTAATTTTCTTTGCAGTTTGGATTACTTTTATCCCAGTGTATATGAGCACAGCTGGGAAGTACACAGTGGCCGTGCATATTTTTGCTATTTTAGCTTCAACGTTTGGACTCCTATTGTGCATTTTTTCTCCCAAGTGTTATATCCTGATTTTAAAACCTAAAAAGAACAAAAAAATCGCATTGCAAAAATGAAAATAATGGTATATATAACATATGCTAATTAGGAGTTAACATATAAATCTACAACTTATGTAAATATGAAGTTTAAATATTATTACCATAAAAAAATAAAGCAAAACTGAAAATACTCTGAAATGATGTTGTTCCAGTGTTTTCACTTTCAGGGTTTTGTTCATGTGTCTGATTTAATGTATATAAGGTAAATGTGATTATATTTTGATGAAGTGTATTAATTAATTTTATTTTTTAGAAAACTGATTTTAGAAATATTGCCATATAATGCCAGGGGATGGTGGTTTGGAAGCCCCTTTTTAAACCCATCTAACACTTCTAAAATTAAATTAATTAAATTTAAAATACTGTATTGTTCAGTAATTGGTCAGTAAGACCTCCCACTTCGATTTAGTTTGAAGGGTGACATGAACAGCTTCTCCCACACAACTGCCTTTCCGAAAATCTGACAGCTTTGTAGCCACATCTTCTGCGTCTCCAGCACAGCATTTACTATACATCCTGTCTTGGTCAGCTGTGTGTCCTCCTCCTTCCCTGATGAATCTCATCTGAATCCTATGTTCCTGTTCCTCTCTCATAAAGCAAACTGACTGGAAACACGCCACAGGTGTGGGTGAATCACAACCAAAGGTCATCACAATAACAAAAGGAGCGGTTGCAAGACTGCTACTAGTACCGGACTAATAGGAATGTACCTCGGCATGCATCTTATGCATATTATGCATATCTTATGCATATTTCAAAACACAACAGCGCAGGACACACTAATGCCATACTTACCCACTGGATGGATGGATATCCACATATCCACTAGAAATTGTATGTAAGTCAACATGTGCCTATATCCTCCTTAATCACTGGCTGGTAAATAGCCCTTTTATCTAAAGCACATTACAATGTCATTTACCCATTCACACACAAACTTACACACCAATGGTGATTGCTGCCATGCAAGGTGCTCATTTGACCCACCGGTAGCAACTTGGGGTTCAGTGTCTTGCCCAAGGGCACTTTGACATGCAGCCAGGATCAAAAAGCTAGTAATGAACGAAATGTAGAAGCAGCTACATCTTATGTAACAAGATATAAAACAATTCAGTGTTGGTTTAAGTGTATTTCTACATTAAATGAAAACTCATTCTGCACCCTTATTCATGGCCCAGTTAGGAGACGAAGATGTGAAATCCCTCATACAGGATTTGGAACTTGCAGGAGCCGTGCTAATGCACTGCTGCCAAGCTTAATGTCCAGTTGCCTGAGGTTCAAGCTGAGGTGAACTGGGCGTTCTTTGACAGGAAGAAGGTGCAGAAAGTGAAGAGTAACTTGTGCTGATTTCCCAAGAGTTGATGATAGAGCTTGCAGTCTCAGTGTGAAGCATCTTGTTGCGTGCAGCTCCTTGCTTGATTGTGAGGTAAAGATTAATAGCTTTGTGATATTCCCCCACTAATACCTGTGGTGGCATCTCATCTCCACTCGAAAATGTCTTCTCTCCTGATGGGATACCAAGCTTAGAGGAAATGTTGGCTTTCCTAACTCGAGAAGAGCCATAAGACCGGTTTTACAGGAAGAGCTAGATGGCTGAATCTTACAGTACTGTTGACTAAGGAGAAGGAGGACCTCCTTGACAGCCCCTACATCTCATGACATTTTTGAGGTTGCTGTCACAGCAATGCAAAAGAGATTTAAATTGGAAAAATTAGATAACAAGCACTGTAGCTGTCTACTAATTCTCCCTCTGCCGCCCCATTTGTTCAGGCTGTAGCACAGCCTCTTTCTAGCTTCAGAATCACCAGACAGTCTAAGCCTCAGGCAACCCAAATGACTCCTCTTGCTCCACCTTAAGTGGCTCAGTTAGAGTCATGGCAGAAAAAGCCTTTTTCCAAGGTAGGGACAAGGCCCCCATAACCGATTCCCAAGTATGTTCAGAGCATCCAGGTCTTTTTGGTCCAATAGGGACGAGATGTTTGACCCACCAAAATGCCATAGGGAAAGACGCAGAAACAATGGTCAGCAGATTGAAGTGCATAGTGGTCCTCAAAGAATCTCATAAGTAGTTTTTACTGTTGCGCAGAATAAAAAATTATCGCATCTGCCGCATTCAGGCAGTGTACCAAGGGAGTGATTAAAAACTCAGAAAAGCAAAACTAAATCATTGTTGCTCCATACAGACTCAGTCCAGGCCAGAGTAAGACTGACTGAGGAGAGGCTCATCAGTGGCCTCACATTCTTCTATATGCATTCCTTCTAGTAGCTTGTTTTTTTTTTATTTTCATAGTTATCCATTGGTTATCGAAACATTGGTCCATACTCTACCTTGAACCATGGCTGTTGTTTCAATTATGTGGACAAATTTACCCCTCACATCTGAAGAGGCTGGGTCTGGTCCAGTGATTTATTCAATTTAAATACTGTGATTTATTCAATTTAAATACTGTGGGAATGGTATGAATAACACTCAGAAAACTTGGCCTCCCAAGTTCATGATGGTTGATTTTTAAGAAATTACTAGAAAGCAGAAAGTTCCCAGGTACTCAGGTACTTGTTGCCTTTTTCTAGAGGGGTGTATGTTGCAAGCTCCCTGTTTCCAGACAACTGACCCACTCATGGGGGTCAAGTATTTCCCCTCTTTGACAGTGACATGCTTAGTCTTAACCAATCCTCACGCTTTACAATGTTGCTTCTCATTCACTCATTCACACAGTGAATGGCTGCTGTCACCTGACCCACTGGGGACAACTTGGGGTTCCGTGTCTTGTCCGAGGACACTTGAACACATAGCCAGGAGGGCCGGGGATCAAGCCAATGACCCTGTGGCCTGTGGACAGCTGCCTTACCAACTGAGCTACAGTTACTTATGCTACTAAATTAATATGTTTGGTACTGTTGACTTAATTAGAGGGAAGCCAGATTGAAAACGTTAGCAGTGTTTGCCTGGAAACAGGGTTGCATTCAACAGCTGGTGCTGTATGACAATGGGTTTTCTCAATAATAATACTCACAATAATAAAACTGTATTTTAAAAGTATTTTATTACATACTTTCTCATTTCAGGCTGAATTACATTATTTTTTTCAAATTTAGAAGAAGAAGGTTATGACTAGACATCTTGTCTTCACACTACAAAGTTACAGGAAGAAAAAAGAAACAGGGACACCTAGTGGAGCTTAAATTGTACACAATGCAGCTCATAGCACTAAAAACAAAGACCACTGGGTAAGCACACCCCCTCCTCTTGGACATGTACTTTAAGCTGACAGGCAGTAGAAGGAGGAGAGTTATTGTCTAAAAAGCTATATTAAGCAGCAAAAATACACTTATGCACACATACACATACGCTTGAGGGATGTATCTCTTTACTGGTCTGAAATTAGTTTTGTGTTTGTTTGAGATTAACTCAGTTCTTGCTTTGAATGTTTCAGAGAATGGTCTAAAACAAAGCACTGGCTGGACACAGGTTATGACTGGTTCTGGGGTAAGTCCTCAAGAAATGTCTGAGAAATGCAGACTGCAGGGTTCCCCCCGTCTACCTGTGTTTACACTGGATGGTGACTACATTGTGGGGGGAATTTTCTCCATACACAACTACATGGACACAGTGAAGCATAACTACACCAGCATGCCTGAGCCACTGAGGTGCACAGGGAGGTCAGTAAAAAGTGCTAGACTGTGTTGGGAAAGAGGTGCATTTATCTATGTCTTTTGATAAAAACACCATACTGTAATTATATGAAAAGTGTACATATTTGTGATTCTCACCTGAAAATACTGTTGATTTGCTTTGTGGTGATAGTTATATATTTATTCTTGAGATTATGTATGTTTTAAACTTTTAGTTACTGAGAAAAAATAACAACTAGTATTGCGCAAAAAAAAAAAAATTCTGAAAAATTCAAAGTATTTCCATTTTATGTGCTGAATTAAATGTATGATTATTGTGATGGCCTTAATGTTTAAAGCTGGTGAGTTTTGCTGTATTCTACTGTCAGGAGTTTCTTTTTATTTTACCACGTCTGTATAAAACTGTGATTTTATACAAAACTAAACAATGTCACTTTGATTAAATAGGATTTTTGTAGAAGGGTTTAATAAACTCTAGATAAAATACATGATAGTCCTGACATTAACCAATGAGTGAAGCCTAAAAAGCAAAACACAGATTCTTATCACTGAACCTCCCATGCAACAATTATAAACTAGTGAAGTCTAACCTCACATGGGCTCCCTCTGTCCTCTGACAGGGAGCGAGGACTAAAGCAACTATACTAAATGTTCAGGTGTGCTAATCCCGCTCACTGCTCTCTTTAAGTACCAATAAAATGCATCTGGTCACTAACTGATCTGCTTGACCGATTTTCTGAAACGCGCTGCTTAATTATTACTTGCATAGAGAAGACATGCTGGCAGCGTGGGTCGCAGATGTGTCTGTAGATACTGCTCCATGGAAATTCCATGGAATTCCATGATTCTTCATCTTGAATCATGGAATTAACTTTACCAATAGGTGAGCTCAGCTGCTGTTTGACATTGAATTTGAAATAAGTAGATTACAGGTGTAGTAGAGTGATGGGAAATATTCTAGTTAATTGATTACAGATGTTGGTGTTTAGGACAGATTAGAAAAATGAATGGCCATGTTTTCTTAGAAAGCACTAACTTTTTTGAGGCTGCTGGCCCAAGTGTGTTGTATGTGTTTTTTAGTATTATCATTATTGTTATTATTAATATTATTAATGATGTGCATATTATGTTTATATGGACTACAAATGCAGCCGTCCTATTATTGTCCGTCCCTATAAATTGCAGTTATTTTCTTTCATTTGGTTTCTCTGTGGCAATTATATCATGTGTACATCAACAGTGATATAATTATCTGTTTACAGACTTGACCCCCGTGAACTTCGCTTTTCACGTTCAATGATCTTTGCCATTGAAGAGATTAACAAAAGTACACAGCTGCTTCCAGGCATCAGACTTGGTTATCAGATCCATGATTCTTGTGCTTCTGGTCCTATGGGAGTGAAAATAGCATTCCAGCTCACAAATGGCCTAGATCCACTTTTTTACACTAGCGACAACTGCACACAATCCGGTATAGTGATGGCTATTGTTGGTGAATCTGGATCTACGCCATCCATCAGCATGTCACGCGTCATTGGGCCTTTTAATATCCCTCAAGTAAATATCTTAAGTGTCTCGCAAACCAAGTTTTAAATATGTGCAAGTAATGTTTTTTGAAGTGACAAAGAATTGTGTTGTTTCCATCAGGTGAGTCACTTTGCCACTTGTGCCTGCTTGTCTAATAAGCAGCAGTATCCCAGTTTCTTCAGAACCATCCCCAGTGACCAGTTCCAGGCTGAGGCACTGGCAAAACTGGTGAAACAGTTTGGCTGGACTTGGATAGGTGCTGTCTGCTCAGATTCAGACTATGGCAATAATGGCATGGCTTCTTTCCTGGATGCAGCACACAAAGAGGGGATCTGTGTTGAATACACTGAATCCTTCTATCGTACCCACCCGCAAAGCAGGATAAAAAGAGTGGCTGATGTGATCCGCAGGTTTCTAAATTACTCACTGTTGCTTTTTCCTAAATGTATTTAGGAAAACTAGAGGGGGAATTTTATTATATTAGTTGTGAAATTGAAAAAAATATTTTTTTCATCATGTTTACTGCTCACACATTTGAAAAAGAATTTGGGTACTATGCAGTACTAAGTTCTTTTAAAAGTTTATGTCATAATGATATATATTTCAGTTTTTTTTCATATTTGTATAAAATATTTGATTACAATGTCTCTACAGATCAACAGCTATGGTTGTTGTGGCATTTGCAGCTTCTGGAGATATGAGAATACTGATGGAGGAGTTGTCTTGGGAACCTTCCCCACCTCGCCAGTGGATAGGCAGTGAGGCTTGGGTAACGGACCCAGACATGCTGAAGTTCACATTCTGTGCCGGAGCTATTGGATTTGGTATTCCACGATCTGTGATTCCAGGTCTGAGAGACTTCCTGCTGGATCTCTCTCCAACTGAAGTGGCAGCCTCCCCATTGCTTACCGAGTTCTGGGAGGATGCATTCAACTGCAGGCTGGAAAAAAGTGAGTAATGTGCTTATTTTAAACATTATTCTGATATTAACATAGTTTATTCAGTGTGTTTGTGCTGTTTTAATGATTCCATGCCAAAGTGAAGCTTCCTTTCTCAAAAGGTCAAACCCCAGATTTACAGTGGATTTACAAAAGAAAACATCACATTTTAAAACAATGACATTTTGTTGTCACAGCCTATATTAAAATATCCAAACAAACTTCGATTCATAAAGTGTTGATGCAGTGAGGTGCTCAAAGACCAATTTGTTACAGTTGTTACAGTTCATTTCTTAATTTTAAGAGCTGCTGTTGCTGTTTCTTCTACTCCTATGTTGTAACCTGCATGGAGTAAATTAAACAGGGAAAAAGCAAGTACAAAATATAGAGACATTTGTTTCTACAAAGCACATTTAGCAGGATACATTATACAAATAGAAACGTAAAGATTTAAAAAGATTGTTTAACAAAAAATATCAAATCAGTCACATACTATTATGTCAAATAAAATAAAAACAATGTCTGGCTGAATGTCTGTACATTTTTAGGTGCTGCCACAGAGAAAACTTTTTGCAAGGGAACTGAAGACATACAAAAGCTCCAGAGTCCGTACACTGACACATCTCAGCTCCGGATCACTAACATGGTTTACAAAGCCGTTTATGCAATAGCTCATGCAATTCATAATGTTTTGTGTCAGGAAACAAATTTAACAACTCTGTGTGACAAACTCTCCAGGATAGAGTCCAAACAGGTCAGCTAAAACAAATAAACACACAGTGCTGTTTCATTTGCTATTATGTATCCAATATAAACATATTTTGTTGTACCTCACCTCTTTGCCCTCCCTCACTGCTTTTTTTTATTCCATCTTAACAGATTCTAAGTCAGCTGAAAAAAGTTAATTTTTCCCGAAATGGTTATCATGTGTCATTTGATAGTAACGGGGACCCTGTGGCCATATATGAGCTAGTAAATTGGCAGGAAACTAAGAGTGGCAGCCTTGACATGGTGACAGTAGGATACTATGATGCGTCATTGCCAGTGGGCCAAGAGTTCCTCATCAACAAGAACCTTACCTGGATCGAGGGAAGGACACAAGTGAGGAGCAATAATTTACAATTATAATTTTTACAACTGTTTAACGAAAGGCATTTTATAGTTGTGTTTGAATTCCTTTATTTTCTAAATCTCCCAAGAAGGTTTCACCTCTTGGGAGAGTGAAGAGATGTCAGTCTATCTCAAAGTCACACATAGACAGACAACCATCAATGCTCCCATTCACGTATACTGGAAATTTTAAAGCCACCAATTAACCTAACTGCATGTCTTTGGATCATAAAGAAAACAAGAATAACTGGAGGAATTATACTCTTTGGGAGAACACTAGATGCGTATTATAAAGTTTCTGTGAACTGAGCACACATGCCTTCTGCTTTTGCTTTTTTGGTTTCATGTCTCCTTGCACCAGAAGCTTAACATAACAATGTTAACACCCACCTGAAATTTACATTTACATTTATTCATTTGGCTGTCAAGGAGAAAACCTCAAAGCAAAGTGCCATCAAAATGTTTCCATTTGATGAGATGCCAGTGCAGAGGGCAGAAAAGAAGTTAAAAAGTTTGCAACCTGCACAATGAGTTTGGATGTTTTTTCCCATAGGTAGCGTGTGATCTTTCTGATGTTGTAGAGGGTAAATCTGCAAGGATTACGACTAAAGACGAAGGAGTTATCCATCAAGCTCAGTTGGTCAGTGTTGAGGCACATGAATCATAAACCATTTGGGCAGTATCTTCCCTGAAAGAACTGGACTTTTTCTTCAGCCAGGTTAGGAACCAGTGGGGCACAGGAGGTGGCGCCCAGTTCACAAATTCTTGGGCTACAATATGTAACCAGCATTCTGATTGGCGTCTCACTCTATTGGGCCAGGGCAAGAGCAGGGTTTCAAAAATATATTTAACAAGCCAAGCACGCCGCTTACAAAACAGGTGATGCCACTCACACCTGTGATGCACCCATCACTGCATGTCCTAAATTTAATGGCCACTGGGAAAAAGGATCTCCTGTGGCGTTCTGTGGAGCACTTGACTATGATTAGCCTCTGACTAAATTTGCTCCTCTGTGCAGCCAACATGTAGTGAAGTGGTCGGGAGGGATTGTCCAGAATTGCGAGGAGTTTGGAAAAAATTCTAGTCTCAGCCACAACAGGGTCCAGCTCCTCTCCCAGAACAGAACCGGCCTTCCTTACTAGTTTTTCTGGTCTGGTACTGTCTGACACCTTTATTTTGCTGCTCCAGCAAACCACAGCATGGAGGGACCTTAGTCTCCTTAGAAAATGCAGCCTGCTCTGTGTTTTATTGTATATTGATGCTGTATTGACTAACCAGTCCAGTTTATTGTCCAAGTCCTGGGTGTCCCCCAGGAATATGTACTCCAAAACCACTATCACGCCCTCTCCATGCATAGAGAGAGGATTGACAGGAGTCCTGGACTTGGACCTGGACAACTGTCTACCACTAACTGGTACTCTAAGATATCTCCACCCTGGATACGTCCTACAAACGCATATTCATTAGAAAACTTCTGAAGGTGCAGGACTCTACCAGAACCTAAAGCCTGAGGTATACAGGGCATAGAGAAAAGTTAGATGAGGGGTAGTCTGCAGACGGATGTACTTGGGTCGGTCAGTGAGGTAGTCCAGCAAACCATGGGGCCATCAACAAGCATGCTCTTCAATTTGTCCCCCAGGGGGACAGGCTGGATGATGTGGAGACGTCAAAGCACATAATCCTCACAGAGCTCCCAGGCTTGTCCAGGTGGGTGTGGATGTGGTGTAGCAGGTGGATTAGGGCGTCTTCCATCCCCAGTTAAGGATGATAAGCTCACTGGAGGGGGTCCAGAAATGTTTCCCCAGGGGCCAGGGAAGTCCAGGACCAGTCTCTCTCACACCTTCATGATGTGAGAGGTTAGTCTGTATTTGCTTGGGACACTGGGCACCCCACTTTTGGTACTGGTACCAGGTACAATGTTTGCTTTCCAACAGGTTCACTCTTCAACTAAAGGCTCAGGTTAAAGATGTGCTGCAGGACACCACATGTGCCTATGCCCCACCAATTGAGGGTACAGGCTTTCAGTATCCTGGGGTTGACTCCATCAGGACCTGCAGGCTTTGTTAGGTGAAGGCTGCAGAGGACAGTTTTTGTTGGTACACAGAAGTTGATATAATCTGTAATGCAGCCTGTCTGTCAATCAATACATCACCATGTATCTTACAGTGTTTTCCAAACTATGGCTTTATAACATATCTGCAGCGCATTTGTAGTCTGAGGGGGCCACAAATGCCCTGCAGGGATGGTTTTATGTTTATATATGCTGAGCATGCAGCTGTTGAGGACAGCTCATTTGGACAGATGATAGAACACACCCTAGATGGCTGCTCAGCTGCTAGTCTAAGGAGGGATAAGTCCCAGTTTAAGTCCAGGGACCGACACAAAATTGAAACAGAACAAACTCCACAGAGTAAGGCGACAGCTGACAGGTTTAGCTACACAGCAGAATCTAACCAGGGACCATTCTAGTTGTCAGGTGACAGTGTTGATCGATCCAAAGTTGTGCTTCCTATCTCCCTTTTACAGAGGATCTCCAAGTGGTTTTCCCAGTTGTTCAGTTTCTGTGCTATCAAAAGCCTATGGCCTGCCTGACATCAGGGTCAGGGAGTGACTGGGCAACAGCTTTTTAAATGAGATGTTCAGACACCAACATAAGACTTATAACTGACTTGGCCGCACCTTCACAAATAGCCTTAAGACCGGTTGGGGGTTAGGCCATATGGTCTATTACAGAAAAAAAAAATCTGTGCTTAATTTGGAGAACTCAAGTATATAATGTTGTGGCAGGTGCCTGTGTCGGCTTGCAGTGTCAGCTGTCCCTCAGGAACTCATAAAGTGCTGCAGAAAGGAAAACCCATCTGCTGTTATGACTGTATAACATGTCCCGAGGGAGAGATCAGCAATAATACAGGTAAAATATCTTGTTCTCTCATATAATTCAAATACTTAAAATTTAGGATTGTTAAAATCTCTGTGATTTTTTTTCAGATTCACCAAATTGTTTTCCATGCCCCAATGAATTCTGGCCAAATGCAGAAAAAGACACTTGTTTACCAAAGCCCGTAGAATTTCTTTCTTTCACTGAGGTCCTAGGAATCATTCTTGCTGCATTTGCAGTTAGTGGTGCTTGTGTGGCAGTTATTACAGCTGTAATATTTTTTCATCACAGAACGTCCCCGATAGTCAGGGCCAACAACTCTGAGCTGAGCTTCCTGCTGCTCTTCTCCTTGACTCTGTGTTTCTTATGTTCATTAACTTTCATTGGAGCACCCTCTGAGTGGTCCTGCATGCTGCGCCACACAGCGTTTGGGATCACCTTTGTCCTCTGCATCTCTTGTGTTCTTGGGAAAACTATAGTTGTGTTAATGGCCTTCAAAGCTACACTTCCAGGTAGTAACATCATGAAATGGTTTGGTCCTCCACAGCAAAGAATGACTGTTGTCTCTTTTACACTCCTCCAGGTTCTAATATGTACAGTTTGGCTGGTTCTTAGTCCTCCTTTTCCGATGAAAAATCTAACCATATACAAAGACAGAATCATCCTGGAGTGTGCATTAGGTTCAGCTGTTGGATTCTGGGCTGTACTTGGGTACATAGGCCTACTGGCTGTGTTTTGCTTTGTGTTAGCTGTTCTGGCCCGAAAACTGCCTGATAATTTTAATGAAGCCAAGTTTATCACCTTCAGCATGTTGATATTCTGTGCAGTCTGGATCACGTTTATCCCAGCTTATGTTAGCTCTCCTGGGAAATTCACTGTGGCTGTGGAGATATTTGCCATTTTGGCCTCTAGTTTTGGACTAATACTGTGTATATTTGCTCCAAAGTGTTTTATCATATTATTTAAACCAGAGAAGAACACCAAGAAACATTTGATGAACAAAAATTAATACTAGTAACAGTTGCATAGTTAGCAACAACGTGGAGTTTATATTCTACAGTTTTAACTTAATTAGCAATGTTTACATTTATTAGTATATTTAATATATTTTGTGAATGTAATTTTATTTAAACTATAAATTTTGTTAATGAATGTCATTTTTAAACATTTGTAAAAATTTAAATTAAAATTAGTATTAAACTAATAAAGAGAAGCAGGGGCTAGATTTTGCTTAAATATATTTAGTTTTGATTATTTATTTATTTTTTTATGTATGTGCCATTTAGTTGTTAGATTTTATACAGTTTGATTATGGCATGACTAAATTTCATTGAACTAGACTTACAACACTTTTAAGTGTAAATAATTACTCTACACAAAAAAGGAGGCTTCAAACCATACTACAAAACATAACATAACAGTGTTATGGTATATTCTTATATACAACTTATAATCCCCATAAATTCTACAATTGGTGCAGTACACAAATTTCTTTGTTGGATCATGTACCAGGTATTCAATGCAGCTAGTGGTGTTGGCATTTGTAGTGTTTTGGTCTGACATTGCAGTAATTTCATAATAAATAAATATTAAACATATTTAAACTAATTGTTCTAAGGACTGGCAATGACTAAGTCTTAAGACTAAAGACTTGAATCTTTGGAGAGCTCATCCTTAACGCTTGTCTCTGCTGACTGTCACTGCTGTGTAGCCTGGACTGGCCCTGATTGCGACCAACTCTGCCTGAGCAGTTGTCATGACTCAATTCCATTTTTTAACGGGTGTACAGTTGTTAAGTGTGTGGTGGCCTTGGTGGTTACTATTTACATCACTTTCTTGGCTGCCGCCGCTGACATGTGTTAGCACATGCACAGCACCTCCTCTCAGCTACAGACACAACACCTACAGGCCCTGATTTTTATCACTGTGAGCTTTACAGCCATTCCTGCATTGTGTTGGAACTTGATACTGTGCTTGTCTGTTTACCTGGTAACCTGTCTACAGGTAACCTGCCTGCTAAGTTACAACTTACCTGCTAACCTACTACTCACCTGCTACCTGTCTGACCGACCTGCCTGCCTGCCTGCTTATATGCTAACCTGTCTAATAGTAATTGTCTGCTAAGTTGCAACGCACCTAAGTTGCCTGCTTTGCTGCTACTCTTAGCTGCTCTACTTACCACTTGTGATCTGCCTGCCTGCTGGCTCATCATGTTGTCTGCAAACCATTACTATGAGACTCAAATTCTGATCCCCTGATTTCTGGGTCAAATAAAGACTCACCCCTAACCCTGAGCTCTCTTAAAAGAGTTATTGTGCTTACCTGCAGTCTACCAACTCTCTGGTAAACCAGTATTCTGTTCCTGGAGGGGAAGTCACAATGAGTCCAATTGAAGAATGCTTTGTTTTGAAGTTTTGGATTCAGTACAGAGCACAAATGCACAATTAGTTTTATTATCCAAAAGACTTTAGGGGCTCCCATCTCGCCATTTGCCCCCAACATCAGATAGACTCTTATTTTTTCGAAGGCTTCAGACACAAAACTAGACCTACATCTCGTACCCCACACACACCTGTTCCAGATTTTAAACCTCTGTTTGCTCTTGAGACACCCAGCCATCTGATATTGGTAGACTCTCACCCTGGTTCTGTTCCCGCAACTCCCTCTGGTTCAGCTGGTGCCAAACCCATTGTGGGTCAAAGTCCCTCTTGGCCCTGCCCCTGGGACAACTGGAACTCCTCTGGATCCTGAGTCGGCCAGTACCCAGTCTGCTCCTAAACTGACAGCCAACCAACCTGCTTTTGGGTCAGCCAGCACTCCACCTCCTTCTACCTCCATGCCAGCCACCTGGCCACTGGCCCCTTCTCCTGCTCCGGGAAACTCCCAGATTCCGCCCCTCGGCACAGCACCAGTATGGCCCCACCACCAACACCTGCACTAGCCCCTGCTCCGGGCTACTCATCTCCTCAGTCTGCTCCTGCTCAAAGGATTTTTGAGCCACAGCCTCACAACACCCCGACACAAATTGCGTTTTGCCAGAAGTTGTACTCTATTACTCCATACCCATGAAGTATAATTTCTCACTACCCCAGAAACTGAACAGCCACCTGAACTAATACCAGACTCTCACTTACAAGGACAATACTTTATTATTCATTAGCTGTTAGCAAAACAGACCCCGGGGGATCGTGAGGTACGCTGTGCGGGCCAGATAGAGGGCCTTCTCAACTCCAGGCCCTCGTTGCTGGATCTGCCTAAGGTGTCCCAGGTCCTGCCAGGGTTCAGCGCCTTCACAAGTGTGGTTGAGGGAGCAACCTCCTCTATCTGTCTTGGACTTGCAGCCTGGTTCTGAGTCGGCCAAGGACTCACCTGTTCGGGTTTTGGTCACCAAACCTGTCAACAACTGTATCTGCCCTGTCTGCCACTGTGCCAGCTCCCATTCCTGTCCTGGCTTCTGTTCTGCTGTGGCCTCATATGATTTTGACTCCGATATGTGCACTGGCCTCGGACCTCTGATCTGTCTGTCACTCCTGCTGTTTTCACCAAGTTGGACAATGGTCTGCCTGGTCCAGAGCTGCTCTCCGCCCATCCAGCTCAACCCCCAGAGGGTTTCTGTCGCTGATGGTCTCCGGCTCTGCATATGCCTCTGTGGCGATGCCGGTCTCCAGTCTGACTCCCAGAGAGTTTCAGCCACTGACGCCAGCCTCCTGTCTGGCCCCCGGAAGGCTTCATCATTAACAAACATTAATGTCCTTCTTTTCTGTCAAGTTAGTCTCCATCTTGCTATCCCGCTGAAACTAGCTTTACTTTGATTGAATGAAGTGTAACAGCTCCACATACTTTACTTGCATCTTCTGTATTTTCATTTACTTATTGTTAAATTATTTATTTCAAATTGCATTAATATCCAAGTGTCAAGACAACTCACAATTTTTTTTTTTTTATGTTACGTTGACATTTTCTTACAGGAAAAGTTTAAACTATAACACAATAAAAGTAATATTACATTCAGAAACAATATGAACTCCACATTGTTTCTAACAATTTTAACTATACAACTGATCCTAGTGTTGATTTTTGTTCATCAAGTGTTTCTTGGTGTTCTTCTCTGGTTTAAATAATATGATAAAACACTTTGGAGCAAATATACACAGTATTAGTCCAAAACTAGAGGCCAAAATGGCAAATATCTCCACAGCCACAGTGAATTTCCCAGGTGAGCTGCCATAAGCCGGGATAAAGGTGATCCAGACTGCACAGAATATCAACATGCTGAAGGTGATAAACTTGGCTTCATTAAAAGAATCAGGCAGTTTTCGGGCTAGAACAGCTAAAACAAAGCAAAACACAGCCAGTAGGCCTATGTACCCAAGTACAGCCCAGAATCCAACAGCTGAACCTAATGCGCACTCTAGGATGATTCTGTCTTTGTATGTGGTTAGATTTTTCATCGGAAAAGGAGGACTAAGAACCAACCAAACTGTACATATTACAACCTGAATGAGTGTGAATGAAACTACAGTTATTCTTTGTTGTGGAGGACCAAACCACTTCATGATGTTACTACCTGGAAGTGTAGATTTGAAGGCCATTAACACAACTATAGTTTTCCCAAGAACACAAGAGATGCAGAGGACAAAGGTGATCCCAAACGCTGTGTGGCGCAGCATGCAGGACCACTCAGAGGGTGCTCCAATAAAAGTTAATGAACATAAGAAACACAGAGTTAAGGAGAAAAGCAGCAGGAAGCTCAGCTCAGAGTTGTTGGCCCTGACTATCGGTGACGTTCTGTGATGGAAGAAAACACCTGTCGTTACAATGGCCAGACAGGCACCACCAACTGAGAATACAGCCAGGATAATTCCTAGGACCTCATCATAGGAAAGAAACTCCACAGGTTTTAAAAAACAAGTGTCTCTCTCTACATTTGGCCAGAAATCCTTTGGGCAAGGGAAACAATCAGTGGAATCTGAAACAAAGAAAAAATAACTTTTAGCAGTCATATTTGATGGGGTAGTTTTAGATAAGAAAACATATTTTACCTGTTTCATTGCTGATCTCTCCTTCAGGACACAGTATACAGTCGTAACAGCAGATGGGTTTTCCTTTCTGCAGCACTTTATGAGTTCCTGGAGGACAGCTGTCACTGCACACTGACACTGGTATCTACCATAAACAGTAAATAGAAAACTTGTACTACAAAGCTATTTTTGTAATACTATTATTATTTTACTTATAATTTTATTGCTTCTTACCTGTGTCCTTCCCTCCATCCAGGTGACGTTCTTGTTGATTAGAAACTCCTGACCAACTGGCAGTGATGCATCATAGTGACCTACTGTAACTATTTCAAGGCTGCCAGTGTTAGTTTTCTGCCAGTTAACCAGCTCATATTTGGCCACAGGATCCCCGTTAGCATCAAATGACACATGATAACCATTTTGGGAAAAATTGACTTTCTTCAGCTGACCAAGAATCTGTGAGGATAAATTTAAGTGAGGGGACAATCAACAAAAATGTCGATTAATCAATATTTTTTTATCTTCTGTATGTTTATCATATCCAGTGTATTTATTTATAAAACTGACCTGTTTGGACTCTATCCTGGACAGTTTGTCACACTGAGTTGTAGAATTTGTCTCCTGACACACAGCATTATGAATGGCATGAGCTATTGCATAAACAGCCTTGTAAACCATGTTAGTGATACGGAGCTGAGATGTGTCAGTGTACGGACTCTGGAGCTTTTGTATGTCTTCACTTCCATCACACAAACACTTGTCTGTGGTATTACCTACAATACATAAATTGTATTTTTAGAACTGACAGAGACATGAATACTCCTTTATTAGAAGATGTGCTTTTTGTGTATTGTTTGCTTTAATTCGCCCCAATAATGTGGCTTTATTGGGGTATTTAAATTCTTCAGTTTTATTTTACATTTACATTACAAAGTACTATTACATAGCTGTATATCCGAACAGCATCAAAACATATAAAATATCAAATGTTTTTAACACTAACATACACATACCATACGTAAATGTTCAAGAGCAAAAGATTTTAATAAATTCTGGCTGTTGAATTTTTAAATGAGGATGCTCCAATAAGGCATGTAATCAACAAGACAGCACAACCAAAAGAACCAAGCGCTAACTATTATTGTTTTTTTCAGTTACCAAAATCAGTGCAACTTCCTTCCAGTCTGCAGTTGAATGCATCCTCCCAGAACTCAGTAAGAATAGGGGAAGACACCACTTTAGTGGGAGGGAGATCCAGCAGGAAGTCTCTCAGACCTGGGATTACAGATTTTGGAATACCAAATCCAATGGCTCCAGTACAAAAGGTAAACTTCAACATATCTGGGTGGGTTACCCAGGCCTCACTGCCTATCCACTGGTGAGGTGAAAAAGGCTTATAAGACAACTCCTCCATCAGTGTCTTCATGTCTCCAAAGGACACAAATGCCACAATAACCACTGCTGTTGACCTGGAAAAACATTATACAGTAATATACATGAATTTACACACATACAATACATGTCTTTGTTTGTAATACCTATTGAATCTATAAAATAGACAAACATTAAAACACTTTATGCTGTTTTTTTAAATACATTACTTTTCCATATTATTTTTACTTAGTGTGAGTGACAATATGATAAGTTTATGCTAAACACATCTTTGTGGCTTTGTGTACATAAAGACAATGTCATTTCTACAAGATAGGAAATCGAAATACATCACGATAGAAATAATAAGAGTATTAAGTAACCTGCGGATCACATCAGCCACTCTCTGGATCCTGCTATGAGGTTGAAAACGATTAAAAGACTCAGAGTATTCAACACAGATTCCCTCTTTGTGCACTGCTTTAAGGAAGGAAGCCATGCCATTATTCCCATAGTCTGAATCTGAGCGGACAGCACCTATCCAAGTCCAGCCAAACTGTATCACCAGTTTGGCCAGTGCCTCAGCCTGGAACTGGTCACTGGGGATGGTTCTAAAGAAACTGGGATACTGCTGCTTATTGGACAAGCAGGCACAAGTGGCAAAGTGACTCACCTGATGGAAACAACACAATTCTTTGTCACTTTAAAAAACACCTCATACAAAACAACACATTGTATTTTGTAAATAGTATTTGTCAGATACTTTGACAAAACCTGTAACAAATAATTAGGATAGTTACTTGTGGAATATCAAAGGACCCAATGACACGTGACATGGCAAATGATTGCCCAGTTGAAGATTCACCAACAACAGCCATTACCATTCCAGATTGCAAGCAATTGTCATTGGTATAAAAATAAGAGTCCAGGCCATTTGTGAGCTGGAATGCTACTTTCACGGCCATTGGAACTGAGGCACATGAGTCATGGATCTGATAACCGAGTGTGATGCCTGGAAGCAGCTTTAAACTGTTGTTAATCTCTTCAATTGCAAAGATCATTGCACGTGAGAATCCCAGTTCCTCAGAGTCAATTCTGCACACAGAAAATCATGAACTTATTGAAATGTGACTATGGCTTTATCAAAATTTTCGAATTTATTAGTTTATCAAAATAAACAGCAGAGGAGCAATGTAATTACTATGGAAAATACACTGGATTGCACCTGCGATCAAAAATACACCTACAACCACAGCATAAATACAATTTGATGGTCTGACTGTTGCGAAGAGTCAGCTTTAGAAGTTTTTTGAGTGTAAGAAAGCAAAGTGAATTGCAGCTGTCTCTGTAACATTATAACCACCGGTTGGCTGTGGCTGTTTGGTGTAATATATTGTGGCCTGAACAACAAAATTCAATAACTCAACTATAGTTTTAGTTACAAAACACAAAAGTCCTTCTGCCTCACATGACACTCTTTTTGTAAATACAGACAATCTATAAAAACAATTAATATTTTGTCCCTAAATATCAAAAAAAGAAAATCAAAGCTTTCAATACTGCACAAACATTTTCCAAAAAGCTGTAGAGACATCCAAAATTTCTATCTCAAGTTCTTGTTATTCCAGACATCTTGTTCTTACTGACCTCCCTGTGCACCTCAGTGGCTCAGGCATAGTTGTGTAGTTATGCATCATTGTCAGCATATTGTAATGTATGGAGAAAACCCCACCAATAATATAGTCACCATCCATTGAGAATGCAGGTAGACGTGTGGTATCCTGGAGCTTACATGTCACAGATGAAGCTTCTTGAGTAACCCCATCAGCAGCCCCAGCGGGTGTGTAGAAAGTCCTTTGTTTTAAACCATCCACGTCATTATTCAAAGCAAGAGCCGAGTTCATCATTAACAAACACAGAGCGAATCTTAAACAAATCAAGAGAGCTGAGATCTCCATCCCTCCAATCTATCAGAGCGTGCATGGGTGTGTCTTCACTGGTTTTTATAACTTTTTCAGCCAACAGCTTCCCTCCTTATTGTGCTTCAGCTTAACTTCCATTAGAGAGAGGGAGCCCTTTTACAGTTTGTTACCTTTTACAAATTAATGAAAGTCTTTGGGCTTCATCTATTCTCTAACTCCCAATATGTGTCTCTGTTTCTTTTACCTTGTGTAAAGGTACTATTGTGACGACGTTGGAGGTCCTTATGAACATGAATAGATGTACAAATGTGGATGAAATGTGTGACCAGCAAACTAAGAGGGGTTGGAGACCAGTGGAGGTGGAATGGACTGGCAGGAAGCCTCAGCTTGTGGGGAGTACAACTGTACACATTCAACACAAGATAAAGAAACAAAAAGGCACAGATGAAAAACTAATACTGATACGAGAACAAAACATATCTTTTTTTCAGAAATTCCTCACTACCATTGTCCAAAACCCAGTCCAAAAGTTTTCTTCCTCAAGCACAACATAGCACTCATCCCTTAAGTCCTACAGTGAGCGGTGACAACACTGTGACTGCGACTAGCCTTTGTGCAGCTAATACTTAAATTTATTGTAAAAACAAAACTCTTCTGTGAAATTTAAATTTGTTAAGATGGCATACTATTAAAAAGCTGTGAACTCCAAGCATTAAGTCACACCTGAAAAAATGTTGCTTTCACTTTGAAATGGCCAAATTCCTTCTCCACATCGACTTGGGTACACACCTGTAAACAGTTAGATGGCAAATAAAGCATTATAATCACAGCCCTTGGTTAAGTGAGCTCAAAGCTAAACAGTATCAAAGTACCAGGCTGAAGTTCTACTCTGGTATCCAAATGAAAGCCTGGAGCATTATACAGTATGTATATCATTTACTCTAAATTACTTCCACAACCCACAGTGTGAGATAAATGTAGTTCTGCATTCATTCAAAAAATAATGATTCTGAATATAATAATTGAATTGAATCTATTTGTATATAATCTAAACCTAAAAAATATAAGCTAAAAAAAATTATAAAATATTACCTAAACATTAAATGTCTAATAGGGGACACACATCATATGATGTATCTCCAAGACAGAAGTTCTTGTCTTCCCAGCTAAACTTTCAATAAAACACATTGGCATCAACATAGGTGATGCCAATTCAGTGATTGAGATGGCTGTAGCTCAGTTGGTAAGGCAGTCTTCCACAGGGTCAGTGGCTCAATAACCGGTTCCTCCGTGCTACATGTCAAAGTGTCCTTGGGCATGTCTGGTTTTGATTACCATGGTTACCAGCATGTCTCACCTTTCCAGATCATCTAAAACATGCAACTGCATGTCTTATTTTTAATCAGCCAAAAAGGACACATCACACCACCCTTCAAAACTCTACACTGGCTTCATGTAGCTGCTGCCTCAGGTTTAAAGCTCTGACACCTCCTAAACAGTGGTCACCTCAGTAGCACCTGCCTACCTTAAGTCCTTACTCAAATCTACAAGCTGTCCAGTTCTCTGAGTTCTGCCAACCAATGGCACCTGAGGGTCCCATCAACACACAAAAGAGCTCAAGCAAAATTCTTCTTTTGCTTACTGGAACTACAATATTGAAATGAGCTATCAAACTGCAGGCTCAGAAGCCTCCTGCCGGCTATTCAAAAAAGTGCTGAAAACAGAACTTTTCCACACCTTTCTATGCATCTAAATATTTTTCGAAAGACAAACATATGATCTGTTTTATCTTGAACTTGCATGTCATGAGATGAAAACGCCCTCATAGCATTTTCTGTTAGTGTTTCATCCTTGACATATTCACTGTCTATGAGACAAATTTCTAAATGTAAATGCAACTAGAATTAGGTCTACATTATTTTCTACAGACTCACAGATCGAGCTTCTTCTTCCATTTCTGAACAAGACCCTGAAACCCTGGTCTTCAATCATCTCTAAGACATTCTTTCCCAGAACAACTTCCTCATTGTTAACCAGTCTGCCTTCTAGAGTGGTCACTCCACCGTGGAATCCCTGCGGGCTGCAAAAGCCGGCTGTCAATTTCTGTCTTAATTCTACTCACTCTGTTTTTGGCACTGTGAACCAACAAATTACTTATTATTATTTTTAAAAACTAAAAGACACATTGCTACATCTTACAATACTTAGAACATTTACCTAGAATTTATTCTTAAATTAATACAAAATACAGACAAAACCATACTGTAAGTTTGGATTTATGTATTGGTGGTACCTTGACCTAATATTACTTACTTTGTGTTTGTCTCTGGTCTCAACAGGATTATGTAACATTTGTAACATTTGGGTCCAGTTTGGGTCGTCCACCAATCCTACAGTTGTTGGTTCGATCCCCAGCTCCTCTGGTTACATGTCAAAGTATCCTTGAACAACACACTGAACCCCGGGATGGTTGCTACCGGTGAGCGTTGGCCTTCCCCATCAATGTATGATTGTGAGTGTGAATGGGTAGATAAGAAGCAGTGTAAAGCCCTTTGAGTACCAACAGGTAGAAAAGAACTATATATGTGCAGATCATATACCATTAAATAGTGAAACAGGACATAACATTTGCATTATGGATTTTTGATAACTGAAGATTGGACTTGGATTAGGAATTGTGGACACCAAATGTCCAGATTAACACAGGGGGTTGGACCCTTGGCAGCATGGTGGTGGTTGGTCATATTAGTTTAGTTACTAGGGAAGAGTTTAAATAGTTAAATAGTAATTTGTAATAGTTTAAAAACCACAAATAAATAAATAAATAAGATAATTATTAGATTCTTCTGATTAGGCTTTATAAACTGCACAAATTAAAAACAGCACCGTTTCATATTCAGATGTACTGTGGAGTGTCAGGCTAAATATCTAATAATTATTCTTTATTTTAGACTAATATGTTATTAGAGCAGCATTATAGGAATGTTTATATACCTAGATAATGTTTAATAGGAACAAAAGTTATTTAACACTGATTTATGTCAGGATTCTGGACTTTTGTTGGTGTATTTTTTCCATTTCCTGTCTTTGCCTTTTATTTTGTATGATTGCTTTTTCTTTCCTGTTAGTTTCTTTTGGTTGCTTTATTTTTCTCGTTTGTCCTTATTAGTATCACCTGTTTTCCCATTTCTTTAAATCCTGTTCCCCTTCCCTGTTGTTAAAGTTATCAGTGTTATTTAACACTGATTTAAACCTTGTAAATCTAAGCACATGTTAGGTGTGCATTCTTTCGGACGACAAAGATGCGTAAAATATCAGGACTTACAATGATAACTTGAGAACAGGAAAATATAATCGTGGAGACTTGGAGTTTATACATAACATGCAGCCCAAGGAACTAAAACGCTTGGGAATCCACTGGGTAAATACACCCTCTCTCTGATGTTGGGTGAGCTGACTTGTCGTAGAAGGGGAAGCATCTATGTGAAAAGCTTTATAAACCAGAGAAAAAGCATGTGTGCTCACATGCACATGCTCGAGACATGGAGATCCTAGTTTTGTTTATTGGTCTGAGATTAGCTCTGGGCTTGTTTGACATGAACTCAGCTCTGGTCTGGAACGATTCAGGAGACGGTCTGAAACCAAGGGCTGGCTTCACAGAGTCTCAGGTTGGGGACAGTACCTCTGTGAAATGTAAGGTGCAGGACACCCCTCCTGTCCCGGCATTCTCAAAAGACGGTGACTACATTATTGGGGGTGTTTTTTCCTTACATAGCTATATGCAGACAACTAAACGGAACTACACCTTCATGCCTGAACCATTAAGGTGCACAGGAAGGTTGGTAGTTGACTTTATGTAGATAAAAATGTGTAAAAGAAGCATTTTGTCTTTCTAAACTAAAATGTTTATGAAATGTTAATATGTATATATTCATGTGTATATGTACCTTACATAGAAACTTCATGCAGCTAGTAGTTATTGTTCATATGAGTTTCCTCTATTCTATGATTATCATAATTGCAACTGTCCATTTATTTTCACAGAATTGACTCCAGTGAACTGCAGGCATCATGTGCAATGATCTTTGCCATTGAGGAGATTAACAAAAGCACAAAGCTGCTTCCAGGCATCAGACTCGGTTATCAGATCCATGACTCATGCGCCTCAGTTTCTATGACAGTGAAAGTAGCATTCCAGCTCATAAATGGTCTGGATCCTGTGTTTTACTCTGGTGACAACTGTTCACAGTCTGGTATGGTGATGGCTGTTGTTGGTGAGTCTGGATCCACGCCATCAATCAGCATGTCACGAATCATCGGATCCTTTAATATTCCTGAAGTAAATATCTGAAATATCTGTCAAATGCTGTTGTAAATATGCACAGACTGCTCTGTTCATGCTCTCATAGAAAGTTGTTTTTTAATTAGGTGAGCCATTCTGCCACTTGTGCCTGCTTGTCTGATAAGCAGCAGTATCCCAGTTTCTTCAGAACCATCCCCAGTGACCAGTTCCAGGCTGAAGCACTGGCAAAACTGGTGAAACAGTTTGGCTGGACTTGGATAGGTGCTGTCCGCTCAGATTCAGACTATGGAAATAATGGCATGGCTTCCTTCCTGAAAGCAGCGCACAAAGAGGGAATCTGTGTTGAATACTCTGAATCATTTTATCGTACGCACCCGCAAAACAGGATAAAGAGAGTGGCTGATGTGATCCGCAGGTTTCTGAATTACTCAGTATTGCTTGTGTGTCCTGAGCTGACCCTAACCTTATGAACACAAAAACTAAAGAGCAGCAATATTTAGTCAAAGAGAAGATTCATTTAATTGTAATATAGCAAATTGGACATTTATTTCTTTTTTTGTCTTCTCACTCATTTCTTTCATTTTCTATGAGCACTATTCAGATTTGGATGTTTAGCTGTGTTTTGCACTTCACGCCTATTTATAGATTTTTTTGTCAAACCATCTAATTATGCTTAATCTCTCTCAAGGTCAACAGCTAAGGTTGTTCTGGCATTTGTATCTTTGGGAGACTTGAGAATTCTGCTGGAGGAGTTGTCTCGTGAGCCTTCCCCACCTCGCCAGTGGATAGGCAGTGAGGCCTGGGTGACTCACCCAGACATGCTGAAGTTCACATTCTGTGCTGGAGCCATTGGATTTGCCATTCCACATTCTGTGATCCCAGGTCTGAGAGATTTCCTGCTGGATCTCTCTCCCACTACAGTGGCAGCCTCCCCAGTACTTACTGAGTTCTGGGAGGACGCATTCAACTGCAGCCTGGAAAAAAGTGAGAAATCTGTGCCAACGTTAATGTGAGCGTCACTATTTTACAAACTTATAAATTGAAGCTTCATATGTTAAATACTCAACTGCTTCAAGTTTAAACTGCAGATTCACACTGGACAAAATCATTTGTTGGACATAAGCTCTGTTATTATTATCCCTCTATTAATGATTCTGTCTCGTAGACGATTACAAATCGGGCAATAGTACTCTCACAGGGCACGTATTTACAGTGTGCAGCCCACCAAGACCAGTTTTACACCATTTATCAATTATAATAAATATATGGAATGACTGAAGTATGTTTTATTTGTGTTTATGTAAATTGCTTTAACAAACAGTGTCTATCTCAAGGCAAAGAACAATATAGATATGAAACATTGGTACTAATAAAATCTGAAATAAAAACTAAACAAAAAAGACAAAAAACAATTATAAAATTATTTTGTTACTGGTGGGACTGTATATATTGTCGTATGATTTATCCTAAAGTAAAAGTTTATTTGTTCTTAGATTCTGCTACAGGCAAACGTTTGTGTGATGGAAGTGAAGACATACAAAAGCTCCAGAGTCCGTACACTGACACATCTCAGCTCCGTATCACTAACATGGTTTACAAGGCTGTTTATGCAATAGCTCATGCCATTCATAATGCTGTGTGTCAGGAGACCAATTCTACAACTCAGTGTGACAAACTCTCCAGGATAGAGTCCAAACAGGTCAATCAAAACAAAAGAAAAACTATGTATCTCTCTAGATATGATTACTGTACATACTGTCTTTCCCTTTTCTCCCTCACTGTCTTACTTAACTTATTTTTTCAGGTTCTCACTCAAATAAAAAAATTACATTTTTCCCAAAATGGTTATCATGTGTCATTTGATGCTAACGGGGATCCTGTGGCCAAATACGAGCTGGTTAACTGGCAGAAAACTAACAGTGGCAGCCTCGAGATAGTTACAGTAGGTCACTATGATGCATCACTGCCAGTGGGTCAGGAGTTTCTAATCAACAAGAACGTCACTTGGATGGAGGGAAGGACACAGGTAAGAAGCAATCAAATTATAAGTAAAATAATAATAGTATTACAATACAAATAGCTTTGTAGTACAAGTTTTGTATTTACTGTATATGGCAGGTACCAGTGTCAGTGTGCAGTGACAGCTGTCCTCCAGGAACTCATAAAGTCCTACAGAAAGGAAAACCCATCTGCTGTTACGACTGTATACTGTGTCCTGAGGGAGAGATCAGCAATGAAACCGGTAAAACGTGTTTTTTTATTGTGTTTTTTTAAAACACTAACTATATGACTGCTACAACTTCTTTTAATTGGTTCTTTCAGATTCCACTGACTGTTTCCCATGCCCAAAGGAGTTCTGGCCAAATACAGAGAGAGACACTTGTTTCCCGAAGCCTGTAGAGTTTATTTCCTTCAGTGAGGTCCTAGGAGTCATCCTGACTACATTCTCAATTGGTGGTGCCTGTCTGGCCATTGTAACGACAGGTCTTTTCTTCCATCACAGAATGTCCCCGATAGTCAGGGCCAACAACTCTGAGCTGAGCTTCCTGCTGCTCTTCTCCTTGACTCTGTGTTTTTTATGTTCATTAACTTTCATTGGACCACCCTCTGAGTGGTCCTGCATGCTGCGCCACACAGCGTTTGGGATCACCTTTGTCCTCTGCATCTCTTGTGTTCTTGGGAAAACTATAGTTGTGTTAATGGCCTTCAAAGCTACACTTCCAGGTAGTAACATCATGAAATGGTTTGGTCCTTTACAACAAAGAATGACTGTAGTGTCTTTTACACTCATCCAGGTTCTTATTTGTACAGTTTGGTTGGTTCTTAGTCCTCCTTTTCCGATGAAAAACCTAACCACATACAAAGACAGAATCATCCTGGAGTGTGCATTAGGTTCAGCTGTTGGATTCTGGGCTGTACTTGGGTACATAGGCCTACTGGCTGTGTTTTGCTTTGTGTTAGCTGTTCTGGCCCGAAAACTGCCTGATAATTTTAATGAAGCCAAGTTTATCACCTTCAGCATGTTGATATTCTGTGCAGTCTGGATCACTTTTATCCCAGCTTATGTCAGCTCTCCTGGGAAATTCACTGTGGCTGTGGAGATATTTGCTATTTTGGCTTCTAGTTTTGGACTAATACTGTGTATATTTGCTCCAAAGTGTTTTATCATATTATTTAAACCAGAGAAAAACAATAAATTTAAATATTTAATGAAAAAAAATCTATACTAATATGTGCTGTATTATTAACATTGTTACATTCAATGTGGAGTTCATATTGTACATGTTTACCAGAATCAATGATGTTTCTTTTGTTTTATATGATTGTGTTGATGTAATTTAACTTTTTTGTGTCATAGTCACAAACCTTTGCTCTAGGAAAATGTTAAAGTAAAATTTAAAAATTGAAATTGTGACTTGTTTTGACATTTGAATATTAATGCAATTTGAAAAATTTAATTAATAAACAATAAGTAAATGGAAATAAAGAAAATGGAAGTACAATATATGGAGCTTTTACACACCTTCATTTAATCAAAGTAAAGCTAGTTTCAGCACGATAGCAAGATGGAGTCTAACGTGACAGAAAAGCGGGGCCTGACATAGAAGCTAGTGGTTTTACAATGTTAATAGTCATTTATCTAAAGGCCGGCACAAACCTAATGACTGTCCAGCTGTTTTTGAATATTATTCAGTCCTGACAACTGGTCAGGCATAGTTGGTCCCAGTCAGTGCCAGTTGACAGAGACAATCGTTAAGTGTGAGCTGTGCAAAGATTCTAGTCCTAATCTTAAGACTCATTTGCTGCCAGTCGTTGTCACAACAGTTAGTTTAAACACGTTTAATATTTATGACCAGTATCAGCTACTGATGACGTCACAACAAAGGAAGACCTACAGTGCTCAGTGCCTGCGCCCAGTTTACTCAGTCATTAAGTGTGTGCTACTTCCAGACTGTCAGAGACTAAAAATCTGTGATAGCTGAACTGTCTAGTCTTTGACAATCTTAACTAGTCTTTATGTATGCCCAGCTTTAGATGTTACACTTTGGACAATTTAAGTTGATAATTTTAAGTTTGAATTTAACTAGATTTACAACACTTTAAATGTAAAAAAATTACTGTACACACCTAAATCAAGAGTATACAAAATGTATATTAAGGTATTATGAAATATTTACCGCCATAGATGCTACAATCGGAGGAGTAAATTATTTTCTTGGCTGGATCCTGTACCAGCTAATGTGTGAAGGGGAGCATTGGGTTTGGATACAGAAGGCCAGAGGTTTGAATCCTATCCCATCAGGTGAGGCCCCACCCAAGGCAACTGAGTCCAGATAAAACGGGAGGGTTGCGGCAGAAAGGGAATCCAGCGTAAAAACTCAAGCCAAATCAACGTGCAGAACATGTTCTGCTGTGGGGACCCCTGAAGGGACAAGCCAAAAGCAATTGGTCTTGGGGGTTTGTTGTGTTGTAGTGTAACATTGTTATTGTTATTGTTAAGTTTATTATTTAAGATGCGTTTTGTGAGTAAATTGCCAATGCACAGTGGGCAGAAGGGATGTTAGACATGAATGAGGGAGTTAGGGTAGGTAGGTGCTGTTGAGTCGACCATCTGTAGGAGAGAATCAGAGCTTTGAACCTGATATGGGAAACTTCAGCAGTGCCAAGATTTGGAGAGTGGTGTGACGTGTCCTTTTTGGCTGATTAAAACTGAAACATGGATTGTTGTGCATGCTGGTAGCCCCATCTCCGGGGGTTTTTGATGGTAATGTACTTTTTTGTTTAAGGTCTGGCTGGGAAGGCTAGAACTGTTGTCTTGGAGTGACATCAAATAAGAAATGTAGCCCCTAAAAAACTAAATATGTTTTGGGGAACCAGAGTACAATTCCAGCCTAGTATTCTAATAGTGTTAACTTTGACCTCACTTAACCCAGAGCTGAGATAATAATGCATTGTGTGCCCTCTCACTGTGTAGTCAACATTAGCAGATGATCCTGCTAATAATTAACAAAATGACAAAAATGGGGAGACTGCAGCAATCACATCTGCCTGTAGCCCAACTCTTAAAAGCACTGCCCATTCTCTTCCCAAGACAGCGCAGGCAGCATAATTACTAATTAAAGCTCAAAGCTGTTTTAAAGCTGCTGCTTTATTTAGTTTTGATTGTTCAAGTAAGAGTTACCATTCAGATCAGTCAGTTTATCCAAATTAAAAAAATTTCCGTCACAACAATTAGTCAGCGTGGTTCATTTAACCCTACTAAAAATGTTGGACAATGAGGAGATACAGGAAAGGAAAACCCTAAAAAACTACCTGCCAGAGGTTGAGGGTTTTTACCTGTATTAATATGAAGTCATGACTGCAGTCCTTTGCTGTCAGATAAGACGCCATATTCATAGTGGACTGCCTCCTGCCCAAGACCTTTTGCTGGTTTCCTGGTTTCCATCATAACAAAACCCTGAGGGGTAAGACTGGGAGGAAAAACATGCCTGTTCAAAATAAAGAAACCAACTACTGCATTAGACATGTTTTGTCTTTTACAAACATCTTTAACTACAAGATAGTCTGTGTGCGTCCCTGGAAGCAAAAAAAAACCTCAGGAGAACGATGACCAACTGCGTTATAATGTATCAAATCTGCCACCATACAGACCGCCACCAAACTCAAAGTTGTGGCAAAAAGGAATCAAAATCTTTGGGCTGCACTGAGTAATGTGAGTAAATAAGAAATTCATTAAAATATTTACTTAAAAAAAACTGCCCTAAATTGTCATGCACAGAAAAAAAACTGCAAATATAATAGTATATAGTCTAAAAATATATAGTTAAAATGATAGGCCAACTCAAACGTATTCCTTTTAAAAGTAAAACAAAAATAATTAATTTTAAACTGAATGACTTTGTCATAGCTTAATTTAATGTTAGACATATGTTTTTATAAATATATTCCTTTTTATCAGCTAGAACAGGGTTGGAAACAAAGAGAAATCCAATCGTTACAATAGTACCTTTACACGAGCAAAAAGAAACAGAGACACATATTGGGAGTTAGAGAATAGATGAAGCCCAAAGACTTTCATTAATTTGTAAAAGGTAACAAACTGTAAAAGGGCTCCCTCTCTCTAATGGAAGTTAAGCTGACGCACAATAAGGAGGGAAGCTGTTGGCTGAAAAAGTTATAAAAACCAGTGAAGACACACCCATGCACGCTCTGATAGATTGGAGGGATGGAGATCTCAGCTCTCTTGATTTGTTTAAGATTCGCTCTGTGTTTGTTAATGATGAACTCGGCTCTTGCTTTGAATAATGACGTGGAAGGTTTAAAACAAAGGACTTTCTACACACCCGCTGGGGCTGCTGATGGGGTTACTCAAGAAGCTTCATCTGTGACATGTAAGCTCCAGGATACCACACGTCTACCTGCATTCTCAATGGATGGTGACTATATTATTGCCGGTGTTTTCTCCATGCATTACAATATGCAGACAATGATGCATAACTACACAACTATACCTGAGCCACTAAGGTGCACGGGGAGGTCAGTAAGAACAAGATGTTTGCAAAAACAAGAACTTGACACTGACTTAAGACAGGAATTTTGCATGATGTGACTACAGCTTTGTTGGAAAATGTTTGTGCAGTATTGAAAGCTTTGACTTTCTATTTTTGACATTTAGGGACAAAATATTACAATTTGGTTCACTTAAACGGTGTATTATCTTTGAAATTGAGTAATTTTAGGTTTCCTATATGAAATATAGTTGATTTGTTGAATTATGTTGTTAAGGTACACGTGATCTGTGGATTTTTGATCAGGAATGCAATGCAGCTGATCAAGGATAACAATGACTTTCATTGCTCCCTTACTCTATTTTGTTAAAATTGTGACCAAGGATATACATTTAATGTGACATGATTGTGTGTGTGCAGAATTGAACCACGTGAACTTCGCTTCTCTCGTGCAATGATCTTTGCAATTGAAGAGATTAATAACAGTTCAAAGCTGCTTCCAGGTATCACACTCGGTTATCAGATCCATGACTCATGTGCCTCCGTTCCAATGGCTGTGAAAGTAGCATTCCAGCTCACAAATGGTCTCGACTCTTATTTTTATACAAACGACAATTGCTCACAGTCTGAAATGGTAATGGCTGTTGTTGGTGAATCTTCAACTGGGCAATCCATTGCCATGTCACGTGTCATTGGTTCCTTTGATATTCCGCAAGTAAATATTTTAATTATTTGTTACACTTTTTGTCAAACTGTGAATTACACTGTTTAAGATACAATGTGCTGTTTTGCTTAGGTGAGCCATTTTTCCACTTGTGCCTGCTTGTCCGATAAGCAGCAGTATCCAAATTTCTTCAGAACCATCCCCAGTGACCAGTTCCAGGCTGAAGCACTGGCAAAGCTGGTGAAACAGTTTGGTTGGAGTTGGATAGGTGCTGTCCGCTCAGATTCAGACTATGGGAATAATGGCATGGCTTCTTTCTTGAGAGCAGCGCAAAAAGAGGGGATCTGTGTTGAATACTCTGAATGTTTCAATCGATATCATCCACGTAGCCGGATCCAGAGAGTGGCTGATGTGATCCGCAGGTTAGTTAATTCTTTAATTTGTTTATATTTCCTACTTGGACGTTGACTTTATGCACACAAAAGTAAGAACATATTTATTGAAAGTGAAAAAAACATTTTTTTCTCAATGGCAAAATTGTATGTTCCCTATCATATTATCACTTTCAAATTAAATAACAACCGTAAGTAATGTATCCGAAAAACAGCAGAAAGTGATTTATGTTTGTGTATTTTATAGATTCAATAAATATTTCAAACAAAGGCATGTTTGTATTCTATGTTTGTAAATCATATATTATTAACATGTATATTACTGTATAATGTTTTTCCAGGTCAACAGCAGTGGTTATTGTGGCATTTGTGTCCTTTGGAGACATGAAGACACTGATGGAGGAGTTGTCTCATAAGCCTTTTCCACCTCACCAGTGGATAGGCAGTGAGGCCTGGGTAACCCACCCAGATATGTTGAAGTTCACTTTTTGTGCCGGAGCCATTGGATTTGGTATTCCAAAATCTGTAATCCCAGGTCTGAGAGACTTTCTGCTGGATCTCCCTCCCACCAAAGTGGTGTCTTCCCCTATTCTTACTGAGTTCTGGGAGGATGCATTCAACTGCAGACTGGAAGGAAGTTCCACTGATTTTGGTAACTGACAAAACCCAATAAAAATTAAGATTTCATTCGTGTGGTTCTTTTGGCTTGTTGATTTCCTGTCTTAATGGAGCTTCCCAATTAAAAAAATGTGTACACTACACATTGTCATGGGGTATAATATTGTTGTCTTGTCAGGTTATTGACAAAGACACGATATGTGTTGACTTTTCCTGTCTCCCCTCATATCCAAAGTTATCTAAAAATATTATTTGACAACATATACATGTAAAAAAAATTAAGAAAATAAAACACTTTTTTAGTTTTTACAAGGCATATTTTGGGTTAAATCAAACAAAACACACAAAAAGCACATTTTCTAACAAGGGATTAATAATTTTGTCAGTTCTAAAAATACAATCAATGTATTGTAGGTGATACCACAGACAAGCGTTTGTGTGATGGAAGTGAAGACATAGAAAAGCTTCAGAGTCCGTACACTGACACATCTCAGCTCCGTATCACTAACATGGTTTACAAGGCTGTTTATGCATTAGCTCATGCCATTCATAATGCTGTGAGTCAGGAGACAAACTCTATAACTCAGTGTGACAAACTCTCCAGGATAGAGTCTAAACAGGTCAGTTGTAATGAATACTTTGGATATTATTAACATGAAGAAGATTAAAAATGTATTCATTTAAGACTATTGATTGACCTGTCTCCCCTTTACTGTTTCACTTTTTAATTAATTCTCACAGATTCTTGGTCAGCTGAAGAAAGTCAATTTTTCCCAAAATGGTTATCATGTGTCATTTGATGCTAATGGGGATCCTGTGGCCAAATATGAGCTGGTTAACTGGCAGAAAACTAACAGTGGCAGCCTTCAGTTTGTGACAGTCGGATACTATGATGCATCACTGCCAGTGGGTCAGGAGTTTCTAATCAACAAGAACGTCACCTGGATGGAGGGAAGGACACAGGTAAGAAGCAATCAAATTATAAGTAAAATAATAATAGTATTACAATAATAGCTTTGTAGTACAAATTTTGTATTTACTGTATATGGCAGGTACCAGTGTCAGTGTGCAGTGACAGCTGTCCTCCAGGAACTCATAAAGTCCTACAGAAAGGAAAACCCATCTGCTGTTACGACTGTATACTGTGTCCTGAGGGAGAGATCAGCAATGAAACAGGTAAAACGTGTTTTTTAATTGTGTTATTTTAAAACACTAAATATATGACTGCTACAACTTTTTTTAATTGGTTCTTTCAGATTCCACTGACTGCTTCCCATGCCCGAAGGAGTTCTGGCCAAATACAGAGAGAGACACTTGTTTCCCAAAGACTGTAGAGTTTCTTTCCTTCAGTGAGGTCCTAGGAATTATCCTGGCTGTATTCTCAGTTGGTGGTACCTGTCTGGCCATTGTAACGACAGGTGTTTTCTTCCGTCACAGAACGTCCCCGATAGTCAGGGCCAACAACTCTGAGCTGAGCTTCCTGCTGCTCTTCTCCTTGACTCTGTGTTTCTTATGTTCATTAACTTTCATTGGAGCACCCTCTGAGTGGTCCTGCATGCTGCGCCACACAGCGTTTGGGATCACCTTTGTCCTCTGCATCTCTTGTGTTCTTGGGAAAACTATAGTTGTGTTAATGGCCTTCAAAGCTACACTTCCAGGTAGTAACATCATGAAGTGGTTTGGTCTTCCACAGCAAAGAATGACTGTAGTGACCTTTACATTCATCCAAGTTCTAATATGTACAGTTTGGTTGGTTCTTAGTCCTCCTTTTCCGATGAAAAACCTAACCACATACAAAGACAGAATCATCCTGGAGTGTGCATTGGGTTCAGCTGTTGGATTCTGGGCTGTACTTGGGTACATAGGCCTACTGGCTGTGTTTTGCTTTGTTTTAGCTGTTCTGGCTCGAAAACTGCCTGATAATTTTAATGAAGCCAAGTTTATCACCTTCAGCATGTTGATATTCTGTGCAGTGTGGATCACCTTTATCCCAGCTTATGTCAGCTCTCCTGGGAAATTTACAGTGGCTGTGGAGATATTTGCCATTTTGGCCTCTAGTTTTGGACTAATATTGTGTATATTTGCTCCAAAATGTTTTATCATATTATTTAAGCCAGAGAAGAACACCAAGAAACATTTGATGAACAAAAATCAATACTAGTATCAGTTGTATTTCTAACATTGTTACAAACCCAGATGAGTTTATATTGTATGTAGGTTTAACACAATTAGCAATCTTTATATTTAGAATTATAATGTGTATATTTTATACATATATATATAAATTCCCCACTCACCCCTTTCTCCTTTTGGGCTGTCTTGTTCCTTCCTTCAGACTCTGGTTTTCTACCAGAGTCTTGAGGGTCCTGCACAGTATCTTAGCTGTTCCTAGCACTGCACTCTTCTGGACAGAGATCTTAGATGTTCTTCTTGGAATCGTCTGGAACCACTCTTCTAGTTTAAGGGTCACAGCCCCCAGTGTTCCTATCTGTACAGGTAACACTTGTGTCTTCATCTTCCACATCCTTTCTAACTCTTCTTACAGCCCTTGGTATTTCCTAAGCATCTCAGGAAGAGTTCCTGATGTTGCTATCGCTTGACATGTATAAGCCTTGTTCTCCTGTTCCATCAACTACTACGTTGGGTTGGTTGGCCATTACCCGTTTATCAGTGTGTATCCATAAGTCCCACATGTACAAGGCACAGATGTTCCTGTACACTATGCCTGCCACTTGTTTATGGTTTTCCATGTATACCCTGCCTGCTAGCATCTTGCACCTTGCTGTTATCTGCTAGATTGTCATAGGGGCATCTTTACACAGCGTGCACCTGGGCTCCTGCCTGGTGTGTTAGACCCCAGCCCCCTTCTTTTGGGGGGTCTTGTTCCTTCCTTCAGGCTCAGTTCCTCTACCAGCGCCCTTGGAGCTTGGGGGTCCTGCATGGTATCTTAGCTGTTCCTAGAACTGCACTCTTCTGGACAAAGATCTCATATGTTGTTCTTGGAATCGTCTGGAACCACTCTTCCAGTTTAAGGGTCACAACCCCCAGTGTTCCTATCCCCACAGGTAACACTTGTGTCTTCACCTTCCGCATCCTTTTTAACATTTCTTTCAGCCCTTGATATTTCTCGAGCTTCTCGTGTTCATTCTTCCTGATGTTGCTGTCGCTTGGAATCTATCAGCCTTGTTCTCCTGTTCCAACAACTATTATGTCGGCTTGGCTGGCCATTACCAGTTTGTCAGTGTGTATCCCACATGTACTTTTCCTCTTTTCTTTTGGGGCAGTCTTGTTCCTTTTTTCTTTTCAGTATTTTTCATATAGTTTCATAGTGTAATTTTAGTGCTATTGTGTAATATTACAAACTTTTTGATTGAGCACTACACTAATAAGTAGCAAGTAAGTAAACTTCATTCATATAGCACACAAAGTGCAATGATATAAGATAAAATAATAACACAGAAACAAAAATAAAAAAAAGTAAAAAATAATTAAAACCTAAAACCTCATTCAAATAACACAAAATAATAACAGTAAACAATAAAATTCATTGAATTTTTAATGAATTTTTCTGGCGAGGCCACCAAGTGCGCTCCGTTGATTTCAGCGCTCAAGATATTTTTTGAACTCCAACCAAACAACTTTGCTTTGGAGCAGCGCACGGTTGTGTACACCATTTCGTTGCTCACAGGAAGAGTGCTGGAGTGGGAAGCGGCTGAGTGGGAGAAGGGGTCTGCATGCTGTAAAACTTTTGAGGCTTTTTCTAAAGAGTTCAAATTTGTGTTTAACCCGTTAGCCCTACGCAGAGTTGCGGCATCCCGGCTGTTTAAGTTAACTCAGGCCAATCGCTCTGCTACAGGATATGCGATTGAGTTCCGTATGCTAGCTGCCTCAACGACATGGACCGAAGATACTCTTTTTGACAAGTTTTTTGAGGGATTAGCTGATCACGTTAAAGATGAAATGGCAGCACGTCAGCTGCCCTCTTCTCTTCACAAGCTAATGGAATTGGCGACCTCTTTTGACCAGCGAATTCTGGAGCGACAGGCGTTGTCCCAGGGAGGGACAACGACTCGAGTCTACACTCGCTCTTTTACTCCTGCCCTTCATTCTACCGCAAATAAGCGAGCTTTGGTAAGGAGCCCATGCAGGTGGGGCGGTCCAGGCTGTCCGCCAGTGAGCACCGACGTTGCCTTGTTGGGGGCCTTTGTCATACCACCTGTCGTGTTGGGGGACATAAGTTGGGACCTACAGAAAAGGGTAAGGGACTTTAAACTCTCCTATCCAATCCCCGCTGGTTGCCCTCTGGAGCGTTTGTTTGTCCCTGCCTCTCTTCGACCACAGGTGATTAGGTGGGGCCATGACTCAAAGCTGACCTGCCGACCTGGAATTACTAGGACCACGGCGCTAATTGCACAAATATACTGGTGGACAGCCATGAATGGGGATATACGTCGCTACGTGGGTGTATGTAGGGTCTGTGCAAGGAACAAGATGCCCCACCAGGCACCTGCTGGTTTCCTCCGTCTTCTGCCAGTCCAATCTCATCCATGGTCACATATAAGCTTGGACTTTATTACTGGACTTCCCCCATTCAATGGTAAGACAGTTATTCTTGTGGTAGTTGATCGTTTCTCCAAATTAGTCCATGCTGTTCCCCTTGTTAAGCTGCCTGCCAAGGAAACTGCAGAGTTGTTGGTGCAGCATGTTTTCAGATTGCATGGGCTTCCTGAAGACATACTTTCGGACTGGGAACCTCAGTTTACAGCAGCTTTTTGGGCCGAGTTTTGAAAGGCATTGGGGGCCTCCGTAAGTCTGTCGTCTGGGTTCCACCCCCAGACCGACGGTAAAACAGAAAGACTGAACCAGGAGATTGAAAGTATGTTGAGGTGCATGTGTAGTAGTAATCCCTCCACCTGGGCCCAGCTACTGCCCTGGGTGGAGTACGCTCATAATTTGCTGCCTTCATCTGCCCTAGGTTGCTGTCCATTCCAGGCAGCCTATCGCTACCAGTCTCCTCTTTTTCCTGCCCAGCAGGCCCAGGCAGCAGTTCCCTCCATAAGTGCCTTCATTAAACGCTGCCACGCCACATGGACCAAAGTAAGGTCATACCTTCCTCTTTGCCTTTCATCCTCATCAGTACCTGTTATCGTCATCATCTGTGCCTTTCATCATCATCATCAAAGTGCCTTTTATCATCATCTTTGTCACTCCTTTCATTTTGTATTTAAGGCCTTGTATTTAGTTTTGGGGTTGCTAGTGTGTCTGGTTTCGTTCTGGTGCAACTCCCTGATCCTGCTTGGCTTTTCCCGATCTCCAGCGCATAATCCTGTTCATGAGTCTGTTGTTAGTTTTGGTAGTCTGATTTTTCTTGTTATAGTCTTACCTCTCTGCCTTTGAGTTAGTACGGTTATGTTGGTTAATTGTTTTACACTTTTTGAGCGAATTTGTTATAGTCTCTGCTTTAAGTTTATACTTTTTTATGATTTAAATATTGTTGAATCCTTTTTGAAAAGGAGTGCTTTGTTAGAGTTTAGGTTTCTGTGTTGAGTATTTTAGGATCTGCAGTGCGTTTGATTTTTGATAACTGCACCAGTAGTTCTTGTGCTAATAAAACCTGTTGCATGCTGACTCTCAGCGTCCGCTTTTGGGTCCTCTAGTTACGGTAACCTTTACACTGTCAACTAAAAGCCTGTCTAGAGTGTGTCTTCAGTTGGTTTTAAAAACCATCAACAGATGTAAAGAGGATTTTTTTAAAAATTTAATTTAGTTATTATTCTACTTTATCTTTCTTACACTATCACTGCAACATTTTGGATTAATTGGAGATTTTTGGAGAAATATTAGGACAATACTGAGTAATTAAAGTCACCCACTTTATAAGTAACAAAGTAACAAATGTAATTGGAAGAACCTGTTAAGCCGTATAAAAACCAAAGCATTGACAGTTTATACAGCATTACGTTGAGACAGGATGTTTCTTATCTTGGCAAGAAGGTTGCTCATACATACAATAATACGGAAATGAAATGTATCAGTTGCATTACAAACCCCTGTAGAAATCTATACATAATTTCTGTGTGCATGAATGATTTGTCTTAATAATGAAAATAATATTAAAAAAAAACCAACCATCCAACCAACAGTTCTTTAATTCCAAGTCTCTGTAATTAAATGTTATCAATGGCTCCCACTTGTCCATCAGAGATTTGGGACTCCTATTTTTGACAAGTAGATATTTTACCTTACAGAATCTAGCCACAGGGGTTGCAAGCCAGTAACTTCTGTGCCGGTCCCAAGCCCGGATAAATAGAGAGGGTTGCGTCAGGAAGGGCATCCGGCGTAAAATTTTGCCAAGTACAACCATGCAAGTCATCCATACTACTTTCATACCGGATCGGTCGAGGCCCGGGTTAACAACGACCGCCACCGGTGCTGTTAACCTACAGGGTGCCGGTGGAAATTGGACTACTGTTGGTCGAAGAAGGAGAGGAGGCAGAAGGGTTCGTGGTCAGAGAGAGAAGAGGCTGAAAAGGATGAAGAGCGGAAAGGCTGTTGGTCCTGATGACGTACCTGTGGAGGTGTGGAAGTGTCTAGGAGAGACAGCAGTGAAGTTTCTGACAGGTCTGTTTAACAGGATTTTAGAGAGTGAGAAGATGCCTGAGGAATGGAGGAGAAGCGTTCTGGTGCCGATCTTTAAGAACAAGGGTGACACGCAGAACTGTAGCAACTACAGAGGGATAAAGCTGATGAGCCACACAATGAAGCTGTGGGAAAGAGTAGTGGAGGCCAGGCTTAGGAAGGAGGTGCAGATTTGTGAGCAGCAGTATGGTTTCATGCCCCGTAAGAGCACCACTGATGCCATTTACGCTTTGAGATTGTTGATGGAAAAGTACAGAGATGGTCAGAAGGAGCTGCATTGTGTCTTTGTGGATTTAGAGAAGGCGTATGACAGGGTGCCGAGGGAGGAGCTGTGGTACTGCATGAGGATGTCGGGAGTGGCAGAGAAGTACGTCAGAGTAGTTCAGGACATGTATGAGAGAAGCATGACGGTGGTGAGATGTGCTGTAGGTCAGACAGAGGAGTTCAAGGTGGAGGTGGGACTACACCAAGGATCGGCTTTGAGCCCCTTCTTGTTTGCTATGCTGATGGACAGGTTGACAGATGAGGTCAGACAGGAATCTCCCTGGACAATGATGTTTGCAGATGACATTGTGATTTGCAGTGAGAGTAGAGAGCAGGTGGAGGAACAGCTGGAGAGGTGGAGGTTTGCTCTGGAAAGAAGAGGCATGAAAGTCAGTCGTAGTAAGACAGAATACATGTGTGTAAACGAGAGGGATCCAGGTAGAAATGTGAGGTTACAGGGGGCTGAGGTGAAGAAGGTGCAGGAGTTTAAGTACTTGGGGTCAACAGTTCAGTCTGATGGGGAGTGTGGAAAAGAGGTGAAGAGGCGAGTGCAGGCAGGTTGGAATGGGTGGAGGAAAGTGTCAGGAGTGTTGTGTGACAGAAGAGTGTCAGCAAGACTCAAAGGAAAGGTGTACAGGACAGTAGTGAGACCAGCTCTGCTCTATGGGTTAGAGACAGTAGGAGTGAGAAAGAGACAAGAGGCAGAGATGGAAGCAGCAGAGATGAAGATGTTGAGGTTCTCCTTAGGAGTGACAAGGTTGGACAGAATTAGGAATGAGTTCATCAGAGGACAGCGCACGTTGCATGTGTTAGCAACAAAGTCAGAGAGGCCAGATTGAGATGGTTTGGACATGTGCAGAGGAGGCATAGTGATTATATTGGTAGAAGGATGTTGGAGATGGAGCTGCCAGGAAAGAGGGCGAGAGGATGACCAAGGAGGAGATATATGGATGTCCCAACAGAGGACATGAGGTTAGTTGGTGTCAGAGAGGAAGATGCCCAGGATAGAGTAAAGTGGAAAAGGATGATTCGCTGTGGCGACCCCTGATGGGAAAAGCCGAAAGAGAAGTAGTAGATATTTTACCTTACAGCATCCGTCATCAGTCTGAAATCCTTCGAATACTATGCCATCATGGTTTCTGCAGAAGTTACAATCCATGTGAGAGTAGAAGAAGAACATAAGAAGAAGAACATAAGCTGCCCTATTAATGGTGTCAGAAGCTTGTAGAGATTTACCCAATAATATTCTCAGCTGTAATTGCTGCAACAGTAGCTTTGACAAAGCATTTAGGGTCAGTAAAGTTATTTAAATCTGAGATTTCAGTTGTTTATTTTTAGTCAGTTTTGTTTTTGATTTGTCATTTTTGCATTTCTCACAATGCGGAAATATGAATGACATATGAATACTTTATATTCTGACTACATCTAAATATAAAGCAAGGTTTGCGTTGCATGGTTCTTTTGTGGAACACCTATAAAATAATTAAAATTTTAGTGACAAAAACAAGGCAGTTTTATTGGGTTAAAATTTGTGTTGTAGTGTGGAAACTAAAGTGGTTAGATGTTATGTAGGAGGCAAACTCAGGAACCTTCGTCACAGACGAGAGCATTTTATTTACAGGAGAGTTACCGTGCTCCACATTTCCCAACACATATATACAAATAAACAAAAATAACTTGGCTTAATTAAAAAAAAAGACAAACATAATAATTCAAAACCACAATGTGCACAAACTGCACTCCCTCTCTCAGCTAACCCTGAGCTACTTCTTAAATCCCCTCCTCAACCTAGCTCTAGCCTACTCTGAGGGAGAACGATTTCTTCACAGGGTTTCATAAAAACTGAAAAAGTCACACAAAGTCACTACTTTTATCAATAGATACTCAAACAAACACAATTTTATCTATTCTACTAGATTGCACGAAATTCTTTAAACATACAATTCAAACACCACAACAATTTCCTGAACTTAACCCAAGTCCCCCTCTTACTTGGTCTTAGCTCATTACGTCACTAATGACCTCAGACAGTATAAATGAGGAAAGTAAAAGGCTGATTTGCTTCTCCAAACCTCTACCTATCCTGTTAACACTTAACTGTAAAATTTCTAGCTAAATCAATTAACAACAACTCATACGATTTAAATGTGTGTTTTATTTTAACCACTAGCAGATGCCGATAACTGTAACACAATACAGTGTTAAACACAAACAAGTATATATTACAATTAATATATACTTGTTATATATACAGTTCAAGCTGTAATTGTATATATTACAATTACAGCTTGAATTTGAAAAACTAGAAACTGGCCAAACAAACAAAGTATGATTAAATAATAACTAAATATAAAGAATTAGGTTGGGACAAATGTTCTCCTTCACTTCGTCACAATGTGATTTTGAAGGTATGAAATAGTGCTAATTTGAACCAACAAAAGTTCCTCGTTTAAAACACATTAGAAGTTTACTGAGAGTGAGGTAATGTAGTATTCTTTATATTTTGTTTTACTTATTAGTGTATTAATTCTTGGCCCCACAATTTCCCAAAAATCAAATAATGGATGTTATGTTCTTCTAAATATTGAGCAAATCAGCATAGGTAATGTTAGATAAACTGACTGAAAAAGATAAAGGTGATCAAATTTAAAGATAAATGACTATTATTATGATATTTAGTTCTGTTGGCTGCATTAAGTCACAGGTTAATGCTGAATTAACAGGCATCTCTACAGTATTTCGCTTTTGCCCTTTATACTGCAACCACTTACTGAGGGGGTTTAAAAAGTGGATCAGCAGGATGGACAATCAATGTCGTCAGGGCTGCCATGGACAAGGTGTGTATGTATTTGTGCAATAAGGGTTTTCACCATGGGTTTTCTTCAAGTTTACTTATTTCATTGTATTGTTTTTGTCTCTAGCCCACATCAAATATGCTTTATAAGCGGGAATAATTTTTTAAATTTCATTTATTTATTAGATACAATGCATATTAATGAACCACATGTGTAATTATGTTGGATTATAGCAAAACTGCTAGTTTCCACCCACAGTATCTAGGCAGGTAACAAATACAACTATGAAACACACAGAGTACAAACACACAAAAAGTGCATGTTACATGACAAAGCAACAAAAGAGATTAGAAGCGATCACAAACTTGGTTTGACTCCATCTATTGCTTGAGGTTGTGTATGTGGAACTGTGATGTGGAACGGTGTCTTATTGCAAGTAGAAAGCTATTCCAACATTTAGTCCCTTTAACTGAGAGCACAGTTTGTCCAAATGATGTGTGTCTACATTGGACCGCACAATCTCAATTTGTGATACAATACTCAATATGAGAGAAAATCACTAATTATAAAAACACTCTAGCAGCATTAATGGTCATAAAACATTTGACCTGTTTAAAATTTGGCAAGTTAAAGTTAAGAACAGTATTGGTCCCAAAATACTGCCTTGTGGGACCCCTACAAGACAGTCCAGGTAGGTTGATTTAATTACACAAAGGGACACAATCATGATGCTATCTTTACAAAGATAAAAAGACTAGTTGGTCAGAATCCCAATATGCAAGTGTAAATGCTACAATATTCAATATGAGAAAAGATCACTGAATATAAAAAAATCTAACAGCATTAATGGTCATAAAATATTTGACTTGTTTAAAATTTGGTAAGTTAAAATTACCTTGTCTTTGAATCTAGTGTCAAACCAAGGGACTTGAACTCTTTCCCTAAATCAAGCTCCACTTCTCCCAAGAACACATTGGGCTGCTTTATTCATTTTCTTGCTTGGTAAACATCAAGCAGACCATCTTTTTGATATTCAGTTGTAAGCATGATTTCTTGACCGACTCATTTACTTGAGCCAAGACTGATGTTAAGATTAGTGAAGCTTCTTGAGTGTTTTTTGCATCTATAAAAAAAACTTTGTCATCAGCATACATGTATATTTACATTTTGACAGGCTTCTGGTAGGAGACTTATGTAAATAGAGAACATTATTGGTCCCAAAATACTGCCTTGTGGGACCCCTACAGGACAGTCCAGGTAGGATGATTTATTTACACAAAGGATAATGATTATAATGTCATCTTTACAAAGATAAAAATTGTTTAGTTGGTCAGAATCCCAGTGTGGAAGTCCAACGTTAATGCATCCTCACAGCACTCTGTCTCTACTTTTATTTAAAGCCCGAATGCCTTATTAAGGAGTATTTGCTCTTATTTTGTATTTGGTCAAACATAATAGCTGATATTTATTCTGCTCATAGGTAGTTATAGCCATTTTTTGTCAGTAAAATTCTTTTTGCAAGATTTGGTCAATATAATAGGCCAAGTGCCAATAATAAAAAACATATCAATATTAACTCAATTTGTAGCTTCTCATCAGTCACTTTTACACATGTAAGGACATAGAACTTGTAATTGTAATTAATACTGATTCCTTTTTTTTTAGGATACTGTTTGGTAAGCAGTAAGAGGGAATGAACAAGTTGATGCTGTGCGACACGAGGGAGCAGAACCTACTTTTAATCTGGGAAAGACATAAAAAGAGCACATCTGGATTTTGGAGTTCTTCTAAGAACCTGCAACTTAAAATTTAAAACTTCTGATTGCAGGTTTCAACTGTTAGGAAATATAATTTTTAACAACCTGTTCTTGTTGGTTTTAATTTTAGTGGACATCTCTGTTGACTCTTTATAGAAAATGGAACTGCAGAACTGGCAAGGAAAGCAGCTCCAGCCTCAGCTCCTGAGAACCTTAGCAGCATGGCCTTCACCTCAAAAGCCTGGTTTCTCACCTTTACCTCCCTTATCCACAAAGTCATTTATTTTTTTTGTGGTCATGACAGGATGGTCTGAGAAGTCTTGGACTCCCAGGATTCTTTGAATTGAATTACAGATTTACTGCTGTCAAAAGAAAATTGTTTTATAACATCTATCCAATTTATCTTTAAATTGATTGGATTAGTTGTGAAATCTTCCAATTTCAGCTCTATACTGCCACCACCACAAAAAGAAAAAACATGCTCAATACGACAAATTGAACAACAGAAAAACTTAATAAGGCCCACAAGATTGCCCACTTCTAATGTCGCTACCATGTGGTCAATATTAATAGTGGTCATATTTAAAAAATAAATTGACAGATTCTACTATGTCACTATTGTAAATATATAACAACCATTGGCTTCTATTTACCATACAGCTCTCTACTCTCAACTACTCACAACCTCATGGAATCAAAAACAGAGAGCTGGGTTGGTTGGGAGCCACAGAGGTGGAGCAAGACACCTGGGGCATGAGCAGCTTGTAGTCTCAGCTTGTCCAATCCTGGGGCAATAATTAATTCCAATGAGCCAGTTCAAGGCCACCTGAGCTCAATCCCTCAGACACACCCAAAACACAGCCACACAAAGCATCTGGGGAGGAGGAGGAGAGAGAGAAGAACAACAATAATACAACAACAATAAAAAAGTAACTAAGAAACATTAAAAAGATTGTATTTTTAGCGCAAACTGCACGGCTGAGGAGACAATTACCTTATCCAGGACAATAAACATGCAATTTGTACTTTGGTTTTGATTTATTTGATGAGTACAAGTGTTATATTAACATACTTGAGCACAGAAAAGGCTTTAGAAAAGAGGCACTATTTTTATCAAGTGGACTAATTATGTCTCAAAATTTCAATTAATTTGTTGTAGTTTACACCAACTGAGCTTATAGCAGAAGACCAGATCGTTCAGATGTTCATATTCTCTATTGACTTAGCTCTTATACTGGTACATCTACAGTGCCACATGCACAGTTTCCTGTTTTTAACACTTTATTAAAAACATTTGGATAAGAACATTAATAAATAATGACCCTTACAAAATGGCATGAAAAAAGTATTTAATGCTAAAAACATTAGCAAGTTTTTTTGATATGCACAAGATATGTCCATATGTTCCAACTTCATATATAGCCACAACAATGTATGAATGGTTTATGTTTTTCACTATAATTCTAAACATAAAGATTGCTAATTGTGTTAAACCTGTACAATATAAACTCATCTTTGTTTGTAACAATGTTAATATTACAACTGATACTAGTATTAATTTTTGTTCATCAAATGTTTCTTGGTGTTCTTCTCTGGTTTAAATAATATGATAAAACACTTTGGAGCGAATATACACAGTATTAGTCCAAAACTAGAGGCCAAAATGGCAAATATCTCCACAGCCACAGTGAATTTCCCAGGAGAGCTGACATAAGCTGGGATAAAGGTGATCCAGACTGCACAGAATATCAACATGCTGAAGGTGATAAACTTGGCTTCATTAAAATTATCAGGCAGTTTTCGGGCTAGAACAGCTAACACAAAGCAAAACACAGCCAGTAGGCCTATGTACCCAAGTACAGCCCAGAATCCAACAGCTGAACCTAATGCACACTCTAGGATGATTCTGTCTTTGTATGTGGTTAGGTTTTTCATCGGAAAAGGAGGACTAAGAACCAACCAAACTGTACATATTAGAACCTGGATGAATGTAAAAGAGACAACAGTCATTCTTTGCTGTGGAAGACCAAACCACTTCATGATGTTACTACCTGGAAGTGTAGCTTTGAAGGCCATTAACACAACTATAGTTTTCCCAAGAACACAAGAGATGCAGAGGACAAAGGTGATCCCAAACGCTGTGTGGCGCAGCATGCAGGACCACTCAGAGGGTGCTCCAATGAAAGTTAATGAACATAAGAAACACAGAGTCAAGGAGAAGAGCAGCAGGAAGCTCAGCTCAGAGTTGTTGGCCCTGACTATCGGTGACGTTCTGTGATGGAAGAAAACACCTGTCGTTACAATGGCCAGACAGGCACCACAAATGGAGAATATAGTGAGGATGATTCCTAGGACATCACTGAAGGAAAGAAACTCTAAAGGCTTTGGGAAACAAGTGTCTCTCTTTGCATTAGGCCAGAACTCCTTTGGGCATGGGAAACAGTCAGTGGAATCTGACAAAACCAATAAAAAAAAGTTGTAGCAGTCATATATTTAGTGTTTTAAAATAACACAATTAAAAAACACGTTTTACCGGTTTCATTGCTGATCTCTCCCTCAGGACACAGTATACAGTCGTAACAGCAGATGGGTTTTCCTTTCTGCAGCACTTTATGAGTTCCTGGAGGACAGCTGTCACTGCACAATGACACTGGCACCTGTCATAAACAGTAAATGCAGAACTTGTACTACAAAGCTATTATTGTAATACTATTATTATTTTACTTATAATTTGATTGCTTCTTACCTGTGTCCTTCCCTCCATCCAGGTGACATTCTTGTTGATTAGAAACTCCTGACCCACTGGCAGTGATGCATCATAGTGACCTACTGTAACTATCTCAAGGCTGCCACTGTTAGTTTTTGCCAGTTAACCAGCTCATATTTGGCCACAGGATCCCCGTTAGCATCAAATGACACATGATAACCATTTTGGGAAAAATTTAACTTTTTTATTTGAGTGAGAACCTGAAAAAATAAGTTAAGTAAGACAGTTAGGGAGAAAAGGGAAAGACTATATGTACAGTAAACATAGCTAGACAGATAAATTGTTTTTCTTTTGTTTCGATTGACCTGTTTGGACTCTATCCTGGAGAATTTGTCACACTGAGTTGTAGAATTGGTCTCCTGACACACAGCATTATGAATGGCATGAGCTATTGCATAAACAGCCTTGTAAACCATGTTACTGATCCGAAGCTGAGATGTGTCAGTGTACGGACTCTGAAGCTTTTTTATGTCTTCACTTCCATCACACAAACGCTTGTCTGTAGCAGAACCTAAAAATATAAAAAATATATATTTTAGGATAAGTCATACAATAAAATAATCAGTCCAACCAGTAACAAAATATGTTCATTATTGTTTTTTGTCTTTTTTGTTTTGTTTTTATTCCAGATTCCATTAGTACCTATATCTCATATTTATATTGTTCTTTGACCTGAGATTGATAGACACTGTTTGTTAAAGCAATTTACATAAACACAAATAAAACTTAGCTCAGTCATTCCATATATTTATTACAATATATAAATGGTGTAAAACTGGTCTTGGTGGGCAGCACACTATAAATACTGAGCTGTGAGAGTATTATTTCCTGATTTGTACAGAATCGTCTACAAGACAGGATCATTAATAGAGGGATAATAATAACAGAGCTTATGTCCACCAAATGATTTTGTCCAGTGTGAAGTACTTAACACATGAAACTTCAATTGGTAAGTTAGTAAAATAGTGACGCTCACATTAACGTTGGCACAGATTCAGCACAGATTTCTCACTTTTTTCCAGGCTGCAATTGAACGCATCCTCCCAGAACTCAGTAAGTACTGGGGAGGCTGCCACTGTAGTGGGAGAGAGATCCAGCAGGAAGTCTCTCAGACCTGGGATCACAGAATTTGGAATGGCAAATCCAATGGCTCCAGCACAGAATGTGAACTTCAGCATGTCTGGGTGAGTCACCCAGGCCTCACTGCCTATCCACTGGCGAGGTGGGGAAGGCTCACGAGATAACTCCTCCAGCAGAATTCTCAAGTCTCCAGAAGCTGCAAATGCCACAACAACCTTAGCTGTTGACCTTGAGAGAGATTAAGCATAATTAGATAGTTTGACAAAAAAATCTACAAATAGGCGTGAAGTGCAAAACACAGCTAAACATCCAAATCTGAATAGTGCTCATAGAAAATGGAAGAAATGAGTGAGAAGACAAAAAAAGAAATAAATGTCCAATTTGCTACATTACAATTACATGAATCTTCTCTTTGACAAAATATTGCTGCTCTTTAGTTTTTGTGTTCATAAGGTTAGGGTCAGCTCAGGACAAACAAGCAATACTGAGTAATTCAGAAACCTGCGGATCACATCAGCCACTCTCTTTATCCTGTTTTGCGGGTGCGCATTTATAAAATGATTCAGAGTATTCAACACAGATTCCCTCTTTGTGCGCTGCTTTCAGGAAGGAAGCCATGCCATTATTTCCATAGTCTGAATCTGACCGGACAGCACCTATCCAAGTCCAGCCAAACTGTTTCACCAGTTTTGCCAGTGCTTCAGCCTGGAACTGGTCACTGGGGATGGTTCTGAAGAAACTGGGATACTGCTGCTTATCAGACAAGCAGGCACAAGTGGCAGAATGGCTCACCTAATTAAAAAACAACTTTTAATGAGAGCAGGAACAGAGCAGTCTGTGCATATTTACAACAGCCTTTGACAGATATTTAAGATATTTACTTGAGAAATATTAAAGGATCCGATGATGCGTGACATGCTGATTGATGGCGTGGATCCAGACTCACCAACAACAGCCATCACCATACCAGACTGTGAACAGTTGTCACCAGAGTAAAACACAGGATCCAGACCATTTATGAGCTGGAATGCTACTTTCACTGTCATAGAAACTGAGGCGCATGAGTCATGGATCTGATAACCGAGTCTGATGCCTGGAAGCAGCTTTGAACTGTTGTTAATCTCCTCAATGGCAAAAATCACTGCACATGACGCCTGCAGTTCACTGGAGTCAATTCTGTACACAGACATGTGCAATGTGCATATGAAATGGATAGTTTAAATAACTGCAATTATGATAATCATAGAATAAAGGAAACTCATATGAACAATGACTACTAGCTGCATGAAGTTTATATGTAAGGTACATATAAACATGAATATACACATATTAACATTTCATAAACATTTTAGTTTAGAAACACAAAATGCTTCTTTTAGACATTTCATCAAGGTAAATTGAACCCACAACACATTATACAAATTAAAACATCTTTACCTACATAATATCAACTACCAACCTTCCTGTGCACCTTAGTGGTTCAGGCATGAAGGTGTAGTTCTGTTTAGTTGTCTGCATATAGCTATGTAAGGAAAAAACACCCCCAATAATGTAGTCACCGTCTTTTGAGAATGCCGGGACAGGAGGGGTGTCCTGCACCTTACATTTCACAGAGGTACTGTTTCCAACCTGAGACTCTGTGAAGCCAGCCCGTGGTTTTAGAACGTCTCCTGAATCATTCCAGACCAGAGCTGAGTTCATGTCAAACAAGCCCAGAGCTAATCTCAGACCAATAAACAAAACTAGGATCTCCATGTCTCGAGGGTGTGCATGTGAGCACACATGCTTTTTCTCTGGTTTATAAAGCTTTTCACATAGATGCTTCCCCTTCTACGACAAGTCAGCTCACCCAACATCAGAGAGAGGGTGTATTTACCCCGTGGACTTTAACTCCCAAGCGTTTTGGTTCCTTGGGCTGCATGTTATGTATAACCTCCAAGTCTCCATGTTTATATTATCCTGTTGTCAAGTTATCATTGCAATCCTGACATTTTACTCATTTTTGCCATCTAAAAGAATGCACACCTAACTTAAATCTGTCAGATTTGTCGTAATGTATAGAATAAGGACCCAGGGTGGTGACGACCGCAGGGTGTGTAAAATAATAATTTATTTAAGTAACATAAACTAAAACTCTCCAAAAGGGAGGACAAGAAACATACAAACAAACCCTAAACAAACTAGACAATCTGTGGACAAAATAAATTCACAAAAAAAAAGTGAATACTAAAGAAAATAATGACGATAAAAAGAGAAGCCCTAACAAACACTCTAAGCAATGAAGAACTAAAACAAGGGAACACAAGTAACTCCAAAATTTAACAGAACAGACTAACAGTAACTGAACTAATAACTAAAGTAAAAACAAAAAGGAAAACACAACGAAACACAGAAAAGAGCTAAACTAACAAACAGACAGGCGAACCATAAAAAATAACTAAACAAGAAACAGACAAAGGAACTAAACACAGAACCAAAAAAAGGAACTAAACACAGAACCAAACACAGCAAAGGGGCACGAACAGTTTACAAGAAGCGTGTACCAATGTCTGAGTGTGTGAGAAAGAGTGTAAGAGAAAGACGAACAGTGAAGGGGGAACAGTGTTTAAATAAATGGAAAGACAGGTGAAAATAATAAGGACAAATGAGAAAGAAAAGGAACCTTAAGAAACTAACAGGAAAGAAAAAGCAATAGTACAAAGTAAAAGGCAAAGACAGGAAATGAACAAAAAATACACCAAGAAAAGTCCAGAATCCTGGCAAACATTATTTAGGAATATCGACATTTCTATAATACTGCTCTAATAAACATGTTAGTCTGAGAAGAATGAGTATTAGATATTTAACCTGACATACCACAGTTCATCTAAATATGAAACAGTGCTGTTGCTAACTTGTGCAGTTTATAAAGCCTAATCAGAAGCTAAGAAAGCAGAACTGACCCTAATAACCCTCTTTCAGTATTTCTAGATATATATTTGGCCTATATAGAATGGCCAAAAAATTACATATTTGTGTATTTATTTATTTGTGGTGTTGGTGATTCGTGACTTTATTTGCTCTCTACATAAACTCGAAACAAAACACAAATAAAATGTTGAATGTTGGAATACAGTGCAGTATGAGTTCCTGAGCACTGTGGAACAGGTTTTAATAAAGGATATCTCTGTACTTTACTACAGGGGTCCCCAATCCCGTGAGACATCGATCGGTACAGGTTTGTGGGTCAATTGGTAACGGACCGCAAAGAAAGAATACATAACTTATACTTCAAAGCCATGTCAGCCCACTTGTTTTACATGCATGCAGACAATAGCATAAATGTTTGCAGATTTCTATTTCTCTTTCTGCTTTTCCCATCAGAGGTCGCAACAGCAAATCATCCTTTTCCACTTCACTCTATCCTGGGCATCTTCCTCTCTGACACCAGCTAACCTCATGTCCTCTGTTAGAACATCCATATACCGTATTTTCCGGACCATAAGCCGCTACTTTTTTCCGACGTTTTGAACCATGCGGCTTTTACAGAGATGCGGCTTTTCTATGAATTTTTCTGCAGCCCTCAGATGGGCGCTGTAGATGGAAGTCAGTGCAAACAAAAAGTGCCAGTTTTTATTCTTGGCGCATGCAACCCAAGACGCACAACAGCAAACATCAGCACTTTTACTGCTGTTACAGGCACCATTCAGGTTCAGGTGTATGAATAAACACTTATGGTACAAAATCTTTTGTTGAGCGCAGCAACTCCTGCGTAATCAAGAATAAGAGAAGTCTTCTCCTTTGGCTATGGAACAAGCCGTTTATTTATAACAAGGACGTTTTTGTCGGCTCTGTACATTCGACATGTGTTATACCAGCCACACATACACGTCAACACACTCTTTACCGTAATGCCGGTAAAACAGCGCACAGAACATCCTCATGCCTACTGTGAACAATGAGTAGGAGCGCATACAACAGATATTATTTCTCAGCCTGGATATTGGCGGCTTATAGTCCGATGCGGTTTATATGTGACAAAATATATATTTCTTTTAAATTTTAGCGGGTGCGGCTTAAATTTGGGTGCGCTCTATAGTCCAGAATTTACGGTATCTCCTTCTTGGTCGTCCTCTCGCCCTCTTGCCTGGCAGCTCCATCTCCAACATCCTTCTACCAATATAATCACTATCCCTCCTCTGCATATGTCCAAATCATCTCAATCTGGCCTCTCTGACTTTGTTGCTAACACAGGCAACGTGCGCTGTTCCTCTGATGAACTCGTTCCTAATTCTGTCCAACCTTGTCACTCCTAAGGAGAACCTCAACATCTTCATCTCTGCTGCTTCCATCTCTGCCTCTTGTCTCTTTCTCACTGCTACTGTCTCTAACCCATAGAGCAGAGCTGGTCTCACCACTGTCCTGTACACCTTTCCTTTGAGTCTTGCTGACACTCTTCTGTCACAAAACACTCCTGACACTTTCCTCCACCCACTCCAACCCACCTGCACTCACCTCTTTTCCACACTCCCCATGACACTGAACTGTTGACCCCAAGTACTTAAACTCCTGCACCTTCTTCACCTCAGCCCCCTGTAACCTCACGCTTCTACCTTGCTCCCTCTCATTTAGACACATGTATTCTGTCTTGCTATGACTGACTTTCATGCCTCTTCTATCCAGAGCAAACCTCCACCTCTCCAGCTGTTCCTCCACCTGCTCTCTACTCTCACTGCAAATCACAAATTTGCAGTGAGAATTGCAAATCATGTGCAAACATCATTGTCCAGGGAGATTTCTGTCTGACCTCATCTTGTCAACCTGTCCATCAGCATAGCAAACAAGAAGGGACTCAAAGCCGAACATTGGTGTAGTCCCACCTCCACCTTGAACTCCTCTGTCTGACCTACGGCACATCTCACCACCGTCATGCTCCTCTCATACTCCCATGTCCTGGACTATTCTGACGTACTTCTCTGCCACTCCCGACATCCTCATACAGTACCACAGCTCCTCCCTCGGCACCCTGTCATACACCTTCTCTAAATCCACAAAGACATAATGCAGCTCCTTCTGACCATCTCTGTACTTTTCCATCATCAATCTCAAAGCGAAAATGTGATCAGTGGTGCTCTTACAGGGCATGAAACCATACTGCTGCTCACAAATCTCCACCTCCTTCCTAAGCCTGGCTTCCACTAAGCTTCTCCTCCATTCCTCAGGCATGTTCTCACTCTCTAAAATCCTGTTAAACAGACTGGTTACGAACTCTACTGCTGTCTCTCTTAGACACTTCCACACCTCCACAGGTACGTCATCAGGACCAACAGCCTGTCAGCACTTCATCCTTTTCAGGCCTTTCTCACCTAATCCTTTCTAATCTCTGCTATTTCCTGCTTCACAACATCCACATCTTCCTCCCTTCTTTCCCTGTCATTTTCCTCATTCATCAGCTCCTCAAAATACTCCTTCCATCTTCTCTGCACACACTCCTGGCTTGTCAGCACCTTTCCATCTCTGTCTTTAATCACCCTTAACTCTTGCACATCCTCCCATCCCTATCTCTCTGTCTGTCTGTCCGTCTATAAAAACAGCTGGGCGGGCCCTCAAATGGCGCTTTCTTTCAACCAACCTAACCGTCTATAGAACAGTTAACAAAGAACACCAAAAAAAATTACTCCAGAGCCAGACAACAATATTACTCAAATATGATTAATAACAGTCCTGGAAATTCAAAACAACTTTTTACAATAGTAAACCATCTGCTCAAACCCTAATCTCACACTTGCAGTAATCTAACTGAGGAGCAGTGCAATAGCTTCATTGCACGTTTCACCACTGAGGTAGACTCCATCCGCTCCTCACTGTCTGTCTCCAGCCCTTCACCCTTAGACTTGCCCAAATCAAAACCGGAAGCCTGTTTTTCACAGTTCTCCTTCACAGCAGTGACAAAAGTTAAGACTATCATACAGAGGAGGAGGCCCTCATCGTGCACCTTGGACCCCCTCCCCACTAACCTGGTAAAAGATAATGTCTCTGACATAAGCCCCCTCATCACTATCATTATTAATCACTTTCTCCAGAATGGCGAAGTCCCCACATTATTAAAATCTGCAATAATCAGACCACATTTAAAAAAATATATCCCTGGATCCTGAAGTTAGGGGAAACTACCGCCCCATCTTAAACCTTCCTTTCCTGTCTAAGGTCCTGGAAAAAGTTGTTTTAGCCCAGCTTCAGGATCACCTCAATAAATACAATCTCTTTAAAAAAATTCAGTCTGGCTTCCGGTCCTCTCACAGTACAGAGACACCCCTGGTCAGGGTCACCAATGACCTCCTGGTGGCTGCTGAACAGGGCTCCACTTCAGTTCTCATCCTTTTAGATCTCACAGCTGCATTCGACACGTAGCTCTATTTCAGAGTAAACTCAACCTTGGTGACACCTACATCAGCTCTCAACTACTGCCTAGAGGAGATCAGGGCGTGATGTCAGAAAACTTTCTCCAACTGCACAGCACCAAAACTTAGGCTCAAAACTTTCCTCTTTTATAAAGTTTATAGTTAGTTATAGTCCTGCTGCTATAGGCTTAGACTGCTGGGGGACCAACCCCTGATGTACTGAGACACGTTCCTCCTCTCAGCCCACATGTATATGTCACCACTGTCTGACATTAACTCTGTGTCTTCTTTCTCCCATAGTCGTCTTTCTCCCTCTCTGTCTCCCTCTCTCTGTCCCTGTCCCCAGGTGTCCCCGGCTTTGCAGCTGTGTGTCTTCCAGTGTGCAGCTACTGGTCCTACCAACCTGCCCAATGTTTTATTCTTGCTGTTGTTGCTCTGTTCTTTTCTTTCCCTTTCCACTCACCCCAACCGGTCAAGGCAGATGGCCACCCACCCTAAGCGTGGTTCTACTGGAGGTTTTCCTCTCCACTGTTGCCTATGGCTTGCTCAAGGGGGATTTGTTGTTGTTTTTTCTAAATTTCTCTATTGTCTTGACTTTATTGTGTAAAGTGCTTTGAGATGAACCTGTTGTAAATTGGCACTGTATAAATAAAGTTAAATTGAAAGTTGAATTGAATTGAAGCCCTTCTAATTGGATCTCCCACCAACTAACCTCTCTCACTCTGTTAACAACCTGGGGATTAAGTTTGACTTCCACCTTAGAAACATCGCAAAACCTTATCCCTCCCTTTCCCCCTGTGATGCCGAAAGGCTGGTCCATGCCTTTGTCTCCTCCAGGCTGGACTACTGTAATCCACTCCTCATCGGGATCTCTGGTGAAAGCTAGAACACATTCAAAACAGTGCTGCCTTATGAGGGTGCGGAAAGACTCTTATGTGTATTTTCAGTCCTTGGGATAGCTCAGGTTTAGACGAGCCAGAGCAGAAGGGCTCATCCAAACGCCACATCTCTCAGATCCTGAAGGGCTTCACACATCACTCGATGACAATGTCAGATTTTATGTCTTAAATGTGTACAAATGACTGATTACAAACTGCAAATTGAGTTAATATCTGTTAATACCTCCCTAAGCAACAGTCAATGCATGTATTTTCACCATCTGTTTATGCTCTCAATCGCCTTTTCTCAGCGACAAAAAGCTGTTTGGAAGATCTGCTTGTACCTCAGAATTTCTGCACCAAACTCAAATAAAACTGTCTGCCTTCTTATTTAGCCTGAATCCACCCAGGAAATCAGCTTGTGATAGGTTTCCTATACCACAGTCAATCCATGAAATTTCAGTATCCTTTCATTCTCGCAATCGTCTTGTACCTCGCAATCAGCGAGTCTCTACTTAAATATAATTAAAGACAGAGTGCTGTGAGGATGCATTTACATCATACTTGCATATTGGGATTCTGACCAACTAATTTGTTTTTATCTTTGTAAAGATAGCATCATGATTGTGTCCCTTTGTGTAATTAAATCATCCTACCTGGACTGTCCTGTAGGGGTCCCACAAGGCAGTATTTTGGGACCAATACTGTTCTTAACTTTAACTTGCCAAATTTTAAACAGGTCAAATATTTTATGGCCATTAATGCTGCTAGAGTGTTTTTATAATTAGTGATTTTCTCTCATATTGAATATTGTATCACCAATTGACAGTGTGAGGTCCCATGTACACACACATCGTTTGGACAAACTGTGTTCTCAGTTAAAGGGACTAAATGTTGGAATAGCTTTCTACTTGCAATAAGACACTGTTCAACATACACAACCTTAAGCAATAGATGGAGTCCAACTAAGCTTGTGATCGCTTTTAATCTGTTTTGTTGCTTTGTCATGTAACATGTACTTTGTGCATTTTGTGTGTTTGTACTCTGTGTGTTTCATAGTTGTATTTGTTACCTGCCTAGGGACTGTGGGTGGAAACTAACAGTTTTGCTATAATACAACATAATTACACTTGTGGTTCATTAATATGCATTGTCTCTTATAAACAATATATAGATGAAATTTAAAACAATCATTCCGGCTTATACAGCATATTTGATGTGGGCTAGAGACAAAAACAATATGGTTGCAGTATAAAGGGCGACAGCGAAGTACTGTAGAGATGCCTGTTAACTCAGTATTAACCTGTAACTTAATGCAGCCAACAGAACTAAATATCATAATAATAGTCATTTATCTTTAAATTTGATCACCTTTATCTTTTTCAGTCAGTTTATCTAACATTACCTATGCTCATTTGCTCAATATTTAGAAAAACACAACATCCATTATTTGATTTTTGGGAAATTGTGGTGCCAAGAATTAATACATTAATAAGTAAAACAAAATATAAAGAATACTACATTACCTCACTCTCAGAAAACTGCGTTGGCAATCAGTTTTTTTACCTCTGCAATGAAGGTCATATCCTTGATGACAAAGGCAAAGGCAAAGGTTCTTCCCAGTTTATGTTTTATTAGCTGAATGCATTAGAGGTCAGCATTTATGCAATTCGTTGATGTGACCAAAAATACATTGTGTTTGCATAGTCTTTACTTGGTTCAAGACCTTCAATGTGTTTTAAACGAGTAACTTTTGTTGGTTCAAATTAGCACTATTTCATACCTTCATAATCACATTGTGACAAAGTGAAGGAGAACATTTGTCCCAACCTAATTCTCTATATTTAGTTATTTTTTTAAATAAAACTTGTTCTTTGTTTGGCTAAATTCAAGTTTTTCAAATTCAAGCTATAATTGTAATGTACACAGGCGCTGCTGGGGGGGTTAGGACGATTCTAAGGGCCCACGAAATTTGGGGGCCCACAGACACTAGCTTTTTTAATAAAATGATTAGCAGTAATATATAAAATATTATAAGAGTATCTATAAAAGAATTACAAATAAGGCCAAATTTCAGCTTATTTCTGCCTCTCCGGTCAAACTACACCCCTCCTCCCATTTAGTGCATTGTTCTGTCCGTCCACCTGGATCCTATCTGCTACCTGCTGAGTGAGATTATCAGATCTTTTCTGTCCCTTAGGACGGGGGACGGAGCTTCCTTTGCAGTGTAATGTTAGCTCTACTTCCATAGGTGAGACTCTAATTCGCTAGCTTACATTTTTCACCACTGAAAATGACAATGTCATTTTGTAAACATGTATGATAGTTAGTTCACTCATAATCAGGTTTCTATATGTTCACCTCATATACAGATGCAGCATCGGCCTCATCTGCTCTTCCACACGATGTTGCCCAAGCTGAGGAAGCAGGTCATCAGTATGTCACTGAAATCCTGCCTTTAAAAATCGTGTGTGCATCACATACTGATATTAAGAATTAATTTCACTATCGAATGCTTTTAATCTCTGTCATGGTCTTACCTAAGTCAAATAATGAAATGAGTCATGATAATTAATCATGTCAATTGAATTTTTTCTATTTCCATATTAACAGAATACTGTAGTACAGAAGATCTAAACACATTCTGAATGAATTATGTGTTTTTTAGATATGCCAGAGCCAGGATCTTCCTCAAGCCAGCCTTCCAGGGAGGACGTAGAAAGAGGCTCAAGAGAGAATCAGTAGAAGCAGCAACACAGATGAGGAAGAGGAAGATGAGAGGAGCTCAAAGTTTAAGGGACACAGTGACACAGTGGATACTAAGCCACATGACCACAGCTGTGGACCACAGACAAAGTGTGAGGTAAAGGGCCCAACTTCAAATTTTTTCATAGAGCCCGAAACTGCTAGCAGTGCCCCTGGTAATGTAGGCACATACTATCCCGGGTTTGTTTGTGTTTAACACTGTACTGTATTACAGTTATTAGTATCTGGTAGTGGTTAATCTAGCCACAGGGGTTGCAAGCCAGTAACTTCTGTGCCGGTCCCAAGCCCGGATAAATAGAGAGGGTTGCGTCAGGAAGGGCATCCGGCGTAAAATTTTGCCAAGTACAACCATGCGAGTCATCCATACCACTTTAATACCGGATCGGTCGAGGCCCGGGTCAACAACGACCGCCACCGGTGCTGTTAACCTTCAGGGTGCCGGTGGAAATTGGACTACTGTTGGTCGAAGAAGGAGAGGAGGCAGAAGGGTTCGTGGTCAGAGAGAGAAGGAGAAAGGCAGGAGCTTAGATCTGAGAGTAGGGACTCTTAACGTTGGCACAATGACAGGGAAAGGTAGAGAGCTGGCAGACATGATGATGATGGAGAGAAGGAAGGTAGATGTACTGTGTGTGCAGGAGACGAGGTGGAAGGGTAGCAAAGCACGTAGTATTGGAGGAGGATACAAACTGTTCTACCATGGTGTGGATAGGAAAAGAAATGGAGTAGGAGTGATCCTGAAGGGGGAGTTTGTGAACAATGTTCTAGAGATGAAAAGAGTCTCAGACAGGATGATGAGCTAAAGCTTCGAAGGGGTGATGGTGAACTGGGTATGCTCCACAAGTTGGCTGCGAGTTGGAAGAGAAGGAGATATTCTGGAGTGAGTTTGATGAGGTTGTAGAGAGTATCCCCAGAGGAGAGAGAGTAGTTGTTGGAGCAGACTTCAATGGGCATGTTGGTGAGGGGAACAGAGGTGATGAGGAGGTGATGGGCAGGTTTGGTGTTAAGGAAAGGAATCCAGAAGGACAGATGGTAGTGGACTTTGCTAAGAGGATGGACATGACTGTAGTTAACACTTACTTCCAGAAGAGAGAGGAACACAGAATGACATACAAGAGTGGAGGTAGGAGTACACAGGTGGACTACATTCTGTGTAGACGAGGTCATTTAAGAGAGGTTAGTGACTGTAAAGTGGTGGTAGTAGAGAGTGTAGCCAGACAGCACCGCATGGTGGTGTGTAAGATGACTGTGGTGGTCAGGAAGAAGAAGAGAGGAAAGACAGAAAAGAAGACCAAGTGGTGGAAGCTAAAGAATGAAGAAACCTGTGAGGAATTCAGGCAGAATTTGAGACAGGCTTTGGGTGGTCAGGAGGAGCTTCCAGATGACTGGGAAACTACAGCAGAGGTAATCAGGGAAACGGGTAGGAAGGTGCTTGGTGTGTCATCTGGAAAGAGGAAAGATGATAAAGACACTTGGTGGTGGAATGAGAAAGTACAGGACTGCATCCAGAGGAAGAGGTTAGCTAAAAGGAAGTGGGATGTAGAAAGGACTGAGGAAAGTACACAAGAGTACAAGGAAGCGCAGCGCAGAGTGAAGAGGGAGGTAGCAAAGGCTAAACAGAAAGCTTACGATGAGCTGTATGACAGGTTAGACATGAAGGAAGGAGAGAAGGACTTGTACAGGATAGCCAGACAGAGAGATAGGGATGGGAAAGATGTGCAACAGATAAAGGTTATTAAAGACAGAGATGGAAAGGTGGTAACAAGCCAGGAGAGTGTGCAGAGAAGATGGAAGGAGTATTTTGAGGAGCTGATGAATGAGGAAAATGACAGGGAAAGAAGGGAGGAAGATGTGGATGTTGTGGAGCAGGAAATAGCAGAGATTAGAAAGGATGAGGTGAGGAAGGCTCTGAAAAGGATGAAGAGCGGAAAGGCTGTTGGTCCTGATGACGTACCTGTGGAGGTGTGGAAGTGTCTAGGAGAGACAGCAGTGAAGGTTCTGACAGGTCTGTTTAACAGGATTTTAGAGAGTGAGAAGATGCCTGAGGAATGGAGGAGGAGAATGTTCTGGTGCCGATCTTTAAGAACAAGGGTGATACGCAGAACTGCAGCAACTATAGAGGGATAAAGCTGATGAGCCACACAAAGAAGCTGTGGGAAAGAGTAGTGGAAGCCAGGCTTAGGAATGAGGTGGAGATCTGTGAGCAGCAGTATGGTTTTATGCCCCTTAGGGGAACCACTGACGCCATTTTCGCTTTGAGGTTGTTGATGGAAAAGTACAGAGATGGTCAGAAGGAGCTGCATTGTGTCTTTGTGGATTTAGAGAAGGCGTATGACAGGGTGCCGAGGGAGGAGTTGTGGTACTGTATGAGGTTGTCGGGAGTGGCAGAGAAGTACGTCAGAGTAGTTCAGGACATGTATGAGAGAAGCATGACGGTGGTGAGATGTGCCGTAGGTCAGACAGAGGAGTTCAAGGTGGAGGTGGGACTACACCAAGGATCGGCTTTGAGTCCCTTCTTGTTTGCTATGCTGATGGACAGGTTGACAGATGAGGTCAGACAGAAATCTCCCTGGACAATGATGTTTGCAGATGACATTGTGATTTGCAGTGAGAGTAGAGAGCAGGTGGAGGAACAGCTGGAGAGGTGGAGGTTTGCTCTGGAAAGAAGAGGCATGAAAGTCAGTCGTAGCAAGACAGAATACATGTGTGTAAACGAGAGGGAGCAAGGTAGGAGCGTGAGGTTACAGGGGGCTGAGGTGAAGAAGGTGCAGGAGTTTAAGTACTTGGGGTCAACAGTTCAGTGTGATGGGGAGTGTGGAAAAGAGGTGAAGAGGCGAGTGCAGGCAGGTTGGAGTGGGTGGAGGAAAGTGTCAGGAGTGTTGTGTGACAGAAGAGTGTCAGCAAGACTCAAAGGAAAGGTGTACAGGACAGTGGTGAGACCAGCTCTGCTCTATGGGTTAGAGACAGTAGCAGTGAGAAAGAGACAAGAGGCAGAGATGGAAGCAGCAGAGATGAAGGTGTTGAGGTTCTCCTTAGGAGTCACAAGGTTGGATAGAATAAGGAACGAGTTCATCAGAGTGACAGCGCACGTTGCCTGTGTTAGCAACAAAGTCATAGAGGCCAGATTGAGATGGTTTGGACATGTGCAGAGAAGGGATAGTGAATATATTGGTAGAAGGATGTTGGAGATGGAGCTGCCAGGCAAGAGGGCGAGAGGACGACCAAGGAGGAGATATATGGACGTCTTAACAGAGGACATGAGGTTAGCTGGTGTCAGAGAGGAAGATGCCCAGGATAGGGTGAAGTGGAAACAGATGATTCGCTGTGGCAACCCTGATGGGAAAAGCCGAAAGAGAAGTAGTAGTAGTAGTATCTGCTAGTGGTTAAAATAAAACACACATTTATACCGTATAAGTTGATGTTTATTGATTTAGCTAGAAATTTTACAGTTAAGTGTTAACAGGATAGGTAGAGGTTTGGAGAAGCAAATCAGCCTTTTACTTCCTCATTTATATTATTTGAGGTCATTAGTGACGTAATGGGCTAAGACCAAGTAAGAGGGGGACTTGGGTTGAGTTCAGGAAATTGTTGTGGTGTTTGAGTTGTATGTTTAAAGAATTTCGTGCAATCTAGTAGAGTAGATTAAATTGTGTTTGTTTGAGTATCTATTGATAAAAGTAGTGACTTTGTGTGACTTTTGTCAGTTTTTAAGAAAAAGGTCTGAAATCCTGTGAAGAAATCGTTTCCCTCAGAGTAGGCTAGAGCTAGGTTGAGGAGGGTATTTAAGAAGTAGCTCAGGGTCAGCTGAGAGAGGGAGTGCAGCTTGTGCACATTGTGGTTTTGAATTATTATGTATGTCTTTTTTTTAATTAAGCCAAGTTATTTTTGTTTATTTGTATATATGTGTGGGAAATGTGGAGCACGGTAACTCTCCTGTAAATAAAATGCTCTTGTCTGTGACGAAGCTTCCTGAATTTGCCACCTACATAACAACTAGCCACTTTAGTTTCCACACTACAACACAAATTTTATTTTAACCCAATAAAACTGCCTTGTTTTTTTCACTACATTTAAATTATTTTATATCTGTACCACAAAAGAACCATGCAATGCAAACCTTGCTTTATATTTAGATGTAGTCAGAATATAAAGTATTCATATGTCATTCATATTTCCGCATTGTGAAAAATGCAAAAATGACAAAGTAAAAACAAAATTAATTAAAAATAAACAACTGAAATTTCTGATTTAAATAACTTTTCTGACCCTAAATGCTTTCTCAAAGCTACTGTTGCAGCAATTACAGCTGAGAATCTTTTTGGGTAAATCTTTATAAGCTTCTGACAGCATTAATAGGGCAGTTTATGTTCTTCTTGTAAGGGAGTTTATGTTATTCTTCTTATGTTCTTCTTCTACTCTGGTTTTTTTTTTTAACAATGTATTTTTCTTTTTTATATGTACAAGAAAGAAAAAAAAGATAACAAAACAAACAAACAGAAAAAAAAACACAAGAGAAGAAAAAAAAGTGTGGGTGGTAAAACCCATGAACGCGGTGGATCGCCTTGTCTCTAGTTTGTTTTTATGACTTATCAATATTCTGGTCTCCATCCTGTCTTTGACACATAAACATGGTCCATTTCTCACATTTCTCTTTGCATTGTTCCTCTTGAATTCGTATCTTATGGGTCAGTTGTTCCATAACATGCATTCCCTTTACTATTTTCACCATTCATCCTCAGAAATATTAGTCCTAATTCTTGTTCCCACTTCTGTTTTACATATATATTGTTGAACTTCCTCTTCTCTCCTTTAATTAGTGGTATAATGTGCTTATACCAGCAGTTAAATGCTAATATTATTCTAAATTTCTTTGACTTATAGATTCTGTTATAGCTCTAATTATTCCGTTTGTGTCTAAATTTACTAAAGGCTTTACTTCCTTCTCATAAAAATCCCTTAGTTGTAGATATCTAAAGTGGTCCTGATTGTACAATATATAATTTTGTTCCCTTCCTTTTTCACTGTAGATAGGGCTGTTATTCCCACTTGTATCTATTGTTTAAATCGATGGTCAAAACTATTCGGGATAAAATGTTTGCCATAACCTACCCATCGAAGCAGTCTGAGTTCTGATTCTAGTTTATATTTACGTACTATATGAAGCCACATTTTTAGTGTAAATTGGGTAATAGAATCCACCTTTTGAAGTAGCTCTTTTGTTTTGTCCCCATCTCCAATGAAACTTTGAATTTCCCGTCCTTGTGTAAATTGCTCCAAATCTTTCCATTTTGCCCTGTAATCTTTGTCACACCAGCAGACTACCGGTGTAATTTGTGCCGCATAAAAATATTATTTGAGATTTGGTAGTCCCATACCCCCTTTATGTTTCTCAAGTTGTAAGGTTTCAAATTTGATTCTTGGCCTCGGACCATTCCATATAAATCTTGAGATAACTTCGTCCCATTTTCTGAATTGATTCTCAGGTATTTTAAAGGGTAATGACAGGAATAAGTAGAGAAATCATGGGAGGATATTCATCTTTATAGTCGCTATTCGTGAACTAAAATTTAATGAGAGTATGGCCCACCTATCAATGTTGTTCCTAATGTCCCTATCTACTTGGGTGTAATTGGCTTCATACAAGTCAGCAGTTGTCCTTGTTAAAGTAACCCCAAGATATTTTATTTTGGTTGCTTTCCAATTCAGTTTATATTTCTCTTGTATATGTTTAGATGGGAAATAATTAAATGGCAATATCTGTTTCTGGCTCCTCCAAGTAGCAAATCACATCATCAGCAAAAAGCCCAATTATATGCTCCACATTCCCAATCTTTATCCCTTTTAGTTCCTTATTCTGTCTAATTACTTGCACCAAAGGTTCTATATAGATTGCAAACTATGAGATCGTTGTCAAAGTAAAGACGCTTGCCCTCAGTTTCAATCTTCTGTTGCCAAGCTTTCCTAAAAATCATCTCTTTGACATAGAATTGTAAAAAGTTCACTATTATTGATCTCGGAGGTGACTTCGCATCTGGCTTTGGGATTTGGAGCTTCATACCTTCAAACAGGGCCAGATGACTTTCAAGCAGTTTATGTACAAATTCAATCACCAATGTCCCCCTCCTTTCCTTCTGGTACTCCATATATACTGAGATTATTTCTTCTTGAACAACTCTCCAAGTCAACTAGCTAGTTCTGCATTTCCATGCTCTGCTTCACTATGCAGGCTGACTCCAGTTCTGCTATCCTTGTTTGTGCCTCTGTGATGTTTGCGTTTTGATTCTGTAGCTCTAGCAAAACTTCGTCTTTAAACTTGGCGAGGTCATCTCTCAGAGCATTCTTGACATCACTTTTAAATTCACTCAAATCACGTCTCATGACTTGTTTAAAGACGTTTATCTCCTTGGAGAGTAGTGTTGGACTCTCAAGTAGCACGTTACAGTTAGTGTTAGCTTCGACGTTAGCTTTACCTGACGCTGTTTCACACTCTCCATGTTGCTCATGCTCCGCAGTCTTGGCCATCTCCGAATTTCCTAGGGTTGTACTTATCTTCTTGTTAGTCTTATGACTTATTTGCAGTTTCCCTCCTTTTATAATTAAATTGAATGTTTCCGATAATAAAATAAATTGTACTCATGGGAGGTATTTTTCCAAAACCGACTAAGGAGAGGTCAGCTTTACACGTCCATCTTGCTGCAGCGCCACCCAGAACCCCCAATGCATTGGTTTTTATAAAGCTTAACAGATTCTACCAATTACATTTGTTACTTATGAAGTAGGTGACTATAATTACTCACTATTGTCCCAATATTTCTCTAAAAACCTCCAGTTAATCCAAAATGTTGCAGTGATAGTGTAAGAATGATAAAGTAGAATAATAACTAAATGAAATATAAAAAATTCTTATTTACACCTGTTGATGGTTTTTAAAAACAACTGAAGACACTCTAGACAGGCTTTGAGTTGACTGAGCTTTTAGGTTTTAACAATTTTATGAATTTAATTTTCTTTCTGTTGTTATTTTGTGTTATTTAAATAAGCTTTTAGGTTTTAATTATTTTCTACTATTATTTTTGTTTTGTGTTATTGTTTTATCTTATATCATTGCACCTTGTGAAGCACTTTGTGGTTTTATCTTTAAAAAGTGCTATATGAATGAAGTTTACTTACTTACTACTTATTAGTGTAGTGCCCAATTAAAAAGCACTAATAATAATAATAAGAAGAATAATAACAACAATAACACAATAGCACTAAAATTACATTATGAAACTATGAAAAAATACTATATCTATCTATCTATCTATCTATATCTATATCTATATCTATTTATCTATCTATTTATCTATCTATCTATCTATCTATCTCTCTCTCTCTATATATATATATATATATATATATATATAATACTATATATAATATATATATATATAATACTAGTATATTATTGTGTGTGTGTGTGTGTGTGTGTGTGTACATATATGTAACAACCAAGGAGAGTTGCTCCAGCAGATTCCAGGAACAACATCTGAAATTTCTTTCTACAAACTAGGAACTGTGTGTTATCAACAGGTAATATACTGCACAGGACTCTCAAGCTCCCAGGCCTCTGGTAGAGGTTCTATGCCTAAAGAAAGGAACAAGACTGCCCCAAAAGAAAAGAAGAAAATACATGTGGGACTTACGGATATACACTGACAAACTGGTAATGGCCAACCAACCCGATGTAGTAGTTGTTGGAACAGGAGAACAAGGCTGATAGATTCCATGGAACAGCAACATCAGGAAGAATGAACACTAGAAGCTCAAGAAACACCAAGGGCTGAAGGAAGTGTTAGAAAGGATGTGGAAGGTGAAGACACAAGTGTTACCTGCGGGGATAGGAACACTGGGGGCTGTGACCCTTAAACTGGAAGAGTGGTTCCAGCAGATTCCAAGAACAACATCTGAGATCTCTGTTCAGAAGAGTGCAGTGCTAGGAACAGCTAAGACACTGTGCAGGACCCTCAAGCTCCCAGGCCGCTGGTAGAAAACTACAGCTTGAAGGAAGGAAAAAGACAGCCCCAAAGGAGGAATGGGTGAGTGGGGAATTTTTATATATTTAATAAATCTGCACAGTATAATTCTAAATATAAAGATTGCTAATTTTGTTAAACCTGTAAAATATAAACTCACCTGTGTTTGTTTGAGACAACTCCTCCATCAGTGTCTTCATGTCTCCAAAGGACAAAAATGCCTTAATAACCAATGCTGTTGACCTGGAAAAACATTATACAGTAATATACATGAATTCACAAACATAGAATACAAACACTTCTATGTTTGAAATATGTGGTTATCATTGAGAGTGATAATATGATAAGGAAAATACAATTTTGCAACTGAGAAAAAACTATTCTTTTTCACTTTCAATAAACATGTTTTTGGTTTTGTGTGCATAAATTCAATTTCAAGGTAGGAAATAGAAACAAATTAAAGTATTAACTAACCTGCGGATCACATTTGCCACTCTCTGGATCGAGCTACATGGATGATAGCGATTGAAACATTTAGAGTATGCATTGAGAATGCAGGTAGACGTGTGGTATCGTGGAGCTTAAATGTCACAGATGAAGCTTCTTGAGTAACCCCATTGGCAGCCCCATCGTGTATGTAGAACGTGCTTTGTTTTAAACCATCCACGTCATTATTCAAAGCAAGAGCCGAGTCTTTCAGTGCGTGCATGGGTGTGTCTTCACTGGTTTTTATAACTTTTTCAGCCAACAGCTTCCCTCCGTACTGTATGTCAGCTTAACTTCAATTAGAGAGAGGGAGCCCTTTCACAGTTTGTTACCTTTTACAAATTAATGAAAGTCTTTGGGCTTCATCTATTCTCTAATTCCCAATATTTGTTTGTCTTTCTTTTTGCTCGTGTAAAGGTACTATTGTAACAAAAAAAAAGTACAATAGCATCAACATAGTCTTCAGTAATTGTACCCACTAAGTCTACCAGAAATTCATTGACAACCAAGTAAGCTTTACTGACCACATCTATGTCTCTGCGGCATGAAGATTTGACTCTTACATTATCCAAACTATCAGACCCTACGTTTCAGAATATACAGCCCAACTTAGTGTGTAGGCAATGGCTTATCTGGTTTTGATTACTCAAAAGCCCCTGGAGATGGGGCTACCAGCATCCACAACAATCCATGTTTCATTTTTAATCAGCCAAAAAGGACACGTCACACCACTCTCCAAATCTCTGCACCGGCTTGCTGAAGTTTTCCACATCAGGTTCAAAGCTCTGACTCCTACAGATGATCGACTCAACAGCACCTACCTACCCTACCTCATTCATGTCTAACATCCCTTCTGCCCACCGTGCTCTGCCAGTTTACTCTCAAAAGGCATCTTAAATAATAAACTAGCATAAATAATAACTATAGCAATGTGACACTACAAACCCCCTAGACCAATTGCTTTTCGCTTGTCCCTTCAGGGATCCCCACAGCAGACCACGTTCTGCACGTTGATTTGGCTCGAGTTTTTACGCTGAATTCCCTTTCAGCCGCAACCCTCGCGTTTTATCTGGACTCAGTTGCCTTGGGTGGAGCCACACCTAATGGGGTAGGATTCAAACCCTGGCCTTCTGTATCCAAACCCAATATACCTCTATACCTCTACACATTAGCCGGTACAGGATCCAGCCAAGAAAATAATATACTGCTCCGACTATAGCATCTATGGCGGTAAATATTTCATAATACCTTAATATACATTTTGTATACTCTTGATTTAGGTGTGTACAGTATTTTTTTTACATTTAAAGGATTGTAAATCTAGTTAAATTCAAAATTAAAATTATCAACTTAAATTGTCCAAAGTGTAACAACTAAAGCTGGGAATACATAAGGACTAGTTAAGATCATCAAAGACTAGGCAGTTCAGCTATCACAGATTTTTAGTCTCTGACAGTCTGGAAGTAGCACACACTTAATGACTGAGTAAACTGGGCGCAGGCACTGAGCACTGTAGGTCTTCCTTTGTTGTGACGTCATCAGTAGCTGATACTGGTCATAAATATTAAACGCTGGCAGCAAATGAGTCTTAAGATTAGGACTAGAATCTTTGCACAGCTCACACGATTGTCTCTGTCGACCGGCACTGACTGGGATCAGCTACGCCTCACCAGTTGTCACGACTGAATTATATTCAAAAACAGCTGGACAGTCATTAAGTGTGTGCCGGCCTTTAGATAAATGACTATTAACATTGTAAAACCTTTAGCTTCATTCAGGCCGTTTTTCTGTCTCGTTAGTCTCTATCTTGCTATCGTGCTGAAACTAGCTTTACTTTGATTATATGAAGGTGTGTAAAAGCTCCATATATTGTACTTGCATTTTCTTTATTTCCATTTACTCCAATTTAATTGTTTATCAACTACATTTTTCAAATTTTAGGTTAAATTTCAAGAAAAGTCACAATTTCAATGTTTAAATTTTACCTTAACATTTAAGTTTGTACTATCAAAAAATGAAAGTAAAATTACATCAACAACATTAAATGTACATCGGTACATGGGCTAACCCTTACATTAAATGTAAGGTTTAGCAGAGTTAGCCGAGTGGTGGAAGACACACACGCAGAGAGGCAGGAGTATTCTTCACTCAGTGTGGAATTTATTTACAGTGACACCCATCAAGCCGCAGTTCAAAGTGATTTTGTGAATAAGTGGCAAAAATTATATACAAAATAAAACAAAACAAACCTCAAACTGGACAAAATAAACAATAAAAATGAAAAATAAACAATAGAAAAACTATGCTAGGCTCATTGCTAATGAGCAAGCTAGCAGCAGATCCCCATCTGAACTGCAATGAACAAAATCCCCAGGAGCTTCTACTTCAAGTCTTATATACCTGAAGCCCCTCCTATAAAGACAAACCATTACTGATTAACACAACCAATTACTACCAATCAAGACACTATAATATCTCTTCTTTCGAAACAGTATACATGTCTTAAATATATTATTCTCTTTATGTTATCAAGGGTACTTTCAAGACAGTTTCCTCACACAATCGTAAAACTCCCCTTTACTTCCTACCTGGATGGTACAACCCAATTCACCCCTGCTAAAAAGACATTTCACCCCTCAAACTTCCTGTTTGATAGTGTGACCTGGGACCTATTGGCAGATGGAGTGGAGCATACACAACATTGGGTAAGTATCAAAGTGACATTGGTTTTTGGAGGATGTGAGAACAGGGTGCATTGTCTATACAACTAAATCAACAACTCTACTCTGCCGGCTAGATGGTAAAATAAATAGAATTTCAATTTTAGTATGATAACACATCTGCACCTACTCTCTACAGGACATGGGCCTAGACCCATGACAAGAACCATATATGTATGCTAATAATAAAGCAGATATTAGTATTGATTTTTGTTCATCAAATATTTCTTGGTGTTTTTCTCTGGTTTAAATAATATGATAAAACACTTTGGAGCAAATATACACAGTATTAGTCCAAAACTAGAGGCCAAAATGGCAAATATCTCCACAGCCACAGTGAATTTCCCAGGAGAACTGACATAAGCTGGGATAAAGGTGATCCAGACTGCACAGAATATCAACATGCTGAAGGTGATAAACTTGGCTTCATTAAACTTATCAGGCAGTTTTCGGGCCAGAACAGCTAACACAAAGCAAAACACAGCCAGTAGGCCTATGTACCCAAGTACAGCCCAGAATCCAACAGCTGAACCTAATGCACACTCCAGGATGATTCTGTCTTTGTATGTGGTTAGGTTTTTCATCGGAAAAGGAGGACTAAGAACCAACCAAACTGTACAAATTAGAACCTGGATGAGTGTAAAAGACACGACAGTCATTCTTTGTTGTAAAGGACCAAACCATTTCATGATGTTACTACCTGGAAGTGTAGCTTTGAAGGCCATTAACACAACTATAGTTTTCCCAAGAACACAAGAGATGCAGAGGACAAAGGTGATCCCAAACGCTGTGTGGCGCAGCATGCAGGACCACTTAGAGGGTGCTCCAATGAAAGTTAATGAACATAAGAAACACAGAGTCAAGGAGAAGAGCAGCAGGAAGCTCAGCTCAGAGTTGTTGGCCCTAACTATTGGCGACGTTCTGTGACGCAAGAAAACAGTCGCTACCATAATACAGAGAAAGGCACCACCAATGGAGAATGTAGTCAGGATAATTCCTAGGACCTCACTGAAGGACAGAAACTCTACAGGCTTCGGGATACATGTGTCTCGCTCTGCATTAGGCCAGAACTCCCTTGGGCATGGGAAACAGTCAGTGGAATCTGACAAAACCAATAAAAAAAAGTTGTAGCAGTCATATATTCAATGTTTTACAATTACATAATAAAAAAACATGTTTTACCGGTTTCATTGCTGATCTCTCCCTCAGGACACAGTATACAGTCGTAACAGCAGATGGGTTTTCCTTTCTGCAGCACTTTATGAGTTCCTGGAGGACAGCTGTCACTGCACACTGACACTGGCAACTGCCATAAACAGTAAATACAAAAATTGTACTACAGGCTATTATTGTAATCCTATTATTATTATTTTACTAATACTATGATTGCTCCATACCTGTGTCCTTCCCTCCATCCAGGTGACATTCTTGTTGATTAGAAACTCCTGACCCACTGGCAGTGATGCATCATAGTGACCTACTGTAACTATATCAAGGCTGCCACTGTTAGTTTTTTGCCAGTTAACCAGCTCATATTTGGCCACAGGATCCCCGTTGGCATCAAATGACACATGATAACCATTTTGGGAAAAATTTACTTTTTTCAGCTGAGTAAGAACCTAATATAATAGGAATAATAATACGAAATACACCATAATTTATTAGGTTAACCATAGCTAAGGAGAAACACTAGAGTGTTCGATGATTATTTAGCACCAACCTGTTTGGACTCTATCCTGGAGAGTTTGTCACACTGAGTTATAGAGTTTGTCTCCTGACACACAGCATTATGAATGGCATGAGCTATTGCATAAACAGCCATGTAAACCACATTGGTGATACGGAGCTGAGATGTGTCAGTGTACGGACTCTGGAGCTTTTGTATGTCTTCACTTCCATCACACAAATGCTTGTCTGTAGCAGAACCTAAGAACAAATAAACTTTTACTTTAGGATGAATCATACGACAATATATACAGTCCCACCAGTAACAAAATAATTTTATAATTGTTTTTTTGTCTTTTTTGTATAGTTTTTATTTCAGATTTTATTTGTACCTATATCTCATATTTGAGTTGTTATTTAACTTCAGATTGATAGACACTGTTTGTTAAAGCAATTCTCATAAACACAAATAAAACTTAGCTTAGTCATTCCTTTTATATTTATTATAATTGATAAATGGTGTAAAAGTGGTCTTGGTGGGCTGTACATTGTGTAAATACTGAGCTGTGAGAGTACTAATGCCCGATTTGTACAAAATCGCCTACAAGACAGAATCATTAATCAAGGGATAATAATAACAGAGCTTATGTCCACCAAATGATTTTGTCCAGTGTGAATCTGCCGTTTAAACTTGAAGCAGTTGAGTATTTAACACATGAAGCTTCAATCAGTCAGTTAGTAAAATAGTGACTCTCACATTAATGTTGGGACAGATTCAGCACAGATTTCTCACTTTTTTCCAGGCTGCAGTTGAACGCATCCTCCCAGAACTCAGTAAGTAGTGGGGAGGCTGCCACTGTAGTGGGAGAGAGATCCAGCAGGAAATCTCTCAGGCCTGGGATCACACAATGTGGAATGGCAAATCCAATGGCTCCAGCACAGAATGTGAACTTCAGCATGTCTTGGTTAGTCACCCAGCCCTCACTGCCTATCCACTGTCGAGGTGGGGAAGGCTCACGAGACAACTCCTCCAGCAGAATTCTCAAGTCTCCAGAAGCTGCAAATGCCACAACAACCTTAGCTGTTGACCTTGAGAGAGATTCAGCATAATTAGATAGTTTGACAATAAATCTATAGATTGGCTTGAAGTGCAAAACACAGCTAAACAACCAAATCTGCACAAGACAACACAAACAATACTGAGTAATTCTGAAACCTGCGGATCACATCAGCCACTCTCTTTATCCTGTTTTGCGGGTGCGTACGATAAAGTGATTCAGAGTATTCAACACAGATTCCCTCTTTGTGCGCTGCTTTCAGGAAAGAAGCCATGCCATTATTTCCATAGTCTGAATCTGAGCGGATAGCACCTATCCAAGTCCAGCCAAACTGTTTCACCAGTTTAGCCAGTGCTTCAGCCTGGAACTGGTCACTGGGGATGGTTCTGAAGAAACTGGGATACTGCTGCTTATCAGACAAGCAGGCACAAGTGGCAGACTGGCTCACCTAATTAAAAGAAAAACTTTTTATGAGAGCAGGAACAGAGCAGTCTGTGCATATTTACAACAGCCTTTGACAGATATTTAAGATATTTACTTGAGAAATATTAAAGGATCCGATGATGCGTGACATGCTGATTGATGGCGTGGATCCAGACTCACCAACAACAGCCATCACCATACCAGACTGTGAACAGTTGTCACCAGAGTAAAACACAGGATCCAGACCATTTATGAGCTGGAATGCTACTTTCACTGTCATAGAAACTGAGGCGCATGAGTCATGGATCTGATAACCGAGTCTGATGCCTGGAAGCAGCTTTGAACTGTTGTTAATCTCCTCAATGGCAAAAATCACTGCACATGACACCTGCAGTTCACTGGAGTCAATTCTGCACACAGACACTCATGTCAGTGTTGAAATGTGCAAATTAAATGGACGGTTGCAATTATAAATAATCATAGAATAAAGGAAACTCATATGAACAATGATTACTAGCTGCATGAGGTTTTTATGTAAGGTACATATAGACATAATTATATGCACATTTCATAAACATTTCAGTTTAGAAACACAAAATGCTTCTTTTACACATTTCATCATGGCAAATTGAACCCACAACACATTATACAAATTAAAACATCTTTATCTACATAAAGTCAACTACCAACCTTCTTGTGCACTTTAGTGGTTCAGGCATGAAGGTGTAGTTCTGTTTAGTTGTCTGCATATAGCTATGTAAGGAAAAAACACCCCCAATAATGTAGTCACCGTCTTTTGAGAATGCCGGGATAGGTGGGGTGTCCTGCACCTTACATTTCACAGATGTACTGTCCCCAACCTGAGACTCTGTGAAGCCAGCCTGTGGTTTTAGAACGTCCCCTGAATTGTTCCAGACCAGAGCTGAGTTCATGTCAAACAAGCCCAGAGCTAATCTCAGACCAATAAACAAAACTAGGATCTCCATGTCTCGAGCGTCTGCATGTGAGCACACATGCTTTTTCTGTGGTTTATAAAGCTTTTCACATAGATGCTTTTACAACAAGTCAGCTCACCCAACATCAGAGAGGGTGTATTTACCCAGTGGACTTTAACTCCCAAGCGTTTGGGTTCCTTGGGCTGCATGTTATGTATAAACTCCAAGTCTCCAAGTTCATATTTTCCTGTTTTCAAGTTATCATTGTAAGTCCTGATATTTTACTAATTTTTGCAGTCCAAAAGAATGTACACCTAACTTGTGCTTAGATTTTTAAGGTTTAAATCAATGTTAAATAACTTTTGTTGCTATTAAACATTATCTAGGAATATCAACATTCCTATAATGCTGCTCTAATAACATATTAGTTTAAAATAAAGAATAAGTATCAGATATTTAGCCTGACATACCACAGTACATCTCAATATGAAACAGTGCTGTTGTTAACTTCTGCAGTTTATAAAGCCTAATCAGAAGCTAAGAAAGCAGAACTGACCCTAATAACCCAAGCCGAAAAAAAAACAATTTACCCATGATACATGTAGGTGAATATTTTCTTTCAGTGTTGCTAGATATATTTTTGGCCTATGCATCACGGTCAAAAAATTATCTATTTATTTGTTTATTTATTTGTGGTGTTGGTGATTCGTGATTTTTTTGCTGTCTACATGAATTCGAGAGAAAACACAAATAAAAAAATTAAGCTTTATTTAAACTATCTAAATTCTTCCCTAGTAACTAAACTAAAATTTAAATATGAGCCATATTGGTGCAACTTCCATACAGAAAAGTCATGGATACAAATCCCTGAGGTAGTAGCTAACCAACCCACAATCATGCTGCCCAAAGGTCCAACCCAGGGTTACAGGGTAAAGCCAGATCTAGAAATACAGGTAAGTATTTTAGGACCGTCAGACAATAAAAATCAGGAAGGCAGCAACAGAAAACTGGTTATTTTGAAAGGTGAACGTTCCAGTCTAAGGTCTGTACTTTACTCCAGGGGGTCCCCAACCCCCCGGGCCGCCGAGCAGTACAGGTTAGTGGGTCATTTGGTACCGGACCGCAAAGAAAGAATACAAAACTTATATTACTTCCGTTTTATTTAGAATCTGATGTTTTATTTTTGAAAATGACCAGATTGTAATGGTTACCGTAACTAGATACTGTAACCAAAGAAACTGTAACTACTGGACCCAAAAGCAGAAGCTGAGACACGCCGAGAGCGCAACAGGTTTAATTGCACATAAAATACCGTTATAAATTATCACACGTGCTACAGATCCTATGATGCTTAGCACACAGACCTCTGCTCTAACAAAACTCTCTCAAAGGTTTAACAATAATAACACACAACAGTATGAACCTAAAGGCACAGACCTGTGCTCTAACAAAACTCTCAAAAGCTTTAACAATGTTAACTCACAAACCAACATAAACTCAAAGGCAGAGACACTTAGGCTATAACAAAAACCTGAACTACCAAAACAGACCCACGACCTGTATTAAGGGCCGGAGATCGGGTAATGCTGAACAAGATCAGGGAGTCGTGCCAGAACGAACCAGGACACACTAGCAACCCCAAAACTAAATGCAAAGCCTTAAATACAAACATGGGGGGGGGGCAGTGATGATGATGATGATGATGATGAAAGGCACTGGTGATGATGATGAAAGGCAAACTGTGAGTGCACTGGTAACCTGCAGAGGAACAGAGGAATGCTGCAGGGGCACACACAAAACAGGAAAATGAATGCCTATATACAAGTTAAGTGCAGCGAACAACTAAAAGGGGACAAAAAGCACCTAACTTATAACAGGACCCCCCATTGGAAGTCCGCAATGAGGGAGGGGTCCAAGATGAACCGGGCGGGCACCTGCGCTCCATCGGGCCATACCCTTTCCAGTCCACCAGGCACTGTAGACCTTTCCCACGGCGTCTGGACTGGAGTATACGGTTGACTGTGTAGACTGGACCTCCGTCAATGATGCGGGCAGGTGGGGGAGGATCGGGGGCAGGAGAGAGCAGCGACTCCTTTACTGGCTTAACATGAGACACATGGAAGACTGGAAGGACCCGCATACTGCCGGGCAACCTTAACTTGACTGCGATTGGTTTAATCACCTTGCTGATGTTGAACGGCCAAAGAACGGGGGAGCTAATTTCTTTTTCTCCACCTTCAGGGGAAGGTCCTGGGTGGACAGCCACACCCTCTCACATACCTTGTAATGGGGAGCCGGGGACCTCCTCTGATCTGCGTAGTGAGCAGCCCTGTTTTGCTGCCTCAGTAGCTACGACCTTACTTTGAGCCAGGTGGAGCGGCAGCGTTTGATGAAGGCACCTAAGGAGAGGACTGCTGCTTGAGCTTGCTGTGCAGGAGATAGAGGTGGAGATAGAGATAGAGGCTGCCTGGAATGGACAGCAACCTAGGGCAGATGAAGGAAGTGAATTGTGAGCATACTCCACCCAGGGCAGCTGCTGGGCCCAGGTAGATGGGTTACTACTACACATGCATCTCAACATACTTTCAATCCCCTGGTTCAGTCTTTCTGTTTGGCCGTTGGTCTGGGGGTGGAACCCAGACAACAGACTTACGGAGGCCCCCAAGGCCTTGCAGAGCTCAGTCCAAAAAGCTGCTTGTGAACTGAGGTCCCCGGTCCGAAAGTATGTCCTCGGGAAGCCCATGCAATCTGAAAACATGCCTCACCAACAACTCTGCAGTTTCCTTGGCAGGTAGCTTAACAAGGGGAACAGCATGGACTAATCTGGAGAAACGATCAACTTCCATATGTATAACTGTCTTACCATTGGATGGGGAAGTCCAGTGATGAAGTCCAAGCTTATATGTGACTATTACATAATAAACTACACATTATGTGAAAACACAATGATCCTCCAGATGAAAAAACATTGTCTAAAAATAAAAATGTAGCAACAGCTAGGTCTCATCCATTTGTTTTACTGCAGGATTTGTAAATCTGTGCTGCAACAGACAAAGGTTCATAAAGCTACAGCAAGATCACAACGTCAAACACTGTAATAAGTTACTGCTAAATTACCTGCATAAAGGTGCACATTGCTTGGTTTGGTGGGGATTCGATGGCTAGATACATTTAACATAATTTTTTTAGTGAGTGTGATACAAAGTCTCAAGCCTTCAGAACCTAAGCTCTAGTCATTCGAAGGAGCATTCAGCTCTTTCTGGCGAGTGTTTGCGCATCATTATATTTAACAATGCCATAAAAATAATTACATAAATAACATATAAAAATGCAAATTTACACACAGCTTGCTAATCGGGTCATCTCAGGTATTGGGCTGCCAGGTTCTCACGTCACCGAACCCTTTAGAACAAAGTTCCAAATAGCCAATATTTGGATAAATAGCCCATATATTCAGAATCTAAACAGTTATTTTCCCATCTTACAGAATAATTTAGCAGTTTTCACAAAATTTAACCTTAGAATTTCTATTATTTATTTCTCTGTAGCTGTTAATTCTCAAACCTTATTAGAAAATAACACCTTCCAACTTATATTCAATCATACTGGCCCAATAAACAAATCTGACACTTGAATTTGAATTAAAGTACTTTTAAAATAATGTACCATATTAGGTGTAGTCCTATAAAATAAAAACAATCTAAAAATACATGCTCTAAATTGTGTGATCGAAAAAATATTTACTAATGTGGTCCATACCTCCCCATATTCTTGTTGTACTTTATATGTAATTATTATAATTGCATTATGAAATCATGCCACTTGACAATGTTCTGTGCTACAGTTTTTTCCCTCATGGAAAGATTGTAAAGAAAAAAACAAAAAACACCTCCTCATTAAAGCAGCAAAGATGATGACACAGCCCCGCATATAAAATTAAGACATATTGCATCAACATCACAAACAAGGATGAGGTTGAAGGAATGAGTGCAACTATGGGGGCTTTTTTTTACATCTGCTTTCATGTCTGCCTGCATTTGTTCCTCTTTTTGTTCTCTGACTCTTCCTCTGTTTCCTCACCTTGTAAATTATGGAGGCAGTTTCATCTAAATGGGTTGCACAAGGCTGGGGATGTGAATCTTGGTGGGTTGTTTGAAGTCCACTACACCTCTGTTTTCCCTGAGTGGACATTTACCTCTGAGCCACGTCAGCCGACTTGCACTGGGTAAGTTTTGCATATGTGCAGCAAATTGCATCAATGTTTGCAGATTGCTTAAGATATTTAAGAGGTAATATAAAATATGCCAATATTATGTTGATGTATGCACGTTGGTTTTAACCCTGGTACCTAAGTCTGCTGCACTGCTTGTTTTCCAACTATGTATTTTTTCCAGCTTCTGATTGACTGAACACACCTGATGCAGGTAAACAGCAGATGGTAGGGTAGTGATAGTTGGAAAACAAGCAGACCAGGGGGACTGAGAACCACTGATGTATTGTAAAATGTGTCTGATTAAATTTTTTTTTTATATTTCTACGCATAAAAAATGACGGCAGTAGAAACAAAATGTGAACAAGTGGATATGTTTGTATGCTGAATTTGTCTTTATTGTTACTTACATTGTTGTGTTTTAGCTTTGACACTCAGGGCTTCAGACATGCCATGATGATGGTCTTTGCTGTTGAGGAGATCAACACCAACTTCAATCTGCTGCCCAATATAACTCTGGGATACAGCCTTTATGATAACTGTGGTGCACTTGTTATTGGATTTCGTGCAGCTTTGGTTCTGGCCAGTGGTCAGGAGCAGCAATTTCTGTTTCAGGAGAACTGTTTAGGGAACCCACCAGTCCTGGGGATTGTGGGAGATTCCTACTCAACATTTTCTATTGCCTCCTCTAACGTGTTAGGTTTATTCAGATTACCTATGGTAAGCTTAACTGTTTTTCTGTGCTTTTGACTTTCAGTTTATGGATTTATTATATATTAAGTGTTGATAAATTGTTTAAATGGGTCTATCAACTTTCTGGAGATGCTTTCTTGAACATGTTTGCATCTTTTCAGGTGAGCCATTTTGCCACATGCTCCTGCCTGAGTAATCGACAGAGGTTTCCATCCTTCTTTAGGACAATTCCAAGTGATGCTTTCCAGGTGAAAGTATTATTGAAATACTAATTCCAACATATGTTTTACAGGAAGTATTGCAAATATACATAAAAGAAACAAAATTCTGTTTGTAGCATGAAAAAAGTTCAATAGTGTACTACACATTTTGGTCATAATGCTGTGTATTTCTGATTCTACTTTGGACAAATAAGTATGTGAAACAATATTCTTTATCAAATTAGGTGCGTGCTATGATTCAGATTCTAAAACACTTTGGCTGGACTTGGGTAGGATTACTGGTTATCGATGATGACTATGGGCTACATGTTGCCCGCTCCTTCCAGTCAGACTTGGAAAAGTCTGGTGTGGGTTGTCTTGCCTATACAGAGGTTTTACCTTGGGGTGATGATCCAGCCGAATATAGCAGAATTGTGAATGTGATGAAAAAATCAACAGCTCGAGTGGTCATGGTGTTTGCACATGAAATCCAAATTTATCGACTAATGGTGGAGGTATTTATGAATCTTGGTCTTAAAACAGTTCAACAGGTTTTGTTTGATTTTAATTATTATATTATTATAAACATAAACCATTAACTGTTTTTAAGATTTGCAGATTTTATCATGTTACAGCATAATTATACATGGTTAAACCATATTATATTTGTAACTTAGGAGTCTGAAAAATAGCTGTATTATGCATTACACAGGTGGTAAGACAAAAAGTGAGAGGCCTGCAGTGGATGGCCAGCGAGGCGTGGGCATCAGTTGACGTACTCCAGACACCTGACTTTATGCCATATCTGGCTGGCACTCTGGGCATTGCCATCCGTCGAGGAGAAATAACAGGGTTCAAGGACTTTCTCTTAGGAATACACCCTAACCAACACCATAACAACTATGGAAATAGTCTTGTCAGTATTTAAAAGTATTTCTATTTAATAGTATTGTATTGTCAGTATAGTTTGACCAGTAATTGTGCAACAAAGTTATTATTTCTTGATGAGGTTTGTTTTCACATTTTAGGTGAGTCAGTTTTGGGAAGATATATTTCAGTGTAGATTTGCTCCAGCTCCAGCAGGCTGGGTGGACGCTGGGGGAGCAATATGCACTGGGCAAGAGGATCTACAAAATGTAGAGAGTGAGTTGTTTGATGTTTCAAACCTTCGGCCAGAATACAACGTGTACAAAGCTGTGTACGCTCTGGCATATGCCCTTGACGACATGCTGCGCTGTAAACCAGGGAAAGGACCTTTCAATGGGCATGACTGTGCTAGTTTGCAAAGGCTGGAACCATGGCAGGTGTAATATCAATTTGTACTTAATGTGTTACCTTCCAAATACAATTGCAAAAACAAGATTTATTAACTCAATGCAGTTTAGCAGATTTATTTTTTAATTATAATAAATGACAGTACAAGTTCTTTTTTCTCAGTGCATTTTCACTAGATTTATAAGAGTGATGAGAAATCAGTGGTAATCTAGGAAATAGTGAGGTTCTAAAATGAAATGTCAAAAAATTTGAAATGTGGACCTCAGGGTAAGAACAAATCCCACATTTTCATCCAGCAAAAATTGTCCTTGGAAACCTGTCCGTAGTGTGTAAAGACCTTTAGATTTTTAACATCCTAATTATAGCTAAACCATAATAGAGAAATGCTTTTATAACAACAGAAAAAAACATATGTACCATGGACACATTAAATGGCATTTGTTAAAAAATATGTTATTTTCTGTCACCCATCTGAAGCTGGTGTATTATTTGGGTAGAGTAAACTTCACCACCCCATTTGGGGATCAAGTGTCATTTGATGAAAATGGTGATGCTTTACCTATTTATGACATCATGAACTGGCTGTGGCTTCCAAATGGCACAACTAAGATTCAGAATGTGGGTGAAGTGAAAACATCAACAAATGGGGAAGAACTCAACCTGTATGAAGACAGAATTTTCTGGAACTTTGAATCTAAACAGGTTAGCTCTGCTTATTATATATATAATTTTGTGTATATATACATATAATGTATATATGTGTGTGAACATACATACATACACACACACATATACACATACATACATACATACATATACATACATAAACACACACACACATATATATATATATATATATATTTGCCTCTTGATAACTCAACATAAGACCTGCAACACTGGAACACAATTCTCACAATTCCTACAGCCACCCCGGTCCATTTGCAGTGAGAGCTGCCCTCAAGGAACTCGCATGGCTAGAAAAAAGGGCCAACCTGTGTGCTGTTTTGACTGCATACCTTGTTCTGAAGGAAAGATCAGCAATAAAACAGGTATTGGAATTAATTAGAGGTGAGTGAAAACTTTCACAAAGAATCATGATTCATATATTGTACATTGGTGCCACATGGACAATAGACTTCCTATGGTTCCCTTGTAGTTTACCTCCAGACCAGTAAATATTGCAGACGACTGTAAACATTGGAGTGTTTTTGCTGTGGTGGAGGATTTTTGAGTGCTTTATCACCACCAGACCAAAATTAGAAGGGCAAAACATTGTGCTCTGGCTCTTTCAAGCTAATAGTACAATATAAAACACTGTATAGAAAATTGGAAAAGGCAATACTAGGTTTTGCGAGCTAAAAATATATTTTTATTAACAAATGTCCCCTTTTTAGACTCGATGGAGTGCATCAGTTGTCCAGAGGATTTCTGGTCCAATTTCCAGCGTGACCAATGTGTTCCTAAGAAAACAGAGTTCCTGTCCTACCATGAACCTCTTGGTATCTGCTTGACAACCGCCTCAGTGCTGGGAGCATTAATCTGTGCTGTTGTTCTAGGTATATTTACCCACCATCGCAGTACACCATTGGTACGTGCCAACAATTCAGAACTCAGTTTCCTCCTTTTGGGGTCACTTAAGTTATGTTTCCTCTGTTCACTGCTGTTCATCGGAGAACCCAGATTATTGACATGCCAGCTGAGACACGCAGCATTTGGCATCAGCTTTGTTCTTTGTTGTTCTTGTATTCTGGTGAAAACCATGGTGGTTCTGGCTGTGTTCAAGGCCTCCAGGCCAGGAGGAGGAGCCAGTTTGAAGTGGTTTGGTGCTGTGCAGCAAAGAGGGACAGTTCTGGTTCTTACTTCTGTTCAGGCAGCAATCTGCAGCACTTGGCTTGTGTCTGCATCACCAGCTCCTCATAAAAACACTCAATACTACAATGACAAGATTGTTTTTGAATGTGTTGTTGGGTCTACAATAGGTTTTGTGGTGCTACTTGGTTACATCGGTTTACTGGCTGTTGTCAGTTTTCTATTAGCTTTTCTGGCAAGGAATCTCCCAGATAACTTTAATGAAGCCAAACTCATCACGTTCAGCATGTTGATATTCTGTGCTGTGTGGGTGGCTTTTGTTCCTGCTTATATCAACTCCCCAGGAAAATATGCAGATGCAGTGGAAGTATTTGCCATTCTGGCATCAAGTTTTGGCCTCTTGGTGGCCCTGTTTGGACCCAAATGTTACATAATCCTGCTGAGACCAGAGCAAAACACAAAGAAAGCAATAATGGGTCGAGGCACCACCAATGCATAAAGCAGAACTTACAGGATGATTTTGTCTGTATTATAAAATATTTTAAGTGGAAGTTCTTGGTAAATGTCTAATGACTTTTAGATGTAGCAATTTTCCTTTTAGCTTTTAAAAATAAGCAAATAAAGCTGTGAAACAAATGAAATCCACCTTTAACTTCATTGTTATTTATATAACCTTTTACTTTTAAAGACAAAATACCCCCCAAACACATATATTTTTCATTTTTAAAGTTTGCACACCAAACCAAAACATAATAACTATGCACCACCACTTAGTACAAATGTTCATCAGAAGTAAGAAAACTTAGCATAATATTTTATAATATAATGAAGATTTCAAAACATTTGTTTTATTCTTTTTGCCATTTCAAAATGCAGAGTTTGACTCCACTCTATAGCACATAAATACACATATATAAGCAGATGGATGTGCATATACAGTATGTAGGAATATTGCATGTTGCAATCATAGAAGAGAGTCATGCATATTAAACCATAAATTCATACTAATAGACCTTTAATTGTAATATTGCTTTACATATAGGAAAGGGTGGTTATTAGCTTAGTCATATTGCAACTCTATTTCTCCACTCAAATATTTGTGGGATTAGTGAACCGATTAACACAGAAGAAGAATAGCGGCATGATGACGTACTTTACTGAATATTGAATTTAGTAAAGGGAAGTGAGGGGAATGACTGCTGTGAAGTAGGGCAATGGAATTTTGTCTGAGTGGTGCTTTTTTCCTGCCTCACCATTTCCTGTTCTTGAAGAGAAAATTTTTTATTATCTCTTATCTTATCTCAGTTCATCTTATGTCATCGCATCTTATATTGTTTTATCTTAAATCAATTGGTCTTATCTTAACTGCGGGGACCATCAGACATCATTCATTGGCAGATCAGCCTATGGAGGGGTCGTAGACCTGAATGTAGACAAGATACACAGTTTTTGGTGTGGCACGAGTCCTTCTTGGCTTATTAAAAATGAGGCATGCTGACACATTTTGGATCACCTGCAGGGGTTTGATCGTGCATGCCGGTGACACCATCAGCAGGACATTCAAGTCAATTCAATTCAACTTTATTTTTATAGCGCCAATTTACAGCATGGTCATCTCAAGGCACTTTACATAATAAAGTCAAGGCTATACAAACATTTAATTAAAACCCAACAAATGCCCCTTGAGCAAGCCATAGGCAACAGTGGCGCGGAGCGCTGCCAGGGGGGGCGCGTGAGACCGTGGGGAACATGCTTTTTTTGCCGTACTAGAATAAAGTGTAATTGCACATCCAGTCCAGTAGTTGGCAGTGGCGCTCTCATTGTCAGAGTGTGCGCAGGGATTTTGAACCGAGTATACGAACGCTAGCGCTAGCACCCGCCCCCCGGCCGCCGTGATCAGAGTCACGGGGGGCGCGAATTGTTTTATTTTTGCTAGGGGGGGCGTCACAGAAAATAATTGAGAAGCACTGCTTTAATGGAAGAAACCTCCAGCAGAACCAGGCTCAGGGTGGACGGCCATCTGCCTTGACTGGTTGGACTGAGTGGAAAGTACAGAGCAACAAAAGCAACAACAAAACATTGGGCAGGTTAGTAGGACCAGTAGCTGCACACTGGAGGACACACAGCGCCAAATCCGGGGACACCTGAGGACAGGGACAGAGAGAGGGAGACAGAGAGGGAGAAGGACGACTATGGGACAAAGAGTTAATGTCATACAGTAGTGGCATTATAGATGTGGGGTGAGAGGGGAGAGTGAAGAGAAGAGGAAAGTGGCTCAGTGCAGAGTCCCCCAGCAGTCTAAGCTTATAGCAGCATGACTATAACCAACTATAAGCTTTATCAAAAAGGAAGGTTTTGAGCCTAGTCTTAAAAGTAAAGAGGGTATCTGCTTCCCGAATCTGGACTGGGAGCTGGTTCCACAGGAGAAGAGCTTGATAGCTAATGGCTCTGCCTCCCATTCTATTTTTGGAAATTCTGGGAACCACAAGTAGGTCTGCATTCTGACACCGAAGTGGTCTATTAGGATGATATGGTATAAAGAGATCTGTTAGGTATGATGGAGCTTGACCGTTTAGAGCTTTATAGGTAAGAAGAATTAGATTGCAGTAATAGAGACGACATATGTCCAGTGCCTGCACAGTGAGTTGGGTTGTATATTCTGAGAGGTAGGGACTGATCATTCTGATGGTGTAGAGGGCAAACCTACGTCATCTAGAGTCTGTGGTGTGTGAAGCTTAACTGGTCGTTGATCATGACCTGCAGATATCTGTCCGACTTAATAGGGGCAATCACTGCTGATAGAATGTTGATGCTGTTGTTGTGTCTGGCTGAGACAAGACATTATTGGAAAATTTGAGATGAAGATATCTTTCTCTCATCCAAGCAGGCAGAGACATGATGAGAAAGTGGAGTCATCCAATAAAAAGGATCAGAAGAGGTGTGTTGTCAGCATAGAAGTGATAGGAAATGCCATAGATGGATGATCCTGAATGATAGAACACAGGGATATAGTATAGAAGGAAAAAAGAGCATGACCAAGAACTGACCCTGCAAACAAGAGGATCTTATGTTCACGGTGTAAAAAGCTGCAGACAGAACGAGTAGAATTAAGACAGTAAATAGACCTGCGGCTTTTGCAGCCCACAGGGATTCCACAACTGTCAGGAGCACAAGTTCGGTGGAGTGATCACTCAAAGCCAGACTAGTTAACAGATTTTATCATCTGGAAGAGAGAACTGAGGCTACCAGCTTATTAGAAAGGAAGCAGGCAAAATCTTGGTAGTATTCAGTCTTTGCCCTGGTGACACTGAGAGAAAGACAAGCCAATCCTGATAATTAGCAAGAACAGATGGAGTCTTGGATGGACTCCCAAGCACGGTGTGTTTTATCCGGTAAGTGAGTCATGGATTAGAAGCTGAGGGATGAGCAGGTCTAGTAGTCATAGCACGAATGGTGTGAAAATATTATTTTATCCAAAACTTATCTTAATGTAGAGTCACTTTTGAGGTATCACCTGTTGTGCTACCTTCTGAGAACAGGGCACACACACACATTTTTGTTTCCTATTTTCTAATTTTTTTCTAAACTTAACCATCCCAGCTAAATGCCTAACCATAACTTATACTCAATTCTAACTCCAGCCTCAAAACCAGTCAGTTTTAATCCATTTGTTCAACACTGAATCAGTCTTAACAGAAGGATAAGCCTTCCTCAGTGTCCTCACTTTCCAAAAATGTCCTCACTTTGAATGAAACTGCTTCTTGTGGTCATCATTTAGCCACTAAATGAGAGGACACTCGTTGACGTAATGCAATCCCTAACCCCTAACCAAAACCTAATTGTAACCCTAAACCTAAAACCCAACCTTGATATCAAAACAAAAATTGTAATTTCATTATAACTGCCTAAATAGACATTTTCATTCAAACTGTGTTTGACAGGCAGAAGCTGATGTGCAACATTAGAGTCGTGAACAGAAACTATGTTATGTGTATGATTTAGTAATGTTTGCAGAGCAATATTGTTTGTGTATTCCCTGCCCCAACACTGCCTGCCTCCTGATAGGTAGAAGCTATGATGAAATCCAACAAAGGAGATTACCCTGCATATAAAATTAACTGCACATGAAGATAAGAAATAAGGATGCAGGGATGGAGGCATTTCTAGATACTATTTATTTGATGGCACTGGTTTTGTTCTCTTCCTCCTTAATATCTCCTTCTCTTTTCTCACCTTGTAAGTTACAAAGGAGGTTTATGCTAAATGGGATGCACAAGCCTGGAGATGTGATTCTGGGGGGGTTATTTGAAGTCCACTACACCTCTGTGTTTCCAGAGTTGACATTCACTACCAAACCAAACCAGCCCAGCTGCCAAGGGTAAGTTTTACACACATATGACAAGATAAATATGCACTTTTTTTTTGTGATTGTGTTGTTGTTTTATTTTAGCTTTGATCCTCCAGGGTTCAGGCATGCTATGACCATGGCTTTTGCCATTGATGAAATCAACAAAAACTCCAACCTGCTCCCTAACTTGACTTTAGGATACAGTCTGTACGACAATTGTGCTACACTTGTTATTGGATTCAGTGCAGCTTTGTCATTGGCCAGTGGTCGAGAGGAGCAGTTTCTGGCTCAGGAGAACTGTGTGGGATCACCTCCAGTCCTGGGGATTGTGGGTGATTCATTTTCAACATTTTCTATTGCTACCTCTGATGTGATAGGTTTATTCAGATTGCCCATAGTAAGTTTCCTTTCTTCAGTCTTAGCTGTTCTATTTGATGTAATGCAATTGAATATATTTTAAACTTTAAACATTTTTACGACACACTATGTTGCATTTTAGCTCAAGCTTCTCAAACAAGCATGCATTTGGAAATCAAAGATAGTTTCATTATGTCTTTTAACATCATGGCTTATTAAAATTCATGAAAATATCTAATTCCTTTAAGAATGTTCTTTGAGTAGCAAAACCTGTCTGCATATTTTCTTCCTAGGTGAGTTATTATGCCACATGCTCGTGTCTGAGTGATCGCAGAAGGTTTCCATCTTTCTTTAGAACAATCCCAAGTGATGCTTTCCAGGTGAAATATTTACAAAAGCATTAAGAACTGCAAAACAGGTTCTATGAGCAAAAAATAATACAAAATATGTTTCCTGTAAACTTAAAAAATTTCAAACCCTGTATAAACAATAGTTACGCCTCAAACATAAATATTCTCTATATGCTGTAATTTGTGCATCACTAATATAACTGTGTATATTGAGGAGAAGGAGAATACTGATATACGTTAATTTAGTTTTGTAATAAGATATGAATAGAAAAGCTTCTGCTAGCAAGCCAATCTTTTCTCTCTGAATTGGCTTAGGTGCGTGCTGTAATTCACATTCTAAAACACTTTGGCTGGACTTGGGTAGGTCTACTGGTCAGTGATGATGATTATGGACTCCATGTCGCCCGTTTTTTCCACTCTGACCTAACTCAGTCAGGTGGAGGCTGCCTAGCCTACACAGAGATTTTGCCATGGGGTGACAACCCAGGTGAACTGATGAGGATTGTGGAAGTCATAAAGAAATCCACAGCTCGTGTGGTCATTGTGTTTGCACATCAGATCCACATGATTCAACTAATGGAAGAGGTATGTATTCATCATGAAAGATATGAGAGATGTTGTAGCACCCTCATGAATTCTTCCTAAACCAAATTCATACTGAGCAACTGTTTATTGTTACAGGAGCTGTGTCCTAAAATCATCAAATAAATGCTTTATCTGTATCTGGGACTCAAATTAATCTCTAACTTTAAAACTAGACTGTATTTGTTGCGTCTATGTCTGAATAAAAAGATCAGTTACTCATTTGCAATGAACAGGTGGTAAGACAGAATGTGACAGGCCTGCAGTGGATTGGCAGTGAAGCATGGACCTCAGCTGCTGTGCTCCAGAACCCACATCTTATGCCGTACCTGGGTGGCACACTAGGCATCGCCATCCTCCATGGAGAAATACCAGGACTTAGGGATTTTCTTTTAAAAGTACATCCTGACCTGTGCCACAATAGCAGCTGTGGAAATACCCTGGTGAGAGTTCAGTCCTTGCAATGAGATCTGGTATTTGCATGAATAATATTTTGTTTCAGCTTTTAAAAGTTTGTTTAAAACATATTTCAGGTGATGCTGTTTTGGGAACACACGTTTAAGTGCAGATTTGCACCTCCTCCAGCAGGTTGGATGGAAGCGGGGGGTGCACTTTGCACTGGAGAGGAGGATCTGCGAAATGTAGAAACAGAGTTCCTGGATGTGTCCAACCTTAGGCCTGAGTACAACATTTACAAGGCTGTGTACGCTCTGGCTTATGCTCTTGATGAGATGCTGCACTGTGTGCCAGGGAGGGGGCCTTTCAGTGGCCACAGCTGTGCTTCATTACAACAACTGAAACCATGGCAGGTGTGATACCAATTTAGACTCCACCTGTTTAGTTTTTGAAAAGTGTTGTCAAAAAGTGTAAAAAGAGAAGCTTTTAGATTAGTTTTAAAATCATGATTTTCCTGGGAGACAATATCTGTAAACTCAGACAAAATCTAATAAAACACAATTATTTAAAGGCATTACTGTCAAAATGTCAAAACATGTCTAAATCTTGCAAATGTACCACAGATAATCAGATCTATGCAGTGTGGCCTTTAAATATTCATTTTTTGAGTCTCCCTGTCATTGTAGCTTATGCATTACTTGGAGAAGGTGAACTTCACCACCCCATTTGGTGATCAAGTGTCATTTGATGAAAATGGGGATGCCTTACCAATCTATGACATCATGAACTGGTGGTGGCTCTCTGATGGAAGAACCAAAGTTCAAAGCGTGGGGGTCGTCAGGAAGCCACCTTTCAAAGGAGAAGAACTCATCATTTCTGAAGATAAAATCTTCTGGAACTTTGAATCCAAACAGGTAATTTTTGTTCATTGTTGTTTATGTCTTTTAAATCCAAATATGTTTTGTTAGAAATGTCTACAAATAATGTGAAATTGTGTTTTATTATTTTACATTAAACTAAAAGAAACATAAAAGAAAAATATAAAAAACTTAAAATAAAAAAAGGATGGACTAAAACGTCTCGGATTAGGATTAAATGTTTTAATTTATTTGTTGTATGTCTATTAATTACAGCATTAAATCTTGTAGAATAACACCAATACACAATTATTGTACAATCCCTACAGCCACCCCGGTCAGTCTGCAGTGAAAGCTGTCCTCCAGGTACCCGTATTGCTAGAAAGAAGGGGCAGCCTGTGTGTTGTTTCGACTGTGTTCTTTGTTCTGAGGGAAAGTTCAGCAATAAAACAGGTTGGTACCACATATAGTATTTGTTACACACTATGCAAGTTTTTGTCAGGAGCACATGACCGGTACTCGATTCCTAACCACTACAGATTTGTGAGCACAGACGATCAGTGGCCTTGAACATAAATGCAGATATAAGGGACATTGTCTTTAGTGCAGCACACCACACATTTAGTACTGTGTACTCTGTCTGGCTTTGGAAAAAGCATATATTGAAAATCTGCTACGTTAAAATCCAACACAAAGCAGGAAAAATTTAGAGCAACTCTGATCATTTCTCCTTTTTGTCAGACTCCATGGAGTGCACCAGTTGTCCAGAAGATTTCTGGACTAATATCAGACGTGACCACTGTATTCCTAAAGCAACTGAGTTTCTCTCCTACCACGAACCTCTGGGTATCTGCTTCACAACCACGTCATTGTTGGGCACCCTTATCTGTGCAGTTGTCTTGGGAATCTTTATTTATTACCGTAACACACCCATGGTACGAGCCAACAATTCAGAACTAAGTTTTCTGATCTTAGTGTCACTTAAACTGTGCTTCCTTTGTTCACTGCTGTTCATCGGACGACCCAGACTGTGGACATGCCAGCTGAGACACGCAGTGTTTGGCATCAGCTTTGTGCTTTGTATTTCATGTATCTTGGTGAAAACCTTGGTGGTTCTGGCTGTGTTCAAGGCCTCCAAGCCAGGAGGAGGAGCAAATCTGAAGTGGTTTGGTGCCTTACAGCAGAGAGGAACAGTTCTGGTTCTTACTTGTGTTCAAGCTGCAATCTGCACAGCCTGGATTGTTTCTGCTTCACCAGTGCCCAATAAAAACACTCAATACCACAATGACAAAATAGTTTATGAGTGTGTAGTTGGGTCCACAGTTGGTTTTGCAGTGTTACTTGGCTACATTGGCTTACTGTCTATCCTCAGTTTCCTGTTAGCTTTTCTGGCGAGGAATCTCCCAGACAACTTCAATGAGGCCAAACTCATCACGTTCAGCATGTTGATATTCTGTGCTGTGTGGGTGGCTTTCATTCCTGCTTATGTCAACTCCCCAGGAAAATATGCAGATGCTGTGGAGGTATTTGCCATCCTGGCATCAAGTTTTGGACTTTTAGTGGCCCTGTTTGGACCCAAATGTTACATAATTCTGCTGAGACCAGAAAGAAACACAAAGAAAGCAATAATGGGTCGAGGCACATAACGTTGCACTCAAACATAAATCCCTATTTCCTATTGATCTTTATATTGATCAGACAGTTCATAATATTGGATTGTCTGACCAACGTGTGAATCCCTCAACAAAAACATAGACTTGTAATGAATAAAGTTGCAAACTTTAGCTTAAACATCTGTAAGTCTCGAATAGCCATGTGGATCCTTTGTTAGGTCTAAGCTTAAGCAATTGATTATTTTAGTAAATTCTTTGTAGGTTCAGTGGAATAAAAGTGAAAATGTAAATAAATTCTTGATATTTGCAGAATTCCTATTTGGTTTTCATTCTTGTTAAATTGCTAAAACTTCCTGTATGTTTGTATATAACATTTATTCACAAAGTTTAATGCATCAGAAAAACTTAAAAGACCACAAAAGCAATTTGTTGTTATAGTTTACAAAGTTTACAAGGGCTCTGTAAGAACTTACTTATGTATTTACATCTTATTATATGGCAAATGTTTTTGTCCAGAGTGACTTGGAATTGAACTTACATGAGTGCAAAAGAAGTAGAGCTGTTACAGTTTTATTCTTAGGCCTCAGGTGCAGGGCAATTTTATTTCAGATTTTTATTTTAGATGAGGATTAGGTATAATTTAGGTGCATTTTTATATTTTATATTTATATTATTTTTATGTGGTAATCCAGAGCTTATGTTGTTACCAGCGACACTCCACTCACTGACACTGACAAATGAGGAGGAGGTAATTTTTGGAGTTGAGCTTGGAAAGCTAAATTCATGATTTCAAGCGAGTGGACCTTAAGTTAAATGTGCATTAAACAATAGGAACTGATGTAAGCTGACAGCATTTAAATTAATGGCAAACTAAAGTTTATTTCAAAAGTGAGACATGTTCATTTAATTTATAGGGCTGATCCAGAGTAAAAATATTGTTTCTTTTAAACAATTTAGAAATCACAATACACAATACAATGAAGTTCATACTGCTCCATAACAATGTTCCTTTCTGCCTCTCCTACCCTGAAAGGGGTTGGAAAATATTAAGCAGTGACCTAAAGCTTGCAAAGGGATGACGTAGCCTTGCATGTATAAAATCAAGAAACCTTTTTTGAAGAAGACAAATGTGTGAGGAAAGTGAGGCAGTCATGCTGGGTTTTTTTGACCCACATTTGCTCTTCGGTGTCTTCATTATCAGCTTTTTTTGCACTTCCTTCTTTTTATGTTCAGTGTTGTCCTCTCTCCCCACATCTTGTAAATTACAAAGAAAGTGGAATTTTAATGAACTCCTTAAATCTGGTGATGTGGTTCTGGGTGGCCTGTTTGCGGTCCACCTCAACTCTGTCTTCCCTGAGTGGACATTTACATCGGAGCCACAACAGCCCAGCTGCAAAGGGTGAGTTGACTGCAAGAAAACCTACACTTCAAGGTGCTCAGTTTTTATGGTTGGAAATACAATAAATATCACATTCAAGCAATAACTTTGACACCATTGCAGTTTTAAAACAATTTTAATACTGAAATTATATATATACATTATATATACATAATTTTTTTCTTCCCAGTTCTTGTTAACAGTCACTTTTTCGTGTGTGTTAGCTTTGACCTTTTAGGCTTCAGGGATGCTATGACCATGGCTTTTGCTATTGAGGAGATCAACAAAAACTCCAACCTGCTGCCTAATGTGACTCTGGGATACACTCTTTATGACACCTGTGGTGCACTTATTATTGCACTCAGTGGTGCACTGTCACTAGCCAGTGGTCAAGAGGAGCAGTTTATGCTTCACAGGAACTGTTCAGGGACTCCTCCAGTCTTGGGGATTGTGGGTGATTCCTACTCAACAAATTCTATTGCCATCTCCCATGTACTAGGTTCATACAAAATGCCTATTGTGAGTTTATTGTCCTGTGTATTGCTCATTAAATAAATGTCATTCTGAAAAAGTGATACATTGTTGACATATTACAACAACATATTATGACACTAAAATATTTTAAGAGGGTCAGGCTTGCTTTAAATGAGTAACTTGAGTGCATTTTGTGTGTTTTTTTATAGGTGAGTCATTTTGCAACATGTTCCTGTTTGACAAATCGGCAACATTTTCCATCCTTCTTCAGAACAATCCCAAGTGATGCTTTCCAGGTGAAACACTACTAATTACCGAACACACACATACAAAAAAGTGTGTTTTGGGCAGTATACAGAGACGGCACTTTAGTCTTGAGGACACTGAATCCACTAGCCTGCAAAAATGTCCATATGCACATCCAACTCTCTGTTGTTGAATGTTTACACTATTAGTAGAATCTAATATTCTTTACTGGAAAGATCTCCTCCCAATCAGGGTATTTCACACTTTTTATCATGTACCGTGTGACATGCCACTGCACCAGCAGCATGCATGTGGTTTCATCTGAAAACAATGCATTCCTACAGTCCTGTAATGTCCGGTACGAATATTTTAGCAGAAATCCATTGCTTTATTTAGTTTTTTGTTATTGCCTTTGTTAGAAAGGATTTTTGGCACTAAGCAAGAAATCATGGCCCTTCTGGGGTTGATGCATAATGACTTTCATCATGGTTTTCATTAATACTTCACACTAATATATCCACACAGGTGCGTGCTATGATTCAAATTCTGAAACACTTCAGCTGGACTTGGGTAGGTCTGGTTGTCACTGCTGATGATTATGGACTCCATGTTGCCCAGTCTTTTCAGTCTGGCCTGGTTCAGTCGAAAGGAGGTTGTTTGGCCTATGTAGAGGTTTTGCCCCGGGACAATGACCCAAGTGAACTTGGGAGGATTGTGGGTTTGATAAAGACTTCAACAGCTCGTGTAGTCATGATGTTTGTACACAAGATCCACATTATTGAACTAATGGAAGAGGTCAGTAATAGTATTTAAAAATTCATCATCTAAACAAAAATTTACATGCAGTTCTTTGAGTTCAGAAAAACTGTCATCAGAAGCAGAAATCGGTTAATTGCCAGTTACACCTAAGAACACTTTACAGTACTAGGAATTTGTCTCGGTGTTAGGTCTAATCACAAAATCTAAAATATAAAGTTAAAAGACAAACATGCGACACACAACAAATATGGAATATATACACAATAGAAAAGAAGAGAGGAAAGAAGAGAGGAAATTTGTAGAATTTTAGTGTGATGAAAAAATTGTTTGAAATAGCTGAATATAGTTGATGTCACCATCCACTTGCAGGCATGAAAGAACCAGTCCCTAAAAATTACCCACTGAACAAACCAACAAAAACAATTGAATCTTGTTGTGACCTTCAGTTTACCAGTTTTCTTAGTAATTACAATTTACAAAGTCTGTATATAGAGTATGTTGAAAGGAATACATTTTTGATGTGTGGTTCTATTACCAAACAGACTTAGAAAAATCCCGTACGACTTAGAAAAAGTCCATGTACATTGTATTATTTTACCAGAATTTTAAAAAACATATTTGGTATGATGAACTGCACAGGTGGTGCGGCAGGATGTGATTGGTCGGCAGTGGATTGCAAGTGAAGCCTGGACAACAGCTGCTTTGCTCCAAACCCCTCGCCTCATGCCATACCTGGGTGGAACACTGGGCATTGCCATCCGACGAGGAGAAATACCAGGACTCAGAGATTTTCTGCTACACTTACATCCCAACCAAACTACCAATAATAAATATGACTATAACATTGTAAGCATAAAAAATCAAACATTAATAATAAAAAGTTGCCGATAATTATTGTAATTTCTGTTAATGATGTTTTAATGTATTTCAGATTAAACAATTTTGGGAACACACATTTCAGTGTAGATTTGATCCAGCAGGTTGGGTGGAAGCTGGGGGTGCACTGTGCACAGGACAGGAAAATATTGAAAATTCAGAAACTGAGTTTTTGGATGTTTCTAACCTCAGGCCTGAGTACAACGTTTACAAGGCTGTGTATGCACTGGCATATGCCCTTCATGACATGTTGCAGTGTGAGCCAGGAAGAGGTCCTTTCATTGGGAACAACTGTGCAACTTTGCAAAGCCTGGAGCCATGGCAGGTGAGGTATTAGTTTACCTTTGTACTGCTCTAGATGCAAGAACTACTCAATGAGGTATTTAATGTTCTTTGTTTTGACATTATTATTATTATTATTGACAAGAGTTAAATACTGAATACAACAATAGAATTAGTACACTGGCTATAGATTTTATTTTCTCTCAAAATGTAGACATTTAATACAAGTAGAAGGATAAAAAACTTGGAAAAATGTTTTGTCACATTCAAGTAATTCTGTTATCTCTTCGTAGCTTGTACACTATTTACAAAATGTCAACTTCACCACATCATTTGGTGATCAAGTGTCATTCGATGAGAATGGAGACGTCCTACCAATCTATGACATCATGAACTGGCTGTGGCTTCCTGATGGAACAATTAAAGTTCAGCATGTTGGTGAGGTTAAGAAGTCTGCTTTCAAAGGTGAAGAACTCACAATTTATGAAGACAAAATCTTCTGGAACTTTGAATCAAGAAAGGTTATTTCACTTGTTCTGGCTATTTCAGTTACTTCTCCTTTGTTACATGTGATTGACACATGAAATGCTTGAATAATATTTTTCTACCCACAGCCACCACGGTCAGTGTGCAGTGAGAGCTGTCCTCCAGGAACTCGTATGGCCAGAAAGAAGGGGCAGCCTGTGTGTTGCTTTGACTGCATTCCCTGTTCTGAGGGAAAGATCAGTAATAAAACTGGTTTGTGTTCCTGTTTTAAGACTTCTAAAATGTAGTACTTTGCTTTAACTATTAGGGAAATAAATTCTTACTATACATGTTTGTGTTTTATCAGACTCCATGGAGTGCACCAGTTGTCCAGAAGATTTCTGGTCCAGTCCCCAGCGTGATCAGTGTGTTCCTAAAGAAATAGAGTTTCTTTCCTACAATGAGCCTCTTGGTATCTGCTTGACAACCACCTCATTGCTGGGAACATTTATCTGTGCTGTTGTCCTGGGGATCTTTATTTATCATCGTGACACACCCATGGTACGAGCCAACAACTCAGAACTGAGTTTCCTGATTTTGGTTTCTCTTAAATTGTGTTTCCTCTGTTCATTGCTTTTCATTGGACATCCTAAACTGTGGACATGCCAGTTAAGACATGCAGCATTTGGCATCAGCTTTGTGCTTTGTGTCTCTTGTATCTTGGTGAAAACCATGGTGGTTCTGGCTGTGTTCAAGGCCTCCAAGCCAGGAGGGGGATCTAGCTTGAAGTGGTTTGGTGCTGTGCAGCAGAGAGGGACAGTTCTGGTTCTCACATTTATTCAGGCAGCAGTTTGCACATCTTGGCTTGTCTCTTCCTCACCAGCTCCATATAAAAACACTCAGTACCACAATGACAAGATAGTGTATGAGTGTGTGGTTGGATCAACAGTTGGTTTTGCAGTGTTACTGGGTTATATTGGCCTATTAGCTGTTGTTAGTTTTCTGTTAGCATTTCTAGCAAGGAATCTTCCAGACAACTTCAATGAGGCTAAACTCATAACCTTTAGCATGCTGATGTTTTGTGCTGTGTGGGTGGCTTTTGTTCCTGCTTATGTCAACTCCCCAGGAAAATATGCAGATGCTGTGGAGGTATTTGCCATCCTGGCCTCCAGTTTTGGTCTCTTGGTGGCCTTATTTGGACCCAAATGTTACATAATCCTGCTGAGACCAGAGAAAAACACAAAGAAAGCAATAATGGGTCGAGGCACCATTAAGATTTAAAATTTAGCAAAGATAAATCTGTGCATTCTATTTGTATTTTAAAAACAATGTGTGAGTAATAAGAAATATCATTTCTTGACATCATCGTTGAAAAGAATTTAGCATTTATCGAGAGAAAGGGAAAAAAACCTATAAACATTTGTTCTGATTATATAATTTCTATCGCTGCCTAATTACATACCCTATAATTTGAAATCTTTCAAATTTAGCAAACTGTCTGAATAAACTTCAAATGAGTGGATCAATACACTGTACTTCAATCCCCCCAAAATGTTCTATATAACAAATGTTTGATACATTAAAGGCTCCCTTATAATGGTTTGGTAAGAAGTTACTTACATTCCCTTTTAAACGTATTGCAATCACTTCTTTTTGTTTGCTGTACAACATCAGCTTTTATTTAAAGTTATTTTGTCCCTAAAACTTTGAAAAATACAAATAGTCAGAGATTTAAAATTTTGTTAGTGTCAAGGCATAATCCAATACAAGCCAGTGCAGAATTAATGTACAAACTAAAGTAAGGCTGAGATAACAGGATGCAGTTTAGTCCAGTGTGAATAGATGTGGCTGGACCAGGAAACTGAAGATGGAAACAAACAAAGAAATGGGCAGGGCTGAGTGCATGGGTATGTTACTAGAAAATCTAATCTATAATATACCAGAAATGTTCCTCATAACATATTCCAGCTAGATTTATCAGTAACAACACAAAACAAAGGTCTGCATAATATCTCAGCGGAGAGGGAGGAGATAATGGTAAAAACTGCAGCCGAGATGAACATTTTCTACTCTTTCAATTAGTAGCAAAGTGCCAAAAGTCATAAATACTCATATCCTGCAAGACCCTATCCAAATTAAATAAAAAATCACTAGATAAATTGATGAAGTTAAAAATTAAACCTTCTCTGCTTGTTTTTCTATGTGACAGAGAAACTTAAAATGCTACACAGTTGATCTTTGTTTATAGTTTAACTTCCATATGGCCACGTTGCTGTTCGTGTTTAACCTGAGTCTTTGTGTGGAGAAAGTCCCAGCACTTTGGAAGACCTCCTTTGTGGTTCCGGTTCTGAAAATGGCACATTCCTGAAAGCTGAAACGCTACAGACTGGCCGCCTTAGCCTAAAAAACTGATGAAGGCTATGGAGAGGATCATCCTCAGCTACCTCTGGACTCGGGTGAGTTCAGCACTGCGCTGGAATTTGCCCATCAATGAACCTGGAGTCCCCAGGGAGTGCTGTGAGGGTTATGTTCTTTGAATTCTCCAGTGCTTTCAACACCATGTTGTTTTTTGACCGTTTTTTTTTTTACTGCTGCTGTAACACAGGTGTTTCCCCACTGTGTAATCAATAAAGTCTTATCTTATGTTTTACATGCAAGTAATTAAAATTGTTATTACACAGCACTTATATTTACAGCTGTATATACATGACCTGATTTAACATCAAATCATACAAATGCAAAAACAATCTGTCAATATACAACAAAACAAACACAAGGCATCATTACGTTGATCTGTTACATATTAAATATCCTGCTTCTATACCGCATTTATCTAAACTTTTCACAATAATCGTCTGCCAATAAAGGCATCAACAGGTGGATCCTTTGCAGTCAAACATATCCTAAGATTCTTTGCACACTGTGGATGACAAAGAATGGCAGATGCAGGGCTGGAGGGGTGCACTTAAAAACTGAAGTAATTGGTTTTAGCTCAGTCGAATATCTAAGGCCAAAAACTCTGCTGGTGTGACTTAAAGGGACTTCTAAATGTGGCAAAATGAAGGTTAACTTCATTTTACACAAAGCTAATCGTACAATATTCAACTGCATTGGCTGATGTATTTTCTTTCTATTCCCAGTGGCTGTAAACAATATTTTATCATATCCCTAAGTGAGGGACAGTGCTTTAGTTTTTGCTGACAGTAATGAAGTAAAATGTTATTAAAGGAAGTACATTTAAGAAATCTTGATTAATAAAAAAAGCTTTATTAAAAAGAAAGAACAATTATGAAAAAGAGTATAGTAGTAAAATTTTTGGCTGATATAAAACGTTACCTACAGAACAATAGGTTTAAACAAATATCTTAAAGGCTGCACTATCTCATATTACCACTACTCTTTCGGCTTTTCCCATCAGGGGTCGCCACAGCGAATCATCCTTTTCCACTTCACCCTATCCTGGGCATCTTCCTCTCTGACACCAGCTAACCTCATGTCCTCTGTTAAGACGTCCATATATCTCCTCCTTGGTCGTCCTCTCGCCCTCTTGCCTGGCAGCTCCATCTCCAACATCTTTCTACCAATATATTCACTATCCCTCCTCTGCACATGTCCAAACCATCTCAATCTGGCCTCTCTCACTTTGTTGCTAACACAGGCAACGTGCGCTGTTCCTCTGATGAACTCGTTCCTAATTCTGTCCAACCTTGTCACTCCTAAGGAGAAGCTCAACATCTTCATCTCTGCTGCTTCCATCTCTGCCTCTTGTCTTTTTCTCACTGCTACTGTCTCTAACCCATAGAGCAGAGCTGGTCTCACTACTGTCCTGTACACCTTTCCTTTGAGTCTTGCTGACACTCTTCTGTCACACAACACCCCTGAAACTTTCCTCCACCCATTCCAACCCGCCTGCACTCGCCTCTTCACCTCTTTTCCACACTCCCCATCACACTGAACTGTTGACCCCAAGTACTTAAACTCCTGCACCTTCTTCCTGTAACCTCACGCTTATACCTGGCTCCTTCTCATTTACACACATGTATTCTGTCTTACTACGACTGACTTTCATGCCTCTTCTTTCCAGAACAAACCTCCAGCTCTCCAGCTGTTCCTCCACCTGCTCTCTACTCTCACTGCAAATCACAATGTCATCTGCAAACACCATTGTCCAGGGAGATTTCTGTCTGACCTCATCTGTCAACCTGTCCATCAGCATAGCAAACAAGAAGGGACTCAAAGCCGATCCTTGGTGTAGTCCCACCTCCACCTTGAATTCCTCTGTCTGACCTACGGCACATCTCACCACCGTCATGCTTCTCTCATACATGTCCTGAACTACTCTGACGTACTTCTCTGCCACTCCCGACATCCTCATACTGTACCACAGCTCCTCCCTCGGCACCCTGTCATACGCCTTCTCTAAATCCACAAAGACATAATGCAGCTCCTCCTGACCATCTCTGTACTTTTCCATTAACAACCTCAAAGCGAAAATGGCATCAGTGGTGCTCTTACGGGGCATGAAACCATACTGCTGCTCACAAATCTCCACCTCCTTCTTAAGCCTGGCCTCCACTACCCTTTCCCACAGCTTCATTGTGTGGCTCATCAGCTTTATCCCTCTGTAGTTGCTACAGTTCTGCGTGTCACCCTTGTTCTTAAAGATCGGCACCAGAACGCTTCTCCTCCATTCCTCAGGCATCTTCTCTCTCTCTAAAATCCTGTTAAACAGACCTGTCAGAAACTTCACTGCTGTCTCTCCTAGACACTTCCACACCTCCACAGTTATTTCATCAGGACCAACAGCCTTTCTGCTCTTCATTCTTTTCAGAGCCTTCCTCACCTCATCCTTTCTAATCTCTCCTATTTCCTGCTCCACAACATCCACATCTTCCTCCCTTTTTTCCCTGTCATTTTCCACATTCATTAGCTCCTCAAAATACTCATTCCATCTTCTCTGCACACTCTCCTGGCTTGTTACCACCTTTCCATCTCTGTCTTTAATCACCCTTATCTGCTGCACATCTTTCCCATCCTTATCTCTCTGTCTGGCTATCCTGTACAAGTCCTTCTCTCCTTCCTTCGTGTCTAACCTGTCATACAGCTCATCATAAGCTTTCTGTTTGCCCTTTGCCACCTCCCTCTTCACTCTGCGCTGCGCTTCCTTGTACTCCTGTCTACTTTCCTCAGTCCTTTCTACATCCCACTTCCTTTTAGCTAACCTCTTCCTCTGGATGCAGTCCTGTACTTCCTCATTTCACCACCAAGTGTCTTTATCATCTTTCCTCTTACCAGATGACACACCAAGCACCTTCCTACCTGTTTCCCTAATTACCTCTGCTGTAGTTTCCCAGTCATCTGGAAGCTCTTCCTGACCACCCAAAGCCTGTCTCAACTTCTGCCTGAATTCCTTACAAGTTTCTTCATTCTTTAGCTTCCACCACTTGGTCTTCTTTTGTGTCTTTCCTCTCTTCTTCTTCCTGACCACCAGAGTCATCTTACACACCACCATGCGGTGCTGTCTGGCTACACTCTCTCCTACCACCACTTTACAGTCACTAACCTCTCTCAAATGACCTCGTCTACATAGAATGTAGTCCACCTGTGTACTCCTACCTCCACTCTTGTATGTCACTCTGTGTTCCACTCTCTTCTGGAAGTAAGTGTTAACTACAGCCATTTCCATCCTCTTAGCAAAGTCCACTACCATCTGTCCTTCTTGATTCCTGTCCTTTACACCAAACCTGCCCATCACCTCCTCATCACCTCTGTTCCCCTCACCAACATGCCCATTGAAGTCTGCTCCAACAACTCTTCTCTCTCCTCTGGGGATACTCTCTACAACCTCAATCAAACTCACTCCAGAATCTCTCCTTCTCTTCTAACTCACAGCCAACTTGTGGAGCATACCCACTGACTATGTTCACCATCACGCCTTCGATTTCTAGCTTTAGGCTCATCACCCTGTCTGAGACTCTTCACCCTGTCTGAGACTCTTCACCCTGTCTGAGACTCTAGATGACTCGCATGGTTGTACTTGGCAAAATTTTACGCCGGATGCCCTTCCTGACGCAACGCTCTCTATTTATCCGGGCTTGGGACCGGCACAGAAGTTACTGGCTTGCAACGCCTGTGGCTAGATTGCACTATCTCATATTAGTTTTAATAATTACTACCTAGCAACGATTAGTGTGCAATTTCCATCTGGCCTGCACATCTTGCACCTTGAAGAACCTGGAGACCATCACACAGACACATGGAGAACATGTAAACTCCTAAGACATTTGTAAAATGTACTAATATTTACTAACAACAACCAAGTGTCAATGCATTGTCCAGTTTTATATTTCAATAAAAGTTTTTATTGGGATACCCCTGTTCACTGTAAATGAACAGTGCCTTGAAAAAGTATTTATGCCCCTTGAAATTTTCCACATTTTGTCATTTTAATACTACAAATCCAAATGTATTTTATTGGGATTTTTTGTGATAAACCAACAAATGTGGTAGATAGCTCTAAAATGGAAAGAAAATAATACATGGTTTACAATTTCTTTTCACAAATAAAAATCTGAAGTGTGCGTGCATTTGTATTCAATACACGTGTTGTGTTCTACTTTGTAGATACACCTTTTGCTGAAATTACAGCTGAAAGTCTTTTGGGGTATGTGTCCACCAGCTTTGCGCATCTAGTGAAATCCTCGCCCATTTTTTTGAAAAGTAGCTCAGGCTCTGTAAGACTGGATGGAGAGCTTCTGTCAACAGCAATTTTCAATTTCAGTCTTGCCATAGAATTTCAGTTGGATTTAGGTCTGGACTTTGACTGAGCAATTCTAACACATGAATATGCTTGCTGCATGTTTAGGGTCACTGTCCTGCTGGAAGGTGAACCTCCACCTCAGTCTCAAGTCTTTTGCAGACTCTAAGAGGTTTTATTTATAAGATTTGGCTACATCCATCTTCCCATTTCTTGTTCCTGCTGAAGAAAAGCATCCCCACAAAATCGTGCTGCTCCCACCATGTTTCTTCTTGCCACTCTTCCATAAAGGCCAGCATTGCGAAGGGCACAACTAATAGTTGTCCTGTGGACTAATTCTCCCACCTGAACTGTGGATCTCTCCAGGTAACTCCAGAATTACCGTGGGCTTCCTGACTGATTTTTGTTTCAGGCTCTAGGTTTTCAGTTGTGCCATACTCTTTCCATTTTTATATTATAGATTTTAAAGTGCTCAGTGAGACGGTTAAAGCTTCGGATGTCTTTATACAACCTAAGCCTTCTTTAAACTTCTCAACAACTGTATCCCTAACCCTATCCCTGTGTTCCTTGTACTTCATGTGGGGGAAATTTGGGGAAATTTAGTCACTGGTTAGATAATTAGAAAACAGATGGGCTCATCAATGGGATCATAGGGAGGACAAGAAGCCACAGGGGGTAACACATATAGAGGACTGCTTAAGAACACCTCAGGTACTAGTGGGTCTGGGGTCATGGACCCTGTGGGTCATGGACCCTGTGGGTGAGATAAAGAACAAATGACTTCAAAGAGAAAATGACTGATGACTGACCACTGTATGTAAATGCTTTTCAACATTTGTGTTCTTGTGAGGGTGGGTCCTTTGTTGAGATTGAGTATAAGTACAAGCGGTTTGGAAGTAACAAGTTAGAAGCAGACATTAGGGGCTCTTCTCCGTGCCGGCATGTATTAAATTGAGATGGTTCATCACGTTGAGTCTTTGTCTTAAGTTCTTCAAAAATCTAACAACATCTGACTAAGGAAGACAGAAAAATTCTACAACATTCATGATGCTGTTTGTTCACTAATGTTCTCTAACAAACCATTGAGGGCTTCACAGAACAAGTCAAGTCAAGTCAACTTTATTTATAAAGCACTTAAAAAAAACAGCAAAGGCTGACCAAAGTGCTCAACAATGAAAATAAAAAATAAAACATAATAAAAGTACAATTACAGTAAAATCACCAAAAATATATTTAAGTAAACGAACTAAAAGCAAATACAATAATAAAGCCAAAATCTCATGCTGGGTCAAAATCCAGGGAGAAAAAAAATTGTTTTAAGCTTTGATTTAAAACAGCCAGTGAGGGTGCCTATCTGACTTGCAGAGGCAGTGCATTCCAAAACTTAGGGCTTCCAACAGCAAATTCCCTATATCCCCTGATCTTTAACTCTTGCCAATTGTCTTAAATGAAAGAAGCTGGATTTTACCACTGCACTAACCTGCTTGTCCAGTCTAAAACCACTGTCCACCTTAACAACCAGACTTGTGACAGTAGGTTTAAGAAATTGTGTCAAAGGGCCCAGGTCAACAAGTGAGGACCCACTGCTGGTGCTTGGACCAAAGAAAATGACCTCTGTCTTCTCTTCATTAAAATGCAGGAAATTAAGAGCCATCCAGGCTCTTCCTCAAGACACTTCCTCAGGGACCATAAGGAATATGCTTCTGTTTCACTGGCACGTAAATCTGGGTGTCATCAGCATAACAGTGAAAGGAACAATTATGCTTTGTGGGAATATAGCCAAGGGGAAGCAGGTACAGGAAAAAAAGCAGAGGCCCCAAAATTGAGCCCTGCGGGACCCCACACAAGAGAGGAGCACAAGAGGACCGGACATTACCAATCTGTACACAAAATGTTCTCTCTGCCCAGTACAACCTAAACCACTCAAGAGCAGTACCACGGATGCCTACCCATTGCTCTAATCGATAAGTCAAATTGCATGATCCACTTTGTCAAAAGCAGCAGTTATATCCAGTAGTACCAAGACCACAGAGTCCCCAGCATCTGTAGCTAAAAGGATGTCATGAAAAACTCTCAGCAGTGGTGTCTTGGTGCTGTGAAGAGATTTAAAGACTGGAAAACCTCAAAAGTGTTGTTTTCCTCTAGAAAATCCTTCAGTTGTAGATATACAATTTTTTCCAGAATTTTTGCGAGAAAGGGAAGTTTGGAAATTGGCCTAAAATTAGACAACACAGCGAGATCCAGACCTGGCTTTTTAATCAATGGCTGCACCGTAGCATGTTTACAGTTTTTTGGAAAGACACCAGAGGTGAGTATGCTGTTTATAACAGCAAGAACAGAAGGTCCTAGAGTAGTGATAATCTCTTTAAAAAATCGAGGTGGGAAAGCATCAGAGGGGGATGAGGGTTTCAGATGTTTAACAGTCTTATACAATAATGACAGTGTCACCGGTTCAAATTGTTGAAAAGTTACAGGGTCAAACCCAGAAACTGAAGGGTCAGAAGCAGGTGGTGATAAGAGGGTTCCAACATTGTTCACCTTATTTACAAAGAAGTTTTCACATGCTTCTTGGCAAGGTTCCACGCAAACAGTCCTTGGGGCATTAAGAACAATATCTGTGTTAAACGCCTGTGTTTAAACAGAACATGAGGCTTGTGACAGTTTGACAGGATGATATTGGACAGATGTACAGAACAGCTGTATTTCTTCTGAGATTAAACTACACACAGGTCGAATCTATTAACTAATTAGGTGACTGAAGGCGGCTGGAGTTTAGTTCAGGATATCAGTGTAAAGGGGGCTGGATACAAATCTACACCACAAGTTTTCAGATATTTTGTTATAAGTTATATTATAAGTTGTTATACTTTTTATTTTTGAAAACTGTGTATCATTTTTATTTCACTTTATAGATATGTATCATTTTGTGTTGATCTATCACATGCAGTTTTGAAAAATACATTTACATTTGTCCTTGTAACATGAAAAAATGTGGAAAACTTCAGGGGTATGAATACTTTTCAAAGGCGCTGTACATAGGGGTATATATAATATACTATATCTGGCTACAGAGTTTGTTTGTTTTTTTTTGCTTTAATTTTACCTGTTTGTCTGATCCGTGCTGGGTGACAAAACCATTAACAGGTGGAGAGCAGTCATTGCCTGGTCCTTAGGGATCCCCCGCCCTGCTTGTTTTCCAACTACCCCTTCTTTTCTAGTGCCCTAGCCACTAAGGATTACCTGGATCAGGTGTGTTCAGTCAGTTGGAAGCTAGAAGGTACCAATTTGCTTTGTCTTCCCTCACTCCCAGTTTCTGAATAAACACCCCATTAGGGGATCAGCATCCACAATGCCCAATGCACAACAGAGACTAAACTCACATTTAGTAAAGTTTATATGCCAATTTTTACAAAGCATTAAAAAGAAGCAATCATTACAATTAATTTGCCATTTTAATAAAACACACACAATAAGTGAAAAGACAATTTAACATATGAAGAGAGAATAATCTATATTAACCTTTATAAAGTATCATCCCATGTGTCAAAATAGCCATTAGTCCAGTAGTAATACTGTACATTCTAAAAGGAATAGTATAACAAATCCACATCTTCAATAAACATGCTTCAGAACCAACACTCTTATGTAGTTATCTGAACTTTGCGATGGTTTGACACTGAAAGCTGCATTAAACTTTAGAGTCAGACTGCTCAGAACCAGTCTAATGAATGATGGAAAATGTGTTTATTTGTTATGCTTATAACCCCCCCACCCGCCACCTAAATAAAAAAAGACCATACATACAATATATATACAACAACACATGGTATTTGTATACAACTAAGGTGGCAAGACGTTTGTTTCTCTAACCCTTACTTTAAAGAATAAATCTCTCCTGCCCCTTTGCTCTGCTATAAGGGCAAATCACTTAGCCTTGCTTTACTATAAGGTCACATTACAAGATTTTTTATTTCATTTGCTCATCTTTAAGTGTACCCTGGAGGACACTTTTGTTTTATTGTAGTGCCACCTTAGAGGGCCACCATACTATGTTAGACCTTCTCTAAGGGCACCTTAAAGTGCCCTTTGTTGTGTAAAAGATCACTTCTGGAGGGGTGGGAGAGAAGACAAAACTGCTAATGAGGACAAAGGCAAAACACTCTTCAATGAGACAGGTTGGGGAGTGGTGGTTTGGGTGATACCTACTAGATATCCAGTTAGAGCTTGGTGTGAAGGACAGACATAGGCAGACTGAGGTAGTCAAAGGAGAAAAAGTTCTATGAGAGTGAGTGGATGAACAAACCCTAACCTAAAGATGGACAAGACATGGTTGAATAAAACCCAACAAAGACTGAATGTGAGCTTAGAACTTAAGTGGGGCTGAGATAATAGCAAATGCAGTTCAGCTAAGTGTCGGAAGAGTAATATGAGCCAGATAATTGAAGAGGGAAACCTGGACAAAGACATGGGTGGGACTGACTGCATGCATTTTCATGTGAAAGAGAAAGACAGGTGGCAAAGAGAGGGGAGGAACAGGAGCTGGGTGATGTTAGGGACGGAGGGCAGAGAAGAAAAAGAGACATTTTGTGTGTCAGTGAATGTCTAAGGTTGGTTTCTTCCTCTTATTACTATCTGAATCTTACTTCCTTTAGACACTTTTATTTTTACAGACAAAATTTCATTTGTATTTGAGTGCAAAGTGGCAGGTATGTAGTTCTGGATGGGCTGTTTATAATATTATTTAAACTGTGCTATATAGTATAGTATATATGGTATATTTTTATAGTAGCAGATGTTTACTACTTTATCCTTGGTTAGTGTTGAAGAGGAACAAACTGTTTCAGGGATTTCTTCAGCACTGGGGATTATGAATCATCCGATCTCAATCTTTTAATGCCATTTCCAGTGTTTTTATTTGAAACACTTTTATACTAAGAAGGTGATGAAAATACATTATTATATATTATACAAATAATACTGATGACTCCTTTAAGGCCTTCACTAATGAACTTGCTTCTTTTGGTCCTAGTTTGGGTACATGTACATAAATGCCATTAACCTCCCCTTGACTGCTTAACATTGTGTTGTCTTACCTAGTCTGAAAATCATCTGTAAATGACGTCACTTAAAATGACCCGTCAGTTCAGACTACATTATCTTGTTGCTCACACTATGGAGTTTGTAATCATGGTCAACCTTCTTTTCTATAGCACCTCCAGATGGCGTCATATAAACTAAAGATGAAAGACTCCTCTGCCTCAGAGGGCCGTTTAAAAGCATTAATGTACATTTACACCCTAAGTCACAGCCATTAAGAGCAGGTTGAAATTTAGTGAAGTCACGCTGAAAATGTGGTTTGCTAAGTGGCTTCTATTCAAATCTTTTAAAGTTTCCAAAGCCCTTATTCCAGGTGCTCCAATTCTTGCCCATTCAGCATGCTGCTTAAAAGGGAAGAGATAGAAAAACACACAAGAACACAGACACATGTACACTAACTGGATGTTAGTGGGCCGGGTCAGGATCAGTGGGAACGCTGGAAACACAAGATAGCAGGGTCAATTTAACCAATGTCAATTTATAGGTAGATGTGATACATTATCCGACCCTTTAATATGTTGAATGTCAAGGTCATAGGCTAGCAAAAATTGTAAACATCTGAGTAATTTTTATTTGGGCGTCTTACCTTGTGTAAAAATGTAAAGATATTTAAACAAAGCTTTAACTAGTCAATGTCAGACTAGTTAAACAAAGATTGATTAAATTTACATTTAGCAGACGCTTTTAACCTAAGCGACTTACAGCAATTTGGTACACACATATACTGTATATATACATGGTGGTGATGGCTGCAACACAGGGTGCCATGCAGAGTGCTCATCTGACTCACCGAGGGCAACGTGTGTCTTGCCCAGGGACACTGCAACATGCACCAAGGAGGAACCGGGGATTGAACCAATGACCCTGTTTTCGGTGGACGACTGCCTTACCAACTACAGTCGCCCTGATTAAAGCATTGAGAAGCTCTATTTTCTTATTCTATTTTTAGTATTTTTATTTTTAGCGGTCTGCTGGCTCAATGGGTAGCTGGAGGGCAAAACGGACAATGCGGGATCAAATCTCAGTGTGGGAAATCCCAGCCTACCTGCAATCCCCTGCCTCCCCACCAGGTGTGTCTCCAAGCAAGACACCCACCACCAGCTCCCTGGGCTCCAAACCATGGCAGCCCTCTGCTCTCTCAAGAGGGATGTGTTAAATATGCAGGAGTAAATGTCACTGTAACATGTATGTGCAAATGTATATGTGACGAATAAAGGTTCTTCTTCTTTTTTAAAGGTATCAATCCACTTCTGTATCAATATCAATTATTTGGGGCACCTTGACTTAGAAAAGTGAAGGTGACTCTTTTGGTAACAGACTTAATAAATGTTCTTTATATTTGACAAATGAAGAATTATAAAATCAAGAAACCTTCGTTGAAGAGTAGAATGTGTGAAATGATTCTTGTTCCAGAGCACAAATTTGCTCGTTCGACTACCTTATTATTGTATATATTTCTCATATTTTGTACATATTTCATACATATCTATATTTATCTTCTTCCTCTCTATTCTAGTAAAGTACGAAAAGGCTGAACTAACTTATGCTGACCAGTTACTTTGTAGAAAATGTTGTTGTACCTTATTTTAAAATACTTTTAAGAGCACTATCAGTCATGACATGCAATCCTAAGGTCATCAAATATACATACCCCTGTGATTTTGGATGAAAAAGATGAGTGAGCTTCACCAATATTTAAAATAGTTTTAGATAATTCTAGATTATATATAAATAAAGTCATTTAAAGAAGAACTTTTAATTTTTCCATTGGAATTGAAAGTTAAAAAAACAGTAGTTAAGTTATCATAAATGATAACTTAAATAATTATGCTTGTATCTTTGTGTCCCACCCCAAAAACCTTAAACCTTCCTTCCTACTTCTCCTGACCTATTTGTGGTGCGAAATAATCAAGAATGACAGAATGCCTCCAAAGGGATGACGTAGTTTTGCATATAAAATCAATGAACCCTCTTCGAACAACAGAAATGTGTGAAGGGAGTATGGGGGGAATTTCCGATACATATTTGCTCCTCTGTGTTTACCTTGTCTTCTTTTTTTGGATTTCTTTTTCTCTATGCTTAATGTTCTCTCTTTCCTCTTCTTGTAAATTACGACAAAAGTTTCATATTAATGAATTCCATAAAATTGGTGATGTAGTTCTGGGTGGAATGTTTGCTGTCCATCCCAACTCTGTCTTCCATGAGTGGACATTTACGTCAGAGCCACCACAGCCCAGCTGCAAAGGGTAAGTAAGTTTTTCAAATGTGCAGCTATAACTATAAAAACTAATTTTCAAATTACATTGTACATACTAACTGTAACTTCATGGCAATTTTTAAGATGTTGAAATACAGGATAAACTTATATTAATACACAGTGCAGTGTATTATTAGCTCAGCTTTAATTTTAAATATGAAGTTCTCCATACAAATTTATTAACAAAGTTTAGTTTGTGTGTTAGCTTTGACATTTTAGCCTTCAGGGATGCTATGACCATGGCTTTCGCTACTGAGGAGATCAACCAAAACTCCAACCTGCTTCCTAATATGACTCTGGGATACACTCTTTCTGACACCTGTGGTGCACTTATTATTGGACTCAGTGGTGCACTGTCACTAGCCAGTGGTCAAGAGGAGCAGTTTATGCTTCAGAGGAACTGTTCAGGGACTCCTCCAGTCGTGGGTATTGTGGGGGATTCCTACTCAACCATTTCTATCGCCATCTCCCATGTGCTAGGTTTATACAAAATGCCTATTGTGAGTGTCCTGTCCTTTGAATAAAGTTTTTATAGATATTGCATTGAAATGAATCATCTTAAAACTTGATACATATTTGATATATAAAACTCTTTTGAATGGAATGACATTCAACATCAAGTCCATCTAATATTTTGATAGGTGAGTTATTTTGCTACATGTTCCTGTCTGACTGATCGGCAACGGTTTCCATCCTTCTTTAGGACGATCCCAAGTGATGCTTTCCAGGTGAAACACTATTAGATTAGATAAGATTTAACTTTAGTTTCATTACACCTGTACAAGTACAAGGCAACGAAATGCAGTTTATGTCTAATCAAAAGTGCAGTAAGCAGCAAATGCAGGATATAGGTTATAAGGTACGTCTAAAAAATGTACAGGAGAAAATATGGATCATATTTACAGATGCTATGACCATACTATACAGGTTGTTGTTACTAAAATCAAGTTTTCTATTTACTAAAATCAAGAATTTACATAGAATTTACGTATGGATATGTATTAACAGAAACTTACAAATATAAATGTGTGATGGACATGTGTATTTACTGGTGACTATATACAGGCTAGTGCAATGAGTATGTGCAATATTAAAAAGTGCATTGTTATGCGGAGAATCTCGGGGTGTATCATTGTGTCAAGGTCAGTGACAGAAATGGGGGCAGAGTTCAATAAGGAGACACCTCTAGGAAAAAAGCTGTTCCTCAGTCTGGTGGTTCTTGTCCGGGGGAACCTGAAGCACCTAAAGTCCTTAAGAATACTGCGTGCATGCTGTATCCTCTACTTTTACCAACTAGAGAACTAGAAACATGCAGGCTGCGGCCATTACAGAAAGATTTTAAAAAATGTCCCTAATAGAAATAACTGCATAAACTATTTGTAAACCCTAGTGTTTACACCCTCTCCTTTACACCAATACATCCACACAGGTTCGTGCTATTATTCATATTCTAAAATACTTTGGCTGGACCTGGGTCGGCCTACTTGTCACTGCTGATGATTATGGACTCAACGTTGCCCGGTCCTTTCAAACTGGACTTGTTCAGTCTGGTGGTGGTTGTCTGGCCTACCTTGAGGTGTTGCCCTGGGACAACAACCCCAATGAAATCAGGAGGATTGTAGATGTGATAAAGGCTTCATCAGCTCGTGTGGTCATGGTGTTTGTCCACAAGATCCACATCATTGAACTAATGGAAGAGGTTGGAATTGAAATGCAATTTGATTATTTATTTATCCTAAAAAATTAGTTTTATCTAAAGTTCAGTGTATTTATTTAACATGAATGTGGAAAAGATATTTGATATGATGCAATGCACAGGTGGTGCGGCAGGATGTGATTGGTCGGCAGTGGATTGCAAGCGAAGCCTGGACAACAGCTGCTTTGCTCCAAACCCCTCGCCTCATGCCATACCTGGGCGGAACACTGGGCATCGCCATTCGTCGAGGAGAAATACCAGGACTCAGAGATTTTCTGTTAAAGATACGCCCTGAAAATGACAACAAAAATGAAAATGATATTGTGAGAATTCTAAATTACATATATCAATTAGATATTAAATTATAAAATTGCTATTTATTTATTTTTAATAATGCGTACATATTTTTCAGGTGAGACAATTTTGGGAACACACATTTAAGTGTAGATTTGATTCAGCGGGCTGGATTGAAAGTGGAGGAGCTTTATGCACTGGACAGGAAGAGATTGAACATGTGGAGACTGAGCTATTGGATGTTTCTAACCTCAGGTCTCAGTACAACGTTTACAAGGCTGTGTATGCACTGGCATATGCCCTTCATGACATGTTGCAGTGTGAGCCAGGAAGAGGTCCTTTCAGTGGGAACAACTGTGCAACTTTGCAAAGACTGGAGCCATGGCAGGTGAGGTATTTTATCTGCAACAATTTGACTTTTTGCAAATAATTTGAAACGTTTGATAAATCTGTGTTTCGATGAAGTCTTGTCCCATGGCTTTATCTATTTCTCTCTTTCATTTGTAGCTTGCACATTATTTACAAAAGGTCAACTTCACCACATCATTCGGTGATCAAGTGTCATTCGATGAGAATGGAGACGTCCTACCAATCTATGACATCATGAACTGGCTGTGGGTTCCTGATGGAACAATTAATGTTCAGCATGTTGGTGAGGTTAAGAAGTCTGCTTTCAAAGGTGAAGAACTCACAATTTATGAAGACCAAATCTTCTGGAACTTTGAATCACAAAAGGTTAGTTTTTAAAAAACAGTATATTGAAAAGCCCAACAGATCATAATTTCCCTGTTTTTCCTTTTGGTGTTTTATAAATGTCAGCACAGCTAATTGTCACTGTGTCTCTGTTCGTGCCACTGAAAAAAGCTAAAGTCACAAGAATTGTCGCATTTTGGTTGTTGTCTGTCTGCCAAAAAAGCCACATACATTGTGTCATTTGTAACAATATCTATAAACACTATTGAACACCAAACAGCAGAGACAGGGAGAAGAAGCATGACCTGTTTGGCTTTCAAAGAAATAAAATAAATATCACACTTATTTTTCTACCTCCAGCCACCACGGTCAGCCTGCAGTGAGAGCTGTCCTCCAGGAACTCGTATGGCCAGAAAGAAGGGGCAGCCTGTGTGCTGCTTTGACTGCATCCCCTGTTCTGAGGGAAAGATCAGCAATAAGACTGGTTGGTGCTCATGTTTTGATATTTTATTTTTGGCTTCAGCACAACCACAACCCCTAAGGAGATAAGCAGTTAAGATACCAGAGGACAAATATTACTGTTGATTCTGTACTATAACATTTTATCCTATCTCCCCCTTCTTTGCCAGACTCCATGGAGTGCACCAGTTGTCCAGAGGATTTCTGGTCCAGTCCCCAGCGTGACCACTGTGTTCCTAAAGAAATAGAGTTTCTATCCTACAATGAACCGCTGGGTATCTGCTTGACAACCACCTCATTGCTGGGGACATTTATCTGTGCTGTTGTTGTTGGGATCTTCATTTATCATCGCGGCACAGCCATGGTTCGAGCCAACAACTCAGAACTGAGTTTTCTGATCTTGGCGTCACTTAAACTGTGCTTCCTGTGTTCCTTGCTCTTTTTTGGCCACCCAAATTTATGGACATGCCAGCTGAGACACGCAGCATTTGGCATCAGCTTTGTGCTTTGTGTCTCTTGTATCTTGGTCAAAACCATGGTGGTTCTGGCTGTGTTCAAAGCCTCCAAGCCAGGAGGGGGATCCAGCTTGAAGTGGTTTGGTGCTGTGCAGCAGAGAGGGACAGTTATAGTTCTTACATCAATCCAAGCAGCAGTTTGCACTGCTTGGCTTGTTTCTTCTTCACCTGCTCCTCATAAAAACACTCAGTACCACAATGACAAGATAGTTTATGAGTGTTTAGTTGGATCGACAGTTGGTTTTGCTTTTTTATTGGGCTACATTGGCTTATTAGCTATCCTCAGTTTTCTATTAGCTTTTCTGGCAAGGAATCTTCCAGACAACTTCAATGAGGCCAAACTCATCACGTTCAGCATGTTGATATTCTGTGCTGTGTGGGTGGCTTTTGTTCCTGCTTATCTCAACTCCCCAGGAAAATATGCAGATGCCGTGGAGGTATTTGCCATCCTGGCGTCAAGCTTTGGCCTATTGGTGGCCCTGTTTGGACCCAAATGTTACATAATCCTGCTGAGACCAGAGAAAAACACAAAAAAGGCAATAATGGCTCGAGGAACCACTAAGTCATAAAGACACATTACAGTAAAAATAACATTTGTTATTCTATTATAATTATATATTAGATATATTAGATGCAAAAAAGAAACATTTGTGTAAATGGATTTTTATTGGTCTTTTTGAGCTGGTCACATTCTCCAGGATTAAAGTCTTTTCTGCTAAAAATTCCATCCATCTGACTAAGATTGTAAATATACCTAATATAAATATACATTTTGCAAATATAACTACATTATCTTCAAATCTACTACTCGTACAACTTCGCTTTCAGCTTTTTCCATCCGGGGTCGCCAGCCGGGGTAACCCTAACCCTATACATACAAGGTGTATAACGGAATTGTGTAAGATGGACAGCATGGATCGGTTTTATTATTCATGCCAAGAACAGTATCCAATTTACAAAAAGATTTCCCCTTGGTAGAAAGCTAATATTGAAAGCACCTAAAAAGCATTTAAATTCAAACTGGCTATTACAGCAAAACCTTTTTTCAAAGGGCAGATTCGTGAAGGTGGTTACTTGTTAGTAGGTATAAGTGGTTAGGTTGTGGGTGGCCTCCCTGTGCAGGATGTTCTCCTCGTGCTTGTGTGGGTTTCCTCTCGGTACTCCACTTTGCTCACACAGTCCAAAGACAGTCTGTGTATGTCCCTGAGACTGGTGGCCTATCCAGGGTGAACCCAGGGTGATAAGTGGTTACAGATAATGAATTGATGGATAGTTACAAAACCTTTGTTAAATAAGGTCCATTCAAACTTACTACGCAAAGATAAGCTAAATTATTAGAACATATTTGTTTCTTGTCTCCCAGGTGTACATCCTTTAATCAAAATCTGGCTAAAGCTGAGTTTAGACCTGCCAGCTGCAGTTGCAACCCTAGCCTCTGTCTATGTCTAGTTGTGTTTTTGTGTTGTGTGTTGAAGAGAAAAGTGGTATGTGGTGTTGTGGTGTGGTGGCCAAATTTAGATAAGTTGGGATAACCTGTAAATATGCAGGGGCAGAGGGGTGACACTAGCTACCATCAAAATCAGGTTGGCCACCCCCTGTCAGAGTGACAAGGTGGTAAGTACCTGCTGTAGAACTTTCAGCAGAAGGAGAACAAAGCAAATGTTAAGCTGAAATAAACTGTAGATAAGTTACATATTGATAGACTAAAAAAGGCTTTATAGACAAGCTGGCTGGCTGTTAATATAGAGTTTATTATTAGAACTTTTAGATTAGTTTTTAAAACCTTTTAATTTGTTTACGAATGTGCGCCATTCTGGACACCCCATTAAAAACAAATCTAGATCCACACCTGGTAGACCTACAAGGTAAGACCTTAAACAATAGGTTAATCAGTTGATGCCATTTTTCTAGTTTTAATAAAGCCTCTTTATGGACCCCAAACTCTTACTCTGCCTAATTTCAGCTGAGTTAGGCCAGGCACTTTCTGTTTTAATTGTTTGATTTGGGCTCCACCTGCTGCCCCTTCCTTGCTTTGCTTGTCTCTTTCTGTGTTGTGTTCTTCTTTAGCTTTATTGACTGCTACTTAAACAAGAAATGGCAAAATGTACCTGACTGCCATCTTTTTTATATTGTTTCCCTTTCCCCAAGCACCTGCTGGCCTGTAACACAGTATATATCGGTGGTGAGGCGACCTTGAGCCTAAGCCATGTATGGCACCAACAAAAATGCTCAGAGAAAAATTAAGCAAACTTCAGCTTAAACATCCAAAAAATGTCCAAAAGGTCGTAGATAATCTCTACATAACAATAATTTAGAAATGTAATCTATACAGGTATGTAATATCTATATTTAATCTACAGCTCCATCCTGTTGCTCTATAACTATCTGTAAATTCCTTTGCTCGTGTTGGTCTTTAGCTCAAGTGCTTAGGAAATTTGTCAAACCTCTTAGTGACATACATGCAAAAATGTGATTGACAATAAATTCTTAAATGCAAAATAGTTTGGGACTTTATTTATTTAGTTTTGTGCCCTTGGCATCATCTACCTTTGGATGAAGCCAATCCAAGCTAACATTGTGCTATGTTGAATTGAATTGAATTATAAAAGTAACGAAAACACCACACCCTTGTTATGATGGCTCGTGGTACTGTAAGAAGTTATGTACTTATATTAATATTATAATATTAAGTTAATTTATTTTAAAAGAAAGGTTCTCAGTTAAATTTATAATTTCACTAAAACAGTCATAATATTTAGGCCAACATAATACTGTTTATTTTCCTATATTTGAATAATATGTACAAGCCATTTCAATATAAAAACATCATCTTTATAATAAAAACATGGATTCCATTTGTCTTTTTTTAAACCATATTAAGACAAATATGCAATTATTCTTGTTTTGCTTTTGAAAAATGTCTTCATGGATGAATTTCTACATAGCACTGATTAGATTTAAAATTTTTGAGATTTTAACCTTCTCATCAGGCAACGGGAAAAGTGTTTAGTAAGTACTCATGACGTGAAAAATACACTACAGGATACGGTACATGTGATACAATTATTTTTAAGTAATTATTAAGTATTTTGCTAATCCTCAACAGCTGCCCATGCTGTGATGTGCACATATGGGGTGGTGCAAATGATTTACCAATGACAAATATGGATGACGTAGGCCTGTGTATAAAAATAACAGTGCATTAAGATTTGACACAGGCTTTTCGGAAGGAGGGCAGTCATGAGGGCCGTTCCTGACAAAAGTCTGCAGTTGTGTGTCTATCTGAGCTTAAATTCTTGCTGTTTTTTCTTGTGTGAATCTTTTTTTCTTTATCCATCTTGCAAACTATGGAGAAAGTTTAATTTGAATGGGATGCACAAAGCTGGGGATGTAGTTCTGGGTGGACTGTTTGAAGTCCACTATAGCTCTGTCTTTCCTGAGCTGACATTTACTTCAGAGCCACATCAGCCAAGCTGCCATGGGTATGTTGTCATTACATAGTTATTATTATCACTAATGCACTCGGTTTCATAGTTTTATTCTGTGTGTTAGCTTTGACCCTTTAGGGTTCAGGCATGTCATGACCATGGCCTTTGCTATTGAGGAGATCAACAATAACTCCAGGCTTTTACCTAATGTGACTCTGGGATACAGTCTTTATGACAACTGTGCTACACTAAGTATTGGCTTCAGTGCTGCCTTGTCATTGGTCAGTGGTGAAGAGCAGTTAATGCTTCAGGAGAACTGTTCAGGGACTCCTCCAGTGCTTGGAATTGTGGGTGATCCCTTCTCAACATTTTCAATAGCCACCTCCAATGTTCTAGGCTTATTCAAACTGCCTATTGTAAGTGTCTTACTCTCTTTCAGTTACATGTAATTATGAATTCTACTTGAAATGTATTTGCTTAACATTTGTTCACCATCATGTTTCATTGTAGGTGAGTTATTTTGCCACTTGTTCTTGTCTGAGTAACCGAAAAAGGTTTCCATCTTTCTTCAGGACAATCCCAAGTGATGCTTTCCAGGTTAATCACTATTAGCAAATAAGTACTACACATACCTTCAGTCTCAAATTAAATTTAGCGTACCTCAAAAGAGCTGCCCTTTAAGCACTTCTTGTTTATATATAACATATTTTATGTTTTATTTTGTACATTAACAATGAAACTACAAATATTGAGGTGAAAAACATGAACAGTATGAAATAACTATAATTTATTCATGAGATATGTAAGGTCTAGAAGGTCATTATACACAGTGCACTAATCCTTCCACTTTGTATTCACTTAGGTTCGTGCTATAATTCAGATTTTAAAACACTTTGGCTGGAGTTGGGCGGGTCTGCTGGTCAGCGACGATGACTATGGACTCCATGCTGCCCATTCCTTCCACTCTGATTTGGCTCAGTATGGTGGAGCTTGTCTGGCTTACACAGAGATTTTGCCCTGGGGCAATGATCCAGATAAATACAAGAGGATTGTGGACATGATGACAAAATCTACAGCTAATGTAGTTATTGTCTTTGCACCTCAAACACATGTGATTCAACTCATAGAAGAGGTTCGGGGAAATTATTAAATTATGTTAAATTTTTATGGACGCATTCTACAAATCTCGCAAGCTAGTATGTATGACTATTAATCAATCAGACGTTAGGAGTATAATGTGAAAACACAGTCATACAACATTTTTGCTCTTGTCTATTTTGTCTTCTACAGTACATATGATATGTTATAGTATATAATCAGTTTGATTGCTAAAGTAAATGATTATAATCAAAAATTGTTATACCTTATTTATAATTGTTTTCTGTAAACTACAACGTGAACTAATTGTTTCACAGAAATATGAAAATGATTCATGTTCTGCAATGCACAGGTGGTGAAGAAGAATGTAACAGGTCTGCAGTGGATTGCCAGTGAGGCCTGGACATTAGCTGCTGTGCTACAGATCCCCCACTTCATTCCATATCTTGGTGGCACGCTAGGCATTGCTATTCGTCGAGGAGAAATACAGGGTCTCAGGGACTTTGTGTTACAAATACGTGATGACCTGAGCCACAACAGCTCCTATGCAAATAGCATGGTGAGAGTTTGAAATTTGCTATTTTTTTACCATACCATATATTGTCAATTTCGTTACACTTTGTTTTAAATTCATTTCAGGTGAGTCAGTTTTGGGAACACACATTCAAGTGTAGATTTGCACCACCTCCAGCAGGTTTGGTGGAAGCTGGAAGAGCACTGTGCACTGGTCAGGAGGATCTAGAGAATGTGGAGACTGAGATCCTGGATGTGTCTAACCTCAGGCCTGAGTACAACATTTACAAGGCTGTGTATGCACTAGCATATGCTCTTGATGACATGTTGCGGTGTGAACCAGGGCGAGGACCTTTCAGTAGGAACAGCTGTGCTACTTTACAAAGACTTGAGCCGTGGCAGGTGAGGTATTAGTTTACCTTTGTACTGCTCTAGATGCAAGAACTACTCAATGAGGTATTTAATGTTCTTTGTTTTGACATTGTACAAGAGTTAAATACTGAATACAACAATAGAATTAGTACACTGGCTATAGATTTTATTTTCTCTCAAAATGTAGACATTTAATACAAGTAGAAGGATAAAAAACTTTGGAAAAATGTTTTGTCACATTCAAGTAATCCAAAATAAATGTTTGAGTAAAATATTGTGGACAAAACATGTGTGACTGACATCAGTTTACCGACTAGTAACTCTGTGGTTTAATGAAAAAATAATTTATTGACAGAAATAGAAAATAGAAACATTTATTTCAGAGATAATTATTGTATGATAATGCTGTCATGTCAGAAAGTATTCAGGTATTTAAAATCTCTGCACATTTTACTGCACTGAAAATATATTTAAAATTGGAAAAAATGCAGGTTCTTCTCATCAATGCACATACAATCACACCTAATGACAAAGTAAAAACATTTCAAAATTTTTGCAAATAAGTAAAAAATAAATGCAAAAACACATTATAGCAAAAGATGGCAGCGAACTGCCATCTTTTGGTAGAACTCTAACCTGTATCCACAGTGCACTGTGTGAAGGGTGCTATAATAAATACAAAAGAATAGAAAAGGAAGAGCAGGGACACAGAATGCAATAGAAACATGAAGCCAATTTGCAGCACTAACTTACAAAATTGTAATCTGGTGAAGATTCTTCTAAACTAGAATTATGATCTCCATTTTGTAGCTTATGCATTACATGGGAAAGGTCAACTTCACCACTCCCCTTGGTGACCAAGTATCATTTGATGAGAATGGTGATGCTTTACCAATCTATGATGTTATGAACTGGTTGTGGCTCCCTGATGGAAGAACTAAAGTTCAGAGTGTGGGGGTTGTTAAGAAGTCAGGTTCCAATGGTGAAGAACTCGTACTTGATGAAGATAAAATCTTCTGGAACTTTGAATCCAAAGAGGTTATTTTTTTATTATTTTATTTTAATAACTAAATAATAAATGACCTGACATCAACATTAGACTTGAGAGTAAAAATTCTTTCCCTATTCTCGTGCTATAGCCGCCTAGGTCAGTCTGCAGTGAGAGCTGTCCCCCAGGTACCCGCATTGCAAGGAAGAGAGGACAACCTGTGTGCTGCTTTGACTGCATCCCTTGTTCTGAAGGAAAGATTAGCAATGAAACAGGTTGATATTCATTTTTAAATCATTGTTGGCAAACTTATTTGTATTCAGGAATGTTTCCTTCTGTACATACAAAAGCACATTTCCTGCTGTGAAGCTTTGAAAAATCCATATTGTGTCATCCGCAGTTATGTACACATCACATCATGATTCTATCAACAGTGACTCCTAGTTGTTGAAAGAATAGGATAAAGCTCAATAAAGAGTGTTTTACCCTTTTTCAGACTCCATGGAGTGCACCAGTTGTCCAGAGGATTTCTGGTCCAGTCCCCAGCGTGACCAGTGTGTTCCTAAAGAAACAGAGTTCCTCTCCTACAATGAGCCTCTGGGAATCTGCTTGACATCGGCCTCATTGCTGGGAACATTTATCTGTGCTGTTGTCCTGGGGATCTTTATCTATCATCGCAGCACACCAATGGTACGAGCCAACAATTCTGAGCTGAGTTTCCTGATCTTAGTGTCACTTAAGCTGTGCTTCCTTTGTTCACTGCTTTTTATTGGACAACCCAGACTGTGGACATGCCAGCTGAGACACGCAGCATTTGGGATCAGCTTTGTGCTTTGTGTCTCTTGTATCTTGGTGAAAACCCTGGTGGTTCTGGCTGTGTTCAAGGCCTCCAAGCCAGGAGGAGCAACCAAACTGAAGTGGTTTGGTGTTGTGCATCAGAGAGGGACAGTATTAGTTCTTACTTGCATTCAGGCAGCAATCTGCACTTCTTGGATTCTGACTGCCAGTCCAGTGCCTCATAAAAACACTCAGTACCACAATGACAAGATAGTGTATGAGTGTGTGGTTGGATCGACATTTGGTTTTGCAGTGTTACTGTGTTACATTGGCTTACTCTCTATCCTCAGTTTTCTGTCAGCCTTTCTGGCAAGGAATCTTCCAGACAACTTCAATGAGGCCAAACTCATCACATTCAGCATGTTGATATTCTGTGCTGTCTGGGTGGCTTTTGTTCCTGCTTATGTCAATTCCCCAGGAAAATATGCAGATGCAGTGGAGGTATTTGCCATCCTGGGATCAAGCTTTGGCCTATTAGTGGCGCTGTTTGGACCCAAATGTTACATAATCTTGCTGAGACCAGAAAGGAACACAAAGAAAGCAATAATGGGTCGAGGAGCCAGCAAGTCGTAAAAACAGCAGTTTCAGCTAAATTAAGAACTTTTATGACTCAAGGTATTTTGCAATTAATGTGTGATTTGCCCTTCAATTGGCCAATATACAACATTCAGTACAGTGCCCAGAAAAAAGGTTCATACCTCTGTGAAATACTGATATCTTACAGCCTGAAATTAAAAATGTATTCATAAAATATTTCCACATTTTGTCTTACAAAAAAGTCAACTATTCTGATAATAACAAATTAACCTTTAGTAAATCTGTCTGAATGTCTCTAACAGCCTCAAACATTGGGTCATTTTTGTTCATTCAACTTCTCGTTCCCCACCAAAGAGAAAAACTGACCCTGACTTTGCAATACTTCAAATCCCAACATGGAACACTTTACATTAAGGTAACTACAGAGAAATAAATGCAATACAGATGTGGCATTGCCACGCTTGCTTTGGGATCAGTACATTATAACCTATTAGATGACTTGCTGTGTTTAGTGTTGTTGTATCTACTTGTATCTGCTTCCTGTTTTGCAAGTCAAGTCTTAGTTTTTGATCATTCCCACGTGTCGAGACAGCTTCCTAGTAAATGTAGCACACTCTTTAAATAACAAACCAACAGAATTATGTTTTAGTTTGCTACTCAAGTTTTACTTTGAGTCTCTGTAAGGTTTTGTAAGATTCCTTTAGTTGGGCAGCTTTTCTGTTTCTTTTTGTGAGAACCAAAAATAACAATTATCTGACCATGTATACTTATTTCATGATACAACTTGTTTTAATGCAATAAAGTTTTGTTTGTTGTTTGCACAGATATTACATGCATTACATAACATTGTTTTAGAAACCAGGGATTACACTGGTGTCACCTAACGTTGAGTATACAAAGTCATTAAAATTACTTTATCACATCTGCCTGCATTATTTTTTGGCTCCTGACACTTTGTTGGTGCCTCAATGATGTAAAAGGGCAACATCACTGATTTTCAATTGGTCAATTTGGGCAATCCTCACATCAATACTTAGCACTCATCCCAACTGAAGATGCTTTCTGAGATTTTACATTAATCATTCTGATGCTGATAGCCTTTTCACGGATGGTAAAAAAGCTGGACATTGTACAGTAATGCTGGAGTCTTATTCTGATTTCAGAAGAAACTTATTGTTAAATTTCCAGCACTAAAAGGAAGTCTTGTCCAATGAAAACGGCCGTCAACACTGAAATTGTCGGCTGGTTGCAGACTCATGTTGATTGGCAAAGAGCATTACTGTATAGTATTTAAAGTCAAACAAGAACAAATAAAAAACCAATTTAAATAAAATTGTAATGCATTTGTAAGCTTGTCTAAAAGTTAAGCCAGGTCAGCGCTACAAATCCATCTCCTCTTAATAGTGTTGCAATCAAATTTGATGTTTGCCAAATTGAGATAACCCTGTAGGGCAAAAGATGCTAAGCAAAAAGAATGAATGTTATATTCATTGTACAATGTTTTTAACCAAACCACTGTACTTCATACCAATGCCTAGATAATTCTAAATCTAAAGAAAAATAATTACCTTGCAAATAAGAAATACATATCAAAATGAAAAAAAAATGTAATATCCATAAAAACATCACTGTTTTTATGTTTATTATGTCCTGCCCCCATAGCTCGTGTTGCGATAGGTGGTGAGAATGAATAAACAATGAAAGAAAGCTTGCAAAGGGGATGACCTCGATTTGCATATAATCATATATAAAGTCTTGTATGATGAACAGAAAATTGTTGGGAAAGGAAGACAGACATGGGGGGGGTTCTTGTCACATGTTTACCATTCTGTGTGTACCTTACCTTCTTTTTTTGCACTTCATCTTCAATGTGCTCAGTGTTCTCTTCTTATCCCTCATCTTGTAAATTACGGAGAAAGTTCCGCCTGAATGAACTGTATAAACCTGGCGATGTAGTTTTGGGTGGGCTGTTTGAGGTCCACTTCACGTCTGTCTTTCCTGAGTGGACATTTACGTCAGAGCCACAACAGCCCAGTTGCAAAGGGTAAGATGATTGCAAGACAATTTTTTTCAAATTATACTATCTGCTCAGTTTTTATAGTCATGAAGAAAATGCCACTGTGGTGAAATACATATGTGATAAATTCTCAATGAAATATTATACAGCAGTTTATAGTATATTATTACCATCGTTACAGTTTTTAGTGATTAAAAGTCATTATTTGTGTGTTAGCTTTGACATTTTAGGCTTCAGGGATGCTATGACCATGGCTTTTGCTATTGAGGAAATCAACCAAAACTCCAACCTGCTGCCTAATGTGACTCTGGGATACACTCTTTACGACAACTGTGGTGCACTTATTATTGGACTCAGTGGGGCACTGTCTTTAGCCAGTGGTCAAGAGGAGCAGTTTATACTTCAGGAGAACTGTTCAGGGACTCCTCCAGTCTTGGGGATTGTGGGTGATTCCTACTCAACCTTTTCTATCGCCATCTCCCATGTGCTAGGTTTATACAAAATGCCTATTGTGAGTTTCATGTTTCTGTCACATGTTCTGTGAAGAATAAACTTTGTATTTTATTTGATATACTGTATTGGAACAATCTTTTTCAAAAGTAATACATTGTTGTTTTGAATGCTTCTTGATAGGTGAGTTATTTTGCAACATGTTCCTGTCTGACTGATCGGAAACAGTTTCCATCCTTCTTTAGAACCATTCCAAGTGATGCTTTCCAGGTGAAACACTAATAAAAAGTTCAGAAATACAAAGTATATGTGTTGCAGGCAGTACGAGTTTTTAGAAATTCTCCATAATGACACAAATAATTTCTCTTCATTATTTTACAAAAATATAAATTAACAGAATTATTTCACATTAACACACACATATGTGTGTGTGTGTGAAATATATATATATATATATATGTGTGTGTATGTGTGTGTGTGTGAAAGAATTATGTGCTCTAATTTGTGCTCTATAATATATCCACATAGGTGCGTGCTATGATTCAGATTCTAAAACACTTTGGCTGGACTTGGGTTGGCCTGGTTGTTACTGATGATGATTATGGACTCAACGTTGCCCGGTCCTTTCAGACTAGACTTGTTCAATCTGGTGGAGGTTGTCTGGCCTACCTCGAGGTGTTGTCCTGGGAAAACAACCCAAGTGAGATCAGGAGGATTGTACATGTGATAAAGGCTTCTTCAGCTCGTGTGGTCATGGTGTTTGTCCACAAGATCCACATCATAGAACTAATGGAAGAGGTTGGAATTGAAATGCAATTAGATTATTTTTTTTATCTTAAAACTTAGTTTTTCCAAAGTTCAGTGTATTTATTTAACATGAATGTGGAAAAGATATTTTACATGATGCAATGCACAGGTGGTGCGACAGGATGTGACTGGTCGGCAGTGGATTGCAAGCGAAGCCTGGGCAGCAGGTTCTATGGTCCAAACCCCTCGCCTCATGCCATACCTGGTTGGCACACTGGGCATCGCCATTCGTCGAGGAGAATTATTAGGACTCAGGGAGTTTCTGTTACAGATTCGTCCTGACAACATATATGAAAATAATATTGTAAGATTTAACTATGACATATTATAATGTTAAATAGTAAACTAGGAAAAATATGATGTAACTCACATTAATTATGATGTTTTAATACGTTTTAGGTAAAACAATTTTGGGAATACATATTTCAGTGTAGATTTGATCCAGCAGACTGGGCGGGTGCGCTATGCACAGGCCACGAAAGTATTAAAACTGTGGAAACTGAGTTTTTGGACCTTTCTAACCTCAGGCCTGAGTACAACGTTTACAAGGCTGTGTATGCACTGGCATATGCCCTTCATGACATGCTGCAGTGTGAGCCAGGAAGAGGTCCTTTCAGTGGGAACAACTGTGCAACTTTGCAAAGACTGGAGCCATGGCAGGTGAAGTATCACTTTACACTTGTTCTTTTTTTAATAAATGTACTAAAATATAAGCTTAACAGTATTTAATTCTTTCAAAATTAACATATTTAATTACATTAATAGAATTAAACTTTCCAATTTAGTTTTTTAACTGAGAACTGAATCAAACCAGTAAAACAAGTAAAACTGAGACTTTTGCAAATAATTTGAAAAGTTTCATAAATCTCTATTTGGAGTCTCTTCACACTGTGTCATTTTAAAAGTATTTGTCTCATTCATTTGTAGCTTGTACATTATTTACAAAAGGTCAACTTCACCACATCATTCGGTGATCAAGTGTCATTCGATGAGAATGGAGATGTCCTACCAATCTATGACATCATGAACTGGCTGTGGCTTCCTGATGGAACAATTAAAGTTCAGCATGTTGGTGAGGTTAAGAAGTCTGCTTTCAAAGGTGAAGAACTCACAATTTATGAAGACCAAATCTTCTGGAACTTTGAATCACGAAAGGTTATTTCAGAGTTTTTAAAATACAGTATATTGAAAAGCCCAACAGGTCATAATTCCCCTGTTTTATCTAGACGTTTGGTGTTTTATAAATGTCAGCACAGCTATTTGTCACTGTGTCTCTGTTCATGCCATTGAAAAAGGCTAAAGTCACAAGCATTGTCGCAGTGTGGTTCTTGTCTGTCTGCCAAAAAAGCCTCATAGATTGTGTAATTTGTAACAATATCTATAAACACTATTGAACACCAAACAACAGAGACAGGGAGAAGAAGCATGACCTGTTTAGCTTTAGAAGAAATAAAATAAATACCACTTATTTTTCTACCTCCAGCCACCACTGTCAGTCTGCAGTGAGAGCTGTCCTCCAGGAACTCGTATGGCCAGAAAGAAGGGGCAGCCTGTGTGCTGCTTTGACTGCATCCCCTGTTCTGAGGGAAAGATCAGCAATACAACTGGTTGGTGCTCATGTTTTGATATTTTATTTTTGGCTCCAGCACAACCACAACCCATAATAATATAAGCAGTTAAGATACCAGAGGACTAGGAGACAAATATTACTGTTAATTATGCAGCATAACATTTTATCCTATCTCCCCCTTCTTTGCCAGACTCCATGGAGTGCACCAGTTGTCCAGAGGATTTCTGGTCCAGTCCCCAGCGTGACCAGTGTGTTCCTAAACAAATAGAGTTTCTATCCTACAATGAGCCTCTCGGTATCTGCTTGACAACCACCTCATTGCTGGGAACATTTATCTGTGCTGTTGTCCTGGGGATATTTATTTATCATCATGGCACACCTATGGTTCGAGCCAACAACTCAGAACTGAGTTTCCTGATTTTGGTTTCACTTAAACTATGTTTCCTGTGTTCACTGCTGTTCATTGGACATCCTAAACTGTGGACATGCCAGCTGAGACACGCAGCATTTGGCATCAGCTTTGTGCTTTGTGTCTCTTGTATCTTGGTCAAAACCATGGTGGTTCTGGCTGTCTTCAAGGCCTCCAAGCCAGGAGGGGGATCCAGCTTGAAGTGGTTTGGTGCTGTGCAGCAGAGAGGGACAGTTCTGGTTCTCACATCTATTCAGGCAGCAGTTTGCACATCTTGGCTTGTCTTTGCCTCACCAGCTCCATATAAAAACACTCAGTACCACAATGACAAGATTGTGTATGAGTGTGTGGTTGGATCAACAGTTGGTTTTTCTGTTTTATTGGGTTATATTGGCCTATTAGCTGTTGTCAGTTTCCTGTTAGCATTTCTAGCAAGGAATCTTCCAGACAACTTCAATGAGGCCAAACTCATCACGTTCAGCATGTTGATATTCTGTGCTGTGTGGGTGGCTTTTGTTCCTGCTTATGTCAACTCCCCAGGAAAATATGCAGATGCAGTGGAAGTATTTGCCATTCTGGCGTCAAGCTTTGGCCTATTGGTAGCGCTATTTGGACCCAAATGTTATATTATTCTTGCTGAGACCTGAGAGAAACACAAAGAAGGCAATTATGGGTCGAGACAAAAAGTCATAAAAGCACTAGTTACTTAATAGAAAAAAGAGTCAAGTATGAAATAATATGTATTAATATGTATTTTGCATCAGACTAGTAATCACGGAAATGCAATCTTATATGTAACCTGCTTTGTAAGATTTATTTAAATTCTGAAACAAATTTAGATTAATATATAAGCAGTTACTAATGTTTGTGTGAAACTACCTTTATTTCCCATTTTTTGTCAGCACATTTCCTAGAATATAAAATATTTTGAAAAGTTTAGATTCAGCTTTATCTTCATTCTGCAGAGTGAAGTACAAAGTCACTGAAGTACAAATTGGGCCTAACCAGAAGTGTAAACTATAATCTCGTGTAGTGATGTAAATCCAGGTAGAAGTAGAAACTGTAGCCAAAGTGAGTACAGTGATGAACATACATGTGCTACCTAAGTCGTTGAAGATTCCCAGTCATTCAGGTTTGGTTATCCAAGGACTGACGTCAATCGGACTTCTTTCTTCTCCTAACAACAAGGGTTAGGCACAGAAACTTCAGGGTAAAGTTGAGTTGGAAGAAAAACAAAACACTACAAACAGGTAGACACATACAGCACTTTCTCACTATAGTTTCCACGTTGTGATACAGTTATTAATAAAGTGCAAAACACATTGCACTACAGTCAAATCCTGATATCTTGTGGAAAAGTCCCGTGTCTACCATCCACTAGCCCATCCACCTCTGCATGGGACTTGTTCACTTCATATTATACATCATTGTGGTGTCAAATATTGAGATGTCTGGGTTTCTATTTAAATATTTAACTACACTGAAAGCTCCAAGTGCCAATCACCACTAACAAGGTTGAGTCATGTGAATTGACTTTATGTCAGCAGCCTAATGACTTCACTACTATTGTAAAACATTAAACCAATCATGGAAAAATACAGAGCCTATTTATTGTTTAAAAAAAAAAAAAAAAAAATTCCACCAATAACATAAAATTTCAGTTGTGATCCATGGAAACCACGACAATTTGTAAAATACTCTAATTGTCATGATAAACTTTTGCAATATTGGAATAAGGAGATAATGGCATGAAAAAATAATGTATTCATGGTTGTTGGCTTTTGTACTTGAGAGGTCAAACTACCAATGTAGAGTTCTTAGCATCTATATTAGGCTTTAAATACCATGTTGTTTGTGATAATGTCTGTAATACAGTAATAATTCAAAAATTTATGTGTGGCACACGTGGATAGTGTATAGTATCTTTACCTTATAAGTATAATGAAGAATGGGGCTCCATTACACGAAAGAACAATATTCTGTACAGCTGTCAACATGACACATATGAGAGGACAGTAAGGTTAGGTTATCAACCTGTTTCTTCTGTTTCAAGCATTTTGACCGTTACTTCTGTATCAACCAGGTACTGAAGAAAGCATCATTAAATAAGGAAAAGCAGAAAAAATTGAGTTATTCCTGCATTTCCTGTGGTGAGCTTATGCCGTTTTCAAGTTTGGGCAGTTGATGAAGAAAAAACCCTAGAAGACTTGGCAGTTAAGTCCAAAAAAAAAGACTGTTGGTGCATAAAGGATAAAGAGACAATTAAGGAAGATTAAATACTCAAACATCGCAACATGGCAGAGAAAGCTCTTGGCCAAACACTGGACCAACTCAAAAGAGAACGGACTACAGCAAAGAGCTGCTTGACAAGACAAGCAAACTTTCTCATCCGCAGGTCAAAAGATATGACCAAATCAGAGCTTGAAGAGGAGTTCATGAAGGTTCCTGCTTTGACAAAGAGGGTCATTGATGCCACTGATGAGTACAGGACTGCTTTGTTGGTGAATTTGAAGTCTAAGTCTGATGGCAGTGCTGAGGTACTGCTTGAAGATAACCTTGAGGTTGAGATTATGAACATCACCATTGAGTGTGAGAAAAGGTTTTATGCATTGAGGCTCAATCCCTCCTCTGGGAAACCTATGGGCTGGAAGTGACAGCTGCTTCAAAGAAGCAGAAAGAGCGCGTGAGTATGTGTATGCCATTGTAGTAAACAATATGAACTTTCAAGCCTATGAAATGCAATTACCCTTCTGGAGAAGCTGATTAGCAATTCAGTGAAGACTCTTTCCAACAGAGCTAGCAGAAAGGTGCAAGAAAGCCTTCATCAGTAATATGACAGTGGTAAAGAGCAGTGCTAGTAGTAGCCAGTAAGGGCTACTGGAGAGTAGTGGAATTTCTGAGTTTCCTGTCATTATGATGCTGATGAAGGTCACTGCCAATACAGGGCAGAAAGATCGCCCTGCTGGGTGCATAGCAACAGTAGCAATGCAGGAAACTGCTCGGCTGCAAAGGTTCTCTCACCTACTTGAGGCTTGCAGAGTCTTGGAGGAGGACTCCTATGTGGACGACATGCTTACATCTCATACTAGCAAGGAGAGCCTGGACAAGCTCACAGAAGAGGTTGAAGAGATCCTTAAGGCTGGTGGGTTTTCTCTCCAACCATGGGTCCAGTCAGGGCAAAGTGGGATGTCAGAAAGCTAAGAACTTAGTATTAAGACAGTCAGCTGAGAAAAGCAAAGCATTGATTCTCCCAAACCAAATGAACGATAAAGACAACAAGGCCTTGGGTATAGGGTATCTAGTTGAGAGGGATAAGCTCTATATGATGACTTAAAACAACTTTTCTAGGAAGAAAAGAAAGATGCAGACAGGCCAGACCCGCAATGAGAAGACATAATACTCTAAACCCAATAACTAGAAGAGAGCTGCTGAGCCAAGTAGCAGGGCTCTATGACCCAATAGGTTCAGTCACACCCGCAGAGCAGAAAGGAGCCAATCTTGTTAGGAAAGCCATTCAGGAAGGTGTAAATGGTAAATGGTCTGCATTTATATAACGCTTTTCTACCTGTTGGTACTCAAATTGCTTTACACTGTTTCTTATCTACCTCTCTTATCACACACACATTCATACACCAATGGGGAGCTACTATGCAGCTGGCCGATGCTCAATGGGAGCAACTTAGCAGCATTCATTGTCTTGCCAAGGACACTTTGACATGTGACCAGAGGAGCCAGGGATTGTAGGATTGGTGGACAACCATGCTACCAACTGCACCACAGTCACCCCTAGGTGTGAAAGGAGGACTGGCCCAAGACACATGGGATACACCACTCTTAGAGGGTCTGTGAGAGGTGGCCATCAAACTGTTTGAGGAATATGCTGAGCTTAGCCAGATAAAATTCCACAGGGGCCTTACCCCAGCTGGTTGACAGGGAAGGCCATGGGGGATTACATTCTTAGATGGAAGTGACAAGTCATACAGAGCTATGATGTATTTTAGGTGGGAAATGTGGAGGTACAGCTGTAACATTAGTTCAGTCCAAGGCAAAATTAACACAGCTAGGCCAAAAGGGGGATGCAGTCAAAGCTGAGCTTTGTGGTGCAGTTTTTGCAGCCAGACTCAGAAAATACCTCGATGCATAGCCACCTGACAAGTGGTTTGACTTGGTGGGAGAAATTCAGCGAGATAGCTACAGCTACCAGACCTTTTTTGCTAAAAGAATTGGAGAGGTCCAAAAGGCTGGATGAGTCAAAGACTCGTGGTGGATTTACGATAAGATAAGATAAAATAAGATAAAACTTTATTAATCCCACAGTGGGGAAATTGTGTTTTACCAGCCATAGACAAAGAACACAGAATCTGCACAGAACAATGTACATTTCTAGTTTCACTAAAAAGGCATTTAAGAAATTAAGGATAATCTGAAATATATACATACTAACATTGGAAAATGTAACAGGAGTATTGCACAAGTGAAATTGCACATTGTGTGTCACTGCAGTGACGCATTGTACAGTCTGATGGCTGTGGGGAGGAATGAGTGACGGTAGCGTTCAGTCTTGTGCTGAAGGAGCTGCTCAGAGCCTCCACAGTGTGGTGCAGGGGGCAGGAGGGGTTATCCATGATGATGGATGTTAGTTTGGCCATTATCCTTCTGCCTCCAGACATATAAAGAAGTCAGCTGGCTACAGGGCCTTTACCTATCATTCCTCTTTCCTCTGGACCACTCAGTAGAGATTTTTAATCCAAACTTAAAATGCATTTATATTCCCTTACCCCTTATTAAGTACCTTAAAAAGAGGGTTTGTAACTGCTATGAATTCCGGTCTTCTGTGCTGGTTTCAGCCTCAGTAATTTACCTTAAGCAGTAACATCGGTATGTGCTGTATAATCCATGTAGTCCTGCTGATGAAGAAAGTTTCCTTTACTGACTGCATCGTGTTTCCTGCCATTTTGTTTTTCTCTCCTCACTTTCCATTCACGTCAGCCAACTAAGGCATTCGACCACCCACCCTCAGCCTGATTTCTACTGTTAAAGTTTTTCCACTCTATTGTTGCCTAGTGAGCTCACGTTTTGCATTTTTTCAATTATCCATTTTTTCAATTATCATTTCTTTATCACTCATGTTTAGTTTAACATTTTTGCTAAGATTTGAGTAAAAAACTTACCTGACTAGTTCACAAATAATCTAGATAACACATGGCTTACAAAATATTTACTGTACTTGGTCCCAAAAAGGCAGCTGATCTCTCATACATGCAATACAAATATGTTAAAACAAGCATTATGCCCAATCCCAACAGCTGCTCATGCAAATTGTGCATGATTGGTGGTGTAAATGATCAAACAGTGACGAATGGTGAAATGGATGACATAGTCCTGTGTATAAAATGAAGTACCAGTCCACGAAGATTAGACACAGGTGTTAGGGAAGGGTTAGTCATGAGGGCTGTTACTGACAGACGTTTGGTTTTGTATGTCTATCTGAACCTAATTTTGTCTTTTTTCTTCCTATGTGAGTCTTTCTTTTCATCTTCAACCTGCAAATTACAGAGACATTTTCTTCTTAATGGGATGCACAAGGCTGGTGATATAGTTCTGGGTGGGCTTTTTGAAGTCCATTATAGCTCTGTCTTCCCTGAGCTGTTATTCACCTCTGAGCCACATCCACCAAGCTGCCAAGGGTATGTTTTCAACACATAAAACAGTATTAATCCTAGGATGTTACAGTCTGAGTAATATTTTATGTGTTAGATTTACTTTCATGGCAAGTAACTTACATTACTCAAGTACTGTTTTTAAGTATAGTTTTTACTTACCTATATTTTACTAGAGGAATTATGTTTATATTTTCCCCAATACAATTCAATGATAAATATTTTTTTCTTTTATTATTTAAAAGCTTTTGTTACTAGATGTAGATTCTTAATAATAATTTATGAGCCTTTAATCATTTTTGATGTATTGGTATGAATTATTCAACTCTAGGTACATAAAGTGGGACAAATTTGCTCCACAAGTTCTTGGTCCATATTTTTATTAATCACTAGAAAAAATGACATATTTTTCACCTATTAGAAGTAGCACCAAAATCTATGCTAATTAAAATGCATTGTTTGCTTAGCATGCTTTTGTATGCTAAGAAAATTTGAGTATTGAGTTTGTCTCCTTCTACCGCCTCTGTAGCTTTGACCCTTTAGGGTTCAGGCATGTCATGACCATGGCCTTTGCTATTGAGGAGATCAACAATAACTCCAGGCTTTTACCTAATGTGAGTCTGGGATACAGTCTTTATGACAACTGTGCTACACTAAGTATTAGCTTCAGTGCTGCCTTGTCATTGGTCAGTGGTGAAGAGCAGTTTATGCTTCGGGAGAACTGTTCAGGGACTCCTCCAGTGCTGGGGATTGTGGGTGATCCCTTCTCAACATTTTCAATAGCCACCTCCAATGTTCTAGGCTTATTCAAACTGCCTATTGTAAGTCAACATAGTTGTTTTTAACATTCTCTATTTCAGTAAATTATGAATGGCATCTCAGATGTGTCTACAGTAACATTTTGCATTTGTGTGTTTAATTGTAGGTGAGTTATTATGCCACATGTTCCTGCCTGAGTGACAGGCGAAAGTTTCCATCGTTTTTTAGAACAATCCCAAGTGATGCTTTTCAGGTGAAACATATAGAGCATGCTCCTCTTTACTGGTCATGAGACTGTAAGTCTCAAGCAAGTAAAGCGTGTCAGAAATAAAGTCTTACCATTTTTGTTACGTGAAACACATTTACTTTGTCTATCATTAAGAACAATGGATTCACTGTAGGTGAAAAGAAATATTCAACTATAATTCTATGATTACACAGGTAAAGACTGTGAAAGGACCCCCATAGCCAAAAGACTAATCCTCCTCCCCACTCTGTATTCACTCAGGTTCATGCTATGATTCAGATTTTAAAACACTTTGGCTGGAGCTGGGCAGGGCTGCTGGTCAGCGATGATGACTATGGACTCCACATTTCTCGATCCTTCCAATCAGACTTGGCTCAGTATGGTGGAGGTTGTCTGGCTTACACAGAGATTTTGCCTTGGGGCAAGGATTCAAGTGAATACATAAGGATTGTGGATATAATGAAAAAATCTACAGCTCGTGTAGTTATTGTCTTCGCACATCAGATGCACATGATACAACTCATGGAAGAGGTTTGGGGATGAAAAGACACTGATATTTGTAAATTCAAAGCATGACTCCTCAAGTGGTTTGCTGAAATTTCAAATCTTTTGAGACTCATTTAGTAGTTGAAATTTGATTATTTTTTAAAACCATGCAACATTCGTGTTTGTATGTGGGCGTGTGATGCCTTTTACATTTACATAATTCTTACAAATGTAATTCATGTTTCATGTCTATTAATATAGTTTAGTTGTTTTTAAAAACACAATAGAAAACAATATCATACATATCTTAAATATAAAATAATTAAATATATTGTTGTTCAATGGACACTAACTAGTAATTGTAACTGTTTCACCAAAGTATGACTATCTTGTAATCATTTTGATGGTGCAATGCACAGGTGGTAAAGAAAAATGTGACCGGCCTGCAGTGGATTGCCAGTGAAGCCTGGTCAGTAATTGATGGACTCCATACCCCTGCCTTCATGCCATACTTGGTTGGCACACTGGGTATTGCCATCCGTCGTGGAAAGATATCAGGACTCAGGGACTTCCTGTTAAGAATGAATCCAAAGCAACATAACAATGCCTACGAAAATAGCATGGTGAGTTTAACGTAAGACACAAATTACACACACACAAAAAAAGTTATAATTTCTGTTATTTTTTATTTATTTATTTCAGATTAAGGAATTTTGGGAGTATACATTTCACTGTAGATTTGATCCACCTCCAGTTGGTTGGGTGGAAAATGGGGGAGAATTATGCACTGGAGATGAAGATATTGAGAATTTGGAGACTGTGGACTTTTTGGATGTATCAGAACTCAGGCCTGAGTACAACATTTACAAGGCTGTTTATGCTCTGGCATATGCTCTTGATGACATGTTGCAGTGTGTACCGGGCAGAGGACCTTTTAGCGGACACAACTGTGCTACCTTACAAAGACTGGAGCCATGGCAGGTTTGATATCAGTATTTGTCAGTGATATCAGTATATATATATATATATATATATATTTAACTTAAGGTACTAATTGCAATTTCTGAAATGGAAAAGAAAGGTTTAATTAAAATCTGTATCTATTAAGGCACTCGAATGAGGAAAAAGTTTTAGGGTTTAGGGTTCACAACATTTGTCTGCTTGGTGCATGTGCTGAGCCACGTTTCAGTGACGCTTAGGGAACCAAAATGTCCACAGTCCATAAAGTTTTGTTAGCATTGTTATGGCCAAAAAACTTGGAAGCAAGTTAAAAACAAGAGGCAACAGAAAATGATTATTGAGCAATTTAATGAACAATTCAGCAAAAGCACAAGTAACAAGGAGAAGAGAGAAACCAGCACGGAGCAGTGACGCTCGAGCTGATCAGACAGTATCTGATGAATTCTGTAAGGATTGTGTGTGTTTTTAACTGCTCCACTATGCCAGTCACTCACAATTAGCAAGTCTCTGTTACTGTCTCTTCTCTGCTGGGACAGCTACCTGGAGGGAAGCTAGTGTCAAACTAAGTGAAGACAGTAGGGTCTGTTTTAGGAGTCAGGGTTACTTCTGGGATTCATTGTCCCTGCTAGTTCCCGTGGGGTTCCTACTGAGTAGCGGGGACTTGGTGTCTGGCCTCTGCAGGAAGTGTGACCAAAATTTCCCTGACAAGCATATGATATTCTTCCATGTTATTTTTCCAGCAAGATTCATATTTTGCATAAAAAACTACTCTTGTCATTAAATTTATGTTTTGGTAGTTTCAAAATGTTTGTACAGCTTAATCCACAGCACCCTCCCACATTGTGACGAAATAAACTAGTCACAAGAAATAAAAAAAATATCCTAGAAGCAGTTAGAAAAGTGTTTAGTTTTTTGTTTTAGCTATATAAAAACATATAAATCAAAATAATTCAATCCTTACTGTACATACAAAATATAGTCTACCAACCTAAGCCACCACGAAGGTTTGGTCTGATAAGATGCATTGGGACCCTTGTTAAATCTCCTCTATACCTCTATAGTAGTAGGATATCCTACACGACCACTGTTATTATATTAGCATAATAGTTACTATAAGTACTTTGTTAAATGGGTGGGTCACAATGACTGCTACTGTTTCACTACAGACTATAATAAGCTGTTTGCACAAGTGACCTGTAGGGTTTTTTTCATACTGACTTTCTAAATAAAATTAAAAAAAATTCAAATGTCTTACCTATTGAAGAACAATCTCCACAAAACCATTTGAGTTTCTCTCTCCATTTTGTAGCTTATGCATTACATGGAAAAGGTCAACTTCACCACTCCCTTTGGTGACCAAGTATCATTTGATGAGAATGGTGATGCTTTACCAATCTATGATGTTATGAATTGGTTGTGGCTCCCTGATGGAAGAACTAAACTTCAGAGTGTGGGGGTTGTTAAGAAGTCAGGTTCCAATGGTGAAGAACTCGTACTTGATGAAGATAAAATCTTCTGGAACTTTGAATCCAAAGAGGTTATTTTTTTATTATTTTATTTTAATGACTAAATCATAAATGACATGACATCAACATTAGACTTGAGAGTAACAATTCTTTCCCTATTCTCGTGCTATAGCCGCCTAGGTCAGTTTGCAGTGAGAGCTGTCCCCCAGGTACCCGCATTGCAAGGAAGAGAGGACAACCTGTGTGCTGCTTTGACTGCATCCCTTGTTCTGAAGGAAAGATTAGCAATGAAACAGGTTGATATTCATTTTTAAATCATTGTTGGCAAAGGTATTTGTATTCAGGAATGTTTCCTTCTGTACTATACAAAAGCACATTTCCTGCTGTGAAGCTTTGAAAAATCCATATTGTGTCATCCGCAGTTATGTACACATCACATCATGATGATTCTATCAACAGTGACTCCTAGTTGTTGAAAGAATAGGATAAAGCTCAATAAAGAGTGTTTTACCCTTTTTCAGACTCCATGGAGTGCACCAGTTGTCCAGAGGATTTCTGGTCCAGTCCCCAGCGTGAACACTGTGTTCCTAAAGAAACAGAGTTCCTCTCCTACAATGAGCCTCTGGGAATCTGCTTGACATCGGCCTCATTGCTGGGCACATTTATCTGTGCTGTTGTCCTGGGGATCTTTATCCATCATCGCAGCACACCAATGGTACGAGCAAACAATTCCGAGCTGAGTTTCTTGATCTTGGTTTCACTTAAATTGTGTTTCCTCTGTTCGCTGCTTTTTATTGGACGACCCAGACTGTGGACATGCCAGCTGAGACACGCAGCATTTGGCATCAGCTTTGTGCTTTGTGTCTCATGCATCCTGGTGAAAACCCTGGTGGTTCTGGCTGTGTTCAAGGCCTCCAAGCCAGGAGGAGCAACCAAACTGAAGTGGTTTGGTGTTGTGCATCAGAGAGGGACAGTATTAGTTCTTACTTGCATTCAGGCAGCAATCTGCACTTCTTGGATTCTGACTGCCAGTCCAATGCCTCATAAAAACACTCAGTACCACAATGACAAGATAGTGTATGAGTGTGTGGTTGGATCAACAGTTGGTTTTGCAGTGTTACTGGGTTATATTGGCCTATTAGCTGTTGTCAGTTTTCTATTAGCCTTTCTGGCAAGGAATCTTCCAGACAACTTCAATGAGGCCAAACTCATCACGTTCAGCATGTTGATATTCTGTGCTGTGTGGGTGGGTTTTATTCCTGCTTATGTCAACTCCCCAGGAAAATATGCAGATGCAGTGGAGGTATTTGCCATCCTGGCATCAAGTTTTGGACTTTTAGTAGCGCTTTTTGGACCCAAATGTTACATAATTCTGTTGAGACCGGAAAGAAACACTAAAAAAGCAATAATGGGTCGAGGCACCCGTAAAAAATAATACAATGGATGGATGGATCGATGCATAATAATTAACTGATATTAAACTGATTAACTGATAACAAGTAACATAAAATGTTATTTTTATTTAGTTCAGTTAAAAGGCTTTGCCTCAGTGTGTTAAGTATCCTGAACAAAAAATTAAAGAAAATCAATTTTTGTCTGACTTGTGTAATTTTTTACATAATCTAACTATAAAAAATTGTTTCTAAATGAACTAAGGTAAAATGACAAGAAAGGATGATTTAATGGAAAACTTCAGAGAGAAGATATTTTCCGAGATACTTTCACAATCAAATTCAATTCAAATATGTAAATTTATAATTTTACAGTACAATAAAATTAAATTTATTTATATTTTCCTTTTTTGCTAAATTTTCTTGTACAGATTACTGGGATATTTGCTTGTTTAAAATGTACAAAGGGCAAAATTAGGTTCTTTCCAATCCCATGCTGATAAGCACTTTCCATTAAATAGTATCGATTGCCACCGTGTTACCATTTTTCGGTTAAATAAAAATAATGAATAAAGTGTATATACCTCAGTAGTAAAATTTTTATTTTAAATTACTAAATATTAAAGTTTTTTTTTTCAGTTGCTAAAAAATATTTCTTGGAACGTCCACCAATTTTCTCTAAAACGTTAACGTTAAGAGATTACAGCTGTGTGGGAGTTGTGTTTACAATTTTGCACTAAATGTTTTGTATCTGAGAATGTGTTTAAAGTTTAGCACAAAAGAGTTTGGTAAGTACCTGAACAGTGTTTGAGATTTTGCCAAAAGACTTTTTGATTTGAAAAATGAATTTAGACCCCTGGGAATTTGGTGCAGAGATTTTTTCTTATCTAAAGTGACTTTTTCATGTGTCAGTGTTTATAAATGTATAAATTTAAGCTTAAGGTGCAGTTTGCCTTTAAATAAGCTGTTTGTTGTAACAAGACAGCATCAGTGAAGAACCCTGTGCCCTGCCCACACTACAACACCCCTTAGACTTTTTTTAATTTACTAGCTACATGGTCTTGCAGATTAATTCATACAGGTCTGATATGTTAAGGCAAATATTTATATATCCAAATAAGCCAACTTATCTTTCTTTAAAGGAGCCAATATGGCTTCTATAGCTGACAGTGTGGAAGATGTGTGGTGGAGATTTTAACAAGGTAATCATAGAACAGAAATAGATAATTCTGCAGAAACAGGTAATTCTACATTCTTGGTTTTGAAAAGCCTGAGAAGCATGTTACAATAATATAGGTAGATATTTGGTGTGTATATATTTGTGGAAATATGCAAAAGAACAGAGAGAGAGAGACAAGACAGCAAGTTAGTCTGAAACAATGGTATTAGTGGATGTTTACTATCGAGGCATTGAAAAAAAATTGAAAAAATCTTTCAGAAGAACAATTAAAATACTGAAAGAAAGACAATCGTTAAACTTCACGTAATAAAGTTGATATTTATTATATACTGCTCTATAGAAAAGTCTATCCTACCACCTATCCTGCGCTTATAGGTAGTGAGAAAGATTAAACAATGGCAGAAAGATTGCATAAGGATGACGTAGCCATGTGTATAAAATAAAGAGACCTTTACTGAAGAAATGTAGAAAGGGCGGAGTGCCGTTATGGGGGACTGTCCTCACATATGCACGTTCTTCTGTTTCTACCTTATCTTGTCTTTTGCCACTTTCTCCTCTTTGCCATATGTGTTGTTCTCTCTTCCAATGTCTTGTAATTTATGGAGAAAGTTTCATCTTAATGAAATGCATAAACCTGGTGATGTAGTTCTGGGTGGCCTGTTTGAGGTCCACTTCACGTCTGTCTTCCCTGAGTGGACATTTACATCAGAGCCGGAACAGCCCAGCTGCAAAGGGTGAGTTGACTGCAAGGAACTTCAAATTACAGTGTGCTTAGAGATCTCATAGTATGGAAGAAAATGCAAATTGGATGAAAAGCTTATGATATTTGTGTCATCGCTGTCATTTTCAAGATTTGTTTAATAAAATGCAGTAGTCAAATTGATTTATCTGTAAAAAGTATACTAACCACCTTGGTTTAATTTTTTGTGTCCACTTGATTCTTAGTGACACATAATTCTTTTAGTAATTAAAAGTCATCATTTGTTTGTTAGCTTTGACATTTTAGGCTTCAGGGATGCTATGACCATGGCTTTTGCTATTGAGGAGATCAACAGAAACTCCAACCTGCTGCCTAATGTGACTCTGGGATACACTATTTATGACAACTGTGGTGCACTTATTATTGCACTCAGTGGTGCACTGTCACTAGCCAGTGGTCAAGAGGAGCAGTTTATGCTTCAGAGGAACTGTTCAGGGACTCCTCCAGTCGTGGGGATTGTGGGTGATTCCTACTCAACTTTTTCTATCGCCATCTCCCATGTGCTAGGTTTATACAAAATTCCTATTGTGAGTTTCCTGTCCTTTATATTGTGTATTGTTATAGTTTAACACGCTGTGACTAATGTTACGTCAACTTTAAAAGCAATAACATTCTGAAATATTTTGCTGCATAAGATTATTAACAGGTGCATTTTGTGTGTTTTTTGATAGGTGAGTTATTTTGCAACATGTTCCTGTCTGAGTGATCGAAAACGGTTTCCGTCCTTCTTCAGAACAATTCCAAGTGACTCTTTCCAGGTTGACATTAATACCAAGTAAAAAACTACAAACTATTTGTTGCAGCTAAACGGTTTTTAATTTTCTTTAATGAGATTTCTTCTGATTTCATTGTTAGAACAAATGCAGTATCAGCAAAACAATTGATACAAAACACTATACTGTAGTTCACTGCAACTAAAGTAACTGTGGTAATTTTATAATTTAAAAATACACGTTCAGCAATTTTGACATCAATATATCCACATACTGTAGGTGCAGGCTGTGATTGAGATTCTAAAACACTTTGGCTGGACCTGGGTTGGCCTGGTTGTTACTGATGATGATTATGGACTCCATGTTGCACAGTCCTTTCAATCTGGCTTGGTTCAGTCTGGTGTGGGTTGTCTGGCCTACCTCGAAGTGATGCCCTGGAGCCGTGACCCAAATGAACTCAGGAGGATTGTGCATTTGATTAAGACGTCAACAGCTCGTGTGATTATAGTGTTTGTTCATGAAATCCACATGATTCAACTAACTGAAGAGGTTTGCATTACAGTCAAATATAATCTAGGACTCAAAGGACCCAAAATTGCTTTAATAATTATCAAACAAATTATTATTTCTTTCTTCAATTTTATTTCAGTCTTCTCTTCATCGGCGTGAAATTTATTGTGACCTGTAAACATGGTAAACAGTTTCAATCTCTAGGAGAATTATGATAAAAACCTAGATTGAGACATAGATTTTATTATTGCCATTAAAAAAAACAGCTCAGGACACAGGTTACCGACTCTTGGTGCAAGTTAACAAACAGATTAGCAGTGAAAACAAGTTAGCCGTATTTAAGCCACTTTAAATTGCAATTTACATTTCATAAATAAAATTGAATTTCTTACATATATTTGACATTTGTCTTTACAATGGAGGGAAAAAGTATACTGACCCTTTGTGGTTACCTGGTCTTCTGTATTGCTGTCCAAAAAAACGTGATTAAGTATTCAAAGTCACAAATGTAGACAAACACAATGTGCTTCATAAAATAACTTAACTAAACTTAAATAATTATAACCTTTATGTATTTATTGAACACACCCATTTTACATTCAATGTAGTGGTAAAAAAAATTAGGGAACATGGGTAAACCTGGACTATAAGCAAAAGAAAACTGCACACACACACACACAAAACACAGGAACTGCAGTACCACACCCTGACATAACCTGCAAAATGACATATTTTTCATGATGTAATGCACAGGTGGTGAGGCAGGATGTAAAAGGCCGACAGTGGATTGGAAGTGAAGCCTGGACAACAGCTGCTGTGCTTCTGGCCCCCCTATTTATGCCATACCTGGGTGGCACACTGGGCATTGCCATCCATCGGGGAGAGATACCCGGGCTCAGGGATTTTTTGGTACAACTACGCCCTGATCAAAGTGACAACACATATGGAAACAACATGGTGACAAATTATACATGTGCTCTGAATAAACAGATATTATTTCATGATACACAGTGGTGGGTAAAACCTAATAAGGATAACATTAATGCATTTCAGGTGAAACAATTTTGGGAACACACATTTCAGTGTAGATTTGATCCAGCAGGTTGGGTGGAAGCTGGGGGTGCACTGTGCACAGGACAGGAAAATGTTGAAAATTCAGAAACTGAGTTTCTGGATGTTTCTAACCTCAGGCCTGAGTACAACGTTTACAAGGCTGTGTATGCACTGGCATATGCCCTTCATGACATGTTGCAGTGTGAGCCAGGAAGAGGTCCTTTCAGTGGGAACAACTGTGCAACTTTGCAAAACCTGGAGCCATGGCAGGTGAGGTATTAGTTTACCTTTGTACTGGTCTAAATGCAAGAACTACTTAATGAGGTTCTTTGTCTTTTCATTGTAGAAGAGTAAAATACTGGATACAACAATAGAATTATTATTCTGGCTATAGGTTTTATTTTCTCTCAAAAGATAGACATTTAATACAAGTGTGGCGACCCCTGATGGGAAAAGCCGAAAGAGTAGTAGTATTAGTAGAAATATAAAAAACATTGGAAAAATGTTTTGTCACATTTAAGTTTGTGTTATCTCTTTGTAGCTTGTACATTATTTACAAAAGGTCAACTTCGCCACATCATTTGGTGATCAAGTGTCATTCGATGAGAATGGAGATGTCCTACCAATCTATGACATCATGAACTGGCTGTGGCTTCCTGATGGAACAATTAAAGTTCAGCATGTTGGTGAGGTTAAGAAGTCTGCTTTCAAAGGTGAAGAACTCACAATTTATGAAGACAAAATCTTCTGGAACTTTGAATCAAGAAAGGTTATTTCATTTGTTCTGGCTTTTTCAGTTACTTCTCCTTTGTGACATGTGATTGACACATGAAATGCTTGAATAATATTTTTCTATCTCCAGCCACCACGGTCAGTCTGCAGTGAGAGCTGTCCTCCAGGAACTCGTATGGCCAGAAAGAAGGGGCAGCCTGTGTGCTGCTTTGACTGCATCCCCTGTTCTGAGGGAAAGATCAGCAATACAACTGGTTGGTGCTCATGTTTTGATATTTTATTTTTGGCTTCAGCACCAGTACAAACAGATAAGCAGTTAAGATACCAGAGGACTAGGAGACAAATATTGCTCTTAATTCTGCAGCATAACATTTTATTCCACCTTCCCCTTCTTTGCCAGACTCCATGGATTGCACCAGTTGTCCAGAGGATTTCTGGTCCAGTCCCCAACGAGACCAGTGTGTTCCTAAAGAAATAGAGTTTCTATCCTACAATGAGCCTCTGGGTATGTGCTTGACAACCACCTCATTGCTGGGAACATTTATCTGTGCTGTTGTCCTGGGGATCTTTATTTATCATCGTGACACACCAATGGTACGAGCCAACAACTCAGAACTGAGTTTCCTGATTTTGGTTTCACTTAAACTATGTTTCCTCTGTTCATTACTTTTCATTGGACATCCTAAACTGTGGACATGCCAGCTGAGACACGCAGCATTTGGCATCAGCTTTGTGCTTTGTGTCTCTTGTATCTTGGTGAAAACCATGGTGGTTCTGGCTGTGTTCAAGGCCTCCAAACCAGGAGGGGGTCCAGTTTGAAGTGGTTTGGTGCTGTGCAGCAGAGAGGGACAGTTCTGGTTCTCACATTTATTCAGGCAGCAATTTGCACATCTTGGCTTGTGTCTTCCTCACCAGGTCCTCATAAAAACACTCAGTACCACAATGACAAGATAGTGTACGAGTGTGTAGTTGGATCAACAGTGGGTTTTGCTGTTTTATTGGGTTATATTGGCCTATTAGCTGTTGTTAGTTTCCTGTTAGCATTTCTGGCAAGGAATCTTCCAGACAACTTCAATGAGGCCAAACTCATCACCTTCAGCATGTTGATATTCTGTGCTGTGTGGGTGGCTTTTGTTCCTGCTTATGTCAACTCCCCAGGAAAATATGCAGATGCAGTGGAAGTATTTGCCATTCTGGCGTCAAGCTTTGGCCTATTGGTGGCGCTGTTTGGACCCAAATGTTACATAATCCTCCTGAGACCAGAAAGAAACACAAAGAAAGCAATAATGGGTCGAGAAACTACCAAGTTTTAAAACTTATTCAAAACATTGTAGTGAATTTAGATCAAACTATAAGCAATAAACAACTGTTCACATTCATTTTATCTCACTGTCCATGTTTGCCTGATCAAACCGTCTTGGATTTAAGAGTGATTGAAAATCTTTGCCTCATTCTTCATTTGACTAAATTTCACTTGATTTGCTGGATTCATTCCACTTCTACACAACTGTAGATCAAACAGCTTTCTTACATCGAAAAATTTTTTGTGAAAAATTCATGCAGCTGCAGTTTAAGCTTTAATTTTGACAAGTTGGACACATTAAAAGAATCATTCCTAGATCCACAAAAGCTAATTTAGAGACAGGTTGAATAGGCAATCTTAACCATAATAGCTTTATTTATTTTAGTCAAATACAAATATTATGACCAAACAAGATGTTGTGCCCTTTTGCTTTTTGAGACTGATACTCTCACTGTCATTACAACTTCTACTTTCTGAATATGTTACATTTACAGTAAACAGTAATATGAAAAGAGGACAATGAATTTGTGTTGGGTCAATGAGGAAACGTTTTCAGTCCCATTTAAAAAAATACTGACTGTCAAACATTGAAAACCAAAGCACCCATACCCACTTTTTAAGCATTATAAGAGATGCAATGTTAATCTGTATTTGTAGATATCATTAATTTTTGACATTAATTAAGGATCTAACAAGGCAGCTATTGCTTATAAAGAGTATTCAGCCTTGATAAACAAGTTTATTTGAGTGATCCTAATATATATGTTATTTTAATATTTGAAGCAAAACCTCAGATTAGAGACAACGCCAAGATCAGTAAATTACATTCCCCTTTACTTTATTTACAAAGTATCAAAAAAGTGTCTTGTGACATTCAATTTTGGATTATATTGTATTTGAATGAACTAAGGCTTCATATGTTGAGTTTAATATGCAGTATGTTTCGTGTCCTGCCCCTTCAGCCTGTGCCCTGATAGGTGGCAAAAAATACTGAACATTGACAGAAAGTTTGCAAAGGGATTACGTCGCTTTGTATATAAAACCCAGAAACCCGGGTTGATAAACAAACAGAGAATATGTGAAGGGCTGACGGCAGTTATGAGGGGTTTTCTTGACACACATTTAAGCTCCTGTCTGTCCTTTATTTTCTTTTTTGGTATTTGCTCCTCTTTATTCTCAGTGTCATCCTCTCTTATATCAACTTGTAAATTACTAAGAAAATTTAAACTAAATGAAATGCATAAGCCTGGAGATGTAGTTCTGGGTGGGCTGTTTGAAGTCCACTATACGTCTGTTTTCCCTGAAATGACATTTACATCAGAGCCACAACAGCCCAGCTGCAAAGGGTAAGTTTCTCACACACAGCTGACTGTAAGAAACTGTTCGTGTTACACTATCTGCTGTTAATTTTCATAGTAAAAAAAGCACATGACCTTTTAGTGGTTCACAGTGATAATTTTTGTTTTAGTTTTGACTCTCTAGGGTTCAGATATGCTATGACCATGGCCTTTGCTATTGAGGAGATCAACAAAAACTCCAACCTGCTGCCCAATGTGACTCTGGGATACACTCTTTATGACAACTGTGGTGCACTAATTATTGGACTCAGTGGTGCACTGTCACTAGCCAGTGATCGGGGGGAACATTTTCTGTTTCAAGAGAACTGTCCAGGAACCACCCCAGTGGTTGGGATTGTAGGTGATCACTATTCCACATTTTCTATTGCCATGTCTGATGTTCTGGGTTTATACCGGATGCCTATTGTGAGTTTCCTAACCTTAATGTTCTTCATGTAATAATATCACTAGTGATTTAAAAAAATGAATACGGCTTCAACCTGGTAACCAATGTGACATGGTTTAAATACCTACCATGCATTTTTTCAACGTTTTTTACACCTCATAGGTGAGTTATTATGCAACGTGTTCCTGTCTGAATGACCGGAAAAGGTTCCCATCCTTCTTTAGAACAATCCCAAGTGACACTTTCCAGGTGAAACACTACTGTATTAGGAACTTTGTAAAAAAACATTTTACAGTTTGTAAACAGTACAGTTTGTGAAAATAGCTATACTAAAATAAATCTTTTTTGTAACTAGTATTATTTAATTTGAATTCATTGTGGAACTTATACTTACAATAACTAGGATGGAAAATTTTCGTTAATCCCTCCACAATTATATACTGTATCCACATAGGTACGTGCAATGATTCATATTCTAAAACACTTTGGCTGGACATGGGTAGGCCTGCTGGTCAGTGATGATGACTATGGACTCCATGTTGCGCAGTCCTTTCAATCTGCCCTGCCTCAGTCTGGTGGAGGCTGCCTGGCCTACCTGCGGGTGTTGCCCTGGGACAATGACCCAAACGACCTCAGAGGGATTGTACAAGTGATAAAGACTTCAACAGCTCGAGTGGTCATTGTGTTTGCACATGAGATCCACATGATTCAACTGATGGAAGAGGTTGTAATAGAGATATAGTTTAAAAATATACAATTGTTGGAAACACAAGTTAGGAATTAATATATATTTTTCTGTAGAAAATTCATTGAATGATAAAGGAATGTCTGCAGATAATTTAGGTAATAAAAATACAAATTCATTAAATGGTAATGCACTATTGTTATTCAGTTAACTTTTTGTTAAATTGTTACAAGTGTGGTCAAGTTTAAGTCAGTGTTTGCAAAGAAAGAGAGGAAGTTAATCAGAATTTTTTTAACTACTGAAAGGAAGATTTTATGTATTACACAGGGCAGCTACGGCACATATCAGTGTGAGTTATATAAACAAGTTGGACACTTATCCCTGGTATCTATAGGACCCTGCTGCTGAGCTCCAATATTTCCCTCGTTGATTTCAGAGCTCAAAATAATAATTCCAGATCAAAGGGGTAATTTAAAATTCATCATAATAATTTTGAACATGGAAAGAGCTGTCATTGCTACGCACTAGACACATTTCTTTAGAGCCTTCCTGGGTTAAATTTGGATTAATAAAAAATGTGCTGCTGTGTATGTGTTGATGTTCATTTGACTAAATGAACTGTTTTGTATATATTGCATGTAATTTTCACCAGGTAAAGATTTCTTCACTAGACAAAGACATACAGTTGTAGATAAATCAACATATGCACTGTAAAAATATATTTTTTAACATGCAACACACAGGTGGTACGACAGAATGTGACAGGTCGGCAGTGGATTGCAAGTGAAACCTGGACCACCACTTTGGTGCTTCAGACCCCTCGCTTCATGCCGTACCTGAGTGGCACGCTGGGCATTGCAATCCGACGAGGGGAAATCCGTGGACTCAGGGATTTTCTTTTACAAATACGTCCCGACCAAAATGACTGCAAATCTGGAAATAGCTTGGTAAGGGTTTGGCCTTATACTGTATCATTCTTTGAGTTTCATATGGAGAATCTATAATTTATGACTTTGTTTTAAATACATTTCAGGTGAGACAGTTTTGGGAACATACATTTCAGTGTCAGTTTCCGCCACCTAGTGCAGGTTGGGTGGAAGTTGGAGGAGCACTATGCACTGGAGAAGAGGATCTAGAGAATGTAGAAACAGAATTTCTGGACACTTCAAACCTTCGGCCAGAGAATAATGTTTACAAGGCCGTGTATGCTCTGGCTTATGCTCTTGATAAAATACTGAAATGTGAGCCAGGGAGTGAACCTTTCAGCGGGCAGAGCTGCACCACTTTGCAAAGACTGGAGCCATGGCAGGTGTGATATCAGTTTACACTCCACCTGTTTATATTTTGAGTACAGGTGCTTCATCATAAGGTACTGACTGTATATAGTTATATAGATTATTAAAATAAGTATTATAAACAGTAAAACAGCACTGCTACATTGGCTTTTCTTATGGAATTGAAAAATCTTTATTTTTGTCTAAATAGTTAGAAAAAGTTAGAAAATTCTGTAACAACTCTTCTGAAAAGTAGCATAAATTGATCTTCCACTGTCTTTTTCTTTAATTTGTTCCTGCTCTGAGCATTTTTTTGTAGCTTGTGCATTATTTGCAAAAAGTGAACTTCACCACATCATTCGGTGATCATGTGTCATTCGATGAGAATGGAGATGTCCTACCAATATATGATATCATGAACTGGCTGTGGCTTCCTGATGGACGAACTAAAGTTCAGACTGTGGGTGAAGTAAAGAGGTCACTATTCAAAAATGAAGAACTGACTGTTGATGTAAACAAAATCTTCTGGAACTTTGAATTCAAAAAGGTTGTTTTTGCGTGTTCAGATGTTTTTCCTGTTGATTACAGATTGGAGCAGGGTCCAGAAAATATTAATTTATTTGCTCCCCACAGCCTCCACAGTCAGTGTGCAGTGAGAGCTGTCCTCCGGGTCACCGCATGGCCAGAAAGAAGGGGGAACCTGTGTGTTGTTTTGACTGCATCCCTTGTTCTGATGGAAAGATCAGCAATAAGACTGGTGAGTGTTCATGTTTCAGTATGTTTATTTGATATTGGGAGTATCAGATACACTATTATGCATGTGTTTTACTTCCATAACTTTGTTTTTCAGATTCTACAGAGTGTACCAGTTGTCCAGAGGATTTCTGGTCCAGTCCCCAGCGTGACAATTGTATTCCTAAGAAAACTGAGTTCCTTTCCTATTATGAACCTCTTGGTATCTGCTTGACAACTACTTCACTGATTGGCACAGTTATTTGTGCTGTTGTCTTAGGTATCTTCACCTATCATCGCCGTACACCAATGGTTCGCGCCAACAATTCAGAACTGAGCTTTTTGATCTTGGTATCACTTAAAATGTGTTTCCTCTGTTCACTGCTGTTTATTGGGCAACCAGGACTGTGGACATGTCAGCTGAGACATGCAGCATTTGGCATCAGCTTTGTACTTTGTGTCTCATGCATCCTGGTAAAAACCCTGGTGGTTCTGGCTGTGTTCAAGGCCTCCAAGCCTGGAGGTGGAGCCATTCTAAAGTGGTTTGGTGCTGTGCAGCAGAGAGGGACTGTTTTAGCCCTTACTTGCATTCAGGCAGCAATTTGCACTTCTTGGATAGTCTCTTCTTCACCAGCTCCATATAAAAACACCCAGTACCACAATGACAAGATAGTGTATGAGTGTGTTGTTGGATCAACAGTTGGTTTTGCTGTGTTACTGGGTTATATTGGCCTATTAGCTGTTGTCAGTTTTCTATTAGCCTTTCTGGCAAGGAATCTTCCAGACAACTTCAATGAGGCCAAACTCATCACGTTCAGCATGTTGATATTCTGTGCTGTGTGGGTGGCTTTTGTTCCTGCTTATATCAACTCCCCAGGAAAATATGCAGATGCAGTGGAGGTATTTGCCATTTTGGCCTCCAGTTTTGGTCTCTTGGTGGCCTTATTTGGACCCAAATGTTACATAATCCTGCTGAAACCAGAAAGAAACACAAAGAAAGCAATTATAGGTAGAGACATTACCAAGTTTTAAAGCACTTTTATCTGTATATTTGTCAGATTCAATGCATCTGGTACACTTCGCAGGTTACAGATAAACCATCAACTGTTATGTTTTTTTGTTATTCCATACATTTTACCACAATGGCTATACAGTTGTAAAAAATCAACACATTTAAAGTGATAAACAGCTAAAAAGCGAGTTGCAATATAAAAATTGGATATATTTTTACCTCAAATGTCCAAAAAAGTTTAAAATTAATGGACTCGTCCAGAGAAACGGCAGTATTATCTGCTGTGGCTGAAAATGGTCATATACTACGACAACCAGAATGCATTGCTCTCTGACATATCCCGAGCGCCTCCCAAGCTGCTGCAATTGGTCCCACCTGTGCAACCTACTGTCAGGGCACGTTCAGGCCAAACTCTGGTATAAAGATGAATGTTTTAATATTGCAAGTTTGGTTTTCTTTTAATCTTATACTTTAGATATCATATAATAGATTGATCAGTATGTGACTGTAAGGATACAATAAACCTTCCCTATTTTTACCTTCATGACAAACCAACTGGAAGTAGTCCTATGCCACATTTACTGTTAGATGATGACTGTTAGATTGTTTGAAAAAGTGTTTCTTGTAAAAAGGTATGACCATAAACTCATTACTTTCTGAATGACAAGTTATCAGTTGAAATATTCTAATTATACCTGTGAGTATAATGAATATGATCAAGTGATCACAATGGCATTTTGCCATTTACAGTGACTATAATGTAATCGGTGAGGGATATGACAAACTGAAACCTCTGTGCGTTTTTTAAAATGCTTATTAGCAAATGATCGGCCCTCAGACTGTTTTTTACATCTTTTAGCATAGTTTGGGGTCAGATATAACACCTGGTCTCTGCACGCGGCAACAGAGTTCTTCTTGAGCATCATTTGTCCCTTTAAATCCCTGGTAGTGTCCATCAATAGATGAAAACCTTACTGGAACTGCTTGGACAACACAGGCTGGCAAAACAAGACCGTTGTCCCTTCCAAGAGTTTCTCCTAGGCTGCCAGCCCATATTGCCTATAATATGAAATTATATGTTAATATTTGAGTTGCTGTTCTCTACCAGTACAAAGCAAATCTCTAGAACAAACGCCAGAAAGCTTTGTAAGCCTGACATCGTAATGCTGATGCTCACAGGTAACACACACGTGAGAAGCAGACGTGGCTGGTAATGTGAAGAAACTTTACTCAATCTTAACGTACAAGCTAACGTTAGCAGCATAAGCTAATGCTAGGCCTGGCACTCAATAAAAAGCCTGACAGGCATCAGCTTGTAACTTGACCGTTCTGTCCTGTAGTTTCCATTTTTTTATGGGATCCTGAAGTAAGTTTCGAGCACTTCTCCGTCCATATGTGGTCCAAAACTGTGATGATCCGTAACACACGTATGTTTCCCCTTCAGCAGTAGAATCCACAACTTTATCCAAGAGAATGACGTGTTTTACATCATCCTCAACTGCCCTGGAGGATAGATGCACGGGAATAAATGGGAATTTCTCTGTATAGAAAATATGGAGAAATCTGAGTGTCTCTTCATTCTTAAATACTACCTGACTTAGTTTTGGTCAACCCCCAGTGAAAACTTGTGAAGTGTTTCTTTAAGATCAAACAATTTTATCAAATTTCTACTATCCCACTCACAATGTTTGCTTCTATTTTAATATAAGTCAGACTTGAGCCTTTATATTTTCCACTCCACTTCTGCACACTCAAATGAGTTGAAGACTTTAACTGTCTCTGGTCCTACTAAGGTGGACAACAGAACAGTTTTTCCTGGATATGGCTTTGAAGCCTGCTAGCTGCCATTTTAAGGCCAAAGTGCAGCTTGTATGTCTGCCAGCTGCAGTTAACATTGCTGACACATTACAAACTGTCAGATCCACCGTGTTCTTTCAAACAGAAAAATACTTAACTCCAGGTACCATGTTTTCTTCTGACACGTTTAACTTGCTTGTAGCTTTGTAGTTTATCTTGTAGCTTGCTTGTGCTTTATTACGGACTCCTTGTCCTAGTACACAAGCCCCATATTTCTGGTGGAACTAAACTGTACTTCTTGGTTGCAACCAATTACATTTGTTCAATAGTGACCTTGACTGGTCATGAACCAGCATGACAGGTTCCTGCAATATCACTCTAAGTATATCTGAATACTATTCTACGTACCACTTTAGAAATAAACCTTGTTTAAAGAGAGAGGGCTAATTTTGATCTGGCTTAGGTTGGATGACATCTATCAAATTGCTCCAAGGTGACTGAACATATGGAGAGAAATATTTCTAAAACAGCTTCATATGGCAAATATCTAAAGAAATTGGATTGAAGGATGGCTAATGTAGCCTGTAAATGTTGAAAGAAGATGATGCTGCATCCTCTGAGAAAGATCACTCCCAGAGTTCAGGCGCTTTCTGGAGCACAGGTGAAATGCTGCATCAGCAATGGACGGGGATAATTAATTTGAATACATTTTAACAGAATTGCATGTCACTGTTAATAGCAACTGACAACTGAACCGGTTGGCTGGTAGGTGAACAATTTTATAATTTCGGTAAAGTGCAAAATCTAGCCATATGCTGTCATGTATTAGATGTACCCGCTGGAAGCTGAGAAAACGATGACAAAAAGGTGCCAATGAGGCACCGGCTTCTGCCCTAATTTACAGTATTCTGCTCCCAGTAGAGCCCAAACTATGTTTATGTGTTTCATCAGTGCACAAGCTGTCATGTCCTTGACGCTCAGCCAGTTTTGATTAGCCTTTCATTTTACTGCATAAAAAGACCTGAGAGGCAAGTTGAAAAAAATAATTTTGGTGAAAAACCTTTTTTGTTTGTATTTCCTTGCTAATCCTTCAAAGTCAATGTTTTCTTCCTATTAGTGATATGATTTGTATTGGGTAAACATGCTGACAGGATCATTCCTTTGTCTGTTTGGAAATATATGTTTGTTTTGTTTGTGAAGCAAGAGAAAAAAATTGTGAAATCTTAGGAGAAAAAAAAGTTTGCATTTCTCAATATGGCAAGTATAGAGACTGGACATAATGGAGGCATGTTGGATTAGAGTTTTAACATGTTTACTATATATATGGAAAAAAATACAAAAACTGTTTGTGTTTGACCTAATTATCAGGGAAAATGACTATAGTGAGCTGCATACATGTGACCTGAACTTATATCAGCAGGATTCATTTGGAGTATAACTTTTGAAATCTTGCTAAAATCACAATTCCGCCATCATAAAAGCCTTTGGTTGGTGATGTTAAGCTGTGCTGGTCGGGTGTTTTAGCCTGCGCCACAGGATTTTATTACCAGCTTTCACACAAGCCAAAACGAGCTGCACTGACGCTGGGTGGCCCAAGACAGAAGGGGTTGGTGAGTTAGTGCAAAGGAGGGGACCTGGAACCATCTGTGAGAAATTACCATCCGTGAGAAATTACCCCTGTATAGACGTTGATGGACAGATTTCCACTGTAGGTGTATCTATTAAAAGCATACCACAAACATGAGACCAAGCTTTAACTGACAATAAAAGCCTTGACTAAATCTAAAATAAAGTGAACGTGGCCAAGTCAAATTTTTCATTTATAAACAGTAACACATAAACAAGTGTTTAAAAGTTAAGAGATATTACGTTAGAATTGTTCCATTTCATTATATATTGAATTCAGTTTATGTTGACTTTAAAAAGGTTAAACAGCTAGTCAAAGACATTTGTTGTTTGTTAGTAAAATCAGTTACAATTAAAAATGTTTTGTTTTTTAATTAACAACTGTGGTCAAAACTATTATCAAGCTGCAACAATAACTTGTGACATTCTGACTGAACATGTGATGGTGAACCACATACATGTCACTACCTGACATATAACATTAGGAGAAACAGTGATGCGTCTTTGTGGACTTCCTAGGCCTAAAGCATGTGCACCTAAACACAGAAATTGGAAACAAAATCAGCCCAAATCAAAATACAATTTGGTTTCATTTCAAGAGATGCAGCCTCTGTTAATAAATGCTCTTCTAAATCATATGAGGGAGGAGGGGCAAAGAATGTATACTGGTGTTTAATGAGGAGGACTTGTTTTCTTAAACTCTGTGGGTTTCTGATAGTGAATTTTACATACTGTTAAAAGTGTACTGATAATTTAAGTTTGTCACTTCTCACGCAGCAATGTGGGGTTAAATTACACTAAAAGTGTCTTTCCTGTTACATATCTCAACTTAGGTTTGAAGCTGCACAGCGACTCTGAAGACAATTCCAAGTGATATTTCACTGTATTGTCGAAATGCCCACATTTTTTTCTACACATTTTTTTTCGACCATGTCCCTTCCAGAGTTTTGTAACAACTCAAATTGATTGGAAATGTTGCTAAAATGCTTTTACGCCATTGAATTATTAGTGTGTACAGTCTTGGAAAGAAATGAATTTTAGGCCCTGCCCCTAGTCTGTCTTCTGTTCTGATTGGGCGCTCTGCAAGATGAAATAATCCTGTGAGTCAATAAAAAAGGCTGAGATAGTGATGACTATGTTCAGAGAAAAAAGAGGAAAGTCATGCAGGCGTCTTTAGACACGCACTTGTTTGTGCGTATGTTCCTGTATTCCCACTTTTCCTCTGCTGTGTCCTCCCCTGTTTATTCCTCCTCTTGCCTGTTAAAGGGACAGTTTCATTTAAATGGGATGCACAAAGCTGGAGACGTGATTCTGGGTGGTTTGTTTGAAATGAATTTCTTTTCTGTTTTTCCTGATTTGTCTTATACCTCTGAGCCACAGCAGCCTACATGCAGCGGGTGAGTCTGTCAAGGAAACAGAAAAAAACAGCAACTAGAGAAAATGAATTCCAATGATAATCAATTGTGACTCTAAAAAAATGTACGGAAAGAATTGTACTGATACATGTTTTTTAAACACGTTTATGTTTTTTTGCACTTTTTATATATATATATTTTTTATTATTTATTTACTGTTTATTTAGTATTGTTATGACTCTTCCTATTTGTAATGGCTTCACTGTGTGCTACATGATTCCACGGTTACTGCATACATGTGTATTTTGTCATATTAACAGTGGGTTTTTTGTGTTAGTTTTGATGTTATAGGCTTTAGGCAGGCGCAGACCATGGCGTTTGCTGTTGATGAGATCAACAAAAACTCCAAGCTTCTGCCTAATGTGACTCTGGGATACAGTCTGATTGATAACTGCAACGTACTCGGAATTGGATTCCGTGCAGCTTTGTCATTAGTCAGTGGTCAAGCCAAGCATGTTGTATTACAAAAGAACTGTACTGGAACCACTCCAGTCCTAGGAATTGTGGGTGAATCCTCCTCTACACGTTCTATTGCTGTCTCAACTGTCTTAGGTTTGTACAGAGTACCTATGGTAAGTTTTTCATCTTTTGATGCTCATTTTGGTTTTATTTCAAAACTAAAGTTATTTGTAAACATGAAACAGCCACTACTACAAAGTTCATATACCTGGTATAGTCTTTTAGGATGCACAGCTTGTGTTTTTCAGGTAAGCTATCTTGCCACATGTTCCTGCCTGAGTGACCGGCAAAAGTTTCCATCCTTTTTTAGGACGATTCCAAGTGATGCGTTTCAGGTGAAAACCTTCAGCAAATTCAAAATGCATAAATAAAGTGCAGTAAAACTGAAAGAATATATAATATTTTATGTTGCGCTAGTCACACAAACTTGTGTAATTGCACGTGTTTTATTTAGGTGCGTGCTGTGATTCGAATTCTTAAACGGTTTGGCTGGACTTGGGCAGGTCTTCTTGTCAGTGATGATGATTATGGACTCCATGCTGCTCGCTCCTTCCAATCTGACCTCAGTCAGTCTGCTGGAGGTTGCCTGGCTTACTTAGAGGTTTTGCCGTGGGGTGAAGACTCCGTTGAATTAAGGCGAATTGTGCACGTCATGAAGAAATCCACAGCTCGTGTGGTCATTGCATTTGCAGACGAGAGTCACATGATTGACCTCATGGAAGAGGTTGGGCTTGAAATACAATGTAATTATAACAAAATATAATTGTACAACATATTAATGAGCGAGAAAATGTAAAAAGTAGAATGATGTCTATATAAGACAATATAAGACAGAAATGAATGAGAAAAACACAATTTAGAAAAGTAGACACTAGTTTTACTGTAATGGCAATTTGAATTAATATCTCCTTTGATTGCACAGGTGGTGAGGCAGAATGTGACAGGCCTGCAGTGGATTGCCAGTGAGGCCTGGGTATCAGCAGTTGTGCTTCAGACCCCCAGGCTCATGCCGTACCTGGGTGGCACACTCGGCATTGCCATCCGTCGAGGGGAAATCCCAGGACTCAGGGATTTCCTTTTACAAATAAATCCTGAACTTTCCCAAAACATCAGCTCTGGAAAGACCTTGGTAAGTATTTAACCTTGCAAAGTCACTTGGTATTTGAATAAAAATGCCCTTGTGTTTGACATGCAATTTTATAAATATTTTAGGTAAATCAGTTTTGGGAACACACATTTCAGTGTAGATTTGCTCCACCTCCAGCAGGTTGGATGGAAAGTGGGGGAGCAATATGTACGGGACACGAAGATCTAAAGAATGTGGAGACTGAATTCTTGGACATTTCCAACCTTCGGCCAGAGTACAATGTTTACAAGGCAGTTTATGCGCTGGCGTACGCTTTTGATGACATGCTGCACTGTGAACCAGGGCGAGGACCTTTCAGTGGGCACAGCTGTGGGAGTTTGCAACAGTTAGAGCCATGGCAGGTATTAATGTGCAATCACATTTTTGTGCTATGTTCAACTCTGGTGTTTTTTTACTGTATGTCCTTTAGCCAGTCAATCAGTCTGTTTTATACAAGTCATAAAAAAGGTCATTCTAAGTGATTCAAAACTATACAAATACTTTAAATAGAAATTACAATAAAACAAACAATGGCAAGGTTACGAAGAGAGGCTCTCAAATTCCTTAAAAACATACCTGTTTTTAAAATAAAGCTCTTTTATTTTTTATTTCTGCTGTTAATGGTAATTAATGGGGTACATATATGAGGAAAGATTCAATGCTCTAGCCTAACAAATTTTAATCTTTTAATTCCACAATATACATGGAGACAGTTCAGCACCCTGTCATGGTATCTTCCTAGTTTTTTTAAACAACCTAACAGCTAAATAACATAAATTTTTGGCCAAAATTCTTTGCAACCTATTGACTGATGTAGCAGAAAGAGCTTTTAACAGGCATGTCTGCTTGTTAAAAAGCAACGTTTTAACATGGTAAAAGCAGTTCTAATTATTTTCTTTATAAGAGAACAATGTATGTGTACAATGAGATAACAACAGTTAAAGGTGACTTGTTTGTTCAATGCCAGTGTTTAAGTTCTAACAAAGAATTTTCTGTTACTGATATAGGCATGAAATCTGTGTAGGAAACACTCCAAAGCTCAGTTTTTAAGACATTTGAACAGAATGTTGTCATCACTCATGATGGCCACCCTGTTTGTATCAGTACTAATCAGCAAAATTATCAAAAGCATAGTATGCAATTCTAATATTGAATATAGATTGATAGAGCTCCACTTTCCATTCACCCCAACCGGTCAAGGCAGATGGCCATCCATCCTGAGCCTGGTTCTGCTGGAGGTTTCTTCCGTTAAAGGGAGTTTTTCCTCTCCACTGTTGCCTATAGCTGCTCAAGGGGGATTTGTTAGGTTTTTTATAAATGTCTGTATAGTCTTGATTTTATTATGTAAAGTGCCTTGAGATAACGTTGTGATTTGGTGCTATATAAATAAAGTTGAAGTGAATTTAATGAAATCAGTGGTCTACCTTCCACCTCTTCATTATAGCTCCTGTATTACTTGGAAAAGGTCAACTTTACCACACCGTTTGGTGATGAAGTATCATTTGATGCCAATGGTGATGTATTACCAATATATGACATCATGAACTGGCTGTGGCTCCCTGAAGGAAGAGCTAAAGTTCAGAATGTGGGCGAGATTAAAAGGTTATCGGTCAACAATGAAGCACTTACACTTGATGAAGACCAAATCTTCTGGAACTTTAAAGAGGTTACTTTTGTCAGATTATTAACTAATTATAACAGCATAAATTATTGTAGAATAACTTATTTTATTCTCCCTAGCCTCCCCGGTCAGTGTGCAGTGAGAGCTGCCCTCCAGGTACCCGCATGGCAAGAAAGAAGGGGGAACCTGTGTGCTGCTTTGACTGCATTCCCTGTTCAGAGGGAAAGATCAGCAATAAGACTGGTTGGTTTAGTTTTTATGACATACATGTGACAAGCCAACACACCTTTAGTGGGGTTCAAGGGTAAATCTGATTTGCTTTGTGAAACTGGAAATGTGGTCTTCCTGATCATGTTTTGGATACAGCCTATTTAATTTCTGCAGTGTTTTATAGTGCAGTGAACCAGCCTCCATTGAAACGTCTAGACTTGCCATGATTTGATGTGGAGTACTTTTTTAAATTCTTGTTTTTCGCTGATGTCACATGTATGCATCAGACCCATATCTATAAGAAGTGAAAATGGCAGAAAGTAGAGCTGAATAGGATATACATATATGCTCAACGTTTTTATTTTTTTGTTTGTTTACTGGCAGATTCCATGGATTGCACCAGTTGTCCAGAGGACTTCTGGTCCAGCCCCCAGCGTGATCACTGTCTTCCTAAGAAAACAGAGTTTCTCTCCTATAATGAGCCTCTGGGCATCTGCTTGACAGTTGCCTCACTGCTGGGCACATTTGTCTGTGTTGTTGTTCTAGGGATATTTATCTATCACCACAGAACACCTATTGTACGTGCCAACAATTCAGAACTTAGTTTCCAGCTGCTTCTGTCACTTAAACTATGTTTCCTCTGTTCACTGCTATTTATCGGACGACCCAGACTGTGGACATGCCAGCTGAGACACGCAGCATTTGGCATCAGCTTTGTGCTTTGTGTCTCATGCATCTTGGTGAAAACCCTGGTGGTTCTGGCTGTTTTCAAGGCCTCAAAGCCTGGAGGAGGAGCCAGTCTGAAGTGGTTTGGTGCTGTGCAGCAGAGGGGAACAGTTCTGGTTCTTACTTGTGTTCAAGCTGCAATTTGCACTGCCTGGATCGTGTCTGCCTCACCAACACCTCATAAAAACACTCAGTACCACAATGACAAGATAGTGTATGAGTGTGTAGTTGGTTCCACAGTTGGTTTTGCTGTACTACTTGGTTACATTGGCTTACTGGCTATCCTCAGTTTCATATTAGCCTTTCTGGCAAGGAATCTTCCAGACAGTTTCAATGAGGCCAAATTAATCACATTCAGCATGTTGATATTCTGTGCTGTGTGGGTGGCTTTTGTTCCTGCTTATGTCAGCTCACCGGGCAAATATGCAGATGCAGTGGAGGTATTTGCCATCTTGGCCTCTAGTTTTGGCCTTTTGATAGCGCTGTTTGGACCCAAATGTTACATAATCCTGCTGAGACCAGAGAGAAATACAAAGAAGGCAATTATGGGTCGAGACAACAAATCATAAAATATTGCATTGGATTTCATAAAATTATTTATCCTACCTGTGCAGATTACAAAAATAGGCATAAATGTGAAATGTCAACAGTAACGTGAACTATTTTTGAGAAAGGCATTTAATTCTTATGTGTGGAATACAAATTCTTAATTTCTGTGTCTTTGCTATTGTTATCTTTGTCACTCGTACGTTACACTGAGGTAAACATTGTAACAAACATAACTTATCTAAATACATTATTAAGATTATTTTGGTTTGTTCCACTACATCATTTCATCATTCCATAAGTTTTTTTAATCACTCGTGGATTTGGACCAGGGACCTTCTAGCTGTGTGGCATTATCCATCCATTTTAGAAATTGTGACTTGCTCTGTTTAAAAATCACCCTGACAGTCCAGCTTTGCTGTTCTTTACATTCCTGCCATCCTTCTTTGTGGCCTACGTTTTTTTCCTTTTCGTTTTTAAACCAGGTCATGCAATTAGCCTCAAGACCGGTTTATACGTCTCTGTAAACAGCAATGCGGACCGCAGACTAGGGAAGTATGGGTAACCGTAGGCTGCAGATGGTCGCACAGGCCCTGACGCACACACCTCCCAGATCTCAAGAACACGTTGTGGGGCGATGTGCGTCACCCAACCTGATTGAGCCTGGTTCTGCTGGAGGTTTCTTCCGTTAAAGGAAGTTTTTCCTCTCCACTGTTGCCTCTGGCTTGCTCAAGGGGGATTTGTTGGGTTTTCTCTAAATGTCTGTATAGTCTTGACTTTATTATGTAAAGTGCCTTGAGATGACCTTGTTTTAAATTGGCGCTATATAAATAAAGATGAATTGAATTAGATAATGATGGGAGTTGAAGTCAAAACAGGAATAGATACGGAACGAGGAAGAACGGGAAAGTAGAACAAGAAATGCTCTTGTTGTATTGCTGCTTTAGTCAGCTTTTAGTGAATTTGTTTTGTTTGTCACTGGGTTTTAAGATGTGTATGTCAACTCTTTGTTCCCCAAAAATGAAAATTAAAAAAAGGAACGTCTGGGTTTGATAGCAAACTAGACTTCACATGGGACAACAATTATTTTTACTGATAATTGAAATAGTTTCATAATTTACCATTTGGTTTTTGAAATGGTCACTCCTGTTATCTCTGAAAACATTCATAGAGTTCTTAAATGACAACAGGACAGGACACTATAGTTCTCTATGTCTATTAACATCAGCTTCCTGCAGTGGTCTGGAAAAAGGTCCATTCTATCCTTGAAATCCATGTTTGCTATTACAGACACGAGAGTTGGGAATTGCAGAAGACGCTAACTTACTTTCTGTTTCGTGATTTTTTTCTCCTAATTTTTAGCTGATTGAGGATTTTTAAATGCGATACTGCCCTCTTTTGGACATGTAAGGCTGCCACGTAACAGTGAAAAGAACACGCATGCAAACATTTTTGAGCTTAGGTTCACGTTACTGTTTATGCCTATTGATGGAGAAGTATAAACCGTCCTTCAGTGTCATGATCGCCCTACATTATTTTTCTATTTTTCTTGATTACTTACCTGCCACTCCCACACTCCCTCTGCCCATATAGTTTTCTTTCTGTCCTCACCTATTGCTATTTTGGCAGTTAGTTCCTTCCTGTAACTTTTCACCACCTACTCTTCTTGTTCTCTGAAGTTTTGTCTTGATAAGTAGGGTAATTTGGCAGCATAACTGAGGGATATCAAGGTAAATAAAGGCAGCCAGGTAGGCGAAATACATTATACTGATTACCCAGGCTTCTAATGCGTGTTGGGGGTACTGGAAGCAGTGACAAGGATGCTATGGACAACAGGTTTCAGACGGGACACATTATTTGACTTTGATAAACCCAAATCAGGCTTTTTGCCATGAGTTCTTTTCCAGTTTCAGCTTGGTCTGTTTCTCTGAAGAAAGAAGAACAAAGAAACAGCTGTTTTCAATTATTTATTAGTTTTAATTTTATATGCATTTATGCGAATATGCATATGGATATATGGGACAAATTAATCAATTATGGACAATAAAACATGAAATAACCAACTCTAAGCAAACAGATGAATGAATATCAAGTGTACGGTGATTTTGGACTAGAAGAATCAGCTACTATTACTATTACTACTACTTTCAACTCTTCGTAACATGAAAAATACTTGTAACTTTAGAAAGGCTCTGCATAGACACCAAACTTCTGGTAGAAAAAAGCTTTGCCCTAAGAGTGGTTGTTCTGCCAAGATGGGCTGCAATCGATACCGTTTTTTTTTTTTGTAGAGCAGGAAGGACCCCCTCACTTCTGTTTCCAGGTGAGTCATCAGACTGAGGATCTGTCGCCTGCAAGATGGCAGGCTTAAGGTAATGTCGTCTGGTTCTGCTGGTGGCTGAGCCAACTTATAGAGGGCCTTGTAAGAATGGAAAAATCTGGGAAAAGGGCCGTGTGGAGCCGCTGACTCTGAATTTAAATGATTCAAAATAAATAGTTAATAAAAATATGACTATTGAAAAAAAGTCTCAGCGCTCAATTTGGAATAATTTGGAATAGCCTTCTAATTCAGAAAAACAAAAATCTAAGGTTTTCGTGGAATTTGAGTTGCCAAACATGAATTACAGAGCCAAAGTAGGCTTTAAAAGGCGACAGTAGTATACCTGTGGCCATTTGTGGTGGCATTGCTTGACCGTCATGACAGCATTTAGCCCAGTTTGTGAGATCTCAGTGCTCCTGCTGTATAGCCTGGCATAGTAAGTCGTAGTCAACTACATGCGATTGCCATTCAATGAAGTTGACTTCACAACTTGAGGTTAATTTGATAATATATATCTTATCATCCATTGTAGACTGTGGGTACCTTTGCAGGGGGAAGTTGATGTCTTTCAAATAGCCAGCTGTATCATTGGAACCACCTGGATGGGTGGTGAACTGGGAAGGCAGGTGGCGGTGCTTTCATGGTCCCTGGAGATGAGCATCAGGAAGTGTCCCAAGCTCTCAAGGACTCAGGTGGGATGCGTGGAAGGATTGCCGATTAAAACTTGCTGTTGCTGTCTTAGTCTCCCTCAGGGTTGAGTGTTCTCTCTTTGTTTCTCGGGAAGGTGAACCGTGGTACATCTGTCTCCTCCTCCCCATTTAAAAAAGTATACAAGTTCTATTTTAACCTTCAGCAGTTCTCTTACTTTTTGTTCTCAGAGTTGTTGAGTTCAAGGATTTTGGCCTCAGCATCAGCAAAGTGTTGCTGTCGATGTTGGAAGTTGTCCATCATCATCAAGATGTTTATCAAGGATTCTGTTTTTGGATTTGAAATCCTCGATTTCATCCATAGTTTGGCAGAGCAGAGCAGAGCAGAGCTTGTGATTTATCTTGGTCTCCATAAGCCTCATCAAGCTGGTTTCAAGACATTGTAAACTGTTGTCCGCATTGCAGGAGTGATTGTTGCATGTGTGATTTGTGTTTATTAACTCATTTAAATTTACAATTAGTCATTTGGCAGACGCTTTTATCCAAAGCACCTTACAAGTGTGGTACAAGGCAAGCAAAAAATCTAAGTCAATGAGAAAAAAATCTTCGTAAAGTGCTATCAAAGAAGTGTTGATGTGTTGTTTCATGAGATGTAAGTACAAAAACAGCAGAAAGTATTTTGGGTTTTTTTAGTGCAAAGGAAGATGTGGAAGAGTTATGCTTTCAGCAGTTTTTAAAATATTGAAAGTGAGGTTGCCAAGCGGGCAGAGTTTGGCAGCTCATTCCACTGTCGTGGGTTCACTGCATTCAAGAGTTTTCCTTGGTGTCTTCTGTGTGGGACTACCAAGCATAGGCAGCGGAAGGGAGGGATTGTAGACCTGAATGATTGCATGTAAGTAAGCCGAACCTGTAGAGGTGACCACTCTGTAGGCAAGAGACAGAGCTTTGAACTTAATCCTTGCAGCCACAGGAAGCCAGAGTAAAGATCTGAAGAGCGGTGTGGTGAGTCCTTTTTTGCTAGTTAAAATGAGGCGTGCTGCCACATTTTGGATCATTTGCAGGGGTTTGATCGTGCATGCCAGTAACCCCATCAACAGTGCACTGCAGTAATCTAGATAAGAAACGATCAATGCCTGCACAATGAGTTGGGTCATGTACTCAAAGAGGTAGGATCTAATCCTTCTGATGTTGCGGAGGGCAACTCTACACGACATAGAGATTGAGGGGATGTGTTCCGTGAAGCTCAGTATGTCATCAATGATGACACCCAGATTTCTTGCCTACTTAGCAGAGACAATAACAGCAGATCTAGTGTTGATGCTTTTGTTGAAGAACCTTGGTCTTGAAGATGTTGGGCTAAAGATGTATTTTTTTCATCCAAGCAGAGATGTCAGAGAGACACGCAGAGATGCATGTGGAGAGAGTAGAGTCATCTGGTGGTAAGGACAGAAAGAGCTGCGTGTTGTCTGCATAGCAGTGATAAGAAAAGCCTTGTTAATGGATGACAGAGCCCAGGGAAGAAGCATAGATGGAAAAAAGAAAAGGACCGAGAACAGATCCCTGTGGTACACCAGTGGATAAGTTATAAGAGTTAGAATCACCCCCTGCCAGGGAACTTTGAAGTTTAGTCTAGAGAAGTAAGGCCGAAGCCAAGCTACAGTTGGTCCAGAGGTGCCTAAGTGAGAGACTGTAGTCAAGAGGATCTGATGGTTCACAGTGTCAAAGGCTGCATATAGTAGGCCTAGTAGAATTAAGACAGAAGAATTACCTGGAGCTTTTGCAGCCCGTAGGGATTCCACAACAGTCAGTTGGTAGTTGGTGGCGCAATTGGTTGTGCCAACTGTAGGATTGGTCGTCCACCAATCCTACAGTTGTTGGTTTGATCCTCGGCCCCTCTGGCCACATGTCAAAGTATCTTTGAGCAAGACACTGAAACCCACTTAGTTGCTCCCGGTGATCGTTGGCCAGCTGCATAGCAGCTCCCCCATCATGAATGTGTGCGTAATTGTGAGTGTGAATGGGTAGAAGCAGTGTAAAGCACTTTGAGTACCAATGGATTCATTTGCAGAAATTTGTTGCCTTCAAACTCAGTTAACCAAATCAACCACTGGATGGCGGTAGAGGGAAATAAAGGAATTTTTATTGCTTTAACTCAAAAGGGGAGCTAAAGGGATTTTATTTCTTTTAAAAGCAACAGGGGGAGCTACTCGACTGGGAGGCACTGGAGGTATTTGCATCAGCAGTGAGTATATTTGGGAACGCCCCTTGAATGGCTGCTAGTTTCAAACTCATTTGCACTTCCCTTTTCAAACAATTATTTCAGCACAGCGGCTGCAGTTGGTTCGGCGGCGTTTCAACAGTACAATCATCAGTTTTGTAACTTTTAGCAATTTCCCTTCAGGGTTAAGTATTTGCACCGGCCAATAAACACAAGGTAATTTTCAGAGTTCTTACCTTTAACTGGTTTCTTTTACAATAACACTCTATCTCAGAGGTGTCAAACTGATATTCACAGTGGGCCAAAATATAAAACTGAGATAAAGCCACGGGCAAACTAAATATTTATTGAAAAATTAACTGCAACTGATATGTAATGTTCAACCTTTTTCCTATGGAAACAAACTTTAGTTTTGCTTGAACTCAGGATTTGGAACAACCAGAGCTTGATATTACAAACACATTTGAAATTTCACACATAATAATTTTATTTGAAATAAATGCCTAGGAGTAGAAAAAGTGGATAAAGAAAACTTATATTCAAACTTTTTGCTACACTCTGATTTACTCTGCAAATTGGTCTAAGCCAGATACCTGACATCTTTTCTTAGATGCAAGTTCATCAATGTCTGGGGTCAGGTTCTGAGCTGAGGAAATCATTAGGATGGAGTGAAGGTGTTCATCACTGAGTGACTCCTGTGAGGTGTTTGTTCAACTTCATAATAGAGAACAGTTGTTCACATAGATACAGTGTGTGCTGCCAAACATAAAGAGCATTTGAGCAGCTGGGATACATAATTGGGGCAATGTGTCGGGGAGCAAACATGGAAACTCTGCAGCACCAACAGAGTCATACTTTGATTTAAGTGTGTCACTACACTGGAGTTCAATTAGCTCCATTTGGAGAATGGTTCGTGCGCTTTCCACATTGATCGCAAAGGGATTAGTGAGCAGTTCAAATCTGCCTTTTTGGGCTTCAAAGTCGGCAAATCGTCTGGAAAACTCGGCGCTAAGCACGTTGATTTTTTCAGCACAATGTTTGCTTGGCAGCACGGCAGGAGAAATTTGCTCTTTTATGGTTTGGCAACACGTAAAATGACCCAAGTTTCCTTGCAGCATCTGAGTCTTCCACAGACACAACTTAGCTTTAAAGGCCCTCTCTACAGCGTACATGTCTATAATGATCCGGCCCCTTCCCTGAAGCTGCAGGTTAAGCACATCAAGATGTGTCATGGTATCACACAGAAATGCCAGATCACACAGAAACTATTCATTCCTGAGCTCTATTGTGTCTTTCTCTTTGCTTTCCACAAACTGACAGATTTCCTCACGTAGCTCAAAACATCTGTTCAGTACTTTTCCTCTGCTTAGCCATCTCACCTCTGTGTGATGTGGCACATCTTTGTATTCCGAATCAAACACCACCAGAAAAGACTTGAACTGGCGGTGATTCAAACCTTTGGATCTTATGAAGTTAACTACTTGTGTTATGGTGCTCATAACATGTTCCATCTGCAGGGCTTTGCCACACAGCGCTTCCTGATGAATGATGCAGTGATAAACTGTAAGCACCTGCATGTTCCTCCCGCATCTTCTGCCAAATCCTGCCGACCAGTCCACTCTTTTGACCGCACATCGTGGGTGCATTGTCATTCTTCTTATGTCATATTCTTTCGTTACACCCACATCAGCTCCACACACAAGACAAAAAGGCCTGTCCTTTATATTTGTGAACAGATAATCTGTCTCCCACCTGTCTTAAAAACTCCTATTGTCCATTTTTTGTTTGGCCATTTTTGTGGAGGGTAGAATTAACTTGCCCGATGTGACTGTAGCGTGGTTGTTAATGAGTTTCAACGGAGAATGTGGGGCATTCATGACTACGTGTGAATACAGTGGCAAGGCATTCTGGGATTTGTAGTATTAGTGGAGCAAGTTTGCATGCACTTTAACAACTTCTGTTCGAACACAATTTAATCTTTACTTCACTTCACACTGGGCCTCTATCTTTTCTTCACTTCCGCCAGCGAAACAGTTTCAAATCAATGGATTATTACATGGTAAATTGGCTTCAAAGGGGCAAATAATCTGGAAAACTTGGCACTGAGTACGTTGATTTTTTCAGCACAATATGTGCTTGGCAGCACGGTGGGAGAAATTTGCTCTTTTATGGTTTGGCAGCATGTAAAATGACCCAAGTTTCCTTGCAGCATCTGAGTCTTCAACTTCTGTTGGAACAAAATGTAATCTTTACTTCACTTCACACTGTGCCTCTATCTTTTCTTCACTTCCGCCAGCGAAACAGTTTCAAATCTCTGGATTATTACATGGTAAATTGGCTTTGTCTAATACCTAGTAACAGGAACTAAGAACCCACAACCATTAGGAGTTTAACCATGCATTTACACAAAGATTACAATTCCACAAATAGTAGCACTGAGTCCATATCTTTGTAACACAATTATATCTATGTTATTTAGCAGGTGTGAACAAGGTATGTGTGAGTATGTAGTAACATGTATACATAATGTATAGAATTAACAGAAGAATATGACATTGTTAGATTAACTTTCAGACAATAACATTAAACATTGACTCCCGTCTGGGCTGCACCAAAACTGCAAACCGCCAAAGGATGGCACTGTTGCCCCACATTACTCTCTTTCATCACTATGGTTTATTTGTACAATTTTACAACTTAGTGGATCTTTATCATACTTTGCATCAACTTTTACCAAATTGTCTAAAGAACACAGCGATGTGAATTTTATGAAGATTAATAATTTATTTGTACCTGTTTTGGAGTCTGACTCCAAATTAAAGTCTTTTACCTTTAGTGAGCTGTATTCCAAATTTTATTGCTGTCCTGTTATTCCTTCTCCGGATGTGGCTGGTTCCAGTCTTGATAAAGGGATTGGCATTTATGAGTTAAAAGACAGTTTTGAGTCTTGATTAGGTGATAAACAGTGGGGAGCCTTTGGTAAATGTATGTTAATTGCGTGGTTTCTAGACAGCAATGTTAATTCATTGCTATTGATGTGAATCAAAGACCTGAAACCAGATGTAGTTTGGTTGTTTTGATTCACATTCCCCTATATGTAAACCAAATGTTTTTTGTTGTCTTGTCCTGGGGGGAAATAATGATGACTTACCTCTTACAGAAGGAATGTTGAGTATTGTGGATGCTACAACTATTACAAAATAACTCAACTTATTTGGTGTCATTAGACCCCATAATCCTGCCTTTTATCTAGATGTAACAAATTCCTGTGTGCTTGTCCTAAACAATCCTTACTTGTACAGACTATCCTTGACTATCGGATTTTAGACTTTTATTCCAATGAGCAATGTAATTTTGAGGTCCTCTGAAAGCTGTTTCCTGATCCCATTATTCCAAGACTGCCATTTCAACATTGCTCAGGTCGAGGTACAGGAGGAGCAGCAATCTATCACTCAAGCTTACCAATAACCTTAGACTTAAACATAGTTATGATTCATTTGAGAGTCTTACTCTGAGCCTTTCACACCCAATTTGGAAAAGTCAAAATCCACTTCTATTTGTTATTGTGTACCGTCCTCCAGTCCCTTATTCTGAATTTCTGACTAAATTCTCAGATTTTCTAGCCGACTTAGTGCTTAGTGCAGATAAAGTCGTCATAGTGGGCGACTTTAACATTCATGTAGATACTGACAGTAACTCCCATCAACACGGCATTTACTTTGTTATTAGATTCAATTGGTTTCTCTGAAAAGGTAAATGAACCCACTCATTGTTTTAGTCACACTCTAGACCTTGTCCTTACATACAGAATTGAAACTGTTAAATTAACAGTATTTGCTCATAATTCTGTTCTCTCAGACCATTTTCTAATAACATTTGAATTTATTCCAATGGATTATACAGAAGCTAGAAAAAAGTTCTACTTCAGTAGGTGCTTTTATACTTCTACAAATTATCCCTCTGTAAAGCAAGAACAGCATATTATTCATTACTAATAGAAGAAAATAAGAACAACTCCTTTTTTTTCAGCTCTGTAGCCAGGTTGACTAAGAGCCATACTTCAGTTGAGACTAGTATTCCCTCAACGTTATGCAGCAACGACTTCATGACTTTCTTCACAAATAAAATTGTAGTCAATAGAGAGAATATTCACCAGACCCACAGAACACCAAATACAACAGAATCAGCAGTAAGCCTTCAGTCCCTTTTAGACTGCTTTTTACCCATAGATCTTGCTGAGTTATCTTAAACTATTACATCATCAAAACCAACACCATGTCTGTTAAACTCTATTTGAGTCAGACACATTCCTAGTAGATATCAATAATCTAACTTGAGAAACAGGCTATGTACCAAAGGTCTGTAAGGTACCTGTAATCAAACCCCTAGTTAAAAACCTTGTCTTGATCCAGGTGTTTTAGGCAATTACAGACCAATATCCAATCTCCCCTTTGTTTCTAAAATACTTGAAAAAGTAATTGCATTTGTTATCACTGCAGAACGACTTGTTTGAAGACTTTCAGTCAGGATTTAGAGTTCATCACAGCACAGAAACCGCACTGATTAAAGTCACCCATGATCTTCTCTTGCCTTCAGATAGTGAACTTGTCTCTATACTAGTTCTTTTAGATCTTAGTGATGTATTTGAAAACACTCCATTGTGACACTGCTGACACACAGTTATATCTGTCTATGCAACCAGATGAAACAAATCAATTAATCAAACTACAAGCATGTCTAAAAGACATAATGGCCTGGATGACCTATAATTTCCTTCTTCTAAACTCAGATAAAACTGAAGTTGTTGTATTTGGGCCTAAAAATCTCACAAACGTATTGTCCAACCACATCGTTACTTTACATGACATAACTCTGGCCCCCAGTACTACTGCAAGGAATCTCTGAGTCATTTTTTTAACAGGATTTGTCATTTACCTCACACATAAATGAAATATCTAGAACAGGCTTCTTCCACCTAAGAAACATTGCCAAAATTAGGAGCATCCTGTCTCAAAGCGATGCTGAAAAACTGGTCCATGCATTTGTTACTTCTAGATTGGACTACTGTAATTCTGTACTTTCAGGCTGCCCCAGTAACTCTCTAAAAAGCCTTCAATTATTCCAAAATGCTGCGGCAAGATTACTGACTGGGATTGGTAAGTGAGATCATATTTTACCTTCATTAGCTTCTCTCCATTGGCTTCCCATTAACTGTACAATAGAATTTAAAACCCTTCTTCTTACCTATAAAGCTCTAAACGGTCAAGCTCCATCATACTTAAAAGATCTTCTAGTACCATATCATCCTAATAGACCACTTTGGTCTCAGAATGCAGGCCTACTTGTGGTTTCCAGAATTTCCAAAAGTAGAATGGGAGGCAGAGCCTTTAGCTATCATACTCCCAGTCCAGATTTGGGAGCCAGATCTCTACTTTTAAGACTAGTTTCAAAACTTTCCTCTTTGATAAAGCTTATAGTTAGTTATAGTCCTGCTGCTATAGGCTAAGACTGCTGGGGGAACAACCCCCAATGCACTGAGACCCTTTCCTCTTTTCTTTTCTTTTCTCTTTCCTCTCACCCCACATTTATATGTCACCACTGTAGGACATTAACTCTGTTTCTTCCTACTTCTGTAGTTGTGCTTCTCCCTTTTATGTCTCCTCTCACTGTCCTCAGGTGTCCCCGACTTTGGAGCTGTGTGTCCTACCAACCTGCCCAATGTTTTCTTTTCTCTCTCCATGTTCCACTCACCCCAACCGGTCAAGGCAGATGGCTGCCCACCCTGAGCCTGGTTCTGCTGGAGGTTTCTTCCGTTAAAGGGAGTTTTTCCTCTCCACTGTTGCCTATAGCTGCTCAAGGGCGATTTGTTGGGATTTCTCTAAATGTTTGTATAGTCTTGACTTTATTATGTAAAGTGCCCTGAGATGACCTTGTTTTAAATTGGCGCTATATAAATAAAGTTGAATTGAACTGAATCGAACAGGATACAAACTTTTTCATTCAACTTTAGCCTGGAGACATACTTATTTACTTAAGGACAACACATTGTCTCACTTCATAACACTGCAAAGTTGATATTTATATTTAACTATCTCAGCGCATTTCTGACAGTTTTTTAAAGGGTCAGGTGTTTCATCCTGCGTGTGTTTCTCTGCACCTGCTTTTGTCACTCCTAGAGTATAACTGTTTTGTTACTTTGTTTCTGTCAGAGCTCTTGACTTGTTTTGTTACATTCCCACGGACCTCATTTTCAGTTGCTATTTTGTGCCTGATTTTTTTCCCTGACGTTGTCAGCCGCTTTCAGATTCTTCTTGTCTCACCACGTACTCACCTCTACCATAGAGAACCCGTCCGTCATCCTGCCAGCTCTCCACATGTCCGTAAGACCCTATTCATTCAGAAGGTTCCACTCCATTGTCCTCCACTCACTCAGCTGTCTTTCTCCCTCCTCCAGATGCAGGGCTTTTCTTGTAAAGTGTAAACTGTTGTTCATGCTTAGACCGTCTGCCTTTCACACCGACGGCGCCCGCAGAGCTTACGCCGTCTCACTCCTCACTGGGAGAGCCGGGCTGTGGGGAATAGCAGAGTGGGAGCGGGATTCCTTTTCTACCTCCACCTTTGAACAGTTTTCCCAAGAACTGCTTAGAGTTTTCGGACCTACCAAGTCAGACTGTGACGCCTCTCGTCTTCTCTCTAAGTTGGTGCAGGGCAATAATTCTGTGGCCGAGTACGCCATTCAGTTCCGTACTCTGGCCGCAGATTGTCGGTAGAATGAACCTGCCCTGCGGGAGAGATTTTTTCAAGGGTTATCAGAATCTTTAAAGGACGAGCTAGCTCCCCGTGAAGCACCCGAGGCCCTTGACACACCTATTGAATTATGTACCATGGTGGACTAGAGAATGAGCAAGAGACGTCCAGTGCCGCGTCTGTCTAACGAGGGTTAGTGTGTGGACTATATCACTAGTGTTCCCCAACCTGAGTGCCAAGTGAGTCCTAAGCTGAGCCTACCTGAACCTATGCAGCTGGGTAGGGCGCGCCTCTAACCGGAGGAGCGTGAGCGCTGGCTCCGGAATGGGCTCTGTTTCTACTGCGGCCGTGCCAACCACAGAATTCCGTCCTGTCCGCTAAAAGGCAGGGCTCAGCTGGAACAAGGGGGAAACTGTTGAGCCATTCCACTTCTAACCCCACTCCCATTTCTCGTCCCTGTCTCCAGGTTGCTCTGCAGGTAGCTGACCGGTTTGTTCCCCTGGCTGCACTTATTGACTCGAGCACACTCTGAATTCATTCAGGGTTTAGCTCGCAAGTTACGTCTTCCCCTGAACCCTCATGCTAAGCCAGTAGTCATCCGAGCTTTAGACGGCCACATTTTGAATCCTGGTGCCCTGCAGACATTTACTCTCACCATGCACATAGACAACCACCATGAGAAGGTTACATTCCAGGTAATTCGGTCCCCTCAGCAGCCCCTTATTCTTGGTTCCACGTGGTTAGCTCGCCATAACCCCCAGATCAAATCACCATCCGTAACCGCAACCCGCTTCCCCTCATATCCTCTGCTTTTGAGCTACTGTAGGGTTCCATGATTTTCTCTAAGTTAGATCTTCGTAATTCTTACCATCTGGTCTGCATCCGTGAGGGGGATGAATGGAAAACCGACTTTAATACACCTGCTGGACATTTTGAGTACCTTGTCATGCCGTTTGGCTTGACCAACGCCCCCGCTATTTTTCAAAACGTGGTTAATGATGTGCTGGGAGACAAGCTGAATAAGTTTGTGATTGTTTATCTTGACGACATTCTGATCTTCTCCCCGTCTCAAACTGAACATGTCACACACGTGCAAGGTGCTCAGTATCAGAACAATCTATTTGTCAAGGCAGAGAAGTGTGTGTTCCATTCACCTGCCGTCTCCTTCCTGGGGTACATCATCTCCGGTGGCAGTATAGAGACGGAGCCCGGGAAGGTGAGTGCAGTCAGGGATTGGCCCACTCCTTTGAACCGTAAGCAGCTGCAGCGCTTCCTGGGGTTTGCTAACTTTTACAGACGTTTCATTAAGGGGTATAGTGACATCTCTGCTCCCCTACACAAACTTACCTCTGTTAAGAGTCCTTTCCTATGGAACTCCAAGGCCGAGTCTGCTTTCCTCTGGTTGAAGGACGCGTTCTCCTCAGCTCCCATCCTAACTCTCCCTGACCCCGAGAGGCAGTTTATAGTGGAGGTGGATGCATCCGATGTGGGGGTGGGGGCTGTACTGTCCCAGCGGTTTGAGCTTGACCATAAGGTTCACCCCTGTGCTTTCTTTTCACCTCGGCTTTCTGACGAGGAGAGGAACTACGATATTGGTAACCGTGAGTTGTTGGCTGTCAAGCTGGCTTCGGAGGAGTGGAGGCACTGGCTAGAGGGGGCCAAACTTCCTTTCATTGTTCTCACTGATCATAAAAACCTCGAATACCTCAAGTCTGCCAAAAGACTTAACTCCCGACAGGCTCACTGGTCTCTATTTTTCAGCTCAATGGGTAGAGACGCTGGAGGGCAAAACGGACAATGCGGGATCAAATCCCAGTGTGGGAAATCCCAGCCTACCTGTAATCCCCAGCCTCCCCACCAGGTGTGTCCCTGAGCAAGAAACCCAGCGCTAGCTCCCCGGCCGCCAAACCGTGGCAGCCCTCTGCTCCCTCAAGAGGGAAGGGTTAAATTTGAAGGAGTAAATTTCACTGTAACATGTATGTGCAAATGTATATGTGATCAATGTGACTAAAATAAAGGTTCTTCTTCTTCTTATCGTCCTGGTCATAAGAACTGCAAAGCAGACGCCTTGTCACGCCTTCAATCGGGCCCCTGATTCCCAAGAACCCGATTTTGTTTTGCCCCCCTCCATTAGTCTAGCCCTTACACGATTAGAAATAGAAGAACAAGTTATCCCACCTGCCCTCCTAACCTTCTTTTCGTCCCAGATGAACTCAGGTCCAAGGTGCTAGACTGGTGTTTTTTCTGCCACCTGGGAGTCTCTCGCACACTATTTATTGTCAGCCAAGGGTTTCGGTGGCCCACAGTCGTTAGGAACACCCTGGAGTTTCTATTAGCCTGTCCCGTCTGTGCCCAGTCCAAGTCAAGTCACTGTCGTCCGGCTGGACTCCTACTACCACTCCCCATTCCCAAGCGTCCCTGGTCCCACATATCCATAGATTTCGTCACTGGTCTTCTTCCGTCTCAGGTCAACACAGCTATACTCACTGTAGTAGATAGATTCTCTACGATGGTTCACTTTATTTCCCTACCTGGTCTACCCACTGCCAAAGAAACCACTGAAGTCCTCATGTTGTTCGTTTACATGGCCTCCCTCGGGACATTGTCTCCGACTGGGGTCCCCAGTTTGAGTTTTTAGGGTTGCTCGGTGTGTCCATCAGTCTTTCATCCTGTTTCCATCCTCAGTCTCCGTCTCCTGTGCTCCCGGGAACCATCCTCCTGGTCAAGGAATGTGATCTAGGTTGATTATGCGCATAACTCTTTGCCATCCTCTGCCACGGGGCTCACACCATTCTAAGTGGTCTACGGGTACCAACCTCCGCTGTTTGAGTCCGGGGAAAGAGAGTCCTCTGTTCCCTCCACACAGGCTTCTGTTCGGCGTTGTCAGCTGGCCTCGAGACGGGTGCGGGCTGCGATGCTCAGGTCTTCCGCAGCCTATAAAAAGTATGCTGACAGCCGTTGCAGCCGCGAGCACAGTCACAGGTGCTGTCACAGTCTTGGCGTTGATCTGTGTTTCCCTGGTTACGGTCCTCTCTCTCTCTCCACCTTGCTCTCCTCCCCTCTCATTAGACCAATACATTTCACCTGTGCCACTCCTAGAGTATATCTGTTTTGTTACTTTGTTTCTGTCAGAGCTCTTGACTTGTTGTTTTGTTGCTTTCCCACGGACCTCGTTTTCAGTTGCTACTTTGTTCCTGTTTTTTAACCCTGACGTTGTCAGCCGCTTTCAGGTTCTTCTTGTCTCACCACGTACTCACCTCTACCGTAGAGAACCCGTCCGTCATCCTGCCAGCTCTCCACATTTCCGTAAGACCCTATTCATTCAGAAGTTTCCACTCCATTGTCCTCCACTCACTCAGCTGTCTTTCTCCCTCCTCCAGATCCAATCAGTACTCCCTTGCCGTGAGCCACCCCGGGTGTTCCTACAGGCCGAAGCCTACTGCGTCATCTCATTCATTCATTAACAATAAATAATTTTTTCCAGTCACTTGTTCTTGCATCTATTTGGGTCCTCTAAAACACTTTCATCTGATAGCTTTTGTGTATCTGCCCTTTTTATTCAGTCCAGTTGCTTGCTCCAGGTCTACCAAAGGCCCTCCCTCCGTCTCTCTCTCTCTCTCTCTCAGCCATATAACTCTGTAGGAACAGTCTTAGTCTCAAGAATGACCCCCACCACCAACACTAAATGTCTACCAGTAGTAAATTAAATTGGTTAGACATAGTTTGAATCACTATAGAAGGCATCATAGTTTACAATGCATTCTGTATCAGAACAAAAGCCATATGGTTAAAGGAAGCGCCTGCAGAGCTCAGAAGCACCACTGATCTAGGGATTGCTACAAAAAAATCTGGCTGCACTGCAGGTTCCCAAGACCAAAGTGGTCTCCATTATTCTCAAATAGAAGAAGTAGGGCAAAAGCAGGACTTTTCCAAGAACTGGTTGACCAGCCAAACTGAGCAGTCAGGTAAAAGGGCCTTGGTAAAAGAAGTGACCAAGATCACGTGTGGAGATCGGAGTTCCAGAAGGACAACAATCATTGCAGTCCGAATTGTCAAAAAAATGGGTTTAAACAACAGCAACTTTATTTTTGCAACTCGTATATTTTATTACATTTATTATAATATTAAATATGAATTTATATTTTGTGGATATTGACTCATAATAAAATGCACTTTAGGCCCTGCCCCTGATTTTTCTCTGGCTCAGAGGTGTGGAATGCAACTGTAAACAATACTGAAAGTCAATAAAAGAGGATGATACAACAATGAAACTTAATTGAAGTGACAAAAAAATCATGTGGGCATTTTTAAATAGCCACCTGGTCTTGCTCATGTATGTCTGTTCCTATTTTACCTGTGTTTTATCCTCCTCTCTTTTTACCTCCTGCTGGCTACGGGGACGGTTTCATCTTAATGGGATGCACAAAACTGGAGATGTGACTATTGGTGGGCTGTTTCAAATTCACTTCTCTTCCACCTATCCTGATGTCTCTTTTAACTCAGAGCCACAACAGCCGACCTGCCATGGGTGAGTCTGTCAGCAAAAAGAAGTCGTACTGATAAGCAGTTGTTACTCTAAAGGAATTTAAAATTTTATAATTAACATTTAAAGCATACTACTTTTTGCACAGTCGCATTGATTTCTTACTCCATTCAAGTTTTATTGTAGTTGTTACTATCGTTGGGCAATGTTTTGTTCATAACCTGCAGTTGTGCGTCATTTCCACTGAGAACTTAATGTAATGTGTTTTAATTTCTTAATTGCAATGAGCTGCATTTTGTTTTAGTTTTGATGTCATAGGATTCAGGAGAGCTCAGACCATGGCTTTTGCTATTGATGAGATCAACAGAAACTCCAAGCTGCTGCCTAATGTGACTCTGGGATACAGTTTGTATGATAACTGCCTCCAACTGGGAGTTGGATTTCGTGCAGCTTTGTCATTAGTCAGTGGTAAAGAGGAGCAGGTTTTATTAGATGAGACTTGTGTCGGAACTCCTCCAGTCGTGGGGATTGTGGGTGACGCTACCTCTACACATTGTATTGCCATCTCCTCTGTCTTAGGTTTGTACAGAGTACCTATGGTAAGTTTTCCACCTTGACAGCAGTTGATTAATTTGTATCATGCTGATTTCATTTAGGTTATAAATGTTTCTTAGAATGTCTAGTCTGTGTTTTTCACAGGTGAGTTATTTTGCCACATGTTCCTGCCTAAGTGACCGCCAAAAGTTTCCTTCCTTTTTTAGGACGGTCCCAAGTGATGCATTTCAGGTAAAACTGCAAAAATAAAATTGCTTTAAATAAGATCTGTATTTGAACAAAGACAAGAAATACATGTCCTTAGTGCAAAGTCTTATCTTATCTAATCTTATTTTTGGTTTTACCACTCACATTGTGATGGAGTGATATTGTGTCAGATTACAAAGTAAAACTGGAATCGTTAACATGGTCAACTATGAAACTAGTTCAACAGGTTTCCCAGTGAATGTTGTAGCCTGTGCACAAATCTCTCCACTCTCTGTTCACTTAGGTTCGTGCTGTGATTCAAATCCTGAAACATTTCGGCTGGACTTGGGCAGGTCTGCTCATTAGTGATGATGATTATGGACACCATGCTGCCCGCTCCTTCCAATCTGACCTGAGTCAGTCTGGTGAAGGTTGTCTGGCCTATTTGGAAATTTTGCCATGGGGGGAAAATCCAGCAGAACTAAGGAGGATTGTTGATGTGATGAAGAAATCTACAGCCCGTGTGGTCATTGGATTTGCACACGATAGTCTCATGATTAACATCACCAAAGAGGTTGGACTAGAACATTTAACTTATACTGACATACTTTTTCAACTAAAAGATTATTTAATTTTGACAATAATAAATAATGTTTTTTGAATTAATCGATAGAATCAACACTGTTATATGTTTGTAATTGTTATGAGCTGATAAGTGCTGCAACATTAGATGTATGAGTAAAAGAAGACACTGACTTTAAAGATCAGAATCAACTAGTGGCATAAAAGTATAAATTAGTATTGTTATTATAATGAACTGCACAGGTGGCAAGACAGAATTTGACAGGGCTGCAGTGGATTGCCACTGAAGCTTGGACATCAGCTGCTGTGCTTCAGACCCCCCAGCTCATGCCGTACCTGGGTGGCACACTGGGCATTGCCATCCGTCGAGGGGAAATTCCTGGTCTCAGAGACTTTCTGTTACAAACACGTCCTGACCTGCACCACAACAACAGCCATGAAAACAGCATGGTGAGTTCATCTTGAAATGTCATTTATGTTTCGCAGCAATAATGAATTGCCACTGTGTATAACATGCAGAATTGAATGTGTTTCAGGTGAATCAGTTTTGGGAACACACATTTCAATGTAAATTTGCACCACCTCAGGCAGGCTGGGTGGAAGCTGGTGGTGCAATATGTACAGGACAAGAAGATCTAGAGAATGTGGAGAGTGAATTCTTGGACGTTTCAAACTTGAGGCCAGAGTATAATATTTACAAGGCTGTATATGCTCTGGCATATGGCCTTGATGCCATGCTACACTGTGAATCTGACCTTGAACCTTTCAGTGAGCACAGCTGTGGGAGTTTGCAGAAATTACAGCCATGGCAGGTTTGATATCAATTTAAAACTCTTTATATTTTTAAATGTGGTAATTGTTCTCTATTTGTGAGATAGTCTCAATGTTAGTGGTGGAGAATTACAGTCGTCCAGGTCTGCTCTCCTGCTTGTTTTAAAACTCTCTCTGCTACACTCACTGCCACTTGGATAAAGTGTGTTTAATCAGTCTGAGGGTGGATGATATAAATTCTTCCAACCTTGTCTCCTCCCATTCAAACCTCTTGAGTAGTGGTATGTTACAGTTAAATTCAAAAGTTTTGAAAAACGTATGAAATAACAAAAAGACAAACACCTTTGTTTTGGCTCTCATTTCCTTACACTGAAATTGCATCTAATAATTGTAACCATTTTTCTAAAATGCAAATGCAAAACATTTTTTGCTTTTTTCACCAGCAGATTTATTTATTGCAACTACAGTCACCTACACATATATATGTGTGTGTCTCTGTGTATTCTGCATTTCAATAGTACTCACCAGAAATTATTTAAAACACCATCTACTCCACTGGATGACATATTTCTTCCTCTCAACCCCTTGTAGACATAAGTTCTTAATGAATTTTAGAACAAATATTAAGTTTTCTGAAAGTAAGGTTTGTACATATACCCCATGTGAAAGGGATTTCTGCATAAAATAAAATAAAATTTTATTTATGTAGCCCTATCCAGAAATTATGAATTCATATCAGTGGCCTTTACAGCCTGTGCTATGAAAGCAGAAATCATTGCTCTTCTCTGATGATCATTAGACGAATGAACCTTACTCAAAACCTAAATTTAAAAGTAAATTTCTTTCCACAATTTTCAGTAGTGTTCAATGATTCTGTGTTATGACAGGCTTTGATAGCACATTCACATTTAAGATAAGTTCTTACTGTAAGCCTATTTGCGTTTTAGTATTTTGAAAATCTGCATACTGTAACTTGTAAGGGTAGTTCATTGTTGGAATTTGTGGCGTCTTATTAAAAAGATCATAATGGTTGTAAGTGTACTTTGCAGTTTAATTATTCACTAGTAGGTGCCGCTGTGTTCATAATGACAATTAGGAAATATTTGCATTTTTAATTATTTGGTTTTCTTACAACCCTTTTTCTGATTATCATAGCTCCTGTATTATTTAGAAAACGTCAACTTCACAACAACATTTGGTGATAAAGTGTCATTTAATGAGAATGGTGATGTTTTACCAATATATGACATCATGAACTGGCTGTGGCTCCCTGATGGAAGAACTGAAGTCCAGAATGTGGGCGAAGTGAAGAAGTTGCCCTTCAAAAGTGAACAACTCACTCTGCAGGAGGAGAAAATCTTCTGGAACTTTGAAATAAAAGAGGTTCCTTCTGATTTATCAGTGTAATATCTTTTGGCAGAACAATAATTATATGATTGTAAAGTAGTGTACTAGATCATTTTAATTTGTCCTTACAGCCACCACGGTCAGTCTGCAGTGAGAGCTGTCCTCCAGGAACTCGTATGGCCAGAAAGAAGGGGCAGCCTGTGTGCTGCTTTGACTGCATCCCCTGTTCTGAGGGAAAGATCAGCAATAAGACTGGTTGGTGCTCATGTTTTAAACACTGCAGTTTAAACAGTCATTCATAGAAATTTCCTCAATACTGAGTTTGCTAAAGAAATAATGTAGGACTCAAACAACCAAATTCCTAGCAAAGAAAAGCTGTTTAGTAAGTATCACAGAGGAATAGTAGCCATGACTAAAAGCTCACTTTCTGTCTGCAGTTTGAGTCCTGACACTTTTTTATAGTTTTTATAGTTCTTATGTAAGCTTTGCTGAAAAACAGTACTAAGCGAACCACGTTCAACTAAGGTTGAGACACAGTCATATTTATACAAGTCATAAATATCAATACCAAGTAGATTTACAAGCCTCTGATGAGTAGATCAAGTCCAGGTAAGTGTTACTTGATCAAAGGAAGAAATAAATATTTAATATTTATTTTTTGTATATCACAACATTGTCGAGCCCTTAAGCTTTCTGATAATGTAGAGGTTTAATAATAAAATTTGATTTTTGATGGGATTTCAGGCCCTTGGACTGCACTGCATTTAAAAAACTTCCCGATTTCTTACAGATTCCATGGATTGCACCAGTTGTCCAGAGGACTTCTGGTCCAGCCCACAGCGTGATCACTGTCTTCCTAAGAAAACAGAGTTTCTCTCCTATAATGAGCCTCTGGGCATCTGTTTGACAGTCGCCTCACTGCTGGGCACATTTGTCTGTGTTGTTGTTCTAGGGATATTTATCTATCACCACAGAACACCTATTGTACGTGCCAACAATTCAGAACTTAGTTTCCAGCTGCTGCTGTCACTTAAACTATGTTTCCTCTGTTCACTGTTATTTATCGGACGACCCAGACTGTGGACATGCCAGCTGAGACACGCAGCATTTGGCATCAGCTTTGTGCTTTGTGTCTCATGCATCTTGGTGAAAACCCTGGTGGTTCTGGCTGTTTTCAAGGCCTCAAAGCCTGGAGGAGGAGCCAGTCTGAAGTGGTTTGGTGCCTTACAGCAGAGAGGAACAGTTCTAGCTCTTACTTGTGTTCAAGCTGCAATTTGCACTGCCTGGATCGTGTCTGCCTCACCAACACCTCATAAAAACATTCAGTACCACAATGACAAGATAGTCTATGAGTGTGCAGTTGGTTCCACAGTTGGTTTTTCTGTGCTACTTGGCTACATTGGCTTACTGGCTATCCTCAGTTTTCTGTTAGCCTTTCTGGCGAGGAATCTTCCAGGCAACTTCAATGAGGCCAAACTCATCACGTTCAGCATGTTGATATTCTGTGCTGTGTGGGTGGCTTTTGTTCCTGCTTATGTCAGCTCACCGGGCAAATATGCAGATGCAGTGGAGGTATTTGCCATCCTGGCTTCTAGTTTTGGCCTCTTGTTGGCGCTGTTTGGACCCAAATGTTACATAATCCTACTGAGACCAGAGAGAAATACAAAGAAGGCAATTATGGGTCGAGACGACAAATGATAAAATATTACATTAGATTTCATAAAACTATATATCCTGCCTTTGCAGATTACAAAAATAGAGGCATAAATGTAAAATGTTCACAGTAATGTGAACTATTTTTTTAGAAAGGCATTAACATGAATTCTTATGTGTGGAATACTAATTCTGAATTTCAATGTTTTTGCTATTGTCATCTTTGTCACTCGCAGTGTAAGTTACACTGAGTTAAACATCGGAAGAAGAACTTTTAATTCACGTAAACAGTGATGCAGATCAATGCAGCCTAGGGAATTATGGGTAACCTTAGGCCGCAGAAGGTTGCACAGGCCCTGATGCACACAACTCCCAGAGCTCAAGAATGCGTTGTGTGGCGATGTGCATCACCCAACCTGATTAGATAATGACGGGAGTTGCAGTCAAAACAGGAACATATGTGAAATGAAAAAGAAGGGAAAAGTAGTACAAGAAATGTAAATGTTTATACTTGTCTAAATTTGATATAATATTTATGTAAGTTGTATCATATATTCTCTTATTGTATTGCTGGTTTATTCAGTGTGTTCATTTTGTTTTCAATGGATTTTGAGATGTGTATGTAGACCACAATTAGAAAAAGTCTGGGTTTGGTAGCAAACTATACTTCCAATGGGACACAAATTATTTGGTTACTGATAATTAAAATAGTTTCACAATTTACCATTTTGTTTTTGAAATGGCCACTCCTGTTATCTCTGAAAATTTTCATAGATTCATTGAATGACAAAAAAGGACAAGACACTGAAATTCGCAATTTCTGTCAAATAATTCACATCAGCTTCCTGCAGACTGGAAAAAGTTGATCAGCTCCATTCCATCCTTGAAATCCATGTTTCCCTTCACAGACGCTGAGTGTTGTGAATTGCAGAAGACACTAAATTACTTTCTTATTTGGGATTCAGGTAACTGGGGATTGCTAAATGTTATACTGCCCCCCTGTGGACACGTAAGTCTGCCTTGTAATTGTGAAAAGAACACGCATGCATGTATTCGAGCTTAGGTCGCTGTTTATGCCTATCGATGGAGAAGTACAAACTGGCCTTCGGTGTGATTATCCCACTACATAATTTTTTGTTTCTGCCTATCACGTCCCTTGTCCTGCTCTCTCTCTCACTCTTTGTCACTCCCCACCATTCCTGCCTGTTTCACCCAGGTGTTTTCATTAATTGATTACTTTCCTGCCAGTCCTGCACACTCCCTCTGCCCGTATAGTTTTCTTTGATATAGCTCTACTCTTGACCATCTGTCCTCACCTGTTACTATTTTGGCTGTTAGTTCCTTCCTGTATTTAACTTCCATTCACCATCTACATCCTGTTCTTTTGGCTCATCTGGTTTTGCTTTTCAACTCCCACTCATCTTTTGGTTGGAGTTAGTGAAGGTGGTGGTTGGAGTTAGAGGCTGAACCTCCACAGAAGACAGGCTGGTGCTGCTGACCACGATGTGGCTTTGGTGCAATGGGACGTCTCTAAGAGAAAAACATACTGGGGTGCAGGAACAATTGTAACATTTTCAACCCAGGGGCTGAAAGACGGGTAATGTCACATATCCACAAGGGGATAGGAGCACAGTCAGTACCACTTGGCAGCAGATTTATTTTAATCAGACCTGTTAGAACCACCAGTCACCCAAGAGTTAGCCTTAGGATGGCTGACTCTTGAGCTTGGACATTGCCCAACTCATTAGCTGGAAAGGCCAAAACCAAGGTCTTGACTGTCTAAGCAACATGAAAGGTGTCTGCCAGCTCAAGGACAGAAGAGAGGTTGACTGACCAAGGATCAGGCACAGGTGGGGGGTTGTCCTTCGGGACCATGCACAAGTAAATATTCCCTTCACCAGAAGGGCCTTGACTGTCCAGACATCAGGGCCACTCGAGGTTTGAATGGTCTAGAGCAGCAGTCACTAACAGACACAGAAGCTGTCCCATACGGAACCAGAGCTATAGACCAAACCGAATGTTTTGATCCAAATCTAGCTGGGCACCTTAATTTTAACCGGTGCGGCTATTGTTACGGTAGTTATTTATCAGATGCGAGAACGCATTGGTCAATTTAATGTGAGTTAAGCAATCACACGTGACTTCACTTAGCCAATTGATTCTGTGGATCACAGGCAGTAAATTTTGCAGCTCAACAGTACCTGCAGATGAGAGAAAGTTTGAGGTTGCAAAGGAATTACAAGGAATAAGGAATTAAAATTTTAGTTGAATACCCTGGTCTAGAGGTACTGGACTAATAGGGCACTGTCTTATGTGGTCAGAGTTCAGAGTTTCAGTGGCAACTGAGTGTCTTTGTGTGTGAGACTTGCAGACAAGGGACAATTTAGTGTGTGATTGTCAATGTTTGTGTGTGTATTGATGGAGGGGGGGGGCATCTTGTGCACACTAAAGGCTTTGTATATGTGCATTTCTGTATTTGCAATATAATATACAGTATGTTTCTGCATTTTTGTTGATATAGTTTTTTTATAGCAAGATCTGTCTTTTTTAACCGATGAATATAAAATTTATCCCAGTCAAATCTTCGTTTTTATTATTATTTTTAAAAGAACATGTGCATTTCTGAATTGTATTAACATATGTTGATCAGAAAGTTACTGATGCTCACCGGCCACTCCATTAGGTACACCTTCTACCCTCTTTTTATTATTGATGTCATAATGGGTAGTGGAGTCATACTGGAGTGCATTATAAGAACAGATGGTTCTAAAGTTTTGGCTTCCTTATCCGTATTAAGTAGTGTAATCTGGGAGGATAACTGAGGGAGCGCAAGGTAAATAAAGACAGTCAGACAGGTGAAACAAATTATACTGATTACCCAGGGGGCAGGATGTGGGCTTCTGAAGCAGGTAGTGGGCTTCTGGAGGTAGTGATATGGATGCTATGGAAAACAGGTTTCAGACGAGACACATTAAAGGTCAGGTTGATCCTACATGGTCTGGGGAGCACCAATCAGACTGCCATAGAGTAAATTACTTTAGAAATCTGGAATGGACCCACAAAGTGAGAAGACATTGTTCTGATGAGATGAGAAGAACCACACACCACACCTTCTGTTCCACTTGTTATCTGGATACTTGTATATAATATTCATCGAACCATTTTTTGTAGCCTTGGACAAACTGAGGTAACATCTGACGACCTCTCCTACAGGCCATGTGCCATCTCTTGAGGCCTAAGAAAAAGGCACTGCTGCTTCAGGTTTCTGGATGTCAAATAGCAAGGTTTGTTGGGGTAAACCATCTGGAATAGGGTAAACCCTGTGGCCAATGAGCAGATTATCCCAGGAGTAGAGGAACCAGAGTTTGGGGTCCAGACTCTAATTTAGTGTCTTTGTCTGTCCTGTAGACTTTAGATGGAAACCTGAGGTCAGTCTAATGGAGATGCTCAAAAACCTACAGAATTCTGCACAAAATCATCTAAGTGATCTCTCAAACAAAGTGAGAGCTACAGCATTTATGTAGGTTAATAAAATCTAGTGAAATGTCAGACAAGTTAGTAATGGGCAGAGGATGGAGGACATGAGTGGGGAGCTGGCTCTGAGGGTCTTACCTTGAGCAAAGGTAGGGCAAGCTGACACAATAATGCACATGGATGGATGTAGTTGTCATTCAGATACAACTCCTGAGTCTAAAGCATCAATATTGACTAAATGTTGTTCTGCATCTGGCAAGTTCCTATTTGGAAGCTCAGATGTCCAGGTGAACTTACTTTTAACTGATGTTTATTGGTGGAGAGGTGCAGCTATGGAGCTGTTATAATGCAGCCCAGGAACAATTCCTGTTGGTTGTCTGTTTTCTGAAGTGGGCCAATCTCTAATTAACTCGTGCATGCTAATATTGCTTGCAGAGAGAATGAAGATTAGTAAGAAGAGGATGGGTGAGTGGAATATGCAGTTCTCTGCCTTGAAATTTGAAGAGGTTTAACACTTTGGTATCAAAATGCAAGAAGATTAGAATGCTGTCTAATAACACAAAAAATAATTTATTGATAATGTCTCCCAAACCAAGCTCTGAAAACATTGCTGGAGCGTTAGTGAGTCTGAACGGGCATAACTAAATACTTAAAGTGGTCCACACGGGTGTTGTAATAGTGGTGATTTCAACTCACCCCTATTCAAAAATTTGGCTGCATTGCAGGTTCCCATGAGCAGAGTTGTCTCCAATTTTCTCAAATAGAAGAAGTAGGGCAAAAGCAGGACTTTTGCAAGAGCTGGTCGACAAGCCAAACTGAACAGTAAGATAGAAGGGCCTTGGTAAAAGAAGTTACTAAGAATCCAGTGGTCACTCTGATTGAGCTCCAGAGATCCTGTGTGGAGATCCGAGTTCCAGAAGGACAACCATCACTGCAGCTGTCCACAGATATAAACTTTATCGCAGAGTGGCTAGATGTAAGCCACTTCTCAGTGCAAATACATGAAAACCTGCTTGGAGTTTGTTACAAAAAGCACCTGAATGACTCTAAAACTGTGAAGAAGATTCTCTCGTTTGAAGAAACCATGATTGAACTTTTGGGCATTATATAAACATTATGTCAGGAAGAAAACCGAGCGTCATCTGCTCGATACTATCCCTATAGTGAAGTGTGGTGCTGGGGCTTTTTCAGCAGCAAGGACTGTGAAGCTGGGCAAGGTTGAGGAAAAGCTGAATGTAGTAAAGTACATACGTTGGGTAGGTATTCGCAATGAAAACTTGTTCTACAACACTCAGGAACTCAGACTGGAGCCAACGTTTCACATTCCAAAAATCCTAAACACAAAGTTAAGAGAACTCAAGGGTGGCTTATCAAAAACTCTCTGAATGGCGTAGAGTTGTCCAACTGAACCAGAAAATGGCTGTCCACCACATAAAAGAGTAGCTTTATATAAAGTGATGGAAATCAGTAATTTAGGTTCAAACCCACTAACATGTGGTTCCTAGAGGGTTGTTTTTGTAACCTGTCAAATTTTAGAGCACACATTAACTAAAATGCACTTTAGGCCCTGCCCCTGATTTTTCTCTGGCTCAGAGGTGTGGCATGTAACAGTAAACAATACTGCAAGTCAATAAAAGGAGATGATATAACAATGAAACCTAAGTAAAACTATGCTCTGAAGTTGGGTAAACTGAATAAAAAATCATGTGGGCATTTTTAAATAGCCACCTGGTCTTGCTCATATATTTCTGTTCCTATTTTACCTGTGTTTTATCCTCCTCTCTTTTTACCTCCTGCTGGCTACGGGGACGGTTTCATCTTAATGGGATGCACAAAACTGGAGATGTGACTATTGGTGGGCTGTTTCAAATTCACTTCTCTTCCACCTATCCTGATGTGTCTTTTAACTCAGAGCCACAACAGCCGACCTGCCATGGGTGAGTCTGTCAGCAAAAAGAAGTCGTACTGATAAGCAGTTGTTACTCTAAAGGAATTTAAAATTTTATAATTAACATTTAAAGCATACTAATTTTTGCGCAGTTGCTTTGATTTATTAGTCCATTCAAGTTTTATTGTAGTTGTTACTATTGTTGGGCAATGTTTTGTTCATAACCTGCAGTTGTGCGTCATTTCCACTTAGAACTTAATGTAATGTGTTTCAATTTTTAAATTGCAAAAGTTGTATTTTGTCTTAGTTTTGACGTCTTAGGATTCAGGAGAGCTCAGACCATGGCTTTTGCTATTGATGAGATCAACAGAAACTCCAAGCTGCTGCCAAATGTGACTCTGGGATACAGTTTGTATGATAACTGCCTCCAACTGGGAGTTGGATTTCGTGCAGCTTTGTCATTAGTCAGTGGTAAAGAGGAGCAGGTTTTATTAGATGAGGCTTGTGTTGGAACTCCTCCAGTCGTGGGGATTGTGGGTGATTCTACCTCTACACATTGTATTGCCATCTCCTCTGTCTTAGGTTTGTACAGAGTACCTATGGTAAGTTTTCCACCTTGACAGCAGTTGATTAATTTGCATCATGCTGATTTCATTTAGGTTATAAATGTTTCTTAGAATGTCCAGTCTGTGTTTTTCACAGGTGAGTTATTTTGCCACATGTTCCTGCCTAAGTGACCGCCAAAAGTTTCCTTCCTTTTTTAGGACAATCCCAAGTGATGTGTTTCAGGTAAAACTGCAAAAATGAAATTGTATAAAGGAAGATCTGTATTTAAACAAATACAAGAAATACCTGTCCTTAGTGCAAAGTATCTTATTTTTGGTTTTACCACTCACATTGTGATGGAGTGATATTGTGTCATATTCCAAAGTAAAACTGGAATCGTTAACATGGTCCACTATGAAACTATTTCAACAGGTTACCCAGTGAATGTTGTAGCCTGTGCACAAATCTCTCCACTCTCTGTTCACTTAGGTTCGTGCTGTGATTCAAATCCTGAAACATTTCGGCTGGACTTGGGCAGGTCTGCTCATTAGTGATGATGATTATGGACACCATGCTGCCCGCTCCTTCCAATCTGACCTGAGTCAGTCTGGTGAAGGTTGTCTGGCCTATTTGGAAATTTTGCCATGGGGGGAAAATCCAGCAAAACTAAGGAGGATTGTTGATGTGATGAAGAAATCCACAGCTCGTGTCGTCATTGTGTTTGCACACGATAGTCTCGTAATTAACATCATCAAAGAGGTTAGACTAGAACATTTAACTAACACTGACATACATTTTTAACTAAAATATTTTATTTCATTGTGACAGTAATAAATAATATATGTTCAAACAATAGTAATTCATTAATTGAAAGATTCAAAACTGTCACTTTGTAATTAGACACTGACTTTAAAGGTTAGAATCTACTAGTGGCGTAAAAGTATTAATTTGTATCATTAATATAATGCAATGCACAGGTGATGAGGCAGAATTTGACAGGACTGCAGTGGATTGCCAGTGAAGCTTGGACATCGGCTGCTGTGCTTCAGACCCCCCAGCTCATGCCGTACCTGGGTGGCACACTGGGCATTGCCATCCGTCGTGGGGAAATTCCTGGTCTCAGAGACTTTCTGTTACAAACACGTCCTGACCTGCACCACAACAACAGCCATGAAAATAGTTTAGTGAGTTGATCCTTGAAATCTAATTTTTGTTTTGCAGTAATATTGTATGACCGCTGTTTATAACACGCAGAATTGAATGTGTTTCAGGTGAATCAGTTTTGGGAACACACATTTCAATGTAGATTTGGACCACTTCCAGTAGGTTGGGTGGAAGCTGGTGGTGCAATATGTACAGGACAAGAAGATCTAGAGAATGTGGAGAGTGAATTCTTGGACGCTTCAAACTTGAGGCCAGAGTATAATATTTACAAGGCTGTATATGCTCTGGCATATGGCCTTGATGCCATGCTACAGTGTGAATCAGACCTTGGACCTTTCAGTGAACACAGCTGTGGGAGTTTGCAGAAATTACAGCCATGGCAGGTGTGATATCAATTTACGACTGTTTACAGTATATGACAAAATGTTGTGAATTTTTTCAAGTTTGTGAAATAGTATTAATGTTATGGGTGGGCAAGTCCAGTCATCCAGGTCTGCTCTCCTTCTTGTTTTAAAACTGTCTCTCTGCTTTACTCACTGCCACCTGGATATAGTGTGTTTAATCAGTCTGAAGTTGTTAGTTATAAATTCTTCCATCTTTGTCTCCCCCCATTCAACACTCTTGAGTAGGGGCATCATGTTATTTTGAAATAACAAAAATAGAAACACCTTCGTTTTGGCACTTATCCCCTTACACTGAAATTGCATATCTAATATTAGTAATAATTTTTGTAAAATGTAAATAGAATTTTGATGTGTGATATGCCAATTAGCTTGAACCTCTTCAGACTTACTGAAAACATTTTGTGCTTTCTCTGATTTGTATATTGTAAACACAGTCACCTATTGTAAGACTTTTGATTACAGGCCGAGACTTACAGGGTAAGTACAGTACACTTACTGGGTATTTATTATAACAAGGGTGTTCTTGTTACTAATCAATTCCCAGAAAGTACAACACTGTAATCTAAAGCATTACTACATATATCATCTGGTGTTACTACCAATTCCTTTCTAGGCCCTGCTCATGTATTGATCCTTTTGCCTGCTCATCTTAGCCGCTATGATGCCTGACAGGAGCTTCCATAATTGTGCAGAGGCAGGTTATTGGGCGGTAGTTGGATGGGACTGCACCCCTTTAGGGGTACTTCAGGGTCAGGAGTGTTCGTTGCCCTATTAACCATTTTGGGTGGGTTCCATCCACTAGTAAGTTGTTCATTCGTCCTGGTAGGCACTCATGGAGTGAGGTTAGCTTCTTTAACCAGTAAGCATGGATAATGTCAGGGCATGCTGCTGTCCAGTTCTTCATTCTTGAGATCCTCTCTTGGATGTCTGCTATTGTGATGGTTACTGGATCATGTTCAGGAAGGTTGCTGTAGTCCTCTCTCAATCCACCAGCCCCTAGGCTTTGCTGTTATGTGCCTCCTTCTCCCATATGCCTTTCCAGTATTCTTCAGTGTCATGTTATGACACTGCCAATGTGAGTAGACTGTGGATAAGCACCAGCTACTGGTAGATAAAGCAGTCACCTGGGACTGCAAGACCAGATATACCAACCTGTGCACTGACGGGATTTACTACAAGAAAGCCTATGACTCAGTGCCTCTCACATGGGTCTTGGAATGCTTTAAACTATAAGATCAACAGGACTCTAAGAGCTTTCAACCAGAACTCAATGGGGAAGTGGAAAACAACCCTAGAGAACTTCAAGTCAATTGCACCAGTCAACATCAAGTGTGGCATATACCAAGAAGATTTTCTGTCCCTGTTGCTGTCCTGCATAAGCCCCCTCAGCCAGATCATCACCAAAAGTGTTTAAGAATACCACCTACAGAGTGGTGCAACCATCAGCCACCTCCGCTACATGGATGACACCAAGCTGTATGCCAGGAGTGAACGAGGCATAGACTCTGTGATACATACCACTGGGATATACAGCAAAGAAGGGATGTCATTTGGACTGGATAAGTGTAATTGGATGGTCGCAAGGAGAGGACAGGTGAGAACTGGGGGGATTGTACTACCAGAGGGCAAGATAGTAAATGTTGAGGATAGCTACAAGTTCCACAGGCAAATGGTAACCATGAAGAGGCCGCAAGGAAAGCAGGTCCTACCAAATACCTCCAAAGAGTAAGGCAAGTCCTGAGAAGTCAGCTGAATGGCAAGAACAAAGTCAAGACGATCAACACCTATGCTCTCCCAGTCATCAGGTACTTCGCTGGTATAATAAGCTGGCCAAAGAGGAGATGGAAGCCAGTGACATCAAGACAAGGAAGCTCCTTACAATGCATGGATAGTTTCACCTAAATTTCAGCAATCTGAGACTGTACACCAAGCAGAAGGAAGGAGGCAGACTAATAAGCATCATAGCCACTATGCAGGATGAAACAACTAAGCTCCATGAATACATCAGGAAGAAGGCCCCAAGTGATGACACACTTACTGAATACCTCAGATAGTAGAAACCAGAGCAACAAGGGAAGGAAGATAACCAAGATAGCCATAACCAAATGGCAGGCATAGTGTACAGGAACATCTTTGCTGATAACGGGCTGGAAGTCCAAAAGTCAATGTGGGACACACCTGAAAAGGTGGTTTAGAATGACAGAGCTTAGATCGTGTGGGACTTAAGGATACACACTGACAAATGGGTAATGGCCAATGGCCAATGACAAACAAGAGAAAAAGACTGTAGTGATGGATTCCAATCGATAGCAACATCAGGAAGAATGAACACGAGACCTTCCAGAAATACCATGGGCTGAAAGAAGAGTTAGAAATGATGTGGAAGGTGAAGGCACAATTGGTACATGTGGTGAAAGGAACACTGGGGACTGTAATCCCCAAACTGGGAGAGTGGCTTCAATTTACTCTTCTATATATATATATATATATATATATATATATATATATATATATATATATTGAAGACACACACGCACACACACACACACACACACATATATTTATATATATTGCATGCATTAATATTGCTTCATCCCAACCTCTTCTAGACATAAGTTTTTATTGAATTTTAGAAGAAATCCCAAGATTTCTGAAAATAGGGTTTGCACATATACCCCATTCGAAAGGATTCACTAGTAGGTGCCGCTGTGTTCATCATGGTTATTATGAAAAATTTAAAATTTAATTACTTGGTTTTCTTACAATTCTTTGTCTGATTATCATAGCTCCTGTATTACTTGGAAAAGGTCAACTTCATGACAACAAATGGTGATCAAGTGTTATTTGATGAGAATGGTGATGTATTACCAATATATGACATCATGAACTGGCTGTGGCTCCCTGATGGAAGAACTGAAGTCCAGAATGTGGGCGAAGTGAAGACGTTGCCCTTCAAAAGTGAACAACTCACTCTGGAGGAGGAGAAAATCTTCTGGAATTTTGAATTAAAAGAGGTTCCTTCTGATTTTTCAGTGTTATATTTTTTGGCAGATCAATAATTATATGATTCTAAAGTAGTGTACTAGATCATTTTAATTTGTCCTTACAGCCACCACGGTCAGTCTGCAGTGAGAGATGTCCTCCAGGAACTCGTATGGCCAGAAAGAAGGGGCAGCCTGTGTGCTGCTTTGACTGCATCCCCTGTTCTGAGGGAAAGATCAGCAATAAGACTGGTTGGTGCTTATGTTTTAAACACTGCAGTTTAAACAGTCATTCATAGAAATTTCCTCAATACTGAATTTCCTAAATAAATAATGTAGGACTCCAACAAGCAAATTGCTAGCAAAGAAAAGCTGTTTAGTAAGTATCACAGATGAATATTAGCCATGACTAAAAGCACTTTCTGTCTGCAGTTTGAGTCCCGACAGTTTTTTATAGTTTTTTATAGTTCTTATGTCAGCTTTGCTGAAAAACAATACTAAGCGAACCATGTTCAACTAAAGTTGAGACACAGTCATATTTATACAAGTCCTAAATATCAATACCAAGTAGATTTACACGCCTCTGATGAGTAGATCAAGTCCAGGTAAATGTTACTTGATCAAAGGAAGAAATAAATCTTTAATATTTATTTTTTGTATATCACAAGATTGTCGAGCCCTTAAACTTTCTGATAATGTAGAGGTTTGATAATAAAATAAAATAACATTTGATTTTTGATGGGGTCTCAGGCCATTGGACTGCACTGCATTGAAACAACTTCCCAATTTTTTACAGATTCCATGGATTGCACCAGTTGTCCAGAGGACTTCTGGTCCAGCCCACAGCGTGATCACTGTCTTCCTAAGAAAACAGAGTTTCTCTCCTATAATGAGCCTCTGGGCATCTGTTTGACAGTCGCCTCACTGCTGGGCACATTTGTCTGTGTTGTTGTTCTAGGGATATTTATCTATCACCACAGAACACCTATTGTACGTGCCAACAATTCAGAACTTAGTTTCCAGCTGCTTCTGTCACTTAAACTATGTTTCCTCTGTTCACTGCTATTTATCGGTCGTCCCAGACTGTGGACATGCCAGCTGAGACATGCAGCATTTGGCATCAGCTTTGTGCTTTGTGTGTCATGCATCTTGGTGAAAACCCTGGTAGTTCTGGCTGTTTTCAAGGCCTCAAAGCCTGGAGGAGGAGCCAGTCTGAAGTGGTTTGGTGCTGTGCAGCAGAGGGGAACAGTTCTAGTTCTTACCTGTGTTCAAGCTGCAATCTGCACAGCCTGGATCGTGGCTGCCTCACCAAAACCTCATAAAAACACTCAGTACCACAATGACAAGATAGTGTTTGAGTGTGTAGTTGGATCAACAGTTGGTTTTGCAGTGCTACTTGGCTACATTGGCTTACTGGCTATCCTCAGTTTTCTGTTAGCCTTTCTGGCGAGGAATCTTCCAGGCAACTTCAATGAGGCCAAACTCATCACATTCAGCATGTTGATATTCTGTGCTGTGTGGGTGGCTTTTGTTCCTGCTTATGTCAGCTCACCAGGCAAATATGCAGATGCCGTGGAGGTATTTGCCATCCTGGCCTCTAGTTTTGGCCTCTTGTTGGCGCTGTTTGGACCCAAATGTTACATAATCCTGCTGAGACCAGACAGAAATACAAAGAAGGCAATTATGGGTCGAGACAACAAGTCATAAAATATTGCATTGGATTTTATAAAACTATATATCCTACCTGTGCAAATTGCAAAAATAGAGGCATAAATGTGAAATGTCAACAGTAATGTGAAATTTTTTTGAAAAAGTTGTTAAAATCAATTCTTATGTGTGGAATGCTAATACTGAATTACAGTGTTTTTACTATGTCATCATATTGTCACTCGTAGTGTAAGTTAGACTGAGTTAAACATTGGAAGAAGAACTTTTAATCACTGGTGGATTTGGACCAGGGACTTTCTAGCTGTGAGGTGGCATTATCCATCCATTTTATAAATTGTCACTTATCTCTGTTAAAAAACCACCCTGACAGTGCAACTTTGCTTTTCTTTACATTCCTCCCATCCTTCTTTTTTTATGGGTAACCTTATGCCGCAGATGGTCGCACAGGCTATGAGGCACACACCTCCCAGATCTCAAGAATGCGTTGGGTGGCGATGTACGTCACCCAACCTGATTAGATAATGACAGGAGTTGCAGTCAAAACAGGAACATATGTGAAACGAAGAAGAAGGGAAAAAGTAGTACAAGAAATGTAACTGTTCATACTTGTCCAGATGATCACACTGATTTTATATAATATTTATGTATTATATATATATATTGTTTCATATATTCCCTTGATATATTGCTGCTTTATTCAGCTATTAGAGCATTTTTTGTTTTCTGAGATGGGTATGTCTGTGTTCCCAAAAAACTAAAATCATAAAAAGGAAAAAAGGAAAGTCTGGGCTTGATAGCAAACTATACTTCACATGGGACACAAATAATTTGGTTACTGATAATTAAAATGGTTTCACAATTTACCATTGTTTTTTGAAATGGCCACTCCTGTTATCTCTGAACAATTCATAGATAGTAAAATCTGTAATTAACACTTTTTGTTTTGGGATTGTTTCTCAGCTAACTGGGGATTTGTTAAATGCAAAACTGCCCTCTTGTTGACACTTAAATCTGCCATGTAACCGTGAAATGAACCTGCATGCAAACGTATCGTAGTTTAGGTCCGTGTCACTGTTTATGTCTGTCAAGAGTGTTGGCGAATTAGAAGACCCAAAAGAACAACAACGAGAGGGAGTACAAATCGGACGTGAAACTTTATTACAATTAAGAAAAGGGACAAAAACAACACCATGTGAACATATAACTAAATAAAACTAACAAAGTCAGCCCGAGGGGAACACAACGAAAAACCCGAGAGAGAAGGGGAAACAGGGCAGGCTGACAATGACGGGGAAACACTAGGAACTGAAAACACAAGAAAACCAAACAAAACACACAAGGACCAAAAACCAAAACCCAAAAACCAAACCTCAGACCACGGGGGAAAAACAGGCCAAGAATTCAAAAGCTTGAGAGTGATGGAAATGCAAAATTCTGGTAATCCAAAAAAAAGTGAGTCAACATGGGAGCAATGACAAGAATCTGGCGAGGAATTGTGGTGAAGGGCAGGTATAAATAGCCGGGGGTAACAGGTGAAAACAATCAAGGTAAGTGATTAATTGTGACATTGGTGGAGTTAACTGAGAACAGGACAGGAAATGGAGAAAAATGGGTAACAAAATTAAAGTCCAGGGGAGGAAGTGGAAATGAGGGGCTGAAAGTATAAACCGTCCTTCAGTCATGATCCCCCTATATTATTTTTCTGTTTTTGCCTTCTATATATATATATATATTTCAAAAAGACAGAACAAACATGGTCTGCTGTCTAGGCTCTGAGGAGTGGCTAGGGCTAAGACGCAAGAATGGAAAACAAACATGGAACTGCAGGCAAAAAGTTAGTGTCTGTGTGTGTAAGACTTGTAGACAAGGTATGATTGAGTGTGCAATGCTCATTTGGCAGGATAACTGCCAAATTAACCTACTGATGGTAGGAGGATTTGCTTGAAAATTTTTTTACACTATTTATACTGTAAAAAGATGATATAATATAATTTTATATTATATACTTTTTATACTATTATTATAATCAGACCACATCTGCTTGTACTTGTGCAAACTATGCTTGACTATGGGAATTTAGACATTTATTCCACTTTAAGCAATTTAATTTTAAGGTCCTCTGAAAGCTGTTTCCTGATCCCATTATTTCCTGAGACTGCCATTTCAAATTAACAGGATACAAATATATTCACTCAACTTTAGCCTGGAGACATACATATTTATGGAGTGATACTGCTCAAATAGTGATCACACATTGTTCCACTTTATAACACTGCAGAGTTCAAAGTTGATATTTATATTTAACTGTCTCATAGCCTTTTTGACAGACTTTTAGAGGGTCAGGTGTTCAATTCCTTATGGTGTTTCTGTGCACCTACTTTTGTGTATCCGCCTTTGTCATTTTCAGACCAGTGGCTTGCTCCAGGTCTACCAAAGGCCCTCCCTCCATGTCTCTCTCTCTCTCTCTCAGCCATATAACTTCGTATGAACAGTCTTAGTCTCAAGAATGACCCCCACCTCCAACACTAAATGTCTGATTGGCCAACCCCACTCATGACCACCCAGCTGTTCCACTTGCAAATGTGAGTTATCTGAGATTTCCTGGGAAAATGTAGGAGCTTCTCAATAAAACTATAGGTCAAACATCTTTACAAGTTCATGTTACCTACTTTAATTGTTGACAGTCACTTTATTTAGCTCTTCACTAATCGTAATAAATGGTGCATTTAGAAGGATTCAGATCCTCATTCACCTATTTCAATTATGCTATGTTGCAACCTAATATTACAGTTTTGTAAATTATTTTTTTCTCGTTCATCTACACCTAATACCCCATAATGACAAAATGCAAATGAAATATTAGAAACAACAACAACATTTTTTTTACTACTACTTCTCTTTCGGCTTTTCCCATCAGGGGTCGCCACAGCGAATCATCCTTTTCCACTGTACTCTATCCTGGGCATCTTCCTCTCTGACACCAGCTAACCTCATGTCCTCTGTTAGGACATCTATATATCTCCTCCTCGGTCGTCCTATCGCCCTCTTGCCTGGCAGCTCCATCTCCAACATCCTTCTACCAATATATTCACTATCCCTCCTCTGCACATGTCCAAACCATCTCAATCTGGCCTCTCTGACTTTGTTGCTAACACAGTCAACGTGTGCTGTCCCTCTGATGAGCTCGTTCCTTATTCTATCCAACCTTGTCACTCCTAAGGAGAACCTCAACATCTTCATCCCTGCTGCTTCCATCTCTGCCTCTTGTCTCTTTCTCACTGCTACTGTCTCTAACCCATAGAGCAGAGCTGGTCTCACCACTGTCCTGTACACCTTTCCTTTGAACAACATTTTTTTTAGATGTACATAAATATTTAGACCCTTTGCAATAACAATTTGAAATTTAGCTCAGGCTCCTGCCATTTTTCTTGATTGTTGGTGAGATTTCTCTACACCTCAAATGGAGTCCACCTGTAGTAAATTAACATGATTAAACAGGGTTAGTTTGATTCACTATAGAAGGCCTCACAGTTGACAATGCGTTTTGTATTAGATGAAAAGCCTGCAGAGGAAAGAAGCTGCCTGCAGAGCTCAGAAGCAAGATTATTGCAAGACATCAATCTGGGGATTGCTACAAAAAAATCTGTCTGCATTGCAGGTTCCCAAGAGCATAGTGGTCTCCATTATTCTCAAATAGAAGAAGTAGGGCAAAAGCGGGACTTTTCCAAGAGCTGGTCGACCAGCCAAACTGAGCAGTCAGGTAGAAGGCGATTAGTAAAAGAAGTCACCAATAATCCAATGGTCACTCTGACTGAGCTCCAGAGATCCTGTGTGGAGATCAGAGTTCCAGAAGGACAACCATCACTGCAGTCTGAACTGTCAAAAAACTGGGTTTAAAAAACAGATACTTTATTTTCTATTAGATAAACATGAAAAAAACTGACATACAATTTGAAATTGCAGAAACATTTTTGTATATTTTATTATATATATTATATTTTTAAATATTATTTCATATTCATTATAGATATTATCTCAGGCCCTGCCCCTGATTTTTCTCTGGCTCAGAGGTGTGGCATGCAACTGTAAACAATACTGAACGTCAATAAAAGAAGACGACACAACGATGAAACTTAATTGAAGTGACAAAAAAATCATGTGGGTTTTTTTAAATAGCCACCTGGTCTTGCTCATATATTTCTGTTCCTATTTTACCTGTGTTTTATCCTCCTCCCTTTTTTCCTCCTGCTGGCTACGGGGACAATTTCATCTTAATGGGATGCACAAAACTGGAGATGTGATTATTGGTGGGCTGTTTCAAATTCACTTCTCTTCCACCTATCCTGATGTGTCTTTTAACTCAGAGCCACAACAGCCGACCTGCCATGGGTGAGTCTGTCAGCAAAAAGAAGTCGTACTGATAAGCAGTTGTTACTCTAAAGGAATTTAAAATTTTATAATTAACATTTAAAGCATACTACTTTTTGCACAGTCGCTTTGATTTCCTACTCCATTCAAGTTTTATTCAAGTTTTTGTTCATAACCTGCAGTTGTGCGTCATTTCCACTGAGAACTTAATGTAATGTGTTTTAATTTCTTAATTGCAATGAGCTGCATTTTGTTTTAGTTTTGATGTCATAGGATTCAGGAGAGCTCAAACCATGGCTTTTGCTATTGATGAGATCAACAGAAACTCCAAGCTGCTGCCTAATGTGACTCTGGGATACAGTCTGTATGATAACTGCCTCCAACTGGGAGTTGGATTTCGTGCAGCTTTGTCATTAGTCAGTGGTAAAGAGGAGCAGGTTTTATTAGATGAGGCTTGTCTTGGAACTCCTCCAGTCGTGGGGATTGTGGGTGATTCTTCCTCTACACATTGTATTGCCATCTCCTCTGTCTTAGGTTTGTACAGAGTACCAATGGTAAGTTTTCCACCTTGACAGCAGTTGATTAATTTGTATCATGCTGATTTCATTTAGGTTATAAATGTTTCTTAGAATGTCTAGTCTGTGTTTTTCACAGGTGAGCTATTTTGCCACATGTTCCTGCCTAAGTGACCGCCAAAAGTTTCCTTCCTTTTTTAGGACGATCCCAAGTGATGCGTTTCAGGTAAAACTGCAAACATAAAATTGCTTTAAATAAGATCTGTATTTAAACAAATACAAGAAATACATGTCCTTAGTGCAAAGTATCTTATTTTGGTTTTACCACTCACATTGTGATGGAGTGATATTGTGTCAGATTCCAAAGTAAAACTGAAATCGTTAACATGGTCAACTATGAAACTAGTTCAACAGGTTTCCCAGTGAATGTTGTAGCCTGTGCACAAATCTCTCCACTCTCTGTTCACTTAGGTTCGTGCTGTGATTCAAATCCTGAAACATTTCGGCTGGACTTGGGCAGGTCTGCTCATTAGTGATGATGATTATGGACACCATGCTGCCCGCTCCTTCCAATCTGACCTGAGTCAGTCTGGTGAAGGTTGTCTGGCCTATTTGGAAATTTTGCCATGGGGTGAAAATCCAGCAGAACTAAGGAGGATTGTTGATGTGATGAAGAAATCCACAGCTCGTGTCGTCATTGGATTTGCACATGAGAGTGTTGTGATTAACGTCATCAAAGAGGTTGGATTAGAACATTTAACTTAATAATAATATACATTTTTAACTAAAAGATTTCATTTCATTTTGACAATAATAAAATCCTTTTTGAAAAAAATAGTAATCAATTAATTAAAAGAATCAACATTTTTATTTATTTGTAATTGTTATTTATTTGTAATTATTAGATGTATGAGTAAAAGAAAACATTGACTGTAAAAATTAGAAACTACTAGTGGCTTGAAAGTTTTAATTTGTATTGTTATTATAATGAACTGCACAGGTGGCAAGACAGAATTTGACAGGGCTGCAGTGGATTGCCACTGAAGCTTGGACATCGGCTGCTGTGCTTCAGACCTCCCAGCTCATGCCGTACCTGGGTGGCACACTGGGCATTGCCATCCGTCGAGGGGAAATTCCTGGTCTCAGAGACTTTCTGTTACAAACACGTCCTGACCTGCACCACAACAACAGCCATGAAAACGGCATGGTGAGTTCATCCTTGAAATGTCATTTATGTTTCGCAGCAATAATGAATTGCCACTGTGTATAACATGCAGAATTGAATGCGTTTCAGGTGAATCAGTTTTGGGAACACACATTTCAATGTAAATTTGCACCACCTCAGGCAGGCTGGGTGGAAGCTGGTGGTGCAATATGTACAGGACAAGAAGATCTAGAGAATGCGGAGAATGATTTCTTGGACGTTTCAAACTTGAGGCCAGAATATAATATTTACAAGGCTGTATATGCTCTGGCATATGGCCTTGATGCCATGCTACAGTGTGAATCTGACCTTGGACCTTTCAGTGAGCACAGCTGTGGGAGTTTGCAGAAATTACAGCCATGGCAGGTGTGATATCAATTTACAACTCTTTATATGATTGAATGTGGCAATTGTTCTCTATGTCTCCTGGATACAGTGTGTTTAATCAGTCTGAAGTTGGAACATATAAATTCCTTTATCTTTGTCTCCCCCCATTCAACCCTCTTGAGTGGTGGGATTGCACAGTTGGATGCTAAAGTTTGCATTCCATTATTTCGAAATAACAAAAAGACAAATAACTTTTTTTTGGCTCTCATCCCCTTAAACTGAAATTGCACATCTAATATTTGTAATCATATTTCAAAAATGTAAAGAGAATTTTGATGTGTTAATTGGCTCAAAGCTTTTCAGACTGATTTGTATATTGTAAATACAGTCACCTTTTGTAAGACTTTACATTACAGCCCGCGATTTACAGGGTAAGTACAGTGCACTTACTGGGTATTTATCAGTAACAAGGGTGTTCTTGTTTCTTAAGCATTCCTATATATTCTCTGGTGTTACTATCAATTCCTTTCCGGGCTCTGCCCATGCCTGCTCATCTTCACCTCTGTGATGCATGACAAGAGCTTCCATGTTGTTCAGAGGCAGGTTATTAGGCGGTATTTGGATGGGACTGCTCCCCTCCGTGGGTCCTTCAGGATCCATCCACTAGTAACTTATTCATTTGTCCTGGCAGGCACTCATGGAGTGAGGTTAGTTTTCTTTAACCAGTAGGCATGGATCATGTCAGGGCATGGTGCTGTCCAGTTCATCCTGGACCTGTGGATAAGCTTTAGCTACTGGTAGACAAAGCAGTCACCTGGGATTGCAAGACCGACATACCAACCTGTGCACTGACTGGATTTACTACAAGAAAGCCTGACTCAGTGCCTCACATATGGATGATGGAATGCTTGACTATAAGATCAACAGAACTTTCAACCAGCACTCAATGGGGAAGTCGAAAACAACCCCAGAGAACTTCAAGCCAATTGCACCATTCAACATCAAGTCGGGCATATACCAAGAAGATGCTCTGTCCCCGTTGCTGTTCTGCACAGGCCCCCTCACTCAGATCATCACCAAGAGGGGTTACGGATACTGACTATGGAGTGGTGCAACCATCAGCCACCTCCTCTACATGGATGACATCAAGCTGTACGCCAGGAGCGAACAAGACATAAACTCTGTGATACATAACAGGATATACAGCCAAGACAAGGATGTCATTTGGACTGGATAAGTGTAATTGGATGGGAGCAAGGAGAGGACAGGCAGTCAGAACTGACGGGATTGTTCTACCATGTTCCTTGGGATCTCACAGGCAAATGGTAACCATGAAGAGGCCACAAGGAAAGCAGGTACCACCACATACCTCCAAAGAGTAAGGGAAGTCCTGAGAAGTCAGCTGAATGGGAAGAACAAAGTCAAGATCAACACCTATGCTCTCCCGGTTATCAGGTACTTCGCTGCTATAATAAGCTGGCCAAAGAGGAGATGGAAGCCACTGACGTCAAGACAAGGAGGCTCCTTACAATGCATGGGTAGTTTGCCTCCTGCTATGCAGGATGAAACAACTAAGCTCCGTGAATACATCAGGAAGATGGCCCCAAGTGATGACATGCTTACTGAATACCTCAGATAGTAGAAACCAGAGCAACAAGGGAAGGAAGAGCATAAACTCTCATGGAAGGACAAACCCCTTCACGATGTGTATTACTGGCAGATAGAAGAAGTGGCTGATATTGAATATCCTACCAGTGGCTAGACAAAGCTGAACTGAAAGACAACACACAGGTACTAATCCTAGCAGCACAGGAGCAGGCTCTGAGTAGAGGCTGGGGCCTATCATACAAGACAGGACCCCTGGTGCGAACTGTGCAAAGATGCCTCTGAGATAATCTAGCAAATAACAGCGGGATGCAAGATGCTAGCAGAAAGGGCATACATAGTATGCCATAACCAAATTGCACGCATAGGGTACAGGAACATCTTTGCTGAGTACGGGCTGGAAGTCCAAAAATCAATATGGAACACACCTCCAAAGGCGGTTTAGAATGACAGAGCTAAGATCATGTGGGGCTTACAGATACAGACTGACAAATGGGTAATGGCCAACCAACCTGACATAGTCGTTTTGGACAAACAAGACAACAAGGCTGTAGTGGTAGATGTGGCAATCGAAAGCGATAGCAACTTCAGGAAGAAGGAACATGAAAAGCTCGAGAAAAACCAAGGGCTGAAAGAAGAATTAGAAAGAATGTGGAAGGTGAAGGCACCAATGGTACTTGTGGTGATAAGAACACTGGGGGCTGCAACAACCAAACTAGGAGAGTGGCTCCATCAGATTCCAGGAACATTTGAGATCTCTGTCCAGAAGAGTGCAGTGCTAGGTACAGCCAAGGTACTGTGCAGGGCCATCAAGCTCCCAGGCCTCTGGTAGAGGACCCGGGCTTGAAGGAAGGAACAAGACTGCCCCAAAGAAGGAAGGGGCGAGTGGGGGATTTTTTTTTATATATATTGTGCATTTTCAATAGTAGTCTCCAGAAATTATTTAAAAACCCACTCCACTGGATGACATATTCCTTCATCCCAACCTCTTGTAGACATAAGTTTTTATTGAATTTTAGAAGAAATTCCAAGATTTCTGAAAGTAAGGTTTGTACATATACCCCATTTGAAAGGAATTTCAGCACAAAATCAAATTGAACTTTATTTATTTAGCCCGATTCACAAATAATACATTTCTCTCAGTGGCCTTTACAGCCTGTGCTATTAAAGCAGAAATCATTGCTCATCTCTTTCTTTCTTTTTCTTCAAAATTTAGAAATAAATTCTTAAATTGCACAATTTTTAATGAGTCTGTATCATAACAGGCTTCAATAGCACATACACACATAAGGTTTTTTCTGTAAGCTTATTTCCGTTTTCAGTATTTTGAATATGCTGCAATCTATAACTTGCAAGCGTTATTCATTGTATATATTTGTGGTGTCTTATTAAAAAGATCATGTTTGTAAGTGTACTGTGCAGTTCAGTTATTCACAAGTAGGTGTGGCTGTGTTCATCATGGCTGTTTATAAATATTTTCATTTTTAATTATTTGGTTTTCTTACAACCCTTTTTCTGATTATCATAGCTCCTGTATTACTTGGAAAAGGTCAACTTCACAACAACATTTGGTTATGAAGTGTCATTTGATGAGAATGGTGATGTATTACCAATATATGACATCATGAACTGGCTGTGGCTCCCTGATGGAAGAACTGAAGTTCAGAATGTGGGCAAAGTGAAGAAGTTGCCCTTCAAAAGTGAACAACTAGCTCTGGAGGAGGAGAAAATCTTCTGGAACTTTGAAATAAAAGAGGTTCCTTCTGATTTATCAGTGTAATATCTTTTGGCAGATCAATAATTATATGATTGTAAAGTAGTGTACTAAATCATTTGAATTTGTCCTTACAGCCACCACGGTCAGTCTGCAGTGAGAGCTGTCCTCCAGGAACTCGTATGGCCAGAAAGAAGGGGCAGCCTGTGTGCTGCTTTGACTGCATCCCCTGTTCTGAGGGAAAGATCAGCAATAAGACTGGTTGGTGCTCATGTTTTAAACACTGCAGATTTAAACAGTCATTCATAGAAATTTCCTCAATACTGAGTTTTCTAAACAAATAAGTATCACAGAGGAATAGTAGCCATGACTAAAAGCTCGCTTTCTGTCTGCAGTTTGAGTCCTGACAGTTTTTATAGTTCTAATGTCAGCTTCAATCTTGCTGCAAAACAATACTAAGCGAACCACGTTCATCTAAAGTTGAGACACAGTCATGTTTATACAAGTCATAAATATCAATAACAAGTTGATGATTTACAAGCCTCTAATGAGTAGATCAAGTCCAGGTAAATGTTACTTGATCAAAGGAAGGAATAAACGTGAAAATGAACTGTATAGGAGTAAACCCGGTCAATGCCACACATTTGATGAATTTGATTTCTGATCTACAAGTAGTGGAGAATCTTTAATATTTTTTTGTACATCACGACATTGTCGAGCCCTTAAACTTTCTGATAATGTAGAGGTTTGATAATGAAATAAAATAACATTTGATTTTTGATGGGGTCTCAGGCCATTGGACTGCACTGCATTTAAACAACTTCCCGATTTTTTACAGATTCCATGGATTGCACCAGTTGTCCAGAGGACTTCTGGTCCAGCCCACAGCGTGATCACTGTCTTCCTAAGAAAACAGAGTTTCTCTCCTATAATGAGCCTCTGGGCATCTGTTTGACAGTCGCCTCACTGCTGGGCACATTTGTCTGTGTTGTTGTTCTAGGGATCTTCATCTATCACCACAGAACACCTATTGTACGTGCCAACAATTCAGAACTTAGTTTCCAGCTGCTGCTGTCACTTAAACTATGTTTTCTGTGCTCGTTGTTGTTTATCGGTCGTCCCAGACTGTGGACATGCCAGTTAAGACATGTAGCATTTGGCATCAGCTTTGTGCTTTGTGTGTCATGCATCTTGGTGAAAACCCTGGTGGTTCTGGCTGTTTTCAAGGCCTCAAAGCCTGGAGGAGGAGCCAGTCTGAAGTGGTTTGGTGCTGTGCAGCAGAGGGGAACAGTTCTAGTTCTTACCTGTGTTCAAGCTGCAATCTGCACAGCCTGGATCGTGTCTGCCTCACCAACACCTCATAAAAACACTCAGTACCACAATGACAAGATAGTGTTTGAGTGTGTAGTTGGTTCCACAGTTGGTTTTTCTGTACTACTTTTCTACATTGGCTTACTGGCTATCCTCAGTTTCCTATTAGCCTTTCTGGCAAGGAATCTTCCAGACAGTTTCAATGAGGCCAAATTAATCACATTCAGCATGTTGATATTCTGTGCTGTGTGGGTGGCTTTTGTTCCTGCTTATGTCAACTCCCCAGGCAAATATGCAGATGCAGTGGAGGTATTTGCCATCCTGGCCTCTAGTTTTGGCCTCTTGTTGGCGCTGTTTGGACCCAAATGTTACATAATCCTGCTGAGACCAGAGAGAAACACAAAGAAGGCAATTATGGGTCGAGTCAAAACCAGCTAGGTTCCTAGCCTCTTATTTGATACATATTTATTTACTTGGTGAATGGTATGGTTGACAGTAAATATAATTTTATGTTTTAACAGTACTATGACACAATTAGGTTTAGGAACATAAGCAACCTAGTTAGGCTTAGAAATGTAATATTTCCTTGATAAATGGACTAAACATACTTTGTGGATGTACTGTATACTGTCACCTTTGCTTTACTAGGTCTACCAAAGGGCCATAGTAAGTTGTCTTGTTAAAATATGTTAAAATATGTTGTTTTAGGTTATTTACAGAAACTCATAATGGTGTCTCCAATGGCTGATAGAAATCATCTAAATATTCTTGTTAGACCTTTACATGCTGTGACCCATTATCTCATAAACTGCAGCCAACTCAGATGACTAAAATCTGTCCCAATCTAACTGTCTTAATCTGATTCATATTTTATTTTGCTGGGAACGTTTATCATCACACAAACTCATTATCATCATTTTTATTTTATAAATAAAAAAGACAAAGAATTTTAAAAGACTGAATACTATTGTTATTATTAACGTTATAATCTTTATCCATAATTTTGAATAATGTGTACAATGATTCTAAATAAAACAATGTGCAATCCCTTAATGTAGCGTCTCACCCACAGTGTGTTATTAATTATGAATTATTGGCATCTGGTGGCATCTGCACAATCCGAAAAAGACAACAAACAAACAACTAAAAATACAACTAACCTTTGCATAAAAGGTTTTGCTTTTCAAATCATAAAATTGCTTATATTACTGTACAGTGTATGTACCGAAATATTTACCAGTAGTGAAAAGTCAGCTTTAAAATACTAAGTTGTCAAAATGAGGAAACATATACTGTACAGGTAATCTGCCAGTATGATTGTGAAATACTGATGCGATGTTTATACTGGCTGGGTTAGATTATTGTTAGATTATTGACTTTTCTGCTTTCTCACCTATTTAAAAAACGTTCAGGAAAATTAACCAAAACCAAAAGGCTATATACTATAATAGGTTACATTACTTTGATTAAGCTTTTTTTTTGTAGCATAGTCAAATTAATAAAGATGTTTAACCGGTTTTAGGCAATATCAAATGACTGAGATCATACCTATTAGAATAATAAATTAGCTTTTAAGGACTGCTGAAAATGTTACAGGCCAGACTGATCTGCAAATTTTGACACAGTATATTCTGTTCTATTAGTCGAGCGACTTAAAAATACAGTATCTTTGTGTTAACCCAAGTATTCAGACAAGAGTTGTTCAGTATGTATATGCTCTGCACTCGGTTACGTCCACTTTCATCAGATTAATGTCTGCTTACTTTCCTCAGTTCAATACACAAAAAATAATTTCTTATTTTCACCACTACCTCAATCGTAGTAGCTTTTACTTCTCCATAAGGTCTTGTGAAATAACCGAATGAAAACAGTAATTCTGCAACAGTACAAGACTAATCTCAGATGCATTTCAGGCCCTGCCCACACTCACCTTCAGGCTCAAGGGGGGGGGGTTGTGCAAGATTAAACAATGATACAAGTCAATAAAAACAGGTGATGTCGAATAAAACTTAACATTGGGAAACTAAACATAAGTCATGTTGGCATTTTCAAAGACCTGCCTGCTCTTGCTCATGTTTTTGTGTTGTTACTTTTCCTCAGTTGTGTCCTTCCCTCTTTATTCCTCCCTCTGTCAGTTACAGGGGCAGTTTCATCTTAATGGGATGCACAAAGCTGGAGATGTGATTCTTGGTGGGCTGTTTCAAATTCACTTTTTCTCTACTGATCCAGACTTGTCTTTTACCTCAGAACCGCCACAGCCGACTTGCCATGGGTGAGTCTGTCAGGACCGATTTGACTCACTGATAACCAGTTGCTAAAAGAATTATAAAATACCTGATATTTTTAACAAGGTAACATAGTTACCTTGTTTTATATATTTAATATTTTTTATTGTGCTTGTTGCTATTATTATTATTAATCAGCTGGTATTCTTGGTTTTTAAATGTTCATTGTTTAAATGTTTGCAAAGACATTGTATTTTTCAAATGTAATGAGTACTTTCTGTTAGTTTTGATGTTCTAGGGTTCAGACAAGCCCAGACAATGGCCTTTGCTATTGATGAGATCAACAGAAACTCCAAGCTGCTGCCTAATGTGACTCTGGGATACAGTCTGTATGATAACTGCCTCCAACTCGGGATTGGATTTCGTGCAGCTTTATCATTAGTCAGTGGTAAAGAGCAGCATGTTTTATTAGATGAGACTTGTGTCGGAACTCCTCCAGTCGTGGGGATTGTGGGTGATTCTTCCTCCACCCGCTGCATTGCCATCTCCACTGTCTTAGGTTTGTACAGAGTACCTATGGTAAGTTTTTCCTTTCTCCCTATCATCTATTAATACATTTGGATCCCTTTGTTCACACTTCAGATTTAAAAATACATGTGTAAACATGAAGCAGCCATCCTTACAATGTTGCCATATCTTGTTCAAGCTTTAAATGTGAGTTAGAACGTCAAGTGTATTTTCACAGGTGAGTTATTTTGCCACATGTTCCTGCCTGAGTGACCGTCAACAGTTTCCATCCTTCTTTAGGACGATTCCAAGTGATGCTTTTCAGGTAACACTCAAAAGAGAGAGAAAAAATTTTTTTTAAAAACATCTTCCTTGTACTCCAGTAAAACTTTATGTTTTAAAAGGAATAAATAATTATTTAATTAATAATTAAGTCGTTTCTACTGTGGAACAAGTTTAATGTTATCCAAATGTTAGTGTCTCCTGTGCACAAAATCTCTCCACTCTCTGTTCACTTAGGTTCGTGCTGTGATTCAGATTCTAAAACACTTTGGCTGGACTTGGGCAGGTCTGCTCATTAGTGATGATGATTATGGACTCCATGCTGCCCGCTCCTTCCAGTCTGACCTGAGTCAGTCTGGTGAAGGTTGTCTGGCCTATTTGGAAATTTTGCCATGGGGTGAAAATCCAGCAGAACTAAGGAAGATTGTGGATGTAATGAAAAAATCCACAGCTCGTGTCGTCATTGTGTTTGCACACGAGAGTCACATGATTAACCTCATGGACGAGGTTGGACTAGAAGCTGACATTTAATATTATTATATTTTTAAATGTTAAAACTTTAGGATTGATTTGTTTATAATAACATATCAAGAGTAAAACAAAAAGATAATTACTTTTTAAGACCAAGCCAATTAAGAAATCACAATCAAAATTGCATGTTTATGAATAAGTAAATAAAAATACGGACTGTGTAGGCTAAAAAGATTACAATCTACTTCAGAGGCATAAATGTATGAATTTGTATCATTAATATAATGCAATGTACAGGTGATGAGGCAGAATGTGACAGGACTGCAGTGGATTGCCAGTGAAGCTTGGACATCGGCTGCTGTGCTTCAGACCCCCCAGCTCATGCCGTACCTGGGTGGCACACTAGGCATTGCCATCCGCCGTGGGGAAATTCCTGGTCTCAGAGACTTTCTGTTACAAACACGTCCTGACCTCCACCACAACAACAGCCATGAAAATAGTTTGGTGAGCTTATTTGCAATCTGCTTTGGTATTTGCAAGACTAAGGTTTTGTCATTATTGCTAACTTTTTAATTCAATATATTTCAGGTAAATCAGTTTTGGGAACACACATTTCAGTGTAGATTTGAACCATCTCCACCATTATGCGGAGGACAGGACAGTTTAGAGAATGTGGAGAACGAGTTCTTGGACATTTCAAACCTTCGATCAGAGTACAATGTTTACAAGGCAGTTTATGCTCTGGCGTTTGCCCTCGATGACATGCTGCACTGTGAACCAGGCAGAGGGCCTTTCAGTGGGCACAGCTGTGGGAGTTTGCAGACGTTGGAGCCGTGGCAGGTGTGATATTAATTTATACAGTATTACTACATGGAACATTTAGCAGTCCTTTCACAGTAACATTAAGGTACTGTACAGGAATAAAAGTTTTAGGATTATTAATTCTTAAATGCTAAACAGCAAGTTGAAGTGAGCTTCCACAGGTAGAAAAGCCTGTAGAGAAAATGAAGTTGTTTGTTTTTGGACATCAAGTTGTGAGGATACCTCTGGCTTCTTGTTGTGATCTTAGTAAATGTCGCCACTCTAGGTCAGTGCTGCATCGATAGTAGTTCAGTATAGGGGCAAACCTACCTTTTGGTGGCTAATGATTTAGCAGATTTTGGTGCTGAGCCACTGGAAAACTGTTTCTTTATTTAGGTTGACCAATCTCTTTTAACTTTGAAGAATTTCAACAAATTTATGCAGGTAGCCCACCAGATGGTAGAAAGTCTAGGCTATGTCCTAATTTCACATTCTGTATATGTTGTCATTAGGTAAATGTTTTTACTTTAAAACAAAATGTGTGTCTTCATAGTGAAGCAGTTTCATCGGTAAATACAAGGTGCCGTTGAATTCACCATGGTAACTGAATCCTTTCCATCTTGTCTTTTTTGATTTCTTATGAAATTTATTGTACTAAATTTATTCTAGCTTGTGTATCACCTGGAAAAAGTCAACTTCACCACAACACATGGTGATCAAGTGTCATTTGATGAGAATGGTGATGCTTTACCAATATATGACATCATGAACTGGCTGTGGCTCCCTAATGGAAGAACTGAAGTTCAGAATGTGGGTGAAGTAAAAAAGTTACCTTTCAGAAGTGAACAACTCACTCTGGAGGAGGAGAAAATCTTCTGGAATTTTCAGTCGAAGGAGGTTACTTCAGATTTTTCAGATTTGTGTGCTCAAGGTAAATGTTATTATACCAGTGTAGAGTTGTACGTTTTGTATTACAGCCTCCCCGGTCAGTGTGTAGCCAAAGCTGTCCTCCAGGTACCAGGATGGCCAGAAAGAAGGGGGAACCTGTGTGCTGCTTTGACTGCCTTCCTTGTTCCGAGGGAAAGATCAGCAATAAGACTGGTTGGTTCTTAGTTATAATTATGGCAAATATTATTGTACATGTAGAGGAACCAACTTAAAAGTAAAAATAACATACTTTGAAAATTTTTTGTATTAAACTAGACCCCATTTTTTCCTGACTTAAACCAAGTGTGCTAAGTGCCTGTACATATTGGTACCCCTAAGGCAACATTAGGAAATGGTAAGCAAGCATACGATATTCTCAGGTGCACATCAGATGCTCAACATAACATTTCAAATGTTGTTTGTTAACAATTTATTTATACATTCAGTAAAAAGTTTTTGGAACCTCCTACATAGCATTATTAATAAAACAAAATGTTTTGTGATTATGTTAATGTAAGACAACTTGGTGGGCATTATTTATACTCTTGTTCCATTTTAGTCATTTGCATCATGTAAACAGGATCTCTGAGCATAGGGCTGCGTAAATGTCTCTCCTGGCATTAAAAATCACGGATTTCACGGATTATGTGATTTAAAAATTACATTCATTGTAATACTGATTTGAAGACAATTAAACTTTCAGCCCCAAGCCAGGGTTTATGTATCTCAGCACATTGGAAGGGGCAAAACTTGACTAGTATCAATATTTTGATGCTTATTTGGTTAGATGTAATTTCTGACCTAAAAACATAAATAAGACTTAGCAGAGTGCACCAGCTAATATTTTATACGTTATTTTATGCTTAGGCACGCCACAACCGATATCAGGATAAGCATATTAAGATACTGAATTGATGGGTGGACAAATATATATTTGAACTCTTTACAAACAATTTATCCCACCTCCCCTGTTTTCTGCAGATTCCACAGAGTGCATCAGCTGCCCAGAGGATTTTTGGTCCAGCCCCCAGCGTGACAACTGTGTTCCTAAGAAAGTAGAGTTTCTTTCCTACAATGAGCCACTGGGCATCTGCTTGACAACCACCTCATTATTGGGCACTTTTATTTGTGCTGTTGTCCTGGGGATCTTTATCTATCACCGCCAAACCCCTATTGTACGTGCCAACAATTCAGAACTCAGTTTCCAGCTACTGCTGTCACTTAAACTATGTTTTCTGTGCTCGTTGTTGTTTATCGGTCGTCCCAGACCATGGACGTGCCAGTTAAGACATGCAGCATTTGGCATCAGCTTTGTGCTTTGTGTCTCATGCATCTTGGTGAAAACCCTGGTGGTTCTGGCTGTGTTCAAAGCCTCCAAACCAGGAGGTGGGTCCAGTTTGAAGTGGTTTGGTGCTGTGCAGCAGAGAGGAACAGTTCTAGTTCTTACCTGTGTTCAAGCTGCAATTTGCACAGCCTGGATCGTGTCTGCCTCACCAAAACCTCATAAAAACACTCAATACTACAATGACAAGATAGTCTATGAGTGTGTAGTTGGTTCAACATTTGGTTTTTCTGTACTACTTGGCTACATTGGCTTACTGGCTATCCTCAGTTTCCTATTAGCTTTTCTGGCAAGGAATCTTCCAGACAGTTTCAATGAGGCCAAATTAATCACATTCAGCATGTTGATATTCTGTGCTGTGTGGGTGGCTTTTGTTCCTGCTTATGTCAGCTCACCGGGGAAATATGCAGATGCAGTGGAGGTATTTGCCATCCTGGCCTCTAGTTTTGGCCTTTTGATGGCGCTGTTTGGACCCAAATGTTACATAATCCTGCTGAGACCGGAGAGAAATACAAAGAAGGCAATAATGGGTCGGGACATCAAGTCATAAAATACTGCAGTTTTGAATGTCATACACTATATATTCTATATATAGGTAGAAATGTGAAATGACACTAAATAAAGTTTTTTTAATGGATGTCATTTAATTAATTCTTGTGTGTTGGAATACTAATACTGAGTTTCATGTTTTTTTCATGTTGCAAAAGTATAAAGCATTTACGCTATAAATGCTATTGTTACTTATGCTATTTGTCACTTGCACATTAGTTTAAGTCAGTGTTTCTCAAATAGTGGAGCGCAGCCAGGGGGGGCGCGTGAGACCGTGGGGAACATGCTTTTTTTTTCGGTCTAGAGTAAAGTGTAATTGCACACCCAGTCCAGTAGTTGGCAGTGGCGCTCTAATTGTCAGAGTGTGCGCAGGGAGGACTGGCTCTATGGTGTCGGACTTATCTTGCGAGTAAACGAACGGTAGCACCCCCCCGTCGCTCTACTTATTTTATCTTCACTAGGGGGGGCGTCACAGAAAATAATTGAGAAGCACTGGTTTAAGTTAACGTACACTAAATGAAACTTTACTTTCTTGGTCATCTCCTAATTTTCTTTCAAATCATTTCATTTTTTTGCCTGTAGGTCAGCTTCTTGATATCTATTATGCCTTTGAGGTCTTGGGAGATTTTCGTTTTAGGTAGTGTTTTGGTGAATTTTCAGTTTCCTTGGTTTGAATTGCTGAATGAACAAAGTTTTATCACCTTTTTTTGTCAGTGAACTTTTATGTCATGAACAAATAAACCATTAAAATGTAGTCATATTCGTGCTTGTTCAAGAATTGTACTGTAAGTCTTAGTGACATTACATGCATTTTTTAGGTTGCAAAACATCAAGGCAGTGCTGCGTGAAACTCGCATAGGAGACCATGGTAACAAGATCCAGAAATTCTCCTCCAAATCACAGAAAAGTCAACATAATTGCAAAACAAAGTTCTATATTTCTCCCTCTCTGTGTGCTCTAAACATCCTTCTCCCTCCTTTATTCTTTCCATGTCTCTTTCTATTATACCATCTGTCATCAATCATCCTTTCATTTATCTTGTTCAGAGTTGTGGGGATCTTAGCTGTCATAGGACAAGAGGCAGGGCCAACCCAAGACAGGTCTCCAGACTATCTCATGGCCAACACAAGACCCCGTCACATATCCACTATAATTCTGGAATTCTGACTTTGTCTGGAGGGGGTGCACATGAGAACACAAAAGTCCGTCTGAAACTCTCTTGACATTATCCAGTCTCCATCTTTCAAGCTCTCTACTAAAATGTCCGTATTATGTGCTTAAGCTTTTGGATGCAGTGTACTGCTTTGTGCCAAACTGGTAGATGAATTAAAAGCAAGTGAGCAATGGGCGTGTTTTTTCAGAGGGACAGATGCACAGATGTGTTGTAATTGAGATGTTGTCTAAGTGGACAAAGATAAATTTATTGCCCAAGACCCAGAACAAGACACACCAAGATCTGTAGCAGAGATAGAGTGTTAATGAGTATCAAGGGCATAACCAAATACTCGTGGCACACTGGGGTGATGTCTTCCACACATCCCGCATCTGTACCAGATGGTACATGTTCCTAAAGTCCAACTTCTTGAAGACTGTCGCCCCTTTGGAGGAGTTCAAAAGCAGAGGATATGAATAGCAGAAGATAGCACTTTTGGATTTGGGAGGAACATTTGACAAGTCGGGAATTCATCCTGGCTGTTCTTCTGAGAGGAACCAGGGAGTCTAGTGGCTGCATGCAGACATTAGAAAGAGTCTCTAATTAAAGCTCTGCCTGTCTCACAATCAATGTGAAGATCGTGTATTTGTAGCTAAGTGACACAAAGACTTAATGATAACTGAGGGCACTGGATAATGTAGAAGGTAAGTTCCTTCTAAAAAATAAAGAAATATTCTAACCTTTGCAGCAACACTTGAACTTTAGCTCAGGTTCCTCCCATTTCTCTTGATCGTTGCTGAGATGTTTCCACCTGTGGTAAATTAAATTGATTGGTTATGATTTGGAAAGGCACACGCCGCTATATAGAAGCCCACACAGTTGACAATGCATTCTGTATCAGAACAAAAGCCATAAGGCCAAAGGCAGTGCCTGCAGAGCTCAGAAACATTATATGTTAGCATTATAGCAATGCACAGATCTGGGGACTGCTACAGAAACTACTGCTGCACTGCTGATTCACAAAAACAAAGTGGCCTACATAATTCTCAAAAAGAAGAAGTATGGCAAAACCAAGATTCTTTCAGGAGCTGGTTACCCAGCTAAATTGAGCATTCAGGAGAGAAGGGCCTTAGTGACTAAGAATCCATGGTCACGCTCACTCATGAAACTTACTTACTGAAGTAAAACCATTACTGCAACCCTCCACCGATATGCATGTATGGTAAATTTGCTGAACAGTAGTCTCCCCCCACAGTCCAAACACATGAAAGCCCACTTGGAGTGTACTAAAAAGCACCTGAAGGACTCTCAGACTTTGAGGAACACGATTCCGTGGCCTGGTGGAACCAAGCTTGAACTTTTTGGTCTTAATTCTAAACATTATTTCTGGAAGAAACCAGGCTACTCATCACCTGCCTAATACCATCCCTACAGTGAAGCATGGTGGTAGCAGCATCATTCTGTGGGGGGTGTTTTTCAGCAGCAGGGGTTTGGAAACTGGTCAGGGTTGAGTGAAAGCTGAATGCTGTACAGAGTACAGAACCCTAAATGAAAACCTGTTCCACAGTGCTCAGGACCTCCCACTAGGTTAAAGGTACACCTTCAAACATGACAATGATGCTAAGCACGTGGCCAAGACAACAAACTGACATAGGAAAAACTGTCCTAGGGCTGGTCCAGCCAGAGCCCTGACATGAACAGTATTAAAAAGCTCTGGAGAGACCTGAAAATGGGTGTCCACTGACAGAGAATGGCAGAAAATCACCCAATTCAGATGTGGAAAGTTTGTCACTTCATTTCTAAAAAGACTTGTGGTTGTAGTTGCTGCTAGAAGTGTTTCACCTGAAACCTTACATACATGTGATGCTTTCTTTTTTTTACGGTTCTAAAATGTTCTTTTAACCTCAAACTGTAGTATGACATTTACATTTACATTTAGGCATTTGGCAGACGCTTTTATCCTTTTAAGTGACTTACAAGTGAGGAACAAACAAGCAATAAAATCTAAGTTTAGGAGAGAAACATCAAAGTAAAGTGCTATCAAACAAGTGTTACGGTTTCATGAGATACAAGTACAGAAAAAAGAAATATCAGGAAGTTTTTTTTTTAAAGGGATGAAGGTATGAAGCTGTAACATAACCAAACATAACCAAAACTTGAACAAAGGGAGAAGTGTCTGAAAATGTGTGTCTGTGTGTGCTTGTGCATTATGTGTTAACATTAATAATAGTACATACTGTAAACAACAATCCAAATTGTACATAATATATCATTCACAGTAGCCAATATGAATTAGGTCAAAGTTTTATGTAAAATTAAACTTTAGATCAAAACCTACTTACATTTGGTTATCGAAGGATGGTTCCTGTAATCTGTCAAATTTTAGTTGGAGCCAACATTTATTATATTAATAAATATGATTTCATGTTCATTATACATACTAACTCATAATAAAATGCACTTTAGGCCCTGCCCCTGATTTTTCTCTGGCTCAGAGGTGTGACATGCAGTAAACAATACAGCAAGTCAATAAAAGGAGATGATATAACAATGAAACTAAATTGATGGGTAAACTGAAAAAAAATAATGTGTGAATTTTTAAATGTCAACCTGTTCTTTCTCATGTTTTTCTGTTGTTACTTTTCTTCTGTTGTGTCCTTCCCTCTTTATTCCTCCTTCTGCCAGTTACAGGGACAATTTCATCTTAATGGGATGCACAAAACTGGAGATGTGATTCTTGGTGGGCTGTTTCAAATTCACTTTTTTTCCACCTATCCTGATGTGTCTTTTAACTCAGAGCCACAACAGCCGACCTGCCATGGGTGAGTCTGTCAGCAAAAATAAGTCGTACTGATAAGCAGTTGTTACTGTAAAGGACTTTAATTAACATCTTTAATTTATTACTCCATTCAAGTTTTATTGTAGTTGTTACTATGGCTGAGCAATGTTTTATCTAAAAGCTGTAGATGTGTCTCATGTACATGTAGAAATTAATGTAATTGTGTACTGTTCAATTTCAATGAGCTGCATTTTGTTTTAGTTTTCATGTCATAGGATTCAGGAGAGCTCAGACCATGGCCTTTGCTATTGATGAAATCAACAGAAACTCCAAGCTGCTGCCTAATGTGACTCTGGGATACAGTCTGTATGATCATTGTGTCCAACTCGGGCTTGGATTTCGTGCAGCTTTGTCATTAGTCAGTGGTAAAGAGGAGCAGGTTTTATTAGATGAGACTTGTGTTGGAACTCCTCCAGTCGTGGGGATTGTGGGTGATTCTTCCTCTACACATTGTATTGCCATCTCCTCTGTCTTGGGTTTGTACAGAGTACCCATGGTAAGTTTTCCACGTTGACAGCAGTTGATTAATTTGTATCATGCTGATTTCATTTAGGTTATAAATGTTTCTTAGAATGTCTAGTCTGTGTTTTTCACAGGTGAGCTATTTTGCCACATGTTCCTGCCTAAGTGACCGCCAAAAGTTTCCTTCCTTTTTTAGGACAATCCCAAGTGATGCATTTCAGGTAAACCTGCAAAAATAAAATTGCTTTAAATAAGATCTGTATTTAAACAAATACAAGTCCTTAGTGCAATGATGTTATTTTTGGTTTTACCACTCACATTATGATGGAGTGGTATTGTGTCAGATTACAAAGTAAAACTGGAATCGTTAACATGGTCAACTATGAAACTAGTTCAACAGGTTTCCCAGTGAATGTTGTAGCCTGTGCACAAATCTCTCCACTCTCTGTTCACTTAGGTTCGTGCTGTGATTCAAATCCTGAAACACTTTGGCTGGACTTGGACAGGTCTGCTCATTAGTGATGATGATTATGGACACCATGCTGCCCGCTCCTTCCAATCTGACATGAGTCAATCTGGTGAAGGTTGTCTGGCCTATTTGGAAATTTTGCCATGGGGGGAAAATCCAGCAGAAGTAAGGAGGATTGTGGATGTGATGAAGAAATCCACAGCTCGTGTGGTCATTGGATTTGCACACGATAGTCTCATGATTAACATCATCAAAGAGGTTGGACTGGAACATATAACTTTCTATTATACTGTTTAATCATAGATTTTTAACTAAAACATTTAATTTCATTTTCAACAGTAATGAATAATATTTCTTTCCAAAAATAGCAATTAATTGAATGAATCAAAGCTGTTATCTGTTTGTAATTATTATAAACTGTGAGAAGCACTTGACTGATATTACTCAAATTTAAATGCAGCAGGATTTTTCTCGTACTGTGTAAAACAAAGGACTGCATCAGTTTATGAATGAGTAAAACAAGAAATGACTGTAAAGACTAAAACCTACTTTTGTGGTAGGAAGCGTATTAATTTGTATGATTAATATAATGCCATGCACAGGTGGTGAGGCAGAATTTGACAGGACTGCAGTGGATTGCCAGTGAAGCTTGGACATCGGCTGCTGTGCTTCAGACCCCCCAGCTCATGCCGTACCTGGGTGGCACACTGGGCATTGCCATCCGTCGAGGGGAAATTCCTGGTCTCAGAGACTTTCTGTTACAAACACGTCCTGACCTGCACCACAACAACAGCCATGAAAATAGCTTAGTGAGTTCATGAAATGTCATTTATGTTTCGCAGCAATAATGAATTGCCACTGTGTATAACATGCAGAATTGAATGTGTTTCAGGTGAATCAGTTTTGGGAACACACATTTCAATGTAGATTTGCACCACCACCAGCAGGTTGGGTGGAAGCTGGTGGTGCAATATGTACAGGACAAGAAGATCTAGAGAATGTGGAGAGTGAATTCTTGGACGCTTCAAACTTGAGGCCAGAATATAATATTTACAAGGCTGTATATGCTCTGGCATATGGCCTTGATGCCATGCTACAGTGTGAATCAGACCTTGGACCTTTCAGTGAGCACAGCTGTGGGAGTTTGCAGAAATTACAGCCATGGCAGGTGGGCAGTTCTAGTCTTCCACGTCTGCTCTTCTGCTTGTTTTTCTTTCATTATCTGGATGCAGTGTGTTTAAAAATTTCCATCTTGTTATTTTGAAATGGCAAAAAGACAAACCTAGTTAAATATTAACATAATTATTGTACAGTTATCTAGTACAAATTTTCTTTCATCAAAAATAACTTTAAGTACATTTTTAATAAATTTTACAAGGATGATGCAAACTTTTGCCCCAATATGATTTTCATGTTTTTAATATAATTGTTCTTTTATACACTAATTGACTATTTTTCATACTTCTGATAATGAGGAACATTTTTATTAGCTGAATGGGCATTGTTAATATCTAATGGTTAAGATTGACTTTGCATCCCCTTAAACCAAATTTAAATATATAATATTTCCAATCATAGACAATAACATATGCAAAAAAAAAACTTTGGGACTTTTTATTGAGTGCAAACAAGATTTTGATCTCTGATGTGTTCATTGGCTTCAACCTTTTCAGAATAACATTTTCAGTGTTTTTACTGACCAACAGATATGTGTATATCATAAATACAGAAACATTTAGAGTTCATGTTCTACAAAATAAGTAAAAGTTGAGTTTTTTTAATGAGACTGTTTAATCAGTTGGGACCTAAGGATAGCAATTGTTGCAGTTGTTGTAAGTGGAACTTTTGCCCATTCTTGCTTAAAACAAGATTTCAGCTACTCAACATTCCATGTCTACTGTAAAATGATCCTCCTCTTCATGATGTGGTTTGGTGGATTTTCTGTATATGTACTGTGCAGTTTAATTTGTCACAAGTAGGTGCCACTGTGTTCATGATGGTTATTAAGGAATATTTTCATTTTTAATTATTTGGTTTTCTTACAACCCTTTGTCTGATTATCATAGCTCCTGTATTACTTGGAAAAGGTCAACTTCACGACAACATTTGGTGATGAAGTGTCATTTGATGAGAATGGTGATGTATTACCAATATATGACATCATGAACTGGCTGTGGCTCCCTGATGGAAGAACTGAAGTCCAGAATGTGGGCGAAGTGAAGAAGTTGCCCTTCAAAAGTGAACAACTCACTCTGCAGGAGGAGAAAATCTTCTGGAACTTTGAAATAAAAGAGGTTCCTTCTGATTTATCAGTGTAATATCTTTTGGCAGATCAATAATTATATGATTGTAAAGTAGTGTACTAGATCATTTTAATTTGTCCTTACAGCCACCACGGTCAGTCTGCAGTGAGAGCTGTCCTCCAGGAACTCGTATGGCCAGAAAGAAGGGGCAGCCTGTGTGCTGCTTTGACTGCATCCCCTGTTCTGAGGGAAAGATCAGCAATAAGACTGGTTGGTGCTCATGTTTTAAACACTGCAGTTTAAACAGTCATTCATAGAAATTTCCTCAATACTGAGTTTGCTAAACAAATAATGTAGGACTCCAACAAGCAAATTGCTAGCAAAAGAAAGCTGTTTAATAAGTATCACAGAGGAATAGTAGCCATGACTAAAAGCTCGCTTTCTGTCTGCAGTTTGAGTCCTGACAGTTTTTATAGTTCTAATGTCAGCTTCAATATTGCTGCAATACAATACTAAGCGAACCATGTTCAACTAAAGTTGAGACACAGTCATATTTATACAAGTCATAAATATCAATAACAAGTTGATGATTTACAAGCCTCTAATGAGTAGATCAAGTCCAGGTAAATGTTACTTGATCAAAGGAAGAAATAAACGTGAAAATGAACTGTATAGGACTAAACCCGGTCAATGCCACACATTTGATGAATTTGATTTCTGAACTACAAGTAGTGGAGAATCTTTAATATTTTTTTTGTATATCACGAAATTGTTGAGCCCTTAAACTTTCTGATAATGTAGAGGTTTGATAATGAAATAAAATAACATTTGATTTTTGATGGGGTCTCAGGCCATTGGACTGCACTGCATTGAAACAACTTCCCAATTTTTTACAGATTCCATGGATTGCACCAGTTGTCCAGAGGACTTCTGGTCCAGCCCACAGCGTGATCACTGTCTTCCTAAGAAAACAGAGTTTCTCTCCTATAATGAGCCTCTGGGCATCTGCTTGACAGTCGCCTCACTGCTGGGCACATTTGTCTGTGTTGTTGTTCTAGGGATCTTCATCTATCACCACAGAACACCTATTGTACGTGCCAACAATTCAGAACTTAGTTTCCAGCTGCTGCTGTCACTTAAACTATGTTTTCTGTGCTCGTTGTTGTTTATCGGTCGTCCCAGACTGTGGACATGCCAGTTAAGACATGCAGCATTTGGCATCAGCTTTGTGCTTTGTGTCTCATGCATCTTGGTGAAAACCCTGGTGGTTCTGGCTGTTTTCAAGGCCTCAAAGCCTGGAGGAGGAGCCAGTCTGAAGTGGTTTGGTGCTGTGCAGCAGAGAGGAACAGTTCTAGTTCTTACCTGTGTTCAAGCTGCAATCTGCACAGCCTGGATCGTGTCTGCCTCACCAACACCTCATAAAAACACTCAGTACCACAATGACAAGATAGTGTATGAGTGTGTAGTTGGTTCCACACTTGGTTTTTCTGTACTACTTTTCTACATTGGCTTACTGGCTATCCTCAGTTTCCTATTAGCCTTTCTGGCAAGGAATCTTCCAGACAGTTTCAATGAGGCCAAATTAATCACATTCAGCATGTTGATATTCTGTGCTGTGTGGGTGGCTTTTGTTCCTGCTTATGTCAACTCCCAGGCAAATATGCAGATGCAGTGGAGGTATTTGCCATCCTGGCCTCTAGTTTTGGCCTCTTGTTGGCGCTGTTTGGACCCAAATGTTACATAATCCTGCTGAGACCAGAGAGAAACACAAAGAAGGCAATTATGGGTCGAGTCAAAACCAGCTAGGTTCCTAGCCTCTTATTTGATACATATTTATTTACTTGGTGAATGGTATGGTTGACAGTAAATATAATTTTATGTTTTAACAGTACTATGACACAATTAGGTTTAGGAACATAAGCAACCTAGTTAGGCTTAGAAATGTAATATTTCCTTGATAAATGGACTAAACATACTTTGTGGATGTACTGTATACTGTCACCTTTGCTTTACTAGGTCTACCAAAGGGCCATAGTAAGTTGTCTTCACAATGTTAAAATATGTTGTTTTAGGTTATTTACAGAAACTCATAATGGTGTCTCCAATGGCTGATAGAAATCATCTAAATATCCTTGTTAGACCTTTACATGCTGTGACCCATTATCTCATAAACTGCAGCCAACTCAGATGACTAAAATCTGTCCCAATCTATCTGTCTTAATCTGATTCATATTTTATTTTGCTGGCAACGTTTATCATCACACAAACTCATTATCATCATTTTTATTATATAAATAAAAACACAAAGAATTTTAAATGACTGAATATTATTGTTATTATTAAAGTTATTGTAAATAATCTTTATCCATCATTTTGAATAATGTGTACAATTCTAAATACAACAATGTCCAATCCCTTAATGTAGCGTCTCACCCACAGTGTGTTATTAATTATGAATTATTGGCATCTGGAGGCATCTGCACAATCCGAAAAAGACAACAAACAAACAAACGAAAAATACATTAACCTTTGCATAAAAGGTTTTGCTTTTCAAATCATAAAATTGCTTATATTACTGTACAGTGTATGTACCAAAATATTTACCGGCTGGATTTGGACAGGTCTGCTCATTAGTGATGATGATTATGGACTGAATGCTGCCCGCTCCTTCCAGTCTGACCTGAGTCAGTCTGGTGAAGGTTGTCTGGCCTATTTGGAAATTTTGCCATGGGGGGAAAACCAACAGAACTAAGGAAGATTGTGGATGTGATGAAGAAATCCACAGCTCGTGTGGTCATTGGATTTGCACACGAGAGTCACATGATTAACCTCATGGACAAGGTTGGATTGGAAGCTGACATTTAATATTATTATATTTTTAAATGTTCAAACTTTAGGATTGATTTGTTTATAGTGTAACACATCAAGAGTAAAACAAAAAGATAATAACTTTTTAAGACCAAGCCAGTTAAGAAATCACACTCAAAATTGCATGTTTATGAATAAACAAATAAAAATACGGACTGTGTAGGCTAAAAAGATTACAATCTACTTTAGAGGCATAAATGTATGAGCTGTCTTAGCTGTCGCAGGACAAAAGGGAAGGTCCAACCCATGAAAGGTCTCCAGTCTATCTCAGGGCCATCACAAGACCCCGTCACATATGCACTATAATTCTGGAATTCTGACTTTGTCTGGAGGGGGTGCATGTAGGAACACAAAGGTCCGAATGAAACTCTCTTGACATTATCCAGTCTCCATCTTTCAAGCTCTCTACTACAATGTCCGTATTATGTGCTTAAGCTTTTGGATGCAGTACTGCTTTTTGCCAAACTGGTAGATGAATTAAAAGCAAGTGAGCAATGGGCGTGTTTTTACAGAGGGACAGATGCACAGATGTGCTGTAATTAGGATGTTGTCTAAGTGGACAAAGATAAATTTATTGCCCAAGACCCAGAACAAGACAAACCAAGATCTGTAACAGAGATAGATATTAATGAGTCTGAAGGGCATAACCAAATACTCGTGGCACACTGGGGTGATGTCTTCCACACATCCCCCTCCCGCATCTGTACCAGATGGTACATGTTCCTAAAGTCCAACTTCTTGGAGACTGTCGCCCCTTTGGAGGAGCTCAAAAGCAGAGGATATGAAAAGCAGAAGATAGCACTTTTGGATTTGGGAGGAACATTTGACAAATCGGGAATTCATCCTGGCTGCTCTTCTGAGAGGAACCAGGGAGTCTAGCGGCTGCATGCAGACATTAGAAAGAGTCTCTAATTAAAGCTCTGCCTGTCTCACAGTCAATGTGAAGATTGTGTCTTTGTAGCTAAGTGACACAAAGACTTAATGATAACTGAGGGCACTGGATAATGTAGAAGGTAAGTTCCTTCTAAAAAATAAAGAAATATTCTAACCTTTGCAGCAACACTTGAACTTTAGCTCAGGTTCCTCCCATTTCTCTTGATCGTTGCTGAGATGTTTCCACCTGTGGTAAATTAAATTGATTGGTTATGATTTGGAAAGGCACACGCCGCTATATAGAAGCCCACACAGTTGACAATGCATTCTGTATCAGAACAAAAGCCATAAGGCCAAAGGCAGTGCCTGCAGAGCTCAGAAACATTATATGTTAGCATTATAGCAATGCACAGATCTGGGGACTGCTACAGAAACTACTGCTGCACTGCAGATTCACAAAAACACAGTGGCCTACATAATTCTCAAAAAGAAGAAGTATGGCAAAACCAAGATTCTTTCAGGAGCTGGTTACCCAGCTAAATTGGACATTCAGGAGAGAAGGGCCTTAGTGACTAAGAATCCCTGGTCACGCTCACTCATGAAACTTACTTACTGAAGTAAAACCATTACTGCAACCCTCCACCGATATGCATGTATGGTAAATTTGCTGAATGGTAGCCTCCCCCCACAGTCCAAACACATGAAAGCCCACTTCGAGTGTACTAAAAAGCACCTGAAGGACTCTCAGACTTTGAGGAACACGATTCCGTGGCCTGGTGGAACCAAGCTTGAACTTTTTGGTCTTAATTCTAAACATTACTTCTGGAAGAAACCAGGCTACTCATCACCTGCCCAATACCATCCCTACAGTGAAGCATGGTGGTAGCAGCATCATGCTGTGGGGGGTGTTTTTCAGCAGCAGGGGTTTGGAAACTGGTCAGGGTTGAGTGAAAGCTGAATGCTGTACAGCAGGGGTCTCAGACTCAACTGGTCCCGCGGTGAATTGGCCCGCGAGGCGATGTTTGTGGCCCCCACCTTATTATTAAAGTTTAATGTTAGTGAACCCCGAATTATGAAAGGCACGGAGCGGAAATGACGTAAATTGCGGAAATGACGTATATTGAGGAAATGACGTTCTTTGTGCGTCGGCTAAACACTTGATTGAAACTTCCAAGTCCAAGTACAGGTCCAGAATTACTGATGATCATCTTCAAGCCATACTGAGGGTCTCAACTGCTTCCTCCCTCAAGCCAAATGTGGCTCAGTTATGCGAGAAGAAGCGCTGCCAGGTCTCTAGCAGCAAGATGTAGGCAAGAGAGGCCATGTTCAGAAGAGCAGTTCATGTTCTTCAATGTTCCACTTATGTTCAGGACAATTCATGTTCAGAAGAAAGCTTAAAGAACTGTTAATACAGACATTTGAATCCTAATTATTATAATTATTATTATTATTTTATTTACTTATTACTGATTGATTGATTGATTTTCTTATTAATTTCTTATTTATTTTCTTCTAATTTGTTTATTTATTTTTTCATATTATTTTGTGTTAAAAATAAAAAATAAAGACATTTGAGAAGATTAAAATTATTTAAAAGTTTTTCTTGTGGAAACCTGATGCGGCCCAGCCTCACCCCGACTCTGCCTCCAGCGGCCCCCAAGTAAATTGAGTTTGAGACCCCTGCTGTACAGAGTACAGAACCCTCAATGAAAACCTGTTCCACAGTGCTCAGGACCTCCCACTAGGTTAAAGGTACACCTTCAAACATGACAATGATGCTAAGCACATGGCCAAGACAACAAACTGACATAGGAAAAACTGTCCTAGGGCTGGTCCAGCCAGAGCCCTGACATGAACCGTATTAAATATCTCTGGAGAGACCTGAAAATGGGTGTCCACTGACAGAGAATGGCAGAAAATCACCCAATTCAGATGTGGAAAGTTTGTCACTTCATTTCTAAAAAGACTTGTGGTTGTAGTTGCTGCTAGAAGTGTTTCACCTGAAACCTTACATACATGTGATGCTTTCTTTTTTTTACGGTTCTAAAATGTTCTTTTAACCTCAAACTGTAGTATGACATTTACATTTACATTTAGGCATTTGGCAGACGCTTTTATCCTTTTAAGTGACTTACAAGTGAGGAACAAACAAGCAATAAAATCTAAGTTTAGGAGAGAAACATCAAAGTAAAGTGCTATCAAAGTGTTACGGTTTCATGAGATACAAGTACAGAAAAAAGAAATATCAGGACGTTTTTTTTTTTAAAGGGATGAAGGTATGAAGCTGTAATATAACCAAACATAACCAAAACTTGAACAAAGGGAAGAGTGTCTGAAAATGTGTGTCTGTGTGTGCATGTGCATTATGTGTTAACATTAATAATAGTACATACTGTAAACAACAATCCAAATTGTACATAATATATCATTCACAGTAGCCAATATGAATTAGGTTGAAGTTTTATGTAAAATTAAACTTAAGATCAAAACCTACTTACATTTGGTTATCGAAGGATGGTTCCTGTAATCTGTCAAATTTTAGTTGGAGCCAACATTTATTATATTATTAAATATGATTTCATGTTCATTATACATACTAACTCATAATAAAATGCACTTTAGGCCCTGCCCCTGATTTTTCTCTGGCTCAGAGGTGTGACATGCAGTAAACAATACAGCAAGTCAATAAAAGGAGATGATATAATAATGAAACTAAATTGATGGGTAAACTGAAAAAAAATAATGTGTGAATTTTTAAATGTCAACCTGTTCTTTCTCATGTTTTTCTGTTGTTACTTTTCTTCTGTTGTGTCCTTCCCTCTTTATTCCTCCTTCTGCCAGTTACAGGGACAATTTCATCTTAATGGGATGCACAAAACTGGAGATGTGATTCTTGGTGGGCTGTTTCAAATTCACTTTTTTTCCACCTATCCTGATGTGTCTTTTAACTCAGAGCCACAACAGCCGACCTGCCATGGGTGAGTCTGTCAGCAAAAATAAGTCGTACTGATAAGCAGTTGTTACTTGTAAAGGACTTTAATTAACATCTTTAATTTATTACTCCATTCAAGTTTTATTGTAGTTGTTACTATGGTTGGGCAATGATTTATCTAAAAGCTGTAGATGTGTCTCATGTACATGTAGAAATTAATGTAATTGTGTACTGTTCAATTGCAATGAGCTGCATTTTGTTTTAGTTTTGATGTCATAGGATTCAGGAGAGCTCAGACCATGGCCTTTGCTATTGATGAGATCAACAGAAACTCCAAGCTGCTGCCTAATGTGACTCTGGGATACAGTCTGTATGATCACTGTGTCCAACTCGGGCTTGGATTTCGTGCAGCTTTGTCATTAGTCAGTGGTAAAGAGGAGCAGGTTTTATTAGATGAGACTTGTGTTGGAACTCCTCCAGTCGTGGGGATTGTGGGTGATTCTTCCTCTACACATTGTATTGCCATCTCCTCTGTCTTGGGTTTGTACAGAGTACCCATGGTAAGTTTTCCACCTTGACAGCAGTTGATTAATTTGTATCATGCTGATTTCATTTAGGTTATAAATGTTTCTTAGAATGTCTAGTCTGTGTTTTTCACAGGTGAGTTATTTTGCCACTTGTTCCTGCCTAAGTGACCGCCAAAAGTTTCCTTCCTTTTTTAGGACAATCCCAAGTGATGCATTTCAGGTAAACCTGCAAAAATAAAATTGCTTTAAATAAGATCTGTATTTAAACAAATACAAGTCCTTAGTGCAAATGATGTTATTTTTGGTTTTACCACTCACATTATGATGGAGTGGTATTGTGTCAGATTACAAAGTAAAACTGGAATCGTTAACATGGTCAACTATGAAACTAGTTCAACAGGTTTCCCAGTGAATGTTGTAGCCTGTGCACAAATCTCTCCACTCTCTGTTCACTTAGGTTCGTGCTGTGATTCAAATCCTGAAACACTTTGGCTGGACTTGGACAGGTCTGCTCATTAGTGATGATGATTATGGACACCATGCTGCCCGCTCCTTCCAGTCTGACCTGAGTCAGTCTGGTGAAGGTTGTCTGGCCTATTTGGAAATTTTGCCCTGGGGTGAAAATCCAGCAGAACTAAGGAGGATTGTGGATGTGATGAAGAAATCCACAGCTCGTGTGGTCATTGGATTTGCACACGATAGTCTCATGATTAACATCATCAAAGAGGTTGGACTGGAACATATAACTTTTTATTATACTGTTTAATCATAGATTTTTAACTAAAACATTTAATTTCATTTTCAACAGTAATGAATAATATTTCTTTCCAAAAATAGCAATTAATTGAATGAATCAAAGCTGTTATCTGTTTGTAATTATTATAAACTGTGAGAAGCACTTGACTGATATTACTCAAATTTAAATGCAGCAGGATTTTTCTCGTACTGTGTAAAACAAAGGACTGCATCAGTTTATGAATGAGTAAAACAAGAAATGACTGTAAAGACTAAAACCTACTTTTGTGGTAGGAAGCGTATTAATTTGTATGATTAATATAATGCAATGCACAGGTGGTGAGGCAGAATTTGACAGGACTGCAGTGGATTGCCAGTGAAGCTTGGACATCGGCTGCTGTGCTTCAGACCCCAGCTCATGCCGTACCTGGGTGGCACACTGGGCATTGCCATCCGTCGAGGGGAAATTCCTGGTCTCAGAGACTTTCTGTTACAAACACGTCCTGACCTGCACCACAACAACAGCCATGAAAATAGCTTAGTGAGTTCATGAAATGTCATTTATGTTTCGCAGCAATAATGAGTTGCCACTGTGTATAACATGCAGAATTGAATGTGTTTCAGGTGAATCAGTTTTGGGAACACACATTTCAATGTAGATTTGCACCACCACCAGCAGGTTGGGTGGAAGCTGGTGGTGCAATATGTACAGGACAAGAAGATCTAGAGAATGTGGAGAGTGAATTCTTGGGCGCTTCAAACTTGAGGCCAGAATATAATATTTACAAGGCTGTATATGCTCTGGCATATGGCCTTGATGCCATGCTACAGTGTGAATCAGACCTTGGACCTTTCAGTGAGCACAGCTGTGGGAGTTTGCAGAAATTACAGCCATGGCAGGTGGGCAGTTCTAGTCTTCCACGTCTGCTCTTCTGCTTGTTTTTCTTTCATTATCTGGATGCAGTGTGTTTAAAAATTTCCATCTTGTTATTTTGAAATGGCAAAAAGACAAACCTAGTTAAATATTAACATAATTATTGTACAGTTATCTAGTACAAATTTTCTTTCATCAAAAATAACTTTAAGTACATTTTTAATAAATTTTACAAGGATGATGCAAACTTTTGCCCCAATATGATTTTCATGTTTTAATATAATTGTTCTTTTATACACTAATTGACTATTTTTCATACTTCTGATAATGAGGAACATTTTTATTAGCTGAATGGGCATTGTTAATATCTAATGGTTAAGATTGACTTTGTCTATTTCCAATCATAGACAATAACATATGCAAAAAAAAACTTTGGGACTTTTATTGAGTGCAAACAAGATTTTGATCTCTGATGTGTTCATTGGCTTCAACCTTTTCAGAATAACATTTTCAATGTTTTTACTGACCAACAGATATGTGTATATTATAAATACAGAAACATTTAGAGTTCATGTTCTACAAAATAAGTAAAAGTTGAGTTTTTTTAATGAGACTATTTAATCAGTTGGGACCTAAGGATAGCAATTGTTGCAGTTGTTGTAAGTGGAACTTTTGCCCATTCTTGCTTAAAACAAGATTTCAGCTACTCAACATTCCATGTCTACTGTGAAGTGATCCTCCTCTTCATGATGTGGTTTGGTGGATTTTCTGTATATGTACTGTGCAGTTTAATTTGTCACAAGTAGGTGCCACTGTGATTATGATGGTTATTAAGAAATATTTTCATTTTTAATTATTTGGTTTTCTTACAACCCTTTTTCTGATTATCATAGCTCCTGTATTACTTGGAAAAGGTCAACTTCACGACAACATTTGGTGATGAAGTGTCATTTGATGAGAATGGTGATGTATTACCAATATATGACATCATGAACTGGCTGTGGCTCCCTGATGGAAGAACTGAAGTCCAGAATGTGGGCGAAGTGAAGAAGTTGCCCTTCAAAAGTGAACAACTTGCTCTGCAGGAGGAGAAAATCTTCTGGAACTTTGAAATAAAAGAGGTTCCTTCTGATTTATCAGTGTAATATCTTTTGGCAGATCAATAATTATATGATTTTTAAAGTAGTGTACTAGATCATTTTAATTTGTCCTTACAGCCACCACGGTCAGTCTGCAGTGAGAGCTGTCCTCCAGGAACTCGTATGGCCAGAAAGAAGGGGCAGCCTGTGTGCTGCTTTGACTGCATCCCCTGTTCTGAGGGAAAGATCAGCAATAAGACTGGTTGGTGCTCATGTTTTAAACACTGCAGATTAAACAGTCATTCATAGAAATTTCCTCAATACTGAGTTTGCTAAACAAATAATGTAGGACTCCAACAAGCAAATTGCTAGCAAAAGAAAGCTGTTTAATAAGTATCACAGAGGAATAGTAGCCATGACTAAAAGCTCGCTTTCTGTCTGCAGTTTGAGTCCTGACAGTTTTTATAGTTCTAATGTCAGCTTCAATATTGCTGCAATACAATACTAATACTAACCACGTTCTTATTTTTGGTACGCAGGGACACTTATGAATTTGATTGAATATACGTTTGTATATAAGTTTGTTTGCTGAGTGACCACTCAAATTTGACTAATGAAGTTTTCAAATTTATGTAGGATTCATTAACCCTTTGGCGAGCTACTTAGAAAGTGGTTGACATGTTGCAGACGTCATATATATTTATTCTACATATATTCCACATTACTGCTGATGCTGCACCAGTCAATTTGACGATCCATTTTATCCTCACTTTTGAACATGACCCAAGATATTTAAATCTTACTTGGCGTAGTGACTCATTCCCAGCCTGAGTGGGACAATCTCTAGACTTTAAGCTACTGACTTGCATCCCAGCTGCAATACCCCCTGTAACCCCCCCCAAGGAACATGGTCATAAGGCCACAAAATACATGGAGACTAGATTGGCATACTACCATGACCCCTCCAGTAGTTTAACAAGGGTAATGTGCATTAGACTACACCTTTGGGTTTACCAGGTCCATACGGCAGGTGGTGATCAGTTGACAGCTTTGCTGCTCTCTTCAACCTCAAATATGTTTATCCAACCAGTCAATCATTGACAACTAAGTTGTTCAGGAAAACGTGTGAACAAGCCCATTGCCTTTCACTCTGAGCTCCTGGTTCCAGAGCCAGTGGTATACATAGAGGTGAGACCAACAATATCTAGTTGGTATTGCTCAGCCTCTTACACTAGCTACAGTTCATTACCTAGCAGTGAGGTGACATTGTAACATCATATAACAATTTGTCTACAAGTAGTGGAGTATGTTAAATATTTCTTTTTCTTTTTTATACATCACATCTTCTTGTGTCCAGCCCTTAACCTTTCCAGTGTAGAGGTTTACATACATACTATTGGACTCCACTGAATATAAACATCTTCCCTATTTCCCCTTTTTACAGATTCCACAGAGTGCACCAGTTGTCCAGAGGACTTCTGGTCCAGCCCCCAGCGTGATCACTGTCTTCCTAAGAAAACAGAGTTTCTCTCCTATAATGAGCCTCTGGGCATCTGCTTGACAGTCGCCTCACTGCTGGGCACATTTGTCTGTGTTGTTGTTCTAGGGATATTTATCTATCACCACAGAACACCTATTGTACGTGCCAACAATTCAGAACTTAGTTTCCAGCTGCTTCTGTCACTTAAACTATGTTTCCTCTGTTCACTGCTATTTATCGGACAACCCAGACTGTGGACATGCCAGCTGAGACACGCAGCATTTGGCATCAGCTTTGTGCTTTGTGTGTCATGCATCTTGGTGAAAACACTGGTGGTTCTGGCTGTTTTCAAGGCCTCAAAGCCTGGAGGAGGAGCCAGTCTGAAGTGGTTTGGTGCTGTGCAGCAGAGAGGGACAGTTCTAGTTCTTACCTGTGTTCAAGCTGCAATTTGCACTGCCTGGATCGTGTCTGCCTCACCAACACCTCATAAAAACACTCAGTACCACAATGACAAGATAGTCTACGAGTGTGTAGTTGGTTCCACAGTTGGTTTTTCTGTACTACTTTTCTACATTGGCTTACTGGCTATCCTCAGTTTCCTATTAGCCTTTCTGGCAAGGAATCTTCCAGACAGTTTCAATGAGGCCAAATTAATCACATTCAGCATGTTGATATTCTGTGCTGTGTGGGTGGCTTTTGTTCCTGCTTATGTCAGCTCACCAGGCAAATATGCAGATGCAGTGGAGGTATTTGCCATCCTGGCCTCTAGTTTTGGCCTCTTGATGGCGCTGTTTGGACCCAAATGTTACATAATCCTGCTGAGACCAGAGAGAAACACAAAGAAGGCAATTATGGATCGTGGCAACAAGTCATAAAAATTGTACAGAATTACAACAAAATCCAAATAGCTTATCTAATGTATATCTATCTCTGTTTATCTCTATATCTGAATAAGTACAGAAAACTATATTAATGGTAAAAGTAATGTTGACTTGTTAAGAAGGGCTGTTACCAAATACATGTATTTCAAAATGACATTATTTTTTTTGTGTTGTGTGCAGAAATACTTCTGACAATTGTAAATCAGTATCTCGGCCCCAACCAAAGTTTTTAAACTTTATTTAAATAAAAAAATTTGAAAAGAAATTGAACCACACATCGAAGAAAAAAGAACACTCCAAGCGACTACGTGAAATGAAAAATAACAAAGCAGCGGATAAGTAAAAGAACACTCCCTGATCACCCCTTACAGAATAGTTAAATCCATCACTAAGAAATAGAAGGAAAATGAGAAGGCAGATGCAATCTTTAAGAAAAGGTTTGTTTTCGAGTAAGGTGATGAGCCTCGAGCTTACAGCCTATACATCAAGCTTACAGCTATACAAAATTTAAAAAATCTAAATTAACAACTAAATTTTATTTCTTGGGTAGCCAAGTCAAAGCCTAGAGAGGCCTGTATAATTTGTGACCGAACTTGAAAATGGTTGTTTACTCATAATGCCAGTGCAACCTTACAGAGCTTAAGTAATTTAACTAAGAATAATGGGGAAAATTGTAGTTTCCAGATATTCAAAACTAAGTGGGAACTATCCACACAGGCTTAACACTGTGACAGCAGCCAATGGTGCATCAAATAAATAATGTCTGAAAGGGAACCAATATCTACAAAGGCACCTATGTAACAGTTTATATTTTTAAATTAATGTTATAGAAATCTGTTGTCTTTTGTATAAGAAAGACTTAAAAAAAATAAATAAATCAGATTTGCTCTGTGTTTCCTTTTTGCACTTACACATGTTTGACCTTAGCACATAATGAATTTTGGGGGGTGGTTGTCTTGATGGTTTCTTGAGTAATCTTCTATTAAAATATAACAGTTCCTAGAGTCCTCCTACTGACTTGTGTAGATAATCCCACACTGCGTCTATGAGATTCAAGTGTGTGGACTCCTCAGTGGAGTCAGTCGATGAATGCATGTACTTTCCTACATTCATGAGCACACACATGCTGCAGAGATAGATTCCTGGCTGACTTTTAACCTGTCTCTGAGACTCCTTTATTCTCTAGGATCTTAACCTTCAACCCTCTTAACATGAACTAAGACTTTTCTTTCTTGTGACAAATAAATGCACATGGATATGCAACCTTTGAATTTATAACTTTAAATTATCAATACTCACAAAAAGATGACATTCTGCAAGTCATTAATGTATTTAATTTAGGTTAAATGCAAATACACTCACATTAAAACAAGCTGAAGATGATTGTAAACCAGAGGCTTTTTACCAAGTCAATCTGTCTTGTTTTAAAACATCTCCAATATCTATATGAACTAATACCACAGGTGTAATAAAACCTGAATAATAAGTTCCTATAAGGGAGTTCTTAATGTTTTATGCAAGTCTTCTAATGAAATCTAATGAAATCCTAAAAGATAATAAGCTGCTGAAAAAGTTTGGTAGGTTATGATGGAACCACAGCACCACCAAGTGGTGATGATGGTTTTCCTTATGTCAATGTACCACAAATTTTGACTATTCGGACCTCTGCTCTAGTTTAAAGTTTGTAATAATTTTAAATGTACTCCTAATATCATATAATACACATTATGTAACCTAATTCATATTTGATGTGTTGATCATGTACTTTATGATAGTTGGCAGGTTAACACATTGTTCTTACCAAGTATCAGTGATAAACCTATCTTTGTTATTCAACTGTCTCTTCACCCAATTACAGCTACAATAGTAGCATTAAACTAATGCTGTTTAGTAATATGTTTAATTATTATCTATATTAATTATCTGCCACTGCTCGACTTACCACTATCTTGCTTTTTCTCCAGTTCTTTCCCAGAAGGACAGCTCCTTCAGTTTGTTCTGTTGGTTTTCGTTGTTTCATTAGACCTTTTGTTTACACTGAATCCTGAGCTAATTGCAGCAAGTGAAAGTCGGGGTCCTCTTAGGGAGGTCTCTGACTGGTCATTGCAAACTTCGACACACCCAGTGCTGTTCATACTGTCGTTCGTCGGCCCTCTGGGGCCCCCTACTGGTCTGGGGTTATAAAGTTTTTAGTAATGATTTAGATTGCGGCCCTCAACGTACAGTGTAAGTACAGTGAACTCACAGTGTACCTATTACCAACAATGATCTACCTTTACAGTCCCTGTGGATACATACACCCTAATTTTGGGGAAGAACAGGGTAACAAGATGAGAACAAAAAAAAAATACCTACAAGTATTTTGTAGTTCAGAAGGACTTATTAAATAATTACAAGATGATGAGGGTGCTTATGTAAATATAAATGGCCACTTTTTTGCAAGTACAAATCTTGAGTTAAACATTCCTAGTTCTTAAATTGATCATTGGTAGATTTGATAGACAAAGTACAAATCAAATTTGTAAATCGAAAAGTGCGGATATGAATATTTTCTGCACCGATTCAGCTCCATTCTCTCACTCTTTTTTTATCTGTAGTTACATGGTAGTTAAACTGTAAGTAGTTGCACTTATCGTGTAATTATTGAAGTACCCTTTAACTACACAATACTTACACATTTTTGTTCTTGTTCTCATGTTCAGATTCAAAGTATCATTAGTTTGTTTGCGATATGCAGATTAACACTTGAGCCCTTTTCAGACATGCAAAAGAATCCAGACGTAATCTAGACTTTAGCCAGGTGCAGTGTGTGTCTGAATGCAAACGGCACAGTTTTTTCCCCCACACACTAACTGGATCTTCTCCAGCCAGCTCCCAAGTGCAGAGTGCAGATTATCTCCACCTCAGCTCATGTGTGAATAATGGAGGAAATACTCTGGATCATTCACAGCTGGTGAGGTTGGCATATTAATGATGTCAATTTTTGTCAGACAAATGCAAGGAATCTCTGAGTAATTTTCGTCCTTGATTTATCATTCACCTCACCCATAAAACAAATCTCTAGAAAAGCCTTCTTCCACCTAGTCTCAGAATGCAGGCCTACTTGTGGTACCCATAATTTCCAAAAATAGAATGGGAGGCAGAGCCTTTAGCTATCAAGCTCCTCTCCTGTGGAACCAGCTCACAGTCCAGATTCAGGAAGCAGACACCCTCTCTACTTAAAAGACTAGTCTCCAGACCTTCCTCTGTGATAAAGCTTATGGTTAGTTATAGTCCTGCTGCTTTGCGTTACACTGCTGGGGGACTCTGCACTGAGCCACTTTCCTCCTCAGCCTACATTTACAATTTACCACTGTACGACATTAACTCTGTGTCTCTTTCTAATGTATTGGTGCTTCTCCCTCTCGGTCTCTCTCTCTCTGTCCCTGTCTTCAGGTGTCCCTGGCTTTGAAGCTGTGTGTCTTCCAGTGTGCAGCTACTAGTCCTACCGACTTGCCCAATGTTTTCTTTTCTCTCTCCACTTTTGACTCACTCTGGACTTTATTATGTAAAGTGCCTTCGATGACTTTTTTGTAAATTGGCGCTATATAAATTGAATTGAACAGCTACTTATATAGCACTTTTATCTCGCCCAAGGACACATTTATATGTAGCCATGAGGGACTGTGGATTGGGCCACTGGCCCTGTGGTCACCCAAGTGGTTGATGTGGACAACTGACTTACCAACTGAGCTACAGCCACCCTAGTAGAAGTAGCATTGCACATATGCTTACCCAGTTATTCCCCAAATCTGGCTATCTAGAGGCACTGTGGAGGTACACTGTTGTTATCAAGCAATATTATGCTGCATTAGTGGTATGCTGAGATGAGAGAAGCTTTAAGTTAGTACGCCTGTAATTGTGAGTTTGAAACCCTATGTGGGATTTCTACATCCATGCCATTTTTTTTTTACTGTGAACACTGAGTTTTTACATTTTCCATCTAAGTGTTTTTGCTTACATGTAATATATCTTGTGATTCAAATCTAACCATGTAACAATGTTGTCTCTTAACATAACCTTACCCTAAAGTTGCTCTCCTTAACCTTGATGCACCTTTTGCTTGTCTATAAAGACGTCAAATCACCTCCCACCTCTTTATAAATCTTCTTCCCACACATTGTCCATGAAAATTTCATACTTCAATTGATAACTCCATAATACTCTTTGGGACTTATTTCCATCCCAATATTTGCGACCTTTTGCACACCTCAGCCTGTTCACCTTCAGTCTTTTCTTGGCTCTTACTATTCCTTTCCATCCAGATGAAGCTGTCAAATGCTGAGTCAGGTCCTTACTGGACTTCCTCCTGTCCCCTAACCAATAGAGTTTGACAAAAGTGCAAGGGCCACACCAAAAATGTTTGATATTAGCTGGAAGCAGTATGTTTTCTATACTGTACATTTTTGTTATTCTATGTGTACATAATTCTTATAATTCTAAGTTGTATAACAAAGGCTAACATAAGGAATGTCATCATTGAAGCATAGCACAAAATGAATACATAAAATAAAAATCTCATGGTAGCACAAGACATTTGCAGAGTAGTACTGTCACAAGAAAAAGCAATGGCACTCTTGGTAATTTTCTTCTTTTAAAATGTAATTTACCAATGTCACAAATATTAATAAACACAATCTCTCTAAGCTGATTTCACTGTGGCCTCTATGGCAAACAAACAGTAGTAGAATAACACTTTTAGTTTCAACTTAAAAACTGAGAAGTTAATTGTTTCACAGCAGATTTGCTGCCATGTGCATGTTCTGATATTGAACAATTATTAATTTATAATTCCTCAGTACAAAAATAAATGAATAAATACATCTTGCTTATGAAATGCAATTTAGGCCCTGCCCCTGATTTTTCTTCTGCCCAGATGGGCGGTTTCATGATTAGACAATATTGTAAGACAAAAAGGGGTGACACATTTAGGAACCTACATTTTTAGGTGCCAGCTCATTGTTGTTTTTGTTGTTGTCCTACCTTTCCTTTGTGTCCTTCTGTCTTTACTCCTTGTTGTTTTCATTGTTTCATCTCAGTGGCATGCACAATGCTAAAGACATGGTGGTTTGGTTGTGTGAGTGTGTTTTTATAAATTCACTTCTTTTCTGCCTTGCCTGACCCCTTTTACCTAGGAGCCACATCTACCATGGGTGAGTCTGTGAGAGTGATGACAGTCAGTCCTGTTAACTTGATAACCAGAACTTTTTAAAAAAACCTGCATTGTGGATTTAAGCAAAACAAAATGATATGCAACATTGTTCTCTTGCACATTGTGCTTTTATTAGATATGCAAATAAGGTATTACAGTAATAGCTGCTATTTAGCTGTTTTTTTTTATTAGCACAATGTGTAATTAAGCAACATGAAAATTGCAGCATATTTGATGTTTATAACCTGCAGCTAAAATGGAAATTAGATCAGACTGATCCTTAAAGACATGCCAGTGAGGAAAATACTTTTTTAGTCATACCAAAAATAAATATAATAAATAATAACAATAAAGTGTGGGGGGAATCAATCAGATGCTCATGGACAACTTTGATGTTTAAGTATTCTCCTTGCTGTTTGTTTATCATTCACACTATCCATCTGTTCTATCTTGGGTTTATTTACATCTTGTGGCCGTATCAAGGGAGGTTGGCCATACCAATGTTTAATGAATCTCAACCCTATCATCCAATTATCTATAATCTTCTCTAGGAATACAAGCCAACCTGTCAATAGAGTTTTAGAATTTGTAATAATTTATGTCTTTGACATAAATTGTCACTCTGTGACAGGCTAAAGGCATACAGATATACATTAGACAAATGCTTTTAATTGAAGCCTTGTTTAAACAAGCTGTAAGAACACCAACAAAATTGCCCATGACTGTATAAGAATGAAAAGTTGCGTGTCTTTCAATTAGAAAAAAGTCACTTTATTATGTAATGCTCCTACATGATTGTTGATTATATATAGTTTATTATAGTTCAGGTTATTTGTTGTACCTTAAAATGTAACAGAGAAACAAAATTATAGTCTACATAACCCACAAAAAAACTAACAATGAGTGATTCATCTAAATTCACTACGCAATGATTAATAGGTTGCATTTTTTAAGCTAAGTTTTATACCATTTTTAATAAAGTAATTAACTGTTGGTTTTGTTTAGTTTAAATTTTTTCAGGGTAGATCCATGGAGGGGGCTCAAAACTGCCCAGTACAACTACAGGCTGACACATTGCCACTGAGTAGCTCTACTGAGGTCAAAGCTCTTGGTCAAGGGCACCGTAGTGGCCTTGATACGGTGGTGGATGAGTGCTTCTTTTTCACTTGACCCATCCCAATTTTATCCTGACAGTTTGGGGATTAAAGGACTGGTACAAGTTTGCTTCTCTAAACTCAAGGCCACCATTGCCTACAGTTAATGATTAATTCATTTTTTGGGAGGACCTTTGGATTTGCATAGCCAGACTGGTTTCCATGACCGGTGTTTGTCATAGAATTACACTCATCTTTTACTCAAAGAACAGAATACAACATTTTCTAAACACATGAACAATAATTAAGCAGATGTTCATAATGTAACAAATTGTAAGTACAAGACATTTTTTTGTCCCACTTAGGAAAAAAATAAATATGTATTAGTGTGAAATATGCCAGTATATGCCCAGTGGTGTAAGCTTTTTGTGTAGTTTTGTGCCTTAACTCAGCAATTCATAAAAACATATATATATACAAACCTAAATAAACCTTTGTAGCACTTTACTTCACAGCTCAGAATTAGGCAGGCAATAGCTTGGTATTAACTACTGACACCAACAGACACACTGCCGTCGTGCTGCCCAGGTAGCATTAAATATATTCATGGATAATATATTTTAATAATATGGCTAGGAAAAAATCTTTTTTTTAACTCTTTTAGACATTTCAAAATAAGAGGATGCAAACTTTGAAGTCCAACTACAGTATATACAGATGGCTAAAGGTGGCTTCACTTCTGAGGATTTGTGATATTGTCCTTCTTCACCACTATAGATATTACCATAAGCATTACCAAGTAGAAGCAGTGAGTTTGCATTTTACTGTGCTCTTTTGTGGTTTTACCAGAAACTAAGACAGTTGTTCCCATGTAATTACTGGGGTTATTTGTGTTCCCGCTCCATATTACTTAGTTCCCAAGTTACTATGACCTCCTATTGCCTACAGTAAATATATATATATTTTTGTTTTATGTTAGCTTGTTATTAAAGATTATTAAACCCAATATTTGCTTACTATAGATTATACCTTCTTATTTCGAAAACATAACACCACTATTACTCTGCTTTTACTATGATGCAAAGAGAAACTAATTTTTGTATTTTTTTTATCTGTCATAAAAGCCAAATAAAATTGACTATGATCCAGTGATGTGAAAAAAAAAAACTATAGACACTATATAATGCATATTTGTGTGTGTGTATTAGTCAGTATCACTGCATTGCTTTTTGTAGTATTTGGTTTTTTTACATCTTTTAAAGTGAAAAACAATTTGAATCTACAGAAGACACTACAGACTACTGCAACGGTTTACTGCTTTATAAGGTTGGTTTATACTGTTTGCTATGAATAAGCAAATGAAAATGTAAATGAATATGCTCTTCTTTCAAATGCTGCTTTGTTCACTCGGGTCATATGATGCTTCAAATATTACCTGTCAATCAAAGCTGTTAATTATGTGAAGGCACATCCCACCTCTATATCAAAAAATAACTTACCTACAAAAAGTTACCACTTAAATTTAGACGTAAGTTAGTACAACAACTTTTACCTAAATTACTTAAACCAATTTTTCAAATTGAATTTGTTAGTTTGGCTATTTTTCCACACATGGGGTAGGTTTTATTTTTCTGTTTCCGTGACTTTCTCTAGTTTCACTTCCGGGGAGTCATTAATATGTCTGCCTATACAGTCTGTAGTTATTACACAAGAACTGACAGCTGTGTTGCCAGGTAACTACTGTATCTCTGGTTTGTTTGTTTGTTTTTGTTATTTGCTTGATATCAGCTGTATTTTTTGGCTAAGAAGACTGTATGTACAATGGTAGAAACAATTAGGAAAGGGCTGAAGTATTTATTTACTAATTTTTCCATTTCACATTTTATGTTGTAATTGCTTTATATACATACTTTATATATACTGTTCCTGCCCATGTTTACACGTAATTCTGTGGCATTTCTTGTCATGTGAAAATGTGGGAGGTTAGTACAGAAAATTGTGCTAAACTGTTTGAGTAAAGAAAGATGCCATTGCGTACATTTAAAATAAAATGTTAAATAGAAGTAGAAATGGAGGAGGTCTTATAAAACAGACTTTTCCTCCTGCACCAGTCTATTCTGTTTAAAACCCTGTATAATAACTATCAACTAATCTGATGTTGGATTCATCTTTTTATGATGCCACAGTTGGTTTTATTGCAGTGTGTGGAAATATTGTGTGTTGTGTATTGTGCACTGTTTCCAGTGGTGAGGTTGTGGCTGCACCCAGTCATGGTTGTACTTTCTATTTGCACTAAGAGCAACTACTAGAACGACGACGCCATGGTAAGTCCTACCACATCACAAAACTCACATTGTGCTACATGTCCTTTTGGTCTATTTTTATGGAATTTGTTGTTGAACAGTGTCTTTAAAGGGGCACCACACAATCAGCAAATGTAGCTATTTTTCTGAGGTTGGGTTTGAAAGTTTTGTTTAGCCGAATGCTGTGACCACTCCCAGTTTGTGACCAAATGTTTTAGATTTTTACGTATGTGGTAATGACCATAGAAACAGTCATCAGATAAGCTAGCAGCATTTTGGTTCATTTAAAAAAAACATAATTACTAATTTCTGTCTTGATCACCTTGCTAAATTACCGACAACATCTTCCTGACATTGGCATCTTGTGGATATAAGCTGCCTGTGCCTGGGTTTCGGGGAACATCATCCCCCTTGCACAACAGTTGCTCTGCTCCTCACGCTGCATTTTTTGAAATACTTGGTTATAATGGTCAAGTAAATCCTGGTGTGTAGTGTCCCTTTAAAGTTAATATTTTAACCTTTTACTCCTATAATTTCGCACCTTTTTGTTACGCCCTTTCCTTTTTTACTTCCCTCTCCTCCTTGCCTTATCTGTTTTCTCATTTTATGCTGTGTTTTCTCCTCTTCTCTTCTCTCTAGGTGCTCAACTGCACCGATCTACCCAAAGTTCTGCAGAGATACTATCTGCCAACAGCCTATGGTATTGAGTTCTGCATTGGTTTCCCTGGCAACCTTTTGGTTGTCCTTGGTTATATATTTTGTTTGCCAGAGTGGCAGAGCTACAATATTTACCTCTTCAGCCTGGCAGTCTCTGACCTTATTTTCCTCTGCACATTGCCACGTCTCTCCTACCTCTATGCAAATAACCAGTCGGAAACAATGCCCTCTGTTTGTGTTATCAACCGCTATGTCCTGCATGTCAATCTTTATTCCTCAATACTCTTCATGGTTTGGCTCAGCATGGACCGCTTCCTGCTCATAAAATATCCAGCACGAAATCACTACCTGCTGAGGCTAAAAGCAGCCCTGATTGTGACGGGACTGAGCTGGTTAATAGTCAATGTGGAAGTTGCTCCGATGATTGTGCTGATGATGCAGGACCTGCATAATGAAAACTGGATGCGCTGCAAGGATTTCGCCAGCCTAAAGGGAGAAATAAGTACATTAGGCTACAGCTTGGGTATAACCTTGACTGGTTACATTATCCCTCTGCTTGCACTTTGTGGTTTTTATCATCAAATTGCTCATCTGCTCCAAATTCAGGAAAGGGCTATACAGCACAGAACAACATCATACAAGGGACCTCTCAGGGTTGTTGCAATTACTGCAGCCGTATTTCTGGTTCTGTATACCCCCTACCATGTGATGAGAAATGTCAGAATAGTATCCCAGCAATTGTGGGCAGGGATGCAGTCATGTGAAGTGAACTACATAGAGACCCTGTACATATTGAGTCGACCATTAGCTTTCATGCACAGTGTTATCAACCCTGTCTTTTACTTCCTCATGGGTGACAAGTTTAGAGAGCTTGTACTTGCTAAAGTCAGAAAGCTGGTCAGTGGAATACACCAGCACAGACCGTCTTAACAAAATCCAACACAAAGACAAAATCTACTTTTTACTTTCGCACTTTTTTTTTTTATAAATTGTGTGTTTTGACATTCTTGTAAATTTTGTGTTTTACTTGTGTGTATATTTTCATCTGTTAAAAAATACTAATGGTAAAGTCACTATACAATTATTAACATTACATGGTATTTCAGCAAAACACAAATACCATGCTAATAATAGTAGTAGCCATATCCACTCATATTGTGTTATATGGATATTCTGGTATGATATCGTATTACTTACAGTCTGATGACATGGGGCTGAGACAGAGGTCCAAAATATTTTAAGCAACTCTTTCAGAGGTTTCTTCAAAAGCTGCTGTACATAAATTGCTGTTTTTGCGTCTTTGACATTAAGATGCTGGATTTTTTTTATCCATAATTATCCAATAATTAATGATCTTTGTAACATTTTCAACAACCACACAAATATTAAAAAACTGAAACGATTTTGAGTTGAAAACAAATGAATTACAATAAATAGTTTTTATCTTGACTGGTTTTAAATTCTAAAAATGATGACCCTATGCTACATGTTTAAAAAATGCATTTGTTATTGTTTTATTTATTTTCCTTTAGCATTCCTAGCAGTCTTTAAAATGAATTATTAGGTATTTTATGCAACAACATGTGACTTAATGTTTTTATAATTGAAAATCTGAATAAGTCATGTTGATAAAAATTTGTTATGATGAGTAACAAAAGATAATAAAAGATTAATTAAAAAAATTCCCTCTGTGTACTTTCATGACTGTACAGGTTGTACAGGAGATGACTCAATACATAGCCCTCTGGGGAACCAGTGCTAAGTGTGTGAGTATGAAGGATCACTAAGGGTCAAGTCTTACTTGTGGGTGGTCTGTAAGAAAGTCTTGGATCAAAGCACAGGTGAAGGAAAAGACATCCAAAGCAGTTTGTCATCTGTAGTCAGAACTGAAGTCAAATAAGAGCGCCCTAACACACGTATTCGGCTGCTCTAGGTGAGCCAGGGCTTTGTGGAAGGCAATGCTGGTAGCATGCTCTGTTGACCTGTTTGGCCCATATGTGAACTGGAGACCGTCAAACGCGGGAGGGAGGATGTCTTTGATAAGCTGATCCAAAAGTATTAATGACTACTAATGTTAGCTGAATGTGTAATCATTCGGCCTTTTCATTGAAGATTATTTTTATAACTCACACTATGGTTTCTGGCTTGCAGGGTTGTAGGTCTGTGGGACTTGTGTGGCAGAACGGAGCTTTTCCACCTCAAAATGGGCAAAGAAAAGGTTTTAATTCCTTTGGCAGTGAGGGGTAAGTCCAAGCAGTCTCAGATGAAGCTCCCTAACAGTTACTCATCTGTGCCTACCCCACCAGACCTACCATGAATTGTTTTGAGCCCAGATGACTGATTGTACTGGAGTCTGTCCCTCGAGCTGAAAGGGTAATTTTCAGCTCAAGGGACAGAAGTGCAGGCCCTCAGTAAATCCAGTACTTCTTTAGTCATCCGTGGCTTTTAGTATGGAAAGATGTGGATGTCTTTATTGACTATCACATTGTTTGTGTATTATATTGGTCACTCTAGTGTACAAATTTGGGAAGCACTGTTAATCACCTGCACAAGCCTGATTGAAGTCATCTTCAATAATAAACACTCCCTCTAGATGTGTCTTTTACAATGTCCTGGAGACGTGCGAGAACATTGCTAAATTAGCATCTGGTGGAATGTGGACAGCAGTGATGATAACTACTGCTAACTCTCTGGGAAGGTAGGAGGGCCTACACATCAGACATAGTTCCAGTTCCGGGGGGAGAGAGGTCTCTAAGATCCTATTCTTGTACATGAGTTATTATCAACGTAAAAATTAAGACTTCGTCCTCCGCTTTTACCGGAGTTATCAATCGTGGTGGTAGATTGATTGGTCTGCTAGCAGTAACTGGGATCTCCAGGCACAATCATGACTCCGTAACAATGAGAACTCAGCAGTCTCGTATGTAGGCGTTCATCCCAACGAACAGCTTCACTATCTTGATCTGATAATGGATCTGTCATTAGTGAGAAATAAACTCAGGAGCAGAGGCCTGAGTTTCTTAGCCTTGCTACTATGCTCCTTCAGCAGCCCCGCTCTGTTTGCGCTCGCAACACCGCCTACCTCTCCTCCTGGACTCAACAACAATCAAGGGAGTTCCTGGTGCCCTTGCTATATATACTCACCAGTATATTGTGAGTATTGAAAAAGTCACTTTTAAGTCAATATGAGACTAGTGTCCAATTTTCAGTGAATCCACCTGACTATAGGTGATTTTTGCCATTAAATCAGAAAAGATGGTAAAATCCTTTACCAAAAACCTCTAAAATGTTAAATGGTGCAGAAGTTAATTCAGTCACATTAGGTCCTGACCTATGTTTTTGACTGGGAGGGGTGTGCAAGTTTCAACAATACTGCAGGTCAATAAAAGGAGGTGAAATATCGGTCAGACTTGAAATAATCTATGCTCTGAAGACGGGTAAACTGGGACAAGGTCATGTGGGCATTTTTAAAAACCAACCTACCGTTGCTCATGTCATTTAGTTGCTACTTTTCCTCTGTTGTGTCCTTCCCTCCTTATTCTTCATCCTGCAGGTTACAGGGACAGTTTCATCTTAATGGGATGCACAAAACTGGAGATGTGAATCTCGGTGGGCTGTTTCAAATTCATTTCTTTTCCTCTGATCCTTCCTTGTCTTTTACTTCTGAACCACCACAGCTGACCTGCCATGGGTAAGTCTTTTTCTATTGTCCCTTGATTTGTTTTAGTTTTTTTTTGTTGTGGTTTTGTTTAGCTATTGTTGTAATTAAAAGCTGTATTTTTGTGATTGTACATATTAATGTGACATTGTGTTGTGATATGGGGCATTTTGTTTTAGTTTTGATGTTTTAGGATTCAGGAAAGCCAAGACCATGGCCTTTGCTATTGATGAGATCAACAGAAACTCCAAGCTGCTGCCTAATGTGACTTTGGGATACAGTCTGTATGATAACTGCCTCCAACTGGGAGTTGGATTTCGTGCAGCTTTGTCATTAGTCAGTGGTAAAGAGGTGCAGGTTTTATTACATGAGACTTGTGCCGGAACTCCTCCAGTCGTGGGGATTGTGGGTGATTCTTCCTCTACACGCTGTATTGCCATCTCCTCTGTCTTAGGTTTGTACAGAGTACCAATGGTAAGTTTTCCACCTTGACATCTAATGTATTTGCACTTATAAACATGAAGCAGCCACACTTAACATTTTGCTAGACGGGAAAGGCTTTGAATGTGTCTTAGGATGCACAGTTTGTGTTTTTACAGGTGAGTTATTTTGCCACATGTTCCTGCCTGAGTGATCGTCAAAAGTTTCCGTCTTTCTTTAGAACAATCCCAAGTGATACATTTCAGGTAAAACTGCTAAATTAAAATTGCATAAAATAATATGTGGATTTGAACATTTTTAGAACACAAAATATGTTGAAGTAGTTCAACTGGTTTGCCAGAGAATGTTGTAGCCTGTGCACAAATCTCTCCACTCTCTGTTCACTTAGGTTCGTGCTGTGATTCAAATCCTGAAACACTTTGGCTGGACTTGGGCAGGTCTGCTCATTAGTGATGATGATTATGGACTCAATGCTGCCCGCTCCTTCCAATCTGACCTGAGTCAGTCTGGTGAAGGTTGTCTGGCCTATTTGGAAATTTTGCCATGGGGTGAAAATCCAGCAGAACTAAGGAGGATTGTGGATGTGATGAAGAAATCCACAGCTCGTGTCGTCATTGTGTTTGCACATGAGAGTCACATGATTAACCTCATGGAAGAGGTTGGACTTGAAATTGTAACTTATTAGAATTATATAGCCCTAATGGTTAAATTCTTTAATGGAAAAATGTGTTTGTATTTGTTACAAGTCGTGCTAGCAGGGTTTAAGAATAAGATCAGTGATTGTGTTACATTTTTTGTTGAACTATAATGATTTGCATAATTTAACTCATCATTTTATGTAAAACACAGAATTGTGTATGTAAATGAATAAGCTAAACAAGCAAATAATCCACTTTATGTCATAAAAGTATCAGTTTATATCGTTATTAATATGTAATGCACAGGTGGTGAGGCAGAATTTGACAGGACTGCAGTGGATTGCCAGTGAAGCTTGGACATCGGCTGCTGTGCTTCAGACCCCCCAGCTCATGCCGTACCTGGGTGGCACACTTGGCATTGCCATCCGTCGAGGGGAAATTCCTGGTCTCAGAGACTTTCTGTTACAAACACGTCCCGACTTGCACCATAACAGCAGCTATGAAAACAGCCTGGTGAGCTCATCCTTGCAATTTGTTTTTGTATTTGGCAGAATAATATATTCTAGTCGTGTTTAACATCTTGTTTTGATTATATTTCAGGTAAATCAATTTTGGGAACACACGTTTCAGTGCAGATTTGCTCCACCTCCAGCAGGCTGGATTGAAGCTGGGGGTGCACTATGCACAGGACAAGAAGATCTAGCGAATGTGGAGAACGAGTTCTTGGACATTTCAAACCTTAGGCCTGAGTACAATGTTTACAAGGCAGTTTATGCTCTGGCGTTTGCCCTCGATGACATGCTGCACTGTGAACCAGGCAGAGGGCCTTTCAGTGGGCACAGCTGTGGGAGTTTGCAGACGTTGGAGCCGTGGCAGGTGTGATATCAAGTTAAACTCTGACTGTTTGTATGACCTCATCCAGAATTTAAGAATTTCTTGTGGAACAGACAAAGAGCAACAGTAAACTGAAATCATCGTGCCAGAATAACAGAAGCGTAATTAATGCATTAGTGTGTTTACAATTATTTTTATACAATTATTTTTGTTCTTTTTGGTTTCCTATAACCTTTATTTCCTATACTCTTCATAGCTTGTGCATTACCTGGGAAAAGTCAACTTCACCACACCATTTGGTGATCAAGTGTTGTTTGATAAGAATGGTGATGCTTTACCAATATATGACATCATGAACTGGCTGTGGCTCCCTGATGGAAGAACTGAAGTTCAGAATGTGGGTGAAGTGAAGAAGTTGCCCTTCAAAAGTGAACAACTCACTCTGGATGAAGAGAAAATCTTCTGGAATTTTGATTCGAAAGAGGTTATTTCTCATGTTTCAGATGACTGCATATTGGTCCATTTAAATGCAATTTGAGCATTAATAGCAGATTAATGAATATGATTTTCTTATTACAGCGTCCCCGTTCAGTGTGCACTGAGAGCTGTCCTCTAGGTACTCGCACGGCTAGCAAGAAAGGACAACCTGTGTGTTGCTTTGACTGCATTCCTTGTTCTGAGGGAATGGTCAGCAATACGACTGGTTGGTTTTCAGTTTTAATTTTTTGGAACATGATATGCAAACAGAGTCAATTTAAATATAAATAAACTATAATTCTGTTGCACATTAAACTGAGTGACAACCTAAACTAAACAAACTGCTGTCAATGCCTACATATAAACATAACTTTATTGGATATAAATATATAATTATGTAGTCATTACAGATTGATATGGACTGCATGAGCAGAACATTTAGTGAAACCTTTCAGTCACCTGTTAATATTTTACTGATAGATTCAGTACAAAGATTCTTGCAGCCTGCTAAATAAACTAATTAGCAGTAATTAGAGATTATGTTGATTATTATTTAAATAAGATTTGTTTGAGCCAGGGCTGATGTAGCTCAACACCTGCCCTGTTTTCTATAGATTCCACAGAGTGCATCAGCTGCCCAGAGGATTTCTGGTCCAGCCCCCAGCGTGACAACTGTGTTCCTAAGAAAGTAGAGTTTCTTTCCTACAATGAGCCACTGGGCATCTGCTTGACAACTACCTCATTATTGGGCACTTTTATTTGTGCTGTTGTCCTGGGGATCTTCATCTATCACCGCCAAACCCCTATTGTACGTGCCAACAATTCAGAACTCAGTTTCCAGCTACTGCTGTCACTTAAACTATGTTTTCTGTGCTCGTTGTTGTTTATCGGTCGTCCCAGATCATGGACGTGCCAGTTAAGACATGCAGCATTTGGCATCAGCTTTGTGCTTTGTGTCTCATGCATCTTGGTGAAAACCATGGTGGTTCTGGCTGTGTTTAAAGCCTCCAAACCAGGAGGTGAGGCCAGTTTGAAGTGGTTTGGTGCTGTGCAGCAGAGAGGAACAGTTCTAGTTCTTACTTGTGTTCAAGCTGCAATTTGCACTGTCTGGATCGTCTCTGCTTCACCAAAACCTAACAAAAATACTCAGTACTACAATGACAAGATAGTCTACGAGTGTGTAGTTGGTTCCACAGTTGGTTTTTCTGTACTACTTGGCTACATTGGCTTACTGGCTATCCTCAGTTTCCTATTAGCCTTTCTGGCAAGGAATCTTCCAGACAGTTTCAATGAGGCCAAATTAATCACATTCAGCATGTTGATATTCTGTGCTGTGTGGGTGGCTTTTGTTCCTGCTTACGTCAGCTCACCAGGCAAATATGCAGATGCAGTGGAGGTATTTGCCATCCTGGCCTCTAGTTTTGGCCTCTTGATGGTGCTGTTTGGACCCAAATGTTACATAATCCTGCTGAGACCAGAGAGAAACACAAAGAAGGCAATAATGGGTCGGGACTTCAAGTCATGAGCTTTACACAGAATTTAATGACACAATTGACCTGTTTGTTCTGTATAAATTACATATAAATGAGTAAAATGTATTTATAGTAACAGTAATGTTTACTAGTTAGGAAAGGAAAGCTGATAACTAATACAATGTCCTTTCATTTAATCTTGTATGTGAGAATATGGACAAGCCGAGTTCAATTTTTTCCATGACACAAAGACAATATAGAACTTTCCAATGCTATTATTGCTGTTAAAATAATAAGTTGACTTTACACACAATTAAACATGGTTATTTTCTTTGAAGACGCTGTATAGTCTGTTCTGGTTCTATTAAGGACCTTAAACTGATTTTAAGATACACTCACTAGTTTTAACACATTACCGATAACATAAAAAACTGTTTCAAAAAACTGACTTTCAATACAGTAACAAGAGGGAGGAGGAGGGAAAGGGACAGCCTTAGCCAGTTCAGGTATTTATTGTGTTCTCTGACAAGCACACCTACCTGATTTGGAAACATGGCCTCTGTAGCTCTTATTTTTTCCAAATTTGTGATTTCACTGTATATAAACTATTACTTCGGATGTGGGATTTTTTTTCTAATTTAAATTTCAATTTCTTGTAATTAGTGTAAGGTTTTCGCAGCTTTGGAAGCGATGATCTCAGAATTGGAAGCACAGCTCCGCACCATGGAAAATAAGCTAGCTAGTCAGGCCCCGGTGACTGTTGCGGACCAACCTAGCATACCCAGCATAGCCACTGTTAGCTGTCCCCCGGCAGGAAGCCAGGAAGCCAGGCCGGCTGGGTGACGGTTTTTAAGAGATCTAGGAACCCACTCACTGTTTTAGTCACACCCTAGACCTTGTCCTTGCATACGGTATTGAAATTGATAAACTAACAGTATTTCCTCATAATTCTGTTCTCTCTGACCATTTCCTAATAACATTTGAATTTAGTTTATTGGACTACACGGCAGCTAGAAAGAAGTTTTGCTTCAGTAGGTGTTTATCTGAAAACACTGTGAACAAATTTAAGGAAATGATCCCTTCATCATTTACTTCAACATGTACTGATATAACTGAGAGTAGCCTCATTAACTGTACTCCTGTACAAGTTGATTACCTTACTGATAATTATGCAGCATCTTTACGTTCCATACTTGATAGTGTTGCCCCTCTAAAAAAGAAGGCAGTAATTCTGAATAGGCGATCTCCATGGTATAGCTCGCACACCCGCAATTTAAAGCAGGCGTCACGAAGATTAGAAAGGAAGTGGCGTTCCACTCATTCACAAGAATCACGCCTAGCCTGGAAAAAGACTTTATACTTATACAAATTAGCACTCCGTAAAGCCAGAACAGCTTATTATTCATCACTAATAGAGCAAAACAAGAACAACCCCGGTTTCTTTTCAGCACTGTAGCCAGGCTGACTAAGAGCCATAGTTCAGTTGAGACTAGTATTCCCTCAACGCTATGTAGCAATGACTTCATGACCTTCTTCACAAACAAAATCATAGCTATTAGAAATAAAATTCACCAGACCCTCCCCACAAATACAACAGAATTAGAATCATCAGTAAGTCCTCAGTCCCTTTTAGACTGCTTTGTGCCCATAGACCTTGCTGAGTTAACTTCAACTATTATGGCATCTAAACCAACAACATGTCTGCTAGACCCTATTCCAGTTAGACTGGTCAAAGATGCTCTACCCTTATTAGACACGTTCATATTAGATATCATTAATCTATCCTTACAAACAGGATATGTACCAAAGGCTTATAAGATAGCTGTAATCAAACCTCTACTTAAAAACCTAGTCTGGATCCAGATGTCTTGGCCAATTACAGACCAATATCCAATCTCCCTTTTATTTCTAAAATACTTGAAAAAGTAGTTGTAAAGCAATTATGTGACCACCTGCGCAGAAACGACTTGTTTGAAGAATTTCAGTCAGGATTTAGAGTTCATCATAGCACAGAAACCGCACTGATTAAAGTCACCAATGATTTTCTTCTGGCTTCAGATAACGGACTTGTCTCTATACTAGTTCTGCTAGATCTTAGTGCTGCATTTGACACCATTGATCACAGAATATTATTACAGAGACTAGAACATGTAATTGGAATTAAAGGAACAGCACTAAATTGGTTTAAATCGTATCTATCAGATAGATTCCAATTTACTCACGTTAATGATGAATCTTCGACATACACAAAAGTTAGTTATGGAATTCCACAAGGCTCTGTATTAGGACCAATACTCTTTACTCTATATATGTCTCCCTTGGCAACATTATTAGAAAACACTCTGTAAATTTTCACTGCTACGCTGATGACACGCAGTTATATCTATCTATGAAACCTGATGAAACAAATAAATTAATCAAACTACAAGCATGTCTTAAAGATATAAGGGACTGGATGACGTATAATTTTCTTCTTCTAAACTCAGATAAAACTGAAGTTATTGTATTTGGGCCTAATAGTCTAAGAGACATGTTTTCTAACCATATCGCTACTTTAGACGACATAACTCTTGCCCCCAGTAGTACTGCAAGGAATCTTGGAGTCATTTTTGACCAGGATTTGTCATTTACCTCACAGATAAAGCAAATCTCTAGAACAGCCTTCTTCCACCTACGGAACATTGCCAAATGCATGAAAAATTGGTTCATGCATTTGTTACTTCTAGATTGGACTATTGTAATTCTCTACTTTCAGGCTGCCCCAGTAACTCTCTAAAAAGCCTCCAATTAATCCAAAATGCTGCAGCAAGATTACTGACTGGGATTGGTAAGAGAGATCATATTTCACCTTCATTAGCTTCTCTCCATTGGCTTCCAATTAAATGTAGAATAGAATTTAAAACCCTTCTTCTTACCTATAAAGCTTTAAACGGCCAAGCCCCATCATATTTAAAAGATCTCTTAGTACCATATCATCCTACTAGACCACTTCGGTCCCAAAATGCAGGCCTACTTGTGGTTCCCAGAATTTCCAAAAATAGAATGGGAGGCAGAGCCTTTAGCTATCAAGCTCCTCTCCTGTGGAACCAGCTCCCAGTCCAGATTCGGGAAGCAGACACCCTCCCTATTTTTAAGACTAGGCTCAAAACCTTCCTTTTGATAAAGCTTATAGTTGGTTATAGTCATGCTGCTATAGGCTTAGACTGCTGGGGACTCTGCACTGTGCCACTTCCTCTTCTCTTCATTCTCTCCTCTCACCCCACATCTATAATGTCACCACTGTATGACATTAACTCTGTGTCTTCTTTGTCCCGTAGTCGTCTCTCTCCCTCTCTTTCCCCTCTCTCTCCCCCTGTCCACAGGTGTCCCCGGATTTGGCGCTGTGTGTCCTCCAGTGTGCAGCTACTGGTCCTATTAACCTGCTCAATGTTTTGTTGTTGCTTTTGTTGCTCTGTTCTTTTCTCTCTCCACTTTCCACTCTGCCCAACCGGTCAAGGCAGATGGCCGTCCTCCCTGAGCCTGGTTCTGCTGGAGGTTTCTTCCGTTAAAGGGAGTTTTTCCTCTCCACTGTTGCCTATGGCTTGCTCAAGGGGGATTTGTTGGGTTTTCTCTACCTGTTTGTATAGTCTTGACTTTATTATGTAAAGTGCCCTGAGATGACCTTGTTGTAAATTGGCGCTATATAAATAAAGTTGAATTGAATTGAATTGAATTAATGCTAAGCAGAGGCTTACCACCAGTCATTCACGTTTCTAATCGATTTTCCCCACTCAGCAACACACCCGCTGAGGAACAAACTCTGGTAATTGGTGACTCTATAGCCAGAAACGTGAAGTTAGAGACTCCAGTGACCATAGTCAAATGTTATCCTGGGGCCAGAGTGAGCGACACTGAATTCCTTTTGATACTCCAGTCTAAGGATGAACGTAGATATAGTAAGAGTATTATTCACGCAGGAGGAAATGATGCCAGATTGCGCAAATTGGAGGTCACTAAAGCTTATATTGAATCGGTGTGTAACTTTGCCAAGACAATGTCGGACTCCGTAGTTTTCTCTAGACCCCTGCCAAATCTGATCAATGACGACATGTCGTCATTCAACCGCTGACTGTCTAGGTCACAGGTGTCAAACTCCAGATGCAGAGATCCACTCCTACATTCCTGCCTCTCTGCAGTGTCCTTTCCACCATCACTCCCCCACAACACCCACGATCCTATAGACACTGTGTCTGTTCCCTGATCAACAAAATTTCATAAAACAAAAATAATCAGAAGAGTAGTTAATCATAATAACTTAATAAAAGATAGGACTGCTCCTCTTACTGAAAAAAAAACTTAAACAATTAAATGTGCATTATTAAATATCAGATCTCTCTCATCTAAATCTCTATTAGTAAATGTGTTGATAAGCGATCATCAATTCGATTTATTTTGTCTCACTGAAACTTGGTTCCATCAGGAAGAATATGTCAGTTTAAATGAGTCGACACCTCCAAGTCATATTAACTATCATGTTGCTAGAAAGCTCAGGCCGAGGTGGAGGAGTAGCAGCAATCTATCACTCAAGCTTACCAATAAACCCTAGACCTAAACATAGTTATAATTCATTTAAGAGTCTTACTCGGAGCCTTTCACACCCAATTTGGAAAACTCAAAATCTACTTTTATTTGTTATTGTGTACCGTCCTCCAGTTCCTTATTCTGAATTTTTGACTGAATTCTCAGATTTTCTAGCTGATTTAGTGCAGATAAAATCATCATAGTGGGCGATTTTAACATTCATGTAGATGCTGACAGTAACTCCCTCAACACGGCATTTACTTCATTATTAGATTCAATTGGTTTTTCTCAAAACGTAAAAGAACCCACTCACTGTTTTAGTCACACCCTAGACCTTATCCTTACATACGACATTGAAATTGATAATCTAACGGTTATTTCCTCATAATTCGGTTCTCTCTGACCATTTTCTAATAACATTTGAATTTAATCTAACAGATTACACAGCCGTTAGAAAAAAGTTCCACTTCAGCTGGTGCTTATCTGAAAACACTGTGAACAAATTTAAGGAAATGATCCCTTAATCATGACTGTACTCCTGTACAAGTTGATTACCTGACTGATAATTATGCAGCATCATTACGTTCCATACTCAATACTGTTCCCCCTCTAAAAAAGAAGGCAGTAAATCTGTACAGGGGATCTCCATGGTTTAGCTCGCAAACCCGCAATTTAAAGCAGGCGTCACGAAAACTAGAAAGGATGTGGCGTTCCACTCATTCACAAGAATCACGCTTAGCTGTGAAAAAGAGTTTATACTTATACAAATTAGCACTCCGTAAAGCCAGAACAGCTTATTATTCATCACTAATAGAGGAAAACAAGAACAACCCCCGGTTTCTTTTCAGCACTGTAGCCAGGCTGACTAAGAGCCATAGTTCAGTTGAAACTAGTATTCCCTCAACGCTGTGCAGCAATGAACTCATGACTTTCTTCACAAATAAAATTGTAGCTATTAGAGAGAAAATTCACCACACCCTACCACAAAAGAATTAGAATCATCAGTAAGGCTTCAATCCGTTTTAGATTGCTTTGTACCCATAGATCTTGCTGAACTAACTTTAGCTATTACGCCATCATCCTATTCCAGTTAGACTGGTCAAAGGTGCTCTACCCTTATTAGACACGTGCATATTAGATATCATTAATCTATCTTTACAAACAGGATATGTACCAAAGGCTTATAAGGTAGCTGTAATCAAACCTCCACTTAAAAAACCTTGATCCAGGATCCAGGTGTCTTAGCCAATTACAGACCAATATCCAATCTCCCCTTTACTTCTAAAATACTTGAAAAAGTAATTGCAAAGCAATTATGTGACCACCTGCTCAGCAACGACTTGTTTGAAGACTTTCAGTCAGGATTTAGAGTTCGTCATAGCACAGAAACCACACTGATTAAAGTCACCAATGATCTTCTACTGGCTTCAGATAATGGACATCTCTACTTCTGTCTACTAGTTCTTTCTCATTGCTGCATTTAACACTATTGATCTCAAAATATTATTACAGAGACTAGAACATGTAATCGGGATTAAAAGAACTGCACTAAGTTCGTTTAAATCTTATCTATCATTTAGATTCCAATTTGTTCATGTTAATGATGAATCTTCCACGCACACAAACATTAGTTATGGAGTTCCACAAGGCTCTGTGTTAGGACCAATACACTTTACTCTATATATGTTCCCCTTGGCAACGTTAATACAAAACACTATATTGTAAAGTTCACGCAGTTATATCTATCTATGAAACCAGATGAAACAAGACAATTAATCAAACTACAAGCATGTCTTAAAGACATAAGGGACTGGATGACATATAATTTCCCTCTTCTAAACCTACATAGTGTTTTGGCCTAAATTTTTTTTAAATATCGTTACTTTAGATGATATAACTCTGGCACCCAGTACTACTGCAAGGAATCTCTGAGTCATTTTGACCAGTATTTGTCATTTGCCTCACATGTAAAACAAATCTCTAGAACAGCCTTCTTCCACCTACTTGACTTGACATTATCAAAATTAGGAGCATCCTGTCTCAAAGCGATGCTCAAAAACTGCTCCATGCATTTGTTACTTCTAGATTGGACTACTGTAATTCTCTACTTTCAAGCTGTCCTGTAACTCTCTAAAAATACTTAAATTAATCCAAAATGCTGCAGCAAGATTACTGGCTGGGATTGGTAAGTGAGATCATATTTTACCTTCATTAGCTTCCCATTAACTGTACAATAGAATTTAAAACCCTTCTCCTTACCTATAAAGCTCTAAAGGGTCAAGCTCCATCATACTTAAAAGATCTCCTAGGACCGTATCATCGTAATAGACCCCTTTGGTCTTAGAATGCAGGCCTACTTGTAGTTCCTAGAATTTTCAAAAGTAGAATGGGAGGCACAGCCTTTAGGTATCAAGCTCCTCTCCTGTGGAACCAGCTCCCAGTCCAGATTCGGGAACCAGACACCCTCTCTACTTTTAAGACTAGGCTCCAAACAGTTCCTCATTGACAAAGCTTATAGTTAGTAATAGTCCTGCTGCTATAGGCTTAGACTGCTGGGGGACCAACCCCTGATGCACTTAGACACTTTCCTCTTCTCACCCCACATTTATACGTCACCACTGTATGACATTAACTCTGTGTCTGCTTACCGCAAAAGCCGTTTTTCAGGTCTCTGTCACAATGTATTCAGGACTTTGTTAACAGGTTTGTTGTGCTTCACTGGGCCAGTCTGACCACATCATGGTGCATCGGATTCCATCATACAGGCAGAAATTAAAACCTGCTGTGGTAACATCAAAGAAATGCACCAGTGAGGCTGTGGGGGAACTTCAGTAGGGTTTGGATCGTAGATGGGATGTAACTGTGATGTATTTAGTTTCGCTACTAACAGTCTGGATGAGTACACTGTGATGTACTACATCAGCTTCTGTGAGGACAGCTTCATTCCATCACAAACCAGATTAAGTTATAACAACGAGAAACCCTGGTTCACAGCTAAACTCAGACAGCTGAGGTCAGAGAAAGAGGCTGCATTCAGAGGTGGGGACAAAGACAAATACAGAGGCTAAGTACAGATTTAGGAAGGTGAGCAGAGCTAAATCTGTGCATGGCAAGAGAATGGAACAGCAATTCTCAGCCAACGACTCCGCCTCTGGAAAGGGCTGAAGGCAATTACTAACTACAAGCCCCCAATCCGTGAATGACCGACACCTGGCTAACAGCCTGAATGACTTCTACTGCTGCTTTAACAGACAATGGGACAGACCCGAGACCCTCCACGAGCCGTTGATCAGCAGCAGCCACAGTCGCCCATTCTCCTCTAATATTCTCCCTGTACACCAACAGCTGCACATCTGGACTTCAGGCTGTCAAACGCGTAAGGTCCCAGATGACAGCACCCTCCTCGGCCTCATCTCTGATTAAGACGAGTTGGCCTATAGGAGGGAGATGGACCGTCTGGTTTTATGGTGTACCACAAACAACCTGGAGCTCAATGTTCTCAAGAAAGTGGAGATGATAGTGGATTTGAGGAAGGCTCAATTTTTATATTCATTGTGTGTCAAACTTTTGCAATTTAATTTTTTTCTGTTATGTGTTGCACCTGACACCAAGACAAACTCCTAGTACTGTTGAGTGTTCTTAACTGTTCCTTGCAATAAACAGTTTTCTGATTTTATATAAATAATAAAGTCAAATAATAAGTTTTATACTTTTCACTTGATCATCACTTTCTACTAATATTGCTTTAAAGGAAGTACTAATGCCTCATTTGAAAAAATAAAAACAGTTTCAAATGAAATACTTCATAGGCGCCGCCCCTACTTCTTCTTCTGCCGTGATAGGTGGTTTGCCAAATTTAACTATAATGCAAATCCACATAAAGCGAGTGACAAAACTATAAAACTTGATGACTTAAATCAGCAAAAGAGTGAACTGGAGTAGAGTCATGTGGATATTTTTAGATGCCAACTTCTTGTTGCTCATGTTGTTGTCCTACCTTTCCTTTGTGTCCTCTCTTAATTCTTCTTCCTGCTGGTTATGGAGACAGTTTCGTCTAAATGGAATGCACAAGACTGGTGATGTGATTCTGGGTGGATTATTTGAAATCCACTTCTTTTCAGTTTTTCCTGACCTGTCTTTTACCTCAGAACCACAACAGCCTATCTGCCATGGGTGAGTCTGTTAGAGTAGTGACTGATGGTAGATCTTTGATAATTAGATAGCATTTAAAAATATTGTTTTTTGTACAGAATGCTTTATAATTTCCATTGAAATATTACAGTTTTTTTCCTGTTGGACAGGATTACATGTTTCCAGAATTTATAGCTGTGCAGCATGCACATGTTTTGTTCAGCTGCATCATTTACTGGCATTTTTTAAACTAAACATTCATATTTTTTGTTAGTTTTGATGTTATAGAATTCCGACAAGCCCAGACCATGGCCTTTGCTATTGATGAGATCAACAGAAGCTCCAAGCTGCTGCCTAATGTGACTCTGGGATACAGTTTGTATGATACCTGCCTCCAACTGGGAGTTGGATTTAGTGCAGCTTTATCATTAGTCAGTGGTAAAGAGGAGCAGGTTTTGTTAGATGAGACTTGTGTCGGAACTCCTCCAGTCGTAGGGATTGTGGGTGATTCTTCCTCTACACGCTGTATTGCCATTTCCTCTGTCTTGGGTTTGTACAGAGTACCAATGGTAAGTTTTTAACTTCCTCTATAGATTTTTTATCATTATTATTCTTCTTAAAATTAGACCTTAGACCTAAAACTTTAACCTTATAAAGCTGATAGACAATAAAAAGGCAATAAATGTTTTAGGAAGCACAGTTTGTGTTTTTTGCAGGTAAGTTTTTTTGCCACATGTTCCTGCCTGAGTGACCGGCAAAAGTTTCCATCCTTCTTTAGGACAATTCCAAGTGATGCATTTCAGGTGAGAATCTATTAGTAGTATATTCAAAATGCAGAAATTAAGAATGTATGTAATACGTATTAACCAAGAATAATAGACGACCTTTGTACTACAAAGAAATTGTATTTGTTTTCTGAATACACACAGTTTTTACAGAGTTGTATGGTCTCTGATTGCAAAGCAAATGGGAAATAATTAAACACAATCCACTGTGGAGGCACTTTAACAGGTGTTTGCCTATGCATTAATCCTTTCACTTCTTCTCTTAGGTTCGTGCTGTGATTCAGATTCTCAAACACTTTGGCTGGACTTGGGCAGGTCTGCTCATTAGTGATGATGATTATGGACTCCATGCTGCCCGCTCCTTCCAGTCTGACCTGAGTCAGTCTGGTGCAGGATGTCTGGCCTATTTAGAGGTTTTGCCGTGGGGTGAAGATGCAGATAAACTAAGGAAGATTGTGAATCTTATGAAGAAATCCACAGCTCGTGTGGTCATTGCATTTGCACATGAAAGTCACATGATTAACATCATGGAAGAGGTAAGGATTATGCTATATAGTATAACTATATATTTCAATGATTTATTTGTGAAAATGAAAAACCTTTCTTTGCGTTAACTTACTCGCTTGGACCAATTCGATTTTATTAAGTCTCAGTTCTTAGGCACCGTCAGTAGTATTTAAAAATTAGTCATTTACTGAACTCCAATCATGATGATTTGAATTACTTAGCTTGTAGAACTGTGCAAAGTTTAAGTTATGTATTTATGCATGAGTTAAACAAGACATTGTCTGTGTAAAGACTGAACATTTCAGAGATGAGAAAGTATATTATTGGTATGACAGTATCAGTTTTGTATGATACAATGCACAGGTGGTGAGGCAGAATGTGACAGGACTGCAGTGGATTGCCAGTGAAGCTTGGACATCGGCTGCTGTGCTTCAGACCCCCCAGCTCATGCCGTACCTGGGTGGCACACTGGGCATTGCCATCCGTCGAGGGGAAATTCCTGGGCTAAAGGACTTTTTGCTACAAATACGTCCCGACTTGCACCATAACAGCCGCTATGGAAACAGCCTGGTGAGAGATTATTCTTGCAATATGTAAAATGGTACTTGCAAGAATAATATATTGTATATTGTTAATATATCAACATGTAGTTTTGAATACATTTCAGGTAAATCAGTTTTGGGAACATACGTTTCAGTGCAGATTTGCTCCACCTCCAGCAGGCTGGATTGAAGCTGGGGGTGCACTATGCACAGGACAAGAAGATCTAGCGAATGTGGAGAACGAGTTCTTGGACATTTCAAACCTTAGGCCTGAGTACAATGTTTACAAGGCAGTTTATGCTCTGGCGTTTGCCCTCGATGACATGCTGCACTGTGAACCAGGCAGAGGGCCTTTCAGTGGGCACAGCTGTGGGAGTTTGCAGACGTTGGAGCCGTGGCAGGTGTGATATCAAGTTACACTCTGATTGTTTGCAAAACTATAGTTAATACTATTAGATCTCTAAGCATAAATTGTATCTAGTATACAATGATCTGGGCACTGTTGAGTTTATTCATAAAACTGTGAATTATTGTGGTGTCCAAAGCTTGTGTATTACCTGGGAAAAGTCAACTTCACCACACCATTCGGTGATCAAGTGTTGTTTGATGAGAATGGTGATGCTCTGCCAATATATGACATCATGAACTGGCTGTGGCTCCCTGATGGAAGAATTGAAGTTCAGAAAGTTGGTGAGGTTCAGAAGTTTTCCTTTGAAGGTGAACAACTCACTCTGGATGAGCAGGAAATCTTCTGGAACTTTGAATCTAAACAGGTTACTGCTGATTGTTTATGTATTTTGACCAATTTAAACATAGATTAATATAACGTCATGAATATATCATATAAATGATATTTTTTCTTGGCAGCCTCCTCAGTCAGTGTGTAGTACAAGCTGTCCTCCAGGGACCCGCATTGCAAGAAAAAAGGGGGAACCTGTGTGTTGTTTTGACTGCGTTCCTTGTTCTGAGGGGCTGATCAGCAACACAACTGGTTGGTGTTCATCTTTAATCATCGCAGTTTGCAGATTTAAAGTAAAATAATCTATTTGTTTGATCACTTTACATGTTTTCTTAGACTCCATGGAGTGCATCAGTTGTCCAGAGGATTTCTGGTCCAGCTCTCACCGTGACCACTGTGTTCCTAAGAACATAGAGTTTCTCTCCTACCATGAGCCACTGGGCATCTGCTTGACAACCACCTCACTGCTGGGTACCTGTATCTGTGCTGTTGTCCTGGGGATCTTCGTCTATCATCGTAGCACACCTATAGTACGTGCCAACAATTCAGAACTGAGTTTCCAGCTGTTAGTTTCTCTTAAACTGTGCTTCCTCTGTTCACTGCTATTTATCGGACAACCCAGACTGTGGACATGCCAGCTGAGACATGCAGCATTTGGCATCAGCTTTGTGCTTTGTGTCTCATGCATTCTGGTGAAAACCTTGGTGGTTCTGGCTGTCTTCAAGGCCTCAAAGCCTGGAGGAGGAGCCAGTCTAAAATGGTTTGGTGCTGTGCAGCAGAGAGGAACAGTTTTAGGTCTGACTTGTGTTCAAGCTGCAGTCTGCACATCTTGGCTTGTCTCTTCCTCACCAGCTCCATATAAAAACACTCAGTACCACAATGACAAGATTGTTTATGAGTGTGTATTTGGATCAACAGTTGGTTTTGCAGTGCTACTTGGCTACATTGGCTTACTAGCAATCCTCAGTTTCCTATTAGCCTTTCTGGCGAGGAATCTTCCAGACAACTTCAATGAGGCTAAACTCATAACCTTTAGCATGCTGATGTTTTGTGCTGTGTGGGTGGCTTTTGTTCCTGCTTATGTCAGCTCACCGGGGAAATATGCAGATGCTGTGGAGGTATTCGCAATATTGGCCTCTAGTTACAGCCTATTGGTGGCGCTGTTTGGACCCAAATGTTACATAATCCTGCTGAGACCAGAGCAAAACACAAAGAAAGCAATAATGGGCCGGAGCAACAAATAATAACAACTTCATAGCATTGGAATGAATCAATTTTGTCTATAAAATAAACCAAATTCATACAAAGGTAGTTTTTTTAGAAAAACTGTATCCTGAAAAAAATGTTATTGTTTTCTGTTATCAATATTAGTTATAATAAAGTGTTCTCCCGAAGATGTATTTTTTTTAACCTACTCAATTACTGAATTTTCACCTCTACAATACACCTGATGAATATAAATGAAAACATTACAATGATTTTAAAGCAAGAAAAAGTTAGTTGAGTGAGGGTAAATAAGGCATCTCACTACAGTGATCATTATTCTCAGAAATCTGTATTTTAATCCATTAGGCACTGGGTGGCAGTCATGTCTCTCACCACAGGGTGGAGCCACACACCATTGTTTCGCCCATGAAATTATTTTCTTGCTAACAAACAGAAGGCCATTATTATTTCTGTTGAAGATATGTCTATATAATGGGATGCAAATGCTAACCTTGTTTCTATTGTCAAAAATTTGATTTATTTTAAAATCAATTTGATCAGTGTCAACAGTACACTATCCCAAGTTTTATACTACTACTGTACTACTTCAAAACAATCTAGGCAGAATTTTCATATACAGACAATTTACATCAAATGTTACAGGGAATGATCTTTCAGGTAATTTACCATCTATCATTACATCACTCTTATCTGCATACCTAATAATAAAGACCACAAACAGACTCTTTTTCAAGTAAAGTAAAAGAGTCTTTCTGGCAAGTTAGGGAGACCTATGACAATTTTAAAGAGCAAATGAAAAATAAGTGATTTAAACAACGGCATACCATCAGACAGGTTCTGCTCAGCTGATGGTTTTGTAGTGTCTACCGCCACCTTAATTCAGTTACCAAATGGACACTTATTCACTTTCCTGGATTGAGGATACATTGGAGGGTCTAGCTGGTTCAGCTCCTACAACCCGCACAGTGGCTACTGGCAGCTGCAACTGGCCGCAGACCCTAGAGCATTGGGCAGGAGCTGTGACAGTTCAACATAATGCACTAGCATTATTCGAGCAGCTAATAGAGAAGGTGCTAGTGGACATACCCTATATTGTTTATTTGATATCCGTTAATGATATGAGTAAGGTTAAGTTAAAAGATAAAATACATTCAGACAAAACAGTAATTATCTATGTACAGTGAAAACATTACACACATATTTCCTTACTATATGTTAAAATAATTTAGCCCCTTCATGACAAGTATCTTCAATACTTACAAGAGCACCCATTTGCTGTTATGACTGCTGCAGACATGATGTTGCCCCTGAGACCAACTTCTGGCATATGTAATAGGCATCGGCCTCCATTTCACTAATATTCTTGGGTTCACATGTGGCAGCCTCCTCCTTCAAATCCCACCATAGACCTTCTGATAAGTACAAGTCAGGCGACAGTGCTGGCCACTCTAATATGTTCTAGAACTTATTCTGCAGCCAATCCTTGGTGGACTTTTAGGTCAGCTGGAAATAATTATAATGTTAGAAGGTCCATTGACTCCCAAGCTTCAGTTTCATCACACATGGTGTCAAGTTTTATCTAGGATTTCCTGATACTTGAATGAATACATCTTGTCTTGAATGCCAAGCAGCCCTAGAACCTCACTGAGCCACCACCATAATGTCCAGGCTGTAGACAGGGTGTTCTTCTCAATTTATCCTTCATTTTTCTCCCCCAGGACATACCATTGATCCATAGCCCAGAAACAATTGTAGTAATTGTAGTAGCTTTTGGTCAGTAGTAATGTATGTCTTAGAGTCAAGTTTTTAGAATGCTTCCTTACAATGGTTACACATCTTGTTCTTGTTTGTTAGAGGTTAGTGAAAAATTTGGTTTGATAATAATTCATTAGTGGAATCCGGTTTTTGGAATAATTGGGGAATAATTTTACATGGAAGTCTGCATTTACAGACTTATAATAAAAGTGTGGCGCTCATATTTTAGCTCTATAGTCTTTTGTGCCAAGTGTCTCCTGGTAGACAACACAACACAAACTGTCAGAATAATAAAAAAAATCTCATCTGACAGGGACTTCCTAGCTTATAACCTTTCACTAAGCCCTTTATTCTGCTGTTGTCTGCAGTCATTTAATATAAGGACTAGAATCCTTGTTGTGCCAGAGAATTCTGCATTCAACAGGACAAATATAACTAGCTAAATGTCCGGTCACTGTCTCTTTCTTTTTTTATTTCTCCTTTGTTGTACATTGACAACAATGATAATGCAAAGAGTATATAAAATGTGTGATCAATTTGCAATTAGTTACGATTAGAAACTGAACTGACTGCCAAATCATATGTACACTATATAACTTTGAGTATCTCACTCAAATGCGAACAAGAAGGAATTTCATATATAAGGTGTGTGTATTAAGTTGTACTTTATTAAGTCCCTGTGGTCAACCACAATTGTAACTTTAAACAATATAAAATGCGTACTTGGCTTCTAAAGGGCTGCAAAAACTAATAATGTCTTATTTGAAAAAACAAAAACAGTTCCAAATGAAATACTTCATAGCGCCGCCCCTACTTCTTCTTCTGCCGTGATAGGTGGTTTGCCAAAGTTAGCAATACTCCAAATCCATATAAAGCGAGTGACAAAACTATAAAACTTGATGACTTAAATCAGCAAAAGAGTGAACTGGAGTAGAGTCATGTGGATATTTTTAGATGCCAACTTCTTGTTGCTCATGTTGTTGTCCTACCTTTCCTTTGTGTCCTCCTCTCTTTATTCTTCTTCCTGCTGGTTACAGGGACAGTTTCATCTAAATGGAATGCACAACACTGGTGATGTGATTCTGGGTGGATTATTTGAAATCCACTTCTTTTCAGTTTTTCCTGACCTGTCTTTTACCTCAGAACCACAACAGCCTATCTGCCATGGGTGAGTCTGTTAGAGTAGTGACTGATGGTAGATCTTTGATAATTAGATAGCATTTAAAATATATTGTTTTTTGTACAGAATGCTTTATAATTTCCATTGAAATATTACTATGTTTGTTGCATGTTGCACATGTTTTGTTTAGCTGCATCATTTACAACTGGCATTTTAAGTAAACAGTCATGTTATGTGTTAGTTTTGATGTTCTAGGGTTCAGACAAGCCCAGACAATGGCCTTTGCTATTGATGAGATCAACAGAAACTCCAAGCTGCTGCCTAATTTGACTCTGGGATACAGTCTGTATGATAACTGCGTCCAACTCGGGATTGGATTTCGTGCAGCTTTGTCATTAGTCAGTGGTAAAGAGCAGCAGGTTTTATTAGATGAGACTTGTGTCGGAACTCCTCCAGTCGTGGGGATTGTGGGTGATTCTTCCTCTACACGCTGTATTGCCATCTCCTCTGTCTTGGGTTTGTACAGAGTACCAATGGTAAGTTTTCCACCTTGACAGCAGTTGATTAATTTGCATCATGCTGAGGTTATAAATGTTTCTTAGAATGTCCAGTCTGTGTTTTTCACAGGTGAGTTATTTTGCCACATGTTCATGCCTGAGTGACCGCCAAAAGTTTCCTTCCTTCTTTAGGACGATCCCAAGTGATGCGTTTCAGGTAAAAAAAAACAATGTTTTTTAAAAACATCTTCCTTGTGCTTCAATGAAACTTTATTTTGGGCTATCATAGCTCACTGTTTTCCTTACCTAAGGTGTTTTAAAATGAATAAATAATTATTTAATTAATAATTAAGCCTTGTCTGCTGTGGAACAAGTTTAATGTTATCCAGGTGTTAGTGTCACCTGTGCACAAATCTCTCCACTCTCTGTTCACTTAGGTTCGTGCTGTGATTCAGATTCTCAAACACTTTGGCTGGACATGGGCAGGTCTGCTGATTAGTGATGATGATTATGGACACCATGCTGCCCGCTCCTTCCAGTCTGACCTGAGTCAGTCTGGTGAAGGATGTCTGGCCTATTTAGAGGTTTTGCCATGGGGTGAAGATGCAGATAAACTAAGGAAGATTGTGAATCTTATGAAGAAATCCACAGCTCGTGTGGTCATTGCATTTGCACATGAAAGTCACATGATTAACATCATGGAAGAGGTAAGTGTTATGCTATATAGTATAACTATAAATTTCAATGATTTATTTGTGAAAATGAAAAACCTTTCTTTGCGATAACTTACTCGCTTGGACCAATTAGATTTTATTAAGTCTCAGTTCTTAGGCACCGTCAGTAGTATTTAAAAATTAGTCATTTACTGAACTCCAATCATGATGATTTGAATTACTTAGCTTGTAGAACTGTGCAAAGTTTAAGTTATGTATTTATGCATGAGTTAAACAAGACATTGTCTGTGTAAAGACTGAACATTTCAGAGATGAGAAAGTATATTATTGGTATGACAGTATCAGTTTTGTATGATGCAATGCACAGGTGGTGAGGCAGAATGTGACAGGACTGCAGTGGATTGCCAGTGAAGCTTGGACATCGGCTGCTGTGCTTCAGACCCCCCAGCTCATGCCGTACCTGGGTGGCACACTGGGCATTGCCATCCGTCGAGGGGAAATTCCTGGGCTAAAGGACTTTTTGCTACAAATACGTCCCGACTTGCACCATAACAGCCGCTATGGAAACAGCCTGGTGAGAGTTTATTCTGGCAATGTGTAAAATGGTACTTGGCAGAATAATATATTGTATATTGTTAATATATCAACATGCAGTTTTGAATACATTTCAGGTAAATCAGTTTTGGGAGCACACGTTTCAGTGCAAATTTGCTCCACCTCCAGCAGGCTGGATGGAAGCTGGGGGTGCACTATGCACAGGACAAGAAGATCTAGCGAATGTGGAGAACGAGTTTTTGGACATTTCAAACCTTAGGCCTGAGTACAATGTTTACAAGGCAGTTTATGCTCTGGCGTTTGCCCTCGATGACATGCTGCACTGTGAACCAGGCAGAGGGCCTTTCAGTGGGCACAGCTGTGGGAGTTTGCAGACGTTGGAGCCGTGGCAGGTGTGATATCAAGTTACACTCTGATTGTTTGCAAAACTATAGTCAATACTATTAGATCTCTAAGCATAAATTGTATGTCTGGGCACTGTTGAGTTTATTCATAAAACTGTGAATTATTGTGGTGTCCAAAGCTTGTGTATTACCTGGGAAAAGTCAACTTCACCACACCATTCGGTGATCAAGTGTTGTTTGATGAGAATGGTGATGCTCTGCCAATATATGACATCATGAACTGGCTGTGGCTCCCTGATGGAAGAATTGAAGTTCAGAAAGTTGGTGAGGTTCAGAAGTTTTCCTTTGAAGGTGAACAACTCACTCTGGATGAGCAGGAAATCTTCTGGAACTTTGAATCTAAACAGGTTACTGCTGATTGTTTATGTATTTTGACCAATTTAAACATAGATTAATATAACGTCATGAATATATCATATAAATGATATTTTTCTTGGCAGCCTCCTCAGTCAGTGTGTAGTACAAGCTGTCCTCCAGGGACCCGCATTGCAAGAAAAAAAGGGGGAACCTGTGTGTTGTTTTGACTGCGTTCCTTTGTTCTGAGGGGCTGATCAGCAACACAACTGGTTGGTGTTCATCTTTAATCATCGCAGTTTGCAGATTTAAAGTAAAATAATCTATTTGCTTGATCACTTTACATGTTTTCTTAGACTCCATGGAGTGCATCAGTTGTCCAGAGGATTTCTGGTCCAGCTCTCACCGTGACCACTGTGTTCCTAAGAACATACAGTTTCTCTCCTACCATGAGCCACTGGGCATCTGCTTGACAACCACCTCACTGCTGGGTACCTGTATCTGTGCTGTTGTCCTGGGGATCTTCGTCTATCATCGTAGCACACCTATAGTACGTGCCAACAATTCAGAACTGAGTTTCCAGCTGTTAGTGTCTCTTAAACTGTGCTTCCTCTGTTCACTGCTATTTATCGGACAACCCAGACTGTGGACATGCCAGCTGAGACATGTAGCATTTGGCATCAGCTTTGTGCTTTGTGTCTCATGCATTCTGGTGAAAACCTTGGTGGTTCTGGCTGTCTTCAAGGCCTCAAAGCCTGGAGGAGGAGCCAGTCTAAAATGGTTTGGTGCTGTGCAGCAGAGAGGAACAGTTTTGGGTCTGACTTGTGTTCAAGCTGCAATCTGCACAGCCTGGATTGTTTCTGCTTCACCAGTGCCCAATAAAAACACTCAGTACCACAATGACAAAATAGTGTATGAGTGTGTATTTGGATCAACAGTTGGTTTTGCAGTGCTACTTGGCTACATTGGCTTACTAGCTATCCTCAGTTTCCTGTTAGCCTTTTTGGCGAGGAATCTTCCAGACAACTTCAATGAGGCTAAACTCATAACCTTTAGCATGCTGATGTTTTGTGCTGTGTGGGTGGCTTTTGTTCCTGCTTATGTCAGCTCACCAGGGAAATATGCAGATGCTGTGGAGGTATTTGCAATATTGGCCTCTAGTTACAGCCTATTGGTGGCGCTGTTTGGACCCAAATGTTACATAATCCTGCTGAGACCAGAGCAAAACACAAAGAAAGCACTAATGGGCCGGAGTGTGAAATCATAACAACTTCACTGCATTGGAAGTAATCCCTCTTGTCTATACAATACAAATGTATACACAGAAAAGGGTTGATGACATGTATAATACCATTGGAATGTTAAATTACTGAGACCCAATACCAAGTTTGTGTTTTTTTTAATACAAGCATTCATTAAAATATTATATATTAAAATATTATGTAAACCAATTTCTATTATTGCTTTGGTTATTTTTCAGATGTTGTTCTGCTTTGTAGAAATAATAAAGTATGATCCACAACATGAGGTGCCTGTGGCGCAGTTGGTAGCGTGGTTGTCTACCCATCCCACAGTTGTTGGTTTAATCCCTGGCTCCTCTGGTCACATGTCAAAGTGTCCTTGAGCAAGACACTGACACCCGCTTAGTTGCTCCCGGTGAGTGTCGGCCAGCTGCATAGCAGCTCCCCCATTGGTGTGTGTGTGTGTGTTTGAGAGTGTGATTGGGTAGATAAGAAGCAGTGTAAAGCGCTTTGAGTACCAACAGGTAGAAAAGCGCTATATAAGTCAGAACATTTACCATGTAATAAATTTAGGTATCTCAGTATGATGAATGCTCAAAATTTGCATTATTGTTCCAGGAAGATCTGCCTGGTCCTCATGACTCTCACCACAGGGTGGAGCCACACACCATCTGTTCACCTTCACTCAGCAGATAATTTTGTATTATCACTGTGTCACTATATTGTCACCTCACCCCACCTGATTTGAGGGAGGGAAAGGAAAATAGCAACCCATGCTCTGTGTGTATAAATGTCCTTCAGTGAGCTCCTGTGAGACCCAGACAGCAAGCTCATCAGTGATGGCATCCTGGACAAACTAGGAGACCCCGTGCAGAGTTATAGGGGCTGTCAGAAACAGATAACCCCTCAGGTGGGGGCTATAAGTGACTCAAGTTGGACAGACTATGACGTTGCAAGATCAAGGAATTATGGAATTACTGTTAATGTGTTGGTTTAAATATAAATGATGGCGTCCTTAGAACCATATCAACTATGGAGTTGATATGGTTCTAAGGACGTGACTGAAAACACTGACTGAACATCATGACTCCTTTAAAATATTTGGCTCTAGTTAGTATTGAGGCAGGTAATGAAGGCAGACATCTGTCACTCACATGGTTGGGCTGTAAACAGATACTGGTCTTCACTGGCAGCTCTCACGGTGGTGAAATCTACATCATGACATCTGGATTGAATTAATAAATTTGGATAAACTGACCACATCTTCAAAATCTAAATGGGACATTATAATCAAATTCCTGTCCGGGGAGATACACACACACACAAAAACACACTCACAAGGCATGTAGTAGGCTTCTGCAATCACCACTGTCTGGCTTTGTCCCCTGGCACCTCCACATCACTTTTTATTCTAAATATGTGTTTCTGTCAGAGGTGTCTTAAATTAAAGGGTTTTTTCCTCTCTGATATCACCACGGTGCTTTCCCAAGAGGGATTAGTCGAGTTTACTCTTTACATTACGGTTTTCTTGTAAGTGTTTTTAAATGATTTTGTTGTGAACTTACGCTATATGAATGCTTTGAAATTTAAAAGAGATTAAAGCTTAAAAACGAAGCTGATGCATTTTAAATTTTGTTTTATTAGTAGTACTTATTAATATTTTCACCTAATGTAGTTTATTGTATATATATATTCTGTATACTATTATAAAGTATATATATTTATATATATATATATTATATACTATTAGCAGGCAGAATTACAGAACCATGACATAATAATGATATTTTCTGTTTAAGAAATAAAAAGGCCATGAAGAAAATGCTCACAAGAATGAACAAACTGCTTAAATAAATACGCGTTGGACAGAAAAAACTGTAAAAGAATTTAAACATTGGTACTATAGTGAATATTGGTCATATTTTCAGAGTCGATACACACTAGGTAAATAGTTATTTTACTGTATTTATGCTATCTGGACATCAGGTACTTCTTTGTGTTTTTCTCAGGCCTCAAAAGAATAATGAAGCATTTTGGAGCAAACATGCACAACAGCAAGCCATAACTAGAGGCAAGAATTGCAAAAACCTCCACAGCAACAGTGTATTTCCCTGGAGAGCTGATGTAAGCTGGGACAAAGGCCACCCACACAGCACAGAAGATCAACATGCTGAAGGTAATCAGTTTGGCTTCATTGAAATTATCAGGGAGTTTCCGGGCAAGAAAGGCCAGAATGAGACAGGTGCAGGCCAGAAGACCGATGTAGCCCAGAACGAGAGAGAATCCCACTAGAGATGCCATGGAACATTGCAGGGTGACCTTTGACCCGTGGAAACCCAGATCACGCTTAGGTACAGGAGGACTGAGGGACAGCCACACAGCACAGATGATAATCTGAAAGAAATGTAGGTAATGTTTGCAAACATATCCATGCTAGTTAAAAAGTAAAAATTCAAAGCATGTATTATTACCTGTACACAAGTAAGAAGACAGACACTTCCTCTCTGTTGGCCTGGACCAAACCACTTAATCAAGGCTTCAGCACCAGGTCGAGCTGAGCGAAATGCCGCAAGGACCACTATGGTTTTGACTTGGAGGCAGGAAACACAAAGTACAAAGCTGATCCCAAAAGCTGCCTGCTGGAACCGACAAGACCAGACTGATGGACGACCAATGAAAACCAGTGAGCACAGGAAGCAGAGCTTCAGTGATACAAGAAGCAGGAAGCTCAGCTCTGAGTTGTTGGCTCGTACCTATAAGAAAAGAGATATATTCATAATCCAAGGTAGAGTAACAAGATGAATTTACCATGTTTCTCATTAAAGTTGTAGGACATTTGCAGTGCACATAAATTAGATTGTTACAATTATAAATAATGTATTAAATTGTATTTATTTTCTCACCACAGCAGTTTGACGGTAGCAAAGAAACACCACAAACACAACTGTTGTCACGGTGGCACCAGACACAGCTGCTGTAGTCAGAGTAATGCCCAAAGTTTCATTAAAGGAAAGAAAGTCCAGCTGACGTGGGACACAGGCAGTTCGTCCAGCATTGGACCAGAACTCTAATGGACACTGGTCACAGTGAAGAGAACCTGTGTGACAAAACAGGAGAAGGACGAGAATATAGACACAGTAAGTGTATGAAAGGTTGAGAAATAATTCAAAGCTGAAATATTCCTGTGGAATTCTGAGTGTGTTTCAGAAGCTCTTTGGCTTTTCTGATGTTCAATATTGTCACGTCCCCACCAGTTGTAGTGCTAATCTCCCCTTCACCACATGGGATGCAATCAAAGCAGCAAACAGGTTCCCCTTTCCTGTTTGCCACCCGTGTACCTGGCCGACAACTCTCACTGCACACTGAAACAGGCACCTAAATAAAAAGACAGATATATGTTCTGCATTGTAATCTTGTTAACTCTTTTGTACAGCTTGACTAAAACACCAAGCAGGCATAACTTTATGCAATTTAATACAGTCTGATACAGTGGTTCTGCCAAAACCTACTCAAAATTTTACGTTTACAATTTTTTAATTTCCAGGTTGAAATTGTGAGAAATGTGATAACTACTACTATGTCTTTATTATTGAGGTCAGCATGAGCAGTGGAATCCACTGTATTGGATTGCATTAAATTGCACAAGTGCTCCTAATGTTATGCCTAATTGGTGTTTAATGGTAACTAAAGACAACACATTGATTTAATACCTGACTGGATCCTGTGTTCCAGTGAATAAGTGACTCATTAAGGTGGATGTCAAATCCATCAACACGACCAACCAAAACGAGTTTCAGTGTCCCCTCAGGAGTGTTCTGCCAGTTGACCAGGTCATACTGTGCTGGAATATCACCGTCTTGGAAGTAAAACGCTTCCCCTTGCGGTGTGGTGAAGTTCACATTGTTCAAGTGCTGCAACAACTGTAAAGTCATCAAACTACTGAAACAGGTCATGTTGTGAAATAATACTTGTGACAAATGTATTTTTGGATTATTCTCAGGGAAAGTCTGATTATTAGGGTTTTACCTCAGTGGGTCTGATGTGTTTTGGAGAAGAGCAGGTGGATCCGTTTGCTGCAGGCCTGTCTCTGTTGGGGCAGGAGAGGAGGCTGTGAAGGGCGTGAGCTGCAGCATAAACAGCAAGGTAGACGTTATATGACACCCTCAGCTGAGATACGTCAGTGAAGACATTCTGCACTTTCTCAAGGGACTCGGCCCCACTGCAGGCTGATAGGGAAGCTGTTTGAAGAGACTTATCGGCAGAAGGTGAAGTAGAAATATTTGATGGATAGCTTGTCTTTTGTGTAGAATTTACAGACTGGAGGGATGAAGAGGAAAATGAATGGAGAGAAGTGGCACCAGGACTGCATCCGAACTCAACTTCCCAGAATTCTCTTAAAAACACATCACTGGGACGATGAAATGGGTGCAAAGCTCTAAGATAATTTTCAAACCCTGGTAATGTTGAACTTCTAATGGCGACACCAAGAACGCCACTTGCCACTTTTCTAGTGACTGGATGTTGGAGAAGATCACTACTGGTGCTCCAAGCCTCACTGGCCACAAACTGTCTGTCAGTCACCTGGTGATAGTAAGGAGAAAAATTTACTTTAAGTCACTTTAAAAATACGGTTTAAAAACCCATGATACATATTACACACACTGCATTTATAATATTCCCTTAAATGATTTTATTAGTTGCTTACATTTATTTTCGCCAGTTGCAGGAACAGTTCCCTCACATCTGTGTACCAGGTGACGACCAAAATCACCCTTGCAGTCGAGGCCTGGATTGTAAGTGCTGCTCGCCTGGCATCACTCACAATGTTTTCCCTGTTGAGAGTTTCTGTGAATTCCAGACACACCCCTGCCGCTTGAGTTTCCTCCTGAAATATCTGACATGGAAGACAAAATAAATCACAAAAATAAGAGGCTACTGATAATTTTTGCTAAATCTAAGAATGAAAGAAAATGTGTGCAGTGTTATTATTTCAGGGTATTTCAAGTTTGCATCAATATACACTGAAATGACTTTGAAGGGGCTACAAGCTTAATCCTAAACATGACATAACAATAAAGCACATTTAGCAAGAACAAATGTTCTTTCATCATCAGAAATGGTGAAAGAGTGTATAACAGCAGTTAGAATAAAATAATGAAAATTCTATTGGTACAACATTTTGCAGCCCCAGATAAATGATTAAAAATTAATTTGAATTTCTGAAAAAAGACCAGTTGTACTAGCTGATATGTGTTCACTTATTTTTGCACAGATATCATGCTGAAGGAAAAAATATATTCTTTACTCCATCTTTAGATGTACATATTTTATGGGTAATATATAAGAATTTAAAACACCTTTATTGCTGTGAAGCCATAATTATTGTCTGTAACCACAGCCCCAATCCAGGTCCAATTGAAGCGTATGGCAAGCTGGGCAAAGGCTCGCGCTTGGTAAGTATCACTGGGGATGGTCCTGAAGAAGTTAGGAAACTGGACTCGGTCACTCAGACAGGAGCAGCTGGCTAAGTAACTAATCTGAAATGCACAAAAGTTACGTCTGTTGTTGTTGCTGAGACATTTTACATATAAAATATGGCTTAATTTCTTAAAAGAAGCTGATGTTTTTAAATTGTTTCCCATTTGGACTTTTATCCCTAAAGATTAGCTGTTCTGAGCTAAGAGAAAACTGATAGCATAAACTACATTGTCCCTCACACTACACTCTAATGTCTCACACACACACACACACACACACACACACTGCAGGGCTTTGTGTAAAAAACTGTAAAATCAAATAAAGAAGAAACTCCCTAAAAATTAGAAGAAAAAGGAGAGAGTGTACTGTTTGCGGTGCATTTTAAAATAAAACTTACTAGTGGTACAGACAGTGGCCCCAAGATTCTGGAGAGAATCTCTGCTGTTACAGATGAAACAGCGCCGATGATTAGGGGAACAGGGTGATCATCTATTGGCGGCATTTAAACACCAATTAAATAAGTTATGTTCTGACAGCAAAAAATAAATAAAAAATTTAATATGGTTTTGTGTTTATTTTGCTGTTTTTATTTGCTGTCAGTGTGGTAGAGAAACACAACTTGCTTCCTCTTCACACTCACCAGAATCATCTGTTAAATTGCAGCTGTCACGGTCTCCTCCTGCTAGTGACAGTGCTGCCTGGGGAGCCCACGGAGGTCGGCTACAGCAATCAAAGATGTGGTAGCCCAGCTTCACACCTGGTAGCAGTGTTGGATTATCATTGATTTCTTCCAGTGCAAACACCATAACGTACATATACTGCAAGGGAGCATATTCTAAACTGAGATCACAAGAGAGAAAGAACAAGAGTTACATCAGTGAAAATTTGCATTGATTCAGTGAAGCCACCAGTACCTTCCTTACTATACCACAATAGTCACATTATTTTACCCAGTGCACGGTTTGTAGTGCTGCAGCTGAGTGAAGTTGTGATCCATAGCTGGAGTTTGGTAATGAAGATTAAAGAGCCCACCAAATATTACATCTCCATCCTGGAAGAGACTCTGGTTACTCGGTGGACCCCACCGATAGCAAGTTGCAGTCTGAACAACCTGCAGTCCCACCTTAAGTCCCAGCTGTCTGCCCACAAGCCCCACGAGGAGCAGGGATGGGGTTGAGGAGGTCCACAGAGTGAAAAGCCACGAGAACCAACACATGAATGCAGCCGTTCTGGACAAAGAAAAGAGAAATTCAAACTTTTATAAACATCTATATTTATTCACAGTAAAAGTTTCAAATGCAGCTGACAACTGTGACAAACAGCCTCCTCCTCTGAACAGCTGAGCACTCAATGTGGTTATTTATAATAGACGTAAAACATCACTGGAAGCAAGTAAACACGACGACACATGCGTATAAGCCCCAAATTACTTCTCTCAAGGGTGGCAGTAAAACATCTACATGATTTCTGATGGTCCGTGTTTCTGTAGGAAGTATATATGTCTTATTTATTGTTTACCTTTTGTAAACTTTTCTTGCTTGCATGATCAAATGTACTGTACAGTTTATTATTTGAGATTTGGTTCAATTCCACCTGCTTGGCCGGGTTGTACTTGGGACTTTATTGCTGAAGGAAAAATGCAGCACAATATCTAGGCAGCTATTCTGAGGCTGATATGAACTTTATTTTACCTTCTAACATCAATATGACTTTTGGCATTGGTGACTTTCAGTTTAGTCAATGCACTGTAGATAAAAAGTTGGTATTGCTATTAAGATTGTTATCGACTTTGCATAGACAATAAAGGGTATGCACTCATTAACAGTTATGAATGAAATTGGTAAGTTCTAATAAAGGTTGTAACAAAAAACAAAATAATAAGAATTCTAAAAGTCACTATTGTAAGCAGTAGTTACAGCAACTTGAAGTAATTCATTCTCTCTCCTGTTCAGATTGAGTGTTGATATTTTTTACTAGCAAGCAACAACCAGGCACAAAGATAGTGATTTGATAATGGCTTCCCAGAACCAACTGATAGATGAGAAATGTTCGATAGCATGAACATAGGTTTACTGCGGTATTTTGTGAGCATTATAAGCGTATTTATGAAGCTAGACCCACTTTAAACATTTGCCTACAAATGTAAATTTCTACAATTCTATTCTGCCTTAGTTTTATATGGGTATTTTTATTCATGGAAAAGACGTTTTTTGCAAATTCTGGTCTAGTACTTTGCAGTGAAAGTAATATATACAAATCTCTGTCCCATTTTTGTCATAGTATAGATGGTGTTTAGATGCTTGATATTTTTTATATATTTTGGTAAGGATTTTCTTCTTTGAAGAAACTGGTGTGGATAACGTTATTGTACTGCATTTTGTAGAAACAGCAATGTGTCATCAGCATATTTTTTTTTTTGTGTGCATGGGATGTTTGTAAGGTTTTGATACTAATGTTCTCACGAATGGCTATGGAATGTTTAATGGAATGCTAATGGAATATTTAATAGAGACGAGGAAAGTGGGAATCTTTGTCCCCTTATGGAGTATGATGTTTTGTGATATCAGTACATTTGTGATGACAAGGACAGTTGTCACTGGGCAGGAGGAGGAGTCCACCCAGGACAGGTTCCCGTCCATCTCAGGGCCAATGCAGAGAGACATACACAGACAAACATCCATTCACACTCACATTCACTCCCAGGGGAAATTCTGGGCTACCAGTTGACCTAACATGCATGTAATTGGACTGTAGGAGGAAACTGGAGTACCAAGAGGAAACCCATCCAAGCACATGGAGAGCATGTAAACTCCACACTAAAGGCCAGAGTTTTTACTAACTACTACTACTAACTAACATCAGTTTTCTCAAAATTGCAGCAATATTACAACAACACAAAAAAAGACAACCTTGTAAGTTGTATTTATTTAATGCTTCAATTAAGATAAAGGTAACTTGTGGGCCTCAATTTTTGCGGAACTAAAATTGAGTGATTTCCAGCTATACATAGATGTAGAATATTGAAATGTTTGGACACAATGTGTCTCAGTGTAGGAAGGTCATGAAAGACAATTTTACGGCACAGTTACCAATAAAACAAATGGCTGCATATAAACTGATTGAAGGTTAGTTACGAATAAAGCATGCATTGTTACTTTGCTTTGCTATCGAGCCATCAGATGTTTCTTAGTGTTTTTTCTCAGGCCTCAGAAGTATAATAAAACATTTTGGAGCAAAAATACAGAACAGTAACCCATAACTAGAGGCCAAGATTGCAAAAATCTCCACAGCAACAGTGTATTTCCCAGGAGAGCTGACGTAAGCTGGGACAAAGGCCACCCACACAGCACAGAAGATCAACATGCTGAAGGTGATCAGTTTGGCTTCATTGAAATTATCAGGGAGTTTTCGGGCAAGAAAGGCCAATATGAGACAGGTGCAGGCCAGAAGACCGATGTAGCCCAGAACCAAAGAAAACCCCACCACAGAGGTCATCGCACACTTCAAGGTAACCTTTAATCCTGGAATTTCCAAGTCAGGCTGGGGGACCGGGGGGCTGAGCAATAGCCAAAATATACATATAATAACCTTGATATAAAAAGAATTGCACAGTATCAGGTTAATGTGATTAAAATTTTATATTAAGTAATACATGTATTTAAATAAAATAGGAATCTGACCTGTATACAGGTAAAAATGCAGACACTTCCTCTCTGTTGGCCTGGACCAAACCACTTAATCAAGGCTTCAGCACCAGGTCGAGCTGAGCGAAATGCTGCAAGGACCACTATGGTTTTGACTTGGAGGCAGGAAACACAAAGTACAAAGCTGATCCCAAAAGCTGCCTGCTGGAACCGACAAGACCAGACTGATGGACGACCAATGAAAACCAGTGAGCACAAAAGCAGAGCTTCAATGATAGAAGAAGCAGGAAGCTCAACTCTGAGTTGTTGGCTCGTACCTACAAATGGGAATTGGGTTAAAATTGGTACTGAATCCTCTTAAAAGTCCAAAATAGATGAATTCAGATTATTCTAAATATATTTTGAATCACCAAAGAGGATTCGTAGAAAATGTACAGTGAAATTTCTGGTGAATTACTCTTTTTTTCTCACCACAGGTGTTTGACGGTAGCACAGAAACACCACAAACACAGCTGTCGTCACTGCAACACCAGATACAGCCACTGTAGTCAGAGTAATTCCCAAAGTTTCATTAAAAGCAAGGAAATCGAGCTGTCGAGGGACACAGGCAGTTCGATTTGCATTGGACCAAAACTCTGATGGACAACGGTCACAGTGAAGGGAACCTGGTAGAGGAAAGAAGGTGATGGAGGAAGTGAGAAGAGAATACAAATAGGAAAACGTCATGTTTTAAACGTCAATATTTGCTATTTTGATGGATCTGTTTCCTCACCAGTTTTGTTACTAATCTCCCCCTCAGCACATTGAATACAGTCGAAGCAGCAGACTGGTTCCCCTTTCCTGTTGGCCATCCGAGTACCTGGGGGGCAGCTCTCACTGCACATGGACACAGGCACCTAAATAGTAAATTAAATATAATATAAGTGCAAATACTTAGTGTTAAAGTTAAAGCACGTGCTCTAAAATTTGTTTTAAGTACAAACATATAAATACTTTTCTCAAAAAACAATGTTAATAGTAATTGAAAAAAATATTTTAAACCTAGTTAAATTTGATGTTAAGAGAATTCATCATTCAATCAAGTCTAGTCATGATTTGTTCAACCTGTACCCTTTTCCGCAAAAATCTAAAATCTTCAGGTTAAGACAAATTTATTTAAAGATTTATTGTGGAAAAAGTAAACTGCTTGTTTTAAGCATTTGTTATACTTGTCTTATTTCTTGTCATATTAACCTATTGTTTAACAACCCAGTTCCATTTCTTCTAAGCTGAAATTTACCCAGATAGTTATTCCAGATAATAATATTTAGCACTGTGTGCTAAGAAAACCACCTCAAGCATAGGGAGAGCATGCAAACTTGTTACACATGGGCCCTCGCTGGTTAGCCGAACAGAACCAGGAACCTTTGCTTTGAGGTGGAAGCAGTGGAAATCTCTCCACCTTAAAGCTGTGAGTTGTCCCTAATAGAAAACACATTTCCATCCTTGTTCTGAACCACTGATCCTCTTTCAGGTCTTGTAGTGAAGTACAAATAACATAAAATCAAAATTGCACGTATCTACACCACTTGAATAAATGTACCAATGTCCTCAGTGATTTTCCTCATTAAATATTTAATACAGTAGGCATTGCATTAAGTCAAGATTGTTCCTTCCTTTTAACCACCTGATTGGATCCTGTGTTCCACTGAACAGCTGTCTCATTAATGTGGATGTCAAACCCATCTACACGACCAACCAAGACAAGTTGTAGTGACCCATCAGGAGTGTTCTGCCAGTTGACCAGGTCATATTTTGCTGGAATATCACCATCTTGGAAATAAAATGCTTCTCCATGGGGTGTGGTGACATTCACATGGTTCAAGTGCTGCAACAACTGAAACCAAGGAAGTGTCAAAAGGGTAACTGGTACTCAAAAGAAGAAGAAGTACATTTACTGTATAATTAAAAGTAATTAATGCCAAAGATGTCAAATGCAGATGTTGTGAAAGTGCAAATTCCATCCATGTTTACCTGTATGGGTTCGATTTTTGGGGGCAAGGAACAGTTGGAGTTGCTATTTTCAACATGGTTGTCTCTGTTGGGGCAGGAAAGAAGGCTGTGAAGGGCGTGGGCTGCAGCATAAACAGCGAGGTAGACGTTATAAGTCACTCTTAGGTGGGAGGTGTAAGTAAAGGGATGCTGTACTCCACCCAGAGACTCTGTGCCATTGCAGGGTGGCAGAGAAGTCGACAACCCACTTGCAGGAAATGGCAGCGAAGAGGCAGAGGAAGAAGTGGGCGTGACTAAAGGACTACAGCTGAATACATTTTCCCAAAGTTCGTTAAAGAAACTATCACCAGGACGAAGAGATGGATTCAAATTTCTGAGATAATTTTCAAATCCTGGTATTGTCGAACTTCTAATGGCGACACCAAGAACACCACTTGCCACTTTTCTAATTTCAGGATGCTGAAGAATGTCACCACTGGTACTCCAAGCCTCACTGGCCAGAAATTGTCTGTCAGTCACCTGGCGATAGCAAGTAGACATTTATTTCAATATAATTTAAACGTTTTTAACAAAATAATAAACTTGTGTTCCATTTTCTCACATTAATCTTGGCTAGTTGAAGAAACAGTTCCTTCACATCTGTATACCAGGCAAAGATCAGAATCACTCTTGCAGTTGAGGCCTGGATTGTAAGTGCTGCTCGTCTGGCATCATCCACAATGTTTTCCCTGTTTAGAATCTCTGTGAATGTCAGACACACTCCTGCCGCCTGAGTCACCTCCTGAAATATCTGACATGTAAAAGAAAAGAAAATATAGTTCAAAGTGACAAAAAGATTAAATGAATGGAACTATTTAAATGTGTTTATGTTGATGCCACTACATGTCTAATACAACGAAAACACCTTTATTCCTTCTATGCCATAATTAGTGTTAAGTGCCACTGCCCCAATCCACGTCCAGTTAAAATGTATGGCAAGCTGAGCAAGTGCTCGAGCTTGGTAAAAGTCACTGGGCATGGTCCTGAAAAAGTTAGGATACTGGACTCTGTCACTTAGGCAGGAGCAGCTTGCTGTATAGCTTACCTATAAAAAAAGAAAAAATTGCATATTTATACATTTTCTGAAATCTAATATTTATCCAGTTAGTTTGTTGTTGTTTTTTTTTGTTTGTTTGTTTTAAGCACAATTGGAAGGATCATGTGCTCCTAATACCACAAACTGTAAAGGTAGAAACAATTATGTGTGTGCTAAAGGTTTTGAAAATAGTCATAGCACAATGATAAATGCTAAACCACAGAGGCAAAAAAGTATTGGCAGTTTTTAAATTCAATTTTCAATCAAAACATTTATAAAAATAGAACTCACTAAAGGTACAGACAGTGGTCCCAGGATTCTGGAGAGTATCTGGGCTGTTATGGATGAATCACCGCCAATGATCAAAGGAACGGGCTGATCACCTGACGACATTATAAAATACGGTAAAATAAATTTATGATAAAATATTGTTTGATTTAGTTTCAATTACAGAAGTGCATATGCTGTCATAACATCAATTGCTTGGGATTTGGAATAAAGGATTCAAAGCTTGTACCGTTCTCAGCAGCAGAGTCTGGCAGGGTGGTGAAATTACAGCTGGTGCTGTCTCCTCCAACCAGTGACAGTGCTGCCTGTATAGCCCACAGGGGTAGGGCACAACTGTCATGAATACGGTATCCCAGCTTAACACCTGGTAGCAGGGTTTTACTATGATTGATTTCCTCCAGAGCAAAAACCATAGCATATACATACTGCATTGGAAGATTTTGCAAACTGAGATCACAACAGAAACAGAAAGCAAAAATAAAAATAAAAAAAGGTCAGTCAATTACTTGGTATGATTGTGAAGCAACTCATCTGTAATAATCTGTAAATTGTATAACTCATCTCTTTGGATAGGCAATGCAGAAACACTTCTAGTACAAGTTTTAACAAGAAAATATACATTTTAAACTGTAAATAGCTATAAGAAAATATACAGCTTATACTTAAAATATCTGGATATGCATTACACAGTATTCCCTGTAAACAGAGCAGATTAGAGTTTTACCCAGTGCACGGTTTGTAGTGTGGCAGCTGTGTGAAGTCGTGGTCTATAGCTGGAGTGTTGTAATAAAGATTAAAGAGCCCACCAATAACTACATCTCCATCTTGGAACAGACCCTGGTCACTTGGTGTACTCCAACGGGAACATTTCACAGTCTGAACCACCTGCAACCCCACTCTGAGCCCCAGCTCCCTGCCCACAAGCCCCACAAGGAACAGGGATGTGGTAGAGGATGTCCAGAAGTTGAAAAGCCAGGAGAGCCCGGACATGGAGGCAGAGGTTGAGGACGGTTTAAACATGTAAACTATTATCACTTTGTCAATGGCAGAACATGCATTAATATAATAAAGATTTACTATCAATAACCCTAAAGAGTGCCTGAAATGGAATTGTCAAATTTGATTAAACCCATGCTAATATAATAGGAGAAAACAGGCGCAATTATTTTAATGACAAGAATGATAATTAGAAGAAGTAAAACTTTCCGACACAACTGACTCTGACACAGTCCCACCTTTCTGCTCTGCACAACATGGCTGTTTGGGGTATTTATAACCAGTGTGAAGCCCTTGGTGAAACCAAAGTAAACAGGGTGACACGGCACTAAATCCCATCTCTGGAAGGTGAGTGCAAAACACAATGACTGAGGGACACTGTTGTGTTTACCTGGAGGGTGTTGACTACAGTTTTCCCAATGGAGTTAGATTTTCATTTCTAACATTTACTTGATAAATTAATCCACAGTGACTGTCAGAAAAACAAGGCCACACGTAACCTTAATAACTGCATAAACACACTGTTGTTTTAGTAAAGTTTCACAGGAAAGATTATAAAGAACTTTTTGTTAATGTCTTAAAAATATTTGAATCCTGTAAAAAAAAAAGTATTTAAATATATATATATATATATAATCACAAAATATTAATATTAATCATAAAATAATAATTTTCCTGTGATTAATTGCAGATAATCAGTGCAACTCATCAGGTTCTGATAATAAGTCAAAAGCAACATGAATGATTTTGGGGGAAAACTTGAATTTCTTTTAGTTTTTTTATTTTACACATGTTGGGTTGTGTTTGTCAGGAAATGGTCTTCAGAGGCATTAGTACTACGATGCCCGCTAGAGACAAAGCACGTACAAACATAAAAGCGCAAACAAAAAGGAAACTCTCTGCAAATCACCTGAAAAACGATATAACGATATAACTATATAAAGTGATTTAATAGCAGCACTAAAACACAAAATGAGATACACTAATTAACATCATAAATAAATGGGTTAGGATTCCAGGGTAATTTTTAGTTAGCAGAGACACTACGTGAAAAGAAAAGGCAAAACAAAACATCCAGAAACTCTATTTTCATGAGGAGACAGGAAACAGAAAGTAAAACATTAATCCCAAAAGCTGCGTCCTGCAGCCAACAAGACCAGACTAATGGACAAGAAATGAACACAAGTTAGAAGAGGAAATAATTCAAAAACAGATTTGCAGTCCTGACTCTCACCACACGGTGGAGCCCTTCATCTTTCAGTCATGTTTTTACGTCTGGCTGTAGGCCTTGGATTCCAGTATCAATGTTGTTAGAGTATGTTCACGCTACTACAGACAAATCCTTTGGACAGTTACAGCTGCAATTCTCTGTGTTTTTTAATATATTATGTAATATAAACTTATGGAGACAGGAAATCAACAACTTGTAAACAACTAACCAACATGATAGTATGTCTGTCACGCTATGTCAGTGACGCTCGGGTCTGTTCGGGCTTTAGGCAGAAACACTGTTATGCTTAAGAAATGGCGAATACAACAAAATACACAGCACACCATGCTGCACATAGCACAATCACTTAGAGTAATACACTGTCCAAATCTTTGACAAAATCGCATAATTTAGCTTGGCAATTAGCTAAGTCCAGTGCTTCTCAATTATTTTCTGTGACGCCCCCCCTAGCGGAAATAAAAAAATTCTTTGATCGCGGCGACCGGGGGGGGGGTGCTAGCGCTAGCTTACTCGGTGCAAAATAAACCCGACACCATAGAGCTAATCCTCCCTGCGCACACTCTGACAATGAGAGCGCCACTGCCAACTACTGGACTGGATGTGCAATTACACTTTATTCTAGTACGGAAAAAAAGCATGTTCCCCACGGTCTCACGCGCCCCCCCTGGCAACGCTCCCCACTATTTGAGAAACACTGGCTTAGTCAGACACAGCTTTTATCAGTTTACTACAGATAAAGTATTGTCAGAGTTAGCTGATTATTAGCAGCCTGCCAGATAAGCTAACAAAGTTAGCTAAGTTAGTTAACTAACGTAGCTCATGTTAAATGTCAAAGTGAACAAAAGAAACAATGTGACACCAGAGAGAGTTCTGTTATTCAACTGTCTCTTCACCACAGCTACACTAGCGGCATTTAGCTAACGCTATGTAGTATTATGTTTAATAGTTACTGTTGCCACTGCTCCACTTACCGCTATCTTTTCTCTTTCTTGCTCCTCTTTTTCTTAGCTGCTCGTCATTTTTCTTTTTTTTTGTTGTTTTATTAGACTTGCTTGCTCTAACTGAATCATGGGCTTATTGGAGCACAGTGACAGTCCTCTTAGGGAGGTCTGCAACTGCTGGTGTCACTGCTATCGGCACATGGTCAGTGCTGTATATAGCTGCACTTTTGTCAGCAGTCGCCTGTCTTGTCTGCTGGCACGGAAGCACGTCTGTCTGCTGGTGATGGAGTCACAAAACAACCCTCCACTTCTAGCATAACATGCGAATTAGCTTGTTTAACAAACCACAAGGCCCTAGATTTAAAATTACTTTTCACATAATCCTTGCCCGTGACTTTACTTTAGCATCTTTGCTAATTACCAGCTTTACCTCCCAGTCATCATGTTACAGTCTGGAAATCCCCCTTGAAATGGCAGGTTGAAATGGCTAAGGAAAGCAACGAAAAAACATACATTAAAGCAGTGGTTCCCAAAGTTTTTTTGGACCGGTTTAATGTCAGACAATATTTTCATGGATGGGCCTTTAAAGTGTCACAAATAAATACAACAAAATAAAAAGGTACGGCCGGCATAAAAACTGGTATTTTCTGGCTGCATGTTTTTACGGAAAAAGGTCCTTGTTATTGCCTCTACAGTTGTGGAGAGCGTGGAGAGAAATAAAGTGCCAGCTCCCAGGCTAAAGAAAACCTCAGTTTCTACTGCTATGTGTGTGTTTGTGTGGATTTACTCAGGCCAGCATCTTGACATCCGTCAAGAGTGAGTCATAGACAGATGTGACGGAGAGAATCCGGTCATTTTCTGAAATAAAACATCGCCCAGAGTCAGATAATAAATAAAACCCAAATAATGTAAGTTATGTATTCTGTCTCTGCAGCTCGGCACCAATTGCCGCAGCCCAGGGGTTGGGTACCCCTGCAATAGGGCTTAAATTACCCTGCTAGTCCTTAGGAAAAACCTTCTACACTCAAAAAGATCTGCTTGAGGTTGCCCTAAGCAAAACCATATTTCAGTAACTACGTGTAGATGGAAAGTCTCGTCCTTCTGTATTGTCCTTGAAAGTCAGGTCTAGCAGTTCGCCTGTGTTTTGTTGTGTTGTTGTATACATAGAATGGAAGGCAGAGCCTTTAGCTATCAAGCTCCTCTGGAACCAGCTCCCAGTCCAGGTTCGGGAAGCAGACGCCCTCTTTACTTTTAAGACAAGGTTCAAAACCTTCCTCTTTGTTAAAGCTTATAGTTAGTTCTAGTCCTGCTGCTATAGGCTGAAACTGCTGGGGGACCAACCCCTGATGCACTGAGACACTTTCCTCCTCTCAGCCCACATTTATATGTCACCACTGTAGGGCATTAACTCTGTGTCGTCTTTCTCCTGTAGTTGTGCTTCTCCCTCTCAGTCTCCCTCTGTCTGTTCGTGTCTTCCGGTGTCCCCAGCTTTGGAGCTGTGTGTCTTCCAGTACAAAGCTACTGGTCCTACCAACCTGCCCAATGTTTTCTTGTTCAAGGCAGATGGCCACTCACCCTGAGCCTAGTTCTGATGGAGGTTTCTTTCGTTAAAGGGAGATTTTCTTCTCCACTGTTGCCTATCGCTGATCAAGGGGGATTTGTTGGGTTTTTTCTAAATGTCTTTATAGTCTTGACTTTATTATGTAAAGTGTCTTGAGATGACTTTGTTGTAAATTGGTGCTATATGAATAAAGTTAAATTGAAAATGGAATTGAATGTTTTTTTTGTTTGTTTTTTTTTGTTTGTTTGAAGCAATCTATTGAGCTCTCATGGTCACTGCACTATAGTATACATTTTCATGATATAAATTCCAGTTACCTCAAAACTATTTCTACAAGTGCAAAATGCATACACTAATATTGTGCCGTACGTCCCACAGAAAAAGCTGTTTAATCCACATTCTATCATCCAATGGTAAAATAAACTCGACAAAGACAGACAACAATTTCAAATGGTACACATGTATAAAAATGAATATATCCTCTTCTAAATGTTTCTATATAGACTATACAATACAGAAAAAATACTGTATTATAAATAGATGCAAACTGAAAAATAAAACTAAGGGAAACTAAAAAAAACTACTGACTTTACTTAGTCAGTATTTGTAATATATATTGAGCTGATGATTATACAACGCTACCTAGACATCAGGTGTTTCTTAGTGTTTTTCTCAGGCCTCAGGAGTATAATAAAACATTTTGGAGCAAAAATACAGAATAGTAGAGCATAGCTAGAGGCCAGGATTGCAAAAATCTCCACGGCAACAGTGTATTTCCCAGGAGAGCTGATGTAAGCTGGGACAAAGGCCACCCACACAGCACAGAAGATCAACATGCTGAAGGTGATCAGTTTGGCTTCATTGAAATTATCAGGGAGTTTCCGGGCAAGAAAGGCCAGAATGAGACAGGTGAACGCCAGCAGACCGATGTATCCTAGAACCAGAGAGAATCCCACTAAAGATGCCATGGAGCATTCCAGGGTGACCTTTGACCCATGGAAACCCAGGTCATGCTTAGGCACAGGAGGACTGAGGGACAGCCACACAGCACAGATGATAATCTGGATTAAAAGCAAATGTATTAAACTGAAGGAAAATGTAGTATACTCAAAAATATGTACATATGTAAAACTTAGAGTACCTGTACACAAGTAAGAAGACAGACACTTCCTCTCTGTTGGCCTGGACCAAACCACTTAATCAAGGCTTCAGCACCAGGTCGAGCTGAGCGAAATGCCGCAAGGACCACTATGGTTTTGACTTGGAGGCAGGAAACACAAAGTACAAAGCTGATCCCAAAAGCTGCCTGCTGGAACCGACAAGACCAGACTGATGGACGACCAATGAAAACCAGTGAGCACAGAAAGCAGAGCTTCAGTGATACAAGAAGCAGGAAGCTCAGCTCTGAGTTGTTGGCTCGTACCTATAAGAAAAAAGTGATATACTGTTGTTTACAAAATTTGTCGTTCATATTGCACTGCAACATGATGTGAATCTGATGAAAACTTTAAAATTAATATAAGATAATTTAGGTTCTCACCACAGGGGTTTGACTGTAGCGAAGAAACACCACAAACACAGCAGTTGTCATTACAGCTCCAGACACAGCTGCTGTAGTCAGAGTAATGCCCAAAGTTTCATTAAAGGAAAGAAAGTCCAGGTGACGAGGGACACAGGCAGTTCGATTTTCATTGGACCAGAACTCTAATGGACATTGGTCACAGTGAAGAGAACCTGTGTGGCAAAACAGGAGATGGATGAGAATGAAGACACAGTAAGTATACTAAAAGTTGAAAATAATTTAAAGCTGAAATATTCCTGTGTAATTGTGAGTGTGTTTTATTAGCTCTTTGGCTTTTCTGATGTTCAACATTGTCATTTCCCCACCAGTTGTATTGCTAATCTCCCCTTCAGCACATGGGATACAATCAAAGCAGCAAACAGGTTCCCCTTTCCTGTTGGACTTTCGGGTTCCTGCGGGACAGGTTTCACTGCACACTGAAGTAGAAACCTAAAAAATCAACACAAAATAAACACATTGAGGCAGAATAATATTTATCAATCAAAATTTGTGTTAGTTGAATTATTGTCCTGCTTGATACCTGACTGGATCCTGTGTTCCATTGAATAAGTGACTCATTAAGGTGGATGTCAAATCCATCAACACGACCAACCAAAACGAGTTTCAGTGTCCCCTCAGGAGTGTTCTGCCAGTTGACCAGGTCATACTGTGCTGGAATATCACCATCTTGGAAGTAAAACGTTTCCCCTTGCGGTGTGGTGAAGTTCACATTGTTCAAGTGCTGCAACAACTGTAAAGTCATCAAACTACTGAAACAGGTCATGTTGTGAAATAATACTTGTGACAAATGTATTTTTGGATTATTCTCAGGGAAAGTCTGATTATTATGGGTTTACCTCAGTGGGTCTGATGTGTTTTGGAGAAGAGCAGGTGGATCTGTTTCCTGCAGGCCTGTCTCTGTTGGGGCAGGAGAGGAGGCTGTGAAGGGCGTGAGCTGCAGCATAAACAGCAAGGTAGACGTTATATGACACCCTCAGCTGAGATACGTCAGTGAAGACATTCTGCACTTTCTCAAGGGACTCGGCCCCACTGCAGGCTGATAGGGAAGCTGTTTGAAGAGACTTATCGGCAGAAGGTGAAGTAGAAATATTTGATGGATAGCTTGTCTTCTGTGTAGAATTTACAGACTGGAGGGATGAAGAGGAAAATGAATCGAGAGAAGTGGCACCAGGACTGCATCCGAACTCAACTTCCCAGAATTCTCTTAAAAACCCATCACTGGCATGATGAAATGGGTGCAAAGCTCTGAGATAATTTTCAAATCCTGGTATTGTTGAACTTCTAATGGCGACACCAAGAACGCCACTTGCCACTTTTCTAGTTTCAGGATCTTGAATAATGTCACCACTGGTGCTCCAAGACTCACTGGCCACAAACTGTCTGTCAGTCACCTGTGTGATAGCAAGTACACACAATCACAAAATGCCGAAATAAGTAAAAGAAGTAAAAGGCCGAATGTTTATAAAATTAAATAGTGCCATTTAATATTGTATTTGCGTAATATACAATGTTACCCCATCTTCTCACATTAATCTTGACTAGCTGCAGGAACAGTTCCCTCACATCTGTATACCAGGCAAAGACCAAAATCACTCTTGGAGTTGATGCCTGGATTGTAAGTGCTGCTCGTCTGGCATCACTCACAATAGTTTCCCTAGTGAGAATCTCTATGAATGCCAGACAAACGCCTGCCCCTTGAGTCTCCTCCTGAAATATCTGACATATATTATATTATAACAAAAAACAAGGAAGGCAAATAAAACATTTACCAACGTTGACTAAATATATATATTTTAAGGGTACTAGTATAAAACTAATTGGCACACCTTTATCGCTGTGTGGCCATAATTCTGGTTCTCAATCACTGCCCCAATCCAGGTCCAACTGAAGCGTATGGCAAGCTGAGCAATGGCTTGGACTTGATAAAAATCACTGGGGATGGTTCGGAAGAAGTTACGATACTGGACTCTGTTACTTAAACATGGGCAACTTGCTAAGTAACTAATCTGAAAGACACACACAGGTGTTGCATTTTAGCAGAGGGCATTACAATACTGAAGTACAATTTTGAAGTTCCTATACTTTACTGGAACATAAAAATGTTATGTTAATTTTATTCTACTATAGTTCAGAGGTAAATGTTGTAATCTTTTCTCCACTATTTTTATTTAGCAGTTTTACAAACATATTATTTGGCTGATTGAGGTTCTCAATAAGAAAATCTAATGATCTAATTATGTCATATTATATAATTAGACCTTTTCACTTCATCCTAAAAATTGTTATTCTACCCTAAGAAAAAACTTAAACTTGTAATTTAGCATAAAACAGTAGAGAAGAGAAAGAGCTTGGACTTATGTAAAAAACAGAAAACTGTGTTGGTGCTGTGTTACTCACTAAAGGTACAGAGAGTGGTCCCAAAATTCGGGCCAGAATTTCAGCTGTTACAGTTGAAGAAGCACCGATAATCAGGGGAACAGGCTGACCATCTAAATGAAACATAAATACATCAATATTACACTAATAATACAAATTATACAACTTTAAATTGTTTTTTTTTACACATAGCTGTGTAATCAATTCATCATTTGCTACCAGCCAGATAGAGATGCACAAGGCACCTCTTAATTTTTAGGGTTGCTATCCATACGCACCAGAATCATCTGTTAAATTACAAGTGTTACTGTTTCCTCCTGCTAGTGACAGTGTTGCCTGGGGAGCCCACGGTGGTCGACCACAGTAATCAAAGATGTGGTAGCCCAGCTTTACACCTGGTAGCAGTGTTGTGTTGTGATTGATTTCCTCCAACGCAAATATCATAGCATACATACACTGCAAGGGAGGATATTCTAAACTGAGACCACAAAAAATTAAGAATGAGAATTAGACAAAATGTCGATTAGTAGTGCAAAGGCACCAGTATGTTCATTATCATAGTAAATAATCACACAATTTACCCAGTGCACGGTTTGTAGTGTGGCTGCTGAGTGTAGTCATGGTCTATAGCTGGAGTTTGGTAATGAAGATTAAAGAGCCCACCAATAATTACATCTCCATCCTGGAAGAGACTCTCGTCACTCGGTGGACCCCACCGAGAGCAAGTCACAGTCTGAACACCCTGCAGTCCCACCTTAAGTCCCGGCTGTCTGCCCACAAGCCCCAAGAGGAGCAGGGATGGGGCTGAGGAGGCCCACAGAGTGAAAAGCCACGAGAACCAACACATGAATGCAGCTGTTCTGGACATTTAAAACATGATAGACAACTGATATTCAATTATGTGCAAGAGGAAAAAATCTGACAATACTGACATTTACCTTTTAACAAATCAACAATTCAAAGACTATACTGTACATTACCTGCTTGGGAACTGACTTTACTGTGATGTACCCCCTCCTCCTCTGAGCAGTTGAACTGCTGATGTGGGTATTTATAATTCAGTAGATGTAAAGCAGTATTGAAGCGAGTAAACACGATGACACGTGCATTCAAACCTAAATCCCTCCTCTGTAGAGTGTCAGAAAAATAATTGCATAAATAAGAATAATAAATTGCATTATTGCACACAGTGCTCAATGTGTGGTAGGTGGAAATGGAAAGTGTATTTTATTATTTATTTTCTATTGTAAAAAGTCTTATTCACCACATTTGTATAAGCATATATACAGTGTATTATTTGATTGTTGGTTCAAATGGGCCTGCTTGGTGTGCAACACTTGACCCTTTTTTATTTGGGTTTAGCAGTCAACCAAATGTTATAATGTTCTGCAAATACACAATTATTCTGTTAAAATTCACTGTGTGACACACCAAAGATTTCTTTCAGTGGCAGAATCAGGCTGCCTAAAGTTCAGGGACAAAATCAAATCCAAATGGCATCTCATACATTCAGTGGACTCCCATGACAACAGAACAATTCATGTTTGCGTTATAGGTTTTCATTTCAGAAATTAGGGGGTAGGAGGATTCTTACATTTTTGGGGGCCCACAGAGACCAGCTTTTTTAATAATAAAATTATTAGCAGTAATATATAAGATATCATAAATGTGTCTATGAAGGAATTACAAATAAGGCTAAATTTCAGCTTATTTCTGCCTCTCTGGTCAAATTACACCCCTCCTCCCATTTAATTCAATTCAACTTTATTTATATAGCGCCAATTTACAACAAGGTCATCTCAAGGCACTTTACATAATAAAGTAAAGACTATACAAACATTTAGAGAAAATCCAACAAATCCCCTTGAGCAAGACATAGGCAACAGTGGAGTGGAAATAATAATTTATTCAGATATTTTTTCATAAATTGTGATTTGTGATTGTGAACATTGGACAAACTCTACAGTAATTTAATGTCACATTACTACAGTGCAAATGTTAGCAATTGTCTGAAAGTTAATTATTAAAAAAATTATTAACAGAAAGAGTAAAAAAAAATGGTGAATCATAATAATAAAGGAAGATTACTTGCACCTGGCCATCAGATATTTCTTAGTGTTTTTCTCAGGCCTCAGAAGTATAATAAAACATTTTGGAGCAAAAATACAGAACAGTAGAGCATAGCTAGAGGCCAGGATTGCAAAAACCTCCACGGCAACAGTGTATTTCCCAGGAGAGCTGATGTAAGCTGGGACAAAGGCCACCCACACAGCACAGAAGATCAACATGCTGAAGGTGATCAGTTTGGCTTCATTGAAATTATCAGGGAGTTTCCGGGCAAGAAAGGCCAGAATGAGACAGGTGAACGCCAGCAGACCGATGTATCCTAGAACCAGAGAGAATCCCACTAAAGATGCCATGGAGCATTCCAGGGTGACCTTTGACCCGTGGAAACCCAAGTCATTCTTAGGCACAGGAGGACTGAGGGACAGCCACACAGCACAGATGATAATCTGGATAAAAATGTAATATATTAAACTGAAGGAAAATGTAGTATACTCAAAAATATGTACATATGTAAAACTTAGAGTACCTGTACACAAGTAAGAAGACAAACACTTCCTCTCTGTTGGCCTGGACCAAACCACTTAATCAAGGCTTCAGCACCAGGTCGAGCTGAGCGAAATGCCGCAAGGACCACTATGGTTTGGCTTGGAGGCAGGAAACACAAAGTACAAAGCTGATCCCAAAAGCTGCCTGCTGGAACCGACAAGACCAGACTGATGGACGACCAATGAAAACCAGTGAGCACAGGAAGCAGAGCTTCAGTGATAGAAGAAGCAGGAAGCTCAGCTCTGAGTTGTTGGCTCGTACCTATAAGAAAAAAGTGATATACTGTTGTTTACAAAATTTGTCGTCCATTTTACACTGCAACTCGATGAGAATCTGACGAAAATTTTAAAATTACTATAAGATAATTTAGGTTCTCACCACAGGGGTTTGACTGTAGCAAAGAAACACCACAAACACAGCAGTTGTCATTACAGCTCCAGACACAGCTGCTGTAGTCAGAGTAATGCCCAAAGTTTCATTAAAGGAAAGAAAGTCCAGCTGACGAGGGACACAGGCAGTTCGTCCAGCATTGGACCAGAACTCTAATGGACATTGGTCACAGTGAAGAGAACCTGTGTGACAAAACAGGACAGAAAAGACCATAATAAAAAAAAAGAAGATATAAACGCTATATTACTACAGATTACTCAACATTGTCACGTCCCCACCAGTTGTAGTGCTAATCTCCCCTTCAGCACATGGGATGCAATCAAAGCAGCAAACAGGTTCCCCTTTCCTGTTTGCCACCCGTGTACCTGGCCGACAACTCTCACTGCACACTGAAACAGGCACCTAAATAAAAAGACAGATAATATGTTTTGCATTGTAATCTTGTTAACTCTTTTGTAACGCATGACTAAAACACCAAGCAGGCATAACTTTTATTCTGTATTATTGAGGTCAGCATGAGCAGTGGAATCCACTGTATTGGATTGCATTAAATTGCACAAGTGCTCCTAATGTTATGCCTAATTGGTGTTTAATGGTAACTAAAGACAACACATTGATTTAATACCTGACTGGATCCTGTGTTCCAGTGAATAAGCGACTCATTAAGGTGGATGTCAAATCCATCAACACGACCAACCAAAACGAGTTTCAGTGTCCCCTCAGGAGTGTTCTGCCAGTTGACCAGGTCATACTGTGCTGGAATATCACCATCTTGGAAGTAAAACGTTTCCCCTTGCGGTGTGGTGAAGTTCACATTGTTCAAGTGCTGCAACAACTGTAAAGTCATCAAACAATTGAAACAGGTCATGTTGTGAAATAATACTTGTGACAAATGTATTTTTGGATTATTCTCAGGGAAAGTCTGATTATTATGGGTTTACCTCAGTGGGTCTGATGTGTTTTGGAGAAGAGCAGGTGGATCTGTTTCCTGCAGGCCTGTCTCTGTTGGGGCAGGAGAGGAGGCTGTGAAGGGCGTGAGCTGCAGCATAAACAGCAAGGTAGACGTTGTATGACACCCTCAGCTGAGATACGTCAGTGAAGACATTCTGCACTTTCTCAAGGGACTCGGCCCCACTGCAGGCTGATAGGGAAGCTGTTTGAAGAGACTTATCGGCAGAAGGTGAAGTAGAAATATTTGATGGATAGCTTGTCTTTTGTGTAGAATGTACAGATCGGACGGATGAAGAGGAAAATGAATGGAGAGAAGCGGCACCAGGACTGCATCTGAACTCAGCTTCCCAGAATTCTCTTAAAAACACATCACTGGGACGATGAAATGGGTGCAAAGCTCTGAGATAATTTTCAAATCCTGGTAATGTTGAACTTTTAATGGCGACACCAAGAACGCCACTTGCCACTTTTCTAGTGACTGGATGTTGGAGAAGATCACTACTGGTGCTCCAAGCCTCACTGGCCACAAACTGCCTGTCAGTCACCTGGTGATTGTGAGGAGAAAAATTTACTTTAAGTCAGTTTAAAAAAACTGTTAAACATCATGGCGTTCAAACACTTGCCTCAATAAGACACTACATTTAAAATCTATATTTTGAAAATTATATCAGTTGCTTACATTTATTTTGACTAGTTGCAAAAAAAGCTCTCTCACGTCTGTATACCAAGCAAAAACCAGAATAACCCTTGCAGTCGAGGTCTTGATTGCGAGTGCTGCTCGTCTGGCATCATTTAGGATATTTTGGATGCTGAGAGTCTCTATGAATTCCAGACATAAGCCTGCATCCTGGGTGTCCTCTTGAAATATCTGAGTTGTGTTAAGACAAAAATTCAGTAAGAAAATAAAAAATATAAATAAAGAAATGTCATACGTAGAAGAATATATTTTATGGATTAAAAAAAACACAGCTAAAAGCACCTTTATTGCTGTGTGGCCATAATTATTGTTTGCTACAACTGCTCCAATCCAGGTCCAGTTGAAGTGTTTGGCAAGCTGGGCAATTGCTCGCGCTTGATAAGTATCACTGGGGATGGTCCTGAAGAAATTAGGAAACTGGACTCTGTCACTCAGACAGGAGCAGGTTGCCAAGTAACTAATCTGAAAAACACAAACAATTTTTGCATTTGTAGTTATTTTAAAATCATTTACATTGACGATGGCTATATTTTCAGAAGATGCTGATGTCCTAAGAATGAATTTAATTCAGACTCATTGTATGCATTTGTTTTCATTGCAGTTAAAAATAAAACTAGATCTGCTTGCACAGAGCATAACACAACGCAACGCAGCAAAAAACAGAAGCACTAATGTGACCAAACAGATGGAAGATGGTACCAACTCTCTCAAAGAGAAACAGAAAGTTACAGTAACGTTTTTATGATCCTAAAGAAAAAACTCACTAATGGTACAGAGAGTGGCCCCAAGATTCTGGAGAGTATCTCTGCTGTTACAGATGAAGCACCACCAATTATCAGGGGAACCGGATGATTATCTATTGGCAGCACTGAAAAATAAATATTAATTATTTTTAAAGATACAATTCTGACATTAAAACCATATTTGGGTATTTTTAGACACAGCTTTATTGCTGTTATTTGCTATGAGCATGATAGTGACAAAATTTCAACTCTTCACACTCACCAGAATCACCTGTTAAATTGCAGCTGTCACGTTCTCCTCCTGCTAGTGACAGTGCTGCCTGGGGAGCCCACGGTGGTTGGCCACAGCAATCAAAGATGTGATAGCCCAGTTTCACACCTGGTAGCAGTGTTGGATTATCATTGATCTCTTCCAGTGCAAACACCATAGCGTACATATACTGCAAGGGAGCATCTTCTAAACTGAGATCACAAAAAAACAGGAGTCAAAATTTTCATTAGTTCTGTAAAGGTACTGAAACTATCATTGTCATACCGCATAATTTACATAATTTTACCCAGTGCACGGTTTGTAGTTTTGCAGGTGAATGAAGTCGTGGTCCATAGCTGGAGTTTGGTAGTGAAGATTAAAGAGCCCACCAAATATTACATCTCCATCCTGGAAGAGACTCTGGTTACTCGGTGGACCCCACCGAGAGCAAGTCGCAGTCTGAACAACCTGCAGTCCCACCTTAAGTCCCAGCTGTCTGCCCACAAGCCCCACGAGCAGCAGGGATGGGGCTGAGGAGGTCCACAGAGTGAAAAGCCAAGAGAACCAACACATGAATGCAGCTGTTCTGGACATTTAAATTATACAGAGAATATCCAGTTAGGTAGCTTGTTTCGTGACAAATGGCAATTGAATACAGAAGAAAAGTCACAAAGTCAAATCAGTCTCCCTGGCACACTAATAATTTCAACAAAAAACTATATTTTCATGTAGTGAAATGACCGGCATTTGCACTGGGTTAAATATTTCAACTGGCATACCCCTCCCCCTCTGAACAGCTGATCTGCTGATAGGTGGGTTTTTATAATAGTTATTAAACACTATGGCGAGCTAGTAAAGATGATGACACATGGTTACAAGAGTGACAATATAACAACTACATAATTTCAGAATCTCAGTATGTGCTGTAAATTCAGTAGATGGTGAGTGTGGGGCTTTAATTATTTTAATTAGTTTTTTATTGTCAAATTATTCTCTACCTCTTTATATATGCATGGTCAATGTGCATTATGTTATAACAAATACCAAATGTTGTCAAAAGCATTTAGATTCCAAAAAACAGTGTTAATAACTGGTTTGTAAAAAAGTCTGTATGATTTAACTCAAGCCATCTGTAAATTAATTTGGTGGAGGGGTTTGAGTATCCTGGCAGCTATGTTGTAAGGGGAATAAGCTGGTAGCCCTGTGCAAAGTTGCCCTTGTGAAGTTACCAGACAGAGCGATCAAAAAAACTCTAAATCAATGCTAAAACACTACTCTTGAAGAAAGGGCTGGACTCTAGTGTGGTGATGCAAGTTTTATCTAAGTGCTGATGTATTTAAGTTTTCACTAGAGAAGGAAAGGGTCACCATTATATGACTGAAAAGACAATGGGGTATGCAGAAACAGAACGTAATCCAAGCTTAAATGAATATAGAAACTCAAAAAAAAAAAAAAAAAAGGTGAGTAGCTGAATAGCTTACATTAGTTGAATCCCAGGGGAGGAGAATTAGTAGGAGACGATGGTTGGACCACTTCTGGAGAAGGATCCTGAGGGCAAGAGACTAAAAAGTGGGATTTAGGGCAGATTGGGAACTGGTAACAAACAGGGAGATATGAGCCAATCTTTGAGTTAAAGAGGTAGGCCCAGGAACAGGTAAGGCATTTTGCAATGAGAGAGGCCCTGGAGGAAATGCTGTTTGCTGGCTTGAAGCCACTAATAAGGTTAACTCAGAAAGTGGCATACCAAGAGTCAGCTTCACAGGAACCAGAGAAGCATCATCAGGAATTGGAATTGGTGTCCCCCTTTCGGATTGACTGAAGGCAAGATGGCACCGGTGATTGTGGCTGCTCGTCTCCTGCTCGTTTTACCGTTGGTCTTTATTTATTTTCTGGCTTTTGGACTCTAAAGGCCAAGTATCTGCTGGTTTACGATCGTCGTCAGTTCCTTCTGGATCTTCGAAATAATGTTAAGGATCTATGTATATTTGATCCCTGTGGACATTGAACTCTGCCGCCACTCCTGTTGGGAATAGGCCTCGGCTCTTCCCCCTCAACAAGATTATGCAGCCTGGAATCGTCTGCTGAAATGTGCAATAATTTCCAGCACTTTTTTACTGAAAAGGTTGTCACGACAAGGGCCTCCATCTCAGCTCCTACCTTTGACCGATCTGATTGTGCTCCTTGTTTGGCTGTGTTTGATACGTTTGACCCTATAACACTCTCGTTTTTGGAGGAAGTGATTAGCCACATCAAGCCATCAGGATCCCCTCGAGATGCTTTGACTCATTATCTCATTATCTTAAAGAGGTATTCCCCAGTATAGGGCAGTTGGTTTTGTCTATTATAAATGCCAGCCTGACTTCAGGTGTCGGCCCGGCAAATTTCAAACATGCAGTGGTACAACCCCTGCTTAAGAAACCAGGTCTCGACCACACTGAATTGGCTAATTTTAGGCCTATCTCCAGCTGCCCTTCATCTCTAAATCCTAGAGAAAATTGTTTATGTGCAGTTGAAATCTTTTTTAGTTGAGCAAAATCTTTTAGAGGTTTTTCAGTCCGGTTTGAAAGCCTTGCATAGCACAGTGTCAGCATTGATAAGGTCCTTTAATGACATTGTCCTAGCAACTGATGCTGGTGATTTTATGATCCTTGTTTTGCTAGATCTGACTACTGCTTTTGATACTGTGGACCATAATATTTTATTAACACGGCTGCAGCATCTGATGGGCATTTGTGGTACCGCTTTGAAATGGTTTAGGTCCTATTTCACGGACAGAACCATAAGTGTGAACCTTGCTGGTTGTGAATCATCTTCAGCTCCCCTGTTATATGGAGTTCCTCAAGGGTCAATTTTAGGGCCTCTCCATTTTTCCCTGTATCTACTTCCTCTGGGTTCCATCCTGAGGAAGCATGGGATTTCTTTTCATTGTTATGCTGATAATACTGAAGTTTATTTGCCACTGAAGAAAAGTGATGATTTCTGTCATTAAGGAGTGGATGACACTAAGTTTTTTAGAGTTTAAAACATAGGTGATTGTGTTCGGTCCAAATGGCTCCAAAAACCCTCCCTACTTGACCTTGGCCCTTTGGCACAGTTTGATAAGGAGATTGTTTAAAACCTAGGTTTTAAGATGGACAGTGATTTTAAATTGGATCACCAAATTAGTGCCATTGTAAAGTTCATTTTTTTCCACCTTAGGCAGCTGGCTATGGTAAAGCTTTTCGTTACATGGCAGCACTTTGAAACAGTAATCCATGCCTTTATTACATCTCAGCTGGATTACTGTAATGCACTGTATTTGGGAATAAATCAATCCTCCCTTGCACGTCTCCAACTGGTCCAAAATGCTGTTGCTCGTCTCATGGTTGGGGCATGTAAGAGGGAGCACGTAACTCCCATCTTGGCGACTCTCCACTCTAGGTGAAGGACTTAAACTGAACTGCTGTGGATTGTGATTGCAGTTGAGATAGGAACTTGGGTGAGTTGTGGATTGCAAACTGTTCATTGCTTAGTTGCTACTAGACACAACTTCTAGCTGGGAATACTTGACCTGACACATGGCCACACCTCAGCACACTACACCATTGTGATCTTCTCCAAAAGGAGGAAGGGATGAAGAAGGCAGACCTGGTGGATGGTGGCTGAAGTGTGGGTTATTGGGGTGATATGGAAGAGGTTTGAACTAGCTGGAGGGCAGTGGCTACAAAGATTCATTAGGCCTAGAGTCCTAGGACTGTCTGTAGAGGGGTGCGAGGATGAAAAATTTTGGAGGACCACCTGAAATTTAGCATTTGGTTCCTCTGACAAAAAGCTAAAGGTATTTTCCCATTACTATTTTGATTGTGGCAGAAAACAGGCTCTGTGGCAGATGATTCATCATACAGACATATTTCATTCAGCAAATTAATATTAAAAGATGAAACCACTAAGTAAAATTGCCAGAAGTAAAAGGCTGTGTATTTTGATTTAGCAAAATTACCTTTTCTACAAAACCTTTCTTATTTTCTTACTTACTTGAATAAGGAAGTAATAACAAGTAATAAACTTGGTGAGGCTTTGGATAGATGACACTCACCATATTTACATTAATGTTCCAACAATTTCTGTATATACATTTAGCCACTTGTTAGCAACAAATGTTGTAAGAGACAGAAAATCTCAAACAAACTGTAGTATGTTATTTACTGTTGGATTGTATGTCAAACAATTGAACATGAAATTTTCTTGACCTGTTAACTACAGAGACCTCTGTAGACACTTAACCAAAATGGCATTAAAAAAATTATTTCTGCATGAGCAAACTAGAAGTACAAAGACTCATTCCTCAGATATTCTACCACTTTATTGTGGTAAAATATATCTGAGCCAGAACTTGTGACATTCGTACAGTGGGAATTAGAAATAGGCTCTGAATATTCTTTTTCTTCTTCTCAGTAATGGCAACATCTCATGTTAGATTGTATGTATTTTTAAATTGTTTTAACAAGCCTATAACTTATATTTTCCCTGTTAATTGTGTTTCTTTATTATTATTATCATTATTAATCTGTTAAAGGGCCTGGTGCCTCAGTGGGTAGAGCAATGGGTTAGGATGCAGAAGGCTGCAGGATAGACCCCCACCCCACAAGGTGTGGCCCCGCCCAGCCACCAAGGGTGACCATGGTGAAGGTCCCGAGCCCAAGCAGGTTTGCACAGGAAGGGCATGGGTTGGGCTTTGCCGTCAACCATGGCGACCCCCAAAGGGACAAGCTGGAAGCTGCTGATCTATTATACTGTTTGTCAAATGATCTCACGTTTGCCTATTTTTTCTGATCAATTTTTCATCACAATTCTCTTAATGTAAATCATTCTTAATGTGTTTTTTTACCTCATTATTTTAAAACGCACATACACTGGTACACTACAGCAGCTGAGAACAGCCACACATGCAATTATCTTTTTATGCTGTTATTTTGTGACAATGAGATAATAATCTCGGGTTAACAAAGCTCATTTTCTCGTATTAGCTCATTTTTCTTATTATTTTTGGACATTAAAACATCAACTGCTGAAAGATGGGTCTAGAAGTATAGAATTATTGAGCCACAGTAACCCAGTAGTCTTTTTGAAAGAACAAGCATCATAACGAGTTTTATGTGTCGAGGCTTGTGTGGCTGTTTGTAGCAGTCTGGTGTGATTTGCATGGCATTTAATTAAAATGAACAGTGGATAGTCGTGTGTAATGTCACTGTACTCTCTTCATACAGTGTTTTATTGAAATCCCTTGAAAAAATAACCCACACATAAAGGAGATACAATTTTCCAAAAATTACAATAATAAAACCAATATTATTTATATATAAAATACATACAAAAAAAGCAGTAAAAGAAATGTATTTCATTTTACACTTATGTTTTTTTGGTTAGAGTATATATTATTCTAGAAAACTTAGTTAAGAATACTCGTACTACTATTTATGCAGCACAGAGCTAACTAAAATCTATTTGTTGTGAAATGCTCAGTCATTTAGCAACCATTATTCATTTTCTTTACTACCTGGCCATCAGGTGTTTCTTAGTGTTTTTCTCAGGTCTTAAAATAATGATAAAACACTTTGGGGCAAAAACACAGATCAGTAAGCTATAGCTAGAAGCCAGGATTGCAAAAATCTCCACGGCAACAGTGTATTTCCCAGGAGAGCTGATGTAAGCGGGGACAAAGGCCACCCACACAGCACAGAAGATCAACATGCTGAAGGTGATCAGTTTGGCTTCATTGAAATTATCAGGTAGATTTCGAGCAAGAAAGGCCAATATGAGACATGTACAAGCAAGAAGACCAATGTAGCCCAGAATTAGTGAAAACCCCACGACAGAGGTCATGGAACACTCCAGGGTGACCTTTGATCCATGGAAACCCAGATCACGCTTAGGTACAGGAGGACTGAGGGACAGCCATACAGCACAGATGATGACCTTAAAGAAAATGTAGGTAGTTTAATGCAAACATATCCAAATTAGTTGAAAAATAAAAATTCAAACCACATATTATTACCTGTACACAAGTAAGAAGACAAACACTTCCTCTCTGTTGACCTGGACCAAACCACTTAATCAAGGCTTCAGCACCAGGACGAGCTGAGCGAAATGCCGCAAGAACCACTATCGTTTTGACTTGGAGGCAGGAAACACAAAGTACAAAACTGATCCCAAAAGCTGCCTGCTGGAACCGACAAGACCAGACTGATGGACGACCAATGAAAACCAGTGAGCACAGGAAGCAGAGCTTCAGTGATACAAGAAGCAGGAAGCTCAGCTCTGAGTTGTTGGCTCGTACCTATAAGAAAAAGGGATATACTTTTGTTCAAAATATTTATCGTCCATTTGACAGTGCAACTCGATGAGAATCTATATAAGATATCTATAAGATAATTTAGGTTCTCACCACAGGGGTTTGACTGTAGCGAAGAAACACCACAAACACAGCAGTTGTCATTACAGCTCCAGACACAGCTGCTGTAGTCAGAGTAATGCCCAAAGTTTCATTAAAGGAAAGAAAGTCCAGGTGACGAGGGACACAGGCAGTTCGATTTTCATTGGACCAGAACTCTAATGGACACTGGTCACAGTGAAGAGAACCTGTGTGACAAAACAGGAGAAGGACGAGATTGAAGACAAGGCAAATACAAGCTCAAATAATACCGTGTAATTGTGAGTGTGTTTTATTAGCTATTTGGCTTTTCTGATATTCAACATTGTCATTTCCCCACCAGTTGTATTGCTAATCTCCCCTTCAGCGCATGGGATACAATCAAAGCAGCAAACAGGTTCCCCTTTCCTGTTGGACTTTCGGGTTCCTGCGGGACAGGTTTCACTGCACACTGAAGTAGGAACCTAAAAAAATCAACACAAAATAAACATAATGAGGCAGAATAATATTTATCAATCAAAATTTGTGTTAGTTGAATTATTGTCCTGCTTGATACCTGACTGGATCCAGTGTTCCATTGAATAAGTGACTCATTAAGGTGGATGTCAAATCCATCAACACGACCAACCAAAACGAGTTTCAGTGTCCCTTCAGGAGTGTTCTGCCAGTTGACCAGGTCATACTGTGCTGGAATATCACCATCTTGGAAGTAAAACGCTTCCCCTTGCGGTGTGGTGAAGTTCACATTGTTCAAGTGCTGCAACAACTGTAAAGTCATCAAACTACTGAAACAGGTCATGTTGTGAAATAATACTTGTGACAAATGTATTTTTGGAATATTCTCAGGAAAGTCTGATTATTATGGGTTTACCTCAGTGGGTCTGATGTGTTTTGGAGAAGAGCAGGTGGATCCGTTTGCTGCAGGCCTGTCTCTGTTGGGGCAGGAGAGGAGGCTGTGAAGGGCGTGAGCTGCAGCATAAACAGCAAGGTAGACGTTGTATGACACCCTCAGCTGAGATACGTCAGTGAAGACATTCTGCACTTTCTCAAGGGACTCGGCCCCACTGCAGGCTGATAGGGAAGCTGTTTGAAGAGACTTATCGGCAGAAGGTGAAGTAGAAATATTTGATGGATAGCTTGTCTTTTGTGTAGAATTTACAGATCGGACGGATGAAGAGGAAAATGAATGGAGAGAAGTGGCACCAGGACTGCATCTGAACTCAGCTTCCCAGAATTCTCTTAAAAACACATCACTGGGATGATGAAATGGGTGCAAAGCTCTGAGATAATTTTCAAATCCCGGTATTTTTGAACTTTTAATGGCGACACCAAGAACGCCACTTGCCACTTTTCTAGTGACTGAATGTTGGAGAAGATCACTACTTGTGCTCCAAGCCTCACTGGCCACAAACTGCCTGTCAGTCACCTGGTGATTGTGAGGGGAAAAAAATTACAATTCAGTTTTTGTAAGCATGTTTTTTGTAGTTGTAAAGACTGAACTACAACTTGTTAAATGTTTAACACACCATGTTTAAAAAATATACTATTTACAAGATTATAGGCTCTTCTCACATTTATCTTGGCTACTTCCAGAAACAGTTCCCTCACGTTTGTGTACCAGGTAAAGACCAGAATCACCCTTGCAGTCGAAGCCTGGATGGCAAGTGCTGCTCGTTTGGCATCATTTACAATGTTTTCCAGACTGACAGTCTCTATGAATTCCAGACACACCCCTGCACCCTCAGTCTCCTCTTGAAATATCTGATATGTACAAATAAAGAAAAAAAAGCCAGAAACAGAGGTACAGTACATAGTAGAATTATGAGTACAGTCCATTGGTGGGTATTTAAAAGGCTCAAGTAGTGACAAATTAGATTTTTGATAAAGACTTTATACATGGCATTGGTCGTTTAGTGCAACAATATTTGCTTTATAGACAATGAAAAATATTAAAAAATACATAAAACAAGTACTTAAAACAACAAATTAAAATACCTTAATTGCTGTATGTCCATAACTATTGTTTTCTACCACTGCCCCAATCCAGGTCCAGTTGAAGCGTATGGAAAGCTGAGCTATGGCTCGGGCTTGGTAAATATCACTTGGAACGGTCCTGAAGAAATTAGGGAACTGGACTCTGTTACTCAAACATGGGCAGCTCGATGAGTAACTAATCTGAAAGACAGACATAAAAGTATGTGCCACACATACACACACACACTAATGTTCAATTATTCTAATTATTTTTTTACAGAGTTTTACAAATATACCGATATTTGGGAAGCCTACATTGTCAAACCTTTTAAAAGCAGCCTTTTTCCTTATTTCGAAGTGTTATTTTTTTTACTCACATTACCCTCTAAGCTTTACTTTAGTTAAGCATAAAACTAGGTCCTCTTACATATAAAAACTTGAAAAGCAGCAGAGTGCTTTGTGTGGAATATGATAAAGTGAACAAAACCAAAAAGAGATAAAATCCACAGTACAGTCTTAAGAGTGTGTATTCAAACCAATACTCACTAATGGTACAGAGAGGGGTCCCAATATTCTGGAAAGTATCTCTGATGTTATTGTTGAAGCAGGACCAATTATCAGCGGAAGAGGATGATCACCTAAGGACAGCATTGAATCCATATATGAATTCTTATATCACAAAACAGTCATCAGTTTTTTATTGGCTGTGGGTTAAAATTAACTATTCCTTTTGTTGATTTCTATTCACACTCACCAGAATCACCTGTTAAATTACAGCTGTCACGGTCTCCTCCTGCTAGTGACAGTGCTGCCTGGGGAGCCCACGGTGGTTGGCCACAGCAATCAAAGATGTGGTAGCCCAGCTTCACACCTGGTAGCAGTGTTGGATTATCATTGATTTCTTCCAGTGCAAACACCATAGCATACATATACTGCAAGGGAGCATATTCTAAACTGAAATCACAAGAGAGAAAGAACAAGAGTTACATCAGTGAAAATTTGCATTGATTCAGTGAAGCCACCAGTACCTTCCTTACTATACCACAATAGACACATTATTTTACCCAGTGCAGGGTTTGTAGTGCTGCAGCTGAGTGAAGTTGTGATCCATAGCTGGAGTAAGGTAATGAAGACTAAAGAGCCCACCAAATATTACATCTCCATCCTGGAAGAGACTCTGGTTACTCGGTGGGCCCCACCGAGAGCAAGTCGCAGTCTGAACAACCTGCAGTCCCACTTTAAGTCCCAGCTGTCTGCCCACAAGCCCCACGAGCAGCAGGGATGGGGCTGAGGAGGTCCACAGAGTGAAAAGCCACGAGAACCAACACATGAATGCAGCTGTTCTGGACATTTAAAAATACAGAGATTATCCAGTTAGGTAGCTTGTTACACAGGCAAATGGCTATTAATAACTGTAAGAAAATTGTGATATTTTCATCTTAAAACAAACGTGTTTAGTGCACAGTGATTATTCCAACAGGAAAAATAGTCATTTTTAAACAGTATAAATGACTTGTATCAAAACCTTGTGAAATATCTCAGCTCTGTCCTACGCCTTCTCTGAAAAAATAAACAGCTGATGTGGCTTTTTATAATAGTTGTAAGCAAGGATTATTTTTACAGGAAGGAAACACAATGACACGTGTTCAATTCCCAAATCACTTCTCTCAAGAGTGGCTTCAAAACAGCAACTTATATGGAAGATTTCAGTCATTGTGTTGGTAGGTGGGAATTGTGCATCTTTCTGGGCTTGTGTTTTGTTTTGTAAAAATGTTCTTCTCCACATTTCTATTATTATATGAATGATTACCTCAGATCCTTCCAGCCAAATGTCAAAATGCCCTTGAAAAAGTCAACTCAGCTGTCCACACACATTTATGTTAAATTCCATTCATCTTTATAATGGCCTATTGTCTGTCATACCTCACAAATTGGCTGGTTCCAAATGCATGACACTCAGGTGGAGTGAAAAAAATTTCTATACAAAATCTGCTTCTGTCAGAGTCAAACCAAAAATGACGGGAAAGCCAAGGCAGAAATCCAGGCTGGGGTTAATAAACATAATGGACAGTTTACAAAAATTAGGAAAACAGTTCAGTTAGGTAGAAATGGTTGAATCATGGTGGCACAGTTCAGCTGAGGATCTGGGAAAGAATACGTGTTTAGTGGTTAGGTATATTTGCTAGAAAAGGAATTTAAGAAACCCACTGGCATTGGAAAGGCAAGAGACTAGCTGTGAAGGAATTACCATGAGCTGAAGAGTTTTTCTTGGGATCTTTTTCTGTGAAGTGAAAGAACCAGCAGCTGCTGTGCTGTATGTTAGCAGAGTGCTGTAGGTGAGAGGGGTTGTAGACCTGGATACAGCTGTTTAAGTACAAAGATGCTGTTCAGTCACTCTTTAGGCAAGAGTCACGACTCCGAACCTGATGTGCATGGCCACTGGAAACTAGTGCAGAGCAGTGATAGGAAAAGCAGTGTGAGTGGATGTTAGAACCCATAGCTGTAGTATAGATGGAAAAAAGAAGAGGATCAAAAACTAAGCCCTGTGGCACTCCAGTAGACAAGCTTTGAAATGTTGAAGTTTTTCCCAGATATGTAAGAACCTAGCCAGACCAGAGATGGAACAGAGATGAATTAAAGAGTGCGGACAGAGGAATATGTTGTTTTACAGTGTCAAAGCATGAAGCTTGAGCAGGTTTAGGATGGAAGACTGTGCTGCAGCTTTTGTAGCCCGCAGGGATTCGACAACCATCAGGAATGCTTTTCTGTAGAATGACCAGTCTTTAAGCCAGAATGGGTTGACATCAAGAAGGTTGTTCTGAAAAAAGAAATGTGAGATTTGACTGAAGACTGCTTGTTGAAGGGTCTTGGCCAGAAATGAAGAGGAGAGAAGGGTCTGTACTTCTCTACAGATGAGAGACTGAAAGTAGCTTTTTTTAATTACATCTAGTGACTCACTTGCTTGATGTGTTAAAATAAAAAAGTAAACCTAAACTGCCTACCTAAACTAACATATTTAGGTAGGCAACTGAAACTGAAGGAAAATATACATATTCTGTATATTTTATTGGTTTGATGCCCATGTTAAAAAATGGGCAATGTAAAAAAGCTCTGATGTACTTGCATGGCGTTTATAGTCTTTTATTGTTGATATATGTCTGTATGGAGTTGCATATTCACATAGCTGTGTTCCCACCTCAGCTACTTAGAATTGGCCTTATCTTGCATTGCCACTTAGTACCAAAAAAAAAAGAAGTTTGGAGACTTCAGAATTGTTTCCCTGCTTTTTTAAAATGATATGGTGCTGTGGGCCTCATCAGACTGTTGCCTTCAGCCTGCACTATGATCAGTATGGGAACATCTCTTGTTCTTCCAGGAGGGGCTGCAGGAAGTGGCTGGAGTGAGAGATGTCTAGTCTAGCTGTCTGAATCTGCGAACACAACCCTACTCCACATATTCAGTTCTTGATGGATGTTACCTTTCCTTTTTAGGATTTTATAAAGACTTAATTTCTGTAAATACTGAATTAAGATCTGTTTTCAAATATGGCAAATTGGAAAAGAAAATATAAATGTTTATTATAAAAATGTTCTATTGTAGGAACTTTTAACTGAAATGGTCAAAAAAAGACATTTTTTTCTAAATAATGAAATTATTGGAAACATGGTGATAGCATTTATACATGGAGAGATATATTTCTGTTTGGTTTGGTTAATAAAAGGAAATGTAGAAACTACTACTGACTTACATACACCCTGTAAATATCATCCTTAGAATTTTATTTGCATGAATAATTTATTTTCTTGTCTATCTGGACATCAGGTGTTTCTTAGTGTTTTTCTCAGGTCTTAAAAGAATAATGAAACACTTGGGAGCAAAAATACAGAACAGTAGAGCATAGCTAGAGGCCAGGATTGCAAAAACCTCCACGGCAACAGTGTATTTCCCAGGAGAGCTGATGTAAGCTGGGACAAAGGCCACCCACACAGCACAGAAGATCAACATGCTGAAGGTGATCAGTTTGGCTTCGTTGAAATTATCAGGGAGTTTCCGGGCAAGAAAGGCCAGAATGAGACATGTACAAGCAAGAAGACCAATGTAGCCCAGAATTAGTGAAAACCCTACGACAGAGGTCATGGAACACTCCAGGGTGACCTTTGACCCATGGAAACCCAGATCAGGCTTAGGCCCAGGATGACTGAGGGACAGCCACACAGCACAGATGATAATCTGGATTAAAAGGAAAATGTATTAAACTGAAGGAAAATATAGTATAATCAAAAATATGTACATATGTAAAACTTAGAGTACCTGTACACAAGTAAGAAGACAAACACTTCCTCTCTGTTGGCCTGGACCAAACCACTTAATCAAGGCTTCAGCACCAGGTCGAGCTGAGCGAAATGCCGCAAGGACCACTATGGTTTTGACTTGGAGGCAGGAAACACAAAGTACAAAACTGATCCCAAAAGCTGCCTGCTGGAACCGACAAGACCAGACTGATGGACGACCAATGAAAACCAGTGAGCACAGAAAGCAGAGCTTCAGTGATACAAGAAGCAGGAAGCTCAGCTCTGAGTTGTTGGCTCGTACCTATAAGAAAAAAGGGATATACTGTTGTTTAGAATATTTATCGTCCATTTTACACTGCAACTCGATGAGAATCTGATGAAAATGTAAAAATTACTTCAATATAATTTAGGTTCTCACCACAGGGGTTTGACTGTAGCGAAGAAACACCACAAACACAGCAGTTGTCATTACAGCTCCAGACACAGCTGCTGTAGTAAGAGTAATGCCCAAAGTTTCATTAAAGGAAAGGAAGTCCAGCTGACGTGGACACAGGCAGTTCTTCCAGGATTGGACCAGAACTCTAATGGACATCGGTCACAGTGCAGAGAACCTGTGAAACAAAACAGGAGAAGGATGAGAATGAAGACACAGTAAGTATACTAAAATTTGAGAAAATCATATAAAGCTGAAACATTCCCGTGTAATTGTGAGTGTGTTTTATTAGCTCTTTGGCTTTTCTGATGTTCAACATTGTCATTTCCCCACCAGTTGTATTGCTAATCTCCCCTTCAGCACATGGGATACAATCAAAGCAGCAAACAGGTTCCCCTTTCCTGTTGGACTTTCGGGTTCCTGGGGGACAGGTTTCACTGCACACTGAAGTAGGAACCTAAAAAAATCAACACAAAATAAACATAATGAGGCAGAATAATATTTATCAATCAAAATTTGTGTTAGTTGAATTATTGTTCTGCTTGATACCTGACTGGATCCAGTGTTCCAGTGAATAAGTGACTCATTAAGGTGGATGTCAAATCCATCAACACGACCAACCAAAACGAGTTTCAGTGTCCCCTCAGGAGTGTTCTGCCAGTTGACCAGGTCATACTGTGCTGGAATATCACCATCTTGGAAGTAAAACGTTTCCCCTTGCGGTGTGGTGAAGTTCACATTGTTCAAGTGCTGCAACAACTGTAAAGTCATCAAACTACTGAAACAGGTCATGTTGTGAAATAATACTTGTGACAAATGTATTTTTGGAATACTCTCAGGGAAAGTCTGATTATTATGGGTTTACCTCAGTGGGTCTGATGTGTTTTGGAGAAGAGCAGGTGGATCCGTTTGCTGCAGGCCTGTCTCTGTTGGGGCAGGAGAGGAGGCTGTGAAGGGCGTGAGCTGCAGCATAAACAGCAAGGTAGACGTTATATGACACCCTCAGCTGAGATACGTCAGTGAAGACATTCTGCACTTTCTCAAGGGACTCGGCCCCACTGCAGGCTGATAGGGAAGCTGTTTGAAGAGACTTATCGGCAGAAGGTGAAGTAGAAATATTTGATGGATAGCTTGTCTTTTGTGTAGAATTTACAGATCGGACGGATGAAGAGGAAAATGAATGGAGAGAAGTGGCACCAGGACTGCATCTGAACTCAGCTTCCCAGAATTCTCTTAAAAACACATCACTGGGATGATGAAATGGGTGCAAAGCTCTGAGATAATTTTCAAATCCCGGTATTTTTGAACTTTTAATGGCGAGACCAAGAACGCCACTTGCCACTTTTCTAGTGACTGAATGTTGGAGAAGATCTCTACTTGTGCTCCAAGCCTCACTGGCCACAAATTGCCTGTCAGTCACCTGGTGATTGTGAGGGGAAAAAAAATTACAATTCAGTTTTTGTAAGCATGTTTTTTGTAGTTGTAAAGACTGAACTACAACTTGTTAAATGTTTAACACACCATGTTTAAAAAATATACTATTTACAAGATTATAGGCTCTTCTCACATTTATCTTGGCTACTTCCAGAAACAGTTCCCTCACGTTTGTGTACCAGGTAAAGACCAGAATCACCCTTGCAGTCGAAACCTGGATGGCAAGTGCTGCTCGTTTAGCATCATTTACAATGTTTTCCAGACTGACAGTCTCTATGAATTCCAGACACACCCCTGCACCCTCAGTCTCCTCTTGAAATATCTGATATGTACAAATAAAGAAAAAATCTGAAAATCTGTCAGAAATCTGAAAAGTTACAGTACATGGTGGAAGTATGACAAATGTCCAAATTACATAATATAAAAGAGGTACTGAAAATAAGGAATTCAAACACCTTTATTGCTGTTTGCCCATAGCTACTATTTTCTACCACTGCCCCAATCCAGGTCCAGTTGAAGCGAATGGAAAGCTGAGCTATGGCTCGGGCTTGGTAAATGTCACTTGGAATGGTCCTGAAGAAATTAGGGAACTGGACTCTGTTACTTAAACATGGGCAACTTGATAAGTAACTGATCTGAAAGACAAACATTTTAAGATAAAAAATAAATAGATAGATAGATAATAGAGACCCAGTGTCTTGGGCAGAAAAGAGACAAAAGTGACTGTACAATGTTAAGAGTGTATTCAAACCAATACTCACTAACGGTACAGAGAGTGGTCCCAATATTCTGGAGATTATCTCAGATGTTAAAGATGAAGCAGCACCAATAATCAGCGGAAGAGGATGTTCAGCTAGTGACAGCACTGAAACACCTATGAATTACTTGAAAACTTACATTTTCACATCCAAGAAATGTTTAGTTCTCTTTTACCAACAGATCTGTATTTAAGTAGGTTTTCTGTGAGAATGAAAACACACCACTTGCAATTTCAAATTTTGTTGATTTCCCTTCCACACTCACCAGAATCTTTTGTTAAATTACAGCTGCTGCTCTCTCCTCCTGCTAGTGACAGTGCTGCCTGGTTAGCCCACAGTGGTTGGCCACAGCAATCAAAGATGTGGTAGCCCAGTTTCACACCTGGTAGCAGTGTTGGATTATCATTGATCTCTTCCAGTGCAAACACCATAGCGTACATATACTGCAAGGGAGCATATTCTAAACTGAGATCACAAAAAACAAGAGTTGAAGTCAAATCAGTCAAAATTTCCATTAGTTCTTTGAAGTCACCACTACTTTCATTACTATACCACATTATTAACATTATCACATTATTTTACCAAGTGCACGGTTTGTAGTGCTGCAGCTGGGTGAACTCATGGTCTATAGCTGGAGTTTGGTAATGAAGATTAAAGAGCCCACCAAATATTACATCTCCATCCTGGAACAGACTCTGGTTACTCGGTGGACCCCACCGAGAGCAAGTTGCAGTCTGAACACCCTGCAGTCCTATCTTAAGTCCCAGCTGTCTGCCCACAAGCGCCACGAGCAGCAGGGATGGGGCTGAGGAGGTCCACAGAGTGAAAAGCCACGAGAACCAACACATGAATGCAGCTGTTGTACAAAATTGCATTATTTACAGTTAGAAAACAATTAGAAACCTGATATTACTGGGAGCTAGCAAATAAAAACAGTACAGAAATTGAATATTTTAAATTCCAGGCATTAAGCTTTATATCAAACCAACTGCACTGGCACCTGATATCTTAACTGTGACATATCCCCTCCTCCTCTGAACAAGTGACCTGTTGGTGTGGGTATTTATAACAGATGTATTATTGTAGCATTATTAAAACCAAATAAACACAATGACACATGCTTACAAGCCCAAATCCCTAAAGTAACTGCATAAAATTAGGTACACAGTGCTGGTATAATAGGTGGAAGTGAAAGATATGTGCATGATAAGCTTTCTGTTTAGGAAATTCTTCCAAAATGTTTACATGTCCATAATTAAAATATATTATTTCATATCTCATTCAAAAATTCCAGCTTAACACTTTCACAACGCTTTTCTATCGCTAAAACAAACCTGCAATCAGAAATGCAAAATTAGAAAAACTAAAAAAAGAAAATCAACACAACAAGGTGTCAGGTTTTTGTTTTTTGGGCCCATAGAATACTGGACACAGAAGCTAGGTTTAGGAAGTTTATTGATAGTGTATATGGATACTAGCACAGGATGACAAGTGGGAATGGTAGTGGTGCACCAGAGGTGAACGCCAACTGAGAGTTCACAAGCTGGAGAATGCAGGTAAATAGCAGCATGGAAGGAGCAAGCAGCTCTCAAACTACAATTCAAAACACAAAAACCAAAAATCCAAACTCCCTGAAATAAAGTCCAAACAACTCAGGAGGCTGCTGCCTTTAAATAGAGTTCTCAAATAGACAAGGACTCCAGGGCCAGAAAAAATAATCGCACAAAATGCACAGGTATCTGAGACTTACAATATAGAGATAAGTAGAAGGGAGGCGCGGGCTCAGCCAGTGAGTATGGGTAGACAGGTTACCAGATGAACAGATAGAAAAACCAGACAAGGAGGCAGGAAAATCAAACAAGCAGCCAGGTTAACCATAGACAGGTTTGCAGAGAAGCTTCACAGGCAATATTCCCGTAGAAAGGTTAGCAGGGAAACGGGTACCAAGATCCAGTACGCAATGCAAGAATAGTTTTGTGTTGTGTTGTAGAGCGGTCATGCAGAGAGACGATCTGACAGCGAGCTGTGGTAAAGGTGAGGTATAATTAGGCAGGGGGAATGGGTGAAAACAATCAAGGTAAGTGATTTGTGGTGAAGTTGGTAGAACTATCTCAAGAGCAGGAAGAAGATTTGGAGAAAACAGGGAACAAAATAAATGTCCAGGCGAGGAAGTGGAAATGAGGTGATCAATCATGACACAATAGCGCTTTAGGTTCTACTTAAGCCTAGTCATAACAACTTCATAATATACATATATAAGCATTAATAAATATGAGTGAATATTTAATTATTGAATTCATTAATATAAATCACATTTGGCACCATTTAGGTGGCGGTATCATCTGAAAATTGTAGACTTCAAACATTCCCTCAGTTGAATTAATACTTGTACTGCCGCACAGAATGACCAATACAGATGACATTTGGACAGCTAGCAATAAAACGTTTTGTCTAACTGTTGATAGAAACAACAGTTGTACTTTCGAGCCTAACAAGGAACCAAGTAACATAAAAAAAGACAATTCACAACACTGGGCCAAAGCATTTTAAAGATTTTTATCTGAACTGGATGGAGATTGAGTCATAATAAAATGCAATGGCACTGGATGCAAAAATAAAACATTCAAACAGTGTCAGTGTGCTATTTACAATCTGCATCTCATGATTTGAGACATGTCTTCACAAAAAAGATTTTACAGAATTGTTGATTTGCTTGTAGCTGGAAGGTTTTAAAAATAATCTCAAAGACTTTAGATATTCATCTGTCTACAGTTAGGCATATTATTTATAAATAGAAACAATTTAATACTGCGGCTACTGGCCATAGAAGGTGGGCACTCAGCCAAAATCACTCCAAAAGGAAAAAAATATTCAATATCTGGATGGCCTCCATCAGCGACCCATCAGCGTATGCACTGGTCCGTGTATATAAGGGACTTCTTGATTTACAGGAAACACAGTCAGGTGTGAAGGGAGCAAACAGCAGCAGGCGTCTGATGGGCCTTATGCTTGTTGCTCTCAGAACTTCCTTAAGCTGATTGTCTCCAGTGACAAAGTAAACTAGGACTATTTTTTTGTTGCTGACTGAGAGCAACAATTACAAGGTTGTAATTTTGCATTGCATTCTCCTGCAGACATATCTAGAACATCAATCAGTGAACCTGAGAAAAGGATGCAGAAACTCAAAGAACCCAATATTGAACCTTGTGGTGCACCTAGTTTGCACCTTTGAAGTGGGAATTTCATGCAGTTCATTGTAACACTGCTGTCTACAAACCAGTGTAGAGCCTGTTACATTATTTCTAGTTATTTATGATTATTTTTATGATTGACAGTTTAAAACACCTTTTAAAGTTTAGAAATACTGCTTCCACTACACTACATAAATTAAAAGTACTTCCTCTGGTTTATGTAAAATGGCATAGTGACAAAGTGAATGAGAACATTATATTTGTCCCTAGCTACATCCTTTATATTTGATTATTTTTGCAATCATACTTCTTATTGTTTGTGTTGCCAAATCCCAGCTTCAATTTGCCATGTAAACACATACTATCCTGGGTTTGTTTGTGTTTAGCATTGCATTGTGTTACAGTTATCAGCATTTTACTGGTTAAAATAAAAGGGAGACAAGTGTTTAAGTTGATGTTTACTCATTTAATTATGAGTGTCACAAGTTCAGTGTTAATGATATAGGTAGAAATTTAAAGAATCAAACCAGCCATTTCATAGTACTTACCATGCTGAAGGAAACAAAGGGGGGAGGCACCCAACTACTTTCACATTTTATACTATTTAATGTCATCAGTCATGTAATTGCGTAAGACCAAGTAAGAAGGGGACTAGGGTTGAGTCTAAGAAATTGTTGTGTTGTTTAGGCTGTATGGTTAAACAACACCTAGAATTTGGTGTAATCTAGTAAAGTAGATGATTCTGAATATCTTGAATATCTATTGATTAAAAACAGTAGCTCAACATGACTTTTTGTCTGTTTTTTAAAAAAAAGATGTGAAATCTTGTGAAGAAATGGTTCTCCCTCAAAGTAGACTAAAGTTAGATTGAGGAGGGTATTTAAGTAGCTGAAGATGAATTGAAGATGTTTGTCAAACACAGGGGAAGCAGAGGGTCATTATCTGATGGAAAAAACATATGTTTGATGCAACAGCAGGCTGATTGTGATGCCAGGATGAAGCAGGGAGGCAAAGGTCAGGACAAAGGGTGTAAGTGAGTCCAGCACCAAATTTCTTAGCTCCAAAAGGAGGTGATGCAGGAACGCCAAAATTGTCAGCAAAGAATGGAAGATGCAACCTCTGCAGAACCAGCACCACCATTTACGTTTACATTTACATTTAGTCATTTGGCAGCCGCTTTTATCCAAAGCAAATTATGAGTGAGGTACAAGGCAACAAAAAATCTAAGTCCAGGAGAAAACATCAGAGCAAAGTGCTGTCAAAGAAGTGTTTCTGTTTCATGAAATGCAAGCACGAGAAAGTTTTTTTTTTTCAGCACCACCTGAAAACCCAATGAGTCAGGTCTACTTTCCATCAGGGGTGGACAACACTCGAGATTGATGAGATTCCGTGGCTGGAAAAGCCCCAAAATACATCCTTACAATGAAGATGAGGACATTGAACATTATTTAGTTACTTTTGCAACAATTGCTCATGCTTGTCAGCGGTCTCAGGAAGAGTGGACTCTTCACTTTGCTCCATTGCTTACTGGTAAAGCCCGTGAGGCATACATGTCTATGGACATTGATGACACAATGGACTATGATAAAATAAAGTGTACTGTTTTACGAAAATTCAAAATAAGTGGAGAGACTTATTGAGCGAGGTTCCACGAGTGTAAAGGCATTTTAGAGTGAAGAGTTGAGGTTCTGGTGTTGTTTTTGAATGAATGAACCCTGTACCAGTGACAATAGATAATGCTGTTAGTGTAAATTCATGAAGTGAAGGGTATTCAACACAAAAGGTAGTTACTTTATGGTATGTGGTTTAAGTGAAATGTCTGAATAGAAGAAAGTGATACATTAAAATGTGTACCGTATTTTCTGGACTATAAGCCGCTACTTTTTTCCGACGTTTTGAACCATGCGGCTTTTACAGAGATGCGGCTTTTCTATGAATTTTTCTGCAGCCCTCAGATGGGCGCTGTAGATGGAAGTCAGTGCAAACAAAAAAGCATCAGTTTTTATTCTTAGCGCATGCAACCCAAGACACACAACAGCAAACATCAGCACTTTTACTGCCGTGTTACAGCCACCATTCAGGTTCAGGTGTATGAATAAACACTTATGGTACAAAATCTTTCTATGTAAATATCTTATTTCTCAGCCTGGATATTGGCGGCTTATAGTCCGATACGGTTTATATGTGACAAAATATATATTTCTTTTAAATTTTAGCGGGTGCGGCTTAAATTTAGGTGCGCTCTATAGTCCAGAATTTACGGTATTTCTTTTCTCAGTCATGCAGGAGCTTAGAAGGACACTGTAGAGGCCGTCCTATGCGTGTCCAATGGTCCAAAAAAGATCCACTTCAGAGATCGATGTATTATAAAAAACGTTGCAGATTTATTGAACTTCTGTGTTCTTCAGTACAGCTAATAACAACAGTTCTAAAATCATGTTAATATAATACCTAAACTCCATTGAGCACGATAAGAAAACTTGTGTGCCTTCCACAGCCAAACACTGGACTTCAACTATGACTTGCTGCTCCTGTCCGTTTCTAACAACCAGAAATGCAGTACAAACATTGGTTTCCTTAACGATTACTTGCAGGCTTAGAAGGCACTATCTGATGTTGCACGTACATTAGCTACTAGTTGTCTATCTATTGACACAGCATAACTGCAGAAATGTATATAAGCATAGAACAAACATTTGACATTGGCTCATTCACACACCTAGAAAAATGAAAGGGGCACCGCCAGCCGCACCTTCTCGCTTTTGGGCCCCACCAGCAGGCCATCAGCACTTTCTACATTGTAATGGACAAGAAGATCATTCCCTGCCACATCATTGGCAGCCTTTGATGAACTCTTTAAAGCTCCCTTTCTTTTTCAGTGTAAGCTATGACAATGCTATGACAATTCTCTGAGCAATGTGTACACATTCCTTCAGACCACAGTCTATAATATTGATGTTGACTGCATGAAAGAAAGGCCAAAGGTGAAGGAATTGAGAGCCAAGTTTATGAAGAGGAGCTAAGGGCAAAATTCTCAAACAAACATGCAGCTTTCCACAGTGATCCACTGTGCACCTAGTGCAATTTTTCCACAGTTTACATTTTTGCATGGGTTATGTTCTGACAACAAAACCTTTGTAGTAAATCTGCATTAGTGTTTGCACAAAAAATCTTAACAATGAAGAGGTTCAAACTACATTGACAAAACAACAGCTCAATGAGTGTTCAGCGAAAATGACCCACGTGACTTTGCACGCATGACTGTTATCTTTTTGAGAATCCGCGGGATCTTGTTTTGGAATAAAACACAAGCTGTTCCTTGCTTTGGAGCTGTGAGTCTTCCAGTGCGCAGCTACTGGTCCTACCAACTTGCACATGTTCTGCTGTTGCTTTGTTGCCCTTTTGTCTCTCCACTTTCTACTCAGCCCAACCGGTCAAGGCAGATGGCCGCCCACCCTGAGCCTGGTTCTGCTGGGTGTTTCATCCAGTAAAGGGAGTTTTTCCTCTCCATTGTTGACTAAGGCTTGCCCACAGGGGAATTGTTGGGTTTATCTAAATGCGTGTACAGCCTTTACTTTATGTAAAGTGCCTTTAGATGACTTTGTTGTAAATTGGTGCTATATAACTAAAGTTGAATTGAATAGTATCTTTAATCTAGCCACAGGGGTTGCAAGCCAGAGACTTCTGTGCCAGTTCCAAGCCCGGAGAGGGTTGCGTCAGGGAGGGCATTCGGCGTAAAACTTGCCAAATACAACGATGCGAGTCATCCATAGCAATTTCATACTGGATCAGTCGAGGCCCGGGTTAACAACGACCGCCACCGGTGCTGTTAACCTACAGGGTGCCGGTGGAAATTGGACTACTGTTGGTCGAAGAAGGAGACGAGGCAGAAGGGTTTGTGAACAGAGAGAGAAGGGTAAAGGCAGGAGCTTAGATCTGAGACTCTTAACGTTAGCACAATAACAGGGAAAGGTAGAGAGCTGGCAGACTTGATGGAGAGAAGGAAGGTAGATGTACTGTGTGTGCAGGAGATGAGGTGGAAGGGCAGCAAAGCACGTAGTATTGGAGGAGGATACAAACTGTTCTACCAGGGTGTGGATAGGAAGAGAAATGGAGTAGGAGTGATCCTGAAAGGGGAGTTTGTGAACAATGTTCTAGAGGTGAAAAGAGTCTCAGACAGGGTGATGAGCCTAAAGCTAGAAATCGAAGGGGTGATGGTGAACGTAGTCAGTGGGTATGCTCCACAAGTTGGCTGTGAGTTAGAAGAGAAGGAGAGATTCTGGAGTGAATTTAATGGGGTCATAGAGAGTATCCCCAGAGGAGAGAGACTAGTTGTTGGAGCAGACTTCAACGAGCATCTTGGTGAGGGGAACAGAGGTGATGAGGAGGTGATGGGCAGGTTTGGTGTAAAGGAAAGGAATCCAGAAGGACAGATGGTGGTGAACTTTGCTAAGAGGATGGAAATGGCTGTAGTCAACACTTCCTTCCAGAAGAGAGAGGAACACAGAATGACATACAAGAGTGGAGTTAGGAGTACACAGGTGGACTACATTCTATGTAGACGAGGTCATTTGAGAGAGGTTAGTGACTGTAAAGTGGTGGTAGGAGAGAGTGTAGCCAGACAGCACCACATGGTGGTGTGTAAGATGACTCTGGTGGTCATGAAGAAGAAGAGAGGAAAGACAGAAAAGAAGACCAAGTGGTGGAAGCTAAAGGATGAAGACGTTGAGACAGGCTTTGGGTGGTCAGGAAGAGCTTCCAGATGACTGGGAAACTACAGCAGAGGTAATCAGGGAAACAGGTAGGAAGGTGGTTGGTGTGTCATCTGGAAAGAGAAAAGATGATAAAGACACTTGGTGGTGGAATGAGGAAGTACAGGACTGCATCCAGAGGAAGAGGTTAGCGAAAAGGAAGTGGGATGTAGAAAGGACTGAGTAAAGTAGACAGGAGTGCAAGGAAGCGCAGCGCAGAGTGAAGAGGGAGGTGGCAAAGGCTAAACAGAAAGCTTACGATGAGCTGTATGACAGGTTAGACACGAAGGAAGGAGAGAAGGACTTGTACAGGATAGCCAGACAGAGAGATAGGGATGGGAAAGATGTGCAGCAGATAAGGGTGATTAAAGACAGAGATGGAAAGGTGCTAACAACCCAGGAGAGTGTGCAGAGAAGATGGAAGGAGTATTTTGAGGAGCTGCTGAATGAGGAAAATGACAGGGATAGAAGGGAGGAAGATGTGGATGTTGTGGAGCAGGAAATAGCAGAGATTAGAAAGAATGAGGTGAGGAAGGCTCTGAAAAGGATGAAGAGCGGAAAGGCTGTTGGTCCTGATGACGTACCTGTGGAGGTGTGGAAGTGTCTAGGAGAGACAGCAGTGAAGTTTCTGACAGGTCTGTTTAACAGGATTTTAGAGAGTGAGAAGATGCCTGAGGAATGGAGGAGGAGAATGTTCTGGTGCCGATCTTTAAGAACAAGGGTGACACGCAGAACTCTAGCAACTACAGAGGGATAAAGCTGATGAGTCACACAATGAAGCTGTGAGAAAGAGTAGTGGAAGCCAGGCTTAGGAAGGAGGTGGAGATTTGTGAGCAGCAGTATGGTTTCATGCCCCGTAAGAGCACCACTGACACCATTTTCGCTTTGAGGTTGTTGATGGAAAAGTACAGAGATGGTCAGAAGGAGCTGTAAGGGTTAGCCGAGTGGTGGAAGACACACACGCAGAGAGGCAGGAGTATTCTTCACTCAGTGTGGAATTTATTTACAGTGGCACCCACCATTACGCAGTTCAAAGTGGTTTTGTGCATAAGTGGAAAAATTATATACAAAAATAAAACAAAACAAAGCTCAAACTGGGCAAAATAAATAATAAAAATAAAAATAAACAAAAAAAAAACTATGCTAGGCTCATTGCTAATGAGCAAGCTAGCAGCAGATCCCCATCTGAACTGCAATAAACAAAACTCCCCCGAGGAGCTTTTACCTCAGGCCTTATATACCTGAAGCCCCTCCTATGAAGAAAAACCATTACTGATCACACAACCAATTATTACCAATTAAGACATACTGTAATATCTCTTCTATTGAAACAGTATACATGTCTTAAATATATAATTCTATTTTACCCCACATAGGAAGGTTAACATAAAATGTTATTAAGGGGACTTTTCAAGAAAATTTACTCACACAATCCTAAAACTCCCCTTTACTTCCTATCTGGATGGTACAACCCAATTCACCCCTGCTACAAAGACCCTTCACCCATCACACTTCCTGTTTGACAGTGTGACCTGGGAGCTATTGGCAGGTGGAGTGGTACCTACACAACATCAGGTAAGTTTCAAAGTGACATTGGCTTTGGGGAGGATATGAGAACAGGGTGCATTGTCTATACAACCAAATCAACAATTCTACTCTGCCGGCTAGATGGTAAAATAAATAGAATTGGCAATTTTAGTATGATATCACATCTGCACCTATTCTCTACAGGGCATGGGCTAGCCCCATGACAGGAGCTGCATTGTGTCTTTGTGGATTTAGAGAAGGCGTATGACAGGGTGCCGAGAGAGGAGCTGTGGTACTGTATGAGGATGTCGGGAGTGGCAGAGAAGTACGTCAGAGTAGTTCAGGACATGTATGAGAGAAGCATGACGGTGGTGAGATGTGCCGTAGGTCAGACAGAGGAGTTCAAGGTGGAGGTGGGACTACACCAAGGATCACCTTTGAGTCCCTTCTTGTTTGCTATGCTGCTGGACAGGTTGACAGATGAGGTCAGACAGAGATCTCCCTGGACAATAATGTTTGCAGATGACATTGTGATTTGCAGTGAGAGTAGAGAGCAGGTGGAGGAACAGCTGGAGAGGTGGAGGTTTGCTCTGGAAAGAAGAGGCATGAAAGTCAGTCGTAGCAAGACAGAATACATGTGTCTAAACGAGAGGGAGCCAGGTAGAAGTGTGAGGTTACAGGGGGCTGAGGTGAAGAAGATGCAGGAGTTTAAGTACTTGGGGTCAACAGTTCAGTGAGATGGGGAGTGTGGAAAAGAGTTGAAGAGGCGAGTGCAGGCGGGGTGGAGTGGGTAGAGGAAAGTGTCAGGAGTGTTGTGTGACAGAACAGTGTCAGCGAGACTCAAAGGAAAGGTGTACAGGACAGTGGTGGGACCAGCTCTGCTCTATGGGTTAGAGACAGTAGCAGTGAAAAAGAGACAAGAGGCAGATATGGAAGCAGCAGAGATGAAGATGTTGAGGTTCTCCTTAGGAGTGACAAGGTTGGACAGAATTAGGAACGAGTTCATCAGAGGAACAGCGCACGTTGCCTGTGTTAGCAACAAAGTCAGAGAGGCCAGATTGAGATGGTTTGGACATGTGCAGAGGAGGGATAGTGAATACATTGGTAGAAGGATGTTGGAGATGGAGCTGCCAGGCAAGAGGGCGAGAGGACGACCAAAGAGGAGATATATGGATGTCCTAACAGAGGACATGAGGTTAGCTGGTGTCAGAGAGGAAGATGCCCAGGATAGAGTGAGGTGGAAAAGGATGATTTGCTGTGGCGACCCCTGATGGGAAAAGCAAAACTTTTTTCTAGCTGCTTTGTAGTCCATTAAATTAAATTCAAATGTTATCAGAAAACGGTCAGAGAGAACAGAATTATGAGGAAATACTGTTAGTTTATCAATTTCAATGCCGTATGTAAGGACAAGGTCTAGGGTTGACTAAAACAGTGAGTGGGTTCTTTTACATTTCGAGAGAAACCAAGTGAATCTAATAATGAAGTAAATGCCGTGTTGAGGGAGTTACTGTCAGCATCTACCTCAGGGGTGTCCAAACTTTTCGCAAAGGGGGCCAGATTTGATGGGGTAAAATGTGGGGGGGGCCAACCTTGGCTGGCGTTCACTATATATATATATATATATATATATATATATATATATATATATTCCCCACTCGCCCCTTCTCTTTTGGGGCGGTCTTACTTCTTCCTTCAAGCTCGGGTCCTCTACCAGAGGCCTGGGAGCTTGAGGGTCCTGCGCAGTATCTTAGCTGTTCCTAGGACTGCGCTCTTCTGGACAGAGATCTCAGATGTTGTTCCTGGGATCTGCCTGAGCCACTCTCCCAGTTTGGGGGTCACAGCCCCCAGGGTTCCTATCACCACGGGCACCACTTGTGCCTTCACCTTCCACATCTTTTCTATCTCCTCTTTCAGCCCTTGGTATTTCTCAAGTTTCTCGTGTTCCTTCTTCCTGATGTTGCTATCGCTCGGGATTGCTACATCTATCACTACAGCCTTGTTCTCCTGTTTGTCCACAACTACTATGTCCGGTTGGTTGGCCATTACCAGTTTGTCAGTCTGTATCTGGAAGTCCCACAGGATCTTAGCTCTGTCATTCTCAACCACCTTTGGAGGTGTGTCCCATCGTGACTTCGGGACTTCCAGTCCGTACTCGGCACAGATGTTCCTGTGTACTATGCCAGCCACTTGGTTATGGCGTTCCATGTATGTGAAGGGGCGAGTGGGGAATTTTTATTTTTATATAAACAATATATTTAAACCAATTTTAGCAAGCCATTCTGTGTTTCACATTTGCCTTATTTTAATTTTAACAGTCTTAAGCATGTCTTTTGGTTCATTTGAACATGCATATCACATGTAATTGAATATTCACTTAACTTTTTTCCCAAACAGAAGTAATTATACTGTTGAGTGCAAATTACATTTGAAACCTGAAACATATCACCATGGCTGTTCAATGTTCACAGAACTGTTGAATAAACTAACAGAGAAATTAGCAAATAATAGACATATCCACAATTGCAGGGCTCATTTGAAATATGACATATCAGTAAATATAAATGTTAATTGAACTTTTAAAAGTTTATTCTGCAGTGAAAACTGACAACATGTCTGAATTTATGACCGATTTTGATCTTAACAAAAAAGAATTGAGAGACTTATTGTAAATGACAAATGACTTGTCTGCATTAATGAGATCTGGACTGCAGGCCAGGTCTGGCTCAAAGGCAGCGAGGTGTCTCGCAGGTGAGAGTCCGTTAGCCGTGTCCTCACACGGCTCTTGTTCAAGTTCAGAATGTCTTCTCACACAAATATGTCGACCCAAACAAGACCAGCATTTTCGTAGCAAACGCTCGAATCTCTCGAAACCTGTCCTCATCCAGCTGTCAGTAAAAGTTGGCGAGAGAAAGCTGCTGGTGCCGACTGCGGCTCTCGGCGTCACACTGCAGCTCAATGAGCTCCAGCTGCAAATGGTTTGGAACATCATCTGTGTCCACGGAAAAAGGTGAGGAAAAAACAGCGACAACTTCTCGATAGCTGCAAAATCCCGAAAGCGTTGTCTGAACTCTTCAGCCAGAGATGAAATATCTGATGCGCAACTCCTCGTTTGCGCACTGACATTGCCGAGGGCCGGATGAAATTTGACCACGGGATCGCATTTGGCCCCCGGGCCAGACTTTGGACATGCCTGATCTACATGAATGTTAAAATCGCCCACTATGACGACTTTATCTGCACTAAGCACTAAGTCGGCTAGAAAATCTGAGAATTCAGTCAAAAATTCAGAATAAGGGACTGGAGGACGGTACACAATAACAAATAGAAGTGGATTTTGAGTTTTCGAAATTGGGTGTGAAAGGCTCAAAGTAAGACTCTCAAATGAGTTATAACTATGTTTAGGTCTAGGGTTTATCGGTAAGCTTGAGTGATAGATTGCTGCTTCTCCTCCACCTCGGCCTGAGCTTCTAGGAACATGATAGTTAATATGACTTGGAGGGGTCAACTCGTTTAAACTGACATATTCTTCCCACCAGCTAAACCCAAATTCTGTAAGTCTAGCATAAATAACTTTAAGAATAGAACTACATCTTAAGAACTACATCCCATGCAAACAAACGCCAAATAGCAGTTGCCTTGGGAATCACTGACGGCCATTGAAATAAGTGTCAAAACTTGGGTTGAACATAATGGTATTGAATATCACACTTGTCTTGTTTGCACAGATTTTGTACATGTGATCCCAGTGTTTGGTAAGATTGTTGGCATCTTTCTAAGAAATTAAGTGCTGTTTTATTGCATTTATTACATTTGCAGAGCATTTTCATGCCTTTAATGTTGTTGACCAAGTGCACAATGTCTCAGTTATCATCACCTTTTGAGTTGCAATACTTCAAGCCCTTTGATTATGTACATGGGTTTTGACTGCCCAGCTTTGTGAAGATGAAGCCTTTGCTAAAGAAAAAATGTATATATATTTTGCAGTACTTTTGGGCTTATTTTGGCACAATAGTAGGATAGTTACACTAACATGGTGTATATTTTAACCCTAATAGTGTTAATCCAAATTCTTTATAGTAGCATAATCAGTACAACTGTAGTTCAAATTATCACCTGACATTTTTTACATTTACTCCGTGAGTACCTGTAAAAGTGGATTAACACCAACTTTTTGTTCTTGCCATTCATTATAGTCTTAAAAATTTCACACTGGAAGAGTTGTTTAAGTAACACTGCTATAGTGTTTATATTTTAAAAATTTCAAAAGTTTTTAATTACGCTTTAGTGATTCCCATATAAAAACTGTGAGTGTAAACACTCTCGGGGTGTTTACAATTTCAATATTGCACGGTGGATGGTGCACACAGAAAAAAACACATGAACCCTGAGCTTCACACCTGGATTAAGGAACAAGACCCTGAGACCTCAAAAGAAGCAGCAGACCTGGCTAAGGTATTCCTGGCTGCCCAATGTCCATCAAAAGTGTATTTTCCAGCAAAGTCCCATCCACTAATACCTCCTGGTAAGCCAGTAGGTGGAAATGAGTTTAGACGCAGGAACACAAAATACACTTTCTTATCTTCAAATCCAGCAAAACCTGAGCATAGAAATAAACCTCTTTTAGCATATAATTTATGTGGCCACATAGGTAATTTTAAAGCAGCATTTCCTAAGGCACAGGTTAGCAAGAAATACATGTGTTTTGCTCCCCAGTTACCTGCCATTGAGCTAGAAATAGATGAACCCTTAGAGTGTCAATGTGAGGAGCTTAGGTGTTTTTATTGAAGACAGACCCTGTGTACCTCCCTTGGACTCCGGTAGTCCGGCCGTCTCCCAAACAAATTTACTTTTAGTGGAGGGACAGTTGATGTGTTCTGCATTCATGGTGAGGATGTAAAATATCCCATAGCTGAGGTAGATATTTGGTTGAAGGTAAATATTATTTAGTTTTTGTAGGAGTATTTGAGAAGCTTTCTATCAGTTTAGTTATATAGTGATCTACCAGTTTTAGCAGAGCTTATGGCCAAGCAGTCTTCTAATTTTAAAGATAGGTGCACCAGCGAGAGACTGTTAGCTACTACTAGGTCCCATAAGAAACAGAAACAGACTAGCTTAGTAACATGGTGGAAAGAGTTACCTTTTGTCAATGAAGACCTATCTTACAGTGATGGCAACAGACAGTGTAAGAAGCAGAAAAGCAGGAGACAGAGGAGGCAAGATAAAGATAGAGCATCAAAAGTAGTTCAGGTAGTTGAACCTGTTTGTGGTGAAGGGAAACAAACTGTATCACTGTAGTCACATAGGTGACCAGTTACTTTGAGGCCCATAGTCTTTAACCTGAGTCACTCTATACCTTGGACAGAACACTTAGGACAAGCAAAAACATTTGGTAGGATGGTTGCTTGTTTTTATTTGCCACAGATGTATGGTGACACAGTGAAGTATAGTCAGTCTTGTCCAGAAGGCCAGTTAACCGCTCCAGGCAGGAAAGGAGACAGGGCCCACATTCTCAGTAGGCCCATAATTGACACTCCCTTCTCTCGCATAGCCATGGACATTGCAGGACCTTTAAAAAGGAGTAGTGCAGGCTTAAAGTTTGTATTGGTAGTCTTTGTCGCTACAAACATCCGGTAACTGTGAAAAAGGTCTATAAAACAAACTAAAAAAGACAATTGATTTTTAATACAACATACATAGCAGGAAATAAATGTTTATTCTGCTATTTTTTCAAATATTGTCATGTTGTTAAAATTTGACAGGGACTACAGTAATTTCATGGCACATTAGTACTTTCTAAATGTTAGCAGTTGCCTGAAAGTTCATTATTAAAAAAAGATCAATTAAAAGACAAATAAAATTGGTGAATCATAATAATACAGGAAGATTACTTGCACCTGGCCATCATATATTTCTTGGTGTTTTTCTCAGGCCTCAGAAGTATAGTAAAACATTTTGGAGCAAAAATACAGATTAATAGAGCATAGCTAGAGGCCAGGATTGCAAAAATCTCCACGGCAACAGTGTATTTCCCAGGAGAGCTGATGTAAGCGGGGACAAAGGCCACCCACACAGCACAGAAGATCAACATGCTGAAGGTGATCAGTTTGGCTTCATTGAAATTATCAGGGAGTTTCCGGGCAAGAAAGGCCAGAATAAGACATGTACAAGCAAGAAGACCAATGTAGCCCAGAATTAGTGAAAACCCTACGACAGAGGTCATGGAACACTCCAGGGTGAACTTTGACCCATGGAAACCCAGATCAGGCTTAGGCACAGGAGGACTGAGGGACAGCCACACAGCACAGATGATAATCTGGATTAAAAGGAAAATGTATTAAACTGAAGGAAAATATAGTATACTCAAAAATATGTACATATGTAAAACTTAGAGTACCTGTACACAAGTAAGAAGACAAACACTTCCTCTCTGTTGGCCTGGACCAAACCACTTAATCAAGGCTTCAGCACCAGGTCGAGTTGAGCGAAATGCTGCAAGGACCACTATGGTTTTGACTTGGAGGCAGGAAACACAAAGTACAAAACTGATCCCAAAAGCTGCCTGCTGGAACCGACAAGACCAGACTGATGGACGACCAATGAAAACCAGTGAGCACAGAAAGCAGAGCTTCAGTGATACAAGAAGCAGGAAGCTCAGCTCTGAGTTGTTGGCTCGTACCTATAAGAAAAAAGTGATATACTTTTGTTTACAAAATTTATTATTGTATCACACTGCAAAATGATGTGAATTTGATGAAAATGTAAAAATTACTTCAAGGTAATTTAGGTTCTCACCACAGGGGTTTGACTGTAGCGAAGAAACACCACAAACACAGCAGTTGTCATTACAGCTCCAGACACAGATGCTGTAGTAAGAGTAATGCCCAAAGTTTCATTAAAGGAAAGGAAGTCCAGCTGACGAGGGACACAGGCAGTTCTTCCAGGATTGGACCAGAACTCTAATGGACATTGGTCACAGTGAAGAGAACCTGTGTGACAAAACAGGAGACGGACAAGAATGAAGACACAGTAAGTGTATGAAAGGTTGAGAATTAATTTAAAGCTGAAAAATTTCTGTGGAATTGTGAATGTGTTTTATTAGCTATTTGGCCTTTCTGATATTCAACATTGTCATTTCCCCACCAGTTGTATTGCTAATCTCCCCTTCAGCACATGGGATACAATCAAAGCAGCAAACAGGTTCCCCTTTCCTGTTGGACTTTCGGGTTCCTGGGGGACAGGTCTCACTGCACACTGAAGTAGGAACCTAAAAAAACAACACAAAATAAACATAATGAGGCAGAATAATATTTATCAATCAAAATTTGTGTTAGTTGAATTATTATCCTGCTTGATACCTGACTGGATCCTGTGTTCCAGTGAATAAGCGACTCATTAAGGTGGATGTCGAACCCCTCAACACGACCAACCAAAACGAGTTTCAGTGTCCCCTCAGGAGTGTTCTGCCAGTTGACCAGGTCATACTGTGCTGGAATATCACCATCTTGGAAGTAAAACGTTTCCCCTTGCGGTGTGGTGAAGTTCACATTGTTCAAGTGCTGCAACAACTGTAAAGTCATCAAACAATTGAAACAGGTCATGTTGTGAAATAATACTTGTGACAAATGTATTTTTGGATTATTCTCAGGGAAAGTCTGATTATTAGGGTTTACCTCAGTGGGTCTGATGTGTTTTGGAGAAGAGCAGGTGGATCCGTTTGCTGCAGGCCTGTCTCTGTTGGGGCAGGAGAGGAGGCTGTGAAGGGCGTGAGCTGCAGCATAAACAGCAAGGTAGACGTTGTATGACACCCTCAACTGAGATACGTCAGTGAAGACATTCTGCACTTTCTCAAGGGACTCGGCCCCACTGCAGGCTGATAGGGAAGCTGTTTGAAGAGACTTATTGGCAGAAAGTGAAGTAGAAATATTTGATGGATAGCTTGTCTTTTGTGTAGAATTTACAGACTGGAGGGATGAAGAGGAAAATGAATAGAGAGAAGTGGCACCAGGACTGCATCTGAACTCAGCTTCCCAGAATTCTCTTAAAAACACATCACTGGGATGATGAAATGGGTGCAAAGCTCTGAGATAATTTTCAAATCCTGGTAATGCTGAACTTCTAATGGCGACACCAAGAACCCCACTTGCCACTTTTCTAGTGACTGGATGTTGGAGAAGATCTCTACTTGTGCTCCAAGCCTCACTGGCCACAAACTGCCTGTCAGTCACCTGGGATTGTGAGGAGAAAATTTTTCATTTTTTTGTCAGCATGTTTTTTGTAGTAGTAGAGACTAAACTACAACTTGTTAAATGTTTAACACATCATATTTACAAAATATACTGTTTACAAGATTATAGGCTCTTCTCACATTTATCCTGGCTACTTCCAGAAACAGTTCCCTCACGTTTGTGTACCAGGTAAAGACCAGAATCACCCTTGCAGTCGAAGCCTGGATCGCAAGTGCTGCTCGTTTGGCATCATTTACAATGTTTTCCAGACTGACAGTCTCTATGAATTCCAGACACACCCCTGCACCCTCCGTCTCCTCTTGAAATATCTGATATGTACAAATAAAGAAAAAAGAGCAAGTCAGAAATCTGAAAAGTTATAGTACATGGTGGAAGTATGACAAATGTCCAAATGACATAATATGAAAGAGGTACTGAAAATAAGGAAATCAAATACCTTTATTGCTGTTTGCCCATAGCTACTATTTTCTACCACTGCCCCAATCCAGGTCCAGTTGAAGTGAATGGAAAGCTGAGCTATGGCTCGGGCTTGGTAAATGTCACTTGGAATGGTCCTGAAGAAATTAGGGAACTGGACCTTGTTACTCAAACATGGGCAACTTGATAAGTAACTGATCTGAAAGGCAAACATTTTAAGATCAAAAATAAATGATATATAATAGAGAATCAGTATGTTGTTTAGAAAATGGACAATGAAAGTGACAATGTTAAGAGTGTATTCAAACCAATACTCACTAATGGTACAGAGAGTGGCCCCAAAGTTTTGGAGAGTATCTCAGATATAATTGATGAAGCAGCACCAATAATCAGCGGAAGAGGGTGATCAACTAATGACAGCACTGAAACACCTATGAATTACTTGAAAACTTACATTTTCACATCCAAGAAATGTTTAGTTCTCTTTTACCAACAGATCTGTATTTAAGTAGGTTTTCTGTGAGAATGAAGACACACCACTTGCAATTTCAAATTTTGTTGATTTCCCTTCCACACTCACCAGAATCTTTTGTTAAATTACAGCTGCTGCTCTCTCCTCCTGCTAGTGACAGTGCTGCCTGGTTAGCCCACATTGGTTGGCCACAGCAATCAAAGATGTGGTAGCCCAGTTTCACACCTGGTAGCAGTGTTGGATTATCATTGATCTCTTCCAGTGCAAACACCATAGCGTACATATACTGCAAGGGAGCATATTCTAAACTGAGATCACAAAAAACAAGAGTTGAAGTCAAATCAGTCAAAATTTCCATTAGTTCTTTGAAGTCACCACTACTTTCATTACTATACCACATTATTAACATTATCACATTATTTTACCCAGTGCACGGTTTGTAGTGCTGCAGCTGAGTGAACTCATGGTCGATAGCTGGAGTTTGGTAATGTAGATGAAATAGCCCACCAAATATTACATCTCCATCCTGGAACAGACTCTTGTCACTCGGTGGACCCCACCGAGAGCAAATTGCAGTCTGAACACCCTGCAGTCCTATCTTAAGTCCCAGCTGTCTGCCCACAAGCCCCACTAGGAGCAGGGATGGGGCTGAGGAGGTCCACAGAGTGAAAAGCCATGAGAACCAACACATGAATGCAGCTGTTGTACAAAATTGCATTATTTACAGTTAGAAAACAATTAGAAACCTAATATTACTGGGAGCTAGCAAATAAAAACGGTACAGAAATTGAATATTTTAAATTCCAGGCATTAAGCTTTATATTAAACCAACTGCACTGGCACCTGATATCTTAACTGTGACATATCCCCTCCTCCTCTGAACAAGTGACCTGTTGGTGTGGGTATTTATAACAGAGGTATTATTGTAGCATTATATAAACACAATGACACATGCTTACAAGCCCAAATCCCTCCTCTAAAAAGTAGCAGTCAACAACAACTGCATAAAATTAGGTACACATTGCTGGTATAATAGGTGGAAGTGAAAGATGTGTGCAGGATAAGCTTTCTATTAAGGAAATTCTTCCAAAATGTTTACATGTCCATAATTAAACTATTATTTCATATCTGATTAAAAAATACTAGCTTACTTTATAACACCTGCTTTTGTATCACTAAAACAAAAAGAAAAGAAAATCAACACAACGATCTGTCAGGTTTTAGTTTTGTGGACCCATAGAATACTGGACACAGGAGGAAGGTTGAGGAAGTTTATTTATAGTGTATATGGATACTAGCAAAGGATGACAAGTGGGAATGGTAGTGGGGCACCAGAGGTGAAGGGCAGCTGAGAGTTCTCAATTACAATTCAGAATACAAAAAACAAAAATCCAAACTCCCTGAAAGTCCAAACAACTCAGGAAGCTGCTGCTTTTAACGAGAGTTCTCAGCTGTTATCTTGATCAATCTGTTTATTGTGAAAAGAAGCAGTTGAATGTCACTAGACAATTAACAGGGTCAAAAGTTTCTGCAAGTTCTCTTACTCATTGGACTAGGAAATTGTTAATTCATTTGTAATTTCCACAGCACCTTTACCAACCTTTTAATTTCTTCATATGTATTTATTTGAATAAATGCATTTTAATAGGTACACTATATATAGAAATTCCAACTTGATTAATTTCAGCTTAACATGGCACATAAGCTACATAAACACAAGCTATTCTTCAATGAACACATTATCTAATTAAATAATTTTCTGTCCTTCCTTATCATGACAATATCTAAAATTAAAATATGCTGTTTTTCTAAAAGACTTATAGATACAAAGTATATTAGAATATGACATGAGAATTAACTATATTAATACAGAGTAAATAATCAATTATTAGTGAGCAGCATTGCATTTAAATTTGTCTTTCCTTAATGCCTGATGTCATATTAAAATTTAATGACATCAACCAACATAAATCTCCTATAACTATTAAAGCTGTTATTATTTGTGACAAATATTTACAGCCAAATGTTTAGGTGTGTGTTATGAAATATGTTATTTTTAAAAAGGAAGGAATGTACATACCACAAGTTGTGTATCTGCATGCAAATAAAAATTTATTAGTTATCAAATCAAAACAGCTATCTGGCCATCAGGTTTTTCTTGGTGTTTTTTTGAGGCCTCAAAAGAATAATGAAACATTTTGGAGCAAAAATACAGAACAATAAACCATAACTAGAGGCAAGAATTGCAAAAACCTCCACAGCAACAACATACTTCCCAGGAGAGCTGATGTAAGCGGGGACAAAGGCCACCCACACGGCACAGAAGATCAACATGCTGAAGGTGATCAGTTTGGCTTCATTGAAATTATCAGGGAGTTTCCGAGCAAGAAAGGCCAGAATGAGACATGTACAAGCAAGAAGACCAATGTAGCCCAATACCAGAGAGAATCCCAGCATGGAAGCTGTGGCACACTCCAAGGTGACCTTTAAGCCATGGAAACCCAGATTTTGTTTAGGCACTGGGGGGCTGAGGGACAGCCATACAGCACAGATGACAATCTGTATTAAATGTAAAAACATTATTATTTCATATAATGCATAACTGCTGTCAAATATATTTTTTTAAAAATTTCATACAAGATTTGACTAGATTCGATTTTAAGTGTCATTTGCCAGTTTCTTCAATATAGGGAGGAATGCTATGGGAAATAACTGGGCATTTAAAGATATCATATTAAGCCTCTGGAGGGTATATTTAGATTTCACCTGTATATTCAATTTTAGAACAAATTGGATGTAAAACCACACAGGAAAAGAAAATCTGAGAGGTAAAATTTTTTATCTTTTAACATTTTTGTGTTCAACTAAATACGTGTACAATTTATCATAGCTCTGCTTTGACTTATCACCATTCAACAACTGCCATAGATTAACATCTGTACATTAACACACAAAAAAATTATCTGCTTTATCTTCCTGTTACATTATCTTAATAAACAAATTTGATTTAGACACAGTGACTCATCCATCAAGGGTTAAGGGTGTAGATAATGACAAACTATTGTATGAAAAATTGCCTTTATCCTTAAACGCACTTACATTATATTTTTGTACTTGAATCAATTACACAATATTCACACCTGTATACAGGTGAAGATGCAGATACTTCCTCTTTGTTGGCCTGGACCAAACCACTTCATCAACGCTTCAGCACCAGGTCGAGCTGAGCGAAAAACAGCTAGAACCACTATGGTTTTTACAAGGATACAGGAAACACAAAGTAAAAAGCTGATCCCAAAAGCTGCCTGCTGGAACCAACAAGACCAGACTGATGGACGACCAATGAAAACCAGTGAGCACAGAAAGCAGAGCTTCAGTGATACAAGAAGCAGGAAGCTCAGCTCTGAGTTGTTGGCTCGTACCTTGAGGTGAATTGTGTTAGCAGAGACATAGGGATTTAAACAATAAAAAAAACAGTTTGCACAAATATATAAATAAAATTGGATTAATTTTTTCCAAAGAATAAAACAAACTCTCTGATGCATTATTGGTTTCTTACCACAGGTGTCTGACGGTAGCAAAGAAACACCACAAACACAGCTGTTGTCACGGTGGCACCAGACACAGCGGCTGTAGTCAGAGTAATGCCCAAAGTTTCATTAAAGGAAAGAAAGTCCAGCTGACGAGGGACACAGGCAGTTTGTTCAACATTGGGCCAGAACTCTAATGGACAACGATCACAGTGAAGCAAATCTGGGAGAGGAAAGAAGGCGATGGAGGAAGTGAGAAGAGAATACAAACAGGAAAACACCAGGTTTCGAACATCAGTATTTGCTACCTTTTTGGATCCTCACCAGTTTTGTTACTAATCTCCCCCTCAGCACATTGAATACAGTCGAAGCAGCAGACTGGTTCCCCTTTCCTGTTGACCATCCGGGTACCTGGGGGGCAGCTCTCACTGCACATGGACACAGGCACCTAAATGAAAAAGCAGATAGTATTTATGTAATTTTGTCTTTAACATTCAGTTCAACAGTCTTAATAAATGTTGATGATTTAATACCTGACTGGATCCTGTGTTCCATTGAATAACAGACTCATTAAGGTGGATGTCAAACCCATCTACACGACCAACCAAAACAAGTCTCAGTGTCCCCTCAGGAGTGTTCTGCCAGTTGACCAGGTCATACTTTGCTGGAATATCAGCTCCTTGGAAATGAAACATTTCCCCTTGTGGTGTGGTGATGTTCACATTGTTTAAGTGCTGCAACAACTGAAAGCAAAAAATCATATTTTAAACATATCTGTAAGTGAAAAGTATTTACTATGTGCCATTTTCCAATGGATCAATGTCAATCTATCAACTAAGAGTGACAATTGCTGTTACCTTTATGGGTTTGATGTTTTTGGGAGAGCTGCATGTGGAGAAGTTGTTTCTGTGGTTGTCACTGTTGGGGCAGGAGAGGAGGCTGTGGAGGGCGTGGGCTGCAGCATAAACAGCGAGGTAGACGTTATATGACACCCTCAGCTGCGACGTGTCAGTAAAAGGATGCTGCACTTCCTCCAGAGACTCTGTCCCACTACAGAGGGGGGACTGAGGATCAGACCTTGTTTTGAGCAATGCAGAGAAATACGAAGAAAACCTTGATTCATATGATCCTGGAGTTTCAGGACTGCATCCAAACTCAGTTTCCCAGAATTCCCTTAAGAATTTGTCATTAGGGCGACAATTTGGGTGCAAACTTCTGAGATAACTTTCAAATCCAGGTATTGTTGAACTTCGAATAGCCACGCCAAGAACACCACTTGCCACCTTTGAGATGGCAGCGTCTTGGAGAAGATCATCACTCGTACTCCAAGCCTCACTGGCCAGAAACTGTCTGTCAGTCACCTACAGTCAAAGGACACTGAAATAACTCAATGACTTGTTCTACTATTAACTTATTAATCATAAATAACTTAAAAACAATAATAGAAACACCTGGCATTTTGTTTTTAGAAAATATTATATTCTCAAGCTTTACTAAGTTGCTCACATTTCTCTTAGCCAGTTCCAGAAACAGATTCTTTACATCAGTGTACCAGCAAATAATTAAAATGACTTTTGCAGTTGAACCTTGAATGGTGACTGCCGCACGTTTAGCATCACTCAAAGTAGTTTCTCTGCGGAGATTTTCTATGAACTCCAAACACACTCCTTCCCCTCAATCTCTTGCTGAAATACCTAAAATATATAATTCATTATCAACTTATTTAAACTTGTTATTGGTACTACAGAGACATTTGAATTAGTAAATTAGAACAAAACATACCTGTATTGCCAAATGACCATAGTCACTGTTTTCTAGAACAGCTCCAATCCAAGTCCACTGGAATCTTACAGCCAGCTGTGCCATAGCCCGTACTTGATATATATCACTGGGGATTGTTCTGAAGAAGTTGGGAAACTGAAGCCGGTCACTAAGACATGGGCAGCTAGCCAAGTAGCTGATCTGTGAGAATACATGAAATCACATATACAGTCTGTGCACAAAAAATGCCTCAGAAGATTGTTTTCCGAGTTATTAAAACTCACAACTGGTACAGAGAGAGGCCCCAAGATTCTGGACAACATCATGCTTGTTGTAGATGAGGATGTGCCAATGACCAACGCAAATGATTTATCCCCTATTGACAACATCAGATGTAAAATCAAATAAGGATAATCTGTGTACTGTGTATTTCTGTGAGTTGGCAGCAAACAGTAACAGTATGATAAATTATACCAAATCATACTTTCTGTCTCTCCAGGTTCTCCATAAACTGCAGAAAAAGGTGAAGAGCTGCAGCTGTGTGTGTCTCCTCCGACCATTGACATTGCTGCTTTCAGAGTCCAGGGGTATCGGCTACAGCAATCAAATATATGGTAGCCCAGCTTCACTCCTGGCAGCAGGGTGGTGTTCCGATTGATTTCTTCCACCGCAAATGTCATAGCATACATATATTTCAGTGGCTCCAGATCTAAACTGAGACCACAGGAAAAGAACAAACATTTCATTATATGAGAAATATCCCCAGGCATCAAACTAAATTACATGAAGTGATTTATTTTATACCCAGTACAAGGTTCATATTGTGGCAGCTTGGTGAAGCTCCGATCAACAGCTGAAGGTATGAAATGCAGATTAAAAAGTCCACCAATAATCACATCTCCTTCCTGAGAGAAGCTGTCGTTGCCTGGTGTGCCCCACAGAGAGCACACTATCGCTTCAACCACCACCACCACGCTCATCTGAGTGCCCACTATACTGAGAAGCAGCAACGAAAGAGCTGAGGAGGGCCACCGAGTGCGGTGACACAGGCACCAACGCATGGAACCAGCTGTTCTGGATATTAAAAATATTTAAGCACAAACTTGAAGTGCTGTTACAAGTACAGTATATTCACAAAAATTTGTAACGTACTTCATAAACATTATTTAACAATTTTGGTACCATAGAAACCTGCAAAAAGAAAACACATAATATACAGAATAATGTTCAAATTTACTAAAAATCTTCTACAGAGTGTTGTAAGTGGTATCATGACTGAAACACACAGTACCTCCTCCCTCTCTGCACATGTGAAATGTTGATGTATTTATATCAGCTGTCTGCTTTTGTAAGGAGATAAAACTCATGACACAAATACACAACCCAAATTATTCCTCTCTAGAGCAACATCAAAATAATCTCGTGCCTGCCAGTGTTTTTGCTGTATGAAGTTGCAGTAGTGTTTGTGTGTGCACAGGACAGTACAAAATTACCAGTTCTTGACCTGTGGACAGAATAAACTAATGAAAAAAGTTTACCTTCATGTTTATGTGTGATTTTAAGTACTTGCATGTGCATGAAATATATGCGTGGTCTGTCTGATAAAATAATAGAATAAAACTGTGTTTCAGGCTAATGAGGCGAAATGGGTGCCAAAGATTTGCCCATGTTGAAAGTCAAAACTTTAATCAAAAGGTAAAAAATTAAACCTTAAACCCATGGAAAACAAAAAAATAGCCATAATTTGAAAGCTCCTAGGGTGGTGAACTAACATTCAGAGATAAACTGTTCTTTAATGTGTGTGTGTGTGTGTGTTTGTGTGTGTGTATTGTTACAGTTCACTGGAACATGCAAACGTGCATTATGATGGTTATGTACTGAAACCCTAGCTTCTATGACTATGTTAGGCAGCCCTCTGGCTGTAGCATAATGAACCAATCCTGAGCATTGCACTAACTGAAGCAGTATAGTCCACACTGAGTGGACCTTAAAGTTGCTACTTTAACGCTCTTACGGTGCGCTCGCTCAATCTCGTCCGCGGAACCACACCATTAAAGAGAGCAGCCACAGCAGCACTTCTTCCCTCAAATTGACCTTTTTCTAGTGTGAGTCTCCAGGATAGAGAGGCAAAACAGTTACCAGAGAGGGCACTCTAGGGGGTGGAGAGCACCGAACTGGGGGCCATGAAACGTCTCAGATATAAAACTGTTCGAAAGAGCAAGTTGTGAACCATGATGCCTCCAGGCAAATATCTTGCTCAAAAGTTCTGTGCCTTTGTTGACTGATTTTTTGGTTTTATGATGCACCAAATGTTTTCTATTGGTGAAAGGACGCAGGGGGCTGTAGATTGTAGCTGTAGGCTGTAAGTAAGGCAAGTCCTCCATGGACCACAGGGTCAGTGGTTCAGTCCCTGCTTGCTACATGTCGAAGGGTCCTTGGGCAAGACACTGAATCCCCAGTTGCTGCCAGTGGTGTTGAGCACCCTGCATGGCAGCCATCACCACTGTGTATGTATGTACCAAATTAGGAGTCCGCAGTTGCTTTGGGTAAATGTGAAATGTTAATGGACTCTTCTCCTGTCAAGTCATGCTTTTGTAAAGTGCAGTATGTGGTTTAGCACTTTCTTGCTGAATGGGACTCAATGACTACATACCCATTGCATCAGCATGCCTGAATGTGCCTGAGTCTATGTGCAGACGGCAGACAGACAGACAGCAGTTCGTCAGGCTGGGAAAGGATGTCTCCAAGGCTGAGTTGTTTCTCCTCTCTTATTCTCCCCGGACACACCTCATTGGCCTCATCTTTGATCATCATTTATCATCAATAAATCACTCAAAAAACTATCAAAAATAGGTAAATTTAGATATGAAAAAAGAAAAGGATCTGTTTTCAGATTAGGAAATAAAATTCAGAACTTATCTAAAAGTAGATATAATAGTCCCTACACTTCGACCCTCGATGATCTCTTAATGACATGTCGGATTGTCTTATTCCAAATACATCCCCCACCTCTGTAACTTCATGAAAGAAAATCACTGCCAAGCATTTGAGTTTTTTTTTCTTTTCTCTTGAGAGGAATAATTTGGGTTGTGTGTGTGTGTCATCACTTTTACTTAAGATAATATAAATGCTTAGACCAACAATTCATCTTGTGCAAAGATGATGAAGGGTATGCTTTAGGCATTATACAAGTTAGAACAATTGGCATCTACAAAATGACATTTGATGTTGTGTACCAAATGTATATTCAATGAAAAAATTTATTTGAATTTTGCCTTTTCTGTATGCTATTGTCAATAGTGAAATACATTTTTAAATGTGTATGAGGTACATTTTCATTTTTATTTTCATAATGTTCTAACATGTCTTTCTGCTTGATTCGTATTCTGACTTTCAGACAACAGTTGCTTAACTATTTTTAATATCCAGAACAGCTGGTTCCATGCGTTGGTGCCTGTGTCACCGCACTCGGTGGCCCTCCTCAGCTCTTTCGTTGCTGCTTCTCAGTATAGTGGGCACTCAGATGAGCGTGGTGGTGGTGGTTGAAGCGATAGTGTGCTCTCTGTGGGGCACACCAGGCAACGACAGCTTCTCTCAGGAAGGAGATGTGATTATTGGTGGACTTTTTAATCTGCATTTCATACCTTCAGCTGTTGATCGGAGCTTCACCAAGCTGCCACAATATGAACCTTGTACTGGGTATAAAATAAATCACTTCATGTAATTTAGTTTGATGCCTGGGGATATTTCTCATATAATGAGATTTTTGTTCTTTTCCTGTTGTCTCAGTTTAGATCTGGAGGAACTGAAATATATGTATGCTATGACATTTGCGGTGGAAGAAATAAATCAGAACAGCACCCTGCTGCCAGGAGTGAAGCTGGGCTACCGTGTGTTTGATTACTGCGGCCGATACCCCTGGACTCTGAAAGCTGCAATGTCAATGGTTGGAGGAGACACACACAGCTGCAACTCTTCACCTTTTCCTACAGTTTATGAAAAACCTGGAGAGACAGCAAGTATGATTTGGTATAATTTATCATACTGTTACTCTTTGTCATCACCTGGTGTGATTTCAGTATAACAATTAACCGTATTTAATTATATGTCTAGTGCTGTCATCAGGGGATCAGCCTATCGCTTTGGTCATTGGTGCTTCCTCATCTACAACAGGCATCATACTGTCTAGTGTCCTGGGGCCTCTGTCTATACCTGTCGTGAGTTTCATTACCCCAGGCAATAAATTTCAGTCTTTTCATACACAGTCTATAAAAAATATGTTATGTGTTCTTCTCTCAGATCAGCTACTTGGCTAGCTGCCCATGTCTTAGTGACCGGCGTCAGTTTCCTAACTTCTTCAGAACAATCCCCAGTGATGTTTACCAAGCACGGGCCATGGCACAGCTGGCTGTAAGATTCCAGTGGACATGGGTTGGAGCTGTTGTTGTAAACAGTGATTATGGTCAATTAGCAATACAGGTTTTATTTCTCATTACATTGTAAATTACCTGAAATTGCTCATGTGACAATTGAAAACGTGTACAACTGAAATATTCCTGTTTTGACTTTTATATTTCAGGTATTTTCGGAAGAGATTGAAGGGAAAGGAGTGTGTTTGGAGTTCATAGAGACTGTTCGCAGAGAAACTACTTTGAGTGATGCTAAACGTGCAGCCATCACCATTCAAGGCTCAACTGCAAGGGTGGTTCTAATATTTTGCTGGTACACTGATGTAAAGAATCTGTTCCTGGAACTAACCAAAAGAAATGTGAGCAACTAACTTGGAAATTAGTGTAAAGTCAGGGCAAAGTGTTTTTCTTATGGTAAATTATTTCAGTGTCCTTTGTCTGTAGGTGACTGACAGACAGTTTCTGGCCAGTGAGGCTTGGAGTACGAGTGACGATCTTCTCCAAGACGCTGCCATCTCAAAGGTGGCAAGTGGTGTTCTTGGCGTGGCTATTCGAAGTTCAACAATGCATGGATTTGAAAGTTATCTCAGAAGTTTGCACCCAAATCGTCGCCCTAATGACAAATTCTTAAGGGAATTCTGGGAAACTGAGTTTGGATGCAGTCCTGAAACTCCAGGATCATATGAATCAAGGTTTTCTTCACATTTCTCTGCATCGCTCAAAACAAGGTCTGATCCTCAGTCCCCCCTCTGTAGTGGGACAGAGTCTCTGGAGGAAGTGCAGCATCCTTTTACTGACACGTCGCAGCTGAGGGTGTCATATAACGTCTACCTCGCTGTTTATGCTGCAGCCCACGCCCTCCACAGCCTCCTCTCCTGCCCCAACAGTGACAACCACAGAAACAACTTCTCCACATGCAGCTCTCCCAAAAACATCAAACCCATAGAGGTAACAGCAATTTTCAATGTAATCTTAAGAATAATAAATTTAGTTCTTAATTTAAAAAACTTTGCTCTAAAGGTATTTTTAACATTTTTTGCTTTCAGTTGTTGCAGCACTTGAACAATGTGAACTTCACCACACCGCAAGGGGAAACGTTTTACTTCCAAGATGGTGATATTCCAGCAAAGTATGACCTAGTCAATTGGCAGAAAACTCCTGAGGGGACACTGAAACTCGTTTTGGTTGGTAATGTAGATGGGTTTGACATCCACCTTAATGAGTCAGTTATTCAATGGAACACAGGATCCAGTCAGGTATTAAATCATCAATATTTATTAAGACTGTTGAAGTCGTTGTTAAAGACAAAATTCATAAATACTATCTGTTTTTTCATTTAGGTGCCTGTGTCTGTGTGCAGTGAGAGCTGCCCCCCAGGTACCCGGATGGTCAACAGGAAAGGGGAACCAGTCTGCTGCTTCGACTGTATTCAATGTGCTGAGGGGGAGATTAGTAACAAAACTGGTGAGGAAACAGATTCAACAAAATAGCAAATACTGATGTTTGAACCCTGACGTTTTCCTCTTTGTACTCTCTTCTTTCTTCCTCTCCCAGATTCGCTTCACTGTGATCGTTGTCCATCAGAGTTCTGGCCCAATGTTGAACAAACTGCCTGTGTCCCTCGTCAGCTGGACTTTCTTTCCTTTAATGAAACTTTGGGCATTACTCTGACAACAGCCACTGTGTCTGGTGCCACCGTGACAACAGCTGTATTTGTGGTTTTTCTTTGCTACCATCAGACACCTGTGGTAAGAAACCAATAATACATCACAGAATTGGTTGTATTCTTTGGAAATCGTTAATCCAATTTTGTTAATATATTGATGAAAACTGTGTTTTATGAAATTGTTTAAATTCCTGTCTCTTCTAATACAATTAAGGTACGAGCCAACAACTCAGAGCTGAGCTTCCTGCTTCTTGTATCACTGAAGCTCTGCTTCCTGTGCTCACTGGTTTTCATTGGTCGTCCATCAGTCTGGTCTTGTCGGTTCCAGCAGGCAGCTTTTGGGATCAGCTTTGTACTTTGTGTTTCCTGTATCCTTGTAAAAACCATAGTGGTTCTAGCTGTTTTTCGCTCAGCTCGACCTGGTGCTGAAGCCTTGATGAAGTGGTTTGGTCCAGGTCAACAAAGAGGAAGTATCTGCATCTTCACCTGTATACAGGTGGGGACATAACTGCATTGATTAAGTTGTAATTTTTTTCCATATACAAGTAATTTCATTGGATATTAAATAACAACACTGAATTGTGTGTACTTTTCATACAGATTGTTATCTGTGCTGTATGGCTGTCCCTCAGCCCCCCAGTGCCTCAACATAATCTGGGTTTCCATGGCTCAAAGGTCACCTTAGAGTGCGCCACAGCTTCCATGCTGGGATTCTCTCTGGTATTGGGCTACATTGGTCTTCTTGCTTGTACATGTCTCATATTGGCCTTTCTTGCTCGGAAACTCCCTGATAATTTCAATGAAGCCAAACTGATCACCTTCAGCATGTTGATCTTCTGTGCTGTGTGGGTGGCCTTTGTCCCCGCTTACATCAGCTCTCCTGGGAAGTATGTTGTTGCTGTGGAGGTTTTTGCAATTCTTGCCTCTAGTTATGGTTTATTGTTCTGTATTTTTGCCCCAAAATGTTTCATTATTCTTCTAAGACCCAAGAAAAATACTAAGAAACATCTGATGGCCAGATAGTTTTCTTATGCCACTTGTAACCCTGTTAAATATTTCTAAAGAAGTCTGTGGATGCTTTCTTGTGCAGTCTTTTAGTGGACAATAAATAAAAGACTTGACTTGCTTACTTGTCCAGGCACCGTGCAAATGCTTTTGTGTTCTTAATAAAAAAACTACTTAAAGTCAGTTAAAGTTGTTGTGTTTCATAATAATATAAAGAATAAGTCTTAATTTGCCACACATAATTATGGTTTATTTTAATTTAAAGTATGTTCCAAATCTATTTTCATTTTGACACACTTTGTTCAATTAACCATGTGCTCCAGGTACAGTTTAGGTGCACTCATCAAAGAATGAGTAAAATTAAAAGAAAAACTGAAAGTAATTGTTAACAGAAATAAAATTTAAACTTAATTCCCTACAAAGAATAATTTGATTGAGAAATTTCTTGTTTTAAAACTTACTAAAACTAAGTAGAAATTACCAACAAATAATATTTTAGACTATGAAACACAATGTCTTGTGGAAGGTCAAGTAAAGTCAGAAACACAGGTGCCCAAGTTGTGGACTTGAAATTTAAATAAAATAAAAACTAGACTTTACAATAACCTGCCTGGCCCTATGTGAAAAACTAATTGCAAATTTTGCGCAATTGACAAATATAAAAAAGGGTAAAAACATACAAAAGATAAAAATATCTGCAATGAACACTAACAACCATCATAGTGATAGTCATGAGCTTCTGACACAACTGAGGAACATGATGGATTCAATTCCCCGTTAAAGTAAAAAACGCGGCCTTTCTGCATTTTTAAAAAAATTCTTTTTATTCTTCAAATCTAACAAGACAATGCACTGTGTCCTTCAATTGCTTCTGCATACATGCATTAAATAACAATACTGTTAGGCTCCCTAAATTTCAACTGTAATATTTTCAATAAAAATGCAGTAGTTTTAGCTACAACACAATTCCAACATTAAAGGCTCAAATTTCAACAGTAACATTTGTTCTTCCAGTTTCTTTTAGAAACGTTTCAGCTACATCAGAGCTACAGTATGTTTAGAAAATGATTTCAGCATCAAAGCATTGACAGAGCATTTTATTCAAAATTTTACTGAAAGTTTACTGTATATCTTTATTATGGCCCTCCAACTGTGGCCTATGATGTACAAAACTGTGAAAAATGATAAACAAGCACCCACACAGCCTGTATTCCCACCTGTGTGTCCCCTTACTGCGAGTGTATAATGCGATGTAATTGTTTGTGAAATGAACAGTAATAGAGCTGAGACATTGCACACCTGCGGCTCAATAGCATCTCTTCTGTTCAAACCCTCATTGAAGTCTGATGTAACATAATCCTTTGAGATTAAATAATCATTTGCCTTGTTGATCCAGTTTTTTGGACCACTTTCTCCAGCCTATTTCACTTTTGACTGATCACCATGGGTTGTTTGGTGAAACCTAATCTATTCTACTTGCACTAAATTTAGTGAAAACTGAGTGTGAGCTTTCACTAAATTTAAAACTACAAATTAGAACAAATCAGAAACAAATGTTACAAAGCAGTTTTGAAAGTTGTCGATCCAAAACAGCCTTGTTCACATCCTGCATACTTTGTTATAAAAATTTTAAATACAGTATGTTTAATCCAAAGCAGAATTCTTTTTCTGCAAAACAATTTCCATTCCAGTCCTCTCTACAGAGTTTGTACAGTGCACACACCACTAAGTGAAAATTGTGACACTCTTGTACTGTTGTGTCTCTGAAAATTAAATAATGGGAAATATTTTGCAGTTAAAATATTTTCAATTTTCTAAATTTGAGCAAGATGTTTTTAAGCCAGAAGTTAACTGTGTCAAGTTAGGGTGGCAAAAGTTCAAACCAGGTAGGCTCCAGCAAGGATATCCAACCTCTTTTTGAGATTTCAAAGACAGAAGGAATGTACCTAAATGTACAATACACCAAAACCACATTTTCATTTTATTGTTATGATGGACAGGTTTTCAGCACAGGAAAAAAGTAACTGTGAAAGAACAAGTCTTGGGCCACATGCAAGTATGCTGGACAGGTGGTTGTAGTAAAGTAGTATTGACAAAGCTCACCAGGAATATTCTTTGTCTTTCTGTAACTTACAAGCTAATATATAGATAATTCAAACTGTTTAAATCTGGTAAATCCATACTTGTTTTAACAAAAATGTTGCAAAGAATCTTACCCTATTATACACACAAGTAAACAAAGTAAACATAGTAAGAACTGGAAGCGCAAAACATGACAAACAAGGAACTTGACAAAAAATGGTGATAATACCTTGGCCATGACTGATTGACTTTAAACTGAATGAAATTTAAAAACATAAAGTTCTAAGGAGCTGTAGAATTATTTGTCATCAGGTCAATTGTGAACCCAACAAAGCTGCAGCTTGTCTCTTCCACACCCACCAGCTTGCAGACCATGCTGAAGACCTGGGACTCAAAGTTCCACCCCTGGCTGCTGTGGAGTTCGGCAAAGACCCCAAAGGTGGTCTCTCAGCAGTCATAGTGGAACTTCAGGCTGGCCCTGCATATGCCTTCGGCCACTTTCTGAAATAATCAATTGTGACAAGAACATTGCAGTTGCTGGGGTGTGTGACAAGAAAAGGGAAAAGTATGTCCACCCCCACCCTCCATTGGGGCCTCTACCAAGTATTGCTTTTTTTTTTTAAAAGAACCTTTATTTTTGAGCACATATACATTTGCATATACATATTACAATGAAATGTGTCCTCTGCATTTAATCGATCCCTCTGGAGGGAGTAGCGGGCGCCTGCCGCTGGCACAGGGGAGCTGGTGCTGGGTGTCTCGCTCAAGGACACACGTGGTGGCTAGGCCGGAGATTTTTGTATTGTTTTTTTGTTTTCTTTTTATTGCTGCAGGGGCACCTGTGTGGATGAAACAGTAGCTCCTCTCCTCATAGCTCTGGCCTGACTGAAGTATTCCACTGCACATTCTCCTCCCTTCCCAGCCTGTGAGAGAACAGCACCTTATTTCCACGGTCAGGTGATGTAGGGCACTGGCAATGAAAGTGAAGTTCTTGATGAAGCATGAGTAATAAGACTCCAGGCCAAGAAGCTGCAAAGTTCACAGATGTGAGCTGGAGTCAGCCCTCCCTCACAGCTGCTACCTTTGCTGTATCTGTGGCCACTTCCTTGGCACTCCCAATGATCTCCCAAATGATCTTCAAGGGATTCACGTAGAGTCCAGCTTGACGTATGGCACCAAAAACTTTCCTCAGAAGTCCCAGGGCTTTGACAAAGTCATTGGCATGCATCAGAAGGTGTGTTGCAGACACTGTATAAACGGCCACAGCCCTTGCCTGAAGGTAGAGGCGGTCTGTCACAGGTCGTGGACAGCTTCTGCGGTCTCAGGAGATGGGGCGCTGGCTTGCTCAGAGGTAGTAGCTGGGGTTGGCTGTGCTGGTGCAGGGTCTGCAGGTGTTAGGCTGAGCAGTGGGCATTGTGAGGAATGGGGGCTCAGTATTGACTGAGTCAGGGCTGCCTGGCAACTTGCTCGATGTGTACACACCTGCACCGGTGGGCCACTGTGAAGACACTGATGACAAGGGTTGAACAAGTCAGATCAACAATGGCTTCCTAATGGGTCAGCAGGTCCAGTTTGATGCTCAGATATCGGCCAACCAGAACTCAACTCATACTAGCCCTCCTTTACCGTTGTGAGCTGGGTTTCAGATGGTGGGGGACGGGGTCAGCAGTACCCGACAGCACTCCAGGGCATACAGTTTAGGTACAGTTCTTTAGAGCGGCCAAGATGGCTGACCTGTGTACATTGTCACTGGAGGATGGATACCCTGTCCACTTTCGTTTCCAGGTGTTTGGGAGGCTCTGGCTTTTGGTGCTGGTACTGGACAATGACAGGCAATGTGGCCAGGCCCAACACACCAGTATCAGGGATCCGCAGACCCTCCTCTGCCCAAAGATTCTGCTTCACCACCACAGGAATCCTCCTTTGGCTGCTACAACCACGGACAGGCGTGCAGGCCTGTACCCACCTGGCCGCTTTTTCCCACAGTGGCTGCCTGTTTGCATGGGTCTGTCGCTGAGCCAATAAGTTGAGGGCACCTGTCTCTACATTCGCCCCATCAGCAGAGTGAAGGACCTCACCGATGGCAGCTTCCCGTTGGTCCCCACCCTGGAACCCAGCCTTGCTGCCGTATTCAGCGTTAAATGCACCTTGAGAGCCAGCTGACATCCCACCCCGCTTTCCCAAGGATGCTCTGACGGCTCGGCTCACTGACCACTCACACCAATATGCGTTTCAGTCAACGGTCCCAGCCAACAACATCTTTGTGTTGGCCAATGCCATTTCCGAACTAGCTCTACTGCCCGATGCCCTTCCCACCAGACACATCGAGGAGATCCGCACTTTTTCTAGCTCCAACCTCGGCTTGTGTTCCCCTATAGCAATCACTTTTGCCCACATCTCGGCCTGTCAGACGATGATTGCTAGGAAGGTTTGGCTCCGAGCACCTTGTGGAGATAGAGACAGCATCAGAGAAAGCTGAAGTGATCTGTCGCCATCTCACAGCTTCCTCCCACCTCACAGTTGGTAAGCACCCTGTCTCATACCACTGGCCCCTTCTAGGGATCTTCCCCTAGTCTTTGCAGCATCACTGTTCAAGCCTCTGGACAGGTGCACGTGTCTGGACCAGTCTGTTACTCTCTGAACTGAACCTGCCTTCATGTTCAAGTGCATCACCAGTTCTTTTAGCTCAAGGGTTATCACCCTGGAGGTTTTCTGCATGCACCTTCCTACTTCTGAGAAGCATGCCTTCTCTCACCTACTGTGCCCGGTGCATGCCTTTGCTTCTTATGTGGAATGTTCGGCATTCTTACAAGGTCCTTTGGGCCTGGCCCACTGGTTGTGAAGCTTTTTTCCAGGCATCTTAATCCTCTGGGGCTCAGCCCCCAGAGAACATCCATGCATTCTCCAGAAGTAGATGGACTTCTTCTGTGGTGCTACTCAGAAGGGTATTTGTGGAAGATATTTGCCTGGAGGCATCATGGTCCACAACTTGCTCTTTTGACCATTCTATAGTTCAGTGCTCTCCGCCCCCCAGAGTGCCCACTCTGGTGACGGTTAGTTAGTTTTGCTTCTCTATTCTGGAGACCCAGGAAATGCTGGGCACCCAGATTTTTCTCTTTCCGATTTTTCTGGTATTCCACTGTCTACTGTCTACTTAGCTTCTATGACTTTGTCTCTTTCTTGGGCCCCCAAGTACACTAGAAAAAGGTCAGTTTGAGGGAAGAAGTGCTGCTGTGGCTGCTCTCTTTAATGGTGTGGTTCCGCGAACGTGATTGAGCGAGCGCACCGTAAGAGCGATAAAGTAGCAACTTTAAGGTCCACTCAGTGTGGACTACACTGCTTCAGTTAGAGCAACGCTCAGGATTGGTTCATTATGCTACAGCCAGAGGGCTGCGCAACATAGTCATAGAAGGTTACAGTACATAACCATCGTAATGCATGTTTGCATGGTCCAGTATGCTGAAACAAGACACACACACATTACAAGAACAGTTTATCCCTGAATGTTAGTTCACAGACCTAGCAGAGTTTAAATTATGGAAATGTTTTTGTTTTTCCTTGGGTTTTACGTTTTAAAAAGATACTTAGACTTAATTGAATTTTTTATCATTTGCTTAAAGTTTTGACTTTCAAAATGAGCAAATCTTTTGTACCCATTTAGCCTCATTAGCTTAAAACACATTATTTTATAATATAATTTTATCAAACGGACCACGCATATATTTCGTGCATATGCAATTATTGAAATAACATATAAACATGAATGTTATCTTTTTTCATTTGTTTATTCTATCTACAGTTTAAGAACTGGTAATTTTGTACTGTCCTGTGCACACACAAACACTACTGCAACTTCATGCAGTAAAAACACTGGCATGCATTTGAGATTATTTTGATGTTGCTCTAGAGAGGAATAATTTGGGTTGTGTATTTGTGTCATGAGTTTTACCTCCTTACAAAAATCAACAGCCGATATAAATACATCAACATTTCACATGTGCAGAGAGGGAGGAGGTACTATGTGTTTCAGTCATGATACCACTTACAACACTCTGCAAAAGATTTTTAGTAAATTTAAACATTATTCTGTATATTATGTGTTTCATTTTTTCAGGTATCTATGGTAGCGGAAATTGTTAAATGATGTTAATGAGGTATGTACATTTTTTTCTTTAATATAGTGTACTCGTAACACCACTTCAAGTTTGTGCTTAAATATTTTTAATATCCAGAACAGCTGGTTCCATGCGTTGGTGCCTGTGTCACCGCACTCGGTGGACCTCCTCAGCTCTTTCGTTGCTGCTTCTCAGTATAGTGGGCACTCAGATGAGCGTGGTGGTGGTGGTTGAAGCGATAGTGTGCTCTCTGTGGGGCACACCAGGCAACGACAGCTTCTCTCAGGAAGGAGATGTGATTATTGGTGGACTTTTTAATCTGCATTTCATACCTTCAGCTGTTGATCGGAGCTTCACCAAGCTGCCACAATATGAACCTTGTACTGGGTATAAAATAAATCACTTCATGTAATTTAGTTTGATGCCTGGGGATATTTCTCATATAATGAGATTTTTGTTTTTTTCCTGTGGTCTCAGTTTAGATCTGGAGCCACTGAAATATATGTATGCTATGACATTTGCGGTGGAAGAAATCAATCGGAACACCACCCTGCTGCCAGGAGTGAAGCTGGGCTACCATATATTTGATTGCTGTGGCCGATACCCCTGGACTCTGAAAGCAGCAATGTCAATGGTCGGAGGAGACACACACAGCTGCAGCTCTTCACTTTTTTCTACAGTTAATGGAGAACCGGGAGAGACAGCAAGTATGATTTGGTATAATTTATCATACTGTTACTGTTTGCTGCCAACTCACAGAAACACACAGTACACAGATTATCCTTATTTGATTTTACATCTGATGTTGTCAATAGGGGATAAATCATTTGCTTTGGTCATTGGCACATCCTCATCTACAACAAGCATGATGTTGTCCAGAATCTTGGGGCCTCTCTCTGTACCAGTTGTGAGTTTTAATAACTCGGAAAACAATCTTCTGAGACACTTTTTGTGCACAGACCGTATATGTTTATATATATGATGTTATGTGTTCTCTCAGATCAGCTACTTGGCTAGCTGCCCCTGTCTTAGTGACCGGCGTCAGTTTCCCAACTTCGTCAGAACAATTCCCAGTGATATTTACCAAGTACGGGCTATGGCACAGCTGGCTGTAAGATTCCAGTGGACTTGGATTGGAGCTGTTCTAGAAAACAGTGACTATGGTCATTTGGCAATACAGGTTTTGTTCTAATTTACTAATTCAAATGTCTCTGTAGTACCAATAACAAGCTTAAATATGTTGATAATGAATTATATATTTTAGGCATTTCAGCAAGAGATTGAGGGGAAAGGAGTGTGTTTGGAGTTCATAGAAAATCTCCGCAGAGAAACTACTTTGAGTGATGCCAAACGTGCAGCAGTTACCATTCAAGGCTCAACTGCAAAAGTCATTTTAATTATTTGCTGGTACACTGATGTAAAGAATCTGTTTCTGGAACTGGCGAAGAGAAATGTGAGCAACTTAGTAAAGCTTGAGAACATTATGTTTTGTAAAAACAAAATGCCAGGTGTTTTTATTATTGTTATTAAGTTATTTATGTTTAATAAGTTAATAGTAGAACAAGTCATTGAGTTATTTCAGTGTCCTTTGACTGTAGGTGACTGACAGACAGTTTCTGGCCAGTGAGGCTTGGAGTACGAGCGATGATCTTCTCCAAGACGCTGCCATCTCAAAGGTGGCAAGTGGTGTTCTTGGTGTGGCTATTCGAAGTTCAACAATACCTGGATTTGAAAGTTATCTCAGAAGTTTGCACCCAAATCGTCGCCCTAATGACAAATTCTTAAGGGAATTCTGGGAAACTGAGTTTGGATGCAGTCCTGAAACTCCAGGATCATATGAATCAAGGTTTTCTTCACATTTCTCTGCATCGCTCAAAACAAGGTCTGATCCTCAGTCCCCCCTCTGTAGTGGGACAGAGTCTCTGGAGGAAGTGCAGCATCCTTTTACTGACACGTCGCAGCTGAGAGTGTCATATAACGTCTACCTCGCTGTTTATGCTGCAGCCCACGCCCTCCACAGCCTCCTCTCCTGCCCCAACAGTGACAACCACAGAAACAACTTCTCCACATGCAGCTCTCCCAAAAACATCAAACCCATAGAGGTAACAGCAATTATCACTCTTAGTTGATAGACTGACATTGATCCAATGGAAAATGGCACATAGTAAATACCTTTCACTTACAGATATGTTTAAAATATCATTTTTTGCTTTCAGTTGTTGCAGCACTTAAACAATGTGAAAATCACCACGCCACAAGGGGAAATGTTTCATTTCCAAGGAGCTGATATTCCAGCAAAGTATGACCTGGTCAACTGGCAGAACACTCCTGAGGGGACACTGAGACTTGTTTTGGTTGGTCGTGTAGATGGGTTTGACATCCACCTTAATGAGTCTGTTATTCAATGGAACACAGGATCCAGTCAGGTATTAAATCATCAACATTTATTAAGTCTGTTGAACTGAATGTTAATGACAAAATTAGATAAATACTATCTGCTTTTTCACTTAGGTGCCTGTGTCCGTGTGCAGTGAGAGCTGCCCCCCAGGTACCCGGATGGTCAACAGGAAAGGGGAACCAGTCTGCTGCTTCGACTGTATTCAATGTGCTGAGGGGGAGATTAGTAACAAAACTGGTGAGGATCCAAAAAGGTAGCAAATACTGACGTTCGAAACCTGGTGTTTTCCTGTTTGTATTCTCTTCTCACTTCCTCCATCACCTTCTTTTCTCTCCCAGATTCGCTTCACTGTGATCGTTGTCCATTAGAGTTCTGGCCCAATGTTGAACAAACTGCCTGTGTCCCTCGTCAGCTGGACTTTCTTTCCTTTAATGAAACTTTGGGCATTACTCTGACTACAGCCGCTGTGTCTGGTGCCACCGTGACAACAGCTGTGTTTGTGGTTTTTCTTTGCTACCGTCAGACACCTGTGGTAAGAAACCAATAATGCATCAGAGAGTTGGTTGTATTCTTTGAAAAAAACTTCATTCAAATTTATTAATATATTAACGTAAACTGTGTAATTGTTTAAATCCCTATGTCTCTGCTAACACAATTCACCTTAAGGTACGAGCCAACAACTCAGAGCTGAGCTTCCTGCTTCTTGTATCACTGAAGCTCTGCTTCCTGTGCTCACTGGTTTTCATTGGTCGTCCATCAGTCTGGTCTTGTCGGTTCCAGCAGGCAGCTTTTGGGATCAGTTTTGTACTTTGTGTTTCCTGTATCCTTGTAAAAACCATAGTGGTTCTAGCTGTTTTTCGCTCAGCTCGACCTGGTGCTGAAGCCTTAATGAAGTGGTTTGGTCCAGGTCAACAAAGAGGAAGTATCTGCATCTTCACCTGTATACAGGTGGTGACATAACTGCATTGATTCAGTTGTAATTTTTTTTCCATATACAAATAATTTCATTGGATATTAAATAACAACACTGAAATGTGTGTACTTTTCATACAGATTGTCATCTGTGCTGTATGGCTGTCCCTCAGCCCCCCAGTGCCTCAACATAATCTGGGTTTCCATGGCTCAAAGGTCACCTTAGAGTGCGCCACAGCTTCCATGCTGGGATTCTCTCTGGTATTGGGCTACATTGGTCTTCTTGCTTGTACATGTCTCATTCTGGCCTTTCTTGCTCGGAAACTCCCTGATAATTTCAATGAAGCCAAACTGATTACCTTCAGCATGTTGATCTTCTGTGCTGTGTGGGTGGCCTTTGTCCCCGCTTACATCAGCTCTCCTGGGAAGTATGTTGTTGCTGTGGAGGTTTTTGCAATTCTTGCCTCTAGTTATGGTTTATTGTTCTGTATTTTTGCCCCAAAATGTTTCATTATTCTTTTAAGTCCTGAGAAAAATACTAAGAAACATCTGATGGTCAGATAGTTTTCTTATGTCACTTGTAACCCTGTTCAATATCTTTATAGAAGTCTGTGGATGCTGTCTTGTGCAGTCTTTTAGTCGACAATTAATAAAAGATGTGACTTGCTTACTTGTCTAGGCACCGTGCAAGTGCTTTTGTGTTCTTAATAAAAAATTACTTCAAGTAAGTTCAAGCTGTTGTGTTTCATAATAATGTAAAGAATAAGTCTCAATTTTCCAAACATGTTTATAGTTTATTTTAATAAGTAAACTGCAAATCTTTTTTCATTTTGACACAGTTTCTTCAATTAACAATGTGCTCCAGGTACAGTTTAGGTGCACTCATCAAAGAATTGAGAAAGTTCTTGTTTTAAAACTTACTAAAACTAAGTACAAAATTACCAATAAATAATATTTTAGACTATGAAACACAATGTCTTGTGGGAGTTCAAGTAAAGTCAGAAACACAGGTGCCCAAGTTGTGGACTTGCCTTCAATTTTTAAAATTTAAAAAACACATTTTGGTGAAAAACACATTTTTAAAATGTAAATAAAATAAAAACTAGATTCCTAGACTTTACAATACCCTGCCTGCGAAAAACAAATTGCAAATTTTTGCCAAATTGACAAATATTAAAAAAAGTAAATACATAAAAGACAACTCCAATGAACACTAACAACCATCACTGGATTAGTTTTCTGTAAGGTTAGGTGCTTTTAGTTTTTCACTGCTCTTAACTTGTACATAGACACTCATTTTTCTGTTTTGTGTGTGTCCCTGCAGCATTCCTCTGTTCCTATGCTGGTTACCAGAGCACTCACCGATTGTGTTTCGTCATCATCATCATTATTATCTGCATGTTTGTATTTAAGGCCTCACATTTAGTTTTGGGGTTGCTAGTGTGTCCTGGTTCGTTCTAGCACAACTCCCTGATCTTGTTTAGCCTTTCAAATCTGTTCATAGTTTTCATAGTTCAGGTTTTTGTTATAGCCTAAGTGTCTCTGCCTTTGAGTTTATACTGTTATGTGAGTTAATATTGTTATAGCTTTTATCATAGACCAGGTCTCTGCCTTTAGGTTTATACTGTTGTGTGAGTTATTATTGTTAATCCTTTTGAGAGAGTTTTGTTAGAGCACAGGTCTGTGTGCTGAATATCATAGGATCTGTAGCACATGTGATAATAACTATCAGTAGTTCATGTGCAAATAAACCTTTTGCACTCTTGGCGTGCCTCAGCTTCTGCTTTTGGGTCCACTAGTTAAAGTTTGGTTACAGTATCTAGTTACGGTAACCTTTACAGTTTTCTGCATTCTCCTTTACTGACTGTCAGAAAACTCAGGGCTGCACTTGTTTTGTTACTTGCAGCCTCAATCATTCTGTGCATTTAGATGCACCCAGGTTTTAGTCGGCTTTCTCAGGAAAGCTAATTTCTTGACTGTCATGTAAGTTAATGTCCTAAATCAGGGTGGGGGATTAGGGAAACCTGATTTCCCCAGGTACACTTCTCCCAAAAAATGCAGATTTCTAATCAGTTTTTTCAAGCAGGGCATGTGCGTAACAGAAGATCATTAACTGGGTGATGAAATTTCATTTTGCCCACACCCTGACTGAACATTACAGTAAGTCTTGCAGAAGCCTTTGCGCAGACTTAAAAAAACGAGGCAGTAATGCCCGTTTATGATCTCTCCCTTCTTCAGCCTTTTGACATGTACACGTGCTATTGGAAAAATCTGATTAGAAACCAGGTTCAATAAGGTTGCTGTAATCCCCTACCCCAATTTTGGAATTTAGCTCAGTCTAGTGTACCTTGGTTACCTAAAGACATATAAAAGCATTGATAGTTATGAGTTTCCGACACAACTGACCAACATGATGGATTCTTTTCCCACTTAAAGTAAAAAACAAGAAGCCTTTCTGTGTTTTTTTTGTTTTTTTTATTCTTCAGGTGTGATATGATATTATATAATTTACTTTGTCCTTCAATTGCTTCTGCATACTTGCATTGACTTACAATACTCCTAGGCTCCATAAATTTCAACATTTTCAGTTAAATGTAGCAGTTTTAGCTGCAATTTCATGGTGTCCCAGCCACTTCTACTTTTTTCTGCCTTTCGTCACATTCAAATGTTTCTTTAGGCTAATCTGCTTTGACCTTTAACTGTCAATTTAGTTGTTAATTTTCTACAACACAATTCCAACTTTAAAAGCTCAAATTTCAACAGTAACATTTGTTCTTCCAGTTTCTTTCAGAAAAATTTCAGCTACATTAGAGCTATGTTTAGAAAATGATTTCAGCATCAAAGCATTGACAGAGCATTTTATTCAAAATGTTCTACCGGTTTACTGTATATCTTTATAACGGCCCTCCAACTGTGGCCTATAATGTACAAAACGATGAAAACAATGAACAAGCATGCACACACTCTCTATCCCTGCCTGTGAACCACCTTACTGCGAGTGTATAATCCATCTTACCTAAAAGTTCTCCTTTTACCGTATCATCCTACTAGACCACTTCGGTCCCAAAATGTAGGCCTACTTGCGGTTCCCAGAATTTCCAAGAGTAGAATGGGAGGCAGAGCCTTTAGCTATCAAGCTCCTCACCTGTGGAACCAGCTCCCAGTCCAGATTCGGCAAGCAGACACCCTCTCTACTTTTAAGACAAGGCTCTAAACCTTCCTCTTTGATAAAGCTTATAGTTGGTTATAGTCATGCTGTAATTAACTATAAGCTTGCTACTGTAAGCTAACTATAAGCGCAGCTACTGGTCCTACTAGCCTGCCCAACATTTTGTTGTTGCTTTTGTTGCTCTGTTCTTTTCTCTCTCCACTTTCCACTCACCCCAACCGGTCAAGGCAGATTGCCCTCCTGAGCCTGGTTCTGCTGGAGGTTTCTTCCGTTAAAGGGAGTTTTTCCTCTCCACTGTTGCCTATGGCTGCTCAAGGGGGATTTGTTGGGTTTTCTTTAAATGTTTGTATAGTCTTGACTTAATTATATAAAGTGCCTTGAGATGACCTTGTTGTAAATTGGTGCTATATAAAAAATTTACTGCCAAGCCAATTTCCATTCCAGTCCTCTCTGCAGACTTTGTACAGTGTACATGTAACCAATACTATGGTGTCCTAGAAATAAAAACGACACACTGTTTTACAAATCCAGGAAGATTTATTTAGGGTCTGGCAGCAGTTTACTACCTTAATCCAGAATCATAAAATTTCTGGACTGGAGCGTCCCTACTTTCATTATCATTAACATAAAAAGTATTTCCCGGAAACACAGAAGCGAGCGATGTTAAAAGGAATGCGTACCTCAAAGGAAACTTAAACAAAATTTACCTAAACACATGTTGGAATATAATCCATACACAATGTAGCATTATGTAAAGCAAAGCATCTCTGAATGAGACAATTTCAACCTTAAGTATATATATAAGGACATGCAGATGTGTATAGTGTAATTAGGGTACTCAGGGCGTCCCAGTGAACAGGCCATCCATCGGCCCCAGCAGGTGAGTACAGCAAACTATGTCCCTCAGAAGTCAAACTAGCAGAAGGCAAGGTAAGTCGATCATATGAAGGGAAGGAATGAAAAAGTGCAGCAACGACTTCAGGAGCCTCGCTCTGACCCAGTCTACTATATGAGCCCACGTTGTCTCCTGCAGGTGCGCTTCTACCGTAGGTAGACTGTCGCAAAAATCTGCCGCAAAGCTGAACTATCACAACCCTTAAAGGAGCCTTACACTCAAAAATCTAACCCACTAAAAGCACAGCTGGGTTACATACACACCACTATGTGAAAATTGTGACATACTGTTGTGTCTCTGAAAATTAAATAATAGGAAATATTTGGCAGTAAAATAATTTTCAATTTTCTAAATTTGAACGAGAAGTTTTTAAGACAGAAGTTCAGTATTCAAACAACTGAGTCAAGTTAAGGTGGCAGAAGTTCAAACCGGGTAGGCTCCAGCAAGGATATCCAACCTCTTGTTGAGATTTCAAAGACAGAAGGAATGTACCTAAATGTACAATACACCAAAACCACATTTTCATTTTATTGTCATGATGGACATGTCAGGATTCTGGACTTTTTGTTAGTTTGGGTTTTTGTTCATTTCCTGTTGTGGCATTTTATTTTGTAGTATTGCCTCTTGCTTCCTGTTCGTTTCTTTGGCTTGTTTTACTTTTCTCGTTTGTCCAAATTAGTTTCACCTGTTTTCTTGGTTATTTAAGCCCTGTTCCTCTTCACTAGTGTGGTTCGTCTCTCTCGATTCTCTCGCTCAGTCTGCCGTATGCTCGTTCTGTTGTACTCGTTGGTCTTCGCTGGTCTGAGGTTTGGTCCCCTTTGTTTGTTCCTTATTTGGTTCTTGTTTGTTTGTTGGTTTAAGTGTAGTCTCTTTGTTTTTGCCCCCTCATTGTTTGTCTAGGTGGTTTAGGATTTTTTTGTATGTTCTTGTCCTCCCTTTTTCGGGAGAGTTTTAGTTTGTTTTGTTACTTAAATAAATTATTATTTCCCACACCCTGCCGTCGTCACCACCCTGGGTCCTTATTCTACCCGTTTCACAAATCTGACAGTACAACCACCCAAAACTAGGACCCGGTGACGACAGGATAGCTAGCCATGATGGAGCGCTTTAATTACGAGCTTTATTGGAACTCGGCTAGCTATCTGCCCGCCGGTGTGGGCCCCGTCGCAATGAGAAACCCAAACCTCAGACCAAGCTACTGGTTCGTGAGGCTGGGACGGCCGTCTTTAAAGGCTCCTGTTAGGAAAGAGGTCGGCAGCTGGTTCCAGTTCCAGGTTTTGTTCGTGAAGCTGGGGAGGCCGTCACTCGTAAGGCTTCTATGAGGAAGCAGAGGTCGGTCGACTACCAGCCGGTTCCAGTTCCTGTATGTGGGTCTGGGGTGGGCGTCATTTCGTAAGTCTTCAGGTAGGAAGCAGAGATTTGACGATGCTCAGCCGGTTCCAGTTCCTGTTCGGGTGGCTGGGACGATCGTCAGTTCCTGCGCCGAGGCCCCCTCCAGCTCGTCCGGCGCCAGTTCCTGCGCCGAGGCCCCTGCAGCTCGTCCGGCGCCAGTTCCTGCGCCGAGGCCCCCTGCAGCTCGTCGTTCCTGGCGCCAGTTCCTGCGCCGAGGCCCCTTCCGTCCGCGCCAGTTCCTGCGCCGAGGTCCCCTGCAGCTCGTCCGGCGCCAGTTCCTGCGCCGAAAGTTCCTGCGCCGAGGTCCCCTGCAGCTCCGCGCCAGTTCCTGCGCCGAGGTCCCCTGCAGCTCGTCCGCGCCAGTTCCTGCGCCGAGGTCCCCTGCAGCTCGTCCGGCGCCAGTTCCTGCGCCGAGGTCCCCTGGCTGTCCGGCGCCAGTTCCTGCGCCGAGGTCCCCTGCAGCTCGTCCGGCGCCAGTTCCTGCGCCGAGGTCCCCTGCAGCTCGTCCGCGCCAGTTCCTGCGCCGAGGTCCCCTGCAGCTCGTCCGCGCGCCAGTTCCTGCGCCGACCCCTGCAGCTCGTCCGGCGCCAGTTCCTGCGCCGAGGTCCCCTGCAGCTCGTCCGCGCCAGTTCCTGCGCCGAGGTCCCCTGCAGCTCGTCCGGCGCCAGTTCCTGCGCCGAGGTCCCCTGCAGCTCGTCCGGCGCCAGTTCCTGCGCCCGAGGTCCCCTGCAGCTCGTCCGGCGCCAGTTCCTGCGCCGAGGTCCCCTGCAGCTCGTCCGCGCCAGTTCCTGCGCCGAGGTCCCCTGCAGCTCGGCGCCGAGTCCCCTGCAGCTCGTCCGGCGCCAGTTCCTGCGCCGAGGTCCCCTGCAGCTCGTCCGCGCCAGTTCCTGCGCCGAGGTCCCCTGCAGCTCGTCCGGCGCCAGTTCCTGCGCCGAGGTCCCCTGCAGCTCGTCCGGCGCCAGTTCCTGTTGGTCCAGTTCCTGTTGGTCCAGTTCCTGTTGGTCCAGTTCCTGTTGGTCCAGTTCCTGTTGGTGCAGCTCGTCCGGCGCCAGTTCCTGTTGGTCCAGTTCCTGTTGGTCCAGTTCCTGTTGGTCCAGTTCCTGTTGGTCCAGTTCCTGTTGGTCCAGTTCCTGTTGGTCCAGTTCCTGTTGGTCCAGTTCCTGTTCAGCAGAGGTCGCCAGGTGCTCGCCGGCGCCTGCTCATCCAGTTCGTTCCCCGGAGGGGTTCAGCCGACGTCGCCGGCCTCCACTTCGTTCCCCGGAGGGGTTCAGCCGACGTCGCCGGCCTCCAGTTGGTTCTTTGGAGGGGTTGGTGGCCTTGCTGCACTACCAAGAATGGACTGGGGCAAGCCCGCCTCAAACCCCCTCCACCCGCCCTACTCAGTCTGTCCCTGAACTTTAGTTAAGGGCCGTCTAGTATTTCTGTCAGGATTCTGGACTTTTTGTTAGTTTGGGTTTTTGTTCATTTCCTGTTGTGGCATTTTATTTTGTAGTATTGCCTCTTGCTTCCTGTTCGTTTCTTTGGCTTGTTTTACGTTTCTCGTTTGTCCAAATTAGTTTCACCTGTTTTCTTGGTTATTTAAGCCCTGTTCCCTCTTCACTAGTGTGGTTCGTCTCTCTCGCTCACTCATTCTCTCGCTCAGTCTGCCGTATGCTCGTTCTGTTGTACTCGTTGGTCTTCGCTTGGTCTGAGGTTTGGTCCCCTTTGTTTGTTCCTTATTTGGTTCTTGTTTGTTTGTTGGTTTAAGTGTAGTCTCTTTGTTTTTGCCCCCTCATTGTTTGTCTAGGTGGTTTAGGATTTTTTTTGTATGTTCTTGTCCTCCCTTTTTCGGGAGAGTTTTAGTTTGTTTTGTTACTTAAATAAATTATTATTTCCCACACCCTGCCGTCGTCACCACCCTGGGTCCTTATTCTACCCGTTTCCACAAATCTGACAGGACAGGGTTTAAGCGCAGGAAAATAACTGTGAAAGAACCATCCTTGGGCCACATGCAAGTATGCTGGACAGGTGGTTGTAGTAAAGTAGTATTTAAAAAGCTCACCACAAGAGAATTTCTACAATAACATTGGCCATGACTGATTTGGCCAATGTTATTGTTATGACTGATTGACATGACTTTAAACTGACTGAAGTTTAAAAACAAGTTCTAAGGAGCTGTAGAATTGTTTTTCATCAGGTCATTTGTGGAACACAGAACCCAACAAAGCTGAAGCTTGTCTTTTCCACACCCACCAGCTTGCAGACCGTGCTGAACACCTGGGACTCAAAGTTCCACCCCTGGCTGAGGTGGTCTCTCAGCAGTCATAGTGGCACTTCAGGCTGGCCCTGCATATGCCTTAGGACACTTTGTGAAATAATCAATTGTGACAACAACATTGCAGTTGCCGGAGTGTGTGACAAGAAAAGGGCCAAGGATGTCCACCCCACCCTCCACTGGGCCCCCCACCAAGTATTGCTTTTTTTTTTTAAAGAAGAACCTTTATTCATCATTGAGCACATATACATGTGCACATTCATGTTACAAATAAATGTGTCCTCTGCATATAACCCATCCTTCTGGGGGGAGTAGTGGGCAACCGCCTCTGGCGCGCAGGGAGCTGGTGCTGGGCATCTCACTCCAGGATTCCAGGCCCAAGAAACTGCGAAGTTCACGGATGTGAGCTGGGGTCAGCCCACCCTGACAGGTGTTACCTTTGCGGGGTCTTTGGTCACTCCCTTGGTACTCCCAATGATCTCCCAAATGATCTTCAAGGGATTCACATGGAGTCCAGCTTGACGTATGGCACCAAAAACTTTCCTCAAAAGTCCCAGGGCTTTGACAAAGTTATTGGCATGCACCAGAAGATGCACTGCAGACACTGATTGAACTGCCACAGCCCTTGCCTGAAGGTAAAGACGATCTTTGGCCTTGCACCAGGATCCAGTAGCTGCTGTGCAGCTGAACCAGCTGGATCAGGTGATGTAATCCAAGTCACTGATTTGGAGCAGTTGATATAAGTCCTTTTTGGTGACAGCATTGAGACAGCAGTCTCTGGTCAAGCTCCATCCTACCCAAAAAATCTCCTAGTATCATGTCATCCTAATAGACCACTTCGATCTCAGAATGCAGGCCTCCTTGTAGTTCCCAGAATTTCCAAAAGTAGAATGGGAGGCAGAGCCTTCAGCTATCAAGCTCCTCTCCTGTAGAACCAGTTGTACCATCCATTTCAGTGTGATGAAAAAGCCGGGACATGAGTTACATTCTTCTACCTTGAGGTAAAAGTGTTTCTTCAACCTCCCTCAAGATAAGAAACAGAAAACCCTTGTTCTTCTACACCTCCCCACATATGTTCCCAAAGTCCGCAAATAGAATCAATGTCTTCGGCTGGCACCCCAGCCATTAACGCTAATCTGCGAAGGACCATCCTTTGAGCCATCCCTTAAATTACACTTTTAAATCTCCCTTATCAGACTCAACTAGCAGACCAAAAGGGGGAATAGATGAATTGGAATGTAACCAATTTCCTTTGGACTTCTAACCTTAGAAAATAGATATTCCGAATTTCCAATGTGCATGTGATGTACAACACCATGTTCCGGAGAAATAACGCAACAGTTTGGTGTAACTCTGGTTATTCTAGGCCGAAATTTCACATAGTTGCAAATTAAAAAGTTTTAATTCAGAATGATGAGAGTAGCAAGGCAAGACATTGCGATCCTTGGGTGGAAGTTATAAGTGCATCTCAGAAGGTACTCGTCTATAGAAAGAAATTAAATAGCATTAACTTATCTGAAAGTTATGGCTGCTCAAGGGGGATTTGTTGGGTTCTCTCTAAATGTTTGTATGGTCTTGACTTTATTATGCAAAGTGCCTTGAGATTATTTTTTTGTAAATTGGTGCTATATAAAAAAAGTTGCATTGAATTGAAAAAAACATTTAATGTTCATTAAAATTCATTCAAATTTAGCAATTTAAAGATATATCCACCTTAATTTCTAAAAAGTATTGATAGCTATATTGGTGTCAGTGATACTGGCCCTATATTTACTTGGTATTGAACCAATACCAAATCTTAGAATATAGCGCACTAGACTGCTGGGAGACCCCCCCACCCTCAAGTGCAATGAGCTTCCACCACTGGATGAAATTACCTCCCCTGTATATTTCGACTGAAATCTCTGGCCTTGGAGCTGTGTATTTCATTTCGGCAGGTAGCAAGGAAAAAAAACTCAGCACTGAAGAAACCATTGCAGCATAAGATTAAAGAATTTTATTTAGCTGTACTGACATGTTTAAAAAATGTAAACATGTCAACTCCATGTTAAACCATTAAAGTTACAGTAAACTACTGTGAAATTGATATCTGTACAGTTAAAACATTTCATAGACATTATCGCTTTTGTGTATCAGGCATTGTAAGAGTTTGAATGTACTATTTCATAAGATAATTGTTTCAGGACTATAAACAGCATTTCTTGTTTTTATACAGGATAGGGTATTGACATCCCCTGAACCAACTCAATTACAAATTTGCTCCTTAATGAAGGCAATGGGAAGCCGTAATAGGACCTAGGTCTTTCTTTATCTGGGTGTATCTTAATTATGTTGTCCACATGTTACTATCTTTGGCTACATGATTAACTATAATAAAAATATTTTCATCAGAAAATACAGAAAAAATTTTATGGGGTTAATACTAATTTGCAATTGAAGGGACAGTATCTAGTCAAAACAGAGGTTTCACTCCCTAATGTTACAGTGGCATTCAATTCTGTCTAAAAACAGCAAAAATGTTGTCTTTATTTATTTGAAAGGAACTGACACAGCACATTCACTGAACATTTTCAAAGGTTCTACTATTGTTCACATAAAATCAGTGGGTGGGAAGCTTTGTCTCCACATATTCAATAGCTAAATTAAAAAGTCTCATTGAAAAAACTATCTGGCCATCAGATGTTTCTTAGTATTTTTCTCAGGACTCAAAAGAATAATGAAACATTTTGGAACAAAAATGCACAACAATAAACCATAACTGAGGCAAGAATTGCAAAAACCTCCACAGCAACAACATATTTCCCAGGAGAGCTGATGTAAGCGGGGACAAAGGCCACCCACACAGCACAGAAGATCAACATGCTGAAGGTGATCAGTTTGGCTTCATTGAAATTATCAGGGAGTTTCCGAGCAAGAAAGGCCAGAAGGAGACATGTACAAGCAAGAAGACCAATGTAGCCCAATACCAGAGAGAATCCCAGCATGGAAGTTGTGGCGCACTCCAAGGTGACCTTTGACCCATGGAAACCTAGATTTTGTTTAGGCACTGGGGGGCTGAGGGACAGCCATACAGCACAGATGACAATCTGTATGAAAAGTACACATTTTTCAGTGTTGTTATTTAATATCCAATGAAGTTACTTATAAATGGAAAAAAAATTTACAACTGAATCAATGCAATTATGTCCCCACCTGTATACAGGTGAAGATGCAGATACTTCCTCTTTGTTGGCCTGGGCCAAACCACTTCATCAAGACTTCAGCACCAGGTCGAGCTGAGCGAAACACAGATAGAACCACTATGGTTTTTACAAGGATACAGGAAACACAAAGTACAAAGCTGATCCCAAAAGCTGCCTGCTGGAACCGACAAGACCAGACTGATGGACGACCAATGAAAACCAGTGAGCACAGAAAGCAGAGCTTCAGTGATAGAAGAAGCAGGAAGCTCAGCTCTGAGTTGTTGGCTCTTACCTTAAGGTGAATTGTGTTAGCAGAGACATAGGAATCTAAAGAATTACTCAGTTTTCATCAATGTATTAGTAAAATTTGATGAATCTCTGATGCATTATTGGTTTCTTACCACAGGTGTCTGACGGTAGCAAAGAAAAACCACAAACACAGCTGTTGTCACGGTGGCACCTGAAACAGCTGCTGTAGTCAGAGTAATGCCCAAAGTTTCATTAAAGGAAAGAAAGTCCAGCTGACGAGGGACACAGGCAGTTTGTTCAACATTGGGCCAGAACTCTAATGGACAACGATCACAGTTAAGCAAATCTGGGAGAAAAAAGAAGGTGATGGAGGAAGTGAGAAGAGAATAAAAACAGGAAAACACCAGGTTTCAAACATCAGTATTTGCTACCTTTTTGGATCCTCACCAGTTTTGTTACTAATCTCCCCCTCAGCACATTGAATACAGTCGAAGCAGCAGACTGGTTCCCCTTTCCTGTTGACCATCCGGGTACCTGGGGGGCAGCTCTCACTGCACACGGACACAGGCACCTAAATGAAAAAGCAGATAGTATTTAATGTAATTTGGTCTTTAACATTCAGTTCAACAGACTTAATAAATGTTGATGATTTAATACCTGACTGGATCCTGTGTTCCATTGAATAACTGACTCATTAAGGTGGATGTCAAACCCATCTACACGACCAACCAAAACAAGTCTCAGTGTCCCCTCAGGAGTGTTCTGCCAGTTGACCAGGTCATACTTTGCTGGAATATCAGCTCCTTGGAAATGAAACATTTCCCCTTGTGGTGTGGTGATGTTCACATTGTTTAAGTGCTGCAACACCTGAAAGCAAAAAATAATATTTTAAACATATCTGTAAGTGAAAGGTATTTACTATGTACCGTTTTCCAATGGATCAATGTCAGTCTATCAACTAAGAGTGACAATTGCTGTTACCTCTATGGGTTTGATGTTTTTGGGAGAGCTGCATGTGGAGAAGTTGTTTCTGTGGTTGTCACTGTTGGGGCAGGAGAGGAGGCTGTGGAGGGCGTGGGCTGCAGCATAAACAGCGAGGTAGACGTTATATGACACTCTCAGCTGCGACGTGTCAGTAAAAGGATGCTGCACTCCCTTCAGAGACTCTGTCCCACTACAGAGGGGGGACTGAGGATCAGACCTTGTTTTGAGCAATGCAGAGAAATGTGAAGAAAACCTTGATTCATATGATCCTGGAGTTTCAGGACTGCATCCAAACTCAGTTTCCCAGAATTCCCTTAAGAATTTGTCATTAGGGCGACGATTTGGGTGCAAACTTCTGAGATAACTTTCAAATCCAGGTATTGTTGAACTTCGAATAGCCACACCAAGAACACCACTTGCCACCTTTGAGATGGCAGCGTCTTGGAGAAGATCGTCACTCGTACTCCAAGCCTCACTGGCCAGAAACTGTCTGTCAGTCACCTACAGACAAAGGACACTGAAATAACTTATAATAAGAAAAACATTTTGTTTTAAACACTTTGCCCTCATTTTATACTAATTTCCAAGTTAGTTGCTCACATTTCTTTTGGTCAGTTCCAGGAATAGATTCTTTACATCAGTGTACCAGCAAAACATTAGAACCACCCTTGCAGTTGAGCCTTGAATGGTAACTGCTGCACGTTTGGCATCACTCAAAATAGTTTCTCTGCGAACAGTCTCTATGAACTCCAAACACACTCCTTTTCCCTCAGTCTCTTCCTGAAATGCCTTAAATATGTAATTCATTACCAACACATATGAACTTGTAATTTGTACTACAGAGACATTCGAATTAGTAAATTAGAACAAAACATACCTGTATTGCCAAATGACCATAGTCACTGTTTTCTAGAACAGCTCCAATCCAAGTCCACTGGAATCTTACAGCCAGCTGTGCCATGGCCCGTGCTTGGTAAACATCACTGGGGATTGTTCTGAAGAAGTTAGGAAACTGACGCCGGTCACTAAGACATGGGCAGCTAGCCAAGTAACTGATCTGAGAGAAAAACACATAACATATTTTTTAAAGACTGTGTATGAAAAAGACTCATCAGAAATTTGTTGCCTTGGGTAATGAAACTCACGACAGGTACAGACAGAGGCCCCAGGACACTGGACAGTATGATGCCTGTTGTAGATGAGGAAGCACCAATGACCAAAGCGATAGGCTGATCCCCTGATGACAGCACTAGACATATAATTAAATACGGTTAATTGTTATACTGAAATCACACCAGGTGATGACAAACAGTAACAGTATGATAAATTATACCAAATCATACTTGCTGTCTCTCCAGGTTTTTCATAAACTGTAGGAAAAGGTGAAGAGTTGCAGCTGTGTGTGTCTCCTCCGACCATTGACATTGCAGCTTTCAGAGCCCAGGGGTATCGGCCACAGTAATCAAACACACGATAGCCCAGCTTCACTCCTGGCAGCAGGGTGCTGTTCCGATTTATTTCTTCCACCGCAAATGTCATAGCATACATATATTTCAGTGGCTCCAGATCTAAACTGAGACCACAGGAAAAAAACAAAAATCTCATTATATGAGAAATATCCCCAGGCATCAAACTAAATTACATGAAGTGATTTATTTTATACCCAGTACAAGGTTCATATTGTGGCAGCTTGGCAAAGATCCGTTCAATAGCTGAAGGTATGAAATGCAGATTAAAAAGTCCACCAATAATCACATCTCCTTCCTGAGAGAAGCTGTCGTTGCCTGGTGTGCCCCACAGAGAGCACACTATCGCTTCAACCACCACCACCACGCTCATCTGAGTGCCCACTATACTGAGAAGCAGCAACGAAAGAGCTGAGGAGGTCCACCGAGTGCGGTGACACAGGCACCAACGCATGGAACCAGCTGTTCTGGATATTAAAAATAGTTAAGCAACTGTTGTCTGAAAGTCAGAACATGCATCAAGCAGAGAGACATGTTAGAAAATTATGAAAATAGAAATGAAAATGTACCTCATACACATTTAAAAATGTATTTCACTATTGACACTTGCATAATAAAAGGCAAAATTCAGATCAGATTAAATCAGATGTTTTATTTAATAAATATTTGCTACACAACGTCAAATGTCATTTTGTAGATGCCAATTGTTGTAACTTGTATAATGACTAAAGCATACTCTCCATCCTCTGTGCACAAGATGAATTGTTGGTCTATTCATTTATATTAGCTTAAGTAAAAGTGATGACACACACACAACCCAAATTATTCGCCTCAAGAGAAAAGGTAGAAAAAAAACTCAAATGCTTGGTAGTGATTTTCTTGTATGAAGTTGCAGAGGTGGGGGATGTATTTGGAATAAGTTTCATTTACATTTACATTTACATTTAGTCATTTTGCAGACGCTTTTATCCAAAGCGAATTACAGAGTAATTTGGTACACACACATACACGGTGGCGATGGCTGCCACATAGGGTGCTCATCTGGCCCACTGGGAGCAACTGGGGGTTTAGTGTCTTGCCCAAAGACATTTTGACACGTAGCAAGCAGGGACGGGGGATCGTGGACGACTTCCTTACCAGCTGAGCTACAGCCGCACAGTTACACAGGACAATCGGACTGTCAACGTTTCGTTTTAACGACCCATAGAATACTGGACACAGGAGAAAGGTTGACGAAGTTTATTGATAATGTATATGAATACTAGCACAGGATGACAAATGGGAATGGTAATGGTGAACCGGAGGTGAGTAGCAGGTCACAGGTGAGAGTTTGCAAGCTGGAGGATTCAAGTAAATAGCAGGGGGAGGGGAGAAGCAAGAACCTTTCAAACAACTAATTGAATGCAAAAACCAAGAATCCCTGAAATAAAGTTCAAGCAAGTCGGTAGGCTGCTGCTTTCAACGAAAGTTCTCAAACAGTCAGGGATCCCAGGGTCAGAATAAACAGAACCAGGCCATGTATCGAGGACGGAAGAAGCCCTCCGGAGACCAAGCACACAACAAATATGAAAAATGAAAATATTACACAAACACTATAATACAATAATACAGTGAAAGAAATAAAGTAAATACGTTCAAGTTAAAGTGACTGTCCGTGAGTTGTGGGGCTGACTCCAGTGGTGAAGAAAACTGTTTTTGTTGCATGAGGTCCTGGTGTTAACAGACTGGAGCCTCTTTCCAGAGGGAAGGGGCTAAGTTTATGAAAGAATTTTTGTTCAGGATGAAAAGGGTCGCCTGCAAGCCAGGCTGTTCGTCTCAGTTCAATAGCATCTTTACAGGGAGGTGGAACTTCTTAAACTGCCGTAAGAAATACAGCCTTTGCTGAGCCTTCTTGGTGAGGGAGCTGATGACTTGCTTCCACTTGAGGACATGGGTGGTGATGATGCCCAGGAAGCAAGAAGCCTCGACAGAGGTCCCCAAATTGTCAGAGAGTATCACAGGGGAAGGGGTTTTGTTCCTCCTTCCTTAAATTCACTACCATCTCCTCTGTCTTGAGAGCACTGAGCTCCAGGTTATATGTGCTGCACCATGACCCCAGACAGTCCATCTCACTCATGTGGGCCAACTCATCTCGATCAGAGATGAGGCAGATGAGGGTGGTGTCATCCTTGAACTTCAGGAGTTTCACGGCATGATATCCTGATGTGCAGCTGTTGGTGTGCAGGGAGGATAACAGAGGAGAAAGGACACAGCCTTGGGGGGATCCAGTGCTGATGGTTCGTGAGTCAGTGACATCCCTTCCCAGCCTCACAAACTGTCGTCTGTCTGTCAGGAAGTCTGTGATCCACCTGCACATAGACTCAGGCACGTTCAGCTGGGAGAGCTTGTCACTGAGCAGAGCTGGGGCGATGTCCCGAAGGCAGAGCTGAAGTCCACAAAAATCCTGAAATAGGATCCTTGAGAGTCCAGGTGCTGCAGGATGAAGTCAGTGGCCATGTTTACAGCATCGTCTACAGATCTGTTGGCTCTGTAGGCAAACTACAGGGGATCCAGTAGGGGGTCTTTTGTGTCCTTGGGGGGTCATATTTCACCTTCATTACCTTTTTCGCCATTTACTTCCTATAAAATCTAAAACAAAATGTCAAAACGTCCTTCTTACATGCAAAACCCTTAATGTAAAAGCTACATCATATTTAAAAAAGACCTCATTGTACCATATCGTCCAATTAGACAGCTTCAGTCCCAGAATGCAGACCTACATCTTGACTCCATGTCATGCGGACTAAAGAGGAGACAGACCATCCAGCTTGTTAACAGCAGACGGTTCATTTCTGATGGAATGGAGCTATATTAGTGCCTATGACAGCTTACACATCTGGAAAGGCACCATCAATGCTGAAAAGCCCATATAAGTTTGAGAAAAAACATGTGCTCTGATCCAGACAAAGAATTACATATTTTAGCAAGACAGTGTTAAACCATATAGTGCACCATTACAACATCATGGCTTCACAGGAGAAGAGTCCGGGTGCTGAACTGGCCTGTCTGCAGTCCAGACCTTTCACCAATATAAAACATTTGGTGCATCATAAATCTAAAAATTTGGCAACAAAGGCCCAGGATTGTTGAGCAGCTGGAATCCTGCATCAGACAACAATGGGTCAACATTCTTCAACTGGCCTCCTCACTTCCCAGACATATATAGTTTTAGAAGAACATTCCCCTCTTCCAACTTTTTAGAGACGTTCCTGCCAAAATTTGGTATTTTTCACGAAATGGTAAAATGTCTCAGTTTTAACATCTGATGTGTTGTTTATGTTTAAGGTTGTATAAACCTTGCCCAGATTCTGTCCTTGGTTTTACCTAATTAAAAATTCCAAAAGGAAAAAGATCACAGAAACATTTAATGGTCATTAAAATTCATTCAAATTTAGCAATTTAAAGATAAATCCACCTTAGTTATTAAAAAGTATTGAAATCCATATTGGCATCAGTGATACTGGCCCTGTAATTACTTGGTATCAAATCAATACCAAATCTGACAGTATCGCCCAACACTAGACTGCTTGGAGACCCCCCCATCCCCAAGTGCAATGAGCATCCACCACTGGATGACATTATTTTTGTGTTTTTTTTTCTCTCATCTTTGTGCTTCTCCCTCTCCCTGTGCTTTTCGGCTGGTATCTCTAGGCTTGGAGCCATGTATTTTATTTCGGAAGGTAAAAAGATAAAAAAAACTCAGTGTTGCAGAAAGCATGGGAGCATAAGATTAAAGAAGTTTATTTAGCTGTTGTTTATTTAGCAGTATTGACATGTTTAAAAAATGTAAACATGTTAACTTCATGTTAAACCATTAAAGCGAAATTATACTACTGTGAAAGTTATATCTGTACAGTTAAAACATTTCATAGATATTATCGCTTTTGTGTATCAGAGGCATTGTAGGAGTTTGAATGTACCATTTCATATTTCATAAGATAATTCTTTTAGGACTATAAACAGCAAGTCTTGTTTTTATACAGGATAGGGTTTTGACATCTCCTGAACCAACTCAAATACAAATTTGGTCCTTAATGAAGGCGATGGGGAGCCATAATAGGACCTAGGTCTTTCTTTATCTGGGTGTCACTTAATTATGTTGTCCACATGTTACTATCTTTGGCTACATGATTAACTATAATAAAAATATTTTCATCAGAAAACACAGACAAAGTTTGCCTAATTTTATGGGGTTAATACTAATTTGGGACGGTATCTGGTCAAAACAGAAGTTTTACTCTCTAATGTTACAGTGTTTTGTCTGTAACTGTAAATTTCGTCTTTATTTATATGAAAGGAACTGACAGAGCACATTCAGTGAACATTTTCAAAAGTTCTACTATTGTTCACTAGAAGACTACATAAAGCAGGGGGAAGCCTTGTCTCCACATATTCGATAGATAAATTAAAAAGTCTCATTGAAAAAACTATCTGGCCATCAGATGTTTCTTAGTATTTTTCTCAGGACTCAAAGAATAATGAAACATTTTGGGGCAAAAATGCACAACAATAAACCATAAGTAGAGGCAAGAATTGCAAAAACCTCCACAGCAACAACATACTTCCCAGGAGAGCTGATGTAAGCAGGGACAAAGGCCACCCACACAGCACAGAAGATCAACATGCTGAAGGTGATCAGTTTGGCTTCATTGAAATTATCAGGGAGTTTCCGAGCAAGAAAGGCCAGAATAAGACATGTACAAGCAAGAAGACCAATGTAGCCCAATACCAGAGAGAATCCCAGCATGGAAGCTGTGGCGCACTCTAAGGTGACCTTTGAGCCATGGAAACCCAGATTATGTTGAGGCACTGGGGGGCTGAGGGACAGCCATACAGCACAGATGACAATCTGTATGAAAAGTACACACATTTCAGTGTTGTTATTTAATATCCAATGAAGTTACTTGTATATGGAAGAAAATTTACAACTGAATCAATGCAGTTATGTCCCCACCTGTATACAGGTGAAGATGCAGATACTTCCTCTTTGTTGGCCTGGACCAAACCACTTCATCAAGGCTTCAGGACCAGGTTGAGCTGAGCGAAAACAGCTAGAACAACTATGGTTTTTACAAGGATACAGGAAACACAAAGTACAAAACTGATCCCAAAAGCTGCCTGCTGGAACCAACAAGACCAGACTGATGGACGACCAATGAAAACCAGTGAGCACAGGAAGCAGAGCTTCAGTGATAGAAGAAGCAGGAAGCTCAGCTCTGAGTTGTTGGCTCTTACCTTAAGGTGAATTGTGTTAGCAGAGAAATAGGAATATAAAGAATTACTCAGTTTTCATCAATGTATTAGTAAAATTTGATTAATGTTTTCTAAAGAATACAACCAACTCTCTGATGCATTATTGGTTTCTTACCACAGGTGTCTGACGGTAGCAAAGAAAAACCACAAACACAGCTGTTGTCACGGTGGCACCAGAAACAGCTGCTGTAGTCAGAGTAATGCCTAAAGTTTCATTAAAGGAAAGAAAGTCCAGCTGACGAGGGACACAGGCAGTTTGTTCAACATTGGGCCAGAACTCTGATGGACAACGATCACAGTGAAGCGAATCTGGGAGAGAAAAGAAGGTGATGGAGGAAGTGAGAAGAGAATATAAAGAGGAAAACATCAGGTTTCAAACATCAGTATTTGCTACCTTTTTGGATCCTCACCAGTTTTGTTACTAATCTCCCCCTCAGCACATTGAATACAGTCGAAGCAGCAGACTGGTTCCCCTTTCCTGTTGACTATCCGGGTACCTGGGGGGCAGCTCTCACTGCACACGGACACAGGCACCTAAATGAAAAAGCAGATAGTATTTATCTAATTTTGTCATTAACATTCAGTTCAACAGTCTTAATAAATGTTGATGATTTAATACCTGACTGGATCCTGTGTTCCATTGAATAACTGACTCATTAAGGTGGATGTCAAACCCATCTACACGACCAACCAAAACAAGTCTCAGTGTCCCCTCAGGAGTGTTCTGCCAGTTGACCAGGTCATATTTTGCTGGAATATCAGCTCCTTGGAAATGAAACATTTCCCCTTGTGGTGTGGTGATGTTCACATTGTTTAAATGCTGCAACAACTGCAAAAAATCATATTTTAAACATATCTGTAAGTGAAAGGCATTAACTATGTACCGTTTTCCAATGGATCAATGTCAATCTATCAACTAAGAGTGACAATTGCTGTTACCTCTATGGGTTTGATGTTTTTGGGAGAGCTGCATGTGGAGAAGTTGTTTCTGTGGTTGTCACTGTTGGGGCAGGAGAGGAGGCTGTGGAGGGCGTGGGCTGCAGCATAAACAGCGAGGTAGACGTTATATGACACTCTCAGCTGCGACGTGTCAGTAAAAGGATGCTGCACTCCCTCCAGAGACTCTGTCCCACTACAGAGGGGGGACTGAGGATCAGACCTTGTTTTGAGCGATGCAGAGAAATATGAAGAAAACCTTGATTCATATGATCCTGGAGTTTCAGGACTGCATCCAAACTCAGTTTCCCAGAATTCCCTTAAGAATTTGTCATTAGGGCGACAATTTGGGTGCAAACTTCTGAGATAACTTTCAAATCCATGCATTGTTGAACTTCGAATAGCCACGCCAAGAACACCACTTGCCACCTTTGAGATGGCATCGTCTTGGAGAAGATCGTCACTCGTACTCCAAGCCTCACTGGCCAGAAACTGTCTGTCAGTCACCTACAGACAAAGGACACTGAAATAACTTATAATAAGAAAAACATTTTGTTTTAAACACTTTGCCCTCATTTTATACTAATTTCCAAGTTAGTTGCTCACATTTCTTTTGGTCAGTTCCAGGAATAGATTCTTTATATCAGTGTACCAGCAAAACATTAGAACCACCCTTGCAGTTGAACCTTGAATGGTGACTGCCGCACGTTTAGCATCACTCAAAGTAGTTTCTCTGCGAACAGTCTCTATGAACTCCAAACACACTCCTTTCCCCTCAATCTCTTCCTGAAATGCCTTAAATATGTAATTCATTATCAACATATTTAAACTTGTAATTTGTGCTACAGAGACATTCGAATTAGTAAATTAGAGCAAAACATACCTGTATTGCCAAATGACCATAGTCACTGTTTTCTAGAACAGCTCCAATCCAAGTCCACTGGAATCTTACAGCCAGCTGTGCCATGGCCCGTACTTGATATATATCACTGGGGATTGTTCTGAAGAAGTTGGGAAACTGACGCCGGTCACTAAGACATGGGCAGCTAGCCATGTAGCTAATCTGAGTAAATAACAGAATGTATTTTATATGGACTGTGCATAAAATAACATGATAATCATCATAATAATATTTGCAATTCAAAACGCACAACTGGAACAGAGAGAGGCCCCAAGATCCTGGACAACATAATTCCTATTGTAGATGAGGATTCACCAATGAGCAAAGGAACAGGCTGATCACCTGAAAATAGCATTATATATTACAATAAATAAGATGGATTTTTATGCTACTGTATGAATATATCTGCTGGTGTTTGAGGCTAACTGAATTCTGAAAGATCTCAAATCATACTTGCTGTGTCTCCAAGTTGTTCATAAGCTGCTGAATAAGCTGTAGAATCTGTTAAGTTGCAGCTGTGTGTGTCTCCTCCGACCATTGACATTGCAGCTTTCAGAGCCCAGGGGTATCGGCCACAGCAATCAAACACACGATAGCCCAGCTTCACTCCTGGCAGCAGGGTGCTGTTCCGATTGATTTCTTCCACCGCAAATGTCATAGCATACATATATTTCAGTGCCTCCAGATCTAAACTGAGACCACATGACATTGAGAGTGCACATGATAGTTTATCATATCAGCAATATCACAGCCAAGCGTCAAATTAAAGTGCATAATGCTATTTAATTATACCCAGTACAAGTTTCATAATGAGGCATCTTAGTGAAGCTTCGTTCTATAGCTGAAGGTATGAAATGCAGATTAAAAAGTCCACCGATAATCACATCTCCTTCCTGAGAGAAGCTGTCGTTGCCTGGTGTGCCCCACTGAGAGCACATTATCGTTTCAACCGACATCCGGCCCGACTGTCTGCAAACCAGACTGAGAAGCAGCAACAAAAGAGCTGAGGAGGGCCCCCAACTGCGGTGACACAGGCACCAACGCATGGATCCAGCTGTTCTGGGCATTAGAACAATATATTCACAAAAAGCTGTGGCATATCACATAAACATCATTTAACAATTTCTGGTACCGCTGATACAAAAAAGAAAACACATAATATACAGAAAAACGTTTGAATTGATTAAAAATCTTCTGCAGACTGTTGTAAGTGGTATCATGACTGAAACACACAGTACCTCCTCCCTCTTGGCACTTGTGAAATGTTGATGTATTTATATCAGCTGTAAAGGCTTTTGTAAGGAGGTAAAACTCATGACACAAATACACAACCCAAATTATTCCTCTCTAGAGCAACAGCAAAAAATCTTGAGTGAGTTGTGCTTTAGTTGCAGTAGTGTTTGTGTGTGCAGTACATTTCCTGTATATTACCAGGAGAGGATCTCATCCTTCATAATTTATATAAATTTTAATATTCATGTTTCTGTATTGTTATTTAAATAGTTGCATATACATGAAATACTTGAATTACAATTTGTCATTTTGCAGATGCTTTGCAGACACTATATGTCCTATCGTGGTTGCAAAGCATCTGCAAAATGACTTGGGGGTTCAGGGTCTTGCCCCTTTGACTTTTTTTTTTTAATATTTTCCCTAATGCTATTCTTGCTCAGAAATTACAATTAATGTTACAGAACGTTTGGCATAATAAGCTGTTTAGAGGTCTGCTGGGAGCTTAAAGTGACTATATATGTGATAATTGACAGAAGAAAATGAAGGTAGTTTATACTACAGCTTTACACCTTTTACCCCAGTATAACAGAACATTTGTTCATTTTTGACCTAAACTAAGAGCAAACGTTGGTTTATGTACCTAAAGTATTTAGGCTACTTAGGTTTGTGGCTAGCAGAGTTTTACACTGCTAACATTGTTAGCATAGTTAAATAGATTTTACAAAGACAAACATTAGCATCAAAGCTAATCAGCTAAAAAAATGTAATAGGAGAATGGAAATTCCATTTGAAATTGACAAAGATAATATTTAGTTGAAAGAAATTGTTTTAACAGAGTGACCACAACTGATCTGATAAATCGAACAAAGATTAACAAAGATATATATATAAAAAAGACAAAGAAAATGTTGATAATGTGCATTTTTGCTACATTATTATGATGCTAAAATTCTATTCTAAAAGGATATGAAAAATTATAGGCAATCTCAGGAAGTTTCCCTCCTTCTGCTTCTGATGCGTGTAGTTAACTTGGCCTAATTCGTTTACTGTTGTGTAAACTGTGATTCTGATAATGAAAACGATCACGTTGCAAATGATCATGCGGCCCAGAAGAGATGAATGAGGTTCATCCAAAAATGTCGCTCCTTTGCTTTGAAAAGAGCTAATTAGGCTGGGTTTGATCAGGATTTCTCATGACTCCACTGAAGTTCTTTAGCCTATGACCGTCATGGGGTGGACCCACAAAATGTTGGATGGATGATACACTGATCAATCCCAACAATCCCACTACCTAGTTTTAGTGTTGTGGTGTAAAGAGCTTAGTGTGAGCACTTTATGTTCTTACACTTGTCAGTCATGGCAAATCTTACTGTCACGAGTAAGTTATAGAAAGACTTTGTTAGGGCTATCAATAAATAATATACCTGGTGAGCTTTGTCAATAAACTTTTCTAGTTTTACTTGCAGGATACTTTCATTTGGGTCCAAGTCTTGTACTTTCACAGTTACTTTTTTCTGTGCTGAAACCATTTCCACCACATAAATAAAATGTGGTTATAATGTATTGTACATTTAAGGTACATTTCATCATTCTTGGAAATGCCTTTAAAATCTCAACAAGATGGTATAAAACCTTCCTGGCACCAATCTTGGTTAAACTTTTGTAACTTTTGGTTAGTTTTGGATAAATAAAAGAACATGGATTGGTGGATGAAACCTTCTACCTCTTGATGAACCTTCTGATAAAAAATACAAGAATCTTCCAGTTCACTCAGTTAGTTGAATACTGGATGACTGGCCTAAACATCCTTCATACAAATGAAAAAAAAACTGAAATAAATAACTTTACTGCTAAAAATTTGATTTACTATTATTTTATTGTCAGAGACAGAACAATATGTCAAAATTTAGCTCAGTGTTGTGTACGCTGTACAAAGTCTGTAAAAATGGACTGGATTAAAAATTTGTTTACAGTGGGAGAATTGGCAGAATAAAGGGAAAGAGATTAATGTTATAACTGACACTTCGCTTCACTTAAAAGTTCTTGACTGAATTCTGCTTTGAGGGTGAATGGAGAGTATTTTTTAGTTTTGCAAAGTAAGCTGGATATGAACAATGCAGCGTTTGTATCAACAGCTTTGGATCACTGTTTCTAATTTGTAGTAAGTTTAATAATAGCTCATACTGAGCTTTCACTTCACTTCACAAATTCAAATTTAATTATTTACAAGTGCAAACAGAGTAGATTGGGTTTTAACAAACAAACGATGATGATCAGAAAAATTAAAATGGGTTTAAAAAACAAAATTGATTGAACAAGGCACATGACCATTTCATCTCAGAGGATGAAGTTACATCAGACTTCGGTGAGGGTTTGAACAGAGGAGATGCTAATGAGCCGCAGGTGTGCAATGTCTCAGCTTCATTATGTTAATTTTACAAACAATTACATCCCATTATACACTCACAGTAAGGGGACACACAGGCGGGAATAGAGGCTGTGTGGGTGCTTGTTTATTGTTTTTCATAGTTTTGTACATCATAGGCCACGTTTTAAGGGTCATAAAAAAACATGCCGTAAAGTGTTTTTTTAATAATAATAATTTTCATATTTTTTTTATATTATATTTTGATGTTCAAATAAGTAAGCAGTGCATTAAAGTGGTTGAAAGCTAAATAGCATTGCTGAAATAAACTGAAAATGAAAATACAGGTGAAAATGGAGCAATAATAGTTGAAAATCATTACTGTAAGTTGGAATTGTTTTGATGGTGAAAACCTGCTGAAGTGGGTAATATCAAGAGAGGCATTGAACATTTCCAGCATAAAATTTCAAAAATGGCACAAACAGGTGGTGATTTTTTTCCAGTGGTAATAGAACAGTAACTGTCACAAATCTACTTAAAAGTAGAGCTCTAAAAAGAAGCAGAGGAACAAGCTACTTGACATGTTCTAATTAGTTGTTTTAGTCAACTTTAAGCATTAGAACAGGAAACATTCTTCTGTGACTGTGTCTATAGGTGACGGTTTGCTGAATAGTAGCTAAAGGTGGAGGAAGATGAAGAGGGTTTGAACATTTTGTCCACTGACTGTGTAAATGTAAATTAATGCAATGATTTGCAAATCTCATCAACTCATATTTTATTTAAAACAGAACATAAACAACACATCAGGTACTGAAACTGATTTTAGCTGCTCAACCATACTGGGCCTTTTTTCCATATTTTTTTGTTTTATGAGGCACCAAATGTTTTCTATTGGTGAAAGGTCTGTACTGCAGGCAGGCCAGTTCAGCACCCGGACTCTTCTCCTGTGAAGCCATGTTGTTGTAATGATCAAGTACGTAAGTCTTTCTCTGAAAGAGACACTGTCTGGATAAGAGCCTGTTTGACATGATCCTTTTATATCCAGTCATGTTACTGACCTGTTGCCAATTGACTATATAAAAATCCATATTTGCACTTCGTAAGCTAGGACAAGCACCAAAACTAGGACAGGAGACCCATTGAACAAGTAAGTGATGTTTGAAATTTGTTTGATGGTTTCAGAGCTAGCTGAGTTTTGTATCTCTCGAGTCTGCTGATTTAGCCTGTTTGTTAGTCTGTTTTTAATAAGCGTTAGAAACATTAGGTATAGAGTTTTAAAGTGGATATGTGGTCTGTTGATGGAAGTAGTTTCAGCTTAGTAACCACAGAGCATTCGCACCTTTGACCTAACAAAGGTACACAAAATGGTTGGTTTCAACATGGGGACGGTTTCAGTCATAGTCACTTAAGACCATATTTAAGGCACCTGTTTTGCTGGAGTGTCAGCTGAAGCATCAGCCCTTGTGTTCCAGTCAGGGAGATGGGATTGTACTCCCCGTAGCCGACTCCTGGAAGTTTTTCATGAAGGCACTCTTCAACAATCTGTTCCATATTCCAATCTTGGAATATAATGCCATTAGGATTACAGCATCGATTACAGCCCACATCATTGTGATCTACCAACCGCCAGGCCAGCTGGGGAACATCTGTGATGAGCTGGATATGCTGTTGTCCCAGTTCCCAGAAGAGCGCACTGCTCTCATAATCTTAGGAGAAATCAACACCCACCTGGACAAACCCCACACGGCTGACGGGCTTGCTCTTCTGAACACATTTGATCTGAGACTGGTCTCTACTCCTCCAGCCCACAAAGGTGGCAACAACCTGGACCTCATTCTGATCCGGAACTGCACTGTGGAAGACATCTCCCTCACTCCTTTGCATTTGTCGGATCACTTCTTCATTCAGCTCGTAGTCTTCATCCCCAGGCCGTCACATTCTCCTACCGCACTGGTAACATTCTGCTGTAACCTCAGATCTCTCAACCCGGAGCAGTTCTCTGCCCTGGTTTCTCTCCACCCTCGAACTAGACGCAACCACAGACAGGCTCTGCAATACACTTTCATCCCATACTCAAATCACCTGACATCCTCTAGACCTGCTCGTCTTTCAGCGTCCAACTCGTGACTAACCAATCAGATCCGTGAACAATGCACTGTGCTCAGGAGTGCTGAGAGAAAGTGGTGCAAATCCCAGAATCAATCTGCTCTTGGTGATTATCAGGATGGCATCCTCTCACAGTGTCACTAGGGGGAAAGACTGAATACTACCAGAACAAGCTCAGCAACACCATGGACACAAATCTTGGGGTCTTTATCGATGCCCAACTGAGCTTCAAAGAACACATCGCCTCAGTCTCCAGGTCTTGTAGATTTCTCCTCCACAACATCAGAGAGATCAGACCCTACCTTTCTGAGTGTACGACCCAACTCATTGTGCAAGCATTGATCATATCTCGTCTTGATAAATGCGATACACTAACCGGCATGCATGACCAAACCCTTGCAGATGATCCAAAATGTGGCAGCATGCCTCATTTTTAACCAGCCAAAAAGGACTCATGTTACACCACTCTTCAGATCTCTGCACTGGCTTCCTGTGGCTGCGTGGATTAAGTTCGAACCTCTGTTTCTTTCCTACAGAGTGGTCAACTCTACATCTCTGGCTCACCTAAACTCATCATTCAGGTCTACAATCCATCCCGTCTGCTGCACTTGGCCAGCAAACAACCTCTGGTGGTCCCGGCACCACACAGAAGACACCAAGGAAAACTCTTCAGCTCAGTGATCCCATGATGGTGGAATGAGCTGCCACGCTCAGCTATTAGCTTCAACTACTTGTGCATAGTTGCACAAGTAGTTGAAGCTAATAGCTGACTATGCACAAGTAGTTGAAGCTTAGTATTATAGTTGAAGTGAAGTAGGAGGATTTAAACTTTATGAATAAAATTCATAAACAGCCTAAAATTTGAAAATGGCAGAAAGACACTGAACAGTGGCACATTTATCCTTGAAGAGCTGAACATGTGAATAGGTGAATGTTATAAATAAGGTCTGGAGTTTATTTGTAATTTCAATATAAATTCAGTTATTTGCGATTCAGTTATTTGAAAACAGTGTGTTAAGGCAAGTTTGAGTATCAAAGCTGAATATCAAAGCTTCATAAGTGGTTAAATTCATAAGTTCGTAAAATCGTTAAGTATATTCATTCATGTAGCCTACTATAATTTTTCACTTTTACTTATCTTTCAATTTCAAGCTACTTTTACTTCACTCAATTTATGAAGAATTTTTTGTACAGCTATTTTTCACCTTTTTTCACATGAGGATTCCTAATACACAACACAATTAGCTATTATGATGTATTATTATGGTTTACCCTGCTGTAAATACATAAATTTGGGTAGCTTTGGTCGTTTTTGTTGTTGTTGTTGTTGTTTTGCCATAAGTTTTACCTTTAAGAATTTCTTTAATAAATCTGGATGAAACGTCATTATCAAGAGCATCACTTTCAGTTCTGTTTATAATACATCATTTTCTTGCAATAGTTCTTTTACTTTTGTACTTTAAGTACATGTTTGAACACTTACTTTTGTACATAATGAATTCAGAGTTGTACTCGTAGTGGAGGATTTGCATTTTTACTTGACTATTAACTACATATACTTCTACCAGTACTGATGTACTGAGCAAAAGAGACAGAACAGAGGCAAAGAGTGATAGGTTTGAGGCTGACCAAGGTCATCACCACTCTTTAAAAGACCCAGCTGAAGAGGAGAGTAAGGAAATCAGAGCACCATTACATTATGTAATACTTCCATCTAGTGGTCTTATTTGGGTAGTTGTAGTGTAAACAAAACATATTTATGAGAGCTTGAGAAGTCTGTGTCGTTCCTTTCTTTTAATTCATTACCATTTTAGCTGAGGGCACCCAAATAGTACCTAGAAAATAGTTTTTATAATTTTTAGTTTAGTTTTATAATTTATAAAAATGTCTGTGATAAGGAAAAATGTTTGCATTTATACATGATTGAAGGCATAATTATGTGTGTTATGTTAAGACTTGTATTTTATATATTAATAAAACACAAAAACTTGAACTTGTTATTTATTGACATAGCACAAGTGACACAGTTGACATTTGCACAATGTCTAGACAGGGCAAGTCAGATCTTGTATTACTGTTCACAAAAAGACTGCACAACAGTGTCTACAAATTTGCTCAGATTGAAAAATTATATGTTACAAGTCAGATAGAAAAAACTATCTGGCCATCAGATGTTTCTTAGTATTTTTCTCGGGCCTTAGGAGAATAATGAAACATTTTGGGACAAAAATGCACGACAATAAAGCATAAGTAGAGGCAAGAATTGCAAAAACCTCCACAGCAACAACATACTTCCCAGGAGAGCTGATGTAAGCGGGGACAAAGGCCACCCACACAGCACAGAAGATCAACATGCTGAAGGTGATCAGTTTGGCTTCATTGAAATTATCAGGGAGTTTCCGAGCAAGAAAGGCCAGAATGAGACATGTACAAGCAAGAAAACCAATGTAGCCCAATACCAGAGAGAATCCCAGCATGGAAGCTGTGGCACACTCTAAGGTGACCTTTGAGCCATGGAAACCCAGATTATGTTGAGGAACTGGGGGGCTGAGGGACAGCCATACAGCACAGATGACAATCTGTATGAAAAGAACAACACGTTTCAGTGTTGTTATTTAATATCCAATGAAGTTACTTGTATATGGAAAAAAAATTTACAACTGAATCAATGCAATTATGTCCCCACCTGTATACAGGTGAAGATGCAGATACTTCCTCTTTGTTGGCCTGGACCAAACCACTTCATCAAGGCTTCAGCACCAGGTCGAGCTGAGCGAAAAACAGCTAGAACCACTATGGTTTTTACAAGGATACAGGAAACACAAAGTACAAAGCTGATCCCAAAAGCTGCCTGCTGGAACCAACAAGACCAGACTGATGGACGACCAATGAAAACCAGTGAGCACAGAAGCAGAGCTTCAGTGATACAAGAAGCAGGAGGCTCAGCTCTGAGTTGTTGGCTCGTACCTTAATTGTGTTGGCAGAGACATAGGGATTTAAACAATTACACAGTTTTCATTAATAACAAAAATGCATGTCAAAAGTTTTCAAAACAAACTCTCTGGTTGGTTGCTCTACTGGTTTCTTACCACAGCAGTTTGACGGTAGCAAAGAAACACCACAAACACAGCTGTTGTCACGGTGGCACCAGAAACAGCGGCTGTAGTCAGAGTAATGCCCAAAGTTTCATTAAAGGAAAGAAAGTCCAGCTGACGAGGGACACAGGCAGTTTGTTCAACATTGGGCAAGAACTCTAATGGACAACGATCACAGTGAAGGGAATCTGGGAGAGGAAAAAAAAGAGAGTACAAATAGGAAAACGTCATGTTTTAAAAGTCAGTATTTGCTATTTTGATGGATCTGTTTCCTCACCAGTTTTGTTACTAATCTCCCCCTCAGCACATTGAATACAGTCGAAGCAGCAGACTGGTTCCCCTTTCCTGTTGACCATCCGGGTACCTGGGGGGCAGCTCTCACTGCACACAGACACAGGAACCTAAATGAAAAAGCTGATAGTATTTATGTAATTTTGTCATTACATTCATTTCAACAGACTTAATAAATGTTGATGATTTAATACCTGACTGGATCCTGTGTTCCATTGAATAACTGACTCATTAAGGTGGATGTCAAACCCATTTACACGACCAACTAAAACAAGTTTCAGTGTCCCCTCAGGAGTGTTCTGCCAGTTGACCAGGTCATACTTTGCTGGAATATCACCATCTTGGAAGTAAAACGTTTCCCCTTGTGGTGTGGTGATGTTCACATTGTTTAAGTGCTGCAACAACTGAAAGCAAGAAAATAAAAATAAAAAACTTTTTAAACAATCTGTAAGTGAAAATATTTACTATGTACCTTTTCCAATGGATCAATGAACTATATTTACTATTTTTAACTAAGAGTGACAATTGCTGTTACCTTTATGGGTTTGATGTTTTTGGGAGAGCTGCATGTGGAGAAGTTGTTTCTGTGGTTGTCACTGTTGGGGCAGGAGAGGAGGCTGTGGAGGGCGTGGGCTGCAGCATAAACAGCGAGGTAGACGTTATATGACACCCTCAGCTGCGACGTGTCAGTAAAAGGATGCTGCACTTCCTCCAGAGACTCTGTCCCACTACAAAGGGGGGACTGAGGATCAGACCTTGTTTTGAGTGATACAGAGAAATACGAAGAAAACCTTGATTCATATGATCCTGGAGTTTCAGGACTGCATCCAAACTCAGTTTCCCAGAATTCCCTTAAGAATTTGTCATTAGGGCGACGATTTGGGTGCAAACTTCTGAGATAACTTTCAAATCCATGCATTGTTGAACTTCGAATAGCCACACCAAGAACACCACTTGCCACCTTTGAGATGGCAGCGTCTTGGAGAAGATCATCACTCGTACTCCAAGCCTCACTGGCCAGAAACTGTCTGTCAGTCACCTACAGACAAAGGACACTGAAATAATTTACCATAAGAAAAACATTTTGCCCTGACTTTACACTAATTTCCAAGTTAGTTGCTCACATTTCTTTTGGTCAGTTCCAGGAACAGATCCTTAACTTCAGTGTACCAGCAAAAGATTAGAACCACCCTTGCAGTTGAGCCTTGAATGGTGACTGCTGCACGTTTAGCATCACTCAAAGTAGTTTCTCTGCGGACAGTCTCTATGAACTCCTAACACATTCCTTTCCCCTCAATCTCTTCTGAAACACCTGAAATATAAAAGTCAAAATCATACTTCAGTTGTACACGTTTTCAATTGTCACATGAGACATTTCATGTAATTTACAATGTAATGAGAAATAAAACCTGTATTGCTAATTGACCATAATCACTGTTTACAACAACAGCTCCAACCCAAGTCCACTGGAATCTTACAGCCAGCTGTGCCTTGGCCCGTGCTTGGTAAACATCACTGGGGATTGTTCTGAAGAAGTTAGGAAACTGACGCCGGTCACTAAGACATGGGCAGCTAGCCAAGTAGCTGATCTGAGAGAAAAACACATAACATATGTTTTATAGACTGTCTATGACAGGCCCCAGGACGCTGGACAGTATGATGCCTGTTGTAGATGAGGAAGCACCAATGACCAAAGCGATAGGCTGATCCCCTGATGACAGCACTAGACATATAATTAAATACAGTTAATTGTTATACTGAAATCACACCAGGTGATGACAAACAGTAACAGTATGATAAATTATACCAAATCATACTTGCTGTCTCTCCAGGTTTTTCATAAACTGTAGAAAAAGTTGAAGAGTTGCAGCTGTGTGTGTCTCCTCCACCATTGACATTGCAGCTTTCAGAGCCCAGGGGTATTGGCCACAGTAATCAAACACACGGTAGCCCAGCTTTATTCCTGGCAACCGGGTGCTGTTCCGATTGATTTCTTACACCGCAAATGTCATAGCATACATATATTTCAGTTCCTCCAGATCTAAACTGAGACAACAGGAGAAAAACAGAAATGCAAATCACAATAACCTGCCATGTTAATCAATGAAAGATAAAAATAAATACAAAACCATTAAATGTAGAAAGAACATCTTATATAAACAGAGTTAAGACGTTCTAACTTTTTTGGCAACAATTGAAATTAATGAAATGACAATATGATGAATATAATCACCATCAGCAATAAAAAAGTAAAGTATAGTAAATATTGTGATTACCCAGTACAAGGTTCATATTGTGGCAGCTTGGTGAAGCTTCGTTCCATAGCTGAAGGTATGAAATGCAGATTAAAAAGTCCACCAATAATCACATCTGGTGTGCCCCACAGAGAGCACACTATTGCTTCAACCACCACCACCACGCTCATCTGAGTGCCCACTATACTGAGAAGCAGCAACGAAAGAGCTGAGGAGGGCCACCGAGTGTGGTGACACAGGCACCAACGCATGGAACCAGCTGTTCTAGACATTTCAAGAATGTAAGCAACTGATACATGAAAGCCAGAATAAATAGCAAAAAGCAATTCAAATCTGCTTCATTGAATCTGACAATACAGGACATTAAGTTTAGACAATATTGAATCTCACAAACAACCTTTCACATTTTGACAAAAAAAAATCTAATCACAGGTCACATTCCCAAATTAAACACTGTAACCTCATGTCATTGCCCTGCAAAAAGAAGGTACATTATAAACAAAAACATATTGCAGTTATTTAAAAAAATATTTTATCACAATTCAAGAGTTAAATCTGAAAACAGCACCTTCACTGAAACTCTCCTTCCTACCTCTCTGCAGAAGTGAACAGAAGGGAGTATTTATATTAGTAAAGCTGTTTGCAAGGAAGTAAAGCTGATTGTTCCTCTGAAGAGTGACAGTAAAATATTCAAAGGTTATCATGTGATTCACTTGTACGAGATCTGCAGTGGTGTATATGAATATATAAATTAAGTTTCCTATGTAGCCCTATGAGCAAATCAGGCAAGAGGTTGCCAGATTTTTTTGTACTTTACTTAAATAGGTCGCTGTCAGCAAATCAGTACAGTAGTTTTTTGTCTCTCTGGAGGAGTGGTTAGCATTGCCTCCTCCCTACTTTAAGGTCCTGGTTCGAATCCCCCAGTTGTGGTCTTTCCACTATGTGGAGTGTGCTTGTTCTCCATGTACTTGTGTGGGTTTCCTCTGGATATTCTGGTTTCCTCCCATAGTTCAAGACTTAGGTTAATTGGTGACTCTTAATTGACTGTAACTCAGAATGGTTCAATTTCAATTCAATTCAACTTTATTTATATAGCGCCAATTTACAACAAGGTCATCTCAAGGCACTTTACATAATAAAGTTAGGACTATACAAACATTTAAAGAAACCCAACAAATCCCCCTTGAGCAGCTATAGGCAACAGTAAAGAGGAAAAACTCCCTTTAACGGAAGAAACCTCCAGCAGAACCAGGCTAACGGTGGGCAGCCATCTGCCTTGACTGGTTGAATGGTTGTCTGTGTATGACTTTTTTGTGTTTCCTGGATAGAATGGAGACCCCGTCCAGGGTGGACCATGCCTCTTGCCCTGTGACATCTGGAATGGCGTCCAGCCTCCATGATTTCAGTTTTGATTCATCTTTCATCTTCTTTAACTTTTCTCCAACCACTGACACTATTAGTCAGTAATGCTTGCCAGATAGATAATGGAGTCTTTGCAGTAAATACAGTAAATACAGGTTTGCTTATATTGACACTGCAGTACATCTGCCATGCAAGGAGAACAGAAACACATATGGAAACGTCTCTGAATGTAACCCGCAAATCATCGAGTCTCTTCCAGCTTGAGCCAACACTGGGACAGGCATAGCATGAACCTTGGGGCAGGAGTCTGCAATGTGCTGAGAGGTTAGCTTACAAGGCTGTGGCCTAATTGGTAGGACACTGGCCTTGGTAGCCAGTGATGATGAGTTTAAGTTCCAGCTAAGGTGAGGCAGTTTAGCAGCTGTGTAGCTAATTCTGGCGTTGTCAATGGAATCAAGTCCCAGCTCGTGCGACATAAATCAATATATTTTGATATCATGCCACATGCAACCCCCAAACTGTCAATTGTTAGTTACTCACTCCCACTTTGGTTTTTTACTCTTCTGCAACATCCTATTGTCATTTTAAGTGATCATCATTTGAAATATGTTTCATTTAATATCTATCTCACCCACCTTCTCTTGTGCCAACTGTGCATGTGACCTTTTTTCCACCATGACAGGTATTTACAGTATATATCAAATAGCTTTGACATTTGTCCCTAAAATGTAGTTACTGCATTTCATTGTCAGTCCACCAGACTTTTATTATTTTTTCTAAAGTTTTTGGAGACTTTCAAATCTTATCTTCATAAGATGAAAAGTTGTGTAAGGTTTCTTTTGGATTTCTAATTAATATTGATTAGTAATTAATGCATAAAATTTTGTGTGGACAATGGGGATGTGTTTTTCCAGTGCCACAGGTGTGTTCTTCGTCAGGTCTGTGCAGTACTATTATTCATTTCATGAGCAATTACGGTACACCTTATTATGGCTTAAGGTGTCACACGGGAGAAACGTTAAGACTTTTATTGTGATTTAACAATTAATACAGTTTGAGTTTGGTAATGTTTTACTAAGTAGCAATGAGTAAAAAAGGGGGTAACCATATTTTTTTCAAATCACATTTTAATATTTTATTGCATTGGTAGGAAAATGCTCACAGTCCTCAGATGAGCAACAATACAAAGAAAAAAGGATGGACTGAAACCATATTTAAAAAACCTGCAGCTTTGCCACCCTCCCCTCCTGGCCCTGTATAGTTGTCACTCGGTTTTTTATCATTCCATTAAGTTATACAAAATAAAATAACCAGAGCCAGCAAGAGATTATTTTGCAGTCTGTATCAAAGCAATTATAAAAATAAAAACCTTTAAGACCACATCTTAAATCCAAAAACTCTGCAATCATGTCTTCAAATTCTAAAAATCATAGAAAGCAACAAGTCCAAGCACGGACATTTATTTACTGTATTGCACTCAATACAAGCAAGCCTATATCCTTCATTGTATCCAATGCAACGATTTGTTCTGTGCAAATGCTGTTGGGCGATGCAACATCTATTGTATAAACTGGTGCATAGTCATGCTTGACATGTTCACAAGTAAATGCACAAACATAAATGTACAGTTAGAGCTGGTTCTTAAACAAAATCTGAATTGAAATAAAAACAATGACAGGAATATTTACACAGTACACAGATAAAGAAATGCCACTGAAAAAGGAAGGAAGACTTACATTTGCTCTTTGAAAAGATGGACCCAATCAATTAAAAGTTGCCGTTTGGTTGTACTACACATTCAAATGATACAAAGAAAGATATTGCCTCTCTGCTTAGAACCCAATTCTTTTTTGCTTCATAGTCAGTGTACACGGTTTGGACAGTACATCACGGGGACAAAGATAACAAGAATCTGTACAATCAGTCCGGGAAGCCATTGGAAGGGAAACAAAGTTCCCACGTACAGTACATTTACACATTAAGCAGAATATAGACAATACACTGCCAGACTAGAAAGACCAATCACTATTGAATAGTGGACATTTCATACAGGTAATTCATGCTGTCTAATCCAACCAGAGACCATATGTGATGTGTAATTGACATTGTACAGACCATATCTTTTTCTAGAAATAGCCCGGAATAAAATGTATTTACTCTTATAAGGGAAACATATTTGCCTGTAAGGGAACAAACAACAGAAAGTGATCATGTCCTTAATTTCAACAGAACTACAGTCTGAGCAGAAAGTAGACCTCTGGCTCTGATGCCGACTGGGAGGAGTTTGCAGGTGAAACGGAGTCATCTGTATAGTACCGATCTCCATAATGATCTCTATTTCCATAAAGCAACGAAGCGCAAGCTCCTTCAGGAAGTCCTCTGTCCTCCAGCTGACCAAGGTAACCTGCTATGTAGGATCCAGTGGAGTGCCTGTTAGGGAGTGGATTCTGTGAGGCTGGTTTATTCCTCAATACCACCCCACCAGTGCTGGCCGTATTATTGACCACCACACCTGGCCGTGGCTTAAGTGCTTCTTGCTGCCTTTCTCGGGCACGGCTGTTGATGTGACGTACTCGGCTTTGACTCCGAGAGGATAGGCGGCGGGTTAGGAGCGGAGGGGAATCATCTGTATCTCTGGGAACAACAGGTGATGTACTTGTTGTCTGTGGGTCCTGACACAACTTGGGAGACTGAGGGTTGCCTCCATCACTGTCATCCCCCTCCAGACTGACCAGCTTACGTAGCTGTTCTGTAAGTGAATCACTCGACTGTGACTGGAAAGTTAAATCCCCCATAGTGCCCATTTTTTTTTGTTTCCTCATGTGAGGTGTGATGAAACTGCGACTGATTATGTGGTATTTGCTTTGGAAGTTGCATGATATGTCCTCAGAGGTCAGGTCTCCCAGGGACTTGGACTTGCACGGACTGGGGACGAGAGAGTCTATGGTAGCAGACTGTGAAAGAGTTGATAAAGGCCCTAAATTTGTTTGCACTAAGACTCTAGTTTCAGTCTTTGACCTGTGGCTAGTATTGATTGAAGAAACCTTTTCGTTCCACGACTGTTTCAGTGTGTGTGATTGTGTTTGATTCTGGCTGTGTGGCTGGGTGTTTGGAGGAGCTGAATGTGCTGATGAGGGTGTATTGCAGTCATAGTCCAGGTGGCTGACCAGTGCATCACAGTCTGACGAAGGGGAATATAAACCTCTTTCGCTAGAGATATTTATAGACATTGCAGATTGACCAGGGAGGCTTCCAAACGAGGAGAAACCGTTATGGAAACATTTCACTTGCTCCCTGTCCAAGTGTTTACACCCTGCTCTGTTTTGATGAGACCGGTTTAGGATCTGGCTTCCACTATAGCTCCTCTGTTGTATGTATGAACTGCTGAAGTCTCTGCTGTCATTAAGGGCCACAGAATTGCTCGGAGGAATGGGATGACTATTCTTGAGCGGTGGACTAGGGATGGAAGCTGTAGAGTTTATTGGCCTATGGAGCGTTGAAGGTTCGTAGTTATCACGTTGATGCAGACTTGACAGCTGATGATAAGGTTGATTTATTGGGGAGGGACAGTGCGAAAATGGTGCATGAGATGCATGTGATGGATGCTGCTGAGAATCCCGGTATGACAAAGTTTGTTTATGTTGTACGCAGTTTGGAGTGGACTCGTGGTTCTGGTAAATCGCATGGCGTTTCGTTGGACTTATGACACCCCCCAATTGGCTGCCATGTCTTGGAAAGTTCAGCACCTTATCCAAAGGATCCTCATCAACATTTATTTCCAATTCTCCAAAGGCATCTCCAGCTGAGTCGTGGAGAAACTGGAAACATCTGTCTTTTACAAGAGAGCTCACATACTTTTTAGAAGTACCCCTCGCCCTCTCAAGCACTGGCGCTGGCGGGTCATACACTTCCTCGTACACCCTCTCCTCTACCTCCTCAATTTCTTCAATTCCCCCTCTCTTCCTGTTAAAATCATCCCAGCCCCCCTTCTCCATACCCTGAGCCACTTTTGCTGGAGAAGATCCCAAACTATTTGAGGGTGTGCTCTCCAAAGTGTCTGCTTGAACATGAACTGTCTGTTTCTTCAGGTTGTACACTGAAACAGGCAATAGCACCTCCTCATCTAAAATTGTGTACACCTCCTCAAGCTCAGCTGTTTCTGGGCTGGACAGGTGGGCTGGGGCAAGTAAATCTGCCTGGGAAATTGTACAAGACATGATTGTATCATTCACATTACTTATTGAGGCCTTTATAATTGAAGATTCTGCGTTGCTCTTGGGATGAGACCTTAAATCTTGCGGCACTTTAGGGGTGGTAGGCCCAAAGTTTGACTGATAGGAAGGAATGTGATCGTAGGATAATGCTTTGAAATTGTTTTCATCAGCAGTGCTTTGTTCAAACTGGCCAATCAAAGCAGAAATGGAGGCGCACGTGTCTTGCTCATTACTTAAGGACACAGCATCTATGAGTCTGGAGATGGTGCTGTCATGCAAAGAGCCGACACTCTTAAGATCACAGTCCACACTGACAGGGGAAACAGGGGCCCCAGAAAGGGGTGCAGAAGAGTAAGATGAAGAGACTGAAGGTGCAACTGTGAATGTTGTGCTGTTTGATGATGTTTCTGGTTTATCTGATCTTATCTGGTTGGTTGTAGAAGATGAGACCAAACTATTTTTCTCTGTTCCTGTCGAGCTGATCTTTGATTTGTAGACTCTAGTGTCTTCTGATTGGTAATTGACATAGTCTTCTTCCTTTTTGACTTCTCCTCCACCAATAACCAGATAAGAAGCCTCCCTTGACTGGCCAAAGTCCTTACGTCTGTATGTCTTAGAAGGGGAAGAGATACTTGGTTCAACAGAAAATGATGACTCGATGAGAAGGTCCACAGAGGAAGACCTCGACCTGTAGCAAGCTCCTGTGGACAGAAAAAGGTAATGAAAAACCTGAGTCTACACTACTATTTTATATTGAACACAAAGCCATCCAACAACCAAATGACAACAGTGCAGCCAATACACAGACAAATGGATCACCAAATACAACTGTGAAGGGGAAGCTGGAAAATGAGGCTGTGGAGGTTTAAACAAAGAACAATCCATGTTTCCAACGTCATATTAGGAAAGAGATGATCAAATGGGGTTGGTTTGTCCAAATGGGATCAAATGACATAGCAATATAATTCTCAGAGCACTCTTGAACAAAATACACTGGGTGGACGCAATATTGGTATGTTTTTGAACGATGCAACCTTCAGACAATAGGTATTTTCGATTACCTGCAGGAACATCCTAGTCAGTTCTCTACTATAAAGAAGCACAACAAATGAAGATGGGACAGAAAAGGAATGTTAACGTATTATGGAGAATAAGCTGTATTGTCAGTTTATGTACATGTACTTGTATAGTTGTAGCAGCATCAGTAAAGCGATGAAGATAGATCAGAAAAACATACATCTTACAGTTCTAAAAGCAATTTAAAGCAAAATGCTTTAAGATATATCTAGCATCTTATCTGCTGTGACTCTTATTAATGCTACGATATGATAATAATTTATGAATATAACACATTTATTGTGCTAATTATGCTAGAATGATGTAATTTGGGTGTAATTTGCACAATTGCATAATAGTTTCATACTCCATTCTTTGTCTGAGAGGTCTAGAAAATACCCACCAATGACAGTGTCTGCACCCATATCATGCTCTTTGTCTGGGGAGCAGAGCGATAGTTGCCCTTGTAGAAGTCTGTCCAAGGGCATGGAGATAGGTCTGTGGATGAGGGGGCCTCGGGGCTGGAGATGTTTCTCCACCCCTCCTTCCCTTCCTGACACGCCCTCCCCTCCTGCTGTTGCACCTGTTCCATTCTTTTGGTCTGACATCGAAGCCACAGACTCCGATAGCGCCATCTTGGTCTTTTTCCGTCCCTTTGCTGGGGCACTGGCTGTGCGCCGCAGCAGGTGGTCGCTGATGGAGCGTTTCCGAAGGCCACTGGAGTTTGTATCCACAGAGGACTTAGAAGAACGGTTAAACAAACCCCGGATACCTCGCAGCTGATGACCCTGGGGACAGGAGGAACAGAACAGGAAAGAAATAAGAAGGGGGAATGATATCAGAGAATGGAAGAGGAAATGCATTTCTCAGAAACACAGCACATTTCTGACATATGCTGAAAGACACGGTTTACACATTAAAATTAAAATGATAACTTTTTTTATGAAAACAATGAAAAAATCTTACTGTGGTTAGTGTAAAGCAAATTTCACAACACAATGCTATTTTAATGCGCTGCCTATAGATGGCAGCGTTACTCCTTAAACAGCCACAGCAAACAATGAGCAAGGTGCCCCCGTGGCTTCTGCATGCATGCCAACACTCCAAATAATTTCCTTTTTGCTGACCATGAAACGACAGTTACAGCAGTTACACATGATGAGTTATGAAACAAAACTTGCCGTGTAAACAAACTGTTTAATGTCACACACAAACAAGTCATTGAAGATACGGCTGACCGCCAACTTCACTTCAGCATCATGCATTAATTGTTTCATGCATCACCACACAAAGCCTGGGGCGTCTGGATACCTTGTTAGATCCTAGAAAGTGCATTATGGTAAAGCTGGGATTCAGGACTAGTGGGCTCCACTAGAAAGACAAAGGATTGAAGGAGTATAGCTTCAATGGATTGGTGCATTGAGGGAAACACTTTTTTTTTTTTGTTTACCTCCAAATACAAAAGAGTCTCACATGGGGAAAGCTCGACTACAGTAAACACCAGGACTGTACTGCACTTACCTTCCCGTAGACATCGTGCACTGACACTTGAACAAAGATGGAAGCCTCAGTCAGCCCCTCCAAGTAAACATGTCGGTACCCTGTTAGACGCGAAGGGAGAAAGCATGTGAGCAAGCGAGAGAGTCAAAGAAAGATACCAGCTGTCATCCCACTGGTTATTGTGAAGTAGCTGCCTGGGGAGAGGACACAAGGAGTTTAGGGACAGCTTTTAATGGACAGGGAAAACAAAAATAACCCAACAAGCCACAGGTCTTTTACTATAAAGAAAAAATAAAAGAAATCATGGTTCACTAGACAGAAGATAATGTGCCCTATAGCTGTAGCACTGCCAGAGTGCTTTAAGTGTGAGTTTAAAGAACAGAACTCTACTGATTCTAACTGGCAGTGACAAACTGTCACTCACAGGGAAAAAGTTCATGTTTTGCAGAAGTGGTAAAAACACAGAAATTCACAAACCGGGCATCAGGCTGCTAAAGGCAACAGTCCGTTGACCAATAAAGTCCCGCCCAATAGGATCGTGGTCCCAGACAAGGAAACGCACCAAAGCCACCTCCGCCATATGAAGTGTAAAAGACAGAGTCTCCTCCCATACTGGATTAAAACCTGTCAGGAATATAAAATGTACACATATAGACTGATTTATGCCCAGCGTAAGACCTTTTTCACTAGCATTTCTTTACCTCTCTCTCTCTCTCTCTCTATCTATAGATATTAAACAAAGGAAATCTGGAGATGGTATCAGTATTGTGAAAGGATTTACTTAAAGGATCAATGTGGTCCACACTAATCCTGTAATACTGTTGAGCTCCCAGGGTTTCGTGACCTTTACCAGAGGAGGTTTCTCCCCTCCCCCTGCCATGTGTCCTCATCTATGGAGACATGTTCGGGGTAATAAAAGCAGACCCCTCTGTTCTGCTTCCTTTATGCCTCTAATGAATTAATCTGACTTTTGATCCTAACAGCAACCAAACTGCAGCATCTCTGGCAGCAATGAAATCCTTTCATCCCTGCACTTTAAAAAAATCTTAGTGATACTAGTTATTTCACAGAGGGGATATGACATCACATTGTATTGGCTTTTGGGTGTGTGTTATACTAACAGTACGTTTTATAATATGTACAGTTTAGTGTGATAACGCGACAACAAATAGGTAAGTAATATAGTGCAAAAGCAAGGCATTAAAGAAACTGCAGAACAGCAATGAAATGGTGAACATGAAATGAATGCATTGTAAAATTAAAGAGGCCATATGCATAAGTTAGGTTTTATTTATCACTCTACTAAAATACGGCTGAATGATTTAAAATTAAAAAAATGTCTTGTTTATCTTATGATGGTTCTTTATGAATCAGCTCATCTGGTCATGTGAGCTGTTCAGTCAGAGGGGTTTAGGGACCACGAGTGACTCAAATGTGATCAAATCATTTCAGTTATACAGCAACAGGCAGCCAGAGTAAAGCTATGCTAAAATTAAAGAATATCCAATTTCATTCTGTCTAGGTGTGACATGAAAAACTTGAGGACATAATAAAACATTTTCACTGGTTTAGAGGGTGAACAACCCGGTTGACGTGTGTATCTCACCGTTGTCGTCAACAACCCGTGTCTGTTCCTTGCAGCAATCAACTGGCAGACCAATGATCTCCACCTCGACAAACGGATCAATAATCTGATTGAGGAGAAAGTCAAACATGGTCAAGTATAATACTGCGTGTGTGACAGTAAGACCACACAGAGAGAAAGAGAAAGACAGATGGAGAAGATGGCAGGTGGGCATTAGTTTCAGTAGGTCTTTACCTCACCGCGGTCTCCCAGCATGGAGTCTGGTGGTTTGGGCAACTGCTGTCCACTAATGATCTTGAGAATGAGCTGCTTTTTGGGGTAAGCTGGAAGTGGGTCATCACTGAATGGGTTGAATGAACCTGGAGGGAAAAAAGCAATAACTTCGATATCTTATCACTCAATATTAAAATCCCAAAAATCTTCTGGACAGTTTTTTTTTTCTATATGTAAGAATGAAAAAAATAGTTCATAATATGATTTTAATCTGATTGAACATATTGTCTTGAGTAGAGCAGATAAAGCAAGTTCCAAGGAGGGTGGGCATATGAAGTGCAGGACTGACACACCACACACGTTTGAGTCCAGCGTGTGGGCTTGTTTAGTATCAACATATTTGCAACTTGCCATTTACAAAGTCCATTTCCAGAAAGGTTCTGACTCAGTAGATGAAAACCAAGGGCAGAAACTATTGTTCAGTGTGTTTATGACCTTTGAGTCCTCAGGTAGCATCGCATGAGAAACCATTGTCTCCAAACACAGTCGGCCGCTGCATCCCGAAATACAAACAAAAGGAGGAAGTCATACAAGCATTCTCTGCATAAATGCCACAGTATTCTCTGGGCCCAAGCTCATGTCACATGGACAAACGATTGTGGACGTATATTCTGCGATCAGATTATCTGTTCCCTGTGCCATGGATGAATCACACCATCCAGGCCAGTGAAAGGTGTAAAAGCAGGACATCCCACCTTCATAGACGCCGTGTGTGTACTTGAGCTTGCGGTTTGAAAATGCATGAAGAATTATGAAGAGGAGAATCACTTAAAAATGACACAGTGGTAAACGTGCCTGTGTCTTAATTATTTTGAATGGGTTCCAGGCGTCAAAGGTTATATTTGCTCACGTTTACAAGATTAAAATTAAGATCGTCAATGGAAACACTAAAACTCTTTTTCTCCGTCAAAATAGGGTTACGACTGCAGCACCATAAACCACATAATCATCAAGCCTGTGGTAAACCTTCATGCCTCTGCTCTGCTGTGTACAGAATTCCTATTTGCACCTACTGGAGCTGGGATTTTAAACAAGACAACACTATGAGAAGGTCCTCTGGCTGCGTGTGGCTTTTCTTTGTGGGGTTTGTACAGCCTCCCTGTGCTTGGGCAGGTTTCCTCTGGTTTCCAGACTTGCACAATCATTGTGTGTGTGTGTGTGTGTGCGAACAAACAGTAACATGTATGCGTGTGTTTCTGTGCGAGCAGTCTATACCTTTACACATTGGGGGAGGCTTGAGGACGTAGCCACTGCCTCCATTCACCATGAATTTGGCTCTGTTGAGCTGCATCATCCTGCCCTCGGTCTGGTAGTTCAGAGCGACTGAAGAATAACAAAAAAGGTGAAACTTTTTTTGGTTTGCATAAGTCACTTAACCTTTACCCACATACAGTACACCACACACAAATTCAGTTACTACCCAGACATGCTGTTGCACGCTCGTAAAATAATGGTATAAATCATTAATTTTGTTGTCAATGCTATTTGCATTTATCAAATGTGCCTCTTTGGTTTACTCATTGATTCATTCATTCAATTATTCACGAAGCCTTTGTATTTGAAACTGTTATTAGGGAAAAACGTGTGAAAGAAAATGGAAACAAAAACTACACATTGCTTCAAATATAATCTAGTTTAAACTTCGAGGCAAGAATAAATTTAAAAGGAAAAGAAAGAAAAAGAAATTCATTAGATCTTGGATTTTCTGATGTTCAGTTCAGTTCCACACTGGTACAAATATTACATTTAACAGTAGCTTATCTTTTTTTTATCCATTACTGTATTTACACATATTCAACACAAACTCTATTCTTACTGTAACTGTACAAATGAACTCACATACACTCAGACACAGATGAAGTCTGTGTGTGCCTGTGTTATGCTGTTGATGTACAATGACATATCTGTGACCTAAGGCACTTTGTGTTTTCATTAACAGACAGACTCCGTGCAGGTCAAAAGCTTGGAGAGACAGACGGCTGTCTTACCCAACTGACAGCCCACGTTCCAGTAGAACTGGGGGTTGAAGTTGGACGAGTCGATGCGATAGGCTGAGGGATAAATCCGTGACAGTTGTCTCTGGTTAAAAGCCAGGAACTGTTCCGTTTTGTGATTGACCAGAGACTGAGCTCTGGTTTCACTGAATGACAGAACATCGCCGGGAGTTCCTGAAGAGAAGCATGGGTTACACAAAAATATTTTTAAGGCAAAAATTGCAAAGTAACCATTTGCTTGTGTGTGTGTGTTTGTGTGAGTGAGAGAGATATTTGGTGTTTCACCTTCATTCAGACACTCCTGCGAGGCTACAGAGTTGGTAAACACCACCAGGTTAGACAGATCTCTACTCAGTTTCATGGTCTTCCTCTTCCTTGCACCCCTAAAATAATTGCCAGATGGCAGAAAACAATTGCAAGAGGAGAAAGTGAGATTACGTATAGGTGCAGTCAGACATATGCACACATTCATGTATTCATTTGATTTTCAGCAGCTGAAGCACAGCAGACAGGAGAGGACTGTCCATCAGAGAGGCAGCTTGCAAACCACAGGAACCAGCATCAAAGGCAAAAAGCTTAGTAGGGACGAGAACTCAAGCGGCGCAGCAAGAATCGCACACATTCACGAAGACAGTCAGTCAAACGGCCACACGCATGCGTATTGCTACAGTTCCCAAGGACATGCCTACATGGACAGACAGACAAACAGAGACAAAGGCCTCATCAGCAGCCGAGGATGGAAAACACAGAAGAATTTTAATATTTCCTTATTAAAAAAGAATCAGGAAAAAAAGCAGACAAAGAGGTAAAACGGTCAAGCTGTGTTCAAACTGCAAAAGAAAGCCGATCGTTTTTCCCTTTTATTAGTGACCTGGAGAAATAACAGTGGGATTGTAAAACGTCACGCTGATGCTTGAGGAAAGGTGTGGGACAGTGGAGAGGAAGGATTGTGAAGTGAAATATTTGGAATGGAACAAACTAGAAATGTACATTTATTCCATGTTCAGTTATCATACGGGCGTATTTTTATTTCAAGACACTACACCTGTAGCTATTAGGACCTTTTAGATTAAGATTTTACATACAATATTTGTACATAAAGTCACACTGTCAGTGATATTTACTCTGACCACGTGCAGCATTGAAATATGGTACAGACACACAAATATAGTATAATATAGTAATCTATAAACTGGCGTCCAATCTGGGTCCAGCTCAGTTTCCACACTCATGTGGGCCAGTGGCGCAATGGATAACGCGTCTGACTACGGATCAGAAGATTCTAGGTTCGACTCCTGGTTGGCTCGGATTCTTTTCAAGAATTTCCCCACTGTGGGATTGATAAAGTCTTATCTTATCTTGGTTGGGGTTAATTCCAAAGCTAACGCTGCACATTGAAAACAAATCTGTACTGTCATGGTTGAATGGAATGTCTCTGACAATATTTCAAACCCAGCACTAGTGGCTTGTAGCAGAATAAACCCAGTTATGAGCCGCTGGAGCTAAATCACAACACCATATGTGATTCCCTTAGTCAGGGCCTCGATTTCCATCATCGCAGGTCTGCTCTGCCCCGTGTGTTTTGCCCTGGAGAAATTTAAACTTGCTACATTTAAATAGTATGATTCTAAAAGAAAAATCGGACTGAGCAGCAAGGCTTGCAGAATACACATAGCCTGACCGATGGAGCAGCGGTGATGGTTTGCACAGTTTTCATCTAGGAGATTATTGATTTTAGTGGAAGGAATCAAAACCAATCAAGATTTCCTGCTTTGCTGTCAGTGGTTGCTCCAGGCTTTAGGTTCATCAGTCTTCCTCATACAAACATAACATATAAACGTTTCTGAAGAAGCTTCTATGTGGCACTGCCTTCAAATGTTTCATGCTTCCAGCAATCAGAACCTGTCCACGGTCTCAGCTGTCACAGAGCTGTGGGAAAGCAGGTCAAAGGTCACCTGTTGAATTGTCCTCCAGCCTCCCTTCCAGACCGCTCCTGACCGTCCTCCTCCTTGTCCACAGTTTGGCATGACAGCCTAGATTTGGAGTGCCTCTGGACAACGGACACACACAGAAAAATATATTAAAGGTTTTCTTAAGTGCTAAAGAGAAAAATTTATGTGTATTTCCATTCCTTGAATGAGCATCCTGATAAATTAATAAAACACACATCATACATGATACAGCCTACACACGAACCTGTAGTAGGCAGTGGTTGTTTCTCATATGTCTTAAGTAAATTGCATGTGTTCCGCAGGGGCTGCTGAGTGATTCATAGAGAGCGCTGTTATTGTAGTAGCAGCTTGAGTGTGTGTTTGTGCACATCTGTGGGTGTTTTAGGTATAGCGTATGTAATTATAGCAACTGTGCATTTGGTGGAGTGTGTGTGTGTGTGTGTGTGTGTGTGTGTCTTTTTTTTTTTCTTTTCTGAGACAAGCAACGTTTGTATTAGAGTTAAAGTGAACTTGAGATGCGACCATGAGGGTTGCGGTAATTACAGGGTTTAGAATGCCTGCTAACAGACTACATGCAGCCATGCATACACACATATACACACACACGTGGGAGGATGCATAATACGCAGAGAGGGAGGCATTAAGGAAAGAAGAGGGGATGTGAGTAAGTATAGAGAAGAGGGAAAGAGAAGCAAATGGACAGAGGAAAATTGTCAGAGTGGGAAATATGGTTGAGAAATATAGACAAAAAGACACACATACACACAACACAAATCTACTGCACTATGCAGGTTTTATCTTTTAGAATCGACACTGGCCTTACAGTGGGTCCACGGTGCCTGCATACATTAGTGCTGTGTGCGTAATTATTCGTGTAACACAGACACACACTGCACTGATCTGCTGTGTGTGACGTCTGCTGCCTACCACTCTACACAGGACAATTGGTGTTTGATGTCTATTAAATGACAACAGCAGTTGCTTCAGTTTCTTCGTAAGAGTGACTGGTTTCTAATGTTCAAACAGCACAGCACCATAATCTCACATAAAAACAAAATATAGTCTTTAATAAAAAAAAAAAACAGTAACTTGATGGCACTCTCGTGTAACGAGGAGGAACCAGCTGTCACTGCACTGTCCTATTAATATAAAAAAAAACATTAGCACTAAAAGTCACTAACCCATTACCTTTCATTTTAATTGCTTTTCATAAAGCGTGTGCGTCCAGCACCTTCTAAGAGCCCTGATGCACTGAGCCATCACTGATGTGTCGCTGCTGACCTCTGACAGTTTTTTCTGGTCTTTCAGTAGCTGTGAGGTTGATCGACCATGTTAGAATAACAGTGAAAGCCAGTGGGTGAGATGATTTGAGCCATTTAGTGCAGGTTTTCTCCCATTCTTCAATCACAAACAACACCACTGATTCTTTTAGGGCGCATTGTGCGTACATAAGACAAAAGGAAAGAACCTGGTTATTGTTCGGGAAAGGTGTTGTGAAGAAGTCTGTGAATATTGTGCTATAAATTATTTCTTACCCCTAGCCTGACAGTTAACTTACAAAGACATCAAGACCAAGCCAAGAACAAGCAACGTGTCTTTGCTCCTCACCTTCTGTTTGAGCGTCGTGATGAAGGATCTGCTTTGGGATTTCTTCAGAACTCCCTTTGAGCTCTAGAGAAGAGGAGAACACATTCAGACTCCATACGTGTGTGTTAACGTATGCTTGTTTTCATCCGTGTGTGTGGATCACTTGGTGTGAATCTAATAACAACCACATTAGCATCCAGTGAGTCAGTTAAACCTCGAAGCTGAGTAGCTGGAGGGGCTGCAACAGACATCAGCCAACAAAGCACAGTGCAGTTAAAGAAATCAGAAAAACAAAGAAAGCAAAGAGGACAGAGAGGGAAAATGCGTCTGAGACAGAATGAGGTGAAGGGGATCACCAACAAAGCGAGCGTGGAATAAAGAGAATAGGAAACCCCGATGCACAACACCCACCACATTAAAATGGCTGTCAGGAAACGAAAGCATCTAAAAATAGCACAAGAGGAAAGCAGGGAAATTAAATATTGAGTAACGCTGCAAACGTGTAGTTTCTCAGCACTTTTGCTTCGCTTTGACATGTTTTGGATGAAACACAGCACATACGTGTGGAAGCAGCACTGTGCCCTCCGGTGTGGCCAGAGGTTGTTTGGGCATTTTCATCTGTTTAGTGAGTAAAATCAGCGAGTGCTGCAGCTACTAGTCTCCTCCTTTATTCTCTCCATCTTCCTCCGTGACTAATACCATGGCCTAGTTTCATCCCTCCTCTCCTTCCCCTCTCCTCGTCTGCTGACAAGTTTTACTCAGCCCACTAAGCAGCTCTACATATTGCCTTGGTGCCATACCTGCCGCAGGTTCTTCTGAAGGCCCTGACTCGTGGCCCGGAGCAGAGCCCTGATGCTGAAGCTGTCAGTGTCTTCTTTGTCTCCGATGCGCGACTCTTTCAAAAGAGAGTCGAGTTTCTTTCTGATGTGAGACTCCACCTGGTGATGGCCGTTGCCCTGTTTGAAACAAGAGTAAAGTTAGTGTGGGGAAAAGAAGGAGACAGAGAGGAAGAAAGAGCCGTGGGAGACACCGGGACATTTTTTTAAGAACAGGAGATGAGTGGTGCCATTTTTGCGTAAGAATAAGCACAGTCACTTATAGAGCCACAACACGACAGTCAGACCTGTAGTTGGGGGCGGAGCTAATGTAGTTGTAGCCCAATGTAGTTGGTCAGTCCAGGTTAAGATTATACAGACACATACTCTGTTTTGAAAACCGGGGGTTGAAGTGGCTCAGTTCGTAGAGCATTGTAGTGTTGCTGGGCAAGAACCTGAACCCCCAATTACCCATCCCCCTCCGCAGCCATGCCGCAGAAGAAACTGAAGAGGGTTTCGTCAGGAAGAGCAACCAGGCATAAAAGAAATGAGCCAAATCTACTCTGAACTTATGGGATAAGCCAAGAGGAAGAACAAAAATGATTTCACAACTGCTCTTGCGAGACTATGGTCGGCAAATTAAAGATAAAAGCCAAACAAATAGCATTAATAAAGTATTGGGCCACCATGTGTGAACTCTGTTGGAGAGATCCAACACTATTCTTACAAAACAAATTCCCTCATTTGCTGTTTTCTTGATGGTGGTGGAGAGACCACGGTCTATTCTGGCATTCACACGTACGGATGTGATTTATTTGGCTGTCGCTGAACTCTGTCAAAGAGTATTTGCATGTTGCGCAGCTGGACTCCTGGACTGTGACTGTAGGACACAGCGGGGGGGTTCTCAGCAGCCTAGCAGCTTTCCATTGAAACTGAATGGGCTGCTCTCACTGTCTTAGGCCTTTGTAGTTGTGTGTGTGTGTGTGTGAAAGCCCGGTCACACCTCCACTCAAAATCCCCTGTAGGTGTTCAACTGGATTAAGATCACAGCGTATGATTCATGTCATTTTCATATTATCCAAACCATCCAGTGAGCCCTTGTACCTTATGGATGGGGTTATTATCATCCACTCACACAACAAGCTGCCACGTGTCTGTCAGTGCTGAGCTGTTTACAGAGATGGATCTTTTCTGTTTTGCTCTATTATTGAGAAGTATAAAGTCAAGCATGACTATTATTAATGTCATTTGCCACAGCAGGCACAGGTTGGGATGTTTGGAACTGGTTTGAGATTAAATTAACTGTCCCCTTGTGTAAGATCTGCTGCCTCCTAAACATAAATGAGTGTTTGTCAGAGATTTAGGCCCATGTGCTGCACTACAAAGAGAGGTGGTGAACATAACAATAAAGAATTACTTGATAAAATATACAGTAACAGCCCATATATCACTGCTGGATGAAAGTTATATCACACTATTAGTGTAATGTTAGTGGCAAACCGCTGTGAAAACATACTCATTTAATGAGCTCAATACAAAACCCCTCATCAGTGGAAACCTGCCACCGCCGCTTTAAAATGACAGTGATGATCCAAAGTGGCATCTGCAGCCTCATGCCTCCAGCAAAATGTGGAAGAATGATGCCATATTTGGTTACACAACTAAACCATCTGGAAAATAACTGAGTGTTTTCCTGCTTTAAATCTGCTGAGGAGGACCCTGGCACGGCTGTTTCGAGAAATAAATGAACAGCATTAGAATTTACCAGGCACTAAAAATAAAAATGGACACAAGGCAAGTTTAGAAATGGCCCCCGACAACAAGCAGCTATAAAACGAATGGACGTGTTTTACATGTTGCTACTCTGCTTATATGCTTATCTAATAAAAAAACATTTAAAATTTAGATATGTCCGTCGTTTATTAGTTATACCTGCATCATTAAGCATTGATTATTTCAAAATATTACTGTGCTCATGATCAATGAAACTTTACAAGCAGCAACATAACTATCCAATTACTGCAGCCATTACATCGTGCACAACAATGTCATTAAGATCTCATTACCTAACTTGTAGCTATGCAGAAAAAAGACTGACTTTCTAACACTAGTGCCTGACAGTTCAAGTTGAGTCTAAGTTAAGTCAAGTTTTTCAATGTTGCTGCCTGTAATGATTAAATTGCTCTTAAAGAACTTGCACACAGAAAGTCACTAAAGAAAGCTACTCCCCAGTGGTGGCACCAGATGAGCTTAATTAAAATAGCAGGAGTTTCCCATTTCCCCCAGAAAACATCTAAATATGACCCAAAAAAGTTTTTATTTAGTCTTTTTTTAAGTCCTTTTATAAGGACATATAGGAAGTTAATTCTGAACTAAGTTTATTTTTATATTTTAACTGTAGAAATTGTGGATCTGTGCAGTAGCTGCATGTCTGCTGTGCAGAGTTTAGGCTAATTAAGCTGCAGTAAAAGCTTAAAGTCGCAGCCTTACAATCGTTGTTTGTACAGTTTTTGTCCATATGCACAAAGATTTCAGTGTAGTCCAATGGAAACCCTGATGCTTTAAAGTTTGCCGTCTAAAGCAATGATGTACTACATTGTACATACATACAAGGTTTTATAGGTAGTGGTGGATGATACAACAAGACACAGATGATACGCAGGAAGTCGAGACCAGAGTTCGACTCTTGTGCGAGAGATTGTGCACTAGTGAGGATCACAAACAGTAAGGAAATACATGTTTGCCATTTTCACTGTTTGTGGCATTTAGTTTGAAATAAAAACCTTACACTGAAGTTTTTGTGCCTAACCCCAAAACAGTTTTTGCATGAACATAAAGTCGTTCTCATGGCGTCAAATGGTGGTGCTCCTGCAGCATCCAATAACAATTCCAAATGGTACCTGTGGCGCCTATATGATATGACATGACTGATTATATGGAATTATTATAGCGGCTGCACCATGCGCGTCGCTTCTCTCAATGTGGAGACACGCACTGATCCCGCTGTTGTTTTACAGCCAGTTACTGTAATAGCATGAAGAGCTACAATGTACATTTGTTTCGTCAAATGAAACAGTGTCGGAAAGGTTCCAAGCCTACGTGTGAGAGGTGCCAACGCTGTGATGCTCAAAGAAACAGAGCTCACGTGTGTTGGCTTAATAACCACAACCACTGCTGCCGGTGCAGACGCAGAGGGTCACAGTGAACTAACCAACAGTGTAGCTGAGGTGTTTGACCAAAAAAACCAAACAAGTGTAGCCTGTTTATGAATGTGTTTTTTTTTTAGATATTCTGCATAGAGGACCTAAAACAACCACAGTACGACCCCTTTGACCTCACTGGCCGCTCTGCATCTCAAATTTGTCCTCTGCTGCACGTGCACAATGTGTTTGGAGGTGAAAATTCAAGAAAGTGCACATAATAGCTATATTTATACCCCTTCGTCTTACATTACTGCTCTTGAGCTTGAAGTCGTCCTCTATTTCATCAGCGCTGTCATCATCAGACACCTCTCCTTCCTCGGCGTCCGCAGACAGATAGGCAGGCAGGCGTTTCCCCTGGATGGAGGAAAAACAGGCAATGAGGTGGGAGGCTAGTGACAGCCATACATTTGACCCATGCATGTGTCTTAGAGGTAGCACAGTCCCCTGCTCATCTCTTTTCATACACACAAGTACGCCCACACACAGGTTGCACCTCTAAGTCAGTCTGAGGAAAACGGAGCTCATTTTACATCACACACACACGTGCCCATACACACGAAAATGTGCAGACACATTAAAGCAGCAGCTTCTTTATGTGGCTCCTTGATCCATATTTATAGACACAGTGAAAGACTTTTAAAGACACAAGGGCACAAAACACACACACACACACACACACACACACAATGTACAATCAGCTGCACATTCTCAGAGAAGCTCCCTGAGTAGCTCTTTCAGCCGAGTGGAAGCCCATTAGTCAGACATTCTGAAGGTGTGAGTGGGAGTTGAGATTCTCTAAGCTTCTTCCTTCAAAATCAACGGCAGACTCTAAGCTTCCTGCGGTACACCAAGTCTCTGACAGTGTCTCTCGCCACTGTCGGGTGGAAGGCTCTCAAACGAGGGGAGAAGGGGGGAGGAAGGATACGGAGGAAAACTGTTAGACAGGGGTTAAAGGCATTTGTAGAAAATCGATGAAGGTCAGACTTGTGGCTGGGGAGGGCCGAGCCCAGAGCTCCTTTTTTTTTACCTTAGAACAACATCGGCTTTTTACACATAACAGATAAAGCCAATTTTATCTGGTTCTTATAAAAAAAAAAATCCAATAAATTCCAAAAGCTTTTGCTCTGTCCCCTTTATATGAGCAACTCATCCTGTCCTGGAGGATAAGGATCTTCCTGGTCAGAGGCCATCAAAGCGAGAGTTAATACTTGAAAACATGTTGGGTTTTCATCCTTTTTGAGGATGATCATATCATTCATGTTTCACAGATCATCTGACACCTGTCCTGCTGTTTATGACTGCAACAGTAGGAGGTGCAATGGGATCATGTTGAGAGGAAAGACCTGTTTTACTTAGATGTAAAATGTCAGTGGTTAGAGGGGAAACTTCGGGATGTGCAGTGCATCACGTTATTAATTAGTGCTTTGCTAACAAACATGCACAACCTCTCTTGGTTCAGGCCGAAATCTGCTATTTCTGCTTTGTTTCTATCTACTCAGCAGTCTTGGAAGCATGTACGGCTCCTTCAGGAGCATCTTTTCAGCTCGTGAAAAACAAAATGTCTCCAGCGAAAAGTTCTATCTGTGCTTCCCAGAAACTAATCATCAAATCTTACTTCCACATGGGGCAAACATGCGCAGAAAGAATAGATTTATTCAAAAAAAAGCGAAACAATCTAATTAATAGTTTATGACATTCTTCGTTAATACAGAAAATTCCTTTACACTGGGCCAATCTGTTCTGACTGATGAGGTTGCATGATACATTCATTCTGACTGGACTATTATTTCCATGAATAGTGGAATATTAGGGTTCATGTAAATGCAGCTGATATAGTTGTGTTTTACTTCATTGTGTTGACACTGCAGTAAGTTTACTAACATAAGTTCATCTTTCAGCATTTTATCTTTATTTAGCACATTATCACAATGTTGTGTCTCATTTCTGTCCCATTTCGGTTTCAGCTGCACACGTCTGGCTGCATAAAGAAATGCATATATTCACTAACGTTTGGCTGTGTTTTGTTGTTCTGTACTAAATAACGCATAGCATCCCTACACTGCTGGACTAAAGTTTTTGTCTTTCCTATTCCATCACATTTGCCAGAAAACTTCATTTAAACCATTAGCCAGCTGACAACCACTGACACTACAGAAATGTGCATTCATATGTTTTGATTAATGCATAATTAATAGTTAAATGGTTGGTTTTGGTTTAATGAATTACATTTTGGATTTCTTCCAAGTCTTTTTGTAGCTGTTCAACAACATCACGGTGCAGTTGCTCCACCTTGATTGCTGTTAATGATAGAAAAGAGAAGTGCAGCACTCTACAATCCAGGTCCTTTGGAGCCACTGCTCTGTTCTAAATACTAGTATTTTTTTTTTTTTTTGATGAATATGTGTGATGCCTTCATTTTAAGCTAATGGAAAAACTGCATAAATTATAAATTGTCATCTGGAGAAAATGTCATATTGAGCCTCTAAAAGCTTGACAAAACCCTGTTGTTGCATCCCGATTGTGGTAAGCATTTGAAATCATACTTTCTTGCAGAGTGTTGTGATTAATAGCATTTAATCATCGGACAGCCCCAAATAAGTTGCAGTGAGGCCTGTACCTGGTAATTATCTGTGTGGACAGGTTTGTGTATTTAAAGAAAATAGTCACTCGATCATCATATACCAGCATCTTGCCCTTCCCTCCCTATCACCCATCATTAATACAGTGACCTAGTTTTGTCCTCCCGTTCTCCTTTTCTCTTCTACTGTTTATGAGCAATAATTAACTTCGTCTCTGTGTCTTTCCCACTCTCCCTCCACAGTACAGCAAAGCCCATGCAGTAAAATATGGAGACATAACAAGCGCTCAGCTTTCTTCACTGTAATCAGAAGAAGCCAGAGAAATGTGAAGCAGATGCTTTGACTCCACACAAGTACTGCATGGCTGAGTATATTTTCATTTAGTTGAAATGAGCTGTATCCATTTACAGTGAAAACATAACCATCCATCCTCACATCCATCTATTGATTTGTTCTTACTTTGATGAGGATCTTGCCCTGCAGGCTGTGTGGACTGGGTAATGTTTTGGACTCCCCGTTCAGTGCATGTCCCACATCCAGTTTGTCTGCAAAGATTTCTCGCAGGTACTGAGCAATCTTCTTCTGCTGCTGGATGTTACAGTGGTTTTCTATAGACAGAATGACTGGGTACCTGAGGAAACAAAAACACAACCCACTTACTCAGGATTTCATGCATTTCATAAAAACCAGTCAACAAGATGCAGCCAGTGGACCAAAGTGAATCATATGTTTAACTGCAGAACATCAGAACAGAGAGGATGTGAATGATAAATACAGCACGTCTGTGGCAAGGTGTGTGGGTTTACCGTGTGTGTGTGTGTGTGTGTGTACCTGTGCTGTGTTTTGATTTAGAAAATGCAAAATGACTGGTGGACACAGCTCGAATGTCAGGTCTGTCAGACTGACAGCTCGGCCCCAGGGGATGCAGCCCCACTCTCACTTCCAAATCTGATCACCAAAACACACGCTCACATGTGCAGACAGGTTCTTAGTTCTATTCTTCTGAGGACTTTCATTGACTAAATGCATTTCCTAGGTCCTTACCCTAATGCTAACTAAGTCTTAACTGTCAACCGCCTTTAAAACATGTTCGGATCCTCAAATGTCCTCACATTTTTGGCCCTAACTAGGCAATAAGTGTTACACAGCTCACTGTTTGACCTGAGAGGGGTCTTCACTAGGTCACTGTCTGCGAACCTTAAAAGAACTCTGGATGTTATTCGCACTGTTGTCCCTTTGGCTAAAGACACATTTGGATGTTGAAGTGGGGTGGCTGTAGCTCAGTTGTTAAAGCAGCCGTCAGCGGACCAAAGGGTTTGACTCCCAGTGTGTGAACGACACTGTGAAGTCATTTCAATAAAAGCATAATATAAGCCTAGTATTTTTTACTTAGAAAGGGTCAAAAACTGTTGTTCTCCAACCAAGCAACCAAGGATCATTTGGAAAAGTTTTACTGGTTCTGACAAGTTTAAACGCCTGTTTGAGGGTTAAGACTTGGATCTAAGGGTAAGGGTAAGAGCCTAGGGAATATATGAATGTATGTCAATAAAAGTCCTGACAAGAATATGAAAATGTGTGTGTGTGTGTGTGTGAGAGAGACATTTCAATAGAACCCGGGGCTATTACTCATATTAGCAGGTGGCACTGATGATAAAATATCAGCTGACTGTTAAAGGTGAGAACAGCCGAGGGAGAGAGACGAGACAGAGATGATGAAGGACAGAACATTCCATTTATTCATTTGTTCTTGCTATCAGCATGATTATGATGACTAATTAATAAGTTGCAAGTGTATGAGAGTGTGCAGAATTTCTAAATCACCAAGTACATTGACCTTGTGGTTTTTATTGTCTTTCACTGAAGACTACAAACTACTATAGCGAAGTAGAACTTTACAAACTAAAATCTCTTTAGGAAAAGTACAGCAACTTCCTTGAAGTATTTTCCAAAAATTATTCTTTGTTTTATAGAGAAAATGATGGAAAATTAATCTTTTTGTCTGACCAACAGTTCAAAGTCCAAAGATATTCAGTTTTTATCTTAGTGGTCAAAGTAAAGCGGGAAATAGGCTCAATAAAGAAGAAGATTTCATTTTACAATAAAGCAATTGTTAAATGGAATGAGATTATATTATATTCTAGAGTCATAACACTCAGTCCACACAAAGCTACATCCAGATTTGTTTAGCTTCGCTCACTATTGAGATTAGAATCAGAGAATTACATTATCATTCCATTCCATGGTGAGTTATCAGCCATCATCAGCACATGTATGGTTTGGTAGGTCGCCTATTATCTACATTAGCAATTATTTTAGGCGGAAAGTGTCGCGGGAGCAGATCAGGGTGAACGAAGTGGTGACATATAATATGACGCGATATTACAGTAGGTACCTACCAGCCTATTGCTGTGGCCGCGATAATAACAGATCATGGCCATTGAATGCTGTGCTACAACCAAGTTAACATGCTACACCTGGTTTGTTTAATTCATACAAAAACCAAAGAGAAATAAAAACAACTGGCGCTATGGGGTTTATACTTTATGTCTTACAGGCAAGATATGAGAGTGGTATCAATCTTCTAATCAAACTCTTCGTAGCAAATGCAAAAAGTTTATTTCCCAACAAATGCAAAGACCAAGAACAGCTTTAGATTATCTGCAGCAGAGTCAAGCTGACAACTAGAAAATTAGTTAAAGAACAGACATCCAGCCTTAATCTGATGTTAGTGGACGTTCCAACAAGCTGCTGCCAAGCGCAGTTATTTTTAATATCTTTAAATTAGAAATAAATTGAAGCTACTTCAGTACCGTCTCTAACTTTGAATAAAAGAAACAGTTTTCTAACACAGCTGCTGCCATCATAAGGAGCTGCAGTAGGTATCACTTGGTTTGAGCCAATGCGGCAGCAGGGAGCTGCATCATTCACCGCGTTGTTTTAGTATTGTTGGACCAAGCAGAGACAAACAGTGGCTCCTCGGGGAGCCAGAGGAAACACTGCTGAGCAGATGGCTCAGTAATAGGTGCTAATTACTGCCAGGAATCACTGAGTTTCCTAAAAAACACAAACCTGACTGTCTAAATGCTGTTGTTTCTCGTTAGGCCTGGTGGGGAAATCTTCCATCAAATCCATAGATATTTTAATACAAGGTGAGGAATGCTTACACTACTCTTATGAGGAAAATAAAGCAGTTATGCAGTTTATGTGTTGGTTGATGTGGACCACTGGGCAAAGGAATAAATGTTCAAGTCTAAACATGTGCACACACAGAGAAATGTTGTCTATCCTGAAGCAAAGAGTATGACTTTTGAAAATTGAATATTAACCAATAATGAATACCACTGAGTATCAACCAAAAACCCGCATTTCTGTCAGATTGATTTGTGAATAAACTGAAGGAGAAAACGCTAAAGCAGAATTTGTGTTTCTGTTGGCATTAAGACATTTCCGTCCTCATACAATACCTAGGAGATAATGGAAGTGTCTACTTGCCCTAAAATATCACAAACAGCCACACACACACACACACGGACACACACACACTGCACCATAGGGAGCTTTGACTCACTGATTATTAATGAAGGCATATTTATTGATGGTCTCTAGGACAGATCTGAATGGTATCTTGGATGTTAGAGTGTAGCCATGTTGGACCACTGGCTCTCCATCAGGACCGTCCCAACAGTCCACTGCAAGAAAAAGACAAAAGCAAAAGAACTGATGTATGAACGGTCCTCAGAAAGCACAGCGTCATGCTGCTGTTCTCATTTTCGGTCTTCTCACACAGTTCCCCTTTGAATCTGAGAAGACAGTGTACTTTGTTCAGATTGATGTGTCAGCTCTTACCCCAGACTCCCAGTTATTGTTGGGATTATTTAGTTTTTGCACAAAACTTTTAACAAAACTGTAAAAGTGCATAAATGTGCTTCTTTTTGAGCATTTTCTTCAGTGTTGCTGCATTAATTTTAACATAAATACCGCAAAATGAGTATTAAAGATTTACTTTTAAAATCTTTAAGCACAAATGATTGAAAGTATGATAAGCCTAAGCACACATAAAAACTAAAAGTTATTCCATCTTTACAAATTTATGCCATTTACCGGAGACCATTCACCCCTCCATAAAAAAGAGCACATAAGATTGGTTTCGATGTAAACAGATGCGTACCTTCCACGCAGCGGCAGCCGGACTGCAGGACCCATGCGTACATGTCGGTCTTAGAATGGGAGAGGAGCTGGTCCCCAGTCAGGTATGTGTTATGAGATGAGGCAATGAAGTAGTTACACAGAGGCTGATCCATGTCCTGATTCACTTCATGGTGCAAAGGATTGAAAATGTCACACGCTGGACTGCGCATGAAACTAGTAAAACCTGAAAGGAGAAAGTAATTGGAGTCAAACTCAGTGAAGGCAGGCATCGATGTACTGCCGAAATTAGCAAAGGGGTGCTGGAGTAGATCCCAAATGTAAGAGGGTGCGAGGCAGGGTGCAGCCTGGGCCCTGTGCTTTGTACGTGACTTAACAGCTGAAAATCAAATGAGTGATGCCGGATGCATAATGCATCAGAAAAATTGGATTTTGTCATCTGGGTTGAATGTGTGTTCTAATGGTTGTTAACTAGACCACATATATCAACACTGATATATGTGCAACAACCGACTGGGAGCATCTTGCCCTTTAGTTACTTCCCAAGTACAATTTAACATTTGGAGTCAATAACCAACCCCGTGATTGGAGGACAGCCACAATAGTGTGGCTCCACACCTGCTGTGTACAGGGAGACAGAAATGCAGTTAAAAATAGTTTAGACACAAGCCAAAACAGAAGCTCACTGGCCAAAATGACACATTTTGTTTGCAAAATTCTCTTATTGTTGCAAGACATTGATTAGGACTGATCACTAATGCTGTATAGGAGGTTACACACATATACATCAGGACTTCACATAATTAGTAATTTCCCAAATATTTTGTGTTGGCTGGGAATACGTGTTTTCCTTTTGTTTGACACCGTTAATTCAAGGAGGTTTGAGTTCACTGAATGACAAAAAAGACTGCTGTGCTGAGAAGATGATGATGGTCTAATGGTTTCCACATTCATTGAAGACATCTTAGCAACTGAGAAAAACTGTAAATCTATACCATATAAGAGAATGTGCATCTGTTCAAAAATAACAGACCGACCCTTAAAAACCCTGTTTCAAGCAGCCTGCATGTGAACAAGACAATTTTATTGAAAACTGGTAATAAAGCTGTATCATATCGTGGCTGCCAATTCTTAGTGTCCCAACTAACACATCAGCTACGTAATAGTCACTGCGGTAACAGCGGAAAACATTCATTCTTCATCCGTCCTGCATCAAATTTATAGTAGCCTAGCTGCCTATTCTCTACATGTTGAAAAAACTGCACACACATGCTGAAGCTTTTCTATTTCCATCTGGCAGCTTCTAGATCATATCTAATAACTTCTGACACTGACATTCACAATATCTCTTCATTGCAGGTTGATACCTCCAGGACAATGGCAACGGATGACAGACAGCCACATTTAAACTCCCGTACTGCGGTTTCAAACCAGAGCAATGAGGATCGAAACCACAACTACTGGTGGATTCATTTCCCACAGACAACTTTTGTTAGGTGGTGCAGCATGAAGAAGAGTGAGAAGAAAGAAAGCATCTTTTTCATCCTGAGACGAGAGAAAAAAATGAGACAGGACAACCAAGAGCAGGAAAAATAAGCGAGAGAGCAGCTGAGGAAAATAGAAGCAAAAAGTTAATGTGGAAAAAGCCAAGTGTGGAAAAATGAGATGGAAGGAATCTGTAGGGAAGATTGTTGCTGTGGAAATGATCCGACGGGACATAAAGCCAGATTTTACCTGTATACTGTCTCATACGAATGCCTATAGGAACTATAGTGGAGACCATATACAGTCCAATATGAAGACACCAAATGCTGTAGGTAACAGCTCATCACACTGTAAAAGATGTTAATGTGTCCGTACATTTCTGTCACATCTGTGCACAATGCATCTTTGAAAACACACATTTTGGCCTGCAGGGAAGGCATCAGGCATACTGGTCTGATCAGCCAGACACACACAGTGTTAGCCTTCATGCCTCCGACAACAAGATTAGTCTCACCCCTCCTCCTCTTCCTCTCATCTCCTCTGCCCACACTCACTCCTCTTTCTGTCACACTCTCATTTTCTCTTTCCTCTCACCCTCATTCTGACTTCCCAGTTTTCTTACCCCAGCCAGCCTCCTCAGTCCTCAACACTTCCTCTCCCTTCAGCCCACCCTCCAGTTGTACGAGATGTTACTTTAAATGAGACTCAGAACACTGACCAAAGACAAAAATCACTGTTGTTCTTACAGTTTGTCTCAGTTGCTAAGATAGATTTAATGAAACTCGTCATCACCTTCTTAGCAGAAATCTTTCCTTTCAGTTTGACATATTTTTAAACAATATTTCAAAACTGTTAACAAACATATCAAAAGGAAAGCACACATTTGCTGTTTAAAAATGCATACATAACATTCAGAATACGTCTAGTGTGAATCTGTGAGGATGTGCAGGTCGGCTATGATTTTAAGGACGATGCAATAATTAAAACTAAATTTCCACAAACGTTTGGTTGCTATGTCAAATTTAAATTTCAAAGCAATTTCTCCCACTCTTGTATGATATAGGATTTCAGCTGCTTAACAGTTCAGGGATTTATCGGTCGTAATTTTGCTTCATGCTGTGCTGTCGAACTAAACAATTGCGAGGATTACAAAAATTACAGTTTCCCATAGAACTACACAGCTTCATAGGAGGCGTTTCCAATCACAATGCAATCAGGAAAACTAAGGTGACATGAGCTGGCCGAGGGTCAGTTTGCATTTATGTATTCTTTTATTTGTTTGTAGTGAGTCCATTGAAGTTTTTAGTCTTTAATGTCTCACATTCCAACTTGGTACTTGCTGAAATAAAGCTGTTTGCTTCACCCAGAAAGAAGGCAGACACCAATCGGTGGATAGTTTCAGGGGCCAGGCTGCAGGCTGCTAAGTCTTCCATCTCACCTGGCAGAAAGGTTGAATTTGGAGAAACTGACCACAATTTCTATATCTAAATGGATGCTTGCGTGAAAAAATATCAAAAGCCAGTTGCGTGTCATTAATGGCATCTACATTAATCAGTGCTAGGATAAAGTCCCGTCCAGCCTTTGGTTGCTCTGTCCCAACTCTTTTGAGGCATGTTGCTCAGTGGTGGAAAGAGGCCAGTGCTAATTTTGGGTTTAAAACCCCCACCTCACCCCAATTGTTTTGTTTTTCTTCTTCTTCTAATACATTTTAGGAGCTTTCATCACTTTATTCAATAATTGACAAACAAAATGTCACTATAGAAATGGTGTGTGTATATGTAAAGGAAGAATGACAATGACAAGAAAGCACAGCGACAAGAATGAGTCCAAGATGGAAAACAAAAAGAATTAATTCAGAGAGGTAAAAATGATGAGTTGTAACTACGTTACCTTCAATCCCCATAACGCCTTTTTGTTTATTCTCATCCGCCACCTCAAACTTGTCAATAATTTCTGCAACAAACTCTGGTGTCACGCTGGTCATCTGCACAGAAAATCAGATGAGCACAACAAATGTAAAGACCTTTGCTGAAATAATTAGAATGACAGTGAATAAATACAAGGCTAAATGTTAAACGTGTCCCACCAATTTGTTATTGTCATAATTTGTGTTGTATTTGAATGAATTGTCAGCCATGTCAAACCAGCAGCTGAGTCAGAAAAACAGTATTAATGCCGAGCACCATGGGCAAGAGATGATAAATGCAGCATGATGAAAACTGACACCATGAAGAAAAGAGACAGAACCACAATTGAAGGGGGAGAAAGAGCAAAGAAAAACTGTATAAAACAAGAACAGGGCTCCCACGAGGCAAACCAATTTTGGGCATGATAGATTGGCTCAGCGGAGCAGATTCCTCTGGGTAGACAGCTGAGGCAGTGGCAGTTGAATGTTACAGTAAGCAGAGGGTGAAGAGGAATATAATCCGTCTCTTTTGTGCAGCCAGATCTGAAGCAAACTAGTTCGAATCCCTCCTCAGCATTTTATTGGCACTGACCCGAGAGCAGTGGGACCTCTCACCTTCTGCTCATTGCGCAGGAAGTTGGCCAGCTCCTCCGCTGTCAGGTGGTCCTTCCTGTCACTGTACGCCATCATCAGCAGGAACAGGTCTCGTCTCAGAGACATCATCTTGTAGAAGACAGAGAACTCCTCGTATGTCAGCGTGCCCTGCTGATCGTCCGTGTCGGCTTCCTGTGAGGGCGGGCAAATAATATGGCATAATATGATAAAATACATCTCAAGCTATAATATTTTGATGTGCAAAGTCACACAGTCCTTATTTAAAAATGACATTTCTGTCTCGGGTTAGAATATGAGTTAAAATCCAGATACACTGAACACTGAAAGTAATGATAATACGATATGACTGCTGATTAGGATTAAACTCTTATTAGATTATGGAAGCAATAAGAAATTCATATTTGAGAATGATAGAAATCTAAACCTAAAATTTGGTTAACAATTAGAATGGACTTAAATCAAATCATGGTGAATGAAGTTTGGAATATGGATATTTCACATGAATCAAGAATACTCAACAAATATGTAGCACCTTTAAATATGAAAGTTCCATGCTCTGTGTGTCTCTGTGCTGTTCCTGTTGTTACCAGTTTTTATTAATTGCTACAGGATTATTCAAAAAAGTGAATGTTAAACATTTTGTCTTTTCATCCCACCTGACAACATTTACCTTCTGGCTTCATATATAAAAACACAACCTTTTTAGTGTAACACAATTCAGACCCCTACGTCCAAGAATTTGTGTCCAATCGCCCCAACATTTTCACAAATTCGACCCACACTCTGTTCTCTTTGTCCCTGCCCGCCTCACATGCACAGCCCACCACAGCTGCTGAGGGCAGTTTGGAAACTCTACATATATTCTCTCAAAATAAAACCTGTGCTCAAGTGATAGAATCACTTATGGCAGAGAGAGAAGCTGGATCCAATTTCTGGGTTACTGTATAGGCTCTTATTTTGCAAGCGTCAGGGAGCTGACAATAATTTGCAGGACACAGCCAGAACTGTCCTTAGAGTGGAAAGGTGGGATTTCTGCAGAAATGACTGGTTAGGACTGGAGCAATTCCATAAAAGTGAGGGTCACGTGTTTGAATACACGCAAAACACACAAATAAAACAATTGGAAAACAACTTCCATGAAATCGTGAAGGGGGGCCACACACACACACAGTTACACACAGTGAGTGATACAATCAGTGTAAATGAAGCAAGTGCGTTGAACAGCAGCTTTAACTGAAATGTCAGTTCAAAAGATGTGGACAAAAATGCTCAGTGATCTGCTCATAGCAAGCGGCCTTTCTGCGTCTGTTGATGAGGCAACATGTGCCATGCCGCCGTTTACTAGTCAATACACATAATCTAAAATTAAACAACAGACTATATATAGAGTAGACTGGAATATTATTAGACTTGTCAGCTGTACAGGTGGTGAACTGATGTGAACATAGATTCACACCAAATACTGCACCAGTCCCTCTGACACAAACACACTATTCCGTCCTAACCTCGTCCTGCCACCTTGTTCTGTCCGCTCACTAGGATCCAGAATCTCATTTTACCTGTGTCTCACGGGGGCCCGTTTGACTCCACGCTAAATCTAATAATACCAGCTAATGCCTCCATCGCACTGCCATAATGAGCTTGCCGTGGGCACCGGGGACTCAATCACAGGCAGAATCTACACACAACCAGCAGGAAAAATCACTGCGATGAAGCTATTCAGAAATTCATGGCCAGAAAATAATATTCAGCGTACACGAGCTTTTGTGATGGTTCTAATCTGCTAATCTACTGTTCTAATGCTTAGGTGGAAAGTGATAAATGAATAAAAAAAATCATGTCTATCTAAACACAGATAATTCATTGTTTTATAGTATGTGAAGTTTGCACACTTTACACTGATTTAGAGGCACGGAGACGTGTAATCTCTCCTCCCTGCACTAATCTGAATTTTACAATATTTACACAGAAACGACAGCTGCATTATTTTTTCATGTTGCAAGTGCTGCTTGTCAATTATGATCAAACTGCACCGACACGGTCTTTCCTGATTAGCCATTAAGATGATTTTGTTTTCCAACTTCTATGTTACATATATTATATTTAATGTTATAGTTTGGGACTTTCATTGTTTTCTAATGTATCTAATATTTAACATTCATCTTGCTTATTTTAATGATTACTTATTGAAACAAAACAAATTGATAAAAATTAAATACATTTAGTTTCACGTTTTCATACCCTATAATGACAACTTAACTCTACAATGGTTACAACTAAGACAAGATAGCGGGGTGTGTGTGTGTGTGTGTGTGTGTGTGTGTGTGTGCCGTCTTTCTTTGTGTTTCTGCTGGTTTTCACACTTGTCTTCCACTGTGTCGGCTCTCTGCGGTCTGTCGAACGGACTTTGGTCGGCTAACACCCACCAGGTTTGGCCTGGTGAACGCCAGATCCCTGGCAAGCAGAACTTTTATCCGTGAGCAATTCTTTTGGAGTTTTTAACACGTCGGGCCGAGTCGGAGGAAAAGCTGCTTTTTACCGGACTGAGCATCAATCACATTTATCCGGGTTCGAATTCAGTCGGTTTGAGCCTGGCTGCTCTCACCCTGAACTTTGTGCTGTGATCTACAGACCACCAAAATACTATAAGGGTTTGATAAATTACTTTGCTGACTTCCTGGCTGAGGTCATGCCCAAACATGACTGTGTCCTTTTAGTTGGTGATTTTAATATCCATGTGTGTTATCCCGACAAACTCATGGTCATGACTTTTTAAACCTTATTGGGTCTTTTAATTTGGTAAAGTCTGAGCATGGACACACACTCGATCTGGTTTTATCCTATGGTCTGCCTGTTTTTAACTTTGTGATTCTCAGACCACGAGCCCCTCCTCAGCTCTCAGTCCTCATCAGGCAGATCTGTGTCATCCATGAGTCCATCATGGACAACTCTACAGATGCCAGACTGCATTGGAAGCTGTGGGTCCACTTAAAATCCGGCAACCTAAAGCTGAATCTGAGCCCTGGCTGAACGATGAGCTGAACGCAAGTGGGAAAGGACAAACTGTAAGTGTCCTCTCAAATGCTGAGAGACTGTTGGTGTCTCTATCAGTCCACAGTAAAAGACGCTAAAAGGAAATTATTTCTAATATTATTTCTAACCGTCACAAGCCCGTGTGTTGTTTCAGTCTATTGGCAAAATCCTTAATGCAAAATGAAAGATTTAGTTTGAGTTGTTGTATTGAGTTTTTGCAAGCGGCCTAGTGCAGCTTTGATAGGAGCAGACCTGCAGATGCCCCTGGTCGTAGAAATCCATGTGAAACACCTGTAGGTGACGATCGAACTGTCTCTCATTGTTGGTAAAGTGCAAAAGTACCTGGGACATGAAGCTGTCGAACTATTGCACACAGAAGGAGACATGGCTGAATCATTTATGCTTTTTCCCTTCTACTTGCTGAACTCTAAATAAATGATTGAATTACCTCTGTGGATTTTGGTGAGCAAACTTTTTTACCTCTTTTTAATAGGAGTCCAGTTCACACACCGACCCCGCCTTCATTTTTTTCCCTTTGGTTGATTGTAACCTTACGCATCCAAATGCAGCAAAGCTGCGTTTAGGGGCCCTGAGTGTTGGGGTAGTTGTAAAATTCTGCCATACCTACTGTATACACTCACTGGCCACTTTATTAGGTACACCTGTACATTCTAAGACAATCCAATGCAGCAGCTCTGCATGAATTCTGATTTTACAAGGTTCTAATTTGTCCGTTTTTTAGTTGGAACTCTCACAAAGGTGATGTTTCTAATATGTGTTTATGACTGAGGTCAAAGTGGTTAGTGGCGTTGTACTGGAGGGCATTATAAGAAGAGATGGTTCTAATGTTTTGGCCAGACCATTCATTTGAAACACGGTGGCCAAAACACAGATACCAAAGGTTATGGAATTAAAATTGTCCAACTCTGTATAATCCCAGTTAATTAAATTGTAAATTCATCAGCACTGTCACTCAGTATAATTAACGATCAATTAAAATAGTTATTGAACATCAATCACCCTTTAAATGAATCTGCATTGTTGTCAAATGATTACGAAACACCATGACAAAGCAGGAAAATGAGCCTCAGTCGTGTCGCCGCAGCCTCTAACTCACCTTGGAAAAACCAGTGGAGAGTGTTTGTGCATTTCTGACATTACTCAATGTGACTTTTGTTTTAAAAAATTGAAGCAGCCCTCTCCTCACACTACATCATCCTCTTCCTCTAAAAGCCTTTCTCTTGCTCCTGCACATTTGAAGGATTTCTCACACACCTACTTGAATTTTCCAACTATACATAAGAATAAAAAATGTAACAGCAATATGACATAAGTGCTGTTAAATATTACTAGATAAGAAATGTAATGTGATTAAATGGAGTCAAGCACCTTTTTATTGAGGAGAGATTGTTCTAGGTATGTACATGTTCTGGTAGCAAATTTATATGGTGAAACAGCAAGGAAATGAATTTGGAATGTTTTATCTTATCGTTCGTTTGGAAAGGACTGTTACTTTTTGACCAGGATTTAATAATAAAATTTTGGAATGGTTTTGGAGTCTGACCTGAAACATTTGCTTGACCTTTCTTCGTGGCAGGTTAACGTTCAGCTTGTGGAGAAGTTGGTAAATCTCGTCAATGTTCAGGAGACCGTCTCCGTTTTTATCGGCCTCCTCAAACGTCTGCTTCATCCATGTCACACACACACATTAAGGAAAGTGTATCATTCGTACAAGCAGAGGTTGGTTTATGGTCAGTGGAGCATCTGATAACTACTGCACATTATTTGAAGTCTTTAGACTTTTTTACTAGTGCCTGTGAGTGATCACCTAAGACTCTAAACACATACAAATTCTTACTTTATTTTAAAATGATCCACACACAATTACCAAGTTGTTTCTGACCAACCAAATAAAACATACATTTTTCACTTGCCAGCTCTAGTAGCACAGCATTTTTTTTGGAGGGTTTTTATTTGAGTGCAGTGACAAAGAATGTAGAGCTTCCATCCTAAAGAAGATCACATAGTTTTCCTCCTGAGAAATACACTTTCACCAGCGTTGCACATTTCCGTGATTCCTGTGTAGTTTTTTTGTTAAAGGATATTGGTCATGTGTTCGCTGCCGTTTGGCCAGCGAGTCCTCGTCACTGATCCCTGCCATCAGGTAGCGGAGGCCCGTTATCCAGGTCCTGGCTTCTTCTGCATTTGACGTCACCAGGTCAAGGGACTCCATGTGGTTTCCATGGTACACCGTGAAACAGCAGGCCGGGTCAAAGCTGCCGTCAGCATGTCGATGAAAGATGTCCGACTGTCCGCCCTCTGTCACTTTGTAGAGCGAATCAATTGTGACTGACAGACAAAGGGGGTAAAGGGGAAAAGAAGAGATAATAAGCAGAATAACCAAAAATTATTTGATTTGAGCAAATTAATTTAGCACTGCATTAAAACATGAACGTACGTGGTGAAACTTTGTATTGCCTGTGACGCTGAAGTCGGTCACACCCCACACACTAAAACATGGCTAAAGACCTAACAATACCAGCCTTATCCTTTAATATTCTGTTACACTATGAGGGTGCATTGATCTGATATATCAGACCAATATCCGCACCAATACTGATCCCATTAAGCCATTTGAGGTCATGTTAGAGGTTATGTTGTTAAAGATATAATGAATATCATAATAAAATAAAAACGTCTTCAGCACCACAAAAAGGATTCCAGTAAGTTCCATAGAGTAAAAGCTTTGAAAAAAGCATTCAGTATCACACAATGAATTGGATTTAAGTATATGCTGAGACAGAAAATTACAGTTAAAGCTTCTCTCTTTTGGTGTCACACCTAGATAAATAGAGCGACCAGATTAATTGTTTTTAAAATATTATATTAATCTAGAATTAGGGTCTTGAGGTTGTATGTCTCCACCACCATATTCTAATCAGTTCATCCACGAGTCCATCTGGACGAACGTCCCGCAGGTAGCAAATGTCCCTCCAGTCTGCCTTGAAACACTGTGTTAATGAGAATGGTGCAGACATGAGGTCACTGTGACTTTAATCTTTGACCCTTTTAGCACCAAAATCTAATCAGCTCATCCTTAGATCTTACTATACGCTTGTGCCACACGTGGAGAAATTCCTTGATGATGGGCACTGAAAACATCATGCTCTGAAATGTGTCAACATTTCACTACTGTCTTTCATCAGTGTAGTAATGTTCTTTCCTCATAATAATTAACATTTGTGTTGTCAGGAAAAAAGCTACAATTTATTAACTAAAGAAATAATACACTTAATGATTTTCTTCAATTAGTTGCCTTCTTCTCCACCTCAAAATATATTTTGTTATAATCCAATCCTGCAGCATCCTTGCATTTGCCTATTACGCTCTGCTCGTTCATCCCTTTACATAATCTCATCTCTGAAATTCTACTATGACTGAAAGCAACAATATGGCAGCCTTATTCTGATTCTGCTCAGTCAGATAGCACACACACACACACACACACACACACACACACACACACACACACACACACATGTATCTTAACCGTGTCAGTAGAGAAAAATCTAAGAGGCTTATCTAATACTGGGAGAGAACCTACACACATACACTGGGATTTGTACACAAGGAAGGATCAGTCCGTAGACAGATGTATGCATCAGTAGGTTGATAAAACCAGTAAAGTAGAGGAGTGACAATAATGACAAGTATCATGATAATCCCCTTCATGCAAGAACTGTGAGGCCAACTCTGAAATTCAGCTTTCTAGGAAAAACTGCAACAAAAAAAAGATAATTTATTAAAGACTTTGTAACATGAAACATGCTACAAAAATCTACAGATTACGTAAAACCTTATGTAGGTTTAATTCCAGTTTGTTGTTATGTAACCTGGGAGGGAGGAACAAAAGACAAGTGAACGTGAGATGTCACCATTAATCCTCACTGCACAGGCAAATGCTTGGATGAAAAGCCTGTCTGCCAACACTGATGGGAGCATCCATACATACCGTGAACAAAGCAAGCGTGCAGACACTCACAGCCTGACCACAAAACTCTCACCACGTGGAAACTCGAGGACAAATATTTGCCTTTTTGTCTGACGTCAGTGCTGCATGTCAGCATAATATACAATGATGAATAACGCTTCAAAAATAAGACCCACATTTTAGTAAAGTAGAGCTATTTTTAAAGCAAAACTGTCATGTTAATAAACTGTTTAGCATATGAGACAGAGTAAAACATGTAAATATGGCCAAAAGTGAATGTACAATATTCGCTGTTGTACAAACACACACGTGTGTGTGTGTGTGCACGTATGCATACTCACTCTTGGCCTTCTCACTCTTGCGTGAGGGCTTCCAGCGGATGCAGGAGCGATGCTCATCCAGGTAGAAGAGTCTCACCAGCCCCTTGGATCCTGCCTTCAGCTTCACCATCTGTGTCCCGGACTGCATCACACTCATGCATCGCTCCACTGCAGATGAGAACACACAGATACTAGGGTCAATGGGGCACTCTATTAAGACATAAAGGAAACAGGTGTCTGACATTATTAGTCTGTACTCAGGAAGAAATAAGGCAAAGTGTCACTGCTTCACACAATTAGCAGAGCAGGCAGCAGCTGATGTGGGGCAGAGTCCAAACAGCCACAGAGACGCCCCTGTCTGAGCACACAGGGATGCTTTTCTGTTACCCACTGACCTGCTGCTGAGAGCAACTCAGAGAAGGAAGGAAGAAAGAGAGAGATCTCCTAGAGGGAGACAGAGCTAATCAGTGTGTCTCTGTTCCAAGTTTTACACGTGTACAGAGGCTCCGAAGGAAGAAAATTCCTGCATCACACTGAGCCAGGTGGAAACCATGACTGAGCTGATTCACTAATGCATAAAAAGGTGACAATGAGAACTTGCAGTTAGGATTAAAAGGATCGGTTCACGAAAATTTAAACACAGTTCTGCATACTTAGACATAGATTTGTTGTTTCTGTTCCTTGTAATTCCCCTTTTTTGAGTGAAACTTAAAATGCTCCAAATCAAAAAGAACATTCTTCACCGGGATCAGTGTTTGATCATTTTAAACTACTGTGAAGACATCTGATTGGATTATTGATTATACACATTATTAGGGACATTAACTTTCCATGATATAATGCTGTGAGATTCAAACACAAACACAAACTATCTGCATGGCCACACATGACTAGAGGTGAGGAAGAACCACTGTGAATTTCACTCTTTACACATGCAGAAACGTGGTTCTTACTGCATCATGGATTTTTTAAGCACTTTGACATTTTTAAAATCAACTGATGGGCCCAAATACTGATTGCAAAGCAGCATTTTCTGGCTGAGCACGGGCTGATGACAGCTGACTGTTTGCGCCTCCAGTATGCTGTTGTGCTATTTTACGTTGTGTGTCTCATGCAGTGTACACAGTGGAGAAAATTCAATTTCTCGCAGCGATCTATAGGTGAAGGTTCAAATGAAGACACTTGAAATGAACAGGAGGGTGGGGAGGGAGGAAAAGTGGTGGCTGAGTGCTCTGAAGAGGAGAACAGAGGGACAGAAACGATGGCGAGGAGTGACTTTGTGTTTGATTGCTTGACTGCCTGGAACTGCCCAGCACCGAGGGAGGATGAAAGACAAAACTTCAAACTTTTTACTTTCTGTGACAGCTGGTGGCAGGGATACAGACAGGGATGACAGCAGAGAGACGGCGAGATTTCCATCCTCATTAGTGTAGTGTGCGCATGCATGCCTGCCAGTGTGTTTGTGTGTATCTGTGTGTGTTTGAAGGCCCACGTGTGTGCATGTTGCATGTGATGGCAGACATGCAGACGATATGTATGTTTACATTCATGGGTATGTAATAAAGCAATAAAGAGGTTAAAAACCAATTAGTTGTTCACAGACATGATATTTAAAAATTATTGGACTATATTTCACTATTTGGGACAATTTTTACATGCACAAACAGAATCAACCACCACTATGACAGTGAAGGGACATGCTGCACTATGCTGTAACTACTACGCAACGACAACAGTGTCTCTGTAAATGTGACAGCTTTACAGCCTCTTCTTGAGCTGCTAAGAGTTCAGGGGCTTTCGTAAGGACACTTCGCTTGCTTGAATGCTCGTCAGTGCGGAGGCTGGGGCCAAGTCCTCCAGACCGAAGGACAGCCTCTTCATCACAATGGGCAATCACAAAGAATAATAAGACATATAATACACGTTCCCGGTTTGTTTCTTTTGTCACCCTGAGTGGACATGACAGAGCATTTTCTATCTGCAGGCTCTTCAGGGTTAGCTCCCACCAGAAACACAGAAAATATGATCTGTTTTAACTGATCCACTTGCTTTGGACATCATCACACCATTCAGTGGCCACAGCAGGTACCCGCTCCACATGCTAGTAGGATCAGCAAGTCTTTATGTCATACTATGGGCCGCAATGTTTGCATTAGGCACATAAAGATTGTTCAATATTACAGTTCACACTTTAGAAATTTAAACTACCTTCACAGTCCAAAAAATATACTACTTCAGCGACGTCTGTCTTCTGTGGGTCTTCTGTGCGGATTCTGTGGCTGACATAGACCATTTCGCTCTTAATTCGACCTGAAACACAGTTCACTTACTCTCTGCACAGACAGACTAAAGCGCAGAGATCGGGTGAGGGAGAGCTTGCAGCTCAGAGAGGTGGGACACTCATCGAGTGAACTAAGTCCCTCACAATTTTTTAAAACTATTTGTTTTTATTTCACTGAAAATTCACTGAGTGTTTCAACTGCATTATTCTTTTTCAACATTGACCATGTCAGTGGGTTTTCTGGATCTTTCTGTCCTTAGAAGCACGCAGACACATATACATGAAAAAGTAGAAATGCATTTTCGGAGAAAGCCTGGATAGTTATCTTTAAAGAAATCTCATATAGATCCAAAACACATATTTACACATACTTAACAGAACACACAGCGAGCAGAGCGCTTGTTAACAGGCTGTCTGTCCCGGGGATAAGCTTAGCAGTGACACAAACGCTGCACTTAAAATTGCTTGAGTCATAGATCGTCACTCCAGGGACATTATTAGATACAAAAACACAAAACACAAGTGTAAGCAGTAACATTTTTGTAGATTTATAAAATCCATCAATCACCACACTCGCTATTTTTGACCATTTTTGCATCTCGAAAAGGTGGGAAAATTAGAAAAAACAAAGGCTTTTATAGAAAAGCTACTGTACTAAATCAAATTATAAATCAGACCTTTAACGTTTAAGACACACTAACTTGGTGTGGTTTATTTATAACCTAACAAGAGATTTCTAAGTCTGATAATACGTAGCATTAAAATGTTATTTTGCTAAACAAAACAAGTAAGTGATCTTTCCACAATAACTGAAAAATCCCATAGGCTTTTTGTCAGGGTCAAAGTCAATGCTAATGTCCAGGTTGGCCTACAAAAAAACAACTCATGCCTACAACACATTAAACTTTAAAGGATCTGACTGCTCTTTTACAGAATTAGCTATTGGTTTTCTCCACATGGAGACCCCAGATTTGGGGTCCAGGTGAGTGCAGTTTTCCAGCAATGAGGAACACAGTTGGATTCTGAGCAGGGACTGAGAGATGATTAGAAAATATTAGGTTGTATCCAAGTTTAATCGACTACAAAGGTCACCTGTTACAATATGGCATAGTCTCTATGATTGCATTTCTGTAACACATTAGTGGTGTGAAGATATGACATGACAACTAGTACATAAAGCCATTGTGTATACATAATGCAGCATTTATTTTTTTTACAAAAATATGAAAGTATGAAAAATATGAAATATGATCTTTAAACACAACACTGACAGAGATGAATTTCTGGGCATTTTGATGCCCTGGGCAACACATATTGCTAAATAATAAACATGAACAGATCAAAAGAGACGGAAATAAATGGCAAATGACCAATTTAGACACACAAAGTTACTACACATAGTGTGTCAGCCTCATTTGTTGTGCATCTCTTTCAGTCTGGGGGATCTATAAACTGTACAGTCACAAGAATATTGTAATTTCCTGTTTTTTTTTGTTGTTTGTTTGATTAAATGTGTAACGCTAAACACTTTCCAATGACGGTGATGGTAACATCAGCTTCTGATGTCACTAAATGTAAACTTGAGTCACCTGTTAGCAAATGTCAATGAACTGAGATGAATGTCTGTGTTAGAAGTATCCCAATTTATAAAAACATTTAAAGAGTCAGTTTGCTTTCACAAGCAGCATCAGCTCAGCGACAAAGATCACTCCAAAGACACGATGCAGAAAACTCAGTGAGCTAAAACAGAAACATAGAGTAGCTAAAGGCTCATTTCATGAGTCAGCTGCATGCAAAACATTGTATCCAGGCAGGCGTCTATGGAGGAAGCCATTCAAAAAGAATAATTCAGCACATCTGAAGTTTGTCAAAGTCCACCTTGACACTTCCAAGTCCATCGTGGTCTGCTACAGGATGATATCCGGATGGTTGTCTGCAAGCTGAAGGTCAGCTTGGTGATACAGCAGGACAATGACCCCAAATATGTAAGAGAATCCACTGCAGAACGGCTTCAAACATCAAATAATCAGAGTTTTGGAGTGGCCAACAGGGCTGCTTACATCATATAGATATAGTCTTAAAATTACGGCTGAGCTGAAGCATTTATAAGGAAGAATCTAAAACTCCTCCTGAACATTGTGCAGGTCTAATCCACAGACCCAAAAAGCACTTTTTTGAGGCCATTGCTGCCAAAGGTGTTTTAGCGAGTTGTAAAACAGTGTTGCCTTTACTCTTTCCGCCATCAATTAGTGTGTTTAATAGGTTTTTAAATTAAGACATGAAATAACCCTGTCTGCTTGTGTTTATCAGCTCGGAAATGTTGTGTTGATATCTGAAAATCAGGCCACATTTCATGACCAAATTATGCAGAAAACCAGGGGTCTGCATATGTTTTAATAATGTGAAGGATGCACTGGATACAAGTAATAGACTTTTAAATATAGATTATCATTATCAAAATTTTATTCCGCTTTGGTTAAGAATGCAGCTGGTGCATTTGGTTACTAGTCGGCCTATGTCTAAAAGTTCAGTTTTTTGGGGTCTTTCATTGGGGTGTGTGTTTGTGTATATGTTGTGTTTATCATATTAAGATAAGATAAGATAAAATACGATGAGATAAGATAAGATAAGACTTTATTGATCCCACAGTGGGGAAAATTTCTGTTACAGCAGCAGTAAGAACAAAAAACAAGATCAATAAATGACAGTATAACCTGTGCAAACAAAGTATTAAAAAATAAAGAATCTTGTATCTTTCATACAAACTCATGCTGTATTTCCTCCCAATGTACCTGTATAGTTCTGTGAGTCGTGTAAAGAAGAATGGGACACTGAAGACACCGAGATGCTCAGGAACAAGTACTGATCCGAATAAAATAATATAGGCCGTGTTGCATTATTTATCTCACACTCAGTTCTGAAATTCCCAGCTTCATTAACAATGGAATTCAATGGAGGTCACTGTCAAATGTGGGTTTACTGTAGTATTGATCATACTGCTCCAGTTCTTCTGGGTCTTCGATCTCACACTCTTTCAGCCTACAAAATCCATGACTCAAACTACACAAACTAGCAGCAACGCTCAAAGCTTACATATGTAACACGATAAATCAAGCGAATAAACGGTATTCGCAGCCACTAGAGACTACACGCCCATTCTCCCACAGTTCCCTCGGATTATAAATCCGCAAAAGTGTGTTCTTCCATGAGACAGTAACATGTATTTCACAGGAAAAAAGGGAAATTATTTATTTCAGCAAAATCAGCAGCCAACCTGAGACAGGTATCAACTCACACGTGGTTGTTTGTTCCACGTGCTGCTGCTTCTACTTCTGCTGTTTCTCCCGTCACACATATTTCCCTGTCGCTCCTTGAAGTTGCTGCAGTCACTCTTCATCAACATGATGAGAATCATTACGTGTTTAACTGGTTCGGGTTAAGGCTGGGGAACAGAGGAGCCCAGGAGAAGCGCTAGCAGAATTAATGTCGGCCCGGAAGAGGGGAGCTGCCTCGTAATCAAAGATGAGAACTAATGTAAGTGGCTCTCAAAAGACTGGTGATGGCTGAAGCAAATGGCCTGTGCTCTTCACACCTGAACTCTCGTCACTTGTCTCGTTTCTCCTAGAGAATGAAGGTTCAAACAATCTGAGCGTGATGATTTAAATTTACAGTCTAATCATAGATGGACTACAGAGCGGGCCAACTGAGGACAGGTCCACGGGAGCTGAGAGATCAGGGGGAACCACTGGCCACAGCCTTGTTTGAAAGACGTTAGCTTAAAGATCATTAAAGTAATGCCAAATGACAAAAGAAATTAGGACAAGGATCTGAAACTGTCCAAAAAATAGACCCAAAATGCCCAACATGAACAAAAACAATGCAAAATTGGGCTGAAATCTTTCAAAAATGGACACAAAATGACAAAAAAATGGCATAAAATGTCACAAAAATACTAAAAGAAAAGAAAATACGGGCAGAGTGTCGCCTGACTTTGTCTAAGGGACAATTTAATCCACCCCTAAGTCCAGTTTAAATTCTATAATCCACTATCTGTCTTCTAGGACATCTGAGCAACAAGACAATTTCAGTGTCTCCTTGTCCCCAGATCTAAATGCACAGTGCCACACTGTACGCTTTGCTGTCTGGATTCAAAATGGCAACAACACCAAGTGTGAAAAAAAATTACTTTTGATCAACATTTGTAAAACATAATGCATATTTTTTCAACATATGGCCCTAGTTATTCTTTCCCATTCAATTTCTGTTAGCGGTAATAGTGTCTTGTGCATTCACTGCCATGGGTTTGTGTTCATGCATGTGCGCGCATGTGTGCACGTGGAAATCCTCATCATCTGTGTCGGCGCAGAGCAGAGAGAGCAGATCAAAGCTTTGTCTTGCCACAGAGGCCCAGGCAATTCAAACAAATTTTAATGGGGTAGGTGATAGAAACGCCTCGGTGATAACAAAACCTGTCCTCACTTAGATTCACACAACAGAGATCAGGCCGGGACAACATCTGCTTTTGCACGATCACCAACAACAGTTTGTCGTTTTCAATCTTAACTGTCAATTTTAATCTCAACATGGTGCAAAATCCCTCTCAGTCATTCCTGAAGTGTCGTCTTTATGAGTTTATAATGAGCTCGGGCTGATATTACAAGGCTCTGCATGGGATCTCTGTTAGGACTTGGTCAGACGGTGCAGACTGGAACAGACCACAGTCCAGAGATTTATCATAATTTATTCATTACTACATAAATTCATATTCAGCAGCATCTGCCTCATCCTTTATGCACTATTCATGTGGCATAAGGCACTGCCACCTAAACTCTCTTAGCCACTTTGACTGTTGATGAAACACAACAAGCAAATCAAACCAAATTAAATCTGAACGCTGGTGTGGGACTTTCATTTTTCACTTCCTGTATTGTTGCGCCTCTTTGGCATTTATGTCCTGCGGGCTGGTTTTGGTGTGCTGAACTTTCATTAGGATATAATTCAGCTTTGGTTGATTGACTGACCACAGGATAAAATGAATGACATTTGCACATAATTACGTGCCATAATGAGTGGCAAGATGCACAAAAATCAACGCACAAACAAGACAAATCTTCTCATCTGTGTAATGAGCAGCAGTTCATTAGCACAGGCTTTTTGCAGGTTCAAAGTTACAGCAGCAGAAAGTGAGCAATTCAGTCAGCCTGGGGATATTCTGATACATAAACATGAGCGCGTGTTCTTTTCCTGGGCTATAAATAGCACCAGCAAGCGATATGTTCAATATGCAATATGTTTGTCAACATACACCCCGTCTGTAGAAGACAACAGCACAGAAACAAGAAGAAGAAGCTTTCCCCCACAAGATATTACACATCAACCGTTTGAAAAATATTCTCTTTTATTTGGGTTTCTCACACCGATTAACTGTGTCTAGAGTCAAACACAAACGCGTAAGAACTTACCAGGCTGTGTAATTCTGCATTTCTGTGGCACAGCCACAGTGCCACCAATGTGGTAGACGTTGCGAGCCAGCAGAGCCGCAACTGTGGAAACAGCAGATTTCTCAGCAGCACCATTAATAAAGGCAGATCGCACTTTATGAGCAGATATGGCACCTGCACCAAAAAGTGAGGAACATATTTCCTCCATTGTTTCTCAAGAAAATCAGAAGACAGCGGGTGTTCCCCCCTCAGATCAGTCTGAGTGCGCAGCAAAGTCAGCTCCACCTGCAGCTTCGCACTCTCAAAAGATTCTTCTGGATTTCCTCACATCAGGCTTGACAGATGCTCCACACTGACTTTAGGATGTGAGCCTCCACAGTCCGAACACCAAGTAAGAAACCTCCAGTCGCCTCCTGATCATCATCATCATCATCATCCTCTGATCTGTGGCTGCACCTTCACCTGACAGTCTTCTCTCTTTCTGAAAACACGCACACGCGTTTCCACCTCACTCCTGGTCATCTGTTCTCCACTCCCACCGGCTTCTCTTCCCATCCACCTCTCCCTGATGTTTCCAGCTCTCTCGAAACAGCAGCTGTGTCGGTGTGGCTGCCAACATGCGGCTACCTGGACGTACACACTTGGATTGTAGATTTAAACTGTTCTGGTATTGTTGTGTAGATTCTGGAGTGATTATGAAGCACAGGGGAGGAGAAGAGTGCAGCAGATGTGAGTCTCAGCACATCAGCCCGGTTCATGAGGGCCAGCCAGCGTGACACGGGGATAAGAACGATGACATAACATTCATGATAATGCACTACCAAAAGTAAAATTTAATGGGCTGGCATGTGGTATGTGTGTGTCTGTCTGGGTAAATGTGCTACTAGAAGAGTTTCTAACTGCACATCTGTCCTGCTTCGACACGGGCTTTTTCTGCAGGGTCTAGCCTGCTTTTCATGTTTGGGTGTGTCCACTTATGATGTGTTTTCTTACAATTTGAAGCCATTTTCCTCGAACGCTCGTGCTCAACAACAACAGCTGCACTCACAGGTGGAATAAAAAGTCTGCCATGAAAGTGGAGAGCAGTCTCTCCTTGAAGACATTTTCAATATGCACCCCAAAAACTCCTCGGAGTCCTGCCTGCAGGCATTCTTCCATCAGTGAAGAAGGCGAAACTCAGGTCAACAGCCTCTTGGTTGAACTTAGTCTAGCTCCTTTGAGTGTGTAATAACAGAAGGACACTTAGATGAGAATTACAACACTTTCTGCACGGTGGTGGCAGATCACTGTAATCATACAGTTCAGAGAGAATTTAGTACAAAAGCTTAGTGGAAATGCTGCATTCACAATCACGGCATAAATAGAGCCTCGTTGTTACAGAAGTGTTGCAGTTGCAGGTCCATGTCCTCTGGAAATTTACAAAAAGTCGTTGTTTCCCCTCCAACTACCAGATGTCCCCGGGCTTTCTCTCCATTTTCAGTTACCTGACTTCACTTCCCTTCAGCCCCCTGGTTTATCCACTGAAGGACTGTTGGTGTTCTTCATTTGTCTATAAACTGTTTCTTGCCGCTCCATGTGACATATGTTTTTAACTGTAACTGTGTATCATTTCAAGGTGCAGTGACCACATCCTATGAAGGTCTCATACATTTTTATAAACATTTCGTCTTTTTTCCATCATTATATTATTCAGGCTCTGAGGCCACTGTCATCTTTTTTTAACTGTGGCACACAAAGAATCTTGAAATGGGGCATGAAGGATCCACCTGTTGGAGCCTGCACAGTTGCCAGAGAAAAGTAGGACGCATTTAAAGAAGCCTTCAAACGCGACGTTTTTGATGCAGTTGGTTTTCCAATGCAGCCTTCAAAGGACGTGGCCCAGCTTGTGTTTGCTCACCTGTTCTGCGTCCTGGCCTGCACTTGCAATAAGCCTGTTACATGTGACCTTCACTGCCTCTGTACTGGGTCTTCTTCCTTGCTGTTCGTTAACACAACTGTGACAACATGACACATGAAAAGGCGTTGATGGAGGAGATTTTAAACTCTGCTCGACTGGCCAGCAAGAAGTGTCTTTGAAGCACAATGACACCTCTAAAGGTCAGTGCTGGTAACGTCTTTTAGCCAAATAAAGATCCATTACATAAGTGCGATTCTCAGTAAGGCTTGTATTTTAGAGACTAAATGGTAAATGATCACAGAGTCAGACTTCACTGTGGCTGACATTTTATAAAGCGTACCAGATCAGATTGACATCCTACCCAAACCCGCCTACCAGGCAACCAGATTCCTGTTTTTTTCAGGACTATATGAAAGAAAACTGATATACCATGACCTATTATTATTATTGTGTGGTATGTATTTGCCAGAAGACATTGTTTTTCTTCAGGTTAAATTAATAAAATCTGACTTTAAAGGTCAACTTATACTATAAATATTTTGCATAGATCACAATGTTTACAAACCAAAGCCAGAAAACAATGCAAGAATAGATTTTACCACTGGTACCTGAATACAACATCAAGACAGACATTTCCAGTCCCTGCTTGAAACTGCATCAAACATGTGGTGATGTAACTTCAAATCAAATAAGGGCGGGTAGAATTTCACTTTGATGCAAGCAAATCTCATAAGCGAATCTCATGCCAGTTGATTTTCGTGCTGCAGTAAAATGATGTGAGCGGGACAGCGGGTCGACGAAACTACCTCTGGAAGCTTTGAGAATTGTAAGGCGGTGATGTTGAGAGATGTGAATTGCAAAACTACAAGTATGAAGAGGAGTGTTAATCAAGAGTCAATAGAATAGTTTAAGCAGCAAATCCCGACAATAACTTGTAAAACATCTATTTCAACGCTGTGTTATTTGTTAAATTTTTTTCCAATGTTATTTCCTATATTTAATTTCATTCTAAATATTTGAATAATTAGATAGTAGAAACTACTAATTCACAACAAACCTGGTTGTTGAATCATGTTAGAAAAGCAGGCACACATTATTTTTTTGCATCAATGCCCATAGCACCTCTTGTAATCTTGTCCTCTTCTTACATCTACGCCTGAATTTGGGTTTGCGTTACCCCATCTCCTCCCTGTTTTACTGCTCCTCTCAGGACATTCAGCAGCTTATGAAATTCAATTAGTCAGGCACACGGCTCTGTGACCAATGATGACTTCTGGATAAATGTGCAGGAGAATCAGGCCACACCATGATGGAACAAATGCTGCCAGCACAGTGGTGACAGTACTAAGCTTGAGCTTTGGCAAATCCAAAACTCCATCACCTGCTCGAGTCCAGCAAGCTGACTGCTGGGTGGTTATCTTTGTTCATGCATACAAATCAGACATGACGAGCACATATTACGGTGATGTTTCACTGATTCATTTTGTCTAATGGCTTTTTTCTTTGGCTGCAGCTGAAGCCTGGTGCCTTAACCACCATGCACTGGGTGAAAACAGGTAAACCTGAATCACACACAGACAATCACACAATCACACCCTACTGTAAGGCAGGACAGTGCCGGAGTGGTCAGTGCTGCCGCCTCATAGCCAGAAGGTCCCCAGTTTGCATGTTCTCTCCGTGCTTGGGTCAGTTCAAAGACATTCATGTTAGGTTATTGGTGTCCCTAAATGGGTGTGAATCTGACTGCATATGCTTGTCTGTCTGTGTACGTCTGTCTGTGTTGGCCTTGAGATAGACTGAAGACCTGTCCAGGGCATACACCGCCTCTCACCCAGTACCATCTGGGATAGGCTCCAGCCCCCCCAGGACCCTGGACAGGATAGGCGGTTACAGATAATGGATAGATGGGTGGCCTTTGTAAAAGTGCTGGAACATGGATTTTGTTTCTGACTAACTGCTTTGTCATGTTATCAGTCTTTAGGCAAAGCTAACTGTCTTTAAATGTAAAATTATTCCTTTAAAGTCAGTAAAATAGTACAGAATAATGTAAGTGTATCCTTTATCTATTTCGGCATTAAAAGTGTTTTCAAAACATCAAAGCATTTAAAAACTAGATTTCGCATGTATTTTGCATCTAGATTGAAATTATTCACACATTCAAAGACTGCAAAAGCCACAGAAACAACCACATAATAATAACTAACAATAATAATAATAATAATAATAATAATAATAACTCACAAAGCCAATAACCGCACAAGCAGGACTTGTAGCAACTAGTTTTATACTGAACTGAAGGTTGTGGCAAAGGGTGTTACTGAACTGAAGACTTTGAAAAACTGACTGTATCTAAATAGAAAATTGTTTTATACAGTCAGTAACTGAATCTCTGATTTTCCACTCTACACGCAGCATTTGATTTAAACATGATATAAAAATATGACAAAAGCTTTTACTGCAGAAACAACCGTTGCTTCATATTGATGTAATTGGCAGCTTATTGTCGACACTGTTTCCAGACTCTCTCAACTTCAGCCTAAGCTACTGGCACCTCAGGGTGAAATATTCAAACGTAAATACCTTTTAAAGCGACTAATTACTCACAGTGTGTGGAAGGAGTCAAACCTCCTTTGGTTTACCTCCTTATTAGCAACATAAAAGTTTAGAAAGCAGGCAGAAAAAGAGGGAAAACACACATGCTGTTATCCACGCTTATCTCACCGCCACTCACTTTGCCTAATTAAGAAGGCTCGGGGTAGCATTCAAGGACGCCAGTGCTACAAACGGGTTCCCAGGTCCTCTCCGGGTGCAGAGTGGCACAGAATAAAGATAAACACGTGACAGACAAGTGCAGCATGATAATGCTGCAGGGTAGTCCCCAGGCAGAAGAATTCAACACTGCCATCGAAGGAGGAAGTGAAGCCTGTTGTATGTATGCTGGACAGGAAAATGTCTGATCTCCGCTGCTTCACAACAATTGTTGGAGAAAAGCTGTAAGTGCCTGTTTGTTGTCCGGGAGCTTCATTTTAGACCAGAGGAGAGGCCTAAAAGTGGCCACGCCAGCACGCGGCTGGAGAAAAATTTGATAAAAGCCAGTAGTTAGAGATAATTCCCTTTCTATTTTGAGTTGAAAATTGTCTTTTAGATTTGTACCGTATGTGTTTGACAGCAACAAACGTTACGTGCAGACAGCTAAGCCAACATGCAGATACTGCAGATCAGAATCAGTGAAATTCTATGTAAATGCAAATTATGAGGCCAAAGGAAAAGTAAGAGCAATAATGAATGTCATAAATAATTTTGCTACAACAAATGAAAGAGGAAGGAAACACAACTCAAATCTTAAACAATATTTAAAATTGCGAAATTCGAGATTTCGGCGCTGTATGATAAAGGCACATTTCTGTCACCAAAAAAGGAGAGGAGAAATGCTATAAAAGAGGAGAAGAGCATGTTCCCTTCCCTGGTGTCTGTTAGCTGCATCTCTACCCTGGAGCGACAGAAAGGAAGAGACAGAGACAAATGAGAGAGAGAGGGAACGTGCTGAGATTTATCATCACCAGTACAGGAGAGACACATGAGGAAAAACACATTTCACATGGAAAAGCCATTTCCTCCATGTGGAGGAGATTAGCTGCCATGCATGCTCCTCCAAGCCTTCACTCCCTCCAACATTTTCCTCTTCCTCTCCCTCTCTCAGCGGGGGCTAATGGTGCCGTGCAACTCGTCTTGGCACAAATGAAGCCACTTTGATTAAGGTGGTAGCCCTCTGTCCACTGAGGCCTGTGTGGCAGGGGTCTCCGTCTCCTCACACAGAGAAAGAAACACAGCAACCTCGGGTGCTGCAGGGCTGAAGACTGACAGCTTGGCACATTGTGTTTTGTTTTCAAGTGCCTCGGATGCGCCATATTTCTGACAGTGTAAGTGAGAGAGCGTGGAGTTGTTCTAGTGGCCCCGGGAGTTCTGAGGCTTCAGTTTTGCCATCAAAGCTCAAGCCCAAAGCTCTGTCACATTGTGTGGTGCTCAACATGCCCTGCCTGGGTTTCCAGAGGCTCCTGTTTCTGCTGATGCAAAGGCAGCCCAGTCCACCTCAGAGCCCTCGCATACATGGTGATGCTATGTGGTCTATTAGTCTCTCAGGCGTCCTCCAGCCAAGGCCTGGCAGTGACAAAAGCTAAAAATATCTGCGGGATGAGGAGGATTCTATGAAAGGATGTGGCACATTCACACCTACTCCATGTGCCACATGGACTGAGGGCAGCAAGTCTCCTTAAAGCGGCAAATGAAGAGGCTTTCGTGCCCCCTAGTGACAGGCCGCCTACAAAGGGGCATTTTCAGCACCAGGGACAGTTTCCTGCTGCTCCGCGTTTGTCTGAACTAACGGTGGGAAAATTCAGCGGGAGAGAAAATGACGTGCTGACATGTAATAATTCTGTAATATGATAAACAATCATTTTTGTTCAGTGGCTCCATCATCCAAACTGACAACCCGTAATTAAGATTCGCGTCTCTGTGTTGGCAGAAACGTGCGGCATCAAATGTCTCCACAATAACAAGCGCAATAGAGACATTACGCATGGGTTCCGGTGTCGGCTGTGAGTGAGACCCAGAGGAATGCGGGGTTTCCTCTCCAGGCGGAACAGAAAGGTGGAAAAAAACGCTTGAGAACGAGCACTTACCCCTCTCCAAACTGAGATTTCTGCAAACTTCAAGTTCTGCCATTTAGGACTGGAGTTGTCGGTCTCATAAGGTCTCTCCATGCGCTTTGGGTATCGCTTTTATTCCCGAGTTTCAGCGCGTTGAGATTCCATCACAACAGACCATGTTTCCATGATGATTGGACGTTCACAAGAAGCGCGCCATGATGCTGAAGTGTCACTTTCAGTTTTTGGTCCAAAAACGTGCCCAGAAACAACCCTCCTCCTCCTCCTCCTCCTCCTCCTCCTCCTCCTCCTCGGTACCTGCCTCCCTGTGCGGTCTGCGGAGCGGCTTCATAAACGTCCAGACGCCTCACATCCACGTCCTCTCGTGTCACGCGCGCAGCACAGAGGCGAAAGGCAGAAGCGGATTTTTCACACGCTCGATGGACCGACGAGGATCGGGTGTCAGCGGGGCAGAGCTTAAGTCTAAGTCTGCCGTGGACTGAGGGGGAGTGAACGGCGGCGCACGGAGCGGCGGCCGGTCGGACCTTCCGTCAGCCCCGGTCTGCTTCAGCTGTTAGGCGGCACTTTGAATTCCCCACCAAGTTGAACTCGTGCCACATCCGTTTGGTGTGTGTGTGTTGGTGAGCTGTTCCTCGGTGGGCATCCTGAGAGGAAAACAGGGGCAATTGCGCAGGGATGCCAACGCTATGACCCACTTTATGATCTATGTATCTGAGTGTGTGTGTGTGTGTGTTGTAGGTATCAATGGTTCCTCGGAGGCACAGCAGAAAACGGGCTCCATGAAATATGAGGGATGCTCTGCAGAGCACACACTGAGCACCCATAGAGAGCAGTTTGTGTAAACATGAATTCATAGGTAGTGTTGCCTTTTTTAAGCTTTTAAATTGTGTGTGTGTGTGTGTGTGTGTGTGTGTGTGTGTGTGTGTGTGTGTGTGTGTGTGTGTCCAACCTTGAGTGGATCATCCAAGTTGAGCCATTTCCCTAATGAAAGTTTGGTCAGTCTGGATCTCCCAGATTACTCTTGTTCATCGGTCCACATTAAAGCCTTTTAATTTGGGATTGTGCAAGACAATTATGTGACTGACTACACACACAGACACACGCGTGCGCCTCGCGCACACTGGAAGAGGGAGAGTTGTGTTCAAGCACTGAGCGCCAAAGGCAGAGGTTACCAAATCGATTAGTGCTGTCTGGGAAAAGAAAAAGACATGTCTGAACACCAGTGTCACCCTGGGTTTTGTGTGTGCGTGTGTGCGTGTGTGTATCCAATGTGCACAGTATGATCAGGTACCTGAGGCTTTCCAGTGGCTGCTCACCTTGATTTAAGCGCAAACCTCTATTCATCCACACCTGTCTGATCACAGACAGCTTACACCCACCACACCCTCCCCCTCAAATTCCTTCTCGCACTGATTTATGAACCATGGCCAAACAAAAACCATCAGCTGCTCATTCTCAAGGAACTAGAAACAACACGGAAGGAACGAGGCAGAGAAAAGCAAAGTCATGTGAAATAATCAAGCACGATGAGAAAGGCATGTGTTTCCAAAATGGCTCTGACTGATAAGAAAGGACAAACTGCCGGGGATGTGACTGAGTAAATACAGACACAGATCTATACAATATCACACATCTGGTGAAGGTACAACTGGCAGTTTACTCCCAACACAATTTGCTCTGTTCCTCTCCATGTGAAAAATGTCATGGCAGCTTGAACAGAATAACTACAGGCTGCAAGATTGGTATCTGAATAGTTTGCCTTGTTAGTTGGAGGGGGTGGGATGGGGTTGCAAGATCTCTTTTGTGGTCCATTATAAAAATGTAGTCCCATTTCATGCTCAGTAGGCAGTTCATTTTTATTTTAATGAGATTAATTGACCACAGCTTCTGGAAGAAATGTCGGCTCGGTAACTCCATTTCCAGACTTTTCCCTAAGTGCAATGAAAAGTAAAATCTCTGATTCGTTAATTCACTTATTAACTGTATTTATTGTATTTTGTAATTATAAGCGCATTTAGAGTTTAATTTGTATTAATACGTTAATATGTTCAGACATAGACATGTTTACCACTGTGGTACCTCACTTTTTAAATCATTTTGGAAAAAAGCAGACTAACTGTTGCATACGTTTGGTGTAATATTTGAAGTCCTTAACAGTCCTTGATTGTCCTCGTGTGATTCTCCTCTTAATGATGAGTCACTCCCTTAATGGGAGGCAGATCTGCGCTGCAGACAGGTCAATTAGACACACACACGCTAGGACAAGTTGAATGAGGACTGTCATTGTTCTGATGAAATATTCAGTGACTTCCCTCAAAAAAGATGTTCTGTTCATCCACTTCTGTGTCAATAGTTTTTGTTTTTTCCTAGAAACATTCTGAATAGTTTGATCACACAACACATGACTAATGTTACAATCCATATGATCTAAACTTAGGCGCAGAAAACTCTGTGGTGTTTCAGCACAAAATTCATGTTTGGCCTCTTCCACTCGCATCAGGCTCAATCTCTCAGTTTTACCTACAAGTGATCAACTCTACACCAGCTTCCCACCTGAACTCCCTCATCCAGGTCCACAATCCCTGCCATAAACAGCGTCTGGTGGTCCCCAAACCTCACAGCAAAGATCCCAAACAGATCTGCAGCTCACGGGCTTTTCGGTGGTGGGATGAGCAGCCTCACTCCCAGGATCCAAAAGGCTGTGGAAGATGGAACTCTTACTTAACTCTCTATGCACCTAAACTAAAAAAAAAAAACTGGTACTGACAGCTCATGAAACTATAACACTTTCTCTGACAGCACATGGCTTTAATGTTTTCTTACTGACTTAAGGTTTCTATTTGCTTTGGATTTAACTGATGGACAAATCTCTTTTAATGATTCATGTGCCATTTTTTTTTTTTTTTGCCAAGATTGTGCGTTTAGTTGGTGCCACTTTTATATGCTGGCTTGATCCTCTCACCCGTTACCAGACAACCTGATAATTTTACAACCATCCAGAGCAAAATTACAGGAAAACTTTGCCTGTCTACTCACTTTTTTTAAGTTTGTTACAGGCTCATATTTACAAAATGCATTTACCTGATCACTAAAACCGCTGAAAGTCTTTTCTTTTTGTCTGATAAAGGTTCATGTAAATAAACCAATGGTAGATTTTTTCCCCAACTTTTCTGGAATCAAAAATTGTGTTTACAAAGAGAGAAATGGGTGAAATTGCAATAAATGGTGTAGTATCCTTCTTGTCAGCGGACATTTGTTCTTACTCTCTGCATCGACCACATTAAACAGTGCTGAAGCATTCCAGCCTCATTTTTATTACGGCTGTAAAGTATGTAGCCCCCGGTCTGCAGGGGTGGGCTGTGGATGCTAGCTGCCGTGAGTCTAGGTGAGGCTTTAAATGATCTGTTTGCTGTAGGTGGGACAGACCAGCAAACCGACTCACCAGAGATTTGTCGTGGATTTGTCTGGCAGATCAGTCAGTGTGCAGCCTCACTGCCTCAAAACTATTAAATCAACATCAAACTGATGTCATCACATGTTTCAGGCTCAAGGAGCCTGGAAAACGAGAAAACAGTTTGGACTATCTGCCGTGGCATATGAATTCATATATGATACAGCATAGCGTGTGCATACGTGTAGAGCAATAACACATGTCGGGCTACAAAACCTAAATATCCACTCTGAGTTTTATAGACAGTTTTGATTCCTGTCACACACTGATTGTGTAGCTTGCATGGGATATTCTCATAATAAGCTTTAATTTATGCCACAATCAGTATTTCAGTTGTGCTGTCTGCACTAAAATGCCCCCAGGTTTCAGACACATTAGTGGACAACAGTCTCCCTCTGCTGTTCGTTCCCCAAAACATCCAGCCATCGGAGAGCAGTTGTTCTTCTGTGGTGTTTGTGTTACTCATACTCACAGTGGAAGATGCTGTTGTCTGTCAGAAAGTGCCGGCGATACTGTGGCTCTCCTTTTCTGTTCACCAGCCAGGAGCTCATATTAGTAGGAGGAGGAGGAGAGGAAGGCAAACAACAACCAGACGACCTGTAGAGACAAAGAAGAGAGTGGTACTGTTGAACTGAAATATTTATCAGCAACTGAATGAACTTTAAAGGCAATTTAATGAAATTTATACTGTGTTAAAAGAATAAAAGTAGAATTTTCATTAACTGTGGCCTGTCTGCTGGCATTTCCTAAAAGATAATGAGCCCAGAACACAAATTAAACGACATAAAACTTACACTAAATATATAATTATATTAATTATATATGTGATTATATAAAGGGAGTTCACAGTGTGAAATACACAGCGTTACCATCACTCACTGTGATCTGTGGATGGGATTTCTTCCCAAACTGTATAAATATAAAAATTCACACTTAATCTACTGGATTCAAACATGCATTTATTCTCCAACCCTTTGTATTACTTTTGCTACCACATCTACCTTTGTCTCCATTTTTCTCCTCCTTGAATTTCGACAGCCATCTCTCAGCATTTGTTCTCGTTTATCTTCTTTCTGCTTCTCACAATTTTTCCTGGATTCCGCTACTTCCTCCTGATCACTTTTCATTCCTGCACCTAGGTCATTGCTTAGTGTTTCCCCACCTGTTGCCCGTCTGTCTCTCTGTCATTTACAGCTTCCTGTTGCAAACTTTCTCCCTCTTTCCCTCACACACACACACGCGCACACACACACACGGGAGCTGTATGGTTGTGAACGAGCTCAGAGCCCAGGGACAGTTATTGGTGTCTGGTGCCAGATGACCTGAGGAGAGCTGACAGTCTGGATGAACTCACATAACTTGTGGGTCAAGACTCTCTTAGGTGAGGGAGCTTTCCTGTGACCCTGCCATCACCTTTCTTTAGAACTCTAAGGACTGTGATATGTGTGGTGGATTTGTGTGGTATTTATGACCCATTTGTTCTGTTAAAATGACAGACATGTCGCAATGAATCAGTGCTCAGCCAACACAAACAAAAGTGCATTTATTTTACATGCAGAGTGATTGTCACACCTTTTAGATTAGATTTAAAAATACATCACTCATTAAATGTTAAGCTGCACCACCGGTGCAGGAAGTTAACCTTCTAAGAAAGCTGCCCAAACCGAGCATAAAACCAAGAGTTTCTTACAAGAAGAAACGAGGAAAGGAAAAAGATACAACTAAACAAAAAAGCAGAAAAGAGCAGATTTAAGAGGAGATGTATGAGCTCACACTATAATCAGTGCAGTCGCATTATTTCTCTTTCAAAGTAAAATACAGTTTGCCATATAGATAAAGAAAGTCATCAAACTCAAATCTTTTCTTCACCTTGTGCCTGCAGTGGCTCATAGCTGCTATGAACGAACTCACCTGGAGCAGAGCCTCGTGTGGTTTGCTGCTTAATTATAGAATAATGTTTCTAAATTACTGTTTGTTTTCATAACAGAGTCCAAATTAGAGATAGGAGTCGAGCAGAGGAAAATGACTGGGGACATTGTTTGAGCAGCTTTAATGGCACGTCAGGTCCTGATACAGCTAGATTATATGAATCCACCATAAACACTGAAGTCACATGGCAAGAAGTCACCAGACTGTGCAAGTCAGCAAACTATAAACACTGTGTCAAATGCTGGTAATTAGTAATTTAGTGGCACTAACATAAACATAACTACTGGAAAAGGAAAGAATCGAGCTCTGTGAGTTTTTAGTTTTAGTGTGTTGATAAAAATTACTACTTGACTGCATCATTTTGTTTGTATATATTGTACAGCAATATTACAAAGATTAAAAGGGTATAATACCTGTTGGCTTTGTGGCTGAGAGTTAGACAAAAACATGTCTGTCTATTGAAGCTGGAAAAGGAGCTGAGTTCTGTCATAAGACAAAATCCACAGGTTCACAAACAGAAATGTCTCTTTTGATTAATCCGTAAAAACAAATTTGAAATGTAGCTTAGATTGTGGTTGTTGTGTGTGTTTGAAATCGTGCTGTCACAAGAAACCAGTTCAAAAATACAAATAAACATATGGTTTCTAAACCAAACCACAAATCAGAGTTTCAGTAGGCCGACATGAGTTTTTGAGTCATGTTTGTGTTGTGTAGGTTAATGAAGTGATGCTGCTGAATGCATGGAACACAAGTGACCAACTCCTGAGAATAAAGTGGGTCGTGGACAGACCACCTGATGAGCCTTAGAGCAATTTACTTGCATCTTTCATGTTTCTCCGGCATGAAAAACGTGTGTTTTATCTGAGTGTTTTGTACAGCCTGTACAGAGTGCTAATATTTTTGGTCTTGGTTTAACTATGATCAGTGCTCAGTTTTGGTTTTACCTTCATTTGTGAAACTCTTGGCATGTTTACAACTTGTGCAATGTTCTGACTGTCTGAGTTTACAGTGTTTGATTCCTTTGTCCTGTGTGGGATCAGCTGAGGATACAGTTGACTGTGTAAAGGCTGTGCTTGTAGTTTTTTATTTTTTTTTTGGCTGATGAGGACCATCTATGAACCTAAGCTAATATCAACCAGAATTTTCATTATAGTGGAACAATGCCAAATGCCACAAATCATCTCTCAGAAATAAGCACAACAACAACCTTCTCGTGGCACAAAGGCACAAAGAGAGCAGCATCTGTCGCTCCACACTGACACATGTCAAAGTGAGCTCTTCTTGGACATAATGAGAAATACAATGGTTTTTCTATTTTATTTTATGCAACCAGCTGTTATAACCCTGGGGATTATCAGTCCTGTTGTTTACTGCATAATGTATCTCATTGGTTTCTATTTGATCAAAACAGCAGCAACGGACATCTTCAACAGATATGTCACATTTTTGTGTGTGTGACTGTAAACTCATGGATACTGTATGTTGTGTTTTGTTTGCATTCAGTAATGTCAGTGTGTGACAAACGTCCTTTAAACAGTAAATATACTTGAATAAAAAGGCTCAGATCCAGCACCATGATGTGACTCTCAAAGTATTTTTCCTAACAACCAGTCATTTGGGAAGGCGAAGGATCCTACCAGCACACAGCCTGTGAAGCACTTTGTTTTTCACTGAGTAGCTTGTAATTGCTTGTTAGGCATTTATCACAACATAAAGTAAACAGTGTTTTATGCTGATGGTTGTGCTCCCCAACATACCATCTGCTAATAAAAGCATAAATATTTTATCAGTAACACATTTTTTGTTCACCAGGCTCAAAGCATTTACTGCTCACTGGTTTGGACTAAAATCAGCCTCTATGAAAATGATGGAAAGAGGAACATGTGGACAAAAAGGAACATCTCATGGCCCAAATCACACCATCTCATCTGTCAAACACGGGCATGGTGCTGCTATGTGTGGCAGGGAACACGCTTGCATTTTGTAAATGACGGGACAGAAGGCAAAGTGCTGCTTAAATAGTTCTCACTAAATTTGATTTTTTGCCTTTGCGTGTAGCTGTCAACTTACTTTTGTTGAATGCAAATCTTTGGAAAGTGATGAAGAAAAGAAACTCAGCACTGAGGAAGGCGGTTAAACCCAGAAGAGATAAAGACAGGAGGAACGAAGCCAAGTGAAATAAATCTCATGGTGGAAGAGAAGAGAGGTCATAGTAAGGTAATCTGGACAAATGGTAATAATCTTACAAGGAGGGATCCAAATGTTTTTGGAGACAATTAAGTCAAGACAATGCTGAAATTAATTTCAAATAATTCTTTTCTTTGGTTAGTTTGTGAGTTAGTAGGTAAAAACTAATATATAAATAAAGATCTTTTGGGTGTTTCTTTAAATACAGCAGGTGAGGATTTACATTTATCTATGACCAGTGAATGCTAAGTGAACTAAAATATTACTTCAGTCTTGATACAAAACTTCTCAAGAAAATACAAAGACATTTTAACTCTTCCCCTCATTCATCTAATTCATTTGTCTTAAAAAGTATATTTTTTGCATGTCATTGAAATTCTTTTTTATAAGTCCCTGTGTCACCATGAATCCAGTAACTATCAGCCCAGTAGTTATCATTGTTGCTGAGAAAGTTTTTTCTAAATTACCTTAACTCAATAAATCTTGGTTTTCATCATTTGCAATTGGACTGGAAACACCAACCATACATCTGCATTATCTGAGCAAATAAAAGTTGAGCTTTATTCTGTTCTGTATTTTTTTTACCAGGTAGCCTTCTCTGTACAAGCCACAACTCAGCAGTATTTCTAAGAGTCTCAGTTCTTTTATTATTTTACATTAAATAAATTGATAACGTAAAAGACATTCAGCTCTGCTCCTGTTTTGTCATCACAACAAGACTTGAGATGAAAATAGACTTAATGTTAACTCTGGTGCAATGCATCAAATAGAAACATTTTTGTCTAATATTGCACATGGTCCCTTCAAAATGAATGTAAATTGTAGAAAAACTGGTATTTATAAGTCATAAGTTTTTTGTATGTTTTCTTGGGGTTTGGTGTTGTCTTCTCTAGGGACAGTTCAACATGTAGCTAGGAGGAACTGGGATTCAAACCATTGAACCTGAGGTCTGGAAACAACTTGAACAAATGAACCACATCCACCCCTTATTTGGTCTAAGAAAAGTCTGAAACCTGTGAAAAATTGAAAAATTTTGTTAAAGGTGGCAGATTACAGGAAGTAGGAGATATTAGCCAGAATTTGTTCATTTCAGCAGAAGCTGAGCTTTGATACGAAGACTGTTGGGGTTGGGGCCTGAGCGGGTTGGGTTAGGAAAAGCAATTGCTCTAGGTAATAATCTCCACAATAGTCCAAACACTAACTTTCAGACAAAGTTGAGTTCTGACCAAGGATAAAAAAGTCAGCTCTCTGTGATCTTGCAAATCCTCAGTCTTTTTTGGAGGGGTCAGAAACCTGAAACCTTAAATCATTATGAAAACTTGTATTGGCAAATTGTTCTTCACACTCACTTGTGAGTGTTTGACCCGACAAGGACAGAACGAACCTGGGGGCAGTGAGGTTACTGAGGGGTCAGTGCAGGATGGGCAGTGGGGGGCCTGTCAGTAATGTTACGGAGTCGTAAAAAAGAGAGATAACAGGGGAATGTCATCTGCAAAACTCCTGAGTATCCTCTCTAAAATCAGGCTGAAATAGAAACTAGCACCCAGGATGTTCAGTGATTTATGGTATTGTTCATTCTACAATATGATACTCATTCCACTTGAGACAGTTTTCCATCGTGTGCGAGGGTCACTAAGGCCACAATAAGTACAGTAAGTGTGCTGCATGTATTAAATTTGTGGGCCGTGGAGTTTACTGTGAACTGTGAGGTGCAGTTGAGGTACAAGTCAAAGCCTATTTTCAAACATAGGTAGCCACAAACTCTCCATCTAATTTCTATCATTTACTTCTAATCTTGTGGAGTTTTAGGCTCAAACTGTCCCCATGTTTTGTTTAACGCTCCCATTGACGGGACAGTGCTGTACAGAAGCTGAATGGAGCAAGTGTCGACTTGATACCAGTGTGAAGCCGAGACTCGGTTTCCCATTTCAGTGGCTGTAAATGGATACGAGTGAGCACATGATTGATCTCTAACATACAGTACCACAAAGTGACCGCTTGTTCTCTCACTTAACTAATTTACTGAGAGTCACGCTCTGCTTTTTATATTCCTTCACTGACTTATACTGTACAGCCACAGTTTGGGTTCTGTAAGCCCCAACTCGTCCTCTCCTCCTTTCCACCAAGATCCTTCAATTATTCATGAGGGATCACAGCACCAGCAAAGAGTCGTGTTTCCACTCCTACAACCCTACACCCGCAAGCTGATACAAACTGTTCACAATACTCCAAGTCATATAATAACAAGGGAGTCACTTGATGCATTCCTTCACACACACACACACACACACACAATCGCAACCTCTACAGTACATGTGGGCGTGTGATGAAACACCTACCCATTGAGAAAGTTGCTTAGCAGTGACTTTCTATTGCAACTCCAAGTGAAACGAAAATATGTTTTGTTTAAAGGAAAACTCCATTAAGGTCAGACTGCACATTTTGAATTTGGACTTGAGGCCCGTCCACCTGTATCAGTTTCCACGGGCGCTTTCAGCAGCTCTGCCCGATAATAAAGACACTTCTTGTGTGAGATGTTGACAACAGTCTGTAAGGTTCATCACATAGGACGTGAAGATGACGAGCTACTTATATTTTTAACTCAACGTCACATTGAGTTCTTTTTGTGTTTTTAATTTGTCTTTGTCTCTCACACTCAACCTGCTACACACAAGCCACTCAAATGAAATAAAAAAAAAAAAACAATTCCCCAAGGACTCTGCTCTCAGATGGGGGAGTGCCCCATCTCTTTCTCTCTGGGATGGCTACCGGCTGAGTGTAATAAAGGCCTTTGTTGTGCTGCCCTGCCACAAATCTCTGTTGCTAATACACAATAGTGAGGAGCACAAAAATGTAAACTCTATAAATGGTTACATGAGCTCATGAGGCAATTTGTGGCTGTCTGAATGAATCTCTGTAGAAATGTTTTGAGCCTGATTTGCCTGTGGCTTACCTGGAGTGGTTCAGTACAGATAGAGACTGACATGCTGTGTATTTATTTTACAGAGCCTGTGAATCCAAGCACATGAGTTTAACAGGTGCACATTGCTTGGATACTGTATACAGTATTCTTCTCAACAGTGGATTTAAAGTGACAGCTAATTGTCAAACAAGCGTACCGCAAGAGTTATTATTCAACTTTTTTTTTGGATGGCATTATATGCTTACTTACTTCTTTCCCTTCAGTTTCAGATTCTTAAAGCACGACTTCAGCTTCCTCCCAGAATCTTGCCCCTTTTAGCAGAGCAGTTATTCCTTGGAGCAGTGATCCTCCATGACATGAGGAACACATGCAACATAAGTCAGCGATAGTCCCAGTGGTTTGGTTTTAGAGAGACAGACTGAAGGTCCCAACAACTTCACTACTGTGGCCAAGTACCCACCACTACATCAGGCACAGTGCCTTTTCAAACCACTACTACTGGTGTGGGACCAGAGAACTGGGGAAAACCTGGACTGGAAATCGGAGCGGACCACAATTCTGAGACCCTGTAGATGACGGACAGACACATTTATTCATCCAGTTTAAATTTAGGCTCAAAAAAGAGAATCCTAATTAAAGAGCAAGATTATATGCTTAGTACGTTTTAATTTAGCACCTTATATTTCTTTCTCTTAATTGGATTACATATTGTGCATAAATGTGAAATTGTATTTGATTTACCAGCTCATAATTTTGACGTGTAATATCTAAAAAGGTCATGGGATTGTTTTTTTTTATTTTTGCTCAATGGAGTCATTAAATGACATCTGGTGAGTACTGTACATAGACATGTAAAAGTCTTCATTAAGCAGCACAGATCCGTCCCTGCTGGCTTCAGAAACTTTCCTCTGCCTTCACTCTGTTGTGCCTCTCAGCCCAGCCACGGTTTCCCTCCCACACCTCCCTCGGTGACAATTCAAAGTCCGGCAGTAACAGCCATCAGCTTGAAATGCACCTTACAATTTAAATCAGTCCACCAATCACGAGCGTCCTTGGCCGTAACAGTGGCTAGTGACATTTGCACAACAAAAGAGGCACTAGCTGATTCATCAACCCCCCTCTCCACTGCCGCCTCCACTCCTTCACTCCCTTTCCCTGTGACTCCTCCTCTCCTGCCTTTGTGTTCACATCCAAAATCCCCTTTCTCTACCCCGGTGACCCTCCTCCCCTCTGCACTAATCTCCTTGTCCCAGTTGGATTGACTGCTTCAGTACTACCTCTCACTGCACTGAGACCCCCGCACCCTGCACCCCACAGGACACACATCACAGTCTGGCCCCATTTGCAGGCCCTCCTCCTCCTCCTTTTCTGCCTTGGATGCATGGCTGAAGCATGCATCAAAAATTATGGCACACAGAAGCACAAGGTGGTTCTGGCTCTTCAGACTTGTTCTGCGAACAGCGACAATCACATGTGCATAATCCTGCACACAGGAAGTTTGCTTTGGGGCTTGTTTTCAGCAGGTGTTGTGTGCTTATTGGAATGGAACCAAAAGATAAAAACCATCATTTGTTCCTACATGTGTGTCATTCACAGTGTTTGCAGTTTGCAGACTTTATCCAATTTCAATTTTTTTAATTTAAATATACACTAATGTCTTGTTCGGCTACAATGGTCCTCTGTAATGACACTTAAAGACCTCCCCCCAAAACACACACATAATATGTAAGGGTCCCATGGGGTTTGAGGGGACCAATATAGAGTTTAGCCCCTTTAGTCTGCTTTGTATTTCACATTTAGTGTTTCTATAGCAACAGTGGTGAGTGGAGGGACTGAGACCCCCCTCTCCATTTAGAAGACCATTAACATACCTGCCCCCATCTTGTTTTAAGTTGGGTGTTTCAACACACACACACACACACACACACACACACACACATCATAGGCTTTGCTTATCTGGGTAAGTGAAATCTGAGGGATTAGCATCCGGATATGAGACCGGGTTTTAAACAACTTTTTATTTCATAAAACTTTTAAAGTTTTAAACCACAAACATTTGGCGCAGGTTTAGTGAAGAATGTGATGGAAGAATGAAAACGCAGCTATTTTTTGTAACAGGCAAATTAGGATGGTTTTATATATGTCCCACAGGACAGATGACTGATGGACTGAGCAATTTTTCAGCCTACTAAACCCTTTTTTTACATAGATGTCTATGCCACCATTACAATAAACTAAATTTATGTCTACATGTGATGAAAAGTAATGTCAGTTTTTGTTTATCTCAGAACTTTCACAACAAACTTTTTTGTATTTTCGATTAACTGGTTCTTTTGAAGATCCTCTCATCAGTCTGATTAAAGCATTGTCTCCGACAGCCTTACTGGCCCTTTCCCAAAAGCCATCCTCCTTCCACAGTCCCCTGCCCTTCTTCTCAGCTTTGGCCTCTGCCCTGTGCAGCCGTTTGTGCAGATGCCAGTAGAGAGGAGAATCAGGCAGGACTCCAGTGAGGGGTGCAGAGCGAGCCAGTCCAAGCCGAAGGACCTCTTCATTCAAACAGTAGTTCCACATCGACCTCTGGTGGAGACAACAGAGAATAGAAGAAAATAACTTCACAGAAGACACTCTAAACAGCTTTACGTGACAAATCAACGTATTAGCTCAGACTCTAAATTTCCCACATTGTCTCAGATACCTCACCCTGGTTTGAGAAACCAGACAGTGTAGTGTGTCGTCCTCTCGGCTGATCAGTTTTAGCCAAACTGTTTGCCCAGGAGCCAGATTTTCTGTAGCCATACCCTCCCGTCCGGTGTCAGCTCCACTCCAGTAAGATTCACCAGCAACAGAGATGTGCACACATCTAAAGAGGACATAAACCCATGTGCTCTGTGTTTCATAAGTATTAGGTTCCACTGGAGGGCTTCATATTTGTGTTAATAGAATGGCTGATTATACATATGTGTGTGTCAGCTGTCATAAGACAAAACAACGTGTAAGGAGGAAATGATTAGTGTTATTTTCATGATGATGATGACGATAAGAAACACTTTCGTTCTAAACTATGCACTCACCAACCAGCCACTCAGAGGTTTTGACATTGTAGTGGACAGGAGGCAGCGTAGGAAAAATATAAAGCTGGCCATGATTGACATGTGTCAGAAGACACAGTGCTCACAGCTGGCTGCATCTGGAGCTGTGTGGCTGCAGAGTGGTTAGAGGAACTGTACTGACCCCTGTCAACCACCACTTCAGCTGCAGCAGATCCGTGACATGTCTTTTCTGACAGTGTACACAGCTAAAAAAAGGATTTCCCACTTTACCCTTGTGCTTTGAAAGCAAAGGCGAGAGGAGTGGCAGATAAATCGGTATGTGCTCCACTTGGAGTCCATTCTCTGTGATTGCTCGAACTTTCCCACAGAGGCTGACGTTCTTCTCTATAAAACGAGTGGGGATCTCAGACGCAGCTCGAAATTTGGTGATCTGAGGAAGTAAAATGAGACAAGGGAGTGCCAACATTTAAGGACATTTGGTTTAATTACTGAAAAATGCATATCAATAACATCCTGAGAGTGTAAATTATTATAAACAACAAAATATAGAATTGAACTAAGTGCAATGGAGTTAACCTTTTAGTGTTATTACGCTAGTTAGTTAGGCAAAAACTGTCTAAACATTATCACTTATTGTTAAAATTTACCCCGAGGAAAAGTAACAGAATAATGGACCCTTGGCACAGATAAAAACCCTCCCACCACCACAACCACCAACCGTCCTACACAGAAAACTGAAAGAGTCAAAAGATTTGACAATTGTCTAATGGTTTTACGTACCTTTGTTGTTGTTCTGTGACTCTTAAGGCATTTTGAATCATTCTTGTAGTTAACAACTACATGACTCTTTATAAATATTTAAGCACTTTTGGAATTCTTTTGTGTCTCGTAGTTTTTTAAGTGTCTTTGTCATCTCTTTCTTCATTCTTTTGAGTCACTTTGTAAACTTTCAAAGTCTCCACGCTGAGTCACTTTTTTTTCTGTTTGTATTCATTTTGTTTCTCTCTTGTCCATTTGCACTGTTGGGGAACAATCTGCATCTCCATGTGGTTTATTTTGTCTCTTTAAATGACTTCTATAACCTACATGGGTTTTGTGTGCTTGGCCCCGCTCTCCAGCCTTGCTCCTGTGCCCATTAGGCCTACTCAATAATCAGTCCATAAATTAAATGAATGACAGTAAATACAAATATAACCAAATGTTAACAGTTGACTTTGTCATTTCATTTTAAGGTGCCTGAAGCCCCAGAGTTTACCTTTCCGTCTTACCAGTTTAATACTCCGTGCAATTACAATTACACCTGCAATGGCCAGCCCGGTGCTTATGCTCTGTGTGAGAAACAAGAGAACAGGATGAGAGTAATACCACCAACTTAGCAGAACAAGTGCTGGACACTGAGACGCAGGGGTTTCAAAAGCCACTGGGGACAACTGGTGGTGCATGACAGGAGATGAATTAGGGGACATTATGCGATAGAGAGGAAGAGGCTGTTGTAAAGGGTTCAATGCAGATCCAGGTGTGAAGTGACAATGTGCACACAGCCGTGTCCATGCATCACCAGTGGACTGCAGCTTTCTGTTTGCGCGCAAAGCAGAATCCTACCCGGACAAGCGTTAAATTGTCATCCGCGAGCTGAGATATCACAGACACGATGTTATGAGACGTCGCGCTTCCTCGTTCCTTCTGTTGTCTGTCTCTGATTCCTGCTTCGGTTTCTGTTTCTCGCGAAGTCGCCGGCATGTTGTTGACATTTTCTCGACGCATCCGACGCCCCGCCCACTTGGGGAGGGACGTACACGTTTGTGTGTAGTCACCGCCCTGTGGCTCCGTGTGAACATGACAGGATGGACGTGCGCCTCGATGTGAAACCCTCCACAACAACTGTAATGATGTGAACTTTACTCTTGGAACGTCAACATGATTAATTCCAAGAAAATATAGCAAATAGTGTACTAAAGGAGAAAAGTTGTTCATGCATATTGAGGCCGAACCGTGTTAGGCAACTAAAAACCGATGTAACGTTACCATCTTTGTCTGCACAACTTGACCTAGATAACTTCATATCTGCAGTATAATTCAATGCACAAAGCAAAAGACTGTCAGACAACAGTGCTGTCATTGTTTACAGTAATTATAATTACTACTATCTGCATAAATCCAAAATATTTCTCAGCTTTTTTTGAACAAGCCACATGCAGCCCATGTTGCACGGAAACATGTTTAGTAACAGACATCAGTGAGGAGTCACCACTGACTGTATGACAGATGCACTGGAGCTTTCATCTTGTAAACTGTGAAGTCATGGAGCTACTTGAAGCCGGATAACGCCCCCATTACCACAAATTGGCCAATAGGAGCCGAGAGGCAGAGTTGTCCTCCTGGCCGCCATTAAAGAATTCAATCCATGAACTGAAATAATGGAAATCTGCGGGACCCATGGATCAGGCTGAGAAGAGTAGCCGATGAGTAGTCTCGCTATATGTGACACTTCGTCCGTTTTAAGAGGAGTTTTACTATGACGGAACTCTGTGGTGGTTTTAGTGAACGGGAGGGCGGTGTAGCTAATTGTTTTATTTAGCTAGCAAGCTAGCATTGGAGCGCTGGTATGTTAGCTTGTCTGCTAGCAGGCTAGGAGAGATCAGGGGGAGGGGAGAGTTCCTTTGCTTTGAAATTGTTTCAGATCAGCTAGCTGGCATTAGCATTAGCACACCAGGGAGTAAGCTTTTGGGGTGAAGTTTTTTTAGTTTTCGACTTTTTATTTCATTACGCATTTAACTTTCCGGGTGTTTGGTTTAACATAAGTATGTCAATGCCATGTTAATGTTGACTATTTGATGTCAAGGCAACGTAGCAGCAAGCTTGCGGCTAACCACATCAGACAATACATTTCAAATAGGATTGATGAACCGAACAGCTAAAAGCTTACAGTTGACGCTCTGTGGCTGCCTGTCTAACGTTAGCTTGTCGTTAGCTACTGGTGGCTAGCGCCGGTTAGAAGTTGTCTGTTTAACTAGCGGTAGCTAGCTGCAGCTAGCAAGTTGGTCAGCGCTTTAACGAGATAATTACACCTGAACATCGCTTCGCCAGCGAGTTGACCAGACCGACTATTCCCCCTGATGGTGATTGAGACAATGGACTTAAACCCTGTAACCACGCAGTGAAAGGATGAGTTCGTGCTTTGTACCAAACGGGGCCAGTTTGGAGGACTGCCACTCCAACCTCTTCTGCCTGGTAAGACTCTCTGCGCTAGCTAGCGTTAGCTCTGATACTGAGGCCAGAAAGCCATTTTGGCTAATCAGGCAACAAGCTTTGTAACGTCAGTTGCAGACTGGCGTGAAGGCATCGGGCCTGCAACTTGCAGATCGTGATCTAGTTAACTTTCATAACAGAGACAGCACGTATTCTGGGGCCGCTATAGTGAAGAGTTGTACATGAATATGTCATGATGTTGTGTTTGCACTTCATCGGTTGCAGATATATTCAGTTAGCACTATCTAAGGTTACATGATGGTAACAGTTCAGGCCATCAGGCCAGTTGTTTAAAAGTCGATAAACACATACATATTTACTCCCATTTAAATGACACTACTGTGTCTAGTCGTGCATATTGGAACTAAAGTCACATAGTTGCTGCTATAATTGTAAATAGCTGCTATGTTATAATTACTTGATGACATGTTTTCATGATTGGTGTGTTGCAGGTAGTTTTGCTCAACTGTTACGCTTTGCAACTTTTTCCATTAAAAAGAACTTCTGTACAACAGGAAAAGCAGTTGTCAGCTTTTCCCTTATGTGCGTGTAAAAGTAGAAAAACACACATTGACTGAGCTATGCAGTCAAAAACAAATGACTGACTTAATGCTGCGGTGCTATGTTGGACGTTCATGCAGACTGTTTTTTTCCCCTCTTCCTTAGGCTGATTTGACTGGAATAAAATGGAGGCGATTTGTGTGGCAAGGACCCACTTCTTCGCCCATCCTCTTCCCAGTGACCGAGGAGGACCCTATCTTGTGTAGTTTCAGCCGGTGCCTGGCGGCCGATGTGCTGAGTGTGTGGAGAAGGCACCACACCCCAGGTCGCAGGGAACTCTGGCTTTTCTGGTGGGGGGATGACCCCAGTTTTGCAGAGCTTATCCATAATGAGCTCTCAAGTAAGTGCATGCAAGGCCTCCATGTTTTCTGCACGCAATAACAAAAAAGATTACACTAAAACAATGTGTCATTCAATTGCTTAAACAGAAACAATATGCATATGCATGTAGCTTTCATTACGTATATCCTCATACAGTCTAATCTAATAGCGATGATGGCATAGACACTTTAGAATAAGCAACTCTGATGTGAAATGTTTATTGCTAATAACCAGTACATCCATATACTACTAATACTACTTTAGAGCTCCTGTGCTGACAGAAAATTGAAGACAAAGTTGATCCTTTAGTAGAAAGTTTGTTCATGTTTAAACATGTTTGCCGTTTAATGATGATGTCAGCCAATTTAAACTGCAGCAAAGAATCCTAATACGGTCTTAACAATACAAAATGTGTTGATAATATGTTATGATAGCCACAAACAAGTTTGAGGCTAACGGGTCTTTTAAAGTCTCAAAAGCCTTGTGAAATCATTTGGCTCTCAGCCACTGACGCACAGCATAGTGTTAGAAGTAGAAATAGAGTCTAGATTTTTAGATGGAGGGTTCGTTCCAGCTTGTTAATTTTCAAATCTGGGGAAAAAAAAAATCCCTCAGGGGCTGCCACACTGACATGGTATTTTGTCTTCAGTCTCAAGCAGGTTTAAGCATTACTTTAGGACAACACAGATCAGTCATTGTAGAGACACAGAGTATATTATCTTTACTAAAACCAACTAAACTGCAAAGAGGGGTTTACGGTTAATTTGAAGTTTGAAACTTGCACTTAATCATTATGCAGTCAGGTTCTTGAAAACGTTTCACATATTGTTAAATGCAGCAAAATATAAAAAAGAATCGAAGATTAGGATTCATCTGCAGAACAAATTCCAAGCTTTTTACAGTTTTACTTTTTCTAAAAAAGTTATTTGTTTGACAAATCAGGCAATATTACTAACACTGGCGAATGAATATATTTTAGGTCATGTTATCATACATTGACAAATAAGTTGAATGTCGTCAGCTGTTTACAAAGCAAACCGCACCTTCTTATGTATGTTACCAACCTGTGAGTCAGGAAAAAGAAGTTTGTATGTAAATAATCTCATTTAACGTATATGGCTTTGATTTTAGGTGAGGAGGATGGGGAATGGGAAAGTGGCCTCTCTTATGAGTGTCGAACGCTCCTGTTCAAAGCCATCCACAATCTGTTGGAACGCTGTCTCATGAACCGTGGCTTTGTTCGCATTGGCAAGTGGTTCGTTAAGCCATACCAGAAGGAGGAGAAGACGATAAATAAAAGGTATGTGCTGCTTGATAACAACATGATGCAAAGTTGACACACTTAAAATAGATGCATTGTGTTTTTGGTCGAATCCACAGGGCTTACCGGCCATTTCATTTTAGAAAACTACTCTCACTTGTGGACTGTAATCCTGCTGATTTTAATCCTAGCTGCCATGCTTGATGAGCTGTTAATGAGTATCAACACTTGTACAGGTGTTTCACAATAACATCCTTGTTGTAAAAAGGATGCAATCTTACAGCCTAGATAGTTTGAAGCGTGTTTTTGGTTTGCTGACATCATTTTTAGGGGTAAAAAAAAAGAAAAGCAGATGTCAGTAAATCTATTAAGATGTCACAAAAGAGTTCTGTTGGGTAACAAGGTAACAGTGTTGTTAATATCAGCTTATGTAACAACATTGCAGGTCTTAACATAAAAAGTCCCAGCTTACATGTATGTGAATGTGAATCCTACTTGTCATAGCAAAGGCTTTTTTTTCTTTGTTTAGTTGAAAGTATTGGTCAAGTTTTGCAGCATGTATGGGCTTAGCTGTCACAGTTTCCTGTATACAGACTTGTACATGCAAAACCAACAAAACAGAAGCTTGTTCAAGACACCTTCAGGACCGACCGGGCACGCGCGTGTGTGTACTGGCTCTTGGCTTACGTCTTCATTGTTTTAAAAATTGTGCTTTGAAAGTTCTTATAACAATTTGTGGCCTCTGACAGCAATTAATCGTCCAAATTCCCATTTGGGATTCATCTAGGAGGATGGTGCTGGCAGCTGTTCTGTTTCAGCGGTGTTATTGTGAGCTGATAGCTGTTTCTTCTTGCTATAAGTGAAAGTATGTCAAACATACACTCAAGGCTTTCCTTTGGTAGAGGAAAAATGACAGTAGACTGTTGACTGCTATCGGCTGTTCACATTAAACTCCTAATAAAGTTTTTTTACATCGGTGGCGAGCTGAGGTCTGTTAAAGTAACATTTTACATCTGCTTTGAGTCTTAAGGATCTTACAATTCTCAGAGAAACTGAGAACGATAATATAATGCATCTCATCAAAGATTATTACAATTTATTTTGACATCACCAGCATGTCACATTTTCACCTGCTGTCACACATGCAATGCATGAAGAAACAGTCATGCAGCAGTTTTTACAGTCAATTGCCATTAGTGTAACAGAGTGACATTTCAGAGTAATGTTTAATGTCCACACCTACCAGTTTTACCTTGCCCAACTGCAAAGTAAAACTGGTCTGTGTTGTTGTTCTACAAGCTTCAGGCAAACCGGCAACAGCACGTAAATATCTGACTGGTTCAGAACTGCTGTTATTACCTCTTGTACATAGGGGCAGCAACATAGATTTAGCATCCCCCTGTCGCTGTTGAACAAGGTTGCTGGGAAATCCTGGAGTTCCCTGGTGAGCTAATTGTAGGCTTTCACTCCAAGCTGACTCGAGTTTGATGCAAAGCCCATTGGCAGCTTTGTCAAAGGTTCCAGAGATTTTTAGTAGCAATATAAAAATGCCGTATCACAGAACAGGAGTTGTTTAGCTTCTGTTTTCACATAAAGATGTCTACAAGGGTGAGTTGAGGCAGCACCTCTGATAGAAGAGTCTGGCAGTCTCGCTGTCGCCTGCCCGCTCTAGCTGGTAAACAGGGCAGTCTTTGGAAAATGCTGAGTGTGCACTGTGGTTTTACAGCAACCATGTCAACAAGTACTTTTTTTAGTGCATTTAGCAGGCTGGGCTTCCAGAAGTAGTTAGCAAAATAAAGATGAATGTTGTTTTAACATTTCAGGGATATAATTATATCCCATGTTTTTTGTCTGCGCCTTGCAGGAAGATTTGTGCATGTACAGGTAGCACTAGGCCTCTTCCTCTGTGGGAGCAACAGTTGCCATCTAATAGCATGATATGCATCACAGTCCAGTCCCTGGCCTAAATATTGAAGAAATTGTGTTTGTTTTATCACCACTCTAGTTAGTCCTACCTCGCTCCTCATGAGTCATTCCTTAACAGTGAGTGATGGCTGAATGCAAAAAAAGGCTTGCATGTTTTTATTTGTACACTTAATTCTGTGGGTATGGTTGTGTAGGCTAATCCTTCTAAACATTACAATGTTCTCTTTCTTGTTCTTGACCCACCTTGCAGCGAGCACCTGTCCTGCGCGTTCACTTTCTTCTTACACGGTGACAGCAATGTGTGCACAAGTGTGGAGATCGCTCAACATCAGCCTCTTCAGCGACTGAGCGAGGAGCACCTGAGCCTCGCCCAGCAGAGCTCCAGCCCCTTGCAAGGTAGGATCCGCCAAGTTTTGCACAGTTATGATATTTCCAATAAACTTTTTTTTTTTTTTTAAGGTTAATTGGTATCACTCCTTTCTGCCCTCTAGTCATCCTGAGCCCATATGGATTGAATGGGACCCTCACTGGCCAGGCTTTCAAGATGTCAGACCACCCTACTCAGAAGCTGATTGAAGAGTGGCGGCAGTTCTATCCCATCAGCCCCAATCCCAAGGAGGTTCAAGAAGATAAGATGGAGGACACAGACTGGGAGGATGACTCCCTGGCAGCTGTGGAGGTCCTTGTCGGTAAGGCCTAATTATATTTTTCTAATATGGCGAAGGATCAGCAGGAAAGTTGGCATTAAACGTAATGTTGGTGAAGGTAAGAGGCTAAGTTTGGTAATGTTTTTTCATATTACCTTGTTCTGAAACGTATTGGAAATCCTTTGGTGCAAAGATGTTGCACTTATGTTGCTAAATAACAAAATTAGACTCGTTAACATGAAGATATTTTATCAATTGACCTGTAAAAGAACTTCCAAGGTCTTAATCACAATGATTATAGTTTTAGAAATTAATGTTGTTTAGTTGACTTACTACTGTGTCAAAAAGTATAAAATTATTTAAGTGCCGTCTTTTGCTTTTGAGGTGCTTTTGTGTTAAATAAATGTGTTTTGTTCCAGCGGGAGTGAGGATGGTTTACCCTTCCTGCCTGGTGCTCCTCCCCTTGTCGGACCTCCCTGCTGTAGTACCTCAGGGCTCAGCCAACCCCTCAGGAAGTCTGTGTGGTGCTCAGCAGGGCCAGGCTGCTCACAGAGATCCTGCCATGTCCTCCGTCACGCTGACTCCTCCAACATCCCCAGAGGAGGCACAGACTGGTAAGACTTGAAGATGCACTTCCATATTCATCAACTGTTATTTCTGTGAGGTTGTGTGTCAAAACAGCAATTGTACTTGCAGTGTTTTTATTTTAATGTCTTTGTTTAATAGATTATCAGCCTGCCCAGCGGTGGCTCAAGTTGTCCTCTGCAACAGATGCCTACAGCTCTGACAGCACTCTTCATGGGGGAAAAATCCCACGCAGGCTGGCCAGTCAGATGGTAGAGACTGTTTGGAAGGAATATAACATAAACCGCACAGGGAACAAGTATGTTTAATGTCACCTCATGCTCATAACCCCTTAAATAAGTCCCACCATGCTGGCTGATAACACGTCTGTCTTTTCTGTTTTGTGAAAGGAGGAAGTTTACTACTTTGACAAATGGGACCTGTGAGGAGGAGTCAGACAAAACTGGACTTTGTGAATATGTGGATTCAACACACAGGCCGCATTGCAATTGCTTGAGGTATCTTGCATGGAATGCGTCAAATATTTTATTAATTATTAACAGAAGAGATCTTGTAAACACTGTTTGTTTTTTTTTGTTTTTTTCCCACATAGACACAAGAATCAGAAACAGCGATCGAGCAGCACCTCAGGACACTTGCCATCATCAACTCAACCCACCCAGCCGACGCCCAAGCACAAGCTGGTCGAGAAGCTGGAGAAGGGGGAGAAGCAGCAGAAGAGGCCACAGACGCCTTTTCACCACCGCAACTCTGTGAGTGAGGAGCAGTCCTTGGAGCCACAAACCCAGAGGCTCTGCTTAAGGTCACAGGAAGACAGCTCGTATCCCAGCCTGCACCACGTAGACACAGCGCCCTCAAAAGCCCCCACGCTGCACACGCATGGTCCGCCTGCAGACCTTGTTGGTTCCCCGCCCCCTCCTCCCCTCAGCCCACATCCCTGCGACCATGTGGAAGGTGACATGACTCCAGGCGGCATGAAGAGCTCCTCTACACCCATTCACCAGCCATTTTACCCGCCTTCAGTAGAGCCCTGCTTGCTGCCACAGAAAAGTTCTTCTGTGGAGCCACAGCTAGAGAACATGCCGGTGCCTCTGCCGTTCCCGCCAGCTTACAACGAAACCTTGGAACCAACTGTCTTTGTGGGTTCTGCAATCAACCCTAATGAGGACTCCACCCACAATCCCTGGAAATATTTTAATCTGCCGAGAAAGAAGGCCTCCAACTACCTGACGCCTCAACTACCTGTGGATAAAGTACGAGATGATTCTGGAGGGGGTGGAGGAACGGAGGGTGTCGTTTCTGTCACAGAGTAAGTTTTTGATACTTCATCTACAGCCGGGAAAAACAAATGTCTGTCTATTTTCAACATTATTATCTGCCACTATCTGAGCATCTCTTCACAATTTCCCTTTTTGTAGGTTGATGTCGGGCTCCACACAGCCACTTAAGGTGTCTCAGGAGCTGGTGAAGGCCTACGCCCAGCGGAGAAACAGCCACCTCGCCTCTGCCACAGGAGATGGAGAACATGGTGAGGAACCAGACCCTTACGCCTTTGTAGAGGGAGATGAAGAGTTCAGCTTCACAGAGAAGAAGGACAAGCCCGGAACTGAGAGAGAAGGCAACAGGAAACACAAGGTGGGTTCCGAACTGGGGCTGAGTGCTTGGGTGGGCTATATAAAATCTGCTTCACTTTCCTGGCAAAGTATTAGCAGAATCACTGAAACTGTAAAAGTTAATAATTGTCTTCTTACAACAGTTGACTAACTCCTGTGGTGTTTTTCTCTTTTCTTTTTTATGACCCAGATGGATGAAGGAAATGGAACATCAGCAGATGGTGAGAATGCATTCCCTTTCTTTATGTGGACCCGTAGTTTGATATTTAATTGAATAAAATGTTTGGATTTTGGAGCTTACCCACAGTCTTTTCCAATGTGCTTTGTGGCGCAGACGGTCAGGGTCCATCAGGCAGTAAACCGTCAGCCTCAACAAGTCTCATCCACGAGAATGACCTGGCAGTGTCTTATAGTGACTTGGACAAAATCTTCAATTCGGATGAAGATGAGCTAGCGGTAAAAAGCATCATTTAATGTGTTACATGGCTGTTGTGCTTCTCAAATCTCAAATACACTCAAACCCAGTTTTGATTTGGTCCTGTAACATTCCGTGACTCAGTATGTGATATTGAGCTTTGAATGTATAGTTTTGTATTTTCTGTAAATGCAGCCTGGATCCAGAAGAGCCGGGGCTGGCACAGAAGATAAGTTTGGCTGTAAAGAAACTAAACAAACCCCATTGGACCCCCTGTCTTGCATAAGTAAGAATAGTGAACATCAGCTAATCGTTACACATTGTAACTTTAATACATGTGTTTCAAGAGAAGCAATGTCTCCTTTCTCCAGGCTCAGCAGACCTGCACCAGATGTTTCCCACTCCACCCTCCCTGGAGCAGCAGGGTTACTCACCCATGAATTCTGGGAGCAAGGATAGCCTGGAAGCAGGGGCCAGCCTCACTCTGCTGGACAGCAGCCAGCTCAACAGCCACTTTAAAATGGAAGTGGAGGAGGGATTTTGCAGCCCTAAACCATCAGAAATAAAGGTATAGTACATCACACACCTGCCAAGTGTGCAGAAGGTGAAAAAAGCAGCTGTAGCACTTACCTGAGGAGATTCTCATTCATCCGGGTCACGGCATTCACATATATGATGTTTGAGGGTAACAAGAATTAGTTGAGTCTGAAAAGGTCTCTTAAATTTATACTGTGTTACTGTTTTCAATGATTTCTTTAGTAGTCAAACATACCTTATTGTGGAGAGGTGCTGCTGAAGGCTCCTGTTACACCTGGCAGCATGTCAAATAATATTTGATACCAGCAATGGTGGATTGATTTTGAGTTTCACTCTTTTGCTGACTTAGTTGCTAACTGTAGCTTTAAACTTGAAAACAAGAATCTCAAACAAGTTCTATTGCCTCCAAATTATCACTTCTGGGAAAACCACATCAGATGTTTTTTACTATTTGTAAATTAATTTTTTTCAATATTGACTCGCATCTCTGCTTTCAGGACTTCTCCTTTGTGTACAAACCAGAGATGTGTCAGCAGTTCATCGGCTGCTCCATATACGCCCCATTGAAGACGCTACCCAGCCAGTGTCTGCTGCCTATTAAACTGCCAGAAGACTGTGTGTACACGCCCAGCTGGACCCTGGGCAAATTGGAAATGATACCCCCAGCCACTAATGCCAACATCCTCACCAAAGACAGGTTAAAAACATTATAATAATAAATGGATTGCACGCAGTCTTCAGATGCCCCCAGAGCAGTGGGGGCATGAGTCGCTTTTGTTTCAGGATTTCTTTAAATTATCAGACAAAACTGTAATGTAGCCACACTGTAAAATATGAACCACTGAGGTTAAATTTGAGTTTTGGTTTAGATGCAGCAAATTTACACGGGACTTTTGAAGGTGTACATTCTACTGCAGGCTTTATTATTTATAAAATTAATATCCTATAGGAGTAGCTGGAAAGATAAGCAATGTTCGCAGCAGGAAAGACCATTTTTAATGTTACCAGTGTTGATCTCTTTATTACAGTAATGTCCCCAGTGTGGAGCCAGACTACAGCCAGACCTACACTCCTCAGACCCAAACACCATTCATGTCCAGTAGTGCTCCTCCCAGCAACAGTGGCACAGGCATCCTGCCCTCCCCAGCCACGCCGCGCTTCTCCGTGCCCACACCTCGCACACCACGCACTCCACGGACACCCCGCGGCCCATCCAGCGTCCAGGGCTCGCTCAAGTATGACAACTCTGATCTTTACTCCCCTGCCTCCACGCCCTCCACCTGCCGACCCCTCAGTTCTGTGGAGCCAGCCACCGTGCCCTCCATTCCCGAGGCTCACAGCCTCTACGTCACCCTCATTCTTTCTGAGTCAGTCATGAACCTCTTCAAGGACTGCAACTTCGACAGCTGTTGTGTGTGCGTCTGTAACATGAACATCCGAGGCGCAGACGTAGGCGTGTATCTCAAGGACAACGGTGAGGCCCAGTACCCCTGCACTTGCGGCTTCAGTGCCGTCACCAATCGGCGCTTTGGCCAGTCAGCTGGGCTCTTCCTGGAGGATGAACTGGATGTGGTGGGACGAGGCTCGGATGCAAGTCGGGACACAGAGCGGCATTTCGAAGAGCTTAGAGCTTCCTCAACGCACAAGGCAGGCAGTTTGAAGGAGAAGCCTCCAGATGAGCTTATTCTGCTCCTACAGGACCAGTGCACCAACCCATTTGCCCCCGTGGCCGGCGTGGAATACCCTAAACTGAGCTCAGCCCCCAGCTCCTTTCTGAGGGTAGAAGAGAGAGACTGTTACAATGACTGCTACATGGCACTGGAGCATGGCAGGCAGTTCATGGATAATATGTCAGGAGGCAAAGTAGATGAAACGCTAGTGAAAAGCACCTGTCTTCATCAGTGGCCAAAGTGCAAATGTATGTGTTCTTGTAATCCTCCTTACTTTTTCTTGACTTACTTACTTTGCCTTTATAAATTCCCAATAATCAGTCAAGTTATAACTTCTGCCTCTGCTTTTCTTTGTGTAGCAGCAGATATGAGCAATCTGTTCTCTCAGGACGTCCTGCGGGTGTTGTTGTCCCTCCAACCTGTGCTGCAGGACACCATTCAGAAGAAAAGAAGTGTTCGCTCTTGGGGTGTTCAGGGACCACTCACCTGGCAGCAGTTTCACAAAATGGCTGGGAGAGGATCATATGGTTTGTGGAAAATAATATTCACTAATCATTGTTTGAAAAATGTAGACTTTATAGTGGTGCCTGATCAGTGTTCATGTATTGTTTCAAAACAGGCACAGATGAGTCTCCTGAGCCTTTGCCCATCCCAACCTTTTTGGTGGGTTATGAGTATGACTTTGTGGTGCTGTCTCCTTTTGGGTTGCCCTACTGGGAGAAGCTTCTCCTGGACCCCTTTGGGTCCCAGAGAGATGTAGGATATATCGTCATCTGCCCAGAAAATGACTCTCTGCTCCGTGGGGCCAAGACCTTTTTTAAGGACCTAAGTGCTATGTATGAGGTACGCATCTGGCAGTTTTTAAAACCCATCCCCCATGTGCTGCCATGCCCACCCCAAAACAGCTTTACACTCTATAGAGAAATTATTCAGTTTCAAGTTTGCGTTTGCTCCCTTTTTCTCAACAGGCATGCCAGCTCGGGCAACACAGGCCCATCTGTAAGAGTTACCCAGAAGGCATTTTGAAGGTCGGCTCGACAGAAGGCAGGAGCATGACGGAGCAGCCACTCAGTGACTGGTTCCTCAAGATGGCTGCCAGAGAGGGCAACAATGAAGCCTTTAATAAGCTCAAAGTCTTCGCTCAAGTGTGCCGCTATGATCTAGGTAACATCTTTGCTAATAATTTATAAAAGCCAGAATAATAAGGTCGCATGTTTTGTACAAATGATGATTAATCATTTCCTATTTACTTTGTGACCTCTCAGCTTCATACCTGTCCGATCAGTCTTTGGATGGCTCTTTGTTGTCCCAGCGCAGCCCAACCATGGCTGCCTCCTCATCCTCCCAGGCCTCCAGCATTTCCAGCACCTCCTCAGGACCCCAGAGCACCAACAATACCAGCTCCAGCACTAGCTCTGCCCAGCCCACCCAGGTCAACAGCACCCCTCCCTCCTCTTCCTCCTCAGGCTCCCAGAATATCGGGGGAATGGCCTCGGCCAAACCGAGCTCCTACACAATGTTTGGGACAACGAGCTTGCAGGGCAGCACATCTCAGAATGGACCCCAGTCTAACCCACAGGGTGTAGGGGGGCTGGCAGAGAATGGACCCTTAGCCAACCAGTCTCAAGGGTCATCTGAGACGCCAGAGAGGTAGGTTTCCTTTGGTTTATGTCGGCTTTTTAGTTCTCCTTTAGTTGTTTGCGATTATAAACCATGCAACTCACTCTAAAAACCATATTATTTGATAATACTAACACAACAGTGAGGACAAAAATATTTATATTCCATAAACTAAGTTTTATTTAACCTAATACTAACACAACAGTGAGGACAAGAACAATTTCAAATTAACAAAGAAATTAAGTTTTAAAAGTAAAAAGCCAGGAATGACTGGGAGCTGGTTCCGCAGGAGAGGAGCTTGATAGTTAAAGGCTCTGCCTCCCATTCTACTTTTGGAAAACGATTATTTGAACACAGTGTCAAAACACTAATAGTTTTGTCACAGGTGCATATTTCAGGCTTTGTCTCATCAGCACACATATGCCACATCCATTTGGCTATGTGTTATGTTGATAGGGATTCGGTAATAAATTTGCCTCCTAACAATAGATTGTTTTAAACCTAGTTTCTGATCTTTGAATAATTTGTTTTACCTTTTTGTAGTCAAATGTACAGGGAAGTCACGTTGATCTCCTCATCTGCATTTGTAACTCAATACTGCATCCTATCAGTAAAGCCTGCCCAGCCAGGCTATGTACATTGTTTATTCAAGTAGAAGCTACTACACCTGTAACTAATGGTTATTTTAATATTTTGAATAATTGGCAGATTAATTTCTTGCTTACAAATGTCCTTAAGGTGATAGAAGGGTCTTTTGTTCAAAACAAAATACCTTATTTAATTTACCATAGGACACAGGAAACCAGCAAAATGCTCAACTTTTAAAAAGGCCAAAAATGAAATATTTGGTCATTTTCCTGGAAATTCCCATTGTCTTGGGATTTTTATAGTGTAGTGTCAGTTTGCATATTTTTTGTGTGTCCATTAATATCAACTTAATCATCAGCTTTACTCAATTTATTGACCTGCTCAATAATTTGGCTATAATATGGCTTTCTTGACAGCACAATGGAGAGAGACAAAGTGGGTAAGCCAACTGATGGGGAGTCCCATGCTGTGTCTTACCCACCTGCCATTGTGGTGTATATCATCGACTCGTTCAGCTATGAAGACGCAGACAGAGAGGTCCACTCCAGCACCTACACACTAGGCCTGCTGCGCTGCTACATGGAGATGTTGCATGTCCTGCCCGCTCACATCAGAAACGCTGTGTCCGTACAGGTACGGCCGCAGTTGCAGCCTCAGAAATTCACTGACTTGATGATTTCTTTTGTTTTCATACTAAAATCTGTTCAAGGTTGAGAATTAAAGTCTGGGCTTGTAATAAATTCCATTTAAGACATTCTATTGTTATTGTTAAGATAGCTAATTTATCATCTGTTATAAACTGGAAGGCTGGTTCCTGAAATCCTGCCATTGGAAAAACCTGATTTCTCCTGTAGAACAGATTTCTCTGTCATGTATATTAGGTTTCTAATTAGCTTTCTTTGACAACACATGTACAACAAAAGGCTGCAGATAGGGCAAAAGAAGAAAAGACCTTTCTTTTTAAAGTCTGCCCAATGTCCCATCAAAAAATTAAAGATTATACGCAAGTGCTATTGAAGTCTAAGTAAGTTTGCTTAGACAGAAAAGCCAGAAATGAGCTTTTTCTCTTACTATACAGTTAAAATGTGCAGATCATGCTTTCAAAATAAATTGGAAGTTGTGGAGAAATCGGGGTACTTCTCTGCTTTCCAGTAACCAGGTTTCTTAAGGGGACCTAAATGCAGTTGCTGTGACCAAATCTAAGTTAAGTCATTTGTCTTTCTCAACAGTGAGTGATGTCATCTGTAGTTTGAGCTAATCTCTTTTTGGCAGTTTAGTCACAATAGAGCTGGTTAGCACCAGGCGTAAAGAGGTAAAAAGGGGCAGGGGACTCATTAGCACACAGCAGTAGAGGTGGTAACTGCCACACCTGTTATATGGCGACACAGGATTGCATCAACATGCCAGAGGGACTTTGGAGCACAAGAGGTGTTAATGTGCTAATGGTTTCAGTATTGGTGTTGAGTGCAGCAGTGGAAGCAGTGGAAGAATAGTGCACAGTCAAATATCCGTCTTGTTCCACGCATTTGGTACGAGTGACTGGATTTAATGTGAAACAGTTAAACATTTTATTGCCAGAAGTTCTGTGAGGTACATTTATTTCCCTTTTCGTCTAGATTGTTCCATGCCAGTACCTGCTGCAGCCAGTACACAGTGGGGATCGCCACCTCTATGGCCAGCACCTCAAATCGCTGGCTTTCTCTGTGTTCACTCAGTGCCGTCGGCCTCTGCCCAACTCCACCAACTTCAAGGCTCTAACGGGCTTTGGCCCCGGCCTCGCCATCGACATGGCTCTCAAGAACCCAGAGGTAACTGCCAACCCTGCGACCTCATATCTAAAGCAGCTGTGATGTATAGTGCGGGAATGCAGAGTCTGATATTGTGTTGTGTATTCTCAGAGGCCAGAGTGTTTGCGTCTGTACACGCCACCCTTCATTTTGGCTCCAGTAAAAGATAAGCAAACGGAGCTCGGGGAGACATTCGGTGAAGCGTCCCAGAAGTACAACGTCCTGTTTGTGGGCTACTGTCTGTCCCATGACCAGCGCTGGCTGCTGGCTTCCTGCACTGACCAACACGGAGAACTGCTGGAGACCTGCATCATTAGTATCGATGTACCCAACAGGTACAAGCACTTATGTACAAAACAAAAATAGAGTCCCAGAGGATTCAGTGTTTCCGAGTCGTCTGTGTTTCAAACATTTGTTGTTGCTTCAGGGCTCGCAGGAAAAAAGGTTCAGCCAGAAGACTGGGCTTGCAAAAGCTGTGGGAGTGGTGTCTCGGCCTGGTGCAGTTGACATCACTGCCATGGCGAGTGGTCATTGGGCGGCTTGGCAGAATGGGCCATGGCGAGTTGAGAGGTAAATGCAGTTATGAAGCTTATTTATATGGCCTATATTCCATCTTTATAGACCCTGTTTATCCAACTAATGTGTTTTTTGTCTTTTTTGCCTTTATCCCATCCCAGACTGGAGTATTCTGCTAAGCAGGAGGAACTTGCAATCCCTCAGTAAACGTCTGAAGGAGACCTGTAGGATGTGTGGCATCTCTGCTGCCGACACTCCCAGCATCCTTAGTGCCTGTCTTGTTGCCATGGAACCCCAGGGTTCCTTTGTCATCATGCCAGGTAAAAGCAAATAGGAAAAGTAAAAGGGTTACTTGGACTTTATTACAGTCCGGGTTTTGGAAAGACTTAACCAGCGTCTGCCCTACCGTGACTAATGCATTAGGTTATACACGATTAAAGTCTTAAAAAGACGTACGTTTAATTTGAACACTGCAGAAACCCTTAAAAAAAAAGCAAAAACGTTATTTTTCACTATGGTGACGATGACTAAATCTGCCCTTTCCCCATCCCGTCTCCTTAGACTCCGTGTCAACAGGTTCAGTGTTCGGTCGCAGCACCTCACTCAACATGCAGACATCGCAGCTGAGCACTCCTCAAGACACATCCTGCACACACATCCTGGTGTTTCCCACCTCAGCCATGGTGCAGGTCAACACTAACACATCAGAGCCCATTGACTTCAACCCCATAAACCCTGGTAGGTTTTGTAGGCAGCAGAGACCGTAAAGAAAAGTAATCAGTTCAGCATAAAAAAAACACCATCTCAGAATTAAGTTTGTCTGGATGTTGTCTTCACAGACGGATCTGATGGAATGGTAATCTTTGACCTGTTTGACAACGACATGGTGGATCCAGACCTCATCAACATTCTGCCCAACTCACCCACAACCTCCCCTGTTCACTCTCCTGGCTCCCACTATCACCAGGGGGGAGATGGAAGCAAGGTCAGTCAGATTATTACTCCAAACAAGTCCCTACTAAATGTCTATTAGAAACAATTTGTAGTTGCTTGTGTTCTGATGTGCCCTTTCATACACTAATATACATAAAATGTAAAGACCATTTAAATCCAGACTTTACTGGTATAAATTCACTTAATTCACGCCGTGTTGCAGGGTCAGAGTGCAGACCGTATGGAATCCCACGAAGAGGCTCTCAACATCCTGCAACAGCCGATGGCACTTGGCTACTTCATCTCCACAGCAAAGGCTGGACCACTGCCCGACTGGTTCTGGTCAGCCTGTCCTCAAGCCCAGAACCAGTGCCCACTCTTCCTCAAGGTACATCAGCACTAAAAACCTCTCCTTTATTCAGTTTGTTTGAGCCCCCAGTCAGTTAGTCTGTGGGCCTGCAACAAATGCTGTCTTTAGCCGTAGATTAATTAGTTACTGATTTGTGTTTTTGGTTCCAATTTTGTGTGTAATCTTTCTTGTTTTGTCCAACTAACAGCCCAGTCCCAGTTTACAAGCAGGAACTGCAGAATCTTTATTTTTCATTGACACATCAGACGCGGATTATGGCCGATTATTTAATGTGTCCGTCCTGTGGTCTGCGTTTTGGTTTTTCGAACTGGAGCTGGTGTTTAATTCGTATCTCTATCTTTTCCACAGGCCTCTCTGCACCTGCACGTGTCTTCTGTCCAATCAGATGAGCTCCTGCACAGTAAACACTCCCACCCCCTGGACTCTAACCACACTTCCGACGTGCTCAGGTATTCTGCTCAGTACAGAACATCCTGTACAACTGTTACACTGGGACATGTATTAACATTGTCCGTGTCTTTCTGCCTTCCACAATAGATTTGTTCTAGAGCAATACAACGCCCTCTCCTGGCTGACGTGCGACCCTGCGACCCAGGACCGGCGCTCCTGTCTGCCTGTTCACTTCGTGGTGCTTACCCAGATGTACAACTTCATCATGAATATGCTCTGAAGTCATTAAGGGGATCAGACTGCTGGGATTTGATTGTGAGAATCATGCGGTCGAGCTGTGGACACCTGGCATTCAAAAGGATCTCACACTCCGTCAGGGCAACTTTAGAGAAGGAATTCCTCCTCTTCCCATCATGTTTCCTACCCCACAGTGTATCTCACGTGACACTGACTGACTGGAACTTTCCAATCAACCAATCAATCAATCAGATGCCAAGAATCTTTTGGAAGATCAAGGGATGTTTCCTAAAGGAGAATAAAATGTCTTTTTATTGACTGTAGAATGCAATCTATGAAATTTTATCTCAATGAAATGCCTGCATATATTATTTATTGTAAGTTTTTAAATGTGGAATTTTTAATGCTTAATATCTTTTATATATTACAAATCCTAGAGGGTGTGTACATCTCACTGTAAAGGAATTGGTTTAAAAACTGTAATTTTCTCAATTACAACACAGAAAAACCTGTTCAAGTGAATTTTGCTGTAGATTGCCTTTAGAATATTATTTTTTCAAAGGGTACAGACCTTTTTATTGCCATGCTGTAAAAATGAAGTAAAAAGCTGGCCTGGGCATTTGCGTCCCACCCAATGAGTGGATGAGACTTACCTCTCTGTCTGCTTTGGCTCCAGAGTCTCTCGCACAGTAACTCAATGAGCTCTGAAGAGGAATTAAAAGGTACATTGTCAGATTATATATTTTATATAACAGATTTAGGTAATTGTGTGTGTATATGTGTACATATAATTGTGTGCCGCTACTGATGGTGCAGCTTCTGTTTTAGGAATAAAGTGCGTCTACCTGACTGTCGTTGTTCTGGAATTATTCCCACATGCACACAGTGCATATAAAGTTCTTAACGGGAATCCGGCAACCTCAGTTTTCATGTTACGCTTCCCATAATGCAACTCTGTAGCACTTAAACCCAGCATTAATCCACCTTACTCAGTATAGCGCTTCAGTATTAGTAGTTATAAAATTACAATAAATCAAAATGTTGCAAAACCCACATGCATCAATGTCACACTGAGATATTTGCTCTTACCACCGCTCAGGAACAACGTAGCGGAGAATTGAGAGAGAGCTCGTATCTTTGAAATTGAATGACGGGCGTCTGTTAAAAGAACTGTTGCAGTTGTTGCGCTTTACTCAGGTGATGTGACGTGTCTCTGCGGGTCGGCTGAACACTTTATCGACGGAGCACCAGCTTTAACCCTGCCTGTACTAACAGGATTGAGGTGGTTAGCCAGATTGGAATTAGCTAATCAAGGAGAACATGTCATCCCACCGCCTCATCCAATCACTGTCTTATGTTCTGCTTAATAGGATCCAATTGAAGGGTACCCCAATTTGTCTCGGGCCGCTCAGGACAGCGAGCTCCAGCCAGATTGCAGAAATCAAAGAATCACTTTGGGTATTTAGAGGCATTTCATCAGGTATGTTAAACATGGAGCCACAAACTGGGTTTTCTTGAGCTTCGCTGTGACATGCTGCTAAAACACCAAACTCACAAAGCAGACCCCTCAGCATTTATTCATCCCAGTGAAAACTGATTCAGGAGCTAAAACAGAAGAAATAACATAAGCATCATAAGTTTTGTGTTTCCAAGCTATGATGATTGGATTTTCTTTTAACTTTAAATGAAACAATGTAGCATTAATACAGTTAAGAGTTTAAAGAAATGACTATCACATTTTTAAAAGAAAAAAAACTAGCATATTGGTAGACTTGTCAGCATTCATAGTTAGAGACTTAATCCTCTGAGAGGCTTCTTTTCTGTATTTGAAACACGAAGGACGTTTCATTGTGTTTTTTAGTAAATATTAAATTCTTTCTTTTCACAAGAATAACAAAAAGTTATACCTGGTTAAAAAAAGGTTAGTGTTAAATTCAGTACCAGGCTTGTTTTTGGTACCAAATGGCTTGAACAGCTGCAGCAGTGAATTCTTCGTGGTGAAGGAGGAACTGAATCATAAAATTGAGCCAGTGGTGACGTGCTGACCTCCCATTCATTCTTATAATGCAAATGGAAAGTGAGGTTTATACCGAGGGTGTGAGATCAGAGTAACTCTGCTGAAAACCTTTTTTTTTACATTTCAACTGAACTTTATAGTCCCTGTATGATGAAATATCTGGGAAAACCAAAGTGTTAAAGTGGTATGAATACAGTTAGTATGTACGTTGTGACTGGGACACACCAAAATATCCTCCCAACATAATAAAACTGTGTTTCTTTGTACAATATATATTTAAAAAACTGTCTAAATCAGCCCGTGTAAAATAAACTGTCTCCACTGAGTTGGTTGCGCTTTTACTAAGTTTGTACTTTGACTTGATTTACTTTGCAATTTACTTTGTTGATACTTGAAATGAAGACCTTCTACTGAACTAATAAATAAATTGTTTGATAAATTGTTATGAATTACCCACATGTCAGAACAGAAAGTGGTTAAAATCAGCTCCACCTTTCACTAGCCGCTGTTTTGGTTTCACAAAAAGTCTCGTAGTATCTTTTTATTTTTGCTATAAAGACTCTCAAATCTGAACCAGACTAAAACATTAATAACATATTCAGTACTGTTTAAAATAACAGTTTTCTCTGTGAAGTATTTGTACTTTTGAGCATGTTCTTAGCACTTCATACTAAGAAAAGAATTTGGACTGGATTTAGAAAAATCAAGTGTTTGAACTTTTACCTTATATTTACCTGATTTGATTTATTTATTAGAACCATTACAAATCAAACTATGAAAACCACATGCGGACCCAAGAACCAGAGGCGCTTTGGGCAGGACTAGAAAGGTTCAGTGAGGTGCAGTGTCTCCTTAGATGCTTCATGGAGACACTTTAAGGCGACTTGGGGGTCTCTCATCTATTAGTTTCTCTTTGAAAATCTCTCCTGTTGCCACAAGCTGTCTTTCTCTAAACAGAATCAGAAGGATTTAGAGGAATTGATGGGATTAGGTTAAGTCATTAGGAGTAGTTAATGGTCTTTCCTGGTGTTGGTAAGTAACAGTGACTGACCAGAGGAAGCAGAGCGCTGACACTGGCTCGCAGCAGTAGGTGGTCCCTGCTGAACCCAAGGCAGGCGTCATTTCCATCTTAGCAAATATTTGAACAGGCCCGAGGAGAGGGATGTTCTTCCCTGGATGTGGAACAGCAGGAAGCGTGACATCATCACACAGGTAAGAAAAATATTTTCAGAATAAAAGCATCAGTCTGTGTCAGAATGGAGAACTGCTGCAGCAGGTCTTCACTTGTCTGATTTATTTTAAAGTTTTAAACCTCTAGGAGCAAAGTAAGATTCATATTTCTGGAGACTTTCGAGTGAGAAGGAGATATTTTTGTCCCTCTGAAATTGCTTGAAAAATGCTTAACAACAATGCAACAATTAGAACAATTTATCAATTGCAAAAAAAGATAGACTGTCATCAGGAATGGATCATTTAGTCTGTAAAGTTTAAGAAATTAGTGAAACCTGTATCACCTCGAATCTGGTTTGCTCCAAAGAGACTTGATAGCCACATGATACGGACACTGAGGAAGCTGAAACCGTGTGTTGCCTGCTCACTTGTAGCATCTCTTAAGCATGAAAAACAGATGCACAGATGATGGAGGGCATCTTGTCTTCATGGCTACAGATGACACAGCAAGCTCCGTCTGATGACTCATTCACTCTGTGCTCCCTCACTAACCCCTTTATGAGATTAAGAGATTTTAGTGACACGCTGACATGGACAAAATTTAGAGAACGTAGGCTGCGTAACCTCCAGCTAATCTTGTCTTTGTGAGAAATGAGGGATAAAGCTATTGGGCTGCTGCAGCCAAGACAGGTTAAAAGGGCACTGACACAAACAACAGGATGGAGGAGGAGCTCAGAAAGAGATCCGCGCCGTTCGTCATAGCAACAAGTCTATTGTTCTGTGTCAGTGCGAGAAGATGGAGTCCGAAGTCTCATAATTCAGATTAGGACTGTGTTCACTGTGTGGTCGAATAAAGTCTTTAAGCATCACTGTAATTTTACCCACGTTCTTACATTTACAGTAGGTTTACCTTCACACAGAACCACAACAAATACACACCCCTTTCCAAATTTTGTCCATGTTATTTCCACATTAATCTTCAGAAATTAGTTTAAAACTCAACAAAACTTTTGTGTCTCTTCTCTTTTCTTTCTCCACTTTCCACTGACTGTTCAAAGCAGATGGCCGCCCACCCTGAAACTGGTTCTCAAGGGGGATATTGTTGGGTTTTCTCTACATATCTGTATAGTCTTTATTATGTGAAGTATCTTGAGATGACTGTGTTGTGAATTGGTGCTACATAAATAAAGTGGATTGAATTGAAATTGAAATTGAAAACTAACAATTTCCCCTTGTCCAAGCTGTTGTTTTACGATGCACAACAATCCAAAATCCTTTACACATGTAACTGCTGTCTCTCTGTTGACTTTAATGAAAGCTCAACATCCGTGGAAATTAGAGAAGTTTCATTACTACATAAATTCCTAACACAGCAGCAGAAACCTTCCAGCCGTTTCTCTCCTTAGCTTTGTATTCATGGCAGATGTAGCGCATATCACAGTGGTGCCCATTCACTAACAGTATTACGAGCCATGTGTCCTTGGAGCAGATAGATCCTAAATGAATTAAATGGATTGGAACATTGAATGGCTCAATAGGATTACTGTGTGTAATGCAATATAAAAAGATAGTGTCATTTACATGCGGTTTTAAGGACAAACTGCCTGAAAACTACATGTTTAAAATGTCTCTTCAAAACAATCATGCAGTGATATTCTTTGGAAAAACACTGGCTGTAAGACACGAGTGCGTCGATGAATCTGTGAGTGTTCACAGATTCTCTCTGTGTTTGTGTCTGGGCTGTGAGGATGATCCCTAATCTGGAAAGAGAAGATTCCTGCTGCTACTAATTAGTTTCTAGTGAACGGGGACAGTTCCAGGCATCTTTCGGGTGAACTGAGCTTTACAGCAGACTGTGTGTGTGTGTGTGTGTGTGTGTGTGTGTGTGTGTGTGTGTGTGTGTGTGTGTGTGGGTCTGACAGAGAGACCCCAGTGTCAGACACAGACACATACTACAAACTAACATTTACCAGCCTGCCCATGGATGCATACAGGGCCAGTCAATCCACACAGAGGGTCAGTCAAACAACTACAGAGGGAAGCAAACAAGCAAAACATGTTTCATAATCCATCCACACGTCTCACAGTCTGTCTCAGCAGTCCAGTCCGTCCATGCACAGCCGGGTTCATCAGCACGCTCACCGGCATGCCTTCACTCCCGTCCTGCACCGATCCTCCGCCATGTCCCCTGCTCCACCTGGGATGGCAGCTCAGAGCACGAACGTAAGCAGATGTTAACGTTTACAAGGTGGTGATTATATTCAGAAATTCAACATGCACAACAAGACCATTACGACACAACCACCTCGTTACATCTACACACATGCTATTAGACAAAAAAAATGTAGTAAACATGAATGAATTAAGAAAACAACTTCAATAATCTGACAGCACTGGCAATAAATGCTAAAGAAATACTGCAGTCTAAAAAGTGATGGACATGCTTGTTGTTGCTGGTTGTATGGTGACTAATGAATTAAATTAAAGTTAATAAAGCAAATGTCACAGGAATTGGAAACATGTTCCAATTGCTTCAACTTTTTGGTGACACATTTGCCTCCCAGATTTAAAATTGTTTGGTTCCGTGGTGTCAGACGGGTGAAGTCGTTTGCTTCTCTTCATTTGCATGAGCTTGTTGTATGTGTCGAGCTCTCAGGACAAACACAATCATTTGAAGTTGTTGCCTTCTACCTCTTGGCACAGTTGGGTGCACACCTTCCCAGAGGAACCGCCGGGCCACCGTCAGCTCCCGTCACTGCTTTTCCAACGCACAAGTCCTTCAAGTCACCAGTGAGTCTGAGATGCATGGATCACAACTACGGTCTTATGTTTTGTTTTTTTAATCGCAAACATCTGATATATGTGCTGATATTGAAATTTTGTGAATCATCACTGACAATTTGACTTTACTTTTTATTATCCAGAAAAGAGGGAGCTGGAGTTCACTGCATGTGTGTATAGCATGGAAGATTTATCACCACAAGCAAATGAAGGTAAAAATCACATGAATCACAATTTTACTCACAGTTATTAGTGCATTCAAACGTATTTAGCATTCCAGTATTTGAGCTGGTGTTATTGGTCACGTCAGCTGATGCTGCTTGTGAGTAGCAAATTGAAACTGTTGAAGTCAAAGTAGCTATAAACCTCTAAAGCCTAGTTTTATAACGGTGTATGTTTAATGGGTGTATTCAATGAAGATAAATATGATTATGATCTAATTTCAAATCTTTTTCATTATGGGTTCATGTTTTTAAATAATATTTGCCTAATATTTTGTCTTCTCGAAAATATAAAAGGCTCAAAGTCAGACATTTCTTACTCCACTAGATTTGCATTATTTTAATAGAAAATGCAGCAAAAACTCAACGGTTTTCATGGAGAACCAACACCCGAGTATCCATCCGGCACGAGCCTCCCTGACGCAGAACAACATCAGGGTCGGACAAACTTTCCTGCAGTCTCCAAAATCTAGGTGAGGCTAACAGTCATGATGCTGTCAGTATATTTAGCAGCAGGATGATGCGCCTGATTTTAAGAGTGTCTCTCTTTTTAGACTCACCACGTGGCCTCTTCAGGATCTGGCGTGAAAGAGGAACAAAAGGAGAAAATATCTGCTGTTTTAACAGAAATAATCCCTCGGACTTTTGCACATCTTCAACAGCGCCCCCCCACAACTACCCAAAAACACAAAGGGAGAAAACAGAACTGCCCACGAACCTGCACTGGAAACACGGGGCCCACAAAGGCGACACAGGAGCGGGTTTGGCTCTTAGAGATGAATGTGGGGATCAACCTGTGGCTGCTGAACTTGACCTCAGACACAGCAGTTCACACGACAGGAAAAGGCAGCTTCAGTGTGACACCTTCATCGAAACAAAGAGGATGAAGAAGGAACCTGTGGATGATGCCTTTGCTTCTCCGAAGGCTGTTCACACCGACCTGTCTTTGTTCAGTCCAACGTCACACGTCCTAGCAGTGCAACATATGAACAAGAGTCATTTGTCTTTCTTGTTTCCAAACAGCCGTCGGTGTAACGTTAGCACAAATCCTGTGGGACTCGTCTCTTATCCAGCAGCGAAAATCTGTCCCTACAAACTTTCTTCTGGGGACGTACATAACACAAACAATCTCCACTCCAGACAAAATGTCCTGAGAGACTGTTCACTGAAAACCGGCAAAGCCCAGAGGCCCGAAGAGGTTTCCTGTGGTTTCTTTGCACCACCTGTTTATTTCCCTCTTGCTCTGAGGGTACAGGAGACTCCTTACCTTGGAGGGACAGAGTTTTTACGCTCACGTCACGACAAATGTCGCCTCCGACCCTGCAGAAGACAACTCCATCATCCAGGCTTTCTGGCAACATCCTGCCTGGGCCCCTGAGTCTTAAGTATCTCTGGACTTTGTGGTCTGTGCATTAATTTAAGAACATCCACACAGTCCCAGATTTAGATCTTTCAGTTATTATTTCTAAAATTTTCTTTGCAGCATTGATTTTTATTATTTATAGAGGCAGTTTTTCTTTTTTGGGGGGTTTAACAAGGACAGTTATGTATGTGGTCTGAATATGTGTTAGTCATGTGGAGTTTTCTCTTAACTGAGGAAAAAGGGAGTTAAACATGAAAATATTATGACTTATATATTGAGTGTGGACCTGTGTGGTTTTGACCTACTGTATATTTTAGAGGCCACGGCTTTAGAAACATCTTGATCCTTCTATTCATGCACTTGAGCTTTTTTAAGTTTAGTCAAATGTGAAGGGTGAAAATCCCAAGGAAAAAAAAGAGGATTGTGCTTTGAAGTAGATGAACAGGTGAAAAATGTGGAATGAGTGAGACTTGAACTAATGTGTTACTTTTTATCATTTCACTTTTGCTCTTCTAAACAATTTGTGCATAGTCAATGAAACTGTAAAAGGTTTTCAAAGTAAAATCTGGATACTGGATCTGATGAAAACATCCTTGTGAATTGTGCTTTTCATGATCCGCTACTTTTCATGTGTCAGCAGCTGCTGCCAGATGAAATGTACCGACAGTCTGTGGAAGTGCATTCTTGTTTCAAAACTCATCTTTCCCAAAAGGTTCATCACAGAGGTGGATCCCTCTAATGATTAAACAAGCAAAAAGATATATAACGGAGGACAAAAGTACAATAAATGAAGATGTTATCTCAAAGCACTTTAAATTAATTTGTGACTGTTGTTTACAGAAAGAAAGAAAAAACAACAAAAAAAACAAAACAAGAAATTGTAGTGAGGACTGATCAATCAACACTGCCGAATAAAAACACAAAAAAAGTCTATATAAAAATTATATTTTAAATTTGTTACGACAAATTTAAGCAACATTCTGGGGCTGTAATTGTCTGTGAGGAAACGCCGTAAAAACATCACTTACAATACATCATGATATGTAAAGAAGAGCATGGCATGGAAGTAGCTTTACAGTGCTTTTAGCTTGCCTTATTCACATAAGCTTTGTCAGAAACATTGACCTATGCTCAACAAGCAATGCTGAGGCATTAGAGTTAATAAAAGCCAGTGAAAGTGTGGTCCTCCACTCCAAGTGTATAGGTGTCACTGTTCCACCACAACAAATACTGGAGACTATGTGGAAGCACTGGCTAAAATAAAAAATTAGTTCCAGTAGTGTCTCCAGCTCCACAGCAAAATACACCAAACCAGCAAACGTAGTTGTACAAAAGTTACATGAGAAGCACCGCCGGATATTTGTGACCTGACCCAGCACAAAATAGACCATCAAACGACATCCATGCCAAGACCCCTTGCCACCTCTGTCAGGGCCTGGACAGCTCCAGATGTCCCACTACCTTCACAGTCCTCCTGAGACAACACTCCTGGCTCGTCCTCGATGTGGGGGATGGTGCTCATCACACAGTACACAGGAGAGTCGCTGCCTCTGGGGCTGGGCTGAGACGAAACATCATCACCTCCAGAGTATTCTGACGAGTATGAGGAGGAGGAAGTGGAGGAAGGGGAGGAGGATCCTGCAGGGGAGCTCCGGCCGCTCTCAGGCATGACTGCAGCCCTCTTGTTCCGGCTGCTGGATTTGGGAGTTTTACGCAGGCTCTGAGGCTTCTTGGCCATGTTCTTCATGATCTCTTTGGTCACTTCCACAGTCTCAAACCGCACCATGTTTACTTTTAGGAAGCCATCCTCATCCTTTCTGTATCTATGGAGAAAACTAATTGTGTTTATCTCAGACTTTAACTTGCTCCTATTCCTAACCTGAAGGATCTGGAATAACCTCCATGTGCACATCAAGCAGTAGAATTTTGGAACCAAACTTAAATTTATTTATATGCTTAACCTTTCTCATTAGCATTGACTGGCTCCTTTCAATGTAAAGGAGCAGCGACTCTACTCTGAGCTCCATTCACACCTCTGAGCTCTGCATCTTGGTGCATAAGCACAAACAACAACCGGAACCTTTCCCTCAGCAAGTTTAAGTCACAAAGAGGTGACCCTTTTGTTCCCCAGGGAGCTCTTCGACACAAACCCCCAAATAGTAAAGTCCAAGCCCTCTCTAGGAGTTTGGTTCGTGAGACTCTGCTATGTGTGGCGCAAATCCCACTGTATGTATGGTATCGCCTAACCTCTCACACCCACTCACAGCAGAGAGCTGACATTGCACATTTCTAGAACTAGTTTTCAAAGCCTAGTAACAAAGGTAACAGGGACAAACCCCTCTACCAAGGTAAGGTGGCCATCCTTGTTGCTCTTCTTTACTTTTCAACACTTGCTCAAGGGGAATTTGTTTGCTCTCCTAATAATTCTTCTGTTGATTTGGGGCTATATAAATAAAACTAAATTTAATTAAATAACATTAAAGGATTCAAATCTGGAGGTTCTGTGCATTTACATGCAGTTGTAAAGCCAGTTGACTAGATTTAGAATGTTTAATCAACACTAGTTTCTGTAATGAGTTTACTGGACAAAGCTGACATGTTAATTACTCGATCTAACTCACCTGAAGCGTGAATGTCCAGAGGGCCATTTCAGTTCGTGCTTCTTGCGAAGGTGAAGTGTAAGTGTGTAGCACCAAGAGAAGACCTTATCACAGATGTGGCATTTGTATTTGGACATCCCTCCGTCCTGTTGGGTTAAAGTCATGTATGTGTTTGCAGTAAAACACATCATCTTAATTAAATGACTACACTGCGTCAGTGTTCCATATTGGTGCTAACAAACCTCATGCACTCTCTTGAAGTGGTGGCTCATGGTCTGGAACGTGTGACAAGAATAATCACAACCCTCTACTGTACAGTGATACACCGTGCCCTCGTTGTGAACCTCAGTGTGCTTTTGGAGATCACGCTGGTTCTTGAATCTGTAAAAGAGAACACAACAAGTACATCAAGAGAACAATAGTACAAATTTTATCTATTTAACACGTGGGCCCATTGGAATTCTGAATGTTATGTAGGTGAAGGTTTTCCTTTATTTAGTATTCTAAAGAAAGTGTACCAAAACAGACTTCTAATGCGTTGTGATCTTCCTAATGGCACCACTTTCCATGGCAAAGACCACAACCTTGATGGCTGTGTACAACATGACACAGTACAACTGTAGTAAGATGAACATCTATTTAGCTTTTCTGGGGCTCTACCTTTTGTCACAGAAGTCACATGGGAAGGGCCGCTCATCACAGTGGCGGAAGCGGATGTGGATCTTCAGAGCTGCCAAAGTGGTGCAGGTCATGTCACAGAAGGGACATTTCACCTGATTCACTGGAAGTGAATGAAAAGAACCAATACAGAAAATTACCAAATATGATCCCTGAAAACAACAGACTGAGGCCATCACTAACCGCAGAGGCACGCATTTGTTTGTTTTTTTACAAAAAAGGAATACATTATTAAGAATTTGAGTAAGAGATCAGCCGTCAGAACTGGAATTTTAAAGCATATTAAATGGATGACAGTTTATTCAGCTGATATTTCTAAATCTATACCAGATCTAACATGTCAAATTTGGTGATTTTCAAATTTCTCCCAGTTGTTCTACATAGAGGAATCTATGTTAATGATGTTAAACATCCCTCTGCTTTCTGTAATAAAACATCTCTCGACTTCTAGCTAAGAGGAGTTCAAGACTAATGTCTGCAACAACTATTGAATATTAAAAGTCATTACCATGTTGACGAACGTGATCCCTCAAAAGCCTCTCACTGGAAAAGGCTTTGCCACAATGTTCACACACAAGTGATTCTGTTTAAATGAGGACATGTGCAGAAGTTAGTGTTGATGCAATGAATTTAAAAAGAAAATAGTTGCAGTAAATAAACCTGGGTGCCAATCTCACCTACTGGCTCGGCCTGTCTGTGGAGGTGGTCGAATAACTTTGTGTTGCTGGAGAACATGCTACCACACGTAGGACAGGCTACAAGCCTCTCCTGAGTGTGACTCCGCATGTGTTCTCTCAGACGGTACCTGATCTTGAAGAAGGCGTCACAGCCTGTAACAGAAACATAAAAACATAAAATGTCAGAGCAGGTGGCGTACGACACAACGGGAACATCTCATTAGTTATGTTTTACTACGTCATACCTGCCCAGTGGCAGAAAAGAGCCTGCTGTTGCTGTTGTTGTTGTGACAGAGACTGTGGCTCAGCACTTTCAACATGATTGTCCACATGTCGGTAGAACCACTCAGGATTGTTAAATGTACCCTGCAAAAATATATATACATATATACACACACACAATACAAAATATGATATTAATAATATGATGAGCAAAACTAAAAATACCTACATCACAATGCTCCCACTGGCAAACATATCCATCTGATCCTTCAGGAACCAGGTTGTTGCTGTGTAAGCCCTGGTTGCAGCCAGGCAGATCAGGACGGGACTTCAGTAGCTGTGACCCGACAAACTTGAGCTTGCCGTGGTAGTTGTGGAAATAAGCATGGACCTCAAGCTCTGTAGGGCTACCCATAGACAGAAACTCACATCCCTTCCAGAGGCAAGCATACTCATCTGAACAAAGAGACAAAAAGGAGTACTTACTGCAAGTACTTACTTACTCTCATATTTGGCATATGAGATTTATGACCTAAAGGGGATAACACTGAAATCAGACATAAAACCATGCACAAAGTGATCAGCATTCACTTGTGACCTGTATGTAGATAATTTACAGCAGAGGGTACTGACCAGATAAATTAAGGCTAGTGTCATAGTTGCAGACGAATAAGAGCTGGTACAAAAAATGCCATGTAGGTAACGAGGGCAGAGTAAAGAACAATGCAAGGCTGTAAAGGCTACAAAGCGTCATACAAAAAAAGAAGTTTGTGGTCCGTCTTCCCTTTATCAAGTCCTGCAGTGCTGCTTTCTGTGGTTTAAGGTTTCTAAATTAAATGTATTGTCCATACAAATGCTGAATCTTTTATACTAACATTCGATTGGCTGCCAGCCAGAACCCTGGATTTGCTCATTCGTGGATGCCCATAGATTTTGTTGTCATCCAGAAGCTATCAGAAAAATCAGCCAGACACAAAACTCCACTGAATTTCTTCATTTCATTGCTATTGAGCTTAGATGTGGTTGAAATATAGATACTCCAAGGAGAGCTGATGTGTTTTAAATTGTTTTTGGACAACAACAGAGGTCTATAGCAGTCTGACAATTAACTAAATGTGAGTAAAGAAGATTGAGTGTTGGTTTTAGTATCTGTATGGTGATTGTGTACAATATAATAAGTTTAGAAAACTACCAAAGTTATTCTGTAAGTATTTAGCTTAGGTTGTGTATAGCATAAGATATAACAGGTATGGGTTAGAAAAATGTTTTAGGATCAGCTGTAAATTCCGGTAAACAGAAATCTTGTGTATAGAAATAGATTTAATTATATTACTGATATTATTGGGGTCGTTTAATCTATAACAAGTTAACACTAATAAAATCTAATGCAAATTGACAACACAGCATAAAACTTTCTTACTTTTTATTGCTTGCCTGTTCCTCACTTGTAAGTCGCTTTGGATAAAAGTGTCTGCCAAATGACTAAATGTAAATGTAAAAAAAAAAGAGGGACAGACTCCACTACATATCAGCAAACCATAAAGGCAAATGTTCTGCAGTTAGTTGAGTAGGTGAAAATGGAAAGTAACTGACTGAGAAACAGGACAATCCTCCAAATGAGTCATCAAATGCAGTATAGAACCAGCATTTCTAGCTGAAACTTTGAAATAGGCAATCTCAAACTTCTCTGACGTGACTGATGACAATCTGAGGATATATTCTACAGAGGAAGATGTGACTTGATCTGCAAAAGAGTCCTGGCTGGTTACAAAGACACATTCCTCTTGCAGCATCCTCCTCACTCACCCAGCTCTTCCAGGGCGTCGTTGTCTCCCAGGTAATCCTTTAAATGCAGCGACATGTGGTCGCTCAGCTCCTCCATGGTGCGGCCTCTGAAGCTGCATGAAGCCCACTCACACAGCACCTCAAAATTGTCCAGTCTCTTAGTTGTCATCATGGTGGCGATCGGCCGTTTCACAGCCAAACTGCAAACGGCGCGCGTCCTTTACTCAGTTAGCATGTGATGCTAGGTTAGCTTGGGCTGACTGGAAATATGAGCACAGCTCAGTCCACTTGGAAAAGGTTTTAACCGACGTCAGCTCGAGAGAGGTTATATTTCTTTAGAAGACATGTTGTTTTTTTCCTGACTGTTCACTATTTAACGAAACCCGTAACGATAAGCACTTTCGATAACTGCCTTACAGCTAGTTTGTTGCTGTGTTCATAGAAAAGTTCCGTGACAGTCTGTTGAACGGGTCACACAATGTTCCTGTATAGTTGACGTCAGTTACCTCACGAACGGTTCTACGGGAGGAATATTTCAGCTTCTGATCGGGAACTTGCAAACGGATACAAACTTTTCATGTCACACAAACATCGTGAGCGTCTGTCGGAGCAGCCCTGGCTTGTTCTTCCCTCCTCTGAGCTTGTCTGGGTTTGTTTATTTCCTGCTGTTGTCGCCTCGAAACGGAGTCGGGGGCGCAGATCACAGCGCCACCTAGTGCGCCGGAGTCGACACTGTCTCTGCAGGAGACACACAGTCAAAGCTCCTTTGTCTGCTGCCCGTGTCCATGGACGGTTGACCTGAACTAGAGGGTGGGGGCACAATGAGCAGCTGACCCCCCCCCCATGGCAGAGCCCAACCAGTAGGTTCCACTAAAGCTGAAATGATTAGTCGGTGATTATTAAAATATAATTATTGTTCTAACAGTAGATTCTGTCTTCAAGCCACAATCCCAAGATGGTGGATGGACTTGTACTTTTTACTAGACCTGTCCATCCGTTTCCGTGAGTGACATCAGTCGTTACCCCTATGACTCTTTAGAGATAATTAATGTGTTTAACAATTTGTGATTAATCAATTTATGACCATCCCATGGGGAGAGAAGCTGTGGAGGGAGCGCCCGAGGGTCCTGGAACCCCTGAGCAGTGGCCCACATTGCATGGATGGTGATCCACTTTTATTATGGCACATACAGTTATGAATGGTGATTTTCCAGTGTTTAGCAGTCATATGTTGCCTGTGAGGTACATAACATTGACGGCAAGATAATCTACACAATAAAGTCTCATTACCTGATTTACTCTAATTTATTAATTCCATCCTTTGTATTACTGTTCTGATTTTTAACATTTTTTTCTGCTGGATTCATTCATTTGAATTCCTGTGTTTAAATGTAACTCTGGCTGCAAAGACCTAATTTGTGGCTGGATTAACTGCGTATACTTCCAGCCTAGGAACGCCTTTGTAGTTTCTTTGCTGTGAGACTGTAAAAAAACCACTAGAGGTCACAATTCACTGACTGTCTGCATCACAGTATGCACATCCAGAATATCCTGTATTATTATGAGGGTGAATGTGTCCTAATGAGAAATTAATCCATCCATCCATTATGTGTAACCACTTATACTGTTTAGTGGGGCTGGAGCCTATCCCAGCTGTCACAGAGCAAGAGGTGGGGTCCAACCTGGACAGGTCTCCAGTCCATGTCAGGGCCAACCCAGAGAAACATACAGAGTCAGTGTGAAGTTAAATATAGTTACACAATACTGTACAGTGATATCTACAATTCACACGTCCACAAAGACTCAGTAACGCAGACTCAAGCTGGTAACGCCATCCTGTGGTTTATCCTACTCTATGACATTAAGTCCACACTGATATTTTATTAACACAAACAGTTTAGTGGTGACAGTAACATTTTTACTGAGGTACATTCACTGGGGCTGTTAGTGTTAAAATGAAGAGACGAAAATTTTGTACTGTAGTATATTTCATACAGTAAAACAAGTCAATAAGCTACATACAGTATGTAGATATAATAATGTAACAGCCAGACGGAAGAAGTCTTTTAGAAGGCGGACAGAGATTAGGCAGTTCCTGTGCCATCACTGATCTCTTATTCAATATTTCATGCTGCTCTGCAAACATAAGGGCCCATAACAACTGAATTATTCATGTGGCTTTATGTCAGGATGACTGATTCACAGGAAAAGGACTGCCAACATCCCCAAAGTTGGAAGAAAAGAGCAAATAATGTTTCCATTTTACAAGTGCCAATGGTTTCACTGAGGACAAAATTCTATTTTAAGACAAGGCCATTTTGTGTCTCTTAACTGTAGGAAAACAGACGGGAACCATCCACTGGCAACATCCTATAAAACCCGACCCTTGGAAAGGCTCGATTGTTAGCAGAGTTTAGGATTAAAACATCTGCTGTGCCTAACATGCCTGCTATTTGAAACACACACAAAGTGCTCTAGGAAATCAAATATAAGAAAATCATCAGTAATTAAAGTAAAAAAAAAAGTCGGATTAAATAAACTTTTAATGGACACAGAAATGAAACACCAGTAACACTATTATGAAAATACTATACGCTGCAAATAAGAGTGAGAAAGACCAGTGTCTACTTGGAGACCTTGAACTCTTTTTAACCATTGAAGCTTTGTCAAACTATATTATTAGATGACACTTGATATTTTACTGATGCAAATGAAAATAAGTTTATGTTTGGTTTAAAAAAAAGTTTAATGATGAAAATAAACACTATGACAGCTTTTCACCCTGTAGGTTAATTTAGGGTAATTTACCAACATTGTTTTCTTTCATTGCATATAATTTGACTTTACTGTTAACGTCATGCTTTGATTTTGTCTAATTAAATGTGCAGGGTAATTTTGTGGTGAAGTAAATGGTTAACGGCCTGCACTTATGTAATGCTTTTCTACCTGTTGGTACTCAAGGTGCTTTACACTGCTTCTTATCTACCCATTCACAATCACACACAGCTGCTATGCAGCTGGCCAACACTCACTGAGAGCAACTAAGCAAGGTCCCAGTGTTTTGAATATCATTATTAATAAGTGCTTAAGTAACAGCATGTTTTGCAAAATTCCTCTAACTCTAAAAGAAATTTAGTGGGATTGCAAGAGTGAAGGCAGAATATTGAGTTCTCATTCATTTTGGAAAATGTAATATGCAGTAATTCTTCAGACAGGCTTCTGTATCATCATTTTAATCAGAGTTCATTCAGAGCAAGCCGAGAATACAAGCACAATATCACAACATGTCTGCAGCGGCCATATCATCGTTTGACTGTGGCCCGGCACCACACACAGTCCAAACCAGACAGCGGATACAGTACGATGACAGATATAGCACCAGGGTGTTGGAGTGCATAGCAGCACTTGTAGTGGTCAGGTCAGACTCGATGCTAGCAGGCAGCGGGTTGTAGAGGTCAGACACAAACTGCTGTCTCACTCACACACACACACACACGTGGACACACACACACACACACACACACACGTAGAAGCTAAAACTGGAAGCAGACTCACGGTGACTAGTGCTCCACAGGACCCCTCACACGCTGCAGCCACGCAGGGCACTGAGGAGGTCCCAGTAGAGTCTATGTGTGTACAACCAGAGAGAGAAAGGCTGTGATGTTGTTTTTAGTAAAAACACCTCGTGTCACACTCACGATGAATAGATGTGATTTGCGCATATTCAGACAGCAGCATTTTTTAAGAGCTGAACTTTGAGTCCTGGCTCATTTCTTGTCCTTCAGCACTTTGAGAGTTCATCCCATTCAGAATGAAAACGACTGAGTAAATACAATTTTGAGGCCTATATGCAGCATCTCTTTTTTTTTTTCTTATTTAGCACAATGCGTGTCAGAGCTCAGAGGAAAGGATCGGGTACAATGCGTCAATATATTGAGTTTTTGTAAAAACTGCAGTTTTCCTATTAGATTTACGGGGTGGATCTTAATTTAGATAAAAACAAATTGTTTGTGGATAAAACCATAATGCTGGTGTGTTTCTTTTATAGCTTAAACAGCCACGAGACTATGTTTTACTTACTGTATGTACCTTTTGGTGTGACCAGAATCTATTACTACACATGCATTATATTTGAAAAGGACTTGCCCCTAAACATTTATCTTCACTGGCTCAATTTACAAGCTAAAATGTGACTCTGACATACAGTATAGTCTGCTAAAATGTTGCGACTCAACCAAAAACGGGGTCTTGCATGCAAGCTTTAGCAATTATATTACAGTTCATTTGGTTTCTTAGCAACCAAACTGATGAAACCAGATATCATCCAGAACAATGAAATGAAAACCAGGACCATACAGCAGAGGCACTGTAACTAGGAAACACAACCATAAAACTGATTTTGTAGTCTCAGAGAAAAAGTATCCCTTTGACATTTACTACAATCATTTTAATGTTGACTCAATTGTCATCCATTCAGACAAATGTAAAAATGCCCTTTCATACACATACTACGTGTGTAGAGATGGCTATTTTTCTATAGTCGGATGTCAAAGTGAACTCATAGAAATAATGTGCAAATCATGTGCTCAATAATATGACGCGGTTCTGTGCACCAAAACACGAGCAATCACATAATTTCACGCGCTCGCATCCTCACATTCACGCGCACAACACACAGTGAAATTATTTGCATTATTCTAGAAGCTCAACATCAGTGCTCAGTCAAAGGTGAACAACGTGACGGGACAAAGAAAATCAACAGGTAAGGAAATAAACCAAAGGGAAGAAGATTTGCCTAATTCGTAAGTGTAGCCTTGGATCACACACACAGAAGCGTAGCAGCCGAACGTTCACTGCTTCGCTTCAGTCAGTCTATTGCTGATCTCTTTGCTCTTCTTTGTGACAGCTCCCTCTGGTTTGGGTTCTGGGGCGACCAAAGAAGGTTTCTTCTTGGCTGACTGGGAACTACAATCTGCTTCTCTTTTGCTTTTTTCACCATCTTGCCTGTTGTTGTTGTCGGTGTCTTTTTTGGTTTGGTGCGAGACACTGGTTTGTCCACCTAAAACACAAGAGAGGCACAAATACCAGGATCATGTCATATGGATTTGCAAAGGTTTGAAAAAACCACATACAGCCTTATGGGCTTTCTTGCTGAGAGTTTGATATGAGGATTAATACCACTCTCATGTGTAGCTATGAGGCTCCAGCTTCCACTCGAGCACAAAGCCTGGAAGCAGGGAAATATCTAACCTGGATTTACCAAACACAGCACATTTATGTCCTGGACTATTTCCTGGCGGGAAGCATAAAGGCATTGGATGGTTAAGGAGTTCTACACTTTCACTAACTTAAGAGACAGACCAGCAGGAGACTGGAACCCCAAATGAAGCTCTTTACTTGAGTATCTGAAGGCTGCACTGAATTTTGAACCTGCTTTCACCACTGCAAGAACTGCATGTTAGTCTCACTTAATTAGTAAAACTAGACAGGATCCTGGACACCAGACATATTAAAAAAAACCTCTGTGCCCTTTGGAGTTCAAACTTTTAATTGATGATATCAGGTGTACAACCAGCTCCTTATCTTCCTCTTCCTTTACAGAATCACCCGAACATTGTGCTGGATCCAAAGCTTTCCAAAGATCTCTGACCAGTTTTGCAATCAACAGTACTGAATATTGTGAATATGGCAGTTAAAACTGGCAGCATCACCACTATTTTTTTGTGGTTAAACCTCTTTCTTTAAAAACTCAGCTTGACCTAGCGTCACTAAATAACAATCGACGAGTCTCTGACTTTCTGTTCTTCAAAGTACTGGAAAGAGCCGATATATCTATTAGTAACCTTTTGAACCTTTTGACACAACAGATGACTCCATACTCTGGCTTGGCCTTTGCTTGGCTAAAACCCTATTTATCTGATGTGAAATATCTTGTGTGAAATATGGAGTACCTCAGGACCCTGTTCTTGGTGTTCTTCTTTTTCTGTAATTATTCGTAGTGAAATTAACTTTCATTATTATTACAGATAACAAACAGCTGTATGATCCTGTAAAGGCAGATGATCCAGATTACTAATTTGGATGTCTGCATCTCCACAATGAAAACATTTCTGTCAAACAACTTCTATCTCCTAAATTCCGATCAAACTGAAATGCTTATTTGGCCCAGTTTGACACCAGTTTGAACATTAAACAATAACTCTTAAGAAATCATACTGTTTCAACAACATGTTAAAATGCTAACAAGTCTGTGTGATCGTCTCTGCCCACGGCTGACGCAGAGACATACATTTTTGCTTTTGTGTCAGTCAGATTGGCCTTGGATGGTATTAGAAGTATTCAAATGTGAAGCAGCTAGAATTTTACTTAAATCCAGACAATTTTGCCACATTACATCAATTTAAGCTTCCCTCCATTACCCCCTTACTATTCACATCAGATCAGACTTTATGGTGCTTTTGCTGACATACAAAATCTAAAACAGTGCTCCTTTATGCATTTATATTCCTGATCTCCTTAACCCTTATACTCCAACTTGTGTCTGTCTATGCCCAGAAGAAGAAGTCAGCTGGACTCCTTTACTTTAGAAAAACCTCCCAGCTAACATCAAGAAGTCTAACTAAGTAAAGATTTTTCATCAAATCCAAACTCAATTTCTTCAATTTGTGTCTTACGTACTGCACAGACAAGATTGCTATACTTTTACTAAAAAGCTCCTCAGCTTCTAACTTCAGTTTTTTACCATCCAGGCTGTGTGCCTCTTCTCTTCATCATATCTGTCCTTTTTCCAGGTATGGTGGAGAAGAGCTTGTGTGTTTCAGGCAATATCTGGTGATGGGACCTGGAAGTTGCTCATAACCACCCTGATTATGGTTTTGTTTGTTTCTTCTTGTTGATTGCCATTTTTTCCCTCTATCCACTCTCCACTCATCCCAGCTTGTGGAGGAAGACAGCCGCCCACCCTTATCCTGGTTCTGTTGGAGGATTCTTCCATTTCTCTTTAATTCTGTAGGGTCTTGATCTTGCATAGTAGATTGCATTGAGATGACTCATCATTTAGTGTTATTGAATTAAAGTAAATTGAAGCTGTGACTTCCTTTCCTGTTTTAATGGTAAGATCATTTCCCGCTGGCTCTAGAATCATATTTACAGACATGAAAGTGGTATTGAACTTCCCACCAAGCTCTTAGTAAGACAAACAATATCATATCTATTTTAGCATGCAATACCTTTTCATCTTATTTTTCAAAGTAATGAGAGGCAAATGACACCGTATGTTCTAGGTATTATTTGCATTATGTGATTAGTTAGTGCAATGAAGATAAAAGAAAAAACACAACACAGGTGCCTTGTGCCTTTTTTATAGTACAGTGATTCGTGCAGTCTTCCACTCTCTTTAGAAGTACAAGCTTTATATTAGTACACATTGTTAGTCTGACACTTGAACATATAAAGTATTTGCATAACATTTAAGTTTTGAGTCAAGACGCTTGACGAGTAGGCTTGTCTAGTTCAGCTTTCCATAGAAATTGGAAAACGTTGAGAGGAAGTGGCCCTTAAGCAAGACATTTTTCTGCTCTTGTGGACTTTCCAAAACAAACTACTGCCAAACTTCCCACATGGCCTTTTTGTAAAAATGAGTTGGCGTGGAGCAAAAAGTTGATCAAACCTGCTCAACTTTTTCTGAATAAATAACCCATGATACAAACATATTTTAAGAGTTGACAAATGTTTGTAAAAGATTGTTTCACTTAATTGCTGGTACTACAAAGACCAGTAAGGGGTATATAGATGCATACAGCAATATGTTCTATCTTCTTTTGCTATAGACAGTCAAAGTAAAGCTATGAGAAATATGGATGTGGTAACTGTGACATTTGTGAGTGCAACAATCGATAAAGCAGTCCGTTGTGCACCATAGTGTTCAGCCACCTTTGTGATTCTATGATAGAGAAAATGTCTCTGGATTATATCTAATTCATTCTCTACCCACCTTGTTGACAAAAGTAGAAGTAAAACATGATAAAGTAGAACAATGAAGTTTGAAGTTCTTCATGACTGCATTATACCAATCTGCAAACTACTTCTACACAGACAAAGCCAAAAGGACAACATCATCGGCAAAGAAGTGATTTCAATGCCTGATGTGTCGTATGCAGTTAAATTCACAGTGAGCCAATTGTCATTGTCACTGTCACTTTGTCCATTCTATTTTGCGCCATACACGGTTACCTAATATGACCCTAAACATCAAGGATCTGTTTATATGTCTGCAAAAGAAAGTGAAGAGTCATGTTGTCTTGTTGGCCTCTGCTGATGCAATAAATCCACCTAATTTGATTTGATTCTCATCTGTTATACATTAAGAGCATTTTGGCTTTTTAGCATCTTCCAATCATTTATCTGTCCACCCTCTTATAAACTCTAAGGTCAGTTGCTGAACCTACAAATCTTCCCCAAAGATAATGGGTGGTGCAGACTGAAAGGTGAGCAAACGGTGATGGCGTGACTATTGATTCTGGCTGCTGTGTGATGTGACTGGGGCTCATAGTGGCCGCAGCTGCATACTGAGTGCACGTATGTGTGTGTACAGTATGCAGGCTTGCTTCTGATAAATCTGAGCTCAGCCTCCATGCCTTCTAGAAGAAATAGAGAACACACCTGACTACAGCAGATTATGAACAGAGCTGCTCTCAGTCTCTGAGAAGTCCTACAAGAATGAGAGAGGGAGTGGCCATATGAACACACTACTGGAGACACAATATTAACCAATTATTCACCAAACTTGACTTAATTGTGAAAAACATGCACAAAGATTTTTTTTAAACAAGAGATTTATTTCATGGGTCTCTAAATTATATTATATTATAACTCTCTATGAAGCACATCTCTGTTTATAGGTAAAATACTTTTCCCTAAATGTTACGCTAGAACAACCTTCTTATTCAGAGGATATTAGATAACTAATACATGCAAAATTTGCAAGGGAAAAATGAAAGCTTAAATTGAGTCATTTTGTTCATAGAAATGAATGTGGAAAGTAATAATGAACATTTCCTGTATTTATCCTGTCATTTGTATCAAACGGCATTATCTTTTCCCATAAAACTTATTAAGAAATTAACAAGAATTAAGAAAGTAAAGACCTAAACATAAGGCAAAAATATCTTTAAACAAAGACCTACTTCAGTAAGAGATTAGCTCACTTACTGCTATTATTCAAAGCTGAAATGTATTAGATGGTGTCTAATATGTTTTGAAATGACCTTCCATTACCCAATTGCATTAGTTGGTGTTTACGGGAATTCAAATTTACTCGGTAGGGCTTCCATTGAGTGGATTGAGCACCGTGTTAACCACAACACACTAAAGCCTGGATCTAGCAGGGCTGATAAATTCAAGACTGGACTATTTCTAACATAGCTGAAAGTGTCTATGTGTGCCCCAACCTTTTGTTCTCACCTTGGCAGATTCCTTGCTAGGTTCACTGTACAGGCTGCGTATCCTCCTGCGCTCCAGCAGTTTGTTGTCAGTGGGGTGAGTTTTCGCCTGCTCGCCCTTGAACGTGGCACTGTAGCTGGTTTCCAGGCTGGTTTCCTCCACTGGGGGTTTGTACTGAGATGGAGCTTTAATGGGCTTCACTGGTTTCACACCCTTATATGCCTTGAACTCAGTCCTAAGAGCAATCGGTAAAGCAAATGTTATTTTCGTACACATTGACTGTCATAAGTAATTGTCTGACAACTTCTGTAGAAAGTCCAAAACACAAAATATTTTGTTTGTCATTTTTCTTCTTGAAAAATAAGTAAAAAGGTTCTATGTTCAAAAGGTTGGTAGAGCAATTTTTCAGATGACCACTGCATGTTTTCCACTGCCTTGTGCCATTTTAGTGAGCTGCATATGAAACAGCATTAAGCGATGTAGTTTAGTGGTCACGCTACATAATATGACTTTTACAATAAGTGCAATGTTCAAGTTGAGGATTATGACAACCATATTGGCTCCTCAGCAGCTAATTATTATTTAGAACACGCTGACTGAACATGCAGCAGTCCTCTATTTGAACTGGTCGTATACTGACAATGAGGGAGTTTTAGGACTTGTATGTAAAAGTCCTTGTGTTTGTAGCTCAGGAGCAGGCAACACCGGTCTGCTGTTCATTGCCTAATAACCGACTCATATCACAGAATCATATTCAAAGGTGGGACACTGTTTAAAATATCAAACATTTCGTACATTATGAAGCGACGAACGTGACAAAGGAAGCCATGAACTGTAAAGCAGCTGCATGAGGCATGAATGGCAAAAAGTTTCCTTTGAGAATGAAAATAACTTCAAATGTTTACAGGCGGTTGTTAAAAGAGGAGGTGATGCAGAGAGACGCTCTGTCCCAACTTTATTCAAATGTGTTGTTGACATCAGATTTAAACTTTCAACTTGAAATGTTGTTATTGTTCTATTTACAATAAACCAATTTATTTATATTTTATTTATCTTAAAATTTTCCACAGCACCCCAACTTTTCTGAATTTCTATATACAGTATTGACTGTAATTTTGATATAAAAACCTGGTATGAAACATGACATGGCAGCATGTATTTTGTGCAGAGACAGGAACTGGACTGCTTTAGTCGGTTACACGTCACTGAATGAGTCAACAGGATAAAGACAATGATACAAAATGGCTACAAACAGACGTGCTGTTTGTAGGCATTCAAAGAGATGCACGACATCGTGAAAAGATGTAAGCCATCTAACATCTCAAAACGACAAGAATGAGGAGGCAAAACAACTGCAAAGAAACACGGGGGTGTGGGGGGGGGTGGATTAGTGGTCTTAGATATTGATGCCCAAGAGCCCATTGTGTCATAATCCTGAAACTCAGCTGAAACAAAGTCATTTAATTATAAGACCTGTGCCTCGATACATGGAGGTGTGTGTTGTGTGTGGGTTTGTGCTGAACTGTTCATATTCCGTTTTGATAAAAGGTTATTTATCTTCAGTAATTAGAGACATAAGTGAGATAAATCCAGGCCAAAAAACAGAGTCCTTTTAACTAAGACATGTTCTTTATTAATCCAGATTTATCATTTGCTTGTAAGTCAGCTTTTTAGTGTGCTGCAATTATTATGTGCAGCTTGTTGCCCTTCATCTCACTCAAAGCACTGATGCAATCTCTATTAAATTATTTGTAGTTCAGTGGAAACACAATGAAGTCAGGGAGTCTTGGGTGCATCATGCCATCTCGGTTTAATTTGGAGGAAGCCTGTGCAAAGAAACCATGTTAAGAATCACGATTACATTCAGACCTTTTACTGGCTCCACTCATTCATGGGCTACAGAATTGATTTAGGTAGTACTCTCAGGGAGAAATCAATACTGCAACCTTTAATATCAGTTTTCTTTAGGAGATCACTGGAGAGGGTAATTAGATCCCAAGCAGAACCAAATGTCCCACGATGATCTCTGAGTGAGGCTGTATGACAGGGCAGGGCAGGGCGGCGTGGCGTGGCGTGGCCAGGCCGCCGCTGACCGCTGGGTGACGGTCCAGCAGCACAAAGAAAGCCGGACCGTGACCCTGGAATCCTCGGACTCACCTGTAGCTGCTCGAAGTCGACATCACCTCCTTGATCTGTCTGTTGACGGCGTCCGCAGCTGCTCTGCCTCTCCTCTGCTCGGCGCTCACATCTGCAGGCACCTCTGCCTCCGTCTGCTCCCCGTCGGTCTCTCCTCTGACTTCTCTCTCTTCGCGCTCCTCTTTACCGCCTCCTTCGGCTCTTTCTCCTGCGTTTTCTCCTCGATCTCGCTCTTCTCCGGGCCGCTCTCGGCCTCTGCGGCCCCTGCGCTGCGCTCTGGCCCGCCGGAGGTAGTGGAGCCTGCGGTGGGGCTGGGTTTGGGAATCCACGGGTGGTCGTGCTTCCTCGGTATAGGCCAGGGCTTGTAATCCTTTTGATACTGAGTCTCGTTATTGAACGGGCCCAGCGACGGCTGGTACTCGTTTCGAGGCTTGCAGCTGGGCTCAGGACGCACTCTCCACGCCTTGAAGTCTTGGCGCATGACGGACGCAGTAGAGCCATCTTTGCCCGCTGCGGCACCCGTCGCGGGCGGTGCCTTCCCAGCCTCCTGCTCCCCGGGATGAGGCTGGGTTTCTATGGCAATGGCACCGGTACCCTTCTGTTTCGGCTGCGGGTGGTGGGGCAGATGCTGCACGTCGGCCACATCCGAGTATTTGGTGAAAACCAAAGGCACCGCGATGTCCGCTTTGTCCAGCTCGGTCCAAAAGCGGTTAATGCAGCAAGCACGCGTGATGCACGGCCAAGCCATAGTGACAAACAGTGATAAACTCGGACTAGAACCGATGCAGCCAAAGCCTCGAAGTCGGGGACTAACGTGCAGCCAGACGTCCTACTCACGATTTGAAGACTTGCGAGCGCTCGGTCCCTCACCCCCGACACCCTTTGAGTTTTTGTCCAGTCAGGCTTATTCCTCCTTATGTAACTCTGCTGAGTGTGTCTCACCGATCTTTGCTGGAGACTGACGGGAAACCGGGATCCGCGCGCCTCCCTCTCTCACCTCCTGCAGGCTGTTTGTTCTTGCCCAAGTTTCAGTGGACTTGGGGCTGTGCACATCACTGTCTGGTTGCGCATCAAAGCGACCCCACCCACATTTGTGGGATGCTTCGCGGTGCCCGGGTCTGAACTATGACCCGCGCTCGTCACGGTCCGTCCGGACAGTCAGAGACAGAAGCCACGGCCGCGCGTCTGTCGTGTGTCGTCCTGGTCAAGACAAACCGTAACGACACACAACGAGGCGCCTGCAGGTTTGTTGCATTTCACAGTTCAACGTAAAGACGGTGGCAAGATGGTGACGCTGCCGACTGACGAACACAGAAATATTTGGTCACACTGTATAAAATCATGATGGAATTAAATCACTCAGTATAATCACGTGTGACATGACAGTGACCCGACATCTCATCTACGGGATTGATCAGTAAAATATAATAATAATAAAAAAAAACATTTAACCTTGTTCTTTGTGTCTCAGACACGCTCAACAAAAGCGCCGCTACCGGCACTTTGCTCAAGTTTTCATCCATCAGCCTTTTGAAAAGCACATTAAAGTCTCCCCGCCCGTCACGTAACAAGCGTCACACCCGCATGGTCAAATGTAACGCACTTATTTTGCGCACAAGCAGAGTCCAAATATTTACTGTTGTTTTTGCTTATTAATTACCGCATTTAATGTAGAGCTCAGTCCCGCTGGTCAGCAGAGAGGAAGGAGACACGGTTCATCCCTGAGCCGCTGGTAGAAACAGCCAAATCTATTCTACACGGATATAACATCCGACTTTTGCTCCAAGTGGAGAAAGTGGTCGATTATGCATCTATATAACTACAAAAATCCATTGTTATATTTTAATTTCCAAAAAACAACTTACCTGTTTCTAATGTGGTGTCACCTGTTTCAACTGCATCCAAAACAAGTTTTCATATAACCAAAGGCAGAAAAAAAGTATTTTGCTATTTGCCATAAAGGACCAAACCTTTTCATTTAACATAACTGAAAACAGATTAGTTAATATAAAATCTGACAAGCTGTGGCAGCAAAAACAAACCACTTTGCAACAGGTTAATAACATGATACATGTTCCTTCATCTTGGTCAATAGAGAAGAATCACTGCTGCAGATCAACAGACTGTGTCTCTGAGGTTTAATTTAAAAGCACACAACAAAGAAAAGTTACTAAATGGGAATCTTAAGGAAGAGGAAAAAACAAATTCTCAAATACAAATACATGAAAAGACTACACAACATTTCCTTAGGATCACAGCATCATCACAAAGGAGGCTAGTCTAACAATAAAACAGCCTGACAAAGTCTGATAACCTAATACTTACCGATCCCGTCTGACACCTCTGCACATATTTAAATGCTGCCGTCTTGCTCAAACAGACATATTCATGTTACAATTGAAAATGTATTCAAATTAGCTTGCTTATGTACAATGCAAGATCAAGACCAAGTTTTAATACATTTCAGCTCGTGTCTCATACAATAAAAACTGGGGTCATTTCTTTAATGTGAAAAACTGGCATCTTTTTTCTTCTTACACCTGCATTTAAATAATTTGTACAAAAATGCTGATGTCAAAGCACCAAAACAGACACAAGGAAAGAGGGTGTGTGTTTATTACTCATTTTTGTCCCACAATTGTTAATTTTTCTCTGTGTTGGTCATTTCACTTTGTCGCATCTTCCTCCGCTGCTTCCTCAGACTCGGCCTCAGCTTCGGGATCATCCTCTGGATATAGCCTGCAGTATTTGTCTACCATGACATCCAAGTCGTGTTTGACGTGAGTGTTAACGTTGAGCATTACAAGACTTTTGTTCCACTGTTTAACAGGTACGCTGTCGAGATAAACCTGCAGTCGTTCACTCGCCATGTCGGTTTTGTTGTCCTCCAGCTTGAGCACTGGTAAGGTAGAAAGCACCTTGAGGAAAGAATTGACGTTAGGAAAGAACTTGACATCTGGAAGCTGCAGGGTTTCGTGGATGGTGGTGGGCAGGCGCACCTCTTTGCCTCTGTGCTTCCACTTTATTCTCCAGCAATGGAGCTCTGCGGGGAGTGTGTCTGGGTTTGGTAGGTCGTTGCGGTACACTTCTGCATAGTTCTCCTCAGTGGTGTTGAACTTCATTTGGCCCATGACAGCTGGGACCAGTGACAGGCACTTAAGAGCTTTGAGGTTGGTCTCGCAGAACATGTCCTCTACCTCCTGCATGATGCCACGGATTACTGGGACAGTCACGTACTCCTTAAAATAGACCTCTGCTTGGATTTCGACCACATCGGCTGCACGCTGCTTCCGAAGGAACAGCCTCGGGATGGTCATAGGGATCTCGACCACAGTGGCCACACTCACAGCCTCCTCGTACCAGAATTCATGGTAGACTTCGATGTTATCACTGACCTCATTCAGTGAATGTAGGACTGCAGTCAGACTGTTGGCAGCAAAAAACACATCCAGTGTTTCCCCTTGGAGGTTCCTCCCAAAGGCTCTGGTGAATGTGAGAACATTCTTTAAGATGACGATGGTGACAATGATCTCAAAGTCGGCCAGAATTTCTGCGATCGAATACGCATCCGCAACAACAGCATCGGCAAACCTTCCCTCATCATTGTTTCGGATGGTGTCCATGCACAGCAGCAGGGGTGGCAACAAATCTAGCAGCAAATCAAAGACATTGTGCTGCTCTGTCCAGCCAGGGCCACAGGTTTGTTTTAGTGCGTTCCCTTTCTCTTCATTTTTCTGGTAGTGAGTAGATATCGCTTTTTCTAGCTCATCCTGAGTGAAAGGGGTTCTAAAGAAGGAAGCAATCCTCCTCAAAATCTCCATGACAACCTGGACACTGGGAAAAGGCAGGCTGTTGGACAGGTGGATGTTTAGTGCCATATGGGAGCAAGGCATGTGCAATGCCAGGGGATACTTCTCCATCAATAACACAGCCACTGCTTTCATTTTGGTGGTGGAAGTGCCAGTGGCTTTGTGGGCTTGACCACGGCAGTCCTCCATGCTAAGCCCCCAACGGTCAGTCAGCTGGGCCTCTAACCTCTCTACCAGTGCTGACTCATCGCCATCAAAAGGCACAAAGTCCAGAAACTCTTCTCGAAGGACATTCTGCTGATTCACAAAGCGTAAAAATAGAGGCAGGTGTTTCTCGCTGGAAAACTCAACAAGGTCCCCTGTCACTAGAGAGAAGAAGCGGCTTTCCCGCACCTCCATTAGCATCTCTTCCCTCACTGTGTTCTCACAGACGTCCAGGAGCTGGCTTTGCTGGGCTGCAGAGAGGTATTCTGTGTTCACAGCTGTTGCCTCAAACCGCTTCTTCAAGGCTTCATCTCCAGCATTCATGCGGTAATCTAACAGAGCCTGAAAGTTATTGGACTTGTATTCAGCTTCAGATGCTTTGTCAGCCACTAGTGGGATACTCTGTTTCCCTAACATCACCACGACCTCAAACAGAGACCTCAAGTATTCACGAAACTCCTTCTCCTCTGTGGATAGTTGGGGTTCATCCTCATTGGTGCTTGTGCTATCCTCAACAGCTGTGTCTTTTTTGGAAACAAGCTGTTCAATAGAAGATGCCACTGGGTAGAGAACGAGAAGAACAGTGATCATTTTAAGTAAATACATTAACTTTTTTTTTTTTTTTACAATAATAAATTGAAAATGATAAAAATGATGAGAAATAAAATTCACATTTACTTACATCTTCTTTCCTTAATCTTTCGTATATCTTCTTCAGTCTGAAATTAGAAACTGTGTTTAAGTCACAAAAATCAAAGAATAGTCCGATCCAAGTGCTAATACAGTTTTTCCCACAGGATTTGATTAGGCTTGCAGTGGCTGCTAACAAACGATCAATGTCAATCGCAGTGAACACTGAAAATATCTGAATTATTTAGAGAAATTTAAAAATTAACAATTACCTTTGAGCAAACTACAAGAAATCTGAACCAGATTAAAATTATTTCTATTTCAAAAACATATTTGTAGAGCAGCAACAAGAATATCTGCCCAAAAAAATTCACTCGACTAAATCTTCAATTTATGAAGGTTACAATATTCTTTTTGTAATTTCATATGTGCTGATTACCTGTGTGAACTATTTGTATGCGCTAGTGTTTGTAGCTGCCTATTTTACCACATCTGTAACAATTAACCTATAGTATAGACCCACCTCTGTGTATGACCTTTCCCATCATGATGTGATTATTTATTTTACGACTACTGGATTAAACTGACTTACTTCTACCATTAGGCATTCACAACAAACTGACATATGAGTAAAAATGTATTAATTTTTGCAACATAAAGTAGATGCAACAATACTGAATAAATACCTCATTTAAATTAGACAAACTCCATAAGATAAATAATAATCCTGACATTACTGGTGGTAAAGTTCAAAAACAAAGTAGAATATAGAAATTAGTCACTATGACTATGTCACTGAACCTCTTGCCTGCCTCTAGCAGAGAGAGGGGTAAGCTTGGGAGCATCGGCTACTGTCATTCATTAAGTCCACTAGAACTTGCCCAGCTTTAGGACTGGTAGTACATTGGGCTAAATGGTTAGTGTACAATAGCCTTCAGAAAAGCATGTTAATAGTAGTTAAGTATCAGGAAACATGCTTGCTGTGATTAATGTGACAGTGGATGAGAGATTGCGGTCAGAGATGGCATTACTTTCATAATTAAAGTTTAAATTGCTCAACATGTGTGCTTATAAACTATTTGTAGTTTGACTCATCTATTCACGTGCCAAATAAATACAACTGCTATTGACAGTCTGAAGATTTTCTAGCAAAACATGCTCTAATTTTCATATGTGATTGAAATGTTGACAGTGTAGGTCAGTGGACATTTTTGTTAAATGGGCAGGGTGAGAGCAGCAAAAACTTCAAAGACTAATCCTAATTGGTCAACAACAATGTTACAATGTGATGCTTAATTTTAATATTTGTACAGCTACAGCATAAAACATGCATAAAATGCAGACTATTTGATTTAGAAACAAACACTGATCCTGCTGTATGATATTCAGACTCAAAGAAAAGAATCTACCCTACTGTAAATGTTTGACCTGAGTAAGACAGTGTGGTAGGGACACAGAGTTGAGCTCTGGGAGAATGAGATGTGGATGTGCAGAGTAGGCTAAGGCCCATTATCACAATGACAAGAGTAGCAATACAACTTAGTGCTATGCAACCAATCGTTAACATGCCTTCCCTGTGTGAGGTCCTATTGTATTTCAGACAGGGACAACTGAAATTAAACGTCAAACTTACCTTACAATGATGAAATCACAAGCATCCCCTCTTAATTATAACATGGATAATCTCATTCTCTCAAGTAAATGTACTTGTATATTACAAGTTTGCAAAACCTTCTAATAAATATATTTCTTACCAGTTCTTTAATCCGTTTGCGGTGTCTGGTATGAGGATTTTTCAGATGGCTTGTCAGATCAAATATGGTTGGAATGGCTGTATCCTTCAATACAGTTCTATAGGGGCTCTGGAAAGTAAAAGAGAGAAAAAAACTTGACATAAGCCAGTTTTGCAGATTCACGGTTTTAGGAGATAAGTGGAAGCATGCTGCCAAGCTTTTAGCTATAACAATCGTGACAGGTACTCACTGTTTTGCACACCATAGCTGGATCAAAGTGCTTGGCACATAATCTGTAGTGCTTGTTCAACTGGTCTGATGTTTTCGCCTCTAAATCTGCTCTGCGGCAGTTTTCTACCCAGATTCTGCATCTAAAATACAAAACGTGCATATCAGCTTAATGATAATTTAACAGTAATACACAGAAAGAATATTTGTATCTGTATAAACTACTTGTGATCATTTAGGTATGTGTTAAATTTATCCTTGATAAGTAACAGGTATAACTTAACAACATAATATATTTTAAGGTTTATGTTGGCTGTTGAACTATACATAACATGGTAAAAATATATAGTGGGGAGAAATATAGTATTAGGAAATTAATCATTTGAAAAATGTTTTATGTTGGCTCACTGAACCAGTATTTCATAGCTGTAGTGTGTTTTCTTATGAATACACAAGACAACCTTTAACACAAGTAATAAATGGCCACTGATTGATGTGACCAGTTTCCTGTAGCTTGTAGTTACTCAGTGACTTGGTTAACCTATGAAGTAGGACCTATAGATACAGACATGCACACATAACTTACACAAGCATTTGAAAAATAAAAACATTATGTTTTATTAAAAAACGTGTTACACTGGCAACTGTAATTTAAGGACGAACTTACACTGAAGACATAAACACGCCTTTCGGCTTATTGGATTCTTAGTCATTATAGTAAACACTAACTTTAAATATTTAAGGTCCTGTCAACGTAGCTGAAGTCAATTATGATCCATTACCTCTCTGGGTCCCGTGGGAAACGAAAAAAGGCCAAATCGGACTGGGTGCTCTTCCGTGTACAGTTGGGGGCCGCGCAAAAATTCGGCATGTTTCAAGCTAGCTACTTAGCTTAGCTAAATAGCTCACTATTCTCATCTGCTTACTCTGGCGCTTTGGTGAACGTAGGTAATCCCTAACACTAGCAGTCAACTTGTTTGGTCCCAAATGTTCTCCGACAGGCGTTTCCATACACGACAATAACAACGTGTTTATTTAATACACGACACATTCACAACGGTTGAAATTGAAGAGTATGCCTTTCTAGGATGAAGCCCCGCCCCCGTGGTTCATGATTTGACATAACAAAACTCTGAGGCGCAACTATTGGTCACAAAGTCTGCACAGATTCATCCCATTGGCCAGTTTGGGCCAAATAAAGACGGCAAACAAATATTTCTTCTTCACCCTGAAGTGTAGTGATAGGTTGCTCGTCAAGGTGTAGTGGTGTCATCTGCTGGCCAAATCGCTGTAGGACGGGGGCTAACTAGTTTTTCCACCACGTTTTTAAATTGTGTTGCAAAGATCACTAACATAAAAAACTTACATACACCTTCAATGATTCAGACAGTTAAAGTCTATCTAGTAAAGAGTCTTAACTGCAGGCTTTATCAAAGCAACGTAAACTGTTTAATGTAAAAAAGAAATAAATGTAAACTAGTAATAAATGTATTAACTAAGCCTCCTAAGGAGGAATGTGGTTGTATCTAACGGTGGTCTCACGAAGATACCGATGCCAACGTAGACGTGACGTCAGACCAAGTCGGACCAGCATGCACTGTGCGCCGAACGCCGGTGATCGAATCTGCGCAGAACCTGCCTACCTCATAGCCTTTTACTTCTAGCAATTGTATTTCAGCTTTGAAAATATAAACACGATGTTCATCGATTATCTTGCTGAACAAAATGTGTAAGTGTTTGTCACGGAGCTTATTTTCTGCACGATCCGAATGGTAATGGCAAAATCCCATTGACTGTTCGTCGAGGGAACCAGGGAGATGCTAACCTCCGGGGTAGCCTACAAACAAACGTCGTCCCCACGGCTCTCAATTGTTCTCATCCACTCAAAATACAATCGCTCTGAATGATTAGTTTGAATGACCCATCTTGATTGGGTTAGTTTATGACAATGTTTTAGTATTATAAAATGGGAGCTTATTACCATATTTCCACACAGCAAGCTCATCGCCTAAAGCCAATACTGTATTTTTAGCATTGGTTAAAAGTTCAACCGATTTTAACTTACATGGTGGAAACAGCTAACGTTAGCTAGCTAATCGAATGGAGAAATTCAAAGAGCCCTAGTCTGTCTTGATTGTCTTCTGTAACACAATTAAGTAATATTTCGTTTAGGCAGACAATGGAAGAGTTAATAAGGCTGCACCACGTGCTTGTTATATCTATACTAGTAAGATTAAAGTTGCTAGTCATTGTTAGCTTTACTTTCTTGCAGAAAAGGTGTGACACTCAATAAAATGTTGTTGTAAATCATAAATAGGCTCTGAAACATAGATAATTTATATGTACAAGTTTTATGGGTCAGTAGTCAAAAACCCCTGGCTGTGTACGAGTGTCATCTGGCTCGTTGGTCTAGGGGTATGATTCTCGCTTAGGGTGCGAGAGGTCCCGGGTTCAAATCCCGGACGAGCCCTGTTCTTTTTTTGCACCGACTCGAATGTTGCTCACAGGTACATTACGATCATAGCACAGAGCAAAACCACGAAAGCTAATATTAACTTTGGCTCAACATAGAACCCATCAACTTGTCAGCCGACAACACTGACAAACAAAATTAATTATCCAGAGCTTCTCAAGATCTTTTCGGGCTTCACTGTACTATTTATTTACATAAGTTCATAATAAGTCAGCATGGGTCTATAAAATTATAGGGCTCGTCCGGGATTTGAACCCGGGACCTCTCGCACCCGAAGCGAGAATCATACCCCTAGACCAACGAGCCAGGACATCAATTTCTTCTATTTCGTCTTTTATGAACTTAAGACACTTTCAGGCGTTATTTCTGGTTCCGTTAAGCGTTAAATGTTGCTACCAAATCACCGTGACACGGAGATCGGAACGGGCCAGAGTGAACACTTATGGAATGCGGCATGTAGGTGGAATTGTCAGAGACCAATAAAGACACGCAGAGAAATTCAATTAACTTCTTTTTATATATCATACATAAGACTGTCTTAATATAATACAAAGGGCATTGTCATAAACACAGCAAAGTCTTGACTAGATCTTACAATCTGTGGATACATGGACTTATCCTTTCCCCCATGCTGTTCAATTCTATAGTGCATGTTGCATGTACAAAAAAGTGAAAAAATGTGAAATCAAAAATGAAAAGGACAGATCCAAATTAAATTAAGAGGATTTCAACTTCTGTTGGGTGTTCAGATATGTCAACAAGTATACGTGTTTGTGTGTAACCCACAAACTCAACAGGCTTATGAAAGATGGAACCTTTTTTTTCAACCATGTGCTTCTCATATAACCAAAAAGTAAGGTTTGTGATGGACATGCACTTACAATATACCCTGTGAAAATTATTAAGGTTTGAAGATCTAGCTTTCCCTGTTTGATTCAAACCCTACCTCATAGTGTTGTCCTGATGTAGTCAAGTACCTTTGCCAAAAGGCAAGGTTTTGCCACTAAGAAAACAGGAGTTCCTGCCCACTGAATGGTCACCAAATTGACAAACATAATCAACATACCAGCAGGAGCAAGGTAGTGAGTTCTATACTTCCTTTATTAAAAAAATATAAATATATACATAAATTCTATTTCAACTATTAAAAAGGGGCTGCATTTCATGACAACTGCTCTAAATAAGAGGTCAATCAGCATGATCTGAAATAGGCGCACACTTACGAGTCACTGCAGTCAATTTTTTTTTCTTTTTCAGTCTTTATTTTTGGAATGTTTAGTACCAGTATGAGTGCCAGTAATAAAACCACTAGCAATTTCTAAATGTCTCAAATTCTGTGGGGTATGAAAAAATGATTGCAAATTTGCAATTAACCTTGACATCCAGATAAAACCCCAATCTCAATATAGGTAGCTTTACATTTGTGTTTGTGGAAATACCAAGCATGATTTCTTATGATGGTTTCTCCTTTAAAATGACAACAGCATGACCTATGGCCTGCCCTTAGTTTGAAATGTGGTTGTAGGCAGGTTTTTCTAATTTCAAACCTGGTAAAATGCGCAATAGAAGAAAGAAAGCACTTCAAAATCCCTGATATAAAAAAAAAAAATCTAGTTATTGACTGTAATGTTTTGAGGACATGCACATCTGCCTAGGCAAAGCATGTGACTGTGGGCTGGTGGACACCCTTTCCCTTGGAACAGGACAACAATCATGGGGATCTGCCCTACCAAATCAGAACATTACCATTCAATATAAACTGATTCATCACAATTATCTTTACCCTGCCAAGACGATGACACCAAGTCTTGCTTCGCGGCAGAAACTAGCCAAGTTGACCAAATGATGTATGAAAGGCAGCAAAACCCTTTGAAATAGTATGATGGGGGCAAAAGAAAAACGACGACACAGAAATAGAACGCATTAGTCTCCTTTTTTTTTTTTTTAAACCATCAGCTTCTATCTTGCTACTCCGGAGCCTGCAGAGTAACTACCAAATTCTCTAACATACCAAAGTTTTAAAAGACTCCCAAAATAATCTACCAATTAATATGGAAACAGTTTTGGTAAAACGTTGCAAACAAATCTGGCCAGAATACACAATAGCGGTCTCAACAACGGTCTCCAGTTTTGCTAAAGTAATATATTGCAGCTGTTTGTATTGACGTTAAAATAAGATCTTGATAAACTTTGCGTCAAAGTGGTGAACTGCTACATTATTGGTTACAGACACCTATATGCTATAAAACAACTGCTTTGGTATAAAAACATATCCAAAGGGAAAATAAATTCTTGTAAAATTCACAGCATAATTTGAGGAGAAAAAAGGCAGTCACTTAACTCATTTTTTCTTCAGTTACCATGTTTTGGATGGAGAGACTTGTGCAGGTGGTTCTGATGAGGAACTACATGCAAAAGGGAAAAGTAACAAAAACATAAAAGGGTAGACTCTGGAATAGATTCTTTCCACTGCAAAATCCTTAACCAGTGAATAAGATTTTCAAGGAAGTAATGTTTAGGAGGTTGTTGTGTACAATAAGACCCTGTTATGTGGGGCCCTGCTGAAGAAGAAATCTTTGTCGAGAAAGGCCTCAAATTACCATTCTTATTTACCTTTTCTAAGTTGTTTTAATTTCCTTAAAGAATTAAGGGCTGTCTAGAGAGAAAAATAGAGAAAAGCCATCTTAATTCAAATGATAATGTCCAGCTCCATCCCATTCCAAGTCCATGAGTCATAAGGCCAAAGGGTTATCTAGAACCAGCCGCTGACTGTCTTCCTCTCACTGGGCTGGATCCTTTCGTCTCCCGTGCCCATTGCTGCTCTCGTCTGTGCCGGGCCCGGTTGCAGCTTGCAGGACTACGGGACCTCTAGGCCTGAGGGGTGGTGCTTCCCTCTCTCCTACGACCCGACCGGTGTCAGCATCCACCTGCGGGTTTTTCCTCTCCACCTGGCCAGCGCACGCTTTAGGGACTCCACTGCTATGTGCTCCCCTTTAACAGAGTTACACAATACCGACCAACAACAAGAAATATCACCGCAAACACTTCCCCTCATTGTCAAGCTACAGGATTTACAAGCAGCTTTTACGTGAAATTTCACTTAAAAAAGGGCAAAATAATTAAGAACCAGTGGAACAGTAATGTCAGGCAGTCCACGGTTTGAACCGAAAGAGGACGCCGAGCATTTCATCACCAACAGCTACCTGCAAAACAGCTTCAAACTTTGCTTTGAAATGCTCCTTAGAAGATTTTGCCACATAATACCATATGGTGATTACTTGGTGGTTACATGAAACTGGTGAAATGGTAACATGGATGTCTCAATCTCACTATGGTTATTCCGCAGTATTATTTTGTGCCTAATGATTGCAAAAGAAAAACTGATGAAAATTACATATATACTTTTAAACAAAGGTTTTTTTCTCTGTAGTAGCGGTTCAGTGATATCTCCCTTCTGACGTGAGCAGCTTTGTTCTCAACACACTTTGTAGTAAAAAACACCACCTTAAAAATGACGCACAGGGGGAACACACAGCCAAATGTCAGTGCAGTCACGAGCTGGCCATAGAACTCTGCTGCACACACACTCCAGTCATTGGAGACTCCTCCCGGTCCATGCCCTGCCTCATGCCCAGGTGGCCTTCCGCTAGGTAGTGGGCAGGCCCCGTGTTCGTGCCCATGGAGAATGCAGGGTGCGCTGCCATGCCAGTCTCCTGCCGTGGGTTCGAGAAGGCACCTAGCCCCATGCTCAGCCCACCATTCTGACCAAAGTCAAGGGCTCCGGCAGGCAAATGGCGGAGCTGGTAGGCCTGGTTGCCATGGTTCCCAGTGGAAGAGGACGATGTAGAGGAAGAGGACGCAGAGGAAGACAGGGAGGTCATGGACAGATGGCCATGAACCACCTCCATGGAGTCCTGTGTCGAGGAGCTGTGTGTCGGGGAGGTGTAGTGGCGTGGGCGTGGCCGCGTAGCCATCATCTGCCCGTGGTGGTGATGAGTATGTGAGTGGGGATGCAGGGCCTTAGGGTGCTGAGGGGGAACATGGAAGGTGGTCTCCTGGACTGGGTGGGTCTCTCCAGTGACTGACTCTGGTCCAACGCCACCTCCCCACACCAGCGGGGGTGGGTAAGGCTGTCTTGCCTATAGATGTCAAGGGGAAAAAAAAAAAGTGTCAGTGAAGAATAGCTAAGCACGTTTAGAATCATTGCTTACAATTAGCACAGTTAAGACGCGTCATGTTTTGTTCCATTTGATAACATGAAGGTTAATTTAGGAATTATATTAATATTTTGTCAATTGGACTTGTTAGATACTAATAAATGATCACACCTGAGTCAAGCATCGTATAAAATCATTTAAGAGATATATTTTATTTTAGTCTTTCAGATCTGCTCTGAAAAAATTTTAATCAAACAAATATTTGGGGCAGCCACCAGGCACATACTGAATGAGCAAAAATAAAAAATAATTTAAAAAATTACCCTCAAATTTACCACAACAATTCCTCCACTCAGTACCATATTGTTTCAGAACCTACTGGTTAATTTACTGACCTGTGGGCAGAGGCTGTCACCATCGATAGCAGGCATGGCCGTGCCAAAGTGTCCTCCACTGTGCAAGTGGTGATGGGTAGGGTCTGACCTTGCTCTGCCACTGGTACTTGTCCCAGACGATCCTCCTGAGGGTGAAACAAAGCGTCAAAAGTGTAGCTCAGACAGCATCACAAAATTAATCAAACGCTACTATAGGATTAGCTCAACCTAAAGCAAACAAAACCATAGAATTGTCTGAAAGATTCCAAAGAAACTTAAACCTTAGACATAGATTTTAAGTTTTTCACCAAATCAGATGAAGTACAGTAAAAAATAGCTGGCATGACTTTTAAGGTGTGAGTTACCTGAACTAGAGGAGGTGCTGGAGGTGGTTCCTGAAGACTGGGACTGTTCTAACGCAGGGCTTGTAGACACACTGCTGCTTGTATTGGTCCCCTCATCCGCAGTCTTCTTGAAGAAGCTGTGCTGCAGGGCATAGTAGGGCTGGATGCGGCTCTTAGGGTCATAGTCCAACATCCGCAGGATCAGGTCCTTGAACTTCAAGTAGTCAGCAACAGCGTGGCCAGACTCCCCCGCCCGCCGGCCACCTGGACCCCCTGTCTCCACACCCAAGATGGAGTGGAGCTTCCGTGAGGCTGGAGGCTTATACTGTTCGAGGCAAAATACAGAACGATTAGGAGATTTACATGGCCACGATCTGACTTTACTAAATCATCTACTTTGGTTTTAAAAAGAATCAAAGCACATATTTTTGCCAGTTTCTTTATGCAACCGAGCTCACCCTTTTGCCATCTTTGGTCTTCTTAACACTCCATGTACCATCTGAAAGCTTCTCAAAGAACTTCCTGGCTTTTGGGGCTAGGTCCATTATGTGATTAGGTGGTATACCAAGAACCTCAACTATTTTGTTCATCTGGTCCACCTGTGGAAATGTTATTTACACAGTCAGTGAGAATAGGCAGGCAGAATGTATTCATATTCTTGATGTTTACATTGGACTTTTAGAACTTTAAAGACATACTGCTTTATTGGCATGTACTATGAAACCACATGCCATCTAATGTTCTCCTATGATCACTCAACAGTCCAAACATCAGAAATTATTATACAGTAAGCGTAAAAATCCATTTAATTCAGTTCTTCATACCTCATTGGCTCCACTGAAGAGAGGTTCTCCAGTGTGCATCTCTACCAAGATGCAGCCCAAGGACCACATGTCGATGGCCAGGTCATAGGGCATTCCGAGCAGCACCTCTGGGGAACGGTAGAAGCGACTCTGGATATACTGGTATATCTACAAAAAAGAAAACAGCATAACGGCAAGACTCACTTTTTGCCTGTAAACTCTGAATTACACATTCATCCCAGCTTATTAGTTACTACCACACACATACACTTCTCAAGCATATACTTGCATACAATTATTTTAATGCTGATAAGGGAAAATTGCAGCTAGATACCCTTTGTCCAAGTTGGCATGAGCTGCCAAAGTCCACTATTTTGATGGCGCTCCTCTTGGGGTTACAAAGGAGGATGTTCTCAGGCTTCAGGTCACAGTGGATGATGCTGAGCTCAGGCGTGGCCAGGAAGAGCAGCGCCGTGCATAGCTGCTGGGCAAACTTCCGGGTGAGATTGAGTGATACGCCACGGAAGTTGGTATTTCGGAGCAGGTCATACAGGTTATATGAAAGCATCTCAAACACGAGGCAGAGGTGGTTCCGAAACATGAAGTGGCGCTTTAGGTGAACTGCAAAAATAGAATTTCTGTTAGTTATATACAGAAAAAGCCCTTTAACGTCTTTAGGTCTTGTCGAATCTAATTTGAGAAGTGTCTTACCAATGTAATATTTCATCTCGGTATCATGTTTGTTCATAAGCTCTAGAAGGCGCACTTCAATCTGAGCTTGGTTTAGGAAAGCTTTCTTGTTCTTGATGATCTTAATGGCAACCCATTCCTGCTCTGCACGGTCATATGCTTTCACAACCTAAAGATGGCAACAAAAGCAAATTTTAGGGTTTCCTTAAGTTAATTTGAAACCATCACCATTAATCGTGAACTGCACATAATTAAGCTTTCAGTGCTTTCAGAAGTGGCATCAAATATATGGAGATCATTTACATAAAGCAAAATGAAACCAGCTTTTATATCTCAAAATTAGAGACCTTTGTCTTCATCACAAGTTTTTAAACCAAGTGTGTAAATTATAATCAAGCACCTGTCCAAATGATCCTTTTCCTATCAAGGAATCAATCTCATAGCGGTCCATCCACTTCTCCCCATTCTTGACGATGTAGTCATAGTTATCATCGTCATAGCCATCATTGAAGACTTTCCTCTCTTTTTTGTGACTGGAGTCTTCACCCTGACCCTGTTGGTGCCGTCGCTTCTTTTTTGCATAATACACCTGTAAGTTAACAAAACAATACATATGCTCACACTTGCCGTATTACTTTGAAATTTCAAAAGTTTCATAGTTAAGTTTTAATCCTTTCAATGTGAAAAGATTATATAGTTAACATCCTATTAATAATAAACAAAACTAACCTCATTGATGTGTTTGTATGTTTTGATAAGGTCAATGGAGAGCTTCCTCAGGGGAGCTGAAGTTGGGTCACGAAAGCACTGGGGCATGTGCCTCTACAGTTTCAAAAGAGGAAACCAAAATATTTCATAAACAAACAACATGCACAGTACTGTTTTTAAATATTATAGACCGTTCATAACATGTATTCAAATCCCTTCTGTACAATTTTATATGACTAGACTAAAAGAAACATCTGAGGAGCAGCTACTCTGCCTGGTGACAGCAGCAAAAAGGGAGTCAGACTTTCAAATAACGTTAAGTATAGCTATTCATGTAACACTGCACATTAGGACTAAAAGAAATCCAGGAGCCGGGGTAGGGTAGGTTTAGTGCACCTGATTGGCAGTGAGCTGTGGTGTCTGGTCGCTGTACGGTAAGACCGTAACAGATTGGTCAGTGCTTGGCTGGTGGCGGTCACTGTACTGCTGGTGCGTATGGGGCATTGGAGCAGCCATCTGAAGACCAGCAGTGTGTAAAGAAAAAGAGGGCGCAAGCCGGACGGACGAAGGTTTGCATGCTGAAGTCTCTCCTCCTGGAAGAAATTAACATTGCTTTGAGTATCTTATTGTTCTATTCATTTGTGTGTGTGTGTGTGTGTATATATAAAATAAAAACAAAAAACACAAGAAGAATAAAGGGTAATAATTCCCATCTGAAACTGAAATACTTTTGTTTTTGGCCCCAAAAAGGAAACAAGTAAAAGCCATTTAAAATAAACAGGCATTATTTACTGATTAATGTAGCCAGAGAGAATTTAATCAAAATGGCTCTTTTTTTTTTAAAAAAAAGAGATGTATACGCAAAATGCAAATTATGCATTTGTCATATTTACATGCATTTTAAAATGATAAGGCTCAGATTTTAGCAGAGGTTAAAATGATCCTAAAATGTTAAAATATGTACAATTTCGAACGTAAAATAAATAATTGTACTGTGAAGAGAAATCTGTTTAAAATATAGTGTCTTTTGTTAAAACTACAGTAATAAAATGCATCAAAGGATAATCACAAAATTAAATAAAACTGTAATATATCAACCTTTGTGAAGAAAAAGAAGCAAAACAGCAGGTTTAACAGTGAAAATGGGTGAAATAAAGCATCTCCACACTGTACAGTGAATCATCCTTCATTTTAAGCCAGAAGGAATCAAAAAATTATTAAATAGCATGTTCAGCTATCAGCATCTCTCACCAGACAACACAATTCACCAGTGCTTCACAGTAACCACTATTCAGAATCCCAGCAACAGCACCTAATTAGCATAGCCTATCACCACAGAGATACAGCGTGATTTGGCAAGCCCATCAATGCACAGACCAATCACAACGCAGTATGCAAATAGCCTACTTTTGTTGCCAGGGCAGAGCTGCTCCCATTTTCCAATGAGAAAACAAGAAATAAACAAGAAATAAAATTGAACTTTGGCACACTTAGACGTTGCTTTCAACACAAGAGCCTGACAGCAAAATAGCTGCACAGCCCAAAACCTGCACTCCATCTGAGAGCGTTAGAAAGCTGACCCAGCTTTGCAAAAGGAAAAAATACACATCCACTGGTAGAAACAAGAGGAACTGTAAGACCATAGCCCACAAGCAAACATGCAAAAGCTGTATTTTATGGCAAAAAATGTTCAAAGGTTAGTTTTAATGTTTTATTTATTTTTGGTGTCTTTAATTTGTATAATGTATTTATTATAAAACAAATATGGTACAGATAGCCTTAAAGATAATACTTTTTAATTACCTATGATGATAATATTTTTAAAAACCACATTTAAAGCACTAAATAAGAAAAAAATAGTGATTCTATTTTACTGCTTAATAATATAATGCCTTAAATCAACAATGTCAAAGCAACTTTAATCACTTTGAGCTCTGTCATGAGATAAAATATTTAACAATATTAAATTAAAATGTTAGGTATTGCACTGACTAATAGTAATAACTAAACATAAGAGTGTCCTAAAACTTGGCAGAAATTCAAAACAGCAAAATAACTGAGAAAGAAGATATCTTAGGTGCACCACTTTCCACCAAAGGGTTAAGGCTTAATATATAGCAGCTAACCTGGATGCATCATCTCCTGTAAAATTTCATATCATCCTGGGAGGAGAGTCCAGCAGCAAACCACAACCCACTACAAAGAATAAAAACACATCATTACCATTATGCATCTTTGGTGAGATATAACTTCATACTGGTTAAACTTTAAATTGAAAAGACGGGGCAGGGGACCCCTAAAGCACAGAGGACATCCCAAAACTTTGAAAAGTTTGCTTGGGGTAAATGTGTGAACTTTTCTAAATTTAAAAATAAAAACAGGTAAGCTGCTTCTGGATCGATAGCCAGAAGTAGTTAATACCCATGCAATAAAATGATCAAAAGACAAATGGAGAATTTGTTATCAGATTAATAGTTCACTTGAGAGAGGCATAGACTACATACCACTTGACTAAACAAATAAGAATTAATAGTGCTGTGAACCTAATAGCACTGGATCTCCTCACAGCATGTTCATATTCCATATAAAACATGCTTTTTTTTTGTTTTCAATAGGCAGTCCAGCTGGCCTAACCTAGAATTGCTGTATAAAATTGTGCAAATTGAAAAAAGGACAGAAAAGTTTGGTTTGAGCCCAATTTCCAAACAATACCTGTCATTAGATTAACATAACTAGTCAGTGAATTTGATATTTTAACAATTACTAAACCTCCTACGGAAAATCCAAGCTGTATTTGAACACAAAGCAATTTTATAAACGCACTTGTAGCTCTTTACCATCTCCAAAACGTTGGCTTATTCTTCATTTTCAGTACTGACACATGAACAGTTCCTTTCCTGGTTCTGCTCATCACGGCATCATCGGCCTATTTAACGTTAGGTGTAAATATAACGACAGCTAGCTTGCTATTAGTAGCCACATCATTTTAATAGTGATGCTAAAGACCTCCGTAAAAAGCCTATGTGTCATCTTCTCACGCCCAACTGATTAGATCTATTCCAAAGCTGAATCAAATTTAACCAATCCGAAACAATTAAAAGCCTAACGTCCGTGTATAAAGACGGTGCCCTAGTAGCTCTGTACTTACAGATGATGGGGTAGATCTCGTCATGGTTGGATTTTAGAAAGCATATTCAGAGTTAATTTTTGTCCTCTCTTGCTACATATCGTTTGTATGCCTCCAATTTCTCGTGCAAATGACAAACGTATTCAGGCTCACGTTACCGTTAGCGGTCTAACTAGCTAACGCTGTCGTCGTTAACGTTACCCTGAAAACTGCGGGACAAGCAAGCATATCTCTCACCAATCCCACGTTAACGTTAGCTAGTGACGCTGTGTTCAGCCAGCGGGTTGTGGGGCCCATTCAGCTGGTTCGTCAACAACTCAACGTTAACCATTAGCCAGGTTAGCCGAATTAGCCAACAGGCGTTAGCCAGGTTAGCTAGATGACTTCCATCTCCCGAACCAAGACTAACGTTATTACCCATCTTATATCCATACAGCTAGACGTTGCATTAGCAGTACACGACTGTTGGCCAACACGGCAACATTTACCTCAAACGTACAATGACAATGTCTAATATCGCAGGGTTATCGTTAACATTAGCTGTACGTTAACACCGTGTCAGCATGACTCTCCTTCCAACCCAACACAATCCACTGCACCCTCCAGCACACAACCAGCTGGAAAACTATTCTTGTCCAACATTGTACATTAGTCCGTTGACCTACTGACTGGAAGCAAATGTTAACGCTGGGTTCAGCGGAATCGGCACCGCCACAAAATGTTAGCTAGCCGCCATACCGTAAGCTACCATTCTCAACTTCACTGTCGCGTCCATTATTGTTAACCATTCACGTTACATTTAATGTACATCTGCGAAAAGTTAACGTGAAAATACAAGGTAACAAGGGCTAATGTCAACGATAACAGTTCACAATTGCTCACCTCTGATGGCACGATCTTCATTTAAAGTCCAATAACCTGTATGATGAGGAAACTTATCCAGCTTGAGATTCTCCCCTCCCTGCACGGTTAGCGAGTAATGTTAACGTTAAATCCAATCCCCGTCCTCTGACCGGCAAACTCTAAAATAATTCGCCAGCCAAATTTAATACGCGCTTCATTTTCCAATCTTTGATGATCAACATCAGCAAAAGAATGAACTTTGAGTAACGTTACCATCAGCTGACGACTAGCAACATGCTAGCGTTAACTAGCACACATAACTTACTAGCTAACCTTAGCGAACTGGCTAGCTGGTAGACAAAATGAACGCAGCTAACATTAGCTACCTGCCCTGGCTAGCCGTAGCTTCTTTGGCTAGCCTCAAGCTAACAATTCTAGCTACCGCTAAATAAACGTTATGTCAAATTCAGATTTTACGTTGTCTTTGCAAATTTTGCGTCGCTCACTTCGATAAATACGGACATACAGTTGAATCCGGAGTATTTAAATCGCGAATCAGAAACGGTGCCCTCTGATAATTTTGGTTAGGAATTTTGTGTCAATTTTCACAAAATGGCGCGCGGTCCAAACCTGCGCAGTGAACCGGCCCGGTGGACCAGAGACACGGACAACTGAGTTAGTGCGACGCCGCCTAATTATTTCAACTGTGTTAAAATGTCGGCCTCCTAATCTTCTTGATCCGATCCACTAGACGCATTTCGATATCCAAAAACGTCAAATATATATCCACTGACAGCATTATTCCGGCGGGAAGGGAGAACATTTGAAAAGACTGAGCTGGGAAAAAAACCCTCCTGACAAAATGGCGATGCTCTAGCTTGTTGCCATGGCAACTGTCAATCAAAAAATAAAGTACCCGGATGCACCAATGACGAATAAAATCTAACTGGCCAGAATTACAGGACACACATGATTTCAGTGGTGTCCCTGTCTGTCTCTTTAACCGGGTTTGGCCTGTTGCTACCAGCCGGCAGAGATCAGAGATTGTCAGACTCTGTTTATTTTCACAATTTCAAACCATTTGCGATACATTGTACATACAGTGTGGAGGTCGATTTTTTTCTAAGTGTTGGTCCATTGTGCCCACTTTATCTTTCCTTACTTATTTAAATAATTTCTGTTAGACTAAGATTGCGTTTTTATTGAATATTACTTACTGATATAATACCACATAGTACTGTTTTTATCTTTTTTATCTTCCAGGAATGTGTACACATTTTCATTTAAATACAATGAAGTTCTGGTGAATCCAAACTATATTTCCTCTTTTTTCTTGTTCTTTCTTTGCTATATTTTTAAGTTATCAAAGTCATCTGTCCTGTTGGTTTAGATTAGTGCTTTTCTTGAGTTTTTCTTCCTTGTTTTTTATCCTTTGCCAGGAATAAAATTCCAGAGGCAAAATACTAAATCCCTTATTTATTGATTCATTTTGGATTATTAGTAATACATTCACTAGAGTATAAAAGTCTAGAAAGAGTGAATAAAATACCCAGTAGAAGTTCAGATGTTTCAGTGTAAAGTCTCCATGGGTTATTAACATCCCCACATTGCCAAAATAATTACAGACCCAAATTCTTCCCTAATAATACTTACAATAATTACAATAGTTTCAATAATTATTTTTTAAATTATTTCTATGAGCATTCATTTAAAGTTATGTGTCCTAACGAAAAAGTCCCGGGGTCCCTAAAATATTTTACAAATATAGGGAGGAATAAGTTTCTTTGATCATTTTTTCTAATTACTTTATTAATTTCTAGTGTGTGTTTCACTTTCAATATTAGTTTGAATTCAGTATGGTAGCCTCACTGCTAGGCCTCACCTCATGAAAAGAGGTGTTCTATAAATCGAGAGGCTGTATTAGGGCAACTGGGAAACTTTAGGTGGAACAGCAACAGTGTGACAGGGAAACGTCACCTTAAAACCCACTGACAATACTTCACTTGATGTAACACCTTATGTGAAAATATCCTACATTTTAAAAACACTGTTATACATTAATATTAAGAAGAAATTACTGTGATCAGTTTTCACACACTGCCTTATATGAAAATAAATCTAAAATAATGGGGAAAATGAAAATCACTTGCTATTATTCAATTTATATAATAATTTATTTATTCTTGTGTATAACCAATATAATTCTATTCACAGTTATGCTGTGATTATGGCAGATATCTATTTGAAGTCAGCTGGAATGAGATAATTATGCAAGTGGGATGCCTTTTCTTTAATTACATTTCTAAATATTCCAATAACATATAAACTTGAATGAAGACTTCTGTAAAACAATAGTTAGGTCCCCAAACACTGACTTCAGTATAATGTAAGTGATGTGGGGCAGTCACAGCCAGTCTGTGAAAAAAAGCACGTTACACAGTTTATCTGAAACCATGTTAACTTTCTTGTTTTTGTTGTTGATTGTAATAAAGTAAACTTTGTCTGAACTGTGACAAAAACTGAATATTTACAGTTTAAGAGAAACTGTATATGTTTCTAACTCCCATACCTCAGACCTCTGGTAAACTTTACAATATATTTGTGCACAGAAACTGCAGATTCCTCCATCCTAATGCTGTCATTACCTTGTACTTTGGATTTATCTTGTACTGGCCAACATGAACAGGAGGAATACAGCAAGACCCTGGATAGGTAGAGGTCAGGAGGTCCACGGGCCACAGCCTCTGAAGGTCCTGTTTATAATTTATTGTTCAAATAACTTAGTTAAAATACAACAAATAATCAAAAAGAGACACAACAACCACAGAAAGATGTAAAATGACTCAAAAATGGGCAATCTGACACTATCCAACAGGAGAGAAATTACAAAACAAACACAAAATGTCTAGACAGACACACACTTTCAAAAAGTGGATGCTTTAAAATAGACACAAAGCAACGGAAAACAAATGTGAAATAATATAATAAGTATTAAATGTAAAATTACAAACGATTACAAAATGACAGATGAAGAAAGTGTAAGGGGCCTATTCTCTCCTAATAATCCATCCATAACTTCTGCCACATATGGGCACATGACTGTTTAGTTTAGTTTGTGAATCGTCACCATATCTTCTGCCTATGTTCTTTACGAAGAAGGCCAGGCTTCGAGTTAGAGCCCGCAAAAATAAAAGAGATAAATCTGAACGCTGGCTATAATCAACAGGTGTAAGAACAGTGCATCACAGTTTGATGCATGAGGCTGCACAGCTGCAGACCGGCCCGACTGGCCTTACTGAGCCCTGTACGTACCCTGGCTGATTGATGTTGCAGGTACTAAACGGCTCAGGTCAGATGTGGATATGACTTCAAGACAAGAGTCCAATTAACGGATTGTGTCTGGAACCAAGGTTTGCAGGCGTGGGGTAGATGCAGTGCAGAGTTTGACCCATGCAAGACTCTGATGTCCCACAATGCAATGCACTGTACAGTAAGAGTATTTATGATTAGTTATTAGACATTTTGTGGTATTTATATATAAACATTGCGGCAAAGGATGAAAGTGTAGAAAGTGAGGAGCCAAACCCTGGTCCTGGTTGTAACCCTGACGATGTCATGAAAACCATCCATGCTGGTTTATTTGGGTACACGATGTTATAATGTGTTTTCTTATTTATTACTTAGGTGATACACAGGTTTCAGATTATTGTGTTGCCCTTGACTTTAATGTCGGATAAATCGAAGACAGAGGGAAGGCAGAGGACTCAAATGTAGACGCACACAGAAAAGCAAGGAAATGCAGTATGAGGATGGACGGATTAAGACAGGCCCCTGGGCACAGAGGAAGCGTCCCCCCTTTTGTTTTTGGTTACTTTGAGTCTGTCTTAGTGTTAAATTTGTGTCTGTTTTTAGTCATTTGATGCATATTTTGTGGTTTTCTGCCTCTTTGAGGTAGTTTTGCTTCGTTGCTAATATCCTGTGTCTTTGGGGTCCTTGTGCAGAGTAGAACACAACTGTGCCTTGAGTGAGTAGAATCCAAGGCAAACTTTAAAAATGAGATCAGTAAATATTCCAGCAACAGGCAAGCGGCTTCAGCTGGCTAAATGGATAACAACAAGGGACTGAATGTGACAACTTGGCAAAAGAGCAAAGAAACTGGGATTGAATGCATGAAAGTAATGAGTCAAGTGCAGAGGCTGAGGAGGAGCGAGTCAGGCACGTAGGGGATTTGTTTCAGGTGGACAGGTGGGACAACTGAGGAGGGACCAGGGTGTGTGAGTGCAGGTCAAGAGGCAAGACGGAGAGTCTGAGGACATCTGTTGGTTAAAGGAGAAAATGACAGAGACAGAGAACAAACACACTGTCGGCTGCACTGTGATAGTGTTTTTAGAAATAAAAACACCAAACAGCTACAAAAATTACAGTTTATAATACCAGAATAGCCAAAGCTCAGTCACTGTGTTTGGGTCATAGTGGTAATTCTCTATCATTTAACTACTTATTTCAATTTTAAGATAATTCTCTGACCCATGGGCCCCTTCAGCTCTTGGTGCCCCTGGGCCTGTGTCCAATAGGCCGGTTTATCTACAATATGAGATTTACTGTAATTGGTCTGTTGAAATGCTGGTAAAAAGAGATTTTCCAAGAAGGTTTTTCTTTTGATTCCTTCCTGTGTGCAGCATCCAAACACGCAGAGGTACAGAGCAGTTTATGTACTTCATATGACACAACATTGTGTCGACTGTATTCTTTCTTCAATGGAAAAAATTAAATTCAATTTCTTCAATTAGTAATTGCCATAATTTCATATGTTCATATGTTCATATGCTTCTGCATTCTCCTGCAGACAGTATGGAAGTATTTCAATGCCAAAGCTTGACGTCGAACGCACAAGCCTAATTTTGAAAGCTCAGCATTTGCAGAGTAAGATTTGTGCACGTGATTCCGACTCATTTGTCCAGGTGTTTTTTCTGCTTGTGCCTAAATCAGTCACCCAAACATATTCTTTTAAGCATGTCAGGTATGCCACATACTGTAAATGTAACACAGTGTCAACACCCAGGAATAGCATTTATTATTTCAAAAGCCCTTTTTAAAGCAGAATATGGCAGGTTTGTAAACATATTGGGTGGTGGCAGAGGATCGTAATGTATCTGCATTGCACATATATCACCACGTTTATGGTAAAATGAACCTGCCATTTGTGGGAAAAATATATTGTGACACGTTTCTTGGCAAACTCCAGGTCCTTCATTTCTTTCTTGTTACTCCGCTACAATTCTGTCTTTTGTTTTTGTTCCTTATGTTTTTTCTTCCGTCTTCCATCCTTTTTCATACCAGCACTGATCAACAAACAGTACAAGAAAAGTGAGGTTTCACGTAAAAGAAGCTCTGTTAGTCCATATGACTATTGTTTATTGTATCTATTGTGGCTGGTTCCACCAGACAGTTTAAATATATTTTTTAGCAAAGTTGGAAAAGTTTTCTCGTGTGTGAAGTACTGAATCATTTATATTGTGAAATGCCACTGCAGTAATGACATTTACTTTTGCATTCTTTTGTGGATACATCAATAGCATTTATCTGAGATAAGCTGTTACTGTAGATGAAAGGAATTCTTCAACTTAAAAAAATCTTGTCTTTTGTCGTTGGTTTTTTCACAGTTAAAAAACATCATATTCTCATCATATTACAGCTTGAAAAGACTTACTGTATATTGTCTGCACTCTCTTCATATCAAATACATGTATTTTCTTTACACTTTTGCACTCATTCTCATTGCTATGTAACCTTTGGCAAGACGTACCATCGGGTCAACTAGTGTTTACCTGCTAAAATAAAGTGACACACTCAGGCACATAGTATAATAGGCGAATAGTTGTTATTACAAATGTATATTTTATTCAGTAGTACACTGTTTTTGAAAATGGAATGCTGGACTAAGTTTAAGCCATATTTGCACGGTGTATAAAACGTGTAGGTAGCACAGATTTTGCTGAGTGTGGTCACAGTGTAAAAAGGCCCATGATGTGGTGAAATTGGACGACTAGAAGACGTTTCTGTTGAATGAGAACAATTAAAAAGCCCAAAGTGATTTGTACATAAGAAATGGGAGTTTCCTTTCATGAGCCCAGTGAAATGATCATTGCAGAATTTTCTTTGTATGCCAGTAAATGGTTCCAGTTTCATCAAGATTACTGGGTTTTATTGTGTTGATAAAAACTGTATTTATCTGGCTGGTGTTGGGCTTCACTAAATTATCTAAATTGTGTTTCCTCTAACAGACATAATTACTCTGAAATTAAACCTCTTTGGTCACTGTTGAGTTCTAGTTTAGCCTTTATTAGTTACACTGATGCTCAATAAACCCTTAATTTAAGACTATGGACCCTGAGCCTTGTCTTAGAAAGGCATTTTGGTCTACTGTGAAACATGCACCCAGTTGTAATAATCCATTATCAACACCAAATGTAACTAAAGTAGAACACAAGGTACAACAAACACATTTGTGTAAGTCTTGCTTCTAGTTCTGCCCGTGTCTGGTCAGTCACTACCTAGTTCTTTAATCTTTATAGTGTTAAACCTGTTTATATTGCATTATGTGTGATGACCGACTGAAGATTAAACTATAATCTGTGAAATCACTGTCACCAAAATAAATAAATAAAAATCTGTTACATACGTTCAGCAATGTGCTGGATTTGAGCAAGTGCATCAGTGAATCACTTAAGTTTCATGTTTTTAGTGTTAATTTTTTTTTTTAGAAGACTTGTTTAAAATGGTTCATCATATCGGTGCATGCACCAAAGCTTAAAATGCCAATAACTGCAACAGTGGTACTGAATTTGAGACAATTTGTGTAAGTTCAAATTATAAAAGAAATTTAGCACCTCAAACAGACACACACGGCTCCAGCACAGTGTTTAACAGCTCCTTTCTCCCAGCTAATGCTGCTATTTTAACTCCTCTAAAACATGTGAATTCCGTCAGTTACATCGATACGTTGGCCTAAACATGTCCAGCTTTTGTGATAATATGTATTTACTGTCATATAACTGTTACTACATTTCGTCAGTATGTGCAGCGTCAGCTCAAGAAAAACAAAAATCATGTTTCTACCCTGCATTCCCTGGGTTGAAATACCCCTCTTCTTCTAGCTAAAAAAAACATTGTGAAGACATTTTTAGTTCAGATGATGTCATTTCTAGTGAAGCAAGGCGACCAAGAATACAATCTCTGCAGATTAGCAGCCAGATGATCTCATCCCGAGCACGTTTGCAGCCAGGAGCTAAGAAATATTTCCGTAAATGCTCCTTGGCTTAAAAAATACTTAAATCAAAATAAGTAACTCTTCTAGTAAACCCAAATCATATGAAGCATATGAAGTCAACTAATAATCTGCCCTTAAAGCCTACAGTAAAATAGCATAAAGTCATAAAGTCAGACACTGGTCTTAACTTTGTTTAGAACAAATATATTTACAGCATTTTGACTTTGTAGCGCTTCTCTTTAATTACTTGTGATACATTAATAAAGAAAATGGATATAATAAAGAGTAAATGTAATTTCAGTTGCTTTGCAGTCCCAATAAATTTCTGAACTTTAATTAAACATGTCCTTACATAATTTACCTCCTTATGCACCAAGCACCAAACCCTCATACATCCCCCCTTTACACACACACACACACACACACACACACAACCTCCTGCTGCATGTTACAGTATATTATTTGCCCACAGGATGGCAGCAGGAGCTCAGCTGGTTTGGATACAGACCTTCTGTTAATGACCTCCATGTGACAACATTCACCCACTTTAATTTAGATTGGCCACAGTGACATACTAGCTGGTTAAAATCTATTTAAAAATATTAAATAACAGTAAAAAGTAATCACAGTCTCTGCCTCAGGCTTTAAGAGACTGGAACCACTTGTGAAATTGCCATTTCATGAGAATCTTTAACAAACGTTTTTAAATTGTGCAGGGAAAGAAAATACATGTTTATATGTTTCACGTCACGGCATATTAAAATAATATTGTGAGGGATGATCTCTGCAATAACAGCCCTGCAGTTTACAATGGAACAGATCACATGAAGGAACAGGTCAGAGATGAAGAGTTTATTTTTGGTGTTGCCAGCCTGACATGTCGTGCATCCAACATCTTGTTCACCCTAAACAGCATTTTAATGTTGCACCGCATTTAAATGGTAATTCAAAATCCTTTCTTTTATTTATTTTTTGCTGTGTAGGCTATTGTAAAATCTTAAAATAATTAAATTGATCATATACTTTGCATTTAAAAATCTAACTGCAGTTGCAAGTAAGCATAGATTTGAAATTTACTTTATTCTAAGAATAATTTTAAGAACTTTACTCCTGTCAAATGAAGTATTTAGATAATGTACTAAAAGGACACAAAAAGTAGAACATACCATAAAATCTATATGTGTAGAGTGAAAAGAGTAAATCTTAACCACACTGCTCTTTATTTCAAAGGTTGATAAGAAAAAAAAATCATAGAATCCTTATTAAATTCAGTGGACATAGCTTGTTCAAATGTACACTTTATTTTAAACAAAAGTACAAAAACAAACATCAGGTATTTACAATCCTTGCATGGCAATGTTCACTTTCTTTGGTCATTCTTCCAATTTGATGGTGTGACACAAGGTAGGCAACAAACAGCAGCTCGAGAAGTCTGAGAATATCACATGCTGAATCTATGATTCAACCAAATGCTGAGCAACCTACTGATGACACAACTTATTTTTATTTTGCAAGTCTGCAAGCAATTTATTAATAGTCTGAATCCAAGATTATGTGACAATTATTGAATTTGCCTCCAGGACATTTCATCGTGTACAATATAAATAGCAAAAAAAGGTAAAATCACACACTTCACAATTACATCCTGGTGTTGATACATTTGCAGATTTAGTAAATGCTGTTAAAGGACCAAAATTGTGACATGTACAGCCGCGCATATTTCATTGTATTCTACACAATTTTGACATGAAAACATGACCCCTAATGCACATTACGTACTGAAGCAATTACAGGTAGATTTTTCAAAGAAGGCAAATGCATAATGGCTACTTTGGAACATTCTGGAGCATCATGTCCATCCAGTGTTCTTGATTAGAAAACAATGCCAAAGTTATGTTATAAACAATGATATGTCAACACTGGTGGAGCCCAAGCGGAATATTTCCTCACAGCCTTGACAGATCAACTAAAACAATGTTTCACTGCTGCAGGCTCAAGGACATTTTCTTGGGAAAAGCATAAAAACAAAGAAAGACTTCAGGTAAAACAACGTCTGCAGCCGAACCTAAGCCGATACGTGAACTGAATTATGCTTCGACATTCTCTCAATAATCTACCTGGTTGTTATACAGCGTTTATGGTGAACATACAGTGAAGTTGAAAAAAGAGGCAAAGATGAACTAAGTTGCTCACATTTTCTCCCCTGGATTCTTTGCAAACAAGTACACACAATCAAAGAAACCAAAAAAAAAATCATGTAACACCAAAGAACTGTGTGGCACATCACCTACTTCCTGCAATGCAACATGTAAATCATATTACCATCTATAACTAAGGCAGAGTATTCAATATGCCCTTAGCCCTTTCAAGAATTTCATCTTAGTTTTAACATTTTTAATGCCTGAATGAACAACCTAAAATGAACGTACAAATGTAGTACACTGATGCTGAAGGCTGAAGACGGTGACGACGAGAAACTAAGAAGTGACGGCGGTGGTGTCTCTCAGTCCCTTGCTGTGTCTCCAAGGGCCCGAGAGTCGAACGCTGACTAATGCAGGCCTACACATCCTTACAGCAAAGGCAACTGGTCTATTAGTAATACTTGCATCAACTAACAAAGCCAAAATAGATCAGCATTTTCTCAGTTCCCCAAGTTCCATTCTAACAAACATGAATTTCAATAGCAGACAAGTTTACACATGTATCAGTAGTGCAGACAAATTATGTATATCACATACAATTTCCATTCTTTTTTTTTTTTTTAGGAATGGAGGTGTAAAGGGTTGAGGGTCTGAGAGGGGGTGTTTGGATATGCTTTTTAGTAAAATTCTCCCTGAAACCAAATCCAAACTGTCTCTATCACAATGTACACTTGTTTTTTCACCCCCCCAAAACACAGAGCTGAAGTGAAATGTGCAAAAGTTCCATATTCTCACTGGAAATAAAAACAAAGCATCACAAATCATGTTATTTGACAGGGGAAAACTTAGTTAATCATTCATTAGGCGAGTGATGGAGGTGCTGCGTTCTCTACCTTCCACATTCCCATAGGTTGGCGTTTCTTTACACCTCGGCTTTTTGACTGTTCTCCTCCACTTTCTCCTCCAGTTTCTTCTCCTCCTCAGAAGACCCGTTCTCCTTCTCACCAGTCTTCCAGCTGCCTTGTCTGTTGAGAATGAAATGCTGTTAACCAAACACGCTGCGAATGTTTGTGACGTCACTCGTTTTGGTGCCATCAGCCAGTTAGCTTCAAAATAATTGCTGTGCCCAGCAAAGAAAATAACTCAGCAAATATTCCCCAAAACCATAACCTGCTGCTCTTACACTGCAAGGCTGCTGCTATTAAGTTTTTATGCTAAACTACTCCCCTGGCTTTACCTTCATACTACAACATAAAATCATACAAATAGACGTTAAAAATGTATTCAACAGTCAGTGTTGTGTAGACTGAGTCATGCACTAACTTGGATTTCTTCATGTAGACCCAGTACGCCAGGCCTACAACAACAGTTGCGACGATGAGGCCGACTACCACTCCAACCACCAACTTGGTTTGCTCGCCCTCGTCTGACTGATCTGTAGCAAAGATAAAACTGAACCATTAGAAACCGTAGAGACACATTTCAGGATGAAACTCCAGTCTGAATCCACATGAATACAAGGACGTAATGTGCAGTAACCGCATTGATGAATGGACACATCCACGCTGTACATGGTTATGAGTCATTGAGTTAAATGTTAATGGCAAAATAAGCTCAGTTTAGGATTTATGCACAATGTTGACATTTTGTCAGGATGCTGGTAGCTCCATTCCTCTCACTCCTTCAGATCCGTATTTCATGGAGAGAAGCACACTGCCCAAGCATTGATTTTCCAGTATTACAGTCCAAGGTGATGTTTAAGGCAAATATTTAATAAAGACCCTTCTTCCAGTGAGCAGCACTTGATTCCCCCACAGTCTTTGCTCACCACCCCTTCCCTCCCACCGTGTCTTACAAGCAAGAAGGCCGCTACAACTTACCTTGTTTATCCATTCTCACCTCCTCAAATACTGAAATCAGATATAAAATAAAATTAACGTCCAACCAAAATGAAAAATTATGTCCAGAAGAATGACTACTCTACTTCTACTCTACTTTTGCATGCAATGTTGTTCAAAGAGGGAACAGATCAAATCCAGCATCCCAACACAGACACGCACACGGAGCGAAGGAGGAGAGGGAGGTGAAATGCTGTCCCAAACACACAGGAATGAGTAAGCAGGAAAGCAGCGGGAGATATTAACACAGCACACTCTAGAACAAAATGTTAAACACATGCATCCATTACGTTTTAATGGGTGTAGTGAAATTTCAGATGTTCACACTCAGTGATGAATAAAAAGCAAGCAACCATCAACAAAACAAAACAGAGTTAATCCCTGAAAGGCAACTTTAATGTAGCTACTAATTCATATATAATATGTTTTTTAACGTTTTTCTTACTTTTAAGCACTTACCTTTCTCAAATATCTCTTATCTTTGTTCTTACATCCTGTCAAAATCTTTGTTGGCCTATTAAGTTTTCTATTATGTTTCATAAGTTTCTTGTGTTTTTAACCTCAGTGGGACGTTACCTAATCAGATATACAGTTGGGTGCAAAGGTTTGTGTAAATCGCAAATAATGAATAACAGCCTTCAAAAAAAATTAACATAAATTTAAACACACATTGAGCTCATAAAAATGCTCATTAGAAACTGAAGAGTATTTTTAATCTACATACCAAAGGAGATGCAAACGTTTGACAAATTTAATTTTCATTATTTTACTATACCTTACATCCCTTTGCATTGAGATTGCATGTATAACCCTAAACCTTGCATAACAATATTGCCAATTCAGCTAATACAAATGTTCTTTCATCATCAGAAGTAACAAAGCTGGCGAGGGAGTGAATCTACAAAGGTATAGTAAAATAATGAAATGTATAATGGTGCCAACATTTGCATTCCTATTATACTTCCTTCCTTATTATCCACATTATACTTTTTTTAAAGTGCCTAAACATCATATAACATGCAGACAAAAAAGGTTAGTAAGCAGAAAAACATCTACAAAGGCAGATTATGGAGTTAGGTTTGAGGAAAATAAGAAGTGGAGAGACCACGGAGAGGTCTGCAGCCCCACTTTGTACTTACAGGATGATACTTTTAGAGTTCTGGTGTCTGTGCCAAACTCATTAGTCACTGAACAAGTGACAGTGAGATTTGCAGTAGGCACAACTGTGATCTTGTGTGTTATCTTTCCATTGATGAAGGGGCTCTCATCAAACTGAGTAAGAAACAAAGAAACACAAATGTTAGCGGTGAAACATCCACTGTGCTTGAATTTCGGAAGGACAGTTTCACCACCACTGGAGGGCGATGTGGCTCCGATGCCCGGGCGTCTCGATGACAAAGACGCACCATGTGTACCTCTGGGATATAGACACTTGAGTCTCAGAGGAAAACCCCAGACACAAAGACAAAGTGCCAACACCCTTTTCCCTTCCTCTACATACACAAGAGGATGTGGCAATTTTGTAAATAAGCGTTACCGAGCCTGCATTCAGGTTGTACATTATTCTCTCTGTGAATAGCCTTTAAAGCAGGTAATGAAAGCAGAAAAATAAACTTTGAGTGAAATGCAAAAATATGTGCTATCGCCAGAATACATTGTTACTCAGTGAAAGAGCCCTGTACTCCTTTAGAATTGATTAATTATTGCACACAGGTTCAGGTTTTTAGGTTTGATAGTGACTGAACAGAGTTGAAAAGAACTGAACCATCCCACACACACACACACACACACACACACACCATCAGGTTCGTATGTAATTCACACAGTTTCATCGAGAGGCTCTGCTATCAGTGTGCACGCAGGTATAGCACAGAAACAATGAAAGGGAAAAGGGTCCATTTAAAAAATAGACAATTTCTGTCTCCATGACAGACTGGAGCAAAATAGTGTGTTTGAGCATTTGGAAAAAAAATGAAATCTATTCTTTCGAAACACTGAGCACAACCACCTAGAAATGTTTGCACCATTTAAGTTAAAAAATGTGACAGCTGGGAAAAATACTAAGGCTGCAAACAACTGTGCACAAACCAGGGTGCATTCACTTATTCTCCAGTAGTGGGTCAAGCAGCATAAATGGTCCCAGGACCAAGACAAAACCAGGATTCTTTTGTTTTTCCTCTTATGGGAATCCAGGGAGCGGAGGCTTAAAGAGGCTGCCTGCATTTGGTCACACCTTTACATCTCTGGTGATGCTATTCATTGGTTTGATGTGTGGAAAACACTGCCATTATATTGAAACAGCCATACGAGCAGCTCAGAGGTTTGTCTTTACTGTTCAAAGGACGGTTTATAGTTCCTGTAGCACTGCAAGCAAGAAAGTGTTTTCAGACGTCCACACTCCAAAATAGCTCTGTATATAGTCACAACGTGTATGCCGGTGTAGTTCCAAATGATGCAAAAAATTGGTCTCCATTCACCTGCTGCCGATAGAAATAATCTTGGTTACTTTAGATGCTGCTGCCTAAAGATGTCACTCCATCTGTTACTGCAGAAAAAAAACCTGTTGCCCTCTTTCATACAACCGCTATTACCCGAATTTCTATGACAACCGGTTTCAATTTACCAGAAAAACAGAAATCTGGACCAAAATAGTTGCATTTGTATGTTTTGAAAACTTTCTTGGTCTTTAATTGCTCGATGGCTTGATGGCTTTAATCTCTCATAAATGACACTGATGATGAAACGGTTCAGTTCCTGAAGATTAGGAACAGTGTTAAACTTCATATGCTGGCACAACTTCTAGGTTTTGCAGTGATTACTTCAAACAAAGGGAATGCTTCCTCAATAAAGGAGTTCTGCTATGTTTGCTGTTCTTTAAATTTATCCTGCTGAATGCTGCAGCATGTAACTTTCTGTGTTTTTGATGCATCTATTTGTTATCTGATATTGGTATCAGTTCCATATTTTATCTCGAATTAGCTCCCTCACCATATGGGTGTTTGGCTCGATCCACCTTTCTTGCCCTGGATTCCATGCATAACGACTGTGTGGTTGTACTGAAGAACCACCTGAACTTGTTAATCATACTGCAAAAAAATAAACCAGTTGCTCTTGTGTTGTATTTTCTAGCTATAATGAATTCATAGTGTGGTTGTTAACACTACTTTTATGCAAAAAAGGGGATTTAAATTGTACATTGGCATTGTGCACAAAACTCAAGTGCATGTGCATTTGGAAAAATGGACAAAAGCATTTGTAAGACCATATGGCTACAGTCTGTATGTATTGTGTGCTGGATCTGCTCTGGTATGGACCAAACAAGTGTATTCACCTTAAATACCAGTAAGTACTTTATATTTTTCATTACACTGAATGTGACTTTGTTAACTGGGTCTATTCAGCATTAACAATGTGTGAGACCTCTAATCGTTAGGCCGAATTTTAATAGCCCATTCATACTATAATAATACAGAGTACAGTAGTTGGTTTAAATTCACACATTTAAGCTTCTATTTTAGTTCCTACTGGATGTGACTGAAGAATTTCCACATTTACAACAATAGAGGAATGTGAAGAGGTTTGCTGGAGAGGAAACTACATGAAAAATAAAATCCTCTTGCAGTCACAATGAATAAATGTATGTACAGTGATATCAAATCGATGGCTTTGATCTTCACAAATTACAACAATTCATATCACGTAAGTGTGGGAGTGTGCATACCGAGGTGCCATTGATGCTCCAGGTAACAGCCGGCTTCGGGGAACCTTCAGCCTCACAAATCAGGACCTTATGTTGGCCGTCTTCGCCGCGCTTTTTCAACAGCTGTTTGATAACTGGGGCACCTGCAACAGGACATGAGTCTTCAGATACGTCTGAATAAGACGATGTCGTGTTGCATTTCATTCGTGGACTAAAAAGAACACATTTTTAACAGATCTGGAAAGTGCTTAGATGCTTCACTCTTCTACACATTTTGTGCTAGGCTAACATATGCTAACAATATTCTCATCTAGCCTCAAGTATGTCTAAGTTTCCTTACCTTCAACGAGCAGGTCAAAAGAAGCCGACTGGCTCATGAGCCCCATGGTCACCTTGCACACATAATGGCCAGAGTCTGAGAATGTCAGCTTGGTAAACTTGGGCTGCTTGTCCAGCTTGACATTATCCTGAATTCAATGAAAAGAATATCAACACTGTTAATAACAGACACAAAGGTTTCTCTGCTGATACAGGCCTTGGTATATACACGCTTGCTTTTACCTTTGTCCAGGAGACCTTTACTTCCCCAGAAGCGTGAGTCTGGAGATTTAGCTCCAAGGCCTCACCAACGCTCTTGACAATATTCCCAGAGAGGTTTAAATTGATGTCTAGGACTGAAAGGAGAACAGGATGGGTTGAATGAGGGTTGAAACATGCCTGTTGTTAACTATACAGCCATGCTCTCGCCTCACAGCCCTGCAGATGTAGCTTGTTAGAGGCAGTGCGGTTCACACAACACTTTTCTGCACAAAGCACAAGAGGACAGGTAGGCCGGCAAGAGGAGATATTAACTCTGTCTTTTCTCTAACAAATGCTTATCTCTTTTCAAGCAACAAATAAGATTACGGGTAAAAATGGGGAAATTACACTCACAATGACGCTGGAGCGTGCCCTAATTGCTGTAATTTTGAAATTTCACGTGAGGACAACATAACAAGGTTTTGGTTTCTTACAGTTGACGGTGATGAATTCAGATGCTTCCAATGTGGGGTTGTCGACGAGAGAGCATTTGTATTCCCCGGTGGAGTCACGTGAGACATTTTGAATGGTGTAAGTATCTGTGTTTTCCACTGTCACTGACTCTCCCTTCAAAAACACACAATCAAATATGAGCAGATGAGGACATTTTATCAAAGAATAATAATGACTATCACCATAAATCTTGAGCTGCAAAATCTCACAGGAACCAAGAAATTTCTGTTTTCCAATCAATACTGATGAATATATTACCTTAAGGTGGAAGGTAAAGCTGGTAGGGGCAGGGTTACCATCTGCCACACACTTCAGACTCACGTTGTCCCCTTCTACAAGAGGTTCCTGAGCAATGACCTGAAGGATGATGTTCTCTGTGGAGTCTGTGGAGAAGATAGAAAGTTAAAGGGAGGAGGGTACATGTGAGGGTGTAGCAAGTGGAGCATGTGCCCCCAACAGCTGATGGCAGGGGCTGCAGAGACCTGCTGTGCCAGCACGCTACAGAGAGCTCTAACTTTCTGCCTCGACATTTGTTATGACCAACTTCAAGATCCAGCAGAGGAGACGGCTGACTTGCAGTCGGAAGCACTCGACCAGAGAATCCTTTCAAAGCTCAATGTTTCCGCTCCATCTGAGACAAACTCTTTACATTACTTGTACGAAAGTGTTCCTGCACTGATAGATTCTACTTTAAAAGCAACGTTGAGCAGGCAACGTCAATATTTAATGCCGCATTCTGTACAAATCCCACTACAGAGTTAGAGAGCCCACACCTCATTTTTCAACTGTCACCATTAAAAGGTGCCGTTCCTGGTGTTTGTCTTGGCTGGAAGCAAAAGTGTTACAGATAAAAATGGTCATGTAGTCGCTGCGGATGTAGTCTTGATAGGTCCACCGAGACATTCATGTAAAAAGGAAACATTTCAAATTGAAAAACGTTTGGCAGCAGTTTTCATTTTTTTTATATTCATTAATTAATGAATCAAATAACAGCACTACTGATTTGCTCGTTTCAATACATAGGACATTTTATGTGGAGAAATAAGTACCAATACCAACACATTTTAACCACATCCATCTGGTGCAGGAAAGATTGGTGAGTGAGATATTCCAAAGGTGAAAAAAACATCTGCTGCAACAACACTGTTGCACATTTTTTCTCACTTTTGGGGAAATTTCACTTTCTACACTTTCTTACAAGAAGTAAAACAAATTTTATTCCTTAAGGTCTGTCCTGAAGGATCTACTATTAGATCTCTACCCAAATGCCTAAAAGGACATACTGTGCCATCTTCCGTCTTTGGGGCAGTGTGTACTGAGGTCTCATTTAAAGTTTAGACACAACCAAGTAAGCGAGGAAAGTCTTTACTCAAAGTAGTAGTTTTCCTATATGTCTGTGGTGACAGTTATATGGGATAAAGCTCAATACCACTCTTGTATGTGTCTGTTAGAGCCGTGAGATAGCAAGCCAATGGTGAGCCGTCAGCCAAGTTTTACCAGTGTGTCCAGCACCGTCTGCACTAGCTGGACAGCTTTTAGGTGACTTTTCAGCTTATTCAGCATTTTGAATCAGTATTGGTCCCGTCAGTGAGAAAGACTGCTCTGATTGGCTGTGATCAAGAGGCGACCATGGTAACAACTTCAGCATGATTTTGAACGTAGTATCGTACAGATGCGGCATTCAGAAAATAGTGATGCTGGTTATGACCTGTCTGGGGAGCCAACGTGATTAAAGATGGTAAGCTATTGCTGCTTTGTTTAAACGTCGTCTCAAGTCTTCCATTTTCCGTTTTCAGTTTCTCTTATGCAAGCGCATAACCTACATGTTACATGTTCGTTGCCTTTGTGAGGTGTTCAAGTGGCACCTTTCAGCCCAGACAAAAGGCGGCGTGAGACCAGTGGCTGTTCTTTGTGGCAACTCTAGTTCTTTGATGTCAGCTGTTGTCTCTCAGCCCTTTCAATCAGCTTGTCTCAGTATAAAGACCAGAAATGGAATAGCAACTGCCTGGCTCTACACAAAGATTTAAAAAATTCCCCTATTGGCACCTGTAAAATTTCCAAACTAAACCATTATATCTTGTTTAATACAAGGACAAGTTGTATTTGTACCGGTGATAATCCTCGTTGCCTTAAGGTCTTTGTGCTAGGCTAGGCTAATCAGCTGCTGGCTGGAGATAATATTTAATTACTGTGCTATTGATCTTCTCATGAAACTCTCAGCAAGAAACTCAAGAAGTTCTTTCCCAAACAGTTAAAGTAATTTTTTAAGAAGTCATTTTGCAGAAAAGGTGTGAATTCACAGCCGAATCCTGTTTGGTTACTAAATGAACAACTTGCTCTATGGCACATGAGCTACTTTTACATCAAATATTAAAGAAGTTGGTAAGCAGGTTTCTGAGACGTGCTGCTGACAAGTAAAAAAAGAAACCAAAACACAACCACACTGAAAAAAATTGCTTCCTTTTGGGAAGGAAAGTACAGTACCGCGTATTAACTTTTCACAGCCTGTGGTGATGTGGTGATGATGAAACTGAAAAAGCCTTTTATTTTGTGCTGAAATTACTTTGGGAAACAGCTTGTCTGCAAACAGCCTGTGGTACGGTACAGAGAGTGTTCAGGTGAATGTTGTTAGAGGCGTTCAGAGACTCACAGGTGACAGTAAAGGTCACTGGAGAGGACACCAGCACTGTGCCCACAGCGTGCTGAGTGCTGCAGGTGAACTCGGTGTCCGTGTCCTCCTTCTCGGCCGAGTACTCCAGTGTGGAGGAAGTGGTCGAAAGGCCAGTAACAGGGTCCACCAGCACGGAGGTTCGGATAAAAATCCCTAGACAAACAGAAAACAGACAACTCTGTCTGAAAGCTAACAAGGAAACAACGGTGTAATGACCGAAACACTGCACACACAGCGTGCAGCACAATTCGTCACTAAAGAGTGATTCACTGTGACTACAGCGTCCAGTATTTAACATGAACGAGTGTCAAAACTAATCCTAAGAGCTGCTGAGTTAGCATTTAAAAAGCAAGCAACAGGACGGAGAATACACACCTTTACCATCGGCCACCAGGGGCTTATTGTTCTTTAGCCATGTGATGTTTGCAGCTGGATTGGTGTCTTGAGCAACACATGTTCCTAACTGTGGAGGAGGAGAACTTTAGAAATCTAGCAAAACAACCCTGCATTCAAATACAAAATGATAAAAAAACACACACACATCATTTCGTGAATTGAAAATATTCATCTAGTTAAATGACCAAACATCTGAGCAAATTCGTTTTTTAGTGCCTCTCTGGCATTTGAGGATTGAGGAGTTTTCTATGCAATAGACCATGAAATGCCTAAAGCATTTCTAAACCCCCTCAGTTCCACTGGGTGTTTTAATTGCAGTAGGGGGATTTTGCTCTTTACTAATTCATGAGAATCACTTCAAAGAACTCATTACTGTAGTAACACAGTCTGTGCGCTGCCCCAAGATACCTTAGCTCAGGAGAGGGCTTTCCCCCGATAATTTACTGCTTAAAATAATGTAGATATAAGCAATGTTTATCATAGAAAAACCCCACCTTAGTAAGTTTGCCAATCTCCAGTTCCTCCACTTTGTCAGAAATCTCCAGGTCTGCTGGCATCTCTGAAGCACATCAAAAAACGTGTTAGGGTGTTATTTTAACAGATTTGTGTGCTGCATCTTACTGTCGTTCACAGCTACACCTTAACGCACGCTCAGGACGAAAGATTTGATTGTGTGTCCTTTACTTACTGTAGATCACCACATTAACTGGGTATTCGGTGATGTCCACCCCAGCCACCACCATGCAGGTATAAGTCCGCTGGTCAGTCAGCTTGGCGGCGGAAAGCAGCAGGCTGGAGTTCGGGGCCATGCTCACGCGGCCCCTGTATTCATCAGTGGCGCTGATTGAGACGTTCTGGTTTTTCCGCTTGACCAGCAGGTCTCCTGAAAGTCCCTCTCCTTTGTCCTGGAGAAGAGAGCACAGTGCATTTGTTACATGTCTGCCACATATGGCATTGGCTCGGAGTTCAAATACACCCTCTGTTCATGCTGTGTCATATGGAGGCACAGATGCATGGTCTAATGCACGGTGTGTGCACTCAGACTGGGCGTGGCTCAGACATGATAAGTGGGTGTCAGACGGACTTCGCCATTTTGAATGCATTGACCTCAACGGTGACTTACATATTTCCATTTAGTGATGAGGACATCTTCTGCTTTTATGGCTCCATTGTTGCACGGGATCTCAAGTGTCTCGCCGTACAGGCCGATAACAGTCTCCAAAGCGCTCGCTGCGAAAGAGAAAAGCGAAGCCACGTTTTTCAATTACTTTTTCAGAGGAGCTAATCTGGTCAGCTCCAACACAGCATGAAATTTTCTCACAGAGAATTGAAATCCATTATTATTCTGAATGCTTCCAAGTCCCCGCTTTCTGTACATATTTGACTGACGATTATCAATACCACTTAGCGTTCACCTAAATACACTAAGCAGAGCAGATTCTATAGAGTCCTGTTCATTTTACAGCTCCCTTAGCAAAAAACCTTTCCTGCCCCAAATTTCATTGAAAACATCGCCATGGAGACAAAGTGCTTGAGAGGAGGGAGAGCGGGGAGGGGGGTGGGAGGTCGGTGCCAGCAGAAGTGTCAATGGGCTGCGATGAGGGGTTAGAGCCAAAGAACTGCAAGAAAGAAGAGGCTGCTACGGGCAGACTGAAAATGAGGTGTTGTTCGGATTTTTTGGTATTAAGATTCACGTTTAAGACCTCTTAGAGTTCAGGCTAAGGTAAGCGTGAGAGTGGGTGTGTGTAAATGAACATCTGACAGCTAAAATCCAAAACAGCTCCTCAGCAGCTCAGTGAGGTGTATGAGGAGGAAGAAGTGGTTGGCCACTTTCTGTTTAATCACTGACACATAATGCTCATGTACTTACAGGAAAAGTGTAAAACAGTGAAGATGCTCAAATATTCTGTGTGCACTCAACCTTGAAATTGTCTGATTATATTCGTGCACAAAGAAACAGCTGCAAATCCATCCGCAAAGCCGTTTCTGCAAAGTTTCACACTCACTTTGCCTCTCAGCTCACCAGACTTTAAATGTTTCCTCCGAGTGGTGAAAATATGAGGCGGGTAATTCATTTGCTTTGCGTGTGAGACTCATTTAAATCCTGTTTGAATGAATGTAAATACTTCTTCTATGGTTACCATTGTCTAGACAGAGTAACAATTGGGACCCCGAGGGCATATTTGCACAATTGAATATATGCAGGCAAGTTTGGAGATGCACAAATGGCTGCTTCCTACCCCGTTTTTATTATTTTATTATTATGTTAAACCCACTGTTGTCAAGTCTCATTTTCAAATCAAGACAATTAAACAAGTTCGTCAAAGAGCTGCGCACTTTTCTGCTTTGACGCAGATACAAAAAAATATAATTTTGCCTCAAGTCAACAAAGTGTGCTGTTATTGTCGTCCCCCTGACACCGAGCTGAGCAGTTTCACACTCTGACACTTGTCACTCATCCTTATGAGCCGTCAACTCTGAAACAACATCGAGTGTGAACTAACCAGGATGTGTAAAGCCACCACGGCGAGCAGATGACAAACAGGCAGTTGTTTTTTTTTTTTAGAATTATTTTTAACTGGCTATATCTGCCGTATGTTTCTGTTTTTGAAGTTTTTTCCTGCAACGTCTCTGCCCTCTGGCCACTAGTCTCACTTTGACGGAACAGTTATTTATGTAAGAGACATTTTGGGAGCTAGATTTACTTCTCATGCAGACAGTTTGCTCGGCCCAGCGTAAAGACTGGAAACCGGAGAAAGAGCCAGCTTTACACTGTCCACCTGTGCTTGCCAAACCCTCTGGAGATTGCTGATTAACATTTTAGATATAGCTTGTTTAATTTGTACAAACCCGTAATTTTTTACAGCGTCACCTGGCTCCATAGTTATTAGAAACACCAGAAAGTGGCTGGTTGTGAATTTCTTAAACCGTTGAACAATTTCATGAGTAGACACAATTGCTCGGCTTATATCTACCTGTGTGACATGCAGATTAAATAGTAGTTTTTATTTGTGTATTTATAAAACAAGAGAACAATGATTAGACCAATAACCTTAAATATGGCTGGACAGACTGAGCCAAACAGTGCTTTTATATTTGGTTTCCTAATTCACTATGACATGAACCAGACTGGTGGGTGTAAAAACATTAGAATTACTAATGCAGAGAAAGGAAACAACATATACAAAAGAGAACAAGAAGGGCTTTAAGGAGATGTTTTCATCGGTGCTGATGACTATAATCAGTGCTTACAGCTCTCTCTTTGTAGCGGGAAACTGCTTATGTGAGCATCAAAATAGTGTAACTCACCCTATAAAAAGTATTTGAGAAACAGATAGCACTAGCACAGCACTTAGATACCCACTCAAGATACAATCCCCGCATTTAAATAAGGCTCGGTGACATTTAATGGTGACAACACGGGACAAAACAAACCTCGCTGTATTTCAGCTGCTGACAGCTTTACCGGGAATTCGTCAACACAGGGATACGCTTCATGACCTGTCTATCAAAGTACAATTAAAACTAATTTCTACATTAATTCCTGTTATTGTTCACACTTTGCCACACCTAAAATATGTTCCTCTTGCATTATAGAGTGAATTAAAGGCCCTAAAGGCTTATTTTGAAATAACTATTGCATTGATTGGGCTCATTAAGTAATTTCTTTGTTAAGAAAGTCGCTGAGCTAATACCCAAACAAAGAGTATGTGCACTGTATGTGCCAACTCCGAGAGGTGTGCCTGCATTTCACACACTCTTGCCCACATCCAGACTCTGAAATGTGGTGCACACCTTTACAGGCCGAGCCACCTGAAATGGTAATTTTCACATTGCTGAGGCGAACCCAGCCTGCTGATGTGGCCATCTCACCCTCCCTTGTTTTGTCTTTCTGATGTAAATCTAATGAAACTGACTCTCATGCTCGAACGGGCATCAGTTAGACTGTGTCGGGTCCAGGTAGAAAAGATTTCACATGCTGTGTGGAAAGAAGGAAAATGGAGACATTGTAAATCTATTAAGAAGACACAGTTAATGAGCTCTCTGTGCGAGGCGCAGGCACGTGTTTTGCATATCTGTCACATCTGATGACACCCTGCTACTTTTCATTTTTTTAGGAGTTATTTAGGACGCCAAAAATAATCTGCCAGCATCTAGATTATGCGCTACACCTGGGCGTGCTGGTGCCAGAACACTGATGGGGGAGCAGACATTCATGCTTCAGTGCAGTGCTTTTCAAAATCTAGTTTGCAACCAAGTCCACAAATTGTAACCTAATGTTGAGTTTCAAACGTCTCAGGAGAAAATGACGCACAACCTGCTCCGCTGGTCGCATAGTTGTTAAATAAGCAGAGTCGCTAGAATTCAGGTTACTGCGTGCACTGCAGCCTTGGAAAGACTACTGCACTTCCTGTATAATGGAATCATAAAATTTTAAATTCAAATGTGCATTTTTGAATATTCAAATAAAGCTGTGTTCAGCCTCTCTGAGAACTTTAAGAGTTGGTATCATAAAAGGCTTTATCTGCGCAGATTACACTGTTACACAATGAGAACTAATCACACATGTTGCGTTAGGGGAAGACAAAGCCCCTGCTGCTTACGGAGATAAGGTAATCCGTGCTACAAAAGTAGATGAAGAGTGTGACTTCACATTGACAAACACATGCACACGCGAAGACAAAACACGATCCCTTCAAATCATTGTCCATATGATCAGGGGACAAAGAAAGTGGCGACTGACATTTTATCCTTTGTCGGGGGAGGCCAAGTCCCAGGCAAAAAGCTACTGTTAACACCACCTACACTACATAAAAGATCACGGGCAAACAAAAGTAAGTTTTTTTAATGTATCATCAAGTGAATCACTCCCAGTTCCAATGCACCACACCTGCGAACACCTGAACCCGAACACTTGGCTTGTCAGGCTTGATGTTAATTCATCAGTACACATAAAAGCAGTGTTTTCACACTGGACACAAAAAACAGCGAATACTTTGGCAATGGTAAATCAAGTAATAGACAGGCGAGTGACAGAGACAGGAGGCAGCACCACAGGAGATACTTTCATGTTCCCGATTAAGGTGCCTCTATCCCTGCGAAGAGACAGGTGACGACAGCTCAGATATAAGCTCACCAGGGAAATCAGCTGCCTCCCCACACTAGTCTCTATATCCCTGTTTTGCTACCTTGCACCCTCCCATTTGCGCGTGTTTGTGTCTTTGAGTTTTTTGTGCGTGTGAATGTCTTTCAACTGCAGCATCAAAAGGAAACGGAGGCCCAAACTTATTAAGTGCTGAAAATGAGGAGTGTGCAGTGAATGGAGATCCCATGGCGCATGTCCACAAAGACTTGATGGCAAATAGCCTCGCTTCAGAAGCAGTTCAGTGGTGAGGGGGCAGACAGAACCACTTCAACTAGATCAATAATACTTGAGGAAAGGCTAGATTCTTCTACTGAATGGCGCTTGCCTAAGGAGCGGGAAATCAAAGAAAACCTAACCTTCCGTGACATTCCGCTTCTCGTCCTTGTCTTTTCTTTAATAATTTAACAAGTGCTGAATTTTGATTACCCATATCAAGTAACTGAAATGAAAAAAGATGGGTGATTTAATAAGCTCAATCTCTCATTACTTGCTGTCACGCTAAACACAGGCACCGTTGTCGTATGGAAAGGAGTGGGAAGCTTTCAGGAAATCACTCTACTCCTACTACCAGGCTCCCCAAAGCATCCTCGTAGCTCTTTAGTGATATATGTGCTCCATAGGCTGCTGTTTTGTCAGCTCTTTCACCCTGCTCACACCCTCTGCTCATGTGTTACTGACAATGACAAGTACATGACTGTATTTGAATCCTGTTACAGTATTCGTTCAGGCTGAGGAAGTGTTCCAACCCAGCTAGCTGAAGAGGGATTTTTTTTAAATACACAGCTACATCCTCACTATCTCCATCTGTCTCTCTCGAGGGAAGGGGTGTAATCATGTCGCTGATGGATAACTGACAGCAGGCTTGCACAACATCGCCTTCACACAGTTTCTCTTTTTGTTGCAGGCGGAACCGCGGAAGCACCATTCCAAACGTCAACACTGGGAGCTCTGTAATTTTGCTTTTTCCTGCCTATTGTAATTGCCTGTCAGTGTCTTCACGGCATAAAACGAAGGTCTTGTCTAACTAACTTGTCTTTTTTAGTGGACTGCAGAGTTTGCCGCAATGTCCGTATCTGTGTGACTCTACATTTTTGAAAAATGTGATAAGGAAACAGGGCGCACACATATTGTTGTGTACAGTATATATTGTACCTTAAAGAAAAGGGTGGTGGTCTTTTACTAGTGGTGTGGGTCCGTCAGAGGTTGGCTCACCCACCACTTTAGCTCAGATTGAAATATTACTACTACTGGATGAACTGCCTGGAAATCCTGTACAAACAATGAAGGTCTTTGGACCATGCGATTCCCTGACTTTCTTCTACTGACTTCATAATATTATTTGTATTTCTCAGCTCATTAAGTAGTGAATAGGTTGCAATGAAATTTATGTCCGCTTCCAGATGAATCTTGAGTAAAACCTTAACTTTTTATGTCGCGCCATTACCAGCTAAAACATTTCACCAAAGTGCTTTCAGGTATGCAGCATATATAAGTATATATTTCACCTGCTGAACAACATATGTTCACATATACTGCTAGTTTTTGGTTCTTCAACTGATTTAGTCAGTGGTTAAACAATTACTAGCCTGAATGTGACTAGGTTTAATTTTTAGTTTTTGGAAATATATGACTTGGGTAACGTTATACTTGATGACTAGACTGCAGATGTTTTTGACAATACATCAGATTTAGTTTTTTTTAGACATCACATCAGTGTAATATGGTTTTCTACAGAGAATGATGAATTATGGGTTGTTTGTAGTGTTAATGATGCCAAGCTAGAGACTGTTTTGAAATCTGTTTATTCTGAATTTCAGAATTAGAGAGGATTTAAGTGTTTCATTACTCCAGTTTAACGTTTTAACCTGCAGGAGGTTCTGAAGGCTTGTGTGATGGGTTTTGATAAATCAAATTCATGATGAATAAAAAAAAAAAAAAAAAAAATCAAAGCATCTGCCGATGTCTTTACTGTAGAAATGATCTAGAGAGCAGGTCTGTCAAACCCTCACAGACAAACCTGTCATAGACAGGGTTTTTAAAACTTTAACCAGTCACTTCTGACTCATACCAGACTGATGGTTAGACAAAATGTACAAATGTACAAAACAATTTCCAGTTTTTCACGTTTCCCACTGAAAAGAAAAAGGCTTCAGTGACTTTACATTCCTGAGCCTTGTGGCATCTCAGTGAAACCTTCCCACCAGGTTGGTGTCTTTATTCATAGCTCTACTAATAATTTTCTTGATAGTTGCAAAGTGTTACTGTTAAATTATTTTTCCATGAGATGCCAATAAATAACTAGAGCCATTAATTTTTTTTCTTTAGCCTTTAAAAGTATCTATATCCCCATTCAACAACCTAAAGACATGCAATATGCAACTAATCATCACATCTGAAGAGCTGCAACCAGAAAATCTGGAAACATTTTTTGATTGAACTGATTAATCGATTTTCAAAATATCTCAGCTCTACTGCTGATGTTGACAAGCTGCTCCACGTTGCTCTATTTTTCATAGGTAAGCAGCAAGTATGACTTTGTTAGAATACTTCAGGGCTGACAAAAGCTGCATTATGTGAAATGAACTGCACAGAATCTGTGATGTGTAGATTCAGAGCTGTTTTTCATGCCTCAATTTATGCCACACCATCTGTTTCAAGACACAGAAAGACACCCAACACCCTAAAGATGTTGCACTGAGTCTTTATGACTTTCACAAGAGAGGGTCTTTAGAGGCTACTAATCTTAAAAAAAAGGTTCATTTATGGACAAAAAAGACTTGGGACAAAGGTTTCATTTTCTGACAATGTCCCCCACAGGCTCTATCAGCAGTCCAGCTGAACTAGCTCTGTCTAGTCCCTTTTTGTTTTTAATAAGTGATCCACTCTCTGCGGATTTCTATCTACAAGTTCCATAAGAAATGTCCAAAGTCTAACACATTTATTAGTTTTATGGCAGAAAAGGGGTTGTGATATTGTCTGACATTAATATAGCACTGAATTGATGCACGACCATGCAATGAAAAAATATTGGAATGGGAAATTAGTCTCAAAAAGCAGCAGACCAATTTATTTCCACACTTATGAAACATTATCTTCCCTGTGCAACATGTAGGCAAATTCTCACTTTGAAGTCATGTGTCCTCAAAGACTGAATGAATCTTCAGACAACTGAAAACCTCCTCAGTTATTACTCACTTAAGCATTTGCTTTGCAGCTAAAACAACTGACTGACAGAAAATTACCTGACAGCTATTTTTCAAGTTGCAGTAATAAGCATTTGCTGGTTCTATAGTCAAATGTGAGGATTTGCTGCTTTACTTAGTTTTAGATCATTATAAAGTGAAGATCTTTGGGTTCTGAAACGTTATCGTGTCACATTGGGCTTCTGACATTTTACAGACATTATGATTGATGTAGACAATAATCGGCACATTAGTCAGGAAAATAATTTCTGCCTCAAACACAGTATCTGAAAATGTAGCTCAATCATAATGAATCAAAATGTGAAAATATGCACCCTCCTTAGTACATGCATACAGTTTAGTTTTTGTCAAAGGTGTGAACAGAGAAAAACATCATCACACTGGAGAAGCTGAAAACTGAGATGTATGGTTGGTTTTCGCTCAAAACGCGTTTTAATAGTTTTTGTAAATTTGTCACTGATTCATTAATCAACTAGCTTAAAAAATAATTTCAGTTCTATAACTGCCCTTTTTCCTCGGAGCCAGAACTCTGACAAGCTGGAGTAAAATAAAATAAAATAAATAAATAGCCCGCACATTTTCACAGCCTCCACTCTGCAGAGCCATGTTTGTCACCTCGGGGCAAAACAAGCCTGTGTTCTGCTAAGGAGGAGGACGGACAGCAAATGGAGAATTATGTAGAGTATACAACACACAGTATTATTAGTCTGAGTCTATTAGGCGTAATGGGTCCCCTCCTTCACCCCGGCAGCACGGACACATTTTTAGACCACTGTGTTCGCAAACCAACAACAGTGTTCATGCTTTGCAAACAAAACACTCAATCAAACTATTCATGTTAATACAGCTGGTTACTGAGGAAAACCAGGCAAAACTCCAATGTCTTTGTAAGACGTTTTACAAGACATCAGAACACAAACACGTGGGGGAGTCAGTCTCTGGAAAACAGCCCTCATCAGCGCTCTTTATTTATCTTCTGCAGTGTGACATGAATACCATATTTTCTACGGAGACATATAGATAGCACGCCCTCCTCCCCCTCAGGCAAGGAAAACAATAATCGTGTGTGGTCAACACACACCTACAGACAGCAGCAGGCGGGAACGGGCTAATGCATCGCCTGCAGTCCCACCTGTCGGGTCCCCATTGTTGCCTTGTGACTGAAAATGCTAGCTCCATTTTCTTTGATTTCAGACTCGCTCCTGAGGAGTCCTCAGTACCTGCGCAGACCTGCTGCTGAGGGATCAGGTTGCTGCTTCCGCCTCTTGTCAGGGATTGAGCCGGGAGGACAAAGAAAGAGAGGACGGCTCAAGAAGGGACACAAGATTTATTTTGCCTTCAGGTCTTCTAAGCCATTTGTGTAATTAATGGCTGTTTCCCTACAGAAATGTCATAATGTTAAGGAAAACGTCTTTCATATCATGAATCTTTAATGTTCAAATTCAAGTTTCAAAGGCCCCCAAAACATAATTTAATTCACTTTTTACTATGACTACTGGGGCTGTAGCTGCAGGGCTGCTGTCAATAAAATGTAATCAAAGTAGTCTACACCCACACAGGTATTCAAAATGTTTAACTTATTTCTACAAGCTATTTTGGTCGGTGCTCATTTAGACTTAAAATTTTAATGAGAAAACTAAGTTTTCATATGCATTCTCTTGCGATAGAGTGCAAACACTTAGCATCGGCTGGGGGCCATTCGTGTGGGAGAAGAGGATAATGGCTTGAGCATTGAAGTAATAAGCCAAAAGGACAGACAGGAGTCCTGCTCTGCAGCTCAAAACAGGATGTCCAGTGACTGAAGTGCAATTTGTGCTTTCATTTTAAGGTGTACAATGGTTTTCACTCGATTTAAATAGACAGGAAAGCATGTAATGCCAAGGGAGTGGCATCAAAAACTGAACGTTTCTTTTTTGCTGTAAAGTTTCCATTTAATTTCACAGAGGTTGCCATGGAAATATCTCAACAGGACGCTCTGTTTTCTGTGTTTAAACCGTTATCCCAGTAATAAGAAAAACACAGCATCACACACCGAAACTGATCCCAGACTGCCCGTTATATTACCACAACCACGTGCCACCAGCTCTTTGTATATTAAACATCATCATCTCCATAGCGACCAAAGTTACACCGCATAGAAGCACCATCTCAATTTCCACATGGTTATTAAATGATGACCATTAAAGCTTTGAAGATGGATAATAAAAAACTTAACATAAAGATTTACAGAACACAGCAGAAATCTTTCTGTGTTTCTTCTCTTTGATTAGCAAGAGTACAATCTGAGCTTTTAAAAGGGAGGCATTGTGAAACCTTTTTAATAAATGATGTTCAAGTTGCTTTAAATTATTGTCTCACACTAAAGATGCTGACAGCACAATCAAAGCAGAGCATTCAGCTTTGATTTTGTGTAAATTGTTCGGCCAAGCTTCAGCAAAGCACTTTAACAACACTAATATCTAGGGGAAAAGTTTTTGGTAGAGTTTTACGCACACACGCATGTTTGTCTTCCTTTACTTGTGAGGACACTCGCTGACACTCCCTACCTAGCCCCTAACCAAAACCTAATTCTAACCCTGACTTTAAAACCCAGTCTTGACCCTCAAAAGTCCTTTTGAAGTTGTGTGGACCACCTAAAATGTCCTCACAACACCTGTACAGAGACAACATGCCCCCCCCAATACACACAAACACACACACACTATATATATATTTATTTCAATGCATGTATATACAGAATTTCCATGTAAAATCTACCTACATTTTGTGAAAGCTTTGCCACATTAAAGACAGTGTCATTGGAGTCATTTTCTTTCATTTTTCTTTGGGCCAGACAGATGGGCAAGATAAACGCATATTACAAGAAGGGTGATTATCACTCTAAATGGCTTGCCATAAGGTTTCCTAGAAATTGATCTTGTGGCATGATCATTAGTCTTTTAAATCCTCTCTTCTACACACTCAACCACACCAGCATCTGTAAACCCCTCTTAAAAAATGTCATAAATTGAGGCAGCAGATGAGCCGCATGGGTGCAAGCACTGCTCTTAAGACAGCAGTCTGCTAGAGTGATCGGGTGGTAAGTGCACTCAGAAATCACGTCCATTATGTCGTGAATTATGTATTTGAGGGGCGCAGGCTGGGGGACCCAAAGGGAGAAGTCGCTGTGAGATGCCTGTGGGAAGACCCGGGGCAGATCACAGGAGAGCTCACAGCCCTAAACATTGAGCAGCGACTCCCATTAACAGCATGCCATTAAAGGCAACATCGGGCCATTAACAAAGAGCAGCCATGCCACTTCCTACTTATCCATTAACTCGTCCTAATGCAACTCAGCGCCTAATGTTTTGGAAATGACTTTATTCTGTTTCCAGGAGAGTCGGTATTACCTCGCCCAAGTCTCAGCCTTAGGAATGAAGGAGACAGGTTTCGAAACCCCCCTGTCAGCAGCAGACACAACTGGAACCTAATGGATCTACACATGACCATGTTTCACAGGTATGAATTTAAAAAGCTCCATCCCTGCGAGGATATGAAAGCCTGCCCTACCCCCCACTTCAAAGTAATTTTCTAAAAATAGACACAGCATATGAGCAAACCAATGCTTTATGGGGGAAATTAGATTATCAAATAATTTCTAGCTATTTAAATGGAGAAACCGGGCACTGGCAACCTGAATCCCTCTGCTGCACAGATAAAGCCCATTTTAATTAGGGCACAAATAATCATACAACATGTGCCTGAGTCCCTTCAAAAAGTGTGGTAGGACCAAAAACGAAACACTCTGACAAACTTCTGACCTTAACAGAATACACCATATGTATGCTGTATGTTTACTTTAATATATAAACTATAAAAATGCACATTACATCTGCTATCCCCTTCTCTAACTCAGTCTTTTCACTTCTATACCTAAGAGCGCAAAAGAAAGTTCAACTATTAAATCTGGTTATGAGTTTATTTTAAATGCTGCTTTTGTGCAGAGGATACCAAGGCTGAGGCCGATAAAAGCTCAGTTGAGTGAATTCAGATGTAAGGTTCGAAGCCACTCATTCATTCTTAATCATTTCTGAGTCCTTTTAATGTGATAACTTTCTCATATTCCAAGGAGCCTTCAAACTTTATTAAACTGGAGGATCCTACAAACATTATTGAATTTGTCCTGCTCACTCATGCCTAATGATGAGCTTGCATCCACACGCAACAATAATCATTGGGGCTTTGAATTTAAGTCAGTTAATCTTGCTGTTGCACAGTTTTGTTTGGCTGAAGTTATGTAAAGTTTTTAATTAAGAAGGATTTTTATCTCTTGTTGGTCTTAGGTGTTTGTGACAACATGTTGCTAGTTTTACAAGAGAATGAAACACGTGTCGAAGAACCAAAAAAACAAAAAAAAACATACTTAGGTTTTGGGTGAGAGGCAGAAAAAACATAAATGTTCTGTAAACACATCTACAGATGTGTTTCATGTTCATAGAGTATGTACTATAAAAATGAGCACAGGTTTGCAACGCTGCCTAAAAACTCTCATATTTAGCTCGTGTAATTAAATTAAATTAATTCCTCCACTAGTTAAAGGGACAGTTATTAATCCAATTAAGCCTTCAAAATGCAGTAAAACTGAAAATAACATAAATGTTTTGGGTGTAATAAACTAAATGTAAGGGTTGTTGTGACACTCCGGATGGGCCTTCTAATGAGGCTACTGCATCTTACTAATTAATATAGCGCCTTGAAAGATTTGAACTAATATCCATAAATCTAAAAGAAAAAATATGAGTCGTCAAGTTCTCTTTTTTTTTTTTCCTTCTTGTTCAGTGCAATGACTTAATAGGAAGGTTTAAAATATTCCTGACATATTCAAAACAACATTTTTGACATCAAAGTGCTCATCGTTTCACCAGGTCTCTTCAACATCAGACGGGAGGTATCAGTTTTTTTTGCATACAAACCATAAACCTGACAGCCTCACTTGCCTGAAGCAAGTGAGCCAACTACAGAAGGGCTGAGCTGGAGGGTAAGTATCTGCTCTATGATTAATAGATTGCACTTGATTTATAATCAATTTTATTAATAGCCTAAATGGTCCTCAGCCCTGACATCATACAATATCAAAATGTTGGAGAAGAGATTGACTGGTACTTGAAGGATTAGTCAATTAATTGATTCATCAACTAAGAGAAAATAACAATTACGGAAACTGATTCACTCTCACGGATCGATGATCAAGTCCTCCAACCTTTTTTGAAAAGCACCTCACATATGGAGGATGGTAAAACTGCACACATTTTGGCAGGACATACTGCAAAATGGAACATACTGTATTAAAATATATTTATATTATAACCCTTAAAAAGTCAAAAACTAAAACTGTGTAAAGACAGCAGTTTGGATTAGGATCACAGATAAAAACAGTGGCTTCACACTGATGATTCAAAACTGTGCTCTGTGGACCCATCAGTCAACTTTAACATCCTCCTGACAAACTTTTGTGTATCTAAATATTAAATGGTTCCTCTTGGCTTGTACAAACAATATACCATACCTAGCCATCAGCTCAAACAGCTTAACCTTAACTTCTGGAAGATTAGAGTAATCTTTCACATCATTTCATTCATTTCTTTTACATATCCGAACCATGAAAAACCACAAAAGTTTCCCCAAATGTCAACAACAGGGGTAGTGATCGCAAATTCATCTGTGGTCACCATCCCTACACTGTAAGGAAATAGAGCATTATTTTGGATAATAATTGTGGAATCTATTAAATGTCAGAGAATGGTACAAAAATGTCCATGACAAGTTGTCAGAGCCTAAAATGACGTCTTCAGATGTCTTGTTTTACCAAGCAGTCACGGATATATTCATTTTATGGTGATGTAAAAGAGAGAAAAGCAGCAAAGGCTCATTTCTGGCTGAAAATGTTTGTGAAATTGACTGTGATTTATTCTTTCAGCTCCCAATTTATTATTGAAGTCATTTATCAATGTACGATGTCAAACACTTGATGGTTTCTTTTCTAATGGGAGGAGTGCAGCTTTTTTGTTTCATATTACAGTTAATTATTAAATAAATAATTAAATGTATTTACTGTTTTGGAGTCTTGGTCAAAAACTGGCAATTTGCACGTGTCACTTTAGGCTCTGGGGAACATGTGATGGGCATTTCCCCCGTTATTTTCTGACAGAAATGACAGCTGCATAAGTAATGAAAATAACAGTTCTGGCTAAAACCCGTGACAAACCCTCATGCTCACCACATTATATATGCAAAGAGACAGAGCCCTGCAGGAGGGTCAGGACCACCAGACTAAAAGCATCCGCCCACTGGTTGCATATTCAGTGAGTCTGATTTGGTTCGTTTTGAAATTTTTGCCCAGCTGGCAGCTACAGACTCCACTATTTACCCAACTGCACTCAGCTTTTTGTTCAAGTCCCTGCCTGTCTGCGCCACAAGAGCTCTCTACTGTAAACGGGGCCCCGCCCTGTCCCTGCCCCCACCCAAAACTCCCTCAATAGGAAAGCCTTTGAACATTTGTAATGCGTGGGTTTCGTGTGTGTGTGTGTGTGTGTGTTTTGGGGGGCACTTGTGTTTAGCACTACACTATCTGGATGATAATAGCAGTGGTGCCTGAGGACACCGGTCACACCTGCTGTCACAACACACGCCCGTTTAAGGTAAACGGATCCTTGTCTATACCGAGCTAACGCGGACCAGGGCAGTGGAGACAGAGGAAGATGAGTCAGCCGAAGGCCCATCACTTTTCTACGTGGGTAAACAAAAACGCATCCACTTATCGATCTTAGAGTGCTTCATTAGACGATGCATGAGGCATAGACAAATATTTTCCCAACACAAAATGGATGATTAATGGAAACATGTGCAATAGTTTTATGATTGCCTGGATTAAATGCACAGCACCTACTTTATTGTATCAATAATGTATGCCTTGTTACGCTGTAAACAACAGAAAATATTAACAGGTGGATATTTTCATTTGTTCGGCAGATGGTTGGTGAAGCTTTCATCTCTGGTAATTGCTGTGGCGAGGCCGATACCTTCGCATTAGTTAGCGCTGTATGTTGTTGTGCACTCATAATGACAGACCTGACCTTCTAACCCTTCACTGTGAAACAGAGCAGGCAGTGCTCCCCATTCCAATAAGCCAAACAGCCTGGTTGGTATTAAGAGGGCATGACGGTTTCAAATTGTGTCCTGCTTCAGCTTCTGGCTCTTGGGGGGGGTCCTAAAGCCTCGGCTGGCTAAAGAGAGCACAGAGCGGTGGGAGGAATACATGGAATGCAGATAATACATACAAAGGATTATGTACCTGCTTGCACATCAAATCTGTGTGGCTTCACGTTTAATACCCATGGACCAGTGTCTGCTTTGATGGAGTACTGTGAAAGGTTGGAGATTAGCATGCACTGTCACACCGCTAAGACTTCCTACAACTCCAGAACTTTTAGACTTGCGTGGTGGGATAACCACTAACATGATGTGACTGAAAGGCTTTACTCGTGTGAACTCTGATGGCGCCAAGCTGCTTTTTTGTGTATGATGGATTTGTGTATTCTGTAAAGGGCAAAGTGTTTGCCTAAGTGAAATAAATTCACTTATTCTCAAAAGACAATTCATCTTTTGTTGAGGCAAGGTCACTAATAGTGTTATCCCCCTTTTTTCAAAGACACATCCCAGATAAAACTGTCACAACAAACCTAATCTTGCTCTTTTGTTTGTGTCTTTTGTTTCTGTAAAATGAGATAACCACTCTCAGCTTATGTAATTCAGCATATGTCACAGTTGTCTTCGGTGCATGGGTCCTTTAAGACATAATAATTTCATTAGCAGTGGCTATTGCATTTTCTGCTTCCATCAAGACATGAGGAGAAGCCATACATCAAGGTAAGTGCTTTTAACCATCCACCCTAGCGGTGCACATTTTTAAGTGCCCCCTCACCCCCCTTCTCTTCCTTGTCCTGTGTGGTACGTCCAAAACAAGAGCAGAAGAAGCCCTGCAGATCTAACTGACAGCGAGCAGCAGAGAAACAGCCCACTTTAGAGGAAACCTGTCAATAAGCAAAAATGTGCCAACACCTCTTCTGCTGCTGAAATGTACCTACTAAACATCAAAATCTCTACAACGTGGCCTGAAGAGATAGGGAGTGAAAGTCTCCACAGTAATGCTCTGCACAGACTATCCCCCTCCAAGCAAACAGAGCGAACACGCTGCTAGGAAAGTCCTCTGGAGCAATGAGCTGCTTCTACTGCTGGGCCAGACAAAAAAACCGAGGCTTGAGGGCGAGGGTCCAGAAAAAGCTGCAAATTATAGCAGAACTAAAACACCCTTGATAATTAGGAAATCCTTTGGTGTTATTTTAAATAAATAAATAATTCACTACTAGCGGTGGAAAATGTATCTGCAGAATTGCCGTGTGAGTGTATATTTAGCCGTTCCATCAGCTAAAACAATAGCAATGTTGGTCTGCTGGTTGCTGCAACACTTTGGGCCAGGTTGAAATACTATCTCAGCCCCTACTGAATCGATTGTCATGACATTAGACCAGAGCTGAAATTTATGAATCCATTACTTTATTAATAAAAAATCTACAAATTGCTATTTTAATGCTTTTTAAATCATTACATTGTATTTTTAAGAAAAACGGGGCCACAAATTGGATGATTGAGTCTTTTCCACACATAGACAACACTTGGGCAGGCCACTCAAATATATTAATGTCAGCCCAAGTATATTTGGCCACCCATTTCTTTGATCTGCCAGAGAAAATGACGCCACCCACATTCAATTAACCGGAGGACTGTTTCCCCTCACTCTTCCGCTCCTGTAGACTACTTATTTGCCACCTAAAATGTCAAACCGCAGCTCCGATCAGCTGTTAGTAACATTAATTCCATGATTTAAAGTGATGACAGGACAAAATGAGCTGTTCTGTTGTCTATGTGTCTACATTCTGCCATTTGGTGGAGAAACAGGCCTCCCTCTGCTGTCTCTAACCAAAGATCATCAATATACAGTAAGAGGTATCACTCTGTAACACGTCTGACCAACCACAGTGAACTAAATGTCTCAATAGTTCTAAAGAATTCCAAACAGTAAGAAATACAATCAAATATTAAACAAATATATGTTAAATCATAAAATTAACTGTAATTAACAGCCTCACCATCACCCTGGTCAGCCACACCATCACAAATAAAATGAAATCTGTAGGAGACACTGTATTTTGACTTTCATTTTTCATAACTACCCAGTTATTCAACTAAATAATTGTCTATTTAACTGATAATGAAAGTAATTGTTACTCACAGCCACGGAACGGACTCATGCCTGCAAAGGTGCAGTAACGGCATCCCTATCTTCCTAAGCTGAACTGTACTTTAGTTTTTAGTGCAGTGTGAACTAACAAATGTCAGCTTACTAACACACACAGCCAGGTTAATTGAGTTAACTGAGCTTACCTGTTATGAGCACGTAAGCGCCGTCTTTATGAGCATGTTAACGTGCTAACACGAACATCGCTGCTGTGCCTGAGTACAGCTGCACAGAGCTGCTGCGGCTGGAGGAACAGTTTTGGTTTATAGTCCATTAGAATTTCTCAGCTAATTGGGGAAAAAAATGTCACTGCATCCAAAAACCTGCCTCTACTTTCTTCAGTTTTTAATATGATGAACATGCATATTTGCAGATGTAATGACCTGAGATATGAAAATGCAGTAAATGAACTGAATATTTTTCTCAGTGCCCCTGTTCAAGCATGATGAAATGCCACCCTGAGCAGAAAGGTAACAAAGTTGTCCAGTTATTAGAACCTCACCAGGAGATAATATTGTCAGAGCAAATAGTCACATAATGACAAACTGTGGCTGTGATGTTGTCTCGATTTTGTCGGCTCTGTTTATAGATGAGCGTGTTGCTGCAAGCCCTCCACAACGCGGCAAGGTAATCCCGAGATTTCCCCCAGCAAAAGTTTAGAAAATCCAAGTTGATTTACCCCAAGTGTCCCTAACGTACACCTACAATAGAATTCTGCTCATTTTTCACTGTCATTTTTTTCTGCTATGTGACCCTGCCTTCAAATGAAATCACTATCATTACATGAGGAAATGATGTGTCATCTCTTCTGTGTCTACCTCTTGTATAGGGGAAAAATGAACGGTAGCATAATGGGTTATGGCATCTTCATTACTCAAAATTAAACACGCAGAGTTCATTTAACAACGTCCTCACTCTATAGACTAGCCAAGCGTGGTAATAAAGGGAGTTTTATTTGACAAGGCCCTCCGGTAGACAGGCTGCTTGTGAGCATTCTCTTCAACCTTCCTGCATTTTTCTCTTCCAACCGCCCTGCAGTCGAGTAAAATCAGTGCTACACAAATTGAAGTTTTAGTATTAGCAGGATAAGTCAGAACAAAAGTGTGCATTCAAATTGCACCAGTGGGATGTGTAATACTTACAAATCCTCCCCAGAAAACAAGGCTGCTTGACCTCTTCAGACTTCTCATTAGAAAATTAGGTGCTGCATCCAATTATCTGACAGGCATTTCTTCACCTTGCTGGCAGAGGAACAGCTGAATCCTTTACAGCCAAGCTGAGCTTTTTATCATGTAACATCTAACACGTCCTCAAGATATGCATCAGCCAAAGCATCACTAGAGATGTAATTGTCATCTAAGACCTACCACTTTACTTCTGTGAAAAAACCTGAAGTTCAGTCTGTGGAAACAGTGCTAGTGCTGCAGCTGTTGTCAAAACTAGAAGACTGCGTTGAGCGGCATACTGTGATCTGTTGTGAGGGTTATATTTTTTCCACACTTAATCATGTTTTTTTCCGAGAGATTGCACAGTAGGAAGACCATGCCCCGAGGCCTGAATGGAACTTTCAAGTGACTGGAAGGTGAAAAGTGAATGAGGGATTATGATTTTTATTTTACACAACTGTATAGGAAAGAACAATTCCGGGGAGTCTACCTTGATTAACACATTTAATTAGAAACACAAGATCATCAGGTTCGTTTAGTCACGTTTCCATGAGTGCAACTAACGCTTGGTGGCAAAACCTTGGTGGCAAATGTTTCCTTTTGACAAATATTTCACTTTACTTTGAGCTATTTCAAATATTTATCCATTATGTTTTATATCTGTGCTTCAAATAAAATTTTTAGATTTATAACTTTTATCTATTTACTTCAACTCTATTTATCTTGTTTGAATTAGAAAGAACCTTAAAATCGTTAAAAACATTAATTAACTAGTCAACTATTTATCTCTTAGGTTAAGCTAAGTTCAATAATAATTTTATGCTAGTCAAACTTGCCTATTTCAGATTTTTACTGGTTATACCAAGTTGTATATACAGTATATGACTTTATAACTTAGAAATAAACATATATTCGGGTGTGTGTGGGGGGGTATTTAGCTAAAAATGTCAACATTTTATACATTACTTCTAATTAAATTTTATCAATATCCATTTTTTTTTACCAACTTTAAAATGTTTACTTTTTTAAGCTTTATTGCCAGTTTTAAGCATTTATTTTTTATTGTTTCAACTTTCTATTTGTATTAGCTAAATTCTATTTTATTCAAGCATTTTAACCATTTTATTTCATTTTTGCTAACTCTAAATTAAATCCATTATCACAACTATTTCATGGTTATAAAACCCAGTGTTAGCCCACTGCACCTGCTAGTGTGCTTGTTATTGTGCAATACATGTAGTGATGAAAATGTATTTGACAACTATTTGGATCGCAAACATGTGGGTATATGTCCAAACAAATAGCACATTTCCGGTTACTCCACATTTGTACCTTTTCAAGTACCCCGGTTTACAATCTTATACATAACTACCCCGGACAAAACCCCAGTGAAAACTATGATTTGAAATTCAAGATTCATGGCTTTTTTCCAAGGGCACATTTGTGATCTCAAAAGTGGTTCAAAGGGCAGCTTCAAGTGTATTGGTACATTGATGACCTAGAGAGACAGGCCGACCATTCAGTCTTCCATCTTATTTATTACTTATGCACTGACAGAATGGCAGGCTTTTAATTCCAATCTGAGCCATACTCTTACTCTCCTGTGTGAAAGCGAGCCTCCCTGAATGAGAACTCCTGTCTCCTGCAAGTTCAACTGAAGCAGCATGTAATCAAAGATAGCTTCAGGCGCTGCAGACTGCTGCAACAGTCTATGAAGGAAGGATGGTGGACGACACTACAACACAAAGAAACCGCTTTTAAAATGGCAAGAATGTGAATGCTGAGGTCAAAAGCAGACACAAGACTGTTCTGTTGAGTCCCAACGGCAAGATGCAATGAGGAGCAGCACAATGTTTCATGAATGAAAAATTGCTAAACAGCATGTGAATGAATAGAGTCAGTTCTCAGTATTACAGAGGAACTTTGGAGCTAACAGAGGCTGATTGAGAAACGAACAGAAAGACAAAGCTCCATGTCATTTTATTAGCTGGCCCAAGGGCTTAAAATGAATGTTTCACCTTTTGCACAAAAGCTGCATCAACCTGACAGACTTCCCTAAATCAGACAAAGTCAAAACAAAGGTTTCATACAAAAGCAAACCCCCAATCTTGCTACTTGACTCCTCGCAGATAGGCAAAAATAATGACTTTATTGGAGTGCAGGCATAAATATCAGAGGCTCGCCACTGACCCTCTTTGTGGCTCACGAGGAGCCCCTGCTGCTGGCACTCCCATATGGTGACTCCACTTCACTGTCAGTGGTGGGAACAGTGTTGCTTTGTCCTTTTTTTCCCCTCTAAGATACATTTTAATGAGAAAAAGAGGTTCATTAAATCTAATTTACAAAAAAACAAAGGCCACACGAGCACCCCTGGATTTCCACACATGTGCCCCTTTATGGTATTCCTTAAATATTCTCTAAGGTCAAATCATTACCATTACAGTTAATGGAGGCCTCCCAAAGAATTCATTAAAACACAGCAACGACTCTAATGGAGAATTTGAACAAAGATCCAGGCCTTGTTAGAGATGGGTGTGGCCGCAGGCTTTTCATATGGAGAAGGGATGCTTCCTCCCCAGTCAGGTTGCACAGGGACAAGCAGCAGCTACTCTGTCCCCCCTCCGAGGGGTGTGTGCTGTTCCATATTAATGACAAAGAGAGGAGCAGGAGCAAGAAGTCGCTATCATACACTCATTTGTTTAAAAAGAGCCAGCCTCACAATATAGTCAGTGGGAGTCCAGAGGAATCCAGTGAAAGCTGGGGGCTGCATGAGTAACAAAAGACAGAAACCTCACTTTTTGTCCCTGAAACAAGGCTGCCCAATTTCAGAGTGCAGTTGGTCTTTGACCAAAACCAAGGATACCTTCATGCATTTCAATGGGGGTATTCCTGCATAAAGAAAGAAGCGCCACTGCACTGCACGGCAATCTCTCTCCTGTTGTTAAGCCTTTCTTTATAGCTGAGACAATAGACCTCTGATCCCTACCGCTGGATAACAAATAAAGCATTATTTTGTGTGGCAGGTTGAGGAACCTGTGTGCAAAATGAGAAAAGTAAGAAAACTGAGATGTTAGGTCTGATTGGTAAAAAAAAAAAAAAAAAAAAAACATCATAAGGCTTTTCTGTTGTGAAATAATCCCAACTCAATTTCTTTGTTTAAACACGTAAGCTGTGGCACAGGACGTAGAAAAAAAGTCACCCAAGTGGAGCATTCAACTAGCATTTCTTAACCTAACTGGCAAATTAAACATAAAATTGACAGCTGAAGAGCCCTTTTAGCACAGATAATAAAAATTGAATATATCTCACACTCTGGCTCTAAAAGTGGGGCAAGCCAAGCACCAAAGTGTAATTAAGATTCACTTGCTGCTGTTTTACTGATAATCCTGTGTGTAAAACTGTCACAGGCGAACAAAAGACCTTTTTCTCATTGAGTCATTGCCTGAGAGTGATTACTTTTGCCCCACGAGTCCTTTCATTTTCTCAAGGCAAAGCCATCTCCCTGCTCAGTGAGTCCAGCAGTGAATGAAAACCTCTCTCCAACATGCAGGAAACTCAGCATGTTCGTGTAGTAGCTCGTATTGCTTCAGTGTTGTCTCACTACATCTAATCTAAAGGTGTGGTTTGCTTTAGCGATGAGATTTAGAGGGGTGGAATTGAAAAATATATACACACACATACACGCACAACAGTTTTGGAGGTTTTTTCATGAGACAACTATACTTCCAACAGTTCTAATCAGGTGATTAAGTTTAAGTCAGCTTAATGTGAGTGGAGAGGGCTGCTTTTCTTCCAGCCCATCAACGCACACACAAACAGGAATCATAAAGAGACACTCGCCCCCCTTCACGGCCCTAAAAACCAACACTCCTCCACCTGTTCAGCGTGATGGGGGTGGAAAGAGACACGAGTGTGTGTATGTAGAGGCGGTGTGCTACTCCAGCCCACTGTGTGATGGGTGCAGGGCAGACCAACAGAAGGCATGTCTATGTGGAACTGTGTTTTTGGAATATCTCCTGGTTTCATGGGAATGGAACTGTCTTATTTACACAATCCAGTGCTACTGATTAATGGGCATTAAATTTTAGGTCCATTGTTCATGAAGAAGTAGTAAAGATGCTTATGTAATAAGCATAATTTCCCTGGGGACAAGCTAATGCATCAGGCTGATTTCTATTTGGAAGAGTAAAGATTTTTTGTTCCTTGCAGTAGGTTAGGCCATTAACTATCAACCCTGATTTGAGATTTCCCCATTTGTGATTGGCACTCTAACCTTCTCTTTGCTCTGATTTGCAGAGATTGTGTAACAAGTTCCTGACGACTTCAGTTTTTTTTTTTACTTTTACACCACCCAGAAACTTCATCTTCCTCCTGAGTTACTTGTAATTTAAAATCTAGAGTTGCCATGTCTGCAGGTAATTAATCCTCATATCCAGGCTATAAAGTACTGCAGCCAGGGGCGCTGCTAGGAATTTTGCACCCCCTGATGGAAAGTGACACAGGCCTCCCACCAATCCAATGCCGCTTTAATTTACAGTATGACCTCGCCTGTCAGTGCAGCCTTCTGTCGTTTGCGGCCCCCCCTTCTCCCTGTATCAGCAGCTCCACTGGCTTCAGCTCACATTTGTGCGTATTCTCATTCTGACCAAGAAACACATAAAGCATGAACAAAGCAAGAACGCAGAAACCCAATTCTTCTCGCTGAACATCTGTTTCTTATATCTCACTTGCTTTGTAATCCTTTCATGTGTAATGCTATTTGTTTCTACGCTACTCTAAGGTCTTTTTTCACTCAGAAACACAAGGATACGAACTGAGAGATTCTACTTCACACTTTCCCTCCACACACAAAACTGAGAGTCCTACAGAGCTTTTAGAGAGATGCTATGAGCTGCCAAATTTGGGTTAAGCATCCAGCAGGATAATGACTTGTATGGATATCACATTTGAGGCCTTTTTGTAGCACTCCTGTTGCAATTAGTTAAAGGGCAACTTGACTGGTTTTCAACTTGCTCCCTATGGCTCCAGTCTGGGGAGCAAATGTATATGAATGCCATTAAATGTTTGTCTGCTTTCCCTGATTTAAAATATCTCCTAATATAACGTCTAGCTGAAAAATGCCTCAGATGACATCATCTGGAAGATTGTTTGAGGTCAGATTAGCTGAGCTGCTGTTCAGAAATCCTAATGATGAAAACTCATCTGGATTAAGTGATCCGAAGGGGTTTTCAAGCTAGTCACTGGTAGAAATTTGAAAATTGGTAAAGTCGCCTTTAGGGGACCTACGATTAATATGAGTTTTTCCTCTTTTGTGAGTTTAACATCTCATTTAAATTCTTTAAATTCAGCAGATTTTCTTTTTTTCTCGTGACTGCACTCTGCTATTCATAAATGGTGTTCTGTGGCCAGCCATTTGATAAATTTATAAACAAAGGATTTTAGGGGAAGAAGTATTAAAGTGATAGCACAGAGTGAAGTACAGACTCTGCATTTCTATTCAAAGCCATGATTCGGTTGAGTTGCCATACTTCTCATGAATGCATCTGAATTTTTCATGAAGGGATACAATACTTTGCAAGTCACAAAGAAATCTCCTTTCAGAGAAGAAATAACCACAAGCAGCCATCAAACATCAAGGGGAAACCACCTATAAACAAGACGAGGCATGCACAAGCACTCCACAACAGTCGTACGAAATCTTACACATAACCCCAAACGTAATATTAAAGCTGCTCTTTCCTCTTCCTCTGTGCATTAGCATCACAGCATTCGTGAGACAGGCCCGGACATAACCTAGTTAGACATGAAAGAAAGGAGAGCGAATCTGTCGCAGGTGAAATTGGGTGACCCCCTGCAAGAGATTAGTCCATTAGCAAAAGGGAGAGCCCCACTCGGCTGACAAGTAATACCAGCTGTGACACCGTGCGCTGCCTGTCTGTTGGGGGGGGGGGTGTTGAGGGTGGCAGAGGGGGGAAGGGTGGAGACAAGGGAGTGAACAAAAAAACAGATGCAGACTGTTTGTTCTAAGACTAATTCAGAGATCGGCTTTTCTGCTCTATCTGGTTGTGGCCGTGGCTCAGCCTTTAAACACTCAAGCCCCGGGAGCGGTTCCTCTTTCATCTGTTCAAACACAATAAACACGGGCCTGTTTTTTATTACAAGTATCGATGTTGTTTTTATTGCAAATCCAAAACTCAATAACCCTTGTCAGTCAGAGTTTAAGCATACTGATCAAATTGGCAAAGACTCAGGGATATTTTGGTTTTGTAATGGCTCAAGAGAAATCTTACAAGGTTTTTCAAACCATCTGTTGCCTAAGCAAACACACACACACACACACACACACACACACACACACTCACACTTTGACCATCACTTAAAAGCAGCAAGTGTGCTAAACCCAACAGCAGTGTGTTCGGCCATAAAGCCTAACCTCATTACCAACTCAGTTCACTCTCCTTCATTCTCACGCACACGGCACTGCCGCGGCACAGCAGCGTAAAAACTCCTCAGAAGGGCTTTTCGCTTCCTCTCAAATAAACCACCTGAGCCTGACTGATAGATGCTGCATGGTGTTAATTTACAACAACAGGCGCCACTGTAGTGTGACGAGGTGGAAGGGAGAACACTGAGATCAACCTCTCATCCTCCTTCCTATCCGAGTGAGTAGTCAGAGCCCTCTGTGCAGCTTCCCTTAATGGCCTGGCTGAGTGATGCGAACACATGGTGCTGCTACCTGTTGGCCTGACCGAGCAGACAACAAGGAAACGTGCAGAGAGGCACCCAGACCTTCAGGACTTTAAATACCAAGGACAAATGCAAGACTCTCGGGTGTTTTTTAAAAACATCACTCGTCTTTTTGCAAACACCAGGATCTCATTTTCCAAAGTATATTCTAAATCCGCCCCTCCCCTTAATGCCAAGCTGCTGCATTCAAATCACCTCCTAAGAGCCAAATTTCTTTCCTGAAACTTGGACGCATTCGCTTACAACTGCCCACATCCAAAAATGTGTCTCTGTGTGTAATTAGTGGAGGGAGCCTGTCAGGAGCGCGTTCCCCCGCCCGACAGGCAGCACATAATTACAATAAATCAGACGTGAATTCATTCTGCTCTGCATCCCGTGTTAACAGAGGGGACAACATGCAGAAACACACACACACACACACACACACAGAACAGGGGCATCACAGTGACATCATGGCATGAGCACATGTGAACACTGAGGGACGACGCTGATTATGATGATGACCTCACAGCCTCTCCCATCATGTTGGGGCACAAAAGACAATATTTCATGTTCCATAAGCAACTTATAGCTGGAAAAGCTCACAGAATAATAACGCGTTTATAGGGTAGTTAGGGAAGTTAGAGCGAACTACTTTCTTCTTAAACGGAAAACACGAACATGTACAGGTGGTGGTTCAACACCACGGCAAAGTCGAAAAGTAATAAGAGCAACGACAGACACGAGAATGACCTCAGGGGACATTTGTGGCTCGCGCACCGCATGCTAACCGTCACTAACGCGGACTCACACAAACTCCACCGCACTTCACTAACTTGTAATTTCAGCAGCACCGGGCTCCCCGCTCCACTTCTCCCCATTATTGCGCCCACTAACCCGGGCGGGAGTTTTCGGTTGGACACCTGCGTGTGTGACAGCTGGGGACTTTTCCCCTCACGGCTACCTGCGGCGGGGCTGCACGGGCGCACACCGCCGCGCGAGCCCCGCCAAGCGCGCGGGTCCAGGAGACAACGGCTTTACCTCGGCGGAGGAGCGCGGAGACCAGGAGGAGACACGCGCAGCTGGCAGACAACAAGTGCATCCTTGCGAGTCCTCGGAGATCCTCAGCGGGCTCGGTCGGTTTGTCTGGGGGAAGAAAAAACCCAACACTTGCTGAGTTTTGTGCAGGTGAGTTAAAACCAGCAGGCTCCTCTGTCTCTGTGTCTCTCTGTGGAGCCGGGTCGCTCGTGCAGTTGGACTTCAGTTCGGGATCTTCGTCCGACGTGGCATGTGCTGGTGAAACAGGTAATTGTGAGGGGCACACAGACGAGCGGGTTGGGTTGGGGGGCGGAGTTGCAGACAGCATCCCCGCCCCCTCCAACCCAACCCAACCCACACACACACACACACAGACACACACCACCCCCAAACACTCCACCCTTTTTCTTAAAAACCTCCTTCACCTCACCCCCACTCCCCCTTCTCCTTCCTCACCCTCTTTAACCCCCCCCCCTCTTTTTTTTTTACAACCCCTTTTCTCACTCCAACTGCACACACACACACACACACAGAGTCACACAAAGGAGGGAAACTCTAATAAAGCAGCACCTCACAAAAGCCGGAACCCAGCAGAACCCAAAGCTGCCCCCCAACTGTAACTTCAATGCTAGCAGCAACGTGGACGTCAGTGTTGTTCAGACAATGACTTTATTAATGAGGAATCCGATAATTGGCTGATTAATGTCACGGTATAGTGAAAAATCACAGTTTCAGACTGGAAGCTGCCATTTTCATAAAACACAGATTCAAACTCACATTTTGAGACACTGCAAACAGACAGTGTTTCTCAATTCTTTATTTATGAGTCAATTAATAACGAGTCAAAACAGGTACAGATGAATTTTTTTGTGGGTTATTTAAATGATTATTGAACTAATCACTTCAGCTGTCAATACCGGGTTGCTAAAAACTTCCCCAGACACAAGCAAATCATTTTAAGCGAGGTTTAATTATTCCACATCTGTCAGCTGCTGTCCTCCTCAATCTAATGTCAGTTCAATGTCATAGATGTGTAGTGGCATCAAGGCTGAAAGGTTGACTTTTAACTTTAACTGACAACAGTGACATTTCGTGAGCCCAGTGAGAAATCTGAATGTGTCAGGTATGAAAAGTACAAGTAAAGTAATACGATACAGTAAATGCAGTGCAGTAAAACGGGCCTAAATATATCCACAAATCCATCAGAAATGCAGTAGAAGTCGATCTCCCAAGATGGAAAGTGCCCGAACCTCAAAATTCTACTTAACCACAGCGCTGTACTTACACGCACACACACACACACACACACACACACACGAGGTATACTTTCAATCAACCCCCGCCTTAGACTTGTTTTATGCAGGAAATGGCACAGAGTATCACAGAGCTTTGTGCCTCACAGGCAGAGGACAGAAGGCTTATGGTAAAGCAGCCTATAGGAGGGGAGCTCGAGGTTAATTATAATGGAGACATTTGCAAATCAAAAATTGAACCATAATTAATTATTTCTTGCTCATATCTACTTACTTTTCAATTATTTCCCCGAGCACATTCAAGAGCTACACCACAATAATTAATATCCATATAATGACTATGATAATAAGTATAATTTATGTGAGTGCTTTGGCACCGGGAGAGCGTTCACTTCCCTTCACTTGCACTCGTTTTTGGCTCGGTGTAATGTCAGCATTTGTCTATATTTGCTCGCATTGCTTGTTGCGGTTTCAAGTCAGGTTTCCCAGGCGTTTACAAATAGATCGTGACTGTAGTTGAGGGGCTGTTTTCTGTAGCACCGCGCTGCAAAACAGGCATAACAGTGACAGTATGAGCGAGCTCATTCCAGAAGTTGGTAAAAATAACATCAGAGCATGTGAATGTCATTAAAACTACACTTGCTACAAATAAAATGATTTACCGCTGTGCTGTAACTGCATGATCATGCTTGTCTGTTCACAAAAAAATGTGTGTGTGTGTGTGTGCGCGCACGGTGGATGTTGGGCTGGAGGAGAAATCTATTGGTCTGAAGAAGTGAGTATTCCTCACCCTGGGTGTGAAATTCATGTAGGTCTGTGATGGTTTGTGCAAATGGAGTGAGGGCACAGGCTGTGAAAACCTAATGCAATTTGATTAGAAGTTAACCGCAAAGCAATATTTTTCCTGCCTCAGTGCACCACAAGAGGGAAAAAAAGAACTATTTGCTTTCCCCCCTCCCAATGTGAGTGAACGTGAGTGAGACTGACTGATGGCCAAGCCTGCAGCGAGGCGCTCATTTACCAACAATACCATCTTGGCCATAATTGGGATTTCAGGTGAGGCTGGTCAAGGACTAAAATTTGAAAAGTGCACAAACAAAGCTAATAGAATTAAATCCATGTAACCAAAAAGGAAACCTGCGTGGCTGCACTGAAACTTTATGTCATACTTCTTCCTTTCAGAGCTTGAAGCTCAGGTTGATTTTGTATTCACAGGAGAGCATTTTCAGTCAGTCCCCATGACTGGAGAAGGAGATTACAGACAGAATAATGAATTACAATATATCATGTCATAGTAGAGAAACTGTACCAGCTCCTGCTGTCTTTTATTTGATGAAAGAATGAGCCCTCATATTCTGACATCTTGTGAGACATCTTGTGACACTGCTCCTGCTATGAGCATGGAAACAAACAACCTTGCGTTGCTATGGACTCAGGCAATGAAAGTACACGCTTTTGACATTCAGTGGTACCGCAGACAGAAGAGATCTTTTTGTCCCCTCCCTCCCCCACTGGCTCATGTTGTAGGTCTACACTAATTATCGTAGGTGTGTTGCGAGTATAAAAATAATCAAATTCAGCCTTGTCTGGATGAACAAATCATACGGCAGGCGTGCAGCATGGGTTACAGCCTGAGCAGGATACTACTCATTTCGCAGCCCCCGCAGTCGTCACTTCTCGTTTGCATTCCTTCATTTTCACTTGGTTGAAGCAGAAAATATGGCACAGGTTAATTTAGCTCCTCTCCTGGTTTTGTGGAAATCACATTCCTCCCCTATCCCGTGGAGATGCCGTCCCCTTCAGAGCTGCTCCTGGGGGGCAGACGAGTGATTAGTCTCCAACAGACTGGGCTCCGGTAAACTGTGTCAAGCAGCGAACACAGTGACCCTGGCATTTTCAGCGTGGCCAAGGGAGGTGAAGATCCACTTAATGGCCAGTCCTGTGCCGGCCAGCAGCCCCACTTTGGATCGATAATTGCTTCATTAGTTAATCTGATTGAGTGTGTGAGCAGCCTGGAGTCGATGCAGAGTTACCTCTCTTTCTGTGAGAAGTCTGTGTTTTATTGATTTCATTGTTCTCTGTAGAGCCTAACTTTTCCCCCCAACTAATCCTCACATTTACACGAAGAAAAAGAGAATGGATCTCTTTGTTTGAGCTGCTCATGCCATCCATATCTCACGTATATAAAACACGATCGATAGAAAGTGCCTCTCAGTAGCAACAGTAAAACAAACGAGGAGACCAGCTGACATATGTGATGGCGCTGATTGTTGACGATTTTAAACTATATTTTATATGCAAAAATCTTCTCAGTAGCAGTTCAACAAGCTGCTAACACAACCCTGACATGCAGGATTATCATCTATTGATTTCACATAGTAAACTTGTTCGGGAATTGTATCTACACAATCAGCCGCAACATAGATTTAATTTGAACACAAGCTTTAAATAAAGTCACGTTATCTCTGTTTTGGTCTCCACCAACCAACTCCACCAATTATATCTGGGTATGTTGGTGTCCAATGTTTTGTTATGTTCACAGAGTGTGTAACTTGTTTATTGTCGGAATATCTCCTGTAGAGATACACTGCACAGTAGCTTATTGTGGGGTGATGCTGTTGAAGCCTCCTGAAGAACACAGGCAGCAGTGTGTTGATATTCACTTCTGACCAATCAGAGAAGCACAAATGCTGTTGTTTTCAGGCATGTATTAATACAAACTTTGTAACATTTACATGTCATTTTGATGATGTGGACACATTCACAGATGTAACCAGGGTTATTGTCATATCTACTACTACTACTACTCTTTCGGCACTAACAGGAAAATTAAGAAAAGTACTGGTTGTTAAATAAGACGTGTAAAACCAGGTCGGACAACACACTCATTTGTTTCCAACAAGTCACTTCAGGTTAACGTCCCGCATCTATCACACCGAATTTGAAAGAGAAAGCTGGATAGATTAAGTTCATTTTTGTCACAAGAACTCATGTTGTCAGAGAATATGCCGGAAGAAAGAACAGTGAGGGAAATGTGGGCAGCAGCAACAGGCCATCCACGCAAAGAGGACTTTATGACCAGATCCAATCATCAATCAATAAAAACAAGATGAAAGACTCTCATTAGTCTAATCATTGGGACTGTTTGCCATCCAGCTTACAGTCAAGCTTTCAAAGAATTTAATGAAAGTCAAAAGTCTGGAGGTTGCATGCGTTAATTAACTTGCTGCACTGAACTTGCAACTCAGATCATCAGTCTGTTGATTATGTTTTCAGTCAAATGCACAGAGCGCATGTAAAACAACATTATACGGTTAATTTTGGTTCATCACTGTCTTTTATATGTAATAAGACACTTTGGTGGGCTGCAACAAATTGAGTCGGTTACATAAAATAATGATAGGTAGTGATCAAATACTGTCACTTCGTGATCAGTCGATTATTTTTCACACCACACTGCTCATTGGTCAACTTTTATCCTCCACTGAAATGACTAAAACTACCACAGTCACTAAAATGAAGTCACATTTTTTCCAGATATTGCAAGTGTACCGTAGCTCGTGGGTATGTCTTGAGAGTTAAGAAGTTAAAAGTGTCTGGCTGATGTTTCACTGCCATTGGCTTTTTATTGAATTTACATAATCGCTGTCTCCCATTCATCGCTCTTTAACACTCTATTGTCACGTCTTTTATCCAAACAGCACAACAGTGCAGACAGATGGAGGTGCAAGGTGCGCACAGACTGCTACCTGCTGCAGAAAAGCTCAATAATAGGAACAACCGTTTTCCCTAAAAATGACTCAAAAATGCCTGTGAACAATTTGGATGCTGAAAGTGAATTTATGACACAATTAAAAATTAATCTGTTAACACACAAGAGAAACAGCATGATTTAGGCCACATGCCATCCATCGCGCTTCTGCTAATAATTCCCAGCGTCCCACTGCATTCAGTCATCGATGGATATTAAACTATTAAGCCTTACACAGGGTTCCCCCACTCTCAGCGTCTAATTGCACCGCCTATAGTCTGCCATTACATGCGAGGTTACTATCCTGCCTCTGGAAGGTTAATCCTATATTGTGGAACTGCCTTGCATGTCGGCACAAATTTACCGAGACAAATTCGTTGTGAAACTATTGTGCTTGCTGCAAAAAGCCGCTCCTGCAGCCCTCTGACCTGATGCTACAGAGGAGCTGATGCAAGTTTGCAAAGTATGAGCAGAAGATGAATTCTTCAAACAGAGAGATGAACTGATTTAATCATCATAAAACATACAGTTTGAGGAAGGAAAGTACACACTTTGCATTTACACAGCGGATTAGACCAGCCACTTCTCTATTTTCATACTGACCTTTAAACGAAGGCACACAAGTGGTTTTAATATTTATATCAAGACTTTAAATACTGCAAAGTCCTGATGAAGCGCGAGAAGTTTTGATCAAATCTATATTTATCACGCTGTTGTCTCAACTCCCAAATAGGGGGAAACTGTGAATATTAAATGAGGCAGCAACGACGGCTTGAGGGATTCATGTACAAGGCAAAGGAAAGCAACCGAGCTGATTGTTGATAAAATCTGCGAGGGAGAATCAATTGCACCGAAGGTTGAGGGGAAAAAAATAGAGTTCAGATGTATGACAGGTGAGATGTTCTCAGTCTGCCTCGACGTTGCATGCAGCTGTTGCCGTGTGATGTATTCGACCCAGTCTGGCAGTCTTGGCTGCTGGTTGTGTTCTGTTTTCCCAAATTACCTGGGTGTGAATGCATAAATGTAATTCACTGGCAACATGAAAGGCAGAGAAATTATGCATGAAGATGTAGACTGGTCTGTTACAACTCAGGCATCTGTCAGCTGTCAGTATTGTTTATTTCTCACCTAAGCCTGAAACTATTTGTTGGTTTGTCAGTTAATGGCGGCTCAGTGCCTGTGGAATCGGCACTACTTAAATGCCGCCTGCTGCAGGCTGATGCTTTGAACAACAGCCCAGAATAAACACATGTGGCAGATTCTTGTTATCCCCGTTAATATGGCAGAGAATATTTTGGGAATATGTTTTCCACTAACACTCAAATGTTTCATGAAATTAACTCTTAAACAAAAGATAACTAATGTTATCTCCATATCTGTTTTTAGAATTTGAAAGTCGTGCTTCGCCCTCACCGTGTAAGCATTTCAAAGAAAGAAATTGTTGGAATAATTTTTCTGTGCACAATTTTGCAGCAGATTTTTCCCCCTTTTTTCAAACAGTACACTGGTGGAAGCAGGTTGACATTCTGTTCGCCGGTTAATCTTTAAAGTAGAAGGAGTAGATACCAGCCGAAGTGCGATACAATCTCTTGATATATTGGAGTGAAAAGGGCATGTCAGGAATATCAAACAGACGACAATGTAATCAAATATAAAACATGAACATTTTTTTTCCTCCCGCAGCAACGGAATCAGGTGGTGCCGTTTATGGTCTTGGAGTACAGGCTGCAGGGATTTCATCAAAAGTTCGCTTTTACGATGTGCAAGATGAAAAAGTGAGCCCTGCATGTTCTGTGTCTGAGCTTTACATATATTACAATAATCCTGCACTCATTTGGCTGTTTGAAAATGTGTCAGCCAGCAAAGTTTTGAAGGGGCAGTTGTAGGAAAAGCACCTCCATTAATCAATTGTTCTCAGTGTTTTAACATACAGTAGCTCACGGAAAAGCCACGTGCAGTAGCACAGCGTTTCGCACGGGTTAGCTCCCGCTCAAGACTTCATACACGCAGTGAAGTGGGAAAACACTTTATCTGTGTTTAAATATTTGATCTTGAAAAATAGTTTCAGCATTCATCAAATTGATCATTTGCACTGAGAAAGAAATATTTAAAAAAGGAGCAGCTAAGAATTCCCATAGATGCCGCTGATTACCTGTGGCAGAAACCCCAAGAGGTTTCCCAGTGTCAGTGCGCACGCAGCGAGTCTAATGGATATGGTTAATCTGAGCAAAGTGGGAATGATGATATGAGCTCTTATCAGCTCCCAATCCAAAACGACACTATTAAATATGCTCTCAAGAGGCTTCATGCACAAGTGGCTGGTCAGGTAATAATCTGAATCCTCTTTATTGTCATTAAACCCAGGTTCCATGAAGTTCCATCTGTCTGCTCTCAACATGGTTCAAACCATTTTCTTTGGGTTGGTCAAACGTGTTTCCAACCACGTCGGCTCTTTCTTACTATCTTTCTTTCTGTTCCTTCATGTTCTTGTTTTCTTCTTTTTGGTTTTCATTTCAATCCCACCTTCCAAATTGTGACGTAAACCAACGAGCGTGGGAAACGTGCACCTGTGATTAACAGTTATCCACTACGTCCTTCTCTGTGCAGCAATTTCTCTGTCACTGGGGAGTTTTAGCTGAAAAGCTGTTGCCAACTGAAAAAACAGTGAAGGCGAAACTCTAAACAATGAGCTGAAAGATGTTAAAAAACTTATATTAAAGAAGCTAATAATCAGTAGGTTCAGGCCATCTCATACTCTGCCACTGTATCTGAGATGTGTAATTAGCCATAAAAGTAAATCAAATTAGCAGTCTGTTTCACCATCGTATGAAACGTTGACAGAGTTCTTGTGAGGTGGTTACACACACTTTTCCACATTGTAAGAACTGTGGGAATGAAGCATACGAGCAGGAGACCTAATATATAAATATATTTCAAAATATATAAAATGGAGCATTGCAGTAACTCACAGTACTCATGTTCTATTAGTTTAAATCTCCACCTAAAAGCATAAGGTCTGTGCTTTTATCTTTATGGCTTCTGTTAATTAAGCTCCTTGTGGATTGATTTACATTTAGTATGAAAGCAGTGGTGTGGTTTTGAAGATAGCCCAGCGTACATTTACCACAGTGGAGGTAGTCCGTAGTGAAAGACATAAACATCTCCCCACCCGCCTCGGAGTTTGTGCTCGTCTCCAACAGAGAACGGCGCTTGTCTTTTATTGTGAGGGGGTGTCAGGTTTCTGAATGCACTAATGCTCACGAGCCTTGTGCAGGTCCCAGCCGGTGACAGTCACTCACACAAACAGACACGTTGCATGCATTGACAATACCCTCGGATTTCTTTCTTGAATTTGTTGACTGCATGAAGTTGTTCGGTGTAAGTTTATCTGCTCGTTGTTCGGATTCTTAACTCGAAAGTTGGCACTTAGCTACTTTGCCAGATTTTCTGTGACTCCAGAACATTTGTGACTTTTCTGATTGCTAGATGTCTTAAGCGAATAGCTTGCACAACAATAACAGATGAAGCATCTCGCAGTGATCGAATCAGTTTGCTTGAAATGCCAGGGATGGAAATCTAAAAGGCAAACAAATCTTTTTGCAGTGACATGAATCACATTAGCTGCGGGTACCTGCTAACAAAATGAATGATTGTTTTAGTTCCGAAATAATTTCAAATTAAACATTATTTTACTAGTATCCCTTTCGCTCTTTACTGGGATCATGCCTTCGTGTTTTCTGGGTTCGATGTTTAGTTTCATGTCCTTTCTTTGGCCTCTGTCTGGACGGAACTTTGCACGGCTCCTGAAAAGCTCCACATAGGTAAAGTTTGCTTACTGAATGACTTCCTAATATCTTGTTTGCAGAGTGTGAAAGAAGCACCTAACAGGTGTCACCCAACACTGCATCCATTAAACCGGTCATTGTTTAACGCAACAATGCGGAGCCAGCCCTGTCCCCGACTGTCCGACACATAGATCTGATTAAGACTGTTTAAACACAGGGGGTGCACTGCAGAGGACAGACAACTGAAGACCCCCCCTCCACCTCCACCCCTCCCTGACTCTGGAAAGTGGAGGGATTGAAGCATCTCTGGCCTGAAGGTTTAATACCAGTTGGGGCAGGAGCAATGGTCTGTTTGTTGGCCCGAGTCAGGCTGACATTATCTCTCCTGTGCCCCCGGGCTCTCCATAACAAGCCGCAGAGTTTACACTGGCGGTGACCCACGAGAACACGGTGCAATTAGCCCCACCTACATTCACCCCACCTCCAAACAAACGGACGTTACCATTACAATCAGCTCTGTTTCGAACCAGTTTTCTCTTCGCCTCATGCTGTGTCCATGACAATACAACTTCAGCTGAAGAGTGAGAGAGAGAGAGAGAGAGAGAGAGAGAGAGCTGGGTGGTGCAGAGCTGGCTGCAGTTGTGGCTCGCCGTAGACGAGGGAATGGCGTTTGTATTGTTTTCTTCCAGGACTCTTTGAAAGTATGCAAATGACCCCGAAACCAGCCTGGGGCCACGTCATGGAATTCGAATACAGATACAAATCCAACATCTGACCTTATATACACTGCATCTGTTTAGTGTCTACATGATGTGACCCGCTGTTAAATGACTCATGCTATGGTTAGCAGCAGCCACTTGTTTTGCCTGTGTTTTTTGGTGTTCTTTTAATCACATTGTATTGTTTTGGATAAGCTCTCAGCACATTTTTGGGGATTTATTTACTACAGCATCAAATGCTGCCTCCCACGTAAAAGGGACTGTTCATGGCATTAAATGGTAAAGAGTTTTATAGATGAGAAGAGCTTAAAGCGGCTCCTTTATTGACGTACTCCAGGCTCCTGGTTTGATTCGGCGTTTTCACCTGCTCAATCTGATCCTATTTTGGAAACCAACGTGGAATTAATCTCGCTAAGCACTCACTGTGGATTTTTTTCATATTACTTTGGGCACAAACAGCCTCGACGTGTGAACTCCGGGGACATTCGCAGCATAGTTCATTACTGAAGCTGACATGCCCCTGCTCTGCTGCCTTCGCTCTCCTGTGCTTACTTTCTCCGTGCCTCATTCTAAACAATTGCTTTTTGCAGCTAATTTTCCCCTTTGTTGTATGCATTTCATATGGAGATTAGTTAGCTGTGCCATTCACTACAAACCTGCTCTGGTGACACAGCGCTGAATTTCACCACTTCTTATTACTGAGGTTGATTGGCTCCAAATAACCTTTTAAAAAGTAAAGTAAGTGGCAGCAAAACCTGATAATTCTAGAACCAGATGGTGTTTATTAGAAAAACTTTGAGGGTTGTGATGCATGGCTGTAATTGCTAAACAGTTTATTTAGCCAGTAGTTAAAAATGTAAATTACAAAATATGAAATCTGATGTGCAACCATCGTTGGGGCATCCTTTCACGTTGATGCATATGTAACACTGAGTCAGTTTAAGGGTGAAGGTGTAAGGAGTGCACAGTCACTGACAAAAACTGACCTCTTAACTTTAATTGAAATGCCCAGTATCCTTCTTCCAAACTGAGCCTCAGACGTTGCTGTTCTACAAAGGGCAAAAATAGATGCACCTCATATTTAAAACTGTGTGATATCCACCTTCATGTTTGTCTTCAAAGAAATATATTTCGAAGTAGCAGTGACAGTGCTTCTTTATTGGGGGAGTCTGGAGCATCAGTAGTCATTTGGAGTTGTTTATCTGCTGTAATGCAATGCCCTTTGTCCCGCTAAATCCTTCACTACAATCAGCCGCAGTCTTTACTAACCTTGCCTTCCATTTGCATGGGCAGGCTGGGTTGGGAACCTTATGATCCATGTTGTGGAAAATTTATTACTGCTTTGACACAAATAAAATAAATAAATGGCCAGGGATGTCACAAAATCATGAGATTTTCTTAGACTTTGATGGGTGCTTGGTTAAAATGAAGCAAACATAAGTGAAGATTTCTTTATTTGCCCGGAACACTGTTTGTGGGCTGAAAAAACCAGCACAGTAACCATCCATCCATCATCTGTTCGGGGTCACGGGGGGGCTGGAGCCTGTACACCCTGGACAGGTGGCAAACAAAGAGAGACATAGACAGACAACCGTTCACATCTAAGGCCAATTTAAGTCACCAAAAACTAACATGAAAAGTCCACACAAGGATTGAGACTGGGGACCTTCTCACCGTGAGGCGCCAGTGCAAACCACTCCACTGCTCTGATGCCCTAACAGAGTAAACTCTTTTATTAAAACTGCAATAATTACCTCCTAACTGTTTTGTTTTATCTCTGAAACTTACCCTAATGTACAGAGATACTGTCAAAAGTTTCTGGCATCAGTTCAGAAACATTCCCTTATCAACACTGTACCCCAAGGCTCGCCCTTCTAACCAATCAGAGAAGGTCAATTATTACTGCTAGACAGTCATATTTGTGGCTTCTCATTTATTGTAATAAGACTAATAACTGACGAAGGGCTGAGCAGAGCCTGGAGGAGTGGAGCGAGGGACGGCTGGGTCAAGCAGAGTGAATTGATTTCAAGTATCGTACCACCACTGGCATGATTCCCCAAAAGATACCCGCTGCATCCAGTGGAGCTAATTAAAAAGATTAGTATATGTTTGCTGTGATATTCACAGTGAAGAGACATCTAACGCTCATTAAACCAACATTTCAATCAAACGGATGCATTCTGCTCTTGCCATTCAAAAGCAAGCCTTGTATTAGTGAAATGGAGACCTAAGTGTCTCTGTGCACCATTATTAACTCGTCGAGCTGCTGTCAGGCTGAATCAGGTTGTTTAGCTTATCATGCACTGCAGGGAGAGTCAACCATGCAAATATCAATGTAAGCACACAATTCGGCGCTAAAAAAAGACGGAGGAGTCCTATTTTTAACCGTCCTTGGCATGTGAGATCGTATTTTGAGACGTCCATCAAAGGCTCTGCAGGCCTTTGAGCTGCCCACTACAGCTGTGACACGTAAACCTTCTTCTGCTTTGTCCCTGACTCACGTCATCGCTGTCTTCCTGTGATAACCAGATTTTCATAATTGAAGCTATTAGTCAGTAATGTAACCATATAACCTGAAGGGTCAAAAGAATCCCAAACAATTGCTCAAATGTGTATTTTGATCCATTTAGAGACTTGCCTGCTGCTGCAATTAAATGCAGGCAAATGCATTTGCAAAGTAAAAAGGTTAGCAGCCCCTAGCGGGGCTGGGTTGCTCTCGTGGTTAATGGGCTGCTTACACCTCCTGTGAACCTGCCACGCCTCCAAGCATGAACACTGCAAAATATTTAACATTAAGGCTAATGTTCCTGAAATAATTTTTACTGCACATAGCACATTACTGCAGAGGCCTTTAAAGGATCATAATGGCAGTTTGCATCTTACAACCCATTAGCTATCATATCATGTCTACTTGTACCAGCGGTACTGTAAGATTGTATACTGGTTTCTTATCTTCCAGCCAGCTAATGTTTTCCACTCACTATTAGAATTATCTTGCAGGCATTTGAAACTTGCTCGAGACAGGTGATCCATCACAGCGGACAAGCTGCCACTTCTGATTTTGCATCATGTGGTCCTAATGAGTAAAGCCCATTGGTGCGTTCAAAAACCTCAGCGATATCTGACATTTGCTGTGTTTGGTAAACTAGAGCTGAAAGAATTGATTACCAGATTAGTAGAACTATTAGCGTAGCAGGAAATCAATCACTCAATACTTTTTAACTGATTATTCATTACAAGCTGAAAAGCCAGACATGAACAGATTCTAGCTTTTCCGCTGGTAGGACTCGATTTGCTACACGGTTCTGCAGCGTCAGACAGTCCATCACACTGCTCCACCACATGGGTTCAAATTGAAATATCTCAACAGGTGAACGCATTGCCATGATATTGTTGTAGTGATATTTGAGGTGCCCAGAGGAGGAATCTGCGTTGGTGAAGCTCTGACATGCTATTATGAAATAAAGTTTGATCTAGGAATTCATCTCCTCATCCAACCCCCTCTGCTACTCAACTAAAGTGTTGTAGTTTGTTGATTTTGCAGATCAACAGCCAGTTTTTCTACAGCTACAGCTTTATTACTTTATTCTATTTTTTTATGGTTATGTTTTTACTCCACTTGCTTTTGTGAGGGAAAGATGATTTTTCTCTGGCTTGATAGAGAAAAAATGTAAACTTACCACCCACCCAACCACCTCCATACTGATTAGTTCTTTGTTCATAAATTTAGTTTTATTTAAAAATTTTTTTTTCAAACAACAACAATAAGCATACAATGATTATGTTCCCTACAAACATATAATTGTGCTTGTAGTTTAAATGGCAGGTCTCTCATCCCAATCACAGGTGTAAATTTAGTCTGGTCTCAGGGGAGGTAAGGTGCCCCCCCAAACAAATCGACCACGGTGTTGCCTCCAAGTGTATCAAATGCAACGGTGCCCTCTAAGGTTCACCCACAGAAGAACCAATACAACAAAGTGACCTGTCAAAGTGCCCCTTAAAAGAAAAGGCCACAAAGCAATCATGCATTGTTCTTCTCTGCTGATATGCGGTGCCCATTTTGCCCCTGTCCCTCTGACAGCCTGGGTCCACCCATGTCTAGTACCTTAATGTCAACTTTCACTTTAATCGATGTGCAAGAAGCTACAAAACTAACGAGCTCCACCATGTACGACACCAATGAAATCAATGTGAACCAAGCTAATTGCTCGAATTGGAATGAAAACTTTGATTTTAGCTTTAGATTCTTATTGTAGGTCTGCTTAATGTGTTTTGTCCCTAACTTATGAAATGTGCCTTTTTGTAGCCGTGCTTTTTATTTGTTAAAATGCCACAATGAAAACGCCAGAAAAGTACAAGTCCCCCAACCTCACTGTCCATATAGGTTGTTTGTTCCCTCTCATAAAACCTGCTGAAATTGCACCTCTTTTGCTTCCAGGCACTGAAATAGTGGATGCAATCTCTTCAAATGATGCCAGAATGGTGGCTAGATTCACAGTATTTTTCACTCTAAAATCTCTGGATTAGAATCGCAAGCACAGTAGTTTGGTTTGGGTTACCCACGAAGACATCCGGCTGAGGTTTAGGCTCTGTGGTTAGGGTTAGTAAAAACTCACGGTTGACCTTAAAAATCTGCTTTCAGATCATCCCGTGTACCATGATTTCCATCATGCGACTCTGGAAAAATCCTATGTAAAGTGTGGGAATTTGTGGGTGTCTAAAACTGACACGAAGGTCCTACATGTTTACTGCAACTGCTGGATGTGCACCTCCATTTATATTTGGATTATTTGTGGCTGCTGGTAAAAATGACTGACATCCTTTTTTTTTAACAGACTATCAAACACCTGCCCACATTTGATGAAACCCTGAAATCAAACCAGACATGACTAATAAATCACACAGTGTCCTAAAAAGTAATAATCTAAAAGATAAGGTACAATAACTTGCCCATAACATTCAGAAATACCACAGTTTTAATTTAAACATGTGCATGTCACATGGAAGAGCTCTGTCTAATTTATGCCCATGTGGGAAATCGGCATCCCTATTGCATATTGTTGCGGTGCAGTAGGGGACACCGAGGTGAGGGGTAGTGCAATTACTCACTGATGTCAACCCTGTCTTCACACCGGGTGTCTGTATGGATTGATAATGAGACGTATTGCCTATCTCTATCTCTAATTAGACACCCTCTTTAAATCTTCTACTTTGTGTATCCCGGTGTCTCTCGAAACAAGTCACATTTCATTCATCTTCCTGCAGCCTTGGCAACTGCCACAAAGACAACACACCATTAATCCTGGCTAATACGTGGGTAGAATAGTGCCCCGTCCACATTCCTTAAAAACACCTTCAAGTGCCTCTGCTCGTGGTAATTTCTCATTTGTGATGTTAACCAGAACAATACATTCGTCCTTTCACTCATAAAATGCAGTGTTAGCTGTGTTCCTCTGTATGCAGCACCTGCCACAGGTTCCAACACCTCTGCTTACAGGAGAAATCGGCTTTGAACTTTCTTTCCCAAAATCTTTCAAGGGTGAATCAAAAATTGACAAAGAGTTTGAGACTTTGAGAAATATGTGTATTTGCCTCTTTCCCGAGAGTTATAGGAGAAAATCTTACGTAACATGTGCCCAGAGCAGGCGTGTTCACGGCAGATATGCCTTTTTTTTTTATTATTTCTGACCATTTACAGAAGTGTCAACTAATACTACCTGCTGAAGTGGCCCAACTCTCTTATTGCTCTCAGCTGGCTTACATCTGTTTTTTTATGGGCCCTATCAGGCTTTTTAAGATCTGATCTGGACCGCTTTCATATGTGGCACTAGATCTGATTCACATCTGATCTGACAATACCACAGCTGTCAGAACTATCAGATCAGAATATTGTTTTTTTTGTGTGTGTCTTACCTCTGTAGGCAAGTGCAATCAGCATCTGTCTCTCACAATCCAGCAAAAAATAAAACTGAGAAGATTAACAACAGAGTAGGAGCAGAGATGGAGAGATGAGGCAATTTTAGATTTGTTAGAAGGAACGTTTTGGAACCAAGCAGACGACAGTATGACATGTTGTCCTTTGCAAAAATAAATGTAAACCATCGATATTAAAAGATCAGATCTGGTAACGAATAAGGGGACTTGATTATCAAGGTCTGTAATGTGGGAGTAGCTCTTAAAACAAACACTTTCTTCATGAAACTGTGTTCCTGCACTTTTAATTTACAACAGCATATGACTCCAAGCTGATTAAAGTTTATACTCAGCATCATCAGGAAATGTTTTTATTTAGCATATCTGTCAGGACGAAAATAAAATAACACAGAAACTCTTAAAACTGATAATGAAGAACAACACTGCAAAACACGCATTTCATTTATTTTCCCTACAATTTTGCTTGTAGCAGCTAAAGCATGATTCAACGTTTTATGGTTATGTCAACTCAAAGCACTTACACATAGTCATTTGGCAGATGGTTTTATCCAGAGCGGAGTACAGTTGCACGCACACACACACACACACACACACACACACACAACTTGCATCTTGGGGTTCAGTATCTCGCCCTAGGATACTTTAACACGTGAAACCAGAGCTTGTATCCTGTGATTAGTGTACAATTACTCCACCCTGTGAACCATAGCCTATTTAAAATTAGTATAATAATTAAGAAGTAGAATAACATAAATAACAGTCAACAGTCACCTTAAAACATGAATCAGCCATGCTTGCTTTTTCATTAATAAACTAAATCAAAACCAAATCAAACCTAAATGCTTGTGATGCCTGATGATGCCAACATGTGGCATATCCAGCATCAGAGTCGTGCCCCTCGAACGGCCCCATCCCCACACCCAACCAACCACCTCTCCACCATCTCTGTGCTGCGCTGCACCCTGCTCTTTGTTGGAATGCATACACAACATTTTTGTGAAAAGTGAAAAGAAAGGCAAACTTTGTAGTCACCTTGCACTCAGAAATGTCTTTTGTTTGTTGTTGCTCCACTTGGATGTGTGACCTTCACTGTGCACAGTGATGTATGTGCCGAGTTTCAAACCAGAAGGCTGTTCTCACCTTCATGTAGTGAAGGGGGAAACTTTGTGTGCGCTCATCTGTCTTTAAGACGTGTGCCGGCAAGTATGATTTTATGAAGCCAGTTGTGGTCCAGTATGCAAATGACATGAACTGTGGAGCTGGTGGTTTCACTTTTGAAGCAAACAAACAAACAAAGAAGAAAGCAAAGGTTATTTCTCAGACTGACTATTATAGACTCTACAGAGCTACTTTTATTTTCACGTTTGACCCAGTAAGAATATTTTTGTAATGGAAACAAACACACACGCCAGGCGCATCCACCCTTATTTTCACTTCCAACGAGCTCGGCTTTAGATAATGGTGTGAAACTGGGGGTTTGTTTACAGTCTGTGTGACAATCTCATGGCTCGTGTTTCTCGTCCCACTGGACTCAATTGTAGTGTCAGTGCTGCCATGTGATTAAGCTGGTGAGTAAAATGTTGTCGTAACCCTGCAGGAATCGTGGCCAAAACCACAAAAATAAGACAGGTTGTAACAAAACACAATTTCCTTGAATGTCAGGTTGTATTATCCCCGGTAAACAATCCCCCAGAGTGGTACCTCTGCTTCCAGGGACGTTTTAACTACTGGGGCCTCCCTGCGGCCTTCTGGTGCTTTTTTACCGTCCAAACAAGGCGCCTTTGCCGACACCGCCACATTCCTCTTACACGGGTCAGAGGTCGGCCCCTCAGCCTTCCTCGCATGCTGACAGCAGGTACCCTCTGCAATTCAGAGAGGAGACCTCTATTTCCAAAAGCCTCAGAGCAACAAAGATGTGCTTGCGATCAAGTCCATCAAGTTTCCCGAGCAATGAATCACTGTCCGCCACTTCCACATTCATCTCTTACTCGCTCGCTTGTGAGGAGTCTACTGCAAACAACACGTCTTATAAAAAATGAACAGTATCAGCCTGAGGTTAACCCTGAAGCGTTCTGCGGCTACTGTATTTACTGTACAGTAGTAATGACAGTCTGATGCGTAATTTAAAAATACTATTAATTATTTTTTTACATCGTTCTTCATTCAACCCAATCCCCGATGTTGCTTATCAAAACGCATTAATTTTACATCTAATAAGGAAAATTTCGGGATGACATATTCATCCTCCGTGCTCATTTACATGTTATGACTTTATAAAAACAGCGGAGCTGTTTAAAGCTTTTGCTCCTGCAAACCAGCAGAGAATTAAAGGGCTGGGAACAGGCTTTGCATTTCGATTCTCTGTCAGAGAGACCAATTAAAAGTCACCGGTGTTGTCCAAGGCTGCAGGGCACAGACAGGCTGACACCCTCAGTAGAAAACAGCCCACTCAGGTGCATATGAAGCAACAGCTTTTAAAGCTAAATTATACTTCTAATATTTCATCATTCTGTGATGTTTAATGAGTTATATGAGGCATTTTGTAACCTAGAGCTGTAACTTATATTTGCAGTTTTCTCTTTAACACAACATGCCTCTCCTCCCTTAACCTCAGGTAATGTTTTTCTACTTTTATGCATCGTGTTTTCCACAGTATCCAGTGACTTTGCCCAGACGTGTTGCATGCGCCTCATATGTAGATTTACGATGATAATTACAGAGACTTGTGATATGAGGAGTAAACCAATTTGGTTTTCAAGTGGAGAAGAGGCCACCTCTTGTTTTTCAAACACCCCATGGCTCGTGTCTGTGGCATATCCGATAACACAGTATTACAGCCCGCAAACTACAGAGTAATTATTTTTGTACAAATCGTGGGATCTTTTTCTGGGACATGCCTGTAAGTTCAGGTGTTTATGAGATATGAGGATAGAAAATGTAGATTGATTAAGTAATAATAAACATAAAATAGAACACAGAATAAATACTGTGTGCCGATAATGTCACTGCAACAGAGAAGGAAGTATATAATAGTAGAACCTGCAGCTCTAATACTAAAACATCGTGCTAAGACGTTTCCAACAGGACATTTTTTCTGCCACTACATGGGCAGGCAGGTGTCGGCTGAAATTGCACCTTTTGGCACCAAAATGGCCCATGAGTTCTCTTACAGCGGCACCAAAATGGCAGCTGTACAACACTATTTTTCTCCAAAGAGTTGAAAAAGCTGCATTACAGCTACACACACATAGAGGATTGTTTTTTTAATTGCAACAACAGTTGTTTCAGATTGGACATGATCTCTGCTTTCCTTTTCCTCCGTTTGTTGATCCATCCAATCACCGCAAACTCCTGCCGGCAAACTTCCAGTATTCAGTCTTTACAGTATTAAGGAGTGTCTATGGTGCAAACATGCTTCATCGTTCACAGGACTGTCTCCAACATGCTCAAAATGACAACGTCAATATGATGCTTAACCATTTTGTTTACTATGTCTTAGTTTAGCCTGTTAGCGTCCTAAAAAAGAATCCACTCTACAATCCATTATCTAAACAACTTACTCTGTCAGGGGTTGGGGGCCGGGCTGGAGCCGGTCCCATCCTTCATTGGCGAGAGGCAGAGTAGACCCTGGGCAGGCTGCCAGTCTATCTCAGGGCCACACATAGAAACAACCACTCACACTCTCATTAACCAATTAATGTAATTGCATGTCTCTGGGCTGGGAGGAAAGCACAGCGAGAACATGCAAACTCCACACAGAAGGTGGATTGAGAGATGCAGCTGTGAGGCAGCAGAGCTGTGTCTGCTAAGAAGGTGTGGCTGTTACTTCTAGAGCTGAAAAAATGCTAGTGTTTATGTTTTATCAAATGATATTGATTTGTGTAAATATTAGTACAGATTTATAATGTAAATTAGGATCCTCCTGAATCACATAAAAAGCAAACGAGCGTAACGTCAGGAAACGGTGTTTATGTCTTCAGTGAAACAAACAAACGAGAAAAAGCTTCCTTGGTTAAAATTAAGGAAAAATCATGGCATCGCTTAAACGTGAATTATACCATCATTAACAGAAGATTGACTGTCTAATGACATAGGCTAAACGTGCTAAAAATGCCCAGGGTTGGGGTATTGTTGCTGCTGGCTCAGTGCCAGACTAATCAGAACAGTAATCATTTTTTATACTAGTCTCTATATGTGAGTTGTAATTAATTCATTAGACTGAGCCGTTTATTTCCAGGTCCCTTCAAATCATCATCTTCCTACATCTTCCCGTTTACCTATTGCTTGGCTGCTGGTAATGTCTCATCGGTACTTTATAGTTACAAAATACTTATGGTTCCAGGCTGTAATTTCAGAAGTTACGTGCATCCCTGTATCTTATGGATATTCTGCTTAATCTGGATGTGACATTAGCTGGCCGTTATTCAAGGCAATCAAGGAAATAAATAGCACAAGTGAAGCAGGAGCTTTTGCTTGTTAGGGGTCATGTTGTTTACCTATTTCGATGCACTGCCATGGTCAGAAGAAATGTGCTTTGTGGTGATTTTTAATCCACATGATTATGATTGGATTACATGTTTATGTCATCGTGCATTGGCATGTGAGCAAGAAATTCTACATGTTGGACAGTCTAAATAGTGGACAATGATTTACCCCCAATTCAAATGAAGCATTTGTTTTAAGGAACGAGAATGAATCAAGTTCCATTCACGTTCAGTTATGCATAAACAGGGAATAATCCAAAGCAGAAAAGCAAAAAAAAATTGATTTTTACTGAGTTTGACTATGACAAAATGTAAATAGCTCTAATACCACCCCATTACACCTTCTCTCACTGAATATTTAACTTGTTCTGACTGAATGTTTATTAAAAATCCACACCTCTGTTGTTTAGGATTCAGAAAAACTGTAGCAAAACAATTGGGACAGGAGTCACTCCCTCACCTTAAACAGCTCTCAGCAAAACGCAGGAGATAACGTTTGCTAAAAATGAGAGAAAACATGTCTGAAAGGGTATAAATCTTTAATCAAACGGTGGTGATGTGCCTTGCCTCCAGCACTCACAGTGCCAAGCTGGAGAGCAGATGCTGAGATCTCAGATCTTGCTTCCCCCCGAAACAGGATAAATCCCCTTCTCCAGTACAAATGTGTCATGGGAGCGGCTCTCTGTGCACCGACGCTGCTGTGTTTTGGGTTCCCTCCTCAGAAACTCCCACAGGGACCCTGTGCTATTTCAGCATTTCAAAAAAGGGTAAGGAACAGGAGGTTGTGGAGCACATACTTAATCATTTTGCCTCCAGTTAAACATCTAAAACAGTCCTCGTATAAACATGCAAAAGTGAGACTGTTGATTAAGTTTACAGCTGAAAGAGAAAATGACGCCGTGGAAATGTATGTGGGATTCATGAAATGTAGATTTGTTTTACTGAGTCAAGTTTGGTTTTGCAAGTGTACGATAATTCCTGCAGGCTCTATTTTATACACATCTGCTATTTTAAAATGCCATTTCACACATTTGATTGCAATAAATTTAGGTTGCTCTTGCTCATTGATTACTTCCCTGAGTGCTAACCACGAGAGTGTTTCTTTTCTTCAGCAGTTTACATTACAAGCATCTTGACAGTATATAGATTTTATGATAAGTGCTGCTTGCACACCAAGTATTATGGCTGTAGTAAGAAGAGGAAATGATTATTTATGAATGAAACGGATTAATGGCAGCAAGAGCTGGAAATCTCAGCGAGCTGTGGTGCATTAGACTGTAGATGTGGTTTCATACACTCGCGCTGTAATCAGTGCATCAGTGAGTGCTATTTGTATTTCCATAGTCATGTAAAGTGTTATAATACACTGACGATGCATTCATCATGGGGAAGTATTTTAGCGAAGCAGAGGCACTTAGTCACATTATGCAGGTTTCATGGAGCCCTGGAGCAAAAAGTAAACCATATACAGTGAAAAGCAGACATCTCTCCTGTTGATATAACCGCTGGTGCCATTCAGAAAGTGAACTTGAAGAAAATCTTTGCCCCACACTTGCAAATGCACTCAACTCACTCTGGGTGTTTATGTTTGCAAAATCATACGCCCATGTGCCCACAGGAGCAGAGGTAAGAAAGATGAAAAGCAAATAGCAAACACAAAGGCTGTTGGATTTCCCATAATTACAAAAACATGCATATGAATGGGCTCACACTTGCGATGCACACATACAGTACGAGGAGCAGTGGAAGTTATGTGTCGGCCCAAAACAAAGAGAGGACGCGGCAGTATGAGAATGCATAATTAGCTCCTTGTTAAACATTTCAAACTTTACAGAAACAATACAAAGCAAAGTAGACGGAGACAATCAGACAGAGACAAAAGGAGACAGATGCTGCAGGAGAAGTGAGAATAAGAAACATAATTGAATGTTTGCACCTTAAAGTGAGAAATCACTCTTTCACACGCTATCGGAGAGAAAAATGAGGGAATGTTTTAAAAATGCTGATGAAGACAGAAGAGACAAATGAAGAGCATGAAATGCAATTCATCATTCTACGAGACTAAAGATGGAATCAAATATTTTAATGTGTGACAGAGAGTTATGTGTTGTAGCAGGACAAGTAAATATTCCTCCTTTGACAATATACGGACCGTATATGTTACTAGCTATTATATCTGTAAGTTACAACTTCATTGTTGTCAAGGATAGACACAGGACATTAATAGCTTTATCTCGTCTGCCCGCACTGATGTACTATAAAAATCTTTCAGATTTCAATCAAACCATAAATTGAGAGTGCTTTTATATTGCATTCAATCATTTAATCATAGTACAAGCATAATGGAACGTGTGCTTCCTCCCTCCACAAATGGAGGTCAGAGAGCAAAGTGAGCACCAGAGCGCTGTTCTTCCAGCTGACAGAGACAGTGTCTTGCTCAAGGACACTCCATCAGGCCAAAGAAGTGCTTCTTCTTTTTCAAGATTAATTAATCTTGCTGTAAGCGCAGACAAACAGAGAAGACCCACGTCTTTAAAAATACGCTTGACAAACTAGAAACACAGCCAAGCATATTTTAAGCATATTTACATTTTTTTTGCACTTGTGTTACTTCAATCATGAATATCTAACATTGCTGCCTCCATAAATCTGTGGAAGCAACAGTTTTCTGTACAATTTACTTTAATTTCCGCACGATTGTGCCGGACAAACTGAGACTGTCCTTTGGTGAAATGCAAATATATTGTGAACAAGTATGTAATTTGTGCCGGCCACCAAAAAATAAGCACAGAACACGTCTCACTGAACATACACACACCATGATGTCGTATTTAGACCTTCGAACCTGGTCGCCAGAGACCAGAGTTTGAGAACAGTGTGATACAAATGTTGCAATGGCCACATGACGCATGCCAAGTGACAGGTGGCATCTACAGGAAGTACAGATTTAAAAGCAGCCTGAAGCTTGTTTTCTACCTACCCATGATTCTGATGTGCCTTACCCTGATACATCAGCTACGTGTGTCCTCAATGTTGCCTATTAGTTACAGTTTCAACACGTGCCCGATTTGTACATTTTAACACTATTTTAACACATGGTTCACTGGGATCTTTCAAACTGTAGGTACAAACGACCTGTGTAGGCATTAAAGGCTGAGGACTCGTTAGAGCCACAGTACGTGTGCAATATTTGCGCCAATAATGCAATATGTGCAAGACCAGAATTACCTTAGTGCAACATGGTGGACAAATGTGTTTTTTCGTGTTACTGGTGTTAAGCACATTCTCTAAATCACATGTTTTCAGTGAGCTGAACCTCTGCAGAATTGGTTTGGGACGCAGCTGTTTCTTGGCTTGTCATTGATAAGTTTGCTGTATGTAAGTGTTGCTTATCAGTATGTTGTGTTGTTGTGTGAGCCTCGCCGTTAATGTGACTGCATGCGGCTCAGGCATGTGCTGTGTTGCCTGCTATGACGGACAGCAATGATGGTGCAAAGCAACAGCTTGAAGGCTTCAAGCGATAAGAATAAAACGACAGCAACTATAAAGGTGAAGGGGAACTGCAGCCTGCGATCATAACTGACACCCTTTTTGAATTAAACAAGGTGGCCAAAACATTAAAACCTCATAATTCACTCCAGTGCAACTCATTTGTGGGTGTGTCTCACTAATCCTCAATAATAAACACATATTGGAATTATTACTACCTTTCCATCTAAAGTCTGAGAAAGTCTAGCCTTGTAAAAGTAGAAGCCTGTGTATTGGATTGGATTAAATTGCAGAGGTTATGTTTGATTGGTGTATGTTGATTAACAGTCTACATCTAAAACATTAATGACCTCACCAAGTCATTACTTAGATGGAGAATTGTAGTTCTGGCTTCAGCCTGCTATTAGAATTCGTCATCGCTCTTAACTCTGATAATGCAGCTTTATAGGACTTAACTTAAAAGTGCTCCGTTGTCTTCACTATGGGGAATTATCAGAACCTTTATTGCAGTTGTGTTTGTCACTGCTTTACATCCCAGGAGCTCTTTAGCTCATCCAGCTTAATCACTGACCTATGCAAATACAGCAAAGTCTACTTATGCAATTACTGTACATTCTGTATATCCTTTCAGCCCAGAGAGCGTGACTGTGTGTGCACATCGCACTAAGCTAATAACCGGCATTCACAGCTCTTAAAAATAAATAAAATAAAATCACAGAGCGCCCAACGTTTGCTTTCCGAGTCTCGAGTCAGAGACCTGATGCATAATGAAAAGGCTGGTTCATCGTTGCAAGCCCCCACTCAGCCTGGGGTTGTGTCTCTCTGGATGTCTGGCTTCTTCTATGAATTATGAAGCATGATCCCCACAGGCTCCCCAGTGGCCACAGATGTATTGGGGGCAAAGCTGGCCATCTCAGCCGGAGGTGTCAAGGGGCGGTTGCATTGTGCGAGGAGATGCAGCTGTTTGTGTAAGTGCTCCCTGTCCCCTTGCCCTCTGTGCAACACAGCAGTGTCGGGTTAAAAGGAGAGCTAAATGGGAGACAGATTCGTACATGTGAACAGGTGTGATGGCTGTTTGCTGCTAAGACGTGAGGATTAAAAAAAAAAACACATTTCATTGATTTTGACAGAAGCACAGAAATATAGGGTGAGAAATTGTGGCGTGGACTGTCAATACGAAAGATGTCCAGCTGCTTTTGACCACCAGGATTCCTATTATGCGGTTTATTCCAGGTCAGTATTCAAATGCGTGACCAGTGCGAAGCTCTTCATCCAGTCTTTAGGGAGACGAAGAGTCAGCTTCACGTTGTTAATTGCTAATCAGCTGATTGCATCCAGGAAGGCATTTTGAGACGGCAGTTCCACCGTGAAAGCATTTAACTGCTGTCTTTTAGCAGCAGACAGGAAAGAAGACCCTTCTAGACCCCACTGTGGCTTTTGACACCGACGATCATCCGACTCCCTCTGAACGGCTGCTGCCATGAAACACCTTTAAAGGAGTTTGGTTTTCTTTGTTGTTACTGAAAACGGTGGAGCCTCTCTGGTAAAAATGCTCTGCAGGGTTCTCCTTTAGGTCAGGTTCTGTTTTCCTGTAATATGTTACCCTTGGGCCACACGACTCAATGATGTAACCTAACCTTAACTCTTGGATACAAATGCTGTCTTGTGATATAAGTGAAAGAAATGCAGGGGGAACTTTCTTTCACTGTCCTTGTGACCTTTCCAAATGCAGCTTAATGCAGACAATGTGAGCTCCTCATTGTACGTATCAATAACATTGTCCCAAATGTCAGACGTCTTCATGGACCGTTAATGCTCTGTAACATTTTAGCCAGGTGGGATTCATGGACTGCGTGAAATCAACCCACTGAAACGTCGTAACTGCTCTGGAATTCACGTGACTAACTTTTTGTATGTCGCCATTTTGGCAGGGCTAGATTGTGCTGGTGTGGACGGGACATATTTGTTGCCGGTATGGATTTTAATTGAGTTCATTGCACAGTTTAATTATAAATATATTGATCACTATCATGTAGATCTAGACATTTATGCATCCAGGTGATTAACATAGGAATTAATGAGGTGAGGCGATTGTGCAAACATTGCCTTGTGGTTAGCAGCAAGTTACCTCGTAGGAAATTTTACTATATAAAATTCATAGTAAAATCTTATATTAAATTCACTAATCAGTTAATGTTAGCATGCTAATATGCTAGCCCATGGCGGTAAACAAAGTGAAGGCATTAGCATGTTAGCTCAAAGCGCCATGTGCAGCCTCGCAGAGCCGCTAACACTAGACTCCTGTTTTTTTTGCATGTTCAAACGTTTATGGAGCCATGTTTCTTCCAGAGTTGGAAACATTAAAGCATCTGTAGCTGTTAAAACTTGGGAAGGGTCAGTTGGGCTTCCATCACATCCCATTTATATCACAGCAGCTTTTTGTTCTCTTTCTGTTCTTCAAAATGTTTGTGCAAGGGTTTTATCAAACAGATCAAACACATCACACCCAACCAGGGCTGCAATGGCGCTCGTTCTCTTTCCATTTTAGGAGAGCTATTGATTGCTTTTAAAGCACATCCGAGTTTATCCCGAAGCTATAACCCTGACCTTTCAAACTACCCATTAGACACTTTGTGTAGTCTGAGATCCTCACATGGGGCATTTACGTTGGTCCAAACGTCTGCGATAACGACTGGAAATTGATGTGCTTTTACACTCTGTGACCAGATTAAAGACTAAATTATCTTTTGTCATGACTAAATCTTATCCGATTGTGTTTTTGTAAATCCATATTATTTCTTATTGAGATACATAGTGTAGGGATCGGCCTTTCTTCTCTTTCTGTGCTTCCTTCGCCATCCGGTCCTCTCTCTTTTAACCCGCTGTCTTCGAAGATTGTTATTTTTTTACATAGCTATAGAAAAAAAGACGAACTTTCAATATGTCAGATTTCAAACAAAATCCTGCTTCAGTCCAGCTTCTGCTTAAAGCAAACACATTTCCCTTTTTAAAGACACTGTGTGCAAATGTTTGACATGGGAGATAAATCAAAAACTGTGGCATTCTTCTTATCTTTCTTTTTTTGACATATTCTCTAGCACCCGGGTTGCAGCCTCCAGAGAAACAAAGCAGCTGAAGAGAGCTCTCAGACATCACAGTGACGCTGCCATGCCGCAATAAAAAAACGATGATACCAGACATGACTCAGTGTAAACATCCAGAGATAATGAACCAGTCAAAAACCATTGCTTCACCACAACAATGTCCCGGCTTTTACATGGTTCCTTTAGCAAAAGGCCTCCTCAGCTGTACATTATTGATGGGGCCTAAATTGAACGTGTCTTTGTTCCTCCGTCGATGGACACAAGGCGTGTGTCTCCCTTACACTCCGAGTAGTGGTGAGCGATTGGGGGAGGGGGGCAGGGGTGGGTGACTCAACTCTGTCCCATCATGTAGCATTCATCCATCACATTAAGAGGTGCCGCATCAATCATTAACGAGTAACCCCCTGCTGAAAGGATGATGGACAGCTTGACAAATAAGTTAAGATGAAGTGGGACAAGGTGATGCCGGCCTTTTTCACATCAGGCAATTTATTCAGGACACAACAATGGAATATCCAAATGCAGGCAAAGAAATGATCCTGAATAGAAATCACCATAATTCTAAAAGCAAGAAAATAACGGATAATGGGTTTTCTCTCAGAGAGCTTTAAACTTGACTGAAGTGAACTTGCAGAGTGAATCTGTAGATGCTTTCAGGGAGTCTGAAGTGCTCAGGCATAGACGCTTAATACTTTTCTCTTGGGTGGCCAGCTCTTCTTAGAGAAATTCCTGTGGTTTTTAAGGTGTAAGGGATGCTTACTCTGATAATCCAGAAATGCTAAAAAAAAAAAAACCTTTGAGAGGATTTTAACTGCAGGTACGGAGAACGGCTACAGCCGCTCAGCTAGAATAGGATTATTCAGCTTTTTGGAGGGATTTGACATTTTAGCTGTCTTTACTCTGACTAAAGTTTGTATGAAGACCCGAACCTCAAATCTGTTTGTCCTCGGTAAGCACACCTAAGACCTGCACCCACTGCTAAGTTCACCTGATGAGTTGAGTAATCAGGTGCTGAAAACATAGACAATAGTATGTAACGTTTAAAGGATCAAATGACGGCGCGCAAGGAGTCAGGGAATCGTCACCCAGCTTTATGCTATGTGGGATTCTTTGGGTTTCTAGTGTTTGGACAGTGTTAGTAGGGTTGGCTCAGAAAAATGTTTAGTCTAAGATTTATTTTAAGGCATTTATCTTTAATTCTACCTTTAATTGAGCGATGCAATCAGGAATCTTAAGGGAAAATTGGGGTGTGACATGCAGCAAAGATTTGAACCCTGGACGCTGCTCAGGTATGTGTCTTGACCACACATGCTGTTTCTGTGTTTGTAATAGTTTTTGGACTCCCGTGGTTGTCTAAGAGACATACTTTGTCAATTTGTTGTTTTTATCTTTTCTTGGATTTCTTGGTAACAATCTTTTTAACGATTTGTTTGGCACCAAATAAAAAAATTGTCTTTTCAGTGCTTTAAGTCAAATAATTTATTACACAAAACATCTTATTTTATCCACTATTTCTAATCAGGAGAACAATATTTTTAATCATATAAAAAAATGAGAAAAAACTCTTTCAGGCACATCAAAAATTCAAATTTAAAATCAAATTTCACATGTTAAGATTTTAGCTCTACTGCTCCGACAAACAATCATCAGCAGTTTGTGTCATGACATTTTTTCTGTCGCCAATTTCCTTGCTCATTTTTGCAATCAGAGTTCCTGATTGCACTCATTTAGATCCAAGGAGCTTGTCAAATCCACAAATTGAAAAGCATTTTGAAAAAGTATTTTGGTACTAATTTTAATAATAGCGAGTCACACGTTTCTTTCTCTCATTCCAATGTGTTCTCACAACTAATTTCATTGTTGGCATTTAACTGAGCTGAACTCTCTGGAATTTGATTGGCTCCAAGTTTGCTCTCTCTTGCTTAATTTATACCAGTCACTGTTTTTCTTGGGAGCTATGTGTCTGATTTGAAGTCTCCACGGCAACTGATTTACTTTTAAAAATTAATGCCTATCAGATGCTCAAGCTGTAATAATCACACATCACATGTTACGCTTGAAGCGACGTGTCAATCAGCTGTCTTCACGATAGGCTCTGACTATTGTCTTTCTTTTCACTTCTCTCTTTGTCTAATGTTTTGCAGTGATCGGTGTTTAGAAATGATCTCCTTGTGAAAGACATTTACAGCCGGCAGACACCAGTGGATTGTTGAATTTATCCTTCATCACATCCTGAACGGTCATCCATCTGTTCTGGTGTTCTGCAGTCGCCCTTGTCCAATACACACACACCAACATATACCTGCTGCATTCATACTGCATCACATGACCAACAGCTGCTAACTTCCTGATCTTTATTGGGGATTTTATTTTTTTTCTGCAGGACCCGCAGTTTGATTTACTTTTTTGCCTAGAGTTAGAACATGTAACCATTAGCTTAGCTTAGCATAGATGCCACGTTTCCGACAGGAACTGTAATGTTGAAAATTTGGTTTATTTAAGCTACGTTTGAACTTTAGCATGAAAACAGAATCAGTCTATGATCAGTCAAATGAACCAAAATCCACCGTTACGCCCGATTTTGCCTTATTCATTTCTTTGTTTCCTTTCTCAGAAAGACTTAGGAGACATTTATTAGCTTAGCTTAGTTTAGCCTAGCATAGCTAGCTTGTTGACTCACATGTCTATGTGTGGGCCGACAAGAAGCACTTGAACACACCACAAAGACAGCAGCTGCTAGGAAAGTGGGTTTTGCGCTTACCTGAAAGGAAAGAGAAGAGAAAGCCGAAGGCCTGAGTCCATGTACGGACAAAGCAGCGTTATTTCGTCATTTTCACATGACTCAGACAAGTTCGTGTCTGATAATAAGTTGCACTGGCGTCGTTAACTCTGCGGTCTCTTCTTGGTCACCTATTTGCTGAACTGAACAGCCAGTCAACGTGGGCCCTCCCACCGCCATTAACAGATGGCAGTTCAACGCGTTGAATCCGCTGAAAAGCTGCCAAACGGGCGCAGGTCACCACAAAAAGTAGGCCAGTGGGCGCTCACTGACAGACAGACGCTGGACGATGACTAAACTTCGGGGGGTCATGGCCCTGAAACCGTCGCTAATTATTACAACTTTTTTAGTTCTTCAGTGGTCTGCTGGACTGGAGGAAGAAATGGCAAAATGAGATGCTTCTTGGATTTAGTTTGTTTGCTTCCTTTGGTGTGTGTAGCTGGTCCCGCTGACACACACATATTGTGTCATAGTGTCGTCTCCTATATTACGCTTCGCATATTAGCAAACAAACCTATTTCTTAAAAGGTTGCGCGTTTGCATAAAATGGGATGGAGCAGAGAAATCCTGCCCGTTCTCCTTTTCCTTCTGCTTCCTCTGATATGACATGGACATTACACTTTGCCCACTGTTTCCCAGCTTCACTGTCTCATTACAAAAGGTTAATGGAACAGCTGGACCTTCCACCGTGACTCCGCCGGCTCAGCAGAGCAGCAGAGTCGTACCTTGATAAAGTTTTCCACATTTACCTGCCTTGAACCCATCCCAACTTTATTTCTTTTAGCACATTAGCACATCACATCAGCTCATTGCTCACGACTCTGACAGTTTTTTTTTCAAAGCCTTCATATTCCAAAAGTCTTCATGTTCATATCCTGCCCTAAATTACAGCTGGCCCATCAATTTTTCATGATTGTGCTGTCTACTACACCTAATGTATAGCCTACAGACAGACTCTTATGCATACTAATTAGAAAGGAAATGACAAGACAATTATTCTTTTAGCTGAGGACAAAACTGGCCGAAATATTAGGACCGCTAACAAAGAGCACAATTCCATCTTTGCAGGCAGATTTCTTTTGCAGATAATAGACTAAAATAAACAGCTTTAATGGTGGCAATATAAATGGGGCTTGCAAAGATGTACTGCAACACGAGTTGACTTTAAATATGATAAGATGCAAAAAAATATGCACTGTCAGGAGGAGCAGCAAGTGCAATACAAATTTTCTAGCTGCTCTTCACTCTGTTTCCCCCACGGCTATTAACATTTTAGAGGGCAAAGCAGCTGGATCCAAAGGTTAATGTCCACGCCATTAGAGAGCGACAGAGCATGCGTTTATCCCTGTTGGTTTAATTAAATTACAGGGAACTCATAAAGGGGGGATTTATACCAAACATACAGTTAGCGCAGGTCCTAATGGAGCACTACCTTCCAGCTCAGCTGATTTATTCCTCTCGTGTTTCAAAGTGGGTCGTCTTGTCATGGAGTTTGTCATGGCCTACTTAACAACACAGGAACTTGTAATTAGATCATTTGTCAGGCCAGCTGATTGCTTTGCTTGTTATTTTTATGGCGTACAGGAGAGGACATCTGGCTTTTCACTGGGTCACTCAGATAATCATCACTCTAAGCTTCTCGCGACCACATAAACTGGAAATGCAGGCAGCTCGTGAACTTTCCAGCCCCCCAGAAAGCTGACGTGAATAGAAATAAGCTTTCTTAATGGAACAGGAATAAAAACAAATCTAATTATTTGTGAGTCTGAACCTTGACAATCTGTTATGTTGTTTTCAAGACAGTGTTTTTGGACATTTCTGAATGCTGAACTCTCTGCAAAGTGCATTAATTAACGGCACTGTGGGCGGAGAAAGAGTGGAGAAAGCCCTCAAATTAGAAGAATTCAAATGGTGATTAGACACCCTCTAGTGGAGGGTCATTACAAAAACATCACATTCACACACTGCCACCCAAAGTTTGCTTTATTCTCTGTGCATTCAAAACAAGTCACGTCAAACCTCAAAGGGAGTAATGCCTGAAAATATAAATTTGAAATACTGATATTCATATTAAACAGCTCCACTTTTCGAGCGATCTACATTTCTGCACTTTTAAAGAAGCACAGTGTGTGTGTTGTGTGTGCCAGTTACAGTGTTTGATGAATTAATCCTTTTTATATTCTTCACATTCAAAGCCTTAACTGAAGATAATAAAAGCCTTCCTGAATGTCACGAATTGTTTCCTGTCGTCCATGAAATGCACTCTAACACAGGACTGTAGCTCGTGGCGTACACACCGCAGGTGAGTGTCTGCTGCCGCTGCCGCTGACATAATCTGTTGTTTCCTGCAGGGTTTTATGTGTAACATGAAAAACTGGCACAAATATACAGAGCAGCAAAGCTTTTCTTTGTGGAACTATTTCTCAGAACAACAGGCACAAAAGATTAAACACTGTGGAGTGTTAATTCCCGGATGTTACTGAATTCAGGGTAATGTCACCCTCAATTTACATCTGAAATCAAATTAATTACACATGCATTTCTACATATTCTGCACCATGTAACACGCCACGCTTCTTGTAAAACAAACAAAAGTGGAATATAATTTGTAACAATGTGTGAAATGCACTGCATGTGTCCCCCATGCTCATGATTCATACCCAAAAGAAGAAACAGTATGTATTTATGGACTCTGTGTCACATAGGAAGCAAGTTACAGTCAGAACTTGAACCAGTGATGCTACATACTGACAGTAAGTACATTATTCCACATAATGGTGACATGAAAATATATTTTTAAAAAAGGAGCTGTCATAAACTTTACCTTTGACCCTGTCACAGTTCAAAATTTTAGGAAATATGGATTTATTTTCATTTCCTTAAATGACAAGATTGATATATGACTCTCATGTCTGTAACCAGCAGTTTAGTTTAGAATAACAGGAAGCTGACAAGCGGTTTCAAGCAACAACTATTATTAGTTTAATATATTATTATATTAATATTATTATTATTCAAAGTAATGCTGAGGATATTTCTTGTAATGTCCTTCTTTCATTTCCTTTTTCTCATGCATCCTCATAATAAGTGCATCATTCAGACTTCACCTCCCATAACTGGTAACAGTCTGTGAAGGATTGGAAAGAAGCATTAAAAGCTCCAATCGATAGTTTGCTTCAGTACAGCAGATTCTTTCATACATACATTATGCACCTCGACCAGAATGTCAACGTCACCCTGTCAAACACATTCTGTCATTTAGCCTCCCCTGACCTCTGTTCATCAACATCACAGGCTTTTATTAACGTAGTCACTTCAGTTTTCCATAGGAAGATGCCGTCATCAAAATGGCCGCAACCCCTGTCACAGAGAGGATGACTGCAGCAGTTCCCAGATGAACAGACGCATCCGGGCCATCAGTGCGGCCACCAGACAGCGCTGCACACAAATGGGAGTGACATCATCGTGACGCGCTTTATTTCAGCACACAAAATAGATGAAAAGATGTTATGTTATGAGCTGCTGGAGCTAAGGGACGCTCATCGATACTCAAGGAATCTAATAAGAAGAAACTTTTTTTTTTATGTTTGTTCTCACGGCAGTAAAGTTAATAAACAGCATGCCTTCATCTTGGGGGTGTAAGGAATACAACAATAGTATTTTATTACGAGGGTAATTATATCCAAAAGATTATATTGGAAAAATAAGTTCTGTTATTTGAGAAAGAGACTAAAAGCAGAGAAACCAAAGAGTTATGATTTTAACTTTAACTACACATTTATAGAAAACAAAACAAAACAAAACACGAGATTATAGTTTAAAACAAGTGGATTTAGGACTGAAGGCAGGTGTCACGTAGTGGTCTCCATCAACTCTACACTTTATGGGTGAATATGGGCTACAGTTTCATGACCATTTGTATGAAACATGTTCCTGGATCATACTGGCACCTTACAAACACACCAGCTGTGATTTGTATGATTGACGTGATAATCAGCTATGACACTTTCATGTCTGTGTGCTACAAACAGATGGGTGAAAAATTTTGCATCCTTTCATAGTGAATCAGCAAAAAAGTGTTTCTCATCAACATAGTGTTTTAATGCATATTTGTTTGAACAAATGTTGTGTCATCAGAAATATCTTATTTTACTTAATCTGTTTGAATCAATAAAAGACCTGATAATAATCTCTATCTGTCGTTCCAGCTGCTCAGTTTTAAATTTCAAACTTCATACACGTCTACGGGCAAATCACAACCGTCTGAGTAATCTGTGTGGTTGTGTACTGAAACCTGCTTCTATACATTTGGTTTCTACCAGACTCAAAGCTCAAGAGTTCAATTCCTCATTTTAATGGCGTAATTGTGCCGTGGTGCTCTGAAATATAGACGTTACAGGCAACACAAGCATCGCTGCATGTCCTATTGCTCCTCAGCTGTATATATTTAGGTTTTGTTTAGTGCTTGTTTTGAAATATCAGGTTCTGGCCTTATTTTAAAGTTTTTGGCACCATATGCCAATCAATAATCATCCCTAGTGATGTGTGTTTCTGTACTGCTATTCTTTGATCTGAACTACTTTTTAAAGGAAAAAAAGCTCCTCGGACACCAACCGTTCTCTGCTTTGGTCACTACAGCCACTATGAGCTCAGATGGTGTAGTGATGCCGTCCTGTTTGACAGTGGTAGCCACACTCCTCTTCTTCCGGTTGCATTGCTGTGCATCAAGCCAGATGGAGAGATGTGATTTGAGGATGATGGATGGAATCAGAGATTTCTGCTTGAAATTCGCACAGCACGTTTGTACCTTTAATGTGCTGCAGGTGCTGGGCTCACAGAGACGGGTGATGCAGTGCAGATAGTAGGTGGAGATGGGCTCGTTCTGCTGTTTGGCGAAGCGGAATGCTGGGAAGTAGAAACGGGCCTTTTGGCTGACCCCGTTCTCTAACACAGTGGTCATGTGGTGTATGGATCACCTTTAAGGAGAGGGTGGACCTCACAAGTGTGCCATTTGCACATCACACAGATGCATAGAGGCGGTGCATTAATGATAGAAAGGCAGGAAGACGAAATCAAGACCAAGGCCTCCCACTGGACTTGGAGATAGCCGTGGTTCACTTATTATATAAAAGAGAGTCTGCAGATATGTATGAAGTTTTAAATCGAAAGCTGAGCTGCTGAACTGAAAGACAGAACTCATTATCAGGCTTGAAAGCCTGGAAGAAATCTGCAAGTTAAAAAGCGTAAAAAGCTCACACTTTGTTTTCAAAGAATGATGCGTGAAGTGTTTTTGTGACTTACGGGACAAAAAGATTAAAGGAAGTGGAGTTGGAGGGCAGTGGTGACGTCACGGCATAGCACCGGTCCAGAAGAACAAAGTACCTGCGGGGAGAGAATGAGGTCTCCAGCACAGAGTCAGAGACTCCAGGTCACAGGTGGACTCCTCAGACTCCAAAATCAAAATCCTTATCAGCTGCTCTCATTAACTAGCAGCAGAACTTTTTCCTGATTCTGTTTGGTTTGGCTTTTGGTTTAATAGTTTCCCAACATTTTAGTCTTATATGTACATCTTTAAAAAAAAATACTGTTATTTCACTTTAATAAGAAGTGAAGATATTGAGGCTCACACACAAATATTATTGACATACAAAATGTTACAATTACATATGGTTTCCAAAATATCACTGCTTAAAAGTTAAGAGAGTTTATCATTCTCTCTGATCTGGCACCTATCTGTGAATAATCGTGTTAAATGAATCAAACGTAAGCTGCTCTGAATTCTGACACCTTGCTGTAGCCAGGCAGAGGGTTTGACGGGTGTCACGCGATTCAGTGGTGCGGATTCAGTGGTTATCAGCCCATAAAAATGGTGTGGTACAGGACCCTCTATCTTCGAGAGGTCTACTATTGTGACATCTAGCTGCCGTAATAAGTATAACAGGAGTGTGAGTGACTCTTGGTGATGAGCTTATTTATTTTTATAATGAGATTATGAATGATGCCGGGGTGGATGAGCGGCCACACAAACAGAGGACTGACAGTAGAAGACGTGCTTTAGTATTTTAACCTAAATCACGACCTTAACCTAACCTGGATGTTTTTGTTGCTAACCTAACCACAAAATGTTGTGCCTAAACCTTAGAAGGTTGTAGCTTCAAGCTTATTTTAAAAAAAACCCCAGTAACAGTCAGACACATCATAGCACCTAAAGAAAACCCACTAAATTAACTCAGACCATGTGACTGCTACCAACCTACTCAATCTACTCAGACACAAAGGCTTTTTTTACTTCTGAGATGGCTTTTCAGCAGTACTATAGAAATATTTGCCAATGCAAACTCATTAAAGTATGACCACAACATTGTCAAATAGTAATTATAACTGCTGCAAAATCCTCCTCAAATAAAAGTACTTTAGTCTTATCAGCAATCAGGTAATTGGCCTTTGTGAGTGATATACTGTAATATTAGATCACTTCAGAATCATCACTGTTGTAGCTGCCTGAGATAGAATTTAAACTCCAAAGGGCAAAAAGATAAATCTGAGGGGCCATGAGATGATTAATGGCAGAGGAAATTAAAAAAAGGTTCCATCAAGACATTGCTTTGTGTTAATAGTTCACAACGTCCGACTGTAAGGTGCTTGATGAAAAGTCCGTCTCTGTACCAGTAACTACAGCACATGTGTAATACTTTTAAAAAATATTAATTAATCAAAAAGAAAATAGATAATAATCGTTCTTACTGTGACATCAAGTTGGATGCAAACACCTGCACATAGATGTTTGTCCTCAGTTCAACACCCAGAGGTGGTACGACAAGAGGCACAGTGTAATTTTTATCCTGGCAAAGAAAGAGAATGTAACATCAAAAATGACCAAAAAATGTTACGTAAGTTCAGTGGATCAATTTTTCTCTGTGCCAGATGGACACATGTCTGAGAAAGGCATAAGGGGCCACCTGGTATAAGGCCATACTGAGGGTACTCAGAAAACTCCCGTCTTGCTCCTTCAAAAGTGAGCCAGAGGATGACCTGTGAGGAAGAAGAGACCGAGAACACGCCTGTCAAACAATTGATGAATAAATGTATGTTTTCAGCCTACAGTATATAAAAAAAAGTTCACCTACGCATCCACCTGGGTGTTGTTGCTGAGATACTGCAGCGGATAAGCACACGAGTAGTAATACTTGAGCTGTGTGTTGTAGGTGACCGTGCTGACATCAGGGTCAAAGGACTGGACCACTCCGCTGATATTGACGGTCTGCATGTTGGAGAAATCTGAGAATATTCCCGTCCTTCGTGCGCTCGAGGTCTGAGGAATTATTCAAGAGAAACATGATTATTTATGAAATTGTTAAAAATAAATGTTGGCCCGACGTGTCTTGCACAGCAGGCAGCTGTGATGAAATCTCATCAAGAAAGTGGAACATCTCTCTTAAACTTTCGAGTTCTCAGAGAAGAGGCTGGAACTGTAGGATTACATCTGTCTGTGTTACATTCACACTGAGGCAGTTTGGGTCGTGAAACTTCCTCTTACTTGGCTGAAAGAGCTCAGATAACCCTTCAGTTTCCTGAACCTCCTCCGCTCTAGGTTAAACAGACCCCTGACGACCATCCCTCAAGACCTGATCCAGTGCTGGGAATGAGGACCCTTAGTGAGGACACGGTACTCACCAAAAAGGTGCTACCACAGCTGTTTCCCTTGTCTGATGGGGAAGCTGAATCTCACGACAGGAGGTGCCACAGAGGTGTCCAGCGTGCCCTGACAGTCCGCCGTCTGCATGCCGTTCAGCCTCAGTAAACTCTCGTTGCATCCCATGTAAATAACCGGGCAGATCTGAATGGCCAGGTGGACGGAAGCGGTGTCACAGGTCACTGTGATGTCGCTGTGTTCTTATGATGATAAGACAGCAGTGTTGGTGAATAATATGTAGCTGGTTGTCAATTAGTGGATAGAATTTAGTTAATCAAAGCTGTTGTTCATCACATTTCTCAGACAGAGAAACTGTGTGAACACAAAAGAAAAACACAATAAAAACCCAATTAAAAGTGAAAAGAGAAAATAATATAAAATAAAAGCAAATATTTTTAGCCGAACTCTTGTCACCAACAGTTAATAAAATCATTCATATTGAATTCCTTGTGTCTGTTTCAACATCTGTGTATTTGCTACAAACACACATTTAGCAGTGTAATTAACACTCACTACCAGCTCACTCACAGTTGTGCTAATTAAACATGTGAACTAAAGCTAAGCTCATTACGAGCTCGATAAAGTTCGAGGTCACCGCTATGATCAATGTGAAACAAAAATATTTGTGTGGAGATCACTGTGGTCTTATCTTACGTGGTTGTCTGCCGTACGCTCCACAGTCGGACACGCTGAGGGCCTCTCGGCCAGCAAAACACAACGAGGTCAAGATGAGGAATCGGAGCAAAGCCATGTCACCGCTCAGCCCTCCGGGAAAAGTTGGCAGCAAACAGAGCAGATGTCAAACCCAAAATCAGAAAGCAACACCTGGAGATGATTTTAACAAAAAACATTTAGATGAGGGTGATAAATCCAAAGCCGTCCATCACGTTAACTCTAATCTTAGCCTGGATCTTTACCTCTTTACTTACTAGTTGAGCTGTGGCTTGTTTTATATGTAGTGAACATGACATAACTTAGTGCGTTAGGGATTGGATGGAACCGGGGACAATACCACTTTGGTGGGGCTGTCTCAGTTTGAACATTTTATTGTGTGCAGCTCAGGTACTGGCGTCCTTTCTTAAAGGTGAATGACAAAACCCAACACAGTCGCATTCAGAGGCCCAGGACTGAACAATGTGCACGAGACTGTGTGAAATTCAGCCGTCTTTGTCCATTACACTGAAACTTTATAAAGTAATGGACTGCATGGTTTTCTTCTGGGACACCGCACACAGACGAAAGAGGATCTGTTGTCCTCAGAGGTCTTTGGTGATTTAATGTGATATTGCTGACCCCATATGACACACAAGATCCGACATGAGACTTTTTATGCTCATAGTTCAGTGGCACCTTATTACAACTAAACTATCACTGTAAATTTTAATGTTTTAAGTGCAACTTGTGCCTTGCTAATGTTTGTGAGACAGTCTCAGGCTGTCTGTGGGGTCAAAGGCTTCTTCGCATGAGTTCACTTATCAATCCGTCCATACAGTTTCTGTAACCGCTTATCCGGTTCTGGGTCACGAGGGGCGGGCTCAGTCTCAGCTGTCATGGTGAGATGTAGATCCTGTCACACCTACAGGCAATTTAGAGTCACCAATTAACCGAACAGAGGTGTCTTGGACTGCTGGAGGAACCCACACATGCACAGGGACAACATGCAAACTCTTCGTCACTCCGTTATTACACTGATCAGCTCTAACATTATGACCACACGTGCAGCACCGTATTGAAAAATGAATGAGCGGGCCAAAACTTTAGAACCAGTTCTTCTCATAATGAGCTCCATTAGGACTTCTCTTCACTACATTACATTAGATTACATTTAGTAAAAACACAGTAGAATTATCAACTTTTTGACTAATTCAACTGTTTAATTATTACATCCACTATTTCTGCATATACACATTTAGTATAAACAGTATAGAAGATGCACTAAGGCACTTTAAAGGACAATACAGGAACACATTTCTGGCCTTTTAGGACTGTCCACATCACTAAATTGCACAAATGTTTTTGTATTTTTTGAAGTTTTGCACTTTGTTTATATCTTGTTACTTTTCATATACTGTTTATTATGATTTGTAACTGCAACACAACAATTTCCCTTCAGAGATTAATAAAGCACCTATCTCTGCACAGAAAAGTCGCAGCCTTTGACACCTCCCAGTTGTGCGTTGCAGCTCTAACCACTCCACCTCAGTGCTGCATGAAACTGCTTATAATTGTGGTTATGAGTCCAACAATAAATTCTAGGTATATTTAAAGCATTTCAATTATGTATAATGTTGAAACCTGATGCTGTGTGTGAACCACATGGGAAGAGAAAGTTCCGATTGGTATCAAGCTAGTGGACGAGCATCTCCATCAAGCTTTTGTCGTACGCCGTCACAAAACCTTTGTTTTGTTTCACAAAAAGTTTTTCCTTGGACTTGGCTCCCCTGAACTTGGCTTCAGCATTCAAAGTTGAATCGCAGTCTCATTTCCATTTTGGGAGGAGGGTTTAATCAATTATTGCTGATAGTAAACTGAGAGGGGAGATGATAGCATTTATTCCTCTCATTTCAGTTATCTACAGTCATTGTAGACGCTGAATACATCACAAAATGGCTGTTGAAATGAGGGATTAGTGTGATAAAGAGCGGTGAATGCAGCACAGCCGTGCAGGTCACAAAAACAGCGGCAGAGTCAGACACGTGAGACACAGCAGCAGCCGACAGACATTTATATAGGTCATCGGAAAAGAAAATCAATACGGCAAAAATTGAAAGATTAATTCTGGCAGTCATCAAATGAGCTCAGGCAGCGCTTGGTATTTTGCTCATTTTCCTAGAGGTTGGACACCCACGAGGCCATGGCATTTGGAAAACTTACACAGATATATGTCAATATTAAAGAAGATTAAATAAACTTTACCGATCGTATCAGATAAATCATGGAGGAAATGCCAAGAAACCTATTTAAAGAAGTGTTTATTCCGCACAATCCAAATATGTGCCATCAGCCTTTTCATTAGTATTTTAAAAATTGCTGAAACAGGTGCCACATGCAAAGACGAGGAGGGGGAAGTAACAATTAATCAGGTACGGTGCACAAGTACAAATGGGAAGTACTTACTTACCACACTACAGAGAGTAATATTGTACTTTCTTCCCACACAAGATATGATTAAAACAAATTATGATTATTATGATGATTTTTGTTAGGGACGTACCAGCTGTCACTAGTAAAAGTCAGCTCCAGCTTCACTACCTGCTCTATATTTTTCACACCATGTTCAGTAATAGAAATCCTTGCCTTTTGTTGTTGCCATCTAAAAGATACATTTCTGCAAAGAGAGATTTACTGAAGGCTGCAGTTTTCTTTTAAATAAAAGTCACAGTAATATGTTTTTTTAGATAGTTGTCTTGCATTAGGCTGATTCAATTTAAGACAGAAACATTTTAGATTTCAAAGATTATTTATGAGGCTCATGCAGAGCAAACCTGGATTCAATTCTTACATTCCAACTATCCAGCTTGTAGTTCAATAATGTTTAAAATAAAAATTAAAAAAATGATTTTTTGAATGTGATACATGTAGCTTTATTGGCAATACTTTTACATTATTGAATTTGTGTTACATATTTTGCCATATCTGTAAATGTTTTAGTTTTATTTTGACAGAGCAAGGCCAGCTGTTTACCACTGCTCCTATGCTAAGCTAACGACTAGTGAATCCACAAACATAAGTGGTTCCTTTTTATCTAGTTTTTGGCACATCTAGTTCATAACACACCATTTTTTTGTTTTAAACTATATAAGGACACATTTTCTGACAATAATTATAAATAATGACATTTTAAAAGACTACATGACAGCATCATAATGTCATATCAGTAAAAATAAACAAGATGCATGGGTAATGTAAAACTGGTTCATATTTTGATTTTACTCAGCTTTTCTTTTTTTATTAAGCTTTTCTTTTTTTGGTTAAGCTTCCAACGCTTGTAATAAATAGCCTAACAACAAATGGCAAAAAGATTTGGTTCATAAACAAGACAATAAGTTTAATAATTTGTTTTTCATCCAACAACTTTGTTGTTCATTTACAACAAGGTCATCTCAGGGCACTTATTGAAGTCAAACACAAACAGACAAATGGCAAAAAAGATGAGGTACTAAAAGTAATAAATACACAAAATCTGCCTTGAAACAAGACAAAAGCAACAACAAAACATTGAGCAGGTTAATAACCAGTAGCTGCATACTGGATGACACACAGGCCAAATCCGGGGACACCTGTGGACAGGGAGAGAGAGAGGGGAAAGAGAGGGAGAGAGACGACTACGGGACAAAGAAGACACAGAGTTAATGTCATACAGTGGTGACAATATAGATGTGGGGTGAGAGGAGAGAATGAAGAGAAGAGGAAGTGGCACAGTGCAGAGTCCCCCAGCAGTCTAAGCCTATAGCAGCATGACTATAACCAACTATAATATAGTATATATATATAGTATAGATGACAGGATACGTGCGCACGGGGGCAGCCATACTTTAGGAAACAGTATCGTTCGTCCGCACATGCTGCACGTAATTTACAGGGTAATAACGCTGCATGAAGCAGGCAGCAGTGAAATACGGAGCAGTTACAGAGTCCGTCTTCGGGGCCGTGATTTTTAAGCTTTGCTTGCAGCTGTGTGTACAGCATTTTAGCCCAAGACAAACTCAACAATAAAACACGTCTAATCTTCCTCTTTTCTTTGCTCCCAGTGTCTTTCTCCACTGTGCACATGCACTGCTCAGTATTTCATTCATGCTTGAGTCATACAACAAGATCCACCTCCAGATGTTGTTACATATACGTTTATTCATCTAAAGCTGGGGTTGGAAACACCTGAGGCCGTGGTCATTGAGAGGCGGGACTTTTGCAGCAGACGAAGTGACAGCAGGAAGAGGCCCATGCTGACCCCGCCCAGGATGACCACACCTGAGATTAGAGCACTGGTCACTGGGCTCATTGGCTGGGAGAGGTCACCGGGTGCTGCTGCGTGGAAAGGTGAACAAAAGCAGAAAGTGCAACAACATGAGCGTTTGTTATTAGTGTTGCAGAAGGGCAAATAGGAAAATCAAATCCTTAACTGATCTGAGCTGACTTTATGTCTTTATCTTTCTCTGTTATCATATTTTAAACCCATTGCATAAGGGAGCTTACCAAGTTGGGAGTTGTTGACAGGAGTTTCATCTGAAAAATTTTAAAATTTTTATTAGAGCCATTTTTGCACATACTTTAAAGTTTGTGTTACTGTAGAGATATTGATCTTTTTTTTTTAAAGTAACAGCTGAATAATCTGGGGAAAAACACAGTTTTCTTTCATTGTTTTCTTGCTGAGTTTTAGATGAGAAGACGAATACCACATTTATCTATTAAATATGAATACAGCAACCCCCTGTCTTTCCAGTCCAGTAGTAGCTTAACATTTAACTAAGAAACACATGGATTATATAGATGTTCTCATAAATAAGTGCATTCTTTTAAGAGTCAGCCTATTGCCCATACCACTTCTGGTGATGATTGGTCCAGCGGTGATGACGGCGTTCCCAGATGCCGCTGGTAAAGAATCAAGGCTCTGATCTACATCCCGCCTGCGCCGCCGCCCACAAATCTGCCAATCACACCGTCATCAGGATTCAGCCATCACTGAGATAAGGAATCACACAGGGAGTCGCGAGCCGAGTGTTGTGATTTTTACACCTACTGGCATGAGCATGATGCAGTCATCGGCCCGGCAAAGCTTGGTGACGCAGTGCAGAAACACAGTGGACATCTTCTGGTGTCTGTGTTTGACAAAACGGAAAACCTCGAAAGAAAAACGCCCCATCTGACTCTTCCCATTCTCGAAAACTGTCGTCTGCGGGTCTTTGTAGCAGCTGTGTCAGAGAAGGACATGAACATATGAACTTTATCCATGTGCACAGTGAACATGACAGAATTCGCATTTAGACATACACTTAAGCAGTCGCTCTGAAGAAAAAGTAGCATTCATGAGGATAAGCCATTTGCAGACACTGAATAGGTAATGGCTCCCTTTTGTGGTTTATCAAATCATCATGCTAAGGAGGGGAGAAAAGCAAGATTACCCAAAGAAAAGGTCATAGTGGAGTTCATCATTAGGATTCCCTGAGGGGGTTGTGTAACAGTAGTCCATCAAGATGTTCCACCTGCAGAGGGACAAAAATGGTAAGATGGGATGGTGGATAGACATCTAACCTCACATGAGAAAGCACATATCCAGCTTTCTCCCCTGCAGACTGGCGCCTTCGCTTAGAGTAATCACATAATGGTCCAATAATTGTAGTTAAAACAGGAAAAAGGGCCAAAATATGTAAAAAAAAAAGTGGTGGGAAAGGTAATTTGATCTTAGAAATGACTTCTGCTTCAGCATCTTTATGTCATCAGTGGTTCAGTGCAAGGATTTATAAAAATTGTAGGAAAATCAACATCCAAAAGTGGATAATCTGGTACCGTTTGTCAAGGTTTGTGGCTTTTACAGCAGCGAATACTCGGGTTTTCAGAGGCAGCCCGGCCATCGGAATAGAGAGAGGTTGACTGTATGTTGAGTCCTGTAGAGACAAAGAACATTGTTCAAAACGTGAAATGTGAAACGTAAAGATAATAGAGGGGCTTGGTCATGACATAATGATTGTTCAAATTCTAAAGCCGGTGATATTCTATATTTTTGCTAATGAAAAGACTTAATCTAACAATGCATTAGTCGGTCTCTCAGTGCTTGTTTTGTTGCATTTTGCCCTCAAACTATTGTCTATACTTACACAAAGGTCATGGATATAGAGTTTCTTTTAAAAAAAAAAAAAAAAAGAGAGTAAAGAATGTCCTGAAACAACTGCGCAGTTTGATTTGCAGCAAATGTTAATCAAACAGAAGAAAACATTGTATTTGTTGGGGACTTTTTTCGGTGGTCGATCAATACGCAGTTGGTGATTTAGTAAGAATGTTTGGCAGTGGGACATGTGGGATCCATTTAAAATAAGCCACAATACCCACGTTCATTTTCATTGTTAAAAAAAAATCACTTTGTGGTTGGTTTTGGTCTTTTCACAGAGCTTATTGTGAAACTGCTGAAAAACTAATTTTACAAATAACCTCATAGCTTTCAAATTGGTAACATTTATCAAACGAAAATTGAATTCAAAGATCATGATCTCAATTGTGATAGTGAAAACTAAAACTTCAAATCAGCTCCCAGAACCTCGTGATTCACGAATAACTGCACAAATAAGCCGACCACAGCCGGGAACTCACATTGTACAGGATCATACTCAACGTGCTCACAAATGTGCCGTTGCTGTCCTTGACAGACACAGCAGCAGAGGAGCTGTGAAGAGAAGCAGCATGATTATTATTTCCGAGCCATTTTTCATCTCTTGGCAGAGGTGGCTTTAGTTAATAAACAAGATAATGAAAGCATAGGTTGCAGTAGTTTAATTTAGGCGACTGAAGGGCAACATTTTAGAGGAATGAATGAATGAGAACTAGCAAGTGAGTCGTTAGGAAACATGTGTTTCCCAAAGTAAATGGTTCTCAGCACACTGCGAGGTACAAACCCACTCAGGCTTTTAAAGCAGGTGCTTAATTATCAGCATGGCCTGGGAGAACAATAAAAAATGCTCATTATAAATTGAATAAACTAAGTCTTGAAAGGTCCTGTTTTCTTTTGAACGGCGTGGGATTTTTTGGCAACAACTTACGATGCCAGTTGTGAGTTATTGACCAGGTACTCCAGTGGGTAGCTGCAGCTGAATTTATACAGCAACCCGGGCAGGTAGCTGATTATGGCTGGCGGGTCAGGAGTGTCGATATAGCCTGAGACGTTCCCAATTTGTACCAGAGACATGTTCCCATAGGCATTGGCCCCATAGGCTGTGCTGACCTGCAGAGCAAAACATCTCAGCCAGTCACTTTGCTTTCCCCCAAGTCAATAAACAACATGATGAAGTTGCCTATTGATCATATCAACACCGTGTTCTGGTGTTTGTGTATTCTTTACCACTAGGCTGTTACCGCAAGCCTCCAGAGTGCTGAGGCTGATGCTGAACAGCACCGCCGTGGGGAAGGTGTTGTTGTTGACGAAGCCCCGGCACTGGGCGTCGCCGTGGTGACCGTTCAAGGCCAAATCTAAGTCGGTGTAGCCAGAAAACAGTATGGGACAGAAGTTGATCTTTATGGTGATGGTCTGAACGCCGCAGTACACGCTGATGTCCCGCTCGCCTGGAGGAGCAGAGAGGGAGGGAAGCAGAGAGGAAAGCTAAAGAGACGAGGAGGTAGAAGAAAGTTCAGCTAAAAGTCTGGCGCTTTTCAACCCCGGGCTCTGACACCCAGAGCTCTGCTGGTTTACCTTCCTCTAAAGAAGAACTGCCAAAAAAATAAAGCATAAAGAAAGAAACAAAAAACAAATTCCAAGTGCGACCAGATTAGCACTGAAAGATACCAGTACTGTCTTCAGTCTCCCTGCTCTGCTCTGCTACACTCTGCTACACTCTGCCACGTGCTTCAGATACTGTAGCTATCGATTTAAATTTACAATAAAGCAGAACGCTCAGGGCTTACTAATCAAAGAGAAATAATTTGCTGAGAGGAGCAAGGCAAACTCAAAAACCTTAATAAGTGAATATCTCCACACAGCAGCTCTTCACACTGAGATACATTTTGGAGCATATTTCTAGTATGAAAAACAGTATTTGAAGAAGCTGCATACTGTAGACCTGTGAAGCTTTAGTAAATATAAAACCCTTTGTGAGTTGCAAACATTTTCATAAATATAAGTATGCCTTAAAACCTCCAGCTTTAAGCATAAATTTTTACTCTCAGCAGTTAGATGAACAGGCATGAGCTATAATATGAGGACAAGGATGGAAAAGAACTTTACATGCTTACATCTATAATATGATAGTATCATCAAATATTAGAACCATTTCTGTCCTTATCCATTAAGAGTTTGTATTATTTTGCCTACGCCCATGCTGAAGTATTGTAATATATGTATAAGTAGAAGGTAACTTTTCTTTATTGCTGTATTCACCATTGACGGTTTCATACATATAAGCATAATTTTACAGGTGGTTAGTCCACAGGGAGTCAAAGTATTTCATTTTATCATTTTATACAGTAACTCCACCCATCACGTAACCGCAGGGACGTAATACAGTTGCACAGCTTGTGGCAAAGTACTCGATGCAGTAATACCTCCCAACTGCAAATTAAAAATACCAGAGCAAGCTGTTTCCAACACTTTCCGCCACTGACAGAACTCGATCCTATGTTCCATGTAAGAGCGTGTGACATCCTCACCGGGAAACCTGCTGTGGTAGTTGGCGTCACAGTTGTATCCGTTAAACTGCGTGGAGACGGAAATGGCTTCACTCATCAGCAGGAAGATCAAGCACATTCGGTCATTTCAGCACCTGAGAGAGGTTTGCCCACTGTCATATTCAGAAGGTCAACATTGCACTAACCACATTCCTGCATTCGTAAAATTAGATGTTCCAAAACAATGCTTCCCCGGCCTCGCCTGTCTCCTCGACTGCTGCGCGCTCTGACCTCTATCAAAGTACTACAACCTTCGTTCCCCAGGTCCCCTAATCCTTCTTATCCTGCTCCGTCTGCCCCCTTTTACCTCAGTCACACATGTTGGCCCAAAACCTCTATTACCCAACCCCTTTTAAACTGAGGTCACCTCTCTTTCCAGCTCATTTCATCTCTCTCTCTCTCTCTCTCTCTCCCACTTTTTCGACACCTGTTTACCTGTTTCTGCCATTTTCAAAGTAATTGTTTGGACCCCCTCTCCCCCTGCTTTGTGAGACAGAGAAAGGCTCAACACTGTGGCATGTAGTTTTGGTGGCAACAAAAACCTGAACCAAACACGTCAGTGCATCAGTTGTGTGTGTGCAGATGAGAAAGATAGAGGGACTCATTATCCTACTTGACTCGAACAAAAAGCTTCTGCGATGCAGAACATGGGAAACTCCGTCAGTTCAGAATGGCCCGGACAAATCTTTTCATCTTCCCCAGAAACCTGAGCGTAGTTGGAGGGTTCCCACTCGTCTCTCCTCAGCCTGATCTCCGTCTGTCAGCGTGGGCCTCGGCAGGGGGGCGAGGGGGGAGCCCAGGAATTAAGCTGTCATCGAGTGCTACTGCGACCTGCATTCACAGGAACATAAAAGTCAACTCACGGTCTGATGCGGGGCCGTGTATGAGCAATTGTGATGCGCAAGGCATCGCTTAGGCTAAAGGCATTCGGTGGCGTCTACAGCCACATCACAGCGGGTTCAGCATTGCACAAGGTAAACGTGGAATCTCAAGCCTGTTCTGCACTTTGGTGGACTCTGCCTGGGTCCAAATCCAACGCAGGGGAGAAAACCCACTCACCTTTGATTTTACTGCAGCCCATCAAACTGAGCAAGAATTACAATAATGTGTTGAACTAGTTTGAGGAGGGAAAACCTTCTCTTCCTCTGTTGATTTTGAGTTCCTTGACCTTTAAATGGATACACACAAAGTCAAAGTGGCATAAAGAGGAGGTTGGAGCCTTAACGGATATTTTTCTTACAGTCTATGAACCCCATAAAAACCTTACAACCAACAGTCCACCTCCCAATACTTTCCGACTGACCTATCCTGTCTGTAGCCAATTGGTTCCTATTGAAGACACAAATCTTTTAATAAAAGGTCACAAATGTTAAGTTTTGCTTTTTGAAAAAGGTCAAATGATTTTCCCATCACAGCTGAGCACAGTAGTAAATGTTACTCAAAGATTTCTACATATTGTCAGGCATAGATTAATCCTCACTTGGTGAGTATTTACAGCGTGATGGTTTATAATGACTTAAATAATAAATTACTCCCTGCCGTAGTGGGACTGAAGGAACATCCAAGGACGATTTGGCTCGTTGGTGTTTTTGCAGTTTTTGCTCCTAAACATTTTGGGATTAGGATCGATTTATATTTGAGGTTCATGTTTTCATAGAGTTTTTGAAATAAAGCACCCTTAAAATCATTGAAGTACCTGGTTTTTCGAGTAAAACTTGCTGAGAGAAAATAACGAGAAGACTATGAGCAAAACACCAAGAAGAAATATCTGAAAATGAATCTAATTTGTGTCTCATTTGACTGCTGCCTTCAATCAATACATATTTAGTTTGTAGCTGTTGGATTTGTATTTTTTTCTTCCATTTTTGGGGAGTAATTGTTTTTCTGTCTTTTCTTCAGCAGAAAGACATAAAACCTTACAGTCAACATTTTTTTTTGTTTGTTACAGTCTGTTTTCATCAGGTGCACTCTTGCATGTTAGTGTAATCTGTCTTTATGTTACTGACACAACAATCTCACGCAAGGTCCATTTGCTATAAGATGTTTTCAACGGTATCAGTTTCCTCAGCACATGGATTTATTATGGAAGTGTAGACGCTCCGATGTCCAGTTTTCTTTGGCTTTACTCTTATTATGTGTTTTACTTCGTTTGACTCTGTACTGAACGGAGACCTAAGGATGGAATTCAGCCGTGAAAGTATCTTCACCTTTCTTTAAAAAGTATTACAAACATATAAAGCACAACAGGAACCTAAATGTTAGGGACCCTAAGACGGCTCCAACATTTTCATTTAATCTCGATGCCTTGATCGGGCCTGAATCAACAGCTGCTACTGATACATTTTGTACAAAGCCAGTTTTGAAGTGTAACTGTAAAACTTGTTGACTTTACCGGGTTAGGTTTGGTCCGGTTCAGATTAGATTTTTTATGATTTACAGTGTAATTTATTATCTAAGTAACAGATGAAATCTAGCTTTAAGTTATCTGAGCTGCAGACAAAGATAACACTGAGCGCCATCAACACATCAACTTAAACATCAGCCGGCCGCTTTTTTAAAATTATGGGTGAAGTTAGTATGGAGCTTTTCACCTGTGGATTTTAGCCATCGTGTATCATGTGCTAACTCACGCTTCCATAACCTTTGGCTTCTCCGCTCACATTATTCAGGTCAGTCAGTCGCTCACAATAAAAGAGCCTCCACTGAATGGCAGCTCAGAGCCGCAGGTCAAGTTTGTGCAGCAACAATTTGTTTATTCAAACAAGACTGAAGAGAAAAAATATGGCTTTAAATTTTGTGATTCTACAACTGCAGGAGAACAAGAAGGTGAGATTAAACAAGAGCTGGGGAAGGGTTGAAGATGAACACATTGTACATCTGTTCTCCAGTGGAGCTCTTAAAATCTCAGCAGCCTGTCTGCCAATCAGCCGCAACATTAAAACTACCTGGTGGTTTGGCCAAAACACGTAAAATAGTCATTTTAAGAGATGCTCACCCCTGTTATATAGTTTGAGAGTAGCCACACAAAACATCCGATTGTGGAGCTGCTCACACTGCAAGGCCGCCGACCAAAATTTCATACATACCAGAAATCCAACTCATCGATCGGGAGGATGATTGCTAGTCGATCAGGTGATTAACTGGGCTGCGGCACCCTGCTCACCCTGCATGTCAAACAACAGCCAGTGAGGACAAATTCCAGCCTGAGTCTAAAGTCAGTCAGGTGTGACTGGATTGGGCCCAAAACGCAGGCTGCAGTGTCTGCCCTAAGCTCCTTTTCGGCAGAAATTAACAACAAATATCTACTAATATCTGCTACTTCTTGGCGTAGCTGGCAGTCTGCCATCTTTGTCTGCAACCAGATGCTGTGCAAGTTTTGCAGCTGAGGGTTTGCAAGTTTTAAAACAAAGAAACCAAAGAACTTCTCAGCACTCGTTTTTGTGTGTAGTCAGATTTTAAGACCCTAATTATTACAAGCTCTTATTTGATCGATCACCTTGTAAATAGAAAATGGTCTGTACCTTCAAAGTGCTTTAAACCAAAGTGCTTCACAATGTTGCTCCTCATTCACAGTCACACACACACACACACACACACACACACACACGTTTATACCTCTATCCTTGTGTGGACACTTATTGACGTAATGCAATCCCTAGCCCCTTACCCTAATCAAAACCTCATTCTAACCCTGACCCTAAAACTAAAAAACCCAAACCTCAAAATTAGTGAGGACCGGCCAAAATGTTCTCACTTTACAAAAATGTCCTCACTCTGTTGTTAAAAAACAAAATTCGGTCCTCACTAAGTAATATCTACAGGAACACACACACACACAGAGGAACATACAGGAACGTATTAAATCCTCACATTTGAAAGGTCGGAACTAGGATTTTTTAAATGAGTGAAGATTCCCTGATGTTTTGGTGTCCTTTTTGTGAAATACCCCACAAATGAGGAAACGTGATAAGTGGGTCCCCTTTGGTAGAAACTAAGTGCCCTCTAGAGGCTCCTCCGTGTGCAGAAACACTCTGCCCCGTAGAATGCAGCGTATGGGAGAGGAGTGTGTTGTTCTTTCAGGGAAGAACACGAGATACTGAGCCATCTCTACACATTTATTGTCTTTAAGGAAATCAGCAGGGTGCTTGGAAATGGAGCTTAGCACTTAGCTACGCTATGATAACAGTTTGCCAAGAAGGGACATAAAATTTTATCTGCATAAGGCAGCTGGGCAGGCTGGATATAAAGATGCAAAAGGAGAAGATGAGAAATAAAAAGGTACATTTCCATTAGCAATTAGTGGAACTTACACTTCCACCATTATTAATTATCCTGCCGCGATACTGTTACATGGACAGCACGGTGATGGAGTGGTTCGTGCTGCTGCCTCACAGCAAGAAAGTCCCCAGTTTGAACCCCTACTGGCTGCAGCCTTCCTGTGAGGGGTTTGCATCTTTGTCCTGTCCCACGTAGGTTAACTGGTGACTCTAAATTTCCCTTAGGTGTGTGAATTCTTGTCTGTCTGTGTATGTCTCTTGTGTTGGCTGAGATGGACTGGAGACGTGTAGCCCACCAACTAGGATGGGCCCCAACCACACACACTCACACACACACACACACACACACACACTCACACACAGCACCCAAAGCGGTTAAAAATAATGATGGATAAAATTGTAAGACTTTAAGAATAATGCGAGAGTAAAACATAGTGTTTAGCAGGGATACAAACATTTGTGAGTCAGAAACTTTTCACTGATTTGAGCCTCATGGGGCAGGAAAGAACCCGAAAATCCTGACACACAAACAGTAAAGCTTCACTAGCTCTCTTGTTCTTTTCGACCATTTTCCTCCAAATTAGGTTTTTAGTTTCTTTCTTTATGATTTCCAGTTTTTAAATCATGCTCAATTTGCTCCATAGATTTATGGATGTGTTGTAATGTTAATCTTAATTATGATGCAGAATTTTTTCCAAACATGCATTGTTGTTCTCTGCTGATGAAGGCCATCTAAATGTTTCAGTTACCCTGGGAGTTTCTTAGCCTGGTCTTGATATATTAGTACTTTGTTGGAAAGTTGGAATATGCAGAAACACAAGTAGGCTAATTAGTTTTTTGAGCAAGAGGTTAAACTGCTCCAAGCACTAGGGTTGGTGAGCATCAGACGTGGCTCATTAGCTTCTAAAACCATCGGTACGATGAAGCACGGCGGTGGCTGACTCTCAGTGGCACCAGGAGACCGGTCAGACTCAGTTCAGAAAAGAAAGAACAGAGCAGAGACCTGAAGATGGCAGCTCACATACTTCCCAGTCAGTCCGACGGGGCTTGAGTGGACGTGTCAGGAAAAATGAGCTAAACTGCAAGAAACCAGGAGTGAGAAGGTCGTAGAGACTTAAGACCAAGAAGACTTTACTTACAATTACTGATAGACACAAACACGTTAAAAATCTGGTTTCACTTTGTCATTGTGAGCTATCGAGCACAGATTAGCAATTTTCAAATTCCGACACATTGAAATGATGAGAGGTGAAGATTTCCTGTGCACCTTTTTGCGTATGAGCACATGGGAACATTATGTGCAGGGATTGCTGATAACTCCCCAGCCATGTTTGAGCTGATCTGATCAAACACCTCTCCGGTGCGTCACCGTGTGTAGACGTACAGGAACCCGTCATCCTCACCCGCTGCCTCACATGTCAGACTGACATCCGGACCTGAAAGCTGAACAGCCACAGAAACCCAGCTGGCTGCAGGTGTTTGCTATTCACTGCAGCTCACCTGCTGCTCTGATGATTCAGGGCTGAAATCAAACATGAAGCACTTAAAGACAAGCAGACAAGCGCCGCTCAGATGGCCGCATACTGCGAAATGAATACATGTGGTAAACCCATTACCTTCCTGCTTATTTTACAAATCCTGGCCCAGAAACTGAACTATTTGGCCAAAACGATTAAAATGAATTTATTTTCCCTTCGTGCTGGACTTCATTTACAACCATGAGCTGTAATGCTGCAGGGAACCCATCTGTATCCAACACCCTAAGGACACATGTCTCTGTGCACCTCTCCTGAGAATGTTTGCTGCAGGTTGTTGTGCTCAGAGACTTTTAATGGACCAACTACCGCAGCCAGATCTGCCTGATAGGGTCTTCTCTATCTGATCAACGTGAAACATTCAGACTCAACAAACAAACTAAATCTAAATCACAGCCAATCCGCTCTGCATCACAAAACCCAAGAGAGTGCGTCTGTAATGTGACGCTCCAGTTTGAACACAAACAGGAAAGTGGAGCCCTCATCAAAGGCAGTGCTGCGATTTGATCCTCCGTGAGCAATGTTTCCAAAAGCCAGAAAACCACAGCAGAAGGGCAAGTTGGGTAAAAATAAAAAAGCCAGAAAAGTTTGGGCGATGCATCAAATATAAATCACAAGAGAAAGCTATGATTTGAAATCTGAGCCTTTTTGTACTGATTAAAGTGGGAAAAGGACATTTACAAAACCAACACAGCAAAGGCTGAAATGGAATTACCTGTGTGAGCGTTAATGCACCATCACAGATCACAGATAACAACCCTCAGGCTCCCTCTCCTCTTTAACGTGGAGAATGCAGCTTCCATGATTTCTACAACGAATTTACAATTTTGTCTCGTCAGGTTGTTCGTCCATTTACAATGAGCTCAGGCTCAAAGAATGCAGCAGTGTTGGTTATTTCTTTGCTTGGTAGATTTTTAACTTGCATTTTTACACGTGTTGTTACGTTTACATTCAAATTTTGTCATTTTGGCAGATGCTTTTATTTGAAGCGATGTACAGACTAATTTTGGCACACACATACATGATGGTGATGGCTGCCACGCAGGGTGCTCATCCCCACCGGGAGCAACTAGGGGTTCAGTGTCTTGCCCAAGGACACTTCGACACACAGCAAGGAGGAACCGGGGATGAACCACCATGGAAGAGAAACCAGTTCCCCAGCAGGAGTCTACCAGGGATCAGTGCGTTTCCCCGATTTTGGAAGCCAGCTTTCTCATTTACATGACAATGAAGAAATCAACTTTCCTTTAAAAAAAAGCCGTCTGTAACTGTAACTTTGTCCATGTAAATGGATTAAGTCAGTGGCAACTGACAAGGTTTTCCAAGGTGTTCCCGAACCCCTGCCGTGATTTTCACTAAATAATTGTGTCTGTTTTTCATACAGTGCTGCCTGAGATAACAGCTGTTCTATATTGGATTTTGGCTTTGTCCTTTGCCTACAGAGATTTCACTGGATTGTCTAATTTTAATCATATAATAAACCACAGATAATAACAAACCAAATTCATTTCAATTTTACAGTGAGAAACGTTATTCTCAAGGCGTTGAACTCACATTTTTTAACCGAGTGATTAACCTTGCTCCATCCTTCTTCTGAAATACTCTGCTTCTCTGAGATGTTCTTTTTATTCGCAATCATGATACTGACCTGTTGCCAATTAACCTCATCAGTCGTGAGATTTTCCAGACGTTTGTGGAAATGGGGTTTGTATATTAATAGTGACTAAACTGGTTCACATAAACTTGGTGAAAATAGTGGAAAATGTTAAATCTAATAATATGATTTTAATTTTTAATGCAAGAAATCAAAAAACAGCTCATTGGTTTCTGTGATTTCTGAATAGGAAAATTAAAAAAATAGATACATAAAACGAGTATATGTTTGCAGCAGCCTCTGTCTGTGCTTTTGTTGGGCTGAAAACCCGTGACAATTCCCAGGTGAGATAGGAAAACAACAGGCTGGCTTATTGTTTATGTATGAAACCCAACCCTGCATGAACACAACACACAAGAAGCATTGATTTGACTATCATGACCTTAACAAAGACATTACTCAAAGGAAACTGTAGTAACCTGCTGTTCACATATCCACATAACTGAAGAATTCATTATTGAATAGAGACTGAGAGTCTTTCTTTGTGCATACTAAGACAATACAAATTTACCTACTCTATTATTTAGAGGATTAAAGAATAATTGAATTTTGCCCTTTAGTTTGCAGTGATGATTTGAATTTGTTGTAAAAGACGTCTTTTAACACTGAGGCCTGGGATGTATGGCGCAGTGAGCGAGACAAATATATTATTTATTTATGTATTTTAGATATGACTGTGTTGTGAATAAGTTAAAAACAGATTAATTTTAATCCATCCATCTATTATCTTTAACCACTCAGGGTTGCAGGGGGATGAAGCCTATCTCAGCTGTTAGTGCGTGAAAGGTGGGGTCGACCCTGGACAGGTCTCCAGTCTGTCTCAAGGCCAACACAGTGAGACAAACACAGACAGACAACCATTCACACTCACGTTCAGACCCACAGGCAGTTTAGAGTCTCCAGTTAACCTGACGCCTGCATGTGTTTGGACTGTGGGGGGGGAACCGACATGCAGAAGAACATGCAAACCCCACACACAAAGGCTGCAGCCAGTAAGTGGGTTTGAATCAGGAAGATTCTGTTTCAGCAAACCAAAAACGATATTAATATGCACTGATGTGTGTGTTCTAAACTGGGAGAAAATGGTGGTCCTCGGCTGCCCCCCTGTGGTCTCTGTGGTGCACTGCAGACAGCTGCAGCCTCCACCGGGCAAGGGTTGTTAGGTGGACGAAGTTATTGGCAAAAGAAATCAGATTTAAAATTTGTGTTTGACAGGTTTTAGGTGTTATAAAGTTTATGTCCCACGTTATAACACCTATTTACAAAATGAAAAACACTGAAAAGGGAATAGAAAAGCTGAAAATTGAATTCAGTGCTCCAAAAAAATGTATGTTCCATTCTCTCATTTGCCATTTTTTGAACTTCTTTCAGACATTATTCAAACAGAAAACTAGTCCAAGATTTTAAATTTTTCTGTGAAATGAAAAATAACATTTTAAAACACCAAATACATTTTTTATTTTCAATTTGTAAACATAAAATAGAACTGATGTTACACAAAGTCCATGATGTCATTTCTTGACACTTTTTAAAGACTTTAATCATTCTAGACTGCTATGGTTAAATGTTTTCATGGGAGTATTTGATCAAATAAACTGAAATTAAGTTTTTAAAAAGAAAAGAAGATTATAAAAAAAAAACAAAACAAACACTTGTTGAATTCAGCTGTTTTGCTTGTCAAGAAATCAGGTAAATCTTTTGGTTAAGTGGTTTCAAAAAGTAACATCAGCACCATCATTTAGAGACTCACTGAGATATTTCTCTTGTCTTGTGTGTCAATAGTAAAAAAGATAAATATATCTATGTTAAATATTCTGTTACATATCTTTACTCAACAAAATACCTGCTATAACAATGTAACAGTTAATAATAAAGTGTTACACTGTGACATATTCTTATACTTACAGAAAATGTTTTTTCTCCTATAAATTTCTACAACTATGAGGCATCTTGACTTACTGTAGCAGAAGAACTTTGATGCATTTTCCCATTCACACTAAAAAATATCTTCCAATAAGAGCTTGGGTTTTAGATGAAGGATGCAGGTGGTGTTTTTTCCTTAAACACGACCACGCCAAGATACTTAGATACTTGAATACTTGCATGAAATATCTTTGCTTATAAACATGGTTCAGCTCAGTCCAAAGTAATCTGAGGCTGTCACTGGTGTAATAAAAGATTAGACAACAAACATTTTGGAAGCCAAGGTTATTTTCTGTTATATGTCTTATATATCGGTTTGCATAGGAAGTCCTAATGAGCACCAGAACTTTATAATTAGCTAATTACCAGTGAGACATATAATCAGGCATTTTCCATCATCATATGCAGAACATTATGTACCAGCACCACTGAAAGGTTTAGTTTGGTTTCAAACGGGGAAACACTTTTCACACCTTCACATTATGTTTTCTTTCTTTCTGACATGTTTGGGCATCAGCTGATTGGGGCAAGAGTGTAAAACCTGATTGATACTGAGTTTGCACAAACAGGCAACTAAAACTGGAGACAAAAAAATCCTACAACCACAAACCATCACGGTGAAACTGGGGCATGTGGGGCCCTGGGGGTCGTGGCAGTTGCCCTCTTTGCCCACAGCCTCGGTCAGGATGGTTTGATGCTTTCAAAAACTTTCACACACGTTTTTCGACCGATCTATACAAACGATGGAACCATCATCTGTACAGACCCAACGTGTGTCTGTGTATTTCAGGAACCCGTTTATCCGGGAAACGGAGCATCACTGCTGCGCTGAGCGAACACACACTGACTCCGGTGACTCATTCCTTCACCTCGACAGGCCTGATCTCCCGAGCCGGATTCGTGCCGTTGTTCTCCGGCTCTGCTGCGGCCAGTGCTGCTCCACCTCCGCCAACCGCGGAGCTTTTCACGCGGCAGCTCGCTGGTGCCAACGTCCGACTTTGGTGATCTTCAAGGCGGCGTTTTCCCCCCGAGAACGGAGCAAAGCGGGACCCGCCATTTCCCCTCATCGGTGCTGGTTTTTCCTTCATAGCGTTTTTACAGCCGAGCAGCAGCGGCGGCAGCAGGAGGAGGAGGAGGAGGCGGTGGTGGAGGGTGAGGAGGAGGAGGAGGAGGCAGGAGAGGAGAGGAGAGGAGAGCAGAGGAGACGAGACGCCGGGATCCGGTGAGCCACATCGGGATGAGAGCGAGGCAGAGACCCGGGTCGGATGAGTCAGCGAGCGGACCCCGCAGTCAGAGCAGCCCCGAACCCTGAGCGATCCCGGACGGAGAGGAGCGAGGAGCAGGAAGACAGAGACTAGCGAACGTCGGTGCCGGCTGGCGGTGTCACATTTGTCTCTTTATTCCGCCCTCCCCTGGTCCGCGGCTGCCATAGCCCACTGCTGATTCCCATTTCCACCGAAGCGGGGAGCGGGGGGGCAGGTGGAGGTTTAATTTCATTTTATCTGGAGCCGAAGACAAAGTGAGACGAGGCGTTTAATAAAAAAAAGAAAGAAAAAAGTCTTTTTTTTTTGTTGCACCGAGTGAGCGAAGATGTCGGGGCAGAGCATTACGGACCGGATCACCGCAGCCCAGCACAGTGTAACGGGCTCCGCCGTGTCCAAGACCGTTTGCAAGGCCACGACCCACGAGATAATGGGCCCCAAGAAGAAACACCTGGACTGTGAGTATAGTCACGCAGCACACGGGGCTTCGGCGAGCACCCGCCGCGGGCTCCTGCGGAGCGCGGTGCCGCTTCACGGGCTGAGACATGGCGCTGGCGGCGCTGCAAGGCCGCAAAGCCTCGGCGCAGGCTACATGCTACTGCCCGCTGCCGTCCGCCACGTTGTTTGTAGGCTCCCGTCGAGCACAGGCCCTGTTGACACAGTGCTACGTGTGTCCGAGCTGGCTGTTAAAGACGCAGCAGCCTGTTTCAGCGTTAATACGTGTTTATTCGCTGTGTTTTTTGCCATTAGCTGGTATCAAACTAGCTTGTTTAGCTGCCTGGTTTTGTTCTCGCCTTCCTGTCTCTCCCGTTTGTCCACCGACTTGTAGCTTCACTTAGCTTCACTTACTTCACTTAGCTCGGCTTGGACCAGAGCGCGAGCTCACAGTCTGAACAAGGGGCACGTTTAGTTTGGTGGTTCCGGGCTGGGAGGCCGTGAACCGGTGCGGGGTCCCCAGTCAGCCTGGTGGTCCCGTCCCATCCCCTGCACCTGCGGTCTCAGCGCAGGCCCCGCATCCTGTAGTGAAGTGATTGAGTAACGTGACACCTGCCGTCTCCGGGGGAGACGCCAGGACGCTGCACACACGCTCTGCGGGACCCGGGCTGCTGGTGTAAACAGAGGAGCCGGGCTCCGTGTCTGGTGTCCTCCTGCAGAGGAGCCGGGCTCCGTGTCTGGTGTCCTCCTGCAGAGGAGCCATTGTCTGTACTTGGGGATTCAGTGTTAGATTCTCTGAATATCGATCTGCGAATCCATGGTGGAAGGAAATGAGAGTGGAACAGTCTCATCGGAAGAGTCCAGGAAAGAGAAGGTGTGTGCTGCATCTTTAGGCTCCAGGCTCAGCGGACCTGACTGTGAAATCAAATATTGCAACAGTTCGGAAGGAGATGAGTGACAGTGTCACTGCACACACAGCAGAGACCCTGTCTGTCTGTCTGTCTGTCTGTCTGTGTGTGTGTGTGTGTGTGTGTGTGGTTTATTGTTTAGTGTTGAAATATAAGGGAGGCTGGATCAAGCAAACACAGCAGCAAGTTTGTTTTGTTAGTTTATGCACTTTCTTTTTTTTTGGTCAGCTTAAAACGTTATCTCCATTTCCCATTCACACACAATACAAGCAATTATTAATGTAGCACACTTCCACAAAATGTTGTAAGCCGTCTTCTTGGTGATTGCATGCGTTTTATTTTATTTTAGTGAGATGACAATTCTGGAAATGAGAGGAGGCAGCTGAGGAATGGCCAGGACTCCGATGCCCCAGTTCTGTAAAAAGCAATGATGGCTAAAATGTCAACTTGTTGTTTTTACGTATGTGACAAAAAGCCACAGTTCCACAATAAAATCAGCCGATGTCGTAACACAGGGTGCCATTAAAGAATCTAAAGTTCTGTATGATTGAAATTGGAATTTTTATACACGTATTTACAATTTACATTGTAATTTTTTACAAGACCACATGGTCTGGTCGTCATGGACAAATCAGTCAGTACAAAACCATACTTTTTTTTAATACCCAGTGTTACTGTATCGAAACTTCAGGCAGAATCTGTGGCCAGAACTAACATTTATTGCCACAACAGATAAATGTGCTGATCAATGATGTTTTTCTTGAAAAGCATCTCAAGCTGAGGCCTACAGAACCATCCGTCTGACCAACAGTCCTGTTGAAATGACTGATTTACTGTTAAATGTTGAGTTTTTGCGATGTAGGCCTACTCTCAGACTGAGGAGTTCATTACTCTGTTTCTGGATATCAGAAATATATTTGCAACAATATATTAATAACATATTCTTAGTGAGATCTTTAATTGGTTATGCTTGACATCCATTTCAGTCACATTTAGATGATTTAGGTGCTGTTTTTTAAAATGTAAAAGTAACATTTTGCAACAGTTTAGCGACATCATGGCTGACGCTGTGATCAATGTGTGAATGAATTCAATAAGAAATCATTCATGTCAACCAGTGAATATTTAGCAAGCTGCTTGTCACAAGACAGTGCTGTCAGTTCATCGTCCTCCCCCATATTCCTCCTCCTCCTCCTCCTCCTCCTCCTCCTCATGCTTGCTCATCTCCTCTCTGTCATCTCGTTCTCTGGGCAGTTCAGCCACCCATGCTAACTGCTGCTCCTCTGTAAGGTTATCCTGTCCTACTTAGAGTCCCCCTCCTTTTGAAAAGTCAAATATAGGACAGAAAGTAAGGCCTGATTACCCCGTCAGTCTGATCAGTGCTGCGAGTGGTGGGGTCATTAGCGCTGATGGGCTGGAGCTGCTTTGACTAACATCATCCAAACCAGCACACAGATGTAGGATGAACATATCAGCAGAGGAAGTGGGACAGTACACGTGTGGTTAACAGCTGAACACCCTGCACTTGGCTACAGAACAGTTTAGTTGCCATTAACAGTTAAAATTACAGAATCACTTTCGAATACTGCTGTGATGCTTGATTGCATTGGCATTACAAGATGATGATTTTATTGTTTGTCATGCAGATTTTATGGTAAAATACATCTATATTTAACATTGTGTTGTCCCATTTCGTTTTTGTGATAGTGGTAGAAAAATAGCTCTGGTCTTTTGTGTATATTCATTATTGTTGTGTTGCAGCTCTTAATATTCTTTATGTTGTTAACAATACTTGAATGAACCAGCTTTTATAATGACATTTTTCTTTTATCAGTATGGCACATATGGTCCTAGATACTGGGGAGCAGCATATAATTTAAATCCTTTAAAAAAAATGTGTTTCATCCTGTGTTTCTGTAGAAAGAAGAAAATAATCAATAAACACTGGGGAAAAAAATCAAGATTAAGTTGATTATTAGGTTGTGCTGTAGTTTTCTATTGATTGACTGATAAGTGTCTGTCTCACTCCCAAGTTAGAGCAGTTTAAGTTCCTTACACTGTTTAAGGATCTTCACTTTCAGTATTATACATTGAAGTATTTTCATGAGAAGCGGTCATTGCTCCAAACTGTGGTATTTGACGATGCTGTTTCCAATCTAAACTAACTGGACATATGTGACCTGCTGTGGATGACGTAAGCATCCGGGTCACATCATAGACTGTTCTTGGCTCAGATCAAACATTACTTGGAGCATCTGTGGTCAGTTTAGGTTTTAATAGTGGTGGCAGCAGCAGCAGGTGTCTGCTCACGAGCTCGACATGAGGCCTGTTACAAAAATTCACAGAACAAAGGATTATCTGTGACTAACTCTGTCCTCGTCGTGCTGTGGCAATTCATCAGAAACCGGCACAGCCTGACACTCAGACTTCAGTTCAGGCCTCATGGCAGCTTATAGAAAATGATGTGATAATAAAACAATGGAATGTCACGTTTCTTAATCATCACCTTAGTGTAATCCAGTGAGGAGATTTGAATTGTGACTGTTTCATGCTCTGTTTAAACTTGATTTGGACGAGTTTTTTAATCTGAAAGAAAAATACATATATTGGTATTTAAAAGTGTAATCTCACTCCGCATAAGCAGCCACATCAATACATTTCTGAGTGGGGTCGAACAGCCATGTTTAGTGGAAAAAGAAGTACCTGGTACAAAAAGTGAGTTGGGCTGACCATTGTAGATCAATCTGTGTAATATCTTTTGTCATTTATTTATTTTTTCAGATTTGATCCACTGCACCAATGAGATGAACGTGAACATTCCCCAGCTGGCTGACTCACTGTTTGAGAGGACCACTAACACCAGCTGGGTCGTTGTATTTAAGTCACTTATCACCACGCACCACCTCATGGTCTATGGCAACGAGGTGAGACACTTCACAATACGCTATGAGATGATCCTTTAACATCCCTTCGTTTTTAAACAGTAATAAAACCTGAGGCATAAAGAATTAGGGATGTTCCAACCATAAAACAGGTATCACCTCTGATGCTGTCTTTGTGTACTCGTACCTGTGCGTAAAAAACTTCTCAGACACTGCGTTTAACCTCACATTGGGTAAGCAGGAAGGCAGAGGCGGAAGGAGGCCTGGGGTTTAGAGCTGTTCTGAGATGAGAGATACTGACAAAGGACAAAGCTGACATCAAGCTCTGCTCTGCTAAAGTCTTGAAAGGCAACGTCCCCAAATTTCCACTTGCTTTCTATGGCTTTAGTTTAGGGTGTAAATGTGAATTAATGCTTTTAAACTTCCCTTTGATTTCACTGTAATAAAGCATTTATCTGCTTCTAGATGAAAAACTCCTCCGGATGACATCACCCGAAGGGGTCTTTCATCATTAAGAGTTCAGATGATGTCATCTGCAGTAGTCTCGGAAAAGCAGGATTATCCTGATTACAAACTCCGTAGATGACATAATCTAAACTGAAGGTTCCTCTAAGTGATGACGTTATTTGGATGCATTTTTCAGCTAGAAGTGGAGAGATATTTTAAAGTAGGGAAATCAGAGGAAAGTGTTATGGCATCAAGTTACATATTCTACCTAAACTAGAACCAAGAAAAGCAAGTTCACAATCCATGTAGGTCTCTTTCAAGTATCTTGACATTATTTTAAACATGTTTGCTATTTTTAACTGGCATTGGCAACAACCAAGGGGTCTGTGTTGTCTCTGCAACATCAAATCTCTAGGGTTTTTTTCTCTTTTAAGGGAAAGTTCTTCTATTTATAAAATGCTGATCGCTGCCATATTTGTTTTGGCAAAAGAACACGCAAGAATGTCTCCTCAGACTGTCAGAGTCTAGAAATCTGTCGTAGAGTTGGTAGAAACAGTGTTTTTAACCATGAACTGTGTAATTTTTAAAAAGTCTTGGTCTTCAGCTGTTTCCCTGCCATTCAGCAGTGTCTGCCGGTGTCTCAACAGTTTCAACTGTGCAGTGAATTGATGAAGAGTTCACTGTCCAGCACAGTTTAGTGTTTGATAAAGGCAAATACTCAAATGTTAGTACTGGTAATCAGTCTGGGAAGTAGATGACATTGGGACATCCCTAAAAAGATTAGCATACCAGCAGATGTAATGAGTTACTAACTAACACCTTGGTGTTGTTTTTCCACTCAAACAGCGTTTCGTCCAGTACTTGGCATCAAGGAACACACTATTCAACCTCAGTAATTTTTTGGACAAAAGTGGGCTCCAAGGTAGCAGTTTGATTGTGTCTTTTAAGTCTATCTGAATTTTTGAACCATTGACAAAAAATTTGTTTTGAAAATTGATTTTCCATGTCACCCCCATTCCCCCCAGGTTACGACATGTCAACATTTATCAGGAGGTATAGTCGATACCTGAATGAGAAAGCAGTTTCTTATAGACAGGTCGCCTTTGACTTCACCAAAGTTAAACGTGGGTAAGGATTGGAATTTATTTTTTTTTTCTTTAAAATTAAAATGATAGAATCTTTTTTTATGTGTAAAAGAAAGGCTTATGTCTATATCTCCCATGCTTTTCCTAATAGAAGTATGTTCTTGTAAACCTGAGTGTTTTTATCATAAAAGGATAAACAGTCTAAGAAATTTTAGAAATTAATGAATGAACGTCATGGTTTAAGAGCTACACTTCTTCTTCTTGCCTTTCTCCTGGGTGCCCTCTCCTGCTTCGGCTCTTTCTCTATCCGCCCAGAGTGGACGGCGTAATGAGAACCATGAATACTGAGAAGCTGCTCAAGACTATCCCCATTATTCAGAACCAGATGGACGCCCTGCTAGATTTCAATGTGAGTTTAAGGTGAAGCCTCCTGTAGCTCGGCAGCTCAAGTGTGCAGATCGCGCCGAAGCTGCCGCGAACAAAGTCAGACACGTTAACACAGAGTGAGAGTTCACGTACACAAGCTTTGTTTTTGTGTGTCAACAAATCACTGTGAAGATAAATGTCTTGGCTGATTGCTTTCCCTCAGGTCAATGCCAACGAGCTGACTAATGGAGTCATCAATGCAGCCTTCATGCTGCTCTTCAAAGACTCCATCAGGCTCTTTGCTGCTTATAATGAAGGCATTATCAACCTGCTTGGTAAGACCTTTAAGAATCACTTTAACTTCAAACCTTTTCTTTGCCTTTATTCATTTTTTCCGCACCTTTGCATGGTTGTCGGTTCCAAATTGGTAAATCCAGTTATTTTTCACCAAACAGAGAAATACTTTGACATGAAGAAGACTCAGTGTAAAGAAGGTTTGGATATTTACAAGAAGTTTCTCACGCGAATGACCCGGATATCGGAGTTCCTTAAAGTAGCAGAGGTAAATTCTACTAAATGTTTGCAATTTTTTCACAAAGAAATTCTTCAGCTAGTGGAGTGAGCCATGTGTCTTGATGCTGCAGAGAAAAGAGAGTAATTTTCGATGCTTTCCTCTAACAGCAGGTGGGCATTGATCGAGGAGATATTCCAGACCTTTCACAGGTAAGCAGAGCAACCTGGAAACCTAGAATTTCTCTTCTAAGGCTTTGTGGAAGTCCTTCCCTGCTTTCTTCCTTCTCTCTGCTCCAGTTAGGGATGTCCCCACTAAATCTTTTTGGCCACGATTCAAGTTTGCAGGTTCAATTCTGGTTCCAATAATGTACCTAAATTTGCCCAAATAACAACAATAAATTGTAACCTGTACAGTTTTGTATGACCTTAAACAACTTCCTCCAGTCAAGTCTAAAAGTGTTTTTAATTGCACGGCTCCGATGTGATGTAAATTAAACACTTTCCAAAATTGAAATTTTTATGACACGTTGTGCCACCTGTGCCTGCTGATTGCTCAGTGAAATGAATTTTGACATGACTCTTCTCACTTGGGCGATCTCCCACTGTGAGTTACACGTTTGAAAGGTCACTCCAGATAATGTCCAATGGTGAATTCTCCTAACATTGTCCGGAGTTTATGTCTGAATGCTTTGCTGTGTTAAGCTGAGTTGAAGGTGTCCATAAAGTGTTTAGTTCTACTTATGCAACTCTGTCACCGGCGTAACTGTTGTCATGTTTGGTTAGTTTGTGTATACACTGATCAGCCACATCATTAATACGGGTAGTTTTAAAATGGAGGACAAGGGCCGGTTGGATTTTCTTTTTTTCAGCTTTATCCTAGCTGATAAGGTCTACAGAATCAACCCAGGATACCTTGTGTTCTAATTGCTCTTTTTCTATTGTCTTTGTCTGACTAAACCATGTTGCACCCAGCGCAAATATTCTTCAAATTAAGACACTTTGCATGATTTCACAAGCGCATGTTTGCCCAAGGAGGTGGTTTTCTCTTTTTCTTCTCCTGCTTTGCTTCTTACCTCCTTCTTCTCTTTCTTTCTACAGTAAATAAAGGTGTAAAGTCTTCGCTAAGTGTATAAAAAAAATCTCTGGAAATGCAAACCAATCTGCAAAGTGACAGTTAGACGTGTCCTAATTATAAATAAGCTGCACATGGAGTTGTGCTGTGCAATTGGGGCCATATTTTACAGAAACATTTAACGCCAGACAACTGCATTCCCCTCTGACTGTCACCACCTTTATATTCTGTATTTTCCCCTTATCTTTCCACTTTAGTTCACAGTATGTGTAAGTACTATCATTTCATTCTTCTTCTATGTTTGTGACTTGCCTCAGTGTTGTCTTTCTTGCATGCCTCTGCTTTGACTTTCACCTACATCGTGGTGAAAAACAGTTACAGGAAAAAACACTGGCTGTGGTAAAAGTCTCTTCACTTTGGTCACGTTATTGACCACTGTAGCTCATCTCCTCTAAAATGGCTGCCCCGTTGTGCTTAGACGTGGCCAATTCAACAACAGCCAGGTTGTTGAAAGCGCTGTGGTTCAGTACATCATCCCACACAGATGTTACTCTCATTTAAAGTAGCTTCTCACCTAAAATGCAGTCATCTATCAGTGGTGGGTAACTAGTCCTGCAAAGCTGATAGTTCACATTTGTGGAGCGAAACTGAACTTCCTAATCAAAGATCTAACTTCACGGTGCACAAACACCTGGGACTTAATCGTGTGTACTGTTTCTTGCACAGTTACCGTATCTTGGTTGCCCACCACTGTGTCTTCATAGCCTCTGTGTCTTTACAATCTTGATTGTGTGCGTGTCAGGAACGAGCTGACTGTGTGTTTTCTGTCACGACAGGCTCCCAGTAGCCTTCTGGAAGCTCTGGAGCAGCATTTGGCCTCTTTAGAGGGCAAGAAGGTCAAAGACTCGACCGCAGCCAGCAGGTACTCTAATCCTTTCTCCACTCATCTTCTGAGTTACTTTCTTCTCATCCACTGGATCTCAGTTTGACTTTCTTCCCGTCTGGATGGATAGAAGATATAAAGCCACATGGGATATTAGATCTGTGCTGTATCTTGTGTGAATTTGTGTTTTTTTCCTGCAGGGCTAGCACTCTGTCAAATGCAGTGTCATCGCTAGCCAGCACGGGGATGTCTTTCACTAAAGTGGATGAGCGGGAGAAGCAGGCTGCTCTTGAAGAGGAACAGGCCCGACTCAAAGCTCTAAAGGTTAGTGTGCACTTTTGCATAAGTTGATTGTGTCTGTGTTGCCTGTATATTGAAGCTTTGGATAAAAGCGTCTGCTAAACGTAAATGTAACTCGTCTTCCATCCTTACTCAGGAACAAAGGCTTAAAGAGCTCTCCAAACGGCCCTCCTTTGCCACCACTGACACGTCGCCTATTTCCACCACCGGGGGCACTATCAGCACAGCACCAGCCATCGACCTCTTCTCCACACCGAGCTGCTCAAACGGGTACCACTTGGCTTTACTCTTCATCCCCTGTCTTTAAGAGCGTTGAGGAATTTTCCCACGATGCTTTTCCTTTTTAATGTTTAACAGTTTTTTTTTTACCCTTCTGTGATTTTACTCGTAACTGATTAACTAACTTTTTACTTGTCTAAGGTCAACTTTACCCCACACAAATCCAGCATTGACATGTTGTAGACAATGCACACCAGCTATGCTTGGATCTGATTTGCCAAGTTTAAACAATGAAAATATACCTGCTATCAACTGTTACAGAGTCTTTTCCATTTTTATATGGACACTAAAACCAACAATGACTTCCAGTAGAGGGGATAGTTAAAAATACCAGTGGACCTACAGCAATTTAGGTTATTACAGGATTTTTTAATATATTTCGATCACGTTCTTTGGTGTGTCTGTAATTGTTTTTCTAATTTGTTTTGATCAAGCTAATTCAAGTTGCAGACTGGCAGTTAGTAGAGGCAACACATAACGGAACTTTCAGAGCTGCCTTAATGCTTTGTGGCAATGATTCAACAAGGCGCTGGAATCATTCCTTGGAGAATGTGGTCCACATTGACATGATAGCATCACATGTTTGCCGCAGATTGGTTGGCTGCACATGCATATTGTGAATCCCAAAGCTGATCTACTGGATTGAGATCTGTTGACTTTGGAAGCAGTCCAGTACAGTGAACTCATTGTGATATTCAAGAGGCCAGTTTGAGATCATTTTACTTTTTGTGAGGTAGAGCATTGTGGAATGGACTTGGTCAGCAACTACTCGGGTAGGCTGTGGCACTTACACTATGCTAAATTGGTACTAAGGGGCAGAAGTGCCTTAGTGCATCGAGTTGCTTCCATGTAAGTGGCTGATTAGAGTTGGTGTTAACGAGCAGTTGTACTTAATGAAGTGGCCAGTGTGTGTGTGTTGTGCATAACTTAATTTCCCAAAATTCAGCCAGTTGTAACTGGTGTTTTGGCAACTTCACCTTGAGAAGTTTAAAAATTTAACAGTATGTGAGTTTGAATTATAATTTGGTGTGCATCTTTTTGAGTTGCTGCAACTGATCTTTTCTCATTTTCATTATTATTAATCAGCCAGTGATATATTTTTTCTGTCTTTAGTGCAGTGAAGATGGAGAGTGACCTTTTTGACCTGCAGTCAACTTTCCAGACCTCCATGCAAACAGGCTCAACTGGGCTTCCAGTGGCAACAGCGTGGGCAGGTAAAGAGCTGCCTCTTCAACACCGCTAACCAACATGTGTGTTTCCTGGACTTGCATGCTCTTCTTGTTGTTGTCTGACTCTGATGCCCACGTCTTCCTCTCCACTCTCTTCTGTCTTCTGTCTCTCTTTCCTCTGCCTGCCTAGATCCTTTCACCTCTGCCGAAGCTGGAGATGATTCCATGCCAAACCTTAACCCTTTCCTGTCAAAACTCGTTGTCGATGCCACTCACTTACCTGTTGTGTCTTCAGACGGTGTTAGCTTTTCCTCTAGGACATCTGGTCATGAAGTGTTTGGTGGTAATGATTCATGTTTTTCTTTTTTCTCTTTTGCCCGTGTCCATTTCTGTGTAGTCATTTACAATAAGCATGATGAGCCTGCATGTTTCTGTCCTGTAGATTAATTGTTGATTGGTTGTCTGTGTATGAATCATCTTCTTTTGTCAGTCTCTAAAATGCACTACATTGCAGTTCATATCAAGTTCAAACCTCATTTTCTCTTGTGTATTAACCAGGACACTCCATGCCCCACTAAAAGTATCATTTGCACATTTACTTTTAGTTCATCCTCTCTTTTAATAAACAGTTTGGTGTTGTGTTGTAAAACAACCTTAGAGCTTTAAGTTGAAACTTGTTCTTTTTTACCAACACTATTTTTGATTCTCCAGATCCTTACAATCCCTTTACTGACACAAACTCATCAGTTTCAGCCAATTACAAACGCACAGTGCGGATAGAACACTCCATCTCAGGTACTACGATGGCTCACCATCTCAGCCTATGTTTCCAGAATCCTGGCAAACATAGGATCCTATAAAATGTGCACCGAGCCCTTAGTTTGATATTTATAGTAAAAATATGGACGTTTTGGGAGGGTTTCATGGAAATCTCTTTGTTCACTTTCTTGCCAGGAGTTACATGTTAAGAGTTATACCACTCGTGCAGTAAATGTGAAGCTACAAGAAGCAGCTGGTTAGCTTAGCATAATGACACAAAAGGTGAAGGGACTCTGCCCACACCAGCATCAATAAAGCTCACACACTAATACAATCCGATTTAATCTGAACTTTAATTGTTTAAAATTTCTATCTTTGACTTTATCCAATACTTTATTTTGAAATGTTGTTATTAAACTATGTGGAAAAATACCTAAATTGGAAAGTGTACGAGCAGCATTATAGCAAGGCAATGTTATCTGTTAGTCTGGGTTTTATCAAGTTCATGTGCTGAGAAAAAAATTCTTAAACTCATCAAGAGCACTGAAAAAAGGAAACTGACATTTAAAAAACTGGCTGTATTGCTCAGCCCTAGTTTCAGGTGAAGAGCAGGCAAGAAACCGGTGCAGTCCACATCAATAGCTGTGACCAAAATCAGTTTCCTATTTCCTATTCATGATTTTTAATGTATAAGTAAGAGGCTGAGACTCAGTTTGCTGTTCAGTACTACAATGAACTACTTTAGCCTGTTACAGACATGAACTGTTGAGACTGTCAGGAACATCAGGCCCAGACATTGTCTGCCTGAAAGTTTCCCTTTCATACAGCCAACATTGTGAGAAGTACCAATTTACTATATTTAAATTTACATCTAAACACATTCACCATCAACAGTAAATTTAATTAGACATATACGCAGTATTAGTATGAGTTCATAAACTTCGTGTGTCTATATTTGCCCGGTTTCATTGCAGTTGCAGGAAATGAAGGTCTTCCACGTGTCCACTCACTCATGTCGAGTACTCCGGAGGATGACCTCCTCTATTCACACATGAGCTCGGCTTTGCTCTACGGAGTTGGCTGGAGAAGATCCAGCTAATGTCAGGGGCAACACTCTTGGGCATTTGTGCTCACATGCACCCCCTCCGAATAAACTCTAGATTATATCTGGATTCCAGGGTCTGTCTGAAAGGGGCTTAAGTGTCCATTAGGGTGTGAAGAGGTAGCTGATTTAGGATACAGAGTAAAACCGGACTCTTTCAAAATAGGTTAACACTAATTCAAAGGTCCACTGATATTTCTCACTACAATAATAAATTAAGATCCAGATAGGCAACAGATAGTATCTCATGTGACTTGTTTAGGTGTGATAGTGTGATATTATTTTTATTTTATTTTTGCTTTAACAAACATTATTTCCTCTAAAAGGCCCTGATGTTCCGATGTGACAGAAATTGTTTATCTGAGGGAGGGTTTAAATAGCACCAGGCGAGCGAGAAGCGAATGCTTTTAAGAGAAGTAGAAGTTTCCAAAAAATGAAACTGGTAGAGAGTTTAGGTGAATTACATTCTCAAAAAGAGCAACGTCATTGGTAGATGCGGATCCTGTCTAAGAATATAGTCAGTGGTACCTGAATACAATTGGTTTTTGCTGAATTAGCAACCGTATGTTACCAACTTATAATGTGCTGCTGTGTTTCCAGTGTGTGCTAAGCTAACCAACTGCTGGGTGTGGCTGCACAGACATGACAGTGGTATATTGTAATATTCTCATTTAACTCTCAGCAAGAAATCAACTAAATATATTTCCCAACCAAGTTGCACATTTCTAGTCCTTCCCCGTTACTGTTCGGAACTATTTCATCCTTCAGCAGCGTTTCGATGTTACTTTAAAGAGCCACAGAATAACTACTTTGAAAGCTTCCTGCCTGTATTGTCTTTTCACACCTGCCTCTCTGGCCTGGCTTTGAAATGCCCTTTCCTTTTGCTGTCTTTCTTCCTCTTTCTCTTTATTGTCTTCCTGCTTCCTGTGGCTTGTAAGACTCCTTCTGTGGTCCAGTGTCCATTGCCCAGCACGTCCCACACCAGGCTCCTTTCCCCACTGAGCCCTCTTCTGTAGCAGGTCTATTCAGAGGTAGAGTACTGAAGCACATTCAGCATTAGCTCAGCGCTACTTTTCTGTTTTCTATGTGAAGAAACCAGATGGCAGACCTGAGCAGTCTCCATTTCAGGCAAACTTCCCAACATGTAAATGTGTAACTGCAGCAGTGTTCTGTCTCATCTCTTATGAAGGATACTCAACACCACAAGCCCCTTTACAACAGTCAGCGAGTGGTCTTCAAGTGGACTTTGAATCAGTTTTCGGAGCCAAAGCCACAGGCAGCAGCAGTCTCAACTCTGATGGTGAGGATTTCATACACAGTGATCATGCAGTAACTGTGTTTTTGAGAAGGCAGACGTACTCAATTGTAGTTTGCAGATGATAAATCAGAGGCCAGTATTGCATTAAGCCCCCGTTTGTCTAAGTCAGCTCAATCAAACAAAAGTCACTTGTCTGAAAATCAAGCCATGCAGAAAAGATTATACTGAAAGCTTGGAAGAAATGGAGGAGGCAACATCTGAAAGGTCTTTTGAGGACAGTTCACTTTACAACGGTTATGCTTTTAATGAGTCACCCCTAGCCATGGCTCACTGCAACATCTGCATCACTTAGTTCTGTCATCCAAGTTCTCCGTAGTCATTTGTAGACGAAACTCAAACTATTGTTATATTGTAGAAATGTATTCAAACCTCATTTGTTTTAATGCTAATGTTTGATTAACAGTTTATTTTTTGTTATTGTCATTCCAGCTCTCTTGTTTTGGCTTAATCATTTGTATGTCTTGTTAGATATTACTGGAGGCATCCTGAAACCAACTCTTGCTGGTTCCAGCCAGCCGTCCAATCAACAGCCAGAGAAGCTGGTGTCAGATGACCTTGACTCCTCTCTGGCCAACCTCGTTGGCAGTGAGTATGACTCTGTACTTTACTCTGCGTCATCTAAAAGGCACAGCGTCCCTCTAATACCTATTTTAAAATGATTTTTCAGACCTCGGCATTGGAAACGGCACAATGAAAAAGTGAGTGAAGGATCTTTACTCTGTGTATGTTAGTTAAACACAGAACCAGCAGTCAGTGCTAACACCAACTGTCCTAATCTACAGTGACATCCACTGGAGCCAGCCAGGGGAGAAGAGGATGACTGGTGGCACCAACTGGCAGCCCAAGGCTGCACCAACCACAACCTGGAACCCAGTTTCCATGGTGAGTCACACAGATGTTGTAGTATTCATGAGAACCCTGCCTTATTTTACTGCTAAACAGCCGCTGTTGTTTGTGAGGTCATTTGTTCGTATAAATTCTCACTGGCTTGTTTCATGTCTCCCTTCAGCCACAATCAGTCATGGCCTTCCCCGCCACAACACCCACAGGCATGATGGGATATGGCATGGTCAGTATTATGGCAAATGTGTGTAGATCTAGTAGGAGTGTAGCTTTTGAACAGTCTTGTTGTGTTTGATGAAAAATAAGAAAATGGATGACTCACATATTACATCTGAATCACGGGCAACTCAAGTGTATCAAGTGTACAGCTGCCCAGGAGCTCCCTTCACCCAGGGCATGACGGGTCCTAGATCCAGTCTACTTTGAGCACCTGAGCTCCTTGTGTTCCATCTTAGTCAAACAATCAGAACCTGAGATCCACTTGACATGTTTATTTACTTCATGCAGAAGCAAAAATGATAATTTATGCTGAGTTCAATTAATCTCATTTCTATTGGACTCAGTTTTGTTCATATTCCTAAATTAATCTTGTGTGTCATTTAGAGAATTAATTAAATGCACAAAAACTGGGTCAAATGAGCCGTTGTTTAGCTGTTATGAGTATAGTTTTGAGTTAGCTGAAAGCTGGAGAATGTAAAGCACGGTAAGCTTATTAATATTCCACCACAGGAGACACACACCCCCTCCAATTTCACACTGGCAAAAAGTTGCTGTTATCAGTTAGTGAGAGTATTTTTTCAGTAGGGTTTTGCATTGTGTTAAGAAATTGACTGAAGTACTTTTTAATCAAAGGAACTTTTCTGATTTCTGTAGCCTCCACAAATGGGCTCTATGGGGATGATGAATCCACCCACCATGATGTACACCCAGCCTGTGATGAGGCCACCCAACCCCTTTGGCTCTGTGTCTAGTGCTCAGGTGGGTGCACGCTGGTCTCAATACTGCACTGAGCTACTGCACAGTCAAGTCCGTATTTGTACGGTGACCGGATGTGAATAGGTGGCCCCATTGTGATGTGATGTGGTGTGAACTGAGTGAGCTTTGTTGTCAGTGTTAATATTTCTGATGATGATGACAGTTTGAACAATAAACCCTTCACTTTCTTGAGATGAAAGGGACAAAACTGTGAATCATCTCCCTTGTTTTACCTCCCCGTTTTTCCTCAGTAACTCCTTTTTTATTAAACCTTCTGTCATACATCACAGCTTCTCCAAACTAATGTCATCCCTCATTCTGACTCTGACCTCGTCTGGTCCTCCTACTTGCTGTATTTCTTTCTCAAATAGCCCTCTGCAGCCTCTAGTCCTTCCAGCCAGAGTCCTCTCCGAGCCCCCGGACAGGACCCGTTTGCACACCTCTCTCTCAAGGATTTCTTGTAGAACGTCTCTTTAGGTACAGCAGGTACAGCATGCACCTGCATGCAATGCATGCTCAGTGCTAGCACCCTTTGTTTTGTCTTTGCATATTCGATGTCTTCTCCATCTGTTTAGATGCTGGTGTAGTTTCTCATTAATATTCAGTTTAATTGTAACTTTGTTTTTATTTATTTATTTCTTTAATGAATTGATTAATTAATTTTTTGCTTGTTTTAGTAGCCAGACTCATTCTGGCCCTTTGTTCTTACACCAACATCAGTCATTGCTCAAACCTTTTTTCTCAACCTTGAAGCCATTGTTGACTTTAACTGACCGTTCACTAAGCTCTGTACCTTTAACGACACAAAACATTTTAAACCGATAAGTGGTGTCTTGAGGGTGGGTTTAGTGAACAGTCGGCTGAGTTAACTCCTCTATTTAAATCCTAGCCTCTTGCTAACGTTGTTTGTTGCCCTTCTTGCAGATGCAGTTCATGTGATTTGAAGGTGTCTCTCGGAAGATGAAGCACTTAGCAGCAAAGCTTTGTCCTCATTGCAGTCCAACTCTTCAGAGAAACATTAACACACCCCCAAATACAGACACGTCGAGAAAACAGCGGTAAAACAGACATCAGAAACCATGGTAACCATGTCCAAATGACGTTTGGCGATTAGCTCACACCCATTATTCTGTAACTTGTCCGAGACATCAAGTGATGCTGCTGTCTAACCCCCTTCTAAAGAGGACCCCTTATCCGTTTTACAGTGCGATCTGTACAGATAGTTATGGGTGCTGAGAAACATTGATGTTATGTATTTGGAAACACTGTGGTTGGATGTAGAGGCTTGATGTTCAGCGGGAGGGGGCAGAAGAGCGAAGGAAAGCAGTCCTTCCCTTTCTTGATCCGATCATCAGTCATCCATTCCCTGCAGTTATTTAACGGTCACAACGTAGTGATGCTAATGACGTTTACACCTGCTTAGTTTTTGTCTTTTTTACCGTGTTTACAGTAGACATTCCTTGTGTGTTGTTTGTATTTATTTATGATTATTGGTTTAAGACTGGGGAAAAAAATAATGTAAAATCTACAGTACATTGAACACCTGTGGGAGTGCTTCATCATTAAACAAGATTATGATTGAGAGGTAGAGTTAAAAAAAATAGCTATTATATAAATTACACCTATTAAACGGAATGATAGAGCACTAAATATTCTCCAAGTTTTGTGTTAAGAAACTTTTTTACTAGAAGAAAGAGTTCACAATCTCCATTGTACTTCAAGTGCAGGGGTTAGAGTATGAGTCAGTTAACAGTATATAGTCGATTCTGTGCCTAGGGTTTTTTGCAATGGTTTCCTGTCTAGTTGAGAAACACTTCATCCACAAATCTGAAGCGTCGCACTGGGTGGTGGGCTCCATTTGCTTTAAGCATGGCATGCCATTGACTCACTGACCGTATTCAAGGCTGCCTTTACTCTGAATGTGAAAGAGTTGACTTCATGTTGCACACATCTTTCCACACTGCAGGGCTGGGGTGGTAGGGGGTTGATGAGAGGGCGTGGGGCTTGCCGCTTAGCGAATCGCTACATTAACGGGGGAAAAAGGTCACAGACTTGGTGTAAAATAATTGTATAAAAGATCCGGAGGGCCGGGGTGGAGCGGAGGAGCACTGTTGATCGGTGCTTTGTGTACATACAAACCGACTGTTCTTTGAGTGCAAAAGTGGAAGATGTATGAAATATGAAAGCAATTCAATCAAATTTGACTCTACCTAAGTTTGATTCAGGATCTTCTCTGCGTTTGTCTCCGCAGATTTTTTCTTTATGTAATTAGAACGTGTAGCAGACAATGACTGAAGTCTTTTCTTTCTTTTACAAATAAAGAGCAGCTTCCACAAACTCTTGTCAAAATGAATTTACTCACTTGTGTTCCACTGCATGGCGGGGAGTGGCTCGGCCACGTCCTGGGAGGAGAGGTCTCTGGTTTTATCGAGCGGTAGTAAAGAGCTGACAAAAAACAATCGACACAATATAGAAAACTACCACTCCAGCTGATCTGCTGACCAGACTTACAGTTGGCCTAATAAATATAAGTCATATGTGGGATTTTCAAAGAAAAATCAAAGGTCATTGGGCTGAAACTATATATATATATATATATTTTTTTTTTTTTTTTTTTTTTTGACTGATTGACTGGTCTGTGTAACATCAGAAAACAGTTTGAATCACTTAGAAGCCAATGTTGTGTCTCAATTCGTGAGATCATCGGCCAAATTATGTTTCATTATGCTAAACACATAACATAAGGTACACAAACCATACTCAAGTAGGTAAGCAGGTTTTCATAACCATTGATTTGCTGACAGGTGGTTAATCCATCATAACACATTGACATTTTTTATGTCTTCATATTCAAAATCCACAAAAAAGTTAAATTCCCATGAATAAATAAATGCAGCAATTTGAGAAAAATGAAACCTCTTGTGAACTGATGACCACAAAATACAATTTCATAGTGTTGGAGGTCAAACATGTTGGTTATTGTGTCATTCACTAACCCCGGTTATAAATGTAGAGGATTCTTTCAGGAGGATGGATGGATTCTCCCGCTGTTACACTGACTCTGGTTCAGGTGTTCAAACCTCCGAGGTCACATCAGCTTCTCACCAGGAACATTTTGTCCATTTCAAGCCTTAAATCGAGCGGAGCAGCTGGGAGACACGACGTCCACACCCTGTTGTCAAACACGCTGACGACGTCAACCTGTGAACAGTGGAGACACCTGCCGGAGAGTGTCCGTCATCACAGCGCAGGTGGAGAAAAACGCCCCGCGGTCCCGCTCGTTTCCAGACGTTCCTCGGTGCCACTGATCGCTCGGGTTTAATGTCCAACTCCTGAAAGTCCACGGTGTCCTCACACCTGCGGACAAAGCGCAGGGACACCGGTGAACAGCTGCTGTCTCTGGGCTGCGGGTCCTGCCCGTGTGGGTGTGCGTCCTCCCGCCCTCCTGTCCAGCAGATCCGAGGAGACGGTGAAACTTTCTGTCCTCAACACGATGGACACGACGGACACGACAGACACGGCAGGAGCGATTTAAGGGGACAGTGCAGGTAGGACACGTCTCCATACGATCCTCTCAATAACTTTCACACTTTTGTCAGATTTGACTCGAGTGACACAAACTCTGAAGTGTGACGTAAAACAATAGGAGAAAAGGCGTCAGTGCATTTTACTGTTTAGACAGAAATGTTTCTCTAAAACTATTATAATGAGCAACTGAATAATTCTGGACACTTACTGAAAAAGTCATGTGCCTCATTTAACGTCAACATTAACTCCAGGACACAATCCGTCATCAAACGTCATAGACAATGTTTCATTAAAAAAACAAACCCACTCGATCATAAATGATATAATAATTGTATGAAACGTGAGTGTGAGTGATGGGACACACTGGAGCTGCTGGATCGTGTCTTTTGTCCAGAAGTGTTTCCTGTTGTGTCAACCAGCAGAGAATGTAGAGTAAACACACCTGAGGAGGAACACGACACGTTCACGTGCTGCCATCCTGGATTCTCAGTCCTGTTAGAATATTATAAGTGTAACATTCATAGATCTGAATACTGATGGGTAAGTTGCTCCAGTTGAATGTCGTTGATCTACTTTAGATGCTGTCAATCATTTTTGTCTGGCTCCTCTGTCACATGATGGATGAGGGAGGCTGTGAGATACCGAGGAGAAGACGAATGACGTTCTGGGCGTAATAAAAACCAACAAACAGACCTATGAACCCTGTCCACACTCTGTTGTTAGAAGGTTTACGGGAACCGTCGACTTGGCTGAGAATAATTGTCCAACACCGTCTTTTTAAAAGGAAACTGAGGATTTGGGGCCCAGGCTTTTACTGTTGGTCCACTCCTCGGGTTGGGATTTTGGAGCCAGGGTTTCTTTTTGCACAGCAGCCGTGATGTAAAGCTCACACGAACGTGCAAAGTGACACTTTATGCCATGATGGTTCCTGGCGTCTTCCTGAAAAAGCAAACTATCTTCCTCCCAGTTTGTTCTGTTAGACCTCGGAAAGTGACTCCACCTCCCAATAACTTGTTGGAGCTGATGATGTTGCAGATTTGCATTTATTTAAAAATGGAAGGAACTCCTGACTAGTTTATATCTACACCCTCTTTCTCTGATCTGCCCTGAGTTCGTTGGACTTTACCTCTGTACTATTTTGGTTGGTCCGGTGATGTTGCCGATCAAACTCTTCTCATAAACCCACTGGCTCTAATCAATCAGGTGTTAGAGGAAGTTAATAGGCTTTGGGCTGTGCATATGGAAACGTCCTGTAAGTTTAATTTTGATCACGGTGGGTTGGTTATCTTACATCCACCTGCTGACTCTCCCTAAGCAGAAGCCTCATATATTTAATGTAGAAAGATCTGGACGCTGCAGTTTTGGTGACATTACAAACACTTACTGACTGTTCAGCTATTCTTCAATATTCAGTGTGTGCACTTGTTGAACTCCTCCCTCGTCTTTTTTCGTTTTTTTAGTCTGTGTATCTATGTAGGATGTGAGTGTGTTGCCACATGTTCTGTCTGATAGCAACAGACCAGCTGGTGGTTGTTTCCTGCTTGTAAACCCGTCCACAGAGGGAGGCAGCAGGAGGCATCATGATCGACCTGAGCCACCTGACGGAGGAGGAGCAGGGGGCGATAATGACGGTGCTGAGGCGGGATGTTGAGCTGAAGAAAGCCGAGGAGGAGAGAATCAGGTAGAAATGTGGATCTCTTTCCCTCCCGTAGTGTGACACTATTTTATGGTGCCTCTGTGGAGACCATTTTATTTTAAACGAGCTCAAATGTTTTGTGCCGACAATTAAACTGTCGTCATGTTACTCAGCTAATGTCATTTTATTGATTTAATAACTTCCATTGCCTGTTTTGTGAGAGAAGGGGCCTTTGTGGGAAACGATACAAGTCCAGTCGTAATTGAATAACGCAATAACAGCTTGGCCAGACACAGACGCTGAGAATCCTCAGTGTGAGCGGAGCAATTCGATTACAACCCAGCTGAAGTCCACACATGGGAGACAGTCGTGCTGCTTTCATGGCCAGGAATAGAAACCCTTAAAGGTAGGACGGTGAGAGACACCTCACCTGTGAATTGAGCAAGCAGTGAACAATCAAACCGACTCTTGGCCTTCAAGAAAGGTTTGATATTGTATTTGAAACGTAGTCTTGGTTGAACTTTTAGGAGGAGTGCCACATTCCTCGCACTGTATGTTCAGGCCACATTAGACAAACAAAGGACCTTTCTTTGACCTCTCCCGTGTGTCGAAACCATCGGAAAAACGACTTTATTCCCCATTTAACATCGGTCACCAATAATCTCAGTTGGACCATATCTGACCGATAGCAGCACATTACAACTTTAAAGAGGAACGAGGTGCATGAAACAATGTGCGTTTTAGTGAGGATTTAATGGATCTGGCCGCTCTGCTTCTTCATCGGCAGGAGGCTGAATGCTCGCTGTGTCTCCACCAGTCTAGTGTAAAAGGATTAAACTAGCAGCCTGTAATAACACGCTGCCCTTTTTTCACATGACTGCTGTGGTTCAGCGTCTAAACGGAAGATGAGGTGGATCGTTTTAAGACACTGGTTGGCTTTCCTCTCTCTCTGATTTAATTTTGCCTTCTTTAGACAAGTCATGTGCAAGTGTTACTTAAAACCGACACTGAAGTGGTGAAAATATTTAATTATGTATTTAAATCAGTACAAAAAAAAACATAAAAGTGCAAGAAATCAAAGAGAAAGTTAAAAATAAAATCTGGCACAGAGATCACAGGGGGAAACTTAATCTCGTATGCTGTTAATTTTACTAAGTTGGAAACAAAAATATCTTCATCAAACGATTTCAACAGCGTCCAAACGCCCAGTGCTGACTGTGTCTCCTTTGTCCACATTTGCCACTATTCTTCACCTCATATTTAGAGATTAGTGCTGCTCATGCTGAATAAAAATAGGGTCAGATTCTCTATTGAGAGCTGCTTAAAGTAAGTGTTTGTCTTGGTTTTGTTCATTCACAAAAGCCTTTTTTGTGCGTCTATAGCCACTGGGCTGGAGAGCGACAGTATACTGCGAGCTTCTATTCAGAACGTAATGGCACGTAGCCGGGATTAGCGCCGTGAATAAAAGAAGTGCTAATGACTCTAAGTATCTGGACACGTTTCCTTTGTGTTTTCCCAATAGGAAACTGGAGAACATAATGAGCAGCGGCTCGGTGTCAGACACCAAACTGAAGTACCTGACTGGAGAGTGGTTTTACGAAGCCAAGTCTCGCAGACACACGGACAAGATCCACGGCTCGGAGATCATCCTGGCCTCCATCAAACAGAGGAAAGCCTTTAGGTGGGTTTTGTCTCTGCAGCCGACAATAAAGACGTGGATTAAATCTAGTCCCGTATGTAATGTTAAGCGGTCGGTACATTAGCATTATCCAACAGAAGTCTGCGATCCCAGAAGATCACAAACTTAGTCTGGGCTGAAACCAACCTGTGGGCGTTTAAATCCCAACCTTTTTTAGAAACTACACCAGCCGCTGTCAATGCCTTGAAGGAAACCACCTCCGTACAGTTTGACTTATTGTTATTAGGCAGTATGTGACTGAATGTTGGTGTCAGAAATTAGCAACCAGCGTGTTAGAAACTGCTTCCCTCTCCCTGCTGCAGAGGGCTCTCTAAGAATCGGAAGACCCAAGATCTCCAACAGTCCAGCTTCATATATCGTCGCTCCGCCAAACCCGCCAGAAGTTTGGAGGCTCTGCGCCCGCAGACTATAAGGTAAACGTCTGTTTCCCTCTTAATGTTCTTGCCGTTGTGTTCTCGTTTGGCCCGTGGGCTTTGTAAAGTTTGGCTTGAGGACGTTTGTGGAAACTTGTTAACTAAGTAGACATTTGTAGAGGTGGAGAGTCAGCCCTCATGAAAACTCCTAATCATCACGTCTCACCACGCGCAACTGATTTTTGAAGGTGTGTTTCCACTTTTACATTTTTACGGTAAACATTGACTTCAGATACAGTGTGGATATTACACTCTACCAACTAATGCGTTCCCTCCCCTGTTTCCTACTGTAAAGTAGCATTTCAGTTTAAGGGAAACGCGTCTCTCCTCACTGTGTGTTCAGTGTGTGTGGTGTCTTGTGACTCAACCTGTGCAAACATAGGTGGTGCTGACTGGCAATGTGTCTGTTTTATAGACCAGCAGGAGCAGCTCAATGCAACATTGCAGGATGTGGTCTGACATGTGAAGGGAAAACAAGTGGTTAACTCAACAGAGCCCCCGGCTCCATAGATCAGTGACTATTTGATATCAGTGTCCAGGGTATTTCTGAGCAGAGTAGTTGGTATTCTTGGTTCTCATCAGGGAGCAGTTCTGCTCTCACGGTCCCTTTTTTCAGAGACACGTAGTTATTATAAGATGTTGAATATCGTGTCCACCTAACTCCAGAGAAAGATAAACACAGAAGGTGTGTGCAGATAAGCAACAGAGTAACAGAGCTGAGACTCGTTTAACACCCGTCTGTTACAGTCGATGTTTGACTTGGCCAAACTTCCACTCAAGACTGCAGGATGTGATTGCCTCAATTCTCACTTACCGCAGTGCGATAATGCAAGTTTGGCAGCTTAGTTCCACCATTTTGCTACTGCATCATAAAAGGCAATCATGCTGTGTTAGTTTAGTCGATATCTGCCTCTTTAATTTTTAAGCCAGCGAGCCCCAGCCATGCACACCACTGTAGACATGTTTCATTAAAATGCATTTTACCTTTTTAACCAGATCCACTTCATTAAAACAAAACTTCTGACCTTCTAAGTTATTATATATTTATTTCCCCAGTAATGCGGAGAAAGAAAATGTAAGCTCAGGGACCCGCTCTCCAAGAATGGTAGGTGTCTGTGATATTTTTGGTGCAGATATTGTAAAGTGATGTAAAACTTAATGTCTTTGTTTTCTTCCAAGCCAAGGCAAAACCCTTTCGACCGTGTTTCCTCTATTGTTGTTGACGCACCTGCCAATAATAATGACATTTCACCCAGTCAAGCAAAGGAGTCACCAAAGACAGGTTTGATCTCATCTGTAAGGTTGAAATGTACAGACTGATCAAAACTAGAGAAGCATTTTCATTGGGTCATTAACTCTGGTAATTTTCCTGTTTTCCTCAGAGGTCACATCTCCATTCAAGAATCTCTTACCCGGTGACTCCGGTCAGACTTCAGGGGGCTCCATCACTTCAGAGGGCTCCTCTGCAGGGTTCAGGCCAGTGCCGAGAAAGAGAATGTTTCTCTCAAAGCGCAGCAGCAGTCAGTCAGAAAGCAATGACTTGGGGGTAGACACTCAGGTGGGGTCAGCGGGGATTGTTCCTGCCCCAAGAACGAGCCTTCAGCGAGGATCCAGTGGAAGCTCTAACCATTCCTATCCAAAGAGCCAAGATAAAATGCCTCCGAAAAGTGCAGCTCCCGTGTCTGAGTGTGTTTCTCAGTCAGCTCAGCCTTCCAGGTCTACAGATCCAACTTCCCAGCAACCGCTGTGTGACATATCACAGGTTTCTTCAAATTCTAGTCAGGATAGGTTGAAGGACCCACCTTCCACAACAAGAGACAGGTTGGCAGAAAGTTCCTCTTACTGCTTTTACCCCACATCGTAAATTAGGCTTCATTGTCCTTGTTTTGGAACTGACAACCTGTACAATTACAGACCACCAACACACACCAGAGGCGACATCTTCACTGCAGCTCAAAGAGAACACGCAGAGGTGAACACAGACAGCAGTGAGGTAACAGCAATGGGACAGAAGGAGCTGAGCTTTACCCACAGCACTGTGGGTAAGTTCACTGACTGAACATAACTCGTCTTGCTGTGGTTGAAAGTTTGATCTGCTAGTAAAAATGTTTGGGCACCAATGACAGAGGCACAGCTCCGATGTGCTGTAAACAAAACACTGTTTCCCAGAGCCCCAGTATTTCTGTCACGTTGTTTCACACACTCACTCTGCAATTTCCCGCTCTGTATTACATGTGTGAAACGCAACTCCAGGCGAGGTCCGATTCTTCTGACATTGTCCAGAGTTGTTAGCTTTTTGCTAATCTTTTTAATCTAAGCTTTTTTTAAAATATTTTCACTTAACATGCTGCATAACATACAGTGGGGGAAAAAATTATTTGAACCCCAGCTGATTTTGTAAGTTTGCCCACTAACAAAGAAATGATCAGTCTATAATTTCTATGGTAGGTTCATTTGAACAGTGAGAGACAACAATGACAAAAAAAATCCAGAAAAATGCCTTTCAAAAAAAGTTATAAATTAATTTGCATTTCCATGAAGGAAATAAGTATTTGATCCCCTATCCGTCAGCAAGATCTCTGGCTCCCAGGTGGATCTTATACAGGTAACGAGCTGACATTGGCAGCCGTCTCAGCTCGTTACCTGTATAAAAGAGACCTGTCCACAGAAGCAATCAATCAATCCAGATTCCAAACTCTTCACCATGGCCAAGACCAAAGAGCTTTCCAAGGATGTCAGGGACAAGATTGTGGACCTACACAAGGCTGGAATGGGCTACAAGACCATCGCCAAGCAGCTGGGTGAGAAGGTGACAACAGTTGGTGCAATTATTCGCAAATGGATAAACATAAATTAACTGCCAATCTCCCTCGGTCTGGAGCTCCATGCAAGATCTCACCTCGTGGAGTTTCAATGATAATGAGAACGGTGAGAATCAGCCCAGAACTACTCGGGAGGAACTTGTCAAAGATCTCAAGGCAGCTGGGACCATAGTCACCAAAAAAACAGTTGGTAACACACTACGCCGTGAAGGACTGAAATCCTGCTGTGCCCGCAAGGTCCCCCTGCTCAAGAAAGCCCATCTACAGGCCCGTTTGAAGTTTGCCACTGAACATCTGACTGATTCAGAGGAAGACTGTGTGAAAGTGTTGTGGTCAGATGAGACCAAAATCGAGCTCTTTGGCATCAACTCAACTCGCCGTGTTCGGAGGAGGAGGAATGCTGCCTATGACTCCAAAAACACCGTCCCCACCGTCAAATATGGAGGTGGAAACATTATGCTTTGGGGGTGTTTTTCTGCCAAGGGGACAGGACAATTGCACCGCATCAAAGGGAGGATGGATGGGGCCATGTACCGTCAAATGTTGGGTGAGAACCTCCTTCCCTCAGTCAGGGCAATGAAAATGGGTCGTGGTTGTGTATTCCAGCATGACAAAGATCCAAAACACACGGCCAAGGCAACATAAGATTTGGCTCAAGAAGAAGCATATTAAGGTCATGGAGTGGCCTAGTCAGTCTCCAGACCTTAATCCCATAGAAAATCTGTGGAGGGAGCTGAAGGTTCGAGTTGCCAAACATCAGCCACGAAACATTAATGACTTGGAGAGGATCTGCAAAGAGGAGTGGGCCAAAATCCCCTGAGATGTGTGCAAACCTTGTGGCCAACTACAAGAAACGGCTGACCTCTGTGATTGCCAACAAAGGTTTTGCCACCAAGTACTAAAGCACGTTTTTCAAAGGGATCAAATACTTATTTCCTTCATGGAAATGCAAATTAATTTATAACTTTTTTTGAAAGGCATTTTTCTGGATTATTTTTGTCATTGTTGTCTCTCACTGTTCAAATGAACCTACCATAGAAATTATAGACTGATCATTTCTTTGTTAGTGGGCAAACTTACAAAATCAGCTGGGGTTCAAATAATTTTTTCCCCCACTGTATCTTGCTGTGAGGTGGTGCTGTCAAACCCACCTGTGACTGAGGCTAGTTCAACAGCACTGGCAGCCGTCAGTACAGAGATATTTGCTTCTAAACATGTTTGAGCAAGTCTCGCCCTTCTGAACAGTCAGAAATTTCAGTTATTGATTGGTAATCTTACGCACATTTTCATTAATTGTTGTAGGACACTCAGTAGCAGCTTCTGACGATATTCTCACAAATATTTGTAATGTCTTTTTTTTTTCAGATCCAGATCCTCCTGTATCTTATGATCTCAACTTCATCGATAAGTCTGATCAGCAAACACTAAGTAAATCAATCAGAAAAATGTGTTCAAATTATCCACTCAGGCCTCCAGTCCCACAGGTGATGAGGACGGCTCCATTGCAAAAGTGCTAGACTGGTTCAGTCGCAGCACAGACAGCAGTGGGTGGCTAAGCACAAAAGACAACCCCGTGTCCACACAGAGTGCTGACAAACATGTAGAAATCATCAAACTAAGAAGCGAGGATTCACTGACAAACAACGCTGCAGAAAGTGTAAGTGATAGACAGAAGGAAAGTCTTGAAATGAACAGAAGTCACTTAGAACGGCAGAGGAGTGAAGGGAAAGAGTTAAAAGCAATAGAAAGTCCAGACAACCAGGGGCAGACTGCAACAGAAGAAGAGAGGATCAGAGATTATGGGGAAAGATTGCCATCACAGGAGGTGAACAATAATGACGATGAATGGCAGCCACCTACAATCTCTCATCTGAAGTCATTCTGGGAGAAAAGCAACGCGGGCCCTAAAATACTCGTCAGCAAATCCATCCAGCCCAGCAACAAAGAACTAAAACCTGTCCAGCTCCCAGTGGAGAAAGACGAGGAGAACAAGAATAAACCCCACAAGTCGCCTGATACACCCCATGGAATAAACAATGGCAAGGGGATTTATGATAAGTACCCCTCCAATCACATGGATGAGCACCTGAGTCCACAGAAAGATACTCACCTAAATATTAACCAGCAGGAAGGCGATCTTGTGATGAATGCCTCAATTCAAGGCAGTAATAATAACGACCAAGACACTCCACAGCAAGAAGAGCCGTCAAAGGATATTACTGTGACTCAGCTGGAGACAGATCTCCAAACAAGCCATAGTCCAATCTCTGAGAAGCTCTATTTGGACTATAAGCACGGTGGAAATGACGTGCAAAATGGCCACAAAGCACAAATGCGTAGATGTTTCAGTGAAGACGAAAAGCTGAAGGACACTGAGGATAAGAGCGATCAACCAAACACATCTCAAAGAACAGAGGATGCATCTAACACAGACAGAAGCAGTAGCCCTCACTCAAACAGCCAAGACTTCCCGGACGAATGTACGGCAGAGAGAATAAAGCAGCTCAAGTCTTTCTGGGAGCAAGAAAGGAGCAAGCCCATGTTTTACTCTGGCAAACCTAAACCTCTTGGGGATGGCAAAGCTGATCACAGTGCAGACCAGGCCAGACTGAACAAAAGATTTACAAAGTCAGATTACGATCTGAGGGCGGTTGGTAAGGATTCTGACAGTGACAGGGAAGAGTCCGATAGAAACCATCCGAATTTCACTGTCCTTCCTTTGAACCAGAGAATAGAAAAGTTGTCCCCGAGCCTCAGCACAAGCCGGGCACAGTTCAACACGCTGCGTGATTTCTGGGACGAGGCCACGTCAGATACCAAGGACAAACCCAAAACCCCCAAAAGGAAAAAGCCAATAAGTGCCCAGCTTTCATCTCAGGAGTTAAAATGTGAAGACCCCGAGATTTACCACGCGTCCTCCGCTATCGAGAAAACACGACCAGCTGCGACAAAATCACCTCCGCCTCAGCGGAATCGATCAAAATTGCCCCATGTTAAGACAGACGGGGTCGAGAGCAGAGAACGACAGCAAAAACAAACAGTTCACTTACACAACAACAGAGCTCAAAAGAAGTTTCAAAGACAGACAGGAGAAATCCATAAAACCACAAAGAAGTTTAGGAAAAGAGGTTTGTACCTCTAAAGGCGGAAAAGACAGCGTTGGAAATTCAGGCAGTCGTGGTAATTCTTTGCGCCGTGCCACCAGCATGTTCGCTCTGAGCGTTCCTGATCAAAACTACCAAGACCAGCTGATAACGGATTTGAGTCCTGTCCAATCCCTGAGCAGGAAGCAGAGACAGAACACAGAACGCTCAGAGGAAACTGAGGCTGTCGCTCCACGTGCACGGGCGTTTGTGCCCACAGACTACCGGCATTACCTAGGGACGGCAGATAAGACCAGCGTCCACACTGCGTTTGTGAAGGACGAGGGGTCGGAGGTCAAACACGGGAATGAATTTGAGCTGAGCAGCCCAGTGAGAACCAGCACCCCACTGAGCGTGAACGAGCTTCAGAGCAAGAAGGGCACTCAGCGCCCCTGTGGGCAAACTGCAGCAGTTCAGACACGGGCCAGGAGTCGTCTGTAAGCAGCACCTCAGAAACCTGGTCCACCTCGAGGAACAGTTCAAATCGTGAGCACAAACGTCTGTTTTCTTTCTAGCGTTCGTTCGTTCTTTCTTTTTATGTAACTTGGAGAAAAAAATAATTCTCCTTCAAATATAAGATGCTTGTGGAAGCATGTTCCTACTGACATGTGAGCTGTCTGAATATGAGATTGGCCTGTGTTTGTGTTAAAAGTGTATTTAGTATTTCAATTTTACGAAATGTATTTATTTTAATGAATCAGGTGCATAGGTAATGCAGTTTACAAAAACATAAACTGATATAAACTGAACTGAAAAAATAATGTAAACTGTAATGAAAAGTAGCCAAAATTAAAATATAACAGTGAACCATAAATAAATAACTTAATGTTAATACGTTATACCACAAATTTACATTTTAACCAAAACATTTTAACATTTTTAAACCCAAAAGTGCCCAAAACTATTTTGTATCTTTAGAGACGAATTTGTGAACACGAATAGTTGATCTCTTATACTCACAACAGATTTGTCCTGTTGTGTCAAATATTAAATGACTTAATTCTCTCAGCACATTGAAAATGACGGTGGACACCGTGTGTTTTGAAGTGTCGCTGCTGTTTGCATAGTCACAGACCGTTCATTATCACTTTGGGCTTTATCCAGCAGTAGTCATGATATAACGTGGTGTCATTTTATCGGTGTTGGCAGAAGCAAATCTCTGTAAACAGCATGTTCCTGAGGTCAGCTGCTCTTGTTTAGTTTGAGGGCTGGGCAAACAAAAAAAAACGCGTTTCACCAACCTGTAACTTCAGCAGTCGTCTTTTCTTCACAGGCGATTTAACAGCTTTGAAACTCTGGGTCATACAGAACTTTAGACTTCAAACGCAGTACTTTCATGTTTGTGTAACTGCAATGATTGCTATAGTACATACATACAATCAACAGTATATACATTCAAAACATTAATATAAAACCTCATAATACAAGTAATTACTATGATTCAAACAACAGTTACAACTTAAAACTTGATTGTCACTAAGGAATTAATTTGGAGCCGAAACTCTCTGCTGTAATTGGAACCTTCTGCCTCCTGTACGTTGCGTATTGCAGGTGAAAATGAAGACGAGAACCGCCACCCTGTAAGGAAAGCCTTGAGGCGGGCAGAAGCACGGCCCAAAAATCTGACTAAAAGTATGGAGGACATCACGACATGCTTGTCGCCACGTGAGCTTTTCCCTATTTTCCTAGTCAGAAATTGAACCGAGTATGGAAATATCTGGAGGATTGTGATTCCTGTTATTCTTCCTCACAGGGCAGGAAAGAAGTCCAAACCCAACAGCAGACATGAGGCGCATTAGTGATGGTAAACATTGACATTGTGGTGACCGTTTGCATGTGTGGAGGCAAATAAGTGCAGACTAAAATTCTTCTTCTCGGCCAACCTCTCTTTAGCGTCATCCGGCCTGTCACCCTCCTCCTCTGTGTTTTCGGATCCAGACCACATAAAGAAGATGAGCAAATCAGTCCCTTCGTTTTTACAGGACGAGGTAAAATGACCCTTGAACCTTTTACGCAAGTAGGTCAAAGCTCTGCATCCCTGAGCACAGAACTTCCTGTGCTTGCTGTCTGTCTGTGTTGCAGGACGGTGACTCGTCCTGTGAGGACAGCTACCACCACCGAAAACTAATGACGGGCCGCTCGATGACTAACCTCACCAACTCCTCCGGCATGGCGTCTGTGTCGTCTGTATGTGCCACTCAGCAGCGCACGCCTTGCTAACACGTTCAAATACTGCACCGCTTTAGGTGTTTTATGTTCAAATTAACATTAAACTGTCATTTGTTTATTGTTACCCTTCAAATCATAAGTACACATAGATGCCCGTCTCCCCTTATGGCGGTTTAAACAGTAGCCTGTCTTCTGACCCGTGGGACTGGCCAGGTTCAGGACTGTTTTGGCTTCTGATTGGAGGATTGTCACAGAAGGTCCCATAGAGAAGCTCCAGCATGTGGTTGTGCTGTGCACCTTTTTGTGTCACTTGTTGAAATGTGTGGAGCTGGATCATCGCTGCCTCTTATTGGCAGCGGGAAAGCAAAACTACAGCTCTCATCAAGAGTCAAGTACAGATGGGGAACATTATTATTCATACCTCCCATCCCTGGTGGTCAACTCAACAACACCTTCCTCCTTGAACCCCTCATCCAGGTCTATAGTCCCCCTCATCCATATTCACTGGTCCCCAAACCCCACAGCAAAAGACTCCAAGATAAAACGCTTCCCTAATTTCTTTTCCATTTATTGATAAATCAGTATTCCTCGTATGTCCAGTGTCTTCTCTCTGACCTACAGTTGCTATTTTAATTGCTTTGCACCCCCCTTTGTTTGCTTTGGATGTGCCCCGTATATTCTCAGTTGGCTGACTGCAGTCAGTTCAACTTTATTTTAGCTGTCATTTCCACTGGTGACTTTTAGAAACAATGCAAACTACATTTACCACTGATGACATAACATGTTTGTGTGCTTGTCTGTTTCTGTTCCCAGCTTAGTGGAAGTGTGATGACCGTGTACAGCGGGGACTTTGGGAATGTCGAGGTTCAGGGAAACATCCAGTTCTCCATTCACTACATCCAGCGGCTCAGAGAGTTCCACGTCTTTGTGGCCGAGTGTAGAGACTTGGCTGCAGTCGACCAAAAGAGGGGTCGCTCAGATCCGTGAGTGCTGAATCTGAAACAAAGAACCAATTCCCATTAATTGTGTCTTCATTGATAACTGTAGACCTCAATTAAAAGCAGACCTATTTTAAGCCCCCACATTCATAACTCCACTGCAGGCATTTCAATATAAAAGCTTCTAAAAAACACATCCTCTCAGTCAGCAGTTGTTGAGTGTAAAGGCAGTTAGAGACAGTCACTCCAAACAAGCAATTTCTGAAGCTTTTAATGATAGTTCTCCCTGCCAACAGCTAGTTCGTAGTAGTCCACACCTGTTGAGCTTTTGTCCGTCTGGTTGGAAGACGGACAAGAGCTTCCACAGGAAGCAGACTCACAGAGGGCCACTTCAGAATAGCCAGGATTCAGTGATTCCCACATCAATTTCATATTAATTCATTTGCATTCCAGAGATTTCATTGGCAGATTCAGGGCACCCAGTGGCAGACAAAGCCAGGCAGCTCGAACAAACGTTTCAAAAATCACTGTTATTTAGTTATTTGAAATATTCTGTTAAAGTATTAATTCAAGTTTACCAGTTGTTGCATGTGTGTGAAACATATAACGTAGATTTTGGCCAAGTACACTGACATCATTACATTATGAGTGTATCATAGGGGATAACACGCTTTGTTGCTGTTTGTTTTTTCTTCTCAGGTATGTCAAAAGCTACCTCGTTCCTGACAAAGCTAATTTGGGAAAGAGGAAAACGTCTGTAAAAAAGAAGACCCTAAATCCAACTTTTAACGAGATCCTCAGAGTAAGAACCCGCCGATATAATGTCCGTTGTGCTAAACATACACAGACACTTTCCCACACTGAAATGTTTCGTCCTTGACATGCCTGAACAACACCTAACAAAAGTTACTCACCCTTCCCTGCCCTCACAGTATCGTGTTCGCATGGACTACCTCCGAACGCAGACGCTCATTCTGTCCGTCTGGCATCACGACACCTTTGGCAGGAACAGTTTCCTTGGCGAGGTCGACGTCGACCTCTCTAACTGGGACTTTGAACACACCCAGATGAATTACTTAGCCTTGAAAGCAAGGGTGAGAGAAAAGAAAACACACACACACACACACACACACACACATCCACTTGCTGCTTCATCCGCGGAAGTTGTTTTCCTATCAAATAACAGCCTGCTCCTTTCCCTGGGGTCTGTTTGAGCTCGCCGGATCACATGTACTGCACAACAAAGCCTGGGAACTTTATGATGGTTGTTTGGACGTTCTGTTTTAATAATGTGTCTTCTGTCAAACATTTCAGACTGTACCTGCTCTAATGTCATCGAATGATAGAGGAGAGATGAAACTAGCAGTGCGTTTCTTGCCACATATCGCCCACACTGAAGGTCTGCATACAGTCTGATATTTGAAAAAGAAACAACCATTGTTTTTCTGATCTGTGTTGCCCAGTCGAAGTTCTGCCGAAGCCACTGTTATTGTTTTGTTTTAGAAAATAACTTTACTGTTCATAATTTGCATTGCACAGCTCAGTTAGAACTTTCATGCATGTTTGTGCAACTGCAATTGGTGTGTTACCACATTGTGATTGAATACATTTTTATTTTATAAATAAATTATTATTATCATTATTATCAATTAATAGCTAATGGTACAAACAATATTTCATTGGTGGAAAATATTTCCAGCATGACACATGACTCGTTTTAGCTCTTTAATCATCATAATGACCTTTCCACCACTTATCTTAAAGTTACAGTGTGTACTGTATTTATGTAACTATGATTATTATTTGAATTATTTTTAATATATAAAAGGATGCTCCAAATCTTGTCTTATTGAGGAGATGTACTGTTGAAGCCTCATGTTAAGGAGGACTTACTGGCTCATCCTTCTAACCAATTAGAGTATTTACATATTGAGTTCTGCTGGATTATTAGGTTTAGTTCAAACTGTCCTGGTACCGAAACCATAGTTGAGAGTTGGGGTCTAATGCTGCCCCTGATACAGTCGCTGCAAGTTCTTCTCATAAATATATTTTTTAAAGAGTTTAATATTTACAACTGAAGATTCCACTGTATTGTCACTTATGTATTTAATAATTTAATGTCTGAAAAGCTCAGCAGAGTGTAGTGGAGTGTAGCAGAGCACAGCAGCTCACCATTTAAAGAAACTATGACACTAACTTTTTATACTGCAAATCAGATGTTTGGTAGTCAGATTTAGATCTTATTATACAGTTTTGGCTTCATAAGGCTGCATAATCCCAGCTTCATAAATATGTACTGTGTCATTCCCTTTTTCAAGGAACTAAAGACGGACTCACTTTTGGAGAGATTCATATTTGGGTGAAAGAATGCAAGAACCTGCCGCTAATCAGGGCCACTATTGACCCATACGTTAAGTGGTATGCACAAACCATTCTTCATAAGTATGATGATATCAGTGTATGAGGATATCTGCTGTATCTAACAGACGTTACTTTTCCTCCTCATCTCAAGCTTTGTGCTGCCAGACACGAGCAGGAAGAGTCGGCAGAAGACGCGTGTGGTGCGGAGGACAGTGGATCCAGTGTTTAACCACACAATGGTGTACGATGGCATCAGAGAGGCCGATCTAACAGAGGCCTGTGTGGAGCTCACTGTCTGGGACCGAGACAGGCTGGGCAGTAACCTGCTGGGGGGCCTGAGACTTGGAACTGGAACAGGTACTGGTGCGGGAAGTGACCACGGTGTTTCATATGTACATTGTCATTACATTACAGTGAATACTGTCAGATGTTATTGTATGATACAGTAAGACAGTGGCAAACTCAACACGTTAAACACACACATGCATACAAAACGTGTTTATGTGTCTCTCTGTAGGCAAAAGTTATGGCGCGGCGGTGGACTGGATGGACTCAACTGCCTACGAGGTGGCCCTATGGGAGCGCATGATGGCTTCTCCAAATGCATGGGTGGAGGACGTGCTCCCATTACGCATCCTGTACTCTGCCAAAACATTCAAATAAGTAGAAGTAAAACTCCGACGTACATTACAGCAGAGACAATGTTGTTTTGAGAAGTCAAACCTTAGTAAATTAAGCATTTTATAGGTTCTGGATTCATACTCGGCTTTCCAGACGTGTTTGTGCTAGTTATATTTCTAAAGCAATGCCAGGTGCTCTGCAGGTTTACTAACCAAACTGTCAAGACAGGTTTCAGTAATCTCATAATAATATTAACCAGCATTAAGTGTAAGAAATGTTGGCAGAGGTATTAACAGAGGTGTAGTCGCTGAAAATGACAGGTTGGATTTATGTTATGCTTATTTGAAGATGTCAGTTATGGTTAAAGTGTTGAGGGCAACTTTATTTGAAGTAGAAAAATAATATTTTTGCACATTTAAATCAGCTCTAATAGATTCTTTATTAATTAATTTTCCACCAAAGCTTTAGCCTAGAGAGCTGTTTGTCTCCTTTGTGTATCAGTTCTTTGTTGCAGTCACCCCAAACTCTTCTGACAGCCTTTTATTCGTTTTCTAAAAGCTCGTAGAACACACATATTAACACATCTTTGACAGTATTTTTTTTATTAATCTACTGGAATCTCACAGCATATCTGACATGTGATGAACTGTGGCGCTTAATTCTGTTAAACACCAGTGAGAATAAAGGCAGATCCACTTTCACAAGTCTCGTGTTTTATGGGTTTGCAAACTCCACTAGCTTGCAAAACAGCAGCGTGTTGCATTCCTCAACAAAAATGTTGTTCAGATGTTGAGGATTCTTAAGGTAAAAGTCGAAGTCATATTGATCATTTATTTAACTCTGATTATTTAAAGTAACTCATAAAAACCAGGGAACAACAAAGCAGTTGCTTAGACCAATATAATCTGCAGAAGGCCCTAACTTGACTTATGAAATCCAGCTATTTATCATTTGCACCAGCCTGTTTTTTATGATTCTTTATGTCGTGTTGTACACGACTAAGTTAAAATAAGAGTTTAATGCTGTGCTTTCTTTGTCTTTCTCAAAAAACAATTTCTCATGTCACCATTCATAAATACTTTATTATGACTGTCACAAGATGATTAAAGTGAACATTTAATTATAATATACAGTTATTTTACAGACTTTGAGCCCTCATCTCCACAATAATAAACTATGTCATTGAGGTTGAATATAGTTGCATGCGACGAAAACAGCAAACCACTTGTTGTGATGCTGTGTTGGTGAAGTGGAACAGCTACCTATTAGTATGACAGAATGACGTTTCCCCGCAGTATAATGGCTTTGTATATGATGAAGTATTACACTGGCAGTTTGAAAGGAGAAGGGACTCCACTCTCAGTCACGGGATGTTAACGGATGAGGCCTTTTCTCCGTCTGATGTACAACACAAAGTACACGGCCATGGTAACGATGATAATGGCTAGGATGACGACGCAAATGATTACAGCCACCACAGCACCGCCGTTGCTCTTCTGGGATGCCAGAGCTGTTTGAGCAGGGTAGAAGAACAGACGTATAATGAGACATTTTTTTTTTTCCAGTTTTTACACAAAGAGCCACGTGTCACATACTGTACACGACAGAGTCTTACCATTCGAATGTGTGGCCGTTGCAGGATCTCCTGAAAAATTGAGGCAAACATGTGGTCAGACTTAACAGGATTCTGTTTTTATTTCTATGTTTTCAAGATCAACAGTTTTCAGCTGTCGGAACGTGTTCTGCAGATTGATATGACGTGAATTTTTATCCTGGATGCCCTTAATGCCACCACCCTCCCGTTTTTTTTCTGGACACTGGATCGGCACCAAGGTGCTCCGTGGTGGCTGGGGTGGGATATGATCTGACTTCTATATCCCAATGTGTTGCTCTGCCCATGGGGGCACCAGGCCAAAGAACTGCTAATCCATAAATCTCTGAAGGAGGTAACAACTAGCCTGGATTTGTAAAGTAAAATGTAAAAATTACCTCAGCTTTTCTAAAGATGGTTAGGTGTAAAAACTGTGGGGATTTAGCAAATTTCATTCCTGACCATCTTCTGGTTCTTTCAGTGTATTGCAAAGAAACTGTTATCAATCATTCCATGTAACTCTTTTTTTAATCTTAAACAATTTTAACAAGAGAATGTAACAAAAGTAAATATAGTTATTTAGTTATGGCCCTAGCGAACATTATTTAACCTAGCGAACTTTAGTTTCAACCAGCTACACTTTATTTAAAGATGAGCCTGTATTTTATATTTCCATTGATTCCTCAAGTTTAAACAAGAACATCTAGTTATATTCAATCAAAAAGGATTTTTTTGTAGTATTATTTACATTGTTTTTGTACCTTTGCTTGTTACATTAAATGATATTAATTGTGTGAAAGGATCTCTTTCTTTGTTACATTTGCCAAAAGAAGACTCACCACCGAGCCTGCTGCTCACAAATATGGCGGGCGAAGATATAGTGGCATTGGTTGGCACCTCCGAGGTCTCTCTCTTTGACCTTTGGTTAGCACAGTTCTGTGGGAATGAAGATAACAAAGCTCAGTATGATCATTTACGTAACGTGCCTATTTGGCAATGGTAGAACTCTTCTTAGGGGAATTCATCCAAAAGCAAATTGACTCACAGGTAGCAAGGAGCTACAGGTGGACACCTCACAGAGCCTGGTGACGCAGTGCACGTAGAAAGTGGAAACCGTCAGATTTTTGTGCTCCAGAAAACGGAAGGCTTCGAAGGAGAACTGTGCCTTCTGAGACACCCCATTGAGGTCCACTTTGGTTTGTGCATCACGCACACACCTGTGGAAAAGGCGTTTGGAGGGATTACAGCCGTGGGGGGGAGTGTGAGATTATGTGGGACATGTCATACGCTGCACTTAAACCTGCGAAACTCACCCAACAAAAAGGTCGTAATAGCTTGCAGATGAGGGGATTGGACTTGTTGTTGCGTAGCATCTGTCCAGCAGCACATTGAATCTTTTGAGGACAGACAGGTGGATTTAAAGTGTCGTTTCTGATTAATGTAATGTCGGGTTTGCTTGAAGTTAGAAAAACTCGGCTACCTGGATGTTAGATTGGTGGCTTTGACTGACACGTAAATCTTGGTCTTCAGGTTGAGTCCCGTCGATGGGATAGTCAGTAACTGTTGATAAAGGTCGTCCTGTTCCACAGAGACACGAAACAAAGTTACAGTAGGTTATAAGATGTAAAAAAATGTCCAACTCAAACAGCCAGAGCAGAACTTACTCTGTAAAGATGCAGACTCAGCGTGCTGACGAAGGTACCGTTATTGTCCTTAATGGCAAGATTCACACCTGATCTGTATTAAATGAAAACAAATGTAATTTAAATGTAGTTCGGTCCTGCTAATTTCACATGCAGATCAGGTGTGATTCAGGCGTGTGAGTATCATGTGGCAAACTCACACGCTGAGCTGAGTGTTGTTCAGGATATACTGCAGGGGATACCGACAGGAGAACTTGTAATGGAGCTGGGTGCGATAGGTGATCGCACCTGCAGAGGGGTCAAGAGAAAGGACGGTGCCCGAAATGTTGACGGACTGGACATTTGAGAAGTCTGAGAAGGCCCCGGTCCCCACGTCGCTGCTTATCTGTTACAAGGAAGAACCGTATTTTGCATAAATAGAAAGTTACTTTTAAATATAAAACTTACATTTCTTTGAAGTCACAATCCGTTGTGTGGCAATATCAGATATTTTGCTGGAAACAAATTAATTGTGTGGACACTTCACATTTCCTTATTATAATAACAGAATGTGTTTCCTTCAAAATGTGTTTGGTGTTGCAAGAAGTAGTGTTTATACATAATTTCTAGCAGACAGGGCTGGTGTGCATTTGAATATAATACAGAAAGTAATTGTAAACAGTACCTTAAAGCTATTACCACATGTAAGGATGGCGCTGTCATTTAAGGGGATTTTGAATTTTACTACGGGCGGGGTGGCAGTCCAGTCAGCCACCCCAAAACAACTTGGTTTGAGCTGACTGTTCAGAACCAGCAACGACTCGTTGTAAAGAGCTTGGTACACTGGACAAAGGTAGATGCTCAGGTCTATGTTCTCGGTGCCGCAAAGCACATGGATGTCTGCGTTTTCTGAGAAAGATCAAAAAAAGGACATGAATCAAACTGTATGAACATGGACATGAAAATAACAGCAACAAGGAAGTTTTTAAAAGACTGTCACAAACCTGGGGGTCGGTTTGTTTCACTGACAAGGCAATTCTCTGGTGCCTGGGCCTCAGTTCTCAGAATAAGGCCCAGCTGAAATCCAAGGATGATCAGCCTCAAAGTTCTGAGCGTGCACCTGTGAGAAACCAGCGACAACAATGGGAACCAGAGCATTCACTGTCTTCTAAAAACCCTTCAATCGCGGCCAAATTGTCTGTATCACAGTTGACAGTGTTACACTCCAGTCGACAATGGAAAGAGCCTTAACAGATTATTTGAACCCGTTATGCGACATGTAGCACTTTAAAGAAAAAAAAAGAGTCCTGCATCAACATGGGCAGTGCAGGATTTACATAGTTATTTCAAAAGGTCACAGTTGATTAAATTGAAATTATTAATAAGCATCATTCATTAAATAAAATCAAAATGTCGATTTAGGTATTGTCATGCTGATGCACATCAATTTTGATAAAACTTTTATATTTGCAAAAGTAACAGTTGACCTTAGTGAATATAGAAGGAAAATCACAATCACTATAACCTTCATTTTTCTTTTTTCTGGTTCATAATGAAAGAAATTTCAGAAGATCATTTTGACATTTTAAATATTTTCTGTATTAATTTTATTATAGACTTTCACAAACAATGTATTAAAAATAAACACATATAACAAAGCGTTAAACTAGAAAGACGTACAGCAGTTTTTCTGGAGACTCACCTGTTCGTCTTCATTGTGTGTCTTGCTCTTGGCTCCCACATCCCCACATTTATACTGTCGGCCTCACAGGGGAGTGTAAGGGAACATCTCACACAATTGTAACACAAACCGGGCCTTTAATATCATTATCTTGCTGAATATTTTTCATACATGCTGGAACCGAATAACAGGTGACACAGTTAAATACGTCAACTGGCCCCAGCTCAGCTTGTGTTGACGAATGTTTGAATGAATGCGTTCAACGTTCGGTGGAAACAATCATCCAGCGGGGGGTTTAGTACATACCCCTGACGTAAGTACAAGCACCAACGACATTTTAAAAGTACCTTAGTAAATGACAATTTACAGAAGCATTTTTGCAGTTATGACATGATATGATTGTTGCGTTAATAGTGTGTAACCAGCATTTTGATAGTGTAGGTGCTGGACATGGAACTAGTTTTTCCTTAATATCAGTTGTAACACCTCCCTGGTTTTAAAAGGTTTTAGGATACAAGTTGGGGGTTAACATCAAACTTAAACTAATAAATAATAAAAGCACCTTTTAAGAGTTCTTTGTATTTTAAATGTTTTTCATTGTAAAAGTTTCTAAAAGGGGAATAATTCAAAAATTAACCTTTGCCATCAGTGCCTGACTTAGCTATTCATCCAGTTAGTTTGAATTAGGGCATTCAATTCAATTAAGTAATTGTGAGTTCACTTTAAAAATATGATAAATCAAAAGATCCAAGTTTTCAACAAAACTTGATGTTGTCTTTATTAAATATTGAATGCTGTGTAAACCATCGTAGTTGATTTAACTGGTTAGTTTAGTCAGTGTTATCAACTTCATGTGAAGGGTGTGTTGTGAAAACGACTTACTTTTTTCACATTTTTTCACGTGATGACTTTGATTCAGTACTTTTGAACATTTTTGGTACTTCTGTGTGCATCATTGTTCACAAATGTTTATTAATATAAATATGTTCCGACTCTAACTGTAATGTGAAGAGGTGCAGTGGAAGCCTTCCGTGACACAGACTAACTCGCCACCACTGACAGCTGTGCAGGGATTCTCACTTCCAAAAGTCTTCTGGCCGAGGCTCACCCATCTGACCAATCAGAGAAAGTTTATTAGATTCCCATTTGCTGTGAGTTGATAAGCACAGTTACCTGATGTGAGGTAAAGCTGTACCATGTTGAGCTGACCACGAAAATATACGGGTGTGGGTGTAGAGACTAAATGTACAAACCTTTATGGTTCGTTTAGTTTTTATTAAATAGTAATTTTTGTATTATTGTGAAAATATGGCTTCATCTAACATGACATGCAACCAGTTCCCACCAAAAATGTTTTTTTTTATTAAACTACAAAAACTACAATATTTTGAGAGCTTTTTCTCTGTTGCATGCTGGGAAGACCATTAATACAATATGATACAATACCATATGATCAATTAAACTGAAATTTCACTGATCCATTAAAACAAATCATACTTGTTCAAAAACATTCATACTAAATGCCTGCTTATGTGGCACTTTACAATGTAGCTTTTAATTCCCATTTTCAGATTCAGTGATGTAGAAAAGGATTTTTTTTCCATCTGCTCTGTAAGATTCGAGGAACTCTGAAACATCTGTTAGAGGACAAACGTTGTAATTTGCTAGTTCTGTTATTTTTAGCAACTTAATTCAATAAGGTGGATGTACTCTCAGAGGTTCATTTATTTTACTGATCATTTTAGGTTAAAAATATTGTTTATAAATTCTGTCAATAAAAATGTTGAATTTCAACCTAAATTCAAATATTGAAAAAACTTTTGGATAATTAAGTTTAAACGAAAATTGACAGTGTCCTCAGTGTCAGTGACACTTGTTAAAACCCAGTTGTGTTGTCTTATTTGTCCATCAATCCTAATGCCATATATCCACAGCTTGGTTGTAATATTACCATGATGTTATTCGCCTCAGCTTATTCAAACATTTGAACACAAAACTGTGTCATCTGTCATGTGCTTCTGTCCTGTGGAATATACCAGAACAGACTGGTTACGCAACAGAAAGTCACTTGAGGTATAAGCAGGAAGAGCAGCTCATAATGTACACACAGTGGTTGAAGGAGCAAATTTTCATATTCCTTTTGAAAGAGCAGGATTAGTGATTTGATCACTGGAGACTGGTGTTCTCTGTAGAGATCTTCTGATGTGATAAAGGTCCCATTATTAGTACACAGACTGTGAGTTTTGTAATGGATCGGTTGTCATAGCCCCAGGCTGTAAACTGCAAATAGAACATTTTGGTTTGGTTTTGTGCTGCAAATAAAAGACACACCTATGTGAGGGAAATCCAAAGACTTTTATGAAGCATCAAAACACGAAAGGGACTCTCAGTGACTCTGGTCCCCAAAGAATATCCCCACCATAATACACCAGCCTGACAAAGGTGCCTGTTAGATTACTGTAGACGTATCCAGTGTCCTTGCCAGCTTTAATCTCTCCTTTGTTGTCTAAATAAGCGTTTGTCTGCAAGCAATGAGGGCGTACCTCGTCAAAACCTGGACCCATAAACAGAGAATATGGCCCCCATTGAGAAATAACAATACTAACCCAGCAGAGACCTGCAACTAATTTAGGTCATGACCCATGTTCTGTTTTAAAAGCGACCAGAAAAAGTATTTATTTCAATAGACAAGTCGCATAGTTAATCAAAGAATGCAGATATTGACTTAATAGATTTAATTGACAAAATTGTCCAACATGTAGACAGGAAGAAACCAAGGTGTCTCTGACATGTATGGCATGTACTGTGAGTTTTCTGTGACACATAGATTCTATTCTGAGTTTATATCGAGATATGTCTGTCAAATAGCGTATGTCAGGGGGAAAGACAATTGTCCTTTAGAGTGGACACATGCTTTTTTCTCTTTTTAACTGTGAAATGCCTTGGTCATCATTGTGTGAGAGCCACTTCAACATTGTCATTTTCACATTGTCAGTTCTATTAAGAGCACCTCACAGGTAAGACAGAAAACAAGCAAACGAGCCAAGTCAGGGAGAGGACATTGGGGACTAAGTGCCAGGAGACAAATGCTTGGGTCAGAAGTGACAAGGAAGAACTTTTATAAGATTTTATAATATTTCGCAAAAAGGACATAGGGTGTATCTCTCCAGAATGTAGTGAGGAAATATATGTATCAATACACACACATTTTTCACTTAATAAATGCTCTATCATCTCCAAAAGTCATTTAGAGGGACATTTGATACATCCTATGAGAATAAAGAATGTTTTATTATCAGGCATAAAAGAGAAAGCCTGTGTGGAAACCATGATACCAATTTCAATATACACAAAAGATCAGCATTTAACATCAGATGAACTGTCTCCTAATATTTCCAAATTGCATCTAAAGAGAACTCTGCAGCTCCTTTATGATAATTCTTGTCTATTATAAGAATATCAAGTAGAGCTAGAGAGAATTATCACCTGGCTTTTCCCTTCAGAGCATTTCAGGTTTTCGTCTCTGTTTTTCTCATTTCCTAGTTTTCTGACCGTAGCCTCTCTCGGTATAAAACTTTTGCCCCAGAACATATCATGGCATCACTCGCTGTTGCTAACGAATAACGTGTTACCTACCCCTGCAGCTCCGGGGTTCACACCTAGTTGGACTTATTATTAAAAAGGAATTTCTCACAACAACCAGTACTCAGGCTTGGCAAACTCCAAGTGGGCTGTGTTTTACAGAAAAATGGTTTACATCCATTCGACAGACCATCACCACAAATAAAACAGAATTAGAATAATTAATAGGACTTCAGTCCCTTTTAGACTGCTTTGTACCCATAGATCTTGCTGAGATAACTTCAACTCTTACGTCATCAAAACCAAAAACATGTCATCATTAATCTATCTTTAGAAACAGCATATGTACCAAAGGCCTCTAAGGTAGCTGTAATCAAAGCTCTACTTAAAAAACCGTGTCTGGATCCAGGTGTATTAGCCAGTTACAGATTAATACCTAATCTCCGCTTTATTTCTAAAATACTTGAAAAAGTAATTGCAAAGCAGTTATGTGACCACCTGCGCAGAAACAACTCGTTTCATTTCAGTCAGGATTTAGAGTTCATCATAGCACAGAAACCACACTGATTTAAGTCACCAATGATCTTCTTCTGGCTTCAGGTAATGGACTTGTCTCTAGTTCTGTTATTTCTCAGTGCTGCATTTGACACCACTGATCACAGAATATTATTACTCTAGAGACTAGAACATGTAATCAGGATTAAAGGAACTGCACTAAGTTGATTTAAATCTCATCTATCAGATAGATTCAAGTTAGTTGTGGAGTTCCACAAGGCTCTGTGTTCGGACCAATACTCTTTACTCTATATATCTCTATATATATTCTAAACTCAGATAAAACTGAAGTTATTGTGGTTGGACCTAAAAATTTTAATAAAATGTTGTCAAACCATATTGTTACTTTAGATGACATAACTCTGGCCCCCAGTAGTACTGCAAGGAATCTCTGAGTCATTTTTGACCAGGATTTATTTACTTCACACATAAAACAAATCTCTAGAACAGCCTTCTTCCACCTACGGGACATTGCCAAAATTAGAAGCAGACACCATCTCGACTTTAAGACTAAGCTCCAAACCGTCCTCTTTGATAAAGCTTATAGTTAGTTATAGACATGCTGCTATAGGTCCTCAGGCTTCTGGGGGACCAACCCCTGATGCACTGAGACACTTTCCTCCTCTCAGCCCACATTTATAAGTCCCCACTGTAGGACATTAACTCTGTGTCTTCTTTCTCCCGTAGATGTGCTTGTCCCTCTCTGTCTCCCTCTCTCTGTCCCTGTCTTCAGGTGTCCCTGGCTTTGGAGGTGTGTGTCTTCCAGTGCGCAGCTACTTGTCCCACCAACCTCCCCAATGTTTTGTATCTCTGTTCGTTTCTCTCTCCACGTTCCACTCACCCCAACTGGTCCAGGCAGATGGCCGCCCACCCTGAGCCTGGTCCACCTGAGGTTTCTTCTGTTAAATGGAGTTTTTCCTCTCCATTGTTGCCTATAGCTGCTCAAGGCAGATTTGTTGGGTTTTTTTCTAAATGTCTGTATAGCCTTGACTTTATGTAAAGTGCCTTGAGATGACTTTGTTGTAAATTGCCGCTATATAAATAAAGTTGAATTGAATTGAAAACCCAGTAATGTAGTGAAGCCCATTTGACTGAGTGCTACTGATATGACTGTCTTTCCAGCAGGTTTATCCATGTCTTCAGAGGACCTCTGAAGCTACATTACCATCCTTTTGTTGGTCAGCTTCCTGTCTCCCCCTAGACAGCCAGTGCTGGAAGGAGTCTTGGTGCTTCCAAACTCCAACAAAGTTTTAGACACATGTAAAATGCATCTATTTGTAAAAGAGTGATTTCTGTTTTATATTTGTTTTTTGTGTTTTTTGTAAGTATTAATTGATGGACAAAATGGTGGTTTTATTATTTTTAAAATGAAATCTACAGCCTAAAGGTTCTGTAATTACTAGATATTGTAATAGTAATTTCGCATTGTTTACTTAATTATTTTGGTTGCATATTCTGTTCTTCAGAATCAACTTCCACACCCAATTCAGAGATTAGAACTCAACTGTAACACTGTGCAGACATTTCTATATGATTTCCTTTTTTAAATAAAAAGCTCTAAATAAAAGGAGATCTTCCCAGTGTTTTGAGGAGGATAAGAAAAGACATTGTGTCATGCATCACTATAATCCTGTTTCTAGCAAAGTGACTTTGTCCAACTGGCTGAGCACACAGTGTTTACATTAGTAAGAATTCCAGGCCTGTTAATAAAGTTCTCATGTAACACACAGGAATGACAGAAATAATAGACTTTATACAATGGAAACAAAGGTGTGACAAAACAAGTGTCATGTTTCTTTAGGGAAATAAAGGCAGTTTCACACTTTACATCTCACTGTGGAAAATGCAACAGCAAATAAATAGAATAAGTTACTAAACACAGATGACATCTTAAAATGCAACAGTTCTGTGCTGGTAAACATAATTGTCAGGATTTATGGCAACCTAACCTGAGCAAACATATCATAACCTGATAATTCAGACTGTCAGTTAGGCACAGCCAGCACTCCGAGTGCCAGCTATGATCTTCACTGCTGTCATTATGCTGTGGAGTAACTGATATAGCTGCCACCCATTATATTTAAAAAAAAACTAATTTGTTTGCATTATATAAAAAATGTTAGATCTTTTCTTTCCTTTTGTTTCTATTGCACTTTTTGCAGGCTCATATTCAGCAGAAAGTGTTGGAAGGTTTAGTTTAGCCTTACACGTCTTTTCAACGGCTCCTATTGAGTGTAATAAGATCGTGGTGTACACTGAGTCACACTATCAATGCAACACACGCAACATCGGAGCAGTATTCTAATATTTAGTGACAGTAACATAGGAAGAGCCCTTTTTTTAAAGGTCATAACTCATGGACTGTTCTATAAACCAATGGTAAACCAATATCATGGATTGTTATAAAATGGTCTGGGACGCACTTTTCTTTCTTTATTTAATAATACACCCTAATCTTATTATCTATTTTCACACAAATACTTTATAAATGAATGCTCCACAGATTGTTGTGTTTGGAGGTATTAGCATCGATATCAGCTTTCTGGATGCTTGTGAAATGACTCACTGGCACATAAAGGTGTGGTTAAAGGTGCTTTTGCTTCCTCTTTGCCGTCTGCTAGAAATTAGTCTATTAACGTCCAGAGAAGCTGAAAAACATCACATACCTGTTTTACGAACACATTGAATGCATTTACACTAAGAACCTTAATACTCACTTGAGATTTTTATTTTTTTGTCAGTATCTGACCATTCTGAAAGCAGTCAAATTTTTAGAAGTCAGATGTTAACTAGGTCCACACATAAAAATGTTGTTTAGGTTTGATTTGAAAAATGTATATATAAATCCGATTTGGTTTGTCCACACAAAAAGTGAGATGTGTGTCACAAACACCTGATTTCTGGGACTTCAGCAGGTAACGTAAGAGCAGCCATAGAGAGACAGACTTGTCCAGCCAAAAGACCAGACACTAAAACCCCAGAAGAGCCACAGGATTTGAAGAAAGAAGTCCAGTGATGTATACCAGTAATATATCTTTTCAAATGAAAATCCTTTCACAGAAGTCAGACATGATTTGATTCACAGATACTCTTAATTTAATGCGTCTGTGTCAGCGAGCTTTTATGAAATTATCTCCACCAAAGGCACTTTGACATGGGCTGTCATAGATATGATACACCAGTCTGACACGGCATTAACACCACCTGGTGGTTCTAATGTGGACAGGGGTCAGCATGGGCAGCTTCACTCTCGTCCCTCTGATGACTTTATTGTTTTAGTCAGTGAAAAGGCTTGAATAATAAAAAAAAACACTGTATATGATATGCCCAGCATTAGGACTGAACTATGAACTTATACCTTAGTTCTTAGAACTATAACCTGTAGTTTTAACCATACCACTTGTAAGAATGCTGTTTTTAAGCCAATGCAGTGTGGATTGTTGTAATTTTCATCCTAGGGCTGCTGCTTTGAGGTTGTTTTAAATGTGAAAAAGTCACAGTTTTTGTAATAATCTGAGTCAACGTTTTTAACACAGTGAGATCTGAGCTGCCAGCAGTGAGCTCAACAGTTTACTGCCCTGCTTCTGGAAAGCGACCTCCAGTCTGTGACTCCCCCAGGGAAGAACAGCCAGTGCAGCCGTAATAGTGGAGACTTTGATCAAAGTTCATGCAAAACAGTCTCAGTGTAGATTCAAAAGATGTGGTCAGTTTATCTGAGTCTGATGTACCAGGGGACATCGTGCTGCCACCCCCTGAGAGTGCTGGTGGTCAGGAAGAAGAGGCATGCGTAGGAGGACCAGTGTTTTGTTATGTTTTCATGATCAGTGATCTCAGCAGCTAAATGTCGGCCACTCGTGTCCATCTGTATTGCTGGGAGGGAGGACAGCCATATTTACACAGTGTTTAAAATACCATAATTAACTTTGGAAGGTAAAAGTTGGTGTCAGAGTTGAAAATAGCATGTACTACTGCCAACTGCCAGAAGAGAAAGCTGAAAATATGCATTTTGTTTGATGTAAGAACGTCTGAAGACGGACCTACCACTACATAAACACATTTAGAGTTCTTATTATTGGTGCAAACGATAACAGAGGAAAATGCCATGAAAGGAATGTTCTGGTTGAAGCCCCAAAGCCCTAGAATTGTTTGGTCTGAAAGCACTTAATGTTAGACATAGCTTTTATCAGGGGGACCCAAACATTGCTATGATTAGTTAATATATCAAGTGTGTGCTTATATGTTTCATATCTGCAGTTAATGTTTAATTTATGTAACAAAAAATCATGAAAAATCTACCACACACTGTTTTGCTTGAACTGCAATATTTATTAATTTGCAACTCTCACAATACTGCTGATACACAGAAGCGAAAATATCTATGAAATCTTCTCAGTCACTTGGATCATGTAGGATCTATTTTGAGAATATTACGTCACTCGACTCATACACTCCTTAACTCAAGTTCTGGAGTTTCTAAGTGGAAGGATTTAATAAACACTGCAATCTAAGCGAGAAAGTGGCTGAGATAAACTGATTTGATTTTGGGGCTAAAGGTCACAGGTCAAGGTAAATGTGACTCCACATTTATCTATTCTTGTGAACTTGATATAACAAAAACAATTTGAGGGTTGGTTTGTTTTTTAAAATTTGGCACAATAAACTAACAGGAAGATTGCTGACTGGATTGGTAAGAGAGATCATATTTCACCCTCTCTAGCTCTCTATTTGCTTCCCATTAAATGTAGAATAGAATTTAAAACCCTTCTTCCTACCCATAAAGCTCTAAACAGTCAAGCTCCATCATACCTAAAAGATCTTCTTGTACCAGATCATCCTAATAGACCACTTCTGTCTCAGAATGCAGGTCTACTTGTGGTTCCCAGAATTTTCAAAAGTAAAATGGGAGGCAGAGCCTTTAGCTATCAAGCTCCTCTCCTGTGGAACCAGCTCCCAGTCCAGATCCGGGGAGCAGACACCCTCTCTACTTTTAAGACTAGGCTCCAAACCTTCCTCTTTGAAGCTTATAGTTAGTTATAGTCCTGCTGCTATAGTCTTAGACTGCTGGGGGACCAACCCCTGATGCACTGAGACACTTTCCTCCTCTCAGCCCACATTTATATGTCACCACTGTCTGACATTAACTCTGTGTCGTCTTTTTTCCATAGTTGTCTTTCTCCCTCTCTGTCTTCTTCTCTCTCTCCCTGTCTTTAGGTGTCCCCAGCTGTGGATCTGTGTGTCTTCCAGCAGCTACTGGTCCTACCAACCTGCCCAATGTTGTTTTTTGTCACTCCATTTTCCACTCACCCCAACCGGTCAAGGCAGATGGCCGCCCACCCTGAGCCTGGTTCTGCAGTCTGTATAGTCTTGACTTCATTGTATAAAGTGCCTTGAAATTACTTTGTTGTAAATTGGTGCTATATAAATAAAGTTGAATTAAATTAAAAAGTTGAATTGAAAAAAGCAAGAAGGAACTGATAAGGTTTGGGGTGTCAAAGGTCAAATGTCACATTTACTGTTACCTCAAATGTGTCACTTTTACCAATACCATCCTATCCCAATCTTACGAATGCAATATCCCAGTAATGTCTTGAAAGAATTTCATCAAATTTGGCACAAAGGTCCAAAAGGAATAAAGGCGAATTGATGTGATTGCGGGGGGTGAAAATTCAGGTGTACCGTGACCTCACATCTGTCATAAAATCTCAGGAACAGTTTGAAAAATTGTCATCACGTCCTCTTGGCCTCAACCTTGAATGAATTACATTGTGTTGGTCAGACTTTAAACATTAAGTTCACTGTGGCTCCACATTCCTTTTATTTTTGTGAACACAATATCACAGGCAACGTCTTGGGGAAATTTCTTTTCAAATTTGAAAGAAGCCTCCAGTTGGATAAACTGATTACATTTTGGCTTGAAGTTCAGAGGTCAAAGTCACCATGGCTTCCCATCCATCCATTGTAGTAAACACAACATCTCAGGAACAGTTCAAGGGAATTTCTTCAAATTTACCACAAACCTCCACTTAAACTCAAAGATGAACTTCTTACATTTTTGGGGTCAGACAACAAAGTCACTGTGACCTCACATCATTCTTGTGAATATGACATCACAGGAACACGTTAAGGGAAAACCTTCCAATTTAGAAATGATGACTTTGGACAGACATCCATCATGCATAGAAACTGAAATTTGACTGACCCATGGAAGCTGCAATGCAGCGATTCTAACTTTGTCAGACTAAGTGTTTTTCTCCACCTTTCAAGAGACCCTGTTCATAATCAAACATGCACCAAATCTGGGGCCAGCTTTGTTCTATAGTGGGTGATGAAAATGTGGTTTTAACCCATAAAAACAAGGCTAATTACCAACACAAGTATTAGTACATTGTATTGTTAAAAGTAACTATTATTTAAAAATTACCAGGTGTAACGAGGTGGGATGGTTCTGTTCTGGGTGTTGATCTGGACCCTGTGCATGTCTTAGCTAAGACGAGGATGCTGTCTAAACTGGAAATGCTGGACAGTCCCTCCTAACCACTGCACAAGGAAGCACATTCAGCAGAGAGAGGAGCAGTAACAAGGGGATAAATAACGTTGTTTGAATCTTGCATATGCAGCAGTATATACAGCATATGCAGCAAAATTAATATTTATGTGCCCATGGTGTGATCTGACCTGTGGAGGCTCTTGTGTTGAGATAATGGTGGTTGGTGGGATTGTCCAACAATTATCCACCTGATCTGATTCCACGTTTATGGGGGAAAGTGAAAGTAAACAAGCGGCGTATGATTCAGCAGACGGAGCTACTGGTGTCTGCTGATCGATGGAGACACGCGCCGTGGGTTTCCCGGTAGCCACTGCGGCGGGCGCTGACGGAGGCAGCTGATTGGCCAGCGTCGCTCCTCCTGCGTTCTAGAGAGTTCCGAGTGCGAACGTTTTTAGGGGGCGCGGCCGCTCCCGCAAACCCAAACACGCGCACGTTGAGCGACTGAGTGACAGCGGAGTCATCAAGGGGAAAAGCTCCGAGCGACAAGTTCGCCTCAGTGGGACAAAGTAAAACAAAATAAGACGCGAAGAGCGAGAATTTGACGGAGGTGAGTATAACTGGGCGGACGACTTCAACTTAGTTTACAGGGAACTGACGGAGACGTGAGCAGCACCTAGTTGCGTGAAGGCTAACGTGGACTAAGTTGGCTGCGGCTAAATAACGGTTAGTAAACGGCTGCTCACGTGACATTAGCGTTATGCAAATGTAAAGAATCTCACGGTCATTCTTCGCTGAGTCCGTTAGCTCTGCGCCAAAGCCCAAAGTTAAGCTAAGTTTTTTTTTTGTGACGCCGCCGTTATTGTGCGTGTTGGTTAATATGTAGGAATCCGTGCGTAAAGTTGCTACTGTGCAGTGACCGGAGACGTTATATGACGGGAAACGCTTCCAGCTGGGTGCGGGTCTGAGGAAGTGAACGGAATGCTCGAGAACGGTCCAGACTCCAGAACTCAGACGCGACACGCCCTCCTGCTCTGTTGATAGCTGAAGCCAAGGGTGCCCCCCCACCCAAAACCCCAGTGCGGTACTGAACTGAGACCCTCTGGAAGTCCATCCGCCACAGTGAGGAACTCCCTCACTGCACCACTTTCCACAGGCTGATGGAAAGTAGTTCGCAGCCAAATCTCTCATTACTTAATTTTTATCTGTTTTCGATCAGTTGATCATTTGGACTGATATTGGGACTTGTATTTGATAAAGACGATATATTAAACAGGATTATGCCACCAGAAGTACAAAATTCCTTCAAAATAAAAGTAATATTAGAGGAAGCTCTCTCTTGAAATGGGAACCATTCCAACATTAGCCTTGTAATGGTCACATGCCATTTAGCTTAATATAAGGCTAATATTACAGTGTAATGATGATTTGTTACTGTAGCAACTGTAACTCTAGGACCTATTCCAAGATGATAGCTTTAGGCATGATAGCTTTGTTGAGGACTGTATTTGCTAAGCTAATTTTCCAGATAACTAGTGAACTGAGCCCTAGGTTAACCACTGAATCACTTACTTCTCTGTCATGTTTTTTTTCATATTAATATAGCAACTGCAAATGTCCCAAAGCCCTAGTTGGCATATTACACAGTGGCCTGTTTTGTCTCAAACCCCAAGTGTCCAGTTTACCAAAGGAAAAAAAATGACAGAAAGAAATCTGCACATTGGAGAAGCTTGAATCAGGCAATATCTTTTTTCTGTTTGTTTATCTTTTTTTTTCTTCCTTGAAAAAAGGGGCTCTAATAAAATATCTGCAGCTGTGTGAAGTAATAATGAAATCATTGCATTTCACTGACAAGTGCCATTTCAGTGTGGTCATCAAGCTACAGTAGACATGCTTCCTGGAAAAGGCCATTGCCTCCTTGTGATCTGTTGCCATAATAAAGGCAGCAGTTGCTAAGCTGCTGAAAGTGGGATGGCTTGAAAACAGGTGCTGTGAAGCTTCACTTCATAGAGATGGTTTGTTTCTACTTCTGTTTGAGCAGCTCAGACCCTGATAATAGCCTCATTACTACATACTACAAATGTGCATCATGGTAGCCTCCCACAGTATGTAAAGCGATATTAAGTAAGAAGTCTGTCATGTCCCCGGTCTCAGTTTAGTGTCCACATATGACTAACAACTAGTTTCTTTCATGTTCTCAGAAACCATGTCCAAGGGACCAGCAGTGGGCATTGACCTGGGCACAACCTACTCATGTGTAGGAGTGTTTCAACACGGCAAGGTTGAGATCATTGCAAATGACCAGGGAAACAGAACCACACCCAGTTATGTTGCCTTCACTGACACTGAGAGACTGATTGGGGATGCAGCCAAGAATCAGGTGGCTTTGAATCCCAACAACACAGTATTTGGTATGGACCATTTTTCTACACAAATTAACAAGTTATTAGGAAACTTTGATGTTTCTGCTTATTGTATGAAACTTTCTGTTGTCCTTCAGATGCAAAGCGCCTCATTGGACGTCGTTTTGATGACAGTGTGGTCCAGTCAGACATGAAACATTGGCCCTTCACCGTCATTAACGATAATTCACGCCCCAAAGTAAAGGTGGACTACAAAGGAGAGACCAAGACCTTTTACCCAGAGGAGATCTCCTCCATGGTGCTACTTAAAATGAAGGAGATTGCAGAGGCATACCTTGGCAAGGTACTACAAAATGCATTTTACAAACTGTTTTTTTTAATTACAGAACTGGAGTTCTGCATGAATAACGCACACCTTATTCATGCAGAATTCTACACTTCTGCAGTGTTCTCCCCTTGCAAGAAAAAGATAAGGAAACAGAACATTGCACTCTTTATGTCTTGCTTACTACGGTTGTGGTGAATTAACAGATTGCAGGTCCAGCAGCAGCAAAATGTTTCCATTATCCCGTTAACCGCTGTAATTTTAATCAAATTTCTTCTTGCAGACAATAACAAATGCTGTTGTGACTGTGCCTGCCTACTTCAATGATTCTCAGCGCCAGGCCACCAAAGATGCAGGGACCATATCTGGGCTTAATGTTCTTCGTATCATTAATGAGCCAACTGCTGCAGCTATCGCTTATGGCCTTGACAAAAAGGTAAAATTAGTCTTTGGCTGCAAGGTACTGCTTTTGTAAACTGCAGCAAATACTTATTCAGTTGTTTGGTCTCAACATGTCCACCCCAAGATAATATCTTCAGATCGCTTAGTTTTTCTAAGCAAGCATCATAAATTATTTCAAATTTCAGGTTGGATCTGAAAGAAACGTCCTTATCTTTGACCTGGGTGGTGGCACATTTGACGTCTCCATTTTGACCATTGAAGATGGAATCTTTGAGGTTAAGTCCACAGCAGGCGATACACACTTGGGTGGAGAGGACTTTGATAACCGCATGGTGAACCATTTCATCTCTGAGTTCAAACGCAAGTACAAGAAAGACATTAGCGACAACAAGAGGGCAGTGCGTCGTCTGCGCACAGCATGCGAGAGGGCAAAGCGCACATTGTCATCCAGCACCCAAGCCAGTATTGAAATTGATTCTTTGTACGAGGGCATCGATTTCTACACCTCGATCACTAGGGCGCGATTTGAGGAGCTGAATGCAGACCTGTTCCGAGGAACGCTGGAGCCTGTGGAAAAGGCTCTCCGTGATGCCAAAATGGACAAGGCACAAGTCCACGACATTGTCTTGGTGGGAGGGTCTACTCGTATTCCCAAAATCCAAAAGCTGCTGCAGGACTTCTTCAACGGAAAAGAGCTCAATAAGAGTATCAACCCTGATGAAGCAGTGGCCTATGGTGCAGGTGTGGGACATTTGTGACCATAGATATAACCAAACTTGTGTGTACTAACCACAGCTACACACTTAAAAGTCAATTCTGCTCATTTGTTCCGCAGCTGTGCAGGCAGCGATCCTGGCAGGTGACAAATCTGAGAATGTGCAGGACCTGCTGCTGCTCGATGTGACCCCATTGTCCTTGGGCATTGAGACTGCTGGAGGAGTCATGACTGTTCTCATCAAAAGAAACACTACTATCCCCACAAAGCAAACCCAGACTTTTACCACCTATTCAGACAACCAGCCTGGTGTGCTCATTCAGGTACAATAACCATCTGTGGGAATTTTCTTTTAAGCTGTTAAATTTAGAAGATGGAATGACCTGACATTATATGTGCAGGTGTTTGAGGGGGAAAGAGCCATGACCAAAGACAACAACCTGCTGGGGAAATTTGAGTTGACTGGAATCCCCCCTGCCCCCCGAGGTGTCCCTCAGATTGAGGTGACCTTTGATATTGATGCCAATGGCATAATGAATGTGTCAGCTGTCGACAAGAGCACAGGAAAGGAGAACAAAATTACAATCACCAATGACAAAGGTAACTAGCTCACAGTGTCTTCATTGTGAATTTGGGTGGACTATAAAGAACCTTGACATTTGAAATAAAATCTTTTCTCTACCACTGCTTAGGTCGCTTGAGCAAGGAGGACATTGAGCGCATGGTCCAGGAAGCAGAGAAGTACAAGGCTGAGGATGATGTGCAGAGAGAGAAGGTGGCTACCAAGAACAGCTTGGAGTCTTACGCCTTCAATATGAAGTCTACTGTGGAGGATGAGAAGCTGAAAGGCAAGATTAGCGAAGAGGACAAACAAAAGATTTTAGACAAATGCAACGAGGTCATCAGCTGGCTAGACAGAAATCAGGTGTGATTAAATGGATGGTCCTGTTTTGTTGGGATGACAGCTAGATGTCAATACTGACTATTACACAAGCATTCGATTAACATTTGACTTCTGTCCTTTTTCAGACGGCAGAAAAAGACGAGTTTGAGCATCAGCAGAAGGAGCTTGAGAAGTTGTGCAACCCCATCATGACCAAGCTGTACCAGAGTGCAGGGGGTATGCCAGGTGGAATGCCAGGTGGCTTCCCTGGTGGTGCTCCTAGCGGAGGGGGAGCATCCTCTGGCCCTACCATTGAGGAAGTGGACTAAACTAGATGTTAGCATTAGTTTGTCCTCCTTCCCCTCGAGGTTGTTGTGAAGGGCGATCCCACTCATAATGTCACAGTTATCGAAATTGTTATACTCAGCACCATTAACCATAACTCTCTTGGCATGATTCAAATATTTGTTTTTTCGGAGTTTAATGCCGCACTTCTAATGCAGCTTTATTTTTGGTTGAGAGTGTTTCTTTTTCCAGGCATTTACAGCATCTTGTATTTGGATAAACCATTTCCTGTTTGCACTGCTACAGCGTGTTTTTTCCTTTTAGAGGGCAAATTGTTTAATGTTGTTCAACACTGGCAAAATAAGATTAAATAAATGTTCTCACATATGCACTCATGACTTGACTTTTTATCTACATGTTCTATTATGTCTTCTTCAAATATTGATAATGTGTCTTGACTATATTTTATATCATAAATATCTGTCGTTTACCACTACTGGGGATAGTCCTGTCAAGCCAGACACTGCCACATTATACTGTACATGCAGTTTGACAGATATTCCCTACAGACACCACTCAGGGATACAACAAGGTAGTGCCCATTAGTTTTAAAAAGGAAAAATGTTATCAGTATGTATTATGTCTGATACTTATATTTATTGGAAAATGCACTAGAATTAAACATAAGAGTCCCTTTTATTTTATGTAAGGGTGCAGCTATTGATAAATGAACAAATAGTCTTACTGGGGCTTAGAAGTTCGGGGGCCAGTGGGCCAGACCCTTTGAAGTCAATGTTCACATTTCTTGTTTGAGAGAATGACCATAAAATAGATATGTAAAGGAAAATGGATAAACAAATTATAAATTACCACAGAGAAAAAAAACAACCAGAAAGGAAGGGTACGGGGGCCCTTTTCCGACATATGCCTTTGAGTAGAATCCAGAGGTCTCAATGTGTCATCCCCAACGTTTAAAACCCAAGCAGCATTTTTGTATATTCAGTGCCATCTACTCCAACCAGTGAACATTTATCTTTGTTCTAGTAATGGTCCTGATATGGCGTATTGTCCTATGTTGGGATGAGGTTCATATAATTTTTAAGTACACCATCGAATTATTTCCACATCCATGATATGGACAGCTTATGAAACTCTTCTCGTAACAAACGCTGTACTATTAGACACATTTGCAAATACAACCCCAATTCCAAAAAAGTTTGGGAGGATGTGTAAATGAAAATGAAAACAATGCAGTGATTTCCAGCTCTCATCACACCGTAAATTTATTCATAAAAGAACATAAACAACACATCAGATGTAAAAACTGAGATATTTTACCATTTCATGAAAAATAGCTCATTTTGGCAACAACATGTCTCAAAAAAGTTGGAAGAGGGTGATTCCAGCTGCTTAACTATCTTTGTTGCCAAGTTTTATGTATTATGATGCACCAACTGTTTTCTATTGGTCAAAGGTCTGGACTGCAGACAGGCCAGTTCAGCACCCGGACTCTTCTCCTGTGAAGCCATGATGTTGTAATGGTGCAGCATGTGGTTTAACACTGTCCTCTTGAAATACGTCTTTCTCTGTAAGATACATTGTCTGGATGGGAGCATATGTTTTTCTAAAACTTCTATGTACTTTTCAGCATTGATGGTTCCTTTCCAGACATGTAAGCTGCCCAATAGGCAGTGATGCAGCCCAATACCATCAAAGATGAACTGTCTGCTGACAATAATCTGGATGGTCCCTCTCCTAAGTCTGCAGGAAATTGTCCATTCCATTCATCTGACCACAGAACAGTTTTCCATTTTGCCTCAGACCATTATAAATGAGCTTGGTCCAAAGAACACGGCGGCGTTTCTGGACCGTGTTCACACACGGCTTCTTCTTTGCAAGATACGGCTTTAACTGACAATCTGGAAGTTTTCCTGAGCCCGTGCAGTGACGTCCAGTAGAGAATCACGGCTGTTTTTAAAGCGGCGCCGCCTGAGGGCCTGAAGGTCACATGCACCAAGTTTTGACATTTGGCCTTGTTCCTTGCGCACAGACTCCTCCTAATTCTCTGAATCTTTTGACGAAATTATTTACTGTAGATGGGACTGGGATCTTCAAATTCTTTGCAAGTTTCGTAAACTAAAATGTTTTCAGAAATTGTTCCACCATTTGTTTAACCTCTGCCCATCTTTACATTCGAGAGGCTCTGTCTCTGTGAAATGCTCTTTTTATATCCAGTTATTTTACTGACCTGTTGCCAGTTAATCTAATTAGTTGTCAACGCTCCTCCATTTGTTTTTGATTTGTGCCAATTATTTTGTTCCTTTTCTTTCTAGTTTTTTGAGATGTGTTGCTGCCATTAAACTGAAAATAAGCTAAAGTTTTCCATGAAATGATAAAATGTCTAATTTTCAGCAGTTGATGTGTTGTTTATGTTCTATCGTGAATAAAATATGGGTTGGTGAGATTTGCAAATCATTGCATTCTGTTTTTATTTAAAACTCACATAGCCTCCTAACGTTGTTGGAATTGGGGTTGTATGTTCTCAAGGTAGATAAAACATTCTGAACTGCAAACCCTTATTTCTAGGTTCAACATGCATTTATTTGCTGATGTGTAATTCAGCTGTATGAGTCCTAGTGTAAGTTTACCCCTCTGGAGCTTTTAAGTCTAAATAATGTAGAGAGACCACGTAGGCAGCTTTATTTTTTATTAATTTTACCTATGCATGAATGTGTAATTTACTGTAACAGGAAATGGTAGGAAATTTGGCCTTGAACAGTATCATGGACCGGTGCTAGTATGTGTGTATGTTTGTACTGAGGTCTTTAGCAGGTCAGCGTGAGTTAGAGTTTCTTGGGCATTCGTGCATTCGGTAGGCACACATGTAGAAGATACCTAGAAGAAAGTAAATAAAAAAAGTGTAACATGAAGCCTGAGCTGTGAGGAAAAGGTTTTAGCAGCTGTCAGCATGTTGGCCATTATACCTGAGAAGAACGTTAACACCACTGCCACCCAGCCCATTATGTAGGACCAGGAGAATCGCCAGCTGCCATAGCGTTTACCGTAGTAGTTAACTGTTACTCCTGTGTACACGGCCATCGCCAGCAACACAAAGAAGCCTGCAAGAAACGAAAGCATCGGGTTCACATGAAAAAAATCAAAGTCTTTACCGCAGCAGAGAGGCTTGTGTGTGATTATCAAATGATGAACTTACAGGAGATGAAGAAGAGGATACCGGCTGCAAATGTCTTGTCAAACCCATCAAAGGAGGAGTAGTGGATGAAGGCCATGACACCAATCACGATGCCGATGAAACAAGCCAGGAGGGAAAGGATCATGAAGGCCCGGGTGGCATCCCAGTACGCTGTGGGTGACAGGAGAGGGCAAGGCAAGACATCCAGTGCTAAATGAAGAATTCATTTTATATAATTACACTCATCCAATGTTTTTGTGGTGTGGTACGTTTCCTTTCCTGCTTTCCTTTGTCTGGAAGACAGCTCGAGCTTGCCATCTAGTGTCTGGCATTGGGTTTGTGCCCCATGCATTGCATTAAATGGAAGACTGGCTGATAATTAAATTATTTGTGTTTAACATGTTATTATATTAGAACAGGAGTAAAATAGCTGCAGACTCGTCTTTAAAGTCACCATCATAACTGCTGTTTCCTGACATTTTCGTGCCAATAACACAAAGTCCCAACTTCTTTACAGTTAAATCTCAGCTGTATTTTACCAAACAACCCCGACAAAGCTCCAGAGGGATGTAACGCCAGTGTTGATGAGAACCAAGGTCATGGAGTGATCCTCAGCAAACTAATAAATATAAATGAGAGTCTGCCTGCCTGCATGCAGCGAGTCTTACCGATGCTGTCTGTGTGTGTCATGCACTTCCCAGGCACACAGTACCGCCACAGGCCCTGGTGCATGTAATTGCTGGAGTGACGGTACTGCATCCAGTAGTCAGTTGCCGTGGAGACAATGAGGAGTATATTCCCGACTCCAGCACAGAACAACCCACCTCCCATGAAGCTGTACATCCTGCCAAAAAATACTGACTGACAGAGAGAAAACAGAGCGAGTCAGGGCCCCTGCCATTTCTGGCCCCTGCAATACCAATTAGAGCAGGCACTTCCTGTTACAGAGCACGGGGCAAGAGTGGATATGAATAAAACAAAATCTAAAGACATTCAGCAGGATGCCACAAATGTTATGCTGGAGCTAGACAGATCTGATTATAGAAACATTACTCTGTAGGCGCTGAGAGGAAATTTTACACAATGGACACGGAGGCAGTTCAGTCTGACAAGTCATTAAACTCTAACTCAGCCAGACACATCTTTAAAAACATGCGCTGACTAACATCTGTCAAACCCAAAACATTAAATTCTAACTGAAAGCTCTCGTTTTCTGAAGATACCAAACATTACAGAGTATGCATAAAAGGATGAAAACAAGGCATCTTTTTGAATATTTTATTCAAAAAACCTTAGCTTCATCACCCTAATTTTAAAGTTATTTAAGGGCTATTTAAGGGAAAATCTGGCATCTAGAGTTTAACCACCAAGTTTAAAATTTAAAGAATCACTTGCACATATGACAATTCAAACATTGTGCTTTAATATATTTGATATTCTTTACCTACCTTAATTTCAGAAAACAGATTCCAGTTTTTCGAGTTGTCAAAGCACAGAGGAGCCCAATATTGCCCGGGGTGGCAGGAAAGTTTTGTTTTCGCGTAGGAAACCAAGCGAACAAACGGGCGGATGGAACAATGGGGCACGCTGAGCCACAACCAATCACGGGGGATGAGTTTTGTGTTTTAGGGAATCTGCTGAAAATACAAAACCGTTAAAGCGCTGCGCACAACTCAGTAATACTCATGACACAGCACTTTTAATTCAAAATGCTGCACAACTGCACACGGTGAACTCCGGGCCTGTGCTGGGCTTACCCACGGTGACGCTCGGAAAAGCTCATTTATCAAAGATTAATTTTCAAATGATAAATCTGTCATTATGAATCATGTTTTGCACAAATCCATGCAGTACAATGCTGGCGGGGCTAATGGAGTTTAGTTTGTAGAGTTTGGGTGATTTTGGGCTGCAGTGGAAGTGACTGATCTTTTATTGTAGGACTTCATTTGGAGGGTAGGAGGGAAAGGGAAGGTTTGCTGGCCTGTAAAAAAGGATGTTACCATTGCTGCCATGACAGTGTTGAAAAGGGTGATGGAAAGTGTTTTACTCCGAGATCTGACCAGAGTCCCTGATATGAACTCAGAAACAACTTTGTTCAGTAAATTCAGTATCTTGACACACACACACACACACACAGTGATGGTAATAAAAACTAAACCCCCTCCCGATTTCTTGTGTGTGTGTATCTCATAAAATACCAAACTGAAATGTGTCAGTCTGGGTCCTACGAGCACAGTGACGAGGGCCTGCAGTTTGTCAAACCTCAGTAAAGGTCACTTTGCGTGACTCCACTATCAGAAAAACATGAGGTGGAAGATTGTTGAGGTGTCAGCCACTGCTTACCCAGAAGAACATCGTAATTCTGCCACCACAGAGCTTTTTAGGACTCAAAACTTTAGAAGACAGGGGTCCAGTTACACGTGGTGTAAACCAAACACTGGTTTCTATAGCAGTGAGACTGAGGGACACGTGGAGTCTGCTTGTACCAGAGAATCCTGAACGAGAACATTAGGTTTTTATGCAACTTTAGAATAAAAGGCAGTGGAGCTCAGAATGGTTAAAAGGGAATCAAATGAGAAATTGCAGTGTCAATAGAGTAATTCATAACAATAAAAGTTATCATTCAAAACAGTGCGCTCAGGTAACCTGTGTTTTATGTTCTGGAACACAACGAAAAGAAATGAGCAGAGGTTTTAGCAGTAAAAAACACTCTGCACAGTGCTGCAGGACAGACGCCACTAATATTTATCTTCTTATGCAAATGTACACTATTGGATGGAGAATCTGTGTACAGTGATTAGAGGATGTCATAAGTGTAACAGGCCCACATTGAAAGACTGACTCTCTGCACCATCATGTAAACAGTTTCCGAGCCCTGACCAGCAAAGATAGATATCTGCTAATTGCAAACAAAGTAGTGGACTTTAATGAATTATGTTGGTGTTCTTATCAAGAGCAGTGGCTGCAGGAAAGTGTTGATGTTCACTAAGTCTTTTTCACGGAAGACATTTGGAAATGTCACAGTCTGAAAAGCAGGGGGGTAAACAACAAAAAGGTTTCTAAGTACATCGGAAATCTCCAAACTACGTCTCTGTCCTTTCAAAAATGTTTTAAATATCATCAACGGTCTCCCGCTAATTTACTTTTAATTTCACAGAGGGCACAGCACATTTAACATCTGGAGCGTAAAACCAAAGAATGGGATCACTGAGCGTTAGTCATCACGCTGGTCTCAGTCGTGACCACTAGGTGCTGCCTTTTAGTTGCTGCAGACACTGAACCACAAGCTGGATTTTCTCTCACAGGGAAAAAAGAACAACTACAGTCGGGTGCAAAGGTTTGCATCCACTAATTTTGAAATTTGAACTTTGACCCAAGAACGTTGTCACCCTCGTCTGCTGAGAAAGTTTCTCTGTGCTAAACTTAAGTCTTACTTTCAGACCAGTCTTTACATTGAACTCACAGTTTAGGTGAGAAGTATGCAATCTTTCACTTTTGAAAAATGAAATATATTCAGTCTTTTTTAATGTTGGAGAAATATTGCATTGAATTGTAATATTTTTTAATGAGGTGATTGAATGTTTTTGCCGGATAAACCATAACAGACACAATTTCGTAGTCAAAGCGGAGCGCTTGCCCACGTTAAAGATGTCTGAATGGGTTCTTTGAAGTCATACGACAGTGAAATTACATTTTGCGGCATAAAAAAACCTGCTGCAGCGGAGTCCATTTATAGACACATGAAGAGGCCTCAGACTGGTCAAGTCGAGCTGTCTGTCTGAGTGTGTGTGTGTGTGTGTGTGTGTGTGTGCTTTTAGGTCTGTAATCCACTCTACAGACCTAAAAGCATAAAATTACAGAACCCTTCTAAATTGCATAACCCCTTCAAATTGCTTGGGATTACCATTATCCTCCTAGCCTGTGGGGCCCAGTGGGTACATTATTTGCCAAAGGCAATGGAGTCCAACTCACTTTCTACGTCACCCCACTGCTTCGCTGCCAAACTGTAGTAGTCTCACTAATAAGATCTGCACACAAGAGGCACATACAGTACAGCGGATGAAGGTGTAGACATGAAGAAAACCTTTCAAATCCTGTAGCTGTCACGTTCCACAAGTCGTACGGCAAGATGAAGGTTACCTGCTCTCATTAAGCCACATTCACAAAAATGGCTTTGCACAGAGCTGCAATCTGACAAAGGCGTCAAATCCCACAGTATCTTCTCCGAGCTCCGTCAGACCTAATCAGGGACGTTTGGCTCTGATGGCAAAATTGGAGTTCACTCCTGTCTTCTTTTATTGCTCCGATTCTCTGACTTCTCCTTTTCTAAATCTGCCATCTACTGTCATAGTGTGCAACAAGATACTTTAATCATTTTGCTCTACTGTACTAAAGTTTGTATCTCATGCCTCAAAGGCAGGATATCTTAAAGTTACACGTCAATATTTTTCAAGACGATTTTCCATTTGACAGATGAACAGGTGTTGTTCATGTTAGAATAATGACATTTGTCCAGGCTTGGGACCAGAACCAAGGTGGCCCTTGGTGGCTGGGCAGGACCACAGCTGGTTAGGTGGGATTTGATCCCGTAGCCTTCTGCATCCCACTGATCCACAGGTCCCCACCCTGTGTTATATACACTGCATCATAACATAGCTGAAACATTTTCTTCATAAAATGTCATTTACACTTCACCTAATCCACCTAACACCCCAGACTCCCCTCTGTCTTCCAGCTGCTGTTTCCAATGCTATTCACATAAAAGTGGCATAATTCAAGCTCCACCTGCTCGGATTGGCTGAAGGTATGACCTCCACTCTCACCCCCAAACCACTCAGAGAACTAGCTTTACTAAATAATCTTTAGATGGCAGGTGAAAAGACAAGACAACTTATGATGATCTATGGACAGCAGTCAGGTGGTGAGTGTGAAGGGGAAGAAGCTGCTGCTGGATTGTGTCTGAGACCATGTCTACATCAAGTCACAGTATGTTCTAAATCAGCAGGTCATTCTCCTCCTACTTACCATGTGTGGACGACTGAAACAACAAAACCAGAAGAAACAGCGGCTCTGTGCATCGTTTACGCTGAACAGACTATAAGATTGTTGGAGTTATGGCTTTGTCGCAGAACCAGCAGGGAACATGCAAACCGCTTTCATCCATCCGGACAAAGAAGTCCGTTTGGGCAGTGATCTATTAGTTTCTCTACCTGAGATCCATTTCCCCTGAACACACTACTACATAAAGCTTGGGGACCCAGATTTCTGCCCCTTGGGAGGCTGTGGCTCAGGAGGTAGAGCAGTCATCAACGAACAGAGAGTCTGCAGTTTGATTCCCGACTCCCCCTAATGTCCATACTGTATGTCAAAGTGTCCTTGGGCAACACACTAAACTGTCCCACTTTGGTAAGGTAGAAAAGGAGCATATAAGAACAGACCATTTACCATTTACACCCTCCACACTGGAGTTTCAACCTTAACGCAGACATGATCTCTGTTTCCTGACCCCGCTGTCGTACAGCCTCACTTTTTTCAAATGTAGTCCGAGTTGGTTGCGTTAGCACAGGTGTGTTGTTTTCCTTTAGGTGACTCGCTTCTTTCCAATTCGATCAAAGGTGGAGTTAGTGTTTGAAGTGTTTGCTCTGCTCCTAATCCAACTGCAAACCCTGAATACAGACGTTACTGTTTGTGACAATGGGCAGGACTAAACATTGTGCATCCTGTGTGACATGGCACTGTTGGCTCTCAAAGCATGAATTCAAATTCCTCAAATCGATAATGTCGTCAGCACCGGCTTCCATCACCTTTATACATTGCAAAGCTTGTTTTCAACAATCCCAGCCTCTTAAATCTACTGTGTTTTTCTACTGTGTGATGACAGAGTCTTGTCTGTAAAAACTGCTGCTTTTATCTAGTTCATAAAATCCCTGCCGTGGGGTTTTGAAATGTTTTTGCCTTCTTCAAATTTCAAGCTGACTAAAGGATTCACACTAAAGGGCAAAATATATATGATATTAAACCCGGCACGCTAAATATTAAATAGAGAGAACAACTTAGTAAACGATGTGCACAAATTATTAATTCAAGAGCATGAATTATTGAATCATGCAAACAACACCTCTCAGCATAAAACACTTGGTCACAATTTAACCTTTGGCCAGATGATGGTGCTACGAGAAAAATCTGATGTCCTCAGTCTGAGGAAGAAACAAATCTCTGTACCAAACAACACAAGAGTTTGGGGTATTTTAGTCTGGACTAAGTGACATTATTTACAAGTCACGCAAGGATGGACACTTTTTTGTAACAAATGTTTTATTGGTCATTTTAAAAAACACACTGGTGATCTACAGGGATACCACAGTACACAGTCACACAGAGATGAGAGATCAGAACAATAACGCACAGAAACACCACGCACATGCACCGACACACGCGCACACGCTCCAACACGATGGCTTATTATCGCATTTTCTGCCTCATGTCTTTTCCACCCTTTCATCAAACGCACACATCATCGTGGTTTCATGGTCAGGAGTAAACAGAAGATACATTCAATAATCTGCTGTACAATAATGTAATAGTTACATTTACTTCTCATGGCCAAAAAATACCGTTTTCTTCCCCCAGATGCATTTTCTGTGACATATCCGATCACGCCTTTTACAAAATTGCAAAGATGTCTCTATATACACAAAGAAGGGGTGAAGGAAATCACATAAAATAAATTAATTAAAATAAATCAACAAACAAAAGAAATCATTTGTGAGAAGGCAGATGGCAAACCTTGACACTTTCCCTTTTGTCTTCCGTTTTTTTTTTCTTCAGTTCAGAGACTGTGGCAACAGATTGATGGTTTGCAGAAAACAGGAAATCAGAGAGGAACATGAGGATGTCGTGCCATGTGATCAGCTTCTGTCTACATGAGGCTCTGCAGAAAAAAAACACACAACAGAGCATTGTGGGACAGGGGTAGAGGTTGTTACCAGAGGCCAACACATACCAGTGTTTTAGGGCCAGCACAAGAATCTGAGGTTTTACCGATAAACGTACAATGCCACAAGAGTGTAATGGAAAATGTGTTATTCTGTGAACCACCTCCGTCGATTTGCATAATGGTGCTAGATGGAAACACTCATTACTTTGCATTTTGTTTTGAAATTTCCTGGAATATCAATTAGGAAATCTGAGCAGAATTGAGATGAATTTACTGCAGTGATTCTGTTCTGCAATTTCTTGCTATGCGGAAACACACAGTGTGCAGATGAATAATATAACTGAGGTCATATTGGCAGTGCCAGAATATGCAACAAGAGGCTATAAATCTATTTTCTGAACATTATTTCCAACTTACATCTTGTGATTGTAAAGAGACATTTTTTATTTACAAAGAAGGAAGCAAAGCATCATTTCAAAATGAGCTTTTAAATTGATACGGGGCACCTCTGTAAATTATTTTGTATGGAGCGTATAAGTCTTTAATACAGTGTAACATCTATCCATCTGTTTAGGGGGGACTGGAGCCTATCTCCGCTGTCATTGGGCAAGAACCTGGGTGTCTGATAGGGAGAGACATGCACGGACAGACAACCATTCACACTCACACCAACTAACCTAACATGCATGTCTTTGGACTGTGGGAGGAAAACGGATTACCCGGAGGAAACCAGCACAGGGAGAAGATGCCAGGCTGGGAACCTGCAACCTTCTAGCTTGGAGGTGGCAGCTCACTGTTCTACATAAACATTCTAACTTTTTAGAACAAATTTATTTCATACCTTAAACCGCTACAGCATGTGAGCCGATTTTCACAGAACTCTAAATTATCTTGCGATTTCCTATTTGTATGGGTAGAATCAACTTCCAGACACTTCCAGAACTTGTCCTTTTCTCGAGTCACCAAGTTATATAACAACTTTTTTTAGCCACTGCACACTTCTGCCAATCAGTGTCTCAAGAAAGTTGACAGGCAGCTCAAACTGCCCTCAGTTTACTGTGGAGCTGGCTGTGACCCACAAAATCAACATAAAATGTGTGTTCAGCAGCTCCTAATGGACACCTAGACATACCTCATCTCCCCGTCCACCGGCAGCGGAGGGTCGTGGAAAAACCCGTCCACCTAGGGACCCGTAGCCTGACATCTGCATCTTCGACAGGAAGCTGGACTGTCCGTACGGGATTACATTCTCATCTGCAGATGACAAAGATGACAAGATAACAAATCACTCAAAGTTACAGCTGTATTTATATAGGTTAAATCCTGAGTAATGAAGCCGAATGAAAATAGATCGACTGCTACTACAAGTGAAGCTGCTCCTATGGTATAATGCACTGATGGTAGTTGTTCCTAAGCCCAAAAGGATTTATATAAAGCATCACAATCATATTATTACAAATCTACTTGAGGTCCAGCTGTTGGAGTAACATGATGTTCTGTCGGCACAGAAAATTGTTCATTTTTTTCCCCAGATAGCGTATTTTTGTTTGTTGCCACACAAGAAAGTATTACTTCATATAACTGACCCTGGGATGAGCACTTGGTAGGTCCCCTCCTTTGGGGTGAGAAATGTTCATCCCTCCTCGGAAGGGTTGGAGAGTTGCTCCCCTCCGTTGTGTCGCTGTCTGGTCGGCTGCGGCTCAAAACATCAGCCAAGAGCTGCAGGGAATTGTCTGTTGGAGGAGGGGCGGGCGGAGGGGGGAGGCCTGCATATGATTGATCAACGACGTTTAATCAGCTACAGGCAAAGTTCAGGCTACTTTAAAGAAGTGCTCCGACATTTTGGGAAATGCTGTACGCTTATTTGCATTCTTCCAAAGAGTTTAAAACACGCCACAGTGGATTAAGTCAGCTTAGCATAAAGACGGGAAACAATGACAAAGACGAGGCACATCCAAAGGTACCAAATCCACCCACCAGCGCATCTACCCTTCAAATAAACACTAATTAACATGCAGCGTCTCATTTCCTCGTTAGCTCACTGTGTTAACAGGCCGAGCTGCACTACAGTCATAAATATTCTCCTCGTGCGTTACAAACACTATGTCATACCTGCTTGGCCCTGCAGCTCTCGTCTGGGTTGTCCATCCTTTGGGGCTTTCTTCTTACTCCTGGATATGTGGTGCTGGGCTGTGGGGCTCAACTCTGCAGCTGAGACAGGAGATTGTCCTGACAAGAAAGCACACTGATGTCATGCTCAGGAAACTCGGAGGAAACCAAACACCACTGAAGAAATGCAACATGATTTTCATGTACAAACAGTTTCCGTTAGGCAACATCATAAACTGAATTATACATGACACTGCGTGGTTGTGCGCTCACTCTTGGGAAGTCACTTTCAAGAATGTGAAGCTTCAAAGCGAATTTAAACTGACCTTTGCCGAGACCTTCCTCCTTGAAATCGTCCGCCCACTGGCTGGTGTGGTGCACCTCGCTGGCATCGAGGGTCTTGGAGTTGGTAAACAGATCTGGGTTGGACTGGGAGACTGGGGAACCTGAGTGATGACGGGCCAAGAGGTCAAAGTGCTGCAGCCGTGGACTGTCGCCGGGCTTGTGTGTGTCTCGCTGGGGGGAGGACCTCAATGTCGCCGCGTAGGACAGCTCATCTGGTTTGCAAGGCAAACAGGAGAGCTCCTCCCTGGAAGTGTCCATCAGGTAGGTCCTGGCAGGCAGCGGAGGACACCAGTCATCATCTTCCTCCTCCGAGCTAAAAGACAGCGAGGGGCCAAACGACTAAATGTAAATGTAACGGCAGCATGAATATGTGCTTGGGAGGGAAACACTATATGTTTAACATGACAAACAATGCGTCGGCAGCTTCCGGTGGTTCACATTCAAATCATCAGTTCGATTCTTCCTAAAGACCAGGCATTGTCCAAATACACGTGTCCACTTTACAAAGCAATTTCAAAATATGTGCATGTTCTATGCAAAGGACATCTCTTTGTAAAACCAAACAATGTGATTGTGTAATTATGCACTGCAGTGTTTTGAGCTAAATGCTAACATGCCTCAGATTACAATACAAAGTGTGTTCATCATCACAGTGAAGCAGTAACCAAAACGTCTTAAGTACAGTCATTACCATTATGGATTGTATTGTTGAATTTGGAAACCAAATTTTATACATATATACATACAAACACACACACACACACACACACACACACACACACACACACACACACACACACACACACACACACACACATATACATACACATATACACACACACACACAAACAAACACACACACACACACACACACACACACACACACACACACACACACACACACACACATATATATATATATGTAATGATGTTTTATCCAACAGCTTGAGATATTCACAAGGGGAAAAACTGCTACTACTGTACAAGTCGGTAGGATTCATGTCTAATGTCTAATGTCTAATAATTTCATGATACATAATTTAGTTACTGAAATATTTCAATCTGGACTATTTTTGTTTAATTAAAAATGATATAAATATATATATAAAGAGAGAATTCTTCAAAAATAATGTCACTCCAAGTTCTTCTGAAAAAGGGAGCCAGAGTGGATCTAAAGAGGACGAGACCCACTGTTGTCACTTCGGTGCCGCCAGGTCTAATTTAATGACGGACGTGTCATTGAAAATGGAAAGCACTAATCCAAACTGTCACATGCTGGCTAATGTCATTACAAAAGACACGGCACAGTCGGAACGGCCCTCCAATCCCACCCCGTTATGTCTGCAGTCTAATCTGTCAGAAGTGGTTAGAGAAGACGCTCCCCTCCGAAAGCCCGAAACGCAGTCGTCCGACTGTCCGCAGGCACAACTGGTGTTAATGTGAAAACTCCCCAGACTCCAAACTTCAGTCGAGTTTGGTTCGACAGAGTTACAGGGCAGGTTTGAACTCATCCTGCTTCGGCTCTTTCTGTCCTGAAGGTGAAGTCGGAGGCCTGCATGGTAATAACGAAGTGACTGACTGAATATAACGGCCCACGCTGCAGCTGCTATCGTGGAGGAGGAAAGTAATAGAGTTTCGTCTCACCTTTGTTGCTCCTCTTCTTTGTCTGTCTTTGTGTGACCTCTGTCTTTGTTGGCAGGAAGAGGCAGCGACAGAACATCCACCCAGGTGAGAGGAGCTGATTTGGACGAGGATCCTGTGGACCTCTGCTTTACCAGTTTGTCTATTAAGACAAAACACATGTACTGTATGTCATTCAGTGTCATCGCTGAGCTGTGTCATCTCAACCTTGACCGACTGAACCCACGGGATGTTTTAAAGGGTCTATAATCTCAACTAAATACAGGCCTTTTTAAAACCTTCTTTGTTGTTGCTCTGCCTGTGAGTGCCTGAAGGACGTTTCTTTTTCACTCAACACTTTTTTCATCTTCAAGAGCACCTTCAGGTCCACGGCTTCATTGTATCTGAAGCTGATGGAGCTCTGCATGCCTTTATTTTCTTAGTTACAGCATGTTTCCATCTCCATTCTTGCACAAATCCTGTGGCAAGGCACATTTATTTCTATGTATATTTCATTAGAAAAATATATTCATTTAGAGAGTATGTCTCACACACACACACACACACACACACACACACACAAAAACCATACATTGTGGCTTATCAGTGTAGCTGCTATTTTAGGAGGAAGGAGGAAAAAGTACGTTGTGCTACGTCTCTATTAACTGTAAAAATGAGTTTGCACTGCTCTAAAATATGTATCACCATTTCCAGGTGCATTGTTGAAACGTTTGTACAAATTTCAGGCTTTTGCCTCAGTTTTGTGTTGGTTCAAATTTTCCAAATGCAAAGGCGTCCCCATCTTCTCTTACAGTAATAGATAGAATTTGTTTGCGTGCGTGTAATGTTGGGTTTTTGGTGTCATAGTCAGAAATACTTATTGCATTTGTATTTATGTTTGCACACTGATTAATATGTGAGAGTGAGTGAACTATAACCTATTTGCTGTATAACTCCTTCGGAGAAACTGTTGTACATTTTAATTTATAAATGAATTTACACCATGGCTATGAAAATGTTTGAGCGTCATAAAAACAATGTATCCACATGCATCAAACACAGTTTTGGTCAAGGGTAAAACATTGTATTAAATCAACTTACTGTATCTGCAGGGAACCATGGTAACAATTTTCATGGGCCATGGTGCATTACATGATAAATCCCTGAGTACAGTTGCCATTACATAAGAAATGCAACCAGATGTATTAGAGCTGAATCAGATCAAGTGAGACATAATCACATTTCTTCCCTGTAGCTAAAATAAAACATGTCACGGAGGCAGGAAAGCCTCACCGTTACTCTTCTTGGTATACTGGAGCTTGGCATATTCAGACCCAGACTGGCCAGCCTGAATGGTCCACTGGTCCAGGTCCTGCTCCAGACACCCAAGTCCGGTATTGGACAGTGCTGGGTTGCTGCTGTACGGGTCTGGACCCTGGTTGTAGGATGCGCTGGAATAGGTGTCGTAGTAGGCCAGCAGGTCGTCCTCTGCAGCGGTGTTGATGGTGCTGTAGATGGGGCTGTCGTTGGACGCTGTGCTGTGCTTCTCTGACTGGCTCGGGTAGTTCATGAAACCAACTGCTGAACAGCAACACACTATGTTACACAGGATTCTGAAATCTGATATTTCACCACGCTGTCAAAGTCAGAGAGCTCTTACTGTTATAATATCTGTCCGAGTCCAGTTTGCCCGAGCAGCAGTTGACAGACTCTTTGCTGTTATGAGCGAGGTTTGGAGTGGGCCAAGAGTCGGCCAGCCAAGGGTAATTACCCATGTTTGATCCCAACAGTCCGGGCCTGCAAGGGAAGGTGAGATTATATTAATATTTGTTACATAAAACAGTAGCGGTGGCAAATAACATCTGAATCGCGTCATAAACTTCAGTTTACCCTCCATTGATTATTCCAGATCCTTCACTGTGAGCAAAGCCAACTGGAAGAAGACAGAGAGATTTGTTTAAAATCTTGTTTTACAGCCGAAAAGATAAAGCTCTTCAATGACTAACTATCAGATAAATACATTTCTGAACTCAGCTATGCTCCATTTCAGCGGCAGTTTAAGGCTACAGATTTTAATCTATGTTGTATAAAAGCACAATATTGACCTACATATACAGAGGCACCCAACACATCCATACACACTATGCCTGCAGTACATAAAGTCACAGATGTCAGTGAAACGGTTTCTTGCTTCTCCTGCTGTATATCTGCAGTTTATTCCACACAAGTTAGCACATCTGTAGCAGAATTCATCTGAAAATGTGAAATAATGCTTGTTCAGTCATTAGTATGTAGTCATTGGTAGTAGTCACTGTAAAATATGTATGAGAAAGTCAAATTACTTGTGATGCTCTTAAAACCTGGGGCCATCCATTGAGTAGAATATCTCTCAAAGTCAGAAAACATCTCATCTGTTTATGTGCTTATGTGCCCAAGGCCATATTCTAAAATAAACGGTATGTAGTGGCTTACATACAGTTTAGTCAGTGTGACTTCCGTTCTCTTCTTCACTCCTGCCATAAAAAGTGCCCAGTGGGGATAAATACATTTCACTTAACTGAATGTGCGATGAAAGTGTAGCCGCTGCTTAGCCAAATACAAACTAAAATTGAAAACATTCATCATTGCTGTAGATATCCCGGCGGCCTAATAAGAAGTTGCTGCCATTTGTCAAAAACCAAACCGGATGCTTCGCTCTACAGCAAATGAAGTCTTTTCTCCTCGGAACTAAGCATACACACAGTAATAAGTGTCACTATTTAAATGGTCTTAGTATTTTAAATTATGGAATGTGGTCACCCCTTCTTCTATTCCACAGACAAGCTTCTTCACGCACTCACCTGCTGGCGTGTATGCGAAGGATGTGGTATAGTGTCCCAGCTGCTTCCTCCTACGGTGGCGACAGTACAGCCACCCGCTGAATCCCGTCAGCACCAGCCACGCAGCCACACCCAGTCCTGCGATAAAAGCCGGCTGGCGGATGACATTTGTGATCTGCTCTGATATACTGAGGTTACGGCCTGTCTGCACGGAGGTTTTGTCTGGCAGGGCTGAGGGACGGGGAGGTAGAAAGTAGTCAGCAGGTTTGATTGAGAGAAGCTGGTTGTAGAAATATGAGGACTGCAGGAAGTGACGTGTTGCTCTGTACTTTACTTTTATATTTGATGTTAATCGTGGACCATAAAGGGCCTTTTAGATACAAACTGTCCAAGGGGTCAGAGCAAAATAGGCAAAGTTTTAAAAATTTCTGGTGGGATAAGTCATTGTCTTCTGAAAAAATAACATACATGGAAACTAACACCTTGCATAGGTCTGTAGAAGGATTAAAGGAGAGCAGCCTTTAGAGGATGTTTTAATGTATCAAATATAACATACAGTATATGGAAGTCTTATTCTACGATACAACTTTCCCACTGGGGTTTATAAAAGTTTGTCAAATAACTCAGGATATAACTCTGTTCCTTAAATTTGACCTGTATATAACTAAAGCTGAATAATAATCATGACCCTCTTGATTACGGTATTTTCCCCCCTTTTCCAGGCTTTATGCTAAGCTAAGCTAACCTGTTGCATATTGCAGCTCCAATATTTAGTGTAACAAATTTCATTATTAATTGAGCAACTAAATGTATTTTCCAATTTTTTATAAACTATTTTTGTAGCTTAAAAGCTCCAAAAGCACCTTATCTGTTCTTTTTCCCGTTACTTTGAAATGAAAAAGCAGAGGATCTGTAGGCTGAAAATCCTGCTCCTGTCAAAACTCAATGAAAATCCAGTTTCTCGCCTTCGCCGTGAATCCCTGACTAACACATTTTACATTTTCCCACTCAAATCAGTGTTGATGATACTTGCTGGTATTTTCCACGTACACATTTCACCTGTGGTGAACTCAGCCTGCCGAGAGCAAACCTTGCCATATTTCTGTAGTAGCTGTAGCATTTTGAGTGACTCACTGAGAAGCAGGCTGACAGGCGGACTTTCAGCGCCCACACCCAGGCTGGTGACAGCAGCCACCATGACAGAGTAGCGGACATCAGACAGCAGGCCCGTCAACAGGATGGACAGAACTGATCCATCCACTGTTCGGTTTATCTGGTTCTCCTGCTCCACACCACTGCCAAGACACCAGACCTAAGCGACACCACACATACAGAATTAATGTTTGAATTTTAATACACGAGCAGAGATAAAATGTTATTTATCTGACGCACCATGTGATAAGGCCTCGCCTTTATTATAATAAGACAGACTGATAAAAAGCTGGGAGCTTTTTTTGGGCATTGAAGCTTTATCTGGCAGTAAGCAACACGGTGGAGACTGACAGCAAAAATACATTAGAGATGAAAGAGAAATGGATCGCAATGAATAAAAAAAGTGGTTTTTCTCTAGACGTTTAGTTTTTGTGTTCCCCAGCCTTTGTCCTCGAAAAATGTTCATATAGGTTGGAATTATCTTTCCAAGGGTGCATAAAGATAGACATTTTCAAGAATTCTAAGTAAGTTAATCGAACCATTTAAGAGATTCCTCATTACTCATTAGCCCTGTACTTATTTCTCCCTGTCAATAGTAAATCATTGCATTACTCCTTATATTGATTTTAAAAGAGTCAGCAGTGAAAATGGGCAACATTTCATCCATCACATATGCAGCCACAAGGTTTATTCGTTTTTGTAGCTGTTGCCAACAATTAAAATCCAGTTTTAGTTGTTTAGCTGTTGAAGGGCTACAGTCATCTTTCACAGCCACAGAGGACTCAGCTGTACTAAACACCGCTACCGCTCTGAAGGACTGGTCCACCAACAAGATCACATCAAGAGGAGGGTCAATCTGCGAGGTCACGTAAATCATTTCAGGTCAGATTAACACAAAAGTTACGAAAATTCAAAAGGTTTCATGTATTCTCAAGCAGTGTTGTGTAACGTGTTACAATGTTACTTTTTTGATGTAGCCAGTAATCGAGCGCGTTAGTTCCACAACTGAAGTACTCTTACTTGCTTTCAAATTTGTAATCTGTTACTTTTAAACTACCAATTTCTGTACTTTTTATCACAATAACAGAAATCTGGTGTGAATTTACTGTTTTTGGCAGCACTGGCTGCATGCTGGAGTGATGCATAAATATGCACTTTAATTGAAGTATGTTCTTATAACTTCAAGCCTCAGTGGGAATATGTGCTAGGCTAGTCACTGTAGCTGTGAAATGAAGGACTGTAAATGGGGCAATGTAATTAGTTACTTTTAAAAGTAACGTTCCCCGACTGCTGTCAAGTTCAAATTCCAATTCAAACTGAAATTTTATTTGTCACATACACAGCTGTACACACTATGATATGCAGTAAGAGAAGTTGGATATTCCTGATCAGACATGCGTCATTTTCTTATGGCTCTCAACATGTAGACCCACATTACATGAATAAAATTCAAACAACAGAACTCCTTGTTCCATTTCACTGTTTTATTTTTCCAGCCACTATATTTTATCTACTGCTCTTATCAGAGCAATTAGTTTTGATTGTGTTTTGCTCTTTAGTAATTTAAAACATAGAACTCATGTGTAGAGTTTTGCCCAATGGCACATACAGTGTCAAGAAAATCTTAAGTTATCTGCATTCTACCATTTAAAATTACCCAGATGATCGTTAGACTCTTGCATTTTTTGGCCCAGAGAACATGCACACTGGCAACTTCCTCCAGTGGCACCTCTCAGCTCTACTATATACACACACATATTGGATCACATTTCGATATTTCACCAAATCAATCAAATTTTGATATGTGAGGTTTGTGATTCTCCTTTTGCAATACTACTACTACTACTACTACTCTCTTTCGGCTTTTCCCATCAGGATAATTTTCTATTTTAAAAAAATTGCTTGTGTGACACGGTCGATTCATAAGTTGCATTACCACCACTGACCACTAGGTCCAACTTTTGCTTAGGTTTTTGCTCTCCGATACTGTAGGTGGCGCTGTGGAGCAGCCTACAGCGAAACCAGATGTTTCCATTCTTTATCCAACTCTTGACAATTTTTTTCCGTCATTAAAAGTGTTCTATACTTTTATTAATTAACAACAATGGCCTAATGTATTTAGCTTTTGTTTGTTTTCTAGAATTTACAAGAGTTGAAGTGCAAAAGTATTTGTGATTTGAGAAGTGTATGATATAATGTACTTATTCATTTTTCATATGTAATCCTTTGAAGCTTTGTACAAAATGCATGTTTGCATGTTTAAGCGGATTAAGTGTAAACCTTGCCTTTGGCTGACAAGATGCCACATACAAAACAATTTGGATATTCATGATCAGACATGTGTCATTTTCTTATGGCTCCCAACATGTAGATGGATACAATTAAACAATAGAACTCCGTGTTCCATTTCACTGTTTTATTTTTCCAGGAATAGCAGCCTGATGATTAGTAATCAATGCTGTGCTCTTGCAAAGAGACAGATAATCAGAACTCAGTGTTTTTCCGCAGAGCAAACAGATGACAGGGACAGTCTGCGTTCAGCCAAGAATCTGATGACAGAATTGAGCCTCGTTGTGCAGCGGCAGCGCACATGTACTGGCAGCAGATAAGAGGCAACGCGTAATTACTAATTGTTAATTCAAATCAGGGCTTTTCACACGTATCTGAACAACAAATCTGAACACCACTGAGCAATGTTTGTGTTTTTATGCAAACATCATAGAACACTTGATTTTTGCTCTTAATGACTGTGTTACTGAGCGACAGTCATAACAGACACAACGACGCACTCAGGTGGTGTCTCAGGAGTCAAGTGTGGACAATGCGGATAGCTGTCGTCTCACCTTGTACTCTCGGATGATGCCACTCTGAATATTATGAGGCGGAGGCTCCCAGGACACGCTGATACTGGAGCTGTTGGTGAGCTGCACCACTGACACAGCCTGTGGAGGAGCGCTTACAACTGGAAACACCAAATAGTGTTATATATAAGTATTAATTAAGATCTACTAGCAATGATAATCAAGAAGGAAAACTGATCGATAGCTGATTATGAATGAAAATGAAAAAGGAAACAAAACTTGATTTTAAGCTAAATTAAAATTCACTTACTGATTACCAGATTCATTATTATACTCTGATTATTTTGCTTTTCTGCTGATTTGCTGTTCACACATTAACACTCTCTCTTAGTTATGCTCTCTCTTAGTTATGCTTGAAAATGAATTAAAGGTTACCAACACTATTGACTTAGTTTGTTATTCCACAAAACTGCCATGACGCGCTAAAAGAGTCTATCCTACAGCACATTTTTTTCAAATTTCTTAATTATTGCAAGTTCATAATTAACAAATGAACGATGATAAGCTAAAACAAGCAAATATATTCGTTAATATATAGGACTCAGGTTGTCTGAGTGGAAAAAACTATTCATTTTAAAGGAGTGAAGATCTGGTCACTCTTCATGTTGTTATTATTAAAAGTATTTTCAACAATTTCTCACCTTCCTCGGGTGTACGAAGCAGGACCATGAGGCTGTCATGTCCCTGTAACTCATTGAAGTAGGGGCGTATCTTGACTTCATACTCTGTGTTGCTGTGCAGATCTACTAAGATTGTACTGTGATCCGACGTATCCTCAACATCCTGGACCAACCACGAGCTGCCGATAGTCCGATAAAATATACGGTAACCCTGAACATACCGAGACTGGCGGGCAACCTGGAAAAAAAAATATAAGCAGAGTTTCACATTTACATCAGTAATGAAAGGCAGAGCCAGCGGTGATTGTACGTCATGTTAATCTGTCTGTGTCGCGTAATGCTTGGATGGGTTTTTGAAGTTCATTTTTGGAGATTAGCGTGTCCTCCGCACACTGCAAGCTGACTTTGAAAACTAGACCTTTTCGCCAGCCAAGTATTCAACTCACAGTCCAAGAAATCTTGGCACTGGTGGGAGAGAGAACCACAGGCTTCTGCAGGTAGACGGACACCTCTCCCAACTCCCTCTGCACCTGTCTGTGGTCCACACCCTGCTCTGTAGGACTGCCATCTGAAAGAGCAAAGACATCCATTCAGTCTGGGCCAAAAAAATAATAAAAAAAAAAAAACAGTTGAAATGCAGCTAATCAGCAAAAAACAGAGAACAAAAAAAGCTTTTTGATGAAATTCAATATTGCTCAGGGCAGAAGAACATCACACTGAGAAAGCAATTAGTTTTGAGACTGCGCATGCAAAAGACGTTTTTTAAAAGCATGCAGCACATTATCTTTGCCTCAGTCCTACACCCACTATATCTAATTTCTTTATTTAAAAATAGAAACGGAAATCAGGATTGGGTAATTGGAGTCAGTATTCTGTATGGTACAAAGTAAAATCAGCAAATTATTCTTGTATTTGCCTTACGTAACTCACCCTGTGTCCTGACGGGCTCCGAGATGGGGCTGGGGTCGCTCAGGCCGTACGAGTTGACTGCTCGGACAATGAAGAGGTAAACGGTGTTGGGGAAGAGGCCGACGACCGTGTGCCTCTCCTGCCTCACGTGGTCTGCAACGGTTTGCCAGGTGCTGCCCACTGATTGGCTGCGGGAGGGGGGGGGGCAATTATTTTGTCAGAAGACACAATGACAACATTTCATTATCTCGAAACATCACAAGTTTTGCTGGTGATCAGTGTGAGATAAAATGAGTGACTTTGATTACGACACGGTCTTAAACAACGGCTTTGGATGTAGGAGATGGGGGTGTCACACTTGAAGGTCAAGATCTTTATCAGAAGGACATATTGCTTTTAGAGGAACACTGATAATTAAGCACACAGTCGGTAAGCTGTCAGTAAAGTGATGTTTCAATGAGAAAATGTTTTGCCCTCTATGTGAACATTTTTTTTTTACTGGCGTTATCTTGAGAGCAGGGCTTCATTATCATGTCATTTTGAGATAACAAGGTACTGTAATGGGCTTGATGACAACTCTTTGCCTGCTGCTGATCGCCTGATAGTGCCGATGAATGAAAGTGGAAGAGGGAACGTCAAAAAGGCAAATCAGAATTTTGCAAATGGGGTAAAACACGGACAGTCTGATGACTATAATTATAGCAGCTACCTTAACAGTATTAAGTCAAACATTTTAAAATCTTGTAATCATGAGAAAACATTCACTATGCTAATCTGTCTTTGGATTAATTGGGCAGAAAAGAAAAAAGCCACAAACAAAAGGCCGCAAGGCAACATTTTTATGTCTTCACCAGTGAAAGCAGGGACATTTTTGACATAATCGATAATTAAAACTGTGAACAATGACTTTCCTGTCAGTTTTTACGTTTCCAGCTCATCACTGCAGAAACACTTGTGCTCTTTGGACACTTTGGACAATTAGCATTTTATGTTTAAGTGCAAGCAATTAATCTGTGCGTTCACGTTTTCTTACGTGAAATGTGTGAAAACCATCCCCTCCTTCATAACTATCGCCAGCAGCTGCATAGCTCGTACATCATATCTTGTTTGTTTAATGTGAGTAGAAGAGATCGCATCGCAATCAGCTGTCGACAAATGCTCCTTGGACCCATGAGACTTAGTGCATCACGTTGTCAGTCAGACGTCAGTGACGCCTTTTATTGCTTCTTTGCATTACAACAGGTTTTAATGACGGCGGATCCAATAAAGAAACAAGACTCGGGGATGAGGACTATCAGACAGCATGGGCACAATTTAAGATCTTCCTCAGCTCCGTGGAGGAGAAAATGGAGAGGTAATTACAACAAACGGGCCGCAGCGTTTTTCTATCATCAGTGTTTCCTCCTCCACAACCTTTCTCACCAAATGTTCTCTGGAGAAACTGTTTTACCATTTAAATACAGTCATTCAGCTTTTTTCTTTTAAGTGCAACTGCAAATGGGTTTGAAGTGGAATCTACAGTCACTGCTCTTACATGAATCCTCCATTAATATTTAGTGTCTTTTAAATTAAAATCCCAAACGTAGCTGCTGTTCTGCACTGAATCGGCGCAGAGAAACTACGACAACACATATTGGTTTTTACTTCTTTTGTTCCTGCTGACGCCTGAAAACAAACATTTCCAAAGAATTTGTTGGTAGTGGAGCGTGTTACTGGGAGTGGATCTTAATCATTAGCTCTGCCACATTCAGCTTTCTGTCCACACAGACCTAACGGGACTCTGTGTGTGTGTGTGTGTGTGTGTGTGTGCGCCCTCTGTCCTGCCTCTGTAATGAGTGAACTCCCCGACTCAGTTGGCATCCCCTCCTTCCGTTGCCCCAGGATAGGACAGAGCTGCTGAGCTGACCACTGCAGTAATTGACTCCTCGCTGTCTGTCTTGCTAAAGCCTCTCGGTTGGTTGTTAGAGCTGCTGTGGCTCTTCGTTGGGATGCGGCTAAATACTGATGCAGCGAGTGTCACGGGTTCACTTCAGGACGTCACTTAACAGAACTGTCTCGTCCTGACAGGATTCATTTCCAAACTCTAATGAACAAGACGTCATTGCCAAGGACTAGTGACAATATTGTTGAATTAGAGACAGAGAGAGACAGGGGAGAGGACATCTTTGTTGGACTTTATCATTTACAAAAGTCAAATTAGGGAAAAGGTTACATACAAATTATACTAATAAACAGAATGAATGCTACCAAGTCTAACAGAGCAGCATGATTCAGTTTCATTTTTTCATTTTCATTATCATTTTAATTTAATACATAGAACTTTATTTACCACCTCAGAAACTTTATCTCAAGGGTCACATTAATGACCCGTGCTGTAATCTGTGGTCTCTCAGGGCTCCTCTGTGCACGTGATGTGGGACTGGCCTTCAGTGCCTCGTTTGTGGAAAGATATGGCAGCCAGATTGTCTCAACTGTTTGCTAAAACCGTGCCTGTGTCTATTTCAGTGCGTTTTGTTGAGGTAATTGTTGCTATTTTGCATTTCTAAACCCCCTCGAAAAAAATGCCGTCAGCTGGGACCGTAGCAGCAAAATGGACAATTTCCACATGTTGGAAATCTTGTCATTCTTTGGTACATGTACAATGGACATGCTGTCACTTCCCCATTGTGATAGATTTATGTTGTGTATTATATTTTCATTTTGTAAGTAGTCTGCCATTTGTTTTTGGCTTGTTTACACCCAGCCCATGTTTCTTTGCACCTGTTTGGTTTTATTTATGTTTTTTCTTAGTATTAGTGATGCTGCTCTTTTGTAAAACAAGTTTTGATAAAAAAAATATTTAGTTTTTATGTATGCAGGTTTATGTAATGAGAGTAGTTTCACTCTCCATACCCTTGCATAACAAAATATTCTAAAGAAAATAATACACAAATGAAACTGTGCACTGCAGATAATAGATTGGGATATAATAAGTTAAAGGTAATAATAGGTTAAAGCATAAGAACAAGCATCATCCCATGACTCAACCTTAAATTTATAAACCACAAATAAGAGATATGGAGCAAATAATAAAAGGCTTCAATGTAGGATTGCACCAGCAGTTCAGCTGAGTCCACATCTACACTTTGCTCAGATGTGTCACACATGGTAACATATGCAAACGTAGGCAGTGCACTTGATTAAAATTTCAAAAACCAGTTGATCCATGTTTACGTTAAAAGCCTTTTACTCAGCTGGGTTCTAAATTTGGATATTTCAAGTATAAAGCACTCATGAGATCTGGTGAAGGAAGGAACTTCCAGAAATTACAGAGAAAAAGTATGTACACTAAACGAGTTGTTTTTCCGCCACGAGCTTTATAAATAAATATGAAAATGTGCAATATTTAAGAATACACGTTAGCCTGCTTTTAAATCTCTTTAGAATTAAATGTGCATTAGTGCATTTTTTACTTTTAGACTTATGTCATGTTTTTACTCCTACTCACTTTAAATGTCAGTGCTTTCACTTGATCAGCTCGTAACCTTGTTGCAAGGCCCATTAAACATTAATATTATTGTTGTTTATTTTAACAGTCACTGACGTGAAAAGCAGCAAATGACTGCAAATGTCTTTAATACTCGATAATGATACTCGACAGGAGTAACACGAGAGACGCTGCGTAGTGTACCTGAAAGCTTCAATGATGTAGGAGGTGACAGCAGCCCCGCCTTCGTGAGGGTTGGACTGCCAGGTAAGGGTGACGGTGTTTTTGGTCACCTCCGTCACTATGGGCTTCTGGGGAGGCCCTGGAAGCTGGATGAATTCAGAGACTCTGGATACTGAAGACACTCCCTCCTCTGTTACAGACAGAAAAAAAACACCATGATGTGGCAGCGATGGTTTGATTTCCTGGATTGGATTTCCTAGTATTGTGACTGTGATCTGATGAAGAGCACCACCGGCAGGGTGCACGGCTTCTCGAGGAGGTCTGCTGTGAGAGTGACAGACTGTGAAGTGTAACAGAGAGACAGAGCGTGCAAACTTTTGGACTGAGTACCTTTGACCGTCAGCATCCCACTCCAGCTTGACTCCCCTGTGGCGCTGGATGCCACGCATGTGTACATCCCCGAGTCCAGGTCCTGTTAAACACAAATCAACACTTGAGACGAACACCGAGAAGAAAAGGCCAACAGAGAAATGATCATTTTTAAAAGATGACGTGAGACATAGATTTCATTCATGTTTTGAATTATTTGATTCTGTGTTAATCTGACAGTGTTGGAAAGAACGTGACTTTAAAATATAAGTCATGTGTGTAGCAATGTATGTGGTCTATGCATTTTTTTCTAATAACATTCAAATTAAACTTTTATTCCTTAAACATATCCTGGAAAGAGCAATGGAGATCAGTCCTAATTACAGAATAAACTATGGAGGTATTCTGAAATTATTGTCCTGTCTTTGGAAACTTCATTTTCTATATATTGTATAATGTTTGTCTCCAGACAAGGTTAATTCTTCATCTTTAGCTGATGTGCTGTACTCGTGCGTAATAAATTCACCTCTGTACACAGCTTTTTTCCCATAAAACATCCTGGAATTTGTTAGGAAATAATTAAGACCTTAACTGATTTTCTAGGCCCAACTTGTTAGCAAATAATTGTTGACTCTTTTTAGCTCTATATTTGGTCTCCACCAACCCCTGAGGGGAATATATGTATCAGCTAGTTGCCGACCTTGTCTCTGTGCCACCGAGTGATTTTTCTGTGAATGCAGCTGCCTGGTGAAAATGACCCACAATAGTGACATTGTGATCTAAAGACGCTGAAAAGCTCCGCTGAGCTGATAATTCTCTGCAGATTTTTTTTTAACATTTCACACATTTTGGGTCATTGTTAATACAAAAATAGAGATTATAGCAGCTTTATGTAAAGAATCTAAATACATCTTTGACTACTGTTGTATGGTTTTGCCATTATCCTCAAATCCAAATGAAATCCATGCACACGTAAAGCACTTCCCCTCAGCTGAAGTCAACATAGCAGCTGCAGCATGAGGCCCTGTTCCACACTCTCCTGTTTACATTACGAGCCATAATCGTGTGCATGCTTCACTGACACGCTTGGTGTTCACGCCAGCCCTGCCCTGGATGAGAGCCAGTCTACTGGAACTATCATCAGGTCATGTGAGATCGCCCACCGCAGCGTTGACCTCTGGCTGACAGACAGCTCAGCGTGTGGGCAGGTGAACTCCTTTAGATTATTCCAACTCCTGCTAAAATATTGATGGTGGTAGGGGCATCAGCGGGGTAAATATTTTTAGTCCCTCGCTCGTCATCTCTGTTTCCCCTCTTGTTTTTTTCCTCTTGTCATCCCCTTGATGCCACACTAATGCATGTCTTCTGTTCCATTGAGCACATTGGCATGGCAGATTTCCCCCGCCTCAGTGGTGCACTGGACCAAACCCTAATGCTCCAAGTTTGCTGAGCAGCACTACTGAGAAACAGCATGAGAGAGGAAGCGAATAAGCACAGTGCGGCCAGGGAGATTTAATTGCCGGTAAGATGATTTATCGTCTATCGCAAGTCAATTAGGCAAAACGATGCTGCTTTTGCTCCGTCCTGCACGTATCGACTGACCTCCAGGTGAGGTTGTAGCACAAAGGGGCTTCTGACTGCTCTTTCATCAAAGGAGAACACATTAGCATTTACAAACAAGCACCTTCATTAACATTACAATTACACACCGCATGAGCACATAATTGCACTGGAGAGATATGCACAACCTTAGAGAGATTGGTCTTTGGAACTAGGTCTTACCTTAATTCTACGAACGAAAAGTGACGGTATAATGGAAATGAGAAAAAACATGCTGTCACGTGGGCTGCGATGAAAGTGAACCATGGTCAGAGATCGGGTATGAATGTTTAGTGAGTGCAGCTTTTTGTATCAGTCGCACAGCCCGTTTGTCCTTCGGGCTAAGAGCAAACCTTTCAAAAGCCATTCTTTTCTTGCCCTTTCCAATAAATGACTCCCACTTAATGCAAACACACACACACATACACACACCTTTGCGTCTATGATTTGCAAAGTGCCATTCTCCATCAAGGTCAGTCGAGGTTTATTTCCCTGAACTTTCTCGCCATCCTTCTCCCATGAAATCTTGACTGAGGGCCCTCCGATTACACGGCAGTGCAGCTGCACCGTTGCACCATGAGATATGGTCTGATTAGCTGGGCCTTGGCGAATGATCGGTGGGACACGACCTGAAGGCCCTACAAGTTAGATAGGAGAGGAAGCAAAGTGTTATGAGAGGGGTTTCATTTGCCTTCTGATAGTGGGGGAAAAAAAAGCAGAGAAACGTGTATAAAGAGTGAAAATACTTTAAATGCTCAGCGGGCTGCACAAAGAGAGAGAGAAAAAATCAGATTCTTACAAGCTGCCCGAGGAAGAAAATTAAGACTGAAATTTATTGCTTATCCAGCATGGGGTCTGTAACTGTGTTCTTTCTTGGTCTTTCTAAGCCGTACTGCACCTATTGGGTAATTAATGTTTTCCCTCATTAGCTGAAGGAACAGAAAACCGAATCAACCTCTCCCAGGTCAAAACTCCAGTCTCACCTCCCTCTACCTCCAGCAGAGCCTTAGTCAACACACTTCCTGCTACACTGATGGCCTGGCAGATATAAAAGCCTGCGTCCTCGGGGTGGACGTCAGTGATGGTCAGTTCTCCGTTCATGGCGACAGCGTAACGGCCAGATTGCGAAGGCGGCTGGCCAGGGAACAACAGCATCTAAACACACGAGCACATGGGAGAGAACAAATAAGTCACATAACAATTTATAAGCCATATTTTTGTGTGTGTGTGTGTGTGATTTTTTTTTTCACTTCAAGTGCTCAATTATGTCATTGAAAATTTTTCAATTTCCTGCAAACATATTCAAATTGCTTGTTTTGCCTGAACAAAGTCCAAACTTCAAAGCCCAAATATTGAATTTGTGCTTATCCAAAAGAGAAAAACTGTAACACTGAAGAAAAGCTATGAATAATCACAAACTGTGTGGCATTGTTAGACCAAACACGAATAAAATATGTCAATAATGGCTGGAATTGGTGGCTGTCGCTCATATATCAAACTCAGGATGTTGTACTATCTCTGGTAATCACTTGAATTACTGAAATGTCTCTCTCGTCCTTCTCTTCTCAGCCCACATTTATATGTCACCACTGTATGACATATGACATATGACAACTCTGTGTCTTCTTTGTCCCGTAGTCGTCTTTCTCCCTCTCTGTCTCCCTCTCTGTCCCTGTCTTCAGGTGTCCCCGGCCTTGGAGCTGTGTGTCTTCCACTACGCAGCTAATGTTCCTACCAACCTGCCCAATGTTTTCCTCTCAGCCCAACCGGTCAAGGCAGATGTCCGTCCACCCTGAGCCTGGTTCTGCTGGAGGTTTTCCTCTCCACTGTTGCCTACAGCTGCTCAAGGGGGATTTGTTGGGTTTTCTCTAAATGTCTGTATAATCTTGACTTTATTAATGTGATTCTGTATACATAGAGTTGAATTGAATATATAACTTTCAGTGAAACTGTAAAAACTCAGCATGTTAACTTTAGCATTTGGCTCAAAGTAAAGCTAAAACAGAGCCACCAACACAGTTCTGTTCACCTTTGAAAACCATTATCAGCAAACACAGTTTGTTGCTGTCTCCTCAAATATATGTTAAATCTGTACAATGCACAGAAACAATTATAAATCAACAAAATCCAGAAATGCTGCTGCCTTCTCTGAGCCCCGAGCTTATTTAAAATAGACGGAGGGGAAGTGGAATAATTCTTTTTGTAAATTATGGACTCTGTGTCCTTCATGCTAAAGAGGAGAGGGACAACTATGTTACAAGTGCATATTTTAAAAACCAGCATCTATGTCGGCACCATTAAACTTATACAGTATATAGAGGTTTTAGACTAATTTATGCTGCCATCTATGAGGGACTTATTTCAGCATCACTATGTCAAACAATATTGTGCACATATTACAACAACATGGCTCCACAATAAAAGAGTCCAGGTGCTGAACTGACCCGTCACCCACCGACAACATTTGGAGCTTTCGAAACTAAAGCAATATGTCTCCTCAGTTTCTAAAACATTGGCATACTGAGAGCTGCTGACATAAGAGATAATTCAAAATTCAAAATGCTTTTTTCTATACAGCGTCCTTTCTGGAAATGGAGTGTGTAGTGCATTCACACAATGTACTACACAACAGCTGAAACAACGGCAGCTGTTGAGCTATTTCTATCTGGACCTCAAAGTGGACCAGGTGGGACCGGCACACAGACGTTGCCATATGACAAAGACCTGGCAGAGCTGGATTGTTTCTGTGGTTTTTGGGATGTTAGCCACGAACAGATATTTTACAGCTGCCCCATGTTTTTTACTTTAAGTGAGATGGATGTGGGCAAGGGGGGAGGGCCGCACATCAATCCATTCAGCCATCCATTTCATTCATCTAAGAGGCTTAGACTTGGAGGGACCAAGGTTATAAGGCCACAGATAATCCCCCAAATACAGCGAAAAGCTCTCCAAAACAGCCAAGCCCTGTCCCCAACCATTCCGCAGACTGAAGCTTATTCACAAAATCGCCAGCCCAACCTCCTGTTTGCTCTCTGACGAGCATCTGAAAACATCTGAAGCCGCTCCTCCAAGTCAGTGATCCCAGCTGCTGCCGAGCAACAGGGTATTTATAGTTGGGTACAATGTGGAAAGAGGACAGAGTTTCCCTCTCTGCGGATTTGCCCCGAAGAAGCAGCTTCCACACCTGGTGTACTTCCTGCCACCCATCTCTCTCTTTTGCTTCTCCTTCTCTTACACTGCCGGCGCAAACAGGAGAAACAATTCTCGCCAACGCTTTACCGCAGTCCCTTCCAACATTTTGTCTCTACTCATCTCTCGGAGCCAAATGCAAATGTGCTGCACCACCTTGTCCGCTTCTCGCCTATTTTGCTTGGAAAAATGTGCTTTGAGGAGTGTGGGCAACCCCAACCAACATAAAAAAAAAAAAAAACAACCTGTCGGAAGAAGACTGATTAAATCAGACAAAACCCGCTGGTGTTGCGGTGAGTCATTCTCACCTCTAAAACAAAGACGGTGTGAAACCTATTGATATGAGACCGTATTAGTAAGGTTTAAAAACAAATCACATTTACAGAAGGAACTTCCGGCTGGTTTAATGTATTCATCAGCACTAATCTGCCGATTTGTAAAGGAGGATTCTCCGTTAGATGAGGTGTGATTCCGCGCTCCGGCCTCTTACCTGGCTGCCCTCTTTCTGCCAGAAGATGGCAGGTGGAGGGTTTCCTGTGGTGCCGCATTGAAAGGTGATGCTCTTCCCCTGGGTGGCAATCTGGTCTCTAGGCTTCGAAGCAATCTGAGGTGGAACTAGAGGAGGAAAAGAAGCGTGACCACCCATTAAAAGTCTTAGTTCTGGTAGGAAACTTGTTAAGTTCCTGTCTATCCAACGTGATATCGGTGCCTGATCCTCAGTAACTATTAAAAAGTAATTATCTGTCAGATAAATGTATTAGTTATAGAGAACAATATGTCATATGAGATTCAATGAATTAAAAATATAAAATGATATAAAAGCACCTCAAATTGTGACCACATTTCATTATTGGGCACCGCTCCGTTTAGCCTTGATCTACAGTGCATCAACAAAGCGCTCGTCAGTGCTGGTAACAAACAAGCTTCAAGAGTCATCTCTTTAACCTTCTGAGCTTTCTGATCTATTACCACCCTCTCAGCACCCTCTCATCTTTAATGGCACACATCACCTCTGTATCCTCTGGAAGAAAAAAAAACAAATCATGACAGCGCGAGGCAGCGTCGATGACATTTACCCAGTTATTTTAGGAAAGGTCTGGGCAGAGCTGCCAGTTTCCAGCTTGGGTCACATCATTGCATTATCCACATCATCACATCCGCCGTAGACTTACGCTGACCACTGCCTTCTACCTACCGTATGAATAATTGGCTCACACTTGCCGTCAGATGAGGACCTTGCCCAGCTTGGATTCATCCTCTCTACAAATCTCTGCTCGGCGCATATGCACAGACACACACGCAAACACATTTTTTGGCTCGATACACAAGCAAAAACTGAGTCATCTGTGTCGTGTCTTAATGTTCTCAGTGAGAGCATGTTTTGATGATGTTTTTGTGAATTTGCCTCTCTGGAGATGCTCTGATGTCTTTCAGCTAATCAGATGTGTTACTGTAGTCTCTACACCTTGTGCCTTGTAGCATCAGCTCGTCCTTACGTGGTTTGTAATTCATTGTAGATTGGGACAGATACTTTATTGTTGCTGTGGAACAAACCATTAGGACATCTCTTTTACAATACGTGACTACTATGTGTTACCTATTATACTATTACTACTACTGCTAGCACTACCACCACAAAGAATAACAATAAAAGACAGCACTTTCATTATATATAAACACCCTAAATTCTAAAAATATGATTGAAATTAGTATAAAATAATAAGACAATTTATTGTCCAATTTCACACTGAATTTATTATTTTTTTTTTTTTTTAGAAACACTTTATAATTTTGATCTTGGTGCCAGAACTTTAGTTGCTCTAGTTTCCTCCCACAGTCCAAAGACATTTGTGTCAGGTTAATTAGTAACTCTAAATTGTCCATAGGTGTGAATGTGAGCGTGAACGGTTGTCTGTCTTCGTGTGTTGGCCCTGAGATAGACCGGAGACCTGTCCACGGTGGACCCCATCTCTTGCCCAGTGACAGCTGGGATAGGCTCCAGCCCCCTTGTGAGCAGTTAAACGGCACCTCCACTGATAGTCAACTTTATAAATACTAGTTGTATGTATATTAATGCTTCCAAAGTTGCCTCTGTCTTACCTACATTAAAATATCTCTGCTTCTATCTGAAAAACTCCTTCAGATGACATCACTTGGAGGAACCTTCAGTTCAGATTATGGCACCTTGTTGCTCACACTATGGAGATTGTAACCATGGTCATGGTCCAACATGGTCAGCTCCTCCAGATGACATCTCTGAACAATAATAATGGAAAACTCTTTCCAGCTAGCAGCAGAAATATTTTAATATAGTGAAGTCAGAGGGAATTTTTCCACATAGAAAGCAAGTGGAAAATTGGAAAAGTTGCTCTTTATGTTAATAAGTGGATGGACACCAATTGCTTGATTTTGAAACCAATTTTTTTTCCTATTCTTGTTTGAAATGTATGATTTTAACTGCTTACAGTTTGTTGTTTGTTGTTGTAGTTTTCACTTCATAATGTACCAAACCTTTCAAAGTGTGACAGATCAGTTTAGCGCCCAGTCTCCTTTACTGTGGAGTGATGCTGTTTTATTACGTGCAGAATGTGGTGTGACATTGTGCTGCCTAGATAATCAACCCTCTCTGAAAAAGTGTCTTCTGGGCACCAGTACGTGTTGCTCCAAAACCTGTAGATATAGTTCAGGTGTCCATGGTTTCCAAAAAGAATTTACATTTTGACTTTCCACAGAACAGTCCCTACTTGTTCTCAGTCCATTTGAAATGAGCTTGTGCTCTGAAAATATATGGTTGTATTTTTGGTTGTTTCTTTGCATGGTACAGATTCCTGCCTGAGGCCCCGAAGATTTGGCCTCATACTTCGCGAGCAGCAATTTGTCCATATTCTCTGAATCCTTTAATGATATTATGTTCTGGAGATAAGGAAATCCCCAAAACTGTTGAAAATTGTCATTCTCAGGGTGCTAAACCCACAGTTTTTCATAACATCCTTATTTCTTAAAGACGCAGCTTCTCTAGGATGTTTTTTTATACCAAATCGTGAACATTCAACAACTTTTCTAGTTTTTTTTATTATCCACAATTCAATCAAATTCAAAATGAAAAATATTGTTCAAAATGCAATCAAATTTCACAAGTTAATTTCTCTGTACTATCTTTGTACTATTAACTGTCAAAGATATGTTTTAAACATTATTATAATTAAGTATGTAATGGGACAAGTATACACTAACAAACAGCTGTGTAACAATGACTGATCATTGTTAAACAGACATAACGCTGAGGAGCTTATAATGTTTCACCTTTCTGACAGTTTTAACTTAAAAACTGAGAAATTACAACATTGTAAACGTAGAATTCATGGCAGAGCTCCTGTATGAGCACAGGTGGTCATAACGTTATTTAACAGTATTTCCAGTATTCGGTTAGATGTTAAGTAACCCGATGGTTGAACCACCCTCTTATTTTAAATGAAAATTTCCACTGAGCTGTAATCAAACTCCTTACAGCTGCATGTGAAATACTGTAGCAGCAAATGAGGGAAGGATTTACTTGGTGACACGTCCCCGTCCTAACAGCAGATGTGTGGTAGATGGGAGTCCTTAATCTACATCAAGTCACTACTTCTGAGACGTACTTAATGCCTGACTGCAGTAACAGGCGCGGTGTCTTGTTTACGCCGGTAGGCATTGATTGTGTTGATTTACAGACCGTTAATACGTAAGGAAGACACAAATTCTTCAGAGAACAATTAGAAGGAATGGGAACTTACAGAATGGTCCGACTGAAACATAATGGAGAGAAAAGGGAAAATAATGAGATGGATGAAAGCTGCAAAACTAGCGATAAAATGAGAAAGAGCAAAAAAAAAAAACAAAACAAAAAAACTAAGAGGAAGCTGAGCGAATAGAAAACTGCTTGGTTCAGATTTCATTTGCACTGATAAAAGCATTAGTGGATGAAGTCGTCTGAGACTATTTAAAACAAGACACGCACACAGTGGGAGAAAAAAGGGCAGAGAAAGTGAGGCGGCGAAAGGGGAGGGAGATAAAGAGACCGGAAGACAGAGGCAGAGAGTCATGTCTTATTAATAGTGGGACTGCTCCCTGGCACCGAGTTAAAGCACACATCCACCAAACATCTGTCAAATGCTGTAATCCATACGGTTTAGCATAAGCTCCTGTCAGCGCTGCTGGACAGGGACTCACAGAAACGCAGGAAATGGGAGCGAGCCCCGTTTGACGCCACTGTCATGTGACAATACGCTACATTTAGATGTCGCTCATATACGGCGTGAACAGTGCGTTTCCTACCATGGACCTGCAACATGGCTGAGGCCTCTGTCTTGCCCACGCTGTTCTCAGATGTGCAGGTATACGTCCCTTCGTCCTGCTCCTTCACGCGAAACAAACGGAGGTTGTTGCCGTTGCGGATTTCAAACCTTGAGAGGGAATGAAAAATAGAAGGAAAAAATTATAGCTATAACAGAGAATCAGAGCAAAACAACAAAAAAAGACCAGAGTAATCTAGTGTGGAAAATCTGTCAGATGTGCACGGGATGTCTTCTCTTTTCTTATCAAACAACCTGTTGCAAAGGATTTTTCTTGGAACGAATGAAACCCTGTGTCTTATCTCTGCTGCTTTAGATGTTTCTTTTTTCAGATGAACATGCAAGATAATGTGACGCCGCTCTTCACAAACATGACAAACAGCAACCTGCATGTGATGCGTCCTCACAGATAGCTCTCCTCTGAAGGTCTCTCAGTGCTGCCTGATACGTAGGAATTCCCAATCTTACATCCTTATTAGACGCTTTCTGCAGCCAGGATCAGCAAGGTCAACTTTTCAAAATCTTTCTAATATCACACACAACCTAATATACCTTTAATACGTGTTTCATTCTCATTCCACAAACTGGAATTGTTTACTTAATACATGAATTTACTGTAAATTGATTAGCAATTAAGCAAAAACCCTTATGTACATTTTAAACAGTGTCAAACATCCAGAACATTGCCAAGGTTGTTTTTCAGCGGATTAACTAACAAGATTTAACACATTCATTAGTCAGCATTAGAGGTGTGGGAAAGTAGATTGTTTTTTACCTTTGAACAGAGCCACGATAAATGTTTCCCTAATTGGCTTCAAATACAGCAGATGCAAGAGTATTAATAATCTTCTCATCTAACACGCTGCTAAGTGAATTCTATAAGTTTATCTTCAGAAAATTTACTAACTCACATCACAGACACAGGTACACGTGTTCAACTGCTCTTTAACGCAAATCAGTGATCAACCAATCACGTGGCTGCAACTTCAAGCTTTTAGATATGCTAATAGAAAGGCAACAATAACTCATTTAACTGTTTGTTACAACCTAAGTATGAAGAAGATCTGTGGGCTCGCCAAAATCAGACAATAAAAGTCTTTTCAGATGAGTCTCAACTGTCTTGGCAGTATCTGGGCCCCTCGTTGAGCGCTGTTTAACTGTCAGCCCACGTGAGGGTTGTTGAAGACCGTGCCCATCCCTTTATGACGGCAGTGTGCCCATCTGATGGCTACCTCCAGCCGGATAACACACTCAATCATACTAAAATGGCCTCCACAGGTAGCAGAACTCAGTGCACTGCACTCTTGGGACGTGGTGGCTCATCGTGGATGTGACAGATCTGCAGGAACTATATGATGGTATTATTTCGATGTGGACCAAAACCTCTGATGAACACTTCCAGCACCTTGTTGAATCTATTTCATGAAGAATTAAGGCAGTTTTGGAGGCAAAAGGGGGTCGAAGTTGGTACTAGCGAGGGGTGCCTAATAAAGTGACCAGTGAGTGTATAATTCTGTTACATGGAAATAATTCAATAGCTCTGATATAAACTTTAAGCTTAGCATTAAGTTCAAAACTACATTTTGTAATCACGATAGAAAATATAATACTTACATTTAATATAGGTAAAGGATTTTTTAAAGGAGTAGTGTTAAGTTTTGAATTAATATGGAAATGATAAAGGAATCACTTCATAGGCTTAGCTGAATATACATTGAGTTTGGATGGAAATGGTCATGGAAGTTTTCTGCTAACTAATAAATCCTCTTTGCTCTCTTTAATTTATTAATTTACATTAGCAGACTGACAGAAAGACCAGTCATGACAAACTTGTCTCTGTCCAGTTCTAACAATCGGTCTCTGACTAGCTGAGGTTTATCTCCAGCCTGACCCGGCGTTGGCCTGTGCTCACGTTGAACCCTCACCTGCCACGGGGAAGCTCCCCCTCGTCTCGCCGCCATCGCACAGTGGGAGCAGGATCTCCGTGGACCTCACACAGGAAGTCGACAGTCTCGTCCTCCATGACCACCTGGTTCACGGGCCTCCGTACCAACACGGGTCGTTCTGCGGAGAGACAGAGGAGCTCAGATACGTCCTGCTCCGTCTCCTCGTAGGACATGATGCTGCTGAGCAAAGATTTTTTCAGGAGCTCACCATACACCACCAGCTCTGCAGGATCGCTGTCCCTTTCTCCAACCATATTTGTGCCCACACACACATACATGCCAGCATCGCTTTTCCTAGTGTGAGAGATCATCAGTTTTCCCCCACGCATCTGAAAAACAGCATAGTGACAGCTCGAGAGATTAGTCTTCAGGGTGCCCTGAATGAAGACGCCAGATTCATACAACTAATCACCGAGGCTTTGAATGGAAAAAGAATCGGCATTACGACGCTTTTGGAGTATTATCAATCAATAATCCTTTTTCAAAGCACCGTGTGAGTCACAGTGACATTATTCAGTCGAGTGGTAGAATGAAACAAGTACATGTACTCAAGTATTAGCATATTTGTACCGTATGTGCTCGATCTCCATTTTACAGAAATGTAAATAATTTCATCGATCCAGTGAAATTCAGATTATTTAATTTATTTATTTCACAGCAAGTCTGCATACAAAACATATGATCCAATGATATTTAAAAATATGACAGATCTCTATTGAAATATTATAGCTTCACTTACAACCAAGAATGAAAACCTCACTTTAAATGTTTCCATCCATTAGTTCTTGTTAGTTGTAGTTAATAAAGACTAGCTCTTCCTGTACTTCCAGCTTCTGTACTGATATAAAAAATGTCCATCATCATCTTCAGCTTGTGATTTTTACACATTTTTTAAAAATCTGTCAAAAAAACCCTCAGAGAATGTTCCCAGCTGTTAATTTATACATGATAGATGGGAACAAAAGTGAGATCAGAATCAGATACAGCTCGCACAGAATTATAGTCTGTTGAAAGTATTGTCACTGAAAATGAAGATCTGTGCTGCTTGAATAATAGATTTTGCCTGGACTGTTAAAAGATGGAACTCAATGGAGTCTTTGCACTGATGCTTGAGATTAGTACTTTAAAATTTAAAAATTTATTTTAGCTATTGTTAGTCATGCATTCACAAAATGTTCATGAAAAATGTGCATTTAATGCTCTTGATTCTCCCCATTCCCAGATAAATGTGATAATATTCTTCCTTTTCACGCCTGCCGGCCCTTTCTCAGTGTGCGTCTCAAACTCACCGTGACGCGTTCGTCCTTGGTGCTGACTCGAACGTTGTTGCGTTTCCATGACACGGTGGGCTCGGGGTGACCACGTGGGGGCACGCACTCCAACACAGCAGGCTCGCCGGCAGCCACCACCACGTCGCTCGGGGCCTGCCGGAAATCATCTCTCAGTACTGAGAAGGAAGCACAAAGAAATCTAATTAGCTCCAGAAGCCCTGCCTCTCTGATGTCCTTAAAACAAGGAGGGGAAATCAGACACAGATCGATGAGCAGCGGCACAGACACATGGCCAGAAAAGAAAAGACACACCAATTTGTCTTGGAAATCATTCTTGAGTTGTTTTCTTGAGTGAGCCATCTTCTTGCTGAGGGTTGGATAAAAACAAGCTTATTGAAAGAAATTCCATTATTGTGTTTGCGCGTGCATGACTGCTCAAATCCCTGGCAACGTCCTCGTTAGACTGTGCTGCGTTTTAATGTGTTCCCATGCCTGTGTCCTACTCTGCTGTCTCTGCTGTCAGAGCAGATGAATAATGCACATCTCTCAGTCCAACATGGAGTAAACAAATAACAGCACATTCATAATTTAGCCCATGTGTGAGGGAGAAAAAAATGGCCTCTGCGTTAATGAAAGGATTGTCTCGGATTCCCAATCGCTGTCTTACAAATCGGCAGCACGGGGCTCTGCCTCGAATGAAATCAGCAACGCCCTCTGCTCATGTCAACCCTGAGGTTTGCAGCCCACCACCCCACACATGACGACCGGAGGAGAAGGTTGGCACGGTGACTCTTGGTATCTTCTAATCAGTTGCTGTGATTGACAGATGAAAGCCTTGGTGTGAACTGTGAACCGGAGCCCTTTCATCAGTCCTCCTGCACAATGAAAACTCATACTCAGATGCTGACAGACACACACACACACACACACACATCATCGTACAGCCTTCAGGTTTATTTCTCAGCCCAAGTGTAATATTTCAGCGTAATCAATCAATACAATCTCCTTTTACACTGTCATGAATATTTTAGCGATCTATTATTGATGAAAAGATCATCTGTTTTTATATCAGTCTACAGCCCATGAAAACATTAAGGCCTTCTTGACTCTGTTCAGCAAATAACCCAACCCGAAAAACCATAAGCCAGGCAAGTTAATGATTACATTAAGTTATTAATTAAATGAAGGCTGCTGTCTTTGTTATTATTGTTGTCCCCAACCAAAAAACCTCAAATAAAATGATCGTACTATGTTATTGATTACTCTAGATTAGATTAATTATTTTGCAGGGTAGGTTACCATCACAGGACAGTGCGCAACTTCACACGTCCTTCCAAAAGTTTAGGCTAAAAAACATTTATTTAAGTGGACGCTGATTTTTGGTGGGAGCTGCTTTTCTCGGTACAGTCCTATAAACCCCACAACTACAGAGTCGATTTAAAAAAAAATAAAAACTTGTCATAAACATTTGGGAGACACCTTTGTTCCTTGCAGAGTTCAATATGTAACAGTAAAAAGTCAACAGGACATAATTAGTTTCAGTCATTGCAGACTTACTACAGTCCCATTTAAAAGAGCAGGGCCAGTTCATTTGTTTCAGCTGTAGAAAACTTTATGTTTAAGGTCAAACAATAGATATGAGAGGAATATTTTATGTATTGTATCAACATATACAAAACAGTTTAAAAGATAGCATTCTGGGTACAATATCACCCAAAAGTGAGCAAAAGTATTGGAACAAATGGGTTTGAAGTAAATCAAATACACGTAATATTAAGCCTGAAACCCACTGGCATCAGCAAATTGTTGGTTTCTTCTTTCCAAACGCCTTTTCACAGTTTACGGTTTATTCCTTCAGTTGGTTGTTTTGTGGTGGTGGGGGAGTCTTTCTTTAATCTCGTCTTCAGCAGGTGAGATGAAAGTTTTCCTGGGTGAGGTCTGTCGACAGCCTGACAGCGCGTTTCGAGTCACCGTCCTGCTGCATGATGAAGCCTCTCCACATTAGTCCTGATGCATTTCCCAGCAGATTTTCAGACAAAATGCTCCTGTACTTTCTGACTCAGCGGGATGAATTGAATGAGTTCATTCTACTGCTGCTGTACCATCATGATTTATATCATCAATAAAGATCAGCGAGCCTCTTCCAGAAGCCGCCGTGAAGCCATAAACTGTGGCACTAACTCCACTGTGCGTCACAGATGAGCTTGTATGCTTTGGATCACGAGGACACTCTGGCCTCTCCATTGCTTTGGAAGAGATCGATGTCTTATTTAGTCTATGATACTTTGTTCCAGAGAATGTTCTGCTAAACTCCAACCCGGTTTCCTGATTGTTACTGCTGATGACGTGTGATATGGCCTTTGTTTCTGCTCATGAAGTTTTCTTCAAACAATTGATTGTGATACCTTCGCTCCTGCTCTGGGGAAGTTGTTAGTGATGTCAACTGTTTTTGGGTTTTTTTTTTGTCACAGCCATCCTCAGCTGTGTGATCAGTGCACCAGTGATTTCCTTCTTTCTCTGGACATTCCAAATTGAAATGTTTGTGCAATGCCTCTGTTTGCTTTCTCAGTTTTCTCAAAATCAAGATGACTTTCTTTCTTGCCATAGACATATTTCTAGACCAGGGCTAAATCCATCAGCAGTCATCTATAACGTTTATTGAAAAATCAATCAGGAAACAACAGAAAAATACACAGGTGTCAGTCACATAATTTTGGAGATAAAATCTGGCTGATCTAACCTTAACCAGATATTAAAGGAAACACCACTGTTCTCTGTGATTTCAAACATTATTATAGGAAACGTGACAGACTAGGAGCAGTAGCTAGTGATCAACCCATTGGTGTAGTCTCAGTTAGTCAGTACTCATTAGGATTTAGTGACATTACTGTAATCCACCTTAAATCAACTAAGCACAGTTCTAAGCCAATTACTGTGAGCATAACTAAATGTATGTGGCATTAATTACCCACCAGGTCTGTGTCAACATGGCAGCCTTGGCTTTCTAATATCAATATTCAGACCCACTATGCCTGAATAAACTCTCATCTAAAATCTCTTTATTGCAGCTATTTAAAGATGGAAAACCGTCCCTCACTCTTATTTGACAAACAGAATTGTCTTGGGCAAATTCCAAATCTTAGTGGAGGCAGCAGTCAGTTTCCTTGTGGTCTGAAGGGGACTCGTCCTAGGCTCCCCGTAGAACGGGAGTTACTCAGTCAGATCTATTCAAAGCTTCTAACACGGATGTTATTACATTCTCATTAAACCGCAGCGATATTTTAATTGTTTCTCATTGTCATGCTGTGTAACACGTCTCAAAGCAGGTGATTACGTGAAACCGAGGAGCTGACCAGAGGTCTAAGGGGAGCTGGCAGAGTGGACATCTGCCACAAAGATCCCCACAAAGCGTGACAATTAAGGAGCTTTTGGAGGAGCTGCAGCGAGCAAAGGCACTCACTCTCCTCCCAAAGGTCTGTTCACCAAATAACCACGATGCTGCTCACTTGGCTGCCTGTTTCAAATGCTTTGCTGAGCTGAGGGGCTAATTGAATGCGCTGCATTATTTTTAGAGCTCCGTCTGTAAGGCCTGGTTAGACGGGCACACATGGACCTTTGTTTCACCGCCATGGTGACTGGAGTGAAAAAGTCATGGGCAGAGAGTTAATCCCTGAACGCACACGCACACGCACCTTTAGCATGTGAACAGTCCCCGGGCGCAGACTCTCAGAAAGTGGGACATTTGAACGCTGAAACACATGCCAGAGAGCAGAAAATATTCCTGACACCGCTACCCCCAAACACTGTGCAACACGAGCTCCGAATTCTTCTTTGAAGCTGTGTTCGAGTTAATGTGATCCTTCCTTGCTCCGACTTTAAAGCCTGCCACGCCAAACAGCGTTTCCCATGGATGTTTGTGTTTGATGATGATTCCGGCACTGGGTCTCCTCAGAAACACAGAGACGAATGCCCCTCCTCCCTCCGGGGCAACAGTCACTCACTTAACTTCTCGGACATAATAGGACTGGCACTGCCTAATAATCTCCTGAACCAGGCCCTGCACTCTCGCTTCCGTCCGACCACACTGGGCTCAGACACGGAGTGCGGTTACTGCGGGGCAGCTGAGGTTTGACCCTGCCTCATCACACAAATCCTAATATTCCCCCAGGCACTTTCTGGGAGCTTAAATAAAGGAAGGGGACAGCTAAATGACTTCCAGTGGACTCATCGTTATTGCTGTGGGTGCCATTCGGAGAGCAGCCATTCATTTTCAGAACTTTAATATTTCAGCGACATACAGATTAGAGTTAATCTCCCCGAGAATATTCATCGCTGGATTTTTAAGTGACATTTATCTCCATAATATAGTGTTTAGCAACGCGGAGCTGTAGACCTGCAGAAGGGGCCATCTGTTGGTATTTTTTTCAAAGTGAACAGAGGGAGGAGAATGGATTATTCACTATCGGAAATGCTTTGTATTGCATTCACACTTTGCATGTCTACGGCTGATTAACGCATATCTTTGACAGTGCTTTTTGTTGCTAATTGATTGTGACTAAACTGAAAATCAAGCAGCCACAGAACAATTATGTGAAAGTTCAACGACAATTTACATCCCAGCAAGTTGAAAGGAAAATGATAGGTGAGTGTGACAGACAAGACAGAATAAAAAGCTTTTATGCAAAACACAAGGTGACAGTGAGTTTGGGAAGCGGACAGAGCGAGCAGCGTGGGCCGGACAGATGTGCGAACAGCTACCGGCTTGTGTGTTTCCACGGCTGACAGGTTAAAGGAAGGTGGACAGAAAGGTTAAAGGACGGTGGGAGCGCACGTCTCTGACAGCCTGACACGACTCAGTGCCTGGCTTCTACTGTTCTTTTATTTTGGAGAGCAGTAAACCCATTAGGGAGGTAGCCTAATCCTATTGTCATGATACTGCCCTGTCACAGCAAATGGAGGCTACAGAGACGAGAGGGTGCCTTAATCCACCCATTGTCTGATTGTGTTGATGGAGGCTGAGAAGAGACTCTAGGGCAAACAGTGTTTATGAAAAGCCTTGGTCTTAAATCCCTCCACTTTCCAAAAACACGATAATGTTTCAATTACATTGCAAACAGCGGCTGCAGTATATGAAAAAAGCACATTATTAGTGAAGATTCACAGGAGTCATATGAAACCGCAGCGCTGATGATTTGGACGGCGGCCGAGAAAATGTAGGCTCTGACAATGTGCCCAGAAACAGTAGCTCTAAAATCCGTTGACTAAGGTTGATTGATGTATGTGTAGATTGTCTTCTTGGACAAGAGAACATTGAGCAGCTGCAACCAGAACTTTGATTTGTTTGTAATCCTCCATCAAGAGTTAGACGAACATCTGTGTCTAAAGCCTTTTAAGCAAGTTTTCTTCTTTGTTTGTCCTACTTTTCTCTAATCGTTCCACACCCTGCCAGCGTCTCTTCTCACCGAGAGGGACAGACGATCATGTTCGTGATTGTAAAAACCGTTGTTACTACTGTCCCTCCCCACCAACCCCTCCACCGCCTCCTTCTTGTTTTCTTTTAAAGCCCCAAACCTCAGACTGGATATGGATTTCACTTCACTCCCACAGTCTCATTATTCTGGTTGTTCAACAGCCAGGCAAGTCAGTTGGTCACTGGCGGCGTACAGTAAAAAGGGAAGGAAAAGAGACGGAATAATGGCTGCTTCTGGCATTTCTGAGCAAACCACTGAGGTCCACTAGAAGCGAGCGACAACCAAAATACAAATAGATATAAATATATATATACATATACACAGTATAAGGTGTGGATTTTGTGGTGTGTAAAACAGCGAATGTACAGCAAATTGGGACTGAAAAAAGAAAAAGAAATCCTCTTGAATTCATTTTATAAATTCTGTTTTGGCAGAAACCTCTATGACTTATGTTTTCCAAGTCATATCGACCTTTTCTCCAAACCTCGTGTGAACTATGAGCCCTGCGTCTGCTTGCTTTTTCTTTCCACTGATGCCGTCTGCTACAGGTGAGACACAACCTGTCACACCTTTAATAACACATTTGCTTCTGCCATTGAAGATGTGGCCACAAATTAAACAAATGCGAGTCAAAGCTGTGAAAATAGAATAAAACATTTTCTGTGCACAGCTGAAGTGAAGTGCTAATCAGAGCGGGCTGCAGCAGGCACATTTACTGAAGGGCAGTGCAAGACTGAGCCGTGTCTGAGTGCTGGAGCTGTCTGGGCAGACGTCCAGGGTTGATTTTTAATCCCAGTCCATCCCCGATTAGCTCTGTGAACTGGGCTGTAATACCCCAAGTGTACTGTAATGCACCTCATGGGCCGCGGGGATAGTCGCAAAAACGTGTACCTCCACAGAAGCTGCTCCTGCTAATTTGCACAGATGCCACGTCAGTGAGAGGAAAAAGGCGAAGTCATGCCGGTGTCACGGGGCGAGGAATAAAGTGGTTCGAGTGAGTGAAGTGAGGGCTCTGCAGAGAAAAAGTCTTAGTCATGCAGCACAATACATTATGCATCATTCACTGGCAATTAATGTGTAATTAATGTGGCTGAAACCAGGTTGGTGCCTGCTCCCCCACTCAGAGCTGTACTAACAGTCGAACAGATGCATCAGTATTAATTACTGCTCAGTGGGAGTTTAAAGCTCTTCCTCCTCCCACCTGTTGTCCCTCGGACTCATGCCCTGCACACAGCCACCACCAACACACACACACACACACACACACATTTCAGCAAGACCACCAGCTTAAAACTGGCCTCTCATTAACACTGCACAACCCCCTCCCACCACCTCACTGCTAGAGCTAATTGGGTCACTATTTACCCCACAGTCAGCACAACCTCACACAGAGAGGGGGCGGGGGGAGTCTAAGACCACCACCATGCTGTCTTAGCATATGCCCTTGCCAGCCAGAGGCAGCGAGATTAGAACAAAACAGGCACTTATTAATACTGTTATTCAGTCAGCGCCTGCAGGTGAATCATCCGATATGACTGCACTGTAATCTTCGGCTAGATTTCATTATCAGCCCTTTAAAAGAGGCAATATGACAGTGGAGGTGCATGGATATTTGAATTTGTTGCAGTTGTTTATGGATCTCAGTGTAATGTGGATGAGGGGAGGCTCTCACTATTTTTGGACACAAGCTACCGATGAGGTCAACCAGCCATTAGCACTTATCCACACACTCCTCAGTGAAGAAAAACCTCAATATGGCGGAAGATAAGACAGTGCTCAAATGGCTGTTGTGTGTGTGTGTGTGTGTGTATGTTTGTGTGTGTGTGTGTAATCTGTTATGCTTCTTCCCCTAATCAACCCAAAGACTAATCCATTTCCTCATGCCAAACAGAAACGCAGTTGAGTCCAGGGCTGCAATGAGGAGGCAAAGAAGACAAAGGCCTGGATCCCGGACCGATGAGGGAACATAAAAGACATGGCCCCAAGTGAGAGCGTTTTACTTCAGTGCTTTCTCACCAAGATGTGAGAAGGCTTGTCCTCCTCTGCTGGAGGCCCTTCATCTATACAGAGAAAACACGACTTTACATGCATGCTCACACACACAGGCTTTTTGTTGGGAGAAACAGATAGGTGACTCTGGGGATGGGGGGGTTCCACAGAGAACATATCCACACAGAGAACACATCCACACAGAGAACCCATCCACACAGAGAACCCATCCACACAGAGAACACGTCCACAAAGAGAACACGTCCACACAGAGAACCCATCCACACAGAGAACCCATCCACACAGAGAACACATCCACACAGAGAACCCATCCACAAAGAGAACACGTCCACACAGAGAACACATCCACACAGAGAACACGTCCACAAAGAGAACACGTCCACACAGAGAACACATCCAAACAGAGAACACGTCCACACAGAGAACACGTCCACACAGAGAACACGTCCACACAGAGAACACATCCACACAGAGAACACGTCCACAAAGAGAACCCGTCCACACAGAGAACCCATCCACACAGAGAACACATCCACACAGAGAACCCATCCACAAAGAGAACACGTCCACACAGAGAACACATCCACACAGAGAACACGTCCACAAAGAGAACACGTCCACAGAGAACACATCCAAACAGAGAACACGTCCACACAGAGAACACGTCCACACAGAGAACACGTCCACACAGAGAACACATCCACACAGAGAACACGTCCACAAAGAGAACCCGTCCACACAGAGAACCCATCCACACAGAGAACACGTCCACACAGAGAACACGTCCACACAGAGAACACGTCCACACAGAGAACACGTCCACACAGAGAACACATCCACACAGAGAACACGTCCACACAGAGAACACGTCCACACAGAGAACACGTCAACACAGAGAACACGTCCACACAGAGAACACGTCCACACAGAGAACACATCAACACAGAGAACACGTCCACACAGAGAACACGTCCACACAGAGAACACATCCACACAGAGAACACATCCACACAGAGAACCCATCCACAGGTCTGTAATAAACAGTCAATGTGGCTGCAGTGGAACAAACACGGCAACTGTTTGTAAGTACAGATACTAATAAAAGTTGAATTGAATTAATACCTCCCTCCAAAAATAAAGGTGATTAATGCTCATCTTTAATATTACAGCTGGGGGCATGGAGCTCATTGTTTTACCATAGCCTTGCATAATGGTTTAATTGATTTTTTGCATTTCTTGAGATGGAAACATTTAATCAAGTGTGAATAACATCTCAATGTTGATTGGAAAACGTAACTATAGCAAATGCTTCTTTGTCTTTATGTGTAATTAGTGGCAGGCAAGTTGGAAGCACTTTTCTGGCATTTATCAACCTCAAAGGTTTTGTCCATTACTCATGGAAACATTTAACAACTATCTCCTTGATAAAGATTTGTGCGACTCAGACTCATGCGAGCAGCACAAACCTCCCACAGCTTTTCAAAACACTTCGGTTTAACAGAATTCAACTCAAACACTTGTGACTGAGTCTGGCCAAACACAGGGAGTAGTCCTCTGGGAATCCCTGGAGCTGTTGGGAGCTTCACACAATGGATCAATTATGACACAAAGACAAGTGTTTGAGGATCTTTTTTCTGCTAAACTCAAGTGTTTTGGAACTTGTAGGACACTCACACAGCTTTACTGGTTATTGCTGATCTTGTCTGTCAGTCGGTGTCAGCGTTTCACAAATCTCTGCAGCTTTATCTCCCGATACGGTTTCCGACACCTCAACGTGTGTCTGCGGGAACTGCAAAGTGGTGCAGCACAATATCAGTCTATTTCCACTCTAAATAATACATTATAATGCAATAAGTAAGAAATACAAATAATTAAATGCAGAATGTTCATGTCACAGATTAATTAAAATCTAATTTCTGTAAGGTAAAATAAAGTCCGACACACTGTTGGAACCCAGTCGTGGCAGGTGTCCAGTCTCGCTGCAGGCAGTAGCTAAAAAAGCCTACGCCAAAAATGTTGGGAAACAGTGTGAATGTAAATTTTGAGATGACAATAATTTCCTATTTAAAGTGGAGACAGGACCATGTTGTTGTTATGACCTCTTCTTTTGATAGTTTTCTGTTAGTGTTTGCTCAGCTTTAAATCATTTAAAACAATCTTTTCCCTTTATTCTTGCTTTTCAGCTGCTCAACAGTTGCAGCCTCTTTTAATGTATTTCACATCTCATAATGGTCCAGAAGCTTTTAATGGCTGACAGGTCTGGACTGCAGACAGATCAGATTAGGATCTGGATTTTTCTCTTACTGCGGAGCCATGGTGCTGTATTATGTGCAAAATATGGTTTGATTTGTTTATGTGTTGGTCTTTTATTTGTGGATGCAGACAAACTGCCTTCACAAATAATAGTTTTCAGAATCAACAGTTTTTAAATCAGTGATGCGTGAAGACCTGACGATCGGCCATTCAATGCTGGTTTTCAACCTTGTCTCTTGTTTACAAAGATTTCTTTGCATTCTTTAAATCTTTCAATGATATTATAACCCGCAGAGTATGAACCCCGCAATATTTGTAATTTTATATTATTCTTTAGTTGTTGAACTTGTTGACGTTCATCCCCATCCCTGCGTCTTAAAGACATAACTTTTTTTAATCTATCATAATTCAGACTTCTTGCTTTTGTTTTTTATTTTTTGAGCACCTCTACACTATTCCGATCTTTTGTTTCTCCTCTCCTAATGTTTTAAAATCAAATTTCTCAGTTTTAACATTACATATCATATCATTTAGTTTTCACATAATTTGCAAATTATTGCCTTCCCTTTATTATACCATTTCATCCAGTGTCCCTACTTTTTCATAACTAGTATGTACCAACTAAGCCATCTCACATAACGTCTTCATTAAACACATGACATCCTTCTCATAGTCACGTTAGCTTTATGGTCACATACAGTGGTTACATACATACGCATACATATGCTAAGTGGTTTACAGCCTAAGAAATGCCTCTAAAAATGTTGTTTTGCTCACTGAGCTGCCTCTTCAGCAACAATTAAAGACCTAATACAAGAAAACAAAGGACCAAGGAGAGAATCCATTCATTTACTGTCACGGTAGCCTAAAATTAGAAGGGAATCCACAGGCCATTACTTAAAACTTAATTTATCTCCACCTACAGCACCATCTTTTGTGGGGTTGTCCGTTTTTTTTACATCATTATTTTTAAGAACAGCCAACTCTCCAGTGGACCTCCATAAAGCTGCCAGACAGCTGCAAAAAGATCTGGGACACAACTGTGAAGCTTATGTATAGGCCGTGCACACACACACACACACACACACACACGCACACACGGAGTTGTAGGACAATGATCAATAACACGGAGCCTTACTGGCAACTTCGAGTGAAGCATTTCGACTAATGGCCTCTCCTAGGTAGTTACGGGCCACACAGGTGTAGACGCCTTCATCCGGTTTGCTCCGCCGTCCGTGTACGATGCGAAGGAAGAAGAGCGAGCCACTGGGCAACAGCATGCGGTGGGAACGAGGGTCATCCTTGTCGGTCTCCACTCGCTCGCCGTCCTTGTACCACTCTATGGTGGGAGGCGGTCGGCCCTCTGCCTTGCAGTTGAGGGTGGCAGGCTCCCCCTTGGAGACAATTAAATCCGAGGGGTCCTCCACGATCCGAGGTGCGCTGTCTTCAAACCGGGCCCTGGACCCTGTGAAGCGGAGATAAGAACAGATGTTATCCATGCAGCAGGCCACCTACCGTTCACGAAAACATATAATCTCCTTGTAAAAGTGCAGACGGCAACAAAGCCATTTGAAAGGCAAGAATGTCCGACTTTACAGATGCTGGACAGGGACACAGACAGTGTGCGGTGAAGCAGTAAATCATGGGTAATCTCTCTTCGAAGGTGGACTCTGAATTCAAGCTAAGACATCAGCTATTCCGGTATCAGCCTGTGATCTCTATATTCAGGGAAACAGCAAAGCACAGCAGCCCCATGTTGCTTTCCGCTAAGTACATGTAGCTGATTATTTTCACAGGGGACATCACCTGTAAACAGAATGCAGCCATCCATGTGATATGGTAATAACTGATCTATGTGTCAATCAGAATCGTTGCAGAGGCAGAGATGACAGCTGGTGGAAAGCTGAGAATAGTGGAACAGACGAACAAATGCCTTGAAGGGGGGAGATTGAGGGTTGAGAAAACGAGCGAGGCAGAGAGATATACTGCAGATAACTCCCGTATCCCCTCTCTGGGGATCCTCTGCTATCTTCCCCTAGCTGTGGGGGGAAGGCCCCCTGCTTGAAGACGAGAGGTAAGCTTTTAGAGCAAAACCAAATATCTCCAACAATGTCTTACAGAAAAAAAAATGAATTATTCAAAATTTGGCTTTTAGTTCGTTTCTGACGAACAGATGGTCTCTCCCTCGCTCTCGAAAATAAACCAAAAAAAGAAAATGAAATGGTCACTGTGCCACCGATTGTCTGTCTGAAGCATTATTTTCAGGATATAATCTAGACTGCATGAAAATCCTCCATTATCATTGGAGAGGAGCAGCCAGGAGTAACCCAATGACACACATGTTGTCCCACATGCTGCCGTTACATGAGACTTAAATCTCAGGCACCGGGATAAACCCTCACTTTTCAGCTGTAAGCAGATTTATGTCTCTTAACTGGTTTGATCCATGCAGGGCCAGCAGTTCGCCATCATGGCATAAACCTGAAGTAAACATCATAAGAGCAATCGGAGTGCTCTCAGCTAACACCCCGAGGTCACAAACCAGGACAGCTCGAAACATTAGTGCAGGATGTGGATGAATATTAATCGAGACATTAAAATGTGTCACAACACCTCCAGTGTGTCCTGACAAAAACATGCAGTGTTTACAAGAAAAGAATAAATCATTTTGTGCCACACGCATGTCAGATAATTCATTCAGATCCGCTGTACTTCCTTTTAGTTTACACCTCGTGGCATCTGCATGGTCCATATTGACACAATCTGACTGTCCACAGGGAAAATCGTTTGGATTCTGAAGATGCGTCTCTACAGCCCAGTGATGTGTTCACGTGTTGGTGAACCATGCGTTTGAAGCACCCAAAGGATTCACTGGCAGTTTCAAATCCCAGCTCATGTAATACAGTTACATCACACACCACGATCCCTTCCTCTGCAATCATAACTAGATTTTATCACAAAAACAAATACTGGGGAGAGAGAGCTGTCCTCTCACAAGAAGCACTCCAGTGTTTTTTCATTGCATTTCCATTCACACAGGAGACTCGCGAGACACAGATCAGAAAACAAAGCGGTCAAACGAGGAAGAGGAAAAGGCCAGTACGCAGCATCGGTACGGAGGGTAACTTGTCATAAGTTAATTACAACACCAGCGCTAATATAATCAATTGCAGTTGTTAAAAAAAACATAATTAATGCACGGTTATAAGTCAAAAGGTTGGTGGTTTATTTGGTTATATGTAGAAAATAACACTGATTCTGTTGCTCAGAGTCTTTTCACTGTGCAGAAACATCTTCGGCTGTACAGTATTTCTGGACAATGCAGGTCAGCAAAGCCTTAGGGACAAATCTGAGTCAACACCATCAGGGTAGAATGGCTTAAAAGCACCTGTTTCGCTGAACAGCCAGCCTCCGTGCACTGGGCTGTATGTACCAACATTGTAAGTGTTGGCTCTGATTGATTCTTTTGTTTGACTTTCCACCACCTGCCAGTCAAAATCAATCAATCGATAACTCCTCCAACCTAAATGCCAGGACGCATTATTTGTCACCACTCGTATGAGTCAAAGAAGCAACTGTTCAAAGAGAACCACATTCAGCAGCAAGCACCAAAATGGCAGCCTCCATGTCTTACACTTGCACCGAAATGGTGGCCAGCATAAAACTACTTTAACTTAATTCAACAACACTGCAATGGACAAAACAATGATTAGATTTAGAGAAATGTTTAGAAAGGCTTGATATCGCTGGTTTTATTGCCCGTGGTCACAATAGCAACAGAGAGCAGTTTCCCACTGGACTTGATCTCCAGTCCGGTCTGGGAAATCCTTCTGCTTTGATGAGCCGACCATTTGCTCCTTCCACACAAGACTCTCTCCTAATTGTAACACGATTATTTTGGTCATTTTCTCGGATGGTACAAACGGCCGACGGACCGTCGCAGATCAGTGCACAAGTCAAACCTGAGACACTACAGCTGATCTGACTGTAACCAGTGTCGAGTACTTGTTCCTCTGCCTGGTTTGAACTGATGTTTTAGACGTTAACAGCTTCATGGTCTAGCTCAAAACATCCTTTAGAAAAACCTAGACAAATGTTTTAGGTTGCATCACACTCATTACGTAAAAATAAAAATAGTTACATTATGTTTGACATTTTAAAGGGCCAAACTAGTCATTTAATTTTTATTCCATTCTGAAGTAACTTTCCCAAAACTGCCTGCTACTGAAACCAAACCAATCACACACAACAACAACTGCGACTGATGAACTGCTCCATAATCTGATAAGGATTAAAGTGCAATGACCAAATCATGCCCCCATTATATTTATTACTACTATAAAATTCCATTTCAGTTGCTGATGTGAAGGACCCACGTGTTTTTTGTTTTTGGACCTTTCCGTATGAATATTTGCACTTGTTTTTATAGCCCATGTGTTGCAGACAGTATGCTGACTTCACTGTTTAACTGACAAACCTTCCCCCAAAGCCACATTGTAAAGCTGTTGTCACGGGCTGTGAACAGATTTTTGAATGCACTTTACGACGCTGATTGTCTGTAAAAAAGGAAAAAATATCAGATTTTATTTTATAAATGCAGAATTTTCTGCAGAAATTCTTGAGATATTACTTAAAATTTTAGCTTCACGTGATACTTGTAATTCTTCAGATATCACCTTACACGATATTAGCAAGACATTTGCAGCACTTCTTAATATTTCCAATACGGCACTTGACTTCCTGAATAAATACAGCTTCAAACACCAATATAGAATACAATCGTTTGTAGACTCTCACAATCCATTTCTTATAGTTGTTGTTACCACTGATCGACCTCTTCATTATGTTCCCTAAACACATGGAGAAAAATGCAAAAAGAACTCGATGTTTAGGGGTGAGACAAATGACATTATAAATAAAGCCATTACTCGGTCGTTATGAAAGCCATTAAGCATTAACAATGGGCAATTTAAGTCTTTCTCTATAGAAGCGGCAGTTAAGGCTCGCTCTTTTGTCATATTCTCTTTCCCGTGTTTATGATCTGCCCCTGTACTCGGTGTGTCAGCACACACTGCGAACTCTTTATGTTGGTGCGAAAGACATTCATGTCACCGTGAAATGTTCTTGTGCATATATTTTATTTGATGAGTGCGAGAGACGTTCAGAAATATTAAAAGTAATCGCATTTAAAAGCTCTAGACACAGTCCAGTTGAGAATTCAAAGTGCATAAGAAACACGCAATTTCACAGGGGATTATTAATGAGGGTTAATGGATGCTTATTACAGCTGTAGTTATCGTGCAACACAATCAACGTGGCGCCACGCTGATGCATTACGGAGAAAATAGTCCTGTCTGAAAAAAGAGAGAGCGGCAAACACGTTCAGGTGGCGAAAGTGACAAGTGGGCAATTAGTGAAAAGTCTACGTCACCTTGAGCCTGACAGCGAGATATTTTCTTTGCGAGGAAGGAACAGTTTCACAGAAATGTTCTGCGACTCTGATGCAGTAGTTGAAAGCAGCTTTCAGCCAAACCCAAAGTCTATCAGCAACGTATGTGACATGAAAAAAATGAAATGTCACGGGCAAAGATAGGAGACCTCTGCGACGGGATGTTTGCAGCCTGATCATGAACACGGGCCATTAGAGTCTGCCGTGGCTCTACGGAGATATAAGTGCCGCTGGGAACTCAGAGTGTGACTTGGTTTGTGTGAAAACCATTACTCTGGAGCGTCGTGGTGTGAAAGGACTTGTAAATATACAAGAGATGAACAAGTGGGGAAGGACATTGGCTACTTATGAAGCAGGTTTTTTAGAACAAATTGCGTAAGTGCACAACAACAGAGGCTTCAGAACAGCAGATTGGAGTCACGTCTGACTGCTTCGAGCTTCGGCTTCTCAGCAGCAACTAAAACATAAAGCCGGAGCTCAACTATGAACAAACGGAGCTACGTGTGTTCAAACAAACACCACAGAACTGCAGATATGAGCGCAACCATCTGCACACGCTTCTTTTACACCGCGCGGGCGGGAAAATGTCCCTTTGAAAGCGTGTATGGATTCATCGCATGTCAGGTGCAAACGTCTTTGTGCTGAACAAGTGGTCGACTCGGTAGAGCTCGGAGCAGATATTTGCTTCTCCGGTTGTCGCAGCCCTTCAGTGTGAGGCCCAAAAGAGAGCGGGCATAATGGCGGTCCACGGTGAGCTGCAGTCCAGCACAGAGGGGGCTTTGTGTCAGCCTGGTGTAAGGGGGTCACTCTGTAGTAGGCTCTCAAGGAAACCAGGTGCTTTTTTTGGAGAGAAACACGGTGGATTTAATTGGACAGATTCACTCATTTGGACAAACTCATGCTGACGCTTTTAAAATCAGGCTTCTCTGCTGGTCTCTTTTGATTTTCCCTGCGGATTCAACTTCGCTCGATTGTTAGTTTGGGTTAAGGCCTTAAAAACACTTTGTTGGTATCTACATGTGAATTTAAAGAAATCCGTTTCCATTAATATACATACAGCAATATGCAGATGATTGTAGTGTCTTATTAATGACATTTTACACAGTGTCCCACCTTTTCTCTTTGGGATGTGGGCGCTGAATTTTTTTTTGTCACTGCAGAAGAAGTCATAAACAGATTGTTGTTGTTTTTACAGGCGGCGCGAAGATATTAACAGTGAGATATTTTCACCTCTTCAGCTGATGTACTGAACCTGTGAGCAAACAAAGGCTTGTGTACTGATCCCCCATTATAACCATTCGTTTCAGGTCATGTTTGTGTCCGTCTGATTAATGTAAGTCCAGTAATTACTGTCTTTTATCTTTGTTATTTGATTTCCACCAGACTCCTGAGGGAAATAGCTGGCGTTTTATCTGCCAAATGCTCCACTATTTTCACCAGCTAGTTCCCGACTGTGTCTGTCTGCTGCTCGGTGCTGGGCATGTAACGTACAGTGGCTTTTTAGAGCTTTTGTCACTGACAACACCCACCTGTGAGAAAACCCACCGTGACAGCAGTGAGAGTAAAGCAAAACAGCTGTGGACTGGACCACTAAGCAATGAGCCGGAACACGACGTAAAGTCGAAAAAAACCCAAAGCAACTTTAATGCAGCGAGTGACGGGGAGCGTGTGGGATTCTTTGTTCTCGTCTGTTATACAATCAGAGCTACAGACGAAACTCCCCATGAGCTGATCGTGTGCGTGACGACGACCGGATGAAGATATTGTCATAATTACATCTGATATGTGAGAAATTCTCCAATTAATCACAAAGCGTATGAAAGGATCCAAAGAGAGCAAGTGCACAGTCACATAAAAGCGAACGGATGCCTCACGCAGCTCTGATGGACAAGCAGTCGCATTGGTCCTAATTGCAATCTGTGACACATGCCCACATGTCCGCTCATGGCGTCCCCGACATTTCTGCCTCATCTAACACGCAGAGTTAGCAGGGCAAAAGCTGAGGGGGCTGATCACGATCACGTCTTGAACACCCTGTTGATTGGGGCTACATTTGGCATTTCTTGGCCCCCAGCTGTGCCGTTACATAACGGGCGCCGCTTTCATTAATTAATATTTACAAATATTAACCCCACATCCTCCCCAGGGGTGGAAGTGCACTGCTGTCACGCTAATGTGCGAAAACAACAAAGCCACAAAGGGACGTCCCGCTTTGCCTCAGATCTCCGTGCCTTTTAGCGACAGCCGGGCTCGCGGTGAAACACATGGACCTGTCGGAGCTCGCAGCTTGATGTCTGCAGAGAAACACAACTATCTACCTGCTAGGCACAAAGCTCAAAGACTAACTCTACATGCAAGTTAAAGCACAACACGAGCAGCAGGCTGGCAGCTCGTCTGCGAGGCTGTCTGCTGTCTGCCGAGATTTACTTGTGTCTTTTTTAATTTCAATTCATTTGCATACTTAAAAAGGCCAAAAACATTCGCAGAGTTCTTGTGATATTGCCAAGTAATCCCTGCAGGAGGGTGATAACGTGTCACGTTCAACTACATTTCAAAGCCGAGGAGTCAGCTCTGATTTTCTTCTGGCATCATTCTGGGCTTTTGGAGCCGTTGGTTGGCAACCGCCCTCCTCGCCCGTCATCTAGTTTCTAAATGATGTCATGGGCGACTGTACCAGAAGTGTGACATCATCGACGTGCGGCTACATGACTCAGGCATGTGACACATTAGACTAACCGGCTTTGGTTTCATGGAGCGACTGTGAGAGGCCTTAGTCAGCCTTCAGCAATATTTGTCACTAAGTAATGAGCGGGTGAACAGAGAGGACACAAATCACCAGCTAAGGATGGTTTAGCACCGATTAGTTCCACAGTTGAGTCTGAATAAGTGAAATTTCAAGAAGATGTATTAGTGTCTACACTCATTGAGATTTCTTTTGTGTGTTTGTGTAAAAAAGACCTGCTGTGTTAAATTAATCGCAGTTTTTGAAGGTGATTGCTGTTGTTTTTCCTGCACAGTCACACAAAAGAAAAACCCCCTCCACCACCACATCCACCACCACCGTGCGACTCGGGACCAACAAAGAGGAATTTATTGGTTAGATAAGCCAACGCAAACAAAACACATCCCACTATAACTCCTATTTCGTCTTCTTGCTAATATAAAAATATACTGATGGGATAATTGTCTCAACACGGAGGTCATGAAACCTGTTTGAAAGTATTTTTTTAATGAAATAGAATCACCCTACGAGAATGTGCAGTATAATAGAGATAGGAATGAGAGGAAATACTTCAGATTAATGGATGTGGGCAGATGGTGTGGGTGTTGAATAGAACCTCTAACAAAGGGAGGTGGCAGCAGTTTATAAAATGAAGCAAAGTGAGTGGTGAGAGGAGTCGCGGAGGCCATAGAGCTAGGAGTTATAGTTACATTTTAAAATTCATCATTGAAGAAGATGCAAAACACACTATAGCAATAACTGAGCTGCGGCTCAGCTGGTCTCCGTTTACCGCAGCTACTGTATGTGACTGTTAGAGTTTAGATTGGCTGACACAACCGAAAACAGCCGTGCAGAAATGCCCAACATACTGCGGAGACCAGCTTAGCACATGTCCTGGTCATAATTCTTTAAAGCTGCTCTAATAAATATTTTAATGTTAACAATATGACGACCGCTGTGCAAAAAAGGGACACTGCCAGTTGCACTGACTCTGCTGTCGCCCCCTCAGTTTACAAAGCATTTACAGTAAGTGTCTTTCAGCTCTAGGTTTTGGTTTTTAATGTTTCTTTCAGCTCCAACATCCCACTTTACACCAGCTGCTCGGGAAAAAATTGCCGACATTCAGCAGATATTTGACACAGGAGTCCGGCAGAGGGGGGGTTGAATATTGAGCTTACATCTGTCTGACCCAACAAGCTAAAGTTGTGTTTATATTCAGTGATTCTCACCAAAATGCATTGTGTGTACGCTTGAACATGAGTGCTCAAAAAATTCAAAAATAACACAGCTCATTAGCATTACTAGTGGTCGCACACTCAAGATGATTCCGTTAAGGCATCACAATTCAAAAATTCTCTGCGTGGTTTGCGTAATGACTTGAATTCAATGTGTTAAGGGTCTAAAACTAAAATGCAGCATTCATACATACACCATGACAAAAACATCTGGACTCTGATTAACTGAGTCCCGATGTTAATTTGGGGATTAGATTAAAGCTCGGAAATCTAAGCTGTCATCAGAGCAATGCAGTCATCACAGCTTCCTAAATATAAATTTTTAATATTGTCTCCACGGCCACTGGCTGGGTGGAGGCTCTTCAGACGGTGACACTGTTCCTGAGAGTTTCTGAGTTAAATGCTTTCACTTTGGCTGCAGTGGAGCCTCCTTTGACCTTTCCTTGTGCCTAATGGAGTCCCCGTGGGGCCCCTCGGTTCCTGCTATTTAAATATTACAAATGCCTGAGCGGGAGCCGTCCTCCTCTGCTAAAGTCTTGTGGGAGAGGGGGACGTGTTTGAAAGGCATCCACACACAGACTTCACATCCATGTGGAGGCAGAGAAAACGGTAAGACAAGTCACACACACTGTGAGCCAGTCACGCCATATGGGCTGAGTGTGTGTGTGTGTGTGTGTGTGTGTGTGTGTGTGTGTGTGTGTGTGAGGGGGGCTGCACCTTTAAAAGACATTTCCCATCATTCATCATTTACCTGAAGCGACGGTGCAGAGTGAGACCGTCACCAGGAGTAAATGTCCAAAGTTCATCTCCACTCTGTGCCGGTACCGACCCCTCCGGAGTCCGCAGCCCGTCGACGGTCCACTCGGTGGCAAGGGATCGACTGGAGCGCACCTGCAGTCATAAGACAGTCCAGAAACCGGCCTGGAGCCTGAGCCTCAGCTGGACTAACTGAAGCAAGGGAAACTTTGATGTCACTCCCAGGAACCCAGGACAGGAGCAGGACGAGCGGCGGCGGCGGCGGCGGAGCACCGCCCCGGAGAAAGCTCACAACCAAAGTCAGCAGCATCACTTCACACACACACACACACACACACGCTCACACACCGACTTCCTTCCAAAACACCTTCCTCCTCCTCCTGCTGCTGCTGCTGCTGATGATGATGATGATGATGATGATGATGATGATGGGGGAAGAATAAATTCGTTGAAGTGGATCTAGTCTCTCCTCCCTCCGTCGGCTCCGTCCGGCTGAATGTGAGGCGCTGCACACGCCGAGCGGAGCTGCAACAAATCCTCTCCGAGCTCCGGGAGTCCGCGATTTAAAGGGGCAGACACGACATCTGCGCCCCGTGTGTGTTCGGTGCAGCTCCGCTGAGCTATAATAGGACCAGAGGACGGAAGATTTATTATGTAAGGAGAAGATGGAAGGGAGGAGGATATTTAGTGGGTTTGGTTATTAATGAACAATGGAAGCGGAAACAGTCGGAACCAGTGTGACCCAACTCATGTGCACACAGCCAGGCCTTATCATCTGAGTTATAGGAAAACTACTGAGCTGAAGCAGTTTATAGTTTATAAATCCATTTATGACACTGGAATAAAAGTGTGTGACCTGTGGTCTGACAACCAAAGTTTGAAATTCTGTGTGGAAATCATGGAGGCTGTTTCACACCATCTCCCGGCTGCAGCCTGAGGGCTCAGAGATCACAGACATGAAATATTGTTTTTTGCTTTGTCCCTCAGATTTCTCTGGATTCTCTGAATGTTTCAAAGATAGTATGAACAATAGATAAAAAATAATCCCAAATGCTGTTGCAGTCTCAGCCTCCTTGGGACGTTCTTTTTATCATGATGCTGACCTGTTGCCCTCTATTAGATATTTTTTCCTTTTTTAACGTTACACGGTTACTTCCAGACTTCTCATAGCAAAGTCTCAGGTTTTTTTGGATTGTTTTACTTGTTTTGAAATTCAAAATGAGCAAATAGTTAAAATTAAACATTAACAGTTCTCACTTTTACCGTTTGCCAGGTTGTTTTTGTCTTTGTGCTATAAAAATCTAAAAGAGATTTCAAATAAATTGCAGATAATTCTTTTGTCATTTAGCTTTAGCTTTTCTAGAAATTGGGTCTGTACCTTTATTTCACACACACACACACACACACACACACACCAGTGCAGGTTTACAGTAAAACTTCCATGTGAACTATTTAGGATTCAGCGTGTTGTGCAAGAAGACTTGTACATGACGACAGAAGGAGCCGGGGGCTAAACCACCAACCCTGCAAACACTGAGGCTCTACTGTAAAAAAAAAAAAAAAAGATGCTTCTCAGAGGTAATTTAATCAGAAATTGCTGTTTGATTCCCCCTCCTCGTACACTGTTGCCAATAAAGTCCAAATAAGTTTGTTTTCAGACACATTCCTCTTTTTTGCAAAGAATTGTGACTTGTTTTTTACTGTGATATGTTTGGAAGAGATTGGTCAGTAAAGGTTTGAGAAGGTTGGGACATTGTCCCAATAATTTCATGGGAAAAGGTGAAAAATATTTTATTTAAACTTTATGGACAGCAGTGCGCCAGCCTGTGTTTGTTTAACCAGGTACTTTCATAAAACTGATCCAAAACAGAAATAATCTCAGTGAGGTAAACACGAAACAACTTCTCATGTTTTCTTGTATCCTCTTCTTGATTGCTGCTAGATATGGATTTTTATATTGTACATTTGTATCAGCACAATACATGTTTTTACAAACATCCAGATTCTGACATATTCATCTTTCCACACAGTCTGAGGCTTGATTGTTCTCGATGGACATTTAGAGGAAAAAGGAAATAGTGTTTTAGACAACAATATTCATATTCCTCCCAAAATAATGTTTCTGGAGCTTTTGTTTCCACAGAGGATCCAGTGACAGCAGTTGTGAAGCCTTATGAGACATATTTGTGATTTTGTGCCGCATAAATTACTTTGATGACATTTTAATTGTGACAACTGTCATTGTTAATTAATAATAATTAATCATATCTCTCTGCAAAGCAAAATTAACACCTCAAAACAAACATCATCACTTTCTCAGCTTCGGCTGATTATTACTGTCTTCGTCCTCATCATCGTCATTGTCATCACCACTGCTGCTGCTGATGAAGAACTGCTAATGCTAACAGTCGTCCTCATCATCACCACCCCAGATCCAGTTCCACTGTTGCTGGATTCGTCTCCTCTCTGGTTCTGGGCTGATTTATGAAGCAGCTGTTGCTTCACACCCACTCGCCCAACGGGGTCTCGTTCTCAGGGAGTTGTGGACACATACTGCTCCCTCGGGAGGTATGAGATCTGTTTCACTCGCTTGCGTTGCAGTTGCTTCCTCTCCCTCCACATCATTGTGTCCATGTCAGGCTGCAAGAGCCCGGCGTGATGGAGAGTGACTTTTGGATGGTCAGGCGCCTGCTCTCCTTTGTCCCCCCTTGAATAGGGCTGGAAATTGGGCAACAGGAGAGAGTGTCCAGATGTCTGTTGCAAGGCGTGACACAAAGAGGCGCTCATAATGGCTTCAGTCTCTGCTTGGGTGGAAGTGTGTAACTTGTTAAAGGCCACAAAGACAAAACGACCAACAAATCGAGGCGTCTCAGGGGGAGAGTGGCTGGAGTCAGGGGGGTGTCAGATTGTAACGCTGGTTGTGTTTCTAAATCAAAACCTTGAAGAGTTCTGTGCTTTGGTTTGATGTCTGATGTTTTTATTCGACTGTTGATTTTTGGATTGGCACTAGTTTTCCATTTTCATTTTTTCTCTCTGTGTTTCCATGTATTTTCCAACCAATTCCCTAATTGGAATTGAACCGAAAGCATTTTGTATGAATCTGTATTTTGTCCACCACTAGTCAGAGCATTACAAGTGGATATGCTGCTATTAAACATTCAGTGAACTCCTTCCACTCATCAGATTTAATCTCATTTGAATAGACTTCCTCCCCGCTGGAAATCTCAGCAGGTTTGCAACATTTCAATTAAAGGAGCAGATGTTGTCAGTCAATCAGAGTCTACTTTTGTGCCTATTATGCAGAGAATTTAGATAAACTCAAAAAAAAAAACACAATTTAAAGTTAATAGTTTAACAATAGCCTGCTTTCCGTCTAAAATGTAGCGTTCAAGTTTAACCCATTTTCCAGAAAAAGAAAATGCAAATTGGCTTTTGTGGGTTGCGTTTGGTGCACGACTACACACACTGAAGGATATTGCTGCTCTAATACTTTTCTAATGTCTTGCTCTTTCCTGTTGCTCAGCGTGGCTCATGCACCGCTGTGAGGAGGCTTGTTTTGCTACTGTTGCTGTCTTTATACTGCCGTGTCTTTTGTTTCAAAGAACCTTGGCCCGGTTGACTCACACTTAGGCACCTAATGAATCAAAGGTTGCTGCAGCTTTGTTCCATACAGTAGCTCAGAGGTGCAAAACATAACGTTGGACACATGTGGAGTGACGCGGATCATTGTGTGGTTTCCAAGAGGATGTAGTTTTAAAAAGGCCATCAGTCAAATACCCAACTATGGGAAACCAGTGAACACTGTGCTGAGAGAGTTTAGGCTCTTCGTCGCTGCACAACAATCGGACGCTTTTATCTGCCGGAGTTTTTCATCTCTGCAGTCGAGCTGAAACGTCAATAGCTGTTTAAGTTACAAGTTTTTTACAAGTCCTTGCACTTTTTCTCAATGCAGCAACTTTTTCACCTTCACCATGGGAAAAAGCTTTGTTGTTTCTTGTCTGTTTGTTTGTGGAGTGTTTCTTTGTGCTGTTTCGCACTAAAATTGAAAGTGTGCACAAACGAAGCTCACTTCATTTGGGATGTAAGCTTATACTGCTGAGGCCAATCATGCTTTATTTGTCCGCGTGTCCGTATCGTGGCATCATTTTTATTACCACGTGGTCATCTCCCCTGTTCGTTCGGGCCCAGACAGAGTCTGCAGACAACCACACACAGAACAGGCTGGAGCACAGACTGAGCTTTCATACTCTATATCAGGCACATAAAATTCTTATTCCAACGGCCTTGACACTTTTAAAGTGCAGCACTTCTAATCATGCTGCTAGATTTCTTCGATTTTTTCAAGTTGTTCAGTCCAACAGAACAAACAGAGCAGCACTGCTTCTGCTTAGAACATGTCTGTGTTTGTGTCCCCCGTTGTCTTATGAACAGAGCGTGTGTTTACCGTGTCCGTGTCAGTCTCAGGGAAAGGGTTCAGTGGAAGGATGTGCCCACTGTTAGCTGATAGGATGATACGTTTTACATTCAATATAGGGGCTCACACCACGTTCTTGTTTCATAGAGGAGAGTTTATGGTTTTCATTATGTTGTCTTAACCTTTTTATCTAACTCTATGGAAAACAAATAAGCATTTTAAAAACTTGACATACTTATGACTGAATCTTTTTATTGTATCCAAGATTTTGGATGTAGCAGGATTATTGGGACACTTGATTTTTTTCTTCTTGCTGAAGGTGGGTTAGAGTGTGTACACGTGTGTGTGTGTGTATACGTGTGTGTGTGTGTGTGTATATGTGTGTGTGTGAGTGTGTGTGTGGTGGCACCACAGGGAGGTACAGATGGTGGGATGTGGCAGTCTGTCTGACTGCAGTGAAGAATGTGAGATTCAGCTGTCAGCCTCTGACCCCCCGGCTCTGACCTTATGTGTCTCTGATCACCGTCTGGCTCCATCTCATGACAAACTCCATATTGTTACACACTAACTACTAAACAAAAACCCTCCAAACGTACAGTCTGATAAAACCCCTCACGACTTGTCTGCCATCACTGACTGAGCCTCCTGTTTCCTTCCGTACATGTTCGTTGTTGACCGGCTAAGTTCCCTCGTCAGCAGATTTCATTAGTCACACAAGCAGAAATCTTGTTTCCCTGTGGTGTGTGTGCGCATGTGTGTTTAAGCAAGTGCAAAAGACCTTCAAGTAGCCAGGAGGACTCCAGAGTATATTAATAGGCTGAGTGTCACAGCAGCACTGAGCCAGCAGCAGCAAGTCATTTCCATCCAGTGCAACAGAATGCAAAGGTAAGCAGCTGCTACGGCTGCAACATTTGGCTTAAAGGCTGAGCTTCCCTAAATGTTGGAGGACCCCCTGCCGGCAGAGGGAGCAGTACGTGCCACAGCCCCGCTTCTTGTGTCATGCTCCTAAATCGCAGTGTCACATTGTCTAAGAGTTGTTTATAGTGAGTTGCGACAAAGCTGGAAGAGCCCTGGAGGAGCCCTGACTCCCGCTGCATCTGATAAAGCGATATAATGAGCCTGTACGAGGCCACGTGTGATAAATATTACAGATCCCCTCCTCTGGTTTGACACGGGCTTCTCTCCCAAATGAAAGTCGACAGTGACCATTTGTTACACATGGAAGCCCTTTCCTTTCAGGAAGAGGAAATAAGATGAAACGTCAGCCATGAATAGCAGACGGAAATATTATTCAGACTTTCTAAGACTATTTCTAAAATTTTACCTACTAAGTCAAAATCTGCAAAAGTGTAAGACTCGAGATCAATCCATATCCAGGAATGTTCCAAAAACACACTGATCAATCAGTCTGAGTCAAACACTTTTAGAATATCTCTGCACAACAATATCTTCAACAGCCCAAGTGTTAAAGCATATTTCTAGCAAAAATACATTGTCAAAAAAGTGAAGCAATTATGATATTTTGTTGTCAGAATTATTTAGAGTTTGCAAAAAAAGCTATTTGCAACCAGCGATTTTTGATTTAATGTGTTTTTCGGATCCTCACTGAAAATGGGACGGATGGGGACAATTTCTGTGAGGAAAAGGATACATAAATACTGAAGTTTTTATGCATTTTAAGTCTTGATTAAACAAAAAATAATAATTACCTTCTCATAAATCTCATAAACACCAAGTTCGATATGTTGTTTTATCTCTAACCCATTCTGGAAGCCTTTTTTTTTCATTACTAATCTCTTTTTTTTCATAATTTGCGCTTACTTTCTCAGAGTTTTTAAGTCAACCATCTCACTTTTTGTTAAAATTGACTTGCCGGAGCTTGCAGTCTCACATTTTTGACTTTCTAAGTCAAAACATTTTTTTGTCAACATAATAAGTCTATTGTTCGGCCCATTATCTCATAATTATGTTATGATACCTCAAAGGGACCTAAGTAAATCTAAATATTACTAGCAGTAGTTGAAATAATTTTTATTTACTGTGAGATGTATAAAATCGTAACTTGTTCTCTAGCAGAGATGCATTTGAGATGCTTTCCTTTTATGATGCAATGAGCAGAAGCAATAATATCAAACACAATAATGCTAGATTTATGTGACGTCTGCAGTACGTGCTCTGCTGCAGTTTGAGACTTTGTGATTTCTGTGATGAAAATGTGTGTAGCTTCAGGCAGCTGTGTTGCTGTTTGTACACTGTACTGACCTTTGTTATGAGTGTTTAGCGTGTTGTTTGGGGGAAATTGCATTTTATGCAATAGAAATGTTCATTTTATGACAGCGTGAAACAGTGAGATTGGATGACACGAGCTTTGCAGAAATAAGGAGGAAAAAATACTTTTTTTTACATCTTAAGCTCCTGATTGCTTAGTACAAGTATGTCTCTCATGTAATTGCTACTTATGCTTGAGAGCCCATTTATCTATTCTGTAAAATTACGTCACAGGCCTTAAGTCTTGGCTCTCATCAATGTTTCCCTGATGAAAATCTCAGATGTGTTATGCATCTGCCACAGAGATGAAACATTTGAGCAGTGCAAGCTCTGAAAGAGACATTCTGTCCCCATGTCCTTTTATTATTTTGGTTGTTTTATGTGTTTCCCGTGTTCTACACAATGGAGGCCACGGATATTTGCAATGACCTCATCCAAAAAGGAGAACTGAAAAGGCTGAATGAAAACACGAAAAAAAAACCCAACATAATTTAAGGTTGAGCATAGTAGTCAGAAAGAGCAGCAGCTGAATCCAGCAAAGGCTCATGGGAGTCCTCCGCTGGCCTGAACCTGTAACTGCACATCTTTGAAAAGAGAGTGCAGAACTGTTACAGCGTCAGCATATCCATAAAGATATGATAAACCTTTATTCGTCCCACAATGGACATTCCCAAGTTACAACAGCAGAGAATGTAGAAACTCACAGCGAACTTATTATTTTGGATACTAGAGATAATTTTTACAAAGTTCGACAAACACAAACAGTTGCTAGATTATCTCATTTTTACAGTTACACTGTAACTAATTTGTTGTTTATTGTCTTGAAATAATCAACAATACAATAAAAAAATTGTGAAATAATAGATGCAGATGAAGATATTTCTGTATGTTACACTTTAGTACTTTTTCTGTACCTCTGTAATGACAAAGAATTATACAGGTGCCTTAGAACAGCAGCTCAGACAAATTTTTCCCATTTTGGCAACTTTTTGTGTTTTATTATCCCATATTGTCCTGGATTACATCTTCTTTATTATGTTTTTCTATAAGTGCATGTGATTTGTCTTTTTCCCATTAGTTCTTTCGGTTTGTTTTTCACTCACACAAACCCCACACACACACTACACACACAAAAAAAAACGGTTACTTCCATTTCCAGTCTTTTGGTGGCTGAGAACTTCACAAAAACTTCAGTGTTGCCATGTGGGAAGGTGTCACACTCTTCACATGCAGCATGGAGTCGAGCTGTCACTTCTATTTTGTGAATTCCTCTGCTGTATTCACCACGGGACATGATTTATTAAAGAGGTCGCTGGAGTAACTGTGGTCTGCAGTGTGTTGTCTTCACTTCCGTGTAGGTGAACTGCAATGTGACTCACCCAAATGTCAACCTCTGCAATCTTTCGCATCCTTCAAAAACGACTAGTGTTGTCCTTGTTTCGTCCTTTTCCAATGAAATGCTATTGTGGGGTGGTGAATTTGTCACGAAAGCATTTATCAGTGCAAACTAGCTGAAAAACCAGTTGCTAAAAACATGTTTGATAAGCGAAATACAAATGAACGTGTCATCTGCAAAGAATATGACACAACATCACAGAATCATTGCAGGTGGTGAGAGAAAATAAAAGTGCAGCATAAATACAATTTGCAAACTTTGAGAAAGCACTTGTGTGGGCAAACAAAATTTGTCTGTTTTCAAATGAAATTATTTTGTTCCCATACAGACGTGGGTCTAAGATTTACGACCAAAAAAGTGTTTCGAAAACAGCTGCTTTATTTTAGGCTCTCCGTCATGCAGAGCTACAAAACAGTTATCACGTACAGTACAATGGGGGGAGCATAAACAGATGCAAGGCTAGCGTGAAGCAAATTGGCAATTAAGATTAAATCAGAGTCACTACTGTTTTCAGCCATTGGAGAGTAACAGCATGAGGGTGGTGCCGTTTCACAGTCTGATCTTGCTGTGTCACATTACAGCAGCCTGGATTATGTCTGTCAGAGAAACAAAGAGAAATGACTTCATGCAAAATGTGAGGATGTGCGTTGCTCAAACAGAATTATCTTTGAGGCACGTCTCAGCCTCTGACAAGGTCATTTTCATATTCCTTGGTCTCGTCCAAATCTAATCTCCTCTGTAATGATGGTAAAGAGTGATAAACGACAGAGGTCCCATTACACAGAGGGCTCGTATCACCAAACATGTGGCAGACATCCAAAGAGCCGCTCATATCGTTCACTAGCCCCACTGTCACCGAGCCCATGTTGCACGTCCCTGCTCCACAATATGAGCCAGTCAGTGAGACTCCTACATTTTTAATGGAAACGTAGGAAGGAAGCAGGCAATGTCCGGAGTAAACTAATAGCTGTGATTTCACCGAGAGAATTCTTCAAACCACTGTCACCTACCAACAAAGACCTTTCCAGCTCATCATTTCTAAGAAAAGGAGAGAAAACATTTCTAAGCACTCAGTGACAAGATGCATGTCATTTTTCTTTCTGGTTTTCATGTCACTGAGCACAAAAACAATTCTTTCATTTGTTTGGCATTTATGCATATTTTCTGACCGTGTCCATGTCTTCTGATGGCTCAGAACTACCCCCGTACTCCTGTGAGAGTTTTTTTTTTTTTTTTTACTTTCAGGTGATTTAATGTGAGAAGGTGTCAAAGTTGTGACATGAAACATGAATTGAAACTGTCACTTCTCTTCTGCGAAGGCCTCTGCTGTATTCACCACGGGACGTGATTTATTGAAGAGGTCGCTGGAGTAACCGGGGTCTGCAGTGTGTTTGCAGAGATTCGGTGTAGGTGGATTTTATGTCCTTCATCCAAATGTCAACCTTTGCAATCGTTCACATCCTTCTAAAAACTATAATTATTACCCGTGTACAGGCTTATTCAAATGCAGTGGCAGACAAGAAAACCATCAAACCCGAACAAGGACAAGGCTTCTTCACAGCACAATGGGCAAAACAAAGAAAATAGAAAAACAACATAATAAAAAAAAAGGAAGCCAAAATTTGATTTGGAAAGAGAAATAAAATGGAACAGTTTGACACGGGATAATAGAAAATGTCAGCACCATCTGTAAAAATTTGCATGGAATCACAAAGCATTTCTCCTGCACGTCGTCGTCTTTGGGCTTTAAGGTCATTCAAAATAAAAGTTTATAGAGACATTTATTAGACTTTTAGGGCCACGCTGCTTGAATTTTACATTTAATGGTCTTAAAAACACATTGTGTGCTCTGCGTGAACGCCACAGACGGACCATGTTCTGTACACGATGCTGAACGTACACAAAGAGAAACGACTCAAACCAAGACTTTGTTTTATCGACACTGTAGCTGCATTCTTACATCAGATGGAAACGGTGTGTTGTACACGGCATTATATAAGTTTATCTGTACACATTTTTGACACTTTTTTAGCCCCGTTAGCAGTATGTTGCAGACTGAAATATCTCCACAACTATTGCACTGACAGGCATGAAATATACCGGATTTGATGATTCTCCAGTTCTCTATCACACACAGACTGACAATTAAAGGGCAACTTCAGCGATTTTAAAACGTCTTTTCCCCAACTTTAGTTTAGGGTGGTAATGCACATTAATGCTTATAACCTTCCCTCTGACTTCCCCTGTATATACAATATTTCTCTGCGTCTAGCAAAAAAAATCCTCCAGGTGACATCACTCAGAGGAGTTTTCATCACAAGGATAACGAACTTCATAGTGTGAGCAACACGCATAGACATTGTTGGTTACCAGATGATAAACTGTGTTGTTCTTGTGATGTTAGCGACTGCCAGGCCGTCCACACGGCTTTACCTGCCAGCCTGACATTCCCAGAACCTTCGGCTGTTTTCAGCACATGTGAGCGTGTTACTGTAGCACCGCATGCTGAACTCTACAGCTGCTCCGAACCGGCCTGCAGCATTGTGTGAGCACATCAGCATGCTGACTGTGACATTTAGCTCAAAGCTCTGCTGCATCGAAAAAGAGCCTCGAGGTTGCAGGTACAGCTGTAGAGCTCAAGCTGTTGATAATGTTGTACGGTACAAATTTCACATACTTCAAAAGTCTGAAAAGGTCAAATCTTACCAGGACCACTTGGTGGAACACTGAACGACACTGACGTATCCTCCCATGTTAGTGAGTATGTACATGTACTTTTTTGGTGATTTCTACCTCAGATCAGAATGAAATGTTTTACTTTTCAATTCACCACATTTATCTGACAGATGGTTTTGACCTTAAGGCCAAACTTTTTAGAAATGCTTAGAAAACATAAAGGATTGTGTTAAGGATTAATCCAGTGACCACTGACCTTGTTATATTTCATATGTGTTTGTCCCCTCAGTGTCAGTGTCTGTGTCTGTAAAACCACATAAAATCATATGTCATATCATTTTTTGTTAGTGGAGCAGTTGTGTTTTCGAAGTTCACTCTAAGTCAGTGTTAGGTCCTCGCAGAGTCATTTATGATGAGCTTGGTGCTGGGTGATACAGACAGACCCTCGGAAGTCTGGATAAATTAAAAAACCAACTACTGTGTTGTTGTATTTGGTTTTTACATGGGGCTTTGTTTCCCAGTGAGGAAAATATGGAATACCAGCAACTTTCACCTTACACAGAACAAGCTGATATGGTAATATTGTAAATAATGCAGCCACCGCTGTTTGCAATAACAAATGAAAACATTTAGATCACCACTTTAAACTCACATCATTAGCTCGTGCTCAGCTTGATTTTTGTGATGTTGAACATTTGCCGACACGCCCCATCTGAACCAGGAGTCTCCTCCGGAAACATGCCGTACTGACTCTGTGGTGAAAGGTGTCAATCAGCTCTAAAGAGCCGTGGTTCTCTGATGTGACCTTTGTAAGCTCGCACTGCTCGTCCTCACGTGGACTTCAGCTCTGTGTCCGAGAACACACAGCTCAGGAGCAGAGGCTGAAAACACGCCAGCAGGTACAAGCATGAGTGTGACTGATTGTCTGTCAATTTGCATTAGCCCTGCAGGGGACTGCTGACCTGTCCACAGTTTCATCCCGCAGCAAACGTGCCGCTACGCCCCCATCATCCCCTAAAAATAGCAGGTGGAGGCGTCGACTGAAGACTCCTCTGATGCTTTAGGTGAGCACCACTAGGTGGCACAAAAGAATCAGCCAGTCACATTCTTTGCACTTTGAAGAGAGGCCACAAGTCAGCATCCCTCTCAACTCTGTCCACAGAGACTGAGGGACGTGTGCTGAAAGTCACACGAATCATACTGAGTCTGTGCAGATCACATTCTGTCACTTCAGTGTGTTTTGTTGAAACCTTTTCTTGCTGTTATTCCGCCTGACCTACACCACATGTAGCTTACTGACAGAGCAACCCAACGCTGACATGTTAACGAGTTACACATTTTCCTCATGAACAAACAAATACGGACGTGAAATCATGGTTTGATCAGAAACACAGGCAGCACTTTAAATGAAACCAACTTTCACTCAGTCAAAACAAACTGCAAAGTAAAAAACTACTTCAAAATCATCCGGACTAGAAAAAAATAGTCACATACATGAGCATCACCTGCTTTTCTGAGTAACATAAATCATATTCCATTTGTGCCCCTCATTGTCTTTATTAGCAAACACAGAGAAGAGAAAACAAAAGAGAAAAACACAATGAGCAAGAAAAGATCTTAAAAAGATCTAATATAAGACAAGAATAAAACAATTACAAAATGATTAATAAGGGCCAGACGACTTTATGTGGAGTCAGTGTGTGTGTGTCTCTTATAGACTGTTGTATTAGACTTTACAACTTGGAGTAACTAATAAAATGGCAGCTGAGTTGGGACTTTAAAAACATTGTACATTTAATTTCCCAAGAGACTATGTTTTCTAAACATATTTAAGTCAAAATTACATAAAATATATAAAATCATAAAGAGCCTTTATGAGAACAATTAGACTGTATTTGGTGGTGTTCACACTTTTTCTTCAGGATAAAACGGTACAGTCGAAACTTTCTAAGCCAAAGCCCTGTCCTGTGATGATAGATAATATGAGAACAATCTAACCTGCCTGTTGGACAGAAAATCCAGCTGAGGCCGATGTGTCTTCATGTGGCTGAACCTCGGTGAACTTCAACGCACACAGAGGTGCAGGCAGCGCTCTCACAAAACACATGCAGCCTGATCCAACGTAATGACCCCCTATAACCCATTAAAAATACAACACATCCACTCACCTGTATTAATATTTCACCTGACAACCCATTTATTGTGAGGCTGAGCAGGGACCTCAGAATTAAATTACAACGGTAAATCCCAGTGCAGCTCCTGGCTCCACAGTGTGTTCCTGTGAGACTTTGACTCCAAAGTAAACGATGTAATTCAGCGGATAAAACAACCTGTGACATTTTCGTGTATGAAAGAAAATCTTTGTTATTCGCAGACTTATTGTTGTATTTGTTCACCCTCTGAATCCAGGTTATCACAGTAAGCAGGTGATTCATTATTTGAGTTGCTCTGAGGCCTCTGGTCTAAGTCTTTTGTTTCTCTTCCTTATATTCTAATAAATTAATAATGACTGCTCCAGTTGTTTTTTTATATTGACAATATAATATTGTATAGATGATTGTTGCAAGTCACTTGTGAGATTTATCAACCAGCTCAACACTTACATTAAACTGAAGCATTTTGTAGTTGACACTTTTGCTTTTGTGGCTTGTCCTGCTCTAAACGGGAGCAACAGCAGCTCATGAACATTTTAAAAGTTAAAAATCAGATATTTCCCCTCAGGAGTTTAGAGTAAAAACAGAGCAGGAGAAGAGTGAGTTCGTCAGACAGAAACACTGTGTGAACTGTGTGTGTGCAGCGTGTGGAGTGGCTTCGGAAAGTAATTAGGCCAATTAGACTTTGTGCACTTTAACTTAAACTGAAAGGAACTTGCATTTGGTTTGGTTACGCTCATGGCGCTTCACAGGACATGTGGTTTAGGCAGTGGATGCATAGATGGAAATTGATATCTATTGATCTATTTTTGTCTTATTTTTATTGATATATGCACACTATGCTATTTTTGAAACATTTTAAATCAGCACTCAGACCTTTTGCTGTGGCCAAATGCCACTGCTGCACTGCAGACTGTGGTCAGGTGCAGCCTGTTTGCTTCAGTTCTCCTCGAGATGTGCACAGAACTTAAAAATTAAACTGACTGCACATGTACACACAGCTGCTTCTGGAAATGTCCACAGGACAGGAGAAAGTTTCTCTGACGAACACCTGAGAATGATGAAAGACGGAGATGGAGCCAGGACAAGACCCCGACTGCCCACCAGTGTCCACCAGTGACGATAATCACAAAAAAAAAGATCCCTGACTTTAGATGCTCCCACTCAGGACTCGGGCTGTGAAACGTGTCTTTGCTGAAACCTCAGCCTGCCTGTGCAGGGACGAGCTGCAGCCTCGCTTTGCGTCCAGGAGGCGGCACCGCGCGGCTCACGCAGGTGAGGAGGGAGGGAGGAGGCTGAGACGGAGCGACGACGCTCAGTCAAGTCAGACTCCAACAGGCAAAGAGCCACAAACTGCCCGGGCCGCGTTTTCCTTCCTCTGATCAAAAAGACGAGCGGAGGCTGTGGCGCGCTGCGCTGCGCTGCGCTGCGCTCCTGTTTGGAGACGACATGGGACCAGGACGCTCTGCTGTCATTGCGGGTCTGTGTGGCGGGGACACTTGAACCGAAGCTGAAGACATTCGTGCAGCAGCGGGGGGAGTGAAGCGGCTGTGGTGTCAACTTTAAAGAAGCGCCTTTCTGCTGGTGGATGTTGCGCCATGGAGATAAAGACGAGAGTTCGTGGCATGTTGATGCTGCTGTGGATTTTCCAAGGTAAGCGCATTAACGCACAGACAGTCACCAACCGGCGGCAGGTTGTGAGTTTGACAAAATTGATTTTACCAAACACCCAAAGTTACCAGCTCGTTTGTCATCAGTCCCAGTCTCTGGGAAAGACAAGTTCTCCCCATATGTTCCTCAGAGAACACCTGCTGTGAGGACTGAACCGTGACAAATTAAGACAATCAGGTGGATTTTGGACCTGTGTGACCTCTCAGACGAGGCTGCATTAACACCACATTTGGATCCACTTTGCTGTGAGTCCTCAGACAGTATATGGATATGAGTTCAAATGTCTTACTCAGATCCATTCCCAGAAGACTTATTGGCACTTATGAGAAGCTGCATCAGCCTGCTCACATGCCACATTTGTGTCCTGAACAATCTGAAGAGCCTCCCCTGCTCCCTCCTCCAGGAACATTTTGATTTCAGATGCAGGAACAAGCACGCTGACAATTCATGAAATATGTAATTTTTATTGCTTTGAATTCCATTGAGGCTGGAGCTGCTTGTGTGTGTGTGTGTGTGTTTGTGTGTTTCTATAACCAGAGGTCCCTTTTAAAACACACACAGCCGAGTACTCTTCATCTTAAGAGAGCATAATCTTACTGCATGGCTGAATGCTCTGAAATGAATTTCAAGGAAGTCAAATGTTGTTGCTTTTTATTTATTTTATTTATTTATTTTTGGTTTCTTTTGATGGTTATTGTCCCTTGTGAGGTTAAAAATAACATAAAAAGCACAAGTGTACCTGAAAGAGCGGGATGTCATTTAAAAAAAAACTATTATGAACAAGAAGTCCCAGCCATCACATTAAGGAATCATAAAGCCCTGCACCCAGTCTTGGCTTTTTACTGGTTTACAGTCGTGGCCATGCAGTTAGCAGTGAACGCATTATGAAACTGAATACACTGGCAGAATAACTCATAGTATTTAGTTAAACAGTGTGAAAATATCAAACAGTTTTTGTCATATTTATCAGCTAATTATAAGTTTGGACTGTAAATCTTTTATCTGGAGCCAAAGCTGAGGGTCGTTTTCCAGCTGGATGCTCTTACTTTATATAATCCCAAAATATTGACAAGATGTTTTGAATCATTAATTTTCAACGTATTCGACATCATTCAAGCTCTACTGCAAAAAAGCCCTTCGGGCTCTTGTTGCTGTCAACTGTAGAGCTGCATCATTTCTTAGCAGATGCTGGATTTCCTCCAGTGTGGAGATCAGAGATTGTTACAGCTCATGTCTGTTATGTCAGGATTTGTTTGGTTCAAAGTCAGGTTTCACAAAGGAGTACCTTTGGAAAACACAAAAACAACCAAAAAAAAAGGAGGGGGGGCTTGTATCTAGCTTCATCGTTCTTTTGATGGAATTGCATGTAAATATATATTTCATTCTTCACCGTACCTGACTGTGTGCTGTATTTATGGGGAAGCCCTGCGGTGGGACACCGCATCCGCCGTCCGTTGCTTTGGTTTGGCTGCCAGATGGCGGGAAACAAATGGAACGAACTTTGCCGATGGATTGATTGGCTGATTGGTTTCTAACTGTGTCTAACTGGCCTCCCCACAGCCGTCAGCGCCTGTCAGAAACTTCAGATTTTGTGACTCCAGAAAGTGCAGCAGCAAACTCGGGTAGTGGCCATCAGTCGTGCACGACTTAGAAACGAGGACAGTGTTGATGAAGGAGAGCAGCTCATTAGCTTTACATGAGGAAACCCATACTGTAGCTAATTGGTTCCTAAATGCTACAATAAATCTGTTCATGCTCAGCTGCCTCCAGGATCCTCTGATTTCTGCTGTCTGATAACCATTAGCAGCAATGAAGCTCCTCTGGTTCTACTGTACGACATGCCCACGCTGTAATACACTGGCTGCTGGATTGCTCAAATTAGCCAGACGACACTGACGTGGTGGTTTGGCTTCCAGCTGTGTGAATGGAGAGACAGGCTATTGTGCCAGACTCAACCGCCCATGTAAAAATGCCTTTTTTTAACTGGGCCAGCAATTAAAATGCCGTCATGTCCTCAGCCGAGTGTGTTCAGTGACGGCGGGTTTGTAATGGGTTTCGGTGCCACTTGGCTCTGGTGTGAGCTGGTGTTTGTGAGCCAACTGTATCGCTCTCCACAGAATAACTCACAGAGCTGGGGGTAATTCTGATCGCACGATTAACTAAACATAAATTAAATAGTCCAGTGTTGGAACCAGCAGCGTTCCCTGCAGGCTGCTGCCATTTTTCCTGCTGGTCGCAGAGGTAAGACAGAGAGAGTGGACTGACGTGTGGTTTTTTCAATCAAAATCAAAGCGTCGTCAAAGAATTGGGCCACCTCACTGTCAATCAAACCTCAGTTGTTCCTTGTCCTTACAAGCAAATATTAAACATCAACGCCAAGTCAAATGGACACAAAGTTTGTCTTTTCTCAAGATCTGACTCACTAGTCGTCAGCGCTGTTTATTACTTATGATGTGTTTGCATTCTATGACATGAATTAACATGAATAAATGTTACTTTAAGTTGTCAAATGTTTTGTTGAAATATAATAGTTTCAACCTTTGCTATTCATTGGCTAATTATTGTGATTTTTAACGAAAACCTTGCAAACGCTTCACTGATACCAATCGCTCTTTCCACACAGACACGGGGCTGATAACCGATAACCCTTTTATTAGGTCGCTTTTGTTATTCACACCAGACTTTGCCACGCCAGCAGAAATCTGTTCCATTGTTGATTTTAGAGGATTGACATTTTAATAATGCACGTTAAAAATACTGTACACATCTGTATTGACAAGATTTTGCTAGTTTTGCACATTTGTGAAATGATTTCGTCTTACTCAAAGTTGTTGTACGCAGCATGTTAATGATTATGATCACAGGATCATCTGTGATAAAACATAACGGAAAGCAAAACGGGGCCACTCAAGAACCACTGCAGCCCTAATCTCAGGCCGGGTCAGAGGTTAGAAGACACTTGTTTAATATTGTTGTTGAATGAACATCTTTGGGATGTGGAGTTTCTTCTACAAATTCTCTCCAAAATATGAAAAAGACCCATGTCACTTATATAAGCGTGACTGACTACTACAGGCAGAGCACGAGTATAGAACGATGAAATAACAGCCACAGCATAACGCTACTTTCTCAAAATCAAAAACATATTCAACTAATCGGTGCTCAAACTATTACTACAACAAAAACAATAAATAAATTGGACATACAAACTTTTCTTCCTGCTGAGCCTACATGAGAATTATGTTAGCCTGGTAAATGTGTGTTGTCAGTCAGCCTGGGGAAGAGACTTTGTCCCTTTGTCCTGCTGACAGACACACACACAGACCGCTGTTCTGATGACAGACTGTCTGAGCTCGGGGTCAGAGTTGCACTGGGTTGAATGGAGAGTCGCTTCTTCCACACTGCTCACGTCTCACTTACAGTGTGAATTCCCAGTAAGTGTTTGCCAGCGTGGCACCGACACGTGCACCTGCTGCAGCCACCAAACAGCTCTGTCCACGGTCCTGAAACAACAGCCGGTCTGAACGGAGGGTGGGGGGAACCCAAATGAAACCCTGCCTCCAACAGTTCTGCTACTACTACTTCTACTATTAGAACCAACCTTTTTCGGTTCAGGGTGGAGGCTTTGGGGTTCAGCTGTTAGGCCTCTTCCATCAAGAAGATAGATAGATAGATGGTAGAACACTTGAGGGTATGAGTACCACAGTTTGTCCAAAATAGTCCAAAACCTAAAGATATTCAATTTACAATTAAATGAAAATCTAATGCAATAGTTGGATTATTATCTCAACATTTTCCTTACAAATAGCAGATGAGGCTAATCAGCTCGATAAGTAACACTCCGACTAAACCAAACCCACTATATTAATCACCTATAGAAGCATACCTGAATATTACCACATAGTGCCGATATAAAGTGATGAAATAAAGGCTATAATAAAAGCAGTCCACAATGTTGACCAGAACTGCTTGGAAATAACGTCCTCCTGCAGGTTTACAACCGAAAAGAATTGAAAGTCTTTCTTACCAGCCGAATTCAATGTCGCTGCCGCTAGTTTCACATTGGAATGCAATGGTTAGTGTGACACATAGCCTGGGCTGAGAGAGTCTAATTGACCATAGTCCACCGTGCCCACCGTGGACAGACTGAGGACCCCCGCAGAGGCTGCAGACACTGATTGGAGGCAGAAAAGGCCTGAAGAATTCTCCCATGTAAAACTAGGTCGAATTAATTGGCTCACGCTGTCGACACACAATAAAGAGGACAGTGGTGCTCACATGTCTGTGTTCCCACACACAACAGTTGCTGCATGTTCGACTTCAGACAACATCAGGTTGATTTTCCCCCGTGACAGTTACAGTAGTGGAAGTTGACAGTCGTTGATTGGAGCTCGGCATGCCGGCTCATTGAGCTAATGTGACTTTGAGGCAGGTGATCAAAACAATCTGAACGTGCTGATGGATGTGGTAGCATGTCAACAATGACACGGTACAGATTGTTTAGGTTTTCAGATCGGATGCATTGGATGGATTGGGCGTAGGCAGATTATTGTGAGCCTCTTGGTTTGAGTGAAGGGCATAGAAAGGTCATTTCTGTGTGTGTCTTTGTGATCATTTTGCGTGTCTTTGCAGAATGTTTCCCGCAGCGATTGAATTTGTTTGGACTCGGGGCTGTCGGCTACTCTTGATATTAGCAGAGTTTGGCCTGTTTTAACTGAGCTCTGTGACATGCAAACAAGCAGCAGTAGGAGTCACTTTATTCAGAGGCTCTGGCTGATACAGACTGGCTCCTAGATGTTAGCGGTTGATTATTAAAATATTCCTAAATTACTGTTTACAGCTGAAAAATACTGAAAAATATGATATATAATTGCACAGTGGTATTCTTAGGACAGTGAAATTAGAAGACATTATATTAGAAGACATTATAGTGCATATTACATTTGCACTTGCCGTTGTTTCCTATGGTGTGTGACACTGCAGGCTGTTTACTTTGCTATAATAAAGGTAATCTTATTAAATTTTAGCCGTGTACAGTTCAGCTGATGCACATTAAATGAACGGTCCACATTTCCCCAACATCAGAAAGAGAAATATGGCACACAATGTTAACCATTAAGCCCAAACTAATCAGCATTTTGCTTACCGGATGGCTCGCTTTGATGTTAGGTACACCGAGTGCATTAGTGAGTCGCTATCCACAGCACACGTTAACAGTCCAATAACCTTCATCATTATGCTGCTCGGAGAGGAATGATGGAGCCATTTTTCAGCAGTAACTCCAACTAAAGAAAATGATTTTCTATAGAAAGAGGCACGATGTGTAAACGTCACCAGCACACGTCTCTAACCTCAGGTGTAAAAAACAGTTTCGAATGATTCGTGTTTTGGGTTAGAATAAACGGAGATTAACAGGGAAGTTAACGATGCTGCCAGCAACCCAGCTAACCAGTGGAGTGTGAGAAAAGTGAAATTTTAATATACATACACACACACGTCATTTATCTGTTACGCCACATCTGCATCAGCACTGAAACTGAACTTATTACAGTTTGCACAGTGTGACCTATTAACATTAAATATTGTTTCTTTGCCATTAGTTACATAGAATAAAATGTTTATTTAAGCAACATTAGTTCAGTCACAGCGAATCAAATCACACCACATGATTTGATCCCAATAAGGTCCAAACTGAGAAGTGTACAGATTTTACATATGGGAAAAAAAAATTTACTCTTGATTGACATGTGCAGTAATAATATACAAAGAGTGTGATCATTCTGTTTGTGGCAGGAAGGCGACGGTCAAATAGGAAAAATACATAAAATACTGGTCCCACTGGGCTACAGATGGGTGTGCTGTGGAATACAAAACTACCTTTAGAGCTGGTCTTGGTTTTTCATATTTTGTCATGATAATTCTTCCCCATGATAAGCATGTGCTTATGATGATGTGTTTGTGCATATGCTGTAATGTGGGCATCTCACACGAGCCCACAAACACAAAAAAACATGGTGAGAGGCTGATGTGAGTCAATCCTGTGGACAGGGGGGATTCAGGTTGAGTGATAATAGAGAGGGGCCAGAGATCCTGCTATAAAGAAATGAATTCATGCATATTCTAGTTTTTAGTGGCTGCTGTGAATAGAACATGAAGGAAAACTGAATATTTTTTAACCCGCCTGTCTATCTGGAAAGCGTTTCTACATTTGTAGCTAAACCCCGGAGCAAGAATTCCCCAATCTGATCAGAGAGGAATATTTTTCTGCGGCAGTTAGAGATAACAAATGCCGATGACGGTTACTGATACTGTGTGACATTTAAAGTGGCTGAAATACTTTAGGCTTGTCTTGTAAAAATACAACACACTCAGCAGGGTGTCGGAATAATGGCAGTGTGGGACACATGCTGGAACGGCAGAGACATTTAAAAAAGACAGCATCACTTCACAGGCACACATTTTACAAGCTGTGTTTTTTTTTTTCCAAGATGTCCTCTTGTTTGGTGTTTTTATGGTGATAATATAAACATCGGTTCATAATTTTAGATCGAGGGACCAATATGGGATATGACACAAATAGATTTTAAATATGTATGAAACAAAAAGAGAGAATAACTTTATAATAAACCTGAGACTTTAGAAACAATCTGCCTCAAAATGAAATGGGTCATGGTTTTAAAATGCCAGTTTGATTAAGGAGCTGAAGGAATAATACTAATCATATGTAGACGCATTTTGATGCCTCTGTGGCAGCTAAAGTCCACAAGCGGCAGCATCATGTTTTGTTTTGTCCGTTCCTTCCAAATTGTTCGATCCTTTGGAAGAAATTGTTTTACTCTGAGGTGTGTTCAAACAGCTGCTAAAAACCTGTTGATGTCCAAAAAACATGCACACATTAAGAAATAACGCACATCTCATTCATCCATCCCATTCTTGTGACTCAATATTTCAGCAATGCCTTGACACTTGGGGCGCAAACTTGGCCTCGAGAATTAGACTTTGGTGGTCAAAGGTCAAAGTCACTGCGACCTCACATTGGTCGGATTCCCGTGAATATGTGACCTTTCCAGAAGCACCGCGAGGATATTTGTTCCTTTATTATCAGTTGATGCCGGTATGACAACCATGTGAGGGAGCGTGTGTTCGAGTGGCCGCATGTTTTATCTGTGTGGCCAGACGCACGTATACTGCAGAGGCCCCCGACAGTAACCTGTGTAGTCACCGAATATCAAGTGAGAGTGAGCGACATCCTCTCAGCATTAATCATCAGTAAACCTGAAGCTCAACTTCCTCCAGTGAGTCCGAATTCCACCTCATTTACTCGCACCGCTCACTAAGACGGACGGATATCACGGCGTGTCAGAGGTTTATTAAAGCACAAGTGCTGCGCAGTGTGTTTATTCAGTTGATTAAATCCATCGTTAGACCTTCGCACTAGTTGTGAAATGCAGCACAGGGTGAAAGCCGCTGGCGTGGCAACAGGCATCCACCTGTTTTCCATCTTCATTAGTGAAATGACGTGAGCACCTGAGAAAGGAGAATGTCAGAAGACGTGAGTCCACCTCAGTCTTCCCACTTGGCCAATTTAGCTCCTCACTTTGCGCTTCAGTCTTACTTCAGATACAGTAGCTTCACAGCATCCCAATCACAGGCCGGGAAAAGCATCCAAATGAGGTGCGTTCTATTTGTCCCAGCCACTGGTCTCCCTGCTGGTCCGAGACCATAAATGATGAGCATCTGAGAGCAGTGTGTCATTTACACTCCGGGCGTAGGCGAGGGTCGTGATGATTTAGACCAGGTGCACCCTGGGAAAATGGCACACGGTAATGAGGTACATTCCCTTTTTAAATGAGACCTTTGCTCTGAGAAGAAACCAGTGTGTGAACTTCAGAGACGGAACACACATGAACACACACGTGCACATCTGCAGCCGCATTTGAGTCACAGAGAGCTACACTGTATATGCTGCAGTCTGAGACAAAGAAACGCTAATAATGCTGAAGCTGTGTTAACCTGCTGAAATTAATTTCCGTCCCATTCCTGCAATTCATCACAATTACGCAAACTAAAAAAAAACGCATCAAAACCATAGTTTTAAGAGGTTGTTACACTAAGATAGAGGCTCTTCTATATTAAAAAAAAAAGGATATGACTGAAAAGAAAGTATTTCAGTCAGCATTTTAAAATGTTTGCTTTAATCCAGAGAGGAAGATTGATTTGCAGGGGTAAAAGGCATAAAAACTGCTGGTCTGTAGAGAAAGAAAAAAGCCCCTTTTATTCTTTTGACTTTGTAGTGCAGGTAGGAAATGGGCTGTCTGGTGGCAGCAGATGATGAGTTTTGCACTAAGATGCAAGAAGATTACAGTCCTCTGGCTGTAATAGTAAAGCAGCATTTTCTTCTGTAGTTTAGGGTTGGCTGGCTTTCGTGCTACGCTGCCGTGCTGATGGGTTAGTTTGAAAATGGCAGATGATAGTCCCGTGAAACGGAATTGGTGCTTTTGGAAGCGGGATGGTTTTGTCGAGCAGAGATGAGGGATCAGCGTTCGCTGAGGAGTGAGAGGGCGTGCAGCCTCGCTCCTGTTGCTCGACCGTCTTGCCAGATGGAAGGGAGGGTTTTTGTAGCCAGATTAGTGCAGTCGTCTGGTTTGAGGTGTAACCTGTCCTCACAGGCTGCGGGCGTGGTTACGTGAAGCTAAAGCCGGTCCCTCGGGTCAATCCTGCAGTGGCGACTCGACCACACAGGCTGCAGTGTTTTTCTCCTGCTTATGGATTAAAACTGCATGTCGCTGTGGCCTGGTAGGCAAGGCACGCTTCAAGGAAAGATTCCACGGAAACCTTTACCGACTGCACAGCACAGTTCACATAGATACGACCACATCACCACTGTGATCCACATGCACGCGATGAGACCCTGACCACAGCATCAGCAGAGAGAGGGTGGGCTTGGCCAAGACTGGTTTGATTTCAGTCTCTTCCTGAAGCTGCACATTGTGTGTTTGTAGCCTGCAGTTTTCCTGTGAGCTGAGCTGTCGGAGGTGATCTGGATGGATCAGGAATCAGCTGCGATCTCTTAGACCACTATCCAGAAGACGGGGAAATAGCCATGTCATCTCCTGGTAGATATTATCACAGTCCCATGAGGACATCAAGGCATTTTGTTTCTAGTCACTATCCAAAATCACAAATGCCCCGGTGGTGTTCAGTGAGTCAGACAAATTATGATTCTCATAAAAATAGATATTTCTTTACACCCACAATATGACATTTACCATCACTTTTTATTTACACATCCATCAGTTGAAGAACAACATTATTACACATTTGTAATAGTTTGGATGCTATTCTTTGGATGTGGATGGGCTTGAAGAAATCAAGAGATGACTAACAAAGTTAAATTATAATTCTGTGTTTAACTTCATCACCATGTACAGTATGTTACATTAAATGCTCTGAAAATGGCTTTTTTTCCATAAATGGCTTCTCTTGTTCCTGGCCTCAAGTGTTTATCGCGGCTGCAGCATCAGTTTGGTTTGTCGATCAAATTTTCATTCTGCGGTGGGGAGGCAGTTGCCATCAGAACTAAAACCCTGGGGTGTTGGCGCTCAAAACAGAACCAGCCACCAAGGAGAAAATAAGGCCAAACTGTATTTTATAATCTCAATGATCTGTCAGACCCTGGAATAATTGGCTCTTTGGGATGACGGAGGGTTGAAGCTGGAGAGTAATAACCCTACGATCCCTTGAAGTGATACTGCCGTCCGTAAGCCTCTCCAAATGTTATTAGTGTGGCCAGCGAAAAAATTCTCCACAGCATCAACACCAATGCTGGGTGGTACAACGGGTCATCAACTACGAGGTCAGAAGTTCGATCATTGCCTCCTCTTGTTCCCACTTCCAAGTGTGTTGGGAAGGACAGAGAACCTCAGGCTGCCCCAGGGCTTAAACGACCAGCAGAGGAAAGCATTTAGATCCACTGGCTAATTGCCACTGAAGCTTATTTTACTTGCAGTTCCTGTCGCGATTCCTTGCCTGTCGATCCAGCTTTTGAGCATTTGAATCAGATTGGTTTAGTGTCAGGTATGAAAAGTGTTATATCCCAGTTCATTCTGTGGAGCACACGGCCGCTGCGTAGACATCAGATACGTACAGAACATCAGAAACTGGAGTAATTAGTTTCCTGTGGTAAAGCTGCTGTGCTGACAGTATTTAGCTCAGCTCAAATTAAATGAACATGACGTGTATCCAAAAACACAAACTGAGCCCTCTCTAAGATACATATTTTAGGATCTATAGCACAAGCCTTACCTATGTAAGTTTTTTCTTTTTCAGGAAGGGGATTTGCTCATTTCTATTTCAAGCCCAGAGGCTGGTTGGTCCCCTAAATTGATCTGGTGAACACAGCTGTTTCTGAGACACCTGCTCAGACCTGATAAGCGCAGTGACTGTGGCACCTTTACGAGCGAAGCTCAGACATTCAGTTTGCCTCATTTCAGCCGGGAACTTGAAATCATGAACGTTCTCGGGTATCACGTCGCCTGCTAAAATGCAGAATGTGTCCTTAAACTGGTGAGACATAAAGATAAATGATTCAGGCTACAGAACGGCACCCTGCCGCGTACAGTGGCTACGGCGTGACGTACTGCAGGATGTTATTTTCAGGGTTTTTTTTACATGTGACACGTCTGATGCCGCACATTGACAGAAAGGTGGCCTCTCATTTTGCCCATTGGTCCTCAGATGTGAGATATAATCATATTGTCATATTGCTTGTTGTGAAGATGTCTGACAGTGACTTACCTCAACAGTAACATTTTCAGGCTCAGCTCTCAGTAAAATGGGTCATGAGTTTTACTGATTAATTTTGCCACATAGAAATTCCAAGTAAGTACTAAAGCCTTCAGCCATCCAGGATAAAATCTGCCCTAAATGAAGTTAGATTCTAGTAGCAAGGGACTGACCTTGATGTCCTAAATTGTGGATCTGTGCTGTGACTTTACGGAGCAGTGTTCACATTTAGAGCTGAAATAATCATTCGGTGGATCTGCGGCTACTTTGATCCTCTGTTAAAGTCATTTTCTAAGTAAAGATGTTGCATGGATTTGATGATAATTTTTTTACATATTAAAGTGGATACCTGTGAGTTTGGGACTCAGACAACAACATACATCTGATGCTAACACAAACTTAACTGGATTCCAATTAATAGAGCAAAACAATAATAAATAAAATCACTGGTCTAATAATCATAATGAAAGCAGTCCTTAGTAGCGGTGTTTGAGAGACTTAGACTAGAGATTTGAAATTTGAATTGACTGACTCGGATCTTTAACTCTCAAACAGTAAATTGAACGAATCATTTTGAGTCATTTCGTTCATTTCGTTCTTACACCACGTGACGCTGTATTCTTCTTGTGGGCGTTGTAAAAAAGGGCCGCGGTTCTCAAACACAATAAACTGAAGACAACAATGTTTGCCTCAGCTGAAAAAATTTGAATACACAAAATGCCACAAGCAATTCAAACCATGTGAAAACCTAGGAAAGCAAATACGCATCACAATAAAGTGACTTGTGTCCTGCTTCCTCTCTGCCATTGTGGTTTAACAAGCGCGACAGTGTCTTGGTGGCTGTCACGTGACAAATGAACGAGAAAACGATCCATATGAACGACTCGTGAGAGGACTGTAGAACTTGCTGCTCGTCCACAGAGCCGGAGCGATCTGGCTGTCGAGGACCTGAGGACGGACGCACAGCTGAGTGAGTCGTGGACGAAACATTTCAGTCTCCTGTCCTGCTGACTGAGCTAATGCAGCTGCTGCCATGTGGCGAGAGAAGTTACGGCAGGAAAATGAAAGAATCGTTCGCTGAAAGCACTCATTCCCCCCAAGTCATATAAAAGATTGGTTCACATTGGAAGAATCGTTCACGAACGATCACTAACTCAGACTGTATCGAGGTGTAACATGTCTACTGCAAAAGCAAAGTCAGGGCATCATTACACCAAATTTTTTGCACTGAAACTTAAGCTGTTTTCATACATGCACTGAAAATCTCAGCTTCTCCAGACGTTACTTCTAACAGCTGCATGTGAAAAGGCAAATGTCTGAGGAGATGGAACACACATTACTTGAACTTAACTTAATAAACATAAACTTCTCAGAGAGGTACTGTGTTAGTAACATTTTATACCCTTAAAAATCTGTGCTCCATTTTCACACTGTCAGAAGCATAACCACTGAGTCAGTGACTAATCAGTAATTCAGACTGGAACATCTCGTAGTTTTACAGCATTTAAAACTGTGTTTCATTATTCATCCCTTCTTTCTCCACACTGGAACTGACTAATTAGCCCAAAGAAGAACAAAATGTGGCCCAAGATCTTTCTCCAGCTCCTGTTTTCTGTGAAATCCAGCAGACGAGGTGACCGTTGTGCATTGAGATCTTCTCATCAGTGCACTTGTATTTCCTCACTGATTCTAAATGAGAAAATTAGTGTAACTGCTGCAGTTACAGAAATAGAGCTGCAGTATTAAAGCGTGTACAGCTTCCCCTGCCAAAGCAGAGAGGAGGTTTTATTTAAAGTCACCAAACACAGTTAAAGGTCAAGTAAAATATAAAAAGAACTTTCATCCAGATAAAGTTGTGCGACATGTGCAGACTGACTGGAGCTAACCTTTTGCCACAGTAGTAAGTCGTTACTCTGTTTTATTATTATTTAAGTGAGGAGATGAATATGAAAACAAATCTAAAGCAAGTTCAGTATCAGCGATATAATAAATCTCTTTTATATTATGCTTCACTGATTCACCTATCAGAATGTTTTGCTGGACGGGGCCTCAGCTGCGGTTCGCCACAGATCGAGGAGATGTCTTCAGGTGTTTTGTTTGGTCCAAAGCTGCTTCCCTTCACATGAGAAAAGGAATGCATTAAAACATAAATACTGGAGAGACTAGAAACAGAAAAAAAATGCCTAAAATGATTCATTACTGCATTTATAGCTGCATATTCAGTAAATATCAGCTAAACAAATATTACTTTACACTCTACTTAATCGAACACAGTATTTCTAAACTTTATATTTCACTCCTGAAATTGACTTGACACTATCTGTCAGAATGACGATGGGTCACTCTGTGGGATTTTCAGGCGCTACAGAAACTTGCTTACTTGTCTTCCCTCACAATCTGTGGCTGTGTTGGGACCCGGTTACTGAGACCACTTCAACAACTTTAACCACTTGAACCAACATCACACATTTAATTGACTTTAGCGACTAAAACCAGTGAATGCAGCAGAAAGCAGTGGCTAAAAATGGGAAGCTGTTCACATCACTGTTAAAATAAATGCTAAATTGTTTTCTTTCATTTAATAAAACCGTTAACAAATGTGTCCTCTCTTCTAGTTATTCCACTCTGTTGAAATTAAAGACAAAGACACTCTCACATCAGTGTCCAGTTCTCAGCCTCTCACTCGTCCGTACATGTGGAGATTCTCTTGTCGAAGGCCTACAACTTGATTCCCTGCAGTTTTAACTGCACAACCTCTCGGTTCCTTTCCTCGCTCTGCCTGCACGTGTGGTCACAGCATCCGTTGTCTGTCTCTCTAACAGAATGTAGAGAGACAGACAATTTCAACTATGACATTAGCAGCTCAGTTTTTATGAAATGAACAAAAACACACTTACAATTTGTTTTAATTTACATTTAACATTTAACCGATGAATTTGGCATGTTAATAACAAAAACCATTACATACGTTCTACACAACTTATTTATTATGTCATCTTACCGATTTTTGACTGGGCTATGCCAGTGGGTTTGCTCTTTGTTCACTGCAAACACACTTACATAAAAGGACATGAAGAAAGCAAGTCTTTGCATTAAATATGATTTTTACTTTAGCACTTAGCAATTTTAGCATGACGGTTGAAACAGCATTGGGCCTCCTATACTTATGTTTATGAAAAATATAAACACTATTAAAACACAAAAATTTGATTAACAAAACAAGCCTGTGAGTCCATAATCCTTCCATTTACTTTGAACTAAATAGAAAAAAAGATAATTACTGGTCGTGTAGGATTTTATGTTTAAATAGTAATAGTCATAAAAATATAATAAAATCATAAATACATTAAAAGTGAGCACCTCTGCTCAGTTACGGGTGTTTGTGTCTTTTGAGACTTAACTGGTTTATGTGAAGCTCTGGACGATGGTCTGTGCGCTTAGGAGCTTGATTTCATTAGATGTTTTCTTTGAAAACAGGTGGTTCTATTTTACCTGGTTAGTGTTTCATGGCACAAAGCACAAGGATACGGCTGCTTGATGTCGCACATTTAAATTGACACCACGTCCAAAACTTAATTGGGGTCCAGAATTAATGGGTTGAATGTGGTGCAACACCTGATATTTCAAAATGCAGATGAGTATCATAGTGAAAACAAGCAACTGGAGGCATCTTTTGCTGATCAAAGTGTCTCTCTGACTCCTACACGATGTGTGTAGGCAGGAGCTCAATAGAAAAGTGTTGTTTACAATTAAATAATCTTAAAAAGTGGAAATGACACATCAGACAGATATTTGTGTGAGAATAACAGTCTATCTATTATTCCGATGTTACTGGTTTTCTTCGTATTCTTTTGAAGAGAGCGATTATCCAGCAAGTGCAAATCTTTCACCGGCCTCACATGCAACACTCCATGCTCACTGCCAGCTTGATCTCTTTCTGCTCCAATGCGATTGTCTCCGGAGTCAAAGGACAGTGATCATGGTATGATGTTGTTTTGTGTCCGACTTGTGTCCATCCCATCTCCCTCCCTGCTAAAGCCAGCTTGGGCTGATAATAAGATTAGAGCAGGGAGAGGCAGCTTAGCGACCTGGCCTAAGGAAGTGTGGTGCTTTATCTGTCAGGCTGCTGCAGATAGATGCAAGTGGGGAGAAGGAGTCTCGGAGCAGAGAGTTGGCGTGAAGATGCCGAGGTTAAAGGGCAGCAGGCGCCGTTCAGTCACGCCACAACTGTTTCCATGAAATCGTTGCGTGCTTTGCTTTTTAAGACACACAGAAAACGATTTATCCTTAGAAACACCTCACAGCACAAAAATTAATGAAGTGTTGCATGTGCATCGGCATCCATAATCAACACCTCTGCAACAAAAACAGCGTTTGCATCCATCAGTGGCCTCATCCATCCAAGCTAATCAATGAGCTGTCGAACTGTGGCAGAATTAGCGACTTAACCCTTTTGCTGCTTGTCGGTGAGACAGAAAAGGAGATTTACAGATGGCGCTCTGTTGTGGAGCATAAGCCACGTGCAACCGCCTGAAAATACTGTAATAACGGAGCATCTGAGGTTTAGTCTGAATCAGTTATGCAATAGCTTTTGTTTTGATTTTTGAAGAGCCTGACTGATACAGACACGTGTGTTCCTATGGTCACAGTCACAGAATTACTGCAGTGATTGTTGTTATATTAGTTTTTTCTCTTTTTTTTGTGAAAATGGACACTGACCTTTTATGGGTTTCCTGAAAGTTATTGTGATTAGAGAGTTTAAGTAATAATTCAGTTCAACTTTATAGCACCAATTCACAACAAAGTCATCTCAAAGCACTTTACATAATAAAGTCAAGATTATACAAATATGTAAAGAAAACACAACAATTCCCCCTTGAGCAGCCACAGGCAACAGTTGGGAGGAAAAACTCCCAGGTGTCTCAGTGCATCAGGGGTTTGTCCCCCAGCAGTCTAAGACTATAGCAGCAGGACTCTAACTAACTATAATCTTTATCAAAGAGGAATGTTTGGAGCCTAGTCTTCAAAGTAGAGAGGGTGTCTGCTTCCCGAATCTGGACTGGGAGCTGGTTCCACAGGAGAGGAGCTTGATAGCTAAAGGCTCTGCCTCCCATTTTACTTTTGGAAATTCTGGGAACCACAAGTAGGCCAGCATTCTGAAACTCAAGTGGTCTGGTAGGATGATATGGTACTAGGAGATCTTTTAGGTATGATGGAGCTTGACCGTTTAGAGCTTTATAGGTAAGAGAAGGGTTTTAAATTCTATTCTACATTTAATTGGAAGCCAATGGAGAGAAGCTAATGAAGGTGAAATATGATCTCTCTTACCAATCCCAGTCAGTAATCTTGCTGCAGCATTTTGGATTAATTTTAGGCTTTTTAGAAAGTTACTGGGGCAGCCTGAAAGTAGAGAATTACAGTAGTCCAATCTAGAAGTAACGAATGCATGGACCAGTTTTTCAGCATCGCTTTGAGACAGGATGCTCCTAATTTTGGCCAAATGCTCCGTAGATGGAAGAAGGCTGTTCTAGAGATTTGTTTTATATGTGAAGTAAATGACAAATCCTGGTCAAAAATGACTCTGATTCCTTGCAGTACTACTGGGGGCCAGAGTTATGTCATCTAAAGTAACAATATGGTTAGAAAACATGTTTCTTAGACTTTTAGGCCCAAACTAGGCCCAAAATTGATGACTGTAAGAACAAAATAAGTTGATTAAATTGTAGCATCACTCAACCATTATAACCTGGGTTGTTGAAAACTTTTCTTATCATTTATACACCAGCAGTCACTGATAGGCAGACCACGGTCCAGCTCCTGAAACCAGAGCCAGAACCGACACATCATTGAGTTTTAATTCAGGTGTGGTGGAACATTTTGACCAGCGGCGACTCTTGTTCGTATATATATAAACACCACTACTCAGCAACAGTGACATCCTACCTGTCTTAGATTGACCCATACTTGTTTCATTGGTTTAGGCATGAGGACTGACAATGGCCAAGATCAGAATGTCAGCCAATCACAGGTAGAGTAGGGCGGGCCTTCACTGAAAGAGGCGTGGAAAACCTGCATTTGAAGTGAATGAACAGCGGCAGAGAAAAATATAAAGTGAGAAGACGAGTGAGAGAAAAAAAAGCTTATTGAAATGTCATTGAATTATAATTTATTTCGTTTGATTTGAAACGTTGACTTTACACAGTGTATGTTGATACAGTTATAATACCACTTTGATATATATAAACTAAATTATAATAGAACTTAAACATGATGATGCTGCAGACCTGTGCATGAGGAGCCTTTCTCTATCTGGACGCCCTAAAATCATAATTGACTGCCCCTGTTATGCACAGTAATTAATGTAGAAAAACATCCACTGATTTAGTTGATTGTGGAAAAAGTACCGTATTTTCCGGACCATAAGCCGCTACTTTTTTCCAACGTTTTGAACCATGTGGCTTTTACAGAGTTGCGGCTTTTCTATGAATTTTTCTGCAGCCCTCAGATGGGCGCTGTAGATGGAAGTCAGTGCAAACAAAAAAGCGCCAGTTTTTATTCTTAGCGCATGCAACCCAAGACACACAACAGCAAACATCAGCACTTTTACTGCCGTGTTACAGGCACCATTCAGGTTCAGGTGTATGAATAAACACTTATGGTACAAAATCTTTCTATGTAAATATCTTATTTCTCAGCCTGGATATTGGCGGCTTATAGTCCGATGCGGTTTATATGTGACAAAATATATATTTCTTTTAAATTTTAGCGGGTGCGGCTTAAATTTAGGTGCGCTCTATAGTTCAGAATTTACGGTAACTACATTGTGTTTATGTTGTAATAAGAGTCTAATCAGGTCGTCTTCGAGTCCAAGTTGACATTTGCTCCGAATTTGAAAAAAATGTCTTTAGACCCTTCAATGAGATATCACATTCACGAGAATGGGACGTATGAACGAGCAGACAACCTGAAAACACAGCTGTTGCCATCGCAGAGGTGTAAAAATATACAGAAACGTGTCCATGTTCACTGGTTAATACTCTAACTGTGACAAAATTGGCAGTTTTTAAAGTTTAAGACAAAAATGGCGACATCATATAACAAATAATCCCCTCATTAAATGTTAATTAAAACAACAATTAGCTGCAGCTCAGTTGAAGCAAAACGCTAATTTCACGCTGTTGACTCATTTCCTGTTGGCCCTCACCTCAAGATAAATGCCACTTGGCAAACCTGCTGTCATTAAGCCCCCAGATTTTATCAACTTATTGTGCTAGAATGAAGTAAAGTAGCTCAAGAGGATTACACAAACGCCCGAATCAATCTCTTTCATATGTCTTTGAGCATTACGCAGAGACACCACACGGTCAGTCTCGAGGGAACAACTGTTCTCCAGTTAATCCCGACACAGAAGGCAGCACTTTTACAAAAGCACAGTTTACGATGCGAGCGGACGTCGAGAGGCCTTAAAAGCCTCTCTCACTTAATCCATTATGTCAGGGTGTGGGAGCCATCGAATCCTTTTCCACTCTGATATAATCCACGGTGAGTTCAATCCTATCACCTCCTTAAATTACTGCTGCTCCTAATTGTGGAGTACGCGAGAGCACACAACATCTGTTTGTCTCCGCCGGGAAGCACGTTTGTAATGTTTACTTGGTGACAGGAAGTGAGTGGTTAGGATCATGGCTGAATTACATGGTCCATCACGTTGCTACGGTTTCTCTCCTGAGTGTTTATGAGTCTGATTTGTTGAAAATCAGTGTGAGGTTGCAGAAAAGGGTGTTTCAGTCAATATTTCCTTTCCTCATTCGCCGCTTATCATTCTCTGAGAGCAATTTCTGTTTTAGTTTGCTGCCAATTTAAAGCGCTTCATTGGTTAATGTTTGGCTTTTCACAGATATTAAAGATACTTTTAGTAACCAGGAGCAGTGAGATGATCATACAGACTGAAGGCCAAACACACTTTCCCAAAATTGGACTCTTTGACTTCTACCAAAACGCTGGCCAAGTAGTGCTTCAACTAATCATGGTTTTTATTATTGATAGGTTATCAGCAAAATAATAACAGAAAAGTAAAACAAAGTATGAAAATGTCTGGGGATTTGGGATCCTGTCAAACATTGTACAGCTCCATTTTCAGCACTGTAGGTTTCTTGTTTCACAGCTTATTACAGTGGCGTTATAATGAATTAAGTTACCTTGGGAAAATACACGGAAATTGAACCATCAGGCGCTCTCGGCAGCATATTGACTGTGGGCAACCGTCCTTCAACCACACGCCGTGTGTTCAAGCCCCCTTGTCGCCGAACATCCTCCAGCGGAGCGTCGAACCTTTAGCAGCTGCAGAGCTGCTGTCCTGTTACTGACACTGCACTTAGGCCTTGCTGCGAAAAGTAAATTTCCCTGCAGGGATCAATAAAGTGTCACATTAGCACGATAATGCACAGCGGGGAAGTAAAGCAGGAGCAGAATTACCTGCACAAATCACTGCGCCTCATTAATCAGGCCGGCGATTTGAGAGCGTGCCCAACTGACGAGTACAAGCCACTTCACTCAGCGGTAAAATGTCACACACGGGCACGGCGGGCTGGAACTGTGGGAACTGCTGCGCCGGACTGTGATAACCGCAGCTTGAATAGGACAGGAAGCTGCAGTATTTCAACGGAACGGTTCTCACATGTTGAACTTGTCGTTTATAGACACACACTACTAGAATCGCCTTTTATGACTGGCTGCGTCAATGGCCAAAGAGGGAAGCCACCCAGAAAGACGTGGAGCTTCTAACCTCATGGTTTGAACGTCACGACCACAGCTGCAGTCTGATCTTCAGCTTGTTGTAAAGTGGCCGAGTTGCACCGTGTGCGTCAGTTGACGGAAACTGGGACCAAACTGATAAAAGTTATGCCGTCTGCTCTCTATAAATATAGTTTTAAATCGTTTGTCTAAAGACGTCTGAAGGATTTTCTTAATAATTTAATCACTTTACTGACACATATGTCTGTGTGTCCTGTAGGGCCGGTGCAGTGAGCTCTGTCAACCTTGTTCTAACTGTGCACCCGTTGATATGGCAGGCTATAATTAGGATTTTTGAAATATAGCTTTAGCCTATGTAATGACTTGTGCACCGTGAGATCTTAATTATTAACCACCTCATTTCTGTGCATAAGGTAAAGGTGGAGGATGACATGTACTGTAGGGCAAGGTGAGGAGGAGTTAACCCTTCGTGTTACATATTGTAATGTTCTTCCCAACCAGAAAACTGAAGACTTTTGCTGCCTTTCTATTCTGTGTTTAGGCAGATTTCCGTGTACACGAGTTTGTTTTGGATATAATTCTGAATAAAACTAAAACTACTGAGGGTAGAATATGCAGTGTTCTTGCAAATCCCGTCTTAATAACTCTGCATTATGAAGAGTTTTCTTAAACAGATGCTTAATCTCCCAAGTCAAATTTAAAATTCCAATCAGATTTATTTGTTTGATCTGTATTTTTATGTTAAACAGTGGTTGTGCTGAGTGCATGTAACGAAAGTCTTAATTATTCCTAAAGAATAATTCTGCACAGTTTTTTTGATCTGCAGCATCTTTTTGCTCCTTGTTTTTAGTTTTGCAGACATCCCAAGCTTCACTTTTCAAGTTCCAGCCGTAAGGAGTCACATAAAATCTTACACTGGGACCTCAGAGTAGCTGAAAGTTGATTCTGTTTCTCCTTGTAATTTCAAAGACAAAATCTTTCCCGTTGCTCTCGAACACTTATTGTGTCAGTACTGCTGTGTATCTTAGCCAATAAGCATCAAGAGGTAGCTGAGAGAAATCAGAGAAAGCTCATTTGTCTGAGTAACCCAGCTGCTTAAGTGCACGTAAACCCAGTCATGGATACAGGTTACTCGCAACCATACACCTCTCCCATGATGAATGTGGGAGGCATTTGATTATCTGATGTTGTATACAGATTATAAGCCTCATCCTGTAATTCCCCTCTAATGAGAGCTCAGTGGAAATCTGAAATCAGATCACTCAACTTCTTAATTACCGTCTCACAGCATTACAGTCCCCCCCGTCCCCCCCGTCCCACAGGCAGTAAAGTGGTGAGGCAGGCTGGAGGCCTCAGTCACCGCGTTTGACCCTGGACCTCCTCCTCCTCCTCCTCCTCCTCCTCCTCCGCTGGCCGCCGTCGCCCTGTGAGCACAGCTCGCCTCGCTCGGAAACACGCCACAGATCTGGGAGATAAAACAGGCAACCCTTGCCCCGCTGCCACACTAATGGTTTATAAATATCTTCTTCAAAGGCCTGAGAGGGTGTGAGGGGTGGCAGGGTGGTTGTGGGCTCTGCCGTAACATCGCAGACCCATTTAAACTCTGAGTTTGCCTTTAATTTTCTGCCAAAAGGACCCAAAGGCCGCCTGGAGAGAGGGCTGGGAAGAGCACTGGGGACTCGTGATTGACGGCTGGGATAAAAAAGCAACTTGCATCTTGTGGACCAAGTCACACTGACCAACACATAGCAACGAGACATCAAGTGTTGCACACAGAGTTTATGTTGCTCACACGCCTTCGGCATCTTTCTCAATTTAATAAGTCTCCATTTACAATAGGAGCCTTTGTTTTCCCACGTAAACACCTATATCCCCTGTGTGTGTGTGTGTGTGTGTGTGTGTTGTATTTGCATGCGATCAAAGCCTCAGCCCACTGCTCCCTCCTTCCCTCGCTGACTAGAGAAACCTGTTTCTCTGATTCCCATTTGTCTGTCTGCTGCTGTGGTTAAATGCGTTAGGTGGAGAAGACACAAGCATGCACATCACTGCGGTCGTAAATGCATAACCATGCATGTAAATAAGAGCGTGGCCGTTCAGCTGGAGCGAGCTCTTATAGACGGGAGGGAAAGTGCGCGAGTCTCACGGGCGCATAATTATGCAGTGAATGAATGTGAGGCCTCTGCTCGGCTTTTCAGTGATGTGGATGTTCTCAAACGATGCTCAGAGGTTGTGGCGGCAGTAATCGTGTTTCTGACGATTCAATGTTCCTGAATTTGAGGTTATAAATAGTTTTGGCAACGAGAAGGATGTGGCTGCAGCACCAAGGCAGAAAGGAGGAGAAGAGTCAGTGGGATTGTTTTGTTGGGTTGTGTTGCATTGTGTTTCTTTTTGTGAAACGACCACGTTGTCCACATCTAACAGACTGTCTTCAAGTTTTAAGGCAGCTAAGATCCGTAAAAAAAAAAGCATATATACAAGATGTTTTCACCTTTTATTTCATAAAACAATGATTCAAATTTGGCTTGTTTTTGTGTGTGTTTGTGTTTCACAAAATGTTAGAAAAAGAACTCATTTTAGTTCTTGAATTTAATCATCATGACTGCACCTTTCACATACATGTGTATTAATACCGCAGTCCTTTATAATCTCAGCTGATCGCCATTGAACCAACTGTGAAAATCTGGCTGCACCATTATTTTCAGTGTTACCTTTTTGATTATTTCAGATTGCAGGTTTTTGTAGTTTTATGTTTGCAAATCCGTTTTCATACCATGTTTGGGTTCAATCAATTTCTGTTTAGTTTTAGTTCCACTCGCCGTTCAAGTGGTTCCTTTCAGTTTAGCTTTTATTTCTTGTTATCGACTTGTTTCTGTTTTGTTTTAGGTTTTTGTTTTGTTTTAGCTGTAATTTTAATAATTAATAGACGTTAAGTCATTTACCTCAGGCCACATTATGCAAAGGCATCAACAATAGGTTTGAACCCAGTGTGGCTAAAAGCAGAAAGGAAGCGTGCAGTCCACACACGTTTGAATTTCAGATTAAGATTACAGTATTTGAAAGCTCCTGAATGGTGCAACATTACCAGCCTCAGTCACCAGATCGACAAACTCATTTTACTTTTGTTTTATGGAGCTGATTGTTCACTCCTGATCTTTTCAGTGGGTCTCACGCCTGCTGGATGTCGCCTTCTTCTCTCTACATTAATGAGTGTCCCTTAAAGGGAAAATCTTTGAAGGTGACCTTTAACTTTTTTAACCACTGTGACGTCGGTGCCGTAGGTGCCAGGAAATGTATTATGTTGTAACGGTTTCACAATTAAATTGGACATAGTCTCACATTTCTGATTGCATTTTGCCCCCATTTCCTCTCTCAGTGAAGTGGCTCCATCACCATCTAAAGGTTAGAGGCTGCACAGAAGTGTGGGAGCAGAGAGACAGAACTTTTTTACATTTAGTTACTGATAATTGTGTTTGAATTGCTTTTTAATTTTCATGTAAAGAATTTTACTCTAGTTATTAAAATTGTTTAAATCCTTTGAGTCTTTTGGGTAAAAAAACTCAACCGTATAATCACTGTATCAAAAATCATAAATCCATTGAATGGTAAGTTTTCGTTGGTTATCAGGCCATAGTTACATTTTCATAGGTCACCTGTTACCTACTATTTTTTTGACGTGAGCTGCTGTATATAAATAATGGCAACAGAATTGAATTTGGTGACATGATTTGGCGTAGACAGAGACTTTCTAGGGAGGCCCTCGGGGCAGATGGATTGGTGAGAAAACTCAGGACATTGAGAGACAGGACACCAGTTTGTGCTTCCTCAGATACTGTTCGTCAGTGTTGTTTCTGCATTTTAACTCACATCATTCTCTTTTCCTAACACTGAGCTTTTTTGTGCCAATAACTAACCATGCAAGTGTGTATTTCTTGAGCTAAAACCAAACATCACTGCCCCTAAATACCGGTTATGTAAAGAGTTGATAATAATGAATTCTTTTTTAAAGGACATGTTCTTTTTTGCTTTCTGCTGGGGGACAACTAATGATCATTTTCAGTATTAGTGACCTGCTGATTATAATGTTCATTAACTGTTGTGTCAACAATAATGTCAACAAATATTAAGCTGGGACAAGTATTTTGGATTTTTTTTCAAGTGTGACTTTTTTTTTTCTAATCTTATGTCAGTCAGCTGATTCATGTGTTGCCTCTTGCAGTTGTGGAGTTGATCTCATCATTCTAAAAAGATTGAAGAATATTGACTGGATTAGTCTAACTCTGAAGCGTCTTCACATAATGGACTGGGAACGTTGTGACCCGTCACTCACACTGAAACCTTGTTAGGATTAAAGGAATAATTACAACAAACTGAAATCAGCTACAAATGGGCATGTGAGACAGAATCAGACTTTGAAAACATGGATTTGTGACTGCTACCCTAAAAGTCATCTGAAGTGGGCCAGCATCATTTCACTGGTGACGATAATCAGCTTTTATACTGTAGCTGCCTTTTTGTCATTTTAGAAAATTGTGAACGGAGCTTATGTAAGCCCTTCAAAATAAGAGCTTTCCCTTCAGTCTTGTGCAGGCCTCTTACATCTGTAGGGGAAAGCAGTATCACAAAGTAACACAATGACCATGGCATCTCCCTCAAACAGCAGAGAGAATGTTCTCCCAGACGGACAAAACACACACACACACACACACACACACACAAACACACGCTTTACACTGTCCTGCTTTAACTAAGCTATTTTGATATAATTGACCCTTTTATCTTTATGCTCTGAGCCGATCCATTTTCACATGATGAAATCTAAGAAATAGAAGTGAAAGTTGTTTGATATGTTACAGAAACAGGCATAAAAACCAAACATAAGTGAACAGAGAATTATTTATTTCACAAAGGTACGTTTGATGAAACGTCTGGGACAGTCACGTCTCTTCTCCATCTTCTTTTACAGCCGTATTTGCATTGTCTTCATTTTCTTTATGCTCGTAACCAGCTTCAGTAACGAGCCCTTTACGGATAGTGAGTGTCAACGTTCATACAACTTTCTGCTTGAAACAAGAACGGGTCACATGCCGAATAAATGAGAAGATGGTTCACATCAGAAGACACAGTAACAAAAGCACCGAAGGAAAAAGCAAAGTGAAATGTACACATATGTACCGCACGTGTGATCATGTGGTTTTTAATATTCTTCCTGTATTTAGTTAGCACAGTAATATGAACCCAATGATTTCACCAATGAAATCCAGCGTGGGGCCTGCCGATCTACTTGTTTTCCAATGTCTGGATTTTCTTTTCCAACTCAACACAATTTTAGGCTTGTCTGGTTCCGTTCCATGTTAAGGTTAAGGCCTGCTTCCGGGAAGCTGTTCATTATCCTCAAAAAACTTTTGCAGACTCCAGCAAACTTCAGCACAGTGTATTTAAAATTCTCTCCACTTCAGATTGAAGCTGCCACATTTCTGTCACGAGTGGGCTGGTTCATGCGCTAAGACCGCAGGGCGATGCTGCGAAACAAAAAACCAGTAGGTGTGCGTGTGTGCGTCTGCATGACTTCAAGTGTGTTTTACGCGTCGGAAGTGCAGGCGAGCGAGTTTGCTGTGAGAACCAAGGGGGAGGATGTGGGAGTTTGGAGCCATGTGTGCAAGGAGAATCAATTTGAACACAATCAAAAGTTAAGAGGGATTAAAGCTACAGTGATGAGATAGCACACTCCAAATGGTTTAAAATAGCTGCAGAGATTACACTAATGTAATCCAATTTAAAGGAGCCTTCCCCAAATATTTATTATTGAAGCACCATCTGTTTGAAGCCTGTGGGGTCAGTCCAATGTGCAGTTCTACACCAACAAGCCTATTCCGCTGTCCTACATTCCTGCCTGTCCTTTCTGTCAAATAATAACCCCGTTCTTGTGTTTCACACAGAATCTTGTTTGTCCTTGTTTGACACCATCTAGGAATCTGCGATCATTCTCGCACTTGGCAAATTCCTCAGTAAAAGTGGAACTCCAGGTCATCCAGCCTCTCGGATGAAAAACTATAATGAGGAAGAGAAATCTGTCACTTAAATTATTTATCACCATGATATTGTCTGTTTTTGTGCGGCTAGGCGTCGAAGACTTTCTCACTTCAGCACAGACTCAACATCCTGTCGTGCTCAGACGAACATCCACAACAGCTGTGAGCAGAAAACTGTGATCTCCCCTTCAATTAATTATGTAGAATAGCGTTGGATGATATTACTATATTTTCTCTGAGATAATACAAATTTTGTCTGCTGCCCTACTTTTTGCCACACTGAGGTACCTCAGTCTCTCGGATGTTCCCTGGATTTGTTACAAAACTGGCATCACATTCAGTTTATTTCCCACCTACGTTTCCACGATATATCACGGCAAATATTCGTAACTCAGCATAAAATTACACACACCGTTATTCCCTGACTTTTCATCTAGGTCCAAAATTGGGAGGAAAATTTGAATTGATCGATATTTATGGTGTGTGAATACCTGCTAAACATTTCCATCCGCTGTTTTGGAGGCATTAGCCAGTTGTACCGTGATGTCACACTAAACATCCAATCATTCATCAAGCAGCCATGTCAGTCACTTGCTTGACTTGTTTCTTGTGTCTTGAATTGTTTCAAATTTATATAATTTGGCTGCTTACAGTTGAATATCAATGTCATCTTTGGCTGTGGAAAAGTTTTCATAGTTTTGGTCTTAGAATAAATCTTATATTAATCCTAATAGTAAACATTAGCATCATTAATGAAAATACAAATTACATGCTGTTAGGACGTAAGGGCGGGAATGGATCAGTGGTAAAGTGGCCACTCACTGACCATAAAGTGGGAAAGGGTCGCGTCAAAAGGGCAGAAACGGCGGGGAAAAATCAAAAAAATCAAATCAACATGTGGACCAGTGATCGGCTGTGGCGACTCTGAACATGTGAGATAACTTGATAGACAGAAAATAACTGATTGAAACTGCAAACTTAGATGTGTTATAAAATGTAAATATAGAAGAGAAGAAGAGAATGGAATCATTCCTTTTACTGTTCATTTTAAAACAGTTTTTAATTACAGAAAAATCTAATGTTGTTTAATAAATTTGGACATACACACAAGGAGTTTTTATGAACATAAACACTTGTATTTTTTTATAGAAAATATAAAATCACTGTTAGGACCCCAATAAAACATTTACCCCATGGCCACATTGTTGCTACTTTGCTTTCTTCAGACTAGCAGTTCCTTTATAAGCGGCAGACCCCCAGCCCCCCAAGTATTGATGGTAACAGGGTTGGTGGGTGTCGGGGGAGAGTGTAAATGGAGAGTAAATCTGAGCCTCGGCTTAAGCTTTAGCTGCAGAGAGGGACTCGCAGAGGCAGAGATTACTCAGGCAGATAGAGCGGGGCTGCTTAAAGAGGATCACTCTATCTTCACACAGGGCTTTTACACAGGGACTCACTTGTTATCGCTCACTTGATCACAACAGCACACAGCAGACTTAGGCTGCGCCGCTTTGTTACACAGGCAAATGGTAATACGTGACTCCACCTGGCTCGAAATCACACTTACACTAGCTGGCTTTTAGTTTACAGTGATTTATGAATTTAGTCTAATATCTAGAGATTTCACTGCTTTGCAGATGCCTTGATTGTCCACTGTGATTTCTATCTGTTTATCAGATGATGCTGTGGTTTCATGTGGACGTGCTGCCCCCTGTGGACTAACCGCAGTACTACAGCAGCAGCAGATTTGGGCCCCAGCTCAAACCTGCAGCGTGAACTTTGACTCTTGGTGCAGGTTTGTTCCTGCAGCTGCCAAAATCTCCTCGCAATGATTCCGCGCAGGAAAACTGAAAACACTGTTTTTTTTTTTTTAAAGGGAAGAATCCAATTAGCAGCTGTAAAGCGTGGCTCGGATGAATGATAGCCTCTAGTGAAATATAATTAGGACAGAGTTAAGTGAGGCTACGTACTTTCATATCTGCATCGTCTTTATTGGCATGTTTTCCACTCTTGTGAAGGATTTAAGTTCATATCCATATTCACGCCTTGAACGGTCTCTATCTGCCTGTGTCTGCAGCCACACACACACCCACACACACACATCCCAGATGGAGACGACCAGAGATTAGTGAAGATTTTCCCTCATTTAATAGACAATTGAATGACACAGTTTAAAGGATAAACCTGCTCAAAGAAGCACAAGAATATTTTGGAGTGGTGAGACTACAGGGCATTATCCTGCTTCATCATGCAATGTCTGTGTGTATTATTCAGAATTACTCTCTGCATCTGTGCATCCCTGCATGCTGCCTGCAGCTGGCACTCATTCACACTAAGAAGCAGTTTTAGTCTCATCAGCCTGCAAAAAAAAAAAAAACCTGATCCGTTGTGATTGTGTGCTGCTGCACAGCGTCCACTAATCAAGGTGCAGCGCCTGTATATATTCCAGGCGTTCATTGTTCGTGTAAACACAATCCGATCTGAAATGAGACCCTTTTCTCAATATGGTTACGTAATTGTTACAGCACGTACATGTCAGTTCATTGGACGGCACAACAGCAGAAACAATAGCTGCTGGAAATGAAATCTGAGCACTAACAGGATTTTTAAGAGAAAAACTACTGTTTCACAGAATCGGGGGGGAAAAGAGGCAATTCCTCCATTTTCTGAGCTGCTGTACATTATAAATTAAAACCAGGCTGAAGTGATGATGGCTGCAGGAGTGACAACAAAGATAAGGATAATAATCTCATGCATGCATGTTCTATAGATTGCTTCACTTTGTGACACGGCTGACACAAGCAGAGAAGGGATATGAAGACATGTTTTGTGATTAGATGGAGGAATATTTTTGCATTGATGTCTTATACTTCAAACAGCAGAGGTTGGACATGTTTTTATGATATGTAGTCGGTAGATGGGTAGGTTTTATGTTATTCTTGCAGTAATGTATCAGATTGACAAATATTTGTCATATAACACCTGTTTGTTCTGGAGCATTTGAGCGGAATTAGAAACAATAAATTGGTGATTCCTTGACTTTTCATCCACTCACCCTCCCACTCATGAGCATGTGTCAGCTGTCGCACTCTAAAGTGCATTTATTTCAACCTGCTTCAGATCAATGGCCATATTCAGTTGTTAGCAGAATAGATATTAGCCAATATGGCTTATTAGGTCATTTTCACGTGACATTACAGTATGTGCTGCCAGTTTCTTGTGGTCCAACATTCAATTCAACTTTATTTATATAATAATAACACCAATTCACAACAGCTTCATCTAAAGGGATGTAATGAAGTAATGATTATACAGACAACAGTGGGGAGGAAAAACTCACTTTAATGGAAGAAACCTCCAGCAGAACCAGGCTCAGGGTGGGCGGCCATCTGCCTTGACTGGTTGGGGTGAGAGGAAAGTGGAGAGAGAAAAGAAAAGAGCAACAAAAGCCACAACAAAACATGGGGCAGGTTGGTAGGACCAGTAGCTGCACACTGGAGGACACACAGCGCCAAAGCCGGGGACACCTGAAGACAGAGGAAAGTGTCTCAGTGCATCAGGGTTGGTCCCCCAGCTGTCCAAGCCTAAAGCAGCATGACTATAACCAACTATAAGCTTTATCAAAGAGGAAGGTTTTGAGCCTAGTCTCTTCCCGAATCTGGACTGGGAGCTGGTTCCACAGGAGAGGAGCTTGATAGCTAAAGGCTCTGCCTCCCATTCTACTTTTTCTGGGAACCACAAGTAGGCCTCCATTCTGAGAAGTGTTCTAGTAGGATGATATGGTACTAGGAGATCTTTTAAGTATGATGGAGCTTGACCGTTTAGAGCTTTATAGGTAAGAAGAAGGGTTTTAAATTCCATTCTACATTTAATGGGAAGCCAATGGAGAGAAGCTAATGAAGGTGAAATATGATCTCTCTTACCAATCCCAGTCAGTAATCTTGCTGCAGCATTTTAGAATAAGTGGAGGTTTTTAGAGAGTTACTGGGACAGCCTGAAAGTAGAGAATTACAGAAGTCCAATCTAGAAGTAACAAATGCATGGACCAGTTTTTCAGTATCGCTTTGAGACAGGATGCTCCAAATTTTGGCCAAATGCTCCGTAGATGGAAGAAGGCTGTTCTAGAGATTTGTTTTATGTGTGAGGTAAATGACAAATCCTGAGATTCCTTGCAGTACTACTGGGGGCCAGAGTTATAAAGTAACTAAAGTAACAATATGGTTGGACTGAAATGTTTCTGAGATTTTTAAGCCCAAACACAATAACTTCAGCTTTATCTATGTTTAGAAGAAGGACATTATACGTACACAAGCCCTAATGTCATGTAGACATGCTCGTAGTTTGACTATTTGTTTGAGTGTTTTCTAATAATGTTTCCTAGAGGAGACATATATAGAGTAAATATGATTGGTCCTAACACGGAGCCTTGTGGAACTCCACAACTAATGTGTTTGTGTGGAAGATTCATCATTAACATGAACAAAGTGGAATCTATCTGATAGATAAGAATTAAGCCAACTTAGTGCAATTCCTTTAATCCCCATTACATGTTCCAGGGTCTGTAATAATATTTAGTGATCAATAGTGTCAAATGCAGCACTAAGATCTAAGAGAACCAGTAAATAACAAACATGCTTTCGGTTTGGGTTAAGCTATAAAAAACAAAGTTAGGGTATGCAAAAAAAAACTTTGACGAAAGTACTTTTTGTGCCTTTATCTGACAGTTGACAGGATAGAGAGGGAGAGAGGTGGACATGACGCTTACATGGTACGTGTTTTAGGCACTCAATCACCAGATGCCCTGTTCATTTTTTGAATTATACAGTATCTAAAATTAACACATCGTTTTAACGGATCCAGTATAAACCTGACTTACAATATCAAATGGGAAACAGACTGGTGCTTGATGTTTTATTACTGTCCCTCCACCCTGATTTAGGCTCAGCAAAAACTTTGTCAGCAACTGCGACTCCAGCTCCCTCCCTGCGACTGTAGCTGTTCAACTGATGCCAGTCTTTTATCCTGAAGTCAAGTGAGGCGCACTGTGTGGGGTAGTGTTTTCATGGCGCGGTGTTGCGTGTATTCCACTTCCTTATTTTCCTTTCAGTGATCCCAGCCCTCACCTGCTTATGTGTTTGACTCAGTGAAATCAGTTGTGTAGACAGTGTTACTTGTTGTCGACATACTGTAACCGCTGGTATGAAGGCGTGTGTCGGTAGAGTCATCCTCACCTCTTCCCTTTGTCACACAAGTTTTCTTTCCAGCTTCCATTAGTCAGGATGGACGTCATGTTAGTGTGATATTGTTAACATTGAGCTCAAAGTAAAGGCAAAATCACATAAGCAGCAATTTGAGAATATAGCTAAATGCAGCATCAGAGAATTGTATCATCCAGTTTCTATAATTTGCATCATAATAATTTTGTTTGCCTCCATTTTAACACTTAATATGAAATCCACATACAGCTCAACAGAGATTAAGTGGCATGAATAATTAGGTGTGAGGCGTAGGGCTCTGCTAACAGTAACTGAGAGAGGATAAATGGTGCCGGTGACGATGGCAGTGACGTCAGAGCCGCGTTGAAGTCACCGTGCGTCGTACTACATCATATCTGTGTGTGGTCGAGTGGTTTGCTCACGTGAGGTGAGAGGATGGAGCCTGGGATTGTATCAGGATTAGTCAACAGGATTTACTAGATTCAAAGACTCTGAAATTAAGGGACAAGAGCGCGGGGCGGTGGCAGGGTCACATTGTCTCAGGAGGAAGAGGAAAGTAGTGAGTGCTGTGCCCCTCACTCTGTCTCATTTCCCTCTTTTTCATGGGGACACCCACCTTCCCCACCTCCACCACCAGGCACCTAAATCTCCTGCCTCTACATGCTCCGGGCAGATGTACCAATCTGAGCTGCCATTTATGGATCATAACACCCCCCACCCTCTCTCTCTCTCTCTCTCTCTCTCTCCCCTCTCTCTCTCTGTGATTTCCTCTCCACCATCCATGACACTTGTCACAGATTCTGTGTTTTCTGCAGCCAAAGGACTTGGTCGGAACACTTGCTTTTCTTGGTGTGAGTTTTGTGATTGAAATCAATCCTCAAACTGGAGACACAGATCGACTCCGACTGCTGGGATCAGTTGATCCAGCTTCAGCTGTCTGGTTCGGGTGACTGGACACCCTGTGAGTTGGGCTCCATCATATTTCTTTTTAAAGTTTCCTTTCATCTGTCATCTTTGTCTTTTTGTCACTCTTCATTTCCTGTCATGCTCAATCCTTTTCTATGACAGATTTGTTACCTGGTTGTCTGACCGAAAAATGTATTTAAGATTTTCCTTCCCCGTGTTTGTTGAGCATTAACATCTTATTAGATGAGTAACACGAAGTGACATGAGATGGTTATTGTTTTGTAATTTTTAGGCTTTTCAGAGCAGGATTTTCAGCTTTGTCAAACTAAAATAATCAAGATTGATGTTTTTCAGATTCTCCTTGCAGCCAATTAAAATATATATATATATTTATATTTGCTATAATACATCTACTTTATGTGATGTGCCGGTTGTGTTGTTTGTTGTAGTTTGTGTAAGTGGCAGGATGTAAAGCGACACACATGATAATGATAAAGACCTATGACACAAAATGAGGGGTTAGTGATTATCACATGACAAACTCTTAAAGTGTTGTTATTTATTGGTTTAGATTTATTTTGCAGTTGATCACTTCTCACACCACATTTAATGCTTCGGACGACTTGTTTTCACTTCCAAAGACGTGTAAATCGGATCTTGGCAACACAGTGATGGCAAGCGATTGCATTTGATTTTGAAAATGAGAAAATACACACAACAGACAAAATTTACAAACAGAACTGAAAAGAGCAAAAAAGAGAGGTAGCAAGTAATTCATTAGTAGTTCAAATACCATTAAAAACCTTCGTCTTCAGTGTGTCCCATGAGTTTCTGTAACTGCGAATGTTGCCTGATCAATCAATAAAAAAAACTGTTGGAACTAAAATGAAATAATAATTTGTTACTTTACAAAAAACACAGACTCAATTTGACATGGGTCCTGGACGTGCAAGGACAAAAACACAACAAACATGAGAATGAATAAAACCACATATAAATATCAAATACTCTACACATGTTGTATTGCACAGAACAGTGTAAAAACACGCGCATCTGATGCAGCGCTGCAGCGGGGCGCAGGCCCACACCGAACCATGCCACGATCAACCATGCTTCAGTCGTGATGAACTCTTTTGTTGTGTCTGTGTTGGTTGTTCCAGGTGACATCCAGATGGTGGAGATCCCCAGAAGAGAGATGGAGGTGGTGAGAGGTCAGATGGTGGTTTTACAAGCCTGGTACAGCCCCCACTCAGACATCTCCAAAAACACCGTCATTTGGCACTTTGTGGGGAACGAGTCCAAGCAGGTGAGACGCTTAAATAGATCGCTAAGGCTTGGCTGCGTTGTAGTTGATGCTGCTGTTCCCTCCACAACAGCAAAAAAAATCCAAAAGACTTATATTTGAGTATAATTTAATGTTAGGAAAATAGTTGGGATAAGCAGTTTTTCTTTGTTTGGCATCATTGGAATTTGAAGTATCTTTTAAACTGTTGGTTCAGGAAACTTTGGTCTGAAGTTTTTCACTACTTCAATTCAGGTTTAAAATATGTTAATTCCATCACTACAAAATATCTAAATTATTTTATTTACATACATTTTCTTCATATATGAATAAAAATCAATATTTCAAATTATTTTGAGCTGCAGGAACACATGCTGTGGACTGAGACACTGTTGTGTTCGAGGAAAATGTATCTGGTTGTTTGTGAGGTGGGATTACTTGTTCTTGTACGCTCTTGACATGTCATGTGTAATTTTTCCTACACCTTCCATATGCTGCACAGTCTGCTGGTGCAACTGTAAACCACCTCTGCTCGTGCAGTATGTGTGTTAGTGTTTGTGTATCGGATGCCAGCGAGCTTATCTCAAATGGAAAATCAGCCTAAAATTCGACATCCACCATCTGTACATGTCAGGATTATCTTTAGGAAGGATGCTGATTTCTGCACTATGCTTAATCTGCACATCTTAACATGGCTGCGGCAAATAAAATGTACAATATTTCAGTCAAAGAGAAACATCCTCTGCTGTGGCTCCACTTGCACAGAAATGCTCGTGTCATGGTTCCACTCTGGTGTCTTTCTCGGTGCAGGTGATAAACTTCAGCTCCGGCGAGGTCGGGCATGGTCAGAATGAGTTCACTAAAAGAGTGGGCTTCAGTGTGGCCATGCCGTCAGCCAACCTCTCCATCTACATCAACAACACCCAGGAGTCGGACTCTGGACGCTACGTGTGCAACGTCATCATCCCCGGAGCTGTTGGCATTTCTGGAGAGATGCGCCTTAATGTCAAAGGTAATGACCAGAGCGTCAGGGGAATTTCAAAGGTTAGGTTTAATCAGAACCGTGTGGGATGCAGCTCTCGCACTTTCTCTTTCTGCCGATCGTGCTCAGATATGAGTAAACACTGCCAAAATCAAAATCATCTGCTGTTTAGGGATTCGCTCGACTCCGAGGTCTTTATATCATCCTCCAACAAGTGGAAACAAGTCTGCAGCGACGGAGGATTAAAACGAATGTTTCAGTCATCAATAAGAGGTCATTTATCCTCCGTTTTAACATCGAACCATCTGTCTGTGTGTGTGTTCAGTGCCCCCGTCTCCTCCAGTGTGCACCCTGACAGGGAACCCAGTGGTGAAGGGCAACGTGACTCTGAGCTGTAGGTCTAGTCATGGAAAACCTGTCCCTCACTACAAATGGACTAAGGCTGCTCCCATGTCTGAGGTCTTCTTCTCGCCCATGCAGAGTGAGTACAGAGAAGATATGAATGTAACCACTCACTTCATCCAAACGAAACAAACAAGCCGTGTGGCTCGCACACTTTCTATCTATGAAATAAATGTGGCTTCATTTTGTCAGATATTGCGATTCCAGAAATAGTCCTAAAAATCGTTGGAGACTGTAGAATCCGTTTGTGTTACGCATGAGAGGGAAACCCGATTCCAAATAAGTTCCAAGAAACAGGAAATATCATTTAATCTATGTACTTGTTTTATGGTTTTCTAAAATATGCCAGAATCAAACACTAGTACACCATAAAATATTGTTTCTATCAAGTATATTTTATTAGCAAATGTATTGTATAGTAGTTTTATTAGGTTTATCAAGAAAAAGGTTTAAAGGGCAACTTCACCGATTTTCAGTTTGCTGTCTATAGATCTAATTTACGTTTTGTGTAATTTACAATAATGATTTTAAACTTCCCTCTGACTATTCAAATATTTCTCTGCTTCTAGCTGAAAAATGCTTCCATGTGGTTTCAGCTGGAGGAGTTTTAGAGAAGCAGGTTGACCATGATTACAAAATTAATAGTATGAGCAATGAGATGACGTCATCTGAAATGAAAGTTCCTCCAAGTGATGTCATCGAGAGGTGTTTGTCAGCTACAAGTAGAGAACACTTTTGTATAGGGAAGGGATATTTTATTAGTTTTATTGTTATTACTGGATCTTTGTGTCATGTTCAAAAAATATTAATTGTATAAAGTCAGAGGGGGAAAAGGTGAGAGCAATATTCATTTTCATCCAGGTTATTGTCAGCCAGCTTCATTGCCCAGGTAGATGTTCAAACCCAACTCCGAGGAAGATCCTCCATAAAGCCGCAGCACGCCGCGTGAAATCCTCTTCACAGATTGAGACATCTCAAACCACAGAGCACACACCTCCTGTGTTCTCCATGCCAGAGAGGAAAAATTGATATTTGTTGTTGCAGATGATGCTGCAGAGAAAACACCATCTGTTTCTGAACAACGGGACTTAGTCTGATTGATTGAATATTGACTTTGATCTCTGGTTTTCATCCTTTTTCCTGTTTTCATCCCGACTCATAAAATAGAAACTACTCGCGCTGATTTGTTCATTCGCCCGGGGTTTGGCTGTGCAGCGTGCGCACTCATGCCTGCATCACGTGCGTGTGTGCACCTGTTTGTGTAGCGCTGACACCACGGTTCAAACCCTATGCTCATCCTCTTATGCCCGCTGATGTACGTCCTCTCTATGTCGCCATATTCTGCCATCACTGCTGATCTGCTCCAGCCGTCTCTGTCTCTCTGATCTCTCTCTCTCTCCGCTGATCCCATCTCTCAGCGCTCCTCATTTCCTGTTAACCTTGGTGCCTAATCTAACAAGCCCCATGTCATCACTCTATCAGCCCCTCTAAGAGGCATAAGTTGGATTCGGGCCTGACAGTGGACTCGCACGCTTCCACCCCCGTCTGTACCATTTCTCAGCTACCTTTTCTCTCATGCTCATTTTCTCTCTTTCCTTCTGCGAAAACATCCAGAATGGAGAGCCTGTCCCCAGCCCATGCTTGTCCTTGGGTTCATGGGTAAGGGCTTTCACTCATCCATTATCAACTCTGTCACTTGCAAACTGTGACATCCAGAGGAGTCACGGTTTCTGGCCTTGGCATGTCACTCCTCAGATCACAGCCATAAGCTGTAGGAAAGCTTTAAAGGAGAAAATCAACCCAAGAATTGTAAGAATGCTCCGAGGATTATTGTGCAGAAATGATGCAATCTAGGCACTGGAGGCCAGGTGATAATGCCACCTTAAAGAATCCTCCTGATCCAATCAGAGAAATCTGGGTGTTAAACTTACGAGGGGAAAAGCTAATTGTCAGACTTAAATAATGAATATGTTTTGGTAAAGGGTTGAATTTTCCTTTAAATCTGAGTTGTATGTGTGTTAGATTCAGTTTCCACCATTTAGTTTCATTGGCTGTGTGTGTTAGTTTTAGATTTACTTTGGCCCATGTGTGTTCAGTGTCTTTATAAAAGTCAAAGGGCAAATAACACAAAAAGTCTTTTTTTTTTTGTGCGTGTATAACCTTTCACAAATGTGTCAGTTTTAGATCCAGAAGTAAAGTAACACGTTATATGAAAATGATGAGAAAAGGTTTTCTTTTAAAGACACTGCAGAAATTCCTTCTTATCGTTATGGAATTATGGTGTTTGTGACACAACAAATTTCATAACCTTATTGCTGCATAACAACATCTTTTTGATAAAAACGTCTTTTGAAACGGCTTTTGGAAGATACTACAATTACCCATTTATTTTGCGTCTTTTACAAAAGAGATTTATACTTTTCCACCTTAACTCCGCAATGATTTGTTGCTTTTCTCCTTTTTATATCATTCCGTGATTGACACAAAACCAGTTTTACAGTCAGCTTTTTTATTAACTGTGTTTCTGTGACCATGACGGGGAATTAGGTACCTGATCCCCCCAGGTACAGTCCTCCTGGACTCCTTTGTCTCATGTACATGTTTCCATTCAAATAGGCTTTTACAATAATGCATGTGCATGACGAGAGGCTGCAGACCGTAAAAGAAGTGGAAAACAGAAAAAAACTGATCCTGACGTGGATCCTCCTCCTCTTTTGTAGAGCAGTCCACACACTGTCTGCCTAAAAGTGAAACTTACACAGAGTGACTTGTGGAAACCTTAATATTTACTTTGTATTTATATTTTATATTTATATTACTGTATTTGTATGTGAAGGTGTGTGTGTGAGAAGGAGCTAAATGACTCAATTAGGACATACAGTAAACGAGTGAAGGAAATAGACGGACGTGTCCTTTAACGTCCTGCTTTAGCTTTGTTTCATAAGTTGAGAGTTTGGTCTGTAGAATGAAAATGTTGACTTTAATAACAGTGATGAGTGCACCATTTCTTTTCCCAATTCTCTCTTTATCACATGATTGTGTCTTTTAAAAAACCCACGGCAGCTTGGACAGTGTCATGCAACTAACACAAGAGCCGTATGTGTTAAAAATCAAATCGGTGACTTTATTCACGTGTCACGTGTCAGGACTGGATTGAGTAACGCTGCCTTACTTCTATGAAGCGGCACCTACTGTAACGGCTCAGCCACTGCTGGAATCCGTTCACGGTGCAGACTTGAAGTCCAGGCTCAGAGTCAGCTGATGCTCTGCTAATCTGTCAAAATTGGGTTTGGTTCTTCACAGCTGCTTTTCAAGCGTGGGGATTAAATAATCATAGAGGGTCAAGTGCATATCACACACTCATCTGAAACTGTTTTATTTGCTACTTATGTTTTTTTTTTATCCCTCGGGCCTGATATTAATACTCTGGTCAGAAGGTTAAGAGAAAAATATTCGAGCCAGCATCCTTTCATAAATTCCAGCTCTTACTGTAGCCGCACAGCTTTTCTTTGTAGTTTCATTGGGTGCTGCTCATTCGTACAGTGACTGCACAAAACACAGAAAACAGAAGCTCGTGAACGTCAACACTAACGTACAAGACAGTTTCGAGCAGATTTACTAATTTTTACAAATTTTACTAATAAAAGTGTTTTTTACCTACATAAACCTGACTCCTGGTGATGCAGTAGCAGATGGTAGACACAGAGCACAAAGCTGCACTTCCCCAAACTTTGGAATGAAGGCAGCTGTTTGCACACACTGATTGTTGAGGATTTTCTGGTCTCTTGCATTAATATGTTGCTGGCATAATGTGAACCTTGACTTTTCATCTGGGATGATTTGGATGAATCCCTGCTTCGCCGTACTTTTCTCTCTTCGGGGATTGACTCAGTGCAGGATGTCTGACGGCCGTTTTTGAATCACCCGAACGCCGACCACCTCCGCAAAACAGACACACTCGATTTTTCTTGTGTCCAAAAGAAAAGCAAAAATAACTTGCGAAGAAGACGTGCTGTGCTGTGACATCTGAGATGGGATTTCAGAGGATTTGTTGTCATAACTCCTTGCTAAAGCTTGTTTGAAATGTTTGCAGCAACACAGCATTTTAAAGCCAGATGTGGCGGGAGGAGCAGATTGTGTTGAGGGGAGGAAACCGCAGTCTTACTGTCGGTGACGTGACCTTTGTGTGAGAAGATATTTAAACACAAATTGCTGACAAACACCATTATTAAGCACCGCCTCAGAAGTATAGCTAAGAGTTATTATAACTACAGACTTATTTGTTATTGGGTTGCATTGATGCCAAATTATGACCAGTAGATACAGGAAAATGGCTTATTAAATTCTGGATTAGGGCTGAACCTGGAAAACATCAAATACCATTTGTTAAAAGATTATTCTGTGAATTTTACAACACTTATAAGCTAAGGCTCCGTTCGGATCTGATTGTGAGAAACGCGTTGCTGTTTTGCAGATGAGAGACACGGCACCCTCAGGCTGAGCAACCTCACTAAAAGCATGTCGGGGAAGTACGTGTGCCGAGCCAGCAACACTGCCGGCTCTGACAGCTGCTCCGTGAACCTGGAGGTTATCACCTGTACGTACACACCGGTAATATTCAGCAGTGCGTTTTCTCAAACAACACAGCTGTGATTGTCAAATACTGTAAAGCCCAAACGTGTGTTTCTCAGCTTCCAGTGCAGGTGTGATGGTGGGAGCGACTCTGGGGTCAGTGTTGGGGCTGGTGGCCATCGTGCTTTTCTTCTTGTTCATACTGAAGAGGAGACGGGACACTGAGGAGGAAGTGGCCAATGAGATCAAGTGAGAGTTTCACTATACACTCGGTGGTCACTTTATTAGGTACACCTGCGCAGGCCAATGTGATTCAGTATGCCGTCATGAATTTGACCTTTTACAAAGTTCAGAATATTCCATTTGTTTTGGAGACCATTAGGTTCAACTATATGTTTAAAACTGGGATCATCCTAAATAGACAGATTGGAACAGTTTAGCCTGTACAGGTGTATGTCGCAAAGTATCAGTCAGTAAATGTATGTGTGGTGAAATAATAATCTGCATGTAGTTCGTGACATGTCACAGTTATTTATTTGTAGTTGTTACAGTGTATATATTACAACATGTCACAACATTATTACCACCTGGTGGTTTTAATATCCAAATGTATGTTTTTAATACAAACATAATGAGCTAATAAATGCTGATGTATTCTTAGGGTTTAACCACCTGTCAGCACACAAGTGGTTATAATCAGCTCCACCTTTACTGACAGTATCTTTTAACCTTGGTTGGATTCACAACTGTACATGTTTTGCCCTAATACACATAATCGGTATTGTTCATAATGCATTGTTTTCCCAGTGGGGTAGTTTTACGTTAATGCTCCAAGTTAAATGTAGATAGCATTGAATTTGTGTACGTACTTGTTCCTCCCCTGCGCACAGTCTACCACATACTGCTGTGTCCAGGGCTCTGCAGCTGCAGACTGCTCAGACTGGCCGAGCTCACTTTTGTCCTTGATCCTCCTCAGCAAGCTCATGGTTCCTTGGAGGACCTTTTTATCTAAGATGTTGCCCAATTTAAAGGGTGGGACTTCTAGGGTTAATTCTAATTGTTGCCTCTGCTTCCCTCTCACTCTCTTTCCTCTTTTGCTCTGTCACAGGGAGGATGCTCAGGCACCAAAGCGAGTATCTTGGGCTAAGAGTAACACTGGCTCTGACATTGTGTCCAAGAATGGCACGCTGTCCTCCATAGCCACTAGTCCTCGACCGCGAGACCCCCACCAGGCCAACTTCCACTACCCGTACTCCCCCACCTCAGCTTCAGACACGGGCTCGGTGATCAACGCGTACCAGCTCCGACCTGGAGAAGCCAACACTTTACAGGGACTTCCTGGTTACAACATGGGAGGCACCCCTTCTCGCAAACACAAGCTGCGTCCCACCACAAACGGAGCTCCTCCGCAGTTACACAGGAGCCCAGTGGTCTCCATCCCCAACAGAACTGAAGGGGCTCAGCCTCAGGTGCCACCGCCACCACCACTCACTGTGTCCCCACAGATCAGCTCCTCCACTCTGACACGTATGGGAGCTGTTGCTGTCATGGTGCCTGCTCAAAACCAAGCCGGCTCGCTGGTGTAGCTGGTGGGAAATGACAGGACAGCAGTTACTGAGGGACAGGGAGGAACACGTATTGAAATGGAACGCACCTTCTCCATGAAGGCCTGAGAGGTTGAGCAGGAAGTTTGTGCTTCTATTGCACAAAGTCTCCGTGTGGTTTGTTAATAGATAATTAACAGTTGTTGTTTATGTGAGTTTCTTTTTGTATCCCACATTCTGGCTCCCTAAAGAGAAATATATTTTTATTTATAGCGTAGAAATAGATTTTAAACATGATATTCAAAAAGCGATTATCAATTACTTCAAGGGAGATGTGTTCGTACCAAGATGTGTGTCAGTACTTTAAACCAAAATGAGTTTAGTCTGCTTAGAGTTTCACAGTTTCTGCAAAAAAAAAAAAAAAAAACACGTTTTGGCTACATTTTTATAATATAAGAACAAACAAAGTGTAAACACGGTTTTATAATTTCATTTCTATTTCACTGTCCTTGGCCATGCAAGGATCACTGTTCTGTCACGTTTCTCAGGCTAACTGCACTAGTTCAGCACAAAACCCCAGCAAGCCCCAATTCAGGTACTGCAAACATCTCAGCTTATTTCACTCACATTTACTTCACGTACGGAAGGGGGATGTAACCTACTGTCAGTACGACGACACAGACTGACACCTGCAGCACTTTGTGTTCTAGATTTACTTAAAAAATATTTTTGTTCCTCAATTTATATTCAGCTATATTTGTAAGAATTCAGAGAATTTATAAGAATGCATTAAGACTTATAAGGAGGGATTGGACAACATCCCGCACACGAGAAGCCACCTCAACCCGGATCAAACCTTTGCCCTGAGTGTGTGTGTGAAAACCATTTAATCCACCTATAGAGGAGACGTCTATTATTGCTAATCTGTACACGGAGGAAGTGGAGAAGAAAGCACTAAATTCTTTCACGGGGACAGAACCGACACACTGACTACGATATGAAGATGACATGTAGGTAAAGTTCAAGACCCGAGTCGTTCAGGCTTTTCACAGAACACAACAATGCAGTTTACATTAACATAGCCAAGGACAACAGACTGACTTTCCTGGACTGCACAATTAGCTTTGGGACTTGTGGCAACCTAGAAATAGGAATCTACAGGAAACACACACACACTGACCAGTTCCTACAGTTTCCATGACACACTGCAGCATAACCTAGGAGCCATCAGGACCCTGCACCACAAGGCAGTAGGGGGGCGGCTGTCAAGCCTACAGTTATCTTAAAGGTTGGTGTCCAGGTCCAGGAGAAGGACGACAGACAAAGCAGAGACTCAAAGCAAAAACCTGGTGGTGGCTTGAGTTCAGAGGCCAAACCCGTTCCTTCAAACCCACTAACAAACTGAGACAGAGACTCATTCACCCAAAAGACCGAACAACTAAACACAAGAAAGGTGTGTGTGTGTGTGTGAATCCGACCCAGCACAGGAGAAACAACACCTCAGGACCAGAAGCAGCAGTGGGACATGAAGCCATATATGAGGGGGCGGCCTCGGGCACATATTGTTTCTCATTTTTCATGCTTCCCTTTCATCCATCGCAGGTAAATTAAGACCACTTCACACATCCACCAAGGAGGCCATTAGGGTAGTTGCACACATTACATCCCTATGACTCCACTCTGTCCCGAGCCAAGCGAGAAACAAGACCTACTCTAGAGGACACAACTGGGTCCCCCGAGCCAAATGTCCGTCACACTGAAAGAGCTGCTTGAATTTACATATTTTGTAAATGAGAGATTTCTGGTTTAAACGTTTTAATACATTTGCCAAAACATGTTTTTGCTGTTTCATTCGGGGTTAGAGTGTATACTGAGGGACAAGGTGAAATCTACAACACAAAGTGGGCAAAAGGTGAATGGTCAGAATAATTTACAAAGTCACTATGAGGTTATTGCCTGTTATGGTTCTGTAGATGGAATGTAATCAAAATAGAGATTGTTGAAGTTGGTGTCTTTTTTTTTTCTAGAGGTGCTTGGTATGACTGGATATACTTAATACTGTGACCACACAGTACGACGCCCTTTAGTTGATTATAATGACAAAGAAAACACGTTTATCCAGATCTCTGGAAATAATGTAGCACTGGTTTAAAAGGTCCTGGTTAAAAAGGCTACATGGAGCACCTTTACTATTAAAGTTCTGATTGTTGGCATTTTTTTCCATTTTCTGGAGTGTGAGTTTAGCCCGACTGAAATATAACAATGCTATTACACATTAACATAATCATGCAAACAATTGGTTTAAAATGTGATTCATGCTGCCAATAAAAAGCGCTCACTCCTTTAGTGAAAGTTAGAAGTGTTTTATTTGGAGTGTCTGGAAGTTTAGATTCCAAAGTGGCATTTGAACAAAACTACTGCTTTTATAACGTGTGGTAGTACATTATATTTTAATGCTGCCAGTTTACATAATGTGGAACACACGATAACAGAATACAGAAACAATTCAGTAACCATGGGCTTAAATAAGATCTGAAAGGCCACGTCAGGGATAGAAATGCCGAGACTGAATGTGTCAGCGAAGCATGAGAGAGAAACCGGGTTCGTCAACGCTCGCTCTGTTGTTAAATTATTTTGAATAATGTATGACCCAACCTTTGTTTTACCAAATGAGTGAAAAATGTTTTTGATAGAAAAAGACTAAAAATTCTAAATGCACACTAGCAGCTTCAAAAGAAACAGAATAAAAAAAAAAAGAAAAGTGCTGGCACTGAAACTGCTGTGCTGTGGTTTTCACCATGTGCTGTGGCCGTGATACAGTTTTATCTCAGACTCCGCGTCTCTGGCTCAGCTCAACTTAGACTTTCATGGACGTTGTCAGCGGCAACCAGCTGCATTCTGTCCGCAAATACAATGTGCTTTGCTTGATTAATTACACCAAAGTACTGCTGTTGTTTCAGTTGTTTCAGCTGCATTCAAACGTAGGCATGCTATGGTACTGTGACGCTACAGTATTTTGCATTTTAACATTCAGGCCATGATAATGGATGGCCTCAAACGCAGGAGCACGGGTCATAGAAGGTGGAAACTGACCTCTAGGTGTCACTTTAGCAAGGAATGAAACAAATAACCCCAATGATCTTTAACTAGAAAACACTGTTTTACTGATTGACCCAAAATTCTCAAAATGTAATTTCATCCGTTGGAAAAACTAAGATGCAGAGGGATGTTCACGACGTCGGTAACAGTAACAAATCTGAGATGGTGACCATTAACAATATGGTCACCAATGAAGTCAGGTGAAGAGCCAGGGAAGGACTTATCAAGACTCTGTCAGCAGGTTACGAGAAATGATCATCCGCATCACCTCATTTGTGCCTGTTGATAAAGCAAAAGAAACGTTAGACCAACTGTAATTGCTCTGGCATTGTTCTGTGTAAGAAGATTTGCACACGACATTCAGAGTAAGCAAAGCTCACCCTCGAGGATCTGATGTACTCTGATGTCACGGACAAACTGCTGCACGGCGTAGTCCTTCAGGTAACCGTACCCACCGTGCATCTGAAGAGCCTGGTTACAGACCTGTTCAGTGTGAACACGTACCAATGCAAAATAGGTCAATCAGGGCAAACTATTTTTTGGGTGAAATTTTTAATACGGTCATTCAGTGCCCCGAAATACTCACGTTGAAGCACTCATCTGTGGCGAAGAGCTTGGCCATAGAGCAAAGGGAAACTGCGTCAGGCCGGTTCTCCTGCAGTGCTGTCGCAGCTTCACGCACCAGGAGACGAGATGCAACCAACTTGGTGGCCATTTCTGCCAGTTTGAACTGAAGAAACTACACGCAGAAGGAACTGCACCATCAGGATGACTTAATCGCTGGCAGAACCGGCAGCTACAGACTTGAGGAGTTTCTCCACTTACCTGATTGTTGGAGAGAGTTTCTCCAAACTGTTTGCGGACTAGCAGGTGGTCCCTCGCTAGCTGAACACAGGCATGCGCAGCCCCCAGTGAACACGAAGCTGTCAGCAGAGGGAGACAATGAAAAGACTGATGAGTAAGTACGTGCACCACCGTGGAGAAAGACGTGGCGCTGCTAAAGAAGAGTCAGCCAGCACGGTATCAGTCACATAGCAATACTGTACAGCAGGGGTCTCAGACTCGCGGCCCGCGGGCCAATTGCGGCCCACGAGCCGATAGTTTGTGGCCCCCAAAGTTTAATGTTAGTGCGGCCCGCGAGTTTGTTATGAACGGCATGGAACGGAAATGACGTACATAGCGGAAATGACGTATATTGAGGAAATGACGTTCTTTGTGCGTCGGCTAAACACTTGATTGAAACTTCCAAGTCCAAGTACAGGTCCAGAATTACTGATGATCATCTTCAAGCCATACTGAGGGTCTCAACTGCTTCCTCCCTCAAGCCAAATGTGGCTCAGCTATGCGAGAAGAAGCGCTGCCAGGTCTCTAGCAGCAAGATGTAGGCAAGAGAGGCCATGTTCAGAAGAGCAGTTCATGTTCTTCAATGTTCCACTTATGTTCAGGACAATTCATGTTCAGAAGAAAGCTTAAAGAACTGTTAATACAGACATTTGAATCCTAATTATTATAATTATTATTATTATTTTATTTACTTATTACTGATTGATTGATTGATTGATTTTCTTATTAATTTCTTATTTATTTTCTTCTAAATTGTTCATTTATTTTTTCATATTATTTTGTGTTAAAAAATAAAAAATAAAGACATTTGAGAAGATTAAAATTATTTAAAAGTTTTTCTTGTGGAAACCTGATGCAGCCCAGCCTCACCCCGACTCTCCCTCCAGCGGCCCCCAAGTAAATTGAGTTTGAGACCCCTGCTGTACAGTATACACTCATTGGCCACTTTAATAGGTACACCTGTACATTCTAATACCATCCAATACAGCAGCTCTGCCATGAATTTACAAGGTTCCAATTTGTCCGTTTTTGAGTTGGAACTCTCACAAAGGTGATAATTCTAATATGTGTTTATGACTGAGGTTAAAGTGGTTAGTGGCGTTGTACTGGAGGGCATTAGAAGAAGAGATGGTTTTTGGCCACCATGTTTAAAATGAATGGTGTGGCCAAAACATTAGAAGCACGTCCTCTTGTAATGCCTGGTGTGTGTGTTTTTTTTTAATAACTCAATTCCACCATGTCTAAACATGTATGCATCAAATTTCAATTGCCCAGGTTTCTTTTGTAAACTTGAATTTCCTTGTCAGCCATACTACTTCAGATATAATGGACAAATTGTTTTTTTGGATCTAGATCATCTAGTAAAATACCCCCAGTCATGAGGCCACTTACAACCCTAAACAATCAAATAAAATCTCTGAATCTCATTAATATATGGAGATATCACTCCTCTGACAGAGCTTACCCTCTCTTTTCCCTGTGGATGGTACTTGTACCAGAATTGGTCTTTTACTAGACTCCAAATTTATCTAAAATGTCTCTGACTCAAGATATCATATTATGTTGTGTCAGATCACGTAAAGGCCCGGATCAAAATTCTTTCAAAAATAGACTCACACCTTCCTACACTTGAAGATGCTTATCTCGGGAAGTCTTTAATTCAATACTGAAATTAAAGTATGAGTTGAACCATATTCTCACTGATCATATGACTACTCATGCGTAAACCGAACCAGACACAGGTGGAGGGATTCCTAAAATCTGTTCAGCCTCAGGGAAACTGATTACAGACTTGGAAAAAATTATTGATAGGTTCTTGGAATTTATTCTCATATACTTCAAATTAAAAACCAGCTACTGAGAGTGACACTGATAGTTTCCTTGACAATGTTTAAATACCTTCCTGTAGAAGCCAATGACAGCTTTCTCTGTGTCTTGGTGGGTTAGGGAAACTAACAGGTGTATATACCAATGACACCGTCTAAGACAGGGGTGGGCAAACTTTTTGAGTCGCGGGCCACAATGAGTTCTAAAATTTGACAAAGGGGCCGCCAAGAACAGATGGATGGTGCCTTACATACAGGATTTGAAAAATGGTTAATTTAATTACATTTCAGTTGAATAAACACAGCAAAAAACTCACCAATCAGTTTGTAACAGTGTTGTTGATCTCTTGTCAGTGCATCAAAGTCTGGAGTAAGTTTTTGTTGTGGCAATTCTCAGATAGATCCGAGGTGCTGAGTAATCCTGGATCTGTGACATATTGTACTCTTAAAAACCAACACTTTCTTGGCATATCAAGTGCCTTTAATCGGACTTCTTATATTTTGTTGTCCATTCTGTTTTAAACACTCGGCATGTTTGTTTTTAGAACGGGGAAAGCTTTACAACCGAAAGGAGAGTGCTTCTTCTGGGAAAAGCTGAAGAATTGCTCAGTTACGCCATCTATCGGGGAAATCTTACAGGAAAAAGAAATGAACAAGGTTTGCCGGTAACGATATTATTAATTTTATATTTTGATATAACTGGGAGATGTTTGGCATTAAAAAGACGAACGGGCCATAGCTCAATGCCCATGTCTGGTCTAAGACGTCGCTACCTTTGAAGAAAAAATTATCAATGTTTGTAAAGATACAGACTTGAGCAACAAGTTCTTCCACGGTCAGTGTTTAGCTGACGAGGCAGTTTTTCTTACAGTACTCGGTGGAATTTAGTTATTATATCTACATGATCTGTAGAACTATTGTCATCAGCTCAACTGTGGAACACAGAAATTCAATAAATCTGCAGTGTTTTTAGTAAAACATTGATCTCTGAAGTGGATAATTCTTAGACCATTTGACACGCACAAGACTGCCTCTAAGTAAGAAAAACTGTTACTGCCACATGGACTAAATGCTGTGAGTAATTGAAGAAAAAAGGATCCAGCTGTAGAGGAAAAAGATCAGGCAAAGCCAACTCAACAGGCCAAGGAGAAAGCTTTGCAATGGCTGAAACTTTTAAGCGAGGCCAATACAGGCCAGTTGACGGAGAAAAGGAACAGGATACTTCACTTGATGGAGGATGGTGGACATAAAGCTGGTACCAGAGCTCGACCAACTACGTGGTGAGTTTGTGAGTTAAATCTCTCAGTTTAAGATCTACTCCACAACTTGAATAATGATCAGGTAAAGTGGTTTGAGCCTAAAGTAACCGATTACAAAGAATTTCGTGGTGAGGTTGCTTGTTGGGGGCTTGGGGCACTTCAATGCTTGGAGGAAGCACGCAAAGCAAGTGGGGAAGTAAATCCTGGAGACAGTGTGTCTGTGGCAGACTGAGGAAATTCAGGGAACCTAAATCAAGTATCAAAGCAGGTACCCGGGTCTACTCCAGAGCGTTGATGGCCAGTAAACAGGTGCAGAGAATCAACAGAAACATATTCAGGTTTCATGAAGCTTATTTGACATTTGCTCATACAGATATTGGGCTCGTACCAAATTAAAATCAGTCTCGTTCCATGGTGTAACCGTTTATGGTTTTATGTTTCGCATCAAGGTAGGGCTGTGCCATCCATGTCAGAACATCTTTGGTTAATGCTGAGCTGTATCTTTATAAGGAACATGTGGTGGCCCTTTTGTAGGGGAGCGTTAAGAATTTACGCTAACAAAGTCACGGATTATGTGCCCATGTGCGTTTACATGTCACAGGAGAACTGAGTCTTTCGCCATCTGAAGAAAGTTTTCCAAGGCCCGAATAGAGACAGGTGGACAGGCTAAAGGTCTGGCTCTGCAGACTTTAACAACAGTTAAATGACTGCCGAACTGACAGATGTTTAAAGCCAGAAAGCTTTGGTCAGCCTGGGTCTGCTCAACTGCATCGTTTTGCAGATGCCACTGAGGTGGGCAGAATCCTCTGTGTAGGTAGTAGGCTCAGGCGAGTGGCCATGCCAGTGTCACAGCTCATGCTGCAGGAGATCCGCCTTCTAAGTATAAGGCAGACCATTATTGGAAAAGGAGGATTAGGGTTATTTGCCTGATATCCAAAAATGATAAAAATGGACACATGCAAAATGAAATTTAATCCTTGGGGATATACTATTGATCATCGACGATTCAGCACTGCAAAACTCGTGGGTGAGTGACAAGATCAACAAAGGATGACCGTGGTCCAGTCCTCAGATACCATTACTGTTCCTGAAATGTTATGACGCTTTGGCAGGATTTTCTCCCAAGTGGGTGAGAATTCCCCTTAGCGGTTAATAATTGAGACACATAAAATGGCAGTTGCTGTAACACATCTTTACCTGCCTTGTTATTCTCAAAAACAGACTCAAGTCATTACACACACACTTTATTTTAAGAAACACTCTCAGGATCCTCAGGCAGATCAAAGGGCTGTTGGACCTTAAGCAGGTCTCAGTTTACTCACCAATCAGTCAAATAGATGCCGTTTTTTTTCCACTTTGGGCAAAAAGGAACTACAATCAACGATCTATATATAAACAAAAAATTTGTTTTGCCCAGCTACAAGTTAAATTTACACTTACAAGTTGGAATATCGCAATCTGTGGATCTGTTTGTACAACCCATTTCATCTGAACGTTTTAGGAATGCTTTGTGTAGAGACTTTGGACGAAATTATAAACTGGACCTTTTAGTCTATTAATATATTGTCCCATATACTTTATTTGCTTAAAATTTTAATTGTACTCAGTGTGGCTAACCTTTTTTTATTTGGCCTGCTACCTCTGAGGTAATTGTCTGCTGCTAACTCCTGGACTCTTACATTAAGGACAATCTTGCATTCAGTTTTTCATTTATTTATTTTTGGCCAAATCTACTGCTGTGTTGATTGTCTTCATTTGTTTGACTATTTGTGATTGTTTAAAGCAAAAAATAAAATACAATAATATTTAAAATGTGTGAACATAATTATTTAAAAAAGTTTGAGTCTGTTCATGACCATACTTCGACAACACCACTCCAAATCAAATTCCTTTTGAGCCATTGTGCTTATTATTTTGCTGCAAAAGTCTGTTACAATTGAGGTTTAGTTCACAGATCGATGACCTGATAATAGGACTGCTGTTATCCAAATGTTTGACTCATTAGTTCATAGAAGATTCTCCTAAAAGCTTTGAGGCTCTACTAGCTGAGCCCCAATGTTCTTCTGGGTTTGCAGTGGTTATCACCTCACCTATCTCCCTTAATGCAGTTTCCGCTCCACGTTTTTTTTTCCAGGGTGGAGTCATGAAAACTACGATTTTTGTAAGATCTGTAAGAGGGTGCAGTTCCTTAGACGTTTTCCCTGGATGGTTTGTGACTTCCTGGATACATCATCACTGTGCTCTTGAGACTAATTTTGGAAGGTCATGCTCTTCTGGGAAGGTTCCCTAAAGTTCCAAATCTTCCAGTGTCTTCACTGTGGATCTATAGAGTCCCAGAGTCTTAGTAACAGCTTTAACCCAGATAATTTCTGGATACAGTATTTACAGGGGCAAACATTTCTTCCCCCACAGACCTAGTTTGTATTACATCATCCCTTTACTTCAGTTATTGGGAAAATGTATTTTCTTATGCTTAAAATTAGTTGAGATTTAGTTTGAAATAAATTTTATCAGACACAAAAGGAAAAAAAGGAGGAGATGGAATATTTTTTCACAGCATGTATTTAAGTATGATAAAGTGGTATAATATAAAGGGGAACGGTGTACTTCATTTTCCTGCTCACCAATATTAATTCTGCCTCCATTCAGGCCTTTCATGGCAATGTTGAATCCTTGTCCTTCATCACCAAGCCGGTTGCCCACTGGAACCAAGCAATCCTCAAATATCACTGCTCTGGTAGGCTGAGAGTTCCAGCCAACCTGGAGAACAGATGAATGACAACTTAGTGACAATGACTGAATTCTGCCATCTAGTGGTTATTAGCAAACATGTTAAACACACAATCTCTTAAAACATTTATTTATTTTTTTATTAACACCAGTGAACTTTACCTTCTTTTCTTTTTTGCCAAAACTCAGTCCTGGTGTTCCCTTCTCCACCACCAAACATGATATACCTTTGGTCCTTTATCTCCTGTTCTGCACATCACAACATAAACATCTGTGTCTCCTCCTCCACTGATAAAGGCCTTAATAAAAAAAAAAGAAAAATAGAAATCACCAAGAGACAAGACGTGCTTTTGGCTCAATGACCTGCTGAAACAAAACATTTTGGTCATACAACCATTAAACTACATGTGAGCGTAAATGTTCTAACCTTAGAGCCATTCAACATGTAGTGGTCTCCTTTACGCTTTGCAGAGGTCAGAAGAGAAGCAGCATCGCTGCCGCTGCCTAAGGTCAAAAATCAGATAATGTGATTTTTGGAGTTAGATTTTTAAAGCATGCATGTGATTCTTTATGTATAAACTGACCTGGTTCAGTCAGACAATAAGAAGCAAACTTTTCCATCGAACAGATCAGGGCAGAACTTTTTCCTCTGCTCATTGTTGCCAAACGTGTCTATCATCCAGGCACACATGCTGCAAAGAAAGATGTACATTACATATTGACGGGCAAATTAAATACAGATAATGTCATAGCCATAAATATACGCAGCTTACCTCAAGTCACTTTTCACACATCACTTTTTAAATCACTTTTAAATAACTAATTACTCTTAATTATTCATATCATCAAACTGTAGTTGCAGGTATATGAAATTATTGGCATACAAGTGGTTCCTACTTGTGGATGCTCATATAAGCTGTAGTGCTGGCACATCCTGTGGACAAGGCCTCAAAGATGATAGATGTGTCCAGGCGAGAAAGGCCTGATCCTCCAACATCTGGCTGAACATAAATGCCACCAAACCCCAACTGAGCTGCTTTTCGCATCGTTTCCACTGGAAAAATCTCCTGGGGAAAGATGCAAAGTAAAAGTTGAACTGGAGTTATAAGAAAGATATTAGTATTAAGATGTGAGAACTGAAAAAAAAAAAACAGATTAATTTATCACTTTTCTTTAACAAAGATAACATGAACAATCTTAATGCGGGTTATTTGTTATGTGTTGTGAGCAGCACATTTTACTGTTGAAAATTAAGTTGCTACACTGCCTCAAATTTGAAAATGACAGGAAAGAAATTTTAGCTTTAGATGTGATATTAATCATATCCAAAAGGACATTGGAGGATCATCTACATCTAATCAATGTCAAAATCTACTCAATGTATTAGAAAGCATGCTTTATTGAAGAGTATAACCCAGTCAGATTATCAAGGGCTTCAAAAGTCTGTTGCCTTTCATATTTCATATGCAACATAAGCCTTGTTTGCACATACCTTTTGGTCCCATTCTGCCATGTGTGGACTCATTTCATTGGCTGCAAAATCAAAGGCCACTTTCTGGAACTCCTTCTGTTCCTCCGAGAGTCCATGAGCGGCTGTAACGAGAGGACACAGGACATGCAGTGTATGTCACATTGCATGAGGAGATCTTTGAATAACTGATGCAGGCTTGTTTGCCTCATTCATCTACACCTTTAAAATCAGTTTGGGTTGATAAAATAAATTATAAAATAATAAAGTATTAAATGCCGAAAACTTTGAAAAGAGCCTTTCAAACATCACACGTCCTGCATTTAGAGGAGGGCGGAGTCAACTAAGTGGGGGCGTGTAGCTCCCGGTGACCCATGAATGGAGGAGCGGAGGAGCAAAACTAGCCAATGACAGGTAACCGGAGGTACAATTAATGTCAGCAGACTGAGCGAGAGTTTATGAATTCATGGTTTTTCGTCAAAATACCGGTCAGACAATCAGACGTGAACAGGCTGTAAGCGAACTTGCGTCGCACTCGGCCGGTGTCATTCCGATGCTCTTTAAGTGACAGCTGCCAAAAAACTAATGACATCGTTTGTTAGAGGTGTTAACTTTTCTCTGTATCTGGCACCTACGGTCGATACATGAAGCGATGCCTCGCCTCGGTGAATTTAATGGCAAACGACGGTTCCTGCAGATGCTGGAAACCAGCCCGGAGAGTCTTGCACAGGGTCGGACTACCGCCATGTTAAGCTCCTACGCAGCACTGAGCTGGTTACGTCAGTCAACCGCGGCTGCTGCTGGGAAATGCAGTTTTATTAGCAGGCGACCGGATGTAGATCGTGTAACGTTGCGGGGGGAAAAGACACAGATAAAACCCAGACCTCCATCCGGATCAGGTGTGACCAAAAAACTTATTTACACTTTAAAACAGATGTTTCGGGGTAACATTTATTTATCATTCAGTCATTATATAGACAGAAGTTTATAATTTAGTCCAGTGACGTAGTTGGTGGTGTTTTTATTAAGCAAATAAAAGGTTTCACACATATGAAACCACGGGTTTGTTTAAAAGTGTGTTTGTATTTTTTTTTTTGAATCCAGACATGCCTGGTGTTATCTGCAGGTCGGTATTGGATGTTTATTGTATAACCGGTTAGAACAGTCGTTACATTACAAACGGGAGCAGCTGGTGAATAAATCCAGTGTTCACGTGACGTCTTACGGTCTTTTTCGCGGGTTTTGATGGCGGACAGCTTAACTTCACCTTAATCACTGCTTCTCTAAAGGTACAACTTATCCGCCTTTAGACGGATTATCTACACGCCAGAGCTGCTGTACAATCGGTGTTACTGATATATTTTAAACTCAAATTTGCATTAGTATATATTAGATTTTCATGGGTTTCATACTTTTATACGTCATTGACTGCAAAGGTTTTGCAACCAAGTATTATAACTGATAATTTGTTAATTTGTCCAGATACATTTTATCCCGCACAGTTTAAACATGTTTTTGGTACATTACAAAATCAATAAATTAAAGCTGACAGTCTGCACTTTAAGCACATTTTGATTGTTTTCAAATTCATTTCAAATCATTTGTGTCGAGTGAAAATAATGTAAATAGTGTAAAATCTGTCACTGTCCAAATAAATGTGGACATAGAACTGTAACATCATGTCTCACATCCTATTAAGGATGATGCATCAGACCTGAAACTTAATCAGCTTTCGTTATAGACTGTGCAAGATGCCACCAAAGAAAATGGCCAGAGTGACTAAAACGGCAGCAAGTTCAGGTGAGGAATTTAAATCGCTGAGTAAATCTTTTTGTCTGATGAGTTATTCTTTGACTGATGATTGTTGCGCCGACAACACAGGAAAAGATGACGACAGTGAAACGGTCTCCTCTGTGAAGAAAACAGCTGGCGGTAAGAAGAGAACTGCAGCTTCTGTTGAGACTGGACATAATACTGAGAGCTCCATGTCTCCTAGTTCTCGGCAGTACTGTCACTGGCTGATGAAGTCTGAGCCAGAGAGCCGCTTTGAGAGCGGCGTTGATGTAAAGGTGCGTGGAAGCGATGGTGGTGTCATCAGCACAGTCTGTTGTCTTCAGCAGGCTGCACTCATTTGATGCCTCTGATTCATTCTGCAGTTTGGGATCGAGGATCTGAAGGCTTTGCCCAATAAGACCAGCTCCTGGGATGGCGTTCGCAATTATCAGGTACAACCAGAAAAGTGACTACTGCAACGAAAATGTTTCTAATTTACCAGCAAAAGGGGCAGGAACAAAACCCCTCTTTTGTTTGCCCACCAGCCTTGCACAAATTCTTTTCTCGAGAGTGCAAAAGGTATTTTTTTCTCTTCTCTGTGGGAATGAATTATCTATCATATGATCTGCAGGCCCGAAATTTTATGAGGCAGATGCAAGAAGGACAGCTGGCTTTCTTTTACCACAGCAACTGCAAGGAGCCGGGGATAGCAGGAATCATTAAAGTCAGTCAGCTCTCTCTTTGCTGAGAATGTTGTGATTTAAGCAAAGCTACAAGCAGATGCGATGTCCAGCTATGTCTTTTTTTTTCTAGATTGTGAAGGAAGCTTATGTGGATCACACTCAGTTTGACAAGAAAGACGTCCATTATGATGCCACCAGCAAACCAAACAACCCCAAATGGAGCATGGTAACATCACCGAGAACCATCAGCTTTTAAATCTGTTCATCGCGTACCGTTACTATAAATAATCGTGAGGCTTGAGGCTGTTTTCTTCTCTCTACAGGTGGACGTCCAGTATCAAAGAATGATGAAGCGTTATCTGCCTCTGTCTGAGTTGAAAAAGTACCACCTGCAGCATCGTTCCAAGGGAGGACCTCTGAAGGACATGACACTTTTTACGAGGGCCCGGCTCTCTGTGCAACCCCTGACTACTGGTACGTAACGAAGTGTGTTACGCACTCCTGTTTTTATCGCACAGTGTTTTCTAGTTATGAGCACTCTGTCTATTTTCTCTGCAGAGGAGTTTGACTTTGTTCTAAGTTTGGAGGACAAAGACCCACTGTGAAGACCTGGACCAGACGATGCTGCATAACATTGTCTGGTCCAGAAATCATGAAACTTCAACCTACTGTACTGTCTACCTGTAAAGTGTAGTATGTAACGATGTAATGTCTTTTCCTCATATTAATAAATGTGACTAAATATATCACATTGTAGCAGCCATGCAGCTTTCATCTCCCTCTGGATGATATATAACAAGCTTGTTTCTGCACAATTTAGGCTGTTGGTTCAGATCAAACACCACATTCAGCTTTTATAAGGAGCATGGAAAAATTATAGATATTGTTTTAACACACAGTATTGTATTTGCAGCATATCGTTTATTGATGTTGTTCCCAACACCAATAAGGAATAACACTTCAAAATCTTACAACTACATCACACTGCATTGTGAATTTCCCTGTTGGGATGAATAAAGAATATGTACTACATAGTTGTAAACAGATACTAAATATTTAATTGATGTATAAATGGGGGTTTAATTAAAGCGTTACAGCAACATCTAGATGCTGCAAAGGCTCTAAAGCTCTTTTCCATTTAGTTCAGCTGCTTCACACAACCCTGGTTTGCAAACATCTATAATTTTGAACCTAGTGTGAACATAGGTATCATTAAGTGGTAATATATGGAGGCTGTGCTTGAACCGCACAGTGCACCCAGTTTAGCAAAATTGGCCTCATAATTTTATAGACAGTCATTCATGGAGCACAGTAATAATCAGAATTAATGACTCCAGTACCATAACCGTCTAAACTAATGGTTAACATTAGATTTACTGCTACATTATTTTTCTATGAGTCAAGATGTGCAAAGTTTCTGCTTTGTTAATTGAAGGTAGTTTTTGTTATTTGGGTCTCTCAGCAAAGGGACTTCAGAAACCACCTGACCTGTTAAGGCTCATGGATGAAGAGAAATAAACTGTAAAGATCAAACTGTGTAAGCAACACTTGCAAATTGTCAAACAACTTTATTATTATACCAGTACATTTTAGCTTGTGGTCTTCACCGGGATCTGTTGGAAACAGTAAATAAACATGACATTTTACCAACCAACCCATTTTCTGACTGGCTGTTGTAGTCTGTTGTAGACTTGTTGTGGCTGATGTGGTCTTTTTTCAGAACAAGTTAATCTTTCTCCTTCTCAGATCCTAAATTAAAATGTTTGTAACTCCCAGACCCTGACAAAGTCCATAAGATAACATTGGTAGCTGGTGTCATAATAAAGTTGTTTGACAATCTGCAAATGTTGCTGGCAACTATTGGTAGGGCTGTCTCAGAAATGTTGAGGATTAAGAATTCATTTGTTTTTCAATGCAGTCTTTTCAGGTTATATCACATGCACTCATCAATTGCACAAATACAAACTCTCTGTTCCTCATTTTGGCATCATTTTATTTCACTTCTGGGGACAAGGAGCAATTGATTAGCATTTGCAAAAGATAGATAGTTCTACTGTATCTTCTCTCTGGTTAAAAGACTAAAATTATGTTAGAGGCAGGAGGAGTTCATTTGCTTGATACACTTAGGCACAACTTTCAAGTCTCTAATAAAGATGACACAGACCTTAATACAAACACTTTGACATCCTCTCCTAACACAGCTAGAAAGCTGAGGTAAAGCACATGAACATGAAAGGTCATTCTGTGGCACTGTGTACAGTAGAAGCACTGTACAAAAGCTGGGACAGAGAACAGGTGAACAGGGTTTAGCTGGTCTTATATATACATTTTTAAAAAATGTGTGGAATAATACTTTTAAAAGGTCAAAAAGGAAAATAAGTTCCAATTTCCACTTCCACCATTCTTCTGTGCAACGAAACACAAAGCAAAAAATGTGTTCAGCAAGACATAGCAGTGCAAGGTTATCTGAGACAAGACCTTAAAGAATGTCAGGAATGCATTCCTTACATGTGGAATGTTGGAGATACATTTAGATGGAGATTAATGGACTATTTAGTTGCATTGATTAAGAGATTAGAAATCAATTTCTCCCCAAGAAGTGTTAGAATGTAACAAACGAAAAGCTTAAAAATTCAATAGCTTCACATGAACAATTTTACACAGTGGATACAGCGACAGGTCATTAGTTTGATTCCCATAAAGAAAAGAAGAAAAAAAAAAAAAGATGAGAAAGGTCAAGACCAGCAGCCTGAAGCCACTCTGAATGCCTCATGCAAACTGTGTCACTGTTCACATATTCCTATTACTGGATGTCGGCCGCCCCTTCTTCCTCCCTTCACCTGCAGCGGCTAACAAATAAAACAGCTGCATGACCAGATGTTGCACAGTCGACGGGTACCTCCACCACTCCGACGCAGACGAGTTGTGTGAGGAGAGTGGAAGGCAGAGGGGCTTCTATCCGCTCTCTTCCTTCGCAGCCTGTTCCAGTGCACTCTCTGAAGCAGCCGAGCCCTCGAACCTCTGAGAGGCAATGGCTGCCTGGTGGGACATGCTCTTCCTCACCACATCACCTTTTCTCCACAGGGTGATCTCCTACAGAAGATATATATTTTATTTTAAGCAATATTATTTGACCAAGCCAACACACAGATATTGAGAGTCCGGAAAAATTAGCAAACTATACAAACGAAACACCACCACCATTTCATAAAACATTTGGGTTTTGACAATTCTAATAACAAAGCTGCAAACCAGCAGAGGTCCTAGTACAACCTATGATCTGCAACAAGTTGATTAAAAGACAAGCGAGTCCCCAGAGAAATATTTTGAAACTCAAATAATTTACATGTTGTTTTCCATAAGCTAAAGTTTTCCAGTTTCCAAAATGTGAATAGTTTTTCCTCTCTTTTCACTCAGCAATAAGTTGGGTTATTGGAATTACAACTACAACCCTGCTCACCCAATGCGGCGTCTGTGGCTAACGAGGTCATTCTGCTGCTGCTACCCATGATGTTTTTATTATTAGCCTACCTGCTGTTTGAAGTAGCGTCTCTCCTCCTCATCAATCAGCACCAGGTTCAGGTAGTACCGCACAGAAAACTTCTTGTTGATGTCGCGCATGGTGGGAGTCAGGTCATAGCCAGCCAGAAATAACCGAATGGGGATGGATTCTCCTAAAAAAAATGAAATACATTGCAACAGGTTGGAGAAGATCCATCTTGCCTGAATAAAATAAATAAAAATGAGGAATAAGAGCTGCTTACCCCTGACAGGAGCACCATCCATGATCTCATATTTGGCAATAGTGTCGTTTTCATGGTACACACTTGGGCCAGTGCCCGTTGTCTCACGTTTGATGATGTCGATCTCCATGTGCTTAATCTTAATTCTCACCAGAAGGAAGTAAATTTTCCCCACAATTACATCTTTCAGATGGTACCTGTCAAAAACCAAAGAAAGGCTTTACAAGAACAGACATAACTCCATGATTGGAACTTCGATATTACTCTAGTCCATTAGCAATTTAGTGCTTGCATTGCAAAAGTCTTTGCTGGATTTGATACTGCATCTCTAATTAAAATGATCATTATTTTAATCTTTATTTATTCTGCATCTTTAAATACTTTTGAAATTTTAATTGTGAAAAGTACTGTAATAATAATAATAATAATAATAATAATAATAAAAGTAATGATAATGAAACCACTTTAAATTTGATGAATTCATGATAAAAATCCTTACTTGGATTTGTTATACTCGAACTCGATGTGGAGACAATCCTCAATTCCAACTTCCATTTTAATGGAGGAGTTGAGCTCAGGGTAAGTGCTCAGTGTGTGCACCACAATGTCCATCTCTTTAACAATGTCATTTAGTCTCCTGATCACTGTAGCACGAAGAAAATATCTGTAAATGAATCAGAGGAAAAAGAGTGTGAGAAATCTTGTCATACTGAGTAACTGTAAACATAAATGATGTCAACGGTCCCAGAGTCCAGTTTTAGAGTTATCACATGACAGGAAGTTAAGGGATAATCCACTTGTTTGACTGCCTATAAAACTAAGTGAATGATCAAACCTACCGTAGCTTGACATTCTGGCCTGTGTAGGACTCGTACGGTTTCTCAACGTGGGTGAACTCAAAGTCAAACGTCTGAGATTGAGTTATTTCGCCCGGTCTTGCGAGATCCTTCACCAGGGAAACAAACTCGTGATGATTTCCTCTGTCATAATACAGCTCTAGAAACAGAGGACATTATGAGCAAAGGCAAAATATGAGCAATTACTTTGAAGATTTTAAAGGTCCATCCTATTGGCCTGGTCTGAAACATAGGGCTGTACCAAAAATCGTCTTTTAAGACATAACTAAGCTAAATGAATGTTGTGATTTATCAAAGTTCTTCCTTTCTTTTTCACTTGCATTAATGCATATAAAACTTCAGGCTATTTGACTACCTGCAAAATAAAAATAAAACAGGTACACAATGAGATTCAGTAGAATAAAGTAAATTCATTACACATTAATGTACTTTAAAAATGTATTTTAACCCTAATTACTTTATTACTTGTAACTGAACTGAGTAGATGCATTAAAATCTTCTTTATACTTCAAATCTACTACTAATCAGACCTCACTGCTATTTTGAACGTTTCCTAATGATCAAGAGCAGTGCGGTAAATACAAAAGTTGTACTGTTTTTCTTTCTATATCGTATCTTTGTAAACAAACTTATTTTGGGTATTTTGCCCATCTGTGGAACATTTCTGCATCCGCAGTTTTAGATCAACGTCTTTCTGCAAAAACTGCGGTCACTCAAACGTTGGACTCCCGTGTGTGTGTGTGTGTGTGTGTGTCGGAGCCTCCTCACCGATTTGGCCGACGAACTCGATTTTGATCCCGTGGTGCTCCAGCCTCTTCCCGGGGTTCTTCAGCGTCACGTTCACCTTCCCGCTGACGGTTTCTCCGTCGTAGAACAGAAAGTATTTGTCCTTCTTTCCATCCTCGGTCTTATGTTCCACCTTCTTCCTCGTTTCGGCGTCGTTCAGCACCACGTCGATCTCTGCACTTTGTCCGAAACTGAAGAAACTCATGGTGACGCGCCTCCTTTACCTCTGCGAGCTGTGTTAGCAGAACCACAACCAGAACCAGAACCAGAACCCGGAGCCACAGCGAAGGCCTGCGGGGCGCGCAACCTCAGTTCGTCTCCCGGAGCCCGCGACTCACCGTCACACATGAAACAAGTCGACGATGTCGGACGGAAACCCGCGCACGGATCGTTACATGTTCACGCTCATTCCCAGCGCTGAAGCCCAGAAGCGAAACGGAGGCACAACGTCCATTAGCGAACGAAGCGTTTCTCCTTCCGCCCGGTAACTTTAACGCCGCAAATAGAGCGTGTTCACCACCAGCCGATCCGTCCTAAACGAAGCGTCACCGAGGGCACGTTTAGATATAGATCCAAAAATATATATTACATGTTTGTTTCCTACGAGAGAAAAGGGTGAGTGTTGTCAAATGATCAGGATGTGCGCCACCTGCACGGGCTCAACTGCTTCCGGGTAGGGTTTTTCAAAATAAAATAAGGACGAAAAAGTCTGTCTCCGGAAAGAAGATTGTTTTTTATTTCCAAAATAATGTTCCCCACCTGATGGTGTGTTCCAGCTGGGCTGTTCTGCTCCCAGCCACTGTAGGCAGGCGAAGACCCACAGTGAACATCTGGACTGGGCCAATTCAGACCATACAGTACAGATGGTGAGCGGTGAAAAGAAAATCGAAATATTACCAAAATTCAGATTTTTTTTCTTTTAACCGTACAGCATCAGATGTCCTACATTTCTCATTTGTGTTTTCCTTCTGTTTGATGCAGTTAATTCAATAAAGGCTTGGGTCACTGGATCATAAAGGTTAAGTTTTTTAAAAAATGTGAAACACATTTGCAAGAACAGACTTCTGCTGTGTCAAACAAGTCATGATGACAATCTAGTGGATCCAGGTTTCATTAAATCCATCTTAGCCATTCAGAGAAATTATATGTATGTGATTCTATGTAAATCTGTATGTGCACCCAGCGCAGCTGCGAAACACCAACCCACTGCTACATCATTCCATTTACCAGGTCCTCAGAAGGGCTCCTCTATCAGCAGTCGATGACATAAAGCTGCTTTAGCAGCAAAAGCTCCAAAGGAGCAGAGAGATCTCATGGAAAATGAACAGAGGCAGGTGAGGCAGGAGCTTAAACTAAAGGAGGAACTTCTCAAAAGGGAGATGAGAGAAAAGCCCACTTGGACACCCTGGCCCTGCTCACCAAAGCAGAGAAGGAGATAAGAAGGAACAGTGATTTTTATAAAGTTCTGTTGCATTAGTTTTTTTATTTTATTTTTATTTTTATTTTAATTAATTCAATTTAACTTTATTTGTAAATCTAGCCACAGGGGTTGCAAGCCAGTAACTTCTGTGTCGGTCCCAAGCCCGGATAAATAGAGAGGATTGCGTCAGGAAGGGCATCCGGTTTAAAACTTGCCAAGTACAACCATGTGAGTCATCCATACCACTTTCATACCGGACCAACAACGACCGCCACCGGTGCTGTTAACCTACAGGGTGCCGGTGGAAATTGGACCACTGTTGGTCGAAGAAGGAGAGGAGGCGGAACGGTTCGTGGTCAGAGAGAGAAGAGGAAAGGCAGGAGCTTAGATCTGAGAGTAGGGACTCTCACAATGACAGGGAAAAGTAGAGAGCTGGCAAACATGATGGAGAGAAGGAAGGTAGATGTACTGTGTGTGCAGGAGACGAGGTGGAAGGGTAGCAAAGCACGTAGTATTGGAGGAGGATACAAACTGTTCTACCATGGTGTGGATAGGAAGAGAAACGGAGTAGGAGTGATCTTGAAGGGGGAGTTTGTGAACAATGTCCTAGAGGTGAAAAGAGTCTCAGACAGGGTGATGAGCCTAAAGCTAGAAATCGAAGGGGTGATGAGGTTGTAGAGAGTATCCCCAGAGGAGAGAGAGTAGTTGTTGGAGAAGACTTCAATGGGCATGTTGGTGAGGGGAACAGAGGTGATGAGGAGGTGATGGACAGGTATGGTGTAAAAGAAAGGAATCCAGAAGGACAGTTGGTGGTGGACTTTTCTAAGAGGATGGAAATGGCTGTAGTCAACACTTACTTCCAGAAGAGAGAGGAACACGGAGTGACATACAAGAGTGGAGGTAGGAGCACACAGGTGGACTACATCCTATGTAGACAAGGTCATTTGAGAGAGGTTAGTGACTGTAAAGTGGTGGTAGGAGAGAGTGTAGCCAGACAGCACCGCATGGTGGTGTGTAAGATGACCCTGGTGGTATGAAGAAGAAGAGCGGAAAAACAGAAAAGAAGACCAAGTGGTGGAAGAAAGAATGAAAGAAACTTGTGAGGAATTCAGGCAGAAGTTGAGACAGGCTTTGGGTGGTCAGGAAGAGCTTCCAGATGACTGGGAAACTACAGCAGAGGTAATCAGGGAAACAGTAAGGTGCTTGGTGTGTCATCTGGAAAGAGGAAAGATGATAAAGACACTTGGTGGTGGAATGAGGAAGTACAGGACTGCATCTAGAGGAAGAGGTTAGCTAAAAGGAAGTGGGATGTAGAAAGGACTGAGGAAAGTAGACAGGAGTACAAGGAAGTGCAGCACAGAGTGAAGAGGGAGGTGGCAAAGGCCAAACAGAAAGCTTACGATGAGCTGTATGACAGGTTAGACACGAAGGAAGGAGAGAAGGACTTGTACAGGATAGCCAGACAGAGAGATAGGGATGGGAAAGATGTGCAACAGATAAAGGTGATTAAAGACAGAGATGGAAAGGTGGTAACAAGCCAGGAGAGTGTGCAGAGAAGATGGAAGGAGTATTTTGAGGAGCTGATGAATGAGGAAAATGACAGGGATAGAAGGGAGGAAGATGTGGATGTTGTGGAGCAGGAAATAGGAGAGATTAGAAAGGATGAGGTGAGGAAGGCTCTGGAAAGGATGAAGAGCGGAAAGGCTGTTGGTCCTGATGACGTACCTGTGGAGGTGTGGAAGTGTCTAGGAGAGACAGCAGTGAAGTTTCTGACAAGTCTGTTTAACAGGATTTTAGAGAGTGAGAAGATGCCTGAGGGATGGAGGAGAAGCGTTCTGGTGCCGATCTTTAAGAACAAGGGTGACACGCAGAACTGCAGCAACTACAGAGGGATAAAGCTGATGAGCCACACAATGAAGCTGTGGGAAAGAGTAGTGGAAGCCAGGCTTAGGAAGGAGGTGGAGATTTGTGAGCAGCAGTGTGGTTTCATGCCCCGTAAGAGCACCACTGATGCCATTTTCGCTTTGAGATTGTTGATGGAAAAGTACAGAGATGGTCAGAAGGAGCTGCATTGTGTCTTTGTGGATTTAGAGAAGGCGTATGACAGGGTGCCGAGGGAGGAGCTGTGGTACTGTATGAGGATGTCAGGGAGTGGCAGAGAAGTACGTCAGAGTAGTTCAGGACATGTATGAAAGGAGCATGACGGTGGTGAGATGTGCCGTGGTCAGACAGAGGAGTTCAAGGTGGAGGTGGGACAGCACCAAGGATCAGCTTTGAGTCCCTTCTTGTTTGCTATGTTGATGGACAGGTTGACAGATGAGGTCAGACAGAAATCTCCCTGGACAATGATGTTTGCAGATGACATTGTGATTTGCAGTGAGAGTAGAGAGCAGGTGGAGGAACAGCTGGAGAGGTGGAGGTTTGCTCTGGAAAGAAGAGGCATGAAAGTCAGTCGTAGTAAGACAGAATACATGTGCGTAAACGAGAGGGAGCCAGGAAGAAGGGTGAGGTTACAGGGGGCTGAGGTGAAGAAGGTGCAGGAGTTTAAGTACTTGGGGTCAACAGTTCAGTCTGATGGGGAGTGTGGAAAAGAGGTGAAGAGGCGAGTGCAGGTGGGTTGGAATGGGTGGAGGAAAGTGTCAGGAGTGTTGTGTGACAGAAGAGTGTCAGCAAGACTCAAAGGAAAGGTGTACAGGACAGTAGTGAGACCAGCTCTGCTCTATGGGTTAGAGACAGTAGCAGTGAGAAAGAGACAAGAGGCAGAGATGGAAGCAGCAGAGATGAAGATGTTGAGGTTCTCCTTAGGAGTCACAAGGTTGGACAGAATTAGGAACGAGTTCATCAGAGGGACAACGCACGTTGCCTGTGTTAGCAACAAAGTCAGAGAGGCCAGACTGAGATGGTTTGGACATGTGCAGAGGAGGGATAGTGATTATATTGGTAGAAGGATGTTGGAGATGGAGCTGCCAGGCAAGAGGGCGATAGGACGACCGAGGAGGAGGTATATGGATGTTCTAACAGAGGACATGAGGTTAGCTGGTGTCAGAGAGGAAGATGCCCAGGATAGAGTGAAGTGGAAAAGGATGATTCGCTGTGGCGACCCCTGATGGGAAAAGCCGAAAGAGTAGTAGTAGTAATTTAGCTTTATTTGTACAGCGCCAATTTATAACAAAGGCATCTCAACCCACTTTACATATTAAAGTCAAGACTATATAGACATTTAGAGAAAACCAACCAAATAACCCTTGAGCAGCTATAGGTAACACTGGAGAGGAAAACCTTCTTTAACGGAAGAAACCTCCAGCAGAACTTGCCTTGAAAGGTTTGGGTGAGTGGAAAACATTGGGCAGGTTGGTAGGACCAGTAGCTGTGCACTGGAAGACACACAGCTCCAAAGTTGGGGACACCTGAAGACAGGGACAGAGAAAGGGAGACACAGAGAGAGAAGCACAACTACAGGCGAAAGAAGACAGAGAGTTAATGTCCTACAGTGGTGACATATAAATGTGGGCTGAGAAGAGGAAAGTGTCTCAGTGCATCAGGGGTTGGTCCCCCAGCAGTCTAAGCCTATAGCAGCAGGACTATAACCAACTATAAGCTTTAACAAAGAGGAAGGTTTGGAACCTAGTTTTAAAAGTAGAGAGGGTGTCTGCTTCCGAAATCTGGACTGGGAGCTGGTTCCACAGGAGAGGAGCTTGATAGTTAAAAGGCTCTGCCTCCCATTCTGCAAACTACCAGTAGGCCGTAGATGGAAGAAGACTGTTCTAGAGATTTGTTTTATGTGTGAGCTAAATGACAAATCCTGGTCAAAAATGACTCAGAGATTCCTTGCAATACTACTGGGGGCCAGAGTTATGTCATCTAAAGTAACAATATGGTTAGACAATTTATTTCTGAGATTGAGGGAGTACTAGTCTCAACTGAACTTTGGCTCTGAACTCAGCCTGGCTACAGTGCTGAAAAGAAACCGGGGGTTGTTCTTATTTCCTTCAAAGGGGGGTTGCTGACTGGAAGGACTTGACAACTATATACTGTATGTTTACAATTTATATATTAAAACAAATAATGGTGCATGTTGTGGGTCTGTAAAGCATTTTACAAACATTATCCTCAGCAACTGAGAGCAATTTTCTGCTGATCAGCCATTTAAGAATGCAAGAAGGAAGACTAAGAATGAAAGGAATGAACGTCTGCAATTGCTTCACAATGTGAAGTTGAGCAGGAAAGAAGACGTTTCAGTGGAGAATTCTTGACTAAGGCGTCAAATTCACTCCTCCAGTCGATTAAATATTACAACAACCAGCGCTAAGAACATTCCCTGAACTTAAACTTGCACTGTTGTTTCTAAATGCACAATTGCCTTCAACGTTGTCAACTTATTGGTCTTTGCTATTGGTTTATTTAAGGGTATGTCAGTTTGAATGTAACATATAACGTCCTAGCTCACAAAATATTTAAAGTATTTGTGTGATTGGGGGAAACACAACTGAGAATACAATGAAATGAAGTAAATAATAAATCATGTACTTACATTTAAAGTCAGTTTGGTACTTTTATGATTTTTGTGTATTTGTACTTTCATTCAGGTAATGTAAATATATTTTTAAAACATTCCTTGAAATTTAAATTAATACTAAAATAGTACAATATTTATACTATGTTGCAGTTTTCCAAATATGTCTGAAAAATAGGTTTGTGTGAAGTTGTACAAAACAAAGAAATTGAATAAGCCGTTTTCTAAACATATTATACACTCTTAATTTCTTCATAAAAATAGACCTGTTGAGGAATATACACAGGTGGATGTTGGTTTGCTTTTTAAGCCCCAGCTGCCCGTGAGCTTGTGTGTGGTGTTTGCATGTGGTACTCCTAGTTCCTCCAATAACGTGCATCATTGGTTTATTGGTGTTAATAGGTGTAAATGTGAGTGTGAATGCTTGTCTGTCTGTGTCTGTCTGTCTGTGTTGGACCTGAGAAGACTGGCGACCTGTCCAGGGTGGACCCTGTCTCTCTCCCGGTGACAGCTGGGATAGGCTCCATTATATTAATACCTCCCATCCCCACTTTATAAACATGAAATATGTGAGCCTCCACAAGATTTACATTTAATATGTATTTAATAGTAACAAAATAACATGAACATATAGCATTAATATCAAATGAACAGTGAACATTTACAACAGTTCCTGAGTTGTTACACAAATCATTGACGCTAATGACTGTGATGTACTCCTAATACTGACAGGCTCAACACTGCAGGTACACACTGAACAGTAAATACTGTACATTTATTTCCAGCAAACAGTTTTATTGCAGTATTTATTACAAGGTAATGAGTGTAATGTATGAAAATCAAAAGTTAAAAAAAAGTATGAATTTATGTACAAGTCAAAAGTGGACAATATGTCCAATACTCACAAAATAATTAGTAAAGCACAGAAGGTCACTTATACACAGAAACAGCACTCTAAAATATCATACTTCACCACCTTCATAGTACATATTGACTTTGCAGCATAATGCGATATATGTTATTCAAATTCAAGGGGTTTATCTGTACCCTTTACTGGACTGGATATAATCTGTAAATATATTAAAGGCGGATAAATTGTGCCTTTTGAATCTGAGCTTTTCAGCCTCCTACAGTCTGCTACGTAAAGACTGCCTAACTACAGTATATACAAAAGCAAGTTTCTACACTTCCCCATGTGAAACCAAACACAAAAGTGTCTTATGAACAAAGACAATGAAAAAGAGATTTGTAAAACAAATTCAGTGTACTCAGTGTAAAAAGTTTAAACGTTACAAAAGAGGATTTGTCCAAAAAAATATGAAGGATTGTAGCTTCCAGCATCTTTGTGATGATACACTGAGCCAAATAGTTCAAATGTAAAATACATCATAATTATCACAGTTATGAAGCTGGTTTATTTAATAACACAGGTATGTTGCAAAATTGGTTAAAAAAAAGAAAAAAGAAAATGAATACTTACAACTGTGAATAAAAAATGCTGTTACTTTATAAAAATTATGAAACTGTCACAAAATTATATTAAAATTACTTTGGCAAGGTGGTTGGTTTGATTTTTGATGTGCATCAGAGAATAATGTGCCATGTTACATCTCAAACTTTGCCACTCAAAGCGTCATTGTTGCAAGTTAACCTCAACAGTTTTTACTTGGTTCCATCATCTGTCACAGCTGTCAAATGACAAATGAAGACTTGTGGCGAAAATGGCCCTGGGAAAAAACAAAAATTGTCAATACGGAACCCTTTCACTGGCACTTGACGCACAATAAATATATGCAGTGTATGAATCACAGACTTTGTTTACCTCATCTGCATCACGATAGTCCCCATCATTCTGTGCTGGCCAACTGTAGCTGAAGTAAATACATAAATGAATCAATAAGTACGTAACAGAACACAGAATTTTCCTCCTCAGATCTGTGGTTCCCACTCACTTGTTTTCATTGTGACCCTTTTTATGGAAGCAACCACGTCTGAAGGAATGACAAATACAAGCAGCCAGTCCAAGGAAAATAGCCACTGCACCAAAGGACTTGAGGAAAATGCCAACAATGTCAACATCATCTGCAAAGGGAAACAGAGATGACATATTAACAGATATAGGTTGACTATTATATATATTTAGATTTAAATAGGTTTTTTTTTTTTTGTATGTATCCCTTAATTAATAGTTTAGTTGATTAGAAGAAGATTTTGATATTGGATCACCAATTTTAACAATGTAAAGCAGAGCTGCTAAAAGTGGCATACCATTATAATGATGGGCTCACCTGCTTCCTGTTTTTGTCATATTTATCAAGCTCTCCTTCTCATTCAAGTTCCACCCAAGTACTGTCGTCAAACTCTCCAAAAAACAAAACTAACATGACATCCTTTTCCTCAGTAATCCTCTGAAATTCCCCCAAAAGCCCTTCAAGTGAGTTTAAAATTCTGCGCATGCTTCAAGGCTTGTCACTCACAGACTTCCATCATTCGTGGAGGACACTGTGCATGTCCCGCATCGTTCTTTGCCTGGCAGTAGTACTCCCCCGCGTCCTCCTTTCTCACCCTTCGAAATTTCTGAGGAGACAGTTTTAAGACTTTTTTTTCAGTCTATTGACACATAGATGCATTGTCAACAAAAAAATGATGAAGGATGTCTGCCTGCGAGGATAAAGTCCTACGATTCTGACTACTTCTATTGTGTTGTAATATTGAACACACACACACACACACACACACACACACACATATATATGTATATATGTATGTATGTATATTTATTATTATTAAACAAACAGCTGCTTCCTCTTCATTCAGACAGACGACAGTTGGAAGCTGATTCATTATAATATAGTAATGCTGCTATGGTGACTGTATACTGATATACCCCATTGGTATTCGAATGTTTGTGCGAATGAGTAAATAAGAAGCAGTATAAAGCACTTTGAGTACTAATATGTAGAAACATGCTCTTTAAGTGCAAACCACTTCCCATTAAATATATACTATAAATATTGCTATATACTCATTGTTTTGCTTACCAGGCCACCAGTGTCAGGATTGATGCTGTAGGACGAGTTGACGAACTTTGGGCTGTTTTTGGGGTCTTGAGGAAGCTCTTCGTCATTGTGGAACCAGCGGTACTGCGAAGCAGGAAAGCCCTCGTTCTCCAGACAACGCAGCTCAGTGGATGTCCCCACTGTGACCGCCTCTGGCACACTGCATCGTGGTACCACAGGTTTCACTGCACACAGACACAGTATCACATCAATCCACTGCAGGTGAGATCACATTTAACAAGCCAGCAAAATATTGATTTACATGCTGCTTATTCTTGTCATTTGACAAGTGTTTTAATACAACAGAAAACAAGTAATGCTGTAAAGCAATAGTTCATAATGATAGAAAATATAATTATTAGTTTTTTGTTGAGAGTTAAATAAAAAAATTGATAACATTATACTTTCGGTCCCTTGATATAGACCTACAGCCAAAGGACGGTTACCTTATCTTCACTTAGCATCAATACAAGAAATACTGGAAGCAGGTAAGGTGTGCAGTAGCATACTGCAAACTGAAATCTACAGTGTTTGACAATAAAAGCATTAAATGTCAAACAAGCAGCATATTAACACAATCACATCTATAAAACAAATAAATGTATCAACAAAAACACAAGTTAAACAAAGTAAAAGGAATATAAGTGTGTCACATAATAGTGACAAATAAACTACTCAAAAGTAAGTTTTAAGAAGGAATCTGGGTACATCGAATAGACACAAGTTAGCCAGGTTAGCAGACTATACACACTGGAGGACATAATCACGTAGAATCTGGACACAGTAAACTCATTATATAAAATATTACTTAATGAGCTTTACAGGTGCATAAAGACCCATTTCACATACTTGGGCAGGTATAAGATGAGTGGTGAGGTGGCAATAAACCAAACAAGGGCATTTCCAAACATATCAATGTTGGTTTAAAAAAAAAATTACCGTATTTTCCGGACTATCTGGACACAGTAACCATGCGGCTTTTACAGAGATGCGGCTTTATAAAATTTTTAGCCCGTAATGGGCTTTAGATGGTGCAGTGCAAACAAAAGACCCATTCTTAGCATGCAACCCAAGGGCAGGCAAACATCAGACTTTTACTGAGTGGGCACCATTCAGGTTCAGGTGTATGAATAAACACTTATGGTAAAAATATTTCTATGTAAATATCTTATTTCTCAGCCTGGCATTTTCAAACAAAATATATATTTCAAATTTTAGTCGGTTTAATTTAGGTGCGCTCTAAAAAAATTACCCTAAAATATTAAATCTATGAAATGTATCATAGAATAAGGGTTAGTGAATATGGATAATAATATGGGTTAGCTAGTCATAACCCATATGCCCCTTATTTGTTGTTTTGTTAACCCACACAAGTGTAAATCCAGATCAACGACTTGTCCACCCAAACCTGGACAAGGCGTTGACGTGGTGTCGTATCGTAACAAGGTTCCCACTCACTATACCTCTTACTGCTAGACTAATAAGTATCTCATCAAAGTCCCTTTGATCATCGATGGCGGCCACCTCGCAGCGGTACTCTGCAGTGTCTGAGCGAGTGGTGTTGAAGATCAGAATGTTGGCCGGCTCTCTGAGCTGAGCTCTGTGCTCCAAGTCCCCTTTGGAGAAAGAATGAGAGAGAGAAAGAGACTTTACAATTGCTCATTCAAACACACATCATGACTTCACAGTTCAAAACCAGGATTCAGTGCCAAGTTCTTTCAAGGTACCATTCATCCAGCTAAGCTGTGAGCGCTGAGCCATTGCTTTGAAAGGCTGTGGTCTACTGGTTTTCAAAAGGACCAGAATGTCCAAATGATTTACCTGCTATCTTGTTTTGAAAGTACACATAACTGGGGACACCGTTCTTAATCTTTTTCCATTCGATCCTTGGGTTGTTTGTGGAGATGGACTCTATTAAACAGGTCAGTTCGATGGCTGTGGAGGAAAGAGGACACGTGAGAGAAGCAGAAGGAAGGACCCAAATCAGGAAAAGAAAAGCTACTTTGAATAAATAGGTTGAATGCTTTTCCAGCAACTTACGCTCAAACTCATTTGCCCACACAATCTTGTCTGTGGTTCGGAGGATTACCGCGAGTGATGATGGAATGTGGCCTGTGGGGGGGAGAGAGAAAGAAACTAAATGCTGAGTAACCCTGATGCCACACACTTTGCATTAGCAGAAATTATCAGCTGGGCATGTTGCCTAATAAACCGTGGATTAGAGCGATAAATATAGAAGCTAAGACAGTATGAAAGCTCTGGAATTTAATTTAGTGAAGACATATCTTATTAATTACTTTCCTATTCTGTTAAGAAGATTACCACCTAGGGCCAAACTGTGTAACTTCCACATTTTTAACAGAAGTGGGCTGCACAGCAAAGAGCACAAACTGACAATTCTGACTGCAGTTTTTAAATTTTATTCCTTTATAGAGGTTAATTGTATAATCATTTGGCCGGTCATGAATCATCATAAGAGAGAGCAGCTGTAAAATGTTATACTGCTGCAATAAAAATACGAATAAAGTCATGTTCTTAAGTACCTGCATGGTGACACATTTTTTATTGTTCTGGCTCGATTCCAGCACGGTACCCTGACTGAGATTAAAGTGCTGACTTTAAGCTTTTTGTGTGAGGGTTTTAACAAGCGTACTGGAGAGCCAGTGCCAGTGCAGTCAGCTTTTTCTACACAGTCCCTCACGTTTTAGGACACTGCAGCAGGACAATGAGCATACTGTACATAGAACGCAACCAACTGAGTGTTTTTAAGTCATTTTTATTAATTACTGAAGACCGAAGACTGGATGCAAAAACAACCTCAGACAAGCAAAGTTCAAGATCGAGTCTTTATGCAAAGCTGAGATAACTGGCTGCTGGCTGCATTGTGATATTTAAAAGGCTCCCAGAATAAATCAGTATTATCAATCTACTCATCCAAATCTGAGGATGAATGTGAATAAGCATATCTCCCAAAATGTCAAACTTCTCTAAAACCCCAAATCCTGAAATATTTATTTTAGAATAACGTAAAAAAAGAAAAGCAACTAAATTTTAGATTTATGAAGTGTAGTGTCTGTTTCTGTTTAAATGTTAATACACAGGGATCTAAGTCTGCGTGTGGTTTAGGTCTCATTCCACCGTGGTCGGTGTTGTGGTATCCTCAAAGTAGGCTATCACAATACACATAAAGCGCCCATGCAGGGAGCTGAAGTTAATTAGACTGAAAGAAGACGGTCTTTGAAACAAGTCCGACTTTTAGCTACTGCTAAATAATGCAGCACCACCATGTCTGGCAAAGTGTTTCACTGACTCATATCAAGGAAATATCTCACTGACTTCAGTCACTATCAAAATGTGGCATTTGCTATTTGTTTATCGAAAAGAACAGCTCTTCTGCTAAAATAAAAATTACCAAACAGAGAAAACACAATGGCCTTCCATAATGACGTGCAGTGCTTTAGGATACTTGATAAATTTCAACATCAAATCTCATGTTAGAATACGAGCATCAGAAGATCGCACTAGTGTTTGGGTGACGATTCGCCTCTAATAGCTGAAAGGTCTATGATGTGTCACTCATTATAGCGATTCTTCCATTTCATTTCTTAAATAAATGATTTCAGTATTTGGGTCATTGTGCCATTAAAGCATTTATTCAGTGAAAACAAATGCACACTTATTTAAAGAAAATGTGGGCCAAAGTGTTGTTTACATGCCCTAAAACATTATGATATAAGAGCTTCTTTGCTAAATTGTGACACTAATTTACACTGAGGTTTACACAGTAAATAATTTATCAAAATCCCCCCCAAAAAACAAACGAGAGTCACAAAAATAACTTGACAGTGGGAATGTGATTAGGCTTAAAGCATATTTAATCAACCGTCTTGGTTTCCCTCTGGCACAAACAACACATGAGATATATTTATTTGAAGCTCCTTGCTTGAGTGAACTCCTTAAAGCAATCAGTGTTATTTTGTAAATGTCAGATTATAATGGCATGCGGCATAATTCACAAGTTTTGTCAAAATTGGGCCAGTGGAATGCCCACTTAAGTGGAAAATTAGTGAGTATGGAGGGGGTGGACTGTACAACATGGAACAATGAATTAGGAAAATTAGGCAAATTGCAAATGTAGATGCTGAAGATAAATTAGCATGTTGCTACGTTCCCCTGGCACCCTATACTCAACCTATTGTGGCTGTGTCACTTCTGAGCGTAGCTAATTGCTGGGTACGTACACAACTAAGCACCCATGCTGGGTAATGAGGGCAATCCAGCTCCCAGTCGGGGAAGAACGAAGGTTTGTAAACGGAGGCAGAATGAAGACAATGATAATCATCGGAGCAGTCTTTGTATCTACTGAGACGTCCCCTCCTGTGGGCCGGATGTATTCTGACAATATTTGTTCAAAGCTTTGTTAGCACACGAGTGACCCTGAGACGTACAGTGTGACTGGGAGCCAAAGGGAGCTTAACATATAGCTGACGCTCAGCCTCAAAGTGATGAAAACATTAGTCCTGCCAAAGCGTCCGGTCATATAAGCACAGCTGCCGACGCTGATGAGATTTGACTCCCAGGTCTCAGCTTCCGTCTCTGTTGCTGACTTTCCCACCCTGTACATCAGGAGCTATTTTTATCCCAGCTGTGACTGGACATCCTTGGAGACACAACGAGAGCTCTTCCAAAAAAAATAAAAAAATAAATAAAAAAGAAGCTCCCTTGGCATATGCACACGCTGGGTCGTCAGCATGGAAACTCCTCTCTCTGCCTCTGTTACTGACGAGAAAGCGTGGAGTTGAGGGCTAAAATCAAAAGGACTTGTTTTTCAGGGACAAAAACAGTCTCCATTTAATGGGATCTGCTACAATCACGCCACAAAGTATCATATTTCTCCAAAAACAATAAGTAAACATGGAAAACTCGTAACACTGGCCACGTCGAGGATTACAACATAGCAGTTGTGTGTGTTATTCTACATTAACAGGAAATGACTTAGTTAATTAAGCTGCGCTGAACTTTGTTTTTCTAAACCACTCTGTGACTGATAAAGTGTTCGTGGAGGCCACCTCTGTGTCTCTTTGGCCTAGAATGTCCAAACAATAAACTGTCTTCATTTTTGCAGTAGGGACAATAGTCTTGACATGATTCTTTTGAAAAGTTCTTTTAAATCCTCACACAAACAACACAAAATGTAGGCCGTGGGAAAGAAAAACCATGGTCAATTAAGCAGACAATGTGTCTAACTAATTACTAAGGCAAGCTTAGAATAAAAGCATTCGCACAACGATAGCTCCCCCGGTAACACAATGTCAGCTTAAGACACCATTTTTGAATTAGTAAAATATTCTCAGCACTTGCTGGAAAGCAAAGAAACAGACTCATTTTAATCCCCCTGTTTTTGTAGTGCATAGTCAGAGTAGGTCTATATCCTGTTCTGAGAGAAACATGCTTTTAAATAGCCACATTCTGCAATCCTCTTATGCGCTAAATATGAAAACAACCACCCATCCCCATCCCTGCAACAAAAGTTGTTGATCCAGTGCATCTATAAAAAGCTTTTTTCCCAGACATTCCAGTGCACTCGCTGCAAATGTGCTAAAGGCAGAATAAGCTGCATAGAACATGGAACAGTGTGGGGTCCACGGTTCTGTAGTGACTGTGTAATATCAGCTTATCGCTCCAGTTAAACTAGACTATTACCGTCTTTTTGTATTAATTACTTCAGGAACATTATATGTAAAAATGTATTTCACCCATGTGTTTTCTAAGGACATGTGTGTCACACTGGTCCTTACAACGCATGATCCCACACTAACTAAACACTGAAATATCATATGTTTCCAGAACTGGAGGTTTAACCTCTGCACCCTGTAATAAGTAAAGAGAGAAGATATTAACCAAATCAAGATTTCTTGTATGGAAAAATTCCCACAAAACAAGTGCAATCAACATGGAGTCTAGATCTCGCTCAGTTTAAACCCCTCCTGCAAAATTTAGTTTAAGAAATATTTATAATTATTTTATGAGTAATTTTAAACTGACTATCCTTGCATTTTGGATTTTTGGTAAAAAAAAAATCAAGCAATTTTAAATAGGTCTATGTTCTTTGGGAGACTATAAGATAAAAACACATTACTTAAGAAAATAATATGCAGGCTAATCAAATGGCATGAACAAGGCAAAAAAGAAAAAATCTATTTTAATTTAAATAAAATAATTCACAATTCTTTGTGCACGAGTATGTCCCAGACCTATGAAGCATGATTTAAATTATGCTAATTATAATTCGTATTCATTATTCATACCTAAAGGCAATCCAAAACATAATGGTGGTCTAAAATGTAACGTAAATTGTGATTATTTCTCCTGCTGCTGTACTTGTGAGCTACACTTCAGCTGTTACAATAGCTGTAAGGTCAGAGCTGTTTCAGAACAGTTATAATCTCGACAGTGTAATAAATGTTGGCTTGTCAGCCGCTTGCTCATTTGACTCACATTTGTAGACAACTTGGATCAGAAGGTCAACACCTACTGATGCAATCTGCCATTTGGACATGACCGACCCTTCTCTGCCAACTTTCACTCAGCAGCAGCAGGGTGACCTCACAGCTAATGCACATCAGGTTGGATGCAACATATCTCCCAGCTTTAGCTACGCGGATCAACCCCACGCTTCAGCTGTTTTAGGAGCGGGGATGATGAGTTATGTCACCTCCCCAACGTAATATCACCACGGCTGACTGTGCATTTTCAGCTGAAGCCCACGACCTTTTTCATCGTTATCAATCACCAAAGGTTAATACATGCACTCTCTGAGTCCATCATTTGGGTGAATTTAAAGTTACAGTCTGTAACTTTAAATAAAAACTCAAATGATTTCAGCTCAATAAATAAGTTTTGTAGGATTATCATTTAATGTCATTTCATAACATCTGAAGGGTTGTGCAGATCATCAGATGATAGAAGCTCATAACAGTAGAGAATGGAGACAGAGGGAGGGTGAAACAGAGTGGATTGGTTTTAAAATTGCATTTAAATGTACTAGTGTGGACTGATGGTAGAGATAAAATTAGGATAAAATAAGCCAATTTAATGTCATTACATACAAGACAACATCATTTTGAAAAATCTGTGATTTATAAGACACAATATTACAATATGCATCTTTGGGAATGGAGATATTCCCTCTGTTCCTCCCAGGCCTCTCTCTTCTTGCTCTGCTGCAGTGCGCAGAACCCTTCAGGTTAGTTGTTATGAAATGACAATAAATAAGAAGCGAAGCAAGTCAAGCATTAATCATTGTCCTGCTCTAATTGGTTAGAAGGAGGTGCATCGATCAAAGACCTTTCTGTGGTTGAGAGATTTTTAAAAAACATTGTCATAAATCGTAAACATTTTAAAAGCACAGCTGCTTATGCTGTTCAGTAAGTTTGCGTGACAGCATCTCTCAACAATATGACAGATTTTAGAGCAAAAAAGATTATACGCCATAGTTTTAAAGTATCCATCCCTCCAGCCATCCATTATCTACAATCCTGTTCAGGGTCGCAGGGGGCTGGTTGCCACTCTATCTCATGGCCAACACAGAGAGACATACACAGACAGACAACTATTCACACCTACAGGCAATTTACAGACACCAATTAACATAACGTGCATGTCTTTGGACAGTGGGAGGAAATCGAGGACCCAGAGGGAACCCACACAGCAGAACATGTCATGCAACCGCCACACAGAAAGGTCACAGAAAGCCAAGGATTTGAACCCTGCACCTTCTCTCTGTGAGGCACCAGGGCAAACCACTTCACCACCATGCCCTACCTTTAGTAACCATTACCAGTGATCAGTGTTTATTATTATTATTAAACATATTCCATACGTTTTTTTTTAGTCCTCAACGCTCCCAGCTAGAAACGTGGTTCCAACTCTACCATGTTATGGAGTGGTGGCTGTGTACTTTGTGTACTGATAGCTCATGTACAATAATTGCTGTTGATATTTTTATTGTTTTTATTGAATGGAGGTCTATGGGAGTCTTTGATGTCTGTGTATACACACATTAAAGACATGTGTAAAAGACAAACTTCATGTTTAAATGTTTGTTTGTTTTTTTTTTTTTTCATGTCCTTTCGCTTATAAATTTTGCTCAACAAATAAATTGGAGAAAATAACGAAACTGCCAAGTGTCATAGGTGTCAGCAGGTGTCCAACAGTAAGTGTCTGTCCCGGGGACCCTGCCGAGTGCTGAGGTCTTTATGACTGACTAATTATTAATGACGCCGATATTAAGCAGCTAATAAACGCTCCAATAAAGTGAGTGTGCGGCGGAGACATGCTGCATGCCGAACCAGCACCCCACCATGTCGTGCTTTGCTTCATGTCCCATTCTGGAAATTTCTCGCCGGTAACAGACAAACACATGTTCGTGTCGACGCTCAACATACGGCCGCCTCAGCGCGAGCGTCGCTCCTCCAACTAACTACGCCATTTATCCTCACGCGGTTAGCACAACGGTAACGTTAGCGTCCGGGAGGAATCGACGGCAAAACCTGCCCAACAAACACTGCAACCCCCCGGACTGTTCTCAGCTCGGCGAGGTCCAACTACCGCCCGCTCCGACGCCGACGGCTCCCGGGCACCTGCGTCGGCACCAACTCGCAGAAACGTCGTCGTCGTCGCAGCGCCGCGCAGAAACAACTTACCCAGGCTGGTGTAAAGCGCCAAACACGCTACGAGTCGCACCATCGCCATCTTGCAGCGTCTCGGTGATCGCCTGGAGTTGCACGCGCACCTCTGTCGGGCTTCAGACTGCTGGATGTTGCTATCGATGAGTTTCCATAGCTACAAAGGCGCCGAACGCTCGGCCCTCAGTGCTGTCTGACAGGAGAGAGGCGGTGCCAAATGTGCAGCCCGCTCCTCCTCCTCCAACCCCGAACGCGTGTTAGTTGGAGAAAGTGAGACTATACACCCTCTACTGGTTTGTATTGTCCATGCGCTTGTAGACCAATAATATATCCCAGTTTTCTCTCATAATCTCTAGATCACACAACCAAAACAGAGCCCAAGAAGAGGGATCCCTCTGTCAGTGGCCACCTGTTAAGCATGGAGCTGCATTATTCCCTGGGGTTTTTTTTTGCTTTTCAGTGCCACAGGAAATATTTGGCACCGACGAAAGAATGGAATCTGTATGATGTCAACAAACGTGGAAGGAAAAGTCTCGCAGTCAGTCAAGAGCACACGGTGCCTCACGATTTAACGCCCAGCACTAACAACATGACACTGTTTTAAATCAGATGACACACTTGTGTCCGCGCAATGTCTATCTATGGCAAAAGGTTGCTGCCTGTAAGACAATATTGAGGGCTTATTTGGGCATCCTAATTGCCACAAGGGCATCAAGCCGGAAGATGGATTGTTCAGACACAGGAAATGCTTGAGCATCATTGTGGATTTTTAAAATTCTAATAATCACTGTTAACCCTAAGTGATTATCCTGTCGTCTATTCCCGAACCAAAAGAGATGCAATGAAAAGTGCTGAACATTTTGCTAAATCTGAATTTTGCACCAATATAATGATATTGTCTGTACATAGGTTTTCATTGCTGAATAGGGGATCTTTAGATTCAGTGGATGTAATTGAATATCTGTGTTGTATTTATTTTCATTTCTTAGGCATCAAGGCTATGTGGCAGCTGCTTGGAGTGCTAAAAATATACAGCAGGTGGCAGTGCTAAACCAGACATTAGTGCAGCTGTCAAACATCAGACACATCCAAATAGCAACACCATCTCACATATGGGGAGGCGATATACAATAGCAGTTTTCTCAGACAACCTCTTATGTTTTACAGAGCATGTGTCTATATATATTCCTGTTTTAGTGACTAAAAACGTAAATGAATGTAAAAACTATGCTACTGCAATGTTTAGATGCATATATAAAGAAACCCTCCGATCTACCTGTGGTGGTAAAATATTAAAAAAGTGAAAATGGCAAAACAAAAAACAGCGATCCACTTGTGTTCCCGTGAATGCCATCAGATCATTCTACTTGCTTTCCAGTTTTAAAGTGTGGCACATTTTTGGTAGTGATTTCTCAGCTGCATGGGCCCTTCTAGCTGCCCTTGAGCATCTCGTAGAAAAAAATTCCATCATTTCACAGATGCAATGTCTCACAAAAGAGTGTTCTTTTGTAATTAAAATTCCATGCAAATGAATTTCATGTGTGTACATCACAACTGAATGCTTGTCCCAGTAGATGATGTTTCTTGTTGGAAGGTCAGCCTATGAATACAAAGAAATGTCAAAAGACCACAAAGATACTCAGAATGACTTTAAAGATAATAAGAGACGCAAAACTGATAGATATGTCAAATCAAACCATGAACACAAAGTGACCACAAAGAAATGCAAACCAACCACAAAGAGACTTAAGCCATAGAGAATCACAGAGACACAAAGGAAGTACAAAATAACCACAACAAGGCACAAAATGACCACACAAAAACACTGCAAAGTCACAGAGCAACTAGAAAGAAACAACAAACCATAACAAAATAATGCAAAATGTCTACGCAAGGGCACACAATTGCAACAAATAAACACAAAGCCTCAGAAAAAAGGTAAAAATAATAAGGGTATGAAGAGATTTGAAATGAATATACACAGATGCTGCATTTTTGTGTCATTGAAGTCTGCATGCCTTGCTCCTATTTTTGAGAGGTGGCGACCTTTAACATATCTGTGACCAAGGGCCCACTGACGCATAATCTACGTGAACAGGAAAGAGTAATAATCCGCTTGTTCATACTTGCGTCAGTGGAAGTGAATCTTAGGTGACTCTCATTCTGAGCCAAATTAATGACACTTACAATGTATCACAGTGAGTCAGGTGTTGTTTCCTAGCACCATCAGTTCCTGTGGCGTGTAGCCGTTATGCAAGGAGGTGACTGCTGGTTTGTGCCTCCTTGATTAAGTGGCCAATGAATGTATGTTATTCACAATATGAATGATGCACAATTATTGGTTTGGGGTTTTTATACCCACTCATCTATCCTGTATCACGACCATGAGCCTTGTTCCTGCAAGCTTGACAGACAGTTCTAACACCAACCAAGCTATTTAAAGTATTGAAGTAAGCACAGGATATTAAAGTAACAATGTGCGGTGAAATGAAACTGCAACTTTTCACATATTTATGCTCAGTACTGGGCTGCTGCAGGTTGAATACATCTCTACAAACAAATAAAATCTCTTTTATACTAGTGCATTATAAGTAAAATGTACTATTATTATTATTATTATTATTATTATTATTATTATTATTATTATTATTATTATTATTATTATTATTATTATTATTATCATTAAATTCAAGGAGTGTATACTTAGTATTTTACCTGTAGATTTTGCCAGATAGATTATTTTAGGAAACAAAATACCGAAATTACCACTGAATGACGCAACAATTTAATTTAGAATAATGTCTTTTAAACACTTTTGTTGACGTTAAAAAAGTGGGGCTGAACTTTCTTTGGAGATTACAAAGAGCAATGCAAATGATTTCGGTCTTTCTAAACTACAAAATATTGTAAAAGGAAGCTTGTACTTGGTGGTAGCCTCAGTACAGATAGGCCAACGCCGGAAACCACAGTTGAATGAATGTGAATTTCAAGCCGTTAGAAAGCAGTCAGGCTAATGCGATGACTGTAACCCATGGACTCAGGATCACGTTTAAAAACTGTCTCACTGAACACGGTTGCACTGCTGCATCCAAAAATGCAACTTGAGATTCTTTAATGCATGGAGGAAGCCGAGCATCAATTCTGTGCAGAAACCCTGTCAAGTTCTCTGGGCCCAAGACTTGTTAAATGGGTTAAAAACTGGATGTGTGAGCTATTTTGGGTAGGTTTATTCTACATGGTGAATATTAAAGATGACACAGACATGGTTATAGCTTTTTCAGAACAGGAGTGAGACTTTAATTTAAAAGCAGCTTGAGGGTCAAATGTGGAAGCTGAACAGGCCAACCTAGATTCTTTCTTTCCACATTTATCACAACGTTGACCATTTTTTCCTGTTCAAATGCCATAACAAAAGTGGGCTAAAGATGCTTTTGGACCAAAGTTCTTGGAACTGCAGTGGAACTCATCTTCCACGCTGCAGGAAGTTTTAAGAACACAGTTTTAAGCAACCTTTTTCAAAGTAGGTACTTTCTCAGCTGACTAAGAAACGTGAATTTCCGTTCTCGTCTCACGGCGTCAGATAATGAGGCTTCCCAAGGCTGTACTGCTTTTTTCCATACTTTGGCATGTCACATTGTCGCCACAGGTGAACTTTGTTATGAATCAGCTTCCCAAGATATATACTGTGCAATTATTGATACATTTTATTATTAATTATTTTCTGATTATTCCATTAATTGCTTGCTTTGCAAAATATCTGAAAATGCTAAGAAATGCATCGCCCAGAACCCATCTTCATAGTGCTCAGTTGTCCTCAAAATTGGAAATCATTACGCTAATTCAGAAAAACAACAAAAAATCATTACATCAGAGAATCTGGATGCATAAAACGTTTGAAAGTAAACATGAAAAACAACTTTCATTGCTGTCAACTATTGACAGCATTATTATTTCAGTTTAATCTGGTCACATATTTTTGTAAACTTAAATGGTCAAACAATGAAGCTGCCAGAAAGTGGAGGAAAACAAACAATGTGTAAAGAAAACTGCATGGTTCTACTTTACACTTTCCCCGACAGTGGGTGAAAACAATCTAAACCACAGCTCCACATGGATTAACTTAATGAAAGTTCAAACACAACGACTGACTCCATATATGCTTTTCATGCAGTACGTACAAATCCAGCAGCTTGAACTCATTCATTCATTCCTTCTTGCCAAAGAGATGCCGCCGGCAGTGAGTTTTGGCCTCAGTGAATTTCATCACATTCTGTGAGACTCTGTCACACTATGATGCCACACAGGGCATTTCAGGAGTCAGGAATTAGCAGGCACTGCATCTACAGCTCACTTAGCACTGTGATATTAATAGATTTCACAAGTGAGCTGAAAGACAGCTTGATGCACAGGAGAAAAACATTTGATGATTTCACTGTGACAAGGGGAACAGATGACTTAAAATTAAGAGTTCAGCTTCATTTACACAGTATAAACATCTTTTTGTCAGAAATATTAACAATGTGTGTATTTAAAATAACCAATAACTAACTAACTCTCTCCATGTAAAGATGTAATGGATGGACAGTAGATGACTTGACGTTCAATCATTAAATACCGTGTGCAGACATGGAGAATACTGCTGTGATTCAGCACACAAAAAAGACAAAGGGTGGTGCTTCACCTTTTACCCACACATCCACCATTTGGCTGGATTCTTAACATATTCCACTGATGCACGCTGAACATGACAAGTGATTCTTTTTTGAGGAGCAATGCAAGGAATGAAAGTGACTTTGAGGGCCTAAGCCCTGCTGCCAACACACTGCACGTGTCATTCACATCTGCTGCTGCAAAGACAGAAGGAGAAAAAAGCCAGAGCACTGAATTTTTCCTCATTGTATTTAACATTCAGCGCTGAATGCTGCTCTTGATCAGCACACACTCCATCAAGAAAAAAGGTGAGTAAAGAAGTACAATGTACAAAAAATGAGTAGATGTAAAGAAGACATATTGTAGAATTTATTCAACTGATATCAGATTACAGTATGTAGTAGAACTGACACATGCTTAAGTTCTGACAGCTGGCAATGTCTTGCTGTGATCAAGTTATGCTGTTGATTGCTTTGCAAATGTGAAAAATGTCTCATAGTTAACTTGTCCTCCAACCTTGGAGCCCATACAGGATGTCTGTCTCCTCCTTTTTGTAAGACCCAGTGAACTGTTGCTACCATTGCTTACAGTGGAGCCTGGCAGATCATTTTCATACACAGGATTTGAACTGTGCAACACAGTGGTTAGATCAGATATTAAATAAGGGTTAGGGTTAGTAAAGATTTTGGGGTCTGCCTTAAAAATGTACACTTCCTTAACGAAGTCATGTCATGTGACACAAGTAGAGATTAAACGACAAACTATAAAAAAGACAAACCCCACTGACACATCAGATTTTTACAAGTCAAGTTATACTATTTTACTTATGCTACACTATACATACAGTCAAAATCTCTAAGAGTTAATGTTTTAATTTCTATACTTTTAATATTTTTTTCATTAAGGCACAAATAAATTGTTGTTGTTTTGACCAAACTGCAACTTAACTTAACTGCAAATACAGTTGAGTAGAAAATAAAAAAAATTGTAGTAATTACATAAAAAGTTTGAACTAGAGGACTTTTAGGAGGATGAGTCCAAGCCTGTTTTTTAGCTAAATGCAAATGTGTTTTCTGTCAGTGTGTTCATTGTGTTGATCATGTCTCATTCATTGTTTTAAAGTGTGGAAAAACCAAAATGAGTATGAGGGACACTGAGGCTCAGATGTACACCAGGAGCCTGACAGGATACCAGCGGGAGGCTCCCAGCATCACACTGCTGGGCCCATTGGAGGTGGTGATGGAGGTTGTTCCAAAGGTCTTGCAGGGTTTTTGGTTGCCCCCACCCAACACCACTAACCATGCCCTCCAAGCAGCTCAGTTCCAGCCTCCCCACCAGTTTTAATTTGTATACTTTTAATACACAAATACACTGTTCTTGTTTTGAACAAACTGCAACATTTATTAAACAGCGTAAAACAGAAAATTCAAAACTTTATAGTAATTAACGAAAACACCATATTTGGAGTAAATATAACACTCACTCAGAGGAAAAACAGATGAAGTTAATTTTGATTAAAACTGATATTGTATAAAAATAAATGATATTATTAGTGTTAGTTTCCTAAAAGTGGAAAACTTAGTTTAGTGTTAAAAAAATCTCACCAGAGCTGAATTGATGCTGAGAATTTAACAATACGTTAAGTGTAAACCTGAGTGTCGTGGAGAAGACCGTATGCTCACAGTCCCAGTGTTAAAATGAACTTTTGAAGTTGTGAATGGACACTGCTGAATTCACTGTGTAATCTGTGTGTAAAACACTGCTGACCACTACTGGTGAAAAGCATGTAAACAGGGAGTGTGACATCAGGAGGACATGCAGAGCTTATAAAACACATTAAACGCACATGCAACAGAACATCTGGGCAGCAGCCGGGACGCTGGTGCAGGCAGGTTAGTCAGCTGCTGGCTGACTGCTGCTGCACGGGCCCCTCAGTGTCCACATCCGTGAGTCCCTGTCACCAAAGCATCTGTGAGTCTGTGCGAAAGCCTGTGGCTCCGTGTTTCGTCGCACTATTGTACAGTTTTACAGTACATGGGAATGAAGGAGCAGTGCCAAATTTATTATTGCTTTAGTTGAACATTATGCATTAGAAATACCATCAGTTTACAGTTTTTTAGTTTTTAATCTGCTGTTCCTTTCCTGCTTTGGAGAACATGGAATAGAAAAGCCCTCACTGGTGTAGACATCAGAAACACAGCTGTGACAGACAGAGAAGGTCCCATTGGATAACCCTAAAAATAAACATGTGCTGTGCTTGAAGACAAATATCTATTAATTTTTCGTTCCATGATTTTTTTGGCAGGAAACCTGACAGAAACAAAGATCTGACCTAGTCAAAAAACACTGTTGTTTCCTATATTAATGTCAGAGGTTTGGGTGTTTAATCAGTCGTGGAAGAAGCAGTTACGTCTCTTATCTCGGTTTAGGACTGAATGTGGGTGTTGCTGGTGTGTCAGTCTCAGCCCTGTCATAGGCTGAGGGGATTTGAAAGAAGATACTGAGAATTTGTCCCCCGACCTGTCAAAATTCTGTCAGACACACCTATTTCCATTTATTGGACTTTTCTATAACCTTCATTTTTTGAAGTCATGGATAGTTGGGCACAGATCAATCTAGGCCAGAGACTGTCACTTATTTTGGTCAAACAGAAACAATTTATAGAACATCTGAAACACGGCAAAGATGCAAAAATAGTACAGCAATTCCCTCTGAAATGTAGTGGAGTAAATAAAGCACAAACCCAATTTCCAGAAAAGTTTGGACACTGTATAAAACATAAATAAAAAAAGATTGCAATGATTTGCAAATCACCGGAAACCAGTTTTTGATATTACATTATTATTTGATAAACATACAAACAAATGTTGAAACTGAGACAAGTTAAATACTTACTGCCAACAACACATCTTGAAAAAGGGGCATTTTTGTATAGGATTTCAGCTGCTCAACAGTTTAGGACTTAATTTGTCATGTTTTTCATATTGTGAATGATATTTTTACTTGTTGACAGGTCTGGACAGCCGACATGTCAGTTTACAACCTGGGATGTTTTCTGTACATTGTGTTGAATTTGTGCAGATCGTGGTTTGACATTGTGGTACAGACGTAAACAAGACCTTCCCCCAAAAAGATGCCGTCTGCATGGCAGCATATGTTGCTCCAAAACCTGTGTACATTGTATATTGTGTATACCATATTGCAAATGCCGGTTACTGAACTGTGCACTGATGACTACATTGTTCCTCAAGTCTTTATGACAGAAATAAATAACATTCAAAATTTTAACCATTAGGAACAGAAAAGCAGCAGATTCACTTGAATCTCCTCTTTGTATAGACTGATCACTCACAATGTTTAGTACTATTGCCTGAGTAAAAGAATTCAAGTGGTTCTTGTAGTGAATATTTTTTTTTACTTGACCGTTGCATTTGAGCAGGGCCACACACAGACTATCACATTTTGCTGTGCAGCTGCAGACTGCTGTCAGTGGCCGTGCTGACCCATGTCCTCCATGACATTATTAATACCACCAGTGTTGATGTTTTGGCTGATCAGTGTGTTTATTTCATTCCAGAGTTTTAACTTAAAACTCACAGTACTTTGTTGTTTTCCAGCATTGCTTTTCAGTCGGGCTGGTGGTCTTCAATATTTTTGATATGGTCAACAGAGACTAAAACCAACAGGGAATTGTAACTACTCACTGTGATCTTTGTGCTTCTCAAACCTTATTTGTCTGTAACACAAAGCTCCATTGTTCAAAAACAAAACTATACTAGTAATTTTATTTTTAAAAAACCCTCAAAAGGCTTAGAATGAGCATTATTTTTACAGTCTCTGAAATCGATCTCTGTGAGTGTCAAGTAAAAGCGAGAGTGGTTCTCAGCCTTTTGAACTATTGTTTTTAAAAAATCCTATGGTTACATTTTTTGTGTGTTTGGGAAGAAAGCAGTCGCTCTGTCACCTGAGCTACAGTGAGGACAAACCATTCATTGTTGTTTTTTGTTGTTTTATGTGATTTGTTGATAACATTAAAACTTACCAGCGTTATTGTTTAAACACACAAAGGATGTGACCAGGTCAGTTGTTCATTGATAGGAAAACCACACTTCTGAGTTGCAATTACATCTATGTGAGCCATCTGCTTACTTATAGATTTAACCAAACATATGACGGAGATATTTGCGGAAAGTCGTCTTTCTGGCATCAGCTAAATTCACAATTTAGAAACATTCACAAAGAACTCCCCGAACTTTCTTAGCAACAACAATCTCCAGTCTCCCTTGACACATGTAAAACTAATAGTTCTGTAGCATAAGATATTATCTTAAGTGTTCTCATCTTTATTTGCCCTGGCTTGTAAAAAATCTAATTCTGGGAGAAAGAAAGAAATCTCTCTTGTGGCATCATGAAGCATGATGATGTGAGTGTGTCACTGTGGAACTGGACATTGTCCTCATTGAGGCTCTAGAAGACGTGGGCCTATAGACTGTGTTCTGTGTTGTGTCAGCACTTCTTTAACTTTAGATCATGGCTGGGAAGGAGGGGTGTGTGGAAGGGTAATGTGACCTTGTTTTGCCACGCAGCAGTCACAGCACACCTCCACTGACAGTAACTGTGAGATTCTATGAGACTGACCGATGTTCCACCTTCAAAATGGCCCGATCCTTGACAGTATCAGCTCAGCTCTCTGTGGATGCCAGTTCAAAATGTGAACAGCTCTGTCTCAGCCGCCTGCTCTAACAGCTGTCTGACTGAACAGAGAGGTTCTGCCGCACAGCTCTTGATAATTAGGAGTTATACCTTATGATTCATATCTGAAGTCAAATATGCCATTGAGTCTTCTGCAGAGCAAAGCTTTCCCTCATACCGTAATGCTAAACTCTCACTAAATGACAATTTTTTGCAAGTTCAATCAGACACATATCGTACAGTTTATGTGTGGTCAGTCCAGCTGCTATGGAGCAACTCAGCTAAATCACCTAAACAGTGATATTAATCTGTTTGGTTTTAAGCTGATTTCATTCCCAGCCTTTTTCCATACTCTTTTTTTTTTTTGTCTGGGACATTGTGTTGAATACCTCAGTATGTTCACTTCTCTGCCTTTAATGTGAAATTTGGAATTATTTGATGTATGCAGCACAAGACTTCGAAAGGTATTTCAAATAATGATGACTTCACTGATAATAAGCTTGCATCCTATGGTTGGGGTCCACAGTGTATATAACATGCATTGAAAAAATCTCGCATTTTGAGTTGAAATGCTCCTCCAGACAATCTCATCTGGTGTTTTGTATTTTAGATGATATCATCATACGACATCTGTAGTATCAGCAACTCTACTTCATCTGAATAAAAAATATTCTTCCAGATTATGTTAATTTTTTAACGCAATGAGCAGAATAATATTTTAAACTTTCACAATCATCAACCATAACACTAAATGGAGAAACATATTTTGGTAATTCTTGAATTGGTAATTCTGAAATTTAAGTAATTCTGTTTGCCCCCTCCAGTGGAGATCCAGAGAGACAGGAAGCCTATATGCCGAGTAGGCATATGTAGACATATGTAGGCAAATAACCCAACAAGATCAGTTAATCAATATAATTTGAAGTTACACTTTATCCCTGTGAAAACTAAACCAGGCTGCAAGAAAATCAGTGATTAAAATGTTCAAAATATTACTCAGCAGAATTTTGCTGCAGAGCCTGTGGGTGTGCAGGGAAAAAATGGAGAATGTCTTTGATTTTTAGTCACCTATTTGGATTTTGTTTGATTTCAAAATGTCTCCAAAAAGATGGGAGGGGGAGACAGGAAGACAGACAGACAGACACAAATGCAGAGATGAAAATGTGACAAAGTCTGCTGAAGGAGCAGGATTTGCGGATCCCGCAAGCCTAGTCTTCTCTGAATTTCCCCTCAAATAGACGGTGGATGCGTTGACGGTGTGAGAGGTGGTGAGGAGGGAGCCGAGGCTGAGCAGCCAGGGGCGCACAGGCGTCATGACTCCTGCGGTCCTGCATGTAGGAAGCAGAGGGAGTGGATGTGAGGCAGCCTTATCAGTAGTAACCATGTGTGCGCAGTGGGCAGCGTGATGGAGCCGCATCCTCACGGCCATCGAGGAAAAACAGGCGAACAGCGGTTCATCTGTCGCCACACCCATCACATAAAGCCAGACACGGCGCGGTAGCGGGTGGTGGGAGGGGGTGGGGGGGCGCGTTTCATGTCGGTGACAGCGACATGACAACAGCCGAAGGCGACAGATGAGTCACACGCATCCACCAGCTTCCCCCTCTGTGCATCGCTCACACAGCAGAGCCGCAGCACAAATGGCCGGATGGTGCCAATAGTGACACGCCGAACGGCGCACAAGGCGGCGTGGATGAACGGATGATGGGCGGCGATGGTGCATGTGGGGCCGGTTTAGGAGGAGAGCTACTTAAAGACGCGGACGCGGCTCTCCGTCAATGCGCATGATACTGCGGCTCCACTACTACAGCACGCTCCAACTCACCTTGAATCGGCGCACGGCCGCGCTCCTGTCATTCGGGCGTGGGGGCGTGCGGAGAGCCAATACACGCCCCAAAGCCTCAGTCAGCAGCCAATCCGATGACAGCAGAGGCGGACCTGTGGCTGCATTCTCACACTTGGTTTCACTATGCGCTCGTAAAAACGGCTCCGTCTACTACAAACGCGGCGGTGCAGGTGCTCTGTCTCTTCGGGAGAGGATGCGGACGGAAGGACGGGGGAGGGAAGGGATGAAGGGACCCGCTACGAGGAAAGAACGCAGGATATGAGAAGGGGCTTTTGCTGAGAGACCGTGAGGTGCAAGGTCGAATATGAGAGATTCGTTGAACGGGGCACTTTGCGTGGCAATAGCTGGTCGGCAATAGTACTATGATTTGGTATGTGGCCACTCTGATAGCAAGTGTATTCAGCAGCAGAGGAACGGCCGCTCAAGGTGAGTTGAAGTGCAGCGTCCGTGTCTCCGTGTGCGCTCGCGTTTTCTAACCGCATTTTTTATTTTTTTTAATGCCATGTTAGGTGATATGAACTGTGGGGCTATTTCATTCTGACAAATGGCTGCATATCTCACGTGTCACGTGAAAGTTCAGCCCTGCTTAAATCGCATCGGGGGAAACAACAATTGCCTTGAAACGGCTCAGACGCATCGGAGCCGAGGTGGGAGAATTCACACACGCGCCTGGGAGGCAGACGCTGGCGTCCACTCCGGCTGACCGCGGCAGAGATAAAGTTGATGGATACGGCTTTGGGTTGGGCCCGGGCTGTGATGTGTGTGATGTGTGTGAGGCTCGTTTGTGTCATGAAGCAACGAGAGAATTGGAAAATAGCGTTCACGCTGCTGGAGAGGGGGGTTGGGGGTGGGGGGGTGCAGTCAGTGTATTATAGCAAGCAGTCCCATTTGAGTTCTCCAGAGAGGGGTGTGACCATCTCAGCCCTCGAGATGGAAAAGTAACTAAATAATGCATCATGTGTCCGATAAAATACACTCTTGGATTTGATTGAGCCCGTAGCTGCATGCATGGGAGGCACATGCTGGATCCCACATTGCACATGGATGGTGTCACACTGGCTCCGAGCACACACGGGCTGCAAAGTGCTCCCAAATACTGATCCAGGTGGCTGGTGGACTGCACAGTCTCCTCTGTTTTCATATTTTTCCGAGCACCCTGTTCTGACCCATGTACTTACTTAACCTTGCTTTCCCACTCTTGCCCAGATGAGGGAGACATGTGCCAAGCTGTCGCCTGGTAACTGATCCCAATGACCCCACATACCCAGTCAAAACTGGTCTGCTCTCAGGTCTGGCTCCTCCTGCCATGACAGCCAGATCCAAGCTGAGCACAATGTGAAAGCGTCCTCTGATGCAGCGAAACACGTTCGGTTTAGGAACCTCTCAGAGGCGTCACTGTTTAAAAGCCAAATTCTCCATTTTAGCAGGAATAGATGTGGCTTAATGATATTGATTTGGAGGTGTTGTCTGGTATCGGCACTGCACTGAAGGTGATTTACTTCAGGATGGGCTTACAGGCTGCACCAGAGAGTCACAAATTGCAGTGGAGCCTATTAGTAATTACAAATGAGAGCCGGTTTACGTCTTCCATTAGACTGTCTCAGAATGTGGTGTCTGAACCCAGTCTGGTGCTTTCACAGAGCCACTGAAATGCACGTTAACGCCAGCTACAGTGTGACCTATTTTTTTTCATCCCCTCCGCTATTGATAAAAACACCTCGGCATCGGAGCTTATTGCTTAAAATCGCACAGCTGCATGTGGCAGTTTATTTAATTACTTAAAGCTCCAAGAATTTGTAAAATGTGCTTATTCACTTTCTTGCTGGGAGTGAAATGAAGCATGATACTGCTCATATGTTTGTCCATTCAGTACTGGACTCGAGCCAACAACAGGTTAGTTTAGCTTAGCGCAAAGACTGGAAAGAAACGATTATGGTTCTGAGAAAATATCTGCCCAGCAGCACCTTTGGGAGGATATTAACATAGGTTCTTAATCCATGCAAGAACTGAAAAGTAAAAAGTAAAAAAATACATTTCTTGGTTTTGCAGAATGTTACGAGGAGCAGCAGTTTCCTTGAGTCTTGTCTCGGCATCTAGCACAACATCCAGGAAGTCGTGTCTAAAGGACAGACCAGACCAACAGAGCAGGATGTTACTTTTTGTAATTAATATTCTGCATAAAATAAAAGAGAAACATGTGATATGTTATCAAATTGTAAGGTAATATTATCCAGATTATTTTAAATGTATTTATTTTTTGGTAGATTCCGATTTTTTCCCTTGTCCAGGCTTTATGCTAAGCTAAGCTAACTAGCTGCTGGCACAATCGTTATATCTACTGTACAAACACAAGTGTGGTGTTAATCTTCATATTGACTTATACCATCAAATAAAATGATTAGGCACATTTTCTTGAGGTAATGGTAGTTAATTAAACTGCCATGTTCATCTCTGTGTTTGTGAGTTAAAGCTCCAAACCACAAACCCTGTCATTTGGACGCTAAATACTAGTGATACACATGTCAGCTGTTTTAGCAGCCCACACAGTTCAGAGTCAATATGTTAGGTTTGATGTGATACTAACAAAATGCTATTCAGCCTTTAATCCTTGTCAGCCAATCAGGAAATACCATCTTTGATAAAGTTTAATGGAATTTTCATGGTCAGACGTAGACATAAGATTGTTGATTATGTGATCTATCTTGGAAAATGTCCATGCATGGGAGAAGCAGGACAGATTTATTGGGACTAGTAGATGTGAATCAGCACAGATGGTCATCTTACTCCAAAACTAAAAAAATATCAAGTTGGATTGAGGATTCAGGTGATGTGAATTTTGGCTCTTTTCTCATGAGCTGTGTTTTATGATACAGGATAAGGACCAGTGAATCTTTACAAAGATGTCAACATGAAACTCACTCTTACACGTGCATTGATAGATGCTGTGTATGATTAGACTATGAGCAGTGGGTGTGCTGGCTTTGCTGGAGGTCAGGTTACATTTCAACATATCAGTTTCAGCAGAAACACAGGTGAAAGAGTATTATTTAATGCTCTGATGGCCAAGAAGGAGCCATCGTCTGCAAACATGGGCGGTTTGAAAATAGGAGGCTAACAGGCATCTGTGTGAAAAATGTTGAGCAATGTTTCCCATGCAATGTTGCAGTGCCCAGGTATTGTTATTACCAGTGCCTATGTGTGGACAATGGCAACGCTGTCGACTTCATTGGTCACACACTTACTTGCATAGTTTGTGTAGGATTATTTTAAAGTTAGTTACAAGGGGGCAAACTGCAGTTTAATCATCCAATCAATCATCCATCAGGATTTTATCTTTTATATTTTTAGTTTCTGAAAACATGCATTAAATCACTGCAGGCTATACAAGAACACTGCTTTGCCTAAATGTGTGTGGTTAACAACAGAAGTATCTGAAGCCTTAGATGTTTTGTTTCAACATCAGACTCATGTTCACATTTGTTCTCACAGAAAGGCTGACAAATTATTTAAAGGTATAAAATCAGTTCATTATAACAAAAAGAAATTCTAATAATAGAAAGATTAGTTTGATATTCTTGCAGTTAATGGCTGTGGTTTTACATTGTGTCTACAAATGAGGTGTAGGTGTAGCAACAGCAGCAAATTACAGCCATTTTCAGGAGGCAGTCAGTACTGTACAATACTGAGTCTGGGTCCCTTGTTTTGCTGCACCCAACACACAATATCTCTAGTTGTATGTAAAATTGAAAAAAAAAAAACCATGATTGAATCCAACTTGCTTAGCTCTGTCTTTGTGAAACTGTTAAGCCCAGAGATAACTGGATAACCCAATAATCTTACTTTGCATTATTGTTCATAGTTACCATTCTTTCTTAATCTTCTGTCTACCTTTAAAACATGCACTCAGTTTTCAGCTCACTGTGGTGTTTTTACACGTTTTAATACATTTTGTTTTTAACAAGTTGATTAACAGCCTGATTCACCACACCCAGCGACACCTTGTCAACAAACCTATCATGTTTATGACTTCAGAGTAAATTTAAAAATGACAAACTGATCTGCATTTGTAAGTTTTTCACCTTTGAAATTTTAATGTACACAGGGAAACTGAATTATTGAAACTTTGATAGAGAAATGCAATTACAAGTGTTTATGCTGACATTCTCTATTCACCACTGCCTAACTACATCAGTCAGGGATGTGCACACAATAGCATGGGTACAGTATGACCAATCAGTCACAGTAAACGGACGGTTCAAAGAAGTTTTCTTGTGCCAACTGGCCATCGGGGGGGTAGCATATGGTCAGGGAGACTCGAGGTCAGTTCAACAAAGTCAACAGTGACTTGGCAACCAGTCAAGGTGAAGCGAGAGGGACACTGATGGCAATATAGAAGTAATTAAATGTCATTGGCAAGTGTCGGGGAGTGGTATATTTGAAGGACTATTTGGAGTCTGAATCACGGTGGCAGACGGACTCTCCTCTCAGGTCCTGTGCTGGGACTTTGGTGTTTTTTATGTGTTTGTTGAGCTGGCTTTTGGCCAGATGCTATTCATCTGTTATTCTCTTCTTGTGAGGCCAGCTCCTTGATGTTTCACACGATCCAGAGCTCCCTCGTGAACCGCGGCTAGTGCACTTGTTTTTGTCACTGGGTTTCTTCAAAGAAAAGATATATAGAAGCAGACAGGATTTGTGAAGGTGTCAGAGCTGTCACTCACGTGTCTGAGTCCTCCCAGTACTGCTGAGGCAGTGTCTGAAAGTGCTGCCACTCTCGCTGCCGGTCCAGCTTCAGATTGCGGTTTCGACAGATTGGGCTGTCTTCAGTCATTTTCTGGAGCTTGCGACTGTCTGAGACATTGTGAGAGGCTGTTTTCCGTGAGATGTTAGAGCAAATGTTTTGACAGCAGTATTTTAATTTGTCTGACATCTGCAGTGCTTTCATAAGTTTTAATGATACGGGTAAGGGACGTGAGTCTTTATTAAACATCCTCTTCCCTCCAGTTTAATGATGTTTTTATTACTGCTCTTTGCTGCCATCTTGCCAGTTATAACAACAAAGGCCTTTTGACCCCTGAGAGCTCTTGCAAACCCTGCCATTATGTCAGTCTGGTGATGGATACTACATGGTACAGTTTTTTTTTATTTTTTAAATCATTAAATGAAGACAGGAACCTCAATATTTGAAGACTGGAATTGGATGGGAGCTTAATGTGGTTATGCATTTGACAGGCTTAAAGTTTGTATTTTGTATTTCTTTTGTCCTATATGTAGTGAATGTTGCTCTAATCTTATGTATGTATGTATGATTCTGTTCTGTTTATACAAAATGTATATTTATTGAAATTATTAAATGTATTAGGCTGTAATGGGTGGCTGCACTCACTGCATTTATTTACTGATTTATATTGCTATCCCTTGTCAGAGTAGATGAAGAGTTTTCATTTACATAAAAGTAATGATACCACGGTATAAAAGCGCATCGTTGCAAGTAAAATAAATGCCAGGTAACATGTGTTTATTTTGATCTTTTTACTAGAAATATCTAATGCAAAAATATTTCTCAAAATTTGTGAAGAGATGTTTTACCTTCCTGTGATTTACTGAACAGAAGTGTCAGCAATGCAGAGTAATTTCCCTCTAAAACATTTTCATTTAACGCAGTATTAAAATGGAACGATTGTAGCAGAGCAGAAGAGCTGGGTGGAGCAGAGTGGACTCATTAGCAGTCTAGTTTTAGTGCTAATTCACGTAAGATGTGTTTTTTTACTAAAAATGGCTTTTGTAAAAATATGCAAACTAAGAAAGAAAATGTAATGCTCTGAGAATGTTTATTACTGGATTATTTGTGAAACATTGATATGTTCTACAGCAGCATTTTATTGTTTTTGATAGTGGGTGCAGCCAAAACAAATTCTTATTATTTAAAATATCTAGGTCAAAATTTTGATTAGTCATTTATTCCATCAAAATTGCCTATCACAGTTTCACAAAGAAGATTGTGGCATGAAGTCAAAATACCCCAAAATATTAAATTGACAATGATATATCCGGGTTTTCCTTGTGGCATAGGCACTCTCTGCCTGCCAGTGTAGGTGGGGATGGGGCAGAGGTGAACAGAGGGGGACAGTGATTCCTGTACATGGAAGTTTCTGTCGAAACACAGACAACCGAGACTTTGTTGTGTCTCTAAATGCACCTCACTGCGAGACGCTGCAGACCGGCAGCTTCTGACAGAAGCAGACACTAGGCTGTGTTTCTTTAAAGTACAATCCATAAGACCACTGACAAGAAAAGAGGAAATATCCATCCTAACTACAAATTGTTTAATAAGTCTGCAACAGACCTTAGGTGCTTAATGTGGTCATGAAAACCCTGATTAGAAAAAAAAAAAAAAAAGCAGAACATGATGCTGTAAGTGTAAAACCAAATTTGGACCTGGACCATCCTGCTGGTGAGTGACATTGCTCTGCATCCTCCAAACCATTTAATAAAACCAACCTGAGAACATCAATATACTGAACTCACTCATTATTAATCTTAATATTTAGTTGCATTGTGTCTGTTCTGCCCTGTCCAGTTTCTGTTACTTTGACTATGGTCCAACCAGTCATTTTCCAGCAAACACACAGTCCTTCGTCTCTCTTATTCTTTTTTTTTTCTCTGTCTCTCACTCTCAATCATACAAGTAAAGCTTTATAATGAGCTTAGGAGAGGGCCTGTGCTCAAGCTGTGGATGGCAGACTCTCAGCACTGGGCATGTGCCAGCTCTTTCTGGTGATGCCCCCTCCTCCCCCTCCTCTCTCCCCCACCCCCTCAGCCAGTCCAGTCCCAGTGGAGTCTCCTTGCAAACAAAGCCTGCAGCATTCTGGGAAAGCCAGTTTTTCAGATCATGTGGTTCTGCCTGGCTGGACTAACTCTCACAGCAACTAGATGATCATCTCTCTGTAAGACATGTAGCACAGGTCCAGTCAAATTATCTGCCCAACAAATACATACAGCAAAGTCTTTATTATTAAAAGACTTATTCACCACCTAGAAGTGTGTTTTAGGTCACATATTTAGATTTAAACATGTGACGGCAAATTCATGGCTCAATAGAATTCATATTTTCACTGATATTTTCCTGTAGTGATTTATTGATAAATGCCTGTGAGAACTGCACAATTAACCATTTTCAACACAACTTAACAGAGTAAATAAGTCTGGATTGAAGACCTTGGTGACGACACTAAAAGCGCTGTAAGCATATTGAGTAATTTAAAGTTGTTTCACTGTCTTTGTCATTCAGAAAAAAAGCTTAAGCTTTAAGACAATTGTGCACTGATTTTTGGAATTTATTTGATAAAATCTCAATTTACTGATAAATAACTTGGAAATGTGAAAGATCATTCCTGCCTCATTATAGCCGGCTTTGTCTTAAACCAAGCTGTGACAGCCAAAACATTTTGCAGGAAAAGGCTTGGCGCTGGATTAGGTTTTCAATCAACATAATCAGTAGATATCTTTAGTTTACATATACAAACTAAATATCTTTAGTTTACATATTTGCAAATGTGCAAAAATGTTCACATTGAATGTTGATAGTGTATTTATTTCCAACAAAATATCTTAGTTAGGGTTGGCGAAATATTGTGATGTGATTTGCATTGACAGTGATTTGAATGCGGTGACAATGTTGCAAGCAGCTCAACAAATAACACAAACTCAACAAGAGATAATAAGACAGGAAAATATGCAAAATTAAACAGCGCAAGTGGTGCTAATTAATTTTGCTATATTTTCTGAATGGAACAAAAAATACTGACACATACAAGTCAAATCATAAATGAGAAACTATAATATACTGGTGTAAAATGTATAATCAGGCCTATTTTCATGAATTCTCCAAAGATACTGGCGAAACTGCAAACACCTTCAATCAAGGCCACATTTTGCACTTCTAAAAGGAGCCTTTCACTTCTGAATCTATCATCGTCTTCCCTCTATTTTGGGGAAACACAAACATGCATCTGCCCAAGAAGTCCTTATCTCCAGAGCTAAGTGTTGAAGCTCCAAGCGAGCGCACTCGAGTCGCTCTGGCCGGCAGCTTGAGTGTGTGTACTGTATGAGAGGCCGTAGGAAGCGAGAGTGAGGGAGGGAGGGAGTGAATGGGAAATATTGGAAAGTAGATACTTTGATCGGAAGATATGTGCAGCTGAAGTTGTGTTGATGTCTGAGGAGCTCTGTGTGTCTCTGAGAAATTTCCTCTCTGCCTGTTACTTATGATTTATTGACGCTGAATAAATAGTCTCATAACCAGCTGTAATTAGACAAGCCACATAAAAGCACTAACAAGCTCCACCAACAGCAGTAAGCCTCTTTATGTAATTACTTTAAAATGCAGTGTCTTAACGCATTTATACGCGGAACAGAAGTGACTCAAAAAATGGCCGAATCGTTACTGGTGGGAGGAATTTTTGTGACTTACGGTTCCTGCCAGCGGTGACCTATGATGGTCACCTCTGGCAGCGCAGGGCCCAGCAAAGTTGGGTCGCCCTTTGTACCTTTGGCAGCCAAGCCTTTTTCACACACACACACACACACACACACACACACACACACACACACACACACACACACACACACCTCTCTTTCTCTCCGTGCGGTGTGTTGGAGCAGGTGTCAGCACATCCATCCCTGACTGAGCGTCGCTTGTCTGTGAGGCAGGAGCTTTGCCACTAAAGAGGGCTAAATAATGAAGAGACTAAATCTGTCTCGGACTGTTCCTGTACTCAAGCGAAAGCAGTCAGCGAATGTCTTGGCAGATAAGTGGTTACAGCTCATGCCAAATAACCACCAACAGCCATGATTCACATCCAGCTGGGGACCTGTGTTGCATATCACATCCTCCTCTCACTCCCCGTGTTTCATATCATCCTGTTAATAATAAGAAGAAGCTGTAGACAGGAGGCGTGTTTCCGTCGCTGCCGCTAAGTGAGAGAGTGGTCTGTGTATGGGGGCAGCTGTCACTCACACATCATTTTGGCAAGAAGGCAAAAACAATTTCACTTCACGTACGTCTTCAGAATTCCATGTTAGAGGATGTTTTACATGTGCAGTTGGATCTGGGTCAGTAACTTTAACTAGATGCTGTGTTTTGTTACAGCTTTCCTGTGTATCAAAATTTAATGCTGCTTTCCATTTCTTTGTGAAGTGAACGTAACAATATTGACCCGCCCAATAGTATGTATACAAAGGTTAATCAATAAATATAGTTTACTGTACTAACAGTATAGTATTAAAGCAACAATATGTTAAGTTAGCATCATCATAACACTCAGCTCTGCCCACTGCTTCAGGGAGTCACTGTCATATAATCTCAGTTTATGAGAAATTCCAAAATTGACCAGTTCAAGCAGAAATAAATTAAAATTCTCAGATTGGCTAGAGAGAAGTTACATACTGTGGCTTTAAAAAATGTTCTGAAAATTTCCATCAATGTTTAGTTATGATCAGGTTTTAGAATTTGAAATTCTGGATGTGATAATGCTGGCTGGATCACTCGAAATGAAACTGCAGGACTGTCAGTCACAGGTTTCTGGGCAAGTCTCAAACCGGAGATGTGGTGATCAAATTCCAACTACAAACACACCACCACCAAATTGTTAATTAATAATTATTATGCTTAATTCTTATAAAATAGTTTTTAAAGATTGACATTGCTCAGTGAAAACATAGAATACACACATCTGTACAGGTTTGTGCTTGGTGTGAATGTGGTTTCTAGAATGAGAGCAGAAATACCACTATATTAACTCCATTTAATAACCAAAAAAACAGCATTACATATTCTGCATTCATGGATATGACCATTCTCATACATACTGAGCTTGGACAGTTTTCATCAGCTATAAGGAATTCACAGTTATGTTGAATTTGCACAAAGGTATGCAAAAAAACTATGCTGCAAACACGTTAACACTAAGGGAAGATGCATACATACCACGTGTATGAATAACATGGTAAAATGCAACACATTTCAAACCATGGCATCAGTATGAATATAGCTATGCAGTGCTCTCTGTTTGGTTGGGTTATTTTCACTTTCCATCTAGCAACAGCAACTTTCCATCTAGCATCTTCCTACACCTGCATTTATACATAAGATATATAAGATATACAACAGGATGTTTGTATATGATTGTACCAGATCATCTGTATATTTGAATATTACAGACCCAGATTAACACAGAAACCAGATGTAATACACATACAGTAAGCAGCCCCTCTGTCCCCAAACCAGCACCTACCCATCCACACACACACACACACACACACACACACACACACTCAGGCCATTCTCTGATGTGACCTTCAGCACATGCAGCCTGGCGTTCAATTACCGCCCTGTCAGTGGCCCATCCAGCCCAGTGGCTGCATGTCCTTGAGTTCCTCTCTCTTCTCTGTCCAGTCTATATTCCATTACACCCTCCACGTCAGGAGCCATGTCCAGCATAAAACAAAGCCCACATCCTCATCACTGTAAAGCTTTTCAACTCTTGGTGTATCCTCCACAGAATCTCTAACTACAGACAGCAATGGTTATCCTTGCTGATACACTAAATCGAATCCAAGCGTGAGGCAAATATTAGATTTTAGTTTTACTGGATGAAATATTGTTCTGGTTTCCAAAAAGGCAGTTTAGGCACCATAAACCAGAAAATCCTAGCACTGCTCATCTCAAATTGTCTCTCACCGAACTCCCTCGGTTTTCATATTTTTTCTCAATATTGTTCAGTGTGTTATTGGACCTCATTACTGTCAAAACATTGCAGCAGCTCTGCTCCGCCTGATTATTGCCCAAAATTGCCTAGAGAGTCTATTTACTGTACAAATCTGTGATCATTACTGAAAGTACAGTGTATTGTGCTTTTTGTGCAGAGAGCCATTTTCAGCCATTTCCACTTGAAAAGGCTCCAAGTTGAAATCTTGCAGATTTAACCCTGCGTGGCCCCACAGTTCTGCTGTGATGATTCATCCTCTGGTCTGGACAGCTGATGTCTCTTGATGGTTTATTATGTTTGTTACATCCTACTATTACTAAGACTACTACTACTACTAATAATAATACTAATGATAATGATATAGTTATTTTAGGGTTTAAGGTACATATTAAATCTAAAGGATCAACAGGATATGTGATGTTACAATCCGCTGCTCTACTTTGTGCTGGAGTTTGAGACCATCGCCACTAGTTTTGGGAGACAATCCCAAAGTCGTCCTAAAAGCTCTGTGTGTAAAGTGTGCTGCACTTTTACGGAGGTAATGAGGGATTTGTGTTTTCAAGGTAAAAGACTTGACGGGATGAAGACTAATGTCGGTTCTACATCAGCTGTTTTTTAAACACGTGTGTAGGGCAGGTGATACACTCCTAATTGAGTCACTCAGTGCATAGAAACTTCCTCGAGATTTTCAGTCAGACCTTCCAGGACTCTGTTCATGACACAGACCTAGATATGGCTACAATATTATTTTCAGAAATATCTAATTGTTTTACCTATTTGCACATCAAAATTAACCTGAGAACTTTGCATACACTGGCCCTTTAATCTATTCCAATCCACGTAGAGGAATTCCTCCTCATGCTTTTGCCTTTGTACATTGACCAGCTGGTGTAAAGGTGATTTAAGTGAATTGTTTCCTTTCAGAAATTTATGATTCTAACAGTAAATCCACTATATGCTAAGTATAGATACATAAAACATATTTGTTTCCTGGATTTATTAGCTGTCTAATTTATGCATTTGTCAACATATTTCAGTATTCACTCTGCAACTAGAGTCCAGTTGACATTTACAGTGCCAAAGCAATTCTCATTGGCCATCATCTTTTAACAGCATTGATCCCATTACAGCTACAGTGCTGTTTGTTTGGAAGGTCTTAAGCATGGACTCTTGTATCACATTCATGTCTTGTTGAGGACATGAATATTTTCACCTGACTAAGCCCCCATAAACCCCACTTTGTCACCATGTCTCCATTAAGGAAATGAAAAAGGCAAAAGCTGTGACCGAGCATGTGCTGATTGTCCTCTCATGAGGATCTCATAAAGAAAGTGGAGATTTATTAGCCCTCTGATACATTATCTCGAGGCTTTAAAGTGTCTTCTCTGTTCCAGACATGCTCCCCTCTTCAATAGGATGTAAAATAATGTCAAAACTACCGATTTCAGCAGTATGCACCACTATATGTGCCATTATGAATGGGAGTGTGTTTTCAGTTCAAAACTATGGAGCCATATCCTGTTTTTCATTTCCATCTTAAAACAAAGCTACCACAGCACCCACTTTGGGATTCACTGGTCATTTTTTTCCAACCTTTCTAAGCAGCATTTAACAAGTTAACTTGTCAGCTCACGGACTAGTTTGAGGGTGGGGGTTGACTGGGGTTTCTGTAATCGTTTTTAAAGTTGTTCAATGAGATTGCAGTGGAGTGTGCTCAGGTGTGAATTTCAGTCTTTTGGCAGGCCTTAGGGGGTCAGCGGAGCAGTTTTCTGGTTTTGTTGTGCTGCTGGGACAGGATGGGACAGTTTTTCTCAGAGATGCAGTAATAGGCCAATGCTTTGAGAGGTTGCAGGGCAGCATCATGCCCACAGAGGCTGACTGCAACAATCCGCTCCCGATTTGTTCAGTTTCAGCCATCTTCATCCATATTGGCAAACTACGATAAAAAAACCAAGTGCCAGTTTTATATTAATGAAAAAATGCTGCTTTATTACCTGTATATATTATTTTAATTTTGTATATGTAGTTATCTTCCTTTGATGACTTGTAGTTTTCGGCCAGCTCCCACAGGACTTTTTTTAAGTCTTTCATGGCTGTTTTCTATTCTCACTAAAGAGAAACAGTGGCAAAGCAGATTCAAGGAGCCTGGCTCATAACTGGCAGACCACATCTCCACTTTAAAAAAAAAGTGTAATTTGATTCAATCTGCTCTGTTTCAGTCCCGAATCTGTGCTGGCTGAAACGAATGAAACGGATTAACTCTATCACGGGATTAAACGGGTAAACACAATCACTAAGTGATGCATATGGCCTGTAGGAGTGGAGGTAAAGCTTTATTTTTCACACGGAGCAAATGGTGAAATCATTTGGGTTTCGGTGTGCATGGCTCGAAAGGCGCAGCGCTTGCAGTCACATGAAATTTTCATTTCACACAACAGTGATGATGGTGGAACATGAAGTAGAGAAACATCATTACAGACAAGTTACCCCAGTGCTGTTTGAGTCCATAACAGCTCCAAGTCCTAATGCGCCATAGTCGTAATTGTTCTTCCTTTCACAATTTTGCCCTGATAATGCAAATGATTCTGCTAATGAAAGCGTTAAGTTATTCAGCTGGTGTTTCTCCGGAGTGAAATGTCAGCATGTCTCTTGATCCCTGAAGCGATTCTCCCCCTGGGCGAGGGCGGGTAGTCGTGCTCACTCTGATGGTGGAGATGCAGCCCGTTCAATGAAAGCGGGGGTGGCAGCTGGAGAAAATCCATTCCCAGAGTGAGCGTTCTGCTGAGGCAGGTATGCCGACCTTTCAGTCATCTGATAGGTCAACGCTGGGCAGCGTGCCTGGACATTCATGGCTAAACGCCAGGCGTGGTGGTGCTCATAGTAAAGCTCATCTGAGCAGCAGCCAGCTATGATCAATGGAACCCCTTGGCAGCAAATTTATAGTACAGTATGGCATAGCCACAAAACACTCACCAGGAGATGCGGCTGACAGATGACAGTGGAGGGAGGTGACCATTCGCTGTGCACGAGGCTTGACTGTTCAGTGCATCTTGAGCAAAATGTAGTTTAAAACCGCTGTACAGTAGTTTAGTCGATCACCTTTGCCACCCAATTATTGTTTGTAAGTTAGTCTTGGATGACTTGAGCGCAATACGGTTTTCCTGCTTTGTCTGCAGGAATTCCATGCAGGAGAATTTCCCTGAAGCATGTTCTCTTGTATGTAAGGCTGCGTTCTTTTTTCCCCTCTCAGGTGCCCACGGAGTGAGAGAGGAGCCCCGGTTTGTGACGGCTCGCGCCGGAGAGAGCGTGATCCTGGGGTGTGACGTGTCCCCTCCCCTGGATGGCCAGCAGCCCCCGTACGTGGTGGAGTGGTTTAAGTTTGGAGTGCCTATTCCCTTCTTCATCAACTTCCGCTTCTACCCTCCTCATGTGGACCCAGAGTACACGGGTAAGATGAATGACAGTAACATGAATAACAGCAGTATAAGGCGTATAATGGTTGACCCATTGTGTTGCTGGCCAAGTGTGAATGCGCCCTCAGTTATCATGCTATGTACACGTTTTGTGTTTGAGCTGCAGTTTAGCACTTGTTGATGATTAAATAACATAATCACAGCTTCAATATGAAACATTGATGCTACAAGCAGCGGCGAGGTATCACACCTTAACGTTAAGATCGGAAACACGCAGAAATAGTTAGTTTACATTTCTGTAACATCACTGTGATGGTAAGACGTTAAGCCTGGCCAAAAATTATTAACACATAACCTCCTTAAAAACCACATGTTCTGTCGGTGTGTTCTACAGAGCAGCGCATTAAGCATGCGTCAGCCTGTCTTTACGAGTCCATTAAACTGATATTGTTACTTCAAAAACATGACAAACGTTGGCGTTAAGGTTCCAGGATGACTATACTCATCCTGTAAATATTTATATCATTGTGCACTTCATATATCTCCCTGCACTGCTGCAGGCCAATTTATTAGCCCCTGGTCGAGAGCAGAACCAGGCGACCAGTTAAATATACTGCAGTGCAAATGTGCTGTGTGCATGTAGCCCATAATCCTATTTAATGGAGAGGTTTGACTTGCAATTTCAGTGCGATACATGGTGTTTCTGTGCTACAGTTCACCGAGGCCTTAAAGTCGTAAGATAGAGATTTAGTCGCCGTCACTAACAGGTCTGGTTCTTGAACTGCCCATCTTTCGGTTTTAACGGGGCATTCAGAGCTGTGAAGGGGCGTGTGTCTCAGCAGTGTGTGACTGCACTGTCCATGCACGTTTTCCTACACACCGCCAGCAATGTAGGGTCAATGTATTCGAAAAGCCATACAGTATAAGCAATAACGTAGAACTGGGGTTTTCAAAAGAAAGTAATCAGTAAATATTAAAAACTAAAATCTTGGCTTATATGAAGCTGTATCCTTGAAACCTTAGTTATATGGAAAAAAAAAACTGACATAATTTACTGACTCCTGTCAGTAATGTCATATTGTTAGGCTGCCTGAAAGCAAAGAACATAACACTCGCTCAGATGAGATTTAGCCTTGGATAAATTAATAATAACATCTATCAGTAAGCCTCAACAAGAATCTTTCAAGCAAACTGATCACTGTAAGAAGGTCAGCGTCTCCGCAGACCTTCATTGGTTGTACCTAATATAGTGAGAGTGTGTGTGTCAGGTCCTCTTAACATTTTCTAATTCCTGCTTATATGGAGCAACAACAGCATCAGCTGTCATGCTATTTGTTCTCTTTCAGGTCTGTTTTGGTCTCTACTAGCTGCTGATACAAGAGCTTGACTATTTAATGGTTGAGTATTTTTCTTTGCCACCAGCTAGTCGCTAGTGTAGATGGGACTCTACCACTGTTGAATGGTAAATATGATACAGTATATTTTGTCTGGTAGCAGTACATTAACTTAACACAAAAATAAAAGTGCAAGTACATGCCAAAAAATGACACCTACAAGTAAAAGCTCCTCGTGATAAGTTGTAATTTCAAAAAGCGAAGTAAAATTATAAGTACAATTTTAAATGAACCATTTCCACAATTGTGCTAAACAAACCTTTTGAAGGTGAAAATATGATAAATAGTTTATAAATAAATAAATAGCTTATTTGTTCCTCACTTGTAAGTCGCTTTGGATAAAAGCGTCTGCCAAATGCCTAAATGTAAATGTAAAATAAATACAATTTTCTAGTAATGATTAAATGATAAGGACTAAAGGTCTCTGTTTCTATAGTAACTTGGTGGCGAACAAAAATAACGAGTTTCAAGTGACATGAAGTGAAAACCTTTCATTTAGCATCCCTGGGTTTCTAGCGTTAGACGTAGTACGATCTTCTACAGGGATATTCTATAACTATACACATAACATATAAAAGTCTAAGTGCAAAGATTTTCTACAATGGTCTATTTCTGAACTATATACTCTGTATGATTTCAGATAATTTTATCCTAAAATAAGGCATTTTATTTTACTAGTTATATGTAGCATTAAGAATCTACATCTGCAAGGTAACTAGTAAGTTAAACTGCAACAAAATGAATGCAGCGGAGTAAAAGGAACAACGTTACCAAAAGTTCAGTTCTAGAGTAAATGTACTGGCTTCCCACTGCTGGGCATCACGCCGCCTTAAAATCTTCCTCTGCAGGCTTATGCAATATGTCTGCAGTTGCCTTCACATAGATCCCAAACAGCAGGAAATTGGTTCTTCTTCTGGTTCGGTGTCTGTGACAAGATGGTGAGCTGTCAGAATAAGGTCAGAATTATCCCTTCCTGTTCCCACCTCTTTAGCAAGTACAAAACCCCTGCCTGACCTGGTAATACGCTGTAAAATAAAAGCAAAGCACAGCTTGTCTGAAAGCTGGAGGACTCATTTCCCTGTGGTGCGAGTGTCCTAAATATGGACATAACAGATTTTATTTTTTTTAATTTATGTGAAAAGAGTGAAAATTGAATTTATTGAAAGTCCTTCCCGTGGGCTTTTGGGGCATGGGTCATCGCAGCAAAGAAGTCTAATGGCGGCGACTCACCGTCTGGGGAAATCCCTACTTGTTTTCTGGTGGCTACAGTAGATACCGCAGCCGCTGGAGCGTTTCATTGTTCACTCCGACCTCCTGAGTGGCAGCGGCGTCGGAGTGAGCGGCGCTTTTCAAATAGCATCGCACTCCACTGTGCTCGCTGGCGCTCTAGTAGTGGGCCTTTGCCATGTGGCGTCAAGTCCACCGTTGAGGATTTACCAGTGAACAGATGCAACATGAATATGGCCGGTCTCATTACATAGATTAAAGTGTGTCCCGGGGATTGCATGTGCATGGTGACAGTGTGATAATGACACTGGACTATAGTTTATGAGATGCTATTTGGAGCGCTTAATGGATCTATGCAGTCTCAGAGCTCATTTGGGCTCTTCCCATGAATTGTTATCACTCAATATGAATAAAATTGGGGACCAGAGTAAATGTCCTATTATACCATCACACATCTGCTACAAACAGGGTGGATTATCCCGAATACTGCACTTAGAGTATGGACCAATCCAAATATTTTCACAGCACAGAGTAATGCAGGTTTCTTGTTCCAGTGATACTAAATGCTTCCAGATTCTGAGTGAGCCTTAGCATTGCTCATTTTCCACTCTTACTAACAGTTATATTAATGGAATTAATTAATAATTTAAATGTAAGGGCAGACATTTTCTCATTACTACTACAGTATGTATATTTCCCGTCTAAATCACAGCTAAGGAGAAATGGTAAATGGAACATCTCCGTGCAGACTAAAATCTATTTTGGATCATTTGGAAATTATACCATTTAAAAACATCTATGTTTTGCTCAGTGAAGCAAAGATGGAATCAATAATTTAGATGTGCAGCTTGCAGATCTTGGATGTCAGCTTTTCACACTTTGGGAGAAGCTGTTGGAAAACGAAATGAGATCTTTAAGTCTGGACATATGCGCCCTAAATGTCCTGATCCTTTATAGGTACAGTAATAAGTTATTGACATATTGCTACAGACTTCATGTATAATATAGGTTACTGTCAAAGGGGAATGAATGATTATGCAACACAAATATGGAGGCAGGACTTTCGGGGCAGTTTGTCTCTTGGAGGTGAACTGTAAGCAAACAGTGTAGTTTCCCATTAGAGGTTTATTTGGCATTATTTTAAAAGCCGAGACTCATAAGTAGGAGCGTCCTCATGGGAAAAACTCGACAGCAATGACGTCTACAGACTGTGCCAGAGTCGTGGTAGCCGTACGTTTTCCCTACTTGCTCAAAAAGCTTCTTCAGCGTGAGCAAAGTTGTTTAGGAAACCCCCCAAACATCCCCCAGGGTGGTTCATTAGTCAGCCGACCTGATTAGGCTTGTTAGGGGGATAGCAGAAAAGATTGGAGTCGGGAAGAGTCGTAAGGCTGTAACAGTCACAGCCCGTTAGTTTCCCCGTGTGGAAGACGTTGGTTTTAAACCCTGGCTTTCCATGAAATCTTATAGGAGAGTCATGATGTCGCTGCTTTCAGGTACAATATACGGTCTTACCCCAACCAGAGACCTTTTTTCACTTTTTTTATTGTCTGCCAACGTTTTTCAAAGCGTTCCTATGTGACAAAGCCTGTGATGTGATCTGAACAAAGTGTTAGCTCCTCTGTTTTCACGCCGGACAGCAGCCCGTGCTGTGGAAGTGGTGAACGCCCAGGGGGACGCTCCTGACGTGGATACAGCGCCGTTAACGCCGTTCACAGCAGCGCCCTCGGACTCCTTGACAAACGGGAGCCGAGGCTGATCCCTACCCGGCCCCCGCCCCACTCAGCATTTCAGTGCCCGGGCAAAAATAGACTTGACTTTTTTAAGACAAGCTTCCTTTTTACTGCAAGGCTGCAGTCGCCACTCGTCTCTCTTCCTCTTTGCTTTATCGATTTTCTGTTAACAGAGAAATCCTGTCTTTTTCCTACCCCGACTGTGGCGGCGAAGCCGAGGTGGGGGTAACTTTCTATTGCATTTATGTGGAGTGCCGCTAGAGCAGTTCAGGCCTCAACGTCAGTATATTTGCCCGACAGTCTGAAGTAACAGGAAACGGGCTCACAGAACATTTACACATCAAAGTTTGGGAAAATGCTCCATCTGAGAACACTCGTCAGACAGAGCAGAGGCGAGTGTTTTAGTCTGTCGGGCTGTCAGACGCAGCCATGTGAGCAGCGGGCTGCGGGCTTGAAGACAGGCAGCTTAGCAGCCCAAGGTTTCACCATGCCTGCTTTCCTGAACTTCTCCCGTCCCTTGCGATTTCCTTCTTTTAGAAATTCAATTTATCCTCGGGCTTGAAGAAAAAAAGAGGCTGGGATTGAAAAGTTTTATAAGAAATTGATGATTTCTGTGAAGTGCAAGGGTGAGCTTTTTCCACTCCGACACCAAATGCCTAATTTTAAATCAGCTAAAGTTCAAATCCTCTCCCTCCAAGGTGCTTTCTTATGTATAAATCCCAACACCTAAAGCTGGAGGATTTTTCATTTATGGATAAATATTAGAGTTTGATTGGTTAAATATAAAAAAGTTTTGGGACTTCCAACTTTTTGGGAAACTTGGAGAATTTGCTGTCTTGCCAAGAAAATGTCCGTCTTAAATCTGGCCAAGCAAAACTGAAACCACTGTCAACCCATCACTAGCTGTACCATCTCCACCGTCTGTGCAGCAGCTCACTAGTTTAGCTTAGCACAGACACTGGAACCTGATGGAAACAGCTGGCCCGGTCCTGCCGAGTGCTTGATCAGAACCCAAAGTCTGCCTGTACCAGCACTGATAAAGCTGGAAACACGAGAAACTATTAAATACATACACACATACAACCCCGTTCGACACTTTTGCACAGACTAAATAAATGACGGGCTTCATTTGAGATTTAGCAGAAAACAAAGCTGTTAAATTTCTTGTGTTTAGATGTATGGAGCTCACTGTGTGCTTCCTGCAAGAGTTAAAACCCATGGAACTCAGGCTGATTAAGGGTTTCTAATAGTCGGAAGTAAATAAATAAATGTAAAATTAAAGTTGTCCGTCAACCTGTGCCACGCAGTACATGCACCAGCTTGTTGTACTTCCTGAAAACGTAGGTTAAACAAAGCGCTAAAGAATGAATTTTGTGCTTATTTTAATATCTCATGGTTTAGAGTCTGGGTTTGCTGAGTTTTTATGTAAACCTACGTGTAGCTAAAACGCAGGCATGTCTAATACAAAAAAACTGAAACATCATTATGACCTTCATAGATTTATAGTAAATTCTCAATTGGAATGTATTAGCTCCTAATGCTATGATGGATGTGTTCCACTCTGGTGTTTGCAGGAAGAGCCTCTCTGCACGGGAAGGCTTCCCTGCAGATTGACCCAGTGCGCTCCGAGGACCAGGGCTGGTATGAGTGCAGGGTCCTGATGCTGGAGCAACAGTACGACACCTTCCACAACGGCAGCTGGGTGCACCTCACAGTCAATGGTGAGTCCCCTGGGAAGTGACATTTCTCATGGAGGTTCTTTCTGTCTGTGGTATGAGAAATGATAGACAAATAAAGAGACTAATCATAATTTGAGTCACACTTGCTTGTTCGGGGCACAAAAGGTGACTTTATCTTCCAGTATGTTGCTTGACGGTTTCCTCATTTCTTTCCAAATCGGAACGACCAGTAGTTTTACTGTATTTCATTCCCTGCAGCTCCTTATCAAAAAGGCCTTGGTGAAAACAGGATGAGAGGCTGGTTAGTAGAGAATTGATTGTGGCCTGTTTAAAGCGCTTCCGGTGGCGCTCGTCTGTGATAGCCTGAGAGCTATCAAACTGATGACCAGGCGGAAAAGAACAAAAAAAAAAAAAAACTACTCTGCACCTTTGCATTTCCCAGGAATGCGCCAGTGGCTCAGAGAGTCCTGTGTGAATTGTGTCTTCACACAGACTGCGAAGCCTTTGTATCTGTTTCACATGGGGAGTGATTTCAGAAAGATATTATATTAAACAAATGTTTCGCATAACTGCGTGAAATATTCATTATAATAAAGAGGCATTTGAAAATGGAAATTTTTAAGCCAAAAGTTGTGGTTTTCTTGTGTTAAAGCGTAACAGGTCTCCGTCCGACTTCAGAGAGCACTAAAAAAAAGCCAGACATTGCGCACATGCAACATACTGTCAAGCTTATTAACATGTATATATTTGCTCTGTGAACTTATGAAAACCGTGTGAAACTCATGCATATTTGATTTGATCAGGCATACATTTTACAAAAGATCCAGTTCTGGATACAGAGGAAAGATTATAATTCGTAATCTGCCAAAAAACATGTAAAGATCCATTGCGCCGCTAAATTGCTTGAATAAAAAAACGCAGATCCCTATAACTAGTTATTGTCAGCACAGAAAATAGTGTGTTTGTCTGTGTGTTTCCGTGCGCCACACTTTGCAAACGACATCCATCACTGTGATGTGCGTATAGCGCATTACATCAACACCGACATGAGAGCGTCTCTGTGTGCGTCTGTGTGCAGCTAAAGGAGATCTGTGTCTGCTGGCTGCAGTTGTAGTGGAAGAGTTGAATGGGCCGCACTTTGCCGCCGAGTGTCACCTGCAAACTCTCGTGACGTTTGGAGTTTGTGAACGTCTGTGGGCGTGTGTGTGTGCATGAATGCCTTGTTGTGTAGTGATACTGCATCTCTGTCGCTCGCCTCATTAGTATTCATTCTTCTGCTGTTCTCCACTCCTGTCAGGTCGCTCAAATGAAGCTGGGCTCTTCAGCCTGTAGCACAACTAATAATATCTCTAAATCTATATTTTGGCTTTTTATAGTCATGGCCACTTAACGTGAAATCAAGTACGTGCAGTACACCTACACTACAAAGGCCCAGAAATGTATTTCTTATGGGGCTGTTGTTTGTTGGTTGATGGTCATGTGACAAGCAGCAGTTCTTTCAGTGTCTAGTCATCTAAGACGTGAAATTATATGTGGACTTCATGCTGTTGTTGTCCTCTAAATGGGTGTCTGTGAGGGGTGCAGGTGCCATTTTCATCTAGCCTCCTCCCAGACACTATGAGGGGGCCCATTTCCTTTGGCCACTGGCATTTGCATACACTCCTCCTTTGAGTTCCTGTTTGCCGGCCTTAACTTCCTGCCAAACGGACGGGGAATCCATGCCCACTCAGTGGCAGGTGTCAGATGGCAAGGCCTTGTGCCCAAAAAAGACACTAAGGCCACTCTCTCTCATTGCCCTCCCTCATTCTCCTTCCCTACTGCCCAGTCTTGTCTCATCTGCCTCATCCTTGTGTTTGTATTTTCGAGCTTCAGCGAGGTTTGCAGGGGGAACAAAAAACACGGCACATTTTTCGATGTGATTTTGAGTTAACCCTCTACAAGGAAAGAACCTCACCCTGCCACTGTCGGTGATGGGCTCGAATTTATGTCCCATTTGGTCGACCCAACCGGGGTCCGAGTGCCAGCTCATATGTCCATTAGCGCCATATATTCTGTTCTTGTCTGTCTCTAATAAGCCCAGTGCGGTTACAGGGGGGGCTCAGGACCAAATCACACTCCAAGGTGCAAATTTAAATAATGACTCAACATTTATTTTCTGTACATTTGTCTGCAAATTGCTCACATGGGCTGAAACGTCAGCTAATTAGGAACCCACGTGTGGCTTAATGGTCAAAAATGTTTTCAAAATTATACCGTTGCAGTATAATTAAGCACAAGTAATTTGATCATCTTGTAGGAGCAATAGATCGTCTTGTGTGCAAGACAAACATATGAGAAATTGTTTGGCATTATACAGTGTTGTAATTTCTCTGTTTTTATCACTGTCAGAAAGGTTATAATTCTCCTGTGTGTTTACTATTGAGGTCATAGTGAGGGGTGGAGTCATACTGGAGGTGGTTGTAATATTTTGGCCGCCCTAGAACAACCACTAAGCACCACATGTTCACCTTTCTGACCGTTACAACTTAAAAACTGAGAAATTATAACACTCTTAATGTAGAATTCATGCCATAGTTTCTGTGTGTAAATGTCCATCACTAGTTAGCGTTCCCCAATGACAGACATTTAGATTTGTAAATGTATTTTTAGCTGCTCTAGGAGCCATTTTTGCAGCTCGTTTCTTAAAGCTGTGTCTGTGTTGTCAATTTGACGGAGCTGTTCTTTTCATTTACTTGTGTTTTGTCTATTTTCATGTGCCTTCTCCATTCGCAGTGCCGTGAGCTCTCAGGGCCGCCGTGTTTATGTCCCGGTTGACAGGACTTCCACAGTTGTACAGCTCGAGTTTCTCAAAAGAATATTGCAGAGAATATTTTAAACAATGCATGTCGAAGCTCAAAGTAACCTTTTGAATATGTGTCTTTTACTTGAAAATCAGTATTATTACAGTGTGGTATTAGTTCTTTTTATTTAAGGAAAGTAATTAAATAATTCTCCACCACTGAACAAGGGAAGTGAACACAGATGTTTTTTTTTTCGTTGTGAAGTGCAACAGTGATGACTGTCAGGAAGATTTAACGGGTTGAGGTCCATCATCTTGTCATGTGATTGTGTGTCAAAAGACAACAGCATCTTGTTATGCAATCCTGCCACAATACAAATGGACACTGTCTGTGAGGAAATGAATTAGTTTGTTTTCTGAATATATTCTATTCTGAAATATTACAATTGAGATTCTGTAGAGTACCTCAAGTTTGCTGACATTAGAAGACAGAAGCAAGAGACGCTCAAGCTGACTTTCCTCTGTCTGTAACAGTTTACTCGGAAGCGTTTAAGGCTCATGATATGCAATCAATGAAAAAGGAGTTATCTGTGTAGTTGTATTCTCTTAGGGGCAAAGATTAAAAAAGAAGGGCCAAGCGAGAGAATAAAATGATGCAGACACACTATCAAGTTAGTGAGCAAATAACAGCAAATGCAAACCTTCAAAGCAAAGGCCTGAATCCACTTTACTATCCAGGTCATGTGCTGATGTGCTGTCGCGTCTACAGAGAAGAACGGTGGGAGTGCGGCATCTTCAAGCTTCCTTTAATGTATATAATTGATGACGAGCTGCAGTAAGTAGGGCGAGAATTTGACGTTCAACTTTTTTAGAGCAACTCCCAGGTTTCCTAGCTGCGGTGACACTTCGTCTGTGATGAGCTGTACCTGACGGTGCGAAACACAACTCCCAGGTCGACCAACGTACCTGCTGCTGTCACAGCCATGTGTGCCTCCTATTTCCTGTCATGTAGATAATTCCCCTGAGAAAAATGCGAATTAGGATTAGAATTAATAACGGCATGTACAGCGATCGGGGGAAGATCCTTTAGCTAAAGTACTGATAGTTCCATGAAAAATTACCCAGTCAAAAGGAAATGTTGTGGTTTTATTTAAACTGCTTAAACAGGAAGCAGAAAATCAGTCTTTGTTGTAAAACGGTGATTGTGGCACATGCAGTGGTTTGGATCAGAATTAAGTCACCTGGTAACCTGTACTGATCTTTAGTGTGAACGTTGTGATTCTTACTTCTTGCAATATAGAATGTAATTGGAGTAGACAGGCTTGGATAATTACTGGGTAGATCTTAAACATGCTGTGCAAGGAAGATAGTTGAAAAATCTCAGAACTTAAAGTAAACGGCAGCAGTAGTAGATCAAAATATCCAAATCAAGAACATACTCTGGTCGCGTCCCTGGCCGCTCATGTTCTTCCTTTTCCTCCTGGTGCTCCGGTTTCCTCCCACAAGTCTAAAAACATGCATGTTGGTCCAGCTGGTGTGAATGTGAGTGTGATTGTGTGTCTCTCTGTGTTGGTCCTGAGATGGACGGCAGGACCAGGGTGGACTCCACCTCTACAACAGCATGATAGGCTCCAGCCACCTGCGACCCTAAACAGGATAAGTGGTCACAGATAATGGATGGATGGATGTAAGATTGACCCTGGAAGTCAGTCTGCTCTCTGCCTGCTCTGCTTCAATCCACTACACTTAGCAATGCCCTGGTGAACGCTTCATGCAGATGTCTGTAGGGTTTCAGTTTAGGACATTTTTTGTACAGATGACAATCTGGGAAATAACTTGATGACTTGTGAGGAGAACAAAAAGTACAGTTTGCACTAAACCTGTGCCAGAGTACAGAAATTGAAAATATTGTGTATTCTCAACATATGCGCACTTACATTTCACCACTTGCATGTTAGAAGAGGATGCAGGTATGAGCAGAACAGCCTCTGCGGGTAAATAATGAGCCCGGTCGCGGCTCCTAATGAGAACCAATATATCTGAAGCTAAAACTGCACACTAACAGTGAAGACACTGCACAAGGTTGCTTGTTAATAACCAAAATGATGCATCACGATCCATTTAATGTAGTCTCTGACCCATCATGAGCAAGGGAGACATAAAGCAGTCATGCATTTTATTAGGAACTCCACGAATGGACTGTATCGTATAATGTAATGAGTTTCAGGGAGTGAGAGGGCACCATGGACAGGCAGATGTCTTCATGTGCTAATTGGGCGATTCGTTTACTCCATGCCAGGTGCTCGTGTGCAGCCTGAAACGTGGCAGCACTCCCAGCAGCAAGCAGCGACCCACTTGTGTAGCTTTCTCTTTAACTAAACAGAGTGCCACTATTTTTGTTACCCGAATATTACGCTGAAGCAGTGAAAGCAGCCGGCTGTGGAAACCACACTTGGTACACGGTGAAAAAGCTCCTCTGTGGCAGTCAGCGGAGAACAGGAGCACCGGGAGGAAACGCACCGATGCTGCTGAAATGCTTCCTTTGGGTTTGTGGAATACATCGGCGCAAACAGAGGAGACTGTGACTAATCATGGTGCACGTCCGCTGACCGGTACACAAACCTGTGGCAGCCACTTCACCGGGTGTCTGGGTGACTTCAGCCGGACAGTGAAACAACACTGTCCAGTTTTCCCTCAGCACGACAACAGGCCTATTTCAGGGGAAGGTCTGTAACAGTCGGAGAGGTGAAGTAAAAACGGTTTGATTCACCAAGGAACATTTTTTAGCAGACCTGAGATACTAAGTCATAATTACGAGATCTGGATCTCGTAATTATGAGATAGTAAGTCATAATTGAAAATCTGGCTAAATGAAATCTGGATCTTGTAATTATGAGATAATAATAGAATAAGAGCGTGGAAATGGGAACATTTCAGAACCGGCCGTAGAATAATTGTGTTTTAAAGATGTCTTCACTATTGCAATAATTATGAAACAATGTCCGCAATTTTTTTTTCCTTTGGTGAACGTAACGTTCATCCTCATAAAGTAGAGTCAGCACTTCTAGAAAACAGGTGAAATAAAAATGGATCATCATCACCTTCACGAAGGGGTTGCATTAGAACAGGTTGGGTGAATCCAAAGAAGCAACTGAGAAATGTTGCTGAGTAAGAAATAAGCCACGTGTAATTTCTAAATATATCATTTCACTCATTTTAGCAGAAGAAGAGATGGCTTGGTAAATTGAATCCAAAACTCCTACGTGGATAAAAAAGCCGGCAGCTCTTCTTTGGCACTGTTCTGCTCTGTGCTTCTCTCTGATGTCAGTGTGCAAACACGCTCGCTGAGTCGGCATACAGTTAAAGCTGATGGTGTTAATTTTGCAAGTATCTGGTCATAAACTAACCACGGTATTGTACAGATCGGTTCTAGATGGACAGTTGGCATCATCAGAGTTATTAACAATTCACTGGGAATTATGAAGTGGATCGTATACTACAAACATATAACATGCCACAGGGCATCGTGTTTTCATGTCACCTTTCAATTTCCTGAGGTTTAAAAATTGTTACAGAAGACTGAAGGATGTAGTCAAAGGTCACTGTGACCCCACATCCGTCTTTTTCACGTGAACGTGCTATTTCAGGACCACCCCAACACAATGTCTTTTTGGCACAAACATCCACTTTAACTCACAGAAGAACCGATTCTGGACAAACGCAAGCAAACTGCAACTTGGCTCATTGGTGAAGGCACACCGTACGCCGTACGCCGCCGTGCAGTAACTCTGTTAACCTCCATCTTATTTCTCCTTCACTTTGTCCACAGCCCCACCATCATTTACAGCAACGCCGCCACAGTATGTGGAGGCGAAGGAAGGGGGAAGCACTCTGCTTAGCTGCTCTGCCCAGGGAAATCCAAAACCAATGATCAGCTGGCTGAGGGAGGGGGAGGAGCTCGCAACCAACGCAAAATATTCTGTAAGCAAAAAATAAAGCCCATAATGATCTGATTTATGATCGTGTTCAAAAATAGAGGCAGCGTTTGTGCACAGATGGTGCCGTCCACTGATCCCATCTGTACTAGAAGTATGTAATGGACTATATCACACTCGTGCTGATGTCCGTTTATTGTTTCTTCTGCTGTATTAAACGTCTGTCAGTGGGTCAGTACCACGTTTGAAAGGTTTGACACTTAAGCTGGTAAGTTAGTTTACATGCAATATTGTTTTGGATATACACCTTGATCACAAATGCTGCCTCTGACGTTTGTGTCGCATGCAACCTCGAATCGCTTCAACAATGTTAGGAACAGCTACTGGCAGCGCGTCTCGCACTGGTGAGCCCGTCTTTGTTGTCTGGTGATGCCTGATTATTATTCCTGTGGATAAACTCCCAAATGGAGACAGCCCGATGTCATGACAAGATATTTCTGGTGTCGCGTCACTGTGGCGTGATGGCAGCGCAACGTCTCTGCTTAAAACTCCAGCATAAGCCACCGGGTTTGTGGTACAAAAGTTGTGCAGAATCCAAGGCGTTTGAACACACCACCCCATTACAGATGACTCAGAAACACCAAAAGCTTCACCGGATGATGAGGCACTGCAGCCACAGGATGTTGCATATTGAGTAAAAGGTGCAAATGTCGCTTATATATGTCCTCAGTACACTGTCACAAGTACTCTCTCCACCTACACGTGTAGCCGAGAGTTGAACGCAACAAGTTTTCTTCTGGGAGTCCACATTGCAAAAGCCGGAATTATAGATGAGGGAGATCAAGGTACTGTAAGCAAAATATGAAACCACAGCAGCTTATTACAAACAGGAATGTAAAACTGCAGGAATGCTTTGAGCAGAACAGCTTGTTGACAATGTAAAACGAGTGAAAAATCATCGAACTGTGTTTTTCATACTGCTCGTAATTGTCTTTGCAACTTTTTGAAATGTGTTCCTTTTCCGCGTGCCTTCACATTCTCATATGTCACTGATGCTGCAGTCTGCTGCCGGAGCTTTCGCCTCTGTGTGATACAGTGAACAGGAAGAGACACCAGTGTCTGTTAAAGGCATTTTTCTTTTCATGTTTTTTCTCTTTTTGTTCCACCATCATTCCTCCAAGTCGCCTCCTGTTAACACCATCTCCACTGTAAATGGTTTGGCAACATAGTGATGCATTATTAATCTCCTTTTCTTGCATCAATATTACATTAACACTTACATGAACGTTACACCAAAAACAATTTCTGGCGAGAGCCAAACGTGACTATTCGCCACTGAATACGAGAAGACATCAGCAGCCGTGTATTTGTTGGCTTTTGTCACTCGTGTTTTTTTTGTTCTCAAGCCTTGAATTCGGGAAAGCTTTTCCTTGTGATGAAAAGAGAGCTGGTGTGTGCGGTTGTGTGTGCGAGTGTATAAGGGCATATTTGCTCACCCACATGATCAGATCCATGGAGACATTGCAGAGAAAGGGAGGAATGTGACAGACAGGGCTGGAACGCAGGAAGAATCCTGCTCCGCTCTTTACTTTTCACGACTTTCTTTACATGTACAAAAGGAAAAAACCCTGTAACGCATAGACTAAGACTAAGAGTTGTGCAGGAGAGGACAGGAATTAGAATGTTAATCTCAAGGTCTTATGAAAAGTGGGCTCAAATCTCCAAAAAATGCAACCAGGAAGGGAACAGCGACCTCCTGCTGTTTCAGATCCCAGGATCTCGCTTGGATGTGTCAGTGAAGTGCGTGCGACAGAAATTAAGATTCTGGCTCCATCTCATGCCTCGCCTTATCTACTGCTTCTGCCTTTTTTCCCCCCTCATCTACTGCAGGCTTCCTCCTCCTCCTCCTCCTCCTCCTCCTCTGCTTTTTCTTTAATCTCCTCTCCCTCACCTTGGATTGAGTTCAACTAGTTCACAGAAAATATTGAAACAGGCCAGTGACCATTACATATCATCACATCCTGTTACGTTTGCTGTCTTGGAGGTCTGTTACAATTATGACTAACATTTGCTCTTACTGAGGAGTGGAATGACTTGACTTGATTTGATTTAGATTTGCAGTTTAAAATACGAGGATCATAAACTGTATATACAGTTGAGTTTTTAAATGTAATTTATATTTTTGATGTTTATATTTTTGGGCAATTCCAAAAACAGCCCCTGTCTCTATAAGAACCCAAGTCTCCTCTGTTTTGATTGGCCAGCTTGCAGAAGCCTGCAGGTGGAAGCACGACCTGAGCCATAGATTAAATATAGGAGCGAGTTGGCACAACTGTGCACACTGTGGGCAGACAGACTCATAAGCGAGGCTCATTCACGGGCTCACAACTTCCATACAAGTGACTGTCGGGATTATCTTTACTGGGTTCTGGTTCATTAGCAAGAAGAGCTTAATGTAAACTGCCAACCTGCACTTTTTCCAGAATTTTACACGACGTTGCACCAAACACTACTGTAATAGAAAATTTGGAATTGAATGCTTTTTGTCTCTTCTACAGAGATGCATTTACAGCACTTACTTACTTACCAACCCCGTCCTGTATTCCCTTAGACGTCCATATTGCCTCGCATCACCACATCCAAGTTGATCAGATCCACGTTGTGTGGCTTGCAAAAAAGTACGAGCATAAGATTATTAAAATGTCAAAAGTGTTTGTACATTAAGTTCACTTCCGTGTTCCTTCCACTTTCACCTCCATGTCTATTGGTGACCCCTCTATGTTTATTTTTACCAGGCCGTGAGGCGCTGACCCCGACCGACGACTACAGGCAATATGTGGATGTGCACAGAAGTGATGTCTTAAAAGACAAACAAAAAACATTTCACCCAATTCTAAAGGGAAGGTTTTCAAAAATGTTGGAGAATGAGTATGAATCAGATCTACCATCACATATTAAAAGTGGACCAGATCCAGCAAAAACCTGCGATATTAATGTAGCTCATGACCTCTGGTGTTTATTGTTTGATCTTAACGTGCCTCTAAATTCAGATTGTATATGAAGTAAAGAAAATTTTGATCAATTCGAACGTGGCTCAACTTTTTTAATCAATGCAAATGTCCTTCCAAGCCTCAAGCCGATGGCTCACAACACGTCAGTGTTTAGTCTACACTCTCACTGTAGCTCTCGGCACTCCACACACACACACACACACACACACACGTTATATGTTGCTACAGCGATACACAAAGTGTTACCCTGTGACAGACAATCTGATGAATGGTGAGGAAGATGATGCTACAGTTTGCCAACAGACTGACAGAAGTTAAACGTTGCTCTTGTTGCTCTGCTAGTAGCGTCCCTCAGCTGTAAAACATTTGAGAGACAGATGAATAGGGATAATTCTGCAGGCGTAGCAGATTCCCCCTCAGCTGCATGAATGGACAGACTACAGCTGTGTGTGACTTGAATGGACAGAGCCTCTCGCAACCTGTTGCATAATTTATGAGGGTATTTCTATTAGGTTTGGTTAATGTGTTTCTTCACCACTTATTGGATCTCATCAGTGCCAGCGCGCAGGGACGAGCAGCAATAGAGTCGGGCGTTTCCACGGTTACGGCTCGCAGGAATCAGACCTGGAGTTAATTAAAGTACGGCACATTCTCGACTTGTGTTTGATCTATAGTGTAAACTCACCACAAGTGGGAGGATTACATATATATGTATATGAAATGCTCCACTTTATTAGGTACACCTGTGCAATCTAATACAACCCAACACAGCAGCTCTACTTTTACAAGGTTAGCATTTTTCATTTTTTAAATTGAAACTGTCGCAACGTCGATATTTCTACTATATGTATATATTACTGAGGATATCGTGCGTAGAGTGCATTATAATAAGAGGTGGTTGTTATGGTTTGACCAATTAATTTAAATGAATGTGGGGGCAAAGCATTAACATCTTCCACTACAGTACTACTCTTGTCTCCTACTGGCAGTGAAAAGGTAAAAGTGTTTACTTTACAATAATACAACACTAGTAAATATTCACGTGTGAAGTTAATATCAGCGACACCTTTGTACCCGAGTAGTTTTCTGTCAGGATCTTTGATAACTGAAGACGTGGCCTTCACACTTGATTTTATCGCCCGTTTCAAAGGATGGACGTCAACCTGTCTCTCCTGCTTCCTTTCCTAGGTACATGATGGCAGTCTTTCCATCCTTGCCATCACTAGGGATGACAGAGGGGCGTACACATGCCGAGCCTACAGTGACCAGGGAGAAGTGCTCCATACCACTCGTCTGTTGGTTCAAGGTGAGCGCTGCGTTCACAAATTACACACCGTACAGGGGACACGCCACTACACTGCTCAATAATAAGTGTTATTGACAAATGTGCTGTATTTGCATGAATACCCAGATTTTGATCTTTCCTGCTCTCTACTTGTGGCGTAATTTTGCATTTGCATCATTAAGTGGTTGAGTTTCATTATTTATACTTGAAGGCATTTACTGTAGCAGCATTTAAGAGCACAGCCGTGCAGCTCCCCGGTGTACTGATGTATGTAATATACCTTCTGGGTCTGTATCAGTCAGTCAATAACTCAGTCTGGGGCCTCGGGTACTTCATGTGTGTGTGTGTGTGTGTGGGCGTGTGTCTGTTTGTGCCCACACACCCATGTGTGTACAACAGGATCTGTCTGTGAGAATGTCACTGTCTATCTCCGGTCCATTAACCAGGCTCTCTACTAGACACAGATCAGATAGATGCTTGTGATACCAGCCTCCAGTTCCTCTCGGCCTCCTGGTACAGCAGGGCTGGGGGCGAGTTTACAGCGTGTGTTTAGGAAGAAACCGAGCAGCTTCTTCTATTGGTGGAGCTGGAGTAAGGTCTATTTTAATACTTGACTTGTGTAGGTGAAAACAGCAGAATAATTACTCTTCTCTTTGTTCCCAGTATATACAGTATAGTACACACACACACACACACACACACACACACACACACACACACATCGCTGTAACCCAGTAAGGTTGTTAACCAGTTGTGTACTGAACTGAATGTGATGTAACTGCATCGAGGCTACAGGGCTCCACACATACCACTACACACTGCAGCAGTGGTGCAGCAGCTTTACCGACCACATTACACAACAGTGCTGCAGCTGTAACTACAACTGCTTTGAGGTAATTTGACCAAATATATGGTAAAAAGGTTTTTATAAAATGTGTTAACCACCAGATGTCAGATACCAGCCATCACTCCGTCTTCCTGAGTGTATGGAACCAACGTAGGCAACCAGTTAGGATACTTTGTCCTTTTATTCTGAAAATGAATTATTTTAAAGAGAAGACATTATATTTTGAGATTAGAGTTATACAATTTGCAATAGTAGAAGAAGAACACAAGTCATGCAAGAAGTCCCCCACAGAGCGTGTTTGTCCCCTCTCTCTGCTTGTTGAAAGACCCCCCCCCCACACACACACACACACACACACACGTATGGAAGCAGGCAGCTGTTGAAACTCAAGCTACAAGCATTTTGTTTGAGTTGGACAAAAGACATCAGAGTTAGATTTAGGCTTTACATAAAGAAGAAACACTGTTGTATTTTACGGGAGGACAGTCGGGATATTATGAGAATAATATGACACAAAGGTTGTGTGACAGACTAAATTGACATTATTGTTTTTGGACTGGGTAGATTACTTTACATGTGCATGATAGTCAATATATACCGTGCAGCTACTCATGAATTAAGTATTTAGAATTATTAAGACTTTTGTAAAAAGGTTAGTGTTGGTCACAGTCTTGTTCATAAACAACATAAACATATCCAATTTCCACTGTCCTTTTTCTAACCGTGGGCCTAGAACTACAGTAATATTGGGCATCTTTGGTAAACAGCCTGTCACAACCTGCCAGAGGCCGCAATCATACATCATCACATATTATGCATTCATTTTGCAAGGTGTTGTCGTTTTGACGTGTTTGTCTAAAGTGACTGACATTTATGTGACGTGTGGAGGGGACGAGCTGGGGACTGGACCTTCATGATTAATGGTGGATCTGCTCAGACAGACTGTGTCAGAGGTGTTAAATCAACACTATGGTCAGGTTTGTCCACCCCCCTATAAATCACAGGGACAACAGCCACTGCTCATCATTCATCGGTTTTGGAGGTTTTGAATAGTCATATAGAGTCCTGAGGAAATTAAAATTGATATTTGCAGTCTGTTTGCAGTCGTTTCTGCACGAATTGGTCAGGAAATGTGACCTAATCTTCATTAACGTCATAAATATCAACAAACACAATATTTCTAAGCTGGTAAAACGTAAACATTCATTATCTTTCACATCTTTACTGAACGTTAAACACACAAAGCTAAAGTGGAAAAGGGAAGAACTGCCTTAGCTCAGCCATATTCTTAGGATGTCGGCTGTCTCTTGAGGTCATTCCACAGCTTCTCTGTGGGGTTGACGTCTCCAAAAGTTGGATTATGTCGCCTTTGAAGCCAGAAGTCTATAGTGGATTCACTTTAATGTTTAGTGTCATTGTCCTGCGTCTCCTCACCTTCAGCTTGCAGACAGCCACCCTGACACTATCCTGTAGGACAACTTGATGAACCTGGAAATTCAGCTTAGCCTCCACGATGCCACGGTGTCCAGGTTCAGAGGCAGCAAAGCAGCTGTAAATCATGATGCTGCTTCCACTTGATTTTTGGCATAACGATGTCTTGTTGTTGTGCCGTTCTCTTTTATGCACTGCTGTTTGTTCTTCAGACTCTTCCGCTTTGTTTCGTCTGTCCACAAAGCATTTTCTCAGTAGTGAGTGTCAAGGTGGACCTCAGGTGTGCTGCAGCGTAGTTTTGGAAGAGCAGGAGCTTCCTCCATGGTGTCATGGCTACAAAGCCTGGTCATTTCGTACAGGTGTAATGACAATAAAGTTGAATCTAAAAAAAATATTTGACACATGGTTGACTCATGAACAGAGACGTTAACCGACTCAGCTGGTGCTGACTGACTGTTTGATTGTTGTTATAAATCAAGGTAGTTCCAAACCACACTCACACTCCCGATTCATGAGTTGGTCTCAGGGTTTAACACCTGCCTCTAGTTGACATCAGTAGATTAATAACAGCTTGACATTACGTTTTCTAGCACCACCGTGTGTCTTTAATGTGTCTCCGCAACAGACAATTGTTTGTGTTATGTCACCTAAAAATATTATGTTTGTTGACATTTGTGACTTTGTTGACGATCAGACCATATTTCATGACAAATCTATGCAGAAAATCAGGAAAATGAAAAAGAGCGCAATTACGTTTATTTATGTTTTTATTGTTGAAAACTAAATCAGACACTTGAAAAATGAAAAGCAGTTTTTACTGCTCAACTTCCTGATTGTATTTTACTTTGCTGCAAGATGTTTCTTACACACATTGCAGATGCCTTGTATACAGCTGAGTATTTGAATCTCAGCTGCTGTAGTAATCCTGTTAAACTCTGTCAGATTAATGTCAAAATAGCATTAGCATTGAGCATTTTACACCACTGACTGGAAAAACACTGCGTCGTCGAGCGTGAGGTGCAATGAGGGAACCACAAAAAAAACATGCTCTTTAGTTGCATTTTGTCATGAAAAGTGGTGAAGATACGATTAGGACTCAGAGAGTAATAACAAGCAGAAATCGGAGGAGTTGTGATTTTACTCGGGTGATCTGTTTTTAATTGTTATGCGAGACCCCCGCACGGCAGCGTCAGTAGTCCCACCTGATGTATAACGCTCTGCAAGCTGAGATGGAAATAACCCAGGGACTCGTATCTGGGCCCACTCATAAAAGACAGCTTACCTTTCATGGCTTCTGCTGTTTTATTGAGAGTTAAGATCAAACCTAGTGTGGAGGACCTCGGGGGATGAGGAGGTTACAATGTGAAGCATGCATACGCTCCAACACCAACTACTATTAAGGTTAAAGTAGCTGGCTGCTCATTGTAGTTTATACCAGACTGTGGGGACATATTGTAAATAATAAATGGTGTGTGTGCTTTCTCAGTCTGTAAGGGAGAAAAAGCTGACATTCCAAAACAAAGTAGTGAAGGTCTGCGCAGCATTTTATGGTTTTATTTTATTTTAAATTTTTATTGGTCTTCTTGTGTTTGGTAAAACCCAATTAAGTCGTGGTCAAACTGTCAATGTTTTGTTTTACAGTATGTATTAGTATGTATGTGGCACAACCGATCACGACGGATGGATTGACTTTGAGTTTCCCGCTGGTGCTATTGTAGCTTAAAATTCAAATTGAAGTTTAAAGTCCGATTGACTAAATGATGTCTCGTACTCAGGGAAAGGTCACTCATATTCATATGTTTCATGTGTTTTTCTAACAAGGCTGCTCAGAGAGCCTTGCAGGCATAAGACCTGATATTAAATCAACCCAATCCTGATCCTGGAGTCCAATCTGATACTATCATAAAATGAAATTAAATATATAATACATTGAAATGCTACTTAATCTGACATTTTTTTTTTTTCAAAAGCTCCTTGTCATAAGGTTAAATTATTGATACGAAATGATATGAATGAAAGTAAACCTGGGAGAACAGGATCCCACCGGGCTGTAGCGGAGCATCTGCCCACCTTAAACATGGCACTGAAATAGCGGACGTCCCTGTAATTCACATTTCTTTCCGTTTAACTCCTCTGTCACAGCAAGTTTCCTCCTGCATCTTTACACACACATCAGACTAAACCCTGTATAAGGGTGGAACAGGTGTGCTGAGTCAGTCAGGAGCTGGAAGATCCACCCTCTCCACCCTCAGTGGAGATGGTGGAGGACTGAGATACATCTAAGATAAAACAAGCAGATTAATGTTCATGACAATTGAGTTGCCTTTCACCATTAGCGTTGGTCATTTTAACCAGTAACTAATAGGAACTGAATGTTCGGGGCTTTCTACTGATTCAGACTTTCCTCCTGTAAAATACAATAACGTAGTTTGTTTGTATAAGTAGGATGAAAAACCTGCTACTCTGGGCCGATGCGAAGCAGCCGGCACAAACACTACACAGTCACAGAGTATTTAGACCAGTTGTCAGCAACCTTTTACAAGCTGAGATTATATCATATTCAAATACAGGCCAAAATAAAAAACAAACCCCAGAACAGTTCTCCACATGCTGAATAATGCTACTTTTCATTCGCATCACTTCCATCAGCACATTGTCTCATAAAAACACTGATCAGATGCTGTTATACATCTATAACTGTATAGATTTGCAGTTTTAAAAAGATCACTTCTCCCGCAGCCCTAAATAAATATGCGTATGTCTGTGCCGACAGCAGTTGTCAGGATCAGCTCGAGCCATCTCTAATATGAACGTAAGAAAAAGACGCACTAAATATATTTTAAAGATTAAAGTAAGTAAGATAAAAATAGACATCTTCAGAAAAATAGTTCACTGGAGTTATAGTTATGTGTCATATGTAATTAACGTTAACATGAGACCTGTATCCACCAAAAACGTCCCAAGGGCAAAATGCAAAAAACGAAATCTAATTCTAAGTTTTAAACAAGCAAATCCCTCACGAATATATTTCTGTGTCACTCATATGATAAATCTAACATAGACATGACTTTTTGTTTGTGTCATTTTTATTTATATATATTTTTTCCTTTATGTATTGTTTAATGGTTTCTGAAATTTGACGTGTTAGGTATTGCATTTTAAGCACTGCAAGCGTTTAAAAGTATATGACGTGAAAAATATTTCACTTTCATATAGACAAAACAGACTTTGATTTACAAATTGGCCCTCAAACAATTTCATGGAGTCTCCTTTGGCTCCTTAAGCACCTGCTATAACCTGCTGCAAATGTAGCTGAGGCCAGATTTTTATGATATGATTTCTATAAACACCATATAGTCAATATCCATCCATTAGTCAATCTGCTCACTTGTAGTTGTGTTCACTTTATAATGAAGGTGGAGTTAATATACAGGTGTAAATTAAGGACCTGTGCTCTTTGACAAACTAAATCACTCGCTTTGCTTCTTGCAGGGCCTCCATACATCGTGTCGCCGCCTGAAAACGTCACTGTAAACATATCCCAGAATGCACTCTTCACCTGCCAAGCAGAGGCGTATCCTGGCAACCTGACCTACACCTGGTTCTGGGAAGAGGACAACGTCTACTTCAAGAAGTAAAGTTATGATCGAGTTTACTTCTGTACTGTAGGAGTGCAGGGAATCGTCTTAGTTAAGCTCTTGGGTGAGGTTGAGACTTAAGGGCCCCTTGCTTAAGAGGCTCAGTCATTTAAATCACCGGCAGGCAGGCTGCATAGGGCTTTTATCCCCGGGCTTTGTGATGCCTGTGACATTGTGCGTCTCCGAGCCCTTTGCTGTGCTGTATTTTGAGTGACTGTCAAAGGGTATTTGCTTTAAGAGATGCTACGCGTGTGTGTGTGTGTGTGTGTGTGTGTACACCAGTGCCCTGTCTTGCTGCGGCCCTAGAGGCGGCAAGAGTGGGCCTAGCGGGGGTCTGTCTGGAGCGTGCCAGGCGAGTTAGTGCGCTCTGATGGCAGCATCACATGACTCAGGCCTTGTGTCATCATATGCCTCTCATGCAGCGATGATCTGAGGCTTGGCCAGGGCCTCGGCGGGCTCCCCGGAGCAGGTCTTTAGAGTCTGAGAGGGTTTTTACAGCGAACAAGTGACAGACAGAGGAAGTGGGAAGGAAGAACAAGTGAATGGGGTTTTGACTGGCAGTGAAAACAAGAGCCTGAGGGAGTTTCGCAGAGTAGGTGCTGTGAAGTGTCCGGCCTCATTTTAAACAGCTTTTGTGGCGCATATATACACAATGTCAGAAACATAGGAACTTGTTGTCACAATTTTGTAGCTCCCGCTACAAGCAAATTTCACAAACCAACCCATAAATTAACAGCACTTGGAATGTAGATGAAGGTAAAAAAAACCTGTGAGCACTCACACATACAAAGACCAAAATGACAGAGAGAAATAATAAAAAAAGAAAAGATTTTTGCGATTTTTCTGAGACAAAAAAGTCGTCAGAGAAGCACAGATGGATGCTGTGAGCTGATCTTTTTTTTCTGTTTACATCTCAGCACTGCAAATATGCAGGCATTCATCTACAAGGTCTCACAGCGATATTGCGCAATCTGACACAGATTGTTCCCATCTTGCAAAGTGTGAGATGCAGAATCTTCAGAGGTCAAAAGTCTCTGAAGTAGAAGAGAAACCTTCACTCAAAACAAACAGGACCAGTTAGATGTTTCAACAAATACTTATATATTTGTTTACTCTGAAGATTTTCTAAAAATCTGTTTTCATTTAAAAAACGTTTATTTCTGAAGAAAGTCCTTGATCATTACAGTAATGACAAATGAACAATAAAAGCAAATACTGTATGACATACTGTGCAGAATTTAATAGAGTCACTAATAGCTTTTATTTAATATGCAAAGTGCAGATCAGGTCAGTATCTGATGTTTCCCACCGTGGTCCCTCGGTGCACAGCTTTTGGCAGGTAGTTTGTTCCAGCCGCCCTGGAAAACTTTCCACGCTTCTCGCTGAGTGCAGAGCTTTGTGGGGGATCCACCATGTGTCCGAGCACTTTTTATGTATCGTGTCTCTGAAGACAGTTCATTATGTTTGTGGTTGTCTGGCATCTCCAACAAATCAACTTCATAAACCTCGGCACATAAATTGCTTTGATTGAAGTATTTTTACTTTACCAGTTTATAGTCACACCAGTGTATTTACCATATTACATGTATTACCAGTACTAATGCTACTCTCACAATAGTAGTAAATAATGAAATATTATACGGTGTTAAGGTAACTAGTATTGTACATTTGATAATATTACATATAATTCCAAGAGATTATTACTAATACTTGTTTACTTCTACTACTTATACTGTACTTCACAGCTATTAATCTATACAGTATGTTTACAAATCATACTGTGTTTAAAGGTGATAATATTTTATCATGCACAGTTTTGTATTTATTATGCTCTACATGCCTAAGATTTATGATCAATATGTTTATTTTCCCATATAAACAAAATGACTATAAATCAATACAGATGATCTACAAAGTTTTTTTAAATTTTCCCATATAAACAAAATGCACAAACATGGCTTCAAAGTTAAACAGGAGTTTTCAAACTAGAATCATCATTATTATTGATCATCAATATTATGAATCACCGATATAAAATTCTCCATAGCTTTAGGGTACAACAAATTCAGTTAGAAATATTGGGATAGCATTAATTAATATTTAATGGATTAACGGACTTAAGTTGATACTTTTTCAGAGTTTAATACAATCCAAGTTTTTTTTCACACAACCTGGCAACCCGAATGTTGTTCTGATTGATCTATACCTAAAGTTTAAACCATTATTCACACATTTAAATGCACTGATTATGAATAAAAATCAGCTCAGCTTAGCCACAGCTCATAAACTTGATATTAAATCTTACATCTTTATTTTACAGTTTGTTCAGTGTCAGTAAGGTGGTGCCTATACAAAAAAAGAAAGCTTAGTGAATATGTGCTCCATCATCGGTGGGTTCAACTTAAAATGGTGTCAGGGGGAACATGAAGGTGAGCAGTAGCAGATTTGTCTGAGTCTCTTGCTCGATGCTCCGTGTTCTTTTGATCCCTCTTCCACTTCTGGCTGCTGTTTGACTCTCTGCTGCTCTCTTATGGCACCTTGATGTAATTTAGCACAATAAATAAATAAAAAAAAAAAAGACGGGTGCCCTTTTTCTGTTGGTGTGTATCAGCAACACAGTGTGACACAACGTTTGTGGTCCTCTTGCAGTGATCTGAAGCTCCGAGTGCGCATCCTCATCGACGGCACCCTTATCATCTTCCGGGTCAAGCCGGAGGATGCTGGGAAATACACCTGCAGTCCGAGCAACAGCCTCGGCATCTCGCCCTCAGCATCAGCCTACCTGACTGTTCAGTGTGAGTGTTACCATGGCAACAAAGTGGCAGGGGAGGGGCAGGAGTGAGCCGTGTGAGGAGACGGGAGCAGCAGCGGCAGTATGGAGGCTGCTCGTGTCGGAGGCAGCTGCGTTATTCGGCAACGCTGTACTGCCACAGTAACTCCCAAGTAACCTTCCTGTATTTCAAGGTCACATGTTACAGAGAGGGAGCGGAGATCACCCCTCACCCTTTACACTCTCCCCCTCTGACCACATTCATGCGCTCAAAGCATTTTAATGATTCAATTATCATCCATTCCAACTCCAGCCTCATTCCTGTGCACAAAGATGGAGGCTGGCTCTTCTTCAGCCTCCATATTTCCTTGTCTCTTTTGAGTCTGGCCGACCCTCCTCTTCATCAGCTGAGACTGATGGGAGAGGAACACCACTCCTGGCCGTGTGACGGCTCGTTGTCAGCCTTTGCATGTTGAGCTAATTTACTTCCAAGTTGCTGCTGGTCATTGATTATTGTGCTACCCAGTAAAAGAGAGAGAGAGCCGGGGCATTCACAGCACTGCCGGCTCCCATTTCATCGCAAACAGATTGAACCGTAATAAATCCAGTGTCTCTGATGCATTATACAACACAAAGCATACGTGGGCCTTTATTTTCTGAAGCATCTCACAATCACTGAAGTTAACCTAGAACTAAACACTCTTCTTTCAGAGTAGGTAATTCATTTATTAAGCACACAGCACTATTGTTTGAGTGTCTTATTGTTTATTTCAGGGATTCCCAAACAGCTTTATTTACACTGAATGGATTATCTATATATGAAATTGAAATCAAATGAATGAAATGGCAGGGGCTGAGAAAAGTATTATTTGGCCATTTAATAAATTGTACAGTATATAGCGCCCTATAATGCAGTCATAAGCTGCTATTGGTGTTTTCTGATATATTTTTAACAGCTATAACACCTTCCTGTGGGCACTTGTAAGCAGAGTGTGTTGTACAGTGACCGGCCCTAACAGTAATACAGCTCAGTGGTGGTGAGTCTGACCTTTCTGTGGCTGCACGGTAACATGTGTTGCACTGTGCACATTTTTCCCAAAGTTATAAATGAGGGCTGATGATGTGCATTAAAAGAAGACTTAAAACCCGTCACCTCTGCATACAACATTATTATAGCTTGCTTTAATTCATTTATAAAGCATGTATAAAATGTTAAATATTCCTAAATTAAAACATTTGTAACTTTCATCATGTAGTCTGTATGTGAACTTAGTATGTGATGAATGAGCTGGGTGAGACAGCCGTTCACATACTTTTATCATTTTTAATAGTAGGTCTCACACACAATGCACCAGCAAGGATGTGTTTTCCTTCACTAATTCCACTGCCAACTGCTTTTTTCCTCTTTTACGTTTTATTCTCGCACAGGAAATTATTTCAAGTATGGGAACCAGTCATAAAAAAAAAACACAGTAATATTTCCCACAAATTTTAAAGCCCTGTTATTAATTAATAACCTTGTGCATTAATTAATTACACTACTAACATAATACTACGACTACCACATGCTATTTCATCATTAGTCACTAACAAGAATGCTGGAAAACTTGCTCATCAAGCAACGGTTATTGAAATTCTCTGAGTGCCTCTAAGGGCAAGCATATCTATGCGCTGCTTCTTACAGCACCTGAGCATAATGGGAGCATAAATCAATGCAAACATATTCCGAACATGTAACTGCAGCTTTAAGGTGACAGTCCCTCGTGATGCTGAGGATGAAATCTGCATCATGAAGATCATGAGGTGCATCACCTTCCTTTTGTGCTGTGCCTGTTATTCGTGATAAGCTCATTGTCATCAAGCTGTATCAAAAATCTCTCCTCTCACAAATCTATTGCTTCCTGAAGACCAGGACTCTGGAGCTCTCTAAAGTGCTGGCAGATGTCAAAGTGCTTTTCTGAGTTGACCAACTTAAATTAAATCACTGACTTTTAGTCACTTTCTGACCTGGTTCACATCTAGTAATACATGACGTTATTGATTTCAGTACCGGTTTTCCTAAGGCTGATCTCTCCTTTTTGTCTAGATCCAGCCCGAGTGATCAATATGCCGCCAGTCATCTATGTCCCACGGAAACTGCCAGGCATCATCCGCTGCCCGGTGGACGCCAACCCACCTGTGACATCAGTGAAGTGGGAGAAAGATGGTTATCCTCTCCGAGTGGAGAAGGTCAGTCTGCTTCAGGGCTTTGTGTAGTAATGTAAGAGTTTCAGCTTTAATTTGAGTAGAATTCTATTAGTATAAAAAGAGGTAAGTAGAGCATGTCTACACAGTTCCAACATCCGTCCATCCGTTATCTTTTAGCACTTATGCTGTTCAGGGTCACAGGGAGCTGGAGCCAATTCCAGATGTCATAGGGTGGGAGGCGGGGTCCACCACGGACAGGCCACCAGTCTATGTCAGGGCCAACACAGAGAAACGCCCACAGACAGACGACCATTCACACTTACAAGCAATTCAGAGTCACAAATGCATCCGAAGGAAACCCATGCAGACTACGCGGAAAGAGCCACAGCCAGCAGGAGGATTTGACCTGGGGACCCTCTAGCTGTGAAGCGGCAGTGTAATTTGGCAGATACATATGAGGTCATTATTTTATCTAACACCTACAGTCTGTGACCCACTGACACTAACATGAACAACGTTTTACTCCTCAAACCCAACTGTGAATGGCATCTTAACTGTAAGCAACAAGTTAGCCTGATTTCACAGGAAGTAATGCTGAACCAGTTGCTGCTAAATCCTTGGCAAAATTTGTAAAAAATGTCCACGTCACCTTCATAGTTCTTTCTATATACACGGGAGCTTCTATGTAGCATCCATTATTTCATGTCACCATCAAAGCAGCCTGGTGGTTTTAAAGTTGTGCCTGATCAATGTATATTATAAAATAACTGTTAGATAAAAAGTTCCTCGTTTTAGTCTTAGTGACTGTTTTTTTTTTTTTTTAATCTAAGGCCTAAAGCCAGTTGAATTTCACCTTTCTTATACAAATGTTTTGATCAGTTGTCCGCTACCCTTTGTCAAAAGCGAATACCTCAGTCCCAGGATTCTCTGTATTAAGCAGAATCCTCAGTTTGTTGCGGCCACTGTTTAAACATTCACTTCTCAGCAATCTGATTGAAATGAATTTTTGGGGATCTTTGTTTTCTTGTGCAGTTACAAAAACATTTAGATGGGGATCCTGAGATTTCAGGAGAAACCCTGAAATCAAGAGTTTTCGATGCGCCCTTGTCTTGCAGTACCCTGGTTGGAGCCTGATGCCAGACGGAAGTATCCGGGTGGCAGAGGCCACAGAAGACTCCCTGGGCACCTACACCTGTGTGCCTTACAACGCCCTGGGTACCATGGGCATGTCCCCCCCTGCCACTTTGGTGCTAAAGGTACATCGCTACTCCGCTCAGTTGCTGCAGGTCTGTAGGTTCCGTCAGTTTCACCAGAAATCTGCATGATGTGTGCTTGTGTGTATTTATCAAGGATCCCCCTTACTTTAATGTGAGGCCTGGGGGGGAGTACCGCCAGGAGGCTGGGAGAGAGCTAGTTATCCCCTGTGCTGCTTCTGGAGACCCTGATATACCAACCATCACCTGGAGAAAGGTGCAGTAGATGAACACAATCTGCTGAAAGCCGATCACGTCGTGCATCACGTTGTCTACTGAAATCTACGTTTGCCCCGCACTACTTAACCTTGTTGCTGTGAATTTCATGTCCATTGAAGGTGGGGAAGCCAAGCAGGAGTAAGCACAACATCCTACCCAGTGGCAGCTTACAGTTTGTGTCCCTCAGCAAGGAGGACCATGGAGAATGGGAGTGTGTAGCCACCAATGTGGTCACAAGCATCACTGCCAGCACGCGTATCCTAGTCATCGGTACAAACCACCTGCACGGCGCTCTCTGCGTCCTCAGCCATTGACCTTTTGTAGTTGGTTTTGAGTTCATCCCGCTTTGCTGTGTCTTGTGAATGAATTTCATGAAAACGAAAGTGGAACCCTCAGCGCTCAAACTCTGTGCTTCTACCCAGTTTTCCTCTTAAGCTTCAGTGAAATCATTTGATCTTATCCACAATAGCTTTATGCAGGTAATTTAAAGCATGAATCTGTAGCTGCAGTGTGGCGTCCCCCGCTGCTTGAGCCCTTGTGGGTCGTTTTAAACACGTTTATCGAAGGCGTTTGGACAGTGTCGTTCTTTGTCCGCCTCGGTTTTATTGTCTTACTCTTTTAAACGTGTTGTTGTGTGTAAATTTCGCGTCACAAGCAGCTCTCGAACTGATCCTTGTAGAAAGTCTCCATTAACAACACTAATTCAAATTGTAGTGTTCTGATTTTAATAACTAATCACGGTGCCCACAAGTACCCTTATTCAGTGTGAGGTTGTAGCACTGATTATGCCCTTTGCTTGCCTCGCGAGTTGTGACAATGTCATCACAGCAGTAATGGTAAGGATTTAAGTAGATAAACGCCTTCCCAAAGTTCCCAGATAGCCTGGTTTTGTAGAGGTGAAAAGCCTTATCAGTGTATATCAGTGTATGGTCTTGGTTTTGGAGGAGGGTTTGTGCTTTCAGCCGTCATGTTTTCTCTTATTCTGATGCACAGTTCCTCCCTGTGCCAACATTTAGTCCAGTCTAGGCTTTTAGAGGAAGTCAGGAGTCAGGAGCATGTGTTGTGCTTACTAAGGGTTTACTTAGTTTTTTTTTGCAATTTGCTGTTATTTGACAGCTGATATGAAGAAACTGGTAAGTGAACTGTGGAGGTTTTAGTCATAAGGCGTGAGCTCCAAGCATTGGGCGCACAATTAAAAAACATGCTATTACTGCAACCGCATCCCACTGAAATAGTATGAAATGTGAAAAATATGATTTCTTGCGTACAGTTAGATGAGAAAAGTGATGCCAGATCGGATGTCGTTGTGCTAAAATGTCGGCTTTACTGTAGCTTCCTAATTTTAATGCAGGTCTGCGATCGTATCAACATTTTCAAATTCTCTCAGCAGGAAGGTGAATAAGGAAGTTTTCCAGTGTGTTAGTCTGTGACATGTGAGCAAGTCAGTAAGTCTGCCCCATTAGCCCATTGCCCCAGTTCCTATGGCGCCATTATAGTTGCACACAGCTGGCAGCGTTGATCCTGCCATTGTGAGACCAGCCCTCAGCTGACAGGTGTCACCGAGAGCTGCAGACAGCTGTGCTCCTCAGACCGTGCTCAGGTCTCCCTTTTATCCCGAGGAGAAGTAACTGGCCTCGGGCCACGCCGCACAGCTGTTAGGTGGGTGGGATGAGCAGAGCCACAGGCAGCACTGCTGCTCTTGGACTTGACCTTACGCTGGTCACCGCTCCAGCCAGCATCTCATTATCCACCCAGAGAAACATGATGCAGCACTGCATTTTGGGGGATGAAAAAAACTGCTATAGGAAATATGCATTTAAAAAAAAAGATATCTGTGGCTTTATTTTTACAAGTGGTACTAAACCATAATTGTAAGTAGCAATATATTAGATAAGTGCATCACTTCTCGCATTTTCAACATATTCTCCCTCTATTTTTCCATCTCCATGACCCACCCAGGCACCAGCCCACACGCTCCTGGCAATATCCATGTATTGCCCTCAACTACTTCTGCTAATGTGTCCTGGGAACCAGGTTATGATGGCGGCTTCGAACAGACATTCTCTGTGTGGTACGGTCCAGTGTAAGTGCTCTTAATCAATGGCAGCAGTCTGCTGATCCGGAAACATTAACCCGAGGTTATCGGCCTCCTCAGACTTTGAAGAGGGAACTTTTTTTGGATGCACATGAGTAAATATAAAATACTGAGATAAAGACGGCTGCTGTATTGCTTCAGAATTCCTAGGAACTGTACTCTAACGTTTATAAGGGAGTGATATTTCTCCTATTATGACAATAAAATATTTACATTTAGGTGAAAAATCAAACTTCATTAAACAATCTCAACCCAAAATTTGGTTCAATAGCTACTTTTTGCAAATACATGGGCATCATTTCGGCAGGTTATGGAGAGACCTTGTCCCTTTTGTTTTTACTTTAAAGTCAGTCTCCAAAGACTGACGTTTCCTCCAAGCGATGTCATCTGGAGGCATTTTGTCAGCTAGAAGCAGAGATATTTTGATATACAGAAGTCAAAGGGAAGTTTAATGGCAGTTATGTACGTGAACTACCCAAAGTAGAACCGAAAGAAGCCAGTTGCAAATCAGTGAAGGCGTCCTTTAAAGGCTTTTCCTTTTGTGCTCTTCTGCTCCCCATCATAAAGGTTTATCAGACACCAAATGTGATTTTGAATTGCATTTACGTATTAATTATACAGCAATCAGTTTTTACCCACAATAATAATTTTGACGCGTTTTTTTCACCCAGACTAACATGTAGATTAAATTATCCATGAAAACGGTTCCTTTAGTTTTGACCAATAGAGATTTGTCCCAAATGATCATTAGACAATGTTGTACACAGGGGCCTGTCATATAGAAATTACATTTTATAGTCAATCTTTAAAGGTATAATGTCATTCTTCATCATCACATTACTTACACCAATCACATTTTTCCCACCTTTTAATCATTTTGTGGATAATGCAGGTATTTTTTTCTGTCTCCTTTCTGTTTTTAGGTCAAAGAGAATAGACTTCGGTCCTCATGACTGGCATTCAATGCCAGTTTCTGGTGCTCAGACCTGGTTGGTGGTGCCAGGGCTTGAGCCTGGAGCAGAGTACCAGTTCAGTGTGTTGGCACAAAACAAACTGGGCACGGGCCCATTCAGTGAAGTTGTGACAGTCAACACTGCAGGTGGGTGCCGTAAATCCAAGGTTTTTCTGTCCAACTTTGCAAACAATGAGCCCACTGAGCAGCACCGAGAAACCATTTCTAGTTGTATAATAATCAATAGCAGCAGCATGTAATTCACTGGCCTGTAGTGATATTAGCATTTTTGTAAACAAAAGTCTCATTTCCACATCACATCTCTGCTCCTCTTTCATGTATTACAACAGGAAATACTAAAAATCATGTTTGACAGATGCTGTAACTAAGACACTGTATTCTGTGACTCATTTGTTTCTGAGTTTTACTGAAATCATACAAAAAGAAGGTAGGGGCAGAGAGAAAAAGGACAAATATATCATCTTCTTGAAAAAATGGTGCAAATAGTGCATTCACAAAGTTCTGTCCATTTGTTATCTAGTTACGAAGTGCTAGATTTCCTTGCACTGAATCATTTTCATCAAAGCAAAGCTGCAGCTAACATTATTAATGATGGCACTGTCCCATTTAGGTGCGTCAGCATGTACAATTCCAGAACTTTTATCAGTATCATTAGTTCCACCTCTTTTTGACAAGTCAACATGTTTATGACTTAAATGTATAGCTGAGTGTTTGGTTACGGCTGCTAAGAAGTTTGTGTTTGCAGTGTGTCTTTGAAGTACATAAATCTGATTTACAGCCTTTAAACTTATCTTTCGAACCAAGTCATGGCTCAAGGGCATGCTGCCAACTCAGCCTTTGCATGCCTGCAACGGGAAGGCAAACTGCATTAAAGGTGGATGATATTTAAAATCAATGTCTCAGCAAAAAACAGACATAAGGCGAAAGGTGCATGGCTTGATTTCCCCCATATACTGTAGCAGTGGAAAGGACAAAGATGTGAAGAAATACATAAGTCCCAAAGTTTTTGTGTGCACATAATGTCAGGTTCTATGGAGAGAAACGGTGCTCTCCTGACAGTAGGCAGTAAACCACGAACTGTCTCAGTTTCCGTTTATTTACACAAAAAATCAAATTATAATACTTTCAAACTGTCCCCTGCCTATTTAATATTTATTTATGTCTCCGCATCTTGGATCATCAGGACTTGATGTCATCTAGAGGAGTTCTGGTCAACCAAGACTACACCTTCTGTAGTTTGGGCATCCAGATAACATCTGAACCAAAAAACAAAGCTCGAACAGCGTTAGCAGAGCTAATAGCCTTTACACGTTGAAATGGTGATCACTTGATTGTGAACATTAGCGTCATGGATGAGGGCAGCACGCTGAGGTATCACCGTGCCGAAGTGCTGGCACGGCATGCGTGTCGTCTCTCCGTTTTCTTTTTAATGGGTACAATCCCTGGTCCGCAGGCTCTCCTCTGGGTACCCCTGAACCACTGGTGCTTCTTACTCCACCACGGTGCCTCACAGCCAATCGCACGCAGCACGGTGTCCTCCTCACGTGGCTTCCTCCAGCCAACCACTCCTCACCCATTGACCGATACATCATGGAGTTCCGCCTCGGGGAGAGGTGGGAGGTTCTGGATGATCTGATCCCATCGACTGAGACCGAGCTCATAGCCAGAGACCTCGTTCAGGTCAGTTACACACATTTTGGTGTGGGAACATTAGGCTGACTGACTTCAGGCTTTTATTTTTTAGAATGTTAAGCGGCGCAGGGGATGTGTTGGAGGAATAATCGACTAAAATGAACTGAAGTTTTGTTCCTGCTCTCAGGCATGTCCGGAAATGATTTTGTGAAGCTGCAGACAAAAAAAACTGTGTAAGATAGTCATAAGAGGAGTGTGTTTGTTGTGTCTCTTTGACAGGAGTCTTGGTATGAGTTTCGGGTGATGGCTGTCATGGATGATCTGATCAGTGAGAGCAGCAATGTAGTGGGAGTGTCTAGCACAGGTCAGTCTCCTTGGCCCTTGTTAAAAATAGATTTTTCATTTTTTGCTTTGTTTGCAACCTCTTCATTTTACCCAATCATCGTCCTTGCCAGATCCTTTCCCTCCTGCAGAATTGCCTGACGAGGGGCTGGCCAGGCCTGTCGTGGCCGGCGTCGTGGCAACTATCTGCTTTCTGGCGGCAGCAGTACTGTTCAGCACTCTAGCAGCTTGCTTTGTCAATAAGCAACACCGTCGTAAACTCAAGCGTAAACCAGGTCAGTCGTCCTCTTTACTTCACTGACACATATCAAACGCTTCGTGGTGCGTCTCACCATGGATGGGTTGGTGAGCAGCCGGGCGCAGGCCCTGGGACACAAAGAGTCATGGGCCTCTGCTTTCAAGTGACAAAATGATGAGAAAGTAGAAAACGATTGGTCTAAAAACAGAGACAAAATGACCACAAGGAAATAAGTACAAAGAGATACAAAATTAACACAAAGAGACGCACAAGGGGTTCAAAGACATTCAAAGCTACAATTAAATACAAAGAGAATCAAAGCAGCCGTACTACAGATACATGCAAATTTTCTAAGAACGAAACACCACATCACCATAAACCTATGCCAACAACGTTCCGAGATGTTGTTGTTGTGTCAAAACTGCCACAAAGAGATAAAGATAAAAATTAAGCGATCGGAAACAAAATCGCAAAATTACTCAGACAGACACAACTGCAGAGACAAACAACAAATACATACGGATGCAAAAGAACTTGACATGAAGAAAGCTGCAATAGAACTGCAGTAGCTGCGGCCTACTGTACGTATGAGTGTTGGGGGGGGGGGGTCTCTTTGTGCTTGGAGGTCTATTGTGTCATAATCCATCCATGTGTGTGACTTGTACTCGTGGTGTGCAACAGAAGAAATGCTAAATTTCAATATTTTCTGTCCTCTCAGATCCTCCCTTGTCGGTGACACACTTCAGGAAAAGCATTGAGTCACCGTAAGTAAAGCCAGTGCCAGAGCCCCTGCCGTCTGCCAGAGGTGGCTACTACTGTGCATCTACTTTTGCACTATTTTTTCCCCAAATTTCCCTTCGCATGCATGCTGTGACAAGGCTCATATTTTAACGGTAAAACAACAGTGAAGCCAACAAACAGCATCCGAAAGCAAAAGAGGGTTTTGTTAGTCACAGCATGCATTCTGCCGTATATTTGCAAAAAACCAAATGAATAATTGATAAGCACACTGAAGAAGTAACCAGGTGGATAATATTAAAAACGGTGATGGTAAGTTCAAGTCTGTTGTAGAAGATGCGGAAGAACATGTACAGTAGCAACCTCTAGTGGATCACGGGCGGATTAAGGAGAGCTCAAAGCAGTCAAGTCAGCATTTTAAGCACATTACCCAGAGTGCCAAAGCTGCAGAATGTGTATTGATTTTTGATCCATCTGTATTCTTTAACCTCAAACGCTGTCTGCTTTCTGCATGATACTCAGTGTTAAGAAAAGCTGTTTTTTTTTTTGTTTAGCTGCACATTTAATGTACAGTGTCAGCTACGTGTTTGTTATTGTCTGTATGTCTGTAAAACCTGTGTACATGTATGACTGCATTTCAGTCGAAAGAAAACCCAAAAAAAAAAAAAAGACCCACTTGTGATAGTTATCTGTGTAAATCCCATTCCTGAGTAATTCTTCTTGCTTGAAACTTCAGGTAAATCACTCTCATCAGATCACGTTTGTGTATTTCTATGAAATGGTCCAGGCAGGTCAGGGAGCTTACACTTAGTCCTTCCTGCTAGCGGCATAGTTAAAGATGAACCAGGCCTATGTCGTTTGTCTCCCATCGCAGGCCTCCTCTCACCCCCTTGCCAGGGGTAGAGCCCTGCTGGGACGAGCCTGCCAGGAGCAGTTTCTTACCCCCGCCGGCCAGCCCCCTGTGAGTGCCCACCTGCACCAAATACAGAGTGTGCCGCACTGCACTGGCTTGGCTGCATGGTTAATGCATTGCATAGAAATGAGCCATTGATGATGACTAGTTGCGGTAGTGAAGCCTACAGCCGGCTTTATTGCATGCACAGACCGTCACGCATCATACGGAGGAGAAATTGCATTAGCTCAGCTGCATGTGCAGTACAATACTGTGTATATGCACGGTTTACAATGTACATCTCTTTGATGCACTCAGTGACCCAGTAGGTGTCGACTATGCTGCTCCTGGTGCGGGCAAATGAGGCCTGGTTAGACGTCATCTGCTTCCTTCACATCACCGTGTGGTGCAGCATATTGAACTAGCTCTCAAGGAAATGTGGATTCACTAGATCTGTGACTCTTTTCTCATTGTCGTTGGTTCTCCTCTCATGACATCACTGTGGCTCGGTTCATTAGCTGCTGTCCTATCAGGATACTGCTGCCTCCATAAACTTGCCATCATAACGCTATCCATTGTGGCTGCCTCACTGAAGTGCTGTGGCCTCGTATTGTGTCATCTGTGTAGCTTAATAATGAAACTGCCACCGTGCCTATTCATTTTCAGCATCAGAAGCTTTCCGTTTTCAAATTGTTCACGCCTTTCCCCTTCCCTACGCTTTTGTGTGTTAAAGTAAGCCAGTGTCGTGTGTCTGCATTTTTTTATTAGGCTATCATCGGGGAAGATTAGTCCGGAGAGCTCCCCTCCATCTCGGCCCCGCTCTCTTTCTTCGGAGGGTTCCCACGGTCCGGGCCTGTACGTCAGGAAGCTGCCCAGCCCTCAGAGAGAAAAGGAAAAAGAGCTCTCCTTCTACAAGAAAACCAAGCGTGCCATAGCCAGCAAGAAATACAGTGTGTCCAAGCATGAGGCAGAGGTCACCACGCCTATTGAGCTGATTAGCCGCGGTCCCGACGGCCGCTTCGTCATGGAGACCAGCCCACCGCCACGCCGCATCCAGGGCTTCCCTTTTGCAGAGGAGTCTGACATGTACCCTGAGTTCCGGCAGTCTGACGAGGAGAATGATTTTGACCCCGGGCCTTTGCCGCCCATCATGCCCACGCTGCGGCCCCAGCTCTCCCCAACGTCCTCCAGCCTGGAATCAACGCAGCCCCCCACCTACAGCCCCCGCCTGCACAGGCCCATGGAAGGTATGAGCTTTGCAGAGGGCAGTGCACTTCACGCCTCAGGGCAGGCCCCCTCCTCCCGCTACAGGGGCTTTCCCCAGGGCCCATTCTATGGGTATCTAGGCAGCCGAGCTGAATCAGGGATTCCACCACCATTCTACATGCCTGACATCAGCCCACGTAGCTCCGCTTTGTCCTCACCCCCAGGCACTGCTGAGGGGCCTTTCGGTTACCCCTCCATCCCCGAGGAGAGTGGAGAGATGGAGCACCATCAGTACACTGCCTCTGGCCATTCTCTCTCTCACACACACAGCCCTCCTCCTCGCTCACCTGAAAGCTGGCAGCCTCATGAGCTACCCTTCCTGGGTCTAGAGGGTCCCCGGTTCATATACCCACCTCACCATCCTTTACATCATCCCCAGGATCTCCCTGAACCACCCCCATACCCTCCTCACTCTCTCCCCACTAGTCGCATGCACCTTCCTCCCCTAAAGGATCCAACAAGCCCTGGACTCCTGCAGCTGGAGGTCCCTGTGGCTCCCCCAGGCAGAGACAGGCCCCCAGGGCCTCCGGTTAGGCGTTTAGCTATGCAACAGGCCCAAAGTCTCGGCCAGCTCAGACACACGGCCCACGGTGTGGGTGTACCAGTGTTGCCTTACCCTGACCCGGCAGCCCGTGCAAGGAGCCCAAGCACAGCCCCAAGTAGTAGCCCTCAGTCCTGGCTCAGCCCGAGGGCAGGGCGCCGGGCAGACCCCAGCCTACCCCCACTAGTACTCCAGCCCTCCCGCCTCTCTCCGCTCTCTCAAAGCCCCCTTAGCACCCAGCCAGGTTCTCCAGACATTCTAGTGCGGCCCCCTCCGCGCCCCAGCATCCTCCGCACCTCTCGGTCTCTGGAGATGCCTGAGATCACCCTGCAGCCCTCGGCCACTGTCAGTTTCTCCCGGAGGTCCTCCCTGACCACCTCTCCCACTCAGAGCCAGGGCGCCAAGCAACCCAGCCCCAGTTACCACGCTCACATGTCCTATGCCTCCACTGCAGCCAGTTACCCCTCCCAGTCCCCCTCTCCCCCTCCAGAGGGCAGGGATGTTTTCGGGCAGAGGCCATCCCAGAGAAGGACAGAGGAGGAGATGCTACCCTCAGAGCCCTCCCAGCTCCAGATATCAGCCTCAGGGTAGGTGATCCATTCCAGTAGAGATTAGTCACAGATTTATTGAAAGAGGAGACACTTTCTCCTCGTCTCTTTTCCAAATTTCCTCAGTATTTGTCCACAGTTTTACTTTGATGTTTCCACTTAGGCGTAATTAAGATGCATATTGTAGTTTGATATGCAGAAGGCATGTAATTGCATTTAGCACACATCGATCAGTTCGTCAAAATGACAGTTTTGTCTTATGACTCTAAATTTAAATTTATTAGCCTGTGAATGCTACACTTTGTATTTTCTTTATTATTTAATAGCACATATTCAGTCTCATAAAATATTGATCACAGCGCAAATTGAAGTCAGCTTTAAAAGTAATGACAGGAGAAAGGTTTAGACTGACATTTTTTCTGTCCCTCATTTTCAACATCCGAGTTTCGAAGTACTTCCCGTAGCTTAAAATAAATTCAAGTGAACGTGAGCTTGAGCATTTTTACTTTAACACTAGGACATTAAAGGTACCACTTTCTGATAAGCCCGCATTCATAAGCTGTAAATTATGGCTCTATCGACGGATAATTAATTTTGTACTCATGCTTTATAGAGCAGTTGTAATAGTCCAATAATAAAAACTGTTTGTGTGTTGCTAGTTTTGCTGTCTGGTTTGCTATCTATGGATTTACTGTAAGAACCAGTTATAATCTACAATTGGCCTAATAACATGCAGGAATACTGCAAAGAAGATTTACTTGCTTTAGGCTTATTACACACATTGTGACCCTTTCATAAAAGTCGTTTGACTGACCATGGATTAAAATGCATCCATTCGAGGCATTTGCCTTATATTTTTAAGATATTGAGGGACGTGCAAAAAGGCAGGACACTTTGCCGTCTGTGCTGCACAGACTTTGTTCTGTAAGCTAATGTGTGCACCCGGGCTCAGATTACAGAATATATTATGAGCTCTTACCATAGTCAACTCTAAAATATGTAAATTTCTACTTTTAATATTTTTATGTGCTACATTGATAATTCTTCTACTTGTCCACCTTCACCTACCTGTTCCACTTCCCTCCAGTGTTTTCCAAGTGTCAAACATTGGCTTTTCCAACAAAGTCTGCTCCACATCACCATTGACGTACAAAGTCACGCGTTTGGGCCGATGAGCGAACCCTTCTGGAGTTTTGAGTGTGAGCTACTCTACAGACAGCCAACTTGCAACGCAACAAGAGTTTTTTTTTTTTAAACTGTTCTCCAAAGCATCATTAAACAATTGATCAATAATGAACATGCCTTATTTGAAAGTGGTACCCACAAGAGTAAACGAGTTTTCCAGTTCTATAGTTAAGAATGTCTTATCTAATACACGCAGTGATAAATTCTACGTAGATGTCCGGACGTAGCAGATGTTTTTACACCCACAGAAAAGCATAGCTCGGACATTTAGACCCCCTCGTGTGCCCCCTCACACCCACCTCACAACCCTACAAGCCACAGACATACAGTAGCCGAAGCCATGAGGCAGAGACTCGCTCCTGCACTGGCCTGTAACGAAAAGTAGCTTATAGGGCTGCTGCTTTACAGAGGGTAAGGGTCTTACCTGATTTGTTTTTGATTGATCTCAGCTATCTGGGCAGCGTTGTTGTGACCCGGTCCCCTACGCCGCAATAGGTAAGGGTCGGACCCATGTCTGAGAGGGGAGGGGTCAGCAGGGGGAGGGCTCTAATCACTCTCTCCTTTAAAGGGGAATCGCTTTGGGTTGTGCCTCTGTGCTGGATTCAAGTGAAGTAGACAACTAATGATTGCAGGACACATTTGCCAATACACTTGCAAGGCCGAGTAAGCCTGCCGTGGCGTAGGCTACAGTAATCCGGCTTCTGAGCAAGCACGTGGAGCGGTTTGAGGCTGTGGAGAAGCATTTTACTGTTTGAATACCAACATGTTTCCCTGCACCAAAAGAAAAATTTTTGTACTAAAAAAACGAAAAAGCCTTGAATCAATAGAGGACGCACATGAATGATAGACTGGAGTATTCCCCTTTAAAGTTTTGTTCCATGTGCAAAATGCCATGCATGCATTCTCTAAACTTCTCTCTACAACCAAACAAATAACAACAATTCTCCAACTAAATTCTTTGTCACATTTGTTGTCCTAAGTGCTTTCGTTTTTCTGTCATGTGACTGTTTTTTAATGGCCATTTCCTCTTCCTGTCATGTGACTTGTTCTTTAACGGCCATTTCCTCTTCCTGCCATCTCCTCCCGTCAGCATGGTGAAGCCTCTGTACGCAGTGTTCATGTTTCTGAAAGTGTGCTGTACAGTGTTTCTGTCTCTGACAATGTTCTGTATCTGACCAAACTGTGGCCTCTGCTCACGGTTCATGCGATAATGAAAATGTTCTCAATCTGTCCAGGACTGTTGCTCTTCTCACGTTTGTCTCCCCGTCTCTGCTAATGGCTCTCAATCTCTCTCTTCACAGTGACAAAATGATGGACAGCGTCTCTAAAACTTTCTGTGTTTCTATGCCTTTTGAAACAATACACGCATGGCACAACAACCTGACTTAACGGAAGCATTAAGTCAGGTTTTGCAGCTGTTGGTATTCAGTTCCTTAAAAGGCAAAGACGTTGAGCCTCATGGACCTGAACATAAATGTTGAGTTTGTGAGGTTATTTGGACTTTTTTTTTTTTTAACGTTATTGCATCTTTCTAAGAGAGATGGACAAGAAAACCAGAGTATTCGGTATGAGGTAAAAGTACTTCTAAAACAAACTGCATACTATGGAAATGAAGACACTTTAACCTGATGTGATTATTGTTTTGCTAATTCAACATTGAATATTTTTCATTCAATTTAGCATGTATCACTCGTGAAATGAATATAGTTCCGATCACATTGTGAAACACATTTGCTTTCTTACACGGGACAAACAGAAATGTTCACGCAGGGGTCGGCAACCCTTTTTCTGATTTTTAATTTACAGAGATGATAGTTACTCATGCTATTAGTAAAAATAAGATCAGATCAAATGAATGTTTTGCGTGTAAAAACAAGCCCACACTGTCATCTAACTGGGCTGAAGCTGCCTGTTAGGTCCAGATCACCAATCAGCGATCATGTAACATTAGAAAAGCAATAATTTTAGGGCTGACGACTATTTTTTTTTGGGACAAAACACAGTGTCACGCCAGCCACAGTGTCGATGCGTTTGGTTTTTGTAAAAGACGGGCGGAGGTATTCATCTCTGTTGCCCAAAACACAGGACAGACTGTACATTTATCTGAGTAATCCAACATGCATCTGCATTTCTGGAGCACAGAGCATCAGGAAAATGTACTTAATGTCTAAGAATTCATTTAAATTGAATTGTATTTTTATGCCTCCATTTTGCATGAAAATGTACTTTATCAAAATAGTTCTTAGTGAATTTTTCAAATCGCTTTTCTGAAATTTCTGTGGCGTAGTTAACTTCGTAACAGAGGAGCTTGTTTTATTAGCTCACAATATGCAAATATCACACTTTGTAAAGTGACCAATAAAGAAATCTCTCTACTGTAACGGAAACACCCGGTGACAGTGGTTTTGTGCACGTATCTGTTACAGGTTGCCAACCCCTGTGCTAAAAAGTTCATTGATCTGAATCTGAAAAGGCATTGAGATGTAATTTTTACAGGAGCAGTCAATTGAAAGTTCCAGATATTATTTTCATTTCATGAGTTTTATACAGCAAAAAGACCAAGTATGCCCACATTTCTGGAGCAGTCACTTATTTAAAGACCCAATCCTGAATGAGCCCAGTAACAGCAGTCATCAAGTAGAACTCATGCTACAAAAAGTTCATTTAAATTATAACTGTGGATATTCATAATACGGTGTATACACAATAAGTATGTAGTCTTTATAAACTGAGTTATAAGTCCTGGGATGGGTCTTTAATGTAATGATTGTTTTAGAACCAATTAAAAGCCAATAATTTCACCAAATCCACTGCCATCTTACGTCAGCAACTTTTCTTTCACTTTCTTTCGTTCTTTCTTCTGTCCATCCGTTTAACTTTTGTCATCCATCAATGCGGGTAGAAAGTGGAGATTCCTCATCTCTGTCAAAGGTTCAATCAGTAGAATTTCAAGAGCTCATCCGATCATATGCTTTAGCACCTACTGGAAATGACACAGTGTCGTTCTGTCGCCTCACTCTGAGGCAGGCTCCAACACGACTGCTGCATTAATGCACATCTACGTATGCTGTGCTGTCTCCCCTCTTCTCAGGGAACCTCTAGGTGCGTCTAGTGATCCTGCCGGGTCTGAGAGCCTACCAGCACTGCTACACCACTGTATAACTAAAGCCAAGGGAGTGGCTGCCAACAACAATAACAACACCACCTCCAGACGGAGAACAGGTTTGTGTGCGGGTTGGACGCGGACGACTAAACCACGCCCGCAGGGTGGCGCGTTGCTAATGTGCTCCTCTCTCGCCTCCTTTCAGATGTGTCTCTCTCTCAGACCCAGCAGCAATCTCAGACACCCCAAGAGGGAGAGGATCTCAACTTCCACAGAAAGAGGAAAAGGCAAAACAAGAAGAACCCCTATCTCTATTTGACCTCCTTCCTGCACCGCAGGCAATCAGAGGAGGACCAGACAGGCATTCTGGCCAGTGCAGACTCTGAGGGCCCGAATTACGGGACTCTACGCTGACCCGCGTGCCCACCAAGCCATTGGACTCAACTAAGCTGACCTCCCCCTAAAGAGAAAAAAAAAAAACAAACACCTCAGCCCACCCCGGTCTCCGTGTCATCTATAATCTCTAAAAGTTCACGAGTGCTTGGGGAGCAGGAAACATCCAGCTGAACGCTCCGGGGGTCGGAAAAATCTTATTCCAAGACACGAACAATGGCTTTTCAGAGCTGTCACCACTACTTGTCTTTGAGGCATCTCACTTGAAAATGCTCTGAAAATATAAAATGTACATAAATAGTAAAACAAGGGAATCACGCTTCCTCTTACAGTAATAAAAATGTGTTGTTTGAGTATGTCACAACACGTTGAAGATTTTTCACTCACTAGTCATTGAGGGGTCCATATCTTTAGGTTTTTCAGTGATACAGTGTACTGTTAAGCCTGGTGCGTCCTCGGACAGGGACATGAGTCTACCTTTCCTACAATACAAATAGTGTCAGTATATAAACACAGGGTTCTTACCACAAAATATACCTCAGAGTAAACGCAGAGTTGCTGTAATTCTTGTGGTATACTGTACGTACTTGACCTTTTTACATATGAAACGTATGGATAAAAAGGTTTCTATCACACGCCACACTCATTCAAACGGATAATACGGCCTAACGTGATCTAATTTAGAAGCTTCTTGCTCTCAGTAATAGCTGGCACATTGTGTTGACTTTGATTTTGCGATCCAAACGCCGACCGTTACGGGAGAGTGTCTCGACTTCGGTGCTCGATGGCTCTCGTGGCAGCACGGCATTAGGACGAGATCGTAGCCTTCATGAACTCTCCAAATAATTTGGGACTTTCACGCTTGGACTTGTAGGGCTTAGAAGAACAGGGTGATGAATTGTGACGTGTACTGTAGTATGTATTTCATTATTGAGGGATCATTTGTGAAATGTGGCACGTCTCGGGGTGCCTTTTTTTGCCTTTTTCTCTTTTCTCTTCTTTTCTAACATAGACTGCCTTTTCCTTCGCCTTCTCGTGTTCGTCTCTTCGGACGAGCGAGGGACTCCGATGAAATGCGTGTTTTTACTTTCTCTGCCAAGGACACACGAGAGAAAATGCTACAGAGGATGCATAACTCTTGTTTGTTTGTTTTACGTTTGTGTTTTCAGTGGGCACCTGCTTCCGCTGTGTATATCCTAGTGAAAGTCAGAGCTAGAAATACCCGTAAAAATAGAATAAAAATGCAGACGTTTTGATTCATAAAAGGCAAAGAAATCAATAAACTAGAGCGGGAATGTACAGAAGCACTGTTACCTGGGCTGTAGGAATGGGACTGCTGGATGGAGCTCTCTAACCGCGGCAAACGATCCGACTTTGGCCACCCTGACTGTTTAACAAGTGTACATTAGTTGCAAGCCACTTCTCTGTCTGTCTGCTAATTTCTCGACACTAACCGATAATGAATGTATGTTTTGCTGTACAGGAAATGAATGTGCCGATGTCACAGTACATTGAATGACCCGTCACGCTGTTTATAGTGCAGCTCGGCGAGTTGACCAGTTGGCACATCAAGTCCAAAAATCATCCGTGTGACGCGGCATGTGGTAATAACTACTGCCCAACGCCCCCAGTACACACACGCAAACACACACACAGGTTCGAAGCTAAGCTCCCTTTTGCTCTGACGGCTACGAAAACAACAGTTTTCCGTTTACTGCTACTCTCCTAAAGCTCATTCAGTCGCTGACAGACACATCCGACAGTCTTTCCACCTGCTACCAAACAAATCGGACGCTGTCCGGCAATTATCCACGTGACAGAATCCGCTCAAAAACTCCTCTGACAAGTGAGAAAGTGACGATTGTCTGAACGTGAGCGTCAAAGTGAATATTGTACTTTAACAAATTGGTTTCGTGTACAATATGAGGAGAAATAATCTATATTTGTTATCTATTGTACATGGTGAGTATTGTATTTGTAAAGAGAAGTCAAACCACGTTTTACAGGAAGACGTATGAGGACGTGAGGAAGGATCCCAAGGGAAGAGAAATTAGATTCTATATAAAAGTATTTGCTTACAGTACGGCTTTAAGTGGACAATGTTTTTAAAATATTTTAAGGTGCCTCATTTGTCATACTTTAGCAGACGTTATTTTATCTGAGAAGAAAAGAAACCTTAATGTTAGTACCATATAATGTATTATCGCCATAGCCCGCTGGCTGCACAAGTTGACTAGTATTTTCTCTGATGTATAGTATGTGAATGCCCATTGGAAAAAGCTTTAGAAGCAGACGTGTGTTGCCCTCTATAATATTTCTGGAACAACGTAATACTGTATTTTTTGCCCGCTCATGAGCACACATGTAGAGTCACTCCAGATCTCTTCGCCTTCAGGTGTCCAAAGCAAATAAACTGAAGGGGACGTTTTTCTATAAGAGTCACAGACATGCTCTAGTCATGTGCAAATACGTGCTGTCGAGGAAATTGTGTTTACATTAGTTTGATACAGAAACGTGTGTTAGGGCATAGTTGCTTTGAACATTATGACTTGGTGCTATGTTTAACTTCGTGGTGCTGTAGAATAGAGGTCTAAAAATTATTTTTTTTTTCTTTGTTTCGTTTTCACGAGCAACTCTTTTGGGCCCTGTGTGTTTGAGCAACTAAACTAAGCTCCGGTAGACACTATAGGACCTTCTCATAACAGTATCATGGTGTGATGACAGTGATAGACAATACTGGAAAATAGTAGTATAACCTCAAATAATAGAGACTTGTGACATTGAAATGAATTCAAGATGACCTGTTTTCTATAGTGTGTTTGCAATGTCTGTCTGTGCTTCCAAGGTACCCTCTCTAAAAGTATATTTGTGATGATATTGAGAATATTAACCCAGCCTAAAAACAGAAAACATAACCCGATCTTAGAGTAGTACGCACCACAGGACACGTGGGAGGGGGATCCGAGAGCATCGTCAGGTCACGGCAGGATTTTTTCTACACTCTACTTCCTGTAGGTCTACAATCTTTGGTTGACAGCACTATTTTTCAAGCACACTACTGCAGGGGCGTCAGCGTCTCACATCACCCCGCCACCTTTTTCGAGAGTAGAATTCCTACTAGTACTGTACAGTATAGCCATGAGTAGTCGCCAGACCATGTTTGTATTTATTCCTGGTTCTCCTGGTTGGAAGGTATTGGGGAGGCTCACACACGCCCTCCGTGGCTTTTATGAATGGATGTCTTCCGGGCTCTTTTTTGCATATTAAACAGAAACATGTACAGTGTTTTAAGAGGGCTGCTTTGGACGTACTGTTAGCTCCGTTTCTTTTGTTCTCCTTTGGTTCCCAACTTTTCTGCTTACAGCTTTTAGTGCATCACTAGGTGCTGGTAGGATGATACTTAGAACCGATTTGATTTTTTATTGTATTAATCTTGCATGTAGAGACAATACAAAAAAACGCCTATTTAGCAATCATTCATGGACATCCGAGCTGGTTGTTATTGGACGGAAAATAGAAAAATGTAGTATTTTCTATATTCTCTGTTTTTTCATGTGTACCAGCACTGAGAAACTAGAATGTATTATTATTATCATAGGCAACAATAAGCACTACATTGTTGACTGTTTTAGCTAATGCTCATACTCAAAGCAAAACCTAAGTAGTGCTTAAAAGGAAGAAAATTTACAACATTTCATTTTCATCCACGGAACTCTGTGCTGTACATCACATGTTTACATTCTGTACTATATGTTGTTTATTCTGTTTTTTTAATTACTTTTTTGTTGTGCTTAATGTTTCCATAATGTCTTTGTTAAGTTGAAACGTGTATTCAACAATATCCATGTGTAAATATTTCAAAGCAAAAACATTTTTTTTTAACTTTTCTTAGTTTCACAACGATAACCTGATGTTTGTCTGTTTTCTAGACTTGTGCTTCAGTTCTGTCACTACATCAGGTATTACGCTTCACTTAACTTTATGTGAGCAATTAACTCATACTGTATGGTGCTGTACCAAAGCCTTATGTATAATATTTGTATTACTTTTCTCTCTTTTGCCACTGCTGTTCAGTGAATTCTGTATCGTCTGAGATCATGTCTTATTCACTCTTCATGTTCAACTGCCATGGATCTCGTTTCTTTCTTGAGTAAAACCAGAAAACCTGAATGGACTTTGACGTTAAAACCACTCTGGCCTGTTACCAGCTGGCCTTGACGTGTTCAGTGACAGTCGCCATCTAAAGCCTTTAGAGGGGAAACGCACAGGCTCACTCCTGGTGGCTCATCGTGACGTAGACATGGGCCTAGCACATGATCTATGCTCTATCTATGGCATGTCTGTGAGAATATGAAAGCAGTGTTGTATTCATGTCACCATATCATTTCAAATGCTTAGTCCCATACAAAATTTTCCTCTCAAATTTTTGTATTTTGATATAATAAAAAAATCAAAAGAGGTTTCACTTTTCTTGTGAGTTTGTCTCTTGGAAAAACAAAAAAATAAAAAGGAGACAAGGAAGAGGAAGAAGGTGTAGTTCATATGCTGGACACAGGGTGTAAGTGTTGGGCAGAGTGAGGAGGATAGTGTGATGACAGCAGCTGCTTAATCAGATCAGAGGTTTTGGATTTTTTATTCTTCTGTTCATTTTCGTACACATGAACGGCAGCAAGAAAGTGACAGTGCCAGTTTTTAAATACTTTTCCCCCAAGAAAGAAAAACTAATCACAAAGGTCAATCGATATTCAACGACATGAAAGCTAAGTCATCTCAAAACCTTTGTAAGAACATCAAAGGTCGTGTATTAATGTATACTGTTTGTCAATTAATGGTTCACCTTCTCCACCCAGACGTTAAGGAATGAATACGGTGCCGGCGGAGCCCGAACAAGGAAAAACAAATAACCCGAAAGAGGATGAGGTCTGTCAGCATGACCTTTGTGCTTTTGTTCAAACTCCCTCTGGCATGCTGGGAAACAAACAAATGAGCAGCCATCTGCATACACCTGAGGGGAAAGAAAGAGCAGTTAATCCGACGGTCAAACACACAAACCTTTCGATGCCGGGCCGCCTCAGTCTCGCCGCAGACTATTTGGGAGTTAGGAAAACCTGCCTTAGTTTGTCTTCATCTCTCATCGTGTTAAGGGTCACAAAAGAGGACGGAGGGAGGCTACACCTCCGATAGGTCACCAGTCTGTCACATGGCTGCGGTGGAAAAATGCCCTTTACCGTTTCCCACAGTCCAAGCTGAAAATATTATTTTTTGTTTACTTACCAATTCAATAGTGCAAATGTTCAATTCAGAACTGTATGAATGGAGAAAAGCTGCAGGTAGTTACTTTACATTTATGGAAATGTGCACAGGTAACCAAACTACCCCGACCTCGCTTCCCTCCAACACTCACAAACAAACTTACTATAGATATGATCAAGCACCTGAGTGTATGTTGAGGTTTTATGAAGGCTATGTGCTATGTTATTGCTCGGTTATGAGCATAAAAAGGTGGAGACTTATTGCTGTGCGCTTGCTGACTTTGTCACCTTTGGACACAGACACAGTTTCCCCATGTCTCTGAGCTGCGGTAACTGGCTTCCTGTTGCCTGTAGCTTAAGGTTTTGATCTGTGTTTTGTCTCATTGTGCAATGAATATTTGTGATGGAATTAAACCCTTATAATCACTGGGCAGTTAATCCAGTCATCGTGGTTTTCACTGTCTGCTTTATTTTTACTGTAGCACGTGATAAATGAAACAGTGGTTGCAGATTAAATGGCATGTGTAACAAGAATGACTCCATTACATGTAAAAGTTCTTTTATTATAAGGATGTGAATAATAATAACAACGTGACAATAATCTTGTGAATATGAACTGGTTTGTAAGGTCCGACTGAACCACCAAACGTTTTCACCTTTATTCTAATTCGAAACAAGGAAGTGCCTCTGCCTCATTCATTCTGTGCGCTATGAATCACGTTTTCCTTTAGTTAATAAGTTATTGAAACAGTTTTCATTTTGAACCTAATCAGTAAATCAGGTGTGTGCAGTAGTGGAGTGGTTAGAACTGCAGCCTCTCCTTCCTTGTGGGGTTCGTTTGCTCGGGTTTCCTCCCACAACTTAAAGACCTGCACGTTAGGTTGTGACAGGTGACTTGAAATTTAATTTGTGGAGTTGTGTATGAATGATTGTCTGTCTGTGTTGGCCCTTGGATGGACTGGAGACCTGTCCAGGGTGGACCCTGCCTCCCTGCCCCCCCCCACAACCCTGAACACAATAAGATTTTTAAAATGATGGATGGATGGATCAGTAAATCAGGTATGAACTCAGCATGGGAAAATGTGATGCAGGCCTTGACTGACAGGTACCAGTTTGGACATGTTGTCCATCAGCTCGTTTTAATGTTGTGGCTGATCTGTGTGTGTACTGCAATCGGTTTGTGAACTGGATTCAGCTGGTATCTTCAGCTGTCATACAAACACACTGGTCGTTGGTGGATGTTATGTAATGACGTAGGAGTAAGGAAACTCGAATTTGTGCTTGAGTGGAGTTGGAGTTCTGTGGTGACACTCTCCCATCCTGAAAGTGCAGACACCTTTGCAGGGCGGTCGGTCTTTCGGGCTTTGGACAGTTTCACCTTAAGTCCTTGAGCACAGGCACAATAAGCAGATGTGTCAGGATGAGGGATTTGCACCAGGTCTCACTCCTCTCACTGTTCCCACCCCACCTACACTGGATGCTTATGTAATTCCGTACCAAGCATTACCTAACACCACACAACCTGCCAGATGGGTTTTCCTCGGGCTGCCGAATCGGACCAGAGCCCGGCTCAGTCTCACTCTCACCCCACATCTGGCTCCTTGACTTGGAAGAGGTCTGGGAACCCCCGGGGCTAGAACATTCACGGCGCGGACGCGGAGCCAGTTGTGCGCGCTCCTGGTGCCGAGTGCACAGCGACCGTCCGTCCGTCGGTCCGTCCGGCAGCCGGGGCTCCCTGCGATGACTCCCACACTCCGTCGATCGCAGTTTGTCTCCTAAGAAAAAAAAACACCCACCTTCCTCATGTGACCAGCCGAAGCCCGAGTGTGTGTGCGCGTGTCCGAGCCCTGCGATGCTGACAACATGTTTCTCGGCGGAGAAACTCGGCGCGGCGCAGCGTAGAGGAGGCGGCGGCGGAGCGGAGCGACGCGCACAGCGGCAGGTAGGAACCGGCACGTACCGCAGCCGAGGCGGGACCGGAGCAGCGGCTCGGGGCGGCCTCACCCCGGACACGGACCGCGTGTGTGTGTGTGTGTGTGTGTGAGGCGCAGGTCAGAGTTACCGTGGGGGAAGCTCTCCCACCGGATCCCAGTTCCGTGTGTGTGTGTGTGTGTGTGTGTGATCGCAGCCCATGTTCTGGACAGGAATCCGACTTCCTGTGCCCTGTAATGCGCCAAGCGTGCGGGGTCCAATGCGACCGAGCGGAACCGCCGCAACAAGTGCCGCGGATGAAACTTATCGTTGGATTAATGAACGTTTATAGTTGGAGGCTAATTATTGTTTTATGCGGTGATAAAAACCATCAGTGGATTCAACCTGCGTTCAAATGTGTAGAAAGTCACCGTGTAGAGGAGCAGCTGTTCAGCTCGGCCAATTTCATGTCCAAATCCCCTTCAAATCCTGACGTTGTGTTGATCACGTGATCCGCTTTTATCAGTCTGCTGTTATGAAAAACCGAATCCAAATGAATGGTTATCAACATTTTGCCACACCGTGTGTTATGCAGCCTGCACTCACCGCACACCGGATGTGGATTTATTAGATGACGTGGGGACAAAGTAACTGCCAAATAAAGGACTAATAACTTTGGCAGTAGGAAGTGATCAGATTGAAATATGTCTGGAATATGACTGAGAATATGACTTGTTTCCTTCACGCTTGAAACTGTGACTGGCATTTTATAGACCGAATAATTATTGGAACAAAAAGTTTCATCAAGAAAGGATTAGATCACCTGTTTTTTCAGATGGCCATTTTTCACAATTCGCTGCCATTGTATTGACAAAACATTTGTCAATAAATAATCTTTGCCTCCAGCCTCACGTAAGTCGTGTAACAACAGCTGATCAGGTATGTTGGGCCAAATAACAGGTGTGCGTTATGTATTTTCTGATGTAATACAGCCTAATCACAGCCTCATAAATGATTACCACACAGCTGAGTCAATGCCCGTCTGACACAAGCTTGATAAAGGTGGTAGTTACTGCAGGGACGCATTCGATTGTGCAGGTGACTGTGGTCTGGCGTCACTGACGGCGACTTTATGGGACACTTTTTTCCCTCTGTTTTATTGCAATATTTGTATGTTTTTGAGGAGGTCAATTTGTGCCTCTGCTTTGCAGCTTAGTTTCTCTTCATTGGTGACAGATCGGCCTGTTGATTAAATGTTTGGGTCTTTGTTAATCGCCCTGCTGTTCACTGTGCTCTCCCCCCTTCATCTGGGATCACTGTATCACTCTGCAGGACAAAGATTGAGCTGTGACATTGACTCAATGTGAGATGGAATAAAGTTAATCTCACTTGGGTAGATTTGAAGAAGATTACAGGATCATGGGACTTCCATCTCCTCAAAAAAAAAAAAAAAAAATATATATATATAATATATATATATATATATATATATATATATATCATCACTGTTTGTAGTCTCCGAAAGCAGCAGCATACCGCTGTCACCGCCCCCTCAGGCAGATTTGGTGATGGGGATGATGTGTCAAAGCCTGTGGTCAAAGGTTCCTCTAAGTCTCCATTTCCCTTCTGGTGCCACCTCATCCTCAGTCTGGAGGAGCATCAAGTCACGATGGACGGGAGAGAGGTTACCATGGCAACCGCAGGCCTTCCTCCACTTCTTCTCTCGCTTGTGTTTACTGCATTCCAGACCTCGGAATAAGAGCATGAAACCAACTTTCCCCGCACTGACAACAGGGGGCTGTCGCTGCAGTTAAAGCTGCTAGAATCCGTATTTTTGGAAGTGAAATCATGGTTCATGGTGAACCCACCGAGAATTATCATCAGCTCTGAAGTCACAGCATCTTTCAGCAAATTGTTTTGGTCTCTGGCTCCGTTTATTGGCCCGACTCCGTATGTTACCTAATGTAGCGACTAGCTGATGAACACAGTGGGTTTTTCTGACCATATATGAAACGCTCTCTGAATTGCTCCGTACATGATAGATGTGGAAATGAGTCACTTTGTTCTGCTACAATTATGTTAGAATCATGTCTTCCCATACAGTGCAGGAGATTCAAATGAGTTACAGCGGCATAATACCACATTAAAACTCACTGTTTTCCCGCAATAAAAATAATATATCCAATAAGATTTAGTTCTTGGAGTTATAACATGCTGTCTCCAAATTACGAAACGGATGTTCCAATCAAGGACTCATTTAGGTCTCAGCATATCTCCCAATGTGTTATGAGTCATTGTTAATGAGAAAATTTGATTCCAAAACCTGAAATACCTGAATTTGAATCATTTTAGTTTCCTCTAAGCATTTTGGAAAATGTTACATGAAATATCTGAAAGCATGGATGTGTGTGAACAGGCGGTAGACTATTGCCGTGGCTTCACTCAGGTACACTGTGCACTACAACTTGAGCGCCCATTTTGCGCCTTAACGTCTTTACAAGTTTGCGACGATCCACCGGATGTGCACCTGACTATTACTACACCTGAACGAAAACCTGCTCATTCAATATCTAAACCAGTCCAGTTTTTGACCTGTTCGGTTCCATCACTCATCATGTAGGTTACCTTAAAAATAAGGTTGCCATGTTTGTCCTCCTTCCTTCTATGGAAGGATGTGGACATATTCTAATGAACATTTTAGGGACTGAATTGTCTGGCCCACATCCAGACTTGGGCTTTAGTTGCCAAATTCTCTGGCCATTAAAAATTTACAACGCTATTCATCCCTTACTCCACATTCTGGCATGAGCAGCAACAGTATGTTGTTGAACAGGAATGTTCTACAGGCCAACAGAGACAACACAGTCAGACGAATTATTGCTCTCCTCTTCACTAGACTTTTCTGTGGTAACTGATCTAATCAGCAAATGAATGTTCCTGTTGTGAAAATATGACTTTTTGATGTTACTGCAGCTCCAAAGTCTGTAGGGGTCAATAAACACTGGAAAATTCATATTAGCTAAACTAGAATGAAATGAGTGTCAGTTACATACATTTGTATGCGTGTGCATTGAGTCTGTGATGTCCAACCCTGATTCTCCACAGCCGCACTTCCTCCCTCTTGTCACGTGCGATGCAGTAGCTGCAACTCACCTAGACACGTGTGCGTGTTTGTAGTTGCAAAATTGCCGTCATTCCTCACGATAACACGCTTGATGTGCTAAGACGAAATGCTATAAATGTGTGAAAGACTGTGTAGGCTGCCCTAATTTATTCTTTTCTTGAAAACGCCATGTAGGCCATCAGGTACCACAAAGACATCCTCCTGTGCTGCTACTGTCTTTTTTTTAAGTGCGGCACGAGACGTTGTCTTTATTCCGGCATCTGAAATAGTTGGGCCTAATACTGCGGATATGATTGACAGGGGAGCAGTGGAGAGATGACTGTGCACAGGGTTGGTTCCAAGGTTTGCAGCATTAGGCCACAGAGTCAGATCTGATTTGACATTGTTCTATTCTTCGGGCCTGTGATACCGCACAAAATGTCAGTGTGTGCAATTCATTTTCTTGTGTCTTGGCTAATGTCCCACACAGAGCGGGATCGCCTCCTAAACTCTGTGACAGTCATATCTTTTTATAGCTCCAGCTATTTGGAGATTCTGTGAAATAGTCCACTTTTCATATACTGACGACTGCTTGCAATAAGACGTTGACATCGTCATGCCGTATGTTGCTGTAGTTCTACACTGGGCACAGAAATCTGTTTTGATTTTATATTCAACATTAAATTATGGTTGGTTTCATTTGTTTCTTTGGCAAAAATGTACAAAAAAATTCCTTATGTCAAAGTGAAAACAGATATCTACCGAGTAATCTTAAATAATTAAACATATTAAACAGAAAATTAGCAATTCACTCACCAAAATCATTTATGCTTCCTGTCGGTTAGATCACCTGAGTGCACTGACATTACACCTGTATCTGGAAACACAAGATTATCGAAACGCAAACAAACACACACAAGCAAAACCCCCCCCCAAAAAAAATAATAATCAAATAAATGAAGGAAAGGCAAAAGCTTCTCGGGGGCGTGCTTCTTTTCCAACAAAAGCCTGTGAGTCTTTCACCAGGCAGGCAGCTTTAAAGCGCCCTGCAGGCCACCCTCCTCTGCAATGTGAAGTACAACATGTTCCTGCACTTGAAAAGACTCACTGTCTGATGTGGTACAATCAGCGAGGTCAGACATTGTACTGCGCGCCGCGCAACATTTTGTTTGTCACGGATGCAGCTGCTAGGAAGGATCTGTCCTCCATTAGCAAGATATATCTGACGCAGTTGTGCACAAGGTAATGATAACCACTACGTCTTGATGTGTGTGTGCATGTTGTCTCGCATCTCACAGATGCAAACACATGCACATATTACAAGTCCTAATGTTTCCAGTTTCACATAATTTGCGTGCAGGCTGCTCATTCACGTGACCCCACCCAAAAAAAGCTTTTTGCCAAATGACCCCTATGAAACAAGGCTTTCTAAGCAGCACATTAGTTTGCTGTGTGTGTAGCGGACTGACCATCCCAGAGGGGAGACACAGTTTGAGAGGCGGAGGGGAGACGGGCCTGTATTCCCCTCCTGCTCTGCTGAGTCAGGAGGCTTTGTGGAAGTCAGTCAACGAGGCAAAAGGGCCGGAGAGACCGGTGGGAAAGTGCCACTCCAGCAAGCCGTCAGGCGGATCAATCTGCTTGTTAATCCCAACGTTTGTGTGTTGATTAGCAGACCTGCTTAGGGAAGAGGTAAAACTGCCTCCGCGTTCATTGGAAGGATTGAAAGAGAGCCGGAGCTGGACCTGCGATGTGAGGATGAGCCTGTTTTCGTGCCCGCATCCCCTGAAGTCAGTGTGTAGCGCGAAGCACTCGCAAACGTTTGATAGCCAGTTAGGAAGCGTCTGGTTTCACTTTGTCAGGACAACAATTCCGATTGTTTTGAGGACATCAGGAAATGAGGAGTAATAATGGAGTGAGAGGACATGATCGGGGCTGTTTCTTGTAAAACGGGGAAAGACAGTCACAATTATGGACGGGTCTACTTAGGAGAGCCACATGTTTGCTGGTTCAAGTTTGTGACCGGAGGAACCAGGAAACGTCTGTTCTACAAACTGAGCCACAGTGCAGCCACATTTAGCATCATGTGGAAGGATGGTGGCGCGGTTAACACGGTTCTGTAGAAAACATCGTTGAGGTTCCGACCGTTTCTGTGTGGAGTTCTCTTTCTGCGAGCGCGTTCTCCCTAAGCTTTCTTCCTCCTCCTGCACTCCAAAGCCATGCAGGTTAGTTTAATGGGATTGTGTGGAGCCGCAGGGTTCACTTCACTGCTTCTGAGCTAGGATTCTCCCCAAGCCCCAAGATATGTTTGTGCAGGCACAGATGATGGATGCATGGTCTGGAAAAAAAACGCTCAGTGCCAGTGCAGGATCCAAACCTGGATACTATTTAAGGAATACAAATTTACAAATTATCAGACAACGTCAAACTAGTTGAATAAAACCCTGTTTTGTGCTGTATCCTGAATCATTTTTTCTACCCATCATCTAAGACATATTTGGAGCATATTCTTTGCTCATGCTGAATCATTTGCCTTGTATCATTTTTGTGAAAGCAGCTGTAAAGATTGAATACATTCCAGTTTTTATTCAAATGAAAAAAAGGCAAATTAAAGGGAACAAAGCGTGTTAAAGGCAGAAATAACGATTCTGAACCTGTATAAATTATCGTGACACATGTACTGAATCTGTTGTGACAGTCTTGATATTTTCCTGCTGAAAACCTGTCAGTGGTCTGCTAATAACAGGCTGACATCCCTGTGATCCCATCCCATGTAGTGCAGAATTTGAAGCCTGACTTGCATTATGTGTGAGGCAGCTCCCGGCGCTGTAGCATGATGTCATCGTAGATTACAGTCCGGGCTCTGTGGACTGTAGCGTTGAGAGCCGCGCATGCTGCAGAATCAAACGGGTTAACGTCTGGCGGCTCCGTTGCATCGAACTCTTCCACCCATCTTCTTCTCTCTTACCCACCCACCTTTCTTCCCTCGCTGTCTCTCCCTTTTCCCTCCCACTCACGTTTCTCTACAGCGGGCTGTTGCAGTAAGGCAGCATCATGGAGGCTGGATGTGTGGTTGCCGCGGTGATTGAAAATGCTGCCTCAGGACCCCAGGGGGAACCAGGAAGTAGTGACGTCCTTGAGGGGTGAGTTACTCTTTTGCTTCACTTCATGGCAGCTGATCTGAATGATGTAAAGCTTTCATATGGATGAAGGAGCAAGAGCAACATGAGTATTGTGTGGGCTCGTTAACGTGTGTGTTTGACAGACAGATCTTTACTGCTCCATCAGCTCCGAAGCTCGCTGAGCAGCGATTTACATTACGTCTGTGTAATTAATCACATCACATGTGGGTCACGGTTTGCCCTGTGTTTGTGTCCTGATGTCATCACACGGAGTCACGGAGTCAAATTCAGGGCCTGTCTAAAAGTTGAGCCGAGTGGACCTCACCCCCCACTTTCAAATACACTGAGTCACATTTCAGGGGTCGGTTTTGTGAAGCGCTCCCTTGTGGGTGGATTGCCTTTGTGGCTCTCTGAATAGGCAAGCTTTGTCTACCCTGAGTGCACACAACAGACACCATAGCTTTTTGTTGACCCCGCAGAAGATGTAACCAATTTAAAGCTCGTCTGTGTTCGTTTCGTTTGTTCCTATCTAGTCCTGACTGGAACAAATGAGCATGTTCTCATGTTTTATTGATGATGTTACAGACTCAGACACTTGTTCGGCCCACCAATCCTAGTACAACATGTTTTTCTGGGCCATGCTGCTGCAATGTCATGATTTGAGCCCAAGCCACATATTGTGAATTCATCTCCCTCACTTGCTCCCTCTGGTGTATTCCCAGAAAACTACAAGTCATGTTTAAGAACCTCAAACTGCATGCATGTGAACATGTCATTTATTAAAATTGTATTTCTGGCCTGTGTTGATCTGCAGAGATGTGATGCTATCTACTGACCTGGACAATAACGATGCCTTACCTCAAGCCTCTAACAATATTCCTTCAGAAGAGAAACAGCCACACGAGACATCCACTGCCATGGTACATGCACACACACACACACACACACACACATCTCTGACTCATCCCTTATCCAAAAAGACGTGAACACATACATAAACACACACAGAGGAACACGTCGCCCTTCTCGTATGAGGCTGGACTGGTTCTCAAAGGTGATTCAGGCCATGATGTCACACAACATAATTATGTGAGAGCGACTATTCCCAGTGAGAAAGGTGTGTGAAGGCGTGTGAAGTGTAAATATGATTTCAGGGTGTGTCACCCGGAGAGTATTTGAAATTTACTGAAGATGATATGTCAATATTGTCATAGATAGGTAATATCTCCTCTCACTCTCGGGTCACTTCTTGTTACTCCAGTTTTATGTAAAAGTTCTTCGGTATAACGTTCTATTAGTTAGAGAATCTGAGGGAGAATGAAGCTTTTCAAATCTATTGCATTTTCAAATCACATGTTATTGGCCACAGACAATTTACACAAAATATCATAACATAATATTAAAAAACAGCAAAACATACATTAACATTACATTAGCATATCATTATGTGATAGCATACGCTGTCATGTTATAACAAATAGCCATAGTTTAAGCAGGCCAATCAATTTTCACAGATAATATTAACATTATATACCAACATAAAAACATGAATTTACCCTGTCACAACATTGTTAACTTGTAGCATAACGTCTTACAACATGTCTTTTGCCCTTTTTCTCTGTCTCCATCATGAATTGTACTGCGACGGATGTTCTCTGTGATCGACAGGTGAGGAGTGATATCACGGAGCACACAGCCGAGCCTCTCCTGCGCTCCTGCGTCAGCACAGCCAGCATGAAGGTCAAGAACATGAAGAAGTAGGTGCTCCCAGTGACGGCGTTGCTGCTATTATAGGCTGTAAACCAGGGCTCTTATCCAGGCCAGTGAAATGAGGAGCTGTTGTATGAAATGACGAACGTGGCACAGACGAGTCAGTCGGCTGCATCTAACCCTGTGCTCGCACATAGGCCTTCCTGTTTCCCTCCTTCTGCTCGCCGTCCCTTTGCTCTTTGTCTCCGTCAGTGTCTGTGTGTTGAATACTGATAAGATGCTTCTGGGCTCCGTTTTTTTTAGGCTGACATTTCCCAGAGGTCACTTCCCCAGGTTGGCAGAGTGCGCCCATTTCCACTATGAGACCGTTGACTTTGGCAACGTTCAGGTGAGCCCTGAAAACACTTGTGCAGTCACCTCTACAGCAGAGACCTACTATGTTGTAGCATTTGTGTCTTTGGATCAAGTTCCTTCAGTTTTCCATTTTTTTATTACTTCATTTCAGTTCTCAGTGTGTGACGTTACCAGTAGAAATGCAAAATATTAACTTGTCCTGTGCATGAATCAGGGTTTTCCCCACTACACGTTTTATTAGACCCATCCTTGTTAGACCCAGGGTTGGTGCATGCACTCCTGCTGCTCCAAGCAAAAACACATATGCCTGCCCTTTATTTGGCACAAACCAGCGACAACACACAAAAGCCAATGTGAAACACATAACCTAGTGCAGTGCTGGTGAAGTGTTTACACTAAACTGTGCAACATGCAAAATATGAGGTTTTCACAGATCCGTGTACAAATGAAACACCAAACAGGATCACATGATCTGATTCCAACAGCGTGTCAGTCTCTTATTGACAGAATGGGAATGTCAAAGTCATTGGAGCTCGGGAAACATGTGATCCGGGTTTGGTTTAAGTTCACGATGTGACCCTGGGACGACATGGGATGCTGAAGGAGCGAACTGACTCATTAGTAAACACCTGTTCTTACAATAAGTGGCGTGACACAGTTTGGTTACGGCAAACTGTTGGTGGTGGTAAATGCTAAATTGTAGGCTATTGTCAAAAAGCTGAAGTGGGTTTCAGCCACATTAGTGAGGGAAATCTGTGTGTCTGGTCCGTGTCAAGACTGGAACATGTGGAACGCTAACAAATAGATTTCTGTGTAATTTAGCACAAATATTCATGGTCCTCATGCGTTCAAGCCTAATAACTGTGGTTTTATGTGGTTTCTTTAGTAGATTACCTCTGCTACATGACACAGACAGTCATGCTCCCTTCAGAAAGAATTTTAATTTTAACTTTACCTTCAACTTTTATACGCAATACTTTTAAAAGATCCAGCTTTGACATTCAGCCTCATTTGTTGTCTGTGTTTCGTGCTGCTTAGCAAATGTCAGCGTGCTGATGTGCTGCCCTGAGAGTGGTCACGGTAAACACTCCAGGCTGAACACGGACCTTTTCACGACGGTTATTGTGTGTTAACGTGCTGCTTTTAGCATTCAGCAAGAAGCAAAACTGTCGTGGAGCAGTGGCGAAAAGAGCACGGAAATCATTTACTTAAGGAAATATCGGATATTCTTGTAGGCAGACCTGCACTGAAAATGTCCAGCCGATCTGAGGGTATTAACACCATGCAGTGTGATAATATCGAGTACCTATCGTGTCGTACTTATGGTTGAGTAGGAAGCCTTCGACCTCCCGGACTTGTGATCCAAAGGTGCTGTCTAGTGGCCGTAGTACGTATTACCAAAGTAGGAGGGACTGGTGGGTGGTTTTCCTCTCAGTTCCAACTGACAGTAAACCTTTGTACTAGACGACCGTGTGTTTCCTTCTAGATTAAGTGGAGTGTTATGCAAGTAAAAGCAGTAGCTGTGCTTGAAGTTCTGTAGAATTGATCATTTACATCAATGAGTATTATTAGATTTTAATCACAGTGATTTTGTCACTGAAATGTTGCAGCTGGTAATCGTGTTCCAGATATTTTAACAACCTGTTTTTATGGTCATATGTTTTGAATCTAATAATTACAATTTGTATTATTTGATATGCTGCTGGGTGAAAACTTAAAAATGGAGTTTAATAAAGTCTTACTTATACTGTATCTAGTAGCTATATAGTTATCAAGTTAATGTATTCAAGTAAGTAGTAAGTACAATAATTGTGTCTGAAATGCAGCGATGTCAAAGTATGAAGTATCACAATGTGTAAATAGTGAAGTAAAGTAAAAAATACCTGGAATTTATTATTGATATTAATGTACCTAGAGAAATGCTGCATGTGTCAAATGTGAGATAGAGGATTTGAAAATCCAGTGGTCTTTGTAACATAGGCTGAATTAGTTTTATCAGTCAGCACAGGATTTGGACATATAAATATCCCGTGCGTTATTATGTATATTTTATATTTGCAGCAGTGATGATGAGAAGCGGTGAAGTGAGTGGCTGCTCAGTCAGGCGTGGAAATGGCTGTTAGCTGCCTGGTTAACCTCGCTGCAGTTCGGGTTGCTCGCCGGCAGAGTGCAGCAGTGTCTGTCCACATTCAGACACAGACGAACAGTGGGGTGGGGGACGAATCCCTGCATGTTCCACTAATGAACTACAGTAGAGCAAGTAGGATGCTCTCCCTTTGTTGGCTAAACGTCCTGCTGCTGCTGTTGCCGTGACTGTGAAGGCTCCATCGGCTGAGCGGAGAGAAGCGGCACAACAGTTCCAGTGACCTTGAAAAGCTCCACGGGGAGAAAAAAGCCGTGCTGAGCTTAAAGAGAAATATCCGTCTGGGGAGATACTGACACTGAAACTGCCAACACACACGAATGCAAACACAAAGCAGGCCCACACCGCTAAGAAGGCGTCTTCGTCCTGAATGTGGCTTTTGGATGAATTTCTTTACTTAATCCAGAGAGATGGGTCTGTTCTTAGGGTGTCCCCCGTGATGCATTTGCCTCAGACTGTGGCAGCGGGGAGGGAGAGTACTGATCAGGTCTTATGTATCCTAATCACAGAATGCACAAGGACACCAGACCGTCTGCAGCCTCCCCCACTGATCCCCCTCTAGATTAGCTCCAGTCTCGCCTCGAGAGTGAAACGAATGAGAACTGGTCTGAAATGAAGGTTCTTCTATCTGCGTTGTGCAGCGTCGCCTCTGTATGATGGATGAGCTGGTGCATCTGTGTGTGCCAGTTAAGCCCATTTACTGCAAACCCCCTTTTGTCACCAGAGAAAGGAGTTAGGAGAGAGGAGGAGAGAGAGAGGGAGGGAGGGAGGGAGGGAGGGCAAGATGGGGGTGGGGGGCAGAGTACAGAGGGAAGGAAGGGGGGAAATATCGAAAGAGGGAGGCAGGAAAGGAGGTGAGACACACAGTGGGAAGCATCCTCTTTTCATATTTCCTGCTTTGAATAGAGCCGTGAGCGCGTGCTGATCCAAAGCCCAGTGAATGAGCATTTCAGGGAAGGAGGCAGGGGACGACAAACGGGAGAGCCGAGGAGCAGCATTTAAACTCTGCTCCCCTCGGCCGGCGTTTGGCTGGCTGTGGAGCAGAGCTTATGGTGGTCCAGGACTGCGTCTGCACACAAAGAGGGAGCCACTTCCTGCCGCTGCCGATGGAAATTTGAGATGCCCTAGTGGCAGGTAACATGAGCGCGTGGATTATTAAGTTCATTTAAGATTCCGGTGCGAGATGTTAGTGAATAAATGACGTAAGGCGGGTATGTTTTTGTGCACAAAGTCCTAGTCGGCGCGGGCTCGGCATGTTTTCAGTGAGAGATCTGTGAGGTGAGAGCATCATTGAGGGACATGCTCCAGTATCACTCTCAGTGAGAACTTTCATATTTCTTGCCGTTTCTTTATTTTTTTTATATTTACGTTTTTTTTTTTTGGTTTCATTCAAATGTTTTTGTTCTTTATCTGCAGTTGTCTCCATAATCCTGGTTCCCATCATCCGTTTGACCTCTTGATCCTCTTCCGAACTTAATTTAGCTCTTTCGCTCGGACTAACATGCCCGACAAATCCTTGCAGTGCATACGAGCTCTCGCATCATGACTTATTCAAGAACCGTTTCTCGTGCTGCATCCTTTGTCACTCTGGTTTTCTCTGTAACTGGTGAGCAGGAACTAGGTCGCGCGTGTGTGTTGTGTAACTGTGTATCTGGATGAGCTGCTAACAGTTATAAATAACCAGAACTTCCCTTGGCTTCCAGGCCTTTTCAAGTCTCTTCTACAGTAATGTCTATCAGAGTACTCCCAAACTCCTGCAAGGCTTTGATCTGCTCAGTTTTGGGTCATTTGGAAAATTGGAGAGAAATCTGCGAGCAGCTTATGTATTATACATTTTTCATACTGCAGAATTTACACTGAAGCGATAATACGAACCTTTGCAGGGGAAATGTTGTTTCCCGTTTAAATGTGATAAATATTCCTGTCGAAATTAACAATAATCTGCAAGTTGCATAAAGTTGTCATGAAGAAATTCATTTTCTGTTATGGAATTTCAAAACATTACACATGCTTTTTGCTCATCATCGTTCTGCTTTGCTTGAGTTTCAAAGGTTACTATGCTTCGCTGCTCAGCACAAAAAAGGTTGAACTATTTCAAGGAAAAATGGGTTGGACATGATGTTCCTCGTAGGTGACACACAGGATGATGTCGTATTTTACGACATCTATTTATCTATTATTTAGAACATGGCCCCGCTCAATATGAACTTCTCTCTCTGTTTCTTGTTTCTGCTGCTTTTCTCTCATAGCTGGCGATCACAGAGGGACAGAGTGAAGGACCGAAGGCTGGACTGGACTCCAAAGAGCTGGTCTTTATGGTCCAGATCACTTGCCAGGTAACATGAGTTAGAGAAACAAATGTGGTCGTGTGCATATATCCTGCAGTTTTCTGTGTTTCTACTATTGCACCTGCTGCAGTTTCTCCACCTTCTCTTGTCAGGGTCGAAACTGGCTGGTGAAGAGGTCTTATGAAGACTTCCGGGTGCTGGACAAACACCTGCACTTGTGTATCTACGACCGTCGTTACTCCCAGCTCACCGAACTGCCCCGTTACGACACATTGAAGGAGAATGTTCAGGTACAACGGGGCTGAAATTTCCATGAGTCACCTGCAGTTTGTCTCGACACAGAGCGCAGATAAACCGGAGGTGTTTGGGGTCGTTAAATGTGCTCGTTCTGCCTGATGTTGTGTGGAAAGTGACACGTCATTTTGACAATGTTGTTTCTCTTCAGTCAGTAACTAAGATGTTGGCCACCTACCTCTCCCGCTTCTCGGCCGTCGCTGACAACAAGGTGAACTGTGGTCCAGTGCTGACATGGATGGAGGTATCAGACTTTGTGCTTCTTATTCTACAGATTCTAAACATACCCAGAATGCACCCTGTTGTGTGTATATGTATATGATTGCTGATCATTGTCTGCTATAAACCACAATAAAGACAATGATCTGATTCAATATTAAAGAATCCTTTATTTTACTTTCTTCCTTGCTGCTTTATTTTGTAAAAATCAAAAAGAAAGAACGGTTTGGTGTGACTTGCGGCAGACGTCAGTAAAAGTTTTAGTCTGTGGATGCCTTGCCTGACGTTACCAGATTAGAATGGTTTCCAATAGTCAAGTCTGGAGGAGATAAAACACCGGTTGTAGATCCGTGGACAGAAGGAATGGCCTGATGTTGGTTAGATGCCTCATTTGGACAAAGCAGAATTGTAACGCCTCAGTCACCCACTGTAAGGCTACAGGCCTGTTTTGTAAAATATTTTTAGAAAAAGTTTTTTTGTGGCCTAGACGAGGAATTATAAGTGCTAGTGATGAAAGTCAGAAAATGTTATTATTTAACAGCGTCTGGGTTCTATCAGCTGCTTTACTCTGTAGGCGTTATAGAATCAATATTAAGTCTATTCAGAACGATTTGTTGACAAATTTAATGTGTTCAAGTGACTTTTAAAAATTTTTAGATTGACAACAAGGGGAACCATCTGCTGGTGTCTGAAGAAGCTTCTATCAATGTCCCTGCCATCGCTGCTGCCCACGTCACCAAGCGTTACACAGCTCAGGCCACAGACGAGTTGACCTTTGAGGTAACCTGTGAGATTAGATTATTATCGCAAATATTTTCAGCAGTCATCTGCTCTTGTTAACAAAAAACAATTTTTTATTATATACTGTATATGCATGTGTGTATTTCTGGAACTCCAGGTGGGGGACATTGTGTCGGTGATAGACATGCCTCCTAAAGAAGACACGGGCTGGTGGAGAGGGAAACACGGCTTTCAGGTAACACATCTGCTGTTTTAAACTGAAGTAGGCTGCAGGCTGGCAGCCTGTCATTACATGTGATGATGAACAACCTGTCTTCTCTTCGATCCATGATATAGGAGTGATTAATTACGACTTTTATTCATTCAGATCACATTTTGGAGTGCAGGGAATCCGTCCGCAGACAGAGCGACTGGTTCACTTCCTATTTGTTGTTGTTGAAAGTGCCTGAGTTGATCCTCTGTTTGTCACTGGGGCTGAGAAATGGCCACAGTACGGATGTTACAGCATGGGTTTCAAATGTGCTCATATGAAACCGGAACCAGGTTTTATTTACTGCAACCAGTCCTGCTGTTAATGCTGACCTTTAATAATCCCGGCGTAAAAGCTCCATATTAGCAGATCCTTTACTGTACCATTCAAAATCCACAGTTCTCCATCTGTGCAAACATTTATTAAGAAGTTTCTCTGAAGACATTAAAAGTTCCCCATTAGTCACATTCATTGGACATCTTACAAAGTTTGTGCATGTTTACTTGAAAACTCTATTGTTTTGTCACTTTCCATTAACTAGCAATGAAAATGAGAAAAAGTGACACGACACTAAAAAGAAAGATGTTAAATTGTTTTAAAAATGGCTGCTTAAGGCTAATTTTAGCTTTAAATACACATTTAAATATGGTTTTGTGTATTTTAACCCCCAACCACTTCCTCTCTTCATGACCAGTAAGAACTGGAAGCGTTGATTATAGCAACTAAACCTCTTCCAGTTTTTCCACGTCCACCTGGCTGTTTTAAGACACGCGTAGAAAGACTGTGAACGTGTCCTTTAAGCAGCAGTTTCCACCACTTTCAGCCTGTGTCCCACAGGCAGTGACCTCTTTCTGCACCCGCAGCCTAGAGCGATCTGCCACGGCACTAAACGCCCCCACCGGTCCTCAGAACTTACACGTGTTTCGCCATCCTTGTCTCTTCTCTTTACACCGCTCATCCTCTCTTCTGTCTGCTCACAGGTCGGTTTCTTCCCCTGTGACTGTGTTGAGCTGATAAATGACAAGGTCCCCCCCAGTGTTCAAAGTGCAGTGCCCAAGCCAGGTACTCTTCCGTGCGTCTGTTCTGCTGCTGATCATTTATTTAGGAGCCGGCTTCCAGAATATGACTTGGTTTGATTTATTGTGGCTGTGTGTGTGTGTGTGTGTGTGTGTGTTTGTATGTCACATGTCTTATCCAGTGTGTAAGAAGCATGGGAAGCTGGTAACGTTCCTTAGGTCTTTCATGAAGTCTCGACCACCACCGCAGAAGCTGCGGCAGCGTGGTATCCTCAGAGAGCGGGTGTTCGGCTGTGACCTGGGGGAACATCTCCACAACTCTGGACATGAGGGTAAATTAGAGACATTATTATTATTAATATTATGTTGTTTTAATATTTTCTGTCACGTCATTCAGGCCAGTATTACATTTCACATTTTCCACTTGGTAATTCCCTAAAAAGATATGTTGGATTTGAGATCATTCAGTGCATGATCGATTCAGACAAGTTACATCTGCCAGCAAGGTGGATTCTCATTGTCTTAGACATGCATTGAAAAACATCTTATGGCTGTATTTTGTCTGCACATGTACTTTTGTATAGTTATGTTTAAATATGTGTTACTTTGTAATTGCAGTATTTCATAGACTTGATAGAGTACATTAAACGTTAGAATATGCAACTTCAGGAAACGTGGGGAAACATCTGGGCAAACCAGCACTAATGTCTCTTGCTCTTCTGCCCCATCACACACTCAGCTCAGCACATGGAATTAGTTTTTACAAATTACAGCAAACAAATACACAACAAAACTTACAAGTCAAGCAGAAATAAGTGACCTTTCAACAAAATTATGAAGCAGACAGAGTGTGATTGAAGATTCACCAATCTGTGACGCAAATCATCATTGGTGCTAAGAGTTTCCAAAAATCACATGATAATTTAAATGGAAATCACCTGAGTGCAGCTGGAGCATTTAAAGTTTTATAGAACAAATACATCTTGTTTATAATCTGTAACACGAGTGAAGAGATTTGTGCAGAATCTAAACTTTGGCAATGACATCGTTGTTCACGAGTGAGGGACCAAACCTACAGCTGTAAGCATTTTGTTTCAGCCTCCTCTCATCACTCTCTGCTCTTCTCTTCAGTCCCACAGGTTGTGAAGAGCTGTGCTGAATTCATAGAAAAGCATGGAGTGGTGGACGGAATCTACAGACTCTCTGGGATCTCGTCCAACATCCAGAAACTGAGGTGCGTACCCATTTCGTTTATTACAGTATATTGGTTAGAACTGAAAAAAGGAAAGAACCTTTCTGCGGGATTGTTTGTCAACGAAGTGACTGCAGCTGGAAGTTCCTACTGCCTGTACATCCCACTTCCAGCATGATGGATGAGGTTCTTCTAGTGTTTTGAGCTGCTGCTACTGGAATCAATCAAATGTGTTTTGTTTCAATCTGAGCAGCTTTGAATGGCTGTAATGATATTTTCCTCTATTTTATGCTTGCCGGGGAAATCCATGAAACACCCTCATTGGTAGATTTATTGAGAGGCACATAATCTGATGGGGTGTTGACAGCCCATTGAAAACTCTTTTCTTACATGAAAAACTCGTTGCCCGTCGCCACATCACATTTCATTGTTTTAGGAAGATAAATCTGTGCTGACGCGTGACATTTTTCACACTTTATACTTGTTAAGCGTTTCAAAGACCTACTCCTTTTTTTGACTTCACACTCCAAAGACAGTGACACTTGACACTTTGGTTCGTGAACCCAGAATTTGTTTTTCTATTTCTGCATAAATATGACCTGATTGACCTGATGAAATTCAGTGTCTTGCCCAAGGACACTTCGACATGTAGAATCGAACCGCCGACCCTAGCTACGCCCCGAGGATTTCAGCCAATTCCTCTTAAAGAACAACATCAACTAAGGAAAAAAATGTATCTGTCCATAAATGAACTGCCAGCTTTAGGTCCTTGGACTTTGACTCTACCGTTCCACGTTTCTTGTCAACAGCCCAGACTGTTTGAGTGGAGTGAATACATTTAAAGGGCATCGGGCATCACCAGGCGACAACAATGCACTATTGGTTCAACTTGACTCAGTCTTTCATGTTTGCTCTTTTGTGGGGGGGCATCAGAGAGAGCGTTTGCTGCACTGAGGGGGCATCATTGAAGGCACTTTGTTGCATTTGCTCAACTGTGGGTACAACGTAGCGAGCGCTTAGCCGGCACCTTTTTATGATTCTTCTACTAAAGGGCCCTGCAGTGGAACTTTGTGGCGTGTTTGTTCTACTGTGCGGGAAAATTGAAGGGCATTTTTACAGAAATTTGCTTGTCCTTTTGGGCAGCACCAATAAACCAACCAACCGTCTCTGGTAGAACAATGAGTGTGTTGTTTTTGCTGCGTGATCCAGTTTTTAGTGAGCTTCAGGTCCTGGATGGATACCTTGACAGTTTCCTGTAGAATTGCCTTGTTCAACCAAGATTTAATTGATCCTGGTCCAGAGGAGGCACAACTGGACCACATCATAACACTGCCACCACTATGTTTCACAGATGGGATGAGGTTCTTACTCTGGAATGCAAAGGTTGATCATCGCTGAATATAATATTTTTAATTCAAGCCAAAAGACCAACTGTATCCAGTCAACAGAACATTTGTTCCGGTCTGTAATTGTTACTCTGATTTGTTTAACTGGATTTAAATTGGATGACATTTCAGGTCACACTCATGCAGAATAAGAACATTCAGTTCAATCCTCACTGTAAAGAGAAGGAAATCCTTCTCCGCATTTGTAAATGATGATGCACAAGTTTGGCAGTTTTTGTGAGTTTTGTTCTTGTCTTCATTTGATTAAGTTACATTGTCAAAGTAGCTTCCTCCACTTTCTGGTTTCATGCTGACAGATGGGCAGTAGGATGACTCCCACACTGTGCTAAATCTGTGTCTCCTGTCTCCAGGCACGAGTTTGACTCGGAGCAGATCCCAGACCTGACCAGAGACGTCTTCAGACAGGACATCCACTCAGTGGGCTCTCTCTGTAAGCTGTACTTCAGAGAGCTGCCCAACCCTCTGCTCACCTACCAGCTCTACGACAGATTCTCAGTAAGGGAACTGGGCCACGGGCTGATTCGGGGGATAAATGTGGCAATGGGAGCAGGCGCAGCAGCCGGGTCACATTCTCTGAGTGGGGTAAAGGCTTCAGGGGACCAAGTTGTGGTGTGAATTATAGCAAAAAGAACAGAGGAAGCAATTTGTAAAATTCAGCTGCTGCTCAAAATGGGGTCATAGCTGAGCTTTCTAGGAACAGCAGGGGATATACATGATAGAACAAACACAGCAGATTAAGTGAGTCAAAACACTGGCTGCTCTGAATCCAAACGGGGAAAAAGGAGTGGGAAATGTTAAAGCAGCTCCCTGTGATGTGTCCTCACAGGAAGCCGTGTCTGCAGCCACAGATGAGGAGAGGCTGGTCAAAATCCACAATGTCATCCAACAACTGCCCCCCCCTCATTACAGGTCAGCTTGTGAAGCTCACTGTTGCCCCCTGCTGGTTGTACCACATCAGGGTCTCTGCTCTGATTTTAATTTGCTGTGTGTGAGCACGTCTGTCTTTATACAGGCCAACCACAGAAATACATCAATCAATGAAGACAGGATTTATTGTCTCCTGAATTTAATATTTGCATTTCTGTCCCACCCACAGGACTCTGGAGTTTCTCATGAGGCATCTCTCCCGCCTGGCCACCTTCAGCTCCATAACTAACATGCACACTAAAAATCTGGCTATCGTCTGGGCCCCTAACCTCCTCAGGTAAGTGTCGCCACCACTGCTTTTTTGTTCTAGCCTTTCTGTGACAGGGAACTGGGGCACGTCTCAGCGGTCCAGAGCTGTGAAATAGATTGTGCTGTGCTGTAACTGGTTTTCAGGTCCAGACAGATTGAGTCGGCCTGTTTTAGCGGCACAGCAGCATTTATGGAGGTACGCATCCAGTCAGTGGTAGTGGAGTTCATCCTTAATAACACAGAGGAGCTCTTCAGTATGAAGCTCAATGCCATCATACGGGAAAGCACGGGTAGGTTACCCTCTTACAGAAAATCCCAACGTGACAGAACTATTCCATCTCTAACAGCCTTATCTGAACGCTTCTACTAAAGGTAACAACACCTTGTCAAGGCCCAAGTCCTTGCTGGTCTGCTCCCCGTCCACAAAGTTGCTGTCTTTGGAGGAGGCCCAGGCCCGCACGCAGGCGCAGCTGGGCTCCCCAGCCACAACTCCGTGCCTGACACACAGTGACTACATCGAGGTCGGGGAAGGACCTGGAGCTCTGCTCGGCAAGTTCCACACGGTCATCGAGCTCCCGATGGAGAGGTAGATTTATCCATATGCAGAGCATGTTTCTCTTTAAATGAATGACTTCTTCTGCTTCCTGAGCGTCAGTCCACATAACATCATTTTTCACTTGAGTTGCTCAGTAATGACACCACCGTATGTGACGGGTTATTTTTCTCTGTGTTGAAATCTTAAATGATGTTTGCTGTTTCATAAATTGTTAGCTAGAGCTGGAGTGCTTAATATGCTGACATGCCAAATTAATCCTACACGCACGTCAGTGCACGAATAAGATACTGTATGCTGTGACAACAACACGTAGAAATCATTGGTCATAGTCAGAGAAGAGCCCCCCACCCTTTTCTTTTTTGTCCTTTTAAGTCTGTTTGCCTAATTTGAAATTTATTTTTCAAAGTTGTGTAAAGGTTTTTTTTGGTGGTATTTTGGATGTTTCCGTCTGGTCCATTTTTTATTTGTAGGATGTTTATTTGTGAGTTTTTGTACTATTGTGGCTGTAGTGAATTGTAGGTCATTGTTTTAGTTTTTAGTCATTTTGTGGTTTTATGCATGTTTTAAAACGGTGCTGAAGTTTCGTTTGCTGTGTCATAGCGGCAAGCGGCCTCCTGCTAAGACTAAAAAGTCTCCAGTGGGCAACTGGCTCTCCTTTTTCCACCTGAGCAAGTCCCATTCTGGGTCCAAGCGTAAGCTGAAGCGACACCCCAGTGAGCCTAATGAGATAAAGAGCATCGCTCTGCCAGGTCAGATCAGCCACAAAACCTTTTCTACCAGTTTTTTTCAAAGCTTCATTTTTTGAGCATTGTGTTATGAACTTGTCAAAGTTTCCCCTGAACCTTGACGTGCTGGATGTGTTAAAATAAAACTATTTAATGCTCCAAACGATCCATTTATGGAGAAATAATGTGTGAACATTTGCAGGTGGAAGAGGAGATAGTGGCACATTGCGCTCCACCAAAAGTGAAGAATCTCTCACGTCTTTGCATAATATTCAAGGTAATAATTCGTCCGAATCATATATTGCAGTTGACTCTCAGTGGTTTATATTACTTGCATAGTGTATTTGTGACTACTCAAGAGCCTCTCTTTCCACACCAGGCGAACCTCCTAGTTACCGCCCCATCAGGCCTCGTTCAACTAGTGAAGCCATGTCTGCCATCAGCAGAGATGACCTACACACCCCCAGAATCAAAGACCACCACAGAACCCCCCCACTAAATCAGAGTTTCAATGGTGCTGATCGTGTTCGGACCGCCGCTTTTATTTCACCTCCACACCAGGAGGACGATCTTGATCTTTGTCCGCCAGCTGCAGGCATCTCTAGTTTGGACTTTGACCCCATGTCTTTTCAGTGCAGCCCACCCTCAGCGACACCTGGACAACACCACAACAGAGATGGGAATAAATGGAGGAAGAGCGTAGGTTGTTCTAGTGAGTCGGAGCCAATTTCCTCTCCGAACAACAACATTAGCTGCTCTCAATCTCCAGATATTAGTCCGATACTCAGTAGAGGTGGGAAAAAGCTTTCCGCCAAAGCGCTCTCTCCTAAACTCAGGAAGAAATCATTTAAGACACAAGCAGATGTTCAGATTGCATCTGCCTCTCTGCCAACTCTCCCCTCCTCTTCTCTGCCAGTGGAGAAGTGTGAAGCTCCAGTGGCAGATGGAAAAGAGCCAGGAGCCTCCTTTCCACACTGCAGCCCACTCAGCACAGCGAGCCACGCGTCAGGACTGACCGACCTCAGTCAGTCTGCGCAGAACCTGCCTGATCCAGGTTAGTTCCACTTCTCTTTGACATAATACATACTGTCACACCCCACAGAATATAGTTAGTATGTATTTAAAGAATAATGCACTCTGTAGTTTCTTATGAAAGCTTCTGTGTCTTGTCCCATCATGTCTTACCATAGCTTTGTTTGTCCTGTCATACTGTAGCGTTGTTTGTCTTATCCCTCCCCAGGAACAGATAGACTTATGAGTTCAGTGTCTGTTCTCCCTCCTCACCCTCCCTTGACGAGTGCTGCGCGCAAGTTGGCTTTGGCACTGGCTGAATCTGCCCACAAAGCCAGCAGCGGCTCCCAGAGAAGAAACAACGTCCCGACGCAGCCTCTCCAGAGTCAGGAAGACAGACCGCCCCGGCCCTCTGTTCTCAATCTCAGCCTTTATCCCCAGGAGTACTCTGGCCCTCGTGCCTCCTCCGTTTCCCAGTGGCAGGCATCAGCGCACAGCCCCGTGGAGAACCTCTGCGGCCCTCGTCCTGTTCATTTCCTACCTCCGCACCTCTGCCCGGAGTCGTCGCAGGTCACTGATGGACAGGAAGGCATGTGCAATTTCACACCTAACGTCAGCCCTCTCGGGTCAGGGAGCTTGGATGAAGGCAGTGCAGAGAGGAGGGACTGCAGGGAGCACAAAGAAGTCACAGATGTCACAGAGGCAGAGCCCACGTATCAAAGCGTTGGTGTTTCAACACCCACCCAGCCTGTCTGCTCAGCTCAGAGCCCATCCACCTCCCCTGTATACGTGAACACCGACTCCATCAACGAGTTTAATTTCCGTGCTGTTCTCGCTGAGACCTCTGTGCCTGCCTCTATTGGGGAGGTCCTTCCACGTCCCTTACATCACTCGTCGACCCGTCACTACAGCCCAGAGGAGGACAGACCTTTGGGCATGGCGGAGGACGTCTACAGCAATCACCATCATCACCATCACCCTCACGCTCTTCATCGGCCAATTCAAGCAGGACAAATGCCTCCACGTCACTGCCCTCGGCCGGACGCGTTGCCACACCACCTTTCAGGCCCAAAAAGCCTGTACAGACAGTCTTCTGAAAGCCGCCACAGCACGTTAGGGTTTAAGGAACCGTTTGTCACCTCAGTACAGGCGTTGCCATAGGGATGAGCAACATATTAGTAGCTGCCACAGGCAACAAGGCCAGTGGCAGAGGTCAGGAGATAGAGTATCCGGGCACCCGGCCATCCGGAGGGCTCGCTCCTTCCATGCTCCACAGATTAGTCATTATGAGCTGGCAAAGACAGAAGTCCTACCCCCCGACACCATGTTTTATGTCGAGCAGATGACAAGTCCGGACGTTCCCTATCAGAGCCTAGTTCAGACCGGCATCCACCCTGCTCGGCCACAGTATGAGGACACACATGCCGACTACCCCTACAACCCCTATTCAGATACGAACCCGGTACAAGATTCCCGCTATTACGTGGAACCTTGTCGGCAGAGCGCTATCCGACACAGTCAGTCCTACACCATGCACTCGACAAGCGGACAATCGGATTACTACAACTACTCCCCACGCCATGTCTCCCCTGCAAATAGGGAGCTTTACTTCGCAAGCAGGGACACCGTAGTTTACGAGGCTAGAGACGCAGAGGTTTTTGAAAGAGTTGTATATCAACCAATCCGGCAGGAGAGACGTAAAAATACTTGTCCAGTTGTGTCGTCTTACGAGGGTCCTGTCTCGCCATCTGACACAAGAAGCAGAGACATAATGCACACGAGGAGCAAGTCAGACCCTGGAAATGGCTGCCTCCTCTCCACTGACAGAACTGAAAACCAAAATGTAGTCGTCACCACATCGCCAATGTCCCCGAGGTCTCAACACTCGGACCCTGTGGGCAGCAGGCAGCAGCAGTGTGCTCTGCAGCCAGGACCCTCCCGGCGAATTCAGATCAAAGAGAGCTCTTCACAGCAGCCTCCGCTTCGCAAAGTCCCGTCGCTTCCAGAAAGGAGCTGTCCTAGCCTTAAGAGCAACGAGCACAACGAAAGAAGCCATACAAAGGGTCACGACCGAGATCGATTGATGATGACCAACGCCGTCAACAGCTACTCTGGTATTGTGAAACCCAGCATCCTCAGGAGACCCGGGCGGTCGCAGAGCACCAGAGAAAATCGCCACTACTATAATTACCACGCCAAATCCCCTCTGGATGCTGAACATCTGGGCTCCTTTTCCACTCAGCCCAACAGAAGGACTCAGAGCACTAAAGTCAGGCCCACACAATATGACCACATGGAGGGGTATTACGCGGCGCCCAAACTTAAACCCGCAAGATCCAGTAAAGCTGTGACAGGATATTTGCCTGGCCAGGGCTGCATGTCTCCCCGCGGGCACAGACTCTTGTCCAAGGCTCTGGGTCACGAGGCTTTTTATCATGCTGCTCTGAGATCAGAGGCCGGGGTCTATGAGTAAATCTGAGCGCTGGCTTTTATCTGACTTTACATCTGGGCCAAAGGAGAACAGCACTTTATCCTCTGCCAGACCAACAGACTGTTGCATTGAAGGTGTGTGTTTTTTTTTTTTTTTTTGGTCTTTACTTTTCAGGAGCCGCTAAATTAATAGCGGCGTGAAGCTGGGGATTCATGTTCCCATCTTTGGGAGATTCATATTTTGCTTTAGAGGAAGCTGAAAGGGAACGCGTGTACGTATATTGTCTTAAATGAAGAGATTTGAAAGCAAGAGAGGCACGTTTGAGAGAAATGATGGCTTACATATTAGCAGACGTCAAGCTAACAGGGTTTATTAAGGATTTTAAAAGTACTTATAGGAATGTGTATAAAATAAAACTCATTTTAAATGTATTATATTTGTATAAATAACACACAGCTAACATCTGTCCAATGTACTGTACATTTTGTTTTCTATTCTAGTCTTCTCAGACTTCAACAAAGCACTTTTGAGGATAACTGTGTGTGAAACACATTGTCTTAACGTGGTGAACATGAAGCCTCTTGATATACAGTATAAATATATATACATATATATATTTTCTGTAAAAAACAGCTTGCTCCGATTCATCATGAAATGCAAAGTTAGCACTTTGGTGGGTGGGCGGGGGTGGTTGAAATGGAAAATAACCTTATGGTTTCTAACTTTTCACGTTTTTCTTTCAGCACACGTTGACTAACGCAATCTTAAAATATACAAATGCTATGATTTCTGTTAAGGTTAAAGCTACCGTGGCAAAATATGCTAGTATTTTGGCAATGTGGTTTTGTCACAAAAATGAACATTTCTTTTCCTCTTTTAGGGACCTTTTAATGATGTGGTGTTTTACAGGATGTTGTTTTATTCATAAAGACGCTAATTCCAATTCAAACATGTAGATGAGGATATTCTGTTAAGTCATGTTAAATGCATTATTTTAGTGAGACTCTTAAAAAAAAAAAGAAATAAAGATGTTACCAGTGATTGTAGTTTGTGGAATGTTTCAACCATGTTCAAGGAAAATGACACTTTATCAGCTGCGAGACGTGACGGGTGCGTCCTCAGATCCGCCACATTGTGCAGTCTGGGCTTTAACGAAAGGACCAGATACAATTGAAATCCGCAGAAGAGCAGGGGCAAGTTCTCCGACATAATTGGAAAGGAGGACAGGTTCTGTTGACTTTTTGGTTCACTGCACTTTACATAAAGTTAATTAATAAATAAGAACAGAGGCATTGATTTTAAAGGTGCCCTCACTTTACCTTCTGTGCGTCAAACTTTGGCACAGTGCTGTATGCATTTGAAAAATAGCTCCCAAACTTTTTGCCCTGTCAGTCCTTCAGGAAGTCCCATCAGTTTTGCCTTTTTATTCATGTATTTTATTATTACAACAAAAGCACAAAAAGACCAAACAAGAGATGGTGTTATCATAACTGAAGTAAAATGCTTAATGCCAAAGATTAGTTTCAATGCCGTGTAAAGGTCAGCTATGTCCATTTCTGTCCTTTAATGATGGAGAATGGATGTAGAACAGTTTGAGAAGGGCAGAATTTTCTAACCCGCTGTACCACAGAAACAAATAATGTCCTTCAAGCCTAAATAAGTAGAGAAATCATTTCAGTTTCACACGCGGTGTCCGTTTCTTCCGGTGCCGTGTCTCAGACGGGCCGGTTGTTCCGTAACATAAGTTCAGACCATCCTTCTATCTATACAAGGACTGACGGCAACTCAACAGCTCGTTCGCTTCCTGGTTATTGCGTGTGAGCTGTTGAGCCCAGTTGACACATTGCCCCAAAAAATTGCCCTAAAATCATTTGTGTGTAAACCAGTCGAATTCTGTAAGATGATTTTCAGCTGCTTTGAGAATACTGCATTGAAGAATCTTCTGCTGAATACTAATCTTTCCTCTCCGGTGGTTTTGAAGTGAGGATTTATGAGTGTCTATAATTTTCTATAAATGATACATTTCTGTGGATCGTGGAAAGACGCCCAAACCTTTACTGTGGGATAATCTAGTGTAGGAGGCGATGTCCCTACTTGGCTAATGTTTAAATCTCACAAACAGTTGAGCTGCCCTGGATTCTTTGCTCCACCAAACGCAGTGTTTGTGTATTTCTTTCAAATTTCAGGTCTTTGTTGCAGATGTTTAGATGGACTTAAGTGTCTTATTCCCACACCAGACTGCAGTGGGATCCTTGTTTGACCTGATTCTTTAAATCCTTCCATTTCACATCACAGTACGGATCAGGTCAACAAACAAGTACAGCTGCGTTACCTTCCAACAAAGCAGGCAAAGCCATTCCAGCATTGTCCTGTTCGGCTGCATTCTTTGAAATTTAAAGATTCTGTTTTGATTATTCCAAATGACGGCTGAAGTTATTTTTTCTCATCCATTGGACTGCTTCGGAGTTCGAACTGCAATGCCTAAAAATTAGCAGGAAAACGGGAAAACACTATGACCTCGATGCCATCTATTTAACACACGTGGCCGATTCACTGGAAACATCGACCGTCCATGTGCAATGCTTCAGCCGTGTCAAATGAAATATTAGTAAAGTTGACCAGCCTGCTGATTCTTTCCTTTAATTAAATAATTATATAAATAAAACCTTCATCATTTCCCACAAACCTGGACTGGTGAAAATTGTTTTTTCCATCTCTGATAAACTCAGACTCATTTGTGTTTTCCCCTCTTTCTTGTGCCCCCAATCGTGGAACCTGAGCCTCAGTTCAGGAGCCATTGAGCCTGCTCACCACCAGGTGGCACTGACACACTGCGGACATGAGAAAGCTCCTGTTGCATTCTGGGGGAGATCACAGAATCCGATTTGTTCTTCACACATGTCATTTATGTTCATCAACACGGCAGACGACTCCGACGGCTTTACTTTTTGTGGAGCTTTAGAATGATGTCTATTAGAATTGCATGCAGATGCATGTGAAGGGCATGTGCGTGGCTCCGGGTTGGTGACCTCAGCTGCAGGTGATGCAGTATGTTCGATTCCTCGTGTACCGTGAGCTTGGTGCCACAGAACGCCCACTGAGTCGCAGTTAAAAGTGAGTTGAGCGGTTGGAGGATGACCAGAAGGAATCAGCCAAGGTTGTCGGAAGTACCTTTGGAATTGTTGCTTTGTTGTTGTAATTATTAAAGTGCCCCCTCCCCACCCCCTCCCACCAGCACCCCTCCCACCCCCCCCAGATCAAAACAGCCTTCCATTCACAGCCGACTGAAAGGCCTGGTCTGTGGCAGAAACCATTAAGAGAGCCTGCGGACTCAAAGCAATGTCTCCTGGCAGCTCTGCATTGCTCCTGGAGCAGCGAGCCATTGTTTATTCATCGCCACATTGGCATTCAAAGTGCATCCTCACTGTTCTCTCTCATAACCAACAAGTTGCAATTTTTATGCATGCGAAGGTTGAAGGCAAATTATTTATGGGAGACCGGACCCGAGGAAAAAGAGCGGCCTGTTGCAAAATGGTTTGCGTTGAGAGCAATTCTTTTCTATAGGCTATTGAATTCGCCGGATCACAGCGAGATATGCATGTATTATTCAGCGTTTCAGAGAAAGAATTGTTGCCCTACTAGACAGCCATCTGCTTTTTGGACATTGTGATGCATTTGAGACACGCTACCTTTCAGGATCAAGTTAGAGTCTTATTTTTCAGTAGGGGGCAAATGCAATGAGTGGAAAAAAGGCTCTCTCCGGTGTCCTTCCCTCTAGGTTTTCGCTGCAGTGAATCGTTTAAAGCAAGAAATATCCGAGCAGGAACTGCGTGCATGTGTTCTGATGGGCCGGCACTGGAAGAAATGTTGAGCAAGTTGAGGTTCTGCTGCAAAAGAAGGAACTTTCACCCGTGTGAGAAATTATTCAGGAACACCTGGCATCGTGGCGGCGCATAGATGGGACGTGCGAGGCTTGTGGCGCCAAACACCAGCAGGTGAGAGGTGAGAGGACGGCTACCTCTTCAGGGGCAGACGATCGGTGGGATAACGGTTGCCCCAGACACTTGAGAGGACTGTTCAGAGTTGAACAAATTAGTGAATTATAGGCTCTTTACATTCTGGAGGAACAATTTAGAGTCTGTAATGCTTGCGAGTGTGAGCGCAGTCTGCAGATCTATTAGTAATATAGCACATGGCAGTAGCTGTGTTTCTCTGGTTCACGGCACTTTAGTGGCTCCATAAAGAACAATTTTTGGTTGTTCATTACAGTGTAATGTTCCATTACAAAACATTATTGGAACTTTATGAATGCACACTTCCACATTGTTTCTGTGATGGATCTTGACTGTGAAGTGCAGAGAATATTTAAATAGTAAAATGCTGCAGTGGAGGCCTCGACTTCTTAAATAACTCCTTTACAAAGACATGAATCGTGCTGGGGCCTATTTTGGAATTCATATCAGTCCAAATACCAGTTGATTTTCTTTCTTCTGGTGAACGAAGTGTTGTCTTTTCAGTTGCTGCCACTGTATATAGCACATCTGTAACTGAGCCTTAAAATAGATGTTTGAAAAAAGACAAACCTCGTCTGCGGCATCAGCACGTGCTTGTCTTTATTCACGTGACAGGGGACAGGTCCAATCTGGACTCGATAGTTTTCACTTCTCATCTGGACTCGTCTGGGAATTAGTCTTTGTGGAAATCATGGATGCCACATTCTCCACGTCAACGAAGGAGAAGGACAGCGCGATTGTTGTCAACTTGCAGTTCAAAAACCAGCATCTGTGATTCTGCGCGGGTGCGTTATTGCACGCAGCAGGGGTGCACGTCTGTGAAGACTCCCGTGATGCTGAGCTATCCGTCCGTCTATTATCTGTAACTGCTTATCCTGTTCAGGGCAGTCACTGGGCGAGAGGTGAGGTACCCTGCAGTCTTCTTCAGGACAGACAACCACTGTCACTCACATTCACACCTACAGGCCATTTAGAGGCACCAATTAACCTGCCTACAGTCCAGACGTGTCATCCACCGATGACATTTGGTACACTGTGAGGCACAAGTCTGACAAAGGTAGCTCCCAAACTGTTAAGCAGCCGAAATTGTGATATCAAGCCTTCAAAATTAAAGCAATTGATCTCCTCAGTTCCCAGTGCGAATGCTGTTAAAAAACAGGTGATGCAACACAGTGGTAAATATGCCTCTGTTTTTGAAACACGCTGCTGACACTAAATTCAAAATGAGCACATATTTTCTTCACGACAATAATATTTCTCAATTTCTACATCTGATGTGTTGTGGTAGGTGCATTTCTAATCAAAAATAGGTTCCATATGATTTGCAGATTTCACGGCTTTCTCTTCTTATTTCCATTTTCGTAACGTCCCAACTTTTCCAGAAATGAGGCTTGTGCTTCTCAGCGATTGTACAGCCGGGACAGGCTGCAGCCTTCTGTGCTGTGACCAGACGTGCATCTCAGCTGTTGTAACCTTCCAGTGCTTGTTTGCAAGATGTAGTGTCGCAGCTGATAAGAGAAAGAAAGTTCTTAGGGATCATCTATGGCTCACTTAATTACCTAGTTAACATGACAATGGATTCTAATTTAATTACAGCAAGCGAGAGAACCTTGTTAGTACTTCACATAACCAATTAGACCCTGGCTACGGACAGAAATATATATTTTATTCAAGTGTATCCATGGTTTTTCAAATAGAAAATCAGCTGCTTTTTAGAGGGCACAGTGGTGGCGGGGTGGTGGAGAGCAGGGACACAATGCTTTGTGATTGAACAAGTGATTAGACCTCAGGTTTACACAAAGGCTCCTCACTTGCAGTAATGGCTGCCTATTAGGACTCAGTTTTCTAATTTGACATTCACATGCATATCAAAGTGACTAAGCAACTAGAAGGCTGTGTGCTGGCCAATACAATGCAGGCCTCGGTTTGTGTTGCAAATAATGCCCTCGACCTTTAACTGATGAATAATAACCTGAGAAATAGAACGTAATTATCCACAGCCTTACAGCTGGTTCAAAAGGTAACCACCAGTTGAATAAGCGTAAGCCGTGTGATTCCATCTCGGGCATTTACTTGTAAAAGATACATCTTTCGGGTCATGGCTCTGTGCCGCTGAATAGTCGGACGATCTTGAATTCTGCAAAATTTAAAACCATAAGGCATTACTAATGAGGGAATGGAAACAAAAGCCAGACAATTTAACAGGTTCCAGGCAACGAAGAGCGGGTTTTATCCGCCAGGAATAAAAAAGTGTTTGTTTAAAGCCCCCATCTGGATCACAGAGCGTTTAGTGTAACCATCAGATGAAAGGCCAGAGTAAACAACACACACTCGGTTGCTGTGGTGACACAAAGGATGCACGGCGTGTAGTTAGTGTGCGGGAACTGCAGATTAACATAATGGCCTGCTGTGATTGGTCAGTTCGACAAAAGCCAGACAGGTAAGACATGACACATGTGATAAAGGCTACGAAAATTAGCCGATGAAAAAGAACGACAACACGGGAAAAGTAATTACATCCATGTAGTCATTTAACCTCACTCGCTTAAGGCTACACCTTCTGTAATTTCACAAGAATGTAATTGATTAATTTCATTTCTATGTTAAGAAACAAAGCATGCTTGGTTTTCATTTATCTGTCTGACACGTTCTTTTTAAATCAGACTAAATCAAATACTGCAGGCTTTAGGCTGGAGTCACAATATTTTTCTACAACATATTTTAAACATTTGGATTTGTCACATCTTTTTATTAAAGCTTTACGTCCATGACTGAAGTATATTACTTTTAAGAAATAAAGCATTCTCCCCCGTGTTATTAATTAGCCAAACCTCATTCACGTTGCTGTTTCCCCATCCGCATGCCGAAGTGTCACTGAGCAAGACAATGAACCCCATCCCCACCCGCAGCCACCAGTTTCAATTGAGGAGGGATGCGTCAGTCCAGCACCAAAATGTGCTGGATTAGAAATTATTATTAAAATACTGAACCTTGTTATTACTGAATCGTGACCCGGTACCACATGATTGAAGAAGTAAACCTCCCGTTTCCTCAAAGGCTCCTCACTCGGTGGCTCCTATGGTTGTTCTAAAAATTCAAAACGCTTTCGCCTTCCAACGTTTGTAACACATTCTTACAGAAACATTATTCCCATAATATTTCTACTTTGACACTCGTACCCCCATCCTGTTATTACTGAAACGTTACCTGTTATTATTGGTTTTATTAGGTTAGTGTGTTGCCAACTAGACTAATTAGATGCTTTCCCTGATGTTTGGTTTGATTTCCCTATTATTGAATAAAAATGTCTGTGGTGAGTTGCCCTTTCAAACCTCATCCTGCAAATCGATCACGTCAATCGATCGATGGTTCGCCGCTCGATATGAGATGAACGAGAACGATCTTTGTCTTTGTCGCACGCCGGCTAAAGGACCTGCCGACGCGTTTAAAGGTAATTATCAGCATAATCGGAGAATGTTGCTCGTCATTACTCCAGGACTAAAATAAAATTCTTAAAATAGCACAAGCTTGTTTTATTACAACTCCTCCAAATGCTAATTAGCCATAGAAACATGTGTTTCCATTAACTCCTCTCTTTTGTTCTTTTCTGTACACACTTTTCTTGTTTCACCAGCTCCGTTTCCTTTTGTTCACATCACAATGACTTGGTAAGAGTGTGCTAACACTGGATACTTACTACATCTCCGGCTCAGGCTTTCAAGGCGTAAAATGAATACCCACTGATGGCACAGGAATTATGCTGAAGATGACGGCTTTTTGTTGTGGTTGCTTTGCATGTGAGCAGTCGGAACCGTCGTGCGAACGTACAGCTACTCAGTGTAGATGTGCCGAGATGACCACACACTCAAAGTGGGTAAACAGCTCGGCTCAGCAATGTTTTACTAAGCAGAAACGGGATCCTTTGCACAGCTGAACAAAGGAAATGAACACCAAACATTTCTCTGTATTTGTCTGTAAACCAAAAACTCAGTCTTTCTTATTGTGCCCCGGCCAATAAAAGCTGAAACACAAGAACCAGACAATCTGATTTCTCACCTCACCATGAAAACCTTCACCTGCACCCTGAGCAGAGCTGCAAGCCAACGCTTCCCGTTCATGCAGCTTTAGTTTTCAGGCCAAGACGCACTTGTTGCTGACGGCGTAGACAACGGCAGCTTCACTGTTCACACACACACACACACACACACACACACATTGCGTAGTTTGTGCATGTCTGGAAGATTAAAACGTTTGGCCTCAGGAGGGCAGACGAGGTCCACATTTCTTTGACTGACTATAACAATTCTTCCTCTCGAACTTTAGCTTTTCCACAACATAAACAGATGCCACGGCCACGTTTGAGGAGTTTCATGTAGAAATACAGTAACGACATCATAACTGCCTCAGTAAACCTTTTTTTTTTACAAAAGCTTCCCTTTTTTTTTTTTTTACAAAAATAGAGGCCTCTGCTACGATCGATTGATACTGCCTCACCGGCAACATGCGGAACTGCATCTCGCAGTAGCGTATCATCAATGTGCAAAATCAGCGCAGGCTATGTGAGGGCACCATTTTGCGTCGGCATATTCATGGTTAATAGTAACTGTGTGTTGACCATTTTCCACATTTTTCCATAAAAAAATGTGCGACAAAAAATCTTTGCAATTTAAAGCTGTTGTACCACACAAATAAGACAATTGCTACTTTTTTAATTATAGGTGCGATTGAAATTCGCTAGAAATTTGCAGGTTGTCATCGCCGACTGACCACGCGTGGAGTCTGCACGTCCTCGCCGTGCTTGCGACCCTAAATGGGAGAAGCAGTTACAAACAATGGTTGAATTTCCTTGTGACCTATTGTTGTCCGTTACCTCCAAGTGTGTTTCTGCCCTCTTCATTGTGAGAATTATTCATATTTAGCACAAAAAGACACAAACGTAAGGCTTTACAACTTAAATCGCTATTCTACTTTATACTCCCAACTTGGACTAATCACCTCAAACTTCAACCTCCTTGCATCAGCGTCACTGTATTGCTCTGCCTTTGTAAGACACCGCTGTGTGTTATTATCTTCAATTCTTATTTCAAAAGGGAGCAGCTGCAAAGTTTGCAGAGCATGAAACATAATTTTTTAACTTGTCCACATCTTCCCAAACGGAATTGAGTTTAAGTTCAAGCTCATTCAAGCTGATGAACTTCATCCCATGATGCCTTTCTTTCCAGTTGGAGGCTCTGTGTTTGAATTCAATGCCAATTTAATTAAAACATGTAACCTTTAATTACCTAATCAATTTAATAAGTGAAAATAGACTCAGAGTGATAAATTACTGAAGTGGCAATGTACTTGCAGCAGCTCACCGGCTCACTGAGGCTCCCCATGACTGACTTCAAGGCTGTGTACAGACATTTTTTTAGACTGTAACAGGCTGTCCCACAAAAATAGCACACTTTCATACGCTGACAACAGAAACGCACACAAAACATAAGTGAAAAAAAAAAAACATCCACAGAGGCAACGCGGTGTATCAGAAGGAAGCCAGATGACTAAATCAACTTGTAGTGCAACAATAGCATTTTCCCCCCTCAAACTATCTCAAAAGATAATCACAAACAGCTATCGAAGTGTTTCAAATTAAAAATCTACTTTAAATGAAAATTAATTATGCATCAACAATACCAAATATGATAGAAAGATTACATGCAGACATAGCAGAATAAAAGATAAGGGGAGACTGTGAAATGTTTGCCTTGCTTATTGTATCTGGGTGGTGACTATGAAGTGGAACATCAATGTAAATTTGGCAAATGAAAACTTGTCTTTGCTTCAGCAGGAAGGAGTCACCTTGAGATTTGGTTGACGGAACTTCAGAGGATGCTGCTTGAAGCCGACGCTCAGCAGATAATTACAGATTTTCTGTCTGAAACACTTAACCTTTTTTGGGGGGGTGGGGGGGTGGGGGGGTCGAGAAGAACCTATTTTTCATGGCCTTTTTCTAATTAATCACACCTAAAACTTCCACATCAACATGTAGCACATTTTCTCCCTCTGGTAAACATCGAGCTCTGATTAAGTATCAGCGTATTAAACATCAAGCAGCAACGTGGCTGACATTAGAGCCCATAGTGCTGTTCCCAGCATCTTTCAGGTTTGGAGTTAATCACCCCACAAACACGAGTCTCTTCTCCCTGACAGTTCCGCGCAGGATTAGCAGGCGGGTTGTGTGCGCTTTAATTAATGCAGATTTCTCTGGGTCATACTGTAGCAGTCGGAGATAATTGTGTTGTGGTTATCACAGGCTTCAGGTGCTTGTCCTTCATCATTGTTTGAAACAACCAGCTCATCTGTTTCATAGAAAATGACTTGGCATCTTTCCCTCAACATTAATAGTTGTATATGGAAGGTACACACACACACACGCGCACACACACACACACACACACACACACACACACTATTTAGAACAAGTGAGATGATATTTTACACAAACCTGACTTTATTGGATTAGGTTTCGTTTAAGTGCTTGTTGTTTCTGCCCGTTATCTTTACTTTCAGGGTTTTGCAGTTGCACGAGGTGTAAAACTCCTAATGTACAGGACACTGAGCACCTTCCGAATCATTTCACTGTGCTTGTCGTTTTAAAATTTAAGAACATTACCCAAACTGGCAACTACACCGCCACTGATTTGTGAATAAAAGAGGGCATCTGATTTGTGGTTATGTTACAGGTTTTGCTTTCTGAGTCTTCAGATCTACCCCCGACACAATAAACATAGACGTTATTGATATTTCAAGGTTCGGGGTCTTAATTAAACCTTGGTTAGTGGTTGATACGTGTGTATAGGCGTTGGGAAATCCTTTTTGCCTTGTATACATTCTTACGGTTTTGTAGTGTGGGCAGACTTTACATCATTAACCATTAGACTACATGCTGTACAAGGCAAACAAATTACGGTTCAGGCTGCAAAATTTCGGGATGTTAAATCTGCTTTTTGTAAAAAGAAGAATGCCTTGGAACAAGTGTCAAACTACATTCATGTGGCCCGCCATGTCGTTTTATGTGGCCCGTGAAAGCTTTTTGAGTGTCTACAAATAAATACCAAAAAAGAAATTAAGCGCGTGCTTTTACCAAAAACTACATTTCCCACAATGCCTTTCGACTTCAATAGCTGCGGCAGTGTTTTCACATCTATGCCAACGAAGTGAAATTGAGATAAAATAATGATCCCAAAATATCCAGAAAGAGAAAAGTTGATGCAGAAGGAAGACTGTTTCAAGAAAGATGGGAAAGCGAATACTTGTTTGTGCTTCACGGAGAAAGACCGGTATGTCTTTTGTGTTACGAGGCAATATCGGTTGTATTTTTGAAAACTTATTCATAGCAGTAGATCAATTCAATTATATACATTTTTTTGATAAATAAAAGATTAAACAAATGTTTTACGTCAATGAACTTTTCAGGTGTCTTTCACCACAATGTAATTTTTTCTTTGTTTACTTGGAGAGTTTGATCCTTCATTAATGGAGTTATGTAGGTTTTCATAAGCTGACAAAATTTAAAAGGGTTTATTTTAGTGCAACAAGCAAACATATGTTTTCTATGCAACTGTAATTGTCACTTGAATAATTTATAATAAATAATGAGTTACTTAACATTAAGGAGTGGTTACATTTATTTTACATTACATTCAATCACATTTAGTTACATTTATAAGTCACATCTGGCCCTTTGAGGATAGCCATTATGCTGATGTGGCCCTGGGTGAAAATGAGTTTGACACCCCTGCCTTAGAAAATAGAAAAAATTGAAAAATAGAAAGCTGTACTTTAGCTCAAAGGAAAACGGACTAAACTATAAATGAATATGAATGTTGAAATAGTTAAATGTTTAGCTCAACTGTTGACATTAAACTTAATATTCAACAGTATTGAGGTAAAAGTTTAAATACTTAAAAATATTCCAAAAATGATTGTTGTTTGAGTCCATTCACAAAATTGCAGACAAATTTTTTATTACTGCAGAAAATAAAATGTGTTTTCAAAAGTTTGTCCTTGCACGTTTTCTTCAGCAAGATAATCTTCACAGATAAACACCAATTTATGATTTTTGAAGCCTAAACACAATCACGAAAGAAGTAAAGAGCTCTCGTTGGGTTATCAACCAACTACACGACAATCGTGTAGTTTTAACTTTTAATATTTAATCTGGTTTAATGCACTCACCTCTTCCACAGAAGCTTCTCTTCTTACAGTGACTCGTCACAGCCAGTGATCGTTCGTTATAAACGTCTCTCGCCTCATTTAGACACTTGTTTTTAAATTAAAGACACATAAAAGCTCAACAGCAGAAAGATTGTGATATTTTCTGATGGATTTTATGTCACAAAATAAAATGTGAAAATCTTTATGCATTTAGTCAAAAATCTATTTAAAACACTTACTGAATGTTGGAATGCGGGAACAACAAGTGTAAAATTGATAACTAACTTCTGGATTGTAGGACTGCAAGATTTTCTGCAGCAGCCTATTAGATGGTTAAAAAACTAAAAGGACCAGTTTCATTTTTAATATGGATTAACAGTCAAGCTGTAATAGCATAAACAGTGAATAAACAAATCATTATTTAATTATTCAGAACAAACAATAATCACATGTGGTTATGTTGTGAACAGTGTTACAGTGGACTCTATTAGGAATCCAGCATAAGCGCATACTGCAGCATATACTGGGCTTGAACAGTGGGGTGCCACTGCAGGCTCTTATTCTGAAATGTCAAGAGAGTAAAGCAGTAAGGATCACAGCAAACGCTTGTTTTTCGTCAGCCTAATAATTAATGCACATTCTGCTTGTACAGTTGGTTCTTTGTCAGAACATTTTTAAGTCATCAAGGTGGATGTAAACTTTTGCACCCACCTGTACAAATGTTTTCCTGTAGAACGCCACAGTGTGGGAAATGTCACAGCACGTTGCATTGAGAGTTTTGCACGCGTTGATGACACGTGTCGTCGTTTTATTTTCAGGCAGAGGCTTTTTTATCTTATATTTAAAAAATGGTTTAAATGTTCCGAAGGAAAAAATATCGCAATAACAAAAGCCCTTGAGCTGTTCTCTGTGGGGAATGGAAGCAGTTTGAAAAGGACGTAGGGGGGCTTGTCATCTTGTTAACAACTGAACCAGCCAGTAAATAAGTAAATACGAATTATGCAAGTCCTTGAGTATTTGTTCTAAACAGGAGCGACATAGAGGGAGATAAGTGTGCAGACAGAGCCTGTTGAGTTTGCCTTTGTTCACCCACTATTTATTCCCCCATCATTTAATTATACCTCAGCCAAGCCAAGTGCTACATGCCATCAATCTCAATCAATCAATTAGCCAACTAAACAAGCCATGCTCAGACATTCGTTCACTCTCAATTTCCCCATTGTGCTAATTACACTTAAACATGTCATTCCAAATTAAAACTGAACATTTAAATGGGATTAGTAACATCTAACTGAAACATCACCCAGCTAACATTCACGCTCTCACGATGCGCTGACAGCTGGCACAGCCGAAAAAGCAAGAGCTCATACCCGCTTTTAATTCGAGTGATTTCATTTCAAGAGTTTAACCTGGAGAAAGAAATAAATAAATACGGAGAAAATCCCATAATCTGTCATTTTTCAAAAATCAATAGGCAGGTATTTAATGTTCCTTGAGGGAAGCTTTATATTCCAGTGATTGTATGAATAGGGGAGAAAAGTGGCTGGTTTCTAAGGTTAAACTATTCCCATTAAACTTTAAATAATGTTATTGACCTTTACCTGCGATGGATCACTTAAAGTAATGGGAAATGGAGGCACTGACAGAAATATGATGACAGAATAGCTTATGGTTATGAATTAGGTCTTGTTCCCCAAAATGCCTATCAATTTGTCAAATCACTAACATCCACGTGTTCAGCCAGAAACCTTAACAGGGGCCCCCGAGCCTGTCGGTGTCAGTCATCGTGTCATTTAAAACATTTCTCGGCTCTATCTGTACCACAGTGCATGTGTCAATCACCGACGGGAGCTCGTGTCGCTGCCGCGGCTGCTGCTGCTCATCCACATCGAATCTACATGGGTACAGTATTTTTACCTCAGCTCGAGATCTTTCTTCTTCTGGGGCTTTGACAAGTATCAGCAGCTCGGGATGAAGTGTGCAGGTTCACCCCCAGCTAATGTATTCAGCGCATTAAACAGGCAGGAGTGAATCTGACAACAAATGGAAGTTAATGAATTCCGCTGTCTCCGAGCAGGACAGCACTACAAAGCGAAACCCGCGTTTTTGATCAAGTCACAACAGCACGCGGCTTTAAACATTGATATCTTTTTTATTAAGACAAGTACTCTTCTGATTTTTTTTTTTCTTTTGTAAAAATGTTGGCGTGAACCAATACAAAATATGCATGGTCAAATGAGAAACATCCTCTTCACTACACCAAAGGAAAATGTCACCTGGGTACAGAAAGAAATAGAGGATTCAACAACAAAAACAGCCATTTTGGGGGGTTAAGAAAACAACCAAACCCCTCCAAGTCGTTTCCCCGTCCCAGGCTTCAAACATGAGTTTTGTCCAAAATACCCAAGACATGTTACGGATCATTCATAAAACTTCATGTCACAGTAAATACACCATCTTTTCATCTATGAAACTCTATGCGTGAATGGATTGAATCCAAACAGATGTTTGGTCGACTGTCTGTGGTCACAATCTATGATTTCTAAATAACCAATACTGTATGAGCAAAGTGTTACAGTGAAGGAAGAAGAAGTTTTATGAACATCAGTGTGATCTTGTTGACATTGACTGTACATAATTTTCATCTGCTTAACAAATCTAGTTTTCTTTCTTTGTGAACTAGGTCTATGCAAAATAATATTTAACGTTTACTGTAACAGTGCACCATATTGAGAACACAGAAACATGTACAACTGAGAAAAACATGTACATCTTGTGATTTCTTCACTTTTTGAATAGCTGTGGTACTACAGTATATACTTGGGGCCTTAAATTTGCATTCTACCTGAGATGCAAAAGGAAAGAAACAAAACAACTATTAACACTCATGAACCTGAGAGAGTGAAAACAAAGTTGCTAAATATCAAGTATTTAAAACAAAGCGGGATTAGAAACGATGCTTCTGTCAATCTTTCAATATTCCTCGATTCAAAGCAGCACTCACTTGTAGAACAATTTAAGATAAATATCAAATCTCAAAATAAAATTGATCATGCAAGTAACTGTTTCCATGACACTGAAACTCAAAAATCCAGAAAAATGTACTATTATCGTAGCTTATTACAGCTTTGAGTACTGTGTTCTCCTCTGATAACACTAGTGAGCCTTGTCCTTGACAATATCCAAATAAATAACAAGTTAGGAGAATTAAGAGAAAGTCGTTTTGACCAAATTAAAAATGTTTGGGGATGATTAATCAAGACAAGAAATACTACATCCTGGCATATGACACTATAGTCAGCGGAAGCTGCCACACCACCCCGATAAACAAAGCAATATATATATATATATATTTAGATAGCTATATATCCAGACATATAGATATACTGTATATAAGCAAATATCTATACTGTATATCTATAAATACATATATAGTTTTATTTATTTTATGCTCCTGGTTGTAATTGTGATGCAAGTGTATGCTGCATGAATACAGACAACCTACAGAGAGTATTGGCCCTGTAAATTAGAAATATACAAGATATAGTGTATGAGTGTACATGAGGATACTGTGTGATTCGAACCATATGCCTCAGAATCAAAGAAGGCACTAAATTAAGTCCTTCAGTCTTTTCCTTTATAATGATAAGTATCAAGAGGTGTGTTTAAGGCAGTGGTTATCCTTTTTCATAACGCATTTACAATTTTTTTTTTTCTTTTTCAGAATTCAGGCAATACAATGGAATCGCTCACTTATTACCAACTATGTTTCCCTCCTCTGGCTGTGACAGAGTGAGACGCATGAAGCATCCGTGGTGTGCACACTGCGTCTGCCTGCGAGTGTAGGAGCTTCTCGTTTGTGTTGGTAAAAAAAAGAAAAGGAAGAAAGAGAGAAATTTGTAACAGTAGATTTGAGGCTGCGGGATGACAGTAAGAAAATGATCTTTCCCAAACCAAGTCTAAAGCTCTACGCAAATCTTTGATAAGACATTATCAAAGACAGCCCAAAGGTAAAACGTCTTTACAGACAGCAGGGAAATATAACTGATTCATGTTTGCAGTGATTGAATGTCTCTTTACTCGTGTATGGGTAAGGGCAAAAAAGAAAAAAAAAAGAATTTCTAAGCCAGGAAGTAAGTGATTTCTCTTTTCACTTGCTATGGGTATTCATACGAACGTACTTTGAGACCATATACAGTACATCACTGAAAAGAAACTTTGCAATTGAAAGAGTAACATTCCTTAAACTGCAGTACAATTAAATAAAAAGGTAAAACCTTGGAAAATGAAATAAACCAAGGTCATTATAACACTTTCAGTTCAATGGTCAATATACTGTATTATCACATTGACAAAATCTAATATTTAAAGATGAGCACCCTGCAAAGTGGACTTTCAGCCTTTCTGTATACAAGTAATATTCAACGCATATAAGCACACAGGCGTAATTATTAGATTTTGTCCAGGGCCGACCAAGTGGGTGGTTTGAAAATTTGAATGTTTAAACCGAAAGCACGCACAACTGGCTGCACCAATTTCGAATCAATAATACATTTAAAAAAAGGTTCCGTGATTTTATGCAGCAGGACCAGATGTTCCTTTAGGCATCGCAGGATTTACACCCATCAGCCACACAACATTGGACCATCGCGGTGGCTGATGCGGTGGACAGGCGTCGGAAAAACTGTCGTTCCGAATGTTTGGAATTAAACGTACGTTTACAATCTTGGCAAATGCTTTGTGAGAAGACTAGTACCAGTTTCACGTCTTCAAATTAAGAAAATGTGGCTTAGGAAGCGAAAGTAGGGAGGTCATTTGTCACCTCGGAGGCCGCCTGTTCCTCCTTTTTCCAGCCTATGATGCTCAGCTTTACTAACTGGGTATTGACTGAAGCTTCATATTTATTATCATACAGACATTCTAATGGCATCGACCTTCTCATTTAACACCAGACAAAAAGATGTACGTTTGCCCGAATCTCAACTCCTTCAGGATGAACTTTTTTTTCAGGACCAGATGTTCACCTACTTGCAACACAAAAGAAAGACAGCAGTTTATTTTGCGGAAGTTCTCCTCACCGTGAGAAAAATCTTCATACCTCATACGATAATTACAACTCTACATCGCGGTGCGTCGCCGCTGTCAGGATGTCGGAAACTTCACTCCACAATGAACAAATACTAAACTGACCTCACGTCTACTAAGCGTCTGATGTTTTATTGAAACCAACGAGGGAGTGGTCGCACGTTTGAGCTTGGTGTGGAACGACACCTAAGGTCGCTCCCGCATCTCTTTGAGGAGCAAATACATTCTACGAGGAGCACAATTACTCACAACTGTTTCACTAGCAATCGAGCCAGCGCCGCTGAAAGGGGGCGAGTATAAATCCGTGTTGAAATATGTTGAATCCAATCGGACCTGCATGTAGGTGCTAAATGTGTGCAGGGACTGTTGAACTATGACCCAGCAGGGAGAAATGTGCAGACACTGTGTTCCACTTACTGACCTCCGAAGATTACTCGTATAAAAAAAGAGGGGGTGAGCTGGCTCCTCTCAGATCTGGGTACATGAGCTAAAAGCTGGCTGCAGCACATATAGACAAACACCAGGCCCACGGATCGGGTGGAGTACATGGGGGAAAAGAAATCCAATCCAACAAGCAAGTGAAGGGAAAAAAAAGAACAACAAAATAAACCAAAGAAATAGAACAAGGCACAAAATTGTCTGTAAAATAATTGAACTGTACAGAATAGGCCCCAGCAGTCCAGGAAGGGTCGGATAGGAGACTCGGCAATGCCGCTTCTTACCACTTGGCCATGCTAGTCCTACTTTCTACGGTTTGCTTTCTTCTCCTCCTCTTTCAATTTCGCCCAAGCCTTCTTGTAACCAATCAGAGTGAGATACAATGCTCCTACATCACCACCACCGCAACCACCACCACCACCACCACCACCCCAACACCAGCATCCCCACCCGTCTCTCCTGGCCTGTCCAGTTTAGATATAATACTCCTTCTTCTCGTCTGTGTTGTTGTGTCCGCCCTCGGCGTTGATGATCGCCGTGTCCGCGTCGGCCGCGTCGTCTGCCCCTTTGGCTTCGTGCGTGAAGTAAGTTCCTGGAAAAGAGCGCAGATAAATTAGCCAGCACGCCTCCTCATCCTCTTGTGCACTTCAATCCCATCGCACTCCACTCGCAACAAAAAAACACTTGAACTCTTAAGATGTGTTCATGATCAAGTATGATTGCACTGCCGGTGTTTTACCTTTGTGTCTGGCAAAGTATCGACCAAGAACAATGAGTGCGCAGAGGATGGCAAACATCACCACGGCAACCACTCCCCCGATGACAGCATGGTCAATTTTCTGTGGGGCCCCCTCACCGGCTCTGGAGTCTGAAAACAGGACAATAACCGTAAATAATTTCATGATCAGAAAACCCTCTCTGCCAGTCACAAACTAATACCCTCACACAGACGTGGACCGCACTGGAAGCTATTAAAGCATTAGGCTGCCAAAATAAACTAAATTGGTTTGTTTTCCTCCCAAGCATTTTAGCATGACCCGACCACGGAGAGGAAACATTAGGGGAAAAAAAGAAGCCAACCTGTTTACCAATAAAAAGGAAATGACACGAGGGCACGAGTTGCTCTGTAGCGCATGGTAAATAGTTCACGCTTTGTAACTAAACATCCCACAAAGAGGCTATTAAAGCATGAAATTCTTAGTTACTCACAAATCTGGCCAACCGCTGCCAATAATGATCAGAAAGTGAAGCTTTCCACTGACAGAAACGTTGAATTTGCTGTTGTTTTCAGCTTGTGTTGTCCTTGCACTGCCCATCACGCAGTTTCAACTCAAACCAATTTCAAGTCACAAAATTCATTCACGCATCGCATTTAAAGGACTAGTTTGACATTTCGCAAAGGGCTAAACCACCTGCGTCTTTGCTGAGAATGGAGTGAAAAATAGGCAAAATGGGAGGCCAATTAGCTTTAGCTTAGCACACAGACTGGAAACAGCTGGGCTGGAAGGTTGCGAGAACAATATCGGCGAAAACACCTAAAGAGGTTTTAAAATAAAGTTCAGTGCCGTAGTTATGAAGCATGCATTTATGATGTTCAACCCAACTCCTCATGCGAGCGTTCTCAGTGCTTCATATAGCTCAAACGGCCGCCTATAGGCCTCTCGAGAGAGCGAGGTTGAAAAATGTTTTAAGACACTCATTCCACCATGAAACAGTAGACACGTCTGCAATTTCAGCGAGGGTTCGCACACTGTAAAATACATTGTGATTTAAGGGGCCATTTCGGGAAGTTATAGAGCTCAATCATCAGAAATAGACACAAGTCTGGGGATAAATTGACGCCCAGTGTCCCCGTGCGGAGAAATACGCGGCTGCCTCAGGTGTCAGAGAGGATCACTGTCTAGTATTTAGCCAGATTTATCAGCGCACCGCCGAAGAACAAGGCAAAATTTGAAGTGTCTAAATTTCCAGTCTTAGAATAGTTCAGAGACATTTATCAATAGTCTCTATCTGTGCACATTCGGACTGATGGAGGAGTGGCGGGTTCGGGAATGGCTGCACTGTTCCTTGCTGCATGAGAGAGCAGCTCAATTTTCCATCAATCTCACTAGTCATGCTCTGAACTTGAATGATTTTGATAAAAGACGAGCGGAGAGTGCAGAATTTCTCAGCGCTGAGAGGCCGTAATAAGTCAAGTTGAGGGGCCTGAGACAAGTGACACGTCTCAAGCCCGAAAAGCGACGCCTTATTTAAGTTGCATTCGCTTAGCGCGAGGACATCTCGGAACTGGAACTGCAACAGAGCTAATTAATGAGAAAAGTTTAGTTTCAGTCGAGTGCTTCCGTAAAATGGACTCGTCTTCACGGAGCGAAGCCGTGGCCGTGCGTCGGCGTGTGTGGAGCAGGGATGTGCGAGGTGCAGTTTGTTTACTGTATCGGGGATGTCAGATAGCACAGCTCATTCCCCGAGGAGAGGGAATGGCCAGTGCTCCATGCTAATGAACAGACACCCACTAAATGGCCTGTGCACAGTCCTGTACCCCCCCTCCCCTCCCTCGCACCACCCCCCACATCTTCCTGCCCTCACCTTGCTCCCTGCTGTCTGCCGTTTGACACATGCGCAAGGAAACATGCAGGGTCTCAGCCGCCTCTGCACACCAAGGGAGAGATTTCTTTAACAGGTAGGAAAATCTGCATCTGTGCGGCGTTAGCACGGAAACGGCATCACAAAAGTGTCAAAGAGGGAGGAACAATCCCACAACATCTACAGTGTCAACTGCACAGTCGGCCGCGTATCGTGTTGTCTGTGTCGAGTGCACTACTGAACACTGGTGTTTTGTATTTATTACAGGGGACCACGAAAAATTACTTTTCCGAATGCATGCAATAAATATTTCTGCCTTTTCAAGTATTTTTGGATGTTGCTGCAGAAATACATCATCTTGAAAATCGTATTATGAGACATGTTACATAACAGAATTCATACAGAGTTCCAAAGTGTATTGTGTTGTATAAGATCATTTTTTAACATAAAGGTCACTAGTCAGGAAGTGTTCTACCCAGCCTGTGAAGACAGTTGTATAATGTTTTCTGTGGCTCCAGGGCAAATAATAAAACCCTATGATGGTATGTAGAGGTTCTTATTAGGTTTGGGGCTTCAAACATTTAAAACACAGTCTGTGTCACCAAATTAGAAATTTCTTTTTTCTCTGGGCGTACAAACATGACATGGTTTTAGCATGTTTACACATAACAGCTGGTTAGGATATGGGAAGGTGTTTTCAGGATTGGTTCACTCTGGGAACCGGTACTGGAAATTTTTTTCGCTTTGTTTTTTTTTTTTTTTGTTTGGAGGCCTGGTGGATCAGCGGGTAGAGCATCAGAAGTCCCCTGGTTCAAATCCCAGCCCACGCACCAGTTGTGTCCTTGAGTGAGACACTCAGTGCTGGCTGCCCACAGCCCCCGGGGGGACGAGCTTCGCCGCAACATGTTTGTGAAACACCCAGCGATGACATTACTGTATAATTTTTCTCATAATACTGAATACTCCATTTTTTTAACTACTTACATTTGAGGGTTTTTAATACCCTGGAATGCAAGTATTCTTCCTCAGTATTTTCCAGCAGTCTACAACAACAATTACAGTAATTTAAAATGGACCTAGATAAACAGCAGACAATGGGTGGATGGATTAACCAATTAGAGACTAATCAAAGCCGCCTACAGCACAAGCTGCTATTGTAACAGCCCAACTGTCAGTTGTGTAATGTCCCCTGACAGTTTGTAATCAGATACAAAAACATTTTAAACACACTCACACACAGACAAACTTTACAGCTTTTTGCAAATGTAATGTTTGGGTTAAAGGGTGACTTCAAAAATCTTTAGCCTGTCGCCTGTGGTTGTATTATGAGCAGTACATGTAAATAAAATGGTATCAATCTGTCCTTTGCCTTATGATCATGAAAAGTCTTACTTGTTGCTGCTTGCAGCTTCAAAACTCCTCCAAAAGATGTCACATGGAGACGTTTTCCATCTGTAGCGTGAGTATAGTATCTCAGCTAGAAGTGAACAGACGCTTTAATGCGACATTTAATATCACTCATGATCATTTACTCTCTGACTGAGAACCGTAGGACGCATGTTGACGATTGGTGAGGTTGCCCCTGCATACCCTTATAATAAGCAAACTATAATAAGTGGTTTTTAAGAATTTTCAGTGGCTGCACATACCCTGTCTAAACTGTCTCCATGACAACTCAAAACTCCTGAGAAAACCCCAAAGATTGGGCTCAAAGCTTGATGAAAAGAAAGACGACACTGGTTGATTTTATTGGATGAATGGAAATGGACTGAGCACACGAACCGGGCGGCTGTAGCTCAGTCGGTAAGACAGTCCTCTGTGGACCACAGGGTCAGCGGCTTGATCCCACGCTCCCTCCTTGCTATGTGCCAAAGTGTCCTTGGGCAAGACACTGAACCCCAAGGTACTCCCGGTGGGTCAGATGAGGACCCTGCATGGCAGCCATTGCCATCAATGAGTGAATGGGTGAATCAGAAGCTGTATTGTAAAGTGCTTTGGATAAAAGCACTTTATGAATGGCATTCACCATTATCAGTACCACATCCACCCCTCCTGACTCACAACCTTGACTTATCTTCTATCCACTCCTTTATGGACTTTATTTGCCTCATTTTGTCCACTTACTGCTGTGAGGTTACGAGCGAAAACGGTTTAGCCTCCAAAAGCACTAAATGTGTGTCTGATCCTGATCTTTGGATTCAAAAAAGACTGATTGTCACTGAAGTGTCATTCTGTCATTACCACCAACCTTCCCTGCTCCAGTAAAGATTACTTTGCCATTCTGTGCTCTAACACATCCTGGATCAAGAGTGCGATTCCCTGTGGCTGTCCGTGCAGATTATAATACCACACGGTGCTTAGAATAGAAAATAGAAACTCAAAATGACAGACAGTGTTATTACAGCAGCCTTTGTGGCCTCACACTTGAAATAAGTAGAATTTGATTATGTCGTCTGTAATGTGGCTGGTGTCCATCCCTGGCAGCACAGCTCTGCCCCCGGCTCGAGCGAGGAGCACCGACATGCCCACACCGGTGTCCTGACAGGATGTGCACAGACGTGGGGATTTATGGCGGAATAAAGAGGATTTGCAACTGATGCCTGTGTCTGCACGGCGGTGAAATGTGCTCCGCTGAACTCCCACTGCCTCATGCTTTACAGTCACACCTTTCCATCGCTGTACTGGAATGACTAATTGCCACTGAGGTCCATAACAGAGCTTCCTATCAGACTATCTGTCAGTGTGGAACATGGACATGTGAGCTTGTCACCAGGCTAATTACATACAATATTTCACTGTTTTTTCATCTATTTTCTTTAGTTTATGGCATGTCACACACACACACACGTTACAACACACGCATTACAATTTATAGATGTAATTACATGTGTATAATTGAAACGATGATTCTGAGCCCCTCTCACGGTAACCCTGCCTTGGACAGTGGCGGGACAGTGGCGCAGCACTGTAGCACCGACTTAAGTCAATAACCATTTTGCAGCATTGCACTGCTAACAGCCGCTGCTTTTGTGCTCGTTGTCGTCGAAAATGGAAGTCAACCTGAGATGAGCGCCAAATCGTGTTTCGCAAGGCTGCTAAAGGGGAACGTCCACATGTACAGCACATTACACAATACTGTCCACAGCTGAAATTCCAACGTGAAACCTGCTAAATAGATTGGCCAAGTCTTTTGTAATAACCCAAACAGTGATTTGAAGATGTCCAAACACAGCGGTGACATTTAATGGAGATGCAGACATACAGGTGACGGTCTGACTACAACTAATGAAATGGCAAATGAATGGAAATTGTAACAGTGAACTTGAACTCCTCCATGGGAGTTTATTGTATCTTTTGAGATTGGCAAAATTTTCCACACAAAAGCTGCAAGCACCCATCTCCACTTCATACTTTCCCTTCAGCGTGTTTTCTCCCAGCCCAGATCAAGGCTAAAGAAAAGGTTGACAAAATAATAGAAATCTTGCCTCTTAGAGTTGCCCTCCGTAACCTGCTGCAAAAGTACATGTTGTCAGCTTGAAAATGAGGACAGGATGTGAAGTTCATTGCTACATAACATTCAATCTTCAAACTTTAATGTGGTAGGTAGAGCTCTCATGATCATTTACAACTGCTCCATGAAAAAAAAACAATATTATTGCAAAAAAAACAAAAAAAAAACACTCTTTTAACTTCAGGGAAGCCTGGCATTACTAAGTTATTCCCTGGAGACCAATTAAAATGGACTATAATGATATTTTCTTTCTTTAATAACTAAAAAGATAAAAAAAAAAGAAAATGCTGGTCAGAAAAAAAAAACCCAATTTCAACTAGGAATCAGAGTAAACAAATGGCTCGGAAAAAAAACTAATTAGCATTTCTAAATGATTCTTTAATTTTTCCAATGAAATACTTCAAAGAGGAATGATACATGTGAGAGCTAAAACAACACTGGTAAATGTTTAATGACTAATTATGTTGAATACTAAATGCACTCATAACAGTCTTTGTTCAAGTCAATAGTGCTTGAATCCCAAGACTTAACAGCGGTGCAAACCTGCCAACACCTAACGCAGTGCTGAGGGAGGAAACGGCAAACAAAACATGTATGAAAACCTGCCAGAAATGGATTCCTGAAATACCATCTGGCACTGAATCGCTTGGTTTCCTCAGAACAGAGACATTAGGTAAACCCTGAAGTCATGTATGTATACTGCGCACCGTATGGTCGTAAGGATCCACAACTCTCTTATGGATTAGCTAAGCAAGCAATAAAAACTGTATTCCAGTTATTGTTATTATGAAGTCTAAAGGGAGCAGTATGGAGGCCAGACTCGGGCTTGTGTGTAGTGTAATGTTTGCTTGAAAAGCTCTCGTTGACAGTTAATTTACAGCATTGTACTATCCACAAACCAGAATGCCATTAACCTCACAAAACGCCGCATCGCGCCCCAAAGCCTCTTAATGTTTCATTACTGAATCATGTAAATGGAGATTTTCTATTTCTCCTATAGAACTATAAAAATAACAGGAATAAGAGTGTGTGTGTGTGTGTGTGTGTGTGTGTGTGTGTGTGTGTGTGGTGGGGGTTAGTAAAGTGACACCTTTGCCTTTACATTATTCAAACGAGGTTTAACTGCAGGATGCTCAACAGCAGTTTACCCCAGACAGTAGATCTGCAGAAGCATAGGGTCTTTTCAATCAAGTCTACAACATAATTCCTTGTTCCATGTCTTTCCTCTGGCTCCTCTCACCGAGGCAGGGGTGGGGGTGGTTGGGGAGGGAGGGGGGGGTTACTGAAGGCTTAGCCAGGATATGATGTCCCTGCCTTGGATCACTGCTGAGCATCTGACGAGCTGGAGCATTATGGCCACAGACAGGGGATTCTGGGAAAATTCCACCTTCTGTCCAAAAGAAATACAACCAGTGACAAAGAACTATCACTATTTTCCCACTGTCCATGTTGAAGACCATATTCTGCTTCTTTCATACGAAATCCATCGTTCGTTTACTCCCTGCGTTCAGGAGCGGGAGTGAAAGCCCTGTGTTACTGCGCAAACATTAGTGCCACTTGATTTTACAGGTGACCTATTTCCCCGCTAATTTCCTGGAAACTTCTCACAATGTCCTAAAAATAAGCTGTAAATTAGTTCCTCAAACTAACGTCATCATCCATCTGACGTTCCTAGAAAGGCTAACAACCATTCCTAATGTCTGAGAAGATAGAAAATGTGCCACTGGGTCACGTTAAATGTGTAGTGTAACCGTGGAGGCATTTCATAGCACGGAAGATGATTTAGTCATATCTGTTTCAAACACAAAATTAAAGACTTTCCAATGTAGCTGAAAACTAGGCATGCAATTCAACCAGTAGGCAGCATTAATATAAATTAAATACATATTTACCAGATGCCACTTCAAAGTTATGAAATACTTTTTGTTAGTCTTCCTAGGAAGCTCAGATGCCAACTGAATAATCAGTTCAACAGCTATTTTTAATTCCTTACCACACAATTTCCAATTCCTCACCAACATACTTAATACCTGCAGCCTTTTTCTTATAAAATATTACAAAAATAAACATTTTAAAGAAATTTTACTATCCAAACTACCCATAAAATAAAGCCTTAACTCACTCAGTAAAAATGTACAGAGACAAACAAATTCTTAAAACTTGCCATATGAAAGAGATATTCTTATGACTTATAACTTTCCCATGAGATCTAAACGCACACACACACACACACACACACGCTACTTTTAAGTATCTTCTAAGATACTGAAAGACCTGACAATATGAACTCTTGTGAAACTTCCTTAACATGAAACAGCATAGAAGATAAACAACTGAGAGATTCTGTGCTTTACCGTGGCATCTGCTCCCACAATGCACAAAAAAATTTAGGCCTTGAACTGACAATTTGGTAGACAAAGAAACCCCAAACTCCAAACAGGGAGAGGAAAAGAAATCATATACCTTTTATAAAATTAAGGAGATCTTTTTGGATCAATAATGAACCATAAAAGGGTCAAAGGGTGAGACATTCAGCGTGCCCTGCTTATATGTGTTTCTCCCAAAATATAACAAATCAATAAATATATGAAAAAAGCATTAGAGAGATTTACACACACACAAGCACACACACACATATATAGTCGAACAAAACGCTGATAATTTACATAATAATCAAAAACCAACAATCATACAATGACATAACTCAATGATATCTGTAAAAACTCCATTCTTTCATTTACACGAGCTGATGTTGCTCTGATTGGAGCTTTAGAAGCTGGGTCATATATAGCAGCGGTTCAGTGGCCTCTGATTACCACAGAAAATCACAGCTGATGGTGGCAGCGATCGTGCCAAGTCACACCCTGGTTGTACGGAGGGAATACGAAATCGTGCCGTATACTTCCTTATTAGCGAGAGGAAAACGCTATACTGTGCTGTTATGCTGATTAAGGTGGTGCAAAGCAATCTACCACAAGCCAGCTTAGCATTGCCCCTGTGACAGGATATTTAAAAGAGTGGTGAAGTGCAAGAAAGCTCAATTACATCCTCCCAACATGTACTGCATAAATCACCCTAAATCCTCTTTCAAATCTGTCTTTCGGAAATTACTGGAATGTTAACAGCAGAAAACACGGAGGCGGCTGCTTCGCCGTAGCTCAGAGGAGGAGAGCTTAGGGGAGAGAAATGCAGAGTGAAGCACAGCTGTGCAACAGCAACTTCCTGTTTGACTGTGCCACACCCCGAGACAGACAGAGACCTGAAACGATGCCGCGTGATCACCGCGGCAGCTGTAACTGAGACAGGGAGCTTGAAAGTAGAAGTCATTTGAAGCATGCAGAGGAGAAGTGCACTGTCAAAGCGAACAGATGCTTAAACTCACAAATGGGACTCGACAGTAGATTTTGCCACTTATGCGACTATTGACCCCATACTTAATACATACATGCGACGTATTTAACATCTACTGAAGAGCCAATTGTTTGATCACATAAAGGTTTAAATGAATTATATCTGAAAGCTGCTACATGAGATCATCTCCCACTGAGCTTCAAACTTAGATTTATATATCCACTCCATATTTTTATGACTGTATGAATTGCAGAGTGGTCGTGACAAAAGGGACAAAATTGCCGTATCTCTAAAGCAGCTATTGATAAACCGATCTATTCTTTAAGGATAGTTTTTGTATTGAAATGTCACATTCTGGCATATCCAAATGTCAACTCCCAAGGTTGCCTCGCCATCTGTGTAGCCTTAGCGGTGCTTTTGAAATAATAGCAATATTTTTTTTAAAAAAAAGGTTAATATTGAAATGAATTTTTGCAACAGAACAAGTATTAAATAGCGCGTACAGAAGATGTCAAAAGGTTGCCCTGCTATAAATGTCGTAAATGAACTGCCTCTTATTCTTTTCACATGTCTTTGAGAAAATAGTTATTGATGGTTTTTGGGCTTGCAAAGACGAATGTGACTGGCATTTGTAGGCGAGATGTAAAGGCCATTATAATATGATGGATGGGCCGGTTAAGATATAGCTGCAGATGCTGATAAGATAACAGAACAGCAAAGCAGAGTCGTTTTCTCGGATCAAACATGTGACTCGAAAGGTCTGTGGCAGGTGTCTCTGACAGCGCTGCGCTGCCTGTCCTCACTGTCACCTATCAGCAGCACTATCTGATTAAAACTGGCCAGGTACAAGCCCCGGTTCTTGTATGTAAGCTCATGCACGCACGCACACACACACACACACACACACACACACACACACACACACACACACACACACACACACACACACACACACCTACACGCACGCACATGATTGCTGAGAGGGACAGGAGTGGGGGAATACAGTACCTTGCGTGTTGACTGGGTTGGTGGTGGGTGTGGGGATAGTAGTGGGAGCATCTAGATGAAAAGAGTAAAAAATAAAGAACACGTATAAGAAATAAAGAGAGACAAAGGCACAGACATAGACAAAAGTTCCTGAAGATGAAAAGATTTACTCCAAAATCGTAACATTCGAAAGGCAACTTCCCCAACTTTCAGTCTGCTTTGTGTGGCTTTAGTTTAGGGTGTAAATGCACGTTGATGCTTTAAAACCTTCCTCTCACTCTCCTGGATTAAAATATTTCTCTGCTTCTATCTGACTTTTTCAGTTCAGATAATGTCATCTGGAGGAGCACAGGGTTCCCCCTGTGATGTCATCTGGAGGCGTTTTTTTCAGCTAGATGAAGAAAGACATTTTAATACAGAGAAGTCCGAGGGACGTTTAGTGGCAGTCATTTACACAGACTAGCTTCAAAGTAAGCAGGTTAAATAACAGTGACGGCCTCAGGAGCCCACGTTAGCATCTTCGTGATGTTCTTAAAGGATATGCCCAGATATGTATTGATGCTCACACAGGATGTACTATCTTAGAACAATAGTCATTTGCACATACAGACACCAAAGCAGGTTTTTCTCGCTGTAAAGAGATTTGTGAAGGAATTTTTGTGCCAAAATCTACAGCCGTCTCATCGACAGCTTGCCAAAATATATTCAAACCTTTATATGAAGTTATTATACTCTATACTGTTAAGGATTTTGGAATGAAAAAACAAAGCACTTTGTTAAGGTAAATAACTACTTTGCTGAGGAACAACTTCAGGAATATATATTTGCAGAGACGCCTTTGTGTTATTAACATTTCATCTCGTGGGAGTGCTTTTTTCGGTAAAAATGAAAAGGAAAAGAGCAATGCTTACAGTATCCAAAACCTGTTTAAATATACACACACGCAAATGACTATTATTATTAGTGAATTAAAAAGCTGTGACTCTACTGTACAGTTTCAGTGAAACAGGAAAAGTGCTCAAAGTGACAATGCTAAGATGCTATTGTTCGCTAGAAAACCTTTTACCGTCTCTAAAGTCTTTTAATCGTTAACCTATTAGCACCGTTGAGCGTAAAAGTTTACTGTCACTGTCATCAGACTGGTCGACAGACGGTTACCACCGAAGAAAGCAATTAGAGAAAAGTCTGGGCCACAAACTTGATGACATTGAAGACATCAAACAATCCAATGACAATTAATTCAATATTTGCTGCCAGATTTGACTGAAAAACACAAATCCTAAGCTCACAGTGCGGCCTCTTTGTCTAGTTATCAGCACTCATCATCTGAGGGTCGTGAATGTCTGTACAGAAATTTGTATCAAGTAAAAACTGAGATAATTAACTGGTGGCGTTACCGGTTCATCCTCTTGTAACCATGAATGCGCATTACTAATTATATACAATTACATTTCACCAATCTCATGGTGGAGCTACAGGCAACCAGCAACATCTTCAAGATTAATGCCTCCGGGAACGTGAATATTGTACCAAATTTAATGTTAATCCCTCCGATAGATGATAATCCAGCCTGTTTCAAAGTGTGATCCACAGAGCCCTGCGGCAAAAAGAAGACACTAACATATCACTGTACTGGGGTTGTGTTACAAATCATTATATTAAGCTATTACATTTCCTCTTTTAATACATTTTCTTATTACCTGAATAAAAAAAGTCTGGCAATCAAGGAAAGGTATTGCTATTTTCCACAGACTCTCTCGATAATTAAGTCAAACTGCAAATTAAAGCACTCTGGTGGTCTTGTGCTGCAGCACAGCAGAGCCCCGAGCAGCATCCTCCACCCCGTGCTGTACTGATTAGACCTGTCACTAACCCCCAGAAAAAATAATCAGAAAGACAAAATGGAGGGCAATTCAGGTATGCGATGGCGCTAAGGAGGGCTGAAAGCGTTCTCATCAGAGGAATATATGCCAGGCTCTGGTGCGGGGGAAAGATAGCACGACCCCTTGCTGTGGGAGAGTCTCGGCAAGGGAAATTGGCTGGCTGTCTCCGTGTCTTTACTGTCTGCACTCCATCAAAAGACAGCAGTGGGGGACCACACACTCCCAAACTAATGATAAAACATCAAGGACAGCATAATGTTGCCGCTGGGGATGGAGTATATGGCAGAGGTGGTGTTGATGGTGGTAGGGGGGTATCAGGGTATCAGGAAGAGCTTCTCTTCTGACAGCATTTGAAGAGGAGGGGTGGGCTACATTTCTTTTCCTGTGACCGAAGGCAGTCTGATAGCTGAAATGTCAGTGTCTGGAAGAGGGAAATTGGCCATTCAGGGAAGAGGGTCTTCACAAAGGCCGGGATAGGATGTGGCACATATAATATCCAGGCGAACAAGAATTCTCCATGGGCAATTTCCAGGCTGGATGACTCTGGGCTCAGCATTATGAGGGCTGAAATATGAGTGTATTTTGGAGAAGCCATATTTTCAGGGAGCATTTGTATCAGTGAGGATTTTGATATGAGAAAATTTAACCATAAAGTAAAACAATGTAGGAGAAATTGTTTATCTATGCCTGCTTAAGCCTGCCTGCCAACACGACAGCAGGGAAGATATTTCGCTTTGTTTTTATTCGCTTCTCTTGCTTATGTTTCTTTTACATAAAGGTATTCTACTAAACCAGAGGGGCCTGCTAAAGTAGTCGTTACGGCCGAGCTGATGAACTGAGGCAAATTCGTTCCTCACTGTGTTACACGTGTGATAAAATCAGTGCGATTCCCGAGGACAGTTTCACAACAGGCTTTTCATAAGAACACGGGGACCCGTGAGTCCGTTCTGCTCTTGTTATGTCAAAACCCCGATAAACCCCAAATTTCCAGTGGCTTGAGATTCTTTGACTTCTTGTCCGTAGAAGATTTATAGGGCAAAGAGTCAACTGCAGGATAAACCGCGGCGGTAAAGCAGCATCGTTCCCCTGCCGGCAGGCGGAACGTGTGAGTTATAGCAGCAGGTCACCCTCGAGAGAGGAAGGCCTCACTCCGGCCAGCTCTGTCCCGGCACCACACACCAGCCAGGGGGCACAATTCACAGGCCGCTGCAGACACACCCTCACGGAGAGGAGCATGACAGGACGCACCACAATAGGACCTGATCTGACGTGGATTTACATCGTCTTCACACCTGTCTGGGCTGTCACACAGCGGAAAGGTCATCAGTCTTTTGGAAATACTGTAGGAAGAGTGCGAGGGACTAGCTGCGGTGGATCGGGTGGCAGCGTGGATCAAAGAGAACTGATGGACTATTCCGTTTGGCTCCATCAATAATGCTCCAAAGAAAATGTTGATCTGCAGCGAAACACATTATTAAAATGAAACTACTCGCTGCCACAGCTGGTTACACAAGTCATTTTTTGACGGGCCTTAAAAAAAGCCAATGGCTCAGAACTTACCCAAACAAAACAGTAAACGCACCAGTAAAGAGCAGAAAATGATAATTTGGCAGTAAATCACGAGGCTGAGTTAGTAGGTGGGATGGTGCAGCGGTGGACGGTTGAGGTTGTGCGTCGCTGCTGAAAAGCTACACAAGAACTAGCACAAGGTTATCGCGCTCAGACCGATCTGCGTTGCAGAAACACACTAATTAAGCCACCGTAGCAAGTGTGATTAGTCTGGGACAACAAACCCTCACATGGACCACAACATGATTTTGTCTGGCATTAAATCCTCCAGAAAAGAGGAGTGGGAGTCACAGACATAATTATATGCGGTTATGAGCACCTTTTACCAATCTCCTGTGTCTCATTATAGCGAGCTGAAGTCATAGAGCTTCCAACGCTTGTACACCAGAGAAACTGTGTTTAATGTAAATTGGTAAAATATGTGGATGGGAAGTTACTAATTGAAGGAGCCACGTCCAAAGGCGGAAACAAGATAACACAGCTAGTGTCGATTTTATTCAGGACAAGAGCAAATTCCATCCCTTCGCTTTTCATTCATGTATTCATGCAGAAGTGGGAGTGCAGCATCACGTAAATGATACATGATTGCAACAGCAGTAGCCTCAGACGATTCGTGGGATCTCATGCATGCATATATTTATAATCCTGAGAGGACTTAGTCAAAGGTAAATCTCACTTCCAGAGGAATCTTTACACAACGATTAGGAGCTTGGTTGCGATGGCATGAATAAGTCTGCCTTGAGTGAGCCATTAGCCGGCGTATGCTTGGGCTTTTGTTTGGGACTGATCATTATGGGCCCATTGGGAACAAGCAGATGTCATCATGTGGCTGGCAGAGAACAGTGACGGATAACCATAGAGGAAACCTGTGTCAAAATGACAAAGTCACACATGTCAGCCAGGGGAATATACATGTTATTTCTCTAAACGTCAGCCGCTCAACATCAGACGTGATGATGTACGACTCGGGATATTTTACTTTAACTGCACGTTAGGAGCTGTTTTTTTTTTTTTTTTTTTTTTTTTTAGCAACTGGAAATGTTTCTGCACTGAGAAAGGAATAGCAGCGCTTCTCTGAACGCTTTGTACCTGAGAAATTTGGATTGGTGAGGTCCTGCTGTGTTTGAAGCGCAGGCATTCCTAAAACCCACATGGTGATTCTTCCAGGAAATTCAAAACATCAACAACACCTTTCCACTAAAGCATTCAGGAGGCAGTGATTTCACACGTTTAAAAGTTTTAAGGTGCAGAAATTCACTCTGGGTTACTTTAGCAAAGTCTGGAGGAGAAAAAAAGCCTCCAGTTGTCCTGCATGCACAACATCCCCTGTTTTTCCTCCTTAATTTCTCCTGAATCTGACAGGTTTTGTGCCGTCTCTGCCCGGCCTTGTCCCTCCATTAAAATCTTATTCGCTTCTTGCCCTACGGTCGGTGAAATGGCGTTGACGTGAGCGCCATTACGAATGCATTTATTTTCACAAATGCACATTTTCAGCAACTGCCATAAACATTTACTCATCAGCTCGACACAGTAAGTGTTACGTTGCGGGTTTCTGGCACACAGTTCATGCCTGTCAACAGGCCCTAAACAAGCGGACTGGGTAATAATCACAACAATATCACCAGTTTGAAACCTGCAATCGACTTTCATAAAAACCCCAGTGAGTCAACAGCAGTTCTGCTTTTAGCATAACGCAGCACACCGTGGCTCCTCCTCACCTGATCAGGCTGCTTTGGGCACATTTGAGATAAAAACGCGAGCGTTGGTTTCAGTGGCGAAATCTAACAATGTGGTCACTGTTTGATAAATCAGATATAATGGCGTGCTTCACACCATAACATATCCCACCAAGATTTGGATGTCTTACACAGTGTGATTTGATTCCAGTTACATTTTTAGTTGTCATTGTTCTCCAAGCAGCATGGCTCCTCACACTTTGCTAAAACGTTTGCAAAAAAAAAAGTCTTTTGCCATAGAAAGTTATGGGAATTCTGCAGGTTCTGAAAGTTTGTACAAGTGTGTGTCCTTTTAAAAAAAAGCTTTCAGTTAAAAACTATTGCCCAGGTCGTTTAAAGAGCTCAGAAGAGACATCTGTTTATTGGAAATTAATAAATTACCCACAAACTCAACGTAGTGCGAAACACCAACAAATGTGTGTAATAATGAACATATGACAATGACTATTCCCCTGAAAACTGCAATAATCACAAGGGAAGTTGCACAAGTAATTTTAGAATGGAAGCTTCATTGTCGTCATATACAAGTAATAATGAAATTCCCTCTGCATTTAATCCGTCCCCCTGGGGGGATCAGTGGGCGGACGCAGGTGTTGCCCAGGCAGCGAGTGCTGAATGTCTCCTTCAAGGACACACCTGGTGTGTGGGCCGGGATTTGAACTGGGAGACTTCTACATCTACCATCCTGATGTCCTGCCCATGGAGCCACCACACTCAAGACATTTCCGATGCATTTGGTCGTTGGACTATGGCCGATGTACAATGTGAAGGTGTAAGTGTGAGCACGATGCGAGATTCAGACGTGTTATGAATTAAAGCTACTGTGCTCTGAGTAATATTTTCTGTCTTATATGATATTTTCTCTCACACACAAACAACGCAGACTCTGCGAACACACAAATATCTTTCATTTTAGAATTACTGGACCGGCACCAAATATATACTTCACAACATTCATCCTTAGTGTCTGTACACTCAAGCAGATCTTACATAATACACTATGTCTTACTTTCAAACTAGTTCACGTCACAAAATCATAGTCGTACAAACATCTCTGAAAGTCAGATTTCAGTTGAGCACAGAAGAACTTTCTCCCTTCAGTGGATAGGAGCCGCCTACAGTAACGAGGGACATATTTTGGACTGGATGCGGCTGTAGGATGTGAGCCTTAGCTCATGCATCTCGGATACAGGAGAAACCCAAGTGTAACTACATTAGCCAAGAAGTTTGATGGACAAGCAATACAAAGAGAAATCACTGTTTCTCACACCGAAATGGAACCTGCACTCGAGTAAGAACACAGGGTCCTCGCTGCACAATAGGCTCCACGCCCCCAGCTGTGTGACACCTGTCGATCATTACATCCGGTGATGCATGCTGACCCCTGCTCACCACCACATTACCATCGCCAGGTGCTTTTACTTCTGTGGCCGATCGTTGTAAATTCCTCACCGAAGATGCAGGAAGACATTTTCGGTACACGACACTTTAAAGTGTATATTCCACATTCATCCCTACTCCTGCTTTTGGATTTGGTCAATGGCAGACAATGTTCTTGGCACACAGGCTGAAACAAATTGAAACTTGGGAGAGATATACAAAATGCTCTTCAAAACAGCAGGGAACAAGCGCTCCAAGGAGAGAAAGCTAAACTCACCAACAATGGCTGCACCTGCTGCAAATTTATTTTCCCTCGTCCTCATCACCCCTGCCAGCCAACAAAAATAGGAAATTAAGGTCCAAGGAGTGTGTACTTCACTGGCGTCACGTTACATGATAACTAAATGATGAAATCCTTCTTGCTTTCAAAACTTCAAACACTTCCCTCCTGCTGTTCCCCCTTGGGGACTGAAGTGCACAGGCGACTGGCGCACCTTTAAACAGTTGTGTTGTTTGTGAAAACTTTTTTCAGATTGTGTGTGATTGTAGCCGAGTAGATTCACCGGCAATTGTATTTTTATGCATTTTTATTTATTTCCCGTATTTTGGCTTTTGCGAATTGTGAAGTGTTGAAAAGAGAAACACAGACCGTGCTATTAGTGTGCCTTGACTGACAGTCATTGTAAGGTAAAAAGTAGACGCTTCAGAGAGGCGAGGTTCAAACCAAGGGGAACAAGCCATCCGCTGCATTTAAAGTCATGTCCTGGGAGAGATGGGCCCTCTATTGCCCTTTACTTGTTGGCTGCAGAGCACATTGACATTCCACCCACGCCGGCGTGAGTCAACAGCGCCAAAGCCCAACTTTACCGTGGAAAATGAAGTTGAATAGTCATAGTTAATAATCTAGTCAGAGTTTACACTATTACCACGACTTAATTTGAATAGTTGGCATTTAGGAATGAACTATATACAGACTTTTTGTGACCTAATTACAAACAGACTTACTCATTTAATTATGGTTGAAAATGATGATCGAATATTAAACATTTGTGTGTGGCAAAAGTAAGTGAACCTCAAGTATTATCAGCTTTTTGAAAGAGGAGTTATATTCAGCTTTGTTGTGTCCTAAAAACACAGGTTTGTAGAAGGGTTTCATGAATTGAACAAAGGAGACTTGAGAAGAGTCGCTGATGCTGGAAAGTGTTACAACATTTGTTTTAAAGAGTGTGGACCCCACCAGTCGACCGTCAGGCGGTCTGAGTCCAACTAGAAAGCCTTCAACACACAGTTACCCCCAGGAAGGGTGGACCAGCAAAGACCGCACCAAGAACAAGGTGTAATGGTCTGGGTCTAACAGGGACTTCTTTTAGGCTGGTCTTCATGAGTCCACCATCAGGATGACTCACTTGGAAGGAGCAGCCACTACTGTCCAAACAGAATATTCCTGTCTGTCTACATTATACTCAAGGTCACGTCTGACAACGACACAATCTGTCCTTCCAGCATGAGCACCTGATCCCATCCTTGAAACACGATGGTGGCGAGGTTCTAATTAAAGCCTGCTCTGCTGTATAGATGACCTTCATACAGGTACAGGTCAAAGTCTCCACTTTTGAACTTGTACACACAAGACCTTCTGTTTTAGGATGGATGAACCTAATCCCTCTGAAAGCTAACCAGCATTCCTAAGATGTTCTGTAAGACAGTGGACAGTCTTGTATGTGCACACAGTCTGAGCCCTAATAGAAAATATTAAAATATTGTTGTCGATAAGCACCTATATATGTTACTTTTTACTCTGGGTTAAATCCAACCCTCTGGGGAACAGTGAGCATCCACAGGTGTCGCCCAGCGAGCTACTGCTGAGTGTCACGCTCGGGGACTCAGCTGGTGCGTGGGCTGGGATTTGACCATGCAGACTTTTGCATTCCAGTCTGATGCTCTCTAACCACTGAGCCACCAGGGCCACAAAGAAATGTATATCTTGCCAAACCCAGAACCCCAAGACAAAGATGATTTCTCATGCTTTATCACCTAAGCTAGACAGGTGATGTGAATATAAAAAATGCAAAGTCTACAGGGTTTATATATCTAAGTGTCTGTTTAGAATGTAAAACAAAATAGTATAAGTATATGTGGAGAAAGGTTTTACAAAATATGTTAAATTCTCTAAACACTAACTCATTGGTTCAGATTGAGTCTAAAAATGGAAATCTGGTGCTGTGAAGAAGTGCGCTAACAAGACCTTTGTATTCTGTTCCTGTGGTCTACAGCTATGTTAGGCATCACACGCTTAGGAACACGTCTGAATCTTTAAGCAAAATCTCTATGGATAAGTAATGATGGAGTCCGGTTTTGGCAAGGACTGAGAAATGAGAAATGAGCAGAATGAGAAAAAAGTCAATATTTCTGGTTTTGCAGCACCAACCTTTTATTTTTTACTTGTCTGTAGAATGTTTGACCATGTTATAAAAGTGGAATAAAATCATAGGAGTGCTTTATGAAAGTGGTTATTTATGGGGAAGACCTGACAATGAAAGCTAAACTGTTCACTTAATAGCCGAAGCAATAGAAAAAGACAGTTTCCAGACAGGGGACTGTCCAAAACAGGAAGGACATTCTTCAGGTGAAAACGAATGAATTTGGGAAAGAGATATTCAGAGAATGTAAGGACCATAATGTACTCTATCAGAGCTGAGTTGTCATAGTGTCTGACCATGACGGAAATCTGTTAATGGTTATTCTGAAAGGCCACATCAGAAGGTGAAGGGAAAAGCTGGCTGTCACCGAGAGTCGGGGGGACGTGATATGGTTTAAAAATGGAGATATCGCCACACGTTTGCAGACAATCTCTGCTTGAAGACATTTATAGTTTTGCACTTAGTTCTTTCACATGAAAAGTGCCACGGATAGTTGTGTAACAAATGAAAAAAGAAGCGGAGAGGAGAAGTTAAAACCCAGCATGCTTTCTCGTCTCAGCAGAGCCGACCAATCACACCGTAAAGTGGGTGCGAATGTCACGTTGTCAGTTTCCGAAAGTTTCACAGGTGCTTCGGCACAGGCTGTCCTCACCCAACGTCAGACAGGTGTGGTGGGACGGGGATTTTGAAGCTTTCTGACCATCTTACAAACTCTTCTATGCAGTACCAGTCTCGAATGTGACTGTACATGTATCCGAACTCTGGACTTCTTCTGGATCTACTGTCTGACTACTGCTCCACATAACTCAGTTTCAACTGTGCTGCTCAAACTTTAAAAATATATAACACATCCCCTTCTTGGGTTTGTAATATACCAGTCTTAAGTCAACAGCTACATTATCCATTACTTTCCTCTCGGTGCGATTCCAACTCATCATGCATTAATAATACAGCAGCAGCTCAAATCTTCAACATGAATTTGTAGCGCTGTGGATTTGTCAACTGCAGCCACACTTCTGTGATTTTAAGCTCCTTGTTTCTCTCAATAATGGCTTACATCCATATATAAATGTGAAACTGGTTGTTGTACAAATGCTGCAGTAAATCCCTGTCAATGCAAAAACAATCCCCCAACTACCGAAGCTAGTGTCGGCGGTTAAGTCAGTAAACGAGAAACATATACTAAATCCTGGTGTAAAAGAGTGACGGATGCCTTTCAACGTCAAGTTTAATAAACGTATAGGTGCATGATACCATAGACATAGAGGATGTAGTCATCGTAGGACTCTCCCACAGTGTTGGACGCCACACAGCGATATGTGCCATTGTAGGACTTGTTGAGGTTCTCGATGTAGAGCTCGGGCCCGACGACCACGGCGTGAGGTGGCACGTCCTCGTCTACTCTCAGCCAGTTGATCCGATGGGGTCTGGGGAGCACAAATACCACACACATCACTCAGCCACTGTCTATCCACGCTAGAAATCTGAAAGAAAAGGTCAATCGAGGAAGGCCATTGGCAGGCCCGGCCTAACGATCTACTTTATACGGCATGCTAACAACTGGTAACATTTCAACGGTACAATGGAATGTAAAGGTTAAGGGGGTGCTTGGGCTGGCAGAAAGGGGATATACAGTGACAAGTATGAAACAAACCCGAAAAGTTCATGTGTCGTGAAGTGCATCTATCTGCGTGACTACTCACTGTGGTTTTCCTTGTGCGACACACGTCAGATCCAGATTGTCACCCTCTCTGGTCAGACCGTCAGGATATGTCACCACAATCTTCACTTCTGGTTTATCTGAATACAGAAAGGACAACGACCCGGCGTCATAGGTTGCGGTCTTTCTCATTTCGTACCGGCGGCTGGAGCAGGAGTTAAACGGTTGTTCGACGATAAAGTGAAGTACTGAGCGACTTTGAAATGAAAGCAAAACAGCCGAGAGTAAAACATAGCGCGGGGTGTAATGATTATCCTGTGTTCTCAGTGGACGTCCAGCCATTCTGCACTACCTCACAGCAAAAATGATTTTCTTTTCCTCTTATCAATGCTAGCCAAAGATTACCAAAATGTCAAGCGGTTCCAGTCAAGCTTTCTCTTTTTCCTTGAAAGGTCAGACAAAACAGTTGTCTACCTGGAAAAAAAAATTAATATTCTACACATACTACAAAAGGGTACCTTAACCTTTCTTTGATGTTTAACAGTGTAAGGCAGCCTGTATTACCTCTTCAATCAATGCACCATTTAAAGAACATCATTTGAAAAATGTTTTTTTCCCTTATGGCGACTGTAGCCCATGGGCCAGCACCAGTAGGCTGCAAAGTCAGAATGTCAGGACTGAGCGGAGTGATCGATAGCAGTGTCAGCCGGTGAAAAACACTCAGGGCATGTAAGAGCTGCTCATAGAGGACATACTGAGACTGTATGTGGGACATATGTCACCTGAGCTTCTTACAAGATAACGTTTTTGCTTTTAACTTGGTGTATTTTACCTAAAACTGGGTGTGATGACTTCATAGCCAAACCACGGCTGGTGGAAGGACACGACCGAGTCATCAGGTCAACCAGCCAGTCCCCGCAGACGTATTTTCCTGAGCAGTTAATGAGTCTAGAGGCTCTACAAAAAGCCAACTCTCTAAATGTAAACCTGATAAAATATTTGACTGAAATTATGTTTATTCTGAACATTATGATTGATTACATTATGATATGAGTGATTTTGCACTTGTGACCGTAAAATTGGGACCTTCTACAGAGTCATTATACCTACTGGTAGGGAAATATAGCAGGTAAAAACAAAGAGTAACTGCATTTAATCAACTAATGCTGCAGACGCACAACTTGTGCACCAGAACTGAGTGTGGCCCAAAAATCTGACGGACTGGTTTGGCCTCACAGAAGCTAGGAGAGGTTTTAAATCTTTTAAAACGCCGTCCTTTTCCCCGAGTCTTTAGAGTTGTTTTGTGTCTCTCTGTTGTCACTTTGTGTCTTTGCGGGTATTTTGTCACTTTGAAACCATTTATATAACTGGGTCTCCTTTTGAGGTAATCTTAGGTCTCTCTGTGTGCTGGCGTTCCATCTCTGTAGTCATTTTGTGTCTCTTTGTGGTGCTTTGTGTTTGTTGTCATTTTGTGTTTCTGTATTCTTTTAAAATCTCTATTGATTGTTTCATCTGTTTGTGGGCATTTGGTGTCTTTTTGCACTGACTGTGTGGTCATCAGGCTTATTTTTGTGTTTGTTCGTGGGCAATGCTAATTTTTTATCATTATTTTGTGTCCTGTTGTGGTTGTTTTGTGTCACTTGAGTATTTTTGTGGTTGTCTTATTGAATTTTTTTCATTTCAAGCAGAGGCTCTGGACCAGATGCTCCCTGTTCGTAATAGGACAAGTCAGTAAACGATGAATCACAAAAATCCACCTTTATTGCAAACAAACCACGATTCCTTTAAGGGTAACGTGATCTTTTTTGTTTGTGAAACACACACGTCACTTACCAATTAACCTTATTTGTGCTCAAAACGAGCTTGAATGTTTCTTCTTGGAGCTAAAATCTGTGGCCCCACCTCAACTTTGATAAAATACCCAAGTTTTCGAGGCATATTTCGGCTCTTTCAAAGCAATGTGCTTCCAGGGACTATCACAGCAGCCTGTCAGCAGTCTCTGCCTGGCTTTCAGACTTTACCCTTGTAGTTTTGCAACTCGAGTGGGTTTGTTATGTCAGTTCTTTCCAAAATTTCCGAACATTATCATAAATTCTTGAGTCAGTGTAATTGTTAGGATAGTGGGATGTGCATTTGTGAAAGTTTATTACAAACAAAGTAAAAGTCCCAGCTGGCCTTCGATACTGTCGTTTGTGTGTTTGTCTACTTCTGAGCTTTAAAAAGTACAATTGTCGGTCACTTACATAACACTTCCAAGTGTCTTTGAGCAAAGAGGTCCTTTGCAGCTGGGTGGTCAATGATGCACTCCACTCGCACTCCATCATCGTCTTTGGTGACAGAAAATCTTACCAGACTGGTGACAGTAAACATCCTGTCATACATCTCCTCAGTGGTTGTCTCACCTAGGAGGAAAAAAAAGAGCAGGAGCATGAGCGGCGGAGAAGTTAACAGCCAAAGCGTTCAAAACTAATCTGAAATCGAGGAGCAGCACCACCTGCGGTGGCCGTAATGAGCAAACAGTCATGGCCATAAAGAGCACGTTACCTGTCAAAGTGGAGTGCTTTCAAATGGCATTTACATTTAATTTATGATGTGGTGATGTGGTGCCTGAACGAGACGTTAGAGGATTCACACAGGCCCGAGGCCTTCATTTCTGACGAGAGCGGTGAGGAGCGGTTGGGTCATATAAGCCTGATAATGAATGGTTCTGCAGCTGGAGGGTTGAGCATTGTTGGGGCTAACCCTGCAGTAATCTGCTGCCCACTAGGCCCTGGGCTGTCAGAGGGGCATTCATTTAGAGAGCATTACAATGCCACAGGGGCATCGCATTAGCCGCAGTGCTGAGTGTGATGGTTTACTCGCACTTAATGAAGTGAGGAAATAATTACAGCCCCACTCTGACCTGCAGCACACTTCCATTTCAGCCTTGTCACAGGGGAGCCCGGCCGGACTCAGGGAGGGCAAAACACTGTTGTTCCACAGTTGATGATCGCCAATACACACACACACATGTGGCCTCTTGATGGATATTAACCCCATGTAACACACACCCACCCACACCAGACCTGCCTACATAAAATTTAAAGTACTGGGATTGGTAAGTGGTCAATGCGCATGAGGACATTAAAGCTGACCGCTCTGCCAACTGCACTGAGAGTACAGGCTGTCTGAAAAGCCGGTCAGAGTGAGTATGTAATAACAGCAACATAATAATAACTACAGCATGGGTGTTTGTGTGTGGCAATGGCGTCAGAAGGGGGAAATGGCACATTTCATTCACACACACCAAAGGTGGTGGAGCTGGTCTGACGCACTGGGAGCAACTGACCTGGGGTTCAGCGTCTTGCTCAAGGACACACACTTGACAGGAGCAATAATAACTGGCTTTCATTCAGAAACTGCAATTTTTCATAACACAGCGTGTTAAACGCTATGTTAAACATTTAAAGATAGTAAAAACCTCAAAAGAGTATAAAGTAGAGCGCTGCAACTAAACAACTCCATCTTCTTCACAGGCCACATAAGTCGCGATGGTGTCCTCAACATTTGAGTAAATTTGAATATGAATTATATGGATGTGCTGATTAGTCATTACCCCCAATATTTGTCCAATAGCAATTCCAGAGCTGCATCCAGAAAAGTCTTTAGAGAGGCTTTACCCTGACTTGGTAGGCCTGTCTCACGTTCTTATGATTTACACTGTATTTTTACTGCTCTGCTTGCCTGGTGTAGCATTGTTGGATTGTTAGCGGAAAGCAGTGGACATGACTTTTTTCACTTTGTTGAGCAACATTTACAGGCACTGTACAAGGTTTAGATGAGGTGCATTAAGGTGGTGTCAGATTCTAAGGCTTTGATGCAACACACATGACTCTGATATCCTGTGTTTGTAGCATCCAATCTCACTAAGAAGTTGACGTATTATCCAAACGTGTACAGCTAAAAGCATTTACACGATGAGGATAACCTGATCTACAATCACAGGTTTCATGTGGAATAAGCTGGTGGCAACTCAGACATGATGAAAGTTCTGCTGAGCTGTTCGGCTTCATGCTCTTCAGGTGTCGTTGGAGGTCATGCAATGAATTCTTATGGTCCAGTGATAATCAGATGTTTGTGTTATGTCCATCAGGGAGATCTAGTCTTTATTACATTCACTGTTGCTCTGTCACCTCGCCGCCACACGAGAACCTGAATCAGCACGGCGGGGTTCGAGCACCTACTCCCAAGACTCGAAAACTAATTTACACCCACGATTTGCACCTCTGACTGGGCTCTTCTTCATGGCAATGTTGGCTGACGCTCCTGGGTTTTGTTGTGTTTACGTCTGTGAGCACGATAAAGTTGAGGTTGTCTAACCGGTGGCTAAAGCATAAACACACGCTGTCATTACCAAAGGATGGAGCTGGGGGAAAGTAATGTTGTCCTCTCGTTATTTGACGCACAGAATAACCAATTTGTCAGTTTTTGTATATATCGAACCATGTAATGATGCTGAAAATAGTAATAAAATAAATGTTTTTTTTTATTTGGTTATGTTTCAGTGGCTTGTCGTTGGACAACAGCACCATCACTGCTGATTTGTGCACAAAACACATGCTAGAGACTTTCATAATTTTTCCATTAATAGCTCCCTCCTGCCTTCTACTCCCTTGTCAGAGAGAAAGTCCTACAATGTTTTGCCTCTCGTTTGACCTCTGTACCATGCAAAATACCAAAGAGACAGACCAAACACATTTCAAGGTCAGGGATATAGCTCCGCTGACATTTATCTCGGTGCTTCCATGAAAAGGAGGGTCCCTAGTTTGACTTCTCGTATCAATTATTTTCAGCTGTGGTTCTCACAAAATTATTAAAAAAAAAAGAGTTAGAAAACTTCTGAAAGTTCAATCATGCTTTGAAGATCAGACTCATACAGACGGCGTCATTATCATGGTACAGGCCAACCAACGCTTGTCAATTATCAGTGTCATCCGAACCCAGACGAGGAAAACAACTGTGGATCAGGTCGTGGAAGGACCTGAATCTGAATGCAGAGGAGATTTGAGAGCTGCAGCTGAGATGTCAAATCAAACGCTCTTGTGAGCATCAACCACTGATCAATCCCAGCGCAATCAAGCGTAGCTTCTTCTCCGGGTGACATTTTTTCAGTCACTTTCTAACCCGAATCTTCTGCCTGTCAACACGATGCACTGCAGCCACTGATCAAGCTGTTTGAAAGAAAGTGTGTAGCACTGGTGTTAGCTTGAGTTCTGCGACTGAAATGAATGTTTTCGCCACACAATAATGTCACAGGACAAGGGAATTTTCCATTTGTGCTGCTGATTTTTGTGTAATTATAAACTGAAATATTGTGATTTCGATAGGTGTTCCTTAAATAATGTCTAAACTGCAATTAATGACTTTACAGAAGTTTTTGTTAGAATTTTGTACGACATCAATATGGAAATTTTTGATTTTTAAACTGTCTGAACGTAAAATGACACATTTTTACCTCAGACATTAGTTGCTTTAAGTTAAGATCTTTTACCTGGAAAAGACTAACATCAATAAAGTTCACTCAACTAATTATGTTACTGGACAAACAAAATTAAAATTGACCTCCCAGCCAGACCGTAGCTTGAAATGTGCTTTAAGATTTGTGCATTTCTAGCAAATATCAAATTGCTTGTTTTTACAATAATAATGACATTAATAATATTATGAATAATTAATAATATTTTAATGATAGCAAGAATTCTAAACATGACATGTGAGTTGCTGATTTTGGTACATACAACTCTGGTTCTTATTATTACAAAGTTGTCAAACACAGAATTAAAGGATTGAATATTTTTTCACAGTGTCATTGTGTATCTCACCTTTGCTTCCTCACCGATTCAAACTTCCTAAGACAACAAAAGGTTTTATTCATGAGTTAAATGCGTCGTCTTTTTCAAAAGCTCAGCAAAATGTGATTTTGTGCAGTACACGTTTAAGCATATTTAGTGAAGTATTGTATTTGTCTACAATTCCGTAGTAATTGTACTTTGCCAGAATAGAGTATTTCACTTCTGTGTGGCATAGAATACATGAACAATAATAATACAATAACTCCACTGCATTTGTGTTACTGATTTTGAGACTAGTTACTTTTTGCAGATGTGCAAACATAATAAAAACATAATACCAATAAATGCTAATGTATTACTGTGGATGAAACATTTCTCAGCAATTAAAAAGCTTCAGCTGGTTAATGTGAAAGTAAAGGTTCTGCTGTTTTTGTTCCACACCAAGTCTCTGTATCAACATAGATGTTTGATCTGAATTTAATATTGTTATAATTTGGAATTTTGTCAAATAATTCTGGGCTACACTTAAACATTTACTTTACCAGCAGCATGAAACTCCAACAACATCTGTTTATGTGAAATAATAATGATAATTGATGGAACCATTTTAGATTTTTAGAAACAGGATGTAGGAAAAATGTGATGTTTCTCTAGATTTAAAGGTGAAAGCCTTTGTTGAAGCTTTTATAAACTTACAAGATAAAATTTATGTCGATAAAGCTTGGACAGTAATCAATTTACTATTAAGGTCATGTCGATTCCCCACATGATTTTTTACCATGAATCTTTCGACGCTGCATTAGAAATGGCAGCTTTAATGGTTAGGTGCTTCCATTCTTTATTTATTAGTTTATTTATTTGGAAAAATTTGCATGAAAGAGGTTTAAATTTGAACATGTTCTTCGCCCAATCAAATCAGAATATTTCAAATTGAATTTTAAAAAATACAAAATTTACCAAGTGTTCAAGATTCTGATTAAATAATTTGCACACAGTCACACATGATCACATTCAACAGCCTAAAAACAGACAATTTGGATGCAGCTGTCCGACGGAACAGATCTCCTCCTGTACTTCGGCGGCAGCAACAGCTGAGCAGCGGGCTCGACTACATTTAAATGATATTGCAGCTGTCATTTATGCTAACAAGCGTTTTACCACCTTGTGTGCAGAGTCTCTCTCAGGCCGGAGCCCATCAGTCCCGTACCTGCCAGCATGATAAATGGTTGCAAAACCAATTCAGCCAATTTGAGAATGTGTTTAAATTAGCCGGCGGATTTCTTTCTTGCCATTAGGCCCGTCTTGCCTGCACACAGACGTAAGACAAACATGATCAGAGAGATTCTATAAAACCAGTGTGATGTGCGCCTTTTAATCTCAATATGTGCAGGAGCTAATGAATTGTTTAGCGCGTCCATAATGAGCAGTGATTTGTGTTTCCTGGGGTACAGGAGGACGTGACTCTCTGGCACTCTTTATGTATCCACTGCCACTATGGATTAGCTCCGCTCAGCATGTCAGTGGCACTTCGCTGATCTAACCGTCCTGTTGTCTCTCCCTCCCCTACACAACGCTCGACAACTCATAAACAGAAATTGACTTCGACTCCTGTAGGGAACACTGGAGGCACAGATGGCATTTAGCTTCAGATTCGCTCTTGTCTAAATATTTCATCTCTCAACAAGCCAAATGAATGCTCTCCATTCTAATACATATATAATTTGACAACAAGCCCAGAGATATCCACTCTGTGTAAATACGATATGACTAAAATGAATATCCCCCTTGCTGTACAATAAGTGTGTAATGAATAATTGATGACCCCTAATCATAACTGAGAGGTAATAAGGATTTTTCACCACACTCGATTACAGCATATACCCCTCTCTCCGGCAGCCTGCGGCCGGCCGAAGGCACCGAAATGAAGATAAAATGTGCACATATGAGTTCATAACCGTGTTTACCATGTAGAGATAGTTTAAAGCAAATACAAAAGATTTAGGGTCGTCTAGTGCTAAAAACATATTCCATCAGCGGCCGAGGTGCAAGTGAATTTTTGCTGTAAATATTTAACCAATTTTAAATCTCAACAAAAATCTCCAGCATGAAGTGTACAGTGTGAAAGGGGCTTTAAGGCAAATCGTGTGTAAAAATTTATGAGAAACATAAAATAAGCCGGGATTGCAGCTGTGCATGCATGGCTTGATAATTATATACTGCAGCTGAGCACGCAGCCCCGGCTTATGGATAGGGCGGGGCTTTTGCAAACAGGTAAAAATGATATATGATAGATAGAAACAGAAGACAGAAGGAATACTATGCCCTCCTCCAGCTGTATGTGCAGGCGTGATTAGTTTCCTGTGCATGTCAGACAATAAAACCACTGCACAGACGTTAATGTTTTTTGGAGGAGAACAACACGCTGTTCGTGGAGGAAGTGCCTCGGCAGAGCAGGACTCGTAGTGGAAGGGGACAGGCCCGGAGCGTGTGAAGCAAACAGGCGGAGGCTGTTGTTCTACTGACCTGTCAGTTCTTCCTCCCCTTTCATCCATCTGATGGAGGCAGCTGGCTTGCTGCCCATGGCTGTGCAGGTGAGCTCCGTCTCATTCCCCTCGCTGACCACATCCTCGCGGCTCTCGATGATTGGGCTGCCTGGTGGGACTGACCCACAGCAACAGCAACGGTCAGAAAAAGCCCACCCAGCATGGCAACAGGTATCCCCGAGTTATACAACTGGCAACAGTTAAATAATGGGTAATGGATTTATGCGGTGCTTCAGTAATGTGGGAATTCCTGACTCGTATCATTACGAGCTTCCTCTTCTTAGTTTATCATGTTAATGTCAGCAATGTTGGGAGTATTTATTCAGAAATTCAGACACTGGACAGACTCAAATGCAACATTTTTCAGTGAGTATCTTTTTGTGTAAAGGTGCTGCCAAACTTATTGAATGACACTGGCACCATCACAGGGACATTCACATTTAAACATTTTTCAGTGAGCCTCGGCCTTCTGACCAATCAGGGGATTTCAATCATCTCTGCTTGATTAGTTAGTTTTTCAGGATTCTTCTTTATTGTAATTTGATAATACCTTAAGGGCACAGTGGATCTGGGTAACGGAGAGCTGGTGGATCTATATGTATTGGAATCATAGTTGGAGCTTAAATTGCTTATTGGCGGCTTAAAAGTTGGGAGACTGGGTTGGTGAAACAGGCGCTGCACTCGCACGCCGTGACCTTCTAAGACGACTGCGGAGCAACGTTATCATTAATTTAAAGCTGCTTAAAGTTTAAAGTATTTAACTACAGGCTTCATTCTACTCCAGCACAGTTGTGATCTACACTCGCTCTCCACCAAAGGGAACTTTAGCCGCGGCATGTTTCACTGTGTTCGCTGCTTCTGCCCAGCTTCCGCTGTAAGTGCTCGCCTTGAAAAGTAATCAATCATGGCCGCTTTAACATTTAATTCACCCTGTAGGGAACGTTAATATTGCTTTAAATTTAATGGCAGTGCATCCAGGAGTTGTCAGGACATTTCACTCAAAACTTGTCTATATGTCAACAGTTGCACTTGAGGAAATGTCAAAGGATTAGGGAGGAATATGAGAAGGAATCATCCTCCAGGGACCCTGAATATACATTCAAAATGTCATAAAATGCAACACTTGTTGAAATGTCTGAATTTGGACCAAAGCGGCAAAGTGACAAAACACTAATCACAGTGAGTCATTTCTAATAATTGAGCAAAAGGAACTCGCGATCCATTAATACAATCTTTAATCATGCCTTAGTTATACTCGTGTTTCATACTTTAATTATAAAATGTTACCCAAAATATTACACGAGCATTTGTAATTACACATATGGCTACGTGGGTGTAGAATCTACACAAAACAGGATAGGGCACAGTTGTCCCTCATCCCTTGCATTAATCATCACAGCAAAACTTACTGAACTCCAGTTACTTGAAAGCAAAAAAGTCAGCAGGGTGTTTATTTCAAGGACTCTTCAATGCAACCCATGGTTCAGAAAGACTGCAGCTAGGTTTCAATTGTACAACTAGAGTAATTACTTTAAAGTGCTTTTAATTCCTTTCAATCCCCCAGGATGTCTGCATGTATAATAAAGCTTAACTAGAGTAATTTCACTCCAAAGCATCAAAGTGTGGCACAGCTGACTCTCAATAGGGAATCGTTTGGAGCAGCCAAGTCAACATTCACCGGGATTCACAGAGTCAACACAGCTGCCAAAACCAACGCGGCCTGAGCCATCAGTTTCAGCATCTGCTCCTTTTCGTTATGCTGTTGAGCACCGCGAGAGCCTAATTGGCTGACATTTTGTTGCAGTTGCTAAAGATAACAGGATCAAAGATTACTATTATTTTATATTCGCTATGTATAATGGAATGAAATACAATAAAAGTCTGTGCGTGTGTGTCTCTCTCTGTGTGTGTGTGTGTGTGTGTGTGGAGAGGGGTGTGATATGTGTGTGAGGTTCACACATGCACCCTCACACCTACCCAGGACAGTGATGTCTGCGTAGGCTTCCTGAGGAGGATCTGTGTAGAGCTGGCACACATAGCGTCCCTCATCGGAGAGTGACACATTGGACAGAGACACCCGCAGTTCGTTGTCAGAGAAATTCACCAGCTGGAACCGGCTGTCCTTCAGAGCTGTGGGGATACATGTGAGACAGAGACAGTGAGGCTAGAGAGTACAGGGACACAAACACGAGACATGGAGGGAGAGGGAAGAGGGAAGGAGCAAAGTGGAGACGGGTGAGAACGAGAGCAGGGGACGACGGAGACAGATACGGGGGGGAAGGGGGGGGATGAGAGGCCGAGAGAGAGCGAGCGAGCGAGCGAGCGCCGGCCTTTGGTGGGCTTTCTCCTTAATTGAGAAGAAGAAAAGTGAGTTTCAAACTGATTCATACAAGTCGATTTGGAAAGCAGCTTCACAGACCGCAGAGCACTCGCGAAGACAGGGAAGTGTGAGGAGTGCTCATGAGGACTCCTAACAAGCCCGGAACTCTTCAAATGGGCTGCTGCTGGTCATGGATGGATGCATCAAACCCACATATTCCAGAAAAAGGAGGCCTTCAAACATACATAATGAATTAAATCACAGCATGGAGGTAGAAAGGCCTCAGACGCAAAATCAAAAGTATCCAGGAATCTGTGTACTAATGCCTCTATAGATTGGCTAAATTTGCCTTTAATGTCGTCAAACTAGGTTAGCCAGCTCTCTCGGAGTTTTTGCTCGGCTTTTCATTTGGGTCAGCCCTCGTCCCTGAGCACTTCTTTACATAAACAGCTTTGGCTGATTTGATCGGGAGCCCTTTTGATGTTTTGACCTGCCTCCTTTATCAAGTCCTCTCCGCATCTGCCGAGCTAACGAACTCCGTTCAGCCCCTGTTTAAAGGCTCGGGGAGTTTGTTATTCCCGTCAGGCTTTACTCTTAGCATCGTGATCATTACCCGAGGTCTCGGGGCAGTGTCAACACGAAACCTCATCCCCCGGTATAATTTGAGAGCTCTTTGGAAGTCTCTCCTCAAAGGGAAACAATGACACTGATGCACTTTGAGAGTCGAAGCACCTGCTAGGGAGGGAAACCCTTCACAGCTGAGACACGAGAGGTAGTTTCATAACTGGCTGACTGCTTTCTTAACATATGGAGGATGCAGAGGACCCTATTTATAAATCAGTGTCTTGGCAGGATTTTACTAAAGTATGACTAGGTATTAGGCAGGCAATTATTTTTATTAGTGACTGACATTCAAATTATTTTAATGATGAATATTTTTAGCATATAGAATGTCAGAACATAGTCACAAAAACTCTAAGGAAAATTGTTTGTTTTGCCAGACCACTGGTCCATACTAGAAATACAATTGGGTCTAATGGGAAGCCAGTGAACTATAGCAGTTTTAGCTTTACGAAACATTCATGATTAATAATTGTATTAGTCGAGAAACTAATAAATCAACAAACTGTTTAGGCTAAACTTGCACTCCTTGAAGGTCAAAAACCCTTAACAACTAAACTTTAAGAGAAGTTTAGAACTTAAAAGTGCTGGAATACTTTTATTATTTTCTCAGGTTTCCGTGTGATTCTTTATGTTTTTGCTTTTAAAATACACAAACAACACTGATGACAGAAACATAACTAGGTAACTACACTGACTTACAGATGTCCTGTGTGTCACAGTGAAAATACACACATATACAAATTATTTCAGTGGGCAGTGGGTGATCTATTATTACGGACTGATGGTGACCGATAAAGGGCCTTCAGTAACACCAAAATGTTAAAATTAGCTGCATTTCCACCTCATTTCAGCAACATTTGAATCAAAATGCAGCAACAAATGTGAAGATGTTTTCCTGTATTTCGGGGCCACTGCCAATGGCACAGATTAGCTTCATGAGTTTTCACGTGTTAAATAATAATAATAAATAATATAGCCAAATTTTTTCTCCAAACATTCATTTTGATAGTTGCTTATTTAATCATCATCACTAATGTGGAGATGTAGTTAAGCCATGAAACCCACCTTTCAGAAGCTATTTAACTTACAGGGAGTGAATATCTGATCCTAAAAGTAAAACCCTTTGGCAGATTATCACTTTAAATATTAAACCTTTGTAACACAATGTCAGAAAACTCTAGAGGAAAGATGCAGTGAATAAATAATGGTGTGATATTGCATCACCCTCCATAGAGGTCCACCTTCACTGATAAAAGCTCATTTTTCCCATTTCAGATGACAACTCCACCAAATTGCATGTCATTTTGCATATATCTACCAGAATAAATGGCTTATCCCAACAACACCCGCGCTGCCTCTATACCTATGACATAATTAATCTTTATTTGCTGCAATATAAATTTGTTTATTTGGCCTTCACTGTGTAAAGTGTAAAGCTGCTATCGTTTTGGTTTTTGTGTGCATATCTGTTTCTGTGGCTGCCACTTCGCTTGTAGCTGCTGTTCTTGTAGCTCCCGGTGTGTCTCTATGTCACTGCTGTTTACTTCCTTGTATACAAAGATCTGCTACTGTGTCAAGCGGCCCCGTTGACAGTTAACAATGCCACTGGCTGAGGGGGGTCCCCGCAGAACCAGCAGTCCTTTAGGAACAGAGCCTAGAATAGCGCTGCCATGGGGCTCACTAGACCCCATCACGAGGAAAACAAAGACACAGTCACAGCGGCGGCGGCAGCAGCAGCCCAAAAACACTTTGGAAAGCCACAATATATTCGGCTCGAACTGCTGATGAAGAAAAACTTTGGAGTTTTGTAATGTGACAATGGCACTACATCGACTTAAGTGGAGAAAATGACACGTTTACATGCCCACGTGGAGCAGCTCGGCACAAAACGAAGAGGAAAAGGTTGTCTCAGTCTAGAGGAAAGATTTCCCTAACAGTGAAAAACTAATATTGATTGTCACCAGAATGTGGGGGCTAATTATTCCTCGTTGCCGTTCAGTGGTGAGAAATCCCCCGATCTCCATCTACTCCTTGGCATCAGGCTGAATACGCTTAAGATGTAGAGCACAACATGGCCTGTGCTTTTTATCTTCTCTGCCATATTCTCCGACAGCCTTGGGTATTTTGTACAAATATGACGAAAATGTGTACTCAAACTCCCCTGATGCTCTTCGGGAGTGAGGAAATGGAACACACGCCTCGCAACCTAGACTTGTGAAATAACAGCTGGGATGCAATATAGACTGAAATGAAGGGTGTTTCTCGTTCACCTTGAATCCTGGCTCAGATCCCAGATACAAACAAGTAAAAAAAAAAAAAAAAGCTGAGACAAAAACTTGGTTCAAAGTAGAAGTAGCCCATATGCTCATGCATAATCATAACGTTCAATATCCTAATCTAAGAGATTATCGTAAAATCTAACAAGTGACAAGGACACAAAAGTATTCCCATTATGGTAGCGCAGTGAATTATCTCATATTAATCTTGCCGCATTCTGAGCTTAATGACTTGTGCAAAAGAGCCAAAAAAGTCAAGGACAGATGGGATCAAGTCTGCACAGGAAATCTAAGCGAAAGCTGCAGCTGATTTTGTAGATATATCTGACACCTTAACTGTAACGTCAAAAGAGATTCCTTTAGTACGGGATGCCCCGAAGTTTGAAGCTGACGCAAAGACAAAAACAAAGACTGTTGTGGCCGCTCGGCTTTTACAAAACGAGATCATAAATGTAGTGAAATATAAAATGTGGGGAGGTGCAGACATGCCTCTACAAATTGCATTTTGAATTTCAATATATAAGACAAGTTTTTTCTTTCCATTTTGCTCGGAAACGTTTAATGACTGTTTGCATTACTGAAAATTCCGTTACAGAAAAACAGTCTCTCAGGATTTGTCACTGGCATCTATTTATAAACTATTCTTTCGCCTTCATACTAATACATACATCATTTCTTCTGGAAAAAAATGAATAGAACAAACTGGGATTTTCACTTTATCTGTTTACTTTATAATTTCAAAATATACTACAGCTTCTCTAAATATCATCAAATCTTCAAATAACAGCTCAAAGCAGAGTGTTTTTATATGTCTCAGGCATATTTTAATGAAACTATTTTTGTTATTAACATGTCTATTAATTCATGTGACTGCAGATTGTTAATACCCACCCCTGCAGTTTGCCTCAACTCTCTGGAGCTTTATGGCAACTGAACATAGTTATGGTTGCTCACATTATTTTTGTATAAATGAACAACTTTCTGGTGAGCTACATTCATCCAATGGCCTTAAACTCGAATGACTGAAGTACTTAAGGCTGAACAAAGGCATGAATAAAAACCGTTTACTGAATTAGCTTTTGACTTTATCCGTAAACAAATTTTGACATTCACCTCTGAAAGGCCCTGAAAATCTGTAGCAGTCTGTCAATGTTTTTTTTCTTGACTGAATTTTTTATTGCCGAGGAACACTATGTCAATATCCATTACTCCAATAGATACTCATATTTATTTAAGAACTTTTTCCCCTATGGCTACCACTGTGCACAATGTCTTAATATTTTTCATAAAAGTGATATACAGCTGGTTTCAGCGTGCCAAAAAGTACGTGTCCACCAGATGTTTCTATGCAAAGCTAACTGGACCTCAAATAATTCCAACATTATTAACTAACAAACTTCAAATAATATCAAAAAATAATGAAAATAATGAGCATTAACTTGGGTTCAGTGTGCAAATCGGATTTTAATGTCTGACAACACAACTTGGGAGGCTCAGACTTTTATCCCGTGAATGTTTAGAGGCTTTGTTACAGTATCTTTTTAAAATTGTGTTTTCCAATAATTTGTGGACTGACTACATGCATGAATTGTTTAAAATAACTAATTTAATTATTTTAAAAATGCAGGTCATTTAATTGTTGTCAGGAGCTGCTGCAACAAATCGAGCCACCCAAACGATTGTGCTGCGTTTGGAGGCAGATATTAACAAGCCCCCCTGGCCGCCCCCAAGAACTGCCCCCTGGCTGTATGCACACGGATACGCAGGCAGGCACCAACACTGGAACCACGGGTTGCATCCGAGACGCCACGACGGTTGGGGGAAAAAAGGCAGATAAAGTTAACCGGCGTTCCGGCATCTCTCCCTGAAAACGGAGGCTTCTGTGAACAGCTGCCTGTCGCTGTCAATCACAGAGAATCATTCAGAGCCAAGTCTTTAAATGTTAATGAGCGAACATGTGGAGCCTCCCGTAGATAGTGACGGCAGCTAAGCTAATGTTCGAGTACAGCTGGGCTGTGGAGGTTAACACGCCGCACGTAGCTGCTAGTCAGTTTCTATTGTTCCTGCGAGTGGGTAACAGCTGCACAATAATGCAAAACAAAAATAAGTGATAATCCCCCTCAAATGCATTTCCAAGGGAACAAGCAGGTTTTGTAGGAATTAGAAAAGTACAGTTATCTGTGGTAAAACGTAGGGAGTCAAGTAAAACGTTCTGAGAAGAATAACTGCTTGAATAAAAAACAGATGTAATTTGTACTTACAGTAAGTATAAAAAAATAATAACTAATTATTCAGAATTTGTTCAATCCCACCTCTGTTTACATTGGAATTAAGAGAAAAGCAAACGTTGTTCATACAGTAGAATATTACAACAAAAGAGAGATGACAATGAAAATGGAGCAGATATATTATACAATGGCTAACTTTGCTCATATTTGCAATAGAGATTAGCCAAATCTCTGACATAAGGAAAATGTGATCATTTGAACCAATTTTCACAAAATCCTGACGGAAATTTACATTTACATTTAGGCATTTGGCAGACGCGTTTATCCAAACCAACTTACAAAATAATCTTGGCATAGAAATGATTTTGGTAAAGTACAGAACCCAGCTAGTCAGGAGAACTGTGGGAAATTTTGACTTCTCTTTTAGACAACTTCACCCACACATTCGTGTTGTGATGGGAAAACAGATTGCTCTCGCTGTCTGTACGAGGACAACGTGTGGGCATTTTTTAAAACGCCTTGCCTAAAATCTCGGATGGCTGGAGCTCACACTTTACATCGGAGGCGCCCGCACTTACGTCTAACTTCTCTGAAGTAGATGGTCTGTCTGTTTGGGTTGAGCAGCTGGATGACAGAGTCGTCGTTGTTCTTCACTCGGCAGCTGATGGTGGCCGTTTCCCCCTCGATCACCGACACATTGTCGGTTGCCAGGTTCTGACCTTCGACTTCACAAGAACAGACAAAACAGATCCAAGGATGACATTTTCCAATAGCATTCCTGTCTGGATATTTACAGCCATCAAAACATATACATTTCTTAGCAGAGAGGCTGCATGTCAACACGTGCACGACACAAAGATACAGTATTACAATACAAAGATACAGTATTACAATACAAAGATGCAGTATTACAATACAAAGATACAGTGCGTGAATGGGCCGCGTGGATTGTCTGCTTGCAGCCGAGTGTAATCCTTTTAATATAAGAGCTATGTGCAGTGTTTGTCACTATTGATCTCCCCCCTGCTCAGAGTGGGTCCTGTGAGCCAGTGCCAGATGGGCTGTAAGCTCTGCTGCCCACGAAGGTAGCGAGATAGGAGAGGGTAGGAAGGAAGAGAAACAAAGGAAGAGTGTAAGAAAGTGGCAACTAGTAGATACAAGCCCGGTGGAGGAGGGGGGGAGGAGAGGCGAGTTAAACAGAGAACAGAGAGAGACAGAGATGAGCCGAGCTGGATGCTGTTTATGGTTAAGCTTTATCAGAGCCCGCCATCTGAGGTTCCATGTGACCAGTGTGTGCTCAGCGGTTCGCCGTTGTATCTCTAGGAATAAAAGTGCTGTAAGCATCTGAGTCACTCTCTGTACACCGGCATCGTTGCCACAGACAGACCCTGGACCTTGTCATTGTAACTTACACCTCACACCAAACCCGCACACAAAGAGCTCGGCTTTGTTTCCCCTGTCTGCCCAGAGAAAGAGGGAGAGAATCAAAAGTCACCTTGTGCTATATTTATCTGGCAGGAGACAAAAAAAAAATGCGTAAGGAGAGTGGCGAATATGTTTTAATGCGTCAGATTCACACCAGCGGAAGAACGACGCTCTCACCCACAGCCCCAAGAAAACATCAAAAGCACATTTGCATGCCCGAGTTGTCAGACACCTCTATTGCATTCTGACATTTACAAAGTGTGTGTGTGTGTGTGTGGGGGGGGGGGTTGCTGCATTTTCAGATAGTGATAATAGGAATAGACAGCCAAACTAACATGATTCAAAATGAACTCCGTGAATGCAGCAAGCAATAAGAAATTAACCTCCTGCGGAGGAAAGCTCCTCAGACCTGTCTGATGCAATGAACTACCCATTTCATTCCACTCTGCTGCCAGGGCTCAGGTTCGGCACAAAAGGAAGGTAATAGCTAAAAACACCGAGTACACGCAGCAGTCCATTAAAGCTTTATAAATTAGATCCGAGATAGGTTTAATCCGCTTGTTAATGTGCATGAACACAATGCAATAAAATAATATGAACTTGAGAAAAAGGAACACAGACAGAAGAAGGGGATGAAGGTGAATGATTCAGCTTCGGTGTTTGGGCTAAAACATCCACTAGGGGCATAAGAGGCCAACGTTAAATGGAGGCAGGTGTGTGTGAATGGAGCCGCGTCGTTTCTCTTATTGACGCTGTTGTTGCTGAACTGGTGTGAAGGGACGGGCTGGTAGTGCAGGGAAAATGTGAAACTGATCTTACAAATGGCCGGGTAATGGAAGGTGAGCGTTGCTGACTTGTTAACTACCCTGTGGTGCCAGGCTAGTCTTGACTTGACCTGCTGCTTTAGAAATCCTCCAGATGACATCATCTGAACTAAGAAATTCCTCCAGATTTCCACAGTACTAGTACTAATTCTATGCATGTTCTCCCCAAACTGGAACCATGGGAATCAAGTTATCCTGATGCCACAAAACCATAATATTACAGTAAATAATGTGCCGGAAGTCCACACTCTTACCCTCCGTTTCCTTATATTGTGTAGGGCCATGTTCACTCCGCTGTCAGTATATTAGGAACACCAAGCTAATGCAGTCAAGTGCAACAGTCCTGCACCAACGCCTCCCTCCATGAGAACGCTAATGTTCCCTTTTTGTTTAAAGTGTTTCAGAGAGGTGTTGATTCAACTGCGTGATCATTTTGGACGAGGTGCTGTTGAACTTTAATGCATTACACCAACAACTTTGTGGTTTATTTTGTCCCATTCAAATCAGTGAGAGTAGGCTAAAAACCAGAAGCACCTCTCTGTACAATACAGTTCAACGGTGCCTCGATCATCCTCCAATGTGACCATAAAAGTGGATGAATCCTTCTCCAAAATGCTTTCAGCAAAAAGTGAACATCAAAAGAGCAGGATTTATTCAAGGACTCTGTTTAAGGCTGTGTTTAAGGGTTTGTTTGTTGGTCAGACTCGTCCAATATGGAAAAACTCAGAGTTGGTTATGACAATTTACTTCATCCGCTGTGGCCTTGACAGGAAGTGAGACGGAGAGAAAAAAGACATCACGGTAGCGTACTATAGAAAGACTGTGCCAAGTTGTTAATGCACAAACAGTTGTTTACCATCTAAATTAGAAAAAAAAATGTGAGAGATAATGGTGAGTAGCAAATCAAAAATAATCTTCATGTGGAGAGCGGAAATGTGTAAGTTTCTAATGATATGAAATGTGCCGGAGCTGCTCGGTATTAAGCGCTGCAGAAGATAAGGGGAAAGCAATGTGAAGTGTTTTGATGTCTATTTTATTTCATTGCTGTTAAAGTAATATTTGGCAGTCAAAACACCAACATAGAGCAGCCTCAAAGCAAGGTTATTCTGCTCCCAATCTGTTGGACTGAGAGAAAGGGAACGCAAAAGATAAATTCTCCATAAGGTTTAGCAGCCCCAAGCAAGGTTGGTCCCCCTCCAATATCCCAGCCTAGGCTCATCTCCAATTCAAAACACACATAAATAACGTCGCTGTGATTAGCAATCCCATCAAAGTGAAAACAGGCCACTTTGTGGAACATGGAGGGTTTTCGCAATTGGAGTAAACATTTTCAATTGCCTCGGCATCCTGGTCATGATTGGGTGCAAATGAGGAGAGGCAGTCATTAATTCTGGCTGGTGGGTGGGGATGGTGGGGGAGTGGGCAGAGGCATGGCACAGATGACTGGCTGATAAATTCACACTCATTCCAGCAGCTGTCTGGAAGAGTAAAGTGCCTGTATCTCTACACATGGCTGCCCTCCTGTTCCTGCATCACAACATACTGAATGAAACAGTCAGAGGGAAATACAGACCTTCAAATGTCTGCGCGCTCTCTGAGGGGATGTACAATCTGGCATCAAGTGTCTGGCGTGGAGACCGGGCTCATCAGCCGCACTCGAAATGCAAAACACCACCAAGCCCGACCAATTTTAACAAAAAGTTGACGAAATCAGGAAATATTAGCAGACCCGCTCCTCCATCAGCGGTTAAGAGACAGGCACCTTTGAATCGAGTTAGCTCTCTCTTTGAACTTTTCTCTCTTGTTTTCACATCAAAAGACATGAAAGGGGCAGCGAAAAAGCAGGACCGCCAGCCCCACAATTCCTCTCCCTTGAGTCACCGCTGTCTGCTGCCGTCGTGTCCTTTCAAGGAACAACCAGGACTATAGACAGTCATTAACAATAAAAGTTTCTCCTTCGTCTTCTCTGATGCTGCCTTTTCACGGCCGTGTGTCTTTATCCTGCTCAGTCATTAAACCCTGATCCTCATGATGAAATGCTGTTTTAAGGATGTTCAAAAGTAAGAAGGCTTCGGTCTCAGGGTATAATTAGTGCTGTGCCATTTCTCCTAGACCCTTTGCATGGGAAGGTTTCATAAATTCCATACCCACTAATTTGACCATCTTTTTTTATTTTTTCACTTCACCGTTTGTGTGATGGAAAGATAAAGGATGTTTAACATGAAAAAAAACACGTTCTCGTCTTTTACCAGTCAAGATATGACAAGGTACAAGTTTTCTCATATCAGTAAAACTATTTATAGACTCTGACGGTTGTAACAGGGCCACTGTTATGAGGATTCATAGATCATAAGTTGTTGATGAATTTGTAACTTTTATAGATACATTTAAAACTATTAATGAGGTTTGGAATTATGTTTCTTCTAGGGCTGCAGAATGTCTGGAACTAAGGTTAATTACCATATATGCAACTTATTAACATTTATATCACCTTCACTAGTAAACGGAAAGAATATTGGGTTTTTCATGACATCATGCACTCTAACATACTGTGACTGCTGACTTGTAACTAATTTATAAAGAATTGGCTACAGGCCATAAGTTTATAAATGCTTATAAACTTGCATTTATCCATTATTTATTTATATAAAATATATTACATTGCATGACCACGTTTCAAGTCATTTAAAAGTTGTGACAGAACAAAGAAATGTAACCAATAAATTCCAATTATATTGACCTACAAACCTAAAAGTGAGTGATGCCTAAACCTTTTAGAGTTTTCAGGTTTATGTTATTACCAAGTAGAGAACGCAGATGCAATCATTTGTTAAATAAAAAACATAAAATAATATAATTTCAGGAATAGCAGTTAAAACCACATAACAGATTCTCATAAACAACACACCAATGACAGGTTAATATTTATACAGTTTAATTAGGTTCTAGATGGCAGCTGATGTTGAGGCCAAATCTGTCCGCTACCTAAACCCTGTGCGTGTCTGTAAGCATCTTTTCACTGTTACTGTGCAGACTTGCCGTCCTGTGTGTGCTCTGTAAAACCGCAGATTGATTTGAACGTGTGTGCGTCCTTAGTGGGTGTAAATCTGGGCAAGTGCAAAGTGTGAAGTGTACGGTGGCCCTGAAAGCTCAATGCAATGGAGCTGAAGAAAAAAAACATGTGAACGGGCACAGGAACGAGCGATTTCAGAGAGCAGCTCCGCCAACCCGACAATGCAGACGCCACATGTAGAAGAACATTATAGAAGACACAACCGCATGCAACCACATAATTCCACATGCTCTTGTTGGATTTTGCACTGCTGCTCGTATTTTTCCCTTAACACATGTTTTACTGAGCTTTGAGCATTGAGCTTTAAGGACCACTATCCAATTTGACTTTAAACCAGGAAGGAAGAGAGAGACTCACATACTCCTGCTCCTAAAAAAGATTCAATGTGTTAAAGTAGACACGTGCTGTTCCAGGTATTAATATTTCTATATGAGCGGAATTGATTAGTGAATAACCTTTTGCTTTGCTTATGTGAGGGTTCAAAAGTCATCAGTCTGCTCTGTATAGATTTCAGCAACTTAAGCTCTGCTTGTTGGCATTGTGGCTGTGGGCGTGTTATCAATGCAAGTACCATGGCAGCAGACATTATACTTTATTCTTTCCTCGATCACAGACAGGAAGGCGACATTTGACTCAGAGAGTAGCAACAAGCCAAAAATCCCCCAACTTAAACACCTAAAGAAGCAACCAAATGGTTGGTAAATAATTTGGCATAATGTTGATAGAAGATTTAAATAAAAATAAAAAAAAAAGTGGAGCGGATCAGCTTTGTGAGTGCATGTCTCTCCCGTCCTTCCCGAAAAGAAAATACCAACGTAACCAGCCATTCATGTAAATATGCACAGATGAACAGACTGCGATGGACAGCCAATCACCAGACACAGACAGAAGCAAACACTTCCAAATGAACAGCAGGTAGCAAAAAGAAAGAGTACCTGTCACGATTTCAGCAGCTCCTGTTGCAGCGCAGGCGAGGACGAGAGCGGGAGGGAAGAAAACAGACAGGTTGTGAGGAGACAGGATGCAAGCAGAGAGCCATATTCCACTGGTAACAAAAAACATATTCATAATTTCTAAATAGGGGTGTTGAAATTCATTACATTCAAGCTCCATATGCCATTTGTGTAATTTTCCACCAATTAAGAGAAATACAAAAGCATCATAATGAGCAATATTTACAATTCAGTCGTTCCATTTTTCAACAGGTGTGTACAATCCCGACATAATGAGCCATTTCTCTGCGCTCATTCATTTTCCCCGAGTGCTAGATTAATACGGGGGAACACAGGGAATATGTGGACTTTGTTTTCTCTCCCTCTTGTCCCTGATTGAGATTCCAGCCAACCCCACTCTGGAGCAGCCACTGCCTGGAGATGCTCCCCTGGGACCCTCGGTGTATCCTGGAGAAGAGAGCACCCATTCGGAACGGTGCCCACCCAAACTGGCATCTCGCAGGGCATGGGAGACTGGCGTGTTCCCAAGTCCCTGCAGCAGTGCTCAGGGCCTGGACCCTCGGGAGAGCTTCCATCATTCATTGTCTGCTATTCATAAACAACTCCCCCTCCTCCTCCCCTGCCCCGTGCTGCACATCCATATCTACATTTTTATATTTCATACGCAATCTTTTATTATATTGACATTTCACACAGACTTTGGGGCTTCTTTACTCTGGCTGTGAGCAATGGGAGCTTCAGCGCCAAGCGTACAGTGTGTTGAAGTGACTGCTTGTCTCACTTGTCATTGGCGGCGTAATAAGGGTGTAAGGTATGACACATGTCCTTGTTATACTCCTTTGTGCATTTTCAATGTGTCAGCAATTCCCTCAGGACAAAAAAGTGTGAGTGACAAATCACACACGATGGAAAACAAATTTTGAACATTGTCCAGGAGTCTGCTGTAATACTCACCAGCTTAATCCTCGGCTTCTTTTAAAACTTCGAGTGTCACTCACGACTTTATCTTTATTACGTGATACTTCAATCTAATGAGGCTTCCTGGGCAATTCTGCTTCAGCGGGAAGCAATTTGAACGAAAAAAAAAAACCCCAAACAAACAAGACACAGAAAAGGAGGCCGCAAGTGATAGGAGTCGATTGCCCGACTGAAACTCGAGCTTGAACGATCGCGCCGTATGCGTCCCAGTCCAACTAGCCCTCAGGACAGCCCATAATGAGGCTTTTGAGCTGCTTTAATTGCCAGGTAATTATAATGTTGTAGCAACATTATGTAAATGACTCATTATCATCTCGAATGTGTAGTATATCTGCCCTCATTTTATGTTGCTTTGTCAGGAGTGCAACCCAGAAAAATGCATCACGTTGGTGCCAGGGCATCTCCGTGTTTCATCTTGTCAACAGAGACCTATATCTGAACAGAAGGACTTGTGATATAGTGCGGTGACACCTTCCCTAACCCTTCAGTATGATCCACTTCCTGCCGGTGGCCTCTGAAGGGGCTATAAATAGCGTTGTGGTGGCGGCGGTGTGTGTCTGCCGCGCTCCTCTTCTCCCCTCTGTATCTGCAGCACATTAGGTAGAAGTTATGAGGTGCCAGCTCGCCTGTGATTAGATGTCATGGCTGTCGCTCTGCTTAGACAGTGCTGATAGACAGATTTCTGGGGGAACGCGTGTGATGGCATTCGTGCGAGCGCAGCCGTTGCACCAATCTGTCAATCACGCGGGATCAGAGCAGGCAGGCCCACCGTCCTCCAAATAATGTCTGTCCTTGTCTCCTCGCCTCTTTCGCTTTTCGTCGAAATCTCGTCCTCGTCCTCGTCCTGTTGTCTCTTATTTCCACCCAACAAGCAGCAGGATGTTGGGAAAACAGAAAAGCGGAATCGTTTCCTGCTCTCCACCTACAGTGACGCCACGTTTCCTGGCTGGAGACGCACTCGCTGCTGCGAGTATTTGAAAGGGCATATTATTGTGCTGCGTTATGTTTTCTATAAGAAGTGAGGCTCAATTGCGCTGCTATTCAGGCGTCTGTGCTCAACCCATTGCCACCTCAATGAATCCATAATGCTGTGCACTATATTTTAGTCACTGAGGCAAACTAAGATCTCTGGAGAGCACATGTCTGTGTGGTGAGAGTGGCACATAGCCTTTCTCTCTCTCCCCGTACCGCTGCTGCTCAGTAAAAGCAGTGGGATAACACTAATGAGGCAACATTTCTTCTCAATGCTAGTGTGATGCCTTTGAATTAATGTTCCTCCTTTCAGGTAAAACACTCCCTCGCTTATTTATGCTCATGATCTGCAGCTTGTTGCATGTCAGCCTAGTGTGTGATCGCACTGCTAAGAGGACACAACAGAGTTGGATGCAGGAACTCTGTGTAGCTCCCCATAGAGACACACACTGGTGCACCTCCGTGAGTGACTGACTGACTGTGTGTGTGTGTGTGTGTGTGTGTGTGTGTGTGGAGCGATGCTGCCTGACTGTGTGTAGCCCACTGTGGTTTCATTTAATTAGATGGATCAGAGGTGGGCTTCAAACTTTCTCTCTTCAAGAAAATCACATGCAAAGGCGAGCTCCCACAGAGTGGACCCGATAAACACAGAGGAATTTTGAGGTCAGGATTTATACAAAAGAAAGTGATCAAAGGCCTTCAGCTGTCCTCGCAAAGAGACCCTGACGCTAGTCTTTGTTGTCAGACATAACCATATTCAGAGACACATTCGATTACTCACATACTGTATGATCTACTGTACAAAGATCATTAATTTGTAGAAGCAAACTGGCTATTTCAGACACGGTACCGCAAACGTGTCACCTGGCAGATGCAGGATCACATGTCCACGCACTGCAACAATTGATTAGCCGATCAACAAATAAATTAGCAATAATTGAAACAAGCGATTAATAACTAAAACTAACTTTAAGCAAAAATGCCAAACAATTGCAGATGAGTTCATTTAATGTTTTGGTATTTTATGATACTGAATTTATTAAGATTCTGGATTATCGGGCTTTTGGATGTCTGGTTGGTTGCCATTCTGTGACATTTAAAACACAATGCAATTCAAAAAAGTTCAAAATAAAAATGTTATTAATAAATAGCTACAGCCCAACTCCAAGATGATAGGTGGACCTTGATTTGGGATTTATTGACTGACTTATTGTCAAGTCAACGAGGATGAATGACATATTAAAAGTGCTTTGGATGAATTCCAGTCAGTATATGAAGCTCTGGGTAAAGACACTCAGTAAGTAACTTTCTAATATTTCGATGTCCAAACGTCCATGCTTCTCATCCTATGTGTAAACTGTAATAGATTGTGCAGTTACACAACGGTCCCGCTGTAAAAATTGCCAGGTTATTTACACACTTGAACTGCGTCTTTTATTTGCTGCTCTCAGGTACAGCTTTAATCCAGCCCGAGCAGCCCGTGAGATATCAGAAAACACTCACCTATAACACTACTGGGGATATTCAGATTAATTCTCCCCGGAGTCGACCAAAACATATTAATCAGCTAGGTTTCCGCGAGATGCAAAGCATGTTTCTGCTGGATGAACAGTAATAAAAAGGAGATTTTGCACATATCCCCACAGAGGTGTTTAATTGCTCGCCGCTGATAGGAAATGCTTTGTAAATGTGCAATCTATGACCTGAATGTTTGTGTTGTACTCAAGCCAGGAGGACACATGTAGCTGAAGACAGCTTTTACGCTGGGAGATTAAGGGATAATCCTTCAGAAATGCTGGCAGATAAAAAGCAGATATATTGAATTCGGTGCCCCGTCTCCTCCGAGGGCTGTGTGTAGCTACGCTCGCACATAAATAACACTAGACGGATGTTCCTATGAAAATTAAGACGTTCAGGCATCATTAATGTCTCTGAAAACAAAAAAAGGAGGTGTAATCTCATTGGTGTATGTTATTGGGTCCTGTCATTTACGGGCGCACATGGAAACAGTTTTGTAGCTGCCAAAAGCAAAACAAAACCAAAAAAAAAAAAAAAAATGCAAACAGCCACAGCCAGTTTAATGACAACTCCACACAGCTCAGGTAGTGTTTGTCTCTCACAGTCGTGTCAGGAGAAAAGAGAGCGCTCGCACATTGGTGACGACTGCAGATGCCAGGCTGCTGTTCCACACAGCCTCACGTGACAGACACTGAGCTCTCCCTGCTACGCAAATAAAACCGGCAGCAAAATGCAAAAAAAGTGAAGGGCAATGGGAACAAAAAGACAGCGGTCGCTTAACACACGTCCATCAAACGGCAATTTCACGCGATGAAGCACGACTATTCTACCGGGCGGGACATCTCAAATCAACGCAATATGAGGCGGGCAAAGCATTATAGTAACACACTATTAAGTCATGCTGATTGTGACAAATGTAGTAACCTCACAGGTCTATAAATCACCAACCGAGTGCATTTGCTGGGAGGTACAACGATTTCCTTCTTCCTACCAGGCGCAATCATCCACTCGGTTATGTTAACAAGACTGGTTGACTGAGCGCGGACTTAAGTGCGACATTGTGCTGTGCACTCACCAGAGATTCCTGCTTAAAGCCGAGGCAAAGCTTAACCTCTGGCAACGCGAACACATGGCGGCCCATTCAGTCTATCAGTCTATTTCGGGTGACGCTGAATCTTTTTTTTGTTTTTCTCTCCCGTGGAAAAAGCGAAGCCCCGGTCTCGCTTTAAAACAAACGACAGAACGGAAAAAGAAGTTGTTGGTTTGGTTCCACGGGAGAGAAACCCGAGCTCTGATTTCTGTGCCCGCATCAAAACACGCAGGGAATGTTTCGAATCAAAGCCGGCAAAGAGTCTGCGGGGAGGGATTTCTCCTGATATTCTGGGGGGACGCTGTAATGTCTCACCTAAAGTGTGGTCTCTCGCCAGGAAGCGTTCACAGAAGCACTGGCGTACATGTGAGCTTCCGAGCCCCCGTCTGCCGTCATATCTGCTTACTCACGACGGCTGTGCGCATGTCCGCACAAGTGTTTCCGCGTGTTTCTGTGTGTGTGTGTGTGTGTGTGTGTGTGAGAGAGACAGAGAGAGGGGGGGGTAATTAGGACATTAGGAGAAGCTTCTGACAGGCTTGTCATCGCCACAGTCTGCCCACTGGAAAGGAGGTGGCCACAGGGGTAAGTGGGGGTCCGGCAGGGTCAAGAGACAGCTGCTGCACCACCACTCACTGTCTGGAAGCTCTCAGAGAATATTAAACCGCCGGGGCCTCGGCCAAGACGCTCCCTTATTTATGGAATACACAAAAGCTTTTTCACGAGGAGGTGGCAACTCATTTATGCCACGGTTATAAAAGTGCTATTGTTTTTTTGTTTTTTTTTCCCACCCTGAAACACGAGAACATAAACATAAAAAGACCAAAATAAATGGCAATGGCATTGAGGTAATTGGTTATTTTGTAAATCAGTGAATTTAGAGCACGGTGGCACTTTCCTTTTTTTTTTCTTCCCCGCGATGATAAATCGGTGTGGTCTCGCACCCCCTGTGTATCTGTCAGCGGCAGAGAGAAGCTCTATTATTACAATATCACACACATTAAGTACATCCCCCAAAGCTGATGACCTTGGCGGTGATATACCATTAATTGTATAGATGGATGATTTTCATCACGACAACAACAACATGGCCACTTTCCTGTGCCACTATCCCGAACACCTGTGCCCATTCTCTGGCTGCCTCTGCTCATATACTCATAATCACATCTATCAGCCCAAAACGTTAACTGCATCCGGGGACCCTAAACACGCCCATTTGTTTGCAGTTGTAATGTCTTTTGTGCACCTCAATCAGGCACCTGTCAGACACACACCTGCTACCTCGGTGCTAAGAGAAAAGGCAGAGCGAAGGCTTTTTGTTTCCTCAAAGAGTTTATAATCAGCACGTTGTTTTCAATCTTCTTCCACCATTTTTCAATTTCCCATTTCCCTTTTCTCAGTCAAATCACTGCTATCAATCAGGTGCGTGTTTGAGAGAAGAGGGAACGAGCAAGTGTGTGTGTGTGTGTCACTGTGTGTGTGTGTGTGTGTGTGTGTGTGTGAGAGAGAGAGAAAGAGAGAGAGAGAGAGAGAGGGAAAGGGAAGTTCCTTGATGGAACCATCTCCAGCCCTAGGCCTCATTAGTCAGAGACTGCAGCAGGAAATGTGTGTGTGTGTGTGTGTGTGTGTGAATGTGAGCAGCAGGCACATGTGTGTGTCTGTGTGTGTGATAAAAATGAATCCTGGTAGAGTGTGTCTGTCAATATGAGGCCATTTAACATTCCCCATTCCATCCAAATGATGCACAGCGGACATTATACTCTCTATTTGATTTTCCTCTAAATGGATACTCAACCCAGTAAGTTCTATTATATTTTGCCCTTTTCCTTCTACTGTGCTTACTGATATCGTGGCAGAAGATGACCTATAACGTCTCAAAACAATTTCTGTGCAACCATGACAACACCTTTTCCGTATCAGCGGTTCAGGCCGCCGAAAACACCTCAGAAATGAATGCAGTTGACTGATGTAGCAGTCAATACAAATCAAACCATAACGGCCGCACAGATACGAGGCGTATTGATCTCACGTGACAGGAGGAGTTCGCGGTGCATCGACATCTTCGGAAAGAGTCAACTAAGTCACTCTGATAGTCTGTTTCCCTGAAAACGACGACTATCACAGCCGGGAAAGCCTGCGCTAACATCCACGAGGCACAAATTAGACAACAGATGCAAACGGTGAATAAAGGATGAGCAAACACAAAGTGTCTCCGGATTATTGCCAACGTGGCAATACGCTCGATGTTTTACCGAGTGTATTGATTATAAAAGAGATCTATTTGAAGTGGCCGTGCAAAATGGCAACTATAGTAAATTCACAATGGCAGGGTAATATATGGCTTCAGCGCTTTCATTTATTCACAGCTTGACATTTCCTCCCTTCCACAGAGTGTGCTCTAACTGTGTGCCAATGGCCACATCATTTAGACTAGACCCGCGTGAATATTTAACGTTAGTGCCTGGCTCGTAGCTCGCAGAAAATGAATTATTTTTAGTGGGCTTTGCAGAGGCACTGTGAAAAACCCTCACTCTGGTGATGAATCGCTGGAGAGTTTATGTTGTATTAAGCAGGCAAAACAAATGCCTATCAATCATTTGAAGCTTTCCGCGCTTGCCAGCTATGCATCCCATCCCCCCTTTCCAGAGATTCTGTTGGTTTTCGGAGGGATCAGCTGCCAGCCTTGGGGGTGTAAAAAAAAAAAGGGTCAGCTTCAAGTTCACTGGTGTTTGTTGACAAGCCTTTTCTGGCAGAGGAAGACAGACTTAGGACGTGTTACAGTAGGCAGCCTGCACACTCAGGTAAATATTGATAAAGAATATACATATAGGATATTCCAGCTAAAAACCACCTAGCTCTTCATGCGTTGAAACAGGCTTAGTTATAATTCACATGTTATAGCGATGCAATCAACATCGATCTTATTTATTATGTTACTATAACATGCTCCAAATAAATAATGTTTACTTAAAATAATCAATAACTAAAACCTTTTTAAGTTCACGTTATGTCTATAAATCTATAGTGGGAGACAGAAAACAACTTCTCATAAACTTCATAAACATGGATATTTAGTGTACATGGTTTTTACTATAAGCTTCAAGCACAGCTCCCACATGCAAATGCTCCGGATGTTGATTAACCTAATGATTAATAATTTATTACCTGAGCATCCATGTGTTCTCTGATAGAAAGACAAAGAAAATCAGTTTCCAATGATAGATAACAGAAAACTTATTGTTCAGCAGCAGCTCATTTAGAGCTTCACCAACTCAACACAAAATGTGTTAATATTGCGAGTTGATGCCCAAACTTTCACAATGCAACTACTGTTAAAGCCACATTTCCGAACCTGACGATGCCAGAATGTGACAGAAAATGACTCAACGCAAAGCTAAAATAATGCTACTGCCAAAGAAACATTTTTCTCAAACTCAATCTGTTATTGTTTTCTACAGTTAAAACACATTCATTGCTCAGCGCACGATGCCTCAAAATAAATATTGCACATTCTGGCACAACTTGCCAACAAGTTTTTGAGCGGTCCCTTTGCGACGATCGATTACCTCAAATTCAGCCAGTCCCTCAATAATCCTGTGACCTGATCTTTCTGTCTTAGTAAAACCCACACGCATCATCTGTGGGTGTCAGGGAACAATTATCTCCTGGAACTTCCAGGAGAGGTTGGACAGCTGCTAACGAATTCCCTGATGTTAAGCACAAAAGTGGGGCTAAACAAACTGACAAACTGCTGTTTTCCACAGCAAAACCCGACTGACAGGACCACGGAAAAGGCGAAGCATCATGACAGAGGCTGAAGTCTCCTGATCTACTGCACGTGCTAAAAGGTGCAGCAGGTTACTGATCACAGACTGATAGAGCTGTGCACTCCTGGTGCATAAAAAAGATCATAATTTATATTTTCACTTTCTTGATTTACACAAAATGCTTAGAGCTATGACAACTTTTTTTTCTCTTTGTTTTGTTAAAAATTTTTTGATAAGTTGTTGTTCAATTGGCATTTTGAGCCAAAGCCATTTTGAAACAGTCAGTCATATCTGACAGGGCTAGGAATACATGAAACTAGCCTTAAAACTTGCACTGTCTCCATCTTGTGAGCTTTTAACTCTTACAAGATGTAAATTGTAAGTTTGCAATCACTGTACGTTTCCTTCAGAAAAACAACTGATGTGGTGTGTTTCCAATATGCTATTTTGTCCACGCAACAGTCCAACAGTGAGACATAATTCCGAGCTCAGTCGATCAAAACAGGATGAGTCGAAATTACAATGTGACTTTTGGTACAAGCCACAGTCACAAACAAACCAGACGGTGACATGAAACGACACTGGCAAGCTCGATAGTGCCACTGTGGAAAGAAGCAGTTTGCAGAATCTACATTCAAAAGAGAGCGTTGCTCTGTTTTTCTTCGCCGCAATCAGCTTCACAATCTCCTCTTCCTCCTCCTCCTTTTAGAAGAAATACAAATGAATACAAGGCACATACAATAAAAATACAAAGCAATTATTTTGCCCTTTCAATATGTATGCAAAAAAGCAAACAGACACCTCTGCTGAAAAAGGAACAAGCTGATGTACAATATGTGAATATGCGATGCTGACAGACATGGAATATGAAGATTTTTTCAATCTTAACTCTACTCATAATAAAACTAAACTAGGCGTGTATGCCACAACGGCTGCATTTTTCTTTAGCAAAGATCACTGAAAAGCTAAGATGGAATAATATGTTTTTACAATCAGGTTCGAGCATGTTGATGTTTGAGCCGTTTGTAATTTAAAGTGACGTCCGTGTGGAGCAAACGAGGCCAGTGGTACCGAGGTGCAAGTCGAGGAAAGAAATAAAATTTGCCGAAATGAAAACGGAAAAACCTTTTGCTCCGGCAAAATTAACAAGGTAAGAGCTTAAACCTACAAGCGCAGAAAGGAGTAGTTCTTATAGATGATTAAATGAGCTCTTCATGCTTCCCCTACCTGCTTTGAGTAGTTTTATTTGATTGGCCATGTAATTACCTTAACATTGGTTAATTGCTAGTTAATTTACCTCTCATAGCAATCACACAACCCTCCAGTCTGCCAATCAGCAATTTAAAAAATCATGTCAGTCAGCTCAAATTCACGCAAGCGAGCGCCAAACGTCGGTGTGACACAGAGTTTACAGATTCTCAGATTACTTGACAGTTTCATTAAAACAGATTACTGTGACCCTGAAGTTTTAATCTTCCAGATAAAGTGAAGCTGTTTTTTACAGCCATCCTCAAGGATGCACTTCATTTCCAACAACATCCAACCTGAGATGAGATTTGGCTTCTCGCAAATACAATCTGAATTGCTTCAATTGATTAAAGAGAAACGGGCAGGCTGAACAGAGCGGAGCCGAGTACAAGCCCGTCCCCACATCCACCGGCGACTGTGGACACAAGATTGAGGGTAAGATATCTGTGAGTGGCCTGGCACTGGAGTCAGAGAGATAGTCCTGCTTGCTTAGAGAGGGAAGAGGAGGGGGTCAAATTGGAGACAGACTGGGTGGCTTTGCCTGTGTTTCCCCTTCAGGTTAATATTTTATAGATGTGTGATACAGTTGAGATGACAGTTTGAGATGAGTGAGAGTCGGCGTGCAGGCGGCAAGAGTTCAGCAATTTATTAGAGGAGAGGCAGTGCGACATCAGGCAGGGTGAGGCAGAATTTGAGAAATGTGTTAGTAGCTGTTAATGTGGGGAGTCTAAAAATGACTAAAGGTTGTGCTTGTATGCATGCACACGTGTTTGTGTGTGTAAAATGACTGAGTGCTATCTGCAACCCAAGCCCATTAGAAAGCAGCGGCACTGGCACTACAGATGTGTCTCTCTCTAAGCCCAACATGAAACAGAGGAAACAGCCTCTTTGATCATCACCTAGCTGTCAGTCTGCCCTCCACAGGGACCGCCTGTTACGATTGCTGATGTGCCGCACTGACAGGCCAGAAACACACATGCAAACTCAAACGCATCAGAGAAGGAAAAAAAACGAAGAAGACGAAGAAGAAGAAGAAGCATCGCTATGACTGTGACTGGTGTTGGCATTCAAACTCATCCCCAAGGAGGTATAACCATGACGACCAGTAGTGGGGCAAAGCGAAGGTTTATTATTCCATATTTGGATTCCAATTAGCCTCAGTGACTGTGAGGCTTGCTGGGGTCCACATTCACATTCGTTTAAACAGGCAATTTAGTCCACAGTCGCCACGATTGTGCGTTTGTTGAATCGGGAAGGGGACAGGCACGAGTCCCATGCGATCAAAGAGGACAATCTCTACCCAATACTGAGTCAATGGCAAACCAATTTGTATAAGTTCATTTGTTTGCTTTACTGCTTCCACAGTTCGTCCTCAGAGTCGCTGAGAGTATTTGTAGGTAAAGGGGAAGCGACTGCATATAGACGGGGGTCAGAGCTCCCTCCCGTCCTTATGTGATTCAAACATTGCACTACACAGTGTTTCTAATTTATAAAAAATGTTAGATCTCACTTTAAACCCGTGGGAGCTCAAGCCCCTGCCCTTTTGCCAAATTAATCAAAGGAGCCCCTCTCGACACTGATTAACACTCCAGGCCCTTTATATTTTCTAAAAAGGTAAAAATGAAATACAAGTAGTCTCATATTCTCAATTGTGAATTTAAAACACACACACACTCTGTTTACAGGAAGTTTAATATTATTGATAATTACGATATTATAAATGTAAAATTTCAGCCCGTCAGCACATCCCTGCCTAACAGCAATAAACTTTCTGTCAGTGTTTTTGTGGGCAAATCTGTAAAATCCAAAATTATAATTTTTTTTTACATTCAGTGCCAACATTTAATAAGAGTCTCTTTTAACAATACATATTCACTGTGAATACTATTGTTAAGATTAGTACAAAAAATGAGTGGGCCAGAAAATACACAATTTCCTTTATAAAAAGGGTTACAGTGCAAACTGTTTAAATTCTTGAAAGCTAAAACATGTTTTTCAATATTTTACTGCCTTGAGAATAAAGAAAATTCTCCAAATTTATATCGTAGCAGATTGGGAGCCAATAATTAAAAGAGAAACCGACTATATAACTGTAGAGCACGTGTGATTCATGAGAAAATGTGTGTTTTGTAATTTAGGCGACTGGTCCCGTCAGGGGGGTCGGCAGAGCTCCGGAGTCTGGAGTCCACTGTCTGCGGCCTTTCTGTGTGGACATCTTCCTCCCACAGTCCAGTGACATCCATGTTTGAGAAACTCCTGACTCTGTATTGCCTGTAGGAGTGAACGTGTGTGTGAATGGTTGTCTGTCTGTCTCTCTCTCTGCCTCATGGCCCAGACACCACGTCTCCTTGGGATGGGCCCGAGTCCCCGCCTGACCCTGAAGATGATTCAACCTTTAAGATTATGCTGCTGTACCGGTGCAGTAGATCTGGCTCCATGCTGTGCAGAACCTGCTGACTTTGCCTACAACAAACTTTGCTAACCAACTCCCAATGTCAGACTATCTAAAAGTCTCCAAAGACATCTGTATGGTCTGTGCGTGAACAGTTGCTGGTCAACATCTTCAAAAGCAGTTCTTCTTGGCGAGCTTGTTAGGGGAGTATCTGCACCTTTATGATCAAACACGCCTTGTTCCTGCTACTGCCTTTGTCTGTTTTTCATCCCTGGCCCCTGTTGCTCTCGTTCTCTGATTTTTCTGTCACATTATTTCCAGTTTCCATAGGTTAAAGTTACCTCTTTAATCTTCATGCACCCCCGCGGCCGCCCAGCATAAACAAATGAACAATATAATGCAGCGGCGAGCACATTCAAATTTATATGCAGAGCCGTGTTTGTCTGCATTTCTATTTCAGGCGAGTTCAACGTGGTTGTTAGTGTACCACCCACATGACTTTAGGGTGGTCACATTTGGTTGCAGCAATTTACACAGTTTAAGTTGTAATAGCATTTCCACATCTTTCTCAAAAACAGCCACGACACCTGTGTAACTACTTTGGGGATGCACTGTGCAAGCGCAGGCTCGACACCATTAGCATACATTGCTCTGTGAATTTAAAGGCCTTTTTATATTTATTTGTAGCTTATTCTAGTGGGAAGGAGTCAATTTGTTTGGAGAGCAGGATGAAAATCTGAGCAAAGAAGAAACATGCAGCCATGATGTTGTGTGGAATTTGAGTGGAAACACTGTAACGTATATGGCACGTCTCACATAATGTCGTCTCTGTCATGCTCCAGATCAGAGCGTCAGATCTCGCAGGGTGACATCAAAGAGTCGTCGCCAATCACACACACGCAAACAAGCTGGAGTCCAACCGACCGAGACACTCGCATATTCATAGGAGCTATACGGCACCCTGCGTCTGCACCTCCAAGCCAGCATACACACTAATATGATAACATCACACAGGGTTTGCTTATCTCTGTCTTCACACCTCGCAGAAAAATAAGATGTACGTTATGTTCACCGCCCCAGCTGTGTACATTTTAAAACAATAAACGCACAGATAAACAATGCCGTTTTTCATGCCGTGCAAAGTGATGGAAAAAGTATTCAGCAGCTTTACTTAAAGCTGCAGTAATCAATATTTATTTATCAACAATGGATCAAATGACTATATGTAATGTGAGTCGCTTGTAGTGATGAATCCATTAAGAAACACTGACTCTGCACTTTCCCTTAGCTTATGGAGCATTTAAGTATCCCTTAGCTAATTGCTTTTGTTTCCGGCAGCAACTTCACTCTCGCACTTACAGCTCTTATCAGCATCACTTTCGGTCCCGGTGGGCAGCTGGTTTCAGTCAGAAACCTCTGAAACCTCACTGTACGCTACCTGCCCAAGCACCAGACAGCAGGCAATGTTATCAGGTATCCGGCGAACATTTAGTAGATAAAGACACAGAATTGTTCCTGGGGTGTGTTCGGAGCTGTAGTTTGCGTGCCCAGTGGAGCAGGGTGTAAGCTCGGTCCATTTCCCCTCGGTTTCCTTTCACGAGTAGTAAAATCCAAACAAGCCAAAGGTAATCAGCGGTTGTCAGACAGGAATGGCCCTGTCGACTTATTGGTTAAATGATCAGGACGGAAACACAAAAGGAAACCTGTTTTCTGCCGGTGAACATTCTTAATGTGGAACAATTGTGCGATGGGCGTTTGTTCACACACAGTTGTTTCGCTCCTGCCCAATCAAAGTTTATTAACCCCAGTCGGACTAAATGAGGTAGATCGGAGTTGATGCCTTGGTTGATGGAGTTGGCTGAGAACCAAAAACTACAAACATGATACTGTAAATACCAACTCTCTATCTAGTTTTGTTTTGTAGCTTTCACTTCTGGAAGTGTCATTCCAACAAGTGAGGCAAAGGTCAAAGGTCACATCTGATCTGGCAATTTATCTGTTTTGTAGTTTTTGCAGTTTTTAACATTAACATATAAGCGTAAGTGTTTAATATTTAATATTTATATCGTTACCATTAGTCCCACTGCTGATAGCATTAATAACAATGTAAATGGGGAATGCAGGATGTTGCTGGAGGAGGCGACAAACACAAAGAGGAAGACTTGTCTAATCTATGTCACAACACTGATGGCACCTTGTACGATTTGAGTCGCCTCTCAGTCTGAGTCGGTCCTCTGTCTGCACGCTCACTACGTTGTGGGGTACTACCTCAGGGCCGAGTTGCCCACACAATGCTCGCTGCCAAACTGCCGAGCGCGAACACACACCGCACATTCACTCGCTCCGTCACACAGAAAGCAAGAGAGATGAATCAAATGTGGTGATTAACAAGGAAAAATCGGAAAGGGTCGGAACATTCCCGTGGGCCGAAAGCACGTGTCACAGTGGTGGTAACTCCCCGGCAGTCGTGAATCATCGCTCGGGAGGTTCATTCTCTTTCAAATTTAAACACCAACTATTACATCTCAGGTTCATGCACGCTGCTAATACAGCGGCACGAACTCTTGGAGCTTTCATGACCAGAAAAATGGCACTTGAGGGAATTGTTGCCTGAAACAAAACACACGGGTGAGAGCGTGTTTTCCAGGAAGATGAGGGCGACGCATCGGGTTCTGTTTGTTTTGGGCAGACATGAGACTGCCATTGGAATGCCAGAGCAAATACCCGGTTTTGTCAGTTCTCTGTGCTGCTGTTTGGGATCCAGAGCAACCGCAGGATCAGCATCAGAGAACATTTTCATCCCTCGGCTTACAGACCTATTGAACTGCAGCTCCACATCCTCTTCCTAGCATTACTGCACTTAGCTGTGAGCCAGCTTTGCTTCTTGAAAATAAAATGTGGCCCCACAACCGCTCCTCACATTTGATTTGTGTACAAGGTTGAAGGAAGCAGAGTTGATTGGCAAGTACAGCTGGGGAGTTTTGCTTTATCCAGCAATATGAGGAATTAATAAAAGAGTCTTTGCCAGCATGTTGTTGAGAGTAATACAATAGGATGATAAAAGAACGACTTTCTACCAAGTATTTTTTGCATCTTGCAGCAAAGATACAAAAACACTTTTGTGACACTATTGTATTTTGCATGTTTTTGTATTTGTTTTTGTATGAATATGCTACATTAATCTTATCACTTCAGTTTTCTTTTCTCAAAGTTCCAAATAGAAGACTGTTATTTTCAGTCGGCTTTGATTATATAATGTCAAATACTATATGCTGTAAAATATAGTATTAACTTGAGCCGCCTGAGCAGGATCTAAAGAAATGTGGCCCGAGTTGCAATGTACCTTATACTATTAGTTTTGTTAAGTTCTACAAGAAACAGACATATCATGTTACCATGGACACAGAGGCTGTTTCTGCAATCGCACCCTTCACCGAATGTCCATCCACTATATAGTGCACATAAAATATCCCACAATGCAACACTAAAAAGTAGAGTACACATGTAGCCTGTGCCCTACTTTCTGATAATAATGATCATAATACCATCGCATGACTCAAGCAGCTTCGTCATATGTGTTTTTTGAAATTTTAGTTGACTCCTCGCTGTTGATTGAACTACTTAGTGTACGTTTTATAGGGATTAGGGAATGAGGGCGACACAGCAAGAGAACTTTTTACATTTAGGAACTTTTAGGTACAGTAAACCAGTTATTATAGTAAACCTTTAACTTTGTACACTGGGTGTGCAGATTAATAATACTATTAATCATTAAAATGATGATTCCCAGGCAGTTCGGAAGCATGAAGCACACATGCAGCGAGTTGCATTGTGGGCTGCAAACTCAGGATCATTTTATAGCCTGTGTTAGTTTATATTTTGCTTTGGACTGTTAGTCGTACTGCTAACTAAATTACTGTGACTGTTAAGTTCATAGTATAGTTATTTTAATATACATGTTATATATGTGTTGTATACATACAATTTATGTGCTTTTTATAGGAAATCATTGGTTTACTCATGTAGGTCCCTCATCTCACAAGCAATTTAAGCTTAAATAGAAAACAAAAAGACTTAGATTTTTTAAATTCCTGTTTTTTGAGTGACTAACATTTCACAGATTATAAAAAATAGTCCAAAAATCATAATTTTGAGTAGATTTTTAGAAAATGATTGGAAAATTAAAAAAGATTTGAAAATTGCAAAGTCAATTTTCCAACTTTGTTATTTGGCATTTTGTGAACAGACAACTGACACGTGTTTTGAAGACCAAATGATCCCCTTTCAATTTTAATTCCAATTATTATTTTTATTTAAGCGGCTACCACGGTTAATATTTTCAATTCAATTACCAGAGTCAGTTCCAACGATGCAAAATACCTCCCATACAGCCCATATAATGAGGTAAAATAAAGGCCAAATGAATCCAAATCAGAGGAGCCGTGGGACCGGGGGGAACATGCTCTGTGAACAATTAGGCAGCTCATCCAGCGTACGAATCACCTCCCCGGCACATTACGCACATACTGTAAAGCTTCTCAGCGCTGTGAAACACACAATCGGTCGATCAGATTCAGCGACGGAGTCGTGAGTGAGCTCTGTCAGGATCCGCCTGCCATTCGGCTCTCGAACCCACGGCCCAGACACAACAGCCGCCTCACTTTGCGCTTTAACAAGTCGCGCTTCGTTACGTGCAGGACTTTTTCCCAGACTTTTTGCTGCTCTTTGATGGATGCGGACTGTTGTGATGCTTTCATCTCCGCCCTCTCAAAAAAGAAAGAAAAAAAAGAAAGAGACGGAAAGAAAGACAGAAAGAAGGAGAAGAAGAAGAATTCTTCAACGCAAACACCCATGGTTAAACATAAAAGGGCTGAGATATTTTAAAACTGACATCACTTCAAAGGGAGCGAACACATTCAAAGGGTATCACAGGAAAGAGATTCAAAAAGCCTGCTAGTCACCTGTAATCCACTGCTAATACTTGGTCCCCACAACTGCATATTAATATTCACACCACTTGCACATCCCCTGGTTTCATATACAGATGCACACAGGCAACGGCTGATTCATTAATATTCAACCGAGCGCTGACTAAATGTACAGCTTTAAGAATTTCCTGAGTAGATGTTTTGTAGGTACTTTGTCTGTATTGATTTTGCATGCCAAGAAGACGGATCCATACACCTACAAGGATTATCTCATGAATATATCAGTGTCATTTCAGATTAGCAGCCGCCTCATTGCGACAACTATCCTTTTGGCTGGCGCCTATCTGTCTTTCTTTGCTGTTTTTCCCCTCTCTCGTCCTTTCATCACTTCAGCTCTTTGTCTCATTGCCTCCTCATTCTTTGAATTTGTTGCCTGAGTCAGTTGTGTTGAAAGGTGTAGCTTTAAAAGGGGGAAACCATACCTTACTTCAAAATAAACCAAGGAAGGAACTGTACCTTCAAAGGCGTTTTATTTTTTTTTTTTTTTAAGCAATGGAAGAGAAGGTAAAAGTTTTTTTTTTTAAAGTTTAAGGAGACAGCGGCACATCTTTGATGCAGCATAAACAAGCATTCAGCAGACGCCTTTGTGATCGCAGTAGAGGATGATATTTTATTTTGAAAGTGAAACAGTAAGATATGCACGCTGATGCACAGAAAATTATAGGTAGCAAATTCTTGCAGGCTCTTCATAAAAGGCGTATTAGAAGTAGATATCATGGGCTGCCCGCTTTGCTTTTGTTGCTCACTTTGATCTTTTTCTGTAGTAATATTGCAATTATAAATGTCGGTGTCACATGTCCGAGCTAATGTAGAAAGTCAGTGACACTCTTATCTCATCTTAGTGTAAGTTATGTTTTTAACTTGTGTTCGTGTTGAACTGATTTGGTTTAGATCCCTCTAGTGTCTTGGAAATGGACACAAAGTTTAAAATTAGCCATATATGCATTATTAAATCATCATTTAATGTCTTATTTGTCTCAACAAAAAACGTCATGTTTTTAGAAAAGTTGAGATGCGAGAAACTGATTTTGGCAAACTACCAGAGTGTAAATGTCCCCAAACCAAATAAAGAGCAGGAGTGAGTCACTACGAGCACTTTAAACTCTGATGTACGAGCACTTTGGCTCCCACACATGGGATTTTTCACTCTGCACAGGTATTTGTTAGCGCTTTCTGTAACCGCACATAAAAAGACTGGTGTACGTAAGTACTTTATAACTCCACTTTTCCAATTCAGAGCAATAACAAATTAGAGTTTATTAATAAGACTTTTATAACTTTACAATAGAAGTGGTCAGACATACTCACTAGAGGGCTGAGGGCTCAGGGGCCTTTGGTCTTTACCTGCAAAATATTCTATAAAAGACGCAATGAGCCGCAAAACCATCTGTGCCAAAAGCAAGTGTGAAATTACCTCAGGCCGCCATAAAACGTCCGGAAAGAAAAAACAAGAATTACCTCAAAGTGAATCAAAATGACAACAAAAAGATGCAAAAAGACAAGGAAGAGGCGTAAGACAACTACAAAGACATGCAAGTGAAACACACAGCTCTTCGACGGTACGCCGAAGGGTCGGGGGGTCTTGTGGGGGCCAATCGTTGACCAAAGCTACAGTAAATAGCTCGGCACGCTAACGTTTGCTCACATTAAACACACAATTAATCCATTCCTTCGAGTTTTAGGCTCGTGTCTCTGGTTTTGATTGTGTCCATAACTTGAAATGTCTGGCGAATCTAGTTCGGGGAGCAACAATGGTCCGATGTTAGGGGCTGAGCTCCGGCAAACAATCGGCCCCTTAAAGTTGATCTACGAATCGTTCATAAACATATTAAACGTTCCCACAGCCGCATTAGTCAAAAGTTAGAAACCCTTTGTGAAGTGACTTTGTTGGAAAGTTGTATTAAACGATGCTGGTGTCTTTTTGAATAAACAATAGAGAAACACAAGCACTATTGTTCTGTGAAATAATCTCGGGCATCAGGCACAGTAAAAGTGTAAACAATGTATAACAGAAGGAGGCTGGGAACATCAGCCAGTGCAGCCTCGGTACAGACGCAGTGAAAAAGAGAATCACACATTTTGGCAGCACACTCACAAGCTCTTAAGGGAAAAATGAGCTTCATCTTAAAGCTGCTCAAATTTCCATTTCCATTTGATTGCTCTCTCAAACTGCTGTGCATTAGTTTGGCACAGCAGCCAGATAGAGTCCACTCTATAAAACAAATCTTTAAACCATTTAGTTTCTGGGCATCTTCACTTCGACCCAAAAATCGGCAGATTGTGCGAACAGAGAAGTCAGGCAAGCAAAAGAAATTAAGAAATAACAACAAGAATATCAAAATATGGATTGCGTGTTAGGTCACAGAAATGTGTGTGTAATTTAAGTCTTTACAAGGCTTCTAAAATGCCTCCAGGCTTCCGAGCAGCGTTCTCCCCGAAAAACGTGTTAAGAATATGCAGCTTTAACCAGGAACAACTAGGATGCAGAAGTGGCCATAACATCACTCCTGAAGTTGATTCAAAATGAATTACGTGTAATGCCGCGGCAAAATCTATCTACAAATATTCCAGTGTTTGTCTCGGTTTTAGGCAAATGGCTGTTGATGGATGGAAGGTGACAAATGAGAATGATGTGGCAAACGCAGGAGCTGGAAGGGACCACCCTGCAGGTGAGTCTGCTCCACCTTCGTCGCTGCTGATGATGATGTATGTCTTTGTAGGATGAAAAAATAAAGCGGAGAAGTGCTAATCTTTCCACTCTGATTATTGCCGTCACTTTAGATTTATCCATTCTATGTGGGCAGATTTGGCCATCAATTTCATAGCCTTAAACACAATCTCCCAGGGAAATGCTAAGGTCAAGAGGGATCCATAAATAATCCCTAAGTCTGTGACTCTTCCACTAAGCATTATTCAAAGAGGATCAATAGGATGTTGTGATTCAAACACAAAAACCTATTCTTTTGCTTATCAGCAAAGCTCTCTCCCAGCACTTTCTGGTGATCAATTATTAAAATCAACTTCACATGGCCCCCACGTGTCAACAAAACAGGGAAGTCAGATTTATTCTATAGGCTAAGACTTTTGAGAGGTAATTTTTCATCTGAGTGGCCTTTAGCATTTCTTATTAAAATACATTATTGTTCTTGTAGATTTATTTATTCAATGTGATAGCTCATTAGTCAGATTAATGTAATGTACTCTCCTCTCACACAAATGCTATGCCTACAAAGAGGTCCACGTTGCTGTATAAATAAATGACACAAGGTAAAGTTCAAGTCACTTGCTTTCCGAAACACTGCCTTTTATTATGCGTCTATTTTTAAGGATGTGGTGATGCTAAATTTAACTTCCAGTGCTTCATTTGAAGAGCAGATCAACTCTCAGCTTCAATATGCAAAGCTTACTTTAAGTATCAAAAGTAAGCATTTTAATTATGTTCCTGGTTGACAAGGAGCTAATTTTACGGCACGGCGAGACCTGACTGATTTATGTGGGAAATTTCACAAATAAAATTGGGCAATTTATACACTGAGAGTTTTTTTAATGTGACATTTCATCAAACTTTATATGCTCACTATAAAATCTGAATTAGTTTTAATATCTTAATATGTCACCAAAATTAAATTACGCCTTTTCGGCCAATTTAACTGTCGTCACACCATTCGATGGACCTTTATCGCGGTTCACCGGGCAGACCTTTACCTCCCAGTAGGTTCATTACCATCGGTAGGTTTCATTATGATGGGAGAATCTCTAGCAGTCATCGTAATCATCTCATCTCATCAAATACAGGGGTTCGGAAGCACCTCGAGGACTCCAATTTGGTCATTTAAATGTACTCACTTACTTTTCCCCACTCTGCCACTTTTGCATACGCATATTTTTTTTACATGTTGATATACTTAATCAATTCCCATGGCACATTTTTGTTAGACAACAGCACATATGTCATTGTGAACATGATGTGAAGCCAATATATTTTTTCATGCAGTTTACCATATTTACCATCTGAAGACTGTTATGCTACAATGTGCTAACTAGAACAGATATATCTGAAGTGAATGTAATGCATTTTGCATATATTTATATATTTAGTCAAAAACTAAAGTTTTGAACAAATTAAAATTTGTAACTGATGATGGTGTTGGATGGGAAATGCAGGTACCAGAGGGACAAATCTGTCCCAGATTTCACAGTTATCCATCCAAAAGTTGTTGAGATGTTTGACTTTAAACCACAAATGTTCAAATAAATGTTTTCCGACTAATTCTGTTCGTCACAATCAGTAAAAACCTTAAAGCCACTTTCCCTGCGAGGATTCTTTCAATACACACCTACTGTTTCTCCAATCTCAGTGCCACTGTTCAAACTCTACATCACCTCAATTATCACAGAGATTGGAGCAAAATTATTATCCTGTAAGGCTGAATTTAAAAGGGTAAAAAGAAACTCATTGTAATCAGAGGAGGAACTTATAGAAATATATTCGCAGTGCATGAACTGGGCCAGTGCGCACAGGTTTGCAGTACCAGGACTTCTACTCTACATTTCACTCTTTTAAGTTCTGGGACTATTTCTTGTGTACGTGCACTTTTCACACTTTGCTTGTACCGATTTTCACCTGCCTGCCGATTTCTCTTGCATTTATCTTGCAGGAGCGCACACAGATAAAGCAAAGAACCGCTGAATAATGATTTGTTGATTTATGTTCTTTGATATGATGAGCGATGCCTTCTTTAACCCACAGCTTCTTTAAACTTCATGAGACGATAGACGCATCTGAAGGCAGCAGGTTACATGTGTTCGAACATGCACAGTGGACGCACAACCGGCTGCTGTGTTGACCTGGATGAAATCTGGTGCAAATAACAAAATAAAGCCACATGTTGCCACGTCCCTTTACACTCCTGTTTTATTCTTGTTATGGCAATGCCATGGCTCATTAATTCTGTGTGCACTGACCCTATTTCCACATTTCATGACATTTCCTCAGTGATCCATGTTTAATTCTTGAAATGCCTCATAGTGTGAATAATGCTACAGGACGCTACTGTTGCAATGTGGTGTTAAAACCCGCGTAGTATAGAGATAAAACTGGATTTGTTCCATTTCGAACACTGTATATAAAGTATGTGCCATCGTTCATTCAATATACACTACATTGGTGTTTAATAACTTAATATTTGCCTCCGGCCACAGTAGCTCTTTAGGCTCTGTATGAAACAGCAGACAGAAGACAGACGTTACCTTTTTGGGCTGAGCTTTTTGACTGCCCTTAGAAACGATTAGCAGTAGTAACTGTAAATGTTGGCTGGCAAAAAGGCTTGCACATTTGTTGTCAGATTTCGAAAACACTTCGCCAGATGTGGGCAAGTCCTCACACGAAGCGTGAGGTGGTAAGTGGCGAACAACCAGCAACAAACCAAACCCACTAATGTCTCCGAACACACAGTTATAATACTCATAATTTTAGAGAACCAAGTAATGGGCACGTTTCAAAGACACTCAGTTAGATTGCAGTGACTGTAACTTTCAGCATCAGCATTCACTTAGATCCGCCTACACTCACTGGCCACTTTATTAGGTACACTTGCACAATCTAATCCAATTCAATGTATCAGGTCTGCCATGAAGTCCACTTTTACAATGTTATAATTTCTCAGTTTTTAATGTGAAACTGCCAGAAAAGTGATTATTCTACTGTCTGTTCATTATTGAGGTCATAGAGGGTGATGGAGTTGTACTGGTTCTAATGTTTTGGCCACCTCGTCATTTTAAATAGTGTGACCAAAACATTAGAACCAGCTCTTCTTATAATTCTGAAAGGGACAATACTGACACGAAGCCCCAAAAAGTACGTGTGTCAGTATTTCACCACAGCTACAATCTTTGTCTAAAAGTGCGAGCACATGCACGTGAATGACAGTTCATGTCCCTCTGTCTTTTCTATGAAAACTGCATTTCCTGCAGTTGAAAAACAGAAAAAAATGTGGAATATAGAGGCATAAAAAGTGGACAAACAGTTAAAAGTTGTAAACAGGCAGCCACAGTGGGGTTATTTCCATGATCCCACTGTTAAGTGTTGTGTTGCACCAGCTAACAAGTGTCCGTTTCTTTAGCCCACATTTAGCAAAAGCACTTGGTGAACGGGTTCAGTTCATGCAGAGATCAACTTTTACAAGCCAAAACACGTTTTAGGCCTTTCAAAGCCTATATGGCTTTTCAGCCTCTGGCACCAATAATGATCTAAAAATGTATTTTTTTGTTTATGTCTTTCTAATAAAATTCACAAAATATATGACTGCTGGGCAAAAAGCAAAAAGTGGCTTTTATATCACTTTAGTTTCTGCTGTTATTTCCACATTCCAAACAAATTTAACACTTTATTTATCCCTCTCTAGCTCTCCGAGGCATATACTGCATTGCACATCAAAACATTTAAATTGCCTCGCTTTGCTCCCGTGCAAAGTAGGACGCACCTTCACTCTGGGGAAACACTGCCCACCTCTACGGCTATTTGAGGAAGTACTTAGTCCCAGAGGTCTGATTTCCAAAGTCAACAGTATGTATGAAATGTAGACTCACTGACTCATCTCCACTCGAAATGCCGACCTCCACTCAAAAATCTGAAAAAAGGTAAGATGATGTATTTTCCTTTTTACTATGTCAGAAAAAAAAAAAACAGCGATTACAGATAAACACTGTTTACAAAATGTTCTAATACTGGCTGTTTGAGATGATGTGAATCCAGTGTTTGATCACAGTCCTGAGGCAATTTTTCAAATCTATCTGCACTACAAAACAGTCTGATGGAAAACACATTTGCTGTGCCCTGATTACAGATTATTACAACCCAATGAACAAACATTTGTCTTGTCAACATCTCCAGTGTGAACTACTTTCTCATGATTGTGATCCTATTTGAATTTAGCTGCATGCTATTTTTCATGTCAAAAAGTCACTCTCGTATGTATTACTCATGAAATGTGAGAAAGGCTGCTCACAGACACTTCTGCTCGCCAAGGACTCCGAGGCAGATACCATTTAACCACAACATCCTGGCTTTAGAAATCTGGCTGAGGAGCATTTGTGCATGTCATTCGCCACCCCCCTTTTTTTTTACCCCCAAGAACGTGGCAGCAACAAAAAGCAACTTTAGTCTTTCAATGAGAAGATTATTATCAGTGCATTATCAGTATATTGTTGGACATACGCTTCATGTTTGTGACACTAAATGATTCATGTATGATTGTTTACCTGGGTTCACGTCAATCATAAAAAAACTCCACAGTAACTGACTCTAGAACTTTTCTATGCATCAACTCACATTGTACTTTCTACAAGACCCATAAATAATAATAATAATAAATAGCAATAAAGTACAATTGCTGTAGTAATGAACAGTTTTTTTGTTGACATGCCACATAACTTCCCATTTATTTTTAAAAGTATAATCGGAGGGTAATTTAATACTTGCATTGCTTTGCATTCGGTCTAAATCTGATGATTTTATTGCACCATTAAGCATGTACAGCAGGTCACGTTAACACAAAGCAGTTTTTAACCATCTGACTTTTGGGTGGTCATAATTATGAGGACACAAACAATAACTATTATATATCTTTTAACTTAGCAACTTGTAATGAAGATAAATCTTAAAAAGAAACTCAAATAATATTTTCAGAGTCACAAAGACCTCGGCACTCGTCAACAAGTCTGTGCACCTATCAGCGTCACCTTGCTATCTCTTTTTCTCTGCTGCCAACTGAAACTTCACGTGTCTGGGATTTGTGCAGATTGTATCCTCGGAATTCTGCTACAGCGTGAAACAAATGGCTGGCAGCGTTCAGTGCTAGACAGGCCATTTGGTGGAGTTTGGCACAGAAAGACACTCTGGACTAGCACTGGGTGCCACTTTTTCTCCCATTCTTTAATTTATTCCTTTATAGGATCTAAAATCATTTTTTATGAGCCAGATGTGGACAAGAGGGCAACACATATGAAATTTCAGATAAACAGTGGATTATCATATTACAAAAACAATTTCTTAGCTCTAAAAACACACAGAGACAGACACAGAGAGAGATGAGAGAGCAGTGTCACAGCCTGCAAGATAGTAACTTATGCAAAACAATAAGTCCCACAGGATTCATCTTATGCAGCCCTAACTGAGGCTTTGAACTTGGTGAGAGAAATTAATTTCTCAACTTTTAAAGTCTTCCTGCAGGCGATTCAGCGTAGACGGTGAACTTCAGGGTTCAGCTGCAAGTTCGAACCGCGAACTTTACTGACCCTGTCTCGCCATCTTAACAATAACAGAGGAGCTGGTTTTAATAATTAAACTCCTCGCTACCTTACAGTAGTTTTATTTATTAATTGCCAGCTGTTATTAAATTATTAACTCCAGCATATTTACAATTCAGTGATTAAAATGAATAATTAAACAAAACACTATGTAAACCCGTCAGTGTAATGGAGTTTTTTTTTTTTACTCTGCTCCATGATGTTTCATCTGTTTCTTTCTTCTTCTCGGCTTCCATATGAATCTTTCACCACACAGTAGCTTGTCTTTTTGTTGTAAGGAGCATCCTGTCTATCCAAACAGTGTTTTGACTTCTTCAAAGAGCAAAAAGTGAATGAATTAAATAACTTGTGGACACGTGTAAAACTAAAAGCAATCCTTCGTTTCTGACCACTGCATCTCTCTGATTGAGGACAGTGTGGAGGAAAAGCGTGCAGAGAGCATCTGTGGCCAAACTAATTCCCATAACATCTCTCTTGTGTCGCCCAATGCAAATCCATTTACCGTCGATGTGTAAAGTCAGACCCTCCATAACCCCAGGCCGGGCTCTCCACCCTGAGCGGCTGCCACGCTGCTTCCCTGTGGAGGCCACCTTATTAAGCTGAATGACAAACACTTTAACACTTGAAGTGGAGAGATGCTGGGGGAGAAGATGTGCTTTGCCACATTTCAGTAGCTTGTTAGTTTTCCAGAGGTCTTATTATTTATTTATTTATTCTATTATGCCATTTGAACTATTTTAGGGTTTTTGGGGGTTGCAGTTTTCTGTACATTTAGTGAATATACTATCACGATGTGACAAAATCAAGAGTCTGTTGTAATATTAGCTGAAATATGCACCAAAACACACTGTATCTTAACGTGGAGAAGTGCTGTCAAAGACTTGTTGATCAGCCTGGCAGAAGTGCACAGATGTTCCCTGCTTCCTGCTGTTTCTAAATGAGCATCGGTTCAGAGAACACTAAAGTTGGGGGCCGGAGTTCAAAGCTCTCGGTCAATAAATGAATGGAAACACTTCTGGTCAAGCAGCAGTTCTGGTGTGGTGACCAAACCTGTCAGGATCCTCATCTTGGACTTTTGTTTTGTTCTATGGTCTCCTCTGACCTCTGGTCTGGCTTACACACACACACACACACACTTAGCCTCCAGTCTCACACACACACACTTAGCCTCCAGTCACACACACACACACACGCTCTTTGTTTTGTTCACTTTCCTCTTTCTGACACACTTGGATCACAGTGAGCATTGAATCACTTCACTTGTTTGTCTGAAATCAATCCAACAGTTATGCCATGTTCTGTCAGCTCCATGTTCAACTACGATCATTCGAATCGCAGTCACGGAGAAACCAATATATAGGACTTTTAAATTGTTTGATTTTTTGAAACATCATCATAATACATCTAAAAATGCAACATCTGCGGGTCAAATTATTGCAAACAGCTGATGTATTAATGCTCTCATTGTTTTTTTATTCACTAATATCTACTGCTCACTTTTAAATAGACTCTGCAACTCTGAATGAGCAGAATGTGAATGTCTGATGTTCAAATCAGTAGCTTCGCTGAGGTGGTCACATGATTTCATAAACCTGATACTGTGTGGACTAGTCTGCTTCGTGTGTAACATCACTACTGTGTGACCACCTGATCCCTCTGGTAACCCCGTCCTTTGCTCACTCTGCACCTTTTGTTTGATGGTCCGGGCTGTTATTTGCGGCACGACGTCGCTTTCTCTCTCTCTCTTTGCTCTGCTTCGTGTTCATTTTGTTGGTGACATTCGGAGTGAGCAGAGAACTTAGCTTACGGACATTTTATCTTCTTATATTTTGATTGCTGTGTAATTCTAATGCTGCCTTCGCGTTACCTGTTCTTACATCCAAGCAACCAGTTCTCACATTTATGTATTTTCACTGACTCATGTTGAAGTGACTTACCTGACATTGAGGTTACTTACCTGTTCTATGTCATGTACCCATGTTAGACTTAATAAATTGTAGATATTGACTCTGTCTTCTGTTACTTACCTAAAGATACTTACCTCGCGTAGTTTTAGATTACCTACAATGTTCAGCTGGCTGTTGTATCTTTACGTATGACACTGAAATAAACCCATTTTCTATAGAGAATCAAAACTGAAGAAGTGGCTATAAAATGCTGAGTGCATTTTGAATAAAACAACACATCCAGGAGCGCTCCTGGCACCAGTGTTTTGAACCACTGCAAAAAAATCACTGCCACTGACTAACGGGTTGCCAAGTTCCTGCGTTAGTCGAACAAGCAAACACGATAAAGAAATACTGTGGGTGGAGGGCAGCGGGAGGGAGGGCTGGGATGAGTGGAGAGGTCAGTCTCCATGTCTCATGTTCTCACTGTAAGTTCTTTCATGCTACTTTCTACAGTCGAAAGGAAAATCCTACTTTTTACGCCACCTGTGCTTACTAGTTAACGACTTTAACAACTAGACTCTAGTTACATTACCAATATATAACAGTTTAATGCAACAATAAAGTTCCCCTTGTTGTCTTGTGTTTTCATATGCATGTAAACAGATGTTGCCATACCCGGTTCCATCAATCCACAATTGGTTTCACACCAAAACACGCACTTCACCCACAAACACACGAATTAAAACGACGGTGGATTTAATTTACTCAAAAGTGGAAAGACCGGGATATGTATTCACCACATTTGTTAGGGCTCTAGGATTACACATTGTAGTGAGTCACCCCGAACGGAGACATGACTTTTGTTTGTTTACACAAAAACTCCAGAGGGCACCTTTAAAGGATTTGCATACTTCCTCCACCAGTGAACGGCACGCGATTCACTACACATTCACTACATACCATGTGTATATGAAAAATGAAGGAGAATACTTGGCGAAGCCATAAAATGAATACCTAATTAAACCGTGAATTTTTTTCCTGTAAAATAAGCTACAACTGCACATGACAGGCCAGGTCCAGACTGACAGGGCGAGCAACGCTCGAGGCACTGCCGCCACTGAAATGCAGTTTAATACTTGCTTTTTCTCCAGCACGAAGATATTTACCCCACTGGCTTTCTAATTCAATGTATGACCTCTCGCCAGAGAGTTTTAAAAGTCTTCAGGCAAAGATCCAGCAGCTTTAGATCTGCCCAATGACAGATGAGCCGCAGAGGCAGGAGCAAGACAGCTTGCCCTGGGCAAACCACTGAGCTTTGGTCAGCCTGCAGGGGTGAACTTTTGCTGCAGCGAGGGGAAAGAACAAGCTTAAGGAACATTATTTTTACTCCACAATATGGCGCTGTCCCTTCAAAGCAACCACCAACCACAGCATGTGTCATGTGCAAGTGAACAGTAGGAGATCATTATGATAGAGGCAGTTGATCTTGTCCGATTCTATGCCAGAACATACTGTAGATGGAACAGGCGAGTGTTAGTCACAGGAAGCACTGGACTCAATTCTCTGTGCAGGAAGTAAGTCATCACCCCTAAATACGATACACGAATGGAGACACGTTCACATGTAAGTGCGTGATCAGCGCAGATCACAGCCTACAGATTCAGTGATTAATGACCCCAAAGGGAGACAATATGGAAGCTACAAGACGACGTGAACAAGTGTTACCCTCTGGTGTTACTAATTGCTACCACTGAGGTTTTTTTTTTTCAATGAAGATTTTTTTTTTTTTTTAGTTGTTGGAATGAGGCAAAGCTCATTTAGTAATTGGATATGCAGGAAAGAAAGTGAATAATAGATCTTAAGGAGTAAAAGGGCTGTTTTGCATATGAGGGGAACCTGCTACTTTGCATATAGTAAGTGGAGCACTTAAGCATGTGGCCACTTTGTTTTTTCACTGGAGAACGAGCTTTCATGTGTGTGTAAGTATGACATGCATGAGGACACCTGTTTGATGATTAAACGGCGTTGACATTTAACTCATGCTAAAGAGGTTCCCTTTTGTCTCAGTAGTTCCCTTTTACTTCAGTGCACCTATACGTGCAGTATCCATGCATTCAAAAGGCAAGATGTGAATTTGCTGTGTGTACTCGGGCTAACGAGGCTGTTAAAACTCGGATTATTCCACTGATCATCGGTAGATTTTCGCATTTCTCCGTCTCACTCGCTGTTTCTCTTTGACATCGTGCACGCAGCCGATCTTCTGCTAAGGATCCTTTGTGCCATTGTAGTCCAGTGCTGGAGGGAGCCTGCCCTCCAGTTACACCATTATCAGACAGCTGATAAAATGTTAACAAAGAAGACATTAGAAAGCAAACGGGAGACAGCTGGTGCAATCTTAGCAGAGCAGAGCAGCAGTGGAGATGTCAGACAGTCATTCTGAGTCACTGCCAAAAGCCACAATATGGTCACTAAAATTGGACTGCATGGACAATTTGCTTCTCTGTACAAGAATAAAAAAGCTCTTCAGGACTTAGTAGAGCGTAAGAAAAGTTCTTTTCATTGCCTTTTATTTGTATCTGCTTTTGAAAAATTTCTTTACCTCAGCTTTATATCATTAGGCAAACTGAAATCATAAATTATAATTTCATGAAGGACAAAATTTATACACTGCCTTTATGAAAATACCGGTGCTCTAGGTATTTTTTCATTTTGCTTGGCGCCAACAACAGTCTCAGAGCAGATTTAATGCGTTCTTGTCAAATACACACGCAGTCCCCTTGAACCTCACCTGTAACCCGTGTGTTTGTACACTCAGTGTCGCACCGCTCTCAACCCGCATCTCAAAAAGAATCCCCCGTTTGGAAGCGCTGAACGGGGCTGCAGTCTTGAATCCTGGATACGGAGTGTGTGCGCGGCGTTATTCTCGGCATGAGGACGGAGTTAAGAGCCATTAGCCGCCGTTTAAAGGGGCACTTTGTGGAACACGTGTGAACGTCTGACACGACACACACTCACTGTCACAGCCTCAGAAGAAACTCCCCCAGCTTTGTTTTAAATGCATCCTCTGGCAGGAAGTGGGGTGGGGGGCGGAGAAGGGTGGATGGAGGGATGCTGAAGATAAGATAGCTCACAGTGAGTTGTTTTTACAGTAATGGATCATGTGGGCAAAATGACTTTCATGATATAATATTACAGTTGAAAATCTTTAGGAGTCATCCACTGCCACAGGGTTAGGTTACAGAAAAGCTTAATCAATTGTAAACTGCTCTCTCGGCCCTGTTGGTTGTTTCTTTGAGTTTATCTTTGAGCCAGCAGGACCAATTTTTGGCCAGGCCTGCAGCAGTCAGCAGTGAGTACCGGCTCTGCAGTCTGCACATTTATCATAATTGTCTGCAGGCAAGCACACAAAAATAGTAGTTCCAGCAGTTGTGCTGTGGTTTTCTGCTTTGACACGCAAACATGGTGTAGGGGAACACACCCAGCTGTGCGATTGGCTGACAGACTGAAGCTGGGTGATGTCATAAAGGACGGGATCTGCGAATTAAAGCATGGCAATTAGAAAGAAAAATACAACGTAAACACGGACAAGACCCAAAAATAGAGAATATCGATTGTAACAATGTTGGTTTCATTCATAGAACGCGCACATGATTTTGTTTAGGATTAGTGTGCAAAAGAAAAAATGCGTAATATCTTTTGTTGCATCATACATGACTGTCATTCATCAAACGGGGTGACCTCTGGCCAGTGCCCTCAGCCACATCCACAGAGTCTAGCTATGATGGATGCCTTATTAGAGTCTTTTATTAGTGTACTTTAGCCGGGAGATAAACTTTGTAATTAATGTCTCAGTTTGAGTATATCTCATTTATTTCAATCGGATAAAGGTGACTCTTCCAGCCGACCGGAGAACAATGGCCATCGGAGGAGACAGCAGCTTGGCAGCAGAGCGGAGCCCAGGATAGCTGAATAACAATCCCATCATCCATCATGGTATGTAGGGAGTCGGCAGGCTGTGTTCACCCTGAGGAGAAGCTCCAAGAAGCAGTTCACAACGATGAGGGATGGCAAGTCTGAAAATGGCTGCTAACCTTATACTCTGCTTCGCGCCGCGTACAGTATATTCTTCAAAAGAGAACAAAACCAGGGGACTGTACTTCTTTTACCTAACTCAGCAATGTGGACTTCCATTAGAATTCAAAGCGTTTCCGCAGCTACGGGCGCTGAAATGTGTTGCCGGCCCGCTGCTGTAATCTACAGTTCAATGTGAGCCGGACGTCATTAAAATCCGCGCTGATGAATGACATAATGACGAGAGCAGCCTGAGCTCGGCTCAACTCCGATCTGTGGCGACGGCGGTAGTAATTTCCATGTTACTCCGGCCCCTCCTGTTTACTTAACCTTTCCGCAGTCCTCATTAACTCACCAACACCAGCAACTACATTGCGTTGCCAAGGGCAAACACAATGGGCAGATGGAGGGGAGATGCGACCATCACTTAGCTGAGCTGAGGTCACTGTGCTATCCTGCTGGCCCAAGCTCTTCACTCTGCATCTCAACATGTCATTACATTATTCCTGCTGATAGCTATGCGACCAACAATAACCGCTATTTCACAAGCGTGCGCTCTCATTTAAGGATAAGGCGAGGCATAAATCAGCAGGGTGTTGTTGAGAGAAAGAAATCACACAGTTTCCCTTTGCTCCAAAGATACTCGGAGCTTTTTTTTTTTTTTTTCTCTCCCTAGAAATACCCTTCAGTTCAGCACCATGAGAGAGCACAAAATGCAAACCCAGCACTGGGGGTAATGGGATATGCAGTCATTCATTCTGCTACCGGTTCATGCTCTCTGGCCAAATGACATCTTGGAACGGGGCCACGCTGATACAGTAGCACCTTGTGAAATCACGGCTATTATTAATCCAGAGAAGGACAGCAGTCTGATTACACACAGCCATAAAAGACACAGAGTCACAACACACAAAACACTGAGAGTTAAGCCGTGTCCATTGATTAAAAACTGGGCTTAACACTGCACTGGAAATGTGTGCAATTAAATTTCTAGGAACTCCAATCATTAAAAAAAAAAAAACATCTCAATGCTGCAACCTGTTATGTTCACATTCAACAACAACAAAGATTATGGAGCGTCTGACTCTTTCATTTTGCAAAACTGTCATCTAGTTGTTAGTGATAATTTACTTAGATGGCGACGTTACTGCAGATGATCTTATCATTGTCAGCTGAGAGCTGAGGAACGTGTTCATCCATTGCACGGCTATTTCACACGCAGCGAAGAGCCTGTAGCAGTAAACTGTATAATACTGTTCCTCCGAAACAACACTGGGTTTTAGCTTTAATTAGTTATGGATTAACCAGATGGACACATGCTAAGGTAGAGCTTCTCAGTCTGACTGCCGGTCCCGATCACCCTCTGGTTCAGGCGCACTCTGATGCTCATCCCACATTTACAGCTTGATGGTTATAGTGATGAGTCTTTCATAATTTGGCTGAATCAAACCTGTAAGCAGTGTGATATACTTGCATTATTTCTCCTCATTTTCCGTGGCATCTTAGACAGACGGGCAATTTGGAGACTTCACCTTGGAGTTTGGCATCAGAGCATTTTTCCACCATTTTCTGACATTTTAGTGGCCAAATGCTTAGTAGTTTAATCAACAAAATAATCACGAAGGTATGGCTGCAATGAAACACATTGGACCCGTGTATTATTTGTAAAAATGCTTTTAAAAGCGAAAATGATGAGCAGAAATAATTACAATATTTTTTTAGGGAGGCTCATGGCCGAAAATTAAATCGGAAGCTGCTTGCGCAGTTTTATCTACCTGTAACTGTGCTGCTCTCCCAGTTGACCTGTTAAAGCAGATGGCCGGTAATGTCAGCACTAACAGGAGCTTACTCTCCTAAGCCCAACATAGTCTCTGTGAGGTCCCTCTGGCTATTTGAAATGCTCAGGAAAGGTCACGTCTGCCATGTTCGAGTAAACAAGAGGCCGCTTATACCAACGCGTTTTGTCTCTGTAACACCCGCAGCAGGGCGGCCGCATTCGCTTTTGCTTAAGTGGGACTGTCTCCAATCAGGTAAATCAACAGCGGCCGTTCAGACCAGGGAGCCCGAGTGACAGGTGGACTGTGGCACTGTCTGCTTTCTTTCCCCATGTTATCAGCTCCCAGGTTTGTGAATGGCAGGACTTGAGCCACTCGCCTGTCGATAGTGAAACAACCCACAGGGACACAGAGGAAATCCATTAGCTCTATACTGCTGTTTGACATGCTCCGAGTGAACTGCACTTATCCTGACACACTGCCATCGGAGGCCGTCCTGTGACTGAACACACAGTGCAGCGACGATGTTCAGTGTCATCAAACCAAAACAATTTATAGATATAATAATAGAAAACATTACTAAGTTATAGTGATGAGCACTGAAAAGTTTAATTAACCTAAGTGAAAAAAACAAAATTTCTCACTTATTTTCAGCAACATCTTTATCAATGTCTACTCGTGCAGATTTGTTCGGTTTTATTTGTCACCATTTTGATTGGAGCTACAATCACTGCCGATTATTTCTTTGATTGATTGATTAATAGTTTGAAACTTCTTATAATTAGACTTTAACCTAGGAGTTTTACATATTTCTTGATTTTTGAACTATTCAAGTAATCAGGAGCTACTGTAGGGGAACTGTAGTATTTTGGAAGGGTGGTTGTGAACTATGTAATTAGACAAGCAAATCAAGCAGAAATTTGTGAAAACTACGGTGGCCCAGAGAGCTCAGTCCACTTAACAAAACACATGCAAACAGACAAAAAAACAAGAAAATTGATAAAATAACCACCAATCTGAAAACACGTAGCTTTTAGAGAAAAAAAGTGCAGCAAAAACAAAAACAAACTGCAGAAATAAGTGCAAATATAAAAACACTGCAAAATGGCATAAATAAGCAAATGTAGAAAATACAAAAAAATGTATTCCGGTTAACTTTGAATCTTGAAGTTTCAAAAAAGTTGAACGGTCACCTTAGCCTTTGATTGTATTTTCCATACTTGCAACAAGTTTATTTCCAATATTTGCAGCTTCTTTCTGCTGAATATTACACTTGTGTTGTCAAATTGATGAGACTGTTTTCCTAATTATCTTAAGTTCACTCTCCTGTGAAATCTTGTGCTTCACTGACCCATCGCTCCGACCCAACCTTGTCCTTATGTTTGGGAAACTAAATACTATGAGGTCACCAAAAGGTACATGACATATCTGAGATCATTTTTGTCTGCTGCTACAGTTAAAGCGCAATCTCCAAATCTAAATGTTTTATTGGTATTTAAGATGAGATTTAGATTCAACTTTTTTTGTCATAACACATGCAAAAGTACAAGGCAACGGAATGGAGTTTATGTATAACCAGAAGTGCAATAAGCAGCAAGTGCAGGATATAATTTTTAAAAAGTGAAGCAAAGCAAGAAATACTCGTTTTCGAGAAGCCAGAACAGAATCAATGAATCCACAATTAAAATAGTTGTGGCTTCATTTTCGTTGATCGACTATGATCGATAGCAGCTCTAATCTTTACGTGTTAATCGACACACTCAAATTCACTCGTGGTAAAAACAATTTGATGTGTGTTAGTTCGGCATATTAGAAAGAAGCACATCGACATCTAACAAACCAAAACGTCCTGCTGCAAAGAACAGTTTGACATTTTGCCAAGGGCCTGATGAAATGTCTGTACAATATCCATTTGCACTTTTTTTGTACAGATTAGACAAATGAGATACAAAACTTAATTAATGACCTTTAGAGGTGCTGGTACAGTAGTTGTAGTCCAACTTGCATGAGAAAGAATTTTTACAGCAAGAACGTGATTGTGTTCCGTTACTCCCACACTCGTCCCCACTAAGCAGGTTCCCGGGGCGTCTGAGGTAAAGGCAGCTGACTTTCATGCCATCTGGTGACCTCCTCAATGCAACGAAGAGACATTTCTCCAGTGGCAGCCAGACTAGATAGCATCTCAGGCTGTATTATTGGTTATACTGTATTTCTGCGGGCGTCCTTCAGCCCCATTTAGGTCACTCTCCACTGTGGTACACAAATACAATTACGCACAGATTGCAATTCAACTGCGGCTTCTCCGCTCTGCAAATTGCTGTGAAGCCCGGAGAAATTGAAAAAGCTGGCAACGTCTCAGATACCTGACAGTGACTGTGACTATGATAAAGTGTTCTCCTGTTACCACCGTTGACTTTGCCAAATATCGGAGATCTCCACAGTCTCCGCCCCAGCTCCGGACCCGCCAGCTTTATAAACAGAGGGGTGCCAGTGCCAGGATTTCTATAAGTAGCACCAACAGACCAGCCCGTAGGTTCGTGCCTCTCCAAATATCGTGCTGAGAGGTTACTTTGTCTTCATGTTTCTGTTCTGATTTTGAGATTTCAGGAGCCAGTCTCTTCCAAGCCTCAGTGGCCTGGAGCACTGAGAGATTGGAGAGCTAACCTGTTCACGGAAAAGTTGTGAATCAAAACAATTGGTGGCAGCTGCTGGTGTTAAAAAACGAAGGGAGGGCTCTGCAACGTGAACGACTATAACATTCATTCACGCACAATGCTTGTTGTGCGTCAAACCGAAATTAAAATATATTTTTGCTAAAACACATCAGCGCATACTGTAAATCCTGATCATGTTTAATTAGTTTTCTATTTTATATTTTCTTTCAGCTCTTTTTCATTTGTATTTTGCATGTGGTATAAATTTGTGGTCGTGGCTGACACTTGGTGAATTGGTAGTTCCAGTTTTATGATTGTCTGCGTAACAGAAATTTCCAGGGTTTTGTCGAGCCGTTTTATGGAAGATTAACTTCGATAAATCATCATAATTTGTACCATACAACAGAAAACAGGTCCCACTTTCCACTCAACCTCCAGCAGCCCACACACTCACTTTTCCCCCTGAATGCCAGAGGACCAATGCCAGCTCCCAACTGTGCAAGAATTTAGCTGCCCAGTCTCGCTCAACTCTATTCTGCACAAAGATCAGCCACTTTATTATTACCACCTTGTAGTTTTAATATTGTGCTGGACAGGGACCAGCATTTATTGCTGCCCATGATTGACGGGTGTCAGATCATACAGCTTGCTGCATATTGGGCTGTACAAGCAGAAACCGGTCAGAGTGCCCATGTTTACCCCTGTGCACCATAACATTAAAACCACCAGATAGCTTTATTGTTATGGCTGATCTGTGTGTGTCGTGTGCTTTCCAGGTCACTCCTTACGACAGAGTATCACAAACCTCTGCTTTATTAAATAAATATTACCACGCTTACATAAATCTCCAATATTTCATCACGTTCCAATCACTTTCATAGCAGCTTGCCAACAAAGGCCCATCACGAACAATGGGTGCTAATGTTAAGCCGCCACAATGGAAACCTCCTGCTAGTTTAGCACTACACTCTCTAGCAAAAACTCCACTTTAATTTCCACAAAAACACCCAAAACAACTTTTATTCTGTTTTTTAAAAATGGGAAAATATGTGTCCTTACACACACACACACACAAAATGTAAGTATTCAAATTTCACTGACTTCAAATCAGTTAATTACAAATTTCAGTTTGGATTGAAAATCCCCCACCTGTTCGGTATCTGGCTGTACATCTTTGAGTAAATACAGCTCACAAAGATGGTTCCTGCGTATATGCATGTCAAACAAATGCACACACACACACACACACACAGTTTCCTAACAGCTGAAATCCAAGGAAGAGACAGGTTATGACAGAAGTAAAGTGGTTATCGGAGATAAGAAATGTCTATCCTTCAACCGAAACTCATATTTCTCACTTCACATTTTATCTTGGGGTAACACCTGTTGCAATAACAACAAGTCAAATGGATACAGACATATGAGGAGTATTCACTTGCCAATATCGTTTTAGATCCAGGGCAGGGAAATGAAGCCACACTGTATATGGTATCCCATTTAAAAATCACACTTTGATGTGCAAATTTGGGCAAAGTCACATTGTTGCTGCAAACAGTCTTCCTCCCTCTGTAAGCACCTGTGTGGAACCAGCGCCTCCACTAAAAGCAAAAACTAGCACAGATGGCAATTTAATCTATTTCCACAATCGCTGATTCTCACATCTCAACGTAAACACGCCGCATTTATCCCACAAAGTGAGGGCAGGGAAAATCTTCAGGTCTCTGGAGTGAATCCGCGGTAATGTCCCCTTCAGTGTCCATCGATCACGTCAAACTGCTCCTTCGGCTTGGGGACATTTTGTGTTTTGACAAGCCTCACTAGACCGAGCACCCTATGTTTAAGGCTGAAAGCCTATGTTTATGTGGCTGCTGGCAGACTGGGCCCTGAACTACATGTGGCGTGGAAACCTGATCCATTTATCTTTCGGATTGTGAAGATGCATCTGACCTTGCTGCCCTGAGGAAATGTTGATAAAGCTTTTTACCTCAGAATCATGCTTGATAGCATTAACTTTGCTCCGGAGCTTCTGTGTTACAGATCAGCTAACGTGCAGACCAAAGCGTGTGGTTTGGGATGTCATGGTACAATATTTGGTGGCTTGAAATTGGATATTTCTCAGTTGTGTCTCCTGGCAAAAAAAACATATATTTTAAAAAGAATTTAGAAATGGGCAGTAGATTTAAGAGGCTCGAAGTCTGTGCGGTGCTGCCGAAACGCGCAGTGTTTGTGCTGCGCTCGTGACAAAGGACTGTAAAGCAGAGTCTACATTATCCGGCGCTATAAACTGCAGCTGTCGCGATCTAAGGATGATTCTCGACATCCAAATGTTCCAACGGGGCCTGGCAGCCAGTGGTCATACCTGCCAGTCCTGACAAAAGATAGGCAACATGATAAATGATGCCTGAGATAACAAGTGTCAACTGTGGCTCCATGTCCATCCTCGCTCTTAGTTCCCTAATATTTCCCTGTGCTGTCTCACTTAGGGACCTGGTGAATTGCGCCTGGACATCCAACTCTCACCTATTCCCGTTATTGCCCATTAGCCCCGGCCACTGCTGTCCAGTCAGCTGCCATTTAGCTTTTTACAGTGATCAGCCTGTCTGTGCTGTTCCATTCTTGGCAGAATATGGAATATAATGGCATACAACTACTTAACACCGTAAGTACTGAACTAAAGTTTTGCGAAGTTATGGCATATATTTTTTTACTTGCACTTTCAACTAGAGTAACATTGTTACTCCCCTGCATTTGTCAAAGGACAAAACAAAGAGTTGATTTAGAAATGAAATGAATCTTGGTCAGTCAAAAAAACAATGTCTCGCTTTTTGTTACTTACTTTGATTTTAGATTAAAAAAAACATGACAAACATTTTGCTTCATTGTGGTTCAGGTTCCAGTTTTCTGAGGTGACTCAGTCCTCGAACAAAACACAGGACAAAAGACTGTGAAGTGCTAAACAATGAGTGTTTTTTTTTACGTTATTTTACAAAGTTATAACCTGTGTGCACAATATTCTGCCGTATGTACAGTTTTTTCCAAACTTCTGGGTCTCCATAATTCTACAGTCTGAACTGGTACTTTCACTTAGATGGATCCAGTAGTGACAGCATTTCTTTGAGTTTCCAGGCTTTTTGTCCCTTTCAACCCGTTGTGTTATATTACTGTGGAGGCTGGGCACTGGCTCATATATAGAAAACACTGTCCCGGTGCATAAGTTGTGCCACCAGCTGTCCCTACAAAGATGAGGTATGAAAATGGTAAGCGAGAGCTGCTTCCTTGGAAAGGACACACTACATGGAAGGATGAAAAACACATTTTATAAATGTGGACGGATAAAAGGATGCAGCATCCAGCACGCTTAATTGAATTCTTGTCAAGCCAGATGGATATTCTTCCTTTTCGTCGTCCCACAGTACTAAGGCTTTCTCTTGTCAGTTCTGCTTCACGAAGCCTGACGTCACCCTCCACCCCCTTTACTGTGACCGCTGTCAAACTTAGAAGATCATGTCCTTTGTAGGGAGAGAAAAAAAGCATTTGTAAGCTTGACCCTGGCAATAATCCTCTCAACTACTGTACCTATGATCAGTCTGGATTCAAGTCCCCTGGAGAGAATCCTCCATTGTCCTACTGCACACACTATCTGATGCCAGTGCTTATGGTGGCCAAGATCCATCTGGTGACCTCTCCCTGTCTCTTACTGTCCATGTTCGCACAACTCCACGAGGTCTGCTACCTGTCCCCTCTTGGTAGGAAAATAGCTAAGCTTGTTGGACTGATTGATTTGCTATATCGGAGTTCATTCATAATTTAATGGATGCCTTTGCTGCCAACTCACTGCCACCTACAATATCTCTCGGCCTCCACAGTTTCCCCCCCGAAGTTCAATAGAGACGGTCCTCCCAAGGAAAACACCATCATCCGTCAAGTGGGCAAAAGCAACATCTGCTTACGTCCCATGTCCATCAGGAGCAAAGCAGGAGGTGGTGATAAGGCTGCAGAGGGAGTTGATCCAGATTTATGCTTAAGACTAGCACAATCAGAACATAAGTCATTTGGAGAATTTTGGATGTCTCTGACAAACAATGCCACCCTGACACCGATCTGTTTTCATAGGGCGGTGTTGCACGTAACATACTGGTCTCGTTTTTATCAGTTTTTGACAGTAAATGCTTTTAATGCGGGTGATAATTGTAGTCATTAGTGGTGATTGAAATCACCTGTAATCCCCCCGGTGTTCTCTTGCTGTTTGGACTGTAAAGGAGCTCAGTGGTTGAGCAGGGAGCAGGGAACCAACATTAGCACCATGCAGAGCGGCAGCACTCTGATTTACTGCTCCCAGGGCTGGTGATTGAAGAGAGCATTACGTCACAGATGATAGATCAGAGAGTCTTACAGCAGAGTGGAGCTCCATCAACTGCTGCTGACAGTAGCGTTAGTGCTGACAACCAGTGAAAATGGATTTATGAAAAAAAAAAAACACAGATACTCTATGCACTGACACAAAACAGTGAGAGAGCTTCGGCACACACACACACGCAGAGTCGCTAACACTCAGCACTGTGCAGGCACATAATTCGAGAGTGCAAACACCCACATTCTATAAAATACATGAAGACATTAGTGCAGTAAAACTGAATCTGCACAACACAGATGCTCTAATAAAACGCTAACTGGCGGAGTAAAAAACACGGCGCACAAAGAAGGATGCACAGGAACACTCGTTCGTTTATGTATGTTATCATTTCTTCATGGGTGGCAGTTACTGTGGTCTCACACTCACACCCCCAAAGACATGCAGGCTTGAGATTGCCCACAGGTGTCCTTGTTTTTAATTCATCAAACACACACTTCTGGATTATGTGGTGTGTGTGATATACTGCTCCGCTGCTTTGCTGCTGTATTTACTGGAGCTGTACAGTTTTTTTTACAGATATTCAATTTTTGGGAGCGAGGATTCTATTTTTTGTGTGTGTGTGTGTGTGTTTTGGATGCATGTATTTTAATTTGATATGTACCTTTTTGTTTTCCCATCTGTAGATTACTGCCGACCGTTGTCGTTAATGAGTTAGTTTCTCTCTAATTCAGTAATCACATTACAGTTACTACTGAAGTAACATGCGTCACAGACATTAGAGCGCGGTGGCTGAGAGGAAAGGGGCCCCGAGGACATAACTGATTACAGTGTCCCACTTTCCCTCCATACAATGAGCTGCAGCAGGACTCAGGCTACAAACACCACGCGTTCAGCAGCACACATAATGGCTTCTTTGAGCGAGAGACGAAGATCCCGAATCCTTTCCCTACAGTAAAGACAATATCCATTAAATTCTACACGCGACCCCCGACTAATACGCCCGTGGAGAGGGTCTTCCGGCCGGGCAGACTTGTGCTGACTCCAAAGAAGAACATGTTGTCTAATAAATAATTTGAGAGGCGCGTGACGATGGCTCCTCACGAGGTACAACCACACTTAAACACAACAAATAATCCAATCCACCATAAAGGCACGAGTAAGTGTGTTAGGCTCGTTAAATGCAGTCAGTTTGAAATGATGTTAGGAAGGTCAACATGTTTTCTATACTGATCTCATGTGATGTTGCAGAGTAATGCAAAAGTAACTTACACAGGGACTAATTAAGTAAAGTAAGATATGAGAGCCAGATATGATACATTATTTTTATTATTCTCTGCTGGTTACAGAGAACTACAGTTGTTCCTTACTGTTTTTTGTCAGTAAAAATTACCTACAGTTATGAATAGTGTCTCTTTTTTTTTGTTTTTGATTAACCTGCATTTTACGTGTTGTATAAAAAATGGATGAACCGATTCATCTGCATGCATTAACTTACCACTCACCGTCAGGATGCCAGAGTGATGCATTTCTCAAAAAAAAAAAAAAAAAGAAATGCATCAGCCTGGCATGGAACAGGGAAAGTTTGCAGAAAGTATTGATATTCATGATTTATTTAAAATATACCTGTACATCTAAAAACTTTGATTTTACAGCAGCCAGAGGCTACAGTTAAATAATGACTCCCTCTATTGAATAAATGCATGATTTGGGCACGAGTTATTAACGAGAAATGATACATTTGCAGACTTTAATAACTTTTACAGACTTTAACAATGACACGTTTCTTTTTTTTCTAGGAAAATCAGCAACCAAGCCAACGTTCATCTACCCAGCAACAACAGCAGAGTGCTATAGGCTCTGCATACCAACTGCTTATCAACACGTATGCTAATGTGACCTTTAATATTAGAAATAAAATTATGAATGAGATTCAAATTCAATAGCTGGCAGACATGAAACATATTCTCTCACTCAACTTGAGCCTACAGCGTCCACGTTGTGAGTGGTGTGGGTTAATTGAAAGTAGTCGGTTTGAGAAACATAAATGTGTTGCTGACTTAACTCGACAAATGTAGATGAATTATGAGACAATTTGACTTCAAGCTCAGACAAGTCACTTCGCTGCGTGTAGTAGACATACTGAAGAGGACAGCAAGTGCTTCAGTGGTCTTTCAGCTGACTAATTCAACAGAAACATTGTTTACAAGCTTGATATTTTCTGTTGAAATAAAAAATCTAACATGATTATGGGCACTGTGCACTACTGCTGCTTTCAAACTACCTGCTTTTATAAAGTCAGATGCTTTTTTTAATGTCTTGTTCGTGGTAAAAATAGAAAGCTGCTACTTGATGATTCAGGTTTTGATTTCAGCCTTTTCCATAATATCAGGATATGCATCCACTGCTGGAGAGAAGCTCAGACTTGTCAGAACAATCCTCACTACTCCACATCCTGCGGGCTGGTTAAAACTCTTACAATTCATCAGTTTTTATGAGCTCATCAAATGTTCTGTGTGTTAAACTCTGCAGAGTTACAAGTGGCATAATACGACTGTTATTAGATAAAAGAGTGGAGCAGAGCTTGGAGTTCTCATTTCTTCTCATAGCACAATGTTGGCATTGTGTGATATTTACTAAAAGGAAACTAACATGCGCATACTGTACACACACACACACACACACACACACATATTCTGCTTTAGTCTTTGGAAGGAACTGGCCACCATTTGTAATTAGCTGCACAGCTGCAGTGCAGCACCGATAAAGGACTCCCTTCAATTTTCTTTAATCAGATGTTCGAACACAAAGGCTGTCCGATAAGGCTTATTCCTAAGACGTCTCAATGATGACAGCCTGTGCGTAATGTGTGTTTGCAGTGCCGTATGTGCTTATTAACACTAATCTATGGACTTCCTGAGGACATGAGATGGGTGTCCCATTCAAACATATGGCACCGTGAAAAAAAAAAAAAAATCAGGAAGAATGCACTCTACCCCGTCTCGAATAACAACCCTCCGCTACCCATAAGCGTCTTTAACCCGCGGTTATGTAAAAAGAAGCTCTTTTCAGTCGGACATATCGACACACAAAGCATGTTTTAACCATTGCTAGCCTCATAAGGTTGCTGCTTCTTGTTTCGCCTTGAGCAAACTCTTTTCCATCCAATCCAGGCTGGGAGTGATGAGCACTCCTATCCAGATTGAGGTGAGAGAAGGGTTGGTCTCCTGCCTCCAGCACCATCTGCTCCAAAGGGCCACTTTTAGACTTGCTGAATAGACAATACTGTACTGCAAACACTGACTGTGATTATCAGAGCCATGACATCATCAATACAGATGGGGCATAAGGAAGGTTAATGGTTTTAGAGATGATTGGCTCTGAACCAAGCTTGTGTACTATCATCTTAAAGCTGAGCTACAGTCAACTCTTGTTATTCCTCAATGTTGTTAAGAGAATATGTCCTGAGTAACTGCATCAAATCTACTCTTTATCATCTTATTTAGTGATAAAATGTACATGACAAATTGAAAATAAATTTTGATTTAAAAAATATAGTTTTGATCACATCAGATACAGTGTAGGCATCCCCTCTGTAATAGTCCTCCTATATCAAAGCAGTACATTTGACAGCATAGGTCAGACTGTGAATGATAAAATAGGTTGAAATGTGTTTTGTTAGTTGTAACAGTTGTAAAGTTTTGTTGGTATTTGTGAACATTATGTTTTAAATAAATTGTTCCTCCTGCAAACTCTAGGAACGATGGTTTTCTATCCAGCTTTATATGATGCACTATAAAAGACACTCATACCTCTGAGAGTAAACAATACTTGTATGTTAACGTGAGTGTGCATATGTATGTGAAATTGTTATCTCTAGACAAAAACATCTTAATTTCAATGATCAAGTAAAGCCTAACTACCTAAAAATGCAACTTGAAAGTGGTGTTCCACATGGTTACGAATGCAGCCCACTCACTTTTTCATTACAAGTGATTCCATTCAACCTATGCAAAGTTTTCATGGCGTGCAATCAAATTAACCCCTAACCCCAAAAGTCTAAATTGTTGATCAGACCCCTAACAGTGGCAATAAAAAGTATCTTTGCAATAACAATGTTAAAATTCAAAAATCATTAAAAATGTAAATATCGCTTGCAAATCAAAGATAAAAATGATCGCCTACAGGTTCCCTCAGCTCCCACTTAGGGATACAAAACTTTACAATGAGTTCAAGACAGGGTTACAGGTTTAAAATATTATAGTTGTGTAAATCAAATCACATTGAGGACAAGAAATATAGTTGTGGGTGATAAATTGTAAGTAGAATTAACTGCAGAGACATGTGAGAAAAGTTTTGATGTCATGAAACAATGATTTAATAAGCATATTTAATAAGGATATTGACTCTGTTCCAATAAAAGTCAGACCATGTCTCTCTCCGGCTTTGGTTGTCCGTGCTCGGAACTGTACTAATGCAATGCTCTCTAAATTGATTAAGTCACTGAATATACTTCAGTTGGTGCGAAATGCTGCTGCCAGAGAAAGCAGCTATTACTGTCACTACTGTGTTACACTAACATGTCTGTACAAGGCTCTGAGTTCATCGCTGAATGTACCAACAGCAGCGTTTGGGCAGCCAGCAAGTATTTCTGTTAAAGTTCTAAGGACACAAAAGTGATAAAAAGTGGTATGCTTGATTTTATTAAAGTATTTAAATGTTTCTGCTTTACACATGTTAATGGGTGAAAAAATTCTTAATCTTAATGCGATTAGTTTATTTTTGTATAGTACATCAATAATCCATACTACTGTTTATATTGTATTATAAAAGATCCTTTAAAAACCCAGGATGTGTTAAAAGATGCACATTAACTCTAAAAACTTGGAGAGACTAAATTAACACTCGATCCACTAGATCAGAGTGGCAGCCCAACCTTTGAACTTAGGAACAAGAGAAACCGAGCTTCAAAGGGACGGAGCTATCGACTGAGGGGAGAGGCAGGGCTCCAGTAAGTGGGTTCTGTTGTAGGAGTTTCTGTGTCAGTGGGCTCATCTTACAGCCTCCCTGATGGACCACGGTGACGTCCCCCAGGGTCCAGATGGGATGCACTGGTCAGCTCAGTGACAGCTGGTGAAGGGTGGTCAGACCTCATGAATAAAGGAGGCTCAGCAGACCACACCATGACCTGACTGCTGCACTGATGTGGAAGTAGTTCCATCTCAGTGTCAATACTGCAGGGTTGGTGGAATATTAAGCTGTTTAAGGCCAGTATTTCACTTCCAGGGGCAATGTTTTCCATCAATATGATTCGAACGTTTGAGAAAGGCAACTGTAGATTTTATTCATTACTGGCTGTTCATTCGTCTCAGGTTTCACAAATGTCTTGGTTTGGTTACTTGGCTAGTTCATTTATTATAAGATAAGGTCTTAATTTCAGGTAAGACGCCACTGATGATGACAAAGAGCAAATAGGGAAAAGTCTTAAGCTTATCCAATATATTTATTCAGAGGTTAAAATTAAAACCAAAATGTTGATCAGTGATTGGACACGAAATTAATGTGCGCAGCAGAAACCATGGGCTCAAAGACACTAAACTAAAAAAAGTGGCTAAACTTCTGACTTAAATAATAAGGCGGGATTTGTTCTCGACTTAAAATATAGGCTATGCAACTACTGAGGAGTACAATTATGCACTTTGCTTTTTTATATTTTGTGTGTTTTATCATTATTTATTATTTTGCCACCTCTGTGTCACTTCTATTGTTGACCCTGACCTGCAAGAACTTCCCGTACAGACACAAAGAAAAAGCAGAAAATATGAGAATATTTTTACCATCTTTTTTTATTTTCTCTTTGGTTATCCTAAGGATTTGTTGAAAACCGATCTCATTAGCTGCTGGCTCATGGGCTTTGTTTCGTCAGACTTTTTTTAAATGCCGCATTCCAACATCTCAGCAATTACCTAGATGAATTATTTCTAATGCGAACGATTGTAAAACCTGCACAAATTAGAATTAACTCGCGTGAAACTGGAGCTCTCCTTTAAGAAACTAGATGGACTGCTTGGCTATGTAGTTTCCCTCGGAGCTTTGTGTTTCCAGGCACCTGAGTCCTCGCTTGTCAATGTGTTGAGGAATCAACGCCACCAGCTATTCTGTTGTGAACGGACACACTGCAGTACATCACCTCAATCAGTCATCCCAGGCATTGTAGGCAGCCACCATGACTGGCGACCCGACCCCCATCCCCGACACAGCAGCGAGAAAGTGCTTACCTAGGAGAAAAAGCACAGAGAGGACATTAAATCAGTGAGCATAATATTCTAGTGAGCAGCAGACTCAGTTTCACAGATTAGCCAATCTCTCCTTTGCACAGTGTACTGCCACAGAGTTTTAACCCTCTCTAACTTCAATTGAAATGGAGAGAGAGGAGATTATCCCACATTTTCTGGTGCTCAGCATTTTCTAATGTATCTAAACACAGGCAGTAATGGAGGCTGATACACATGGGGTGTTTCTCAGGGAACAATTTGAGTTTATAAAGTGCACGCTGAAAAATGTAACAAGAATTAGGACGAAATATGACGGCGAAAACTGTGGGTCCGATGTCTGTTTTTTTTTTTTTTTTTTTAATATCCACAGAGCAAACCCCGCTGTACCAAGTCCAAGGGAGAAGATGAAAAAAAAGGAAAAAAAATGGTTGAACAAATTCTGGGCTCTAAGCAAGGGAGGGATTGAGTCCTGTATTCAGTCCACAGCCCCGTGTGAAGTGTTTTTCACTCGGCTCAATCAAAAGACAAGGATGTCTTCCAATGGCGGATGTTACATCACACAGCTAGATTCTTCACACTCTCTTATCCATTTCTCTGCTTATTTGTACCCATTTAAGTCCAGAGACCTGACAACCCTTCTATCGAGCCAAACAGGCGCACAAACAAGGCTAATGAACAATCGGAGGAAGGATGCTGCTCGACTACTGAGAAAGAATAAATGGAGATGCATGTTGTGTGTGGAGCGCTTCAGAGGATGGGATCTTGATCAATCAAGTACCTGCTGTTGACATACTGTAGCGGGGAAAAAATAAACCAAGACAGCACAAGTGGTTATTATGCTTCAGAGGCAACAAAGCATGAGCAACAGGGTTTTAGTATCTGAAGCCGTAAATTATGCTAAGTATAATACAGCAAGTACTCTACTGTACCTCCAAATTAATGCAAAATGTCCATCAGCACACAGTATCATTAGGATTATATACAACAGGTTACACAGTCTGTGGGTGGAATTAGAAAAAAAAAACATTACAATTGGTTTTAAACCCGGAATGAATGAGACCAGGGTCGGCTTCACCTTGTGCACAGTCGGCCGATCTGAGCCCATGGTTAAAAGGCCTCCACCCTTCTTCTCATTGGACCGTGGACCCCAGGTGTGAGAGGACTTTTTTTTTTTACTTCTTTAAATTGGTTGGGCTGTGACATGCCAATAGAGCAGGACAAAGATCAACTCACGCGGGCGGCCCAGCCCACGCACAAATACCCGGGAGACGTGAAGCCAGAGTGAGCTCTGTTCTGGACTGTTACCGATAATCAGTCCAAATGCACAGGTGGGTCACCGGTTAGGAGGAGTTCAAGGTTTCCTCCCTCGGCGGGACCTGGCTACGACGGCTAAGACGCAGGTGATCTCGCCAGCAAAGCCGCTTTCCACACTTTGTTAGCTCCCAAATAATGAGGCATCTAACCACTGATTTCCACTAGACAAGCCCACTGTACATTTAGCTGTAAGTTTTCTCCGTGCTTCAGTGTTCGTTCCAGTGCTTTCAGCCGTACTTGTGGTGTTGTCGATGCTTCACAGAGCAGCTCTGTCACAGTTGTTCTGTGGCCTTGATGAAACAACCAAAAAAAGAAGGACAGACTCTAATTTTCCGGCCTTGAGCAGTATTAAGTGCGAAACTTGTTTCCAGCTTTACAAAGAGCTGTGAGCCATAAATTTGCAACAGGGAGCTCAGCTGCTGAACAAGGTCACAGCTTTAACAAAGTTACACAAGTGTAGATACAGAGAGGTTATCCACAAACTGTATCGAGATGTACTGTTACAAAAGAGTATATTAATGATAGTGAGTGGCAACAGCAGATAATGGGCTCACTTGATACAGTGTGCGCCAGGTCCAATACTGCAATTTGATTTGACCTTACTGTTGTAATCATGGATGCCCTTACATACATACATTGTATTCAGCCATGGTACAAAATACTACAAATTAATGAGCCAAACGTGTTTTTGGTACTACTGGGTATTTGTAATGATAGTTTATATCACTGATGAAGTGGGTAACGGATTAGCCAAAAACTACAGAAGCCAATGTGTCCGTCATCCGCTATCTTTGACCGCGTATCCTGTTCAGGGTCGCAGGGGACGGGAGCCTATTCCAGCTGTCACTGGGCGGAAGATATGGTCTGGACAGGTCTCCAGTCTGACTCAGGGCCACCACAGAGAGATATACACAGTCAGACAACCTAACATGAGCGTCTGTGGACTCCAGAGGAAGCCAGAGCACCAAGAGGAAACCCACGCATGCAGGGGCTCAACACGCAAACTCCACACAAAAAGAGGAAAACCGATTTTAACCAGGGATCTTCTAGCTAACCACTTAACCACCATGCTGCTCCCAAGCTATAATATGCCAAAAAATGTATACATAAAAATAAATTTTAATCAAGATACCTTTAATAAAAATAACGTAAAAAGAAATTATAATATACTAAATGATAATGTTGTAATATCTGATAATTATTGAAGATAAACCAGCAAGTATGACATGCTTAATGACATATGCAAAAACTGTGAGGCAATAACTAACATTTTTGATGACGAGAAAAAGGATACAATATAACATAATAAAAATAATAAAAATGTTACTTTCTATTTCTATTATTTCTTGATAGCATTATTTTTAAACAAGAATTATATTTTTAAAATAATCCATACCATATAAAATTGTAAAATTTTACATATATTAATAAATAAAAGTACTTTAGGGACATATTAAGTGCAGTATAATGGCTTGATATAGTCAAGGCCTTTAGAGGACCTGTTATTAATAACAAAATAACGACTAAGACTCAGCAGACTGACTTGCTTTTCGGAAATGAATGAGGATTTGAATATACACTTGTTGGACAGACACCCAACAATCAATGTGAAAATTGCTGTGGTGTTAGAGATGTGTGAATAGTTTCATCTACAAATAATTAATGCAAAACACAAATTGACTATTCAATTAAAAAGCCAGGTTTGTCAGCTAAGTGTATTGATTAACAATAATTCAACTGATTAAATAATTAACCCAGAGCCTAAAGCAATTACTTCACCATTCTTGGGGACACGTCTATCTGTGGTAAGTTCATTCTGTGTTTAAAGAAACATCTACTATTTAATCAATATCATATACAAGAACGGGAAGGGAGCCACACAAGCAGATGTGGAGTTTGGATAAACTGACACTGGTGAGCGCTTGTTTGGATTTTTCCTCAGGCAGGTTTATGCAAAACACGCCTCTGAACCCTATCGATACTGCCCTCAGATTTGAACTGCCGGCTTTGAGTTTGCCCAGGTTTGTCAATCTACTGCGCACACTTAAAATTTGCTCCCGTGTCAAAAACAAAAGGCATGAAGAGAAAACAATCCAGAGCTGCATAATTTCACCGAGAGACAAGGGCACGGAGGCCATATTGAGCTGCACGGGCAAAGATGCCACTGTGCTTGGGCACTGTGCAGCATATTAAACCACTGAAGCCGCTTCGTTATTTTAGATGGTCTCGTTCCAAGAGCTTCGGCAGCTCCCTGTCCATCACGTCGGTGTCAAGTCATCATCTGTGACAGCAACCTGCCGCTGCCGAAAAACAGCCAAACGCACCTCCAGTAAACACACGGCAACGACGACGCGCTCGGCGGTTTTGGTTAAAAAATTCAACATCTTCCGACGATGAAGTTAGACCACATCAATTATCAATTACACTTAATGCTGGAGGAGAAATTGAATTAAAAAGAAGTCACGGCTGACCACAGGATATGAAGAGATATTGTTCTTGGCAGGCGCATTCTATTCATTCATCATTGACGTAAAGGTAATAGGACTTCAGAGCTGTACTAATGACCAACGACAGCCTCTCTGTAAAATAGATGAAAGGTGTGCCATTATGGGGTGGACTCATGAGAGGAGAGGCCATGCGGCTAATGACTCATTAGAGACATCTATAGCCAGACAGGCTGGGAGCCAAAAGGCCAGGGGTCCTTTTTAAAGACTCAATACCCCAGCTGACACTAATTGTAGCCGTCAGGATAGCATGGATTTTCATCGAAGATAATAACAGTCTGCTCCGCTGACACATCTTGGCCTATTACCCGCTGGAGCTGCCTAGGTTTGCCCGTCCTGCCCTGCAACTGCGTCCCCTATCCCAAACAGTTGGCGCGCAACAGAAGCGACCGTAAACCAGCAAGCGCTCGGTTGCGGTAATGATGGTTTTAAATCTGATAGGCCGGTAGCTGCTGAACTATCAGAGAGCGGGACGAGTGGGGTTGGCCTATAAAGGAAATGCCACAGAGAGTAATTTTCAATATTCTTGTTGCATCATTCAGCTCCTGCAAGCACCTGCAGTGTTGAGCAGACACATCTCTCATTTGGACAGAAGCGAAGCGGGATGTTTTATGGTCTAGTCATACTCGCTGTCACTGTGCTAATGCGATTCAGTTCCAAAACAGTCGGAGGAAATGAGAAAAGCGACTCTTTCCCACCCTTGCAGCACTCAGGCACGATACACACGGGGCTTTACACTGCTAGCAGGAGGAAAAAAATTACATAAACCTTTCATGATACATTGACATAAGGGGAGGAGAGACACTTAGCACCGACTGCAGCGGCGGCGGCGGCGGCGGCAGCAGTGTGAGGTTCTTGATGCTCGATTTGAATGTGTGAAGGAATGATTGGTAGCAGTTCATTACACTTGGAAATGACTGGCAGCAAGTCTCCCCTGGGCTAAGTAGGGAACAAGAGCTGGAGGACTGCATTTAATAGAAGACACACAATCGAACATGCTGGCAGTCAAAATAATAATCACAAAAACAGCCCCGTGTTTTCTAACAGGTTTTAGGGAAAGTTATCAATGGACCACGATGCCCGTGGTGCACTCGTAGCCTCTTAATAAATATCTGCAGACTATTCAGATACAGGGAAAAAAATCAGACTGTGTTAAAGCGAACACAAATACACTCAAATTGGAAGCTGCCGCAAACCTTTGCGGCCCATTTCGGCACGATTTAGCACTGTGACTGTGCCGAAAGGTCTGTCAGTGTCGCCTGCTCTTTCCTAATGTCGCTTACAACTGAGATGCAGGCCCGTGTTTGAAATAAATGATAATAGATGGTTACTTCGAATTTCTCTTCTTTTAGACTTGATCAGATTGTAGACGTGATTTCCCCCTCTTTAATTTTCAGTTTATGCCGTTTGCTCGGCTTGCTCCATTTCCACAGCAGGACTTCTTCGGTGTCAGCAGCAGACTCATGTTATACTCACCACAGTTTAGGAAATTGCAAAAGGCAATTTTCGGGTTTTTATGACATTTCACACTGTAAACCAAAAAACTAATCACTTCATCAAGTAAATAATCATCAGATTAATGAAAAATGAAGATAATCACTAGTTGCAGCCCTACTGTTGTCATTCATTCTTTTTCCTGCCAGGCAATATTTAATTTCTATCAAAACAAGAGTATTAGCAGAAAGACGCATGTATGCACATGTTGAATAATATAGAAAAGAAGACGTCTGTGAATTGAATCTTCATCCATCTATCCATTCATTATATGAACTAACGTAAAGAATTTTCAAAAAGATGGTACTTGAAAATAAAAGCTGTCCAACACCAAATTTTAGCCGACAAATGACTTTAAAAAGTATGGTTTAATACATTGGATGCAAACAAGACAATTTAGCAAATACACCCGATAATAAGAATAAATAGTCCTAGAAAAATCTAAGAGAGGATTTTTCCACTGAAAAGTAGTTTTGAAAATGCCTAATTGATTTGATTACCTCACTGCCGAAGCTTCATATTAGCTTAAGATAAGCTTTTTTTAAAACCCCTTTAGCACAAAACAAGGACTCTGCGTTTTGTTCCCTCTTATGTTCGTTAAAGCTGCATTAAAAAAAGAATCATTTCAAAGCGTTTGATAAAGAGAAGTGATTACAGCCAAAACTTTGCCCATTTCGATATTCATATGAGCACCTGACAACTGTTGTAAAACACAAAACGATCAATATTATGTGTGAGCTAAACAATGATTTAGAATTTCCTAGTTACTTGATCCCCAGTGATGGAGGAAAAAATGTTGCACAGCAGGTCGTATCATTCAAGAATCAGCAACCAAAGACTTTGATTTGAACATGCCCCAAAACACATGCAGGACGTTATGTATTCATTCATTCATGTATCCCTTCATAAACTCACAGTATCTGCCTGAGTGGCTTTAATAGGGAAAAGCAATACCAACGGTTGACACTGCAATCTTATGCTCAGCTCCTCTCTGAAATACTGCTACAAAGTGGAGGAAGCTTTCTGTCTATGAAACCAGGTGGGCTTGTCTTTTTTTTATAGGGCTTCCAACAGTGAATTAAAGCAGTGCCACCTCAGTCAACCATCTCAGTAAGAGGAAACAAATCCATAACTACTGGCTTTAAAAGGCCACAGGACCAACAAACCTTTTAAAAGACCAAAAGAGGTGTAAGCTGAGAAACAAAGGTCAATCTAATATGGACGTCTTTAACGATTGTTTCGCTCTTTGACTAATTCCCAGAGGCGAGAGAAGAAAGACGGGAGGACGGGGAGTGAGGAAGGAGCCCAGTTAGCGCCTCCGCTCTCTGTGCCCCTCGTTGCCCGGTGAGAATACATCTTGTGCCACAAAGGTCCCACTGGGAATTTAACTGCGGTGCGATTCTCTCCCACCTCGAACGTTCTCCTCGGCGAACCTTAAACCGCCTTTCAAAACTAATGTTCACAATTTTCATAAATATTTCAAGACGTGACACTGTAATAATAGCAGGGCCGAGGCTAGCCCTGCCTCGTGTCTGCCATTACTGGGCTAATCTAAACTCCCCATGAGAATTTCTAGATTTAATTTAGGCATTTGGGGATGATGCTTGGCGGCGACAAGGGCCATCCATCTTCTCTTAACAGTCCTAATCTTTATAGAGGCTCCAGACTTCAGGTAGTGCATGTGATGGATAGCACCCCTGGCTGAAGACAGTCCATTAGCAGGAAGAGAAAACCACAAAGCCAAAGCCCAGGTACACTGTCTTAAGTGCATTTCGGAGGCAGTGGCAGCCCTGTACACTACATTCCCAAGGAAAAAAACAATGTTTTGGAACAAACGTCCGGCCCGGTTAACCGTCCCAGTGCCCCTCGTAGGTTCAGCTTATTGAACTCCAAGCCTGCAGAAAGTTTCACCTCGTCTGCCACAGAGCTCAGCAGCCATTAAAGAAAAAGTAAGTCTCAACTCAACAGTGGGAGTATTATTCTGACTTGGGGCAACAATCACACGATAAGAGGCGACTAGAGTGCGTTCACTCTGAACTTCATTTTGAAGCTTCAGTCATGAAAAATCCAAGACGTGTTCTGTAGTTTAGCTGTGAAGTAGCAAAATAAAAACTTCTCCGCCGTGATTGACGGAGCTCTTGATACAGTACGTTGATTGACAGCGGGTGACAGCTCCGTCAGGAGTTGATATCAGTTGAAGTTAAAGTTTTTATCATGAAGACAGACTGAAACTAGGTTTATATTTTGGATTTCAGAGGGATGTGTAGGTGGGAAGAAAGTCATATTTTTGCCTGGAGGACCTAACCTTGAAGGTGTGAGATGTACAGTAGAGCACTTTTCTGTATCAGTTTTAAACCCCCTCGAGCGTTAAATCATGCTCAACTTTGAATTTATCACTAATGCTAATTTGTGTATCCAGAAATCTCTGCGACCTTGCACCGCGTGGCGTTACGGGGACGTTACATAAACACAAAAATAAGCAGAAAAACAAACTTTGCTAGTTAATCAGTTCGACTGAAGATGTTGCGCCTTCGCTCCCCCCATGATGTCCAATTAAGAGTTGTGTTTATCACTGCAGCTCTGCAGCCGAGCTTTCCGCAGGTACCCACTGCTGCTGCTGCCGCCACCGCTTTTATCTGCACAGACAGCAGGACACCAGTTCAAAACAAAAACATGCATTATGTTTAAAAGTACAGAAGGGGGGGAAAAAGTTGCATCCATATTTGCAAAGACTTGTTTGTTAAATCATTCTGAGCAAACACAAAAACACTGTTTATCACACATTGGTTTGGCATTATAGCAAGCTTCAGTGCATTTCGACGGAGTAAATAAAGGGAAGATAAAATGCAGTAATCCATCACAAATCATCTCAGGCCTCCTGTCATCTCGCACAGCATGCTAGCCTGCCTTGGCTTTAATTAAGTTATTCTGGAACTGCTGACAACAAAATAAATAAAGAAATGGAGGGAAAATAGAGAAGAGTGTGAAGTGTGGGGAGTTTCTATGGAGACCTGAAGCATCTGGCTTGATCCCAATAATTTGTTCTCTGCTGTCTTCATCTCTTTTTTTCTCTCTCTCTCTCTCTCTCACACACAAGTTTACGCACACACACACACACACACACAAGAAGTCTCTCTTTCCTCACGTCCGAATCCCCACGACACCACAGACATTATAACTTTGATTATAATCATTGTCATTCTTCAAACACAGCAGCATTTCATCACATCTGTAAAACTGAAGTTTTTGTGTCCTGATGTTCTCGCTGGGACCCCAGAGACATCGTAAAACTGGCTAAGAAATGCAGTATTTAACACCTCGTAATGTCCAAAATTTGTGTGGTTTTAAAAATATGGAAAAGACCTGAAGTGGGAATGATTTTCACAACTAATAATGATCCCAAAGCATGGTAAATGGAACAGATTTGGATGTGCTCTGTATCTGCGCAGGATACATTTCTCTGTCAACTATTTTCGACAAATAGAATGTTGGTGCAAATGCCCATGAAAAATACAAAAGATGAAATATTTCCTCATCATAACTAAAATGTAATGCCATCAAGTGTGCTAGAGTGGCAGTGTGTCAGTATGTCTTGGGGTTTTAATAAGGTCAGCAGAGAAATTTCTGAATTAGAGTCATTATTTTTTACAGATCCAGCAGTGGAGTCTGTGGGATCCCAAACACCAAGGAAGTACAGCCAAAACTGACAGTGCTCATTAATGAGCTTTTCTCATAATTAAAAAAAAAAGAGTAAATTAAAATGCATCATCCATGAACAGTGTATGATGAAATTTAATGTTGTTTTCATACACGCATGCACACACACACACACACACACAAAAAAAAATTAATAATGTCAGAAATTAGAAAGTAGCCAACTGACTGATGTGATACTTTATTAAGCAGATGTGCTCGGGTGAGTCATTGGTTACTGTCTGTCATCAAAGACCATTAAACACGGGAACACCCGCCAAACAGAGAAGAGGGAAGGAAAATATGAAATGCAAAAACCCTTCTCCACATGCTGTTTCTTCCGCGTCGTTCACAGGCACCAGCACTGCCAGCCAGAAAGTGTCCAGCAGGATAACTAATGGTGTAAAGTGCTAAACTGTACCACGTAACTACAGCGTTCAGTCTCAATTTGGACAGTGAAGGAGCAATAGCTTTTAAAGCCCGAGGCTTGTTTCAAAGCAGTGATGGAAGAGGTCGTAACAGCCTCTCTACAGCTGATTTTCGGGAGAGGGAGAGAAGAGGGATGATAGATGGGTGAAGCTTATATTTGACCCAGAGGAAAACAGAACACAATGTAAACTGCGAGCAGGCCGGCCGCCCTGGAATCCATAAGAAGGCCAGATTAAAGTTAAGAACTTGAAAGTTCAGATGTCTGATCAAATCATGCCCGAGTTTACTCTTATTTGATGCCATACGGCCTTTTAAAGGAACCATAAAGAAAAGCTTGTGATGTGTTTGGGTGCAAGTGCATTCAGCTACAATGCCTTTAACTAGACTTGGGTTAAATCAGACAATTTAATTTCTGTGATGCCGTCTAGAGCAAGACAACATGGGTTATATTTTACAGTATGGCAAATTACACGTAAATTATCTTTTTATGACATTTTGCTAAAATTTAATGACAGCTGCATTGTGGTCAAAGCTGAAGGAAACAGTACATTCTTTTAGCATTTCAGTCTTTAATTCATAATCATTAAATAAAAGTGCAAACATATTATTCAAATAAGAGTATCAATTTGATCATTACAACAACAAGAAATTAAGTAATGTTAGCTTTTGGATGTAAGAATGATGCATTATTGTGTTCTGCAATGTTCAGTGTTTGCAGGTAGTAACAATGAAGCTAATTGTATTGACGTTTAAATGCTGTTGATTATATGTTTTAAATATAATTATTATTATTCTATAGATTACTCCACTGCTAGGCAGCATGTGAATTTCACATCCGGGATCCATAAATCCTTGACTTATTAGTCTGATTCTTAAAAATAACTAAATAGTTGTAGTGAAATTCAACTATATACATATATACTATATAGTATGAAATGTATTGAAGTTGACACAATTATCCAGAATAGTTTTTGCTGAATTTATGGACCTGGTAAATTAAGGCCACGTCATTAGCGTTTAATAAATAATCACCAGGACAGCACACCCCACCAGTGCCGACCCTTGCAAACTAATCCCATATTGCACACTGGCCCACAAAGCATTTTCCCACAATCACTGCAAAAGGAGCAGTCATAAAACGGGGAGTGCATTTTTATAAGCATCACGAACCGTGCGACTGACTCTTTTTACTATCAGAGCTCGTCCACATGGTCTGATATTATTTAGAAAGTCTTTAACAGCTAAGGATTCTTTTATTTTATCCCAATTCATGTCAGGGAGCTGAGAGGTGAAGCAGGTTGCCAGCGTGCATTTTCTATGGGCCCAAAAAAGCTAAAGCGTAAAGATCATCCGGGTCATGTTTGCCACAGGAATACAGAAGGTTTTTTTATTTTTTGGGGGTATGTGCGACACCACGAGGTGCCGCCTTGAGTGTTTCAAACTCTTCCAGAGAGCAAGGGAGGTATTATGGCATTTACCACAAACTAATAACAAAGAATAAATTTACATATATTTATAACATGTAATATCAATTTATTATATCTCTTTTTGGATGCTAAATTAGAAACTGTAAACAAAAGCATCATTTGTAGTATTTACTTTTTTAACCCCGCATTACTCTCCTCTTTGTCCACACAAATTATGCTCGAGCTGCTTGACACAGTAGCATCCGTGGCCACGGGGCTATCATTAATTGGATATTAGAGAATCGTTTAGGACTTATTCATATTGAGGACAAACACGAGTGCATTAAGTTGATTGTGCCCCGACAAAGCTTTGAAGTTGGCGTTTGTATATGGAAAACAAGTGTGAAATGTTGTCAGACATGACAATGAGCGGGCACTTGGCAGATCAGATTTTTTTTTTAAGCAAGACAAAGCCGAACGTTGGATTTCCTCATGGGAGGAGAAACCTTGGCTCCTAACTCTACCCATTGTCTCTTAGTCTTTTATTTTCCTCTACTTCAACAGAGGGATAATCTGCTTCAAATGACACCATATTGTTGATAGCAGAGAGGCTTATTGTCCTCCTTTCATGTCTCTGATAAAAGACACAGAGAGCTACTGTTCCAGCCGCCGGGATCGAGGAGAGAGTACCATTACACTTCCTCATCTCCATAAAGCCCCCATTCATCCATTTACCTCGCAGGACTCTGGGCTCCACCAGCCTGAAGGAAGAAGCAGTCGAGTGCAGAAAGCTGCTTCACTTTGCTCGGCTCAGTATGATGTGGCACCCAGGCTGCCTGATGTGCTGAGTAGTGACAGTCAGCAGATTCGCTTTGTTGTGCACTTTCATTTAGGCAACAAGGGACTGCTTTCGTTAAGTGCAACTCACTGGGATGAAAGAATTAGAGTTGGCGAAGGCGAGCGACGTTAGTTTTACTCCTTCTCTTTGAAATCTCGGCTATAACCATCTGTCTAAGTCGTTCCAGAAATTCAAGCCAGCAGAACCCGGGACAGATTATTCATTTCAACTCCTAAAGTAGATGCGGCACTGTGGTTATGAGGCTTATCTTAGCAGCACTGATGCAGAAACTAGACAGACTTAAAGTTATCACAATTGAATATTAATATTACTTAATTATCCTTCAGGCGAGATAAGGGTCCAAACATTGCTGATGGGGATGCTAGACTTGCAGGAAGATTTTGCTGAGCATTAAAACATCTCATCGTTAATGGGCGAGGAGCTCAGAGGAAGAAAAAGGAAGCAATTACAGTTAGTTAGAGAGTGCTCACAAATGACAGTGTGCATGTCCACAACCCCCCAACACCCACCCAACACTCCCCCGATAAAATCTGTCTGGAGAACTTTAGAAAACAGTTTGAAATGAGTTCAATACCTCAATCCTGCATCACAGCCAGATGGCTGAATATTAGCAGGAAAAGGCGAGAGTCTGAGACCTGACAGTCATTCAATTCACACATCCAATGACCCGGCCGCCCACCTAAACCGAAGGCCTCCCTGCACCGCCACAGTCACACACACGCAGACCAATACGTGTTTACTAAGTAGAGCCCTCGAGGAACCTAATGGCTGGCAAAGGTTTTGTGAGCTCCGAAGACCGGGGTGACTGACCCTTCCTTGGCCATCTTCATTAAAGCCACTGGGAGCACAAAGGGAGCTTCGAACGTTGAAGTACAGCGAGGTTAACCAGCAATCTCCCATACACACCCACGCACACACACGCCCAAATGCTAGCTCGCACATTCCCACAAACGTACAGCCGCTCTGACACACACATTTGTTTATCGCGAAACAATGATCAGACACGCACACACTGTCAAAGCCCATTCTCACACTATAAAGGTCATATTCACAGGTCCGAGGATTGTCTAATTGCACATTTCATACAATCTCGAGCCTCTGAACGGAAACTGCGTCGGCATTTCCAAAGATAAAAAAGCAATAACAGCTCACAATATTATGTTTCTCCCCGCACATATTTGGCGAAACCATTGGCATTCAAATTAAAGAGTATATTTTCCAGCTGATATATTTAAACAAGATAATCATCAACAGAGGGAAGTGGAGTAGAAATTTCATTGAGCAAACAATGATTATTTTATTCATAATCCTGGGAGAAAGGAATAGGGAGAATATCAGATGAGATGATTCAGCGCGAGGTGAAGCCACAGGAGAGTCTGTTCTCGTCAACACCAACTACTGTCCTGCGCGGCCGGAAATAAAAAGAAAACGCTGTCCTACAATCAATAAGATGGAAGGAGAGCGGCGACAACGAAAACACGTTTCAATGGCAAGAATGGGCCCTACTTTAATATTAGCCTTTTTCTCATATTCCATAACATGACAAGCGTCTCATATGGATGAACTGTAGTTCATGTGTAAATGAATGATAACACATTTTGCTGAAATCTGTCACAGCGTGTGTTTCTAAATACTTAACATAACACGCCGTATATGTTTAACACGCTGCTCTAGTAAACGCACTCGTTTGAAACATATATTGCCAGGATGAGTCATGGAAGCACCCTGCAGTGTAAAAGCAAATGTAAATGTCAGTTCTTTTTCTGATGTTCTACTTGTTGGAATAGTCGCAAAATAAACGCTTAAAATAGATATGAAGGGGTTTAGTGGCAAATCGAATACACACGACTTTATTGTGGTAATAGTGACTATTCACAGTTTGACTTGTCATAGTGGGAGAAGCGCACTAACAACATTAATGATAGCTCTGTATTCAAGTGTCCCAATAAGCCATGACAGTGTGACAGCGAGCCAGCGTGACGGCACCAGCACCCTGAAAGCAGCTAAATAGAATTCAGACATCATTAATTTTATCATTTACACCTGTGCTTCTCCCACTGTGACACGCCTTCACTGAAAAATGGCCTATTTTTACGCTTTTAACATGTTTCCATCTGTGTTTTCAACTGCTGCCTGACAAATTGACCAATATTCACCAAATAAATATTTATTTTACTTTGGAATAGTTCTTTTACACATTTGCCACATATGATATTAAAATTTCGCTTTCACATAAAGTTCTTCTGTGAATCTTTGAAATTCATTTTCTACTAACATGCATATGTTTGAAAATTACAAATCTCAGCTGGAATTAATATAAAGATTCAGAGTTTTGCTCTATGGCGACTTAAAGAACACCTTTACTGATACTGAACGTGCTTTTTCTGGTTCCAGTATTGCATGTAATAAAGTAAAATGAAGTTTCTATATTAAAATATTTCTGTTTCAAAATACAAAATTACTCCAGATGAACCTTTAGTTCAGATTATGTCATCCTGTTGCTCACACTAGACCCAGAGGACATCATCTGAACTCCTAATGATAGGAAACTCCTCCGGGTGATGTCATCGATGGGAGTTTTTCAGCCAGAATCATAGAGATATTTTAACAGAAGGACATCAGAGGGACATTGAAAATCATTAATGTACATTTACACCCTAAACTAAAGCAAGCTGAAAAATGGCGAAGCTGCCCTGTAAGACGTCCTTACCGTCAGGTGTGGACTTGCAGGTATGTGTGTACATGAGGAAAATATGCCATTTATTATTGTTATTAGTATGTATTGTGCCTGCTGTGTTTTCAAGAAATGTCTGAGGGCACTGGATACATTTCACACATTCAGTAAGTATAAGTTAAAAGTCACAGAGCACATGCAGGAAACACTTGTTGATGCAGAAATGCAGGATTTCAGAGATGGTAAGACATATTTCCATCTGCCTTAATTGCATCGTTCCATTAAATGGCCATTATCACTTGTCATCAAGACCATATGGTTTCAACTCCACCTCAGTTCAGTAGGCATTTATCATGTGCCTGGCCTTTGTTGTCATGGTTACAATACCGCGCAAATGTACTAGTGCCCAACAGATTAAGGTACAAAATGTAACTGGTTTTGATGATGGGAAAGATCGGGATCTGGTTAAATTAACAACGCTGACTAACAGGAAATGAAAAGGTGTCTCTTGATTGAAGGTCTTGTATTTTGCTCTTGTCGTAATTACTGGAACTGCCGGCGGTTGCCTTTCGCTGAAGGATAGAGGATGTGCACCTTCTGACCTGCTAGTAGGTGCAGTTTGCTCCTTTTCACATATAATTATGGAAATGACAACAACTGATAACAGACATTTAATGAGGTCATAAGATTCAAAGCAGGTGGCAGAGCTGACAAAACTTTACTGTAAGTAGTACAACAAATGGCCTATAATGATTCCGGACACAGTCATGTCAGTATCTGATACTGTGAAAAAAGTTATTTAACTGACATAAAAATGTAATTGACTGTCGCTAGTGCTACTTATTATAAAAGGGCAAAACTATCAAGACATCAGTGTCAGGATATCTGAGTTTGAGCTGAAACAATTAGCCCATTAATTGATAAGTCAACCAACAGAAATGTGTTTTTGATCTGTTCATTTACTCATTTGTGTAAAAATGCCAAAATATTTGTGGTGCCAGTGTCTAAAAAGGCATATTTTAGGGGTTTCTTAGTTTATAATAGCAACAAATGAAACATATTTGTGTTTTAAATTGCTTTTATAATATGATATTTGAAAACCTCAGCAACTGTGAAACTATCGTTTTTTTTTTTTTGGTTTGTTTTGTTTTTTTGCTATTTTCTATTGACCAAACAATTATTTGACCAGAAAAATTATTAGTAGATTATATAACTAATTAATATAATTGTTATGCATGGCTGTTTAAAAGCACAATGAATCATACCTGCAAATATAATAATAAACTGTTAATCTGATGAAAAGCCATAATAATATGAACACTGCAGAATGAGAAATTCAAATGAGAAATTCATTTAAAAAGTAGAATAATGAAATTCAGCCAAACAGTTGTATCCTGATTTGTTAAAAAGGAGGAAGAAAAATGTTTTTCTGTCTATGTCGTTACTGTGACAACCAGTTTTGGCAAAATTATCATAGTGTCCAAGCACACTAGTCAAATCAGGTCAGCTTTATTCCAGTTACCTGCCCGCTAACTGGAATCCACCTCTCCAGATATCATGCGGGTACAAAGACATTTCTGTGGAACTTCTGAATGCCTGTAAGTGTATCGTTTCAAATGGCAGTCGATGCTCAGCGTGATAGTTGACGTGTGACACGAGTGTGAGGTGATCCTCAAGTTTTTCTCAGTATTTTTTAGCAGTGAAGATGTCAAAAACTATGCCTGTTTTAACTATGTCTGTGACAGCTGTGAACTGGGGCTTCAAGTGTAAGTTAAAAGCTTTGTTTTAAACTTTGTGTTCCACAGTTTTATATAAAGTGTCAAGCAACTGCGGTTTCTGGACCTAGACGTGAAAATGTCAAAGTGTCAGACTTTCAAAGGGTTGGCGGGAATCGATAAAACTTGTAATAAATCTAGATGGAGGGAGAGTTGAGACGGTCAAATTCATGTTTACTGGGGTCGAATCTGCTGAATCCATGCGTGGCCTGACGTAGACAGACACTGGAGTAAAGGGCCTCATCCCCTCGACCATGTTAACACGCTGATATTTAGCACGTCAGTACAGATACAAATTAGCTTTGCATGCATGCTTACATTTGCTAATTAGCACTTAACAGAACAACCAGGGCTAATGGGAACGCCAAAGCAAATTAGTGGACAAACTGAAAATTTTGAGGTGACACTAGAGGTTAGTGAAATTCATCGTCTGGGAATAACAAACGTGTGAACCGAATGTGGGCACCTGCTGTACGTTATTACAACTTTCAACGGCTGCCACCACCACAAATATGGGCCAGTACGTAACGGCAGGCCGCTACTTAGCGTGCTTGCAGGCTTAGTAGGTCATAATCACGCAATGTTGTGCATCTAGTACAAGGTTTAGCCACAGGTTAGGGTTAGGGAAAGACCGTGGTTTGGATTAAAATACACAAACAGCAATGATCAAAGTGATTTCACAGGGATGAACTCACCCATATCGCCATCACTGACGCCATGCCTAGAGTTTCTAAAAATGTGTTTTCGATGCTACACAGAAAATGTAAAGTGCAAGCAAAATTACATGTGTTGCTGCTCTTTTTTAATGGGAGCTGCTCATTAATTGTTGGCACATCGTGCTGCTGCAAGTGCCGAACTTCTCTGTCTATTAGGGTCTCTTCGCCTCTAATTTTGGATCAGGTCTAATTATCTTTGGGTTTTTTTAGGACTGAGTCCAACTGTCTTTCAGTCTATAAAATTGAGTCTTTCTATTTTTGAAAATTAATTGATGCACATCAGAATTGGGTAGGTGTGCTGCGGGTGCCTTTGAAGACCTTCTACCCGCAAACACTGACAATTGTGTAGCATGGATCACATGATTAAACAGACAATCCAGCTGTCAGAAACTGAACCTGGATCTCCGCAGAGACGGCCAAGTGTTTGGCCTCTCTACCACTCGTGCAGCTCTCGATGCGTTTGTTTTTAATTATCGACTTATCCAGATTGTTAACATAAAATGTCACTGCTCTTGTTATGCCAATGCGAAATCACAAAACGCTTTGGAAGTGAATGGTGTACTTGGTGTTGATTTAAATATAAAGCAGCTGGTAGATAAGATGTACATGATGAATATGCTCGGTCCACACTGGATTAGTATGAACGGAACGGTGGTAAACAACAATCAGATGTGAAGTACAGTGAATTATTCCAAATTAGTTATTGGCCTTTGGTTTAGTCTTTGTGATGCGTCCTACTACTCGGACCTCTAGTGGAAGATTTTCAGCACAGTTTGGACACGTTTTATCAGAGTCACCTGTTGTAGGCCGGATGGTGAAAGCGACCAGTCGAATTGGATGTTCAGCTTAGTGAATCAGTGCGATAGTGTGAACACCAGGGCTATTTTTGAAACCTCTTAGGAGACGTTACCTCGATTAGGCTCCATCAGAAGTAGCTTTAAACTATCTGTGGTGAGACAGAGTGGGCAAAAAGAGCAAACTAACAAGGTGGTAGGTAGCTGGCGTGGAACTTATACCACAAAGAAAGCACTCTATTATAATAAATAGATACAATTTTGCATGCGCATTTAAGTTAATTTTATATACATATATATATCGCAGTTGCAATCAGGCAGATTGTTCCTGCAAAGGACGAATGTTTACCTACTTCCCTACTGTTGTTAATAATTATTTATGGATTTATGGAGTTAAAAATGTTAGATAAGTTACACTTTTGCCATTTATTACACATTATCTAGTAATATAATTTATATTATTAATTAATAACAATTAATCAGACATTTTATTATTATGCACCTTTCAAAAGACTCAAGGCATGCAAATAGAATATAAGATATTGCTTATACAGTTCAATATTTCCAAACAGGTTTTAAAATTTGAGCTTAACACCTTTGAAATCATTTTCCAAATGATTGTTTATTTATTTATGATTATTTTGAGCATGTGCCACAGACTGGCCACCGCAATAAAAAGTTTATAGCTCCGCCTCTGCAAACACAATCGCAGGTTTGTGGCTTCCTCCTTTCCTCACATAAGTGCAGAATATGCAGCGGCTATATGATCCTCGGCTCTCGTCTTTGCCGTCTGTTCTAGCCCCACGTGTCGGCCCGAACAAAGCTGATCTGAGCCGACGCAGCGGTTGGTCGTCAGCACTAGTTCTTTGATGTCGGCTTGGTTCATCACGGCCCTAAGTCATTAAACTTCATTTGAATCAGAGGAACACAAACAATATACAACTCAGACTGCTTGAGAAACAAATAATTGCGGCCCGTCACTCCTGATTTGTTCAGTTCACTTTACTCAGTCGTCAACAAATTCACTTCTTACCAGTTTTTATCAGGTTTACTAAACTCTTTCCTCATTGTTTTCAGTGATGCAAACTTAAAACAATCAAGTACGGTAACAACAAATGAGGTCATCTGTTCAAGTGACTACAACTCAGACGTATCAACTTAAAATGACTTTGTTTGAAATAATAATTCAGAGTACTCCATGCTGAGGTATTTTTTTAAGTAGTGTACACTGTTGTTTAAGCAGAATGAGCTTATAATCGGTTGGCATCCTTTTTTCAAATAAACTCAACTAATCAGAATTCATAGTGCGCCGAAAACAGCCGCATCAGTCAAGTCATCTACACATGCAAAGTCACAATTCACACGAGGGAAGTGGCTTCCATTTTGCGAAAGGTACACACCTAGACGCAGCTCTGAGGCTCAATGACTGCTTCATGAAAATTGAAATCACGAAATGAAACAGACTTGTAAATCATACGGAAGTTCCTCACAAACATCAACATTTCCTTAGAAGGCCGCTTCATTTATTTTTCAGCCATGCATATTTAACAGTTTCTCTCACTTGGGTAAAACAGGCCACTTCATGGAACTCATTCCAGGAATTCATCAGCACTCTGTCAGGGAACATGGCAGCCAAATATTTCTGTGTCAGAAATACACGGGCTAAAAAACACTGCTGCAAGGAAATAGGACATGCTGATGATCAACTGACACGATGAACGGAACAAAAAAAGGGGAGAACAATTTTCAGAAAAGAAATCCCTCCGACAGTGTGGAGCAGCCGATTCCACATCCGAAAGTTATATATTTCAAAAAGAAACAAACAACCTTTAATCCCTTTGGCAAAATGCATACAATCTTTTTTTTTTAATGACTTCCTCTCCTCGCACTGTCAAATTGTATCATCAGTGTTCACCTCTCTTTGGTGTTTTCTGCCTAGATCTTAAGATTAAAGCGCAGACAGTGAGATTACAGTGAGATAACATTTAAATGTACCGTCTCATCTTTGACTGCATTGCAATTCTCTGCAAGAAAGGAATTTTTAAGTTTTAATCCTAAAAATCCAAAATCATACAGATCCCAATCAGAAAAGCGACAGCGACGCACCGAAACGAATTCGTCTTCAGCTTTTTATCGACAGACGCTTCGTTTGAGGCGGCCGCTTAACTTCGGAACAAAAGATAAGCAACAAAACAATAACAGAAAGAGAAATATTTGGTAGACTACCATGAAAGACCAAGTTCAAAGAAATATGGACTTGCGGTGCATTGCATCATGTGGGGGCACACCACGGAGTCATCTGCCACGGAGCTCATTCCAGACAAACCTGCAGTCGAGAGTGTGCGGCAAAACAGAAAAATTCATTGATCTTTTCTCCCCCCCCCCTCCCCAATCATCACCATCACCTCATTTAAAAAAGAAAATCTCCCGCATGATATTTATGGGACATAAATAAGAAGCAGACAAATCTAATTTATTTCAGGGTCAGTTCCATCAGCTTCCTGTGTCAGCGCAATCAATGGCACTGAAAACACTGCTTTCCTTAAAGTGAAAAGAAGTTTAAAAGAAAAAAAAAAAAATCTACTCTCCATAACTGCCACTGGAAGATTCTGAGGGTCTACGTGGCTGCATCATAAAGGTCTAATTTAGCCTGTTTTTCTAAGCGAGAGCTGCGTGAACACACCCACCGACTGCCACATGACCTCCGCAAAGAACTAAAACACAGGGTGTTTTCCCTCAGCGCAGCCATAATGATACATTACTATTTATGTTCCAGCAGCTGGTGGGTGGCTGTGCTGAGAAGTCACTCCGTCTGCATCCTTTATTTGCCCCCTGAATCTTGTAAGGCTCTGCAAGGTTCACTTTTATATGAAGGTCTCTGTTAGTTAAAATGTAAATTCCTTTTACAAGTTGACTGAGGGCTCAGTTATTTTGAGCCGTGAATATAAAATTCTCCATCATGTAAATCACTTCCCCATGTAGACGCATATGTTTAGTGCAGTTCCACTGTATGTGTTTCGTGTTCACTGGAGCCGTGAGACCACTGGCTGCAAAAGTCAAAAGAAAGAGCCGAGGTTAAAGTGGAACTGTAAGAATTAGATCAGAGATTAGTCAGTGACTGACAATTATACTGATAAATGATCAAAAATTTTGACTTTTTTTTAAGCTGCTCATCTCCGTCAAAAGTTCATCGAAGCTTTACGGGGATTCAGTCAGTCGCTGTCGAGGAAACACTGAGGGGGTTCGTCGAGAAAATGATCAACAGATGAAAATATTCATCAGCTGCCGTTAGTTTAACACTAACGAGTAAATGTTGAATTCATAAGAAAACACACACTCCGTTGTGCTGCTGCAGACATATTTGTTCTGTTATGACCATCGGTTTAGTGCCATTGTTACTTCAAGTCATAACTTCTTGTGCTACTATAAAATAGGTTTTAGCAAATTCTATGAACATTTTATGGATTTTATTGCAAAAGCAAAACAAGAGGAAAACCATTAAAACTAATGGAAGATAAACTGTCAAGCTCAAGAAGTAAACACACTATTTCTGACCTGGAAAACATGTTTGTTGTTCCATCCAAAAAAATGTCAGACTTTCCAAGGTTCAGTTTCTCTGATGTGAACATTTGCTGCTTTTCCTTGTCTTAAACTATTAGACTAGTGAAGGCGTCATTTTGGGCTCCGGGTAAATGTGATCAACCTTGTCTCCCAAACGTTCTATTTGGATGCAACGAAAATGCAACTGCAAACACGTTTTTGTCAGAGACATTGACTGACTTGTGTTGCAGCGCAACATATTATTTTAAGGAATGAAGTGCTACATTTAACGGTAATGCGGTGGCACGGAGATGCTTGGGGTGGGTGGCACATGTACAAAGTGCATGACTGTCATGCCCACAGACACAAGTTTGACTCCAGGGACGTGTGTGTGGTTTGGTTTAGACAATGCTCCAAATTTACAGTAACCCAAAGGTTGTTATGTGCGAATTCGCCGAGTTTTTCTCTATTGAGCGACACCTCAGTATTTTCCCAACCTTAACAGGTGATGGAGACGCAAATTGCCGTAGACATTTAATATCAACATTGCATCATGGTGTGAATACGGCACCCAGGTGTCTGCGCCAGCGACGATGTAGGTGAGTTACTTCGTGCAATCACCTATTTTCTATTTTAGATTTTTATTTCACATTATTTTGTATGAATTGACAAGAATTCAGTGTTTGGGGGGTTAAAAAAGTTTATAGGCACTGTAAGAAAAACAACTATAAAATGGATTATAATTTGGCCTCTTTAAGTAAATGATTTAAGTGGTTCGTCGACCACCAGCTGCTCTTCAGTTGATGTTACGCCGCACGTATAGATATGACTCAGATTTGCAGTTTCGATTGTGCCAAAAAGGTTGCGCTTCTAATGCCATCAATAGAGCCATTGTTCATCTTCATATGAAACAGTTGCATCAAACGAACGTGCAAAATAACACTTGCCAGCGAATGAAGTGGGCGATTTAAGTGATGTTCTAAACATCCACTGTTGTTCTTTATTTAATGTCTCTAACCAAAGAGGAGCTACAGTACAAGCTCCTCCAGCCAATAAATCACGGCTCTGCAGGTGTAGTTTGTGACAAGAATATTGATGCAGCTGCCGTGTGTCAGTAAACTATTAAACATTTAAGACATATTTGTAGAGATTTTCTGACTTTGTTTATGAAAAATCAGTGTCTAAACATCTTGGGTCATCGTGTTCTCGGTGTCTGGTTTGTTATCTGTTGCCAATAAGGGCATGGTGCGGTATAATGCATGCAGCGCAAAGCGGGAGGCACACTGGGCGCATGATGAAAAGTTAGATATGCTTTCTTTAGGCATTAAATACCGCACGCAATCAAAGGTGAAATTAGCACTTTCTGGTTTATTAAATCCCAGGGAGGGAGTCATATGATTATTCTGCTCCTCCACTTGTGCTTCTTACCGCTGTCACACCTCAAACTACAAATTAATTGGGTTAAAAATGCAAAAAAAGCCTGCACCCTATTTTCTTCCAGATTTTTTACAGGCCAAAAGCTCGCAGTCTTGGAAAGAAAAAAAAGTCATTAGATTTCCAGCCGCCTTATTTTCCCCGCACAGACTTTTACTAGATCGAGACCAATTATTGTATGTTTTTACATGTATATAATTTCTATTTTACTCAAGCCAGACACCAGAAATGTGGCAGTTCTGCACGGATAATTAATTGTGAAATATAGTCCAAGTGTGAGGGCATCTAGTGAGAATCTCCAGAGGCAATGTTTTAACTGGTTCATAACAATAAATATCACATTATATAAGGCCTGTGTAGAATATAAATTCTTCCATCCTTTTCATAGAGTCACTCTCCTTCTCTACAGTGCAGATCCAGATATAATATTAAAGATTTAATAATGTGATTTTATTATATTCTGGTTTCAGGCCTATGGAGAGAATTGTTCATGTCAATTGTTCTCTATCTGAGAAGCTGCATATATTCTTATATTAAGCACTAGTAAGCAAGCACACACCATAAAGGAGTGTCCTTTTAAAAAATCCCTTCTGTGGAACCTTCCCAAATATTAACAAAATCCCGTAGCTTGCGCTGCGTTAATTGATGGTTCTTTGATCGGGGTCGTGTGCAGTTCCAGAAAAGATCAGATTCACATTAAAAGGCGCATCAGATGCCGAGAATCTCAAAAACCTGCCTGGATGACGCACCTCGGTCCCTCGCTTTCCTTTAGTTTCAGTTATTCTCTCAGTCATGCTCCTTACACAGAATGTGTTTCATCATTATTAACAATTAAACAGGCCACTCACAGATTTATCGTTCATTAAGACCTGCTGCAGGGGCTGTTTGTTACTTTAACCAGCGGTGTGCTGGCGGAAAACTTGGAGCTCCAAGCTGAATGTGATTGCACACATACATAGCCGGCGTTCAGCCGCTCCATAAACGTACGTGTCTGAACTTGTAGATACTTTGCACAAATAAGTTTTAACATTCACACACTGTAATTTTTAATTCTCCTCTGTAAGCCACATGCTGCTCTGTTGAACCTGCTGTGAAGGAGAGCAAACACATCAGAGCCCAGGAAAGTCAGCTTCACACTTACACTGGCCTTATTTTTGACGATGCCAATCCTTCCCAGGCCTTGAAGAGTGTGCAGAGTTGCACAGATACTAATTATCTGGATTTGTTCACCTCTGGTAGCATATGGACGATGAATGAATGGATAAATGAAGAGATAAAAAAGGCATTATGCCTTTTGTCATTTTATAAACATAATATCTAAGCTATACTTTGTTTTTACCATCTTATATCATCTTTATCTTCATGGGTTTTCCCAAATATTTGCTTATTACCACTGCTTATAACATCCATATTGGGCACCATAGTTTTATAGAATTTGTAGCTTAGAAATGCTGAATTGGGGTTTATAATAATGACAGCTATAACCGAATTTAGTTTAAATTATATCAAACCAATCTGATCAGTGCAGTACTTGGGGCCATAACCAATTAGTTCATCTATAAATCAAATGTTTAAAAAAGTCTTTTATTTGCATGTTTTATTGGCTCAGAAGTACAAGTCCTGAAGGTGTCCAATGACAAAGAATCCATCCTTCACTGTTCGGCAGACGTCACTGATTAATCTCCAAATGAAACAGCAAGTTCGCAGTAAAAGCCGGATGAACTTGTCAAACATTATCAAGGTGCAGTAAATAGCTTGTCCAAGTTCACTATTGATTTTCAGCTGCTGCCCTCGTCAGAGCAAACTTTATCCATCTGTGCATGCGAAGAGTGGACTGCAGGCGCAGTTCAGTCCTGTTCCACCTGACAGGCCCGAGCCATTAGGGAAGACAAAAACGATGCTTAGGCTGCTGAAGTCTGAAAAAAAGTTTTTGACTCTTTTTCATCTGCAAATTAGCCATTGACAAGATCCAAATGGGTAACCTTAATTAACTGAAGCTGCTGCACTCCAAGGTCTGAACCACCTGGCTGTCAAACTGGGAACGCAGCTGGCCACAGATGTGTGGTCAGCAAAGGACTCGTTTCAGCGTGTGCGAGAGTGTGTATGTGCAGAGGGTTTTGCTGAACTAAAACTTCTTTTTGCAGTATTCACATTATTCCAAACAATGGGCATAGTTATGTCCATCTGTATATCTATGAGGGTATTAAAGCATGTGGAGGATGGAGCTTCTGCTTTTATTAACCACATAAAGGCGTGTTTCGGTGTTTTGGCGTGACAAAGTGTTTCGATCCTTAACTAACACAAAATGCAACATTCCATATCAGACTACGTACTGATCAATGCACTTAATGTGTCAAATTACTTTTATCGCAAACGCATTAACGAGACACAGAATGTTTATGCTTTATTTGGATAAGGTGGAGACTTTATGCCCCGTTATGCGGTTTCAATATTATCTTTCTCAATACTAGTAATTACTGCCTTGTTTTCTTTGATTTCCTTGATCATAATATTCAGTTCCTAGTTTTACTTCAGCTCCTCAAACTCTTTCCAAACTTGTAGCAGCCCAGTAAAATGTCCTACTTATTAACATATGGTGCCTTTGAAAAAAAGAGGCCAGACGTTTTAAACGCCTCCTCCTCCCTCTCCTCTGCCCAAATGGCTTCATCACATACTGCAAATGCCGCTTAAAGAACTGCTAAGATATCATTTAAGTTTTTAAAGGTCATATAGTTTGATCATTCGCGCGGCACAACGTGGCGACAGATGTGATCAGGTCATATACTTTGGTCGAGCTTACGTCTGACCCAGAAAATTGCACAGAGAATATTCATGTCTGTGTCCGTGGAGGATTCCAGAGGCTCTCTTTTCCATGACCGCCGTCCGACCCTTCCTGTAGCACACATGGGCAAACTGCCACACCATACTGTAAAAATGCTACCAGATGGGCTCCGTATCCTCTTACTGGTTGACTCTGTGGTTATGGGTTAACTGGGTGACGCCCACTCTGAGCTGCTTCAGCCAGCTCCAAAATCTCCCAACGACTCGACGATAAAAAGAGAAGAACAGCCAAAGGGGGAAGAAAATGTTTCATTTGTTGCCCTGTGTTTTGTCCAGAAAATACACAGCAGCCATGTTCACAAACTACAGCGCAGATCCTGATTTGGTCCACAGAGGAAAACGTACAGAGCGAGACCTGCTTGTGGCTACATGCTGATGCTAGTCCGGGTTTGTGCTTCACGTGCATTAAAACTGCGTATGAGTCACAGAGTTAAGGATCCACTTTGAAATCCCCAGATGGCGTGTTAAACAACACTTACCGCCGTTCCAAAACTAAGGGTCCTTAAAGTCTCTACTAAAGGTAAAGGTCCTCAAAGCCCCTAATAACCATTTGGGTGAACTATTCTGTCTATACTTGCAAAAAAAAAAAAAAAAAAGCAGATCGTTAAGATAGTTAGGCTGGATTGTTTGCCTGGAATGACCATTAAACATATTTAGCTTTAGTAATTGCCTCACTACTAAAAGCGCTCAGTAACCATAGGCTGACCCCAACCCCCCGGGATTTCACAGGAAAAAACATTGTATTCACTTGTATTATTTATTGATTTCAGCCACGCTGTTAAATGTTTACTCTGCTGCATTGGGTCATAACTGTGTTAACTTACTGATAATCCAAATATTTCTCTGCTGCTGCTGCTTCATATTAAATGTATTCTGGCAAAACACTTACACTTACTAGGAAGAAACCACAGGAAACAACGGATATGCCAACATTCACTTCATTAAAATGCAACATTTTTATCCTATCATATACCTGATCAGTGTGAAATATTTCAGCCTGCGTTACTAAGGCTTTCAGAAGACAGGCTGCACGTTTCCAGCTCCTCAGAAAGGTAACAGACGTCTCTCCGCTGTTATCCTGCTGGTCCTCAGTGCAGCGTAAATCCGATCGCAGCTGTCAACAGTTAGATCTTCAGCTGTATTTCAGCTGGTCAACGAGTGTTTGCTGTTGTGCTAAACTGCATTAGCTCTCACCATGGCAACCACGGGTGTCATGTCAGCCAGGACTGAAACTCCGAGTATTGCACTGTTGAGTTGCAAGCGTATTTCCTAAAGCAGGAAGACAGAAAGGACCAGCGCTTGGTTGCTTTAATATCCAGTATTTTTTAAAAATGTAAGAAGAAACATTTAGAGATTGTTGGTCAGGGTTTTCCAACAAAAATACACTAAAATGATTATGTTTGATTTATGATCTACAAATTCAGCAAGGAAGTCCTGTAAGTCCTTCTACCACTTTGAATTAGGGACAGAGGCGAAGGTTGTTACTGTTCTGCAGGTGGAATATTTCTAATGATCGCAGTATGGATTTTAAAATGACGCTCTGGGTTTCTCACTGTTGTTCTTCATGACACTGGCTGTTAAAAGCCCTAAAAGAGTCTTTAGTTGTAGCAATTAAAGCTGCAATATGGAAATTCATTGCGATTATATTACAGTATCTAACAATAGAAACCAAACAAAGGTCTTGCACAAAAACCTTTACAAGTGAACATCTATGCCAGTGCTGTTCAATTAGACGGGAGGCTTCAGCAGCTCCTCTCCACATCACGGAGCATTTTTTCTGTGGGAAAAGGGTGCATACTCTTTCTTTAACTGTCGCCAAAATAAAATATAAGATGAATGTATGTAGAACAAAATACCACAAAAACCAAATCTCGTGTCTCACGTTGACTCATGTTGTTCCCAACAGTCCTACGCACAAACATCGCGCAAAGTCATGCACACCTGCTCTTATATTTCATCCACTGCTCTCTGCTCTGCTCGCCCATTGGCAGGCTTCTGGAAGCCGGCCAATCAGAACAGAGTGGGCTTGAGGTGAATGAGGTCTTAAGGAGACAGTAGATGAAATGAATTGTTTCACAGAGAGGGGAAGAAGAGGTACAGCACAAAGGCCCATTGTGCGAAAGACGAACCGGGCCCGGTGGTTCAGTGGTAGAGCATCGAGTCCAACGCCACCAGGTGTGGCTCCACCAAGCGCTCCACTGTGGGACAAGCTAAGAGCCGCTGATCTTTGATAAGAAACATTCTATAACTTTAACTTTTGGAATTCTAGATCATGCAAAACTATTTGAGCAGTACATGTAAACCCACACGTAAGTCGGCCTCTGTAGATTTCATTAAGCAAGCAGCGATTCAAGTTTTAAATATATTTAAAACACGAAACAGAAAACTTTATCCTTTAAGTAGAAAAGGTGGTTTGGGAAAATGTGTTTCCACGGCCATTACCAAACATCCAGTGACTGATGGCGCCCTGCAACTTTTATTTTTATCCTGCTGAAGCAGTTACGCAGTGTAACCGTCTACCTCTGCATTTCACAAAACGGGGGTGGTTTGCCACATTTTCACTAAATCACTTAGCACTGCATTTCAAAAGTGGAGCGAGGAGGAATGCCAGAATAAACAAAACAAATCAAGCATAATTGTGTCTAAAATTAGATATCTGCAAGACAGGAGGATTTGTAATTGTGAGGGAGGCAGTGGATGAAAGAGCAAATCAAGTCAAGATCATTGAGAGGTGAGTAACAAAGCCCTGCCAAGCTTTACTGTTGTGGAAAAAAAAAAACTCTTCACCTCAAGGTTACAAGCAGCTGGGCTATGTGCAGCAAATGAAATACTCAAGGAAGACATAAGTCTCATTAAGGCCCATAAAGGACATCCCTAATAAAATCCTCAGCCTGACATGCTAGAGCTCTCCAGTGATGGCTGATTAATTGCTGGTGCAAATGAAAGCATGAGAGAGAGCCGGGCCTCTGTGGCTGTAATTTATCCTCCCCTGTCCTGTCTTGTCCTCGCAGCCTGGGGAGATTGCCTAGGAAGACAGGAGACGGAGAGTGGGTGGCTGGTTTGGAGGAGGAGGTGGCGGTGGTGTGGGTGGTGTGGGGGGGTATCATCTTCGCATTATGGTCGAAAACATGTTTAGGTGGCCGGTGAGATCATTTGTTTAGATCGTTTCAGTTATAACAAGCTGCATGTGTTGACATCTGGGTGTTTGAATGGGGAGAAAAATTCCCCGAGCAGGTCAGACTGATAATGATGACTGCAACGTAGTGCGCGAAAGAAATATGGTGGCAGCAACGATGACCCAAAATATATTCTCGGCAGTCATACATCAAGAAAGGGCTGTGCCATTTTATGACAGCTCGCTCTGTGATCCATCAATAACATAATCTTACTGATTCTCAGTCAGGATGTATATTTCAGCATTTTATCACCTGCTTTTGTCAGATCAGTGTTTGTGATTAATAGAGAAGTTTCCAGTGGCAGAAGGGCACACTTGTCAAACATATGGCTAATGAGTGAATAATCGCCGCCATAAAATGCTTTAATGCGTCGCTTTTGATCATTTCTGAACGAGACCAAAGCGGATTAATCAATTGTAAAGAAAGCTTTAAGAAAAGCCGGTGATGCAGGAGGCTGCTGCGGCCGAGGTTATAGGACAGACACGGGGGTCCAAGGACAATCTGGGCCAGGATAATGCCCAGCTGAGGCCAGATACACACCTGCCCTCTAACCATAATAACTGCCTGTGGCACATAAAGAGGAGCGAGGAAAGAAACAAAGAAACGGGGAGTGAAGGGGAAAAAAAACAAGGGCATCTCTGCGTCTACACAGCAGCTACCTCTAAATGAACTGAGAGTCGTGCTGTCCTGGCTGTTGGTTTTCATAAATTGGTCGAAATAAGCTGGTAACATTCACACTCCAGTATGGGAAGCAATGTGGTGTTTGTTTTAAAAAAATATATATATATATAGAGAGAGAGCATGTCACAGTTCTTCACTGTTACTACTGAGATTATGTTATAGTTTCCTGTCTGAGTAGTTGGCTGCAATACCTTTTTTTTTTTAAACCTTAAACAATGAGATAGAATACAATTAATATCACACCTCAAGTACAGTAGAGATTCATTCCTTTAATTATCTCATTGTGTAAGTCAGGCAGCTATGATGTTTAACACTGTCAACATTAGGAAGTAAGAATAGTAGCAGAAAAAGAGCACACTTTGTCCACATACAGCACTTTAATCCCCCACGCTGGCATTCGTCCAGGGATGGATTACTGGAAGGGCCTACTGGGCACAGGCTCAGTGTCCCCTGAGAGGTCAGTGGCCTGTGCACGTGAACAGTGTGTGTGTGCGTGTGTCTCGCAGAAAAGTCAATACAAGCCCGTTCAATGTCATTTACAAATTAAAAAACTCTCCCCGACAGGTCTGATATGTGTCGGACCGAGTCGTGTCCACATATGTCAACAATCAGCTCGCAGGAACGGCGTCATCACCATCGGAACGGAAGCTCTAATGGACGACACTGCACAGAAAATGCCTCTCTCTTTTAGACTGACTGTCTAATAGGCAGTTTTCTCCGCCTGTATGAAAGCAGACAGCTGAGCTTTAGCTGAACGACATTTGGACGGACAGCAGAATCACAAGCTCTGTCAGAATCTTCAGTCTAACAAGCTGCTTCAAGCTGATTGAAGCCATGAAAAATTCAACTGGCCACATCACTGAAACAACAAGCGGGACAAAAAAAGGCCTAAGGAAACATCCCCTAAACCTAACTGGCAGTTTAAGTGGCGCTTAACACAACAGCGCGGACGCGACGGCTTAATAATGGGAAACAGACGCGTGAAGCGACTGCAGCCGCCGCCGCCGCCGCCGCTGCAGCAACGAGCGCCCGGCTCGCTGCCAGACTCACTGTCACTGTCTGCTGGCGGCGCGTATACGCTGCAACTCAAACAGGTGATACATCACGTGAGCTATCATGGAGCTGGCTGGGGTTATGATGATTTAAAAGGCTCGGTGAGAGGAGACAGCTTGTCTGAAAGCCTTGTTTCACACCGTCTGCAGTCTGATGTGACGCATCCCAGAGTCACCTTCAAACGCAGCTCCTCTCAGCTGAAGGCTTGATGGCTCTCATAAATACCAGTTGTAATTATGATCCTGCAGCAAACAAACATTTTTTCCGGCCATTGCGACAACAGTAGGGATAAAGGCCTCGCTGGCGTTTTGCATATCTTGTCTGACTGATATGTCATTGTGACGGTTTAATACTCCGTAATTATGCCGCTGTGGCTGCCTGATGGCCGAGCTGGTCCGGGTTGGCGAATACAAGGCCGCGACGTGAAGAGTGAGATGTTTTGCTACAAGCTGCGTCGGTGTTGGTGACATAAGAGGTGATGAATATTCTGAGGCGACCTACTCGACACAAAGAGCGATCGCTGGAGACAAAAACAAACACGCAGTCGGTTTGTCTGACATGCTTGTGTGTCCAGGGAATCATTAAACACAATTATGCATAATCACAGGACAAAACATGTCAGCCATCACGCTAATAGTTTGTTTACTAGGAATAAATTGTTTCCAACTTTACATGTTACATAAGGTGAAAGCGCTTCCTTAATAATGTCACTTGCGCTTACAATATGTCTTGACAGGCAGGTGCCTCCCGAGGGCCTCGCCAGCTGTCAGTCAACAGTTCGTCAGCCATGGGCTCAATGTGCCACTGGGAAAGTTCCCTTTGCTCTCATTCCATCTACCTGCACGTCTAATCAACAAGTTATCAAGTCACAGACATGACAAATATCTCTTTATGCCTTTATTCTATGCGAATGATGTTTAGCGTATGTACAAACAACTGGAAATACACGTGTCAAAATAAATCAGTTCCCGACAAAGATGTGTTCAACCAATCACAAGCCACTTCCCACATTCCAGCATACTACACACTACTGTATGGATTCAGTAAATATGATATGATATAAATGTGATATGAAATATACCAACAAGGCACAATGTTAATAACACCTGCTGGTTTTATCGGCTGAAAAGCATATTGTTTTTTTTTATTATTAAACCTATCATCTCATATCTGTCTATTTTCTATAGACAACATCTGTTTTAACCATTGTGGAAGAAGGTCCTTCACCATTTTCTCTCACCTGATTAATGACAGACATTAAGGAAATGGGTTTGTTCACATTTTTGACTTGACTTGACTTTGACAGATTACTGATACTACTCTTCACTGAGTGAAAGAAAATATAATGTTAAATATTATATGTGTCAAAATAAACCTCTAAACCATACAACAAAGACTAGGTAAACATCAAGCCTACACACACACACATAAAAAAAAAGAGAATGTAAATGTAATATTTTTCTATTTTCTATCCCTTTTACTCTAGTACACTTCACTACCTATGAAAGATTAATACTACAAAACATAACCCACTAATCAATGGAGATGTCTTATTAAGGAAAAAACATCGGTCAGTACATGAAGCAGTTAAAATCAGGCTGCTCTTCTTGCACCAAGTCTCTATAGTAACAAGATTGTTTACCTCATTTCTCTTTGCAGTATTTTTCTCTTTTGAATGTAGTCGAACAAATCTAGATTGCATTTGCACATTTATGTTATCACCAGTATCGAAATCATCCATCTATCCATCCATCCACTTTCATAACTGCTTCTCCCATTAATGGTCACGGGGGGCTGGAGCCGGTCTCAGCTGTCGTTGGGCGAACAGCAGGGTGCAGGCTGGACAGGTCGACAGTCTGTGTCACGGCTGACACACACACAAACACAGACTTTAAATTGCCTGTAGGTGTGAATGTGAGGATCGCATCAGTGCTGTTTAAAATGCTTTTTTTCTTAGCATTTGAAGCTACTTTGGAGAAATGCCGCCTGGCATTTGACATTATTAATGAAAAAATGCTGGATTTAATGTAGTTGCAAAATACACATAGAAAACAAAATAACAGTATGAACGGGTTTGTGGGTATTTTCTTTCCCCAAACAGAAAACATGTTCAAAAAACACCAATCATTTAGAAAAGGTCGGGTCAAAGACTCATTTATCATATTCACTTGTAACTTGCTAACGATCTGAGAATTTCCATGATTTCAACTTAATTAGTAAGGCTGTCATCTTCTTATTTATAGGGGTTTTTCAATGACACCTGAAGGCCTGTGTGAAGCATAACGGAGCCTGTGCAGGGCTTCCTGATCGGCCCCCCCAGGTGCAACCCTCTGAGGGGTGGGGGGGGGTACCTGCTGTAAAAATAAAAACAGAATAATCTTAAAAGCTTTCATTCTGCAACCAGGCAAATTAAACCTGCTAAGGAGGGGTTTGTAACTCTCCCCAGCTGTTTGTTTTTATTTGCTTATAACTATTAAGAGCTTAAAAATTGTAGATAAATTAGGTAATTAACATTTATACTGAAGAAACACTATTAATGTAGAATTCATTATTTCCAAAAGAATTTTGAGTTTGAAACTTCAAAAAAGCGACCTCCTTATTATGAGTGTGTGCCCCAGTCTGGCCCACTGCCCAAACAATCCTAGATCCGTCCCTGGGTAAGGCAGGGATATGAAGGACTGGGCAGAGCAGAGATGATTGACACTGAGATGTACAGAATGTTTGGCTTTAGCCTAAGATGTAGATTGTGGCTTTAATATGACGGCACTTAATTGTTTTGCATCATTAAATATGTATGGACCAAATGTATTATCATAAACAAACCGTCTCCTCCTGGTCCTGCTGTTAATGCTCCTGGCCTTAGGTTTACTTATAATAAAGAACCTCAATCAATGCATCGAATTCTTGACCTGAACGTGAATAAGCATGTGTCCTAAGAGTCTTTACACGTTAAAAGTGTAAAACTGCGGTTTCTCTAATTAAGACTTAATAAGCCTGAAAGAATGTTAGTTAATCTGAAGCATAAACTAAAAGTAAATTGTTGCGGTTGCGGATGTCTTTTGTCCAATATTTTTGTGTCAAGTGATAACGAAAACTCCAGTTAGGAGGGCGAAAGAAGAAAAGCCTGGCTCCCTGAAAATGATTGGTAATTGCCTCGATGTGAAAACAAGTGAAGTTATATTTCTTCAACAAAATTAAATTTTTTGTGTTAGTGTGTTAGAGATTAAATGGACAGTTTTGACCTTAAATGAAGCACAGCAAAATGCTGCTTAATTCTTTTTTTTCTTTCTTTTTAAACACGGGTCCCTTAGCACACATTCCAACCTTGAGATTGGACACAAGGATGAAAAAATACACGTCCGCACGCCGAGCGCACATGACGCTGAGAGCCGGGGTGTGTGTAAATGAAAGCATCGCATTGGACTAAACCACAACCTTGACTGAAGTCAGTGAACAGACAGCTGCTGAAACGCATCTTTGTTCCCGTCAGTATTCATCCCCACAGTTTTTCAGACCTACAAACGATTAGTGGACACATTATGGTACGAGGAGGAAATTTAAATCACTATTTTATTGAATGCAAGAGCTGTGGAAAAAAAAAGTATGATTACCTTCTCTATCTGATGCAGAAATTATGGTATATTTCTACGAAATGCTTTTATTTTATTTTATTTTACCTTTCTTCACTTCGCGCGATGCGCAACAGCTCCAAACTACTGATCACAGATGTAAGCCAAGGCAGAAAGGAGCAGACTCAGTGGAAATGAATGTAAAGATCAATCTAAAACTATGATTGAACAAAATTACTGTGCGACAACAAGAGGATCCACTTTCAGTAAAGCAGAACAAAACTCACAAGTGGAATTACAGGAGCAGCAGTTGAGCAGGTTGGTGATTATGAATCTTGGGATGAGTCTAAAAAATTGATTCACTGAAATGTGAAAATATTTAATTATTAGTATTGATTTTACTGTGAGTCTTAACCGTTTTCCATTACCTACGGTAATACACACTTGTCTACAGATGAACAACTTGTTTAAAGCAAAGAAACGTTCCAATTATCAGTCCAATAATCAGGTTATTGAATGATGAGATTATCTTGAAAAGGTATCACAACTTTCACTTCTTTATCAAATCTTTGCCACGCAACAAGAAAGATAAAATAAATCTTTAAGTAATTTTATTTTAAAACGAAAGCTGACATAAAATGCATTTACTTTTTTTCATCGGTTTAAACATATAGCATATGATGATATAGATATTATAGCTTATATTAATGGTATTTTCAAAGATCTCAATACTACAGCGGCCCTGAGAGCTCACAACACAGCAAACTGAGAAAACAACAAATAGACACGAGCCCGTTCAATGTCAAATAGACAAAACACAAGCAGCTTCAAAAAATAACTTTATCAGTTTGACAACACAGGCACAGCACAACACAACGGAAAACGTCTCTGGGAACACATAGAAATACATTTACAAATCAATTTTTTTTTTCTATTTTCTTGCGTTTGATCCACTTTCATATTTTCTCGTTTTGCAGTATGTGAGCTGTCAGGGCCACCGTACGACACAGACACTGAAACTGACACCGGTTGGCTCATGATAAGGGTTCGTCAGTGTCAGACTTGCAATAGCCCGTTTGTGTGAGCCATAGAATTCTGTTCCTGTCCAAAATCAATTAAAAGCACATTGGTCCGACTTAGCGCTCCACTGGGTGACATGCTGCTTGGTTATTGGTCCAGAAGCTCAGATTCATCATAAATTTAACTTAGGCCAGTCAAGCGTCCACGTGTGCAATACCTCAGTGGAATAATAAAGATTCAGAGCAAGTGCGATCTTTGTTAAAGAAAGAAACGTCTCACAGACTGGAGAGGTGTGTCTGGCTCCAGGTGTTTTCAGACTGACAGACACTAAATGGGAGTTTTAATGTCCATTTATGAGAGTTTTTGAAATGCATTAATTTAGAAAATGAGTGAGATTGCATCAAATATATTGTACAATTTAAGGGATAAAACTGTAATAATTGATTTAACAATTACTTCTTTTACAGAAGTCACATTAAATAAACCACCAATAGCCTAGAAATAAACTATGAATATAATATTTCTTCTTCTGTAGTCCATATGGTTCGTGTTACAGCACGTATGCAAGCAAGTCCTCGCAGCGATTCTGCCATTTTACAACATATTGTCAATATAGCAAAATTAATTACGACAAACTTTTTATTATGGGGATTAAATATCACAATGTTTGGTGCATGACACGACATGGCAGAGGCCTAGAAACATGCAGAATTAGAAAACAGAAAGATGAGACTTCAGGTGGTTTCATTTCATGCCACGCGCCATATATGAATATATATATATATTTTTTTTTTTTTTTGTTCAACGGGTTCAAACTTTCAACAGTTTCTACCCCCCTGCTTTCTGATGATTCAAATAATTCCAGCCCCTCTCTTCAAATGGAACATTTTGATGGATTATGCAGTGTCAACCTTCACCGCACTGAGCACATTTGAATAAATGTAGATTTGAGATTTACTGAAAGATGAGGCCAACACGTCAAAGTGATACACAACTGCATGCAAATGCTCAGCACTTGGAAAGCTCTAGCACTTCAAAAGTGTGGTGTGGAATTTTAAGAATCTGAAAGGTTTTTTCATGTTAATTTAATTTATTCCGGCTGTTGTCGCACCAAGCCATTGTCGTATTGCACAGGTAACGTGACAGGCAGTAATGAACTTAACAGTTATTGTCTGTGATCGTATTGTATAAACTGCCTTCATTACACACAAAGTTTTCCTTTGGTATCGTATCATTAGAAATTCAGTCCTAGCGAATCCAAAATGTGAAGAGGTTCTGTTCAGTTGGCCTGTGTATAAAAAGACTGCGGGAATGAAACGGCAATTTGTGCAAACAGTGAGAAACAATCAGTGCAAACCTTAGAAGATATGACATTTGGGTACAAAGTGACAAAATGAAATCATGTACGACAATCCTATTACACATGTATGGCATTTGACAGCCCTTAAGTCTACTGATATTTGAAGCAGAATAATCCACAACGTTGTGCAGGTCCAGCCTATTAATTCATGCACAGATCTCGATTCTCTCAGGCTTGGGAAATCAGCTTTTGCTTCAACACCGCCTTTGTCACACGCGTACTTCCCTGCCCTCACTAACTACACTATCTCCCTGCCTGTTCAAGCAAAACTTTATGCTAAGTAAATCATTTACATCTCCCAAGCAGCCTATCTACATTTTCCAATAAAACCCTAAATTGATGGATGTCATCTTAGTGCTCACAGGCAATAACTCCTGCTGCTTCGAAATAACAATATGTTTTGGTTTTATGAGGTCTAGACATGCTATTCTTTTTAATGACATCCCTAGGCCAGTGCTGTTTACATTTATTGATATCTGTTTTTAGACTGGAGCAGCTCGGTTTTCCTCAGAGGTTTTCCGTGCCGAGCTAAGTTTGTCTTACGCTGACAAAACTTTTCATATGGTGAGTTCAGACCACACAGTGAAGCTGTAAAATGATCCTGCTTACATTTTTCTCTCAGATGCCTTTTTACTCGCATTCATCAGAGCATTTCTGCCACATTTGAAAATGCATAAAAGAAAAATGTGAGCCACTTTGCACTAGTGATTAATTCAGTTTGACACCTTACACTGAAGGTGCCAAGTAGCATGTGTTTGTGCTTGAGTCCATTTACAAAACAGGAAACAACATTAGATATATATAACCTTTGATATTTAAATTGGCACACTCTTAAGGTGAATAAAAATATATTGACTGAATGCTAAATTAAAACCGTAAAAATGCAAATAGGCTTAAACCTAATAAACCAAACAACATTTAAAATTAGAAAAAAGCGTGCCTCTACTAAAGCGGCTGCGTGTGAATAGACCGTGGAGACATATATTCTCAATCAATTCATTATAATAGGCAACAGGGCCCCACAGAAACATGAAAGTCGACCAAAGTCGGTCATTTCTGAGAGATTTCTATCTCAGCAACTTTTGAATCCGAATCTGACGGCTGCGGGCCCACCGTGCACACATGCCGCACGCAGGAACACGGTGGGATCATTATCATACATTATCGGTGAGAGTGTTGGGAGTAGGTAACAATCGGGGCCAATCCCGTCAGCTCCTCTCATCTCTTTTAAAAGCCGAGCTCTCCGCGCTGTGACATACAGTTTAGTAATGTGTGGAGAGTTGAGAGGAGTTGCTCCCCAGGGGAAACTCGCCCGGGATGTGAAAGAGTTGCAAGTGAAAATATACAGCAAGCAAAACCAAACTGCCAGCAGCAATTCAAATTACATCCTGAAAGCCCAGAGGTCACGTACTTTCTCTGAGTCACGATGCTCACATCGAGCAGATTTGCAGTTTTAAATAACAGTGTACAAATTAAATAATGATAAACATAAAATATTGTGTCATTCTGGCTGTTTTTCCATTTCTTTTACACGAGTTATTACTGTGGAGCATTCAATTAGATTTGGTTGCATCTACATGCAACTGAGTCACACTAGTGCCAAACTGGGAATGAAACAGTGTTTATGGCTGCATAAACTGACAATTCCAGTAATGATCCTGTTTACGACTTACAAATAATAATGATCCTGTTTATGAACCACTGCTCCTCAAGAAAATACGAGTGCAAAGCTGTACTGTGTCATGCACCAGCGTGAAAACATCGCCCTCAGATGTCACACCGCGTAATGGTGGCAGCGGCGTACGGTAGTCGCAGCTACTGTATTTACGTGATTACAGAAAAAGTAAATTCATATATGGTTTATATAACACAAAGGGAAAGAGCAAAGTTTGGTGTCAGCAGACAAAGGCTCGGCGATGGGCCACTGATCCCTTCTTTTTCACTCGTTACTCTAAAGTCAGATGTCCTGGAGCTGAATCATTACTGTGCTGTAACATCAAGACACATTAAAGGCGAGAAGGCGAGGAGATAGGTGCTGAACCTTTTCTTTCCTTTTTTTTTTTTTGCAAGCAGTAGCTCCGTGCTAATGAGTGCTGCATGTGTTCTGCCTCGGAGGGTAACCCAGCGCCGACTGAAAGACACTTTTTAGAGAGGGTGCAAGCTTTACAATGACCAATTAAATTTATGGGAGCATCATGGACTGTCAAAACTAAATGAGAGCTGATTGCAGAAAGGAGCGCTGGGGAAATAAAGGCAACTACGTGAGGAATGAACTTTGCACACGAAACCACCGATTTCTGCTCGTGAGCTACAGCGGCGCCGTCAACAAAGACGAAGGTCCCCCTTGCTCAGACGCTGTCATTACACTGCACACGCAGAGCGGGCAGTTCCTCTGTCAATGTGCTGCACACTGCATCTACCGGATCCCCATATGTTTGTCTTGGAAATGCTATAAGGTGTTCTGGTCCACACGCAAACACATTTATGTCGAAAACATTAAATGTTGCACATGCATGTGGAGCAAGGTGGTATTTGTGTCATGGCCTGTTTCTGTCTGTTTACCCGTCAATATTTCAACAAATTGTCAGGAGTGGACTTTTTCAAAGGCAGATTCATTTATCACAGTTATAAAGACGTAGTGATGCCAATGTGCTGCCACAAAACTCCAGATTCACAAAACAGTTTCAAAAATAGTACACTTTTGAATATATTTATATATGCAAATGTAACTGCTCTTCTGTTTTTTTTTCCCCTGGAATTTGTACACTGGTGGAACAAAGAACAAGGGGCCGATGGAAGAATTAACTTTGAGTGAAAATCTGACAAGTGGAATCGGCTTATCTTGACAAATGAATAGCATTAATGGTGGTCTGCTACTGAGATCCATCTAAAGTGAGTGCTTTTAGCAGGAAAACTATGTGACTCTTAATAGGAAAGTTATAAAGTGGCGTAAAAGAGGAAAAACACAAACAAAACAAAACAAACACCAGCACATAATTATTTTAAAAATTTAATAAGGTCCATTAAGGTCCATAGCTCATTAAGGGAGAGTCAACAAACTTCAGCACCCCTATTAGACCCTATTGGGAAAACAGAACAGAGGAAAGAATATGAAGTTGTTTAATTATGATTTTGTGGGTTTTGTTGCAAGTGCACATTTTAGTCATTCAAACCACAGTCAGTGATTCAAAGCCGTCTTACCTAATATCAGGACTGCAACCTGCTTCTCAGCCCTGAATTGAATTGTGCACGTCTTAATAAAGACAAATAGAAAATATATATATATATATATCCCAATTAAAAAACAACTAAAGCTAACTACTGATATTTACTGATATTATTCCAGCAATTTGGCTCTTCTCTGTAAAATACAATTGATTGTGAAGGATACACGTTTTGTTATTAGTGATATGCCTATTTACTGCACTTTTGGCTACTTTAGATGTTATAAAGTAACTGTAGTAGTTTAAAAAATGAATATTTTTTTGCTAAAGATGCAAAATCTACAAGTAGTAATATGGAGAATCAGTAGATGTGTCTCATATCCGTTTTTCCATATTAATCTAACTGGTTTTAGACACAAGTACACAAAATTGTCAGACACACCAATAAGAATTGGCATTTGACTGTGTCATCAATGGGCACTGTTCACCCACAATGCAGTGCTCACCAGGGTGAAACAGCTTCACGAGTCCCTCTAAAATACAAACAAAAAAAAAAACAAAAAATGATTTTATTTTTGGAAAACTGTCTTACTGTCTACTTGTTAGATTTAATTGGCTGTGGTATTTTAGAGTTGCAGTCTGACATCCAATGCTGCAAGAATTGTATCATTTCCTGTTGGAATAAAACAGTTGAAGCTACAGCATGTAAGTTTTTGTAATATTTTTACTAGAAATATGCTCAGTGTTGTTCAAAGTTACAATATACAGTGCGTAGAGGTGCTGTCCAAGGCTTCAGTGACCCTGACACATGGATTAGTGTTGAAATATTTACTTTTATTAGGCAAGGGTCATCCTTCCAACCAATCAGATGGGATCAAGTGTTCCCATGGCCCAGAGGGAGAGCAGGACTGAGCAGAGCCGAGTCAACAAAGGTACGTACTGCAGCTTCAAGGAGTTGCAAACATTTTCACCTTTGAATAGCTCTATTTGGAAAATAAAATTTCATCTCTAGAAAGGTGACCTGCATTGAATATGTAATAGAAAGTGACAAATTCCTTTTTACCATCCCAAGAACTTTAATGCTTTGTGTTGTTGTGCAAGTTCACGCAGATTAAAATCACATGAGTTCGCATTCAGAGTTCACCTCTCCCATTCTCCGTGTGCGTTAACGACGGCACGTTTATGCCACGGCTACGCAGCTGAGTTCACTGCACCAAGCACAAGCCCAGCTTAGTGCTCTGTCTGCTGCTCTGAAGTGATTTTGGAGGGAAATAAGCTGGTTCACTCAACATGAGGCACCTGTCGCTATTCGACGTCATCTTTTCAGTAGTCGCAATAATTCCAAACAACTGAACCTGCTTTTTCGTTTCCCAACCAGAAATTTGATGGCTTACTGACAGGGTGATGACTAACGTGTGCAGGCCCTGTTGGGTCTGATGAACTGATCAGGAATAACTGACTACATGTCACACACAACATTATGTTGTTTCGGACTGACTTCTCTTATAAATTAGTCATGGAAAACGACCACTGTGCCAGTGTTGTATTTCCTGCAATGTGGCGATTGTGTACGTTGTTTATTTACCGTGTTATTTATAAAGAGATGTTATACAGTATTAAAGTAGGTCTAATAGATTGGTATAAGTGGTTCTAATGTTTTGGTCATCCATGCACTCCAGTGTGACTCCACTATCAACTCTGACCACATTAGAATTATCACCACTATGACAGTTTCAACCTAAAAACTGAGAAATTATAACTTTCTAAAAGTGGAATTCGTGGCAGAGCAAACTGTCATGCCTGACCGGTTTATATAGTTATTTTTTAATATAACATATAAACATATAAACGCATCTATCTTGGCAGTCACCACTATGACCACATACAATAACAATAGTGCAATAACTGAAGTGTGTGTCGGACATCTTTTCATCAATGACTACGTCCATGTTTTTTGCAGCATGACATCTCAGAAATGGCATCGCTGTGGCGCAGTGAGCTCACCGCCTGAACTGCGGAGCAGCTGATGCTTTGGCAGCTCGCGGTTTACTTTCCTTTTCAGCTATAGACAGCATGCTATTCGGAAGCCAATGGATCAAGCCCATATTTCCTTTCAAATACATTTACCTGTCATCTTAGATGTAAACAATGTGACTTTGAGTTTCCCCCTTCCATTAGCTCTATTGCCTCCCATGTCTCTCTGCAGCGCAATGACTCAAGTATGAGAAGTAATCAATAGGCTTCTGGTTTGGGTGAATGAGTCTTAGTGCTTGGTTTGCACAGTCTTGATCAGCCTGACAATGACAGATTATACTGCTGTATCTGAGAGTAATTAAGATGGGTGTATCGTCACGCTGATAGCTCAAGAGCGTGATGCCCCCAAGGCAGCCAGCACCAACCTGTCAGACAACAGCTCTCTTCTGAGTAAACATCAAATCCTTCTTATGATTCAACCTTGAGAGGAGGTAAACACGTTCTGTAAATTCTCTAATCGTTGTCTTTTCACTGTAGCCTCGCTGAAGACGACCCCTACTTCTACTGATACTGCTGCTGCTACTACTACCACGAGACGGGCGAGTATTCATCGTAAAAAGTATAAAAGTGTCTATGAGGATGAACACGTTTTCCTGCCAAATCGTCTCTCAGGCAATCCGCTAAGTACAGTACGGGAGCCGCGTGCCGTGAATGAAGATGGGAAATTACCATTCTCCTAAAATCTGACGGCATTCCGGAAACCCTGCAGGAGTTTCTCTTCTCCAGTCCCATGAATCAAACAGTTGTTAGGTGTCAGTGATGTCGACTTGAAGACGGAGCTCTACATTTTGGGAAATGCACTTATTTTGCTTCTTGCTCCGATTCACAGCGGCAGAATGATTCCACTTAGTGAAACTACAACGGCTTGTTATCTTAGCACAATGACAGGACACACGGGCTAACAACTAGAGTGGCTCTGTCCAATATCATCAACATCCACCTACGCTACCAGCACTTTAAAAATCAGAGCAGCCCACAAAAAAAAACCCTGCAAATTATTTGGAATCAGGAAAATAATAGATTATTTGATATTATGATATAAACATTTGAATTTTCAGCTGCACGGGGGTCACATTTTTCTGCTTCTTCAGCGCATATACTGCAATATTGCTTCTCGAAGAATTGTTTGTTCCTTCCAGCTGGCATCCCCGACCGTGTTTCTTAAATAAAATTAGAAAAACATTAGGATGCAACAGGAGGGCAGTGGTGGAAAGAAAGTCAGACATTTGCGAGGGCTAGGCCGTTCTAAAGTTGTCCCCAAGTGGAGTTATATCCTGCTGTGTAAGGGAATAATATTTCATTCGGCCTGCATAAATGCATTTGCAAACAGCACTCCGACGACAAAGCGAGCTGACTCCAGAGGGTGGTGTTAAGCAAGAGCCGTGCCTGCCTGTGTGTGTGACCGAGATATAAGTCTACCGACATTTGTGGGCATTTCTTTACTCTCGTTGTCGAGCTAAAAGTGGCACGTGTGGTTCCTTGTCCTTCTATTAGCGATGTGAGATGTACTGATGAATGCCGTGTTTGCATTCTGCTGGTGCACACTTGTACTTTTGATTTTCTCCAGCAGCGCATCACTTCCACCGGGGTGCTGCTGCTTACAGAGGACTCCAGGTACACACTGGTTATTTTATCAGATCTGCCCAAACAAACCCAGAAACAAGATTGGGGGGACGGAGGAGGGGGGGGGGGGGGTCACTCCTCTGCTGCTGTCTGAAATGCACAGTGCAAGCGATCTCTGACACACAGAGGAACGCTCGTGCCATTAGACTTCTTGCCTGCCATCAAGCTGTAGTGGATCCGACTGGGCCAGAATGGGCGGGGCTTGGCCACCCCCCAAACAGCTCCTCATCTTAATGCCTCTAAATGGGACCAAAACAAGAAAGCAACGTAACGGTGTCTACCTGTTGGACATTTTTCTTAGTAGACCAGACAAACACACCTCTTTTCGAAAGACGGCAGCTGCTGATTAGAGCACCGGAACCTTTTTCATTCCAATTCCAGCAGTGGATTAGCGGGAGCTCCATAACTGAATTTATTGATTAGACATTCAGTCTTCTCTCTTAGAAAGAGTCCGTTCTCCTCTACATTGATCTACAGTTATTCAGTCTTAAAGCCGTGAGTTCTGGTCTCACCCAGTCTCTTTTTGCTGGCTGTGACCTAATAACAGTTTTTTGATCGTCTTTTACGTGTTTTAAATAATCCACGATTTGTTGAAGTCGGGCCCACTCTTTTTAGGCTGTAACTGTTATTCCCCTTTGGCCCAAACAGTGTACAGCTGTGATGTCATGATTAAATTATCTAATATTTGTGAGACTGAGCTCATTGGCGTGTCACATATTGCATATGACACAAAGATCAGTGAACAAATTATGCAGAGAGCCCCTTTGGCCCTAGAGATTTTTGATAATGTGAGAATCATCCCCAACTTCTGCTAATCTGACAAGTGAACAAATGTTGCAGGGCAGCCCTGTCGGAGATGTTTCTATAGAGCTAAACTGCAAACGCTTGAATATGGGGAACATAAATGCAAACAAATTGTTTTCTATTAACAAAAAGGGGATCTGCTTTTAATTAGTGTTAATGACAAGTCACAAATATGTCGATAGTGAACATATCATAACATTTTGTACAATGTTTTCTCCTCTGCCAGTCTGACTACACATTTATGGTTTTATAGTTATTTTTTTTTAAAGGGTAACTGGGTATTCCTCATGTTTGTTTATTGTTCTATTTAGACTCCCACAGCACTTGGTTAAGGTTAGTGAAAGAAAGTGATCTGACTCGTTATTCACTCTCATTGTAGACACATAGAGTTTTTAGTGTGCTGAGCCCTGTGCCCCAGGTCATCTGTGCAGACAGATGTCAAGTGGGAAGTTTTGATCAGAAATAAACGTAATGCACAATAAATCTGAACTGATTATGGACACAATGGACATTATAACTACACATCTGAACAAGTAGCACATTAGCAGGATCATCGTGACGGTTTCATTAGTGGCAAATAGTCACTTTAGACTTGAAATTTTATCATGTAAAGTGTGTCTGCTTTTAAACAGAACCACAGCCTCTCTCTAAAAGCGTTGATCATCCTATAAATAAATCAAATTGTCCACAATCACCACGCAGACTGTAAAAAACAATAATGAACGTTATGTTGGTCACGTGTCAGCCTCCAGCTTGGATCAGCTTGTTTGTCTTTACAGTATGCGATGCACCGTTGTCCGAAAACGATTAAATACACATCAGGCAGGGACACTGCTTCGCTGGATCACATATTTTTCATTCCACGTCGTGTGGGTGAAAAATATTTCACAATGTTGTAACACCACCAGAGATCTCACGCACGAGCAGATGACCACCTACTGTAAAGGGAAAAGCCGATTCAGAGCATGTGGGCCAACATTTATTAAAAGTATCTGAATTCAATTTGAATTAAATTCAATAGAACGACGTAAGAGCGTGTGCGTGCCGCAATGAAAAAAGAAAAGCTAAATGGAAGTGGATATCGGGCTCACAGGCAGACCGAACATGCCTCCGACTGAACGACGGTGCTGTGTAAGTGCTGGATGTGTTTGGTAACACGTAAGACACATCATCTTAGCATGTGATGATATGTGAATGTTGGGTTCTCATCCTGTCTCCCCTGCTCCCAAGTGGTGGAGAAAATGTGTAAGAGGACGTAATTTAGCAATACAGACAAGACCAAGTCGCTGTGAAACAATCCAATATCTTTCTAAAAGTCCAGTTATTTTATTTTTCTAATCCCATTTCTATTACCCAGTGACAATTTTATTCCATCACGCTGCCTTAGCTGACAGTGTATTTATCTGTCAGTCAAGACAAAAAGGCCAGTTACAATATGTGGATGACTGCTGCTGAGGTCTGAATGAGCAGATGGCCCATCGCAGAACTGGCTCTGTTCTATTTGTCTTGTCTGAGTTAAAAAAAAATAATAATAATTACAAATTTCATGGTTATTTTTTAGTGTATCTTCATGTGTATTTGTTTCATAATGACTTTACTTAACATTGAACACAGTGTGTCTCCAGCAAGAGCAATCATTGAAGCACTGCACAAAAGGCTGCAGTCAACTGTTAAGTCACGGAACTTGTTTCCTACTGAACATTTGCAGAAAGGCGACGCGAAACCCTCTTATGTCAGGAGACAGAACAACAGTCACCACATAAAGTTAAGTAGCAAGTGGCTCCCGCTTCTAACTCCCGCTACTGTATGAATTTTAACGCGATCTGGCAACGCAGTGCATTGTGGTAAAATTTAGGGAAGGTGTGAAGGTGTAAACACTTGAATCTCCTCCAATCCTAGTAAAAACACAATTGTTGGCATCTGTGATGTTGTGTGTGAGAAACAGATGAGTGGTCGCAGCGAGGATGATGTGAGGTTTGTCTCTCAGCGTCTCAGCAGGAAACATATTGGCTGGGAAGGCTTTTAGCCACCGTTTTAAGCATCTTCATTTTACCGAAGCAGCTTCTCGTTTGTTAAAATTTTTGCTGGAATTACAGTAGGATGCAGATTACGGAGGATATCTGCCCAATGGGCAAAGTACTGTGCTCTGACTGCTCCACAGCCTTAATGGCGGCTTGTAATTGTTCCATCACCCATACTAATGTGCACTCTGTGCCCCGTTTCAAAACAAAAACATTGCATTTCCATTTTTTTTCCAGCGTGGACTTGATTGTCAGCATCTAAACATCGCAGCCAATAGAGTGAGGTCTGTCAGATCCAGGGAACAGAGAGAACAATGTCATATTCATAAGCAGAGACATCAGCTCTCCTCCTCATTACCACGGCACAGTCATGAATGGAAGCTTCTGTCCCCGCGATCATGAAAGGACCTGTCATCTGTCTGTTTCTCCTAATTGACTGTTTACTACATTTCAACACAGACAGACAGACACATTTTTGATCGTCCTCAGTTTGTCATTCAGTGTGACACCGCGGTACAAACCCAAGTACGCAGTAATGTCTGGAGTTTTGTATTTTTATATATTTACTACTCGACTCAAAGCGATAGTGTGCCTACAGCAGCCCTCCAGTGACCTTGACAAAACAGTACTCACTTCAGAAAGTGAACAGAATATAATGTCAAGGATAGAACGATTTCTCTTTCACCACGGGCCTCCAAAACCAACTTCTTTCTGTGTAAACTGCCTGACTTGGCACGACCTCTGACTTGGCACGCCAAAGACTAACGTGAAATCTGCCTATTCACTGGGAGCTGCACCGACCCACTGCGCTCTCATCCATTTCATAAACCATCTCAAACAGACTGTGAAGTTTGATCGTGGATGCACATTCACACACCGCCATGCTCAGACAAGGCGGGGACGGCTTTGATTTGCAGACGGGAACTTGTGTGCCCGCACGCAGACGCGCGGCGGCGAAATTCCAAGCAGACGCGGCAGACAAACAACAGCCTGGAGGTGCGAGGTCCTCGGTGAAATGATAACAGCACAGCCCACATGACTTACTTTGTTAAATCTGCTACCAGTGGCTAAATGCCTCACATGCATCAGCTGCCAATTCCCTGCCAGCCCCTCCCATTTCAACAGCGAGATGAGCTGCCACCGCATAAAGTAGTGCCATGCATTATCTAGCAATTAGAGTGAGGCTTATTAAGCAGAGTTTAATGTAAATTTAATGAGCAATAAATTCAATTTCTTTAAATAGAAGAGTATATTATTGTTACAAATGATGTACTGTGGTGATCTCAACGTACGGGCAATGAAATATTTCACAAGCGGGCACATATCAATGGGCCATTAAGTGCAATATTAAATTCATCCTGAAACATGGCACTGTGCTGTAAGTGCTATTTTATACCGATAGTTGGGAGAAGGCCACTTCAGCTTCCGGCAGAAGCAGTGCTGATACCCTCATGAATCGATTGATCAGCGACACTCCTGATAATCAACCCTGATTTGATCCATTTCCTCCCTTGTTTCAGATTCTCACTTGTCAGGATTTGCTGCTTTTCCTTTTTGTCCAGCAAACTGGACTTTTTGAAATTCCTTCTTTAACGACTGTACTGTAGCTTAGCAGCAGCTAAAAAATTGCCCAAACGTCACCAGTAAAGTCACACCATCCCCTCGTATTTAGGGCAAAAGTAGCCGCGCCTCCTACAAATGATGCTCCCACATAACCAAACTGCAAACGGGATTCAGTTTTTCCAAGGAATGTAATTTCAACCAAATTATGTTTCCTGTGAACATAATTAAATTATGTAACGTAAATGGTGAGTTACAAATACGTTGAATAATATAATATTATAAATAATATAGCTGAAAAAAGTTTACCTGCCAATGTATTTTTGTCCGCTAAAATAAAAATATCCTGCAGTCCATTGTCCATTGTGTGACTAAAGCATTTTATGGTTTTGTTCACGCAGTTACGGCACCGGGTTAGGGTCAGAGGAAGATCGAGGGTTGGCATAAAACAGTAATTTTGTAAAATTAAAAGTAATTTTACACAAAACGTGTTTTATCACTTCAAACATATCTTTCTCTAAGCCTGACGTGAGTAGTTTTCTTGCCTTAACTTCAGGACTCTGAAATTGATCTCGAGTCTTTCGCTTGACAGTCCAGGGCTTTCTACACCCGCCGCCCTCTCCAACCACCTGCTTGCATCTCACTTTTCCTTAATAAAGTACTGATTGCATCATCCCAAACATACATTGCAGCAGAACATCAAAAATAAGTTTGCTAAAAAGACGTAATTGCGTTTGCAGTTTAGCTGTAAGTTTTAGGAGTCGTGGTTGCGTAAAGAGGATGAGCAAAGGGGGATGAATGGGACGGACGGATCAACGAAGCACAAGACTTTCCTCAGGAAACCAGCATTTAAGCCCAATGTGAAACCACAGATTTTTAAGGCAAACTACATTTTTTTACTAACCACTATTTAGTGTCTACAAAACCGCTACGTTTGTGCAGTTTTAATCTAGTATTCAGGGCAAACACCAGCTGCCATTTTTGTTGTTGGATGGTGGCGCTCTTTCAACGCACAGTCCCGTTGGTTGTATGTGAGGGTACGAACAAATTACATTCATGGGTTTGAAAGTTGAAGGACTTGTACTTCTTTATTTGGTAGCTGTTGTTTATATACTAATTTACACACAAAAAATTACATTTTAAACTGAAAATAAAAAGTTTAATTTAGCTCTCACTCGATCAGTGATAAACGTAAAATGCTGCCTACATGCAAAGCACAAAACTACACAGAAATAAAAATTGGTTATACTGCAGAATAAATTCTCACTTGTGGGATGTAGTTTTTCATCGTGATTGTTTTTACTTTCAATACTAAAGATACACAGGATATAGTAGGTTGCATTGAGTATTTTCTTACAGCTGTATTCCTACATGAAAGATTTAAATACTTCTAGCGAAACTGACCCCAATTCCCGGCTCCCTCTGATGTCTTTTTCTTTAGCACTCCACTGAAGTGCTCATATGTTGTGCCTTCACTTCCTAGAGGCCTCAACACTGAGGACAAGCAGGCAAACACAGGCAGATCAACACTTGTGCAAAAAAAATAAAAATACCACCCTGCAAAACGCAGATAGACGAGCACGTACAAATGAAGGGCAGAGCAGCACACTGCGAGCGGATTTCAGTTTCAAAGCCGAGCTCCGCCATCAGCAGCCGGAGTCGAACATCCTCAATCACTCGCGGTGTCACATGTCAACTGGCAACCAAGAGCACGGTAACAACTGTATGTTTCTTTTTGTTTCTCTGAGTACTTGTCCTTCAGCGGTGCCTTGAGGCTTCATGACAGCTCGTATCGATCCACTTCACCATCGCTCAGTCCTGACGAATGACTTTAAACTGGCATTAAGTGGGAATATGCAACCTTCTGGAATTGGATCGTGTGATGTGCTACAACGGGCCGAGCCCCAGGAGACGCAGGGGGGAGAAAAATACTGCTAAACAGATTGTTTGTCAAAACACAAAGCCTCAGCATTTCATAAGAGGAGGCTCAGCCGAGGCAGCAACTTTCTCTACGGCGTCTACGATCGACTGCCTCAGTCTCCCCCTCCGTCTGTCTGTCTGTCTTTAACACAACTGTGTAAGGAAACATCCAGCAGTGGAAGCCAAGTTAAAATTCCACTGTTTGTAGATTATTAACAAAGGAAAACAGGAAACCGTCACAAAGCAAAGAGTCAGCACTTCACAAAACAAGAGATTGGGCCTTTTTCTTGTTGTTCTCAGCAGCTGGCACCGAGACAATCAAACAAATTAAAAAGCTGAGGTTAAATCCGAATTCCTCGCTCAGGGATTTTTACCTGAACCAACAGACTGCATCACTCTCCTAATGCTGCAACCCTGGGTGGATTGCGCTCTAAGTTATTGCGCATTCATGATGCATTATTTTATTTGACAGAGAGGTTAATTAAATTAATGTGACAAGGAGACGCTAGACAATGCTGTAAATGTCATTCAGCTGCTATTCAACACACGCCATAATAAATTCAACAACTGTGAAATGAAAGCCTTGTAAGCAGTGAGCTGTGAAAAAAAAGAGGGGAAAAAACAAGCCCACTGTCTAACTAGGAAGCTCATATTGGGAGCAGGTTATCTGTCTCACCACACACACACACACACACACACACACACAGAGAGAGAGGGGGTTTGGGTGAGTTTGTGCAGACCTGTTGATGCCAAATGCAGATACAGTATGGAACCTCTAATGCTAAGATCTGCAGCACCAATGAAAGTAGCTCTTCAGGTGTGAACCTGTCATCGCAACTGTTGCTTTCCATTTTAACAAGCCGCTGAGTGACTACACAACATGTCCATCCTTCCTCGGGGAGGGATTGAACGCGGCTGCGAGTTGACATTTTAACCGCTTCCCATGCGTCACAACTGTGAGCGGATACGTTTTCTAAGAAAAACACACACACACACACACTGACGCATGTAACTGTGATGCAACCGCGGTGGAATAACGTGGAAATGATGGGACTTGGAGGCAGAGGGGGGAGGATGGAGGTGTGTGTGTGTGTGTGTGTGGTGGGGTGCACACTGCAATGCAATGGTGGTGCACGTTTACTCGTGTAGTTGCACAGTGTAAAGCCCCAACATGGCAGATTTACATCTCCAGCCTCCCCGCTAACAGGAGGGGAGACGTGGAGGCTGCGGACCGGAACTCGCGCTGGAATCACGGGCTGCAGTCGTGCGGCTGGAAGGACGCTGTGCGAGACCAGAGCTGCAATGCGTGTTTTCCGCCGAAGCGCACCTGACAGCTCCGGGGACGCTGGGCTGAGTTGGGACTGTGACGGTTTATGCGGTATGACGAATGGATCCAAGTGCGGCCGAGAACGGCTGTCATTTGAAAACCGCCGAGCGCTGCCTCCAACTTGCCCCGGGTCCAAACACTGTCCAACCATTTCATGCGACTGTCGCCGGCGCTACTTTCTCTCGCTGCCGGTACTTTTGACTGCGGTCCTCGGTGTCGCTCGCAGTGAAACTCGTGGTAACAAGCAGCCGTGAAATCACGACGCGAGTCCCGCCGCAGCGGCGTGGACGCGTTTCGAGCCGCCGCCGCCGTCAGAACAAAAAAGTGATGCTGAGATTTCGGTGGAAGCTTGTGCGCATCCAGCGCGCAAACGCACCACAACTTCTCCCCGGTGCTCCGCGGGCTTCAGCTTCGGAAGGCATAATTCTGCATAACACACACACACACACACACACACGCACTTACGCAAGACAAAACTTACCTTTGAGAAGAAACGCCGCTGAAATCACGAATACAGAGAGAGAAATAGCGAGAGATCCGCTCCCCGTGATCGCCATGTTGGACACCTGCTTGAGACTGGCGGCGCTAAATCACCTAGAGACGGCCATGGGATGAAAATGTAGACACATCAGAGGCGGAGGGAGGGCTCAAAGCAGGGAGCCAGCTATCATATTGGGCTGCATTATGTTGCAATGACATTCAGGCCTATAAAATAATACAGCAATATCACAGGGATACCTTAGGAGAAATGTCAGAAGTATATTAGAGAGCGCGCGCTGTGAAAGGCAACGGCAAAAGTGACGGACTGTTAGAGAGATGCCGTGGGAAGCGTAAAACACCATGAACTCACCGACGAGAACCACAGACACTTTACAGGAATATTATAGTCATTTTCTTTTATGATTATAGACTTTCAGTCCATGTGGGTGAGGCCAACCTACACTCAGCCGGCTGCTCTTTCGTTTCACAGCTGAAGCGCAAATTATTCAGAAACAAAACAGCATAGAGTTTATGTTTATGGCACAGAAGCCAAAGGCTGCTCGTTGTTAAACGGGGGGCGTGTGTGTGTGTGTGTGTGTGTTCCTGCGCAAGCAAAGAAGAGACACACTGTCCTAACTTATTATTAACAACATGCAGTTTTCATTAATGCTTTTTCATATTAGGGTAAAATAGTTTTAAACGCAACATGTATATGCTTAAAGAGATTAAAAAGCAGAGGCTTTTATTTGAATCCTCACCCAAATCTTTTACTTTGAAGTTGGGCAGAGCTCTGCGTCCGTTTGTCTCTATGCGCACTCAAAGAGCGCCCCCTTTCTCCGTGAAAGCGGTACTGCACGTTCTAATTGCCGTTTAAAGCGCTGAAGACAATGGCTCGCGCCTTCCAAAACGGAGGAAAAATCCCATAAATTTTTCACGTTTCAAACTCAAACTGGTTTGAATGGAAATTGAATAGTGCAGATCATTAACGAGTGTGACCGATCGAGCTCCCTCTTCCTCCCTGCTTTATTATATCGAATAGAGTGTGCGTGTGTGTGTGTGTGTGTGTGTGTGTCCCACCACCACCACCACCCCTCCAAGCTCATTCTCACCTGAAGCATGTTACATTTGGAATATCTTATGGGAGTCACAGAGCTACAGAGGACCGTGCATGACAACATTGAATCTCATTTCCCCTTTTCATTGTGTCAAAACAGCACAAAGGCTGCTAATTGCACAATCTATTCTCTGAGACTGCGTGTCAGTCCTCATTCCATGGATGAGTAGATAGCATTTAGAACTTCACTCTAATGCTGCAGCCGTCCCTATCACTACAGATTGAATTCCACACATCAAATTTATTTCAGATGTTATTATCTGTGGCAGCTTGCCAGTTCTGCCTGCCACTCACACTATGTCTCCACAAGGTGTTTTCTCCTCACAGCGCCGGCCAGCCTGCTTTATTTTCTGACAGCATAGAATCGGTGGGCATTAGACTGCAAAGTGCACCGGGAGGAGATGTGCTTAATAAGTTATGTTTACACAGTTGGTATTTTTGGTGTCTGTAACTCTCTGGATTTGTACTATTGGGATTTTCGGGGGCATCAGATGCTTCATTTTGGTTCTCGCGCACTCGCCGTACCTTTCACTCCCAACTTTTGTTTTCACTCTCTCACTCTTTTGCTCTGTCAGTGGTTCACTCCATTACTGCATGGCATTTCCTTTGCTCATGAGAATAGATGGGGTTCCTGGGTCTCTCTGAGAAGAGAAGCCCAGCGTCTCTGTCTCCCCGAGCAGGATGAATAATGGATGGGAATGGATCAGATGACTGAACTGCTTCATCTGGATCCTCTGTAGTAATGGCCAGCCATAGATTCGCTGTGCGTGCGTGCGTGCATGTGTGTGTGTGTGTGTGTGTGTGCTGGCGTGTGACTGTGTGCGTGCTCAAGGACTGCGTATTATGCAAGGACTGTCTGTGCGGCTTGCAAACGGTTAAGCAGTTTATTTTGAAAATCTCGCACATAAGCTAGCCGCACACTGAACACTCCCATTTAATAGGGCAGCCGTCAGCATTTTCTATTTAAATGAGTGAAGAAAGTGGTAATAAAAGATTTTCACCCAGGCCTCTTTCTCTGTTAATGTTTGATTAGAAATGCAATGGTTTTAAATTAAGATTTCTTTTCCCCCTTGGTATAAAATCAATCAAATTAACGGAAATTGAATTATTTGAGATGGTAATCTATTTAGGCAAACCATTCACCATGAAAATGTTTTCCTCCTGTTGTGAAAGGAAGAATAATTGAATCAGACCCTTGTAAGTGACCCCCAGTGGCTGAGCAAGAACACGGCTTATTAAAATGGAATGTAGATTTTCTCATGCTTACACCATATAAGCGAAAAGGTTGCAATGCCTCAAATGAATATTTCCTTATGAACGTACAAAAACTTTCACAGTATCATAATGCAGGACAACTACAGCAACTAACCTTAATCACATGTGCAGGGGTGTCACTATGCGAGCCCCTGTCCTGCTCCAAAAGTCACATTCACAGTTTTCCAACTTATTTTAGCACAACAGGATTTATAAAGTAGCTCAGTATTACAGCAAATTTCCGTCTCTTTTCTCTTTCCTCCCATAGAAAATTATTACAGGAAATGATATTCCAAATATATCACCATGGGTCATCAATTCTTCATGCCTTGCAGGGATGAAACATTTGCACTCAATTGGTTTCCGTCCTTTTTTGTCACATACATGAAGGACCTACGTGTAAATCACATTCATATGCGATATTGCTACAGGTACGTGTACAAGTCTTCATAATTTAACAATTCGGTTTAAAGGAGTTAATGGATTAAGGAAAAACATCACGGGGTCTTTAAGGGCGAATCGAAACTGCTCGGGACAAACAGGACATGCAGCCAGATACACAGCTACATGCTGTATCCTATATCTGTTCGTTTGAAGCAACGGGATTCGGATCTCATTAAATGCATATAAATAGCATACAGTAATGATCCCCATCACTCTCTGTCCTTTCCCTAACAGAAAACACATAAATAATTAATTGTTAGACACATGCTACACTTTTTAGCAGCCAGCGAGTGCACAGGCAATTTTGCATCCCACCAAACCTGCAGACACACAGCAGGTGATTGCAATAAATCACAAGTCACGTGGTCCTTTACAGAGAATAATAGTAATAAATTTGTCAAGGTATAGTGCATGTCAAGATGGCTGGACGGGCCTGAGTGTGCCTTCCTTGTCTCAATAGGCTGTGTGTGCAAGAGAAATATTGTTTCAGCGCTCCCATTTATAATAGTCTGAAAGACTTACAGTAGGGCCGTACACTCTGCATTTTTGTCCTCTCCAGCCCTTTTCAGAGCTTGAAAGGTTGTATTGACCCACTTATATCTTTTTATCTGCTTCAAGTGCTCTATCTAAGGCTATATGTATACCTTAGAGCCCTTTTCTCTCTGATGTACTGTACCCCCACAGCCCTCAGAGATGAGCTGGAGTGTACCTTCAATAACATCAGTCATGTTCCCATGTGCTCATTTGAATACATTTTAACCTAGATGTTTCAGACTTTTGCTAAAAAGGTTTTCATGCAAGTGACATGGCTTAATCCACTATTTCGACTAACCGTTAACGCATCGCTTTCCGCTATTTTGGTTTGTGCGTCACCTTTTCCGAGTCGTTTACCGTGGTCGGAAGGAAGGACTTGTGACGCTTTTGTTTAAGTCTTTGCATTTTTCAAATTATCAAGATGGAAGGGGATGAAGAGGAAGAAAAAGAACTATATGTGAAGAAATAATAACCAAAACACAGACAGTGGCTCTGTTGTACTCCCAAAGGTTTTAGGCGGAACTCCTCGCCGACCTCGCTGCTACCGTGGAGCGACACTTTTCAGAATTAAGACAGAAAGTCAAAACACAACCTCCAACTCACCAACAGTGCAAATCTCTAACTGCAGCGGTAAACCGCAAGCAGGTTCATCTCCCAACAGGTAAAATGACATGACCTCAACTTCAAATTCTTTATTTTAATCGTTTATCTGTTAAGTTTAGTTTCAGTTAGTCTGTAGTTGATGCACTTTTTGAGAAATAGTCCAACTTTTTTAGGTCAAATGTTTCTTCGTTACTTTGTCTTAACCCTTCTGTTACTTCTAGATTACTGTGTCATCAGTTTATCGATTACTTTCATCTAAATGCTTGGACCACATTTTGAAATTTCCACATATTAGAAAATCTAAATGCTTACTTTCTTGACTGATAAATATTAAAGATTATTGAAGTAGCCCAATAGTCCTACTGCGGGAAGGAACTATAGCCGTGTCTCAATTTCTGGCTGCATCCTTCAAAGGCTCCATTTGAGGACCGATTCAACCTATTCATCTGGGAACAGCTGGTGACATGAATAGGAAATGATTCAAAGAGCAGACTGTCTCATTTCTGTTCAACCTTCATGGCCTGCGCAGTCTACAGAGACGACATGCCTACGAAGACCCCGTAGACCACGTCCTTCAAAGGATGCAGCACCTAAATTGAGACACAGCTTATATGAGCCTGGCTCGGTCTCTGTCATCGACGCTGGTTGGCGTGATCTCCATTCACTTGGCTACCCCAATTCCACAGTCAAGAACCAAAGAACGCTGGATAAAAGGGGCAGATCAAGAACACGTTCTGTTATTTGATGCTCACTTGGCTTCCTAAAGTATTTGGGTTGTGATTGATGACGCCCCACAAAGCTGCAAAAGCTCCGAACAGAGAAAGGTCTCATGGACCTTTTACTTCGTAGCCTGATATTCTGAGCTTTTACCCATTACTTTTTGTAGCCAGCTAAAAATGTCCAGTTTCATTCATTACTGTTGACAATTTATCCATAGGTTTTAGCAAATAGCTGCACCTGTTCATTATTTTTGTTGAATTAATGAGTGTGGGAAGGCTCCTTCGCCAGCTTTAAATAATTTACCATTTAAAGAAGCTCAACTACAGCAAAGGTCGAGCAAAGTTCACAGTTGAAGACTTTTAAATTGGGAAAATAAAGCAGGACTACGTGTTAATTTTTGAGATCAGCAGAAACAACCCAGCAACAATATGGACCTTGAGTTTCATGGAACAACTGTCACCACAGAAATAATTTTCTTCAAACTAGCACATAGTGTATGAATAAAAAGTAAAAACAGAATAAAGCTCTCTGTAGGTGGTGATGTATTGCTAGCTATGCTTTACTGAAATTATCAGCACAGCTGGAGCACTTGGCTAAAAAGACCTACATACGCTAGAATGAACGGCATAATGCAGGGCCGGGATCATTAGCATCAAACTGTCCATGACTGTTTCTGCCGGAGCCAAGCGACTGGTGGCTACCTGCTGGTAATAAAGAACGCCGTGCCTGTAATTTTCCACATTAGATTCCGAGTGAAATCAGCGGTACTGTACTGTAATACCAGTAATAATGTCAGACTAATACACATATAGAACTACTTTTAGCTCGCACTGTACATTTTAAAATGTTCAGTCTGGGCTGCAATATTGAAGAAATAAACTGCATGGTGCTTTAATGCTCCAAAACAGATCGAAACATTTCACCCAGTTCAGTCAGTTCGAGAACATTACACACTTCCTCCAAATATCATTAAATTGCACGTGGATTAGGACTCATTTGCATATTAATTGGACTGAAAAATTCCATAAAGAATCCCATAAACTGAGCTTTAAATTCCTGAAACCAGATGAACGATATGGCACATACAGTAGGCCAAGCTGGTTTATGGGACAACTGGTCTTATAGAGGCCGTTCATTGTGTGGGCCTGAAGTGAGCCAACAGACATGCAGCGGTAAATCCAAGATGCTGTTCAGGCTCTAAACCTACAGATCGGGATTCATTCTTGATTTCATTGCATGAGGAGTCAGTTCGTCATCTCTGACACTTAAATTTTAGCAATAAAGCGAAACAATACGTTATATGTCGTATTACACACTTTAAAGCAAACATCCAAGATTTTGTGTTTGTTTAGGACCAATAAATGTGCAGCAAAACACACACCAAAGACCAACGGAGCAAGAATCCAACCTCAGAAAATCCAATAAAATGCTTTAACCTTGACAGTGCATGTACTGTAGCAATCGTCTGTAATCCTATTGGACACACAAATTAGTGTCTAAGACTATGCTTTCACACATCAAAATAATTTCATTTTCAATTACTGAAATCAAACAGACAATAATGTGGCTTAGGAACACCCAATCACTTCTTCATATTTTGTTAAACTGCAAATGTTTTGAAAAATAGGGAAAGGTTAATATGTTTCAACCTGTATTATAAAACACGGTTTACAGATACTCTAAGCGAGAGTCCTACCTCCCGGTGACTCAATTCAAAATTGTTATTCTGTTAGAAAATTGTTGCTGAAAAAAAAATCCCTTTCCAACTGAGAGAGCATAGTTCACAGTTTTGAGTTCCTTTCTTGTGATTTGCTGAGTTGGCCTCTAAGGAAACATGACTATGAGTCATTATTTCAGCTTTAATTTGATGGTTTAATGAGATAGTCAGTGGCCTGTAAACTGTTAAGTGGGCCTTATAGTGTCCCAATTTGTATGTAAATTTTTATTGTCCTAATACGACGACAGTGTCTTTACGATTGTTTTGATGAGGAGACCTTTGTGCTTTTAAAAAATCGGGCTTCATGCTGTGATACAGCCGGTGCATTTAAGCTGTTGTACTTTAGACATCTACACTCAACAATTAGATTCAGTTATATACACTACCCTCTATATTATAACTGGCTCATTGTATGTTTTCTGTGCTGTCCCCATTAAAGAAATGAACAATCTAAGATGTACAAACCAGTCTCGATAATTCATCCTATAAGGCTCCTGTTATTCAATTGTTAAATCACTTTCTCTGAAAGCACAGTCCATTGAGCAGTCTTAGCCTTACAGATTACTTTTCCTCCCCTGTGCATAAAAAGTTCCTTTATTTAATAAATGAATGCAAACTGTGGTACGAGGGTCTTTATGAAAACAGACAGGATTTCATCAGGTGTGAAAAGCTGTGTTTTAGCCAGGCTTAATTAGGTCTCACATTTTTAGTTCTCTCTCTCTCTTTCTCAATCTGTTGGTATAAAGGGTGCATGCCGAAAGTTTAACAGAGTTGGTTAAAAGTAAAAGTTATTCACATTCTTATAATTTCATATTTTGGGCTATTGTGATTGAACAGTAAAACTTTAATGTTTGTGTTTAATTTCCATTCTAACACACAAGTTAAAACAATCTGTCAACATATTATTGCACAATGCCACACATTCAGTGTCGATGTAATAACTACAAGCTTTTAGCACACTTATAAATCACGGCATAAAATACAGCATTTTTAGTTGGTTGCTTGATTTATTATTTCTACCACTGTCACACTGATACATAGTGATGGATTTTTAATGTATCAAAAATGAGGTTAAATCTGAAAATTTATCTCCGATTATTGTGATAATCGAATCATCATTCAGCCGCAATATCTCCTGCTTCCAAACTTCTTAGATGTGGCAATTTGATGCTTTTATTTGTGACAGTTTAGCGTTTTGGACTTTTGGTATTTGGATATGTCAGATTTGAGACCTTATAATAACCCTTAACAATTTAATTAACATTAACTTAATGATGCGCCCGGTTTGGCCGCTATTGAGCTATTCAACAGCCCATTATCTGCTCCTATCAGCATAAACGTGGGGCTTAGTAGGTCTAGTAGGTCAAGCGAGCTTTATTGTCATTTTTTCAAAACTAAAGGACAGAGACAAACCAGCAAAAATCACCACTGTCTGGGCCAAAAAGTGTCACCTGAACAAATCGCAAAGAATATAGGCACCTTCTGCACCTGCATGAAAGGAAACAACTTTCCACACCAGCAGGTGGCAGTAGTCTGCATTCCTCATTTATATAAGTGAGAGATTATGGACACAAACCATAAACAATTTACCATTAAAACCATCTTACCAACACTTTCGCTCGCCACAGACAGTTTCAGTTTTGTCATTCTAAATGGCCACGTCAATGTGAACATATATTGGAATGTCCGGATGAGGTGAAGATGGAAAATGGGAAGAGCCTTCCATGTGCAATGACCCGTTAAGCTGAGCAGCCAGTCAGGGTCGTGTGTCTCACTGACGGTAACTACCACGGGCGAAACATGCTGAATTGACTGAGAAGCCGCAGACAGGAGTCCGACTAATGTCAACGGTGTCAAACACACTGTGACAACCAGGGCAACCGATGCTCACAAACGTCCCAACGTTTGCATTCAGCTGACCGTCAACTGTTTATTCCACATCCCTTAAGCAATAAACCGGCGTCTCACATTTCAAAGATCTGTGTGTTGTCAACCACACATCCGCTGTCAGCAGACGTTGTTGCTTTTAAATTACATCACTGACAGCCAGCTACCAGATTCTTCTGAGTTACCACACAAATCAATCATAGCAAAGGGTTATTATGGGCTTACTGGTAGGTAGCATGTGGTCTGCTGAACTGTAACTATGCGCGTTGTAATGACAGAAAACTGCCAGTTTGAAATTGAAAATAATACTTAGCTGCAGCATTACATGAGTTACATGAAACCAATAAAGTCAAACTTAGAGGCACAGTGCAACCAACTCCCAAACAAGTTAACTGCTGAGCAAACTTGGTATTTTTAATAACGTATTTTTGTTTATTTATTTATTTTGTTTGTTTGTTTGCGAAGAAATGGCGAGCTGGTAAAAGCAGGCAGATTTTGTGTAAAGAGAATTCAAACATTTTAATATTCCAAAAGGGTAAACCTGTTGAAAGAAGAGTGATTGTGGTGTATAAACCTATTTAACCTGTTTGATTTCCTATAACTGAAGGTGTCAGATCTACTCAGCAGTAATAGTAGTTTTAAGGGATGGAGATATGTTCTCTAGTTGAGTGTAGTTCGGGGTGACCTTGAATAAAATAAAATAGCTACTTAGGATATATAAGACTGGGCCCTGATCTTCAAAATGGCCTAATCTGCCCTGAACAAAGAGCGAATTAAGAGCAACTGAGACTGAATACCAAACACTTTTTTGTTATTTTGCATTTATATTTGAAGCTGATTTACATCAAGCTGGAGTCATAAACTGACATCAAACAGGCATCAGTTTATTTTTGCACTGACTTTTTTTTTTTTTTAATTGTTAAACTAGGGTGGTAACAGTGAACTGAAATATAAAAATGGATGACAGAGTGAAGAGGCACGCAACAAAAGGCCATTGACAGATGTGAACCGCAGACATCACAGGTGGATTACAAGGCGGCGAAGAAAACTACGACTCATTTTGTATTTTGTTTATTTTTACAGATGCTCAAAGCTTAGCCTTTATGCACCACAGATCAATCCTTCTCGCAGCTAAGGAGCGCTGCACCATAAGTGATAGCTTGCTATTCACAAGCCGCATCTCCGTCTCAACCAAGGACAAACATTTGTGAATTGCATTATTAGTGCCATTTTTCAGTGTGAAAACATTGGATAATTAATATCTCAGACAACATTTTATATGCACAAACACAGGTGAAATGTTCAGTTTGGAAGGTGTGAATGAGAACAGTGTTGAATTATCTATGAACATGTGTGGACTGTTGTTGACAGTGCAGAGCATCAATGTTCCATGGCAGTGAGACTATTTAAATTATGAAAAAATAAAAATAAAACTTTCATCCCTGGACATTGTAGCAGCTCAAATCTTGTAGTTAAACTTTAACAACGGAAGAGCCGTGAAGCATACCGAGCTTCCTGCAGCACTCTGCACCACTGTTCGAGCAGAAAATCTCCAAACGCCACCACCACCACTACTACTACTACTGCTCTTAAAACAATAGTCAGGTTGTTCATGTGTGTCATTAGGGCCGGAGTGCACTGCAAAGAGGCGAGTGACAAACAGGAAGCAACGGGGATCTGCACCAGTAACCACCCTACAAAGTAAAAAGCTGTGGCGAAGGAGTCGGCCCCTGTGACTGGAGCAGCGTTCAGGAACAGAGAAATACTGGAGCAGTGTCGCAGTCGCCATTTCACACTGACAGTGACGTGTGCAGGCGGATGGCTGCAACCTGTTCCGAAGAAGACCTGCATCATGACGAGCCACACCGGTGAGATCAAAAGCACAATTCCACCTCCTCCTAATTATTTGCCCAGTGCAATGAATCAAACAGCCCATAATTGTAAATTAAAAGAGGCCACATATAAAATGAGATGCGGCGTGACGAGGCAACGCAGTCGGTTTCATTAACTAATTTGCACACCGAATTATTTAAAATCACAACCAGGGGAGAATGATGCCTCGTGTTTGCACAGTGACCCTAATTATCAAAATACTTCATTAGCAACACAAGCTGTCCTGGTATGTTAGTCTCATAATGTTTGTCATGTCTGTGAATAAATACTTGTGAGGCCTAAGAGAATAACATCATCTTTAATGCCTCACTGTTTGACAAACATGACACAATAATTAAGCATTTATAAAACTGTGTTCACAAATATTCGGTATCTCCAAACCAAGGTAGTCTGATTAGAATTCATGACAAACATGAATAGAAACACATTTTAAACCTTTAAAGAATATTTCTCCGTCTTGATTTTCTACAACAAATGACTGGAAAAGCTGTTTAATGCAAAAAAAACAACTGGTGAAATATCTCAAAAGTAATGAGGTTAATTGGGAATGGGTCAGGATCTCAGAGAAGCAGAGTGTTTAAATTATGTTGCTCTATGTAAAATTGACAAGAATTTCGGGTTTAATCATCTACAATGCAAAAAGGCATAAAAACAGAGAATCCATAGAAATGTAAAAATAACCCCTATTTAATGGCAAAAAAACAACCATATTGTCACGGTTGGACCCAAGTCCAAACGCCGAGAGGGAGTGTGATGACAAAACTGAACGGAAAAGTTGCAAAACAGAAGTCACTCCGATGTGGAGGATGAAACACTAAACGAAAGTCAGATTCATACTCAGAATAACACCAAGACTAAACTAAAATGGGCAAAGAAGCATTTAACCAAGGAACACCTAGAGCTGAGCTGTCCACAGAAAGACAAGGTTGGGAAAATGAAGAACCCCAATATGTAACATTACAGAAAGGGAATGAATGGAGCGAGACAAAATAAAGAGCGAAAGACCGAGAATCAACTAAACGAAAAGGGAAAAACCAGGAGAAGGGATGAACTCAAATCAAAACGCACATGAACCCCAACGGACTAACAGCACAATAGTTGGCAGATTAAATGGACGCACACTGAAAAGACCAGACCAACAGGACCAACGGTCAACAGAGTCCATATCCATATCATTGTCCGTCCAGGAGCAAGACAAGGATCTGACAGGGAACAAGGGGGGGGTTAGTATAAATGGGGGGGAACAGGTAAAAACAATAACGGCTGATGATGAGAGGTGAAGTTGCCAGAGAGAGCGATGCAACAGGAAGTGGGGGAGAGGGCTACAAGATAAAAGTCCTCAACAGGAAATAATAAAGCTGACGGGCCAGATCGCCTATATCCTCAGTCTGCCTCACACACACACACACACACACACACTCTCATTTAGCTCTGCACTGTCTTTTGTTCTCACTCCTATGTCTCGCATTATGACACGTGTCCTCAGTTGATCACTGATCCCGGTTGGATCTAAGGTCACTGCCTTTAGTCCCTCACTGGTCGGAAGTTCAGTCTCTGCACCATCTGTCTTCAGTGTCTTTCCCTGCCATGAATGTTCGGAATGTTAGGACTTTATTGACTGTTTGTCTCCAGCATCTGGACCTTATGTTTTTTCCTTACTGTGTAATTTTATGTCAGTCATCAAGGTTTCCACATGTTTAGCCGCTCTGTGTGTGTGTTAACGGGAACAGGCTCCGATACTTCCGTTTCTGTCCTTGCAGGTTTTAGGGGACAGCTACCTGCAGCATGTTAGTGGCCTTGCTACTATCAGAAACTGCTTTTCTCATCGCCTACCTGACCTTTGACCCGATGTCTTCCAGCTGGATGTCCAGTGGCTTCTGCTGGGCATGAACTGACATAGTCCTACTTGCTATGGTACAATGGACAGTTTTTCAAAATGCTTGCGTAATATTTATCTTCCTGCGTGTTGTTTGATAGTGAAGCTCATCGTCAGTTACCATGATGATATTGTTCTGTAAGCAAACTTCTCATCCATCTTGGTGAGTAGAGACAAACAAGGAAAGCGTGACGCGCGTGTGGACCTGTCATTTGTTTTAAGCACATTCAATTTAAACTCTAGCCGTGGTTTCCAAAACCATCAAATAACTTCTGCCCAATTACAGGGAAATGAGTGTAAAATTATTCCGTCTTTTTATTATCGCGTGTAATGATGTTTTCAGAATTTAATTATTCCACTCATCACAAGTACAGTGTTCCTGTGTGGAGGGACAGGTTGAAAGGACAGTATAAACACGGAGACAGGTTTTACTTAGTGGAACCGTTCCTCCCTCCAAAACCCACGCTCCTCCATCTGTGCAAAGCTGTGCTAAAAAGGCTCGTCTGAAGACAATGTACGGCTTCAACCTTCCAAATTAGACACATCAAGTGCCTGTCTTTGAAAGTTGCGGCATGTTTAGTTCAAAATTCCCTCTTTTTTGTTCCTTTGCTTTCACTGCAAATGGGAAACACTGTCAATTAAACCACAAAGAAGGAATTTTAGATTAAAAAGACTTTTAACAATATCTACTTGATTTAATAAACTCAGACTGCTGTAGCCTCGTTTCAGCTTTAGTTACACCTTTGATTACATTTTTGCCAAAAAAAAAAAAAACTATGGATTTCGGCCCCCATTAACTTCCTGTAAAAGGGGTTGAAGATGAGGCTTCTCATTGGCCAGTACAGTATGAACGGGAGGAATAGTTAGAGTCAGAAAAAAAACATGCATGAGTCTTTTAGACACACTTGAAAAAAAAACCATGTCCCTTAACTCACACGTAAAATTGCCACAGTTGCTTTTGCTTTTGACATTTATATCTTCTGTACTTGGCATCTTTCTCACGCTCTGATTGAAAATGGGACCAAATTTTTGTGTCTGATATTATTACCCAACAACCGCTCTATAAGATTTATTCCTGTGCTTCTGTATCTGTCAAAGAGAAAATGAGCAAACCTATTCTAATCTACACTAACTGAGAAAACAGAATTGAATTAAATATGCTCTTCCCTCTTCAGTGGAACTTAATAAAACCCATCACTATAGCTCACACACGCCATCATTGAATGTGCAGCTGGGGATGCATTCTGCTTTATATTTCCTCTGTGTGAGATAACAGGTTAATGTGAGAAATGGAGATGAAACCAACACAGCTATTTTATTCTCTGATGAAATGTCTCCATCTGTGAGGGTTCATGGATGACTGATACACCAATTACTTAAAGTCTGCCTCAGAATTGGCCTTTAAATACCACTGTGTACCTATCTGTAAGTATCAATGATCACTGCAGCAACGGAGACTTACTCCTAAGTGGGCTACGGTGCAGTCAGATTCACAGAAAATGCAAAATGCGAGACCATATTTTGAGAAACTATTAGACACAAATTTCACACGATTACAATTTGAAATGATTAAATGCATATTCCTCCCCAGACACCCGGCAAATAAATTCAACCTCTCACAAGTGTCTTTCATTTCAATAATTTACTCAAAGATACTGCAAATGACTTTACATCGGTGGCTGCGGTGGGTAGAATTACACCGGCTAAGTTACACACCTTCATTCAGCAGTGTAACCGGAGCAGAAAAGTTGTTTTTAGTGGTTTCCAATGTGAGGATTAGGTCCTAAAATCAATCTGAGGCGTGACAAGATGATTACAGGGGAGGTAAAATGAGAATAAGTATTTCTGTTGTATTACCTCTTCTGATTTCTCACATTTTTTTTCTTGTTAAGTACCACAAGCTTTTACCTCTTCAGAAACATTTATTGTGCCCATAACTTGCAATGAGTGGCCCTTGAGAAGATACTGCATTCCCATATTTTAAAGGAGTTGTTTGACTTATTTCGCTTATTTTGATTAATATGAAGCTCGGATCTGGTTAGCTTATTGTAGCTTAACACAAAGTCTTCAAACAGGGGGAACAGCTTAAACCAAATCTGTCTACCAGCACCTCTAAAGCTTCTATCTTTGGACAAAGCCAAACTACAGTAGCTGCCTCCCTCTGTTTCCAGTCTCCACGCTAAAAGAACTTGCTGCTGGCTTGTATTTGGCTTACAAACATGCCAGTGTTATCAATTTTTTCATCTACTGTACTCGCAGCAAATTAGTGCATATGTGCTCAAATATCGAAATATTCCTTAAAGCAGTTTAAGGCAAAAAAGCCTGGAAACCATTGTATGTGTGTTTTTTTTTTTTTTTTTTTTGATGAACCCCTGCGTTAAAATCAGTGTTTGAGGAACCCACAGGAAAAACCTTTACCTACGTCGTGCAGTGAAGACTTTAAAAAGAAATACGATAAACACTGATTACAGGTGAGAATCTGATGATGATTCATGTCCCTCCGCAAGAGTAAAAGAATGGTGATATAAAAATAGCTCCTGTATTATGTATTGTGATATCATAAAGCAATTTTTAGAAATTATTATTAATAGCTTCAGTCTCCAATGCTGTGTTGAGATATATAAATAACTGTCATTTTCCGACATGGATGTATAGTTTTCAAACTGGATTTCATAAAGCTGCACATGTAACGGCACTTGTAGCGCATGTCATGTGTTATGGCAAAAGAATGGATTCGCCTGCTTCATTTATCCCTTACAAAGGTGCCGGCGACAGACTGCAGGAATTATCACTTAATCTGAATGGCTGAATGCTGGCTAATATAAGATATCTTTATTAAAATACGTCCAGGTCTACAATCCAGCACCTGCCTATTCAACAGTCACATGCTGTTCATTAAGTCTCCCTTTTTTTCCTGTCAGTCATATCTCACCCTGGCCATAATTCAGCTGGGGACATGAGTGATAACAGCACTATCATGGGCCTTTTCAATTAATTTCTGAGATGAAAAATATATAATCCTCATCCTTCATGCCAGGATGCTTTCCCAGATTACAGCGCAGTCTGTATTAATCATAAAATTTATGAACAAGAAGTCTGTGCTTGCATACTGCTGCCAGTCACATTGTCTGGCTCCGGGCACTGGTGACTAGTCATGCAAAAGCCTAACAAAGACAGTTATGGATTAAAGTGTTTGTTTATGTTCTACCTGTTGTGGTCTTTTATTTTAAACAATAAATACTCCAAAGGACTCATTGCAAATCAAGTGCTGGCAGCAGCCACTCAGTCCGGGGGCTGCTGGCTAAACATCTGCAGAAGATTAGATGCTGCATGTGTGTTAAGACCTAATTAAGCTGCACTTCACTAAAGGTGAAGTAACTTCCATAAGCCGCAGTTTTCACAAGACACAGTCACGCTCTAATGTGTGTTAAAGATCTGTGATTTTCATATTTGGAAATTTGTCACTCAGCTGACGTGTGTCCATGTGTGCAGTAGCGTGCTCACCGTGTTATAGCTGAAGTAATGTGTTGCCCTGCTCGTGAGATATTTAAACTCCATCCACAATTTCTCATTCTCTGAATCATAATAACTGTCTCACACAAACATATTATGCACATTTTCAGATTGAGTGTTACTCACACATTCAGAGGTCTTTGTTTTCCTTCCAAAAACATAAATAGATCCACTCGCAAATCATGAGACTCTACTCATTAGGTTACTTGCTGCAGATTTGTCACATTTTTTATGTTTTCTTCAGTGTAGTAATCGACTCAAAGCATGTCTTTATATCCACTACAAATAGGTGCGAGCTAATGGATAATTCAGTTTACTGTAATGGTGCCAATTTGCCAAAATGTAAACAAATATCAGCCTGTTTATTTTCCCAGAGCATTGTGGGAACAGAATCGAAATACCTCCGTATTTTCCCCCCGTGCAGCCACAGTTATCTTCACAGCCAAAAGGCTTCGTAATTAATATATCACTCAGCGTCTGTGTTTCTTAACAAAAACAAAGGTGTCAGCCAAAGCATTGGTAACGTTTTATTTTACAGGTTCTGTATTTTCCAGATAATTTCCTGGAAAGTTAATATTCATTTCCTTAAACAGAATAGCTAGTGGTTAGTTATTAAATTTCTTTAACATTTAGGCACATGTGTCAATTTGTCATTAATTATCAGCTCATCATATCTATGACTTGAAGAAAAACAAAATATTAGCCTAAATTGTGTACGTAAGTAAGCAACAGTGAGGAAAAGTTCATAACCAATCCTCAGTAGCCACAAGGGAAGCGAAGGCTGACTAACTAATACTTCTAGATGAGATTGAAAACATGACACATGTAACTTTATTTCACATGTCAAGTTTGTGGAATAGGTGTAACTACCAAATTCAAGTTGGTGGAGCAGTCGTCCAGGAAAAACAGATTAATGCAACATGAACGCACTGGGATCTTGGCGTTTGGGAAACCCGAATGTCAGGGGGGCATGGGGGGCATGGAGGGAGGGCGCACACACTCAGAAAGGCAGCAGCCACTGTCTGAACACATGTTATCATGAATGACTTGGTGAAATGACTGAGGTAGAAATAGTTGGACTTTACTTGAGTATTTACCGCATTTTATATATGATTTTCACTGCTGCGTATTTCAACGTCAATATAAATGCAAATGAGGAGTTGATATACCTGACATTTGAAGATATTTCATGCATTGCGAGAGATTAAACCGCCGCTTGTTTCAATTAAATTAAAGTGGAAAGAGCGATTAATTTGATGATTTGTTCGTTTTGGAGAAAGTAATCTGTAGCTCATTAAAATCTTTAATCATTTATTCATGCAAACATTTTCATGTTATCAGCTGTGTTGGAGTTTAGTTGGTTATCAACCGAGTGGCTTAACAAAACAAAAAGAGCAGCTTGGGAGATGCTTTTCATGTGTGCCCTATATCTTTTCTTCACAACCTTTGGAAAATATTGTACCTCAGTCGCCATTTCTTCCGAGTCTTCCAAATACTGGTAAATGTCCCTAAAACACCTGCTGCACGTTCTACCTTTGTCAGTAGTTATTTATCCATAATCGGATCAAATGATTTGCTCTGTAGCTCTAATCATTGACGCAGAAGTCCCAGACATAAAGTGGGGCTGGCGATGACCTACATGCATATATGCAGGGTGATTCAGTGATTTGCTGCTGCATTTTAAAACCTGCAAAAGAGACGGATCTGTCCGAAAGTGGACTGTTCCCTGCCTAATCTGGATGCAGTCTTAAACATGGCACTTCAGATAACCTTGCAAAGGTTGGCCGTACAATCAGACTGGCCTTTTCTCTCATGAAAAAGGAGACACGAGTGTGAGTGATGGGTAGCACAAGACTCTAACAGCTAAATATAGGCCCATCAGTTGGGCTATATTTCACTTGACAAATTTCTTGTCACTCTCTGTTCTTTTGTGTATTAACCATGACTCAAATATCGTGCCGAAAGCCTCCAAAGTGATAGTGCTGTCTTTTCCTCTTGTGATTAATTGAATTAGGCAGAGGCAAAGTACATATGAACACTGAGCATAGAAATTATGGACAAGAATTTATTAGAGAAGGACTGATTTCAACTACTATGCTAACTCTGTATTAACTCTGTTATTGACAATACAGCCCTTTTTCTCATTTTTCGATAATAGCTTGGCAATTAACTTCAACAAATCCTAGAGAGACATATGTTCTGACACTTGTAATTGAAATGGTGTTAAAAAAAATCCACTGCCTGACTTTAAAGTTGGCGGGCCCGGTGGATCGTACGGACAGCCAAGCCATCAGACAGTCTAATTCATTATCACATGGCATTTGCATTCCTGCTCCTTCTCTGTCAGAACCATGTCAAGAGGACATTCTTACACTGTGAAATGGCTACAAAGACGAGCATTAGAGAACAGCAAACCAGGCGGCCGGCATTGTCATGCGCCGCTTGTCTTGACGGATGCTTTTTATTGATGCTCATCTCCTTACATCAGAGAGAGGCTAATTCTTTTTACCCAAGGTAGTAAAAATGTGATTTTTAGGCTGTGCCTCTGTCATACTGGAAATGCTTTTAAAAGACTGTGATTCTTCATAATATGTGCAGGATAACACGTTAATTAACCAGCTTCCGAGCTTCTGGTAGGTAATTACTTAGAGGGTTGCAATTGTGAATGTTTACTTTTTATTTCCTGAAGCTGAGCGGGTACCAGTAAGGACCTTTTTTGATTCCACTGCCCACTATGAACAGGATTATCTCTGTTTTCCATTGTCTCTTGGACTAATTACACTGCATAACATAGTGAAAAACTATTGGAGCCTGTATATATGTATATCTTAAAATACCAGGGAAGGTTAAGGTCAAGTGTTTGCATTAGGTTCATGTCTCACATTTCTAGGCCCAGGCACAAGTATTTAGTATAATTTCACAAATTGTCTTCTTTAAATCCCTAACAAGCCATCTGTAATTATTTCATTTGAAGTCAATCACTTAGTTTTACTAAGGAATCATGAGAGTTTTTATAGGATTGTAACTCTTTAAACTGCTTGCCTGGTACTTAAAGAGCCCTGCTTTATGTTCACATCATTTATGGAATACAGACATTTTGCAATTTGTTTGGATGGAAAAAAGGGATGCGAAAAACTCTCAACTATACACTGATTGCCTCTTTCTGTATTGTATGATTATTCATATTCTTCTTCTTTTATCTGTTATTTGCTCAATGATTAATTCTCGAATCTAAAAATCAACAAAAATTTTAACGTAAATTAAATTAAATTATCGGACTCCTACAACCCCAAATATACATGTTCAGCCAAATCAATATATGCATGAGATTGAGATTAAAGTAGAATCCAAAAACAAATTGAAACTTATGATCTTTTCTCTCTGTGACACTCACTGCAGTAAATTATAACATGATCATTTCGTGGCACAAAAAAAATATAGTGTAATAGTGTAAAAACCATCGCTGGGTCTGCCTCCTCAGCACATGATAGAGGGTGTAATGAAGAATGGCATGAAAAATTTATGGAATCACTTCAAACATAGCATATGCTTTCATGGCTTCAAATGTTTCTTGGATAGGTTGAAATTGATAGGATTTCTTTACGCTATATCAACCTCTTGGGCAAATGGTTTTCATAAGACCTCACTATTTATACTGCATAAACACAGGATTGCCCACTCTTTCTGTTTGTTGCTCTGTCGATGCTTTTCTTGCACAGTGCTTGAAACGTTCGGTGCGAAGGTGATTGAGCGACGTAATATTATGTTGCAGCATGGATGTGGATCAGAAATGCACCATATTTCTGTTGCTTGGGTTAGTTTTAATTGAAACGCAAAGACAAGAGAGGATGAAAAGGTTGTGAATTGTGAGTTCAAAGAAAATGAGCAACAGGCAAAAGTTTTGAGTCTTTTTTCCCTCACCGTCTATCAATCAGGTGGAAAAAGGGGGTAACATTAACACCTCCTCTTCAAAGTCTTTTTAGTTCTGTGTGATGTTCATCCTGCACTTCAACATGTTCAAAACGAGAGTAAAAGCCAAAGGAACCTGTCTGCCCTTAGCTACTGTTACACCTGGAGCGAGAGCATACGGTTTTGAACGCACAGTGGTGCTACAACATGTTGGAATCTCGACGTCATGGGCTTCTTCGCTTTACTTCTTCATGCTGTGGTGTGGCAGGCTTGGCTAAATGCCAAAGTGGCGGGCATCCCTTTGATGACAGGAAGGAAATTCGGTCAAAGCTAGGCTATGCAACCTTTTTTTTCTAGCTTCATCGTGGAATTTGGCTTTTATCTTAGTTACTGTCAAAACCTCACGTGGCACAGAATCAGTAAACCGCACTGGCAGCAGTGCAGTGATAATCACGTCAAAGTTTTTGAACGAGGCGTCAGAGAAGACCAAGCATTTCTTCTTCATTAGAAGGTTTTGGATCATTCTTACCACAATGACGGCGTCGTTAAGTGCAGACTGGAGCAGAGAAGTGGGCAGAGCATTGCTCACGGAATTTACTTTCACACCAGTACTAGATGAAGTTGCCTTATTATATAAGGAATTACTTTACCTGGCCAAAATAAAAGCCCCCTGTAGCTTGGATTATGGGATGCATTCACCATGGCATTGTTTCGAGCTTATGCAACGTTCAAACATGTATTTATATCCAAAGCTGCATTAATTTTTAATTGAGGATGATGGATGATGGAAAGGCCAGAGCGCTGTTTAAGGTTTTCTCCAGCACATCCCAAAGATCCTCGGTGGGGTTTAAGGTGGACAAAGCACGTGTGAAAATGAGGTCTAATGCTCTCTGAACAACTCTTTCATAATTTGAACAATGCATCTCTAAACATGAAAAAATCAGTGTAATGGAAAAACCTGCTCATTTAGTACATTCAGCTATTCGGTGCATTAGTTAGGATGAATAACTTGTTGTCAGCTTATAATAATCACTCCACTAATTATCCAGTGGAAGACTCTTACCTGTCTGATTATCACTGTTTCATTCTGCCACCACTTAATGCTCCACGTGGATGAGCTGACACTTGTCTTAAAAAGTTGGTTTCTACTAAATATCTGTCCTCTGTTTGACTAATGTAGCATTTTACGCAAACGTTTTGGAGCCATTAATTCCTACAACCATTTAAAATCCCTCTCTGATGTAAACCAAATTTGTTTTATGACATCAGTATTTCCTTATCACCGTGCTATTGCTCTGCTTTGAGAATTGAAATAACACTCACTTTACTTTTCAAATGGCGTCCGCCTGCGTTCAACACACACCTTGTTTTTCGGCATCAATTTAAAAGCACATTCAAACCCCCACTGAAGTTAAAGTGCGGGCTGCTGCCAACCAAGCGTGGCAGAGTAAACTTCCAGGTTGGCTTGCAGGAAAACAGCCCTGCTAGACGTGAAAGGCCAGTAGAGGCTATAACATCAGTCACATAAACACTGCACAATGAAAAACCAGTTAAGGTAAAGACTGATTGGACAAACTCACCAAGCCCAGCTCTTACATGGGGCTCCCACTGGGCATCCAATACCACTAATAGTTCCAAAGTGGTCTCTAACACACAGAGAGAAAATAACATTGCTTCTGGTGCAGCACCTCCATCCAGGGTGCACATATGCAAAGGCCTGAATTTGCACCGCCACTAAACGCCCCACATCATTCACACTGTACTAACTACGCACCCCTAACCTTCTTACCCAAACCTCCTCTTGCGTTTCAGTATTGCAGAGAGGACGTTGAAGCCGGTTTTCTGACTGAGAGCAGTGTTCGGCATAGCCTGGGGTTTGAAATGGGGTTTGAGCATGTTAGAGGCTTGTCATACATCTTGAGTGAAATCCAAAGTGACAGGCTTCTTGAAAGACTGAAGATCTGATGCAAACTGTCACTGCACATTACAGAAGCTGGGGCATGCTAAGCTCAGTTTACAGGGTGTTTGACTAGTCTGCAGCGAAAGTCTCACAATCAGTCTGTCGCTCTCATTGTTAATACCATTTATAAATTTGGAGAACAAGCTGTTTGCATGTATTTTAATAGAGTTCTAACATCAACTAGCTTTTTGCCACCTGTTCTGATGTAGCATCTGTGTTGAACTCATTTCGTGCAATTATCAGATTGTAATGTAGGTACATTTTCAGGAATCTATTGCAATAATTTGTCTGTTATTGCGACGTGAAAATGAGGCACATTACCTGTGCGTGTGTGTGTCGACAGAGACGACAGTGAAGGTTGTTTTTAACGCACATTACTGCAAAATGTGCCACGAACAGAGTGAATTTTCCATTACGGTTGCAATTATCAAATGTCATTAAAATGGTCAGATTTAACACAAATATGTTATTTTTTGTGTAATGTTGCTGTATATGTTTTGTCCTTTGTACCAATTTGAATAGATTAGACACAAGTTATTAAAAAACATCAACATGAGTGATAATAGGAAAATTGGTGAAAATTAAGCCTTGAAAACCCGATACCGGAAAGCAGACTGTCTTAGACTGAGATCACACAGCTTCATTTATTTGATTTAGTCTAAAATTACAATGGTATGTTAATGGAAATACTCTCATGCCTCAGTGCATTTGGTTTAGATTGAAAAAGTTGGACATAAAGCGAGCAAAAATAGATGTGATGTAAACCAACGTTTGAAAAAAAATATGTGGATGTGACCTGCTCCACAGTGCAGTGAAAAACGAGGGAACATTTGCCTGGAAACACCATGCGACACAGAAAACAATCACTCAAACACCAACTGCACCAAAATCGGTAAATATCACTGCTGTTGCATTGGCCTGTGTGCTACACCTCCCATCCAGATGGAGAGTTGGGTCAGAGTCAGACAGTTGGCTTTGGCGCCAGAAACCATGGGGCACATGATGAAAATCCATTATTTGCTCATTTCTAAATCACAGCACTTTTACAGTAGAAAAGAGATTGGGATTAGTTGTCATTAATTCTTAATTGCATCCATCCACCGTCCACGCATGAATCAGACAGCAAGCAGGAAATATGAGTGTGTGCCGTGCAAAGCAGAGATGTGCTTCCCTCACGTGTCACGAGGACCACATTACACGCGCTGGCGTGTGGGTTTTCAGGTTCTATGCTGTGATGCTTGAGGTCCCCTAGGTGGTAGCAGATATCCAAGCTGTGTTTCTCCGCTGTCGGTTTGACTGAGCGTGTGTCTTCTTTTCAATTCACATTCCTACTTCGGCTCTTAGTCTAAATGAATGAAGGCAAAAACAGAACCTGGAAAGCTGAATGCACTGACATCACAGAATAATTTGTGCTTATGAAGAATGTATTATTTAATTATGTTTAGACGGTTTCAGAAAGGTGCGGATTGAACTCTAATTTGTGATGCTGCTGTCTGTGGTGTTTTTGTTTTGACTCCATTATAATATTGTGTTTCTCTTATTTCGTCCAAGTGTGTTCAAGCCCTCAAATTGTCGTGAACTTTGCCGTTTTATTCTTTTGACTAAATGGACAATTGCAGTGTTGCAAGGGAATCACACATTTGAGAGACAAAAGTGTTGAGCTTATTCACGACTGTCTGATTCATTATACTTCCATATTCAGTTGAATTCTTTGTGTGACTCTGTTGACTGTGTCACCATGTGGTCACAGAATATTTTTTTGAGCATTCTGGGTTTGGCTGATGAGGTGTTGTCACTGGTCTGGCAGTCAAACACTGGACTATGAGTGGAACTGAACTCTCTTTGTACTGGGTGACGATGAAAGATGGTTATTGTTCATGCACTGACATCTGGCAATGGCACCTTAGTCTGCAGCGCTGACAGCAAGCTTGAAGTTAGACTGTAAATCATCTCAAATGAATGGAATCGTTATAATACGGGGAAGTTGTATGGAACTGGACAGCGCATCCTCTCTTTTTGGTGTTACATAATGAATATGCATATGGTTGAGTCCCTGTCAGTGTGTCTCTGTGTGTGCCGATGTGTGTGGCTGTATGTGAGCTTAGTCAGGCTCCTCCAGATCTCTGCCTACGCAGATTAATATCTGCGGTCCACAAAGGGACCTTGTGTGCCATGCAGGACAGACTCACAGGACAATGACTCCACTGTGTGACAACATCGTCTCCCTCTCTAGCGAGCTGATACGCACCCTTTAGTCCTGAGATCATAGGAGGCTCAGTCTTTCTGCACTAAAGGTGATAACTGAACGATGGAGCCATGCTCCAAGCTTTGTCAGGGCTTTTTACCGAGTCATTTATCTGCGCTGCTTAACACTGAATGGGAGCAGGCAATAGCTCTGACCTGCACTTAGCATTGCTTGTGACTTTCAGACTGTGGTAGGCTGCTTTCCGGATAATAGCGCATCACCTTTAAGGCTGCCATCATGCAAATGCTCCATCTTCATTTTTAAAAAGGACATACTATGCAAATGCGGGATAGATTTGTGATGTAAAAGAGCTTGATTCACATCTGCCGGGCCATGATGCTGCATTTGATTCTTTTTCCAACACATCCACAAAACAAATGGTATGCGCGCCCCTGCCCAGCTGACCTCTACTTTTCTCCTGTGGCCCGGAAACCATTGTTCATATCATATATTATACGTTGCCTTCTGTTGCAGCAATGGACGGACACGCTTTTAAAAACCTCTCACTGTGGAGGATGCTCATGTGTGTGTCCTCTGCAAGAGACAGACCTACACAGTGGATAGTTAGAAAGAAAAAGCAGCGAAGCACATTTGCATGTAGGCGAGAGTGTGCGTGTGTGGTCACGTTGCTGAGGGGTGAAAGAGGCAGAGGAGGGAGAGACTGTAAACGAGAGGGGCAGAGAAAAGAAAGACACAGAGCAACATCAGACAGCCTGCCGTGTAATGTATATTTTAAGTTGTACCACATTGTACCAATTTGAGGAGAATGAAACACACAGTCTGCTACTATTACTACCACTGCTACTACTGCAGTATGTGTTGGAACGTATGAAGTAAAGCGAAATAGATGTTGGCAGGGTTTGGAAATGCATTGTGGGTGATTTGAGCAGATGAAAGAGCATGTTATGAATGCTTTACCGCAAATGGACATTTGAACAAAAACCGAGTCGATGGCTCATGACGTAAACATGAGTATAGTTTTTTTTTATTTTTTTCCTTTGCAAAATGATGTTGTGATGAAGAAGATGAGGACACGTGGCAGCTCAAGCTACACTGCAGCACAGAAGCTGCTTTGCGACTTTATTTTTTTAGATCATACGATTTTGTCAGATTCCCTGACTAATTGAAAACGATGTCTCCAGTTAAGCTTTTTTATTAATTAACACCGAGGCATTTGGCCGACTGGACTTGTGAGATTTTGTACCCATGAATAATTACTTGGCCAGATGATTTTTACATGTATCTTCATTTTCATCCTTCAGCCGCTTGAAAATCAAACACCAGTGAACAAGATAACCCAAAAAGAAAGAAAAAAAAACGAGCTACATCAGCTTTTCAACTTCAATGCACACTAACTAAAACGCTACAGTATTTTCAGAGGGCATTATATGAGTCATCAGCTGCTGAGTCATACATTTGCCATCTATGAGGCTGAGGCACAAACGCCTGTCAAAGCCTCTACCCCCACCCCCCACAGTGCCCTAAACCCACTCATCTTACCTCTATGCTTTTCCTCCCCCCTGCTTCGTTTAGTTATTTCTTGATATACTAACGTTTAGAGGAGGAATGAAGGAAAGGCGTGTCCGTGAACATTTTTGGGGCCACACTCCCCGCGTTGGTATGTTTGGAAGGACTTGCTGTAGAAGGATTAATTGCAGCAAATGTGCAAGATTTGACCACAGTACTTTCTCAGCCAACCCGCAGATTGATTTGGGTTTATTACGTTTTGGCCAATTGCACATCTCAGCTGGTCAACAGTGCAAATCAAAGGCAAAGTGTTCTCTCAGGGTGCCAAACGCTACGAGTTTTCCCTGCTGTGGGAGCAAACAACACCCCTTACCCTTTCTCCCTCTCATCTCACAGGCACCATTCACTTTATAGCTTAAATAAAAGTGTGTTGTACAAGACCCCGGTCACTGAAGGGGGGGTTAGAGGCGTTGTCTACATGCTCGCTTTTCAAATGTAATGTTGGACTCTGATGGTGTTTTAAAAAACATTCTCAACACAACATTCCATATCACATATGGAAATTGTTCAGAAATACAAATCAACATTATGTGATAGTTACATTACATGATAGCGTACGCGTGGTCCAAATCCGAATCTAGCTCTAATATTCAGTAAATATTCAAGATGCTAACTTAGATTAATAAAAGCCCCCCAATAATTCATGATTGCGAATTGATTTTCATTGTGAAAACCGTTTGTCATCAGTGCTGTCATCAGGGCTGCAGCTACCACTGAGGACACAAAGGACATCTTTCTATGTTGCTGGGAACATGTGGGGTTTAATCACACCTTTGTGCTGATTCTAATATTTTGCACACTTAAATTTCAGTGTGTTTGTTGAAAAAATCATATATTACAATAAAACAAAGTAGATACAAAAAATGCAGGTGTATTTATATAGACTGTAAGGAGCCATCATACTGAAAAACAAAAAAGTGTGAGAAAGCATTGCAGTTCACTTAGGTTAAAATTGTTACACGAATAAATAAATATAAAAAAGATCTTTTTATTTTGGCATTTAGTGAAATATATTTCTTGCCACTGCATTTCTTAATTCTCAGCTATGTTCCTTTAGTCAGTCAAAATGCTAAAGAAATAAATAAACATTCACAATGACCACAAAACAACAGTCCATCACAACGAGAAACATTTGGACCATTTGGATCACTCAAGATGTCTGTGACCAGAGACTGTCAGATTTGCCACGACACATACAACATTCACATAACACATACAAACCACACACAAAACAGTCAGAAACACATGCAATATAAAGTTAAACAAAAATTTTATTCCAAAGACGACACACACAGCTCAGCCACAACACTGGTGGTGTTAATGTGATGGAGGACAAGGGTCAGCATGGCCACAATGAGCAGTCAGCGGCTACACACACACACACACACACACACACACACACACACACACACAGCAAAACGTGCAGAGGTGATAGAAATACACACACTCAATACTCAAGCAAAAGTGCAAGTATTGATCTACAAATATTCTCCACTACAAGTACCACTTCAGTCTTAAAATCCTTAAGTATAGTCACAGTACTGAGCATATTATCTACATTAACATTAAAACATATACACTTATTAATAAGCATATAAGGCTCAAAGATCTCTGTTGGTAAAGGTGGAGCTGGTTTTCATTACTTTATGTGGTGGTTAAACCGTTATGATACATGAGCATTTATCAGGTCATAATATTATAAACATATATTTTTACTGTAAAACCACCATGTGGTAATAATGTTGTGGATGATTTGTGAGCTGTCACAGACACAAAACGAGTACCAGAATAGGTTAGTCAACTGAGCAAATACCACAAAAGGACACAATTATCCACGTTTTGTGTAACATAGTGGGATTTGAGAGTTTTAAACGCAGTTCAATTAAAAACTGTATTACCTTTAAATTATTATGGCTATATTTCACCCTCGGATGCTACTGGGCGGGCGCACTATTTAACAGAGGGTCTCGCTCTCGCACTCCGCTCGTGCGGATTAATCTGCGTGTGTGAGGAGGCCCCGCTTGTCAGTCAGACTTTGAACGGTGCACTGGCGCTCATCACTGCTAATCTCCGGCCGCTGCTTGTCGTCAGCGTCGCTGCCACTGACACTTATCACCGACCAGCCCAGATATTCAGATTAGGATGAACAGTTGGTAAGAGAGAGGCAGGAAACCCGAGGGCGAAACCGCAGGGACGGAGCTGAGATTAAGCGTTAGCCGACGCCGTTTAACGCTCACGTTACTCGGGAGTTGCGATGGTCCAGTCAAGGGATGTTTTTTTAGCCTTGCTTCTTGTGGGCTGTACAGGTAAGGACACCTCAAATCCAGCTCCACCTCCGCGCTTCCCGTGCCAGAAATTGTTGTGTTTGTGTTTTGAAAGACATATTTCATTTCGCTCTGCTGAATGAAAAGGACCGAAGGCGTCCGCTTGCCTCCTGGTCGTCCCTCTCCCTCCGCCCGCAGCCTCTCGGTGTAGCAGGTGCAGCGGTAACGGTAACGCTACTGCGACTGCTGCTAATTAGCTTAGCCTTGTGGTGAGCTGGGTGCTGTGCTTTTGTCCAGACTGTTTGCTGAGGTTCTAGTTTCTCCGGGGACACACTGACGCTGCTCTTCGCGTGATCAGTCAGTACGCTGACTTAGCATTATTGTACACGAATTAAAACATGGTGTTCAGGGCTTCAAACTGTGCCAGGGTGAATGGGAATGTAGCTTGGAGTATTATTTCTATTCGCTTACAGAGTCGTGTTGCAGTGTTGGCCGTCGGTGTGGTGCTTGGATGGGACGTGTTTGTTGTTGATGGGGAGTGATGCTGGGCTTCCTCTCTGTGTGTAGACACACACACACACACACACACACACACACACAGAGGCAGGCACACAACTTTCTGAGTCACGGTCTCAGTTAAAGGTACATGGTGCAAAATAAAACACCTGACATGTTGAAGTGGTTAGATTCTTGCACTGAGTACGTCCAGTGTTGGTGAGAGACGACATTGGTTCATTTGGTCTATCTGGCACAGTGATGCACAGCAAGCACAACTTCTACTGTGAATCATCTGTTATGTAATCTGATGCCATGATGAAGGCTTTGAAATCAGATCCTCTAAGTTGGTAAAATGTGTCGTTATGTAAGTGTAATTGAAGGAGTTTTGTGTCAAATTACATTTTAATAACACCTGCCCCACCCCCTCCTTTTTTTGATTAAAATCACCAAGTTGACATGTGAGGGGCTTATGGCTGGAGTAGCACTCTCAGCCACACTCAAGCTCAGGGTTTTCGTGGGATAGCCTTATAATCCTTTATGTACAATCCAGGATGAGCAGGGGTGTTCCTCATGCAAACACAGAGAGATGAACCCTCACTGCCTTTATAATGTTCGTGCAATTTCTCTTTGCTTTTTTTGGAGCATTTTATGCAGAAATCTAAATGCGCCAAATCCCTGTTATTTGTCTTTTTTGCCTATTGTAATGTGCTTATTGCGTTATGCATTTACCATCAGTTGCATTTAATCACACTTGTGCAGTTCAGTATGAATTACCAAATCATGGGGCACAAGTAAATAACTGGAGAGAACTAGTTCTTTGCCGTGTTTGAATTTTTTCACAGGTTTTTTGTGAAGATTTATATAATGTGAAAACAGTTCAAACACAGCACAGTTACAGTTCACTTGCATAATGTTAATCATATTTAAAGGGCAAGTAAACGGATTTCTATTCTTCTACGGTTCCGGTCTGGAAATGACATGTGTAATGTATGGATAATAATACATTTACCTATGCACCCATTATTCTTGGTTGTTTTCTCGAAGGAGTGTCTGAGAATGTGCTTGGTACTCACACTGTTCAAAACACAGTGGCAGATGATGTTGTGGGCTTGCTTCTTTCTCCATGCTTGAGCCTGGATCGAGCCGACTGCATATGAAAGTCAACAGCTGGCTTTGGATCAAAAGCCTCTGTGGTCATTTTGGTGAAGTGGATGTGCAGCAGGGATGAAAGATGTGTCTGTCAGCTAGAATCTATACAGTATTTGCTTTTTTTTATTTTCTGCATTTAGTTTTGCATCTGATAAAATACATTTAAATATTAGAAGAGAGAGGGAGGTTTAACCCCATTTATGTACAGGTACTTCCTAAATTAGAACCACAGGAAACTAGTTGACAATCTGGGAAAGTCACTTTATAATACTGATCACTTTATCACTAAAGCTCAAATATAAAGGTTTGATTTGTATTCCTATAATGAATCTACCCTTTCTAGTGTTTGCAGGGTTCATCAAAAGTATCTGTTACTGTAACCTGCAAAGTCACTGTTAAAGTGACTTTAAAGTTAATAGCCTCCAGAAGCCAAAGTGTGAGAAGTAAAACAAAGCTGGAGAAGATTAGAGATCCAAATGTTCTTACCCTATAGAAGTGATGACGAAATTGCATCTCTACATCCCATAATATGGCTATTCTGAACAGCAAAATGTGGCCCTCTGGTTTACAGTAGAATTGTTTTGCTTAGGCTGTGTTACATCATCAGTCAGATCATGTGGAAAGGATGACGTAGCTCATGCTGCTCCATTTACAGAGCAAGATGGAAGCGTGGCTGGCTGCAGGTTGACTTTTAGAAGCTCCAGACTTCCTTATGTTTGATTTTAGCATTATGAGGACGGGAATCAATGCTGCCAAAAGCAATAACTGCAAGTCCAACAGCTCCAGCTTGACAAAAAGATTATTTTAGAATTTGTGTGCACATCGTGTACTGCCAGCAGCGTTTCCCATATCTAGAATTATTTGAGAGGTCCACCAAAATAGATTTCCCTCCCCCACAGCAAGACACAGCAAGTCTTTAAAAAAGTAGTTTTCTCTTTATTCTCCTGTGCACGACCACAGCCAATCAGTATACACAATTGCACAGTTCGATTAAGTGCAGAGACCTTTAACAGTTTGCCTAATGAGAAGAGGGGCTGCAGCTAATCTTAATCTTTAAAGGTGTTTTTTTTTTTTTGATGAGTTGATTGTTTTGTCTTTAAAATAAATATAGTAAAAACATTTGTAATGCACAATTCACATTTTATTGTGTCAACAAGCATTAAAACTTTGCAGTCATTAAAAAAACTGTAATCCTCACAGGTTAAACAGCAAGTACATTTTATTCAACTTAATGCAAAGCTAAAAATGAATAATCCATTGCACTTTTCAAGTTAATTTTCTGTCATTAATTAAATAATTTATTCATTCATGCATTCATTCATTCATCTCCCCAGCACTACATACATATGATAATGACTTAGTACTTTGCCTCAAGGCTGCCACAGTGTGCTTTATTAGACCAGTTATGCAAAAGGCATTTCAGCATTCTTTCAAAACCACCATAAATAGGAAATTGATTGGAAAACCGAAGCTGCAACAATGATGCCATTCTAGTATCTACAGACTCTGATAATCCCAACTAGCCTCTGACTGCAATTGTCTCTACAAAATCTTACTTAAGTGTCACACACAAGTGCATTTTGGAAGAGATCCATTAGGGAAGCCTTGCCAAAGCAGTTAAAAGGCTATGTCCATGTCTTTGCACTTCCTTTCTGTTATTTTTGTTTTGTCATATCAAATAGCTAATCCTGCCAACAACACAGTGTGTACTGACAAGCTACTGCTAGGCTTTAGAGGATGTTTATTGAACCAGAATTTGTGTGAGCAGGGAAATAGTCATTGAAAAACACAATAATTGGACCCCAACACAATTTCAAGGAAAAAACTGTCAGCCATGCATTTGTTTGGTGTATTATCTATTTGGACTAGTAATAATAAATGCTTTCTTAACCATAAAATAGTAAGTCAAATAACTATTCTAAATAAATTAGACTGCAGATGTACGTCTTATAGCTCATCATTTCTAAAATCCTCACAGATGTTAAGGTTTTCATTCACTGTTAGGACAGAGAAGCAACAGAGGCTGTGGTTTTGTTCAAGCCGGGACCACTTGAATCTTTGGTGATGGGAGTTGATCAGACAGATCCAGGTCTGAGAGAGTTGAGAGGAGATGCATTGCCGAAGGACAGTGAATGGATGACATTACACGTGCACATGACATGACCCCACAAAGCACTGTGGGAGGAACACAGACAACCTTTCCTAAGGGTTTGTTCACAGAAGAGGCACAGGCTGTGGGCTTAGCGGTTGTGTTTTCAGTGATTAGCTTCTGTGGCTATGGCATCCTTGTGTCATTCCTTTGAGGTTTTAATTTTATTAGGGATTAATTTTATTCAGGTTTAATTAAAAAGTGGGAAACATGTTAGGGACAGCACTCAACAGTGAAGCCTGGGATGCTAGTGAATTTGAGTTAACCTGCATTAGACTGCGTTGTAGCAAAATATTACAATCCTTAATGGTATGTCATCTTCTCTCAAGGCTAAGAACATGATAAAAACATAACACTGTCAGGAAATTAGAACACTGTGTTCTTGTCAGGGGAAAAAAAGAGGCCAGGACTTTGAATATGGCATCCCTGTGGACATGTAACCCTAGACTGGCAAACCTTTTGGCATTATAAGGCTTCTCTCTACCGAAGCTGGTGCTCTGTGGGATAAAAGGAACCCATGGCAGGGTGTCGCAGACCTGTGAAAGCTTTACAGTAAGTATCACTATGTGCGAGAAAGTGGAGACACTGATTGAGGCACTGCGTATGTCTTAAGCAGTAAAGTTCTGCTTTACTCAATAGACATTGTAATTATGTTTGTTTATCTCGGATTAAAAATGTTAAGAAGCAATGAGCTTCTGTTTGAAATGATGAAATTAATTTTCAGTTATTTCAACATGGCTGTTTTCTTTTTCGTTATGATTTTTCTAATCCACTTACTTCCAGCTATGTAAATGCTTGGTCCACTTAGTACCACTTGGGCAAAATGTATCAAATTTTCTCACGAGGCTGTTCACTTGAAAAGAAATAGTTTCTCCTTTTGCTAATGCTGTTACAAACCGAATGCACCTCCTAGTTTCCTCTCTACCTCTGTATGTCTTATTTAACACTGACAGAAGCAGGCAACACAAGACTCCACTGACCTAGTCTAAGTCATCGCAGCTCTGGTTTTGACCCATGTGGCCTCTAAAGAGGAAATGAGCTTTAGAGTCATGTCAGTATTCACGCTGCAAGGAGTTATGTTCCACTTCACAAAAGATATAGATGAGTCTACAAACGCCTTAAAGCAAGCTTACAGTATGTCTGATTTAAGAAATGAGTGCATGTCTCATCTTACCACAATAAAGCCATATGCTGTGGGCTAGGATTTAGCTCTCTGTGGCTTTTATGTAATGTGAAGGGAATCAGTGTGTTTGTCTTCTCATGCATCCATGCACATTGTGGCGTATTCATTATTGAAACACTATAGGATGCATCACCATGCGTGGAGCAGGGAAAATTTGGATTGGTATGCCTCTGGCTTTTTCCTTATGCAGTTACGATACTGTGTCACCCTCTCTAGCAATATTCGCCTCCATGAATCAGTCATTGCCTGGCAACTTGCATTTGCTTTTCTTTTAAACAAAGTCATGACAGGCAAATCCCAACATTAAAGAAATAAAGTACCACTCAATTAGTAAAAAAAACTCAATTTTCAATTCCTACGTTCTGTATGTATAAGCTATAGTTTGGGAGCCTGCGGAAGTAGTGTAGCAGCCTCTCATTTTAACCCATTTAATAAATGTAAAATGTGAAATTCATATTCATGGATTTTCAGTATATGTACAGTACTCTCCCACAGATAGCTTAACCCTCTATTCAAATACTCTTTATTCACAGAAAATAGTCCTACCCATGAAAGGATAATATGTAATAATCACCTTTTTATAAATGTATTAGCCAACCGCTAGAGGGATCAGTTAACAGTCACATTATTCTTGAGCTGATCATATTTTATGGGTACATGTCTTAGTAGTTGACTAAAAGGAAAAGAAAATTTAGAATGTGATATCACTGGAGATGGAAATTAACCTAATTTTGTCCTCTTTTGTGCAGAGTAAAATTATGTAACAGTCATGTCTAAAGATGGGACATGGCAAACTGGCACTCAGTGAACTGCTTTCACAGTATGTAAAATATGATATCTTTTCAACGGTTTTGTATATCCTGATCTGGTCATTGTTCCCACAGTATAATTTGGTAGTCACAAAATGAAAAATTTTGTACTTTTATAATGCCATAGGGCTTTTTTTAACTGCTGTTCTCAAGAATATCTCATAATAATAAGTTGTTTTTTTTCCATTTAGGTTTGAATATTAGAACAGAGTAATCATTTTGACAGCGCAATCTGAGAATGTAACATCGAATTTGACCTTTTTATCTGGACAGCACATACAGGCCTGTGGAGATTGATCCTAATGAATAATTAATGAGCAGAGCCATTATACCATCCTTTACTAGCATTTGCATTGGTACTGCTCATTTTACTTGTAGTACATGGAGAAAATTGCTGTTGTAGATGCCCTTGTAACAGGATTGTGACATTAACCAAATGTACTTTCTGAATTCTGTAATTCTTTAATGCAGGTATAACTGCTAACGTAATGTATTTAGCCACACATTTCCTCCTATACACATGGATGACCGTTTTTTCCAAACAGAGTACCTTAACAAGGGGGGTGTAACACAAGGAGAGATTCACCCTCTAGGACTCCATTCCTTTTCACACACAGATACTCCAATCAATCAGCTGAACTGTAATTACTGAAACATGGGTGGGGAAGAAAATGTAAGAGTCTGTGAAGAATCATTTTAATGGGTTTTTATTGAGAGGTAAATTACAAATGTTAACCAACAATATTATTGAGCACTAAACAGAGCAATTTGCAAAATTCCTAAACCAAGCACACACAGATACGCAGAACAGTATGAATAGCTGGAAGATTCAAGGAATTAAGGGAAAGTCCGGCTGAGGCAGCTACAGTTAACTCCTCAGTGGCAAGTTGGTTGGTGTGGATGAGGTTTAGATGACTAATGCTAAATACTGCATTGATGCTCTAGCTTGGTGACAGCACCCTAGGATGACTACACCACTATGTCCCCCCATCATGTCTTTATCGGCGTGTTCTGGGTTTTCCGGGGGTGGGGTTGGGTAGGATTGTGTGTACTTGCAGTGTTTTAGCAGATTTCTTCCGCATGGTGTGGATGCAGCAGTGTATTGACACAAACACACAGAGGAGACTGAAGGTGACATAGGATAGTGATATTCTGAGTTGTATGCCATATAAAGCCAAATGAAAGATTTTCATGGAGAGAAAATGAACCAGCATTGGAAACACCCATTATCAGGAAAAGTAGTTAATGCTCATTGAGGAAAACGTAGTGCAGCATTAGTTAGTGATACAGTTACAGCTTCTGGGAGGCTACTGGCACTTTATTCTTATGCACTATTTAATAAGTTCGTGCTGGGAATTAGTCAACCAATTTCACATTTGTATACAACAATTTTAATCATTGCAAGTGTTTTTAATTGTTCTATTGCACATCAATTGCTGATGACTGGAATCTTCCATTGTGTTAAAAAGCGTAAATAAGTTACTCGAAGAAAAATGTAGTGAAGCCTGCAGCATCTGCAGCTAGTCGCATTTAGCTGCAGCCAACAACTTACTAACTCTGCCCCTGCTCTCAGGTCTCTGACACCGAAACAGTTCTGGTTGCAGGTTCATTTATGAACTGTGAATTGTTATACATTCATAACAATTTGCTGGCTAATGTTTACTTTTAATCATTTAACAATGTAGCGGGGCAATGAGAAATTACCTACCAGTGTGGTAGTGCATCCACCTGTATGTGATGGATTCAATGTCTTGGGAGAGTCCTTATTTTTCTGGCCTTACATGCAAAAGACTTGTTGCCCTTCTGTCGACAAGCACTACCACCATTGACTCAAGTGAAGAATAATCACATTTAGTATGTTCAGTTTCAGTTTCAAAAATGCATCATAGACAAATGTCTTCTAATTTTCTAACATCCTAATCAGAAACGGAATTGGTGAGATACAGTGTGCAGGATAACTCATATTATAATATATACTACTACTACTACTACTACTACTACTACTACTAATAATAATAATAATAATAATAATAATAATATCAAATAACGAAGATTATTGATTTTACAGTCTTTATTAATTTAGAGCAAAGGCTTATTTAATATCAGGTTTTGGTACCCATCTCTAATCTCTGCCGTGATTCTAGTTGGATAAATGTTTGTTACCACACTCAAAGACAATGTATTCAGTTATTGTGATGAACCCTAATAAATTTCCAGTAAGCTTGGTCTCTGTTTGCATTCTTGTCATGAATTCACAAACAAGCATTGTTGACACTGGTCTCTGACAAGGTTTGACTTGTTACCTTTCATATGTATGATATTTTTATGCTCTGTTTCTGATGCACATCGGTGTGAGGCCTGTATACCAGCATACCAGTGCATTGAAAACATTTCATATTTGAGATAAAACTAAGTAAAATAAAGAAGCACATATAGTTATATCAGATATTGCATAAATTACTAGGAAAATGAATTTAAATCCCAATCTTTGCTCCACAAATTTGGTGAAATATTCATATCTCAGGTCTTCTCCATAAATGGAAACCTCCGTCTACTGAGGTTGGCTGACTGAACAGATGATTCTCATAAATTATGAAGATTTGTCCAGTACCAATGCCTGCTGTGGCTGCCCTAAAATAGAGAAAGAAAGCTACTTGTTAGAGGTTAAGAAGGTCTTATGCTGCATATTTTACATATTTTTTAAATACTGTGAAAACAAGAATGTTATCCCAATGAAATTATGATTATATTAGATGTTTATTCATACAGCAGCCTATAACTGTCACATTTAGGATCTTAGAATAGCATGATGCCTAAAAGTGGCACACAAAGCTGCTGATGATTGTAATCCATAACTCTAAAATTTGACAGTAGGGCTACATTCACATGCTGAAATGGCCTCTAAATGACTTGTATTGTTTTCATAGAAGTGGGAACAAACCAAATTGCTGTCACTTAAAAACATGAATTCAGAATTGAGGCCTGTAATGTGAATGTAGCCGAAAACGTGACAATTAGGTTTTATCAGCGGCGCTTGTTAATTTAAGCACTCTTGATAAAGTAGTGATGTTATACTGTGAAAACAAGCTTTCCTCTGTTCTATTTTTGCTCTATTAACTCCCCAATGCTATATTAAACCAAAGCAACATAATTAAATCAACAAATGATGCTCATTATCGTGAAGTATTGTGAAAACACATTGCGTGAATGACACCACTCAATACAGGTAAAAGCCATCATCTTGCATTGTTTTCCTTTATCTAGAGAAACCACTAAGGCCTATGTGTACAGCAGATAAAAAGCAGAAGGGAAATTAGGATTAGAAATGATGATGACAAATCCTAGGTGTAAGCCAAAAACAATGAAACATACACAGTAATAGTTGCAGTTCCTTTGAATCATAGATAGAAGTAAATCAGTAAAGCTACAATATGCAACCTTGAGGAATAAAGTAAATGGTTGCATAATGTCTGAAATGTATTTAGGTACAGTAGGCTGGCAGAGCTTGACCTATAGCCAGGGTGCGATAAAGGTGTTAAATGTACGGTCCTGCATATTCCAGTGGCGGGTCAGGTTTGCAGTGTCAAGAGGCAAACTGCAGGGTGTGCAGGAATGGGATTGTGATGTTTTTGAGGTGGTAAAACATTAGAGGTTAGGGGGTGAGTGCCTGCTGCTGCCTAAATACAGCTACTTCTGCTCAGAAATCCATAAAACTGAGAACACTTAATATTAGTAATTAATTAGGCTTTACCACATACTGCAATAATGCCACTTAATGAAGTGTTTAACACAACTGTGTCTTAAGCCAACACGCTAACAGCATGTCCATTTAATGGTGTAATCTTTCAAAAATGTGTTTAAAGAAAGGAGCAGTAAAATCCAAATAAAATATTGTATGTACAGCAGTGCCACTTTTTAGGGCCTAACTTTTTTGTGTATGTGTTTGACATCTTGTCTGTCTTGGTCTTTTTTTTCTGTCTCCCACACTTCTCCCAGAAGACTCTCCACTTAGTACAACTCACTGACTTCCACTGCCTCAAAGCTGTCTTGCTCTCTTTGCCAGCAGAAGCCGGATGTGTCATGAACCCCACCGTGCATCTTTTCCATGGGTGCCGTAGAGCGCAAAGGCAGATGACAGGCCCTTTGAAGCGAATGAAACTATGTCACATCACCAGTCATGGTGACCAGGCCAACGTAGAGACATGGTACCATCAAAATGTTTGGAAATGGTACCAACAACCAAATACTCACTATCAATATTATGTAGCCGTGGTTTCAGTAGATTTATGTTCATTGAGTAAATTACTCACATTCTGGTAAACCAGGTTTTATACTTTATTTGCCCAGTGCCTACTTTTCATGGTGCTAGCACCTTAAGGACATGTTGATGGATATGAAGAAGGTAAAATAACAAAGGTAGTAAAGCATTGCGTGCATTCTTCATTAATGGAACATTAAGCAAAAAAATCAACAACTGTGCTGCGTGTATGCTGTTGGCAAACAGCAATTATCCACTGTATTCTCAATGGCATACTGGTGACTTGCGTAGTTAATCCCTCTGGAGATTCCTTCACAACAACCTCCATTAGTGGGGAGAGGGATAGGCCAGGGAAGGGCTGTTCTCTAGCTTATGACAGCACATGGCTGCTTTCTCTGCCTGAGTGGCCTCACTAACACACAGTTAAAACACATTTTGACTGAACAGGGTCAGGGCGCTGTTTCAGGAGTAGATGTAAGCCACCATGCCGAAGCATTAGGAATATTTGACATCAGCTGTTGTGGCATTTGTTGGTCTTACTGTGCTATACTGGTTGTGTTCACAAAGGGTTTCTGGTACACTGATGTAATGGGGAGGCTGACTAAGCAGCCAGCCATGTCAGTTTCTGTGCTGCGCTGACTTTCTGGGTTGAGTTGCGAAACTTAAATTATTCTAAATTATTTATTTAATTCCTTTCACTTTTTTGGAACGCAAGTACGGCAGTACCTGGTCATTTTTATTTAAATAACTAAGTTATCTGCTTTCTGTAGCTCTTGTCAGTCTCATTTTCTCATTGCCACTTTCTGTAATGAATAAACGCTCTCTTTGGTTATTTATGAATGTGTTCAGTTTTGCTGATCTGTGTAGAAAGAACATTGCCAAATACAACGTGCGGGAATGCCTTCATTAGATAAAACAATGTTTTGGTAATGATTTCTATTCCCAAATGAGCCATTAGACGACTTACAGTATAGCACATCTACTGTCGGAAAGGTTGTACAAATAAGCATTTTATTTTCAGGTGGACTGCAGTATTCACATTTTATTTTTTGTGATTGTGCTGTGCAAAATGTGCACGCTTGTTTTCAAGCTCATTTTCTTATGGAAGTGAATTAGCTGGGAGAAATGCAGTGTAGTAGTTCTTTTGCAACATGAGACATATTGTCAGTCGATCTTAAAGCTGCTGTATTGCCTTAGGTTCTGGATATTTATTCAGTGATAGGCTGACACGTTTTCAATCCTAGCATGCTGTGGGGTAAAGCAGCTGTGGTTGGTTTGTTCATGTCTTTTAGAGATCTTGTTTAAATAGTTGGAGGAGGGCTATTACCCTAAACAAGAACATGGCCAAATATAATAACATACAGCACACATTGTTGACTTACACTGAATAACTAGACCAAGGACTTTTAACGTAAATTTGTTTATGTGTACGTCTGATGACTCTGTCATGATGCCGTTAGTGGACTCATTACCCCGAGAGCGGTCAGCATGAAACAACCGTAGCCACTTTTTACCAGCTTACCAGTGTGTCACTGTGGCCACTGTAGTTCTACAGTTCCATCTTTAGTTATAAAATCTGAGAATACATGAAATTATTTGTTTTCACAGACATTTCAGTGACATTGCATGTGTGACCTTGTGTAGTCTCCTTGAGGAGTTTCCATACTTGTTGCAGATGCAATTTGATGGCTTGATTAAAATATGAATAGTTTTAAAACTATTGTTATACTGATGGCGGAAAAATGTTAATGTCAAGGGCATTCTGTCATGTAAAGCTTGTGTAGTCTGACTTCCTTTTTAGGCTTTTGTTTTTGGTAAAACTTCCTCAGTCAAATAATATATTTTAGTCTACCTGGAAGTGTACAACACAAGAGCGTTCTGCATTTTTCAGTTTCCAAAATGTCACCTGACACGTCCTTTGCAAAAATAAATTAAATTAAATTGTCCACAGTTGTTAACTGTGATACCCTAATGTTAAAAGCTGACAATAATGTGATTGATACATATTGATAGTAATATGATTCTGTATAATATTCTTGATTGCTTTATCTATGTAATGCAAAAAAATAGTTTTGTTTTGTTTTTGTTTTTTGTTTTTGTTTTTTGTTAGTTTTCTTTGATGGATTGGTATCAGGTAAATTGAAACTGAGTAAAATCTGATCTCTTCTATATGGAATTGAAATGCATTTAGTTGACCTTATCATGTTGCAGCTATTCATACGGTTCCTTAGTATGTTAATTCTCTTGACAACAGGCCAAAATTAAGCTTGTCTGTTATCACGTTAAGTACTGCAGAGATTATTCGTGAACTAGACCACGTTTCTCTTTACCGCAGCTGTTTGATTATAGGGACAAGTGCAAGTGCAAAAACTTCTTTCTAGCAGCTTGCATCAGTTTCAAGAGTCACATTGTCTCAGTTAAATTTCCATTCATGTCATATCAATAATTTAAGATGATAAACTTAACAGTTTTAAGTTTCAATAGGGAGATTATGTATGCCATATTAAGTAGGCAATAACTGTTATTTGAATTTTTTAGATACATATTTAATAAACGGTGAAGAAAATAAAGTATGAAATCCCACTCTGAATTGACCTACTTGGTATTGATCCCTTCAGCTTACAAATAAATGTCTGGGTAGCTGCAGCCGGAATATGCTTGAAAAACCTATTAAAAGATGATCAAAATAATTGCTGTTTAAACTTCTGTCACTTGACTAATTAAGTAAGTAACTAGTTGTTGTTTTAGGCTTAATTTACAAAGTTCTGTCAGCACATTCTCACACTTTTGGGCACCGTAACTGACAACAATCTGTCATTTGTGCAAAATACAAAGCAAAACAGTTAATTAAACAGGATGGTTAAAGCTAGTAGGGAAATCTTTGGAACTCAATCAAGGAGCCTATCTGACCTCCATAAAGGCAATTTCTAGACAAAGTTTAGTCCACTCACTCTGACAGCTCCAGTCCACTGCATTCACGTTCCACGTCTTGACTTCTGGCCTTTTTGGCCCTTCTGGGCCCCAGCCAGAACTAACAAATACACAAACCCGTATCATCTGTCACTGTGGGGGATTTAGAGAGACTGCGATAACGTAGGTTCAAACATGTCAATCTAATCTGGATGTTGTACCGTCCGTGTCTTTACGTTGTTCTTCCATAGGTTTTGGTGACAACAAAGGTATACTTGAGTCTTGAGTTGTGAATACTCACGTATTTGTAACTGTTGTTGTTTTTGGTGTCTTGACCTTGTAAATTTCTGCACAGATGACATGTGATTGAATTCATTGCCAGGCCCTCTGGATTTTATCACGTTAGGCAAAGAATTGGTGGAACTGCTTATGACTTAAATTGACTTTCTTGGGTGACTTGAATTCCTGATGTTAGAATTTCACAAGTTCTTTGCTCCTGACAAGTTTATTCCTGCAATGCAGCTCACAGGATTTGTAACAGATCATTCAATAAAGTACAGCTCAAACGTGCAAGGAATACTGCTTTGCCTTTATAGAATATAATGACATTTAAAGGAGTGTATTTGTAGCAATCAGCTGATTTGACTGGCTGTAATCATCCGAAGGTAAAACTAATGAAGTCCATCAATAACCCTCAAATCCTGCACATCCTGCATATTCTCCGGCCAGTTTTTATGATTATTAAAGGTAAATGTGACTCAAGAAAGCATTTATTCTGACTAATGAAATTAGTCAGAATAAAGACATTACCCCACTCTAATTTATTAAAGCCTTGTTTTTAAGTGCCTAGATTAATGGTGATAGTCCTCCCCCTCTGCAGATGTCTCTGGAGTTTCTAGTCCTGAGGAATAGTCAACTCCCTGGAGGCTAGCCCTGTCCCAGTGTCTATTTTTACAGTCCATCCTCTGATTGGCCAACTAAGTGTGTGTGTGTGTGCGTGTGTGTGTGCGGTTGTGCGTAAGCTTACGTTGTGTCATAAGGTACCTCACTGCCATCTGTCGCTCTCAGTGGAGCCATTGTGAAGACAGACCACGCCTAGTCAGTCTGTCTCAGAGAATGTAAAACACAACCTTGGGTTTCCCTTGCTCTTTTGTACAGGTAGATCAGAAACATGAGGGGATTGCAGAGCTTAGTTTCACAATTAGTGATTTCTAAGAAAGCAAAAGACCTTTTCTGCCTGGAAAAAAAAAAAACATCTTTGGTTTTCAAGCAGGTAACTCGGTGGTATGTCAATATTTTCTCCAAAGTGCGTTAAACGTGTAGCAAAAGGAACACCTGATATTACATGGCAGCAGAAAACATGAACAGATTTGCTTAGCAGGTTTAGTAACAGGTTGTTCCTGAGTCATTGCTTGTCTAATTTGTTGTCTCACCAAAAGTGCTAAATGATTCAATTACAGCATTTGTGTTATGGCTGACTGAGACCTACCACAAAATAACAGACTTGGTTAAAGTTCAATGACCATGGCTAACCTTACCTGCACTTCTGTTCCTGTACACTACATGGGAGTAGAATCGCTCATATGAGTTTCCATTAGATGCTGTAGTTTGTCTCTACACTGCCTAAAAAACAAAATAGTAATCCCACCTGTAGCGTTTGCTTGCCCTTTGCTCAATGTGGCTTCGGATCGAGTTAGCACTGGATTGCTATTTTGTGATGGAGAAGAAGGAGAGAACACATTTTCTGTATCCAGTGGTATAGTCCACAGGATAACATGCCTGGTCACTGTTTAAAGAAGCCTGATCTCACAAATGTGGCCCAAAGGTTTCAGTTAAACGTTAACACTGATAATGCTCAGTCAAGTTAGTCTAGAAAAGCTTTACTGCAGTCAGCCCATCCTTATCTAGTTTTCCAAAGGCAACTGGAAATTTAAAAAGGGGGCATCGGGAATGGTGCTACATGCTACCTAAAGACCAACCATGTCCTTGTCAAAAATACGGTTGCATTTTTAGTGTGGAGAATTTAGAGCTTGCCCCCAAACACAAGCACTAAAAGCAACATGCTGCTAAAGTGATGAATTTAGCAATGTTAATCACAGAATTTCAATCTCCCAGTTTCAGCTCTCAAAGCTATCATTCTTATTTAGAGCTAATCATGCAGTCTACGACATACTCTCCAAGTGCATCCTTTAAGTTTACTTTGCTTTACAATAAACTTTTTTTCACATCCTGCATGTATTTCCTGTGGACGCTCTGGTTGCATTCATCCACCCATTATGTTGTGGTTGTCCAGGATTTGGTCAAGGTGGCAGAACGTTCAGAAAGGCTTTCCAGATCTTCCCAACAACAACTTCCAGCTCCTCTGGCAGGATTCTGAGGCCTTCCCAGGCCAGATGAGATGTATAGTCTCTCCAGTCTGTTCTGGGTCTACCAAGCGGACTCCAACTGGGTGTGTCTGGGTGACCTCCAATGGGAGGTGACCAGCAGGCTTTTATATACTACTCCAATCTCCCTCATCAGGCCACAAAAGGAGAAACTCATTTTGGTCACTTTTATCTATCTTATTTTTTCAGTCATTACCCAGAACTCATGACCATAGGTGAGGGCTGGAACACAGACTTATGTCTCTCTGCTGAAAAATGGTGGAATCTCCCGTACAGGTTGTGAATTGGTCACTGGTCCAAGTGAAGCAATTTGAGTATATTGTGGTCGGTGACTGAGAGGGAGGGTGCTCTGGTTTGTAACCCTAAAGACATTAGTTAGTAAGATGCGGTATTTCTGCGATTTCAAAGACCAAAGTATTAACCTCACAAATGCAGTTGGTCCCCAAGCATTGCATGTGGTTGCACTGTGCGTTGCTCAATGCTCTTAAAAAGTTTGGATGGATCACATTTAGAGGACTAATTTCCCCACAGGGGCCTTTACAGTATAACTAATTATAAATAGGATCAAACAAATAAGCTTCCTAGTGGAGCACAGATGACTGTTCAGATCAAAGGGCTTTACTCTCGTATGGTTGCAAGAGGCCAGTTCAAGCAGCAGGGAGATGCACTGCACGTACACACGAGAAAGATGAATTCAACTGAAGGCATTTCCATTGCAGTTGTCTGGCTGATTATATAGCAAGAAATCCTATGCACGTAGATTCCTTAAACAGGGGAAATTATGTAGCAAGAGTGCCGCACATTCTTAAGTCTGTAAGGTCGGATAGAATAATTTTTTGCAGGAAGCAGGCCACTTGTACACAATTAATGCCGGGTAATTTAGTTTTGTATTTCTTGGCACTTTGAAATTAGAGTTGATTATAATAGCAGCTCCTTTCACTTATCTAAGTAGCAGTAAAATACATAAATGTAAAATACATAAATTGAGATCATAGAGGAAGCAATTTTTACACACAGACATATTCATATATGTCAAGATAAAGCCTATATATAAAGTTATCTGTGGTAGAGCTGCAATCAGATGTTAATATGTACTCATCAACAATTTTCACCAGTTCAACATTTTTTTTTTTAAGTGGCCACATTTTACTAATAAAAACTGACGTGGGTATACATTTTTGTGTATCTATTGTAATATTAAGAATACAGACATTTTCACCAGATCACAGCTCTGTCTGGAAAAAGATGATTGAGAGCATCAGGTGAGATACACATCAGGTGAACTAAGTCATAACCCCTCATGCTTATCCTGTGTGTTAACGATGCTCAATTTCATGTTGGTTGCAAATGGATATGTTTAGTTCACTGTTCACAGAAGAAAACCTGTATGTTTAGTGAACAGCAGTTATCGTGTTAATGGCTATGCACCTGGTTTCAGCTCACCAAAACTGTTACTGTTACTACTTTTCTGAAGTCATTTTTTGATTTGATTCACACTGTTTACAAAGTAACATCCTTCAGCAGATTCATATTTTTAAAAAATGGGGACCTTACACATTTTCTTTTGTATCAAGCAGAACAAAAGTTGTAGCATGACCTCAATTTAATTGCTTTACACGATATTGCACGTCGTGCAATATGAGTCATTCAAATCACAATGACAGTCCTGAAACAACTGTATGTAATTAGAAAGACGGACACATCCAGGATGTGTATGTGAACGTTTGCTCACAGTTGTATGTTGTTTCACTAAGAAAATTTCTACCAACTTTAATGAATTCCAAACATATTTTAATATTCACTGCCTTTATTTAATAAATGCTTTCTACTTATATTGCAAGTAACAGTGTTTCTGGTGTTTTTTAACACATCTATTCGATGAGGAAATGGTGCAACAACTACTCACTTCCAGTGCTGTTTTGTGTTGTCTTGGAAAAGAAAAATCCGTAATAACATGAGCAGATAGGTGGAGGCTTTGATTTCACACCTGATTATTTTTCTGTTGTCTTGGTATTTGATGTGTGTGTTTATCCTTTAATCTGTGCTAAACCAATGTGTTTTGATAACCATTCAGTCAATTGGGAAATAACAGTTTAACAGTTCTTTTTGAGTCAGCATATGAGGCTGCCATGCCAATCACTAGTCTGATGCACAGCCACTGTTGCGCTTTGATTTGACTGGCTGACAGTTAGACAAAATGTCTAGTGGTCAGCAGGGACATCATCTGAGGACAGCAAAAGACCAGCTGAGGCATCCTCCACTTGGCCACCATGGTGGGTGACCCTTGCTTATTTTGCTGGCACAGAAAAATGTAACTGGTGTTTGACAGTTGGCAGGTGTTCATTTCAGACTCTTAGTATGGGAGGCGGAACCTCAGTGAGTGATTGACTGCTGGTGGGTGATGTCCAAATGCTTAGCTGCAGCCAAGAGTTTTCATGCCAGAAAGTGAGGGAATCGAGATGACCACGGTAAACATTGTCTAACATTTCTCTGGTCATACAGGAGGTTTGGGCTCATGGAGTTTCTCTGCCTACCTGCCATCTGCATGTTCGCACAGTTAGCTCGGTAACCTTGGTGGAGACATGCTCACGCCTGTTTTTATTTTCATTAGCGCTTTAATCCAATTCCTTTGCGCTCTGCCCTAATCACTAATGGGTCTGCATCATCTTCCTCCATTCATAGATGACTCTTGAAGTGGCTGCACACACTGTGTCATAATGAGTACTCAAGTGCTGCTCTGCCTCTCTGCCCTGCCCCTGGCTCTGTCTGGCTGTATCTGAAATGGTGCATTCCCTCCTATTGATCCTCTTCCTGGTGGAGTCGCAGGCAGGCTTATCCGGCTCGTCCCAGCTTGTCTGCCTACTGAATGGACACACAGAGAGAGCTGTGTGTGTGTGCCAGGCTTCGTGGTTCTGCGTAGTCCAAGGCAGCTTGTGGCTGAGTGGTCATTGTGGCTTCTCTCCCTACTGCCCTCTTGCCCTCCCTGCCTCTACATTTAACATCTTTGTATTTACAGTAATTATTATAAATGCAGGCTGAACCTCCGTGGTTTTCCCAACCGAAGCAAGCAGGGCAGTAGCTTTGTGGGCTTTTTCATGGGAGTGTGTCGTGACTAGCACTAACAGGGAAGCCACTGGAGAACCACTGTTATGATTAATCTGGAAGAATGAGTGTTATTTTGTGACAGACTGTGGTGATTCATTGTATTCGCAGAGATGTTAACATTTCCATCACTGTTCATGCCACACAGACTGCCTTTTCTTGTATGTGCTTGCCACACACTGGATTTCAGACGGGAAAAAAAATAAAAAATCATGCACAGACCCCAGAATTCAGCCTCCAAGAATCTTTCCATTTCACTTATTATGCATGTCTTTTTCAGACATGGTGACAGGCTGCTCTCTCTCAGTCCATGCACAGGTTGTTCAGCTCTACTGGAGCCCTAAGCTGGATCAAAATCAAACTTGGATTTTTGGGCAATTTTTTATTTCACAGCATCACATTATCTGTGTCTCAAAGATGATAAAACATGTTTATCCTAAACCAGTGGTAGTTTCAGTTTGTCTTCATAATACCGACAAAATAATTTATTAAGCCGCAATTGATCTCCTCCCTGTGATTTTTAGCTTTATCTACACTACTTCAGCACAGTGTCACATTCTTGTTTGACCTTGTTTGCACCATTCCAAATAGTGACTCGTTACAGGAGTACCCACCGTGGAATGATAGGCCACAGACGCTCAGTTCTCTGCCTCCCTGGGCTTTTGTTGTGTGGTGCGCAGCTGAGGCAGATGCTGAGGGGCACTCACACAAAATTGCCTGAATGAGGGCAAATTCTGTTGGCCACTGAAGTGGAGTGTACCGTAGCTCATTGAGTCACAGCTTATCTTGAGTGAAGAGAGGACGCGGAGTGTAGCTGGGAGAGGAATATACCCATTAGAGAGAACTCATTTTACCCCGTATTTGGCTTCAGTTTGAGTCATAGTTTTGCATAAAGCATAACACAAAAAATGTACCACATTCCAAAATTGTAGGTTTTTGTATATCTAATTTATTTTTCATACCCTGTAAAAATGCAGCCGGTAATGGAACATCTGGCAGAATGGCGCTTAGATAGCAAATGGAGCAACTGCATAGATGGAGCAAATGTAATATTCTCTTAAACTGGACCGGTTATTATCATAGAACTCATTTTCTAAACCCTGCTATTAGGAGTATGGGTTTGTCAATAAGAGCAGAGAGTCCCCCCCCATCTCTCTTTACATCACTTAAAATTCAATTTAATAATAACAATAAAGATGCAAATATGCTTAAACTGAAATGAACATTTGAAAATATGTAAAAATAAACAATTAGCACTCAGCAGACTAAATTAACTTAGAACCAGAATAGAATTAATTTCTATTTGAAAAACACATTCTGTTTGTAGAACAGCAACATGAATATGTGCTATTTTGGTGTGTATGTATGTATGTATGTATCGATATCTATCTATTTCTATATCTATCTATCTATCTATCTATCTATCTATATATATATATATATATATATATATACATACATACATACATACATACATACACACACACACACACACGTGTGTGTATAAGTTTGAAGTTTGCGTTATTTATTTTACTCATCTATATCAAAGAACCAATTTGCTAAGCACAGAAACAACTAAATGATTATACACCAGCTAAATCAACTTCTCTATAACTGAACATCATCATCACCTTAACATAACATAATCATCTTATGCAACATAATCTGCCTATTAGGAAGATTCTTTGTACTGTTGGATTAAATTAAACTACGTGCCCCTAATAAAATGACAAATGAGTCCAAATCAAGCAATTTCTGCCACAAAGAACAGACAAAATAGCTTACATGTATTAAACATAAAAATTAATTGTCCCATTTGTCCTGTTGTCAATCTAATCTATAGATCTGAGCTGCTTTTTAACATATTAAGCTGTAAACAAGTAGTATACAGCGAGGGGACGTCTTCATTCTTTTGGACAGACTAAAAAAAGGAATACCAAATATAGAGCAGTAACACTTACGTTGTAAGTGTGGGAAACACAGTATTAGGGTTAATTAATGATTTTCTTTGTTGATTTTTCAAGCATTGTGTTTGTCACGAAAATGATAAGAAAAGTGAGATCTAAAATAATAAGCTGATTATTCTATTAGTGGATCAACAAAAGATTAAACAGTAACTATTTTGACTCAGTATATCAGCCACACACCTTTCAAACTGTGACTATTCAAAAACAGATACAAGTCTGAATCATCTCTACTGTGGCAGCTCAGCTTGTGTACTCTGCCCTATTATATAACTCATAAATATGACCATTACATCTGCGTTTCAAGTGAAATTTTATGGCCTTGATTTCTAACATGTTACAGTGTTCGGCCATGAAATAAAACCTGTCTGAATATACGACATGTTACATACATTACATTGTGAGCCATGGAAAAGAAGAAGATGATGATGTGATTAAGACTTAACAGGGGTAATTTGGACTGTAACATTTGAAATAAATATATTTAAGAGCCAGTTTCTGGTGGTTCCTTTTGGCTTGGCACACAACCATTTCCTTTAAAGCTAATGCACACAGATTTACTGTAAACCTTCAGCCATCTGTTATGCAGTGAAAAAAAAAGATGCACAAATGAAATGCCCAAAGTATCTAAAGCCTAGTAGACATTGATGTCTCAGCTTTGGGCTGTAATAAGAGAAACAGCAGCAGAGCCTCAAATGAATTGTTAAAATTTACTCATTTAACATTATATGGTTTAACTGAGTAATATTGTTCACAGCACTGAGTTCATAGCTTTTATGTTTTCACAATACGTGGGTAACCTGTCATACAACAAATAGTCCAGCCAGTGAAGGCAAAAATGGTGATCAGCTGAGGTTGTGTATTATGTTTTGACAATCTCTTCAATGTAAATAATCACTTCTCCGTGTTGCACTGCTGCATCCAATCATACAGCCATATGAGAGAGAGGGAGAGCGAGTGTGCTCATGTCAAAATAAGGGGAGAGGGGAGTCGGGAAAAACGTTTCCATAGCAACTGGCAGAAGTGAGTATAACTGTGGTTGAGAGGCATGAGCGGCAAGCAAATACTCCCTTGTTCCTTAAAACTAGTAACTCCTGAGTACTGACTCCGGATGCACTGTCATGTTAGCACTGGAGTCGCAGTGCTCTCCATTTTTTATTTTCAAACTGTGGAAGTTACATTTTAAATCTCATATTACAGTAAATATAATATTTATCAGTCTATATTTTTATTTTTCACTAATGTTGATACATTTGTAATTGTGGTCGACAAAACTGTGTGAAATTGAAATAGAGATTAATAAGAATCTTTGTTTAAGTATTATCCTTACATCGCTCGAGTGTCGGAGAAACTCAAAAGGATCTTCAGCCTGTCTCCCATTTTTCATGCTGCCCTTTCATCCATCCCAGGCAGATTAAAACACTTCGCACATCCACCCAGAGGGCCACACTCATCGACTCCCATCGTACAGGTGGGAGGACGTTAGGGTCGTAATTGTTCAATCCTGATGACTCCACCCTGTTTCCAGCTCCCAGCTTAACGAGCCTTTTCAGGCCAGGGTGGACCAGAGGCCCACTCTGGAGGATATAACTGGGTTCCCTAGCCACTTTGATTTAGACTCAAGAAGCTCCTTGGATAGAAAGGTTTCTAACCAAGAAGAAAAATTCCAGTTGACATGAGTCAGTCTTCGGATAATGGCATTTATGTACATGCACTACCCAACCTAGAACCAAAAAAAGCAATTTCAAAATCAGATATTTTTTAATCCCTTTTTAAAAACAATCTGCTATTTAATCGCTAAGGAATAATTGTACAGCTGTGTTGGTTTGTGTTTGTGAGTTACTGGCAGCTCTTCACAGCTGGTAGATGGAAACAGGGCCAACAAATTTAATTTGTAATATTTTTCAGTGTTCAGGATGATTCATGATTTATCTGATTATTTCCTGTCTACAACCTCAAGACAAAACTTAAATCATCAATTATTTTATTTATTAATGCTACATCATTTTCCTCAGTAACTGGGACCAAACGTAACGATATTTGCAACACTGAAAAAAGCCAGGCTGGTATCCTTTTACATATTGCATCATATTATGAGCAAATGTGCATTAATAACAAAGATATATTGAGGAAATGAAAACCAAAGAATTTCTTTGAAATTATTATGTTGTTTTCAGCTGTTGTGGCCACAATTGCTTGAAAATTATTGACTCCCAAAGCTCAGAGATGCCTGTTTTCCAAGGACACAGTGACACCCTATATTGTCTGTTTTTAATATAATTTTTCATTACTTGTGATGCATTTTTAATTAAGCATTCAACAAAACAGTGCGAAATTGAACAACACTGGGCAAAGATAAGTAATGAATCACACCAGTGAGACCTCTGTTGTGATACAGTGCTGTTATCTTGGACCACATGCATTTTCAACTTATATTTTCATTCATCCAGTTGGCACATGCTTGTATTCAAAGCAAGTTACAAGTTAGGTACAAAGCAACACAAAATTGCTAAGTCGGTGAGAAGACACTTAAAGAGAAGTGCCAGGGGAGAAGACGTCTCTGTTTCATTAGATGTAAGTGCCAAACAGGGACGAATAGAGATTTGTTTTTGTTATATGAATAGATAGAAGAGTTTCATCTTCAGCAGTATTTTGAATAATGGCAGTAAATCTATTAATCATGCAAAGTTCAGCAGACACTACAGCAGTCTAGGGAGGCTATTTGTAATTGTTTTACTGAGTGTAAAGCGTCATGGCCAAAACCTTTACGTTTCTGTGCTCCGTTGTTCACGGGTGCCCTGAACATGTCCAGGTAAAAACCTTTAGCTCTGGGGGAAAAGCATTGGTGGTCATTAGCATTGTATTAAACTGTCCAGTCTGATGAGTGTAGAGGCCCAGTGATTATTAGCAGATTGCCAAACAATCCACGACTCATCCATATGAAACTCCTGTACCAACAATTTTAAAAAATGTGTAGGTTTCAGCATAAAAAGCAGTGTCTCTTGTGTATTGAAAATTAGATAAAAGCTATCTCATCGGGCCCTTAGGCAGCCTGTTGCTAGGCTTTGTAATTTGTTTAAATTTGATCAATTTTTCAATCAAAGTTTCCAGTTTTGTCAACGCCAACGGTAGGTCTGCACAGCAGGTCTTGGCAGTTAAACCTGTTTAAATTGTGATCATTTAGGAAAACAGCTGAAGCAAAGCAAATTCTTGAAACAAAGTACAGCATCAAAACACATCTGTCCTATTGCATCTGTGGATCTTGAAAATTTTGTAACCAGTTCTTGATATGGAACCTAATTGCATGATCATAGGACCACTGATCTGAAAGCTTTGGGTGCTTTGCTGTGTGGTGCAGAGACCACGGGGCACTTCCTCTTGGTGGACTGAGGGAGAAGGACTTACAAACTGCAGGATGAAGGTGTTCAGATAGGAAGCTGCTTTTGAGTTTACTACCCTGTAGGCAAGTGTCAGAGCTTTGAACCTGATGTGGGCAGCCTCTGGAAGCCAGTCCAGAGATATGAAAAGTAATGTGACACAAGTTCTTTCTGCCTGATCGGAAATTAGATATGCTCTTGCATTTTGAATCAATAGATCAAAAAATCACAAATGAGCTTAATATCAAACGGCAAGTGAAGCGAGTCACGTCTTGAGTCAAAGCTGATGGCAACATACGTTTGGCTACAGGACCGGAGGTGTTGCGCTAAGATAGCTGCACAGGTTAAAGGAAAGAGAGCAGGCTCTGCATTAATTCTCATCTATATAGTGTTACTGCGCTTCATATCCTATCAGTTACTTCCAATGTTTGTTTCTATGTGGAACTTCAAATTAAGATATAGCCCAGGCTGGAAGAAGTGGTTTGAGGCAACATGAGACAATTCGAGAACCTGCAACTGCAACCGCTGATTACTGTGGCTCAAAGACATCAGCAACAAGCATCCACGACACATTACGCATACAGTACGGACAGAAACGCACTCCTACACGTGCAAGCACATGTGAATGTACTGGCATTGTGCCGCTAAGTAGTACAAAGCCTCATGGCTGTACTTCAGGAATGATGATGACCCTTAAATAGAAACACTACAGCACTTAAAAAAAACAAGGTTGAACTGCAATTCCATTTAGATACGTCCAATCAAAAGTGATACCGAAAATTTAGCATTTTGCTGCATTATGTTTTGATCTGCAAATAGGAGTATCAGAGAAACAAACCTTATAACTGGTACAGTGTCATGCTACTGTACTGCTACTACTAACAATAATAATAATAACTATAATAATAATAATATCATGTTTTTCTCTATATTATGATAAACTTAATAGCACCAAGATTACAACACTAACATGCTTGTTGTTGACATTCAAAGACATGAATTATTGAAACTACAAGCTGTCTCCTATAGTCATGGTCAGCTTGCATCTTAATATGACATTGCCCACAGCTACATTAAATGTTACATCACAAATTAACTGCTAATGTCACAGCCACAGTTCCCTTGTTTAATTATTATTACTAGTTTTTTTGGTGTAATTGTAAATAAGACCTAGTTTGCTGCACATTCAGTCTGTGCATTCTTCATCCAATTGTTGGCAAGTAATTTTTGGGTTCCAGTTATATTCTAGATCCATAATTGGCAATGTCTTCAAGGCATCCCCTATTAAATCTAATTATCTTCTTTTTTTTTGTCAGCATGTCTTTATTTCTTGATTCATTCCTTTTTATTCTATTGACATAATTACTGATAATACAAACTAAATGAGTTGTACCTCACCATTTAATGTTTGACATTAACATTTGTTGACTGGAAAATTCCATTTACTCCTTTGTCCAAAGACACCTTTAGACTGTGATTTCACATTCCAAGTTTTGTTTATTGTATTGAGTGATAAATCGTAGGGCTGTCAGCATTAATGCCATATTCAAATTTTTAGCGCAAATTCATTTAAAGGCCACTCATTTTTTTGACACCATTATGTGCCAAATCTGCCCAGAGCTTGACAGTGGGAATGACATTTTGCACCATTTTGTTCTCATTCAAACATTTCACTGAGTGATTTTGACATATTTTAGTATAGAATATACTGTATAGCTTTATTGTTTTTGATGCTGTCTGACTTTGTCTAACAGGGTGGGGCAGACTTGTCTCATAACTTAATAACTGAGCAAGTTGTAGTCGGCAGCCTCCACACTAAACCTGCACCCTTCCCTCTACCAGCTGTGTCCGTGAACCCCATCAGATGGAGAAGGAAAAAAGAATCAGTGAGGGAGAGTGACTGATTTCTTTAATAACTGTGAAATTTGCCCATCAACTAATATCAGAATACAGTACTATAAATTACTTTACTGTTGTAGGCATCAATTAATACATTTTCAGTCAGTTGTCAGTTCATAACTTAAGTCAATACCATCAGTACCACATGTGCCAATAGGTATAATTTCATTGCTTGTTGCATATTTTCCTAGAACTAGGTCACTCCTGTCTCCTTGGATTGTATTTTTCTGTAGGTCTCTCAGCCTGACTAATGTTGAAAGCCTTTACAACAAGGGAACTAACCACAGGTTTGGGCATGCAACACAGTCTATATGCAAGATTTATAAGCCTAAGGTTAGTTTTGCTAATTAGTAGCACATGGCACCGTCTAATGCTTCTGGGGCCACGTTATTTTCCACTCCTTTTGTAATTGCTTATATTCAAAATTTTCTTTCATGAACAATTACACGTGTTTAGGTGTAAAGAAAGTTGAAGGACGCTCTGAGTTTGACGGTTTTATTTCAACCGTTCTCCAGCTCTCAGTGATGGAGAAAGCTGCACCTCCATTACTTTTATAATGTAAGTATGGTACTGAGAGAGCTGTGAATATGAGGACCTGAAAGCTCATAGAGCAGTGTGTCAATTTGAGACTTCTTCTAAAAAGGTTGGGCTGGGACATTTTACAGTATGTAACTACTACTACTCTTTCGGCTTTTCCCATCAGGGGTCGCCACAGCGAATCATAAGGACCCTAAATTTTTTAAGCCAATGTTAGAACTAGTTTTCTATCTTTTGTTTTTAGGTTCAGAGGTGAAAAAAGGGCAAACTTTTGAAAACTAAGTTTTTCTAAGATGGTAAATAACGGTTTTTGATTTTCTTTGACAGGAAAAGACTCAGACTATTTCTTACCACTGGACATTTCACACAAAAAAATCAAATATAAACCAGTAGAGGAAAAGTCAGAAGTTCACTAAAGACACACTGCCTGAGATCCACGAACATGTAAGTAAGTATGTAGGTCCCTGCAGGCATTGACATTTACCACTGAAAAAATAAAAACTTGTTGATATGAGTAAAATAATCAGTCGTATTTAGCCTCTAGGAACCACAAATGACTGTAGAGTGTAAATGATATCCAGTACATAAGTGTGCACTAATATGGTGGCCTGACCACCAACCCAACACTGCTATCCATAGAGATATAAATTCTTATTATGTTTTTAACCGTGTAATTAATAAAAACTCCCTTATGTGCAGTACATGCCCTTTTAACTTCTTTACTGTGGATATCCCATGCAGTCTCAGCCCTGCGTGGATTTAAAATAGGTTGATCACGTTCACATGTCTAGGACACATTGCCTCTTGTAATTTGGCCACCCTCGGCTTTAAAAGAGTTTGCGCCCTTTAACTGGACTTGAACCAGTAGCTTGTTAGCCTCTTTAATAGATGAAAAGTGAGCTGTTGGTTGGAGAGCAATTACCCTGTCTCGCTCATAACTGCCTGCAAAAAGAGGCCACAGCTCTGCCTTCGATCTGAAAGAACCAATTAGTGTTTGAGCTACAGCATAATTTAATTAGGAAAACTCCCAGACTGAGCAGGTGTGTTGTTCTTTTATTGTATCACGCAGAAATAAGGAGGAAACCATTTAGTAAGGGATGGGGAAGAGGATGGGGGTCCGCGTGATGGGAAATCCCCCGTGGAGCCTTCATTCTTGTGAATTTCAGCTTGCTTGGTGGATATGGAGGATGATTTTGGATTGTTGTTTTTAATGTAGAAAATCAGTGTTGTAAAGTATACGGCGATGTTTTACAATCCAGGTCTGTTTTTTGACTGTACGACATTTATTCGGTGTGCACAACTGATCCGGTTAGCTGCAAGTTTTTGATATCTTAACACTAACGCTGCTTACACCTTAATACAGATTTGTCTTATTATATCAGTATATCCGTTCCTCAGCAATTTAGCCAGTTATGGATGAATTATAATATACTGTAGATGTACTTTAAGAAAGTTGTAAAGTTGCATTATTCCTACAGTTTATGGTTCAATCCCTGGCTCCTCTGGTCACATGTCGAAGTGTCCTTGAGCAAGACACTGAACCCCGCTTAGCTGCTCCCGGTGAGCGTCGGCCAGCTGCATAGCAGCTCCCCCCATCGGTGTATGACTGTGTGCGTGATTGTGAGTGTGAATGGGTATACAAGAAGTTTTTGTGAACCTTGTTTAATTAACGTCTCATCTCTGTGAACATTTTGTAGCCTGCAATTTTTGGTGCTTTTGAAATGTGTTACTCCAACTACCTTCACTGAGATTCTTGGCCGCGAAACAACCTGAACATTGTAACCTTCATGGGGCTGGATGTACCTAATGACTACAGAGTACTATACACTTCTTTTTCTGACCGGCCTGCCTGTGTTTTTTCTTACAAACCAGCCACTCTTAGATACTAGTGATAGTTGCGGTTACCTCCCAGTTTGTGTTGTACAGTACATCTCATCATTCCCCTAATTGCCGATCTACATTGGAAAAGAAAGAATTTGAAGAACTGACCAAATGTAGAACAGATTGTTTTAACCGTAGTTATTGTATTTAACCTTCAGTGAACTTTTTGTATTTTTGTTGTTGTTGTGACTATTTTTTTTTTCCTACTATTTGTTTTTGTCTACTTACATAGATTTGTCTGGGTCGGAAAACCCTTGTTTATATAGAGTGATTTCAGACATTGAATGTGATAATGGTGCTACAAAAAATCTTCACTTGACTTGAATAATCATCATCAACATGCCACCCCCGCAAATGAGTTGCCTGTTTGTTTGACTAAATGAATACCAACCAGACTTAGTTCCTCAGTCCAATTAAAACAAAATCCTTATCCATAAAATTTGCATAAAATTGTTTTAGTTTGTAGTTTATATGACAATAAAATGAGTGGGGTTTGACGCCTGGTTTTCGTGTTCTTTTTACTACAACATCAAATCCTGCTGACAAACAATTTGCCAATTTAGAAATAATTCTCTCAAACCACTGAATAACTTAATTGTCATGTTAATGATCAAAAGGCAGTGTTTTGTGCTATTATAATTTTACATGAGAAATAGTATAAAAGCGTGATTTTGATATTTTACAGTCACTTCCTTTTTAACACTGCCCCTCTTTTAGTTTTAGGGCTGGTACTCTACATACCCACTAATCAGTCTGTGGAAAATGAAATACACGCTATTTGGTGGGTTCAAATTTGAGCAGAGTTTTCTTTAAATAGACAGATTAATGTAACAGCTCATAATGTAATTTTTTTTCTCTGGACCTTTAAGCCCAGTTAGCATAACAAAGGCATTTAGGTGACATTTTAGAGATATTATAAAACCAACAAACTAATCTAGCAGCTAACTGGATATTGCCATGTACCATAAACTCACCATGGTGGTAGGGATTGATATGAATCTATCATTTGCCTTGGTGTGTGGTCTTGGCATAAAAAATAATTTACCAGTGTGTTCTGGAGTGTCTGTCCTAACCTGTACAGACTGAATATAGGTAAGCAATGTTTTGGGAAGGCATAAAAGACCAGAATAACTCTCAGCCAATCCTTCATTTGAACCTTTTTTTAGGCTCTATGGTTTGTTTCATGTAGGTGATCAATTTATTAATCAATCATTGTTGACGTGTACAATAAACCACCTGTTCTAACTAAAATTCAAACTTTTGATGACATGGTGATGAGTCATAGGTGGTAGTGTGGCAACACTCATAAAATTACAGTAGTTATGTTTCCTTTTTTTCCTTTATCACATTAATATAGTTGCATCCCCAAAATACATAAAACTGTTGTTAACAGATTTTTAAAACCTAACCAATAAAAAAAAATTTTTTTGATAACAAATTAGCTGCTCTTTTGTTTATCCAACTCAGATCTCTGTGAGTTATTACTTCTTATTTAATATGTTGCTACATTACAGAAACCGTTCACAGACATCATATTTTTTTTTCTGTCTTTACGACACTGTGTTGACGATGCTGACGGACCTCCAGTGTGAGCAGAACCACTGGTTTTTACTACATACACATTCAAACTGTCTTGCTCACGCATCCATATGCAGCTCGATTTTGAGTCAAACTTCTTAGCCAACCACAGGAACTCTTGATTTGCCCACTAGTAGATTCTGCTGGAAACAAAAACTTTGTTCTAATTAAGAACAGTGTGAAATAATAGAAATCTGTCCATTTTATTCTCTCCTAGAAAGTACCAACTTTCTACAGACATTGCATTTATCTTGCTAAACAGACAGCATGATTTCTAAAATTTTTTAAGCCATCCTAAATAAAATTTATCGCGTGGTAAAGTATATTCTTAACATCTGCTAACTGTAATAACTGCAGTGCTACTAGATGTCATTTGTTTTGAAAGGAAAGGAGCACTGTGTTCGAAATAGTAGGAGAAAAAGTACATTTCGTTTCACAGATTTCATATCCCTACATTTTATGTTTGTTAATGAGCACTAAAACTGTTGAGCAATCGGTATCGCAACCTACAGGAAAAAGAGAAGCTGCTGTAAAATGGGCCACCTGTTGGGATTGATTGTCACAGCTTAAATTTCCCTGTGCTTTGACTTTATTACTTTATTTATTATTATGCCAAAGTATCTATGAATTGTTGCCATGTATCATTTACCAAGTTTCTGATTTTTGTACAATTTCTGTTCTTTTCTAGTTTCACTCGAAGTACAGATTACTCCAAGTCATGGTGAGATTAGTCTTGGTGAATCCAAATTCTTCATGTGTGAAGGTAAGTTTACCAAAAACCCCAGTTTCTACATTCAGTATTGCAAATTATCAATTTTTGTTTGTTTTAACTTTCTATTTGACCATTGTTTTAAGTAAATTTTAAAAGAGAAAAAAATCTGGCGTCAATGAGTGCCCATTACGCTCACATAAACATCTTCATAGAAATCTACAGCCTAGACAAAGTACTAATACAAGTGCTTGAACATTAGCATGTTAGCGTTAGAGCCTCTGGAGGGACTCGTGTCTCTGAACAAAGTTGACCCAGCAGAAATGGAAAACCCACATTTGTGTGTGTTGTCTAATAGTCATAGACTCACAATTATAGTCATAATTTTTCTCATAATTTTTTGTCGTTATTCTTCCTGATTCACAAATTTGCTATTAACTTGTTTTCAGTCCTTTGCATTAAACAGGTCTAAAAAAAATTAATTAATGCCGTTTCCCTATTGGTTAAAAGCAAACAATGTCATAAATGATAAAAAAGAAAAACAATTTGAGTTTATGTTAGTGGATATTTTCTTTTTCTACTTTTCTGACATGGTTGTTTTAAATCTTTGAAACACCAGGGTGTGCAACCCACAGTCCTGGGGCCCTCTTAGACCTCACTGATGTCTTATAGAAACCTCTTTTCTTATCCACTGCTCTTTGCTGTGTTCTCAGTTGTAGGCGTTGCCAAGCACATAGACTGGTTTGGACCAAGTGGGGACAGGATAGAACCGAACAGACCAGACATAACAGTAACCCGTAACGATGAATCATCTTCCACCCTCACACTGTATAAAGCTGGAACTGAAAACGCAGGGACATACAAGTGTGTTGCTACCAGTGGAGACCAGCACGCAGAGTCAACCGTCAAAGTAAAAATTTTTCGTAAGTATTTCCTCCACGTAATACACCCTCCACATTATTTAGTGGTATAAGCACAGAAGGGAAAAAAATGCTGTTTATTGAACTCATAGTATTTTATTGACTGCTCAAGGGCAACACATTACTCTTTTTCTTTTCAAGTGAAGATGGATTTTTCATCAGTTCAATAAATGGTCGGAAGACTATTAGAGGGCTGCTTAATGATCCTGTCTGTTGTGCAGTTCTTGTGAGTAATGGCTTTTATTTTCCATGAATGCCAAGCATCAGCAAATGTCCATTGGAGATGAAATTCTTTGATTTTTCAGAGAGAATTATTTCTGTGCTTGTTTTAAGTTATTACAAGTTGACACCAATGTAGCCATTTCATATTAAAATCAATATACAGGGTTGATTGCAAAATAAAATTTGTGCTTTATGTTATAACTGTTTGCCGTTAACAATAAACATTTGTCTTTTAAATGTTGGGAAAACTGTATTTGCAGATGGAAAATGTAACTACACATGAAGCACCTCATAGAACTTCTAGCAAACTCTCAAATTCACATTGTGGTAATAAAGAATTGGGCAAGATATTCCCAGTCTGTCTTAAATGTATGTGAGAATAGGTCTTAGTCATTGTGACTTTTTTACCTCTTCACAGCAGCCCTGAAGCTTTTAACCTAGAATGTGAATATGTTGCAGTAAGTAGGGGAAAGAATCTAAAGCCCTAAATTGGTGCATAAATGCGCCGTATCTTTAGAACATAATTACTTAATCTAGCTTAGTGGGAGTGTTAAAGCTTCATATGAAAGTTTTTTTGCATGAAGACTTCGCCTTCTGTCCCCAATTTTCTTCAGCAGGTGAATTCAGAGTAAAAAGCTTCAAGGCAAGACATTTTCTCACTTAGTATTGGCACATTAATATTGTATAGGACCGGCCTTATACTTTAAACAGCTACAGCCAATAGGACTCGTTGTACTGTTCATGCGACAACTTCTGCCACCTATAGCAAAAGGAAATGCATAGCAGCAGCAGTTTGCTGATGTAATTCATTGTAATCCTATGGCAAACATTAATTAAATAAACAATAATGGTGGCCATTTTCAGGTGGCTACTCCAAGATGTCTTTCCCTATTTAGGCTGAACTACAAAATGCCGCCCTAAGGGCACTTCAGTATTCATTTACGAAGGTACTGGCATCCTTGTATTAGCAGTGTGTTGTCTGCTGCCTCATAGACTCATGTTTGCAATACATAATTTCACACCAACAGTATAACTGTGAACTGAGTACGTGCTTTTGCACGTTTTTCGTATTTAAGCCGTGTTTCAGACTTAAATAAGGTTGATTTGTGTCAAGTACAGCATGACCATAAATTATTATGGTAACAGATTCAGTTTTTGTGAGCAACGTGTGTGTGGTAAGAATTTGAAGAAACATGGATACGATCTAAGAATGGCTACAGTGTGATGTGCAACTAGGGAGTATTAAGAGGTAACCAAGGTTTCCCAGGACACGAATGTAAAAACGATGGTGAAATGTTTAGATATAAAAAGAGAAGATATAAAAAGGTAAAAAGAACATAGAATAGAAAATAGAGAGATCAGCTGACTTCAAGTATGACATGCAATCCATGTTCCAGTCATAAATCAGTTTGGATAATTGTTTGTGCCATTAGTATGTGACAGATGCTAATCACAAAGTTGTGCAGACTGAAACCTGGGCTTTTTTTTTACAGTGAACATCTAAACACAAATCCAGCTCAAGCATTGGGCCTCTGTCTACGTGTAATGGAACAACCCAACTTTACGAGTGAATATTTATTACCAGATAAAGAACATTATAAAATATAGCATCTCTTTCTCTCTGTGTGACGTTGCTCCTCTAGTGCCTCTTGTAAGTCAGGTATGTTCATGAGCACTACAAAGTGTAGGTCATCCATGTTTGGTTGAAAAGCCCTCTGTGCAAGGTGTTGAGGACCACTACGTTTGGTGTTTGATTTATTTTCAGAGCCGTAAAAGTGGTTTTTCCTCCCTCATAAAGTATGTGCCATGGCCTAAAAGATAATGTCATCAAAATCTTACATACCTTCTCCCCCATCACCCCCAATATCACCCCTCAAAGGAAAGCTTCCAGGGTGAATACCCAAACCAAGTCCAACTGGACAGACAGACATTTAAAAATTATGTTCAGGTCAAGCTCGGTCACGTGAGTTAGGTTAAATAGGCATAAAAGACTCCATGACGGTTTCTTATTTAGTCTAAATTAAATTACTAATAAACACTTAAATGACAAGCGGTTGTACTAGAAACAAACTCAGCAAACAGTGTGTTTGTTGGGCTCTTGGACCTCGCATACAGAACAGGAGGGTGTAGCGGTGTGTAAATCACACCCTGTATGAGCAGTGTAAAAAAGGCACTGGACGTTTTTTGTGTGTTATGTGTTTTTGTAGCTAAAAAATTGCTTTTGTTCTGTGTCTATGTTTTTATATTAAATTTTTCACCACTACTGAGATTAAAACCAGCATAAACACCCTTCAAGCCTTAAGCATATGAGTGCACATTAAGTCCGTATTTTCTGCTCGAAATTATGTTTTCTGCTCAAATCAGCAGCTAAGCCTTGATTGGATTAAGATAGCACTTCTTTAAAAGAGAGATTGAGGGGAAAATATGTTGGCTATAATTTCTCTTCCTGAATGCCCATGGAAAGGTGGTCCAGGATTAAAAAATTTTCTGTACATAACAGTTGGTTGATGGGTAAAATTTCCAAGCTCCCTGAAAATAATTTCCCCCAAAAATTGTAAAAAAATGAATAAAAACACGCTATATGCTTTTTGTCACAGAGTACATTTTGTGCATGTTTTATTACAGAAAAAATCACCTTTACAAACGCACCCTCACCCCAAGAATTTACTGAAGGAGACAACGCCAACATTGTGTGTGATGTCACCAGTTCGCCTCCACCCACTGTCCTCTGGAAATATAAAGGAGCAAAAATTCAAATGGAAAAAGACGGTAAGAATTTTTTTTTTTTTAAGATCCTCAGTTCATGTGTCGTTCATTCTTAGTTCGTTGCAAGTCATTAGTATTTTATTTTACTTTTATTTGACTAACTGAACGATATTAACAATTTAAACGGAAGTTCTAGAGTGTAGTTGGTGTAATTGTTGCATAACCCCTTTTTGAATTCATCATATTGCAAAGAATATCTGTGTTACTTGTATTTCTTTTAAAATGAAAATTGTAGTAAATCAGGAAAATATCCTGCTAGAAATCATACAGTGCTCATAATAGGACTGATGATGGAACATGTTCAGGACATGAACAAGTTTCCCCACGTTGTTACTGCTCTGCAAAATCCAGATAGACACTAACACAGTCCATATTGTAAAACAAAAACCAAATCTGTAAGCCAAACAAAACAATAACAGCTATTGTAACTGTATTGAAAATAATCACATAAAAAGTCAAAATACATACAGGCACCTAATAATAATCTATAATGGATATTCACATTAACCGCTGTCAGGAACTTTGTTGTTAATGCTCTGCTTGTGTTGCCATTATTCTCCTGAGTTTATCCTGTGCTTTGAAAGGGAAAATTAATTTGGCTTTGATTTTGAAAATACAATTCGCTTGCTGTTATTCACCCTTGACACTAAGCAATATTATAATGTGTATGGTATTGTGGGTATTGCTCACCGGAAAATAATAACACAAGCTCATGTGGGCTGTAATAGTATTTTGAATTACAACATGATTAAATTTATTTGGACAGCATTTCATCTCAAGCCGAGGGAGTTCTTTTGGGCTTTGGTCATATTTCTCCTTTTCTGAGGCTGGTAGAAGCAGAGCTGATGGTTCTTGCATTCGTTAAAGTGGAAGTAACATGGAACATGTACCCCAAGAATAACCTTAGATAAAACAGTTGCATGCACTTCATACTAACCATCAAGCTTGGCAACAATACATATTCAATTTCTGGGTATTAAATTTGTGAAAAACAATAAAGCTGCAATATATATATATATAATACATGCAATATAAGTGAATGTTTGGCATAATTGATGAAATCAGCCAAGACACTCTGCGTGTATTGCGTTTTGTCACTATGTACAAACTATGTAGCCTTCTTAGTAGAACAACAACAGCTGTTCATCATCAAATACTCAAAGTGAGCGACTTGTGCCTGATTTCAGTTTGACAGATATGTAATACTCCTAACGCTACATTTATCTTCTCTCTTTCAGTTCGGTTCAAGGTGCTAAACAACAATCATCTTCAAATCCGTGGCATAAAGAAGACAGATGAGGGCTCATATACCTGTGAGGGTCGCCTCATGGTCCGCGGCGAGATTGATCTGCGGGTCATCAAGGTCATTGTGAATGGTTAGCAGCCCGTTCGGTTTCGTTTTGTTCCTGTGTGCATGCTTTTGTGTGGCAGGTGTCCCATGACGCTTAAATAAGCTGTAGATCCTTAGAGGCGACTAGGCTCAGCATCAATGTGGAAACGGTTGCCCAGAGCAACCGTGTATCAAAGATGTTTCATGCTAATGAAGTCTGTTTCCTGCAACTTCTGAGCCTAGCAAATGAGTGTGCCTAAAATAAGTATTCAGAATGTATCACTGCATCTGTTTCTGTTTTTCCTCCTTTCTGTGAACTATAGCTTTGTAAATGCCTGCCTACGTAGTATCTTCCTACCAATTTAGTTTTCTTTCTATGAATGTTATTATTTACCTCTCTGTCTGTGTCTCAGTCCTCCCGACCATCCGGATATGGCAATCAGAGGTGAACTCCACAGCAGATGTCAGGCAGTCTGCCATGCTGACATGTGCTGTTGATGGCTATCCTGAACCTATGGTGACCTGGACGAGGTAAAGTTTGCTACCTACTGGAAAAACAAATGCTTTTAACATGTCCAGCGGCACCTGTCAGATACCAGCACATTACCCTGAAGAATAATTTCTGCTAAAGTGTACAGTTCCTGTGACAAGACCAGACATGTCCATCAAAAACATTTGACTGAATAAAAAAGAAAAGAAGCTGCCTGACTTAAACAATAAAGTAATTGCTTTTGGATTTCTGTTTGTGACAGATCATACATATTTAGTAGTATCAGTAGAGATTGAATTTATTAAGATTAATTAAATCTTAAATAATCGTAAAGTTGCTGTATCCTATTACTGTATATTTGCGTAATGAAAGTTGTTGGAGTTTTCTACAATTTAGCATGATGTCAGAAAACATGTATTTTTACTCATGAGGTATTCATGTCTAGCACGATGTAGCTTTATTTGGTTGTCAAAACTCAGATGAGTTTTGTTTGGTAGTCTGCTTTTACGTGTAGTTGCTGCAAGCATTCACATTTAAATGCTGTGAGTGAAAAATACAGGACACAGTCATTGATGAGCTTCTTTGTGAAACTGCATTTTTAAAAGGCAAAAAGTGCAAATAGATATTCTTTATCCTGGTTTTTAGTGTTTTGCTGCACTTTGCATAATTTTAAATGCTTGTGCAATAATACAGCACCGTTCAACTAGAAAAAACGTATATTAAAGCCAAGTGACACAAGTGAAGACAGACAGGCTCAAAGAACTATTTTTGTTCACATTTCTTGCAATGGTGACAAAATTAAGTCATGAAAATGAAATTACAAGAAAGTTGACAATTTAAAAGACAAATTTACCAATTGTCACTAGGCTTGCAAAAGAAAAACATTATTTTCCTCAATTTCTGATTTTTTTTCTTATTTTTTCTGAAGAACAACTTGTAGTGTAAAATGATGTAATTTAAAAGTAGATAGTAATAGAATGACTAGATTTAAAAAATGTTAAATTCTTGCATTTTCCGCAGGAATGAGGTCCTTCTCGAAGCAGGGGAGAAGTACAGCTTTAATGAAGACGGCTCAGAAATGACAATAATGGATGTTACCAAGCTGGATGAAGGAGAGTACACCTGCACTGCTAAGAATAAGGCCGGGGAAAGCGAGCAGGAGCTCAGTCTGAGAGTGTTTGGTAGGGAACGATGTTTCATATACATACATGAACTAAAGTGGCGTTTTAAAATCTTCAGAGTGTGTGGGAACGAGGTATAAATGCGCGTAGGTGGGGAAGGAACGAACAATAGTACGGCTATGCGTCTGTTTTGTAAGGGATGCAGGATGAGGTGTTGTTTGAGTGTGGGTTGACATTGTTTCATGTAAAGATGTAAAGCCCAAGGATTTAGAGAACTGGCCAAGTGATATGAGCTTAACTGAACTCTTTCAAGTCGGCCTTGCTTTCTTGTGTAGTTTTTACTCACAAGGTTGTTTGGTTGTTGTTCTTTTGTGAGGACCGCAAACACTTTCACAATGTCAGTTCATATTCAAATATCAATTATATTTACATTTGTGAAGCTGATGTAGATTATTTCCTGTTTTCCTCATTAGCCAGGCTCTGTTTTTTTTTTTTACAGGTAAACAATTACCATGAAATTACTTTAGACAGCTTTCAAAGCACATTGTTTTCTTCTTTTGCAGGATCTTTACCTCATTATCGCAAAGATGTTTCATGCCTCACAGAGCTTTAGTTACTGTACACACCAATGTGGAGGTAGCTGTAATCATGCATTACACCAGCAGCTCCAACTGTTGAATTTAAAGTTGTAAATATGTTTTTCTGATCATTGTTTTGTTCCAGCTGCAGTTTTACACCACTGAGTACCTGTCATTAGGGGATTTGATTAAAATGATTTATTTTCTTTCACAATACAGTTCATCTACAACACTCAAAATTCGTAACTAAATCATTCACATGAAAAGGTTGTTAAACGTCCAGGTATAATTCAACAAATAAAAGAAAGGAAGGAAAAAAAAACAGTTACCTTAGAACTCAGAAGAAGAAATATGATTTCTGTAGAACAGTGTGGATCTGTAGTGGCATCAAGGTTTAAGCAGGACTGCTTTGGCTGACATTGTGTAAATACTTCATTTCAAAACTAATAACATGACAAGCTAGACATTTCTTTGCTCGTTATTAATTATTGGTTAAGATAACACTGTCGAGATAATAATACAGACATTCAGCTGTGCTGAACATGGTAAATTATATTCAATATACTGAGTAGATTCAAATTTAGAAATCCTATTTCCTAAGCTCTGCACTTATCCTTCATGGGGTGGAATGAAAAATATGAAAGCACAGAGTAATGCACATCCTGACACTTCAGAAGTAGCTGGGCAATTTGCTTCACTCTGTTTGTGTCACAGTTGTGGCGCCCTGCTGTGCCTTCAGGTTAGCTCAGGTGTACTGTAACTTCTCACTTCGCTCAACTGTAAACAAAATAAAAACCAGCACCTTTGAAATGGGCTAAATAAATTACCTTTGAATCCATGCATAGTTATCATAGCTGTAGCGCTGCCAGGACTGGGAAAGCTTAAGCCTGGTTGTGCTTCCAAAAATTCCCCTCTTCCCTGTCAAGCTACTGATCTTCATCCTTCCTTTGAACTCATCCCATATCCACCGCGTTGCTTTTTCACTTACTGTACTTGTGCTGCCACACCACTTGGCTTTCGTCTTAGTCTATTTCAGTTGTGATGCCTGTGTGTTTGTGTTTTACAGTAAAGCCAAATATCACATACATCGTGAACCAGAGCACTTCAGAGATGGAGGAGCAGGTAACCCTGACTTGTGAAGCTTCTGGAGACCCAACTCCCACCATCAGCTGGAGCTTTGGTGAGCACGTCTTCACTGAAGGAGAACAGGTAAAATAATGGAGTACTCTGTACTCAGTTTTGGTCCTCAAGGGCTAGTGTCCTGCAGGCAATTTTTCCTTCTGGAATTAATGAACCACAGCTGGTAAACTGATATTACCTGAGTCCCAGCGGCATAACAGGCATTCGTTCTAACCTCTAGCTTGTTTTAAGTAAGTAGCCCACGGAGTGAAAATGTCATATTAAAGTAGATGCTTAGAAAGAAAAAAAAATAGGCAGTGGTGTGCTGGTGCCTGCAGAGAAAATACTAGTCTTTTTTTGCCTTTTTTCTAATTTGTGAAGCATTTTTTGTACCTCGCTATACTACACTTTACAAAACCTTAGTGATGTGGAATTAGGGCACAGTGACTAACCACCAGGGAGGAACGCAGACCTGCAGGACACTGGTGTCTCAAGGAGAAGAATTGAATACCTTTAACCTAAATTCAAGAGGAATATTGATCATCTGCATTGTGCAGTTTCACAGCAAAACACCCAAGAAAATGTGTTTTGTACTGCTGATTTTTTTTCCCCTAAATTATCAGATCCTTAGAGATGGCCCAGTGGATCTCATGTAATTAGTGCAGCGATTCTCAGCCAGTAATGTGCAGTACACTCAGATTTGACTTGCGTTTTCCCAAATGTCCAGGAAATCAGCACCAGAAACCCAATTATAACATCTCCAAAATAAGACAAAAAGAGGCAAAAATTTTACTGTATTTGCTAGTGCACTTGAAATGATGTAGTGTCTGTTTAACATTTTCAATCACTCTTGCCATTTTTATGCTCAAGACTGTGATTGAAAAGTTATTTGCTCAGACCATATAACATTAAAAAATGTGTCAATCACCAGTGTTTGAGCAAATGTGTCAATCAGCAATCTGCTGCCACTATTTTGAATAGTTTTGGCACTGCATTGGTTAAGATCTAGCTTTTTACTTTCCATTACATCCTCGATACATCTGTATGTTCTCTTGGTAACCTTTTCAACATTCCATGTGCAAACCATCGAAAACAATGAATACTTCATTGGTATTCTCATACATCTATTGGCCACATGACCTGGCTCTTCAAGCCCTTGGTGTCTTGCTACAATTGGACGGCAATGAGGGGGGAAATACTTATAGAAACATTGTAGTTCATGGAGGAATTATGGAGCCAGTCCATTACATGCACTACATTTTCTTCCTACAGGCACATCTAAACAGGATCTATCAGGTATGAAATCCGCGTGGCACAGAAATGTACTGGAGTAGTGAATGCTTCCAGATTTGACAAACCCCCCACTGAAATCGAATAATCCCTTTTTATTGAAAATGTCCTAGCTGTTTCTTAAAAACCTCAAGGAATGATCTCATCATAGTTCGTGAAATTGATTCAGCTGCTGCATGCTTTCTAAATATAGCCCCAAAACTTCTCTGATTTTGTGATAGAAAGTGTGTACAGCTTATCTCATGAGATCAGATGAGAATTTGGTTGGTAACATAATAAAAAGGAATCACCATTTCTGTGTCGCTGTTGCCTGATCATCAAACTTTCCATTACAGCATGATGTTGCCTGGTCTCCAGCCCACCTCAGTCTCTCTGTCATCTCCATAAAACTGTAGACTGTCTAACATTTATTGTACGTCAGTTTCACCTGAAAATTGAGGGTAAAAGTGCTCCATGCAAAATCTCTTTTGACTTTCCCACACTCAACCCCTACAAACAAAACTGAAGTGAATACTGATCATAGAGGTGGGCAGTGCCAAAGTGGATTATGCTGCAGGAGTAGATTTCATGTCCTTTATTCCAGATGTGAAAACCGATCACTTTTGAAATCTATTTTAACTGAATTCATAGCAGCTACTTTTCACAGCCACAAATCGAGTCTACAGGGCTGACTGTTTGATATTCAAAATCTGGTTTTGAGTGGAGCCTCACTTCAAGTGCAAAACACACTACCACCTCCTGATGCACATCACGACAGGCCTTTTTTTTTTTTTTAATACACTCCCACAGTGGCAAAGCACGCTGGCACGTGTAGCGATGCACTGCCCGGCAACAGTTCACGCCTAACACGTCGTGTCAGCCATAAGAAGTAGCAGTCTAGTGTTTGTGTTTGTTCGTTTTTCCCCAGAACACACCTTCCAGCTAACAAAAAAATTCATCGGAGATGGTAGAGTTACATCTCCATCCTCCGGTCATGGCCATTCTATGTCATGTGAGACACTGCATGACACCTGTACTGAGGAGTGAAGAGTGATCATGGAGAAGTACCACACAGAGGCTTGCTCCTTAACATACAATAATCATCACCCACCCATTTCCTGCACTGTGTAGCTGATGACGTGCCGCACCGAGACGTGTCACGTGGCACGTCATGTGAAGCACAGCTGTGCGACGGTGACAGTGTGTTTTGCGCTCTAGTGTGCAGTATGCTGTGATCTGTGGCATCTTCACAGCTGTCTTCAAAGAAACCATTAGCAGCCTTACTGTTACTGTAGTGGATACTAGGAGTAGATGCTTATATTTTCCTTTATAGTTCTGATTTGTCAGCGGGGGAACTGATTTCCATGGTTGGGCTTTAATGAATTCATGCAGCTGCTAATTGTTTAATTGTCTTGTTCTGCTTGTTCATCTAAAGTGTCAGTCTGTCATGTTGCCTGTAATCATAACAGCTGTATTTCATCTAGGATGGGTGTGACAAGTGAAACGCCATTCAATTCAGGTGGACATGGTGAATTAAAAGAAAAAATGTAGCCGTCAATTCACTAATGTTGAGTCAAATTTCAAAATAATATATTAAACCCTAATATGTGAAGATTTAGCAGCACGGTGGTGGGGTGGATGTGCTGCTGCCTACAGAGGGTCCCCGGTTCAAATCTTCCTTGCAGCTGCAAGCTGTCTGTTTGGAGATTGCAAGTCCTTCCCACGCTTGCGTGGGTTTCCTCCCAGGGTTCAAATACATGCAAGTTAGGTTAATTAGTGACTTTAAATTGCCCAGAGGTGTGAAGGTGAATGGTTGCATATTTGTGTATGTCTCTCTGTTGTAGCCCCTTTCAGACATGAACTCTAGAGAATGTCAGCAGGAACAGGTCCAGACATCTATAGTTTTCGTTTTAGACATGCAGCCAACATTGAGAGATAATCCGGGCGGGAGGCATTTTCACTTTTGAAGAAATACTCTTGGCATAAAAAAAGCCGCAAGTGACAGTGTTTTCCTTTATGGCGATGGAGGACGACGCTACCAGTTTACTATTTATAGTAAACGTATTTAGACGGATCCGCAGTTTAAGTACGAGTTCTTCACCTCCGGAGTATTAACTCCTCTGTTCACGCATGAGCTTGGCTGGAGATAATCCAGACTTTACACTAGGGAGCTGGCTGGAGAAGATCCAGCTAATGTCTGGGGGATATGGTCCCACATACGCTTCCTCCACATAAAGTCTGGATTCCAGTGCATGTATAAAAGGGGCTGTCCCTGAGATAGACTGGTGACATGTCCAGGGTGAACCCTGCGTCTCACCTCACGAGTCAGTCCCCCCCCCACGACCTTGAACAGAATTAGTGGTTAAAGAAAATCGATGGATTGAGGTGAAACTTGTTTTTGTATTAGTAAGGAAACTAGTACCAATCTGTGCTGTGCCGTTTAAAAGTGTGGTCATGACAGAATTAATTCATTTCATTTGAATGTGTTTTTAGGTCTTCGGCTCCTTAAATGGCTAAGCACTTTGAAGAACTTTGCTTAAGGAATATTACGCACTATACCTTCCCTTAATTTGTGCAGAACCCCCGATTAAAAAAGAACTAATTCCATTACAGTGCTTTGCAATTTTGAACATATGTGATGGGCTTTTTCTTACTAGACCTGAAAGTCATTTGCTACATTTTACGTAAACTCCACTTCAAGTTTTAGCTCATCATGAAAAGCAGGCATAGTGTTCAGTTTACAATTAAAAATGATGTGGTGTTATTCATTTTGAGTGCGAGTGTGTCGGAGACTTTCGAGGAACACGCTGACTGACATGTTCAGGAAGATGACAAGTTGTACTTTTGTCACATTTTGTGTCACACAGTCAAACTTTCACCAGTTTCACTTCATTTCCGAGGGCCTGTATTGTGACTAATTTCAGCGGTTCCATAGTGATTCCGAGCATATCATATTAGGAAGCATACCGCGCTTGGAAAAAAAAGCATAAGAAACTAAGAATCCTCTAGAATTTGTTTATGTTTTTGGCTGGCCTCCCTCTTTAAAGCTGGAATACAGCCTCGAGCAACTCTACGAAACCTCGTCAGTTTAGGGTTTATTAAAGGTGCCCGTTGGAATAAATAAACAGACTTCCTGTTTACATTTAAGTGTTACTCACCAAAACATCCTCTAGGTCTAACAAATGTGTTCGATGCAATACTGGCTTGATAAAATATTTGCTTATATTTTTTTCATTTCAAGTTTCTTGAAACCTACTTTATTGACATCTGTGCTTACCTGCTTTTGTTACAGGCACTTGTAGTGGTCAAACACTCCACAGGGTACAGTTATACTAACATTTACACTGTAATTATCATACTCTCAATTGCTTTAAAGTTGGACTTTTAAACCATTACGTGTAGAAGTAAAAAGAATAGAGAGCCAGGGGTCAAAGTTGTAATTATGTTGTCACCTCCTTTCTTACGACGGCTATATATGTGTGATGCAGCAGACGGAGGAGCCATTCTCTAGCTCAAGATACTGAGTTGGTTTAATGGTCAGGATTTGATATTATTTTTCAGATAGTGTTTTTCAGTCGTGTAATAAACCGAGACGGTCTGATGTTCTGTATCAGAGTATCAGCTCCATCTGACTGTATGTGACCCTATTCCTGCTCTGCTGTGGTTTGGGGTTTTAAAGGTTAACACGAGGAGAAACTAATTCATTCTGAATAGCCTCCTACACACAATCTTCAGTGTCAGTGGACAAAAGCATTGTCTGATATCCGTGAGTAAAGGGATGCATAATGTGAGGATTGAGAGAGATTACTGATTCACACAATAGAAATGCTGTGACAGTGTGGCTACAAAAGGCAGGATAAAAGGAACATGTTCCCAAAAAAAAAAAGGGTACGTTTCAAATTCAAATTGGTACTTGTCTGGAGATAGTTTTGTTTTTGTTTATATAGTTATATGGTGATTAAATTTAAGTATTAAAATATTTTAAAACTTCATCAGCTTTATGTTTTTTGGTTGTTTCGTTCCCTTGAATTAATTTGCTGCAAGTCGCTCTAGATAAGTGTGTCTGTTTAATAACAGAAAATGTAAATGAAGTATTTATCCTGGCTTTGTACATTATCTACATAATGAGTGCCTTTCTTATTTGAATACATATTAAATATTCGGCTTCATGCACATAGTTCTCAAGCTGTAATTATTTGGAAATATTTTGAAGCAATTTGTAGTAAAATAGGACAAATTATAAAACATAACAGCTCATTTAAGTTTGAAGCTGATGGAGTGATAGCACTTTGTTCATCAAGCACATCACGTTTCAAGACACAAATCTGCTTTTCAACCTGTGTCTTTGCCGCGTCTACCATACAGATTGCCAATTAGAAACAAAAGACTAAAAAGAAAAGAAATATTTGAAAGGTAATGAGATGATTAAAGAAATGTTGTAATTAGCGGTGTGTGGCAGCAGTAGAGTCTGGGCATCTGAAACAAAGGCCTGCTTTAAGTCCTGCATGTCAATGCAGAGAGAGCGTTGTTTCCTGCAAACACTAAAGGCTACTTGTTGACAACAGCATCTCCGCAAGCTCACTGGTGCAGTGATGAGGTTTGCTTCACTAAAACACTAGTCAGTTCTCTGTGATGTTCTGGCAGAGGTTCCTAAGCTTAGCAGTTAATGACAAGACAATCACAATGTGTGTAGTTATCAGTTTCAGTCAGGTGTCACCCAGTGACTGCAACACCACTGGGGTTCTTTACAGTTTTGCTTAATGTATTCGTCTTAATATGTCTCCTTACTTTGCCTTGCCCTCCACATGCTGACATCACAATTCAAGTCTGAACAAAGACCCAGAATAATTCTCTTTGAAGGGAGCAACAATGGGCTCCAAAAATGATAAGTTCCAAGGGAACCGTCACCATATTGTTCTGCACAATTGCGGAGTGATTGTGTTATGGTGTTTCCCATTTCGCATGCTCTCATCTGCTGTTGTTCGCTGTCCTTTTGTCTTAAATGATTGGCCGTCATAGATATGACAGTGATACTTGTCAACTCACTGACTGCAGAGGCGGTGCTGCAAAGGAGTGTGTGGATGAGGTGGTAATGTTCCACACTATTAGGTTGCCTGTTTTAATTGGGCTACAGCTCTTTCTCAGCAAGGTGGTGATATGCAGCCAACTGCTGTTTGTACTGATGCGTTGTACTGTCAGCGGAGGACTTACAGTACTCTTCAGAGCATAGTGAAATTACACTCATTTGCATATACTGTATTTTGTCTTGTCTTTTTCGTATTTTCAAAGTGAAAGAAGAATCGGTTTGGTCAGTGAGAATCCGTACGCTGCTGTACTGTATGTCCTTTGTGTTATTTCTGAGCCCTCTGGTTTCACTACAGGATGATAATATAGGGGCTATTTTTGGACGTGAAATCATTGGTGATTTGATTCACTGTTTTTGCCCTACAATTATTCCAGCAAGTTGGGTTTTATTTTGTTGACATCTTCTTGCTGTTGCACCTGATGAAATAGCTGTTTATCATTTTACGCTTCAATACTCCTTCGCTATGTGGGCCATCACATCCCATTGTCATGCTTAACATTTTCTCCTCCGTATCATGAAGTCCACAGAGCATGCTTTTCAAGAGGCTTCTGTCTTGTGGGCTTTGTGGTCATTTTAACTTGATTCAGCATGTTGTCTACTATAAAGAACTGTTTGTTTCTGCAGAAGAACTGTTTCATCCAGAATTTTGCTAGACTGTATTCACCAGATGATTATCTTGACATGTGATTTTTATTTCCTCCGTAATTCAAAATAATGTGATAAATTGTTGACCTTATTAATCTACATCCACTAATAGGAAGGGCTGACATCATACCAAAAAAAGATCTGAAATTATGAATTGAAATTACATTTTACTTCAGCTTTCTACCCCCCCCCCAAAAAAAAAACATTATAAGACTGTAGCACAACTATATTGAACAGCCAAAGCAGAACATCTAATTTGTATAATTACTAATTATTCAGCATTATGCAGACCACCTGTAGGCAAAGATTTTCCAGTGTCACATTTGAAAAAGCAAAATTGCTTATTAGGAAACTCAGACAGTATTGTTCAATGACTTGATTATCCAGGGTATTAACTGTTGTTTGTTATCAAAGGAAATGCTTTTATATAACGTGAGTGAAGACAAAAGTTAAACAGTGGCTACTTTGAACCCTTTCCATTAATCATGAGTTGATAATTGCTGCTGCCAAACAGGTAAACATACCTGTCGTGCTGCGGTGAAATGGAGTCAAGTCTTCCTTAGAATCCAATAACCTTTGTATCCGTAAGCATTTATGCTCTCTAGCTCCCAATAGACGTACGTAGGGTTAGAAGCAGTATTGTAACATCAGTACAGAAAAACACGTTCAAAATCTCCCTAAGATTAACCTTAAAAGACATCAGATTTTTCCACATTAAGGCTTCACTGAAAGGGAAGCTTACCCTCTATTTTATCTGCCAGACTTGCAGCAAAAATCCGCCATTCAGCTCAGGTACTGTGGATGAATGGAAAATAAACTGGACACTTACCACTGACATGTAATGTGCAGCATCCCACCTCACCTGGATAAGGATTGCTTTCTAAGAAATGCTCTGCCTTTTGTTTGTTGTTCTGTCTCTGTTCTCTACAGGCATCATGGACTCGGCCCGAGCAGCACAAGGTATTCTAAATGCATGACTTTTTCCCACACCCATCCATCTTTCATGTCAGTTGAGTCTAATGCAATTCTGGATGGATGCAGATCAAAAGTGATCAAATAAGGGTCAGGCAGAGAATCAACTCTGAGAAAGATGCAGTAGCCAAACAGGCCAGTGCAAGTCCACCATTGTTTTCCATGTAAACGTAACAGTCATTTACCATAGCATGTTCCTCTCTCTCCAAAAAACAGATTATGTAAATCTCACATTTCTCACATCCTCTGTTCTCCCACCATCATCTTCAGATATTACTGCCAGCTCTTGATTGTGACTTCAACATGTATTTTTGACACTACAAAATACATTGCATAGTTCTAATTCACCAGACCAAAGGCAACTGAATATGCATGTTCGAGAAAATGGAAGATGTCTTTGTGCAGCAGCACAGGGCATCACGGTTCCTGGAAGCAAGTGAAATTTGGCAAGAAAAAGGAGCTGCCCACATAAGCTTTCCTTGCTTCAATATTGAATTTGTGTTTTACATATGTGAAGCAATTGGTGAGAAATACCAATTGTGATTTCAAAGATAAGTACCGAGTGCACCATATTAGAGGAGAAAACTAATGCAGATTAAGTATTCTGGTTTCAAATGAAAAAAGTACTCCAAAAGTACGCCTTCAACGATCAGGTCATCAGCATTTCAGGGGCAAGATTATTAGATATTAGGATTGCCATAGTTATTTATAGTATTATAACACCTAACAGGAAATGAAGGTCTATTTTTAGACCATGTGGTTCCTCAAATAGCCTTGCTATTTTATTTTCAAGTTGCAGTGAATCGAGCACAAAGAGTTGGTCCTTTACCTATTTCTCTCATAGTTTTTTTTTTTTTCATCACTACACATCTGACACGCTACAGGACGCATGAAAGAATCTTCTATATCAAGTGCATGTAGACATGGCTTTTTTCTATATTAGAAATGATTAACTGATGAGGTAAGTACATTAGAAAAGTTTTTTTTTAGGCTTGCAATACTTGATTGGATTAGTGTTCAGCTGATAAATCACTTACAAAAATGCCAAACAAGCAACATAGTTAATGGCAATGAAGTTCCACATTTCCCTGTAGTAAGTCAGTAACACATACTTGCAGTTGTGTTGTAAAGTTTGGGGAAAGCCCAGGCTGCGAGCACAAGGATTGACAGTGAGAGCGTTCAATAAAAACATTTTTGTGTTTTATCAGCTTAGAAATATGTTGTTTGTTGATATTTCCGACTTCAGTGAAGATTAGATCACATTTTATAACCAGAACAAAGTGGAAAGGTCGGAAATTGCAAGAAAGTATCATTACTCTTTCTTGCAGCTGTACTCACGCTATCGAAGACCACTTGCACTCTGAAGTGATCAGTGTGCATCTCTCAAGACGCCCCATTAAAAACCACACAGAGGAGGAGTGTGAGCGTGCTGAGGGTGTCTGTTGCGTAGGCAGCCGAGTGTTCATTTGACAAGCCACAGCGGGGAAGCTACATTCAGGTGAAGGTGCATTGGTATGCTGGGCCAGTTAAAGTTTGGTGAGACACGAGTTTAACATGTCCTCGGTGTATTCTCGGTTTTATGCCGTGATGCTCCAGCGGCGTTTCTCTCCTTTGCTGGTAAAACTAAAGAAGTTGTGCAGCTCTGCTGTCAGTGTAGTTTGATTTATTGGAGGAGCTTATGTTTTCATTATCGTCCCTAATCTGTTATACCAGGTTTTTACACAGAAATGCAAAGGGGCCTTACATCTATGCATAAGAGGCAGTAAAGTCAACAAATTCTATCACAGAACTTTCTAGTAGAGAGCCACTTCAGTGCATTATATATTAATGCTGAAAATCCACAGTTATGAAACTTTAATGAATCATAATATTGCAGTAAACACATCATTTTCCTCTGGTAGATAGTGGCCTTCATTACGGGCTTCGTACTGTACAGGGAACCAGCGACTGCTCAGAAGTTGATATGGTTCTAGTGACCTTTAGATGCAGTATTCTCCAAAAAGCAGGAGCAGAGAATTAACAAGGACACAGTATTGGAGCTGGATCACTAAGTAGGACTTGATGTTTGCACATAGTGTGGCAATGTTGCACAGATGCAGGAGTCAGAAGCAGTACCGCAGGGGTCGAGAGAGAACACTTTCCACACAGGGGTCAGAATAAAAGGGCTAGTGTGTTATATAAGTGTCTCGCTGGTCCTGCTACTCGCTATGCATAATGAATGCCCCAGACATGCTTTGTCTATTGAATTTGAATACAAATAATGAGGGTTTCTCTTACATGGCCGCTTAGAATGGGTCCTAATTCAATATGTGTAAAAGCATCCGCGCCATTGTTTTGCCTGCAGTTTGGATCAAAGCCATGAAAGCAGCCAAGGGAGGCTTAGATATTCCGTTCTGCCGAACCTTGTTAAAAGGAACAATTCACAAAAGCTTGATTTATTAAAGAGCGCCGTATGAAATCACCTGGATATCCCAAATGTCGAGTTGAAGATGCACTTTGTTTAGAAGGAAATAGCTTTAGAGGAAATTTGCTATGCAACATGCGGCGGTTTCAGATCTTTAGTAATAGAAAATAAAGGACTAAAGATTTTAATTAGTAATAATCTTGGGGAAGCCCTTGTTTTAGAAGAAAAACAACTCGGGTTGTCTGAAACTGTACACCATGACAGTTTAGTGTCACATGACAGCAGCACGCACAACACCCTGTAGGTCGGGAACCTACCGTAGCTGGAAGTTGTAACTCTGCATATTAAATAATTCCAGGTATCTCTAGAGCAGGAAGACCATTTACACGTCTCATTAAGTATCCGTCTGTTGATATTTCTGAGGTTTAAAAAGTTCTGTGAAACTGGGGCATGTGCTAAATGTGGGCTCAAAGAGCACAGCAACCTAATACATCCAGAATAACTTAATGAATTACAACAGGAAGACAAGAGAGCAGAGGCACTTCTTCCTGTGTTTTGTATATAGAAGCTCCAGGTAAGGCCCGGCTGTCTAGAATCATATATCAGTATATTTTTACAATTTAGTAAGCCTTCCGTGTGAAAAGCTGTAGATGGTTTCTAGTGCCTTCTGTCATCAATTATTGATACTCTCCCCTCTACTGTCAACTGTGTCCTTATGTTACAGAGCAGAGTGTGGCGGTTTCATTAATGTAATGTTCTGCTCATTAAAGGCACGCTTTAAAATTTATTTTTCAGGTCACACATCTTCCCGCTGAAATGTGCTCTGTAGACCTAAATGTGAAATGTTGCTATGGAAAATAACCGACGCAAATGGTCTGTTTTTAATAAACCAAGTCATTTTCTGCTCCCATTTAGAGTTTGGATGGAAATGTGGTGGTGAGGAGTGACGCTCGCGTGTCCTCCCTCACTCTGAAGGATGTCAAGTACACGGATGCTGGTCAGTACCTCTGTACGGCACGCAGTGCCATCGGAGAGGATCGTCAGCTGGCATATCTGGAGGTTCGCTGTAAGTGTTCCCCTCTGTGGAAAGCTTGTCATTCACCTTCAACCGGAAAAGCTAACATTTCCACCTCGTCTTGACTTCATAAATTCCCTCCCGTTTACGCGACGCTTTAAAAAAGCATTGTTGAAACCGTGTATTTCCCACTAGATGCCCCTAAAATAAATGGAACAGTGGCAGTGTATACCTGGGAGGGAAATGCAGCCAATATCAGCTGTGAGGTCAAGGCTCATCCCAGTGACGTTTCTGTTGTTTGGCTGAGAGATGGACTGCAGCTCCCCAACTCAAACACGACTAACGTTAAGATCTTCCGAACTCCTTTAACCAGTTACCTGCAGGTACACACACACACACACACACACCAAACCATGGTTTACACTACAAAATAAATGTACACATAGAGTAAAGACCTGTGTGTGCACACTGGCACACCTTGTGTCATCAAGATTTCATGAGCATAGACTTGAAGTGAGGGGTTTTCTTTCAGCTTCATTGTGGAAAAAAAAAGCTGATGCATAATTCAGCAGCAGGAAAGCTGACGGCGATAAATAAAAATAGGCTACTCTAATGGACAACCAAAAAGGTCACCTTCAAAGTGTTTGACTAACACATTTATACCTCTGTCCTGGTACACTGCCCTTCATATATTTACTGCTTTCTTGTTTTATTTCCCTCCTCCAGATAACCCCTGAGTCTGAAAATGACTTTGGGAGCTATAACTGCACGGCCTCAAATGACATGGGCACAGAGTCCAAGGAGTTCCTCCTCATTCAGGCCGGTCAGTAACAATATTGCGATTTAAAATCCTTTTTTGCATTTACAGTGCAGGTGACTGTTTCTTCAGCATGATAAGAATTCAAAATCAGAAGGATTAAAATATGACACAGTCAGTATACAAGGTGGATAGTCCTCAAATTTAACTACGAATTACACAAGAGATTCTTTTTCTGGCCTCGGGCTTCAGGAGCACTTTTTTTTCCCACTCATATTCAAAACATATTAGACTAAAACACCTAGCACAATGTGAGATTACACGGAGCTGTGTTTGTTTAGATGGATGATAAATTTAGATGAAAAGGCAATGCTAGCAACACGAGATAATTCAATGCACCTTCCCTCTGGTTGTTTAGTACAAAGGATCTAAGCTTTTCACTTAGTCCAATGCTAAAAGAAATGTAAAACACTGCATTATCGCACGTCTGACGTTTCACGGTGCATATTATGAAGTCAAAGAGAATTTATCAAAGTCAAAACATTTCTTGTAACATCAAATCACTACCAGCTGATGCCACAGCCCATATACTCACCCACACAAGTACCACACGGAACAGAGCGCTGCCAGTCTTTAAGCCTTAATCTGAAGGAAATGAATTGAAAACCAAACATTCTTCACTCACCGCAGAACATGGGCGACCACAGTAATTACATTGTGCCTTTTCATTTCTAACATCAAAATGAATTAACACACAACTGAGCTCACACCAAAGTGTGTGAATTCAGAACAGCCACCAGTATCCAGATATGGACAAGATCGCTGCTTTTAATAATTTATGTAGTTTAATAAAAGTTCTCCAGAATACTGACAGCAGTATTGGGTGAATAGAAATAAATTTTTTCGATCACTAAATTGACTAACATGAAGGTAAATAAAGATCAAATCCAATATTAAGGAGCAAATTAATATCAGTTTTTTTCAGTTCAGTCGAACTTTATATCTCTTTCAACACTATCCATTTAGTGTTGTGGGTCTGAGGTAGAGACGAGGAAAGAGAGGGTACGCATTGGTCAGGTTTCCAGTCTAAGACTGCCTGTACGTACACATACATGACCAGGTCATTTTATTATTATTATTTACAGCAAGAGTAAATATGCCGGAGAATAGCAACAAATGCTAGTTTCCATCCGCAGTCACTAGGCGGGTAACAAAAAGAAGACAATGAAACACAGGAAGCACAAAGACAAAGCACTTACATTTGCAGGCAGCAGATGAGTAATCAGATTCCCCTTCTACCTCAGACTTTTTATTGGGAGCACAAGTCAGGGGTCAGATTTAATCTGCATAGTGACTGAAAGGGCGCATGTGTTTGTTGCAGCAGCAGGACAGATTTGGGGGTACTTTGATAAAAAAACGAGGCGTCTTTCGGTGTAAGGATCTCTGCTTTCACTTGTCCGGCACGTTCTTTTTTAAAATGCAGAGCAAAAAAACGGGTTTCTGTAATTCTCTATCACGATTAATAAAAAAGAGACTTCTTGTTTACATGACAATGAAGAAATCAGCTTACTCAAGAAAAGCACCTGTACCCGGGTTAAGTGCATGTAAATGCACTGAATCTCAGGGATGACAGAGGCAGTTTACACTCACATTCACATCAGTGTTCAATTTAAGAGTCTTTGGACTGTGAGAGGAAACAGGAATACCTGAAGGAAACGCACACAGGCATGGGAAGAACATGCCGACTTCAAACAGAAAGTTTTTTTTTTAGCTTTAATCAAAACTAATTAAGATTTTGCTTTTGCAAAACATCTTATTTGCTTTGCTTCTGTCTGTGAAAACTGTCCCCATCTAGAGCTGATTTGGGATCAGCTTTAATTTAATCAGTTCGTCATAAGACCATGTGAATATTTATTTTACGAAATGACGACAAGAACATGCATTCAGTGCAAAAGAAATGACATCAAGGTCATAAATCATAGACGTCGTGGTAAATATCCGTAGAGGGAGCAATTTTTCGATTTATTTTGGTGCCATCGCGAGCTGTGAGCTCGGCCCGTTCAAGTAATGGAACAATGGAGTGGGACACTTTTGGTTGTAATCACACTGCATTCCTTCCCTTTTTTCCCAGAGGTGCCATCAGCTCCATACATCAGTGAGGTGAGACCCTTCTCCACCACAGCACAGATTGAGTTTGAGAAGCCAGAGTCCACTGGAGGCGTTCCTGTCCTGAAATACAAGGCGGAGTGGAGGATGCAGGGCAGGGGCAGCTGGGTGCACCGGGTCTATGAGCTCTACGAAGAGGATGGTAAGAACACATGTGAAAATGTCACACTACCAGGAAATTGAGTTATGTCATTTCACATTGTAACATAAGAGCCACTGATAACATTCATTTTTTACATGATTAATGACATGTAGGAAGGGTTCTTATAAAGTTTCCTAAAGTAAAAGTAATGTGGACATTTAGATTGATGGCAAGAAGACGGCTTTGAAACACCTGATGGTTATTTCGGTTTCTAAATACATTTAACTGTTGGACTGAGGTGAGGGTAGAACCAGTCACCGCTTTCTTGTGACAGAACGAATCATGCACGTATTGTTTGAAAAGCAGATGTGTTTGTTTTACAAATTTTCAAGGCGTTCTCATCAGGGACTGAGCTACATCTAACATATCGTTACAGGCTCCAAGAGTGAGGTGACTATCACAGGCCTGAAGCCAGAGACCAGTTACGAAGTGAAGCTGTCAGCCATTAACGGCAAGGGTGAAGGTGAAAGCAGCTTTGCAGAGTTCTTCAAGACGGAGCCTGTCCGTAAGTGGCACACGTTGCACAGTTCACATCTTAATTTAAAGCTTTTATCAGACGTTCTGACCTGCGTCCTCACAAACACATTAGCTGTCTCTTGGAGCAGGACTGCTTCTTCATCCCATTACTGATCTATAAAAACTCACTGAAAATTATAGTTTCTCAGCTGCTGGAGAACAACACACAGGTTAGCATAGAGACAGTTTGGATTCCGGCAGCGACTTTTTTTCTCAAAAGTCTCTTCTTAAATGTTGTTCGTCTCCAGGAGTGAAAACTCACAACAGGAACTACCTCACGAACTCTTTCTCCAGTTTATTTAGCCTTTACGTGGAAGGTCTTTTGACATCAAGTCCAACTAGTTTATTGTTTTACATATTAAATATTAAAAATTCAGTTTTATAGTAGGTACAGGTACAGTTTTACAAGGCTCATTGTGTGTTTGGAACCAATCAGTCAGAATTGACAACAGAAGCAGCTGCGAGGTGAGTCCCGGGCTCATTATTGAGTTTTTAGCCCCCTCTGTTGGCAGGGAATACATGCTTTAAAAAACTGCTACCCCCTGTTGGCTTCACAATCAGTGTGTTTGATGACTCATAATTAACCCCATTTTTATATTTGGTCACGATTTAGTGTTGCCTGCATGTTGATAATCTCCATCTTTTGATTTCATTTTAATTTTTTTTTTTTTAAACAATTTGCCACCATCTGTGTGATATATTCATTAGCTTGCACTTACAAAAATGAACCATTCATAACAATGTAATGTTCACCTTTCATGTATTAGCTGGTATGAAACTGTACTCAGACCATACCTTAAGATAGTCATTCTGTTGCTGATGCCTTTTTCACATATATTAATCAAATGTTGTTGTTTTTTTAATTAAATTTATTATTAAACCAATTTCATGTGTACTTATCACAATTTCATGTGATCCTAAACTTCTTTGCTTATTAATGTTTCAAAGATTTAATATACGATCACAACATTGACTTAATTTCAGTTAGTCCATGATATGACAATGAGTCTTTGTCTGTTTCCATCATAAAAAAGCTTGTTTGATGAATAAAGGTTTAGGGCTAAGACAACACACTCATTTTGTAATAGGAATTTATTACAGTAAACAAAGATGCTTTAATTGTTTCGTTTGCTGTTTTTTCCTCGGTTTACCAGTAAAGACTCAACAAACTCTCGAGTGTAGTGTTGATTTAGGGATTCAGGTAGTTGTTTGTGCAGAAAACTGATTCTGATTGCCTGATATCATCTTTTTTTTTCCTCACACCCATAGATGACATTTTTCCCTTATTTACTCAAGAAACAGGTTTGTCTGTAGTGAGGATGATAGATCAGTTTCTATCCGATAGCTGTTTCCCAGCAGCGTAACCCAGTTACCCCTAGTGATTAGCTGCTACACCTGTAACACCTTTATAGCACAGCAACATGTTTATTTTCCTAGAAACTGTATGACTGTCCTGACATCCACTGCATCGTTAACCTGTTTATTTCACCCACACCCAACGAGTTAGCAGAGTTATCCACATATGAATATTAATATGTGGATTTGCAGCTTGTGAATTAAACGGTTTAATGACATGATTACAAAGTATCCCCAAATCTCTGCATTTCAAAAGCCGCACATTTCCCCTCTGGCTCCAGCTATTTGATGTAATTTGAGAATGTTTACATTTGCATTAGACCCATCAGCATTGATTAATCTGTTGCCTTGCAAAATATGGTGTGTCTAAAAACTGTTAGATGTCTTCTTCACTTTGAACGCTGGGAACCTAAACAGAAAATCTGGGCGTCTTTTTTTTAATGTTTATAAGCAGTTTTGTTGTGATTCCATATATTCCTGTTTATGTTTGTCTCCAGATCATTTAAGTTTTTTTGTCCTCTATCTGTGCCTGTGTTTTGTTTGTCTTGTGTCTTTCATGTGTTTCTCCATCTTTCAACCACTCACATGTGTCATTTCATGTGACTGTTATTTGGCTTGCATGGTGCTGATGATCCTCTCCACTCTGCAGCAGGTAAATTACTATTGCAGATGTTCCTAACTGTGACTGGAGAATCCTACGATTAACCAACACACTAATTCTACGCAATCGTAATACATGTCGATCTCAGTACTATTAATCAAGTCATGTAGATGTTTGCCTCTGTAGGATAAATGAGTGGCAGAGAATTACACAAATTTATAACAGGAGTTTTTAATATTTGCTTCAGTCAGATAATATCCAGCTACATGAGCCTATAACCTGTTCTTCTTTAAAAAAAAAAGTAGTATAATTAATCCAGTGTGCAACAAACACTGATTCATCTTATCACATGAGAATTATAATCAGTGTCCTCCCACCTGCCCTCGAAACACTGCTCCATCAACCAGAATGCTTTGTTTGTCAGTCGAACACATTTAAGTTATAGTTTCCATATAGATTCCATCTTTTTTCTAACCTTAGTGTGAGTACCATGCATTACTGCCTAAATGAACTAACGTGCAAAGATTTAATCAGGCTTTTAAAATAGTGCAATTCTGAATATGAGCACTAACCACACAAATGTGAATTTTCGTCTTCTGTGATTCTAAATTGAACGTATTTTGGTTCAGAATGTTAATCAAGAGCTTGCGAAGGGCATTTCACATTTTCTAACAACTGAAGAGCGACCTGTTTAGTTAAGAAATTACTGGCATAATTAACTAATAAGGCGTGCTTCTAGGTTGCAAAGTGCTTTGCAGTTACAGAAAAACAAAAAGTATTTGAATAAATCATCATACATAAAAGCAAAATTTGAACAACCTAAGGCAAGAATACATCAATAAAGTGCTAATTAGAATAAAAAGATGTCTTCAAGTGTTGATCTGATTTAAGGCAACCATCTGGGTCAAGGCTTGTTAAAAATGGACTGAGGTAAAGCAGAAAACTACTTTTGGTTTGATGATTCGAAATTTGAAATTCTTTTAGGAAGAAGAATCCTCCACAGTATAGAGAAAAGGGACCATCTGATTTGCTATCAGCACTCAGTTCAAATCCCAGCATCTGATGGTGTGGGGGTAAATTCATACACACAACATGTGTAACTGGCAAATCCGCAAAGGCACAATTATGGCTGAATTTCTGTATATGTACACACTGTGCAGGCTTCGTAGCAACATATGAAGAATTACTGATGACATCTTTTTCCTCGCTTGTTTCAGCACCACAATGCCACACAACATTCTGCACATATCACGAAAACCTTGCACTCAATAAAAACGTTTGCCAAATATGACAACAGGCTCACAACTGTTGAGCAGCTGAAATCCTTTTTAAAGCAAGAATGGAAGAATTGCCTCACTCCCAGTTTTGAAACAGTTGAAGATGGAATTCTTCTGCAACTTCCTATGCACTTAAACTATTTAACACAATTTAATTTTTAAAAAGTTTTCCCATGTGTTCTATCTTGCGCCTGTGTCTCCCAAAAGCGAAATAGAGCAATGTAATTAAAGTTCTTTTTTTTTTTTTTTTTGCTTGCTTTGTCCTCTTCACCTTGCATGTGCCATGACAAAGGATGCTCTACAATTACTTAATATATTTAAAAATTAAGACAATTGGTCTCCTCAGTTCTTAAAAAACACAGTGGTAAGCATTCCCTGTCCTGTCATGTTTTGTTGGTAGTATCAGATTTTAAATTAACACATATTAATAATTTTAAAGAGTAACTATTGAATCCTGTTACAGAGTAAAGATTTTTCCTAAAATTGGGATGCTAAATGAACCCACACTTTTCAGAAATTTGAATTTGAAGCCAGATAGCCTACTGTGAATTCTGGATTTTAATTTTGTTGTAATTTAACTGCAGAAGACTGAGACATGAAGGTAGAGAACTCCTTTTTACAAATACATGAAGCATACCCTACTCTGATACTGTGCCGTAAAAGGAGAATAATACACGTCCTGAGTTGGACCCTTGAGGAACTCCTAAGGAAAGAAGAACATAGGAATAGAACTGAGAATTTGATAAATCGTTTTCAGGAGCACAACATTGATTATGGAAATCACTCTTAAGAGGTTATCATATTACTTATTAGGTTATGAAGGAAAGCCTGTTTTTTGAGTGGTGAAATGCAAAGTATATGCAAACGTCAGTTAATAAGAAATAACCCTTTGTCCAGAAGCCTTTTATGACGCAAAGAAATGTCAGTCATTAGTTTTTATGCCAATTGAACATCGCTCAGCAGCTCAGAGTGAATCAGATAAACATGTGGCTGTGTGTCATTTGGTAATTAGTCTGAGTCGAGACACATAATCTTGAGGCAGGCAATTAAAGGAGGCGCAAGTGACCTCAAAGGACAATGACAAGGAGAACATTCAGTTTTTCCCTTTCCGGTTTTAAAAATGATCTTGCTTGCAGAAATGCCTTCATATCTACTGCAGACTTCTGCTTCTAAATATCCTCATCATTGCTGTACCTGCAGGGAATCCCAATCCTCCCAAACTGGAAGGGGCACTTCAACCTAAAGGAAACTCCCTCAAACTGAGCTGGATCAAGCAGGATGACGGCGGCTCGCCCATTTTACATTACCTAGTCCGTTACAAACCAGTGAGTACGGCAGTTATGGAATTAAAAAGATTAGTTTACAGCTACAGTACAACAACACACCATTTATTAGAAACCCACTTAAATAAAGGTTGTACGCATTCTTCCTTGTCTCTTGTTTAATGGGGTTGTCTTTGTTTAATTTTAGGACTTCTTTTTTGCCAGTGATTATTAGTCACAGAGATGGTTGACGTGTGCTTTATTTGAATGTGTGTGTTCTAAGACACAAGCATCAGAGTGGAAACCAGAAATCCGGCAGCCCAGCAGCAGTGACCATGTGCTTCTCAGCGGGTTGGAGTGGGACACGGAGTATAATGTCGAAGTGGTGGCAGAGAACCAGAAGGGCAAATCCCAGCCAGCGGCCATGTCTTTCAGGACATCTACTAAGCCTGAAGCCATCCCAGGTACTCTCTCTCTCTCTCTCTCTCTGTGTCTCTCTCTCTTTCTCCTCAGGTTACTTACATTAAATTGGAAGTAAACATTGAGAAAACTAAAGGAGCCAAACTCTGAGCTGTAAACCAGAGCGCAATGTTCTATTTTTACTCCCTAGCTCTTAAAGGTGAGTGACAACTAAATAAATCTACAGGAAAAAAAAAATAGATTTCCTGGACAGTGTTGAGCCAGAAATGATTTTCCGGCTGAATTTTCTCACTTTAAAGTTTTGACAGCTCTTGCTAAATGAGCTTGAGTTTGTGCTTGCAGAACTGGGACAGGCACTTTTCACAGAGGATGAGAAGATTTTTCTCTGAATGATTGTGGCTTTTCTTTAGCTTTGTTTACCGCAACTATAGCAACTATATTGGATATTTTTCCCCTTTGTGGAAGCAGCCTTCAGACTGACCCTGGATAAACTCTGATTAACTTGTACCTCGAGGCTGTAACTGCAGCTGAAGGTTTTTTTTAACTAACCATACTAAAAGAATTTAAAACACACACAGCCTTTCACGTTCCCTTTCTGTGCCAGACGCTGCTCAGTGCTTTGCTCAAACATAGCAGCAGACCATTATGTCTTCCTCTCACTTCGTTTCTAATTCATTTTCCAAACTAAAGCATTTCCCACTCACCCGCCACTGAGTCATCATCTAGTCAACATGGTGTAAGTTTCCCCCCCTTGTGCTGTGCTTCTGCTTTGATGTGTTGCTCTATTTTTTTTTTCCTCCCTCAGTACAAAAAAAAAATCTGCTTCTTCTTTTCACTTTTGGTTTTTCAGACCTGACACATTTTCACTTTTTCTCTTCCTGTGTTTTCCCCGCCCTTCTCTTTTCCCCCCTTTCATTCCCCACTCCTCATCCTTTATTCTCTCTCTCTCTCTCTCAATGTTCCTGCTCTCTTGCCTGGTCCTGGACACTGCTGTGGTGGACCACGTGAACATTTTCGTCACGACCTCTGTACATTTTGGTGTGGTCGGGTTTGTGCTGCCCAATTCCCCCTCCCCCTTAGCCACTCAGGGCTGTTCATCTCAGACATGCACTTTGGTGTCGCTCATCTTGTCCCTCATCACTGTACTCCTGCTCTCGTAGTTTTCATGGAGTATTTACACCATAACTGCAGAAGAGAGTTTGGCTTTTCTCTGGCCTGGCTGTCTCTCTGGATTGCGTTTACTTCTCGAAACAGACTTTGACCATGACAGACTCGTCTCTGTTATGGCTGAGAAAAGGTGCTGTGTAGCTTCAGAACAGACGTGCTGAACCAAAGGCAGTGGAAATCCTCCACCTCCCACAGATTCACTTTGCTCAGCATAAGCAGTTAGTCATCAGTACTAGACAAGAGAGAGGATTGCCAGTTTACAGTATTGAACAATGGTGAAATTGAAAAATAGCACTTAGGAAAACGTGAAGGCTGGGTGCTGGAGCTGTGGGTTTACATAAACACTGTCCTCCTTTATTACTAAAAAATAATGACACAATGATGCATTAAGATTTGTAACAGTGTTTACATTATTAAAAACAGAGACTACAAAAATATTTGTAATAATATTATTGGAATCAAATCTGATGTTATTTTTATGCTGATCCTGAAGATACATTGTCCATTGTATTTCTCATATGTGTAACGTGTAACAGATAATATAGAAATACGTGTTTCTATACATTTCTAACTGGAGAGTGCTTTACTCGGCTGTATTTTTACTATCCAGCACGGCTTGTTTCCACATTAATTATTGAAATTTACAGCCAAATGTGTCTGTAAACAGAATATTAGAGGTCTGTGTTTTTCTCCTATAAATAAATTGGACTTTAAAAACTTTAAGTAACTATGGCAGATTTTTGTGATTATATGGAAAAAGCCTTGCGTTACTTTTGTCCACACAGTATCCTGCATGTCCGCTTACCTGGCAACACAGTTGGCTTCGCTTTGCTCTTCTAATAGCAAATAAATGTGTTATATATATGTTTTCATATATATGTTTTGAAGGGCAACCATATGCATAGAAATTCTCCACCATGCCACATTTTAAAAATTAACTTATATAACTAGTTGAACCCAAGCCGAACAACCTACACAAACACAAAAACACTACGTCTAAATTCACGCTGAAACAACGGGAAGGTATCAGTGCTCGTAGCAGGTGAGTTGTTTCTGTTTTATGGAACCATTTGTGGTCACAGTAGCGTAGCAGCACTTTACTTCGTTATTAAGCGCTGTCTGTATAAAACTGTGTCACACTACAGTTATTCAGTGCCCCCCCCCCTCTCGTCTTGTGGTTGGCAGATTTGGATGATGAGGCTGCGCTTTCCATGGGCATCATGCTATGGGCAGGGATCCTTGTTGTAGTATTTGTGCTCCTGCTGCTTGCTGTGGATGTCACCTGTTACTTTGTCAACAAATGCGGCCTCATCATGTGCCTTTGTGGAAAATCCGGCACAGGCACCAAAGGACACACCTTGGAAGAGGGAAAAGCAGCGTTCAAGTGAGTATCAAAGATTGCAAATATGCCTTAGGCCAGATCAAAATGAAGGTCCAGTCACATCGTAGAACTATATTTTCTTTTGGTCAACTCTTCATTGATTTAACAAACAAACAGATGTTTTGCAGTTGCTCTAAGCCAATATTATATGTGGAATGAAAAAGATATGACATCTGCACTCCCTACCGTTTATAGAGCTTTTTAGGATCTTCCTGGTGATTTTCGGTTTTTACAGCCCAAAACTTGCTATAACAAGTGTTTGCACTTGTAGTAGTTTAGTGTTAGTTTATTGAAATCAGCAAAGCAAAGATAGACAGAGAATCAACTAAGCTGGTGAACATGGTGAAGCATTTACAAGTTAAAAGAATAGGTTGACTTTTTTTTGCTTGCAGTTAAGTGGCAGATATCCTTATGTAAATGTAAAAAAAAATTGGAAGTCAGAATTCAGCGCTCCTTCCCTGAAAAAAAATGTATTCCAGTTAAATCATTGAGCTTTTAACTCTATATAACTAAAGATATTTACAATTTTAAACACAAAGTGAAAAATTGCTTTTAATGTCTCATGTGACCCCAACTCAATGAACAAGATATTCACTACTAAAGTTCTTCAAAACTATTTAGAGCATTTCAATGGCAAACTGCATCTACATAATATTTATAACTGTTGGTACGTTACACTGCTTCTTATCTACCCATTCACACACCGATGGTGGAGCTGCTATGCACACTCACCGGTTCAGTGTCTTGCATGACACTTTGGCATGTGACCAGGGAAGCCGGGGATCGAACCGGCTGACATGGACGGCCGCATTACCTACTTTTCCACAGTCGCTCCCATAATTTCTGTGGACGACTACCTCACCAAGTGAGCCACAGCCGCTCCTGTCAGTTTACGTCTGGCATTAACGTGCGAACTGGATATCACATGTACATACGTGCGGTGTGCATTGTTATCAGAATACTATTGGGACAGCAGCAGCATTATAACGTGATCTAAGCCTGTGTAAATAATGTGACCTCATTAGGAAAAGTTAAAAGGTCATTGTTCCCCCCCTTATGCCAGCAACAGCAACCTATAGTAGCACTCAGCCTCCCCTAACTAATTAGCATTCAGCAATTTACCAGCTATGCAGGCAGAATCAAGATAGCAGGAACATTTACAGTGTTAACAGCACGAGTAAGTGCAAAGGCCTGTGGATCGAATGTCATTATCTTGATAATGTGCCCAAACACCGATTACATACTGATAACAGGTGGGAACAGACACAACCAACAACAGCGTTGCCAAGGATCTGCTTAATGAACAAAAACTACATGCTACCTGCGTCTACAGCTTTTTAATATAATCCATTTTTAGGATGTTTCTTTTTTTCCTAAATCTACCTCACCTCTTGTACTGTAGTTATTTTGTAGTTACAGTGACCTCCCAAATTTTACAGAAGGTCTTTCAAAGACTGACGCTAAAGATGATGAAGCATTTCGGCTGAGGGTCTTATTGATTGCGTGTGCATGTAGCCGGGTACTCTGAGAATTTCAGTTTCTCTGGCAATCGGGGAACGGTGTTTACATGCACCTAAGAAACATGGTTAATGGAAATCTGCATATACATGGAGCTGAAGAGCAACCTGATTTCTTCTCCATCACCGACTTATTTTGGCAGCCTGGCTCGCAGATTTGAAACTGCACGGTGACCGAAAATACCGCTTTTTGCCTTTGTGTGTGTTTGTGTTACAGTCAAATGAGAGAAAAGAAAAAAGGTAGATACACACTGATCCTCAACAGGAACTGTAGATTTTTAAAAATCTGTGGTTGAACGTGACTTACAGTATAGAGCTTTCTGTGAGGCACACTGTTTTAGTTACCCTTTCAGTCGGGCCTTGCTTTAAAATGAGCCAGCGTTGCCCCATTAACAGTCTCCCCTTTCATTCAGCTGCATGCTCCTGTCTGCAACCTTTTGTTAAGTACATCCGCAGTTAGAGAAAGCTGGTTACGCATATACATGGGCAAAGTAATCTTCTTTCTCAGACAGAAATCTGGGGACCTGAGGAAACCTGGTTTCCCTAATCCCCTACCCCGGTTAGGTTTCCAGACAAAGACTCCGGCAACCTGGTTACTTGATTCCATGTCAGTGCTCTTAGGTGCTGGAGAAAAGCTGTTTTGAAGTAATGTGAGTGGGAAGTTGCACCGTTTATTGATTTTTACTAAATTTCATGGTGGCAGTTAAACTTAAACACAGGAAAAGGGATTTCTTGTCACGAGTTAGCAGCTTTGAAGATAATGTATAATGTATAAACCTAGTTCCCATGGCTTAACGCAGCAGCAACACTGACTAAAATAAAATGCTAGTTATTTTAATAATGATAAAAGGCATTTGTCTCTTTATCCTGTAGGAAAGATGAGTCCAAAGAGCCTATAGTGGAAGTCAGAACAGAGGACGAATGCACAGCCAATCACAACGCAGCAGGACCAACAGAACCCAATGAAACTACACCTCTCACAGAGCCAGAGTGAGTAAAAGCCCAGAAACGCCACGCGGCTTTTTTACTGCTCCAGTTTTTTTTTTTAGCTGTCGTACATTGCACTCCACTTCAAAGAATTATTACGTTATTCAACGGGACAAAATTTGACCCTAAAGATTTTTGGGAAAAGTTGAGGTCATTCTTGAGTGGAGTCCACTGAACTGTGTTGCTTTTCTGTTCTTACTCCCTTTTCAGAGGGATTACTGCATTTACTGTGTACCTTCTCCAGCCTTTGGAGATTTTCTGTCTCGTTATATTAAGGCTGAAGCAATACCAGTTAAAGATACAGAAAGGCCTTTGTCCTAAAGTGTGGTCCGCTCATACGAAGCCATTTGACAACCTCAGCATCTCATCAGTATCTTTCAGCAGCATGGAAAAATGAGATTGATGAAATTTTCACTGGTACTGTTTAACCCTTACGCTGTAGGTGGTTCTGCGTGGTGCTGTAGTTTTCCGCAGGAATACTGGTGCTTTATTTTTTAGCACATTAGCTTTCCTAGTCAGTGTATACTCCATGTTGGTGTGTGTATGGGATGTATCCTTTAATGTCCACTCACAGCATGACACCCTCTTTTGCTCTTTTCTTTTTTCACTAGGCTTAATAGTTGCTGTTTTTTAGTTGCTCTGTCAGTGTTTGTGTGAACTTCTAAAGCCAACTAATCCCTCTGCATGCTCTCGTCCGGGCCACCCTTCCTCTGTCACAGTCACCCTAGTGTCTAGTCTGTGTGTCTCTGTTCTCTCCCTGCTCTCTCAGGCTGGTGGCTAACACTGCTGCTCTGGCACTGGACACCCTCTCCTCCTCTGACACAGCCACTGCAACAATTGATCCCGCTCAGGACAGCCCCTCTAGCGAGACCACTACCCTCACTTATAGTTTGTCCACCCCGGCCAACGACCCCTCACCCACCCCCGTCTCAGCTCCGGCCCCGACTCCTGAGTCAAACGTGGCCCCGCCAGCTCCCCTCCTCTCCTCATCTGCTGTTGAAGCTAAAATGGCCCCGTTAGTAGAGCAAAGAGGAAATAACACCCTGGAAGAACCACCGAAAAATACCACCCCCCCGCTTACCCCCGAGCCGACTAGAGTTCAGAAAGCTGGAACGCCAATACCACCGAAACGTAGACACTCTCCTAAACTTGCCGCTCTGAATGCTAAAGGTAGCCCCCCTGTGTCTCCGCTTGCTGCATCTCCCACTGTAGACACTAAGAAACCCGCTCCGAGCCCACCAGTCACCAAGCCTCTCACACTGCCAAACACTGTAGCTCTAAAGTCAGAGACACCAGCGCAAACTGCCTCCAGTCTAGCAACCGCTGTCACTGCGAAACCAGATCCTGAATCAAAAACGAATGCCTCTGATCCCAGTGGGAGTAGCCTTACTGATTTTGACATGAACAAACCTGCTGGTCAAGCTGTTGAAGATAGCATAGCCACTGCCAAAAACCCTGCAACCAGCTCTCCGTCAGCGATCGACAGTGCTCTTACAGTTCAGGATGCTGCTCCTCTAGTCGCAGATATACCCTCTCCTCTACCAGTTACCCCCATTTGTTTTACGTCACCCACCGCCAGTCTTGAGGCACCGCTCTCAAACGATCTCCGCACAATGCCCTCAGGCACCTATGACTTACTAACCCCCAACACGGAGCCCAGGAGTGCAGATTTAGAGTTAGAGCTGACAAATGGGACAGAGAGACCTTCACTGCCCCCCCCAGACCTCATTAGCTTAGACAGCCCACCCTCTGCCCCCTCTCTGCCCAACGGTGATGGAGCAGACCTCCCCCCCTCAGGCCCAGTTCTGGAGGCATCAGAGACTCTGGCCAAGACTGCTCCTCCTGTCAACGATGAGTACGGCTCCCTCTAGAGGTTTATCTGTGTGTTTGTGCGTGTGAGTGTGTGTGTAACGTGTATGCCCATTCATTCACCACCGCATCTTGCCATTGACCACACAATATCAAATATTGTAATGGTAAACAGTGGTAATGATATTGGGATAATTATCAGTAAGATGTTGTGGATAGAGGTCATGTGATTTTTTTTAAATGCCTCTGTATGTTCCTAATTTTGCAACTCTAATCACAGTCATAGCCAGTTCTCTTTCAGACATGCAGTTTTTCTATAAAAATTCAATTTTATATATCTTCTCAATCATCACATCTCTTTATAAAACTTTAAAAAATGTTTAATACACTAGGGAAATACTGAGTAATAATTACAGTACTGAATAAAAATAATAAAATATGTCATTGTGTAGAATGATTTATGAAAATTAGTTGGCCGAAAGAAATATTTTCAGGGTCTGAAGTGTGAAACAAGCGAGCTCACCTTGGGCATTAGGAAGTTGTGTCACATTCTTTTATTGTTTTCAGAAGACACGGAGCAACTAGACATGAAAGTCGAAAGTCGAATTGAAGGAACAGTGGAAATGTTTTTTACAGCCCTCTACAGAACAACATTAAACTTGCAGTTGCCTCTATATTTTAAAAAATATTTTCCCAGTTTCACAGACGGAACACTAACATTCTTGGAGCAGAAATTATGCATAAGTTTCAACTTGAGGAAATTTAGCCGGAGATTTGTTTTGAGAAGAGGAGTGTGTTAGCTCTTGGCCATTAATTCAGACCTCAAGAGGAAAACAAGTTTTTAAATCAATCAGTTTCCAGCATTACATATGTCTGAATGAACAAAAGCCATCTTTAACACAAAAATATGTTACATACACCGTGTCTGAAATGGGCTATATGCATTCAGTAACTACATAACTCAGAGTGTTCACTGCGCTCTGGAGAAGATTCCTGCAGCTCTAGAAAAGGTCACGGAAGCTAGATGTTGGTGTTTCCTTGCTCTGAACTGCAGAAGAGAAGAGCTGAGCCGCAGACCTAATAGGAACCGTTGCTTTACTGCTTTAACGTGAACGTGTTTATTACATGCCAACAACCCCAGGCACATTTTATAATATTGTAAATACCATATTCTCTGAAGTAGAACTAAACAGACTGATAGTACGTGCTGTATGTGAGTGACTAGAGCAGTATTATTTCGGGTCTGTCATTATATGTTTGTTAAATTTGATCTGACTGTTGTCAAGGTGGTGAAGAAATATGTAAGAAGACCTCTAAACACACACAGCATCTTCTTACATATTGAGTAGATGTCACTGAGAACACGTGGTTAAAACTGTGTTTGTTTGCGGAGAATGTTTGGTTGTTTTGCCAGAGGTGAGCGGATTCCTAATTTCGAACTCTCTGCTTTTCCCGCTACAGGAACATTTTTTGCGACGATAAAATCAAACTGGAGGAGGCGGAGTTACCAAACGCCCTGACGGAGATTACTCCAGAACACAACAGTATCATACAGACAAAAATCCCTGAGAGCAAAGCATGATGGGCCTGGGGAAATCCCAGCTCAATCCAAAACATTTTGCAGCAGCAGCAGCAGCAGCAGCAGAGAGTGAGAAACGCTGCGGGAGTTTTGATTTCCAGTGCCCTTATCTACATACTCCAAACACACACGTTAGAGCGCACTTTGACTTTGCTTTTATTTCTGGTGTCATTCATAAAATGTTTACTACACCCAAGGAATTTCTCTATTTAGGTCATGAGAGATTTATTTTATTTTTTTATTCTTTCTTTATTTAACCAGTCAAACAATAAAGAACTATATCTTATTATAATGATCACTTGGTAAATATATATAATTAGATTCTACTTTCTATTGTGATTCTATTTTGAGTTGCGGTTGCACACAACTATTGGATTAAGAGAAATGAAAGAAGACAATATAGAGAAATTATTTTTCTTATTTTAATGATCTACTGTTTATATGTAAAACTGTTTGCATTGTTTTTGTTTGGCTCGTAATTTGTGGGTTAGTCTCATTAAGTAGCTTTTTCTGCATGTCTGACCTGCAAGTGGTCGTAAAGTTTTGTTTACACGGCTGACTTTGTCTGTTACAGGGATGAGTCATTTCTACAGATAACGCTTGCATCGATTAAACAATAGGCCCCAGTTCAGTGTTTGCATTCTTAACCATATTTGTTATGGTTATAAAAATACAAGATTAAGCCCCAAACCAGCTGCAGGGGGAAAAAAAAGAGATTGAGGATCCTGCACGACACTGACAGTGTGCATGATTAGATCAGATTTGGCCTATTTTAGGATCAGAGTTGGCCTGTCACTGCCTTAACACACAAGTGTGTTAGTACAAATATTCATTAATGAAACGTGTTTGATGAAAAAAAGGCAACTCACTGAACTCAAACGGGCACAGAAAGACAATAATTGTTAGCAGAACTACTGATTCCCAGCCAAGGGTTGACGAACTGTAAATCAAGAGAAGGTTTTATCTTGAGCTAAATATATGCCTCATGTTTCCTTTTGGGGGGGCAACAACTACAATAACCACTATTTTTTTCCTCGCACATTAAATGAGATCAAGGGTCTGGCTTCCCAATTTGAGTTGTGCTTTTGAAGCAAAAATAAATAAAATAAAAACTCAAAAAAGCATTTTTGTACTATTTAAAAACTACAAAGATTTATTTTCCATTTCCTGCCTGCAAGCTTGTGCACTGTGCCTGTGTGTCTGTAAATTGTCTTGTCATCAGTTTCTATGATAATCTGCATAGCTTTGTTGTGAGAGATTTAGCATATTCTTTTGATTTGTATATTGTATTATTAGAAGAACAGTACGATAAATGGACTAATGTGGTCTTTATAACACGTGTAGTGAATAAAACTGTCTCTGGTCACAGCACTATATATTGCCAGCTATAGTGAAAGCAGGTGTTTTGAGCCTTGGCATGAATTCAGTCAGTACTTCATAACGTATAACTACAAGGCAGATAGACGTGCCCACGTTTGTTTAGGGCAAATCCTTTCCCACGTTGATTTGATGAGTGCTTTTGGGCTTGTTCTGGATTAACTACACCTTGGTTTTTATCCCCCCCCCCCCGTAGTTGTTATTCAAGTGTTCTGTAATGTGGTCTCTGAATTTCCTTTTTTGGGGTTTTTATGTTTTTTTGTTTGATTGTTTTTTTAAGTTTGTGTCTTTTTGTACAAAAATCACTCGCCCAGAGTGACCTCTGGACAAGGTCGGGATGCCACTGGCAGGAGGCACGGTGGTCCGCCTGAGACAGAGGATCGAACTTTTTTTAAATGCTTTCGATGACAGATGTTACGTCAAGAAAACCGAGCTATACAAAGAGAAAACCCAAGCTTTATAAGACCACCTTGCTCCCTCGTCTCTGGGTGTTCCTTTTAGTTTTACTGGGTCAAACTCAGAAAATATCTGTTGTGTACAGTCTGAGTGCTAACCCATTTACAAAATAAAAATGGCTTCTGAATCTAATTTTGTCTTGGCCCATTTTGTCATTAGTTTCAATTACTTTGCCTTTTTTTTACAAAAAAAAAACATTGTCCTGTCTCAGATCGAGAGCGCGCACCGACAGCGTGTGGACACTAGATGGCGGCAGTTGGCCATTTGTGGACGGTCGTGAACGCGCACCCGCGGGGGCGCACACGCGCGACTATTTCCAGAGAGGTGACGGAGCCAACAGGTTATTGTTGGGGCTGGAAATTCCTCTGGAAAGACGAGGATCGAATAAACACGCGTTACATAACGCGTGTTTGTGCAGGAGGAAAGTTAATACTTCCAGGCTGGGATGTCAAAATACCACGTTGCAGTGAGGCCTCGGTATTTTCAGCTGTGGCGTCCCGCCCCTCGGCACCGCTAATGTGACGCGGAGCCGCAAACCGATGCTGTGTCACCAGAGTGTCAACAAGCACCGTGGCCAGCTCGGACCCGGCTTGGCAGCCCGCTCCGGTCTCCGCCGGTCCCCCCTTTCGTGGAGTCATGTTCAAAGACACAGTCGTTTGATCGCTGTACCTGCTGCTTTCAGCGCACACTCTGCGTCTTATTTCTGTCCCCACCCTGTCCTCGGCCTGTCCAGGGTGTCAGTAGTTCAGATGCCCTGTAGATGTCTCTGATTGCAGCGCTGATGCAGAGACGAGGAGCAGAGGGCGATCACTCGGAGCCGTGACGTCTCCTCGTCATGATTAGCAGCCAGTCAGCGTCGCGGCCGGCAGCTGCGACGATACCGGAAGACAGGTGATGCGTCCTTCAAAGTAAAACTGGAAACCGGCGCTGTGTGGGGGGGGGGGACACACGTTTTCTAGTGCAACAGATGTGTTAGGAGTGTTCACTTTGTCCAGAGCTGTAGCTATTACTGAAGAATTACAGTAATGGGACAGGCCTGTTTTAATTAAAAAGTCAACGCGAAGGGAGCAACAGTTGGGGACCAAACTTCACAGTCCCAGTGAAAAAGAAGCAGGAACCTTCGTGCCTGGGAGCCTCACTAGGGTCCCAAAACATTTGCACATGCCACAGTTTTACTTGACATATTTTACTTCAAATAAAAACCAGCATGTGGAATATTCAGAACATAAAACTACTATTACTGTTACTCATACAGTAACATGCAAGGTTATTTAAATGTGTGTATCTAATAAACATGATGTGTATGAAGTGATTTCATAACAGGACATAATAAAATTCTGCACATTTAGAATGTAAACAATTCATTTGAAAACTAAGTGGTGACTATAGCTGTTGAATAAAAGTGCGGGGGAAAAAATGGTGGGACCTTAAAAGTCCATAACGTTAAAGGAGGAGAATGGCTCATTTAATTTTACTACTTTATTGGAGCCTGTGGGGGGACGGAGGACAGATGGGGCAGCTGTTAGTTTGTCAGGTGCTGCTGTGTCTCCCTGGGAGGACACTCGGAGATGCCACTAACCCTGTGATGGGTGGGCAGCCTGCTCCTTCTCTAACAAGGTGCAACGGATTCTTCGCAGTAGTTTTTCACAGACTTTAGGCTTTAAAACACAGACAGTGGCGCTTACAGGAAACGAGGAAACTCATGACATGCATGAGAAATCGTAAACCCTGCCACATCTTTAGTGCGCCCGAAGCCTCGTTTACGGCTCTGTTTTAAGCAGAACTATTTATAATTCGACCCATAAGGGAAATGCTGGTTCAGTGGTTATTGTCATTCAGCCAGACACAAGTCTGACTTAAATCATGTATAACTGCCTCCGCTTTGTTCTGCAAACCCCTCACAATAAAAAAGTTGAATGCTGCATCATTATGCATTATCTGGACACCTCCTCCTCCCTAACGACCGACGCTCTCACGGAGACGCCGCTGCCCAACATGTGGCGCCCAGGGCGGCTTTTATTTTGAAACTTGTGCTCCGAAGTGCGGTTTTCCTCCCGCAGCTTTGACGGTCGCGGCTGGGTTATGATTTGCTTACTTGGAGCAGGACTGACTTTGGAGCGGGTACTGTGAAATGTGGAACCATGATGTTGCCTGGATAATCAGCGGAGCGCGCTAGGAGACAGAGGTAAGGACAACTGTGTCCGCCGACACTTTCCCGCATTTCCACGCATCCTCTCAGCTCATTCCGCTCAGATGAACTACTTTTTGGCTCTCAGACACATTTTAATTATTCATGTTTTGAATAAAGCCAGTTTGGGGACGGGCTGTTGTCATTTCACCCCACAAGAGACGCGGGGAAATCGGCCCAAGTTTGCGCACAGCTTGATTTCGGATTCTCCAAACTTGATCAAGCCCAGGCTGTTCCGGGAGATCACGGGACTATTTCAGGTCCATTGCCGCTTCTTCATGTTCCGACGGACACAGTAAACACAGGCTCGACCGGCGGCGGCGGCTTCGGACCGTCAGTGAGGATTCTGGGTTTGTGCGTGTGCACCTGATGCGCTCCGGTATTGCGGGTAGTTGAGGATGTTGCGTGTCAGCATCACCGGAGGCGAGTGGTCCGGCAACAGTGAAGCCCGAACCGAGCGTGATGCCACTCAGCCGTGCGGACGTAGTGCAGACACGTTAAGCGGCGCCACGACTGCGTCAATTAGATAGTTTGATAACTTATTTAAGGGTTTTTTTTCCCTTTGCACCGCGGATTAATTATCTTTAACACGTCTAACCGTGAACGTGCGCAGCCTAAATGAACTAATCAGCGCTTCGAGGCGTGTGATAATGGCAGGCCTACCTGTTGAGGGCAACGACGTGTGTGTGTGTGTGTGTGTGTGTGTGAGACAGAGAGAGAGAGAGAGACAGAGCGTGTGAGTGAGTGTGTGAGGAGCTTGATAAATTGAACCGTCACCTCTCAGTATGCAGACGTTATTACAGCGACGTGACCGCGCTCAACGAGACCTCAGACTAATCACCTGCAATAGAAACTGTTGCTTTGTGCTCATCGACCTGTTGTCTGCCTTTGCTCCTTAATTAAAAGCAGCAAACATGTAGGGTGCATGAAATAAAAGCCCCGATCAGACCATGTGGGTGCTTTATTTCATGTTTGATGACATTTTTGATTAATCATTTTTCTCATTGACTGAGCACGGTTACACCAGAGCATAATTAACTGTCTTTTACATCACGTTTTGTCAGTGTGACAGGCTCTAATGATCCTCCCCCCTCCACCCAAACACAGACCTACAACCAGCTGAAGACAAGTGCAGAAGGCAGCACAGCCACACCTCATGCGTGGGCTCAGCAAAGGTCTGAGTGAATACGGGTCTGACAAACATGGGTGTGCTTCAGCTCCACAATCCCACTCACCCCAGCACGCTTCTGCAGCGGGCCAATCAGATGCGCCTGACGGGCACCTTGTGTGATGTCATCATCACCGTGGACGGCCAGGAGTTCCCGGCGCATCGCACCATCCTGGCCTGCACCAGCAAAATGTTCGAGATCTTGTTCCACCGCAGCAGCCTGCGCTACGCTCTGGACTTCCTGTCCCCCAAGACCTTCCAGCAGATCCTGGAGTACGCCTACACCGCATCCCTCCAGGCCACAGCTGAAGACCTGGATGACCTGCTGTACGCCGCTGAGATCCTGGAGATCGAGTACCTGGAGGAGCAGTGCCTGAAGGTGCTGGAGACCATCCAGGCAGAGGAGAGCAAGGAGGTGGCGGTGAGAAATCACAGCTCCGGAGACCACAGCGAACACAGCCGCGCCAGGCACTGGAGGCACATGTTGATGTCCAAAGAGCATTCCATACAGGATGGACCCAACCGCACCACTCCTACTGCTCTCCATCACCTGGCATTGTACCACATGGCAGAGAGGAGCTCTCCTGGTCCAGAGTCCGAGATGGCCCCCGATTCGAGCCCCAAGCCGGACAAGGAGGTCGACGTGGAGGTCTCCCTGCAGCCTCAGCACCACAGCGCAGAGTTGTCCCACGCCTTACCCCCGGATCCTAGCAGGAGTATAAAGTCGGAGAGCATGCAGGTGGATGAAGCCGATGGTTGTGAGGGCAGGTCCTCCAGCACCAGAGAGGGCAGCTGCACGTCAGAGCAGCCCAGAGACGAGGGCCCAGGGACGCCCCTACGAAGCAGCGTAATTACCAGTGCTCGAGAGCTGCACACGTGCCCCGAAGACGGAGGACAAGTGGTGGGAAACTCTCTGGACTGTTTCCCCTCGATAGCCGAAAAACATCTGACCTCCATATACTCGGTGCCCTCCAACCACACAGGGGAGGGGATGCTGCCAGTGTCCGTTTCGGTGGCCCCGACCCTGAGTGTGCCTCTGGACCCGAGAGCCTACGGCGGCCTACTGCACCAAGGCCTGCTGCACAGGGAGCTCCTCAGCAGGCTGGGCCAGTTTGCGGCAGGGATGAGGCACGAGAGCCAGACTCAAGGCCAGCAGTGTTGTGGCGAGTGCGGGCTTCAGCTGCACAGCCGGCAGGCCATGGAGCAGCACAGGTACCGAGCATCAGCGTCTTTTACATCCGCTTTGACATCCTGCATAATTAACGTATATTAACATGCGTTAGTACCAGGTCCAAGACACACTAACAACTTCTTGAGGGGTCAAAGCTTTATTATCAGTGACTTTTTTTTGCTGAAATTAACAGTCGTGTCACTGCTCAACATTTTGACTGATAAACACGTTTCCTCTAATAAAAGATGTTAGGGATTTGCAGGTGCAGGTGTGCTCATGCAGTATGACGGATGTAAGCTAAGTAGGTGATTATGCTGTTAGGAGAAGCGTTGGACACGTGTCTCTTGAATTGAACCGCTCCGTGGTCTCTGGGATTGGAGGGTTTTGTTTTTTTTTTCTTTTTTTCTCCCAACATGTTAAAATACTACGACAGTTGAAAGCTGGAAGGAGCAACAGCAAATATGTTAATTTATTCTCAGGGACACCTGCACTCATGTCTTTAACAGTGAGACGTGTCGGGAAGTTTTGAATCGGCTCTTTGTGAGCGATTCGATATAAAGAGGCCTTGGTGTCTCGGAACGCTGTTAGTTACAAAGTCTTACTTTTTTAAATTCAGTTTGATTATTTGTGCAGAAGTATTCCTCACACAACAGGCCGTCTCCCAGACTATTTGATATGCATTCCTTTGCATCAGCAGAGAGGAGCCTCTCAGCGGGGACCGGGCTGGACGCTTCAGCTCTGTGATAACTCCGCTTGCTCTGCTTTTTCTTTTTTTGTTGTTGTTGTGTTTTCTTTTGTTTGTCTTTTATTTTGGAGCGTGTCGCTTTGTATTTTGTCACCGTGAGCAGAAACTTACCAACTAGCTCAATGACAATTCTCATTAGCTTGATTGCAGATGTTTGCAGAGGAGATAATTGTGCGCGCTTGGGAGTGTTTGACTCAACACTAATCATTCCAAACAAGACAATCTGCGAGTCCGATGTGCAGCTAACCCTCGATTAGGGTAACAGCCTTTCCCCGTTCGTGCCCACTGCTGACATTTCAGCCCTGCACCACTCCAGAGTTGTGTTGCAACTACCGGGCGAAACAGAGCATCCTGTGGGATATTTACTGATGCGTACGGCTTACTTGTGGAGACAGGCGGATGTCCGCAGGTTGAAGGAGTTGCATTGTTGGCACTGCTTGAGGATGTAATGAAGTTGCTGTAGGTCTGTAAGCAGGTCACTGAGCAGACACCTGGTCTGCGGATTGACATTTTGTAGTTTTTTTCAAAGAAGTATCTCCTAGAAAAGTTTCGGTATAAAAAGAAAATACAGCAGTTTAAAATATTTGATTTTTTCAATATTTGTACAACAACAGCAAACATAAGAAACAAAAGTACTGCAAATTACAATTAATCAATGTTTGATGACAGTATCTCAGGTAAAGTTCAGATGTTACTGAGAGGCTATTTTGGGTGTTAAAGGACAACGCATGTTTTCCGTACTCATCATTTCTAAATTAATAAGCGTCACTGTATTAATAAGCGTCCTTTATAGGAATTAAGGAAAATAAATCATTTGATATTTTATTATTAAGTTTGTCGTTTTAAATATTTTTCAGGGCATTTCATGTCTTCTGCAGAGAAGGTAGGACAGGAAATCAAAAGAAAAGCAAATGTCTGCTTGACTCAGACTGGGAATGTTCAGTGCCTTAAAATGTTAATTTAGCTGGACATTCCATATTTTTTCCAATAATGAAGATAAAAAATTTCATATATGCATCAAACCTCAGAGCAATGGGATGTTAGGATAATAAAAATAAAACCTATCACAAGTCTAACATGAATGCTTATTATGATCGTAAAAGTCAATCGAATCTTCAAGCTTGCTGGAGAAAAAAAAAACTTGAATGCTCCCAAGTTGTTTTCATTCTGTTCATGTTTATTTCATGTGTGCCAAATCACATCTCAGGACTCGTTTATCTGGTCCACAGAGTGTGTTTAACCGTGGACTCTTTTTAGGCCATTTGCTCTGCTGTTTGTGGGGTAATATAAGGATAACAGTACAGATGCCTTGCATGCTTGGATGTGTGTGATATGATATGATAGGTTTTGCTGCCGGCAGAGCTTCAGCGAATCATCTTCTTTTCTCCTTTTCATTGCAGTTACAGCAGAAGTGTGTGTATGTGTGTGTGTGTGTGTGTGTGTGCATGCTATGTTGAATGTGGGGTTTTTTTTTTTTTGCATGTAATGTCTGTGTGTGTTTGTGTGTGATTGTTTGCGTGCCCAGTGTCTTGCAGTGCTGGCGGGTGGAGGCACGCGTATGTCTGCACTCTGAAATTAGCCAGATATCCTATTGTCTGTGTTCTTTTAGCATTCATGCATTGTAATTCACAACTCCAAGGGCCTCTTGCACTAATGATGTTGCATTCAGTGAGGGATTCTTGCTTGAATTAAAACATGCTTCTCTTGTTACAAGGACAATGATGCTTCTGGGTTTTGGAGACCTTGCGGAAATGCTGCAGAATCACTTCACTTTTTAATCGTCACACATGCGTTCGTCGCTCTGCCCTGTCCCGGTTAGCGTGCTCACGTTAGTGTTTGTCTTTCCGCAGGAGGTTGCACAACGAGGAGAAGGGCCACGGCTGCGAATACTGTGGCAAACACTTCCAGGACAGCATGCGGCTGAGGATGCACATGCTGTCTCACACAGGTACTTAGTAACTCGTACTCTCATCTCAGAGTGTTCAGTGCTTATGAAGCCTCTTGATAGTGTGGCCTTTAAAATGCACCTGTTCATACTACAAGCGCACCCACCCCCCCGCTCCCCAGTCCCCGCTCCCCTTCCTACCAGTTAGTGCTGCTCCGAATACTTGGATCATGCTTAGGTCTGTGCATCTCCTCCCTCCTCTCAGTCTCTCTCCCTCTCTCTCGCTCTAGTCTCTCTTCGTTTGAATCGTTTCTGTGTTTTTCGGAGACTCTGGCAGCTCGCCAGCTCTGCCCCTTCTGAGTGATGACATCATCAGCTGCCGGCAGGCCTGGGTGTTCTGCCAGTGTTCTGAAGCGTGTGTGATGGCTCGCTCGCAGATGTGTGTCCAGGAACACACTGTACCCAAATGCAGACTTAATCAGACCTGACTGCTCTCCCAGCTACTTTATCCAAAATAGAGAAAGAGGAGCAGAGGGTGGGTGGGGGTGGGGAGTGGGGAAGGGGGAGATCAGGGACTAAAAATGAAACTAAAACAGAAACCTCAGTTGGAATATGTGTATAGACAAGGTGATGTCCCTTGTTCGGGAATGACATACTGCTGACAGATGAAAGAGAATCTGCTTCTTTAAACTTCACCTGAGTCGCTGCCTCCCCCCCCCACCCCCCACCAACCCTCTCTACATAACTCTGAGCATTCATATTGTCTTGTATTACTCTCAGACCTCAACAACACACTTTGATTTTCAATTCACAGTGACATCCACAACAGCAGCACCTTTAACCTAATTTGAATTTTTGCATAAACTCACCCCATCCCAAGGTGTCAACTTATAACATGACACACACACACACACACACAAAAAGATGTGGATCTCATTTCTTTGTCACTGTGTATTTCGGTATAGCAGCCTTAGATCCTGCTGGTTGCTAAGGAGCGAGTGCTCCACTGCTCTAATGGGCTGATTTGGTATTCAGCTCGATGCTGGCTCTTATTTTGGTATGCCAGACAAAGTGTTTTGATGGAGGACGATTGCAGCCGCGTCTGGAGACAGTTTGATGGTTTATGGATGAGAGCACACTCCGTGCCTTTGACTGCACAAGACAATGCACTATGTTCTCTTCTTCCCTTATCACACAATCTCACACAACACAACACACCACACTGGACAGCGTCACACAACATCAGGATCTCCAACACTGCCCCAGTGTTACTACTAAATACAACTAGTCTCGACCAAGTTTTATTTTTGTGCATTGTAACAAAACGCGCCGTTCCAAAAAAGTAACAGTTTGTTTTCTAAAACTGTTGTTTTTAGAAATGAACAGATTGGGGCTTTTTGTTATTTGTGTGCAGCACTGGGAACAGTGGCACAGTGTCTGTGTATGGAGGCATCGTAAGAGTTGAAAGAGGACCACATTTAGGCTGTAGCACTCAGAGTTCCCAAAGCTTGTGGGTGTTTTAATGAGTCATTTTAACTTCATTTAAAGCCAGCTGAGCAGAAAATAGATCAGTGAATGAGCCTTGGGCCAGTATGGATCTGCAACCGATTTACATCTCTGTGAGAGCCAACCCACATCCAAACAGCTGTGTGTGTGCATGTGTGTGTGCGAGACTGTGCGCGCGTGCATATCGTGTCCTGTGTGTACGTCTGTGCAGGTGTGAGGTGAGTGCAGAACAAGGAGCGAATGTTTCTGCAAGCAGTATGCATACTTGTCTCTTTCATGTCTTCATCAGAATAGACAAGGGCATTCCAAAGGTGAACTGGGAACTGTAGTTACAGTGTATGCGATGGGATTTGGGGTGTTGACTCTGAAGTGTTTTTTTGATAAAGGGATGTGCCGCAGGCGGGAAGCGTCTGCTGTAGAGAGAACACCCAGTCCTTCTGTGGCCTCTCAGGCAGACAGTCTGCTCACTGTTCAGAGACTGATAACAGTGCACGGTAAATAAAACTCTTCAGCTCGGCTCTTATTTTTTTCCCCCCCCTTTTTTTTTTTTTTTGTCAAGAAGAAAGGCCATTGCGCCTTGTCTGGTGCTTTTGTTTGTCCCCATGTTGTGTTTTTATGGCACGTCTCTCCGCTCAATTCCGCTCCGCGCATTTGCTCACTTGTGTTAACACCTTGAAAAGCACAAGCGTGTGACAAGCCGAGGCTCTTTGGTGACTTTTGCAATGGGACACCTTTGTTCACTCTCTCACAGCTTTTGCCACAGTTCTCTTTAAATGCTAAATTGACTGCCTGACTTTTACAATTACACACATGTTTGTGTTTATGTCGAGACACATTCTTAAAAATTTGATTTCATCTACAGCTCCTGCAGAGGCGCTGGTGTGTGATCAGTGTGGAGCAACGTTCTCCTCAGAGGATGCTCTGGAAGCCCACAGGCAAACACACACAGGTACTTTACGAATGTGTGCATGCACTAACACACAGGCACACACAGGCGCGCGCGCACACACTATATTTACCCTGGACAGCATGCATTGAGTTGTTGAGTAAGCCGTGACTACGGGACTCGTGATCATGGGTCTAAACTTGCTTGTCATGCTGGCTGGGTTAAACTGTTCCTGTCATGATGCTCCATAATTTATCAACAGGGAGGTGGGAGGGCCTCTCACATATCACCCACTAATATCTCCTGGCATCCAGACCAACTGCATGCCACTTTGCTACAGCGCCAGTATTACAGTTTCATATATTATCCTCACCTCCTGCCTGAGGGTGGCCATTATTTACCTAGCACGCCTTTTGTCTTCGTCAGTAATCTCAAATTAGCAAAATGTTTGTATTATAATCTTTCATGTCCAGTGAATGTCTGGCATTAACAGTTGGCACTAGGATGAGTCAAAATATTTTTTTCCTAAAGTTGTGTTTTTTGGCAGAGTGACGGCACAAACCTGGACGGTGACTTGTGATTTGCAATCTGGGCTCTAAGAGCTTGGAACAACCTGTCTGAGGAGCTGAAATCTTTACCACCGTTTAAATCAGTTTTGAAAACTCAGTATTTACTGGTAGCAGGCAAGAGGAAAAACTGAGCAGAATTTTCAATTGCACGTTAAGAAGTGAAGGAAAAAAGGAAGACATAAAAAGACATGACAAATTTAGACAAAGAATGACATTCGACCGGATTTCTGCCAGAATAAGAAGTCTCAATGACTGGTGAAAGCCCGAAAAACAAATCATTTCTTAAGTAGTATATTCCCCAAAGTAATTTATTGTTCATACCAATTAGGGCTATAAAGTCTCATCTATCCTGTTTTTTTTTTTGTATTTCAATATTAAGGCAAACTTATTAACTCTTTATAGGTTAAGGAAAGTGATTTATTTCATGGTTATTAACTACAACTTTTTCTATCGACTTTGTCTTTGAATTGTAATTGGCAATAAAAAAGGTTGCACTAACATTACATTTCAACATATGTGTTGGTCGTGGTAAACATTACTTTGTAGCTCTTAATAATATATATAAACAGCTATAAAATGCTTAAAAAAAGAGTATCTTTGAACCGATTGCTTTATTAATTTATTTAAAGTAGAGCTTAAACGAGTACATCAATAGGCAAATGTCAAAATTTAATCAGCAATTTTTATAATTAACTGTTAACCGTTTCTGCCTTTAGTAAACTCGTTTTTGGACTCTTTTGGACATTCCACCATCCATGCACTCTGGGATATAATCATTTGGCGTGCGAAATATCGGAAAATTAAAAAAAAGGGTTAATCACATTAATAGATAATGAAATTCACGTTGAGGTACGCAGCCCTATTGTAAAGTGCACAAAAATCCTAAATGTTATAAAAATGTAAGAAACTAACTAACTAAATAAGCTCATTAAACACACACTCAACCTGATGGCGTCATTTGTGACCATTATTACGAAGCCTTTACAGTGTAATTACACTTGTGCTGCGCAGTAGTCGTGTACTCTCGAATCCATTCGCTTTATCTGACAAAGACTTAACGTGAAACTCAATCAAAGTAACTGGGAAAAATTGCGGCATTGTTTGCAGATGGTACATATGCCCAACAGTGTCTGAATCCACACCTTTTCTGCTACTGTCAGAGAAAGGTGATAACCCTCTCAGGAGCATTGGCATGTAACTGTAACTCCAGGTGGCACACACAGTATGAATAGTTAATGGATGTGGACATGGAGGGGTGTTAACGATGCCCAGAAGTTTCTACCCTCATCTCTCTGAGTTGTAAACACCTAGAGCTTGGTTTCAGCTTGGCAGTGTATCCAGAGCAGGGTACAGGAGGCCAGTACTCTCTCATTTTGTCATGATCTCAGCTCCGTCTGCTGTGACGCGTGACTCTTTTACTGACTTTTCCTGTAGCTCTCACAACCCGTGGCTTGAGTGACAGGTAATTTCCACAAATTTATCACATTGCGCCAACACAAGCTGGAGATTCACATTTAATAAATGTTACCTGGATTTATTTATCCTGAACGGATCGTTTAGTGTTTGGTGTCCATGGTATAGGCACAGCTTTAATTTGCCATGCGGCATAACCAGTGGGCCAAATGAGTTTCCTCTTAGCAGATTAACACTTGTCAGAGCTCAACAGCTGCAACGCTGCTGTCCACCTCCTCTGGAGGGGAAATAATACTACTTTTGGGAGACCTTACTCTAAAGCAATTTGGCAACACCGGCTGCAAGACTAGTTTACAGTGAAAGTCCCTTTAGCCATTTTGATATGTCAGAGGTGAATGGCCGTGGGTTGCTAAAGTTAGAGGTGGGGGTGGGGAGGAGGTGTCGGGGGGCGGAGTCGACTGTGGGAAGGGAAGGGGGTATGCGAGGACTTCTGCGGGCAAGAGGACTGCGACTGGTGTTGATGCCAGGACTGAGAGGAAAACAACATCATGTGCTGCTGTTTACTTCTCACCACAGCACTGTCATAGTCTCCTCTGACCTACTTGTCAGTGCCCAAAATAAAAGAATGGATCCGTCTCCGAATTGCTCTCACAACAAAGGGGTTTGTTTCATCTGAGCAAGTCGAGGCTCAGGGGGCCACTGAGATTTCAGTTTTGAAAAAAAAATCCAAGACCGCAGCTTATATACAGCATGCACAGAAATGGAGTGTGTACGCTTCAGACTAAACTGGCTGACCATTGTGCCACCCTGCCTACAAGGCAAAGGCCACGCGAACGCTGTCTGTGTGTACTCACAGCAGTTGCACTGCTTCTACACATCAGCGGCTGCTTCATCCAATGAAAAATATTACCTTCTGTCCGAGCCCTAATTAAACAATCGCCTAGTCTATTCAAATACACGCCAGTCTTTGTAATGCAGCCCTCTTAATGCAGGCCTTTTAGCTCACCTAATTGTGTGTCCGTCATCACGCTGCACCCTCCTGTTAATCCCCAGTGGTAAGTCACACAAGCCTTAAAGTGAATCAAATTGTGTTCTGTTCAGCCATCGCGCCCCCAGTGTTTACCTCCGCCGACTATCACGCAAAGCGATATTATAGTAGACCCAGTAAATACTGTAAGCATTCCAGGAATAGAGGTGCATGAAACGGCGCGTGACCTTAATGAACCGGTCCGTGGAATGGTGGTTAAACACGAGCAACGTATCTCTTGTTGCATTAATTATTGAGTCGGTTGTTCCTCACTCGGGTAGATTAGCAGGCTACTGATGAGCGCCCGGGGTTGTTTAAGGTACCGACGCTCCTGTGTATATGTGTCTCGAAGCTGCCACATCTACAGGGAGCTGCCCGCACTAACACATAAACCAGTCTGAATGCGCGGGGGTCATGTGATGTCTAGCACTTAATGTAGCCTGCGTGACCGGCAGACAGGGAGTGCGCTGCTGTAAGTACACAGTGGCCTGCGCAGGCCCCCTTGACATAGTTTACAGTGTGTTTGCAATTCACACTGCAAGCCGGTGGACACAATCAGCCACAGTGATGTAATGTTGTAAATTGTGAAATCTGTGTTAAATTCCTTGCCCTTTTGATAGCAGCAGGGGTTTTGTTTAGCTTCGACTTGGCTGTCATTCACAATTTACTGAAACAAATGGCTTAACAAACCAAATACTGCAGGCATTTATTAAAACAGGGTTAATGGTTTCCAAAATGATGGCTAAAATGTGGTGGGCTTTTTTTTCCAAACGTAACAGCGGATAAGTCAGTGTGACTGGTGGGGAGCAGACACTGAAGTGAAGATTACCACAGAAGAAATGAAACACATTTGCGGTCATCACTGAACGCAACCTCTTGTTCAATTTGCCGTGGGTTTACTCCCAGATTCTCAGGGTGGGAAAACTTTTGTTTGCTGCTTGAAAAGAAACAGGCTGCGCTTATTTGTGAATGAAGGGATTAGCTTGAACACTTCACCCCAACAAGGACCATGATCCTATCTGGTTGCCTAGACACATGGTTTTGTTTCTTAGGCAGCGTGAGAGCCTGGCTGGCTCCCACCTCAGTTGGACTGAATAAGTGGCAGATGTATGAAGGCAGACCATGTTAAATCACATGAGCGTACACATCGTCTAGGTGGAGTTGTGCTGAAATAGCGTAACAACCTCAAATAGCCCGAATTTCAGACCTAGTTGTGCATTAGACAAGCGGCTGAGTAATGTAATAAACAGTAAACACTGAGATTTTCTGCTTCATAGCCGAATGGGTTTAAAGTAAATCATTATTCCCGCTGCTGAGGTTCCCTCCTACTAAACACAATGCTCTAGCCTGTGAGGAACACTATTGATTACATGGTATTTGCCCCATTGAGGGCCAAGGGTCAGGGGGTCATCCTTTGCCTTAAAACCTAAATCCCAGCCCCATTGTGTGGTTAAGGGTGAGAAAGCAGGGGGCAATGTCAGCCAACTTTAGGGCTTATTCTCGCATAAAGAAGCTCCTCTGCACTTATTACCAAAGCTTACTGGAAAACTCTTCAACTGCAAATCCTTTCCATTTGAAAAGTTAACAGAAAACAGCGAGGCGAAATGCCATCGCTAACACATACAAACACTTCCTTTCCTCCGAAGGTTTTTTGTTTATACTTCAAGATATTATTTGTTATTTTTATTTTCAGCATCCGTTGCAACGAAAAAAAAAATCCAAAACGACTGCTGAGATGTTGTCACCGCGTGTCAACCCGAGATCAAGAGTGAGATTCTTGTGACAGAATATTTGTCATATTTCTTAACTCAAGTTTCAGCATTGTTGGTGACAGAAGTATCAGGATATACATCTGTGAGCGTCTGCCGGAGTGTCACAGAGTAACGGTTTACCTCCACAAAAGGAGCCGGCGTGTTAACATTTCAGAGCGCACGCAACAGAGTACGGGGGCTGCACCAACACAGGCGTTTCCAGTGGATGATCGTTAATAAAACATAAGTGGAGGGAGGACAATTAAAGTAGCTTTGAAGTATTTGCAAGGTGGAGAGTGTGTTACTCAGTTGAGGCTCTGCTGTGCTCGGCCTGCAGCTAAACCCACTAGGATGCATGGGAACAGAAATCACTCCCCCTGCTGGCCGCAGCAGATACTGCTGCTCAGGGCTCCACATCACAGGTCACGCAGAGACTGCGTTCGGTGCTTCCTAACTGTCTCCAGCCACTGTCAGAGAGATCGTTACCCAGACGCCGCTGCTGCACAGCGCATAGTGATCTGGCATTAGTTAGGTATGACTCAGGCGCAGAGTGAAACTGGTCGGACAGTGAAAGGATTTCCTGTATGGTCAGCGGATAAGGGGAGTGGGTGGGCTGCAGAGGCGTTGAGAATGGGGGAGGGGGGGGGGGGTCCTTTGTCTTCAACTAAAATATTGTGATCCGTGGGTGAGAAAGGCCTTTGGTCATTAGGTGACAGCATAAAGACGGGGATTGTAGGAGTTGTGAGAGGAGCCTATGACTAATGGGCTTGGTCAATGAGGGCCTGGACCTCATTGTGTGCCCTTTGTGCAAAAGTCCAGAGACTAAAGCCTCCGAACAGGTGCAGTTCATTCCACCAGATCGCCTCCCTGTAGGATTGTTAACATCGGGGAATGTCTTTCATCCTGTTGTCCCCCTGTTAATGATTACGAATGATCCCATCCATTAGCGCGGTTTCTGGCGAGAACATTTCAAAACTAGGTTAAAAAAGCGGCCTCTATAATTTCAAAAGGAATAGTTTGTGCGTCCGTGCAAAACCGTGCTTATCTGTGAAATATTACGTGTTAAAAAAAAAAACATCTTCTAATGTCTGAGCACACTGTGATGTGTGGATTAGTAAACAATGCGATGTGAATGTTTCTGATTTATCCCTGAAAATGTGATTTTGCTTGATTTGTTTCTTTTTCTTTCTACTTTGAACGGGCTTGTCTGTTAACTTGATTGAACCTAAAGCAAGCGTCTGACAATCTTCCCTCTTAGTATGAGTGTGCTGTATCCCTTTCCCTGCGTTAATTCCAATTTAATTGCCAGTTGCCTCAAGGCACTTCAATAACAGTAACAAATGATTTGATTTAGTGGACCTCATCAGACTGCATTTTAAATGCGACACAGCAACCCCACTTGAATTCCAATGAAGTGCTGGCACAGTCCTCTGTTTACTAATGATCCTCCGCTGGAGATGTCTGATTGAATCTGAGTCAGGAGCAATGGGACCTGCTAGCATTGTAAATGATCTGCAACCTGAGCAGACAGAGAAATAAGGACCTCATAATCTCACATTAAAGCCTCGCTCTCCAGGACACGCACATTATGCCCAGTGCAGCTGATTAACCGGTCCCTCAGTATTACCACATATGAATTTGCATCAGCGTGAATGCCAGAATGGATTTGAGTGCTGGCGTACACAGCCTGTAGATCAAGCGCTGACTTTATGACAGCCAATGGATCTTCTTCACATAGCCATTTTGACTTAAACTACCCTCCCCGTGAATCCCTATCTGTATTCCTCTCCACACGCTGTGCAACAGGAAAGCAGCCCCAAAGAGATGCCAGGTCACACACACAGGATTAAACTGGATTGTGTTTTTTCCTGCAGTCCTGTCTTTAATGGCTTGATATCACTACTTAACATTCTGCACGGAGCACATAGTGTAGGCATCATTTAGGGTGGAGCTACTATCAGCCACTCTTTGAGCACAGAGACAGAGGACTTCACAGGCTGGAGCTGACTCCTGATGGGGAATGAAGAGAATAATTACACATCTAACACACCAGGAAGGAGCCATTGATTGTGTGATTGGCATGCTGTGCATTGTGTGGGAAATTCTTAAAGAAAACAATGACTTTAATGGTTTAAAATAGAACGTATAAAGACTTGCAGTTGAAAGTGCCTCTGGGCTTTTAGGGGAGTTAGTTTAGGTAGAGGCACTTGCTCTTTGAAAGAAGCTTTTCCCTCAGAGGACTCACACAAAGTTGAAGTGACCCAGTTTCCCCACTTATAAGACCCTGTATGGTACTGAAATAACTGCGCGTCTGTGTCTTGTGCGTTCTCCAGGGACTGACATGGCGGTGTTCTGTCTGCTGTGTGCAAAGCGCTTCCAGACCCAGAAGGCCCTGCAGCAGCACATGGAGGTCCACGCAGGCATGCACAGCTACATCTGTAGCCACTGCGAGCGCCCCTTCCCCAGCCACACCACCCTCAAAAGACACTTGCGCTCACACACGGGTAAGAGGCTGATGGTTTTGCACAACCGCCGCCGTCTGTAGCGCTAGCTCCCGTCACGAAACAAACGCGCGGTGTCAAACGCGCGCATACGCTAAACGCCAGACAAAGATGCCCGTGTTTATTTTCGTATATGGGTTAACTTCCTCAGGTTATTGGCTTTAAGGTTTTAGTCAATTTGCATGCATCCTCTCCTCCTTTTCTCTTCCCTATAAGATGACTCACCTCTCTGATGACAGCACTGTACCGTTATGGCCGGTGCATATTTTGGGCAATTTCATCCTGTTTATATTTTGGGTTCTTAGACAGCCTTTGGGCTTCTGCAATTCACGGCTGTCAGTTCTAGTGTGGTTCACCCAAAATGATAGAGGAAACCCAAATAAATATTGAAGGAAAAGCAAATGGAAATGACTTGTCTGTGTGTTCTACCGAGGGTGAGTCTTAGTGCCGCAGGAGACGGAGAGATATTTACTGAAAAGATGTCCCCCTTTCTTCTTTTACCTTAAATAACACTCCCAGCTGTCAGGACGGCTTGATGTCTAGACAGGAGAAATACATAATTGATGTGAAGAGACAGAAGTGAAGGGAGTTTTGGCCATGGCAGCGTATCTTGTTTGTATGCCATTCTGCTTGGAAGTAACATTTTGTAAATGTCATCTGCTCCACAGTGGGGTGGGGGATTGGGGAGATTCGGCCTGTAATGAGGAGAGCAATGTATCCTCTGACTTGGCTGTTGCTGTGGACACTGAGATAATGAGGCACATAGGTCATTGGAGATGAGTCAAACCCTCAGCCTAGGAGAGAAATAGATTAACTACAGTATAGAGAACAGAGCAGCACATGCCTGGAGGACTTTTATTAGCTATTAGCAGACAGCCAGGAGGAGTGTCCTCGTGTCATAACATTAGCAACGTCTGAAAGCACATTATTTCCCTGCTTGATATGCATGTGCACAAAAGGCTGTGGGACTGTTTGACCTATGCAGCTACATACGCACCACAACATGTCGTGCCGAGGATAAAGTCGGCCTTTAATGCTTCTCACGATAACAGGATGCGCCTCGGTGTCACGGCTGCCGTTGTGACACAACTGTGTGTTTCAGGCGATCACCCGTTTGAGTGTGAATTCTGCGGGAGCTGCTTCAGAGACGACGGCACGCTGAGAGGCCACAAACGCATCCACACGGGAGAGAAGCCTTACGAGTGCAACGGCTGCGGGAAGCGGTTCAGCCTCAAACACCAGCTGGAGACACACTACCGTGTACATACAGGTGCGGGTCCAGCGAGAACACACCCGGACATGCTGCCAACTGGGGGCCATTTGTAATTCAGCGTCTTTAAATGTCTATTGATTAAATTTAATTGTTCTCCAGCCACATAAAGAGACTAAAACTAACACACTGTAAAATGTGAGTATGTATTATTTACTCATCTATAAAAACACATAATAAAGTCGCATGGCTGTAAATACACACTAATGTGTATTTTATAGGAATATAAAAAAAACTGCGAGAAATTTACTATTTTTCCTGTACAACAATTTTACTGGAAACTCCACTATCCAGTCATTTTAGAAAAGGATTTATCTTTCAAATCATAAATAGGTTAGGAGCTGGCACAAACAGGATAGTAGAAACTGTGGATGGACAGATTAATCTATTTTTGGTTTTCCTCCTTCCTCCCTTAAGCAATACATGTATTCTTTTTAAATGCTTTCTGTTACAAATACTTTTCACATATTTACTCGCATACAGCAAAATGACAGCATGTCATTTCATTTGTAATATTTTTAAAGTTAAAGGACTATTGGAAATTGGGGTTTGGTTTCTAACGCTATTCATATTTGCTATTTTTGAAATCACAGAGATGCTTTAAATTAAAGTGTGCAACAAGTGAACTTTCTTTTCGGCTTACGCTGCATTCTCTGCTACGTGATACCTCAGTGAAGTCAGAGAGAAACCACATTTGTAGCGGATGACGCAGACTGACTAATATCTAATCTCAAACTATAGGCAAACTGATACAGGTCTTATCACAGAGCGCAAGCACACGCACACACACAATCACACACACACACAACAAGTACAGTGGACTGAAACAGTGGTGAATCCCGTTTCATCTGGCAGGTGTCTGGCTCCAGGTCTACAAGGTTAATGCTGTATTGTTGAATTTTTCAGGTGAGAAGCCATTTGAGTGTAAGCTGTGTCACCAACGGTCCAGAGACTACTCTGCCATGATCAAGCACCTGCGCACTCACAACGGGGCGTCTCCGTACCAGTGCACCATCTGCCAGGACTTCTGCCCGAGCCTGGCCGCCATGCAGAAGCACATGAAGGGCCACAAACCCGAAGAGGTGCCAGCAGACTGGAGGATAGAAAAGACTTACCTGTACGTCTGCTACGTCTGAGCAGGACTTGGACCCTGTGCACACAGTCTGAAACATACAAACACAGAGACACAGAGTCAGTCACTAATGGGGGAAAACCTCCAATGTTGCTAAAAGAGTACACGTGTCTACATACAGACAACATGTGTCCGTCTGAAAAATGCATTGCGGGAAGCTGTTATTGCGAAAAACAAAACGTTTTAACTTGGCGACAAACACACACATGCACAAATATAAATTTGTGTTCGCACTAGGGCTTTAGAAATTAGGTTAACTTTGCTAAGAAGAGAGAATTCTGAAATATCTCTTTTCCAACAAGGCAGAAGAGCTGAAAAACAGAAAAGCTGCAAAAGTCTCAAATGGGTTATGCACTAAACGGTGACTATGTTAAACCTTTTTAAAAAAAAATTACATAAACCTTTAATTGATTATGAAAATAATTGATGGTATTAACACTTCCCCTTTCAGCCCTAGTGCACACAAACACAGACATATATACACTCTCCCTCTCTCACGCAGTTATGATAATAACTGCATCTCTATTTGATCCACTGTGGTTTAAAAAAAAATTAGAAAAGAAAAAAAAAAGAAAAAAAAATCAATGCCACGATGGCTGCGACTTCTGACCTGTGTGTGTAGCAGCAGCTTTCTGATCGATCGCTAAAGCTTCACGCAACTGGAGTCAACTTCTATGATTGTGCAGTAGATGTTGAAAATAATTCCACAAAGGCTTGATTGACTGAACTTTGCAACATTTTTTTCTCCTGATTTTCTGTGACTTCTGTTTATCCCCCCTCTCTGCTGTTGGGTTTTTATTTTGGAGTTGTTTATTTTCTGCATGTTTTACTTGAATGGCTGCCACGTTTTGACCTCATAAGCTTGATCTCTTTAATTGCCTTGTCTTTTTCTTGCGGTGGGTGTTATTGTTTCGAGGTAGCTGGCTCACAATTTGAGTTTCTCCTGCAATGTAATAGGTTTTGCTATTTATATGTTGTTTATTTGTTACCAAATATGTGCTGGTTTTCATCACACAGTCGCTGTCTCTCGGGATGATTTCTAGTAGAGCGAGCTCTACCTCTCCTCATTTTATTTCAGACCTATCGCAAATTACTCATTCACCAGTAGTTCATTCTCTAAGCAAATACATCATAATTTAAATGGTCAAACAGTGTGTAAAAAAATGCCTCAACATGGCTCTATGTGTAGTTTTTTTTTTATCATTACTATATATAAATGTCTTACGGAAATCACAGAATCAGAATTTTCTAAAAGAAAATGGAAGAAAAACATAAAAAGAAGTTTGTTTTTTTAACAAAACATCAAAAGAAAATTCTGACATGAAATCACTATGAGCAGGTTATCGTCTGTTGTAGTGTAGCTGTATTGTACAAACTGTCTCGGTATGTTATTCCCTTACGTGGAGCCTAACACAGGCCTTATAGATCGAAACATGTTGTATTTTTGTATTAAAGTAATTTGCTATCTGTTTACATTTGGTATGATTTGAGAAACATCTAAACGTGTGTGTTTTATAAGTCTCCAGTTTGATTAAGATCCCTCCCTCGTGCCTCTTTTATAAGTAGAGCATTGATGTGCTTGAGTACATGGGTCTGTGCTGTTGGTAGTCGTTTCTGGGTGTTTGTTTATCGTTACTTAATTCAAGATAGACCGCCATCCATGTAGATCCACTTTGTCTCAACATTGCAACTGGAAGCAACATACTGTGATAGTGGCTGGTACTCTGATGCAAGTTCCAAGCAATTTCGATGTAAAAGTACACGCTTGTCTCAAATTGTTCCCTTCGAAGTGATAAAGGACTGAGATCTCTAGATGAAAACAGTGTGTATAGCAAATCTTGGCGTCTGCGGGCATTACCAATGCCTTCTTAAGTAGCCAACGACACTCAGTGCCATGAGTACACATTCGCTGTATCGAACCTACATGAACATGCACTATAAATGGGTTTCCTCGGTGGACCAAAAGAAATAGAGCACTTTTGTTTGAAAAGGGTTTTTTCTTTGATCTTTCTATGTTGTGATAATGCAGATGTCCTTTTATTTGATGTGTCCTACAAGGATGTGATTAGCATTGTTTAGATTATGTCAATGTCTGTCTACCTCAGGGCCAGATCAAAGCTCGACCTGGTATCCAATCAGGGTTGTTCTTCTTGCCATGTGTGCAGTAAAACCCCTCTTCATTACAGCTTTGTAACATAGTGTGTGAAAGTGTTTTTTCAGTGTGGATTCAGGCACAAACTCTGTATGCGTCAGTGTTCGGTGGCATGGTTAAAAAAAGAATAAAACAATTTACTATTTTATGCATCCTGTCTCATTTGCCTGTCGTTTCTGCTGCTTTCAGTAATCAGACGCGGGATGGCATGTAGTTCTCGCCACGTTTTGTTCGATGCACCTCCACAGCCAACGCGCACATGAACTCAAACATCGGACATGGGCCAAGCGTCTCCAGTTAGATAGAGTTTACAATTTGAAAGGTTCTCTCAACAGTATGAACCTAATAGAACAGTTCATGTCTAGATTGGTCTGCAACCCAACCAAGTGCTGACGAGAAAATACGGATTTTAAATTAAACATTTAAAAATGCAAAAAGGAGAAATTGCCCTCTATAATGCCCCCAATAGGGCAATTGTAGATGCAGTGCCCTTTGAATCAGGTGTCCTGTGTGTTCTTTGCTTCTGCTCCTCAAACAGTCCGCAACCGACTTTAATCACATTTTTCCTAGAGGCGGTAAGTAACCGATTACATTTACTCAAGTACCGTACACATAATTTTTCGGTAGTTCTACATTATTGGAGTATTTCTGTTTTATGTTACATTCAGTTTTACAGAGAAGTATTGCACTTTTTACTCATTTATCTGTAAATAAAAAACTTCATAATCATTTTTTGTGCATTATTATGGGTATTTTATGAACCCTGATGTTTTTATGAATTACTATGCATTCCTTTATTTACCTTTAAATGTTTTTTGAACAAATCTTTAGTACCTTTGTACTTTATTTAGAGCATCTATTTATTAGATTATGTGAAGTAGTACAGTACTTCTACTTGTAGCGGAGTATTGTTTGGTGTGTATTGGGTTTACACTATTATCAATGAATTTTTTCAATGTCATTGATACATTGCAGAAAGGTTATGAGTGTGTTTCTCAGCAGTCTGGGTCTGGCTCAGCCTCACGGAAGAGTTCCACAAATTCATCCCAGGAGTTGTTTTTGAATAGCCTACATTTATCTGTCCCTCCTGCATTTTATCGCAATTTTTATGTGATTGTTATGCTCTAAAATGATTTTAAGACAGCATTTCAAAGCAAAACTGTAACGGGTTGCACAGAATTTATAGGGATTGATTTGAATAACTGTAATTGTTGGAAGCACAGAGCATTTACAGATAACTATTTTCTGTGCTTTTCCATAAGTTACAGTACGGTACAGTTGAGTGCAAAACACTGCATCAATGTTGTAAAAGTTGAAAGCCGAAAAAAGAGTGAAAGTGTGTTTAAATGTTAATCATCAGAAGCAGCGAGAATGGTCAGGGAGTGTAAAAAAAAAAGTTCAACAGTGCAACAGTTTGCATCCCCTTTGATAAAGCCTCTAGGTAATACTACCGATTAACATTACAAAGTAAAATCAGTCGGATATTTTGAAATCACTGTCGGCCCCAAAGCTTGTGTGGCACTAGGCGTGTTAAATTGGAATTGCACTAGCGGGAAAACCTCCAGGGGCAGTGTACAGCAGATAGCTGAGAGCAACAAAAGCAATGAAGACCTCAAAATAAAACTGGTAAATCTGAAGACGAACATAAAATTATTTCTTTATTTATTCATTTTCCATCTGGAAGTGGATGAAACATGGAAACACTAACATTCTTTCAACACATGGAAGGCCAAGAAAAATAGCTGAAGTGCTGGTAAACTTGCTTGAGTGATATGTACGATTCCAAAAACACACAGCAGGGGCAACTTGAATAAAAGTTCACATTTGCACAGTCTGGCATCTACGCGTTTGGATCTTCAGGGAGAACAGCATGCAGGAAGACCCTCCTTCCTTCCAGACACGGGGACGACTATGGTGCAGGGCGTAGAGAGGTCCTCCACTTTTCCGACAGTTGTTCATTTGATCCTTGAGCAAGACACTGAACCCCCACTTAGTTGCTCCTGATGAGTGTTGGCCAGCTCCAGACCAGCTCCCCCATTGGTGTGTGAGTGTGTGTGAGTGTGATTTTGAGTGCGAATACTTGAATGAGAAACAGTGTAAAGCGCTTTGAGTACCAACAGGTAGAAAAGCGCTGTGTAGACTATTTACATAAAAGAAGCACGCTAGGACAGTGGCAAGTAGCATGTGACCAAACCAAAGGTGTTTGGAATAAGCTTTTTGGATCATAGTTCGCACAGGTATGCGTGGCAAGAAGACAAAGCCGGAACACCACTCCCACAGTCAAACCTGATGGAGGCTGTCTGGGGTTTTGGGTGTGTGTGATTGCATCAGGAGCTGGAGTTCTACTTTAAGTGGCGGGAAGAACAAACGCAAACAATTATCAGAAGATTCCATATCAGAAATGATTAGAAAAGCATAAGGTTGAATGTTTTACTATGACATTCACAGTCTCAAGACTTGAATATCATTCAAAACCTGCTAACAGATTTAAAGAATTGTGTACACAACAGACAACCAAGCAATCCAGGAGTTTTTTAACAGTGGGTTAAATTAGACCTGAAAGGATAAAGGCAAAGGAAGGACACCAATTTTGCTTGGACATCAATGACTACATTTTTTTGTACACTTCTTGATCGTTTTGTTTCTTCTGACGATGAAGTGACATTTGTACTAGTTGAATGTGCATACTGAATATTGAGGAACTGAAAAACGAAATCTTTTTTTATACTCATTTTGCCATTTCCAATGAAGTCCTCTCTCTAAACTGGACAAAGACAGTGCTGGTGATCGCTCTTAAGAGTTTATTGGCTCCCGCCGCAAACTTTCACAATCTCAAGCTGTTTATAGAGTTTATGTGTCATCTGGGCTACTTGCAAACATCTGGAGTCACTCCAGACTCTGTGGTGACCTCTGAAGGCACTCCGCCAGAGCCACAGCTGGCTGGTTTTATCCCATATGAAAGGAAGCAGTGCAGCAGTCCACCAGGTCTGCCACTGCTCCCTGCACAGCACAGTAAAAGTGGGACCTCTTAATTACAAGTGTTGGCAGCATATACTGTACATTTATTAAAGGTGGGTTTTTAGGTTTGCTTAATGCCTGCAGGATTTAACAGGTTATCGCTCCAGTGCAATGTGTTCCTTTTGCTTTCCTTATCTATTGTCTTCATTTGCAGCCATAACGCAGCGTCTGAATATGCTGTGAATGTTTTATTGTGTAATCTATTTTTTAGCTATTTGACTTCAGCTCCATCAGCTACATTCCAGCCTACGGTGTTTACAGTTTCTCTCTACAATTATCACACACTCTCCTTTTCTAGTGCTCTGAGTTTTTCCAGCTCATTCACTCTCACCACAGGGCCAATTTACTTTTCATTTTAGCTACAGGATATGACTCAATTCACTTATTTTCACTGAAGCCATGTCCACTGAACAGCATAAATATTGTCAATACAGCATGTGTGCGAAAGAAGTCAGAAGAAAAATATTTATCGCTGCTGACGCCCCAGAGCAGAATCTGTAAACCGAGCAGGTCGCCTGGCAGGCCGCGAACCCTGTTTGTGCAGCAGTATCCCATTAGACAGTGGTTTCCAATCTGACGGTTTTTTAAAATCTGACTTCTGTTTTGGGAAGTATGTATGTGTCCAACCTAATTTGTTTTAATATTGACGACAGTAAAGCATATCAAAGTCAAACTCCCCAGATTTTGAACACATGAACAAGATTTTATTCAGTAACATTTATCTCCAAAGCCAAGTTTGAGATGCACAAGTTCATGTGACAAATAATGAATAAATAAAGATCTTGTTAAATGGGACAACATAGGCAGCTCTTGTCCATTACCAGGAACTGTTCAATCAAAATAGAAAAGCCCTGTTTGCGTCGGTTGTTTAGCTGTTATTTTCATCTTTTTGATTCATTCATTCATTCATTCAGTTCACCCAATTAATTTTAGGCACTTTTGTGAATTAAGTAATACACTCTTATCTCTTTTGTCCAATTTCTAGGTTACTCTCATTGCTCAGTCATTTAGTAGCTGTGTGTGGATTTGCCCGAGTCCATCTCCATCTGACAGATGTATGGTAGATTTACTGTCCAATGTTCAACAACACTAAACCAAAGCAGATGAGAATTAAGTGTCATGCTCAAGGGCATTCAGAAAGGCAACTGCACTTGTAAAAAGTGGGGGGCAAGCTTTTTTTTATTTCAAGCTCATCTCTGGTTTCATGTATTTCTTTTTAATTTCTTTCTCTGAAACTGTTATTTCCTTAACAAGAAAATTAATTTAGCTTTAAAGCAAATATGTGATTTTGACTCTGTGAAAAGCACCAGTCACCTCTGTAACCCCTCCACCTCCAATATCCACCCTGCCTTTAGTCCAAAGCCACGCTGAGCGGAGGAGCAGATTGAGTGGGAGTCAGTGTTAATGTAATCTCTTCTGTTTAATTAGAGTGAGCGTGGTGGGCAGCTAAAGCATAGCACATTACCCACCATCTGGTGGGGAGCAGCTCTACTCTTACCCACTCTCACTATCATTAGCCTCTACAAGACGAGACACAAACACATACATGACAGCTATTTATTCATCCTGCCACTTTCAATACAGACGCAACTGTATACCGTTTAGTGGCTATGATAAGGCCACGCTCACGCTCAGGCCTGTCATATACGTATTGTCCTGTAATTACAATATGCTGCGCAAGTAAACGTCCAAATTAAAAATTGTTGCTGAATGAGTCTATTAAAGCCAACAACTGGCAACACAGGTGCTCGATAAAACACAATCAATTCAACCCGATTTGTCACCAACAATGAGCCAATCATTCAAGGGTTTGAAGAAAGAGTCTATATCCACGAACATTTCAAACTTTAAAGATCTTGACAAATGAAAAGCTGCTGAATGGTTTTGAATTCCTCAGAGGGTCTTAAAAGAGGTGCTGGAGAGTGCCACATGAGGGCAGCATGCTACCACAGCTGACACGCAGCTCAGACTGCGGCGATGGCTCGAGAACAAAGAATTTACTGCTTCACTGAAGACAGAGCTCACTGGCAGCCTGCAGAGCAATACAATTATTGAAGCACAAAGAGAGAGAGAGCCTGGCAATCAGTGTGTGCATGTGTGTGTGTTGGAATAGAAGGACCACAGATCACTGGTTTTCCGCCCTCAGCCTGTGCTGCATCATGACCTAGACAGCTTATAGTGGGCACATGATTGTATCATGACACTGCCAACACGCAAGGCCAACAACCTCACTTATGCTTTGGCAAAGTTAAAGATCAATTTGGTAACTTCTGACATTTTCAATGTGGCACTGATAGAAGAAAAAAGCATTTACAAACATCCTGTGAACACATTATGAGACGCCGATGAGTTTGCACGAGAATGGTGGAAACAGAAGAGTAAGGAAAACAAAATGAACTGTTCATCGTTATCGGAAGCTACCACCTCGTCTGTGAAGAACGTGTTGCAGTGTAATGGTGTGAGAGTGAATGGCTTGATTTGTGTGATCAACTCACTGATGGGACTGCTGATGAAAGCAGGTTATACTGAAGTATTCACTTTTTTGCGTAAACTGAGCCAAATGGCTCAAAATTCATCGGACACAATTTGACAGTGCAGGTGGACAATGAATATACTGGAATTGATCTTCAGGCAAAGCTGTAGAATATTTTGCAATGACCAAGTCAGTCAGCTGACCTGAATCCAACAGAGTCAATCCATTTCACTTGCAAATGGCAGAACTAAAAGGCAAAATACCCCAAGAACAAGCAGGAAATGACAACAGCTACAGTACAAGTCTTGTGAAGTCTGTGGGTTCCGGACAATTCACTTTGTGATTGGGTCAATTTGTCCAATTACATTTGAGTCCCTAAAATCTGGTGTCTATAAAAAATGGTTCTAATTCTTACATGGTCCATTGAATATTTTTACTAAATGGCTTATAGCTTGGCTTAGCTTTGTGTGGGAATATGACTCAGAACCAAAGGTATGTTCAAGTTACTAGGGCAGTTGGCAAATGTGCACAAATACATTCAGAAACTGGCGTGAGGCTGATCTTTAGTATATTTATTGACACAAATACCAATAAACCAGCTAAACCAGCTGCACAAAAGCTTGTGCAAGCAACCAGAGAAATAGCCACGGTAATAAAACCCATCACACTGTCATGTATGGAAAGAATTTTTCAACAATATTGACTTTTATGTGTTTTAATTGTTAAGGAGCCAACAGCAACAGTGACACAGCTCTCATGCGGCCCACACATCAGTGAATCAGGTTCAAATGCCTTGATGGGCAAACGGCTTCCAAGGCAAACAACGTCCCAAACATTAAAGAGAAGCTTTCCCCACTACTGTTGAGTCAGAACCTACTGTGGGATTTCAGAGCAGACACCAGGAGACCCCATCGGATGTTCAAGGCTTGGATCCGGAGAGGAGGACACATGCTGATGGCTGAGATAAGAGCAAAGCTGATCAAATCTCACTACAGCGAGCGGGGAGTGTGGAGACGGAGAGAGATAGAGGCAGCTCCAAACTGGGCTGCAGCCAGCATCTCCTCAGTGGAACCTGAGTGTCGTCTATGCTGGGGCATCTGTGGCCGAGAGGTTTCTTTTGGATTTTTAATACGCGAGTAACAATTTCTGAGTAATAACCGATTTTGTCACTTTGCTGTTAATTTGTTACTTTGTGTAAATTATTGGACAAAAGCAGTGTGTGAACAAATGAAGAGATGCGAATCCTTGCTGATGATGTCATTGTAATTGTTAATTTTATGGATTCTATGAATTTTTGCTTCTACACACAGTCTAGTGCACATCCGTCCCTTTTTTTCTTATCTGATTCCAGGGTATGAGGACAGAAAGTGTTGTTGTAGAGACTGTAAAGGCCTAGAGGGACAATTGTAACATTAACCCATATAAATAAAGTTGATTCAAAGTGACTTTATGGGACTATAAGCTGGACTATAAGCACTGTACAATGAGTACGCCAGTGTTGCTATTAAGCCTATCTTCATGAGGCTGTTGATTAAGATTTATAATCATTTTGGGGGCTGCAGTTATGTTACATGGACAGATGTGTTTTTTGTCCACCCAAAATAACTGAATGAACTACTGATTGTGAGATTTATGCTACATGTATAAACCTTTATACTTTTAATTGTGCAGCTCATTGATGACGTTTTTGCTGTTTGTAGGTGTTACTAGCACCTTTCAACAATTGTAATCATGTAACCTTTCAAATGGCATGTCCTTATAATGGGAGGGATTCTAAAATCTGCCTGCGTGGAGTTACAGACCTTCAAGTTGTACAGCACTCACAAGACTTTGAGCTTCCACATGTGTACCTCTGAGTGCAGAGTGAATTTTCACAGCAGGATTTTCACTGCCACCTCAGCTGGCGTGAAGATCTTTTTTTACACTGACTGTTCTTTAGTTTTCTAATCCAAAGCACATATTTGGCTAAAATGTTGCCACAAGCTTCATTATCCTATAGTATAGTATTTTCTGAGACGTGACACTTGATTGCCAGGAATGTCCTTTCATCTTTTTGTTTGCCTCAGTGTTTCTTACTAATTTTCCCCTCACATCTGGACATTTGCGCATTAGTTTGTTCTGCAGCTTATTGAGATTCTAGCAGCGAAAGAATTTGGGCTGTTGCGTGTAGAGTTTGAGAAGATAAACCGGGATTTGATCACAAAGCTGCACTCGAGAGTGTCAGTGTGCCAGCTTACAAGGTTAAACACCTGGAGATTACAGTTCATAGTTCATATGTCGGTGAAGATTCTTTGGCATCCATGATTCGTTGAATCATATCAACTGGTTCTAACTTGGTTCTAAAGAAGAAAGAAGTCCAATTGGCACGATTCAAACTTCAGAAGTTCATTTTTTCATTTCATCTCACCCCAACTACTACAATAGGGGCCCCACATTTTTCCTGCACTGGTTTCTCTTCGCTGGTTGCCAGTTAAATATAGAGTTAATTGTAAGATTCTCGGGCTTGTTTTAAATCACTGCATGGCCCGGTCCTAGCTTACACCTTAGATCTCCTCCTCCCACACTCTATATTCACACCCTTCAGATCCTCGGATCAGCTACTCCTCTTGCTTCCACATTTTCAGTCTAATTACTTTAGGAAACACAACCTTTCTTAACATTATCACTGCTTTTCAGTGGACACAATCATTTACCTGTTGGCGGCTCTAATTTACCAGGTATGGCTACCACACTCCATCTCAACTTTTGTTTGGCTAGATGTTACACAAGGACCCTGCATTTAAAATGTTCTCAAGAACACTTTGCCCAGGGACATATAAAAGAGAAGTAACAAAAAAAAAAAAAGAATTTTGGAAGATAGTTTATTTACTTGATTTGATGACTCAGAACCATAAAAAATACTATTAAGTTGAAACGCTCTACTGAACAGTCAAAACTGAAAAACTAATACAATGCAAGCTAAAACACCAATCTGGTAAGCGCATATTCCAGAATAAAAAATAGCTTCACAAAGTGAAAGGCAGCTATGTAAATCACTGTTTACTGAACTGTCTAGGAAGACAAATTTCACCGGAAGAGGGAGACATCAAATCCCTGTGAAATTGACCAAACAGCAGCTAGATTCTCGTTGCTTTTCTGTTTGCCTCCGCATAACTATTCAGCACAATCCTAATACTATCAAACATTATTAACCTCACAACCCTGGTGATAGCAGTTTCAGCTGTTGTTCCATCGCATGCAATTTACTCCGTGGCTGCAATGCTCATTACTCTGTGTTTGATTTCCAAATAAGTCCATACGACACCTGTTAGATGAGCCAGATAGATCTGGAGCACATCTTGGATTCAGCCTCGTCAGTCAGACGAGGAAGAATTTTCCTCCTGGCAACCGTTCCCTTCACCTGGACTTATCCACACTATGCATACAGGAAAGACATAAATAACCTTTGTATCAAATGCTCCTCCATCTCCAAACCTCAAATCGGTTGTTTGTTTTTAATAGACTTTCTGGAAGGGAAATGAAGACAGGCTTTAATCTCCCATCTTTCCGAGTTCAAGTTATTTATTCACCATTTTCAAATAGCTTGTCATCCTTGTCTCGGTTACTAATTATTTTGACTATTTTTAGAGTTAATGATTTATTTTTGAAGTCACTCAACTCACACTTGAGTCTACTGTCCTTACAACAAAGCAGATATTTGAAGTATGGAAAAACAATATGGTCAAAAAGAGTCTTACTGTGAGCTAGTTAAAAGAGTGAAGACAGAAGAAAAAGTCTCATCTGTCAGCAGGCAGACAGAATAGACTTCATTTTGTCCGTGAGTGTTGAGAGATGATAGCTTTGGATTCCAAATGACAGGGATTGACATGATATGAGACTTTTCAACAATCTGCAATAATGACCTTTTCTCAGAACCTACAAACTGTCAGGTAATGGCATGTCTCAGGTGAAAATGGACAATCTTTTGGCACAGGTAAAAGTGTTACCTAGAAACCCCCCGGTGTCCTATCACTACTCAGCTCAGAGGCATCTCTGGAGATGCTCCCACCTCTACAAAGACCTGGTTCAGTTTGCTTCCACGGGCCCCCATGACCCCCCTGGACAAACAACAGCCTCATTCTCTGCACCACTGCTGACCTCATTGTCTCTTTGTGAAGGGAAAATCCAGAGTTGCATTCTGTTCAATGGCAAAAGGTGCTGCAACTACCAGCGGGACAGACCTCTCTACCTCATGCACAGGCCCGCAGATGAACACGGACGCCGCTGCCTTTTCCTCCGGACTGTATGCGAGCAAAACATGGTAAGAGAAGGAAGACTATACCCTCACTACACCTTAGCCAGGAAACTTTACTCTCACATCGTCACTTTTGCAGTTTACAGAAACAGCTGGTGTTAACTTCTCGTATCACACTTGTTTGTCGTATTTCCTTGTTTTATTGCACCATCCATCTTGTGACCTATTCTGTGCAGCTGTTAGAACTTCTGAACTGCTCCTGCACTAGTACTCGTGCTAATTCCAGAGGCCACAATCGCATGTTTAGCTACACTCAAGTGCTACAGTGCTACAAATGAGCAGATGGTATGGCATTTATTTTGATTGATTTTCTACTGTAATTGTATACCAAGTCTGCATCTCACATCTATGCAGAGTTTTATTGTAATTACTATAACAATCTCAATATGTTGCCTATAGAAACAGCTGCTCCTTGGAGTGTAAGTCTAACTAACGCACACAGACATACACACATGAACAAACGCACTCACTCCAAGGTTAGAAAACAGACAGGAACAAGAAGAGTTTTAACCTCAAATCAAAATGTGCTACGCAAGACGCCAAACAGAAACGCCGAGACTTCACGAATGCTCATTATGTCTCACAAACCGAAGAGATATATGACACACACACCTGTACATGCCTACAGCTTTGACTCCGTACATCTGGATTGGTCAGTGGTAGCAATTATTAAGGATTACGGTGCTCCCAATTAAGTCTGACAGAGTGAGACAGGTGCACTTTTGAGGAGCAGATTGTCAGCGGGAAGTTTTCACCGCAAAGTAAGAAAACTTGGCCGAACTTCATCAAATGGGAGCCAGCTGTAAATGAGTAGTGACGTAATTACTGTGATTCTTTATAGAGTCTTGATGGAAACACATTATCAGTGATTGAGAACCCGGCGGCTGTCAGTCATCCTTTTCACTCAGAGCAAACAGCAGGAGTCACAGGGACCAAGGGAGCGCAGGGCTGGTTAAAAGGGATTCATTCTACAACTCAGGGTAAGCTCCTGCAGTGCACCACCTGATGGGCAGCGCACACTCGGCTACAGCGGCAATCCTGTTCCCTTAACGCATTAAACAAAAGACCCGTTGGAACACAGCGTCTGAAATGTAAACAACAAGCCTAATTAAGACGTTGCACTGAATCAAACCATCTGCAGTGTAGTGATAAGTATTGTAAAGTGCTTTCTTGTAAAAAGTCTGCCATGCTTTTTGACTCGATAGTCTCACGCTTGTATAGAATATAGAGCTTATTAATTTCTGCCTCAGCCCTGGCGCTGTGTGTCAATGTGCTATATATGTAACAGTTGACATTTAATAATTCTTGTCAGCTCATTTCTGCTATCAGAGGGCATTACCTCTGGTCTTAACTGTTGCTTTAGCACACAGGCTCGTGAGGTTGCTGGCAGCAGTGTGTGCAGTTGGACTCCTGGGAGGCTTAGCTGTAGGTGTCTGGTTTCTAGGTGAGTCACTGTGTCTGAGAAAGAATCGCTTAATGAGCTTAACAGTAACCAGGAACTGAAAATGAATGTGCACATGTCTGGTACTGTGCATTTTAGATAGTGAAGCCTGATACTGGTTTTCTATGGTTTTCCAATATAATTAAATATTTTTTTAAAACAAAAACTCTTTATACAGTTGGTCAACCTGTTGATTATTTTATGAAAGTAGTTGTCCACCTATATACAATTAGAAAAAGTAAAAAAAAATAAATAAATAATGAATTCAAAAGCTGTGCACAATGGCCTAGTTTTCAAATTGTTGCTTGATTCAACCAAGATTTCAAAGATATGTGACACAGTATATGACACTGATGCAAGAAATATGACTTAAAACAAGGAAAAGCAGCAGATATTCCAATCATTCCTGTTTTGGCCATATAAAAGTGGGCAATACACTGCCAAGATTTTTAAAAATCTAAGATCTATGGGTATATTGACTTGTGATATCTAGTAGAGCGTGACTAATATTAAGGGCTAAAAGTCAGAATCATTTTTGTGATTTTAATTGCCTCCCATAGGACCCTTAGGAAAGATTTTAGAGCTGGAGAAAAAATGATAATAATGTCGGGCATTTTTTTCCAATCTGCAGCACTGCTAGTAATGAAAATATTTCATTAGTTTCCTCCTCTGCATTGTTATACTTTATTGCTCTACAAAAGTGTCCTTGTCTGCTATGCTGCTGTATGTGTACAGATGCTGATTATCTGGTAACCTCTGCAAAAAAAAAAAAAAAAAAAGAGTGTGTGATTAAACAACTCGTCATCTGTGTCTTTACCACACATAGTCAAACTTCTGCTGAGGCCTTCATCCTCCCAAAGTCCAGCAGGACTCGGGGACACAAAGGAGACGCCTTTCTGCAATGTGACAGAGGATATTTCTACATCTGATCCCAGGAAAGGTCTGTGTTTCCCACTGTCTTTGGTGTTTGTTGGACGCAGACATGTGTTCCACTGTTTAATGAACAAAAGAGGGAAAATGTGTTAGTTGTTAGGCTTATTGTTATGCAATTAATCACATTAATTAATGGTGGGTCATGGTTCACGTCTGAAGTGATTTTTTTCCTTAGCAGTGACAAGATTATTGTTCACTGGCCGCTTCTCCTTGCCTTTTGTTTACTCTTGAGAGATGCCCACTGACTGACATAAAAACACCACGCATAATGATCTGTTTGCATTGACTGCATTAGCGTAGTGTTTCTCCTAATCATTTGCCACTCATAAATGAGGCTCATTCATTACTGTTGACTGAGAGCTTGTCTCTGGAGGGATTTTCAATCAATCATGTTCAGTGTTTTACAGAATCAGCCCAGAGAACTCCCTCCTGGAGATCCAGCTGGGGAAGCTTCCCACCTGGCTGCCGGTGTGCTACGAGAGGTGGAACTCCTCGCTGGGAACACTGGTCTGCAGACAGCTGGGATATCTGAGGTTTGGACAGCTGACAGAACCTCTCACTAACACACACGCACACAGAGACAAAGATGAGAGCTCTCACTTATAACTCATAACTCATTTATAAGCCAGTTTTGCCAAGGTTGAAGGCTCAGCTTTATTATGTCCAGTTAATACCTGATTTTTATGAGCCCAAATTATCTTTATAGTCACTTCCATTCATTTTGCATATGTTCTCTTACCAGACTCACCAAGCATAAAGGAGTGAACTTAACTGATATTGGCCCAAACTACACTGATGGCTTCATACAAATTACCTCGGAACACAAAAGCACTCTGGAAAATATGTGGCAATTCAGGTAAGGCCATTTGTCATATACACTTTTACACTCATAACGATGCAGAGAAAATTGTGGCAACTAACACATTAATTATGCATCATTAGTTACTCAATTTATTTTCATTTAGGGGGAGCTGTATCACAGGGAAGGTTATTGCTTTGCAATGTTTTGGTGAGCAAATTAAAACTTTTTGTTTGACTTTGCACCCAATATAAAGCCCTTTAGTTCCAATGTAATTCTAAAAGAAAGCTTTGGATCAGCGGCATACAGAGTGGACGATGCTACTTGCTGCGATACTTTGTCACAAATTCAAACGCTTTTTGATGAATGGTTTTCTGTGTAGAGTGTGGGACACGAGCAAAGCTGCCCAGGATAATCGGAGGGGTCGAGGCCCCACTGGGCAGGTGGCCCTGGCAGGTCAGCCTCTACTACACTAACCGTCACATCTGCGGAGGCTCCATCATCACTAGTCAATGGGTAGTCACAGCTGCCCACTGTGTGCACAAGTAAGACAGCTGACCTTACCAGCAATAAATTCTGAGGTTCAGAGGCGCAATGAATGAGAAAAAAACTGCTATTAAGAGCTCCTCTGCACTGGACACATAACAGTTGGGTCTAATGTTTATCTGCCTCTTCTTTTCCGTCTTCAAATGTCAGCTACAGGCTGCCTCAGGTGTCCAGCTGGGTGGTCTATGCGGGCATTGTCACCCGCAGCTCAGCCAAAATGGCTCAGCACACAGGATATGCTGTGGAGAAGATTATCTACAACAAGAACTACAACCACAGGAGCCATGATAGTGATATAGCCCTGATGAAACTGCGTACCCCACTGAATTTCTCGGGTCAGCCGGAAAGCCTCTTCACAAGCTTTACACACAACATACACGCAAAGGACAGCAGCAAGATATTTAAATATTATGGTTGTGGTTAATCATTTCATTTCCTGGAGACAGAACTTTTCAGCAAACATAGCCTTCATTAGACCAAGACAAAGGATGTCTAAAGATACTAGCTTCTCTAACTGTAATACAGACTTTCATTCAAAAGGATTACAAGCCTATGTTGCATCATGACTCAAAATCCCCCTCTGCCCTACGGCATCTACAGAACAAAGCCTTTATACAAGTTCAAGTGTAAGCATACAACCTCAACAAAGTCTAAAGATCCCCTCCAGTCGTGTTTTAAGATCTGTAAAATGATTCAGTTTTAAGTAGAAGTTTGTGTCCGTTATGATTCATCCTACAAAATTTCTTAGTATAATAAAAACATTTAAATTTCCCAATGGATATATATGCAAGTAGTGATAAGAGTGTACTGGGCTCAGAAGGTTTGACATTTACACAGGAATTAAGATAAGGATCCAAAATTGTCATTTTAACATTCCCGTCTAAATAAACAAATATAGTTTGTGTGTCTGTCAAAGAGCGTGGAAGAAAAGCCTTAATTAAGATAAGGGTGATTAAGAAAAGTCATTAATAATATTAACAGAAAAATGTTTCCTTTCAACTAGATACTATTAGGCCTGTCTGTCTGCCTCAGTACGACTATGATCTACCAGGTGGTACACAATGCTGGATCTCTGGATGGGGGTACACACAGCCTGATGGTGGTAAGTACACGCCACAACGCTGCTGTTCTATATAAAACTGCTGGAAGCCTAATTCAAACACAAGGTGGGTGCGTTTGATGTACCGACACAGAAGCCCTAAATTTGTGTCTTGTCTCTCAGTTCACTCACCTGACACCCTGAAAGAGGCACCAGTTCCCATAATAAGCACAAAGAAGTGTAACAGCTCCTGCATGTACAATGGAGACATCACGTCACGGATGCTCTGTGCCGGTTACACAGAGGGAAAAGTGGATGCATGTCAGGTCAGATGTGTGCTTTGAACGTTACCGTGCGGAGGTGTTTGAAATGAAATGCGATTTTTTTTTTGGTAGTGAAATGGTGGCATATTGAAAGCTGGGTCACTCTGTAATGAACCGTGTTTGTGTTTACCTCTTTAGGGGGACAGTGGCGGTCCTCTGGTTTGCCAAGATGAAAACGTGTGGCGGTTGGCAGGGGTCGTCAGCTGGGGGACAGGCTGTGCTGAACCCAACCATCCTGGAGTTTACACCAAAGTGACAGAATTCTTGGGCTGGATCTATGAAATGATGGAGGTAGATATTTAGGTAATTCTGTGATAAGAACTAACAAAGCATTTGTGCAGTACAGAGTTCAATGGTTGAACATATTTTGAGTATTTTAATTTCTTCTGAAATGATTACTTTACTTGAAAACTGTGTAGATCAATTCCAATTCAGGGTTATCTAAAAAAATAAAGATTATTTATGTATTAGGCTTAAGAGGTTTGCAAATATTGTCTATATTAGTTTTTTCACAAACTGAATTAGTCATTATTTATGAAAATAGTTCCACATTAATTTTATTTTGATTAATTGATCACCTAATTATTACAGTTATAAAATAGTGTACCTGTTGTGGTGTAGTAGACTATATTTTTTACACTGACATCTCATATTGAAATTCTGCTTACACAATAAGTGCAGCATCAATAATAAAAATTATCCAATTATCCAGCACTCAGACAGAAGCCTATTGTGACACTACATTTTACCGATAATGCTTCTGCTTCTTTGCCCGAAGTAACCCTTTGAAAGCAGCATTTTTACTTATGATGTATGTACAATGTATGATATAATGTCATGTATTTTTACATAGGTACTTTTGGTAGAGTGAAAGATGGCAATACGTCCCCCATCACCACTGCAGCAATTTAAGAAAGGCATAATTATAATAATCTTTTTTCGACGAGGAAGACACAAGAAAACTGCACAATGGATTAAAATTATGGGTGTTATACAGATTGCTAATAATAACTGTTCTTTGTTGTAGAATTACTGAGGAGGACTCGTGGTGCATAACAAGCAGAGGATGCAACTTATTCTCCGTTTGAGATGTTTGGAAATTATAGCTAATACTTTTACTTTAAATGTCCGTTATATAAATTTAGTATAAAAGACAGACTGCAAACAACTAAATGCATTTTTACGTTGTATTTTTCATGTACTAAAAATAAATGACGCCTCTTTTCAATGTGTCTTGTGATTTTTGTGATTTTTGAGCTGCAGCTCTGCTTCTTTCCGCCAGGTGGCATCTGTGTGACGTTTCCTCCTATCAGTTACTATAGCAACTAACAACACAAGCTAAAGTAGAGTTAGTAGTGACTGTAGTTCGACAGGAACTAACTTGTGTCTAAGTGTGTTGTATGGTGTTGGAAATATCCTTTTATATTTAAAGCCTTTTTCAAAAGCTGCACTTATTGTAGCGCCACAAACAAACTGCTTTGTTTACTTCAAATCACAAACTCCAGCTAACTAGCTACATGTTTTTAGCGAACTAAGCTAGCAAGTGGCTAACGGTTAGCGTCAACTCCAAATAGTCACCTCGAGATGTCGTCCACTGGCGGTGCGGAGGATGTTTTGCAGCAGGTGAACCAGTTTTGGTCAATGCTGGACGATCTGTGTGACAGTGACCCCGAAGGTTACCGCAAGTTCATCCAGAAACAGATGGAGGAAGGGGCTGAACTCAGCGCAGCGCCGGAGCTCCACTCTTGCTTGTGCACTGACATGCTGGTGAGTTGGCGCCGTGGCAGCAGGTTAAGCTCGTGGCTTCCCTGTGACAGGCCTCCGTGAACACGTTCCCACGACTGATCTGCCACAGCAGCAGAGCACAGGTGCAGCTCATTTACAAGTGGCCCCGCTCCATTTCGTTAGCCGGCAGGTGTTACCCCATAATCTGTCACCCTTATGAACTGACCACTGCAAACATTTGAATCATATGATCATAGCCATTCACTATCATGGGTCGTTCAGGGTAAAAGTTCAGACCCCCACTATGTGTCCAAATACAAAAAAGCAACCAATATTACTGGCTACTCTAAAAGATTAAAACAAACAGTTTCCTGCTATTTTACATATTCAGTAATCAAAACTGATGATATGAGTGATAATGAAAGTAGGAACTAATCGTTCATTGCAACTTTACAGTATTTCTGGGTAGATGAACACTGCACTTCCCAAAGAATTCTGTTTTAATTATTTGACTCAAAATAAATAGAGTTTGATAAAACACAACTTGCAAAATATAAAATAAAACCCATAGTTACCCACACATATGTACACAGTTTTGTATGACTCTGATATGAGAAACTATAATGATTATGTGAAGAGAACATACACTGGCCTGTCAGCATCATTAAATCTCTCATAAATAATATGGAAGCAACATGTTTACTAACAGAGAACAAATTAAATTACAAAAGGCATAGACATGCTTTATTATCTTTGTGGTATTTTTTTTCTCGGTTATTTGTTTCGTTTATGAAATGTCAATAAACTGTTTTTAAAAAAGCACATTGAATGCTGCGTTACCCATTGCAACATTTTCAAATGCTTTTTATCATATCATAACACAAAACTGACATCTGTGTCTTCAATAGGAGCCCAAGAAAGGTTTGCTGTACGTCAACGTATGCAGCTGGAAACGAGTGCCTGCAGCTCAGGATCCCAGCAAGCCTTTACCTTTATGTGCAGGGAAACTGGAAACAGACACAAATGAAAATCAAGGTCAAACACAAAGCTGTGCTGCATCACAAGCGACTGATTTTTTTCTGTTCTTTTCTTTTTTCTGTTACATGTGTAAACTAGAAAACCTAAAGATTGTGTTCTCCCTCCACAGGTCTGTACACTGTGTTAGATGTAGCATTAAATCCTGCAGTGCTACAGGAATGTAAGAACGACAAAAACGCGATGAACCAGGTGTATATGCTAATGCTGAGCTACGCACATCGGCAGCACGGGCTGAGGTTATCTCAGCAATACACTGTTGTCAGCCATAGTCCAAAAAGTAGCTCAGATGACTTGCACCGGCGGTTTGGGTTTCAGCAATCACGCAGCATCTCTAAAGACCCTGAGACAGGTAGAGCACTAAGTCTTAAACCCTGATAAGCTCCTAAAAGCCCTTTCTGTTAAAACGCTTCCTTTGCTACTGCTGCAGGTGTATCTTCTTTCTCCCTTCACCTTTTACCACAGTTCCTAATGACCCATAGTTCTCCGCTTTGCAGCTATTCAGACACCAGCTGCCCTCCTGCAGCAGATCTCCTGTCTACGTTCAGAGAAACAAGACAAGGAGCCAGCAGCCCAAATTATCTGTAGACCTGCAGAGCAGAAAAAGAAGGATTTGATTCAGGTCATCTCCACCACTTTTGTGCAGCCTCAGAAGCCAGAGTACCAACTCGAGGTGCAGACCGACCCAGCAGGAATTGCTCTCAGCTTGGAGCTGACAGTGGAGCTGCCAAAGGTTTGCTCCATGTCAGAGTGCCAGCTGAGTATCTCCAAGGTTAGTAGTTATACACACCCTGCCACTGAGTTATGATGGACACTTTTGGAATATAGTGTGTGTGTACAATTAGATCTTATTAAAAATATATATAATTGGCCTGTTTATACCCTTACTAGGTCTTACAGTGCACTGATTATTTATTTATTTACAGAACGACGTATTACTGGAAGTTGAGGATTTTTACTATTTGCTTCTGGAGTTTCCAAACGCTGTAAATGAAGACACAGCATCAGCCATTTTTAACAAGAGGAAACGAAGGCTGACTCTGAGAGTGGATGTTCTGTAAACATGGCGGGGTGGAGAAACACGGCTTCACAAACAGATGGAGTCCTGCAGGAAATGGGCTCAGAAAACAAAGTAAATAACCACAACTAAATGTATCCTGAGCAACTTCAAAAACCCCAAAGGACACGTTATACCATAAAACAGCTCTCCGTCACCCGATCCATTTCCATAACTCAAATGTGTGTTTTAGTTTTTTTATGCGTTACTGTGTGGGTTGATCTGCAGTAGCAAATTTAATTCTCTACCCAAAAATGTAATCAACTTTAATGACAATAAGTGTGTTTTGTTTACTAATGTGGAGGTGTGTGAGTGGAGGTGTATAATGGCTGGGAGCTGGTGTGCAATGTTGTACACTGGGGTAAATAAATTGACAAGTATATCCATGCAATAATTCGTGTTTATTAAAACATCAAAATTGATGCAGAACAACAACATCACTATTTGGCAATCTGGAACATGTGAAAAATGTCAGTAAACACTTTTATCTTAAGGTTTGCATACTGCGCATTGATTACAGCTTTTCAGAGCAGAACCTATTACGTGTTATTTAGTGTCAAATACATTAACTGTCTGTATAATTCAAGTATCATTACTGACCACAGTCCCACATATTCATTCCCTGCAAGCTGCAAACAATATGCATCTCTTAAAAAATAAAAGTGGTACCCAAACATCAAGTCTTCATATGAAACATTCACTTTTAAAACATGGTATTGAAATGTTTGAAATCATTGGTCCCTGTTAAATGTATTATAACTTCTTCTGTTATGGCATCACATAGATTTTCAGTGGCATCCTGGTCCAGTGGGAACAACTGAGGTTTGTAGTGGTGATTTCTGGTTTCTGGCTCTACCTCCTCTCTCCGTGGTCCTCCTCCACCCACGCCACAATCTTCCCCTCCCAGCCAGGCACCACTGCTCCATCCTGAAACACCTAAACAACCAACAGAAATCATTTAAATACCCAAGAGAGACTCACATTTACAAACCCCATTTCCAAAAGAAATGTAGAATCTAAAAAATCTGTTTGTTTTTTTAACATACTGGTCTGATGACAGGTCTGGTTTGCAGGCAGGTCAGTTTAGCACCCAGACTTTTTTTTCCTGTGGAGCCGAGCTGTTATAATAGATGCAGAATTGTAGTTCATTATAATCAAGACCTTCCCTGGAAATCAGGGATGGCAACAAATGATGCTCTAAAACGTGTGTATATCGTTTAGCCATTACTGCTGAAGCGTCACAAATGCTGACTTTGAACTGGGGGACTCAGCATCAGGATTTCCAAAAACTGATTTTTTTATTTCCCTCTTCAGACCACAGGACAGCTCTCACTTACTGAGCTCAGGCCCTGTGACGTTGGTGATGATGTTGCTCCTGTTTATTCACAGCTGTTTCTTTGTGTGGTAGAGTCATGGAAATGGGGTTTGTATAATTTACAGTACTATTATATGTACAAAGTTCTGGATAGAAAGTAAAAACGGCCGCTTTTCTGGGATGGAAACCAGTCATTCCGCAATAAATGCAGTCATGTTTATTATTAGTATGTCTTACTCTGTAACTGGTATTTCACATTTGCCTGTAGCAACTGATGTAAGAAGAAATCAGGGCTATAATTTCAGTCCCACGCCTACCTCCTCTTTTACTGTGCCAAACTCCGGGTCAAGGGCCTTGAAGTGGTATCTGAAATTGCCTTGTCTGTCTACAGCTGCTTTAAAGTCTCGCAGTGTCACTTCACCCAGCCTGTAAGTGCGCGCACACACACACACACACACACACACAGTCTTGATGTATGCAAACAACATACACCCACAAAGGCATTAAGCTGTTCTAGGATAAACATTTAACTAGCATCCACACTGGCAATGCAAAATGCTAAATTACCGCTCCGAACCAGACATGCAGGCTACAGCAAGGGAACACAGGCTAATCTATGTACCCAGCATCAAGTGTTTGTGTGTTTACCTTTTTGGTATGTTAATCAGAAACGGAGTGAGCGAGCGATCTGTGAAGTAGAGCACTTTAGTGGAGATGGCTGTGTCCAGTCCTGGGCTGCTGTGTGAGTGTGCCATTTCTGGAAATAATTAAAACAAACGAAAAACAAAACACAAAACATGTTTTTCACAACCAGACTCTAAAACGGCTTTAGCCTCACAGCAAACAATGGCCTCTCCCTACATGGCAGTGTAATGGAAGGGCACAGTTTGGTTCAACAGCCGGAGATGAGATGTTGCAGAGGATGACAAATCCACAACAAAACAAGGATTTTCTTTGTCTCACTTGAGCTTGGCGGCCAGGAGTCACGATCTGTTGAGTTGGCTCTACGTCCCGGTGATTTGAATTCCTCCTAGAAGAAGAACCAATTATTCACAGTCAAATGTCACTTGTTGTTGACTCATCGTTCATCAGGTCAAAGATGTGCGGGCGCTTTTTAGAGGCATTCTGCAAAGAGTGTGTGTGTGTGTGTGTGTGTGTGAGGGACAGAGCGCGTACCCCTCTGTCCTGTCTGTGCTGGGTGTCCAACGAGTGTAGTCGGTCCATCAGACTGGACACACCCTGCTCCAGAGTGTCCAGGGTGTGGTGTTGGGGGTCATGACCAGAAAAACTGTCCCTCAAACTGCGTAAGGCCTCCCGCACCAGCTGCAGCTCTTCGCCCTGTGACAAACAGCTTCGGGATAATTATACCGTTTCTGAAACGTTAAGTACAGTGTTGAGGTTTTTGCACTTTATTTGAGTTTCTTCATTTTGGGTTTACTTTTAATTCCACAACGCCACAACAGCAAATATTCAACCTTCTGCGGACAACGTGTCTTTGACAGTTTTCTAAATGTTGATTCTTAAAAACACAAACAGTAAATTGTGATGAGTTATTATGGATTAACCATCTGTTAGTCTATAATAGGTAACATTCACTCCACCTTTACCAACTGCTGTGGTCTTCAGACCCTTGACCTTTTTTTTTATAATTTATAGTAATTTGTCTTTTCCATATTGTTCAACTTTTTAACAGGTTTCATTCAATATTTTTGTGTAAGATGCCTGTTAGTATGTTTGCATCTGTTTAATTTAGACATTTATACTGCTGTTCATCAACCAGTGAGCTCATTAATAAGACAATGATTTTTAATATGATCATCCTGCTTTTTTAACCACTATAATATCAATTATCCTATATAATAACAGAAGCACACACTCAGCCCAAACAGTAACTTTTAATAAAATAGATTTGAACTCTGCTACTCATCCTTTCAGCCATGCAATTTCATTCATTCCTTTTGTCTCCCTAACCTGAAAAGATTGGCACTGCACAAATAATAATCAAGATTGTTAAAGAGTTTTGCTTCTGTGCAATCATAATTTAGAATAATAATAGAATAATCGTGATCCCAATTGACTTCTGCCATTTAGGCAGCAATAATGACTACTTCCCTGTAATTATACACTCTTTAGCGGGTCGTGCGGGCACATGTTTAAACGGTTTTGTAATCAAAAACAGAAAGTTCCGGGTTTTCTGACTGTAGCCTTTGTCTATAATGTATTTACCAATTTTCTCTATATATTTTTACTCTCATCATGTTGCCGTATTGTATCGAAATTATGATTGTATTGCAGCATTGTGAAGGCATTTCAACTTTTTCTGTTGTCTCATGACTTGCTATCTAATAATTCTGACTCACAATAAGCTTTCAGATTTTTTCACACAGAACTTTTCATCTCTCGCCGTTCATAAATAATTCCATTCTACTTTATTTATGGTTTTCAGCACAAAGAAAGGGTCTGTACTGCATTGTGCTGGAACACTGCAGGAGATTTTGAAGCCACTGAGTTACTGTAACCACAACTTTCACTCCTGAATGACTAAAAAATTATATGTAATAATATAAACGAGAGTCTTATTAATAAAATAATTGTAAAGCATTTGACCAGTGCTCTATAAAAAAAGTAAATAGTACATAGATGATTTTACACCCAAATATAACGCGGAAACACTTAAACCATGTCATGATCCATACCCGTCCAAGGCCGCCTTCATGTGTTTTACGCTGAGCTTCATCAGGCTTTGGTTGCTGCAATATTCGGTCCTTCCTGCCGAGCTGCTGCTATTGTGACAAGAAAGATGGATAACATAAGTATGTTTGTATGTGTGTATCGGAAAACGCATTGAAGTGTAAATAATAAAAGACAGCACCTCATATTCATTGAGCAATTTGTCCCGCTCGTTCAGCTTCCGCTTGAGCTCTGCCTGCACACAGATACATGAACCTGATATTAGAGTTGTATGTTGCTGCATTGACAGGTCAAGCAGGGCAAATATTTTCATGTGTCGAACAGAAGCCATTGCTTGTCTCACGTTTTCCCCCTCCAGCTGATCTTTGGCCATGTTGCACCTCAGTAGCTCCTGCTTTAGCTGCAGCACAGCATCCTCCTGCACTAGCAGGCGCTGCTGCAGAGCATCCTAATGAGAAAAGGGGGCGATCAAAGAGGCATCCAGAGCCGACCTGAATATGTATGTACTGCATCCACCTGTCTTATTGAACGCATGCACCCACCTGTAAGCTGATTATATTCCCCTCTAGATGTAATTGTGTTTTAAAAGAAATGAAAAATATATATGGTGCGTGAGAGAAAGTGCGGAATCATCAGTTTTGGAGTGGAAATAAGATTGAATTATGTCCTTTAATCTGATTTACTTCACACATAAAGGACAAAATTACAGAAAGCGGTTTACCTTGATGGCCTGAATGTGGCGCGCCTCCTGTTTGTGTCTCAGCAGTTCCCTCTAAGAGCCCCACAAATGAACAGAGACATTAGAGAAAGGGACGCTGCTCATAAGGCAGCTCATCTATGTTAAAGCTAATTACATTTACTTACTGTACCTTGAGATCAAGGGCTTCCTCCATGCTTTGGTCCAGACGACTGCGGATCAGAACCTTCAAAGGTAGAGGGTACGAGCAGCATAATGAGAGAACGGGAAAATGTCAGAATGTATGAGGAGGCAGTATGTCTGCATGACAGCAGGCTAGGAGATCAGAGAGATTCATTTGTGCTCTACGGTCGCCACGAGAGGAGTGATGGCTGCAAACATCATCACAACAGAAGGGCTGACACCGACACTTCACACACAGTGGCGAGCGAGTGTTGTTTTCTCAAGTTAGCAGAGAGAGGGCACTGTACCAGCTGCTGCTCAGTGTTGGCCCGGTTGTCTCCGAAGCTCGAAGATCCATCCTGGTCCTCCTCGGGGAGCGAGCCGTGGAGCAGCAAACCCTGAGGACAAAAACACACACACAGTGGAAGCCTGGAAGCATTATTAAATATACATGGCAGAGACGCCGGAGATATGTCTGGGTTTGTATTGCAAATAAAGCAGGGCTGGATTTTTTATTTTTTTTTACTTGGCTGCACAACAACAAGTTTTCAATTTCAGTTAAACAAGACAGAGAGTTGAACTTATATTTAAATCTTATTGAAAAACTTGCAGAAGTGAACACAGGCCTACACACACACATACATTTGCCAAAAGTTTCCTGTTAATTGCCAGGCAACACTGTAACACTGTAGACACACACTCGATTTCTGGCTCTTTTGTTTTCATACATGTTTCTGTTCAGCTAAACCCCCCGGATCATTGTGGAATAGAGAGAGAACGACTATTTTTGAATTACCAAACGAATCAACTGTCCACCTTAGCAAAAACAGGGGTTTGCTGTTGGACACGGGTAAGATACTCCTCCTCTAAGTGCAAAGGAAAAGCTATTTCTGTAAACCTCACCTCACACATCTATTTTTAGCTGCTCTGCAGTGTGGTGGCTTATATTAACTGCAACATCAATGCAACATCAAAAAAATATGACTAAATTGTCAGTACATTACACACTGAACACTGACTTCTTCTGTAACATTAGGTTCTGGTCATGCATGCAGCTTTTAACAATTACTAAACATAAATATAGTTTAATATATATGTGACTTTACAAATTTTAGCATCTACTTTGTATTTGTAAGTACTGCTTCCCTCCTTTCTAGCTTTATCGCAGTTATTCCATCAGCAACATGATGTACATGGAAAAGATGTGTTTAAGTTAACCACAGAGCTGTGAGAAATATATAAAAACCAATATATGTCCTGTTATATGGCCGCTACACTGTACATAAAACTAGTGTAGTAAAAAGGGAGCAATGAACTATTAAAGTAGCCGTTTAACTGCATTTGGCTGTTGTTTGAGGATGTGTCAACGACTTTCATTAGGTATTTGTTAGTGATTTGTCTTTTGCCTTTTTGTGTAGTTATCTATTGAAACTGCATAATATTTGGGGCCATAAAAGGAAGGGCATGATTTGTAACTTGGATTTTATTATTTGATTTTAATGTTTACTAAAAGGTGCAAATTGAGGCTGTTTTTATTGCTGCAAAACAACAGGCCCATTTTTTTTAGAAAAGTCGGTCACAGGATCTAAAAAATGTTTTAGTGGATTTCTATCAGCGTAGTCAGATGCAGAATCTAGATGTGTTTACAACATTTAGATTTTATGCATATATATAATATTTAAATATATAATATATTTTATTTTGTTTCAACTTTATCTAGGCCCTATGGGGATTGTTTAGGACCGGCTTGTCAGCTCACCTGTGAAAAATATTTGGCTTTAGTTTTGACTGATTTTTAATTTGTCTGATTAAACTTTAAATGAAACTTCAATATAATAGACTTGAACATATTTGGGCTCAGTTGGTTGTGAGCATTTATTATTGCTATTTATCACCAAATGCCTAGAGAATTGTATTGTATAACTGACTAATCGTGCTTGGTGCACCACTTCACCTGGACTGTAGTTTCTGGAATCCAAACCCAACCCTTTGCCCTGTGACCTGTGAACAACTTTTTGCAGTAAACTCAGCTGAGAAGCAGTTTCCTAATGGCAGACGACTTTTAGTTCACATCACATGTCCATAATCACTGTGATGGTTTCGTAACTTTGTCTTATCTCTTGAATAGTTTGAACTAACTCGTTTTTGTAACTAACCACAGTTGATTTGTCCCTATTGCTGTATTTCAGCTTCTTTTGCTGTAAAGGAGTTGGTGGTTTGCAAAGTTTCCGCGTAACTTTTAACCTAAATTCACAGACTATCAGTATAGTTTGATTTTTTTTTACATGCTGGACAGACAACAAGAGCTCAGATTTCCACTGCATTAGCTTCTTAAAAGGTTTTGTAAAATTTAAAAATCTGCTGGTCTGAAGAGTTTATCTGGGGATAACGTGTTTTGGTGTAACAGCTTGACTTAACTGAATTCAATGACTTTATTCAGGCAAAGCTGAGGCTTTCACAGAGGTGCAACATGTGCTTCTGTGCTGTTTTGAAAAGGGCATTTGGTTGAACTGCAGAAAAAACACCACATGGGCAAAAGCTGTGTGGTCTTGAGCGAGTGTGAAATCTGACAGCTGAACGTGACCTGCAGTGCTGCAGTGTGCATCGTCAGGCTCCTACCTGTAGGCGGAACACCATCCTTCTAGCCTCCTGCATCTCCTTCTCCAGCTGCTCCTGGTACGTGTCCAGTTGCTCCTCCCAGGACTTCCCTTCCTCCTGCCCATCATGCCCGAGGGGTGGACACAATCCACAGAGAGACACCTCTTCTGAAAGGATGGGGAAGGTGCAGGGGACATGAGGCAAGGGAGCTTTTCTATGTTTGGATTCACTGCATTGTGTCTCGCTCTGTGAGAGTTGATGTGCAGCCAACCGACCTGTAACAGATTTCTTCTCTGTCAGCTCCGATTTTTCATCCTGCGGTTCCCCCTGCTCTTTCGACGGATCATGGACTGTTTCTTCTTTAGGGGTTTCATTGGACTGGGTGATAACATACTCTTCTTTGGGGGAGTGAGCGGGGCTGGCTGAGCTGAGACTGAAACAGATGGTGGGCACAGGCAGGATGACTATGTTTGAATCTCCTGCCAAACGAATGGCAGTAAATAATCCTCCTTCCATAAAATGGAGATATACACTTTAATAACTCCCCAGGGAGCAAAAAATGTGAATTAATCCCACCTGGGCTAAATTTTCAACTAAATCCACTTTGAAAACACCCCTGGGCATACAGAATGTATTGGCCTATTGAATAAATAATAAAATGAATGAACATAGTCCACAGAACAGGATTGAAACCTGTTCAGAAAATGAACAGCGGGAGCAGGAACGCAGGCAACTCTGCCATTTTTTCCCACAGGAAATTCTTTACATAGTTTGCTCCCCCTTCAGCCTTAATTTGAAAACATAATGCTTGTACGCCGTTTGCACGGCTGGTTTTCTTGCAGTTTTTATGCCTGTGTGTCTGTGTTTACGGAGAGCATCTCCAGTAGCCTGAGGTTCAGGCTGGCTGTCATCCCCACTCTGCTGTGTTTATAGAAACAGGATACAGCTGCTGTGACCTGTGACCTATGGCATTATGAACGGTCCTTTAACAGGGGATTCCTGCATTTTCCCCTGCGTGTGTGTGTGTGGGAAAACAAGCCTGTCTCTGTAGAAACAGATCTAAACTCAGTGCTAAGAAAGGGACGGAAAAGCATCACAATTTCTCTCCCTGCTCCTGAGGCCAAACAAATAGAGAAAACTGTGGGAGAAACCAAATAATGTCTTGAGGGATTGCTTTTGCACGGTTAAACATGTTCTTACCACATACTGCGTGCAGCAAGATATGGATTGTAACTCAGGAGATTACTGCTTATCTACCAGCATTACTCAGCACATGCCGATATCACAGCAGACAGGAAACAGTAACACGTGTCGTTGTGTTGCTGTCGAGATCACACTGCCTGTGCACGGATTCATGCCTTACATATCCCTGTGACTAATATTATAATGTCTCTAAGTTCTGTCTTTACTTTAGAGCTGCATTTGTGTACTTTTACCATCTGTGCATGTTATTATTCATGAAATAGAAAAGTACTCGTCAGTGTGTCATTAATTTCCATAGTTACTTTAGAAATGGGGAGAATTTAAAGCATAATGGAAACTGGAATAATTCAGTTAAACCACACTGATCTACTACTGTCATATGCAATTCCAAGATTTCTTTACTTGTTTACTTTAAATATACTAAATGTTCATGATTTGTTTAAATGGTAAATGGTACAGGGTTGCTGCGTTTAACTTTGCTTTGCCTATTTTAAGTATTGCATTGGGTTTCTATTTCATATGCTATTACAGGTACATATTGGACTAATTTAGATGCAGACAATTACATGGGATATCTACAGTATGTTCCCCAAAGGGCAAAATTAATTTTTTTTTCCAATCCATCCCATAGTTGCTGAGGCATTTCACTATGAAACAGAAATGTGAACCTGAATGGTAGAAGCAAAGTCAAAGGATCCTCAAAGTTAAGATGTATGATCTGATCCACTGGGTTGTGAGCTGACTGACAGACTAAAAATGCCATCCCGCTGCTTTGATAGGCAAAGAAAAAGCAACAATAATAAATATTTTAACTCTTAATTTAGCAGCTTCATCCTGCGACAAAAGATTGGCCAGATTCGCCATGCTGAAAAATCGGATAATTGGCTCCTCCGAGCTCCCCAGGAAGGGTCCCACCCCACCGCACGCACACACACAAAGAGCACATCAGCTGGGAGCATCTTATCACGTGCTGCAGTGATTAGATTAGTGCTTTTTGTCCCAACTGGACCAAAGGAGCCGCTAATGTAGTCGTTGCCGATGATGACGTTATCGGCTGTTGACTCGGGGTAAAGTTCAATGAACTCGAACAAATCTATTTTAGATGCCCCTCTGATGAGTTTCACAAAAAGACCATAAACATACAGATAAATCTGGAACATATGCGTTAAGCTAAAGATTACATAGTGGGATTTGCATGAGATGAGCTTCAGTGCAACAGATTAACATCATCTGATTAACAGTGGTAGGAATTCACTAAATACATTTACTGCAGTGAGGCACTGAAACAGGGTTTCATGCTACATTACACTTCTACTCCACTACAGTTGTTGTTACATTCAAATTAACATTTGACACTTAAAACTACTTCCTGAACATGAGTACTTTGATATCCTAAATGCTCCTGATAATGTTTTGACTTTTACGCGCAGTGAAGTAATTTTATGTTGTTGTTTCGATAGTTTTACTCAACTATCAGAGAACTTTTTCATGCATTGAATAGTTTTATTTAGCTCGTCATTTTAAAGGGTATGTTCACTGCCTGGCCAATAGGAAATCTACGTGTACTCTAGGTGTCTATACACAAGTGTAGAAAAAAAACACGTTTTAATTGTTATTCTAATCCAAATTAAAATCTCTGATCTTCATCTGAATCATTAAACGAACCGTTAATGGAAGATGGACGGTGGTTGCTAGGCAATAGCAGCTCGGCTCACACAGACACATACAGGGACACACCCACACCTCCTGCACTGTAAACACTGAATAATAACCTGCACAGTTTGCGTATGAATGTGATGTTGTTATGGTGAAATGGCATTTCTTACTCAGGGACTGAGACACGTGCTGTTGAACATGATTAAACTGTTGTATAGTGTCCTACATTTAGGCCTCCCGCGTTGCCTACTGTGCATCTGTGCCACTGCTGGATTCATCACTATGGACAAAAACAACAGCCGGCAATGTGACAACAATAACAATAATCAAAAGGGCTCTTACCATTTCATCTGTTTGGCTCCCATGCTGTCGTTTACAGGCTTAACCTCCCATACAGTCAGGGTGCCGCATCTGGGTGATGCCCTGCTTCTCAGTCAGGACCATAACCCGGACACAGCCAGAGGCAGCGGGGAGGGGAGCAGCCCTGAAAGAAGCAAGCAGAGGAGTCTCCACGTCGCACACTGTGTTCAATCAGAAATAACAGCACGTTCAAATCCTCTCCAGCAACATTTTCCTAAAACACAACACGCCAAATCCTAATCAAAAGCCCTGAATCCTTCCCCTAAATCATACCAAGGCTCAGTCCTAGCTGGCAGAGAGAGACACAGAGAGACAGAGGGAGAGAGGATTGGTGCTCAGCAACACCAGCCACTGAATTCTGCCTGGTTTCTCATTGCACTCGCCTTGTGGTTGAGCTCAGCAGCTCCTATTCACGAACACAATGTTTTTTGTTCCTTGCGAACACGAACTGATGCAGCTCGTGCGCATCTTTTCATCCTTTTTTCTCGGCCGGTCTTTTTTGCATGAATCCCCTCTGCCCTCCCCTCCCTCCTTCCCTCGTTCTCTTGCGCTCAGTTGCACTAGCTTTGTGTCAGTCCGTCCCTCTTTCAGTGAGCCAGGATGTCAGAGATGGCTCTGTCTGGGTGTGTTTACCCTCCCCCCGCTCCCCCTCTTCCTCCTCCCTTCTTTCCCCGGCTGTTCTCTCCTTTCACGAGGAGGAGGAGGAGGGTGATTTTCTCCTTGTCTCTATTTTCCCTGTGCTTTTTTTGTACTCTAAGTCACTGCGGCTAAAACGAGACTGTACATAGATTGAAAAAGAGACTTGAAGATGCATGTGGTGAAATCTTTTTGTTATCAAAATCCCAATCTTGCAAAAACAGCAATATAAAACAGAAGCTGCAGAGGTTAATGATAAATTAAGCATTAAGTCAGAGGAAGTACTGCATTACACAGATGAGCCTATAATTGCAGCTTTTTTTTATGGTACTTGCATTGCCGCATTTTTTCAGCAATTCTTACAGAGCCGTCACAGCACATTTATTTAGAAAATGTACCGAAACATTAGAGGCACAAGAAGGAACCGAAATTTATAAAGCATCCTCGTCATAACTCAAGCAGCAGCATGACATGTGCTGCGAGTCTTAAGTGCTCTTTTGAAAGACACGCTGTCATTAAGCTGTGTGAACATTAGCTCTTGTCTTCAGCAGGAATGTGGAATAGGTTTACGTGGCAGCTTGCACTTCTGCCCAGAACAAAATGACAGGATCCTAAATTGTATATGAGCACTATCAACACATGCTTCAATGAGCTGCTTCACTGTGGGGTGAGAGTGCAGAGTCATGGAAATGCATGTAGACCAGCAGTACGAGATTTATTCGAGCAAACAGCAAAAGGGAAATATTTTTAGCAGCTGCCGTAGAGGTACGCAGACAGAGCAGTACAGTGTGGTATTATTATAAAAGTCTTACATATATTTCTTTAGTAAAACAAGACATTCTCGTTATCCGGAATTGGCCATTTTATTCATACGTATATTATTGTCTTATTGCACTATTATTACTGATGTGTTCAATTGTAAGTATCACTTTAATGCTGTAGATAGTAAACATGGGACTTATTATATAACTTTTTACAGTAATGGGTAGGTAATGATAATTTATTATTTTTTTTAAAATTATGTATTAATGATCTGAATCTAAATCTAAAAATACTAGTTAAAAAAATTAATTATCTGTCCTTTTCCTATTCACACACACATAGTCACAAACACACACACACAACCATCAGGGAGCTGCTATGACCGAGCAGAGGAAACTAGCATAGGGTTCAGTGTCTTGGTCAAGGACACTTGACTGATAACAATGGAAATACACACTGTAAACACTAAATAACCAGGTCTAAAGACGGACGCTGTCATAGGTCGGAAATATTGCAAAGAAAATGTGCGTGCCATAATTTTGGTTTCTGTAATACACAACATTTTAATCTCATAATACTACAAAATAAACAGCGAGAGTGATTTAATCACTCAATCATAACACTGCATTTCAGGAGAGAAGAGAACATTAGTTTAGGTTAAATAGCTTTAATGGTGATTAGTGCCTTGAGAGGACTTTGTTGTAAATTGGTGCTATATAAATAAAGTTGAATTGAATTGAAATTGAATTGAACTAAAACACTGACATATCCTTGTGACAGGGTGTGTGTCTGTGTGTAGACTTTTTAATGTTCTCCCTGTGTTGACTGAGTGCAGATTTAGGAGGAGATGGAGATGTGGAAAATGTAAATACACACTGTAAAAACTCAATAACCAGGTCTAACTGTCAAAGGTCTGAAATATTTTGTGAGTTATTATTTTGGTTTCTGTAATACACAACAATTTAATCTCATAATACTACAAAATAAACAGCGAGGTTGATTTAATCACTCAATCATAACACTGCATTTCAGGAGAGAAGAGAACATTAGTTTAGGTTAAATAGCTTTAATGGTGATTCGTTTGTGAGCAGAGCCAGACTAGTTCTGTCCAGACTTTATGCCGTGTGCCAAGTTAACAGACTGCTGATTCGATACATTTCATTTGATATATTTGAGTCTTTTCTAAAGTCCTTTGAGCCAAGTTAATCCAGTATTTGTCTGTGAGGCAACTCAGACTGATCCATACAGCCCTCAACTTAGTCTATGTGTTTCTGAAGAATAAACAGGAGCATGAATATTGAATACTGGGCAGAAGAAGCTGCTGCTGGAGTGAAGATATTAGTTTGGCAAATGAAAACCCTTCTGAAATAGCCCGTTTAAAGGTGTTACTGTTTCGTCATGCACCGAGGCATCGCTTTGATTGTTTTTGTCCCGGACTTAAAAAGACAAGGACAAAGTCTGGTTGAGAAGAGGCGCATGATGGAAATTTGGCCGACCAAGATGTGACCAAGGGAACAGGAGGAAACAAAGTACTTCATTAACAGAGATGATTCAGTTCAGGCACAGATGATAAATATAAGGAGTGACTTTGCTGTTCAAAGTGTGCTAGGAAAGTCATTTCACCACTAGGGAGCCAGGAGGTGAGAAGAAAGCCTGTATGCCACAGGGACAGCATGTAGTCGGCCAATTTGTAAATCAAATGAGTTACCAAAATAGAACAGATTGTTTGCATGGTCACCATGGATTCACATTGTAAATTATTATTGTGCCTGCAAAGAAACAAGAGTTACCCATCTTTTTTATTTCAATGACCTTCAGGCAGATATGCACGAAGAACCACAGACTGATAAGGCTTCCCTGGGAATCACATCCAATTTCTGTTGCCAAATACAATTTGGGAAGGAAGTCTGTAGGTATGTGGCGTTATTGTTTGGGAGCTAACACTGAGGGTAATAGAAGGTGGCTGAAAGTCTGTCACATGTTAGCTCTTGTCCAAAAATATCTGTGCATTATTTTGCCTCAGTTTTCATGCACTCTGAGCACGTGGCTCTGCCAAGGCTGCACAGCCTCCTGATTTTCTTTAGTGCCTTTGTGTTGTCGGCCTTTGCTCTCCAGTGTGTTTTTAATCCTTTGTGTTGGATTTTTAAAAAATGTTTTGCCTGAAGTTGGGACACAGTTAGATTTGCTTAGAACAAAACATTGTGAATAGAAGCTCATCTTATTTTTATTCTGGAGATGTAGTTTTATATTACAGTATGACCTAAACCACAATACTTGCTGGTATTTTTAATTATATGTATATTTAAGTCCTGCTGAAAAGCACTGACTGTCATTTCAGCTCTGGCTGTGTGTGCCAACTCCTGAGAGAAAATGTCTGCTGCACGTTGTTGCAGATGACTCTGTTTTGTGTGTGCAGATGACTCTTGATGGGACAATCAGCAATAGCTTCCATTTTCACTTCACTGTGACTCACTCACTGATTTAAAAAACATATTGCTATATTCTTTAAGTACAAAGTCCAGTAATAATTTACATTGCAGAAAACCTATGTTTACTTTATCAACTGGTGGCAAACACTTGTTTTGTGCTTTAATGGCATATAATAAGGAATATTTATATGATGCTTTGGTAAATTGAAATCCTGTTAAACTTAAACTCCCATAAATCTTAAATATAAATGTGATGATAATAAAAAAATGGCATGCTTTCTTGAACTATGCATACCTAGAGACGACATCATATTTAGTAACATGTGTTGTTATTTGCAATGTTGAACGTCCACAAGATGTCACGATTATTGACGGACTGTTGGACCAATGGCAGTTCAGTTTTCCCAACGTTCAGTGACGTAGATTGTGCGACACGCTACGTGCTGCGAAAGCGGAAGTACCGGTGGAAAGCATCGAGCCGTGTTTTACCCGTTTGGAAACGTACAGTTCGTTCGCCTGTACAGACTAACAGCCAGTGTGCAGTGATGATGTTATGCTGACTGTTAAAGGCGGGAAGAGCGATTTTTAATAAGTTAATTTGACTATTTTCCTTCTTGTTCGGGAACATGCAGCAGTGATTATTAGCCAGCGAGCTAACGCTGGGTTCCCAGGTGGCTCAAGGCTTCCTGGCTACGTAACGGCCGTGGCGTGTTTAAAAGGTAAACTGGTGTTTCTGCACCTCTCGCCCTCATCACTCGGTGATCGGTCGTGTTTGTCTATGACTTACATATTTGTCTTGTTAGGTTCCACCATGTCCAAGCAGCCGATGGGGAAAACCTTGTTGAGGAACGTCATCCGTCACACTGATGCCCACAACAAGGTGCGTGTGTGTGTCACAGGAGAAACAGTTTTAAAGACGTGCAGCCAAACATGGTTGAACATTGTGGAGCGTGTTTTCCCTTGTTTTATGTCTGCTCCTACTCATTTCAATCAGGGGCAAATCCAGCATGTAGAACATTTCGAAGGGAACTTCTTACTAAGCCGAAGGTAGCATCCTCAGGACTGTGAAACCAAAAGTTCAGCTTTATGAAGCAGAAGAATTACAGAAATCAAACAGACCCTTTCACCAAAGAAGCTGCATAAAGGAAACATCTGAAACGTAATTTCAATGAAATAAAATAAAATAGCAGCCATTATTTTCTGTCTAGTGACTACAGGGGGAAATCTTTCAGAGGGAATGATAACTGTAACCCAACTGGGCACAGGAGGATTATTATCCGCAAAATTATCATTATTAGATAATTATTATTTTTTGGGGGTTTTTTTTAGTTGCCAAAGACAATTTTTTATATATGCTTTTGCTGTGGACGTGAGCTTTTTTCAATAAACTGATCAGTTTCAGGTCCTGGTTACATGTAAGATTATTTCCAACCTTTGGCCTTTTTGCAGGTTGTACATTTCACAAACTGATTTTCAAATGTTCCTTTACCCACGTTTACTGAGGAAAGTGCAAAACTGTAAATATCATATTTCCATAAACGTTTTGAGGCTATTAATAAATTGAGCTATTTCTTGTTGCTTTGTTGCTTTTTTCTTTTCTCTCTCCACTTTCCTCTCACCCCAACCGGTCAAGGCAGATGGCCGTCCACCCTGAGCCTGGTTCTGCTGGAGGTTTCTTCCGTTAAAGGGAGTTTTTCCTCTCCACTGTTGCCTATAGCTGCTCAGGGGGGATTTGTTGGGTTTTCTCTAAATGTCTGTACAGTGTCGACATTATTATGTAAAGTGCCTTGAGATGACTTTGTTGTAAATTGGTGCTATACAAATAAAGTTGAATTGAATTGAAATTGAATTGAACTAAAACACTGAAATATCCTTGTGAGAGTGTGTGTGTCTGTGTGTACACATTTTATTGTTCTCCCTGTGTTGACTGACTGCAGATTCAGGAGGAGATGGAGATGTGGAAAATGCGCGACTGGGAGATCCAGATGTCCCACCACAAACACTTAACAGACACAGAGTGTGTGAGGTAGGAACAGGGAATGTCCCAGTTTAATTTGAGCCACCTAAACACAAGAGACACGAAAGCTCATTTGAGAGTGTGTTTCATAATATAGTTTTCAATTTAGAAAGCTATTACTGTACTCTGGCTTGCTGTTGTTGATGATGGTTGAATTCCAGGGGGCGAATGCACTGTGATCGAGTGTCGGATCAACCTAGAGGCCTGAGTCAAAGCCGAGAGCGAGTCTCAGAACATGACAACAGGGAGGCTCGGTACTGGACTCGCAAATTGTATGAATTTGAAGCTGGTGATCCTGACAGGTAAGTGGCCAAATCTGCATTTAAATAAGTGTGTGTTTTTTTACATCATGGAAAATTACTTGATAAAAAGGTAGAGCTGATAATTTCTGACACTCATATTCTACTAATTAGTGGTCGGTTTCTTTTTGGGGACAGCGCAGACTGGATCGTCTGAGAATTAGACACGCTTGATAATGTGACCTTTTTATTTTTCATACAACAGATGGGGACATAGTGGTTTCAAGGAGCTTTATCCTGATGAGTTTGAAAGTGACAGGTAAGTAAAAAAATGCATTGTGGATTATAAAGGGGCATTCCTAGTGATTTTACCAATATACTACCCTGCATAACATAAGAGGCCATGAGAGATGTTGATTCAAAAATAAATTTCCAAAATTCCTACTATAGAGCTTGGAATATTCTGGATGCTACAACTCCTAGAGCATTTGGATAGCATCTTGTCTGGTGCCATGTTCATGACATTTCATGGTTATCATAATTATGCATTTCTCTCTTGGAAATAATGTCTGTCTGGGAAACTGGTTCATCCAGCCTGGCACGTACAATCCCAAATGCATGAAAACAAACATGATCACATTAAGCATAATTAAATGAAAAGCTAATGATATGATGTTATATTGTGATGGTGTGGGTGCTTGCAAGTCATTACCATAAATTGGCATCTCTATCACCCATTCCATATGACATGAACACAACATTGAAATGCAATGCAATCATCATTTTTCTGTGTATAAACTCATCTCTCCAAGCCAAAGCTGAAGTCTCATCAGGAAGGGACTTGTTTATTTCAGACTCTGGAAAGCTCCATCAGAACCTCAGTAGACATACGACAGCTTTCATAGGCTCAGTTGTACGTGTTATCACAACTGAACTGACCTTGATCTGTAAAATAGGTGGTTTGAGCTGCTCAGTGTCGTGTCCTGCATTAAATGTGTTCAATTTGTTTCTATTTCAGTGAAAAAAACCGCTCAACAAAGAAGATTGGGCGCTATAAAACGAAAAAGTCTAAGTCTGCCACCTTATCAAAACCCTCAAAGAAATCATCTCGAAGGAAGAAGAAGAAAAAGAAGAAGAAAGATGAAGAGAAACGAAAAAAAGCCAAGTGCTGTAGCAGTGATGACAGCAGCGAAGACAGCAGCCCCGCCAAAGACAAGCCGCGGAGAAAAAGGACTAAAAGTCGACACAAAAACAAGAAAAGTGAGAGAACCAGGGGAAGAGAAGAGGACAGCAGCTCAGGGGACAGTGATGACGAGGGAGAAGGGGGGAGACTGAGTCGCAAAAGACGAAAACAGGACTCCAACAAAGACTCAGACTCAGGGCTAGACTCAAAAAAGAAGAGGAGGAAAAACTGGAAAGCAGCAGGTGAGGAGAGCTCACATGACAGTTCGACAGACTGAGACACGTGGAAGTGGACAAACACTCGGCTCAGGTAAAGACCAAGGAAAACTACTGCAGATTCCTTTGTTTGCCTCAGCTGCACAAAGGGCTTTTCTATGCTGTACTTTGTTCGACATCAACAAGCCCTTGCTGTCGGACCTCTCTGTGGGCGTTCTGTGTAGATATATTTCATCACCTCTGCAGTGTTGGACGCACACTGTACAGCAGTACCGGCTGCTTGAAGGAAGATGTGGAGTATCCACCACCTGCCTCATAAAGAATTCTGTCAGCTGCAGGCTCATTGATTGATCATTGACTGCTGCCTCAGTCTGTCTGTCTGGCTTGTGCTGAGATGACCACTGTTTTATTGACTTTTTCACAAAGCAAGACTAAAGTTATGCAGTATTCCGCACCAATAGATAATGTACATTATCTTTTATCCTTGTTGTATTTTGTAAATTTAAATAATTGTGTCGAGCACATTGTCATAGGTGAAAAATAAACATCAATTTTACTGTTCTTTTAAAATATTTCTGTTATTTAATAAGAATACTAGAATATACATTTTTTTTGTAAATGCAATCTTAAGATTTCCATGATCCCCCCCCAAAAAAATCCCAACAATCAAGTTATGCCAATAAAACTATTGTCTTTGTAGCCTAAGCCTGATGTACAGTAGCTTTAAACAGAACAAACCACCTCTGGAACATCACTTTTTTTGATGTTGGTGCTAAGACCACAGAAGAATGGAGCAGCCCACCTTTCTGGCCTAAGTGTAGTCCGCTGAAAGTCCCACTGTTACAATGACTGAGATGTTCCCTGGGTGTAGATTACAGCCCCAGACTTACAGGGTAAGTACAGCAAACTTACCTCCACAGCACCAATAGATACATATTTGTTGTTACTTGATTACAGTTATTGAAGTTTGGGGAATTGGAGGGTAACAAGATTAGGACAAGAGAAATTCCTACAGTGTTAAGTATTCTGTAGTTACGAGGTACTTATCAAAAATTACATAAGTGCAAATACTTCAGTGTAACTACAAATAAAAGCGGCTGCACTTTCAAATTTCAGCCCTACTCTATAACAGGTAACAAAGGGGTTTAGAGGTATTAATTTTTGAGAGAAATAACCCATTTGTATCTTTATACTGAATAATTTTTTAGAAAACTAAAGTTTTACTGATTCATAGATTTTCCATGTTTTAAGTCAATAAAAATAAAAGTCTAATTGCCATTTCTCAAAAACAGCCTCTCGCTGCCTCTTACATGTAGCTACACTGTAAATACAACAAATGGGGTCTGTAATTTAAAGTGGGGCCTCTTACCCCATCTTATTCGTGGTTACAGAGTAGTTACACTGTAAGTATTCACACCCATCATGTAATTATTTCATACGTATCCCATAACTACACTGTAGGTATTTTTCTTATTTTCATCTTCATCAAAGTTTACTTATTGTTATCAAGTAACAAAATGGAATATGTATCTGTAGTAACTGTGGAGGTACACTGATGTTACTAATAAATAACACTATCGCATCATTGTTACTAATAGAGAGTAAGTTCACTGTAGCTGCCCTGTACGTCGCGGGCTATAATCTAAAGAGGTACTGAAAGCAGAGATATTTAGTTTATTCAGTCAGTCCCAGATTCTGTAATTGTAGAAACCACCATTTGCCATCAGTCTGTTTCATGCTTTAGGAGCCAAATACAGCTATGTCATCGAAATATAATAATTCTTATTTAAATACTTTGATTTTTGTCATAAGAGAAATTACTTTTCTAAGTAACATCTTGTGATTTTGCTGGGCTTTGTCCAAAAATTTCCAAAGAAAATGAGGATGGCTTCCTGTCTGCAGGCCATCGTGGATCAAAGACATTGCTGCAGTCCTGTCTTACTTGAACATGCAGTCTTTTTTTGTAAAGCAGGAGATATACCTTAATGAGCTGCTATTTATGATCAAAGTGAATACATTTAGCCGTTTGTGGTGGAGCTCTTTGACTGCCGTACAAGTCCAAGAGCACTCAGTGCACTGAAGAGTAGCAGATTGCATCCCCTGTACAGCCTCATTGCTTAGGTAATGTAGTGCTTGTGATGCCAGAGAAAAGGGATCCAACAACCAAAAAAACATAAATTAACACTATACTGTTGATAAATACACAGCACAGTTCAAACCACGTAACCGTCATTTTCTGTACCACTCATTAGTTCTGTTCCATCACACTGATCTACATTTGTATTCATCGTTTCTTCAAACTAAGACCAAATAAACCTGGTAACAAGTAGTGGGCCTGGACCATCTGCGTATTTTTAGATAATCTGATGCTGAAGGAAGCGTTGCGAAACCATTTCGAAAGTGAGTGTGTTTACTGAGAAAGCCTGAAGCACTTTGCTGAGTCTGTGTCAACAGGCCAAGTGTTCCCTCTAAGCAGCAGAGAGTGGGCTGTGTTGAGCTTGGCTGCAACTGCCTCGATTTTGGAAGTCGAAAAAAGCAAAGCAAATTCACTTGGTCAAAACAGAGTTGACAGAGGTTTTTAAAACATATTGTCAAGGTTAATAAGCATTTGGCAAGGGGGCAGCATCCTAAATTAAGTTTTTTTTTTATGGCTGCATACAATATAAAGTTAAGAAAACCCGTTTAGGAAGTAGGAGGAATAATTGCATTGTTTTTGAAAAGTAGTTTTACGAAAGGAGCAGCCGAGGTAACATGCTGGCAACACATCCAAGCTGCTAACTGCTAACACCGATGTAGTCTCTTTTGGAAACACATCAAAGAGCCACAACATTAAGACCATCTACTAAATAACGTGTACGTCCCCTTCGTGCCGGTCAAAACACCTCTGACCCACTGACATCAGCATATCTCTGAAGTCCTGTAAGGGGCCTCCGTGAATCGGACTTGTTATTCCAGCACGTCTCTCTATACTATAGATGCTCAATTGGGCTGAGACTTGGGGAATTTGGAAGCCAAGGCAACAGCTTAAACTCTTAATCATGTTTCTTGAACCATTCCTGAATTATTTTTGCACTGCAGCAGGGTGCATCACGCCGCTGAAAGAGGGCACAGTGATCAGGGAAAACCACGGCCACGAAGGGATGTAGTTGGTCTCTAACAGTGTTTAGGTACGTGGTATATCTGAATGCACAAATACACCAAACGAGTGAGCCAGCACTCGTCCCACCTCCCACAATCCTGCCGTTTTGGAGTCGCTCTGACAGTCACAATTTGGCCTTTGTTAAAGTCGCTCAGATCCTTTCACTACATTAAGAACTGCCTGTTAACTTGTCAAACATGTCCCACCTTGGCAGGTGCCACTGGAGCAAAATAATTATTATTTACTTCACCTGTTAGTAGCTGATTGGTGTAAATTAAATGAAAATATTCAAAATATGTACACAGAAGTCATACTTGTTCAAGTGGACATATTCATGTTCAAATGGGATTTTTCAAACACACATTACATATAATGAGGACTTCAGTGGTAAAAAAATAAAATAAAATCACACACAAAGTCAAGGCACATTTTTTTCAGTCACTTAGAACTGCTGATGAGATACAACACACTTTGCTCCATCCCCAGTGTTTGCTAGTTTGGCTGTCCGGGCCAATTTTGTGGAGTGGTTGAAGTCTCAGCCTCTTCCTACCTAAGCAGATTTTGTGTTGAATAATGGTTACAGATAGGAGCAGGCAGAAATCCTTCCCCTGCTGTGAAAAATGGTCAGCAGCACATTTCCAGACCGGAAAGCACTGGTAGTTAATGAGGAGATGGACAGGAGCTGAAAAATGTGTGCACCCCAAATTGACAGCTGAACATTTTTACCCTAAAGTTAAGTTTTCTTCTAACTGGAAGAACAATACTTTAGCCGTGTAAAATGAGACGTTTTTGGCCGGAAACCGCTTGTGATGGGGGGAAAAAAGGAAGGGATAACAATGTTCTTACACTCATCCTTCTCCCTCACTGCGGATGCAAATAAGAGATTCAAGTGGATTGAAACCTCCAGTGTGACTTATCTCCCTGCTCCATGTTTTATCTCCGTGCTGTCCGCAGAGCTCAGTTTCATCTCAGGCTGTGCTAAGCAGCTGTAATCAGACAGAGAGGGTGGATTCTGAAGCAGTAAACAAATATCCCATCCTCCCTGATCATATCTTTTTTCACTGTTGTGCCTTTTTCACTCACTCTTATTTTCAGCCGTTGTATTTAGCATTTATATGTAGTAAACAAACAATTACAGATGGTTCGTATAATAATATATAATTCAGTTGTAAACAGATGTAAGTAGTTTTTGTGTGTGTATGCATTGATTTATCAGTTATAACTCCTCTTTAATGCATTTATATATTACGTAAAGTTTGTTACGCTGTCCATGAGGAATTTCTTTATGTATGAATATGTTTTCTTCACTCACTACAAGAGTGAAGAAAACAGACCAAACTCCATCTGCTGATGAGATCCATGAGATGTGGCCATTAGTTTAGAAAATATTTATCAGTCTTCTTGTAAAGAATTGTTTGAAGTGTTTGTGATAATTGTGATAATTCACTGATAATTTTTTTCATGTATGCAAGAACTATATTTGGTAATGTGTTATAAATGAGTTATTTCTGCGTATAACACACAAATTATAAATATATATTAGGTATTTACATACACAGGGGGATTAAGGGAAAATAGTGTGACAGCTTAATAAAACCGAACCTTAAGTGTAGGAGGCTACACAGACTTATTAGGGATTAGCGGTTATTAATGCATCTTCAATGCAACCTGCAAGAAATTAGGAACTTTACAGGGCGTTGTCGCCCCCTAGCGGCAGCCAACAGCTGCTACAGAGTGTTAATAACAGCTGGCAGCATTTGAATTCAGCATCACGTCCAGTTTATCATGTCCCCCGTCGTCTCCCTGCCTACTGTGCACCGAGGTCTTCGTGCAGCTTCCACAGAAGCCTCATAAATAGTAGACAGAATCCAATATTTATCGTCTCGGATCGTGTGCCCCAACACCCCCATTTAACCCCACCCCACCCCGCGGTGGACATGTACCGCTGTTCTTTAAGCACAAGAAGAAAACCCAACTGCTACAGTTAACACACACGAAAAAATTTAATACCCTTCATGAGGGGATAAATGGTCCAAACGTTGACATACTAAATAAGGAGAGGAGTGATGACACAGGTTTTTAATGTAAAAACTTGCAGCCAACACCCAAATGCTTTGTAAAAAGTCATGTGACATATGACTTACTTACTTACATAGTTAGTACACATACACCAATGTTTTAATATACTTATATATGTCTTTTTTTGATTGTTGTCTCTTTATCTAGACCAGCCAGATACAGTACCAATTAATATACAGTCACATCTGGAACAATACCTATTTAACATCATACAATCTGACCATCAATGAGGGAATCCATGGCAGGTTTCTAGGTCCATCCTCCCTACACTAACATTAGAAATCGGCACGTGTAAAATTCTCTTCTTTTATTATTATTGTTGTTGTATAGACTGGTGGTGATACTTGTCCTTGTATCTCGTGTCTTCTGTGCAAAAGTTTTTTTTTTTTCAAAGAACCCAAAACATGATTGACATAATAGGATACCTGGCTGTTCACGTTACAGTTATGATGAAGTTTTGTTTTGTCTTGTTTTGTTTTTTAACAATTAAACAGTCACATCCAAACTCCACACCCCCTTGGCATGTCAAAGAGAAAGAAGAAAATGAAAAATCCAAAGAAATGTCTACCTTTATCAAGGTGGGAGGCAATAATAGACAGATAGATCATCTACTGATGATAGTTTGTGACTACAGTGAGCAGCATCCTCCATTCGTACATTTTTTTAGAATAAGGCACTGCTGCATAAAGAAAGGACATGGCCAACAAACCTCTCTGGGAGTATGATGAGGAGGCAGGATGAAGGGAGACTGTGTTCTTCTCCAGCAACTCACACAAAGTGTACGTGTGTAAAGTAAATGTGCTTGTGTTTCCCGTTGGCCGTGTTTAGGAAATGAAGTGTAGATATACTTGTGTTTTTACATGTGTATGTCTGTGTGTGGCTGAGTCGTCTCCCCCGGCTACGCTGCTTCCCTCAGACCGTGCTCTCGAGCATCCACTCGGTGCTGCTGAACGTAACTCTCCTGTTAGCGAGCGGCGATGACTCCATGTTGAGCTGGTTGGTGGACTTGTGCCACCTTGTCCTCGCTCTGCGTGGGTAACTGTGACTCTGAAATATGGAGTAATCCCCACCGTCAAAAGAGAATCTGTGCCTAGTTCGTGCCAGCTCGTTAGGGAGCAAGCCCATGTTAGCCAGGGCACTTTTCTTGTCCTTGAGCCTGGGAGCCTCCTTGGTGCCAGCGTTAGGGCCTATGAGACACAGTGACATGGTGGAGCCTGTCAGGCTGCTGTCCGTCTGCGTGTCCTCGGACAGGGGACCAGAGCGCTGGGCATCCAGGCTGGTTCTTCTCTTCATCTTCTCTGCAGTGAGCGGAGGCAACTCTACCTCCAGGATGGCAGTGGCAGCTGCTGGATCCTCCTTCTTCTCGTTGTCCACCCTCAGCACCAGCGCCATGCACTCTTTGGGCGCCTGTGCTTCTTGCTGGCCCTCATCAGACGGCTGCTTGGAGGTCGATCGCTGAAGTCGCTGCTGGCTGCCGTTCGTCTGCGAGTGCATGCTGGAGCTGACCTTGGTCTTGCCGTCCTCTGGGCTGCTGTAGGCCTTGTAGCGGATCATCAGGATGATGATGAAGACCAGCACCGAAGCAACTATTATGCCACCAATAATGATGATCATAGTGCCTCCCAGGAACTGGCTGTGCATGAAGCGGCACTGGCTGACCTCATTGGCTGTGTGGAACTGCACGCAGCCCACCACACGTGTGGCTGTTAATGATGTGATACCGTCGTCGTAAACTGCCAGCACACAAAGGTCATACTCCCGCCCTGCAGCCAAATCATTGATTAGGAAGTTCTTGCTGGTGGATGGGATCATTCTGTGGAGAGAGGAAACACAGTGTGGCGGTGAAGATGCACGGGATTAATCACTGGAATTACAACGCCCACCTACACTCATTTGCATAAAGTGTATTCAATCACAAATGGGTGTCACTTCCCCCAAACAAAAAGACAACAGAGCTGTCACGGCCGTGCTCGATAAATATCGCCGGTTCTCGTAGACAAAACTACGACACCTCAATTCATTACTCGGCCTGTAGAGAGAATATTTTGCTGTATCTTCTAAAACAGCAAAAGTTGTTGAAACGTGAAACGGCAAGTCGAGAAACAAAGCAGAAGAGCCTCAGTATCCGAAGAATATGCCACAACAGCTGCCGGCTGCAGGACAAGTGATGCATGATGTGAAGACAGTTGTGTTGTTTGAATACCTGAGGTCACGTTTAGCCGGCAACGGCAACATTAGCCGACTCTAAATACAAAGGAGAAAGGCATTGTCCTCAGGTCAACGCTGGCGTTAATATAATTAGAAGCTTGTTCCTTTTCCCTAAAGGGGGAGTTGGATGGTTATCATTTGTAGGTAATAATGTACCACCTAAAGACAAAACAACACTCAGCTCCATGCCTAAACGGGATGAGAATATTATACAGGAGAGCAACTCATTATATCTCATAAAACCTTAAAAAAAAAGGAAAAGGCCACTATTGTTGAGTCTATGACTACATAAATCCTGAAAATACTTCCTGGTAAAGTAGATTTACCTCATGTGAGTCACTCTTTGCATAACAAATACATCAAACTTATATTTAAAAAAGTATTTTAACAAGGCCTGCATATGACAGAAGGGGCTGTTTTGAAATGAGAGGGCTCATTCTGCACAGCCGTCACCAGTTTTTCACTGTCTCTCACGTCAAACCAACTGCAATTTAACTCATACGTTATATTGCAGCTAGGTATAAACAACTTAAGCACACTGACACTGTGCTTATATTTGCTGCAGCGGAGCTGTGATATAGAGTGATTATTCTAAGGATACTCACCCAATGCTTGTGCACTTTTTAAAGGCGCTGTACATTACTAACCACTTTCCAGATTAAGATTTTATACATCATATGTTAGGCGTCATATATTGTTCTTGATTAAACTATCTCAGACTACAAAGTGGTTGAAAGACGCTCCACTTTGAATAAATTCAACACTGAAGTATCATGTACCTGTTTGTCCATCGTGCATCATCAACACTACGACCCTTTCACTGAGAAGATAGGAAGAATAAAAAAATGCGTAAAGCTTTTCCCATGGCGACTTTATGTATCTCAGCTCATGCTCTCACACTGTGCCTAAGCATCAGAGTGGTCTCTCGCGCTGACATTGCCAGCGTAGATTCGACATCCTGGATCGGATGAAAAGCCACGGACGGGGTCAAACGTGCATCAACCTGAAGGACACAGGCAAAAACTAGGGCAACAGACAATTACTGACAGCCTGACACTGGTCCACTGTTGACTTGGTGAGTCAGGGCCCCAGTGCAACGGGAGTGCAAGCCAGCTGGGGAGAAATAATGAGGGGGACAATTGTGCCCAGGCAGGGTAAAGAGACCCATGTCCAGTTTGAGTACAAGCTTCCTGGTTCCACTGTCAGTGAGATACAAAACCCACCACAGAGCCTCACTCTTCTTACACCTCCCAGCAGCTGATGCTATTCATTTCCTTGTTCTTCTATTGTCAGAAATTGTATTGTGCTTTGCTATGTTCGTCAAGTGAAGGTTCATGAGAGGCATGACAGATTATGATGACATGTTCCACCATTTGACATGTTTTGACTTTAGCAATTTTGTCAAAATAATGAGAAATGGATTATATCATTGATACAATGACTGGATAATGACTGGAGTATTTCGTTTCTGATCTGAGACAAATTGAAGAATGTGAGCACCCAAGATCTAAGATTATACAATATTTGCCCCAAAAAAGAAAAAAATAAACAATTACTGTGTGACTTATAGCAAAAATGTGTTGTTTCACGTTTAATTGATAATTTCACAACTCCAATAGTTATGATTTACCTAGTGTTAAGTCTGGAGCATTGACCAACCAAACTGTGTGTAAACAACTGCTCCACCTAAAGCAGCTCTAACAGTAAAATGCCACTTACACATGCAACAGCAGTAACTAGATCATAATGAAATACACAGGACAATAATATTTAAGTCAGGAGGTTTCTACCTGCCTTTCTCGCTGAGGTTGTGCTCTAACATAAACAATCTGAACGCTTCCTCTACAAATACAAGCAAACCTATCATTAGACAACTGCATCTAATCACAGTGTGTTGAGGCCAATTAATGCACACTCGCTAATGATACAAACAGTGATACATGCAGTGACATAGTTGGCTTTCATGTTAATGTTTATTGTTGTGATATGTTTTAATGATGTTCAAAAGGCCTTTAGGTCCTTCAGGGTGCTGGACCCCACACACATTTCAGCCAACAGTAGGCTGAACACTTTTTTGCTGCCTCTGTAATAAGGTGTGCTGCACATGTATGTCTATTACTGTGCATTTTAATGCACGTTAATTTATGAAAAAATATTCTTCCTCATTTCACCCTCCAGACTAGGATATAGGGGTTCTGCTTATTTTTGCACATCCTTAATCAATTTGCATCTGCCATAATGGACTGTTGTGTCATTCAGCAGATGGTAATTCCAGATGTCTCACCTCTCCGCGTGTCCCTGCTCTAACACCCTCCCCTCCCTCCATTCACCCACCCTTTCCGCCATTTCTTACCTGTACACCAAAGTATCATCTGCTGTGCTGTTGTACTGAATCTGGTACATCCTGATGCCAGGGATATGGCGCTCAGATGGCCAATGGATCACAGCGGAGGAGGAGGTCAGCTCAGTGACCATCACCCTCCTGTCCTGCTTGTCGTAGCCCTTGGTGTCGTTGCCAGATTTGGAGGAGGTGGTGATGTCTGAGAGGCCGGGGTCCTCACGCATGTGGCCTGTGTTGTTAACAAACAAGGGTAAGGGGATCATGTTGATCTCAACAGCAGCTGTGGCAATGCCGGCAGCGTTGGACGCCACACAATTAAATGCCCCGCTGTCCTTCAGCGTGGTGATGAGAATATCAAGAGTGCCATTATCATACAGGATGGTGCGGGAATTATTGTGCACCAGCTTGCCGTCTGGAGACCTCCAGTGAATCTCTGGGTCTGGATCCCCCACGGCTTTGCATTTAAGAGTCACACCCTGCCCTTCCATCACAAAGGGCTTGGTTACAAGATGTTTGGTGATCAGCGGAGGTTCACAGATAAACTCCTCCTCCTGGATGGACCAGAAGTATTTGTCCATGAGGTGCTCCGGTGAGGCACAAGTCTCCAGGTCGTCCTCTCTCGTCAGCCTGCGGAGCCACAGCAGCTCACAGTTGCAGTGAAGAGGGTTCCCGCCAAAGCTCACAGCCAGTGTGGAGGAGCTGGAGCCCTTGGCGTCAGACAGGACCTGTGCATGTTGGAACAGGCTGTCTGGTGGCAGCTTCTGCAGCCTGTTAGAGGTCATGTCCAGGCGGACCAGCTTAGTGAGCAGCGTAAAAGTCCCCGCTTCGATGTGGTCAATCAGGTTGTGGTCCAGCGTTAGTGTGTTGATGTTGGTCATTCTGGCTATGGCTTCCCATGGCAGGCTGCGCAAGTTGTTATTTGAAAGATCCAAGTCCTCTATGGTGGAAACAAACTCATCAAAAGAGTTAGGGGCAACGTGGTGGATCTGGTTGTTCCCGAGGATGAGGTGCCGCAGGTTTATTAGGCCTTTGAAGTGGTCGCTTTTTATCACACTGAGACGGTTCCCGTCCATGTGGAGCGCCCGCAGGGATCGCAGGCCGACAAAGGCGTGGGGGGTGATCTGGCTAATTGTGTTACGGGACAAGGTGAGGTGGACCAAACTGGTCATGTTGAAAAAGTCTTTCCTGCGGATAATGGTGATGAAGTTGTCGGTGAGACGGAGCTCGACGGTCTTGCGATCGATGGTGGGCGGCACAAACAAAAGACCAGTCTTAGCACAGAGCAAAGTCAGAGTGGGGGAGAGGTGCTGGCAGATGCAACGTCCAGGGCAGCTGTATCCCTTCACCAGGGCTGCACTCAGCAGCATGCACAGAACCAGCCGGTCCATTGTTGTTCAGGTTGCGGGTCCTGCGTGTGAGACAGACACAGTGAATCAGAGAGACACAGAGAGTAAAAAAAAACAGAGATCTTAGTATTAATAAATGGCATCAGGGTCTTTATGAAAGCATGCTGCAAAAATCCAGAGTCTGACCAAGATTGCTGAGACTGCCAGCAAGGTATCAATCACAAAATGAAATTGAGCTTTTCTGAAATAATGGCACCTGGGATGATGAAAGGCTGCACCAACACGGTCAGAAACCCATGTCTCTGTAGCCTTTTAATGGAAATAACAGAATATTTTTCGTACCGCTAGGCTGCATCACCAGCAAACCATATAATTTCTTGAATGATCACAGGACAGTTTTCCTATATTAGGTAACCATGCTGTGTACATTTCCATCATATAACAAGGCTAGTGTGCTTTTCTTGCTTTAAATTCCACATCAGGGTGGAAAATTAAAGGCATAAAAGGGCGCTTGTCAGCAGCACACTGGGATTTTTATGACCTTTTCATGCTCTCTGCTCCCCCTGTGCGTCTGAGATGAGCCGCAAAATTAGACAGAGACCTGTCATGTAAATCACGGCAACAAAAAGTAAAGGCGAAAACAGCGGAAACGTGGCTTGTTTTCCAGTCTGTCTGATGGAGGCATTATTTTGAGGATGTTCTGACTCTCTGATTCCCATTTAGAGGTATTGATTTCAGTCTTGGAGAGAACACGCCTGTGGTGACAGGAGTAAAAAGTGATCCTTGGCTGTAATAACTGTAAGATACGCGAGTGGAACACAGACAGTGATGTGCTGATGCTGTATTGTCAGTGGTTTTACCCTCTTTGGCAACCACTTGATTGCTAATGCCTTGGGCTTCACTGCTGATGAGAGCCTGTTAACGCAGATAAAGCAAAGCGATGACAACTGACTTTTCTTTCGTAAGTTTCGGAGAATGACACGCGGCCTCATGGATCCCGCCACTGCACCCAACCCAAAGGCTGATGGTGGTGATCCCTGCCAGATCTATGTGATTCACACGTGCCTTGATTTTTTGAGGTCCAGCGTAATTATTTTAATTCACTCAGGAACAGCTGGCTGTTGATATCAAACATAAATAATGTCTGTTTTTCACCATTTTTGATACTTCATCCAGTCTGTCATGACTAATTATAGAGCCTCTTTATCTATGTTCCGCCATGCTGGGTGGTGTTTAATGATGTCCTTAGCACCGTGATTTTGTCCCCCATTGTGCCCAAAGCAAAAGCATCTAATGCTCACATTACCAGCAGCACTATATTAAATCAGATTTAACAGCGCCTGCAGTGAAATTCATGAAATATTTTAAATGCCACATCAAATTTCATAGCAAAAAGAGGTATCAGACGAACTCTCATCCTCCATCTCTCAGCCTTCACACTCTTCACATGCTTTGCACGCAGCCTGTCACACGTCTTCAGCCTAACAAACGTGGTCTGATGAGAGTTGTTATGACGGTGAGAGAAGTGACAAATTGTGAGCACAATCCTGTCGTTTTACATCAACCTGTGTTACATTTGCCAGCCAACGGTGAAAATTTTTCACCGTTTGCCTTTGCACTTCCTCGCACACATGCGCACACATGCTGATATTTGTCTCGATGTTAGGACAGTCAGGGGCATAACGCATTCTTTAGTGCTTTAGCCTAACCAGCACATCGTAAGCCCTAAGACTTGCAATAATGTCTTCACAATGAAGGTTCCAAACTAAAATCCACACAGCGACTGAAAGACGTGTACACGCAGACACACACGGCTGACTGGCTACTGCCTGACCGACATCTTGTTAACTATGAGATACTGCTTAAATTTCAGTTTGTATGATGTCATTTTCCGTGGCAAGTAGAACAGCTTGAAGCACAAGTTCAAACCACCGTTGAGCATATTTAGTCAGCACTGACAGTGTTACTTCTACTTTACACTACATGTACTTTTCAACAGAGCAGTGAACTAAAATTTTAAAAACAGACCATAACCTTCACTTTCTTTGTTACATTGCCGTCTTGTTCTGACTTTGGAGGCATAGGATCCCCCATTTCCAAGACAGAACCACCAAATTGAAAAATTCTTTTCTTGGGCAATTTATTCAACAAAGGCAAGATAAAAATACAAGATGCACACACATAGTTATTTCTGTGTTCAGTCATTTATACTGAGGTTAACCGTTTCCCGTGCAGAAACGCTCACTAGGTGGTACAATGTGTGAGGAAATTTTCAAACCCCCCAGAGAGAATTTACTTATTTAGCAACACGGCTTTATTGTTGGCAGCAAAGTGTACCTCACTTGTCTTGTTAATTCCCCAAGTTTCCTGTAATAAACTATAACAAGGTTTCTGCAGCGTTTACAATGTGAAATTCATATTTTTTATGACCAGACTAATGTAATTGAATGCCTCTTTCACAATGAAACTGATTAAAGTAGGAACATATGATGAAAAGCCAGTTGGAATGATATGAATGCTATTATTATTATTATTATTATTAACAAACAATATTTTATTTAATGAGCCAGGAGCAGTAATGAACTGTAGCTGGAAGAAATGTAGGTGATTTGCTAATTAACTGATTAACTTTAATATTTTAAAGTCACTATTTCAATTCAGCCAATTCAGTACTTGTTACAGTAATCTTTCACCACCACGTCAAACGTTTGCTACTTGAATATTAAGATTTACAGCTTTTTGTTTTATGTTTTTTTTACATATACAGTACATAAGTTAAAAAACTGGAGCAAATTAGAGAAACTATCAAAGACTTTTGTAAAAATGTGCTGATCCCACTCTCAGTTAAACAGGTTCCTGCAGCAGGGTAAGTCAATCCTGACCTCTTTGGTTAAGATCTAATACTGAATACTAAGTTTGTCAAATCCAAGTGAAATTATGACCTTGCTCTATCGTGTTAGTATTCAAATGGTAACTAGGCCACAAAGCTCATGGTTTCTCAGAGGACCATCTGTGCCAGAGCATTTCCTTCCACACCGTCGAGGATACTCTATTGATCTTTCAGCATCTCAGGGAGGGGGAAAACTTTGTTGCCACGGCAACTCTGGTGTAGAATGTAGGTCTTTGAATTGCATTAAGATGATGTTGAGCTGCCCAAAAAGGAAGGCTTCAATCTTAATGTGTGCAGAGAAAGTGGAAGGGCCGTGAACGGATGTGTGAATGGCCAAGTAAATTACAAAGTAAAGGGCAGCTCTGCCTCTCATTTCTATTTCTGTCTTATTGCTGAATATTAGTGGCAGCTGCTAAATCGATATGTAGAATTACATGGGATTACTGAGATAAATCACATAGTTAGCTACAGTTTCTGAACTAATAAATACTGATGTATTATTATGGCTTCACTACCAGTCAGCATGGGAAGTAGTTAGGCTCCACCTTTACCAACAGTGATCTTTGACCCTTTTTTAAAAGTTTTTTATTCTACATGTTTACAGTAATTTCCATAATCAATAATACAGTTTTCTTTCATTAAAATATATATAATAGTAATAAGAGTATTTTTTCGAGTAAAAGATTTAAAGTGGTACTTCTAATGAAGATTGTTTGTACTCTGGTACTGAGTTTGTGCACACACATGGGGCTGTTCAGCTGCAGGCTGCTCGGAGAGACCACGCTCACCCTCCATAATGTTAGTAGGACCACCGGTATCAGCGTTGTGCCTTCTCAGTGTGAATATGTGTAAAGAGATGGAGCTGTAAAAAACATCAACAGTGCTGGAGAAGTTGGTGTTTCACTGCAAGCAGAGCACTTTCCTCCGGCTGTCAGCCTAATGTGTGCACTGATAACAACTCTGGCGTCAGAAAGTACTTTCGGGTGACTCTCTTTCTTTCTTCCTTTCTTTCTATGGAGATACCTAGAGAAACATAACTTATTTGAAATTTTAAGATTACATGTTTACTCAAGTTTTCGACATTTGGATCACAAACCCTCTTTTCTCTCTCCACTCAGCCCAACCGGTCAAGGCAGATGGTCGCCCAGGCTGAGCCTGGTTCTGCTGGAGGTTTCTTCCGTTAAAGGGAGTTTTTCCCCCCACTGCTGCCTATAGCTGCTCAACGGGGATTTGTTGGGTTTTCTCTAAATGTTTGTATAGTCTGGACGTTATTATGGAAAGTGGCTTGAGATGACTTTGTTGTAAATTGGTGCTATATAAATAAGGTTGAATTAAATAGAATTGAACCCCTAAGCTTCCTTCCATAGAGCTTTGTTTAATTTATCATTGTTACCTATAATAGGCTTAAAAAGATATAAAACCAGAAGAAATGCACAAATCTGGGATCTGAGCAGGGAAAATGTAAAATCTGGATCAATTTGTCATTTATGCCATAATTTAGCACTGATAAAATGGCATTTTAATTTACAAAAAGTAATACAAAGCTGTTTGTTTTTCATATTCTATAATGTTTAGCAAAATCCTGCCCGAGAATTTATAAAATGTTGCTTCCTTACTTCAGTTTGAAATACAGATCATAATACATGTCAAAACATATATTATAATGTTGGAGTATGGGATAAAAAAACATGTTTTATTTTGAAGGCTAAGACACCCACGGGGAAGAGAATTGCCAACACTGAAAACAGTAACATAGAAACGTTTCGGCATCAGACTTCAAACATGTTTAAAGATTTGAAGGTTTGATCTTGATTACGCAATATTAGGTTTCATCTTAGTTAAGAGATTTTAATATGTGGCCATTTGCTTGCGGTATTGGGCTTTATGAGATGGGCTTTAAAGACGCCCATTTTTCCACCTTCAATTTAAACATTTTTTGTCATCACTGTGGATTTTGAATCTGAGCTTCCATTTAACCAGTGCTGCCTGTGCTGGATCTGTTAAAGTTTGTTTATCCACTTGCGCAGACACGCATTCTTGGGTTTGACGGTGGTTAACCCATGTACCAGTGGGAATTGTACTTTTACCGACTGTGTGGGAGTTCCCTTTCCCTTGGTCCCCAGTTGGACCTTTGAAGAACTGTTTATCTTGAATAAAGGTTGCACATTCTTTTACTTAACATCTGGCTGTTTGGGGATATTCCTCTTGTTTCTGGCACTGGAGCGACCAGATTAAAAAAAGATGATGGCAACTAGATCTGAAATCTGATGAAAACTAGATCTGAGTTTTTTTTAGTCAATCAATTAACTAACTAACTAACTAACTAACAGGGGATTTAAAATTCATATGTTTTCTTTTTTCATTTAAAACAAATGTGGAAAGATGAACATGGCAAACTCTGCTTTGCTGATGTTTTAAGATGTGTTTGATATATCATGGTATAGACAATTTTATAGACTAAAGCAATAATCAAAAGAGTAATTGAAGGATTAATCCATGGAGAAAACAAGCATTAGCTGCAGCTTTAATAGAAACTCTGTCCTAAATTGGAAGTTCTTGCACCAAAGGTTGATAATGCTACAGGAGGCCTATATTTTCCAGCTCATTTCCTGAAAACCTTACTGAAGAAATGTAACAACTCACACTCTCCCCATTTACTTTATAATTAAAGCCAAAGTGTGTAGGCCAGCTAATTATTTAGGAAATTATGAGGAAAGTTTTCAGGAAAGTACAGTACCTATAAAATAAGCTTTAATTATTCTTTTTCATGGTGTTGTATAGTGCACACACTCACTCAAGAGAGCCGTTAATATACGGACACAAACATAGATACTTTCTGCAATTTCTTTAACAATCTGCTGCTCACTTCAAAGATTAAATGCAAGCGCTCAGTGTGTCATAAACAGCGCAGTAATATCATAAAAGCTGAAATATTCTGTGTGAAACATGTCCTATTTATGACCGCGCGACACCTTCCTGCTGCTGCATTCTTAACACATACCATAACAACTTCAGAGACAATCACGAAACCTTTAGACAGTCTTTAGTTAACCAGCAAAATGCAAAACACTATTTCACCTGCTCAATTACACCCACACAGTGTAACTACAACATACTGGGAATTTTAATTAGGCCATCCATTAATTCTTCAGGATACTCTTAAAATGAAATCATCAGCAGACAGAAGCAAGTCCTTCACAAACGGAAAAACTGCACACCACTCAGCGCATGACAGAAATAGAACTGTCACGAGGCGAAAACACGCCCAATAATTAAATACATGGATCAAAGACTGTCTTTTTATTACCTGTCTCCTGTGACATCAAAGTACATCTACATTAATGAATACAAAATTGTATACTTTGCGATGTTGCGATGTGGTAGTAACTGTATTTGAATTTTAAACTAACTTTAAACAAGCAGCGTTTCTGCATTTTGCCTTAATTAAAATGATGAACCGTAGAGAAATGAAAGGTAACAACAGGAGAGAAAAAAAAGCACATTAACAGAGGTTCACTTTAGGGAATCAAATCGGAAAAGGTTTAATAAAAGAACATTTTTATTTCCTACTTTCAAGGGCTCCAATGTGAGTATTTGCTAACTAAAAATAATCACCAGTTTAAAAATGTAATGTTTTTTCCAGTACAAGTTAGTAGAAGCTCAAGGATATTTTGAATGTGACTTTGAAAACAGTAAAACAATCCCAGAGTCTGTCCTTACCTAAAAAAACCCACATCTGCCCAGAGCTGATGCACTGTAAGGATATTTTCCAGACATGACTTTGTCAGAAAACCATAAACACCAATTAGAAGGTGTAGACAGCACTGCTCACTGCCCTTGTGTCACTCTTGTCAGGATGCAGGCATAATTATTGACAGCCGGAGTCACTGGAGTCAACACTGTCACCACTGTGGACGTCTAAACCGAGGCTCCACAGCCCGACCATCAATAGGGGTGGAGAGATCATCGTAAACAGAAGGAGCATTTGCATATTATAATTATGTCGAAATGCAAAGACAGTCTTCTCAATTACAACCCATTAAAACTTTCAATGAAGAGGAATCGAGAAGCCCGAACTGCTGCCGCTCCATAAACTTTAATTGCTGAGCTTCCCTAAACAAGGCAGAGAACGTAAGGATTACATTCACGCCGCGTATAGCCCTGCATGTTATTTGGTGATTGAGCGCTTGATTATACCCCACACCTCAAAGCTGTTCTTTTATTTGAAAGACTGCCCTCACAAATGTATAATAATCAACCCACAATAGATGCTTTGACAGTTACAAATTGCTTGAAAGCAAGTAAATATGTTTTAAAATAATTAAAGCTTTTAAAGGTGGGCTCAGTTCATCTAGTTCTGCCTGCTTTCCAAATGTGAAGCACAGACAACATAAGAGACACAGAGACAACATGTCTCTAATACCGGCAAACAATCTGGGCAAATGCACAACTTTATCACAGCACTGCAGTTAATCTGCTGCTTACTTTCTTTAATAATAAATCAACTGTTCTGTTTATCAAATGTTAGAAAATATCTTTCCACCCGAATTCAACATTATAGAACCAGAACATGTTCATATATGATTTTGAGGTCTATGGCATTTTGGCTTAAAAAATGACCAGCAAATCTGAATGATCAACAAACCATTTCGCGTCTGCCTCGGCCTATCTGAGGCTTTGTTCATACAATAAATTCCTTTACACCTTACCAAAGGAGAAAGCTGTGTGATTTTTACTCACACTCTTTACTAATCAAATGGCAAATGGTCTCGATTTACAAATATATGAGACATAATGGAATTACTAGATGTTGTTCTTCCAGTCAATCCACTTTATAAACAAATTGCCTCCACGACTAGCCAAAATTTAAAAAGGCCATTGCCAGCTGTTAGCTGTCACAATTAATCGAACAGGACAATAAACTGCCCTCTGATTTACAGTGGCCACTCACCTACGTAGTTTGGACCTGCTGTTAAAGGGCTTGCAGAATGTTCAAGTAAGAGAGACCTTCTTTTGCGTTCACAATTTGTATTCAATACACTGCAGCATCCTTTAGATGAAGATTATTAATATGTGACTCTTGAAATCAAACTAGCTGCAGCATGAGACTCAAAATCAGTCCTGTCGCACTAACAAACTCTGTGGCAGCGAGGATGCTGCAGCTTTCAGTAATTCAATGTTAAGTTTTTTTGACGGCCTCTTTTTGAAAACTTTAAGACCTATTTTAGGGCGGCCAAGTGATGGAGGACACACACGCAGGGAGGCAGGAGTACAGTGTTCTTCACTCAGTCTATTATTTATTTCAGTGGACCAAACAAACAAGCAGTTCAATGCAGTTGGTGCATGTGTTGAAAACTAAATACAAAAATAATAAAAATAACAAAAAAAAAACAACTAAACCTGAGCTAAGCCCATTGGGCAACTAGCAGCAGGTCATTCCAACAAAGACAAATTAAAACTAATTAATAATCGGTTAGGACCATCTATTACTTCTTTGGGGAAACAATATAAACTCCTTCAATGTATTATTCTGATCTGTCACGTGGGCAGGTCAACGGTGGATGATATTACTACTCTTGAGACTATTTCCTCAAAATCCTAATCTCATTCTCCATTTTACCCCAATATGCTTCAGCCTAATTTCCCCCTTCTATAAAGAGCTTTTAAACCTCCCACTTCCTGTTTGACAGTCTGGACCTGTGCCCTGTTGGTGGATGGAGTGGAGCACACATAAACACTGACAACTGCTTTTAGAGAAGGTGTCTATGAGGTTATCTTGGGCACTGGATTTGTCCACATAACTAGACAACAACAACTCTATTCTGCCGGCTCGAAGGAAAAAACTAATAGAATTGGAGGTGCTAGTGTGTCATTACCAAATCCGCAGCCTCCTCTCTACAGGGCATGGGCTAGTCCAATCACAGTGTGGATCCACCGAACGTGGATTCAAGTCTCATTAAACGTGCACCTCCCAGTAGTAGGTAAAAGTAACAGTTACAACCACTTATGGAAGACGTGGGCACAATATGCGCGGACAGAACAGAGGCAGCGTTGAGTGAAAGATGAAGTACACAACCTGCAGCAAAAACCTGAAAATCTGATCAAATTGAACTTATATCACCCTCAAAGAAATCCCCAAAATGTTCCGATATCAAATGTTGATTAAACATGTATTTACACATTAACAGACCACTGACTTTGGCACATTCGGTTTTCCAATAGCTTGTTGCTCTAAATATTGAATCAGAACTAAATGTTGATCTGACTGATTTATTAAAATGATAAAATTTCCTCTGGGAAATTGGGAAAAGAGCACACGCTGAAAACAAGATATTTCATTTTGCTCACTCACTAAAAGAGATATAGCAGTAACACGGGTAAAGTTAACGTACAATGATGTAGACCGACACATGTACACCCACAGCTGTTTTGTCATTATTGTTTAAGACAGTAATATGCCTTTAAAATGTGTTTTGAAGACTTTTTTAAGCCTAGAGTTCAGGTTATTATATTTTATACATTTTAAAGCTCCCTGCATCGATGCAAGCAGGGTCCCTACTTGTAACTGCATGTGAAGCACGGGATTTGCCAATGTGTGACTGGTTAGAAGGTTCAGCCTTATTTAAAAGCTCTTCGCATTACTGATAGACGGATGGATGGATGGACGGATGAACTAGGGCTAAGCCTAAATTACTTCGTTTTTAGGAAATACACTGTAGCATGTCTTCACATCTCAGCAATACGCAGTGGTGCTGTTGCTATTTTCTCCATGCAGCAACATCCTGGAGAATACTGAAGTACAGTCAACATATTTGTCAAAAAAAATGACACACACAAACCTACACACACACACACACACACACCTACACACAAACGAGCTTTGATAAAAGCAGGAGCTGCGAGCAAACAATACAAGGACAAACAGTGATTCTGAATGACACCCAGCTTATGGGATTTCTATTTCTAGACTTAGTTATTTTGAAATCCTGCAGGGGTCAGTGACAAGAATTGGTGATTTCCAAACGCTCTAGTAGTGTGGGTGTCTCTTCTATATGCAGTTTTGGAATGTCTTGCCATATGATGAGACTTTAGTTATTTCCTCACTGATGTATGATTGTTTGGCCTCTACACGTACTATTTTATCCACTCACATGCTGTTTTACAATATCCTTGTCTTCTTGTTGCTTGGTATACACGAGCAGCTCCATGCCCTCTTCGTTCAGTGCAGACAAGCTGAATCGAGCCAGTGAAGTGGTGCCACTTTGTGCTACAGTGACGCTGAGGAATCCACATTTGGCTTCAAATCCTCCTCCCAAGGCTCCTACACTGCATTGATCCCGCGCTGTATGTACCCTTGCAAGGTATTATGTATGCCTGTTATGTGCTTCACTGCCACAGCAGAGTCTAGCGAAAAGCTGATTTACACTGCGGAGAGAAAATCAAATCAAACTGTTGAACTTAAAACCTTCCTCGGCTGAAATTCACAGCACCATATACTTGATATCACGATCGATCATTAAGATCAGCTTTCACGTCCTGAAGCGGGATTACTGACCAATCGGGTCTATACTGAAGAAACCATATCGGAAACAAGCAATGTCAGCCATCTGTTAAGCACAGAATCACAAAAGATGCATTCATACAATATAAGGCAAAGATTTGGAAAACTGGAAGATCACAGGCAATATTGGGTGTGTAAATGTCTTTTTTGTTACTGAGGATCCTGAGGATTTCTCCAACCACTGCATGGATTACCTGAAAATTTTCTAAAGACACTCTTGATCCCCACAAAATCACTTTCATATAATGATTTTAGTTACTTTTTCTCCTGTGCCACATTTACACTTTTGGTTTGTTAAAGAATCATTTAGATGGACTGAAATACACATTTATTATACATATCTATTATTGTCATGTCCATATTCCTAAAGAGTCAAGACACAAGCAGGTCAAATGTTCAGATGTCTTTTGAAGTCTTATGTCACCTGGCTTTTCATCCAGTGTCCTCATACTGGCCAAAATTAGAATTTGTGCACTAGCAGCTTTGCTTTGTGTTTAGTCCTAATTAGAAAATGAGTATGCTAACAAGCTTAATGGTGAACATGGTAAAATATTTGCCACAAGCAACTACATCTGACTATGAATCCCACCAATAACACTATGCTAGATGTCATCTTCCTTCACAACAAACAAAGAAACAAACAAAAATGAAAACGACAAAGAACTCACAAATATATTTTTTTACAAAGGGGTTCCAGTTGTGACTCCTGTCAGTCCTCGGATTTCAGAACAAGTCAGGAAATATCTCAGGTGTGCACTACAACAGAAACACACAAAAATGCCACAGTTTCTTAAAAATCACGATTGTTCAAAGAGTGTGTGAAGATTGACTAACAACTCTTAGGATTTTAAAAAAGGTTGCCGTGACTTTATTTCTCGGTATTCTGCAGCTTAGCTCCGTAACTGGAATTTAATGTGATAGTGCACATGAGAGGCACAAGCTGAGGCCCCACTGTGCCTAAGTAGAGACCCACAATGCTGCCAGACTTCAGCTAGTGCACTGTGCTGCTTCCTAACCAGACCCAAAAATATGGAGACAACATTATTCATCTTTCTGTTTAAGTCAACCTAAAGTACATATCAAAAGTTTATCCTCTCCTTTACAACTTCTATATAATTTATTTAACAAGAGCAATAAGGATTTATGAACAAAGGGATTTACATAAATAAGTCCACTGTGAAAACTGGACTCGGTGATGAAAAATCTCCACAGCTCTAATTGATACAGAAGAGAGTGGCCAAAACTCACTCGAGGCTGTAATGTGTGTTTGTTACAGGCTCAGAACATGACAGCTATGAATGCATGTGATTCACTCAGTGCACACAAATAATGAACTGAACTGCTTCGCCTTGACACAGTTCATAGGAAAGCCCGTGTAAATCAGGTTTAGGTAGAACTTCCTGTCAGACATATACTGTCGGTGCTATATTCATGCGTTAACTACAGGGCGTCTGAGCTTCACTAATCCTGCCTCTGCGTCCAAGCACCTTACAGTGTCAACACATACACGGCGCCAGCGGAGCAGCAGTCACATGACGTGTGGATTTATCTAGTTTTGGCTTTGTGCTGAGAGAATGAAGTTAAAGTGAACACCAGTCATTATGCACCAGGTCCTTTATTTGTTTGCTGTGACTCTACACCGAACCCATGAATTCTGTAGACCACACGCTGTTAGACCTGGATATGTTCATGCACATGTGCATTTGTTTATTTGTACTTGTAACGTCCTGACCACCATGAGGTCCCAGGGATAAAATGAGCTGCAGACGCCGACAGAGCATCTCTCTAGCGGGTTTGTGATCATTAGATGGAAAACACATTTCTTTGACTATATGTTGAATGTGAGCTCATAACTTGTAATATGTTTAGGGTGATACACTATTTCACTACACTTAATTCTATGTTTTAGGTAGTCTCTTTTTTTAATAATCATTGGATATTCATAATGTTGATTCTAAGTTTCCAAAATCAATGTTAGTCCGTTTGTGGTCAAATAAAAGTGCCAAATGTTTTTTTTCCCATTAAAACACCTGAAAAGCCAGTTTCTGAAAACCAACACTGTTTCCATTCACGTTTGCTTGCCAGCATTTTTTTCTGGCTTGCCTCATCCCCTTGGCACATTATTAGGAATGGCAATAAAATATTGGCAGGACTCTGGTATCATGTGCATTGTTCTGCCCATACATGAAAAACTAACACAACCTGGTGGTTTAAACCTTAACTGATACACGTTAGCCAACCTTTATTTAAAGCTTCTGTAAATGTGCAGTTAATGGGCCTTTAGGAAGCTAATGGGCCCAAATGCAACACATGATAACATCACTTTTTCTTTTCACATTTTCAATTGGGCTAAAAGATATTGAATTAAATTATGATCTGCAAGCCTGCGAGTATTATTAAGTTCAAACAGGGGCCAAGTTTAAGTCTGATATGCATGATTCTCTGAGGGAATTAGATCTTCAATTTGCAATTTCTGCTTGCAATTTTTTTGGGGCGCAGATCAGGTTAATGCTTTTAATCTATGACAATCAGTATAATTAGTAATTATGTGAATCAAATGTTTAGAGAGACTGAAGACAAGCTCATGCCACACTCTGTGAGTCTCTAATCACAAACCTGTCAGGCTTGTTATTTGAGACGGAAAAGCACATTTAGCTCTGACACAAAATCATTTTTGTCTATATTTTCTTCCCATCTGTGCACAAAGTTAATAAATCTGAGTAGGATCCCATCACATTTACTCTATAATGTGAAGTTACTCATATGTCACTCCGCTGATGTCTTACAAAGTCAGAAAAAGAAATCATTCTGAATAAAACTGTTTTTTTGAACCTCTCCACCTGTCTTCATGATATTCTGCTGCCTTACTTTCAGTTTAACTTGTTTAACTCCTTAACCTTGGCAATATATACACAACAGGAGTTCTCAACAGTGGTCTGCAGGCCCACAGTGGTGCACCAAGGCCTTGCAGGTGGTTGCTGGGGATGCAGTCAATAATCTAGTTCTGTTGTACAGATTTGTATTACTGCCGATCCCAGTAAAACATTTTTTTCTCACCGTTATAACTAGACATTTTTTTGGACAAAAAACTGATATAAGATAAGATGTATGGCAGTCGACACATCTCGTCATGAGTCACTTGTCGTCATAATGTACAGAGCCCGACCAGCCAAAATACACACACACTCCCACAGCCTTAATTCACCTGGTTTAGGTCTTTGAGTCATATATTTCACGGGCAATAACCATAATTCAACCCGTTATAGTGTGCAGGATTGCGGTGGGGGGCTGCAGTTGATAACAGCTGTAAATGGGTGAGCAGCGGGGTGCATCCTGGACTGATTGCCTGTCTATCACAGGGTTGACACAGGGAGACAGACAACCACACTGACTTTCACACCTATGGGCACCACTTGACAAATACATAACATCATGATCTAAATGTGTTGTATTAAAGCTGTGGGTTTTTTTTTAGTCTATGCATATCGTCCAGGTTACGGCTGGTAACTGAAAACCTGGTACAGGGTCACAGATATTAACCGGTCAACCCTCCTTCATTTCACTACCGCGTGTTAAACATCCGCTCTAGGCTGAATAATGTGTCCTAAGGTTAACTGATACTATAAATATATAAATAAAATCAAACTTTGTCTTCTAAAATAACATTTCTAGACAACTAAAGCTAAAAAGCAGATACAACAATGAAAAATGTAATTACAACAAGATTACATTTTATGTGAACATAATGGTTTTATCTTGACATTAAAAGAAAGTGGAACGTTGCAATTATGTTGATTCTGAACATATCAATAAATGTTAACAGAGAATGTATTATTGTCAGACAGAATGTCTGATTTTGCAGTAAAACACTGTTTCATTTTCTGCCAAAAATGCAGTCTTTGCAGTACAATATCTAGTTTGTCTGACTTTGATGTTTTTTATGGTTTTGTTTTGGCACTCATAGCATCTGGTTAGGGAAAGTGAAAGATCGACGGCAGGCTTAATAGGGAAAAAATGCATTTACTCTTAAAAAAAAACACACACACAATCGCTCTCTAATTCTAACCTAAATGTTTTTCTTGCTTGAACCTAACCACACACCACACACATTTGTTTATTAGATTTCCTTTAAACGTAAATCTGTTTGCAGTTTAGTGACACAGGAATTATAGCTGTCAGTCGACTAAAATTATTCCATTCCATTGGTAATTGCACAATTTAATTGTATGTTTTATCTAATTAACACTCCTATCAACATAGAGGAAACTAAAAACCTACAACTTAGCAAATATTATTTAAGGCCCAATACCTCTCCTGATTTTACTGTCTAATCTCAACCAAATAAAAGAAGAATTGGCAATATAGAAATCAACCACTATAACTCACTATCCACTGTCCACTATTGTTGGTTATTAAGTTATGTTATGTTTAGGATAAGCGGCTATTGTTTTAGAGCAGGGGTCTCAGACTCGCGGCCCGCGGGCCCCCACCTTATTATTAAAGTTTAATGTTAGTGCGGCCCGCGAGTTTGTTATGAACGGCACGGAACGGAAATGACGTACATTGCGGAAATGACGTATATTGAGGAAATGACGTTCTTTGTGCGTCGGCTAAACACTTGATTGAAACTTCAAAGAAAGCTTAAAGAACTGTTAATACAGACATTTGAATCCTAATTATTATAATTATTATTATTATTTTATTTACTTATTACTGATTGATTGATTGATTTTCTTATTAATTTTTTTTTTATTTTCTTCTAATTTATTTATTTATTTTTTCATATTATTTTGTGTTAAAAATAAAAAAATAAAGACATTTGAGAAGATTAAAATTATTTAAAAGTTTTTCTTGTGGAAACCTGATGCGGCCCAGCCTCACCCCGACTCTGCCTCCAGCGGCCCCCAAGTAAATTGAGTTTGAGACCCCTGTTTTAGAGTATTCATAGCAATTAGTGTTTGCCCAACAAACTCACTCTGGTTACAGAGGAGATTCTTTGCACCCGGCAGCATCTCCACTGTGTTTGTGTACGATCTGCTCCGCCTTCTGACACAAAGAGCAGACAGCAGAGAAACTGCACCACAAACATGTCAGCTATAACATCATATCCACTAATCTCACTCTTCAAAGTGCAAAAAAAAAAAAGAAATGCTGGGAACTGGTCAGCATTCCCACTTTGTTTTACACACACAGTCAAAGCCTGTACAGTACAAAATCTGTGTTAATGGAATAAAAAGTTACTGGGGTAAAAGAAAAGTATTTTAACCTATTATTGTTGCATACAGAATTTTAATGATATCATTGATAATTATATTATTGAAATCATTAGCACTAGCTGACAAGACATGATCCTGCTCTCAAACCTTTTCCTCGCACCTAACAACGGTGGTGCTCAGGTTGGTTCTTGGTCACAATGGTGGCCTCTTGTTCTACACTACAGTAGGTACAATACCACAAAAAAAGGTTAAAATGTCTTGACTTGAACAATAGCTGATTTTAATGGACATGACATAATTAAACACTGAACATGTGACTTAACCACCAGCTAGAAGAAGTTCATTATGGGTCACTGGGCTTGTGGCTGTACCATAAATAATTAGTCCGCTACGTATTTGACGGAGGTGGCATTATCGGAAACTGCTCTTTATTTGCTGTCTCTAGTTAATTAGTAAATTTGATAAATTAGCCACTGAACCAAATTGCAGTCCAAAAGCTATCAAGTTAGAAACAAATTAAGTCTGAAAAATTAGGACATCAGAGAACATTCTGTAGGATTGAAACAAAAGTGCTTTTTTTGTTTCCTTTTTGTGGAGGACGTGAAATTAATTGAAAGTTTGTTCATAGTTAACATTTTCTGAATGGTTGCTGTTACCATATTCATTGCAGATGCTTGTTCAGTTCAGAAAATGGTTTGTAAATAAAACAGCAACCGTGGATTTGAATGAATTCTCAAAGAAGACGTTATGATCCATTTTCAGGTTTGATGTAGGATCTGAGGCAGTGAGGTGCAGCACAGTAGCTCTTGTGTTTTCGTCTTTCAGTTTGATCCTCGATCCCCTCCCTTTTTAGTGCACACTTTGCATATTTTCCCACTTTTTGCCTGGATTTCCTCCAGGTGCGTGATCTTTCAACGGATTACAGGAAAGTGAACACACAACACTTGCTAATTAGCGTACTACGTACCAAAAGTTATGATCTTTCAAAACTGTTTCATGTTTTCTGCCAGACAGCTTTCATCAGCTTCTGGAGACAGATGTGGGCAATGAACTGAGTATAATGCAGCTATAAAGCATACAACACCAATACTGAATGTGAGTGGAATAGCAGATTTTTATCATTTACTCCATGCACAACACAGACAATAATCTTGGACAGCAGAGAAACCCGCTCAGCGCCATTATTGCACTTTAATATAGCTCTGCCCATGCCACTTGTCCATAATACTACACCCAGGCAAGCTCATTGTGCTGCCAGGACCACTTATAACATCCCTGCCTCATGTGCAGCTCCTCCTCCTCCTCACTCTCCTCTGCCTATGAGCCAATGCAAATTACAGTAACAGCTTGGACGTGAGTATAATCTCAAGTGGTGCAAACTGGGCTCCATGGCGAGGCATGCAGGCAGATGGAAGTAGAGACTGTGCCAGGCCTCTTTAGGGGCTCCCACTCTTTCTCCAGCATGCTAGACAATGGAGGAACTGTGGCTCATAACCAGCTCCACGTCTGCCACTATCATGCAGACTACTCCCATTCGCTGTATTTGGTAAATGACATCAAAGAAAAGGGGGCTCCTGTCACGGCCTTGTTTAGACCAGTGCACAGATGGACATGGATCACGGCTGCAATATATCATGAGCCACTTCGAGAGCAGAGGGCTGAGACTTGAGGAAGGATTTTCAGATATCGCATTTATGATGAAAGAGAAGCTGTGGGGGGGGCACAGTAGGTGTGTTTCCGTCTGCTTCACTACACAGCAGGTGTACTGAAGCGGACAGTAGATCCTCTGAGCTATAGTAGTCATTTATAAATAAGAATCGTATTTTATTTGCATTAAAATATCATAACATATAATTCAGTGAATGCTGATTTTGCCATGAAAAGAAAAGCTTTGATTGTCTTAAAAATACAGTGTACTTACACTTTACATCTGAACCACATCTGCACAACACTCACACAATAAGATCATCCTCTTCTGGCTTGTCCCTTCACAGGTCACCACAGTGGAATGTATTCTGCCCAGGGTGGCGTTTGGCGGCTGGGCAGGGCTATGCCTGGTGGGGTGGGATTCAAACCCAAGCCAATGGTGCACCACTGAGCCACCAGTCCCACACTCATACAATATACACTACACAAAGCATTATTATCCCCAGCCTTTTAAATGTAATCTCAGAAATGTAATTTCAGTTCTGAAATAGATTTTCCTAATGCCCGAGTATTATTATATCTGTATTACTGAACAGCTTCCGATTGCCAGGAACAAGTAAGAAGAGTTTGTCCTGCTCTGTAATTTGTGAGACCCTGATGATTTCTGCACTGAATGAAATGATACATCCATAAAGGGGAACTGCAAGCAGAGGAAAAAAATGATGTGGTTACGGATACCTCTTAGGTTAAGAGCTTTCCCTTTTGAATTCAAGCACTGCAGTAAAAGTTACATCAAAATGTAATGCACCTTTTATTTTGAATGAATGAGCTCCAGGCTTTACACTTGCATGACAACACAGATCAGAGGTTCTCTGTTTTGCTGCTCTGGGTGAGAGGCTTGTTTGTGCTCACAAACACTGATTGTGCTATTCTTGGCCATTAATGTAAATGGATTCTTAGCCTCAGTTGTGTTCCTGCTTGTAACTAATGGGGACGCTTATCTAATAAGTTTGCACCTTTATGTGTCATTAAACACCTAAGTTTTTTATGATGTAATACTGCAAATCGGGAGGAGTGAGACAAAACATATGTACCTCAGAGATAATCAAATAGCACACCCCGCTTTTCCTATACATACATAACAACAAACATTACAAAAGAATATGATGTATGAAGAAATCAATAGACTGTGAGTCAGCTGTGTGTCGAGATGAGGCTGTTTAAGTGACTCAGTCTTCAATGTGTTTGCCAACCCTGAGTGCATCTGCAATAACAAAAAGATATTTGACGGAGAGACAGAAAGAGAGAAAAAGCACCAAGACGCTGAGCGCAACTCCCCTGGAGCTACGCATCTATTCTATCTGACTTGGGCTCGCACGCATGCAGGTGTGCTTGATTTTACCATATTTTCCTCCCGTATTATTTGAAGCTTCAGCTCCACTTTTTCATATTCACAAAAGTCCTGTTATCCTGGGATGTGCATGACATGGAGTGTATAGCTTAATTTCTGTGGATGATTACAGCTGCGGCAAGAAGAATCAGGTGCGGAGATGATGTCTTTACACATGCTGCAACCTTTAGGATTACGCAACACTGGCTGCTGCTGTCTTCAATTCTTGGTAATCCAGCAAAACACTGACTGTAAAAGTCAGATTACTTTGACAAGGGAAGCAAGCCACAAAACCCAGCGGCAGGAGAGGAGGCATGCATGCACAGTGCCGCCACTGGAATTTCGAATATGTGAGGCTAATAACTTGACCTCCTCCTCTCTCTTCCCTCGATCCGAGATTAAATACACGCATTCACCACCTACTTCCAGAGCACCATTTTCTCAGTTGTTGTACCATCATTTTGTGTGAGCAGAGATGAACTGGTGGGGAATCCTGTTGTTACGCCTCTTATCGCCCTCAAACTTGACAACAAGGATTAAACTACACTTGAAAGAACAGCTGGGCGAAGAAACTAAAAGAATACATATGGGCCCAAACTGCTACACTTTCCTAACACAAACAGTTCTTATTTGATGGCAAAGGGTGAATTCGATTCTCTTTAAAAAGGATTAATTTAAATATGGGAGTTATTTTGTTTTTCAAGGCAGAAACAGAACAGGATGTCTCAGTGCACAAAATATGCAGAGTTATGCAGGGTGCATGACTGTTGTCGACGCTGCTTGTTAGGTGTACGAGAAGGGGGAGGGGGAACACTGAAGGGAACAGCAGTTATGTTCAACTGGGTAACACAAGCTGGCTAATTAGCATTGCCCTGCCATTCCCTTTGAACCGGCAAAGGACAAGTGGGAGCCATCATAATTTTTTGTTCTCTGCATTGTGCGATTCCCCCCAGACCATAGAAACCACAGGGGCTCTGACCACAGAAGGTCAGAGGTGCACAACATGACCCTCACTTCCCACTACCCTCCTTAGTGAGCTCCCCCAGGAGAGTTACCCTTTTCTTCAAACTACACCCTCAGCAAAGTACAGTTACTGGCAGCAAACTGGATCACAGAAGTACCCAGATATGGAGCAATGACATTTTCAGGATGCAAACCAACTTCAAGTACAGCAGACAGATGTTAAGGGGATTCAGGTACCTGGTGCACTTCAGACGAACACAATTATTCTCGGCTGACTGTTCTCTGAAGACCCAGCACAGATCATTAACTCTACTCTCTCGTGTGCCAGGTTATAATTAACAGTTTTGTGCTATATAATGTTCAACTGAAACATGAAGTTGTGTTTATGTACATCTGCAGTAACTTCGTCCATGTCAGCTTTGTCACAAGAATTACACATTGGTCCCTATGTTTTTGACTCATTTTCAAGTGGATAATCAAAAGCGAGTTGCAAGATCATGGTCATGGTGACTGCTCACTTTCCGTTTGCCTCAGCTTCATTTTCAAACTTTAATTCACATCAATTACTATATGTGGTGTCTAGTCTGTGACTCTCCACCAACAATCCCAACCTTCCTTCTTTGCTCAGCATACACGGCACTGTGTATGAATAGTGCAAGCTGCTGGTTGCCAGTTTGCTTTAATAAAAAGTCTGTTCTCACTGGATTTGTGCGGTTGCCTACCTCCATAACTTCCTGTTGTTACAGAGCAGTTGTTCCGCGTGTCGTCCCAGTAAAAATTAGGTATAAAATACATTGAAACCATGACACTCTCTTAAGTAACCAGGTTACTCTGAGAAATCAGCTTTTAATCAGCGAACAATGTTTACATGCACTTTGGAAACCTGGCCACTGGAAATCCATGAATACATGCAGTAATCCATTTTCCCCCTTCACCCCAGACTTAGGTTTGACAGAAAACGCTGCTTCCTGACTTTTATCCCTGTTGTTTTGGCTGTGTTTCTGATGCAGCAGAGGGACAGCACAGGGTGAGAGAGGTAAAGAAAGACAGAGCTGACCCACAGTGCAAACTGTTTGAATTTGAAAAAAAAAATAACAATAATAATTTTCAGTTGGACTTTATTTTGAAAATGGGGGAGCATCACTCTGTTAATCTATTTATCCATCATTCAGCCTTTCCCTCAGCCGCTGGTTCCCATCTGCAACCTTTTGTTACACGCATGCAGTATAGGAGAAAGCCAGTTAGAAAGCTGGTTACTAGTGTACATAGCAGAGCAATTGGTGTTTTCCAGTAGATATCTAGCTAAGGAAATCCGGTTTCCTCTATTTCTTACCCTTCGTGCCCTTGGAAAACCAGCTTTCATGAGAAAGCTAACAGTTAGTCAAACAAAGAGACTGTGATGCTTAACATTATTTTAATTGGCCGATTATTAAAGGAAATGCTTGCATTTATTGGTTTAGCTCTAAAAAACAGCCTGAACGCCTGCATCAGATGTTATCGTGCCGCTGAATGAACAGCACTAGAGGTGCAGACTAGTAAGTCCATCTGACGGTAGGCTCAGCGAGACACCCAGTTGATCTTCACTGTCATGTTCACAATAATACACTTGTGCTTAGGTTTGCATGCAAAAACTAAATGCTTATATTTAGCTACATAATGATGTTTTTAGGTACAAATGTGACAATGTTAAGGGATCTTGGTTTGGGTGAAAGTAGATGCAAAACCAACTACTGATTTTAAATGGGGAACAAATTGGTGTTTCTCTCAGAGTTATATGTTTTATCACTACTACCTACATGGACTTTTAGTTAAGTCATAAAACCCAAGTTAAGTCACCGACAGCCACTCCTGCATCTGTCATAATATTCATCTGCTAGTTGTTGCCAAATTACAACACTTAGTGATGATAATAAACTTAGTGGCCTGGATAATGACCATTTAATGGCTTGATCACTTGGCGTCTAGATTGAAAGGCTACGTAGACCTATCAGTTTACCCCATCCTTCTATCCCAAACAGTATTTAAATAGAGCTACCCTAGCATGTAATCTGTGAAGCCTGCGTTAACATGGGGCAATTGACTTCTGATAGAACGTTTGTGCACAGCTCATAGTACATAAAGTGAGACAGGTAAGTTAAAAAGCATTAAAAGAGTACAGAAATGTGTAAATCATAGTGAATAGAGAGTATTATAAGTCTCCAGCATTACATGTACCTTGTACACAATGTTCACAACAATGAGCAAATCACAAGCAAATCCAAGGATTCTGTTCTAATTCGTCTACACTTTGGGCTACCACATTAGACAATGTAGGTCTGAACAGTATACTCTTACAGACGAAAACAAAATGAAAGAAAAATTAAAAAAAACGTTGACAGGCTCAAACCAATCGGCCTCACACAAAAAGCGGCGAGCGGTGAAGTAAATGCTTCGTGGTTTTATTTTGGCCCCCCATTTTTCCATGTTCCCTTACCCTGTTATTAGTGGATGCTGCTGGCTTGTTTGTAACCTCAGAGAGAAATGCTCCATACACTGGCCATAAACTATCTACTGTTTGCATATAAAGTTACTTACTACATTAGCCGTGGTGTATCTATACAGTCTCGGCACTCCCACACACTCTTGTACTATTTGTAACCCTGCAGACTTTGATTCATATTTAAACACAGCATGTACTGGGTGTCTATCTTTTTCATACCTGTGTTCCTGCATATAATATTTGCATATTTTGGTTTACTAACAATAGTTCTGTTTCAGTGTTTGTTTAGGAGGTGCAGAGTATGTCCATATGTATCGTACTGTATATTCCTTTGCTCAGCACTGGTTGTAGGTCCTCTGAGTAACACTGGTAAACTCCCCCTCAGACTCTTTGTACAAGCCTAAACATGCCTAAGCAAAACGAAAATAACAACTGCAAATCTGTCCCTTTCTGCTCTGCTCCTGTACATTCTCTCAGATGTTTTGTGTAAATCCCCACTGGTGATCTACATTCCACTGTATATTCAACCTTCTGACGCACGGCTGCTAGCACAACACTTTTCAGCAGAGCTGAAGCTGCCCCAGCTAAAGGTGGAGCTGGACCTGTGCAAAACGGGATAAACTCACCAGATATCAAGCCCTGATCCCCATTGCAGGTTTCACATCAGCATCCAGATCAGGTGGTGGTCTGAGAGTCACAGCTGATGCAGGCGACTCCCGCTGGCATCGCAGAAGAAAACAGCCTAGAGAACAGGAAACATGTGTAGACCTTTTGTTAGAATCAGGACACATTACATTTGAGCTGAGTGAGCAGACTCCAGTAGAAAAAAAGGCAGCGGAAGAGCGGCTGTTTTAACACATTTTGGGATATTTATCATCTACTTCTAGACAATATTCGAGTGCAGCAGGCAACATTCCTCAACACATTGGAGACACAGTCATACATTCGTAATGTCATTGACTGAGCTTGCTTCTTTTTCCACTTGGGAGCTTTGGGTGTGATATGAACACAGATCTGATTATGAAACAACAGGAAAGAAGCATAAGCAGCAGGAAAGGCACTAGGAAAACAGAGTTGGAGATACCACGACTGTGAATGTGTGTCCTGTCATTAATATTTCACTGCATCATTGTAGCTAAAGAAGGAGCATAATGAAAAATTAATCATATTTTGACACAGCTTTGGAATTTATGTGCAATACAAAGAACGGGCGAATATTCGGCTCGTGATGAGATTTTGTGACTGAGAAAATGAGGTGATTAATGCGTCGGAATAATTACTGCATGGTTTAACGTAAGGTTCTGCCCGTTATATGCATATATCTGATAAAGATGGATAAGGAGCAGCTTTTGTAACTCACTTACGAGGCTATTTTTACTGCAAATTTATTCTTTCATGCCTGTGCTTTCTCACACCGGAGAGAGGTGACTGTCAAAGTCACAGGGCTTCGGTTTCTCACTTGTCCCGAAAATCCAAAACAAGCTACATGACATGTCTCTGCTCTGCCTGCAGTACACCGGCACGCAATCCAAGAGAGATTACCATATTGCTCACATTTGTCTGCAGAGAGCCTTGATGCATTAAAAAACAGAATTTTCCACTCAGGCCTTCTTCTAGTTCTACTGTACATGAATTTGTATTCGGAGAGGGGCTCTAGGCTTGTCACCTACAGCTATTCTTTCTACCAATGAAGTATTTATGACGCAAGCTTCTGCTTTTTGATATGTCATTCCAATCCTTTACAATTCATCTTGAGCTGTCATGTCAGAGTTTAAGATATGAAGGAGAGCAACAAAGTAAGAATGTAGGTGTCATAAATTTCACACTCGATCATTTCACAGTCTATCATGTCATGCATATTAGCAGCTTCTTCTGGTCTGTACGGAGGTGCCGTGACCCACTCCGACAGCGAGTGACAGTGAGTGGTGTGGCTGCAAAGTGACGCTGAGCAACCACTGGGTGGTGCATGAAGTTGTAAATTAGTTTCGAACAAGAAGTCCTGCACCCCCACAGAATGTCTTAACAACTGATTTTTCAGTTTTATCTTCAATGCCAGGCATCAAATCATCACCTGGCCAGGTGCGATAAGTCCGGTGTCAGCCTACGACAAGCCAGTCTCACTTAATCTCCAACATGGCTACCCTTCACTGTATCAAACACTCCACTTTCCAGCTCCATTTTCCTCTCACAGCCACAAGATTCTACCTGTCTTTTTCTGTTTCTCTCTAGGCCCTTATATGAAGTGAAAAGACAGGGGGAAAAAATGCTCAGCGCGAGGCCTCTTTGACCAAAGGACATACACCGTCAAGTTATTATACATCACTGTGACTCTTTTCTGTCTGGTTAATACAAAGATGGTTGTTAGGGAGAGAGTCATCCTCCTGCACTGCCAGCTTTGTTACTTTAAATACAACAGAGGTGGCTGAGACCTCCCTTTTTACCTCCCTGCAGTTGTATTCTGTCAGCCAATCCACACAGGGATGGATTGATGTCTGCGGCATTAAAATAAATAAATAAAAACATGATGAAAAACATTTTTCAGAAGAAAAGAGCTCTAACCTTGAAATTCACCTTCATAATAAACAAACTGTTCTGAAATATTAACAACGCCAGCATGTGTTCCTCCATTTCTGGCCTTCAAAAAAGACTTTGACGGTAAATGTAGCTGCGGTGAAAGCATGATCTGTCTATATATGGCAATTAGCTTGCTGAAAGAACAAATATTATTATAATAGAATGTAAAAGTGAATTATCTGAACCAAGCTTTCCACTAAATTATGATTTGCTGGGAGATTTCCTTGGAAAACTCTGCCTACAGCAAGTATCAGCAAAAGCGGATCAAAGCTGCACTGATTCATTTAAAGATTGTAATACAACAGAATTGTCAGTTTATACTTTTTGTCTAAAGGCACACACAAGATTACAAATTACATATTTAGAAGACAATGTCGGAGAAATTTCTCTATGGGTTTAAAAAAAAGGGTAAATTTCTTTTTCTTCCCCCTTCTTGGATATTAGCTCTAAAAAAGCAACTAAAGGAACCTCTGTAAAACCTCCAGGCATCTCATTATATGAGATCCTACTGACCCTTCAGGGAGACAAAAACAAGCCACGGAGCTTCAATCACTTATAGATTTGAGCTCCTTCAGCTTCCTTTGTTCTCCGCTTGCCATTGACACGAGTGATGGCAATTCCTTAGCTGACAGGCAGATAAAGCTCAGCTTTAATTGCACCGTTGCCATGAGAGGAGGTTACTTTTATTATTTTTCAATTGCCTGACTGGAGTAAAGGTTTTGGTTAGAAATAAATTTTTCACGTACCTCACTAACTGCAGCAATCACAATGCCTGGGATGAAGATGAGCAATAAAGCAGCCGCAGCTGTAGCACGCTTATTAAGGCCATTCTCAGTGTCATTATGACTCAGCAGTGGACCCACAGAGTCACTCATTCACGAAACAGTGATGCTGTTCAGAGGTGCAGGGAAGCCTGATGGCTGTCATAACAGTGAGGTCAAAGCCGTCCTCATCTGATGCACGAACGTGAACGCCATCGGGCCTTGCCCCTCTCCTCCTGGCTTTACAGTAATTTACTCCTCATGCCAACACTGATTAATGACTTCATTTATACACAGGATGACACACACTGTATGGGAAGGTATCAATCATAGTACAGTACATATTCATGGATTTGACTGTGGCAACACAGCTGCCACAGTCAGCTTAATTACATCTAACTAATAGAAGTACAGCAATGCCCTGAAACTGTGAACATATTGAAGATATGTCACCAAGGCTGCATCAAATGGGTTGAAATATGTGAGATATATTCTATTAATTTGCCTATTATGTGAGATATATTCTATTAATTTGCCAATGTACTAAATTCTCAGTGTCATCTGGGGGTCAAATCTAAAAAAGTGAGGTGATTATTAAGAACGAGCAGCTGTTTTTTTTTTCTTTTTTTGGCGGGAGCCATTTCTGCTAATCTAAAACACCATCAGACTCTAATGAACGCTCCCATCCCACTGGCCTAACTCAAATCAAGCTTAGCTCTTCACCTGAATTGAGACAACAGTTTCAAGGAAAATTGCTTGTAGGAGCAGTTTGATTGAATAATTAGCTTTTTATTAGCTTCTACAAACCTGTGGCATTAGAGGTCACAAAAAGATAAATGGTGTGTGTGTGCGCGTGTATCCATGCATGTGTACTTTCCCCAGCCAATCAATACTCATGAATCCTCCATGAACGCTGCTTGAGGGCAAGGTTACCAGGAGAAGAGCTGGAACTGAACAAGCAGGTTGGGATATCACACACACACACACACACAGAAGAAACACGCTCAGAGATAATTATGGCTGGTTTTGTTATGGTTAGACGCCAGCAGACAACACTCGTGGACCACATGCTGAGGTTTTCTGTGATGCCTGTGCTGGAGCTTTTCAATGAAACATCCAATCATGTCAACATGGGTTAAGCCACAGGTCTGAACTTGCAATTGGAGTTTACTCATGTTATTCTCAGACCATTAAATCTAGATATGGACATTTGCATTGGTGATCTGAATTCTCTGGTGTAGTTCAGATGCAATGCAACTAGTTTTTTTTTATGAATTAAATTTTGGGTAATAAAAATTAACAATTGTATTATTTATTAAATGTATTGATATAAAGTCTTTAATAACTAACCAAATATCTGTATCGGCAGTTCGTGAATGATATGTACCATTTTTAATGATGATTTTCTGGCAATTCTTGGTAATACTATGTTGATAGACATGTAAGCACATGTTCATACTTACAGGAAGCTTTCAAATTTCTCTAAATGTGTTTAAAAATTATAGAGGCATGTTGACGACACGAGTTCATCTTGGATCATGCTCAGGTCCATTTACAAGCTTTCAGTTGCATGTTGAGGCCTTCACTAGTGAATAGATTTCGTTCAGTTGTCATGGAGAGTGAAGAAGTGTTTGTGCACTGTTTCATGTACATATAAATTATGCATGTATGTCACTGGCAATAATTTACATCTCACTACAGTATATAGACCAGAATATTATAGTGCACTAAATCCTGCTTGTGAGGTGTTTATATGCTCCTTATTTCAAATATCAGTCCTTCCAGGATGCATGTTGCATTGTTTTTACAAGGTTTTACATTGCAAAGTCATGCAGGTTTTTATGGGGATTGATTGAGTTTATAGCTTATAGAATGGCAAATTCCTGGAGGGAATGTAATATGCTAATGCAAAAGGTTAAAGTAATATGTTTCCCAACGAGGAAACAAAGGACACCCTCGCATGTGAGAATATGGGACAAAGAACTCTTTAGCATTTTTGCTTGAAAAAAACTAGAACCATTAGATGGCAATCAAATTAATTGCGGATTCATTTGGTGGACTAATCATATAATTGATTAACATTGATTAAAATCCTTCTGTTGCCCTAAATGCAACAGACGGAAGGAAAAGAGATAAAAACTACAACCACATGAGATATAAAATTGTGCTATTTAGACCACATACAGTGAAGAGATCCCATAATTGTGCTGATTTGTTGTTGCTTTGGACACACCGCTCTTTAAAATGGAATAATTTGGCTCCAGTTACGTTCAAATACTTTAGGGAGGGACTGGACATGCTTTAGAGATAACGTCAGCCAAAATCTTGTAAAACCTCATAGTAGGTCATGGCTTACTAAACATCAAACATTCTCATATGGTATTAATCCAAAGCAACTGGCAAGTGATGAATCATTAAATCAAAAGATTGCAGTGAGCCCATATAAATTATAAAGTTCATTTTGCCTTTGAGCACGCTTACATGTTTGTGCTACAAAATAAAAGCAGTTATCATCAAGTATGAAGAGCAAAAAGTCTCTTTTTGGTCTTTTCAGGACATAAATAAGTTCATTCCTATATTGTTTTGAAGCTTTTGAGCTCATAATAGCATCTTGTCAAATGGAATTTGTTAAATTGTCATGGAGACAGACTGTTTTCAGGCTGTTGTGAAGCTATTGTAATGTCATCAGTAGCAAAAGTAACTACACGAGTAAGAAATGCATGGCTTTTAAAGTAATTTCAAAGTGATTAACTCCATCTTATGTCTGTGCTATCCTCACCCTTCCTCTGTTGATGATACATCAAGCAGCAGTTTATTTTCCTGTAAGAACAAATTGCTCACCAAGATTAGACTTCATATTTGCCTAATTCCTAATCAACACTTTTATAGCATAGTTCCTTCCATTTGTCTGTGTAATCCTTCTCCAGGCAGTTCGTTAAATTTGAACACACTGTCTTCAGGTTTTGACATTATCACTGGAGTGCACGGCGCATTTTATGGAAATCTTTAGGTCACGCTCCACATTAACATGACGAAATGTAACGCAGGCTGGGGTAGCCGAACAGTAACAGAGTGGGATTAACACAAATAGCACATGATATTGTTGTAATTACATATTATTTTGACTGTGCTGTGTTCTGGACCTGCTTGGGTGAGAACATTGGCAGAAAAACGTTGCATAGAAAGCAGCACATAATGAAGAATGATGCAAATTTAAAACAATGAAAAACAGCGGTGATACTGCTGTCTGCATATCTCATGCCATTAGCATACGGCGTCATTACAGTAATAGTGACACTTTGATCATTTTGTGCAGCCGTAATAGGAAAAGACAGGTCTGATATACAAAAGGAAGCTTTTACAACTATCGCTCCTGCCCCATTGAGCTTTAACCTGAGAATGCAAATGAACCCCATGAAAACCAAGTGATTTTATGGTCCACTGACTGCTACATAAGCATATGGTTTCCATTCTTCAGGCAAAATGTTTTATAGTATGAGTCTTACCTTAATCCGTAACTGTTCATTCTGTAATCATTCAGTCATTTTTAGTGCACCTGTATATCTATGCTGCAGCATTACAGTTTGCTACATTATGCTTCTCGGGATCATTCAGCCGACTTTTTCCACACAGCTATATTATGCCAGCAGTATTTACAGTATAAGACATGGTCTTCTGTTCACAAATTCAAGCATGAAGATTACAAGGGCTTAGTACGCCAAGTATTAGCATATCCTGCTACATACAAGCCACTGAACAGGGTTATGAAAGAGTAATAGAGCTGCCTATAGCTGGTTTGAAATTCTGTACTATTAATTGAATATTGGGGGAAAAAATGCAAAAAAGTAAAGGCACCTTCTCTCTTTTTCAGTGATTGTGAGGGATTTTCATGTCATCAGATTTGAAGGCTTTAGGGAGAGGGGAAATTTATTTATTATTTTTACTCTCTCCCAAAAAAAGTGGGACGGCAAAACCATTTTACAGAGCCCCAAGCAAGAGCGTAATTTGCTAAATGAATGTGACAACTTGTCTGTAAACAAGAGCTGGGAGTAACTATGAATCATACTGGCTGGCCAGATATTTCTCCTTATTTACCATTTGCAAATAATGTCAGAGTTGTGCCCGAGCGCTGCCAGACCTGTCACTTTGACGGGCTGTGGAGGTGGCGGTGAAGCAGTCACCAACAAAACCGGTTTAAAAAATAATAATAATAATAATAAAAAAGAAACAGGTGTTCTATCTTTATTTCCTCCTCGTGAATGCATCCCAATTCTGTCCAGGCTAGTAAATACTTCTGTAATTGGTGCTTCATCCTTGAATTTATTGCCAACTGTAACAGGATTGGTCTGTCAAGACAAGAGTCAAGATGAAGAGACCAAACAAGAGAGGAGAGGTTTGATAAGATCGTTTCCAATCTGTCAAAGGAGGACTACAGGGAGCTTATCTGATTTCCTCAGCCCGCTCTCACTGCTGCTGAATCACAAAGCTTCATTTATTTCATTTGTCTCCTTCGCTTTCCTATAACACAAATTAAATTAACTAACAGGGATATAAGAATGGTGTGAAGGCTCAGTCACATTAGGTGCAGAGGTTGAGTCTCGCTTCTGCAAACCTTTTCATTTTCCTTTGTCGTTAGGAGGTGTTCACAGTACTTATGCACAACAAACACTGACACGTTATTTCATATATCATATTCACTTCATTTATCCGTAGCTGTGAGTTGGCATTTCCCTGTCCTGTTGGTTTCTTGTGTCCTGAAATGGCATTACTACAGCACAGGGGGAAGCTACAGGCACTGTCTTATCTCTATTCCAGGAGAGTGTTTGGTCAGAACCGACTCATCTGGATTCACTGTGGCACTGAAAACATGGGCCATATGTCTTATTAAAAATAAATTCAGTTTTTAGCCATGCTAGCGGCATTACACCAGGGATGGCAATGTGGGTCTATCATTCTATCCATCACTTTGGTCCAGACTGAAATATCTCAACAACTATTAAATGAGCTGTCATGGATTTTCCTACAGACATTCATTCCCCCCACAGGATGAATGCTAATAACTGTGGCGATCCCCTACTTTGGTTCATATCTCAATACCTGCCAAACTAATGTCATTCCCGCCAGCCTTTGTGATTCTGGCTAATTAGCGCTAATTCGCAAATGATCCATCACGCCAAGCTCAACTAAAATGCTAACGGAAAACTTCACACACGCCTCTCAGGATGTTAGCATTGTCACTGCGAGCATGCTAGCTATTAGCTCAAAGCACCGCTGTGACTACAGTAAGTACGCCCTCTCAGTAAGTTATTAGCGTTAAATTGAGCCACTAGAATGATGTTACTGTAGGCACAGCTGACGACAACCATAATCCTCTATGCAACGTAAAAAAAAAAAAAGACTTTCAAACCACTGACACCTGGCGGCAATTGCATTGGAAACACTGCTGGGACGTCAGTCTTAGCCGAATTTAGCTTGTGTGTTAGCAAGCAAAACATAAATGAGCAAAAGCAAACAAGTGAGGATGTCAGCAGAGAAGTTTCTCCAGAGAGAAGTTTAAGCACAGATATTATAAAGGCCTTTCTGCAAGAGTTTGGTGCAACACGGAGATGCAGAATTAACTTCAGACAGGAAACATGGATTCATCAGAATCTGTTAAAAGAGCAGGAAAAAAAACATTTAAAAAGAATTGGATGTGCAAAAAAAAAGTAAATTAACCTCTTTAACATCCCAATCTTTAACAGCCAGTGAGAGATGTTTCCATTAGTGGAGGGGTATATGGTTTTTGGTCACTTTGGTCAAATAACAAAGTCGTTGTACATCCTGTCTGTACCGATCCTGATCGGTTTGTGTCCCCACGTCTGTGCACCTTCACAGTAGATGGCATTGGACCAGAGGTTCCCGTCTCGCGTGTGGCTTTTTGACTGATTAATACAGCATTTTAGTTTGGTCTTGCTGTTGCACAGTGTTGCTATTATCTTTATGCCTGTTCTTAGGGAGACTGTGGTTTGCTGCATGCTTCACTGGATTATATTCAATAAGCTATTATATAATGTGAGTTAATAGTTAGCTGGCTGCTGTTGTTTTTCAGGCCCGTTGGCTGGTCTTCAATATGCACGAGGTGGAGTATGTATGTATCATACATGTGTAAACTGTGAAATATTGTCCTTCCAGCACCACTGACTGTTTGCCTTTTCTGTGCTAGACAGGTAAATGTCCATAGCTGTGTTAGTACTCTACATTCTTTGCAATATATTGCATTTGTTATGTACTTTAATGCAACAGCAGATGCATTTTGAAAGAAATGTATTGCTGCTTGGATCACATTTTTATAAACATAATGAGAAAACAATGTTAATGGTGTTAACAATTATCTGGCAAGCAATGGAACACACACTAAAAAGCATCTGCAAACTCTTACCAGACAGCCTATTAGTTTTCCTAAAGTATTTTCCCGCAGCAACTGAAGCACAGTTTACCTATTTTTCTTGGTAATGTGTATGCACCCACAGCAGGTGATTAAGGTTATTGAGAGATTATGATCTTGGTTAAAAGAAGGCAACTGCGACTTGAAGCATACGACATATCGTGTTTACATTCTTATTGTTCCCCTCAATCAAAACCCCAAAATTTCTCTAACTCAAAAGTGCTTCTGATGCCCTGCCATCTGCCCTGGCCACTGCGTAAATGATTTAGAAAAATGTGCTAGACTCATTCTCACACTAAAGAAAATATCACCTGTGAGCATAATTCAGGCAGAATCCCATCAAAAACAAAATTGGGAAAATAAATGAATAGTGCAAAAATGTAATTTACAGAGAGCAGACTTGACCTCACTTCATTGGAGGCTAGAGATCCTCACACTGCTCTATTAACTGCTAAATGTGTTTATATTCAACTTAAAGTGGCTCATTTCTCAAGAAAATTGAAATATAGGTAAAGAAAATCCCAGTTGGCCCCTCACAAATACACAAGCACAAACCCATAAAGTTGTTCAGCAAATGACACAGAACTTAGGATGGATGGAAAAATAAAAATAAATAAATAAAAACATCCAGAGGATTTCTCCAAAGTCTCACTGAACGTGTTTATAGTGGAAAAACCTCCCCAGCTTCTTAAAACAAACGCTGACAACCACCAGCTTTGAAACATCAGCTATTAATCACATTTCAAGCTATGGTAAAATACCCGTAACACCTGACTGCCCCGTGCCGTCTTGAAATACACAATCAAAGGGAGCTATCACACCAAAAAGAGTTTAACTGGGGGACAACTTTCATGTGCTTCACAGTAATCTTCAATTCAGTTTCCGTCTGTGCATCAACAGTATTTTTTAAATGAGAAAACGACATTTTAGGCTAAACACCCTAAAGTGTCTCATTTAACATGCAAACTGAGGAACTAAGCAAGTCCTCCTGTCCGTCAGTGCTGATCAAACTCAGCATGTGGGTTTTCATCATCTGCCGAGCCAAAGTTTCTTTTAAACAAGCCTCAGTAAAAAACTTACAGAAAATGCTTTGTCAGCAGATAATAAAGCTGATTTTTCTATATGTTCCAAACTTGAAGTATAATAATGCACAGACGTTGCATACATGAAAACAAATATCTTCCAGCCCCTTTAACATGCTGCATATTATTCCAACATTGGTTTGCCTGTTTTTGCTTCTATGCACTCGGGCACATTTATCTCTGTATGTATTATTGATATACTTGGGAGATAATCTTACAACGAGGTCTTTGGATCCATCCAGCTCAGATGGATAGCTGTTTTTTTCACCTTCTCAGTGACTCCTCTTGGTGCATTTGACAGCTGTAAACATATGTATACTGCTGGCATGGCTGAGCCAGCCATCTATAATGGATATGGAGTTGTGTGGGGTGGAACAAGTCACCTACTGGGACTGTATGAAATGTTAAAATGGGCCTCTTCAAAATGCACTGCATTTCCATGAATAATATCCAGAGCTTAGAGTATGAAAATGTCAATCGCTCTCTGCCAGGCCTTTGGAGATTTTAGAGAGAAATGAGAAAATATGTCTTTCTTAAATGTATGTCACTTTGGAGATATTCTGCACCTTGCTGTGCTGCAGTCAGTCAGTGTTTAATAGCCTGGAATAAATCTTCTAAATTTTAAGATTTGCAGTTTGCCATTGTTTACCATACAGCTGTTTTTGTATACACCAAACCCACTGTATAGCTCTCCAAGGTTTTAGAAAAAGCCGTTTCCCCAAACTGCTACATTCTATGAATAATAATGTGCTGTGAAGTTTAAATTGGTTTTTAAGATGCTCCACGGCTCATAGATGGGTTTCCTTGAGCTCCCCTCGTTGCTGTTTGTGCTTGTGATTGCTCTGCTTGAATCCTTTTTGATCTCGGCGAGGCAGTTGACACCGCTGACCAGGTTGTCCTGCTTGAAAGCCTCGAAAAAGGGTTTATGTCACAGTACCTGCCCTTCAAACAGTTCAGACCATAACTTGCTGATAGATCATTTCCTGCTGCAAAGAGCAGAGCAGCATCTTGGCAGAATTTCATGTTTGGTCTTTCCTGTGGATTAGATTTAGCTCCTTCCTTGGTTAAACACTCTTTAAATCAATATTAATTATATTTATTATAATATCAATAATAGTATATGTTTGCAATAAGACTGACCATAATTTAATTATAGGAATTGTTCTCCCTATACATAATGGAAATCAATACTATAATATGTTCAATACAATTTCAACACCATAATCGATACATTAACTATTAGTTACATTTATAAATTACTAAAGATTGGTCCTCAACAACCCAGGCTATAGTATGTCTGTTATTTTTTAGGCAACATTGATTTCTACTGTATTAAAACCTAAACTCTTAGCTCCCTCTGCATAATAACAATAATGGGTGATCAGTCAAAACATTTGCAAACAGGATATTGATTTCCCCTGTGAACACCAACTGTTTTAAAAAAGACTTTCATATCCAGTCCGTATAAAACAATAGAACTCAGATAGATTCACCTTATTGATTTGCTTGCAGATATTAGCTGGTTAATGACAATACATTTAGGAATGCTTCCATTCACCCACTCAGCCCCATTAATCTGATAAATTAAATAATTAAAAAAAATCAACATTTCTTGAAATTGCTTTTGGTTCTGTGCGCCAGCGTCTTTTTTTCCCCCTAGGATAATTTCCTTAGAAAAAGATTTAAGAGCTTTTCCTTCTTACCTCCTCCGCTTAAAGTACTGATAAATAATGGCCTTTTCTAACCTTTATTTCATCTCATTTTCATTGCCACAACTCTGAACACCAGTTGGAATCTGCAGTCAGGCCACAATCATATTACTCCCAATTTGGCTATTTAGTAGAACTTCCCAAGTTTTACTACTAATTTGTGACCTTTAGCTTCAACGCTCTTGAAACTATGAAAATATGAGCATTTAGGTGGGTATAATTATCAGCACCTCTCAAAACACATTTTCAGACTGAAATCTCCTCTTAGAATTTTTACACATTAGCAGAATTTGGCTCAGGGTGTCAAAACTCTACACACAAACCCGAGACTCAGAGACAACACTCCTTTGTTAAAGTGAAACTCTACAGCCAAATCGAACAATCCTCTTTCTAAATGGTCTTTTTTTCAACCAAGTGACACACAAATGCGCAATGGAATTCATCTTTCAAAGCAGCAACTACAGATTTACCGTAATTTCAATAAAGCCCTGCTGTCTTTAGAACTTTGTATACATGTACCTTTTTAATTTTTTTCATGCATGCTTCTGTAACATTGCACCTGTACCGTATACCTATTGACATTTCAATGAACAGAAAGTCCTCAGACCTACTGCTTGAATGGATCCCTCCTTCTCTGAGGATCCTGCCACATCATATGCAATGTCACCACTAGCTGGGGAACAGGGAAAATATTGCCTTGTGTGCTATTTTCAAACCTAAACTAATCCCAAATGCCTCTGCGTGCCTCCTCCACTTTTTACCTGCTCTCTTTGTTCGGTCGTCATCCACCTCTACTATTTGTTGTGGTAAGGCCAAGACTTTCTTTGTTTGTTTTTCAATTGGTCTTTTCATGTGTGTATATTTTCAAACACATACTTTTCCCAATAATTGCAAGGGAATTCATTTTTGTGTGTAAGAAACTGTATGGATATAGAAGTCATTGGGTAGGCAATTGGTAAAAACTTGAATTTATTTCTAATTAGCGTCAAATTCCTCCTACACTTTTGATTGGACATTTGTTGAACGTTTTCTATTTTTAGGCAAGCCATTGCTCTTTTAATACTGTACAGAGGAAAAAATCTAATTGTTGGTGGTGAAGTGCAAGTCATGTGACTGTGGTGTAGTTTGTTAATAGTCTAACAATAGCTTTTTACTTTGACTACTACTGGACAATTTGTACCATAAAACTTTTCTGCCTGGAATTTGTACCATAAATGTATTATCTGCTTAATCTAAAAAGTGACTCTGTGACGTTTTGGTCTCTAATCAACCTAAAACACTTGAGTTACAGTAATATCGGAAAAAAGAGAACAGCAGCAAATATATAAGCTCAGAAAGATAGAGAATGCAAGGAGAAATTTAAACTAATTTCTTTTGGAAAGTTCAAAGTCAGTTCTAAAGGTTGTAGATAAAAGACTGAGCCGTTCAATTGATTTCTGGGGCAATCTGAAGTCACTGCAACAGTTCAAATAGCTGTAAGGAATGGGTAATGTTTTTTGCATCCAATAGAGAAAGAAAAGACGTAAGCGTACCAATGAACTGACAGACGGATGTCTTCGTTTGGGTACAGAAGCGCATATTAAAAAGTGCACATTGCCGTGCAGTTTGGGCCCGAATCACATCTTGCTTTACTAGAAGCAAAAGACCTTTACTGGGAATTACAAAGAAAGTGAGATTTGAGTAGCGCATAAGCGCTACTCATGCATCATTTCCTCCAATCTGCACCTACTTCAACCTTTTCATGTATAGATTCACTGATTTTATTGATTTTCCCAGATCATGGGGTGAAAAGAAGCTCACAGTGACATTGGGAGTCTAACCAGTCATTACAGACACCAGGATATACGTCAACATCAACACAGGAGATGTGCTTTCGTGTGTTAATAACAACAGGATAAAGGGTTTTGTCAGTTATATAGCAAATGTCTTATTATTTGCAGAGTTTTTAAAAATCTTTTGCAGTATTGTATACATGTACATGGGGTGTTGGATTTGAAGATGTTACCTTGGCCTTTTGGAAGCAATACAAAGGATTTTTCACTATCTTGTGGATATTTTGAAGAGATAAAAACAAAGTGATTATCAGATTTGTGAACTGTGATAATAACTTCAACCCGATGTGTGTACATAATTTCACGTATAGCACGTATGTCAACACATAGACTCGAGCGTTGAAGGCAGAGGCCAGTGATCAGCCCTATCCACTAGGAAAAATTAAGTAATGCCCCAGAGCGGTGATGAGTGAAATAAGTGGATGGTGCAGTGAACCATCTCGTACACATCACCTGCTGTAATGGTAATCACTCGATTAACTGAAGTTAACATGTCGGGTTGTTGAAGCTTAGGTTTGCAGTGCATATGCGACGAAAGGTCAGCTCACTCCAATTTATTTGCCCAAAGGAGAAGACACAAGGGAATAAGCGCAGGCTGGGAATTTAATCAGAGTGCCGCTCTGATGCTGAAGTCTGGTTCTGCTCTGTAAGCAGCAGTTTCACGATGACAAGCACATCTGAATATAAGCAACGGTGCATGACTAATTATCAATGACGGAGACAAAGAAACTGCAATCATAACAAAGTGACAAGGTTTGTTGACAAATATTTAGTTAGGAAAGACAATGCTGATTAACTGTCAGAGTTGAGATCATTTCTATTTCAGTGCACATGACAAAGAAAATATGTTTCTGCATCAACTTTAAGATGGGATTTACCGATTATCCTGTTAACGCTCACTCGGTGAGGAGTATCTAAAACAACAGTTGGCCTTTTTCATTTTGGATTCAGGATAAAGAAATCTGCAGTCAGAGAAAATCAAAGTGGGAATGTGATTAGTGGAGTTATCGATCCATTTATTTGGGCAATGTCTCTGTTGAAAGTGAGTGGACCTCAATTTGTGTCTGCAAGTCCTTTGATGAGTGCATGCACTCAGAGAACGATTACATCGACAACCGTCATTAAAAAACTATTCCCCAGCCTGCAGTCTGCCTACACTTAGCTGCTGTAGCTGTCAAGTGTACAATATGTGAATGGCAAATTAAGGCAACACATAGCATTTATTGTAGGCGGGGGATTGAGTTGTTTTTTCATTAGAAATAATATTCTTGAGTTGCTCTTGTACTGAGTTGCTAAAATGTTGCAACGATGATGGGTGATTTTCCACAAAGACAAAATGTAACTTACCGTAAGATAGTGCTAGCATTAGACTCACATCAGTGTGCTCTGCTCCACTATGCTCTGCCCATTGCTTCAGGTAGCCGTTGGTATGAAAATATAACAAATACAAATACTCCAAAATGTCCTAATTAAGCAGAAATAACTGAAATTCTCTGATTGGTAAGAAGGACAAACCTTGATCAAAAATATTTTGAAGTGAATATCTCTGCACTGCTTTCATTGTTATTCAATGAATCACAGAAAGCTTCTGGATTTTATGTGGATTTCATATTTTTAGAGTTTTTGAGCAAGACTTCAGTTGCTGTAGTCAGAAGAATGAAGATGAACTGATCGAGCGGATAGATATGTTAACACAGAGAGAGGTTAAACACCATTAATATGATGTATGTGTGCTCCCCATACCAAAACCACAAAGGGCTTTTTGAAAATCAACACCTGGTCCTAATTCAAAATCCTGAGGGTTATTTTGTCCATACAATTTGTGTATGGACACAATACTATACAATGTGTGAAGGCGTAGTTGGGGTAGCACTGCCAGACGTGCGTCATGTAGGAATAACCGATGGCGTTTCGCACTAGACTTTGATTCCAGTCTCCTGAGTGAAAGTCTCGGTTTTTGGACACATCCACGACCTCAACCTGCCTCCTTACAAACTTCGAGAGGTCTAAATAATATATATGTGACGATGTAACCTTCACTACAGCTGTTAGATGGAGCTGAGCACTGAGACGTTTTTTTGTTTCTCAGTCTGTTGAAAATCGGTATAATCATCCTTTAATACTGATCTAAGTATCTGGTGACACCTGAGGCTCCAATGGTAACAGCAAATATGGTTTAATACTCCAGCAAAATATCTGCTGAGCAGAAGCTACTTTGTAAGGAGTAGAGTGACTGGTCCATCTGCTTTCAGTGCAGCCAAACAAACTGACGCTGCTTTAATAAAGACGCCCTTTTCTAATTTGATACCACACAGTCTTTCTCTACAAAAGCAATATCAGTGGCGGATAACTGAACTGCGACTGCAAAGAAAACACATACATTGTGTATTCTGTGGCGTCTTTACACCTAAATTAACCCCATGATCAATGCACTGAGCATTTTTCATGCAAAGCAGCAGCAATAAGATGTTCTGTTTGCATTAGCAGTAACATAATACAGCTGTGACACAGTGTAAAGAGAGTGATCAGTAAACACTAATCACTCAGTGAGAACAAAGATGGAGTTACACTGGAGTATATGCTGCATCGTCTCCTCTGAATCCCTTGAGCATGTGACGGCAATTAACAAGTCATTTAAAAATAAATTTGATTCAGCATGGGAACGGCGGAGTCTGCGACTAATAATACAAACTCCACAGTCAGGAAAATGTATAGCTTTTTCTCCACCATGAATACAACCAATAATGGGCTTTGACTTCCTAAAAACCCTGGGAACGTTGGCTTGAGTAAATCCAAAACTTTCTGCCTTAAAAGCAGCAGGGGATGTCACATTTGGCAGAGGCGGCCTGATATTCAGCGAGACTTAATTGTTGTGTGCCATTTACCAATGTCGTAAATATACATCTGGGAAAAAAATCGGGCTGAGCCTTCAGACAGTACAGAGAGCAAGTCGCTGTGATGTGAGCGTTAAAACCCAAAGAATTGCTTCACAGAGAGGGCATTCAACCATCTTCCCTTTTCCTGGCAGCCACTACAGCAAACCTCACATCAGCATGAATGAAGGAAAAGCAGTGAAGAAAAATGACATGCTGTGCTGTCTGGAAAGAGATGTCCTACAATGGCTACAATACAGCAAATGGTGTTATTATCTCTGACCACTGAATTCAGTTATTCCTCTCTCACCTCTTTCTGTGTTTTGCTCGCACTGCGGTGAAGAAAAAAGCCATATTTCATCTGGTTATTTACATATAGCTCTAATAACCCTCTGTGTTCCTTCTCCTTCATATTCATTTTGATATTCCACAGTATTTACCAATAGGGGCTTTGAGGCACACACCCAATAGAGGCGGAAGGTAATGAATAAATTAAGCATTAGAGGGAAGACAGAGTCCCACTTAGAGGTCGCATGTATTTTGCTGCCATTTTAAAACAGGCAGATCACTGAGGAATACGACAGAAGAATCCGTCCAGTCAGATGCAAGCGAGCGGCTGTAAATGGGCGGCCATCAGGGAGCACCTGAATAATTTATAACTCCTCTTGTTGTGCAGCACAATAAGTTGAGGTTTATTTCAAACAAAGAGAACATGATGTCTGTTATGAATTTCTGTCATGCTTTGTCTCACCGAGCCATGTTTGTACTCTGCATTTTCATCCACATTAGATTTTATTTTATTTGATCTATCAAACCACTGACATTCACGTGTAACTGGAACAGCTGTGCTTACTTCCTGAGCCATCAGACGACAAAAGGGAAAGTAAGAAAAAAAAACTGTTGTGGATGTTTGAATCAGAGAGAAGCAAGCCATATTTTAGCGCTCTCTTAATCTGGCAACTCTCATCTCCCTGTATCCTGGGACGTCCCACAATCAGTCTCCAGAGATGCCAGGTCTAACTGACACAATTCTCCAGAGAAACTCGCAGTGTGAACTGTTAAAAATCCCACTTTTGTGAGACATCATACTGAGAGTTTGTTTGCCTTTCATACAGAAACTCCAGCAGCAGACTTGAATGCATTTATAATCTCTTCTCGAGTGGCTCCAACATCTTACAAAAATATACCGTTTAAAAAAGCTATAGAAATGCAGTGTAAACACATAATTGCCTAAGCAACAGTTTCTCTCTCTTGCCACATTTCCCTCTGTGCACAGCAACATATCATATTACTCTGCAGTTTTGATCTTAATCTAAAATTCTCAGGCAACGACTGCCAGCACAAATGTCTATATAAAACTGTTCTTGTTGGACAGTAAAGAGAAGCGACTGAAAAAAAGAGACTGAGCGGCTTAATGTAGCAGATTGATGGCAGTGATACAGCACCAGAAAACATAAAGTGCCTTTTTTGTGTCATTGCTGTGACTTTCAACATTGTCACAAAAGTGAGGTTCTTCATCATTATGCCAATGTTTTTTTTTAGGTATTGTGTTTTTTAATGCACAGAAAACTAGCTGAGAAATACCGTCCTTTCCTACAATATCCAGAATTCGCTGCAGAAACACTTGACAGCTGAGCTCTCCCTATTCTGCCCAGTTACAATACATGTCCTTTGCCAGCACAGTGAATCCTGTATTCGAGCATACAGGCCTTACTTGTGCATGTGACAAATGCACAAACATAATCATTTTCCACAACACTTGAAAAATCATTACAGCTCCGCGGATGGGAAAGGTCAGTAGAAATAATGAACATTCTGATAACTGATTTACTAATTAGCTGCCATTTAAACGACCACATTTAGTCATGTACAACCACACTGTAGCAAACATTAAAGATGTTACGCAGCGGGCTGCTGCACTAGTTTTCCTTTTGGCAGCAGCAGTTTCTGCCTGCTTTTTAAAGAAACTTTCATGCTGCTGTCACACACAGCTGCACTCTGTGGTCCAGTAAAGTCAGTACCGTGACTCAAGGATAAACCAACGGAAACAAATATAAGCATGAGGAAGCGTCTGAATACAAATGCATGGCTTAGATATAAACAGTATCAATGTTTCTGTTTTTCCACTTTACTGACCTGTCATCCAGGAATTAACTAATTTGCACCCCTTCTTCTTACAGGCACAACCCAGTCAAATTAATCACAGACATTTTAAATACTTACACCACATATGTACAAATATGTGCGGTGCACAAAATAAATGCAAAGCTACAATTTTCTTAGCTTTATGCACACATTCTCTACAGGTAATCTTTGTTTTTACTGGTATCTGTTTATTTTACCTGTTATCAACGTGACACTTCTGGCTTTACTTTCTCCACCCTCTGTAGCCAGCAGGGCATAATAAGAAAAAACAATTAGATTTTTTTTTTCCTGCAGAGTCTACGTGACAACTGGGTTGTCCAGAAAACTGTTGTCGGTCAACCAGGTGAAGACAGACAGACAGACAAGGGTGACCGATATTCTGTACTGTCCCCACCACAACACATCACTACGGCTCCTATTTAGACAGTGTTTGTTAGTTTGTTTTTTAGCATAACAACGCTGTGCACAAATACATAAGCGACAAGTCCACTTTTGTAAAAAAAAAATGAAGAAACATTGAACCAAAGAATACTTGTCTTTAGCATTACCCGGCCTTCGGCTGCTGCTTATTAAATGGCGAAGCTCACACAGGCAGGTGTCTCTAAGGAAACAACGACAGCTAACCTCACTGTATCAGCTCTCAACTGCTAATGCTGGCTACTAATTAACAACACAGTTTTTTGCATCATTAATAAACACAGGAAATTATTTATCTAATACAAAACCAAGGTATACACACTTAGCCCAAACCAGTACACCGCTTAACCAGCGCCACCTAAACCTAACCACTGATGCAAACCTGCACACTGAGGGAGCAGTTCACCCACCCCAAACAGTGACTGCAGGGCAATTGAGAAAAGTTACAAATATGTATATACGTATATTTGTGTGTATATATAGATATAAAGAAATATATTTAAAGCAGTTCAGTTAACTATCTTCAATTTGAGTTTTAACATTTCTATTTATCAAATTGAGTTATGGTACATGTCATTGCAACCTCACATAAGCTAGTCTAATCAGTGCCCGCGTGTTCCAACAGCAGGTATTTAGTCCGTGTAAATCCATGTACAGACATAAAAATACGAATACTACCATAAATATTCACACATACATACTAAACCAATTAGCTTCTCTCGGTTGCTTAAATGTCCATGTTCCATGTCTTAACTATCCATGAATAATTACTTCCAACAATCTCTTTCTTGCCACACACTCAGGAACATCACAATAAAACCCGTGTGTACGTTGCTGCATGTTATCGCACTTGAGCGCTAACACGTTGTCAGAAGGGTTTCTAAATATGGAGACACCTCCCTCAGAGGTAGGGCCAAGTGAAGCTGCGGAAACACAGATTGCAGCTGGAGCAGAATCATCCAGGGTGAGCTCACAGGTCTTGGAGCTCACTGAGAATTTCCGATGTCAGACTTTAACATGTCACATTCAACAATAGGAGTCAGGCTGAAAGAGGCTGCTGATCCGCTGATAATTCCCGCGCACGCTAGAGGCTGCGACAGAAAGCTTGTTTCTGGAACGCGTGTAAAGCCTATTAATACTGTATATAATGATATTCTAAATAATAAATTCACTAAATATTATTAGAATAAATTAGCATATTCATTTGATCATTCATGGACTCACAGGTCTTTTGAAATTCTCTTTGCAATGGAAGGACAGATTCACGTTTCACTGTAGTTTTTTAACAAAGATCCAAGAGGATTACATCCCATTTGCAGCTCATCTTTGGGATGAAGCAGCAATTTGCCGCTGTGTGTGGTGGTGAGTCTTGCTGCTATGCGCATGTGAGAACCAAAGGTGAGGAATCTGTGCTCACCTCTCCATCATAATCTTTTGTTCATTAAGGAGATCTATTTTCTGCCCCCCTTGTACCTTTTGACTGGACTGCAGATTCTGACAAAGTGCCTGAGTCGGTGCTCTTTAATGATGATACATGAGAGTCATCCTGAGCATGTTTTCAGATCAAGGGATGTGCTGGGAGTGTAAACCTGGCTGGTGACATGTGGATGGTAAATAAGAAATACGGCGTTTCTTTTTTCCTGTAATCAAAAAAAAAAAAAATCTGTTCATGCGGTGCTGCTTTAAAATGTCAGGGAACAACTAAAAGAATCACAAGGTGCTTTAAGTGTGTATAATTGATTATAACATTGACCATTAACCCTCATTTTCTAATGTGTTTATCTATAATTGGGGTGTCACGACTTAAGCCATTACCAGGGAACAGGGAGCAAAGCAGTTCAATAAGTTTTTCAGCTGTAAAGTAACAAGTGCTGCGCCTTCATACATTTTGATTTGTACATAGCCGATTATGTTACCGAAAATGTGGTGCAATGCTGTTTCCCACAAACTTTATTTTTGGTGCATCTACGCCACTGCGGTAATGAAGATTAATACGCAAGCCCTCCGATACACACACTCCTAAAAATGGATTCCATTGTGTGTGAAATGTAGCTGTTATTCAGCTCGCATTGCTTTGACACAGTGCATTTTGCAACAGCCATTTCTCAAACTGACACAGAATAAAGAAGGGTTGCGGCCTCCTCCTGTTTAATTATAGCGCCCTGAGAAAAGAAGCAGATGCCAACAAAAGACATCAAAACAGTTATTTGCATGAAGAGTCTAATTTCAAAATGAGTCAAAATCTATATTTTGGCGTGCTGATATTTTCTACATGCTCAAAGTGCACTCGTGGAGGAAAACAGTTCATCTAAAAGCTCTGCAATTTTCCAAGACATTGGACTCATGTCAATTGGTTTCACTTTTTCCTGCTGCACGATAAAATTGGAAAAGCAACATTTAATTTAGGAATTACAAGTCAGCTGCAAGGAGGGAAATGTTGCATAGTTCAGAGTATCTACAGTATCAAACTAATTTCACACATATACCTATAAACTTATTCTCTGCATTGCTGGTTATAATCAATCATTAATAAAATACCTTGCTCGCGGCTTGTTAATTACTATTAAACATTATGGTAATGATTTCATTCTATATAGACAACACAGGGTTTTTTCATACCCTCTGGTAATGCTTGTGAAGCCTTTGTCAAACTTTAGGGAGGGAAAACTGTTAAATAAGCTATTTTAACAGCATCCCAAAGTATCAGCACTAATTACATCACATGATTTATTTATTTACTGGCTTGTTTATTTTTGCAGTAATCCTATATTTACATCAAATTCACTTGAACTTCTCCTTTGCAATTGAGGTCACACGGTTAACTCTGATTTGTTTTGACTGCTGAATCGCCAAGTCTGATTCTGCAAAAAGGAAATAAAACATCTCATCTTTTTAGTTTGAATAGCACAGAATTTAATCAAAAAACGTGTCAACATGATTTTCAGAGCAACTTTGAAGACTCTTGTTCATTCTTTGAGTTTTTATTCTCCAAATAAACAAAAGAAACATCTAAAATCTAGTGTTGTTACATATCACTTTCCTCGTAAGGACTCATTGCATAATGCTCTTGCTGAGGTTTTCTTAATCCAGTATTTCAACTCTTGTGGTGGATACATACAGTATGTGGTATCAGAATTGTGATGCTTCACTCATCAAACGCCGCTCTAAGCAGCAAACACGAATACCCTGTTTTTTTCCGGAAGTCCTTCCATATATGAAACAGCTTTTTAGAGGGAAATCTAATGAAGGCATTGTCACCTGAACTTCACATGTAACAGAATGTCAAAGGTGTGAAACTAATTTCCTGCACTCAGGTTTCAAGCAAGAGAGAACAGAATCACCTTTGCAAACAATCTAGGAATTAATAATCTCATATCCACATCATCAACCATTATTTAATGTAACATCACAAACTGGACTCAGATATTCTTATCTGATCCTCACTGATAATAGTCTGGTCATTCCATTACAACATAATAAGCCACGCATCCTGTTTCATGTATTTTCATGTAGTAAAAAAACACAATATTTTACTAATGCTCACAGTACGGAATAATAACATTCGATTCAAACCAGTTGGCAAATTAGCTGATATAGCTGATTTCTGCTTCCCGGTGCACTGCGAAAGCCAGGCACTGCCCTTGTGTAGGACTGCCAGTTCGAAGCAAGAAAAATCAATGTGCTCTCACAGTGCCACATTATGTAAACCCCAGCCACCTGAAAACAATCAGGTTCAATATCTGCAGTGCTTAGCTGCCATGCCTGGTGTGTGTTGATGTCTTTATACATGCTGGTTTCTTCTCGTGCACTAGGTTTTTCAACCACACCACATTGTGCTGTTAGTAACTCACTAATTTACACATTAGGTTTTTAGATGAGTATTTTTGCATTGCAGCATCTCTATTTTTTGCTAAGATAAAGGATGCAAATGGTTTTTCTACAAGTGAAGATAGGATTCGTTACGGACAAAAGGTGATACGTGATTAGCGTGAACCACAAAATAATAATCAAGTGACATCACTTGTTGAAACACAATTATCACTGTTGTGTATTTTTATGACACTGATGAGGTTCTTAGTACGCGGCTGCAATACCCAGAAATTAGATCTTTCAGTTAAATTACAATCTTAACAGGTTGACCTTTGGATCCCTCAAATTTATAAGTTAAAAAAAGACAACAAAATGATGCCAGTGGAAGAGGTGTGCAATTTTTCATTGATTCGCTGTGCATCATTTTCAGCAGCCTGTATGAGTTGCCTGCTCGACGTCATTCAGCGAGGATTAAAGGCGAAATTACATGTAAATGTCTATGCTGAAGGTAATGACGGGTAACCGTAGGTCACAGGGGCTCGCGGAGGCCCCTTAATTCGCACTTATCAAATCCCAACAACATGTTGTGTGGAGATGCACGATGACAAGAAAATCAGTGTGCGTCATGGAGTTAGGAGGTGGGAAGGAAACAAAAACAACAGAGGAAGTGAAGAAACACAGCAGTTACAGAAGCAGTTGGTACATGAGGTACACGTGAACGTCTGTACGGACACACGTGCACACCTACCTGCACCTGAGCCACATACGCTTGCTTATTCGAAGACGCATGATTCCGCATGTACATTTGTGGTGCTGTGTGACAGCTCTTCTGTGTCTGAAGCATCAACGTTGACATTTTGTATTAGTTTTAATTTATTACGTGTTAAACGAGTTCGTCCCTGGGCTGCAAAAGTGACAACAGGCAGAATGACACGAAATGTGTTTTACACACAATGTTGGTAGTTAAGCTACCTTACGGTTTAATAATGGTGAGGTTAGGGGGTCACCAAAAGGTCAACCTGTCAAGTTGATGAGTGCACCTCTTATTATCTCTCTATGGAGTAAAAAAAAAAAAAAGAAAACGGCTTATGCCTTCTCAAAAACAACACAAGCGCGGAAAAACGAAGGAAAAAGCCTCAAGTTATTTCACAGCATGAACCTTAAAAATGTACAGTATATGTATATATTTTTTATTTTTGCACAGATGCATTTTTTAAAACGTTGAGTATCTTCAGCTGCTCTATTCTCTGAGAGGTGATAGCATGCTTTTGCAAGACTGTTAACAAAAAGGAGCACATCTGTGGCGTCGGTTCACGCTGGGTTTATGCCATGTGAGAGTACAGCAGATGAAGAGTTTCCTTCATCTATCTGTAAACATCAGCTCAACTTGCTCAGTCTGCACTAGAATATCAAAAGCACATTACACCTATCAGGGATCCTCTTTAAGGTTTGATTTGTGCTTAATCACAAACCTAATGAATAATTGCTTCACTATATGATGGTAAAGTGAGTCCCTGAATTCCTAACTAAGTATAAAGCAAATTCCTTTAAATATCTGTGACTGGCCTCAAATACCAATGAGGTATATCAGCACTGTGCATGTTCATAAGTTTATCTTACCATCTATTGTATGTATACTCAATCCATGTTCACAGCTGCCCAGGGTGTTTTTTGCTCTTCATCAATGTGGCTGTTTTCCCTATTGAGATAAGGAATTAAATCGGCAGGAGCAGAGGATGCTGAGTTTGCTGCAGGGTGGCGAAGCAGCAGCTCTGATAATGGAGCCGGTTCCCATTGTGCAGGCTATGAGGCAAACAGCCGTGGCGCCAGCCCAACCCTGCCTATGTGAGCGGATAGCTAACAGTGGCACGCTGCAGACGCTCACCCTCCCTCTCAGTGCGAGAACATGTGGTGAAATTGCCATGCGACAGTGTTCTTGCATATTTTTACATTTGTCTCCATTTGAGTTATATTTGCGAGGGAAAAAAGATTTGAGAATGGCTGAAACTAGTGTTTGCCTTTGTGTTTAATACAATGCGAGAGGCCATAAGTCACACAATTATTTCACCCTGTGAAATGAAATTGAGTGATCAATGGAGTTTCAGAAGGGAAATTGCTATCAAAGTTCTTCCCGTCTCTGCCTCTGCCCCATCACTTTCTGCTCTTGGTCAACGTCAGGATGGTTAGGAGGGGTAGTGTGTTATGGAAATGAGAAGAGGCTTTTAATTTTACTTTGGAAACTCACCCAAATATCGTGTCGCTTTGGATGCTCCTCACAGCGCTCTCTTCAAAGCAGTCTGCAGAGAGAAATAAACGGTCACACCTTAATGTGCAAGCACAAATAACATTGGGGGCCATACAGCTCCAGTTGTAATAGTGTCAGAATCATAAAAAGGCTCAATCTATAGTTCAATCTTTGATTTCATCCCAGACTCAATACAAATTATTTGATATTCCTTTGGTGGTGGAACAATCATTTTCTGCCCGGAGCTTCTCTGTTTGATGAAATTTAGAACAGGAGAAATACAGGCAGAAATATGATTTTACTTGCCTCCCTCTTTAGAAATGATTTCCTATTTTATGTGCATAGCTAATATTTGTCTTTAGCCTGAATAGTAATTACCCTCGGATTGCACACTTGTGTTACCTTGAGGTTATTTTTTTTCATTACAACTATCAAACACAATGAATGAATTCAATGGACCCTGAATATACAACATGCACCATCTGTAGGTTTAGCACTTTTTCTTCGTGTCACAGAGTAGCTTCACGTAATGAGGTAATCGCTTTATATAACTCTGTAACTATACAGTATGTTTTACTGTACTGTATTGCTAGTTTGTAATCAATAGCATATTTCCTTGTGTTTACCATAAAGTTTATTAGGGCCAATCATCACAAGTCACTTTCCAATTATTATTAATCAGAATATGGCTGGCAGGCCCAACATGTAAAGGAGTGGAAGTCCAGAGTGCTGTGTGTGGTTAAGTTTAGCGAAGAACAGTACTTTGTATAGGTCCGAGAATGAGAATGTGGCTGTTTAAATCTTAATAAAGACAATGTGTGAATGCTTTACCTTCATTAAACCAAGCATTATGAACATAATGAACATCAAGAACATTATGACGTGCCTAAACTGCATTTTAACCCAAGCAACTGGGGGAACAACTATACATGTAACTCATTTAAAGGAATTCAAGGGAACAAGCTGATCAATCCTATAAAAACCTGTTCTTGACCTTATGAATTCATAAGAATTCATAATGAATTATGAATTCACATAATATGTGTTAGTGCTGTGTATTTGAAAGTCATTCAGGTAAAATATGACTTCCTGTTTTTAGTTTAGGTTTATTAGAGACAAAAAAAGAAAGAGCACTCCATGTCCCACATACAGCATCAGCAAATGTCAAGGATAACGCAACCTAGTCTGAGACATATTTTCACTGTGGTCCTTGATATAAAAAATATGTCTCTGCCTACCATCAGATTAGACATATTAAAATGATAAGACAACATGAGTGATGGAGGTGTGGATGGAGACAAATACTCTCTACAGCTTTTATCATTGTCACTGTCCGAAGCCTGGGCCTTGATTTATGACTTACTTTTAAATAACATGCCTTTAGTTCTAGTGCAGCAAAAATGCAATAAATAACTAGTTAAATTTCTTATAGGTTATTAATTTTAATTAATTTTTATGAAATAAATTTTGTCACACCTGATGACTGTTGATGGCCGATCTTCATCAGCTAATTGAGCTAATATTAGCTCCAGGAGTTGGTGGAAAACGCTGACATGCTCAATGTTTCCAAATGACCTGTTTTACCACGAGCGTCCTGTTAAAAGCCGTCTTACTGTAAATACACACCTAATGGCTACAGTATATTCATGATATACCGTAATGGACTCATGTTGCAGGCAAAACGTCAATATCCTCATCAGCTCGCAATGTTTGGAAATGTATAAAACACGGACATAAAAATAAAGAAACTGCTCAGTTCGAGCGTAAAATCATCCGGCTTAGTTTAAATGCTTGTATATAGTTTCAAACAGTGGATTTCACTTTTAATATGCCAAGAGAGGAGGCTTTCAGGAAGACAAATAAGAGGGTTTTGCAAACCTAAGGCTTTCTTGGGTGATGCTGGTTTGTTCTGCAGGAGTGTAAACTTACCCCAATCCAATAAAGAGCAGGACAGAACTGCTAATGTCAGCCTAAAATCTGATAGCATCCGCGGCCAGTTTCTACACACTGGAGAAATACTACACAGTCATGGGTGTTGGTTTAATATTAACGTGTCACCCCACAAAATGATGTTACCTAGTTACTGTAGATGCTTATAAGCAGCCAGGTAATGGATTCTAGTCTGACGGACACACTATCTGTTACAGCTTATGCTGGAGCAGATAAACACACAGTTTAATCCATTCATTACAGTTTTGCTCTTGCGCAGTTGGTTTTGAAAAGGCTAAAAAAAAAAAAAAACACCTCTCTCCAAACTCTTCGAGTGAAAGTAGTGCTCATGCTTTGAAACACTTTTTGGCAAGCAGAAAAATCAACCAAGTTATTCCAGTGACTGACTTCAGAAAATCAAGCTGCACTTAAGTGCATTTATAGACTTTACACATTTTCTCTGAGAGCACATAAATACTGTACATGAAATTGAAAAGACACATCTTTAAGCGTCTCCGGTGCAGCGGTTTAATTCACACCTAGGCTCGAGTGATATCAACCCACATGCACAAGACTATAAACTCTGCAGGACTGATGTGAACTACACCAAACAGGTCAGATGTAAATAGCTTTCAGAGAAAGCGAACAAACTTCTTGGAACTCATTTAAAGTACTGCAGTACAGTATATAGGCTAAAGTGATTCAAGGGAACCACAATTTCTTTCCTCTGTCTCCCTGGTGCAAAACTAAAGGCTCACACAGAGCTATCACGGTTAATTGAAGCTTTTGTAGATGAAGAAAAAGAGACCACTTTCCCTGTTTTTTCTTTCCTTTTCAGGAAAAAATGACAACAGAGGAACAGCTCTGATTCTCCACTGTCAAATTTAATTGCCAAAGCAGAAATCTCGATTAGGATCAAAGCAGTCCATTTTATGAGCTATGACCACAGCAACGCAGGGCGGTTGTCCAAGCAAGACATATTTACCAAGCCGAACTCTGACTTCTACTCAGTGTAAACAAGACACGCCTCGACACAGGACCCTGACATTGAGAACAACCTTCACAGGTTGTTCAGTAGCCATCCATTACACCCAGGAGAAGACAAGCCGCTTCTTCTTCTTTACTGTCATGCTTGAAGCCCACCACCTGCTCGTAGAGCTGCCTGAACGTAAAAAGTGATATTCGAAAGATTTACTGAACCTCACACCCTCCCATCCGAAACACAACAGTGTTTTGGGTACATTTGCCAAGTTTAACTTAAATCTTCTATTTTCAAAATGCCATTACATAATGTCCGACGGGCAGCTTTCCGACTGGCCTGATACAGAGATGCGAGAAGTAGCCCACAATTTCATGCATTAGTGCATTTCACCGGAAGGCCCGTCCTATGTCCGTGTGCCCTGAAGCATCGCTTCAACACTGAGCAATTGATTATAGCACGCTGCACACACACACACTCACATTGCAAATATCATGCAGGCCACTCATGCCGCTTTGGCTGAAATTTCACATTGAGACTGCATGCTAACTGCCCCTCCATCTAGTCGTCAAGCTCCCACACAGACGCATCGAAAGCAGACTTCAGTGGACGGAGACACAGCAATGAGGCTCACGAGAGGAATTTCCACTCGGCATTTTAGTTATTGATATTCTTCTAATTAATCACGGTAGTAATGTGTGATTTGCTGCAGAGAGGGGGGAAAGGTTGCATACTGAACAAAATAACAAAAGCTGTTTTGCTTCAAAAACTCTTTAAATATTAGATGTCTTATGCTCATATACTGCCACCAGCCATGGCTTTGTTTCTGCTAATGCAATGGGATTATTAAAAAAGATGACTTGCAGTTTGTGAAGCAGAACTGATACAGTTACTGTATTTCTATACTGTAAAAGAAGGTTCAGCATTTTTCTTTTTACTCTTTGGCCTGTTATTATGTTTTTTTTATTTACAAATTGTTCGTCTATAAAATCTCAGAAAATACAAAAAATTGCTCTATTTATTATCCCAAAGCGTGAGGTGCAACATTCAAATGACTTGTTTAATCCAACCACCTGCCCAAATCAAAGATACAGTTTAGTAATTTTAAACATGACAAAGACAAGCATCAAATTACTGAATTTAGGTAGCGGCAACCAGAATGTATTTGCTATATATCTGCAATTTGTAATAAATATGTGACACGGACAGACAGCCCAGACATGTAGACAGGATTTCAGATAATGCTGGAAAGTTATTATTGGACATGTAACTCAGTGAGCTAGGTGTGGACACAAACCAGAAGTCTAGCAAAGACTGTCAAAAACTGGATGGTTCACACAGAGACAGATAAAGACTGGTATCTGACCCTCTGGGAGCAGCACACACCTGATGGCAGTGTAAACCGTGGGCGACACACCAAAAGACTGCAGAGAGACACACAACCATGCATGTTCTCATGCCAAAACAAGAACTATGGCAATGGGAAACTTTGCCTTTTTAATTTAACAATTTGTGCATGAAAAAAGGCAGCAAAATGATGCAAGTAATAACAATAATTTGATTATAGCAGGTGTTAATATTTTAGGCAAATACAACCTCAGGAAAACAACAACTGGTGTGGAGCATCCACGAAAGACATAAGCAATGGTCATCTCCTCAGAAGTGGACGTCCCAACACATTCACATTGAGGTCAGACCTTGCAACGCCCATAGAAATACAAAGAAACCCAAGAGCTCCTTCTCAGACCCTACAGGCCTCAGTGCAGAACATGTTAAATGTTAAAGTCCATGACAGCACGACCAGGAGAAGATTGAACAAGTACACTTTGTTTGCAAGGGTTTCCAGGGGAAAACCTCCTGCCTGAAAAGAACATGAAGGCACGACTGAGGTTAACAAACGTGCATCTGAACAAACCACAGGACTTCTGGAACTATGTCCGATGAAGAAATGAGACCAAAATGGGGTTGTTTGGCCCTTAGAAACACCTCATACCCAGTGTAAAGCACAGTGGTGGAGTGATGAGGACCTGGGCACCTTGCAGTCACTCAGTCAACCATGGACGTCTCTCTATACCAGAGCAAATAGCAGCAAATGTGAGCCAAGCTAAAACTTGATCAAAATCAAGTCAAACACCGAACAATGATCCCAAGCACATCAGTAAATCTACATCAGAAAGGCTGAAAAATAAAAGACTTAAGGTTTTAGAAAAGCCTAGTCAAAGTCCAGACCTCATTACACATGAAATGCTGAGGCGGGACCTTGAGAGTGGACAAGCGAAGGCCCAAAAACCTTAATGAACTGCTAAGCAATGTAGTAAAGCAGAAGGAGCCAAAATGCCTCCACAGTACTGTGAGAGACTAATTAAGTCACACAGTTTACAACGATTACTTCGTTATTGCTGCTAAAGGTGGATGAAGCTATTGAATCATGATTAATCTTAGAACTGCCAGTATGTTTTTGTTTTCCGCACATCACTTTATACAGATCAAAAATATGCAAAACTTGTATCTTGCTCTCATATCTTTGGTTTTCTTTAGTCAATGTGTGATTTAAATGTTCATTTTATTGAGCAAATGGAAAAGTCTGTATTGGAGTTTTGCTTTTGTTTGGGTCACATGACAGTCCCAAATAGACCCCAAATGTTCCCGTTATTAAGGTATTTAAAACGCTGTACATAATTTATAGTTATTCATAATTTCCCTAAAACCTTACATTGTGTTAGTTTATTTTGACAAACATTTTTATCTCTATAAGAATAAAAACAGCTTTAAATTCCATCGCACATTTCCATTCTTACCTCAAAGTGGAATGGATTCACTGTGTGTAAGACATGATTGATGATCCACTCAATACTAAAAGTGTAGCTGTCAGGGCGGTGATGCTCTTCCCTGCTTTTCTCAACACTAACTCTGGCTTCTCATTTGCAGCCATCCTCAAGGACAAGCAGCTATTTGTTCATTGTTTCAGCCTCTCACTGCTTCGGTTCTCCGGGTGAGGCAGGCGTTTGGATAACTGTAACTTTGAATCATGTCTTCACATAGCAACAAAACAGACGCTTGACATTTCCTTCTCTGAGTTTGCACTGTTTACCGCTGAAAAGCGAAACACGCCATTGCAAAAGAATTGCAGTACCTGTTAGTCTATGGTGCGTGATTAGAGGCAAGCATTTTCCATAGAATCATTACCACCTCTCAGTCGAAACACCCTCCAGAATTCTTAATGAAGAGTGAAAAGGAACCTGCTACAGGGCCTCTCTATGCTAGAGTCTAAACCATGTGTGAAAATGCTCGGCACACAGCACACCCACGGCTCTATTCCACTGCCTGACTTGTCACAGGGCTAAAATAAACATTTTGAGGCCGAGGCCCACACTGCTATTATAAAGAACCTAATAAAGAACAAATAAAGAAACACATATTTGATCTCAGGCCAGAGTGAACGGATGAATTGTGATTAATGGTGAGAGCCTAACCTATGGAACCCTCTCATTCCGCTTGTTTAATCCCCCCCTCCCGTCTCTCTCTCTCTCTCAAGAAGCAGCAGTGTAGAATACAAAGGAGAAAGGGAAGGATATGAGGAGCACCTGCTCTAATATGGCGCATCCTTAACCAATGGCTTGACTGCAGCGTTTGTCGCTGTCACGCATGTTAAACACGTTGTGAATTTCATCGGATACCAGCCGCGCTACTCCACTGAGTGTGACTTCACAGACAAGCATATGGTTCTCTTAGCTTGCCCACACAGTTGGCACACTGACCATTACCAGTGGCTCCAGGGTGGCTGATGTGACCTCCAGAGATGCGAGAGCTCTAGACAAAGGCAACAACCCAAGGCGAAGTAGAGGCCTGTACTGTGGGCAGCACGGCAGAGAGCTGGAACACAGAGATAATGGCGGTGGCGGAGGCGTAAAACGACGAGAAAAAATTGCGCTGTCTATAATTTTTACCGTGACTTGGATGTTGTGACTCCTTTGTTAGGAAGGAACTCTCGTCGTGGTGCAGACAGTGACTGCGGTGACACTGAACAATAATACAAGTTGCCTGAGAGAATCACATCAAATAATATACGCTCTAATAATTGCTCTGGTTATGCAGCTATTTTTTAATAATAAAAAAACAAAAGACTGCCACATTTGCAAGTCTGTGCTATCCTTAACTGTGTTTCACATATATTAGTCAGTGAACCAAGGGGAATGTGGTAAGAAAAAAAGTCATGTCATACGAATAATTATGCAATAAGAGCAACACAAAGAAGTGTTGCCAGCAGCCACAGGGGTCAGCTGGGTTACCCATGAGCCTCCAACATACAGCCTATGAGTTCCCCTCCGTTCTTGATGAGTCAGGGAGGATCGTCTGTCGCTCTTGATCTGATGCTCCAGTAGTAAACTCTTTGCCCTCCCCTTCCCCCTTACGAGATGAAGCCTGTGATGATGTTCGTACTGCTATTTATACATTCAGCCACACTCAGCACATTTACAGGTACCACATAAATAATCAGTAGGTGGGAAGACGCGTGAGAACCATGAGTTTGCTTTAACGCAGCAAATTCTTGCTTTCACAGAGCAAATGTGACTCTGTTTCTGTCGGTATTTCACTCTGTGCTGACATACTCATCTCAAAACTAAAATAGAGTTTTTACTTATTAATGCAGACATAAACAAGTGACTGGCTGTCTTAATGGCTACTTTGACTGCAAAGTCTTTAATGGCCATATTGACTGTACTGAAGAGCATTGATAAGGTCTCAGGGAGCATGAACCCTCTGTCAGCAACATTTCAAATTCATCACTAATGGCATAGCTACACAGCTTCCTCAAGCTCACTCTTGAACAATTTTTATGTCTATTAGTGGCGGGCAAGACCATGAAATACTGTGCGGTTTTTCTCAGTATACTGGAAATGACATGATAAGGTTTTATCTCTGTAGAACTGGCTGCAGATTAGAGCATAAAACGTGTAAACACAGATGGTGGCCTCCTGAGTGAAATTTAACATTCCAGCGTATTGTCTCTCATTCAAAGTGTCGTGCACCGAGATTAGATGAAGTGTCTGGGCACCCAAATTGAATTACTCCATCCCTAGTTTACATTTTATGCCCATGTTTGCACAAAGTTTCACAGAAATAGAAAGATGCATATACAGAGTCATCAGCTAGGCGTAAGCCTCTGTAATGGCAGATAATGCCAGCTGTGCTCATCCCATTTAAAAGCAGCAGACAGTCTCCTAATGGGCTGTGAGGAGAATCCAGTCTGGCTTCTCCTGTGAGTATACTTTTCCTGTACATAAGGTTCCAAGACTGAGAGCAAAATATGCTGCACCCCAAACACGATTATAGAGCACTCTAAATATTCTTTCAAGGCTACATCCCACCCCTGTTTAAACCAAATTGGTGTTTTAAGTAAAACTACAGTTCTGCCATTTCTTCTGTGTGTGCGTGTAGTTATTTAACAACGAGACCTTTACTGTAAACGTGTATATACAGAACAAAAGTAAAATCTATTTTCAATAATTTGGTGCGTTGCCTGATTTGCAAGTGCACTCAGTAAAGCATGCATCGCATGGCTACGTCCACATTTAGGCCACCTTCAAATGTTCTTTTGAAGCAGTGTGTGCATCCGCCAACTAAAGCCATGAACGTTTCTATGGGTGCTTTTAATTTTAAAGGCAGCCTGAGGATAACCAAACTGTCAACAACACACGACCCCAGCCTGCATGTTGCATCCTTTAAAGAGCTATTCTTTCACCATTTCATTTTGTACCAACCAAAACAGCTGTTTAGAAAAAACACTCTCCCCTCAGCTACCTTGGAGCAATCAAGCTTAAGCAGAGCCACAAAACAACCACAAAACGCATAAGCGCAAAACTTGAACTGGCATTTCTGTGCATTAATTTGCGCTACGGCTATGGGCTTCCAAAGTAGCTGTTTTGCAAATGGCCATACGCACAATTGCGCTCACAAAGTCTGGACTGTGTATGTACCAAAAGTTGTAAAATGATCTCTTTAAAGTCACTGTAGTAAACAGACATTGTATACCAGCAAGATGAATGACTTTGTTACCTGATCACTGCTTTGCCACGGGTGGCGTGAAGGATCTTGTCTATGCCACAAAACGGTTTCATCATGGTGGTTCTGTGACTGTGTCAACAAACTAGACGGACAGCTTAATCTGCAGACATGTGATACAGGTCAAGAAAGAGTTTTACTATCTTACCGTTGCTCTCCAAGAGATTATTATTACTTGTAGTTCAATGCCATTCAACCCCAGAGATCACTAATGCCGCAGATCCAGCAACTCCATCCTCAGCATTCTTCTCCCACTGTACCCGACATACCTCCTGCCCAAACCATCTCAGGCTTGCTTCTCTTACTTTGTCTCCAAACCGTCCTACCTGCCAACATCTCACATGGTCTTCGACACCCTTCTGGCACAGATCACTCTTGACACATTGCTCAGTACTTTGAACTCTTGACCCCAGGTATTTAAACTCATCCACCTGCCCCACCTCTGAACCTTGCAATGGCATAATTCTTCTACTCTGTAACTCACTTACACACATGGGGAACAGTTATCTAGCTGAAATTTATTCCATCCTTTCAGCTTTAGACTAATAAACATTTAATGAGAGTTAAAATGATTTTCTCTCAATTCAGTTTGTGTAAAGAGTTGAAATGCATGTTAAAATAAAGTACCCTAATATATTTTTATTTTCAGTGCACGATTATCCAGGAGGAGGTTGGCAATATTTGCATATAAATATAAATTGACTTTGTATTTACTTTCTTCACTAACTCAGAGAATGATGAAAAGACTGCATCAATCAAAGCTCAGCTTTGGAAGGGGAAGAGATGACAGGACAAGATGAGAAGACTGAAAGAAAAAGAAATAGGAGAGGAAAGTTCTGTCATTGGTGCCCAGGAGGGAATTAGCACGATGTTCCTGTGACATGTAGGACTAATTACCACAGAGATATACTGTATGTGCTATGCTAATTACAATGGAACCTACAGTATAGGCTCCATTTAATAGCACTCACCTATCTTAATAAATCCTAACATAGTGTTGTAGTAAAAACGTGATTAAATAAAACCCATTTTGCAAAACTACCCTTTATGTAGAATGTCTCATTTCAAATAACTGAATGTGTGTTTCGTCTGGTAACAGTGAAATTTATTTTAATGACATTATACATTGTTTTGATGAACACATGTTCCGAATTTATTATTTCTAATTTAAATGACTTTATGTACTGGAAGGTAGGCTTTTAAATTTACAGTGGATGTTTATAAAATCTTAATATTTACTGTATTATGTTTTATTAATGTGAATCTAAAAAGAAAATAGTAACTACACAGTTCTCAAATAAATTTAAAGGGAAAAAAGTACAATATTTGCCTTTGGAAATGTCTAAAAGTATAAGTAAGTATAAAAAAGGTTAAATTGTAAATAAAGCAGGAATGTCAAAACTGGTCTTAGCTTTAATAATTAAGTACATGTAGTTGGCAATTTTTCATCACTGTTGCTTACATTTTTGTACTGTTTGTGACACACGTGTATAGTTCAAATGCAGAACGATGCCACCTCACATAGACTGATGAAATAAGAGGGTGTTAAAATCCCTTTGAATAGGTTACAGTCGTAATGCAGGAGTCACTGTGGAAAAAACAGACCGTGAACGCAGAGCGAGAGAGACACACGAACAAAAAGAAGGTAACGTTAAAGACAGAGCGACAGCAGGAAATGAGAGAGGAAGAAGTAATGCGTGGATCATTCGTGGCAACATTTAACCGGATTTTTATGGATTATTACTTGACAGATCATTTGTGCCTTTGCCCACTCGTGGTTATAAAGCTACTGTTGTCCAATTTTTGCCCTCCAAAGATCTCAGAAAGAATATATGCAGATCAGAGAAATATCCTGTAATCCACTAGCAAGCTTAATTTTGGGGCCTTGGTATTTCCACAAGCCTGCATATGTCCATTATGTTGCTAGAGAAACAAATTAAACACAAATTTTAAATAATAACCTACACAGGCACTGGCGGCCTGGTATCTCGATGGGTAGAGCAGCTGGATGGTATACGAACTGTGGGGGATCAAATCACAGCCTACCCATAAATCCCCAGCCTACCCACCAGGTGTGTCCCTGAGCGAGAGACCTGGTGCCAGCTCCCCGGGCGCTGGTGGCGGCTGCCCACTGCTCCCCCCCAGAGGGACGGGTTAAATGCAGAGGACAAATTTCATTTTAACAATTTTCACCTGTTACACTGATCAAACTAGCCACTTAATGTCAGATGTACTACATAAAACCAGAAAAGACTCAACATACTGTAAGTCAGCAAGCCTGATGGGAGATAGCTTACAGCACTGTCAGGGTTGGAAATGGAAGGTGAGAAGATTTGCTTTCAAGTCTGCTGGAGAGATGAAGCGTAGGCATTTTGAGGATCATTTTAAACCCAAATGTGTCATTTACAGGCCCACAGCTAATGATGTTAAAAATCCTCCAATGCTCCAATTTTCACCTTAAACCACCTTAAACCATGCTCCAATTGATTATTATGCCAAGGGTAGAATACAACTATAAAACATCCATTCAAATGAAGAAATATGAAGACACACTATCTGAACTTTAGTGTCTAATATTGTCCATTTGTACCAATATAGAATAGCATATTAGAGTTGAATTATCTGAACACATTTTAATTTTAGTTCATAAAATTGTATGTAAATCTACAGTAGCTCCTTTAATTGAAATTGTAATTACGGTGGGATTTCTATTTACTGCAACTGTTTGAACTCACTCTAAAAACTTAATGGAATTCATGGTTTGATTGGACTCAACCCCCACTGATTAGGGAGTTTTCCGGGCTTTCAACCTATGAATGAGATGCAGAAATATGCGCTTACACAAAACGGGTGGATAAATGGATAGCTCCACGTCATTTCCACAGTCTAGTGCTCCACATTTCTCACATTCAAAAATGTAAAACCTTCAATTGATCATCTTTCTTCATTTTCTACAGATTTTCCAGCAGAACGTCCACAGTGCAGACAGGTAAGCTGAGATGAGATACAATGAAACTTTAATGAGCACTATAAAGAAACGGTTGCTGCAGCAGCAGCAAATATTGATAGGATATAATAAGAACATCCTGAAATATGTTGCATCAAGACTCAATGCCATTTCCAATAGGTTACGTGCAGCCTTTCAAATGCTTGGCAGGACAATAAAGCAGCAAAAACAAAGGCCTTTTCAACATTTAGGAGCATCTCAACGTGTAACGTCGACAATTTGTCTGAACCCACTTGTTTTGAAAAGTGATTGCTGTCTTAGCTCTCTCTCAAGCAGTCATGGTTAGCTGGACTTGGACAGCCTTGCTTTGTCACGGTGACAGAACAGTGCTTCCACAGAAAAACACCAGAAAAACCCTGTTATGATCCACAGTTACAGTCTCATTTGATCTTCGGCACCGAATGTGCACAGAGCACTATTGTTTGTTGAGCCCCTGAGATGGGCTCGAGTGTTAGCTTTGTGAGTCCAGTTATTTACTTCAATATCTGCGAGCCCCATAAATGCCACAGCGTTGGGGAACAAAGAATAAAACTCGGCATGAATCCCCTTGATGATGTTTTATTAAAGGGGACAAGCCTTTCACCAATATTAAATATGTTTTGGCATCTCCGTGTCAGTTGATCTACAGTAACGCTTATGTCACTTCAGCGGCTAATAACAGCAACCTGACAGCTACCACTGTAAACACGCGATCGGAAACAACGGTGAGCCTGCAAAACTGTTGCATCCTATCCATTCATTTCGGCACATTGACATCCTTGCTGATATTGAAAGGGATTATGTGACTTAAGTCTGCATGTTTTGCATGCCTGAAGAAGTGTTCTACTTGGATGGAAGCTGATCTTGCCGTGCCAGTCAGCTCTGTGTGAATACTGACTTCCTCCTTCGCAGATAATCCTGTGAAAAAGACAACTCTTTAATGCCTAACATCCTTAACACAGCTCTCTCAATTCCTTGAATCAGAATTAGACGCCATGGGTGCCCGATCCATTTTGTGCTTCACTGTGGACCTTTAGCACATGTCACTAAAGATGTGCCATGAGCATGAATCAGCTTCAAAGTAATTGGGAAAGAAAGGTATCACTGATAAGGAATACGTTACATGAATAATACACGTGTGGACGCTGTTTGTTGCCGTTATCGCATTAAAGCATCTAAACTCTTGTCTCTTCACTATGATTGTATTACACAATCTAATTTATTTGCTATTTATCTTATGTTGGGTTCAATATAAATGCCAGCTCAGGCCATTCTGTGTCTTAACGGCAAACAAGCTGTAGATTTCCATTAAGATAAATTGGAAAATGTCCTAATGGAAAGGCCACAAAACCTTAGAATTTACTGCAAGGTTTTAGGGAAAGACAATAGCATATTTGTTTTCTGATCAGAATCCATTTTCTTACTGAGGGATCAAAAAATATTTGAACCCTTTTAACTTGCTCTTATGATATTGTAAAGGGCAAAATCAAATGCCCACTTTTATATTTTAAGTGCTCTATAAAATGTATAGCTGGGTCTAGTTCAGGACATCTGTGCCTGACAAAAATCAAAGAAGACTCACGGAAAATAAAGAAAAAAGAATATGGGCATGCGTCTGCATGAGTTTATTATATTACTGGCCAAATGCTCTCAACACTAGGCAGCAGATTCTGAGGAGTGTCCACGAAAAGAGGCTAAGATAAAATAGGAGAACAGTCGTACAAATTGCTGAGAGATGTCAATTTAAATGTTAGCCTCTAAAGTACAGGTGAGGTCAGCGTCACAGCGACGCTTTGTTATAAGTGGCAAGTAAAATCTTAAAAAGGTGACATGTTTATTCATTCATTCCACTTCGTTGAGACCTTTTCATTAAATGTGGCCCCAAATCCACCACGCGGTACAGCAGTCTAAAATACCTGACCTAGTGAAGCCGGATCAATTTAGAAATAAACCACAATATAATGTTGACTGACATTGTATTTCGAGTTTTCCCATGGCTGTGTTTAAGGTAATTTGAAGACACATAAAAACAAGTGTCCACCATTTATAGCAGTAAAAACTAGGCTATTTCCCCACTGAGCGGTGGTTCTCAACCCTGGTCCTCAAAAACTTGCCTTCTTTTCTGAATTATCCTGCACACCTGGATGAGGTTTGTCTAGTCATTTAGGAGCCAGAGCACATCATCTTGGATGAGGGCGAAGCGAGGGAAGACAAAGCAAATTGGTATCTTCCAGCTTCTGACTGACTGAACACACCTGATCCAGCTAATAAGCAGCGGGCGGGTGAGATGAGTGGGAAAATGAGAAGAACAGAGGACATTCAAGACCATAATTAAAAACCGCTACCATGGAGAACTCTACTGTATGTTCAATCCCAATCAAACCAGCTTCTATCTCTATGTTAAAAAGCTGCACATGTAGCATTATAATATACTCTATTGTACTGTATTTTTTTCTGCGGAGCAATTTATTTCTTTTCTATTATCTCACAATGTATTGAAACTAATAGCCTTGCAATGAATGCACTGTTAACAACTATAGTGCTGGTTCTTGCATATTCCTTAGCATGCAAATGTGATGTTACTATTAGGAAATGGTGACTAAAATTAAATGACATTGCCAACTGGCTGTATTGAATCAGCAACCTCCTCCAAGTCCAGTTATTGTACTGTAAATTACAGCCAACAAAATACGTGCTAAGATATTTTAAAACATCACAGAATGATGCATATCGTTCATCAACATGCGTCTGGGGTGCAGTGCGTGAATTCATTTATACTGCGATGAAAAGACAAATTACAGATCATGGCTCCAAGAAAAACCAAATCACCCTAAAATCACGTGAAAAACCTTCAGGCACATTCTTATAAAGTAAATGAGGTCAAATGTGGTTTGTAACGGTTCACTGCATCCCCACATTTTATCTCCAACAATCACGTGCAGCTCGACACAATTCAGTTATACCCAGAAAATCTGAACTAGATGTTCTTGTACTATGCCACCTTAGACCACAGAGAACAAGAGGTGAGGGTGAGGAACAAAAAATACTGCTGATTGTTAATGGCGCAGTGAGTAATGAGAGACAGAGTAATGAAACTGCCTTCAAACGTCTTGTTGCGCGATGAGAATGAGGCAGGGAGGAGTGAATGTGTTTTTGTTCTTCCAAGGTCAATTGTTCCACGTTGATTTTATTATGAGGTGGAAAAGAGCTTGATAATAAGCTTGCTTAATAGCCTCGTTTCAAAAGTTATCGGTGGTTACAACAATCACAAGGAAGAGCGTATTGTATTATAAGTATACTGTAGGTGGGGAGTCGGCCTATTTTTCTACACTGCCAAAATAAGCAGCATCTGGACAAAGCATTATTTGCTGCGCACACCCAAAGCCATTGCAATGTTAGGAAGTAATAAATTTGAGCTGCACTTGACAGCGTTGGTAATTTATGACAGCACCCTTCCACATATTCTATCAGACATATTAATTAACGTTGTTTGTTAGTTATGTTTTATGTTACTGGAGGCAACTTGACCGGGCCGGCACAAAACAATAAGTGCATACACAGAGCTATTTATCATTAATTTGTCATCGTTTACATTCAGGTTGGAGACAGAAATCTAATTATGTAACTCAAGCCATGTTTTATCCCTTATGGGAATAACCAGTGAAAAACTGCAAGTCTCACCCTGCAGAGTTTCAAGCCAGATTTAAGATTGGTGTCATTGGAGTTAATCTCATTAGAGGGGCAAATAAGAGCCAGAGTGAAAGAACGGATATGTATACAGAGAAAATAGGATCAGCACAGAGATTGAGCCAACCGAGCTATGTAAGGGTGAACTCATGATTTAATGGATTAAACCCAGCCAAGGCGTGACGGTTAGCCTGACCCGCTTGTTGGAAATTTCAACCTCAAAGCTTTGGAAATATGCGTTTGTACTTCATGCGGCACATGAGAGGTTTGAATCTGAAGCGTCCTGCAACCATGGCCACCAGACAAGGCCCTTGGACACCCCACAGATCCATCTGTGAAAGGCAGATGACGGGGGAGTTTGACTCGTACAACACACCACGCTATGACTCACAGATGGGAGCCAGCTCAGGCAGGATTTGTCACCATAATGGGAACGGTGTCTGTATATGTGTGCTGCATGTGTGCGCATGTGCTCGTGTGTATGCACGTCTTTTGAGGGTGTCTGTGAGAACGTAAGTATAGTGTGGTGAGATTGTGGTGTTGACTTTCAGCGGAAAGGGGGTGGGTGGAGGAGAGGCGCTTTGACAAGTGTGTGATGCATGCTCCTGTGACGGCAGCAGCCATCAGAGAGCAGTGGGCTGTCGGAGACTGATAACCCAGACAGGAGAAGCTAGCCACGACCTCTGTCACTGGGACTAAAGCACACTTCAATGAGGCCCTAGATACATAGCTTCTTAAATGTTAAAATGATATTGACTTTCTGGGAACATTTTAAAGTAGGCCATAGGTCATTTATACGTGTTAGTATAGAAGCCATTGACTCTTAAAACGAAAACGAAAGCAACAAAATGCTAATTATTATAATTAAATAGTACAAACACAACGCATGAAAGGTTGAAAGGGATTTTTTTTATGAAAAATATCTGCTCTTTTTAAAATTCAATGTCCTTCAACATGTGTCAAAAAAGGGGCAACAAAAGACTAGCAGTTGTATAATGGCACCAAAAAACATCAGGTGGAGGTTAACTGGCAAAAAAACAGTCAACACAACTTTAGTTTGCTCCATCCACAGATGAAAGTGAAAACTCTGAAACAATCATTTAAAACAAAAAAATGGCCCAGATGTCAACCTGTCTGAACCTGAGCTCGGTAAAATGTGATCTGATCGAAATTATTTTTTTATTTTGTAAATCATGGACACCACACTCAAGAGGAGGGGGCTACAATTTGAACTTACAGTTTAACATCGGTAATGCTGTGAAGGTTATGGCGCATTTTTTAGATAATTTTTTTTATTTCAGCAACATAGCATCAAGCCATATCCTGCGCACATTACAACAGCCTGGCTCCACAGTAAAAGAGTTCAGGGACCAAACTAGAGCATTATGAAGCAAAACTATAGCCCTGAACTGTAGAGCAGATGAAATGTTATACCAAGAAGAATTTGGACAAATGTTTGCTTTTAAAATTAGGCCACGGGTTTATTCTTATTTTGAGCGGCAATGAGTTGGACACACAACAGGCTGCAAGTAACGTCAGATGAAATACCCTACGATTCAAACGTAAGGCTGTTCCTGCAGAGTTACAAGCAGTCTTCAAATACAGATGTACCCCACAGTGTATAGACTGCAACCAGCTGCATCTTTTCTCCCACAATTTGCTCCCACAATTTGCATAAATGTGAGAAACAGTAAATCAGTGTATTAACTTGAAGACCACAAAAGTGATGATACCTTATTTTCATTTTTAAGTTTGAATATATGAGGTGAAATGTAACTAACAGTAAACAGATGGACGACATTTAGGATGATTTAAGCTCTAAAGCCAACATTTTCTACCCTACTAAGGTCAGTGATGCTCGTTAATGAGCAAGAATGAGCCTAATCTAATCTGTCAATTTGCTACTTCCCAACTGACATTTACAAAAGTGTTGAAGGAATACATGTATTTTCTGCTTAATAAAGGTTCATTTCTCAATTTTGCATCATCCTTCTCATGCCCAACCCTTCCCCAAAGGGCTATATTTTTAGTTAAAAACTTGAAAAAAGGAGGATACTTTAGAAATATTAAAAACTTGCAGGATTTTTGAGCACTAAATCCTTTTATTGGAATCATCTGAGGTACCGTACAAACACAGGTGGGAAGTTATAAAGTACAAATGCTTCGCAGAGCCAGGAGCGGTTCCAGGGGGAGGCCAAGGGAGACCAGAGGGCAGAAGCTCCTGACTATTACCAGAACTACATACTTTAAAAAAAAGAAATGTAATTATTGCTTTATTATATTTGTGCCTGTATTCTGCACAAAAATTGGTATAACACAGAATAACCTTTATAAATAGATAATGAAAGCTCCTAAAATTAATTGGGAAAAGGCTAAATCAAAGCCTTCCCAGGTTGGGTAATGGTGGTGCAGTGTCTCTCAATTTAAAATTAAATTTTAATAAATGCTTAATTAGACCTCAGGTGATTTGCACAAGTTAATGTTCATACTATCAGTATATTGTTTTTTATAGAATATTTTAAATTATATATGTGGTAATATTCTTCTAACAATAATATTATGTGAGGTCAAGCTAGTTTTGCTAACTACTTGAAGTTTTTACTTTTATACATGTTCATTTACACTTTTATTTGAATAAGAAAGCTGAATTAGTACCTCTATGTTTTACATTTTTGCTAATGGAGTGGTTGTAAAAAAAAAACATGCAGCAAACTCTAGAAAAATATATGTAAACGTGATTTACAGTATCCTAGGAGTCAAACACTGAAGGATCAACCCACTAGCCCCTACAGTGCTCAGCTGATCAACTGCTGCTACACAACGTGGATGGTAGAAAATCCTGAACGTTTAGTTGCTCGACCAGACCAGGAAGAAATACAAAATGCAATTATTAGGAAGTCCTTTCAATTTATAGTTTATTGTAAAAGTACAAAGACTACCATTTAAATGATGAGACTGAGAAATTGAATTGCTTTAGAAAAATATGATGAAAATGTTTAAACGTTTTGGACACGGGCATATTTACCACCGTCTTGCATCACCTCTTCATTTACCAACACTTTGGCAGCTGAGGAGACCAATTGCTTTAGTTTTGAAAGATATTTTTTCCAATAAAATTGCAAATTTTGACTTGTCGGACCACACGACAGTTTTCCACTTTGCCTTAGTCCTTTTTAAATGAGCTCAAGCCCAGAGGAGGCCAGAGTGTATCTGGAGTTTTCACGTTCATTTTTGGATGCAGCAATGAGCCTCTTACTGTAACCGAGTTAACAAGATACACACAACGTAAGAATGGCAGCTACAAACAATACGAAACAAATCAAAATGTTACGTGCATGTGTGTTCTGAGATTTGTTGTGCAGTGTGCGTATGGAGTGAAGGGATTGAGTAGCGATGTGTCAAGCACGTACAGTATGAGCAGCAGCAGTGTGGCAATTGTATATGCTCAGTTGTTAATGAGTGTTTTAGCCTGTGGGGGAAAAACAGGTCCTGTGTCTGGAACTTTAGGCAAGCAGAGGACGGTATCTCAGCCCTGCCACAGGGGAGAAGCTGCGAGAGGTTGTGACCTAGGTGAGAGGGGTCTGCAGAGGCTTTTGAGGTGTGCTGGAGAGTTGGTAGAAAGACACCAACAATGATTTTGTGCAGTTCTTCTTGCCCATCGCAGTCTGCTCTTATCATGGCTGCTACAAACCAGACTGTGATAGAGCAATGACTGGATTTTTGAGGATGGAGTTGTTCTAGACTCAAGTCTTGGGAAGTGGTGGATACTAAAAGTTTCCACAACTGACATGAGTCTGGTGGCTACAATGAGATGGTGGGAGTGTAGGGGTGGGCCACAGTCGTGAGCTTGTTCAGCTCCAGGCTGCATTGCCAGCCATTAAAGCTCCCGTCGGTATGTGGACTCGTCAACATCCCAGATGAGACCGATGACGGTTGTGTCATCTGCAAACTTTAGGAGCTTGACAGTCGGGTTGCTGGAGGAGAAATCATTAGTTTAAAGGGAGAAAAGCGGAGGAGGAGAAAGGACACATCCCCGTGGAGCACCAGTGTGGACGGTTTGTATACAAGATGTGACTTTTCTCAGCCTCACCTGCTGAGTCCTGTTGGTCAGGAAGTTGATAATCCACTGACAGATGGAGGGGGAAAAAGACAACTGGGAGAGTTTGGAGGACAGAATCTGTGGACTGATGGTGTTGAATGGTGAGCTGAAACCCACAACAGGGTCCTTGCGCATGTCCTGGGGCAGTCGCTGTGTTCCAGGAAGTGGTGCAGTCCCGTGTTGACTGCATCATCCGCTGACCTGTGTGCCCTGTAGGCAAACTGCAGGGGATCTGTCTCATCACATGAAATAATAAAAAGCTAAATTTCTTTTACATGGCTTGGAGTGTGACAGGACAGACCTATTCTCCTGATCTATGGCGTAACAGGACGTCAGCACTTTGAGATACATAAACTGTTATGTATTCGCAATTACAAACATGACAAGACTATTAGGAAGAATTAAGACCGTCTGTTAAAGGGAGCTTTTCCTCTCCACTTCTGCCTAGTGTTTGCCAAAGGGAGATTTGTAGTGTTCCCTATATGAACCAGAATGGTCTTACTATGTGCATCGAGACGGTTTTTGTTGTGATTTGGCACTAAATCTTAAAACTGCTTCAAAACGCTGTGTTTTAAGCCATATGTTGGTGTAAATATGACTTTTTAGGGTAAATTAGACTAGGTTTCAGGACTGTTCATAAAATATCATTTTACTATAAAAGAATCCACCGTACATCCAGGACAACTCCAGTCTTCGCTTCCCATGAAAAGGCAAACGACAAGCTTGGTCCACAGAGGCTTTTATTTAAACAACTTTGAGTGGCAAATCACTCTGAAGAGGCAGCAGCTTTTTATTCTCTTCGAGGAGGAAATCATTTAAAGCTACGAGGAATCTACTGTATCTTATCCGAAAAACCTAGACATGCAACCAAGGATACTTAAATATTATGTTTGTGTGCATTATTAATGTGTTATTAAAACCTGGATCAACATATTAATACTTCTTTCTGAATCTTGATGAAGTGATCCATCTCTAATAAAACTATGTCTGTTGTATAACAATAGCTCAAGACAAGTTTAAGGGCAGCTTTGAGTAAATGAAAAGCTTGTGTCAGATCATTAATAATTAAATCGAGCCTTCAGTAACCCGCATACCAACAAGTGAGCCCCGGAAAGTGTCGACCTAATTTCAAACACTGCCACTCCAAATGCATAGTGATACTTTTGATCTTCAAAAGAATGTATGCAACAGTCCGTACTTATGACATCAAAGAGGCGGGATGTGATATCAAAAAACTGCCTCACTGACATAAGTGACTGTTAGAAATTATTACATGCAAATCAACTAAACACATTGGCACCATAAAAGTATTTCATCTTCTGTCAATTGTGATTTTTAGAACACTATACAAATATACAGTCTCTAAATTATTTTGAGTGGTTCATCTGTCTAAATATTCAGAATTTAGGTTTTGATCCATGTTTGCATAATTCAGTGAATCTGTTTTAGTGACACTTGCAGCTCACCCCAGCCCACTCAAGGAAAATGCTGACATACTGTAACGACAAAAAGGTCTTTTAAAAGATGATGATGAATGATGATGATAGCCTGTTGAGGACATTGCAGACGTTATTTTTAACTCTCAGCCGTGGTTTTGGAAACCTCTAGTATGTACAAAGTTAAGAAAGAGACTTCTGAGTCAAGTAAATTGAAATGTGTGCGCCATGCAAAGCTTTGAAAACATGCGCTCGGACCTGTGAGGTGACCTCAATAGCATACGTGAATTTTGTTGTTTTATTTACTACGTAGCTGGGCTCCTGCTGCTGCAGTTGGTCCTCCTGCCTAATAGATGACCGTGTAGCTTGAATGGACTCAATACTTAATAAATCTTAACTATTCCCTTGAAATCTGAGTGCTTTCACTAGACCATAAACATCTTTTCACATTATAGCCTCGAAACTTCTGGAGAGTGGCCAGCTTTGAGGATATTGTGTTTTGTTTGATGATTTTATTGCTCAACCTGAGGGCACAGATCTCTCCACCCACTACTGTTCTGCACCTACGGTACAGTACATGGCCACGAACAATGCCTCTCAGCACAGCTCCCTTCTACTGTACGCCGCGGTGTGCAATGTAGCTTTAAAACGTGAGGAATCTGTGGGCCAATTAAAATCAATTAACACACCGACAGTTCACTTTTAATGTACATATAAGTGAAGCCTCATTAGGTTTAAGAAAATGTCGACCCCAATGTAAACGAATAGAGTTGATCAAAAGCTGCATATGGGTCTTGGATATTCGGCTTGTCTCTGTCAAAGCCCCATAAGACTGACTTTGAGCTTTACTTTGAATTTATGTTCTCAGCTAACATTGTGTCTGAAGGAAACTAAAAAGCGATGAGAGCTGGCATGTGTCTGCCACAGAATCACGCTTCTCCGCCTCACTCCCGACAGCAATGCTGAAAAAACGCCCAGTACGACGTGCAATGAAACGCTCACCATCTTTGACGTTTTTTCTGAGGAAGATTCCACTGGAGCTGCTGCATATGCAAACAATGGCAGAATCTATAAATGATACACCTTGTTTGTCAAGAGAAAAGAGCAGTGTGGGCGTAGCACTAATGGAGCACTCTTCTGACAGGCAGCTCTTTCAGTTGTCTTATAAAAGCAGCTTGGATCTTCAGCAGGGGTGATACAGTTGGTGTGTTTGCAGAAACATGAAAAGGCTTGAGATTTTTTATTCCGAGGATCACTCCGCTTTGCTTTGAGATTGGCCATGCACAGTGTGTCTGGTCTCCGTGCGTTTCATTTTCTTCCATAAAAACAGTTAAAGGTAGAGTAATCTACATGCAGCAGTGGCCACTTAACCACTTTCTTGTGACAGCGTTACTTTGAAAATGACACTTGGCCATCCCTTGTCTAACACCACACTGTCACAGTCAGATACTGCTAATCTCAACATGGTAAGTCACACTTCCCTCAAGCTTAGTGGTTGCAAATCCCAGTGATGACTATGTGTGTTGAATGCAGCTTAAACTAGGCACACAACAAAGCAAACTAGTCCCATCACCATCATTAAATGAAGCCATTTTTTATCCTGAGGAAGTATTCATGTTGTCCGGAGTCAAAGGGAAAGAACTGCAGTATGTTGTGGCATGTTGGCCCTCGTTACTGACAGGGAAAGACAGGTTTCGGAACAAAAAGAGACGGGCCAAAAACAGCCCGATGGGAAAATATGTCTGCATATTTTTAAGAGAGCTGTAAGTTGAAATTCACTCCGTGCATTTAATTAGTTTCAGGGAGGAAGCGGATGGAAGAGGACGGAGTAAGAAAGACTACAGACAATTAACATGAATATCTTACGACGGGGACCGAACTGAATGTATCAGCAAGCATTGGACTGTCTACCGAGGGTCTGATTGATGACAGCTCTGTTGACTGGAGGTGGTTTTATTCACTGTCATGCGTACGGCTGTCTCGATAAGCGTTATGAAAAAGTCCCCCCGATAACAATAATAAATGAAGTCCTTTTTGAAAAATGCAGCTTTTTTTCGGCATTTGGGTCAAGCCTCTGCACAATCACTCTGTTTCTGCAGGATTGGGTTACACCACTGATGTGTAGGACCATGAAAACACAAATGCAGAAGCATAAAGTCCAATCATAAGGTAAGTCAGGCTGCATAGGATGCCAAAATTACAACGGGGGGCAATTTCATGTTTTATGATGAAACACATGACAGAACTGCAGAAAAAAAGGAAAGTGAACAGTGGCTGACCCCCGTACTCTTAAACATTCCACAAACTAGATTCCTTTTGGTCTACTAGTCTATACATTAGATTTACATGCTATTGATATGCTGTGCAGTACAAATATAAAACAGAAGAAAATGGACGTAATTAAGAAAGAGTTGAGGCCAAAACATCTTGGTGGTGGACGGTGATAGCTGAAGGGGAAAAGCATGGGTCAGGGTACAGCAAAGTGCCGATGTCTGATGTCCCATTGGGCTCAAAGAGGACTGAATAACTCCTCAAGTACACATATCTTAATTATTAAAAAACATGGATATAAGGATGATGATTATGATTATAAGGAATTACGAATCTAACCACAGAAAGGACACGTCCCATTCATAACATTAAAAAAGGTCTTCATGTCCACAGACAACAAACTTCCCGAGCTGGAAAAAGCTGCTGTGACACAATGTTGGACGGGGTACATTTTTAATCCTCCAGCTGCTGTCTGTAATATAATTTTAATCTCATATGAATGTTGTAATTGTAAAGGCTGTTAAATAGCCTCTCTCAAGGCTATACATTGGTATGAGTTGACATCTGTACAACAATCATTTGTTTTCCCAAGTGTGCAGCTGTCTGTGTTGATGCCAGTTTCCGTGACTTGATTGGAAAGGACAAGATTTGATTGTGACTAGCCAAACAAGATTTTCCCATATTTTCCACACTTTTCATGTCATTTGGCTGTGGGCTTTGTCTTATTGTACAGAATCCACGCAAACTCTGCAGAGCCTGGTTCACTGCGTCAGGATCGTAGTTTAGACGTTCTGGGTTAAATCAATGAAACGACAGTGGTCATTCACAATGTTGTATTTGTAAAAACAGCATTTGGAATTTGTTTAATCCATCCAACAGAATCATTTAGAAGGTGCAAGCATCCCCTCTGCAAGGTGTGATGGATTATTGAGAAATAAAAGATCCCAATTATTTGGTGCATGTAAGCAGAGCCCGCTGAGCTTCACATCAACAACGCAGAGACCCTCATGTATTATTGGCGTTATGTGTTATTACAGATCTTGCAAACACAGAGGGTGTGAGCAGCCGTGAACACACACTGCCCTCAGGTGTGTGTTGACAACCTCTCTATCCACCCCACCTGTGCAAAGCAAAGACTCCTTAATGTTTTTTTTAACAGCAGCTGCTAAATTAATGACTAATCTGTTTTCGTCGTCTTCTCATCCATTCTGCCATATCAGAGATGTAATTCTCAACTCGGCGTCAGTGAACTACTCGGAAACATTTACTGCGAATCACATCTAGGAAATGTTAGGGTGCTATAAGTGGCAGGTTTGAGACTTAACAAGAGAGAAGAGAAACTGTCTCACTGACATTTCTATTTGTGCGACAGAAAGAATGCTGGAAAAATAATGATGAATGCAGCGATATTATGCGCTGGACTGGTGGTTCATTGAAAATTCAGGCGTGGTGGCAGAGAAATGTCATTAACATTATAATACCAGCAGGGAACAATGACTTTGAAAGAGAATGTAACTTTCTGTGAGATTAACAATTCTGTATGTAATGTATTCCATAAAAATTGCAGATGATAGGATTGAACATTTTCCGTTTTTAGATTTAATGAAAATGCTACTTGATGCTGTTGCTGACAGAAAAATCCCAATTGGTTCGATTTGGAAAATCAACTGAAGCACAAATTGAAGAATAAAACAGTCAAAAGGGGAAAAATGTATTTTTATATGCAAAACATTCTGTGCTCACGAACCCATCTTCAATGCAGCTCTCTAAAGCACTGAAAATTCTCTTTGCTCCTCTAAAGTCCCAAAACCTTCACTTTATTGTGAGCCAGATGAAATTCAAGCGCAGCGAATGGCTGTTTTTCTCAACACCAAACAAGTGTGCCTGTAACATTTCCTCTGCATTAACACTTTGTTCCATATGTATGTACATTAGAGTTATTTTCTTGGCTCATTTACCTCCTCATACCTCCATTTTGCATTATTCATAGAACATTTCACATTTTGTTATCAGGTTTGTTTTTTTGCATTTATGCAGCAGAACCCTTAATTCAACCATTAAGTCACATAATTCATTCGCTGTTCAAATTAAGGAACAGAATACATATCAGCATTAGAACTGCAAAACTTGGCAGCTGTGTAATGTGTAATAAAATGTTATGGGAATATGAAGGAAAAAGGAGAAAAAAAGAACCAGTAAACAACACGAGTACTTTACACAGTAATGATCAGCGCACATCAGTTATGATATAATGAGCACAGGACGTATTGCCGTGAATAGATTATGTAATGCTTAATTAATGATTACATGTTTAAAGAGTTAACATCCATGTGTTGGTAGCAGGTGCAGGTCTGTGGTGGTCCTCTTGAACCAGAAATGAGTTGCTCCAAGCAAAAAGTAGGCAGTAAAATAGTGTCACACTTCAAACAGCTGCGGATTGTCCCCAGTCGTACCTTCACTCCAGCCTAATTTGAATACTACACACCAGAGTGCTCCCGCTTTGAACTTTCTCCACTTGTTTTCTTTTGCAGTCACCTGGCACCGAGATGTGTCTTTGTGTTTTGACACAAATGAATTTTGTTCCAAGTCACATTTCACACGAGCAGCAGGTCTGTAGAATATTAAATGTGAATTGGGGTGTGTGTGTGTGTGTTTGCGCCAGTGGTTTGAAGTTGGAAACCATGTGAAGCATCTGGCCAGATGTGACGTACATCATTTATTAATGTAACGGTACCAGCTTTTTTTTTAAAGAATGACCCAGTTATTCCATACGTAAGTCTAGTTTTCTTTCTCGTTGTTTGTTTTCATGCTGATCACAATAAACGAACAATGACCCTGAAATTGCTGCTCAATAATCACGGGTCATCCACAAATTTAGAGTAGATATGTTCCTATTAGATCAGGAGAATCAGTATCAGCACAAAACAAAGATCCAAAGCTGTTCCGTACTTTACTAAACTCTAATGTGTTCTGTCCATCTCAAACTGCTAATTTTGCTGCTGCTGCAGAGTTTGAGAAAGTGAAGCCACATTTGTACAAACCAGAGAGCGACTCCAAGTTCAGACACGGATGTTGGCATAATGCCAAAAATGGATTTGCTAAATTCTGACTATTTGGTTCAGCAATAGGAAATTGCAGGTTACGTTCACATTCAGCTTTCAGCTTGTGGTTTTTAGCCTGTACAGACTCTGCACTTACTGGTTAAAATAAAAAAGCTTCTCCCGCAACAGGTCTTCTCACCTCTCACTAATGAGCATTAAATCCATGAGCAACTTGTTGATTAAACATGATCTGTGCAGTCGGTGTCTGTAAGGAGCCGAACAAAGCCTAGTTTTGAGACGTGATGTTTCACTCCATTACCCCGCGTACGTACAACTGCAAGTAACGAGGGAAACATCTTCATCTCGCTGTAGATGATTAGAGTTGTCAGTTGCAGATGTCAGTTACAGAAGTCACATTGTCTTTTCCTTTTATTCACGTAAATAAAAAAAAATCTTATTTATGAATTACAAATTTTGGTGTTTGGCCAAATACCTTCAACCTGGCTTCTGAGAAATAAAAGTTGTAATTGATTAGGCTAGACAGCAGTTAATTTAGTGTGTCAGATACATTTTCAGTCAACATTTTGTGTGGAAGGGCTGTCAGATCACAATTGCTATCAGAAAATTCTGAAACATATAGCATCAGGGCCAAGACAACTGTATCAGAACATTCCTAGTTTACAGTAATTGTTACAAATACAGGTGTTCATATTTCTTTGTCCACTCCATTTTTATGAGTGAGTCTCACAGCAGCAACCCCTCTCTGTATAATGCAGTAGTGTTCAACAGCAGTGTGAACTGCAGCCTCCAAAACGATCACACACTTGAATCCACACTTGTCTAAAACTGTTTCAACAAAAATTGGACATTATCGCTTTCATGAAGAGAGGCATTGCTGTCGGACTTTCTTTTTTTATTAAACTGCATTAATTTTAATCAGGTGTTCCTAATAAACTGACAACTAAGTGTAAGCATGTGCTGTACTCATCAAGTGTGCAGAGTAAATGGCCCTTCACACATTTTTCTTTCTTGTAACTTACAAGATGGCTCCCATAAGTACGTGTTTCACATGGGGTTAGGGTTATGATAAAATGTGAGTGAGTCCATAGGCCAAGTTGTTTAAGTTATTTGTGATACACAGAGGAAAAAAATTTGGTTTCTCATTAGATAAAATAAACTAAAAAGCTGTCAAGACACCAGTAAAACACAGCCAGTGCTTTTGACATTAAACAAGGCAGTCTGAGTTTTATCTGTTTTCATTACCGTGAGGTTTGTCTAATTATCCTGGTAATATAATTTAATTATGTATTTATTCTACTAATATTTGTATTAACTACAGCAATAGTAGTGGTTTATTTTTGCCACACATGCTGCTGCCAGTTTGAAAGTGTGCGCAGTAAAAAGACGCGGACCTGAAAGGTCAGACGTTTGTGTCAACAGGTAAGTGATGTCTGTTACATCTTTGACTGTGACGACTGGATGTTTGATTGCATGTGCCTCCTCTGTGCGCCATCACTTTCTGAAACAAGGTAAGAAATTCAGGACATGATCCCTTCTCAAGCTGAAAGATTTTGTTTGACGGTGACTGGAGATGTTGCCCCACTTTTCTGCTCAGCCCCCTTGGGAACGGTCCTCACTCTTCTCTCCTCGCCTGGTTGAAAACACACAGCCAGGCGCGGTGAAACAACTGCACTAAATACAGCCCTGCAGTTACCATAGAAACCAGCGCTGGTGCATCCCTTACTAGTCCTACTGTATTTCATTTTGCACTTGACCCAGAAAAACACTGGGTGGCTGATGTTTAGTTTCTTCTCAGTCAAAAATTTCTGAGTATAGGTGATATAACTGGCACGACGAGAGAGCGGAAAGCAACCACTAACCCAGCACTTCCTAAAGGAGACCAAAGGGAAACATGCAAGGGTGTGAAAAGGATACAGAGGTATGAATGTGCATACGAGTGACGCTGCCAAAGGCGCTTCGGGGAGAGTGAATTTACAGTGACAACTAAATCGAGCACCGCTGCGAGGCGGGCCATAGCTAAAGTGGACTGGACAGCACATGTTCACATCTGAATTATATCAAGTCTTACTTGTGCTGACACCTTTCCCAAGATAAAGGATGATGCGACACATTTCTTTTTTTAAGAGTATGGGAGCAACGCCGTTATTAAAGTTATATAACACACGGTGCTGCACTGCATCAAACAGCATTGTTTCAAGCCACTGCCCATCTCTGTTTGAACGTTCAGACAGATTAAAGTCACTGAGATTATCCAGCCGCCTACAAAATTACAGCACCTAAGGTCGATTATCACAAAGATCCGTTCTTAATTAGAAACCTTTCACTGCCGGTCCCCCGTTCTATGGGCCCTCATAATGGCCAGGCATTTCACCAAGTTAAGTAATTTTAGACTGTATTCTCAGTTCCACTGGGACATCATTATAGTGTCCAAATAGGTCAGGAGAAGACCGATACACTGCAGCCAGGTTTTATTCCACTGAACACGATAAAGCTTCTAAGTCATTACCACCATTTCTAACAACACCCCATGGGTCCCACAAGTGTGATGATGCACACAACATACATGTTATTTGCACGCAATAGCATGATATTGGCTTGAACACTTAATGGACCAAACAGCAGAAACAACTCGATACCTAAAGTGCGAGGTTTGAATAATAACTGCTGCAATAAATGATATGATGCCCAGAACTGCATCCATAATGAGCCGTGGGCACGTCAAACGTGTGTGCAGGTACCCACATGTTTCGAGGCAACGAGTCACAACTGATCCCCAGAGTCCTTGCACTTTAAAGTATCGCAGCTATAATCCGATTTTGTGACATGGACAATATACTGCGTTTACAGGAAAATTATATCCATATGGGCTTTCCTGTATGAAAAGAACATTTGCAGTCAGCAGATACAATAAAAGGAAAATTTCAATAAGGCAGCCAGAGAAGACAAATGGGCATCTACCAAACAGATTTTTCCTTGATAAATCTTTAAAAGCGACAAACGCTGGGTGTTTCTGAGACAACAACTACATTTCATACTACAGGCAGTCGGTGTAGCCTCCATTTCGTATTCATGCTGTAGTGAATGTGCAGCCGTAGAGGTTTCAGAGCCTTTTAACGTTCATTCTTTTTGGGTAAAGTTTTTCATGCGGGACATGGAGCCTTTTTTGCCAGATTGCTACGACATAGGGCTTTTTCTGTATGTTTCCTCAGACCTAAAAGAATTTTTCAAGATATTCTCACACTTTACAGATATTCATATCATTTCACATAAATTCGCATCAACAAAACGATGATCAGAGACAATGATTATCACATTGATAGTGACAGCCCCGCTTCATTAAAGATTCAACTAATGCTCATACTGATATCGATTCTAGTACTGCCAACTAAAAACAACAACTAATAATTATGGTTTAATCTACAGGTTATTTGCATAAATATGTTCTTAATCATAGAAAATGCAAGTAAATAAGGTCATCACTAGTTTTCTTTGCCTGATCGGTTACAGTATTATAACACATAATATAATAGATAATATGTTACAGTATATCTAATGACAAGCTGTGAAGCCGTTTCATCTCTACACAGCTCTGTGGAGACCGTCTATTGTCCCGCGTTGTCCTCTGTAGGAAGGGCACAACAAAGGGCGTCATAGAAAAGTGCCCTTGTAGCTGATACATATTCAGTGTCATGGTCCCTCTTTGCCCTGTGCCGCCAAGCCACCATTCTTGCTCGGCATCACCTTTTGTAGCTATTGAGGGACAGAAAAAGGCTCCTCATTCGCCCCATTGTTCACAGACAGAGTGGAGATTCGAACCTCCAGTGCGCTAACCTTTAGCTTCTCGCCATCTTATCATCCTTGGCTATTCTCCTATACTGTACCTCATAGGGTGTTGTGCTACCGTAGGAGTCCATCCACTTGCAAAACCTTTTCAGTGCTCTGCTCCTGTACTAGTGTAATGGCCGATCAAACACTCCAAGGCATTCACAGGCCAAACAAGCTAATGACTGAACAAACACAGTAGCAAATTGGACTAATTGTCCAATTGTACTTTTTGCATCGAGCGGCGGCGCTTTGTAATGACTGTCTGACACTTACAGGCTATAGGTTGCACGCTCCCCTTCTTGTCTTTAATGGTAATTTGAGCGGAACTGCCATATAAGCCTGTGCTGTCGGACGGGGCTGAGTCAGTCCTCCACGGATGGGGCCTAGTGGCATCATATTACACTGCTGGAAATCTTCTATTAAGTGTACGGCACGAGATAACTGCAGCCCTTCTAAGTAATCTTTGTGAGCCCTGTTACAAAGAAAATCAGACGAGTCTTGTGTTACTACTAAAAGGCGTTTCACAGCATGGGAGAGACATTTAAAACAAATTATGTGTGATGAGTGCACTTTCACAATGAGTGAATTGTCACAAGACCTTTCTAAAAATTACCACCTACAGGACCAACCTTAACTCATCGTGCAAAACGCAGCTTTAGAGTGAGTCAGCTCTGTGGGTTCTTAACACAATTATCACACAAAATGGAAAAACAATACCCCAAAAAGTAAGGCAAACCTAATATGCATGCAAAAATACAGTTATTTGCTTACAGTACTGTAATAGGGGACAACAAATGACAACAAAAAGTGATTAAGCGACTAGGTAATATTTTATATATCCTCTCATTTCAAGTTTTGATTCTGTGGAAATCCTCAAAATCCTCCAGTGATCACAGAATAAGAGAGCAGACAAGAAGAAGATTAAATTAGGGTTGATATAACCTCTGTAATGACAGGCCTTGAGAGATGATTAATGGTAATTGTATGACTCGATCAGATAGTTTAAAAGGAATTCAAATGAGACTTGGCGTGTAGCCTCAAATGGACAAGATGAACAATGCAGGGTTTTATATTTTCTAAAGACACGCTGTTGAATCCCTTGGAAATGACTTTGCAGAAATCCATTACAAAGTAAAGGACTCCTCAGCTGTACATGAGATAATATCTTCATTATATGAGATGGATAAAAATCTGTAACGCCACCAATGTTGCAGCAAAAAAGTTGAGCATCTATTTAAAAATGATGTTTATTCAATGTTTGGAAACTTTTTTTAACCAGGTATGATTTAGTCTATTACTGCAAAGACAAACTGAATTCCACATACTAATCTAACTTATAAGACCACTGCACCAATTAAACCTGTAAAAAAAAAAAAAGAGAACACTGAAAAGAAGGTTGAAGTGAAGTTTCTCATTGTTACTTTGGAGACAAATTTTTTTGCACAGAAATCTTCCTGGAGGAACGTGAAGAGTCTTAAGTCTTGGCCTATACTGGCAACTAAAAGCATATTTCAGCCCCTGCTGCACTGCTGGAGCATTACTTTTTTATGTCTGCCCCAATGCTATGGAATGCTATGGAATATTACATTTTCAAAGTGGTCCTTTAATATTTCATCTTTCTCTCAAAAATTCAAGATGGAGAAAATGTTCATCTATAAAATACGTATGTATTGGTACTTCTTTGACAAATCTCCAGCTCATCAGCTAGTACAACTTAACCTAGACTGACAACACAGATACTATAATTATACAGATGAAAGCTACTCATTGTTGGCCCCTGATGTACAGCATATGGACTCACAGCAGACACCATTAGCTTCGGTGATTAACTGTCCGGGTTAAGTGTCTTGCACTAACGAAACTATCCACCTCTAGGGATAAAGTCGCCTGTATGGTAAACCGGTACAGCAGCAGGGTGCCAGCTCCGGGTTTGGTATTAGGTGACTGTGCTTGTAGCTACATGACTGAGACGTGAGAAACAAAGAGGATGTGAGCCAACCTCACAGGGGAGTAGGACAGGCAAAATGTGTCACAACAGAGCGACTGAGGGAAGCTGTGGTGACTCCTCCTGGACTGAAACACACCCATCTCACATTGAAATTTAATAAGAGCCTATTAGGGAAAAAGTCACAGAGGGCTTGGGGTGGTGGTAATAGGTTGATAACACCAACCCTTACAAGCAATATAAAAAAAAAAAAAAAAGGAACTTTGAGTCAAGTTCAAAGACCTCCCAGACAGTTCACTGGGAGCCTGAGTGAGCAGGCACTGGGGATTTCTTTGAGGTTCTTTAAGGCACATAGCAGACAAATCAGAAGACAGATGGTCGTTTCTTCCAGCTGCGACAGAATGTTTATTAGCTTATCTCTAGAATAATGACATGTAATGAGCTACTATGCCAAAAAAAAAAGAAAAAATAAGCCATCCTATTCGCACTGTGAGATCCTAACAGACTTTAGCCCACCAGAGTTGGCAAAGTGCAGTGCATTTACGGGTGAGAGGTCACAGTGCTGCTAGAGCCCCTTCTTATTCTCTGAAGTGGTTTGGCAGAGTAATTCCAGGCAGAGAAAAGGATGCTTTCACCATTAGATGCTGTTGTTCTTGTGCAATTCCTTAAGGGTCTATTGCTACCTTTAAGTGCCACGTTAGGTTCTCAGGAAGGTGAAGTTCCACTGGAAAAGGGAACTTCAGACTACTGCTCTCACTCCTTTGAACTCCCCACATCCCTTTCTGCCTGCTGGTCAATTGACTCCGTATTTTCACTGAGGGAAGCAGCCATGTCACGCTGCTGTTGATGGAGCTGTGGCACAGTTTTAAAACCAGTGTCTCAGAGCAGTTGCATGACTGGTCCCTACTCGCTAGTGTGGTTCACCCACTGATAGCGAAAGTGTGTAGATGGCAGCCAGCGATGTGATGAATCCCTCCGTTTCCAAATCCAACCTGTCCTCAGAAACAGCGGGGGGATGAATATATTAGAGCATGATGATTCATTAGCTGAATGTCAGCCCCTAAGTGTGCGCTGACAACCGCAGTTCACTGCATGAAAGAGGACCTTCAGTTAGACTTGAGATATCCACAAGATAATTAAACAATATTCTATATTAGTTTCTATATTTTGATAAGGAGTTTCAGTTGAACTTCATTTTTTATTTGGTTTTCCAGTCTGAATATGGGTTTATAACCTGCTAACCTCTGATATTAGCTGTAATCTCGTCTGCTGGACTGCATCCTCCTTTGAATTATTAAGTGTATCATTATTAAGTGTATCAAGTCAGTTCTGGCCAACTACATGATGATTCATAAAATTGGGTCCACTACTGAAACTTGAAAACTGTCATTGTTGTTAATTTCAAATCATGCAAATCAGTTGCCATATTCAATCAAATAAAATAAAAAACAAAAACACAAAACCATTTTACTTCGTGTTTTGTCAATGTGATTTAAAATGTTCCTTGTTAAACAATAAGAAAAAAGCATTTTTTTCTTATATATACATTCGGAGGTTCATGCCCTGCTCTTTCTGCCCGCATGTTGAAGTGTCCCTGCTGGGAAAGACACTGAACCCCCACCCAAGTCCACATCCCAGCTGTGCCAAGTACTGGTCCTTAACACAATACAAATTGGTGAAGGTTGTGTCAGGAAGGGCATCCAGCGTAAAAAAACAAACAGTATATAATGACAGTTTGGTGTGAAATTAATGCAGTGATATGTAACATTTCCATATCAAAATACAATTCCATTAGATCATAACAAGCCTAAATTTGACCTTACAAACTGCTAGTTGCTGCAACCGATTCCTCTTCCAGGAGATTGGAAACTTTAAGAACAGCTCATCAATAATAAATCAAAAGAATTAGGCAAATAAAAAAATTAAATTTACCATGCCAACTCCTCCTGAGCATAAGGTACACAGAAAAGCATTCCTAAGGTAAGACATTTTTTTACAGCGGCTGATTCCAAACTCCACCTACTATATCTGAAATGGTCTTACTGACATAACAGTCCTTGGTCATCCCAATGTCAACTTAAATAAAAGCAGATTCTCTGTGTTAGCCGTGATCATAACACAGCTGCCCTATGAATTGTGAGGAAAGAGTTCAGCCAGGGAATCAGTGAGTCTCCCGTTCTTTGCAGACGCCTATTCAGGAAACGAGATAAGAAAATAAAGGTAAGCCTATTAATGTTACAGCAATCTTTATCTTTAATGGACCGAGAATTTCTCTGCAAACACAAATTTGCAGCTAAGCCCCTCCACAGTCATTTTGTGCAGTAAAAAGATATCCTCCCAGCATATGGAATGAAAGGACAAAATTCTGTTTTCAATACTTAATTTTGAAGTCACTGCTGGTAACTGATCTTCGCTCTCTCTGCATACCAATTTGCACCGACGTCGTCCTTGAGAACCATGTGATTAATAATGGATACAGTGTGACTATATGCCAGTGGCCGGAGCGAGCCGTGGAGCGGTGAACTGCAACGCTGGGTTTGAAAAAGTGTCGGCTTCCATCTCCACACCTTCAGCGCAGTGTGTTTAAATTAACCAGGACAGTTAAGAGTTAAATTTTGCCACGTTAAATTGATCCTCTCCTGTGGTTTTGCAGAAACAGAATACAGGAAATCAGTGAAATCTGAGCATGTAGTCACAGCCAGGCCTATAGCTACACACATGCACCCCTATTGTCTGCAGCGAAGCTTTCCAGAAGCTGCTTTTTACCTTACAAATATGCATGACATTCACATAAGAGCTTTCTGAATATGTGAATGGCGTTCGCCTGATTTTCTGCAGTGTTACACTGGCAAATTTTCAAATGACTTCTCACATTGTTTCCATTCTATTATAATAACTTGTATTAAATGAAACAGCTGTCAAATTAGTATTTAAGAGATTCAGTCCAAAACCTTTCTTCTTCTGTCTATGAATCAATCTGTAGCCCGTGTTTTTTTAAACTGATATTACATGGCCCTGCTCCAAATTTAGATCAGTGCAGAAAGAAGTCTGCTGACAGTAACACGTGCGTCATTCCTCCTTTGGATGCATCTTTATTGGTGGGTTGAGATAGTGTGCCTTGTAACACGACATTTTATTTTAGCCTGAGTGTGATCTGAAGTCAAGCCTGCAGAGCAACGTTAGCTACCATGTAAGTACTGTTGTGTACTGTGTGCACAATAGACACGGATCAGACACAACTTTAATGTCAGTTGGTGGATTAACAATAAGTGGTTAAAATCAACTATTATTGTACACGTCTTTCCATAATTACAATGGAGCTCATTTTCTGTTGTTCTTTAAGTAAAAAGCAGATAATAGCTTAGTACTCCACTAAGTACTTTAGTTGAGTAAAAGATTTGAAGTGGAAAATTGTGGAGTGGAGAATGTTTTGTGCATCAAGCATTGAGTTTATGTACGTCTACCAGCTCTGCACACAGCGCATCACATGTTGCAATGCACGGGGCTGAGTAGCTGCAGACTTTTCAGAGTGACCGTACTGACCCTCGTCCCCTGTGATAACATAAAGACCACCAGTGTTAATGTAGTGGCTAATTAGTGTGATTAGAACAAATACATTCGGCTTCCACACGTTCGTTCTTGCAAAGTTAAAATAGAGGGTAAACATTTTTATCACATATACACAAACAAAACTGAAAACCCTTCTTACAGTCTAGCAGAGACGCCACCTGTAGCCCAAAGATGACACTGGAGTACTCTTGTTTTACAATGTAAAGATGTGCTGCGCTGCAAAGTTAGTCGCTTGATAAACTGAAATGAATATGAGCGGTCCAGTGCCTTCTCCTTGTGAAATAACCCAGAGATTAACGTCTCTGCTACACTGTCTGCTTCTGTGAGGCCTTTGAGGGGCACAATCAATCCCACTCGGCATCATCTTTGAACCTCATCCGGTTCTGTCATTAAAAGTAGGCTTGAGAGTTTTTGGTGCTGTATGAACTACTTTCAAAATGGATGGACAGATGGAGCCTTATTGTAATTCTAAAAAAGGATCTCCAGGGGAAATGGTGGATGAAGAAATGTGTGCCTGAATTACAAAAAGGTACATTTATTGGCACTTAGCTGGTTGCTATAATGCTGTATATTGTCGTGATATGCACCATTTGATCTAATGTGGTAAAACCTTAATTCTCAGTTTCCTGGAAATTGACATGCTTGCTATTTTTATCCTGCTTAATGGGCAGTTGTGGACAAAATAACTACGCAATCATACTAGGAATTCCACATGTGACATTGCAAAAGGTGTTTTCATAGACAGAAAGTGAGCCTGCAGTGCTGCACCTTCCAGACCCGTGACAGCCATGGTAACCATTGGAAACAGTCTACAATGCAGAGGACAAAGGGAACCTGAAGGATGGGACCTGCCAATGATTCCCCCTTGTGTGCAGCCACAAGACTCACAGGCCATGTTGATTTACTGACAAAAACAAGGTCCCCTTCTGTGTGAGTCAATGCTGGTGTGAAACAGTGCTCAAACAGGGTATTTCACTCCTTACTGGTGCTCATCTCTCAAAGGTAATGGCTTGGAAAATCTGAATGTCTTTAAAAGGCAACAGGGACTACAAGGCCATTATACATTTCTTGTCCTATTGACACTGACATCACAGCTTAGACAGGCTGGCATAACGGGTCACCATCCTATTACTTCCTCATAAGCAGTACGCTCCAAACAATGGGGCAGCTATCATAAAGTCGTCATTTAAAGATGGGCGCTGGTATAACTTGCCAAGATCAGGTTGGTTTAATATCAACCCCGAGTGCTGCTCCTATCATAATCATTTCAAGCATTTACAGCATGTGGAATAAGAGTCTTTGCAGTGCTGGTAGGTGACAGATCAGCTCTTCATGTGCTATAATGTTTCCCGTGGCACCTTTTATGTCTTTATGATTTCAGGGCCAGACAACACCTTAATCCGATTGGTGATCAGGCACCAGTAAAGCACATATAAAAGATGTTGAAAATATATCTGTGCACCACAGGAACATGTGGTCAATAGTTGGTGTACAAGACTTACCTCGCTAAGCCGGCTTATACTTTAGCTCATAGCACTTCTTAAGCCTCTTAACGAGTGAGCTCAAACTGAGCTAATTATTCATGGACAGCCTCCTTCTCGGGAAACACAGTCAGGGATGAGAACCTAAAATCATGAGTTTTGCACTGTAACAAAAGGAAAGTGTTCAATTAGCCTATTTGAAAACCATGAAGGAACATCTACATGCGCTTTATAAACTACAGTATGAAGGTAACGCTGCTCTCTTTTATGGTTATTAGTCTGAAAGGCCTTACATCAGGCCTTTGTTTCTGGCTTGGCTTAGTAAGCTTAAACTGTGTCACAGCTACGATATCTTGATATTTTAAATTAAAACTGTAAGTCAGCTGTAGCTGTGTTTCTCAAGTGTTTTCTGAGCTTTTGTCCCCAAAGATTTGAAAGCTGACTCATACAGTTAATTGTTATTCAACTTAATATGGTTTTACCATGTGCCTTTGTCATTTTCATTTAGCGACTTCAAAGTCAAAAGACTTTTTGATGGTGCTTTTTCTGTCTGCTTGCTCCTGTCACCAGAAGTGGGCACATTTCCAGAATGGAGGCAAAAATCCTGGGTTGTCAAGATTTAAATCCATCCATTCCTAACAACGAATATACAATTAGTTCACTTATGTCAATTAGTAGTAGCACAAACACTTTATTATCTGTGAATGTAGTTCATGCAAAACATGTCACATGTCATTTTGGCTTATATTGCTTTTTTATCAGTTTATGTTTATACACTGTAGATAAAAAAGACAAAGCTGATTAAAACTGTGCATCTGCTTCTGAGATCCCCAAATAACAGAGGTTTTTTTAATTGCATACCATTAGAACAGATTACCTACTTCATTACATTTACATTTTTAATCCTACTTAACTTTCTTTCTTTTTTTCCAGAACATCCTCATTGATTTTCCCATGTATGTTAATTGCTTACTGAGGCGCTTCATCACCTGCCACACTGACAACTTTATAACTTCATTCTGGTACCATGAAGTTCATTTATGAGAGACAAGCGAATCATTGTTGCATAAAGTCACCAATTTTCAATGTAAGATTCTACAGTAATCTGATCTTACGTGATTTCTAACGATGACAAAGTCCATGTTTAACATATTAATGTGAAAGCAGTCATTTGACAGTGGAAAACATGCTAAACATCAGTTCTACTTGTATTGGTTAAATGGTTAAAGTACAGCCACTGTAAGAAAATATAACTGTACAAGACTGAAATAAAGTTTGTTTGAATAGATGGAATCGGAGGCAAATGAGCGCAAACTAGTTAAATTTAACTGATCGTTTTAGTTATTAGCAACTTTGCAGATGCAGATTCCAAATACAAAACATTATAAACTGAAACATCCTCATGTGTTATTATGAATTATACACCTGGTAGTATTTAAAATGGTTAAATCAACTCCATTTTTTTCACCAGCAAAATTGGAGCATGAACACATTAATTTCTGAAAGATCATAATTTATTAATGCAGTATATATCATTCTGGATTCTCAGTTGGATTAATGCCCAAGGAAATCACATTATTAGTGGAGTCTTTATTACATTTTAGAGCATGTACTAAGTTCATCAACTCGACTAAAGAATTTGAAGTAGTAAGCCTTTTTTTTAGCCTAGTACTTACACTTTATTAAATATCAAGTTTACTGTACTTCCCCCACATCTGACAACAACTAACTTATATTGTTTCATTATAACCACCAGGATGTGTACGTGCATGTGTCATCCAACTTTCACTGTTATATTTTTCAACCTTTTTATTGCCTGAAACGGCCATATAACCTGTAAAAATTCAAAATTTCCACAAATTCCTCATATAAATGCTCATTAACTCTTGGGAGTAATTAAACATTTTCTTTTTTGCTTGAAAGGAATAAGACCTCCCATTCATGTTTGATAACTTATTAAATCTTTACTCCTCCACTGCAATTCATTACAATAACAAATACTAGGGGTCAGGACTTAACAGTGCCCAGTACATCTGTGCTAATGTTCTGTTTCTGTTTGTTTCCAGTAAATGTCAAAGTCACGGGTCCTTCTCTGCCACAGCAAAGATACTGGACCTGCAGCCAAAACATTTGGAGTCTCTTAAGTGAGTTTGGACCCAAACGATAGTGCTGCAAGCTCATCAACCATATGTTAGTCCGACAATTAAACCATGCCTAGCACAACACTAGCCCTCTTGTCAACACTGTGCTTTTGGAAAAGGTTTGTTTTACATCTTCAAGTCTCTTCGCTGCATATCTAACTGTAAAGGACAGTTAATTAAATGTTTTATAGCAGGCCAACACACAGTCTGCTTTGAAGGCAGTACGATGATTATTCAAACCAACTGCCATCAACATATTTTAAACCAACGAGTTGGGATTTTCTGTCATAGGTTAAGATGATTCGTAGTGAATGAAAGCGTTCCTGATCAGAATGTCTTTCCTCCCACATTTTGTCTAGTAAGAGACTCTCTTTCTATTGGTTTGGAGGGTTGTTTTTCATAGTTGACGACAGTGGAAAAGATGGAGCAAAGAGAAAAGAGTGACATGTAACAAAGTCTCCCTGCTGGATTCAAAAGCAGCATATCACAATTACAAGGCACACACTTTATCCAGCTGAGCCACCAGGATGCCACAAAACACCTTACGGGTCTGAGGGATGCTTGCTGCCATGGCAACGTAGCAAATAATACTGATGTGTCTTATCAACAAGCCTGCAACGGAAAGAAAACCGACGAGATTATGCCACAATACCGCATGAGTGAAATGACGCTAATGTCATTGTCAACAGACTCAAATTTGATTGAGTCTCAGGAAGGAAAATCTACTTAAAGTTCCGTCTTTCTGCATTATTCAGTGCAAGAGCATTTGTTGTTTCATGGAAGAGTGAAAAAATATTCTATGGAAATTATCTACAGAAATACGTGTGTGTGTGTTCAACACAGATTTAGGAGAGTGCATTAACATAAGCACTTTAATCCCATTATTTCTTTTTTTGAATGTATGATTTCAAATTGAATTTTCCTGTGACAACGTGTAATGATCATGTAAGGGACATCAATGAAGACCGTGAAATGCACAACAGATTTCTACAACTAATACGATGAAGTCTCTTCCCCAAAGCTACTCATGTGACAGCCAGCTGCCAAGTGCCTTGCTTGCTCAGCTTATCTAAAATTTACTGACATGTCAAAATTCAAAGACTTTTTGAACAGTAAGGCAGTCACGAAGAATTCTTCAATTTATTAAATGAATCTGACACTTAAGCCTGTAATGTACTCCATACTCTACATGCACAGACGTTCTCCTGATGCCACATTAACCACTGACACAATTGTGCCAGATCAACTACGGGTCCAAAAGTTTGACAAAAATCAATCCAGTTCTCTTCATCAGTTCTGCTTTCTGACTGCAATTTGATTTTTTTGCTGTAGTTGTTGTTAAGCTTGTAATTCCCTCATCTCTCTTTCAGACGCACTATTACTAGTCTTGGGGAAGTTAGCTGTGAAAAGTTATATTATATATGTTACTTATTACTTATTACTGTAGGTATTTATTTAAACGACACAATCTGTGAGGCCGCAAAATTATTTTTGTTTTTCGGTCTCTCCAAAGTAAGCTTTGGTGTAACATAAACTAAAATCATTAAGCCCCAATTACCAAGGACTATACCAAATATTACCAACACATTTCTTATGCTTTCTACGACTTCTATGACAACAGTGCAGTCCTACCCAGACATTCACGTGTCCTACTCACAGACCCTGAAGTGAAACCAGCTTCATTAATACACCCAATTACCTGCTCCTGAGCCGTTACCTCATTAACCGCTCACTCTTCATGCTTTGATTAAATCAACTCTCTTTCTGGAAACTGGGAATTTGACTCTTGATATTATTCGCACATCCTCCGCCACTCTGCTACAAGCCACATTAGTTCCTGACTAGTCTGACTGAGTTGGTGTAAGCTGCCAGAAAAGGGCAAAGGACTTGGGGGAGAGGAATTTGTAAAGAAAACATTTAGCTTTAGTTAGGTCTAAAAAAGAAAAAGAAAAAACACAATTTAATTTCTAAAAGTAGTAGTATTAGTAAAATAAAGGGTTACAGGGACCCCTTGGTAAATAGGTGACTATTCTACTGCTTCCAAAGCTACTGTATAGTAACGTGTTATACTGTACTGTTTATTTACCATATACTACTTATTATGCACCCCCCTAACCCTGACCACGATGCAGTCCATCTGTTCACCATCATCACCATCATCATGGAGTCCTACACCAGGGAGTCTAAAGCTCCCTGCAAAAGGTGGCGCAAATCCCAAGGCTCCAAGGCCTAATGCAGCAACAATGAGCAACGCTGCGGATAAGATCAGGGAGAGACAGAGCCCACTCACACACAAAACAGCTTGTGCATGGTCCTTTGCCGGAAGCAGTTTAACCCTTATTGTCCAAAACTTCTCTGTTTACATCAAAAAAAATGTACTTATCAAAATGCAAAGTACACATAAAGAAGACAGCAGCACATTCAAATTCGGAGCCAGTACAGCATACAATTAGCCCCGTAGTTTAGTCAAGCTAATAGCTTTGAGATTGCAGCCTGACCACAGATTTTACGGAGCCAGATATGTCTATTGTCTTAATTAGCATAAACCTTAGTATAAACAGATTAAATTAAAGGCCGACAGAGGTAAACCTTGACAACACTGCAATGTTAGTAATTTGTCTGTGCAACATTGGTATTATTGACTAAAAACTCTGGCCAAAGCCAGGCGAGCTGATTAAGTAAGCTTTTATTGGCAGACTAGCAAGCTTTACAGTCATTAGGTTATTAGACTATATACAGTAAATTAATAAATTCAACAAGTGGAGATCGTACAGTAAACACCTGGAGGAGAGCTGGGACATGACATGGGTCTGGAGCCAAAGCCAGATCCCGGACACTTCAGTTAAACCTCATGTGGTCAAACCCCCTCCCCGCCATCAGAGCCGTCCCCCTCTTCCATTTCTTAGGCTGGTACAAAGCAGGTACAAAGCTAAATGTAAAAGCTACACATCCAAAAGTGTGTCCAAGTACATACACATTCTTAAGTCCTATAATGTTCCATAAGTTACAAAGGAGGAGTTTAACCGCCGAATGTCTCATCACAAGTATTCAATCGACTTCTCCTCCCCAAATGTGGATCAAGGAGGTATCCATCTGCTAATACTGAACTAGTGCCATGTGCTCTTTCAATTAGAGGATTTCACAGGCCTATCTGCTTTTCATCTTGAACTAGAGCTTTATTTCCTCTGAGACACGCACTCACAAAGGAGCACCCAATCGTCGAGCAAAACAAACAAAGTATGAGACAAGAGGAAAGGGTAATTGTTTTAAGATTTATTTTTCCTTGTCTTTCATATGCACATGCCACTTTTTACCAATTAGAAACTGCATTTGTGTCATTTATGGACGCTTTAAAAAGGACAAGCTGAGTCAATAATTGTTGTTGAGATTCAGATCTCACCTCACGGCTGAGCTCAAGCATGGAAATCCTGACAAATCTACATCGCCTTTGGTTAGGAGGCTTAATCATTAGAAGCTCTGACAGCAAAATACTCCCTAATGTGATGTTACATATTATTGTATCTGCGGCATAATTTTGGACACGTTTGTAGAGATTAGTGTACATGAATTTTCCTAAGCTACAAAACCTGGAGAAACCAGAGTTCTTGTGTCTTTAAGTGACATTTCTTTAAGCGTTTTGCGTCTGAACCAATTTTATGAAAAATAATAAATAACACTCGACTCATTGTTTAAATATAAATAGGCTTTAACCACCATCATAGTGATATATTTAAGTCCATCCCACATTTACTTTCAGTCCCAGTAGCAGAGATGATATTTAAAACAATTATCAGATGAGTCAATAAGGAAAATTCTATAGTTCCAGTTCTGTTTAGAGTGTAAGGTTGAATGAACACACTCAAACAAACTTAGAGCCAATTGCAAAGATCCTTCTCATAATGAGAGTAATAGAAACGATGCTAACACTGCACATTCCAGCGTGAGAAAAACTCCTTCTACTAACACCTTTACCTTAATAAAATGACGTGTTACCTAAAGCAGGAAAAAGCAATGAAGCATAGTCAATACAGGAGAACAAACCTTTTGCGCTCAGTGTGTCGATTTAAGAATGTCAAATAAATGTCAGATAAAAGTGGTCACAGCAAAAAGTTCAATACTTCCCTGATGTCCAGTGAAGTACACATTTGTACAAAATTGTAAACCTCAGGTCAGGGATATCGTCGAAGCACAGTAAATCAGTTCCTTTCACATCTGCTGAGTTAAATGAAACATGCAGCTCTGCAGGATGAGCCTGGAGCCTTCAACCATCCATCCGTCCAAACGTCCAGGAGAAGGCTGACACCCTTTCTGAATGTCCTACATCACTAATCCCGGGCACCGTAAATGAAGTCCTTTTAGTCAATAAGACACCCGGCTCACAGTGACTGCATCCAGGCTTCATCTATCAAGTCTCACAAGAGAGAAAGCGTTTTTTCAGACCAACCTAATGAACAGATCTTACTGAACCCTGTCAAAGCGCATCATCAATATCTCCAAGCATGGATGACTTCAAATGCATCCAGCCGGAAGATAAACACTCTTTTACAAAATGATCACTTTACAGAGCTATAGGCTTCTTTGTTTGCTGGTTGGTTAGATGGTATATTGTATTTGGTATCAAACCATAAGGCTTCCGTATCAGTTCGCATTGCAGCACCGCTCACACGAACATGATATACAGCTGACCTTCTACTGGGCGTTGTTTTCTCTGACACGATTTTGGTTGGCATGTCTCAATGCATCTTGACAGACAGGGATGCTGAGGGCTCAGACTGTTACGCCACTGCTGTTTTTCTTCCACCGGTGAACTTTGAGTTGCTTTTGTTTTGCCAGTTCACATCTCATGTAAGTCAACGTCAACCACCTGCCCTCGGTGCAGGCGCTTTACAGATGATCAGACAGGATTTAGTCGAGAACATGGCGCGATAAAACATTCAACCTTCAAGCTGGTTTGTCTTACGAAAGCAGACCAGTTCGGAAACTGGGAGGTTTAAAGAAGAAAAAGGTAATCCTCAGGTAGTGCTTTGGGTTAATCGGACTCCTATGAGAATTTTTTTATTTTAGTTTTTTTGCAGAATACTGGGCTAAGTTGGAAAGACCAGTTCCTGAGTGTGTGCAGTGGAAGAAAAGCCCCATTTCTTGGCTTATGTAGAGCAAATATCAGACCAAGTGAAGATGGGACAGTGACCTGTTCATTCCAGGATTCTACAGAGATTAAACTGGTCTGCTAGACTAACAAGTGCCATCTCAGTCCCTTGAACATATTTCCATTTATCTAGGACACATTAGGACTTCGCTTGCTGCAGTATAAGAAACTGTATTTATTCTAAAGCGCTCACATAGCCAGCATGGCAATTTCTTTGCACTGAATGGTAAAATAGCACTTTCTGTTGCATTGTATCCCTGTAGTAAATAGGCATTTCACAAGCTTTAAGCACGTAAGTAAGGTACAGAGATTGTACCATTATAGTCGTTTTAAGTCGTATTTGGCTGAAGCTGCATTGTGACTTGGCAGTAGCTGCACAAAGCATAGCATACACTTCACATGAGGCTCTGTTCTGAAGGGGGGAAAAAATGAGTTTTTGGATATTGTCAGTGCTCCACTAAAGGACAGAAGCATCCACAAAAAGGGTTTGACAGAAATCCTCCTTGAGGCACTGATTTTTTTTTTCCATGAACGCATTTAGTGTGTCACTCTTCACCGTCTGGAAAATGGTGCAACAATTGCGTTTTAATCACAGCGCATTGTAGAACACAATTACACACCAAATGCGCTGCCATTTAACAGCCTTATAGCTGTTTTTATGTCATGTTTCTCCTTGGCGTTGTCCCATCACTGGCTAAAGCAGACTCCATTAATATGTACAAATTAGCCAAATAGCCCAGAAAATAAGCTAGCACAAAGAGTAGGTCCACAAGACAGTGACATCAAGGACAGATGGACGGGCAGACAGACAAACAGATGCATGTATACAATATACATACTCATACAAATACTTAGTTAGAAAAAGGAATTAGGCACTCAGCCACTATACACATGATTAAAGACTCACATGTGGAATAAAGTTTTTTTAGATTACACCACACACTAATTGTAAGCAGCCTTATGTCTTGTGTTGACACAATATACTCAAAAGCATCAGAATGTACAGGAATACTGTACTAAAAACTACTTCGCTGTGCTGATGACATTCACAAATGAAAGAAGAGGAAAAACACAATTACGCTGTCTATTGCTTGTTAACGGTCACCAAATTGCTCCAAACAATATTTATGTATTTTTCCATATTTCAAATTTATATTTGAAAACAACTTATATTAGCATTTAGCAATCACTTTTGCAAAGCGCTCAAAGTTTTTGGCAGATGTCTTATAAAGTTATAATCTGATGAATGTTCAGTGACAAATGTATTGTATAATTTCCTATTAATAAAGTACTGTATGCTGATTTCTTCTGTACTAACTGCATACATGAATAAAATGAATATATTATACAAATGTAGTATAATATATACTATATTCAATTAGCATGTAATTTAAACAAAGCATATGTTTTTCGAAATAACCCCTGTGGTGCCTCAGTGGTTGTAATTCATTATCCAGAGAATTGTTTCTGTAATTTAGCCAACACTTACTGATATTCATAGTGCAGAAAAATAATAGCAATATCTCTCAGTATAACACAATACAATTCAACAGTACCACAGCCCCCAAAATCTTCATAAAGTTGAATCAACACCTCTCTAAAATCGTTTTAGAGTAACTGAGCATTATCACCTTGGTGAAGGAGGATTTATTGCAGGGCTGTTGTATTAGACTGCATCAGCTTTAGCTTGGAGGACATAATAAACTGCACGTAGATAAATTCTCAGTCGACAGAAAGGACTAAGAATAGGTGCTGACTCACTTGAAAAAAATAAGCTATTGCTATATGGGGTAAATTATATTATGCTAATCTATGCTACTTTCACCCTTGTTGCAATGCAACGATGAAAATATCATGTTCTCTTGGATTTACACGGCTGGCTAAACAGCAAGCTGGCCTGTGAACACACTGGACACATTTCAGGAATGCAGAAATTAAGAAACAAAGCTGTGAAAATGACCAAAATTAAGTATTAATGAAAATAAATTACTGTTATAAACAATTCATCAGCAACAACGTATGCAATTAAAACCTGCACACGAGTAAACGAAAACATCCTCTAGATGCTGACCTATGGGATAAATCTGCTGAGCCAGAGTTCAAGCTTTGTGTCAGTAAGAAATCCACCCTTCTTAAGTGTCCTTCAGCTCGTGTGCGTGCAATCATGTGCGGATCAATGTCTTATACTGCTTACTTATAGAAAAGTACAGCCAAGTAAACTGGCCAAACTGCATAACTAAATTTTCTCAACTGTGTCTTTTCACCTTGGTTTTTCTTAACTCCACATTAACATTTGTTAGAGAAATCAAGCACAATTTTTTTATTCAGCGACCAAAATGAAGATATTGTACATCCATTAATTCGGATCAATAATTATTTGTGCTTGTTTCTGCAGAAACTGTCCTCGGATGCACCTTAAATCAATTCTGAAGAGAACGTTAGCACTATTTCAGAGCTATAAACATTTACAGCTCTCAAAGATTTAAACAGCAATAATCTGCAGCTTTACACAAATTTCGTGCACCACATCTTGGAACAGACTTGCTACGTTGCTTAAGTTAGAGAAAAATCATTATCAATTTGCAGATGTTGCGTGCACGTTAGATAATTTCAAAAAACTTCTGAATCCGACCAAATGCGTGATATTTTGATGCAGTTTCTTTGATGACGACTCTATTAAACAGTGTATTTTTATGATGATCGAGCTTAGTTAGACTCGAATCAACTGTCCTCACAGACAGTTAGGATGAGGGAGAAATTTAATTAAGACTTGAAAATATTTTTTCACACTATTCTTTGTCAACTCCAAAAGCAAGAAATCAAGATGCCTGACTGTGAATCTCTCAGAATTAAACATGCTCTTTGACTGAGTAATAAATACTGGGACTGTGTTTGCGTGTGTGAGAGGGGAGGAAGCGCAGAAAGAATCTGCTGTAATAAAATTATCTCCTATATGCACGAAAAAAAAACAACAACACCTTATTAGGTTTGCATCAAACAGCGTAATGTGAAACATATCCAGATCCCAGCTGTCCTGGAACAACATTCACAGATGTTTTGCAAAGACAACGAGATAAAAATATGGTCACTGGCAAGATATTATTCACAGACTTTCTGTCCTTGCACTGGGTGCTAGATTATGCATGTTTCTTTATTAGAGCCAGACATTCAACCAAACAGAAAAAACAGAACGTGCAGGTTTGAGGCTCCTAACCGTTTGCCTCGCTGGGATAGTTAATGCTTGTGCAGTCTCAGCCTTTAATGGTCCAAAGAGTTGACGTTTCCCATGAAGCTGGTGCGGTCTGATGAAGCGCACGGCGTACGGCATTTTGACAAACAAATCAATACGTAAGGACAGACTGATCTCTCATCACAGAGACATATTCACTAGGGTTAATCTATGGAGGCATTATCTTTTTCCTAATGCTTCAGTCAAGGATGAATAGCGCAATAGATGCACTACTTTTTTGTCCAATGCTTCTTAGTTCGGAGAAAAAAGCCTTAATAGGACTAGTAAGAACTGTGGTAGTATGCGCTGCACAGTAATATATTGTTCTTATGCATTATTTAATGGGGCTGTGGGGAAGATTGTGTTTGTGTGCATTTCAAATTCCGTATGAGAGCATGTAGCTCTCTTAATTGGCTTTCTCAAGAGAGCTAGAGGGATATGCTGTTTGAGTAGAAGATATTGATCAGATGACCAGATCCAGCTACTAAAAGCATGATCTAAATCAGTGTCACTTTTAGGTAAACAGTAGAGAACTCCAAGTTGCAGTTTAAGACATCACTGGAAATTTGCTATGTTACTGTACTACTGCCAGCCATTGTCTCTTGTGTACGTAATGATATCATGTCATTTTATTGCAATGACCAGAGGCTCTGACACAGCGCGAGCAGCAGCCGTTTAAGGCTGCCACAGTGGCGGGATGACTGCGCGTCAGTGGTTCTTGAGGGAGACACATGCCACGGCTAATTTTCTGACCCAAGTCAAGAGAAGGGATGGGCGAGAAGCCGGTGCCATGCATTGCATCTTATGGGAATAAAATGGGACGTTTCTCTGCAGCTTAAATGCCATATGCTCTACAGCAGGTGAAATGTTTCTCCAATTAAATATTTGTGTCAGGACTCTAGCTGCTCTAGACAGGCTAAGTATGGTGTGTTTGGATTATGACGGCTGCTTACCACTGGGCTCAGCTGGGTGTGCAATATCACATCCCATCCTGCACAGTACTCCGGAAAGTATTAGCTCTTTAACCTCCACACAGATCTTCATGTGGATCTCTGTCCTTCCTTCAGGCAGCTATTCTCTGACAATAACTCACCACTGCTTCCTTCAATGGCTCCTTGGATCAGCTCCCATTGCATATTCTGGTCACACTGTGTTGCTCCATTTTCCATGTGACACTCATCATGTAGCACAGAGCAGGTCAGTGTTTAAGCACCGGTGCTCTTGCTGCACACCTGTTATATCAGCCATTGCTGAAAACAAACCGCAGCAACTTAGCCATGGTTAACAGGCACGCTGCAGGCATGTGCTCATGCTCTGTGACAATGAATGACAGTTTGCGTTGTTCAGATGCACTGCTCTCGTGTGAGGGGCTCCAAACCTCCAAGACACAAGAAGCCAAGCTGTCCTTTTTGCAAGGTTACCAAGTCAGAATATCAATGCTCGCAAGACGTGTAAAACACAACCAAGCGTAAAAGTCATCTACTGCAGTTTATGCAACTTTAAATTAGACTTTTGAAAGGTTTGGGTGTTTTCTGATGCCCTGCTTTCGCTGCATCCGAGGACAGCCTGTTTCATCTCAGTTTACTGACTGAACATTTGCATACTAGTGTTTGCCAGGGCTAAGCAAAAGCGTGCTACATAAGCAAAAGCACATGGCACCTTAATGACAAATACTGTAGTTAGTTTGCGGCAGGCTCTCCCGGCATGCTTTGGGCGAGAGGCAAGAACACTCCGGACAGGTCACATATTGAACGCAGAGGTAATAAAAGTCACATTCACCTTCACACAGGGAATATAATATTTCCACTCTGGTAAACCTTTCTGTTGCACATACACAAAAAGAGTCCGAGCTAATGAATGCATTTAAACCTGAGACCTGCTTCCGGGGAACATCCTGCACAAAAAAATATCTTCTGAACCCTCGCCTCAAACATTGTTCAGTAATTATTAACAAGTAAAAAGACAAATTGTTTGAACCGGATAGTACTGTAATAAATCTCACATATCAGATCAATAACTGAGTTTATGACTCATAATATATCACTGCAGAAATTTCAGTGTAATATTTTAGTGCTCTTACCTTTTTGCTTCTATTGATATTCACAAAGCAGCTAAGTTTAAAAGTGTTTTAGGCCTCCTGAGTCCTGTACGTTATTTACGTGTTTCCTCCAGTGTTCAGTGCTTTAAGTACAACACTTCTTTTTTTGCCAGTTTGTTACTCACTGACATTAAAAATATATTCCGAGGATAGCTACACTTTAATTGCTTCAGTGCTTTGGTGGCCACTCCTTTGATCTTTTTGGCTAGCTGTAATTACACAATTTCTTCAACTTTTCTTTATGCATCTTGAGCACTAAATAAATAACTTGACTTGCCTTGGGAGAAACATCTATCTCATTCTGCCGACTGATACCAACTTAATTGGTACTTATATTGTCCCTTTCTTCAGTGATTCTTCTTTGCAAGCAGAGTGCAGCATCTCAAAAAAATGAACATGGGTGCTGAGTTACTTACTCAGCAACATCACATTTTTAAGTCTTATTGTTTGCATCTGAATGCCCTTTCACCAGACAATGCATAAATGCAAAGGAAGCTTGAGTTTTATGAAAATCCAAACATTTTTTACATAATGAGACCAATGAGTTGCAACAGAGTAGTTCAGCCTACTCTCTCTGCGCTTGTGCTACACTTATGAACAAGTAGGACTGACTACTGAGTATCATGCAGGCTAAACGTGCTGTATATCATTTGGATGCAGAAATAAAGCCTAGAGTAGCTTGGAAAAAAAGTCATCTTTGGAGAAAATGTGTGCATTTTGCAAATGTCAAGCTGTGAGCATGACTCACTGTAAATGGCTATTTTAATATTCCTGTACAGAGAACAAACACAGGTCTTTATAATCAGTTATAAAGTCTTTCATGCTCCCAAATACAGATCAATAGCTTTTGCTTGCTGTTATTTTCTCATTGCTACGGTGGCTGATAACCCTCTACTGGTCCCGATTTCATAAAGCTAACACATGACACCAGCACCACAAGCAGCTGCTGTAACACAATGCAACAGAATGGCAAGGCAGAGAGATGCCATTAATCTCACCCCACGGCCCATATACTGCAACCTAGAAAGCAAAAAAAAAGACAGAAAGAGAGAGAGAGAAAAGAAAAACCCTGGCACACATGCCATTGTCACTTTCCTTTTATGCATTACCTGCTGAGTTATAAATTTGCTCTGCAGTTGTTTCCTGCCTGCACTAGCACTGCTGAACATGGAAGTGTTGCCAATAATGCATGATAATGATAATGGCCATCCTGCCTGATTTCATTAGGCAAACACATGACAGCAAGTGCTCTGAGCTTCTGCTGTAACATGCTGCAAGACACTGACAAGCCAAAGATGTGATCATCACCATTTACTGCAACACACACAGCTAGTAAAAAAAACATAAAATGGGGCATCCAAATGCATAGGAGACCTGCTGCATGCGCTGCTAATTCAAACTCACAAATCCAATAAGGCTCAAGGGTATCAACCCTCCTAAGAAGAAACCTCATTAACCTCTGGTTTTTTTGGGGGAGTCTTTTCAAGTCCCTTATGTCGAAACCTATGTGATGCACAGCTTTAACCAACATAATTCTAATTTGCTCTATTCACTCAGCCAGTCAGAAACACAGAGTTCAACCTTTACTGAAACACTTTACAATAACAGCGAGCCAAGCCCCTGAGCTAGCTGCTTGGGCTTTTTTAAAAACCCATTAAAGTCTTACATTTCTATGCGTTGTGTTGTTTTTGCTTAGACATTAGAGCCATCTGCCAAAATATGAAACCATTTTGACTACGCTCATATTTCAACTCACCGTGTAATTTTATCACATACTGTAGATGTAGGAAGGTGGAACTCTGCCATGTGAGAAGATGCATACAGTCCTAAGGCTACGGGTAAAAGGAGAAGGTATACAGCAGATGCAGCTGGTAGTCTCTGTTTTGCCTTGACTGCAAGCTGCAGTAACACCCGCTGCACGCCCTGATGTAGCAAGACAGCTGGCAATGCCTATATCTTCCCCTGGGGACGTCTTTGAAGGTATTATGCGGATAGAGCGGAGCTATATGAAAGATGTTCGCTTGACTCCAGTGTAAGCATATTGACACCTAACCCCTACCTCAATCTAAAAAAGATTTACTACTTCACCGCCTCTACTATCTGTTGTGGCCAGTGTCCCTCTGCATGATGGACAGTATTACCAGAGACCAGACACTGACCTCTCCAGTGCTGCATGCCAAAAGTAGAATAGCTGGAGTGTAACAAAGTTCCTACAAATGCTGAGTTGCATTTGAGGAGCGTGAGCTTATTGAGTAACTGGAAAATGATGAGACGGGCTAAAAATTCCAGCTGTAAATGTAATTGCCAGTATTCACTGACAGCGCCCATGAGATCATTACCATGCTGCATCAGTGCTTCTGTAGCTCTTCATCATCCCTGAACCTGCTTTGCTGACAGTCAAAAAACAAAAAGGTGTGTGCCAACCCTCCGAGTCCAATGCACCGTGCACACATCCGGCAGAGGCCTCTCTCACCGTCACACAAAAACAACAACCGTGAGCCGGGCTTCCTTTTTAACCTCACCCGGAAAGGTCATTAACAAGTTCTCCTCATCATTCAAGGCTCTGTGGCTCCACCGTCTCAGCGGCCAGTGCAGGTCTCCCTGATGGGAGGATTTCAGTGCTGCTGCTAATTGACCAAAAGTCTCGGTCTCTGCGTCGTGCTGATGCAGACACGCCCGGGCCCGGTCCATTTCTACATGTGCTCTGGTCTTTGGGAATTCAGCTCACGTGTCCCTGTTTAAGCGTCTTCCGTGCCCACTTTGGAGCCACAGCACAGCTCCGGTATGACGGGGCTGTTTTAAGGGGCTGTTTGGGCCCGTCGGACTCAGCGCAACACACTGGGAAGCAGTGATATAAATAACTGCTTCACCACGTGAAATCCGAGCATCCCAAGTGGGCAAAAACATGGGCCTAGATAGATGGACAGACAGACGGACGGACGATGCCTGTTATTCTACATCTACAATGCAGCGCATCAGCGTCTGAGCTCGTCGGAGACGCACGTTTAACCCGCACATGTGTCAGCGGAGCCAAAGTCATTTGCACATCTCTCAGTCTGCTCAGTGACTTACCAAAAGTGCGACGGATAAAGCGGATGTCGAAGCCTCGATCCAATCGCACATGACGTTCTTCTCCTACACACTTGTCCTGCCGGGATAAATTCACCACGTACGTCCGCTGCTAACGCCACTTCATTTATTCCAAATTCACGCGTAGGATCTTCTCCTCGATGCTGCTCGGGGCTGTTCTGGGGGGAAAAAACCATCCAACGGACGCGACGAGCGAAAATCTGCTGCCCAAGTGTCATCAACAAGACACGGGGGGGTGGTGGGGGGGGTCTTCCAGTTACCTGCGCCCGGATAAAACCCCACCTTAAATCCCAGTACGATCCGATTGAGGTTTAAAGGCTGAGAATGCAAAGCTGAAATCCCAAAATCCACAAGCTCAGGAGCGCCCGAGGCTCGCGTCCGAGCCGTGTTCAAAAGGGGTTAAAGCGTCGGTACGTGGTCGCATCAAGTCCCCCGCGTTCGGCTTTGTAACGCAGGAACGCGGCGATTGAATTTCCAACAAAGCGCGCACTTGCTGTGAATAGCAGTGCAGATGGTGTGAGGAGGGAAACTGCGATAGACTGCGCTCTTGGAATAAAGGGAAGAAAGAAAGAAAGAAAAAGCTGCTGGAGGCTGGAAGTCCGTCAAAAAGCCCACGAAGGTCGAAAACTCTCCGTCACATCGCTGCTGAGGCCGCTTGTTGTAAGAAGTTCCCGGCGGAATCCCAGCAGCGCACTGATACCGCGGTGTTCCTGCGATCCTGCCCCGACGCCGTGCGCGCCCGTGCCAGCACTTACTTCTCAGACATGACTTTGCGAGTCCGCTCCTTCAAACACATAAATCCCGGCTGGGACGTGGACGGGGATCCTGCTGTGTCCCGGAGAACAGGCGCCTCTAATCCTCATGCAGGCGTCCACCTGCGTAACAAGAGTCCGACATAAATGAATGCACGTTGTCACGCCATGATGTCTGGAGCCGAGTGGCCGCTGGACTAATTCTTGCTACGAGAGGAAGCGACTGACACCTTTCACGGACAGTGAGCACTGCAGTAATGTGATGTCATTTGGGCTGCATTTAAAGCCTATCCACGACGAACCGAGGATTCCTCTTGCTGACAGAGGGTTCGTATGGAGAGGAGGCGCTGTGGGGTGTTTGTGATACTCCGGGATGGGCTGGTAGCTCATGGTCCAGCATAAGATGCTGCAATGGTGGGGAGGAAGAGGAGAGGGGGAGAGGGAGGGAGGGAGGATGGAGGAGGGTACTGGGCTACTGCTGCACTTTGAAAAAATAACTGAAATAAAAATAACGCACACCCTTGTAAAGGTGTAAAATGTTTTTACTGCTCAGTGTTCAGCCTCTAATGAATAGCCTTTCATTTTCTTATCCTTCCCAATCTTGGATGCCCATCATAAAAAACGCAGGAGCACAAATAACTTGAACACCCACACGTTTCTGACAGCAGCTCGTGCTCTGCTTTGGGACCAGCACCAGATCAGTGGAAATGAAATATTGAACCTACAGAAGAATAAACATGAATATCCTCCCACTAGATAAAAAAAAAACCCAAAAAAAACAAAACAATGGGTAATCCTCTCAGAGTTACAGGAGAAATGCCAGTCAGCCCATCCTTCTTCATAATGTGCACATCCGCAATATGCCCCTGAGAAGAGGATAACAGGATTTTTTTGTGTGTCTTTTTTGTGCATATTTGTCCCCAAATTTATTGTCTGCCTGAATGCGTGCATCTCATGGTGTAAGGAAAGGGGATTCTCGTGAATGCAGGACAATCACTTCCACAGTGATAATATATTGTATTATTTTGTATATGCTACGTATTACAGATGTGAGACACGCAGGAAGTCAGGAGACGGGCGCATGAATTGAACTTTAAAGTACAGCTGATTTAAACGCAAACTGTCTGCTGTGAGCTGAATTAATTAGCCGTAAAAGCCATCTTGTAATACAAGAAAATTTAAGATACAATGAAAATATCACACATAACCGGTCCCAAATGTAAGACTGCAATAATGTGCAAAGTACCATAAATAACAAGGTTACTGCTCAACGTGTACCACGGGTAATCTTTATGTTCTTAAGGGGGAAATTATATAATAGTAAATCTACACTGTATTTCATTTTCGTGGGCATCGTTTTGCAAAAAATACACCCCCTCTTAACACGTTTCATGCTGTCTTTTCACTGTTTCATTGCTGCAACATGACAGGTGTCACAGTTATCTGATGTTCATTTGTACATTAGCAGCAGCCTGTTGTAATTAAAGGGCAGTTCATAATGGGTGGGAAACCTCGAGGGCATTTTAAATTGATCTGTGAGATGTGACACACTCATTTTGGGAGTCTCAAAGCACACTTCCGCTTTCAGAGGGCAATATTTCTAATGAAACCTACCCGCTTAACTGTAGCTCAACAAATATTCAATAACCAGCCTGGTTTAGACTCAAATGCAATCTCAAAACTGGTTTTGTGGCTTTTGAATGCATGCCAATCCTGTAAAATGTCACTGTGCTACGAAATGTGCTACGGTTTAAAGGACAAGTCCAGTTATATCAACCTGGCACGGTTCCCGTAACTGTAGATATTGTGGCTCTGTAGGTCAGGCTGACTGTGCACTTACCGCCTCCGTTATAGAAACTCGGGGATATATGGACTCACACAAGTGGGGTACATGGGAAATTATGCTAGGATAAAAATTAAAAAGACATTTCAGAGAAATGTGGAGCAGGGTGGTTGGGTCAGTAATTTTCCCCAGATGTGGCGGCATAGTGGTGACTGTCAGGTGCAGAAATGAAGGTTTTGCAATGATTCCCATAAAGAACTGTTTTTTCACAAAGCTGTGGGAGGCTGAAGGTGCTTGTGCCGGTATGTGCTCTAATGCACAAGTCCTCGTTTCTCTAAATCCCAACAGCGCACGAGTGCAAAATAAGCAGAACCCAGAGAGTCACAATAGCTGCATTTGTGGATAATACAGGCTAAGAGAAACCGGAATTACCCTTTAAGTTTCGGTGTGTGATTGCTCCGAGTCTGATCTGAATGAGGATGTGTGTTCATGAGGTGGGTGAGTGCACAGGACACGTGCAGTGAATACTGATGGAAGCTGAAAAACAGCCATGAAGGAAGCCAATCTGCTATTTATATCAGGCTGTACTCCATGGGGCAAAGCTCCCTCTCACAGTAATGCACTGTAAAAGTGATTGATTAGTGTGATATTGAGAGATTGTCCATCTTAACCGTCTCCATTCGCCAAAGTGATGAAATTACCGCACACTAGTCTTTGATAGCATAACAGCAGATCAGGTCAATGTGAGATCCATCCACTCTAATAAGGAAACTTGCCATTCCCTATAGTGCAAAACATAAGGCGGGGGGTCTGCACTTAGATCCATACACACCACTGAGCCACTAATACCCTCAGAGGGTGTGTTTAATGACCTGAAACATATAACATGCAGAGGCTGCTCAGTTTAGGTTCAGGTGTACAGTCTCTGTATGTGTCCACCTCTAAATGCCATTTTTGACACAACACAGTTGCCCTTGTCACTGTTTTAACAAATTGCTCGGATCAATTTTCATTAAGGACAGTGAAATTCCCAATTTATTCTCCTTGGCTGGGTGCAAGGACCCACAATGTGACGCTCCATCTATTCAGTGTGTCAGTGAATGGCTGTGTGTGTACTTTGAACTGGGATTAAAATTAGTGCAGTGACAGAGACAAGAAAACAATCACCAGGAAGAGCAACATCATCACAGTGTATAGTGTTTGACGGTGGATTAGAGCAGAGCTGTTTATACGTTGAATCACCCTGTACATTAGCACTTTCTCTCTCACTGTGCAAAAACGCCCTGCTAATGTGCTTTAAATCCTCCATCTTACCATCAAATGCGGAAGCAGCATAAATGGGATTTCCACTATAGGGGTCTCTAATTGCCTTATCAGTGTTTGTTTTACCTTGGAGAAATAAAAGGCAGGCAATTACAGCACAGGTCGACCTATACGTGTTGGTTAGACTTCCATTTTAAAAAAAGGAATTTTAATTTGACATATTACAGTCTGTGTCTGTCAAAATGTGATTACTGAAATGTAAAAACTCAGTGAAGTTTCTAAGACTAAACTGTTAATTTGGCAGTTCAACACTTTTTCATGATTTCTGTGGCTAGGATATTTTGGGTGGGACCGTCAGGAAGCTTGATCCGTCACTATAGAGCCTAACTGGAACTTGTTTGTAGATTTTTCGACACTGCAAAATAAAAAAAAACTGCTTTGAACAGACATTTTAAAGTTATAAACATACAATGTCCCTGAACGCATCGGCATACTGTCACAGTAATGACTGCTAACTGACGACTAACGCTACGGCTTCCATTGAGCCACAGTGTTTTACTTTCTTTCATGTTGAAGTCTGCACACAAAGACACGTGAAAGAAAGAAAGTGAGATGTCTGACATTTCCATATCACTGAGGTACCGTGACCTTTCTTTGATTTTATTTCATTGGCTTTACCTGCCGGAGCTACCCTTACTCCAACTTGTTGACTAGCAAAGCCAATAGGCTGTATATGTATTTAGAGAAAACGGCTCAAAGGTTGGAATAATGACTGAGAGAGAATTAGTGAGTTTCATAGACGTGTTACCTTACCTGACATAACCCCAGCATTTCACTGCAGCGAGTACTGCTTATATTTTCATGATTTTGAAAGCTAGTTTTCTATATTTTTTATTATTTTTGTAATATTTGGAATTTCACTGGGTCATATATTTTTCAAAGCGTTAAACGTTCGCTATTAACCCAATACCACACTGTACCCAAGATTGTTCACCTGTAAACTACAGCCAGGAGGATCATTTGTACAAGCGGGAGCGTATAACCAGCATAAACGTGTCACAGTGGGACGGTGTGTAGCGGCTGTAGTAGACATACCACAGTCAGCTAGTAGATAGATGGTTTGACAGTTGTCTATGGTATGACAAATGTTTTTTGCTTTATAGGTAAATCTCACACGACTGCTTCTCCAGTTTCTGATTGACTGAACCCACACGAATCAGGAAATCAGCAGTGAGTAGTTCAGGGATAGTGGGAAAACAAACAGGCCTAACTTGCATCTTAGCAAACTCCAATCAATTTTTTTTTTTACTCTAAAAAGTGGAGTCAAATTTCTACATTTATAATTGATAGTTCTTTGCCCACCATTTCAGCTCGTGTGAGTTCTGGGCTCTCTTTTCTATATGTTGGCTGCAGCCACATAAACCTAAAGTTCTGGAAGTAGATTGTAGTTAAAACTTGTAGAAGGCTTTTTAAACTTGATCATACTTGGAAATAATTTTCTTCCTTAGCGCCATTGCTGTCTTTGTGGTTTACACAGTGAGAGCAATAATCTCCATTAAAACAGGATGAATGATGATTATATGATTGAATATGCTTGGGATAATATGTAAAGACAATAGTCTGTGTGAGTTATCACTATAATCCACTTAAACAACTTCTAAGCAGTACCCACACTGTTGTTCAGACCACTTTTGAAGATATATGTTAAATAAAAAATTCAGATCCTTATACTCTTTCCTTAATTTCATTTTCTTACAAACCAAAGGCATGCCAGTATCCATGCATCACAAAAGCCCTTTTATTTTCAACACTTTTCAGGAAGAACGGAGCATTGTCTCAACACAAAATGCTGTTTTTGAATGGGAGATCTTGACGACAGAGATAAAGATATCAATGGGTACAGTGGGCCTGAAAGTTCAATACACAGCAACTTATGCAAATGAACAAAACTCAAGCTTAAGAAAAGTGAAAAATTATAACTAAATGCTAAACACATTTAGCCATTAGGCAGATCCCAATATCCAACGTGACTTTCAAGTCAGGAGCACACACCAGGCACAACACAGTGGTCAGTGTCTTGCCCGGGGACATGTTGACATGGTGCCAGGAGGAACAGCAAATCGAGTCTCCAACCCTGTGGTTCATGGACAACTGATGTACTCAGACACTGCTCCCCATCAGAAACACGCCACTAACACAGAAAACACAACTAAACACGATCGCCATTTAAAAAATAATTAAAAAAAAACAACAGCTCATATTCCAACACCACTGATGGATACGCCACGCCAGTCACCACGACACAATGAACAAGTCCCTGTGTCTCAGCTCTGTCCGTGTCCTCTGGAAACATTTCTGTTGTTGGCGTTGCTATTTGCAGCGTTTGGTCTTTGGCTGCATCTTCTCACTTGTCAGCTCGCATGTGTTTTCTTAAGTTACAGTGTGTTAAGATCTTAGGGCCACCCTGGGCCATCTGGGGAAGTGTGAGATACAGCTCACGCGCAACAGAGTTTTTCTTTACGGCTGAATTTATAAAAGGAATGCTGATGCTCATTAGGATGAAAAGACAAATCTCTAAGATTAAAGACCAATGTGTCTTTCATCGGGGTCACAAGATTACATGTTTTGATAGTTTTCAGGGACATGTTAAATAGCCACTTGGATGCCAGTATTTGAAAACATTACAAATTATATCACTCCGTATAATTGAGAATTTGACATTGTACCATATTAAAACAAGTAGAGGAAGTGTTTAAAAACCAAGACCCAGATTAATTCATCTTGGGTTACGACTTTTAAAAAGGAATGATCCAAAAGGTGACTCTCTCTCCTTTCTAATAAAATTTAAATCACCTACTCCTGGACCAAGAGACACCTTCTCAACTGAAATAAAAGAAAAGGCAGACATGAAGTGTCTGGCCTCTTTAAAATGGCTTTCTACATGATTTTTGACACCCTCTCTCTTAATGGAGCTCCTGCACTCAGTAATTCTGTATTTCAAAGAGCACTCTTTCACTTTCCACAGGGGCATGAAATCATCCATCACATTTGTTGTTTTACAGTTAATGAATCTCTGCAAGCCTGCAGCCTTAGAAAAGTTAGATCCGTTTCTTCTATGTGGCCAATTGAAGCTAAATTCACTGTAGATGATCAGAATACTTTAACCATTTGCTTCAAATGATCATGTAACCATGATACTGAAAAGACAGTGATGGTTTCTGACAATAAAGCTTTGCCTGTTGTTCTTGAGAGCAGCTGGGATTTTTTTTGTTCCTTTGGCTCTTTTGATCCTGAACTTTAGAGGATCTGCAAGGTTATGACAGATGTGGGGTTTTTTTTTTATACCCTTTGAACATTACGATATACGTCAGTCCTTACTGATTGTTGTTGGCAGCAAGCAGAAGTTTGTGAAAGTAAACTTACATCAGATTGAAAAATAGAAAACCCACATTTCACGTAGGTTTACCAACAATGTGACTTTGTTGTCACAGCGCTATCTGTAACTAAGCGATTATAAGGAAGGGTAGCAGTTGATTAAATCCGTAAGATTCACATGCCAAAGCTACATCGCTGGATCCAATTTCACAGTCTCAACAAGTCATGTCACATCAGTATTTTTCAACTCAAAAGTACAAAACATGTGACTTATGGGAATAAGTACCATGAGAACTCATAATCAGACCATTCCATTCCACTCAGTCCGCCTTCTCCCAGACCTGCTATGATATTCTACACCCTACTAAGCCCTTCAGGTCATAGTTTTTACAAAATGACATAAGTAATAGAACACTACAATCAATAAAAAGATACAGGATTTACCAGTGCAGTGCAATTCAATTATGATCAATGTAAGTTGGCGAATTTGACAAAAACAAATTCACAAAAATACCTCATTAATGTCAAAGTGAAAATAGGTTTCTACAGCGTAATGTCAAATAAAATAAAACGTATGTAAGCTGAAATATTCATAAATATTCACCCCTCCTGTCCACTATTTACTAGATGCACCTTTGGCTGGAATCACAGCATGGCTCACTCAGGCTTGCACATCTGGACACTTTTTGCTGCACAGGGACCAGGTTTGAACAGCCCTTTTTCAAGTACAGCTACAAACTCTCTACTGGATTGAGGTCTGGGCGTTGGCTTGGCAACTCCAGGTCCTTCACCTTGTTGTCACCAAAACATTTCTGTGTAGCTTTCGCTCTATGTCTTGTCGGAAAAGTTCTTTTGCAGAGTGAATAAGATTCTCCTCCAGGATTGTCCTATATTTTGCCATATTCCAAACATAATGGCTTGCCTCATGGCCAAAAAGCACCATTTTGGTCTAATCAGACCAAAGAACCTTCTTCCACTTGACCATAGAGTCTCCCACGTGCCTTTTGGCAAACTCAAGTTGTGATTTACAGGAGTTTCCTTCAACAGTGACTTTCTCTTCTACCATCTCAGCTGCCGAAGCTTCCAACTCCCTCAGAGTAGTTGCCTGTGTCTCGCTCACTAGTCTCCTTCTTGCACCGTCACTCAGTTTGTGAGTACAGCCTGTCCTAGGCAGATGTGCCATATTACTTCCATTTTTTGATCTTGAATTTCACTGAGCCCCGGTGGATATTTGGTGCCTTGGAGAAAAAAAAATCTCCAAGTCACTTGACTTAAGCTTCTCAGTGACCTGTTGTCTGAGTTGCTTGGAGTGTTCTTTTGTCTTCATGGTGTAATGGCAGCCAGAAATACGGATCAACCTGGGACTGGACCGTCCAGAAACAGACATATTCACTGTGATAGGTTTAGGAGTACTAGCAAATGGCTGGACCTCTGTTGGTCATTTTAAAGGGGGTGAATATTTAAGCAAACACTTAAATCAATTTACATATTTTCATTTAATTGACATTACTTTGTAGAAACCTGTTTTCACTTTGACTTTAACAAGGTGTTTTTTAGATTTGTTTTGGCAAAGTCCCTAACCTTTATTGACCATGATTGATTTATAATGTCAATCAAAGGGTGAAACATCCAAGGGGCTGAAAACTTTTTATAGGCACCAGTTCTTGTTTCAAAGTTAGCATTCACTATGGCCACAGATTGCCATTTAGCTTTTTATCGCATGCAATAACTTATTGTGTCATTTGGTGTTGTGCACGCAGCTTTATCACAGTTTTTTGATTTAAAAGAACTGGCTACAGATTTTGAAATCAGGCTTGATGAGTGAATAGAAAGTGAGCCAAGAAAGTATAAATTTATGGGCTGCAAAACCATAACAATAAGCTTGAAACTGCTCACAGAGCTGAAGTAATCGTCTGTTGGTTCATCACTTCTATACAAGCAACACCTTTGACATTACACATTGATTTGATGTGTTAGTATAAAACGATTGGTTAACACAACCTAATCTAATTTTAATTTCAGGCGTTGAGTGTGAACTAAGCAAATTTTCTTAACTGTGGTGTTTGTGGCTCCAACATATATTCAGGGTGTCAAGCTGTATCTAACTACTTTCCAGTCCACATATTTTGAAAGACAGATTACTAAAGTATAGCTGAGCAATTCTAAAAGCTAAATTCCTTGTTCTGTATGTAGATAATATTAATATTTAACACCCTATGATCATGCTGTTGGATAAGGTGACTATGATTTCAACTGCTTCCCCTGATGGAGTCTCTACACTCCTGCCGAGAGCTATTTCGAGCCCCATATTTTTTTCTTTCATTGTTTGTGTATGCATTCAGTTAGAATTAATTCACCCAAAATGCAGAAGAAGGTGGAGGGCAGAACATTACTTCTTATTCTCTCAGTCTATGTTTTTCCTCCTTTCCAAACAATCTATTTTTACAATACGTACTAATTTTGTCTCAAATTGATCCAAAGTGTTTTGTCTGTGAGGTAAGCAGACAGAAAAATGAGAATTGCTATCTCAGGAAGAAAGAAATCTCAGCAGCAGATTTTTCAAGGTACCATGGCAACAGAGCATTCAAAAGAATTTTGATGAGAACAGCAGGCAAGGAGAGGCTGATTACAAGGGAGACAATTTGTTACTCCAGTTGACAGAGCAACACAGTCTGATTGCACACACACAAGCACAGAGTTATATTCTTTATCTAGACAACTGTGCAAAAACTCTGTCCTTTTCTGTCCAATCATGGCCCTTCAGTTAGAAGACAAGTGAGAACAACTGTAGCATCTCAGCGTGAAGATGAAGGGCTCAGTCTAGTCTTGCTGTTGCAACAGCGCTACCTTAGCAGCTAAAGCGTTGGCATAGTGATGCAAGGTGGACACGCAACTTTGATTGGCAGTACAGCACAATAAGCACCAGACATGCAGTGGGTGGAAACTGTTTTTTACCCTAAGAAACTCAATTTCAAATCACACAAGAGGAAGTGGCAATCAGCTCAGGACTGCAGCTGTCTATCTTAGGCGGCTGTTCCCTCTTACCAATCTCACTCTCCAGTGCACGGCAAACAGAGCACCGTCCTAACAAACGTCAGCTGTCAGTGTGGAAAAAAGGTGGGAAAAAATACTGCATACATAGCTAAACTTGTTTTTACACAACTCTCAGCTGAACACATCTCGGAGGTGGCTGTGCTGTAAGCACAGCTCCCATCACTGACTAGATTCGTGTTAGACATGTGCTTGTACGCTTCATTTGCAAGAAAGGAAACTCTAAGAGTCACGGATGGGATGCCATATGGGCTGAATGAATATTTATATCTAATGTTTGACATGAAAAACATGGTGTTTTGTCTCTTAATTGGAAATCTTTACAGTCATGCTGTGAGGCTTATTGGTGGATACACCAACCATTCTTGAGAATAAACTTCTTAACAACAACTTCTGACACATTCACCAATGTTTTCTCATTTGGGTCTTTTTGTAAGGAAGAATAGAATGGCATATTTGAGTACAATTGGTTACTGCGTTTTCTGCAATTATACAATTCAATAATATGAGATTTACACTGCAATAATATTTTAATAATCTTTTTAAGCAATTCTTTATAATACAGTACGAAACACCATGGTCCTCTAAAATAAAAATACAACACTAACACTTTAATTCACATTTCACAGCATCACCATCAGTGACGTGCCGTGAGGTTCTTACTTCATACAAATGAACCCTACAGAGGAGAGTCTTCACCATGTGATTGGCAGCAGTTAGGAGGAGTCCCCTATCCTGAGGCAGGAGAACTGCGTGCTTCACTTAGTGCCTCTTCGCAGCCGTTTTAGGATCGCTCCGCACAAGAAACACGTTACACACATACAGTTGTTGACACTGTACATTATATACATCAGCTGTATATATACAGTTAGCTGAGTTATTGCGCAATGCATGGTGAGGCTCATCTGGCTGCAGCCACGTCTCTTCTAGTAAATGTGAAAATTCAGCGATTTTGAATAAAAAATATTTTTTACATTAAAAAAATAATCTAAAACTGGTGAAGTTGGATAAAAAAATAACCTCATAGTGCAAAACACTGGATAAACTTAACCACTTAACTAACTGTTTTATTACACTTTTTTTTTTTTCCACAATGACTGCACGTCACTGATCACCATAAAACCACTTCTTCTTCAGCCAGCACCACAACAAGTGACTGTGCGGCCTCCCCACTCCTGACACTGGACAGCAAAGCGGTCCTCCTGAAGCAAAGCGACCCTTCTCTTTTTCTGTTCTGTACAGCATTCGGTGAACGAGTAATAGCGCTCCACGGATCTTTTTTGTGTTCAGCATCCGGGTTATTTTACATCCACTACTGAAATATGACAGCTCATTTGCTGCTCACTTTCAGCAGCCGAGCCTCCACTTCAGAACTATCGAAGTTTTTCTGCTTTTTTGAGTCCATGGCTTCACTTTCGTTAGATCTATGTGGCCGACTGGCTGTTACTGAATTGCTCAATGCTTGTTTTTCGTTTCTGTGTGAGATTCCTGACTCTGCACATGGCCCTGAAGTCTAATGCCCCTTTATGGGCACTGATGGGGCATTTACCTATTCCAAATAGGTACAACTAGAACACATTTTTGTCTTCAAGGATAATGGGATTCATCTCTGTGAGAACACAGGTGAAAACATTTTCTGCGGTTTTAAAACACATCATAAATCCAAAGTAGACGTTGAGGACATCTCTCAACAATTTTAAGTAAGACATATTTGTGAAGGAGGCTCAGCTGGCTTAATTGTGTTTCTTCTCTCAACATTATAATTCAACTGACATTAATTGGCATTTCAGAAATATACACATTTTCCAATATATGGAAAAAATACAAAGTACCTTAATTAGATTCACGAACTCAACTATGGCACTGTAATTCCAGCTAATACTGTAAGTGTGGTCTACCACACTCTCAAGCAGAGTACACCAAGGTCTGTAATATAAAACAATTATTATTCATATTAATGTGCTCAACTTCAGGGAGCACTTATAATACTAGAGACATTAGTCATGCAGCTTATCAATGTGCCATTGTTGCAGGAGTTGGAGCTGTTGTGAGGTATAAGTCTAGCATTCGTCTAGAATGCGTCTGAAGTATTCAAACATAAGTCAAGAAGTACTCTGATCACAGAGGCCCTGCAGATGAAGTGAAATGAACTTAGGAGTCAATGAAAGCACATCTGACTAGATGGAGCTGACAGCCTCCAGATCCATCTAGTCTGATGGATCTGGAGGCTGCCATTGTGCGAGTTTATGTAGGTGAGTTTCAAGGCTCCGCACCATGGTTTTGTGCTGTAGAATAGATGCGCGTTAGGGTTCAGTGGCTGTATGGAATAGAGGCTACTAAAGCAGAGATAAAAGGAAGATGCCAGACGACGGGTGCAAGTGACTAAAGGCCCTACCTGAGCACAGCGGCACCACAAAGCAACCCTCATCTCCTCTTCTCAGGCTGACTCTGATAGAGTGTGTTATCAGTGCAGACAGGCAGGCTAAATCACTGGTTGAGTAAAGGTTAGAGCTTCTGGTCTGTTACTTTGCCCGTAAGGTTAGGCAGGTGAATGTTAAAGCAGCCTGAAGCACGGGCAAACACTCTGAAGGTGGAGGTGGAGTCAGCCCCGAGGACAGACGCTGATTTATGCATTACTTGTATTCAATGATGCATCACCGTATTAAACTGAGCAGTTCACTCACGAGCAACACATAATCAACACAGATCATGAGGTGTGCTCATGCTTTTGTGTTTAATACCAGGAATATAGTTGTTTGCTTTTGTGCTACCTACACCAGCTGTGCTGCACTGCAAACCGACTAAAGCCGACTAAAAACCATAGCTCACAATGTAAGCGTCACCATTTTTGTGTTATCCATAACACTTCGACATGTGGACAGGAGCTGGGGATCAAAATCGCCAACTGTGTAACAGGTAATTACCTGCTCTAACTCCTGATCTACAACCCACTGGTCAAATTGCTATAATTTAGTGTAACTTTGTACCAGCTAGCTCTTTGTAGTTATTTGTTGCTGTTGTCTTGGTGACCAGAGCCATAAGAAAGTGATCAAAAAATGGCAACGATAACAGTCTCTTCAGACATGTAAGTACACCTCGCAATGGCTAAACCTCAGCTTGATTCAATGCTTTCAGTTGGTCATAACAACATAAATGAGGATGATGTCAATAGTATGACTCAACAGTAATTGGTTTAGCCTCAAGTCACATCAGTATACAGTTGTTAAAGCCATTCAGATGGACATCACCAAATACAAAATAAAATAAACAGTAAAGTTTGTTAAAATTAAAATATGAATAGTATATTTCTCTCACAGCAGTCTAGCTAAAGACCTTTGTATTGGGCCAGACCCAAGTGATGTGGCTACTAAAGCACCTGTCAGGCCAGAGTGTAGTCACTAACATGGCAGAGCTGAGGGTGGGGGCTATGTTCTTCAGTTATTATATGTTATTCATGCATACATATGCCCCCGACCAGAGCAATAAAACCAATCATCTTCCAGCTTCTAATTGACTAAACACAACTAATCCATATAATCAACAGTGGGTAGCTGGAAAACAAGAGGGGCTGCAGCATCCTAGGACCAGCGTTGCCCCAGACAAACAACCACCTTCTTCAAGGAATAGCCGTGTTTAAATATAAGCTATGGTGATGACACCTATTATCAAACAATACTTTGAATTTCACTTTTGCCTCACGCTGCATGCAGTAGATCTTCAAGGTTACATAGAAAATAATGACTGCTAGTATTTCATCTACATCAGACATTGTGTCGCCCTTCCTTACCCACGTTGCAGCAGACGTTCTATCTTAATACTTAATATCTCGACCGACTGTGCTCTGGATACAAACACATAGTGTACATTGTGCAGTGATCACTACAATCACTTGACTTGACTCTAATATAGTTTTCTAATGATATAGTCTCTTTAGGCACACTATTTGCCTTTAGGCTCTGCACTCATTTCTCATTCTGTCTCTTCTTGTTAGGCCTCAGTAGAGAAATAAAATTGTAAATACACATTGTCTTATTTCCACCTGGCACTTAGAGTAGATCTGGGACTTGGCTATATAATTGAGACTATGCAGAATTCCATTAGTACAGCTGTCCAACAGGGAGCCAGCCTGTTCTCAGCCTGGCTTCTTTGCGTACTGTATCAGCCATTTAAAAAACCCTTGAAAGAGAAAATAATATTGGTTTCACTTTTCTATCTCATAGGACATGCATGTGTTAAAGGATCTTGCAAGTTATGCAAAATATAAGTTTGTAAGAACCTGCTCAAGTTCCATACTTGTCATTTAATATTGGAATACAGAATGTGTTTTTTTCACTGGCGCACATACGCTCTCTGTTCTACATTGACAGTCCTTTATCCAGAAATCCCCCAGTTGGACAATAATGCTTCAGGTTAAACAGCTGTTGTTGCTCTTTCCACGTGTGAACACAGGAAGAGAGGGAGAGAGAGGGGGAGGTACAGTTGAGCCTTGGGCATCTGCAGCTCTGCAACTTCAGTAGATAAGACCAAGTATGCTCAGTGTTTGGGCCCTCAGCTCTTTCCTCTTTCCTGCCACTGTCATTCTAACCAGACTTGTGATAGAGCCCATTCGCTGTGATAGCCCGTTAATTTCCCCAGAGGCTGATCATTCAATATTCAATAGCTACTGTTATGCAGCACCAACTGTGGATCAAGCTTATGTGGCTCCTTACTCTGACCAATATCATCAAAGCTCTGCAAGGGGATCACAAGATCAGACTGAGACACAAATAATAACCTTGCTGTGAAAAATTCTCTTTTCTACATTCGTCATTTTGCCTGTAGCTGCTGCTACACATGATGTGTTTGTTCCACACAATTATGCACAAAGAAAAATGTAAAGTGGTGGCTGTGAAACATTTTACTGTACTGATATTTCTTAGAGCATATGTTTGAAATGCATTTAAGATGCTCTTTCACAATACTTTCTTCCATAGGACACAGGTAGACTACATACACTATGTCTACTGTATGTTAAACAAGGTACTACGGAAAGGCTGTAGGTGCTACACAGGTCCAAGAAAAGGTGTGCACAATTACCACCTTTTTAAGAGAAGACAGTGAGTTTCCATTTTTTTCTGACAGATTACTGTCTTGTGGAGCTGCACTCAGAGACACACTGTGCAACCCTGTAAAAGAGAGCTGGAACAGCAATAAAGGCTCACGCTTGTTACTACCTTTATAGTACACATTCATGGTAAAGGACGTCAATGTAAGCCATGAGGGGGAAGATCAGTTGGTGTTTAATCCTGTTTTGGTATTACTAGGGCCTTTTTGGAGCAATTTAAATGACAGCTGAAATGGTGTGAAATCTGCCTAGACACCATGACAGCGTTGTTACTCGTTTCTATGTCCAGAAATGCATTGAAATGGGAAGAAGGGAAGCTATGTGTGATTTAGAGGCAGTAAACATAAAACAAGTTGTTAAAGGAAAGGGGAACTGATGTGCCAGAAGCAGCCTCATCTCCAAAACATGATATTTATATATTACTAAATGGTTGTGATGGGTTTTTTACATTTTGAGGGAATTGCCATCGCTGCATAGCATCATTTCTTCCAGTCCATAAGGTGTTACACTACAGTCCTGCACATTTGTTGGTGGATGGTTGGTATATCAGGTGTAGCCACTTAAGCATGACCATTAAAGCTTTAGTCATTTTCATTTACCATACACACAATTGCAAAGAAAGACATTTTTTGACATTTTACTATTTTATAAGATTGTCCACTCTGGAAATTTATAGCGTAGGAAGAAATCATAATCAGTTGTTTTCAGAAATGCCCCAAACAGCATTTGTTACTGTTAAAATGTCAAAGGCCTCCAGCAGCTGTTGGAATTATAAATCTTGTCTTTAAAGACAGAACTAAATGACTGATGAATGTCTAATCACAAAACGTGTTGTTCTGGTGCGCAGCTAAAGATTGTGTATTTTTGACACACATCCTTAAATGTAATTTCCTTTTTCTGTGTATGTGCTGTTAATGTGGTATTGCACAGAAGAAGCGAGATGAAATATGAGGACTAACCAGTTTATGCTGGTAGTTTTAAACATGACACCCAGCTCTGTAGTACTCTCTGAACTGAGACGTTTAAAATCTTGTCATAATACTGTATCGTCTTAAAGCACTTTACCCAACATTCTATAATTTGCCTCAGTGTCAAGCACAGGTTGTATTTAATGAGAAATTCATCAGGAGAGCATTAGGTTTACATGACAGATAAGTTACACACTGTGTCACCTTGTTCTCCTTAGGTGGTGAGCCAATTTATGTTCCTCCCAGACCACAGATCTGCAGAAGGAAAGCATGTAAGGCAAAAATTACTGGCTCGAGATCTGGCTCATGCGGCGCAATCATCAATTTCACATCTTATCTTAAAGAACTAAAGGATTCTTTCTGAACTCTTACCATGGGTCGAGGATTGCTGGCAGAAAATGTGTTTACTTCAAGTAACACAAGAATGAGCTTGTATGCTCAAATGAGAAATACTGCAGGGGGAAAAAGGTTGTCAAAAATGTCTGTAGTGTCAGTTGAGTGACATACAGAGTTTAACAGCTGTGCCTTGTGTACATAAAATTTCAAACAACTTAGCACTGCGTTGACATGTTGAAATTTGAGAATATATTCTTGACAATGTTTTGTCACATTAAGGTTTGAAAAAGATGTGAGATATTGCCACATGTCTGTCCAAAATACTGTGTCAGATAATTAACAGTCTTCAACAAAACTACAAAGAAGAACAAAAACGGATTCTTCCCGGAGTTATTTGTACTGATTTGTCACAAACGTTTAGTAAAACAGTAACGTATGAAGACGCGTGTTCTACCCGTTTCAGTTCAGTTGGGGAAATGCTGTTATATAAAGTATTGAAGTCAAGCAACTTTTTCTCTGATTCAGCAACAATTACAAACTCATCCCCTTGCTGACCTCTTTGTTCACTCTCGAAAAAATGTGGAATGATCCCGGAAGCAACTACTTCCACTTCAAATGTTGAGCAGTGAACAAGTCAGAGTGTGTGTAAGTTGGTGAGTGATTAGGACCAGTTGCTGGAGAGCAGCCAGAATTGAAGTCATTGGAAAGGCAAGTAGGCCATAAATTGTCTTTGTTCGATTCAGACTGCTCTTCACTCCCAGACTCTCAAATTAAGTGATTTTTCAATTTGTTCAGTAGCTGTAGGCAGTGTGAATGAAACAATGTCAGATCCAATACACGATTTGAATTGCTATCTGTTTTAGCCACTAACTAATCTCTGCTTAGTGCTTTAGGTTATTCAGAAACCACGTACTGCACAAAATGCTCAGAAACTTTATGACAAGGAGCGGTGTTACGGATTAACAGTGATCCCTTACTCTAATAATAATCGTTTTCCCAGTAAGTGCAGGAAAAAGTTAAATACAATTGCAGTAATATTATTACAGTTACTCCCTCTAAAAACAACTTGTTAAAATATTACTTTCATTTTCACCACAGCAAAAAAAACAAAAAAAAAAACAAAACATCTGACAGTTATTATTCATAGTCATCATGGTTGCATGTGTCACTATTAGCAGAACCATCAGCAGTAAGCTGGCGTGAAAGAGGATGGTCTTTACATTCAGCAGCTGGAAATATTCCTATTACTTGGATTTTGTCAGGACTTTCCACCGCAAAACAATCGACCTCAAATTTCTGGACAGACAGTGGCTGTGCTGCTACTGTGTAGGGGGGCGTTGAGTAGTCATTCACCAATCCCAAGATTATTGGTTCAACACCCAGGTCCTCCTGTAACATGCTGATGTTCAGATAAGCAAAACACCGAACCCCCAAGTCGGATGCTGCCAGCAAGTTCAGGCCAGCTCCCTTATAAGTGTGTGTGTATGTGTGTGTGTGTGACTGGGTGAATGAGAAGCAGCAAAAAGCTCTTGTGGTACCAATGAGGTAGAAAAGTGCTATGAAAGTGAGACTCTTTAGCACAACAAAGTGAAACTCACGGAGGTACACCTTATTAAATATGAACCTACTGCAGCCATGAGGATGGATGGGGCCCTCAAAAGCCTTTCAAAAATCTAAAATTTGATTTTAAACTGAACATGCTTACACTGTGGTAAAATTAATTTTCTGGAAATGATAAAATACAACATGCAGACAAACAAAATAATTTCAATGTGACTATGGTCAAGTGCATAATCACCACAGATGATTGGGGGAATTGTTCCCGCCAAAAAAGAAGAAAACTAGAATTTCTACCCCATCAAATCTGCCATGAGCAGTCATCCTTTGCCTTCAAAAGCTAAAAGAAAACAAATGTTCTCCTTTGGAAAGCGTTGAACTGGCTCAAAAATGAATATTAACTGAGCTCCCACGGCTTCATGCAGGTCAACCAGCAACAACCACAACAGCTATACACACAGCTCAGGAGTTTTGGACCATTGTGTATCCTCCATGAGTCATGGACACTTGATCAGTCGTGGGTCCGCTCCGCAGGTTAAACAGCCAGTTTAAATTGTAGCATCACTTGTGTGAAATATAAATTCTGTTACAGCATGATGGTTACACCAACACACGCTCACAGGTGAAAAGTCTGTGCGCACCACACATGCTTTTTAGAGATAGATATGGAAAGCTTTAGAGAAATTCTTATGGTTCATCTGCATTAATGTTAAATATGTATAGAATATAATTTCTTTTATTCTATGCATTTGCTGCTAAATGGCTTAATTTTAATTATTCAGAAGATATTTTGCATCACCATCATCAGTTGCAACACTTTCCTGGTTGTTATCATGAACATACACAGCTTGTCACAGCCACAGAAACGACTTCAAAGCTGAGGGTGCGGGTCCAACCGTCCATCAACAACGCAGACACCCAACTTGTCTACACTGATTTACAAAAAAAACGCTTTATTACTTTATTTATAACGTTTTCTAATTATATTTTACAAAGATTTATTCTGTTATGAGGGGTACTGGTTAGTATTACATATAATACCTTTATCATTCCGCCTTCAGGTTCATCTTCAGCTAGTGAAGAGTTGCTCTAGCGGATTTAGATTTGATTTTCCCATTGAAGAATATCCCATTTCCTTACACCGTACATTACTTTCACGACCAAACAGGTGATAAATGAACACTACTGACCCAGTTCCATGAGCAGCCATACATGCCCATGCCGTAACACTGTGTCCACCACGTTTGACAGATGACGTTGTGATGCTTTTGGATCATGAGCGGTTCCTTTCCTTCTTTAACTCCTATTCTCCTACTTCTCTTCCTATTATTCTGCTACAAGTTCATCTTTTCTTTTATCAGTCTAGAGATTCTTTAATCCTGAACTGTGTCTGCTTTTTTAGGTGTTACCTAAGTGTTACCAGTCGTTTGCATCTTGTTGTGGAGCCTGTACATTTTATTCTTAAATAAGAGTTCCGATATTAGAGTTTCATAATGACACATATAGCTGCCAAAGCTTTATCTTGACTTGGCTAAATGTTGTAAAAGGTTTCTTCTTCACCATGGACAGATGTTCATCCACTTTGGTGGTCTTCCGTGGTCTTTTGACGCTGAGCTTTCCAGCGAATCCCTTCTTTTAACTGTATTGTAAAGGGAAGTGCTAAGTTAAAGCTCACAGATAACAGCAGTTCCTTTGAACTGAAATTACTAAAAGGCAGAAACGAGAGCAGACATTGGAAGACATGTTCCATAGAACCAGTGAACAGACTTTGAATTGACGTCACTGATACAACGTGTATCTATATTTCTGGAAAGGTGCATGTCAGGCTATGGTGTAGGTTTGATGCATGAGTATAAATTAACCTTTAGAAACAGCATCTGCCAATTTGGTGTCTGGGGCCAAAAGCGTGTAAATTCAAAAGACATCTGTCTCCTAGGTGGGGGTGCCATTTCAAAAAACTGTTCAATGAATCATACCAAAGGGTAGGGACAAATAACCCATGTAGGTGTTAAAGTTAGAGGCCTGTTGGTTAATAGCAGTAACCGCAATGGTGGTAACCATCAACTTCTAGTCCAAGAGCAAATACATGTACTTCTGAAAATGGCAAACCACTCCTGTAGGAAACTGTGTAGTGATCCCTCCATTCTTTACTACAATAGTGTGATATCCAAAAAGAAAAGAAGTTATAATCAAAGCTGAAAAGTGTATGACAGCTATTGCTGGAGTAGAATGAGAAAGATAATGCTGAGCAGCTGAGCCCATTTTAACTTACAGCTGGAAACAGGTGCTTTGGCAGCTTTTTCTTCTAAGTCAATATTAGACATAAAAATGCAAATTTTATGTGAGGCCACTGGGGGAAGGCAAAAAAGAGAGACTAAGTATGTAAATAAATACCAAATGTTAATGTAATTCAGTGATGCGAAAGTGGGATATTTTTTTAATCTCATCTACTCGTTCAAAAGGAGATGACAACTTTTGACCAAAAGCAAAATCATTCTCTAACAAGTAGGTTTTCTTTAAAAGTCCACAGTCAAAACAGGATAATACAATTGAATTGTGCCTTGCAATTGATGAAAATGAGTCAAGACAGTCGCAAGTGGCCAAATAAATACAATGGGACCTTCAGAAAATTCTTCATGTGCCTCCTAATGAAATACAGGACAGCCAACGGAATGCCAACACGTGGGTAAAAAGAATTACTCAAATGCTTAATGTTGTACCATCACTGCATTGGTTTCAAATATTGCAAAGGACTAAAACAGATAATTAAATAGGGATAATTAATATATTAAACCACAAGGTTAAAATTTTATCACATTCACTCTCAGTTTTCCCCCTTTTGTCTCATCATAGTTTGAAAAAAATACTGCACTGATAAAGGAATGTAGCCATTTTTGTATGGAAGCATTTTTCATACGCTAAACTTCAGTTCTAGTTACATAAATCTTAACGCTGCAGCATAAAGTAATATCTTGGAAAATATCCTGTTTACAGCAATGTCACAATATGTTGATGCACAGAGTGCACTCTTGAAAGTAACCGTTTTCTTGTCTGTCTTTCCTGTCTTGAATATCCTATTTAATCGTATTTAGATGTATAGCGCTAATGTGTTTGCCCAATTATGTAAAAGAAGCCAAATGGAAATGTTCCCTTGAGTACTGCATGTTTAAAAGCAAGCTTGTTTTTTTTCATTGAACAGAACAGTTAATGGTACTGTAGGTGGTTAGGATGGAATCCAGAGACAAAGTACAAGAAGTACAACACAATGATACTGAATCTGAGGCTCATGTCCGTAACACAGCGTTAAGTCCATAAGTCCACTGTAAAAGGATCAGTAATGCCGTTGTCCTAACAAGTGGATACTGCACTGCAAGATCAGCCATGTATGCCAGAAAAGGAATGAAATACAGTTTGAAGCATTAACATCTGCTTTGGAGGTACATAACAAACACGTTTTCTCACTGTGATAACAGAAAAGTCATCTGACATCTAGTTACAGTTAAAAAGGAGGAGACAGAGCTGAAATTTTATAGGGAAGAACTTGACCAACCTCAACCCCGCGACACTCTGGGATGAAGTGGGATGCCTTTGTTGATCAAAGGAATCAAAAGCTGCCTCTCAAATCTTGTGGAAAATGTTCCCAGAAGAGCAGAGGCTGCAGCAGAGAACGGAAATGAGATGTTAAAGAATCTAAGGAATGTTTGAGTATCCATGTACTTGTGGCATGTGTTGTTCATGTGATTTTATGAAAGAAAGGTTAACGTATACCTTTCGGTTTGTTCTGGGATGTACTGTCTGAAACGCCGGAAAACCTGAGAAAAGTTAAATTAGTTTACTAAGGGAGAACCCATAAGAATTTAATGTTAAACCTATTTAAATTCAATTTAAATAGGTTTAACATTAAACCATAAATCATTGAACTAATAAGAATTTTATAATAAACCTTTTAAAATATTCCCAGGCTAGACCAAAAAGCATCTATTAGTTGCAGCTATTTAATGCTTGCATAGTTAGACAAGTTAATAACCTTCGTTTAAATGATCCTACCTGAGCTCTTTGTGTATCCAAATGTGGGGAATTTAGTGGTTTAGTCAAGGTTGTAAGTTTAGTTTAGATTCGGATTAGGTAATAAATTTCCAATGTCTTTTGTTAGTCAGACTCAGACTTTTTTCTGTCTCATTCCTGCCAAGACTCCAAGTATGAATTTAATTCAAGCACAAGCCAAAAATTCTTCAGTTGCTGACCCTCCTCTGCCACCCCCCCAGTTTACAGTGTTACTTTAACTATTGCTTTCATGTTATCCAAGCACTGCAGCGAGACGGGAGGTGTATACTAGTGCAACCACTGAGTATAACATTATCATTTTAGCATTTAGGTTCGTTATTTTTATGATATCAACAAATAAATCAAATGCTCTGTCTTTTGATGTTACTCAAACATTTCAGCATGTAAGAGTCTTTAGAGAGGTGATTCTGTGGTAAGTGGTGCATAATTACTTCCAATTTGCAGCTTACAGTTTTATGAACTGAGCATGATTCAGATGAGTAAGTAGGGAGCTCTCACATTCCACTCTCTGGTTTCATCACTTTATGGACCCCAGACCAAAGCAAAAAGAACACTCAAAAAAGAAAAAGACAAATAGAGGTTATTTTAATACCAGCATATACCAGGTATTAAATAGTAATATAATACTTTATATATTTTAATATAATCTTATTATTTTTGGCCCATCTATTGGCATCTCTCTCAGAGAAATACAAACATCCAAATGAATGGTAGGTTTTTTGCCTTACTTTAAAATAACTGGTGATACCTACATGTATAGACAGGGGTTCATTTAATGTATTTCCCCCTCCGTAAGTCAACTTATATCTCGTTATTATGCAATGAAAAACTCTCTTTGGCTCGTTTCATGAATAAAATGTAACTGTAACAGGAAGAAAAAAGAAATGTTTAATTTTCATGAAACTGTGCAGGCACACTGAAAGCCATAAAGACGGGAGCTTTGCCTGATATCATCAAAACATGATATCAGCAACCTGTGCACGTCCATACGAATTTAAAGAAAAATGTGGAATGAATTTAACTCTAAACTGAAAATGGAATTTATCACTGTATAACCTGTAACACAATTACATCTATGAACACATTTTATAAATTTCCATTTAAATGAATGCCTTGATTTATACTTAGTACTAGATGTCTTGAATTTCTTAATTATCTTATACAGTATGTCAGGGGTATAGGGAATATGTGAGTGTAGCTGTACATAGTATTTAATTGGACACTGGTTGTCATGAAAACATTAGCCTGACCTGGGGCCAGATGCAGAAAAACTCTTTGTAGAGACAGAAATCTGCACTCACATTTCAGTCACCGTGGAACTGGTAACTTGACCTCTCCACCCACAGTGAGACATAAACAGATGAAGAAACATCCTCAGTGCCCTGTTGGAATACTGACACTTGTGCTGGCTCGAGCACTTTTTAAGGCTTGTGAAAAGTATGGAATAAAAAGAAATATTACACTGGGGAGGTGGTTCCTCAAATGACTGTGGCTATCCACAATACAGCGCTGGTCCCAATAATTCATCACAAGTAATGATCAACAGCATTATCTCAATCATTCTTAAATGTCAGAACAATTGTCCACGAAAAATTTACAGTGTTGATAGGGAAGCTGAATTTAGTACTTTATAATAGACAATAAAATGAAAACATCATTAAGTAATGAAAACGAGGCAGCACTGTGGAGTGGGTAGCACTGATGTCACGGAGCTAGAAAGTTGTGGGTGTATGCCCCTGACTGACAGTGGCCTTCCTGTGCGGAGTTTGTGTGCTGAGCTTGACACGCGTGTTAGGTTAATTGCCTGTAGGTGTGAATGTGACTGGGAATGGTTGTCCCTCTGAGTTGACCTTGACATAGACTGGCGACATGTCTGCGTGATGGCAGCTGGGATAGGCTTAACACCCCCACCCCACCCCAACACACACACACGCACGCACGCACGCACGCACGCACACCTTGGATAAACAGTTGGATAATGAAAATCCAAAAGAATTATTCAAGAGCAACAGTGATGCAGTGTTCAGAAGTACAAATAAGAGAACTAAGTTTAGCCAAAATTTAAAAAAGGCATTTAGTGTCGTGACTGCAGGAAGAATGTAGCACGCAGACTGCAGACAGCAAACACGATAACACAGTCAGTTAAAGTAAACACGTTTGCTATATGTTTCCATCAGTGATGTTGGATTTCATCGCTAATTTGTATCAGCCTTTCTGTGAGAAATAGTGTATGTATTAAAAAGCTTACTTGTTGCCACGGCATCCCTGCTGCAGGAAGTGAAAATATCACCTCTTAAACACAGAGCTTGCAACTAAATATTTCCCAGCAAAATTACATTCACTTGACCACTGGTGGACGTAAAGGGTTTCTACTTGAAACGAGCCGCATTAAATAAGGTATGTTACATAAAGACAAGAGGCTTTTGTATGAGGGTTTGACAGCCCTCCCCTGAAACGGTGCAGCTGACGCACTGTAGAAAGAGGTATGAAAAATGTCAAGCTATAGATCTTAGGTTTAACTGACTAACCAGAAGTCTTCAGAGAATGGCACGCTGACATTTGTTAGCTGCCTCCCTCTGTAAAACTGGCTCTGTCTTGCAGGTGACCTTCCAAGCTCTATTTCTGTCAGGTAATGAGTGTCATTATAAATGCCTTTGCTTTACATTGCTCCCGCTATAGCAGTCGTTGTCAGATTGAGATATTTAGACAATAACGGTGTTGTGATGCTGATTGCAGTGAATCTGAAACTCCATGGAATGGCTGTCGGACTCTCAGGTTCCCCATATTCTTGTTCAGCAAAGAGGTGGAGGTGCCGCCCTATCAGAGTGTGCTTCAGCGCCTCCAGCTCCCTCTTGATTGCCTGACATTCTTTATCAACAGTCAAGTAATTCTGTTCCCTTGGCAACAGTTTCCTGCTGATACAAAGAATCAGGTATCACCTTGAAAGTTTAGGAGTGTGGTTGGCAGCCTCAGTGTTTTCATTTGCGTGCAGCCGCACCATCATTTCATGAGGAGACTAAGGGTTGAGTTGTCAGGTTTATACATTTAGTTTCATCCCCTTCCCGCACTGCCCCACATTCAGGTCATGACAATCGTCTATTTATTCCTCTTTACCACCTCGGATCAGTCGCCGCAGCGCTACAGAGCTACATTCCAGGGTTTTTGTGGTGCACTCAATCTGTTCCTTTTCAGACGAAGGTCTCTTCTCACGTGCCAAATCTCAATTACTCTATAAAAGTAGAGGTAATAATGCATCCATACACAGAGCAGGGGTAGGCCCTAGACATGTTGGCAGCCTGTATCAAAGGCTAACATATAAAGACATGCAGCGGTAGAAAACCATTCATGCTTACTTTAAGACCGCAACCATTTCTCAAAGCCACCAATTAACCAAACTTTTGGCTGTGAAAAAAGCAAAGGTACAGGGGAGAGCGACATAACTCCATGAAGAGAAGCCTCTGCCAGCTGGCTTGAAACTGGACTAGAGGGGCTTCTAGCTATGAGGTGCTGAGAGAGTAGCGTTAAAACCCTCTGCCACCATGTTGTCCCAACTCTCCAAATGAAATTTAGGTTTATAAAACAAGGGCTACGTTGAGCTTATGGCCATTTCTAGCTGCCCGGGTGTAAGATTTCAGTTATATTTCTTTCACTTCTGACTGTTGTGGGGACTGACTGGCACAAACATGCATTAGCCCTAAATGAAACCGAACAATGTTAAATTCACCTGGTTTATATGAAGCATATTTCATTTCACCTATATTTTCTCAAAGTCTGGAGAACGCTGTGTCTCTTCTCAGGCAATATTGTTTTGTCGGTATCACTCTGGCCCAAGGAGTAAAGATCTCCCAAAACTATGATTAACAGCAATAAGTTGTAGCACTTTCTCATAAAAACAGAGAGCATCTGTTAACTATTTGCAGTTTGGTGTTTTTTTATAACAGCTGATATTTTTCTTCACCATATGTACACAGTACTTAGACAGCTTGAAGCAAAACATAAATAGAAACAGAAATAGAAATAAAAAAATAAACATACAACTGCGAATGCGAAGTTAAATTTGTTAGATACAATAAAAAGGAAACCTTCAAGGAAAACTTGAAGCATCAGTTTCGAGGACATCACTCACCATTTCAGAAATATGTGTCAATAAAGTTTACTGTAGCATTTCTGTCAGTCACTCTGGAAAACTGAGGACATGAAAATAAATGTGATGACACCAGATGACATATTGCTCAACAACTGTGCCTTAAGAAGAAGGTTGTTTGACTGGATTTTTTTTTTCATCACTTAAACACTTTCTTACTTACTTCCTTTTCTTCTCATTTTAAAGGTTAGCTTGTGTCAAATATTAAAGGGGGAGACGAGTCGCTATTGGACAGAGTAGATTTGAGAAACAAAACTGGCTCACATCACCGGCTGATCATCATGGGTCAAAGGATTTATAACATTCACTTAAATGCCCATGCATTAGGTGCACTCATGTAGACAGAGTGAGCAGTGAAAAGACTGTAGGACCTGTCAAAACACAGGAATGTGAGGAGACATTCAGATGTATTTTTAGGTCTTCCAGGCTCATACTACATTCATTAAAAATAATAAAAATATAACACATAGATCCTAGAAGACATATTTATTATTTGTGAACTGATTTAGAAATAATTCCCCCAGAGATGAAACTGCATCTTGATTACAAACTATTTTTAGTGACTAATTTCTTCAGCTCCAGCAACAAACAGCTAAATTGAAGGAATGTTTATTCGCATGTTACATTTTTGCTTGCAAAGCTGATATAAAATTAGGCAATTTACAACACAATATATTTATTGTGCCAAACATTACTGTTGCAGTACTATAAAGTATATAGCCACAAAAACACATAATGAAAAAGAAAAATCTGCTAGTGGTATGCTTAAAACACCTCAAAATAAAATAAAGTGGAAATTCTATAAAAAAATGGCACAGTGAAATAAAAAGACCACCAAAAAGTTGGTGATTAGGCTGCTGTAAGAAATCTCATCATCTTTACGGACACTTGTTGTAAAGATGTTCAAAAACTAATCTTTGAGCCTGGAGAACTTGTCACTGCACAGTGGCTTCATTTTAATGAGAGCAACACCACTGGGCCACATTGTTTGCTCTCTGACACTGTGGTCTGATTTTAGGACAATGACAATAACAGAGTTTAACTGTCCTCTAGCTGCCCGTGCAGAGCTGAGCTGTATCTCAACTTTAGACAGGTGCAGCACACTTAACATAACTTTATAATCGTTGTGCGTTTATAGGAAATGAAAGTTTAGTGGTGACAAACGGTGCAAATTAAGAAGAAAAATCAAAACAGAAAGCTAAAGGTTTGTGTAGTGGCATTCTGCACATGCACAGTATGTGGCCATGAACACAAACAAGGCCATCAATCTGGCCTTGAAGGTAAAAAACTAGGTAAAAAGTAGACGACATCGAGCCTAAAGTTTGCAAACCAGACTTTTCAGCACTCTGTGGACATCATAATATTTCCGTCCGTGAGGAGACATAAATGTAAGTATTTGGGTAAAACCCTGAGCACTACATCCGGTGAACATCAGGTTCTGTATCTCCTACGGTGAAGCATGGTCGTGGTAGAATCGTGCAATGGGGAGACTGGTCAGAACTGTGGAACCAGAAATAAGTTCTCAGACAGCAGCCTCTGCTCTCGAGTGCAGCAGCCTGAGACTGCATGGAGCAACAGTTCACCTTGCCGTCAATCATCTGAAGCACAGAGGCAAGACAAGTGGCTTTGTGACACGTCTGACTGTCCTTGAGTGTCCTACCCAAACCCCATGTTTAAACCAAATAGAATATCTTTAGAGAGACTTGAAGATGGCAGTTTGCAGTCATTTTCAGTCCAATCTGACAGAGCTTGAAAGGATCTGCCTGGAAGAATGGGATAAACTGGTGTAATCCAGTGTGCAACATGTTTGCCCAGTGAGACTCAAAGCTGTAATAGCTGCCAAAGGGGCTTCAAAAGAATATCGGAATGTATGAAAACATTTCAGTCATTGAGTTTTGTTAACTTTGAGAATTTTTCCAAAACCATATTTTCACTTTGTCATTATGTTATTATTTCTACATTTAAAACATTTGTTTAAACATGGCATCCATGGCCTCTTAACCTGTTAAGGTCACACTAACTGAACCTAGTGCTATTAAGGCCTCCCTTACCCTGCTCTGAAACCGCTTTACGTCACTCATAATGCCTCAGCTACTAAATCAAGTAAATAAGCATGTTAAAAAATGTTAAAGCAGAAATCATTGTTTTTCTCTATGGGATCAGTGGGGCACTGCACTACTTCCAGTACTGTTCAGTAAGTTTTTGTCAAGGTAGACCTCAACCTTTAAACAGGTGCTGGAGCATATTCCTACTAAAACATATGTGGAAAATGTTGCTAACTGCTTAATAATGCAACAGATGTTGGTTAATGCTAAATATTGAGTACCGTGTCTTTAAGGTTATAAAGTTCTCTTTTATAACTATATTGCTGAATTATTCGGAAAACTTAACTGAAAAGTCTGTAGCTAGCTAGTTACCTGCTTTTGGTCGTCTTTTTGGTTGATTTACCTTTCTGTTACAGAGGATCAGTTCACAGCTACAGAGTGCTGGAGTGAGAGGGAGGGTACACGCTGAACATTTTTCCAAAAAAAGTAGAGCACGTTGTAATTTGTTTACAATATGTTAAATGGTAAGATTGCGCAGAATTCATGATGGATCGGTTGAATTACCGTATTTTCCGGACTATAAGCTGCTACTTTTTTCCGACGTTTTGAACCATGCGGCTTTTACAGAGATGCGGCTTTTCTATGAATTTTTCTGCAGCCCTCAGATGGTCGCTGAAGATGGAAGTCAGTGCAAACAAAAAAGCGCCAGTTTTTATTCTTAGCGCATGCAACCCAAGACGCACAACAGCAAACATCAGCACTTTTACTGCCATGTTACAGGCACCATTCAGGTTCAGGTGTATGAATAAACACTTATGGTACAAAATCTTTCTATGTAAATATCTTATTTCTCAGCCTGGATATTGGCGGCTTATAGTCCGATGCGGTTTATATGTGACAAAATATATATTTCTTTTAAATTTTAGCGGGTGCGGCTTAAATTTAGGTGCGCTCTAAAGTCCAGAATTTACGGTAATTGTTGCAATTGGAAGATCTCAAATTCCTGGAAGGACTGATTTTTACATTTAAAAAGGGTCCTGACACATTTATATAATTGTATAATCATACATTTATCTAAGATTGTATGTTATCTGTCTATGAATTAGATAGATAACCATAATCGTTTATTAGCCACAAACCAACATTACCAACATTAAACCATTGTTAAAACCATCAGGGCTCATGGGGCTGATCAGTGTATATGTACAAAGTATATTTTCAACTAGTAAAACAAGTGACAGACTGAAAGCAGTATGAAGACACAGGATATCCTCGAGTCCGTGAATACACAGAGGATTATATGTGTGCTGCCATGTGAGGAGGCTGTAAACGTGAGCCAGAGCTGGGGTCACTGTGAGGGTCAGGGTGAGCAAATGCCCTTCAAGTGCTTGAAAGTATGATTCCCACTCTAGGGGAGCTATGTCACACCGGCATTGATTGGGACGCTGATAGGGAGGGTGACATGCACAACATGCTGAAACAAGCATATTGTCATCCCAGTGCAGCTGTATTAATACTTCATCCTGATCTCTGTAGCCACCATGACAAACACGAACACACCGGATCATTTGGATGGCGAGTGTGTTACGGATAAGAATCCCTCAGACATGAATTAGTGTTGTTCATTTTCCCCATTTCTATGCAGGATGTCACATTGCTTATTGCAGATGTAATCAGCAGAGTGGTTAGTAAAAGCAAATCGCAATACTTCGCTGCACCATCGTCTTCATCGTTTTTTATCAGTAGCAGAGCAGATGCCAAAAACAAACCGAGTCCTTGCCCAGAGCCATTGTTAATAATAATCCAGTTTAGTTTATCATATGACGTCACTATGATGTCACAGTTGTACACCCAGTGGATCCTAGAAATAAGTCAGTGCTCCTTGCCAATACTTTTTAATGATCCGTGCTGAATTTGTTGCATAGTCAACAATATACAAAAAAACTAAACAAAGTTTTTAATGACTGCACTTTGCACCACACAAGCAAGGCCAAAAAATGAGGGGGAAAGGAGGAGTATCATTATGGGAGGAGGTATATTTTGCTGGCATAGTGAAAGTCCAAAGAAGAAAACATTTTGCTCCCAGTGTCCCTGTACACCAAAGTCATACAAAATATCATAATTTCTGCATTAAATCTAAAACATATTTGAACATAACATTAAAGTTTGGTTATCTATAATTTATTTTTTGAGCATATACAATCTGTTGGATTGCTGGCTGCAGTATAATTTAATATGGCTACAGTTATTCTCATGCATTGCAGTCATCACCATCAATTTAACAAGACTCAAGTGACGTTCACAGTTTGTAAATATGTTTCTTTTCTTAGACCCGATGGATTTATATGCATGAGTATGGCAATTAAATAGGAATATGTGGACAATTAAATTAAACGGCACTAATTGCTTCAATCATCAGTCTACCATTCACTTTTTACATTGCAACACAGCCATGAATTTATGCCTCCTCTGTTAAGGGTCCAATGGCAGCATAAAATTTCCATTAGCAGTGTCTGTGAGCCACAAAATCTGTATTTTCAAAGCTGCTTTTTTCCCTCTTTTCAGTCTTTACAGCTTTTTTCTGTCTGCCAGATATGACATTAATATCCATGCTAGGATCCACCACTAATGCATCAACAAATGTATAACAAGTACTAATATAAAAGAACTTACTTATATTTAAAACCTTTATGCAATCCTGCAGCACCTTTATGCACAAGGTCCCGGTTCAAATCCCCGACCAGCTCTAAATTGCCAGTGGGTGTGAATGTGAGTGTAAATGGTAATGTGCCTGTGTACGTCTCTGTGTGTTGGCCCTGGGATCGACTGGAGACCTGTCATTGGTGTATCGCGGCTCTCAGCCAATACAAGCTGGGATAGACTCCAGCCCCCTGTGAACCTAAACAGGATGGGTGGTTAAAGATAATGGATGGAGGGAGTATGCAATCTACGGTGGTAATGGATCTTGTACTATCAAGCCTTAGCATCAGTTTAACATACTGCCAACCAGCTCTGGAAACTGGTTTCCATGACCGTACAGGTTGTTATTGAATCCATTTGTTTTAGTTTAGAGGCATACCTGAGAGATGACAAAAATAGTCAGCAGTCACACTCTGAGCATACCGCTGTTTATCCTGCATCATGTCTTCCTTTAACACCGCTGGGGTTATATGAGCAGGGCTGATTTATACATTTACAGTATTACATTTTTCTGAATTTCCTTTCTCCAACTTAATGAGACTATGTTTATTAGCCAGATATGTAAATTAAAGTGTTATATGTGCCCCAGCTTTAGCCACATCAAGAGCTAAATTAAAGGCTTGCTCTTGAATTGATATTTTGACATTGAGCTTGCATTTACTTTACTGAATCGTATATGTTGTATTGTAACTGCACAAAAAGTCTAGTCCTTTAACAGTTCTTAATTTAATATACTTTCTTTAATATATTTACCTTTAGTGTTGTAAATGTTACAGTACTCCACTACTCCATATTCTTTATGTTAATAGCCCGTGTTTGAAAGGGACTATAAAAGACAGTTACCTTAAATCATTAAGAATTTTATTTTATTCAATAAATAAATTACATAACACCTAGGTTGTTTGAAAAAAACTGTAATCTATTATTTAATTATTCTTGTTATGAACATATTTTGACATTTAAACTGTGGGGACTGTAATCACCACACACACCTGATGATGACCTCAGGTGGGATTTATGGGAGCTGAGCTGGTTGGTATGGTGAAAAAAAAACTATTCCCTGTAAATTTAGATGTAATTCTTTTAATTGATTATTATTAATTATTAATTAAATACATTTTATACAGTAGTGCTGAAACTGTAGCCCACTGTTATGATAAGCAAGGGTAACCCCATCCTTGACCAGTAAAAGAGCAAAGCAGGACCTCTAACGCATGTGAACATATTTTAGGCATAATCTTATTGTTCTAAAACATCCCGTTGAAGTCACAATAGTGGATCATCAGGTGTTCCCGCTTTCCGTTCAAACTCAGACTCCAGTTTACAGACCAATATAGACTACATAGTTAAAATACTAATATCATTCAATAGGCAGCACTCTGGTTGGCTTGTGTTGTTGTAGCCACATCTCCAGGCAGGTGGACTGGGTGCTAATGAATAATGTTAATGTTATGTAAAAAGCCTCCAACAGCAAGAACAGGACAGAGTCTCAGCTGTTAGGTAACAACTAACTAACAACTTCTGATGAATAAACCCACAGGGTTTAAGGTTGAGCAGCATGAGAAAATAATCAAATTGATTGGTGTTTTTTCAAGCAATAGTGTGATCTCATATCTAACGTTTACACCCATCCATTATCTTTAACCGTGTAGGGTCGCAGGGGGCTAGAGCATATCCAAGCTGTCATAGGGTGAGAGGCGGGTTCCATCCTGGACAGGCCCCCAGTCCATCTCAGGGCCAACACAGAGAGACATAACACAGTCATAAAACTATGCAGTTGGCAGCTCATCAGTCTCATAATCTGAAGGTCGGGGGATTAAAGCCTCACACGAGGCAGGTATTTGGAGAAGCGGGTCAGCAAAGCCAGCTTGGTTTTGGGGATGCCCCTGGACTCAGTGCAGGAGGTGGGAAGAAGGAGGATGGTAACCAAGCTATCATTCGTGCTGGACAATGAGTCCCACCCCCTGTACGATGCAGTGTCAGGTCTGAGCAGCTCCTTCAGTGACAGACTGTTACATCGTAAAAGTCTAATGGAGCGATATCGAAGCTCTTTTCTCCCTTGGTGCAGTGAGAGTTTACAGTCAGAGCTGCTCCCAATGAACCAGTATCACGATTAATCACTTTAAACTGTTTTTTAAACCCTGCAATACAAATGACCCATGGTGCAATTGCTTGTATGGATGTGCACATGTGAGATATTTTATTCTTATTTTTTCATTTCAGATTGTACATACTGTATTTTGACATTTTCACACAATGCACACTGCTGCTGTGATATGGAAATTTCCCCACTGTGGGACGAATAAAGGTTTATCTTACAGGTGAATTCATTGTTGCACCTCTGTTGGTCAAACAATCTGCATGGTCAGAGAATACAGAGAAACATAAGGCACTCAGTAACATAAGGTCTAACTTTAACATGATAATTGTGAAATAAGTATTTAGATCTACAGTCTGCATATCATAATGTTTGGAGGTGCAGTTGAAGCCTTCAGTGACAAGGCGGTACGGTACAGAGATATTTGTTTCAAGACATTTTCAGCGAGACTCACCCTACACAACAATCAGAGAGGTGCAAAGTCTTCTAATTGATTAGTATATTTTTCAGCTTTCTTGTTTATTGTAATCTGCTAATGGCTGAAGGGTAGCAGAGGAGGGAGAGGGAGAGCTGGGCACAGTCTCATTTCAGAACTAACTGAAATTGCACACTGTAACTGTAAACGAAAGAACTAATCGCCGCCAACCTCAGTCAACTTCAACAGATATTACATTTTCTGGCTGTTTTTTTGAATTTGAAAACATATTTGTTTTGTTTATGTAACTGACTTCCTACATACCTAAATCAGGTTTCGACAACTGACTGATTCAGAACGTAGTAACAATGCATGACTCAAATCCCACATTACATGTGCATGGTGTGAGAAAAACATGCTTCAAGCATGTCAGGTGCACTTCCACTATAAATTCTACTGCATGCAGCCAGTCGCTGCAGACACACAAACAGCACACTCACCGCTGCAAAAGATGACAACTTAATGAAACCCACCTGGTGGTGATGAGGGCAACCTGACCCCCTCTTTGATGAATCAAGTGCCGCAGCTCTTGCAGAGAGGATCTGTTTAGCATTCCTTGTGCCACCTCTCCCAATTTTCCTTTACTTACATGGTCAGCATTTAAAATGACACTGAATGTATTTTTTCCTTTTTCCATCCTTGTCATTTATCATTCATTTGACTTAGATATTTCCTTTTATTTCATTCCTAAAATATAAATGAAATACTTTGCAAGGGCGCCATGGTTCAGCAGTCCTGTGGATTGCAGCTCCAAGTCTAACGGCACATCCTGTCGGTTATCACAGCAGACATTAATCCCCTGAATTTCAGGGTCTCAAACCTTGCCTTGGACAAATGAAAGAATAGATGATAAGGATGTCCTAAGAGAATCCGGCTTACCAAGTCCTGCTTCACTAACTGCCATTATAACTTCACTAAATCAAATGTTGGTCCAAAGTGACTGGGAAAAACTGTTGGTGTTTTTCCTGCCTGGGCTTATTGAGAATTACCTAATCAGTCAACCACAATTTAAATTCAAAGGATGATATGACATGGCAGGAACAAAACATTGTACACTTTTACAAAGATCTAAAATTACCCACTGACACCTAGCATTTTTTTTAGCAGTGCAACAATTGACACTTTTTGATGATAACTGTTTCTATGCCAAATATGTCATAGATAAAGAAAAATCATAAAGAAAATTTAATGCCACTCCTACTGTGAAAGGGGCTGAACTAGATTTTCAATTAAATCTATCACAATTTTACTATAGATATTTTTCCAATATCTATATCTGTTTACTAAAATTGCTAAATCACTGTGAAAATTCTCAAAATAAAATAATGAACAATTAATTGATAACCTAAATCTTAAATGACTGCCTTTGTATTCTGCACAAACTTAAAATTCAAAATATTAGAACAACATAACAAGATGCTTGAATTTATTTTATAAAAAGTCCAAAACTCTCTCCCTGACAGTTCTGTGAAACTTATTGTCCTCAGTAAGTAACCCAGGGCCAGAACAACCTTTTATTATCAAACTTGTAAATGCTGCTTCTTTAAAAAGTCTGCTCTCCTCCTCACTCCTTATGCGTTGACATTAATTAAACGTTCCCGAGATGGTACCGACCCCATTCAGACAGTTCCAATTAAAAATACTAGTACCCTGGGTTTGTCTTTAGCTTAGCATCATAACTAAATTATGTATTTACTTTCTGATTCCCGTTACCTTTAGGGAATATTGTGAGAGCAGGTGGTGGTTTGTGCAGAACTGAACACAAACAAGAAGGTTTCCCCTTTGTGTTTAAGAACAGGGGTGGGACTGAATGTGAACTCTTTCATTATGTTTGATCCCTAGACCATTTATTATTATAAAATGCACTTACCATTCTTCTTAAAAAAATCTATGACCTTAGAAACAAGACTTTTCCAGAGGTTTTATGGCCCTAAATTCAAAAAACGAATTTAAGACATTTTTTAAAGTTAAAGTTAAGGATCTGAGGATATTTTCCAGGTATATGCCTCCACCAAACAGTCAAATTTTACATGCATGTATGTCATGTATTTGTAATGAGATTCTCTACCATTCTCTAAGAATAGGTTTGGAACAAATTCCCTCCGTGTTGTCCAGAGAAATGGTGTTATTAAAAATGCTATGTACAAAAGGTAACACAGACCTTTGACATTTGTCTATCAAAATCATTTCATCATTGAGTCTGGATGTCAAAATAAAAATCAGCAAGGTGTTTTTTCGTTCACAAAAATGGGATGAAAAGATGGACAAGCAGATGACACAAATGTACAGACAACCCAAAAGCTAATTCTTATAACGATAGCCGTCACTAAGTGCTTTTATAAAACCAGGTTACACAGGGTGAAAAAACCTGGTTTTTAAATCCATGGTAGATTGAAAATTAAAAAGTGCCAGGTCCCTTTCCATCTCAGATTTTTCTTTATGCACACAATTTGTGCTGTCTATTATGAACTGTGCCCCCCTCCTCCCCACCAAAAAAAGGAAAAAAAAAGGAGAAAAGAAAATAAAAGAAATACAGGATGAAGCACTTCCTGTAAATGTACAGTTAAAATCTGTGCACCATGTGCCAAATTGGATTTTCTGCTGCTGCTTATATAAGCGGGATTCCAGTGAACAGGCTTCTTGAGTACATGTAAACTTTGTTCCTTGAATATCATAAAAAGCGCATTTCTCTGAGTAACCTGGTTACTGAGGTGCATGTAAACATACTCACGGGTGCAGAGGCATTCTATCCACAACCAGTGAGGAGGCCAACAGCAAATGTACATGTTTGTTTCAAGGAGTCTCAAGCCCAAAACCTTGGAAACCACCAGCCCAAATTAATTTTACAGATTAGGTAGCTCTAGTCTTTGTCTATATCCAACCTTTAAATTATTTTTTTAATACATTTGGGCAGCTTTTGTCTTTCCTTTTTTTATTGTAGATAATTCACATTCAAACCACTGTATGCAGGCTAGAATCTTTCACAGCAGGTAACAGCAAAGGCACATACACAGAGGTGAAGATGGCACACGTGTGGACCACTTAAGACAGCAAAGTACCGTTTTAAGTGTTTTCTTCAGTTCAATACACAGCCACAGAAAGATTCCCAGAAATACACTAGAGTATCTGGCAGAAAATAGTTTTGAATTGCAAATTCACTGGCAATTTTAAATAGTAATGCGATGTAACTGAAATTGCAACATGGTCAAAGTGCATGTAGAATATTCATGTTTACTCGTGTCTGTCTGGGAATGAGGATGATAAAGGCAAATAATTTTTAAATGGTAGAGACTGTGCTTCCAGCTGTTGTTTTAGAGACAGGTTTGTTTGCTTCGCTCTTGACTAATGGCTTTGTTCAAGACGAATGAATAAAAACATCACCAATGGGTGTCTAATGCAGCTCACTGTGGTCTATAATTTTAAAAGACAAGGTTACTTTTTCATTGTAGAGGTACTTACTATCATAATGCTGTTTTTGGTTTGCTTTTTTTGGCTTGACAACCCAAAATGCGATAGCACAACTAAATCAGACCAACTGAAAATCCGAGCAGCTGTTTGTGTATGTCTGTTGTAGTTCCAGTGTTCTTGGGGGGAAAGAGCAAGGGAAAAAAATTGTAGTAACGTATTGTTGTTCTACAATCTACAAGCTTATTGTTGTACTCCAAACTAATTTCTATATTTTTGCTCTCACATTTGTTGATTGTGACCACGTGTTTGGGTTAAACAGAGTCAACAATGTAATCCTCCCTCAGATGACCTCCAACCTCCACACTCTAAATGTGAAAGGAGTTTTTAGAAAACCTCATCCAGCATTATTGTTTTATTATTTTACATCGAAAATTTTGCAATCCATGATGGCCTCCACTGTGATTATCCTGAAGTGAAATTTCAGACAGGAAACATCTGCAAATAGTAGGGTCTACAGCATATCCTGAACTTTCGAGCTTCTTCACATGATCATCAGGTAATGTGACACTTCGGTTCCACCTAATAATCACGTCACTATTCGTCCCAATCATACAGTCCATGATCCTGAAATTGTGCTGTTCATTGTGCTTTGCAAATTTTAGGTACGAAGGTAAAAACTTTTTAATCAAAGGATATTTAAGGAGAGCTGAGCTAGAGAACAGTGATGTATTAGTGAAAATAGACGGTTCGTTGAGGTTGCCTGAAATCTTTAATACATGCATTTTTTGTCACCCCCTCTGCTTTGTATGACTTGTGGGCACTGAGGCTCCTGCAGGCTTTTAACTGTTGTCTTGCGTATGGACATGGTACAAATCAGATGATACAAAACAGGATAGTTAAAATGTGTCGGATCATATTTCAGAATGTCGGTAAATATACCAGGAGGGAAAAGATATGGATCATCTACCACTAATTGTGTGAGTTTATCCGCACATCTCCGCCTGCTTTATCCATCCAGATGAGCAAAATTAGACAGGGTGGGAGTCCAGCCTTCTCTGTTTGTGTTGGAGTCTGTTTCCCCATCAAGAGCTTTTCTATTACATTAAGCATCTAAATAACACCCTAGAAAGATAGGATTTAAATGCCAAAAAGCAAGGTACAAACATAACTTTAAAAAAAAGGTAGAAAAACTGAGACAACGGCATTGTTCAGAAATGCCAACATATTTTAAATTGGTACACACACTTAATATTATTATACAACTTTTTTCAAATATTAGGATACCACACCAACAATCTAGTTTAGGTTTTTGGAAAGGTGTAGCTAGGTAAAGCACACATTTTTTTGGCATTTCTAGACATTCTCAGGTATCTTTCTGACCAGTGCACATGAACACAAGTTACACTGTGTAATTTTAAGAGCAAACACATTCCAAAGGAGGAAAAAAAAACACAATACTAGCACGATAAACCCCACCACTTAGACAGCGACATTGGTCACATGGCCCACGGCCATGACATGCCTATGACATGTCTCACAAAAATGCATTTTAAACGTCAACCATAGGCCAATTAACGCACCAGGCAGCGTTACAGTGCAATGCATTCTGGTCACATCCAGTATAGATCAAGAAAAAGAAAAATGTACGTTGTAACCAGATTTGAACTGCAGAAATGGCAGCTTGTTCTACAACACTGATGAGTCTATCAGGCATGAAAAACTTGAATGATCATACACATATGACTGTGGGGAAGCTTTTGGCTGGGATTTCTGGTTGTTATGGGCTATGAATGTGTCAACAACCTCTATCTATGTATGAAATTACAAAGAATGGACACTCAGACTGACTATCTGTTTCAATTTCAGAGAGAATGATAGCTACATGGCCATCTGCCAGTAATTGTAAGCTCCACACACAATCAATATTAGATGCCTAAAATCTAATTTGACACAAGAACATAACACCATAAAATAATCTTAGCCTACAGCAGCTGTGTGATCACAGCATCACTAATACTTACAATAAAACACAAAACAAAAAAGGACAGCAGCGCAGCATACAGAGTGTGACTTTTAATAATAACTTGCTGGAAAATGTTTCATTTTTCAAGAGGAAGATTTCACTCTATTGTTCAAGTGCTAAATCTGACAGTCCATGGATGAATTAAATTTTAGTTACTGTCATTACAGCCTTTTTCTGACACGTGGAGCTTCATGAAATCTAATTTCTTTGTCTGTCTTTATGAGCTCGGTGGTAGATATCACGGTCAGTGAGGGGAAACAATGCAGGCTTTTGTTACTGAGTTGGTTTTTTTTCTACACCAGTGCCACTATCAATGTCTGCATAAACAGATGTGGGTACACGGTGTCAAATCATCTGAAAGACAACGCTACTGCCCCCAGCAAAAGCTCTCCACCATTTCTTTTTTGTTCATCATTAGCACCTGGCTACTTTCTTCTTTCTAAAATGTTATTCCTAGCTGTCAATGCACAAAACCATCACACTGTAACTTTTTAAATTCCTCGCCATAACCTTCCGTTAAAAGCTGAAGGACTGGTCCTAACGACCCACTAGGGTAGCAACATGCAGCCTGCTCCCCACATAAAGGTGCACAAACGTTTTTAAAATTTCCCGGAAAATGATAATGCTGTGCAATTGTATTGATAGAAGAGACCACTTTGAATGGTAAATCAAGCTGAGCTGACTAATATACATTTTTACACACCAATTTCATCGGGCCATGATAAGCCCACAGATATTGCTGCTGTACCACCCATGGTCACCCCACCTGTTCCTAATTGAAAATCACAGCTGTACTCAACAGAAAAATTTCACTGTGGCAATGGGGGCAAGTTTATGGCATCTCAATTAAGGAGAACTGTACTCAGAATATGATATTTTATGCATTACTTTTTAAAACTCTCTTGATCAACAGCAAGGCCTATCTGTAAGGTCAGAGTTTAATTCTCTTGCTCAAGGACTCTTCAGTAAGACAGATGTTCAGCAGTACGGCCAGTGTCCTAAACAGCTTTGTAAGGCTGAAGGATTGTCTTTTCGCCGTATCCTGTTACGCATGAGGCACACGTGCCACTGACCGGCTGTGTTTGCTATAATTCTTGTACGTGCACATAATTTCAAATGCTTCTCTGCCCTGATTCACAATGAGCTGTCATAGCCGATTACCAAAGTGCCGTGTATCAGTTATAAGTTCGCCGACTAGACTTTTGCATAACCCGGCAGGGTCCTGATGTCAATTTGTGCAAAAACTCTGGCAGGTCTGGAGGAGCTCCTTGACTCACAACGATCCTAATCCAGTGCCCAGAGGGAGGGACGGCAGAGATGAAGGAGGGAGAGGGGACATGCTGAATGAATGCTAGAGTGGACTTCAGTGTGAGGTCACGAAAACTGTTAACAGTCCAGGCACTTGGCTCGCTGCAGTATGTTATAGCTTTGTAGCCACCGCTGCAATTTTATTTCCCAGTGGCCTTAATTTGTCAAAAGGGTTTCTGTATGTGTCAGGACTTCCTCTCATAACTAAGGATGGTCTAGTTGTAAGAGAGAGCAATCCAAACAGCTGCTATGAAACATTCTAATACCGCTCTACTTAAGACAGAATAATCACTGCCAAACAACTGTGTTTCCTGTGCACCCTCCCTCTTTTCCCCACTTGCTTCAGGGGTTTGTGTGTCATGCCCGGCATAAATAGAAAACACCATTTCCATCTGTCTGGTAAACAAGCCGGCTAAGCTGTCACCTCAGTTTAACCGTTTTGGATATTTCCCAAATATGAGGAGGTTCAGATGGTTTATGCTGCACACAAGAATTTTTAACATCAACCTGTGGCTTTAATTTCATCTAAAAGCAACAGCTATGATTATATATGCATTTTAATGGAACGAGGCAATGTAGAGTGCAAGGACTTGCAAAGAGACAGACACTATTCATCTCACCTGAATTAAAATAGTAAGTTTTTCTTTAATAGCTGAGAAACTTCCAACACAATACAAACACTCAGGATTAGCAAAGTCTTTTATGTGCTGCTTGTTTACTGCATCTTGAAAGTATTCAAATAACTCTCTTTGATTTGCTACAATATACTTTAAAAAGTTATCTGTTAAAGAAGTAATGATACAAAAAGTTAGTCATGATCTGCATTAATTAGTGCCAAACCTGGGATTTTAGGACTGAAACATCCCGGTTCTGATCTTTTCAGAACAATCGGAACTTGGCACAAGGGTTGGTTGATACTAAAAGCTTCAGAAATATCAGTTGTTTAGAGTATGACACAATTATTATTACCACTTACAACGGGCACTAATTTAAAATATTGTTCAGCCAAATCCTCCAGCCCCTCCCTCATTATGATCACACAGACTTGTGAACTATGGGGTAACAACTATAACAACAGTCATCAGGGAAGCTTATTATTGAAATAAATTTTTGTCTTCATGAACTGATAAAAAAAAAAAAAAAAAAAACATTCTAGTGACTACTTGATTGTCTTTTTCAATTCAAAAAGGACAGCTTTGTACCATACTCTGACATCTCCTAGCCTGTTGCTTCATCTGCCACAAAAGTTAAAAAATTCTAAAAGGTTGCCGGAGACTGTTACAGTTATTTTATTATAACAGCACAGCCAGACTCACACACACACACACACATTTGGCTTTCTATACCTGTGAGGACACTCGTTGACATAAAACAAATCCCAAGCCCCTTATTCTAACCCTAACCAAAACCTAATTCTAACCCTGAGCCTAAAACCCAGACTTTACCCTTAAAAAGCCTTTTAAAGTTCTGTGGATCAGTGTCTCCACGACACCGAAATGTCCTCACAACAATGGTACTGAAACAAAATTTGTCCACAGAAGACCATAAAGACATGCTCCCCACACACACACACACAGTGTGTCACACAGGTCAGTGTGTTTCTATTAGCCAACAAACAGACAATGCAGACTGTTACTCTATTTGGGCCACTTTAGCTGCACATTTTTTTTCAGACCAAATATTTGTCCTTGAGGAGAAACCCACATTAGTTTTTGGCATATTCAAAGTAATACCCCCAAAGTAATTAGCCTGTAATTGTAAGTTATATTTGTAGTATGGAGATGGTGATATTAGTCTCACTTAACTCCTCCACTGCATGTGTGCATGTGGTGCCATTTACAGGACAGGCGTTTAAGAGGAACGGAGATCCACAGTTTTGCTTTCATTTCAGTAATAAGCAAATACATGGCAAATAAATGTTTATCTCTGCATCTTTCTTAAAATAATCTTCTCCTCAGCAAATTGTAATGCATCATACAGGAATTTCTTACTTAGTATTTAAAAACTAGTAAACAATGTAAACAACAATAAGGGAGCTCCTGGGCGACCACTTTAAAATAGGTGTAATGTGTTCTCTCCTTCTGGTTCTTGCCAGGACTCAGCTAGCAGAGTTGAGAATCAAGGGTAACTGGTTTTTGAGGTGTTTGGGTGGACCACTGAGGAGAGCCTTGCAGTAGTCCAGTCTGCTCGATATAAAATCGGGCTTTAGTCTCTCTGTGTCACTCAGAGGGAGAAATGGCCGCACTTTAGCAATGTTTGAGGTGATAAAAAGCAGATTTGGTGACAGACCCATACATAAGCCTTAAAATTCAATTCTGAATCAAAGATGACACCGAGCTTTTTGGCCTGTTGCCTTGGGGTTAGTCCAAAAGAATTTAATTTTGTGGCCAATATCTCTCCCGAGCCTTTGAACCAATCACGAAAATATCTGTTTTGTCCTGGTTGAGCTGAAAGAAGTTCTGTGATATCCAGGCGCCAATGTCAAACTAACACATTTTTTAAGTGTGTTGAAAGGGCCAGTGTTATTAAGAGACACAGCCACATAAAGCTGCAGAGCTATGGGAGAAGAGGACACCACCCAGAAACAACATTTACAAAATCAAACGATGGCGTCCTAAAATCGATCCCTGGACAACACTGCGACTTATTCCAGAGGTTTTGAATACATTTTTAATGTTTTCTACAAAGAACTTCTGTTGGAAGGATAAGATAAAAACCAGTTAAAAACAATTATCCCTGTACGAGCCAATGACGGCTTTCTCAAGCGTTTGATCTCCATTTTCCTGCAGTTATGCTGTGTCTTAGTAAGGTAGATAAACTAATAGCTAATACATGTACAGCGCTACTAACATCATCGAAGACATCAAAGCAGTGCTTTCTAATGTGCATAAGTAATTGTCAAGGAAACCAATGTTTGCACTGCATTTTGCTTGTGAGAATCTGACTGGAGCAGCAGGTTAGAGTCTTAGACCATTGTCTAGCTGTGGAGGCACACAGTGCTCGGTGGAGTTTAGCTATTATATTAGCGTGATTGTAGAACTATTATTAGCTGTACTGAGGAACACAGAAGTTCAATAAATCTGCAACGATTTTTATAATACATCAATCTCCAAACAGGATAATCAACCATCGGACACACATAAGGCTACAAGACTATTTATCAAATACCATAGTGCCATAACTGAGAGTTTAACGTTGTCTAGATCAGCGGCAATATCATTAATTATTATTGGCTAGAACAATCTTGTTAAAACCTCACTAGGAAGGGATTCAATATGATTTTTTTAAATGAGGCGGGAAATGGGTCAAGAGTGCATGTGGGAGACGTCATGCTAGTGAAGTGTTTCAGCTTCAACAAGGTAGAAATGGTCAGGTGTTTCTTCACATTACCACACATTACATTTCACGAAGTCCTCAGATTCGAGACCAGCTATGTGATTGGTTTTGACAAGGTTGTCAATGAGATCAAATGAACTGTCCAGTTATAAATCTGATTAGCATTATAAACACATCTTTAAAATGCTACACTGATAAATAAAAAAGGTAGATATGCTGTAATCCAGCAAATTACTTCCCACACAATGACAAATATCACAAATCAAAGTTACTTTATAACGTAATCATACTGTAATTTGTTTTTCTCAAGCTCACTGTAGTATTTTTAAATTTTTACAGATTATAAAATTAAAAGTTATGCAACACCTAAAGAGGTTTCCTACAGAGATCGAAGTCAGGTGTGACTGAGCTATTTATGCAACTTCAACCAGTAATTTGTGCTAATGATTACACAAATTTTTAAACTACCTTTGAATACTTGTTAGCATTTATTTAAAAAGTTGTCATATTAATTCTTTACATGCAAATCTATCATATCATAAAGAATGCAGTGAGGGAGAATGTCAACGGTTTTCTTGACAGGTCTGTCATTCTGATCTGTTGTTATTTATGTTTTTCGTATGTGTTGATTGTGTGTGGCTGCTATCTTAGTCAGGCCTATCTCGCAAAAGAGATTCAGGATTTCAATGGGATTTCCTAGTTAGATGAAGGTAGTTTTTTTTATTTTATTAAATCTCTGATTTAAATGTGCATAGAACAATTATATTCCAGGCCATCATTGCATTAAATGTTCAGTGTGCCAAATTTCCTCCATTATCAGTTAAAGTGTTTTATTCACCTGCTCTACGGTAAATAAAAGTCTACAACAGACACTGGCGACATTCCAAACACCAAATAACTGCCTGGACAAAAATCAGGTGTCAAATCTGTCAGGTATTAAATGCTGTAGTCCCAGGATTTTCCCAGAGCAGTTATTGTAAGACTCGTTAATGATTTTGTGCACTACTTGTCCAAATACACACATACACGTGCATACACACAAAGAAGAGACAGAAGCAGGTGCACGTCTCTTGGCCTCTTGTCACATTGGTATACAGGTTCATTAACAAGTCACAAATAAGCAACGATAGCAGCGACAAGAACTGCAAAAACAGATATTTGTGTTGATATCTTTATCCGGACAGACAGAGATGACTCCGCTGAAGACACACGTTCTTCTCTTTTCACAACTTATTAGTCAAACTAATCACTTAACATTGCTGCAGGTAATCAGTGCAGACAGTATCATATGGTCACCCATTTCAAATGCCTGCTGGATAAGGACCTGCATTGTAAAACAGCATCAATACACAGCTTCCTCAAAGCAGCACATCACAAACGTTTGCTGTCATGATACCAGTTGTGCAATGCAAAGAAGAACTAATTTAATATTGGCTGGTGGAAAAAAGCAGCGTGTTGTGCATTTCCTTTTGACACTAGAGTAATTTTTTGAGTGTGAAATCAAATTTATTTCTCATTACAGAGGCAGCATTTGAAAGGCGCACAATGTTGCATATCCATGGGACAATGTTGAACTGTTCTGAATTAAAGTCCTTGCCCAATATTTGCTTTCAAATATGAAAAAAAACTACCTCCACTTAAGATTAACTTTTCTGGTGACAAACTGTGCACCCTCCTTATAAGTAGAATACTTTTTTCATGTGAAATGATGAGACCAAACAACATTTATCTATTATCTGTAACCGCTTATCCTGTTTAGGGGTCACGGGGGGCTGGAGCCTATCCCAGTGGTCAATGTGCGAGAGGCGGGGCACACCATGGACAGGTCCCCAGTCTATCTCAGGGCCAACACGGAGACACATACAGAGACACAACGATTCACACTCACATTCACACCTACACTCAATACCAGACGTGCCCGAGTACCCAGAGGAAACCGAGGCAAGCACAGGGGGAACATGCAAACTCCACAAAGAGGGATTCGAATCGCTGGACCTTTTAGCTGTGGAGTCGGTGCTAACCAGTCCACACCGTGCCGCCTTCTGTTTTAATAACGGCAGCAAAACAGAATTCAATCCACAAATGTCAAAACAATCAGTTCACTGTGATGAATTCCTTGGCATCAGTCTAATCTAAGATATTCTCCCAAGTGGATTGATTCATGGTGAAATGAATGCAGAATTTAAATAGGTCAGAGGAATATTAGTATCCTGTCTTTTTTCTGATCAAAGGTGTTATAGCCAGTCTAGACAGGAAAGACGGCTGGGAAGAGACCCTGTGCAAAAACAAGCTCTTCATTCCTCCCAAAATAGAAGATTTGTTGTTGCTGCAGATAAGGTGTCACCCACTGCAAACAACGCACTCAATTTTGTTTCCCTGGTGGCCCTGTATCTTCTGATAGAAACAATTTAGAGCCATTTCTGTTAACATCACATTTATTTATCTGTTGACCTTTCTTAAGGCAAGGATAACTTCTTTAGAGTAACTTTTGTTGATCCAGCTCTAAATGTTTCCACATGCTTCATTGTACCATCCATTAACTGCATGTTAGTAGGTGCTTAGTGCAGACATCCCATCAGGCCGCAGGTAAAATGAAAACTCCGGCCCTGGCAGTGTCACATACTGACTCCAGTATTGTACAGAAGATGCAAACACATCTGTATTTGTGTTTTGTTAATAGTTGCAAACAGCAAATGGCTTTTAGGCGATTTCCCTCGGAATGTGACGGAGCAATGTGCTTTGATCTCTCTGTGCTGTCCTCATTTTAAGGGAAATACCTGCCTCAAACACATTCAGGGAGATTAAGAGTGAGCTTGTTATCTTGCCACTCCACGTTTGTGTCTTTTACAGGACTGGAATTTCAATGCAGGTCCAGACACTGTGAAACTGTTTCAAAAACCAGCAGAACACAGACGTCGTTCATTTGTTGCTGAAATGTCGTTCAGCCACATCAAGGACCTGCTCACACTGATGAATCTAAGCTGAGCTGTCGTTAAGGCAAAGTTAAGCAGAATCTTTAAAGACTAACAGGCCAGCAGTAGTTAAAGCACATTTAAAAAGCTTTATTATGTTCAACGCGACAGGAGCGAATAAAAACAACTCAGCCCTGATGTGCTGAAATGTATTTTCCGAGTAAGGACACTTATTTCAATGTAATTTAATCAAAACCTTTTTTAAAGTTCAGCGTGATGTTATGATTCTAGCATTCACGCTTCACCTAAAAGAACTTAAGGGATAATGAACATGCATCACCATTTGCACTTCTGTAAAGATTCCTTGAATGCTCAAGATACCTGCAGAGAAATTTTTCTGCAGAAAAGAGCATTACTCCCACACAATCATGAGTTTGCACTGAATAAATACTTGGAGCCCGCAACATTGTCTTATTGATGTGCAGAATATCCATGGGTAGGCGGAAAATCCCCAACCAAATTTCAGCGAGACGGATTGTGATCTCATCATCAGGGAAAGGCAATGGCTGAGATTGATTGTGTTGCATCTCTTACTAAATAAAAAAAATGTTCTCTTGGCAGCCCACATTGTGGATTTCTCATAGGAAAATCATTGTTTGCTCCCAAAATTGTATTGTATCTGTGGCTGTGCATTGCTCCAGGGCTACCGTGTCTCAGCCAACAATTGTTTAAGGACGATGGCCTTGCGTCGCGTAGTGATGGTTTGACTTAATGCCGAACTTTTTGACCTATAAAGCAAATTGTCTGCTTGATACTGTCAGTTGTTATGTGCCATTATCTTTGAAATATACACACACATCCCCTTGTCACCATACAGTGTGAGTGAGTTAATACTAAAGGCAGAATAAAAAGACAAAGTATCAAAGTGACATAAACAATCAGTTATCTCATGTATGTCAGTCTTATCTGTCTCTTCCTACTACAATGCTATTGATATCTCACCCAAGAGTTAGAGCACATCATTTGAACTAGGCCTATGCTTTGTAGATCTCATTTGATTTTTACTGCTGATAGTGGATACGGCAATTTTTCCCAGTGCTCATTCACGCAGATGGAGATCAAAGAACCTTGTTCTACCCCTCCCCTCACTTCCATCTCAGGTTTCACTGGATCTGCAACAAGACTCCTTACTGAGGCTTCCTGATTCACCAGCTGAATCACCAGGGTCAACATTCATTTCCACAGAACAAACCTGTACTAAAATCTTTAGTTTGACAATGGCACTTTAAACATTTGCATGTATTAATGTTTATCAAGCAGTGCGAAATGAGTTCTTCTGTCCTTTCTAATCACATCTGATTGCATTTTGAGAACCAGAAACAACTAGCTGAGTGATGGTTATCATTTTCAGGTGTTGCTGAGCTGTATGAATGATTGCATCACTTCTTTTTTTAAATAAAATGTTATTCACAGTGTAACTATAGTTATTTAGCCTTCAGTTTATGTGAAAACAGTGCAGTGTAAAAGGTAGTATTCTCAAATCAAATTTTACTTTTAAGGTACGTTATATAGGTAATACTTGATATCCTACCTATAAAATAAAAATCAATTAGTTTTGCATTAGATATGACTTGTCTTATTTCCTGCTCTTTTTCATTTTATCAATCCAGGTGCAGTCTAAGAAAATTACTGTATTACTCAAAACTACTTTTACTAAGACTGTAAGATGTATAGTAGCATATCAAGTGATAAGCATGTTCAACTCTTTCAGATTTATCTTCTGTCTTGTTGGGGGTACCAAACATCAATGTCTGTATATTACGATCTATATCTTCCATTTCCTATACAGTACATTCACAGTCACAACAGCTTTAACTTAGTTTTTGTGTGTATTATGTGTAGGTGAGATAAGTAAAATGTTGCTCTGAGCCTAGCAACTTTGCTACCAATTCACAAGCAGTTAATTATAGCTTTACCATGACAAGAAAATAAGGTACCACAGAAGACAGGAAGGACCTACTTTTGAAAAACCAGGTTACCCAAACCTGCAAATGGTTGCATGTGTCATTGGATGATGATGATGTTGATGATGATGTCTGTGCGAGTGTGTGTCTGTGTGTACCGCCTTCTCCTGGTCACAGATGGTCAGAGTGGAAGAGGTCAGCTAGAAGCATGTAACATTAGTTATAAATGTACTCTGGACAATGTTAGAAGAAATCAGAGTTGGACATTGTCCTAAGTTGTGTTTCACACATGTAACATGCAGCGCTAGATCACTTGAGTGGCCTCTCTTGTGAAACAGGAGAGAGGTTTTTTTTTATGAGGTCTACAAGATTATTACAAATATGTCGTTTTGGAAAACTTAAACCTACACTGAGTTCTCCCTGCATGTAGCCTTTTAACATGATGTTCTACTTTATTTCTAATAGGCAAGCAGCCCAGTGTTTGATAAAAGTGTATGGTCTGTGATGGGGATATGACCATCTGCCACCATTTTGTTGTGTTCTTCATCTTCTAAATTAATAAACTGGTCAACTGTCAAAACTGTCTTCTTTCCAGGCAATTATAACACTTTTCTCCATTTATTCCTGTGGGATTCTGAGTTGTACAAACACATTCCACAGGAAATTATTAGATAACCATGTATGGAGCTTAATACAAAGTGGATCATGCATGAAGACAATAATCTGAACTGAGGAAGTTGTGCTACCAAAGAATGTAATAAGCAGAATAATTACAATGTATTGGAAGGTTCAAAGAAAAGTCCAACATCAGCGCTGTGCAAGGCACTTCAATTCATTCATGCCTTTGTGGTGTGACACTAATACAAGACTAACACTAACATAGTAGATTCTGTTCTCTTTAAAGCAGATGCTCACGTAGTTTTAGCAACAAAGCACAACTGAGAAAAACGGAAAAACAAAAGCCAAATGTTTTGATTGATATTCAGAAGAAAGAATTATAGAAACCAGGGACAAAACCAGACAATATGCAGAGAAACAATGGACAGCATGAAAAGTTGCTCAAAACTACCATCCAGCAAGGTAAGTCACAAAGCAGGGATGAAAGCAGCATGATTAAGTTTTGGGTAGCACACCTTTGCATACAAATGGTATTGTTTGACATTACTTATAAGATAAGAGGAAGAAGAGAAGAGCTACTCTGTTGTTTGCCAGTTTCCACTTACACACCAACTTTTACATCTTGCAGCCACTTCAAACAACATCTGAACGAAGATAAAAGATGAAATGTGAAATACTGAAAACGACACATAAATATGACACAAATTTTTTAAGTGTGAGGAAAGCCTGTATTTGACTTTCAGGTCTTTCTCTTAACTCGTTCTGAGGTGTCATATGCAGCTCAACATTTTCAAATGTCAGCTGTATCCTGCAGGCCACAGTAAAAAAAGAATTCTGCAGCTGTGCTGGTTTTCATTTATGTTGAATAAATTATAAGTTTCTATGATTAAAAATGCATAAGTAGTTGAAGTTTTAAGTTTATTATGTTTATTTTTACAAGTACATTGCACTTTTAGAAACATTACCACGGCCAGTGTTTTTAATGAAGAAAAAGTGCAAGAATGTACACACACAAGAATCATAGACATATAGGGCAGATTTATTGAAAAAGATGAGGTAAGCAAGTTTTTTTTTTTGTATTTCTCAAGTCAAGATTGTTTTTTTTTTCAATACACTATGAAGTAAATGTAGCGATAACTAGTTATATCTGTACCTGCATGGATTTCCCGTTCCACAAACAGAAGATGGTTATTCATATTTTAGCCCAAGGCTGTCTGTGCTAGTCCCTCCTCACATAGCACAGTGTCATGTAATCCACTGTCCTATCATGCTTGCTAGAGGGCATTTTCCAGCTGCAGAGCCAAGAGACACCCTTTGTATGCTCCATTTCAAGCAGAATACAAGGCAGCCAAATGAAAGAGGAGGTCTGATTGTCGAGGTGTGATGACTCGTAGAACAGGTATCATAACTGATTTTCTTTTTTTTCTTCCTATTGGTCGTCCTCTCCTCGAAGCTGCACATGATGTGCAGGCCACAGCCTATCCAGACCTGCATCTAGGAACCGGTCACTGCAGCACAGTTTATGGAGATAGTCAAGGGTCTTGATTCACTAACACCTCGCAGATGAAGCTTATCAGGCTCTGCAGATGCTGCCACCAAAAGCTTATCTCTCTTTCTTTGGTTGTGTATCCATGGCAGGTTTTAGAGGGTGATGTAATAATGAGAAATTTCGTAGCTCATATTTATTTTACAGTTCAGACTATACTGGTTTTTACATGTGCAATAATACTTTTTGGCTTACCTCTATTTTAACAAGCAGTGCATAATGCAGGCAATTATTCAGTTAAGTAACTCGGATGTGATTGCATCCCTTAAGCTGAATCTCTAATGCATGTATGCATTTGTGTACTGTATACATCTGGATCACTCTGTTGTCCAGCTTTCCACATAGGACTCCGGCCAGGAGGATAGCTAATGGATATTCGTAATATGATTTCTAATGTCCGTGCTGCTAATAATTCAACAGCAATTACAGCAAAATGGATTCGTGTGTTAAAAAAATGTGGTGTTGGCATCCACATTAATGAGCCTCATGCGTTTGTGTAGAGGAATAGATAATAGTCTATGTTTTTGTAAATGAATATGGTGCAGCATAATCCGAATAATAAACCTGCTTCTTTGGCAAAAACTATAGGACATTCTTTACATTCTTCTTATTCAAGAGCCATTAGTGTTGTACTTTGGAAATCTTGCGTTCTCCTCAGCAAATACTGCACGTTTTTTCCTTTAAACTGTTGTGACTGCACATGAGGGACAACACTTTGCAAAAATAGAAAAAGTGCTGCCTGTGTGTCATTATCAATTCTTGTTATGTAACGACTGCCATCCAAGCAAAGGAGCACAGCGTCTGGACTTATTAGTCAACATGATGCTTGTGTTATTAGATACCTGAGCTTGGTGATTTCTGCATTTTAAACTATGCAAAGCTCGGAATGTTTGAAGAAACCGGTTCCCACAGGTATACTTCACTGCAACTTTTAGCAGCAATTTTTCTCCTTTGATTCTTTTGATTCTGCATCGTTGTTGCTCATTAACAACCAGGATTAACTACTTGACAATAAATTTGGTTGCTATGATCCCAGTCTGAGTAGCTAAAATCTTTATAATTAGTTTTCTTATTAATCCAAAAAAAAAAGTATTTTCTTAGAAATGCAAATATTAAAAATACTTTTAGCTAAACTTCACAGCAGAAGCCCTAAAACACGGTTAGACGAAAATAAATTCGCTCTGCCAAGTAAATTCACACTCTTGCAACATCATACACACCAAGAAGGGGATTAAGGCCAAATCCGCTGTGATTACTGCCCCCCATAACAGAGGAAATTGGTTATTATAAAGATCATATCACAGGGTTTCACAACTTCGTTTCTGACTCAACTGATCCCAAATCAGAACATAGTATTTGACCTTCTGCCTGAGAACACGTTGTGACCATTAGCTATAGGTTCTCAAATAAAAGTGAGGAGAGAATAGAGAAAGGCGTAGTGGATGTGGACTATAAAGTCCTAACTGCAATAGTGTTTTACTATTAAAGTACCACTGATGCATGATTAAATGGTTTATTCTATTTCAGGATGGTGGCGTTCTCATGAAAAGAAGTATCTCCCAAGTTAGGGATTTATCTTTATCACACCAAAGGTTAACATCGCCTAGTTAATTTCCTTGGGGCAGAGAGTTAAATTTTCTACAACAATGACATGAGTTTTATAAAGGGCTCTGTGTGTAATTACTTTAATGAAAATATTAAATGGGAATGACATGAGGTCTAAGACTGGAGGCTCTGATGCCTCTGACTCACTGATGTAGACCAGGGCTCTGATTCCCTGCAGCTGTTTTGGTTCTCTCAAAGTACAAAGTTTGTGAAACAAACAGTCTTTGTCTTTAGGTTTTGCATCTGGAATGCATTTAAACAATAGCTTGGACAATTTCACAGCATTTACAAAACATAAATCAAATCGTGAACCGAGAATGTCAGTTAAATAATACAAAGATACTGGCTATATTTAGTTTCTTGTCTTGTTCTTGCTACTATTTAATCTGGACTTTGATTATGTGGTTAAGGCAAAAAGTACTTTTTTTATATATAATGCAAAATGGCAATTTAGCTTCATAATAGGTCATGTACAAATACAGAACCGGCAAATTCACCATCCATAATGAGATGCATAATGAGCAACAAGTGCGACTGACTATCAGAGACTTACACTAAAAATGAATCATAGGTTGTTGAACAACTAGTGTTTTAACTCGCACACAGAATTAGCTCATCCTTGACTTCACTGCCTGTGGGATGTTTAGTCAGGTGATAATTATTCCAGCAGTAACCAAGTAACGTGTGGGAATTAAATTCAGGACTAACAAAATTAAAATATAAATTTGAAGATTAGTTCAACATTTGTGTCAGTGAATAATTAAAATATTAAATAAAAATGATGAATATTCACTTCTAGAGAATACTCATCGGTGCAAACATTGATTCTGAGGGACTACGTGCTCTGGTGCTTTCGCACTGAGATGGGGCTGTTGCTTGAACGTTATGGAAAAATCAATTACCAATTGAAGAATTAGTGGTACACATTAGTCGTACACGTTCTGGGCAGCACGGTGGTGGAGTGGTTAGTGCCACCTTCTCATGGCTAAAACGTTGTAAACTGTTGCATTTCTGTGTTGTTTGTATGTCCTCCCTATGCTTGCATGTGTTTCCTCCCGCAGTCCAAGGACTTACACGTTAAGTTAACTGGGGAGCCTAAATTGCCGATAGCTGTGAGTGTGAATGGTGTAGGTCTCTCTGTTTTATCTCTCTGAGATAGACTGGCGACCTGTCCTGGTTGTACCCTGCCTCTCGCCTCCACCCTGTGAACCTAAACGGGATAAGTTGTTACAGATAATGGATGGATGGATGAACACATTCCTTGCAATGAGAACTGTTCACTCAACATCCTTTTCCCCATATCTCACCCAGCAGACAGCAAGATTACAATGTTAACTATATAGTATCTGATGCAAAATACTGTAAAAAAAAAAAAAAGGACATGAAGGAAAGTCTGAAATGCCTTCTAGATATTATTCTCCACACAATGATTTGAATCAATATAATATCTGTGACCTTGCACTGTAGGAGATGACTGGAACAAATCCATGCTAGAAAAGAGCACAACACTGTGGGGAACGGTTATACAAGAGTCTACAACGTACTGCTACACTATGTGTGCTATATGTTATAGATGGGTAGCATTAAACTTAATTTTAGTCTTTCGGTTTTGTGTGAAAGGCCCTCAGATTGCTGTGATTTCATCCCCACTCTGCTCAAAACAGTCCAATGCTGAGACAAGGATGAATGGCCTAATCTCATTTTATTTTAAAAGGTTAGCCTTTTCTCCATCTCCTGGGCCCCTGGCCAGCTCTGGACCACCAGGTGCCCCATCTCCCCTTTCAAAGACAGGCAATGTGCCCTATTATACAAGACATTTAGAAATGTCACAGTCATTAACAATCCAAAATCCAAGCTAAGCCATCTTCTTCAGGGGGAAAAGGAAAGGCAAGAGCAGATGATGTGATATTGTATATAATGCTGTACATTACTTAACACCCCTTAATTCAGAACTTTCTAATTCATCTGCAGCAATTACTAGCCATCTTTACACAGCACAAGCCATATCATATCCAGCTTGGATAACATTGTAATTTGGCACAAGCAAGATTTACTTAGGGAGTTGGCGGGAGGCCAGCTAAAACCTATTTTTTGCTGAAAATTTCAATTTGGCATTATGCCACATGTGAATGCTGCCTGTGATTTACAGTGTGCTTCCCTCAGGCATAGGTATGAGCCCATTCACTTATACCTGCAAATGGCTTGCCGGTGACACATTTCTGATCATGAATTTTTGCTATGTCTCCAATTCTGTGCTTTTGTAAGGCAAGCATCAAAAAACCAACCATTATTCATTATCTTGGCGAGTAAAATTATAGCTTAGGTACCATCCAACCCCATCACTACTGCAACTATTCCACTCTAAAACTGACTATAAATTGTTACAGTGCCTTACTTAAAGTGCTGCAAATACAATTTCATGCTAGGAGATGGAGCACTAATATGTGATGTGACCCTTGTATATATTCCAGTTGTAGCTATGACAAACAGAGACAGAAGTGGAATATCCATTATGTCTGTCTGAAGTAGAAATGACCTTTGAAGCTCGTTCTGCACATAGATTAATTTGGCAAGCACAAATTATTTCCTTTTATCAATCAAATGTGTGCCATGTCTGTGAGGTCTCTCCTAAATAAGCGGATAACAGAATTATTCTCTTAATGATATGCTAGAAAAAAAAGCATATTTTAGCAAACTCTGTAACCCACTCATATATCTACAAGAACACATTTGCCAGTAACTGTTTGCTCATTTGGAGACACGGAGGGGTCTAAATCATATTCTATCCAAAGGAATGTGGGAGACAGATACAGACCCAATGTGCACGCCAGAAAGAATGAAGCATTCAAATCTCTACGTGAAGCTGCTTTGTGGATATGCTAACTCAAATCATCGTAAGTGAGCTGTTGCACTGCCCTAAACACAGTTGATCTTAGCAAATATCTTTCATATTTACTATTAAATGTAGAGAGTTTCTAAATAAATATAGTCCCTGGGGAGTTTCAGTGTAGAGGAAATTCAATGGGAATCCCAATAATAACATTTTGAGTGTGACTTTGGCTTGAGGTTTCTCCTCCAATTAAGGGAAAATCAGTAAATGCCGAAATTTGCTGCATTTAATCAGTTGACTTGAAGGGCTGGTTGTTTTTTGTTGCAGTAGTGAAGCCAAGAGGTAATTTGACGGGACACACGGAGACATGCTAATGACTGTTTGTGCTTCATTACCTCAGCCTGGGACTGGCACTGTTGAAGATCCTTTCTGTAGGGCTCTTTCTATCATTCCACCTTTTGTAAGAATTAAGCTGTCCTCAGTATAAACTTTCTTTTGAGTTGGGTGCATAATACTGTTTGCATATCGGGGCCCATGCAAATTTGATTCTCCAGTTCAATTCTGAGAATGCCATTGCAGTGTCATTACCACTGCCTTGCCACTTCATTTACCAAGCCCACACTCGACAGTGATGTGTCGGAATGAGAGTCCCTGCTGCTGAAGAGATGGAGATAACAGGATGATTCATAGTCTTTCAAAAGAGGTCAGTGCTTCCTGTGCTTTTACGACAGGAATTTGGGATTCCCTTGGTGCATGCAGTGAAGGGCAGCAAGCCAAGCATCCCCGTTGGCATACAAAATTTGTTGTGGTTTGGATAAGGAGCAAATAACTCACAACTCATTATCTTGAAATCCAATTCCAAATTCTAGACTTTCGGATAAGCAATAGTGGAATATGTTTTTGTTTTTTTTGGTTTTTTAAATACTGTAATTATTTGAGATGGAAATGTCACCAACACCAAAAATAACAAATGCTATATAACAAATGCATTTTCAGAACAATGACCACATTTGGCACATATGGGAAAAAGCATAAAGCAACACATGATTTGGGCAGAAGGATCAGCCAAATATTTCATTAAAATTAACTTTAGGCCTAGACCTGAATACAAAATTATTAGGATAAACATTGATCGTGTAGGTATTTGGTATTTAAATATTCTTTTTAAGCTTGTTTCCGGAGCGTATTGGCAATGTCTTGCGTGCATTGCGTAGGTAACCTATTATTGCAATTTAAATCGACAATCTGGAATGTCAGAAACATGGTCTGTTATAAATGCTTTAGTTGTAACAAAAGTTTATATGTACATAGTCTGTGTGTGAACGCACACTCACACACTCCCACAGACACATACAGAGCTTGAGGGTCCTGCACTGGATCCTTTCTGTAGGACTGGACTCTGCTGGACACAGATCTCAGATGTTGTACCTAGAATCTCCTGTAGTTACTCACACAGTTTGGTGGTCACAGTCCCTAGAGTCCAGTCACCATGGGGACCACTTGTACCTTTACCTTGCACATCTTTTCTAACGCTTCCGTCAGACCTTGGCTTCACGCTTTTAGTGTTCTTTCATTCTTATATTGCTATCACTTGGGATTGCTACATTTATCACTACAGGCTCACTACAGTTTGTCCACCACTATGACCGATTTGTTGGCCATTACATGTTTGTCAGTCTGCATCTAAAGTCCCAAAGGATCTTAGTTTGTTCATTCTCGACCACCTTTCTTGGTGTATCCCATTTTGACTTTGGGACTTCCAGCCTGTATCAGCACAGATGTTTCTGCACACTATCCCAGTCACTTGGTTAAGAGGTTCCATGTACGCTCTGCCCGCTAACTTACACCCTGCTGTTATGTGCTTGATTGTCTTGGGGAGATCTTTGCACAGCCTGCACCTGGACTCCTGCCTGGCATGGCAGACCCAGGCCTCTACTGATCTTGTACTTGGAGCCTGTTCCTGTGCTGCCAGGATTAGCGTCTCTGAGCCATCTTTCAGAACAACTTTGTCCAGCCACTGGTAGGCTTTTTCAATATCAACCACTTCTTCTATCTGCTGGTAGTACATACCGTGCCGGGTTTGTCCTTCCATAGGCACATCATCACTTAAGGCCATTTATTCATAGATCTTCGTTTCATCCTGGACAGACTCAGATGCTCACTAATCCTCTGCCTCATTCCCTCCGCTTAGTGTACAGTTTAAAGATCCTGGGACCCTGCACGCATTGAAAGGAGTTTTCTTGTCTTTATGTCAGTGGCCTCTCTCTCCTCTTTTGCCCAGCTAGGACTTGCCTTACTCACTGTCTTGTTCTTGTTCCAATATCCCACTTCTCACCAGGTTGCCCTGGTTCCCTGCGAAGCTCTGGAGCCTAAAATACAATGTTTGAAGCGGCCCTCAAAGCTTTTCTCATAAAACAAGGAGATGTGAAGGTTAAATGCAAGCTCTTCCCTCCATCCTCCCTCACAGTTTCTAATTAATGGAAAAGTGCATGAGAGAGCCACGCTCGAGATTGCGGCTGCCTGGTGACTGCAGCAAGCACCAAATCTTCTCTGCTGTCTAATATAATGAAAGTGACCAGACGCTTAGGCATTATGTCAGTACTCCTGTAAGGAGAATTGGGCTCTACAACTGCCTCTAAGTTTAACATCCCCTTCCTGATGAGTTACACATGGCCTTGATTTCTAGATCATAACCAACTATCGTCATCAGGGTATACTGTTGTGTTGGCAGTGTGTATATGTGCAAGGGTGGCACTCATGAACATCATGACACACAGACAGGATCATTACTTAAAGTGCCATTTTAATGAGGCCGTCATTGCCTTCTGGTTAACAGTTCACACTATGATGTACTGCACAACAGTTCGTACTATTATCGCTGAAAATGCTTGACCAAACATCATTACTTTGTTTTGTCACAACACAGTTTGCAGTTAAACCAGTGGCTCATTAAGAACATGCTTTTTATTATTTTATTACTTTAATTTCAAATCCTTTTCTTTACAAATGATAAAAATGCATGTTTGAAATTTGTCGAAGCTATATATTTTGCCCTTAGTACAATCTATTTTCAACAGCATTATAAGACTTAACACAGCAGCCTTACATATGTTCTTGTCCTAAATAAAATTAGCTTTTGATAAAGAATGAGTTTCAAAGGCAGACGTACATCAAAAGCTTGCAGATAGCGAACAATTGAATTAACATGCAATCTTTTCAGATAAACTGGGTGCATTACTTTCAATAGATGTAATCAGTTTGTAACTCTTTAAACTGCCATGGCAGGGATGGTGGTGTATTATGTCTTAGCAATGACACACAGAAAAACTATTTAAAATATGTAACAAAATCTCTTTCATTAAACTGAAAAAAGAAACTGCCTAAATGTGTATGCAGCACTATTAAAGATGTTTAAAATGTGTAATTTCTCCAGTCATGTTAGAGCCCAGCTCCATTCTTTCACAAGCAGGAAGAGATGTTTATGTAAAAATGACAATAAACCACAAATAATCTCATTTTTGATAAATGAGAAATTGCTGGTGCAATAAAGCAACATGGAAATAAGCAAATAAATGTAAAATATAATTAGTCTTCAATAAAACCAACAAGTACTTCAACTTTAATGCCCAAAGACGTACCTCCTTTCTTATATGGATCAATGAACTGTTTGTTGAAACAGTTTGTTGAAACAGACCCACAGAGGCAGGCGTCTATTGATGTGACACTACATTGCTTTTAAAAAATGGCAGCTGCCCTTCCTTAGCATGGAGGCAAAATGACACCAGTTTCACACCTAAATATCACGCTTAAATATTTTGCAGAGTTAAGCATGAAAACATCTAGGTTTGGTCGGGGCAATGGTTCTCAATCCTGGTCCTCAAAGCTTGCTGCTCAGCTTTATTACTACCCTGCACTACACACTGCAGATTGTCTGAATTCAGTTAGTTCTATCAATCTTAAATTGGAAGATACAAATTCCCTTTGTCCTTCCCCACTCCACCCTTATCTAGGATGGTACGTTCCATCCCCTGGTACTTGACGACCAAGTAGGTTAGGGTTAGGCACTAAATCAAGAGGCTAAGGTCTGCCTTACAAATCAGTTCTTCTATGTGTGACATACACATGACATGACATTAAGGAATTACTTATTTCATTACCTGTGACTGTTGCAACAACAATCTCGTACTGGACTTGAACCCCGGGGGCCTTTGTAAACCATCCACCACTGGAAACTGCTTCCTAACTGCTGCTAGATGTCGCCGAGCAGTAACACATATGTCCTTTTCAGGGAAGTATGAACAACATACTCTCGTATTTCAAAGTCTCACTAAAGTCAAAATCTGAATAAAAACTACTGTACATGCAGGCTAGGGGGACTTTAAATACACTCAGATAATCATTTATCATAGACAGGGCATGTAGACAATTATACATATATATATATATATAATTTTTCTACTGGGATTAAGCCACAAAGCACGTCATTAAGGGTTACCCCATAATGGTCTGTTTTGTTGAAAAACATTTTGACAGTTGCAAAGCCAGCTGTTATGCACCTCTGTTTACAGTTATCATATTAATATTAAAAATGTTATTAATAATATGAATATATATTCACTATTATACTGACAATGTCACAAAGGTGTTAAGTAATACTATGTGTTTTCAAGGTCATAGTTATAAATTCAACATTATAAATCAGTCTATATACTGCTGAGTGGGTTCCAAGTAGTGCCAATGGAGCAGGACAAACAAAAACTGGGCTTTGGACTATGGGTGACAGTGGATAAGTCCTGGGTTGTGTTCAGTGTTCTCCATTTGTACATGATCTGTCTGACAATGAGTTCAAACTCTTTAAAAACTCTTTTGTAAACTTTAACAGCCTGGTTTAAACTCAAAAACTATTCTTCTAAATCCTTCAGAAATAACCTTTGTTTAAGCCATGACACACTTTTGCAAACCTGTGTTGTCAAGATAATAGTATGATAAGATTTCTCTTTATTTAAATATGACAGAGCATCCCAGACTCACACCTGATTGTCATCCACTGAAATGACAATCTTCAAGGTTAACACACGTTTACCGCACAAAGATAAGGTACGTTTCAAAAACAAATATCTAAAAGTCTTATATTTGCCACTCAACTTTGTTTGGTATTTGGCTTCAAGTGAAATCCAGATGACATTTAAAATTCTATGTATGCAGAAACAGAGGGCTTAAAACGACCATGTGCCACTGTAGCATTCAAGTATGTGCGCTTACATTTAAGACAATCCCACAGCATAAGGTACAATAAGTACCAAAACCATTTTTTTTCCCAAATATATTTCCAATGCATGTCAGCACTGGATAACTAGTAGAGCTCACACAACAATGATCCAAGTTAAGCAAATCACGATGAATAGTCTGGAAGGCAACCTTTTTATATGTCAATCCAGTCAAATTGATATCAATGAATAAAGTCAGGCTCTATTATCCAACGTAATGCCACATAAATTGTTTAATGCAACTAATACTACACAAAACCTTCTGTAACTCTCTGTCTCTCTATCTCTATCTCACACACAAGCTATCTCATGAATTGGACCATTTACTTCTAGTACTACCTAAAAGATCTCCTAGTACCATATCATTCTAATAGACCACTTCGGTCCCAAAATTCAGGTCTACTTATGGTTCCCAGAATTTCCAAAAGTAAAATGGGAGGCAGAGCCTTTAGCTATCAAGCTCCTCTCCTGTGGAACCAGCTCCCAGACCAGATTCGGGAAGCAGACACCCTCTCTACTTTTAAGACTAGGCTCCAAACCTTCCTTTTTGATAAAGCTTATAGTAAGTTATAGTCATGCTACTATAGGCTTAGACTGCTGGGGGACTCTGCACTGAGCCACTTTCCTCTTCTCTTCATTCTCTCCTCTCACCCCACATCTATAATTTCACCACTGTATGACATTAACTCTGTCTTCTTTGTCCCATAGTCGTCTTTCTCCCTCTCTGTCTCCCTCTCTCTGTCCCTGTCCTCAGGTGTCCCCGGCTTTGGCGCTGTGTGTCTTCCAGTGGGCAGCTACTGGTCCTACTAACCTGCCCAACGTTTTGTTGTTGCTTCTGTTGCTCTGTTCTTTTCTCTCTCCACTTTCCACTCACCTCAACCGTTCAAGGCAGATGGCCGTCCACCCTGAGCCTGGTTCTGCTGGAGGTTTCCTGCATTAAAGCAAGTTTTTCCTCCCCACTGTTGCCTAGTGCTACTGTAGTGCTCAAGGGGGATTTGTTGAGTTTTCTCTAAATGTTTGTATAGTCTTGACTTTATTATGTAAAGTGCCTTGAGATGACCTTGTTGTAAATTGGCGCTATATAAATAAAGTTGAATTGAATTGAATTTAATTAAACTAGACTAGAACAAAAAAAAACAATATATTTTAATATATAATCTTAAAGTTCACCTCCAGTATCACACTTTTTGAAGTCATCAATGGCAAGTTTTAGGGTGAGCACAGACAAACTTTCTTTCCAGTGTCAAACGCTGCCTATACATCATTATGGCCAAACATGAGAGGACAAGAGTTAAATAAAATACAAGCAAAAGAATGGAGGGCAGACTCAGCAAAGTATGTAAAACAATATCCTATAAAATAAATGATCTTCACAACAATGTTTGATTGATGTTCAGTGCAATGAACCGTGTTTCACTGTAATGTGTTAAATTCAAAAGAAAAACTCAGACTCTCTTACCTATTTTGTTACAGACAATGCTGTCATTTTTCAAAGAAAATTGTTCAACAGTTTGAAACAAAGGTAGAATGAACTTTCCCTGTGTAAAATATGTGTGACTTAAATGTAAGTTACTTTTATTTAGTTTGTTTGGTAAACATTGTCTTTAATTCAATTCCTAAAAGAGGTCAGACGTGAATGGCCAAACTGGTTTGAGCTGAAAGAAAGGCAACAGTAACCACTCATTACAATGGAGGCATGCAGAAGAGCATCTGTCAAGGCACAACACACCAAACCTTGACGACTACACTCGGTGCCACTCCTGCCAGCTAAGAACAGAAAACTGAGGCTAAAATTCACAGCAAAATTGTATGATAGAAGATTGGAAAAACTTTGACTGCTCTGATTAGTCTAGATTTTTGCTGCATCATTCAAATGGTAGGATCAGAAGTTGGCATAAACGACATGAAAGCATAAATCCATCTTGCCTTCTATCAACAGCTCAGGCTGGTGGTTGTGTAATGGTGTGGGGGATATGTTTTGGCCCACCTCGGAGGCCTTAGTGCCAACTGAGCATTGTTTAAATGCCATAGCCTACCTAATAATAATAATAACAATAATAATAATAATAATAACACATAATAACACACTTATTTATAAGCGCCTTTCACTCAAGGACACTGTACAAACAACAAATCATCAGAAGATAACAGAACAAGCAAGGACATGACACAACATACCCATCTGATGGCTACTTTCAGTGGGATGACACACTATGCTCCAAAGCTAGAATCACCTAAAACTGGTTTCTTAAAAAAATAGTGAGTTCACTGCACTCAAATGGTCTCCACAGTTACCAGATCTCCAGCCAATAGCTTTGAAACGTGGTGAAACAGGAATTCATAGCTTAAATATCTGCAGCATCTGATACTATCATGTCAATATGGACCAAAATCTCTTAGAAATGTTTCAAACAACTTGTTGAATTTATGACACAAAAAATGAAGAAAGTTCTTAAAGCAAACTGACATATGCCCTGGTGAGTGGATGTACTCACTTAAAGCACTTGTTATTCTATGTATATATATGTATATTCTACAGCACAGATGTTCCTGTAAGACATAGAAAAAACAGGTTCATCATTTCGTGGCAGTTGTATGCAGCTACTAGCGAGATACACAATGTGCTGACTTAGCAAAATATGTGTCCCAGGGCCAGGATGCCCAACATGCTGTGATGTGCGATTCAGTGTTTTAGGACAAAGTTAGGTAGAATATGCAAATACATTTTCAGCCCTCTCAGCAGATAACAGAAGATGGACTGGCCTCACTGAAGTTTGACTGGCATCTGACATCACTGAAGTTTAATTTGTAATTATTATTCCATACTGCATTTTAAATACAGCATAGCAATTCATGTTAAAAAAAATGAACATAGCCTTTTTTTTTGCATGTACATCTCACAATGGCATATTATTAGACATTAGGTTAGATTTTTGTTCCTTCATTATTACATTTGACCCTTCAGGAGACTACAGAACCTAGCACAAAGTATCTGTAAAAAGTAATAACCTGGTTGAAAGTTGTCACTTGAAAAACCTTTAATAACACTAAGACACACTCAAATTAAATTGGCTTTTTTCATCAAAATTTACAAAAAAACAACTCGTGTCAAAGACAAAACAGATCTCTACAAAGTAATCTCAATCAATTAAACAGCAAAACAAAAAATATCATTGGGTAAGTATTTACCCCATTTGAAGTGACTCATTTAAATCATTACTGTTGCAGATAACTGGTCTCAAAAGTCAGACAGATGAATAAGGATAATCTTAATGTGCAGAGAATGTGTTTAAAGGATTATAGTATAAATACACACGTATTCGAAAGGACCATTTAGTGGTGAATTATTATCCTGATTAAAACTACACCATGAAGACAAAATGACACTCCAAGCATCTTTGCTAAAAGATTAAAATCACCAAAAAAGGATTAAAAGCACTAATCTGGAGATGGATACAAGAACATTTTAGATTCACTGAATATATATCTTGGAGTACAGTTAAATCTATTATTAAGAAATGAAAGTAAGATGGTACAGGTATTATCTGTCTAGAGCTGGCCACCTTCTAAAACCAAGTGACTGAATGGAGTTACAAAAGCTTTTTTGGCTGTGATGGGTGAGACTGTACATACAACGACGGTTGACCAGGTTCTTCACCAGTGTACTGATGTTAAGAGAAATACTCTACAGGAAATATTTCTTTTAGCAAGAGTTATCATGACCAAATTCTCAAATAGTGTATTTACTGTACTCACAAAATATTAGCCTTAATATTTCAGCCCAGGATTTTTTTTTCAGACAAATAAAGAAGAATATCAGAATTCACTCCTTTGTTCATCTAATGTAAAAAACACATTTGTTGCCACTGATTTTGCTGGACCAGAGGAGCAAGAAATTGGCAGTTGGATTGGGTTCACAGTGTGCCATCATGCTAAGCCGGGATGTGATCAAATCTGCCTTTCTTCGCTTTTCCATGCTTACTTACTCACACTGTAAAATGTATGTCTCCCTCCCTTTTAGCCTTACCTGCCGTTACCAGATTTGTGTCATCCCAAAAATGCACAAAATGCTATATTGTAGACCTCCTGTAGTCCTCCGCAGACAAATCAAAGCTATTTTCAAATTCTTGCAAAGCAGAGACCAATCCATGCGTAGAAAACTGATATTAAATGAAAAAAATAAATCTAGCTATATCCCCATTCCTTATTATGGTGTATATTTTACTGAATGTATTACTTTTGGGATTATCCTTGCGTTAAATTCAATTTCTTCAACAAAACCCTGGACTAGTCAAGCCTTTTTTCCTCTAATTTGGTTCTTTTAAATTTAGGATGTCCTCATCTTACGTTTTAGTAACAAGCACTAGATTCAATATTGTATTCGTCTCCATATGCTCAGCATACGCTGTGGTTCATCTAATAACTAAAAGGTCACCATTATGAATTTAGCTCATGGCCAAGAATGAATCTGTGTTTCTCTTACCTAAAGTTCCCACTCATTATGCACTAGTGGCCACACTGAATAATTTTTTTTGTTCTGAGGTGCAGGACACCAATAAAACCAAAGTGGAAGAGGAAGCAAAACATTTGTCAAACTGTCTCTCTACAACCAAACACTCTAGATATTGTGTAAAATGTACTTCAGATTTCATACTTCATTCATACTCTGACTCTCAATATTTGCTGACATAAGACATCGGTAAAGATGAGAATATGATCATTCAACTCTCTTTTCCTTAATCATGTTCTTCAAGTATAAATATTTTATCCTTCTCTGGTATTTTGTAATGCAGCATTGAACATCATTCTGATTTTAGCTTCTTGAATAAATTAGCACTAAGCCTAAATGGCTGCATATCTGTTTTTGCTCTATTAAGACATGCAGGGCACATATTAAACGAAACTGGACAAAAGATCCCTTTTACAGCAACCTCAAGAACTCTAAATTATGCAACTCTAAACTCAATTTAGATTTTATGACCATATTCACTGGCATCAGTGAATCATCCAAAGTGTGCAATATGGTAAATGCATGCCTGACAGACTCTGACTAGAAACATTCAAACTGATTAAATTAACCAAATCCTTGACACCAGATCCCATTTAAATATTGCATAGAACACAAATCTCATAAAATCTGAACCAGCCAGGCATGTATAGGCTTATACAGAGCCAATAATATGCAGCACCCATACAAGCCGATATGTATTCTAAGGTCCCATATTACTGATCTATTTGCAATTAAAGATTAACAAAGCCGTTAAACAGCTCTTGAAGGCTGCTATCACTATGAGCACCATGGTTGCTCTAATGTCATTTGGTTTGTGCAGGTTCCACGCTCTTTTACAATTTTGCACTACTAGTTTAGACAGGGGCACTTTAAAGTTGAAATGAATGGGGAACCCAGGTATCTCTGGTCTTAAAGAAGACATTAGCAACCTATGCTGAACAGCTAACCAGTCAAATTTTTTTTAAATTATAAGAAAAATAATCTACAACACTATCAAATAATTCCTGTGACTATAAACGTGACAATTTAAGTCATTAGACCGTTATCTCTCAAGAGCTTATTTATTTGTCTAGTGTTTTCACTAGTTCTGAGTCCCATTGTGTAACTTATTTCAAATTGAGCTCAAGTCTAATAATATATTACATCAACAGTATAAATTGCACTAGCGTTGTTAATACCGTGGTCTCTTCTGTTGCATTGACTCACTAAGCTGTACAGCCAATCAAGGCGGTCTGTTCCATCGACAGGTTGACGATGATTCAACATGTCGAAGGGGTCAAAAAGCTGCCAAGTGGTGACTACTGCCATCGGTGCAGCACTCATGACAAACGTAAGGTTGAGGGATGATCACTGACAGCCAGATGCTCGCCAACAGCAGACAGTCAGCTTGGTGTGCCCCAGCGCTCAGTCACATTTGGGTAGACTTTGAAACAAGGAGGCATCTTTTCATGTTATGATCTCTCAATCATCTAGCCTCTCCACTCTACTACTTGCAAAGACCCAAGGGTAGCCAGCATTCCTTTTATTATTTAGACAATAATATTTGCACCTGCTAGTCTATCTCATAATATCTTTGGTGAATGATAAAGGAGGACAGCTTTCATGCTCAAACCACCAGCAGTGATTATCCTTTACTGTCCACCATTTTGTTAAAGTATCAAAATTCTCTGTCCAGCGTTTAGAAATTCCATGTCTTTACAAGCCATTCTAACAGCAGATGAAAACAAATAGTCTCCTTTATGCTGAAAATTCAAAGCAAATCTCAAGCCTGGATAACTGTGAAAATCAGCCATGCCACACTACAAATAAGGGTCCCTTTGTATCCAAAATCTAAAATTACTGCTTATTAATCACTATTGAAGTGTTTGATAGGAACACTGAATTGAACATTAAATGAATGATTTACAACACAACACCAGATTCCTGTTGGTTTTCACTGTAGACATAACTAGAGACTATTTCACACCTGCTAAGCCCAGTGAATGTAATTAATTGGAAGTACTCTGATCTACATATTCATGCAATCAAATTTACAGACGAAATCTGTTCGGGGTGGCAAACTGGTTTTGCTGCGTATTTGCAATTTGTAAACATAGTCAAGCTGTTTTAGTGTAGAAAAGGTAATAGAAATCTAAAATGACAGTTCCATGTCTTTAACGAGAGGACCATCTGCTGCCGGTTTCCAATATATGAGGTATGCCTCATATATAGGCGTATGCTATACCTGTGCACCAGTAGTCTTCTTCACTTTATATTGCCTTAAATTTTCCAAGCATATTTGGGTGTTGAAGTGTTTTTCCAAATTTGACTGACCAGTCAGCACACTTGCACTAACTGGAACAGAGCTGTAAGGTTCTATCCATACAGTGAGTGATGTGTATCTTTCCTATTCCGAAGCAGTTCATTAAGTTCACCCCCCCCCCCCCCAATAAAACATATTAATGATGTAACTAACAGCATTAAAACATTTATAACGCTGCATTTAGTCCTGTGTTATTAAGCCGCATGTCAGCTGTATGTCATCACAGCTGTCGTCAACAGCGGTGCACTGATATTAAAAATGTAGTGTACTTTTTATTGCATTGCCTTGTGTACACAGCAGATTTTGTGCATGTTTAGCAGAAAATGTTTTGAGCCTAATAAGTGCTTCATTTTTCATATGTGTTGGTCATACTTTACACAAGCCTGGTAAACCACACTGATACTGTGAGCTAAAACGACACGCTGACGGCCACACACAGCTCAGGGCAGAATTCCACAGAACAATCCAGCTCCCTGACAAACCGCTGCCCAGGCCTACACACGATCAGCAACACACACACACACACACACACACACACACTTCTATAAGCAAGAGGATTAAAACAGCACACGGCCAAGTTTATGTTTAGTGCCCCACAGAAACACTATCCATATGACAAAAAATTAAGAATGACTTACTTTGTCATTAAAATCCTTGAGAGTGGCCCACGAGCTTGTGTTCGTGTCCGTCCAGGCTTTTGTTCACGCCGTCATATATCGCTCCTTCTCCAGAGTCTCATTATATTAATGTTCCATTATGGTCCGGCTGCAGCCTGGTGAGCACCTGTCTGTTTGTGCGGAATACCGTTTTTTCTCCTCCGAGGCATCACTGTGGTCTCCATAGTGCCTGGCAGTCTGGCTGTTTGTCTGGAAATACAGTTCGTGATGTCACTGAGCCTGAACAAAGTTTGCAGCTGGAGCAAATCGCCAAAGTCCCATTTAGCCGGTCCACGTCTTCTTCCTGTCACTTAGCACTGGAGCATAGCTGCCCATGCTAACATCGCCATCTTGCGTTTGGCTAGCATTAGCTTCTGCCTTTGGTGATGCGGTCTTTTTTTTCCGAAATAGTCCAAGTTACACAACTCGGCCTTTAAAAACGCAAAGCACGACATTTAACAGCGACCTAATGCTCATTTGAGATAATTTATCAATATCTCGAAGGGTCCTTCGTCCAGGTGCTACACTAGATTTAATGTTAAAGAAGTTTCCTGGGACATAAAATAGTTTGGAACCTGTGACGCCAACGCAAGATGGCCGCCGGATGTAGCGTTAACGCTCATATCAACATCGTTGTTTATTTCTTTATTTATTATCTAAATATTGGAACTCATACTATCAAATCATATCTTCATACTTGTCTTTGGCACACAAAATAATTTCTAAGCGTTTTGTTTCATTGTGACGTGTGATAAAAAGCTATTTTGTAAAAAGCCTGCTGTGTAAAAATCTTGATGCAATCTAAGTGTTACAAAATATACTGACTAACAACTTCCCTTAGAAAATAACAAAACAAAAAACAATTCAAAGCTATATTAATATCCAATCAAATATGTCTGTTCAGTTACCCCTGAGTTAGTGTGAGATAGGCCTGAGATAACCAGTGCGCAGGATTTGACTTAAAAGACACATTTTAACAACATTTACACACTCCTTCAATCACTTTAATGAAGTAAAATGACATTATCAAAGAAAGCATTTTATCATAAGATGCTGCCGTGTTGAACAATTTCATTTGCTAGACAAATGTCTACATGACGGTAATTACGTGGGTGTGATTTGTGTCATTTCCTTTGAGCCTGGATCATTTTAAACCTGACCACTCTGTGATAAAAATGTTAAAATGATGCAGAATGAATGGCTGAAAATATCACAGGGTGCCCATTGTGAGAAATGACTTGTACAATAGCTGGCTGGCAAGGTCCACACCTTTCTTTCTCATTGGTACTTTTTTACTGTAACACACTAGTCAATGCAACTGCTGTGCAACAGCATAATTATTCACACAGAGCAGTAGTTATGCCATTTGTGTAGTCAGGAAAATCTCCCCACCTTTTTATCAATGATGCATAGGCCCTTTTAGCAGCCATTGTGAAGGCTTATTATAATTAACCACTCCTATCCAAGCAAACAATGCTTATCTATAATTACATCTGTTTTATCTGCTCCATTACAGTCTGTATGCACAAACACATCATGATACTATTACAACTACATTTTGACATCAAATTACAGGATATGTTCATTTGCACTAGCCCATATAAAATTCCACATCATCATCATCTGTCCATGGTATATCCCCCTGCATTACTCCCAGCCTCTTGGTTAATGGCTGTGTCATTTACACTCCAATCCCATCAATCTGTGTTGTATCCATTGACTTGGTTATAGAGTTGTAGTGCGCCCAACACCCCCGTTATTCCATCAACAACCTGTCAGTGCAGGGGAAAGTGAAACACAGGGGCAGCAAGAGACTGTGCAGGAAGAACACAAGCAGCTGCAAATGAGAAAACTGATGTTTTTCTCTAGCAAAGGTCGCGTATGAGTTCCTACATGCCTGAGAGAACGGGAGCGCATTCAGATTTTAGATGGGAAGAAGAGGGAAATATTGTGTTACCAAAAAGGTTTGCTCCCAGGGAAACAAACATCAAATATGAGCATGTGACTCTGTGACAATGTACCTCCTCGGGGGGAGGGGATTGTGTGACTTTTAAGACTTTAAACTTTAATAACTCAGGAGTTACTTATTTGGCTTTGACATGAAGCACTGTGTTTATAAAGGTGTGACTGGAAATAGGCAAGAATGTTCCTGCTCATGTTCAAGGTTGAAATTCAGCTGGATTCATTTATTGACCAAAAATAACTCACGCTCTCTTTCTCTCTCCCACTATTCCCTCTGTCACAGAAATGCATTTTTCCTCTCAGGGTAGTATCACATCTAGCTAAATGCATCTCGCAACAGTTTGAAATCAGTTTGATGCGCCCTTCCGTGAATTAATGACCTACATACACATAACATCTCATGGTAGTTGAGTATAAAATTTATATGACTCTACATACAGGAGCCAAAAGAATACAAAAGGAGTTAGTCGCTGTGCATGTTTTCAATCTCAAATAAGCCAAGTTTGTGCAAGGTGGAGCCCTTTTAAGGCATTTGGTGTATAATAACCAGCAGATTATTTGGTGAAGTAATTGTCCCCAGGTGTTACGAACATTCCAAGCTTATTCTCCACCCCCGTGATGCTCAACTCTAGAGATTAGGCTCAGAGGAAAATCTCTTCCCTCAGTGGAAGAGAGGGAAAAAAAGGTCCAAACAGGCACAAACACTAAGTATGTGTAGCCAATCAGCTTTCTGCTTTGCCTGAGCATGCTGTCCCTCTGGACTCGCTGATCCAGGCAAAGAAAAGTCCTCTTTTTTCCCCCAGGGACCTGTAATACCTGCATGATGAGTGCAACGGTGGTGCCAGAAGCAGCAGCCACACTCAATCCCACCATCTCAAGGCACCACACACAGAGAACACACAGGCCCGAGAGCAGCCAGAAGGAAACACACTGAAGCTCTTTACAGCCACCTGCTGTGCTTCAGGTAATACAGCATTCTGCATTTGCTGCACTTGCGGTTTTGTTAGAAATATGCAAACTGCCAAAATATGCATAACTAACAAACTATATAATCTAATGTCTGTCTAATTGGCACCAATTTATACTATAGGTCTGCAATAATGTCCTATTTACTTGTAGTCCTATGTAATTTGTTATTATTTTTACATATCATCATCAGTATTTGAAAAACCAAGCAACCTTAGTAAAATAAACCTTACCATGTGACTTAGATACATTATTATTATTTGATCTTATAGGCCAAGGAAACCATATTGCAGCGCTTTGTACTGTGGTGGGAGATACAAAAGCCTTGAGCTGTCAACGGGCTGAAATTGCTTGTGTAGAGCGTTCACAGTGCAACCCACACTTGTGTGTGCTTGACAGATCGAGTGTCCTCCAACACAGTAAATCTTACTTTATAGTTTAGTTGTTTTTTTTTATGGTAACTTACTGTAATTAAGCATACAAAGGTCAAAGGTCCTGGGTTTGCATTTTGAATGCAGATTTTAATGCTGCCTTGGAAATGCTGTTTAAATTATGGCAGCCTCATTACTAGGTAAGTGCATGTCATGAAAGATTTGCATCCCACATATCAAATCACTCAACTCAAGGAGAAAACAGCATCATGGCCCGGGAGATGATGTAGGATCCACTCTTCATGCTTCCTTATTAACATTGGGATGGTTGTCTTTTGTGATTACTAGTTATGATTGATGGCACATATATCAATTTGCATTGTGGTCTCTTTTAATTAGCGGGAGAGAGTAACTGAGTAGGCTATGTTTACTGTACCTCAGTATGTATTTAGGCAATTTAAGTATGTACATACACTAGTTACAAGCTTCTTTGTGTAGCTGCCACATGTTCCACGTCTGAAGTTTGTCAAGACACATCTGGACCAGAATTGTATATTTCTTATCAACATCATCAAATTCAAAAAAAAGGTTATGTTGTGGAGTATATACATTTTGGAGCTTGTACTTAGTACTTTAACTTGAGTAGAATTTGAAATGATACTTTTAATGGGGGATTTCTTTCACTTAAAATTAAAACTTTTTGTGTTTCTACAACCTCTTATAACAAAATGTTGTTCACTACCACATATTAAACTTTTGCAATTAATATCTGAGTGAAATTTTAGATAAAAAGATAAATGAAAGCCTGTCTGGCATGAAATTCTTGTTATCCTAATTGTTTCGGGTATTTTTATTTGCATATCTTTGCCATTTACAAGGTGTTTATTGCTTGATCAGACTTGACCATGTTCAATTATTCTGCATATACAAGTTCATTTTTTATGATCAAATGCATGTTATGGGCCTTTTTTTTACAAGTCAGATACAACCAAAAACTTTTCAGTCAACTGGCAAGCGAGCGACATGGGGGTGTTTACCTTTATTTATATATATTGTTATTGAGCATTATTTTTAAGCATTGCCCATAGGCCTTAGGGTTAAAGCTTAGATCCGATTCCTTTTTGAAAAGCCTTCGGAGCTTACAGACTTTGCCTCTGTAAATGACCATGCTCGAGAAACTGAGAATACTTTTCTTCTTCCATCATTCATTTTTGTAATGAAGATTCATCATGGCTAATTCACTACGGTAATTTTGTTTTTGAACTGGAATGGAAGACGAGTGTGCAGACACAGCAACTTTAACACACACACACACACAGACACACACACAGAAAATATGACAAGAATATGCCTTTTTTTTTCCTTGCTTTTAGGTTTGGATTTTGACACCATAATCACAAGCTAGGTTTTAAAAAGCGAAAGCCAAATACATTTGGAATTTGAACAACAGTCAAATTTGAGCAAAATAAGGTGCATAAACGTCTAGGCTACATCTTTTGCAATCAGATAATATGACAGCTTTGCCTGCTGCTGACAAGTTCATGAAGGCCACATTTATTAGTCGCTTCAAAACTAATCAATATCACTTGTACCAACTGCATGCAGTTAAACCTCACAGGAAAGGATATGAATGGTTATTGAATGAGAGGCGAAGACAACGTCGCTAAATGATGCAAAACATGGACATCACTCACCGTTTGCATCTTTTTCAATAAATGACCACAACATCAAAATTATGTGACTGTAAACAGAACTTAAATGGGTGAAAATATCTAATGTAGAGCAACCATTCTCATGATTAATAAGAACAGGGAGCCTATGCACATGCCTCTTACCCCTTACATTCAGCCCTGGGCCCAAAGTGGGAAACAATGATTAATACTGCAGACGTACTGCACTTCCACACCTCAGTAACAAGAAAGAAATCTTGTCAGTATGTGTTCCACCTTCTCAGCACGTGACTGATGAACAACTCTATTATAATCATCTCAAGTCACACTAGGATACTTTCCACCATTGTCAGATAATTAAGCTGATTTAGTCACACTGGAAAACACATGATGCACCAGGGTAGTTCTCTGAACACCATGCGTCTAAAGTTTAATTTGAGCATAAAGAACTTGGAGTGTGCAATGTCAGTGAGATTATATTTTGTCTCATCAGTGTAGTTTAGTATAATTGTTAAAAGAGGTACAGCAGGAATAGAATAAATAAATACAGTGCAGTGTAGGTTAATACAGCATGAAGAACAAGACCAGTTCTGTTAGAGGAATCTTGCGTTAAAAACGTATTGAGGAATTTCCTTGAGTCAAGAAATTGTTTCAGTTCTTCATTCCCACCACGTATCCATTCGCCGTACACGCACTCGCTGCTTATAGTGGTATTCCTTCAAGTGTTTTTTCAAAGCATTTGGAATGGGAAGCATGTTAATGCCATCGTAGGTGGTACAGCTACTTATGACTGCTCGGCAGATGTGCTGAAGGCTGAAGGGCTGTGTGCGGTGTATGGGGTTGGACAGCAGTGGCTCAAAGAACATGCAGGAGTTGGGGTCCTTGTAGTGCTCCAACAAGCCAGTTACTGTGGGAGCGTGAAAGACGCTGGGGTCGTGCACATCAAAGCTAAAATTGTGGTTCCATTGTTCAATGCGTGCGTGTAATGAGCGGCCGTAGCGACGGAAGCTGACGGAGAAGAGGTAGTCTTCTTGGGCAGAGTCACGCAAGAGAAAGGTGCCTTCTGGCTTCCCTTCCAGCAGGGTCTCCGCCTCGTAGCGGTCCATGACCCCCCAGTAACATGGGAGGTTGGTGATCTGCAGCAGGTCTGGAACTAAACAGTGAATGTAATCAATCTGAGTGTGGATGCGGTAGCCATCGTGAGAGTTATGATGTTCGGTCTGAGGAAGTATGGCTCTACAGGGCATGTTGGTCGCTGTAACCTCTGGGTCGACCAGAGGGTCAGAGATGGTGTCACAAGTGTGAACAGAGGCTGATGCCGAGGCCACCACTTCATCCAGGGTGTCCAAACAGCTCTGCAGCAGGAACTGGTGCTGCTGCTGCCTTTGAAGGAGAAGCTGCTGCTGCTGCTGCTGCTGCTGCTGCATGGAGGCTCGGTCAGGCGCAGATAACTCATTCATACCATGAGCCAGCTTAGGGCCATGTTTGTAAAGAGGGTTAATTTGAGCAGTCACCTCAAATGTGTGGATCTCTGCATTGGGTGGTGGCTCAACACCCTGTTCAATGCTGATGCGCCTGCGCTCTCGCAACCTGTCATCTACATCCTCCACTACAGTAGCCATGGCTGATGTTGGGGGACTGCACACCACTGCCGCATCAAGCATGGGAGGCTGAGTAATGGGGGCTGTGTGTTGCTTAATAAGATACCATTTCTGAGCCAGCTCGGATCCTACAGGAAAAGGGCAGTCATCCAACATCAGCTCACTGAGATGGATCTTTCGCCTCGAGGAGGCACAGGCAGTTGATGATGAAAGAGCCTGTGGAGGTGGAGATGGAGCTGGTGCTGCCGCACTGTGTGTCTTTATTGGGAAACACTGGCCCATAGCATCTTGGATTTTCTGCCGAAGAGTGCGACTGCTGCTTGACCCTCTGCCATCACTTTCACCAGGTGCAGGTAAATCGCTGACTGAGTTCACAGATCCCAGTCCTGCCTTCGGTGTGACTCGTTCCTGTCCTAGTAATGAGACAGCAACTTCCTGCCATCTCCAACTCTCCTTCAGAGGAGAAGAGGATGATTGGTCCTTGGTCTCTAGATCCCTCAGTAGCTCACCATACTCGAAGCCATCACTGACAGGGCGGTCGCCTGCTGGTTCATGGGAGGCAGGGCCTTTTTTCTTGCCTTTTCCCGCTTTCCGGCCACTGCCTGCATCTCGTCTTTCCTCTGACCGGCTCTGTCTCACCTTGGGACGCGCACCCCTCTCTCGATCTTTTCCTCGGCTCCCTGACTCCTTTGGCAAGGACATGATGGATGTGGTGAAACTGCAACAGTTGCGTCACTCCAGACAGTTGCCCAAGCTTGTAACTGCAGTTAAGTTTTAACAGGACATTTGTCATACACATCCTTTGTATGGGACAGCATTATCAAGAAGTGTCCATTGTGACCACATAGCCTTTAAATCACCTGAAAAACAAAATGAAAGTTCTCCTTAAGACCTGGACTCATTTTAAAATAATTCTGGATCACATGTGACTTTTCGTGTAATGCACATTCTGTTGCCACTGTTTTGGATATTGGAAACTAAAATCTGAGTCATAAAGATATCTATAATACTGACTATTAAGGCTGTTAAAGAAACATGTTGATTCTATAGCTGCAACTGACAACTTATGCTGTTATTACCTAGTAAGAAATTTTATCCCGTTATTTTTGTCATTAGTGCAATAAGACCAGAAATCTTTCAAAATGATCCAAACTGACCTCCGAAAAAGTAATTCATAGGAAGCAATAAAATCACCAATGATTAATAACGAGGCTCTCTGAAGTAGTTTAAAATTGCATGTTCTCATATTGAGAGGCATTTCTTTTATTTTACACATTTTGAGGTCCAACTAAACAGTAAATGACCCTATAAAGTCTACCGACGGAGACGGGCATTACTGGACCAATTCAACCTGCATATCTGCATTTGTCAGCTTTCAGCAGAATTCTTGTTGAATGACCCATTAACCTCCCAATATGATGAACAGCATTACATGCAGTTCGAAACGTGCGCTTGAATACTGCTTATGGTGCAAACCCTTTAACTCTCATAACTATTATTTATTCCTCAGTAATAGAAAACGCTCAACACTCAACTAGTTTGAAGCAATATAGTTAAATATAGTTACAAATATTAGATTCACATCTACCTAAAGCATCATTAAACTGTGACACAGTTGTGAAAAAGACATCGTTACCAGAAAACAATTAGCTGTCGATGGTTTGAACCGAGATGAAAACCAATGAGTTGACAAAGACGTGGAGCCCTGATCAGCTGAAGTTTCCTTCGACTTGTGTCTACCCAACATCCTTTCTGTCTCGGTAAAGGTCATAGACGCTCGGCAAACGGGATGAGGCTCGTTCTAATCTCAGATCACATTGTAGAGAAGACGAATGGTCCTTCGAAACTTTTGCCAGCTGCATCTCAACATAAATAGCCATAAACACAAGTCAAAGTGGGTCAAAAAGCGACAACTCAAACTCCCCATCACTGCTAAACATCAGGCGATAGCTTTAACACTTGCTAAGCTATTAGGCTAGCGTTGATAGCAAGCAGCTGTTTACAGTCGGCGGGCTAAGTTAGCAGGGCAGCTAACTGCTAGTTATCTGCAGACTTGGATAACACCGCTCTTTGTCGTCTGGGGAGATATTTTAGATTACTTAACCGAACTTATATCAGTTTTTAACAGTCACGGCGTACACAGTTAACATACCTAAGCAGCTGTTTCCAAGTTTCCTGACGAAAGACCTTGTGTTTCTTCTTGGGTAAACTCGTGACGTTAACAAAAAAAGGCGGCTAGCTCGCGTTAGCTTGATAAAGAAACTGCTGCCACCCGGAAGTACTAAGTAATTGGCGTAATTCCTTCATTAACGTCGCGACATAACAGACGTTTGTAACGTCGTGAATACAGCAAAAAATACAAATAAATAAAGATAAATAGTACGTGTTGAAAGGCGTTTGGAAGTAAACACACAATACGACAAGTTAAGTTGCAAAAGAACTGAACCTGTTTATTTGGACTGTCAATGATCCGACGGATGCTGCACTTCAGACCATTCACACGTATGAGTGACAGTAAAAAAGTAGAGTGAAAGCATGGGATGCAAAAAGTTAATAAAATATTAGAAAATATTCAGGGAGTCATCAGAATTAAATATGAATTGTACAAGACAACTATGTGAAATGTGGCCGACAGCTGGCCTCATTAATTCAATAACTAAGCCTGGCAGGGACATTAACATGATCTAAGGACCACTTGGTATAAGTCTCCTAATGACACAGGCTCTGTACCTCCTAGTGGATGCTTGGTATGTGAAAATACACCAGGCTGAACTTAAAGTGCATTTTCCCAACTCATTTCATGCATCACTGGAATGTAAACATGGAGTAAACATATTCCTTGGCCTATTGTTAGTGTCTACTCATAATCACATCATTTATGCTCAGATAACCGCTGTCATCCCGCTACATCTTCATTACACAGACAGCTGTAGAGACCTGCTGAATTGTACCTGTGTCTACGCAGTAAAATCTAAGTTGTTTAAAGCTTCACAGGCTATGACAAGGATCATCTGAGCCATTTGTAACATGGCGCCACTGATAAACAGTATATAGAGTAGTTAAAATAGGACCAGTGAGTCCTCGAGTTGAGGACTGCTAACTCACTTAGTCCTGGCATGAGTGTGATGCTGTTTGTAAGTCAGATCTATCCAAGAGCCTGCTCTGAAGAAAAACAAATCCATGACTAGAACACTACTCAACACCATTAACTTATGGAGGATGCTGGAGCTGTGCATTTTAGGCACCACACAGGCAGTTTATCAGGACATGAGAGCTAACAGTTCAATCGCAAGGCCAGAAAAGCTATTCTCTGTAGTCACCACATGACCTGAAAAAGCAGGTGCTGCATGCCTTACACAACTATCACTGGGAAAAACCTAGTGAGACTCAAACGGAGTTTATGGATTAGAGGGTAGAAGGCTTTCAGGTTCTACCCAGCCAGCTCATGTTTGAGAAGGCTTCAGTTCTTTAATGTGTTACATAGTGAGACAATGGGATATTCATGACATCACATAACATGAATTGGACATTATCCCATACAGATGTAAACAGTGACCTTTAGGCGATATAAACATACAACATTAGTTGCAAGATTTCTGCTCTCTAGTTGTTGGTGAATCTGAGCACCATCAACCACCATGTCCTCTATCTACAACAGTGCTGTATTAGTGTGGCAAAACATGCGATTATAGAAAATAAGCATAAGTTATCAATATCAAGGGAGAGTAAAAAACTACAATTGGAAAAGATATCTGTAAATAACCATCTTAGCTAGACATCCCTCCTATGGCTCTGCTGAAATAAAACGTAAATGGTTATCCCTGCCTTATGATGCAACCAAAAGTGATCCAAACGTTAAGACCATATTACACGTACATGCACCTCCGCTCTGCCACATTCAAAGGCAGAGGCTGTATAAGACAGTTTTTTGATTCAACACTGATACCACATGATAATGTTAGGGTTCTGAGACTGAAACACACAGACACAAACAGAAAATATGGACATCGTCAAGCACCTTGAAAGTTATGATTCATCAAATCATCACGTTGGCCATTTGAAGAAGAGGGCACTGAGAGGGTGAGGCGACGTGCTCCAGAGTTTTTATTACAAGATCAAGCTTCGTTTTCCGCAGCCAATCATGAGGGGGCCACAGGGTTGAGATGGATTTCATTTAGTTTTCTCACCCGGCATTAGAGTGCAAATTGAAAACACTCTACCCTCCTCGCTTTTATCAATTCAATATCAAATCAGTTCTCACACAGTACAAACCTCACCAGCCCTTATTCTCCCCCCTCTGGGGATTCCTCGGCACAAAATGAGATTCATCATCATTTATGTAGTAGGGCATAAAATAACAAAGACAAATTGCAGCTGGCATAAATTCTTCAAACTGCTTTTCTTTTTAAAATTATATCTTTCTGTTGCATTTCACTACAAATATCCTCAAATGACCAATCGCACAACCCCTCTCTTTGGCTTTGTAGAAGTTTAGAGGAGGACAGTCTCTTCTACTTGGACTTTGTGTTTATGGAAAACAACCAAGACTCAGGGTAGGCCTACAGTTGAATTACATAGTTTTTCTTAAGTCTTTGGGTCCTTCCTTTCCGGTCTTTATCACAAAAATGTTCTCTAAAGAGAGGAGAGAGAAGAACCAAGGAAAACAGTCTACGTTTCAGCCAACACAACCCTTCACTAGCACTGGTTGAAGAGCAATTCAGGTGGCTAGGAAGTTTACTGGTGTCTGTCAACAACTGTCTACAGCTGGAATATCAGTGAGCGTATCCTTGGGCCAATTACAGTTTAGTGCCTTGTATCTGAGATAATTTAATAAAAGTGCCTTACTCCCGGCTGGAAATTTCCTCAATCTGTGGTGCAGGGGCTGTGGCTGTCTGCATGTTCTAGATAGAAAGCCCTGCTCAAAGGCAGGGAGGAAAAAAAAAGAGCAACTCAGAGGGCAGAACCCCTTTAAGACAGCACCAATCCACTGTTCTTCTCTGACCACAGCAAACTGAGCCTCTGTGTGTCATGTCACAGTCCTGCAGGTGACATGGAACGGTTTACACAGTTAACCTTTGTTTCTCTGTCCTGCAATATAATAATCATCTGTATTTCATTTTTAATAAACTTAGTTGTATATAATAAAGTACAAAAATATTAGAGAACATATACACAGTTTTTGTCATTTTGTAGTGACTGCTCTGCCTGTTTTTGTTTAAGCATATGTATATCTTTGTGCTGGATGATGAGGAACTGAACAGGCCTCAATTGAAGTGTATTTTTCCTTTCTTCTTTTCATATTGTTGACGTCCGGTCTGTTCCATCTAAGGAAGAGATCAGGAAGAAATGTTTTTTAAGACATTTGCAATCATGAAATATACTGAACACTTCACATTTCACCCTTAATCGCTGGATAGTTCACTGCTGTCTATTTCCTGTTACTCCTTTCAGTGATCTCAACAAATAACAGGAGCCTTCTTAGGTGAGTATGCACTTTTTCATTCATTGCATACATTTTATGATATGCCAAGTCAGTGAAATATTCACATCATATATTTATTTGATATATATTTATGTGGAGGTAAAAGTTGTGAAAATTCACTTCACTTTTGGATAAACTATATACAATATCCTAACAATAACTACTCTTTAATATATACATTATTTGAACTGTCACAACTATGTAAACAAATGTGAACAGGGCATTTCTTCCATTATACATCAGACAACTGTTCTGTATACACACAGACACAAAAAGACATCAATAACCTTATCTCTCTGTGGGCAGCAGTGACAGAATACTCAGGAGAAATAGTGCAGAGCTACTGGGCCTTAAACCTGTTTGACAAGATGATGCAAATTCTCAAGTCTCAAGTGCTAGAGGTATGTGTCTATGTCTTTCTCTTTCTACAAGCACAACCTGTCATTGGACTACTGCTTATATATGAATGCAAAAATATGACTAATTAGGTATAACTTATGAATATAAACAGACATTTCAACTCTGTTTCCACAGGGGATGTTGCGTGTGAACAAATCTGTAGGTGCTACGTTTCTTTCTCTCCGTTCCTGAGATCTAATATATATAACACACTGGTAATGGTGTATTTAGAGGTTTTTGTGAGATTTGCCAGTTGGTGGCATGTTTGGGACAGGGCTGTTCAGGACACCTACCCCCTAAGGCATGCTCTGTCATACTGAGGCACAGTGACTCCAGCGTGGGGTTGATCTCCAGGTCAGCACCTGGAACTTGGCATTCTGAGGGAATTAAAACAAAAAACAACAATCAACAGGAAGACTAAAGTTTAAACCATTGTATTACCATCAAGCTAAACTTCTTCACACACCCCATTATCAAAAGCAACAGTGTTTGTTTCTCAAAGGACAATTTCTTTGCCATGGAAGTAAAAACACAGGCTTATGTTAAGTACTTTTACAAGCTTTCTGTTGCTGTTACTTCCAGATTCAACTTTAAGCAAACAAACTGAAATTACTTGTGCTCACACTGTTTTATAGTATAATCGACCCATGCTGTATAAATGGACCTTTTGAGTTTGTTTACCTTTGTTGTAAATGAGATAAAATGACTGAAGGCGCACCATTTCAGCCAGGGGGAACATAAGTTAAACTATGTCATGTAATCAGCCTGTAAACAAGAAAGTAGGTTTTTCATCCACATTGCCAATGATGTGATTGTTTTGGCGACCATAATGGACTAACTGGACACCTTTATATATTCTTTGTATATTATATTATAAAGGTATTACTGTAGTAATAAGATAAGATAATATATGGCTTTAATTATCCCACAGTGGGGAAATTCTTGTGATTCAGCAGCAATAGGAACAGAGAACAAAGAACCTACAAAGAACACTTTGTAGTTACACACTTTTGTGTAACTTAAACAAGATAAAAGAAAAACAACCATATTAACTGTATAAACAATGTATTAAAAAAACAATATTCAATAGATATTTTGTAATTAAACATATTCTAGTATAAAAATTACAAGTTCTTTATTTTTGGCTTGCTGACTGAATCACGGTGCACTGTGATACTGTCGGGACAGCGGTACTACAGTTCTATTCAGTAGAACTCTCATTGCCACACAAGTCTGTGGAGTGGACTTCACACTACATCACAAAGGCGTCTTGTGACAAATATGGCTTGCTCAGTAGTGGGGGGTTAGCATGGCAGGGAACAGAAGCTGGACTCGTACTCAGTGTTTCTAATTTAGCTTATCCAGATAATGAGAGCAGGCAGGGATATATGAACCAACTCAGAGTTACAGTTGTGAAAAAATCAGGATACCCTATGAAAGCCTGTGTGTTTTACATATTTGGACATATGGATTTCTAATATCGATTTTAACAATACTGAGAGAATTAAGTAACAAAACTAAACCATTTAAAAACAATAGTTTTCTCTGTATTTGTTCTACCCTGTTTTTTGCCCACAGTCACGCTGTGCCTTGACAGGTTAGGCAAATTAATAAGTGTATGTAGAAGTGTATCAAAGACATCAGATACTGCCTTTGAATTTTGCCTTAACAGCTGTCAAGGAAACTAGTGATGGTATTGCTGGTTAGTTAGATACGGACGGGAGCAACACGTTTGTGTGTAGCTGCGGAGATACATGGTTTCTTACCTCTGTACCTCTTCTGTATATCAACGTGAACCGTGGAATTGGTTTGTTATCAGCATAACTTTATAACCTAAAATCCAATAACTCTAGCATTTTGTAATAAGACAACCTTTGCAGTGGGTAATTGTTTTTTACAGTGAGTAAGCCTGCCCCGAGAATTACTGAATTACTGTTATAATGGCTAAAATCTCTCTGTCTGTCACACACACATTTGTACCGCTATACTTGTGAGGACACTCATTGACATAATGCAGTCCCCAGCCCCTAATCCTAACCATCACCCAATTCTACCCCTGACCCTAAAACCCAGTCTTTACCCTCAAATATCCCTTTTTTAGGGTGAAAAATTGTGAGTTGTTGATTTGTTTTAACAATTTTTTAACAAATTGTTCTTAAAAAACAAAATTTGGTCCTATATCTATTAACACACACACACACGCGTGTCGCATGAAGCGCAATGACGTTACTCAGCATTTTGAAGGAGACTTTAAAATTTAAAACTATTCCGATTTAAAACTAAGACATTTAGTTTGGTGTGAAGGTATAGTTAGATCGAAAGAGCCCTCAGAAAGCAGACTGTATAAGTTTATGAGTCTGGTAAAGGGATCTCTGATTTAGAATCACCCATTCCACTGTCGAAAATGGTCTACAAGTGGACGACTACATGCCCAGGTCTGAACCTCATACCAACTGTGAAGCATGGAGGTAGAAGTGTCATGGTTTAGGGATGCTTTGCTCCAGCAGGACCTGGCCAGCTCACCATCATAGAATCATAGAGTAAAACTCCTTTTTTTAACAAAACCTTCAATTAAATCACAATATATTCCAGGCATAAAGAAGAACAAGGTTAGACGTCACTATGTGAACATTTCTAAATAGAACTAACTATTTAATGGTCCAATTTTTTTTTTTATCGGATAGATGACCCATATCTAAACCTTTTCAATGCTAGCGTGTCTACTGCCATTTTCCCATAAACATATCAGGAATCACATTGATTGCCCACACATATTACAGTAGGGTGGGTGGCATATCCATCAATGGTTAGTACCAAGAATGAGTATAAAAATAGTAAGATTTACATCACTGCACAACACACACAGAGCACAAACAGCAGAATGTTGGGACAGCTGAAAACAATCCAACAATATGGTGGACACAGAGGTGTCATGTGACGTGATGACGTTATGTGACACATCATCTATCTAATCTGTCTCATGTGGGTACAGACATGAAGTATAATACTGGTTAATAGAGAGGCCGAGTGTAAGTAAAGCGAATCCAAGCACATATACCAGAAACAAGCCTTCAGATGTTTAGTTTGACCCCTGACTAATATTTACAGTAAATACAGCCGCAAAACCGCGCCAAGACAGTTCCACATTGGACCTTATAAATCCATACTAAAGTATAGCCTGCCTTAAAAACTAAATACCCGGCGTTTTAACTTCATAGCCCACAATAAACAGCAAAGGCAGAATATTATTCCATTTCTCTGGGCATTTTTTTATGTTGGAACAAACTGCAAAAAATACATCTAACTAACAGGATGAACATGGCGTGTGGATTACTGCTAAACCTTGCAGTTTTAATAAGACAACCATAGCTGCAGTAAACAAAACATCATGTCAGAGGTAGGCTTGTTGGTTAAAAGGCACAACTGTTTTGCCCCACTTTTTGCTGTCACTCACAGTTCAGTGTTTCCATATCACGTCATAAATAAAAAAATAGCAGGCCTTTAGAGCTTATTTTGAGAACTAACAATACATTTGAAATATTTATGTTACTATTTATATAATAAGTAGAGTACATGTATAATATAGTGTGTATATATTTCTGAACTCAACAGTGTAAAGTAACCACAGTCCCATTGAGTCACTGAATCTAAAACAAACTAGGGCCAGCCTCCCAAAGTTAGGAAGTGCAGGCTTTCACGCAAAATTCTGATATGGAAAACTTCGACATACTGACTCAATTATAAAATGACAAACCCATTACAAATGAATTTGCACTCCTTGCGTGTGGCATCTGGCAAAGAGGACAAGGGAACCAAAAGGTTATGTATATTGTACGAGGTGACAGATTGTTTACTGCAACATGCCGTTAAGCTGTCTTGTTATTTTGTCCTCGGCACAGAGGGAGAGCAGCTCTCTGTTCTGGCATCTGACCAAATGGCCCTTTTTTAAAAACATTGTGTAGCTTGTGTTGCTCACGAAACTCACTATCAGAATAAAATCTGCCACTTCCAAATAAACTCCTTTCCATTAACTGTTTGCAATTTTGCTTGAATAAAGTACTTTACAAAGACAATTAGAAAAATATCAGCATGCGTAATATTGTTATTAATTCCGAACAGAAGATTAAAGGAGGCAACACGGCAAAGACTCAGTGCACCAAAATATGAAGGACATGTGTGGGATGTTCTGCTTGTTAATGAAGAATGAAAGAGGCTCAAACTAACACAGTACCTTGCTGTTGGAACATGAGCATGGTTTGCGGGGAGGTGTGGACAGGGAGTGAGTGGGTCCGCTGCACAGAGCTGCGACTCTGACTTGGCATACTGTTACTGCCCCCAGGGTTGGCAAACCACAGGTTCTATAGAGGAAAACACAAGTTCTCATTACAGGAATGCCAGTCATTCTGCGAGCCTGACATGCTTGGCTTATCTTTCAGCTTACTCATTATACAAGAACTCTTCAAGCTATGATAATGGATCAATTTGTTTTAAAATAAGATGCATAACCCCATGCACTGTCTCATGTGTACTGATTAAAATGCCAATACCTCTTGTTTTTTACTTGTTTCCTTTCAAAACACATGTTTACTAATGTGTATTATGTTTCCCTTTATGCATGCTATCATGTGAATCACCTTCAGGTACAGGGAATAGATATATAAACTTGCACTAAATGGCTGAAATTTAGTAACCAGGTTCAGTTATAATAAATAGCTACTTCAAGCTATGCAGCCAAAAACATGACATTAGATGGCAGTAATCCAGGAAAGTTTTGTTCCCAAATAAAGGCATGAAAACATCCGTCCACTAACGGTAATACTAACTTGTCTACCCTGGCCTGCCAACGCAGGATTGGTGAGTGTGTGGCGTGGAGACGCCCCACCGATACCACCAGGACTCAAAAGACTTATGCGACCAGCTTGGAGTCCACGAGGCGTCATCTGGAACTGCCTCTGGCCCCGCCGCCCTACGCCTCCACTCACAGAGCCTGCTGTGGGGAGGGAGTTGGACCCATAGGTCCAGCTGGAATATCAAAGGAAACAAAAAACGAAACAAATCAAAAGCGTACATGACAAGTCAGAGTTAAAGGATTATTTTTTTGGTCTATTAGAATAGATGTCCTAATTCTGCAAATATCAATCAATCAATCAATCAATCAATCTTTATTTAGATAGTGCTTTAAAACAGATAAACAGAATATCTAAGCGTGCAATTTCAGTAACAAAAATACATAAAAGTAAGAGGAATAAAATGATAAACAATATGATTAAAATAATTTACTCACTACTGTGGTCTCTTTTTATTAAACACACTTTTTTTTTTACTAACGACATGATTAGACTGAAGTAACTGACACAAAAATGAGTCAGTTTTAGGTTTGTTGTCACCTGGCTCTTTCCTGCATGAGTTTATAATAGAATTCCCTTGAAGTATTTTTTTTACTGCATTTTGCTTTCAAGACAAGGAAAAACTCAGGCTATGTTTCAGTTGCATATGTGCATGTAAGACTTTTGAGTGTTTTACCTGCTCCATCGTCTTCCATATACAACTTATATGCAGCAATGAAACAAATATTAGGTGACACTGTTTCACAGATTGCCGCAGAGATCCAAAGAGGACCGGGTTATGGGTAACAGTGGTCAAAATGGAGCCAAAAGACAGCTAAAGCATGTGTTATAAGTTACTTCTCAAGAGGATGATTACAGACGATTTGGAAGAGGCTGTAACATCACCAACTGAGAGCTGACAAGAAAGTAACTGCAAGGAAGTAAAATGGTGTTGCAAAAAGACCATTGTGATTTCATCACCATTAGTAGCTCACCTAGGCTACAATGTAACTAACATATATGCCTCAGCTTTGTGGTTAGAGACAGGGACATATAATTATGTGTTTATGCTTTTGTTCTACCTTCTTTATCTTTGTATTTTCATTCATAGATATATGCTTTACCTAAAGTTTGATATTCTTAATTGAAAAAGGCAAAACTGTCCCACAAACTGTTTATAGGCCTTCCATGTGAAGTTTGATGCATGTTTATCAAAGAGGGACAGTAGCTGCGACTAACAACACATTTATATTGCATGTCAATACCGTGATAAGACCAGCTTCTAAAAACCTGAACCATTCCTAGAAGAGAACTGCATGTTCAGCTGCTGATGCTATTTCATACGAAGTGATACAATTATCTGAATAAGGAAGAGAGAGTGAAAGAAAAAGGGGAAGGGAGAAAAACACCTTCCCTGTTAAAGAGGGAGATCAAAGGTAAGGAAAGGACAGCAGTGTCTAACCCTTTCTGTCGATACACAGGCATGTCCAGCATAGCTTTCCGAGGGAACAGGCGGAGCAGTTTGAGGACCTGCTGCTTCCAGGAGACCAGCCTTTTCTTGTGAGTTTCTGTGAAAGCCTGACAGTGAAAGAAAGAATCAGGAGGAAAAAAAAGGCAGGAGACTTACAAAGAGCACTTGTACCGTGTTTAGGTAATGTGTCTAGAATTTGTGACTTTATAGAAAAAGCCAAGTTTTACTTATTACAATTTAGTTGAATTTGACTATATGGTATATTCCTTTGTTCTTTTTAAGGGATTCATTTTGTGCTCTAAAATTAATATATTGTGCATTTAAACATTGCACAAGCATATGTATATATAAAAAACATTTTTGCAAATAATAAAAATGTAATCTGCAGGTTCTCACCTCATGTGTTAGACACTTCTCAATAAGCTGAAGGTAACTGCTGATATTCTCCTCATCTGGCCTTGACACCAGCAGTTGGGTGCACACTAAAACACACAAAAGTTTTATTATTATTATTACTATTATTATTATTATTATTATTTGTTATGCTGTTAATTGGCGGTTTGCATTTGCTAACCTTTAGCAGTACATCCTATGATAACAAATGTCCACATATGAAGTGTTATTTTCCATTTTTGTTTAAAATTAGGAGAACAAAAAAAAAATCATCATTCATACCTTTGCCCATGACACGGGTGAACTGTCCAGCAATGTCGCCGTCTGAGATAGGTGTGGCCGAGGAGTCTCCATCACAAGGAGGTGGGTTGTGGGACTGGAAGCCCTCTGAGCCTGACTCTTTATCTACTCCTGTTTTTGTGGTTTCTGGAGGAGAGTTGGTGGTTTCTGAGGCAGACTGCACTATACTGGGTGGGCTGTAGGCCTTGATCGGTGTAATGATGATTTGTTGAAGCTCTTGAAGTGCATTTCGAAGGTTTCCACCTTCCAAAATATCCTGGCAGGACACGACAACATCACTGTCACATGCCGTATGGGCTATCAAGAGGAGTACGCTCTCTGTTTAAGAGTAATGCATTTCAGCAGAGAGCAAATTATACAAACTCTAAATCTAGATTTGAGCTTCAGTACAGATAACATTTGCTCCAGTGAAAACAAAGATACTACCAACTTTACTCTGTCTGTGAATTGAGTTTTCGAAATTGAACTAAAATCCAGTAACATATTAACAGTGAGTGAAAATTCATCAAGATAAAACAGCTGTCGCCCCATCAAAAGAACACTGTGCCATTAGAATTACCTTCTCTAAAGACTTGAGAACAGTCTGCCTCTCTCGCAGTTTCTGGATACTCAAGGCAATCTTATGCCTTGCTCCCTTAGTGACGTTCTAAAAATGAGAAATAGAAAAAAACTCATTTCTGGTGGGAACACTGGGCAATTTATTCAGTTACTAAATAACAAACCTAATCACCATCTGTTACATTAAAGCTAAGGGGCAGAGGCAAAATCAAACCATTTGTATGTGTGACTGGCTCAATATAACTGTAGGGTGTGTTGCTTAATTTCATGCCTCATTGAGAGTTGATGTATCCTCAGGTTTGAGGACAGTAATGTTCACAATTGATAAGGAGGGTTGAATAATCAAAGCCCCGGCCCCAGTGTACGAAAAGGAGGCTTAAAAACCTGTGTCTCCAGGTGCTGCTCTGTGAGAATCATCATCTCCTCATAGGTCATCTGGGAGAAGAGTGATGCATATTTATGAAGACGGAGACTCTTCAACCATGCCGGAACATCTAGAACAAACCCATAACATGGAGGGAAAAAAAGTCACCTATCAGCTGTCAGCTATTACCAGGACTCTTGTATCACTTGGGTGATGAACTCTGACCTTTCATGCCACTGCCGTCCTCTTGAAAAGTGTTGCGAGCAGAGCCCTGTTCTTCTGTCTGCTCACTGCCTGAGGAGGCTACACTGCTCTGGGGTGAAAGGGGTGCGTGATCTGTTGGAATGAAGTTTTGCCGGCCCCCAGTGTCATCCTGGCTAGCCCACTCAGAGCCACAAGCCTGAGGGCTGGAAGGAATAACGGACATGGACTTCTTCAAAGGACTGGGCTGCAACTGCCCACCTAGGGCTAGTAAAGAAAAACAATCCAGGTATGAAGGACAAAACAATTTCATTTTTAGGAAAATAATGTTAACCTCTACAATCTTTAACTAAGCTGCCCCGTTTGTGCAATATGTCATCTAATCACATGATCTCAAATATACTCTCATTCCAAACTATTCCCTGTCTGTGTTTCCTCTACTGTTGAAAGAAAAAAGTTGAAACCTTACCTGTGTTATTGCTGTTGATGGGAGAAGACATCCCGCCCGAGAAAGGCATGTGTCCGTTCTGGCCTGCTGGAGATGTGCCAGATGAGGGGGACTTATCGTGCCAGGCGTGACCAGGGTCCAAAGTCTCAGCAGAGCTGGGCCATTCGTTTGAGCCCTGGCGTGGGTGATAGGGGCTCGATGGGGCCCGGGGTGCATATCCACTGGAAAGGTGCTCCTCCAGGTGATTCAGCCACATGGCCAAAGAGGTGCGGTCATCCAGCGTGGTGGCAGGGTGGATGAGAGCATAGGACAGTAGCTGTCTGCTCTCTTCCACAAATAAGCTACTTTCAATAGTGTGACTCAACACCTTCTGCAGCAGCTTCATGTACTCACACTTGGCCTCACTGTTGCGTGGCTGCAGTAGAGGCAGATGGGATAGCAGCAACGACACCACTTTCTCCTTTGGTTCCTGATGCCACTGGCTGACAATTGCTAATTGCAAAGGGAAAACCGTGAATTTCAACAGTGAATAAGGCTTCATTACTGATGTAAAAACAGTCTTTTTTTATTTTAAAAAGTATTCAGTGTTACTATAGAATTTCTTACAATTAACACTCATGAAACTCTCAAGTACCTGCATTGTTGGCCTCAGCTTCAAGGATGTGAATCTCTGTGCAGTCTGCCAGCCAGTGTTCAAGGCAGATGTGCAAGAAGCGTGCCTGGGTGCGGGACACCCTCTTCAGGAGGGACAACAGTGCCACCGTCTGTTCACACTCATTCCAGCCTTTGAACCAATCTGTGAGGATACCTACCTGGTCTCGGAACATCATGGCGTATCTCCTCAGTAAGGAGACCAGGAATGTGTGGATGGGTAGGGGGCTAGTAGAAAGTTGGCTCTCTCAGAATGACAGAATCAGTCCCACCCCGCACAGCGGGGTCGTATTTGCAACAGTCCCGGGATCCCCTCAGACTGGACCCAAGGGCCCTCACATGGTTCAGATGCAGAACAGAGCTCCAGGCAGGAATGACGTGGAGATTACTCAGAAGTTGTCCTATGGTGTGAGGCTGAAAGTGTGTGTCAACTTTTAGTTGGTTATGACACAAACAGGAAAAGGTTTTTGTTCAGTCTGGCACATTCAAGCTCACACCATCCGTGCCCTAATAAATCAACAGACAGACAAAAAAGAAAAATCTCCCATGACTTCATTTTCAAGACAACTATGCCCAGTATAAATCCATAACAAGTTTGTTTATTTTTTTCCTAATTTTATTAAACTATTCACTATTTACAGTTCTATATCATATAATGATAGTGTGTTATTCAAGCTTACCCAACTTAAAAAAAGACGCTTGACAATGTTGCTTACTCTGTCCTTGTTATGTTATCATATCAAGGGTGGTAGTTTTTGTTATCTAGGAGTCAATGCAGTAACGTTAATGCTTAACATATTCAATTAATATAAGTTGCCCCAGGCAGTTAAGGCTGATGTAAGTGTCTCTACATTTACAAGTGCAGACAATAACAGACTGTCCATACACTGCTACATACTTTATATGTAACGTCAACTACATAACAAAACGACTGCCAACACTGCAATTGGTAGCACTTGTAACGCTGTAAACTGTCGGTTTGGTTGAAGAACAAACCCCAGTGCCTGGCTACATTCGCTGGTCAGCAAACGGTTTCTTCATTTTTTCCTGCAGGGTTATAAACTTGTAACAGGCTAATGCTGCACCCGGTAGCTCAGCGATAGATAGCGGTTAGCCAACGTTAGCTCGGTCGGCCTAGTCACTGATGAGGGATTGGGGGTTTGTATTGTTTTTCGTTGACGCTGCTGCTGCTGCCCCATATCTCCGTTTCGTACTTCAATTTCAACGGTACACGCAGCGACGTTAAAATGCAATTTTTATAGACAAGAATTTCTAGTTCCTTAAGTAGATAAAGTTATGACAGTATCGATTTACAATAAACGGTCTTAAAAGGGTTTGTTGTTTACCTTTGTCAGTTGTCACTGGTTAGCGAGCTAGGCTAAAGTGCTAATGCTAGCTAGCGCTAGCTCGACGGTGGGGTAAGTGCAGGCGCTAGCCTCTTAGCTAGCAAGTTTTGCTAACAGATGCAATAACGCTAGCTTAGCTTAAAGAAGCGTAGATTTCGATTCCGTATGTGTTCCTCAAGGGGTTTCCTTTAGAGCGACACGCTCCCACGGTTCCAAACATACCATGTTAAAGACTGTACATACAGCATTGTTTATTGCAATACACAAAAATAAAGAGTGTAAGCTACGCCTGGAGAAATCTACTTCGATTTTGAGTTGACGTAAGACGTGAGCACAGCGTCATACGTGCGATGGGACGTAATGTTTTGTTCCGCCCCTAGTCGAGAAGAAAGCTCTGACTTTGTCCACTAAACAAGTCCCGTTTCTGTTGGATGTGTGCAGAGAAATGTGTGAATATAATGCATAATTACATTTCTGTGTAGATTTTCAAGGTGGCCTTACATACTGTTACTGCTCATTAGAGAATAGGCCACAATAAGGCTGCACCCTCTAATATTTTAATTATACAATATATTTTCAACAATTCTATTTTTAGTTAATGGACTTATCAGTAACATAGTATGTAGCAAGTTTTCAGAAATAAGTTACTATCCCATGTCTATTTATCTGTCACATGTTTTCAAAGCTCTGGATATCAATATCCTCATATTGCTTGTTGCTATTACAACTAATAGCCAGCCCACTTTACCACATAAGAATTTTAAAAGGCTTAATTTATTATGAAAATAAACCAGCTTATCATTTTACCACTAGAGTAAACTGTTGAGGGTTTGATGGGTAGGTAATAGTGAACAGGGGAGGGATTTCAAACTGATTTTAGCTGATGCTGAACCCAAGGATGCTGTATCAGAGCAGTTTTTGTCCTAGGAGATACAGTATTAGTTTTCACATAAAGCTGAAAGTATTCTCAAGTGGTAGGAACAATCATACATTTTTTATAAAGGTGGTTGTTCAATCCATGGCTTCTCATGTCTACGTCTTTAACAAAACACTGCAATTTACATTCTCTCAAACATAATGATATCCAATACACTTAAATGAAACATTGCAGTTTTTTCTATGCATAACACTCTAGAAACATTTGGGATGTGTATTTTGTGGTGACAAGATCAGTTTAAAACATGCAGGAAAGCGACCCAAAAATTAAAGCATGCAATGTTTAAAAAGCATTGTCTAGCCCTGATAAGGTTGTATTAAAAACAGTGTTACATCAGATTCCCATGTTGTCCCACTGGAAAGTGAAAGTAAAGTAAAAGAAGCGATGCTTAAGTAGATTTAGAACATAGGATATATCTACTTTATTCAAGTACATATATTTTATTTCTCTTATATAAAAATGTAAAAAAAACAACATAATTTTACGAGGATTGTTCTACTGTGGTATTATTAGTTTTTAGTCCTGTGAAATGTGTTATTTCAAACGGCAAAATTCATTTTGTGGCCGAAAAGTATTGACCTACTTCAGTTTAACACTTCAGTCTCATCTGTCATTGACGTTCAGAGGTTTGGTGAGTCCTGACGCATTATATAAACACCAAAAAGTGATTGTACAATGGTGTCACGTTGTGTTGTCGCAAAGAGGAAGCTGTGCGACTGCCCTTCCCTTACCATCTTAAGGAGGATCTCCTGACAGTCTGAGAGTAGCTGTCAGTCTGTTGCAGACTGTTTCAGCAAAGCAGTGTCACCCGGAAGAAAGGAAAGCAGAGAAACAGCCGTTGAGAATGGTGAGTAAAACTGATGCAATTGCCTGAAAGGTTTTTCTCTTCTTTTGAAATTTACTGGGTTTCAGACAGATAGGTGTATGTGGGCGTATAAATATATTTATATACATTCTGCAAATATTTTCAATCAACATTTTCACATTGCGAAACCAGTCCACCATAACTCATGTTATTTCACACAGGAAACTACATTCTTGCATGTAGCAGTAAAACATTTCCTGCCCTCAATATTTCAATATGAACAGTTTGAGGAGGTGCCTCCTAACCACTGTGTTTCTGTTTCTAACCTGTAGACCAATCCACTTCATGGATTGTTTTGGGAGAAAGTTGAATATTTATTCAGTTGACGCAGTATAATGTGTTTAATAATAATTTTATGACTTTTTACAGTCAAGCTCTTTGGTTGTGTGTGAAGTGGATGAAAGTCTGAAAGCTAAACTGAAAAAGTTTAGATTTCGCAAAGAGACCAACAATGCTGCCATCTTAAGTAAGTATATTGTAGTTGTAAATATTATAGTCACTTGCAACAATTTATTTGTTCAAATTCCATTAAAAATATCTGTGCTCTAAATAATATACATTTTTAAACTTCTTTTTTTTAGTGAAAATAGACATGGAGAAACAACTTGTTGTCCTTGAGGAGGAATATGAGGTAAGTACAAACTGTGACAGTTCTCTTTTAGGCGAAAGCATTCAGAGTTGAAATTAACCGAGAGTCAACTTTTTCTTTCAGGACATCTCAATGGATGACTTGAGAAATGAACTGCCTGAGCGGCAACCCAGATATCCTTGCTAAGTGTGTGTGAATACAGCAAAATCACAATGTAACTTTTTGCACATGTTGTATTCATGTAATACAAAACAATTTAATAGGTCCCTTGACCAAAGTCCACATATATTGTGTACAGCTACAAGTATGTCCACAGTGATGGCAGGGTGTCTTACCCTCTGTGTTTCATATTCTCCAGTCCAATGGGTAAGCAATCATCTTTCTCCTATATACTGGACTAATGTTTGAGAAACTAAACTACCAATTTAACAGGTATTTCATTTGTCAGAGACTGTTATGAAAAGTTATGATCAAATTGCTGAGGTCTGAGGGCAGAATGCCTTGTTAAAAATTATCCATATTAATGGTAACAGGATGTAAGCCTGAGCAACAGATGATGTATGCAGGCAGTAAGAATCGACTGGTCCAAGCTGCAGAGCTCACAAAGGTAATGATCTCAAAATGTAATCTCTAATTTTTCGTTACATTTAATCAATACTTAAATTACTTTTTCATTAACAGTGTATTAACATAGTCATGCTTTTAATGCCGTGTATTAAGGTCTTGTTATTTCTACTTCTCTCCACGCGTCAAACCTTTGCTTCACTCTACAAGGTCTTTGAAACACGAAACACTGATGACTTGACAGAAGAATGGCTGAAGAACCACCTGGCATTTTTCCGCTGATAGTGCCAACCTCCCATATGCCTTCCCCATGTTTTTTTGTTGCTCAATTTTAGAAGTTGTATATTTGATTAAATCTTTGGTAATACGCACACTCATTACTTTCTTGTGTTAGTTTTGCCTTCAAACCATTTTCTACTTATACCCAAAAAGTGGACTAGTGTTCCAAAGTCTAAACTGAGCATCAACTTAACAAATCAAATTTTTCATGATGCTAAAAAGATGCATAAACAGCCCAGACTTTCTCTGTAAAATAAGATGTAATGAGATTTATGGATTTGATAAACCTATAAATAAATGGGAAAAAGAACCATCTATGGACACAAGTTTTTTTTTTTTTACAAAATGTCACCTGTAATTTATTATTGGTTTCAAACCCATAGGACAAGGACATGTGAAAAGCAGAGATAACATGACATGTTTACATGATGCTACACTGAATATCTGACAGACAAAATCTGGAAAGATAAACAAAAATTGATTTGTAAGTGAGCTAAATCTACAAATAAAAACTGGATTTAAGAAATCTCCCCAGTCCAAACACAGCAAGTATCTGGCACAAATTTGATGGTATATTTCCAATCATCAAACTACTGCGTATGCAGAGTGAGCTAACGTTGGGGTAGGTGACAGTGCCACACTGCCATGTTTGTACCTCACCACAGATCTTATTCACTGTCGCTAGCTTCACTTGAGTCTGACCCTCTTTCACTTCCACTTCCACTCTGCGCCTGGCTCCCTGAATGTTCACTGCTGTGGTCGCTGTGTGCGGGGGAGGCACTGCGACTCCTGCTGCCTCCTCTGTTTCCTCCTTCGTCCTCACTTCCACTGCCCTCCTCGCCGCTGCTCCTGGCTGAGTTCTTGGGCTCATTATCGTCACTGTCATCGTCGCTGCCAAAGATCTCTTCTTCGTCTCGCATTTCTCTGGTCCTCTCCTCGCCGCTCTCGCTTCCACTGCTACGTGCTTTCCTCCTTCTTTTCCCTCTCTCCTCATCCTCATCCTCTTCGTCTCCCCTTTGTTCCCGGTCTTCATCCTCCCTTTCAGATTCACTACCGGAGTTCTCAACTTCACTGCCACTGTCCTTCTCTTTATCATCACCTAGAAGAAAAAAATGAAAGATAATAATAATAATAATAATAATAATAATAATAATAATAATAATAATAAACAAAGCAGTTGGTGAATAGTTCAGAAAAAAGAAGTCATCAGAGTTACAGTGGCAGAGAAAAAAAAGGCAACTAACCAGAGTCCTGCATGTCTTTATCCATGTCCATGTCTTCCTCTTCGTCTTCTGGCTCATGGTTCTCCAGCTGAGCCTTACGTGCTTCCTATAAAACACAATAAAGGAAATTATTAGTCATCAGTAAGAACAATGGTCAAGAACACAAGTTATAGCTGTTACTATACAATAAAATATTCTGGTCATTACTTCACTTTAGCTTGTTGTTATTGCAAAGTTTTGCAAAATAAGCCTGTAATATATTGAATATATATATTACAACTTAAATCCAACATGGAACATGTGCTGGTTTAGAAAAATAATATTAACATTGAATAAAGAAATGAGTTATATTAATTTTTTTAACCATAACTCCAAGTTAAACTTTTACCAACAACCTGAAGTGATAAGCACACCCACCTGAGCTTCAAGTTCTTTCTCATTCATCTCTCTGTGCTTACACACCAGCACAGCGTTTGTTGTCGACTGTGCTCCAGCCTTGGCTCTTCTCTTGCTCAAACGTACTCTGCAAGACAGACGGAAGCCCATCAGAGAACTCAACAGTAGGGTTGCAACAACATAGGATTTCTGCTTTCAGTTACACCGCACTCTATTCATTTAATAACAGGATGATACTGTTGAACTTACTTGAGGTTCCAATCCATTTTTTAAAACTAGCAATTATTAGCAGTATGGAACAATAATGCAGAGTATTGTACAAATACTTAAAAACACAATGCTTTTATTGATTATTAAATTATAGCTTTACTGTAGGTGCAAATGTGCAGCCAGATTAATCTTGTCTCTTCCTTTTAAAAAAAACAGCATTTATTGACCTAATGCATCCTTAACTATCCAGAGTGAATTACTAACACTAAAATTGAATTAAAGGCAATTCTAACCCAACACTAAACTAAGTCATAACCCTCAAAAAAGCTTTTATCAAGACCTCACTTTGTCAAGATGTTCTCACTTCAGTGGTAAAAATTCAAACCTGTCCTCACTCTATTTTTCATATAAACCCATCCCTTTACGGGGTTATCGTGTTTGGCCACGTTTTTTCAGGTATGTTCTTCATGTTCACATCCAACAACAAACATCTCTTCTAACCTTGTCTCAAGCTCGTTGTAGTAAACACCATCTCCATCTCTGAAGATAAAGAAGTAGTTCTCTTCGTAACCTTTGCTTGCTTTGTTCTTGACATTCCAGTTGTACTCCCTGGCTATCTTGTAATCGTACCTGAAACAAATAAAGAAAACATTACCCACTGGTATAGCACACAAGGAGATTTTTAGACACAGGAAAAAAAATAAAAATCAAGGTTGTCTTGATATACTTACAAATCCTCAGGCATATAATCCATGCCCTCCTCACAATCTCTCTTACGCTTGCGAAGTGTGTCTTCATTGGGAAGGAAGTAGGCCACAAACTGATTTCCTTCTTCATCCATCATACCTCTGTATTTAAGAGATAAAAGTAAGAAGCAATGTAAACAAATATATACGTCAAAGTGTCGCTGTTGATCACACATGCTCAACTGAGACTTTGTAGGCACCTGATCATTGCCTGAGACATCATTTCCACTCCTGCTGGCCCTGATATGTCTTTGGGTGCAGGATCAGAGTCAAATATAACTTGCGCACATGGGTTGATCCACATCTGGGCAAAGAGAAAGTTTATATAACATAATTTTCCACACAGAAATGAACTGCCATCACTGGAGCACAACAAAGTTTGACTTCTGCATATAAATTTGCTGTGTTTAAATTCACTCAGACTGCAAACGTTTCTCTGTAATAACTCACCTTAAAGTCAGGGAACACAGGCAGTATCTCAACGGGAGTAACTCTGGGTTTACTGTAGTGCTGTGATATCTGGTGAGATACAACAGGTTTAACCAGGTATGAGGTATGATTGCTCAGCCATACTCATGTGCTGATTTGCATCTGACAGCTAATATTTTAATATTTAATTTATGACAGCACTGTGTTGCACAAAGCGACTAGTAATCGAAGGTTTGAACACCCTGACAATAAGGTCACTCACTGATTTCTGAGCATCCTCAAATGTCTTCTCAATAGCCGAAATCTGACTGTCTCTGTCCTTGTAGATCTCTTCTTCTGTAAACTGTTGTTTGACTGACACTCCAATCCTAAGTAGAAAAAAAATATATCACATGCATATACATGTTTCACTGCGAGTTTCAAAGTGCACACATTTAGAGGACTTACTTGACTTCCACTTTTTCATTGGAAACGCCATATCTATTAAACTCTGTGGAAATGTATTCTGTCTTTCTCATCCACGGGACCACTTTGGCATGTTGCTGTGACCTTATAGGAAAAAACAAAATAATTTAAGTGAAACCTCTTCAAAATCATTTATAATAATACTAATAAAGTGTTTAAGTAGACTTACCTCTTTGAACTTGATGGAGCCTGAATGTCCTCTTCCAACAGTTTCTCATCAGCAGGATCCAGAAGTACTGACAATTTAAAATTTGGTTCAGTCTATAGGCATTTGATAGAGCTGGGAAAAAAAACTGAACTGGATATGTCAAGTTATAACAACTACAAACTTACTGTTGGGATCTATGCGGTATGTGTCTGGGTTGATGAGATCAATGGTGACCCCGAGGTCTGGCTCAGTGAGGAGCTCGTGCTTGTGTTGCTTCTCTAAAGATGTGGCTTTATATTGTACAAACCTACAATAGAAAAACAATATCAGGACATACCTGAGTTCATCTACTGTATGTGTACTAGATAGATGCTGGAGCTGGGTTTTACCTGTGCTGATCAAAGGGATATGCAATGAATTTGGGGTCAAAAGGGATGTCGGGCAGGCTGTTGCAGTACTTCACCCGACAGACAACTCCTGACCTAAAAAGAACACAGAGGTAGGAACAAGTTCAGCTGCTAAACACTTTTACAGACAGATATGGCTAAGAGTGTTGGTACCCTTACAGCTAATTGAAACAACGCTGCGTTGCAGGTCACAATCAAATGAGAAAACTACCCATCCATTCTGATGCAAAACTTACTCTCCAGCATCAGAGAGCTGTGTCGAAGTCACAGGTGATAGCTCCTTCAACAACATAACAATACACAACATCTGTGGTAATGCACAAGGAATTGATGGGATAAAAATTAATCTATTACAAAGTCATCTACTATATGCCATGACATGAGACTGCTGGGAAAACACATCCATACAACCTGGGCAACTGAAGCTGTCTGATAGTGACTAGTGGTTCAAACTATCAGCTTAGAAGTATAGACCTCTCAATAATAGCTATAAAATGTATTTGACTGAATTAAAGTGTTTCAATAAATATGGATAACACAAATTTTTGTCAGGTCCAACACATTTCAGAGAAAACCGTTTTGCCTTTAAAGTGGACACCTTTAGTTCTTACAGGAACTACTTCACATGGAGGCAAATACTATATCATATTAAATGCACTCACCTCTCTGGGACAGTTCTGTGAGAGGATGGCCTACTGGAAGAGAAGAAAACACACATTTGATTTACTCTCAAACTACAGTGGGTTAATTATGAATGCTTGCCTTTAAAAAGCAAGCATATGTCATTATTCCATCTTTGTCTCAATAATGAAATCGAAGATACTGACATTAAGGAGTTTAAAAAAAAACCTTTACTAAGAATTCACCAAAGGAACATCTAAGTAAACGTTAATGAGTACTTCATTGGCACCATCAAATTACCTTACAAGACATTTACTGTGCACGGATTTCCTGAATACACGATTTTCACAACACCTCCATACTTCAATATTTACGATCTATTTTATATACGACATATATGAGTGGCTACGTGAAATGCCAATCACTTTCTGCGCTGCCATGGTTAAGCTAAGCTAAAGACAACGTCAAAAGTGCTACTTACCTTTCCTAGCATTTGGACAGGCTAACAAAGCTAGCATGCACTCGGTTCGATTACCATTAACAAACTGAGCAAGACTTGCGCCCAGAATCCCTTTGGTTTACTGGGACAAGACTAACATCATTCGCGCTAATTAACGCTGCTCGAGCGCTAAGTCATTTTAGCGTTACTTGACGTTCGTGGTTTGTTTAGCTGACGCTAACGCTCCGCGCGCTTCGAGCTAACGCCTCACGGTTCTGGCAGGTAGACGAACAGCGGAGAGACGTGAACAACTCGGAGCCGCGTTAGCACCGAAAACAGACGTTTAGCAGCTCGTCAACGCAGTATTCGCCGTTACCTGTGGCCGTCTTCACGTTGGGCTTGTGTCTGAATGGTTGGAGCCATGTTTACGACGAACTGCTCGCGCGGGGAAGCAAACGTCGTTTGTTGACACGATCTTCGGAACTTTAGACTAAGATAAACGTCAGACGACTTTTAACTCTCTCTTCTACAACTGAGCATTTTTATTTTGGCAAAGCGCGACAGGACGACGACCCGGCGGTGAAGCTTGTCGGACCTGCCGCGGGCTTGTTGTGGAGCGACCCCTAGTGCTCTGGAATGTGAAGTGTTTAGGAAAACTGCTCAGTGCGATTACTGTTGTTTCCAGTATTTATTATTATATTATTAAGGATTCTAGACATAGAAAGGTGGTTCCAACTCTACCATGTTAAGCGTAGTAAGGAGAGGTGTCCTAGTATTTTGTGTACTGATAGCTGATGTACAATAATTCTATTTTTTCTATTTTGAATGGCGGTCTATGGGAGCGCCACCTGCTGGAACCTTCCGAAATTGCAAATGTCTTTCATGTGTGCCTGTGATCCCAATACGTTTGTGGAACTCCAGTTGTTGAATTTTTTTTTTTTACTTCTGAATTGTTCAGATCGTCCAAACTTGCTGCTGGCTTTCAGCAATCACACGCATTTTCTTTAGGAAATGCAGGGTTCTGGTTTAGTTTATTATTTTCATCACCATAACAATAGATACACACCCCACATGCATAAAAAATATATTGGCACTGTTTCAATTAGAAAATACACCAGAAATATGCTGGTTTTGTTCTAAAGAAAGGTTTTATTGACAGACAAGAAATACAAAAAACTGTCCACAGGCGTGCATAAAGAATAGGTTATATTTTAAATTTCACATTTGCTTAATTTGACAGAACATTGACACTATTTTCAGACAGGATTTGAAATGTGGTTTATACTGTCACCATTACATTTCTGTCTTTAAACAAAAAACTCTTTCTTGCTTCTGTTTGCAAAAAAACAACAACTTTCATTTCTATCTTGTGATCTTTATAAGCAAATGGCTTTTGCAGTTGACTGTTTTTAGTCATATGACCTTCTGACATTTTTTTTAGGGAGGCGCTGCACTACACTTTTGTGGATCTTTCAAATATTAGACACAGGGCAGAACATGAATTCATTAGTAATTAGAGTAAAACGAAAATAAAATCTGCTCCATTTTTGTCTCGTGCATTCTTATGTCCCTCCAGACTTTCAGAATGTCTAAAGATCTCTCCTGTGTTGACTCTTGTGTCTCTTCTCTGAATTGTGTTTCAATTTTTTTACAGCAAACATCACAACCAAATGGTTTATCTCCCATGTGGACATTCATGACAACTAACCAAAATCAATCTATTGATAAAGACCACACAGTGTGGCTGAAAGATCTTGAAATTCTCCAGTAAGTGGACAAAGTACAGGCATTATCATTTTTAATTACGGGGGCATTAAGCTCAAAAAACATTCCTTTTGCCAGTTAATAGATGCATTTGAGGGTTGAAATTGTGAAGATTATAAAACTATAAATCCACTGGTTTAGACTTATGTCTACACCCAGGTACATGTCTCTGCTACATTCAAAACTGACTCCTTGTTAAAGGTTCTGGCACCAAACACACGTCTGATAATTTTTAATAACATTCTTATGCCTAACTTAAACAGATTTTATGCAACCTGCAAACAGACGGCTACAGACAACAACTGCTGTAGTTGCATAGAATGGCAGCATGGTCAAAATAACATTTCAGTGCAAGTTTCACAATGAAGTAGTTAAGAAAAAAAGCACTGAACTTCTCTTTGTGAACCAAGCTATTTCTGACACATTCATTCTGTTTCTCCAAAACCTGAAAGTGAAGTTATAAATGTTACATAGGTGGGAATGATACAGCTCAGTCAGGACAACCCCCTATGTGTTTGTCATGCACTCATTCATAATGCAACTCTTCACCACCCGCTTTAAAGTGGGCCTACGTTTACTGTGCACATCAGTGTGCGAAGCAGTCAGTGCAATTAAAAAAAAAGCCACTGTTTTCCAACATATGTACTTCATCCGCATAACTACAGCAACAATCTCTCCGTTCAGTGGACTTCATGTTTTTCTATTTCAGGTCCGCATCTCTGTCTGCATATGGTTATCAGTTCTGTAGAGAGACAATAAATTAGACATGGCATATAGATATATACAGTTTATATTAGACATGTGATACTTTAAAATTTAAAAAAATAAATGTAACTAAATTAATCAGGGTCAGGACAAAGTTTATACCTGCTCAACATATATATCATCTGTCCAGGATCATCTGCAAATACCCTGCAAAATCAAAATAATGTTTCCATTAAAAAATGATGCTCATCCACCCATGAATAGAGTATGCACAACACTGATTCCATAATGGACATTGTCCATTGCGTCTCAAGTGTTTTTCCATCCACTGTTTTAGGACAGAGCTGGCAGACTCTTAAGGTCCAAATTTTGGTCTTATCAAGAAAATGGATATGCTTCAACTATGAGCGTGGGTAAGCTATTTTGTGTCTCTGTCTACCTACAAGAAGCTATAAAAAAAGACTAGAAATAATTTCAATATACTACAAAGTTACAGCAAGATCAACTAATGGCAGTGACATGTATTGATGTTAATGATGTAATCTTGTCGTTGACTCCTCTGACACTATATTGTATCACTGTATCCTGATAGTTGACAAAGACATAACCTCTGAAAATATTTACAGCATATGCCCCGAGCCGGAGAGGAGATACTGTGTAAAGCTCTGTCGCAGTATTGGCTGGCTGCCACCGCTAGCTGCTGATGCCCTTATTTGATCCAGGCCATACTGATAATAAAATCACAGCTAAAAATATAAGTACAGAAATGACTGTCTCTTTAGTCTTGAAAGAGTATTTTGTGGATTTATCTGATTATTAAAAAAAAAAAAACTATTACAAACATTTGATGAACTAAATGTAACAAAAGAAACCCAACTCTTACCCATCGCCCCAGTGGTAAAATGCTCGATCCTGGTAGAACATGGACAGAAAGAACCACACACTTATTGTCTCGACCCAGAATATAACAAAGAGGAACCATAGCGACGACAGCAGAACTTCACACAACATCCTGGAGCTCTGCAATGACGAAAGAATAAGAACAGAGATAATAGATGAGTTGTGGAATATTGACCCAAAGTGAACTAAATATTGATTAGTATGCATGTCCCATCTGACTTTTTGATGTAGTATTCTCCTCTGAATTATAATTTGATGACAACATGGCACAAACACTAAGCTTCTTGTTTGCTTAGTGTTAATGTCTGTATGTCTTAAGCTCTTTTGTAGCACTCTGAGATTTTTTATAAATGAAAAATGGATTATAAATTAAATGTATAATAATCATAATTATTATTATTATTCATTGTTTCTCTGTAAAAGTTGCAAATCACAGTGTCCTGCACACCTGTAAAGGAGACAACACAGAACCGATGCAGCCAACGTGTATTTTAACTGAGGATCTTCTAACATCATTTTATTATACATACATACACCCAGACACATATATAAAACATTTTAAACTTATTATGCACTCCATGACGACTCCATTATCCCCTTTGGGACAGTTTCAACCTAAAAACTGAGTGTATAAAGTGTTATTCGTGGCAGAGCACAGGTAATTACACTGTTAAGCCTGACCGGTGCACATTGAATCAACGCTTGCTGGAGTCAGCATCTGGATAATAACCATTACGACCTACTAATGTAACTGTTATGAAACTGTTATTTTTTCACTCTAGATCGGCAGCACAGGCAAAACAATGCGAGCAGTAATGCTAGTTAAATCACACTAAAATAAAGTTACTTATTCAGTGACCTGCCTCGACTTTGTAAACTTTTTTATTTTGCTCTCCAAAGTTAAACTAAGATCTTAAATGTTTAACTAGCTTCCAAACATTTAGCCTAGTGTTATGTACAGTTTGGGTTTATTTACTTGAGCCGATAGCGCATATGTTACTTAGCTAACGCTACATTTGACCATAAGCTTATATAATAAGTGAAACATACACCGCTGCTGATGAAAGCCTGGTCAATGCATTGAAACATATTAAACCCGAGCGGGAAAGTGTTAACAACAAAAGCTAGCTCACTAGCTTGGCAGCTAAAATTAGGCTACAAGTAGCTAATGCTACAGCTGGTAACGGTATCGCTAACGCTACTTGCTTTTAAAGCCCTGTTTGTGTTGCCGTCATGCTAATTATTATCTGCACTTAACTTCAACATGATTAGGTTCATTTAAACGTCATTAGCTTATGTTTCAACTATTAACGAGTAAGGCACGATAGATTAGTTACAGGCTGGAGCAACTTCGCTTCACAGTTAACACTTAGCAAATATCGATAAGACCAGGCTTTACATTTAAGAATACGAATACAAAGGTAAGTGAAACCGAGTGAATGTACTTACTCAAGTCCCGGACTCTGGAAACCGCATTCCTTTTCTGCGGGAGCCGATCACTCTGTTGTTTACAACGCTCGTCACACAGCACGATGCATGTGTTTCCGCCTCTGGGACCAGCCCCAGCGCTGATTGGTTGAATAGCAAAGCTGTGGTCCGCGGACCTTCACGGGTCAGAACTTTTCTTGCAATTTCCACGGGAACCGCAATAACATTTATGGCAAAAAAAAACTCCATCTAGTACGGAGCCCCGGAAGAGACATGATCGAAAAGAAATGGGAAAAAAGCTATTAAAAAAAATTCCGCAAAAAATCTCGCAAAAGTTTTTTTTTTTGGCCCATGTCCCTTCCGGGTCTCCGTAATCTAGCAACCTAGTGTGCATGTGAGGTAAGAAAAAAAGACAAAAAACAAAACAAAAAGGACAAAAAAAAGCCACACACACACACAGGCAAGTTATACTAAAATTACTTTATTACAGCTGATTTCTGTTCAATATCCCTCTGCCAAAACATTGGTAAATATAATACAAACAAAAATAGTAAATTTGATCCTATTTTAATTTTGTTTTATGAATCTTTTTACAGAACTAAATCCACTTTTAGTACTCAACCATCTCTTCCATTATATCTTCATAGTCTTTCTGACATTCAATAACAAGTTCCACCATCTACATACTTAATATTGGTTATGAGTTGTAGTGGTAATGTGCCAAAGAAGAATACTGACATCTTCAAAGAAATGTAATCTCTTTTCATTATCTGTCACCATGTCGTTTTTTTCAAGCCTTTTTACTTGGGGCACTAGACCAGAACAATCATTTTAGGTTCCATACATTTCATGCCATCAGCCCATTGATAAGAAAACTGTGGAAATAAGACAGTGGAAAAAAAAAAAAACGTGAAAAGGAGACAGTGCAGTGGTGTCTGAGCATGGCAACTCAGGTGTGGCACAGTTTCCAGCCATAGAAAGAACTGCCATTTTTCTGCTGCCAATTCTCATTCACTATACCAAATGCTTTCAGTCAGTAGAACAAAATTTGAAATCAAATTTTAAGTAAAAAAATGAAAGTGAAGAAAAAATAAATCCATATTGGGGTAGAGGTCTTACGTAAGTGAAAAGAATATGCCGACTGCCTCACACGAACACTACAAAAAAAAACAAAACAAAAAAAAAAAGTGTGCTTGCTCAAAGGTTGTATGTGAGGTCTGATTAGCAATTCACACGCATGACCTTGGCTTTTGACCTAAGGTGAGATTTCAATTATGCTCAATACATCCCCCCCATTTCTTAACCAAATAGAAACAAACCAGAATAGAAATTAATATAACCTGTTGTGTTAACAGTGGCTGGAGCAAGTAACTGGACATAAAAATTAAGGGTTCTGGGAGCAAACCATACGTAACTTGATATAATGCATACCTTTCTAAGTAGGAGATATATACACACACACACAAAAATTTTTTGAAGTCCCACCTATTTAAGTAAAAGACCCCAGCATTTTTGTGTCCTCAAACATGATAGGATATAACACAGTATGACATTTAGAAAGAGCCTGCATTTGTAGAATGTGGCTCTGATTCAGCGTGCACTGGGACAACAGTTTGCAGTGTTGATGCTTCGAGATGGGCTGCTGACTAAATGGGTGGCATTTGAAAAACAATGACAGCAAATATATGATGCATATGAAGCATTTGTCTGTACACAAAACCAACAATGAATGCTGTTCAGATAGTTCTATTTTAACTGGGGAGGCTACTAGGTTTGCTATTAAGGTAATCTGTCAGTTAGTTCCAGAACTTTTAACATGCAAGTTTAGTTTCAAATGTCATCTTTAATAAAATATACACGTATGAACATTTATCTCCAGCTTTGTGATGCAGGGGAACACTGTATGTGTATTATCTCGGGATAACTAAGGCATTTTCAGTTAAATTATTTTACATTCTGTATACGAAAATGTAAAGCCTCCCTTGAACAGAAGCTTTAAAAGGGCTTCTCCAGTGATTTTTTCAACCTCAAACCAGAGAGGAGGGAGAAAGATAAGACAGATATTAAAAGAAGAACTAGTAGAGCTGTTAAAGGAATACCTAAGTGCTTTTTTACCACATTTATTTTGAATTTGGCCATTTCTACAGTGTGTACACACTCAGAAGTTACATGTATATGCTACAAAGTCGTCATGCTAGCACGTGCTTGATTCACTCATTGTCGTTCTTGGATAATGACATTTAACTTAGCACCTTTTAACTTTTTAGTGTTACCTAACCGGGCCCCAATATAAAGTGTTGGTTTTTTTCTTAGTAGTGCCAAGCCTGCTGTCATGGTCATGCATTAAGTTACCTACCCGCACATAATGGAGAGGTTACTCTGTTCGGTTTGATTATCATAGCCAAAACCGCTCTTAAAGGTGTGCAGCGTTCTATCATCCTCTATTCAGCTAAAATGAACTTCACACTGCATGGACATGTACAGAAGATAACCAACAAAGGCTGCAGTTTCAAAACAAAGGGAAAGCTACAGGAGGAGGGAAATGCTGTCACATATGCACCGTCTGTTGCCTTTCCTGTTCTTGGGTAATTGCTCCTAAAAAACAAAACAAAAGAACAAAACAAAACATGGGATTTCTATGTACCGACAAATATTACTCCACCGGGTGATTTGTGAACAGAAGTCAAATAGTCGTTTTACACATATTAAGCTGTATAAAGTGCTTTGAAAAAGGCAGTAGTTTTAAAAGGCACTAATAAAAATGAACAGGTCAATTCTAGGACTGTTTCTGAAGGCAAACAAGTCCCCCCACCATTTTTTTGCTCCTGTAAATGAATACAATTACATTCTCTGTAATGTACCACTGCTCTAAAGACCTAAAACTGTGGTTACTGATATGCACAAGTAGATTTCTATTTCTTACTATTTTTGTATACAAGTAAATAATCTGAGAAAACAATCTGGAACCTCTTAGGCGTTAAAATAAACTGAAGTTGACATACACTGGCACTGATTAGAAACTGATAAGGAAATTAAAAAAATACTACTATAAACTATAAACCTTTAAAGGCTGATTTCTATTTTTAAAGGCACTGTAGTAATGTTGTAATATAAGCCTGAAACAGTTATTTGGCTTTGAATTGGTAAAGTCTCATATTTGGCTGATGACCAGGAAAAATACAAATCTGGTACAATAAAACTATAAATAAAAGAAGGCATCTACGTTAGCACAATGACCATTACAGCAGGCTTGTATCACAACAGCTAGGTGAAGAAATCTTTTCCACCACTGTAAAAATTAGTCAATGTTTACCTTAATATGATTTAGTGTAAGAGGAGAGAGGGGTGGTGGGGGGCCTAAACAAAATCAGCTGACTGTGATTGTTTGATACCACCTTTCTCAAGGACATAGTTAACACATGTCAAAGACTTAACAGTGGTTCATGTGCAAAATGAGAGCAATGGCTGTGAATAGAACAAAACATAGTCTAAAAAAGTCATCAGAAAAAGGTGTAACTAAAAACAATGGGAGTAATATGCGTTGACACTGACATTGTTTGTGTAACATAAATTTAAAGATCTGTATGTGTGCCAATAAACTGCCGTGAGGATGGGCTGTGCTTCTTTCAGCCCCTTTGACCTGAGCAATATATATTTCATCACACATCCACATCTGTACACGAGAGAAACTGAGGGAAAGTGTTGCAGAGAGACAGAGCAGCAGAGTTCAGCCGATACCAGGTCCTGCTGTGTTTGCTGGATTGTATATCTCCATGCTCAAACTCTGACTCCATGGCTGATCTATGTGTAGGAGAGGTGTGACCCATTGGATATTTGAGAAGTGACACTAGAACTCCTGCTCATGCCCTGCTCACTGCGCCCTCCTGAGGGTGTCCTCCCCATTGCTTGGGGGCTGTTCTGTACACCTCCACTGCTGCGGGAAACCAGGGATGCTGCTGATGGGTGGCCCCAAGGTGATGGACCCCCACCTACCTGCATGCCCTGGCCCCAGCCCTGATGCATAGGCACCCCTCCTGGACTGGAGTGATAGTGGTGATGGCCGCCTTGGTGGCCTGACCCCGGGCTTGAGCCGACACTTCCCCAGTGCGCCCCGTGGGAGCTCCCAGATGGGTGGTGATGGTGACTCCAATTTCCAGGAGCCCCAGGAAAGCTATTGCTGAGGGCCTCTGGGGAGATGTTAGATAGCACCATGTTGCTGAAGCCCAGGCGCATACTCTCTGAGTCAAAGGCCTCGATTTCTCGGGCTTGACGTTCCAGCAGACCCCGAATTCGTTCCAAGCGTTCATTCTGCAAGGACATCATTTCCTCCTCAATCTATAAAAAAAATGGTAAAGAAAAAAAATTACATAGAATAGTAAATAGTACAGTTTACTGCGCTGCGTCCTGTACAATGATTGATCCATATTATAACTATATAGCAGAGCTTGCTTGAAATTAACCTTACTCTCCAGCTAATTGTGTTGCAACATAACAGTTCATCTTTATTCTTAATGAATGTCAATTCCCTTCTGACTTAAAGCATCTTTAAAACCTTAATTTCCAAAAAAAAAAAAAATAATCATGCAACCTTCTGTTCCAACAGGGCCCTTCGGAGTGACACCCTCTGCTCCAGGTCTTTTTTCTCACGGTCATGTTGTGCATCTGTCTGCATCTTGATCTTGCTCTGGTAGGCATTAAGAAGCTCCAGCTCCTGCTGTAGCTGCATTCGAAGGGCTTGGCACTGAGCCTCCTGGGTTTCATCCAGACGAAGCTGAAGACAGAAGGACAATCAAGATCAGAATTCATACAGTACAGACATATCCACAGTTTGGAGGTAGCGTGGTCGTCCACCAATCCGGCTTTTTCAGTCACGTGTCGAATTGTCCTTGAGCAAGACACTGAACCCCCACTTAGTTGCTCCCAGTGAGTGTTGGCCAGCTGCTTAGCAGCTCTCCCATCAGTGTGAGAGTGTGTGTGTGATTGTGAATGCCAAAGGGTGAATACGAAGCAGTGTAAAACACTTCGAGTACCAAAGGTAGAAAAGCTCTATATAAGTACAGATCATTTATCATTTGTTGATGTGGACACATTGCAACATTTATGTTACATTCTTTATAGTCTTGAGTTACAACAGATTCAAATTTTCTAGCATTTCCAGACTAACCGCTTGTGTTGAAAGCATCTCATTGATGGAGTGGTCATACTGCTCTGCTAAAATGGCAAGTTTGCGATGCTTCTCCTGCTTCAGCCGTTTCAGGACAGTCTTGTGCTCTGACTTTGGCGTGGTCTCCAGCAGATGGTTCCTCAGTGCTTTGTACTGCCTGGTCTGGATTTTACATGTGTCCTGGAACTGCTTCTTGATCTGTAGCTCTTTGCACTATTATGCAGAGAATAGCAAACATTAAACATTACAATAGCATGGTCACAATGCTTAAGCTAGAAGAACGAGGAAACATAACATGATCCTTGATGTTACTTTATTAAATGTGAGATAAAGGTGGTACATTCATAACTACAATTCCTTAATTGTACTAATTTTCACCAAATCTGGGCTTAATCAACATAAAGAGTAGGTCATATTACACAGATCTGACAAATACTTGCCCTCATGATTACAATTATTAGAACTGAAATAAGTATGACTAGTAAGTATAAATTGTACATGCATGCTAATAAGTATATTCTAACCTTGAGGCTCTTGGGTTGCTGGCGAACCTCCATGACATGTTTGCGTCGCAGTTCTCTCTCCCTCCTTTTGTTATACTCCTGCTGATTGGTAAGCTCTGTCTGGTGCTGTAGGCGGATCAGCTCAGCTCTTGTCTTTTGGATGGTGTTGAGCTGGCGGAACTCCAACTCTTGCATGGACTCGTGGTGCCGAAGAAGCATGGCATGTTCCAAGTCCTTCTGCGTTTGACGCTTGTTTAACTCCTAATTGTGAGCACATAAAGAGACAAAGAAAGGAAACTGTCACACAGAAGAAAAATAATAAAGCTACTGTTATGATAAGGTAAATAATCCTCAAGACACAAGTTTACAATTAAGGAGAGAGTACTGACCTCTCGCACTAGGTCCTGTTCAATATTGTGGCGAGCAATCAAGATTCTGCGCTTGAACCTGCGGCACTCCAGCTCCAGATACTGCCTCTGTCTGCGCTGTAAATTGGCCTCCTCCTCTGCCTGGAAGTGTTGGAAGTTCTCCTTCTGCTTGGACAACCACTCCTGCTTTTCTTTCTTAGGTGTTGACTGGTTTTCATTAAGTTCCTACAAGGTAGAACAATAGTAGGTCACCAGTAGAAGTGAAATTATACTACTGATTGAAGTCTGTTTTCTAACAATAATCCTAGGTCAGAATATTGAACTTTGACATTATACTGCACTACAAATTACTACTTACATTAGTAACCATGTTGCAGTCAGCCTTCTTAGGAAAGCTGATGTCCATGTTGACTAATGTCCACATAAACGCACTCACAAAGCTTTAGCTTATCTAACATTCAACAATGACTGCGGTTACCTGTACTTAAATAACTGGGTAACTGCTGCATGAAGATGAAAACTGCTTTCAACAAAAAAACGAGGAGGGAAAAACTAAACGCTTTAGTGTAATCTAATTATATTTTTTGCAAAATTAATGGAAAACAATGTAGAGAAAATTGTTTTTCAGGAACCAGTACTGAAGTGAGGGTATTAGTACCAGAATTGTATTTTATCCCTTTTATCAATACCAGCTGTAACATTAACTAAGCTAAAAGGCATGCTGTGAGGAATAATGCATCAGAGCATGGATGCAAATGGCTTTTCCCACCTCTTTCAATTGTTCCTTGCGAAGTTTGTACTCCCGCTTTTGGGATTCTAAGAAGTTGTTGAGCTCTTTTTTCTGCTGACTGTGGATATGATGTTGGAACTTCTTTTCATCATTGGTAAATGTTTTTGCCTGATAGAGAAACACAAATCACAGGAAGTTCAATATATATAAAGCCAACGTAAATTTAAAACACATGTTACATAACACATAAATTAATTTAACATTACATACATCTTTCTCCATTGATGCCTGGTGTTTCTTGACTAGTTTCTCCATCTCCTGGGCAAAGCTGTTCCTCTGGTTCTCTAGCTCCTTGTCCAGACGGAGTCTGTGTTCATCCATCTCAGCCTTCAGCTTGTTTTCCAGAGCCATAAGTTGTTTCTGGTGCTGCCGCCTCATGCGCTTGTAGCCCAGTATTTGCTCCCTTAACTCAGAATCCTGCTCGTGTTCCTTAATCTGGCGAGTGAGCTGGCAGACACAATACATAGATTCTCTTGACACTCTTGTTGGGTGGATTCGACTTTTTTTGGTGGATGTTTTCCACAGAACATGTCACACTAGGTTAAAGCACTTGAAAACATTAAATACTACTTTCTAGCCCTAAAGCTAGGACTAGGAATAAAATAATTTTGCCTTTTAGAAAAAGCAATGGGTGTGAAACTTTCCATTGTTTATAAAAGTAATTACATGGTTACAAATCAGTAATTTTAGCAATCCCCTACACAATCTGCAAAAAAAAAAAAAAAATCAAAGAAAACAACATATGTTATTACCACTGAGGCCGTGCGTATAGTGGCAAAGTGTTCGCGGTTTCGTTTTGGGCGTGGAGTGTGTGCAGGCGGTGACTGCGGCTCAGTTGGCCGGGTGTGAGGTTCCGACACTTGATTATATGTCTGTTCCTCCTGCAAAAATGAAGAGGACAACATTAACAACACATCATTACTATAACAAAGTCTACAGTAAACAGTATAACAGTAAATAAGACATGATATCGAAACAGACTGGAAGCCGAGTTTCTTACTGGTTTAAGGTGTATGACTGAGCTGTTTGACATGACTGTGTGGTCTCCCTCCATGTCCACCTCACTCTTGTCATCGCCAGCATCTGTTAGACTGTTAACAGAGCTGCTTTGGGAACTAGCACTGATTGACATGCTAGGAATGGATTGGTTGCTTCCCACGCTGTTGACAGTCCCTGTCCTACCCACACTGTGTTCTGGCTCCTTAAAAAAAAAAAAAAAAAAAAATCACGCACGGAAGACAATAATACAGTTATAATATTGTAATCTACCAGCACATACTGACACAAAACTAAAATACAATACCACCCCCCTCATCTGGAGATCAGAAATGGAGAAAGTGACAACCTAAGAGCACATAAAATAGACAGACCTCCTCTTCATCTTGTGCCTCAGTTATGGGGTCATTGCGGGCTTCTTGAAACAAGATCTTCTTCATTTTTCGATATTGCAGATTGTCCAGCTCCCGCACTGCATCTTTAGTCCGATTTATTAGATCTATTAGAACTGATTCTGGTCGCTCACGTTGTACAAATGCATGCTGGAAGAAGATCAAACAAGCCTTTATACGTAAAAGTCCTTAATTGTTGTGTAGCATAACATCAGTCTGTCAAAGCCATTTTATTCATACCTTTAAGAGCTCCTCAGAGTTTGGCCTATCCTGGGGAAATTTCTGAAGGCAAGAATCTACAAAGTTTCGAAAATAATCCGTCCTGAAGTTGGAAGATGAAACGTAGAGAAAGGACAGAGTTTTGATCAATTTTTTGAAATATTTATCAGACAATACACCAGCACTTAACATAACTTAACTCTAAACTCACCATTCACTTGACTGCAGCATGGGGCTCTCATTCTGTGCTATATGATATAAGGCACTCATTGCATTCATGTTAAACAGTGGAGGCTTCCTCTCAGCTACGAGCCAAGTGCAACGTTACACCAAGGAGTCAGATGTTGTGAAGAAAAATAAAGTTTGAGAGGAAAAACGAAAAAGTATTTGGTTACTGACACACAAAATGAGCTAAATTAATTCTGGCTTAAGGATGCTTGTAAATGTATTAAAGAAAATGTGTGGATGCAAGCAATGCATCCACCAAGAAATCCTAAATTGTAGCTACAAATCAGATCGTCATACCTAATTCTATGCATGTTATTCCAAGAGACCAAATGTCAACTTTTCCATCATACTGGCCCTCATCCATAGCTAAAATTACTTCTGGGGCCATCCTGAGGAGAAAAAAAACACATACAGCGTAATTAACTTTTATATATAACAACTCAATTGAAAATCTGGGACCTTTAATATACATGTTTTATAACATACCAATAAGGAGTTCCAACAAAGGAGTTGGCAGGACAGGCAATGGAGGCAGAACCAAAATCTGCTAGTTTTATTTGCCCTGGTTCCGTCAGTAAGATGTTTCCTGCTTTTATATCTCTGTCAAACACGTAAGGAGAAATGAGTATAGCTCCACACAGAAAACCGACTGCTTGAGGGCACAAGCACTTGGTGCCTCGCATGCTCCTGAATACTTGAAACACTCACCGGTGAATCATGTTGTGGGAGTGAAGATAAGCCAACCCTTGAAGAGCACCATGGGTAATTGCAGCTATTTCAACTTCTTGCAGAGGTTTCTTGTGAACTAAAAAAAAACATGTTGACCAACAAAAGTGTAAGTCAAGAAAAAGTGAAATAGATAAAGCTGAAATGGGAGATAACCCTTGTAACCTGCTTGTAGTCGGGCAGCCTTGACCAATGATCTTAAGTTCAAAGGTTTTCAACTCACCCTCTAACAAATCTGAAGCAGAGCCCAGACAATACTCCATTACCAGCTGCAATGAAAAGAAGAGAATTTAGTTTTATTTTTCCAATTTCAGTCACACTGTATCATCATAAAACTAAACTGACATGCTCATGGAGAATCTTACCCAGGCAGTGTGCTCTCGCAGGAAACATCCTTTGTACTCTATGCTGTTTGGGTGTTGTATTCTTTGCAGGAATTTTACTTCCTTGATTATGTCTTGCCATTTCTGGCATAAAAAAAAGAGAAAAACAAACAATATTCATGGTTAAATATGTCAACAATTCCTGTCAAAATAATCATCGTTATCATCATCATCATCAAGGTCAGTGGAAGCTAACATACCTCACTTGACTGTTTCCCACTATAGGACATCTTCTTGATGGCCACAACTTCATTTGTTCGCACATCCCGTGCCTAAATAAGAACATTTTATATAGGAGTGATTTTTATCTTCAATTTATAACATGATAATGTGGATTACTGTACCACATTATGAGATACCTACGATTATTTTCTGTCTGCATTATTTGCCTGTAAACCCATTACTAGTTTTGGTCAACATAGTATGTTATCATATCATCAATAAAAACCATCACAATTCGGCAATCAGTATTACAGACTCAACTTCATAAATCATAGCTTAACATTCTTTAGATGACGTAACAGTAACTTAACACTTTCTACCACATAGTACAAAAGCACCGATTAAAACCTACAGCATCACATTTTCAAAGCTATTGGCTGCTTATATTGTTAGGATGACATGCTCAAACATTGGTAGTCCTGAACAAAGGCCAGAGAATACCACTACATTTTTAAAATATTTTTAAAGGATCAAAATGTAATTTATTTATGAAATTCCTTCCGACTGCTGAATACTCAATCTAAAGAGAACGAATAACTACAATCAAACTAATGATCCTCAAGAATAAAGAGACATAATATTCAAGTACGTATGACAGGCTGAAACGCATTAATAATACATGTTTTTAGTGGCGAGAGACATAACTAAAGCAATATATTTTCTAATAAACTAATCAATATATTTTCAATGCATAATTTTAATATAAACACATGTGGGTCCAGGTTGGTACTGCAGTGTGAGAAAGTACTGAGATGTGCCAGCACAGTGATCTCAGTAAAATTAATGAGAACACTGCATTTGAACCATTGAACATGGCACCATAGTCTCAGGCTGTGAAATACTCACAAAATATACAGCACCAAAGCTGCCATGTCCAATCTCTCGCAGATCTGTGAAGAGCTTTTCTGGGTCTTCCTTGAAAAAGAGCTCAGCAATTTCGGGGTCCTTCAGGCTCCCCGCCCGACTGTTGTTGGGCATAATTGGGAGTTGGGGGCAATGCCGCTGCCGCCAGCAACTATCTGGGACTGCGACAGCGACTTGGAAGCCCCCACAGATGGTTCATCTGCAGGACAGTGGCCTCATAAGTTTTCAGAGCTAAAAGTATAAAGAATAGAAGACAGAGTACATAAAAAAAACTGCAGTAGAACTTAATGCATTCATATATCCCAAATATAAATTACAAGGCTTGAATAGTAATACTGCTAAAAGTTGTGTTAAAAATGTTCTCTGGCTTTGGTTTCAGAAGTTAACATGGATGTTGGATGTTTTTCCTGAAACATTCATGATAACTGCTATTGCTATCATATAACATTAACCCTCCAAATCACTAAATAAATAAAACACTAAATAAATGTTAAATGCTATAGTTGTAAAATTTCTGCCTTTAAACCACTGTTCACTGGCTGCACATGTCTGTGACAGTAGAGCTTGTTAACCTGAGCAAGAGAATGCTAAGCAAAACATGAACTGAACCATGATGTCAGGTGCAAATGGCCAGTCACAAATCTTGAGGTCGCAAGAGATAAGTCTCGTTTCCACAGGATCCGCAACCCCAGCGAGGAACTCACTGGATTGTGTCTTAACAATCTCCTTTCACAACTTCAGTGACTTGATATGCAGACAGACAGATGTGAGGACACAACGAAGCATCTCACAGCTGACAATCTCCAGCCTGAACAAAGAGGCTGAGGTAACAACGAGCTGTTTCAGTGAGACAGATGCCTGAACTAAAAGAAAGCATTCCAGTGACAGTGCTACTTGTTAAACCTGAAAGCACCTGGTTAACACACATACCAAACTAATTAATTTATTAAAAAGGGCCAATTCACATAAATTTCACATACACACACACACACACACACACACAAAAAAAACATAAAAACAAAACACCCAATCCCATTTTGTCTATAGTGGATTTCAAATATTAGTTCGGGTTTATTTATCTTAATGTGGAGATATGCACAATCACAGCATTGCAATACAAAGCCGGTTATTAATTGTGCCTTGGAAAACAAATGCCTCGGGTGTTTCAGCTACCTTTTTAAAATAGCTTTAAATACAATTATTGTGTAAAAAATATAATATATAGCATATAAAATATTAAAATATAAAACAATATAGTAAGATTAATAAATGTGTATAATGAGCACACTATATAAAACCTAAACTAACTTTTTAGGTGAACTCACCCTTAAAATGTACTGAAGTAATAGCGTAGGTGTGTAACTCCAGTGTCAGGCCTAAACTTTTAATCATTTGCTGCCTATTAAAGTCTGTTGAACAGCTTTACTGCTGTAATACAGATGTAGACTGTAAAAGATAACTGAGGAAAGTTTACTGAGTCCATGCAGCTCAGATGATCAGCTGCAAACAGATGCAGAGCTGATGCTTGAGTCACAAGACTTCTTTCCCAGCCTGGGAGAAACAGCCCCCAGTTCAAGCAGACGTCTTTTGTCTCGCAACAGCACTGAACAACTCACTATTTCACAAAGATGCAGCCACAGCCCTGAAATAAAGCCTCATTACCATGTGGGACTGTGCCTCTTTATTGCCATTGTTCTTTACTACATTGTTGCTCATGAATGAGCTTTGTTGTCATATCCCATGATGGCATTTGAAACTGTGGACACGTGAGCATGAAAGTGAGTGATGATAACTCGTACCTTTATAAAATTCCCTTGCATTCCAACTAGCACACACATATGCACAAGAATGCGGCAGGACAGGACAACAAAGCTGGAGGGCTGAAATTCCCAATGTGTGCCCTCACTGCATTGCATTTTTCAGCATTTCCTGTTCACGCAACCATAGAGAGGTAGGAATGGGCCCTGGTGAGCAGTCTGACCAGTGACTATCTGTTTAACAGCAACAGCATGCTTTCCGATGTGCAGTGCAACTCCAGAGAGTGAAAAGGGATTCTTAAAAAGTTCCATACCATGCAGATAACATCTTCAAAAATTGCAACTGACGTCACTTTTTAGTTTCAGTATGCACTTCAGTTAACTGATTGATTATCAATATTGGTCAGATAAATTATTTCCATTTGGCACTCCAGTCTATGCACAGAACAGAGCACAAAACACAGAAATGCACGATGTCAATCACGTCTTTCCTTATGAGGGTTTTCAACAACAACAACAACAAAAAAACAAACAAACAGATTTTCAATAGTTGAATCCTGATCACCCGCTGGTATTATTGCTCTTTTAACTTTCAAAAAAACGTCACAAATACAGAGACTTGGCTCATACAACAAATCCACTTAACGTTACCTGCTATGTATTAGCATAGTTAACGTTACCTGTGTAAAGTAGGGCAACATTAATTCCTGGAGTTGTAGCACGGGTGACATAAAGAGAAAGTGGAATGTTCTAAAAGTTGACACTTTCCATCAGCTGGTTCAGGTGGGGCAGCCACACTAGCACAAGTGCTCAATGAGCTGTGGTTTACAGCGGCACACAAGCGTGCGCGAACGGGAACGTCAGCTACACACCAAACTTCACGTTAGCTCAGCTAAGTTACGTGTCATACGACGAGACAATCCGGGCGACAACAACGGCGTCTTCACAACGCGCTGAATCGAGTAACTCTGCGAATAACGCCGATTAAAACCGACACTAAGAGCCATTTAGCAGAAATTGCTAAATTAGCACGCTAACCTACGGGATGTTTGCTAAGTTAGCTTAGCCAGTTAGCTGAAACTCACCCTCTCCTGACAGGCCAGGTTCCAGCGCTTTGGAGATTGTCGCTTAGCTAATTCAAAACTGTTTGGGATTTGGAAAAAACTATTCCTCCCGTTTCCTCCCGGATTCTGCAATTCTGTACGCCAGATCCTCGTGGCCCTTAACGCTGTCAGTCGATTACAACACACATATATGGGACTTATTATAGGTTAAAATCCCCACCCTTGAAGTAACTGGGGTGCCAGAACAGTCGAATCCCACTCCCAGGCAGGTCCAAAGATGGCTGCCGAGCGCTCCACCGCCGCCTCCCTTCGTCAAAATACGTTGGGGAGAATGTGAGGGAAGTTCAAACACCCCCGAAACACCCATACACGCGCTGCAACGGTGTCCGCGAAGTGGCTCGAAGGACGAGGGCTTCGAGCGGTCACATTGGCCTGGTTAGTAGTTTAGTCCGGGTGTAAGTGTGCCTGGCGGTCCCTCTTCCTTCGGCATGCTGCACACAGTTCCGCCCTGCCTGTTGCAGTCAACTCTCTCTGACCCAAAAACATCCAGAGGCGGAGACACTGGAGCAGAATTAAGAAACTCCAGGCCTGTGACATGCGGGAGACTCAAAACGGAGCTGTGGCAAAACTCTAGATTTAATCTTTTCCAGCCTTGGAACAAGTGAAATCCCAATATATAAGCTATTACTTTTAAGCAGAAAATAATACTTTTATAATAGGTTTTTCAGTGTTATTGATATTTTTTTACTAACTATTTGATAATGGCACCAAAAAAGGTAAACTAAAACGTTTGTTTGTTTTATTTAAAAAGAAATATTGTTGGTAACTAATCCTATGACATTAATACTAAATTCTCTTTAAAAAACATGGGCACAGACACCATAAAAAATAAAAACTGTGCCATCATAGGCTCTGGCACTGGCACATAAATATATACATGATTTTTGTTTTGTAATTGCCTGTATTTGGATTTATAGTTTGAATTCTTTATGATCATAAAAATATATGATCTACATCTACAGTTTCAAAAAAGTCCACGAGCAAATCCCGGTGCCGTCCCCTACTGTACACATCCCACACACATTCACGGGGTGATACTTGAAAGGTAATCACCAAACGAGGACTCTGTCCAAATGCAAATACACCTCTGGCTACTAAGCAGCACCATTGGAAGACAGTGTTATGTGTCTTGTCCTGGGGATCCTTGTTGTATCTGTTTCCACATTATGAAGATGATGTACTGAGCGCTTATCCTTCATATATTTCCTATAATAATCTGCAGCATAAAAGGTGGATTTCCAGGTCTGAACATTTGCATTGATGAAACATATCCTTAGAGTGACAGTGTGGAATAATACCTTTCAAGACAGCCAACTGTTCTTTACCAAAAAATTTTCTGCATTTGGTCATTCTGTGTTACATGTAACGGCGTACAGAAGCATATGCTAGCCATATGCTGTACAACAACATATTGTTGTGAATTTAATGGGATGCCAAGGTTCCAAGGTACTTTACACTGCGAACAACTTTAGTTCTTCCTAGTGCCACATGTGACTGGTGCTGCATGTGGTTTCCAAAACTTGGAGCTTCTCCATAAAGAACTTGCAGTAAATCTGACTGTTTTGAGCCAATAATAGTTTTGCCTAAAAGGCACATAGTAACCGGAAGTAGAAAATGTTGGCCATATAAGGATTTAACTGCAAACCATAGAGTGAACTCATATTCTACTGTAACGTGTAAGTGGCTTTTACTTATAATGGGGGTTCTAAGGGATTATAGTGATGTCAGTGATGATATTAAGTAAACCAGATGTGAAAGAAGAAGGGCTGTTTCATACGACACATGGCTCATGTATTAGCAATGTAATTATATGCTATTCACATATCATCTATTTCCTTTTCTTCCTCTCTCTTTCATATGATATACTTTTAAATGTCACCAGTTGTGGAAAATTTGTTTTGTTTTGTTTATTCGTCCATCACTAATATTAAAGAACGTTGATTAAGAAGATGTTTTTAGAGCTGGATTTATACAAACCTCATATTCTATATATATAGTCCTTCATTAATATTATTAGTCAAGTATAAAATGTGTAAGGATTAGGAGGAAAATAGATTTATAGTGTCACAGTAAAAGTCAGTTTTGTCATTTGTGGTTATTTATGTTTTAGAATAAGCATGTATAAGCAGCATTTTAGTACTGTAATTTTCAAGGAGGAGCAAAGTCTAACCAAAGCTTAATCAACAATAATGTAAGGCCCTGATCACCTATATTCTATGTAGTCAGTGATTTTTTTACTCATCGTCATCTGTTCATTACTGTCTTTCTCACCATTCTGTAGTTTAAGATTTGTTTTCTGGGCAGGACGATTTGATATGATTCTGGTTATTGCATAACATTTATGTCACCAAATGTTATGCAATACCCAGAATGATTAATGATGCCTAATTCACAACACAGCTGCAATCAAAATATCCTGCACTTAAAGCTGATAAAGTAGAGTAACTGAAAACACTTCTGTGGGTGTGCAGAGCCTTTATTTTGCTGTTAGGTAACTAGTAACGCCAACAGTTGTTACACAAATATGAAAGTGAAAGTTCAAAAGTGCAGACCTGCTTTGTTTGCTCAGTCATCTTTTTCAGTATAAGGGTCATGATTGTGGAACATGATACATTTAAAATAACAATAATAACTCACAGTTTTTATTACAAAGCTGAAACAATGGCTTAAACAACAACAGGAATGTGAAGACTAAGCAGCTTTGGTTGGTTTGCTGTTTTCACACTGTTCAAGTTCATACTTTTATTGTGCACTCTCACAATTTGTGAATATATGTCTGTGTGGGCTTCCATATGCATAAGCATGGGATCAGTGGTTTAGTTGTAACAATATCTCGTTGTATTGTCACTAAACAAAAAATACATTAACTAAATGAAGTGGTGTTAAAAATCTAATATTATATTATGTATTATATTATTAGACAAAAATTATACAAAAATGTAGTCAAGTAAAAGTAGAAAGTTGCTCCAGTAAAGTAGGTTACAAGTCCCTTATAACTGGAAGGAAGTCTTAGAGTATATTCCACAACTATACTTGTGTGGCTCATTATATCAAAACTGTGTACAGTATTTTCTTTAATACTTGGCCCATGACACATTAATACTGTGTATAGTATGTTTTTGTACATGACTCATGCAGTAGACTCATTAATACAGCTAAATCCCTATTCAGTATTTTTGACTTATTTGCAAAAATGCGTCTCACACGGTAAAATTCTCACATATAATTATCGGGGCTTTTATTTTGAAGAAAAACGACACGCCCCTGTGATGACGTAGGTGCGAGTGCGGAAGTAATTTGCGTGACTTTCCCACATGGTGAAAATGGTTGCAAGTGGCGAGAAGCAACAGGGCCACAGACCCGGCACATACAAACAGAAAAATAAAGGACACAAACATGGCAAGCACCGGACGAAAGGGGAGATTGAGAGAGAAAACAAAGGTAGGACGTTTTCAGTTAGTCACAAAATGTCACTTATTGGCTACTGTATGACGGGTTAGCTTGTGGCTACAAACACACGTGTTGAGTTTTCAGAAAAATAGGAGACATAATCTGATCACTGGAAGACGTGCTACGTGTATATTGTTATTTCAGACATTGTTGTCGTTGGTAACCTACGTGGGTGACAGTAAATTTCCCGTTGGGCCACATGTTAGTGTTGATGAAATGTTATGGCCATTTAAAATTTGGACGAAGCCCGTAGGAGAGAAAACCCGATGTCACATTATGTTAAACTGACCGGGAACGTCTAATTTAGTTTGAAACTCTTAACTGCATCCTCTTGTTTATATCTCACTATTTTACATGCACCGGTTTAAAACAAATAAAGTTATACATTTATTACATTCCAGACTGTAAACGCTGTGCCAGTCATTAGTTACTGCAACTAACTCAGCTAACACTATTTAATTTGACTGGATTCAATCATAAAACAACACATTCATATTCCATCGAGAAGCTATTGCAAAGTCAAAGCTTAAAGACACATTTCGGACTATTTTTGGAGCAGATTTAGGTACACAGCACTGTGCTGAAATGGTTTACATCATATGTAAACAGTTGGTGTGATTGTCAACAGTAATCAATTTTTTTTTATCAATGGCATGATGACCATTACACAATAAGTCAATTACCTTTTTTAAAACGTAGCAAGAGTAAAACTAAATTACAAAATCAATCATAACTGCAGCTGCTCAAGTCCACTGAATAAGTGGAACACATCATTCCAAATACTCAAACCACCACACTTAGTTTGGATATGTCAAAGGATACATTTTAAAATACTTTTAATTGTCTGTAAAGCCCGTAATGGTCTTAAATCTGAATACATCACCAATTTACTTGTAAATTGAAACCTCAAGACTCTTGTGGTCATCTGGGATTTTATTTAGTCTTCCCAGGATCAGAACCAAGTAATATAAAGCAGAATTTAGTTTTAGTGTGTCCTCGTTGTGGCATAGGCTGGCATAGGAATATATGAAGTGTGCGCAGGCCCTCAACTAATTTAAATCAGGGCTTAAAACATAACTGTTTACTGCTGCATTTTCATAATTTCGGGTTTTTGTTTTCATATCATTGGAAAATACTTGATCGCTTGTACTTGAAGGGTGCTATATAAATGAACCTGCTTAGCCATAAAATGAACTGTCTCACAGGGAGAGTGTCAGTGACGGCCCTTACCAAAAAACAAAGGAAGGAGCAAAGAAAGATGGACAGAAGGCACAAAGCTAACCAGCTACGCAGGAATAAGAAAGACATGGTAATTTTTCATTTTGGATAAAATTGCGTAACCTTTCTTGAATTCTAGTTGGTGCAGCAAAGCTTCCATCGCTCTTGTTGTTTTAGGTCCTGACAGAGAAGCGACGTCTAGGAACCAGGGATGGTCCTCCACATTTGGTTGCTGTGGTGTCCCTCCATGCTGGAGTTGATACTGGTGCTGTTACCAAACTGCTCCGTGAAGAGGCTGCTGGGGGTGTGGTACATCAGGAGCGGTGCATCAGTGGCGTCACTGACAGTTTCGGGCTGATTCTGCCTCGTTTTAAACAGAGGTTCACCTTTCTCAGTCAAAGCACAGGTAACTATTGAATGATTTTAAGTCAAAAGGAACCGTTATAGCTTCAAATTCAAGAGATTAAAGAGTTAAAAACTGGTAATGCTTGCATGACGTGTTGCAGATGTCAACTAAAAATACACAAGAGTCTCATACACATACACTGTCTTTAGAAAGTAGTCAGACCCACTTGTTCACTTGTTGCACACTTCTTGTGTTGTAGGTTTAAGATTGGTTTGATAAAAATATGCCATCTCTCCCTTTCCATCTGGCCACAGTTTTTATTTTTATGTTTTATAAATTAATTGAATGTTTAGAAAAAAACTGAACCAGGTCAAGTGCCTAAAGAAAAGCTGCGTGTGATTTGAGAGTCGATAAACCACTTCAACTTTTAGATAGTGACTGATAAACAAGTGTCTGACTGCCCTTGAGTATTTCAGCCAAAGCCAAAGCTTTAACTTACCCCAGAATTTCTGTGGAAAGACTTTTCCGTCCGGACACCTTCAATTTAAAATTGATAGAGCTGGAGAGGATTTGCCTAGAATAAATGGATAAACAACCTTAATTCAAGTGTGGAAATTCTTTAGTTAGTTAGCTTAAAGACTAAGATGAAATTCATGGACAAGAGATTTATCCAAGGCATTTGATTAAGAGTCTGTATACCTAAATAAACTTGAAAAAAAGATGTTGAAGCATGTTTTCACCTTTTCATTAAGCAAAAATGAGAAATTAGGGATAATATACAACGACCTAAAAATAAGGTAACATGGCTTTTAAGCTCAAACTTTCTAAATGGAAGCATATTTCCCCCTGGATTAGTTTTTTCCTCAAGGTCAAGACAAGATGATTTGATTTGGCTTTGGGATTTTTCATCCTGGTTTCATTGTAAACTTAAGTGCTATTTATACATCTAGAATAGGCTGTTGTCTAAGTTTTCCTGTTTTCCACAGTGTTCATGAATGTTTTCACCAGGATGTACTATAAGAAATGAACGGCAGCTCTTTTCATCGTAACGTTAGGCCTCACTTGAGACTTTCAGCGGTCAATCAAATTAGAATCTTATCAAAGTTACTCTCGCGTTTCTCTCCCTAAAAGTCACTCGACTGCTGTGGCACAAGAACATAAGTTCTGTCGTGATTTTGTTGTTGTTCCAGTTCCTTCACATATTGTAAAGAGAGTTAACTTGGAATCGTGTTTCTACTTTGCAGGTTTAACAGCTGGAGTATGTTTGCAGTTTGAGGTTTTAAGGCCTTTTTCAGATGTGCTCTCTGGTTCATACATGTGTGCCTGTCCTTAAGTTCATAGTGTGGCACAACTATTAGTTTTAATACTTTTCTGATTTATTCTGGGAGCTTGTGTAAAGATTGCCAGACTGCTCAGCTCAGGAGAACAGAAAAGTCACATTTGTCTTAGAAACGCTGTAACTTTCAGAGTTGATTTAGTCCAGTGAGACTCCTGAGTCTCAGGTGAACTTTTTCAGGGCGTTTTTACAGACTGAGGGCTGTATACTGTGGTTTTCATTTACTTACAGTGTAGTCACATCATATGTGGAAACATTCACAGACACTATGAGTATCAGAGAGTTTCGTTTCTGTTCTGTTTCTCGGTCTGTTTCATTAGGAAAAATAGCACTCCAGTTTCTTTTTCTATTAAGACCAGGCTGACAACCTTTGAACTATTCCGTTAATTTAGCTATCAAAAGATGATTATTTCCTTAAGTTATTTAAAGTCTATTAAATGGTTTGCACTTATATAGCACTTTTCAACCTGTTTGTACTCAAAGCGCTTTACACTGCATCTTATCTACCCATTCACACTCCCAAACATACACACACATTTATACACTGCTATGCAGCTCGCCGACGCTCACCGGGAGCAATTAAATGGGGTTCAGTGTCTTGCTCAAGGACACTTTGACATGTGACCAGAGGAGCCAGGGATTGAACCAACAACTGCGCCACATTCACTCCACCATTTGTTTGACTGGTTGCCTGCATACCTGGTTTGATGGCCTTTAAAAATAGTTTTCACAAAAAAATTCTTAATTTAACATTTAGTCATTTGGCAGACGCTTTTATCCAAAGCAACTTACAGGGTAATGGTACATACATACACAGTGGTGATGGCTGCCACGCAGGGTGCTCATCACCACTGGGAGCAACTCAGGGTTCAGTGTCTTGCCCAAGGACACTTTGACATGTAGCAAGCAGGGACTGGGGATTGAACCACTGACACTGTGGTCCATGGATGACTTGCCTTGCCAACTGAGCCTTCAGCCACCCTGTTGTACATTAACACACATGTGCACGCGTACATACACAAACAGGCAATAAAATATGCAACTGCCTTTCACAAAGGTTGGTTATATTGCCATTGGTTCTTTTAAACAGTACAATGTCAAACCCATTTTAAAAGACACATTTCTAGAATTTACTGTTCTACGTAGGTTTTTGTACTATATTGTCTTTGTGATTTTTGCTCTCCTCCTCTGAAGCTTGTTTCTTCTTTTCTTTATACAGCTGACATGCACTCCCTGCTGGACGTGGCAAAGATTGCAGATAGCATTGTGTTTGTACTGAATTCTGCTGAAGGGTGGGACAGCTATGGAGACTACTGTCTGTCCTGCCTCTTTGCCCAGGGCCTTCCCAGCCATGGTGCGTATAACCCTGAACACTCTGGTCAAGACTTACCTGACGCTGACACTGCAATAGGGTTCTATTTAATAGTAGTATGTTTAATACACAACTTCTGACAGTTGAATCTTTCCTACTGTACATTTTTGAAGCCCTCGTCTCACTGTTCCAATTTCACCCCAACTAGCTTTGGTGTGTCAGGGTGTGTCTGATCTTCCTGTGAAGAAGAGGGTTGAGTCCAGAAGAGCTCTGTCAAAGATCATAGAAGTCCGTTTCCCTGACACCCGGCTCTTCCCTCTGGATACAGAGCAGGATGCAACTCTGCTTCTCAGACACCTGGGCACTCAGAGACAGAGAAAGCTTGGTTTCCGTTCAAGACGTTCCCATCTTTTGGCTCAGTACGTCACTTTTACACCCAACAGCCCAGCTGAGGGGTCAGGGGATGGACCAACCGGCCTAGGGACTCTCTGTGTTTCTGGGTATGTGCGTGGCCGCCCTTTAAGGGTTGACAGACTGGTGCACATCAGTGGACATGGAGACTTTCAGCTCAGTCAGATTGATGCACCATCAGACCCTCTTCCCCTCAACTTAACAACCCCCAGACCAACAAAGCCTTCCAAGGGGGCAGACATTGACATGCTGGTAGGTGTACTTGGGTTCAAATTAATTTTGCAGATTTTATTGATAACCTATTGGAAAAGCCTTCTCTTTCTCAGTAATAATATGATTTTTCACATGGGTAATTTATAAATAACTTGCCACTATAAATTAGTTGTACTAAGTGTAGTGTTTAGGTGGGCTAGAGTATTTAGAACTACTGCTAGGCGCTTAACACAAGTGTTATGGAGTTTTTCTGGATTTCCTGCAGGATGGAGGTGAAGATGAGGCTCTGGTGCGGGTGCTCATGAAAGCAGACCCATCCTGCAGAGAGAGTCTGCAGACGGAGGCTGAGGTGGATCCCATGGACGGAGAGCAGACATGGCCCACAGAAACAGAGCTCCTCGAGGCTGAAGGTGCTGGGAAAAAAATCACATATAAAAGCAGTTTAAAAAATATTTATTTGGATGCCTACAGACATGGACGAATTTGTTGGTTGCTCTGAAATGATTACAAATACAGCACCACACATTGTCAGTTTTGTAATAACTTTATTTTAATTAGAGAAATTGTGTTGTTTTAGGATCTCTGTTATTTAAAGGTTATTAATTTAGATTTCTATTTAAACATATTTGAAACTTTCAGTTATTTCAGAGAAAACTGAAGTTGGTTCTTTTTGTGGAACAGTATCAGCAATTTCATTCAGAACTGTAATTGAGATATTCTTGAGTCTATGGGTTGAGGTCATACCTGAATTAATTAGATTTCATTTTTGACAGTTTTGTTTTTGCAACAGTCCTGTTGTGAGATTAACTCTGAATTATTACTATGAGAAAGGTCACCTTTATAAGTCGTATTATACTGGGGAAATTTATCTAAAAGAAACTGGTTTGCCTGCTGTTGTTGACATTGGCCACAATTCTTTGATTACAGTTTCATGCAACACCACGGTGAGACATCTTGGGATCAGTTTGTATTCAAAACTGATTTAATAGATAAACATGAGCATTGAGTCACAGAAAATCTTGATGATGTGATGTCTCCTTCAGTTACAGTTGAGTGCAAAATCTTACAAGCCCATACACTGAAATAACAAAAGATAAAAACAAATGTTCCTTCATCACCAGAAGCATGGGCCACAATATTTACAATTTATAGTAAAATAATAAAAACTGTATCAGTGCATGTGCACTTGATAAACCCTCTAGGTCATTCATATGTGATATAAAATGTCTGATCTTTAAAAAATATATACTCAACACTTAATGTGTGATAAGCACCAGGTGTGTTAAATTGGACTTACACTTTAAACCTCCGAGTGGGTAGATCTGCAGGGGCAGACTCAAGCAGTTTGGCAAAAGTAAAAAAAAAAATTAGGACTCTTTCAACAAGTGGAAGACCAATCAAAATAACTAAACGAGCTGCTTGGAAATGTGCTTGAGAGCTAAGGAGGAATCCAGAACAAACAGCAGGGGACCTGACAAAGTCCCTGGAGGCAGCTGGATTGCCACAGTCTGCAATGCCACATTCATGTCAAGCGCAGCCTGCACATGTCTGAAACCGTTTGGAGTACACACACAGGAATCCACACAGGAATTGCTTACTTCTAGAGATTAGGCACCACGCTTGAAGTATGCTGAGGAGCACATGAACAAACTAAATGGGTTTTAGAGCAAGATCATGTGGTCTGATGACATCAAAGTTGATTTGGTCATAAAGAATGCGTGGCTAGGTGAAAAAAAACTCCCTGTGAGGAGAGGAACACCATTCCCATAGTCAAACCTGATGTAGGCTTGCTGGTGTTTTGGTGCATCAGGGACTGGAAGCTCTGCAGTAAGTAGAAGGAAAAATGAATGCAAACTATTATTAGAAGATTTGTATAGCAAAGCCTCCTATCATCAGTCAAAAAAAGTCCAAAGCCTACAGAAATATGAGTGAAAACCTTTGAGGAGATTTGAAGAAAGCTATGCATAGCAATCTATGCTAGCAATGTCATGAAGAAAGAGCTGAAATTTCACCTGAAATTATTTAAACTTGGAGGGAACCTAAATAGTGTGGAGGTGGTTGGAAAGACATTTTAAAAAGGGGGTGCAAACTTTTGCAAGGACTTAAATATTATTTTACTAAAATCTTTTTACTTTTCTTCTGTTCAGAAGCCCAGAAGCACAAACGTGTTATGAAGGTCCCTAAAGGAACGTCAGACTACCAGGCAACATGGATTGTGGATGACGAGGTGGAGGAAGATGAAAACAGGGATATGGACGAAGAAAGCAGTGAGGATGATGATGATGATGATGATGATGATCACATGATGGATGAGACCATGGATGGAGAGGATGAGGACAATAACTCTCAGGTACAGGGTTTATGGTATTTTGGGGCATGTATAACTTTTTTATAACTTTATAACTTTTTTTTTTTTACTAAGCACAAGGACTCGAACCAGGAATGTGAGGTTCCCTTTTCTTTGTCTTGGTCTCTTCTTCATCAAACAGCAGTAATGTAGCACTGCGCATGTGTAACAGATCCGAGCGCATGTAAAATGAAGCTGCAGCATGGTCATCAGTGTCAAGGGGAAGTAAGATGACTCAGCCTCAATAACAAAATGTGCACTGAATGTATGAGTTGGAAAGAAAAGGATTTGCTTTGTGTGTGTGGCAAACACACAGAAGTGCTTGTGTAAATACACAGATCGCAAAAAGACGGTTGATTAATTATGTTTGAATAAAGTGAGGTAAAATGTGATGTTTCATTCAGCTGAGAGCTTCAACTAATACATATCTTGTTGTTGAACTCTTTTTTTTTTATTGTCTCATTTGATTGTTTTAGTTTGTAACTGTTAGAACAAAAAATCAGGGTTAGTTTGTTCAGCTGTTGCCATAACAGCAAGCAGTGTAATCTCACAGAGGATGTGGAGGGCAGCAGTCTGCAGAGACGCTATGAAGTCCGAGTGTCAGTGGTTCCGGGGCTGGAGCGGTGCATACGTGACCCACGGTCAGTGCACCTCACTGCAGAGAGGCACTGTTTGTTTTCTCAGTGTCTGTCTCTGGCCTGTAATGCCAGGCTGCTCACCACAACAATAGTGTTTGGAGCGCGAGTCCTGAGAGAAGCCTCCTGCCTTCCTGTGCTGTGAACAGAACTTCCTGTCTGGTCAAAGGGAGTGGTCGACCATTTATTTATTTCCAGCTCTGCTTGAAAAGAAGTTGGGGAAACTCTCCTTATGCACAGGGTCCATTACGATCAGTGATTGTTAGCAGGTGTTTGATGTCAAGGTTAGCGCACAGGAATACGTATTTCCCTAACAATAGGAAAAGGGGCACTTCAAATGATAATGATTATTATTATTGCAGCGGGGATGTTGGAAAGGTTGTGAATCAGCCTCACGCTGGGTGCTTCCCCCCCTCATATGTCTGGCTTCTGCTGTAATTTGCCACCTGAGGGAGCACTGTGCTGGATGCCTTCTTTGATTCATTTCCTTATACAAATTCCGTATATTGCCCATGGAAGGTGAAGTTCTACATATTGTAAGAGGAGACGTCTGGAGGCAGACAACACAGGGCACTACATTTAAATACAGTCAAACTATTGCCTCCCGTATTTTGAATTCTGGCTCTTTAACTCCTTATCACAGTCACCCAGTCACAAGTACTATTACTATTACTATTATTATTCACCCTGCTAGTGTTTTCAGAACATGTTTTTTTGTGGCTGAGTCGGTCTTGTTTGTTTGGCTACCGTACAATTACAATTTCTAAACTTAGAATCTCTCGCTGCACTTGTTTCTTGTGATCCAAACATGTGCGTCTGGTCATTGTTTGTAATTCACAGAGGCTGCAATTTACACAGCAGGGAGGCAAAATTTTGCAACTGTTCTTTTTTTTTTTTTTTTTAACACAGAATATTAGGGGCCTGTTTGTCTGTGTATATCTGGGTTTAGCCTAGTTCTGAACAAAGTTTGTTTTTAAATCTCATTTGTAATTGGAAGACTCTTTATCATTTTGCATTTCTCTGTAGACTTTTCTGCTTTCCTCATGGATATATTAGGTCTGTGGGCTTATGATTTTATGTGTGCCACCATACAGAGACTCTGTGCCTAAGAGCTCCCTCACCTGCTTGAGCCACTGTGGCTGTGGTCACTAGTTCTGTTCAGTAATAATGAAAATTGTGTTTGAGTTGCAGAAAGAGAGTTATCTTCCCAAACATTTATTTCTCTTCTGATCTGTGGCAATGCGTCTAAATCAGAAAAAAAAACATATAGAACCAAAAAATATTTTTGATCCTAGTGTTTTTGTCTTTAAAATTGCAATTACTATTTGAGGATAGAGGCTGTACAGTTTTTTTTTTCATAATACTGGGTCATCTTCTCATTTTAGGAGACAGATGATAAGTTTCTGTTGTATTCTCTAATCATTATTTGAACAAAAAGTTTACTGTATCCTCTCTGCTCAGGACCCTGGTTCATGCTACGCAGATGAAGAAGAAGAAGACGAGGAGGAAGAAGAAGAGGTGTGTTCCACAGAGCGAGCTGGAGCAGATCAGCGCTATGATGAGCACATGGATGAGGCTGCGGAAGAAGAAGGTCTAAAACGCTATCGTGAGGCTCGAGCCAATGAAATGTTTCCTGATGAAGTGGACACCCCCCTTGACACAGCAGCTAGAATAAGGTCAGTTCTCTTGCTCTTTTGTATGATAATGAAAAGATATGCAGATGTTGTGAATTACAATTGGTGGAACACAACTTTATGGTTTGATCATTTCCTCATTTGACGCTGTTGCCGTCCCCTGCTCCCAGGTTCCAGCGCTACAGGGGCCTGAAAAGTTTCCGCTCCTCTCCCTGGGACCCCATGGAGAATTTGCCCCTCAACTACTCGCGCATTTTCCAGTTCCAGAGCTACGAACGTACTCGCCACCGCATACTGGCTGAGGCTGCGGCTGAGGAGGAAGGAGCCATGGTGAGAAAAGTCAAATGCGCTCATTTGTTAGGTCCCTTCTGTGAGGTGTTAGACATGTGGCTTCTCCTTGTTTTTCCAGGTGGGCTGGTATGTGACACTGCACATAATGGATGTGCCTTTCTCTGTGATGGAGAGTGTTCAGTCAGGCAGACCTCTGGTGTTGGTGTCCCTCTTACCCCATGAACAGAAGGTCTGATCCATGTTTTTACGTTCATGTTTTTAGCTGCTCTGTTGGGGGCAAATTCACACTGACACTGCAGTATTATTCTGGCATCATATTTTTTTTTCTTCTGTGCACAGATGTCAGTGATGCACCTCTTAGTGAGGAGACACCCCAGCAACACAGAGCCGATCAAATCTAAAGAAGAGCTGGTGTTCCACTGTGGGTTTCGAAGGTTCAGAGCGTCTCCCGTCTTCTCTCAGCACACGACAGGTGGAACACCTGCTAATCTAAACATGGCACTAAGAATGTCTCGCACACACAAAATCATTAGTTAGGAATCCACGATTTCATGCTGCTTTAGATAAAACATTGTTCAGCTTCGTGTTGTGGTGCTGTTTTCGCTGTTTAAAAATCTTTGCTCAGTGATTGTTGAAGCGAGCACTCTGGATATAGAGTGCCACATATACAGAAGAAAGTGAATAATTCAGTGCTGAACTGGGCTCTGCTCCCCTCCAGCTGACAAGCATAAGATGGAGCGTTTCCTCAGACCAGACGCCCCCACTGTAGTGACAGTGTATGCCCCCATTACCTTCTCCCCTGCTGGAGTTCTCCTCTTCAAACAAAGGAATGATGGTGAGTGAAGTGCAAACCTAAAAGTAGAGAACAAACCTCATTAGGAGTCTGGCTGCCATGGCTTTTCAGCTTGTGACCATCCCTTCTGTTGATTATTTAATGGTTTAATGGTTTTATTATGTTATCCACTCAGGCTAATTCTCTGCTGGTATTTGAGCTTACGCTTGTGTCTCTGTATGTTTCCAGGCATCCAGGACCTGGTGGCTATAGGCAGCCTGCTCAGCTGTGACCCCCAGCGTGTTGTGCTGAAGAGGATTGTATTGAGCGGACATCCGTTCAAAATTAACCGACGCTCTGCAGTTGTGCGCTACATGTTCTTTAACAGGGGTGAGCGTGATATTTTCATACTTTTCTTTCTGTTGCTACAGAATCTTTATAAATTGTTTGTCTTCTCTGTGGCCTTTAACTCATGGTTTAATTGTTTTTCTGTGACAGATGATATCATGTGGTTCAAGCCAGTGGAGCTACGAACAAAGTGGGGTCGGAGAGGCCACATCAAAGAGGCTTTAGGTGAAAAACCATTAGCATCAAGCATCATCTGTCCTCTCCTGTGTGTTCTTAGTGCCATTATCACTTTTTTTTTTCCCCACAGGAACACACGGTCACATGAAGTGTGTATTTGATAATCAGCTGCGCTCCCAAGACACTGTTCTGATGAATTTGTACAAGAGAGTGTATCCTCACTGGACATACGACCCCTATGTGCCTCTGCCTTTACCATGGGTCAAGAGAGAAGTCACTGTGGAGATGGACGACTTGGACATGGAGTAGTGCAGGGACAACGTGAAAATGAAAACACAAGAAAGACGAAGCACGTATATTAAGAAAAATACTTTAAATGTGTGTGTCTCATGGCATTTTCATAAAGTGTCATGTGCATTAAATAAACTACTTTGATCCAAAGTACCTTTTCTCTGGTTTAGTTGTTCATCCTGAACTGTCTTTAGTTAAGCTTTGAAGAGTTTCATCCACTAGATGGCAGTAAAGAATAAGCATTCCAAAAGCTTCCTCACGGTTTTGTTCACACACTGTCACCTTTGTTTGAAAAAGGAAATATTTAGGAAAACTAGCACTGAAAAAATATCTTAACGTTGAGCGTTTTTTGACTAAACAAATATCCCGAGCTGCTACAACAACAACAACTGGCAGGCCAGTAATAGTTTTTGCATTAGTCATGTTTCGAGCCCATTACGCTGGCAACTCTTTGAAGTGATGCAGATGTGGCTCAAAGTGTGCAGCCAGATTAAAATGTACTAACTGGGGAATGAGAACTCATTATTGAGATAATGTTTTTGATATTGGAGGAACTTTAATCATGGAAAAAGAACTCCCAAGTTGTACTTCTTTGGCAAAAAAGTATTTTCTATAATCTTGATGAGTGACGTGTGGCCTTTAGGATTTTGACAAATAGCTGCTGTCCGGTTCATTTATTTTAAAGTTTTATCATACTCATGACTCGGTTGGCTTTACTAAAAAGACGCTGCAGGCTGCAACGCTCTCTGGATGAAATTAAAGCCGTATAAACAACGGCACGAAATTCAAGATGTCAGACAGCGGTACATCACTTCCTGATAGCCTGTACTATGTAATTTCCTGATATAGTTTTAAATGGTGTGATTAAATTATATGAACACCTATAAGTAGAAGTACTTGTCTCTCTACTAGCAGCTTTAACCATTAATAGATTACTGGGCACGGGCCCCGGGGCCTGAGAGGTCAGGGGGCCCATGGGGCAGAACCTCTAAGGTTACTGCATGTCCTGATCAGATAAATGTATAAAATGGCCTAAAAAAATTACTATAAACATAAGAATATGTAAAATGACTCCTAAATAGAATGGGAGTAGGCATAGAATGACCAAAAACAGACACAAAACACTGCAAATAGACTTCAAAATCTAAAAAAGAAATTACATCAAATGACTGAACGTGCAACAATTACCACAATCAGATACAGAATGACCAAACAGAAAGGGTGGTGGTGTTTGTGTGTGTCCTATTCTCATACTCCGCTCATGGCTCTTACCCTCTTCATGGTGGTCTTGCCCTGATCAGAAGCCTCCTTTTTAGCTCTAGTCAACACACACATACACAGATCACGACCTCCTTGTTGTTTTTCAACTGAAGCTGAAATGCTCGGCAGTTGCGCGTCCTTCCCTGCCCTCCGCTTTCTTTTTTAAGAAAACACTGATTTATGTATTACAGTATTTTTCATAAAATGAGCTCTTGCATGCTCACAGCAACATGAATCATCTGTGGGCTCTGTTGGGACTGCACCACTGAGGCATGCCAATATGTCTGAGAAACCAGAAGGTGAAGACTGGGATGGAGAGGAGAACACGATCCAAGGGAAAAAAAATAGAGGAGCAAAAGTTCACTTTGTGCATTTTTATTTGATTACAGAGGAAATTTTTGAAGTGAAAAAAAGATAATGCAAGCGAGAAAGACAAATGTCTCTATTATCGGGGGGGGGGCTTAGGGCAAGCTGAGAGCTCTGGATAGTTTTGTGGCAACACTCAATTTATTTCCTACGTATGCATTTCATGCTTATGCATTAAGGTGCAGGCACAGAAACAGTGATGTGTTGAACACATCTTGTTAGAGCGGGGGGGCTGTTGTGTGCTCCTCTGGATGGCGGTGGGGAATTTAATACCCCCTGTGATGGAAAATGCTCTCAAAGTTACGTACAAAAATGAAACTATATCGAGACGCATACACTCTATTTCTCCCTGACACTATCAATTTGAAACAGATAAACATTTAGCTGTTGGGGGACCAACTGCGACGTGGTAAAGCTGAATCCAGCCCATAAGTGAAGTGTGTGTTTGGCACGGGCCACCCTGTCAGCGGACATGAACACTGGTGACTTAGTGCTGTTTGCATCAGGAATGTCTTGTGGTTCCTAGTTCATTGCCACCACACTTAGTTGGCTCCCACTGAAGATATAATGGGTGAGAGATTTTTCCGTTGGATGTGGATGAAGAAACGGAAGGAGAGAAATGGGGCAGCAAGGGAGTGAGAGATAAGGGAAGAGCCAGCGATGTTCAGCATGAATAAAACCAGAAGTGGTGGGAGGAAGCAGTCGCAGGAATGCAAAGAGGGGATGAATAGAATTTGGAAATTATAATAAAAAGTTAGTGGGTGAGAGAGAGAGAGAGTGTGTGTGTGTGTGTGTGTGTGTGTCTGAGGTGGTGCGGGTGAGGGAGTAGGAGAGCGAGAGTGGCTGGCGTTTATGGATTGCAGATGTGGCGCTATGGGGTTTTGGCAGGGGCCATGCGAGCCTGAATCCTGCACTGGCTGGGTGGCACCGGGGTGAGAGGGAGGTCATCGCACCGCACAGCACACAGCCCATAAAACACTGAGAACGGTGGGGAGAAGGAGAACGAGAATATGCCTCCAAAAGCCGCTAACCCAGGACTACAGGCTGGTGTGTGTGTGTGTGTGTGTGTGAGAGGATGGGGTGGCAGAGCACACTCGGGCTTTAAACACACATACACACTTGCTCATATCGAGCCAGGCCTTGGGTCAACGCATAACACTGAGCATGAATTTAAGAGATGATAAACATCTCTCCAATTTGAACAAGGATGAGCCCTCTGCACACACCTCCTCCGAACATGAATCATCACTTTTATTTATTTCGTTCTAGGTTTTATTGCCAGCTTTAGCTCTTTTGACAAGACTATTAGAGGATCCGCACGCAGACAGTAATTGTTAATCCTGTTCCAGGGCCGAATGTTACTGCTCTTCTATTGCAACTCAGCCTCACTTTAGTTTATATTTTATGTGTCATATTTCTCCTAAAATGAACTAGGAGGAACACATGAGACACACTTTAGAGGGATCAGAGGGAGGTGGCTCCTTTTTTGTGAACAATGAGCAATTTCAGAGCTTCTTTAGACCAAAGTGTGACTCTATACACACAGTATCACAATGAGTAAACTAATGCATTGTAATAGAGCAGCTCTGCAATGAATCCTTCTGTTCACAAAGATTATAATGTTCTGGTTTGTGCATTTTTTCTTTTTTTTTGAAAAAAGAAAATAGCATGTCCTCCTCAAAGGAGAAACAAAGCTCCCACTCACCTTATGTATCAACTATGACTATATCTCATCTATTTCTCCAAGTATATAATTACACTGGGCTATTTAAAAAAACCCATATTTTAAGTCTCTAAGTTTAGGCTAAAAAGTCTTTCACTAAATGAGAACCTGCTGATGAAGGGGGTGGAGACCTTCAGCGTCAGCCTTTCACACCTGCAGATGTGGACCTGCGTCACTTATGGCAAAAAAAAATGAGCAACAACCCCCGACACCTGTGCCACGTGTGGGCAGTGAGTGTTCCAACTTCCTTTTTCTGCATTCTTTTACGTGTGCAGACTTTACACTGTTCATACATGAATCCTGTTCTGTTCCCCGGAGGGTTTTGCTCAGGGGATTCAATGACAATTATTTGTCTACACAGAAGGGGGTTTGTGGATTTCTAGTGAAATAATTTCCCTGTCTTTACTTTGTATGTGGAATAGCTATCTTTGAACAAGTGACTATTTAAACAGAGAATTAACACATTTAATATCCGTTGGGAAGGTTAGTGTGAAAATTTGATATTCCATTTATGAAGTCTTTTAATTCTTCAATAATATGGCAAAAGTATTTTACCTTTCTATCTTTGTGAGGACATTCTCTTTCCTGTTGTCCTTACCTTAACTGTCACATCTAAAGGCCTTAATTCTAGCCTTAACCCCATGTGAAGTTGCGAGGGGAGGCTGCAGCCAGTTGATCTGAGTGGCCATTTAGGAACCCCAGGGTTTCTGGTTTGATTCCCAGTTCTTTCTGGCCATGTGTGGAAGCGTCCTCACAGGCACCATCCAACATGTGCAGCTGTCCCACTTGAACTTCTCGTGAGGACCAGTAATGTGTCTATCAAAATAAAAGTCTTCACTCTATTAAAAAAATACTTTCTCACTGGTCCTCACTACTTAGTACAACAACACACACACACACACACACAAAGACAAGAAAAAAGTGTAAAACTCACTGCCCACAGGTGGCGTAAGTGCTGAACTTTTAGCAGTTTCTACTTTCCCTTCCTGTAGAAGACACCCCTGACATATTTATATCAGCCGATCAGACTAGTTTCTGTTATGACTTTCGCTGTTCTATAGATGCCACGTATTGGCACAGACTACTCATATCAGTAGTACTAGTCTGACAACACTTCTCCCCCTGTGGAGAATTTGCAAAATGAGAATGTTTGTGCGAGTGTCAAGTAAGTTTCATGCATTTAAATGAACAGTAAAGTACTGTACTTAAGTGACAAAACAAGTGGTGTAAAATAGAAATAATTAAAATGCTAAACCTCAAATATGTACTTAAGGGTGGCAGCTGAGAGATTTCTATACTCTTTTTTTTAAAAACATTTGTTCATGCAGAAACTCGATGCTTTGTGCCGTAAAACCCCCTTGAGGAACTTCTCATTCACTCGCCTGTTTATGTAGGTGCTGCCTGACAATACTTTTGTATTAGGTCAGCTCTGTTTTTCTCGTTCTTTTGTGATAGCCTTCCATCTTTCTCTTGTTCCCCTTTTTCTCCCCCTTAGCCTGGTCCTGACTCCCTGGTTCCTGGGGCCTGGCCAAGGCGTGTGTCCCTGGAGAAGCCAAAGAGGAGATGGAGAGAGAGAGAGAGAGAGAGAGAGAGAGAGAGAGAGAGAGAGGCAGCAAGGGGGTGCAGAGACTGGCTCCAAAACCACATCTGCAGCAGCTCCTCTCCTCTCCTCCTTGCCTGGCACACTCCCCAGCTCTGCCATTAATCAGAGGAGAAGGGTGTTTTAGTGCATGTGTGTTTGTGTGCGTGAAGGAGAGAGATGCTGACTGTGTGAGAGGGTAACCAAGTGTTTGTGTGTGTGTGTGTGTGTGTGCGCTGATAGAGACTTGGATGGCTCAGTAGTGATGGTATGGAGACCAGGATCTCACAACAAAGCTGGAGAGTTCACCCAGAGAACAAAAGCGGGAGGGAGGGTGGTTGACAGACATAAAGCCTGGTGAGCAGATTGAGACTACCAGTGACTTAAAGGAAGAGGTAGACAGATGATTTGCAGACATTTTAGCATCACAGGATGAGACCAGAGAGGGTCCAAACGTTATTTGTAACCTACTGAAATGAGTGTGGCGAAGATTTTTCTCACATTTTGGATGGAAATCTTGCAGCCGCATCTGCACACAAACGTAAACTTGGCTCACTGGGCCAACAGTCCATGACCCGACATGATAACAAATCACATCAAGATTCCCCTCAAGGTGTACAACACTCTCTGCTCTCCCACTTCGGGGCCCTGATTATCCAGGTGGGAGTGAAATCCCCCGTCCCCCAAAAAGAAAATTCCAACCTGCTCTGCTCTCACCCCCAAAGGGGCCTCCCAGAGTGCTTTTCTGCTGACATCACCGCACAGAGACCTGGCAAGCCAATCTCTCCCCTGCTCAACCATTCCCCTCTCTTTGCTTCCTGCCCTGATGATGTCACACACACCATATGGTTTTCAGCAGAATCAAGCCGGAAAAGAGATTTAGTCAGTGGAGAGGACAAGGAGAGAAAAGGAGGAGGGTTGAAACGGGGCGCAGGTCCGACACAGAAAACAAAAGGTTCGCTCTTCCCCTTGTGTGCACTGTGTTTGGAAGGCTCGAGACGGGGGGAGGAAGTGCAGGGAATGGCTGCACTGTGTGAGGCTAATGAGGAGAGACCAGGGAGCAGAGACCATGCATCGGACAGCCATGTGCTGCACAGACGCCCACTGGACCTGTCTATACGCATACACACATTACGCAGAGATACACGCATTTAACCAGTTAATGAAACCCACACTGCAGTGCGGGGGGGTGGGGGTGGGGTGGGGGGGCAGGCCTGAGCTACCAAGGCCATGCTGGCAAAAGAGGTTGTTGTGTGCATAGCTAAAATATGTTTCATTCAAAATCTGTCCAGGTTTTCATTTCCAATGTGCTGCAAAAGAAAAGCGTGCTGACTTCACATGCCAGAAACCTACAGCACTAAGGGTAAATTATTTTAATCAGGTCAGACGATGCTCGGAGTGGTGATGTCGCAGCCCCTCTGTAGCATTTTTGCATCTTTCAGTTCATTGTTTTGGTTGAGTAATTTTCATCAGATTAGCATTGATTGCAGCGGTTATTTTAAGCAAAGGAAGTCTCGAAACCTACAGTACACCACCTGTGAAACACCTGGGTAAATGGACGCAGAGCTAAATTTAGAGCAATTATTGTACTTTTCCAACGAACACGACTCAAAATTTTGATTTGATTATACTTTACTGAGACCAGAGGACAATTATTGTGAACAGCACCTCCAAGGACACTTCCGTATAGCTGGGAATCGAACCCCTGACCCCCCTGAAGAGGGTCACTGACACCCCAATATAAGCCAATTAATGTTGATGTTACTCTGAAGCTTAAAATGAAGCTTGGAAGCAGGTGGGACTTGTAAAGAACGTGTATGTGGAACCTTTAAAAGATGTAGAGATTTAGTAGGCAAGTGTTTTAAAGTTTTGGACATTTTTTTTTATATCTAGTTTCTAAAAAGTGTTTGTGTAAGTTTTATAGTCACAGATTGTGTACGCTGAAACAGGAAACAACCAAGCCAAGAATGTTTGGGGGAATAAAACATAGAACATGGAGTATTCTCAAAACCAAAAACTATTTTGCCTTCATACATGCAAAAAAAAATAAAAAATCTGATCTGGCTCTAATCATGGCATGATAATCATGGCATGATAATTGTCCATCACCGGCAGATGGGTGAACTAGAATAGCGACCAAACGCACACAACAACTCTGCTCGTTCAAATGACATGCCTTGCACGCCTGTGCTCTAAAGCTGTCGTAAAACTGCTCATTACAATGAATTAAGAGAGGTCTGTGTGTAAATGTTGAGCCTACCGTTCAATTTTTGGTGGTGGAGGGAATCCGAAGCTGGATGGGGGTGTGTCTGGTATGGTGGGGTGGTCACAGCAAGCATCTGGAGATATGTGTGGCCATGTCCTCTGGGAAGAAAGAATGAACGAGAGGAGAGAGAGAGAGACAGATGATTGATGGGAATGAGAGTGGAGAAAGCAAAAGGCCTCGTGTGAGTAGGTGCAAGTGGGACATTGGGCTGAGACGGTCTTCTTCGAGGTGTCAGTGCTACACTTCCACTCTCCTGTCTATTGTCCCAACCTACTCTGTCTTTTTGCTGGCAGACAGAAATGGAGCAATAAAATGGTGATTGCAACGTTCATCATTCGAAATCTCAATCGAAACAAAGTGGGCTGGGCCTCGGAGACGTGCTGACCCTGCAACATATCACTTCACAGATGTTTAAAAAACTTGGCTTCAGTCATTCACAATATTCACCCCCTTCACCGTGTTTCCATGTCCAACAACCGTCTGCAAGATGGATGTCACATGTAAAACTGTCAAAGCTCTCACGTGCAGAAACAGTGGCAAAGGTGTTTGACTGCAGGCCGGTAAGGGATCCGGGTGATTCGGCAGCCTTATCTCGAGCTCTGGGTGCTCGCAGGAGCGTCGGTCTTTTGGGGGGGGGGAGCAGCTTTGGGGACGGCCTGCGTTTGGGGTTGAGCTCTCACAGCTTTAGTTGAATCATTGCTTCCAGCAGCAACTTGGAGGCTTTTTCAGTTCATTAGGAGTTCAGTGTTTCAGGTTTGCTGCACTCCAGATTACGGTACGGCAAATTGTGTTTTGACAGGCTGAAGTTAAATGTCCAGCGGCGGGCCTCTGGAGGCTGATTGATTAGTGAGATAAAGTGAGCCTCGCAAGACAACAGCTACAGCCCGAGACACACAAAGAAACAGAAATGAAGCAGCCCGAGTTCCACGGCTGCTCCCAAACGTAGGTTACACAGCAAAATGTCTTTGTTTGTGCCGAACCTTTCTATCTGAATCTATCCTGATCCTCCTGAGCAAAAGGAGCTGTCATGCTTGGCCGGAACCGCTCCGAACACATCACTGTAGATCTAAAGTGGCGTGAAAATCAGTTTTTATGTAAACTGTTAGAGCTGCATGCTATCCCGTCACAACGGCTCGTGACACAGGCTGATGTAAGTGAACACCTGACTTAAAGTTACTCTGAGTAATAAAGGAGTGTAATTACTGCCGCCCACACCCACAAAACCCTTTTTGTCATGTACATGAATTCTGCAAAAATACATGGATATTTAAAAATATGACATTCGGCCTGTGACTGTGCTAATTAATCATTTTGTGCAAGCTGTGTAAACCGCAAATAAAGACATAACCCAGCTGATAAGCAGCTGTGACATCATTGCGCGTCTCACCCGATGGAAAGAAAACTATTTTGGACCATGAATCGAGCGGTGTCACATCCTCGGTACAACATATCTATTCTCCTGCAGCGCTCTGCCTACCTCTGCCTGAGAGGTTATCATCAGTTCATCAAGAGAACATGGAAGTGAGACACAATACTGTCCTCCACTCCACCAGGCTCCCGGGGTGGCTCGGATCACTTCGGTGACACACACGGCAGCACCTTGAACTCGGATGATTTCAAGAGGAAGAGAGCCGGCAAACTTTATGAGATTGTCAGCTGCTGTTGTGATCAAAACAAACACGAATAGAACTCGGAGCGGGGAGTGTTTTGCTGCATCACATCCACCGCCTGTTAGTACACAGCTTCTTCAGTTTCAGAGATTTTGCACAAGGCTCAGGACGACCACGGAAAAGCCTGAAGCTGGAGGCCTGTCTGATACGATCTCCTCAAACACACTAGATTGAAGCTACAATGTGCAACAAGTGGGGCAAGCGGATCCGAGTGAGTGTGTGTCACAGGAGGCTTTGTCAGCACCTCTCCACAATGAATAAGCTACGAGGCTCAACGAAATATATATTTAAATTAAAGTTTCACACTGCAGCTTTAAATACGAGTTATAATCAATGTCCTGGATGGGAGCCGTAGTTTACAGACAAAATAAAAAAATGTACTTTTTCAGAGACACCAAAGCTGGTTTGCGGCAACATACAAGGCTCAGTCTTTTTCCGGTGATTTTTCTCCTCAGTCATTCATATCATAAAAATGAAAACAATCCAACCGCAGTTAATGGTTTTCACCAAAAATAACCCCAAAAAGTCCTGCAGGGTTTTTCTTTTGCATAACAAGTTAAAGTGCAATTGATTTACAGACACTCTAAAGTCATTTTACTACAGTGTGGAACGCAGTCCTCAAAAACGGTCAGTGACTGGTCAAGATTTGAGGTGCTGGAACATTCAGGCCTGGTCAAGACTCAAGCACTTCCTGTGGTAAAATGCCCGAATACACTTGATCATTTTACACCTACATTTCTGGGAGAAACAAAACGCACAGCTGTTCTCTGCAGACAACTTCACTTGCTTGGTTAGCAGTTTCATTTTTCAGATTAAGAGCGTAACAGGAAATAATCACATAAAAAATAGCTGATGTGTACATTACCAAGGATTATATGAATAATACTATAAGAATACGGGCAGGGGTAACTGTTACAAAACTATTTAGGGACGTTTTGCTACTCTTTGCTTTTTGCTCACTGGTGCTGTTGCGACTTTTTCTTCTTTTCTGAAAACCTGCTCGGCCACTCCTCATGTGTTTATGAATATGAGGTGAATATGACCACATGCTCACCTGCGGACTCACTCAGCTGGACAGCATGTCCTCCTCCGTGCGCCCAGTGGGCTCCTCTGCCGGTGGGTGTCGCTGTGCGCGTAAAGTCTCCGCCGTCAGGTTTTGGTCCGACCGGACCCCAACGCGGTCTGAAGTGTCAGATAGTCTTGTTAACACGTGAGAAATTCAGTGTATGGAAGAAGGCGAAAGAGGGGAAAACCGGGAGAGAGAGACACACACAGAGGGAGAGAGAGAGAGACAGAGAGAGACAGAGAGGGGGCTGCAAAATTACGCGGAAGAGAAGTTTGAAGGAAGACAGAGCTGGACTTTGGGGAGACAGCGGAGATCTCGATGAGGGAATGCCGAAAAGGAGAGCAGACATACGGCCAGAGCACCAGACATGAGTCCGAGGTAAGACACCGACACGGCACAGAGGCAGGGATGGCATCCGCGCAGACGCGTGTCTGAACCAGGACGCGGAGCTGCGTCTCGGGACCGCTGGTCCACTTCCTACAACAGAACCCCGCCGTTTGAAGCCGCTACCAATGATGAAGGACAGTGTGCAGAGCCGCGGAGGGGGCACCGGGGTCTCACGGGCCCGGCACACAGTTATACCAGCGTGGCGCGGACGTCTGAACGCCTCAAAGGCTTAGAATAGTCCGAGACAGTGACACTTCCTGTAAATAAAAGAGACTTAACAAAAAAAATAGAGAAAAGAAACAAACAAGCTTAAAGGTTATAATAACACACATACGACCATGTTTACATTTTTTATTGTATGACTGAATGTGATGTGACCGTCCATCCACAGCAGAACATGGAAAGCGGTTGTTTTACAGCGACAGTCTCACTGCGGCTCCTGGTTTGATGCACAGCTGCAGTTTGCGTTTCTCTGAAAGGCATCAGCTGCAAAACACGTCTCTGAACAGGCAGCCACATTATTTCCATGGAAGCAGAAAATGGCACCTTTCACCGGGGCCTTAGATTTGCAGTCAGTCATGTTTGAATCGTCCAGGTGATGGGTGAGGGCTTTTTATACTGCACAGCAGGTGCTTCACCTACTGGGAGACAGAGAGAGAGGCAGAGGGGGGCGAGGTGGGGGGAGATGTGCCTCCTTTTTAAGCGTTTAAAGTGGTTTATCAAACCCTCTTTCTAGTTTCCACTTAGGTAATTGTTCTCTCTAAGTGAGGCCAGGGGCCCTCCTTAGGGTCTCAGTTTCCTCAGGGGAGGTCTGCAGGGAAGGTGAACAGACAAACCTTCAGGAAAACGCTTCATCCTAAATGGCGCAAAAGAGGCCGAACACGCCGAGAATTAAACTGCGGCCTCAGGGGCAAAGTGCGGCTCAGTGCGGGCGTGTTTAGTTCCGAGAACCCTCAGTGTGGCCAGTTATTCCCATCCAAGAAGTCCTCTTCAAAGCTGAAGTGGCCTGGCCGACCTGAAATATCAAACATATATACCTACGTATACAGTGGTCGCCTGTCTCTTTAAGACGATGTGTGGAGAAGTTCAAGTCGGGGTCACTTGCAGTTCCTGCCCTCGATTTTACCTTTTAGTTTTATTATAGACTGACATCACACGGGGCGCTAAAACACTTAAGGCGCATAGAGGCTCCATTATCATCCCCGCGCGCGTTATTGCTCTGACTCAAAAATAGCTAAGGAAATTACTCGAAAAAAAAATAGGAGGAAACTGATGCTGGTCTAAGCACGTATTTTTTTATTTTTTTTATAGGAGGAGATGAGAAAGAGGGCAGAGGAGGGGCAGAGACACACAGAGAAAGAGAAAGAGGGGGAGCGAGGAAAGTGGGTGGGAGGGCGGACCTAAGGAGCGACAAGAAATTCATATCAATTAATAATCGTAAAAAAAAAAAAGAGCTGGCAGACGCGTTCGGAAAACTGGCATGGTTTTTTGGAGGCTGGCAGTTCAAAGCTGAAACGTTAGATATGACTCCTAGAGGCTGCCGAGATGATCATTAAGGGAGACTTAGATCGGATGGCAGAAGACATCGGGCATGCAGGTAAGAGCTGACACCCGGAGCCGAACAGGGGACGGAGGATTTCTGGCTTTTAGTCATTGCACTGCATGAGCTGTGCTGCTTTTTCAATAATTCAGTCGTTGATCAAATGGTAGAAAGTATTTTATATCTTGCTGCCCATTGTCTCCTTTTTTTTCTTTATTCCAGTAGGGCCTGTAATTTTAATTTGGACGAAATACGCGCCTCTTATTTTTAACACTTTTATTCCGATTCGATCTTGAACGTCTTGTCTGTTGTTTAATCAAATTATGACTCGTGCATAAACAAACGAGTCCATTTTTGAACTTGTCAGGAGCAGTTTGGCGTTGTGGCGAACGGAGATGAATTCATGCAATGTTTCAAAAATCAGCAAAATGATCCCCAAACATTTAAAGATGAAACACAGTAAAAATTCGATTTTTTTTCGAGACTGATTTTTCAGAGCTGTGATATCTAACTTTTTTTTTCCTGTGTTGATGAGCATCATTTTAATTCTTTGGGTGTCATGTGAACATTGAAGAGAAGATTGGCCTCAGTTTAAAGGGAACTTCGGCTTGTTCTGCAATAATTCCTCTATAATAAATATAAGAAGGAAGCGACAGCAAAGCCAAAGTCCAATTTATAAAATAGGCCTGTCACTGCTGTGTTCAGGCCGACATAGGCACTCTGGGAATATTATTATAGGAAAATCTGCGGGAGATTTTTTTTTTTTTGCTTGTGGGTGCTGCTGACAGGTCTGGAGGACGGAAGGAGTCGGTGGGAGAAACAGCTGTGTGATAAGGACAGTTAAAGGGCTAAAAACGCTGCGTTTCTGAGGGAGCTGGAAGGATGAGGCTCGTGATTCGTGAAAGCGATCCGGGAGGACGGGTCCGACACACAGGCTCTGGGCTTTGCCTGCAAGACGCGACGTGAAGAGCGTCAGTCGTGAGGCAACATCACCGTGACAACCGCAAATACAATTTATTTAATTATAATTTAAAAAAGGGCTTAGAAAGAAATTAGAAAAACAGTCGACGCAAAAAAATAAAACACACCATAAATGAATAACAGTTTTACATATATGCAGTGGGGAAAAAAAGAAAACGTGTCGATTATTTTAATTCCATATTAATATTGAGTTTTAATAAACCCTTATTCGCCTCCGACAGTTTTATTTGTGATGTCTAACTACTTTTAGAAGCCACGATTTCAGCAATCCGACAGGAAACGGACCCTTAAACTCTCCGTGATGTTTGCTGACCCGACTAAAACTCTCGTTCGCCTGTTATTTGTGCAACTGCTTGATTTGCGCCTCAGTCTGCAGTTTTTCTATCTCAGACGTAAATTCAATGCATGTGAAGTTGTGTCCAGCCGGTATTTGCCTCTTGACAGCCCCCCCCCCCCCAAAAAAAAAAAAAAAATCACACAAAAAATAAATTAGCCTGACTAAAGTAATATGAAGCAATACAGTCAAATATCTTGCTCGCTTTATGCACTCTGTGTTGCAGTGTTGCCTCATAAATTGAAAATAAACCATATCTGACCATGGTCAAATGGGCTCTAAGATAAACAAGGCTCTGTGAACATGGGCAGCAAATTGAAATGAAAGAAAATAAAATGTCAACACAATGTTTTAAGCAGATGTGTCTGGAGTGTTTATGCGAGTGAGGCTGAATGTAGAGGTAGTAAGTTTAGTCTCCCACTTCACCCCAAACCACAAAAGTGACAAAACAGATGAAACACAGGGACGGTGAATATTAATCCAACGCAAATAGCTGAAGGTCATCACAATAAATATGGGCTACATCACTATCATCAAAATTCCCAGAACATGTACGTGGCTCTTTAGAAAGAAGGCTATCAGATGAAAGCAGCCCCTGCATCCCAGCAGGACTCACTGTGCTGCATGTGCGACAATTCAGTTTCTTGTCTTGAGCGTAACTAACCAATGAAAACAAGCCGTTGAGTGGGCTCTCGATGTGTGAACACGAGCATTATGTACAGCAGGTCCGCTTTAAGATGCTCTGGCTGATTAAATATCGCTGCAATCTTAGATGGCTTCCTAACAGGATGCAGTGAGCTTACACACCAGCTCGAGAACTTTATGAACGTGCTTTTACTATGCCTCTAATATTCTGTCATTAAAGAGTGAGAACAGGTATTTTTAACACACTAGACCCGCAAAAGACAAATTTTGCTAACCACAAGGGGAAAGCGATTCTTGATGGGAAACCCACAGACAACTCGACAGTAGTCACCACAAATGCTCACCAAAAATAATTAGATGTACATGCACTTTGCAGGTGACACAAATGCCGCTTGGTGCAGGTTTTTTTTTCCAGATAGATAATCACAGACTATTTTATTAAACTTGCAAGGATGTGTTAGATATGAATTCAAAATTCTTAAAGGCTCTGAAATAAAAAAAAGGGTCATAAATCCGGATGTGATGAAGCCTTCATTTCTGGTCGAGCTCAGTGATGCACCGTAGACAACGTACGAACGAGAATGTACGCTGATTGTGTGTATGTGTGTGTGCGAAAGAAACATGTCACCATGCGTCGCACAGTCACCAGTAACAGTAAGCTGGACAGCCATTAATGCAACAGAAACATTGTAAAGGTTCAGCGAGTTATGGAAAATACTTGGCCTATTATGCACGTGTTTGATCTGACCGACAATGAAATTTATAGTCAAATTTGAGCCTTGAGTAATCAAAGCCAGACAGAAACCAGAAGTGGAAACACTTTAGATGACAACTCGGGACATGATGGAGTGTAAACGTAGCCTACCTGCCTTTGAATTCATTACTGTTTAACATATTTCTGGCCTGATAACGAATCATAGTGGACATGTGTGAGGAGCTCTCAAAATAAAAATCAAACATAAACACTGATATAATTTTTTCCTTGTTCACGTGCACGATTGCAAGCTGGATGTCTCTCTTACTCTGGCTTTTCATTTCCCTCTGATGTTATGGGCCGGATGCTGAACATGCGTTTTACAGAAATACACCCGTACAATGGGATCACGGGGAGCCCTTGAGTGTTGACCGTTTTTTAGAATGGAACTCATGCATGACATTTTATTCTGGATACTTTAGAATTTAATAATAGAATTTTTTTCCCCCCTTAATTTCTATTTCCCCTTTGTGGTGCTGAGCGTGTACAGTGAATGAACTACACAAGAATGGAATGAGCTGGTGTCATGAAGACTGTGATCAGACAGATGACATGATATTTATTTAGTTGCTTGTTTCCCATCAGTGAGACTAAACCCTAGGGGAGAGTTTGAGACGTTTAATCTCGTAAGTAAACTATCCTCAGATGCCACAGATTGAACAATACATGGTGTTTTATGTATGCAGCTGATATGGTTTATTTTAGGCTTGATGGAACAATTAGTGTTGATGTTTGAATGTGTGTGCGTGTGTGTGTGTGTGTGTGTGTGCGGAGCTGGTCTCAATGTAAAGTATCGAACCGACTAGCGCTGATTTACATCCTGTGCACTCCGTGTTCCTTATATGACTGGGCAGAGAGCGGCGCTGACAGACCCATCTTTTTTTGGATGTGTCCTTCCCCCACAGGTTTATACCTGCTGTTCATCATACTTGTGAAACATCCATCCTTTGCTTTGTTTAAAACTCTGTGCACCACTTCTGGAATACTTTATCGGAAAGGCAGCAGTTACAAAAGAACATATATCTGCGGCTCTCTGACTTTACGAATTGCTCTCTTTTTTGCTCGCTGCAGAGGAAGTGAGCGCGTAGACTTGAATTCCTGGTAATGAGAAAACCATTGCAACTGCTCACCTTTAGCGAAAGTTCATTTCTACTGAGTGGCCTTCTCTCGCACTTCCCACACACAAATTCAGCATTTTGCACACGTTCAAATGGAATGTGTGACTTCTGAACTGGTAGAAGTTTAGAATGATAACTATGAAAATTTGCGTTTGCAGAAAATGCACTTATGTCTCTACTTTATGTCTTAAAATTAATTGTATCCATTGAAAAAAATTGCAGAGGCTATTTTTCTTACATTACTCGTATTATTTTCTTTTTCATTTCAATGCTTGTTTTAGCAGGGTCTCAGGCAAAAGGTTTCAAAACTCAAACAAGTTATATCATACTTTGATGTATAAATCAAATCTTTTCCCAGATTCTTATAAAACGCAGAAACAGTAGTAATTAGAGTGGTGGTGTGGAAATTTGCAGATTGTGTTTGAGGCTTGACTGCTGCGTGATTTTTTACAGATATCTGTTGTTGCAGGTGGCGGACTGAAGACGATGCTGGATGCCATGGAAGTTCCAAGTCATGCTAGGGATCTCCTCCTGCAGCTCAACAGCCAGCGCACCAAGGGCTTCCTGTGTGATGTTATCATTGTGGTTCAGAACGCCCTCTTCAGAGCTCACAAGAACATTCTGGCTGCCAGCAGCCTCTACTTGAAGTCTTTGGTGGTCCACGACAATCTCATCAACCTCGACAATGAGATGGTGAGTCCCGGGGTTTTTAGGGTCATTCTGGACTACATCTACACCGGCCGCCTTAGTGAGGGAGACCCGAGTTCTCCCACCGAACCCAATCTAGCTGCCGTCTTGGCAGCAGCCAGCTACCTTCAGCTGCTTGACTTGGTGGCTTTGTGCAAAAAGAAGCTGAAAAGAAATAACAAGTACCCGCCCCGCCCAAGTCCTGCATTTCTGCCATATCCCAAAATGGGGCCCAATAGCATGGGTTTGAGCAGATATAGGGTTTCAACTCCTGTCATTCAGGCCTGCCCTCCAGGAGGAATTTTAAATAGCCATGCACACCGGGCACCACCACTAGAGGAGCTAGTTCCCCATCGACTAGCCCTCCATACTGGGGAGCTGTATGCTCCCCCCGCCACCCAGGGCTCCCAGTCGTTCTCTTCCCTGCAGTCACCTATGCCTGCCCCGCTTGGTCGCTCAGCCCACCCTGAGAGGAACTGCTCCCCCAACTTTGGCCTTGATCTGTCCAAGAAGAGCCCCAACTCCCATTCTCAGCACACACCGTCTCAGTCCCATCTGGCAAGCACTCACAATGACGAGGAGCGAGACGAGACTCTGAGCACTAGTCCCATGCAGGGGAAAAACGGAAGGGCCCTCCTCTCAGAAAAAATGGAGTCCACTGACCAAGGAAGCTCTCCGCCACCTTTCCCTCATCTCAACCAGGCTCTAGGCCCCCACCTCCCCCACCTTCATCGCTCAGGCTCCCAGGGCACAGATCGCTACCCATGCCCCCCCAGCCCCGACATCCCGGATGCTGGAGAGGCAGGAAACATCTACCGCTGGGTGAAAAATGAGCCAATACAGTTCCCACCTGAAGATGAGGATGAGGACGAGGACGAGGAGGAGGGGGCTGAAAATGGTGACCAGCATCATAACCACCACAAGGCCGGTGAGGAGAGCGAAGGAGCAGATGACAAGAGTGGGTCGGGCACCGAGGAGACGGGCAGCAGTGAGGGCCGACCGTCACCACCTGGACCAATGGGGAGATTCCACCTGCCGTACGAGCCGGAGAGCTTCGGGGACAATCTGTATGTATGCATTCCCTGTGATAAAGGCTTCCCGAGCTCGGAGCAGCTCAACGCACACGTGGAGACACACACGGAAGAGGAGCTGTATTGCAACTCTGGTGGGGACATAGCGAACAGCAATAACAGCGGCACCAAAAACATGAGCAATAATACAAACGGTTTTGGGAGCCCGAACAGCAGCAGCTTGAACAATCTGTCCCATTTGGAGACCAAGTCGAGCCAGGGCCTGGGTTCAGGAGGCATCGGGGAGATGGTCCGACCCTACCGCTGTTCCACCTGTGACAAGTCCTACAAAGACCCGGCTACGTTGCGTCAGCATGAGAAGACCCACTGGCTGACGCGACCTTACCCCTGCAGCATTTGTGGCAAGAAGTTCACACAGCGTGGCACCATGACGCGACACATGCGCAGCCACCTGGGCCTTAAACCCTTTGCCTGTGACTCCTGTGGCATGCGTTTCACCCGCCAGTATCGCCTCACTGAGCACATGCGCATCCACTCTGGGGAAAAGCCCTACGAATGTCAGGTGTGTGGGGGAAAGTTTGCCCAGCAGCGCAACCTCATCAGCCACATGAAGATGCACAGCAGCGGAGGAACAGCGGGGGGTCTGACCACAGACGGCAAACTGAAGCTGGACTTTGCAGAGGGCATCTATCCTCTGAGTAAATATGCAGCAGAGCATCTGGGGCTGAAGCAGGAAAAGGCCAATGACCTTCTGATCCAAGCCCAGCAGCAACTAGTAGCTGATGCCAAGGCCATAGAGAGCCTCTACCCACTGTCCAAACTGGCCTCGGAGCACTTGGGCCTCACCCACGACAAGATGGATGTCCTGGGCCAGCCCCTGCCCCCTCCCACACAGCCCCTCTGTGACACCCGCACCATTGACCGCTACTCCCCCAGCTAAGACGTTTGAGCTGTACAAAGGTGGCAGTCATCAGTAGGTCTGTGTGCACACACAGTTTGCAGTATTCTAAAGCCATTCACCTCAGTTCAGTATCTCCTCTGCACCTCAGACTCAGGCCAAAAGGAATTGGTCTGCTGATGCACACCAGCACGTGTAGACTGTAAGTGCCTCTTTATACAGTACATCTAATGTATCCTGAAGTCCTCCTTCACAAAGGGGGCCTGTGCTATTCCGTGACCAAGGGACACTCGCTCGAGGAAGTGCAGTATTTATGTACAGTGTATGCAAAGAAACAGTTAAAAAAAAATTCCAGCCATTGAGCCAAAGTGATAAATTGAAAACCAAAATGAAATTGTTTTATTTATTTTTGTATTATGGTGAAATCCAAAGAAAAAACTTTTGCAAGGAAACGTTGCAATCTGACCCTAAACCTGTGTACTAGTATGTATTACCTGTGTACAAAAAATGTTAAAGCACATAAGGACATGATTCAGGGTTTGTGTCCAGACCTGAGTGAAACTTTAACCGAATGAGAAACTCTTCTGGACTTTAAAGTAATCTGGAGGATACAAACTTTCCTTTTCTTCTTCTTGGTTCCGTGCTGTTTTGGTGGGGTGGGGGCACTGGACAGTGTATGTATCTCACCCTTCAGCTACTTCCCATCGTGTTCCTGCTTCCCCAGTGGCAAGGAAATGACTGAGTGATAAAAGCAATTGCTTCAGCATTTCGGGAAAGCTCTCCTCTGCTTCACCTTTTTTTTTTTTTAAATAACCCACTCCCACGCATACTTGTCGTGGATTAAGACTCATACGCAGTGACAGTAATGGCAGCGTAATCAGACCGATGCTTAGCGTGTAAAACCCCTTCAGCTAAAACTTCCTCCTTTTTCAGTTTCATCTTTTAGCCCTCAGTTGTTGTTAGGACGCAGCGAGCACGGCCCTGTGATCTCATAACTGGGACATGATTGCACATACCCAACTGATGACACACTAATCCCTGTTCATGATGAGTGTCTCATGGTGTAGATGAAGCATGGGCGTTGCCTCTGCCTGTAATATTTACATTCATGGACGTGGCTGAACGGAGAGGCAGGGACCGGGTCACAATTAATGACACAGAAATCTGTCATTTACTGTCAGGAGCTATTACTCCATTCACAGCTGCCTGATGATTAATAAGGGCATGATTAGCAGGAGCACATGCCATGCTGGACGCCGCTCTGCTCTGCTGTGTGACCTCTTGTTTGACCTCCGTCCACTTATTCAGTTTTTGTGGCGCCCAGCTACCGTTGACAGGCCAAAGCGAGCGCTGTACTCGTACTGTACGGCAGCCCTTTGCCTCGACAGCGCTCAGTACAGCACACGCAGACACACTCCTCCTCCTGCACACACACACACACATATCGAGGCCGCTAATCTGTCAGTGATGCAAGCACAAGAAGAGGTCTTTCCTGCGGGCCAGCGGGTGAACAGCACAGCCCAGCTGCTGTGCTTCATAATCCCTGTGAAATCTCACTTTCTCCTGGACAATTTGCACTGTTTGCCAGCATCATGTCCCATTTCATGCCTGCCATCTTACCCCTCTGATCCACTTATTAACATCACGTCCCAGCTTAGCAAATGTCTCCTGGGCCTTGCCTCCCATGTCCGCTGGTATCAACGGCGGAAACAAAGAATGACATATTTCTGTGTTGGCTGACCAGGCAGTTCCTCCGGCTTGAAAACAAAAGAGCACTTAAAGGTTGTGGGTTGAAGGCACATTCTTGTCTTTAAATGTTTATTCCAAAGAACATGCTGGTCTTTTCTTTGTTTGTCTCTTTATTTTTTTTCACTTTTACTGGTCCTTGATACAGATTAGAAATGTCTGACCACTATAGTGCCAATGCCAACCTCAGTGGGTGAATGTGAAGACTAAAGCCATAAATACACTGTGACAGACGTAGTGAATCTAGAAAGGCTTAAAAAAACTAAACAAAGTGCCTGCCTTTTGGGATAGCTTTTTTTTTAAATGTAAAATAATTTAAGGGCTCCTCTTCTGTAGCACATTGTCATATCAAGAGTGTTGTTTCCTGTCACATCCTTTCCTTTTACGTCATTTTGATTTGAACTGAAAGCAGCGCACGTGAAACTGGTGCTTACCTCAGGACTGAACCCAGCACGGGGATGCTAAGCTTTAGTAAACCTTCAAAAAAAAAAAAAAAATAGAAAAATGAAGAAAAAGAAAAGCATAAACAATAATACATACTGTACACAGTCACACATGCATACAAGCACACACACTTTTCTTTGCAATTTTATCTGTCTTATTAACAGGACACGTGTCCTGTGTTAAACCTGTGGTTATTTCTGTGTTTATAAGTTTGTCGTTAGAATTTGTGGAGCGGTTATATGTGACATTAACTTTTTTGTTTGTTTTTTGTTTTTTTTACTCTGTGGTATACAGTTTCTTTTCTGTCATCCTCAAAGAGGCTTGTGTCACTCTGACCAATTCCATTGCTAGAACACAAGTCATTCTGGTAGCGTCTTAACTGGCTGTTGAACCACACTTTAGCGAACACGGTGGCATTGATGTTTAGTTTCAACCACACAGGGAATCTCGGCAATGAGCGTAGTGCTTGGAAATCTCTGCCCCCAAGACGTGACACATTATCAGCACTTGCCGTCTTGTTTAGTGGTATTGTTTGACCCTTCTCAGAAGTTAGTGAACTTATTGGCGGGGTCAGACGGGGGTCATACGTACAATCACACAGGACACAACGACTATAAGAACAGCTTAAATAAAATAACTTTAGCAGGAACATAGCTATAAAAGGGTGTGTGTAGGAACAGGCGGGTGTCAGCCGTGGGAATTTCACTCTCCTTGCTCGCTCTCATTCACTTCAATGACAATCTGTCTCCCCTTCTTCCCTGCCTTACACCATTAAAATAACACAAGTGTTTCCACTGTCACTTCAAATCTGTGCAGGAGGAAAGAGCAAGATAGTGCTTGAAGGTTTCTGTGCACTGTTTGAAATGTGCATAATTGCATTATGGTGTGTGACAGACAGACGTGTGTGTGTGTGTGTGTGTATCTATTGGAACGGGGGAACGTTCCCTTGCCTTGTCTGTTTTGCGGGTCTCGATGCCGTTCGAGCCCACGAACGGCCGTTAATGCACGTCCTGGGAATATGGTTGGGGTGAAGGAGACAGGCTGAGGAGCAGGAAGTGAACTTTTGGCTGATGCGTTGTGTGGAGCAGGATGTGCCGTGTGTTTGTGCTCAGAGGCAGATAGAGAGAGACGGAGAATAGGGAGGGAGAGGAGCAGGGTGAGCGCAGCAGGGTGGACACGAGCCATTGTCTCGGTATGAAAGGCCTGTTCGTACTTCTGAAACTCTCCATTCAGAAAACAAGTAGACTGTATCTTCTCTTTTCCTTCCCCTTTTCGCTCTTTGGGAATAAACCCTCTGTTTGGTAACACAGTGATACGACACCGTGGCCTTTCAAGGGCTGCACGGCGAGGAAGCCATTCAGACATTTTGTTTCAATTTGAGGATGTTGTGGATTAAATCTTTTCACATACTCTCCATATTATGTGCACATTTTGAACTTTTTCTTTTTAATTGGGTGCACAGATGATACATAGAAATGCCTAGAAACTGTAATGTAAATCATGTTTAAAAAACCTGGCAGTATTTCTGTTGCTCTGTGGTTCATTCAATTAGTAAAATTAGAAGAGTCTTGTTTTAATTTGCTGGTGCAGCCACTCACCCCATGGGGTTTTATACCATATGCCTTTGTTAATGTTATTTATATGAAACAATCAACCCAGATAATCTCTCAAAGCCACCAGAGTGGTTGAAATAAAGATGTTTGGAGTCACAGAATTAGGGCTTTAAAACAAGTTATTAGTTACCTTAAATAATATAACAGTTAAAAGCAAATTTAAACGAGTGCCCTGATGCTATGACCCACGCGTTAATCTTTTTATTTTGTACATTTTGTTTGTAATTTTTACTTTAATGCCAAATATTCCAGGTCTGCAACTTTTATAACACTAACAATATAGGAGTAAAAACAGTTTGGATGAGTTGCAGTGGCCGGTTGCAGACCAAAAAAGGCTCCACTTTAATGTTCAAAAATGTAAAGCATGCCTTTAAGCTTTCTACCAGCGGCAGCAGGCCGAGGTCACCTATGCGACTCCGACAGGCTGAATAGTGGCGATCTGAAATCATACCGCTGTTTGACATTTATTGTATTTCATCCTGCGTGCCAAAAGGACTGAAGCACTTAGCAGACGTTGCAGAGGCTCAAAACAAAACGACAATCTTTAGAGTTTTCACGTGTTGCACTAAGCTTCTGACTAACTTTATCTTGTTATAAAAGCCATTATATTTGCGGTGAATTATGCAGACATGCCCCTATTGCCCAGTGTACATATTTCTTTTTGTGAGGACTTATGTTTTAATGTAAGCTAAATCACTAATCAAGCTTTACTTTGGCCTTGAAACAAAAACTGTAGTGTCTCCAAGGTCAACCAATACAAGTGCGTCTTAAATACAACAAGCTGTTAAAGATTTTTCATCGTTCGTGTGTGTGTGTTTGCAGGTTTGTCTATAGTGCACCTGTCCATGTACATGTATGAACGCCTTTCCCACAGTGTAGCAGGGCGAAGAACAGGGGAGTGAGCTGACACGTTCAGGAGTCTTTATTACAAGCAGCTGCTTTAGATTTATTTCCCCGAACTGCACTTTTCTGGAAAAATCATTGTATTGTGATTTTTTTTTTATTACTCTTATGATCCCCTAGAAGTCCCACAATTGCTTCTCCTCTGGCACTTTGCTTTCCTCCTCTTCCTCCCGCGCAGTGCAGAGCCTGGCCACACTCGTTCGCTGCCTTTGTTGCCTCAAAGCACAGCCTCCCTCCTCACCTCTCGCTGTCCCTTCCCTCGTCTTACACTCAGCACAAACTGCTGACCCACAGCACCCGCTGCCCCCCCCCCCCCCCTCTCCCATGATCCACTTACTTCCAGCTGTTTTTCATGCTGTAGAAGACAGTTGTCTAAATGTTTATGTGAAGAGCTACTTTCTTTTTCTTTAAGCCCTGATCAATTTCCAAAATGAACTTTGTGGCATGTGTTAAAATAAAGCAGATGATGGGCCAAAAAAAAAAGAAAAATAAAACCTAACACATTCAGATCCTCAAGCCAAGTAATGGCTTACAAAGGGGAGATTAAAGACAGCATATCGTTGTAGAGGAAATGCAGAATAATGCGAAGGGAAATGTTCAGGGGAAAATATGTTCAGAAAGATGTCAGTAAAGTAAACATGTATGAAATTGCACAATTGAGCCGGGACTTGGCTGCACCCGCCAAGTCATGCGCTGAGATGGAGAGAACGAGAAGGGAGAAGGGTTGAAAGGAAAAGAACAGGATACTGAGAGATGCATTACTTGTGCTTGATAGTCCAATAGTAAATAATGAAAAACTGGTTACTTCATGTTTCTGTTCACCCTCTTTTCCACTTTGTTTAGCGAGCTTTTACTTTATCATTTCCCTCCTTTAAATGGTTTGCCTTTTCATTGTTTTCTGCGGGTCATTGTCAGGTTTTTATGTTAATATTCATGTCAGCCTGCCCTCTCAGACGTCTTCCTCTTTCCAGATGTAACAATTACCAGCCTATCAGCTCGTGACCCACAGTGGGATCTTTGTAGATGAATAGAAAAAGAGGCTTTAGCTGCCCGTGTCCTCTATCCATTTAGCTTGAATCTCTTTGTTTTTTCCTTTTTCCTTGAAAAGACACACAAGAGAGACTAAGACTACAACACTGTGCTCCAGAAGTTTGACAGCGAGGGCAAAACAAGCAGGAATTTGAAGGAGTGAAAAGCGGTTAGAGAGGAGATTTGTATATCTGTATTTCACACCTACGCACACACGCAGAAAGCTTAACGGCAGACTGTTGCTCCAGATTAGGTCAGATTTAATTTTGCTGCCCGGCTCGGTTTGCAGTGTCACTTCTTGTAGAAAAAGCCATTTTTTAGGCAAACGCGATTCCGCCAACGGCTTTCACCCAACACTCACTGAAATCTGTGCCAACATGTTACAAAGCCTCAGGGTCCTCACACACATTTACACAAAAACAACTATTTGGGTTTTGGAATGAGGTCACGTGTGGAAATGACAGATTGTGATCTAACGGAGAGTACTCTGACATTTTGAGGTGGTTGTGGATCAGGGATGCAGTCCAGCAGTAACACGGACTGCCACGCAGACAATAGTAGCTGCACATTGATGGTGAAAAAAACAGGACAGAATACATGCATCGCAAATGTACAAGTGGAAATATGATCTTGCAATGGTGGGCAACTTTTTTTTTTTAATACATAACATCAATAATGTCCAGTGTTTCGTTTTGTGGTTTTACAATAGTTTATACCATACAAGAGCAATACATTAAGCCAAACAGTATTTTTGCAGTTTCTGCATTTCAACGTCATTATTGATCTTACTTTGCTTTAGTGAAATGAATGTATTTATTGCATGTCAAAATGTTTTATAATTAATTTTTGTGTAAATTTAAATTGTGGGTTTTTATAATAATTTCAGTTAATTATGGTGTCTTGAACAATCATGTTGATAAGGCTTTCATTTTAAAGCCAATGTGAAAAATGTTTTTTTTGTTTGTTTGTTACTATATACAGAATCAACTCGGCAATAAAGTGAATTGCATAACAGACTTCAGAGGAAACGTGTCATTTCTGTCATACACACACACTTCATAGTTATTGATCAGAGTAATATTTTTACCCATTTATTATGCATGATATGGGTTTCATATTAAAAGTAAAAATATGAGACTAAAGGCCACGATCAAGACCGTTTCACAGCAGCCATGACCGCAAAAATGAGCAACTTCTGTTCATTTTCCTATAATACATTCCCCTTCGAGTCTATATTCTCCCATATGGAGACATGTGAGTGCCTCATTTAAGACAGAGAATTTCAAATGAATCTCATACATCACACACAGTCCACATGCAACAATGAACAGATCCATTACTCTGTCAGCAGGAGCAAAACCAGCCAGGCAGGCACACACACTCACATCCTTTTCCACGGTGTGAAAATCGCCTTATTATCACCAGCACATAAGAAATCATAGTGCCTTCCAGATGTTTGATATGAATCAAGAGCCTTGACACAAATTACTTCTTGACATTAAACAAATTAGCATTTCTTCTCTCAGGTGCTGTAAATCATCAGCATTCATGAGTTAAAGGTGCTTCCTGAGAGATCACATTCACCTGGCGCGCTGAAAGAGAGCATCCGCTTTATGCCGTTCGAACCCTAGGTGAAAACAAAAGCAACAGCGCGACATTCATCACGTCAGAGTGAATTCAGTCCCTTAATCTGCAACACGCCTGCACTTTTTTTCTCACTTGAAGGAATATTTTGGATATTACTGGAGTGTGGAGTGGAGTTTAGTTATTGTCACATCTCAAAGCCCACTTACTAGCTTTTTTCAGAACTTTCAAACCAGTGACTGCTTTCAACATCAGAAATAAAAATATCACGGTGCTTTTTTATGGGTTATGATGATATCAGTACATAGTTGTGGTAGTGACTAAGTGGGCAGAGTGTCCAGTTGGAGGTGCCCGCCTGGCTCTCCCCGACCATACTGAACCCCAAAACTGCCCCAGCCATGTAGTACCAGTCCCAATTGGGCAGGTTTGCATCAGGAAGGGCATCCAGGGAAAAGGGTGGAGTGTAGATGGGGGCGAAATAATTCACAAAATGAACACATGGGGTGTAGACAAAGATTGAGAGCAACAAGATGGCTGACTTTTAATCTTGGGCAGATGTTGGGAGCTTTTTAAGAAAGTTTGCAAGGTTAGTCTGACCAAAGACTTACACTAACCCTAACCTAACTCAACCTTATTTCCATGTTTGTCTGCAACAAACACTCATTGTTTTGTTGGTTCTATTTAAAAAGTATTAGTTATGAACTGTTTTCTCTAATGTGGAGTCTATGTCATAAACCGTATCAGCTGCAATTCAAAAACTGTAGTTAAATGCAATAGGATCAATCAGACAGGTTTAGAAAATGCTTGCGTTTGCTGCACACGTCATATATATATTGTCTGTGACTGTGTTTATACATCATGACCAATCAAGTTTACTGAGAAAATGGGGAACTTCAGGGGAATAATGTTATGTAATTCTCACATAACTGCCTGAGCGTTAGTTAACTTTGTTGTATCTTTGTATGGTTTCAAAACTGTAATTAGAAAGAGCATTGATGTTCCTTAATTTCTGACTGCGAAGCAAACATTTAGTTTCAATAGCCTTAGCTGATATGAAGCAGGCGCATTTTTGCTGATCACCTAAAGTAGTTCATCTGATTACTTTTAACCACCGACTTCTTGACTGGCAGAGTCAGTAGATATGAGATAAAAATTCAATTTAGAGCCAATACACAATTAATCCTGGAACCCAACAGTGCAACAGGATGACATTTTCCATAGGTTGTGCAGCCTGAGGTGATCCATGTTTGCCTCCTATTTTCTTTTTTTTTTTTACTTTGTCACGAGTTATCTTAAGGGCGTAAAAGGGTCGTCTTGTCCAACTAATGTTTGCCTGTTGCTACACGTCCCTTCAGCTTCTTGTTGTGTCGCATTATCTTCCTTTATACTATAGCTATTAGCCTTTGATGCATCAGTTCCAGTTTCTTCAATCTTGCATTTGGGTCCTAAGTTTCAAATATGTGACACCGCAGGAGCGCAGGTGTCCAGATCCAGAGCTTACATGCTGGCGCTGATGGGGATTCAAACCAAGAAAGAAAAAGGATCAAAGAGGCAGGAAACAAATGGAAAGTTGAGCCTGATTATCTAAAACCCCTCATTGGTCCCGTGTTAAAGAGTTTGCAGGAGGCTGCACTGATGGTGAAGTGTTGCTTCAGGTGTGGGATATGAAACCATGCAGCTGCTGCATCAGGGCTCATTCAGATGAATGAACGTGCCATGTTTTTTCACGCAGGGTTAAAGTCAATCTGAACACAGTTTAAAACCTTGTTGGTAATAATCCCTCGCTGCACAACAAAACCATATGTGTGCACTAATGCGAAAGTGAGATCAGTAGGTCAAAGTTGAACCAGCCTATCAATGTCTAAACTATGATGTTTTGTTCTCTCTTCCAAATAAGTTGGCCCGGCCTGGGAGTTTGTTTAAAGACATCTAATCATGCAATCTCTTGGGTTTTATTTTCCTGGTAGTGAGGCAGCTGTGCTCCATGTTACCATAACTAATAACTGACGTGCAAAAGAAGGAATTAAGATGCAATAAATTGGAGTTTTCCTTTATTCTCATTAATTCAGGAGCAGCTGTTAGACACCTTAGTGCCACTGCTCACGCTGAGAAACCAGAACGCGTGTGGCAGCGGGCCATCCTCCGCTCTGCCCATTTGCCCCACTGCCACTCGAAGGCATCACACATTAAATGGCAAAGGTCTGAGGTGTCCGGTGTCGGGCAGTGGGTGCCCTGATTAGCGCCTGGTAATGTCAAGGGGCTCACACAGGACGGGCGCCAGCTCTTAGTCGCCCTGCCGCCCCCCACTGCCTCATGCTACTGCAGGATCATGCAAGGGTGAGTTCACAGCTACAAATGCAAACGTGAGTAACTGTCAGGTTGTATTTTGTTAGCCCAAGGATGGACAGGTCTCCCTCTCTCAGCTGTTTTTCCTCCTTCTCAGCTACACATGCCGGAACATTCTCCAGACCATTTTTCACCCTGGGTGGAAATAATCATCTAAAACATGAATAAGTGAAGTAGATCATCAGTGGCTTTCCAGCAGACTGGATGTTTGCGTGACCTGGTGCTTCAGATGTAGAGTAGATGGGATGTGAGAAGGGCAAAGGTGTTGATGACTGAGTCATTTAAACTCTGGCAGACTCTGATGTCGGCGCAGACAGGCGCACTGCAGTGAGTCTGCTGTCAGCGCTGTAGCAAGTGAAGAGATAAGAAGGTGTGTCATCACACTCTGTGTGCAAAAGAAATCCAGCATTATTCGTGGTTTTGCCCATTTTGTACATCTGGACTCATCTTAAATTTCAGGAAACATGGAAAAGATCTCAGGGGTTTCCTGTTGCAGCTTTAAACAATATGTCATCGTGGTTACAACGAGCGTTTCGCTAAGTTGCTCGAGAACCGACAAAAGGTCACAACCTTTCCAGATATCTTTTTTTTTTTTAAACAGCAAGTTCGACTTATTCGACAATGACCCCAGAATTGAGATGAGATAGGACGAAGCATCTTTGTTTCCTGCCTCACTGGTATCTGTGTTTTTCCTCTCTCAAACTTTTCAGCAATAGCTAAAATAGTCACATTAAGACACTTCCTCTGTCAGCCACACCTCAGTCAAGAAAGGAAACCAAAGCGAAGAGTTCAACTGCACACAGTAAATACGCATGTACAACTACAATTTTACACATTTTTTGTTTAAAATTAGCATCCTCCCCCAAGTTTCTCAAGTTTACTACATTCCTTAAGACGACCTTTGGCCATGACATGCACACAGTAGATTTTAAACAGTATTTCATCTGTTTTCTCTAATTGGAACACATGTTTTTATAAAGTTTACCATGTGTTTCTGACTCATAAAAGGACACGGAGACACTGAACCTACAGGTTCTGGCAGCGACATTCAGTCACCGCAGTGTATTGTGGGTGCAACAACAGAACAAATAATATAAAAAAACCCCCAACCAACCAAACAAATAAACAACAACAACATATGACGCTGGAGGGGGGGCACACGAAATGATTTCGTTATGAATTTAAATGTGTGGGCAATTGCATCTTCCCTTCAGGTTGGCAAAAAGCAAACACAGGCATCTGAAAGCACTAGGGTTTTGGTGTTGATAAGCGTAACCAGTCCACAGCTCGGTTTGGGTTAAAAAGAGGAAACGTACAGCTTTAGAAGACTCAGGGAGACGGACACCCACGTCAAAGTAAACGGCCATCATCACGACCTTTACATGTTGTGTCTCGTGTTTTACCGTCTCCCTCCTCCTCCACTTGTCTCTCTGCCTGTCTGTCCCACCCCAGCTACATTTCACTGCTTCGACTCCCACTGAATGGAAAACAGCTGGCTCCGAGACTGCCCAGAACACATTATGCCCAAGTCTTCAATGAATTCCCATCCACCTCTCCCATCTCCTCCTCTGTCCAGTGCGCTCCCCTGCTCCCTGTCCTCATTTAAGGTGGGGCATGCAGCTGAAACAAAAGAAAAACAGCTTGTATGAGAACATGAGTTTCTCACCCACATATGGTACTCCCTCTCTCTCCCTTTCTTCTTTTTTCTGTGAATTCATTTCCCAACCCTACTCCCTGGTGATACTTTGGTGTTATGACTGGTTCTGCTTTTGACAAGTTGAAAACCACTGAGCTCTAATGCAGCTGAGCTGTACGGCCACGTACATACACGGCTAAGTGTCACATCAGGGTTATTTCCCTGACCTGGTAACTAAGCTGATTCACCTGCTGCAGACGGAGCTCAGTGTGCGTTTCGTTTGAAACAAGTTTGCACTAGATCCACACTTTTAAAAATGTGTTTTTATTTTGATAGTCTCAGATTTGATCTGAGTTAAAGTTAGTTCTAGTTAGTCACTGGTGCTTTCATCAGTTCCAGTTTCTCTCTGCTATAAAGAGAGCAACAACACAAATGAGAGCTGTGGACGGCGTGCACTCCTACGGAGAAGCTCACGTACAACCTTCAGCAGAAAACATGTTCCATCACGTAGCGTCTGGGAAGAAAACTTAATCAATTAATATGTCACATCCTAGGGCATAACAAATTCATTTTGTTTTTATCTGATTTTGCCCATGCAACACACACTGAAAAGCCTGTTTGAAATGTGTTATATAACTAAGTCGGCCTTGCAATTCAAAAACATTTAGAAATGGAAGAAATAAGCTGCATCAGAAACAGCTCGCACTGTTGGGCTTCACTGTTGATGGTGCCTATACCAACGTTAGCTAGTGTGAACAGGCTTTAAAAAGATTCTGCCCTCTTTTAACGGATGTTACACTGTCTGCTGATTTTGTGACTTGTTTCCACTGTTTCTGTAACAATTCGTTTTAGTTAAAAATAAGTGACTCACAGGATTCTTAGGGAATGAAGGGAAATTCAGTGTGTCATCATCCGGTCAACACTTGTGGTAACTGGAGTCAGAAATCTTCAGCTTCTTCGTATCTGATAGAATGGTAAAAGTCAAGTCTTGCTTTTCAGGCAGCCGGAACATCAGACGAGCAATTAAAAGCTGTAGCCTCCGTTTCTATTCTTTTTAATTCGACAGTGAAGAACGTGGTCAAAGCAGAGTCAAATGCAAAGACAAAACATGTGCTCTGGTGGATTGCGGTGGTGGTGGTGGGCGCTTTAGTTGTGTCACAGCAGATGAAATCAGCTTGTATAGAGCCGAAGACACAGAGAGAAACAGAGCAGGGTCAAGAGAAGTACGAAGAGGAAGTATTGCATCAGCTGCTAAGGGGGCCTGGGTGACAAATTGGGTGTATATTGTGGGCAACGTGTGTTTGTGCGTCTATGCCAGTGCAATTTCCTGCCTGCAGGTTGACTAACATGTGGGCACCTGTCCTGACAAATCCACCCATCCTGTTTCTCTTAGCTCACACAATGCATTGAGTCTTTTTGCTGTTGCACATACGTGCAATGTGCAATTCGAAGATGGGAGAAGCGTTAAATGTAAAAACAGTGCAGCCTTTTGCACACCGGTATCCCAGAGCACCTATAAGCTAAGTTTAAGCGTGAGATGAACTTTCCTGTAACTCATATTTCAAATCTGCCCACATGGTGATAAGAAAAACTGGTATACGAGGTTCATGAATTAGTCATTGACAGATGCTGGAAGCCACGGGGAGAAGCGTACATGTGAACCAAAAAGGGGACTTCACATAATAAATTTTGCAGATTCAGCACAGAGGAGTGCAGCGGCCAGGCAAGCCCTTACAAAGTTGCCTGGCCTTGGGGGAGAGGGGCTGATGGCCAGGCCGACTGGGTGTTACATGCATACACACACCTATAAATGCAAGCAGCCCAAATGTTAGCAGTTATAAAGAGATCTTTGTCTGTTGGGGGGAAGGCAGAGCCTTTTTAGTGTAGGCCTGGAGGCAGAACAGCCGCTCAGAAAGCCCGGTGTGTTTGTGCTATTGTAAGAGACACACACAAGGTGTGTGTGTGTGTGTGTGTGTGTGTTTGTTAGGCCTATAGATAGTGTGTGACCTTTCATTCAATAACAGTGACTTCATGTGAAAGTGTTCGGTGCAGTGAGCTGCGTTTGGTGTATGACACAAAGTGTGAAGGTGAGACTGCCGGATCTGTTTGCTGGAACTTTGATGCTTTGGTGTTTGCTGATGTGTTCTCAGGCTAAGACAAGAGCCTGGGCACAGAAAAAAGAAAAAAGTGTGAGTGTGTGTGTGTTTCGTTGTGTCACAGCGGAGAAAGTCACTGAGCCGTTAAGAACATGGTGTCCATTACCTTCTCAGCATGGAGTTACACACTTAAAGGCAGGCCGTTAGTATTCTGTTCAGTTTGACAAGGGTGATAAATTATCCAGTGCCTCATCACTTTCACTTTGTGTGTGTGTGTGTGTTTGTGGCTGTAGATACCAGAAAAGTAAAGGTGAGAGGAAAGCGAGAGTCTTGACTTTCTATGTTAGTTTGAGTGCAAACATTAAACCTTAAAAACGGCTGCTTCAAAACAAGAAACGGACACGGAGATGTGGATTCGTTCCGCGCTCTCTCGTGTCCAAAATGGCACTGAACCCCAAGCTGTTTCCCGTGTGGATGGAAAAACCGTTACACTGGAAATGTACATGTGGCACAGAGGGGCTACTCGCCTGCCTGAGAAGCTCCGAATGTGTGTGTCATCCAGCTGTAGATTAGAACCCCATTAGCCTCAGTGGCTGGCCTGATGTTTAGACTGAGCGTAAACACAGCGAGAGGGATGGTATGACTGTCTTACGTCTCCATCTTCATCCTTCTGATAACACGCATACACAAATGCAAACACACAACAGCAGACAAGCTCGACAAGCATGCTTCCCTATGCCACGTGGATGTGTGTGTGTGTGTGTGTGTATGGGCGGATGGAGCTCTGGCGTCTCCTGTGGGAATGCTCTGCTGATTGCTCTCATGCCCTCCACTGGCAACATCCTCACTTCCTGTACCAGCTGCTGCTTGTCTCCCCTTGTCTTTCTCTCTTCAGGCAAATCGGGCTATTTTTTCATTCCCACGATCACTTAAGAAAAGAAAGTGGTTCTCAGCTGAGTCATGAGCACAGTCCCCTATCAGCCATAAACATTTCAGTAGACAAACGAAGAAGCATCCTCATTCTGGGTAGGACAAAGTGGGTAAATGTATTTTGTAAAACGATCGATGCTCTGTGGCACAGTAAGACTGAATTAAAATGAGGTTTTGATAAAAAAGTAACTAATAACGGAAAAAACAGGTATTAGAATGTCCAATGCAATGAATGTCCAGCAGTCCAATAGTATGTTAGGAGTTTAATCACATTCAGGTCTGGCCATAACATGTGATTCACGTGCCTTCTTTGTTTTTGTTGTAATACTTTTACAAATATTCCTCTTTGCCTTGTTGCTGAGAGATGCCACATATGTGCACGGTGGTTAAGTATGGCCGAGCATAAAGACTGGAAACTGGGGCAAACAGCTACCTTGGCTTCGTTCACGAGTTAAAAAAAATACTGCCTTCTAGTACATCCAAAGTTCACTAATTAACATGTTAGGTCTCATTTGTTTAATCCGTACAAAAACCAAAGTGTAAAAACAGCAATTTGTGGTTTTGGATTGGGGGGGGGCTTAAGTGCTGGAGTATCAGAGTCTTTCTTGGCTGGAAATGTAAAGTTTTATGCTTTAGTTAAACAAACGAGACGTAAGATGTTAATTAGGTAGCTTTAGAAGTGCTTCTAGTCAGACTTTGTTACCTTCACATTTAATTTTCCCCAGTTTGCAGCTTCATACTTAATGGGCGACTAATAAGCACATTTCCTTTCATTTGTCACCTTCTGCGCACAGAATGGCAGGGGCACGGGCAGCAAATATGACTCAGTGTGAGCCTACATGTGCGTTTGTGTGCAGCATGTCACAGGGAGACTCGTACATGGACACCACAGCGAGCGAGCGCACATCTTCAGCCAGTTCTGCCCCGGCTTACTGGCAGCGGCCCCACTGTCTGTGCTAAAAGTCACGTCGCGAGGAGAGAGAGGAGCCCAGAGAAGCGGGGTAGGAAGGAGGAGGGGGTGTAGGGGGCACAAGGAGCAGGACACAGGAAGTGGAGAAAGATGAAGAGCCGAGAGACAATGTGATGCACAGGGGTGATGAACCGGGGGGAGGGAGGGGGTGGGGGTGAGCGAAGAAGGGGAGGGGAGGAAAAGCAAGCAGAGGAGAAAGAGGAGGCAGAGGAAGAATGTTTGGAGGAGGAGGAGGAGAGAGCAGCAGAGGGAGAGCACAGGGTGTGTGCATCTGGCACTAGGAGGCAGGGAAAGATAGCGTGGGCCAGGCTGGCCGGACGTGTGTGTTTGTGTTTGATTGAAGAGGGATGTGAGACCCAGACCCCTCACTGGCTCCGTTTTATGGAATGCTGCCATGGAGAGATGGACACTGACACACATGCTTTAGACACATGCACATACGAGAGGGATGGATTCAGAGGAGCGCATCCTTAGAAAACTACTTAACAAACGGACGCCTGGTGCGAGCGCAACCTTTACAAACTCACACTGCAACGCAAGTGAGAAATTATGTCGGTCAATTCAAGTTTCATTAGTCATTATCGGTGCAAAGGCTTGGGGGGCGGGGCAGGTGGGTCACAAAACACCACAAGGTCATGGCCCATTTAACATGGTTAGTCAGTGTCGGTATTTTAGTCTGTGCTGTTTGTGTATTTAAACCCAGCCCACAACCTTCCACGAACCCTAACCTTCCTGTTTTTGTGTACCGTTTGTTGTGCCAAAACCAAATGACATTGCAGCACACGTGAGGGACCTGCTGAGCCTGCTAGTATGTGGAGCAGGTACCTACTGGCCCATAGCTATGGTGCTAATAACAACAGTGAGGAGCCATCAGAGGGTTTGATCGCTGTCGAAGTGAGTATTTATCCACAAATGCTTTGGAACAAGATGATCTTAACAACCTTAAAGCAACAGATTCACAATTTACAAAGTATTTATTTTCTTGCCAAGAGTTAAATGAGTTCTTGCCAGAAGGAGGTCACTACAGCTCAGCTAGACCAGGCTCTGTCCAAATGTGAGAAAATCTGTACCAGCATTTGCTGTAAAGCTCAATAATCCTAAGCTGTGCAAACACAGAAGTGTAAATATGTCAGTTTTCGGGGTCATTGGAAACGTTCGTCGGGCGGGAACAGTCGTCAGACGATCAGCTGAGTGCACAATATTACAAGTCAAGGCCAACAGTTTAGCATGCGAATCGCTGTGAAACAGCAAACTGCCGTTCACACGCTGTTGTTTTTCTATGAATTAAACAAGCAGGACATGATGATTTAATTAGGGGGCTTCAGAGATGTTAGCCGGCAGATGTTGTTACCTTTGGACGGCAGTTGCTTCTGGTTTCTAGTCTTTTTGCTACACTATGCTACCATGCTGCGGACTCCTGCTTCGTATTTATGGTGGGCTGCATTTATCCGAGAAGCTGAAAGTCGGGGGTCGATATGGCGTCACCCAGCGTGACCACATTCAATACCAATCACATAGCACTGCCAGCACTCCACTCCGAGAAAATCTACTACGTAGTTTGTTTTTGCATAAAAATGCTGTAGCAGCATCCATAGCGAGCCACTATGTGTATGAAATACTTAATGATACAAAGAAGACATAAGTGCTACTCATTTTTTTATGACTACAGCTTTCATTCAGCTGACGAGAAAAGCAGCCATATTGGATTTTGATGTCGGGGTTGCTGCAGTTTGCATGATTTTCTCACTTCAGTGCATTTCAACTGAAATTTCCAACTGCCGTATTTAAATTTTTTTGCCTCACTATGAGGACATGGTTTAGATCTTTTCATGCCACTTTTGGCAGGAAATTAAAAATATATTTATATTTCTTAAAGGTATGAAATGCAAAGGGGTGATGAACCGGGGGTAAAGGTAGAAATGTATTACATGAATATAACCCCGATTTAACCTAAACACATTTAATGCATGATTTTGTAGCTTATTCAATAAGTGTTCTTACAATAAAAAGATTTTAAAAAACCTGAGTTGCAGAAAGTTCTTCAAATTTAAAAGAATGTAAAACATAAAAATACATTTGTGTTTTACATTCTGCAAAGAAAAATATTTTCTCCTAAAAATTCAGCAAACAACAAAAAATCCACATGGAACACCGTTAATGAGCTATTTAACATGAGACGGAAAACGTATTTTTTATTTCCCATTTTTAAATCGGAATAATTTGATCATGTATTAATAGAAATGTAAGGTGGTTTTAATAATTTCTTTGCAAATGTGGACGCTTCTCTCTTTAGTAGTGTTAGCGATATGTCAGGTAGTCTGTCCCTGTAAAGTACAGTTAGATTCAGGAAATTATAAAAAAAAAATCTAAAAAAATGTTTAGCTGATCATCAGGAAAGTACTATTTTAATAGTTAGAGAAGTATGTAATGATAGTTTAGAACCTCCCAGGCATATCTTTTGTAGATCCATAGAAATGTGAGTTTTTTTCTCAACACCTTATGAAGACTAAAATTGTTCTTTATTTACAGCAAATCTTGTGACTCCAGTGATGTTATGAATTAACTTCCTATATCAATTTTTCATTGTTTCTACAGAACACAGGAAAAAAGTTTATACAAGAAATATTTAATATGAGCACCAGTATGGATTTTTTTTAAAGGATTTTCTGTGCATTTGTCTCTGTTACAACTTGTTGATACAAAGCAGAGAGAGATAAATGATAATACATTTACATTTACATATGGAATTTTTTAGCTTTGTGTTTGACACTGTTGACCATATTTTGTTAGATAAATTGAAATCATCTGGTTCTTATGATTTCACCCTGAAGTGGTTAACTAGCTTTATGACTGAGAGAGATGCAGTGTGTGGTCAGACTTTCAACACACTTCACATAAATCAGTGGTGCATTGCAAGGACCTATTTTTGCAACCTTTATCATCATTATCTCAACTGACGATTTTTCATGAGTTCATCAAAATACCAAGATGATATTGTCTCACACAGATGCACATCTTTTGATAAAAAATTAAATACTACTAAGTAATTGTACTAATAAAGAAATAAAGTGAGTTTTAAGATAGTTTTGAGCTAATCTTTCGTTAAACTTTGAGAAGTAAAATGTCGATATTATGACATTACAGAGAAAGGCATGAAGTATAGCAGGAATCAAGCTGATTGAGTGAATATTTGATCCAGGTTTCTCACACTTGTTTCTCAAGAATAATAGCTGAGGACAAATTAAATTGGACAACAAATAAAATCAACTTTATTTGTGATAAAACCACTGGGAATCTGTAATGATCAACATGTTATTAACTCTTTATTTTTCTATGATTTATCCTTAATTGACTTATGGCAATATAGTTTTCCATACACGCACACCCCTCTAATCTCTGTAAGAAAGATGGACTGCAAATGAGATTTTTAGGATTTGACCCTTTCCGTTCCACTTTTGTGCAGACAAAATGCTCCGTTTTTCTGCACAACAGGGGAGCAGAGTGTTAATGATGCTGGAAGGCCATTACCAATATTTACCCAGATATTGTGGTGGACAGATTTGGAAAACCAAATTAAATATTGACAAAATCTCATTATTCTCAGACAGTGAAAAAAAGACAACATTTGGTACTTGGTGAATTCTTTCTATGAAAGATTTGGATTATATTTGCGTTTAAACTGAACATCTTTGTTTTTTTTGTAAATGAGGAATCTTTGTATTTCATTCGATAAACTTTTTCCACAAGTTTGAGGATCATGGTATAAAAACCTGCAATTTCTTGCCCTTTCCAGTCTCCTTTGTTCAGGGTTTTTGCTTTTATGTTGTTTTTCATGTGCAAATAAATCAAACTGCACTGAACTAAAGGGGAAAAATTGTAACTGGTAGCAATATCAGATGAGAAAATGAGAGGATGAACTAATGAGCTGCCAGCGAGGCTTCCTCATAAACTGATGATAACAACCGTCTGTTTTTAACATGAGACTCCAGGAAAATGACATATTTCAAGGTTGCAGTCGTGCACCAAAACAGGATGAACCTCAGATCACCCCATCGACTCCTGTGTGTGTGCTACTGTGGACGACCATGCCCCAGCAGTGTTGCAGCAGGTTGGAGACAAACAGATAGACGAACCAAGCCGACACATAGAGCCTTTTGATATTCCCAGTGATGCTTACATAACCTGATGAGTTAATGGGTCAGTCAGAGTTGGACTGCACTGATGTAAACGTGTCTGCTGAGAGGCAAAGATATCCTGTCCAAAAGTGTCCTGGGCTCAGTTCTTATGGCGTATTTTTGCACCATAACGTCAGTCGGGGCCCACCGTCTGAGAATTCTTTCGCCCCCGAGAGGTCCTTCCTGTCCAGCGAGGCACAGTGTCCCTATCGCCACGGAAACAACATTGCGAAGTGTTTAAAACATTCTACTCTTCCTTATGGGACTCCAGAGGCCAGATGGACTGAAAGCGTACACACATTCATACACCTAAATTGGGAGAGGCAGACATTCAATAATGGCACAAAAAGTGTGCGTGTGTGTATTGGGTGGGGGAGGATGGGGACGGACATGGGGGATCCATTGTTTCAGACTGGAAGGCAGAAGTGTTAGGAGGGGGCGAGGGAAAGTCAAGGCGATGCTAAATTTAGAGCACCTCTGTTCAAGTATTCCAAATATTCTTACGTGGATCTGGATGCTCACGTATACAGTTTGTTACTTCATCCATTCCCAAGAATTACATCACTGTGCAGCGAGTGTGTCACTGCTCACCTGAAAAGGTCCCTGTCGATAAATTCACCCTGATTCGGTCCGACACACCCACTGCAAACTTTTCACATCCTCAAGTACTAAAAGGCACTTAACTGCTTTTACTTTGTGCCAGTCACAGAGAGTTCACTACTACATTTTAATGTCCGCTAACGGACTGATAAAACCTATTGTCCAAATTAGAGCCTCAGATCCGAAGATGGCACGGCACACATGGGGTTAAATCTTCATGCGCATGTTTTGGGTCATTTCCTGCTGCCTGCACAGCCCTGACCTGCTGGTGCAGACCTGACCACACAGACAGACAGCCCTTCACACACACACACACACACACACACACACACACACACACACACACACACACACACACACACACATCCAGTGCTGACCTACACTTCCTGTCAGACAGCGACACCCCCTTGGAGAGCGAGCGCGACCTGTCTCCACCATGTCCCCTGCAGAATCCTCTCATCCATCCAGCTCATTGTTCTTTTCACACTTGATGAATGTGATGACCAGGGGGCCACGGCTAAGAGGGTGGCAGCCCAGCAAACAGGTGGTTTTGTGTGTGTGTGTATCTGAAGGCCAGGGTTGAAAATTTCTAGTACTTTAGATGAGTTTCTAATTAATTTTAAATATCCTGAACACTTTCTCCCCGTAATAGTGAATAGGTTACGAAAATGTCAATTTACACTATAGCCTACATGCGATATGTTAAAATGTAATGATTATTTTGTCATGCAACTATCCCATTATGCTGTTATTTGCTGTTTGCTGTCACATCAAAGGTGAACTTTTGATTTTTATTACGACGTACACTGTATACAGACGAAATGCCTCTGCAAAGATTTTAAATTGATTTTATTTCTGTGAATCAGGTTTTTCCCCCTTTGAAGAAGATCTGTGTGTGTGATATGTATGTAGTATCTGGAGATGTATTTGTCTATGTTTGCATCTGGTTTAGTCATCAGATCTCCAGAGTCGTGTCTCTGACCTGGTGAGGGCACAGTATGGTGAGACTACGTGTGTAACGTGCTTCCGCCTATTGCAGGGGTCTCGTGTAATGCAGGGTAAGGGGTCGGGGTCTGAGTGTACATGAATGGAGAATGGGAAATCAGGCCGTGTAATTATGGACAAGGGCAGGGGTGCTCGCTGAACAGATTTTTAAGATGGTTTTATTAACATGCTGCTAATGACCCATGATGCAGAGCACAGCATAGACTCCACACACACACACACACACACACTGCATGGGTCGTCATACACTGGTCAGCTGTTAAAACCCACATTCCGTGTTGCAAATTTGCCGTGCGCCCCCTCCGGCTCTCTTGTTTCTACCTCCAACACACGCATCTCCTCATCGCATTGTGGTCAAAGCGACCACATGCTGCGGTCTGTGATTACAGCCGAGTGTTTACAGTCCTCTCATATTAACACTTGTGTTAAACAGCATGGGGCAGCATCCTGTACCAGGGCTGTTTTGAAAATGCACAAAATTGGCCTTTGGGTTGACACCAACGTCTTGATAGCACCGTCTGAAACAAAAATGCACGTAGAAAGTAAACGAGCTTTGATTTGTCAAGAAGGGAGGCCATTTCACATACACTGTATTTTTTATTGCTTTTATTGGAAGGAACACAGTGGCAAAGAGAAAGAAATAAGATGACAAGTTCAAAGTAGAATCCAACACGAAGAAGCAAGAAAAGCTGGACTGGAGAGGAGAAGGAGACACTATTCATGCTTTTATGTAAGGAATCTTCTTAAATAAGCATCATAAATACTGGTGGGGTTTGCCTGAAAAGTATTGCTCAATGCTTTTCGCCTTTCCACTTCTACATTTGACTGTTGCTTCATTTGCCCAGCGCTACAACTGCCAATGCCCAGTTTCACAATACATAGGTAAATGAAGAATGGCACTGCTAGTTTGCGATTGCACAAGTCTGCATCTGCATACTTGTGTGTGTGTGTGTGTGTGTGTGCTCACATGTGCATGTGTCGTTGTGCGTGTTGCGGGTGTGCTTGTACATGTGTGTAATGAGAACCAAATGGTGGAGTGTGTGAGTGCATGGTTTCTCTCCCCCATCTCTAATCAGACAGCCCCCAGGAGTACGGTGTGAGTGCGGACTCTGGGCTTAGAGTGCTGAGCTGCTACATAAATCAGCTCTGCCCGTGGAGGAGCCTGGATACATGCGGACTCCACTAACCTGCTGACTTAGCTACGCTTGTTCTGTTTGGGACACTTTTTCTTGGAGGTATTTGCGCTCATTTCTATCTTCAGTAACGATGAAAGGTGTGAAAAGAGGTGTGAGACTGCAGAACTAATGAATTTAGCAACATGTGACCCACCTCGCTGAGGCCTAGGGTGTTGTGGGTAGGTGGTAGGTAGGTGGTAGGTCTCTAATGAAAAGGCCCGGTACTGTCAAAAGAGGAATAATTCAGGCTTAACGTTTGCTCTCTCACATTTCATTCAGGGCCACATTGTTGCATCTTTCCCATTACACACACCGCCTCTGCTCCTGTTTCTCGTCCTTCTCCAGCCTCCGCGCTTCAAGCCTTGTTCCCTGCAGGAGGTGGTCTCACCCTGTCCTCCATCTCTCCTTCTCCTCCCTTTCTTTCTCTTTCACATCTGGTCAGGCAGCTGTGGCTGGCCAAGGTTCAGTGGGGGTGGGAAGGTGTGGAGGGAGGTAGAGGAGGAGAAGCAGAGGGGCGGCGGTTGAGTTTTGAGGAGGCTATCAATTGCAAAGCCCAGGGCACAGCATAAAAAAAAAAAGAAAAAGATTTGACGCAAAATGTGCACTGTGAAAAAAAACTTTGAACCAAATCTCCTCGCTTTCTCCCAGCCTATCTATCACACTGTCTCCCTGTGCACTATTAAACTCTTATTAAAGAGAGCAGCAGTGCAGGGAGGAAGGGTGTAAGGGAGCCTGGAGGTTTAGGGGGAAGCAGGGGGAAGTAGGGGGAGCATGGTGAGGGCAAAGATTTCAATATCTGATTTCCACATCTTAAATAGATTAATTTATCTCACCCTGGGGCTCTTTTAAAAGTTGAGAGAAAGTAGTGGAGGAAGGGATTGGAGAAGGGAGAAGGGAGAGGGAAAGAGCCGGGGGTACTTATGACATTTTCATTGTGGAATCTTATTTCTATTGTTTCTGTGGTCAACATATTGCCCAAAGACTCCACATGCCATCATGGCCACACAAGCTCCGAGCTGCTAAACACTCACAGATGCTATTACACACTTTGTGCACATGCAGATGACTTGATTCCTGTCAGCTTTTTTTTTTTTTTTGCTCTGCTTTATGCCAATGTCAGCAAGTGATTTACCGCTCACTGTGTTCCACATTCCAGGATGTCATCTGCGCTACCTTCATGCCAGCTAGCCTGTCTTTGCGGACCTCCACCCAAAGTGCCAGTTCCTCTAACACTCCATCTAAAGTTCATGACCTCCTCAGAGTTCACGTTGGGACAAGGGCCTTTCTGTAGGAGAGCGAACTCTTCGTTGTGGTCTCACATGACTGAGAATATGGCAAGTCACCCTCAGAGTGGCTCAGAAAAAGCCGTCTTCCATCTGCTTGGAGCTCCTTTCGACTCATTTTATGGGCAGTTGCTGAGCATGAGGAGCCCAACAAAGAGAGGGTGAGACACGGTCAGAGCGAAGGAGCAGAAACAGAGATGCATTGATGGACCTGCCGTATTAAGGAGGAGGAAGTGAGAAATGGGAGGGATCCAGCAGAACTGAAGGGAGCGAGAGCAGGTGAGGGTGTATGTGAGCGCCCAGTGTTTCCTGAGAGTGTGCGTGTGTCTTTGTGTGTGTACACACATGTGTGTGGTGCTGGGGCACTTGCAAAGTGAACTCATGCTCCTCTCAGTACAGGAAGCCCCTGATTAGCGCTAACGAGAATTGCAGACCGTATTAATGCAACCGCACACACCTCTCCCTCCCTCCCTCCTCCTATTCTCTCTCATTCCTGCCATCTGTACTCTCCGCACTCACTGCCAGACATCATAAACCCACTGCAGAACTCCGAGACACACACCAGATCACTGAGTGTGGGGCTGGCAGTGCATGGCAGATCCCCCTCGTCCGCCCCCTGCCTCCACCTGCCCCCTCTTCGCACATTCAAACCTGCAGTAACACGTCTCTCAAATGAACGCACACAATGAAACATACATAGTACACACGGAAAGAGTGCATAGTGCAAACATTTACACACCTAAACAAACACTGAAAGTGTGGTGAAAAGTAAAACGTTACACAGGCACCACTGCACTGAGACACACTCTTGTTTTCAATTTCCAGAAAACGTAATTTGCATAGAAAAGAATCTGCACTCTGGAGATCAAAGATAACAAGAGCACAAAGCTAGAGTGATGCAGAGAGAGAGAGAGAGAGAGGATGGAAAACGGGTCTGGTGGAGTGCGAGTCCTACTAAATGTTCCTGCAGATGGACAGACAGGGCGTTTTCATATTGAGACATGGATACCCTCTCCTCTATTCTCTTGACTCCCACCCACACATCAACATGTGTTTCACATTCAAAGCGGAGATGTGCAAACCAACGGCCAACCACTCAGTGTGACTGGCAGCCTGCTCTCTCTCTCTCTCTCTCTCTCTCACACACACACACACACACACACACTCCCTTTGTAAGGGCAGCATTTTGTGTGTCACTGAACTCAGTAAGAGTGTTTGACTTCTCTCTACATACTTTTGTTCCAAAAAGAAAAATTAAAAAGCCTCATTGATGCAAACTAGGTGGAAAATTAGAAATGACTTTGTGGATTCAAATTGTTTTGTTCGGTTCACTTCAAGGATTCGTATTTTTTACAGCTATCTGACTGCAAAACTGTTCAAACACTGGTACGAGGGGAGTTCCAGAAATTCATTTGTGTTCACAGAAATGAAAGAGGGAACTTCTTGTCTAGTTGTTTTCTTTAAATAATTTTTCAGGCCATCTTTGACAAGTTGTGAGAAGTGTGAAAAAAAAGCTGGAAGCTAATCTTAGTGAACAAGCATCAACTCAAAAAAAGGTCCAGTTTCAAACTGATCCCAGAGACTTGGGAGCAGCGGTTACTTCAATTTATCATTTTCATTATTGTCATGGAAATTATTTTTGTGTAAAGTTTGGACTAAACCCCAAACAATCCTTTGGAAAACCAACTCCAACTTGATGAGCATGAAGACTTTGATCTTGGGGGAACCCAAACCAAGATTAACAAATTACTGTTGGTAGTTGGTCTTTATTTGTGGGACTTACATGGCCACGGTGGCATTTGTTCCCTCATTAGATCTAACAAAGCTGTCAGCTCTCTCTGAAAAAAACAGCACACAAAGTCATTCACTTGTTCATATTCACTCACTTCAAGTTAGGTGAGCATTGTTGCGATTGCACAATGAATCAGAGTAAAATGTGCGATTGATTTACAGCCCTAGTTTATAATCACTGGCGGAGTTTTTCAAATAATGATGAGAGAATCTGAAGGCTCCTAGTCTTCTATACGTTAAAAAAGGCAAACACGACTGCAAAAACACTAAAATATTTTCACACTAAAAGAGATTTTAGTATTAAATCCATCCATTAGACCCTCCATCTGCAAACTATCAAATCAACCTTCAAAATTCATAAGTAATATATATTACAGTTTGTTTCTTCAACTACATAAATCATGACACAAGCCAAGAAAAATTTGTTTGGGGGCCCCCTGGTGGCTGTGAACCCCCGCCCACCCTCCCCGAAAAGCGGGTGCACTTGATCTGAGTTTGTCCTAAGGAAGAAAAGGGCAACATGTATATGTGTGTCTAGTCAGCAGGGGGTCACTGCTGCCGTTTGATCACATTCACCAGAGTCGCGAGGTCAGTGTGAGCGGATGAGGAGCAGACACACACACAAACACAAACACACAAAAGAGAGCGTTGGATAAAGGGGAGACGGCAGGAGGAAACACATGGCAGTGTGTGTTGTTTAGTTGGACAAGGCAGGTAACGTCTGTGAACGTGAATGACAGACAAGACGGGGTCGAAGAAAGGGTGCTTGTCAACGATGGGGATGGGTGTGTGTGTGTGTGTGTGTGTGTGTGTGTGTGTGTGGAGGGGGGGGTTCTCTCTCTGTCTAGTTTACCCAGCTGGATGAGACCCAGACGGAGCCCTGATGTCACCCGCTGTACCCGATCCTCCCAGCTCCCCTACGTCCTGTCCTCGCCGGAGTGATGTCACAGGCCAGCTGGGGATGTCACGTCCACACCCTCTTTATCCCCTCCGTCTGTCCCCTCTTGCCCCGCTCTGAACTCGGCTTCAATCACTGGAGTCCCACTGTGACCCGGGACAGTCAGTGGAGCACGTACCAAGACACATGCTGCAGACACACTGTGGCAAGCCTGCTCGCAAACATTTTCAATATGCCGTAAATATAAACCATCACAATTATGTAACATAGGCAGAGCAAATGCTAATAAATACAACGACATAACAAACTGTGTGATCCTACACCACAGCGTAATTGGTTTATTGTTTTATGTAATTCACTTGTTTCCACACAGTTTATAAGAAAGAAGAAAAGGGAAACGAGCCAAACCTGAGGAGAACAGCTCGCAAACACGGCACTGGATCCACTGACCTCACCACCATTTTCCCTGAAAACTCTGCTCCTCAATGTGGACTAATGATGGAAACCAGCCACAACTCCTGATTTGATTATAATTGCTCACAATAGCAGGTGTAGAGCAAGTGAACCCAGGTGGGAAAGTGAAGCTGTGTCTGCGTGTATCACTTATCACCACTTATAACGCCACTTTGGCTCATAAACCAGTGCTTTCCATATGGGGCGTTTGTCAAAAAATCAGGTTTCTGGCCAGATCACAAGAGGTGAAATATGAAGAGAATTCAATACCGTCTTAAAACGGCATCACTACTGGGAGGAAGTGAAGTGACAGATTTATTGCCAAATGTGACCATAAAGAGCCTTCGAGCGTGCTCCGCCTCTTCAGGCCACCTCAGCAATGAAAAGAGTTCCCGTTACGGAGAGAAGAACAGGACGGCGTTTGTCATATTCTATCCAAGCTCAGTGTTTGTTGGAACCTGACGTGGATCCACAGTGGGCATGTTCTGCTCAGTGTCGGCACTCCGAGGGGAGAGTTATTAGAGCTGACAGGTCTTTTAAACTCATTAGCGTGGGGAGGCGGTGTGCAGCTTACACTGCTGCTCCCTCTGGGTTGGTGTCTGACCAGAAGATATTCACATACTGCATGAAACACACCCTCCAAACAAAAACGGTCCGATTGTGCGCTAAGAAGAGCAACACAATTACAAGTTCAAGGCCTGGTCCTAATCTATGAGCGTCTTCACAACGTCTGTGTGTAATTTCCTAAATAATAAGCTCAATTCCAAGACGCAAAACATCACGTCTTTCGCAGCTCGGCCCTAAATTGTTGAAAATTAGGTTTTAATGGATCAAAACAGGAAATTTAAAAAAGAACCGCTGTTTTCAAGGTCAGGAAGAACTTTTCGGTTTTTGAGCCAAAAATGGACACATTAAAGAAATCAAAAAGTTAAAATTAGTTTGGAAATCTGCAGTGCTTCGGAAGAATGTGTGATGCAGTATGAGACTTCACAACAGCTCCTTTATAATAAATACACTGTTGCCCATAAAGTCAGAGGAAGTTTGCTTTCTCACACTTTCCTCTTTTTTTGCAAAGGTTAATCGTGTAATTTTCACAGTGTTATGTTTACGAGAGATTGATCAATAAATATTTGAGAAGAAATACACTTTAACTATCAAGGATAAATCACATTGTCACAATAATTTTATGACAAGAGGTAAAAAAAATGTCATTTTAACGTTATGAGCAATGGTGTATAGTTAAACATTCTAGTGTGAATGTTACGTTTTTAACAGTGTGTAAGGTTTCACTTAAGGAACTTACTAAGTGTTAGTTGCGCCACTGTCAGACTGACCAATCAGAAAAGAGCTTTGATGAGGTCATCACTAACGCAAACAGGCTTGTTGAGAGGAGAAGTGACTTGTCAAAAACTCATTTTCAAGTAACAGCATAAATTATTTTTTGGCTTCAGCTCCTCACATTTGTAGAAAAAACGTTTGTCACTCTAATTTCGTTTTACACGTTGCATCATGTAAACTTACATGAACAACCTTCATGCTACCTACATTTAAGTGACACGTGTACAAGTATGAACATATCACACACACACATTTTTTTAGGCTGTTTTTACATGTGTGTTCCACTTATTTTCTTTCTTATTATTTAATGAAGTTCTTGCATGAATTGGATGGTGTGGATTATAACTCAGCATAATACTTTCTATTGTTACATCTATTCCCAGCCTGTTTTATGACTCACCTCGGTAGTTTGTTGTAGGTTGTAACAACCAAACTCATGCCCGAGTGTGTTACAGTTGTCGTAGATAAATACCATGGGTACCATGCATCAAAGTCTGACAGATCTAGCATGAACAAACACAAAGTTAGTGATGTTTCAACAAAAACTATTACTACCATCCCCGCTCTCCAATATTAATGCAAAACACATTCATGAACTGCTTGCATTTTGCAATAAAACATTTTGTTGATTGAAGTTTAAAGTAGTAAATAGGTGACTCAGCATGGGATAAACTGAGCTGTTTGATAGACTAAAGCGAAACTGAAACTTATTCACTGCTTACTGGGTTCTATAAATGACAATAAAATGTTGCTAAATTTCCTGCAACACATGTTATGAATGAAGGCAGATGAATTATCACTCCGCAGATTTGAATACAATATAAAGTAATCCCAGTGACAGTGTGAGTAGAACGTGGTTTGGGGTTTTTACAGATTTGTAATTAGGTGTTAAAACTCAGTGTGAGACGAAACGACTGTGGCGATGGATCCTTATTCAGAAAAATCCTATGTGACGCTAACGGTGACTGCAGGTCAGACAAAGACACGATTGCATTTTCTGGCTGCACCTTTACTGCTATAATTTTTTCAACATTGTAACTTCACTTTGTTAAAGGAACCATTCAATAAAAACAGTTTCAGTCGCTCCTGCCTTTCATTTGGTTTAAAGGCCTTTTAAAAATATCTGTAAAGGGAAATTTCCCTCTTATATGTATTTCCCAGCTGACTTACACTAAAACACTTCACAGCTCTGCTTCATTCACATGTTGTTGGAGAGAGAGAGATCGACAGAGAGAGAGAGAGTCCATGCCCCCACCCTGACACACACCCTGGGTTACGTGCAGGCCGACAGGACCCCCCTTGTAGAAACCGAAGACCACAATCTTCCTCCCCTAAGGGATCCCCTCTCCTCTGGCCTGAACCCACCCTGTCCCCCTGCTGGCCACCGTCCCTGACACACACACACACACACACACACTTGGATGCACGTACATACACAGGACACAGCTTTCTCACACACACAGCAAGCCACACACATTGTACAAACACACTGTGAACTTTAATATCGGATTATGTTTCAGTGATGCTTGTGCAACTAACAGACACACACGCGCTCTGTGTGCTGGTCCTTCTGAAAACACACACATCCTTTCACTTTCTTTGATGAATGAGGAAATGCTCCCACAAACATATAAACAAAATCTCCATCCCAAACCCCATTACATCTGTATGCTTTTCCTAGAGCTTCACTTTGAGTCTTTTAGGACGTGACGTGTCCCGCTGCTCCGCCTTCCCCATCCTCTCTTTCTCTCTCCCGGCTCAGCCCCTACCTGATTGTCTGCTTGTTTTCGCTGGCGGCTCCCGGCTTCCGTTCCCAGGCTGGGAGGTGGGACATGAGAGCACAGCCTACGACACATACTTTCCACCCGTGAAGGCAGAGGGCCAGCAGCGATTCCTCCTGTCCGCAGGCCTTACAGGAAGCACTTCAGTTCTGCTGCTGCCCACCGGCTCCAAACTGCTCCTCCAAGTGAGGCCTGGGGTATAAGATGAAGGAATGAACAAGAGTACGTCCATTTCAAGCTCTCAGTCTCAGTGTTTTGGGCCGTCATTATTCAAAGGAACAGTTTCTAAAATGTTCTCCAGAATGGCTTCATCTTCAAAAGGTTTAATTTATATAAAGCAGAAAATGAACATTTTGGAAAGAATAGTGATAAATCTGAATGCTGCCTCTGACCTACACTGTAATGACTAATTTCAAGTGTCAATATAATAAATAATATATTGTTTGTATGGAGGGGTCAAAGGGGTTTTCCTCTTCCGCTGCACCGTTGCACCTGTAGATCTCGATTCACCAGCGTCTCCCGTAGTCGGCACGGACCTGGCGATCAGTACAAATGACTCTCATTATGTAGTAATGGTGTAATTACACAGGCCAAAGTGCTGCTCCGCTCAAGTGCTGAAACGTCTTTCAGCGTAAGTGACAGGACTCTCTGAAGCGTGTTACTCACTTGCAAAGAGTTTTTTTCACCACTTGTTTGCCTCTGGGATTTTTAATGATGACATTTGGATTTTTGTCTGTCACGCCTTGAAATTTGAGGTAGACGGACGTCGAGGTGAACCCAAACAATGACTGTGCAGCTCTCATGTTGGACCCGTTCTGTTTTATGTGTTCTGAGGGCTACAGTAATCCATCTAGATCACATAATGGTAATTCGGTACCCGTTTCCTCATTGAACAAGCTTTTATGCAGGCCTAATATTCATCTGCTGAAACCCTGAACTATACGTTGGCTAAAGCTCAAAACCAGCTGCACTGGCCAATAAAAAGACGGGTTATTAGACATTAGGACTTCTCCACTACACACTGGGTACAAGCACTGCGCTTGCAAAAACAGATTTCTCTCAAAACTGAGTGCCTGAGGTTCAACTCAGTCCTTGGATCTGTTTTACTGGTGAGTTTGGAGGAAACGCAGACGCTGCTTAAAAGCAAGAGTGACTTTTGTAAAACATGGGTCAGTAATAACACACTTGAACGTTGGATGACATCATTTGGCACTAAAACTACAATTCTGAGTAGCAAATCAACACAGAAAACTCTGGGAAAGTGCCACATTATTTTCTTTACAACTGGGTAATTAATTGCGGATAATTGTAAACCACATATGAAGCCGATGGTAAGACAAAGAACGGCTGTCACAAGGTTATGACCATGTGATCTGATAATGGACATTACGGTTAGACGGATAAGATAACCACTTCGCTCATGACTTACTGATAAAGCCATGACAGACATGTAGCAAATCCACAGCTGACATTTGTGAGTGGAATGGCTTCCTTACTGATAGCAACCATGGCTGCAGAGATGCGATCAGTTGGGCAACACTGTGCGATAGAGTACGCCACAAGATCAAAGAGATTTGTCAACCAATAGAGATGTTGCACATTCATTTCTGTCAGGGAAGCTGTGTGTTTCTATCTTTATCTGTGTTTGGGCATTCTAGATATTTGCAAGTGTATATTTCCATTCAGCAAAAACCATGATATGTCAAGTATTCCCCATCTGCAGAATTGTAAGACAATCAGGGGCAAAGATAAAAAAAGGGCATAGGATGAAGTTTTTGGGTCTAGAAGTCTTTGAGTTATCAAGTCATCAATAGAAGGCTTGAAAGAATCTGACTAAGATGACATGAACAAACTATGGGGAAGTCTGACAAAAATACTTAAAGATTAAGTTGAATCAGCCAAAGTTCAGCCTTAACCTTAAGTAAATTCTTCTCTCTACCCAAACCATTATCTACCCGAGGCTGTTGCCTACACGATGACCCCCCCCCCACAAACCTCAGCGGCATGATTTAAACCTTAAACTGCGCTCTGCACTGTCCCTCTTCAGACTGCAGCGCTGAGCTCATCGTTTTGTCTAGTCTTCCCTTTTTCTCTTTCTGTGGAATCCTCCTCCTCCATTTCCTTACAGCTGTCCATTTTTTTTCCATTTTATTATCATATATGTTATAAATAAATACTTCTTTTCTGAACCATCCCACAACTTGTGTCACTACAGATGATTTACTTATAATGGAGACACTTCAGACAAGCCAGTTAATATATGAAATCATCACATTCTGATATAGTGAGAATCAGCTGACTGATGCAAAACATAACATTTGAATACAATTTTGAACATACATGGTGTACATTTTAATAATTGTTAAAACCATATATAATAATAAGATAATCATAGTTATAATAACACATGTGTACATAGCAATTTAATATCATATTATATATATATATACACATACATACACATATATGTATGTATATATATGTGTGTGTGTGTGTATATATATATATACACACACACACACACACACATACACACACACACACACACACACACATATATATACATACATATATGTGTATGTATGTATATATATATATATATAATTTTGATGATTTAAACCTTAAACTGCGCTCTGCACTGTCCCTCTTCAGACTGCAGCGCTGAGCTCATCGTTTTGTCTAGTCTTCCCTTTTTCTCTTTCTGTGGAATCCTCCTTCTCCATTTCCTTACAGCTGTCCATTTTTTTTCCATTTTATTATCATATATGTTATAAATAAATACTTCTCTTTTGAACCATCCCACAACTTGTGTCACTAGAGATGACTTACTTATGATGCAGACACTTCAGACAAGCCAGTTAATATATGAAATCATCACATTCTGATATAGTGAGAATCAGCTGTCTGATGCAAAACATAACATTTGAATACAATTTTGAAGATACATGGTGTACATTTCAATAATTGTTAAAACCATATATAATAATAAGATAATCATAGTTATAATGAGACATGTGTACATAGCAATTTAATATCAGTATTGTATATATATATATATATATATATATATATATATATATATATATATATATATATATATATATATATATATATATATATATATATATATATATATATGTATATGTATATATATATATATAATTTTTATTAGAAACAATTTAACATACTCTTTTAAATAAGATAAAATACAGTAGTTTGTTTAGAGAAGTGATTATAAAATAATTGTTGCATTATATATATAGGTGAATGAATTGAGCAGCTCCATTTAATCAGAATAATCACCAGCTCATTTAAAGTTATTATTTTTCCATTTTTTTTCTATTGTCTGAGCCACTAAAAGAGGACCTACAGTTAGCTGTAGACGACAAGAACCACAGAAGACAAATCAGCATAAAGAAAAAAAAAACGGTTATATTTATCTAGGACCTTCACTTCGTCTGCTAAAAATGGGTAAACAATGAGTTGAAATAATTCACTGTGTAAACAATATTATCTTTTTTATACACTTGGCACATGGTCGTATCACACAGTAAAACTATTTTAAAGCAGTTTGAATAGCAGTTTACTCACGGAACCCGAGAGCACCCAAGTCTGGATGTAAAATCAGGTGGAAGACGTATTCATTTGTACCTCAGTCTAATCTAGCGGAGCTTGTGAGTGCTTGGGCTAGTACTGATTGAATTAAAGAGTAAATGCACTAGCTGCGTGTCCCAGAGCGAAGACAGTGTCCTGTGTGTACCCTCCACTCGGAGCAGGAAGCTGCCAGCCTCTCTGAGATTAGGCCTGCTTCCTTTCCCCACAGTGCACTCCCAGCGACCCCGTGGCTCCGTGACCCTGTAACCTTCCTCCCAGTATGTATGGCATACACACCGTCAGCCAGGGAGTGTGCCAGCTGGTGTGTGACACACACACACACACACACACAAGGGTGTGCGAGCGCACACACGCAAACACACCGATAAATACTTCCAGAGAAATGATACTTGAGTTCAATTCAAAAACAATATGGCCTTTCCTGGCACAGCGTTGGAATGCTAAAGAGTTCAGCAGACACAACACAGTCATTTATTTCAGTGCTGCATCCACATAATACAGTGCTGTGCCAGTACCCCCCTCCTACACCCAAATGCCCCCCCCCCAACAAATTGTGGCAGTAATTTTTCCCTCTTACTGAGTTTTACGAGTCTTAATGTGAAGCACCTGTAGCCAGACAGAGGCCAGAAGACAAGGGCTGCAGGAATCTGCCTGCGACCGCAGCAGGACACGTACATGCGCATCTGACGTTTGATGGGGGGTCATGTCTGCTGGTCCCGTTCAACAGAGGTGTCTGTCGGCTGCACTGCTCCACACTGAAAAAAAAACCTCTGAAAAACTGCAATTTGATTAAAATTGACAAAAAATGTCTTATTCTTTAACTTTATAGACGCACATCTATGTATCAAGACAAATGATTTATTAATTGATCTGTTGCCATCTTGTTGTGCACAGCTACCGTGGTTCCAGCCATAGCTCTCAGCTATCGTAATATTGGTCTAAACGTTTTTTTTATTTGTTTGCACGGTCTGAGTCTCTGCTCTATGCTGTTAGACTGTGAGAATCGGCTTCATTTTTATTATTTTTTTGTCTTGTTAGTGAATGTAAGAAGCTTCTTGATGGTGCAACAGGCTAAAGCAATTTTCCAGATATTACGGGCGATAGGAAACTGTTTCACTGATTATGAGAAGCTACAGTTTGATTCCACACCAGTGTTGCCAGATTCTGCAAATGGATTCTATCCTGTAGCTCACGCCAAGCTGGCTGCGGTCTGCTCCAATTAACCTTAAAAAAGGTTGTCGATCGTACTTCTGGTATCATGATTATGACATTTTTAAGAGGCTGTGAGTGGTGACAGTGGCTGCCTTATGAGATGTCCGCAGGGTTTTGATTCAATCATGTCTGGCAGATGGTCGTTTTTCCTTTAACACATTACTGACATTTAACAAATGACCAGGCTGGTTCCAAATCAGCTCGTTCTTGTTTCACTCTGTTGCAAAAGATCTGGGATTTTTTTTTTAACAATTATTGATTGTACATTCTGCAGAGAGATAAAGAATTGCAACACTGCTTCACACATGCAGCAAGTTGGTGAATAGAAAATGTAAAAAATAACGACACTGTTTTCATTTTTCAAAAAAAAAGTTTTTGTTTTAGCCTTTGTCTTCAAAGAATTTAACTGATATTTTTCCTCATAGTTTTTGTGATTGAATTGATGCCATAACAAGCAATATCACAATCCCTTTTTATTGTTGTATTTGAGGGAACAACATGACCCCTAAAAAAAGTTACCACAGCACAAGAACACATGGCACAAGCTCGGTTGGTGCTGCATGTGGGCAGCCTGCACACACACAAAAGTGTGGGCCGAGCGGAGACATCTGTACATAGTTCATCCGCACCTTTGTGGACTAGTTTGCTGATGAAATTACTGAAATGAACATATAAATGCACAAATTATGAATATGCCTTAACAGTTTTAAAGGATAATGAGATAAACAGAAAAAGGAAGTGATGAAACGATAACACTTCCTCTGGGGTGGAGGCAGAATTGGGCAATGGCAAATAGGCTTACGTAGAATGTTACAGTGTATTTCATGGGTATTTCTGTATCGCAAGTGAAGCATCTGAATAAAGTTGTTGCACCTAAAATGCCAGTGACTGTACATGATGTGTCACCTCGGTATGACTGTGGACAACTGATACCATATTTAACACCAAAGTTCGTTGCACTTCCTGTTAAATGGAGGGTGACATTCCTTTCATCTGCCCCTGTGTGTGTGTGTGTGTGTGTGAATGTACAGATGTGGTCCACTGGGCCCCTTGTAACAGCCAGGCACTCAGCCTGCTATAAAAACATGGGGTCATTACACAGTGAATGAGGCTGTAACCTGCATTTCCCCGAGGATGTAGATCAGCTGCTTTCTATTACCTGAGGATAGAGATCGCCTGGTCACCCCGGCCAAGTCACCAAGTTTAGATACAAACACTGATGCTATTGATGGCCTCCGCTCTGACACGTAACAAACACTTTGACCTTAGTTGCTGCTGTAACCACAAAACTAAAAACGACCTCGATTCTTTTTAAAATCATGACACATGCCTCTACACGCAGTAGCCTATCTTATGTAAATTGCGCTCACATTAGCTTTAATGATCAGTTATGGGTAATGATCAAATCGAGGATAAATAATTTAATCTAACAAATTAAAACGCGGGGGTGTCAATTAATGAAAAGGGTGTAATTGTCACCGGGAGGCTGTCACCATAGTTTCAAACCAGGCACTGACCTTAGCACAGAGCGGAGTGTGACTGCTGCACATAGTACAGGAGTGTGTGTCTGTTTGAGCATGTTCGGCGTGGGTTGTTTTTCATGCTGCTTGCTCTGAACACACTTATTTTAGTTTGTTTTGAATGTGCACCCACATGCCAGCAGTTTGAGTGAAAGTCACCCGTGGAAATATTGTCCATAAATAAGACAGCATATGACTGTTAACCACAAATGTCATCAAGCATGAACAAAAACATAAATGACAGCAAGTGGAAGCAACAGCACAACAGTCCCAAAATGAAAAAAAAAAAAAACAGCAACAACAATTAAAAGCACTTGATTATTCTGTATTATTATAGACTTATGGACTCCTAGCATATACATTACAATTATGATTATATATCTTATCATTTATCTGTCACTATCTCTTTACTGGTGGGCATTTAACTACCATTAGTGAAAGGCAAAACTGAATACACAGACCACACATGACTGACTCCTATTTTATGTGACTTCATATGTAAAGTATTTTTGTGTTGACAAAAAAATTTGTAACTACTTTTTAACTACAATTTCCTTTCACACACACATTTATTTCCAAATATGTCCCATACAAAAATGAGTTTCTGGTTGCACTTAAGTGCTGTGGCTCAACAATGTTATTTCATGTGTTTTTTTAAATAGATACAGTATCAGAATTTGAAGTTTTGTTTCCTGGTACAAGCACTGAGCTCTGCCCTTTTCACTGTCAGATATTTTTCAAGCGCGATCTTCCAAACAACGCTGTCGTCTCAGACCCACGCATTAGTGATTTTTCATAACAATTGTGCGATAAAAGGGAAAAGCTGTTAAAATTTGATCAGCAAAAGCGTCTGGATGAGTATTTATGGCTTGGTTCAACTTCGCAGCCTTCACTCATTTGATGGATTACAGTGGAACTAAGCAGACGTGGAAGAATTAGGAAATGCAGCAGCTGATTAAGCAGCGTTACTGTTTTCCCTTTGCTGTCAGGCCTTTTAGTACAAGTGGACAAAGCAGCCAAGGTAATGAAAATTGGCTCGCTTATACTTTTGGCCACTTTCATCGATCGCTTACAAGTCATGGTCTCCCTCCTCTCAGTGGTCATTGGGAGGTTCACATCTGTGCTTAGTTGATCAGAATAAACCTATCAAGCATGAAACTTCTGGACAGCGTTGAAGAAACGTCTGTCCTTTTGTCAGCATGATTCATGTTTTCACATGTTAGTACATGATGCAAGAGTGATGGGATTTACTCGACAATGCGCTAAAGTTAGCCAGACTTTTTAAATGCTTTAAGCATTTTCAACAAGGTGAAACGCATCACTTTAATATCAAAACAATCTGTCTGTAAAACTGCAGTTTTTGAGAATTCACTATTAATCAATCGCAGTAGCATTTTGCGATTCCTCACTACATTGAACTTTTTAGAAACTTTTCATGAGTATGTAGTTGTTTTCATTCTCAGTTCATGTCAAACATCTGAGTGAGTTTGAGTGTGATTCATTGGCCCCGGACCCACCCCTCCAGTAATTTTATACATTAACGATATTTTCCACTGATAGGGACCTGTCACCATTGACTCACTTTTACCCACGTTGTTCGTCTCTTGCTTTAGTTTTCATTCACTGTACAGCTGCCAGATGCTCGCGCTCACAAACACACATGAACGTGTGACCCCTCTCCCTTTCACACCTGGCTTTAACCTTTGCTTTGTGGTTTCTTTTGGTCCTCCGTTGCTAAGGTCCTGGGCCTTGGATGGTGTTAATCAAAGAGCTGTTTTGATCCGGGTCCAGTTTACTGAATGAGGAACATGTTCAGTCAATGAAGACTCTGCTGCAGGGTAACACAGCTTGTTTGAAATGGAAATGAGCACTGCGCCTTCCTCTTCTAGCTACTACCACTCATAATGGTAATTCCCCTCCTAATTTATAAGTGTGCATTGATTTCAAGTGAATAGCTTATTCCTTTTCTTTGAGGAATGATGCCAGCTTCAGTGGATCAGGGGCTTGTAAGGAGTTGCAGACAGTGTAATACACTGAAGTTTGAGCATAAACCCAACAGAGAAGCCGAAACCTTTGGAGAAAGACTCTTATCTGGAGGTGAGATGTTGAAATGTGATCCGCTCAGACAGCACACAGAGCCAAAGCCCAGGGCATGTGTGTTTGTGTGCACATTACTTTAATGGTGGTTGTCCCCACATTGCCTCTCTTCCCCTTCATCTTCAGCTCTGAGGGCCTGTTTTATCAGCTCCACCACCGGAGCTGACAGTAATGTGTGCCCACCCATGTAGTCGGCTGCCTGTGCACTTTGTCAGCGTGAATAAATCTGTGTGTGTCTGTGCATTTATGTGTGCCAGTCAGCAGATACTGAAAATATCTTGGCTGATTTATTGAGTCTCCTCGGGCTTTGGAGAGATCCCCTTTATGACTAAAGAGAGGGCGAGGGGTCTGTGCAAGGACAGCCAAGCTTAATGACTTAGCTGGTGCCAGCTCAAGCACACACAGGTGCACGGGTATGCATGCTATGTAGGTAGACGCAGCCAAGCACACAACAACCTATCAGTCATATCTGTACACCAGATATAAACACATAAAGAAAGAAATCAAAGCACGGTGACACATTAACCATCTGAATGCACAATGCATAGATAAGTAGAATCCGACCGGTTTCACTGAGGAACATTTTGTCCTTTTGGTGCACAAAACCACACGCAGTCAACCACACATTCTCGTTTCCCTCACTGTAGTTATGTTACTCACATCTTAGTTTAAAACACTCATTCTTGTGTGTTCTTGGGGAGGCACGTGCACCCACAGTAGGTAAAAGCATTGCCGTGACCTGAGGACACAAGCACCATCTTGATGCATGCTGTTTGTTTATTGGAGTAAACAGTATGAGAAAACTAATAACTAACTAATATATACATGAACATTTTTCAGTGGCTCAGTGCCTCATTTTCTAATTCAAGTACTCACAAAGGTAAGGCAGTTCTCCTTCTCTGGCTTATTATGGCAGTGGCACTGACCTACAAATGCAACGCTTTTCAGAATCATAAAGGAAAGTCTGAATGCAACGTTTAACGCACAGAAAGGCAGTAGAAATCTCGCAAAATGGGCCCCTCGTCCCCCAACCCCCCAAATGGCTGCAGCTTTATCTTCTTACCTGCAGTGGCGGAGCTGACTTACATTTTTTAAACCGTATCTTCAAATCTTAATGTGTGAACAGTGTTGAGCTACTCTCTCTAATAGAAACATGCAGAGTGTAGCAGAGCAGAGCAGAGTAGAGCAGGGAGGGGGAGGGCTGGGTGGAGCAGAGCGGATTAAGCTCTTAAGTCACTTGCAGTACAAGTGAGGCATCTTAAGCTGCTTTGTTGTTGTTAGGGGAAAAAAAATCTCCCAGAGTAGAAAAAAGCATGTTGGCCATAAACAGTCCAGCGGCAAAACAGATGCCTTGTTTGCCTAGCGCTGCTCTACCGCAACGTCCTGCCAACATCCGCCATGTTTTTCTGTTTCACATATTTTTAAAGCAACAGACAAGCTCTCATTTTCAGTCCATACAGCTGTTAAAACTGGCTGCACGGTGACTTATCTATTACTGGCGCATCACACGCGTAACTTCATGTCCATCCTCATCATGTTTAACTCTAATGATTGTGAATTAAACTGTGTTAAAATGTTTGGAATCAGAATAGTCAGTGATGGACAACTGCAGCTGGCGCTGATATGGAGGAAACAACTTTAGATGAGGGTGGAGTGGGGGGGTTGAGAAAAAATGAATTAGTATGTGAATCGGGTGTGAAACACGTCTCGTCTAGCAACGTATTTAAGAAGCCCTGATTTAGGTCACAGCTAACATTACCTCAACTGTTCTTATTGGGAAACCCAGATTTAGGCTGTTTAAAACTGGCAGAGCATTCGCACATATGTTTGAATATTGTTGGCTGACATCATTCTGACAGTTGAGCCCACTCTTATCTGTCGGCCTCCAAAGGACACGTCTTTTTCAGGCGACAGCTAAAGCCCAGTTAAACGTTTTGTGTATCATTGAATTTTTATCAGAGTTGAAAAACTGGGCTATTTATGACCCACCCAGGCATTTTCTCAATTAACACGCGGGACTTGCATGATTCATAATCTATACTAAAGAAATTCGTCTGTGGTGATGATGTGCCTCCGGAGTCCACCATCTCCCGTCATGTGGTGTTGCACTGGAGCCACATCGGTTCTTGAGGAGTCCACCCAGCAAGATATGATAGCAGCATGGACCAGGACACAGGGGTGACGAGAGGCCAGCTGAGAGCCGCAGGGATGGAACGAGGTGGTGGTGGTGGTGGTGGCGGGTGTCTGAAGTGGAAAGAGATCCAGAACCGTTTTATAGCTTTTTCTTATGCCCTTGCGCAGGGAGAAAGCAAAGTGGTGCCGTTTTTTTCCCCAACACATAAAGTTTGAGATTTTGATGATTTATAGAGAAAGGAAGAGAGAGAGAGAGGGAGAGTGGGAGCAAAGGAGGGGTGATGGCAGGGGGGTTTAAACATGATGCAAACCATTTGGAGTGGGGAGCGGAGGTTGCCAGCACAGCCTGCTCTGTTTAAACTGGAGAGGAAGTGACCGTATATACAGCATGCCAGCAAACTCCCTCTCCCTCACTGTCTTTTCCTATCCCTTCGTCCTCCTCTCTCTCTCTCTCTCACACACACACACACACACACAAATATTCCTAAGTCCTAAGTTTCAGAAGCTCCAGATAGTGTGTGCACACATGTACATACACACTCAAATCCACAGGGGTCAAATGATGGCCATTGGTTAGAGAGTGTGTTTGTTATTCCAATATTATGTTTCTTTACATCACCGTCACAAGGCCCATCACCATTATTATCATTATTACTATTATTACAATCTGGAAGACTGGGGGGTACACGGGAGAGTGAGAATAAAGGAGCACCGAGGGGAGAAAGGAGCCAAGAAAGAGAGACTGAAAAATGAAAGACAGACCAGAAGGGAGGAGAAGAGGTCAGCGTTTTCCCTCAACACCCCTCCATGACTTAATCTTATTCCGCTCTATTGAGACCTTCCCAGGAACGAGGATTTGTGGCAGACACAAGACGAGAAAAAGATGAACAGTAAGAGGGAGATGATGGAGAGAGCAGGGCGATGAAGAGCAAAAAATGATGAGAGGCTATTGGCTCTTGGTCGGCATGACACTGTAGTTACTGAACCTCGCCGTAAAGGATGAATGCGCTTTATTAGAAGGGGGAGGGTAGATTTAACTACGCAATTCTTATTGGCCATAATAAAGTTGTACACACCAAGTAAAGGGACAATGCTGGTTGTGATAGACAGTATTCTCCATCTCACAGATCACACTTGTCAAAAGGATCAATTCATTGTCGGCTTTATGAGATTTGTCGACAACGATGAAATACAGAACGATTGAGCCTCGTGGCCGTTTGTGAGAAACAGTTGTATTGGCAAGAACACAAGTGATCCGATCATCATGCAGGACAGGGAAATGTCTGTCCAACCAGAACATGAACAAGTGTACAAAATGTTTCTAAATTCGTAACGTTACAGTTTCAATTATTTTTCTATTATTTTAAAAATTTAAATAAGCTACAAACCTTGACCTAATGTGGGCGGGTGCTGTCAACGACCCAGACTCATCGAACAGCACAGGCAGCAGTGCAGAGATACTTCCTTCTAAAGGTTTCGAAGCGTCTAACCAATCAGAGAAGCCAAATATTTCTGCTTAGGTAGTTTTATAGATTCGTATTTATTGCGATTTTTTTTTTTATGACTAATACCCAAAGAGCTCACAGAGAAGGGAGAGGGATGGTTGGGTGGAGTCCCATGGTATTGCTAGCTAGTTCTGTGGAAAATGAAATAAATGGCAGCTAGCGCACGAGTATCATTTAGGTGCCACCGAAAAATGGCATAATAACAATAACATAACAAACAACTTATGCTCAAGCTGTAATAAATATGAACTCCTCCTGCATTGTTTCAGCCATCTGTACTGTAGTGGTTCCCAATCAAGCGTGAATCAAACAAAAATAGAACTAATATTCCCTACACTCTTATTGTGGGGTTATACAAAGCAGACACAGGCCACCTATTTCTGTGGTGTCTGCCTCAACTGTGGTGAGCCAGTCTAGACTTGACTAAAACCGGAGCACTGTGGTCTGGTGACGTCATGTCAGGAAAACACTGTACAACTAATTGGTTCGTGATCACCTCCAAAGTGGATCCCAGCGGGTTTTATCAAAGCGAAGTGGCTAAGATGAGTGGAAGGGTCCAGAGGTTTGACTAAGTAGCCTGTTTCTCAAGTTTTAGCTCCGACAGATGTTTTTACTGGTGCTGTTTTGTGTTTCCAAATGAATTCTTCGGCAGAGGGTCATGATGTGAAACCCAATAAATGGTCACAGACAGGATCAGTGTGCTGACAAAAAGGTGAAACGTAGGCAAACCTCAAAAGATTTTCTAAAACAAGGCTGATCTTGACTCAACACAACATGATGTTTCTTACAACCTAAAGAAAACTGACTCATCTATGATTCACTTCTTCATTACCAGTTCATTGTGGTTGGTTTACTAAGCTCGAATACAGCAAAACAAAAACCTCAAGACATCTCATAACCACACTGAAGCCATAAAATAAGTGGTTAAAAACTAAAATATTAGTATTATATACAATAATATATTTGTGCTCAGTGTGTCCTTATGTGGAAGTCACATTTTATTACCACATGTAAACTCTTCCATTAAAGTTATCTACACAAGGACGCACAACACAAGCTGTAAATGCTTCAGAGTATGCAAACACACGCCCACACGTGTGTGTGTGTGTGTGTGTGTGCGTGCAAGTGAGTGGTGTGTGTGTGTGTGTGTGGTGTGCCGTTGTGTTGCTGGTGGCTCGGCTTCAGGATTGTGTCGAGGCTGTCTGTAATAAATGTGCCCGGGCGAGTGGGCCCAAAAAGATATATCACAAACAGGAGGGGAGGCAGAGTGCACAGGGGAAGGAAGAGGATGGAGAAAGTGTTGGCGAGAGGGGAGCGGAGTGGGAAAGCAGTGAAGAAGAGGGGAATGGAGATGGGGGAGAAAGGGGAGGATCGACTGGTAAGGAAAAAGAAAGGGGGGTAGGGGCTGCTTTCTCCTGGGTCCTGCTATGTTTCCCATTATGTAAGCCCTGGTCACCGGCAGCATGCCAGCAGGCAAAATAAAAGAGTCTCTCTGGCTTGGCACGGCTCGTATTTTCCTATCCTCGGTGCGGGGTCAGGGAGGGGTCAGGCAGCTGGATGGGGCGCTGGGGGGATTGTGGGGTCTGGGCTGGCCTCCAAAACCCAAAAGGCCCAGGGTTCAAGTACCAGCTGAAAGCAATCAGGGGGAAATCTGGGAGTGCCACAGCTGCTCGCAGCAGCGTTGTTCTGTGGCTCAACTCTCTCTCCCTCCTTTCTGACTCTCTCTTGTCCCTCCTCTGTTGCCTGTTTCCCCCCTCCTGTTTCTTTTCTTTGACAGACACACACACACACACACACACACACACAACTGCATACTTTAAACATGAAGCCAAAAGTATATGCACGTCGGTATGTATGTTTGCGTGCATGTGTGTGGGCGTTCGCAGCCAAGCCTGTGTTTGTGCATAAGCTCATTTGTTTGCATGTGTGTGCTGCCGCATGTTTGTGTGTATGAGCGGGGTCACTGGAAAGACAAAAGGGATAAAGACAATAGTAGCGGCCCAGTCTGCGTAGACCACAGCAGCTCGTGCACTCCGTGAATGTGTGTGCGCTGTAGTTTGCAGTCTGAGGTTCCATCAGTTTAGGCAACATAAAAAAATAAGAAAAGAAATGAATTGAAGCTGTAGAAGATGCAAACCTCCATTATTTTTGTGTCATGACATTTCATTTTCGTTCTAGCCATTACATGCTAGCTATACCCTGCAAGAAAGTGCCAGCGTAAAATGAAGGATAAAGGGTATATTGGAAGCAGGTGGGGTGAATTTTCCTGCTCTGGTTTTGGTCTAAGCTTTCCCTCTGAGGGCACAGCGTATGCCAACAAATACAATATCATTCTCAGTGATTACTTCCATCCTTTTGGAAAGTTTCTAACCAGTCTGAGTCGTTTTCCTCCAAGATGACAGTGTCTGTATCCACAAGGCACAAGAGGTCACTGAACAGTTTGATGAGCCTGAAAACAATGTAAATCCAACACCAGGGCCAAGCCATCAACATCTAAAAGCAAGAATGACTGACTTGGAAGATGCAGTTAGTTACGTTTCCAGCCACTTGTTTTTACGGGCATTTTCAATTTGTGTGGAACAAAGCTGAGGAGAATACCAGATATCTGGAGAAGGTTTTAATATCACAGTGCAAAAGCATATTGATAAGAAGATGGAAAAAAATGGAAATTGATTAAAATACACACAACCTTGTGATTCAGCTTCGTTTGCTAATCACAAAGCATTTGTAGCAGGCTACATCTGCATTTGGATAAAAGTTTGCATCTGCTCTGCATCTCGGACACGATGCAAATGTAACTAAAACTAACTTGTTCTTTAATCATCAGAAGCAACAACAGTGGAATTATAGTGAAATTTTTGGGGAAAGAATTTGCATCTGTTTTGATAAACTACATAAAATTGTAACTATTGTAACTATTGTACTTGCTGAATGTGCAAAATAACCTTGTTTTAATCTTTATGATATTTTAAAATAAGGTATGTGGCTGCAGCTTTCAGCATTTCATCAGGAAATCCCCAAACATGTCTTTTATAAGTCAATGCCAGGGGGTTATTAAGTACACTGTCTACTGTACCAGTCATTGTACTGACTGTACCAGTCTGAGCAATGAAGTCGCATTGACAGGTTGGACCTAGTTGGTCCTGGTCGGCGCCAGTCCGGACTAGTCGGTGCTGACTGTCGGTTTAGTGTGCGCTACGTCAAGATCTAGACTTTAGTCTTAGGACACAATCTCTGCCAGACGTTCTTACGCAGGGTTTTTAAAACACGTTTAGTATTTAGGGCCGGTATTGGCAACCGATGATGTCACAACTGAGACAGACCTTTTTACCAAATTAGGTTAAAAAAGTGAAGATCCCAATGTTCTCGTACCCCAAACACATTGATCTTGCAGGATGTGGGAGTATGTCTATCTCCAAAACGTTCTGACGTTTCCAACCAGTTGTTTAGTGTTATCAGGTGTGTGCCACTCCAGACCGACATCGTGATAGAGCATGTTATCATGCCACAACTGTTGTTGCTTTAGTCAGTGTTGGTTGTGTATTTCAACTCAAAGCACAATCCCTAACCATGTTCTTGTCAAGCCTACACCTAATGACACTTTGGTGCAAAACATCACGTGATAATGAGCTACTGATGTGAAATGGATACTTACTGGTCCATCTGTGAAGGTGACATTCGATGCAAACATCTACATGCATCTTTGTAAAAATATAATGCTGCATATGTTTGGTAACAGCAATGCACAAAAAGGCAAGATGCACCACAGTTAGTTGGTCCTTGATTAACTCTCTTCAATCTTTAGGTTAGGTAAAGTTTTATGTAAAGTAAGTTGTGGGAAACAAATTGATTCAAAGCTGTTGAACATTTTTCCCGTCTGAGGGAATTTCAGGTAGTTGCAAAATCACAGCAAGAGGAGAATACTCATTTAGAAGAAATCCAGTTGTCAGGATGACATTTTCTTAAAGTATCAATAAAACAAAGAATAAGTGGATGTGAGGAGTAATGCTGCAGACCTCTTGAAGTGTTGCAGACATGTGAAAACATTTCCCCCAATGCGCAATGAAGTCGTTTTGGCAGACTGCAGCAGCTACACACCCCATTAAGACACCTTATGTTGTTGTGTTCTTAGCCCTAGCACTTACCTGTAAGAGCTTACCTATTAAAAGCCTCTTATGAGAAACACTTGCCGTGAAACCGCTCATCAGCTGGGAGATTAACGGCTACAGGACCATTAGACTTACTCCAGAGCCATTCATCTCATAATGGGCCAGAGATAGTGCAGAGTGTTTAGCAGGGCCATTAAGCTTTGCATAATGTTTATGATGGGTCATGGATCTCTGTTATGTCTTGCTTAATGTGCATAGCAGATTGTCTCCTGGCCTGTTGTGTATCCAGAGAGCTGGCACTGCTGCTCCTACCAGAGCAAGAGCCATCCTAGCAGACAAACCAGGCCTGTAACTTCTGTTATCGTCTGTATTCCCTGCACTGGTCTCTGGATTCTCTCAACTTGTGCCCCCCATCCAGACACCTGGGAGGAGGAGGCAGGGAGGGGCACAGAGGGAGACAGCGGAGGCAGACGGATAGAGCGGCAGTGTGATTGAGAGTGGCAAAAACAGAGGAAGTGATAGAGACAGAGAGCCAGCCAGCTGAGAGAGACCCGAGACACAAAGGGTTGGAATGACATACACACACATGCATGCAACACACAAACACACACACACACACACACACACACTGACATATGCTCACTTATGATCCAAGAAAGGGGCGGCTGACAGATAAGACTTGTGCCTGGGGCATGTGTTGGAGGAGACACCCACACTTGTCTGCCGATTCGTTCCCTTGCTCGGAGTGACGGAAAGAGCAGGGCTGGCTGTCGTCAGCCTGGCCCAGAGCAGGAAGTGTGCTGGGGATAAGGCAGCCATGTGGCAGGATGTTATGGATTTCTAATTAGAGCAATTCATCTGTCAGCAACGGTGCGCTTTCACTGGAGCTTTCCCTGGCCCTGCTTTCGCCGGACCTCCATACTTCACACTCCCAGCTTCACCCATACTCTACACATGCATTCTTCCCCCGGAGCGAGCACGGACATACACACACGTTCCCTGGAGACTTCACAGTCATTGCGTCCAACATGCTTTGCTTCGGATGGACTATGCCAGAACAAATCATTCAGTCACCACCGTTCACATCAACTAAACAGCCCAAAATGGGCTGAGGGGATCCCCTCGAGAGAGCTTATTCTTTAACAGCCCGAACCATGCCTAAGATAAGGACTCCCCAGTGCAGAAGGTGGAGAGGAGGGTGGGAATGAAACCAGTTGTCCGCACGCATAAACACCCTATGAGGCAGCATTCTCAGCTTGTCTCAATGCAAGTGTTGTACTCCCCAGGGAACAGACCCTGCTATTGTGTTACACCAGATATCCTGCGGCTGCACTTTTGGACAGGAGCTTATAATCATACAAATAAACAAACAAAGGGGAGGTGTCTTGTATATCTCACATGTGTATGTGTCTGTGTGGGTGTGTGTGAATCAGACACATATCCCATATACATTATAGAACCAAACAGCATAAAATAAGAATTGCTTTTCTTGAAGATAATTTGTTGCAGCACTAGTGACTAGTATGTTTTTAACTAGTATGTTTTAACCTTCCTTGTTCATTTGTTGTGCACAGAGGATGAATCCAAATGAAAACTGTGATGCCCGGACATTTGGTTACATGGAAATGGACCTTTTTGGATTATGTAGTTTATGGTTTAGGGGTGAGTGAGATTGGTTTGGCCTGAAATGCCTGATTTCATGGCAACTTGTGCTAAACAACTGTGATGCATGTTGTTATGATTTTAGGCAGTGGGATTTTGGGAGCAGTTGCAAAAATAGCTGCCTTTTTTTGGTAAAACACATTACACATTACACGTTAGAGTGAGATCGAGCCTCAGTGTTCAACTCACAGCAAAAACATTAGAACCACCTCTTAATGTAATGCTGCACCCCAGTATGTCTCCCCCACACACTTTGACGTCAATAATAAAAAACACGGTAGAATTATCGCTTTTCTGACAGTTTCATCTCATAAGCTGAGAAACTATGACCTTGTACTGTAAAAGTAGAATTTATGGGAGAACTGCTGCATTGGATTATATTAGATTATACAGGTGTACCTAATAAAGTGGCTGACATTTTAGTGTTAAATATGAGCACAGCAGAGATGTCCTCATATAGAAAATATCAGTTTTCATCCGATGGAGGTTTTATTATACATACTTGTGTATACTGTCCAGTGTATGGCCATAAGACGTACTAGGACTAGCTGGGTTACATTCCAGCTCTGTCCCAGAAGCGGCTTTTTGCTCGCCAAAACAACTAAGACAAAGCCACAAATTCGATGTTGTTCATACCATTAAATTTTATCTGTAGGGTAGAGCACAATGAAAGAAATTACAATAAACACAAAAGACAAAAATTGTAAACGCTCTGGAAGCAAACATTAAAAAAAATAAAAAAATGTCAGCACCACAACAAGTAATGCTCCTTGTGAGGCAGGGTGCTGCAGAGACATTTTAGATCTGTGCCCTGTGGAATTGTGAGGTAAGAGCTGCTGTTCATTTACATGGGATGAAACTTATGGGCACTGGCTGAATTTGCATTAACTGTTGTGACAAATACTGGCTGGATTAATTTGGAGCAGACAATTGTGTCACCCTCAGGGAGATTCATAATACCTTTGTTGATCCCTTAACTTCTCCATACAGCGCAATCATCACAATTTGAAATTGTGCAATATGCTTATGATTAAACCTGGAAAATATTGAACTAATCTTCAACATCTGCATTGTGCACCTGTATCTGTTTAGTTCAATCAATTCATGCTTTATTGTTCTGCATGCTGCATTTTGCAGAATTAAGAACAAAACAGTCAATTAGGAAAAAATAACACGCTGTAAAGATGTAAATGAAAAGTAAACAAATCGAAACGGTCAAAATAAGTAGCCAAAAACACCTCCAAATCCTAAAACAGGAAGTGTGCGTTTAGAAAACGAGCCCTCTGCAACTGCAAGAAGTCAAGGGTGAAAGTGCAAGAGAAACCAAATCATGAGAAAAACCCTCAATGGAAGGCAGAGCACAGCGAGAAAGATGGGATAAGGAAGCAGTAGAAATGAGGAAGAGAAAGAGAGAAGGCCAGAGCGAAAAGAGAGAGACGGTCGGTAAACAGGGATGAACAGAGGACACGCAGAAAGAGGGTGTGAGAGAGAGCAGAGCGAGCCGGGTGGGGATGAAGCGAGTGGAGGTGGGGCGGGGGTGCTGTGCGAGGCCGGGAACACAGAGCAGCGGCCGGGGGGATGTTTAGATAGGTGCAGGCTGCCACTAGGAAGTCCACGCTCCAGTATAAACAGGCCGCCACACAACCCAGCACTCCCAACTGTGGGAGAAATCTGCCCTGAGACGCATGGAGTGGTGCTGGCCAACAGAGCGAAGGAGGGAGGGAACGAGGGAGTTGGTGGTGGGAGGCAGGGGAGGATGGGTACACGGCCACTTTCAGATCCCCGCAGAATATATACACAGCTGAGTCTGGCCTCTGGACCCATTTCCTCTCGTTTCCCGTGCTGAGATCCATGCAGTACTCCTGAGGCCAGTTTGGCTGCTCTTATCTCCATGTAAACTCTACCTCATATAGCCCCCCACTGTACACACACACACACACACACACACAAACACAAACTTGCGTGAAAGCACAAAAAGCAAACACAGAAATGTGTTTGTGATACCGTTCTTGTGAGGTATTTTACTACACGTATATTAAATTGTTACTTGCCAGCCAATACCTGCTGCTGAGAAACTGAATCTCTGTTTTCAATTCAGGCATAACTAATCAATCACTTCATATTAGCAATATATCTAATTACTACTACTGTGTTTGGAATGTGTAACGAGTTGCTTGTAGCCCCTGCAACAATAGAGTTTTACCCCAAAGTTACACTTTAGCATCTTGCAGCTTAGGCTTTTGATTTTTTTTCAACTCTCTATCAGGCAGCTGCTTTCAAAAGACCTACAAACCAGCCCCAAACCAAACCAGGACCACATTCACATTGACGGATCTATTAGTTTTAAAGTTTTAACCTTAGCGACACACACACACGACAATTTAGTGAAGAGGCCAGACCACAAATTTGGCTTCTATGCTAAACAACTGGAGAACAGCGAGTCCAGGGATCTTACAGAAAGTTGTGATCAACTTTGACTTCAGAGCAAAACAAACAGCACAGGAAAAAGAGAAGTGAATGAAGTCATGGCCGACAGGATGGAATCACAAGGGCCTATACACTTTACAGCACAAGCAGGAAGTGAGTTGCAAACAAAGTTTTACTGTCCTGGTACGAGAACACCACACCAGGTCGGTGATGCTTCCCATTCAGTTCTGCGAGCACAATGAATGCAGAGCTACAATCGTCTTAGGTTCAGGCACGAAAATATGAGGTAAAAAAATAATAAATACTTTGGTAAAAACATCTATTGCCATTTGGAAATGAAAGGTGAAATGCTCTTGCCTTCTTGACGGTTCTCTTCTTTTTTCAACGTTCATTGACCTTGCCTCCTGCCTATGTAAACTTTTTTACAAATACATCATAAACAGTCACTTCTACTTCAATAATGTGTATGACGGACACACAATGTCCCCTTTTTATTACATGTCTGGGGGGTAGAAGGCTGCCTACTTGAGCTTCTAAGCGCTTGATAATGTCCCATTAAATAGTTTTAACAGTCCAATCGGTTGCTATCATTGATTAGTGCAGATTTCTGCTCAGCAGTCAATTGCTGTTGCTTTTATGCTACAGGATTTAAATAATAAATAAAACCATAAATATATGACAGGTTTGATATTTATGATTTCTGTATGTGTGAACACTCCGTCACTTTACCTAATAGCAGCAGTTGTGGCAACCTGAACCACTTATTTTGCTTTATTTGAAAAGGCAGGTTCTGTTTCTGTTTAGTGGAGGTGCTGGTTTAGGTTTAGTCGTGCTCTCTGGCTCAGATGGGCTCATTCTGTGGTTGGCCCGGGTAATTCCCTCCATCTTCTATGTTGGGTTTGTTTTTGATGCTTAATCTATTATTGCGGTTATTTGTTACATCATTGGAAAAAATGTGAGATATAAAAAAAAAATATCTGCAACTCCTAGCAGCTTTTACATTGTGTCACTGACCTCTAAATCTAGACACCCTTGGGGTTTGCAAAATAATTCTGAGGGATTGTCCAAAACAGTTCAAAGATGAACCAAGAGCTCGGCTTGTACATAATTACATGATATAACATGATTGTTTGGCCTCTCTTCCTGGTTTGATTAGCCAACCTTAATCATTCATGTATGTTTGTGTCTATGACCTTGTTAGCTGGTTCGGTTTAGCTCGACACATTGATACTTTCTTCTTTTTTTGGGCTCCTTTTAGTGATACTGCTCTAACCTCCATAATTCCTATCACATTTACATCTAGTCATTTTTTTATCCTAAGTGACCTCAGGGGAGGTTCAGTGTAAGCAAATAAGTCAGAACAATGCTTCAACATGAACTGTAAATTCTGATTAGTTGACCTTACTCGAAAAAAAGAAATTTACTGAAATTCCATTTCCACTTACAAATGCCAATAATTGTGGTAGACTTACAATTTATTTTTACACAATTAAAACATCAGTGTACAATACTTGAAAAGGTACTAAGGGTTTACTGGTAACTAACTAAGTTCTCAGTATTTTGTACTGCGAATTATTATTTCAAACAAAGTAATTTCAAGTTGACTGTACTGTGTGCTGTCTTTCAGATAATGTTCTTATTTGTACGTTGGGCCAACTAACGTGACATTTCCCACAACGACGAACGTCTAAAGTTGTGGTCACTTGAACAGCAGTTAGATTTACTTGTTTAAAGCCTGCAAACTCAGTTAGAGCATTACTCAGTTTTCCAAAAATGAACATCTTACTAGTTTGAATTTCTACTTTAGTCACATCGTCTTCAGTCATCGTTTGTTAACCACGCCCCTCCCCACAAAAATCAATAAACTACCTTACTATTGTAACCGTACTACACTCCACCATATTATCATACTAATATATACTGCAATGCTTAGGTAGATAGACCCCACCCTCCCAATCGTTCCACCAATTGCACCACTGTAATTTACAAACAAGAAATACATTTTATGTGCATCTTCCCTTCGTCTTTAGCAAACGTCAGCAGAAGATTTTCACAGAGCAAGTCAGTTGCACTGGGTCTATAAAGTGCGCCAGGATGCTTCGACCCTATAAATATAAACCTTCACGACCCTTTTCATACTTGCCTAAAATCCTTCCCAGCGGACTAAGCACCGTTTTGTAAATTACTTCCTCCCACTGGTTAAGTAGTGTCATTGCCTCGTTACTGTTGTTACTGAACTTGATTGTTTTAAGTTGGCGTCACTCAAAAACAATGAGCACAGAGTTTCTTTCAGCCCGCAATTACCTCTTACTTAATAAAAACTAGTAAGACGTGCATTTTTGGAAAACTGAGTAAAGTGAACTGAAAAAATTTAAGTTAGGATTACTATTGGATTTTACAGTGTACTTCAAGTGTTTTGTGGCCACTTGGAGCATGGATGATTACTAAACAGGCCTACTATGCACAAGCTCAAGGGTCTGAGAAGTTAGGGGCCCCATGGGACAAAGACTGTGATAATGCTATTTATATTTTTTATTTATATGAGCTCACAAAAGTGTACATACCCACTAAAAACTGACAAAGAACTGAAACTAAAAAAAAAAAAAAAGGCACAAAATGACCAAAAACAGTCAAAGCCACTAATCCAGACACAAAGTGACTAAACACAACAACACTCTCTGTGCCCAGGGGCTCATTTTCTCATAACACGTCTGTGATGAGCACAACACAAACTTACCATCACCTTTTACAGTTAGACTACATTTACATGCAGCCGCTCAGGTTTTTTCTGCATTTACCTGCCTCCACGTTAAAATGCCAGTACACAGGTAAACTGTGGACTACTGAGCATGTGTGCGGGACTGACAACCAGTTTCACTTCATGCTATTTGCTATAAATAGCAAGTGTCAGGTGTCAGAAAGGAAAGAATAAATGAGCCTCTTTTTTTCCATCAAAACACAGAGACTGAAAATTTGGGTTAGCGACAGAACAGCATTTCTACCACAGCCTATTTCCTCTGTGCATACTACAACGCAAAGCCAAACATCCAGAAGGCCGGTTTACATTCCAAACGTAGACAGAAAGATACAGTTATGAATGTACGTAATAATAATATAGAAGTGATCTAAGTTACTCTAGCAAATAGCAGCTTATTATAAACATCAGTGGTCATGAAGTTACGTCATCCTTCATCTCGAGTCACTTTAAACTCACTTTTGTTCGCTCATAATTCTTGATGGAACTTTGCTTGGCACACACTGAACACTTGATGAGAACAGAAAAAGTGAACTAAAACAACACATTTCCTGACAGGATAGATTAGAAAAATTTTATGTTCATTATGTGATGAGCTGTGATGGAGCGGCGACCTGTCTGGAGTGTGTACCCCGCATCTCTCCTGGCTGGGATCAAATCCATCAAACTGTTTTCACGTTGTCATTTGATATATTGTTACTGTAAAATATCAAGTTTGACTGCTTTAAAACAAACTTAAAGCTTTCGAATTACATGTGGTACCTTGCAGGAGGAACAGAGAAATGTCCATACTGTGATGGAAGTTTTATTTTCCATCCTGAATAGGACATCTAAATCATGCAAAAACACTCCCACGTACACAGTGTGTAAATGACCACTTACCCATTTAAAGACATTAACAGTCACACAGACACACACGCGCACACACACACAACTTGTGGGTTTTGTGCTAAGTAGAGGGTTTTCAAGGGAAATTCCTTCGAAAATGAAACCCAGTGAAAACAAGGGCAGTAAGTGAAGAGAAACATTCAACATTCCACCAGAACCCGGACAGCAGCAAATCCCTCCATGACATTGGACTCTCACTACCAACTGACATCATGTCCTGTTAGGTATCATGTTCCCCCCCACATCACCTGGAGGAGAGCGCACACACGTGCGCGCACACACAGCCTCGCTCGTGTACACACACAAACGCACCATTGGAGTCCATTTGCACCTGGCCCAGACACCTCAGAGCTTAGTGGGGAGAAAGGCCAGTCTCACCGTGTTTAGTCTGTTCTTCTGGCCTTTCAAATTGTGACAAGACCCATGAGGGGCTCAGGAGTCTCTGAGGGGACTTACAGTGTCATGACAGATTCACAACTATCCTCATGCAGACGTATATTCGGTGGACTATTTACGGTGTCTCTGTCACTGTGATATTCTACATGTAGCATTAAGCTGGAAAAAGAACAAGTTTGGAGTTTGGGCCTTTTTATTTTATAACTATGGTATATGGCACATACCGCGGGAAAAAAGACTGGCTGAGTGATTATTTTAGCCTCTTCAGTTCTACTTTGTATCTGGTAGGACAGTTAATACAAAAGCATCCACGACCAAGTGAACTACCGACCTGTTTCCATTGTCCTTCTCGTTATAGAACAGCCGTTTAAGGATTTAGTGGACTCGCAACTTAAAGAATGACACACATAAACAGAGGGGGGAACAAAACTGAATCCAGTAATCTCACACTTTATATATATTAATAATATTTTTAACTTGCTCAACAGACAAACATTTATCCATATATTATTAATTTAGGACAATTATTACCAGTGAACAAACTAATATAATTTCCTTTTTAATTGCCTTTAATTGCAACATATGCTTCCACATACTCTTATTTCATTCATTGAGTTTTTAACGTATAGAGGAAAGGTCCCCGCTCTATTCAAGTGTGTTTTAAAACATCGTTCAGTTGCTCACATAAAAAGTGAAAGAGGTCTTAATGGCTGTAATCATTTCTCCTGTCCACACTGGCCATCTGGAGATCTTTTTCGAAAGCCCTGCAGTAAGTGGAAGTGAAGGAACCTGAATCCACAGTTCTCGTTCTTTGCAAAATGTATTTAAATGTGTGTCCAAAGCTCAAATGAATCGGGTTAGTTAACAATCGTTCAAGGTGAATTTAAGTGTCAACTGACAGTAAAATTGTGTCCTAGATTCTATAGTAGTTAGTGGATTATTTTCAATGGAAAATATGTGTTGTTCTTCCTTGTGAAAGTAGATCACAATGGCTGACTTTACATATACCTGCTCATAATACCAAGCATTTTTTCCAAACTGCATGGTTTAATAGCACGTTTCACAAACGGCAGTTTCCGTCAAGTCTATTAGCATCTCTCCATATTCTGTCTCAGTAACCTACTGGTTAATTTAGAGACTCGCTTGCCGTTGGGGGGTGAAAAGAATAGTGATTTTGCAAAAGTTTTATAGATCATCCAATAAATTAAGACTAATAATCTGACTTCATGACTTCAAACTGAATCCTCCTGAAGGCTCTCTGAAGCTCTGCAGGCTGCCCGAGGACCATCACTGCCCATCTTTATCATTATATATTATAGACCACCCTTGGTTGTTTTGTACGTTTATGCCATGATTCACTGCCGATGTGCAAATTCCATACAGATGAAATCAAAAGAAGACCCGGGGAGCGTGTGGGCAGCTAAGGAGGGGAGACCAAGTGGACGTACAAGAGTGGACCAACACCCAAAGATGCAAAGATACACACAGAGACACACAAACTGGCTGCCAGTAAACACTAACAAGTCCAGCAGCTCTTCCTGGAACAGCACCACGAAGCAGCTGTGAGTCCCAGCAGAGGCCGACTCTCCCACTCACTTGGCCTCTCTCAGGCAAATACACACCCATGCCCTCACACACTGATATACATACCACACACTCTCACACAAAACCTCACACGCACATTTTGTGTTACTGATTGGATTTTCTGCCTTTTCCAGTTAAGGTTTAAAAAAACATTGCTTTTGTTGTCTGAAACTGATTTGCTTCAGTGTGAAAGATTGTGAAATCCTGCAAAAACTCAGGCAGATCAGAGCAAATGTAAACCAACACGGAATCTTTTAGAAAAGTCCTCAGAAATACAGGGAAATAAAAGAAAACTGAGGTGGTGAGCTTAAAATTCCAAATCATAACATACTGATTTGTAAAGTTTGTGAACCCTAAAACAAACCTCGAATCCAGAAAATTGCTGAGCCAGTAGGTCATTCCCAGGGAGTCATGTGATAGCTTTAACAGTTTTTAACCCAGCAATCACACCCAAAGAGCCTATCATCATGCTGTACCTCCTGCTCCTGCACTTATGCCTGATCCTAACCAAAATATTATTGTTGCCTTTCTTCAACCATGACCGGACAATAATTTGATTTGGTTGCCATGACCACACTCGTTCCCCATCATCAACCATCTCAGCCCTGGTGCATCATTTTCTCTTGAGCAGCAGCTAATCTCTTCCTCACCAAATTACAAGGACTCCATGGCATGTTTGCTTTTCCATGCGCAGCTTTTTCTCTCCAATATGAAATGGTGAAGTTTGATTGACATGCCAGAAAATGTTACAACTTATTACATCTGAACATTACAAATCAAATTTTACTGTACTCGATTTTAATTATTAAGTAACATGAGCATCATCTGAAATAACACATATGATTTTAACCCTCAGATATCCCAATTCATGCTCAATCATTACAACAAATGATACCGGCACATTTTGTTTGCACAATGCAGGTTGGAAATTTAAACACCACACCTCGGACTGCACCTCTTAAAATTGCACAGACTCCATATTGCAAGCAGAGTTGATAAATATCCACCCAACCACACATTACGCAGACACACAGCTATACATAAACACACCCTGTTGCAATCATTGTTTGTGGGATCTTCATACACACTTTCCCCTTGTGCATCTATAGGGAGAGAAAACATCTTGCTCAAAGACACAGGTCATATACAGTAAAGAGAATCGGAAGTGTTAAGTGTGCCCACTTAACTGTGAAAAGACCCCAAACTCCCTGTTTCTGACACATACTTTACAATAATGATAATGCACAATTTACCAGATCTCGTGGTATTTCCAGATCCTGCCAGTTTCAATGTTGACTCACAGTGATTTGTGCCTTCCAAGGAAAACACCTCACAGTCCTGTTCTGTAAACTGTTACATTAGTTTTCGTTTTTGAGTTTCAACATCGACTTATACCAGTCTGCCCTCTGCCTTATTTATTTGCATTTACATTACAGTTTGACATTTAGCAGATGCTTTCAAGGCGACTTGCAAATAAACATACACACACACCACAAGCAGCTCGGGGTTTAGGATCTTTCCCAAAAACACTTCGGCAGACGCTGCAGTTGGTGGACGACCCACCACAGCTACTATAGAATGAATACATGAACCCCACAGCTGTAAGGAAACGTCATCAGACAGTGTTTTGTAACTTTATCAATGGTTTTTCCCCCTGCAAACATCTTCTGAATGACCCAGGCTTTAAATGTGTTAATAATTTCGTAATTATTCATCTGCTTTTCCAGCATTTCTGCGGTTTCATTCTCCTGCTTTTAATAAAAAGTCCAGGATTTCATCATCATGCTAATGGCAAGTTAGGGGATTTATTTGGGCAAAAATAAATAATTACTGCAGCATTGACTTGCAGCTGAAGGCTTCCAACATGAGAATGTACATTTTACATTTTGCTAATGTGAAAATATCATGTTGCACAGTGAATTCCAGGGGAACGTGACGGATGAAATTGGTTCACATGCAAAGATCCGTCTCTGTGTAACTCTGGAACTTGCTGACACTGGTGAACACAAATGTCCAAAGGTTTCATTACTTTGCACAAACAGACTTGAAGAGGATGTAGGATGCACTGTTGCACTTTCAGTGACACAGTTTCCCAGGCTTTTCTCTGGCGTGCGTCTTGCGTCACTACTTCTAGTCTCATGTGGTTTTTCTGTGGTTGCAACTGCTCCAGTTCACAGGGCGAACACTGAGCTTTAAAAACAGCTCTCATGATCACAGATCCATCCTCACGTACTTAATCGTTGGAGCACATTAGAAAAGGAGCACTGCTGCGGGCCAGCGCGAGGGAGAAAGTGAAGAGACGAGGGAGAGAAGACTCCAGGCCTTACATTCCGATCTGGGAAATCTCCTTCAGATTTCCCTGAATGAAGCCCCCAAACCACCCGCAAGCCTTAGGTCGGACTTGGGCCCAGTCTCGATGATCTTAGCAGATGCTTCAGTAGGAGTTGAGGACTGTCTTGTGCTTTAGCTGATGTGAGCCACAGCCATTTAATTTTGTTCCCCCTGTGGAGCACAACGACTGATAAAACCTGCCCCCTTTCTAGGGTCCCCGCCCTCTGGTCACACTGTGTGTGGAGACCTCGAGGCTAAGGCGATTAGTAGGCAACGAAGAAACAATCCTTTGTCTGTGTGGATCAGGACAGAAGAGAAATAGCAAAGTAAAAGTCTGAAGTATGTGACTCACATTTCTTTAACCATATCTCTTTTTAATAATTTGATTTTACGGTGGCAGCACCGTGGCGCAGTGGTTAGCTCGGCTGCCTCACGGCCCCTAGTTCAAATCCACCTGCAGCCTTTCTGTGTGCAGTCTGTGTGCTCGTGCTGGTGTGGGTTTCTTCCTCCAAATATGTGCGTGTTAGGTTCATTGATGCAAATAGGTAGAAAAGTGAGTGTAAATGTTTTTTTGTGCAAATATTTCATCAAACTTTTGTCCAATTACACATCCAGTCACTTTGAACCCGTTTCTGATCACCTGACCAAATGTAAGACATTGAATCTCCCTGTGTCTAAAAAAGTGTGTTGAACTCTCGGTAAACTCTCCCCCAGTGTCTGAAGCTGATGCACACTAAACTATACTCACGGCTGAGCAGATTATCACGTAGAATCTGTTTATCAGAGCTGTAATGCTGAAAGCAGCTGTAAATGAAGCTGACGGGAGCAGTGGGACAGAGGCGGGATGGTTAAGGTTGCATTCTGTGAGTCTGAAGCGATGGGTGGAAAACTATTAAAAAAGCTGAGAGCGGAGAGAAACTGCAGACGTACAGTAGGTGCTAATTTGTCTCCCTATCTTCTCTCTGTTCTCGATGCCCTACTCTCACAACCTTCATAGTCTTTTTTGCCCTATTAATATCAATGGTCAGCTGTTCCCCCGGACGCTAAGTCACAAAAGAAACAAACGGGGGGCATATTGAAAAAATATCTCTGTTCTTCAGGCAAGCTAAACACTGCTACTGTACATTCACACACACATGCACAGTCAAGCACCACCTGCGCTGACAGCAAAACACCCACCAAAGATGAACTGTAAACCATTCACATGATGAGTTCTCAGGCATACCTGCGTGTGCACGAACACACACTTCAGACGAACCGAGAGTAAACCCAATAAAGGCGCACCTCTGTCTATTGTAAACAGCTCCTCTAACCGGGGCGCCCATTCAGACGAGGCAGTCAGCCAGGATGAGCCATAACTCTGCTGAACGAGCCCATCCACCAACCGTGTGTCTGTCCCAAGCAGTAAAGAGAGCAGTGAGACTACCCAGTGACCGCTGGTTTATAATCAGTCAAACACAGCCGTGTCAGAGCACAGAGCTGGCGACCCAGCCGAAAGCCCACTGAGCTCTGACGTTCCCTTTTGTTAAATTGAATGGGTTCACGCTCGTGACCCACGGCAGATCAACGTGACCAATTTACGAGGCTGCCGGCCGTTCCTGTCAGCGCAGCTCCTCTGGTACATCAGCCAGAGATACAGGTACCGCAGGAGATGACAGAGAGGAATTTAAACATTTCAAACCGTGGAACGTGTAAAACTGATTTCCCCGTAACTTGGGCCATATGGGATTTGGCACATTCATCATAGGGACAGTGGGGAAGAACTAATGCAGCTGTGGCATGGTGCTTATCACAGCTTGGATTATTACTGGATCCCGAGGCACAACTCTGGCTTACATCTCAGGCCTCTTGATACTTGTAATGTAAAACTTGGACTGGATGTTGACAATGGAACTTACAGCCATCTTATTACATTGTAGATCTTGTGCCTCTGACACCTGCAGGTACAGATATTAGAATGATCAGGTTGCATTTCTTGCAGGCTGTAAATGGTAAAACTGACCTTAGCAGACAGTTTAGGGCCGACTTGATATATCCAGGCATCCATCAGGGCTTATGAGAAGGGTGCGAGGGCGAGAAAAGGAGTGTCAAAGATAAACACAGCTAATGGGATAGAACAAAGAGGGAAAAGAAGAGCCAATTGAACAGAGGACGGCCACTGTGAGGAGAAAAAAAAAGAGCAAATTTATGATGGAAAATCCCGTTTTGGATCCCAGATAGATTTGTGATGTGCAGAGGACAGATTCAGGTGTGTTTCTCATGTCATATAGCCAGAGGTACTGTAGCTGCTCCGCTTGTGTGTGTGTGTGTGTGAATGTGTGTCAGATGGGTTATCTGCTCGGAGGGAGGGAATTTTTGAAAAAGAGAGAAAAAAAGTAGCATTTAGCCTGGCTCTGATGCGCTGATAAAAACTATACACGTGTACAAATCCACATCTTGGAATAGATTTAAGAGCTTCTCAAGAGGAAACAGCACACACCGTGCACACACACACACACACACACACACACACATATAATGCACAATGTTGCAATGTCTGCGCGCTTTTGTGTCCTGTGTGTCTGACTGATTGAGAGGGTTGCATTTTGCCGCGCGTGTGTGTTCATGTGTGTGTTCATGCGTGTGCGAATACGTGTGATTAAAGGGGGTGGAGGTTTTGCAGGTGGCTCGCTCCGGTGTTCTGCCAAGAAAGCAGAATACCCTGGGGTGGGGTGGAATAAATGAGAGTGGGAGAGGTGAGGGGAGTGGAGGAGGAGTGCCGCAGGGGAGGAAAGGAGAGCCGAGGGGACTTGATTTAGATGGTGGTTATCATAATCGATTAAAATGTGTTTTCTCCTCAGTCTCAGCACCCTCCGTCTCTCGCAGGGGCTCGGGTGGGGCTTTCAGAGAAGGGCCAGGCCAGATGACTTCATTGCCATATGGTATCTAACCTCCAAGTCACACTCATTTACAACAATACAGCACATACCCATTCTCCAAACACTCCCTTTGTTATGCAGCGCTCAGTTATTCTGATAAAGCCATGTCTATACAAGCTGATCAGTCAGCCTAGGTGGAACATACAGTAAATGGCCTCTAACCACATTCAGCCTCCCTGATGGTGAGCGATTACTGGCATCTCCTGTGAGTAAACTCACAACGACTCGCCCAAGTTTCTCATCGATCTGGTTCCTGGTGCTACTGCAATCAGTTGTGACCAAAACCGCAATGTCAGACGCCTGCTTGACCTCACAAGCAAAATGTGCACGTAGCCTCAAACGTTTATGTAATGGAGCCGTGACGTTCCCGATTAACCTGTCGGAATAGGGCTTTTCCGCCGGTCTCCTGTGGATCTGCACACATTCTACCCAACGAGCCTCATCTTCTCGCCGTCATCGCTGCAAGAGCCACCGAGGTAACGGCGACAGTGCCTCCACGTATCCTCGCGTGTCGCTTTTGTAACTGCTATCGTTTTGTTGAGAAGCATGCTAAAGGGGATCTACAGGGTATGCTCACAGCGGTTACTTTGCTCCCCACAAGCATGATTCACACACACTAAAACCGTTTTCATTTTCACTTTTACATAAAAGAAGAACCTAATTTATTATTTAATTGTAAGTTGGCCTTCACAGTAATTCTCCTTGGTTTTCGGTTTTCTGCGTCTGTATGTGACAATATTCAATAAAGTACATGATTGAGTGCGATGAAAGTACAACGTAAATCAGACTAATGACCCCGTTAAAAGTTGATTCGAGAATGTGACGCGGTGATCTGAACACAATAGACACATCACACTGTTCACACCTGTCATCAGCAGACCGCAGCTTTCACAGAGTTTTTTATTACTGCATCACTTTTGTTACAAGATCAAAAGATGAGAAACGCCACATTTTTATTGCACAAGCTAACGACAACAAGAGTTTCAAGAATTGTGTGTGTGTATGGACGAGCTACGGCAACACGTTTTTTTTCTTTTAAACTGAGCATGAGCCCGGTCTCATCAAAACAACCATCATTTCTTCCTGTTACTTCCTCGACGGGTGGAGGAGTTTCCCTCTACGTCCTGGTGCTCTGGTTTCTCAGCCGTGCAAAGGTTAATTGCCGACTCTAAATTTCCCGTAGGTGTGAATGTTAATGTGAAATATTGTCTGCATGTCTTGACATGTCTGCTCTTGGACTGTCTGGCGATCTGTCCAACCTGTTGTGTGCCATTTGCCCATCGACAGCTTTGATTGGCTCTAGTGACCTGCAGTTACCGTAATGGATAGATGGAAGCTGTGTTGTCAAATGTGCCCCAGGATGCATTTTAGGTCCAAAGACAAATTAATCTACACACCAAAGGTGACGCTGGCTTTTGGACCCTCCTGAGCCCTTCACCCCTCGGCTCAATTGATAGTCCAGCCTTGGCAAGCTGCCCAGTAAAAAGTCATTGCTCTTTTCGGTGGATTTTACTGTGTCCACTCGTCTGGCTTCTGGCATCTGCGCAGCGGCCGGTTCAACGGTGTTATCTTCATTATACAAGACTGTTTACAGCAAAACAAATAAAACCACATAATTGTACGGCACAGAGTATACCTGAATATGACAGAAAACAGGGCAACGCATCGAATCCAAATTCCAGCTAGGGCCTCAACTGCAGCCATAACCCCAAACCAAAAGATCCCAGTGTGACTGAGTGGGCAGTTAAAGCATCGCATACTTTTGTAATTACTGTGTGTTTTAAAGAAAACGTCGCCTTTACAGACGTCGATAGAAGCAGGGCTTACAGTAGGATCAGAGTATTGACAAGGTTATAGAGAAAAGGAAGAGAGGGGATGCTTTGAAATGCTATAGTGAGCTAGTGAACTCTCGCTGGTGACGGCACGAAATATGGAATGCATTACGGAAGTGACAGAGTCGAGGACGAAGACACAAACAAACACATAAATCCGCCATAGACAGACACATCGACGGTTGCGGAGACAGACAGGCACCCTCTGCCCTAGCTATCTCTCTCCATCTGCTCCATCTTTCCCTCTGTCGCACATCGCTTCACAACCTTAACCCTCACTTCCTTGGCATTGCGCTTTCACATGTCGCGCACCAAATAATCTATCAAGCTGTTTCTTCAGTTTCCGTCTCGGGTGCCCAGGGTGGACTGGGTCCCGCTGCTTCGGCCCATCTTACTGTTCTTTGTTTTTCAGCCTGAGGCCCAGAGAGAGGAAGGGAGAGAGGCAGAAACTATTTGCCCTGTCTCTCTGGCTGCGTCTTGGCTGCTCTATAAAGGTTAGTGAGAGCATGGTGTGGGTGTTGGTGTCTCAGGGTGAGTTATGGGTACTACAGCCAGGGGACCCCAGAAAGAAGCGAGTGAGTGTACTGTTGGGAGAAGGATGAAAGAGAAAAGAAAAGAGGGAGCGATGGAGGGAGGGAGGGCAATTTAAGGGTTCAGAATGCCAAGTGCTGATGTGTTTGTTTTCCATCACTGCTGTTCCGGGCAATGACAGAGAGAAAAAACAAACGGCAACACTGATATATTACACACAGACTTTCAACTCCATTCTCAAAGCAATAATTCTGCAGTAATAGTGTCTTACATATCGCCAAACCTTGGTTATCTCTTCATATCGACTCTTCACACATGGAAACTGACTTCAAAACATAGTTCATTAGTTTTGCTCGCAGGAAAGAAACAAAGAAAGCGAGACAATGCAGGAACGGCCTGAGACTGCGGGTGTGAGCAGATTCTTCACCACTGTGCAGCTGCCGAGACGAACAGCGTGGTTGTGTTGGTTACACTAGCCATCACTGTGACCCGACCACGAGCGTGCGCACATTCACGGCATGGCGCCTGTTCAAAACCTTGACTTTTACTGTATCATTTCAATGGCGTCTGTCAACTTTTACACTGTGCAGTGGTGCTTTATGCTAAGTGTGAATACCTGTCTTTATAAGGTAGTGCATTGCTCCTGTCTTGTTGCGTGCAGAGACAGTTCCAGGCACGCTGGATTATCTAGCCCCGGCGCTGTAAGGTAACGTATGGGACGGATCGGAGGGCGGAGGCAGAGAGGCGCAGGAAACAGGGGAGCAGAGGAGAAGACAGCGACTTGGCTACATCGGTGTGGAGCCAGGTTGGGTAGCTGAATGCACAAGAAGAACGAAGGGAGGGGGAAAACGGATGAGAGACCTGGAAAGGTTGAGAGAGATAGAAACAAGCCATTGAAGGTATAGTATAGCATCTAACGACCTGTTGTTGGATCATTACAGGCTCAGGGCTGTGCAGCCAGACATTGTCCCAACCCACACAACTTCGTTTGGAGATTTCAAAGTCATCAGTGTTTGCAGACAACACAACATTTTACAGTTTTGATTGTACCCAGCTACTGTGGAGCTAATACAATCTGGTACAGAAGATGGTGGAACATGATGAACTGGATGATAAAGGATAGTAGCGATGAAAAAGCAGAAGAAACAAGTCAACGAGACTTGAGACAGAGGAAGGGGAAGACCCCCAGCAGTCTACATGGACCACCACACTTCTTATGAACGGAAGGAAACCATCTCTTAAAAACACACACACACACACAAACCTATTTAAAAAGCATGAGTAATAAAAATAATATGAGAAATGCAGCTTCTGAGAGCAGGACAATGGTGCACAGGACACAATACCGGGGCAAGAAAAAAGGACAAGAGATAGAAAAGGTAAAATGACAACAAGAGAGGTTTATTTTATTAGTCTTTAATAAAAAACTGACAGATTTCCTGAGGAAATATCGCAGATCACATGTAAAATAGTTTAAGACTGATGTCAACTGCAGCAACATATGTAATCTATTAGCGAGGAGCCACAGCAGACACAGGGTGAGAGGGTGCGAGAGAGCAACAGAAGAGCAGGGAGAGAGAGAGAGAGAGAGAGAGAGAGAGAGAGAGCACTGTTGAAAATCATGCAGAAGAAAAAAATCTCACAGCCTCTCCAAATTCTTCGAGAGGTAAAAAAGTCAGCCAAGACGCAAAATCAGAAAAAGGAGGAAAAAAAAGAACAGAAGCTTATGCCCGTGCTCATGCACACACACACACACACACACTCTTAAGCACTGATGTCCACATCCTGCTGGGTTCAGGGCCAACAGTGAAATGAGTGCCCAGCCACCGCTGCCAGCCCCAGGGAGGGATCGAGAATGAAGACACACACACACACAGACACACATATATGCATGCATAGAAAAACAGAGAGCGCAACAAAAAAAAAAAAAAAAAAGGGAAAGAGAGGAGTTGGCAGTATCAGTAGCTTGCCAAGAGTGCTACCATCTGTACAATAATATGACTTCAGGGCAACTTGATTCTGAGTCACCTCTTCACCTCCGATTGCTTACCTGAATATTACTACAGCTCAGTGTCATCCAGACCAAAAAAAAAAAAAACAAAACAATCTCATTTGGAGCAGATCCACATCTGTGACTGTAATTTTGAATTAAACCAGCATTTTTAAAAATCAAAGTGCAAAATTCCCTGACAAGCGAAACACACTGTTCAAGGCAGAGGAGATCATGTTTTTTTGCTGCGCATGTCTGTGAGACTCTACATGCACAAGTAATTATATCTGTGAAAACGCTCATCAGTGAGAGACAGAGATACTAAAAGCCACACAGGCAATCACTTAGTCTCATGATGGTTAACACAAATACACACACACACACACAGAGTGGTGGTTCCGTATTTTGGAAAGAGGAACTTGTACTGGCTCAGTGGTGCCAGTATGTCTGTAGCAGTGTGGCAGCCATGGTGTTCCACCACCCTCACCCTCGCTCTCCAGCAAGACCCAAACCACAAGCCAATACCCACAAGCCAGAGAGGCCTGAATGAATATACCCACCATCACACACACACACACACACACACACACACACACACACACACACACACACATGCGTACACACACCTCACACACACAGTCACACCAACCACACATACCAAGTAAAGAGGTAGAGTTATGGAAAATGAGAATGAGTGAGGTTTCTGTCTTTCTCTGTCTTCTCTTCCCCCTTTTAATCATCCAGGCCTGAAAGGGCACACAGAGTTCAGCTGGGACAAGGAGGCATGTAGGCGGGGAGGTGCCGCTACAGAGATGAGCAACAGCCTTACTACATACTACACTGCCTGGGAAACAGAGGTGATGACTGCTCTGAAATACATCTGTCACAAGTCACGAGGGTGTGCGTTCGTGTGCATGCTCAGTGGTGCTCTTTATCAGCAAGCATCCACATGCACTCGGAGGCAAAGGAGCAAAACTCTCCATTCAAAGTAGAAGCTTCAGCTCAGGGTCCCAGAGTCCGTGTCTGCTTCACGGGTAGAGGAGGGGGAGCGACAAGGGGGCAGGGGAAGTTCCAGCTTGTCTGTTACAACCACAGGGGGGCACCAAAGTCAGAAATGTCAAAAAGTTTTAAAAACAAAAAAATTCCACAAAAAGGAAAAAAAATATTATTATCTTGACGACAATAACTAACTTCCAATAAATATGCTTTGAAGCTTGTCTTATCGTGGAGGGTGAACACGACGTTTCGCTTTCTAAAAAGCTTTGAACATTATTCTAACCAATAAGAACATTTATTTATTTCTACCCACAATAAGATAGTTTTGCTTTGTTTCCGTTTGTTGTCATATTTTAATGAAGGCTGTCTCACGCTGGGGGCAGAGCATTGTGGAGTGTAGCAGAGTGCGGCGGTGCAGGGCGGAGCAGAGTGGGTTAATCTTGAGTTTCATGCTGGCTCAAGATTAGAGCACATGTTGTAGTTTTAAGTAAGTAATGATCTCACTAAATATTTATATATGTATGAAAGTGAGAGAAAACGTTACTTTCTCCGATTGTTGAATTGTATCTAAAGTATCATATGTAAAATTAGGTGCAGCTGTACAGCAGATGTGGTGGAGAAAAATGACTAACGCAACATGTTTTTTCACTGAAATGTAGATCTGTAAGATTAAAATGGCTCAGTCATATGCTCAAACTTCAGATCACTACAATTTGTTAAATCAAATAGCAGCCACTGCTTCTTAATTATGAAATAATTAAATGTACTGGGCGTTTTTATATTCACTGATTGTCTCTCATATTGTATATTGTATCAGCACCTGGTCACTTGCTGCTGGCACAACACTGAAGCCGACACTTTTTAAAAGAGCCATAAAAACCTACTTCATTCCATCATTGTATTGTTTTATATAAGTATAACATTTTTAAAAAAGCTTGTTTTATATATAAAGTTTTGCATGGTCTTGCACCTTGTCCTTTGAAAAATATTATTAAATGAAAAAATGTCAGCGGGATTAGCCTCGGATGAAATCAAACAAAAAGTTAGTGATCACTTTAATCTGTTTTGTTGATTTGTGCCGTTTGTGTGTTTGTACTCTGTGCGTTTCATTGCTTGGTTTTGTTACCTGCCTGGGGACTGTCGATGGAAACTAGCAGTTTTTGCTATAATCTGACAAATTTACACTTGGTGGTCATTAATATGCATTGTCGCCATGAAATAAACCAAAAAAAAAAAAAAATAAAATAGGGCGTTTTAAAAACGTTCCTTATTGGTATATTGTTAAAAATGGTCCAGATGCTGACAAACAAACAAATTTACAAGTACAAACTGCTGCACGATCTTATTGTTTGCTCTGTACGTTAAATCAAAGCATAAGCGTCTAGTATAGCGACTCCACAATCTGACTGTAAAATGCAAAGCTTTGTGTTTCCAAATCAACTGCAAAATACATAACCAGCTCAGTCACTTCCCATCTCTGCCTCTTGTTTGAATCTGTTTATAGTGAGCTGAGCAGATTCGAGTCTGCCCAGAGCAACAGCGTCACTTTGCTTCGGTGTGGAACAGAGCGTACACTACCCGAGGTGTCTTCTTAAATCTTACACCCTGAACTCCACAGATCACCGCAGACCTGCAGTGTGCATGCATGTGAGTGTGTGCTGTATGCTGAAGTGTTGAAGGTTAGGCTTTCTGTATGTGTTGCCCCAGTTGTGTAATGGCCCAGCGGAGTAGAAAGTGATGAGAAGCCGGTGTTTGAGCCCAAAGCAGGCCCTTATATGGAGCGCTGGAACTGTTTTCTCTCCTCTCCGCTGTCTTGCTTCTCTCCAAAAGTGCTACAAGGTCGGAAGAGAAGAGGACATCCTTCCAAGTCAACATATTTACATATTTGCAGCAATGTGGGGATATTCAGCCGAGTGTTGGCAGGCGAGGCCGTGGTCAGCCAGGACAGCTGAAAGTGGACATCTGGGCCCGGGCCTGCGACTCACTCCCTTACCCTTATCGCCCTTATCTGTAAGAGACGAGACATTATACATTTGACAGCTCCGCGCGGCTCGTAGACATCTTTAGATTTTATCTTTAGTGAAAACTTCGAATGAACCTACACACGTAGAACCGAATGTAATATACGATTACCATTCATTACACAGAGATGGCATATTTTATGTGTAGCCCCGACTGGTGTCATGTAGCAAGTTTTACAACATCGCTGTGTTGCTCTCATGATCAGCTCGCCAGGTCATGTCATGCTCCGTCATACCCAATCCATCTTTTGGCGAAGGGCCCAAACAAGTGCCCTGGGGAACTCCTTGTCTCCTTCTTCACCGCCCCTCCACCATACTCACTGTCTTTCTCTTCTGTCTTTTGCCCCTTCCCACCTCACTCACCCCTATAGCTCTTGCAAGGAACACAGCCCCGTGTTTCTCTTGGCAGAACTCTGCAGGCTGTCCCTGCGTGCCTGAAAAACCAGCGTTCTCCCCCTCATCCCTGCAGCCAACGCGCACATTTCTCACATTTTCTGCCTGATCTCTGAGAACAGTTCACTTCAGCCTCCTCACATCATCCAGGCTCCCGAGCACTGCAGGACAGGGTGGGACAGAAACGTCCTCTCACTTACATTACATCCACATCCTCCCTGTCTCCTTTTTACTGTCTCTAAAGTCTCTCTATAATTCACTCTCGCTCTATCCAAATGACTCTCTCTGGTGGTTACTTGCCTTTTTCACTCTGTCTGAGGAAGCCAACTGAGTGCAGGTGTGTGTGTGTGTGTATAACTGTAGGGTGATAGAGGAAAGCTACTAATAAGAAAGTGCCTTAGCTAACAGGGAGGAAACCGACAGTCTGGCAGGCAGTGTCTCACAGACAAATGTCAGTTTGGGGGCACGCAGATGTCTCGACCAGTTAAGAAACTAAGTCTCAGATTAGTCCGACTGCACAGGTGCAAGTAACAATACATTTCCTGCAAGTCAAATGCAGGAAACAACATGCCGGCTGCAAGAAAATCAGTAAACCTATTACAGAGGGAGGCATGGTGAACGTGTGCTCGACCGCACATATGAACGCATTTGAGATGAACTGGGCTCGATTCAAACAGCTGGAATTGAATCCATTCGCCTTCAACTTTGGATGATGGACGTTTAACCTCTATCCCACACACCGGGCCGTTTGGCAGCAAATCACCATTTGTATTTATTATTTAATTTATTTCTTCTAAACTTTAATTTAAACTTTATTTGCTCTGTGAGTCTGGGGTCTGGGCATTGCTACATAAATGAACATTCTCAGAAAACGGGGGGGGGTTGAAAGAAGGAGGAGGCGAGAGGAAAAAAAGGGAAAAAAAAGTGCAGCCTGTCTCTTGGGTGCCCTTTTTGCCATCCCATTTCCTATGCATCTGGTCTGTGTTTGTGTGGAGAGGGAGAGGGGGAGCAAAAGGGGGACGGCCGTCTGGGGCCGATTAATAACCAGTGATTTATAGGAACTTTTATAGAATAATACAATAAAAATGTGTGTGTACGTGTGTGCGAGTGCATGTGTGTGCGAAGCCTTTGTGTATGCCTAAGTGAGAGTGCACACAATGCTTTTCTAATTCTGGGGAATCAAAAACAAATTATCAGGAAAAAAACACAGACCATGCTCCGGATAAATTGGGCACAGATGGAGGCAGGAAATAAAAATGAGCGAGGAGAAGACACAGAGAGTAAAGAGTGCGAGAGGGGGACAGGAAAAGCACGAGGTAGCGGAGAGAGGGACAGAGTGAGGGCGGGACAGGGTGAGGACGTGATGGAGAGAGGTAAAGAAGAGGTAAGACAGAGGGATGGAGAGAGGACGTGAGGAGAGAGGGTGAGCAAGAGGACAGTGTTGATGTGGAGGAAGAGAGGAGGGTGGGAGGAGAGAGATCAGGGGAGTTCCCATGCCCTGTGCAAAGGAAATGGGCTTAAGAGAGGGGGTTAGCATGTGTGTGTACTCTGTGTGTGTGTGTGTGTGTGAGTGTGTGAGTGGGCAATGAGATGAACAGACCCCTCTCTGGCACAGAACAGCACTTCCTTGCCAAAATGCAATCTGCCCCCTCCAGAAATCCCTGTCCATGTCCATCCATTCTCATCACTCACACACGCGAGGCTTCAGTAACAGGCTGCTGGTGAACTGATGGGTCCTCCTGTCACACCCATATGGCTTTTAAATTTAGCTCATTAGACCTGACGTTGCTCGGCAACAGCTCCCTCATCCACATGCAAGCAGGAACAACTCTATTCACACAGGGAGAGTAAATAAAGAAACAACCTCAAACCTAACTCGGACCAACCTCTGTCAACCTCTGTGTGTGATCCTGTGGACCGTTTTCACACTGGGGGTGGGGGTAGGGGGGGTGGGGGGTACTCAGATCATTTACTCATTATTCACAGATCATTACAACAGTGGGAACACTCTGGTGAGAGTCCAGCAATCAAAATGTTTCTGATGCAAGAGTACAAAAGTGTCAGCTCAAAACAGCAAAACAAAACACGAACTATCAGATTAAAAAGAAGCAGAAAATGGACATACGCAAATTAAGCAGAAATACTTTCCCGTGAGACTTTCAACCAGACAGACACTGGGTTAAATAATTCTACCTAAGTGTTTGATTGGCATTGCAAAATAGCTCATTAGTGCAATAATTGGTTGTAAGAAAAGTGTGAATATTTGACACGGGCATGTTATGACATGTTGATACAAAAATGTCAAATGAGTGTTTGAGGTAATTTGGAAGCCGACTGCCAGAGAGCGGAGAGCTGCACAGCGTCTCACTTTGTATCAAAAAAATGTGTTTAACTTCTGTGTTTAAGTTAAATAGTAAATATTGTCTAATATAACATCATTAGTTCGTTTTATGATATTGGCATTGGCATGAAAATCCTGCTCTGTTTAAGCTCTACCCAAAGTCCATCGCTGGGACTGTTTAAAGCGCAGAGAGGCACCGTGGAGAGCGCGCACACGGACACAGTCCCGGGATCGTTCAGCGCCGGCTCGGACTCTGCTGCGGAGTGGACAGTGGGAGACAGCAACAAGCGCTTCTCAATGTGAACAACTTCCTGTGCTGGGAGCCTGGACTGTGGCATCTGTCAGCCCCCACCCTCCCTGCTGCCTCACCCCCCCCCCCTCCACCTCTCCCCTACTCTCTCGCCGCAATCCACCCGCGCTCCCTCCGCACATGCTTTACTTTTTCCCCATCTCTTCATCCTTTTGCCCTCTTGCCTACTCCTGCCTCTGCCCCCTCCCTCCTCCTTCACTTCTCCCCAGGCCTCCAGTGTGCCCTCCCACCTTCCTCTTCTTCCTCTCCCGAACTCTGGCCATCCCTTGGCACTGTCACCCGCCCACACAGCAGTTCCTGTTGATCACTCAGACCCCCAGATCGCCCCCGTGGGCCTACTTCTGGTTGCCCCCGGGTAGAGACTAAAGCCAGGAAAGAGAGAGGGAAAGAGAGAGGGGTTGGTGGTTGTTGGCAGGGCAGCAGAAAACTGAGAGGACCTTCGCTGGAAAGTCCATCAGTGGCTGAATCACTCTCAGCTGCACTTCAGTGAGAAGTAAAAAAGCTGGCCATGCACTTCTAGCCCTTGAGTATTTCTCTTTCTGTCCAATTTTGATATCTTTATATTCTCGTTGCAGTGACCAAATACGGCACAGTCAGAATAACTCATTCAGCCATCAGAGCGAGGAGAACAATGCTGCTTTAGCTGAATTGTGGATCCATTTAAAGCCTGACAAACATTTGGGATGCTTTTACATCCACACAGATTTTGTGGTGAAGGATTTCTAGTTTTGTTGTGTGGTAAAATCAGTCATGTAACTGTAGACAGTTGTAATGAATGAATCCTAAATAATCAGTGATGCCCCGAAAAATGTGCATAAGCTGGAGTCTGATGTCTGACATTAGTGATGGCTTTCTTTGTTACAAACCTCCTGCTCTTTAAAGTGTGATTGGTTTAGTCAAAAAAAAGGAACTAGCAATTTTGTAACCCAGAATTAATTACATTACTTTTAAAATCATAGGTGAAACCTTATTAGGACTTAATTAAAACTTAGCTAACCTGCTAATAAAAGAGGGGTTTAAAGACTACTTTCGGAACCTTTTGAAAAATTGTATTGGTATATCTACATTTGATCAATTAGCTGTGTGGTTAGCACTGATGCAGCCTTCCTGTGGGGAGTTTGCACGTTCTCCCTTTGCTTCTGTGGGTTTTCTACCACGGTCCAAACACATGAATGTCAGGTTAATTGGTGCCTGTAGGTGTGAATGGTTGTCTCTCTGCGTTGGCACTGAGACAGACCGGCAACCTGTCCACGGTTTACCCTGCCTCTGGCCCACTGACAGCTGTAATCGGCTTCAGCCTCCCCATGACACAGTCACAGAAAATAGATGAATGGATGGATGGTACAAGATATGCGCGTCTTATAAAATCGATCGACCTTTGGCTGACACTTAAAACAAACTGCTATTTTAAGTCACCGTTATCTTGCAGCTCATCTGGTTTCCAGGAAATACAAACATTGGCTACATACATTCATGCAAAAGTTTTCAATCAACTGTCAAACTGTATAGTAGGATGCCTCAGCTTTAGTTTCAGAATGAGAATTTTTTTTTCTCTTTCGATCTACATGACGTGTGAAGAAACTGCCAGACAGTTGCACTCAACAATCTCTGTTTCCCACTGTTGTTGCTCTTACACTACCAGAAGCCTGTGGAAATCTCATGTTTCTCCTGGTGGACCACGGGGACACATGACTCTTACCTTTCTGCACACTCAAAAGACTAATCGCACTGCATTCGCACAACTGAATCATCCACTGGCAACGAGCATGTGAAATTGGACACACGTGGCTTCCCACGCAAAGAAATAAAATGAAGTAAAGGGGCAAAGGAGAGCAAACGTGCACAATTCAGGTTGACTACGTGCTGACCTGCCTCTGTGTGTGAAAGTGTGCACATATGACTTTTAGCACCAGCGTGACTGCAAGAGTGTGCAAATGTGTGACCACACTGAAGTGAACGTGCGTGCCACAAAAGGAAGAAAATAAGAGAGAATCAGAGAACAGATCGATAGGCAGGCGTTATAGGTGCAGCAGAGTGGCGTCTGTACAAATGTGGGTATGAAAAGACACACACGTATGTGCACTCTTTTAGAAATACACACACAGCAGGCTGACACAAAGCCACACACCCACAGGTTTCACTTCTGCCTGGTGTGGCAGCACTCTTGAAACATCAGTGCTCTGAGGTTAAGGTTCACATACAGGTCAGGGCACACACACACACACACACACACACACAAACACACACACACACACACACACTGCAAGCGTCAATAGAAAAACGTATGATTTGAACTTCATGTCACGCAACGACATGAAGAGTTAGATGTTAGACAAGGTAGGACAATGACACAACAAACAAACCACCGTTGCAAACAGATCTAAAATGTCTGCTAAGTGTGATTGAAAAAAGAAAAGAAAAAAAAAAACGAGGGTGAGAAGGACTGTAGGGCACCAATGGAGGCAAACACAGACCAACAGAGGAATGTGTCACCGTGCCAGTGTGTGCATGTCGCTCATTATTCAGCAAGAGAGAGCAAATCTGTCTGAGTGCTAAGACTTGCCCGAATCGCTACAGGGGGAAACGAGCACATGAGAAAATGTGTTTGCAGTGATGATAGCGTTTAAACAGAGATGGGGAACTTGACCCTGGGAAATGAGCAGCGCTGTGTTGTGTCTCATTTGCATGGTCACACTATCAGAGTTTCTTAATCAAACCACGCTGCTTATCTGTAACCTTATGACCTCCGGCCACGGAAATAAATTTTGTCAAAAAAAAAAAAAAGAAAGAGAAAAGCACCTGACTTTTGCTGTAGATCAGAGAATTTATTCCAGTTTTATACGTGTGTGTGTGTGTGTGTGTGCTTCTGTTTGTGTTCAGCGCATGTGACAGACTGAGTGTGTGTGTCGGAGCGTCGGCAGGGGTGAGAGCAGCAGCTGGTCGAGGAGAGGAGAGGTTGTGGGTGTTGGAGGGGTGGGCGAGTCTTTCTCATGGCCTCTGAGCCCTCTCTGGACCTCGTTCTCGTCTCGTGATTGGTTCCCTCCCAGACACTGTCACTGAGACCAGACGCGGCGCGCACAAACATTTCAGAGAGATAGAGACAAAGATGAAGGAGAGAGTGGAAAGGAGAGAAAGTTAGGCAGACAGACAGGCCCACGCCATGGCAGGAAAGAGGTGAGGCGTGAAGAAAACGTTTAAATGAATGTGACACTGAAAGTCAAAGTGTCAATCAGTGTCACAGCGAGCAGGAAGGCAGCGCGGACTCCGTACGTCACAAAACAGACTTTCCCCCAGTCACAGGAAGAGTCTGCCCTCTGCTGACGGCAGCGCATCAACGGCAGCAGGGAAGCTGCAGCCGACTGTGGGAGGACAGGGCCTGTTCTCAAGAGGGAGGCAGCTCGAAGCAGAAGTTGCAAACACAGGAAGAACTTTGTATCTCTGTCATCAAACTGTCACAGAAAACCACTCGCTGCACAACACGGCAGGCCCAGGAGAGGACTCAAAGGTGTCTCAAAAAACATTATTACACCTCTCAATGACACAGACGCGGAAGCCTGTTTGCTAAGACTGCCGAGTGAGACAAGCACATGTGGACATTTTTCGTTTTGCATGCTCTTTGTTGTGTGTGTGTGTGTGTGAGTGTGTGTGTGTGTGAGGGAAAGTGTTGAATGGAGTAAAACCAGCGTTCTCTCTTAGACCCTAGAGATGGAAAAAGTGCAACAAATATAAGTCGAGGAACAGCTGATGCTTCTTGGGAAATGCTCATACGTTCACCATAAATGAGGCAGATCATGTGACCATGGAATACAAGCTACTAAGCAACTAAGTCTGTAATTCTCTGACGCTTCACATAAAAGTGCTCTTCAATTAAAAAAGAACTTCTTTCCTGGGGTTTGATTTCAGGGCATTCTTTTTTTTCTTTCTTTGTTTATGCAACAGCAGGTTGCGCAGTATTTCCTGTCCTTCTGGAAGACAAAGGCGTCCTTCGGTAGAGCGCAAGGAAAAAAATGTCTTCCAACGGTGCAAACGAGCCCCTGAGTTTTAAACAAAGCCAACAAAGCATGTGTCAAAAATAGCCCTTTATTTGCAGGGTGTCTCCCCTCAGACGGCACTAATATCGCACCGTTATGTGTCATACGCTGCTGAGCTGAAGCCGCATCAAGACGCAGGAGTGTGTTTAAAGGCAGCCTCGGGCACAGACAACCAGCCATTACTCAGGAGCTAATGGCCGCCTTTAATATGCAGAGTCATATAGACAGACATTAACAAGGCACTGACCCAGGGCCGCCAGGATTAAAACAATAGTTTATACAGTAGTCTCTGCTGAGCTGCCCATAAATCACCCTCAGTATCAACACACCGTAAGAGTGTTTCTATAGATTATACACACTCACTTGTGGGTGTGTATACAGACACCGTCAAGCAGCTCTGGCACTTTAGTGTTAAACACAAGTGGCAAGGTTGTTTATCCCGCAGTCAGTTGGTAATCCTGCAGGTGGGCTAAGTGCTGCCCTTACGAAAGTGAGATGCACACGCTGCACAAGTGGGCACACACACACACACACACACACACACACACACACACACACACACACACACACACACACACACACACACACAGAATCTTTTTTCAAACAAAATCAATGGACTTTTATCAGTGTCAACAAATTCTATGAAAACTACACGGGGAACTTTCTGATTTTCTTGACTTTGTCTGTAGCTGCCAGCTGAGGTTCATTGTCTGTTGCTGGTTTAGACCTAAGGCAAAAAAAAAGAAAAAAAAAAAGATTGTTGCTGCTTTTGTGTCGGTCTATCAGCTGATTTGATTTGTCACACAAGATCATTCTTTACTAGGCACACACATGTGTTTTGCAGAAAATATTTTGACATAAACAAATACACATTTACTTCTGCAGACATACCCCCCCACACACCACACACACACACGCACAAACATTTACAGGACGGACATGAATGCAGCACAACAAACCGAGTGTATTAGCACAGTTTCAAGGGTTCTCCAGTGTCCACCATGCACAGTCTAAGAAGCGTGCTGGCCTTGTCTTTGTTCGAGCCCGGCTCCTGTGTGTGTTTGCCAGTGCTGACGAGAGGCAGTAACCCTGGCAACAGCTGCCGAGGTGCTGCTATCTCTTCTCCCTGCCTACTGATACCCATCGCTTGCTCTCTCTCTCTCTCCCTCCCCAGTAGTGAGTCATCAATTTCCTGTGCAACAACACACAGCGATCCCCCATAGTGCACCAAAGATCTGTTTTGCTTGCACAAGTGTGAACATATGGTTGTGCAGATTCAAATAAGACTACAAATAAGACTTTGATTCATCCGTCTTATTAGCTGGTATTTCTTCATTTGACATTCTGCAAATTCTAAAATTTCTCAAAACATGTAAAAAGCTTTCAACTCATTTTAACTAAAGCCTAAAGGTTTTTATAGGCCAGAACTTGACGTAGCCAGAGTCACACTTTTAAAACATTCACCTCAGATGTCTTCTGCGATATCACTTGGTTATAATGTGGTTTTCACTCTCTCTGACATTTCCCACCAGGTGACAAGTGTCTACAAATGCACATCTGCATCTCTCCACTCCCACGCAGGCCAACTTATAGTTATTACTGCGATAGAAATAAATCATGTCAAGACTTGATTGTAATACTGATACTGGACCAGTAAAAAAACAAACCAAAAAAACCAATTTAAACCTCAGAGCTAAGCATATAACCCACACATATGATAGATTCAAACCTTTGACTTTAAACACACAGAGCAAATAATACACAAATACATATTGTCCGACTTCTAAGAATGCCTGCACAATGCTATTCATCTCTCCCCTCATGTTTCTATGGCCTTTTTTCTATTGAGTCCAGCTGTGATACATGTGTACAGGTGGAAGATTGTTATATTGTTATGAGCCAATGCTGTGATTCAGGGGCTTCCAGCATCCGATATGCGGAGAAGATAAGGTCTGTTTGAAAGGCTAGCCTCCCGGGTTAGCCAAGACCCATTCATGGCCAACAACAGCTGGCTTGGCCCGAGCACACACCTTCATCTGTCTGATCTGGCCCCAGATTCTGACAGCAGATCATAATCACAGCCATTCAAGATCCAATCTGGAACAGTGAGAAAAGTGAATGAGATGTATGCACCTTGGCTGAAGCATATGTGTTTCATTGATGGCGAACGATTTCTTAGAGAAAAGAAAAAGTGAAGGAAAACATGGATAGAACAACTGCAATGAAAGTTTTGATCACAGGTACGAGTGTGTGTGGATGAGTAGTGTGTGGCTTCTTACCACGAAGTGTGAGCACAGTTCAGAATAAAGGCAAACCACAGAGACAGGCAGAAACAGGTCACCGAACGCTCCCACAGATAAGTGAGCACACAGAGTCAGATAGAGATGCCCCAAAGCATTGCTACTTCCTTTTATTCCGAGATAATAAAGTACTGTTGCTTACTTTATAACTCAAAATGAACACTATGTACTTTTCACTAGTTTGTATTTATAAAAATGAGAAATTCGTTTTTTCATGTACCGAGGACAAAAATAGGTTTTGCATGCTTTACTGTAATATGAATCCTTTGACCTCATTTGGCCAATTTTAGTATTTGACAAAGGAAATTCTCAGTCATAAACATTACAGATTAATGTATGAACGGCATCACGCTGTTAGTAAGACTCCTGAGCTGCAGTAAGGTAAAGCTTTTCACTTTTTCAGCTAAACAATACTAGCGGTTCTCAGACTTTTCAAACAGCCTGTGGATTATTGACACATGTAAATAAAATATGTGATCACGGTTTCCACAGCTTTCGTTTTCAGTTACTTTGCAGGTTTTTGGTTTTTACAATTAGAACATTTAATCTAAAATTACTTTACTTTAAAATCAATTAGTTAAATAAATGCAAAATGTTGTAGCAGAGAAAAACATGTTTCCAAAAATGGGCATTTATATTTCTGTACAGAGATACAGAATACAGAAATATCATTAACATTAGAATCCATAAAGTTTTTCATTTGATCAAACTGCTACAGTGAGTTCTTCTCTGAGAAAATACAGAAAAAAGGGAACTGAGAAAGATGACAAACAATGGTTGCAAAAAGTCTTCATTCTTTGCCACGTAAACGGTTTAATTTTTATTCCTTAAAATCGGAAAGAAATTTGTCTTTGAAATGAAAAATCAATTTGCTAAAAAATGCAAATCGTTAGTGCCTCATCAGCAACGCTCTCTTTTGACCCTCATTTACAAACTGCATATGCAAACGCAAAGAAAGAGGCAGAGACATGTTTACACATCCTGTGGAAAAAAAAAAAACTATCACGGAGCGATAGAAGGTATGAGAAGATGCTGCTGCTGATTTTAGATTATTTCATTTGGCTCGTGACAACAGGTTCGTTTATCTTGTGAGAGAGGATTGTGACATTTATGGCAGGAAGGAGGCCTTCCAAGGGTTTGAGGGCATGGCAGAAGATGGAGACTGGAACTGAGGCCAGGACAACGCTGGAGCTGCCTGAGATCGGGACCTCTGGGAATTGGTGTAGCCCTGTGGAGCCAGTGGTGGCTTAGGTTTTTTCTACCCTGACACATTCACAAATGCTGCACAAACATACACACAGTAATGCGCAAACAACGTTAGCGTGCGGTGTCATTGTTGTACTTGCATACAAGCAAATGACAGACGCAAAGAAACAAACATATTCTTTTCAAATCTGGTGGATGGATGCACACACACACACACACACACACACACACACACACACACACACCCACACACACACACACACAGTGAGGCTCAACATATCTAACTGTGAATATATGGATGGGTACAGTCTCGATTTAGCTTCTCTCACTTCATAGAAAATGCGACCTGTCAGAGATGAGTTACATTTGTGGTGCAGTGTTCCATGGACTGTAATGATGCATAAAACATCCAACAACCACTGATTTACTTTTGCTTTTAATTATTGCTTGGCCCAAACTGTGTGTGCGTGCATGTGTGTGTGAGTGTGTATGTAAAAGTGTGGGAGCGGGACCCACAGAGTGCACTGACAGGGCAGAGGTACTTCCACCCTTACTTGTGCAGCGCAATACAAAAGCAAACCACAAAGTCACTTCTGCTACCGCTGCTGGAACAAAAGGTCAAATTTGATCCTGAACCTACTTTCAGTCTACTTCAGTTCCCCTTGACTGCTGCTCTCGCCTCTGTTTGTGCAGTACATTTTTTTTAATTGATTCGTTTTTTTTAAGTTTGCTACTTTAAAAAAGGATGTTGGCATTTGCATTAGAACAAAATTGTAACTAGAAATACTGAAAAAAACAAGATCTGAACCTGCCTAATGCCGTTCCTGGTTCATCCATTAACATATTTACTAATGTGCGCTCCATCGCACATTCAATAGTTGCCGGTGTGACATTAATAGCCACTTTGACACTGTACTAATGTTTCAAGCTGAAACCATTTCAGCAGCATGTGTTGAAGATTAGAGAAAGTAACTCATGTAGGATTACAAAATTAGACCACACTGACATTACAATAAATATGGTGCGTTTTCAATTATTACATCAAGTCTCAATGGCAAAAAGCACGAGCTTGATCATCGTTCTTTCCTTCTCAGGTGAAGTGAAACTGGTCACAGGGACAGAATACCACAGCGGCAAAAAGCTGAAAGGTCCTAACCCCTCTGGGTCAGCTGAGCACCAGCATGTGTGGGACCGAAAAAAACAGCAGTAAGAGAGAAGCTTTTGACACTGGCTGCCTGTGTGGCTTCCCCATCGGTTGCAGCTTCCCTGTCTGCAGGGGAAGCAGGACAGTGCCAGGGTTCAGTGTTTTATGAGCTGGTCTTAACCAAACTCACCACATTCCCACAAGCATTGCACTAAAGGACGTGACTCTGGCCACGCAGCTGCTGCAGCCAGACCACAGGGCGCATGAGCACTGCACATCAGAACACATACACACATACGTTGTCACGTATATGTGCACTTTTTACACTCTGGCAGAAAGCTTGACTCACCAGACTTTCTATAAGAAACACGGGAAATCGCGCACAGTCTTGTGTTTAATGAATGAGTCATTTGACCCATGAAGCACTTACTGACACTAGCTGTTCACGCACAAGCTGTTTCCAGAACTTTTGACCATCTCTCATGACTTTCATCAGTCAATGGAAAGTGCCAAACACTTCATTTTATTCACCAGTGAGCCACGATATTAATATGTGAAACCGTATAGAACCAAATCGGTGCCTGTCCTTTAACACAGTCAGGTGGTGGTAACGTTTGGCGGACTGGTTTTATGTTGCATTACAATCTGATTTTCTGTGTTCGGTTCTTATTCGGATCTCCCTTGTGGCCCACTTCTACTGCAGGTTATTTTTTGGTCTCCCTGCACACAACCGTTTTAATTAGTAGAGCTGTTCAACTTGTCTGACTCACTATCAAAATTAAGTCTGTGGTCTCAGTGTTAACGGTGTCTATCATTTATTAAGAGTAGAAGACGTTTTAGTTATCCCTCTCAGGTCCTTCAGAGAAAAGGCCCTCGTGATAAGAAAGTAGTTTCTGTTTTACTGGTCTGTTTGCAAAACGGGGACATAGAGAAGAAAATGTTGATATATATAACGTGTCACTTATCGTTGTGTTGGCATCTCTGTGGAAAGTGTTAAAACGCCGACTTAACGACAAATCTTGTTTCAGTCCTAAATTTGACAACTGATTAATATTTGCATCCTCCTGCAGCTCTGACATATCAACTTACTAGACGGCAAGTTAAAGGTAACATTTGGTGTTCCTGAGCGAAAGTGACCGTGTCCAAGATGCAGACATGCATGCAAACACATCTGCACGTCAGAATGTGTTTGGAACAGTTCACATCCTGCAGTTGGTTTTTTTCACTGATCAGCAGTTGGTGGCAGTAATGTACCAACAACGAAAACAAAACAGCACAATCTAAACAATATTTTTTATATCAAATCACTCACACAATGCACCTTATAAAAGTCACCAAAATGCAAATATACATTTTGTTCATTGAATCCTGACAACATAAATCCAATACATAAATCCAAAATATTGTACAATTCTTCACTCTTTTACCTTCTGTTACCAGCTGAACTTTGTGCTGTAGACCTCCAATCTCTGGTTGAGAAGGAGATGTGGTATTAGAAAAATGTTGGCCCCTTCATCATCTGGGAATCCTCTGTACCCTGACTGTGGCCAAACTATGTTCCCTATTGCATAAACTAGTCTACAAATCTACGAAGGGTGGACATGGAGAATTCCAGTGGCCTTTCCTTGCTGTCACACAGAAAAAGTGTGACTGAAGTATTGTCAGGAGCAGACCTGTAACAATATGGACTAGTTTGAGTGAACTATTAGGTGTTAAGCACTAAAAAACTACGTGCTGAAACTACGTGGAAATTAAAGCACGTGAATCATTATCGTCGCAACCTCTGTGGCAGCTTCTTTAACAATTGCCAGGATACAGGTGCAGTTTGGCATGTATGGGAAGTGCTGAAGTTAGCAGGGAGAGTTGAGGTCTGTGGGTACCACCCACCTGATGACTGAACACACTATGCAACACCCTAGATGAGTGGGGCAGCAATGGCTGGACGGTGTGACAGCAGAGAAACCAGCATGTCCTGTGAGAAAACACCTATTATACCAAGACGTATAGACAGCAACTGGCAGCTGGCACTGTTTGTGTCATGGATCCATGGAGGGAAGTTTACTGCCTGCGGAGCTGCAGATGGAGTTAGAGTTGCATTGACTTTGTAATGTGAAACTAAATTCAAATGCAGATCGAGGTACTGCAGGCCTCCCTCAGTCATCAGTGGCTCATCTGAGTTGCAATTCAAAAATACGTTTAATCAGAAACTGCATCTTGAGCTCTAAGTTTCCCAGCTCACTCTTCACAGTTTTATCTGTCGATTATTGGCACCAACCAACGCCGACTGGCACAAACAAATAAGTCGTTATAAGAGCAGTTGCAATAAAATCACATTCATGATATACTCTGAAGTTGTAAAGTGTGTGTCCACCTTTAGGTATATATATCTGTATCAAGACAGAGTGCTCATGGAGGGCCTCTTCTTTACAGGCCTTTCAGATAAAGACAATATACCACACAACCCATCGAGTGAATGTGCAGTCACGTGATGCACCGGAGGTTCTGTCTGGGAGAAAACCATTAAAAGGAGCGTCTACCATAGTGAACCCCTCTGAAGGCCCCCAAGTGTGCAGAAACACGATAGTGTGAGGAGTGCCCTCCCGACGAACACAAGGCAGCCCAGAAACAGGAACAGTGAATTCCTTGGTTGGGTTAGAAACAACAGTCACAGCGCTGTGTCAGTGTTTTTCAGCCCTCCTTCTGATTGAGCATGTTTTCATCCGTCCTTACAGACCCGCTAACACATCTATGGTTTACTGAAAGTTCCTTTGCTTTAGAAATTAGAAATCTGCCCTGAGCATGTAAAGAGAAGCGCTGCTGTGCTGGGCCGGGGAACGATGGAAACCATCGTTCAACACGACTGGAAAAACACTGTTGATTTTTATAATGTCATTTTTAGAATCACCAATTCTCCATCATTGATGTTTCGCTGTCCTTTCATTGGGAATATACTAAAAATCTATTCTACCAAACACACACAGTGTTATTCTCTGCTGACGGTGGCCTGTTGGATGTACCAGGTGACCTTTGCATGTTTCCGCTCTTGCCCCTCGACGATATTGAGTCTCCCACTGCTCGGGCACTCATTCTGGATCAGCGCTAACAGCTCCAGAACTGCATTCTGTAATAAAACAAAGGGCTAAATGTTCTGTTCCAGCGCGATATTCGAACGCAGTGATAAATACTTGGCAGTACTGGTAAATAATGTGTGCAAATCACCACATTCTTCCTCCACGACTCAAATTGCAAAGTACAAAGCCGATTTTGAAAAGGAAGGCATTCAGTGGGTTTCAAGTGTGTGTTGGCATATCCTGTGTGAGGTTGACCAGAAATACTGTAGATTACACACCCAGAGTGTGTGGTGACCTGTGCTGCAGCCAACCAGCAGCGGTTTAGATTGTAACTCTAAATCATTTCATATCACAGCCATATCTGCTCTTCCCATGGCAGTTAGGAGCCGCAATCTAAAGCCACACAGTCACTGCAGGAATGTACAATGAAACCAGCTTAGTTTTCGACAAGTTAGCACATATAAACGATTCACACATAAAGAATGAGTGTATGGTACATGTAGGAGAACACACACCTGCAATATCTTATATGAAATATAAATCAGCATAGAACTGACATGCTGCAGGTGCTGAGAGCACAGAGATTTTCCAAGATGTTGTTCACAGTGGAACATACAAACATTAGTGAATAATAGATGGAAGCTAGCAGAGTCCGTGTTGTTTGGAAATCACATGCCTCCGTTTATTAAGTCAATTTTTTAAGAAAAGCAAGACGGGTGATTGAAGCTGAAGTTCTAAAGCTGAAGAGGCCGAGGAGCAAAATAAATATTTGAAATATGTTATGTGTTTTCTGTGTTCTTAGTAAGGTACTTGTTTGATGGCAACGTGGTGAGAAGACACTCAGGAAAAGGTTGTCAGAGCAACACTGACATCTATTGGTGGCCCAAACTCAACAGCAACACCAAAAATATAAGGTTGTATTGATGCCTCCATAAACAATCAGCGTTTTAATGCCTATTCACTTTAAAGTCTGAAGTTTTGTCATTATTACGAAAAAATGCCTCATTCTAAAAATGTGACATTTACCACAGTAAAGTGGGATGCAAGTACATTTACGGTGTAAAAAAAAAAAAAGGTAAAATCACAGTTGCACTTTGTCTGCTGGCAATGATACATGATTTACAAATAATTCAAAGGTGGTTGAATTTCATTTGAGGTGAACACTGAGTGTTGAGTTCAGATGTGCAGAGTTAAAGTGAATCAATCAACGACCATTTGGAGCAACTGACACCTGACAATGACACTTAAAAACACCCGATTCTACACTTATAGACTGACGGCAGATTTAAAGCAGCAACGGCCTGAGTAAGAATTAGAAGTTGTGGGATCATTCATTTTACTTTACTGTATGTATAAGTTACTTAAACAGGACAATGCAGCATGAGCACAGCTATGCGTCAGTCGAAAAACAAAGGTGAATATATTGGTTTAGTGAAGCGATTTACACTGTGCCATTTTAGCTGTTGGTGACCAAATATATTTGACAGCATAAGCTATTTTTGAATGGGTGATGTTACATTTATAATAATGCTAATACTTTTGGGCCTTGTCCAACTTACATAAAACACGGAGGTGGCATAAAGCAACAGATTTCCAGCTGCGCCTCACAATACCAGCACCTTTCTGTATTTCAAGGTTAGCCAGGGGAGATAATACAAAGATGTGTGAGTGTGTGGGGGGGACAGAGTTGAGGGGGTGGGCATTGGAGGGGGTGAGTCATCTGGATGAGTCATGTGCATGGTGTATGTGGACAGCTCAGGGAAGGATGGATAGGGAGAGGAAGGCTGAGCGGTGGAGGCCAGGGTGGAATAACTAAGGTTTCCAACTGCTCCACGTGACTGACTTGACGTCTGCTTAAAGAGAACAGATGTTAAGTTGCTGACATTGTTCCATCGGCAAACGCAAACATACTGCATGTGTGGAACCTGCTGCTCCTCTAAGCTCGCACTGAAACATTTTCCGATCAGACACAATCACGAATCCACTTCTATATCGTGTGTGTGTGTCCCAGCCTGCAGTGTGTGCTCACAGCCAGGAGGGGTCCTCTAAACATGCAGATCCAAGTCAACGTCTCCAATGGAGCAACACAAAGAGCCTGGGGACTGTGAGAAAGTTTCACACACAAAAACGCAGCGAGACAAGACAATTAGGGCTGGTCAGTAAAACAAGCTGCTGACAAATGATGCCAGGTGAAGCCTGGAAACAGTCGTCGATGGATCCATCATGCAGCGCTTCAGAGTCTAATGCAGGAGACAGTAACATCGATGAAGACGTGTCAGTGTGAAAGTCAGAAAGGTAACAGCACTAGGTGTGTTACTGTACCCTGTACTGTATCTTTGGTTGTAGGCATCGTGATCAGCTGAGTCAGACTGACGACTTTGTCCAAACGTCTCTGATTTATCCTCAGTGAGTCAGTGAAAGACTGTGGTTCTATACCTCATCCAAACAGCTCCTGCCATAGAACGATCAGTGACGAACGTACTGTATCTATGCGTACAAGGCAGGAAACTTAACACGCTGCATCTCCATCTGAAATGCGTGAACATCAGGCATTCTGATGCACTGGGTGGTAGGACGGCACATTCAGATGATCTGTAAAGGCTCCCCCCTCTTCTCGTGTTTTCTTTTTTTCTCGCTCTCTTCCACAGAGCCAACACCTGCACCGGTGAATGAACAGTCACGTCTGGCGGAATCAAACTGCCTTTGGGTGATGCTGTTTAATTAATTCTCACCCACTAACACTGTCTTTCCAACGGGAAGGGAGGGGGTGTGGGTGTGGGGGTGGGTGGGGCGTTTGCAATGAAAGATTCATGAGCCGTGTTGATGTTAGAATGGAGATAGGGGTTTTGTGCCGGTGACAGTGAAGCAGATGCTGTAACCAAGCGAACCCCAGAATAAATATGCACGAGAACCAAATGCACACGCATCAAAATCCATCCACCATAATCCAGAGGAATGAGCACACAGTGGAGAACATCACTGCTTTGTGCCTGCCCTAAGCGAGGGCCGATTCCCAATTTTGACAATGTCCTGAAGCATCACTGTTGACATGACTCCAGGCCCTCAGTTCTAACAAGCTGCAGATTGAAACCAGGCTGAATCATTGTCAGTGTTGCACCTCAGTGTGTGTAAAACTATTCAGCTGTGTTAGAATGAGGGACAGAGACAAGGAAAGAGGGAGCGAGAGTGACTCAGTGGGAAGGAAAGAGGAAGAAAAAAGAAACGAGCAGGAAGAGGAAGAGGGATAAAGCAGAATACTGATTAGTGTGTGTGTGTGTGTGTGTGTGTGTGTGAGAGAAAGGGGGTGGCGGGGGGCAGGAGCAGCACTCTGCAGGTGAATGCTGAGCTCTGTGGGGTCTCACTCTCTCTCTCTCTCTCTTTTGTCTTTCTGCAGAGTGATGCTCATGTAATCGACACACAGAGAAATGACCAGGAAGAGACGGGATGGGGAAGAGGTGAGGAAGGTAAGGAGCAGAGGGAAGGAGCGAGGAGGATGCAGCAGCAGCAGGATCAAAAGATGGAAGCAGCGCTGAGGATCAGTAACAATCACAGAGTGGAAATGTCACAAGGGAGCAGACAGTGTGTATAGAGACATTCCCTGAACATCAAGTTGACGATCCCTCAGCCCCCCCCCACTCCACACACACACACACACACACACACACACAAACAGCTTTTTTTTAACCATCTCTTTGTCTTTTTCCTCTCTCTGACACATGTAACTGTTGCATTGGAGAGCAGATATTTGGTCTTTTCTGAGGAAGAAGTTAAAGCGGAGGGGTTTGGGTGGGGGAGCTGGAGATGATGCTCCAGTACAGCGTAGGAAAAGAAGGAATCTGAAGCAAAGACTCGTGAAATAAAGCCTTGGGCTGAGAATGCGGGGGGTGAAATGAGCATGAGAACTTGAAGCGAGCTGAGATTTTTCACTCCCAGTGACGTATTACGCTTTCATACTTAATTCATGATACCTCTGTGGGAACATTGATGACATTCTGACATTTGTGTGAGTAAGAGCACTGACCAACGCTACCTTTGATTCGGCATGACTTATTAACGTCTGACTCATTAGTCCACACATCTTTAGATCTGTCTTCTACGGATGACTTTCTGGCTCGCTGAGAGAATTGGGCTTTAAGGTTTGATACGTATGTGGATCGACGTGTGTAGATGAGCGCATGGCTCAGAGACACCTCGTTTATTCCTACAGTGATGGTTTAGGACAGTAAGAGCTTTCGGTAATTGGAATATGGCAACGTCACGGCCATTTCCTTTATATGATAATTGTATCAAATAGTGACAATGTTAAATATAAAACAGGTGGTTTTATGGTCAGTGTCAGTGTTTATATTGACGCAGTTTAATTAATTGGACATGATTTTAACAAAAGAAAGCGTCTTTGTCAAGTGTTTTTGCTGTAAGGTCCAATTATTTCGTCATGTCGGGTCACACATTCCTTTTAGCAAGATTCTGAGCGTATATAATAAAAAAACAATAACTGTCATACAGTCAGGTTTACAGACTGTTGAATCTGGGTTGATGTGCCATTCAGAAATTAACAGCATTTCACATAGTCAGAATGTAACAGAACATAATATCACATGATAATTATTTGCTGAGGCTCATGACAACATATAATGATGATTGAATGGTGTGATAACATCCAGAGGAGTTACAAAATATATAATTTTACAAGTTATAGTCAAAGATTAAAGGGGCCCTATTGTGCTTTTTGGTCATTTTACCTTTAACGTCAGTGTTGTGATGATGGATGTCATGTCACATGTCACATTTTAAAACATGACTTCACTGTATGTAGGAGAAATCATTCAAACAGTAAATCTCTCAACAATTTTCAGTCTGTTAGTGAGAAAACCAGAGAAATGAAAGAAGTGACAAATTCAGAAACGTGTTGAGAACGATTGATCAGGCATGTGACGGCCCTATGCCCTATGTATAATAATACTGGTTATAGCCTCTTTGTCTCCTATTTTCAGGTCTATCATGCTAATTTACGTTTGTTTGATTTGATTTGATTTTGTAGTTTGCCATCCACCTTCATTTTACTACAACATGCCCTAATTCTTTTCAAGTTTTAATATATAAGTTATTGGTTGGTTATGTTTGAGTTAAACAAGTAGGGACTGGGATGATTAGTTCTCTAAAAATCAAGCAGTGGTCCAGATCGGTTCTAGCAGCAGTTATCCCCCAAAGAAAAAACTGCAGTTGGTTGTTTTTGTGTGTTGTCTGTTCGTTAAGTAGCATTTGGCTCAGGAGCACCTACAAAACACGTTTGTCTTCCGTAGTGCAGATGGTTTGTAGGTGCATGTAAGCACATGAAGACTAGGGTGAAGCTAGTCAGTTGGCATTTAAGGGGATTTCTTCATAATCATTTAATCTGCCTCTGTTTGTGTATTATCCACTTCATAGTGACTTCTTTTGTTCTCTTGGGATGTACTTAGTTCTAGTTTGGTGATCGATCATGATTCAGCTGTGATAAACATGGAGACTGACCGTTGTAATTAATAATAAAAATTCCCACCTGTAGTAATTTAGCTCAGGTTACGAAGGCGGATTTAGTCATTTTGTCAGAGTATTTGGGATAGTCAAAAACCAAAAATGTTTTGAAAAAGGCTTAGTTGAGAGGTATTGTGAAAGCACTGGCTGTATTTGATAGACTTTGGCAGGTGGTTAAATACCCAGTAGCTCCAACAACTCTAGAGCGTTTTGATGATTTGAACAGTACATGCAACTAAATAAAGAAAAGGCAAGAAAGGAGAGGGAGACTGTGAAGTACAGCGTGTAAGAATGGGGGCTGAGGTAGGACTGAAAAGGGAAAGACTAAAAGAGTTGTTTAATTAGCAAACATTTATTTAAAAAAGACCCAGATATAGTTTACACAACTAAGCTGGAAAAGTCTTTAGGTGTCTCCTATGAACCGAATCAGGTTGCTGTGAGAAAAGTTTACCTAAGAGGGTTATGACATTAATGTAAAAATTAGGGGCATTGAAAAAGGGAATGTCCTCTCAATAAAATTGGCCAGAAGTCAGTGGAGGCCAGTTTGTACATTGTACCTAAGACTGATGTGCCTAGGTCTAATGGACTTCTCTAGAAAACAGGGCCATCTTAAGGTAGGGATGAGACTTATTTGACTTTGTATTAGGTGGGTTTGTGTCTTAGAATGGGAAAGGACAGATACCAACCAATTCATGGGTGCTGCCGAGAGTTTCATCGTAATGAGCATTTTGCTCTTTTGACCCATACTGCCAGTAAGACATAAGTCTCCTGTGCTCGGCGTAGGACTTTTTGTCATTTGTTCTTTTCCCTGAAAATGAGCTAAGGATAGTTCCTAGTGGTTTCTTTCTTCAGGACGACTTATTTACAAATGGTCTTGTGTAGTAACTGAGGTAGAGGTAGATAATGTTGTTTAGGTTGTGGTGCTCTCAAAGTTTAGACAATCGGTGTTGAGTTTATCAGATATTGGAGTTACAGGCCACCTGGCTGTAAAGGCAACGCACGATCAAAGGCCCTGTCACCTTTTTTGGCCTTGTTTGAAGAAGTTACAATTTCTCAACCTCAGTTAGGTGAAATGACCAACCAAAAGCTTAAACCAGCTCGTTTATCCTATTTCAGGAAGTCTTTGAGTCTTTGCTGCTAGATTGTGTGGGTCCATTGCTAAAAAGTAAAGCCATTTATTGACAGTGATGTGATAAAGTATTTGTACCTACCCTTTGTGTTCCAATAAGACATCGCTAGAACTAAAAGTTTTGTGTAGCTTTATAAAGACCTTTTTCATCCCAAAATTGGTACAAAGTGACCAGGGGAGCAATGTCATGTCTTGTACCTTTACTCAAGTGGCTAAACAGCTTGGTGTCCAGTGCCTGCTGTGCTAAAACTCAAAGAACACTTGAACGACTCCATCAGACATCAAAGACTATGATGCATTCCTATCAAACCAAGCTTGTTCAGGATTGGGAAGAGGCCATTCGGGGTTGGATTTGAAAGCAGGGACCCTCTTGCAACACAGGAGGTAGTACAAGACAGTACACGTTTCAGACTTGACACGCTTGTTTAGGGTCCACTAGCAATACTAGGTGATAGATTGAAAATAGACCAGCCTAATAATGTCTTCAATTATGTAAATAAATTCTGCTGCTGACTGCACAATGCCTGTGTCACTGGTCAATAAAACGTAAGCTGTACACAAGAAAAAAGGAAGGAACTTTTGATCACAAAGCAGAATCTGTTACTTTGAACCAGACAATTAAGTTTCAGCTTTACTTTGTACTGTTGGGTTACCTTTAAAGGCATAGTTCAGTGGGCTTCTTATATTCAAAAGTCTCACGTCAGACAGACACCAAACCGTACCAAAACCAAACCAACTACAGCACATGCTTTCAGGTCAGTAGCCACAGTAGGAGCTGTACTTTCAGAAGACTTTGATTTTCCACTTGAATGAATTCTAACGCAGAAACACAGTAACTTATATTATCAAAACCACCAGTTGTGACGTCTGACCCCCAGTACGTAGATCTGGTCAAGTTGTTTAACTCATACTTGTGACTCTTCTCAGTTAAACCATCATGTACAATCATTTAGTTAAGGTTGCGTTAGATGTGGGGATAATCAATGTGTCTACGGCAAAAAATAAAAAATAAAAAGCCGCGCAACAATGGAAAAGGAGGTGGGTTATACACTCACCTGTCACTTTATTCGGTACACCTGCTCAGCAAATATCTAATCAGCCAATCACATGGCAGCAACTCGGTGCTTTAATGTATGTAGACATGGTCAAGACAATGTGCTAAAGTCCAAACTGACCATCATAATGGTCATTAGAACGGTGATTCAAGTGACTTTGAACGGTGCATGTTCGTTGGGGCCAGATGGGCTGTTCAGTGTGGTTCAGAAACTGCTGCTCTACTTTGATTTGAACCAAGATTTCAAGAGAGTGTCCAAAGAAGAAAGAAGAAGAAAATGTCCAGCGAGCAGCAGTTCTCTGGGTGAAAATGCCTTGTTGATCTCCAGAAGAGATTCATTCTAACTTATACAAAAGCGACAGTATAGGCAACACTGAAGAAACAGGAGAAGACCAAACCGAAGCCACTCCCACAATTCAGAACAGCTCATCAAAATCAAACAAAAGAACGCTGAAAAATCTTTAGGTCCAGAAACTGATATAAACAATCTCAAACTGGTTTGTTGAATATGACGGTAAGTTTACTGTACTCAGATGGCCTCCACAGTCAGCAGAGCTCAGTCAAAGGTAGAGTACATATGGGACGAGACAGAGCAGATGTCCAGCCAACCAGTCTGCGTCATACTCTGTCATTCCTCTTAGAAATGTCTCCCACACCTTATTTAATATGTGATATGAAGACTTAAGACAGTTCAAAAGGCAAAACGGAGTCCAACCAAATGTTAAAGCATGGCATGACTGAGCTGCCATGTTCCGCCGGGCCTCCCCATTGGCTGATGGTTCAGACAGATTTTGCATAGATTGATTGATTGTTAATGCGTTGGTGGAGGACTGTGTTGCTGTTGTTAGTGCACATCCACCACTTCAATAAGGGACTTCCTCGGAAAAAACGAACTTCTGTCCCTGTGGTGTCTTGCTGCCACCCAACACAGTTTGGTTTCGCTCAGTGTGTTTTTTGTAATTTGCTTTGTTTCTCATCATGCAAGTTTCACGTCGTTACTCACTTTTCACTACTGAATGCCGACTAAATGCAACATGCAACTTTACTTATGTTTGAGATTTATTAATAAAGTACTGGTTAATTTAAATTGTTACGTGGACCTCACTTCTTTGTTATGCCTTCCATGCGCTGTTCATAACAGGAATTATTATATAATCCTATGCTGCTTACACCTTTTTTCTCATTCACAAGTCATTTTTAGTATAATAGATGCTTACATCGTGGCTGTCATTAACACCTGTACACCTCCCACACGCATTAGTTATGGTTAAATGTCTGTCCTGTGAAGGCTGTGCATGTTTATGATGGGAAAAATATAAGAACTTTGATTTATTTGTTTAGTTTGAGTAATGAGTTTAATGATCCCCTAAATTTATGGAGCAATATTTACTGGAATTATTTAAATATTCAAATGATGTCTTTTGAAACTTAAATTGATTTTCAGAAATTAAACTTAAGCAAAGGAAAAACAAGTGGATGGTTTGATGTGTGACAGTGAGTGAGGGGGACGGAGTAGGAGATTTTCAGCAATGAAACCTGAAGGCTTGCTTCAAAGTTTCGGGTTTGTGTGTTTCTATTTGTTCAATCATTATCCAAAACTCTGGCGGCCCTGAGACTCTTCATCTGTGTGAGAAACTGAAGCTTAAGGCACAACGCTCTCATATGCAGGTCATATTGTTCCATTACTGCATAAACTATTGAACTCTACGCTTCTGGTGAGTTCTGAGTTATGACTTAATCATGAGTTTCGCCTGAAACTAAGAATTTCTTCAATATCCAAAAGACAGAAAGAAAATGGATTATTTTTCTCCCAGCGGTCAGTCGGACTCATTAAACACAATAATAAGGCGCATGACTTACACATGCAACATGTTTGCACTTACACTTTTGCCTGTTCAGGGGCTTTTGATCATGTTGCCATGCCTGCACTTGTAGGACGTCTCCTCTGCGTGTCGGCTTCAAATCAGGCTCAGTAGTTTAACCTTTTTCGTAGCTTTCGGTCAGAGAACACAGCCGTCGTTGGCAGATGAGCTCAGTTGTCAGATTTTCCGTTTTACCTTCCCTCTCTGTCACGCTTGACTTTGGAAACAGACGCTGGGTGAAAAGATAGAAAGAACAAAATAAAGACAAAGTATTCTGAGTGAACTGATGATGATCAAGCCTCTGCCTACAGGCTGCTGTGATAGTTGATCTCCACCACTTCTCACATGCATCTGAATTTAAATGAAGGCCCGAGACCAGTTACAAACTGGTGCATGACTCACAGCTGGGGATAAAAGTCAATTTAGCTCAGCCTGTGTGTCTCCAGCTTGACCAGTTTTTTCCAAACCCAAACCTAAAAGTTTATAAAAACGTAAAACTACATTTGTAGACTACAAGCTCCACCGTTGCCTCCTTGTGATCCTGGAATGACAACGCTCCCTTTGATCCTTGCAATCATTCCCCGATGATGACGGGGTTTGGTTTTACATAACCTGCTAAAATAAGGACGTGAGTTACTGATCATCTCCTTGGCACATACATATAACAGGCGAGAAGACAAATAGTTTAATAAAGCAACACCAGGAAGGTCCAGGTGACTAATTTTTCTGTGAACTTTTTTCTTCTTCCTCCTGTGAGAGTTGTTGCTCACGCCTCACTTTGGCACACAGGCTTGTGCACCTCTGAAGCAATTTCCTGGGGTGGGAGCAGTTAATCTACTGGTCTGAAAGACGCTTGACAAATACAAGCAGGGGCAGGAGGATGGCATCACCGTGCCCAATACAAAGCCCCCATCAGCCCTACACACTGCCTCCCCCATCCCTTTGTCATGCTGCCTTCTCCTCTTGGACTGTGTGTGTGTGTGTGTGTGTGTGTGCGTCGTTCTCTTTCTTCCCTCTCTCTTCCTCCCCTCGCGGAACCCTGAGCGTCCTCCTGTTGACTAAATTTCCTCGATGACGTAAGAGTCCACGTACATGGTCCATGTAGGTGATGCTTCTGAATGAATGAGTGTCCCCTCCCATCTCCATTACTAGTACTACGGGATGTCTATAAGAGCGGATCACCGGGACAGCCCGCTGAATTTCATGAGACACCGAGGTGCGAGAGGGACACGCCAGAATAAAAACGCTCTATGTTCATTTTCCATCCGAGATACTTTTTTTTTTTTAAAAAATTACGCACGGGTGCCGACGATCTTAGAGAGGATACGACTCTGATATGTGACCACATTTCTCTCCATCCAGTGACCATCAGAGCAGGTAGACACCGGTAAAACTGTGCTTTCTTTGTAGTTTGATGAAGTCCGAAACTGAAGACGTTTCAGCCGGACCCACGGGGACCAGAAGAAGGTAAGTTGCCGTTTCCATCGTGCCGACATTTGTCTTAGACATTTTGGAATGATTCCTAATACACCACCGATGACTGCGTTGAATCAGTGTACGATCACTTTGATTCATTCCCGGCCACCGATTTTTCCCTCTGCGTGCCGCTTCGTGAATGTACGGTAGCTCACGGAGGCTGGAAGTTGCTGCAGTGTGAGTCACTTTGGCGCACATGGGCAGTGACAAGTGTGAAAAAGCAGAGAATGTCTTGGAGGGTGTCGGCTACGCTGACTGCATGTTAACCACACTTCATCCCCGAGGACGGGGAGAGAGGCACGACACACGCCTGATCACCCCCCCCCCCTCTGTCTTTCAAGGAGATCAGCGTGTGTGGGACGTGTCCTGACGGTCTGCGGGTTTGGATCGAACCTTAATGTAAAAATCCGTGGCATCGCTTCTGGACAGACTCACTTGAAACAGTCAGATGCTCGCCACGTTTTCCTTTTTTTTTTTTTTTTCGTGATGAAATGACATCGTGACGCGTTCTTGAGATGAAGTCAATTTTGCGTCATTCCTGCGCACATGCAGACGACCCCCAATCAGCCGTCAGGGGGCTTTAAAGACACAGTGCGAGTCGCCGACACACGTCCACGATCTGCATTGCGATGTGTCTCTAAAGCAGGTGGAAGGATGGAGGGGAGGGGAGGGGGGGTGGGAGGCGGTGGGAAGGCCTGGGGGTCTGATGAAAACTCCCCAAGGTAACTCCTGGACTGGGGGCTCTGACCGGAATCTCAATGAGCCCGGCTCCGTAACCGCTCCGTCTGTGTTGACAGAGAACCGGCACCAACACCAGTTACATTAGAACCACCAGGAAGGTTCGTTTGAACATGCTGCAAAGAGCCTAAAGAACCCGCGGCGCTTTCCAAGGTCCTGAACCGGGTCTGGGCGCCGACCTGCACGAGGCTGAAAGGGCAGAAGTACTAAAAACTAGGTTTAGCCGGTTCCTGTCCAGACTCTCAACTATCCACAGATAGTTCTTCATAAATTAGTTATATGTTTATAAATATTTGTACATATTAAATTATACGCTTTCCTTGAGTTGGTCTCATGGATTCGTTACTTTGTTCTCCACATAAATTTGTGATCGGGTCAATAGTTTAGGAGCAGGACCATTTTCAACTCGCTGACCTCTACCTGTGTATGTCTCAACAAATCGAGAGGCGCATGTCGACCGGTATTTACGGCTCACGCAGCAGCAGAAAGTCGCCCGGCGCTGATCCCCGGTCAGTGGACGATCTTCAGGACCGTGGACAGTGACAGGCAGGATTTCTTGTAATGGATGAGAATCACAAAGATGAGATCTGTTAAAATGTATTCCTCGTGTAGGTGCAGAGCTTCACATTAATTCCTGTGGCTCCTGTTAATACTCATGTGATACATCTACATCTTTTCTTCTTGCCCATCCATCTTTCTCCTTCCTTTGTTTCCCCGACTTTTCCAAATTCCTTCAGAAGAAAAACCTGTTCTCATGAAAATACACAAATCCCCAACGTGGACCACTTTACACAGCTGCAAACAACCCAAACAGCCCGTATACAAACAGCAGATGAGTGCTTGCGAGCACTCCAATTTCCTGAACGCTGACGTCAGTCCTAGAGTTACTAAGTTGAGCTTGCATAAGCCACCAATGCACCCCGTGCCCCTGTCTCCTCATATCCTGTGGCTGACTCATAGATAATCAACATGGAAATCAATACTACAAACACATCAAGTGGGCTACATAACTGTCAGTCTGCTCACACAAAGGCCTCTGGGAGGACAGACAGGGATGTGTGCTGGGAGTACGGTGTGGCGGTACAGGATGCCGACTGGACCGGGGGTTGAACAGGGAGCCACAGAGACAGGTCAGCTAACTGTGGGCAGCGGCAGTGAGCTTTTCTCACTTCGCACCCTGACTTGTTTATGTAATGCAGTTACAGATGCCGTTCAAGTGTTAAACAAAGGGCAGCGTCCCGGGGCCCGTCTTACTCTCAACACCCCCCCTCTGGCATATTTGCATTCTTCCTCTGCAGTCTGATTTAACTCTGTTCTACAGCTGTTCAATCAGTCAGTGCATCAATACCTTGGCTCTAGACTGCTTACTGCTAAAACTGCTCCAAAGTACAGTAACAGTCTACAGTCATGGCTACTGACGTCTGGCAAAGCTCGGCACGGTGTGATCAAGTTCACCTCTGTGAGCGTAACTGTTAGGAGGAGTGGGAAGACGCTGCTGTTCTCTGTGAAGTTTCTTTTCGGAGCCCAGCACTACTGAAGGCTGCATGAGCAACATCATCAAACCACGAGGACGTCAGTGGTTACCACAGCCAATCATATTTCTCCCACTGTCTCCATGGTGACCGTGGCATTAGATTGTTACTGTAGCAACAGCACCACTGGTAACAGTCTACAGCCATGGTCGCTAGGGGGCAAAACACACATCTGAGTCAGAGTGGTGCAAAAAGATGCGCTGCACGTGTCAAAATCAGCAAATGACAAAAACAGATTCAATATTTGCAGTAGTGGAGTCTTAATAACACTCAATGTTTTTGATGTGGTGTGAGCAATGAAAAATTGACCTGAGCCATAGTGGTAACAAATATGTGCATTATTTTGCAAATATGCAAAATAACTCAACCTAAGAAAAACTAAATGGCAAAGCTACATCGTCCTCTCTCGCCATCTGTACATAAACCGTGAGCCTGACCATAACGAAGCTCACGCAGTTAAAAGTCCCGACGTGCCGACACGCATGTCGCCCTGGGGACAAAAGATTTGAAAATGCTCAATAAGGCTTCACATGTCTGCTGCACAAGGAATATTCGAGCACGTCCATATCCCTCATATCCTGGAGGAGTGAAGACTCCTCGACATGGATGAAAGCGCTGGTTTATCAGACCCAGCCGTGTTCGTCAGAGTCAGTCACCTTTCCAGTCCTGGTGGAAAGTGATCCACTCCTGCAGGGACGGGAGCTCATCTGTCAATCCCGATATTCACCAGGATTCTCATACTTCTTCTTTTTTTTTTTTTTTTGCTGCTTGCATATTTGAAATATACCCATGAAATGTGTAACCTCCTATCAATAAATTGTTGATTATTGAAAGCACTGAGACTTTGTTTTTGTTTGGGAGTGGACATGATTTGATGCAGTGAAGGCTCAGTGGACACGGCAGGGACCAGGTCCTGCTTGCAAAAATTCTGCAGCTTGACCCACTTGGATAGAAATTTCAAAGCCTCATGCTGAAGGTGTAGTGGCCACGGTCTGAGTGCGGGGCCTTTTAAACATGATTGGTCTCAGCAGCACATACATCTGCAATGTTCAGAAACCAGGATTATTAAGCTGCCACCATAAAGCTGATTTTAGTATCTATAATTAATTTATTGAAAAGAAAAGACATTAATGCTTTTTACTGTTTAGGAGTTGGGGACACGCAATTAAAGGAGACGATGGGATACTGTAAATTCAAAGGAGAGGAGCGTGTGTCAATATTCGCTTTGTTGAAAGGAAATGAAAGAAAAAAAATCAGAGTTGTGCATCCAGGGCTAAAACGAACAAGACAAACTGAATTAGATGAGTGAAGAGACGTGGGATACATGTTTTTTTTTTTTTTCTGACGCCATGTTCTCGGGTGGAAAACGTCTGAGAGCGGTTTCACAGTGGTAAGTGGTTTCCTCAAGGGAGTAAATATTTTTAGCTCTTGGGTTTCATGAAAGAGAAAATTAAAAGCTCATTTTGCATATAACAAAGTAAAGTAGCTACTGAGGCACGTGCATGAATACACAGAACACTGTCTGCTCTCCGAGAAGAACTACACACGCTTTGGCTGGTTAATCCTTAAAACTCAAAGACGTTCTATTGCTGTCTTCCACATTCTGAACCCACTCCTTCAATACTTCAAACTATGAACTGTTTCCTGGTTAATGTGGATCATTTATATTCTTTTACAGTAGTATTTATACGCAGTGATTCGTTTGGTCGTAGGTGAGTATTCAAATTCATCAGAGCATCACATATGAACACAAACATCCTTCGGTACCTAACGACTCAGCGACATGAACATGAACTAGTACAGTCGGGCTTAAAGGTGGAAACGTCCAGAGCTGTGTAAAAAACAGAACGTTACTGTGAGAGTGACAGGACTATGTTTTCACCGTGTTAGAGGCCTGACATTTCAAAAGCTTTATTAACAAGATGAACAGCCGATTAGAGAATATTCTCTAATAATTTGCGACAGATTAGGACATTATTAATAATAAATGAAAATGACATTTACTAATATTAATGTAATAAATTGCACATTGGTACACAAAAATGATGATCTGCAGTACTAATAAATATCAGAAATCTTACATGATCCATATAAAAAAAAAATAAAGGCCATAGAAGGTTCTTGTGTGCGTGTTAAAAAACCCACACAAAACAGCGATGATTAGTCACGTATTATATGTGATTTTGCAGAACTGTCTAACTGGATTTGTTGTTTCTGATGAACTCCAACGACTGATCGTAAGTTGTGCTGATTCTCACTTGGAAAAAAAAGCACCATGAGCTTGAGAATGACACAAGACAGAAAGGCCGAACTCTCCAAAACATAAAATAAATTAATGAATTCACTTCGAAGCACATCTACATTAATATTCACGTCCATATGTCGTATTATGAGCTAACACAGCCGCATCACAACGTAAGCTGCTGAACTGATGCGAGCATTTTGTGCCTGGTTGAGTCCATCACTCTCTCAAATGACTCATGTTTCCTTCCTGCTTTTACCAACTTAATTTCCAGCAGCTGCATAGTTATTCAAGCTTTTTAACAGTGAGTCAGTGACTGCCTGCTGGGAATCGGACTAAATCCATGTTATCAAATCTAGTCATTTAGAAAGGGTCAGTGTGCAGGTTCACATACATCTGGGAAATAATCATATACGGCACTGGTGCATTAGCAGTGGCGTCAGGATTATAATATTTCGGTGCACGCACTTGGCACTCAGCTGAATTGTAAAGAAATACTGACGCTTCTCTGTCCACGACATTTCCCTGACTAATCTAAGTGAACCAAAACAAATGTCTCAAATTTTGAAAAACTAGACTGACAGCAACTCGGAGTGTTAAGAAACTTTTTAAAAAATTCATGTTTTTTTAATGGATTTCAGTGGCCCTCACAGTATGAATCAGACCACTATTAAAAGACAAAAAACCTTCATGCAAAAATAACACGATAATCTGTAACCATTCACGTCCACAGCTTTCCCGCTTAACCCCTTCCTGCTAGACTGAGTATGAAATGACTAAATTATAAAGGGCAGATCACAGAGTGAGAGAGAGGAGAGAGAAAAAAAAACCCTGACAATCCATGGCAGGACAGAGTGGGTTGTAAAAGAAGGTGACTTTGTGACAGCCCTGTGCTGGGGTGGCTCTTGGCCGGATGATCAGGGACAGGCTGACCTCCCACGCAGAATTAGTCATCTCTTTACACCACTTATTTTTTTTTTCTTCACCAAAGACTCTTATTCAACCTTCTAGCAACCTTCCCTCACATTGCTGTTTGGCCGCCCAGGCTTCTTCTCTCCCACACACACACACACACACACACACACACAGTCAGCAGCCTCTAGACTTAATAATTTATTGTTCATAAGGATGGAGATCAAACAGTTGGTAGGTACGTCGCTGCTAATATGATCCATCATTGTTCTTTCACTAAATCAGACTAACTAAAAGAAAAGATCAGTTCCAACTTTACGACGTCCTTCAACAATTTAAAGGGCCACCACACCCTGGTCAAAGTTTGTCCTGCTCCTCCGGAACTCCCACTGATGATGCAAAGAACTCCTCCATATGATGTCATCTGAACTGACAAATTCCCCCACGTGATGTCATCCGGAAAGAAAAGAGACATATTTAAACAAAGGAGACAGAGGGAAGTTTAATGTTGCTCGTAAACATGTCGTCCAAGTAAAAGCACATGAAGCAAAGTGAAAATGAATGACGTTGCCCTTTAAATACAACAGGCTGTTTAGTCAATGTCAACGTCTTTTTATGCTGTTTATGTATCGAGTGTCATTTGCCTTTCTCCTCGTCTTGCATTGAGCCAGATGTTGCAGCAGGACACAATACTGTAGCTCAGCGGTGCAAAGACTTGTCAGACGTGCTTGTCCAATTCTAGTTGACTCAAGAACACACTGACTGATGGGACCCAGTGTCCTATGTGACAAAGCAAAGACGAGCTTTCTGTAAACCTGCACGGATCACGACTTTCCATTGAAATGTCCACATTGTGCTCTCGTACGTTAACATCCTGCACCTCCATCCTGGGCCATTTGTCTGAAATTGAAAATCCAATGTTTCATCAGACCTGCATTTTTACTGCCAAAGAAATGTTAGAAACCTGCAGTCAAACATTTTTATTTCCTGTATATTTTTCTCTAAAGAATTCCCCATCCACCTACAGGTTGTGTTGACAGATGTAAATACAGCCAAGTTAAGCCCAAATCAGTCACGTTTCGCCGACATTTTGCTTCAGTTCTAATATAATCCAGGCTAAAACAAAGACACAAAAAACGTAGAAATACACACTCAGCCTGAAATCCAGGCTGCTGTTCAGCCAGTTTGGATCTTCTACAAATGTCCTCTGCTGCCACTCCTACCCCGGCACAGCCCCAGCCACACGTGGCTGCTTCACAGATACACTGATGGAAAAAAGAGAAATATGAAAAAAAAAAAAAAAAGAACCTGCAAAATAAATGTCCTCCTCTTCTGTTTATTTTTGTTGCAGAGCCATGAGTCATAAAAGATATTTTAATACTGCTTCTTTGTAGCCGGGCCTGGCTTCTCCTTAACACAAAAAATGTCCACTAATAATAAGAAGCAACATACAGAAAAAAAAAGCATTTACTCAGCGTGAGGGTAAATGTAAACTGGCCTCACATTCAGGAAGCATCAGTGACAGTGAGAGAGGAGGGGACAGCGGAGACTGCTGTGACTCAGCCTTTCCCCCAGCCGCAGAAATAAACAACTAAATACATCAAGAGGCCTGACATGTTTTTCCTGCTCGCAGGTAGCAGACAAAAGAAAAAAAAAAACAACTATTAACCCTGGTATACAGTTCGTATTTACTGCGGGTGAGTTATGTTTGATGCTGTGCACTTTCTGAGGGTGCATTAGCTGATGGGGTTTGAGTCATATCGCTGCTCACTGCTGAAGGCTATGGAAAGAAGTGCTGGGCACCAATAGCAACCACGGGCAGTGAGGGTGTATTAATATCTGTGTACTGCGAGCAGTACGAGACCCGAGCACCTGCCGCGTAAAGTGCAGGATCTAACCTGTGACCTCTGCAACCTCCTCACTGTAAACATGTCACAAAGTCTCAGGATGGGGAGCACTTTTTCAGCAGGGATGGCGCTGAGGCGGAACTCCACGCACATCTGGAAACAACTGCACACAGCACAGGACAAACGCACAACGGGCACTTTCACTCAGCTCTGCACCCTCGCTCACATGCTGCTCCAAAGCAAACCCAGGCACTCTGCAGATAAGCCACGCAAACGGTGCCGCCTAGTGGCCACTCAGCTGTGGAACGTGGCTGATATCAAGAGTCTGAGAGAACAGGCCAGATTGACTGGGGCTTACATGACTCACAGCCGTCTGTCTGCGACTGGCAGAGTTAAAGCAGATCTGTGGATCAGAGCTTCATTAAGTTTCAGTTCGAACTCCTCCATTAGTTTGCTTCCACGAGCCAAATCAAGTAACGGCAATATGCTTTGAAATACTTCCATTCGAGAAGTTAGGAACTTCCTTTATTGAGTTTGAGAAGTTTGGTGCTCGTCATCACCATTCAGTGCACATTATAATTCTACTACATGGTAAGGAGGCTTCACAATGTGGCATTTGTTTTATGTTTTGTATGCGTATGTTCAGTTCTGACATGATTTTATTGTGATGGGTAGAATAGCGGAGCTGCTGAACTGGATGGCATTAGAGTGTACCGTGATGTGATGAACTGGGAGCGAGAAAAAGGTGATTGTTTTTCCTATGAACACGACCAAACAGATGCCAGAGCCATTCGGGTTTCCTTACGCATGTATGAGGAAGGTTGTAGTTCAGCCTGAACATAGTCAGAGAGTTGGGTGGATGATACATAGTAATTTGAAAACATAATCCATGTGGAATTTTCACTGTTGTTGGGGTAATAATGAGTGAAATGTCACGGAGCCTCTGTAATTGTGTGTTCGTGATGAGATAATTACAGCCCAGTTCACAAAGCAGAGTGATGGCAGAGCTAATGTACATTTTGTGTTTGGGTGGCAAGAATCTCCCATTCTGAGCCTGTAACACCATGTCAAAATAAATCAATGTACGAGTTTAAAATAAAAATCCCACTTTTTAAAAACACCTTTATCTAGTTAAAAGAAGAACAAACATCTGAAGTCACATTCAACATCTGCACAATACAAGACGAAACTTGTAGCTTCACTTTTTCTGTCTAGACTGAACATTCTGGTCATTTTTAGAGGCTGATTCGTGCGGCTGAATTGTACGAAATCAAGTTGAGAGTTTTAAAAAAATATCTTCACCCTTCCAAATAAAACTTTGGCATTGTGCATTTTAACTTATGTCTGGATGTTTTCCAGGTGACCATGGATATCTAACTGTGAGAGCAAGAAGAGGACACCAGCTGAAAACGGGCAATGAAACAACAAAAACTAAATAATTAGACTTGCTGAAATGTTATACAGACCTAACTGATGTAAATTTTATTCACTAAAAAGAATAATTAAACACTTTAAACACAATTAAACTGTGTGTAATGAGCTCTTGTTAATTAGTTATGTATCTTTAAGACAAATCATTGATGTAAATGTATTTGCATCATTACACTGCCAATTGATTATTAGCATGAGCTAGCTGTTGGTTTAGTCTGTTCTTTAGGATAATGCACTCCTTGGACTATTACTTTTGATGTCTTAACATGTTGTGTCCTGATCTCAAACCCCATCTGTTGAACCTGAACTGAATATTAATATTAAGCCTGGAAGGTGTATATGCTGGTATTACATGCAAATTTCAAATAATTAGGCCTAACAAAAATGCCCAAGCATAATTTGAGTCTGTCAGATCTTACGACTTGTGTCATAAAAGTGTAAGTCTGCAGATGCAAATTTCTGAAAGTATTAAATTATTCAAAAGGAAAAAAAATTATTGAAAATTAAAAAAAAGATCAAATTTCTTGTATTCATCTGTGGTGAATATCCCATTATTACTATTTAAGAAGGGAAGAAATTTTTAAATGTCATACATAAATCTTTTTTTTAAGTGGAGCTGAAGGAGAGCCAAATAATAATACTACAAATTATAATCAATTCTATTGTATGCACTTGTTGATTCGTTGTGTGTGTATACTCTCACTGTGAAGGTCTGTCTTCCAAACTGACTTTTTTGAAAAACATTCTCTTTTAGTGATGTTGAAATAAATAATCAATTGTAATTTAAAGCAAAACAAATCCTTAGGTGGCGAGATAAAAGACTCCAATGCCCCCCACCAAAATAAAACAAATTATATTCTAGAAAAACATGACTAAAAAATATCAAACATCAGTAGGGAGACAGCTCTGCTGCCTATTAATTTATTCTCAAGAGCTGCACTTCACACACTACATTGTAGGAAGTGCTAAGCCCTTCAAAATAACAGCCACTAGCAGGACATGTGAGACACATCATGAGAAAGATGGACATCTGGCGGGACTGGCTGCATCACACTGGCCTCTGTTGCCAAGGAGACATGACGGTGGGATCCAGAGGGAGTAACTGAGTAGAGAAGTTGAGTGGTTGTAGGCAAATACCAGCACACAGAATCTCACACCCACCTGAGACAGTGTGCTGAAACCTCGGGTGGGGGGGGAATCGCAGGTGCTCGGGACCAGCCGAGGTCGCGGCACGCTGCTGTCAATCAGCTTCTCCTCCGGCAGCCACGCAGCAGTGGAATGTTTATTTATTTCTTTACTTTATTGACAGACTCCTCCTCCATCAATAAATTATGAGGATGGCGAGCAGTCGTGACTAGCTCTGCTCACATCTAGAAATTCCTACCTCTCAGCCTTAAAATCAGGCTCAGTGATTCGGTGTGGCCCGGGCGTTTATCAACCACGCAAGCAGCAGGTTTCCATTTCTGTTTTAATGTTTTTCGAACAATTTGAAAATTGCAAATCATAAACTAAAGCTAACTGTGAATCCTAAATTTACACTATGCAACACATTTTTCCTATCCACATTTCAGAGAGTTCGTTTAAAACGTTACATACTGTACATCTGGTAAAGGGCTTTGTACACTATGACTGTCTTTGGAAACACAAAATGAAGGGACGCTCCCACTTAACATACAGTGCTTTACCCAGGGACAAGTAAAAACACGTTTGACTAAAGCCATTCACATTAATAGACACTTTAATTCTATGCAACTTGCTCAAGGTCATCTTGTGCTCTCTCGCTCTCTCTCTTTAAATCACAATGTGTCTGCTTTACAGAGAGGCCGATGCAGTCCCCCCCCCGGCAGAGAGCATTTCTGAAAATCTGAAACAGACAAGCGCGTTGCTCTGTTGCATGTATTCTGAGCTCGGGATCCATGCAGCAAAATGTGAACACGAGTAATGAATTTGGTTTGATCTGCTGGACTATTTATGGCTGGTAATCCGTTTGAGGGAGAGGCCGAGGGGATGGTGGGGGGGGGGGATTGGTGCTCCTCTGGCTTTAGCTCTGTCCTGGCGGATACACTGCCTGGACAAATACCCCGCTCGCCTCCTCCTCCGTTTTGACCTCCCTCCCAGCTGTTAACCGAGGCAGAAGGCACCGGCAGGAAGGCAGAGGAGTCAAACGTGGCAGGGCCTGGGGCATGTCATTCGCCCTGACAGCCACAGGGGGCACACTGGTCCTGCCCACACCGCTTGGTGGCGAGGGGTGGCTCCGAGCTTTGTTTCTGCAAGCAGAAGCAGGCGGTGGGAGAGTATTAACACTTGGAACAGTGACAGTACCTACCTCAGACAGATTAGTGGTAATGTGAGGCAATATGGCTGCTCTGCAGCGTATTCACAGAGCAGAAATTAAGGGAACATTTTTATTTTTTAAATAAATTAGAACATTTAATGATGCATATCAAGGTCAAGCCTGTTTTGAGACCACGACGATGTCCAGATTTATGTCCTGCTGTCATTGTGCCACTGGGTGTCAGTGTGGTGACACGGTACGAAAAAGCATCAAACGCATGCTGAACACAGTGTGGCTTCAATCTCTGCCATCTTTTTTAACGCCCCCTCCCCTCCACCTTTGTCATTCATTCTTTTATCTCCTTCCCCTCGCTAACCTGCGTCTGTCTGCGAGTGGGCCGCACAGGTTGGTTGTCAGGGTGGTTGGGCGCCCATGGCCCCAGGCTCTGATTGGAGTAGAAGTCCATGGGGTAGACTTCCTTCCAGCTTATCTCCTGTAAAGCAACAGCTGCCTGAGAGAGACAGAGAGACAGAGAGAGAGTGAGGGGGGGGGGCACACACACATGGATGTGACAAGTCAGGTAAAAGCAAACACAAAAAGGAATGTGACAAACTAAAAGTGCACAACCAGCACACGGCGAGGTGCTGCACACTCTTCAGCTGCTTTTCTTTTGTTTTCCAGTCCTTGATTTGCAGTTTTTGGGCAAACCAGCTGCATCGAGGGAGGACAAGACAAACTACTGTCCTGACATCACAGGCGAGACAGGTGTCAGCATATTTAGCTTGGATAACAGGCAACGTTGTCATGTTATCCCTGTGCAGCATCACGGCATGACACAACAGCTGGTGTAAGAGAGGAAGAGCGCTGGCATGACAGTGCTGCGACGTAAGTGCAGGCTGCTCCATATGGAAGACGAGTGCCTGTGAATATTGATTGTGAACGAAAGAAAGAACAGATGAATGACTGAACAGATGAATGAACAAGCGAGCTGAATGCAAGAACAACTCATTCCATTGTTGCTATAATTGTTCATTCAACTGCTCATCCAAATTTCAAGACCTATGGAATATGGTGAGTCTTCTATTCTAAAAGTCCAGAAAGAGCCGTGCAACTCTGGAGAGAATTTAGTTTAAAGGTAACATGGAAAATGCAGTTTCAGAGTCTAGTGGGACACAATTCATCACAAGTATATGTTATTATAGCACACAAAGTCGACGAGGTAATGTTCTCTTAGTGATGAAAACAGGAACACAACACTGCCCTTAAACATGTTTTTACATGGACAGATAATGAGAAAATAGGGGCTCTGGGGACAGACAGGGAAGCCGATCCCTTTCTTCGCTCATTTTGCCTGTGTTGTTGTTAAAATCGCTTGATTTTGGACATTTTGAGTGTATTTTGAACCATTCTGTGCCTGTGTGCGATTATTCTGCACTTCTTTCGAATAGTTTCAGGTTATGGTTCATCATCTTGAGTCATTTTTAGTCTTTCTGTGGTTCATCTATTTATGCTCGTTTTGTGCCTTTTAGGCGAGCTCTTTCGAACATAAAATGCAAACAGTCAGGCCCTGACCTGTCCAGCAGTCAATCCCGAGATTTTTGTACCTTCAGATCAACAAAAATATTAATTAAAAAACATGTTTACAAGTGCAAAACAGGTATTAACATTAAAACCGCTGACATTAAATAATACAAAATATTATCTTTGTCTGACAGCGCTATGAGGGCTTTCTAGTAAACAGTCAGTTTTCGGTGCGTTGAAAGCAAAAAAATAAGGCTAACTGAAAGATGTAAAGACGGAATTGTGGTGTCTAGACGACTGGGTTGGAGCATCCCAAAATGGCAGGTCCTTTGGGGTGTTCCCTTTGTGCAGTGGTCCAAAGAAGGACAACTGCTGAACTGGTGACAAAGTCATGGGCATGCCTGATGTTCATAGAAATGTTACATTAGCACACGCTATACCAACTACCTAAAACACTGCTGCAGACCGTGTGCACCCCCTTCAGGGTGGTATTCCCTGTGGCCTCCCTTCAGCAGAATGTGCCCTGCAACAGTGCAAAAATAACCCACAGAAGATGTGAGGAACATGACTGAAAATTTAAGCTGTTGCCTTGGCATCCACATACCCCAGATATCGGTCCACGGAGGCCGCACCTCACAACTTACCGGGCTTTAAAAATGTGCTGCCTACGTCTTGGTGCCGGATACCAGTGAACACCTTCAGAGGTCAGAGCTGTTTTGGAGGTGTGATCTACACAGTCTTGGGCAGGTGGCATTTTGTGGCTGATTGGTGGAGGTTTCTAAGGGAATGTATTGGATTCCTCTGTGGGTTTTTCATTAAAGAGCAAGACAACAACTTTCTCTCTTACACTGGGCTATTAAGAAAACATTAGAGTATATAGGTCAACTGAAATCCTCCATGTAAACAACCGGAATACTAGGATAATTATTTCTTGTTTTATTTTTTTATTTCCTGTACCCAAACATCCTTTCGGAAAAGTATTTTTTAATTCTCTCCTTTGCTATGCCCTCATTCTGGCCGCCTCTCCTTTCTCTAGCTTTTACCCACTGCTCCTCTCCTCTCCCCTCTCACACCAACTGCCTCTCTCTGTGAAAGCTAGCTTCTCCTGCTAATCCCTGCTCTGACAGAGGAGCCAAGTGTGTCTTATTGACTATAAATATAACATGAGACGCACTGAAAATAAATGCTGCTGCCCCCTCCCCCCTCCTCCTTGCTAACGCCACCCTCCCATCTCTTTCGTCTTCATCTTCACTCTAAATGCCACAACGAGAAGCACAGTGCACTGCGACGTCTAACGCTTATAGGCAGGAGATGGACGCGGTGACTTACCGTAACTGCACATAGACACAAGTGCTGCTGCAAATTATTTAAATGCGCAAACACTGCTCCCGAATGGCTGGCAGGGACGGAGCAAAGTGAGCTGTAACACAAATGGCTTAAGAACACACACACTGCTGCTTCTCTCATTACCACGGGGGTGAAATTCAGACTTTACACGCACCATTATGGACCCCGTTCAAAAACAAAACAGAATAAAGATCACCTTTTCTTCTAAGGTGATTGCCATCATTATTCGTAATAGCCTCATTCTCAAGCATAAGCGTAGCATGAGCAATTCACAAAAATGTGTAGCTGAAGGAAAAAAAAAAACAGCAACACCTTCAGATCACAACCCAAGTAATTCAGGATTCAATTCTCCTCGCAGGTATTTCACAAGGATTCCAAATCACAGGCATCTTTGAGAAAAATCACTGCATGAATTAATGGACAACATCAAATGCCAACCAACACATATCTGTCAGGCCCTTCACAAAGTGAGCTCGTTTTTTTTTTTTCTTTTTTTGCAGGCTCGCTGTGCCAGCTGCAGCAGCGCACAAACACTCGCTTTGAAATGGATCTTTACGGGTTGCTGTCCGATATATCTCCCTCCATCCCTCTGGAAAAACAAGACGGCTGCGGGAGGATGGGGACTGTGTGGTCCTGTAACCAGTAGGGGGGGTTAGTTTGCTGCTGATGCTGTTTCGTGTGTGTGTGTGTGTGTGTGTTTTGTGTCAGGAATTGAGGGAGAGGAGGAAAGAAGGAGGGAGAGGAGTAGGGGTGCTACACTATCTTCAGCACAAGCAGGCCTTGATGAGTCCTATACAAATTCGACACCCTTTCAAACACTTCCCCAATACCCTTTGATGAAGGCTTCAGCAGGACATCACTCAAGGGGTCTGTGAACTGCTACGAAGGTCTGTGTGCGTGTGTGTGATAAGTGAGTGACAGCTGTGATCGTGCTGAGAGACTACAAGGTGCATGTTTACCTCATACGGGGAGAGCAGCGGTTTGGAAAAGGCTGTGCCCCAGTCGAGAGAAAGGCGTGGACAAGCGATCTGGACCCACCTGTAGGAAAGACAAGACACAAATTTGCGCTCAAAATGTACATCGGGGAGTGAGTACAAATGAGCGTGCGAAACAAAAGCAGTTGAAGAGACCAGGATCCTATTAGAGAGGCAGCGCACATCTGTGACTGCACGTTGCATGTAGATACATGATGCAATGGCTTGTGCAGAGAGACTCCCTCCACCTGATCTCCAGCATCTGTTGGAGAGATGTGTCCTGATTTGCAACAGTTCTAAAGACAGCCATGCTACACTGTCTGAATAGATAGCCAGCCAGTGAAAGAGAGGCTGAAAAGAGAGGGAGGAAGGTGAGTGGTGGTGGGGGTGGTGGTGGTGGAGGGAGGCAGACTGGTTGCAAGAGGCATAAAAACAGAAAAAGGAAAACAGGCAAAGAAGTGAAAGGAGGTGAAGAGAGAAGAAATGCAGTGAAAGAAAAAAGAGAGAGGTGAGGTGAGTGTGAATAAAAAAGCTGCACCAGCGCGGTCTCCACGGAGGTAGCCTACATAGCTGGGTAGACAGGGTGGTGGTGATGGTAGGAGAGGGGGGGGGTTATGTATGAAAGCGATGAGGAGGGGGGGTGAGAAAAAAAATGAGAGAAAAGGACAAAGATATACAGCGACGGGGAGAAAGAGCAATGAAGACAAAAACAAACCGAGGGGCGGGTGTGTGTGAAGAGGCATAAGCAAGAAGAGAGGAGAGAAGAGAGGGGGAAGATTGGCAGGGAGAGAAGTGTTTACTCTGGAAAATGCATGAGAGAGGGATGAGGAGGGCGTGGATGTAAACAGCTGGAGGGGAAAAAAATGAACAATGGGGAAATGGAGACCGAGTGAAACGGCCGCAGCTACAGGGGTTAGCTTTCACAGATCAATGCTATCCACTGCTCCATCTCAAGTGAGAGACTGGACCCTCCCTTGTCCCTAATCCTAATGATGGAGCTCCATCAGAAATATTGACAAATATGAATTTAGCTGCAGTGCATAGACAAGCCCCGGAGATAGAGCCAGAACTGGGTAAATGTCAATAAGAACGCCCCTGCTTGAGATTTAGGCAAAGGAGTACGGGCGAGTAACAGGCACAGATGGAAAACACATGAAAGAAAAAGAAAGTTTTGCCATAATCGCTTGAATACTTTCATGTCTTCGCTGCTGCGTCAAATTCCCCATCTGCCTATTCTTCATTTTCCAACTTTCACACAGTTTCTCAACTGCAGAATTGATTGCACCGTTGACTCTCGCTCCACTCTGCTTTCTGTCACAGAAATATTCCACCCCCTCTGGGCAAACGCATGGCATTTTCTCATTTTCAAATAACACTTTTTTTTTTTTTAATGTCTCCCCCAAAGAGTGAATTCTTATTCATCCTCCTAATTTGAGAGTTGGCTGAGTCAGAGATATTTGTACCAAGCACCACTCTCCACAGTTTGCTGAGTTCAGATGGAGAAGTGGAATCTGAAAATATGACCTTTAAGTCCATTAGCTGTTATTCATGACCACAGTGCTTTGCGTAGCCAAACATTACACATGTATCAAAACTGCCTCGGCCCATGCAGACCGGAAAAAGAACCAATTACAGAGGGGAAGGAGAGACTGACACTTTACATGTGTCCAAAAGCACTAAAATGGCAAAGCCACATAGTTTTTGGTTGCAACAATATAAAGTTAAAAATGTCAGCTTCTATTTCCTGGTATTTACATCTAAATATATTTTAAAATATAGCAAAACACCTTTTGTAACACATCATTCACATTTTACCGACTAACAGGTGTTCTTTGGTTCTAAAAGTGTCCTGTGAGCCTGACTGTTGAAACTGTAAATGGCCCTGAATGACTCCTCTTGGGTCTCACTTCTGCAGAATGTGTTTGTTGTTGAAAAATGAAACATGAACATGGAAATCTGAGACCTGTCTAGAGGAGAAAAGAAAGATATGTGTAACCTGAGCAAAAAGGCCTTGTAAAAAATTAGCTAGAGCCAATATCAAAATTAGGTGACATTTGAAGAAAACTTCTGCAAACTCATCATCATCAGTAAGAATTAGAAATCTAATTAGTAATAAAAAAAAGAAAAAGAAAGGTGGTGTGCCACGGCTTTAGAGCAAGGATTTATGGATGAAATAAGATAAACATGAAGCTCTTCCAAAGCGATGGAAAGGCCAACGTGTGAAGGAAGAAATGATCTGATCATCATCCAAATCATACAGGATGATGTGTGAAGCACAGTGGAGGTAGTGTCATGGCTTGGGCTCGCTGATCTTTATTGAGAATATAAATAATGATGAACAGAAATATGTTGTCTGCAGATTTAAAGAGAAATCTTTCGAATAACTGGGAAGAGCTTCATGAAGACTATGATCCAAAACCTACTGCAAACAAAATAACACAAGTACAAGGCAATTCTGGACTTTTCACTTTTGGATTTTTAGCGTAAATGAATGACTGTGTGTGTGAACCTCGGGTGTATGTGTGTACTGTATAAACACATTCAAAGGATGACGCTCAATGAATGGTGGGAAAGGTTAAAAGAAGGAGGGTGATTAGTAAGCAAGCCACGACTCTCCCGACTAAATCCTTTGGGCTTGTCTCGAAGGAAGGGTCTGCGAGGAAAGCAAGATCTAAAGCATGAAAGCGAAGGCAGAGAGGTTCCCTCCTAAAGAGCAGATATGTAGCTGACTGGCACGTGGAGCCCGAACGGACATTTCCAATATTAGCACAGACACTGATTGAAAGTCGCGGATTGAATAAAATGCACAGAGCCGTGCCCAGGTAGTGGCTTCAGAATGCAGCCCGCATTGTATTTCCAGACCTTCTCTGGCCTCCAACCGAGCCAGCTCATTAGAGAAAGCACATCATGCAGTAAAACACAGAGAGCCACAGGAAGGAAGACGTGTGTAAAGGCTGAGGAAAAATAAGCTTTTGTCTCTGGCAGATGAGCTATGTTTCATAATAATTAATTCACAAGAAAATATTAACTGGAACAACAAGCGAATAAGAGCTGGATAGAAACCCCGTCTTTTCTCTGTAAGGGATCAGGTCACTTTAGTCGAAACAGGAACGGAGCCGAGGAGCAGGATGCAGGGCTCGTGAGGGCTGCGCTGTAATATATAAAGGTTAAAGCGCATGACATTTAGTGCTGTTACACAATGTGAGCTCCAGCCCAGGCTTCGTGGCTCCGCTACATTACCTGCTGTGGCCCATTACGCCCTGACACTGTTAGCAGGACCTCCACCTGCATGGCTTCGCTTCAATTACACTCACAGTCTTGATCCGCCAAAAGCAAGAACAATTAACCTTTCCGCGCTGGGAAATGGGAAAGCGTTCGTCCTCAATGGCAAATCTTAATTGAAATAAAAGAAACAATTTCATTTTAGTAGTGTCGAAAACTAACAACACAAAAAGAAGGATAAAAGGCTGAAACACACGCTGGTGTCTGGTGCAGATAAATGTGCAGAGCGTGTAGATTTGTGTACCGTAGTTTCCAACCTGCCTGGGAACAGCCTAATTACACACTTAAGAGCATATGCTAATGGTTTCTGTCTCTTTATATGAGGGAGAATGCTGGTGTCTAACGACGGCCAAAGCCTGGGGGTGGGCTCTGTGCAGCGGGCTGTTTCGGATAGAGCCGAGCACTAACGCGTCCTCGACCCCCGTCTCCAACTGTCTGTCTCTCCATCTCCCTCACTCTCACTCCTCTGCCTGCCTCCTTCCACTCAGCTCGCTTTGACAGAGCCTAAAACACCTGGTGGATTGTTCTGACTACTGTAGCCTCATGTAGGTGGCTTGTTTGAGCAGTGAGGGGAGCAAAACATTACAAAAGATATACATGGTTGAAAATAAAAGATCCCAGAATATTAGAAGAGATTCACTAGATGTTGTTCAATCTCATTTTGAACAAAGCTGATGAATTTAGTGAGTCATATGTGACAAAATAGCCTCCAAATTCCACTTTTACCTCTAACCTAGAATAATTTGTTTTACATGAAAAATACATGTAACGTCTTAATGTAATTAAAATATCTAATACAAGTGGTGACTGAACTTTTTATAATTCTTTTTTTTTTTTTACCCACCGTAGCGTTGAGCGCTTGCTCTGTTTCTTAGTGTTCTTTGAAGACTTTGAAGCATCTGCACTAGTAAGTATTGAAAGGTTCCTGCTGGACCGCAGTCAGATAAACAGTATAGACACGTTGTTGGCCGTTTGTTCTATACACTGTGCTAAGACTAATGTAGCCTAAATAGATTCAAACTTCATGGTTTAATAATAATTTGCCACTCCATTTGTATAAATAGTGCAGGGCTAAATGTTATAAACATATTGAATACAGTAAGTTATCTGCAAAGTTGTCCTCTGTGATCTGATTATCTTTTGATTCTGTGTATTTTGTGTAAAAAAACAACCAAATACAACCTCAGATGAATGACAATAATAAACGTTTTGCTCTGCCAGTAGTTATTTATTAAATTATTACTAAGTAGCCCCTTATTGCTTCCATAGGATTTAAGAGCGAAAGTGGCAGCTGTGTCCTGCTGATGATCAGCTTCGGCTCTGCCGAATGGTCTGGACCATTCAGGCAAGACATAAGCAATAGTCTTAGAGAATCAGCTGTTACTGCACATTAGTCTGGATATGGTTATAAATCCATTTCCAAACAATGTGGAGTTCAATGTTGAAAAGCCTTCAAAAAAGTTGCCAGTCTTCCCAGCAATGGGTGTCGCAGCACATTTACCCCAAGGTCAGACTGTGAAACGCTCATAGAAATCCAAAAAAACCCACGAGCTCCATCTTAGAACCCACAGCCTTCACTGAACATGTTCAATGCCAAAGTCCACGACAGCACAATCAGGAGAAGACTGAACGACTACTTTTTGTTTGGGAGGGTTGAAAGGAGAAAAACTGAAAGTCTGAAAAGAACACGCAGGCATGATCGAGGTTCACAAACATGCACCTGAACAACCCACTTCTGGTTGTATGTCTTATGGACAGATGAGACACAAAATTGATTTGTTTGGCCTTAATGTTTAGCACCATGTTGGTGATAACCAACACAGCTTTTCAATTTCATCAAAAAATCCAGACACAGTAACTGTCAGGTTTTTGGATTCTGTAAAGCCTGGGTGCTACAATCAGTCTGCAAGAAGTGCGGACTAACACGGGGCAATTTCTGCAACCTGTTCACCCTCCTTCACCCCAGCAACTGTCATGCAGATTAGTTACCATAGAAAGTCGCAGTTAGTTTTTTAGCTCTGAAAACACATTGATGAACAGTTGGTCCAAAATACTAAAATAAAGTCCAAGCCGTGCTCAGTTGACACCCTGTTGTCTCACACAAACCGTCCCCTGCTCCCACATTTGATTTTGTTTAAATTGATGGCAGATAATAGGTCTTGTTAAGCTTTTATTTATCAGTTCATCTGATTTTTCACTTCACATTTTCACTGTCCAGTGGGCATAAACGTTTTGGCCACAGACAGTCTCTCCACCTTTTTACTCGTATCGTGAGTGTTATTCCATTTATCAAAAATAGACACGAAACTAAATATGAGTTTTAAAAACTGCAATCATATCATTGTTCATTCCTTTGGCCCCAGGGTAATTGTGTATATAAAATATGATATCGTATAAGCCGTAGTTCTAAAATTCTAGCGCCATTGTGGGCGCTTTCAGCATTGGACTGGAGACAACACGGACACTCTGACCCATCTGTGGCCACACACAGCAAGCTGTGATGTACTGTGGGTTCTGACACCTGTTGATCATAGCCATAAATTTCCACTCTGCCTATTTTTGGTAAGTACTGACCACAGCATGCCAGGAGAGATGATCGGATCTAGCCTTCTACACATCACAATTTGGGCCTTGTCAAAGTTGGTGTTGCTCATTTTTCCGGAGATCTGAGAATGTCAGTGTTATTCACTTCACGTGTCAGCAGTTGCATTGTTGTGGCTGACTGGTGTAAATGTCCTTCATTCTGTGCTCAATCGCTGGTTTAATTTACCGTTCCAACCATCGAGATGACACAAGCAGCGCTTGTTGAAAGGCTTTGTGCCTGTAAGGAGGGTTTGTTTTGGTTGGGTGAATCGTGCCTGACTTACATAATATTGGAGTTTCGCTCATACGTCATTCTGTAGAGGAGAGCCAAAAACAACACAAAATAAAAAAATAAAAAAATCGCTTTGACCACGATCGTTTGTTTCCAAACAGCCCCCTCAACTACCTCTGCAGCTCTCTATCTCTCTCTCCAGCTCACTCTCAATCTCACTCACCCACTCCTCCCTCACACATCACCCCTCTCATTACTCCACCGTGAGAGGCCAATCTGAGGGAGTGAGGAGTGAGTGTGTGTGTGTGTGTGTGTGTGTGTGTGTGTGTGTGTGTGTGTGTTTGAGGGCTTGTGCCTGTGGAGCCGGCTGCACATCAGCTTCTCACTAACCCCTTGTACATCTTTACCTGTGTTCTTCTAGTTGGAAGTTGGATAAATCAGATAAAAGTGCACCTTGATGCCTGAGCGCTTGGTTTTTCACGGTAGAAACTTGAAATCATTTTATAATAAATGCAGTAATAAGAGCATTAAGTGGCAGAGCTTATTTGAGCACTGGCCACTGTAATTATCTGTTTATTGTGTGTGATGGGTTGATAATTACTTTTGGTTCAAGTAAGGACTTTAGATGATGAGTTTGTAACCCAACTGCAAAAATGTACAAATACTTTAGCAAAGACAAGGCAGATATGTTTTTCGAGTTTTTATTCTATTCTGACCACACTGGCAAATACAGAGCGGAAACACAAGTACACAAGATTATTCATGTATTAAATTCCTCTTTCTATACCCTGTGTGTCAAAGCTGAGGAAATTGTCAAGCATCCCAGTTCATTACGCCAGACTATTTGTTTTTGCTATGAAGGCAAAACTATGGAATCTCACCAAGACATGAATGACAATTTTGTTTACAAAGCTATACACTGCAGACTACTGATTGTCAGCTCCTTGTTATAGTGTGCACTTGGAAATTATGCTGACTCCCCAATTAGGGGTGCAATGATGCTCACAGAATACATTTCAAATGTTGATGATTGCAACTTTTAGATGACTACTCGCCACCGTTGATTTTAATGGCTCTGCTGTGTTTCATGATGTGGAAGATAAATTACCTATTCTTTATGTAACAAAGAGACACAACACGTTTTGTTCCTCTTTGTTTAGAGACAATTTAGAAATGAGATAAACCAGATTTTCAGTAATGTGTGGTCGAACATAAATCTTTAATGTTGTAGAAAGTAGGCATGAAAAAGCTACCAAATATTCTGTCTGAGATTCTTTGCTTTGACTGTGGTAAGGAGAATTTTGGGCCTATGCCCAATACTATAGTGTGGTTCAAAAGCATCAGGGTGTCATCATAGTCAAATTAATTTGCAAACAATTGTTTTGCTGCGCTGGATAAGCTGGCTGGTTTAACTGGCTAGAACCAGTCTAAAGGAGCTGTGTGACCTTTTCTACATTTATATTCTGTAATGGAATCAGCCATCCCTTTTACTTCATCGTTCATGGACAGGAAGTGCTCATGCAATAGCATGTGTCCTTTTGGGTTTGGGTGTAAGTGTGTAGTTCAATACTCACGCGTCTATATCTGGCATCAGATCCAGCTTGCTGGGGAAAATCTCAGAGAGGAGCACTCGAGAGAAAGACTTGCCCAATGACTCCAACCTTGTCTCCAGGTGCTAGGAAGGGGAAAGAAATAAAATAAAAGGGCACATGTAAAGGTTTGCTTTCGAGACATCAAACCCAATCGCCTCTAAGGTTGTGAAACAAATCACATAGCCCACGACTTTGTCCTACACAGGCAGAATCCATTAGGTATTCACACCTAGGGTGGTCCTGATGTTTTTGCCTTGCTGTTAACAGCAGGAGGCTTACCTCCTGGTGACAGCAAATAAGGAGTGTAGCAGGCCTACAGTGTCCTTCTCCTCAACCATGTCCTCCTGGCTTTACCGGCAAACTCAAGCTAAGATGGAATGTTTAACCCCACCAGAATATTCTAGGGCTTTGTCTGCCTCACTTTTCTGACACCTGTGTCTCCACAGTGAAGCATCTGGATTACATGCCACAACAACCTCAGCTGGCTTTGTGGAGTACAAGAGCATTGGGTCTACTTCATCCCCGTCAACCTTTCACAAGTGCCCAGAAACAATCCACTGGTCAATATCATAACACATCTTTAGCCCCTTTTCCATGAACTGACTGACCTGTAACCTTATTTCCCACGACTTGAATGTGGTAATTTCTGGTTTGCATTTCCACTACATTTATTCCTCTTTGTCAATAATTCTGCACACAAGGCCAAGGATGACCTCCCCACACTCACTGCACAGTAGAGGACATCATGTCTACGGCCATAGTGCAGATTAACCTTGTATGCAATAAAATCCAGCAGTAATGGAGGCTGTATGTGCAATTTATCAAACAGCTGTTCAGCAGTTGAAACACATGCACAATGTGCAGAGAAGTGACATTTTAGTCATTTTGCCTGCAGTAAACTCGGTGAACTGTGCTTGAGATGTATTCATTTTTACATTTAGAAATCAACGGTTACAGAGCTGAGACACCTACAGTTTATTCTGATTACCTGGAACTTATCTCTAAAGCAGGTGGAGCACGATGGAAACTGAAGCCCAGGACATAGGGATTCCATCTTTTTCCGAAAGGTAAAGTACCCTCACTCAGCAGGTCTTCAGATGTCTTCTATTTTTCCAAAAGTAAAACTAAAACGCAGTGGTGCTCAGCAAGATGTATTTCTTTAGACTTGTCTGGCAGCTTTCATTCTAGCGTAATAAGGAATAATCCAACTTTACTCATAAATTACCTCGAAAACAACACGGTTGGCCAAAATGCTGGACACAATCAAGAAGACAAATTAAAGACTTATAGATATAGGAATTATAGATCTAAGATATAGAAAGGAAAAAAAAAAACAAACAAATATAAAAAAAGGTAAAAAACTAAAAAACAGGAAGTGAGTTGGCCTGCCTGTGAAAAAGCTTCACCTCGAAGCTTCCTCTTCGTCTAAGAGCAACTAAAAGTGAGTGACCTGCTGACCAGGAGACATCAGATAGATACTGTGGGGCGAGACCATGTAAACGTTTAAAAAGAAACTAAACAATTTAAAAATTAATAGGAAAACAAACCGGGAGCCAGTAAATTGATGTCAATGACATACACTTGTACCAGTTAAAAGCCGGACAGCAGCGTTTTGAAATAGCTGTGGCTGAGCAAGTGACAGCCGAGCATTGCAGCAGTCTAAACCAGATAAAAGCATGCATAAAAATCAAACTGATTGCGGGGGGGAAAAAACGTTTTTGCTTGGGCCAAATGTCTCAAAAGAAAAAAACTGGACCTGACCACTGAACTATTCCGTGCATCAAGTTTGAGGTCATTGTCCAGACTCACACCCAGGCTTTTTGCTATAGGTTTTAAATATTGACTTAAGAAAACGAGATTGACTTGAAATTTGAAGGCATCACTAGGCTCAAAGAGCACAACCTCAGTCTTTTATCATTAAAATGGAAACATTCATTGACATGTATGCATACATTTCTTCAAATGTAGGAGTTGTGTTTTAGAGTAAGCGTTTTTAGTGGGATGTAAATTTGTCGCCTGCAAAAAGGGGAATGTAATTCCATGTTTTCTGAAAATCGAACCAAGAGGAACTAAACACATGGAGAAGAGAAGAGGCCCAAGAATGGACTCTTGCGGGACTCCACATGCAAGAGGTGTTGTAGAGGACCATGCAACTTCAACATGGACACAGATCTTTTCTCTGTTAAGTAAGACCTAAACCACTCTAGAGTACTACCCTTGATATATTCCCAGTTCTCCAAGTGAGACAGGAGCATCTGATGGTCCACTGTATCGAAGGCAGCTGTTAGATCCAAACAATACGAAAACAACACATTTACTAGAATCTTCGGCTAAAAGAAGATCATTAAAAACCCTCAACAGTGCTGATTCAGTACTATGCCGGGTTTTAAACCAAGACTGAAATACGTCATCTTAGAACCATTTCAATTGGCAGTAAAACATTTTCTACAAAACCTTAGAAAGCAAAGGGAGTTTAGAGGTTGGCCTACAATTTGAAAAGCCAGGCTTTTTAGTCAGTGGTGTCACCATCACATGCTTAAAACACGCAGGTACAATCCTATTTGCTTCCATTAATACTATTGAGCACATATGGAACCAAAGTGCAGAAGCCCTCTGTAAAAAGATGAGGTGGAATTGGATCTGGGAGATCCAGCAGGCTTCGTTTGACCAACTGTTTCTAAGACAGACTGAGTTCAAATGATCAAAAACAGATTTGATGCATACTGGTGTACTGGTAATCTTTGTGATATTGTATTGATACTACTGACATTTTCCTGTTATAGAGGCAGCAATGCACATCTCAATAGCCAAATTTTGAAGCTAACTTTCAGCGCATAGAACTATGATCTTTACCAGCTTGAAGACTAGTTGGCCCACATGGAGCAATTTTACCTCCTCGGGCAGAACTAGATTGGTGTCTTAGGTACAAATTCGTACTTGGGGAAGGTTACCCTTCAGTAAACGAAGGGGCTCCCTTGTTGGTCCTGCTTTAAAGGTTTAGGGATTGGTTCTTGAATTTGAGCTGTTGCAAAAAGCAGCCATGCAAGTGAAGAAATCCCGTAAATATTCCTCTGGTGAGATAAAGATGTGAGTGTCGCTGATATCCACTGTTTTGGGAGTATCATGAGACATTTCTATGACGGTGCTCTTATCACAGATACTTATTTCCTCTTACCTGAGAGGTTATCTGAAACTACACTTCTAAAGATCACTATAGGAGAGCTAGTGGGTATTTTTATTCAAATCCCCGGTTTTAGTGCCTTTTCTCCTGCCGCTCCATAATAAAACATTTCACACTAAGGTTGACATTTTACATCAATGCTAACATCATCTTTCAAGTCTGGATATTTACAGTAGTGAAGAAAGAGAAGAACAGCAATTGAAACTAAGAATCTATCTAGGCTGATGAAACCTTGCGTTCAAGCGGAGCACCGTGCATTCATTGCATACTGCAATGCATACTAATTACAAAAATGATGATGTGAGAAAGGCAAAACTAATAAACAAAGTCAAACCCAAACCAGTACAAAAAGTAGGCATACAAAACAGGTGAGAAAGAAAAGGACAAAGGGAGAACAAAATAGAACAGGCAGCGGAAAGAAAAAAAAGCATCAGGAGCACCCGTAGGTTAGAAGTGACCAACGAGGGCTTCTCTGTCCATCGATCGATAGCCCCACAAGGGTTTGTGTGCATGCTAATACATACACAATAGTTCATAGTTGCAAGACTTTGAATTTTTCACTTATGTGCATCTAATGAGCCACTATATGTGTGTGCACATACATATTATTGGTCTTCCAGGTCATCGGTTTTATCTGAGCGAGTTTTTTAGTTCCTGACTTTTGCCAAATGTTTACAGAGTTGGTAAAAAGTGCATCTTATATACAAAGAGCAACTCTGATCAAAGCCTTGGCTGATTAGTGTTACCTAAATTAGATGCTGTAGTTTAATAATTGTGTGAATTTCATAAGATCAATCAAGTTAGCTTTCCGAATTCTCTTTGGCACATTGCTGAATAACAACATGAGAAGCAGGTTTGAGTGATAGAAATTTTTTGATTAGAATGACAAGTTTACAGTGAATGTGATGATCAACTGAAGCATGGGTTTTTTTATAATGATTTTTTATAAGTCTGTATATATACGTTTCTTGTAACATATTGAATATATTCCTCAACTGTGCTGCAGCAATGTTACAATAAACCGAGAAATGGCTTGAAATTTACATCCCTAGCAGTAATACACCAGCACAGCCAACCTTGAGGCCAAAAGTGGGATCAAGGTTGGGACTTGCTATGGCTGTTTGGCTGCATCATCCTAAATGTGAAATAACAAGCTCCTGGTGTGAAAGTTGCTGGTCCTATTAGTACTTCATGTCACCAAATCACTTGTCAGAGAAACTCACACACAAATATTACAAACCATTGCACAAATGGCCTGAGGACATATAGACTGTTGAAATAGGCATTCAGACTCTCACCTCCAAGACTTTGGGGTTGCCTTGCCGGCCCAGTGTGCCCAAGATCAGGCCCCATCTCTGGGCTGAACGAGCCTTGTCAATAGCCTGAAGCCTTAAGGCACGCATGGCCTCATGGTCATAGTACTCCCTGGAGAATATTTTACTGTAGGGATCATACCTATAAACAAACAGAGACACTCGGGTGTGAAACGAATGTGCACGCAAACACAAAAACAAGACAAACCTTATCCACATTACCGCCTGTTGTTCAGGTCTCTGTCTCGATGACACAAATGTGAGGATGGATGAAAAAATTTCCAATCATGAAAAGCCATCAAGTATGACAGGAGTTAGTGTATCTTAGGGAAAATGGAGGTGTTTCTGAGCATCTAATCTCCTTTTCTCCAGTACAAGGAGTTCACCTGAGATTAGAATCTTGTTTATGAGAGAGACCTGTGATCTGTGCGACAGTGCATATATCTATGACAACATGACTTCACTTTGCATACAAACAAGACCTCATCAAAACCGAACTTCATCTTCGCAAAATGTTTATCATGACTGCAAGAGAAATATTACACAATACTACACACATAAAGCATAGGCGTATCTGAACAGGTGATCACACGTTTGTAAATCCGTACTTGCTAAACTGCCTACTTGTCTGCTCGGCCTGCTTCTGGCACTTCGATTGATTTATTTCATTAGCAAAAGATTAGCACTGTGATGCTAACTGACTAGAACATGCGTTTTGTTGATATTAATTATTTGAGAGAGAGAGAGAGAAATGAAACGGACATTTAGTGCCACCTTTGTTTTACAATACCTGTAGGCGGGTATATCAGGGTTTGCAATCATGATTGACTCCAGATGAAATCTTCCATCTCCCAGATAACTATAAAAAACAAACATATATTTTTTTTAAAATCCACATTAGAGGCAACATAAAAAAAATGAAAGAAAAACAATTTCTCCAATTGAAAATCTAAACAAAAGACCAAAGTGTGGCCAGGCAGAAGGCCTGAGGCAGGGGGAGAGGGTCTGTCGATGAACACGACCTCAACGATTGCAGCATGCCTCTAACACAGAATGCAAGCTCTCTCTCAATTAACCAGGGTCTGGTGCTGGGGTTTCACCGGGGCACAAGCAGAGGCAAGAGTTCGTAAACCTGGAGTACACAGAGGGATTGTAGAGTGCCTAAAAACACAAGCTCAGGCAAAACAGTCTGACATAAACCCCAGCTTACAGGGCCCGGAAATTCTGCTGTCAGTGTGAAGCGACTCAGGTCAGTACCCCTACTCAGAGCTGCACAGTCTCAGTGGGGCAGCTGAGACAGGACATGCAATTAAACCCACAAACAGGTCAATGTTTAGAGCAGCTTGGAACAGGCTGTGGGTGGTTTGCCGTATAGGCTACCCAGAGACATGTCTCGCCAAGACTTGGTTTGTATGTACGTGTGTTTGTACTGTGCACACAACTGCAGTACATCTCATCGTATGTGTGTACCACAAACACTGAAGGACAACACAAAAAGAAGTCGAGCAAAGCCTCTGCTGCACTGCTCCTCTGCTTAGCAACATCCAAGGCCCTCATTTAATTATGTTCCCAACAATAAGCCTGCTGCACTTCAGCCACGACTGTCCCCAGCTCTCAGTTGCTTTAAGAGACTGGTGTGCTTGAATGTAGCTTTCCCTGTGATCACAGTCCTTCCATCCATATTCTATTGCTCCTTTTAAAAGAAAAGACAAATCTCGTCCTCACATTCATTACTTCATTGTGTTTAATAATGAGTGAGAGCTCGAGTAGAGGCAACAGAGAGAAACCGGTCAATGGATCATTTCTTACACTGTAGCTCATTTCAATGCAGGTTTTGCCTTTTTCCCTGGCTTCTTCATTTTAATAATGAGCCAGGCCAGGTCCGTTCCAAAGCTCCAAGTGGGGCCTTAAAGTATAGTGTACCACCAGTCATTCTCCAAAGGTTGAATAAAATGCAATTATGGCTTGTGCATATGAACACTGCTGAAGCACTGACTCATTCCTAAAAAAATGCATGAAGGCCCAATATGAATTTCATTGTACAAGTAAAAAGTAATGAACACAACCAGGCAATGGTTAAAAAAAACTAAAAAAACTAAAAACAGTCTATGCTGCTTTTCTTAGCGACAGTGGCTAATCAATTGTGTCGGTGCCTTAATAGTATTTTATTAAGGTAAAGTACAGCTTAGGCGCTGAAGTAATTTAGCTTCAGCTACACAGTGTCTTTAGAAAAGATCCAGACCCTTTTAGAGTTTGTCTTGTCTTTGTGTTGTCGATTTCATTGAAAATGAATACAACTGCTGTCTCTGCTCACCTAATAACTGCACGTTTTCACAGTTTGCTGTCTTTAATTTTTTTTTAAATTATATCAAGTCTTGTTGGGTAAGTCTCCACAATTCCGGTAAATGCATTACAGTGCAGTTTCTCGACCTTCCAGATGCAGGTGTATTTTTACTGCAATCCTTTAAACACATTCGCTGCACTCAGTTTAATAGACAGACGAGTTCCTGAATCCTTATCCAATTAAGCATTTTACTCGTCATATTTTTAATTAATTGACGTTGACAACAAAATCCACAAATGAAAAATGATTAAATAATTGAATTACCGTATTTTTCGGACCATAAGCCGCTACTTTTTTCCGACGTTTTGAACCATGCGGCTTTAACAGAGATGCGGCTTTTCTATGAATTTTTCTGCAGCCCTCAGATGGGCGCTGTAGATGGAAGTCAGTGCAAACAAAAAAGCGCAAGCTTTTATTCTTAGCGCATGCAACCCAAGACGCACAACAGCAAAATACGGTAATATTTTTACACCCTCACCCCCTCATAATGGAAAACACGCGAAGAAATTCCTATGATGCAGCTTTTAATTTGAAGCCATCGATCTGGCTATCCGTGAAGGAAATCGAGTGTGACAGTGGTTTCAATGCTCAGGAGGAAGATGAATAGCGATTTGTGGTTTCAGTGCACGGGAGAATGAAGCGACTTTAATAGTTGCGCAGTTGCGCTTTAACAGTGCGCAGGAAGAAAAAGTGACAGTGGTTTGGTGTTCAGTGGTTTCAGTTCGCAGGAGGAAGAAAAATAAAGCAACTTGGTTTTAGTGCACAGGAGGAAGATTAATAAAACCATGACTTTTCTGTTTTGTGTGATCAGCACTTTTACTGCCGTGTTACAGGCACCATTCATGTTCAGGTGTATGAATAAACAATTATGGTACAAAATCTTTTATTTAGCACAGCAACTCCTGCGTAATTCGTGAAGAATAAGACACGTCTTCTCCTTTGGCTATGGAACAAGCCGTTTATTTATAACAAGGACGTTTTTGTCGGCTCTGTACATTCGACATGTGTTATACCAGCCACACATACACGTAAATGCACTCTTTACCGTAATGCCGGTAAAACAGCGCACAGAACATCCTCATGCCTACTGTGAACAATGAGTAGGAGCGCATAGAACAGATATTATTTTTCAGCCTGGATATTGGCGGCTTATAGTCCGATGCGGTTTATATGTGACAAAATATATATTTCTTTTAAATTTTAGCGGGTGCGGCCTAAACTTAGGTGCGCTCTATAGTCCAGAATTTACGGTAATAGTAAGAATGGGGGGTGGTACCTTTACTTCATGTCAGGAATGTGTTTGAGTGTGTGTGTGTGTGTGAGAGAGAGCCTGCCCACACAGGCTAATCAAGTTGTGTTTCAGCTGCTAATTCATTGTGCATTGTCTTTGACCACTTTGACACTTTAGCCTTTCGCTTGTAATGTACAGTATAAAAACACACACACATATATGAGATACAGCATGCGTAAATCAGATCAAATGCAAAATTATGCACCAATACATAAATTATACCTGCGGAAATCACTGTGCATGACAAAGCGTAGGATCCTCTCTACAGAGGAACTGCACGAGATGTATGGACACAAAGTGGCTGCGGAGGTGTTGTTTGTTGTCTGAACCTGTTACTTTGTCAGAGCACTCTCCTCTCTGCCGCACAGGCAGGATGAGCATCATTTTGACAAGTCTCACATGCCCAGAGGTTTATATTCATGTAGGAAGACGGAGCTGGTGTTATGGAATAGTTGCAGCTACCTACTGCATTCATCATGCCTCCCCCCATTTAGAAGAAATGAAGGGGAAAATAAGAACTTAAAACAGGCAATCACACAAGCTGAAAAAGATTCGCAGACAAATGGCGATGGGTTGTACAGTTTATCAGTTTTCACCATATAAAGTGCCACAAGAGGTGTCACACTTTAGGAAAACAAGGCTTTGAAAAATGGAAAATTGGAAAGCATGCCGACGGGTTGTGGTTGGTTTAAAACAGTCAAAAGTGGCAATCTGGCTTCATACAATTCAATTCTTCGCACAGTGCGATGGTATTTTTAGCCTCAGCATCTGGCTGTTTCCAACAGCCTGATTGGACGCGCACAGACAGAGCTAGTTGTCACAACTAGCTACATCTGGTGTGACTGGTCTGATGTCATACTGATTATTCCTCATGTCACACTGGTGGGTCCAGCAATGACAAGGGTAATTATGGTAGCTAATGAGGGGGAGGGAGCAGTGACTACAAGAGTCAGGGCTGGATGTCTTTGGTTATCTGGATATCTCTGCAAACTAACAGCAAGAAAGGACAGGATGTGGGATGAAAGTGTGAGGAGGAAGGAGACGTCTTACATTATGGCATTGACGTGGCGGTCCAAGCGAGGAGAGGTGCAGCCCAGAATCTCTCCCGGTGACAGAGGTCGACACTGGGGGATCAGCACATCATACTCTGGCTTGAGGGCTACACTGACAGCCTGCAGCATGAGGGAATGAAGTAAGACGGTTTAAACCTTTCGTACAACTCACCTTTAACTCTCCCTATTTAGGAGCAGCCTTCAAACCCAGCATGAATGGCTGATCCCGGGCTTGCTTGGGTGCCATTCGTGGCAAAGTGCTTATTGTGGATATATTTAGTAAAATTTTATTGCTTTTCTATATTTGAAAGTTCAAATCCTTTTTCTTTGTAAAAACGGTCAGTAAGAAGACATACAACATGAAATTGAGAGAGGAAATAGACAATGTACGGTATGCTGAATAAAAAAAAAGGAGGATGCAGTCATCGGAAGATGAAAGATCAAGGGAGGAGAGTGAGAAAGGGTCTAAAAAGTGTACGCTCCAAATGTGGCCCCAAAGGGTTTTTTATTTTTAATGGGCCGTGCATGTCACAAATGCTCCTGGAGATTTTATTTCCAATGCATCTGCCTGAGTAACATGCTAAAATAAATAACACAAGTTGTAAATAGGAAGGAGATCTGCACAGCATTCACATTGGGAATCAATATTTGCTGAAAAGAGTTCTATAACACTCAAAAGTCTGCTCTTTCTCTTACATTCATTTATGCCGTGTGAAGAGATGAGAGACCAAAAAAACACACCAAACATGAAAGAATGAAATAATAAAGACAGCGTGCTTGGAGGTGTAAGGACAAACTCAACGGTTTACGGCTAATTTAAGGCAGTCCACGGGGAAAATGAGTGAACTCCCTCCCATACTGTGTGACCTCAACATGCCTACACATCAGAAGACATGAGTGAGATGGAGGCACACATACAGCACACAACTAAATAACACAGAGACAAATGCACACATGTGCCCCAACATAAAACATGACCCACAAAGGCAGAGGGTGGATTAAAAATACAGCTGTTAGGAACCCGGAGTGGTTTTGGTTCAACGCAGCAAGTATAGGCAGCGGAACACATTAGAAAACAGAATGGTGGCAAGTCTGGGTGTTCAAACCTAAAGCTATAGCTGCTGCCACTGCTTATGTAAAGAGCTGAGCTGAGCACGACGCTGAACCAAGGGGCCTTCTGAGTTCACTCCACCTTTCAAATCCAAAATAACTGCTGCCAGATTTTTTTTAAAACGCACACTTGAACTGAAGTGTGGAGTGTGAGCTTGTTCATAAAAGCCGGAAACAGAAAAGGTATAAAGTATACAGCACAAATATATGTTCAGTGTGTGTGTGTGTGTGTGTGTGTGTGTGTGTGTGTGTGTGTAAGAAAAATACTGTACATACAAAAATACTTTGGCCCAAATGAAAATAATCATTCGGGTAAATATACAGAATAACTCTTCCACAGCTCTTCCTAACAGAAATATGGACTATCTCACAAACACACACACACAGACACACATACACACACAGACACACACACACAGACACACACAAATTTGGTGCCTAATCACCTGCAGTGCTGCCACAAACTGAATAGTGCTGACAAGCGCCAGAGACTGTCCAGGGGGAAAGTTGAACTTGACCGTGTCCAGGAAGTGTGCGTTGTCCATCTGGATATCCACAAACACGTACAGCATTTTAATACCGGCTGTGGAGTCGATTGGGACTGCAGAGAGACAAAGACAAAAGATAAGACAGATGAATAATTTACTCTGTCATGTCAGGAGGTAAGACTTAGGTGTACACACTCTCAGTGGTTTCGCTATAGCCTAATTTTGTGGCATACATTCATCAATATGGAAACACAGTAGGCGTCTGTGTGATATAACTGGAACTCACTCGGTGGGAGTCTCTAAACATGCAGGAACTGATGCATAGACCTCAATTATTTAGGGAAGGAGAGGGACACATGCGATTACTATTAATGCCGTTAATTTCACAGGCCATTTACTACGCACACAGGCCTAGGAGAGGTTGGTTGACACATGCCGAGTTAGCATGCTGAAAAACTACGTGACGGCCCAAAAAAAGAGGAAGAAAAAGGCGAGGGTAGGAAAAATGAATCATCATTCACGTAGATCATCGCAATCATTCTTTCTCTTGTGTTACATTTAATTTGCACATCGGGAGCAAGGGGACTTTTTGTTATGATTAAGCAAATGGCCCAATATGGTGCTAATGTTTTATGAGGAAACGCAGCTCACTTGATGGCCTAGATTAAAGCAAAATTGGGAGAGAGAGACACCGAAATGGGGGAGCAAAGCACGACAAGGGGTTGGAAAACAAGTCACTGGAATGAAGTGACACATCTCAGCGAAGATGGATGGAAAGGAAATGGATGGGAATTATGAAAAGTGGACTTTGCTGCAGGCCACAAGCTGAGTGAGAAACTAAGGAGTTAAATGAAAGTGAGTGAACAGAGAGGGCTGGAGGAACGAAGGTAAAAAAAAAAAAAACCTGGATGGGACTAACAGCTGTCTATTACTTGTTTATAGGCACTCCCAAAAAGTAAAGGGCAAAGAAAAGTGGCATTGATCTGTGTTCACAGGAGCATGGTAGCCTGAGAGCACTTAGCTGCTGCAATTACAGACCCAGTCAATGAGATGGACAGGGCTCACTTTCACTGTCAGCGGTGCTATTTATCTATGTGTTATAGCAATAAGGTCACTCAGCACCGCTCCTTATTACTGACCATGTAAACAAATGCCGAGGCGCATTCATATCAGGTGGGACTAAGGAAAGTTTGGACATAAAGGCTTGTTTACACATGGCTACTTACAAATCAAAATGTAAAGACACCTGTCATCATCTGTTGTGACGCGTCATTTTTTGGCATCTGTGGCCTGCGTTCCGTTTGTTGCTGTTAAAACGTATTGCTGCGCTCTATAACCCATTCTTTTCTATGGTGATCTGTTTATGCGTCCACTTGGCGAGCTTGCATGTGAACACGTCCAGGGAGTACAAGCACATTCCTACTATTTAGGTTTGGATACCTGTTGAGACCGACACAAACTAAACTGAACTGGTACGGCTACAGATACGGCTGGTCCAAATAACAGCGTGGACACACCTGTAGACTTTCAAATCCTAGACAGTTCACATAAAATACTGCTTCCCCCATCTGTCACAGATTTCAAATCTGTGATAGACCGGAAGGAGCACACAGCTGATGAATCTGCAAATCCTGCAAAAACTGAAACTCTTTCATGTTGTTCTGCCAAAACAAATGTGGCGGTGATTAGTATTTCTGGAAATGCTATAGTAACTGTGTAGATCTCTCTCAGTTGTCACCAATGTCAGTCTCCAAATATTAAACATGCTTTAAGAAGAAATATGAGAATGACAGTTAACAAATTATTCGTCAGATTTGCCAAAGTGTGATGTCGTCTTTACTTTTGTCATTGTCACATGGCGTAAAACATCTTCAAACGAGAGAAAGTTTCACTTTTCAGCAGTATGTCGTGTGTCTTTACTCAATGTGTTTAGTATGACATTCCCAATAAGTCCTAGGCGTCATGACAGAAGAGGCCACAATTGAGGCAAGCGGTCACAACATGATCCGCCGGGATTGTTGTTAGAATTACGATGTTTAATGAGTTCCCATCACATGCCGTCCATACAAGGGTTTATGTGTAACAAATGCAGTGATTTTTTTTTTATAGTAGCACTTGTATTTTTGCTTAACATTTTTGTGCTAATGTTTTAAATGACTCCACAACTTGCTGGTAGAACCAAAAATCGATTCAACCATGCATCCATCATCCATCATTCATCATCCATCAACTTTGTGGTCCAGTTGAATAAAATTACGCCATGTGTAAGCGAGGTTTGCCTAGTTTTTGGGATTTTCCTTTTGTATATTTCATTACATTCACCTTTTTAAACACCCTATTACTCATGTAAATCCTTGTGTGCAGAGAGCAAATATTACAGCTACAGAACATCTGGAACTCTAAAAGAATCACTTTACTGTAGAGTGCTGAAAAGTTTTAGATGTAGATGAAACCATGCTATGCCTGATAACTTTCTTAAAATTAAATAGGCTTTTACACCTATTGGCTTGCATTGTAACAGGTTGTAATTTAAGTGTGGAAGAATATAGAAAGAAGTCGTATGAAAAATTCTTAGTTTTTATTCGCTAAGTACAATGAAACCTGTGCCTACGGGGGGTGGACAAAGTCAAGCCTGGATGTGAAGTAATGTGAAGTAATGACTTCAATAACAACATTGCACAATGCAATTATTTTTCGGAGAAAATAGATAACGTTGACATACATCACTCAGCGGTGATACCCGTGATAAAACCTGTATTCAGTTCAGAGGCAGCCACTGCAAACATGCATATGTGTGAAGAGACTTTAAGACCATTTACCCGAGCAGTAAAATCCGAAATGAATACTGACTTGCAAGCTTGTAGAGTGACTGGGGTGTAATGTTTAGATATGTGCATATTTATATATATGCACATACTAGAAAAACTGTCATCTAGCCTGTAATTTAAAGTGTCATGCTGGTCCACATCATAACACTAATTTAAACTAATGCTGATGCCTGATTACATTTTTGCTTTTGAAAAAAATGAGTCATGCCACCAAAATAGCGATGAGCTGCTTGTGTGTGAAGGTCCAACACTTACAGCTATGGCAGCTGGCCTGGCATTATCTGAGCAACGCTGCTTTATCCGCTTTGAGATATAACCACAATGAAATAAGTGGCAAAAAACAAAACAAAAAAGCGTCATTGTGGTTCCTCTGTTTGGCTTCTTCTCTCTTTTACCCATTGACTCACTTTTTCTCCCTTTTCTTCCCTGCACTTTCTTGTTCTGAGTAGACAGATATTCAGTTACAAAAAAATGTTCAAAGATCGAAAGAGCAAATAAATCTCCCATCGCACATATCAGCAAGTAAATATTGCAATTCTGAACCATACATCAACATGGTTTTATGATATTGCCCTGCACAAGGTGGAGGTGCTTTATGATGACAAAGGACGAGATGACACAACTATTCAAAAAGAGACGCTGCAGAGGAAATGAAAGGGAAACAAAGGAGCACAGGAGCGAGAGTTTCTCTATGAATCAGCCAGAACACTGTGACTTTAATCTCCCACAGGTGTCTGACATCTTGGGTAAGACTGTTGATGATGTCCTCATGATTGAGTGAGGAAGGTCAGATCACACAGAGTACACAGTGCCACCCGGCATTAGGGGACTTTGTTAGTGCTTCCTTTATTTCAATATTGCTTCCATTAATTAATATCTGGGCTTGTTTCGCGTCCCAGAAATTACTGCTACCGCTGTCTTTTATTTCTTTTGCATCTGTTGGGTTTTTCTGAATTTTAAATGGGAACGCGTACAAATCGCATCTTTGTTGTAAACATTCATATACGCATGCATACCCTCCTCCCACATGGATTGAATAATAAATAGGCACACACAAAGACAAACGCAACCAGATGAATAAAAACAACCCGGCCAACTCAGAAAGAGCTTTTGAGTGTATTAAAATTCTGTTGGTCATTTCTGGTATTTGGGAGAGGTGAGCTTGTTCTGGCAGAGATGTATCAAAACTATTGATTTAGCATTTCCTCCCATGTTCTGCAGGAGGCAGACAGTAGGGGAGAGGGTGAAGGTCCCTCAAACGCTGCTTGAGGTTTTCAAAGGACAGCTCTAATGCATGTTCCCCATTGATCTGTAGGGTAAATGCGATGCCCAGGCTCCAAAGGTCTAAAATGGCTTCCACGCTAGAGCTACGCAGGCTGCACTGCCTCGTTACGTCTTCCGTTGATCGATAACTGTGGCTGTCTGTATGTCAGCCCTCTCCTGCTCTGTGTGGTTCAATGTACATGCAGAACGATGAAGAGTCCGACAAACATGCGCAAACGAGTAGAGAGACTCACTGAGACAACTGTGGCCATAGTGCACCATAAAATCAGCTCCCAGGGCTCGGGCGGTGAAGTCATCCACGCAGCAGGCCCCGTACGTCACGTCCCCCATCACAATGGTATCTGCGTCTGTGAACCTGGGAGGCAGACATGCACAGACACTAATCAGTACAGTCACAGAACATATGCACATCCTTTTGTTAGTTACCATAGTGATTATACAGATAGCATGCCAGCCACGGTGTGAATATGCGAGAGCTGAATAAGATCAATCCCTACCTCTACATGCTACAGAGAGAGAACACGATATAGTATCTGACAGCACTGCCTGTGAATGAATTACTTGCAGCGTATCAGGGTGACACGCTTCTGTACTCTGCTCTTCTTGACTGGCAGCCAATGGCCTGAGTGCTACAAGCTGTTTTGTGATTATTGTAGCCTAAAATGTCTGATTTTGCAAGAGCTTTTTTTTTTAAAAACACTGTGGTGGAGTTTGCATTTTTTATGACGTTTTAAGGTCTTACAGAATTCATGGGGGAATGATTAAGTTAATTTGATTGACTGCTGTTTGGTCGTTAGAGCCCTGTTAATCAAGGGTTAATCAGGTTCTCTGACATTTCACTGATGGGAAAAAAACAATTTTTAAGTTTTCTTAAATGCATGCTAGAATGATTTTAGCAGCTTTGGCTTTTTGTGTAATTAATTGAAAATCAGAGGCAACTTGTTCCAGTGATAAACTGTTCAGAGTGTTTTCAGTCTCTCTCACACACGCGCACACACACACAATTTGTCAGGCAAACATGCGAGCACGCCTCTATCACTGTGATTTATTCTGCACTAAAGTTACCGCTAACCATGCTTATTTAATCTAGGGGATCTTAATTCCTTTAGCACTTGCAATAGATCTGGATCCAACAGCCTCTGTCTCTGTGATTTGTCTTGTCTGTTCTCCCAGTATTTATTCCATTCTGCAGGTGTGTTGTTTTGTGGTACAAAGCGTTAAGGATTTTGTCTGTTCTCCACCACAACATTGCGTCGGGTGCAAATCACGTTCTACAGAACATCAGGGAATTGACTTGCATTGTGTTTAGCAGGAACTTCTGCAGACATCCAGCTGTCCAGATAGTTCTGGGAGCTTTTTGCATATTAATAGCTACTCTCCCTGAAGCCTGCACATTTTCTGTGCTACAGTGTCGCGGTAATCAGATATTTGTTCTCTCCTTTTCATGAGTGGACTCATCATTTGCCTTTGTGTTCAGGTTTTACGTTATGACAGTGATGCCATGTCGCGTTCACCAGATTCTGGTGCAAGGCAATCAGGAAATTTGGGTTGAATTTGCAGAAAGGTTGCAGTGAATAGACAAAATGGCATAGTTGTGATCGCAGTATCCCAGATACCTGGAGGGTCTGATTAATAGGTCTACAGTGAGTCCGGCCAGAGGAAGAAAAGTGCACAAAGGGAAGCAAAAGTAGAAAGGGGGGCTAGTTTGTAGGGAATTTTCTGTGGCCTGAATTTAAAGCACATCTGCCTGGGAACAGCAGACACAGCCTCAGCGAGAGCTAGTGTTTGCAGAAAGAAAATATACGATTCAGACTAGATGCCATAAGTGGGTTGTGAGAGTGTAGTGCAGACCATGTGGGTCTAATGTTCCACTTTGCAGCTGTAATAGAAAAACAAATTCATGGTCTTCTTGAGAGGAAAACTACCATTATTACTCAAGCATCTGTGTACCCAGACCTGTTCAAATAAATAGCCAATCACGCCACAGAAAAACAAGCTTCTTTTATCACCCTTTATAGGCAAATAAAATGCTAAGTAAACCTATAAAGGCTAAGTCAAATGAATAAAGGCTGAGAGTTACAATGAGGAGCCACAAATGAACACACGCTCGAGGTGTTGCAGGAGAAAAGGGATGGGAAGGCAAGGGGGTGGCGGCGTATGGTGAAAGTTGCCAGGTATTTGTGGCTGTATTCTGACAGATTTAGGCTAGACAGAAGGGGTAGAATAGAGATGAGACAGAGGGCTTGGGGAGAGAAGAGGGAAATGATAAACATTGAACAGCATCTCCGGCAACCAACACACTCTTAGTAATGCGTCTCTCGCTGCCCCATCTTTTCAACCCACATCCACTCGCTCTGTTTATTTCGCGCTCTGCTCCACACGGGGTGGCTTCAGACAAAGTTTCTATTTAGCCTTTCCTCCCTCATTTTCTCTGATGTAATCTCTAGTTTGCGCTCTCTCCGGCTCCTCATCATCATCCCACAGTTTGCTCTCTCTCTCTTTCCCTTTTTCCTTGTCCCTTCTCCTGTAACGGTTGTCCTCAAGTGAAGAGCAGCACAGGCAGACACATGGACTTGTAGATCTTGTAAATAAATGTTTGCCTTAGAAGATTTTAATCAATTACCCGATCAATCTTCATGTCAAGCTTTTGATGTTGCCCGTGTGTGCATGCAGCTGATAGCAGCCGGGAAATTATAGGCTACAAAAAAAAAATATATATATTAAAAATCACACAGGTAGTTTGAAGGCTGTGGACCTCAGCGCCTGTTTTTCCCTCGTTCACTGTAGCTCACTGTTCTTTCACTGCAATCTGAGGATTTTTCTTTTTGGGAGATGCATAATGTGCATCCACCTTTCAGCTAAAAATACTCCGGCTGCTGCCCACCAGTAAAGAGGAAGAGACTATTCCCTGCAATCCACTGCAGACCACACAGAACTATCTACAATGCAAAACACGGCACCATAGAAGATTATTTTATCTCATCAACCATCTATCTGCCAGGAATGCCATTATCACAATATCTCTGCTGGCAGCGCAAGGCATATCTAGTTATTTCCACAGTGAGCATGCCGAAATTTCATGGCAATAAATGCTAAGGATTTGATTAAGAAGCTCATACGCGACATGTGATGCTACGAGGACGTGAGAAGAGTAATTACTGGGCAAGATTAGAGAGTGAACAACAGAATAAAAATATATCAATGTTGCTCAAATTTCACAGACATAACAGTATATGAAGACCGGGAACATGCAATTTGAAAGTATTTTACAGCCCATGGAAATGAAAGCCCAAATGAATGACTTGAAGCTGTAACTGTCCCCATACTTATGGTGCAGACTACGTCAGACACAAATGTCCTCCGATCCCCCCGCATTCTCATCCACGTCCATCCATTCCTTCAAACTCTCCACCCCGTCTCTCCATTTCTCTCTGCACTCCAGCTGCCGTTTGCCTCTGTTTAACAGTACTGGTTTGCGCTCATCTCAGGGTACTCAGTTCATCCCTTCCAACTGAAATGTCATTAAGATCTAATTAAGATGTCAGAAGAGCTAGTGAACTCTATAACCGCCCTTGTTAATTAGCTCTTTAGCATACAGCACAATATGTGTGAGAAATTGCTAACTGATTTGAATCTGTGTCATAAAAATCACTGAGCTTGCGTGTGCAGAAAACACAAGTCTGCGACCCGACTGTAATATACATATGCACGCACACGAGCACAGATACACTTGACTTGTGAATTTACTGACTGCTGATTGCATCGCTGTTTATCTACAGGTTAAGTAGCTGATATGTTGTATACTAAAAGCCTCTCACTCAGTCCTAACGTGTGGTGGGCTAGAATGCATGAAAACAGAGTATTCTTCCTGCTTGTGTCCTCCGGGGGGTTATTCACTTTTCTGATTTTGACAGGAATTTTCTCTGAAGCACCAATAAAAGAGGAATTTCTTGGCACCAGTGCCTTGCAGCTCAGATACGCAGCAGCAAACAAAGTGAATGAAAAACTTTCTCATGACTCTGAACCATTAGCAAACTAAAAGATAATGTTTTAAAAGACATTTCTACAGCAGCTTTACATTTTTTGTGTAATGTATTTATTCAGGAAGTATGAACTGACCAAACTTGAAGCAACATCGCTCCAAATTCGTCTTTTTCCCCCAACATTCATACCTGTGAGGTGTTTTTATTATTATTAGACCTCAACATCGACAGTTGCTATTCAGATTGTAAACACAAAATCCCAAAGACAGAGCTTTGGCAAATGTGGTGCCAATTACATAATTACAATCATGCTTACTGTTATAACGACAAGCATGTTCATATTTAAAGTTTGAACATACTGTAAACCACAAAACTGAGAAGAACCCTGTTCAAATCAACTTAAGATGTACATCATTTAAGACAGTACCATCATACAACCGCTTTCCAAGCTGAGGTGTAGGATAATATATGTTATATAGCAGAAATACTTAGAATTTCTGACAACTGTAACAGAAGTCAATAAACGTAATTACCAATCAAGGTTGACTGCATGAACGCGAATGTAAAAGAAATACCGAAAGGCCGATACTAGAAATAAGATAAAGAACAATAGCTGTCCTTGAAACTTCAGGCCACACAAAATTTTCTATTTACAACTTAGTGTTGGAAAAAACAGATGGGTACATGCTTCTGAATTGGCACAAACACTATTTGTGGAAATCTGCGCTTCAGTGACTCATCACAGTCCAAAGGACATTACATGAAGTCAACTGTTCACAAAACGGCACAAATTTGCAAGATTATACTTTGCCAAAGATCATGTAAAGACGCCTGATGAATACTGGCAGCACATTCTTTAGTGAGATGAAACCAAAAATAAATGAGTTTGGATCAGATGGGGTACAGCAGGTTTGGTGTGAACCTGGCCAGACACATCAACAGTGGCTGCATAAAGCCATCCATGAAACGTGCAAGTTCGCTGACGGTGAGTGGAAAAGGTTTGAAAAAGGTTGAAAGAGAGACATGACATTTTCAGATTCAAGTAAACTCAAACAACCAAAGAAAATACCACTCCCAGTCTCAAGACACTTGTCAGGAGATACATTTTCCAACGTGACAATGACCACAAACACCAGTTTTTAAACCAGAAAAATGCATAAAAGCATAAAGTAAAGTAATCAAACCCCTAAAGTAAAGAGCAGGTAAAAAGAATCATCTGTAACAGTGACTACTTTTAACAGCACCAACGATCCCTATGAGAAGCGTTCATGAGCCTATTGTGTGAGCCGCTACATAATTAAGGTATAATTATTAAAATGTTTAAACTATTCATGTCATTATCAATACTCAACAGAAGTTGTTATCGGTTGGGCGCCATTCTTCAGGCGCAGTGTTCACTGAATGAGTAATCGTGCTTTATGCATCTGTTTTGTGTATATTTTATGTATCTCCGGCTGATGCTACTAGATATCACAGCTCATTTGCTGTTCAGTTTCTGTAGCAGTGGCTCTCCATCAGAACTACTGAGGTTTCCCTGCTGTTCGGAGTCCGATGCTCCACGTCTTCAGATTTCACGTAGGTTTTTTTTTCTTTTCAGTTTCTGTGCGCGCGAGTCGTCTGTGTGCACACGGCCCTGCAGTCTTAAGCTCTTTCATTCAGCATTTCACTCATTGCATTGGAGTAAAGTAAAAGTAACAATAAACTACAAGTAGCCCAAAAAGTGTATTTAAGTATACAAGTACTTCGCTGCGTGAAACCAACAACACTTGATGCAGTCCTTAACAACATGCCTGACAATCCTGAATATATTTAGGTATCACAGAGCAAGTTATTTCAGCCAGAAATGAAAACAAATGGAGAATGTTAGTGTTTGAGAAAAGAAAAAAATAAACTGTGCATGTTGCTTTACTAGTTTCCATCGAGCCTATTTGAGAACTACTATAACAAGCTCCCATAAGCAGCATTAGGGATACCTGTCATGCATTTATGCATTCGCTTGGCAAATGTGTCGATGGTCAACAAGCCAGTCAGACAACAAAAAAAGAGGGGGGGGAAACTGGCAGCAGACGAACAGTCATTTGCTATCATCAGGTGGGCTAAACCAATTAGCAAATTTGCATGCTTCCTTATTTCCCCACTGATGTGATTTAATTTGTTCAGCAGTAACTTTGCTAGCCAAGTACAAAGTGGGTGAGAAAATAATTAGAGCTTTGCCAAGATGTTTTTTTTTTTTTTTAAGTTTTGCATCCTTTGGGGTCAATGATAAACATCCCAGCCTAATGGTAAGTTTCCTAATGTTGTGAATTGATGGAAGGGAATAGCAGCAACCAACCACGTGCTGCTCAGCAGCAGAAGAACTTGGTAGTTTAAGCTGTCCTCATACAAAAGAGCTGTGGCTGTAAAGTCTTGAGCCAAAGCTTCCTCTACATAAAGTTCTCCTGGCAGTGTGTGGGTTTCCTCCTGGGGTTTTAAGTTGTCTCTCCTACTCTACATGCATGTAAATGGGTTTGTAATTGTCAATATGTTGACGCTAATGATTTGGAAATCTATTCAGACTGTTTCACACAGCACATTATGGAGCGGACCCCGAGCATTTCCCAGTAACCTCATCATTGTATTTGTACAATACACAGTGTTAAAATGTGTTCCACTGGTAGGTCAGCCTGTAACGTTACTTTAGTTTGGTGGTAAAGATGTATTAATATACAAGAAATTACAGTTTGTAAAGAGTTCAGGTGACAATATAAACAACAGAACATCCTGCAGAATACAGTACGAGGGCCCATTATATTTCTCACAGCTTATCGGCTTATATGCAGTTTACTTCAATATGCACATGCTAACATTTATAGTATCAAAGCAATGATTAATAGTCAGAGAAATTATTTAATTAAGGTATATGCTGCAAAGGATTTCTGCTTAAAAGGATTTTTTAGACAACTGGCTAAAACAAGCTTTTACTTTACATTAATGACATTACCAAACATGGCTTCTTTGTAAATGGGTTCTTTAACCCATTAACATCAATTCCAACATATTTTAGCATTCATCAGTTTTTAACATTGCAGCGACTGTTGCTAGGCAACAATTGAACCTGGCACACACCTTTATTTTGGTGTATTAATCCACAAATGCATAAAACAACCACAGTTCTATTTGGTTGGTGCCTAACTGATCAAAGAACCTTTGCAATTAGCATCACAGTTTTGTGATTTTTGTGTTTTTTTCTATGAGTTGTGTACAAAAAAATGCACTTCTTCTGCTTCTGCACTGATCCCAAGTCTTGTCTTTATACTGTTCATACAAATTGGGACTTTACCTGGTGTGTTCAGAGAGAACTCAGCAGCACCTGCATTTCAGGTCGCTTTAGTCTTTTCCTCGTTGCCACATCACGGTATAAAGATGTGCAAATGAAAACAATCTGAAGTTCCAAATCTGTTCCTTTAGCTGCTCCTACCTTATTTATGATATAATTAAGAGTGTCAGAAGTTTCCAAAAGATCTACAGTGCTGTTCTGTTCCACTTGACTCTTCAAAAAAAAATACTTTCCTCTGCTACTGCTCAGAGCTCATCATAAAAGAGACGTCTCAATAATATATCTGTCTCTGACTGTGTTAGTGGTAAGTAGTGCAAAAATTAGCTAAAGCTTTTACGAGAAATTCATGAATTCCAAAATTAGGGTAGAGGATTGGGGAAACCGGATTTCCCTAGGTGAATTTCTCCTGGAGAATGCAGATTTCTCTGCCATGTATATATGTGTAACCCTGTTTCTAATCAGCTTTCTCCAAAAAGCTTGTGTACAAAACAAAAGGCTGCAGACAGGGCAGTGAAAGGTTTAACGAAGCAGAGATCATTAACCAGGCCGTGTCAGCTCACTTCTAAATAAAAGTCAGACTGAAAATTAAACAAACAAAAAGTGCCTCATAGAAGTCTAAATAACTAGTTTGAGATATATATTTTTTTATCTTTCATTTAGACAGTTTGTGCTGTGAGTTATTAGCTTTGTCTCTCCCGTCTCTGTTCCTCTCTCCCTCTGTGCTGTCACTCTGCCTCTCTATTCTGCAGTGACACCAACACACAAAGACACACACACACACAAAGTAAGAAAAAAAGGCTGGAAAGCAAAGTTTACTGTCACTATACATTTAAAATTTGTGAACCTTCCAAAAAGAGTCTGAGGTAGAGGAGAAGCCTGATTACATCTACTTGCCTGGTGCATGTATACGTAGAATTCCAGTGAACATATTTCTCAAATGAATGTAAACTTTGTTCCCTGATTATCTGAGAAAGCTGGTTGGTCTGAGTAACCTGCTTACTGAGGTGCATGCAAATGCAGTCAATGTAAGTGTTTGATGAGTGGTGTTGTAGACCATCTCGTCTTTGGACAGAGGGTCAAACGGATTCCTTTGAAGGGTTGACCCTTGTCTTTTAGATGCCGATGGACTGCTGAGTCTGGTCCTGAGGAGCTGGTGTTGGCTGTTTAGTGGTTGTTTAGTTTCTCCACTGTACAAATCCGATGATCCTTTATTGCACTTGACTGCATAAACTACTTTTTGAAACAAAGAATTATGGGCTGTTGCTGCTCTAACTTCGCTCATGATCATCCCAGAGACAGACATTTCTGAATCGGTTTTCAACTTGAACAATTTTTTAAACTCTCATCCCTATTCAGCTTTCTGACTTAACTGCCAAGTTACATCTGATTTGTTACTTAACCATCCTCCATGTCACAGGAACCTATTTTTTAAAGAATTAACTCTCAATCCTGTTACAAGACATGAGCTTTGCCTCCCATAACACTGTCTTTGTAGATTTGTGTGACGTGCCAATGTCACATGTGCAACAAACACAACTTTGTTTTGTCTTACAGTGTGATGATGGAACATAGCACAGCTCTAGTAGCAATGCTAATGTTCCATATGAATACGGTCCAGCTTGATGCACCTTGTGACCTGGTAAAAATACTGAAACAAAGGCTTGGACTGGACTGAGATGATCCAGAAAAACAAACAAACAAACAAACAAACAAATAAATAAATAAACGAGCAAACAATGTCTGTAAGGCTACTGTCTCTCCAGGTGGTCTGCAGAAGTTTGTTTGTCTACATGACTGTTCTTCCAGCTAGATATCTGCAGTCAAGTAACAGCAGAGGTAACACACTGGTCTCACAGGAAACGAAGTGACAAGCAGGTCAGCAAAGTGGGTAAAGGTGGAGCAGCACCGCTCTTGCACAGTTGCCACTAATACACTGTGAGCACACAGCTACAGTGAGCATGTGCAGCACATTTGCATATAAACCGTTCACACGGCGCACCTCACCAGCTCACCTCTTCCTATACGCGAAACAAGTGGAAATTATTTTCTCCATCTGTTGAAGGCTAATCCTTTCTTCCATTACATTTCAGCCCATTGTGTGTCTGTGCGTAGGCTTGACATGGGGCACGGCAGACAGGCCAAAGAAAAGTAGTTTCTCTCACAGGTAGCAGGGTGGCTCCGCAGAGATGAACCGTCATTATTTCCTCCTTAAATGAGATCAATTTAGGTAAATTAGCAGAAGAATGATCAAATCAGTGAGAAAGGAGCAAAATGAAAGTCTGCTGGAGGAGCTCCTGTTGAGTGGGAGAAGATGTAAAAAAAAAAAAGAGATGTGAAGACTGTAAAACATAATGGGAGGGCAGAACATAAAGATGGGAGGAAGAGAGAGAAGGGGAAGAGCAACAGAGCATGTCGGACAGATGAGCTGTTCGCTGATGGGTTTGTAATATTAGCAAATCTGGTATCTGTAATCCAGCACATAAAACAGAACATATCTGGACAAAGTACTCCACTGAAAAAACAAAAAAAAAAAAATAAAAATAAATAAAACTGGGGCACTCGTCAGGAGGATAAAGTAACCTCCACTCCTTCTCTGGCTATACACAGTATATCTTCCACTTGCTGCCATCCTATTTCCTTTTAGTTCATTGTCATATTGACCCGGGAATCATGGGTCTTCCACAGGGAAAATGTGGTGACAAAATCCCCTGTAAAATATGAAGGTATGATCTGCAGTCATTGAACATCTGCCAGGAATGGGTAAATGGAGACGTGTGAGGCAGCGAATATGGGATGACGCTCAGACAGATGTTTTTCAGTAATACCATTAGATAATCCTTTAACTCCCTGAAAAACAAGATCATTACTGCTATTTCTGTGAGTGTATCACATCTATTTGTCATGGCATTTATTCAAAAGCCTGAGCCATGGGTCATTATGGAAAAAGCCTACAGCTTTATCAAGATAGAGCCCTGAACGGCACAGCACAGCAGAGTACGCTTAAAAGAGCTGCAATCCAATTTAGTGAACAAAACAAAACGGTGATATGGCAGTTATTACAAGTGAGCGCCGTTGTGCCGATATTGCTCTGCGAGGAGAAAACTCGGGGCCATGCCCACAACCAGGAACAGATTAAATCTCCAAGGATATCTAAAAAAATAAAATAAAAATCATAAAACAGAAAACTGAATGCAGTTTGACACAGTGGTTATCAGATCTGTCAGGGTATAAAGACAGGGATCAAAGACAAGGACCACAGAGGGCCGATAACGAGGGTATTAAGTGCTATTGTGTGGCTCCAAGAACAGAACTCCTCCAGAACGGAGCATCTTTAATGCTGCTGTTGCTGACTGAAACTATTTCTTCACCTCTTGCTTAGCCACGTATAATTAATCATACCATGGGAAGTCAGAGAGTTAGTTTGTGACGTCTGTTTTAGGGACAACTTGAACACTCCTAAAATCTACATAGAGCAAACAAAGAGTTCTTGCTGAAACCTGATGGTTTTGCGGTGCAGACATTGTTCCATGAGCTGGATTGTGTGACCTCCTTAAAGAACAAAACTAACCTGCTATAGAGAGACATTTTCTATGTGGCACTAGAAGAATCTAATTTACAAGTTTGACATTGTTTGACCATTCTTCTATCAGACTTTTTTTAGTGAAAAATAGAATGAGTATTGTTTTATGAACAGCAGGTTCTAAGAGTTGCTAATACTGGTTACTTACAGTGGTGTGAGAAAGAGTTTGCCCCCCTTACTGATTTCTTATTTTTTACTGTGTGTTACACTTTACTGTATCCGATCATCAAACAAATTTAATTATTAGTCAAAAATAACACAAGTTAACACATCATGCAGTTTTTAAATGAAGGTTTTTATTATTAAGGGCAAACAAAAAAAATCAAAAACCACATTACCCTGTGTGAAAAAGTGTTTGCCCCCCCGTTAAATCATACCTGAGCTCACTTTCTCTAGCTTCACACACGCCTGATTGCTGCCATACCTGTTTGCAATCAAGAAATCACTTGAATAGGACCTGCCTGACAAAGTGAAGTAGACCAAAAGATCCTCAAAAGCTAGACATCATGCAGAGATCCAAAGACATTCAAAAACAAATGATAAAGAGGATAATTGAGACTTATAAGTCTGGAAAAGGTTTTAAAGCTATTTCTAAAAGCTTTGGGACTGCAGCAAACCACTGTGAGAGCCATTATCTACAAATGGCAAAAACATGGAACAGTGGAGAACCTTCCCAGGAGTGGCCCGCCGACCAAAATTACCCAAAGAGTGTAGCGACAACTCATCCAAGAGGTCACAAAAGACCCGCACACCAACATCCAAAGAACTGCAGGCCTCACTCGCCTCAATTAAGGTGAGTGTTCATGACTCCAATATAAGAAAGAGACTGGGCAAAAATGGTTTGCATGGCAAAGTTCCAAGACGAAAACCACTGCTAAGCAAAAAGAGCATAAAGGCTCGTCTCAGTTTTGCCAGAATACATCTTCATGATCCTCAAGACTTTTGGAAAAAGAGTCTGTGGAGTGACGAGAAAAAAGTTGAACTATTTGGAAGGTGTGTGTCCCATTATGTGTGCCGTAAAAGTAACGCCGCATTACAGAAAAAGAACTTCATACCAACAGTAAAATATAGCGGTGGTAGTGTGATGGTCTGGGGCTGTTTTGCTGAGTCAGGACCTGGAGGACTTGCTGTGATAAATGGAACCATGAATTCTACTGTGTATCAAAATATCTTGAAGGAGAATGTTCGGCCATCTGTTCGTGACCTCAAGCTGAAGCAAACTTGGATTCTGCAGCAGGACAATGATCCAAAGCACACCAGCAAGTCCACTTCTGAATGGCTGGAGAAAAACAAAATGAAGACTTTGGAGTGGCCTAGTCAAAGTCCTGACCTGAATCCCATTGAGATGATGTGGCATGACATTAAAAAGGCGGTTCATGGCTGAATTACAGCAATTCAGCGAAAAACGAGTGGGCCAAACTTCCTCCAACAGAATCGATGAAGTTATCAAAAATGCTTGATTGCAGTTGTTGCTGCGAAGGGTGGCCCAACCAAATATTAGGTTTAGGGGGCAAAAACTTTTTCACACAGGGCAATTTGGTTTTTGATTTATTTTTGCCCTTAATAATAAAAACCTTCATTTAAAAACTCCATGATGTGTTTACTTGTGTTATCCTTGACTAATAATTAAATATGTTTGATGATCAGAGACACTAAAATGTGACAAAAATGCAAAAAAAAATAAGAAAGGGGGCAAACACTTTCACACCACTGTAAGTGCGTGTAAAGAAACTCATGGTGTATGATCTTATATTTAAAGAGGCTACATTGTGGATAATGTCGGCTTTAGATTTTTATTCTGGGGCTCTGGATTATTAAATATTCCAAAAACTAATAATAAAATAATGGCGTAGCTTAACACTTCTTCTCCATGTGAAACTTGTTTTAGCTTCTGTCTCTTTAGGGGCCACCTTGCCCCAAGTCTACTGTACTGATTAGCTGATTAGCCAGTTCATTGAAGCCTGATGGTCGGCCGAGCAGAGCGTGGAGCCAAGTATGTAAAGTGGGGGGTTGTGGCTGTGCAGATGCAAATCAGAGATCTGTTCATGGACTGAAGTTTATGTTTAACATCTCTTGGAGTTACTGTTAAATTTCTGCAAAGTCTCACAACAGATTTGACAGTGCAGATTTTGACATGTGTCTTTATTAGATAGATGCCAGTAAAGAGGGGACAGGAAACATTAGGTAAGGGTGGAGTGAGATGTGCAACACTGGGGTTATGTGGAATATACTCCGACCATTCAGGTATCTAGGTAGTCAGGGTGACATGCAGTAAGCGGCACGTTACAGTTGATGGTATTAAATCCTCATGTTTCCTGCTTTGGTGTATTCATCCGACATGCAAAGATACACAGTGATCTAGAGATAGATGCACAGGAAGAGCTGGTTGATTGAAGATTCAACACCGACAGAACTACATTTAAATTTCAGGTCATTCGCACTAATTCCATAACATTAGCAAATAAGCACAGAACAACTCATGTAAATACGTTTATAATGATTTAGGGCTAAAAAGGAAAGCTGAGTTCACAGCGATATTTCTGTAAGTCTGGGCTCTGCTTGCACAACAGCTGTTTAATCGAACCATGTGCATTACAGGCAGATGTTGAAAGGTTAATAAGCAGTCACGTAAAATAAATACATCTCTCTGCTTTGTGTGTGTCTGTGAGCAGCTCACCTGCTCTTCACAGACAGCAGCGAGGAGAAGGGTGCTCCAGAGAAGAGAAGATTATATGCTATATGTAAATATATAAAACAACAAATGCCAAATATGAGAAGTTAAGTTTATATATTCAGCTTGGAAAAGTACCTATGTCATGTTGCATGGATATATGTGCTAAACTTAGTCTGTTTTTTTTTTTTTTTGCTTCCACAACACAATGACGTTTCATAAGAGTGTCACACACATAACTGAAATATAAATCCAAATTTCAAATTATGCTTTCGTATGTTTGTTTTTTTATGTAATTTTTTATTCTTTCCCAATTGCAGATCATGCAAGCCAAATTCAACTGTCATAGCAATGTCAGTGAAATTACTGTGGAAGAACATTTTAAAAGCATATGTAATATTGTCCCAATATATTCTTTCTAGGCTGTGCATAATATTACATGGTTCTCTGTTATTGCAATTACATGGACATGTGCCTGGGTCTGTGCCATCCAGCATGAGAGCGGTTATGGCTGGTCTGAGTGGTTGTGTTGGAGCAAGAACAAAGTGAAAAACAGGGACTGTAACCTTCAGCACTTAATGCTGCTTATCTCTTCTACACACTGCTGAGAAGAGGGAAATGTGTTTATATCATTACTTCATAAATAACAAGTTTGTTAACGTGCTGGTGGTCTCATCACTGCTGGAATGACCGACTTCTGCCTTCACCCCAGCGCCCATTACTTTCTCCACATTTTATTTGCATGTCAAAGACCAAACATGAAGAACAAATGCTCACAACCTCCATCTGGCTTGCCCAGTCCAAATTATAGCTAAAGTGACCTTTTTTTTTTTTTTTTTTTACTTCTTCTCTAGAGGGAATCAATTGTACTTTCACGACAGCTCAGGCAATTTCCAAGGTGCTATCTGCCAGCTATCATATTACACAGCGTCAGCACCTATCAGGAGTTCCAGTCTGCCTGGACATGATGTGTCCCCAGATGAGATGTAAGATTAGTAAAGACAGAAGCGGCAGGTATTTTGGTGGTCCTCCAGGTCTTTGACTTTAAGATGAACAGGGACATGGCTGTGGCTGATTCACTTTACACTCTTCTGTAGCACTAGACGACAATATATTCAAATTATACCTTGAAGGAATCAGTCCGAGGTGACCAGAACCGCTGCTGACAAGTATGACGCCACGGGGCAGTGGTACAGGCAGGCTTAAGTTTCATTCTTAAAAGCTTGGTGTCTGCTTTCTTGTTCTAGACTCTGAAGTATAGACGGGTAACAAATGAGAAGAAAAAACAGATCCGTCCAAATAAAATGCTGAGCAGGCCACGGTTCTAGCAGGAGCCACGGACTCACAGCCATCGAACAGCGCTGGACTTTCTACAGTGTGGGAATCCTGTGGATCTGTTATAGTGTGAGTGTATGTGTGGGGGGGATTTTGCTGGCACAGCTCGAGTGCAGTTGTCCCCATAGAGGGAAGTATTAGATATTTAGGTATACTGATTTTTTGTCTGGTATGATGACACAATACCAATAATATTGATAAAGTTAGATGTGTTCCATGGCCACCTGACATTCCTGGGTAGATTTCTTCCGGGGAATGCTAATTTCCCTGCTGATTTCGGGGGTCACTAGTTTCTACTTTTTTCTTTTTACATGATAAAAGACAGCAGACAGGGCAAGCAATGGATCGAAAGTCTAGGAGTCTTGGTTTTAAATCAGGGCCACTAAAAACTGAAACCAATGCAAAGTCTCTCATGGAAATTATGTTAGGGATCTACACAGAGACGGGTTTTATTGAAGGGTGAAGGATGTTAACTCCTTGATTTTAACGACACGTGTGCGCCTGCATATCGACGAGCTCACTGGTTAAGGTCATCAGTTCATGAGACAGTATCAAAACTCAAAAAAAAAAAAAGTAGGAGATGAAAAAAACGAAAGAAACACAGCAGCTAGAGGAGCTGGTAGCACAGAAGTTCGAAAATATAAACGCAACTTGTCCGTTTATTTTTCCTCATTCCCATTCAATAATTTATTGCAGTAATTTGTTGATAGCAGGGCAACATTACTTTTCATCCTTGTTGAACTCTGCCTCTTCAGTGAATAACGATCACAACACTTAGCCTTTGTGGACATGCAAGCCTACCGTACGACTCAAACAAACCCATAAGTGAACATCAAAACATAATCTGTACACATTTGCCTGTGTGCAGAAGGCAGGAAAGTCCAGTTCCACAGGGTATAATGCCTTACTGCATGGTTTGATAAGCATGAAAACTGAATTGAATGAAAAACACTTCTTTTGGAAGAATGATGTTTTATCCCGCCATTTGAGTTTGTGGACTTCTGGAATTAATGCCAAAGCACCTAATGCCAAAGGGCTGTTCCCTTAGCGTGTGGTGGTCGACCACCTCACTAAAGCGCTTCATGTTGGATTTTACTTCAAATTTCCAGCCATCGGTGTATAGCAAAGAACAACAACAGGAAAGATGTATACATTTGATAGGGAGGTTTAACCTTCCTCCTCCCTCATTTTGTAGCCATGTCTGAGTTGCAAAGTCTTTCTTTTTAGAGACTGTGGGAGAGGACACATGGGAACAGAAAAGAAAAAGGGAAAAAAAAACAGCCTGACACTGACAGGCTTCTGCGCGGCTTACAGGTGGTCGCTGATGATGAGATATTGTTGGAGGTTCAGCATAAGCTTCACAGGGGCAGTGAGGGTGTGCCTGGCAGGAGGGCTAATTAGGCAGCACATGTCTCTCTGTGTGCACTCTGCGCTCATACGTTAAAACATCGCATGTGAGGATTTCTTACAGAAACGGAGCAGAGAGAATGTAAAGTTGGAACGGCCACACAACCATATGCACAAAAACAGGCATATGCACATACATACATACATTACTGCATGCTGGCACATGGACACGTTCACTTACTCGCTTATACCCAGATCTGCTGCTACTGCTCAGCTGTGCTGTGGGCGCCGCGAAGACTGTGATGGTGTGAGAAGGCGTTGGAGGCTCCTACCGGGCTCCTTCCTAATGGTAGAGTTGACATTTACCCCAGGTGGCTGCGGCTGCTGCTCCAAAAGAAATGATTCAACCTGCCGTGTGGCATATAGAGGAATCTATTCTGATGGATGGAGACAGCTATGGTGAAGGAGCTAGAGATGTCTGGGGGGCTGTGTGTGCATACTGTACATTAATTTACCAACACACTGCTTCTGACATGACTGTTACAGGAGCTATCTAAAGCCTACGATGACAGTTATCTAGTATAGTGTGTGATGGAAAGAAAGAGAAAACCTGCACAGTATGTCAGTGGGATCACCAACTGAGCGTCTCCTATCACGTTTTGTTGAATCATACATACAAGCACACAACTCCTCCAGAAGGCTCAACAATGAACCAACTGCCTCCACACCAGCCTGCCTCACTGATCAGGCCCGACTGAAACACACTCTTGTTCTGACAGTCATGTTATTGCTGGTCACACTATTTTTTTAAAGACATTTGTCTTTACCATTTTTTTTTTCTGGGTACCATAGTGTTTAACACCTGCTTCACAAAAAGTCTGACACTCCTGATAAACTGCATCACCCTAGTCATTATCAAAATCTCACACAGTGGGAAAAGAGCCTACATGTTAACTTTTAGGAATCACACTATAACTTTTACAAATATGTTCCATGTCTGGAAGAATTTAAATTCTGAGCGAATGACGGCACCAAATCAAACGTTATTTCAACCCACACTGTGGGAAAGATAAGCGTGTGTGTGCCTAATTTCATGGTGATCCATTCAACAAGCTGTGGTTTTATTTCGTACATTGGAGTAGTTGTGTTGCTCCACACAAATGCCGTTGCCAAGCTAAAAATGATGCGCGTCGTCGTTGGATGTTACACACCATTTATTATGGTGCTTTGAGATAGTTACAAATTGCAGATTCGTGAATCATCGCCGTGTACTCATTGTTGGGGGGGGAGCAGGTTGGCACTCTCTGTCAGGGCACAGGCTTAGTCACTGGTCTATATTTATTTACTGTATAAGGCCAATTTTGTTTCTGTATTAATCAAAAATGTAATTCTCTCCTTATTATACTGTTGTTTGAAAATCAGATTTTTTTCCCACTGCTATTTTGCAGGAATACTTAAAATTAAATTGAACTGGTGATTGGGTTTAGGGCTACTGCCAGAGAAAATGAATGTTTTGCTGAGTGCCAGTGCTTAGTAAATTACTGCTAACATATCTTAATTGATCAATCACTACTTCACTGCATTCTTCCATCCTCCTCTCTTTTTTCTATTTTACTTTATGCACAGAGGACTGTGGTTGTGACGTTTTTAGAGCTGTTGTTCTCCGTCTGTCCACAAACAGATTCTGACATTGAAATTTAAATAAAAATACTCACACAGCAGTTCATTATTGTAACACCACTATGTTTCTTGGCCCCCAAAAAAGGCCACAAGTCATTTATTATTAATGCGATGATTTGATTCAACTGACAGAGTAGTTAGTGTGAGAGCAGCATCAATACAGAATGTAAAACCTACAGGCACAGTTGGCCGTTAAACTATGCATAATTATGGGGATATTGAAAATAATAAGTGATGAATTTTGGTCCTCTGCTTCTATTGCCCACACTAGTATGTGTCTGTCCTATCTGAAACCTATTCTCTCTTTTCTGAAGCCCCTTTCCGTTTCCTCTTCAAAAGGGAGGGATGCTTGTTCCCATCCGCAGCCCTTTGTTACATACGTGCACTGTTGGAGAAAGCTGATTAGAAACATGGTTTCGCATATACATGGCGGAGAAACCAGAGGTCTCTGATAGGAATCTGCCAGGGGAAATCTGGTTTCCCTACACCAATTTCAGAAACCAGCTTTCCCAAAAAAGCAGACTGTAACCTGGTTACTTAAATTCATATGAACTGACTGACTGCCTGCTATAGGTCTCAATAGACTCTTCCACCTCTCCTTTGGCTGGTTAGTTCACTAACCAAATGATGAATAAAACAATTGTTCACACGCAGTGGGTCGAACACTCTGTGCAAACAGCTTCAAATCATTTGTCAGGACTAGATAAGTTTAGAAATAGTTGTATTAAAACACCACTGAACTACATGTTGGGCACACAGTAGCCTTTTAAAATAAGTGTGGAAAGTAGTAGCTTATTCACAATAGACAACAGCACGGTAAGAATAAAAGTGAGAAAACAGGAAGAAGCAGCGAGCCCTTACAAAGTGCGAGCTGTGTAATTTTAAAACCTTAGACTCTTACAGGCCACTTGGTCTTAGTTTCAATCGTATTCAGATGTGGGTGAACTTTTATTTAGAAACAAGGAGGCATCACTCCATGGTGATTATGTCCCTTTCATCCTGCCATTCCGCTGCTGTCTGCAGCCTTTTGTGCTCTTGTAAACAGCCGATTGGTCTCCTAATAGCTGATCTAACAATTATACAACAGTTGCCCAGTTTTCATGATAAAAAAAAAGTGCATTGCACATTCCACAATATAAATAACCTAATAAGTTAATTGACAGCAGTGGTAAGCGGTCTCCCACCTGCCAGTGGATCCACATTGTGAGATCTGGATCCAATTTATAAATCTGGATTGAGCTGACTACATCCCCTAAATGGAGATTTTCTCGCATGACAAAATATAAAAACGTAATAAAGCAGCAGGTTTGAGCCTTGGTCAGTCTTCACCATGATTGCCTGACTAGACCAGTCGTTGCATTCAAGAGAAGTACGCTTGTTGAGATCAGCACTAGCAGCTCAGATCACACTGAATTGGAAACACTGGGTCAAATTGTAAACCGACTTAATTTGTATAAAATGCTAAACTGTTCCAGCTGAGCCGACACCAAAACCACACGCAGCAATTAGGAGCAAGAACATATGATAAATAAAAACTAACTTGAAGAAATAATCTTTTAGTATTTCATGTAACATTTAACAATGCAGTATTTTGCCCACAATGCTACAGTGTGCCGAATTTCTACCTGTACCTCAGTCACAGACGGTAGGATTCAGTACTGTGGGTTGGGGACAAGGAAGCAGCTTTGGCCTGCCTTGTGGCCAAAGAAGCCTGGTTCAGTGTTAAAACACACTGCATTCCTGACCCGACGCCAGGAGTAGGGTACTGAAAACCTACGCCAGTGAAAAACTATGACACATTAAATGCCTCCGTCTGTATATGCTTCTGTTTTTGCCACTTGGGACCCAGAGGAATGACATTTCAGTCTACTGTAGTGTGTGCATATGGTGGAATGACAATAAGGCTTCTTGAATTTTGGTTTAGCCTAACCCCATCTTTATGATTGGATAAAAAGAAACAAAAATAAAATCACAGAAATGTCAGCATATCACAATGTATTTTATCAGCATAAACCACTGTAGAGTACATACAGCGAACTTGAACATCATTGTCACCTTCAGAAAGGGAGAATATTTTTTGTAACTGTTGCATTAGATTGATTTAATATTATTTAAATGCACTAAATCAAATAACAAATATGCCTATATAAAAATATTGAACTTGTGTTTGGTTACGAATAGGATATAAAGTAAAATCTTAATCTATTATATGTAAGATATTTGTAGTATTATGTTTAACAATGTCTCTTCTATCACCATAATAATAAACTCAGCATACATTTTTGATGTACCCAAATAGACCTGGATGCATTTATTAGAAACACATTTAACCATTTTACACATGTAGATTTTCTCCCTTGATCTATGACGGATCACAACAGTCAGTCAGTAAAAAGAAATCTTTCATTTTTCTTTAAATTTTCCTTTTTTTTTTCACTTCACTAACAGAAGCCCTTTGGCCTCGTGAGCTCAGCAAATTTGTTGTTGAACCACCAAACATCAGAGAACAAGACCTCCGATTAGGTTCTGGGCCAACATCTCTATGTAGAGGCACAGGATTTTCGTGCCAGAACGCTGACAGAACATTAAATGCTAGGGCTGTCCTCGGGATTAGGGCACGGCGACAGCCCCACACACTGTGTTTCTGCTAGTCCTTTTATATTCCTCCGCTGTCACAAAAGCAGCAGCAGTAAATACTGAAGTAAGTTCATGAAAGTATCTTTCAAAGCTAGAACGAGACAGCTGGCATACCATCAAAGGCAATAAAACATATGGTACAATGACAGCACATGCATCATCGCCTGCCTGCACAAGTTACCAATTCTTTTTCTTTAAGCTTTTTTTTTTCTTTGTTTACTTGTGAAAGCAGAGTTCATAAGCGTTTCAATTCCTCTGACAATGTCAACACTAGAAGTGTATGGAATGAAATGGCAGAGAGAGAATCAAATCAAGGAAGGTGGCACCGTAATAAATCGACCGCTGCTTTACATAAGGTTGCACGGTTATTTAGACTTCCTGAATCGGGATGGGTATTGTGCAGCCCCAAAATTTACATAAAGGATGCAACTGTGCCGATTTCTGTGGCCTGCATAGCATGAACTGAAACCCAGTGTGTTATCTGGAGTTATGGGGAAGGAATCTGTAGGTTTGTAATGCTATGTTAAAATCCAGCATTATGTCTTTTTAACCCAATCTTTAGCATCTCTGCAATAGATGTGTGTATGTTTTATAGCAGATTTTAATGATGCTGCTTTATAGCAATTCCACTCTGAAGGCTAAAAAAAAAAAGGAACACTGCATCTTCTTAAATTTTACTTTACTTTATCCAATTTAGTTTACTGGTGGTTTTACTCTAAGCTCATTTGAAAAGGCAGTAGTTTAGTGCTGCTGTTTTATTGTAAATATGTGAATATGTCTGAATGCAAATTAAACAGAATGATTAGGACAAAGAGCTAGGGCCACACAGAAGGATATGCAGATGGATGGATGGATAAATAGAGAGAGATAGGTGTTTGAAAGAAACACATTATGCACTGTAGCCCAAGCGTGACTGTTAAGTGTGCATATGTAAAGGGTTTGCATTTGGGCTGCAGTGTACCAACTGCAGCATGGCCATAATTCAAAGCAGCTTGTCCTCATTAAGACTTAGCAGTCCATCCACTGAAGCTCCTTACTCTGCAGGAAGCTTAGCCCTTTCATCCCCATTTTGACATGGACTTCAGCCCTGCCTCATGGAAACAAGTGACTGTGGTAGTGGCAGTGACGGTCGAGCCGCCCAGCTCCTGGGACCTCTGTTAACCCTCAACATAAGCTGAGTGGCACAAGGTCAGCGGTCTACTGCGCCAGCATCCAGAGGTAACTGTCATCCACTCTGTCCAAACCTACAGTATGCCACGTTAGGAGGGATACACCCATATGATGGATTTTCATGAATGCACCAGTTTATGTAGCTGCCATTATAAAGCGTGCTGATTTGGTAGATTCAGTGAGGTCTTGTCTAAATACTTCCTCTTATTAATTTCAGTCATCATTATGAACTTTCAATAAAATCCAAATCAATAAAGGCTCCAGAGCAACAACACAGATTGTAGGTGCATCAAACAGACATGCAATGCAAACTTGCATATTTGTTTCCATCTTAAGCATTTTACTCATAAATGTTGGTATGGTAATACATGGATCACTTAGAGTGATAACAAAGTGCTGTTTTGTTTTGAAGGGAAAAAACTAAATATAAAGTAGCGGTTCTCTCCTCCACCTTATTTTAGAAGTCTCCCACACAGACTTAAACAGTGTAGTGAGACAACGCTGCTTTTTGACTTTTCTGTATTTGCATGTGTGTGTAGCAGCAGAGTGAGACACCCGCAGCTGATTCACAATCAGAACTGTCGGATTTTTTAAAACTGTGTGGGGGGGAAAGGGACTTATTTAGACTTGGTGTTAGATGTGCATCCAGAAGCAGACAGATTTTACCTCCTGTTTGGACTTCTAGGGGATAGGGGGTGACCATCTTTTAACTGGACAATTTGTCTCATGCACCAGATATTGTGATCAAAAGACAAATGAAACAAAAATGGAGGAAGAGCATGATTTGCTTTTATTAAACTTAAATCTTATTGGTATAGTTTTAATGTAAAACCACATCAAGCCCAACAAGTCTCAGGTTTGGGAAAAATTATACACATTAACAAAGAAGGGGAAGAAAGGTGTGAGCTGTTACCATTCATTAGCAACAGTTGCTCTGTTTCTTTGAGGCATTCAGGGACAGTACATGTAGGTCAACCATGTTTTGAAATTTTCAGAGCGTAATACGCAATTCTTTTGGAGGTCATATTTGAATCACTTGCTACAAAAGGTGCTTTTTTATATGTTCTTTAATGTTTCGAGATATAATCATGATCAGAGCACAAATGAAATTCAGCAAATCTCATATTCATGTGGGCTGCACCAATTTATCGATATTGGATAATGTCTGGCAAATGAGACGCCATTCACCAATGAAAACACTGTGAACAAATTTAAGGAAATGATCCCTTCATCATTTACTTCAACATGTACCGATATAACTGAGAGTAGCTTCATTAACTGTACTCCTGTACAAGTTGATTACCTGACTGATAATTATGCAGCATCATTATATTCCATACTTGATACTGTTGCCCCTCTAAAAAAAAAAAAAAAAGGAAGTAAATCTGAACAGGCGATCTCCATGGTATAGCTCGCAAACCCGCAATTTAAAGCAGGCGTCACGAAGACTAGAAAGGAGGTGGCGTTCCACTCATTCACAAGAATCACGCTTAGCCTGGAAAAAGAGTTTATACTTATACAAATTAGCACTCCGTGATGCCAGAACAGCTTATTATTCATCACTAATAGAGGAAAACAAGAACAACCCCTGGTTTCTTTTCAGCACTGGAGCCAGGCTGACTAAGGGCCATAGTTCAGTTGAGACTAGTATTCCCTCAACACTATGTAGCAATGACTTCATGACCTTCTTCACAAACAAAATCATAGCTATTAGAAATAAAATTCACCAGACCCTCCCCACAAATACAACAGAATCAGAATCATCAGTAAGTCCCTTTTAGACTGCTTTGTGCCCATAGATCTTGCTGAGTTAACTTCAACTATTATGGCATCAAAACCAACAACATGTCTGCTAGATCCTATTGCCGTTAGACTACTCAAAGATGCTCTACCCTTATTAGACACGTTTGTACTACTACTACTACTACTACTACTACTACTACTACTACTACTACTACTACTACTACTACTACTACTACTACTACTACTACTACTACTACTACTACTACTACTACTACTACTACTACTACTACTACTACTACTCTTTCGGCTTTTCCAAATGATCCGTTTCCACTTCACTCTATCTTTACAAACAGGACATGTACCAAAGGCCTATAAGATAGCTGTAATCAAACCTCTACTTAAAAAAAAACCTTGTCTGGATCCAGGTGTCTTAGCCAATTACAGAACAATATCCAATTTCCCCTTTATTTCTAAAATACTTGAAAAAGTAGTTGCAAAGCAATTATGTGACCACCTGCATAGAAACGCCTTGTTTGAAGAATTTCAGTCAGGATTTAGAGTTCATCATAGCACAGAAACCGCACTGATTAAAGTCACCAACGATCTTCTTCTGGCTTCAGATAATGGTTTCTATACTAGTTCTGCTAGATCTTAGTGCTGCATTTGACACCATTGATCACAGAATATTATTACAGAGAATAGAACATGTAATTGGAATTAAAGGAACTGCAATAAACTGGTTAAAATCTTATCTATCAGATAGATTCCAATTTGTTCATGTTAATGATGAATCTTCCACATACACAAAAGTTAGTTATGGAGTTCCACAAGGCTCTGTGTTAGGACCAATACTCTTTACTCTTGGCAACATTATTAGAAAAAACTTGCAGTTATGACACGCAGTTATATCTATCAATGAAACCTGATGAAACAAATCAATCAAACTATAAGCATGTCTAAAAGACATAAGGGACTGGATGACATATAATTTCCTTCTTCTAAACTCCGATAAAACTGTTATTGTATTTGGGCCTAAAAGTCTAAGAAACATGTTTTCCAACCATATCGCTACTTTAGCTGACATAACTCTGGCCCCCAGTAGTACTGCAAGGAATCTCGGAGTCATTTTTGACCAGGATTTCTCTTTTACCTCACATATAAAACAAATCTCTAGAACAGCCTTCTACCACCTACTGAAAATTGCCAAAATTAGGAGCATCCTGTCCCAAAGCGATGCTGAAAAACTGGTTCATGCATTCGTTACTTCTAGATTGGACTACTGTAATTCTCTACTTTCAGGCTGCCCCCGTAACTCTCTAAAAAGCCTTCAATTAATCCAAAATGCTGCAGCAAGATTACTGACAGAGCCTTTAGCTATCAAGCTCCTCTCCTGTGGAACCAGCTCCTAGTCCAGATTCGGGAAGCAGACACCCTTCCTCTTTTCCAACCTTCCTCTTTGATAAAGCTTATAGTTGGTTATAGTCATGCTGCTATAGGCTTAGACTGCTGGGGGACTCTGCACTGTGCCACTTTCCTCTTCTCTTCACTCTCTCCTCTCACCCCAAATCTGTGTGACATAAACTCTGCATCTTCTTTGTCCCGTAGTCGTCTTTTTCCCTCTCTCTGTCCCTGTCTTCAGGTGTCCCCGGATTTGGCGCTGTGTGTCCTCCAGTGCGCATCTACTGGTCCCATTAACCTGCCCAATGTTTTGTTGTTGCTTTTGTTGGTCTGTTCTTTTCTCTACCTTAACTTTCCACTCACCCCAACCGGTCAAGGCAGATGGCCGCCCACCCTGAGCCTGGTTCTGCTCGAGGTTTCTTCCGTTAAAGGGAGTTTTACCTCTCCATTGTTGCCTATGGCTTGCTCAAGGGGAATTTGTTGGGTTTTCTTTAAATGTTTGTATAGTCTTGACTTGATTATGTAAAGTGCCTTGAGATGACCTTGTTGTAAATTGGCGCTATATAAATAAAGTTGAATTGAAATTGAATTAAATAGAAAGTGGAGATTTTTTTAATTTCTTTTATCTTTATTGTGTTTTACAAAAAATAATCTGCCCTTCCCATCTATTAATTTAAGAAACTGTAAGTGCCCACCATGATATAATTTAGTTTTTTCTATTTGATGCACTTGCTCAATCGCTTCTCCTTGCTCAGCCACTCTGCGCCCGCTCTCCTTTGCTGTATGTAAGGACCCGTCAGCATAGTCAATCATGGAGGCCAAGCTCTTCAAATAAATTATTAGGAAACATGTATTGAACCTTGATAGTAAGTACAGGAAAGGAAGTTTTACAATACAGCTCGATTTTTCAGTATAATATAATAAATGATCCAAATAAAGAAAAGACTTGAAAGAGTTTGTGGATTGGAAAATACAAGTGTTAATACAATCAGTTAATATCTTTGTCTGTTTAATCTGTCAACAAAAATTCTTGCACAGCACAAAAAAGGTTTGAGGGAAACAAGCAGGACATACAGGAGGAAGACCATTAGAACCATTGTCTCTGCTGCAGTCTAAGAATGACGGCGAAGACAGAGTGAAAATACAGAGGGGCGAGCAAAATAGAAAGTATTAGGACAGTGAGAAAAGCAATTAGTGTCTGCTAATTTCTCTCATTTGATAAGACGGACCGATTTAATATTGGTCGATTCCATGATGGATGGTGACAATTCAAATTTAGAAATGTTGACTGCATGGGTGTGTGGTTTAAAAGCCATACAGCCCAAAGTGTTGGCAGGAATGATAAGACCAGATCCCATCATCAAGACTTCACTCATGTTTTTGTGATAAAAAAAAGGAGAAATAACTGTAAAGACACTGATATAAGGATAAAGTGACAGAGATTTGATAGAGTTGGAATACAGAAATAGAAAATGATAAAACTCTTGAGTGAAGCATAAAAACGAAAACCCCTCTGCCAACACTTCTTTGAGTATGACCAAAGTTTGTCATTTTTATGGTGAATAAATGTTTGTAATGTGAGACGCATGTAAGTCTGAAGAGCACAACACAGCTGTGATTGAAGTTTCCTGTGTGAAATTAAATATCCGGCCAGTCTGAGAAGTTTACGGCAGCTCTCGCCACTGTATTCCTCAACTTGTCCATCTCGAAATCAGGTTAGCATTGACTAAACACCTATGAAAGAAGTCCACTGCGCGTTTAATGATAGCAGCCATTTTCTTGGAGAAAACACTTAGCAGATAGTGTTCCAATGAGACCACAGAGACAGCAAGCAAGGAAAAAAACACAAAGCAACCTTTTCCTTTTACTCTAGTAGCCCTCACAAACAAGTACAAACTGCATTTGGTATATCGTAGGGCAAACCACAATATAGTTTAAAAGACAAATTGTTTTTGACAAAGTCTTAAGCACATTAATGGTGACGCACTTCTCGCTGCAGGATGAATGAAAGAAAAAAAAACAGTGGCGTCAGTGTGATGAAGTGCTGGTGTGCAATAGACATATGCAGACTGAAACAAGAAGTAATTAACAAGAATAATATCACCTCCTTCCTCCAACTGTGAGTGAGGGAAGCTGTGATATCTCTGTCCTAAAACTGTGTAAATGTGTCTCATTTTCTGCTCAATCCCTGAGTGAGTCCAGGGCAGGGAATTACAATAAAGCTCCCGCTCACCTAATGAGTACCAAGTGGCTCTGGCAGTTAAAGTTCTGGCCCTGATGATCATGAAACTTAAGCCGTACAAATAAAAAAATAAAAAAATACATTTTATAAAAGCATTTTGTTTCTTACCTTTCAATGATATCAGCGATGACACAGGCGAACATCTGCAGGCCCTCTGGAAGCTGCAAAGCCACTGGAAATGGCAGAAAAGGCAAAGTTACTCTACATACTCGCATTAGAGAGACTGCAACTTCACGCTTTCTTCAATAAGTCCAGGACGGCACAGCTATACATAGCCACTGCCACTGGTTCATTGTGCCCCAGTGACAGCGAATAGTGATGTTTCAAGGCAATTTCCCCTCTGCCACCGTAGTACTGTTGGTTTATTTTAGAGTGACGGGCTGTTGGAGATACAGTCCAAGCCAATCACCACAGGTCTATCTCTGCAGTTCATACCTTTTAGAGAGCTATTAAACTCTCTCTTATTCCTGTCTTTTACATCCCTGCCACCAGATCTGACAGTCACACACTCTCTGTTCCTGAAACACACAAAAACAACCACCTCCCCAAGCCACACGCTGGAATTTAATATTGACAAACTGAAGGGAAGGGACTGTGATAAAATTGAATTCAAGCAACCAATTAACAAGCATTACTCCTGCTGATAGTGTTACATATTGACAACGTGAGACCTACTGATCTACTGATGTGTGACACCAACTGAGATCAGCCAATGGAAAAACCTCATTTAGGGCAAAATTTATTAAGTGGTTTGTGCCCTGTTTTCGACTCACTCTGCATCAAGAGACGACGAGCATGTTTTTTTAATCAAGCAGGCAGAAGGGTTTGGAAGCACAGTTTGCCTGCAATCGGTGAAGTGAGAAGCTTTCCTTTAAAGTGTACATTTCAATTTAAAGAAAAGAAAATTGCGCAAATCATGACTGGAGATATCACGCAAGGTTGCACACTCAGCATTCTGATAACGTAAATGCAGGGATCAACAGTAAATGAACGGTGATCCTCCTCTACAGGAAGGTTGTAGTTCATAAAGGACCTTGTGTGTTCGTTTTTTAATTATTTTTTTAAATAATAAGGAAAGTGCGTGCTCACCACAAGTTATGTGTGCAGGAGATTTTAAGTGAACTAGCTCCAAGGGAAGAACAAATGGGCTATGGAGGAAGAGATAATCAGCAATGATAATAAACACATTATTGTAGAATTTTAAAAACACCAAAGAGGCAACATAGAGTCGTGTTTATATGGTCATTAAGTTTAAACCCTAATCCGCTCCCGCTAAACTCATATCAATGTAATAACTTATTGAAGTTGAGAATTTTCTATTTAAAGTGTCTTCAATTATATCTAACCACCGTTTGATTATTTTAAAATGTAAATATTCTGAATTGCCCCATAAGGGCAACATGGTGTGTTTAATGTTACGACCGAAGGCTGTACATTGCACTTTTTTGTACATTTACAAATGTTCATGAAGAAATTGAGGTGATGGACAATTTATGGAGATGTTTAGTTCCAAGCACAACCTCACTGTCTTATTGTGAGCATCTGCTAGACCAGTTGCAATTTTACCATGTACACATGGTAAAAGAATATGAATAAAATGTTACTGCAGGACTGAGAATTAAGTTTCCCCGCCTGAGACACTGAATTAAACGTCTAACCTCTCCATGGGAAAACTGCCACGCCTTGTTTTTGAATTTGAAGTAGATGAACACTGACAATTCATGTGTTTTGTGCTGTGTTCAATGGAGAATCCACAGATTCATACACATTAATCCCGCCATTTTATCATCAAATAAACATGATGACTTCTTGGGATCAGAGACTGCTCAGACATTATTGATGATGTCAAGTGTAACCTTGCAAGAAGTCCCAGCACAGGAATCCCAGCATGCTGTGGATGAGTGGGAAAAGAAAAAAGTGGCAGAGAGGGGATGAGTCAGAAAACACTGATCTGTAAGATGGCGTTGCTATCTATTATGGCAAATTGTCTTTATCCTTTTCTCAGTTTAAAAAAAAACGCTGTGTAAATTTTATATTTAAAGTAGTGAAAAATGGTCATGACTATTTCCCAGAGCCCCAAATGACATTTACATTTCTTTTTCAAATAACTAAAAGTTTAAACCCCGAAAAGAGTCAATTTTCAGTAAAACAGTCAAATAACCTTCCATTTATTGACCGACCCATTAATTGATTATCTAAGCATAAAATCCCACAAACAAATATATTTTCAAATAAAATCACTGGGAGAGAAAAAGATTTCAATTTAACCTGTATCTAGACACTTGTTATTAAAAGAGACTTCTTTAGTATTTTATAACTGTTGAGGGAAAAAAAGAGATTGTTTCAGATTCATGTTTACGTGTAATGAGGTTAGATGGGTGACTAAGCAAAGCTAAAAGTGCTGCCTGTCAAGTTAAGTCAAGTTAACTGAAGTTACAGTTTACATACATAGTGGTCCCGACTCTTTTCTATTCTAGTCTATTCACCCATAAGTCCATATGGATATTTGGGCCAGATGTCATGAATTTCTGTCCAGGTGTTTCTGAGATTTACAAGAATAGGATGGACATGAGGTCACAGTGACCCTGCCCTTCACCCACCAAAATCTAATTAGCTCATCCTTGAATCCAAATGGACATTTGAGCTATTTTCAAAAGAAGTTTCTTCATATGTCTTCTTCAGACATGTGTAAAGAGCAGCCAGAGACAAAGGCTGGGTTTCGATCAAGCATGACATTTTCTCCCAGTCAAACACTTTACTTCAATAAATCCATCAACTCAGCAGTCGACACTTAAAATTCGAAGACACTGAATCCAGTGCACAAACGTTTTTGCATGACTAGGTCAGAAACAATTTCTAGACTTCAGTGCCAGGCAGCATTAAGCAACAACAGCCACGACAGACAAAAGGCCAAGGAGGATGAGGAACGATGGTCATGAGATGGAGTGATAGATGGAGGAGTGAAAGCACTTCTTGCTGATGAAAGGTTAAAGGATCACCAAGCACTCAGTGCATGCAGACAGTTTGAGACAGGTCATTACCTAGAAAAGGGCAAGTTTATTAACAGAGAAAGGTTTCGGAGCACACCCCTGGCACAGCTGACAGAAGTAAAGAACTTTCTTTCATCTGCTGCCCCATGCAAAAGGTGAGTCGGATGCTGCAGGTAGGAAGGTCTATTTGAATACCTGTTCAAGTTTGCACGCAAACATGAGAATCTGTTTCTACCTTCGGTTGTACACAGTGGTCGCAAAACAAATATTACATGCGAAATAGAAGTAAAAGGTAGGTCGCTTATTCATACTGTACTATTAACTTCAACAAACACGTGTGTGACATTTCCTGTTTTTTTTTTTAGAAACATTGTTGTGGACACTGTGGCATTGATGCAAGTTACTGACGTTGCAGCAAAAAACACAGACAGACACACTGAATTCAAAACACGCACATACAGGTTTTAATGCAAAATGTGAGTTGTGGTCACTAACATTTTGTAAAGGTTTAGGAAAACTATTTATCAGGTGGTTTAGGTTGAAATCTCTGTGCAGCTCTCAGCCGTTTTTATTTTGTAAAAGCAGCTCTCGGGGGTAAAAAGGAGACCCCTGGTGTACACTATAATCTCCAGAGACAAAAAGACAAGTACATCCGAGTACCCTCCTTTAAAAACAGCCCCCTCACTACTCGTGAATTGGATGCATTGTTGAATAAAATAAAAGAGAGAAACCGGTGTGCACAGACACTGTGAGTATGAGACTTGGGTCAGCTGGGCTCATGGACAGAGTTGGCAAATTAAAAAATAAGGCTGCACTGGGCCCAGATGCATAAACAGTGGACTTTGGATGACTACAACAAAGTCTGTTTGTATCCAAGCGGAGAACATATGTCAGATGCAGAGCTCATAAAAAGTTGAAAGATGCCTGCATAATATCATCAGTGAAGCATGAAGTTGCAAATGCGATGATCTGGGGATGTTTTGGCGAAGGGTGATTGGGCAATCTGCATCGTGTGCAAGGCATCTTCAAAACAGCATGAAAACCACTCCACACCAAGGAGGCATGCCATTCCCTCTGTGCCACGGCTGATTGGAGAAAACTTTATTTTACAGCAACGCAAAGATTATTCTTCCCAGGTATGTAAAAACTGGAGAAGAAAGTAGCTGCCTGAATACTCTCAGCAACGGCTTGGCCAGCTCAATCAGCAGCTCTGAACCCCATCAAGGACCTTTATGACATTCTGCTGACGTCCAGGGAGAATACACATGTAAATGTCTAAAAAAGTTCATGAGTAGAATGCCACAGATTTTTCAGGCAGTTTTTAATAAAGTGAAGCTTAAAGTGTGAATATGATTTGACAATAATTCTGTGCTCAAAAATTTGTTTAAATAAAACAAACAAAACATACTAGTAATACAAAAGTGTGTCAATGTTTCCAATACGTTTCTTGCTAGTGTATTCATGTGTATGGGAATTGAAACCCAGTTTTAAACAAGCCCTAATCTCTCTCCGAGTCTGTGTGCGAGGGGCGGAGGCAGCTCCACCTCATGCTCTGTGCAGCACAATGGAGCGCACACATACAGACACAGGGATTTTAGTGACAACATTGGAATTGCACATACTAAATTGTGGTAAACTGTGGCTAAAAAAGCTTGTTGCAACTTTAGCATGTAAGACAGAAACATAAGCAATCTGTCAAGAAATCTTGTCCATCACATACAGGGATGGGAGACGCACAGTTTTCAACTACGTCACTCATAGGTAATTTCTCGTTGTCCAGCTATGATAAGACAGCAGTCTGAAGCCAAACACTAAACTTTACAGACATTGTTAAATAACTAAAAGTAACCATTAGCCAGTGGATTGGTATTGATTGCGTTCAGAAATTTAAGCTGAAACCAGAACTGTTGCAGTTTCAGAGCTCTCAGAGCAGGGGTTAGTGATTTTTTGAAGTTAAACTACCTCAGAATGTAAAAAATACATTCAGTAAAAAAATGAAGAGTGAAAGAGAGGTGTTTCTTATATAATGCTTGGTTGTTTGAGTAGTAATGTCATAAATCATATTGTGCTTTATTTTGAGAAAAATCTGTACAGAGTGCTCTGATTTAAGCTCAGATGGTCATAATGAATCCACTATTAGAATTATGTTTTCATGTTTCCCTTTTTGGCACCATACATAGCCAAAGAATTCAGCTTTTACTGATCTCAGTGATGGTCGTAGTTGAGATTGTTGCGTTCACATCCTCCAGCAGACTTTCTGCACTTCACACCAGCCACATGGGTGCCAGGTGTCCATCTTAGCCATGATCTTCAATCTCAGGTCAGCTGCATTTGCATCAAGCTCTGTTATTATTGGGTTATATTATTTTTGTTGTACCTTGTCAATCACTGGTTGTGATATCAAGTGTTTCTTGCGGATTGTAGAGAACTGTGCTACTAGTTGTTTCGGTGTTAGTCTGGATGTCGGGTTTCCCACGTAGTCTGCATGTAATCCCGTTCACTAGGGTTATTTGTGTAGTAGCATTCCAATAGTTCCCTGTTTTTCTCTCTTGTCCATGAATGTCTTATTCTTGTTCCAGTAGCCCACTTGTCATCAGGTTGCCCTGGTCCCCCAACACCTGACGCGGACCTTGTTGACCTGGGCGACATCCGAGCCGGTGTCTCTCAATAATGCAACAAGGTAGACAGCCTTGCCTAAGGGCCTCATGGATATTGTCCTAACCGAGAATCGGACCCACGCCATACTGTACATAGCAGTTGTGTATGTATATGTCTATATATATATACATATATACACATATATACATAAATATATATATATATACACATATACACACACACACACATATATATATACGTGTATATGTGTATATATATATATATATATATGTATATGTGTGTGTGTGTGTTTGTGTGTGTATTTATTAGGTCTTTGAGACTCTTCTTCAACCCTTTGCAAATGGACCCTAGGTCATCTGCAATATCTTTTTGTGCAAGAAATGAAAGTTGATGCACACTGACACTAAGTGTCACGGTAGTTCCAAACCACACCAATGTTCTCGTTTTATCGACTGTACTCCAGGTTTGCCAACACCATTTCATGTAAGAATTTATGTAGAAATCCATGAAATTCGAAACTACACATCATAAAATGAAGCCATGTACTTTTTTTAAAATTTTTTTTCTTCCTGATCTAATAACAATAAAAGCTCTCGATCAATAAGCACTGGTAGGAGTAGCAGTAAAATCTTAACACCAATTCCTACATATGCAATGTGAGTGAAAAAGAAATAGTATGTAGATGGCAATGCACGTCTGTTTTCTGTGTTCACATATGCTATGTTAAGAAACTACTAAGTTGACAGTTATTAAAAAGGGGAAATAACACAACAATCACAATAATAAATACATTTGTTAATTGCCAAAATATTAGGCAGAACTAAACCAGTCTAATTTAACAGCCATAAAATATATCCTACCTATATTGTGGTTGTAATGTCCAGTTTTTGCTTAAAGTGTTTTATATAAGATATAAGACAAGATGTAGCTTTCCTGTTACTGGAGGCTGCAGTTTACGTTTTATTATGCCTTATATATTCAGGCCGATCATGGTAACATTTTAAAATGGAATTATTGGCAATTATCTCACACATTTACTATATTTGGCAACCACACATGCCCACAAGGCACAGTGATTTAGTCGAGATTCAAGATTCAGAGAACATCCGATGTGAATTGAATAATCAATTTGCTTACATACTATTCAGCTTATTAAAGTTAATAAAATTATGAATAAAACTGTTGAGAGGAGAGTGTTGAGTGGCTGCTTAATTAGTGTTCATAACCTGCAGCTATAACCTGAGTGAGCTCAGATTGAACTTAATTCATCCTCACAGTAATGGCTGCACCAAAGATGTACAGTATATACAGTAAAAATAAATATGCTGCATGTACTATACAGCAGTAGAAGACATGTGTTACATACAAACAACTAACAGTCTACAGACTTTGGTGCATTTTGTGAACCAATGGCTACGGGTCCTGATTAAGGACTCAAAGTTTATGTTCAATTTATTACATTTATTATTTTTTATTTGATGTGCAAAAAAATGAAAACTGATTGTTGAAACAGACATCAATCAAATCATACTTGTGCAGTATTTTCTGTGTTTCTGGTCTTGGGGTCCTGACTTTGTCTCACCCTGCTTTGCTCTTAGTCTTAATATATACTAAGGTCTTGGTCTCGGTGAGGTGGTAACAACAACAGATCTAAACAAAGATACCATTTGATTTCTCTAGTGGCCACCCATGGTGCTACAATTAATTGACGCCCTGCAGTCCAGTAAGAATTGACTGTATTTCTTGATTGACTGTGATAATAATTAATAAAAAAAAAGAAGCCCTGTACGACTACTGATGTGACACCTTGAATTTCGCTTTTAATCATGGGGGTGTAACATTCCCCTCTAAATGTATTGGACAAGCAAGACTGATTTATTTGTTTTTCCTTTACAATGAAGACAACTTGGTTTAACATTAAAGATCAATATGAGATTGCAGAGTTCAGAACTGTAGCTTTTAAAAAAAATGGTATTTACACTTACATTGAACAACAAAGAACGTAGCACCTAGGTATCACTATCTATCATTTAAAGAAACCTTCGTGATCAGAAATACAGTCTATTAACACTGATGACATTGGATTGCTGCTAGAAATATGTATAATATCCACTTTCAGATGATTTGAATGAAAAGTGGACGTCGCTGCAGATACCACTGACTATAATCTCCTTGAGCTTTAAACAGCCAATGCTGTCACGTTTTCTTTAAAATAAAATAAAATAAAAAAAAAATAGGTTGTTTGGACTGAGCAGAAAAGGCTATAGTGGATTCTTAACTGAGGAGTCCATTAGTATTCGGGGATGAAAGGAAAACTAGTTCTTTTTTTGAGGAGGCTATTTAAAAATGGACCGTTAATTAGCTGGGGAAAAAAACAAGTCACCAGCATTGGACCAAATTAGATGTGTTGTCAACCTGAACTTGTTAAGCACTTCTATTTAGCTGTGTAGGCCATCTGTGGTTTAGTTGGATGTGTAGTTCACATCGGTACTGAGGAAACCGTCAACTCTACATATAATTAAAGATTCTAGGAATTCCACACTTACAACATTATTCTCATTAAAGCTTTCCTCTTATTTCCCTGCCCCTACATAAAAGTAACTGTACCGTGGAAAAAAAAATGCAGAAACTAAAAGCGCAAACTCCTAAATACTCGGAAAACATTTTCATGGATTCAAGGTCTCCCAAGACCCTCAAGGCTGTATAGCTTTTTTGCTTCTTTGGCTTTATTTCTATGTCTCGTCTAAATTGTTTCTCTTTTATTCAAGCGTAATTCAGAAAGTCTATCCAGATCTTTTGTGTAATATAGTGTAGGTCATATATCGATCATCCACAAAATGACCAAAGGTGGTCTTAATAATGTCATGGAAGACAAGGGTCACCATGGCCACTCTACACAGCCCCACTGACAGCAAAATGTGATATACTATATGCAAAGGTGGTAGAAGTACACAAATGCAATACTCAGGTAAAAGTGCAAATACTAGCCTAAAACAATACAAATATCACTTTAAATATTTTACTCAAGAAAAAATTGATTTTACTTAAAGAACAAAAGCAAATGTAATTCACTAATTACCAATGTATTTTAAACAATACTGATTATGGTAATTGTTGGAAAATATGTTCCGTAATTAATAAATTCGACGGAGCTGATTTTAACCTTCTGCTGACAGACGGTTGAAGGAGCATCCCAGGGAAGCTGAGACATTTAGAAGTAAGCATAAAGAAAGGGCCATCACTCTGTAATAGACCTCATGGCCAACTGTTTTGTTTTTTTTCCCAATTCAACTTGATTTATTTAGCGCCAGTTTATAATAAAATCAAGACTATACAGACATTTCAAGATACCTAACAAACTCCCCTTCAGCAGCTATAGGCAATAAAACTCCCCTTACCGGAAGAAACCTCCAGCAGAACCAGGCTCAGGGTGGGCGGCCATCTGCCTTGACCGGTTGGGGTGAGCGGAAAGTAGACAGAGAGAGCTCAACAACTGAATAACATTTTTATTTATTTAAAACTGAAAATATTTTAGGGATTTTATCATCAACAGTACAGATTATTATTAAAACATTTAAGAGAGTCCAGGCAAACTTCAGTATGCAATAGGCCAGACTGAAAAACTCTTAAATGCCTGTGATTTTCCTCGGCTGTGATTCTTTAGTGGAAATCACTGCATTGACAAATGCAAGTTAAAACTCCTACAACATAAACAGGATTGATAAATGCTGCCATGGCCTCTGAGCCCGAGCTCTTTTCAAACGGACTAAGGCAAGGTGGTAAACGGTCATAAAAAAATATGGAAACTATGGACACAATGTCCCCCATTCTAAGGAGAAGGAGTGTCTGTTTTGTTATCAGCACCCTGTTCAAAAGCCAGCATCTGGTATGGTATCGTGGTGTGCAAACCTTATGGATAACCTACACTTCTGTCTTATTCAGGGACTAGAGCAAAATATGCTTCCATCCAGATATCACCTTATTCAGGTAAAGCCTTGCTTCTTTTTTTAGCACCATCATGCCAAATGACATTCTGCATGTTCCAACAGCATGGCTCAGGAGTAAAATATCCAGATGCTAAAGTCTTTCTGCAGACTCATCCTTGGTAGCACATTTCAGTTAAAATAACCAATGTTGGAAGCAAATGTATTTACTACCAAACATTACAGCCAAAACATAGCGGAAAACCTGTTCTCTGTCAAATCTGTTTCTCTAGTCCAAAGAAGCATTATCTTCCTTCACTGGATCTGGTCTGAAATTTAATCAAGGTAAGCCACTCAAACAATCGCTGCTCTATAAAGAATCCCCTGATTCGATAAGCTATCATGACATAGTAAAATTTTTCGCTCAATGGTAATAAAGACAACAGATAATCAAACAGCTGTTACAAAAACTAACTTAGCTGATCTTGTTCCAACAGATTACATCACATAAACACACAATTAGGCTAAAATGAGAAATTTGGGCATAAGAACACACAGCTTTGGCTATTTATAAACTATGCAAAAGAGGCTGGGCAGCTAAAATAAAATTGCACTGTGTGTTCTTCTGTCCTCGATTTCAAAAGCTCAGTGTATGAGACTCAAGAGGAGTTCAAAGGCTGACAAAGAAACAGATGGACACAAAGAGGAACACAGAGAGACAGGGGTGAGAAGGTGAGTTACGCTCTCTGAGTTCAGAAAGTGAGGATGGGCTCACAGAAAAAAATAAAAAAGGCTCACACAATAAAAAAGCAAAGCTTGCAGGCTGCGTAAACCACATACCCCCCCGCAGGGACATCTATAAAATGATTCTGTCCTCTTGGCATGCCATCTGCATATTTCCACCCAAGGCGGGAACGACTGAAGAGACTGCACATTCAGACGTTTATATTAGAGACATTTATATTTTCTTAGGCTGGAAGCTGCTAATGTAACACTCCTCTGTGACCCGTTTCACAGACAACACTGAGTACATCCACTGGGAAAGTGATTTTAGCCTAACTTATGTGGGATAAAAAGTCAATCAAGTCTGAAGCTTTACCAAAACAGATTTACAAGTCTCTTACTCTCTACTTCAACTGGCACTTTCTGCACTGCACAACCTCTCAAACTCTGAAATAGTGTTGGTGCACCAAAACTGTGCCTGTGCTACACTTCAGAAGCATGTATCCTGTTAACACGGATTATCAATTAACCACCCACTCATGCAGCACAGGGGAAAAACAAACGCATCTTTCATGCTCAAGCTACAAGACTATAAACACTGCAAGGACCACATTCTGAAGTACGATAGGTAGCGCAAGTAACAGAGCACTTTAACTTAGTAAGTATAGTTTGACATACTAAACAATACTAAAATAATTTTCCAAACTGTGATCATGATACATTATCATGGTTTTTTGTCCGGATGCCCTTCCTGCCACAACCGTCAAACATGTACATCGATCAGTCATACCATTATTACCACCTAGTGTTTTTAAATACATTTATATAAATATTGTATGAACTAATAAATGCTGATGTATCATTATGTGTTACGTGTATAATGACTGCCCAAAGTAGCCACGCTGACCCTTGTCCTCCATGTGATTATTAAGACCACAAATACTAAGAGCTGGGGGGACTCCTGTGCAACTTTACCTTGTTTGGTGAACAAACATCAGAAATATGATATTTTAATCACACATGACCATGAGTATGACATAACTTAAGCTTATAGGTTCAGTTCCTTGCCTTGGAATTGTGTTATCATTGTTAGATGTATTTTGAGGCAGTTCACAATTCATCTAACAAAGGAAAAATAATGTAGGAAGGAAGGAAGGAAGCAAGGAAGGAAGGAAGAATAATGAAGAATATGTAAATTAAGAATAAAAGTTTTTCCCTTTTTACATATAGTGGATTATAGATATAACAATCAAATCTTTAAATATCTTAGCTTAAATGCTGTTTATCCAGGCTTCTTCTTAAAAATAACTATTAAAAAAATCTGCATTACAATTTCACAGGCACAAAGGTGGAGGTATGAATTCTGGTTAAAGAAATATAAGCAAACTCCAACCACACTTGTGGCCACTACAAAACAGTCTTTAAATGTTGTCACTAGATCTTATCTGTATTTGTAGCAATGGATGATGACATTTCCGCATAAAAATCAAAATGTCAACATTTTCCTGCAGCACTTGAGGCCTTGGACCATTGTCATTGTGTGATTTAAACTTTGCAGCAGCCATTGTCGAACAAAACTCAATATGTCCCACTGGCACATTGATAATGTGGGCTGGTGTACGCAACAGTAAAAGCTTATTCAGTTCTGAAGAGCTGAAGATTAACTATAAATCAAATGTGCGTTTATTGGTGAAGTTACATGGTGTGTCAGCAGCAGCAGCAGCAGCAGAGAGGAGCTGGGCACTCAGGCTGCAGAGGAAGGACAGAGATGTGAAGTTGTTCCCCTGAGTAGCAGAAGCCAGGTGGTAAGCAGAGAAAGTCAAGTAAGCAGCAATGGCCACATGCTCAAATTGGCCCATTCATCAGTCACAGAAGCTTCCGAAAGTAATTAAACTACCATAAACCATAATATATAGAGCAAATTATAAAATGGTATATTCAACACTGCTATACATAAAAGCTTATGACAGACAATGATACAGTCACAGGTGCTTTTTCCACCAAATCTTGAACTGTAGTAGTCAGATACAACTGAAGCACTACAAAAAAAATTGTACAGAAAACAGAAGAATAACTTAAAAGATGAATAGATGTTTAGTGAACGTCGTCCTCCATCACTTTCATTACACTCTGGTGAATGCAGAATTACGGCTCTGTAAGGTGTTCGTGTTCTCCTGCATCTCCAAAACACTGCTATTGCCATTTTTTACAAGTGACATGTGAAGTTAAATCTGAGCTTTTAGGCCACTCGAAGACCCACAAAACACAATTTTGTAAATTATCAGAAAAAGACTAAAAGGGAAAGTCAGCTTAGGGGGAAAGGAAAACACAGGAATCATCATCATCTTGATTTTGTTTAACAAGCAGCAATGCTGTCAGAACTGAGCAACTTTTATCAGTTATTATAACTAAGCTGGCCACATGAAGACAAATTATTTTGGTGACCCATCCTAAACGGTTCTGGAGACCGTAGATGCTTGTCTCTCTCGTGATTTTAAAGCAGCCGGGTCCTGTTACTATAAATAGAGCCAGCCAGAGCCTTGGTGTTTGGCTTGTCATTTTCCAGCTGCACCTTAAAACAATCACGTTTCTCCTCTTAAAGTCTATAGCACCCGGCTGCAAGTAAAAGCATTCACACCAGGAAGGCGAGATCACTGCATTGATTCATATTAGTATTAGTGTGTTTTTATAAGATTAGGCCTTTATAGATGGTCAGTGGGACACAATTTAGGAAAACACTACAAATGATGTATTACCTGGTATCACCTCTATAAACTGGGAGTCAGCTGTTTCTCAAATGCCTGGTTACACTGTCATTTTACTTTATTTTGCTAAACTGACTGGCAAGTTTAAGTATTAAAAGTTTTTTTATGAACTAATATTAATTCTATGTTACCATTAAATTTAACTAAAGGCTGCTTTAGAGACCAGCTGCCTGTTACAGTAGCTCCTTCCTCTGTTTTTCTTTTTCTTCTCCAGCGCGTTTAATACCATTCAGCCGGCACTATTGCGTGGGAAGCTAGAAGGGGCAGGTGTGGTTATACAACTAAAGCAACAACGTTTGACCATGCACCTACCTCACCAACAGGCCACAGTATGTGAGGCTGCAGAATTGTGTGGCTGAGGTGGTGGTCTGGCGATGGTCTCCTCAGGGTACGGTGCTCTTACTGTTCCTCTTCAGTCTATACACGTCAAAATTCACCTACAACACTAGCAGCTGTCATCATCAGCAATTCTCTGATGACTCAGCCATACTTGGTTGTGTATGAAATGGAAATGAGCTCTAGTACAGATCAGTCATCATGGACTTTGTGGACTGGTGTGAAAACAACCACCTGTGCTTGAACACCAGTAAGATGAAGGAGATGGTGATTGACTTCCTGAGGAAGACATTGCCGTTCACACCGGTGAACATCAAGGGCTCGGACATGAGAGGGTGGATAGCTTTAGGTACCTGGGTGTTCACCTCAACCATAAACTGGACTGGAATGATGACACTGATGCCCTGTACAAGAAGAGTCAAATTTGCCTCCATCTTCTGAGGAGACTGAGGTCCTTCCGCTTGTGCAGGCCCACGTTAAGGACATTCTATGACTCTGTGGTGGCCTCAGCTCTGCACTATGCTGTGGTTTGCTGGGGTTCAGGCAGCCTTGACCGGGACAGGAACAGACTAAACAAGCTGGTCAGGAGAGCCAGCTCTGTCCTGGGCTGCCCACTGGATTCTGTGGAGGAGTTAGGTGAGAGGAGGATGTCGGCCAAGCTAACATCCATCATGGACAACACCTCTCACCCGCTGCACCAGAGAGTGGAGGCTCTGTCCAGCTCCTTCAGTGGCCGACTGATCCACCCTCAGTGCAGGACAGAGCGCTTTCATTCCCACCGCGGTTAGACTCTAAAATATCACAGTCTAACCAACTGGAACTAATATTATATAATTTCTGTAGTTCTTTTTTTACACAATGTACATTTGTAAATTGATTTTGATGTTATTTAATTTTATCTTTTGCACATTACATTACATCAGTAAGTGCATCTCTTGTTGTTCTCATTGCTTTTATTGCCCTGTATAGTTGTAAGCTGTGTAAGTAAATTTCCCCGATGTGGGATCAATAAAGATTTACCTTACCTTAACTTACCTTACCTTATTTGCCTCCCTCCCACTGACTCAGCGAGTCTGTAGGCCCTGGTGTTCAGCTAACTGAGTAGACTAATTATTTAGAATCTTTCTAAGTAAGCCCATACATTGCATTTGTCGAAAGTATAATTCAGGAACTGAAGATATCAAAATAAAATACGTGATGTGCGTAGTTTAGATAGAATCTTTTTTTTCTTTTTTTAAGTTCCTTTTTACTTGGAGGGGTTGAAATATTTATTATGCCCAAGCTCTGCTTTCAATATGGGTCAGAAACTAAATTAAACAGAGATAAATAAATAAAATCTTGACTTCTCCTATTATACTTGTTTTTAGTTACACAGCACAAAAACATCTGTGCTGCGTGGATGGTGAGAAGACAGTCTGACAATTATCACCTGCAGTGTGACTGCCTGCAACTTTCTAACTTTATCCATAACACATAAGCACATAAATATGAAAAGTCCTGGGGGGTTCACTCAATAGTGTTTTATAAACCTTCAGCTGATATTAGTTCTATGCTGTAATGACCCAGCATTAGTGGACTTTAAATACATTTCTGGAATCTATGGTAATGATGATGGCACAGTCATCAGTTTGTTGTGTCAGGTTTTTGGAACAAAGTGTCATTTCTGTTGCCTCCTTGCTGATTCAACAACTATAAATTGTAAATGCAGGCTTTATGAACGACCTAATTTCAAACCTCTCGCGCAAGCACTTTACATATCTGTGCATCTTGAGTGTGGACGTACTCAGTTCTTTCACAAACTTTCCCAAAAACATTATTCTACAGCTTCACTCCCAGCATTTGAAAAATATCATTCTCCACCTACAACACGTACAGTTTTTCACATCACGTGTATTAATCAAAACAGAACAGAGCTTACCTCGCTTTGCTTTTTCTTGCCTCACTCGCCAAATCGTCTTGTGAATCTCGAAGTTGTAATTTGCAGGCAGGGCTTTGATCGCCTCCTGTAACTCGGGGTCTTGCAGTATTTCATCTGGAATTTGACTGACTACCCGCCGTGGTCCTCGGACTGAACAGAAAGGTATATGATTGAGCTGATGGCAATACAGTGAACACAGCTTGAAGCATGTATGCCTTATGAGACAGATTTTACTCTTCTTATATTCTACAGACAAACTGGAAACATGTGCAAAAATTAACAGTGTAACAGTAACATAAGTTATCAGAGAGGTTATTTAGCAGGAGCTGTTTGTACATGTAACAGAAACGTCATTTTCGCATATCTCAACTCTGCATCCCTGATCTCTGCGGTCATTAGTCACATGTGATGAGGAATGAGTGGTGTGGAATTGTAGAGCACCACACTTTTGTCCTTGTAGCATTCCTTTCAAATAATTGTCTGCAAGAGGTCAAAATGGCAGCAAAAATGAGAGCAACACAGAGACATCTCAGTGGGTGTGAGCTTGATGTAGCCCCGCTTATTCCTAGTCACAGGCAGGATTTCCAACCCAATGTATAATCTAAAAGAGGGGCGGCCAACTTCACTTCTGGAGAGCCGCAGCCCTGCTTAAGTTCCAATTGTACATGCACATTTCTTATTTTCCAACTCATAATTGACTGAACACACGATCCAGGTAATCAGCAGTAGATAGTAAAGGTAACTGAAAAACAAGCAGGGCTAAAGCTCTCAAGGATCTTTCCTTCTGAAACTGGCCTATACAGTCTGTTTAGGATACACACCCTTTCTCCTACTGGATGTTGCTAGTTTTTGATGGTTGCACACCTACACTGTTACCAACAGAAATTTACTTTGCATCAGCTTTACTTAACCTGTGTGGTTCACTATTGAGTGGAATTAATAACTCACACAATCAAAAATTATAACCCCTTTCATCTCTTCCATGAAACATGCAAAAATAAGTTGTTAAACAGTCTGACGTTTTTTTCAAATTCATGGAGCCACTGAACTACCTTTCATATTTACATCTTGGCCACCAATCTCAGTTTGGCTTTTCTATAACAGCTGTGTAATTAAAACAAATCACTGAGTGAAACAAACACAAGTAAAATATCTGAGTCCTAAATTAAACGAGTGCTTTGGATCCATCTGTGAATAAAAACCCTCTCCTGTAGTGACATCGTACTTCCAGCCAATTTAATAACAAAAAAGACTTTTTACACCATTTCCCATTAATTGTTTTAAGGCCCTTTCTGTATGGACCATGACCAATAGTCCTGCATCATCTCACTGCATACATAGATGCCTTGCAGTGTAAGAGACAACAGCTAACATCATTAGCGTTGACCATACATGACGTCCACCCCGTATCCTGTAGAAACGACGCTTTTCGTCTCCCAACCACTTCCTCTACACGACATGCAGCTACTATGGACGTTGTTAAAACTACCCACAAGCTTTGAAAGCTGCAGTGAACGTTTACGGTAATGCATGATCAGATATCTCTCTGGACTTAGCCAGTTTCATGTCATTGACATTTGTAAATCAATAATAAAAATCATTAATTGGTATAAACACTCTTATCGGAGACAACTAAACAGCACGCCGAACACGTTCTGGCGGGGTTTCGTTGTGTCAGACACTTTAACCAATTTACTTAATAAAACCACAGTGTGCGGTCCAGACACATCACCTCACTGCTGCGTTGGGCTGACAACAACTATTTGTTTAGATAGAGCTAATGCTACGCCTCCTCGACGTAAAAACACGAATCGAAAACGTTTCTCATACGAACTATGTATCCCTATCGGTGTTCTATTAAATCTTTTATAAATAACTTGTCTTTTTTTTACCTGCGGGCTTTTTCACAGGAACAATTTGGACTTCACTCGAGGGCGCTGCCATGTTTGTTCTTCCCAAACATGAAACATGTGAGGAACAGAAAGGCGAAACCAATCGACTGAGGAGATCAGTCCAGGGTAGTCGAGCTCCGATGTAACCGATGACACTGAACGGGAAACGGCTGCGGTTTCTCACTGTCTTATCTATTGTTTACAGTGACTCAATTAAGAAAAATAGAATAATATAATTTATTGAAATATTACGAAATAACGTAAATAAATACAAATGTAAAAGCAAATCACAACGTTTCCAAAAAACAACATTTTTGAAAAATACACAAAATAAAAGTTAGTGCAAACACAGGGCAATTTTTAACGCACGAGCGTCAGAAAGAAGAGGTATAAGAAATTGGAGGAGCACCAGGGCATGAACGAGGAGCTGGAGAAGATGTGGAAATTAAAAGCCAAATGACTCCTAATGTTGGTAAGAGCACTTGAAACTGTGACTCCTAAGATGGAAGAGAGACTTCAGCAGAAACGACATCAGAAGTCTCTGTGCAGAAGAAAGCCAAGATCCTGGAAAGAACCCTCAGACTCCCAGGCTCCTGAGGACCGAAGATTAAAGAAGACGCACCACTTATATGAGGCTGAGAAGAGAATTATCAAACAAGCTGAAATACTATAGCAATTTACTATTATTTAGAAAAGTTTTACAACATTAATAAGATGATAAATCAAAATAAAACAAATATAAATGGAATAAGTTAAAGCAAAAGAAAGTTTGTAATATAAAACATTTGGGATAGAAAAAATGCATGGTAAAAACGCAAACGTAGTCTGTGTGTGAACGAGAGATGTATTAATTTATGTATTAACTATTGATTTGGATGGAAGCCTTTTTGAAAATTGTTTTTTTTTACAAAATGAGTTTAAAAAAATCTCCCCCGATGTTTTGTCAGTTGGCTGATGATTGCTGTTGTATCTGCAAGTTTCGTGCTGTCGTGTCATATTCTTTTTGTTATGAAGACCTCTGGTGTCAGGGAGCAGTGTGTCGGGCTGGCGCAGACGGGGACAGAGACGGTGAGAGGGATGGAGCAGGATGCTGCCCGGTGGAGGGGCTGAGGCGGTACAACATTCCTTCTCCCTCCTGGAGCGCATCAACGAGCTCTGATCCGTCGGCGGACAGCAGAGAGATCGACACAGACAAGATCACAGAAATGTAACAATTAGCCAAGAGTGGAGAGGAGAGCTGAAAAGGGGGGATTTTGAGGGAACCGAGGGCATCAAAGTCTACATGACTGAGGAGGACTGGGGGAAACTGCGTTCATAATCCGACATCAGAGGCGGAATGTGAATCCAAATAACTTATGTTAATTAGAGATTGTAGCAAAAATGATGCGGTTTGAACGGCTCTGAAGCGCCGAGCAGAGGACCGGAGACTGTGGCCACTGTGCCGTTTGCGGACTGTCTGTGTTCACCGTCTGTTTGCCCCGTCAACTGATTTGCAGCCTTCACGCTCATTTGCGTCTGAAAGGAGTTGGCCAGCGGAGGTTTGCATCGGGCCACCGTGCGTCGGTGCTGGAGGAATGGGGGTTTTTGGACTGAGGGGATGATCTCGGTGCGTCCGTTTCGTGCTGATTGCCGCCTAATTTCCCAGGTCCGAGTGAGGTGCGCCAGACTTTGTGGAGACGGAGATTCAGTCAGAGCCACGGCAGTCTGCAGGGCAACTCAACACGGTGGATTGCAAGAGATTTCCGAGGAGTGACAACTGACATTAACAGGACGAGCCGCGAAAAGCTGCGGATCAACTTCCAAACTGAACGGCACGCAAGTCTGGAATATACGAGTAGATGATTCTCCGAGGACAGACGAGCAAATAGACCTAGGCCTGCAAAATGTTCAAACGGGGTGAGTGAGTCTCAACTTTAGTCTCCCACCGGATCCCGCGCGTTTGCCCTCTTTTCCCTGCTGCAGGGCGACCTCTCGGCGTCCAGGCTCCACGACCCCAGCGTCGACACTTTGTATAGTTATGAAACATATGTTTAATTACAGCACGTGTATAATGCACCACTTTGCCCCGCGGGTGCCTTATTACAGACGGTGCGCCAATCGAAAGCGCATCTATCATTTGCGCAACGCGCCACGCAATGAATATGTTGTAAGGAAACATGCGGACGACTGTGTGATATTAATACAGCTGATGCCGCACTGCAGTTTATGAGTTGTACCCGGGTCACAAGGCTGCTGAAGCACCACCGTTATTTGCTGTGTGTCAGTTCATCTGGATGCGGTGGATCGGAGCGCAGTCCACGGGGTTATTTCCCGCTGGCCACGTTATATGAGCACCCCAGACCTTTTGCCCCTCATATGAGAAGGAAGAAGTTCCCAAACTTTCATTATTAGGACCCCCCCCCCCCCCAGACAGATTCGCATGAGACCCCAGACTCCTCATCTGATCATCTCTGCTCCCAGTGAACCAGCTCCGACTCTCCCTCCCTCTCTCTCTAGACTTTAATTGGCCGCACAGCCGCATAACTGGGTGTCTGACAACAGCAGAGAGAGTAAGATCTCTAATGAGAATAGATTACAGTAATACATGTTCCCATTGTGTTTTTATGGAGACAGAGGAATAATGGTAAAATTAAAGTGCTTCTCATTTAGCTGGGGCCCGCAGAGCCCCGCAGGGACCCCCGGAGGTCCCTAGACCCCACTTTAGCAACCACTGCATTAGGCTTTGGTGTGAACATCACTTTGTCAAGAGTCAGGACTAGTTTCACACACTCATCCTGTAACAGACTTACGCTTGGCGGGGGCCACCGTACCACGGCTTGTTTTTATTTATTTGTTTTCTAGTGCAAATCCATCTGTTTTGTGTGCATGTGTGTGTTTGTGCTGTGTGCCTCCGGGGCAGAGAAACACAATGTGTTTTTCATGCTGCCATCAGATCAATTATTGTTGCTGCTCCAACATCTGAGATGAAACACACCACGGTGATGAGCGCTTAAAGCTTTAACAGCTAGAAAGGAAGGGCTATTGTTTGAAACCTTCCTCCCATCTGATGAGCCTCTCCAAGAAGTGAAAAGCTCATTCTTATCATTTATTAATTAAGGAGAAGTGTGGATGTCTGGAATATTGTCATGCTTTTTTTTTCTCCTTGCAAGAAGTAGCATGAGTCACGATGTGAATTCCAGAAGCCGCTCTTTAGAGTTTAATGAGCATAACATGTCTGTCTGTCTGTGTTTTTGTGTCCAGCTAATGGACATGCTGGTAAATAGTAATATAGCTGATTGTTATCATCGAGGAGACAATTCCCCAGAGCACACAATCATTTTACATTGACGTTGCGAGTTAAGTGGAGCGCTGCAACCACAGGTGATTGGCTCCTGATGGGTGTTGCACTCCAGACATGTTCTACCCCTGCTCTGCCCGGGGTTTGTGTATGTGAATCAGCTGTCTTACCACTGCACAGGGCTGGACAGAAAATCACTTAATTCAAGACAAACAGCTTCAAAGTACAGATTTCACCAGTCTGCCAGAAGTGCTCAGCATGTCAGTATGTCTGAGCCTACAATAGTGAGGCAGCGATGCGTCAGCGTTGGCAGGAACAGCGCAGAAATTCTCTAGTGAATCTGAATTTTTTTGCACCTAAAATAACACATTCTAGGGAGCTTAGCTGGCGGATGCATCAGGCACAGCATTTACTGTGACATATCCACCATTCACAAACACAGAGAGGGAAAGTGTCTTAGCTGACACCCACTGGCAACGTCTCTTGGACTGACATTGTGGCCAGCTGTAGCTCATTACCATTACAATGGAGCGGACACGTAGATTTTTGTGATGGCCTTGTGGTTCACACTTTGTCTGACAGCGCGCTGATCACTTCATCTGTGAGCCGTGAGTTGGTGCAGGTCGATCGCTGCTGCAACAAGGTTCGGTCCAGACAGTCCACAAATATGTCCAGACATGTACAGCATTAGTTGTGCTGTGTGCTCAACTGCAGGTGAGACAACATAGTTCCCGTATCTTTGTTTGAACACTCACAATTGTGTGTGATTCCGCTTGTGTACGTTGTGTCTTTTCTTATACATCACCTGCATGTGTGCCTGAGTGGTTGTCTGCGTATATATGCGCGCTCATGTAGTCATGTCAGTCCATCTTCATCTAGGCTTGTCTGTCCATCTTTCTGTCTCACTTTCACAATCTCCCTTTTTGCTCCAAACCATTCAGCCATAGAGTGTGCACAAGGGATGATCTGTCAGAACAACTCTGAGAAGAAAAGGACGAGACGTCCACTGAATATACCATGCGATTTACATGTTGCAGCAGCAGCATATTATTCAGACATTCAGGATGCTCGGAGAAGGCTCAGCTACAGGCTCGTTCCTACCGTTTACATTGCACATGGGCACGAAGGACATGGCCCTTGCAGAAAAGCATAAGCAGATATGCAGTTTACATACTTGCTGAATAAGAAATGCTTGTGTCAAATGTGCAACCAGCCAAACACGAAGATAAACACACATACACATGCTCGGCTGATTACTTTTATTCAATATTCTCCAACGAATTTTCACGCTTTAGGCCACTTGCAAAAAAATGTATTGCTGACCTGGATGTCATAGATTTTCTAATTCCCATAGGCAGCCGCTAGTGTGTATTAATTTTAGAGTAACACAAAAATCAATTTGCACTGACATGAAACATACAGTATTTCGCAATATGAGAGACAACATTATTTCAGGTTTATTTGTTTAACCATTGTTGTATGGTGTATGGTGATGCCAATGCAATCAGAAACTATATTTGACACACTCTTAAATCCATCTGGATGTTTTAATTTTGTCATGGATAGGGGTCATCATGTTGGTTTGAACAGTAAATCCCTCAGGTGGATTTTATTTCCTGGCTGAATGTAAGCCACGAAAGGTGTTTCAGATTGTAGAGCTTTCACAGGAATCTCCTGAATGCAAACCAGTTCGGACTCTCAACAGGTGATGCTTGTAAAAAGTCACTATCAACCCATAATAATGGCTCAGCAGGTCAGACTCTTACTACTCCCACCTAGGCAATGTTATTTTAAAATTGTACTTGTGCTTTCACCCACCCCATGATCCCTCCCTAATTTACTCTAATCCCCTAATGCGGGTGCCCAAAACTAACAATAACCATGTCTTTAGATGAACCCACAACATTGTTGTCCATAACTAGACATTGGTAATGACCCACTGAGCCTGCTGGCATGTGCTATAGTGCTAATGGATCAGGCTCCGTGGTGCTTACACATGGATCAACCACAACATCACCCTCTCTGCAGCTACACAGCCCCATAAAAAACACTTTAAATCTTTTACTCAAGCAAAAGTACTAAGCAGAACTATTACATTTTATTTAAACTAGAAAAGTCAAATTACACCACTAAGAAAACTGTGTATTTTAAACAACATTGTTTATGGTAATTATGGCTAAAAATGTACAGTAATGAATAAAAAGTAAAGGTCAAAGGTCACTATTGGTAAAGGTGGAGCTGATTTTAACCACTTTGAACTGTGCTGACATATGAGTAAACCATTAAAAGACATCAGCATTTATCAGTTCCAAATATATTTATAGAAAACATTTTTACATAAAAGCCTTCAAGTGGTGATAATGTGGCTGTTCAGTCTAAATAACAGATAACAGAATATAACAACAAAATATTTTTTAGGGATCATTTACAATTATACAGAAAAATTATGTCAAATGAATGTAATTAAATTACAATTACAAAGCTAAATACTGGTGTTCACAAAGGCGTTACATGTGAACCTGTAAGGCCTTTATTTCCCAGTTTAAAACATTAATTGGAAAAGTGATTAAATGTAACAAGTAACAAATAGTTACATGACTTATTCATTTTTTGTACAGGAGACTAATATGTAAAGTATTGCATTTCAAAAGTAACCTTCCCAGCGCTGCCTGTAACAGAAAGGAAGGCAACTAAATGAACAGTGGAATGAATTACTTGTCTCAAGTTTCTAGTCCCTCCAAGCAGATCTTCTTACTGTACTGGCAGGAAGTGAAACAGATGGCTGCCTGGAGCTCTATGAAATCACCATGCTCTAGAAAACCAGTATGCTTAACTTATACATAATTTGTGCTTAACAGGCTAAAACATGCAAAATCACTGATAAGTAGCTTTAAATCCACACTACATGCCTCACCTCAACCCATGTATCTGAACTTCAAACTAATCCAGCTCCTTAACCTGAAATAGCTCTGTGAAGAGCTCACAGAATCCAAGTATACATGTCTGTACACACACACACACACACACACACACACACACGGAGAGAAATACGGTTAGGTTTCATTTTGTAAGTGTCAGACTCGCGAGATAAGACTAATTGGGAAACACATTTGCATTGACTTCATTTAACGTGATGAGCATTTTTTAAACAGAGTTTAGCTCTGAGTGAACAAAGGGGGATTGTAAGGGCACTACGGATCATTCAAGCTTTATGTTTGTGCACAGTGGCATTGCAGTTGCACGAGTACTAATTAATTCCAATGTTCAACATTCTGTCATAAACATATCATCTAAAACCAGCAAACAAACAGTCGGGTCCCCAGTCTTCCACCTCCATTGAGTGACAATATGCGGAGATAATTAGTTGCAGTAATTCTGAAATACGGTACTATTTAGAAGTCATATTTTGTAATTACAAGCACTGACTTATAGTTGCATGGCGCTCATGTTGTTTTTAGTATTAGCGCACAGGGGTTGGAGGATTTGTTATTAATGAGTTCAGCACAATGAATGCAACACAAGGGAAACACCTGTGGCCTCTGCTCCATAGCTCTTCAGCTCTGCTCGGTTTGTAATCTCGTGGACTTGTGTCGGCGGCGTCAGAGCGGCTCTTCAGCCAACACAGCTCCAGTACTGCTCTCCACAATGTCAAATAACCACGGCGTCAAGGGGCTCCTCTCTTCTGTCAGGGAGCTGTTTTTTTTTTAAACAAAGAACAACATGACTCATAGATGTAAAGTGCTGGGTTGATGATTAAAAAGCAAATGGTGTCTCCGATGGAAGAGCAGTTTTTTTTTCCCTCTGCCGGAGACATGGGCACTGCATCGAGGTCAGTCCCATGCAATTGATTTGATATGACAACAATTCGCACAAGAGCAATAAATGCCCATCTGTCATGGTAATATGTGCATTTGTGTACTGGCTGCGTGGACTCATGGTGATGAGGGCTCGGAGGAGAGCAGGTTTAAAGAGAAGTGAAGAGGATAACGTAGAGAGGAGCCGAAATTTAAACCTCGGACTGCTTCCCGAAACCATTCTGAGTCGGCTGAGAAATACAATGCAAATCTGAGAGGACAGCGTTTCTGCTCCCGTCTGATGTACATTTTAAGGCTGTTTCAACAGAGTTTGAAATGGCTGAATGTGCTGATCAGAACATGAAGCAGATGCAGAAAAATGAACTGCATAAGCAAATACTTCACTTATTGCATATACGCTTATTTAATAGGATAGGGCGACCCAAACGTGAACAAATTGACCAATTGGTAGTCTGTAGATCTAGCCCATAAAGCACAGTGTCAAGGGTAATTGACAGAGGAACATTAGCAATAATTGGATAGCTGAGTCACATTTATTATAGTGCCACACAATGCACCCCTGGCTCTGTCACTGCATTCCAAACATCTCATTTTGCCAAAGGAGACTGTTCAAATCCAAAAACCATTTATTTAGTGGCCAACACCCAGGAGTGTTTCCCTTGAAGCCTCTGGCACTGTTTCACCACGTGACACCTAAGAGAAGTATCGAATAATTAACAAGCATGTGTGTGTGTGTGTGTGTGTGTGTGTGTGTGTGTGTGTGTGTGTGTGTGGAAAAGACAGCACCGACTGGTGTGCATGTCACTTTTTTTTTGTTTTTTTTTGCCATGAACTGTTGTTTCTTTTCAGGAGCCATTTTCACATTTCCCCGTCAACCATTTTACACTGAATTAGGGCATGAGGGCTCCGAGTTCACAAGTGGATGTGGTGCTCTTATGCAGCTGAGGACTTTCTTATTAATGCAGTCTGAAGAGACTTCTGAATGATTAAATTCGCAGCGCATTCTGACTTGGATGAGGAGCTGGAGGTGAAAATTACAAAACATGCATGGAAAAGTGTGTCCATCTCCACTTGCCCTTAGGAAGAAAAAAAAAAATCGGATTCTCGTGCAAACGACATCTCTTCAGCTTTTGTTGTGGAAATGAGATGCATGGATGGTCATTAGCGGATGATAATGAGGTGAAAGAGACAAACAACGTAAGCCCTGTTGGTTTTTCTAATATTAATAATTAATTTTTGATTAAGTGGCTAATTGGAGTTTAAAGGTCAATGTCAGTGAGAATGCCATGGATCTTATGAGACATGAGGGAGGTGGGGAAAAGGCAGGGGGACGCAGTCTGGGAGGTGGTTGACAGGAATCCCAGGTGCTCTCCTGTTGCTTTGACAACTCCCCTCCCTTCCTGAGCCGTCCTCCCCGAGTGACATTGCCTTTGTGTGCTGAGGGCAGCAATTCAGCTACACCAGCACCTGGGCATCTGGCCTTTTGGCATTGAAAATTAGCAAGTCCTCAACACAGTGTGGCATACCACCGCATGACAGAGCAGAGGTGAAGAAGGGGTTGAGACTGGGGCGTCCGTCAAACACACTTGTTAGTACAGAAAGTGGCAGATTGGCTTTTTTTGTGTGTGAGCTCCTAGTGTTGGCGATGTACTCTGTGGCATTTACTATCCACTGCCTGATCTGAATCTCGGCATTGATTCATCTTGTTTTTTATCCCGCAGATTAATCTCACACTCCATCCATGTCACAGTCAGAACTCATTTACTTTGAGATGTTTGACGTGAAAACAATAGCTAATTCGGTCTCCGGAGTGCGCAGGTTTAAAGACGCTTCCAAATGAAAGTTTCTGCTTGGAATGCTCGGCAAAATTAGAACACTCAGTGGGGAACGTGATGAGGAAAAGAACAACAATCACTTTTCCTCCGTCTGACACTCCCGTCTTTCGCTCCGTCACTCCACTCACTCACTAGGGCTGACCTTCGCATTTGTGGCTTTAAAGGGCAATGTCACAGAGTAAAAAAGTAAAAAAAGTGCATGGAAACCTATCACTTTAAATAATTTTTGTTTTTATTTAATGGATTAATATAACAACATTATTATTACCATATTGTAATTTTTGTGAAACAATTTGAAATAATGAAAAAAGTCATGTTTGTTTCAAAACTTAAGCAGCTGAGTGTACAAATGGAATTTTACTTATTCCACACAGAACACCCAATGTTTATAAGCTGACACATGTTTGCTTGAAAACATAAAACATAGATATTGTTGAACATCTTACCATAATTCACAAAACTTGAACCCAGTACGTGTTGGGATTGGGCGCAGATAAGGAAGATCAGTTGGTCAAAGTTATTTTGGACTTTCCATTACGTTCCTGACATTTTGAGGATTGCTGTGGATTTAACTCATTACTTTGTGTAACATATTACAAAAGTGAATTCACGAGACACAGGCTGGCACCAGATGTCGTGTCATACAACGGCGTGAGGAAGGCAAGAGGATTTAACTTAGAGTCCAAAGGATAGTTGAGAAAAGCAGTGGATGGATATTATTAAAAAGGCAGGCGTGAGAGACAGATGTAGCTGTGGTAATTATAGAATACAGGCCAAGGTCTTTTCCACAATCACACATCTTTTTATATGCAAATCCCTCACAATTGTCTTCAAATTGTCTTAAATTCAGTCATTTACTGCTGCAGAATCATGTTTTGACCTTATTACGCCTTGTACAATGGGGATAACAATGGGTTGGAATTACCAGTTTCAATTTACCCTCTATGGTTTTTCAACATCTGCCTAAATCTGAGTAAAACACGTCCTTCTCTGTTCGTAGCCTACCTTCAATAAATTGAATTCTATTTCTGGCTCAGAAAGAACCTCTCACACTCTGTCCTGATGTATTTCTGTGCTCTGAATGAGGGTGAAGTCCTTGACATTTGTCTGTTTTGCTTCTCTAACTAACATTGCTCTTCAGCGTTGGCCCCCAACCACTGGAGCCATTAAGACCTTGAATCATAAACACTGGGCATCAAACTCACAATGGAGGTGCAAGGTGCTGTTTTGTGCGCCAGTGATAAGCGTGTTAATTATTTCAGTACGCGGTAAAGACTACAGAGCCTTGGTGCCACTCAAATGACACGCCAATTGTGACACATGGTGCGTAAAACTTTAAAAGTGCAATTTGTGAATCATTTTCACTTGAGTCTTAAAACGAGATAAATGAATCCTAATTAAACTAATCTGCCAAAAAGAGACTCGATCCAGTCTTACATTTACAACATGTGTGTCAACTTAACAACACGGGTTTGTCGAAGGAGGTTTGTGAAGATCTTAGGAAAGAGCTGTTGATCCTCAGTAGGCGTGTAATGGTCTGGGAGGCCACGAGGAATCCCAGGTTAATGTCCAGGAAACTGAAGACGTTTCTTGTTGTTGTTTTTCAGCTGCATCATTCTAAATAGAGCATGTGCCTTGGACGCGTCCATGGACTGCACAGGGGTAATTTGGTTGCCGTATGTGGTGGACTGGTTTACATTACTGGCTGCAGCTTTTTAGTGTGGAGTTCACATTTCTTCCCATCATTGTCCTTTGGGTGCTCCAGTGTCCTCCCACAGTCCAAGGACATGTGCGATTGGTGACTCTAAATTTCCCATCGGTGTGAATGGCTGTTTGTTTGTGTTGGCTCTGAGACAGACTGGGGAGTGGTCAAAGATAATGTATAGGTGGAATTCGGGGAACTGCATGTGTATACCGACATTAGGAAAAGGGGATCACAAACTGTTACATGTCACAGTATGTTGTTACGTTGCTCTTACATCCATGGCATCCTTAAAAAATTTTGCATTTCCTTTTTTTTGTGAGCAAGAGTGTGGCTTGGGAGACCCGGCTTTAGGATGGGGGAGTGGAGAGAGTATTGCGGAGTAGTGAAAGCTGTAGCTGGTTGTTTTACATTCCAATCACCTTGATCCTGCAGGGTTTCAGTTGTGCATCCTAATGAAGCTCTCTCCTTTGCATGTTGCTAAGGTTAAAATCCAGGTGCCTTTCTGTTAAAGATGGAACTGCTTGGAAAGGAAGCTGCTTTGTCATCCTGTTGTTGGCCATCAGTTTGAAACAACAAAGGGACAGATGTCACAGCAGCGTGGTCCAAAGGCAGAGTAAGGCCATTTGTATGAAAACACCATCAGATATAGATTTTCATCCTTTGGCAGCGCTGGATGTTTTTCTTTTTTTTTTTTTTTTTTATGGCGAGCAAAAGGGGAAAGCTCAGAGCCGTTTCTATTCCAAAGAGAGGTTTCCTCCCATCTGCTGTGGTTGGCAAAGGACCTTGAAGAGAAAGCTGAATTCTTCCTTGCCCGCAGTCAAAAAAAGAGAAACAAAAAAAAACAAACTCCAGGCTAATAGATAGTCGCTACCATGTATGCTGTGTCTTGTAACTGCTGCTCCCAGTCAAGGCCTCAATCACACGCTGCTCAATTCCCATGGGAGGCCAGGGAACACAGTGATGGCACAGTCTGACAGTGAACACTGCTGTGGCTCTGCCCCGACACCCTGGTACAGTATAAGATCACTGCTGCAGCCATGTGTGCACCCCTGACAGCTCCAGCTCTTACTAAAACTACAAGTCTCTGTATTCCCCAGATGGCTGGAAACAGCCTACAGTTTGCCCTCAGCAATCACGCTAATATGTCCCCAGCCCCGACGCAGAGACCTGCCCGACGTTAAAGTGTTGTTTGGAAATGGAACGTAATCTAGAGGGTAAATATAGCAGATGTCATCCGCTGCCAGCGCTCCGGCGAAACAATAAACAGAACACACAAGCGGAATAGTGACTTGTTATATCGCTGAGCTGGGGTTACATAAGATTTATGAACTGCCACGGCGGTAACAATTCTATGTAGGAGGGATTGATAGCATTTGGTGGTAAAACTCCTCTGGCTGGGACATTAACTCAGCAGATTTGTCCCTGTCTTCTCCAGCACAGCCTTGTCAATTATTTAAAAGTGCAAAACAACAGCCCAGAAAGAAAAGCGCTTGGTGTGTGGTGCTCATTTACACATTTCTACCCCCAGAAGACTGCTCATGTGTTTAGGCCATAATAAGAGCTGGTCTTTCATCCCTACGTGTCTGTGTGCTAATTCACACTATTGCCGACACGAATCCCCTCATCCCTCAAAGACCAGGGTATCAAGGGAAAACAAAGAGGCACTAAGGAGAAGGTAACAAAAAAAAAAAGTATTATTAAAGACTTCATAGCAGCAGGAGGAGGCAGAAGACTTCATTATTGTAACAGAGAGATGCAGGGGCAGCGAGCACAAGGACAGGCATTAGGCTCTGTCAGGGCTCTAATGGAAGAAGCAGGTTTTTCGTGTCACGGCTGCTCTCTCCACTGATGGATGGGGAGGTTAACAGTCACTGTGAGTTAGGTAGCCCAGTGCACAGCATCCTCTGGAGTCACTTCCCAGACAGGGCCCCCCCGTAACTACTGATTAGACAGTCAACAAATCGGAGGCCTCAACTTTCACACGGCGGAGATAACAAAGTGAAACCCGGCCGCGTCGCCCTAACGGCATGTGTCGACTTGCTTTATGTGGTCGTGCTTGGCAGGCTGCTTTGTTTACTCTGCTTGCATCTCTTTACATATTAGCTCCACGCTCTCGAGGGAATTGAACATTCTCCTTGAGAGACCGCAAAGTAAACCAAGCAGGTGCAAGATGGATGCCTGTCTGCATGGACGCGGTGTTAAACAGCATCTCTTAACATTCAGGGAGGCAGACGTGCGTGCTGGTCAAAGGGACGCTAATAGATTCGGTGACATTGTCAACGGTGAAATAAAAAAAAAATCACGCAGGTACAAAGAGTTGTTGCAACGGAGAGGGGTCAACGTGAGGCAGCGAAAGGGGAGAAGGGAGGAGAAGACGGAGGGAAAAGGAGATGGGCTGTAATGATATCTGGGCTAAAGCAGTATGTGTGTTCCCGGCGTGAAAAGACCATTGACCTCCAAAAGTGATTTGAGTTTCCATGGACCAGTGGAGATGAGGCTCTTGCAACAGGAGGACATTTACTACGAGCATCCACCTATACACAGTGGGAGCCTGGACATTCACTTTCACACGCACAGAAACTTCCTTGTTAATAGTGGCACTGAGATGGGGGTGGAAAATGTGCGCCGCAAGTCATTCAGCAGTTGTATCGAGTGAAAAGACAATTATACGTATGATTACCAAACGATTTCTGTGTACAAAGATGGGGCTTCAGACAGATGCACTGTAACAGGATTGGCCCCCCTCCATGTGACGGAGCGTTTCGGCGAGCTGCGTTTATTTGCAAATTTCACACCTTCTCTGTGGACTAAACATCATCCTTGTCCCAAAGTCTGCACACAGCACAAGCGACATGATGTGGCAGCGAGAGGTAGGCTCGCCCACAGCCCAATCTGTCAGTGCCCCTCGCAGGCCTCCCCGTCGCACACGCACACACACACGCACACACTCACACACACAGCGTACAGGTTTGACACTGTCTAGAATGTATACATTACCTCAGCGTGGAGTACCTCAGCTTATGAAACCATGCAATGATGGAACTATTATCCTGCTGATCAGAATAGCTCTTGGCGCTGTGTGGGTGCAGCTGGGGCGAACTGGCTGCAGGTGTACACACACACACACACACACACACACACACACACACACACACACAAACACACACACACACTGTCTCTGTAGGAGATTCACACCATTGTTGTTACATCCGTGTATGTATGAGCCCTCTTCAGCTCTCTGCCTCCCACTTAGCAGGTGCAAGCACTTCTATAGAACTAAAAGGCTCTAGCTTTCTCTCTCCATACACTACTCATCTACTCATCATGGCCCACATAGTCCTCCGGAAGAATGTGATATTATAATCACATATGTGAGAAACAAAACAGTTTGTACTATAAAGTTTTGTTTTGTTTGTGCAAGCACCAAACTCTTCCAGACTGTAGTTTTTGACACCAAACTTTCAGTGAAACTTTGTCCTTGTTCACACAGTGACTCACTTGGCTGTTTGCACCACCCAGTTGTTACAGGTGTGGAGACCCAACAACTGCATTTTGATATATTTAAAAGTTTTGATCTCCCACAGTTGTTGCTCATTTCGACAATTCAACACAAAGGTCACATTCTAAGTGAGAACTGTGCTGATTGACGGCTTGGCATATTAAGACGTTCCCCCTCAGCAGTGTGCCATGTCACTGGGGCGTGTGCCACATCGGACAATACGCATGATTGTAGCAAACCTCTGTCACAAAGGAGCCTTGATTATTGCGTGATCTAGCCTGAAAGGTGAACAGTGGAGTTCACTACCTCTGTCTTCACAATAATTCAGTAATAAAGTAAAACGCTTTGTGACTAACTCTTTATAACTCGGACATAGACATGGCTGGTGACAAAGCTTATATACTGAAAGTCTGAGAGACCCAATGGAGAGTATTGAGTAGGCTGTCGAATATATATGTAACATAATTTTAATATTAAAAGGGTCACTTAATGGACAAAGATAAAGGAAAGTCATTTAATTTAAAACTAACAAATATGCTGTTTGCTTCTTTTAGAAACAATTCTTCCTCATTTTCCGACTAAAAAGCTTTAATACCAACAATAATGAAAGATAAACATGTCAGACCAAGCTCTGCTGATTAGTGTCTGAACTTAAAAGTGAAACCAAACAAACCCGAAATTGTCAGAATAATTTCAAAGTCCATATCCCAGGAAGTCTCAGTTTATGGTATAAATAATTAATAGACGTCTTCTGTTTGTATTGGTGCAAATTAATTTCCTGTCTGGAGACGCAACAAGTATGCAACATCTGTCGGGGTTGGCGTTGACTCACAGCCAGGTCTGTTCCCTCTGCCTGCAGTCAAGCTCCATCCTGCTGTGCGCTTTTCCAACTTTCTCACTATTCTTTGGTTTATGATTAATAAGAGATGTCTACGACGAGTGTGTGCGCGCGCGTGTGTTAGTATTTGTGTTTAGACTTAGGCTGGGCAGAAGAAATTGATGTTCCCTGAACAGTGTGTCTGAACAAAAAGGCTGTGACCTCTCAGCATCAGTCCTGTGACCCTGCTGCTCAGCATGCTCAGCACCTGCAGCCCTGTAAACACTCGCCAAGCTCCAGCTAATCTCCAGTCTCAACAATCAGCGCGGCATTGTTGAAAGGAGATAGAAATGTGAACAACGGGGCGAGGTGTTTTCTGTCTGATCCCTCATCTTGCAGAGACTGTGGCCTGACCGGCACCGTTTCAGTTTAAAAGCTGGTGTATACCGACATACTAGGTAAGAGAGGTCACACAAAAATGCCACCCCATGCAGCACAAAACCATTCTGCAGACCGACTCAAACATTTTTACGCACGTTAAAAGGCATTTTCGACGAGACAACAAATAATAGATTTCAACTTGACGCCTAAACACAGTAAATGGTAAAAAAAAAAAGACAACAGACATGCTAAGTGGTGGTATCTGAAACCGAACAGCGTCAACAAAAACGATTAGATCTCACCGCAGCACTTCCTCTCTTTTGAGCTCTTCTGGCTGGGACAACAGTGTGTGTGGCCTCAAAATGAATAATTAATGTAAATTGGAATTGTTAGCAAGAGTGGCAAACTCACAAGGGCTGCAGCTAATTGGAAAAGGTTTTTTTCTTCTGCTCGCTACCTTGTTGCCACTGGTAAGAAATTAAGAATAGCGGAACACAGCGAGATGTGGGTTGGGCCGGGGTTCGGAGAATTTGAACGACCAAATGAACTGATTCATTTGAGACAAAATCCAATTACAATGTAAGGAAAGTATTGTGTGAGGAAGCAGACAAGCAGGCGCTTTTGCAAATTGAAAAATCGAACCACAATAATTGTGCTAACTCTCAGTGTGTTTTGCGCTTGACGTGCATCCTCGTGGTCTGCCGCCTACCGAAAGTGTCGCTGACACCGATGGTAAATCTTTAACTTGGCAACTCATGCAGCTGTATATGAAATGAAGTTATCACAGTGAAAGAGCCTGTGCGAGCGAGCCAAGGTCGTGAGCAACAAGGAGCGATTGTCTGCTGTGTGCGGGAGAATTTCTCTATACGCTGCCATACAGTGCAACCCTATAGCCGTCAGCCACACACCTCTCCAGGCTGGGATGTTTTGTGTGTAGCTGGATTCTTTTCCTCCCCGTCATTTCCTCGGCTTCCTTACTTGCTGCAGAATTTCTCTGCTCTATTCATCCTGAATTATTAAAAAGTGTTGTGATTCCCAGAATGATTGTGAATCTGGGGCTGCAGCTCTCAACTGCGCAGTCACATTTGCTTGTTTTCTCACTCGCTCTCTCTCCTCGCAGTGCTTTCCCTGCTTTTTTTTTTTTTTTTTTTTTTGCTTGTGCTTTCTCACTTGGTTCGCAAGTCAGAGCATGATGCTGCAGTCCTGACACCCAAAGTCTCACCTTGAAGGGGCAAGGGATGTGGGGAGTGGGGCGGGATGTAGGCTTTGAGATGATGAATACTCAAAACATCGTGTCTGCCCTCAACGTCAGAGTGAGTATTATTCAACTGGATTTGTATTCAGGTCAGGGTGCTTTCACAGGGGAGGGAAGGAGAAAAAAAGGAGGGAAGGATATTTTTCTTTCCCATCATGCACCACCAGCAGGGCCCGGATTGGCACAGAGGGCTGGGCACTCCAGGGATAAGCATCCTGTCTCTTGCCTGACTCCCTATGAAGGAAACCTGCCAGAAGCATTCATTCAACCCAACACGTGTCTGTTGTCTTCTCAAACATGACCAGAGACCCAGGAGATGCCCTCCACTCCGCAGCTGGCCTGCCACCGTGGCCAGTGACCCCGTCTCCCTCTTCTTTGTGCTCCTTTAGATTCCCGTGGCTGCCAAGCTTGACGTGCCAATGACTCTTTGGCACTACAGAGACCACGGTGTCTGCCCCAAGAAAAGGTTACGAAAACAGCTGCTAGCAGATGAAAAATTCATGCAGTGTTACTATATATTTGAGTATCCCCCCTCCACTTTCTCTTCTTACCCTCTCTCTTTATGGATGATGCACATGGGTCTGGGGCTCTTTGGTCTCCTATCTGTGGGAGAATATTAATGTAGTGTGTGCTGTCTGAGACGTATCAAACCATTCAGTGAAAAGAAGGATCTTTATCTGAGTCCAAAAGCCCGGGGTTGTAGGGATTTTAATGTGACACGGGCTGGATGTACACTCTAATAGGCCAGTGCAGAAAACATGAGAGGTCTCCTCACAGAACACGATGCAGGAAGATATGGAGTGAGCGACAGAAGACAGAGATATGGATGGCTGAAGCAGCTCGGTCTATAGCTGAGAGGAGTCACAGCAGAGGTGAGCCACTGGCTTTGGAGCATCAGACTCCTCCTTTGCAAAGTTGCTTCCTAAATAAATTGGTGTGGACCATCTTGCCTCCAAACTGGTGTTTTCTTGGCTTTATGGAAACATGTCTGACTTGCTGTAAACAGCATTTTCAACATTTAATGAGCTTAATCACTTACAAATTGCTGCCATGGAAGGTGATCCACCGGGAGCAACTTGGGTTCAGTGTCTTAACCCAGAGACTTCGACATGTAGCAAAGATGGGGGATCGAACCATTGACCCTGTGGTCCGTGGACTGAACTCAAAGAACTTTTGTTAAAAGCATCGGCAACAAATAATTTGTTTGATAAAAAAAATAAATCCATATCTTATTGTAGGTGTGATCATTATATTGCATGTTGTCACCACACCCAAAGTTAGGGTTTAGTCACTTACTGCCTATGGAGAAGTTATTGTGACTGGGACATTTGTAAATTTGGCAACATCGTGTGGATGAAGTGAACAGGCAACAGGTTTGAATTTAGAGTCAGCAGTGACATCTGAAAAGAGCGCGGGGTGGATGAGTTCATGACAAAACACAGGACTTTGAGAGGGCAGAGACCACGTCCAATCCCCTTTGCTATTATCCGTCAGCATTGTTACCTTATTGAATTGTGTTTGTGCATTTTAACCCACCTAATCATCTTTTCCTTACTTTGCAGTTTTTATGCCTAAGCTTAACCAAAACCAAAAGGTGGCACATAATATCACACGACTGGAACCAACGTAGCCTGCTACCATGTGGAGCAGGTGTCTACTGGTCCGTAGCTCGGGTTCAGATGCGACTTTCGTTAAATGGTGTGTGGCGTCACTTACTGTACCTAAGCTTCTTAAGCCTCAGTGTTTCGCCATGATTATGTTGAGCTCTTCCATACGTGTTATATCACACTTCAGACAGATGCTAGGCTTCATTCGAAAGGCTCAATGCACAGTCCTTGGGAACATAAAGAGTCATATATATATATATGATGGCAGCTTGGTTCCTTAAACATATGTGGCATTTGGAGAACGATTTACTTCACGATAAAGCATGAATGAACTCACACAGCAAAGTGTGGCCAGGTCATGGTAAACAGACAGCTGAGTCAATGCAAATAGACCCACAGATAAATGAGATAATGACATGTACCAGATACAAGCGATTTAAAGATTTCTTTTTTTTAATTAACTCACATTGTGCAAAAATATACACTCACTGGCCATTTCATTAGGGACACCTAACTAATCACCACCACAAACTAATCAAGTCCAACGCAGCAGCTTTGCTATCAATTCTACTCTTACAAGGTTAGAATTTCAGATTTTTTTAATTGAAGCAGCCAGAGACTTCACTGTGTGTTTGTTTTTGAGTTCACGAAGGGTGGCGTCATACTGGAACACAATATAATAAGAGGTGGTTCTAATGTAAAAAAAAAAAAAAAAGCAGTTTTAATTTGGTAAATGTGTATTGGATTTTTTTCAGTGGTGTGAAAATGAATATCTACTGTACCATTCTGGATCTAGCTTCTAATATATTTCTATGCCACATTTGCATGTACGATGTAGTAAAAAACTTCCAAATAAAACAATAAACAAATATCAAATCGAATACAGTAAATATTCAAATACAATCCTCACAAATGTCAAGAGTTATCGACATAAATTGCAAAAATATAACCTGTCAAACCAGCGTCTAACCCCATAAAGGGCAAAGGTGACGGCTTCACTCAGATTTAATATCAGAATGGTGAGGACTGGTGGATCTACAGTGGAGAGCTGCACGATGTTTTAAGATGGGCTTTCACTTCTGAATGTGCCATAAACAGGCTGAAAGAAACAGTGCCATTATATCCATTTCTAGCAAAGGAAATCACATTTGCTTCAAGTATTAACTTGTTCAAGTGCTCCGTAATAGGAGGTATTTTGCAAAAAACACAGAGGGAAGGAATTTAGCATTAAAGGCCACAGGGATTATGAATAGTAGTTTAATGAGGCAGTAGGTGGATGTTGTGGGACTGTGCAGCCCAGAGCGACTCAGAGCCGAGTCCTTTATTCTGATCAATGTATGGTAATGAGGGAGCAATGGAGGTTGTCCAAGAGAAAGATTGGAAAATGAATACAGTGTTACAGGTTGTTAAGGCAGCTCCAGTCAGGAATTGGCAACGTAATGATAACGCTTTTGAGGGAGCATTGAAAGACTCCTTGCAATACCAAGTGTATCCACATCCAGCCGTAATATTAGTCACGATGCGGCAGGGGCTTGGCAGCAAGACGTAATGAAGGCCCCGCTTTCTGAGCTGGGTCCTGTCATTAAACACTTCCATCTTGCTCTGGGGATAGCCTGTGGCCTCGCTACTCTGAGTGATATTCAGCGGGCCTCTCACCACTGTGCATTTACTGTTGCAGCATTAGATTAGAATCTCTCCGCACCCGCTGCCAACAGCGTGTTAATGCAAATACAATCTGTCTGCGTGCCCCTCATCACACTCTGATGGGAGCGGAGAATACTGAGCAAGATCATCAGAGGAGCAGCTAAATCACGGCTCTGCGCTGAGATCCAGAGGCCTCTCCTCCCCAGGGCATGCCTCCAGGGCTGGATGTGTCCACAGTGAGGCAGTCTGTGATCAGCCTCGATTCAGAGAAGACTACGACACAGAGCCCATCATGCGATGGTTGGAGAGGAGGTAATTTTAGATGGGTGTGGTGAACAGGAAGGTTTTAGTGCCGTGCAGTTTACGTATAGCTCCTCTGTCACATCACATGCCGTCTTTTATTTCATTCAAACTTCTCTCAGCTGCCCAACTTATCTACCTTTTCTCAATTTAAACAGCCTCCCTTCGAGCCATTCCTCGTTTGTCCTCCGCACCATCATGTAGTGCACTTTGCAGAGTGGAGAAAACACTTGTTTTGACAGCTCTGATAAGTGAGTAAATGTCATATGTCTGGAAGAAAGGGATGTGCAGTGTAGAATTGGAATTCACTGCGCATTGCTTTTATTCTCCTTCTCCCCCTTCTGTGCTGTGTGTGTTAGAGAGACAGCGAGGCGTGGGCCCTGCACAGTGTGCCGTTTCAAGTGGCCAAGTGTGTGTGCGTGTAGCGAAATGTTTTCTGTGTCGGTTTCCCAGACAAAATGAACGTATGAGCAATCATGTGCACATTTGATTTTAGTGCGTGTGCATGGAGCTCATCTACAAATGGTATCTTGTTGGGAAAGATAAACGAAGTGTTTAAGCTTTGACATCAGCCTGTGCCCTTCCCTGTTTTCACTGTTTACTGACATGCAAATGTGGGCTTCCCTACAAAATAATGAAATAACCCAATCAAAAAGCACTCCATTGCAAGTGTCATAAACCCAGACCTAATACGAGGATAATAGCCATTTAAAATTCATATTCTTTGAAGTCTCAAAAGAGACAGGTTTAATAGGAAAGGACAAGTGTAGAATACATTATTTCACTTAGATTCTTAAGATTCCTGCCATAAAAACATGTCCTTCCTGTTATTAAAACCATAGCCAGATCTGTCAATCATCAGTTCACAGGAAACAGTGAAGAAACATATCTGCTTACACTAATGCAGAAGAGGTTTGTAAATAAGCTGCTCAGATATTGAATGAATGCTTTCCAACATTTATCATCAATCTAAATTTAGCATGTTAGAGGGCATCTTCTATCTGAGGCTGAGGTTGCTCATGCAGTCCCCGGATGACTAAACTCTGGTGGGCGGGACGAGTGAAAAAAGCTCATAAACACTACTGCGTTACCCTTGAGCAAGGCCCCTAACCTCAACCGCTCAGTAGCCAGTAGGCCAAGCTAGAGTTTCACTTGGCAGCTCCCAGGTGTGTGAATGTGTGGGACTGAGATCAGAAGTAAAGTTGCCTCTAAATCCACCCTGAAATAATAAAGGTAAAAAAAACAACAACCTTGGAGTCGAAGGAGTCTTGGATTATTGCCCTAGTGCCTTTGCAGCACAGGCTCACCCGGCTCGGAAGAGGGTGAGAGGGTGGGTAGTCTGAACCACAATAATTGGGATGTCATTTTTTGTTTGAGATTCACTTACAATGTGCTGATACTATTTGGTTCTAATTTATGACCATTCATTTAAAAACGCATAATAATCATGCATCCAGGGATGTTGTTAGAAAGGTAAAACAAGTGGTCCTTGAAGACCTCACTACGTACTCCAATTATACACGCTTGCTTTTCCTGTTTGTTATGACACTGAACTGACGTGAATTAATTACATGGAGAATTACACAGAAATGTCACCTGAATAACTTCATATCAAAGCTCACAGACACTGTACATACCGTCAGAGTACACTTGTAATTTGCACGTGCACAGTTCGCCAATTGTTGTCTGAGAGCTCCACACGCACATAGAAGTTTCTGCAAACACCAAATACAACCAATTAAATAATGTGCTACAAATATAGAAAACAACCAAATTCAGAAACGAGTTGCAAATGCAGAAAACGACATGCAGCTAAATCACATCCTACTTACTTTTCCACCTTTACGCAGACCATCAGACTGCTGCTGGAGGAAAAAGGGGATTTTATTTTGAAGGAACATGAGGCATTTACACTAAACGTCTCCTATCAGTCTTAATCTGGCAATAAAACGTGGAGGTTGTGGGACCAGCTAAAGATGAGTCTTTAAATATCACGGTGTGATGTCATTCCACATCAAGATTACTTTACAGTAATTCCACACATTCACAAAGAATGGAAGTGAGTGCAAGCGGAGGTGTGTATCCCATAATATCACGTAAACAAAGGGACACACAGTCTCACTCTCAGTTGACAACTCCCAGCATTTGATCCCTGCAGAAATCGTTTAAACCTGCCTTCTTCCTGGTTTGCGCATACATTTTCACAGGTGTTGGGAAGAATTCCAGCGAGGTGACATCAAATTATCAGCATGCAATAACGCTTCTAATTTTAAATATGGCGACAACTTCTATTTTTAAAACGTACCCCTCCACTAAACAGGAGAAAAGGTGATGCAAAACAAGATGATGGAGAGAGTTTCTCCTGAGAGGGAAGCCAAGCATAACTATTGTTTGCAGTGCAGCACTGGCATGAGATATTAAAAGCATTCAGCTCCGTGAGATGAGTAGGAATTCTATCTTAACTACAGCACACATTTCGCTGCCAAAGGCAGCAACCACTCTGCTCTTCGTCTGGCTCACAGGGGTTCAAAGTTGAAGAGTCTTTTCTGCGTCTTAGTCTGACAAAAATGCTTGATTGCGGCTCTTAATCTTATGCCTTAACTCAGATTTGGACCTAGACAGTCAAGATGCAGCGCTAAAGGAGCTCATGGCACGATCTTCCCAGCTGTTCTCTCAATGCCAGATATGGCTGCAAAAAAAAAAAAAGGAGAAGGCAGAAAGTATGTGCTAGCAGAAACTGTGGATGGCAAAGCAGGATGATGTGAGAGACACTAATATCAAGTTGCCCTGTGTTGCAACCTCCCCAGACGAAGCGGTCAGTTGTCACTGTTGTGGGATACGTGAGATCAAGTGCCCCTTCGCAGCCAAAGATATGACACTTGAGCACTACACAAGAACCACAGGAAACCGTCTGATGAACGAGGAAGGTCTGGCACTAGCCTGTTACCATGACGACTGCTATCAAGTGCAGTGTCAGTTGCATGTCTGCAATGTGAAACACTGTCACTTCAGAGTTGTGTTGTGTTTCCAAGATGTTGTCGTTGACAGCATCTAGGACACCGAGTTTTGGGACCATGTTGCCAGAGCAACACATTTCTTCCCCAGACCCGTGTGCACTCATTTGACATTATTTAAGGGAGCTTTTGGTGCAATATACATAGTTGTGTTTTACATTTAGAGCCATGTTTGTTTAACATTATGTGCCATAGTTTTTACCTTATATTGACCTTTTGCTTTACATCGCAGGTGTTGCATGTAATTTTGATTTGGTGCAATAGGCCCTTTACCTCAGCTGACTGAAGATGATTTGCTTGACATCTCTATTGTTTGCAATATTTGACTTAACTTAACTTAACTATTTGGTTTCTTTTAAATACATCTGTCTCTAAAGAAACAGTAATACTTCGGTTTGACTTTTTTTGGACTTTTTTCTACATTTTGTCATGGCTGAACACATGCTTCTAATTATTTTAGCTTTTATTAACTAGATTGTGGTTCACAATTTCCATAGCACTCTTCAGGGAGCACTCATGAGAAAGTTAACACAAAATGATTGTGAGAATCACTACAAATTAGATTTCAACAAAGGAGCACTCCACCACTGGAAAAATGCCATTTAAAATTTAATACTTTTCACTCAAAAGACCAGTCACTCTCTGTCCACAACCACTGAAATATCTGTTAGGTCTTTGGCGTCCTCCACATCTTTGGCAATCATGCCACTCTTGTGAAGGCCAGTATTGTAAGAAATTCTTGTAAAAGTCAAGTGTGTCAACGAAATAAATTCTGCTGTCTGCTATATGACAGCGTCCCCCGGTGGCATTTTTTTCACCAAATCCAGCAATATATTTGTCAATAGGCTTTCCTCCAAATACTTCAGTTGTGAAGGAAGCAACAGCTTTAGGAGCTTCTCCGATCACTTGTAATTCTGCCAGGTCATAGCCAACTGCAATAGCAAACTACACTGTGTAACATGTAACATCATAACATGTCCCAAAGCACATTGTCTCTTTGAACTGCTCAGTCTCTGGTCATCCCGGATTGAAGCTTAAGTATGCACGTGTCAAATATGGAAAGTAAATGAATTAACGTTAAAAAAATAATGAAATTATCAGAAGTTACATTTCTGTGAAGAAGGTAGGTGGCTGCACCTCAGTTGATAGGTCATTGATGGACCACAGCACATGTGTTTTGACTCCAGGTCCGTCCTTGCTATGTTTTGAAGTCTCCTTGGGTAAAACACCAAGTTGCTACCGCGGGGTCAGGTCTGCACCTTGCATGGCAGTCGCTGCCACTGTGTGTGAGTGTGTGTGTGAATGGGTGAATGAACATTGCACAAATATAAAAGTGCTATATGAGCAAAATGAATGAGCTGCTATTTTAATACTGCAATACAACAGAAGAGGAACTTAGATCCAACTTACTTTACAAAAATGTTCTTGTGGCAAGAAAACGAGGGGGTGGTGGAAGCTAATAACAGCTTTCCTCAAGTTGTAGACTGTAGCATCTATTAAAACATTATTGTCGTCTCCTGCTGTCTGTGTCCTTGCACATCCTGCAGCCAAGCAGCATCCTTCCTCCTCTGCTGCTTGAAGTATTTTGCAGTGAAGTTACACACGAGTCAGACGATCAATGTTGCCTGAAACAGAGGTCAGTCAATCTACAAACACCATTTGCAGAAAGGTTGGAACATGTAAATAAAATCCGAATGCAACAGTGTTTAAATTGATGTCTGATTGTAAATAGAGAAAAGTGAACATATCAAACATTGAACCTGAAAGAAGAATCATTTTGCATTCCGCTACTCAAAGCTACAGAACGTCGTTCACCGTATGCCCCCACACACCATCGCGAAAAGGCCAACACAGCCGCCTGAGGGCCTGCAGAGCACAACCATTCAGTATCGGTTCAGAGATTTCTCTGGGTTCTTTTAATATTTTAATGATATTATTGATGATAATACGTGTCGTTGATGATAAAGTCTCCACATTCTTTGCCGTTTCACACAGAGAAGCATTTTTACTTTCCTAAAACTCGTTGTTCGAGCTTTTTATTTTGGCAGTCTATAAATATTTATAATGAGTTGCTTGCTACCTCTGCATTGTGCATTGTGCAGGAGCACAATTTCTTATCGATACTGTATGAGAATATAATGAGTAGCCACGCAATGCAGGTGTTCTCACATTTGTGGACCAGTACACATCAAATGCTGCTTCTCAATCGCCCCGTTATTTCCCCACATCCGCTCCTTCCGTCTTGATTCACCTTTTCTTTTGCAGCCTGACAGCGCAGAAACAAAAAAGAGGGGGAGAGACAACTGAGCAAGTCCTCAACCTGTTTGCTGCTCTGTCCTCAAAGACACTGCTACAGAGACCACGAAGCTTCTGCTGATGTATAGTTACATAGCAGCCATTCGCGGTAGACATATTGCCACTGCACATGAAAGAAGTGTGGGCGATAAGAGACCCGCAACAGCTTGTGTGAAAAGGCCATGCCAGCAGGGGTAATGCATTACAGTTTCATATCCTATCCCCTGGAGTTTGCTTGCTGTATGTGTGTCTGGGATTATGTGGGAATCTGGGCATCTATGTAGTGTGCTTACGCAAACTGTAGAGGCAGAAGACTGGACATCGCTGCACAGGAGCAAAATAAGCCTGAGATGGCAGATTTAGTGCACTGTGGGGAAAGCGTGGCCTCTTGTGACTCTGGGCTGGCTAATAGGGTTTGAAGTATAAACAGGCTGAAGCTGCGAGCCGTTATGAGTGGTGGGATGTCAGGGCACAGATTGTGGAAAGTAAAGAAAAGCAATCATGACTGACATAAATAAGAAATGGCAGCAGTGCAGCAACAACAAAATACACCTAGAACTGCAGCAAACATGTGCGTGTATATGATCAGCAGGAATAAAAGTAACACACACACACAAAACAGGTTTCAAGTGAACGCGCGGCTCCTGTTTGCGCGAAGGCACAAGCAGCTAAAACCGACACTTTAAACAAGCTGAAGCTTTTTACGTTTCTAAATTTCTTTTCATGTATTTGAAAAAAAAAAAAAAAAAATCACACCAGCAGGATGTAATTTGCATCCATTACCGAGAGCGTTCCTTACAACACACACTTTTTCATTTCTCTTGCTTTATCTCACCTCTTTTCTGACCTTTTCACACGCTCTGTTCTAAGTGTCTGTGCAACCACATATTCCACATTTGAACATGTAATTCACAACCCATTTCAGAAACAGACGATGTGGCACACAGCCTCAGATTGCTAAAAGGGGTTTGCGATGGCATGGTCTTTGCACAGTAATTTCCCAGCAATCACAGGTAATCATGCAGGTGGAGTACACAGAAAAGCTCACTGTCATTGCTCTGCTTGACCCGTATCCCAGCATGACACCTTTACATACTGTGTCTTCTTTTATCCAAACCTTTAGAGATGCCGCAGCCTCAAAAATCGGACTGACCCGCCAGTTGTTCTCAAAACAGTAGAGCCCCCGCCACAACATGCAATCAAAAGGAATGCATCAATTTTCAGGCCTCATTCCAAAAATGTTTGTAATTTCAGTTACATTTTTAGATTTCCTACCTTGCTGGAATCCACTTGACTGTTTGGAGGACTTTGCTCAGGCGCAGTCATTAGCTATTGTACCGTTTCTCGAAAGAGAAATGCTTTGGATGACAAAAAGTTCACATTAAGCTTTTCACAAAGTTCGTCTCTGCTCACTTTTTGCCCTCTGGGTTTGATTTCATTTATTCATTTGTTACCAGCGTAGCTCATGAATGCAGTGCTTTTTTTGGCAGGAAACAGGGCCCCCGCTCCAATGGTTTGAGAAGGCCTCTGTTTAGAACTGGGCCTCATGCTGATCATAGGTACAGGATGTGTGAAATTTTGCACAATTGCTTATTGACTTTCAACAACAAACTAACATTGGGGAAAGAAGGAAACATGTCTTAAAAGTGAAGACGGTCAACAGTAATGGAGAAGTGGGGAGGAATTTTCCAGTTCGCATGATGGCATCTGATCGCTTGTGCCACAGCAGTTGTATTCTTGGCCAGTTTGCTCCTGTAGAAACCTTCTACATGACATCATCTGTAGTAAAGTGATATTCAGCAAAAACAGGGTTTAATTCAAATTCAAATTTTATTTCACAGACATGGTATGATATGCAGAGAACATAGAACAATAAGAAAACAAAAAGATAAATCAAATTATATAATATAAGCACAGTGAGACACACATAGACACATTCACACCCACGAGCAATTTAGACTCACCAGTTGATCTAATGTGCAAATCTTACACGCACGGCCAGAAGATGCAGATATTTATGATAAATGTCGCCCATGCGATTATTGGCAGTAGAGTTTAAAAAGTAGTCGCACACTGAGACATACGAACTAGCAGCTATACACGCATGGGATTCAGGACCCTCACATACACACAAACTTGCATACGGCAATCAGCTTGCAGGATCATTTTCCTGCTATCTTATCATGATAGATATGGCATTCAGTAATGCCTTAAGCTCTGCACTTCTGTGATTACAATCTCAGAGAGTCGGCCTTTTTATTCCCTTGTTGTTCGCCCCCTCCTCTTTAATGCTACACCCTTTCCTTGCCAGATTCATCATTGTTGTCTTCCAGCTGTGTATGCCTCGTGACAACAAGTGGAAGACAAATCACCCCTTGCCCTCTTCCTTTGCCTCGCACTCGTTCTCCACTGTGCCAGTGTACTGTATGTGCCTTCTTTAGAGCTGGAAAAGGAGGCCAAATTATTTCAGGCCAGGAATTACAGGCCCCCAGCATTCTTGATCTGTGTCCAAGTGATTGAATGAGTGCTCGCTAGGCAGAACTGACCTAAAGACACGGACCCAATCTGCGGCTTCTTAACCACAGTCGGTCCTCTTTACTCTCCAAGTGACTCTTCTGTGGCTCGGGATGGAAATACTGCCTCTAAGTCGATGGCCTAATGCAAATAAAGTAAATGTAAGTAAATATTCTTCACAATGAAAACCGATGCAATAAGGGTAAAAATGTAACACATGCCTTGGTGCCAGTTTGGTTTTATTTTCAGGTCATGTCTGTTTTTTCAGTCCACAATTATTCGTGTTCGATAGGAGTGAAAAACAGACAAATCCAAGTTTGAAGCCTGAATTTGAAGGAAAAACAATATGAGCTATTGTTGCAGTGTCCAGAGGGAATGTCTGGATTTAAAATCCCATCGTGCTCGGTGTTAAACCCACACAGGTTTGTTAAGATGGGAGTGCTATGGTACAGGCTGCCTTTAGGGCCAGAGGATGTGAGATGAAGCTCAGCTCATTGTAACAGTGGGACATGTTGTGTGAGGACTGTGAACAGCTGCCTTCCACAGGCATCCATGTCCATGGCTCACAAATAGAGTCTGGGGGGCCAATTTTGTTCTCTCTCTGTTTTTATTCATTGTTTGCTTCTCAGCTTTCCCCCTCCTCCCTCCTCTTACATTGCTATGCTGTTATTAAGAGGATGTAAAGTCAGGGAGCAGCAGACAGAAAGAGTGACAGCACGTAAGGGTGGAAGTAATGTGGACGGAGGGACCAGAGCAAAGAAAGAAATGAGGGAGGAAGTGATAAAGTGGGGATGGAGGAAAAAAGGGCAGAGAGCTGGAACGACACGAGCACAGACGAAAAGCTCAGCCGCCAGAAACAAAAGAGACGTTGAGAAAATGGATTTAAAAATCATCATTCTCTTGGAATCTCAGCTCCAAATCCATTTTCAAGATGCCAAAAACACTGAATGCACGTCCCATCCAATGTCCAATGTCATGCTAAAACTCTAATCAGGCTTTAAACCCCTTTACATTTGTGCATTCTCAGTGGTATTAAAGCGAGCTCAAAGTTATGTTTGCATAAAAATGTTGCACAAGCAATAAACGCATTGTTTCCACAAGACAAAGCACAAGCGGCTATGGAAGTTGGGTTTGAAATATTTGTTTGTGTCAGCCTTTATCACACCGCTAAATTTTCCACTTCTTCTGCAATAGATTTTAAGCAAATTTATGACCTTTCCACTCAAAAAGTGTTTCATGCTCAGGTTGAAAATGTGCACAAAAGCAGATGGAAACGTAGCTGTTATTGTCATTATTAAATGTCTGAGAGTTGTCAGGCTTTTACACTTTCAGTTGTGATTACACAGCCATCGGTTCTAGAGGTCCATTTTCCAAATGAACAGATTTAAGCACATCAGCAGGCTCCCTCCCCCCTTCTCTAAAGTCCTCCATTGCTCAATTTCATGGCATTCGAACACTTGGGTTTGCAGGTAATTGAAAATAGCCTGTTGTTTGACAAGCTATAAAACCATTCACAGTCATTACCCAGCCAATGAAAAGCATGTTTTCCCAATTAGGCTGCTGATAATAAAGTCACCTGCCTGGAAGCTCCGATTTCTCTTTGGTACAGCGGAAGGCAGGCAGGCCACATGTGAAGTCGGTGATTGTAGTCTGACCTCAGAGACCTTCCTTCCCTCCGGGGCCACGGCTCCCACTGAGCCTTAATTACAACCACACACAGGCCTCACACACAGCCATATCTGATTCGAGATAACCCACTTTGGCACACTTAACAGAAATGAGAATTCTGTGTGAAAACGAGCCCGGCTCTGGCTGGCTGCTTGCAAGTGTTAATGCAAGAAAATCACAATGGATTTTTGGACTGAACGGAAGACTGTGGACCTGATAGGACGCTGATACCGGCTGCTGCAGTAGCTTAACCAATTACCTGCTAAATGCAGGATGGGTCATAACACGATAACCTGCGGAGCTACAGATAGAGCCTGTGGGTATACAAGACAGGAGGTGGAAGAGCGCACATCTGTGGCCAGTTAGCAGCGTTGTTCTCATCAGTCTGGGTCACCGCGGGGACAGGGCTCCACTTTTTGCACCTCCCTGAGCCTTTGCCGCGGTGCTGTGCCTTTTCCCTCCAAGCTGTTCCCCATGCAAACCTCTCGGTGCACGGCTTCCTCCATCCTCCACCTTTTATCCTGCAGCAGTGGGACGTGACTCAGCAGCGTCACATGCGGATCAGTTTAAAGAGGCCCCGCGAAGAAAACAAGACAGACGACGTCGGCATCCGACGAGCTACAAATTGCGTAGCACCGTCTTGGCTCCGCTAGCGGTGCCGTGTTGGAAACGTGCGCTGCACCTTGAGGTTACTGTGATGTGTAATGCACCCTGGCACTTGATTTCCCTTGATAATAGCTGCAGCTCATGTCAGGCGGTTGGAATTTGTTATCTGCTTTTAAATAGTAGCAGCAGAAACGATAATAAATTCCTGCTCGCCACAGTATTTCCTCCTCCTGCGCTGCCACACTTTAGCTCCTTGTCTTTCAAATGACCTTTAAAGGCTTTGGGCTATTGAATCTGCATCGACAGTCCTTCTGCAGTGAAACAGGCAGCTTGTTTTACATGCAATGGGAAATATATAAACTGTTGTATGTGCAGAGACAGTGAATCCAAATTCTTAAAGAAGTTATACTAAAGAGGCTTTTTAAGAAGCTTTTTTATATTTTAATTGTAACCCTATTGATATGAGCTTGGGGTAATGGGTGTCTATGTTAAACCTCATTTAATTCACTTACAAAATGTCAAGGCATGTAGAAGCTGCTACTACTCTTTCGGCTTTTCCCATCAGGGGTCGCCACAGCAAATCATCCGTTTCCACCTCACCTCAAGGCAGGTAGAAGAAATGACATAAACAAAATCTCTTCTCTGGAACCTTCTTAAATATTTCCAACAGTTCTACGTCTGAACAACGTCAGTGACAGTCACACCCACGTCCTCTCGTATTACATCCATGACTGCTCTGCTTTGCTTGGCCAACTACAAGCTGACTAATGTGGACAGAGTGGACTCGGGATGAAGGGCCAAGGACACATTGACATCAAAGACCTAGCTCCACCGAGGACTAGCAGATGCACTGGGTCACATTGGTGTCGTCTGGGCTGACAAGTGGTGTTAGAAGTCCACAAAGCAGAGAGGCGGCGATCACGGAGTTGTGCACGGTTTGTGAAGACCTCACCACAGACACAATTTATAACCACTTCAAACAAGGATATGTCTGATAAGAAGTCACAATGATGGTACCAGTTGAACTGGCAGTATCTTCTCGAGCACTGATTCACTGAGCATTCAGCCAATCAAAGTGGTCTCTTTCACAAATGGCCTGATGCTGATGGACGCCTATTCAACATGTCGAAAAAAAAAAGGTCTAGGTCAAGTACAGCCAATGGACAGCCCACAACGGCCAGCGGTCAGCCTGGTGTATCCGCACCATGAAAGAGACAGAAGCTAAAAGTGTTTTATACAGAGCCGGATAAGAGGTGCAGACAAAAAGACCCATTATACATATTTTTATATAAAAATATAAACCCAAATGGAATGTTGTATAATAATAGAATAGAGATGGTAACCTGAAAGCAAATAAAAGCAGGTAGTAGACCACTTTAGCCACACAGCTGAATTCATCATATAATGCAGCATTATGTGAAGCAACCCAGTGATGTCCTGATGCCATGGCTGCCTACACAAACAACGCAGATTATCATTTGGAGCTCAAAGTGGGGCCATGCTCTCCTGCTCTCACACAGCGTGTGTTTTCGCAGTCTTTGTGTGGTTTTCACCTGCACAATTCACGTAAGTTCCTCAGAAAAAAACCTTTCTTTACTTTGGGAAAGAGAAAGATTTTATGTAAAATATGCTTTTATTTTGAAAGAATAATTTCCATTCATAGCCATTGCTGTTTACATCCCACAAGTCACCACCACGTTTTATTTTCAATCGCGTGCTGTCCCTGCCATTTTACGTCAAAGTATTCAAAATTTTATCCACTTACAACTGTAGATTTGACATGTTCCCAAACCTTTCATTAATGAGCAGCATTAATTTGCTAATACAGTGGAAAATCTGCTCTTGCGAAATTCTCTGGCACAGCCTTCAGCTCTTCCGTCCGTGCCCTCACACCTCCTTCTTGTGATGTTAGTGCGGCCTGTGAAGTACTTAAACATCTTTGGAATTTGTGAGTTGGCTGGTTTGATGAGATACAACTGGAATGCAAATTGGCGGAGATTCAAAATATTATGCAAATTGATTGTCCTTGTATCATAAAATGCTTTGCATTGCTGTTTCGTCAGTTGTAGGACTGTTTTCTACTGATCAGTGAGTAAAATACAGAGTAACTTGTGAAATATCCAACACTGGGAATGAATGGGGGAAGGTGAAGCCTGTCTGCACCTGGCAAATGAATCCTTGAATCTGTGAAATTGATCACTGACCTCACCTTCTATACATTATGGTTACCTTGTGCTGCTCTGCAGGTGAATACTGAATAAAAGCCAGAGAGGGACAGCAAATGTTTCACAGTAAGGCACGGCACACACTAAAGAATAGGCTTAAAGTGCTGACAGTGGGTGTGTTCTGGCTTGAGCTTCTTATTTGTCTTCTTCTCTGTGTATCTGAAACACTAATGAAATACTAAAATAAAATTGCCTGCCCTTTCTCATTTAAAGAAAAAAATTGTGCAGCGGATGCTAATTCAACGACTGAGGGAGTTAAGCAGTGAGACAAGATGCCTGCTGAAGCCAGGATTTGAACCTGTAAAACAAGCAAAAAACCAAATCCACCAAAAAAAAACCCAGCAAATAAAAGAGCCAGTTCAGCTACGGCCTGCAAAGTCCGGCAGTAATTAATCTCCTTTTGGGTTACAAATGGTCGGCCTGCTCCTGCACTAACCTCCGATGGGGTTGACACTGTGCTAATCTCTTGTCCTCTCTGACATTCACGGTGCTGCTGATGAATACGGGACACCCGGCTTGGAGTCAGGCAGAGATTGAAGAGGAGGGCCCGTCCTCAGCCCTTTACTCCTTTACCCTTGTGCCATTGCCTCTTTACTGACAGAGTAATTGAATGGCTGAGACTGTTTCATCTGTACGGAGAGAGCAGGCAGAGAGGACTCACTGGCAGACCCCAGTGGATTGACCTAAATGCTTGGTAGCACCAAATTAAGCAGTCCAATATCTGCAGCCGGTGCGAGTCAAAAGGCTTGATCAGACCCAATGCAAAGCCACTTTTATTACACTGAGCTTCAGTAGACTGTGGTAATCTGAGTGATGGCGAAACTTTCCGTTTTTTTTTGTGCTATTTACCTTGCCACCCCTCATCTTTTCTTCTCGTCTCAGTGTGCGTATTCACAGGAACCAACTTACATTCATGCATCTTCACTTTAATCCAATCCCCGGGTTGAATTTGCATATTTATTTACTGGAGTCTTTGAACTGACTTCATGTGGAAGTCACGCCCTGAAATTTACTGCATATTCACACCAAAACTAAGACCAGAAAGCACAAAAACACATCACTTATCTGCCCAGCACCGTTCTGTGCCGCTCTGGGTCCTGATATCATCCCATACAAAATTCACTTGTACTTTAGGGGATACACACACACGATCCACACGACTGAACTAATAAATGCCTGTATCACAGCATTTTACTTTATCTCTACATGGTCAACTATTTGCCTAGCTTTACGCGTGGGGGAGGAAGGTAAGAAAACATTTCTTTTGAAGGCAGTGTTCAGCAGTTGCTGGGATGCTTGGATGGAGAACTAAAAGATTAACTGTGTGTGTGTGTGTGTGTGTGTGTGTGTAAGGGGTTTCTTCTCTTTATACCTGCTCTTTGGAAAGATCTATCCATTCGTAAACCTCATGGGACATTCAACGTGGCAAAAGTGCTTCAAGCGTCACTTCCACAAAATCCATTTTCCTTTAAAGAAGTGAGTAGTGTGCCCTGTGTGTGTGAATAGGACAATGTGTGTGGGGAGAGCAGGGAACAGGGAGAAAGACGGGAACGTCATTGGATTATGGTAGAGTTGAAAAAGTAGAGAGGGGTCATTGGGGGGCGGGGGGATTGGGGGGGGGCATCAGTGAGAAGAAGCCTTTTCATCTCTCATTTCTGACATCTTCAGAGACAATGAGCCCCACCCATTAACAGGCTGGACATGCTCACACAGCTCAGACACACACAGGGAAGCTGGCGCCCTGTGCGGGGCTGAATTTCATTAAAGACGCTAATAATAACCTCAAAGGAATTTACACTGGTGTTACCTTCCCAGCCGGTGGTCGTACACATACATTGAGCAATTGAGCGTATTTACAAGCTGTGAACAGACACCACGTTGAAAAGCTACTCTTCCCGGCTCCGTCGCTCCATCGCCGACTTTGCTGATGAGAGAGTACATCAAAAGAGGAAATGTTTTGAAGCAAACGCAGGATGTGGGAGGAAGGCAACGCAAAGATGTGCTTGAGGATGGTTTGACAGGCAGAAAAAAGGAATGTTATCAGGTTTATGGTTGTTTTCATTGTTTCTCTTGCACTGAAACAACATTACATTGGGTTCTTGACTTGTTGATATACAAGGTCATTCACGCTGAGGCTGTCATCCCCCACTAATTAGACACAGCCTCACATCTCAAAGTCAGTCCTAGCCTGGCGGAGCCAACTGTACCGTGTTGGTTTTTAACACGGGAGGGAAATAATGAAAGCGTACCACTGGTTTAAAGCAGCAATAACTGATTCTTTTGGCCACTTGGGGGCAGCAGAGTGTGATTATGAACACAAACCGTTATCTTTCAAAGCTGTTATGGGAAACGTTACCAAGTTACAGCAAACCAGCAAACATGTTTCTGACCAAAAAACAAAGGTATGCCCAACATTTACATTCATTATTGCTCTAATTTGGGTCTGGGCTTTTTAACTTCCCACCTTTTTATTATATTCATTAGCTAGTTGCAATTTTTTCTCGTGCTCGGGAGGAAGTACTGCCAGTGTATCACAGTGTTCTCACTGAAAACAGCTGTGCTACATCAGTTATTTGTATTTTATTGATTGTGTACTATATTGTAAATATATATATATTTACATTATAGTAAATTGTAAATATATATTTAAAATATAGTACACAATGTATTTAGCTCAACTACTCCACAGTTAGGGTGTACAGCGGGGGGGTATCTTCATTTTTGGTTCTTAAATGTTTTTAGTCTACAAGGAAGAGTTCTAAGTTGTGGTAGTGATGGTTTTAATCCAACACTGTACATAAATAGATAGATGCCATACGAATAAGCCCCCAAAAATTAGAAATCAGCCAGTATTTGTAGTTTGGCAGGTTTTGTTCATTTCAAAGTTTGCAGAATTTTCTGGGGGTTTACACAAGTTCATGTGATTTTCACATTTTATCCTATGACATAAAACAGCTTTGCCACTTTGTGTTTGAGAATGATGATCTCTAGTTAGACCTGACCACGCTGAGAGGAAAGGCGTTTGTAGAAGAGGTGAGCACGCTAAATTAAATGACAAATCTCAACTTTAGTGGAGATAATGTGGAAACGACGTGACGCTAAGATGCCTTGTGTATCATCTCTTTATACATTTTTACATATGGCGATTGTATTTGGGTTCACAAACTACAAAAAGTGGTGTAACATCGTAAACTTCTATTTGTCACAGAGTTTATTTTCTTTAATATTCCAAAGGCCATTGGAAAGATCCTATTGGCTTTTTATTAGGGCAATCAAATGCTACCTTCCAGCCTCCTCTTTAAAAATATGGGATCCTTACAGCACACTATACCTTTTTTCCACTTCTTCCTGCCAGGGCTGCAAGCAGGGAAGATAAACCTGAAACGACGAGCTAAAACACACCAAAGGCTTTGGTGATAATATAAAATACTGTTCTTTGCACATATTTTTAATCGCCTGTCCATAAGCCTGTAGAAATAGCTTTATCAGTGCCAGATTTCCTTGCAATCAACAATGACAGTTTCTGTTAATCGTCACATCTGGATCTGTAATGAAACAGACTAGTCAGAGCCTAACAAACCTAAACATATGGATAGAAATATGTTAATTGTAGTATTACGTCTATACCATCAATTATTACATACAGCACCAGCAAATGTGCCTGTGTAACCGTCTGTGGTGCATGTTAAAGCTCACTGGGTTTCTCCATATTCAAGTGAAATTGTTCACAGACCATTTTTTTCTCTCTAGTGGCTGCAAATGTGTATGAAGCATTTTATTTTGTGTTTATCTGTGCTGGGGGCTCTGTGCACTTCGCAGTGCTCTGTGCTTGTTATTGTGAGCAAAACGTCTTCTGGCTATGTATCTCTGTCTTTCTCTCTTTCTTTGTCTCTCTTCTCACCGCTGTGAATCTGCAGATGAAAATGCTGCAGGGCGTCGGGTTGGTTCGGATTCGTGTGTCCATATGTTTGGCCGTGTGTAAGTGTCTTTTGAGGGGGTGTTTTACTTCATTTGACAGACAGACAGGAAGTGGTGGTGTGATGGGCAGGGAGGAGGTGAGTGGGTGATGGAGTGGTTTGGATCTTAAAAATGAGAAAACAGCATTTTACAACATGAGCCACACTTTGCTTTCATGTTTGTTTCAGCTGTAATGAAAAGACGATAATTACACTGCAGGCAGATGACTATTGCATAGTATTACAGCATAGACTACCTATCCAAAAGATGCCAAATCCATTAAATTTAATTTCATGCATATTTACTGTAAATCCATTGATATTTTGCTGCATTTTTTTCTACCAACAGCTTTAAACAATATGATAGTGTTTTTCGATAATCTTGGCCAAAATATCCAACTTTTCAGTCCATTATCGTGCCATCAAACTGTGAGCTGATGATCAGTTGTTATCAGCCCATAATTATGGTGAGGTATCTTGTCTACTTCCAACTGGCATTATGAGCAAAATGTGTATTAAATTGGCAGCATCTAGACATGACATGGTGAATAATGGCACACCATAATGACCTACTGCAGTGCTCTTACATGGGAGAACTATTTTTATGGCCCTTTTATGGACCACTCTTGGTCTGACTACTCACGTTAGCAGGAAGGAAAATGTCTGTTGTGACAAAATTAATGTCCTAACAACACATTTCACACTGTATAAATCTAAACAGCCCAATTCACAGTCCGACAATTGGCCTTGTGTATGTTCCTGACACAGTATATGGTCCACAAAACTATTCGGGTGCCCGGACTTACTGAACCTACTAGCATGTGGAGCATTGACTGTAGCCCACAGCTATGGTTCTGACAATAATAGATAATAGCCACTGAATGGTGTGGCAACATTCAAAGTGTGGGAATTGTCACATTTTTCATGTCCTCTATTTTTGAGTATCTTATATTTCTTTGACAGGCTAATTTTTGATGTTTTTCTTGTTCAAATATTGAACATTGAAATTTACTTTTAAAAGAATACGAGCCTAAGATTAAACACAGCAATCCCAGACTAAATAAAACCTAATCCTATAGTAAAATCTATTTTTTACAAGCCGAGCAAATTTGAACATTCCATCTGAAATTGTCAGTGTCCATTGATCCAACATCATAATGACTCTATTTTCTCTGACCACGGATAATGTAAAAGTTTTTCCAATAGAGCATCATAGAAATATAATGTGTCATGGACAAGGAGGATCTGACCTTTTCTAATAAGAAACAATGTAAGTTAGTAATTCATCATCCGTGATACAAAGCAGTACACTGTGATAAACACGGCCCAGAAGCTTTAAAGTGAGGGGCAGACATGCGTGTAATCACCAAAATCAAGTGCAGAAATAATGGTCGTGTGATTAACAGAAGTTAAACAGGATTTGTTTCCATAAATATCCCCTCTCTGACCTTTAATTTCCCAGTCAAGTGTTTGTAAAAGTTACTTATCCTTCATTATGTGTGGCACGCCAAAAAAAGTCTGTATTTGCATGTGAGGCACCTGTAAGTATATTGACCAAGAGCTTTTTCAACGGAGTTGTGTAAGAGCTTCCCCAGCTGCACTGAGGTGTGCCCAGGGCTGCTGGCCACACGCCAGCTCTTAGTCCTGTCAGTTGGACGTGTGACTGGTGTGTGTGAGCTGAGGGTAACAAGGTGACAGCGATGGTACCTGGGTGAGCAATGAGCAGCGAGGCGCATGCAGGCCATCTGTAGCGTATCGTCTGCTACCGCTCAGAGGTCAAACGTGGAGAGGGATACCAACCGCAGGGCTCCTTTTATTTCTCTGGCCTAATGACCTGCAGTATATCCACTCATATTATTCCCCGTATCCTACTGAGGGCTGGACCATTTGTCCGTGTGAGCCCACACCGCATCGGCATCCCCGGATCCACGGAGACTAACTAAATTCAACCTCTCGCAGCAGACTCAGAGAGAGTTTCAGCTTACGCAAAAAGGCCTCCCGCTTAGTTACACAATGCAGTACTGAAAAATAAGCTTGGTTTCCCAAAGTTCGATGTAACCCAGCCCTCCATTCCTGAACAGAGGATTAACGGCGAAATCTTCCAGTTGGTGCCAGTGTCGATTCGATAACGACACCACACGAAAATTACTTTAAGCACAAATTCATTTCTGTCACACCATATTTTGTCCAGAGCCCATGACACCGATACACAGACACATGCACATGACGTGATGTTGATGAAAGACTGCGATAACCGAGAACCATTAATTCTCCAATTTCACTGTTACTGTAATCGATGCTGAGCAAGTTTTCTCCGGCTGTATTCCAGTGTAACAATCTCAGATATCTGTAATTGCTGATGGTAATGAACAGTGATACCTGGGATCAGACAGTTCACTGTATATAGTACAGAGAATTTGATACTTGGCTGCAGCAGCGGTAAACAGCAGGGCAGTGTTTCAGGGGAGGGTGGGGAGATGGTGATTCTTTCCTCCACAGGAATGCCAGAAGGTTAGCAGGATATGGCAGGTGCCGCCATCAAAGCAGAGATCTGTGACTGTTGTTGTCACCAGCAGGGTACAAAAACCTTTCATCTGTCCGTGACCGTGCGCCATGTCCCACGTGTCCCCTGCTCTGGCTAAGTCTATTTGCTGGGCAATTCATCCATACTAGCAATGTCAGACAAGAGGGACTTCAAAAGACACAAACACAAATGGAGTTTTATCTGCTTCCAATAGTACGCCACCCCGTCCCACATTTATCCCAGTGACCCCAAGTGGAGCGGTGATCGAATACTGGCGGCATGCGACTGATGTGTTTGTTCAGTAAGTCAGAACGGAGCAAAACAAACAGCGAACAATGCGGCGTGGCAACAGCTGTAATGATAGCTCCAGGTCAGCGCTTGTGCCCGTGTACCTTTAGCTTTGCATCATCCTGACAACACAAAAGCCTTGACTAGAACTAATGGGAAATTCAAGTTGATTGCAAATTGGAAACCTTAGTCTGAGTGGCTGAGTGTATGACATATATATTTCCCATTACCGCTTTGAATTCTGTAATTACTTTCTGGGCCTTCTGAGAGGCAGGCAAAGACGTGCGTGCGCACACGCCAGGCAGGCTGAGCAGCTCCACTCAAGTACACTTTCACTCCTGTCTGCCCTCTTTGTCATGCAACATTGTTCACACCCCACAGAGAAGCCCAGGATCTCAGCATTACATGATTGTTAAACTAAAGTGCCCAGAACCCTGGGTTGTAAGGCTCACAGACGTCTGGAGGAAATCGCCTAACAAATTGCGATAGTGAGACCTCAGGTAATCCTTAGACAGCTCTTCGATTGGGTGTGAGTTTGAAATTTTAGCCTCAGGAAACAGCACCTCTGGTTGGGTACAAACAAGCTCCCTGTGGGGTAATATCATTGGTTATAATGTACATCCCCCACAGTGTCTGCACTGTTTTTCCGTCCACATCCTTGTGCTTGAATTTCCAAACACCACAACTGTCTATGAAGAATACAGAATAGGAGTCTTCAATTTTCCCCGCTGCTACATCCAAATCCCCTCATTATGAGCTCCACCTTCTGTACCATATGGTTTTGTGTGCAGTGCTTTACCATATAAACCCTGTTGCTGTGGCAGGATTTGTATTGAGCTGCTTTAGAAGTCCCACCCCCTTCAGTGCTCCCCCAACCATATATCTTCATTATCACCCCCAGTATGATCAAGTAAATCCTGACCAGCGGTGGTCTTTTTCCAACAAGTCCCATCAAAGTGGTTCTACGGTCCGGATTGGAGTCCATATGACTGGGTCTGGAATCTAGTTTGTCCTAGTGGGGGTAAATGGAGCGGCACTGACCCCAAAATGGTCTTATCATAGGTGTGATGGCAACAGATGAGGGATTTTAGACCACATGGCCTCCCTTCGCTCATTAAACTGCCCTGCACCTGTGATCCTGCTGCACAACACATCTGTTGCCATACCCTAGCTCCTCCCTCCCTGTTTCCGTGGCAGCCCTCTCATGGGGGACAGTACACCGCAGTTTGTGAATACAGATACCCCTATATCTCACAATTAATCCCTCTATCACACCTGAGGTTCTTTAGCTGCTCTCGAGCATTTGTTCATGTCTATAACCAGATTACGATGGTATTGTATGCAGTCTGCAGTCACAGGTACTGAAGGTTAGACAGTGGATACGAAGTTTAATGTTTCTCATCACGTTCAGTCTGAGTCTCCTTTCATTCATTTTCTCTTTCTATGACCTGTCCCTGGATTGGCACTATATAACGTGCAATGTATAAGTTCATATATATGTATATACAACATGGTGCAGTATCCACAAAGAAAAGTCGTGCTGGCAATGAGTATTTCAATATTGGGCTTTCAGCTAATGTCGTAATAATCATAATTATGTGCCTGGGTTCCACAATTACACTAATTTCACATGACCAGCTGTGATATTGTCTCTTTATTTTTAAGATGCCTGATGTGAAGTACTGAATGAAAACAGGTAAACTGTCTGACCTGTTGTAGCCTTTTGTTTTGAGCGTGCTGTGATTAACCGGTCTGCGCTTCCCAGACACAGCTGCACCTGCAGGCAAGAGCACTTTTACGTCACGGGGCAGTGTGCAAGTCGTAACCACTTTCTCTATTTACTGTAGGGAGAAATCCTTTTTATTTGGTGGCACGCTGTGAATGAATGATTGCTCATACTATATTTATGGAGAGTTATGCATTTGGAGCAGCTTTTCTTTGAAAATGTGAATACAGTGGCAGTTTTTTTGTCAATTAAATAATCACAACTTCTTTGAGGCCGTAATCATTTTAGCAGTGATCTTGCGACCCTGCCTGAATGTGTCCCATTTCGGTCTCACATGCTATCTACACGGATTCATTAAAATACAGACTACATTGTCAAGTTAAGCAGCACAATACACAGCACTACACTTTGACATATTAATATCAGCGTGTGGGCAGTGGGATTAAGCGTAAAAAATAATATTCAGTGTTATTCAATCAACTATTATTGTTTGGGAGCTCTTCAGTGTGGCCCGGTCTGCTCTCAACCACTCATCTTCATGTCTCTCTGAACTCAGCCCGTCTACTCCAAGAAGAAAGCCACGCCGAGCTTCAGAGCTTCAATTAAATGGATGTGCAATATGTTTTTCAAAGAATGGCCCAGCAGTAAACCAATAAGCTATTCATATTAACTTGTACTTAAAGCGAATCAAAGAGAGTTCTGTCAGCAGAGGCCATATCCATGTTATTTTTCTTTTTTTGGGGGGGGGGCATTGATTCTCATGTCAGTTTTACCAGGGTGCAAACGCAGCAGCTGTAATCCGACTCATCTACATCTACATTGCTCATTCTCCATTTGTTTTTATTTTCTATTCTTAATTTCACAGTTTGCACTCATAAATTGCCTCCCGACCGATAGTATTGTGTTTTTCCTACTGTTTGCATGTTTAGCACCTGGTGTGCAGACAGTGGCTGTTTTTCCATCTGTGTTTGTGCTGAGCTCAGTGGCATTTGTCGTGCAGCCTTTTGTGTTTGGGTTCACAGGACTGCGATTTGTAGAGCCATACATGATCTACAGACAACATTTTTTTTGTTTGTTTTTTGTGCGACAGAAGGCGAACAGCAATCCATGCTTCGATTGCCACAATCATGTCAAGAGGAGCTCATTTTTCTTTTCTCCCCTTTTCCCACAAGGCTTTATCGTTGATGTCAGGTCTGCATGAGGAAAGCCAGACAGACATATTTATTTTTCATTTACGGTGGCGAGCCTCATCAAGGGCACCACACAATACGCCGTCTGCATTCTTCTTTTCTTTTTTTCCACGTGGGCAGAGGAAGGGAGATACTAATGAGATAAGGGAAGGAAAAAAAGGCTACATAAAAATGCCGGCTGTTGTTTGGCCTATTAAAAATGGGCATTTTCTCGACATCGTTAGGAGAAAAACCGTGCGTGAATGTGTATTGTGTGTGGTGGTAGTCATGGTGATGGAGGAGACATCTGTAAGGGCATGTACAGTATGTGCATCATTCATGTATGTTTTAGAGAGACAGATAAATCTATGGAAGGTAGGAGCATGATGAAAATGAGAAAGGAGAGTCATATCAGAATATATAGTCATGGAGGATGCTGCTGGGACAACATGGGCCCTTTGAAAAATGACATAAAAACATGCTGTGCCATGGTGCCTGAAAATGGCCTTATTTGTTCACATTTGGGGAGATATCAGATGGGGGACTGAGCCTTTATCTGATCCAAAGAGGAAACATGGTTATGTGATGGGTGTAGGAATGAGATTACTCTAAATGTGACAGCAAGGATGATAGCAGTAAAGTGTGCTGCAATATGGGTGTCAATTCAGTATTTCTATGCCCCAGTGCCACTGTGTGCGCCATCTGACATTTTCTAATAAGTCTGAAATGTGTGTTTAGTGGATGGAGGAGAAAACAACGGAGATAGAGAGAGAGAGAGGCACTAGAACAATCTGAGAGGACGTGGTGTACATAGCCGCCTCTCAGACTCCATTAAGGGTGATGGCGCCCCCGTAAAGCTTTGCTGTGCTTTTTCCTGCTTACGCGCTACTCCTCATTCAATACACAAAGTGACGTTTGAACCTGACACATTCAGGCCACAGCTGGTTTAAGCTTTCATACGCTCGTATTTCTGTTGTACGCATGTATTTTTTTTCCAACACTGACTCACTGAAATAAAGACTAAAGCATTGTAATTCTTATTCAGCATTATGAGAGCATAGAGGTGGAGCTGTCCAAGGTGCTGACAAAGACAATAGAGCTCCTGCATCACGCAGATTTTTTAGTTGCTTTAAAGCCTAAGGCCATCGGGACGCCGTGCGTCTATAGTCTGACTGCTCTAAGATGGTTCATGCAGGCACCGAGGGTAGTAATGAGAGAGATGACAGGGTTCTGATCTGGCACGTTCTCCTTTCTGTCTCCCTCAGTACCTGTCACTGTTAGCAAAGCCTGTCCCGGCCTGTCAGCAGAGTTTACATAACACACACTGCAGCTTTTGTCATAATGACATTAAGTCAATTGACCAATGAGGTTCCTTTCGGTTAAACAAGCAGTGACTCTGTGACAGGACAAGGAAGGTAAATGTGATCAGAAACACAAACACACTGAGGGAAAAGTTTTTGTTATTCAGCTTGTCTGGGGAGCAGGTAAAGACAATTGCATTTGTAGATGTTTAAATGCAAACATGGAATGTCACCTATTAAAGAATGACGACCTCCACATGCTATCTGGCTTAGTATCATCATCATGACATACAATGTGCACAAAAATAGATGATTTGGCTTAGATTTCGAAAAAAAAACAACTACATAAAATTATGGCTTGGAAAAGGTTGTATGTTTTTTTGTGTTTGTGTGTGTGTGTGTGTGTGTGTGTGTGTGTGTGTGTGTGGGTGGGGCTACTGGGGGGCTTCAAATACAGAATTACTTTGATAACGAATGGAACCCAAACTGGTATTTCTTGTCGTAAAGTTTTTCACCCAACCATCCACTGTGAATAAACTATGAATTTGGTCACCAAATAAACACATTTTCTTAATCATACCTTTGTCAGTAGGTTGTAGGTAACCTGCTAAACCATAATTATGAGCTAATAATAGCTGATAGTGACCATTCAGTTGCACAGTATTGTTTGAATCATCTGCCACAAACTTACCTAACTTACATATAAAGGTCCATATATGAGTTTATAATAAAAAGTAGTGAACAATATTACACATATACGTTACAGTGAAATTTGTCCTCGACATTTGGCCCGTCCCTTTCGCTGCTCTACTCACTGAGTTACCAGGCGGCTATTTGCTATTAAAGAGCAAACTCGCATTTTCTGCACAACACAGTATTAAAATTCTCTGTCAATCAACCATATGAATACCCTTCAAAACGAAACTCTGTTTTCTGTCCTGCAGGCAAAATTAATGATGATAAAGAATGTGAAACTCAAACAATGAGTGAAGGCCAAAGAGAACAGAAGGCTCCTTTTTATAAGGGAGTACAGTGTTCAGCAGAAAAGAAAAAAAGAACACAAGCAAGAAACAAAAGGATAAAAATACCCATCGCCCTTGAGAATGAAAGAAAATGACAGATGGACAAGCAATTTCCTTTACAGATATTAGGAAAGGACAGAGGGTTGCAGTAAGTAAATGTCAGAGAGGAGAGGAGTCGAGGAGATGAGCAGCGGTCCGATGGGACATGTACCACATTGCTTGTAGAACTTTAGTGGATACAGTGTTCTATCACTGTTGCAGCGGACTGTTTCACAGCCCTGCAGGTTTACTATTTCAATAGACGTTATCCACAGCAGGGCCAGGCAAGGCAAATCTCACATGCTTATGCCACAGGACATGCAGCCGTGTGTTTGTTTCTTTGAAGCTTTATCCACGCTGATAAATTATACAGTGGCTGTTTGATTCCTGGCATCTGTAACTCCTGTCGCCATAAACGCCGTCGCAGTATCACAGAATGAATGAACATCCGCGGCGGATGTCCGTTATGCAGCAGAGTGCAGCCTTGCACTGCAGAGGAGTGGACAGAGAAGGACAGAAACATGGATCAAGTCTCATGAGGTTGATTCTTAGTGTACGGGCAGGGATGGTAGAGTGCTGTGGGTACTGCTGACTTTTATCGCGCCCAGTGGATGAGGCAATAGGCGCGAACCATGCAGTGGTGGGTTGGCTCGGGGCGATGATGGAGTGACCCTGGTGCAAAGCGCCTCTTCTTTTCCTCCCTGCCCCTTTGCCACCCGCTGTAACCAGGATTGATGAGCAGGGGCCAGCAAGCAGACGCTGGGCTAGATTACAAACGTAGCGCTTTGTCTTGTGTGCAGCAGTTCTTCAAAGTGTAGCTCTGCACCCTTTAATTGGTTGCAATCCCTCCAAAGCTATTCTCTCTGCACGACCAGCACATGTTCCATATTGTTCTGAGGGGGGGGGGAGTTGGGGGATGGGAGGGGGTGAGGAGGTACAGTGGCAAGGAAAGGAGAGAAAAGGAAGAAGAAGGAGGCTCTTAAAAACTAATAGCCACAAGAGTCGCTGGAGAGTCTTAATTTTCGTTATGGCCCGCTCTCTGCTGGGAATGCGTGTGCACGTGTGTTTTCCAAAAGCCGAATATGAAACATTCAGACTATGAATGGCCTAGATTCCATGTTTTTTTTTTTAAAAATGAGTCCAGCAACATGAAAGGTTGAGAAAAGCTGTTTAAACGCAGCTTGTTTAGTAGCACTTGCATTGATAGGAATATTTTTGTTGTTGTTGGAGAAGGAGGAAGAATTGCATGCGAGAACTGTTTGAATTACTGCAAAGATTGAGTGTGTTTTCATCAAATGAAGGCAAATATGAGCATGAATAGAAGAAAAAGATTAGAGCAGCAGTGCTGACATAGACTTGAATTATTCCTCCTTTGGAGTAGCAGGTGCAAGTCATACACAGGTGTTCACTTTTATTAGATCCAAGTGTTGTATCCTAGCAACCTGGCTGTGGGAATAGACTGGTGCCACGCCCATGCCCCAGGGGCTGCTGGGATTGAGATTCTGATTAAGGCTTTAGGGCCAGTGAGAGAGGGGATTGCAAATCATCAGTGCGGCTCTTCAGAGTTGTGGGAACCTGGCAGCTCTCAAGCCTTGGGGGTCCAAAACCAAACCCAGCAATGATTCAAGTGAAGCCTTGATGACTCAGCAGGCTACATCCTCATAGGCTCATGGCCTGATGATCGTGCGCTCCGAGGAGCATTCGCAAAGTCGGGAGGTAGAATTCAGAGCCAGTTCGAGCACATCCTTGCACAGCAGGGTGGGAGGAGAAAAAGTGGTTTAATTGTGTGAAGTTCATGAACCTTTATTTGTTGGAAAGTATTGGCGCACGGGACTGTGTTTGTATGTGTGTGTTTGAGTGTGTACTCTCCTGTGAGCACTGTGCATTTATTATTTTTAATGTGATTCCTGAATCACAGTGGAAGGCTGCTAATGAAGCTCATTGGGTGTGAGGGCTGCAGCAGTTCACTCTCGCTGTTTACTGGCCACTTCCAGACCGTTTTCTTTCTCGTCCTCTCTTTGTCAGAGATGCTCCAACGGAAACAATGTTGTAGGAAACAAAATGGGCAGGAATGAGGAACGGATAGTGGGAAACCAAGAGAAGATGTGAGGACTTATAATAAAACATATGTCCGACAGAGTCGTTAATGAAGGGCTACACGATGAGGACTGTGAGATAGTGAGGATGAGACGAAGCAAATGGGGAATGGGTAAAGGAGGGAGGTAGATAATACGCTGACCCAGTTTGCCGGCACCATACTGAGACTCTAACCAGTGCTGCAATAAATAACACACGGCAGGCCAGCAGAGTCTAACAGCTGCATGGTGGCAGCCTGTCCCTCCAGTGTCCCCCTCATCCCTTGATACCACGTGCCCCGCAGCCTCATAACTCTACCCATCACTTCCGCCACTCACACATTCGTGCACCCCGGAGAACTGGGTGGGTTCTCTTTGTGAGTGCTTGTGTATTTGCATGTGCACAATCCAAATATGCCTGGAGGCGTGCAACTGGATGTGGGTTAAGCAGACAGTTGGATATCTGGGATCTCTCTGTGATATGTGCGGGTTTAGTCATGGCAATGCAGATTGATGTGCTGTAGATGTTTACATGGGAGCACAGAAATCCTGCTGTTTCCTGCAGAGAAAAAGAGGAAAGAATCAAAGTGCAAGGGTGAGAGATGGACAAAGTAATAAAGAATGAAGTTACTTACACACGCACACACACACACACACACACACACACACACACATACAGAGGATTCAAAACCTTCCTGTTGAAGAGATTATGCCCATTGTGTATATGCACGATAGTACTTTCCGCAGGAAATAAAAGCTGCTTGATGATACAAAGATTAATGTAATGCATTAATACAGTGTACTCCGAATGGGGCTGTGTTGTTTCCCTTGTCAAAAAAAAAAGACTTACTGGCTGTAGCTAAGCATTTTTGCAGAGCTCTAAAGTGTGTCGGCCGAGTAAATTCTACCGCAGGTTTGACATTGTTACATTTGGGAGCCATTGATTTACTCTGTGTTATGTTGCTGAGTCTCTTGTGACCAGAAAGGCACATTCATCAGTGCCTATGACAGAAGAACACTTGTAGACCAGGGGAGGTTATTTGCTTGTATTTATTGCCAACTGCACTACAATATACAGCCTATAGTGAGAGTGTAGGAGGACACTTGAACAAAGGATGTTGCACGTCTTGGACCTCTTGTAAAGTCGGGGCGTTATTCTGAGAGTTGAACAGTGTTCAGTCAGTGTTCAGTCTTCGCTGAAGGCTTTTTTCATAAGATTTCGGAGCTTGGTTGGAACAGTATCACGAGCATTAGCCACTAACGTCTGGTTCGCTGTGTCACACACGGTCATTGTTTTGTGTGCACAGCTATATTCTAGCACTTAATTGCTGCAGCCGCCATGTTGGTGCCACTGCAAAAAAACACCGAGCCGCCGTTTTGTTGCCTGGGGTGTTATTTCAGCAGACACCTACTGCCACGCGGGCCCTGTTTCAATAAACGCTGCTGTGGATTGTATAAGAGGAAATGGACAAACAACGTCTGTTGGAGGAATTTTCAATTCGAAACAGGAAGTGCCTTCTCAAACAAAGTCAGCAAATATTGTTTAAAACATCATTCCCGTTCGTGTTTCTCATCTGGAACTAAGCTGAAATCATGCCAAGGACCCCCACTAAATACTTACATGCTCTATATGAAGTTGACAGTCTGATTGCTGAGGTTTTATTAAAAAGGAACATTAAGATGTGCCCCGCAGCAGGCAATGGGCTTTGACTCTGTCAATACGTCTCTCAGTATAAGGGGAGACTGTGTGTTTGCAGCTGCGCCTGTACTGAATTTGTCATCAAACACAAAGGTGAGCATAGTGTACTTTAGAGACCTGTTCAAAGCAAAAGCTGGAGAGACTTCTTTCTCTCTCTGTGTGTGTGTGTGTGTGTGTGTGTGTGCACTTGATGGCCGTGTGAAGCCACTTGTCCTTGGAAGGGGGTTTAGCCATGGTGCTGGCAATCAATCAATAAGCAGTGTTGTGTGAAGGGGTCATGGAGACATGGCCCTCTCTTTCTCTTTTTCCCCATCAGCAAAAGAAGGCTGCCCTTTTCTTTCTGGAGCACACAGAGGTGATCCTACCAACATGGGAACAAGTAAAACTTTTATTTGCGTCGGGCTTTTATGGCACAGAAACAAAGGTTTTATTACCAATTTCAAGACACTTAGTCCCAAACAAGACAAAGAAGGTTACTCGTAATTACGTATAGCATGGTTTTATAGCAATATAAAAGTCTGGTAAAAGTAAAGTGACTCTTGTTGACTCGTTTGAATGAGTTGAAGTAAATCAGACTGTTTGTTCTTAGGCCGTTTTCAATGTGACATACATTTGTGTATTTGTCTCCCGTTTGAATGTGTCATGAGCCTTTCATGAACGGGCTGAATACACTGACCCCTCCCTCCTAATGACTAATAGGATTCCCTGTGAGAGACTCTTCCATTCATTTTTAATCCGAGCTAATTACTGACCTTTGTGAGCACAATAAGACAATGCATGGCCATACAGTGGGCAATCTGAGATGGCGTGATACTGAACAGAAGCAGTCGCTGTACAGTCTTTACAGGTCTGGATTCCTGTCAGCTGTCATCCTCGCTGTAATAATATCTGATCACGTACTATCAGGTTTTACCTTCTTGGACTTAGTGTCTGTGTGTGTTTGTGCCGTGAGAGAGACAAACAGCCATCGCAGCTTTATGTAATGCTCCTCAGAGTTGTGTTCTTGGGTAAATCCCCTGTTGGCAGTGGCTAGAAAAACATCAAAATGATTTTATCCAAACCACTGTGGCACCATCAGCAATAAATGGTCCTACAAATGTAAATGGAGACAAAAAAAAGGCTTCAAGCTCACATTTTCAATAGTGCATCATTTATTACTTTGGCTCATAGTAGGGAGGATGAAAAAGAGGAACATGACATGTCTTACTCTCCTTTTCAGCATTGTGTGCACGCAACATAAATCACCTTGTGTGTCTGCATCTCAGTGATGGATGGCCAGAGAAAACATAAAGCAGTCAACACCACTTTTGATATGTACCTTCAAAGTGGAGTTAAAAATAGACACAATTTTTTCCCCTCCGTTTTACGTATTCGCTGATGGAGATATGGGGTTTTGGGGGAGGAGTGCGTATGCATTGTCACACGCTGACCTGGTGGCGAAGCTCAGGGCTGGAGAAAAAGTGAATACAAATGACATGGCTGACTGTGCTGGAGGTGAAAATATGCGAGAAAGTCATGTCGGTCAACCTAAAGTCATCAGAAGGCCATGGCTTTGGGGAGTGATAAATGACGCCATGCCACTTGTGTAATGCACCATAGCTTTTGGAGAGATGTTTTCTGATTTATGTGCCGATGTATTCCTTGAATGGCATTTTCTTTCTTTTATCACTATCATAAAGGTGTTTAATGAGGACAGTATGCATGCAGCAGCCGCTGACAGTGCGTAAGGTCCTCTGGGCTGTGAGAGCCGGGGTGTCGCGAAGAAGCAGTCATGACTTGGACAGTTCTTTTGTTTACTCCAAACGGCAGTAAAATGATGCAGCCCCCCTCCTTGGATCAATCAGTAAAATGATGCCTCATCCTGTGAATTCTAAAATGTGAAATGTTGACCTTTTAGTTTACCCATCAGGCCAATCACTGTATCTCTTCCCTTAAATGCCAAAATGCATCATTCCGCTGGCTTTTATCAAGAGTGAGCCAGTAGTGAAATGTTGTGCCGCAGTTTGTTTTTAAGCAGTCATGCATAGAATTTGAAATTATCTAACTTAACTGAAGAGTGAACTTTCTCTGTTCTCGGTTTACTTGATATATAACGAATGTACTGTCTAATACTTCAAGTTAGATAAGGGCGTGTAAGTCTAAAAGGATCCTTCACTAATGGTCAATGGATTGATTACAAATGTGTTAATGCAATCATAATTAAAAACACAAATAAGAAGAATTTCCATGTTGCCAGGTTGTAAAAACCTCTCTAGCTTTTATTCGTCTTGCCTATGTCCAGTCTTTATTTCATGAGGAAAACTTACGAAGAACTTCTTAATATGTAGGCTATACTGTATATAGACCTAATAACTTGTTAGAAAGGGTGACAACCAAATATGTTTATTTATATATTGCCGATTGCTTACGATTGATCAATAAAGCTAGTGTTAACTTAAAGCAGATATTTTAATGAATCATGAATTATAACACTTTACCAAGACAATTAATTTAGATAAGATCTCTATTCAGGGTGTAAAGGTACAGATAATTGTACTGGACGGTTTTAGTACTTTTACTGTGGTGAAGATGCAGTACATCCCAAACTTGATCCTTAAGTCTTTAACAGCAGGCTTGTTTTGAATGCAGAACCTTTTTTTTTCAAAAGCATGTTGTCATAAAAACTAGTTCAGTTCCAGAGCAGCACTCTTAGCTCAACCATGCCTCAAATGTCATGACCGATGGAACCTGGAAGCTAGAAGACCTTCCCTTATAGCAAAGATCTGGGAACCCTTCAGCTTTCCGGTGAACAACAGCAATGGACAAAGAAAAGTGGATTAGAGAAAAGTGGCGTGTTTGCATTGTTCGGTGGTTCTTGGGAATGTCCCCGCATGTTAAACGTTCCGACTCATTTCAAATGGTCAATAGCAGCGTGGCTCCAACTTTGCTGCATTCATCAATAACATAGCTGTTGCATTTTCCTTATCCTTTAGTCCACATGTCAGCCATAAAGTCATTGCAACACTTTATGAACAAGCAAAAATGCTGCTGTGGTTCACGACTACTCAAAGCATCTGCTTCAGCACTGATGACTGATGGGTGGACAACAGGGCTACAAAGAGCTATTAAACACTTCTATGTTACATACAAATGTTGTGTTACTTAAAATGTTATGAAAAGCAGTTTTAAGCCTAACATTTTTGGCAATGTCGGTACCAAAAATGAACAGAACCGTGACTAGTTAACCGAGGTTAGAAAAACATGATTTATTTTTTTGTACCGCTGCATCCCTATTTTGTAATTTATAGTTGATTAAAATACTAGTTAATCCAATTTCCAGTAAAGTTGTACAGAAAAATGCAGATAATACAGTTGCACTGCACCATCACAAATCCTCAAACTGCAGCTCAGTAATTCATGGGTTGATTCTTTTGTGAGATGCTGTTCTCTGGCAGCTGGTTAAAGGCATTTTGGGAAATCACTGACTAAAGTAGAAGTTGATGAGGCAAGTTGGAACAAAGTGGGCAAAACATTCAGCACATTTCATCACAAATTGAACATCACAAATTGAACATTGCAAATTGACAATGTCTGACTGTGTGAGATCATCTGAGGATGTTTGGAGAGTTTTTGTTTGCAGTTGCTTTTTCTTTGGCTGTAACAATGCGATGGTAAAAAGAAGCATAGGGACAAGATGTGATGTCCTGGCCAATCTCATTGTCACCAGTCAAATAAACTAAACAGCGCCTCACACTTCATTTCCACCAACTGCACTGATTAAAAGGCAGCTGCGCTTTGCCATAAATAAATGATCTTTCACCGACCATTGACCACGACCAGCTTAAATAATTGACATAGCTGAATAAACCTTTAATGCCCTAAAACAACATGAGGAGAAGGTGTATAGCTCTATCCCACTGCAGGCTAAACACTAAACACAGTGTACAGTGAGCTGTGGTGCCAGAGAGAGAACCAGAGCTCTTTAGTCGGTGAAGCTGCTACACACACACACACACACACACACACACACACACACGCCCAGTGCCTTCAGGGGCTGCTGGACCAAGTTTTGTTTTTCCTCCTCATACTGGCGGCTGCTCACTGTCCCTCTGACTTTAGAGGTTACTTCTAGTGCACCACTGTGGGTGGAAAAAAGATGGAAATGAAGGAAATAGAGTATTTTTTTAAAGTGTGATTAGTAGTAAATATATATGAGAATGTCCGGAAATATTAGCAGGGATCTTTGACTTTTTTGTTGGATATGTTGGACACTCCCACGTTAGATATGTACTGCAGTAGCACTAATAACACTAATTAATATAAAATGTACCAAAACACATGACACAGAGGACACTGCTGTCACTACATTTTCCTCAATATCACAGACGGCTATTGTCGGAAATCCATTAAGAGCAGCTCACAGAGACACTCTTCTGGCTGAACTAATCCGTCATGCTGAAAACACAGGCAAAGTATATTTTTTCTTTGCATGATTCTATAACTTCAACAAAATCACTACAGCAGTGTTGAAAGTGGTTCTCCGCTGCCGGAGTTGAACTGCAGTACACAAGCTTTTCAACATGATGTGTTACATCAGTCTAAGCTGCAGTGTGTGTCTGCGAGCTGTTTCTAATTAATTTTTGACAAGAGTGGAAGCCTGTGACTGGCAGGGCTACAGCTGAAGACAAAGTAACAGCTTCACGCTGTGGAAAATACAGTACAGTGGTGAGGTTGGAGGTTTTTCCACAAGCAACAATCAAGGAAGAACAAAATGACGAGGATATTAGGCCCCGCAATCAAAAGAGCTTCTCCTCTGGGTTGAAGTGGCTTCGCTCTGCAGCCAGTAACCCATGTACTGAAAAGGTCCATGCCCTCAGAGCACTGCTCGGCAGTCATACAGTAAATACTTCATGGGGTCCTGTCTTTTTATGACTTTACACAAGCGCTGGTAGACTCTGTGGTCAGTGGGTTGTGAAGATCTTGAAAGTGTAAAGCTCTCTTCTGGGACTTGGAAGACAAGGCCTGTCGTATTTGCGCTGCCCCTATCCTGTTGTAACACACTTAGGAGCCAGGCAGGCATAGGAGGCAAAGGGTGGCGGAGTTTAAGGTTCCTTGTAGACCACTTAATGGCCTTTCAATCCCTGAGACCTCCCTGTGATTTTTTTATGGTGGATTGTTGCTTGCTCAATGTGCAAAGGTTAATGTAGCGAACGGCGGGCTGTGCTTGGTGTGAGAAAGCATGATAGGACACGTTCCATAGTTATGGATTGGGGATAAGGGACAGAAAGCCGTGCCATCCATGAACAAGAGAGAGCAGAGTGAAAACACACACAGAGGAAAGATGGTAAAAGGTCATACCTAAAGTCATTATGGCTTTCCTTTTTGGCTGCATGAGCTGTGTTAATATGAGTCTTAATGAGCAGCTTAGATAGATAAAAACTGATAAATGTCTTAGGTGACCCAAAGCAAGCTACAGTTTCCTGCATGTGGAGAGAAGAATTGAAGAAATGGCGTGTGAATACAGGGAAATTATCACTGTATTGGTTCCAAACTTTGATGATTATAGCGTGAGGTAGCCAAGCCACTAAAGAGCACGCCATGTGACCAAAAGAAGGTTAACTCCTCCCAGATAAGCTGATACAATACCAAGGGTCAAATTAGTCAAAAAGTGATTTCCTTTTTGTCCTAACCATCGCTGTTAACTATCCTTTGAGAAAAGCAATGAACCTATAAATGCCCCAAGTTGGCGTCATGACTAACAGCAGAGGGCTGTAATCCCAGGTGTAAATATCTGCACAGTGTGGGTCTCTGACAGAGAACAGTAAGGGCAAGCATCCTTAGTCAACTACCTCTTAATAAATAAATATATACTGAAATGGCAGGGGATGCCGAGTGGTCATAGTCAAATAAAACATACATACAAGCAATTGGCCCCAGTAATTTCGTGTTTGAAACATAAATTTTCTGTGTTTATAATTTTGTAACGACACTGAACAACTGAAAAAGACATTTGAAGTGTAACTTCCAAAATCAAGATAACGCTGCCCACATTTTCACGCGACACCCAAAAACCCAATATTCTAACTTACACAAATTACTTTAAAAGGGTTCAGAGACCGAAAACAGAAAACAGTTTCTGCTGTCAGAGTTGCATGGAAGCAGGTCGCTTCAAAAGTCAGGCACCATTCGTCTTAAGGCAGGGCTTTAACAATTGAGTATTGACTATGTGTTGACTTGAAAGGTCATCTCGCTAAGGTTACCTGGAAGTCAATGTCAACTGGACTCTCGTTAGTACGACATTAGAACATTTCTCACCTGACATGGATAGGCTTGTTAGGTGGACAACAGAAAGGGTGTGAGTAAGGCACAAATGTTAGCCTGGACTTCCATGAACCCCCATTCCCCCAAAATGATTTTGAGGTGTGTCCTCCATGGCAGACAGATGAAATAGTCTGAGTATTCCTGGGCAAAAAGCGTGTCGTCGAAAACGGTGGACAGATTGTGTCTGAGACCTTCATTTTTGTTCAGGGAGGGATTGTCCACTTGAACATAGAGTCGGTGGCTTCTCTCTCAACCTTTTAGTTCTTCTGTCCAAAATCTTCTCAAACAAAGTCAAATAAAGGTACAATCTTTCAGAAGGACAAGGGACTCTCGTTTGAGAACAACAGACACATTTTGGACAGAGGAGATAGCTGGGTTGGAAGAGGACTGAAACAGCCATTTGTGCTAAAGTGGAACGACCTTACATGAAAAGAGGTAGGGGTCTCAACCCAGTCACACATGCTGGCCTTTCATCCATCCCCAGCTAATATTAAGGGTGTTTCACGCATTCTCTAGAGACACCAAAACCTAACAAGCCATTTTGCAGTTTGCAATGGGCCGTAGACGTCGTTACAGTTAGATCCTAACAACTCTCGCCTTCTCGCGCCTTTTCTGTTATAACAGGCATGTTCAGGTGAGGTGAGAAACGAAAGCTCTGTGTAGGCTACATTTCCTAACCAACTGTCTATAAACGGCGAAAGGTACTTGGTCAAATAATAGAACATATTAAACTAAAAGGAAATAAATTGTTGTACTAATTTCAAACAGAGAAATGCCTCGTTCATCGCTCATATCTGGTGTACAACTGACGCTTAAACGAAATTGTGAAGCTTGTGAAATAAGCTTGACAAACGCACCACCGATGTATCTGGATGTAAATATTTCTATATCGTCTCTGTGTGTTCGTTCATTTATGCATATATTCAAGGTCACGGCCAGGCCTGGCTAGAGCTGTGTGACTGAACAGAAGGGATTCTGACAGCAGTATTTTGTAGCTTTAACTAATTCCAGCTCCACTGTCATGCTTAAATACCTTTTCCATGTACCTTCCCTTCACTCTGGAAACACTTCAGGAGGAAGAACAGAGAGCCATAGATGAAATACATTCACACTCGCTGCCTTTTTTTTTCCTGTTCTGTACACTAATCTGAAGGTTTACCCTCATATAATGCAGAGTTTTTACCTCCTCTTAGACTGTGCGAGTGTAAAAATAATAAGTATTTGCTGAGCTGCATTTTAATGGGGCCCTTTGGCTGCCCATACCATGTAAGTATTTGCCTTTTCATATTTCTCTCTGTTATTGACTCATCGACGTACAGTAAAGAGTATCAGTCATAAGAAATAACCTTCTTGGGTTATCGCGAAATGTGTTTTATTTAAATTGCGGCAGGTAGTACATGAGTCGCTGGTAGGCAACATATTTACACTGCACTTACTTTAATGTCAGTCATATAACTTTCTATGTGTTTGAGTGGATTAAAAAATGTCAAGGTCACACTGTTGACCTCACTTCAGTTTAATTTGTTTAAAAAAAGTCTTTTCTTTTTCCACTGGAAAGTCGTCACATCTCAAGCTGGCTTTGTTTACGCTGCATGATAAGGACTCTTTCCATCTCAGTCGCCATATGAGCTCATTCAAACGAAACAGCATGCTGTGAGAATACTTCCATAGCTTGTCCAGTGGATAAATCACATGCTGTAATCTCTCTTCCCTTATTTTTCTCGATTGGAATGAGAAAACTACTTGGATAAATCTGAATGCCGCCCTACCGCCCCTCACTGCATTCCTTTGTAACTCTCAATCAGTCCCGTTTGCAAGATAGAGACAGGACGAATCCAAGGGCTCTGTCAGCACACGAAAGTCTTTCTTAGCTGTGAACACAAACCTCTCATCAAGGGTGCCCCCATTTTAATTACCCAACATGCAGAGCTCACCACCTAACTCCTCCTTTCTTCACGCTATTTATTCCCCCGGCCTACTCCCAGCTCTCGTCTCAGTTTTACCACTCAGAGGTAGTTGGCATGGTGACCATCTCTCTTTATCACCTCCCCGTCAAATAGGACTCCCCTGCAGGCCCAGACTCTTTGTAACCTGGTGCCAAGCGCAGAGTCTGTTTTTGCTGTCCTGATAGCCGAGTGGCCTTGCTGAACCTGCATTTGCTGCCTCTCGCCCCTCTGGGCAGCTGCTGGCTCTGGTGCCCTGCTGTAGGTCTGGCTGAATCTGGACCTTGGTATGGATTTCCTCTCTGATCTGTCACGCTGTATATGGGAGTAGACACGTGTAAGTTCATACATTTTAATCAGCTTAGACTAACATTTTCTTGCTTTCACATAGGTTCACTGCTGTGGCAAAACTTGATTTGGATGTATGTTGTGAGTTAGATTTCTTATTAAAATGTTTCTTTCTGTTGCTCTCTCTCACCTCTGCTTGTCTTGGCATTTATTTTGTCCATACGCACGGAAATCAGCCAAAACTCTGCGCCAGGGATCTGCTGAACTAATGATGCAAGAAACTCTGGCTTGAGCTGCCACAGCCCTCTGCATGGCCACATTGTCACATGTATACGTGGCCATGAGATCCCTGCCCCTCACCGCACATTGTCACATTCCATACCTCAGCAGTAAAGCCTTATGGCTTATCTGCCAATACAGGCTTTTCATTTCATTTAATTAATTCCTCAATTTGGCTTTTGTTTTGCAGTGTGCTCACATATTCATTTATTCACAATGGAACGCATATCATGGTAAGCGGATGTCTCGTCATTGTCATTCAGCTGGAGACAGAGCACGTACTTAACAAGCAAAAGCTCGTTAGATTAATTTTGTTTTCCTTTTTTCAAGCATGCCGCTCTATCCCCATCCAATTGTGAAATATGAGCACAAAATGACTCTGTGATGCACCATATCATGGCTTTTGAGCTGACACCATGTCACCAATAATAATGGCATTACACTAAAGATTAGTGAGTTGAGCCATTTGTTGCCACTGCAAAGCTTTCATGTTGATGCTTTTCAATTTTGCTTTAGCTTTCGTAAAAATGGTTTATAGAAGTTTGTGATTATTTTTTTCTTTTCTTATTCTTCTATCCATTACTTCATCTTCTACACCCACATATCAGGCATATAGTAGTGCCAGCAGGGCGGAGACCAGCTTCTTAGTTTATTAGTTTTTTAACTGGTCTCCTCATATTATAGTACACTGTGTTGTCAATCAACCTCGCCGTTTCTATCGAATCTCATCTCATTCCAACCAATGGCGGCAAGTTATGAACCTTAGTCTCTGGCTCACATGTCCCATCATCACTTCAGTGTATCGCAACACCTGCAGTAACTACAGCTGACACCCCCATTAATCTCATGATCCGTCTTACTGTCACACATGAGTAAGGCTTCAAAGACCTGTTATCCCTTCTCCCATGGATTGAGAACCAGAAAAATCTCACACTGTATAGGTGCCAGCGATCACCCTAAATCATCCCACTTTGAGGTTGCGAAGTGGGTCAGTACACACTGGTGATCAAAGTCTACTTAAAACAGAAGGATGGCATCATCTGCAAACAGCCATCTCAGCTGTCAAAATGCCTCTGAACAGGGCACGCTATAAGCTGAACCTTAAGGCCTTGTCTAAATGTATCACAGGCTGAGCGTTTCTTAGCTCTCATGTTGGGTCTGCATTGACCAAACAAATAACCCAAGCACTCCATAAGGGTTTGACCTCACAAGTTCACCGTATTTGGACGAATGTCAAAATAAAAGCTGCTCTGCTGTCCCACGGTCTCCAAACAGTCACATATGGCCTCCTAACTGAAACAACCGGGATGGTTTCTAATCAGATACCATCAGTGGTGCTTTTTTAATGCTAAGAAGGAATGAGTCTACTTCAAATGCCCCGCCGTTTCTCTAAGGATCAGACTTATTATTTGAGCTGTTAACCTAAGCTTGCCACAGTAGATATGGGCAGAATATCGATTTTCAGGTAAACTGAGCGCATTGATGTCAGGTATTTTTTGTTACTATAACCTTCGTCTGATTCAGTGTTTGTAGAAATGATAATGCTGCTGCAGTTGGTTTCAGCAGATTCTTTATTCATTAACAAGACACCAAGATATTTCATATCTAAAGTCTTGCTCCCCTTAGTAGGAAACTGGAGACCGTCACCTGTTTCTGCAGGCCAAGGGCACAACTCCAAGAGATCAAATATCATTTGCAGAGGTTGTTTTGCCATCTTCAAAGCCTAGGCACTTTTCTCTATTTTCTCTTCCTTTAATTGGCATAACTGTGAGCTGGTGATGCCGATTGCAGGCTCACCAAACTATTCTTAACTCAGTTATGCTCTGTAATGTAGTGGAGCTTCTAAGATTTCCCCACAGAGGAAAAGAGAGCTGAGGTGGATACTGATGTATCCTGTAATTGAAATTAACAATCTCATACACATGGACCCTCAGAATCACAGCCTAATTGCCTCCCTCATTAAAAAACATGTGTTGCGTCTTTGTGATCTCTGGCAGGTTTCATATTAAATTGGATTATTGCTGCTGCCACATACAGTACAGTATACCTTTCTCTTTTGTGGTCAGGTCATTTTGTGACCAAAATTTTAAAATGAGACAACACTGCTCGGTGCCATGCTATACACTTCAAACAAATAAGCTTCATTATAGAGGCCTTGCTCCTTTGAACTTCAGTTCCACTCAGTGTCCAGTCCCCCTTCGTTATATTGCCTCAATCATTAGGAAATTTAATTACAGCGCCTGGAAAAAAACCTTAAACCAGATGGATTATCCATGGTGTCCATGCAGCTTTGTTTCAGAGTGGGAGGTTTCCAGGAAATGTCAAGAACACAGTCGAAGCCAGCTTGTATCTATTAAGAGACGGGCTTTAAACAAAAATGCCATTAAAGTCCATCTAATATAGTAAGTGCATTGAAAAAGGGCTGAAAGTGCTTTTTAGTTCACACATATACCTATGCAAATGTTAAATTATATTTCATTATTAGAAATCAAATGTCAACTACGTCTGTCACTTGAGTGGAAGTAATCTTTCTGACTAAATGCAAAATGGCAATCTTCTCTTATCGCGGTGTTTGATTGCTGGAAAAGTGTCAAAAGAGAACATTATTATCTCTTTGTTACAGGTCAATGAGTTCAGCTTTCAGCTTATCTCAAGTTCTTTCTCTTTGTTACACAAACACAGCGGACGCTAATGTTGACACATGCACCCACACGCTCAGCAAATGAAAGATAAATATTGTTAATAATGCATGTTTCAATTGAAGTGTTGAAAAAGGTGTCAAGACGAAACGGGTCATCGGTGTTTGCAGGTTCAAATGTGTTGATGGATTATCTCACTCTCAACCGTGCCATTCTCAATCACAGCCTGACAGCTCGGTCTGAAAGGCTGCTCAATATTTAATGAAGCCACCTTAGATCTCGATAAGCACCCATTGTACTAAGCTGCTCAATCTGTGTGAGATTCTCTTCTGTCATTTTAAATATAAGAGTTGATCTGCTCTATTTTCATACTTTAAACCCGTTTTCAGGCGATGATGCACATTTTCAGTGTATCTCTAGTGTTAAACCCTGTGATTTGGAAAAATGCTTTGATAATGTTGAACTGCAGTCAGGTTCACTTAAAGTTATCACTTTGGAAATCCTTTTCTCAGCTATTTTGCATTCTGTTGACTCATTGGCAGGTTTGATTATCCAAATAGTGACACATATCAAGGAAAGCCATTTTAAGAGCTTGGAGGAAGACATTTTAAATCCTGCAGGATGACAAATCTGGCCTACGACGATGAGGCTGAGCTTGAGGCATATAATCCATTTGTTCTCCACATATTCTGTAGAAATGCTTTTTCATAACTGCTCCATATGTATGTTGAAACTTGACACTGCTCAGAGCAACATTTATAGGCTCGCTGTTCTAGAGCAGAGAGGGTTGTCATATAAAAGTCGTGACAAAGAGCTCATGTGTCTTAGGATTTAAAGGTTTATTTTTCAAGTATATGAGATTTGATGCTAGTAGAGATACAGTTCCTTAAAACTGGGTCATATCTTGTTTGGTGTAACTGATAATGCACATATAGCAGTCATTTTTAATCTTTATGTGGACATAGTCAACACTCCAAATCTGAGGTCATGGTTCTCTGCTCAAAAACGACAAAACGCTTCCTCTCTAGTATGTCAGGGTGTGACGTACGAGGGTAGAACCAGACTGACAGGTGCGGCATTGGATTTGATTTGGACATTGTACTAATTTTACTGTTAAGGTGAAAACAGAAAGCAAAACTCCAACTCTCATCTATGGTCATCTGCTTTGGGTAATGATGGCAAGAATAGAAATATTGAGTAAACACCATCTAACAGGTCTTTGGCAGTTGCTGGTTGGTTGATTGTTCTGACCAATCTTGAGAACATGCCCCAGACTTTCCAAGAGACAAACTGGACCCAAAATGAGCCTGAGTATCTTGTGATGTGGGTGTTTTAAAGTGGCCACATGAACAGGGAAACAAATGTAAGTTACTTTTCATTCTGGCAATTAAAAGATTCTTCATCAACAAACCTTGTGTGTAATAATTGGCAGGACTTACACCCTGCATACACAGTTATAAAATTATAACATGCAACATTTACATTTTGTTATAGATATTATATATATTTTGTTCAATCCATCTGGCATGAAGTTTTTGCCATATTAGAATAAAATGTAAAGGAAAGTACAAGAACAGAAAAAACTAAGAGTAGATAAATGATGATAGTATCGTAATATATTTGTATACTCGTGCTTGTGTCTTTTATTATGTTTTTCAATTATATTTCAAAGTGCAAAATTTAGTGTTAAGTATTATGTTGAAGCTTTCACTTTAGAAGACGTAGAGCTTCTGCACGTGGACATTTGTCAAAGTCATTTCTAACCACATGGCAACTGTTCAGCCAATCATCACTCAGATTTATGTTGTCATCAGTAAGGTGGTGGTGGTACCTACACTGCGACCTACAGTTTCTCTTTTTAATTTGCCTTCTTTCGTTCTTCTAAATTACTTTTAATTTTGTCCTACTACTGTCCTCCAAATCTGATATTTTACAAGTTTTATATTTACTTTTTTCATCCTGCCTTGTTGCAGGAGGCCATATTTACCTTCCAAGCTTTCTTTATTGCGCTGCCTCAGATTAGTGTCATGGTATGCCCCCCACCTGCATTCCCGCCCTCCTCTCTACATTTGTTATTCCTGCATCCTGCCATTGGGATTCTGCTCACACTGGCCTGTCTAATTAGAATGAGGCAGAGAGAAAGAAAAACAAAGGCCTCTCCTTCTCTTGCTTCACTCCACATGTCCTCTCCCTCCTTCCAGTGCCTCTCGTTTTCGCTCCCCTCCCTCTCTCTTCTCAGTCAGCTGGATCACAGGGCGATTGTGCTAATTGATTTGTTAAAAACCACTCACTTTCTCGGGGTGTTTTCGGGACTTTTGTGTGACAAAACAGAAGCAGCCAAAGTTTTCTTTTGCAAGAGGAAGGAGGTGTGAACAGCAACTCCTCCATCTTTGCTCCTACCTACACATGCAGTTTATGTGTGCAACGTAGCAGAGATTGTGGGATGATTGCGAGATGAATAATTTATTTGTTTGGAGTAGCCAGACTTGCTGCTACATTTCCCTGTACAGCACTGTGGTTTGCCTAACTGTTTATTTATTTAAAGTTAAACTACATATCAGAACTGTCCATATATGAGTTGTCAACACTGAATCAATCAGAATAAATTATGCAGCACCTTTTGACATCCCTGCAAATTATAAGTGTAGGCTTCAAAGTATAGGAAGGAGCAAACATGTTTATGTAACGCTGTGCGCCACCAGAAGGTTTTGTTGAGAAACCTATTCCCTCATATCTGCATTACTCTGTTTCATCTATCTATCTTTGTGTCTGTCTGTACTCTGCATTCTCCCTCCGCTGTGGAGGATGATCAATATTTCATTGAAGTGTCATTTCAGTTCTGGGCCTGTTTATTCCTCTTTCTACATCAAGGCGTTGAGATGAGCTGGCCCCGCTGCTTCTTGTCCTTGCAGAAGCACAAAGCATGAGCATGCATGCACAGCACTGGACATGTATGTGTGGACACACACACACACACACACACACAGATTTACAGACTCTTTCATGAAACCCAGAGCTATTTTTACCACCTCAGCTAACACAGCTGGGCCAACATACCGCTTGCCACAACTCTCCAAATTACCCAGATGCCCCATGCTCGGTCCAGCTGCCCCAGTGAGCCGTGCTCATTTATAATGGAGCCTATATAACTGGCTCCAGCGTTAGTGCACTCCGTATCCGCACACTCTCAGTCACACACAGCAGAGGAGCACGCGTTCCTCCCTGTGTGTGTCTGTCCTGCTGGTGAGTTCTCAGCAGTAAGGCTGTGTCTCAGCTGGGCTGGTTCTCCCTCAAAGCCCACCGCCTGCTGCATCACACCCATCCTGATCAGTCAGTGTTAATAAGAAAATTCAATCACCAGCACATCGCACATGGCTTTGCCACCACCCGTACCTCGCACTATCTGCAAAAAAAAAAAGACACAAAGTGAGGAGAATACACCAGGCTTATGCATATTCAGCATTGTACAGTCAGGTTTTGGCAACCCTCAATGAGAAGAGGACGGATACCGGATCGACTCCTTCGCCTATAAGCATCCGAGCAGGCTGCCAAACATACTTAGCTAGTGCTGCAGATGGAAGAATTGTGTTGTTTCGTTAGAGAAAACAGATTCACGGGATGTTTTTATGCTTGCCTTCTTCTGGCTGTAACGGAGCTTCCGCCTAATGATCTGCGTCAGATTAGGAAGATAAATCATTAAACGTAGCCGTGTGTTGCCATACTCAAATTGACCTCCTTAGCCACGCAATGAAGTGTAAACCATCTTCTTAAAAACATTTACTTTGTATATTACAGCGTCAATTCGAACCTTTCTCCTTGACTATGCTAATTTCTTATCTCCTGTTTCTGATCCTCTTCCACCCCTCACGTACCCTTGCATGCTCGTCTTCACCCTTTCTCCTGCTCTCATTAATTGATATTGTCTCACTTCATTAGAGCCATTTTGCACTGGTAGAAAATTTCATATTCATTTTCTCGGCGTGTTTCATCATTGTTAATTTCAACCTTTACTGTCACCCAGAAAAACCTTCTTCAGTTCCATCTCGTGATCTGCATTTGCTCATCTCTTTTGAATTCACATTCAGACTGTAACCTTTCATTAGCCTGTAGCTGAGAAGAAATTTAAAAGAAATGGCTTCAATCACCGTTGGATCGTTGAGATGGGGCAGATGCTGTAGTTTTCTACTTAGGACACCTTCTGTCATAACAATTACCACCAGTTCTTGAGACGTCTTTTTGCTGTTTGCAGTTTCCTCTAAAGTGTTCAGAAACAGAGCCAAGTTTTTTTCTACCAAATGCCCGCACAATAACCTCTGAATGCTTTTCTGTTGCCTGATTGGGATTTTCTTGGATTTCTTTTGCCTCACGTGGGAGTGTGATCAGCCTCTCGATGCACACGTTGAATGAACCCCTTTAAAAAAATTCCGCTTTCAAATTTCACTCTGTTGTTGCACGTTAGAATATTAACCAGGTTTCTACATTCCCAGACTCAGTGTGGGTACACCGTGATGGTTTATAGGCCATTTGCAATTGCAATTCAAACAATTCAGATCCTGGAATGGCTCGGGGGCTATATTGAGGCACAAAAGCAAACCAGGAGAAGCAAATAGTTATCAATAAATAGATTTCTAACAACAGATGGGACTCTTGGAGAGGAGGAGAAATAGCATAGGGAGAGGGGAGCAAGTTGAGTGGCTGACTGTTGTCACGGAAAGGAATAATCTGCCTTCCAGATACATGGGAGGGTTTCCAAAAGCATACAGGCAAGAGCACATCAGTGCTGCAGGGCCAACAGGGCATCGTTTAGTGCAGTTACTAAAAGGCTCTGTGATGGCCAATATACTGTAGCTGGAGTTGTGGTCTCACTGACTGCACTGCAGTTGACAGGGAATAGTGCTCTCGTGATGGCAAGTGCTCTTATGATGCTGTGGAGCATTGCAGACAGATGATAGTAGTTTGGAGCTCGTCGCTTGCCTGGGAGACCAATTCACTAAGACATTTGAAGAGGATTCAAGAACTGGGGAGTTTTTTATGCTATTGATGCACTTTACTGGTTTTATTGGCGTATTATTATGTTTGTATAACTTCTGAATGTATGAAACCCACGAAATTAAGTCAAAAAACTTTTTTTTTCATTCACCGTTATGCATCCATCGATCTATAATGTTTATACTGTTGTAGAGTGGCAGAAGGCTGGGGCCTCTGGGAGACTAAACCCTGGATGGGTTGCAAATGTTCACATACCTGAAGGCAGTTCAGGGCTTTTCAAACCCATACTGTAGTTCTAAACCCATGGTTCCGTTTTCTTTCACACAGAAAAATTCCAGAGGACAAAAATGCATCACCGCAAGTCAGATAATAATTGTTAACTCGCTCATTAGTTAAACTAATCTGGAGCAGGAACAAGAAAAGACACTCAAGGAAGAGGATCCTGTTCTGCACCAATGAATATCACTATAAGTAGGAACACTGAACAGTTGCACAGTTGCCATTTGCTCATAAACACAGGCATTTTCTGAACAGTATGCTAAGCAAAACTATGGTGAATTCAGAATTTGTGAAGAAGACATGCCTCCAAATACCTGTTTAGCAAAAACTGGTCCAGAGTTTGCGAGTAGACCCCAGATGTCTCCGCGTGGTTGTAATGGTCCATGCCCACTGTGACTACCCTAACTACAACGAATGAGATAATGGAACCACATTCAATCGTCGGGTGGATTCGAACCAGTGACCTTTTTGATTGAGGTAGTTGATATGAACATGCAGTTTATTTGTTTGAGGTACTTTTTGCTTCCTCACTAATAACTTACATGAACCTGTGTTGTTGGCATGTTATATGTGGAGAACAACCTAAATGTCTCCCCCTTTAAATTGCTAATCCAATTCTAATCAGAGGAATTATTGACTCACATGAGCTGAATTAGGTGGTTGACGGGGTCTGAGTCAAGTACATTCACCAGACAATAATTATTGAATCAGCAATGGATTCCTATGTCTTCCAGTGCAATCACTAAAAAGGTTAATTGAAGCCACTCAGAAATGCAGTGGCTTAATAGCACTCACTTATTCCCGTTTAACTTTCAAAAATCATCATATACACGAAGAGAACAACATTAGGGTTCCCAGAATAATAATAAAAAAATAGGCTTTTCTAGTTAAACGCCGCTGCGTTAAAATGTACATACGAGCACAGATGTGCTTTGTGTAGGCTAGAATCTACCTTGTCTGTGAAAAGCAAACTTTTTTTTAATGGTGAGCACAACCTAAAAAGCAAGCCTCAGATCGTTTATGCTCTGTGGCTGCCCACAATATTCCGACTGTGCCCTAGGGACACTCAACTCCATCAAACAGGAGAAACAAACAGAATCAGCAGCAAACAGAGTGCCTGCTCCCGCTGTGTGGAAGAGAATGCTGAAGATTTGATGTGTGTGCCTGTGCGCATATGAGTCTGTGTGAAGGGAAAAGTGATGAATGAGAACTGATGCTCATTAGTTTTTCCTGACAGTAACATTGGAGGGTTACACCTATAACAGATTTCTGACAGAAAATAACGTTCCCGCTTTTGCGGCGCCACTGGCTTTGAAAAAGAAGAGGAAAAAAAGACCGCGCTCAGTTGTAGTGTATTCCCTGACAGTTGACAGACACTTTGAGATAGCCTCAGTGTTTGTGTGTATTGGCTTGGACGAGTAAAAAAGGATCAAAGTGCTATGTGGCACTTTACCCAGCATGCTTGGTGTTCCTGGAGTCTTCTCGCCTCTCCACATTCCCTGCTGCTGCTGAAGTGTCCGACACACACGCTCGCGTTGACTGGGGCCAGAATACGGGGCGCTGACTGTGCTGAGCCGTTTTGTTGCTACGCAGACAGACAAACGGGCTGAGCTCCTCTACTGTGGGCATCCACCAGACCAAAGCGGACCAGCCGAGTCCAGCTGGCGGCTGCAGCTTGTCTCTGCTTTGCTGGGACCAGCTCAGAATCTGGCTGTGCTACATCTGGCAGCGACCCAGTTCCAGAACCACCTTGGCTTCATGAGCAAAGTCCTAAAAGATTGATGAGCAGCAAGAGTTTTCAGGTGCAGGGAGCTGCTAATGGAGCCCCTCAGACACATCCTGACTGGACTTGTCTCAGCCTGACTCATCCAGCTCTGATATCCTTCAATCTTCTAATTCTTCCTCCTAGTCCACTCGGGCTGCTGGGGGATGTGATGCCTTACCTTGTCAGCATGTGTGTTATAACTATTAGCTGAAGTTTCCCCGTTGCTCCCTCTAGGCCTTTGAGCTCTGATTAATCCAAACGCATGATCTCACTGTACAAGCCTGTGATAATGTAACAAATGTGTCATAATGAACAAGCTGACACTGAATAACTCAGGCTAAGCTCCATCATATGGGCTTTTATTCACTTCAATCTTGCATCTCATTGATGAGCACAGGTTTTCATGCACTAGATATTATATCCATGTGTCAAATATCTGACGTCTGATTATTTAAAGGCTTTCTGAATATGCATGGAAACATTCCAACATCTTGGAAGAGGAAGAAACGAGTTAAAATCCGGCACGGTACAGCATGATGTGCAGTAGTACCACACTTGCTTCCTGATGACAGTGTAATTGCTCTTCAACTAAAACACTTTCAAAGGTAAAGCCACCCTGAAATAATGGAAAAACCATGGCACATTACACAATGTTCCTGACTCACAGACGGATGGATCATGTGGGTCAGTTTTTACCAGACTTGATTGAGTGGAGAGCCGACCATCCATGCGGAGCAGAGTGCGGCGTGTATGCAAAGCTCTCTTTAATGAATTTCAATTTGCCACCTTGTCCCTCCAATAACCCACCCACACCTTTAAAATGTTCCCAAAATGTCTAAAGGAAGTGTTACAGTGAAAAATCACAAGGCTGCCAGATGCGGTTGTGATTTTGATGAATTTCCTCATCAGACTCGTCACACCAGATGGCAGATTTTCTACTTTGCATCTGACCTTCTCCTGCTAAATACCTTGATTCATAGCAGCAAGGTAAGCAGATAATGGCCTTCGGTTGCACTGCTGGGGCAGGAAAACTCTTATAAACTGCTGTTTTATTCTGATCTGCTCACAGTGCACAACCGAGTGCTGAGGAAAGCTGAAAAACAAAACCTTAAAGTCAAACAAGAATGGTTCTCCAAGCTAAACAATTGTGCGCCCTTGCTTGGCGATGTGTGCTACGCAGCTGATGTTCGTTGCTTTAGGCTATTAACTATTGTAATTGCAATTGTAGCAACACAGGGATTGGAATGAGATGCATATTCAAACACATATTGCAGTCAGGAGTAAGTTATTAAACGCTGCAGAAGGAAATGGGGATCTTTTGATTGTCTCAGGGCTGATTCTTATCTGGAGTATTGGTCAGCGCTGAGCACTTTTTAATTCAAGAAGTAATATTTTTCCATTAGTATGAATCATACCCAGAGGACACTGAGCTAGAAGATCGTTTTCCCAATTGAAAAAAAGATGGAAAACGAAGCCTACTAGGGTTAAATAAAACCCCATTTAGGGACATTTTGCTGGCAGTTCGGTTTCTCTTTGCGGCGCTGAGATGGCTCGAGATTGACAAAGTTCTAACTCCAGTTGTTACAATTTACATAACAACAAGTTCTGCTTTTATCATGGAGATGAGCGTAATGATTGAGGCAGATGGGTATGGGCTTGCTTGAAGGATTAAAGAGACAAATGACTGTTGAGTTCTGGCATGTGCCGAAAGCTCTTACCCCTTAATGAAGCTCCCTACGCTTCCTGAATGAACCCCGACTGTGCTCAACCTACAGGCAGCACTGGGGGCCGTGGCTCCACAGGACAGGCCGGGTGTGTATGGATGACTTTGGAGAAGTGGTGTTTACGACAGTGAGCTTTGAGAAGAGGGATTAGTCCTTTTCCACTTAAGCAGCGGGCAGTGGGCTCTGGTTCTGCTGTAGGAGCAGGCAGCACTCCACTCAGCCCGATAAGGCTGACAGAAATGGCTCCTGACGGAGTTCACAGCATGACACACTCTAGGATATAGTCTTACAAACACACATTCGCCTGAAAATGCAAGTGTGCATGTAAAGACGGAGAAACGGGTATGCACAAATGACCTCCTGAAACTAGACAATTGTTTCCTTTAAAAAAGTCTTGTTTTCTAGCTGATTACAGTTAAACTATAGGTGAGAGTGGCAACTTACAGTACACAAGGAACAATGACAGCACATACTAGAAGCACATGAGCTTGAATTAAATGGCTTACCTGTGGGTGGGATTAGAGACAACAAAGGGATTCGTAAATGAAGTGAGAATAAAGGGATAAGGATAGATTTAAAACAGAGGAGCGGAGGCACCAGACGTGCAGGGGAGGAGGAGAGGAGTTCCTACAGAGTAATGTGAGAGCACAGGAGGTTGTGAGAGGTATGATGCAAGGGATTGGATCTTTCAAACCATAATCGCTCAGCTCCCCAAAGGGGACAACTCCGTCTTTCCCCGCTCCCTCGCCGCTCACTCCTCCGTCAGGACGAGGAGGAACAGGCGGCAGATTGAAATGTAAAAGAGGCAGAGGATCAGAGACAGGTGGAAAATGAGAGGAGCAAAGGGCAGAGCAGGGGAGAGATGAGGCAGAAATGGTGCCGGTCCCCGTACGCTTGAACATGGCGGCGGTAGTGTGTGTGCGTGTGTGCTTGTGTACTTGTGTGTGCAGGTGTGTATTCCAGTTTGTGGTGTGTACATTAATGTTAGAGAGGACCTATCCTATTGAATTTCCATAGGTGCCCTTCAGCAGAGCATCTCGTGGGACCGAGGGAAAAGAATGATATCCATCAGTAATATAAACAGCTGAGACCAGGAAGTGTATCCATGGCTAGCTCAGGGGAATGGCTGATGTATGAGCCTTATTGCCTCATTACAATTCAGAGATTATAGATTTGAGAGGAATTTGACGAAATCCTCTTGTTTGGATGTTATCTATTCCTAACCGCCCATTCATGTGGGTTACGAGGTGTTCGCCGGCAGTCACAGTAGGTAGTTCTCCTTCATTGGACAAAGTCAGAAGACACATAGGAAAGCAAAAAAAAAGTCAAGACATTATTCCTTGACTTTATAATTACATATCGTTGTTGTTATAATTTCTTGGCTATTATTCAAATGTATATTGTGTGCGATATTCAACGATATACGTGCCTCCAACCCTCCAACGTGCGATATATTGTTTTGGTATCTTTACAGTTCTTGTAATATTGTTTTGCTCCTGTGGCACCTGAATTTCCCCCTTCAGAGAATCAGTTCTCCTTTAAGATAACAACTAAATAACTGCCGGTAAAGTTTTGACCTCTTAAAAGACTAAAAGGTCAATCATCAATATGACATGAAAACTTTTTTTCTCTTCTATATTAAACCACACATTGCTTCCCATTTTTATCTGGATCGGGACTAAAAGGCAAATAAACCAAAACCCAGAACATCTGCATTTATTGGATGCTTTCATCATTCTATTACAAGGCAAATGATGCATAAGAGCACGCTCCAGCTTGTGGACTAGATTCATGTTGATATCATGTGCAGGGATTATTTTTCGAATACTAACAATGTCAAAGTATTCACTGAGATTCCAGCCATGACTCATTAATGTACATGTTGAGTATATTTAAATAAAGAATGGCGATGAATCATGGATCACCCACTGTTAACACAATCCGGTCTTTCTCAAAACCCTAATTGGGCCCAGAGAAAGTTAGTTATTTGCAGAAAGACCTTATTAAACCCAGAAAAAACAAAAAAACAACGAAAAAAAACACTCTAGTTCATTTCGGCGTAGAAATGATACTTACAGCTGATTTACATCTTTTTCCCTGTTTAAAACAAATTGAACACATGCAGCACTTTGCAGGACTTCTTACTATTTTCTGAAGCATGTGATTTATTGACTTTTGATAACACAGCTACGACATACTTTGGAAATAAATGATACTTTTCCGACACATATAAACTAATCTTACAAGACGTGTTGTTTCAGTGCCTTGTAAAATTGTTGTTAAACTTGTTAAGCGTATGTAATGGACACGGCGATGACTTAAAGACACCTTCATTGACTGTCGAGATTTTCATTTTGTCTGAATTATTGAAGCATACTTTGACTTCCTCCCCATGCAGACTTTGTGTTTTTTTCCTCCTTTACTTACTGCGGAAAGGTCATAATTCTGTTTGACTTTTTAAGCTACCAAAACTAATAGTTTCCTTTGGAGAACAGTCTCCAGTGTTACATTACAATCAAACAGTGTGTCACTGCAGTTGCAAGCAAGAGCTTAAACGCTCATTTTTTTTGACGTCGGAAATTCTATAGTGTCAATCCTTTTTGGTCTAAAAAATTATTTCCACAGTGTCAGTATTAGCTTGCAAATTGTCTTCTACATTTGATTGCCTGCAGACACTTTCCCACACTTATTTTCTTACATGAACCAATGGCATAAATGAAAAATGGTCCCTGCTTTAGACGACATGGTCACATAACAGAAATGTAATTTGAAAAAAATCAAAATAACAATAATACAGCAGCTGTTGAGTCATTTGCTGCGACAAATAGCTGACAGAAGAAGTAATGGATTCAAATAGCGGGTTTGTTCAAGCTGATCTTAACAGCACTCTCACGCTGTGGTGAATTGCTGCCGAGTAGGTATGAAATCAGTCAGGAAACTAAACTTTCAGTTTCTGTTGAGGGCGGGTAACGTAAAGCCTGCATCACTTTAAAGTTATCCCTCTGGCTATTTTACATACATCCAAACATAGGGATGGAGCTCATTCTCCATTACACTGCCCCCCTCCATCTCTTCTACCAGCGTCACCAGCACCCTCTCCACTATCGTTTGCCAACTGAGTTTGGAAAGGAGTTCTATTTTCAGAGGAAAGCCTGAGAGGAGTCGTCAGAAATAATGACAGGAACATTTAATAATGTAGAAAGGAGGATGGTTTAAATGCTTTGTAGCAGCTTCAGGGGGAAATCTAATCATAGGTCTGATGTAGTAAATACACAATAAGGAGATGTGCAGATTGTGTTCAAAGGGCTGAGTGTCTTCCCACTATTATTATGCACTCTTTCATGGAACGAGTGTGGGAGGGAGTGGAGACGGTGGAGGGTCTAGTGACTTTTAATGAACACTAAAGTGAGCTGCATTTCCTGTGGAGACGGGGAGAGTGTGTGTTTGTGTGCATGTGTATGTCGAGCATGTTTCCTGTGTACACTTGCTCACATTTATTGATCAGTAGCCTTGGACTTCCTGACCCCTTTTAGCACTGTCAGTCAAGCGGCTTATCCTCACCCAAACGCCCCCTTGCTGCTGATTGAATGTCAGCGTTGAGGTCGTGCGGTGCTGCAGTTCTACTTGACTTGCCAGGGCAGCACATCTTGGAAGTGTTTTATATTTTTTAATTTCCTGCCTGTGTCATGCACACTAATTCTGTGCCGTTGGGTAAGGAAACGCTTCAGCAGAGCCCTGCAAGACTGCAGGGTTTATTCATGCTGAGTAAAATAAAACACAGGGAACTGGAATCTACTTGTGTGACCTTGCGTTTTCCTACACACTGACAGCTGACCTGTTACATTCCTCGCCTTCTAAGGTCCGCCTTCACTTGTGGTTTGATGCCAGCTGAGAAGGAGGAGCTGTAAAGTCAAACCAGGTCACCCCCGCTTGGTGTCACAGTGTCCGTTTGTGTTTTCTTTTGCGCCTAAATGATTTATGGCACCTGTCAGCAAATAAAATTGTCACTGTTTTATCAAGTGGCTTCCAGTCTTTTGTATTTTATTGGACTTAATAGGCCTGCATGGAAGCTTGGATTTCCCATTGCTCATGAGTGGAAGCCTACAGTGTGAAAAGCAATTTTATTGCTAAGTGTCATGAGCTTTTATTTCGAGGACAGCTAATTTATATCTATCAGTAAAACAAACCTGCTAATCCCCCGATTCGCTATCTGAATAGTGCAAATCTATCAACGCTTGTTTTTAATTGTGTAAATCATTGCACAATGTGCACATCATCTCCATTTGTCTTCCAGGTGAGCTTCACACTGCACTGAGCATTTCACACGTGCATCCTGGACAGAGTCATTTAGCCACGTCCATCACCTGGTAGATATCAGCTTCAATGAAATGCATCATGTCCTCACTATGATGAAACTTTGCAGGCTAATGGTGAAACAACTTGAAAACTGAGTCAACTTTTGGACCCCTCTGCACATATTTTCAGATAACACATCCTTCAGGAATCAAAAGTTATCTCACTAGAAAACCCCTTGCTATTCGTGTGTTTGAGCCCCGTGCCCTGCTCCCTAAAAATCCATCCGTCTGATGCTGAGAAAGGTCCTCTTTGCTTAGAACAAGAATATGACTCACATTTTAATTAGTTCTGACATCGGCTACTTAGCAAGCAAAGCTCTGCTCCGAATTCGGGGCGCAGCCATATTTGTAACAGGTGAACAATAGCTGGAGCTGATCAAACCTACCGGACTTTTTCTTATAGAGGCCTTAAATATGCTCAATGCCCCACGCCAGCTTAAAGCTACACTCTGTATTTTTTATTGAATATGGTTTTTTCGAAGACATTTTCTCGATAACTTGTCAGTGCCATCCTCCCTGAATTCAATGGCAGTGAAGGTGTTTCAGCGAGGCTCACCCTTCTAACCAATCAGCATCAACCCTGTATCCTAAAAAATACATTCCTATTCAACTAAACTGCAAACACGATTGTGTTTTTGATTTATGAAAAGTGGGTTGCAAGGAGGCGGTTGGAGAGGGTGGTGGGTGTAGAAAGTACTGGACTGTTCAACCAAAGACCCACGAATGATTCACAAGACAGAGTTATGCGTCTGGTTACTCTAAGGCAAGAAAACCACTGACGTTAGGTCTAAATAAAGATGGCGGATGTGTTTAAAATCGATTAAACACATTTTGTGCTGCTCTAACAAGCCAAAGAAAACCATAAAATGCTTAAATGACACTGTAGTCACACAAACTGGACATTGTACTGCAGGTTTGTAGGGCAGAAAACAAATTGGATATTTTGCTGCAAGGCAATAAATACGTTGTCTGGTAACATTTTATTGATATGTTCAGTCACAACGAATTGGCAACTCTCCATTTACGTTACACATCAACATATTCTCATTCTGTACACAGCGAACATAATAAATTTACCCGTGTTTGAAATTACGTTCCTGGGAAAAACGTGATCGCATTAGAGGTTCAGTTGCATAGGAGTGAGCGAGACCCTTTTATCCAAAGAAACTTACAACCAACCAGCAGACAAAAGGGACAACTTCGGTTCAGTTTCTTGCCCATTGACACTTCCCAGGGATATTAGCCGGTATATTGATGATGGCTAAAAGGTGAGGGGTTGTGCAGAGTGTGGGATAGTGAAGCAGGCAGAGAGACAGAGAGAGGGCTGGGTGAAGCAGAGCAGATTGATTTTAAGTGTCACACTAATCACTAAAGTAGCTCATGCTGCACACTGTACTGTAGCTTTAAATCGTATATATTTTTTGTATTTTACATGCCATTATCGACGTTGATAGAAAAAGGATATTTTTAATATAACAATCAGTGGAATGTAAAATAGCACCTCGGAAATCAGTGTAACTTTTAGTGCCCAAAAGGGTTTGTGTGACCCAGCACTGATAGAGAGGTCAAACACCTGCCCCTCACCAACCTGTTTGATGTTTGCCTCGCTCTAAGTGAAAGCCTTAATGGTTCTTATGATCTCACTCTCTTTCCCTCTCTGATTCAAGTTTAATTCACACCTCCTACTCTTTCGGAGCCTCTAATGGATATTTTGGGATTCAGATTCCAATGCGGCTACAGTATATTATTACTCATGTAATCCGATAGCCTCATTTTTATGCTGAATATTGCTTTGCCTGTGTTCACCTTCTCGGCTGGTGCTCCACAGGAATGTAGTAAATCACTTTTGACTGTCCCTGTACGTTGTCTGGTTCCAGGCTTTTTAACTGCAGCTCCTCAGGGAACCCACCAATAGCTGAGGCCTTTCAGGTTTAATTCTGTTTGGATGAGCAATGTTATTAGTGTGTCTCAGTGGCTTTGTCAGCCTGATCGGTGAAGGGGACTGCAAAGGAGCTGATGGCAGCGGTTGATAAAGGATGATTAACAAAGCCAGTATTTAATTCTAATATCCCAAAGATACATGTACACACAGAGCGACGGCATACACAGGAGGCTTTACGCTCAGCCCCCAGCTCCCCCAGATAAGAGATAATTGCCAGTATTTTCAGCAAACAAAAGGTTTTTTGACACACTCACAGCTGTACTTTGGATTCAAACACAATAGTTATTTAAAGAGTCTTTGAATGTCTAGTGTATAAAATATTTATGATGGAGTATTTCCTTTAAACCTCAGGACCTGATGCACGGCCACTGTAGCTGTCAGACTGGACAAGTGACAACATGAGCTCACCTCCAAATTCCAGTTCTCAGTTCAAGCCACTGGTGAATGAGCTTGCATCGCGTTTCTGCTCTGTGCTGTGGGCCAACTCCAGCAGGGAGTTCATTTACAACTCAAACTCAACTCTGACTTTCATTGGAGGAAGATTGAAGGTTCTTTCAAAAAAAACCCATTCCTAAATCAAAGCAGTGGAGAATGTCAGTATTTTCCACTGCTCAGCATGTCACAGCCTAACTTAGCTAAAGACTCTGAAGACATAATGACCTCGTCTTACACTGTCGCTCGTCATAGCTCACGCCTACCTCAGAGTCTGGCAGTTGATAATCATTTAAACAGTCAGGTTATAACCGGGACTGTGACTCTTGAAAATTGTTTTATATTCAGAGGAAATGATGGCTATACTGCCCAAGTATGTGTGTGTGTGTGTGTGTGTGTGATTAATTTTGACTCTGACAGTGTTCACTACCAGACCTTGGGGGACATCTGAAGACATACTGTATATGGTGCCCTTGCAGCTGTTAGGGACTATCAATGCCAGGGACGAACCATCAGCTGTTCCAGTCAGGCAACCCACCCAAAGAGCCTTGTGTTGAATGACTGTGCTGACTAAAAAAGACATAAAGAAAAGCAGCAGATGGATTTTTAGATGCAAAACATCTTTTGTGTTATTGAGAACGCCCTGTAAAATATGACGGCGCAGGTCATTTGTACCGGCAGGGACAAACATATTCGTATTGCTGTGGGGCGACACCTAAAGGCCGTAGCAAACATAACACAGTCACCTAGTATCTGGCTACGGAAAACGTTGCCAGGAGGGCGTTGGGCTGGATGAATGAGATAATCATTTGTCATATGACGTGCATTATGTGATGAAACAACATTTTTGTTTAGTAGCTAACCCTAATGTAACTTCACCCTGATTTGCCTGTTGCTAAGCAACCTGCTGTTTTTTGCACAGTTTTAAAGTGTTTAGGGCAACAACAAAAAAAAACGTGTGAAACTAGCCACAATTTTGGTAGTTACTATTTTGTTGCTGGCTGATGAAAGGGCTGCAGATCCAAAAGACACCAACAAACGATGCTGTTGGTCAGTTCAGAGGGTAGCGACAAACAGCTGCATCAAAAAATTTGGACGAATTCTTGGTTTTATTGGATGTTTGTGTTTGTGGAATGCTGCAGCAAAGGTCCAACCACACAAGCTACTTTCACACTATTTTACAGATGGAAGCCTGATCTCTCTGGGCTTTGCCCAGATGTGGTGCTTAAGAGAATGCAAATGTCCAAGTGAGCTGTCCCGGAGATTACTCAGACTTATCTTGCTAGCAGCAGTTGGGCCAGACTGGTGGCCTGAGTTGGAACTGGTCACCCCACCGATTGGCCAACCTAAAACATTGAATTTCTACATGTTCCACGGTATTTTGAGCACATGCCACTGTTTGGAGTGTGTGGAGAGAGCGTCCTGCCCTATCCTGACTTGTTAGCAGGCACAGACTGAATGTGCTGTCTTTGGCATTGCATCATTTCTCTGTAGTGGCGTGCCTCCTGTATGCTCTGACCAGACGCCACTTCTCACTGAAATCAATCAGAGCTTCTCCTCGTGCCAAGGTCTCCGACTCTGAACTTCTCTGCTGTGTGTAAAACACATGTCCACACCTGATTATCCAGATGTCATCTGCAGTACATATTTGAAAGCGGCTACAGGGAGTCAGAGAGCAAGTTGATAGCTGTGTTCAATTGTCAGGCAAGCTATTTGAATCTTGGGATTAACCTTGATAGAGACAACCAGAGGGAGGAATTAACAGAGTGTGCAGGGACGTAAATAGAACAACTGAAAATGCAAACAGAATGTAAAATGCAATTAATTCTATTAGCTGGACTTTCCCAGAGGAGTAGTGATAAAGCCGAACACTTAAGGATGTGTCAACAGACTGCGTCAGCAGAAACAGCGAAGGGAAACATTTGTTCAGGGCCCGGTCTTGGATGACTACACAAACACAAGCCCCAGCCTCTGAACTGTCTCTTCATGCATTTCATCACAGATTGGTAGATAGAATCAAGCAAGATCAATGTTGTGTTTTAAAGGGAAAAAAAGTCCAAAAGTTGTTTGAATTCACTCAAGACTGTGGTACAGAAGGAGAGAGCACTTAAGGACACGTGTTCTGTTTGCACTGATCAAAATGAAGACAGCACCAAAAAACTGTGGTAGCCAAACACAGTTTCACACAGTGTATCTATACCCGTCATAATCCCTAGTGTAGAATTTCTGTATGTCTTATCAAAACACCTTCGATGTTTTTTCGTCTTTTATACATTTCTGAAGGACCAGTGAGTGCAGCACTGTGATTCCAAGGACCTGAGTGTGTGGTTAGGTAAGACAACAAAAGTACTTCATTACGGTTTAAGAATGATCGTTTGTCTCTACTGAGCTGGACCACAAGCTTCTTTTAACCTAAACCAATCACTGTGAACAAGTAAACACGCCGTAAAATAATTTAATCATGCTATAGCTATAGAAAAATTAAGTGTTGTACTGCACGTTTGGAGAATGTTCTGGCAGACAAAATTCTGTTGTCAGTTTACATTTTTTTTAATACGGTCAGTCTCAACATACGGTATATCACACTTTTGTATAAAATATGTAATCCAGTAGCACTTGTCATTGGATGTCACACTGACCCACTATTGAATTATTGCATCACTTCCAATTACTATTTACTTAAAAAAAAGAGGAATAATCATGTTTACTCATTTCAGTGAGGGTGATTTATTGGCAGCTTAAAGCTAATGGTTTAAAGGTTTTACAGTTCGTCATAATCACAAGCCATGTACCTGCCAGAGCAGTGCCACCGCTCTTATTTCTACACTCCACACAGCAGTTCATTTTGAATTGTGTACAAACTGTTTCAAACACAGATGTGCAGAACTGATCATTAATTTCCCTGACTACTAGTATCTGCATGAATCTCTTGTTCTTTATTGATCTTTATTTAGCAACAAATAGCCTTGTGGCTTTGAAGGAGTACGGCTAGGACTGTGGTAAAGTGCACATTCGTCACTGTTGGCTGATTTAAAGCAGAAACTAATTTCATTTTGTGTAAGTAAAGCATCAGACCAGCTTAGCGTTGAATAGCGAGCGATGTGTGCGAGCTCCGGTTTTAAGGTAGTGAATCAAAGCTAGAAAATCCACCGCCATCTCTTCATCTGAAGCCACTCGTGCACATTAGCCGCCTGCAGTATGTTCATTTGAGTACAGCAAGGGAATCGTTGCTTTCTGTCCTTTCAGCTAACATAGCTGAAATGCAGCTGGATGATCTGTGAGAAGAACGGCACTTTTATCTATTGTTGGTGGTGAGTAACCATCTTATGAACTTGTTCAAGGATCTGAATAGAAATGGCCTGTTCCAGTGCTTTAACAAATCTACATTACCCAACGGTAATGGCCATGTCCACCCAAAGATATGCCAGGTGAGTGAGCATAAGCCGGGTTTTGAATGCAGTGAGCACATAACTCTTGACTCGGACAGCCTATTTGACCAGCGAGAGGCAAAGAACTGTGATTAGAAAGCTCTCCGTTACAGGACTGGGCTCTTTGAGCATGGGGTGGTGGTGGGAACTCGCTTAAATCCTCCAATAGGGCTGAAGAAAAAGACCCTGCCAAATCCTGTGATGTAGGCTGAGCTGGCACCTAGAGGGAAAACGAGAGAATGATGAATGTTTTACAAGCTAACGGCCCAGGAACTGAGGTTTTTGCAGGCCATAAGCACTGGGTTGAATTGGACCAGACAGTCACCAGGGAGACCCCAGTCTCAAGAGGAGAGAATCTAGGCTGCACACAGACAAGCGATGCAAGGCTCTGCTTGCACTACAGTTGCCTTGCCAATCTCAAGAGTTTTTTTTTTTTTTTAAGCTGGGAGTCAAGGCAGATATTAATTATGGCTTTTATTTTTTTTTATCCTCTTGGATGAAGAAATAAGAAAAACACGTTAACCTAATATGTGACAGTTGAGAGGACATAAGGTATCTCTGAAAGAGGCAGTTTTCCTCTCAGGTTCAAAGAAAAGTAATTATGAAATAACTACAACCTATTTAAACATGTTGGGGATGTCACTGTGATCGTGGATGTATGAAATAAAAAGGCTGCTGTGATTGGAGAAAAACAACAAATGAATGTAATAAATACATATATAGACTTGAGCCAGTTGCTGGTGTTGAATGTTTTTAATGTTCCCTTAGTAAAATGACGTTTCTCAGTGTGTCCACCCATGTGCCTTTTTAAAATATTTCTAAAGGTGTGGGTAAGAAGCCCTAGGCCTGAGTCAGGAAGCATAAACATATGAATTGTTCATGCTATTGACACTGTCTTCCCTCGGACTCCCATTTTCCCTTGTCTTGTCTCATTTTGTTTCTCCGCCTATGTGTCTCTCCCTTCCCTTTTACATGTTTCATTCATTCACTTCTTCACACACACACACACACACGTAAATGTGTTGCCAGTCTCTGTTCATGCACTAAAACTGACGCTGTCGGCAAGTCCTGCCGATCTTTCACTCGGCTGTTGAAATATTTAAACAACATTTCTGTTCTTCTGTAATTGTGTGTCAACTTTCTTTCTGAAAAGACCCGAGCTGGTCCGTAGAATTAGGAAGCGAGGCCTCAGTCAGTCCATCTGGTGTCAGGGACGATTAACAATACCCAGCAGAGGAGATGGGAGAATGGGTTAAACCAAAGAAGGATTAGTGTGAGCATGTCAGTTATGTCGACATTATTAGGAATTCATGGGTGTTTTTTAAGCTACTGGGATAAAGTTGCCCTTCAGATGCCCTTTCCCATGAAATTCCACCTGACTGCTGCTCTCCACATGCAATAATAAAATCCCAGCAGGGCATTGTGCATGTGGTGCAGTGTTTGGTACGCAGGGAATCCCGTAGGGACGCCATTTATCTCTGACAATGTATGTATACTCAGGGGCGATGTAATGTCAAAATCTCTGTATGCATTGGCTTCAAGGAAAAACGACACTGCCACAGCTGTGCTGCATGTTTTACCCCAGGTGATTCATCGATTAGTGATGTGGCAAAGTCTGCTTAGTGATGACTGTCTAGACATGGCAGGTTGGTGAGGAGTACAGCGACAGACAGGATCAGAAATGTAAGGACTACATTTGAGGAAAGATGTGATGAACGTGAAAAAGCCAGCAAAGGTCTGGAGCTTGAGGTGAGGAGGCAAGTCGCTGTGAAGCCTGCATGCAGATGGCAGCTTGGGAGACTGACACACGCCTGTATAATTGTTCATGTCACCTTTATTCCTGTGGCATTTCTTCCCTTCCAAACTGTCATGACAAGTCATGAACACGTAATTTCAACATGGGACAGGCTGCATCAAGGTCTGCTCAGGAAGGGTCCGATGCGCTCGATACCAGAAAGAGAGGAGAGGCGAAGTGTCTGAATCGGAGGTGATCACCGCAAGTATTTCTCACATGGTACACGTGATGGTTATCTGACCTTTAGATCTGTATCAGACTAGTCCCTAAGCCAGCTGTGTTGGGTGGGACACTTCTGCACTAGTGTTGAGACGAGTGGGATGTGGACAACTCCAGACTCATCTCCACAGATGTCAAATCATCACTCGCACACATTATTGTGAACTATGAGTCTCCCATTACTGCCCTATATTAGATTTCCATCTGATTTGATGGGAGCTTTTTTTGAGTAGAGAGAGAGACAGAGAGAGAGAGAGACACTCTCCAGACACCAATTTAAAGAGGCAAAGCAAAGTAATCAATTCACAAACCGGAGACTGCAAACTGAATTACTGGGACGATGAGCCTGGTGGTGGTAGGGATCAGCAATGAGAGCCGGTTTCACACCTATCCATATCAAAGGCTTTCAGGACAGGAGAAGGAGCTGTGAGCTCCTGAATAGTAGCGAGGGATCAGCGATGATTAAAGCTAACCTGGGCATAGCAAGTGGGCCATACAAGAGAACTGTGTGGAACTGGCGCTTACGTCCCTGATTGATTTTCCGAGCTCCATGCTTTGGAATGTCCACCTGCTCTTTGGATCCTTTAAAGGTGAAGAGGAATAAAGGTTTGATGGCTATCGTTCTTGCAAACATCATAGAGCAGTAGTACTTTTTTTTAAAAATAGCCTCTCCTTTGTGTTTGCTGGTCCAAAGGCTGTTCTGGTAAACAAACCTCATTTCCCGAAAAGCTAAATTTCCATTTGTCAGTTCACCTGAACCTTTCTTTGTCTCAGCAGAACCAAAAACATCTGTGTTTTTACTCACCATCTTAAAAAATGAGTTTAAATACAGCAACGCAATTGAAAAATTGAGACACTGTGGTACATTATGTTTCCTTGTAATTACACTTTAATTATTGAGAAGTGAGGAAACTAACTGTCCCAGTTTTGCAAGTAAATGATTTGCTCATTCCCGCTGGAAAACAAGACCTTGGCTGCTCAACAGGTCACCGCTTCCTGGTTCTCCTCTTCATGATGGGCTTTACATTTTCAATATAGGACAGATCTGGAGTTTCTGCGTAGAGCTCATGCACGGCTGCGTTAAGTGAAAAATGGATTCAGGAGTATTATAATAAAATCAGAGTAGTGTGACAGTTTCTCATGTAGTGCCAACTGATGGCTTAAAGATTACACCAATTTTACAGTGGTTTCTGTGATTTTTGAAATGGCTCAACTTTTGGAATTTGGGCTTGTATTATTACTGTCAATAAGAACAGTAATTAAGTGATAAAATATGACAAAAAAATCTGACAAGATTAAAAATTAAAAATCTGACAAAACTAAATTTTCTTTAGTTTAGTATAAAATCGTTGAAAATATTGCTTATAAACCATTTGAATTATGTGGGGAATGCAAAGTATTTTTAAACTTAGATTCAGATAAAAAGGGAGAGAAATTGTCTCAGTTGATATTTTAAAATCCAAATGCCTCTTCACTTTCATGTGTTTACTTGAAGGCACTTAGTGTAACTACATTAATCACCATTATAACATGTTTGCTCGTGTTTTGCTCCGTGAATCTGATAGATATGATCATCTGTCCAAAATGATTTCACACTGGCACATACGTGTGCATACTAATGGACCATCAGTGCCCGCTGGAGGACCTCAAAGCTCTTAATAGCCCTCCCCTACTTGCTCTCGCTCGCTCTCCTTTCGCTGGTGGCAGGCTACCCATTGCGTTATATAAATTATCTCTGATTTGACACTGCCAGCCATAAATCTTCATTAGTTGGTAGAATAGGAGAAAGGAACTATTTTCAGATTCTAAGGTGTTTTGTTTTGTAGAGGGAAAAGTTGAAGTCACAGTGCAAGCACTAAACTGCACCTTGCAACCGACTAAAGAGTATTATTGATGGCTTTTAACTTAATTTGAATAAAAGTACAATCCCAGCCCCTCGTTCATTTCTCTCCAAGAAACTGTTAGACACTCAGAGCTCATTAGCTAACAGGCTCGGGTTAGAAACAGACTCCAAATAAGTTCTCATTTTCCTCTCATTTCTCATTATATAGCTCACTGGGCTTTAGAAGAGCTGTTTTGAGGAAGCGCTGGATGTATTTGCTCAGCTCTTAATAAGATAACGAGCATTGTCAAAGGTCCACTTATTGATTTTATTACAGCTTATTGCAGCACTCTGGATAAAATGCTATAAAAATAGTCATATCTTTGTTTTATTTATTTGCCACAAAAATGAAATGCACTCTCTGACTAAATGTGACATCCGTCACTGCATATTTTATAAGTCACAGCACATTCTGTAAAAAAAAAAAAAAAAAAGAGCTGGCCGTGCATTAAAAGTGTCTGGCTGACGCTTGAAAATGGCCACGCTGAATCATCCCATTCACGCTGTTGTCCCACCAAGCTAGATAGTCCAGATCGGGTGTAGACATTTTAAAATGCCAGCCTATCTCCATTTTCCATCTACCAGACTCCTTCTACCGTGTGTACCAGAGGAAGTCCATTACGCACGGATACAGCGTGTGGATGTGTAGCCTATCACAGAAATTATTTCAAGGCGTCCATGATTTGAAAAGTGACAATGTGATAAGTCAGCACATTCCCTTCATACCGTATCAGTGAACACTGTTCTCCTAAGTTTCACTCTATCTCTCTTGAAACATTTAAAAGTGGAGACACTGCAGAAATAGCGCCGTGCCGAATGATGTTTATCACGAGCAGGCGTGTCAGTGCATAATCCATAGGGCCATTTTAAAGAGCATTGTCTGTGTGTGTGTGTGAGTGAGGGAGATATTGCCCTCCTTGGAGTATCAGATTCATCTCATCTCTCTTCATTACCATTACACGTCCATCCACAGCGAGCCCAACCTCTGGCTGCAGTGCTTCACACAGTATTACTCCGCGATCCCCCATCTGCCCTGGCAACTTCCCTGTGCTGCTCAGGCCCAATCTAGCCATATTACTTCCCCTCAGGCTTCATTTAAGTGTGACTGATAGGGCCAACACAGGGAAACAAACAGCATGCCTAACTTCCAATAGGATTAGAGCTTGGGAAGCATCAGCGCAGTCGCTCGCTCTCTTTTTCTCCCTCAACAAAAGAGCAGCTCGGCCTGTCGGCATGCATGTACAGTAGGAGTGACTTAATGTAGGCTGCTGTGGACGGGGTAGACTAAAACACATGCGCCGGATGAAAATCGCAGGGCCAAAGCAGCTGGTTATTAGCTGGTCAAGCTGTTGTGAGGTGACGCAGGGCGGGGGAATTACTGTAATATAATGTAGTGAAAGTAGAGAGAGGAGCACTGCTGTCAGACTGAGTGCTCGGAGCCGCTATCGCACCGCTATTATTCACCCCCACCGGTGGCGCTAAGTTATGGAGGATGCTGATACAAAATGAGACCGGGGTCAGATTTCACAAGGCTCCTGAGTGCTCTTACTCTACAGACCAGTTCTGCTCAGTTACTGGCCATTAGATATGCCTGCTCCTGCCAAACCAGGCCATTACCGGGCCTCCTACTGTGGGCTGCTGTTTCATGGCCTGTGCAAGGTACTGCAGGCTACAGAAATACAATGCTAGGGAGTGAATTTTCACGTCAAATCAACTCCACATATGCAGCGTTTATTTTGTATATTTTGTCAGCAGTTAAATAAATCCTAGTACTTTAACATGTTCCAGTTGACAGTTATCCAGTTATTATCTCATGAAGGATTCATCTGATCTTAACAGATGTGAAAAATAAAAAGCAGAGGGTTTCTTCATATTTGACATTCTCATTAACTCCATACTCTTGTGGAAATGTGTAAAGCAGAAAGATTTTGGGTGCAGCATGACAAAGTTTCATAAATCCTGTAAAATCTAATCTAATTTGCCTACAGTGTAAACTCCTTATCAGTTATTTTAACATCAGTAACCAACACATAATGTATAAGCAAATCAACTTGCTTAGGAGAGTATTTATCAAGATGGGGGCAAAGCCTACTTTACAAACTGTGCACAGATAAAACTCACATTCTATAAACTGCATCCAAATGAGGCCCCTCCGTGCGAGCAGCGTTCAGCGAGTGTGGATTTCAGCGCCGTCTCCACCGCACTGCTGACTTCATTCATGATTGAGAGTAGCTTACTTCATAATGCTGTGGTTTCTTTTCTCATTACTGAGAGAAAGCAAATGCAAAAACGCCCCGTGAATTTTTATCTTCCCTGTCAATAGACAATCATGGTGAGGACTTACGGCATACAGTGTTCATCTAATTGCATGTAAGAAGCTCTGCAGGCACGTTGTATTGCTTTTAATATTCAGATGCGATGGTTGCTTCTTGCATGAAACATATACTTTTGGTACATTCACTACACTACAACCCTGCATATAACTTTTTTTTTGCCAAACAGACTATACAGATATGCAGTATATTACTTTTTAATGAATTGTTTTTCCAACCCAGTGACTTAAACCAGATCCATTTTAGGCAAAACGGATTCCAAGATGCTGCTGCTGCTGATGATTCTAATGATGATGATGTATCCATTAATAGGAGGTCAGTGAGCAGGAAATGAGTCTTAACATAAACCTGACTCAAATGCAGCTTTGCAGTTAATGCACTGCTCGGACTGTTTATTGTCTAATTGACACTATTATTATCATCAATTATTTATTTATTGAGAGGGTTTAAACATCAATATCAAAACACTGAAAAACTATTTCAACTATAGCTTATGCCCTGCATGCTGAACATTATAAACACTAATGCACTGGAATCATTTCAACTTTAAAGTTCGCTTGGGTTGACAGGGGTTGGGTGTAAAGAAAAAGGTGAATGCTACTCATTCTGTAGCACTAAAGTAACGCCTTAGTAAATCAGATAACTCTGATTGTGTCATCGTAAAACGTTTTAGGTTCACAATTAAAGTTGTCCGTTGTTTAGTTACATACACAAGTAATCTGTTACTTTCAAACTTGTTGTCACAATAACAGAAATCGGCTGCTTTGCTGTTTTTGGCTGCAATACAAATGAAGTCATTCATGTATGTGTTTTAAAGGCCTATAACTTTAACTTAAAAGTGATGCGTGTGTGTGTGTTTGTTTAGGCATGTGATGTAGTGTCTCTGTGGGAATATGGACTGGGCTAAATGTAAGGCTGAACAATGAAGGACCGTAAATGGGGCAATGTGTCAGGCCCACACTGGGCTGTGTTATGGTCCAGCAATTATGAAGGTCCTGATTAAAACAACACACATCAGGAATCACAAAGGAGTTTTTATTCTTGTACAGGCACAGGGATAGTTAACAGCTAGTGTGTCTCAAATCTAATATTAACATGACAAAATGACTCATTCAATTCTCTTATGAATATGGAGCTTGTGGTTCTCACTGAATTTAAAAACTAATTAGACAGTAACATATAAGGATGGAAAACTTCAATTGTTCCATTATATAACTATGACCTCCCTTTAACGCGACTTTCTTCATGGTATTACTCCATTATTACTGATGAGATAAATGTTGAATTTTAAGGCCTTGTCTTTATCTAGACTCTTGATCCTTACATGCAACCTGAAATTGTCTCCAATAGAATAGAACATTCCTGCACTTATTGTTCTGTGTAACGACAATGAGGCTGCTTATTATGAATCATGAATCTTATCTGTCTTCTGATTAAAGCAATATTAGAATGCAGAGACTTGAGCGTCACTTTTTCTAACAAGGACAAGAGGATGGGGGGCCTGGAAAAAATGCGATACTTGTCAGACACTAACTTGTTATTTGTCCCTGTCTTTTAATTTCGTGTACAATGTATTTCAACAAGGAAAGTGATTAAATTTGACATTGCACATGTGCCAAAGGTTATGAGAATTTTTTTTTTTTCTGATTCTGATTTGAGGAAAGTAGAAGGAAAAAAATCCAATAAAGCTTAGCTGTGCCCCAGAAAGAGAAGATGTTAAACTGAGGCTGGTTTTTCATTTAGACTCTACCTCTTTCTCTCCCTCCCTTTCCCTGTTCCCTTATTACCCTGCAGCTCAGGGACGAAGGGAAATGATTTGGGTTGAGCCAGCAGAGAAGTAAGGACAGACTGACTGAGACCTATAGCAGCGGGGTTGTGTCTGTTTTCGAAGCTGAGCTGGAACAGGAAGATCTAAAATGGAGGGAAATATTATTGTATTCATAATTCATTTCGAGCATCCCTCCAGCCTAAAATTCTACCACAGCATCACTGCGTGGCTTGTTTGTTTCACTCCAGCAGCGTGTTCATAAAGATGCGAGTGTGTGTGTGTGCGTGCGTGCGTGTGTGTGCGAGCATATACATGCATCTGAATGTGCGGCCTCATATGTGGATGCTTGCAAATGTCCTGTCCCTTGCGGGTGATGTGAGGGCTGCTTCCAGATGGCTGCCAGTGGAACTCAGTCTTAATCGTGGTCCACACCTGTCCTCTCAGGGGTAATGACAGCATCCCACTTCTCTCTCTCCCCATTTGATGTCTCCTTCCCCTATCCTCCACACCTCTGTCACTCCCCATGTTTTTTGCTCTCCTCACCGTGGTGCAGATGATTTTTTTTTTTTTCATCTCTCACCCCAACCTCCACATCCCGGTGCACAGCATCCCTCTCCTGCTATGACAGGACTTTAACTATTCATCACCTTATTAGTGCTGACATTCAACTGAGTCCATGTCTTTAACATCCTAATTATGTAGCTGTTGGTTTTCATACTGTAGGTGTTGCTGTTGAAATTACTACACCTTCTGAGAGGCGTTAGCGAAGACAGAAGGTGTGAAATGAGCACAGAGTCTCCAGGGAAACCCAAAGATGACAAACATGACATCAGGAGGCTTTTCTGATGAATCAAAAGTTTAATTTATTTCACGAATAAAGTCTTTTTATTCTTTTAAATCAAATCACTGAGTGTCATTTACAGCCACATTTTATTTCTACATGGGAGTGTTATTTATTAACGTCGTCTTGTGAAGCACTTCCCATTTCCCTTGTCACATACCTAATAGCATAGCTGTGTCTTTATGTCTGGCCATTATTAGTAATAAGTGTGATATATGCAACAAGCAAAGAGCTATTCAGTTGTGATTGTGCTCCATTAGCTACTAGTAGGCTTCTTCTGTGCTGTGCAGCTGCAGCTACTGAGCCAGTAAGAGCTAATTCACAAAGTCTAAAACTAATTTTAGATTTTTCTGCAGCTGATTGTGTGATTCATCTCTGACAACATACAATAAAGTGGGGGGTGGGGGGGTGTAGTTGAGTTTAGAAAACAATTAATCGCCAATGCATTGCATTCTGACATACAGTAAAGGAATAAAGAATGAGTATAAAACAAATACAGCCACGCTACTACTGCCCATGTATTTTAGTCAGACTTCTCATTACCATGAAGACAAAGAAAATCGGAAAATTTACGTGAGGGAACTGGAGAAACAGATAACTGATTTAAATTCAGAGCAGTGCAAAGAAAACAGAGGAAGTTGAAAAGTTGAATACAAACTTTGAAAGTGTGCACAGTAAATTGTAGGGAAAAATAATTGCGCAATTAATTTGTGTTATGGACTGTTTAGAGGAAAAGCAAATAAGAGAAACCAATTTGCATTTATCTAATCCCTCATTGTGTATTTATTCAATTACACTTTATCTAATTGCCTTTTGGTGACATTTGTAATTGTCTGATTGCATAAATCTCACCTGAGATGCTTTGCTGTGAATCAACAAAATACAAATAAATCCATTAGCAGGATTTGAAGTTGCTTGAAGAACATCGTTAGAGCTGCGCTCTGCCCGCCTGACTGGCAGACTCTGCTATCTGACAAGACAGTGTGTCCAAAAATATCTCGTGTTGCTACAGCATAAAAACAATTTCAACGGCTGTTTCCTGTGTCCGTGTGCATTTGCCCACGGTCATTTCTGCTCCGTTTATATTTAATAATTTGGTTTCCATTCTAATCAAAGGAAATCCTTTCGTTTGTTGTGTGACCGTATCACCTGCCTGCCCCGCAGACGTGAGCAGCGAGCCGATTACCCCTGGACCTATATATATATTGCAATCCAAATCTATGTTTAACATATTCTGACATGTCTTTGAGCTCCAGTGCACATCAAGGTGCTTAATTCCATGACAATAATGAGTGATTCCTCTCCAAATGGAATCCAAATGAGCCGTTCCACTTGGCTGATCTGCTGACGAGTAAAGAGCAGGTCAGTGGCTAATAGATTCCATAGCTATGGGTGTCTGGGGACTGGCTCTAAAACTTTTTGGCTGCAGTGGTCCGTTGGGAAACTGGATGCATTACTGAGCACTGACCTTGTGCGTGACCTTTATGTCCGATGTGAGACGGATTTAAGCAATGCCGTAAATCAAGGGAATTACATTGAGCTCCATTCATCCCTACTGTGGCATTGCTGACAGGTAGGAAATAAACGTTTGTTTGTGTTATGCAAGGACTTTAACAAGTTTCTACTAATGTGCTTTTGCAACCTGTTGCTTCAGACTATATCTAAACAGTAGGACTGGCCTTAACCTTGTGTGAAGAAGCTGCGTTTAATAGTGTTAATAAGTCAAGAGTAAAATGCCATCTTTAAAGTAGCCATTAGTAAGCCTGTCAGCTCCAGGCCAGCAGGCGTGCACCAGTCAGAGTTTAAATGTCATCTATTGGCTTTACACACAGCCCGAGACAGACTGAATAAAATGCCTGCCGGTATAATAAGGGGATAGTATAATATGGCCTTTGACACCGCAATCAATAGGCCCTGTCTTTGGAGGGAATACTGTTCCTCCCAGAGCCCAGGTGGACAGGCAGAGTCGTAACCAGAACCCAGTTCCAGGCAGGATGTCTCACAGTAAGCAGGTTGGGAGGGAAGAACGACAGAAGCCGAGGCCATGCTGTCTCACAGCTTACTGAAAAAGCATGGCCTGTCTCCCCATTTGCTCTCTCCCTCTCTCTCTCGCAGACCACACACTCCCATAATGCTGACACATGTATGCAGGAATTTCCAGGCATATAATCTGCCTTGCCTTCTGCAAAGCTTCAGCACTAGTCACATCGTTTCTGCTTTCCCCGTGACCCCACATGGATACAAATAAGCACAAACACGCAGCCACACACAAACATATGCGCGCTCACGCTCATGCTGTCATCCCAAATCTTTCATTGCTCGGTTTATCCCTTGGTGGTGTTGTTTCGCCAGTGTCGCCGCTCATGGCCGCCTCTCCAGCTGGGACTCGTCCATCACGACATCCCTCCCATCTATCTCAGCCTCTGACTGGGAGCCAGCAGGGATGAGCTGCCTGTCAGCAGAGGACTTGGTGCAGGGATTCATAACCTCTTCAATGCTCTCTCAATTTCCCCTCACTGTCTTGTTCCAGACAGGCCCTCTAAAGTTTCTGTCAGAGCTCCATGGCCAAAGCACAGTCAAACTCAAAAAGGCTATCCACGAGGAGGACTAGGTCTCTTGGCTCAAACATAAAGAGACAGACACAGAGACGGTTCATTTTGATAGATAGGTCCTGAGAGGCCGAGAGAAAGCACAGGGACTCTCTGACAGCATGGATATACAGCGTATACACATATTGAAGATCGAAGGCGGGCCTGACTGAGGGAAGGACGTTGCACAGGTGCAGCAAGGAGCAAGAAGGCAGCTGCAATGGAGGATGAGAGAGCGGATGGAGATGGATAGAGACGAGGCTAGTAAACAGGCAGAGGCACGTGTACACAGGATGATAGATGACAGACAGCAGGATCCAAGAGGGAGAGCACCAGCCCCGTCCTGGTCTATCTATGCCCTGTCTGAGAGGTTAATGTAAGCTGCACACCAGCCCTTTAATAATACACCAGCCGCAGACTTAAAATGGATAAACATATAAAAGATTCATCAACCTGTCATGCAACGAGGCTATGGTGTGTGGATGTGCACGAATGTATGTGCGAGCGCAACCTTTCATAGTGACCCGCAATGTGCATCTATTGGTGTTAAACATTACAGACACTTCAATATAGATATCACAGCGTTAGCTCTGCAAAACAGCTCTATATGCTGAGATCTCACACGGACATAAAGGCTCAATAAAGTTGGCGTTTGAAGCTGCTGATAAATAGAAAATGTAACATAACACTGACTAAGGCTAGTGCTGTCAGTGGCGAGGCATGGAGCCTCAGCACAGCCTGTCAAAGGCAATTCGCTGCAACAAAGGAAAATCTCAATCAAGACAGTCTTTCTTCATGGCCAACATGAACCGCGTTCATGCTTTGTCATCTACACTGACAGGATGTAGAGTCATTACTATTGATACGAATGTGCAAACGCGCAGACACACGCGTGCACAACTACGCAAGGGCCTCAGTATAACTTAAGCCAAAACAGCGCTTAGTCTGGCTCCTTTGAAAGCTTCCACTCTTGCAGATCTATTAGGGGAACCAGATCCGTGTCAACTCCCTGTCGGCGTCCCAGTCTCTCATTCAGGACCTGCCACTACCCAGGTCACACAAATGAAATTACTGTACATACATAATAATGTGCACCGAGGCAGAAACATTTTTCCTTTGTCCTTCCAAAACATAGGCACACAAATTACTGTTTGCAAAGTTATAAAGGACCATGGCTGGAGTCAAGTCTATTGTGATTCAGCAAGAAATTTCTTTGGAATGGCAGGTAAAGTGCTCGGGCGGATGAGGTCGAGCCACGGATTACAAGACTAATGGGGTTGAACCGACTGTTGAATTGGGATCAGTGATATACCAGAGGGTTTGGTGGTGAGAATCTAGGTGAGTAAGACTTGGAGGTGGCTTATGGCTTCATTGTCCCCCCTGTGGATCTTGTAATGAGAGCGAAGTAGAAGAGAAAAAGCAGAAATAGCGTTTTTGGGGGGTTTTTTTGTGGAGGGTTTTGAATACTAGGACAATCTGGAGATAAAGGATTTAGACACACTTATATAAGTAGGTTGATAAAATTAAAGTGAAAGATGGTCTTACATTTTTAATCCCTAAATGAAAACCATTTTGTAATCACCTCATGTTGGGATTTTGTTTGATAGGCAGAACCCAAAATGTCTGCTGGGTACAGTCACAGTTAGTTAGCTTAGCAAACTGAGCGAGGAAACAACTAGCCTGGTTCTGTCTAATTGTCAGATTATCTCATCGCGTAGGCCAACACCTTTCCCACAAGCCTGTTTGGGAGCTGGGTTAGAGCCAGTTTATCAAAGAATGAGCTCTCCTTAAGGAAGCCTGGTTCCAGGGTGGCACCTGTTTCTAGTCCAGAATCAGGAAGCACTTACATCAGGGCAGGACTATTGAGATCATCAAGACCTTTGTTGTAAAGACAAAAACAACTGCATAATTTATGATTTACTTAACTCTACTGTGATCGATAGCAGCTAGCTGAGGCTAAAGGTTGGCTTTGGCGCGGGGCTGTCCCTTCCTCGCACAGAGGAATGAGCTACACTGTTGTCCCTGAACAAACCTTGCCTGGAGACCCACAGTTCTTGACAGAAGCAGACGTTAGGCCGCGTTTATTTAATGCAACGAAATGATCCAGTTTCAGACGAGTTACAACAAGAAGAGAGAGGTGTCCAATTCTGCCATCCCGAGCTTAAGGCATCAGGAAATATTCATCTGCTCTTTGATTAGCCTCTGTCACACAGCATTTAACTTAATGAGCTCTGCAAAAACAGGATAAGTCAACAAAACTACCAAAGTCATGTCCAAATATTGTAGTAGTCAACGCCATAAGTATTGTAACAGGCCTATCTCAAAGTTTGTGACATCTTTTGTGTGCCACCATGTGCGTATCCCCTAAAGCCAATAGGTTTCACAGTGGACAGTTAAGCAACAAGTGCGTGCAGGATTTAACTCGCCATCGTGGCCAAGGAGAAGCAATTGTGTTACCTGCCACTGTTGACTTCCACCTGCATTCAGTAGGATGGCAAACCCTGCCAGGGTTACATGCGCAAGCATCGTAGGTCATTACACTTGTTACCAAATGTAATTGCCGTATGAAACGATCATGACGAGCAGCACAAAAGCGTTGGGCCAGTTTATTCTAAATGCCATTAAAGGCTCACAATGTCGGGGGCAACAGGTGTAAAGAGATGTTGTGATGCTGGTTGCTTTGCTTTTAGCCCGTTAAAAAGCTGTTTTTTACAAGGTTCCCAACGCTGATTGGCAGTAGCACAGCTTCGAAAACCGTTTGTAGTAGTTAAAAAAGGGTGACGTTTCAACACGAATAATCCTTTTTTTTTTTTATAAAGCTTCTTTTGAATTAAATTCTGCTCCAACTATTTACAATAGACTGAGCTGATCTACTGTTGGTTATAGGCTTTCATGTAATGTAAAAGGCAGATATGAATCGGTCTGTTCGTCTGTGCTACTGTGTAAAACAGGAAGAGAACCATTTGTGAGCACCTAAAATTACATATTTGTGAATCCAAGTGCACATTTGCTCCTGTCTGGTAGCGCCTTAAAGAGCTGGAAATGATTTAATAACTACCAACAAGCAGAGCTCTTACAGAGCACATCCTTCATATGACCCCACGTAAACTCAGTGCAAACTCTAAGTAAAAGAGACAGAGAGCTTGGCAAGTGGATTTGGTGTGCTATTTTCCTCGCAAACCCCCCCCCCCCTTTTAGCACAAGCAAATACATTACAGTAATATTTCTGAGGGTAAAACAGGAGCGTTCGGGGGGACACATTTGAGGGAGAATAAAGTGGATGTTGGCTGTAAATGTTATTGTCCCATTAATCAAAGCGACAGCCCTTGTGCCTGTCACACATGCCGGGATTGTCTCTGGTGACATAAGTAGGTGGAATGGACTTGAAATGAGCAGCTCCTATCAGTGGATGACAAAAGTGTAACTGACCCCTTGTCTCTCATCTATTTTAGGAAGTGCCAGTGGAGCCTGCGAGCTGTAATTTAGCCAGAATAATGCATCTGCAATTTCATGCTGGCTTTGCTGTATTTTGAGGACAATGGAAGGCAGCATGTAAAAAATTAAGTAGATAGACTCCTGTGTCATCATGCATTTGTATAGGAGTGCGGCTGTAGTTAGGAGCTATTGAGGGCGACTGTGTTTAACAATGCTGCACAAGACCTCTGCTGTTTTTTCCGCGAAAAGAGTTGCCAGAAAATCAATCAAGGGAAGCATGACTACAAATAAATATTTACATTGAGCAACAATCTCCCCGCATAAACACCACTTAATGCCCCAGAAGCAGAAAGCAGACATTACTTATTCCTAAATTACCCTTCCAATCTCCCAGACAGCAAAATTGTTATGTATATGCTTGCCGGTGTCATCCTTTTGGCTGTTGTGATGCATAATTTTGGCACTTCTGCCGGTGTCATGATTGAGAGAGAGAGAAAGAGAGAGAGAGAGAGAGAGACCGTGCAGACAAGTTGATATTTTAAAATAAGGAGTGAATTAATGAAAAGTTGTCTCTCAGTTGAGTTAGCAACTGAGAGACTGGTCAATTCTTCATATTAGTGCAGCTCCGTGGTTCGTGCGAAGCTGTTCTACAGTCAGTTTTCTAAAGGGCTTTATCCCGCAGGGATTCACCAAATACCAAACACCATGCATCAGATAGAGTCGAGGCTCAGTGAAAAATCTGAAAAATACTCATTAAAGATAGACTGGGAAAAACAGCACATTCATCGGTAGTAGCAGGGCTTTCACACTGCAGCTGAACAGAGGTAAATCTTGTGCGTTTTCTGGCTAAAGCAGCACAAAACATGCTGCATAAAGCATCCCTGCTCCTTTATTTCCTCTCCAGCTTCACTCCCCTTTCTCCTCTTTATCCATTCCACAACCCCCTCCATCTGCCACTAACAACTGCATGGTCATTCTGCCGCCTGGGAAGAAGTTTAAAGGGCTTTTCTGTCTGCCTTGGGGGCTACCTGGTGCTCCATGGTAGCACCCTGTTATTTGCCCTCTTTCTCCTTTTATTGCACCACCATGCAACAAACAAAAAGATCAAATATCGATCAGCCAAAATGACAAACCACCTGCTCCCGCAGTAATACAAAAAACCTATGCACTGCACTGCTCTCTAATAAAAAAGGTTGATTACAAGAGCAGACTCTGACACATGCACAAACAAACCACAACGCAAGAGCGAAGGAGGCCTTGAGGGATACTTGTGTCAGACTAATCAGATGTTGTCGCAGAGTTCAAATTTGCTGGAAAATATTGTGCACCACCAAAACTAAGGATGTCATCTATACACTCCCATTTGTAATATGAAACATATTATTTGTATTACACTATTTGTGTAATATGAAAGGAAATGAAAAACAAATTGCTGTTCCATAATAGCATGGTTCCTGTGTTAATTTGGTGAGTGGAAATTACACAAAAGCAGAGGTGGCATCTCCTCATTGAGCACAAAGACTCTATGTTATTTTAACTCTCCCAAGAAAGAAAAATGTCTGTTTCTGTGCAGATAATTCAATCATTTGATACAGTCCAATGATTATGTGAAAGCTATATGCAAAAAGACACCACCGACCTCAACTATAAATCACAATTGTTTGGCAGATTCCCCTCACAGCTGGGGGGGTTGCACCCCCCCATTCCCTCATTGATAGCTCCAGCACCCTCAACAGAATAAGCTGTGACGGTAGGTGTCACTTACACTTATATCGCTTACGTGTTTCTTTATTTTCCAGCAATATTTATAGTTTTGTTACATCCCGTGTATTTTAACAAACCGACTGTGCACCTTCACCTGTGCAAATGCAAAGCACCGAAACTTGAAGTGATATTTGGATGGATGGATCCTCCCTTTACCATGGGAAAGACAGAATAGGCAGCTCCTATTTGTGTTTATTCAAACTGCATCAAGCTCATTGAAAACTGGATCAAATGTAGATGATTAACAGTAGATTCGGGGTGTCGTATTGAGCTGTGGTTTCCTCCACAGGTTTGATATTCATTACATCATATGATGAGTTGACCCTTATTGGGAAGGAATGTGCCATTTGTTTTTGAAATTTCTTGAGCAGACACAAAGGTTTGGCTCACAATTAAACCATTGTACTGTTGACAGACCTGCTGCTTGTTTGATAGAGGAGTTTGATAGAGAAGCATATTCTATAACCATAACTGTAGTAATAGCTACACATGGCTTTTAGCTCACCCAGGCTGTAATCACAGTCAGTAACACATTTCTGCACGGCAAGGCAAATAGAAACACATAAGTAGTTTCACCCTAATCCTGTTGTATTATCCTGATCACATGATAGATACAATATTATCTGCAGCTCTGGAGTTACACGCATTAATAGACAAAAGTGATGCAACAGAATTAATTTGCATTTTTCTCCAGCAACGGTGATGGGTAAAACATGATTTAGCACTATTTGAACGTAAATCTGATGGCTGTTGCTGGGGGTTGTTTGCTTATATTGCCAACTATGCCAATCAAATCAAGTCAAACCACACCCGCACAACAACAATGAAGCTGATTAGGGATATTTTATATTATACAGAAACACTGATTAAAGTGAGATAAAGCTCTGTCCACATGCATTTTTGGTGTTGTATTTGTGCTGGCCCCTGCTAATGTACTGCACAGTATTAGGGGCGAAACTAATAGCCGCTGTTGGCACGCCACTCTGGTTTTTCAAGGTGACACAAATGCCTGCATTACCACCTCTCACTCTTTCTGACCTCAGCTCAAGCGTAATTGGACTTTCCATGCCTGTCCATCCAGCCCATAATGGTATGAGTGAGCTCGGTTCTACTTCCTCCACTCATTTTATACATAGTCCTTCCCATTATCTCCTCGAGCTCCTCTCAACCTTGATGTATCCACAAACAGAGAGCCATTTCGGCAAACAACACCGAGCTGCATTTCAGCACGCCATTTACAAATATTAGCATTAATGCAAAATGCATTAGGAAGAGATAAATGGGGATGGAGGTGGGTGAGTGTTTTTCTCACTCCCTGAACTCTTGCCAGTTAAACTCTGTCCACAGCGTGTCAGGTTGAGTGGAAAGGATGGGCACAGAAATATTTATCAGGTGAAGTAATTAGGAAATAGGAATATGGTTTGTCTGGACTGTGCAGGCTGAATGAAATGAACTGTGTGTGTTGCTGTTGAATTAGTCCATGCCACGGAAAATAATTTAGACGGAGTTTGGCAGGGATAAAAGAGGTGGCTGCTCCTGGACACCTGTGTGGAGGATACTCAAGTTATTCAACCCGTTTCCCATTAAGACGATGTGTCACTGCGGGCCACATCGTCTCGTGGGGGTTGCTCCGAATCAAATCCTGTCTTGAAGGCATATCGGAGCACTCCAGGTCTCTGTCTTACAACCTTATTATCACCTGCAAAACCCCAAATCCTTCTTCTACTGAAAACTAATCTGTCAAACTATCTTTTCTTTGCCTTTGGAGTTCTAGGATTACATGTTTAATCTATAATTATCTTCTTCTTAAATCAGTCACAGTCTCATTATGGGGGGAAAAAAAAAAATGCCCTGCTTGCTGACAACCGGTTTTCTTAAGAGCCGGTATCTTATTCATGTCCCCCACACAGAGAAAGGCTGAGTAATTTTAGATCCTGACAGATCAATTTAGAGAAGGACGCCAGTGCAGCCACTGCACAAAACTTTATGAATCAGCCCTAAAACCCACAAACACAGACTGTAAACTTCACCAACTTTCTTCACAGTCCCATGAAGCTCGTTTAATGCGAGCAAATAAAAGGAACAGGGCAAACAGTGGAAATGAAGACCCAAAGTGTTTTTCAGATGTGGGTCCTCTTTAGTTTCAGGGAGTCACAAAACATCAAAAATCAGAAAGAAACAACAGATTTTACACTGGGAGTGGTAAACGAACGTTACCCACTGCTGATGAAGAGCTTTCGTTTTGTGGAACTACTCTGAAATAATGTTTCATTCCGAGACATTCACAGGGGAAACATTTGTCCCACTGTCATTTTGATGCTTCCTTCCTTCCAATTTCCTTTGTAGAGGATGAGAGAGAAAGAGTTTACCTGCGCCTTCAGCTTATAGTTAGGATGTCGCAAATTTTCTGATGGAGCATTCAAATCGATTCATCCACCATCTTGTCAACAGTAGTCACACAGTAGTTTTATCAATCATTTTACCATCGCCACAGTTTCCTGAGCAGCGGCAGCGGAAGTTGGGACAGAATTGGTATATAACAGGATTGTCATGTAGCAACATTCACACGCAGCATAGTAAAGTTTTCACGGTCACATTTTTAAAGCTTAAAACTGTCTCTGAACAGTCTTAAGGAAGTTTGGAAGTTTCAGGAAGTTTGTGTTTTATCATGCCCTTGAACTGTGACCATCAGTTGTTATCACTGCTGTAATTATGGTTTAGTAGGTCACCTACTACCCACCAGCATTGTTATTGTCAGTAAAATGTGGGGTATAGTAATGGCTTTGTTTGCCTGACCGTCTTGGTTCTGTGCCTAAACATAACTATAAGTGTGCGCTCTTCGTGTCTAAACCACAATATGGCTGCACACAATATGACGGGACATAATATGGCGGCACATAATATGGCGGCACATAATATGGCGTGATTCTGTCCCCACTACCACCTTTACTGCGTCTGCTAGCATGTGGAGTGGGCACCGACTGATCCAAACAGTTAATGAAATAACATCCACTGAATGATGTGATTCAATCCAAAACAAGTGATTTCTTAAATCATTTGGCAACACTATTACTAGCAGAGTCATACTTGTGATCATAAAGGTTTTTGGTTGTAATATAAAGTGGACAAAAGTCAAGCAACCACTGTCCAGTTATTCTTTTTATAGTGCATATATGTTATCTGAAACTGAAATCAATGACGTGATTAATACACAAATTAAAGTTACTTTAGATTTAACGAGCTTCTATTGGATTTAGCAGAGAATGTAATGTTGTCTCCATTATGCATGCTATCAGGAACAATATGAACTCCTTCTATACAACATACAGTATGGAATTTGATATTTAGTCATTTGCGGTTGTCTGAAATTGAGAATAGTCGCATATCACAAAGCAAAATCCTTCCTCAAATCCAGGACATTTGACATCTCTGTTAGAACAGATGTAGCAAACCTGGAGTATGCGAGTGAATCTACAAATCTTACAGTACTTTTCATCTCCAGGTACGTGCAAGACACCTTTCTACATAGCTGCTTTTTTCTTGCTTTTTTCCTTCTCCCATTCTGAATCTTGTCAGAGTGTTTGCAATTGTGAGTTGTGGGAATTGAGCAGCGAGAACAGTGTTATCAAGAAGCAATCTTGGTTCAATGGAGTGGGGATACGCCACAGAAAAATGGGTAGGTGGCAAATAGTTGTCTGTGAAAGCAGACAAACACCGCACAACCCGCCTGTGTACCATACTCTGAGTCGAATGTCTTTTACCTCTTGAGCAATTATACAGTTACACAAACACTTCACCTCTGCGAGATACAAAATTAAAGTGTGGTTTGATGGGCAGAAACAGTATCTCCACTATATTAAATCAAAGTAAAGCAGGGAATTGGCACGCGGGTTGCAATATCACGTTAAACCAGTTGTTTTTCTTCACTTTTATGTCATTCATAGGGTGACTTTGAGTCCTGGATGTAGTTCTACTGTTGCAGTTGGCAATTTTGGAATAATATCCCCTCTAAACTGGAATCCAATGTCAGTGTGAATGGCACTTAATATTCCCAAACAGTTCATTACATTTCTGTCACTCTTCATTGTTTTCCAGCCCTGAGCTCCGGCCATCAAGGTCACTGCGTTCGGCTCATTCAGCGCAATGTTGTGCTTAAGTCCAAAGTTGAAAGTTGCAGGACCGGCACAGGTGGTAACTAACTGCATGTAAGACCTAATATTGAAACCCTACGGTGAAAAGATTGGGGCAAAGATAGTTGGCCTCCACATATAAAATATTTACTAGCGCTGTATTTCCCAGCAGTTCTTTAACGTGACAGTTAAATCGAACTAGAGTACACTAAGAGACAAGAAAGCCATTTATAACGTGATTCCAATTAACAGCATAAACACAAAGCTCATTGTAACACCACTGTCAGAGAGACGCTCACTGGAATCTATTTTATATTACTGCATAATTTAATTACGTTCACTTTACATACACATCTCTAGTTGAAAAGTGTAAACATCTGTTCCTCAATGTTCTGTAGGTACAAGGGTATGAAAAATATAGCAAGAAAATAAAGCAACAGTGACAAATGCACTTTTTATACATACTGTGCATGTGTTTGTTGTTTGTGGTATAGCACTGGGAATTTTAAATTAATTTTTCTTTAAATTGCTAAGATGGCTCTGCAAGCACAATTCCCTTTACATACGAAAAATAATCTGTTCATTATCTGTTACTATGAGACAAACTATAAATAAACAGCCCGCAGTCTGTAAATTAGCAGTGATTTTCCTTCAGATAAAACAAACTGGGGATTAGTGGGTAAACTAAATGGAATGACGGATGTTAAAATGCTGCTTTTAATTAATGCAAAACGTCAGGACGACTTCAGTGAGAATGACAGACGAGCTCATGAAATATACAGAATCCTAGCTCCAATCTGTCTGCAGCCTTTGTTAACATAACAAGCGCTGCACGTCGGCCATGTCACCACACATACGTGAACCGTAAAACATTCCCCCAAATATCCTATTCTTTTTAACTGCCAGAGGAAGAGGATCTTATAGTGTTTTATGGATGAAGCTGTGTTACCAAGCAGACAACGTGGCCACGTGCACGAGGTCCCCAGACCGCACAAAACCTCCAGGTTCACAGTTACTATGTGGGAATTGGCATCACTAAAGTAGCTAAGACCCCCCAGGGTCTGCTTAATAGCTAAACAGTCTGCACTTATATAACAGTGTTCTATCTGTACCCAAAGCCCTTTACGAAATTGCTTCTCATTCACACACACACACACACTCAGGAACCAATGACAGCAGAGACCTTGATATAAGGACACGAGCAGCCGAAGATCAAACCGACAACCTTATGATTGGTGCAAAAGCTCTCTACCTCCTGAGCTCCAGTGATTCCAGTTGAATCCGGCCATGAATCCAGCAAATAGACCGTAGCAGATGTTCGATCCTACACTAATCAGCCTTAGAAGTACGTTAGCACACTGCTGAGGTATAATGCCGTCTTTTTTATCTTGATGAGAATGTGTCAGACGGCTCTTTTCTGCTACCAAAAGCATCATCTTGTTTGTTAGATGATAAGGAGGCAACAGTCTAGTCAGATATGCTGTTTGCTGCATTCGGGTCCTTTCTTCAGTGAGGTAAAGATGTTAAGTACAGTATGCTGCAGTGCAGTAACTCTTCATTTCACATTCTCTTTCTGGCTCTTTATGGGCTCTTTTAGGCTTCTCTGCATGTGATGCCGGCAGGCAGAGTCAGTACTGTGAAATGTGATGTGAAAGCTATTCTGAAGCCATGCAAGTTATATTAATCATCAGAATGACACATTATGGAAAGAAGCAATTGCACTTTGAAGACTTTTAACCATAGTTTCTCAGGAGGCCATATGAAAGACTGAGGGAAATCAGCCACTGTACTTATGTCAAAGCTTATATCAAATAGCAAAGAGTGAGAAAATAACACCAGGTTAATGGCGGTTTTCTATTGCTGCTGCTCTTTATATTGCCGCTGACCCTCTGACTCCTCTGCATAGTAATGAAATCACACATATCTGCAGTAAGTGCAATCTTTACTGTCTTCACTGAAGTTAAGGGTTTATTTGAAAAATGTTTATTACTTTCAACAGAGGTTTAAACTAAAGCTTCTGCAAGCTCAGCATCAGTGTCACAGTGTAACATCTAGCAAGAGAGGGGAACCAAAGTGTTCAAACAAGAAAAATCAGTTTGAAAATCACTGTGCTACAGTCTGTTGATTGTAGAGTGAGTCCAAGTCCGCCTGTGTTGGTCAGAAACCTAATGCCCGGAGGCAAATAAGGAACAATGATCAACAATAATGTCCTTTATTTATCATTTTGTAATTTATACAAATATTAAATGTAAGTCACAGGTCTTACAATTTGGCTGTACAGACTTTCTGTGCAGAACCTCACAAACAGGATAAAAAACAGCAGTGTCGAGGTTTATAGATCATCATGCAAAAGCAAACCGCAAAAGTCCAAAGATGCTTTGGTGTTTTCAACCGAAAATGTAACAATAACAGAAGGTTTCGGAAAACGTAGTAGGCAGGCCAAAAGAAGAAAAAAACACTTTTAGGTTTAGAAGGCTAAGGAGCAGAGGTAACGACCTAACCCAGTTTTTCCAGCACGCAGCATTTCATCTTGTGGGTTTTGGCAGTGTAAATGATACCAGGCGTATTACTGTCCTCCAAAATATAGAATTTAACTTGTGTGATCATGTTTCATATTTCTGAGAACATTCCTGTCCGATGCAGATCCTGTATAACTGCTTTTGTGATGAGATGGTGGTTTTCATTTTGGCCAAAGAAAGGTTTAAGAGAAAACTAATTCTTACAGTCTCTTATAAAATGATTTGTTTCCAGTTTAATAGTTTCATGTTAGTGCCCACGATGTTCTGACACTATTTGGAACAAAGCCTGTACCTGAACTATCAACAAAGTCAAAAATTGACAATTACAATACGGGGGGATGCTTAAATATGCTAAAGAGCAATTTAAATAAATGTCTTTATAAAAAAATAAGATGAACTTTGTTGTGACCTGAATAGGAAACATATTTGCATTTTGTTAGAATGAATTTGTTAGAATGATGCAGGCATACAACAACATGGAGTACGATGAAGTTCTAAGGCGAATATGAAGCATTCGCACAAAGACGTGAAGCAATATTTAATATTGTGCAGGAAACTTTTAACAGATGGAGGGTGGTAGTGGGCTGGGAGAGTCGGGGGAGTAGGAACTATGGTTTCTTCTTCCATATTCTTGATAGGAGACTGTGGATAGAAACTTTTGGCCTTCTGATGTTTTCTTTGCTTCTTTTGCTTCAGCTTTCAACACATGAAAATATGTGTGTGTGTGTGTATAAATATATATATATATATATATATATATATATATATGTATGTATATATATATATATCAATGTCCATGAGGAGCAGAATTTGCAACTGTAGGAACGGCTTAATGGGAGAAGCACCAGCTTTAAGTTTGTTTCTATGACTTTGTAGCTGTAGAAATAATCATGATAATGAAGCGAAACCCCAGTATTCCTCGTATCTACAGACACGTGTGCATCTGTGTGTGTGTCTGTGAGTGGAGGCTGTGCTCCAGGAGGCCGGCTTCCAGCTGTCAGGGAGTGCAGCCTGCAGTCAGTCAGGGGGAACAGGTCTGTGTAAGCTGCCAGTCAGGCCCAGCACTGCAACTGCTGTCCCTGCAGTAATGATGATGGGGGAGCACATCTACCACTACGGGAGCTCATTAAGGGAAGATAATTTGAGGTTTGTTAAAAACAACAGTCTTCAGGCTGGGGAGACAGGTGTTTGTCTACATTTGGGAAGTCTCAGTCCCCTTCCTCTAGATAGATAGATAGACAGATAGTCCTCAACTCAGACTGTCATTCAGCCAACTCATTCAGCCTCCAACCCCTCATCTTCTATCAGCAGCAGTAATAAAACCAAAAATACAGCCTATCATACACACAATGCTGAAAGTCTCTTCTGATTCCCTGCTTTTACCCAGCACTGACAATCACCATAATTATTACTGCTCTCACAAATAAGTGTTGGTAATGGTTTAATGGTGCAATCTAAAATTAAACACAACACATGTAAACACTGGCATGGAAGGAGAAACATATAATTACTGTTAATTATAGAGCGGAATTCCACCACAGCGAAGTCAATCAACCTCCAATGCTGAAGAGGGAACTGCAGATCGCAAGAGCTTAGACCGAATAACATTTTCTCACTGTAGCATCGCCAAGAAGGTTAGTGTTGTATGCGCCTTAGAGTTTCTGATTTAACACTCCCTGGGTCATTATTAAATATTCATCTGCAAGATGACAAATCTGTCCATGAAGAACATGAGAGAGGGCTTTTTTTGATTTCATAAAACCACTCTGAATTTCACTCCCATGAAGATGCCTTTAAACTGGCATGAAGGACCTTAATCCGCCTTAACGTCTGGGAGTGGAGATGCATGTCAGGAGGTGATTACGCTGCCTGCTCCCGTGTTTTCACATGTTCCCCTCTAAGATAGCGGGGGCCTTTATCCTCTCGATGCCTGACTCAGCTTCTAGAGGAGGAGCTCAGACCTTTACCTTGACTCATCAGAAAAGGATTAGGCAGACATCACTCACGTTTGACATAAGTCATTTGGCACGTGACATGCAGCTGACGATTAGTCTGAGACAGTAATCAGAGTTTATGCTACGCAGCATAAATCAGTCATCTTGTTTCAACAAGAAGCAAGACTGTAGAATACTGTAAATACTGTTGTTATATGTTAATATTAGATGGAAACGACGAGTTGCAAAAATATCGATAGAGAATATGTCGAAACAGTAAATGCGATCTTTTATAGTTGTGTTTAGCGTCTTAGGACCTGGCATACGCATGCGTGTACATCACATTTTGGGCCATATCACCACTTAATTGTGCTTAACTGAGACCTTGTGGCCATGTAAATTCCTGAAACTGTTTGCAGCATTTCAACTGAGCCATACTGTAGCCGTGACTGTCCAAATGGGACAAAAATGTTAATTTTATTTAGTTTATTGCACTGATGTTCAAAACATGTTAAAGAAATTTCGTAGGTGTAATTAATACATGTAAAAGCAGTCAGGGGGAAAACTGCTGTTCAGTCTTACATTCAATTACACAAAAGTTACTTTATTGTTTTCTGGGAAAGTGTCCACATTTATGTGCATCATTTTTCTCTGAAACTACATAATGTGAAAAGATGATGCTTAGTTTTTATACTTATCAGGTTCCAATAAGTCCAAATAGCAAAGAGAAATAAAAAATCCATATCAAATTAGAACCTGGGTCTCAAGAGGTTAGACACTTACGTAAGAAAGGACATTTGGGACGCTGAAGCTCAGCCCCTGTAGTCACAAAATTAAGTGAAACTCTTGAAAAAGTGTGTGATTATAAACTTTATTGAGGCAGTTGCTAACTTTAGACTGTGTCACAGCCAAATAAGGAAATGTGCACAAACGCATGAGATGTCTTCACAAAAAGACACCTGTAAAGGAACTGCCAGTCACAAGTCCTCAACCCGTGGCTGCAATTTATAGAGATAAAGTGGGTGTGTATGGTGAAAAAGGCATTATACAAGAAAAAAGTGTAAGGTCTCTGTGTTCCTGCTAAGCTGCTTAGCACCGCAGTGTAGTGGGCTGCTAATGCTCCTACCACCCTCTGTGCAAGTAGTTTCCCATTAGAAGGACTTCATTCATTCCAACAATATGTTGCATTGGAACATAATCATACAATGATTACGTTGCATAAAAAAATATAATCGTGTTTTGCAGTTTGTTTGCTGTGTGCTGTGTCTGCTTTCACTGAGGACGGATCCCATCACATGTATTTTAGCTGAAGCATCCAGCTGATCAGTAACGGCTTTTCCTCAGTGATGATTTCTAACTACATCGATAGATCAGTTAACAATTCCCGTGTGTTTTTTTTTTAGTGTGTAAGTGCATGAATCTGTCTGAGTGCTGCTCCGTTTCATACACTTTGCTCTCAATGACCTTCATCAGGTCTACATGCAACGATCGATACTTTGCTCCAAATGAAACATTTTTCACTCTTAGCTTTGCAAAAGCTCCCCAAACACTTTTCAGACTACAATAAGTCGGCCTGTTGCTGGAGGTAGTCGTGCTTTGAGGAGGGTCTGCAGACACTTCTGGCCAAAGTTTGGAGAGGTTGTTACGCTCTCCTTGTCTCCCAGCTTGTGAATGCAGCCTGTTTGTGTTCGTTAGTCGGTCGTGTTGGTGAATGGGCTCTGTCGCTGCACTTGTTGGCATCCCCAGTTGTCTCCTTTCACCTCCAACCCTAATTACGGAACTAGGTTGTGCCATTGTAAGCACGTGAAAAACTTCTGGGACAAAGTTTGTTATGTTTACGCCATTTTTTTTGTGTTACAAACACAAATAAAAACACAACTTGTGTGTATCTCGCGTGATAATATTGCAGTTTTCACGATGAGTTGCAATGTCATTGCCCAGAATGCTTAGCTGTAATGGAGCATAGCAGAGCTACGGGCACTTTCCCAGCTCAGACAGTCTAATTCATGAAAGGAAATACAGATATAATGGTCTGCAGAATAAAACTGAGAAACCATCAAGGGATATTGCATTTACAGTCTGTCATCGGGCTTATGGAGGCTGTTTGTTGTGTTGATTGCTTCTGATAAGATTAAATATCCAACTTCTGGCGAATGATCAGAGCTTTACAATAGTAATTACTGCAACAGTCAGGATTTTGAGTGTTTTGGGGGGGACTGGGAGCGGCATCAGGTTTGAAAATAGAAAATAGAGCTTTATATGTCTGTCCCCTCAGTTCTGACCACATCATATTGTAAAAATGAATGAGTCCAGCTCAAAGAGTGGTGCTGCTGTCCAGAGATAATGACAGCCAGTCACATTTAGGGCAGCAATTATGTCGTTTTTTTAATTGATTCCAGAGTAGAGTGTTATTCAGACTCTCAATGCCACAAATGTGGCCAGACATTTCCTCCCATAGTTCTCTCTCATTGGCAGTTAGGTAAAATGTGGTGCAGCAGCACCATATGACTCTATATAATAGAGTCAGAAAATGAAAAGCTCCATGATAGAGACAAACTGGTTAAAGTGTATTATAAATACCTGCTTCAACTCATGCATAGCATTCCAACAGCTGGTACATTTAAATACATGTTATGAGTTCATTACCTCAATGTCACACAGAGTGTTTTCACCTCAAAGTGAGAACTTCTCCTCTGGCTGTATTTCTTTTTTTAACCGCAGCCAAGTTGGCTATATTATCAGAAGCTGACCTGCCTTCGCTCATTAAGCTTTGAATTTCTGTACAATAAAAATATTCACAGAGTCTAAAAGAAAAGGAAAAAATTCAACGACGTGTGTTCAATCGTTGCATTTTAGTTTTCTGACTCAACTGTCTCTCAACTTGCCCTGTTTGCTCCCTCTTGAATTACTGATTTCCAGAATGTCTTTCAACAGCCCTCAGAGAAAGAGACTGTGATGCATTCAGCCCAGTTATGTGCAGCAACATCAATAGCAAACACAGAGAAGTCTTCCAAATAAGAAAAGAGTGAACATCGCACTTGTGGCTCCACACATAACATGTTTAAGAATTTTATTTTTGTATGCTGCCATAAAGAAATAGGCATCTTTGCCTCTCGTATGACTTATCTGTGTTTGATTATGGAGCGTCGATGCAAATGAGTGAGTTAAGAAAGTATAATTTGCTGTTTGTCTGTGCAAAGTTGACGCCAACATTTGTAAAGACAAAAATATTCTGCTGTTATCGTTTGCATCTCTTGCAGCATCTGTTTTAGAAAGTACATTGTTTAGCATAGGCCCTGCAACACATGTAGGTAATTTTATTTTGTGTAATTATTATATTTGTTGTTATTACGTCACGGATTAAGTGTTGGAAAATTTATACTTTTAATTATGCCCTGTATGTTTCTATTTGTAAGTAAAATTTTACAGTATTTTACTGACATCGACAAACCTCAATGTTATGAGTCAGAGGTCAGAAGCAACATCCAATGCAGACAAAGACATAAGTTTGGGCAATATGGCAGGTGTTAATTGATGTGAGAAGATGATCTTAGATTTCTGAGAGAATAATGCACATGTTACACACATGGCAGAGCTTTGTTCAGGCACTCACAAGGTCATGGCTGACCTTTGACACGCAGCTATGGCCTGAAATCACAGCTCAGCAGAGAGAGACCAACTGGTGAGTTGGCCTAAGAAGAGCAAAGAGTCATTTGTCAGCTGATTGGATGTAATCTTTGGGGGTTAGTAAGGACACCTGACACAGTTTTACCTGTCATGAATAGTGAGTGGGATATTGGTGAGAATGTCATCAATCAATGTCTTCTCTACAGGACTGGCTTGTTAGTAATGGCAGGAAGGACTGCTGACATTTGTGAAAACTCCAGGAGTAATGAAAATGGACAGTTGGAGGATGAGAAGAAAATATGTGCCGTCGTTAGAAAATAAATACCAGAAAATAAACAGAGGTCCTCCAGGAGGAGGCTCAAAAAGGCTTAAAAGTATGAGATACATGATGTTTGGATCGACTACAGGGTTCAGGGCAGATTAGTCAAACCATAATGATGCTTCTCTGGAGGAAGTCACTTCCCACAGTGGCATGTTTTCACAGCAGGGCGAGTGAAGTTGCCCTTTCTTTCAAGCAGAACAAGTTTTACAGAACAGTTCACAGTCATGTCATGTTTCATGGTAACATGATGGGTGAGAAAAGGATATGCTATATGAATGTCATCAACAATAATGGGACCCACACCTACTTGCCCATATATGCACATGTGCCTCCCTTCAGGGGTTAAACGTATCCTCAGCCATGTGGAATTAAGGCATTGCATCTATTTCAAATGTAGGGGAAAACTTGTAGTATAATGCATTATTTATGTCTTAATATAATAAAGTATCAATGCACTGAATCAGATGAAAGTGTGAAGGATAAATAAACCTCCGGTCCTGCAAGTCACATGAATAATCTATTCTGCAAAAACGCTGCGGATAAACCGAGGACTGACTGTGGCTCTGAGAAGATGCAGGCAGCAGGCAAGGCGTGAGTGATGTAGAAGAACAAATAGCAGTCACTGATGACAGAGAGGTGGCGACAGATGGCAACACAGTCATAGACGGGTTTATCAGGCTGGGAGGCCAATACTTCAGCAAATCCAGACAGTAGAAAACAGCAAAATGAAGCATCTATCGGGGGGAACAAGAACGACTTCATTTTCACAACTCGGCTCTGACACTTTCAGTTGTGAACTCATTGGAGGTTAACTTGGACAAACGAAAAACTTATGAGTGTGATTTACATCAGTTGAGCTATTACATAGTTGCCCCAGATGTTTCAGACTGGACCAACACTGGATGTATTTGAACTTAGAAGTTTGTGTTTAAAATATCCCTGAAGAATTTCAGCATCAGTCATACCTGCCCAAACTTAACCCTGATCATATTGTGTGTAGTCAAATTTGAACCGCCACTGTCTGATTAGACAGTGATTCTCCACTGTATATCAGTATAGTATATCAGATGTGATAACAGGAAGTCTTCGTCATCTAAAACATCCCATTTTGTTGTGATTTGTTTCCTTTCCTGCACTTTCTCCAACTAGGCAAAGACTTTTCTCCAATAGAAGAAGAACATTTATTCGTCACTGAGCGCATATGTACATTTGCACGTACATGTTACAGTGAAGTTTGACCTCTGCATTTAACCCATCCCTCTGGGGAGAGCAGTGGGCAGCTGCTACCGGCAACCGGGGAGCTGGCGTGGGGTGTCTCGCTCAGGGACACACCTGGTGGGTAGGCTGGGGATTATAGTTATTTATAGAGTATTTCTTAGCAAGAAAGGACATACGTTTCACTTGCTCATCAATGCAGGCTGGACAACGTGAAAACAAATGTGTAGCGGCATTTGTTGAGTGCAGTTGAAACTGACTATTTATACAGATGAATGGGGGTTTTAAATTCTATTTTTATTTGTTTAGTTGGACGTTGTGCCAGGTGCCATTCAATCTATTTTAACATCCAGTTTGTAAGCTTAAATTGTGTTTCATGAAGCGCTCGCGACTGAAAAAGCCTCAACACAATTTAACGCAATCACACAGAAGTCAGTACCATGATTACACAGCTCTTGCACTGGTCTACATTCTATAACACACATGAAAAACCCACTGCATGCGCATGTTGAATTTGCCCTCGGACGTAGCATTGCATACAAAAGAAAAGCGATGTTTAAAATAAGTGTGTGCAGCATTATTATTAGAGGGGAAAAACAAAAGTAGAGAAAATGCTACCTGACTATTAACAAGAAGGACTAGAAAACCCTTCGGCTTTTGGCTTTACAGAGATCAATGAGATCTGCTTCACATGAGAGATTGTTTAAGCCACAAATCCAACCTTCTCTCTCAGTAGCATCCCAATAGCTCTTTACACACTGGCCATTCAAGGCGGCTTTGCCACACCCATGTGCCACCTCTCTCCATTCTGTCAACAAGTCCGCCAACTTTAACACCAAAGATTTGTGCCCACGCTCCTCCGTGGATCAATAAGCTGTTTGTTAAAACACTGCTGCCATGCAAAGAGGCAGGCGTTTTCACATCACAGTACAAAATGGCTGCCACCGTCCATTACAACTGGCAGCAGTTATTTGCTCTAAACGCTCAAAAACGCAGGATTTAAGATGTGCGTGCACAGTAGTTAGGCAGAGTGTTGTGGATAGAGAACAAATAAAAGTGTTAAGAGTTTGTAAAAATGTACCAGTCCGCCTGAAGAATTCGTCCTTCCTTAGTGTTACGCCATGTGGCACATTGAACAAACAACACAAACAGTTGTCTTGCACTGGACTGAAGTGAAACTGTGAGGCCTTAAACCAGTTTGGGAGTCAGTGTTAACCCTCCTCTGAGAGGCCTCTAGAGGTAATGTCGACAGTCCCCCCTGCATAAAAGATCTGAGCTGGCATAAGCTACAACATGTAAGGACCTGGATACAAGGCAGTAGAGGAAGGTGGTCAGGTTTTTAATGGCAGTGCCCAAACAGTCATGTGTCATTATGTTGACCCCAGTCTTACTTCCCCCGAATAGTTTCCCTTTTACTAAGTTCTCCCACAGAGGTGGTTCGGGTGATGGGATGTGCGCAGGACTTTCCCACAGGAGGTCTGACTCCATTGTGAGACGCTTTGATTGCTGATGACCGTTTCATTACATTATGCTCCTAATTTTAAGAAATATGAGTGATGTTTTCACTGCATGTAGGTATTTATTGTTGACTGTATGTATTTCATTGTTTAATTGAACCCTACTCTGAATGTTTTCACGGTAGATCGTTCCCGTGGCCTCAAATGGTGGTGCGAAAGGGAACCCATAGCATCATATGAGATACAAACGAACATTATATAAATCAATATTTGAAGCTTTGGCTGTGGCCTGTGATCATATTGGTTGAATAGCAAAGGGTGGGTTCTATGGTGGGACTACCACCATTATATTACCCACAGGGTCCTACATCTGTACCCACCTATGCACATTTTCTTATAAACAGTTCCTATGTGGTACATAAATGTCTCTGTTCGGTGTATATCTCATAGTGTGGAGTGAGTTGGACGTTGCGCTGCACATCCAAATTGCCCCGAGCTGGTTTACCACAATTCTTAGTGACGCTACAGAGTTTTTGATTTGACTGAAAATGTGGCATTTAGTCGGTGACTGCACATAAACAGCATGCTATGTCAAGTTTGTGGCTCCAAATCTACAAAAATGGACCACATCAGATTCTATTTCACCAGCTATGCGGTGCTGAAAAGCAGTCTTGCTGTTTTTATAGCATTTAAAATGAATGTGTTCATCAGTCTCAGACACATGGTTGCCAGTGTGTGGACCAGGTGGACTCTGAAAGTCTAAAATGCTCTAAATGCCATACAGTACTCCAGTTTCCACCCCTCAGCCCATCAGCAGCATTTCTCTCACTTCACAACTCAATCTAAGTTATTTTGGTAAAAGAAATATACTTCCAATTTCTGTTTTGTCACTTCTAACTGGAGCAATCCACTAAATGAATTCCCGGAGTACCAGTGTACAGGGCTGAAAGAGAGAGGCAGACAAAAACAGGGGAAGGATACAAAAAGTCTTCTGCACTTAACTAGAAATAATTCTTTTTGACTGAGAAGCATTTGCTGCACAGTCTTTTTCTATCACTATTGCTCACACTCCCCCTATGTCATTAGCCCAAAAAAAAAAGGTTCATTTTCTCTTCCCCTCCAAGCACAGCGCATTATCTCTTTGCTGATTTACACTTTCAAAAACCGTAGGTTGTCACCGGTGGAAGAGCAGCCTGGGGATAATAATGGCAGGGTTGGCGAGGGTTATAAAAGTAATGCCTTTTGTCGCTCATTTATTTATTAATTCTTTTATTTACGTACTGATTCACTTCGTGACCAGCTGATTCCGGCCAATTAATGATGAGTTGTCAGTTATTAACCTATTGCTATGGTTTGGTAGGTAGGTAGGTATCAGTATGCCGAGTTCATACGTGCTACATTTATTTGATCCATAGAGAGGCAAAAACTGGTCCATGTCCAGTTTCACACTGGAATTTCTTATCATCACACGGTGCAAAAATACAGTCTTGTTGATTTAGACATTTTTCCATCGAACCCCTTTGATTATAGCAGCTTTTCCCCCTTATTGTTCAGCCCATCAACCATGTTTCTTACGTGCTTCTTGACCACTTGGAGCATGCAATTTCTCTGTCAGAGCCACATTACCATCTCATTGTAATGCAGCTGTAAGCAGAGACCGCTCTCAGAAGTTGCTGGTGTGTTCAAGGAATCTTTGGCATTTAACATTTTTGAGATTCGTTAGCTGGGAAGCATTCAGGAGCTACAGCATGTTTTTAAAGAAGCAAACCTGGAGGACAAACAATGAGCAAACATGACTTTTGCTTAAAGCATCATGTAATTTCAATTTTCCTTTTTTTTTTTCTTTTGCAAAAATAATTTTGACTCAAGCCTCACGTCCTTTGGTTTCCTGCTGGCACAGAAGTGTGTCGACAAGAGGTAGTTTTGAAACCATTTGTTGATTATATGAGCATATTAAATAATCAAATGCATCATAGGATGTAGGAAATTAAAAGGCAATTTATGCACTAAATTGTTCAAATGAAACATGCAAAAATGGAAATGCATAAATTGCTCTAAGAGGTATCATTCCAGTGAGACATACTGTTGGCTCTAAAAACTCCACTTGTTGGTTAGAAATGCAGCTCAAGTTTACGAGCTGCATTTCTGCATTTCTGATTGCCCACTGAAGGAGGTGCTCACTGTAAGACCTTTGAGAAGTCAACATCTGCAGCAGCTTTACGCATAAAGAAACACCGAAACGGACACGCGGCCAGACTCTTATGGCACCGCCCCAATGCCTCTCAAAATATCAAGGTGTTGGAAGGAATACTTGAGAAGTTGAAAATGAAAATTTGTGTCTGACAAATCTACAGACTGATTCAAGTAAGTTGCAAAATGAGAGCAGGACTGAGTGCAGTGTATTTGTTACAGCGTTTCAAGCTACCACATCCTCTCCTGCAGTTTATTAACCAGCTGTGCTTTTTTGTATCAAACGGGCAAACAGGAAAAGAGGGATTCAGGTGTTCCTAAGCAGCTTGCCAAATTGGGCTGCTTGTGGGTGAGTCAGTTGTGTTCTGGCACCAGATGACCAACTGTGAGTTGAGTCTAGCACATATACTGCATCGCTGCCAAATCAGCTCGGTACTGGTTAGGTACCAACATGAAAGAAAAAAAGAAAAAACACTGGCTCTTAAATCACATCAAACCACACACAGGTATAAATAATGAGGTGGGTTATTATTTATTTACATACAGGACAGGTGTTAAAATGTGGCGTGACCTGACACACTGTAACATATGAGATCAGAAAGCAGAGGTAATGAGGTCGTTTTGATATAAGGGTGCCAGTAGGAACTTTTTACACAAGATGCACAGGTGGAATTTTCACACTGCTAATGTGGAGGAACAAAATGCAAATACACTTTATATATCACATAACTCAACATAGATTATACAATATTGTTCATTCATCGTTGCTGAATGGCTCGTCAACCGTTTCATTCGATAACACTGAAGACAGCGAACATTCAGATAAGAATCGTCTTGCTTGAAATGATGAATGATATAGGAAATAAAAAAGTTTTGCTCGAGAAAAATATGCCTCTGTGCATGCATACACGTACATATGAATACGCACGTAACGCAACAATACAACACACTGCAAATTGTAGTAGTTACAGTTTTATTTAAAATGAATGTTTTCACAAAACAACTATGGTACTTTCCACGTAATGTGCTTTTTAAGTATTAAAAGCACATCACATAACATTTTATCATATTTAATTAATAATTGATGCAGTAGAAGCCTGGAAGTATCTTACAGTTTTTGTTCATGCATTTTTATTGTTAAAGTCATAATCAATAATCATTAGTTTGAACTTTGTGCCCCTGTTTAATCATACAGTACATATTTAATGCTAAAGTAATGTATTTTTGTTTGCACACATTAAAGTCAGCAGTATTGGAGACCATGGTTTGCTGTAATGAAATATTGTGTTAGTATACGTTAATTGATGAAAGAGAAGATTCACCCTATACCCAGACAGAGCATCGTCATGTCTGCACAGGGAATTTGCGGAAATTTGTCACAGACTGCTTAGAAGCAGGCCACCTACAGTGCTAAACAGAGATTTCTAATAAAATGGGTATGAAGCAGAACAAGAAGAGAAGGAAGATCATATTATGGCTGTGAAAGAAAGATTCATTACATTCATTGCAATTGCCAGGATAGAAGTGAAGTGTTACAGATAAAATTTGTGAAGTAATAGAGAATTTGAATTAATACAGTGGATATAAAGTGTTAAATGCTGAAACTCATATCATGTACATTAAGTTCCATCATAATTTCAACTGTAAGGATTATTACACACAGTACTGGCATACATCATTTTCAAACAAAAAAAAAAACTAAACGTTTTGCCATAAGCAGAGAAGCATTTGCATAAACTCATTTACTCTCTTGTCTTTACTTCCTTTCTACAGTCACAAATGTGAGATATAGTACTTAAAGGATTCTCGCGTGGGTGTTTGCAATCAGCCAACAAATCACATACAGTTAAGTGTATTTAAATAACAGTATAATTTCATTTCAGCGCTCCATTGTTAGGGAATCCCAGCGAGTTTCTCAGTAGAGCCCAACATTTGCATTATGTGTGATGTTCCTGTTCAATTATCTCTTATTCTTATGTCTCCAATTATGTCTAACAATCGTTTCTGTAGCCTCGCCATCACTTTAGGCAAAACTACTGTACAGATCCCCCACCTCTCAATATTATCATAAACAGTACTGGCGGATTTGCCCCATAACTTTGCCCAATGCCGAAATATGGCCCTGTGAGGTTTTAATGACTGGACTCTACCTCTTTTATGTCTGACAGACTCTCTTGATCTCGTTTGTTCACCATTTCCACTGTGAACTGTTTTCTTCGACAGCACTGTAGGTGAATGTTCTATGATTTTCTGCTTTTGACACAAATGATAGAGCAACTGTTTCTTTCTAAGATGTTGTGCTTTTTTCTTTTTGGAAATCAATAAGGTTGATGCTGCAGTAAAGCCTGTGGGAAATACAGAGCGCACACATTACACATTACAGGGCCCGGATTTAAAATAAAACATGTAGAATGTAGAGTTGCCTCTGGGAGCTGTGCTGTAAGTGCAGTTTGCAAATCATTCAACCTAAGACGCCATATACACCAATCAGCAAAACAGTCATACTGCCTGGTAAAGTTAATTATGGAGGTGATGTGAAGCAATAGTTATTTGCATGCATATTTTATGATTTACACATGTGTAAAATAAAAAAATATATTATATTATAAAATTATTGCGTCATTTAAACTCCATATGAAAAGTCATGCTAGAGAGAAGCAAAGATGGCTGCCAGTTTCAAATAGGGAAGAAACAATGGCCGTCTAAGTCAAAGCTCTGTGGTTGACTGAGCCACCCATGCGTCATCCCGCTTCGACCCTTTCTCACTCCCATGGCGTCTATTGAATTCATCATCGTGGCAGCTGCCGTGTTGGGTCTGTCATTATGACAACAATCTTAAATGCTCTGCTAAAACTGCGGAAACATCCCGGTTTTGTTAGGTTCAGGCACCGACAGAAAACACAGTAATGTTCAGTAATGCTCTATGGTTGGTATTATATTAGAAAAACAAATGATCAGCCATGACATTTCACACCGGACGCAAAAGTCCTGTGTCTACATTGTCCTCCAACCGCAGACCTTCAGGCTTCATATTTCCATCTTTGCTTTTAGGCATCAAATATTGTCTCACAGAAACACCAAAGGATACCTTTAGCATCAGCGTGTAATGCCAACAGGGTTGACAAAAGGCCAGTATTTGATGCCATGGGAATGAGAATCTTCTGATTGTGGATTTTGTCGCTCCATATACTTTGCTCCTGTCACAATTAACGATGGTCACACCTAATACTGAAGCTTAACTATGAGCTGTAATAACCTGCAGACACGTGTGATCTCTTGGGTTGTTTGTCGAAAGGAACACAGTCGGAACATTGTGTTAATCCGTCTCAGGTCATACTTGTCTGATTTTCATACTCTGTGTGTCACTTAGCTCCAGGCTTGTTCATTAGTACAGATGTAAACCTTTAAAAAGTGTCATTTCATTTTTTCAAATGAGTTCAGTAATTTGTGAAAACAGCTGGGACATCACTCAAACTGGACTAAATCAATAATTTGTTAAGGGGTACTTAATAAAAGATTTTTATGAACGACTTTTTACTGGATTGCTGCATTGACATAAAACACACGCACACACACATCCCGTGTTCATAGTAATGAAAGATTAAGAAAGTTATGATTGAAGTAAAGTCAGGTGTTTCCACAATCTTTTAACCAAGTGACTTTAGTTTTCTAAACATCAACAAACCCTAGAAAATGTCTTGCAATCCATAAATAAGCTATTTTGACATTTAGATGTGAATGCTTTGTTTAAAGAGATTAAAAGATTTGCTTTTAGATTGCTGCATTTGATCAATGTCAGGACATTTTTATTGGTCACATTATTGATTTTGTCTGCTGTTTGCTTTCTCCAAAGTACATTTTGTCCCTTTTAAAACAACCGCACCCGTATCAAGTCTTGTTGTCAACAGTACGAGCTCAATCGAAAGAATCACTTTGGCAAACTTGGTGTGTTTGAGTTTGGGCTTTCACCATTACAGCTTCCCATGGTTGAGTGGGGCCCGCTTTTAACCTCGGCAACGGCCCCATCGACAATACTGCCTGGGGGTAGAGCAGGATGGCTGGGTGAGAGAGGGTGACATGGTGAGGAGGTAATGTCGGTGGCTGTGAGGGCAGAGAGGTGTGAAGATAATAGCCCCAGTGGGGAGATATGCAAGGCAGGGGTGCTTCATGAGGCTTGGTCAGTGTGCTGTGAAGGAGTCCGGCGTCGCACACAGAAACCGAACAAGTAATCTTCAACTTATTCTGTTTTTTACGTCTCTCTCCCCCTCTTACTCTCTCGTGTTTTCTCTCTAATTTTGTTTTTTTTTCTAGATCAAATTCACATTTGCTTAATTGGCACGATCGGACAGTAGTAGTGCTTTTTTCCTAGAAATATTTCTAAAAACGTTTCTTCGCAGAGAGGTGCTACCAAAGCCTCACGTGATTTTAGACTCACACTAGCAGTGGTGAATTCCAGCGATGAAAGCGATTTTCAGTCTCATTCTAAGACAAAGTAACAAATTAAAATGTATATTTTCTCAAAAACTTGAGTACAATGCTGAAGTATTTCTACTTTACTTTAGTATTTCCATTTTTTGCTGCTTTTGACTTTCAGAGGCAAATATTTTATTTTTACTCCATTTCAGTTATCTTAAAAATTCCTAGTTTCAATAAACCAAAACTTTATTGCTCAGTGTCAAATTCACAAACGTTCCAGCAGTGCAAACAATAATTTAAATCATAACGCATATGATCATCAAAGCAGTGTACAAGGCAACTAAAGTAATCTCCAAAGCTGCAAGGTGCAACGTTAAATTGAACACGCATGAGCATAAATAGTTATAGACCATGGAGGTGAAATGAGCTATTGTGCATAGAGGTTCCATAGGTTCCTCAAACCAACAGTATGCAGCATACAGTCTTTAGTCTTCGAGGTGTGACATAGGATTGCCAAGTTAGATTTTTTTATGTAAATGTTGAATGTTGTTTCGATGTCAGAGAATCGGGCTTTTGTTTCCCCAAAGAAGTTGGTTCTTGTGTCCTCATGCAGGCTGTACTGTAGCAGGAGGTGTTGCTCTTTTTCTCTCTTGCTGTTAACAGTCTGTTGTGTGAGTTGCCAGGTTTGTCTGTGTCCACCAGTCTCAATAGCCAGACTGCGGTCACTCAGTCAGTGGTTGTCTTTCTCAGCCGCTCAGATTATCTGCCACTTAGTATTGTCTCCATCATTGCTAAGCACGATGGAGTTTTGTAGTGTTTGTCCAGGGGCTGATGTACAGTCAGTTTGTTTTACTTTGGCTTGGTCAAGATTGTGTGAGAGCTGCGATTCTGTTCGTGGAGCTGAGGCTCATATCCAGCTGGCTGATGGCACTTTTTCTCCTCTTGGCAACACAGAGTTTCACTTGGAGCTTGGGATTTAAACCCGATGCAATGTTTGAGTCACAGCAGCCAAATTTATCAGTTTCACTAAAATGAAAATTACATTTATAGAATTACTTGCTTCTTAATTCTGAAACCAAATGTCTTTTGCTAATTTAGGTAATTCCAGGCATTAACATCTGGTGCTGACCACATCAGTCTAAAGTGTTTTTGGTTTCAGTTTTATTATTACAAATCAGGCTTTTTCTATTTGAAAAAAAAAGTGAAAAATGACAAGCTTTGTTTTTCTGTGTATATTCTAAACCAAAATGATGCTGGGAATAAATAGGCCAATAAATTGCATGTATTAAATATGCATGAAAACATTTTGGTGTACATTTTTAATATTGTACTCACTAAAATGACCAGCTGAATTCATTGTGCAAAAACAATGATGAGTAATTCTCAAGGGTTGAGGTGTTATAAAGCTGTCTCGCTCTTTTTGGGTCATATTTAAAGTAGACATTGGTTTATTACAGCTCAGCATTCATTCTTCGTCTTTGTTCTCTTCCTGTCTCGATCTCCATCTCCCCTCCTCTCTATCTCTCTGTCCCTCTCTCCCCTCCTATCAGTTTTTCTGCTGCTCCCTCAGTCTTTGAAATGCCATATTCACAATTTCTTGTGTAAACAAACCCCTCACTGGTTCCCTCTGTCTCTCTCTCTCTCTCTGTCTCTGTCCTTGACTTTACTTCTCGTTATCCGTCTTCAAGGAGAGTGGGTGCGGGTGTGTCTGTGTGGGAGGGGGATTGGCTGGAGGGAATCATGTTTCATCATCCAACCATATGAACTGAGATGGAGCCTGACATCTTCTTTTGCAGCTGCTTGTCTGAAAATCATTGTTGTTTATGACTCAGTGGAATATTCAGAGGAAGGCTTGCCTTTTTTTTTTTGGTCATACATCGGATGAAGTTCAAGGGACCGAGTCATTATATGAAACGAAAATTTTGTCTCAGGCCATCACTGTAGAGGGAGAGGAAAAAATAATAAACCACTTATCTGTGGAACGTCTGTAGCAAGGCACTTGGCTTTATGAGGAGAGTGGGGATTGGGAGCACTCACTAGTGAGTGGTAGTTGCATGCAGACAAGCAGCTGAGAGGGAGGGGAAAGCACTCGTGAAGCAGAGCAGTTTGTGTGGTTTGCCTCTACAGGGTTCAGGTGTACAATGGAGAAGGAGGAAAGCTGAACAGTTACTTCACATGGCAGAGCTGCTGCAAAAGCAACAGCCCTCACGACATGCCAGGACATCAGAACGATCATCGTCCTCATGTCGCACTGTACAGAGAAAACACGTCCATCTGGGTGAAGCACTAAGAGCAAAAAAATTAATTATTTGGTTACATGTGCGCACAGTTTTTGGTGATGGAACACTTTGAAGTGAATCTCGTGGTTTGTTGCTGTGCTTTTTCAGCGACTCGCTAAATCCCATAAGCTGCTATAGTATCTCTAACAGCCAGACCAGGGTTTCTTTAATCACAACTAGACAGTGACTGCGTTTTATCCAGTGAAGCCTCCCGCTTTGTTGTGTGGGGAAACAACAACAGAATCAATTAAACAGCAAGGGGGGACATGGCGAGAGGGAGGGAAGGAGTGAATAATGGCAGAGACAGGTTGTTAAGAGAAACAGTAAATTGAATGAGCAGGAGAGACGTAATGTATAGCTATATCTCTTTATAGAAATGAAAGGTAACGTCCATGAACGATGCTGCTGGTTAGAGGTAAAACCGAAGGTAATTCAGATTGAATTTGCTGGAGGATTCGTGAGTAAACAGGCCCAGGTACAGTGCAGCATGTGAGCGTTTGCTAGATGGAGACACAACAGCGACTCAAGGGCAACTCTAATACACTGCAGAGAATTGAGCGAATGAAATGATGATGATAAGTTATCATCCTCAACTGGAGCTAGGCTATATGAAACCCAGGATGGACTGAATGAAGACAGAACAATTGAGATGAAGAAAGCCGAAAGGCCGAGACGGAATCCAATCAGGAGCAAACCAGATCTAAATTTGATTTGATGAGACCTGAACTTACAGTGGTGCTTTATTTCCCAACCTCTCGTTGTTAGAAAAAGTTACAGTAAATGCTGAGAGGGTTTGTAGGAAGAGCGTGTCAGAGGCCTTCAAGGTGATAAGCCCTGCAGAGGCCCAGCACATTAATGAATTGACATTACACCAGGATCAATGGTGAAGCTCCCAGGGTCTGAAAAACTACACTTAATGAAAAGGGATTACTCTCTTAAGATCAAGGTTTGCCACTTCCCTTCTTTTCTTCTGCTCTTTTGTATTCTGATGGGCTTCTTCTTCACTCCCACACCCTTTCTGACAAAAACACACACACGTTCTAATTTTATCCACAATCTGACAAGGCTTCCTCAGTCGACTGGTTCCAGTGCTCAGTTTGACCAGAAATGTCCCAGTGGGCCTGTTGTGCATCATTTGTGGCCCTACGATTGCATATGACAAGCTTGTGTCAACCATCACTATCTGTGTGTATATGTGTTAATTAGTGAGAATTTCATACTTATAATTTCAGGTATTTTTCACTTTAAAAAAGTGACAGAGCAGATAGAATTTATATTTAACAAATTATCCTTCTACACTGACTCTGAGACACAGGCATGAGTCACCTGTAACCCCTAGAATGCTCTTTTTTCTTTTACACTTCAAGTCTAGTTTTTATCCCCCTGCCATGTTAAATGAGGTATTAACTGATTTGTCTCACTATCAGCCTTTTGGGTATAAGTTCCCCGCCCTCCGCAGCAGGCAGCAGAATATCAATAAAATCATAAAATTAATGGCACAATAAAATAATACAGATTTTTCTGAACTATGTTTGTCCGGTGCATTTCCGTTGTCATCAGTCCGGTGAAGACATCTTGAGTGGCTGCTGTCCCTTTCTTCTAACGACACGCCGACAACAGAAGAGACCGTCCTCACCCATAATACGACTATGTAGCTCATTTGTACCAGCAAGAAAATACAGTCAGCATGGGCACATTGCTGTGGGATGACATGTAGCAGCTGTGGGAAACATAAGGTTGGGGTGGATGGATGGGTCAGCTAAGCAAAGGACCATAGATTGAGTCCAGTGTGAAACACCTGTGTGTTGCTTAGTGTAATCAGTCATGTGATGATGCAGCAAACATCTTAATGAAACCGACAGTAAGCACATTTATTTAGCGCCAAAACCAAGCCCTAACAAACACGGTGCAATTTTAACGGACTGACATGCGATTCGCTCTTTTAACAAATGCTTCTGTGGGTCTTATGTGGATGTTAAGGTCGGAGGGCTTGAGGGGACCGAGCGGACCGTTGTGCTGCACGTGCTCATTCGTCGCTTTATTAGTAACTTCCCAGCTAATATGACTGTTACATCATAGTCTGTTATTAACCATTATTATGCCCATAGTTATGGCTTAAAAGGCCATACTCTACCTACCACCGGCCCAGTAAGTTTAATTTAAGTGTGGCCATAGTCAATTATGCTGGGGCAAGAGTGGCAGATGATGATGGAGGGGAGTGGGCGGGAGACAACACACAAGACTTAATTCAAGAAATGAGAGACTGTGGCCCTACTAGCAGGTAACAGACTATTGACTGGGATAGTGTTCTAACTAATGATCTACTCTGACTCTGCAGCATCATCTAAAACAATTGTAACCAGCGTCGTTTGTGACTGACCAAGCAACAATCATCAGTGGCAACCATTACAATTAGTTGGAATATTCCTTTATGTGCTTCCATCTACACCCTAATGTTGGCCTGTGGCATATTGTTTCCATAATGAGTTATACTCACACTGTCACACTGTACGCAATGCAACCCTTGATACACACTCGTGCCTGTGTTGTGTTTTGCTCTCCCTCGAGGGTTTCTTGTGACTTCCTGCCAGTGAGTTCCTTTTTCTGTTGGTCCGTCCGACTGTCTCTTGAACTAATGAGCCACTGTGCATTGTTGTCCCCTCAGAAACCTTTATGCTTGATTTCGCATTTCCCCTTGCCTCTTTGAAGCCATTAGTTGAGACTGTGTGTGTGTGTGTGTGTGCCTTTACGTATATAGAGCACCAAACTCTCACCTGCTATGAATAATTGATCTGTTGAATCTAGGGCACATGAGGTTTGTATGCAGGGAGGCAGGCAGTTGCTGCAGCAGGAAGGTACCTTCCAGTTTGTTTTAAGAAAAACACCGGTACTGGAAAGTGGAGACTGGCGAAATGGAAAATATCACCTGTCACTGCAGGTATTCGTAGATCTCTACGATCTGATGCTTCCAAAGCAGAGCTATGTAACTTCTGAACCATTAAGCCAAAAACCCTTTTAGTGGTGTGGACTCCAGCCAAAATGTGTTGTTTGTGTCTGTCTCCCAGTGAATGTGTACACACCAACGCCATGCAATTTTAAACAGCATATTCAAGTAGCTGAGCCAGGATTTAAACAGCACATCAGAACAATGTATGAACATTTGAAGACAAGAAGGTGGAAAAGATGGTTTTGGGGAAAAAAACTTAAGATTTAACAAAATGACTCAATGTTTGCAGCCACACAAGAAAAATCCAGGCGCTAAAACAAATGGATTATTTGTCTGTTAAATAATGTAACATTTGTTACATGCAGTAAACCGCTCTCAGACCCTCCTCACAAGGATGATATTCTTTCAGCCGACTGGTATTAGACTCTATGGACACAGAGATAAAATGAGACAAACTGTCGGGTGCATCAGCATGTCATTAAGATGATTGGAATGTTATATATTATTGCTTTTTACATTCTTGTGTAGCAATATGAATGCAGCTTTTGGCTGCTGCCCTGCGCTGGCCATTCTGCTCTGTTTTGACTAAACGCTGTGCTAATTTGTTAACTCCATGGGGATATTTCACTATTTTGTTTGGCCCTCTCCACAGGCACATCAAAGCGCAGGGTCAGTTTAAAAAGCAGCAGCCCTGGGGGCGGCAATGATTCAAGGCCTTGCTCAGATTCTTCATCAGGCAGATGTTCACTGACATAAGGCTCGTAATGAGGTCCTCAGGTTTACCGAGGAACCACCGCACCAGTCCTGTAGACATGTTTCCCTAAGTGAACAATAAACTCATCTTCACCTCGTCTTTGCTCTTTACTAACCGACGTACTCCGACAGATGGAGTCAGAACAGCTACTCTTTTTTTCTGCCTGTATGAACTCATTGTTAAGTTTCTTTTCTCGTTCTATGCTTTTCTCTCCTCCTGTCTACCGGCTGTCACCGAGCATCACCGCAGCTCAGCTGTCACCCTGACAGAGACACACGGTGAACGGCTGTGCTGCACTCGTCTGTCATTGACATACATGCGCATGATTGAACAAGATGCAGCAACCGGACGAACCACTCGGTTTGAAAACCGTCCAGCCTGCTGCTGAAAGTTATGGATCCGGCTGCAAACTTTGTGTAACAGACTGTAACCAAGCTATCGAGTGTGTGACACAGAAAGCAGAATGTTTCTTTCTCACCGCAGCCTTAAACGTGCCTGTTTATTTAACAGTGTACCATTCATCAAAATTTCCAAGCAGTCAGATTGGTTTTTACCACTAATGTATTATCTTCTATCTGTAAACACATTCATGCAAAATAGTCCAAGTTCTCTTTTATTTCAAGTTGTATTTCTCTTATCAATTTTTTTTTTATTAAATGGTTCTAAATGGATCTAAAAAAACACACAACCAACAATTAATGTTTAGGCATATTGGAGCACAGAATAATGTTCAAATAAAAATTGCATGTTAAACTTTACTTTCATCAAAAAGTAATCCATGCTTATTGAGGAAGCCTTGCACACGTTGCAGATCGCCCACTCTCTCATTGCCAAAGCATCCCCAGATCATCACATTTCCACCTCCATGCTTCACTAATGGTGTTAGGCAGGCATCTATCATCTTTGCTTGATCTCACGTCAAACTTTGGTTCAGCAGCCCACAAGACTTTACAGACATCTACAATGCACTGTTTGTGCTGTTGAACCCACTACAGCCGATTCTTCTTATTTGCCAACCATGTTGGGGTTCTTTTTACTTGGCAACTCTGCCCATAAGGTGAGCTGCCCCGAGTCTGCGACACATAGTGTCTGTGCACACTGGTTTCTCTCTTGTTTCATTTAACAATTCAGGAGCAGCTAGGTGTTTCTCTGGAGAGACACTCACTGGAGACAACAATCTACAAAAATCTAAAAAATCACCTTCCTTTATAAACTATAGATTGACAAGTTTCCAAAAAAGCTCTTTTTGTTTGGCCGTTTTCAATTTACATGGATTTGTTGGACAATTAATGTTGAAAGTGAAGTTTGACATGCACATTGGATTTGACCATTATTCTGGGTCCTCTCAGACACACTTAAGTTGAATTGTTTTTCCTTTTTTGTGTGTGTTTTCAGATACATTTACTGAAAAACTAATTTGGCTCTTTGTAAGCGATAAACGTTACCTTTAAGCCTGCAAAGAGCCCAATTTGTTCTAGTTGCACCAATTGAGACAGTGTGGTCTGACTTCTTGTCAGTTAAAGCTTATTGCTTATTCCCCAATAATTCATATAGACTCGTTATAGAAATTCATATAAACTATAGAATACAAATCAGGTGCACAAACAGTTGTTTGTTCAATCAGAGACAAATTGAAGTTGGTATATGTTGTTAATATCTGTACTCTAGGGAGTACTTAGCTGCTTTGCTTTAGTATGTGTTCTTTGGTTTACAGTGCATTTCCTAATGCTTGTGCTTTCACGTTACTGTGTATTTTAGCAGCTTATGAGATGATACTGACTTCGAATACCTGCTTTGTTTACTGTGAAAAAGATTTCCCTCTTACTTGATGCTCCCGCATTATTTTAAACACCTCGGAGAGTATCAACCATGATAGATAATCACTGTATTAGCCACTCCACTAAGGGGGAATTGGATTATAAATGATTTCTATCACTTTAATGGAACTACAGTATATGAAATACATACAAATACACTTTGGATGATTTATATAGGTTTGGCAAACCATTAGTTTAGTTTGGCCATTGCAGTGCAATATCACAACAGGGAGCGCAATACATTTGAATCATTTGGCTTCGTGCTGTCATGATGAATTATTGTAGTTGGCGGCTGATAGTGTTACCTCGAGAGCAGGGATTTTGCCAGTGTCTGTGTGCGTTTTTTGCATGGATAGTGTGTGAATGCATGTATGTATTCATGTGTGAGTATGTTCTTGAGCGTGGGCATTCGCATCTATTAGGGTTTAACAGAACGGTGCAAAGGAGGAGGTGGAGTAAAAGACCAGATGGGTACAGATGTGCCTCCAAGTGTAAGAAAGTCGAATTAGCACCTACTAGACATCCATTAAGTCTGTTAATTAAAATGTAGATATTAAACATTTGAAGCTTGCTCAGCCATCAGCCATCCACCTCTCCGCCTCAGCGTCTTCATGTTCCATCTTTGAAATGAATGAGCTTTAATCACCAGCGCATTCCCCATGAATTCAACTCTTTATTCTGTACGTGCTCTATATGGTGCTGCCTGTTTGGAGCAGTTATTTTTAGACTGTCTGATCCCTCAACCTGAGACACTGCTGCCACTCACGTCATGCTGCCTGTTTTATGTCAAATTTCCCTCTGGTTTGCTTGCTTCGTTTTACATACACAATATGCCAACTCCTTTGTAATGTCACAAAAACTTCTATCATGTTACAATAATTGTCTTATGTTGAACTTCAGGTGTAGGATATTTGATCTCATGTATAACGTAAAACAATCCGATTAGATAAACTGAAAAGACAACCTCACATTTCAAACCCCATGGAACAAAAATGAAACCACTATAACGCAATCGATTTACCTGCAACAAAGAGGATGGCACTGTAATTTCCAATTAAACAAGGGGTTCAGCTCATCTGAAGCTGGTGTTATTACAATATTGGCACCGTAATATATATGTCACAATAGCTCTTGGTCACTACGTCTGCCTCTTTTTGTTAAACGCTTATCAAATTTCAAAGACAAAATGCACATGTCTTGTGCGATTTGTCTAAATACGCAGTAACTTTGAAAGACACTGACTGGATTTATTTTAATGGGACTGTGGAAGTTCCATATGAGCCACAGCTGAACTTTGAAGTGCATTTTTGAATGTAATGCAAGTTTGCCCCGATTTCTTACAGACTAATCATGTTATGAGTGATGTTCTAAAATTATCCAGAAATGGTGTGTTCACTGGAGATCTCAAACAAGAGCTACTATGAAATATTTACAGGGATGTCAATACTGTAATAAGACCAGCTTTTATGTTACAGAAATCGCAGGATCAAAGATCTAAATCTTGTCTTTGGTCGCGTTGAATGCAACATGGCTCCACATGCTAAGGAACAGGCTTAAAAACTAACAAGGAGATTGTGAAATTTGATGCAGATGTGAGAAAGCACACCACCATAATGTGAAATAGACAAACAACAACAAATGCTGCAGTGGAAAACCTATAAAAAAAGACGACATATGCAGTATGCCATTAATGCAACCTCATTGAAACGCAGAAGGATAAGTGCTTCTTACTTGGCACCAGGACGAATCGTGGAAATTGGTATTTCAGTTGCTGAACAGACAACAGGAAGGACGGTACATGAAGTCAACCTCTACGAATGGCATCCAAGAATGGCCCAGCTCGCAACACAGCACAAAACAGCAACATTAAACTTTGCCAAAGATCCTGTAAAGACCTCTGATGAATACTGGCAGCACAATCTATAGTCCGTTGGATCAGATGGGGTCCAGTGTGTTTGGCGCCGATGTAGCCAGCACTGCAAAAGGTGTATGAAAAGGCAGCTCCCACTCTCAAGACGTTCATTTTCCAACATGCTAATCAACCTAAATACAGTGTAAAAATCACACAACAGCTTTACATAAAGAAAGAAGAAGAACATCATAAATGTTTTACAGACTGTTGCGGAGCATTGTATGCATGTGGATTCTCAGTCCTGGAGATGCAGCTGTCTAAACTCCTACACAAATATGTTACTCCTTCTTCATCTAAAGTTTTTCAGGATGTCTTCTTTATTACCTTCTTGTCTCACTTTTTCCCATTCACAATCTAAAGAGATTTATCGACAGAACTGCTCATTGACCAGCCACTGCTGCTCACAGTATCAGAGAGCCATCAAATAGCACTTAGCAGACATAAACATCAATAATGTGGGAAACATGCTGCTCCATTAAGCCGGACATAACTTGGCACGCTGCTTGCCAACCTGCTTATATGACTGGGCTCCAGTTTCCCCCAGTTCTTGTTACTTTTACCGTCCTTCTGCCGCAGCTGGGATGATTTCAGAAACATGAAGTGAAGGCAAACAGACGGAAGACTGATCAAATCGTATTTCATGTACAGGAAGAGGTGGCACTGCTGAATAGTGTTGATTATTCTTACAAATCCTTTTTCCAGAAAAGCTGGGTTGCTGCTTAAAAAGATAATGCAATAATCTGCAAATCATTTGAAATCTGGTTTTGATTGGGAATAGTACAAAGACAACACATCCTGACATATTTTGATGTACTTTTTTTTTTTTTATTTTAAAATCTGATGCCAGGATCATAAATCAGTTTTGACTCATCAGATCACAGCAATGAAATTCACTTTGCCTCAGTCTGTTTTATATGTGCTCAGAAAAGGCAGCAGTGTTTATGCATCTTGTCTATATCTGGTTGTTTCTTTGTATGATAGATATTTAACTTTGTGGCTGCGTTAAGAACTCCAACAAAGGCTTTCAGAGATGTTCATCAGCCCGCGCATTGATTTCCACTCCAGAACCAGGTCGGTTTTTCATGCCAAAGAGCCTGAGGATCACAACCATTCAGTACTGGTTTTTGTCCCTTGACCAACAGAGATTTATCTGGATTCTTTTAATACATATTTAAAAAAAAACAATATTATGACCCTTAGATCATTAAGTCTTAAGTCTTATTCCTTAACACACACCTTTCACAGAGAGATGAACGTCGTCCCATCCTTACTCATGAAGCATCCATCTTCTCTGAGATGCCTATTCTATTTTTAAACTGACCTTTTGCCAATCAACCTGTCCTCCAACTTTAACGTCCATATACAGTAGGTCGTTTGTCCCTGTCCTCTCATCCGACCCAAGAATTTATGAAACTCTGCAGACACAGTGGTTTGGTTAGGTAAGAATTAGGCACTAAATAAGGACGTTAGGCTTCGTAAAAAAATAGCAGTTTGTCTTAAAAGTCACTATGTCCTAAACTTTACATCATGTATTACATGGGTCATAGGGCTACACCTTCTCATTATAGGGTTCACATTAGGGTTTCTGAAAGCTCTGACTGTAGATCACCCTAAGCATCTGCATGTATCAGAAAGGGACTGGACAAAGCAATGCTTTTTTACGCCTCATTAATGTCTCATGAGTCCTTGCAAAAATTTAGGTTGCTGGAGGTGTGGCTTGCCCTAACAGACATTAAAAGTATTGCCAAACAAAAATTGCTTGGACAATATACATTTGGAGTGTGTTTTGAGAATTTTTTAAGAAAGTCATGGACAGCATTTTATGAATGTTTTTTAATGGTAACCATACTACTGAGCCCACAGGGCTCAAAAACATGTTGTGTTGGTAGTATTTACAATTAGAAAATGGTTTCAAACCATTTGGAATTTATTGTATTTTGTTATTATTTACAGTTTAAACAATACGTCCCAACCTGCTGCTGACACACAGGGGGACAAAAAAAAGGAACAAATGTAATGTAACTTAGGAGCACAGGCCCTGCTGGTCTGAAGAAAGTTCACAGATTTTAATACATTGATTTTAATATCTAAATTAACAAATCATTTCTCCATGAAGAAGAATGATGAGGTGAACAGTTAATTGATTTACGTCTTATTATCTGTATCAATCACCAAAGAAGAGACACTCTATATTCACTCTTGGTGTTTTGTAAATTCACTATATAATAATTACTCTATCAGCTCTGCATGACCTAATTTATCTGTAGTGTGCCACCATGAGATAAGATTTGCTGCTCCAATACAACTGAGACACACATACACACATGCTCAGAGTTAAGCACTCTCTCAGTGTGCTGATGCGACCGCACAAGAACAATAACACGGCAAAGCGATACACACATATATATATATATTTTTTTTTCTAAAATATTTCCATTCTGCTGCATTTCTCAGAGATCTCAGCATTGTGATTGTTCTCTCTCATTTTCCTTTCATTCACTAGAAGCATAGTCGGGGACCTTTATGAGGTAATATAGCCTGCAGTGGGGCTGGAGAATGGCAAATAAGACCGAATCTATAACTTTCTGCAGTAGGGTGTAAAATAAAACAAAAACAAATATTCTTCGGCAGAAGTGTCGCTGCTCACAGCTGTTGGCACAGTCGTTCATGTGAAAGTTTGCTGTTCAGTCAGCAAATAATGCCAGTAATCAGTGGTTTCAACAAGTCATCAGAGATATCCTCTAAACATGGTAATGAAAAACAGTTTGAGTGAATATGTTCGTTTTGTGCCATTATCGCCATTTTTTTTTTCGTTGGAAGCATTGTGCTTTTGTTCCAACTTTACTAATTAAAATAAATATGTAAATCATTTACCCAAACTGGAAATGTCACTGGCTAATGTTCTGTTGAGTATTGTTCAGCTTGTTGTGAAATTGAAGCTTATGTAAACTAATGTAAGTGATGAATTGAATAATGTCTAAAATACAGTCTAAGACTTGAAACAATGTCCTGTTACTGTAACATAGAGTTTATGGTAACATTTAAGATATGTGGACACCTAACAACATCTAACTTACTTCGTTTTCTGTAATTTGCAGAATTTGCTGTTATTTTTAAATCATCATGCATGATTTGACAGTAGATGGGAAAAACTTGATCTGAAGTCAATATCAAGTCTTTTATTTTGTCAATGGTTTCTGGATTATTTTCATACATTTCAGACTTGATAATAAACACAACGCAGTCAGTTGTTGATCTGTCAGTCCTGTCCAATTGTTGTAAGATCTCATGATGATGACCTCCTAAGCCTGCTAACATGTAGAGTAGGATCCCACGGCCCACAGTTATGGTAGTGAAAAAAACAGATGCCATTAAATGAAGTGATAACATCCAAAGGACAAATGACATGGTGAAGGTCGTTGGGGCCTTTAATAGCTATTGGCCAATACATGAGGTATATCCTGAATGCAAAGTAACATAATAACGCCGAGTAATGCAAACGTAACTAAAATGTAATAATTTCCTGTCTTAGAAAGAAACATTGTAATTTGAATAATTTCTCTTTGGGATTTATACAATTATTTGAACCTTTAATCGTAACTTTAACCCTACATGTCTTTGGATTTTGAGTGCGTGGTAGACACACACACACACTGACCAACAACTAAAAACCTACTTTAGGCCAACAGTGCTAATATCTGTGCCACTGTCCTGTCTATATAAATGACAAAAAAGAATTACGTATTGAAGCATTTAAATAATCTCAAATTCGGATCGTGGAGGTCAATGGGTCATAAAGATACTGATATTTTAGAAATAAGGATACTTTTGTGAGATACAGCTAATAGCATGACAGCTGTATAACATTTACTAAAGTATTTCAGAGTACGCATGGCAAACTGTCAACCTGTCCAGGTGCTTCTAAACTTCTCCCCCATTGTCAGATGTGAAAACAGCTCCAGGGCTCCTGTGACTGTAAACAGGATGAGTGGTCCAGTTAATGGATGGATGGGTAGATTTCTGCATACAATACAGCAGAATATTTATCATATAACACACAGTGGATGTAGTGGAACCTTATTATCTAGACAAAGTTACAGCAACAGACAGGATTCAAGCCAGGCCGGTCCAAAGAATGATCCCATTCAATCAATAATCTAATATGTTGCTTTACCATTATTAACCTCAGTGTGCAAAGACATGTAAGACTGTAAACACCCTGTAAGTGCAGAGTGAGACGAGATGTGATTTAGAACCAGCCAATAGCAGCCAAAACACCACAGTGCTTATCGTGGTCTTTGGAGAGACACAGGAAATTGAGTTTGTCCAGTCTAATGATGGGCAGAGCCATGCAGCTCCACAGACGCAGCATTTCTCTCCTATTAGCAGGGATGTGTTATTCACGAGGCCAAATACAGTGTGAACTACATTTCATTGATATTCTGCACAGTCCCTTCGCATTGTCTGTCAGGGGACCCTGCAGCATTCTGTGTTATTCATGTATTTATCTATTTCCCTTTCTAGGGATGTGGTGGTGATGGGGGTCGTGGTGTCAAATGTGAGTGTCACCGTGGAAAGCTATCAATAGCATCCGTCATCAGTAGCCAGTAGGCAGGAAGCCGCGAGAGTAGAGACTGTGAGGTGAAGGACTCATGACGGGAGTGTTAATAAACAGCCCAGACTCCTACCAGAAATAGCTGCTCCTCTTCCTTTCCAAAGCCACATTATCTGTCTTTCAGAGCCTCTCCTTTATTCTGCCAAATTCCAATAGGCGCCATTGGCATATATATGCACGGGAGTGTCCAGAGCTATTTTTTTATAACACAATTTGAGCTGAATGGCTCATTGTGTGAGCGCACAATGCAGTTGTGACACACATTAATTTCTTACATTTTCATTTAAGAACAGCATTCGCAAGCAATATTTATTTTTTTCCCCATGCGGAAAAAAAAAAAACGGCCTCGCTATTCAAAGCTCTGTAAACAGGCCTCATTCAGCCTTTTGTGCTCGTCACACTGCTTCATTCATTAGGCAGCTTGACGCTTGTGTGAAGGCCGGCGAATGTATGTCTCCAAAGGGCGTTGACGCCCTGCACACGGAGGACCTGCGGTGAGCTACGTGGTGTCTCTGCGATCCCCGTTCCACTGCATGTGTGTGCATTTCTTTAACCGCTGCATTTAAACTTGCGTTTGGTGGTGTGAATTTATGGGGCGCACATATCAGTGTGCCGGCAGGTGTTAAAGTCTCCAAGGGAACTGGGATGTTATGCCAGCTGCAAACGAGAGCACACACACCCTCAGTGTGGCTCAAACAAGGAAAAGGGTGTACGCTTCTCTGGCGTATCTCAATCTGCATGCAGAGGACGGCATGCAATATACCTACAGCATCTAAAGAGCATCCGCATCATCAAGTTTACATCTTCTAAAGCCTCATCTGGGATGAAGTTAAAAGATTTTGCTCAGAGGAGAGGAAAGGAGGATGTTATTCCGCTCAGTATTCTCCTGTTTTCCATTTCCATTTTTCCTCCTGTCTTTGGCAAAGCAGTGAAACAGCCATTTTAGAGGAACAGCTTAAGCAGGGTAAAGGATCTCTTACTTTGTCCTGACAATCTGAGGAAAGTGAGCGGGGAGGCGGCGTATCCCTACGTGTCCAACGTGATTACGAGATCTCAAACTATCTGACTATCTGGGCAGCACCAACCTTCTCTTTCCTTCAGTTTCTGTGGGTATGACGCTTCATCACCGTCCGTCTTTCTTCTGCTCAGATCATTTTCCTGTTACAAATCAGGTAGCTAATTCCACTGAGGACATGCACGAAGTGCAGTGTTAATGGAAATAGTTTAAGGCCTCAAAAAATATAATTACTGGAGTGAGAGGAAGATCCGTTTTAGGAATAATGGGAACTCTTGGATGACTTCATGCTGAGGCGGGTGATTGAAGCCAGTATCTTTTTATCTCAGAGCAAATGTAACAGCGGAAGACAGATTACATTTGTTTTATTTCACGTGCATCTTTATTTAAAAAAAAAAAAAAAACTCTGTGAGGGTCAACTGTGTAATACAGCGTGAGCCAGCGCCAAATTAAATGAAGGGAAAGCTGCTGCTTAGTGCAGCCGTCCCTTCAAAAGCAGCTGGAAAATTGATTGTGTCCTGTCTAGCCTATTTCTCTGATAAATAAAGCAACCGTTTATTTCCCAAGAGTAATGCAAAACATTCTCACCTATTTATTCAGTCAGTAGGTGCCACGCTTGATACAGATTCATGGAAACGGCGAGCCGCGAGAAAGATTGAGATAAGGACAGCGACAAAGTGACAAAGCAGTGAAACAGCTTTCTTGTTTGGTCTTGACAGTGCGACAAATTTCAATATACCCAGTACTAAAGTGTCCATGTCTTGATGCAGGTCATGAAATTAAAATGAAAACTCTCACTAAAGTCAAAGCCTATTGTTGTGCTCTCATGGCAATGTCATGGTCTCGGAAACAGTGCATTCACCTGCGCCCCAGCACACACGGACGCACGCTCCCATCCAACCTTTTGACAGTGTTCAGCCGTGAAAAATCACCTCATTTAGTGGGCACATTTCTGGTTTAGGAGGATGCATGCGTTTCCATTGTTGCCCTGTGGCAGGGCTTAACAAATAGGATTAGATCCGTGCCTGAGAGAGCACACTTCTGTTCAGGTGACACACAGCTTCGTGCTCCAGCTCCGCAACGAGACACAGAGAATTACAGTTAAAGGTCAGCGGAGTCAGACGCTGAATGTCACAGCTTAGCCACAGTTTGGCGAGAAAATACATTCCGATAAATACGCCTGTGTCTTAGTGGTGAGTAATTCTGCAGCGGCTGAATTTCCAGTATAAAAGGCCCAGGATTACAGGGTGAGGCAACACAGGCGTATCGATTAGACGCAGTGAATCGGGCCTCTGCTATGCTGTGAATAATAAATTAAGTAGAAGACAGCCCGAGGCTGTCAGATGGAAGTTTCATGAAGGCTTGTGAGTTGTGCTTATTTAAAATGAGAATGTGGAAAAGTCGCATCTCCCGTCTGAAGGATCTGTGGAATCATGTCGCTGATCAGAAGGCGCCTCGCAGCAGTTCACTACTGGTTTTAATAGGCGTTCACTGGCCCATTTAACAACATAAATGGGCTGATCGCAGGCGCCAGTCGCTGCAAAGAAGTGCCAGTGGACCCAGGGAGGGGGTAGGAGGCTTTGTTTCCCATCTCAGTAAGGTGGCACATTATTGGAAAGGGTGTACGGGGCACCTGCGTGTGTTGAATCAAACGAGAGGGTGGCTTGAGGGACCCAATCAGCTTCACTGAGACACGCTGTGACTCACTCGGGCAGGTGTCATTGTTTGCTGTCTTCGAAACACTCCTCATTGTGGGCCTAAACACACTCAGCGGATTCCGGCTGTAAACTGTGACAGAGAAGGTCCATATGTGTGCCGTAGTAGTTAGCCGAACCGATCACAGAGACAACAATATCAGCGCTTTGTGAAAACAAAATGAGTGAGCAGCACACAGCCTCAGTAGACGGCGAGGAATTCATTTTTGAAATCATGCGGATTAGCGCTCGTGTTCCCTGACCTGTTTCCTGTTGAACGACATATGTTAATTTTGAGCCTCAGTAGCAGCCTGGCTCTCACGATGGCAATGTCAGTCAGTTCTCTACCACTCGGGTGAAATATGCAAATATGTATTTGTATTACCGTGAGTGTAGAAAATGAATGAAATCTTTATTGAATGGATTAACTTCACGTTTGCTAATGTTCAGTCTCTGGAGCAGCATCCTAAGAATGACCAATTTGAAATCTGAAAGTCTTCTGCAGCCCACCTAAACCTTTCATCATATCTCTAATGAACACACACGACCGCAATGACGTAGTTCAGTATATATTCTTAAGAGAACATATCTATATACATCTCTGTGCCTGTGGCAATGCAGTGCAAATTAATAATGCACCCATGTAATAAGTACGAAAATAGGTCAGATAAATGAAGAATGAGGCACACGCTGTACTAACTTTTTTGCCTGGTTCTTAAGGTTTTGGTGTGTGTGTGAGTTTACTTTGGAAACCTCACTTTCTCAACATCCTTTCTGTCTCTCTTCGTGTCTCTGTCCTCACTGCAGGCTGTGGGCTGGAGTTCCTGCTGGTTCTCTGTGGACTCGAGTTGTCCTGGTCCTGCCCTCGTCACTGTATCTGCTACACCGCACCCAGCACCGTCTCCTGCCAAGCCCACAACTTCCTGTCAGTCCCCGAAGGCATCCCTCCTGACAGCGAGCGAATCTTCCTCCAGAACAATAAGATCCATCGCTTACTGCGGGGCCACTTCAGCTCCAACACCATCACTCTCTGGATCTACTCCAACAATATCACGTACATTGAGCCCTCCACCTTCCACGGCTTCACGCTACTGGAGGAGCTGGATTTGGGAGACAACCGCCACCTGCGCTCCCTAGCTGAAGACACCTTCCACGGGCTGAGTCGACTCAATGCTCTACACTTGTACCGCTGTGGACTCAGTTCTCTTCCTAATAACATCTTCCAAGGCCTCAGAAACCTGCAGTATCTTTACTTGCAGGTACACTTTGTACTTTATCAATAATTTTACCACAACGGCCCTACTAGAGCTCTCAATTCTGTGAAAACAGCAACAACATGTGATTCATTAAAAGTCATTCAAACACATGGGGCTTATTTACTCACACAGTGTGGTGTAGTGATTATATATTCATAACTGCTCTATTGTGTTTACACTGTATTTTATGCAATCCACTGACAAAGGCTCTATTTGCTAATGTTAACAGGACGTGCATTGTGCACATTAATCGTGGTGTGGCATTAGTTTTGAAGTGAAAACGTTGTGACGCCGTGATTGTGTGCTGTCTGTATCTCCTCAGGATAACCATCTGAAGTTCCTGCAGGATGACACATTTATGGACCTCCACAACCTGAGCCACCTGTTCCTGCATGGGAACCGCCTGTGGAGCCTTAACCAGAACACTTTCAGAGGCCTTCGAGCACTGGACCGGCTGCTTCTTCACCAAAACCAGATTGAGTGGGTTGACCGCCTGGCCTTCCACGACCTGAAGCGACTCACCACCCTTTTCCTGTTCAACAACTCGCTGATACAGCTGTCCGGGCAATGCCTGGACACGCTGCCCGCCCTGGAATACCTGCGCCTCAATGACAACCCATGGTCATGTGACTGCAAGGCCCTGTCCCTGTGGGAGTGGCTGAAACGTTTCCGAGGTTCAACGTCTTCAGTGGGTTGCGTAGCACCAGCTGACGTGCTTGGCAAAGACCTTAAGGAGCTGCGTAAGGAGGACTTTCCCAGCTGTTCACCAACTGTTCCTAGCTCTGAGTCCAGAGCCCAGACTAACAATTTATCTGGCACGGTAAATCCGTCCATGAATCGTGGTGTAGCAGTGGGCTCTGGAGGGCAGACCCACATAGAGCACACCTCGAGGCCGGGTCGTTCTCGGAACTGCACGAAGCCTCGCAATAGGGTGAGCAAAGGGAAGGGTTACAATGAGGTTCACCACTCAAAGGAAGTCATGGCAGACAAGGAGGATTCCTCCCCGGATTTCACAGATGGGGGAAAACATGACCACACTTCCCCGGACGGCACCGTCACGCGGAGAAAGCACAAGTGCACTCCCCGGACCACTGTTCGCCCCCCTAGTGGGGTTCAGCAGGCCAACAATAGGGCAACCTTAGTCCAGTCCCTACTACACGTCTATGCCCTCTTTGTGGCCTTGATAACCGCAAACATTGACTACATTTTCCGTTGACCCTCAGTGGGTTTGTACTTGCTAATCACACACACAAGCAACACAAACACAGCCCTCAAACCCTCTGTTGCTCCTGCACTACAAGGCCTGTGTGTCTTTTATGTATGTGTGTGAGTTTGATTATATGTGTAAATGTTGTGTAGGGAGCTTTACTGTTCAGACTCAAACAGGCATCAAAGCATCACAAATCTACAAACAGGAAGACTCCGAGCACATAATCTGGAGGAACTGAGAACGATAAGAAGTGAAGCCAGACCAAGCTTGCACTGCCACTTGAGCCAGTATGATTTCACCTTCATATTTCTTGGTATTTTTATACGTTCTTCTCTTTTTTTAACTCAGTTTTCACTCAACTGGAGCTTGGACAACCACAATTTGGTGAAAATTGGGTATGAGTAGAATGATGACAGAGCAAACGAAGTAAAACTCGTTAACTCTTGCGACAGATAAGCTGGTTCTCCAAATGCTCCGTTCAGCTTTAATTTATCTGCTCAGCTCGAGAAGGTACCACTCCGCCATGCTCTCGTCCTTTTCTTTCAGTCGTGTGTGTCTTTCCGTAGCGTCCTCTGCTGAAAACGGGTTTAAAGGAGGCGTGTGTACGCTTCTCCTAAAGGTTAAGGTTGAAGCGTCAGCGGACACACGGAATGTGCCCAATTATTAGAGAAGGAAAATCTATAGCCACAGATGTTTTCAACAGAAACTAGTTAGCGCATACACTGTATGAAGCTGTAACAAACTGTAACAACTGCTTTCTACATTATGCCGATTTTTTTTTTTCAGGTCCTGTACCCACCGTCTGCCTATTTAGCCGTATCTCTCATTGCTATTGCATCTCGACTACATTCGGCTTCATTTACACCACCCTCTCTCCGTCTGTGCAACTGAATATTAAGCTGCTAATTGTTTTGAGATAATGAGGACTGCCATGCACTCGTTTCATTTGCTTGGAAAACAATGTGTGTGTATCTGGGAGATCAAGCTGTGAATACTGAAGAGTCTGTCTATATCTTGTGTCAGATGTTGTTCATTTGATTTTTCTAAGACACAAAATGGACCTAGAGATGGATCCCTGCTGCAGGGGGGCCTACAGGAGCCTTAGAGGTTGAGGGTCAAATTGGGGCTTTTTCACTTTCCCATTAAGCTCGCGCTGAACTGATCCCTCGAGAGCGGGAAGCGTTCCTTTCTCGCCGAAAACACGAGGAACACATATTTTTTTTTCGTAATGACTTAACGTCAAAGGAACACAAGAACAAGACGCAAGACAAAATGTGTGTGTACCTTAAACGACTTGTGAACAATAAGAGATTTTTTTTTTTAAGAAATGGGATCACGCAGAGAGATTTATGCCTCTTAACTAACTGATGCGATTGTCAATGGATGTGGGGATCCAAGACCAAGACAATTGCTTATGAAGTATCGCAGGGATGCAGTTTAATGCGGATTGACAGTGAGTAATTATTGGACATCTTGCTGTACTTCTGGAGCTTTTGTGCCTCCCTTAAATCTACTGATAAGATGGTGTTGTAACAATGATGTGACATGTACCAGTAACAGTGGAGACAAAAGGACTTCTTGCAGCGCTGATATTAATCATTTACAGTATTACTATCAGAAAAACAATATCAGAGACATCGATGATGATAACAGGGTTTTGTGCTCCTCCTGTCACAGGGGGAGTCTATCAAGTTTTGATTTTCTGGTGATCTCTTTATTTACGTAGTTTTCATGTTATATTTTTGAACCTTTAATTTCTTATTGCACATTTCCTCACTTCCCTATTTGTTGTTCTACTGTATGCTTATTCATCCTCCTTTTTTGTCATAATTCAATGGTTCAGTAAGTTATCATCAAAGAACAACAGTACAAAAATGTTTATAAAGATATTAAAATCTATATCTTCTTATGTCGACCGTTGCAGTCTGAGTCTGTTTCTTGCTGCATTTAGGAATGTGGAGATTTTTATTATGGAGACAGGAAATGACCCGCTGGACCCCTTTTGCTTCCTTTTCTTTCCTCTTAATTTGTTATAAACCCAGAGTTGATTGTTTCAGAAATACTTGCTTTTTTACATCATATTTCTTCCTCTATCTTTGCACTGCTTTGCACTCTGCTTCCAAACATTAGCTTTTCCTACAAACATGGCCACAAAACATGTATCTACATCTAGGATTTTTGTCCATATAAATATCAGTGGAAAGTTCCAGACCACCAGAAAAACAGAAGTTTTAAAGACAACATGCAGCCTGTGGTGTGATATACTGCAGGCTAATAAATAATTTAAAAGCACAAAGGATATTAATGAAAGTGTCACATGGAATCTGTAGATATTCCTGGTTATTATTATTAATGGACCTTTGGAACATAAATTATATTTCCTCTTCTCTAAACTCACCTCGCCATGATAGAAATTGATCCACGTGCAAGTGTTCAATTAAACTTTTTTCCTCAATTCTGTTAAATGATAAATGAGCACAGAAGAAGTGGTTATATGCATGGATGATGCTGCTGTGTAATTACATTAAAATTGATAACAGCTCTGGCATCTGGTGGTTGATGCTCATCTTCTCACCACCACCAGCAGCCCCCACTCTTACCACATGCCAAGCTCATTCAAACACACTCTCTTTTCCTTTACAATATTCCCTTACAGACAGGAGACCAACGACAAACACCTGAATAGGCAAATTCAGACGCTTCAAAACAGGTGTCCATGGCGCAACTGAGCAATTAACATCCCACTGTGCTCTGCGCAGACATAACAATGCTAAACAGCCTCAGTGGACTTGAGTTTGGATCAAGGTAGCGACATTTTAAAAATCACTGGACATTGTTGGGCACAAATGGCAGGAGCTTTGGTCACAAACACTGCATTAATATCTAAGGGAAAAGATGATAGTAAATAGGATTGGAAAATGTGGCTGACGACACACTTGATGACCGTGATGCTTGTGCAGCTCCGGCTCAGGTGACTGAAAGTCCGCCAGCAGTAACACAGAGAGGGATATTACAGTACAGTTGCAGCACATATACCTCTAATTACAGAGGTGTTTGCATTGGGGAATTTATTGGCGCACATGAATAGTCAGATGAGTCGTTCAACATATTCCCGACAGCTGGGCAACTGTGAGACAGTCTCCAAAAGAACAATAAAGACCTTAATGTTTGGCCCCTACAACGAGGGATCCATTCTAATGGATTTCTTTAGCTGTGGGGGGCACATCATCTATAAACAGGCCTAAATGCTTGACCCCTGCAGTGAGAGGATCCTGTAGCTCTGTTATGCTCTGGGAGCCATTTTTATTTTTATTTTTTTAGTCCACAGTCTGCAGTCAAAGTCTCACCAGTGTTCGGGTTTTTATGACAGTGTGTTTAGTAGTTCTTGTCATGTGAAAGATTATTTTAGTTTTAATGCAACAGAGCGCATCCAAATAAACCGTGTAGAGTTCATATGTAGATTTGTCTAGACTCCACGTCATCTTATAATAATCATGTCCAAAGCCAGCAGAGGCAGAATTTTTGTTTTCCACGTTCATGTTTGAATGAGCTGAATGAGATGTTAAATGATAAACAGGAAAAAATGAGCTGTCCCTGCATCCATTTGTAACTATTTGCAGGAGCTGATGGGGTGTGGATTCTCTAATAAGCTTGTTCACATGCACAGAACTGTCCATCACTAAAGTGACGTGCACAGAATTTCATAAATCTGAATTTAAAAATCCTTACTTGCAGTACGTTCAGCAGAGGTGGATGTAGGATTTCACATTTATTTAACATGTATATTTACACCAACTATATGTTTAGTTGACGGCAACACTAAGTTTTATTTTCCAGAGATTAATTATAACAAATTATGTACTTTAGTTTCAACTTTCAAAATCATTCTTAAGCTTGGGATGTGTGACACTGCAATCTCAGCTCACAGCTTCTGCACTTTCAGCCTCACCATTCTGGGGGTTCAGATCTCCCCTTCACATATTACTTGTTATTACATGACAAAAATTAAAAAAACATAGAATCATGACATTTGGTTGTTGTTGTTGTGATGGCAAAAAGTTATTCTGTACTTTTTATATTTTTGATTTAAAATATCTCTTTACATTATAAAAATGTATTATAAAAGGTATTTTAAAGGTTATCAAAAATTAAAGTACATTTTTGATACTAGTATATTCTGTTGTTAATATTTGGAGGCTAATAAGACCATTACATATCTTCCCATAAGCATAACACACAGATTCAGATGAGCTTTTCATTTATATGTATTTGGCATGTGAGGGTAGATGTCCATTTTGGTTATTCAGATTATCATCTGTGCTTCAGTACCAGCACTGCACTGACTGGTACAGAGCTGTAGCCGTAACTATAATACTATTTAGTTAAAAAGAGAAAGTTGTGGTTATGGCCCGATAAACACATACCGATCAGCCATAACATTAATACAGATTGCCATAATCTGCCATGGAGGGAGGGTGGCCACTCTGAGCAGTCTGCAACTACACGTACCCATAAACTAAAGAGCAAAAGCCAAACGAGGTACAAAAAATTAACACAATCTAAAAGTATCACATGAGAACCTTTACTCAAATGAGTGTACTAAGCAGAATATCAATCTTTCTTCCACTAAATTGTAAGTTGTATTTTATTATTTTCTACTTTCATCTACATCAACAATGCTACATACAGCAAAGTAGTTATAAAATTAGCAATACAAATACATATACACGCATCAGCACAAACAAAAAAGTATACATCAGGATTTACAGTTTGGAATATGTTTATAATAAACCATATGTCATATTTTATATTGTATTCAGCAGGTGGTAATAATGTTGTGGCTGATCTGTGAATATCACTGTAATTTGAACAGGACGTGTTAAGGCTGTCAGTTGCGTTCATTGTGATGCTTTCAATTGAGTGTTCAAAGTTCCTAAAACCTAATAGAATAAATAAATAAGAAGTAATAAGAAAATACTAGGGTTATGATGTGAAAAATATTTTTTACAACCATATTAGGGCGTATCAGATTAGACCTTTCAAACACTGTGGAAAATGTGAAAAAAATCTGTCTCATGTCTAACGAACATAAAGCCACACTCAGAACAGCTGTCGTTCCACCAAGTTAGCATCCAATTAGTTTTGAATGCTAAGCTAACTGACTGCTGGCTGTAATTTCATGTTTATATATTGTATTTATTTATACAGAGATGGAAGTGATGCGTGTCTTATCCTTAATGAAAATACAAAGATTTATAGATTGTATAGCAGATTTTAAAAAGTACATTTATAACAGCTGCCAAAAATGACCAAAATAGAAGTTTTACTGTTTGGGGAAAAGGGACAGGTCAACAAAGTACAGCAGTTTCCATCAGGAGACCGGACTGTGATTCCAGTGCTGGTAAAGCCACCTGTGACATTAGAAGGTGATTATTTTAGACAAGCTGCAAGTTTTTATTAATGTTAGCTATGTTTATTTAACCTAACAACCGTTGCTGATTCCAGTTTAGATTAGTTAGTTAGTTTAATTTACAAGGCCAAAGTTCAGTCTTTATCAAAATTTTCAAAACAAAATGTTAAATTTAACAAATAACACATCTGCAAATTTATAAGCTTCATTTTACATTTTACTGGGAAGGTAATTACTGGTACTTTCAGGGGCATTTTCAGAGCAAATGAAAAAAAAAATTTTTTCTAAGCAAGTAATTTTCTGGACTAATGACCTTGAAGTAAACGCAGACAGAAACCTGAAAAGAAATACCACTCAAAACGCTCGAGCACTCGAGCTTTGTGGTGATTATTTTTAGGCTGCGTTATCTTGTCGGTGGAGAATTTAACAGAGAATTGTTTAATTTTTCCCAATTTGAGGTATCTGACTCACACATACTCTCATCTGACTTGACCCACTTAGTTAGAAAGAACATCAAAGGCAGGGCCGTAATTGTAATTGTCTCATTGCAGATGAAATCGAGGAGCGATCAGCGTTCGGCGAGGACCGAGTTCAGCTGGAAGATCCTCTGAGTGAAAACAGGTAGGATGCTGACTGTATCCTTAGAAGACCGAGTCGAAATGCTTGCTGCATAATTAAAAGATGGGATGAGGAGGAATAAGTTCTAAAACGTGGAATGTGGTATCATTAAGAAAATGACAGAGGCATAGGGAGAGAGCGCGGGAGGCTACAGTACATCAGTAATTGAGCGGTTAGGAGGGAAGGGAATTGGCTGTGATTCATGGGGGAGGAAATAGCACACGAAGGCAACACAACGAGGCAAGTGGTATCACAGTAATGAAACAGAGAGGAAAGTAAGTGAGGACAGAAAACAAACAGCAGGGGTGTGTGCTGGCCTACAACGCTCCAGGATGCTTCCCACAAACACACGACGTATGGAACATAAAAGATCTTTTTACACATCACACTACAGACTTCCCAACACAGCACCAGCATGTGAGACCGCACATCACTTATTCATGAAGGAGTGAGGCAGCGTGTTGATTCATCCTAAGGCGTGACAGTGTTGTGGATACAACGGCTTCTGACAGAAAGACTCCCCCCCCACCCACCCACACCCACACCCCCCCAGGAAAAAAGCATCCTGTGACTATCTTTGCCCATGTCTTGGCTTGTAATTGACTCACAGTCACTACTGTGTGGCTTTAATTAAAACCAAGCAATTAGAAAATTGAAAAGGAGATGAAGAAAGTGGGTGAGCTGGAAAGGGAGATGATTCACTGGGGGACATGATAATTAAGAGCAGGAGCACCATAAAAATGCCACAACGCTTGCACCATAGTGTGAGTTTCCATTCCCTCTCCTTTTCCGGGTCCCACTCTCCCCACTCAATCACAAAGCTAATATCACCTCAGTTTTTTTTTTTTGCCAGAAAAACCCTCTTTCTTATTCCAGCTCTTTTATTTTGTCTATTTATTTAGTTTAAAATCCCCCCAGAGCTGTGGTGTGCTCCAATTCTCCAAACCAGCGAGGCTGCATACTAAACGGAGAGGACTTGAACAGCCCAAGGCCACAAGCACAACCTGCATGGATTAGAGGCACGATAATCCTTTCGTGTTTGACCTCAAGTCAGACGGAATGTGCAGGAAAATTACGGAATGCCAGCATGGCATGTTTCTCCATAACAATACATATGGGTTAAATGATTTTTTTTTTTTTTTTTAGGAGGTAGAGGAGTGCAACGTTTCTAAGCTGCTGATTTTACAGTGAAAAATGCTGACTGTTATCTGTACTGTAGTGCCTATGGCTTGAAATCTATGATTTTCAAGAAAACTCGGGCCTCTTATAATTGAAAAAAAAAATCCTGCTTTATTGCTATTTGTGACGTGTTTACCATCATTTTTGTTAGCTATGACACTGTCCTCGCAAACGTACCTGTAGTTCAAATGTACATTTGAAGTGAAGTGAAGCAGGTTGTGGTTTTGTGTTTCAATGCCCTCTCCTTACCTGCCCATAAATTAGACAAAAGATGCAGACAACAACAGTAAATACTACAAATGCAGGTAAACAGCTGACAAATAGATGGATTAATATTATATTAATCAGTGCGTTACATGCCTTTGCTATTATGCAGACTGCGGTTTGGTGGTCAAAAGATTGTGGAGCAGGGAGAAGGGCCGTGGATGAGCCGAGATGGAAGATCATATCACATATGACTCATCTCCAGGAAAGGGCTCTAGTGACTGGACATTGATATGCTGATTGGAACGGCAGCTAATAATCTCCAGCAGGTGTTTCTGTGTTTTTGTTGTTCGTTTAGTTTGGCTCCATCACATTTCTTTTTATGGCGCTACCATGTTCCAAAAGCACAGCAACCACACGGCTGTTTTCTTCTCCACTTCTGTCTCTTCTACTAAACTACTACAAGTTTCCAAAAAAGCCAACCTGAGCGATCACACTGCACAATTTTTTATGAATATTTACTGAAGCCAGAAAGTTGCAACCACGTATCCCATACCCAAATCATCTATGGGCAAAGGTAATTCACCTCTTGAATTTAAGGTTCAGGTTAGAGGACTTGTAAATAAATATCTCACCATTTTATCACAAACCAAACAATCAATTAATTAATTCTGTTATAAAATAATCATTAATGTCAGCAGTTGGATAAAAAAAATACTTCAACGTTAGCTCCACCTTTACAATCTTGCTTTTACATTATATCATAAATAATAATCTTGTTATACAGGTTTTGCCGCGTAGCCAACGAGTAAATTACTGATAATTGGTGCTATTTTGTAATTGATGCCCAAAACAAACCAATATGTCAGTTCTGTACAGAACAAAAAATACAGCTACAAATAAAACACAGCTAATCAATGTTGATATGTTAGAAGACACGTCTTCCCGTTCCCACTGTGATCACTGCCTACAATTTACTAGGAGGCCGTCGTCCACTCTAAGGTCGAGAGTGTAAGGACACAAAGCACACACACACACACACACACACACACACACACACACACACACACACACAGAGAGCGAGAGAGAGAGCGAGAGAGAGAGCACCATTTGATTCTTTCTTCTTCAGGGCTGCTGATTAGATGTGCTTATGCGCCAAATGTATGCAGATGTTACATCATCATAATTGCAGCATAGAGATGGAAATGTCAAATAAAATAAAAAAATAAAATAATGCATCTTTCTAGGCATATTTATAAGCGACTCAGATACTAGTAGTGATTTTAAAATCTTGCAGTAATCATTAAAAACCATAGAAACATCATGTAGTGGTTTAGAAATAAAAGCCTGAGGAGTGCAGCCATTATAATCATGCAATCACAAAAGGTCAAACCAGAAATGATATGGCAATGAACATATCTTTAAAAGGATCCAATCACCTCTGGATTCTCACAGGGACAAGAAAATCAGGATTGTCGCATTGGCAAATAATGAAATTATTGTATGAACTTCTACTTATCGTAATTTAATGATGAGAAATACAAACTCTTACTCATAGAGAGAGTCAGTGGTGAAGTGTTCATGAACAAAGAGGGCAGCTCGTTTCAATAGAAGCATCAAATTTAGGAATATTTAATACTGTACAATTATTGAAATCAGAGTCACATTAAAATACTGTAAAGCCTTACGACATACTTTTTTTAAATTTAATATTAATGCAGTATTGTATAATATGTATTTATTTGGCAAGTTGATACATTGATAGAAATAGTGAATGAAATGTCCTTTCAATAAGAATCCCTGAAGATTAGTACATAGCACTGGCTAATTATTGTCCATTTAAGTACAATAAAGTTTACAATTGTTAATTATATTTAATTGCTGGCATAATCTAGTCATTTAATGAGAACACAAACTGAAAAGAACTACAACACCAATTGATCTATTTAAAGGAAAACTGTCTTTTTCACGTATGTTAAATTTTGAGTTACAGCCATGAGACACCGGAGTACAATGACAAGCAGTCTGTAACATGTGTATGTGGAACATTTAAAGAGGAATTGCTTTGACTGACATCAGTTAGGACAATGGCTGGTGTTTTTTTAATAGTTTCTGTGCAACAGTGGAGGTCCAGGTCAGCGGGCGAACTCAGGCCGCAGGCTAAAGTGACAATAAGACACATTTAGAAAATAACCAAAATTATCCTTTAAGGCACATTAACTCCCTGCCATGAGCCACCCAGGTCACCACCACCAGGAAAGGCACAAAAGATGAGAATTTAATATTTTGTAATTGTTTCTGATCTGCTGATCATGGCCCGTCACTGATGTCCACTGTGCCATTAATATTGTTCAAAAAAACTACTGCACACAGGGGAGACACCAGGCAGAATGTAAAGTTAGTTCGCATCAGGAACTAAACTTTGTATGTTCCACACAAACATTATAACATGGGCAACACCAGGACAATTTCTAATCTAAAGGTCTGGATGATATAGGTATAATGATTAACGATATCGTCTGAAATTAGCATAATGGACAAATACCTTCAGGCATTGGTATACAGAATAAATCCATATATTTGCCTCCACTGTGCTTCATTAAAATACCCAAGACTTTAACTATGTATTTAGTCTGTCTCTGCACAGATAAATAGTTTTCAATGTTCACCTGACGTCTGCGACAATAGTTGAGACAGTTGAGAGCACAGACAGAATTAAATATCATTTAAAAATCTGGTCAGGAGAGTGAAATAATCACCCCTCGGTGTCCAGGAATTGATACAAAAAATGAAATAATATCTGGTCAGGAGAGTGAAATAATCACCACTCGGTGTCCAGAATATAAGGTTAGAATCACTCAGGCCTAATAATATCCTGTTAATATTCAGGTTATGCTCTGTATCAGATTGTGAAACAAACTCTAAGACCAGGACAAAACAAAAGTTAAAATTGTTACTTTTTTGTTGTCTGTACAAAAGAGGAATCAGGATATTGTTTCCTGGCCCTAAACGAGACACTGGGCTCTTCAACTGTCCAATGAAATGAGGCTACACAAACTGCAGCTTGCACTGTCTCTGGTGAACATCCCAAGCCTGGAGAGTTGGGGAAGGGTTGCGTCAGGAATTGCATCTGACATGAAAACCTAATTAAAGTGCAGAACAGATGACTTGCTATGACAAAACAGGATCATTTTATTTCTTAAACAGATTGTTTTAACACACTGTCGAGAGAAACGGAGACACTCGACTTTGATTTAACTCTGTTGTTTCTCCATTAGGATAAAAAGTCTTTGTTGTGATCATAATTTCAACCCATTCGCCAAAAGTTACAAGACAACATTCAGCTTCTCTCCTGGAGCACTAGAAGAAGGAAGAAAAACGAGAGAGTTTTTTTTTTCACGGTACATTTTGGGAGACCACGATATCTCCCAGTTTGTAATTTGAATAAAACTCTGTTCTGATCTACTGACAAAGTGTCTCTCTTACCGCTGGGTACAAAGAGAATGAAATATGCTGATGTTGTAGTGATTTTGTCACTCACCTTGAGGCGAGCCAGTGACCCTCCTAATCCTCTCTGTCTTTCTAAGTACAGAGGAAGAAGCGGTCGGGATGCTCCCTCGTGCTTCGACGTGGCACCGTTTGAAATGCAATGAAGTCGCAGCTGATGGGCCCGCACAGTGTCTAATTATCATGTCATATTCTGCACGCATTCCAGGGCCACACTGGCAACACTCCCAAACACGATACTTTGAAGGTGCGCACTGATGATGCACAACAAAACAATTTAATAATCATATTTTTTTCCATCGTATCTTTTTCTTTAAAAACACTGAGCACTAACGTATTCAGGCTGTTACACAGGTTTACATCAGAAAACCCCATCAACACTAACAAAGACAAACAGATAAATCAAACATCCTCTTTTGCATCAGCTAGTTTCCCGTTGAAAACCTCGCCGAGGCAGGTGAAGAGCAGGAAGAGTGAGCGTCTGATTCTAAAAAAGCTGTCGTTTCTCGATTGCGCTGCCACTAAAAAGTTTTGCCACTTCAACAAAAGAAGACACCACAAGTGTGTCCCCGGCCCACATGCACACGCTCCCACTCGGTGGGAAGCTGCAAGGCATCCGAGGTTGAGTTCAAGCTTGTCTCACTCCTTCGCTCTGTGCTACTGCCCCGCGGCGTCACTCAGATAAACACACGCACTGACATGCAAGCGCTGCACATTACAATAATACTCACACACATGCACATGTTCTAAAAAGCATGTATTGTTACATGTGTTGTGTATCGCCCCTCAGACATGCACACGCGTGCACAGGCACACAGGGGGGCATGGATGCTCCTGTACGGCTTCCAAGTAGGTTTGTACCACCCACACAAGTACGGGACCCCAGCTGTGTTTACAGAACACAAACCCCGCTGATGAACTCAGAGTCTGTGGCCGAATGCCAATCTTGTCATGCTGCATCTGAATTTAAACACACTGTGTAGAATTCTTCATAACACGCACGTGATGCGGTTTGAAAAACAAAACGGCATACTAGGTACGCGTAATTCGTAAGATTTACGAATATAAGATAAAAAGTTAAAGGTGTTATCATCCAATTGGACATTCTGTCATCATCGCTGCCATAGTTATGGTTCAATAAACCAGCTGCTAAACTGTATACAGCAGGTTGTGATATCATTTAAAAGCAATAAATCACAGGCCTTTGACACAGGAGACAACAGTTTATTTTTATTAGGAAAAATTGAGTTAGTTGTTTCTGTATTTTCACCCAAACCATGATAGTTCCTGACCCTGACTTGGATGTTACAGAACGTCGGCATCGTCTGTGTCACTGTTTGCATCCTTCTGTCCATACAGACATAAACGGTTGGCAACGAGGAGGCCGACTTGACCCAATTATCCCCGAGTGGTCGCAAAATGTTTCCCCATGATTGACAGAAGACAAAGTGACACTGTGTTAATGCCAAGATCACAGCAAAGGAAAGAGCAATGTATGAACGGCAGCCGTGTAGTCGCGGAAAACCTCAAAAATGTGCAATTCAACACTGTCCACTGCTGCTGTGGTGATTTAAAGATGCTACTGAGATTGTTTAAAAAGTTATATGGAGGATTTCATCTCACATACATGTAGTATTCATGCCAAACCGATGTCCAAGTCAATACAGGGTAGGAGAACACAAGGCCAGAATTAAATGAAAGGAAATGAAATAAAAATACCAGGACAGAATCTGCAGCCCAACAATGAGAAGGGGGGTATTCATATTCGTTTAAATAAAGTTGTAATATTAAAGTATATATTTAATACATATTTAATGTAGGTAATTATTCAGTGTCAAATCTAAGTTGGTTTGATACCAGACGTGGATCAGGGCCAGGATGCTCACGAGCTGCACTCACAGCTGATGCGTTCACTGTCACTACATGTAAAGCAACATGAATTAACGCTAATTAATGAGGGAAGAAGGACGTTTGTCTCCATTTAGCTTTTGGAGATATTTTGATTATTGGTCGTAACGAACATTTGACATTTCCAGTTTTAATTTTATTGAGGAAGATGTGACCCCTGAGTCACACTTTGTAGAATAAAAACAATCGTGGTCCTGATTGAAAGAAACCACAGTGGAAAGGTGGTAGAAAACGGGGTGTAAGAAACAAATAAACCAAACCAAAAAAAAACAAAACAACCACACTATTAAATTATGTGTGTCAGAATTTTTTCATTCTGTTACTTTGTGTCTATTTTTAATAAAGCCATTTCATTATTCTTAAGGATAAAAAGCTATATTTGGTTTATTATCAATAAAGGGTTTTGCTGAAAAAACAAAATAAGTTCAATAAGCTTACGGGGCAACTAATGCCAAAAGTTAAGTAAGCATGCAGTTAAAACAAAATGTTATATCAAAGAGAAATATTCCTTTGAGACGCTTGTCAGTTTCTTTTTATTAGTCTAGAAAAGTACCAGACTTGTGCAAGAAGGGAGATGGCAGACTGCATGCACGGCAGAATATCGAGACGTCTTGTTTTTTTTTTTACAGCGTAAACCCATCTCCACAAAAACAACAAAGAATATGAAAACAAAATACTTGCCTGTGATCCACTGCAGTTGCACTAACACTTCATTTGCTGCTCTCTGACAGTACTTCAATAGTATAAGGCTGTTGTATTACATCCAGTGAGGAGAGGGAGGGAAAATGATGGCAAAGGCAGGAAAGATGTCACTTGAGTTACGCAGTCTCAGGCAGCGTCGTCTCTCGCATTAGGGGACAGATCTGCATTGATTTTGTGACAAGTGAATCAGGTTCTGCTTTAATTGGATGTGTGCATTTGCAGTCCTCCAAGCTAATTGCACGAGGCCGTGGCAGCTCAAGACAGAGTGGACCAGCGTGATACTTGACAGTATGCCTGTTTCTACAGCCAGCGACATCAGTATAATCACCTGAAGTCGCCGGAAGAGGACCGGGCCCGTTTCATTACTGGTGTGTCTCTGGTGTGACAAACATTATAAAGCCAATATTCGTCCAGGGAGGCAAGTGTTTTGGTCAGTGGCAGATGTGTGAAGTCAGAAAAACATCCTTGTTAGAGGAAGTGGCAGGCGTTGTCATCCCACTATGAAAACAGAGCTGATGTCATACATGGTGTAAACACTAAAATGTCCACAATATCTATGCTGACGTATACTGTTGGCTTCATAGCGGCAATGTATAGTTTTTCACCGGGGTCTTTCAATACACCATCACGTTACTGTTGGAATGCGAAGAAGTGGCCAAAAAAAGAAAAATAAGAAACGTTGGCAACACAAGTTGACATACTGAAAGATGTTTAGGCACAAGCTCCTCAACGGCTGCAGCCTAGGTAACATTCCGGGTCTGATTTTATGAATTTTATTAAAACAGTTTACTGTAAATGATCCAAACAATACTAATCACAACCCGCCACTACAAGTGGCTGCTGCCTGACATTCAGCATGCATTCATAATCAGTGACGTCTTGTGTGCATCACAAGTTTATCATCGCAGCTAAATTAACACGAATGTGCATGCACGATTACTAAGCGTGACAATTACGAGACAGAATCAAATCAAGACCGGGCGTGACGGCCGCTGTTTAGGTGAGCACTCAGCTGATGTGTGTGTCTTAGATTTATGTTGTGGTGCTGACAGATGAAAAACATTTGTAATTAACTATTATTACTGTCATTAACATTATAATGCATCATAGTCCAGAGGTTCAATTGACATGGTTTATCTTATATTAGACATATTCATAATATAGGCCTGTGTTTGTTTCAATGCATAACCCCCTAAACTCCAGTGCTCTTCCACTAATCTCACCAATAACCACAATCTACACAGCGACAGTTATCTCTCCAACATATGGTACCGACGCAGATTGTGTGTGTGTGACGGTGCAGGCAAAGTTTCTTAATAGAAATACTGAAAACTTCCACCACAGTGCAAAAAGTCTCATTCGCTCTTTCTTACAAAACTCCTGCTGCTGTGTATTTGATCCATCAGCCATAACAAACCATGTGTCCTCATGAACGACCTGTGCAGGGCTGATCTGACTGAAAGCCTGCTCCGTTTACATCAAGGCCTCCTGATAGCCGGCGGCCCATTTTATTTGTTAACTTTTGCTGGCACTTTGCTGCTTCCCTTAGAGCATTACTGCCAGCAACTGTTGATTAGAGGAATATTGTGAATCCATTGGCAGGATGGGCTTTGTCTGTGTCCTCATGCAGGTGGTGGCCAAGCATGAGCTACATACTAAACACGAAACCACTCCTTGAAAAAACAGCTCCTCGCTCCTCAGTCAGGTGTGATGGTTGGCACCGTAGCTCCCACATCTGTGATCATCAAGTTTGACCTGGCATTTCAAGAGCACAACCGCAGCCTGCAGATGTGCCACCAACATACACGGACATTGTTGTTGATCCCTAACACACATTATCTGTAAACAGTGAGCAGAAATAGTCAAGCATCACGTGGACTAGAAGCCCAGACAAGGAGATAAGGTGGGAGGCTGCTCAGACTAAACCACAGAAACCTCTGTTACCAGATAAGTTAAAGCTAAAAATGGTTCTGAAGATCCACACAAAACGAGTAAACTTCCCCGCATGCATTGGATTGAGCATAACTATTTGTTTGGCTTCCTGTTTTTAGTGAGAAGAGAAATATGACAAAAACAATGTTCTTCTTCTTTCTAATATGTATTACATTGTGTTATTTTTTTATAATACTCTAAATTATAGTAACCATGATGAAGGGTAGTGCCCCAGTCCCAGAGAGTAGAATCAGATGTTGTCTTTGATCTCGTTTAGGTACAAATTTTCCTGTCAACACGAAAAACAATTTTTTTGTTCTGTTTTGAACTGTGAACTGTAAAATCAAAGGAGTAGTTGATTCAACTTAAAATCTCTCTCAAGTTCATTTAACTTAAACATGTTCATTTTAGATTTTTTTAACTCATAAACCGACTCTGCACTTGCTTTCATTTCCAAGTTGAACAAAGTTGAAATGATCTACAGTGTAAGAAGACGAATGCACCTGCTTCCTGCATGGATACATTACAGGGCAAAGAAATGCAACAATAACTTCAAAAACTCACAGTCAATGCCAAATTAGATACTGGTAATGAGTGAGGGGGGTGCAGCAAGACAACTGACTGGAACTGACTCTGAGCTGTTGGCTGCACTCAGGAAATGTGGTTTGCTGTGTGTCTTCTTACTGGAGATGGGAGGTTCAATGCCTGCAAGGAAAGAGTGTGAAAAGAAGGCGAGGGAAATCGTAGTGACAGCTGTGATAAATGAGGGGAGATAGATGAATAGATAAACGGAGCACAAAGAAAATAAAAGAATAGTTTCTTTTTCATTTTAATTTAATTGCAAGGAATAGAAATCTTTGTAATAACATTTGTGCATATGGCATGAAAATGTGAAAAAAACACCACCACCAAAGTGTCCTATGAAACCTCTCCGGGGGTTGGAATCGAGCTCCCCCGTCACATCCCCACAGCGCTGACAGCAAACGGTGAGGCAGCGATGTGAGTACCCGTCTGTCACTGGGGACTAGTGGTAACGCTACCCGTGTCAGCACGTCGTTCCCTCCTCGGCGCTAAAAATAAGATGTTAAACCCTTCGAAAAGCCTGCCTCCCATCTCACTGCGTTTACTAAGTCGTCTCAGCGGGGAGTCTGAGAAGAGATTCCATCTATCCCATCAGCTCTGGTGCGACTCTTCTCTATCCTGCAAACATGAGGGAGGCAACTGTCGGAATGTGAAAAAGACGCGCGACACATTGAAATGATTACCTGTGTAGAGCGTCACATCAGTCAGTGAGGAGGGTTGTGTGCAGAAGATCCATCTTTGCCAGGTCTTTTCATGAAGCTGGGTTTCTGATTACAATATTCAAAATAATTCAGCATGAATTTGTAAGCCCAAACTAAAAAGGATGCGGGAATTCCAGCGGAGGAACAGCTGCAGCTATCTTTACTGGGCTCTCTGTTTGCAAAGTACAAACGGTGACTGTTGCTAAAAGTGACAAGTCCCATCCCAGCCTGAGCCAAAATGGAAACTACCTCTGCTTCCTGTCCATCCTTCTCCCCACGTGCCCCATCACAGTCAATTATATTCATCAGATCAAACAGACGTACACACAACAACCCCGACACCACCACCACCGCCACCGGCGCGCGAGGAAACGAGGCGATGCCTTTAAATCACGGCGAGGAGAAGCAAGCTGACCTTTGCGGCCGAGCAGCGGTTCTGCCCACAGATGCCGTGACGCACTCGCACGCCGTCCAGTGCACTAAATTAACAGCACGCTCGGTGAGAGCCTTTGATCTGCTTTTATGTGCTCTGGACATGGCTCAACAATTATTGTGCAGCAACCACACACACAAACTGTCCACGCGCCCACAAGTGCGAGAACACAATGCCCACGTACAATCAGAACGCATGGTCCACTACTAAAAAGATAATGTGATAATGATGCTTTCAGTGTCAAACATCAGAGATTGCTTCATCGCTGCTGCATCACTGTCCCCTCAGCATGAGTGTTACTTGTCCCCTCCTAATTTTACCATGGCACACCAGACACCGACTTTGAGTTTCCTGATATGCATTCAATTTTCTTTACCTATAAACTATAAGTTACAGCCTGCTCCAGAAGTATTGGAATGGCAAGACCAAATGATTTATGTTTGCCGTACGCTGAAGCACCTTTTGCATCAGCTGACTCACATTTTAATTGAGCTAAAATGTTTGAGCATATTCCTGACAGTTGTGTCCAGTGAGTAAAACTGACAAAAGCATCAATAAAATGCTTCTAAATGATTACTCTCGGCGCTAGCCTTGACTTTTATCTGCGAGGGCTGTATTTGTTGTTCAAAAAAAGGAGGGGGATGCATTAAATTGAAGATCAGGTAGCTGTCTATGGGAGGAAAGCAAGCCATTTTGAATCCGAGACAAGAAGGAAAATCAATGAGAGGCATCGCACAAACATTGAGTGGAGCCAATACAACAATTTGGAAGGTCTTGAAACCACTGGTGCACAGAGGAACAAACAGGAAACAGATCAGCGAAGGAAAACAACGAAAGCTGATGACAGAAGAATTGTGAGACCTATAGGGCAGAGGTGGAATTATCACAATCCTGCATTAAAAAAAAAACTTCATGAGGCCACAAGATGCAAAAGATTTGGAAATAGAAGTCTGCATGAAAAAGTTCTGAGATGAGTCACTAATGTTTGTAAATGTATAAACCTTTACCAAAGTCATGGAAAGGCCATTGTTCGAAAAAAAAAGGATCTGCTCATGATCCAAACCACACAACTAAAAGCTGAGATTCTCTGTTTACTTTGTAGTGTTTTATCTATTATTTGCAGTTAATTGCCCAAAGTGTCTTGCAGTTAAACTGTAATGATAAATTATGGTAAACATTAATGATGATGAATGGAGAAGGACGATTCATGTCACACTACAAACAACAACTCAATATACATTCAAATCAATATATGTAAATTAGGGCGGCACGGTGGTTAAGTGGTTAGTGCTGCCGCCTCACAGCTAGAAGGTCCCCATGTCAAATCCACCCGCCGGCTGCAGCCCCCCCCCCGTGGGGAGCCTGGAAAAGTGATTAAACATAATGGATGGATGGGTGTGTAAATACAACCGCCTACATGTAATAATAAATTTACAATCCAGAAGTGGCAAGATGCAGATTTCCACCCAAACAATCTAAATCCACTTAACTTTTTTAAAAACACAGAATAAACCACTGGTTAAATATTCATTGGATTTTCCTACAAATACACAAGAGAGACAGAAGCTTCCAGTCAGAGGAAGGTGATCATGATTAGAAGCACCATTCACTTATATGGTGTTTTACTGTGTTAAAATCAAAAACGAAAAAGAAAAATCAGTTTTTAGAACAGTTCTCCCCGTTCGTACCCGATGTGACTTAATGTCCCTTTGTTCTACTAAGCCAACAATCTCAATACTGGACCAGGATCACTCAAGGCCGATTTTCTGAGTCTAAAAATGTGCCGCAGAGGAATATAAATGAGCACAGTAGTGAAAATGAAAATCTTATGTTATTAATTGCTGCACATAATGATTCATCTGTTATCTTGACAAGTCTGGCAGATGAGAATCAGTGGACGGCGAGAAGTTTAATAAAAGCACAATTGCTTAAAATTGTTCGGCTGAGAAACAAAAACAGCACATCTCTTGTGATTCGACGGCAGCATCACCCTGGCATCCGAGGCTTTATTATATTAGCTAAATAAATGCCACCAGGTAAACAAAGAGACACGTGAAAAAATGCAGAGAGCTCTCCTGGATGACCGAGCACTTTTAGGAAGCCAAAATGTGATGCGCTGTTTGTCTTAGTTGCAGAAGGACAAATGTGAATTTATTCATTGCTAAACTCTATATCTACTAAGAAATAAATGGTATTTTTTTGACATCTCCTCTTTAATTGCATGTAAAATTTGTCTTTGTCCCCTCTCGTGGTCACTACATGAATCCAATGATACAGCTACGGGACAGTAACAGTTACAGTGACACAATCAGCCCAATCTGACGGAGATCAGGTTGATTGTCTCTCTGCATCGTCATACAGCAAGTTTTTGTCCGTGCGGGTAAAAAAAAAACATTAATAAAAAATGGCGGAGGCTTCCAACTTAGAGGTGAGAGGTTTTCACTCACAATTCCAAATGTGCATTTTTAAACATGTATGGGGTCAAGAGGTCAGATTGTGATGCTCATTTTAATCAAACATTCGCCACCTGAACTGATGGGACACGGTTAAAAAAAAAATCTTGATTTGGCAGCTCTGCATCGCAAAGTCATGAGCAGCATATAACAATTTGCCTGTTATTCCCGTCTCATCGGGGGCAACAGTGTAAACAGTGTGTGGAGAGCTCTCCTGGATCCCCACAGTACCATAGTGAGAGTCTTCACTTCTCCTCGTGGGCCTTTCAGAAAAGCACTATCAGCGTGATGACAGTTTGCGCTGACTTCAGAGGCACCCAGCCCTCCTCTACCTATTTCATGGACTCTTGACATCAGAAATAAAAGGATTAGCTTTTTTCAATTCAAGCAATGGGAAATTTAAATGAAAAATAAACAAAACGCATCCCCTGCTCGGTTTCCTGTGACAGAAGAGGTGTCGGATATTTTCCACGGGAGTTTTTGAAGCCTTCTGCTCACCTCTCCATTATGTCGGTTTCTTTGTCCACGATTTAATAATGACGAGTGCCTAGTTTGTGCAACACATTTCTAAACATCCTCCAGTTTTGTCGAATTTAATCAGTGCAAAACTTGGGCTCCAACACTCACTATATGGTTACTTAGATTTGTTTACAGAGACGCGGCACAAGCTGGACGCTCTCTTGCAAGTTAAAACATCATAAAAACGTTGCAACTGTTAGACAAGCTGTCGCAAAACTAGGCATTGTGGCTCAAATAAACTTGGAAAAAGGCCATGAAACCCTGGAAGGACTGATTAAAAGAGCTGTTTGCCATTATTATTAGTATAAACAGCAATTTCAGTGTATTTAGCGCATAATTTATAATTAATTTTTATTGTAAATTAGGTACATGCATCAGTATGACTTTTGAGTGCATGCATTCATGTATGTAAGTATATTTACTGCGCTGCTCTGTATTTCAGGAAGCTCAACAATTTGTAGTTGATTGTTGAGATTACTGTTATTGTTATCTTTGATATTGGTGATGATAGTACTAGTGCTAATATAATTAATGGTATTCAGTAATTAAAATAACAGCATTTGTTTAGTTTAACAGACAAATTAACTATTACATCACATTCGACGTTAGATTAGATTAGATTCAACTTTATTGTCATTACACATGTACAAGTACAAGTCAACGAAATGCAGTTTATGTCTAACCAGAAGTGCAATAAGTGCAGGATATGGGTTATAATTTACCTCTAGAAAATATGTACAGGAGAAGATATGAATCATATTTACGGATGCTATAAACATACTAAACAGGTTGTTGATAACTATAATCAGAGATTTAGATAGATGAGCATATATTAGCATATGTAACGTTGCTATAATAGTCAGGGGTATGCAAATTGATATGTACATAATATACAGGTTGCTATCAACTAGATCGTAAGATAAAGGTATATAGTGGTTGCCACAGTAATCAGGAATATACAAGTAGATATGAATATGATATGAAGTTTGCTATTTACTATAATCAGGAATTTACATGTATTTACATACTATTCATAGAGTCACAGAAACGCACACAAAGTCATCAAGTACAAAAATCCTTTCCCGAAATGCTGACCTGGTTTGTAAAATGTATTTAGTTTTTTTTTCAGTTTCACATGTAAACATTGGACCACCACAGCAGATCATTGGCCCACACATTGATTTGGCACATTTTTACAGATGCCATTTCTTACTCAACCCTCCCCAATTTTGCGTGTGACACTGCGTGGCTGAGGTTGGCCGGTTTAGGGGATTATTGTCAGGGAAAACTCGGGAGCAAGAGTCAGGACACAAACCCTGCTGTCGATAGTCGGCCACTTCACCGAATGAGCCAGTGTTTTCCCAATATCTTTCCAATGTCCTGTTAAGAAAAATGTAATATAATTGTTATGCAGATCGTCCAAAATATATTTTGGAATCTCAAATAAAATTGTAAAGGCTTAAAAAGTTGTTAAAAAAAACACCTGGAGGAACAAATCACTGCTATGTTAACTGACCACTGGTCAGTGTCATGAGGAAAGTAAGAAATCTTAAAGAACGAAGGACAGGTCCAGGGATATCAGATAGTTCAACAACATCAGAGTAATGTGAAATTGCAAATAACTAAAGAATTCCATCATCTGCTCTATGTAAAATATTAAATGGCTTTGGTGTTCCAGCCCTCAGGCTCAACTAGCACAAAAACGCCTCTGAAAACCTCAATAAACTCGTTGCTGCATCCAAAAGTGCAAATTAAATCTATACCTGTGACTAAGTGAATGAGAAATTTACATTTGTCCCTAGTTTCATTCTTTATATTTAATCAATTTTTGAATCATACTTGTTGTTTGTTTAGCCAAATTCGAGCTTTTCAGATTCAAGCTATAATTGTAATGTAGGCACATACTATCCGGGGTTTGTTATGTTAGTGGTTTGAATAAAACGCGGACAAATACTGTATGTATATAATATTAAGTTATGTAATAATAAGTTGATGTTTATTGATTTAGCTAGGAATGTTGAAAGTTCAATGTTGATGCAGGAGGCGCCCATTTACTTCCTCATTTTATACTATTTGATGTCATTAGTGATATAATGGACTAAGACCAAGTAAGAGAGGGACTTGGGTTGAGTTTAAGAAATTGTTGTGGTATTTTAGTCGTATGGTTAAAGAAGTTTGTGCAATCTAGTAGAGTAGTTGAAAATGTGTGTGTTTGAATATCTATTGATAAAAGTAATAAATTAGTATGACTTGAGTCAGTTTTTAGGAAAAAGGTGTGAACCCCTGTGAAAAAATGGTTCTTCCTCAGAGTAGACTAGATCCAGATTGAGGAGGGTATTTAAGAAGTAGCTCAGGGTCAGCTGAGAGCACATTGTGAATTTGAATTATGATTTTTTTCTTTTTTTTTTTTGATTAAGCCAAGCCTCTTCTGTGACCAGATGAAGCTTCCTGAGTCTGCGTCCTACTGAACAGCTAGTCACTTTTGTCCCCACACTAAAAACACCCACATATAAGTAAGATTAGGAAAGTGTCTGAGCCTGTTTAACATGGGCTGAGGTGATGTGGAGTATTGTCCTGTTGTATGACAAGTCACAATTTAAAATTCTTTTTAGAAATCTGGGATGCTAAAAATGAGAGCAAAAATGTCATCAAGTTCAAAAACCAGCAACTGTCATCTAAGAAGGTGCATTAATGCACACAGCATGAATAACTAACCATTATTGATGAACAAGATATATATTCAGGTTGCCATTATTTAAACATACTTTTTGAAAAGGACCTTGCTTCTTGCAGCAACACAGCATCAAACCGAACTCAACATTATGGCTCAAAAGCCACAACAGTTCCTACAGGTCAGTGCTCCTATGTTCTGTGTTTCGACACGCTTATGCCCCTTAATCAAGATCGCAAGAGCGATAAGTCATTTGGCTCCTTGTTACAGATGGTTTACATGCAGAGAAGAACTTAGCATAATCAAGGAAGCTTTTCACCAGAATTGTTGGATCCCTGATTTAATTGGACTGGTGGATAAATCTTTGTCTATCAAAGCAAAGGATGAGAAGGACGAGGCACCAATACATCTGCTGCAAACAGCACCAAGCCATTAACATCCAAGCCTAGCAGATATAATATGATGATTAATGGCCTAAATCAACTCTTTGATGCTTAAATTTTTAATACAAGGTAGCATACTACTATTATTATTAGTTATGATGCTCATTTTCACACAGTGATCTTTCAGAAAACATATCTGGGCTAATCTAGGCTTATAAGTCTGTGGACGAAATATGAATTTGTAAAGAACCATTTATTTCGGCACACTCCTAACACCCAAGCATACGTCTACAGTGACATTAATATTTATCTTGTCTGAATGACTGGCTGCTTAGTGGCTCTGGGCATCCTTCAAAACCATCCCTAATGACTCCAGTGGGAAACAGAAGCATGGTAGCAGATATGTGGTCATTTAGAAACATTGTTCCATGTAAATCTTATTGTTAATAGACTACTTTCTTTTTTGGTGTTTGGTAGAGCAGGTGTTAGAAAATGATGACATTAAACTGGCCAGTGGCCAAAACGTCTGACAATCCAGGAATCAAACACTAAACGTCTTTCTTTAAATTTGAGGTGGCGATGCCATGCCATGAGTGGAGGTTATCTCCAGTATTCTCCAGAGAAAAAGATGCTCTTTTTCTCTGGAGAAAAAAGTCACAGCAATTCTACACAGCCTACATAGACTCATAAACCTCTCAGACCCCGAGATAAAACCGCAGACCCTGCAGAAGACGACAAAGATGAAGAAACTCAGCCACAGTCAAGTCACTGGTCTGAACACAAGAAATGTGCTAATCCAAGATTTCTGTGCAAGACCATAAAAGACATCATAAATACAGGGATAGATGGAAAATCATTGATTGCAAATTTAAAACTTTTTGTACAAATGCAGCTGAAATAGCATGTTTAGATTTAATTATTGCACTTTTTGCACTGTAGGTAGGTAAGACCCACAATAAGGGTTTTTGCTAAGGGCCCAGTAAAGATGTTGTCATGATCTGACTCTGGATTTCAATTCACTTTAACTTTATTGATATAGGACAGAAGTCATCTCAAGGCACTTTCCATAATAAAGTCAAGACTACACAGACATTTAGAGAAAACCCAACAAATCCCCCTTGAGCAGCTATAGGCAAGAGTGGAGAGGAAAAACTCCCTTTAACGGAAGAAACCTCCAGCAGAACCAGGCTCAGGGTGGGCGGACATCTGCCTTGACCGGTTGGGGTAAGTGGAAAGTTGAAAATGAAAAGAAAAGAGCAACAAAAGCAACAACAAAACATTGGGCAGGTTGGTAGGACGAGTAGTTGCACACTGGAAGACACACAGCTCCATAACCGGGGACACCTGAAGTAAGGGAGACCGGGACAGACAGAGAGGGAGAAGCACAACTATGGGAGAAAGAAGACAGAGTTATCGCTTTGAGACAGTATGCTCCCAATTTTGGCAATGTTCCATAGGTGGAAGAAGGCTGTTCTAGAGATTTGTTGTATATGTGAATTTTACAGAGTGTTTTCTAATAATGTTGCCAAGGGGAAACATATATAGAGTAAAAAGTATTGGTCCTAACACGGAGCCTTGTGGAACTCCATAACTAAGATTCATCATTAACATGTACAAATTGGAATCTATCTGATAAGATTTAAACCATCACATGTTCCATTTCCGTCTATCAAAAGAGACTTGGCTTCAATAATTGGAAGCCAAGAGAAGATCGTTGGTGACTTTTACCAGTGAGTGAAGTAAAGTCTTGAGACAGTTTGTTTCTGCACAGGTCAAATAATTTTCAATGTTCCACAAGCTCCACTTCCTGTCGCTAGTTTTTACTTGCAGTCCCTCCGCCTCATTTCCTGTCCCATGGTTCTTTCTGTCTTCACCACCCATCACCAGTCCTGCCTCTTTGCACCTGCCTACTTAAACCCAGCTCTCACCACATCTGCATGTTGATGCTGATCCTGCAAACTGCATTGGGCTTTTGGACCTTGTTATGAAGCTGTGTAACCTGGCTACCTGTTACCTGTTACCACCAGGCTCTGCTCTATGCTCCCAGACATTGGGCTTTAATGTTCTGGTTCTGTGTGGTATGGAATCATTTTTGGTTTGAGGTTTGCTCCTTTGTTTATCGGTCTGTCTGTGACAATTTGTTGATTTGGTGGTAAAAGATAAATTTCTGGTTATTTTATGTTGAGGTTTCTGAATCCCTGTTTTTGCCTCCTGTAGCATGTCTTTCCTTGTTTTACTTAAAGGAGCGATTTGTTTTCTCCCACTGCACATGTCAAACTCCTTTCACCATCATACTTCCTCTCGCCATCTCCTCTCTTGGGTCCTTAAACAAAACCGTGACAGAAGAACAGAACAAACCAGTTTTTTTCTGCTCTTTGGACATAACAGCAGCTTTTCTCCTTGTACTACTTGTGAATGTTCTTGTTTTTTACTTTTCTTTTTGCCTTCCTGGATACTGGTCGCACTGACACTTTGTCTGCCATCTTAGCCCACTTTCCGTTATTATTCTCCTCAGAGATTAATAATGTGTGACATATAAAACATTAATAACATGTGAGATATAAAAGGATGAAGTAAAATAAGATAAAATTCCTAAAGTTAGGATTTGCTTCTCCATTGCCAAATTGGGAACCAATCCTAATTTGTACTGTACAATGAAAAAACAGAAACTTATTTTTGATGAGCACTTTTTTTTGCAACAACAAAAATGGGACATGACATTGGACACAGCACACACAAGACAGAGCACATACATTCGTGGTTTGTATACACTCGTGCTTCTAAGCGATGCTCAAGTACAGAATCTCATACAATCCACTCATTTACACAGTTTTTAACTCCTTTTTTTTATTTTTCCTACATCATTTCTACCCCCACACCCAATCTCCCCACTCCCCCTCCTTTTCTTGCATATTTATATGAGTTGGTTTCTAAAAAACTGAAAAACAAACAACATGGGTTCCAGTTGATTGACATAGCTCATCTCGCGCCGATTTTTCTCCAAAATACACCCAGTGAATGTTGACAATTATCTACATTAATTCAGTCTTTCAATGCAACTTTGTTTGCAGCGATGCTCTCGCACACTTTGATCTCTGTCAGCTGATGGTTAAACTCACCCAAGTAACATTTGGAGTTGCATTATCAGATACGTTTTAAATAATTACTTGTCAAATACAGCTTTTTTTTAAATGCTGGGGGACATTTTTTGTGTTACTTTACATGTACAGCAGAACTGCATTTAAACTTTGTTCATTCTCTTTCACTTAGTCTTTCTGTACAGCTTTTGCATATGAAAAATAAATTGTTAAATTGAGGCATCGATTAAAAACTGGTTAAATATTCAACTCTAGTCTGGACCTTGTTTTTCCCATTCAACTGACTTCTCAGGACTTACTCGGGTAGTTGCTGGTTTAGGCCCCTTTATTTCAAAGAAAAAAGTTCAGAAGGAACTGACCATCGTAAACCGGCAGAGACTTGGCCTGTAGAGCTCCAAATGCCAGAATATAAATAAATACAGATGGTAAAATGAGCAGGAGTCGAGCAGCCACAAACACCAGCGCCATCTTGGACATCAGAAACTTTATGGGTCAACCTGTGCACCAGTTCTAATGTTGAGCCCCCTAATTCATTTTAAAAATGGAGGATCTCAGGACTCACCGTGACTGTGTCCATTTACTGCCAAAACATGACACACCTTTTATTGTTTGACTGTTAATAATTTGTCTATATTTGCTTTGAATTTATAGTGTAATTTATTAAATCTGGTAAAGAAAATAAGTAGTTAGAGTCTTGATGTTAAAGTTGACTCGTAGCATTAATACACAAGTAAAAATACTTACTTCCACTACAGGTTAATGTGCGGGAGATCATCCAGGTTTGTCCTTTCACCTCTGCTTCATACTACCGCTGTCCTTTCAAATAGATTTCATATTCATTCAAATCATGCAAGAATAACTGCTAATACTGTAATGCTGAGTTAAGCACGAATGCTTGTGGCATCAGCACCCTGCCACTCTAGTCTGAAGACTCGAATAAATGCAGTGTGTTTGCTTTAAGTATGAGTGATGGCAGGGCTAGGACCGAAACAAAAAACAGGCAAAGTCCATTCCTGTGTGATGCATGTGCTGCTGTTTGTGCACGTACCAAAATCTGGCAGTGTGGCTTGTTGCTGAGCCAATTAATCACCATAGCGACCAGCTCAGACAGGCTCCAGGACCTGTGTCACGCAGGGCTTCGATGAGGTTCACTGCGAAAAGACTTTTTACCAAGTGCAAGATTTGTTTTCCCCGAGCAAGTCCTTGTGTGTGCCGAGGTAACACGGCCGACTGTTTGAATATTTTAGAGACAGTGTTTGTCTTAAAGTGAAATGAATTGAAGTTAATTTGGTCCCCCGCGTTGCCTTGTTGTTCTTCACTTGGTTAATTATGTTGACACTGGATATGGCCTGACAAATGAGCAACATGCCTCCAACTGTCGTCGAGGGCAGACAAAATGTTAAACCTATGGTGTTTTTAATTGTTGGAATATTATATCTTACAGACAAATATGTAGCAACGAAGTGAAATTACATTTGCTTTAGTGTTGAACATGAACCCAAATAAGCTAAAACACACAAAGGTGATAGTAAAACTACTGGGTGCCATGTACCTGCTGTCTCCAGTGTCTCTGATTTGACTTTAATGGAAAATTGATTTTTCTCTGGTTAGTTGCCCTATAGTTGATTATTACATTACTTCAAATTTGACATCCTTAACTCTCAGCTATGAGTTCCATAGGACATGATTCAGGTATCAAAGTTTTTTCATGCGATATGTCTAAAGTCATTTTGGGGTAAACCACTGATGCTGAAGAGGCAAGTTATGCAGCTCCTAACAATTACAAATGTTTTGAAGTCACTGCTTAGACGCTGCAGTGGGCCGTTTTTGTTCACTGTCTGTGCCGAGGAGGTTTGGCAGGCTGACTGCAGTGCACGTCGGCCCTGCGTCTTTCTCAGACTTACTTTGGGTTTGGATTCTGTGGTTAGATGTATATTTGTCTGTGGGTACTGTCTGAATTGTTTGCATGCGACTGTTGTTGTTGATGATGCGTTATCTGTCTGACACAGTTGACGTGAGCTTTGACATGCTGCACCGAAAGCAAATTCCAGCAACTTGTTGCGTGGCCATTAATAAATGATTCAGATTTTATTGGGTAAAACTGCAAAGTTGTTGTTGGCTCTGAGCGATCCCTCTGCTCCTTCGGGGGATAAAAGCCAGTGTGTTTACATGGACTTAGGTAACCGGGTTACAAACTGCCATGTAAATGGGAAAAGCTGGTCACCAAAATTTGGGGGTTTCCAGAAACTTAATAACTCAAGGTAAAACTCTGTTAGAGAACGCTGATTTCTCTGCAATGTATGTGCTGGAGATGATGGCGAAAGTCCACCTAAAGTGCAACAAAAGACATGACACAAAGTGCCTTATAGAAAGTTCGTAAGTCATAGTAAAATAAGTTTTTGGGGGGGTTTGTCCCCAGAAGCAGCAAAATCCGCAAAAGCGAAATCCGTGAACACCAATTTCCACCTACCAGGTTTCTGAAGTGCAGGTAAACACCTTTCTCCGATTACTCGAGCCTTACTTTAGCTATCTTCTGTGGAGAACATAGGCTCTGCAACATTATGGGACTAAGAGGGGATGAGACCCAATAGAGGGAAAGGAGCACCCAATTCACAGAATTGTGGGTCACAACATCTAAAAAAATGGAGTTATGAGTTGTTATGCCCATAGTTGGACCAGTAGGTGACCTACAACCTACCAGCATCGTTATCATCAGTGAGCCAAGTGCTTAAATTTGACACCTTCAGAAGCAGCCATAGTAATCGTGGCCATGGGTGAGGTCAGGGTGGATGGCTGAGTGACAAAACACAGCAACTTGAACGAGGGCAGTGGTTTGCTGTGTACTGTCAGTCTGTTAGTCCCGTTTGTGCATTTTACCCCAGTCCATGATATTAAACCTGAACCTTCTCATCTCTTTGTCTTAACCTAAAGTTAAAGGGACCTAAAAATTAGGGTGAAAAGGCTTGTAGGTAACAATTAAGCCATATGGAATGTGTGATTTATTCTTATAAATGTTCTATATCATGGATGAGAGATTTTTTTTTCTTGTGTTTCATGATTTTAGCCAGTTTTTTTGGGGGGGGGTTTAAGACCTTTAAAAGGATTACGCTCGTGTATTAGACCACAAACAATGACAATCCATCCGTTTGCTACAATGACAGACGGACAGATGGATAAGACGGGATGATCACGAGCAAGTGTTTGTGCTGTATGTACCTGAAATCTAAATTTTCATTCCTGTGCCAACTTGAAGTACACGTAAGCCTGCAAATACATTCGCTTCAGTGTATGTTCATTTCATTTCAAATGCATGCAGTTGTACCAACCTCAACACAGAATCAACATCAATAGTTTTGTTAATGTTGAGTTTTAATTCAGAAATTAAACATTGTGGGGTCAGTGCTCTTTGATCCAGAGCTTTCAAGCAATTATGCCACGTTTCCTCTACCAGAAGCAACAAGTCCCATATTTTCACAAACTGTCTGCACATGACAAAATGGCAAAGACGTTCTTCCGAGGTCAAAAAAAGACGTTTCATGTGGAAAAAGAAACAGATTGAAAGGGAAAGGTGAGTTTAAAAAAATAATGATTCCACTCTGGGTACTTAAATAGACTATCAAGCTATCAGCAGAGACCCATGCAGACAGGAAGTCACCGGGCCGCAAGGAATGACACACGGACACGGCGAAATAACACGGACTGAAGTGTGTATGCAACACCAACATTTGGACATTCACACAATATTTACATATGTTGTCTTATATATTCTCTTGTTTTACTGCTCCTTTAGTCAGTCTTTAGTTTGATCATTTTGTTTTCAATGTGTTTTGATGAAAGGACTTTTGTTAGAACACAAGGTCTCAATTGAGATGTTTATTTGAACTTATGACTTTTTGTTTCAACCGCCAGTTACCAGATTGCCATTTGGTCTTTGAAATGATTGCTCCTGTTATCTCTCAAAATATTCAAAGGTTTGTTCAATGACAACAAAGGATATCGTAGTTCTCTATCTTTGTCTAATTGTTCAACATCCTCATCTGAACAATGACTGCAGAAAACAAAGTCACGCCAGAGGCTTCACATACTTTCTCTTGTCATTGTAAATTTGTGTTCTCTACTTCTGTGAAATTCAGTTCAGTAGACCACGTCTCAGCAGAAGAACCATTCCTGCAAAAAGGTTATTAGCTCCATTTTATTGGTAAAATAATAACCAAAAATAAATTTAATGGCTAACCTTTACACATAATGAGTGTTGTGAATATTAGAGCGTGCGACTATAATTTTCGTTTTTGCATTATTTCCTAATATTTAGCAGTTTGTTAAACATACTCATACCTCCTTTTTGTGGACACATACATCAGCCATGCAAGTATAAAAGAAACACGTGTGCAATCCAGTGTAGATCCAAGGCAGCTTTTTATGTGCATTAAACGTGTATTTACAGTATAGTTTCGTTCTTAACTCTGACCGAAGTTGTCTCAACATAACCTTACGTTGTTTTCCATAACCCTAATGCGGTATTTGTGTCAGTATATAAAGTCATTCCTGGTGCAATATCAGGCGCCATCAATACGATACGCCAAAAGACTTGAAGAAGCAACGCAATTTTACACCTTAGGAAGTGTAAATATCGGATGCTGGTAAATGAGAATCTGTTGTCTGAGTAGATACAGCTGATAAAGGGAGGTGGGCTGGTTTAGTCTGACGTCCACCAGACCTTGCTCACATATTAAGTTACAGTAAGAAAAAAATAACAAGAAACATCCACAGACAGCTGTTGTTTCAGCTTATTCAGAGCAATTAGTGATTTCTCAACAACCTTTCTATGTTAACGTGTGTAGCGACAGCGGATGACCTCTGGTCCTGCGTGATTACGTGCGTTACACGGGTGAAATGACTTTCATTGGCTTTTTAGTCAGATCAGACAGCAGAGAAACTGAAGCATGAACATCAAAACTCTAACTTCATATCCACTTTACTAAGTGCAAATAAAATGCTAATAATCAACTGGTATTCCTGCTCCGAGTTAGTCGGACGGTGATTCAATGAGTCATCCTAATAGAACCCGCCTCGTCAGAAAAATTTGCGGCGTTCAAAGGAATGAGCATGTGCAAAACATATAGAAGATACAACCTGCCAAAGTGGCTCTTCGGAGGTGCTGAGTTAACCGCTACGGTTAAAATGTCACCGCATTTGCAGGTTGGTAAGCGTTAATGTTTTGTATTCATTGTGAACTCATTTCACATTTGTTGTAAAGTGCAAACTTTTATTTGTGCAACGTAGTGAAGAAAATAATCTAGTCATTAATTAAAAGTGAGGCCCAAAGCTCTGTGCTACTGTGGAACAAAAACAGCAGCTGATAAAGGTGGAGCTGATATTAAGAACTTTATGTAATGTCAGATGGTTAATTCACTACATCACTATTTATTAGTTTGTTACATTTGTAATACGGATCTCAAAAATCTGCAAAATAAGTAGTAAGTAAAGCGCTCAGGTCAATGTAGGAGAGTCTTTCCCTCTAAAAATGGAGGTACATTATTGACTAAATGTATATTGTCACTTTGTACCTTGCGAATCTACTGGTTTTTGAAATCTGCAGGTACATAACAATGCTTACAGTAAGTTCGTTGCATTGGAGTGAGAAAGGAGAGTTTGTGAAAATTATCTTACAAAACATGTAGTTTTTGAACAATTGTCGTAATGTGTTTGCTAAGACGTGTGTAGGCGGTTGACAACCCACATGAAGAACCCTCGGAGGAGCTCAGGTTCAGGTTCGCGAGAACATATCTAACGAACTTTCTCGAGAGCTTGATTAAGTTAGCTGGTCGGAACAACTCTCTCCTGGATCATCCTGTGCATTTTCTGAGCCACAAAACGTACAGGATGTTTAGAATCTACTCACAGTGCAACAGGCACATTTAACCTGAACAAACAAGACCAGGGACGGTCATTTCTTTGGGGAGACAGGATGGAACTTCGATCTGAAGATGCACCGTACGTTTTCAGTTGGAGACAGATCTCAGCTGCAGGCCGCCCAGTCAAGCACTGTGTGCACAGAACTTTAAAAAGCCGGTGCCTTACTTTACTTAACCATGTCTTAAAGTAATACACTCCTCCAGTCGTTCCATTACTTTTGGATGCAGGGTCTCACTTGTTAATCCACATTCTCCATTGTGCTCTTTAATAAAATCATTTAAACAATATGTAAAACTGTTAACAACAAGATGGTCTTCCCAACATCCGACATGATGAGAGATTTCAAAGGAAAACACACATTTAAGTGGCCAATTGGTTGAATTTAACAGACGTTTACCGCGGCATGGCTTTGTAGTGGAAGTCTGGTTATAACTCATGAGTGTCAGTGCAGGATCTTCATCTCATCGAACAGTCCAAAGCAAAGAAGTCATTACCGCTGCTGCCGGAGGCGGGTGTTGGCATCGTAAGTGTTGCAACTGCTCAATGAGGCGGATAAAGCGCAATAATCCGTAGTCAGCTGTGTGACTTTATGTAACAGCCGCTGTACTTTATGTAACACGTATGACTTTATTCATAATTCTATGTGTATAGTGAGGTTGGGACCGCAACACGCTTCGTTTGTGGGTTTCAGACAAATGTAAAATACTGCAAATCGAGAAAGCACATGCAAATAGCCACAGCGCAGCAAGGCTCCAGAGGAACTACAAACACATATACAAATTAAAATGTCCGTCACTTTTTTGTCTCCCCTGGAAACAGTTGTCTACGACAGTTCTGGGGGACAAGTGACAAAACTGAGGGGACATAATTTCCGTTGTAGCTTTCTGCAGCGTGTTTTGTCCCTTGGTTGTATTGTGGTTTTTGCAGCACATTTCTTAGAGCTTCAGGTTGAATTTCAAGATGCAGCAGCATATTGTGTTAAGCGATAACAGTTTTTCAAAGTTCCCCCGAGCCCATGTAGCTGTATGTGGTAGCCTGACTGTCTCTCATGCAGTGCTGCCTAAAAGCTCTAAGGTCACGCACATTCAACACTGGTTTCTGCACTTGGCCTTTACACACTGAAATTTCCCTGGAGTCTCCGAATCTTTCCACTATATTCTCTACTGCAGATCTTTGCAATCTTGGGTTGAGAAATATTCTTTTTTAACTAATTAATACTTGCACAGTGTTCGGCCAAACATTTTGCTACAGCCTCTTCCAAATTCAAAGAAACACCAAAGCCGCTGAAGAATGACACAAAATAATCAGTGGTTGCAGTAATTAAGGGGCAGCTCTGGCAGAGCCCCTCTAATCATGTGCATAAATGATTTTGGTAAATGAGAACGTGTTTACAGTAGCAATACACATGCAGCAGCCCCAGCCTGGGCATCCAGTGTCTGCCAGCAAACAAAGCCTGGCACCCAGTTGCCCATCGATCGGAGGAGCCGGTCGGGGTCACTGTGTGCGAGAGCCATCATAACATGAGGTGGCCTTTCATATTGAATGTTTTTCTAATCAAAGAGAAAGCAGGGAAGGCGGTGATTAGAATAACCACCCAGCTGGAAGGATCACAGGCACTGTAGGGGTGCAGAGGTAAATTACAGTGGCCTTGACCATGTGAGGAAATCAACGAGAGCGTGTGTGGTGTTAGATCAAAAGCTCGAAAGGTTTTTGCTTTGTGTTGAGTCGTAGTTTAAAACAAAACTAATCTGCACAATTTAATAAAAGTATTTGTCAACTAAATTTTTTTCCTAGCATCGTCCAGCCATTGCTCGGGACAGTCAGAATGGCCTGTGCGTGCTTGCTGTCTCAGCAGGAGCATCTCTTTATTCAAACTAACGGCCCGCAATACATCTTAACCCAATCTCTCCATTTCTACTTAGCTCACAGTCCTCTGAAAAGCCATTTCAAGTCATAATCAATTTGAGCTAAATCAATAACTCCTGGTAGGAGAGAAAACGTGGGGACAGGCTCTCACTCAGTTGGCATTCAGGCAGTTTACTCTGCCTTCGCTGTCTGTTATTTGGCTCCTTGTTGTCGTCGGCTGTGTTCTGATGTTATCTAGTTGACAAGTACGTACACCCACGTGCAAGTGAGCGCAACATGCACAATGATGTCAGCGCAGAGCTCTGTCATATCAGTCTTTTTGAGGCAAAAGTTTCCCTCAGTATGCAGATTTTAATTGCACGCCACCGTGAATGCTGCCCACTATTTATTAGCGCTCACTTCACAACCCCAGTCCACACAAGACACTCTTTTCTAAAATCAACATTCCTCTCAAACCAGTGGAAAATGTGATTTTGAAGGATTTAATCACGTCTGCACATGTTGACATTTGTTGTTACGACCGTATTACAATGGCAAATACAAAATATATTTGCTTTTCTCTCTCACTGAGCGGCATAGCCATACAGCTGGAGGTTTGGCTTCTCGTTTCATTTGGTGCTGACACTCCGACAGCCAGGATGGAAAAACAGCGAAATGTAATTGAAATAGTGTCATTAAACAATTTAGATATTTGTAGAAAGGCTGTTTGTTTATTGTATTTACCATTGCGGCATTTCAGTAACAGATAATGTGGATTTTGGCCAGTGTGATGTATGAGCTAATGGAGGCTGCGAGTGCCTCGTGAAAATAATTGCTTTTGCCTGCATATGCATGAAGCTTCTAGGAGGAAAAGCAACTAATCTAATGCTCATTTCACAAGATACAGAAAGCACACAGATTCTGGTAGGTTCTGTGGTGATGAACATACAAATACGTTTTCTTCTTTAGCCATAAACCTTTATTCGTCTTGTTTAAACAAAAGGCTAAATGTGGTGTGGTGAACATTGTGGTCACTTTCGTGGCGTGAATGGGTTTCGGTTTTACAACCTGAAGTAAAGTTGTTTAGTAGTTCCTCATAAATGCATGGTTTCGCGAGAATAACTTAAATAATCAGATTTTCTGTTTTACATTAGCTGTTATCTTAGATGAACTGCAAAGTGCACAACATTTGAAAATGATTTTAAAATAGCATAACAACATGAAGTTAAAGGGCTAATTATTAATTCTTTTGCAAAACACTTTTTTGCATGTTAGTTTTGTGTGATGATGTGAGGAGCACAAGTTGCAAATAACTGCAAATGTATGCACTGTATAACAAAAAAGTGACCTGGTAACTAATGTTTTGTCACTTTACTTGAAGGTACACAAAAAGGGTAAGTAATGATGACATAATCACGAATCAGTGTATGATATGTTCCTTTACTTACAAGTGCAAAAAAAGAGTCAGTATGTTACCCTAAGTATATACATGTGGTATAATAAATGAATATTAAGTAAAAATAAATCAGTGGCCCTGAGAGCTCACAGCACTGCAAACCGACAAAACATATGCAAATAGACAAAACACAAATAAAAAAACAATTTCATCAAATTCATAATGCAGGCGCCGTATTAAAAAACACGCTGCGAAAAGCCACAACAAAACCGAAATGGAATTTAAACTAATCCTTTAATATGCTCAATTATCTTATCCTATACAGTAGCCTACTCAATTCTGAGTTATTGGGGAAAATATTATAACATGTTACTGTTACTTGCAAATGCGAACTCACAAATACAATAGGTTGCAAAGTGTGTTTCTCATTTCAAAAGCAGTCGTTCTCTCTAGCTGCATTTTCCAGAAGATACTAACACGCTGTGTGAAGAAATGACGCCCCTATAGGCTCAACAAGCCATCGTAAAAGATTAGACAGGCTGACAGGTATGTCAATATTTGTAAGACCGTTCACAGTGGCGTGTGGGGTTTCCATTTATCCTGAAAGAAGCAGCAGCAGCCCCAAAAGACAATTCTTCAGTAACAGCTGTTTACCACTGAAAGATGCTACTACGGACTTGTCAAATCATATTCAGAGTATTTTTACAGCAGTAACAAGTTCCCTAGCAGGAAGCCACATGGACTTTTGTTTTATTTTGACGCACAGTGGCCATTCATCTACACAACTACAATGTTATGCGATTCAGTCTGTAATAAATTATACATCAAGCTCCTCATAATTTCATTTTGGACAATATGTTGATACCACCCTCTGTTGGTGTTGTGTTTGGCTCCACTGTACGTGTGTTTAATATTTTACCCGTGGCATTTCCATAAAAGGTGAACAAAACAAAGACTCTGCTCAGATTTTTTTTTCCGTTTCATCTCCACACATGCAGTAACCAGTGCTTAAAGGGTCAGTTCACCAAGTCGCACACATAAAAAAAAAAGTTATATTTTTATTTGTCAAGGCTTTAAAATATCCACTGCTCACCCCAGAACAATGGAGGCGAATGGTGTTTTGTTTGTGGTGCTCAACGCTAATGAAATTCAAAAACTCAGCGGCAGTTCGTCTTTCCAAAAACATTCTCTGGGTTATTGTGGTTAATCTGCAGACCTCACTGTGAACTGTCTTCACTATTACTATTTTCCACCTCACATACCTTTCCTAATCCCTGTAAACAATAAACCTTGATCACGTTTATCTCTGAAGAAAAAGTGAAACACCTAAATTATAGTTTGACACAGTATATGTATTCCAAAGTCCTTTTTTCAGCAGATGTTCTGATGTGTGGCAGCAAGAAAAGCATGTGTGAGCAGGAACATTAACACTGGCTCAGCTCCATCAGTTGTCACACTGAACCAGTCCAATTAATCGAGCATGTAAAATACCAGGGTCCTTGAACTGGCACAGTCGTTATCAATTAATGTTATTAGTTGCACCTGCACTCCACTTAATATGACATGTGAAAATGTCAAGCACAGCCTTTGAAAACACAGATTTCCAGCTTGGTTCCATCTTTGGCTGAAACCTCCCATTGCATTTAACCTCATAAGCGCATCCAGCTGTGGCAAGGAGTGGTTTGAACGGCCCCAAGTGGGCTTCAGTGCATCAGTTAAACCAGTGGAGGCCACTGAAACCAACATATTTAGGGGCTGCACGCTTACTCTTTATGGCACACACACAAAAAAAGTCCCAAATTGGATCTATTTGAAGCTCCCTCACCCTCATTTACTTTAATGTCTAGACAAAACGTTACATGACAACTTCACAACAGCTGAATCATCAGTGCAAACGAACAAAAAGTTGTTCAAAAAATCTGTTCTTCTTCGGGTAAAAGTCACTGGTACATGAATAATAATGGACGGTACTATGTGCAGGTCACAGCTCTTCAGTTGGAAACATCCAGTTACCAATTTTTAAAGGCTGTTACTAATATTTAGCGGAAAATATGTCGCCTTTCTTGTCTCTATTCCTTCCTGAGATTGTATCTGTTTGCATATGGGGCCATAAACTCCTTCTACTACACTGTTTATTCATAACAAAACAAAAAAAAAAACAATCTTACACAATCTGTAGTGATTGAAGCAGCGCTGCTGGTGACAACACATCATGGGCTTATTTCGTTATCAGGATAAGTCAGGGTAGACAATATGGCAGGGGACGGTCGCAGGGCCTCTCTCTTTGTGCACCGTGTAAACCCGGTCTTAAGGGGATGTTGTTGATTCCAGAACTGACAGGCATGAAAGAAGGGATTTAGATGTTGACCCAAACATCTCTCCACCTGGCTTTGAAGCTTGAACCCAAGGCCTGATATCAAGCTGTCCCGGCACGTTGCTTTCTGCTGCAAAGCTTGCAGCATCGCTCCGAGTATAAGACATATCCTCAGGTTGGAATGTGACATATTTTTTTCCGTCCCTCTCATCTCCGCTTGTTAGCTTTTCTGTGTGGTTCAATGGTGCACTCGCTGACGGCATAAACAGTACAAACGCTGGCCAGACACAAAGGCCATTAAATTCTCCCCCGCGGCTACCTCACCACGCCGACGTGAAACGCCGGCCAGCAAACGCACAGGTCACCGCTTGGCCAAATAGGGCTTCAATTAGGCAAAAACGATGGGTGCTAGTTCAGGCTACTCCTGGCTTGAGAAGACATTCCCACCCACACAGCAGCAGCGTTATCTCTCTCACTACAGACACGCTCGCATCGCCCGCAGCTCCTCAGGAGACACACAGTTGGCACTGGACGTTCCTGTTTTATTATAGCTCTTCAGAGTAAAGCTGCACATTACCTTAATTTTCCCTCATTAATGACTGTCATAAAGCATCCGTCCGCGTCTGCCTCCACCCCTATTTTCGGTTTGTTGATTTTATTAGTGAAACACCAGGCACAATGGCTTGTAAGTAATGATGTGAAATGATAGCTGCAGGCCATCCGATGAATTAAAGCCATGAAGTTGGCAGGGCAGGAGCTGAGGCACCTTGACAGCTGGTTAGTGTGTCTGCGGCACAGCTTCCTTCTCTTCTTGCAGGCTGATAATGCGAGAGTCAGTTCGAGAAGGAAGGGGCTATAATTTAGAAGTGCTACACCAGAAAAAGAAACGGCCGAGAGCCAGTGGTGTTGCCAAGACTTTCCCACCGCCGGCTCGGCTCGTGTTGGTGCAAAGACGGGCCGCGACCTCTCAGACTGACACAGCCTTGACGACTTCATGACTTTTGTAAAAGCCAAACAGCTGACAGCTCGGCGTGTGACACAGATACGTTCCCTTACTGTGCTCTTGGTTACTTGAGCGACAGGAGGATCTGACAGTTTCAGATCCATTTCCAACTCTAGTTTTCCAGTGTCTGACGGCAGAGCTGTGCCGAGTGCATGGTCCGGAGCTTCACTCCAGTAGCTGCAAACACATTCATCCCTCCAGTAATAAGCTCACGACAGTACTTTTCTGTGGAAATGCCTTAAATGAGACAGTGATGACGTGAATGGAGCAATGCATTTGAAGAAGTGAAAGAAAAACAGTGAGAATACTTCCAAGAGGAATCTTTTTTTATATATATTTAACTTCAGTCTTCATTCTTCAGAAGCTTTGCTTTTCTCCTTTTCCATTGCATTCACATGACTGACTAAAGGGTTTCTCTTGATTTAGCCCCGTCTTCAAGGGGTCTGTAAAAAGATGTCAAAATATAATCTCCAGCAGGAAGTGTGTAAAGCTGCCTGCGTAGGCAGTCTGTCAACTCCTGAGACAGTGCAGTCGCTCTCCCTGACTTCCCCTTTTTCATCTTGTTTCAGAAACGCGAGAAGGTTCCACTGACAGTAAGTAAATAAGCCAATTGCTTCTCAGTTCGGTAGGAGGAGGGGGCAACTCGGAAAGGGTCTGTGTGAATGGAGTGCTGCGCAAGAGCAGGGAAAGAAACGACTCTGTCGGGGAGGCGCATCACCCGCAGCATCAAGAGTGCTACACTGCTGAGACGTATTGTAGCACAGCCTGAGGCTTCGGCCTCCCCTCAAGGGCTGACTCTTAGCCCGGCCTGGCCTACTTGACATGGAGATATAATCTGTATCCTGGGGAAAAACAGAGGAGCAAGCAGATTTAGTTTTCCCAACAAGGCCTTGGCATAAACTCAGACAAACACGTTTGAATGCATGACTGGGATTCCCATTGCACTGAGGAGATAATGTGCGCGCACTCGCTCAAGATAGATAGTGAGGTAACACAGGATAACAATGGAAGAGGAAACTAGACTTACTGCCTCGTGGTTCTATGCCTCCTCCAAGCAGCGTGTCCAGTCTCATATGTAATAACAACTTTGAAGGAATTCAACAAAAGCTGCTAATGAAATAAAACTTAACACTTTATTAACATGTATGATTGTGGTGACTGATTCTCAATTGCAGAACATGTTAGTACAATTGAATTTTTCTTCCTTCTTCTGTTGATTAAAAAAGTGTATGTTGATTAAAAAAGCGCATTCTAAGTGTATGCCACAAAGAAATCAAACCCTCAGCCTTAGAGATGGAGGTGTGGAGTTCTGTCATCCAATGGGAGCTCAGAGTAGAGCCGCCGCTCCTTAACGTTGAAAGGAGCCAGGTGAGGTGGTTTGGGCATTTCTTAACAATGCCTCCTGGGCGAGTTGCGTTGGCGGTCTTCCAGGCATGCCCAGCTGGTCGGAGACCCTGTGGTAGACCCTGAACACATTGAAGAGATTATACATCTCATCTGACCCGGGAACGCCTCGGAATCTTGCCAGAGGACCTGGAAATCGTTGCCAGGGAAAGGATGTCAGGGAAAGCTTTACTAAACCTGCTGTGATTACGACCTGACTCTGGATGAGCGGAAGATAACCAATGAATGAAAGAAACCTGAACCGTGAGGAAAACAGACTCAGAATATAAACTGGTCCACTGATTTGAATCAGAGCAAACAAAGTGCAGGTTTGAAAAAGCCACGAATTCTGGTTCTTTGTTCTGGATAAAGTCCGAGGCACCTTTCACATTGATTCAGACCACACTACAAAGTCCGAGGGTCTGGTGTAAAAGCCACCTCAAACACAGAGAGATCGGATCGGATAAGAGGCGGCTGACAGCTCTGGGTGTACAAGAACATGAGATCTACGGCAGATTGAGTGAACAAAACCTTTGCTGCTCACATGAACATCAGTGTGAGGTCACAGTGACATTGACCTTTGATCTACACATTCTAATTAGTGCATCCATGAGTCTAAGGTGGACATGAGAAGGGGTCAGACAAGAGGTCACAGTCACCTTCACCTTTGATCATAAAATTCAGTTTACGCTTGAGTTCATCTACATGTTAACGTTTGTCCCAAATTTGAGGAAATCCCGTGTCACAAAAATGATTTGTTCATAGGAAGGGGACAGAGAGACGTAACGGATGTACTGACATCTCGAAAACCCCATTTGACTACAGCTGTCACCGGCACGGAGCCATAAAAATGGAAATGGAAAAAGTGAATCTCCACACAGATGAACAGCATAAAACCGTGTGGAGTGTACAGCGGTAATGGAGGGCGTGAGTGAGTCTAGCTCGTGCCGAACTGCTCGTCTACAGCTGCGATGTCCAGGAGGCACGTGCACCATCACATAAACAGATGTGGTTTCACACTCAAGACTGATGCATTTCCAAACAATTAGAGCCCCAACAATAGAAGACAAACTAGATGGGGGGAAAAGGAAGCACAGAAGCAGCACAGGCGGGGCCTCATTACATAACGAAAATCCCTCTTCACGGGGACTATTAAAAACGTCTCAGTGTAGAGGCTGAGAGGGAGACTCAAGCAAAATGGTGTTAAAAGTGTGCAGGGAAGGAGGGAGGGGAAAAACTGGACAGAGGGTGGATGGAGGGATGATGCACGAGTGACGCTCGGTCAGCTCATTCAAGGAGACGCGGGTGTTTCCAGAGGGGAAGAAGTGAATCCATACGTCTGATACTTTGGGTACGGTGATCCGCTTCGACACTATCGTACCATGTCTCCTTGCGCGGCCTAATCGCTTGTTATCTTGACACTTCATTGAACCCTGGGATGATACCACTCCTCAGCATTCACTGATGAGCAACCCTTATTCAAAGCAACGGGTCATCCAATTAAAGAGAACGTCGACAAGGTCACCCGCACCTGTACATACACAATGAAGAGCGGCCGATCTCAAAGCGTGGGGTGTCAGCTCCTTTGTGGGGTTTACAAAAGAGCAACATGAAACTTCAAAGTTATTTTGATATTGGAAACCATACTAGGAATAGTAATTTCAGTGATGTGCTGAACCTTTGATGTTTCTCCTTTTATTTATTTTTTTCTCCTTCGATGTAATGAGTATGTGAAAAAATATTCTACCAGCACCACTCAAAATGCCCCCGTGGTGAGATTCTGGTCCTTTAAAGTAAAAAAAAAAAAAGGAAAAAAGAAAAAGAAAAACCCTGACAGCTATAGGACAAACCCCCGCTATCATCTTTCCTAATACATATGGAAATCAAGCACAAGGAAAAACAGGGCACAAATGGTGGTTAAGTGGTAAAATGTGCCAAAAGCCCCGTGGTAGGCTGAGCAAACGACTCCGCTCGGCCAAATCCAATTGTATGTGAATTCATTTAAATTGAATTACATTAAAATGAAGCTTTAAACACATGCACTCAAGAGGTTGTTTTTTTTTTTACACCCCTAATTTTGGAGAGAAGATTTATATATGCAGTAATTATGCCAAAAGACTGCATGCTGAAAACAAACAACCTCCTTAGAGGATCTTTAAACCGCAGCCAAAGAAGTCAGTTACTCAGTGGTAGAGGAGCAGAGGCCTTACATGAGATTTACTAAAGGAAAAAAAAAACAGCAAATACAGAAGTTGGTGACAGAAGCTACATACGTTGAACTTTATTTTAAAAAGCTGTTTCCTTGTTGTAATTATGTGCAAACATTAATACCATCCACAGCTGAGTTGTTGATGTATAAACAGCGGAACCCACAGACATCACCAGATGCTCTGTGTCTCTCCTGGCGACGACCTTCACTGCGGCCGTCTTCACTTCCTGCCTATTTTTGGGGGTCTTCGTCCTTTCATTGTGCCCTCAGCAAATGAAATGCAGCTCAGCCTTGACCTGACCACTGCAAAACACGCACTGCTCCGAAACGTCTTAGCCTGTTTTCACATTATGCTTTGGCTCCTTTGCTACTGTGAAACATTTACTAGTGAGTTTTGTTTTTTATTTTTCCAATATACCAAATAGATTATTTGGCCACAGTTCATATTTTTGCTTCTGCCTAATGGTTTTGTTTTCTTCATTTAGCCTAATAATGGTTTACTTCCCTGACAGTGATGGTTTGGGCTTTGTACTGATGCTTTATAAAAACACGAACAGATTCTAAATTCAAATGTCACACTTTAACCTCCAAACCATTAATTTACTAGATACATTCAAATCCATCCAATAGTTATTATGATGAAATCTGTGTCACTATTCACACACATAAATAGGGTAGTTGACGGGTTTTTATCTTGGTCCATGTTTCCTCATCCTCTTATCCACCGATTTAAACAACAACTAAAAACAATTATCAGATTGTAAAAAATGACAAAAATACACTGAGCAGACAAAACATTCTATTTAATCAGCAACTGTCATTTTGTTGCCGCAGCGGAACATGTTCCACACTTTGATTTGACATACATTTTTTTGGCTGGATGCCCTTACTGCTGCAACTCTCACAGTTTGTCAGGGCTTGGGACTGGCACCAAGGTTGGTGGCTCTTGGTGGCTGGGCGGGGAAACACCTGGTGGGGTGGGATTCAAACCCACAACCTTCTGCATCCCAACTCAATGGTTAAGAAACCCAATGGGGAGAAAAAGACCAACAAGAGAAAACAATGAGCTAATGAGATACAAGATCTCATGATCTGCCCATGGGTGAAGTCCTAATAATGTGAGACATAGCAGTTCTCTGATAACACATTTTTATAATGTGCTACATGTTAAAACATCTTCCCCATGTTTCATGTTTATCACTTAGGTACACGGAAAATCTCGTCTCGTGCACATGGTCGAGACAAAGGTTAATCAGAGGCCCCGTGTGAATGTCAGTGGGGAGTTGAGGGCACAAAAATGTCGGCTGTGTCAATCTACATCAAGTCAGGTGCATAGTCAGTCCTGAAATGTCACAGCTCTATGCCTTGTCCATTTTGTCCAGTTACCTGTACAAAGAAATGAATGAATGAATGAATGAATGAATGAATGAATGAATGAATATAATCATTGGACATTGCTACCATGCCTACCAGGAGAACTGTACAAAGCAGCAGTGTCTTAAATGTGACATTTGACTGGAAATGGCCGTGTGGGCGAAATGAAACACAGACTTGAAAATGAATGAAATTGAATCAAAGTCCAGTGTGTTTTTCAGGACTTCTAACCCCGACATTGACAAGGAGATACTGAAGAAAACAACAATACAAACTCATTACATGGCCTTATAATGTAGTGCTTGAGAAGACAAACAGAACTTTATCTACATGCAAATCCAATTAAAGTGAAAACAGGATAGGGGCCTGAGACACATTTGTATCTAGAGATCCAATCTGCGCTGCATTTCCGAGGCAATGACGGATTATTACTTCATTTGATTGCGACAATTATTGTAACAACCCACTTTCCACCTGCCAGACATTTTGACTGTCAGGGCAATTTTCCGCAGCCCATTTAAAAGTGCGAACATCCTGCCAGAGAAAGGCTTATTCTCTCTGTCCAGCACCGGTCTGAGCGACATCAGTCCAACAAACAAAAATCCCTACGCTTTTCCTGCACGACCGGTGTTCGGTCAACAGGTCCCTCGACTAGACAAGCTGCTCCACGCGCACACAGAAATAAGTCTTGCACCTGTCCCTTCTCATACACATAAGCAAACACCCCTGGCCCTGGAAAGGAACGAGACCCATGAATCTTGAGAATTACACACACTGCGCGCTCCCATTCATTATAGCACCACCCAGGGGTCCTCCGCTTGCCCATTTGTCTCCGCAGTGTCAGGGCCGTGAGCATTCCTACACTCAGCGCAGCAATAGAGTCCACCAGCAATAAAGCTAAACAACCAGCAGGCTGGGCAAGGCCCCAGCTCCGGCACTGCTGACTGACAATGACCACAATAACTTATAATGATTTGCAGATATGTTCCCGCAGTCTGTGCCCGATCCCCACCATAATAACGGTACAGAGTTGATCGGTGATTATTTTCACCTGCTCCACATTCAGGTAGTTGCAATAGAGTCGGTCGCAAGACATTAAATGTCTGTAATGACGCCATTACATAGATTTATGAAAATCTGTTTGTCTTGGCTTAATTGCTTCATTCCCAAAATGACTGTGCGCGACGTTAAAGACAGCCGCTCACACCAGAAGCATTTTCCAATTCTGTGAAACACGCTCTTTTATGTACACGTACACACACACACACACACACACACACACACACAGGATGGGGGAAAAGGTCTATCCAACAGTGTACCTGTGTTCTGCCTGTGCTGTTATTAACATACATAATGTCAAAGTTGATGAAGTGTTTTCATACAGTAGATGTGTGAATGTTCACTATTCCCAGAGTGTCTGACATTATTAGTCTAATTTATGTTGTCAAGCAGTCAGCTGTCTCACGTGATATATAACTGCTGTTGTTTGTAACACTTTACACGTCTCCTGAGAATGGATTTATAATTGAGGCGATCATTTTAGAACCGTAAACACATCTGTCATTATGGGATGTATAGAATGCTAACGAGGAGAACCGTTGATCAAAGTGGCAGGTGACTGTCTGTCGGGCAGGTACCCGCAGAGAGGGGTGGGGACGTGGATGCACAAGCCCCTCACCTTTTTCCCAAAGGAATAAAAGGTGGCCCTCTCAACATTAAAGGGTCATTTCGATAATTTGTTTAAAATTACAGATAGGAAACCCAACAATGAGCTGCCTCGTTCATCTACAACCTGGATTAGTTTATTCACCTGTGGCGCAGACGGCAGCTGTTGTCCTAAAATGATTAAAAAGACAAGTGTTTTTTTTTTATTCTAAAGACGCTCTCGCGTGGAGATGTCACGCATGTGCTCATGACTCTTGCTTCTTTTCAGATATTTAAGCTAAATGTTACCTGAAGACATCCTTTAATTAACGCTCTGGCCCTATTCGTCCCATCAATGATGCTGTCAACCTCAGCTTAAAGCCGCCGATCACTAAACAGATAAATGATGCACTTTGTAGAAGCTTATGACAAACAGTAATTATTCAGTCATATAATAAAAGCTCGGCAGAGCTTTACAACATCGATAGTCTCATCTTTACATTTGTGAATATTAAACAGTCTGTTTACGTCTACAGGGATAATATTGATACAGTCTATGTATTTAATATGAAAATACATTTGTAATTCACATTAGCTCTGGAGTCAATGAATATGCCCTACTTTAAAATTGTAGCTGCTACTCATAAAAAAACTCTGAATGCCCCTGTTTAACAAAAGACTCTTGAGGATTCTGCGTGGCGCTCCGGAGGAATACAAACCAACAGTGGCAGCAGACCAGCAGCCATCAGGAATTTCAATTCGCCGTAGGAAGTCAATCTTGTAGACAATTGACAATTACATTTAGAATAAATCTGATGTCACTCTTTGGGGCGGACGTGTAAACTTATAAATGACATTTTCCTGACGCTCAGACAGAAAATGTCAAACCCATAAACACCTCGGCAGAACAGACGAGCACAGCAGTGCAGCAATCAGTGGCCCAACAGTGTGGCATCTGTTGATACCCCAACGCCGTGTGTTTTAACAAGCCAGAATAACTTCAGGCAGCAGCATTAACGCTCCGCTCACACATAAGACCGAAAGGGCAAAAGTCATGAAGGTAATCTGAATATTCTGGCTTCATATATTCTAAAGCACAACTTGGTCTGTATCTTGGTCAGGTCAATATCCTTTACGTTGGGATTTCTTCAGTTCTGGACATCACAACTACATCTAAAGCCACCAGCAACCATTTGTATTAATCCAAAGAGAAATTACAGTTGTCTGACATCTGCCATTTTTATACATAGCTGTGATGCCTAATGATTGTCATAATTACACACAAAAAAATGTTTCATATCATATAGAAAAAATTATTTCTTCAAATATTGGCATTAACCTATTGCGTCTTGAAGATCGAAGGGGCAGCGACTACAGCAACGAACCATCTCAACACAAACTCTCAATGTGTCGTTGGGCAGTTTCCTTGAGTTTAGTTCATCACCTGCTAATAACAAATGTGATTCAGGCCATCCCCTTCAAACGGGCAAATCAATTATAAATGCAATTCAATCAAATGCGTAACCGTGTAATTAGCTTAATCAAAACATCACTTTAGTCAAGGCTTTACGCTTACGAGACACCTGATTTAAATAAGGGTAGGAAACGTCCCGGGGGGGGGATGGCTACTAACCTGGCAGATGTACAAACCTTCTCTTAGAAATGCTGTGGGGAGAATAAAATGTTTAAAAGTCAGATGGTTTAAGTGTGAACAGTTTCATATCAGAGTCTCTGTTGTAGCTGTATGAATGATCAGGATTATGTGGATAGAATGTGGAGACCCACAACCTTTGGCATTACCTCCCACAGTATCTGAGCACGGCAACAGTAACACAAAACTCCTGTTAGTGGTGAGATATAGGACAACTCAGGCAAACTTGTAAATATTGATCTGCGTACAGCTGGCAAAATAAAATGAGTAAAACTTACCTTTTCCTAGCGTTTACAGACGGGTTTAATCCATCTCGGCACACTGCAGGCAACAGATGCAGCACTCAGCAGAAACGAGATGTTATCACAAGAAAAAATGGGGAGGTGCAGCCTCACTGATGTTCTGCTTTAATACAACATGAAAGTCAGGTTTGCAGGGGAATCTGTTGCACATCTGAGCACAACCTGAGGAGATAGAGGCCATTGTGTGCAAGCCCTTGAATGTATCCCTTAAACACTGTGCAATTCTATAATGGCCTACATCTTTTTTGTTTGCTTTTGCTCCGATCAGACATTTCCCCACATTATGTGTATGTGCTTCAGTTAATGCACTTTGGACAAAAAGACACGTTTCCACTGTTTGACATTAACTTGTTTACAAGTGTCTTTATTCGCACATTTATCACAAAAAAAAAAAAATGTGTAACTACAGAACTCACGACAGTCAGAGGCACATACAAACAACACCTCTCTATCTACCTAAACAGAATGCAGCCCGTTTGCCATTTGGTCTGCACTGTGCACAAGTATATGTGCTTATGTCTGCAAGTACGAGAAAGAGACAGAGGAAATAAGAGTGGGAGAGTAAACTGCCTTATCAGGGATGTGCAGGTCCGGCCCAGCCATTTTGAATGCGCGTCAGAGGGTGAAGAGAGAGCTTGCTACTGTGCTGGTCTTGTGCTTCAAGCAGCTGCCACTCCCACATGATCACAGTGCATGCAGGCATAACTGGCTGACTTAAGACAGACTCAGATGATTTCTTTTGTGGCTTACTGACCCACTCTCTGCTCTGATTCCCCACATAACTAAAAAAGAATCCATGTCTTCTATGTTCTCCAAAAAAAAAAAAACAACCATAAGAAGGAAAAAAAAAAAAGCAGTTTACAGAATCAGGCCACCAACGATTACTTCAATGACAAAGGAGTGTCATTCCATTAGTACGGCGAGCTCCATTCATTCTCAAGAAGGTAAAATAATCCCAAAACAAAGTGAACATGCTTCAAAAGCAAAAGCCTTCAACACGTGTAGGGCTGTTTGCTGACTGTACAGAAACAAAAGAAAAAACACGCCCGTTATAGGACGAGCCTACTGAGCAGCCAGTTTCCTAATGTTCATAATCAACCTTTTGCTGTAGTCCTTATGGTCAACGGGCTTCACGTCCATCACTGTAGCCTTGATCCTGGATTCATCCTGTCAGAGATATAAGATAGGAAAGGCATTCATATGATCAAAAGACAAGACACAATTTCTGTATTTATAAAAAAAAAGTAAAAACATCTATTCAAGGGTCTACTGTAAGTAAGTACGGCTGAATTCCCCTTCTACTCATACTCGAATGTAGTGAATACCTTTACACCCCCCAAATAAGTGTCATTCAGGATACTAGACGTAATTGAATGGAAACCTGTTCGAGCATTTACTGCTCAATATGCAGGGTTATAATAAAAGCAATATATCATCTACAAGAAAAAGAACAGACACATCTCCACTTCTCTTCTGACAAAGTGCGTTAATGTGAGACATTTGGGCTGAGTATCTGAATTGTATAATCTTCAACTGAACGCTTTTCAGCCATCGCTACCTCAACAACTGTCTAGACACTAGAAAGTTATATCAACCATTATTCTCTGCATTTAAAAGGTTACATTCATTTCGTCTCCATCAATCCGCGGATGTGTTTGATTGGAAGAGAAGCCTGTTAATCAATTTTTCTTGTCTTTTTATATAATGAAAGACAAATATGTACATGTCAAATACACAAATATGAAATATTAGACACCCTAGATGAACAAACCCGATATTAAATTTCACATAAATATTTGTTGTACAACACAAATATGTTGCGCCTGGTTAGAGGTTGGATACCGGAACAGAATCCAAATGGATGTCTTGATGCCCCAGGGCTCATGTCAGGGCTGGACAGAATTTCCATAGTCACGTTTGGACGGATGGCATATTGTAATGTGTAATATGACTACGCCAAACAAAGACACAGCTGGAGCACTCAAACGTCTGCTCTGTAGGTCTTCCTCTGAGTCAAACATAAGGGATGCATGAGTCACAATAGGAAAACTGAATCTGCTGGATTCTGACATGAAATTAAACATTGCTGCCAGATTTGGACAGAAATGTGCTGCCTGCTACAATTGTGGCTTCTATCTAAAGTGAGTGAGTTAGAAAAATGGTGCTATAGGGGAAACCAGTCAAAAAGACCAAAGAACAAAGTCGGAATACAGGGGGACAAAAGAATTCTGAAAATACCTTTAGTGAAAGGTACTATTTGTCTCCGTAGGAGCAGTATGGGTTGTACTGCCTCTGGTCGCATGCTACTACACTAACAGTAGCAGTTAGTGTGGTGGCAGTAATGTGTTATGAAGCAAAAAGAGGATGACTATCAAACATTGATGCAAACAATTTAGATTAAGGACTAAATACTAGAAATGTTGCCAAAACCCACACTGCTCTTTCTGCTGTTACAGACTTGTAGTTATATCTTGATTTAAGAGGGGCCTGGCTACAGGCAAAGAGAACTGGCTAATACTACGAGGGTGGACTGTCAGACGTAACCATGTTTTTACAGTTCACCTTCTGCTGAGATTACCAAGTTCAGACAGTCCACCATCCTTGTCAGCGACCACATTTCCTTGCTTCTTTTGCCAAATAAAAGATTCACAGGTTACACTGTGCTTGTGTCTGCAGTATGGAAAATGAAACAATAAAAGCCCAAAAAGCATGCGACAGAACTCTCCCAACAGAAAAAGGCATTATACCTATTTTTCCCCCCTCTATATGCACAGTCAAGTTCATGAGACGTGTGCATGTGTGTGAATCTGTAAGCAGCCAACATCACACAGCCAAGTTGGCTGTTGAGCCACACTTTTGACAACTTGTGCTGGTCCCCCTACAGCTATCACTGCGAGGAACAACACACACACACACACACACACACACACACACGGTAACTTCAAATGCATCAGGAACACATACATAACCGTAGAGTCAAGGGAGCCATTTCATGTGTGTAAAATGAAGGCAATTCCCCTCCTATGCAGACTTGAAAAGATAAGAGCAGAGATGAGGAGTGAACCGGGAATTCACACAGACATATGATAAGGAACTTAAAAATCAGACAAATCTTTAAATCCCTATTGTGCATTCAAACCTGTGTTTTATGCTTGCACACAATGTCATACCTGCAGCTCCTACCCAGCCTGGGAAACTGGTTAAGTGCAAGAGGGGAAAAAAAGTGGCGTTCAGGGGGAGGAGTTTAAAGAACAATGTAAATACTTACACTGTAACCTACCAATATTGTAAGAGACTACATATATAATACATAATATAGCTAGTGATGGTCAAAAGATTGGTAATGGATGAAGAAATATATGCAACACATTTGTTTGCAGAGAAAATATGTCCAATTTCAGCTGAAAGCTGTCTGCAGTGGTCAAGCTTGGCAGAACTGTGCAGTAAAAAGCACTGAAAAGGCGGTTTGATATCCCCTCTGGCACCTCTGAGACACTTAAATTGATTACAATGTCTAGACACAGCCTGCAGGGACAATGAGACCCGAGGAGTACAGTAGTTTGAGCTGCTGATTCCAGGCAGGTTAAACATTTAACAAGTACTGAAAGATCGTGGTTTTACAGTAGCATTGAAATGTATCTGCTGACATTTAGAGTTACTATGCATTATGCTCAATGCCAAAATACAACTCGCATTTTGATTTGTGTGAAAGCATTTACATTATGCATCACACAAACCAGCCCCACGTCACACTTAAAATAAATACACTATAATTAATTATAGACCGGTTTTGATTTGTAAATATCTAATAAAGCATGTTCAGTGACATAGCACTTGGTTCTCAATGGCACCCCGTATTTATCCTCGAGAATGTTGTACGCTCATTAATTGACAAATTTTGATGCTATGAAGGGACAAAATGCAAAAGTGGTTTTGACTGACTCCGATATTAGCAGTCCCTGTAGGAAATACTGATGCTTTACATATGCTGTATATGGTAGAGATGAAATGTATGACACCTTCATATTACTTTTATACTAAACAAAATTATCACAATTATTAGTATTGAAGAATACATACAGAAATACATAACTTCTGATTCTTCTGTCTCCCCTCAAGTATCTACTGGGACCAGACCTCCATAGTGTCTAGGTACAGGTGGTAGTCACACTAAAATCATATGACCATACTAAGTAGACATTTAACAATATGTGTCATTATCATGTTTACAAATAGGTCTCTCCACAGTCCACAGGCAGGAAACCTGCAGGTTCAGCGCCTACGAACAGTCTATGAAGCAAACAGACTATCCGGCTGCATTTCTTCGTGAACTAAAGCAGCAGTAAAAGCTCCCGCTCAGTGTGTTCAGGAACTTTCAAGGGAGCGCGGTTCTGTACGAGAGCAGGCCACCAGCATCACCTCAGTCCAGTTTGCAGGAGAACGAAGCCAGCACGTACTGCTCAGCATGCAGTGCTGCAGTAATAGGGGACTGCGAAGGAGATCCTTGCTAACTTAAAGATGGATAAAAGGCACAATGCAAGGCAGGGCTAAGGGTAAGGTAGGGCTACTGAAGTAAACGCCTACACGCAATTATACGCATTATAAAGTTTAACAAGAACAAACTTGTAGAACAAAATTTAAAAAAAATCACCACCAGTCTCCCAATGCACTGTTTGTAAATGTTAGCTTGTTTGTTTGTTTGCTAGCCACAGATTGCTATAAAAATGCTAACAAAAGGGTTTATGCCTGTGCAACCCTCAGCCTAACCTGATCCAGAACATGTTATAATTGGACATGTTGTGCCTCCACTAGCTGCACCTTCTCAGCAGTGCATTATCAGTAGTTTGCAAATTTCACCCAGTGATTAATGTCAGCACTGCTTTTTAAAATTGCCTGCTATTAAAAATTATCTGGGACTCTGTTGCAGTGTACCTACGAATGCAGAAAGGCATTGGAACTTTTGAGCAAATATTGAATATCTTGACTTTATTATGTAAAGTGCCTTGAGACGACCTTGTTGTAAATTGAGGCTATATAAAGAAAGTTGAATTGAATTGAATTGAAATATTTGCTTATTAACTCAGTGCAATAGTTGTTGCACATTGCAGGATTTCTTAATATTGTTGCAGGTCTATTTTATATTATTGATCGATTAGCTTTTATTCTGAAGTTGAACGCATTAGGTTGTGAGATAAATAAAATTGACCAACTGTTCTGATAATGCCCGTTAGTCACTCTGTTATACAACAGGATGAATGGGTGTTATTAACAGCTTTGTCCCACATGAGCACGATAAGACATTACACATAAAAACATGTGAGAGCACAGCACAATGGCTGGTTTGTAGCGCAGAGAAGGAGAAAAACTAAAGAGGGGCACTGCAGGTGTCTTTGCTGAAAAAAAGCAGGCTTTGGCGGCAGCAGCCAATACATGCTTGTAGCAGTGCCACTGGCAGTTAGGATGCTGAGCTGAAAGTGACAGACACAGTGGCCTCTTCTGTGTGTTGAAGGCGGATGCAGCCTCTGGCTTGTCTCCAGACTTCCTGCTCAGAGTCCCAGCCCAATCAATTCTTTTATGCTCTTCACTCAAAAAAAAAGTGTGGCCAACAGGAAATAGTGACTGCAACTAATCTGTGTGTGCACCTTTCACCAAGTCACTGAAAGCAGAAGTTTTGTAAAGATGGTTGTGTCCGTCAAAAGGAAAGGTAGGCAAGTTCGGTAATGAACAAACGGGAAAAAATGGACCAACCAGCAAAGAGGGAAAACACAATGTACAAAAAATAACTTGTGTACACGTTTAACTTACAAAGGAATGTGCAACATGGGCTAATTGTGTTTCCTCACAGCTTTACCCAGGCTTATTTTCTGTGCATGTGACATGCACGCTGTGGGTTTTTTTTATTTACTTACTGCCATTCATATTTTACTTACATTATATGTTTCTAGCTTCACTCTGTTGCGGAACACAAAAGTGTTGAAGTTTGCTTGCTGAAAGACCTCATCGAAGGCCGCCTCATTCTGAAAAAGAAAAAAATAATGGGTTTAAATATAAAGCACGAAGCAGACTTAATTCTTCTGTTACTTTTATCACAGTCTCTATTTAAGACATTTAATTTTTAAGGTATGCACATACACAGAGATGAAAAAGAACATGAGTGTGTCTGATAACTAATAACAAAACACTCAAAAACAAATCCGACAATTTTCACTGAAGCAGAAAATTTTCCCTGTAAAATGGTGTGTAGACATATTCAGCAGCAATAAAGCCTGAGGTTTAGCTCTGGCTAAATTTCCTCAGGTCACAATAATATTTGTAAAGAAAAAAACTCACTGAGTCCTTGAGCTGCCCCAGGTAAGCTGCATTCTGGCCCAGGATGGCCTCTGCACTCTCCTGGAAACAAGTCACCCACTGGTTGTCCCCGTAATCTGCAATGTTTGCCTGAGGTATTATGCACAAAACAAAAGGCAAGATTAAAAATGAGAAAAAGTGAAATCCACACACAATAGATCACTGTTGGCCCATATAAACTCCACTTTACATCTTGTGGAAGGGTTTCTTGATATGTAGCTCTTCAGAAATCATTACATCCTCTAATTGGTCTATATCCTACTGGCAAACCTAGCAAAACATGGAGAGTCACGTTGCTCTTACACAGAATGGAAGCAAATTCACAGCTTATGTTTGGCTGGTGAGTGGTACAAAAGAAAAGACGCTTATTTCAGATGCCTGGCTGGAATTGCCCTGACACTGACAATGTTTGTTTGCAATGAGTCAAGAAAAGCGGCTTGTATTCACGTTTATCGCTGCACTTTCTGTAAAATGATTAAGAGCACAGTACATACAGCTAAACCAATTAACCCTACGCACACCTAACATAACTGTAATAAATTAAGTCCCCATTACACCGTGCCACGGAAAGTGCAGAAATTGTCTTTACAGTTTACTCCACCAAGCATACGGGGCACACAGGGAGTGAGCCCCTTAGCCGAGAGAGAGACTTGAGTGTCATGAGACAGAAGAGTAAAAAAGCCAGCGCTGAAGGACGACATGCACAGTCTCAGCAGAAACATTAGCTTAGGACTATGCAGGAAAAACAGGCATTTGCATATATGCTTGTGTGTGCAGGTGCAACACAGGTGAAAAATGTAGGTCCTAGGGAACCCAGTGCTGAGAAACGTACAGAAAGGATGAGGCGGTACTTGAAGTTGGGGAACTCTTTGTCACACTTCTCACAGCGGAACATGCCATTCTGTTGATCCACCACTTTTTTGTTGCAGTCTTGGCTTGGGCAAGCCTGGTAAAGGCAGTTTTCCTTCCGCAGGTACACTATGGTCGCTATGCAGGTGTAGTAGTCTGCCTGAAAACAGAATATAAACAATTAAATTTAGCAGTAAAAAATTCACGGCCCAATAATATAACCCAGCCTTTGAGCTTTGTATGTTAAACATGTTCACTGTTCTATGCCAGGAATAGAGCAGCATGAATTAACATTAAGATGACATTTTCAGGAGCAACAACACTTGTGCAGTAGATGCAAAAGTTACCCCCCAACCACACTCCTAATGGCTCCGACACAAACGCAAACAAGAGAGGCATCTGCTGCTTTTGGGGGTGAAGATGTAAACTTGAGAAACTATCAGCACATAAACAGCCTTAAGGAAACATTTCTAGATGTCGTGAAAAACACCAAGGCAAGTGACGTGAGTTTCGAATTAGAAAGAGAGCCTGCAAAGAAAAGATGAAATGTTTGAGCATGTATGCAGATGGGTCACATCATCTTTCCTCCGCCGGAACAGTTTCATGCACAGCAAACACTAATGCATGGGTGGTTGTTGCACCCCAACAGCTGATTGTTTTGGACACAGTTCCGACAGCTCTCTCCCTTAGGTCCCAGCCCCATTAACCTCAGCATCGGTTGTGACAAAGGAGTGGACATTAGGCCACTGCATGCTTTGATAGGGCTAAAGGTGTTTGTTCTGGGTCAAGGAACTGCAGGCCTGCTGCCATGAAGCCAACATTTCCAGGTACATCAACCAATCATTAATGATACTATGTATATGGGATTATGTCAGCTGTAAAGATCAGTTTTGGGCACGGGCATCTGTAACTAGAGCTCAACGGACTGACAAAAGACAAAATAATTTACAGAAGAAATAAAAAGGGATCTTTAAAAAGTTTCAGAGAACAGTAGACATTTCACAAAAATCAATGCCTCTGCACCATGTTACTACCAAAGTTTGGAACACATGGTAAAACTTGTTTTCTACAGTACTAAAGGTATTTAAGGTATATCAGCTGCTGATTCAGAATGAAGAGGGCTGCATAATAACAGTAGATGTATGCTTTGACAGTGAAGAAGATGGCAACTAACAGTTTCACTTCAACACAAGTGCAGGTGCAGAAACACGTCCGCTGCAGTCATGTTTGGAGGTATTTTGTGTTCGTGGGGTTTTCAAACGGTGCATCAGAGCTTGTAGGAAAAGAAAGATGAAACACCACAGCAAAGCATCTCAAAGACAGACATCCAGGTCTGTATAAAACATTAAGGCTGGACACCTCATTTATACTGACAACACGGTGATTAACGTCATCATGCCTTTAAATGTTATCATCACTGGTTGTGAACTACAACAGCTGCATGTGTTGCATTCGTACTAGACACACACGTTAACATGTTTATGCTAAGAAAGTGATAGCTTCATATTGGGTTGTGAGATGGGTGTTACCAGTAACATTAGCGCAACATTTTGGACCCTCGGCTCAGCCAACATCGGTGAGCATTTGCCAGCCGAGTCATTGCAGTGACAAAAGATTGCTTAAATAAATAAGATCTAATGGTCTTTTCACAGTATCACAAATAAATCTTGGCTATTTTTTTTAATCTCAATTGTAAAAAATATATACATTCGTTAAAAAAATAAAATAAAATCAGGCAGCTGGACATTGCTGTAGAAATGTTTTGTCCGCATTAAAGGTTTAATGGAATTTTTTTGACAAAATAAGTTTTGTGTTCCCTAACAGTAATGCCTTATATATTACTGTAATGTTCCTATCACTGTTTACATTAAATTGACATACATTCATTTTATTGGTTAGTTTTTTGCTATGACATTGAAATTGGTGTTTTGGAAACTCCATACTGATACTGACGCCATTAAAAAACATATATATGTTACGTATAAAAGCACACACAGAGGTTTAAATAACTGCTACGTAGGTTACTTGTAACATTTACTCAAATGTCTTCTTATGTTTAAACTACAATAAAAATCAAGTTTCCTCCCTCCTCTAAGGTGTGACCCTAGTGGTGGTATGAGAAAGGCAATAAACCCCAATTAACTTTAAAAACAGAACAATTGACACTCACTGTCATTGAATAAATAAAAAGCCCTGATGACACAGTAAATGACTGCAACAAAAGTAGAAAAAAAAAAAACCAAAACATCTTGTTTCAATACACAGAGCCGCCACATATTCTTCTCAAATAGCTGCTTTGATTTACTATACACAACCTACACATCAACCTCGGCCGCTTTTCTAAAAGTGCTCCAATTAATCAAGTAACCACCTTTTCAATTAGCCTGTGACTGACCAGCTCTGCACAGTGGGAAGAGGAATTTGTTTCTCCTTTCTGTCACAGGCCTTTACAAATGCACTGTCAAGCTAACAAGAGGAGGGTGACCACTTACTGTCAAAGAGGGCACGGGAGCAATGTGGAAACTTGAGATTGTGACACAAAGACTTTGTGACAGGGACAATTAACTGCAACAGACTTGGGTTTGAGGATCAGGTCTTTAGAGAGCTGACCTCTTTGTTTCTGTATATGCAATGTCTCAGTAGGGTCAAGGAAAGCCTTGACACGGTCCCTTTCTCAGTACTACGACCCGTCACATGCCATAGTGAGGGTGAACAGGGGCCTTTAAAGCCCAGGGTCAAACTTCTCAAACCTCCTAAACAGCAGGGTGCTATTGCCAAAGAAGACTTTCCCCTGACAAGGAGGTAATTGTATTTTGTGGTGGAGATTGTAAAAAGAGTGTTTAAGGTGCATTGTAGGCCTTTAGATCATACAACAGCTGAAGGAAACACTACACTTAAAAGAAGAAGAAATAAAGCAACAACTTTCATTTGGAAACCAGCAGTGTCCATCATCATTGAATCTCATTAAGTCATGTGTTTTTAGAAAAATGAATCAATGCTTATGTATTTTTAAGGTTTAACTACCTTTCAGTACGAAGAGAATACAATCAGCTCCACCTTTATTGACAGTGATCTTTGAGATTTATCTTTTTTAGGCCAATGCCGATCTTTACTTGACTACATATTTTTACACAGTTTTAATCGTTTCCATTTTTACTTCTATTTTTTTTATTTTACTTTTACTTCCTTCAATTTTATACACCATTTTAAATCATATTGTTTATATCATTTTATTCTTACTTTTTACTTTTATGTATTGATCTTACTTGAATTGCACGCTTAGATATGCCGTTTATCTGTTGTGAAGCACTTTGGTCAGCTGCTGGTTGCTGTGAAGCCATTGAGTATTAAGTTTGTGTACTTGTACATAGTCTATTACATTTTGCTGTGTATGGGAATGTGCAGCTGCACACAGACTCAGAGTGGCCATGATGACCCTTGGCCTCCATAACATTATCAAAACCACCAGTTTTAATGTGTTGGCTGATCGATGAGGATTCAACATTTCTACATCAGGGCTACTGAAATGGTGGCCCACAGCTAAACCTGGCCTGTGGAACACGTGTGTATGACCTCACACACCGCACCCTATTAATTTGCTTACATGCAGTATACATGAGCATAATTCCACCTTAGGAAATAATAGTTGCTCAAGCCTTCTTTGGGCTTTTGACAATATATCCCCTAACTCCCACATCTTACACTTTAGCAGTTATAAAACAACTGTTCTTGCCTCTTGGTACCTTATCGTAATCACTTGTGTCCATTAACTGTTGTCCTAATGGGATTTTTCATCACACTGTGATGATTACTATTGTACAGAGAAGTTAAATTATGGTAAATTACACAAGTTAACATTTCTGCACAGATCACATCATCAACTCCACACATTTTACACACTTCTGTAAACACCATTTTCCCTAAATAGTATAAATAAAAAGAGGTTAAATTGCAAATATTGATTACTTATGTAAAGGCAGTAATTCCAATACCAAGGGCAAATACACCCTATGTATTTTAGGTATCCAATACCACAGATGTGGCTTTCACCAAAAACAAACACACACACGAAGACTGTGAAAGGACACCCACAATGCAAGATAATTAATAAGCAGCAGGAGATCAAGTTTTGATCACACATACCTGGTGATGCAGTAATTTTATGGCCCAAGGATTATGAAGATTCATCCCACAGACTGTCAGCTAACAGTGCCTTTGCAGTGAACAGCTGGAGTGACATGGTTACACTGTAGTGAGACTATAAGGGCCTGCAATGTGTTCTGAGGGTTGTTAATATCAAATGCTGCTTGACTGTGGGCCCCTTTATATCAGTTGTTTGGAATTCTACAATGGTGTTTTATTATGACCTTCAATTTTTCCTGACTTATCTATGAATAACAATTTATCTGAGGTTTCCATAGCTTGAAGGTTTTGAGTAAGTCAAGGCAAAACTGAGCATGTGGGTACCTTGTCTCCATGTCCCAGGTGCTCAGTCTTAACGTCACACAGAGTCTTCCAGTTGGTGTTTCCTCCTCCGCCGCCACCTTTCACTTCTGTCAGAGACTGTCCATCTATGGCATGGCCCTCCTTATCATACCTATGAGAAATGTAAGATTATATCTGTGAATTCCTATCACATATGGTTTGGTCATGAATTGCAGATCACCGCAACTGCCAGATTCATATTGCAAACTTTGTCCTAACAGTGGAAATAGCTAAACCAAGCAAAAGAGGACTGAAATACCCTCCGCCAAAATTCATGTAATTTCACTGAACAGACACATCATCTGCAAAAACAAATCGAAATATCTTTTATTCCACTCGTTATTCTTTGTCTTCATCAAAACCTGTTGCCTACACTTAGCTCCTCCAAGCTTGCTTTGTTGAAAGCTCTGGGTGGGTTATGCTGGTAGCCACTGACATGGCCTTAAGCAGAGGTGTGTAGTTAGCTACAGTGGCCCTGAAGCCCAAAAGTGACAAATGAAGTGAAGTAATATATTGGACATTGTGCAGCTCTCTCTGAAGCCACAAAAGACTTAAAAAGCAGTGGTACTTTAAACACCTATTAAGTGACTTCAACACGTCTTGTATATTACTTTGTAACTTGATAAAATTAGCTGTGTTTCAACATATTGTTGGTGTTCATAGACCCCATATTTGGACTGCAGCACATCCCTTTTTAAAACAGCTTAAATAGGAGACAATACCCTGCCTGTTCACATGGCTGTGAACAGACTCCGGGCGTCGATTTAAAAGTTAGCTCAAAAGAAAAATCTTGTTCCGGGCGAACATCCATTTGTGTTTGTCAAAGCAGGAATGGCTCAGCTGAGAGGCTCGTGAAATGAATCAACAGCAGAAGGACAGATGAGTTGGACAGGGTCAGGGCTGTTATAGTGATATCAGAAACCCATTTTTGCCCAGTGTTCCTGGTAATTCAAGAAAGACAATAGGAACATGAAGAGAAAAGGCAGGTGGAAGGAGAAGAAATTTGGGTGGAGGTGAAATGCAGTTAGTGGGTGGTTGGGTGGGTCAGGGGTGGGAGCAGTTGATATCAATAGATCTTATTAATTTGCGGGCCACAAAGCAGAAGGGTGTACAGTAGGGAAGTAGAATTGTAAAAACACAGACACCATGCCTTGGTCCTGGAGGCATGGCTAATTGGAAATACACCCATTGCTGGTTTGTATTGTGTCCTGAAAACTACACAGGCCATTCCACCATCATGAAAAATGTAAGCAAATACATACTAAATAGTGCATTTGCACTCCTTTAACCAAATTAAAGAAGAAATTAAACCTAAAAGAAAACCGTATTATTCAGGTTTTATGAAGCTTATGACATTAGTTAAGACATATATTGAACATGTACCAAATTAAGGTCGTGCCTTTTCATGGTTAAGGTTAATGGTTTTATGACAGTGTCTGTTTCATATCAAGGTAGAAGCAATAAAATGGGAGAGCCATCCATGTCAGAATGTCCTGGGTTCAACCTGGGTTGTATATTGATAAAGAACCATATAGTTATTATAATTACCATATAGCTACCATATATAGATAATTTACGCTAACAGAGTCAGGGGTTCAGTGCTCATATTTATGTATATGTGACAGGAGAACGGAGTCTTTGTTCATCTAGTTAAAGTTTCCCAAAACCGATGTAAGGAAGGAGGGGGTCCACTCTCTTTCCTCTGGTGAACACATTAAAATTAGAAGGGGGGAGATTCTCTGTCAAACTCAACATTTCATCTAAGACTGATTATCTACAACATAGCCAGAATGATTAAAAATGTGTCACACTTTAAAGGCACGACTGCAGACTAGTACAGCTTTAGTGTTACACGGCTGCTCTGGACATCAGTTGTGACAGATCTCCAAAAACGACGGTAAACTTAAGACACAGTAGCGCTGTGACAGCATCCTGTTTTAAAACAGCTTTTTTAGGATACAGACAGCATCAAGCAGAGGAAGACAGAAATGGCACACAAGACAGTGATCATGATGAAGGAGACGAAAAGAAGACAAATGAGATCTGACAGAAAATGTGCAACAGTCAACTGAAAGGAGGCAGATCCCAGTCAGGAGGAGTTTCAGTGTTTCAGTGAGAAACTCTGCAAAAGCACTGAGATAGATGACTGGAGGATGGCAGACAAGCATGTGCATGTTATAGACATGTCAAACATCAGTGTGTCAATGAACAAAGACAGGACAAGAGCAGAGACATGTCAAAAGGAGGAGGTTTGAAGGGATGATGGGAAAACTCTCAGTGGGCAGTGCGCTCAGCTCTGGGCTAAAACTAATGTCTGAGCTCAGAGAAGTAAACACACCGCACACCACACATGATTACTGCCCTCTGTGGTGTTTGTGGCACGGCATAAGAAAGTAGTTCTTTAACGACTGACATTGTTACTAACAGAAGTAGCTGAAACCTAAACGTTTATTTAATCGTAAACATGGCTGCACCTAGACTGGCTTCAGAAGGAACACAGACAACTCTTGCAAATTTTAAATTAATAATTAAATCGATCATCATAGTTTTTTTGCCCACTAATCTACACTTAATTTTGTTTTATACATTCTATACATTAAGTAAATCTTGAGTCTCTTGATTACAGCTCCAACTGTTTTTGGCGTGTCTACACGCTTTGCACACCTATAGGCAGTTTCTAATGCTTTGTCACATCATTTTAATCTTTGTATGACCAGACTGAACTTTAATGAGTTAGGCACTATGAAGTTATTATTTGCTACAGTATTTTAGTAATGATTCAAATGATTCAAGTGCAGTTATTATTATCTTTTTTAAAATTATACATATAAATGTATAATAATTGTTTCGTTTATGTGATAATTAGGGAAAAAAAACTGAACCAACTCACAGAACTCAATAATGTATTACGATAGAAAAAGCAAAAAAAAAAAAATCCTCCCATTCGAGAGCGTGTGACCAGCCAGCTACTAAGAAAAAAAATGTTATCACATCCTTTGTTCATTAATATAAAATGACTGATCAGTGGAGCCACCACACAATTCAGATTTTTGCTAAAGATAAACATTCTTAACTTGGATTTGTGTGACTAAATGAGTTCATGTGGAGATACTCCGGTTGACAGCATCAAGAAGAGAGATTAAACATAATAACGTGTAGCAAACAGAAGTGTGACATCCAAGCTTGACAACATGGGAAAAGGCTGTAAGACCATCTTTAAATGTGCTGTTGCCACCTAATGGACAACTACTTCTGCACCTTTAGATGGGTGAAAGTTTATATTTATATCAGATATTTTCACAAAGAGCAAAATGCAGTAGATTTAATGTCAAGTTGGCAATATGTGTCAAGTCAAAAAGGATGGGGCATAAAGCACATTGACGCTAAAAACCCACTAAGACTCCTGATTAACCAAGACCAATATAATTAGTGCATCATTCTTATTTGAGGAAATGAAAGTCATTTTCATCTCTGCAAGATTAATTAGTATGGCAATAAAGGGATACTACTCAGCTTTGCATATACATACAGTGAAAAGTGCTGAGTGGCACCATTAATACTCTGCATGAGTTTGAGTCAACAGCCCACCAAGGACAGACTATTCATTTGAGGAAGTCCCAAAGGTCTGCGCCAAAACACAATCAAATTAAGACGCCTCCGCATGAACAAAACAATGATGTTTCAGCAGCCTTGGCTGTACTGTAAAGGCATATCTTTGTTTGGCTGAGGGAGTAAAAGCTTTGGGTTTTTCTTCACAAGACTAAAAATGGTCAACAAAAGATTTATTCAGAGTTTAATTGATTTGCTTCGTTGTGGTGTTTTCCATAATTTACATCTTGGCTTACAGAACATTATTAAGGGACACACTTGGTGGACTGCTACCATCCTGAGACCCAGGCTTATCACCAACATAACAAAACACATTATTCATTCAACAGCTGGCGGCCTGCCAGTAGAGACACACACTAACAACTTGCCTCCCATCACTAGATATCATCTGTAATGCACCCTTAAATAACTAAGGAGGCCCCATTCTCTTCATAGCATTAGCTTGCTGTGCTACTTCTCTCAGACATGCTGCATAACAATCTTCTCCTGAACATGTTTCTCACTTGGATTGACTTTGATAGAGAATAATGAGGCAAGTTTTTCCATTTGTGACTTTTAAACTGTTCATTAGTGAATCCTTGCAGACATGGGTGAGGCCACTATCCACGGATGACCCACATGGGCCAACCCCACTTCTACAGTGGATAAGCTAACAGCTTTTAGGATCATTATCTCTGGCTCTCCAACTGAGACGGGACAGTAGAAAGTGGGAAACATCATTCTGTTATTAAGACGAGGAGACCGCAGAAAGCTTAAAATGTCTATGCTATAGCAGAGACATGAATTCAGTTTATATTTTTCCAATTACTTCATTGATCCCCTGGGGACATTTCAGACCCATTGATGAATACGCAGCTGCCATGCATGGCACTAGAGCAACTCGGGCTTCAGTATGTGTCCGAAGAACATCTGACCAAATACATTTTAGCATATTTGGTGATTTCCCCCTTTCTCAATAGGAAAGCAGGGTTTCATTTCACTGCTCTGATTATGCAGATGAAGAAAAACATTATTTGATATGTTGTCTGAGGCAGGAGAAAAGATTACACTGGACTAAAATAAATTTAAAATTACAAGTTTAACGTCTTGTATTTTTCAGCATGGGCAGTGGTGTTGGGAGGTAACTAAATGAAACCCTTTGAATAGAATCGATCGTATCTCCACCCACAAATACAGACATTTGCCTTCGTGTCAGAGAGGAAGAACAGACGAAGCCTGCTGCTGGACATAAGATTAAAAAATAAGTCGAATAAATAAATAATAAAATTTAGAATGAAGAGTATCAGTAATGTTGTTGCCCAGTAAATATCCATTAATATATTTAAAATATGGCTGAGCAGTTAAAATTCCAAAAAAATTAAAAAATTAAAATGCTATGGCAATTTAGACACCTCCCACTCAGACAGGGACTGAAAGGATCTGATCTGCCAGGACGAATTAGATGAACGTCTAATTCGACCCCCACCAAAACAAACAAGCAATAAAACATGCCTTCACCTAAGTAGCATGGGTTATTGATTACATGCACAACAAGCGGACCTTCAACAAATAAACTGTGGCCCATTTCCATCCTAATGTGTGAGAAAAGTAAAAAAAAAAAAACAAAAAAAAAACGCATGTACACAATCCAACCTCTACTGTCCTCATCCCTAGAGGGAAAAAAAAGCTACAATCACCTTAAGCACACAACATAAGCCTATTTTTTATATCATCTGGTGAGGTGATTAGATGAGTAAAATACACATTTCCACAGATTAAGTATGATTTCCATTTATATGTAATGCTTCGCTGAAACAATCCCCACATCATGGCTAATGGGGGAAAGCTAATCTTGATAATGAGAATCAGAGCATGCACTCTCACAACTTGGGAAATTGAAATGTGCTGTTTAAATCCTTTGAGTTTTTCAATTTCAATACTAACATTTGCATGTAAAACATTAGCTTCCATAAGGACAAATAAATAAGAACGGGCCCTTAAGCTTTAACTGCATTCCATGCTTCATACCTGCTGTAAAAGCACTATGTCACAAGTATACAACAGTTATGACATAAGCAATTTCCTCCTGTATAATTTATCTATGAGGCTCGCTTACCAGCCCCTCAGTTTATATGCCTCAGGGATGTCTGGGTTGATCATCAGGGTGCTGCTGAAGGATGCAGAGAGGGACCGGCCTCCAAAGTCGGAAAGCTTCGCCCCCTTAATAGCCACAATGGGCTGTCCAGAGCCGTCAAACTTTTCTGCCTAAACGAAGAAACACAGATGAAGAAAGGGCAAACAAAACTTCTGAATTTGCATGTGTGATGTTAAGCATGTTGCCGTTTTTAGCTTAGTCAGTTAGCATGTTAACATTTGCTATAATTAGCACTAAACACAGGGCTACAGCTGAGACTTATTCATATGTACACAGATTTTGTAATCAACATTTGGACCTAACAGTGAGATTATGCAAAAAGGAAGCAAGTGAGTACAATTCAAGCAGAGGAACACAGGCTTCCAAATTTCATGGCAATCCATACAACAGATTTTGAGTTATTTAACCAAAACTACGATAACCACATGATGGCAGTTAAATATGTATTTTTATAGAATCAATAACTGGGGGCCATCGATGCCTGTACAAAATGCTCCTTTAACTATCGAATACCTTTTTAGATATTTTGGTGTAAAGCAAAGCGGTGGGGCAAATGACTAAAATACAGACATTTGCATGGCCAGAGCCATGATCTAGGATGCCTAAAAATCAGGTGTCACTAATTTCTCCTTACATGACAAAAGACAACCGACAAAAAAAATGACATAACTATAAACAGAATCCTATTAGCTCAGTTCCAAAATGACAGATTTTGATAATTAAGCATCATGCTTTTTTAGTTTAGTGTTTTCTTTTTTCCCGCGGGAGTTCTGCACAATAGTCCAAGGACATAAACCACAGACAAACAACAGGAAATAAGGTTTGAGGCGAGAGATGAGAATAAAGTCCTCAGAGAAAGGGGGACAAAGGTTCCAACACTGGCTGTTTGGCATTGCCATTGTTTTTTCTAACTATACATCTTTTGCACCTCAGCGGGTCCCTCTGGAAAAGAGGGCTCTCTGTCAAACAAACAAACGGAACACTGTGCTTCTTGTCAGGAGGAAAGAAATGGTGGCGAACTCTGCACAGTCCCTCTGAGCCACAGGTAAAAATCAACTGCAGGAATACAGTTACTTCGTCAGTCCACGGCAGAGAATTTCATCAATGATTTCGGCCTCCATTAAACACAGCACACACTGTCAAATGTATTAGGTTATCAAAGTGCTGTGTGCTGATGTGCAAATGTGTTGAACCGCCTTTTATGACATATTGTCCCCACAAACTGAAGATTATAATGTCTATTAAGGTTGCCTTGATTGCAGGTGCTCATGTCATTGTGTGCTCTGGCTTCCGTTCGTTCACAATTAATGGTCTCCTACAGGAACCTCCAACAGCAAATTAAAAATTCTTTAGGGTTGGACTATTTTACAAATCCCTTCTATTCACAGACAGTTCTTCAATGATGATTTGGAAAGACAAGTGTTCAGAACAGAAAGCTTCACCGTGACATCAAGCATGTTCTTGCATTATAATGCCTACACACTGACTGCTGTTAACTGTTCCAAAAGCTGTAGACTTACTTCCTCTCCCCAAAGTGTGACATTCACCACCTTCCCAGACATGTCTATCAGGTTGAGTGTCCTCTTGGACACTTCTTTGTTTGACTTTGTTGTTAGGCGGGTCACCTCCTCTACATTCTTGCACACTCCAATCACATCTGTAATGACAAAAAAAAATAAATAAAAAATCAGTGTTGTACATAATTAAAAAGGCCGTAGCCAGATTTTCATAAAAAAACAGTTCCAACATATACACATCATAAATATTATTTGTGGTGTTTATGTCCACAAGTCACACTATGTTTCATGCTTTCTACCACAAATTAGTTCTTAGGAATTGGTGCAGAGTAACAGGGCTGTATTCTGTGTTAGTCATAATACAGGACAGAATCCATGAAACAGGCTGTAATTGTTTCTACAACTGCACTTAATTGTGGATACTCTGTTGCCTAATGCAATCCAACACAATAGACCCTGAGCCATTCATTTGTAGAAATTTAACTGGTAAGAGCATAATCACCAATAATGCTAATCAACTAGAAAACCAAAGAGTAAACATATGTTCCAAGTATTTAATCACAATGAACAAAACTTGAGGTTTGATGCAGACCTGTGTGCAAGAGAAACTACTCAAACAGCAGTAGAAACTGCAGTCTTCATTACATGCAGGATGCTTATTATTACTTCATTTTACCTATGACAGCAGGTTCTCATTTTCTCATTGACTCAGCCATAGGCCCCAAAGTCAATCTGCACTACAGGCGATTACTGTCATCAGTATTATTAATACTACTTTTATCTCTCTGCTCGTAGACTGTAATTACCTCAACCTCCCAGCATATCCGACTCTACTTCCCACTACAAACTCCATCCTCTGCTCGTGATAGCTTATTATTGGGTGTTGGGGAACACCACAGTAGGAGCTAGGTTCTAAGAATTGTTTGGTTGGCCTGTGCTATTTATTCTATTCTCTTCTCAAGTGCTTAAGAGAATTATGTGTGTTTTAGGCCTTACTGAGTCCAGGCCCCCATTTAAAAATAGGACAATGTGCACACAAGAAATTAGTTTCAAAAAAGCCACCTACAGCTTGATGTATGTATTTATTGCTGGACATTATCACTCCCCTGTACAGTCTTTGGCAAAATTCTGACAAGTGTACATTTTTGTAGAATACACAGAGTTTTGTAGACTAGTATTTTATAAAACAGTAAGAATTATTAACAGAAGGCTTAATTTAAATTCCAAACTAATGTATATTATGCCCCAATACGGAAAACAATGCCATTTTAATTCCACAATTAGTAAGTTCTCTATTAAGAATTAAAAATTCTGCAAATCAAGTTCTGCTTGTATCCAAAAGGTATATATTGTAAAATAAGAATTGAGAAAAAAGAAAACATTTTAGAAACATTTTAGGGTAGGGCTGGATAATATGGCCAATTCTCTTTTGCCAATTTAAGTTTGTTGATGCCATGTCACCTCCTTCAATGGAAAGTTGGGCTACTATTTATTATTTTTAATTTCAAAATACATCCTGGGAAAAACAGGGAAATACTTCATCTGGGGATTATTAGTTAAGCTCCTTACCCACAATAGAGTCTTTGTCTCTGTTCTCCAAATCACCAATGGGAACAAAGTCACACTGCACCATGGGAACGTCGCAGCTGTCTTCACAGGGAATGACTGCGGACTCTCCATTTAGCGTCATCTCATAGTCATTCTTTACTGATGTGTACTGCTTATTGGCGATCTTCAGGGAGCCCTTGGAGACAAAGTAGACCTGCACGGCCAAATGGACACATGTTAATCAGATACGGAGGGGGGCATTTCACCTGACTGCAGTCGGGTGGGGGGCTGGCAGATGATCATAAGCAGCTTATTGTATGGGTACAGTGCAGCCAGATGACTCATTCATGGTCTCGGTGGTTTTAACTCACAAAGTACTGGCAGCTGTTGATGGAGCTGACTGCAGCCAAATCCATCTGACAGTTCTGGCAAATAATTAGGACATTCTTAGTCATTATCTGGAGGAACATCTCACCTTGCCAACCTCTATCAGGCCGTAGAACTTGTCCACCTCTTGGTTGAAACCAGTTACTCTTATCTCTCCCTGCGATAACATACAGAAATTGGTCAGGAACAGCACAGCTTTTCCATCTATTAGTTTATTTACATGATAAGAAAGTTAGCTCATACTCACGCTCTCATCCACAAGCTCCATAGAGAAGAGTTTGCCGTCACCACGAGAGTTGCTCCAAGTGCGGATAGTGCTCTTGTTGGTCACACGAGCCCGAATGGTCCACCTGTCACACAAAACCATGTCCTATTAGTGCATTTTAGAGCCCCTTTAAACACCTTCATTTATTCATCAAGTTAATGTTTTGATAATCTGCCTGCCGAAAGACAACGTTGACAAAAACCCAATGCTTCTGAGGGACATTCTAATTATTTATGGCAGAAAAGAATGCATGTTCAGCTAATGACATTAACAATGAAAATTAGAACCCATAATTTTATCCTGTATAACTTTTTTGATATAAGAAATAAAAGTCTGACTTTTCTTGTGATTTCTTATTCAACATAATGCTTTAAATATAACAAAGACAAACCAAACTGAGTAACCAGTTCTCACCAGTAAAAATAGTCAAATTTGACTGATTATGAGTTTGAAGATGAGATGCTAATTACACGAAACAGTTTGAAAAATCACAATAATAGAATTATCTCTGATCTTTTCTAACCAATCTTTCTGGGCCATTTGGTTGTTTGTTGAGATATTTAAAACATACTGGTAAATCAATTACATTTTATGTCTTAAAAATCTTTCCCTTTTGTTACTTTTGTCAGTTTAAAGTTATTTCAGGGAAAGTGAGTTTCTTCTGCTTTTCAAGGCAGGGTAGCAAAAACATCATCTACGTTTGTATGCCAGTAAGGTGTACCTTTATAGAACATAGTTAACACCTGGACTTGGCAAATTGATAATCCTCAGTTAGAAAGGCCTGTAGGGTTTAACAGTGCAGGGTGGTTCAGGTTTTGACACTGTCCTATTAACAAATGTCTAGATTTTACACAAACTTAACCAATTTCCTAATAAAATAATCCTAATGAACACCACAACAACAACAACAACAATAATAATAATAATAATAATAATAATAATAATTTGAGTAGTTTCTATTTTCTGCGTTTTGTATACTGGATAAACATATTGAAATTGTATTTATATACTGTAAATTTCATTAGGGTCAATTTTCTCAAACAAGAGATTTGAAGGATTTCCTTCAAGGACATTGAACAATGAAGAACATGCTGACACAAGGAAAAAAAATAAATACACTTCTAAGCGTTCTATTACAAAGGACAAACATAATAAAGTTCTGCTTGTATAGAGTATTTTAGAGTTCACGATGCATTTAAGATTTTAAGTTACACCATACAAAATCCTTCTCAAACCCTGATAACTGATTTTTTAGACCAATACCATTATGTGACACTTGAAAATCAATCGTATACCAACAAAACAATGACAACTGTGGTTACGTGATTAAGTAAATTTGCACTGTGCAGGACATTTTAAAGTTGGAAAATAAAGATGCTGAGCTTAGGTCTCTGCCTTTTCCATTTCTGCAATAAGCTGATATTAACGCAGAATTTTTAGATTTAGCTTTAACCACAGATAATGTAAAATTGTCACACCCAATTGGAGAAATTCCAATACCATTAACTAACAGCTGTACAATGGCTGTAGTTGATTCAGCACTTTTTAGAAAGTCTTTACTTATAACATGTTCTGTGCCAAGGGTATTGGACAGAAAGCATTTACTTAAAAAAAAAAATTGTTCAAAATACTGTGTCTACCTACTGTTGTCTTCAACCTGCTTGGCGAACATTACAGATGCCCAATAGCTTTCTGTTGCATATTTCCTTATGCATATGTGCAGTGATGTGCTGTTACTGTCCCAGGAATAGCAAATAGGCCACACTGATGTGACATTTCTCACTGACTGGAAAACATGCTTACTTTGACTGGTAGGGGTTGAGGCTGGCAATGGGCACAACTTTGGAGCCGCCACCCGGTGTACTGGGCATAGCAGAAGGGGCCTTCTTCCCAAAGTCTCTACTGAAACCTCTGTTCACTGATGGCAGAACGAAGAGAGAAATAAATGATCCATGAAGCGCAGGGATGGAGAGGAGTTGAGAGAGACGAACATACAATATTCAACATGAACAAAGTACAAAAACCCAGTTTCCTTGAATTTCAACTGTGTTCACTGCAATTATCTCCTTTCATAAGGAAGTTTCATCAAAGAAAACCTAAAGACTTAAAGTAAATTTTCCACCAGTGACTCATGAGTCGAGCAAGAGGAAAGACTCGAACAGGAAACAAAAATCTTGTCAAACCAAGTTGTTAGAGATGTGTGATCCAGCATTTTGGTGAGAAGGATGATTCACATTTCACAGAATCAGGGCAGAGTGTGAAATGCTATAACAAACTGGAGCTGCTCTTCCCCCGGAGAGCGGTGCTGCCTGACTTTTGAGATTTTCCATTTGAAAAAGCGCTGCACATTTGATTTGTGTGCGTCTCACGCGGGGGATTAGAGTTCAAAGTGTCCACTTAAGTCCTCCCACTTTGCCAACCACTGCACTTCTGGTAATTAAGCCCCCAGATCAAGCAGCACACATAGAGAAATGAACAATGACTGTGCTGATGAGGAGGGTGCTTGCCACAACCTCAATTCCCACACGGCAGATTAGAGGGATGAATACCTGCTATGACACACACTAGAAGATGGCAAAGCCCTTTTGACAGCTGGATTGCGGATCTCTTCTGGTCGAAGTTATTTGCTATGCCATGATCCACTGTTTATCTTTGACATGAACAACTGCCAGTGTTAGAAAAAAAAGTGTATGTTTAAAAGGTTAATATATGCTCTCCCAATAGTATGGGCACATTCTAATTTGTTAGCTTTTCTATTCTACTGTGGTGGCAAAATAAATAAAGAAACTCAATGATTGACATACACAGGCAGCAACACAGACACATACTGTAGTAGTTCATGAAAACTGGGAGCTCTGGAGAATTGTTAGGGTCAATAACACTGATAAAAAAAAAACTTTTGAGATAGGCTAGAAAGCTAAAAATGAAAATGCTCCTCAATAGAGCTGTCAAAATTAGTTGTGTCCTACAAATCTGTGGATCAACCATACAAACAGAACTGCTGCCATCTGGTGGACATTTATTTCTATATCTGCACAGTTGTAAAGTAATTTTATTTATGGTAAAGACTTGCACTCACCTTCATTTTTGTTTTGAGGCTGCAGGGGAGGGCGGTTTTCAGGGTTTGGCACTGACTGTGGGGCTTTAGTCTGACCTACAAAGAAAGTTGGACTGGCTTGTAGTTACACACTGACTGATTAGGTGTGAGTACACAAACACACACACATATATAGTTGCAGCCATTACTATGAAATTTGTTTTGAAGGCTTACCATCAACATAAGGAACAGGGTCACCGATTTTCCCAGCAACATCTTTAGCAGACTTGATGACATCAATTTCCAAAATAATTACCACTCGTCTGTAAAAAGACATCACCATAATTAGAAGAAAGCTGCCTCATATGCTTCTTTAGTAACAGTTCATGTTGAGCTATCCAAAATGAGTCTAGCTACTTGAATGAAACTTGAAAAGTGTAGAGTACAATGCCAAGAAAGCGAAGAAAAAATTAAAAAATTAAATCACTCACCGCCCATCTTTTAGTATATTGGTCACATGCCTCTTCAAAATGCAGATGCAGTTTGGAGCAAGTATGTTCTCCTCTGCCATGCAGTTCAGCTGGGTGGAAAGCATGAAGGCTGCAAAGTTACAGAGAGGTGAAGGATAACAGTCAGTCAGGTGCAACTTTTAAAGAACCACTCCTATGAATAGCCCTTTAGCTTCAAAGCCCAATGAAGAATTGAAAGCATCAAGCTGACATCAGCAGGGTTGAATTTTCTTTCTAGGAGCTAATGGAAAACTGTTAATAAGATTCTAGTGGTTTTTCCTTTTAAAAGTTCATTGTGTGTGCACTCAGTCAAAACAATGAGACAAACAATCACTAACCCAGGTTTTATTTTGTTTATTGTTACTAGTTTGTCCAATTATAGTGAAATGGTGCTTTAATTTCTAGTTGTAGGGTGACGTTTCTTTCCTCTTTCTTTCTACATCATATTTACAACTTTTAGCCAAATCAAATAAAAGTTAAGTAGATAAGCCATGTAACTACAAGTAGCAGGCAAAGGTAAACAGTGTGAGGACCTCACAAGATGCTGAATGTTGATATTCAAGTAAACACTGGTTATACTCCACCAAACATTTAAGCTGTACGCTTCTTGCTTTGTCTTCTTGTAAATAATAAAACCGCCTAAAACATGAGAGCTTTAAATGTGTTCCTGTTTTACTCTTGCTTGTCAGTGAACATGTGCTTTTTTGAGTCATTACAGCAGGTCAGAAAAATATGTCCCAGAACAAGTGAGGCAGGTCACAACATGTAAATTAATAAAGACCAGAAAAATAAAAGTAAAACTTACAGGACAGAGTGTGGCATCCATCACTCATCATCACTCGATACCGAGCAGGACCATTTCCCCCATCAATCTTGCGAAGGTTCTGTTAAATGACCAGCCATAACATTATGAGTATTTGTGCAATTCAGTGGAATCTGATGCAGTGAGTCTGCAATAAATTCTACTTTTACAAGGTCATAAATTCTCAGTTTTTTGGTTGATACTGTAAAAGGTGTTAATTCTACTACGTCATTATTACTGAGGTCAAAGTTGGTACTGACGTTGTGCTGGAGATCAATTTATGAAGGGGTGGTTCTAATGGTCTGGCCCCCTTGTTCATTTTTAAATAGGGTGGCATTAAATTGAATAGTTGGTCAAAAGGTTATAGCTGATCGGTGTAAGTCAAGCTATTTAATAGAATGTAGCAATTCTTTTCTCATTAAATAATATATTTCTACGATTGTGGTTCTTCACCTTATGAGTGCATTCCATTAGTTTAGTTTTGATGCACTGACAAAAACCAAACAATAAGTAAAAGCGTAAGAAAATTCATTGTATTAGAGCAAAACTGACTTTTTCAATAGAGTTGCATGTCATAAACTAAAATACAGTAGCGGAAGAAATTCTTCTGATTTAGTAAATGTAAACACAAATCGGATTCAAGTATGCATGTGATGTTAGTTTTATTGCACCCGACACCAAGACAAATCCTTAATACTGTTAAGTGTACCAAACTGTGATTGGCAATAAACCGATTTCTGATTCTGATATTATGAGTTTAAATTAACCGGACTGCAACTAGAGAATATTTACATTCGTTTTAACTAGGCAATACAAGAAAGTCTGCTTCGTCTGTCATCCACAGAAAAATGATGTTCCGTGTATGAGAAAAGGCAACATCTTCATATTCAAGAGGTTCTTATTGTGTCCCAGTCATGGTGATCCCCCAGTATCTGGTACTTACCACCAACTGAAGCACTGCGTCGCTGAAGCCGGTGCCGTTCGACAGAGCCTGTAAACAAATGCGTCGTCAGCTTCATCAAACTCAGTGCAGCTCGTTGAACATAATATTTCAGTGGCATCTGAATGTAGCTGAAACCTGCTAACTCAGCGGTACTATCACTCAACTGGCCTGATTAAGCCTGACAACAGAGGAGGCAACAAGTTGTTTGTTTGTTTGTTTGTTTGTTTTTATCTGACCCTAGTAACGTAATTGTTGTTGTCGCTAATTTAGAGAAGGGTTAGCCGAGGATGCAAATAACTGCTAGCTTACGTAACTACAAGCTTCGCCCAGTCACCTTTGAGTTGCGCTTTGTCGCTGTAGGAATCGCGTTTTACCTAAATATTTATACAACAAATATTAACCATACCTCTATCGCGCCCTCTGAGAGTTTCGTCATGTTGGTGAAGGGTAAATTACCAAAAGATTATATGCGTGGAAATATATCAACACAGCCAACTTCAAGCTTGTCCTACTGACAGCACTTTGCAAATTGTGTCTGTGGCGCCAATAACTTGGACAAACGCGCGAAGCGACGTAAATACTGCTCCAGTTTCCGTATCCGGCTACAGATCTGGCTTCAGTTTGCTCTGTCAGTAAGGCGAGTCTAACGGCTCCGTAAACACTGTATAACTGACCGGAGAGCAGCAGGAGGAAAGTCAGCGCCAATACTCAACGTGACGTCAGCCGCTGACTACGATGCCTTCACGAGTATAGGGAAATGGGAAATTTCACGCTTCTAGTATATCATTTTGCATTTTTTTCAAAGAAGTAAAGAAAGTTATAAATTGCCAAATATATTTCTATTAAAAAAACGATTTAATTAATGTTTTTTCAAAGTGATGTTCAGATTCTTTGACAAAACTATGCTAGAGGTAACGAAACCGTTCAATTACTTATCTTATAAAAACATATAACGTATAAACGTATGGAAATGAAATTGTAGTGCTAAATATACTTTAAAAACAATAACAACAATATAGGCCGATAAGCTGTAACCACAAATGAATGGCGTATGGCTCCTATGAAGCTTCTTTCTGGTTTTCCTGTTTCTTCCCACGTTTCACGAATACAACGTCATTTTCATTCAAGTCTCGTTGAAGTAAAAGTCGTAAAGTTGACATGCCATTCAGATCAATTGAATTTATTAGCTCATTAGAACTACATACACACTGATACAGTAGTAGACATAATACCAGATTAGTTTGGCTTTACATGTTGACACCATGGAAAATGTATGTAATGAAACAAAAGATGTACAGAGTTTGCTATGGGTCTAAACCATTTCTTGCACCTAAATATACTTTTAAGTGTCTCTTGGGCAGGACATAACATCTAATGCAGCACAACTCTAACTATTTTAATAGAATAATTGACTTTTAAAGGGCATACTGGGCTCCACCTTGGATTCATCCTGTTATAAAACAAATGAAGCTTCCATTTTACAGATTCTGATGCAGCTAAGTTAAATGTACACTTAATCTCAGAGATCTTGGCCTGAGTTGAGTTTCCCAAGGACAGCTGCGCCGGTTATTTTGTCCCTATTTAGGTGGGCCTCCAAATGAGGGAACGTGATTCTTGTCAGGGAATCCCACTTTATCAGTGCTCCCATATTCTGCTCTCTGCAAAATAGGAGCTCCAGGATTAGGGTTGTTAATGACTCCCATGAAGATCGGTATCAGAGTCATGTCATCCACAAGGGCAAAGAAAAAAGGCTTGCAGAGGTGAAAAATTGGGTTGGATGCACGTGAAATGACCACAGCAGTGGCTGCAGAACCTTCTGCACCTTCCTCATTTATCTCCATGCTGGACTTATGCATCACACTGGACACCAGCAGGGGGCCATCTGCAATCTCAGCCAAGTTGGGGCTAGAAAACACCTCTCCAAGGCCTAACAGAAAACACGACAGGGTCAATGCAAGGAGTAAAGTATGCATTTACATTTAGTATGCATGCTTATATTCATAGGAAGGATTACAAAAAAAAGATCTTACCCAATTTGGTAAAAACCTCCTGTAACTCTTGAGCATACTCCAACTTGAATTTGGGGACTTTCACTTGAACAGTCCTCTCCTTGGGCAGACGATTGTACAGGTCAGAGATGTTCAGCTTGCCAGAGAGTGAAGAGATGTTCATCTGGCCAGATGTGGGCATGACCACCAACAAACTCATGGACTTTTGGAATGGGAAGCTGGCTACCTGCACAGGGACATCAAAATGTGTTACGCTGGGGTCATAATGTGTTTTAAAAAAGTAAAATTGCGTTTTACCTGAGCTTCCAGTTCATTGTCAATAAATAAACTCAAAGGATGTTTGGCATCTTCCATAACTTCGACATCAACCATGTGCTTGTCGTCGAGGTAAAACACTCCTCTAGAAGTGAAGCGTGGGTCAAATCGAGCCTTCCATTCTCCTGTGTGAGTCATAAAAAAAGTGATCTTGGTTTTAGTCAGAAGGTCAGTTCAAACAAACTGTAGCTTATGAAAAAGGAAACGCTTTAAACACAGGATATTTTTTATTTTCACTGGGATCTCTGGAAAACGAGTATTCCCTGCAAATTTAAAGTTTGAAAAGTGGCAGAATTACAGGAGTAGGATAACTTTTTCCTCAATGTACCTTTGAAGTGGATGGCATTAATGAGCACGAGGAGCAGATTGGCTGGTAAAGCAGACAGGATCTCAGTTATCTTTCCTTGTGTTGCCTTCTCTACCCAGTCATTTATCTGCTGCACACTCTCCAGCACTGCTGGTTCTGACTCGTATAACCGCTGGGATTCATCGACAAAGTCTTGCTTTGGCTCAAAACCTAAAACAGAATAAACACACTCACATAGCCTCAGCACCACTAAGTAACAAGAGAAATACATTTTCAAATGCAATTTCTGCAAGCAAGAGCAGTGCAGACTTAGCAGAGGGATCAACAATTTAGATAAAAACTGTGCTTTTCTGAGAAGTAACCTTGACGCAGGAAGATGCGAGTAGCAATTTGCAGGTCATTGTTTCTGAGGTGCTGCAAGATATTATGCAAAGATTCGTGATAACAGGGGAGAGTGTTTTCATGGAGATGATGCATCAGCAGCTTCTCGGTCTCATTTACTGCACCTGTAAAAAAAACGAAAAAAAAGAGAGGGGTGCAAAAATTGGAGGACAGTGATAGTCTCAAGGCAACTGTAAAACTAGGGCAAATTGCTGACACCATTCATCAAATTTGGCAATGTGTGGAAAACAAGCTGCCTTTAGAGTTTGCCATGTAAAAGCGGGCCACAGGTACCTAAAGCCAGCTGGGAGAGGGCTAGTGATATGCTGACAGGAGATATGACGATATTCGGCTTCTCGGGCGTTGACTCCAAGTTCTGCAGAAGTTGCACACCCAGTTTCTGGATGGCAGCAGCAATAGCGTCCCTTGATCTCCGGCTTTGGCCAAGTGAAAGACAACCTTCATCTTGTTCTTCTGATGAGCCTCCGTTGGGCCTATTGGTTGTCGCTGTTGTGTTTGTAGTTGGTTCTGAGATATGTATTTCTGGTGGTGCTGTACTTTCATTTTCTACTTTCTAAAGGCAAAAATGGGGCGACATTAGGTACAAGGACAGTGAATTCACACTACAACATTTTAAAACTCTTCTAATTTGCCTCTAACCTCTATAGGGTGACTGGGGATCAAAGGTATAAGTGGCACCAAGGGGATTGACTCATCTTCCGCCACCTCAGCATTCTGTTGCACAGGAAGACATAATAAAAGCACACATTTGTACAAGACATAGATTACACAATCAGAACAAATAATTTTGTTCTGATGTCTGATTAATTAGTAATTTCATTGCTTTACTGTGACTCCGTGGCTGCAGAGATAGATCAACAGGAGTGTCAGACAGAGGTCCATATCCTTATGTAACTGCGAAAGAGAGAAACTATGTTGACTGGAATATGTGTGGCCTACCCAAGTTTAAAATGCAAGAAATATACCATTGTGGTTCAAGTATTCAGGATTTTGTGTAATAAATCTATATCCCTGCAAAAACTGCTTTTTTACCTATGAAGCTAGTAAAAATTAATTTCTAAACATTCCCACCTTTGTTTAAAGTTTCTTGTCTGTGATGTCTGCAGTTGACACTTTCACTTTACTTAGCTGCCTCTTTTCTAAAAGGAACCCAGATCATCTAGAAATGAGCCTAAAACATAAAAAAATTATAATACTCATTGTTGGGACACATGCACTCAGCGCAATACAGTAAAACTGCAAACTACTTTTTTTGTCCAGCGGGTACGAAACTAGTACAGATTTTTTCGGTCAGTACAACCTTTATAGAATATTCACTTTATGTGACAGAAAAGCCAGTTGTGTTGTCAGAGACAATCTTGTGTATTAGTGCATTGTGGCATGACATATTCAAATTAACATAAAGTATGAAAAGTAAAAAAAAAAAAGGTCAAAATATTAACTGGCGTAAGTGCTATAACCTCTTTAGTAGACCACACACACCACGATACAACCCCATAAATAACGAGTAATATTTATAATATGCCACCACTACTTAAAATTATGCAAATGAATATGTGCCTGAATTAATTCATTAAAACATACTTGATCTTACCTTAGAATTAGAAAAAATAATTCTATGCCTTGTCCAAAAAAGGAGCGACTAAGTGACTGTGGATGGCCGAATTCCTGAGAGTGAAAGATTGGCACTTACTCAGCAAACAGTTAAATATCAACTTACATTGATTGGGGCCTCGTTTACACCACTATTTGTTTGAAAATGTAGAGACCGAGACCCCCTGGAGGGTTAAATACTGAAAGCAGACATGCTTAGCTAATTTGCAAGTCAATGGGCAGGTGATAATATCATGACGACCAATTCTACACACAGAAATCACAATAGCTTATAGTGCAAAAATGCTGTGTGGAAAAATAAATACAACTTGATGACTCCATTGATAAGTCAGAGCACACAAAGTATCATTTCCCGGAAACCTTGGTTGTGCCCCAATTTAAGCAATACTGACAGAGACATTTTACTTCTATGCCCATAAATATTGGTAATATGTTGCAAAAAACTAGATCTTCACTGGGGAAATAAACTTATTCAGTGTCTTTGATCAAATTTCACTACAAAGCAACGGTGATATCTTCTAAAAACACATGACAGCACTCTACAAACATAGGAGGGGACTTTGTCCAATCTGAGTTCTAGTGACTTAGCCAAGATTGGACGGCGTGCCTGGGAGTCACAACCAATCTAGGGGAATCACACTGAACAACTGGAAAATAAAAAACACTGAAAGCAGATTTTATTAATCAGTTAATAAATAAGCATTTTCATGGACTTTTCTTAAAATGTTCAAAGACACTAGGTCAATCATTACGAATTATTAATGCGCAACAAAACATTCTTTTTAAACAAGGTTTTGAGTAGAATTTTGAGTTTTACAAAAAAACCACAAACTGTCAAAAGTAGTATTACACTTTTTAGAGCATTTTTGAGCTTTCAGCAAATAATAACAAAAGTAAACAAAAAAATACAAAAGATTTAAAGGAAAACTTTGATTGGCTGATGCTACTGGGCTTGAGATTTATAAAGAGCAATGAACATTGGGCTGAGTTTAAGGAACAATTACCTGTACTTAGGTTCATTAGCTTTACACAATAAGAAGCCACTAAAACCACATTTTTAAAAATTGATTTGAAACTTGATATTTTTCTATGTTATACACAGTTACATATAAATGTTAAAATACAAAACCTTGGCATCAACCATTGACTGTAACCATGTTAGCTTTGTACTCAGAAATTGGAAAGTTAAATGCTAACAAGCAGCATCTGCCAAGTTACACTCCCAGTATGATGTTGCTACAAGGTTCTGGCTGCTGAATCGAGAATCCCCAAACCCAGTTTATAAAATCCCAAAGCAAATTCAAGTAATTAATTAGTGGATAAAAACATCCAGTCTTTAAAATCCAAGTGAGAATCTAAATGTTACAATTCAGGCAACAATTGTGCAGTAGAATAAAGGCTGTGCATCAGTTTTTTGTATGCGGCCACTTGGACGTCTCCACTCTGAGAAGATGCACCAGGACTGTTGTCAGAGCAGTGACGTACTTTTATTGTTCATACGGTATAAACAATGTACTGTAAAAAAAAAACTCTAATGGAACATGGCATAATGCTAACACAAATTAAAGATTTAATCTAGAAATACTGCATAGTTGAATCAGTGCATTTGGATACGCATGTGTTATATCAAGGGAAATAAAAGGTGAGGTCAATGTGTTTTTGGTGCTGTTATGCATCTATTTGGAAAGTGTAAACACTACAGAAGAACCGTGTTTGGTCCCACCTTCCTGAGCACGTCTTCTGATTCATTCTTCTGAAGAGAACTACTGACCTAGTCCAAAGAATAAATGGCATCGTCAAGAAAAGAATTACCCATTATAAACCATCTATACATCTACCAGAATTTTTTGTCATGGGGTTTATTGTACATGATCAACGTAACTAGTGTGGCACTCATTTCCTGTCAATCAAATTCAGTGCCAAAAGCATGAGTGACAAGATTCAGTAGGTATGAAGCGTACACTTGACCGCCTCATTCAGATATTAGAGGAACTGGAAATGTGATCTACCAGTAATGTGCCTTCAAGCAAAGGAAGAGTGACAGCTGAGATACCAGGTGTCTTCACAAATAAGACACTTTGCAGGTCAACAGTGAGAGTGTTGCGTGTAGCTGCGAGCCCCTAATTTAAGCTAATAACCGAATGGCACCATTCTCAGAGCCGAGCAGAAGAAGCCTCTTTGTGGGTAGGACTGCCAGGCTGGTCAGAGTGCCACGAAAGTTCTCCGAGCTCAGCTTTGTGCTACTAACAGGGCTGAGGGAGATGTCTGCCATGGAGTATACCCCGATCTTGTTAGCTACTGTTCCAGTTACAATCTCTGAACCGTAAAGGTCAAATGCATGGATGGGGTCAGACTGCGACTTGTACTGGCGCACAGACTTGTTTTCCAGGTCCTTCCACACGCTGAGTGTGTAGTCAGTTGAGGAGCTGATGACCAAATTTCCTTCTGCAGCCTAAAATGTAAAACACAAAACAGGAATTTACGGACAAATGATGTCAGTCATTGACCCCACCATCATGCCACCCCCCGCCAACATTCGCTTTCTAAATTTGTAATTAAATGCCAGAAACAAGAGGGAAAAAAAAGGAATACATTAGAATTATGAAAACTAAATACGACATTTTCAAGTAAAATATATGAAATATAATATGAAATTCTTAGATTTCTGTTATTTATATTTTGTAAAAAATGTGACAATCATTGAGACAAGCCAGAATGTTTTGGTTATCCCCCACCCAATACCTGCTGAATTCCACGAAAAACAGACTTAAGCATCGAGTCAAATGCCTCTGAAGGTGTTCCTGTGGTTGCTGGCTACATTTTTCCCCCCTTTCCCCTAAGGATTTTCTTATTCGTTTGTGTACATAATTGCTAATATGTTTTATTACTCTTGTTATGCCCATAGGAGTTTAATCATCTGTAATTTGCTTGGAATTAAATTACCAGGTACGAAAGGCAATAAAAATCAAGTCTGACTAAACTTTGAAGATTGACTGATGACATTGTCAGCAGAGGACTTCAGGTCCAGTAAGCTGTAAGGTGGCACCACTATATATCAGACTTGTTGCAGCACTTCCCCAAAAACCTGTGGCCAGGTTAAGGTTTGTGGTACCCACCGTTGCAGACTGATAATAACCTTAATACTTTTCCATTTGCAACATGCTCCAACCCAGTCATCTGACTGACAACCTGGCCTTTATGAATGTTATTTCAGTCCATACACATAATGTAACTGAAACCTTGACATATGTTATTGTTATGTCAATGATATTTGCTTTGTCTGTGACTGTCCATAATGTTTCAGATCATCAGTGTTGTCAGACAACAGTGGCAAGCATCCAAATAAGATATAACCAAATAGGACCAATATCCAATATAAATTAATTATATTGTGTTCCAGTTACTGTCTGCCAGTCTAAAGCACATACCTAGTCTGAGATTTAATATATTAAACATAATTAAAAACATGTGACAAGTGGTGCTTCTGCAACCCCCAAAACACAAAATCTCTATTTAAACGTTCCATTTGTTTGATCATATGTAGTTACATTACCACAACATTTCAAATAATATGGTAAATACAGTTATTTTCTCTTTTATTTCTTTCCCAGACAAGTATAAGAACAGGTCTATACACATAAGAATTGAGGGGAAGCCTGAGTAATGTGAATGTGCCAATCAGAACCATTGTGGTCTTTCTAATGAGTAACCCGTGTCCATGTTTGCCTAAACTTGTGCCTTTAAAACTAGAAATACAGTCCTTGACCTAATTTGGGGTTAAATAAAGTTTGCTCATCCTTGCGCTCTGTTGACAACAGATTTGCTGGGTACAACTTTCACCATCTCTGCGCCTCTTAGTATCTCTGAAGTACTACCTCTAGGGACTGTCAAAATAAAAGTAAAGTTTTTTGTGGATTTTGGGACAGTGCTGATGTCATTAAACAGTCAAATTATTATCAAATTATTATCAAATTATTTGAGTATGTGATTTAAAATTATGCCAAAACTGAAAATAGACAAGGTGTAATTTACAGATGATAAGTTATTAACAGCAACAGTATACACAAAGTGCTGAAACGGTGCATGTAGTGCGATGTTTGTTAAAATAGAAAGGCCGTCAGTCTTAGAGCGAAGACATAAGTTACCCAGTGGTGTGGTGTGTCTGGCTGTGGCACTATAGTGGAAATGAATCCAGGTTGACAACTAAACAAGTGAGTGGAGAAGACTCAGTATTGGTTAGTCTCTGTATGACAACTGTAGACAATACAATTGATACGTAAAAAGTTATCCTTTAACCTATATCAAAACAGCTTCTACTATAAGCACAGAATTATCCATTAACCCACGTAGACAATTGACTAGATTTGCGACATCAACAAAAGTGACAAGAAATTACTGGCTGATGTGCTGTGGCTGGATTGTGATATCCACAGCTGTGGTCATCCAAAAGTTTCCACTGTTTACCAGAATGCATTACTGTGACTTCAAATTCTGACTCACCAAAACTTACAAGCAGCAAATATTGACTCTAAATATTCTCCTCCAATGTTGTTGCTCATAACGTGGAATTTATGTTGAAACAAACATTTAAACTTATTGTTAAAGCTGGATTTTCCTGTGTGTCGTGTGTTATGACGTGGCCAGTGTGCTGGTTGCTACAATTAAACAGATCAAGTCGTTCGATAATCTGCAAGCGTTGCTGGGTGTTTGATCCTTTCAGTTTACTTTTCTACGTCCATGTACCTTGAAAGTGACATTGTGCCAGATGTTCTTGTTTGCCCTAAAAAATGCACATAAAATTCTATTTTTTACAATAAATGCCTACAGGACCTTTGTATTTGGCCGCACACCAAAAACAGAAGCTGTCACTGTTTGGCAACAAGTTTATCTTTCAAAATGCAAAGTTGACCACAGCAGAGAGAGTGACCGCCCCTTTTGTGTGACGCATCATATGACCTGCGTCCTCAGGCCCACATCTTCCGTAAACAACTTGGCTGTTAATGAGCCCCAAACATGGGCTGAGAGTTGGGAAACACAGGTTATAAGTGAGTCGTTGGTGTAACGAAGGTTCAAATTAGATTTGTTAAGCCCTACAAAAGGCATGTACATCAGAAGGGCTGCAGCACTTAACTCAATACGTTCGTCAGTGTCTCCTTTATACATGTCGAAATGTAGTGTGGGTTTAATGTCCTCATTAGAAGGCTCCACAACACAGTTGAGCATCTAAAACACGTTGTCATCTTTTATATCCATAATTATTTAAAGGAAATTTTTGCAAATGAAAAACTAAAAACCTAGTTATTGAAGATCCCAGGTGCATTAATGTGCACAGGATAAGATTGGCATAAGTTGCAAATCTAAATGTTGCTTGGATATGAGTTTGTTGAGCTGTGGTCCAGCTTTTCTAAACTGCGCTTGTATTCATTCATTCCTCAGCCAAAATTAAAAATCTATACACTCCATATTTACAACATGACTCTAGAGACATAATAAAAAAACATGTTGAAACTTCAGATTAACAGGACACTGTTCAATGAATAATAATTTATCATTTTTTTATTATAATTTCGGATCACAGTGGCGACCCCTGATGGGAAAAGCTGAAAGAGTAGTAGTAGTGAAGATAGAATGAATACTTGTGAGTAAGGACGTTATAGTGGGTCAGAAGAAACTATACTATACTATAAATGTAAAGATTGGTACAAATAGTTTCTTGTGTTTTAACAGCATTTCATCACTATGAGGAATGCTGAAATTAGTGTCAGTTTTGGTGCAAGATTTTTTAATCTAAGATCTCTAAAAATGTAGTCTAGGTTTTAAGATAAATGCTAGCTAACAGGACCGCTCAATTAAGGCAAAAATCCTAATTACAAACATCTTCTTCAAGATTTCTTGCAATTATTTAATTTTTTTCCATAAGTATTTTTACCAGTGATCTTCTTTTAATCAATATAATTTTGAATATATTTTTCTGAAGCATTTGTCATACTGCAGAGCTGCAGAGATTTAATGTGATCTATCTTTTTACAACCATAGCAGAGCATTTGGCACTGGGCTTACTGTTTGTTGTACAGCAGGTGAAGCTGAATGTGTGTGTCCACCCATCTTTCACTTGGTTTTAAAAAAGCACATGTACAACAAGAATCCAGCACTTTATCACCTACTAAGGGAAAATGAAGTCTGCTAAATAATGACTAAGCAGATTACACAGTTTTCAAAAGATGAATATGCCAGATGTAATAGCTACATTGATGATGGTTTTAGACAGTCACCAGGCATGTCCTAAATTTTGGATGAATACCGTTGTTGTGATCTATACGCTATGGGTATGAGGGAAACGTGAATGTCAATATTTACAACAATTATATAGTGACAGATTTCCCTTTTTTTCAAACATGTGACACCGTTTAAGGCTAAATACTATTTATTATCAAGTTCTAGAATTGCAAGTTTAACTTATTAAAAAATGTATTAAAGAAGTTGTTTATTTGGCATTTTTTCATACAAGCCATCAACATCACCGGGTGTATCCTAAAAAACATCACTACTACTACCTACTTAATATGAGTTTTAAAATTTCCAGGGACTGGAAAACAAAACAGATATTTCCAGGTTTTCAAGGATGTGGCCGAAGTCTGCAGGTACTTATGTATACCTTGAAATAGAAACCATTTAAAATATTTTATTAAATTTCTAATTTAAATTGACGTGAAGACCGTTAAGATTGTAATAAACTATTGACTCCTTACATGATAGGACTTGTTTTTAAACTCCTATGGGCAATGTAAAGATTCTACATTTTCAGATCTAACAAAGCATCCTTCCTTTTTCTCTGAAGACCGTTGGGCATCCAACAGTATTTTAATTTGTATCTATAAACATGTCTTCTGCTTTTTTAAAAGCAAATATTTTTGAATTCATTCAACACATCAATAAAAATAAATAATAATCCCTAATTCAAGTTTTATCATAAAAAGAAAATACACAATCTCTAACCATTGTTCCCAAGTTGTTAAACTGTAAGTATATAATTCATCAAATATGAACCAGAGTCAGGGACCTTTCGATTCATTTCATTATTAATTTCTCTCTCTCTCCCCCATTTACTGTCTCTTCCCTAATAAGTCCGAAATTTAAGGGGGAAGATTAAAAAAGAAAAATCATTACATTATAAGCATGCATAACTGTTGTCATGGCATCTGTACTGACACTTGAGTGTGGGTAATGAAACCTAGCATTCAACAAGAGAATAAAATTGGACAGTATGTGTTCTGCTATTAGTACTTTTTTGAATTGTGATTGCTATTAAACAGTTATCCTGGACATTTATCACCAACTCTGATGTCTGATTAAGACATGTGTCTATGATGCATTTTTGATATTTCCAATCATTTTTTCTTTTTTTCTGAGCCTGTGAACTAGAGACGGAAGCAGCTCTCTTTCTCATATGCTGCAGCACCATGCAGGAAAAATACAGACACACAGAACCTGCATTTTGTGACAACTATGGAGTTAAATAAGTATTCAAAAGTATGATTTCTCCTTATTAGAGTCAATGCTGATAAAGCTTGTCAAGTCCAATAAGATTTTAACACGTAAGGGCCGAAATATGACCAATCTGTCAAGACGTCATGCAGCCAAAGAAATGCAGAGGTTGAACTGCCCCGTTAATAGTTAATTTCTCCTTGTGTCAAGCTGTTATTATGGAGCCCGCAAACTAAACTATACAAACATTGTTAAATGTTACAGACAGCTGTTAAACGCATTTATAAATTCAATCGGAAATCAGAGCTGTCATCCAGAAATGCAGTATTCAGAGAAAGTGCTGCAATATTTTTTTCCCTTTCAAAATGAGTAAAAGAAAGGCATTATTAGCATAATGTACTTAGATATGTTTAACATTTGTTCATGAAAGGGTTTTTAAGTCTTATATATAATTCTGGATTGTTTAAGTAACAATGCATCATATACTGTTAAATTAAAATTTGTGACAGTGCAGAGTGCTCTGATCTGAAGTCACATGGCCAAATTGAATCTCTAAGTGCACCAATTTAAAAATTCCTCCATTTTTAAAGTTATGTCCACAATGAGCAAACCATTCTCTTCATTTCATACTGCTGTTGCAGTTTCTTTTAAATTTTTCTGATCATAAAAAAATCAAACAAACAAAAAAAAAACTGACTACTGTCGCTAGTGGATTATCTTCCATTTCCACTCACTACAGAGTTACCAAGAAGCAGCCCTATTTAAATCAAACACACACACACACACTTAGAAGAATACCTTCATCTGGAGGATATCTCCCTCATGAGCGGGCCAGCCCTTCAAAACAAGCCCTGTCCGTGCATCCAACAGAACAATGAAGCCAGATGAGAAACCTGCAGCAACTGTGCGCCCTGAAGGGCTCACTGCCAGATAGCGGATGAGCCCAGCACTCAAATTGTTGTATGCCAGACGAAATTCATGCTGGAGACACAGGGGTAAAACTGTCACTGCAAAAGCTGAAATGACTCTATAGCGGTAAAGCTAAAAAAGTGCTACTGTTTTGAAAACAATACTGGATGATAACTGGTGGATGCTGTGTGGCACAGGTCTCAATAGAATAGCCTTGCTAAGAGAGACTGCTACCTGCAATCCTGGTTTGCGAGGATCAATGAAGCGTAGCACAGAATCTGCACTGCCAAAAACAACACTACAGTGTGGAGCTGGCATGGTTGTGACAGCTGTAATAGGATTCTTTCCATCCACAGCTTCATACGAGCGGATCTGCTTGCCTGAGGATAACAGATGTATGTAGTTACATAACAAAAAGAAAGAACAATATATGTTCCAGATGCATAAAATTAATCGTGAGTAGATATGTATTGTGTTTGATCTCCCATACCCGTATACTGGTCCCAAAGGTGCACGGTACCATCACAGCTCACGACTTCCAGTGACGCCTCAAGCTGTCCAACATAGAAGACGGACTTTCGATGGTCACTATATGTCAACCTGGCCTCCACCTCCTGGGTCCCATCACCATGGTTATACAGGGGCCACAGCTTCACAGTCTTGTCTTTACTGCCAGAAAGGAAGTAATCCTCTCCTGCCAGTGGTGCCAAACACTTTGTAGTGCCCGAGTGACCCAAGAAACTCTGCAGTCGAATTTGGTGGAAGTGAAAATATGGGTCCTGTTGGTTGAGACCAATCTCATACTGCCAATAGGCCAGCCAGTTGCCCTGCAGGGACCGGCCACTGCGAGGGAGATCTTGCTTCAGGGCACTGTCCTCTGGGGTGGGGCCTGTCACCCAGGATGTGGAGAAGGAGGCTGTGCCAATAGATGGAGTGGTAAAGGTTGAGGCTGCTGTACTGATGGGGGCAGTGTGGCGTCCCCAAGAGTTGGACAGGCCCAGGGTGGGGGTACCACCATAATCGGTGTCTTGGGACAATTGGATGCGGTTTCCTACCAGATGACTCCCAAATGTGCCTGACTCAGGAAGAGAATCTCCCAGGGAGCTGGAGCTCGTTGAAGGTGCAGGGAGGGGGCTACAACCTACACGTCTCCCAAAACCAGAGAAGAGACCCATAGAAGACGGAGGTACCTTTGTCTCAGGACAGCCCTGGCTCACAGTCTGAGAGTATGACTGGACCAGCTGCCAGACCAGTTCGTGGTTGGGAATGACTTTCCGAATTGCCGCGTCACCTACAGAAATCCCAATACAACAATAATTTATACCATGAAGATGTCAAAAGATTTGATTTGAGCACAAAGTACACTAGCACCTTTGTGCTGGATAGGGTGATTTGTCTTTGAGATAAAATGAGGATATTTCTACCTATGAGACAGTAGAAGGGGATGTAGGAGGCATGGGCCATCTCAGGGTTAAAAACAGACTGCAGCTCCTCTAACACCACCAACTCATAAGTCACATTTGGCTCTTCAGTTGTACAAACATCTACCACTGTGACTTCTCCCACAAGTCTGCGAGGGGCACTGATGAGCTACAGTTGAAGAGACAGACACAAACAGAGCCGGCACATCTGTACATAGGTAATACAGACTTACATTCTATTTACATAAAAATAAAGCCACTACACTGAAGGACTTTTAATTTATCCAATTCAACATAATCAACCACACTGCCATCTGCTAACAAATACATTTACTACCTTCATTCATCCCCATCTGCCAGTTTCAGTATCCCATTTTTCTTTTTATCTATATTTACACCTGTTTTTGTCTCATTTGTTTTTAATAAAGCTCTCTGTGATGAAGCTGCATGTTGAACGCGTTCTAAAAATACATTTGACTTGACAGTGGCCAGTCTAGATGTATCATGTTAGTTTGTGTGTGTGTATACCTGGGGCTGCAGAGAATGCAGAAAAGAAAAAACAGCAAAGAACCGACCCAGAGTGTCAGCCATATGCTGTTGCACCATCTCCCTCCCAATGCGCAGACAAATGAGAGCCATCAGGCTAAGCGTCTTGATACAGACAGCAGTGCGTGTCTGCACCCCGCTGGGAAACCTGAGAACAGCAGAATTGGATATTCTCTGATTATACTATTTCAACACAAACACTGAGTAGATATTGCATATCAAAAAGCATAAAATCTTTAAAGCATATGAAAAAAACTAATCTACTGTATGTTACAGGGACTTGCTGTGTTTGCCAAAACACATATGCAATTATGGGTAGGTATGTATGTATATATGTATGTATGTTTTTTACCCCATACGAGGGGTGGTTAGCAGGTCCAGAAGCGGGAGAAGCACATCCTGATTTATCTTCATAAGCATGTCCATTAGAGTCGTGTCAGAGAGAAAGACAATGATCTTCTGTGTAAGTGCCACAGCTCCAAGCAAACCTGCCTCCTTGCGTGTGTTAAGACGCTGTGAAGAAGGTGGGGAAACCTGCAAACATACACATTTGTTATAACAAAGTTTTGGAGGATAATACAAATCTTCAAATTTTCTTTCCTTAAAGAAAAGCAAATATTAATATATGGCCAACATATCTTTAAATATATGTTTTCTTACCAGATAGCCTATATAAGGGAGGTACTGGTATGTGAGTACAGGCTCTCCATAAAGCTGAGCTATGTAGATTAGACAGTCCAATACAGGTCCTGCTGTCTGGTCACCAACAACAGGTCTCTTTTCATAGACGCTGCCCATTCCAACACTGTCCATACTGCTCTCCTCAGGAGAAGGGACCACAAACAGGTGATTTTGAGGTCCTTTGGAAGGTAAACGTGAGAAGGCAAAGAAACAGGTAGTAACAGTGCTTAGAAAACACAAAACTCCATGGGGTATTTTTTTTTTTGTTAGAAAAACACACATATACCTATGTAACAATTTGTGAGCAAACGCAGCAAATTTCTGGCTACATATCGAGATGCTACTGTTGGTCCGAGCTTTGCTGACAGCCATCTCACCGTTTTGCAGACAGTATCTGTTTGTGGAGACATATAATATTATATTAGTAATATTAGACATTAGCCATTAATAAACAGATGCTTCACATAAGCATCCATCTTTTGCTCACCTAGAAGGATCTTTTGTTCTTTCTCCTCAGACTCTTCTGTTGGATCATGGTCTTCTTCCTCCTCCTGTTCTCCAACAATTCCTTTCTCAGTCTCTTCAAGTGTCTCTCCATTCACAAAGTCACCCTCCGGTGTGGCAGCCGTGGCTGCTGAAGCTTCTGTGCAACCAGAGGGCTTGAGCTCTACGTTGGGAACACTGGAGTCATCTGTCCCCTCTTTACTTTTATTAATCTCAGAAACCTCCTCTTCCTCTAGCTCTCCTCCCTCCTCTCCCTCACTGGCATGTTTAAGGTCCTGGCTGCTGTCAGCAGATTTGAGACTGGCTCGATCACGCATTGAGTCTCCATCCCCCAGAGAGAGTTCACTTGTGCTGCTTTTGTCACTTAGTTTCCCTACACTTAGAGATTCCTGGTCTTGTTCCTTAGTTACAGAGTTCTGGCTCTGTTGCTTCCCAGAAACCATCTCTGCTCCACTGTTGACATAGAACCCATTCTGAAAGTCCTCTGCCTCTGAGAGAAACACCTGGTCATTGAGACTGATGCCAGAGGAGTAATCGACCAATCCTGCATCCCCCACCACGCCACCTCCTCCACTGGCTCCACTGCTACCACCAATATTTCCACCGACAGACCCAGATGATCGCCGTACCTCGCCACAGTGAAAATCCTCTTCTTCTTCATCTCCTAAATTGCAGGTGCCACCCCTCAAACCTTTACATGTTTCCCCAACAGAACCTGAGCTTTCAAAGCCAGTGATGACCTGCAGCACATGGGGAAGTAGGCTGGACAGAAAGGCTTGCAGGCCAAGCCTCACAATCAGCTGCAGAACAAAACAGTCAGTGTAGAGATAGAAACGTCCTCGCAGGCAATGTGGGTTTTCATATACATTGATCAGTGGCTTCAGTAAGTACTTGTTTGCATTTCTAGGGCCCAGTACCCTAGAGATGGGCTCAAATAGGTACCATGCAGCATAGACAGCAGTAGACTCCTCCAGCATGAGGGCCAAAATGAAGGGCAAGAGAATCTCAAGACCCTCGGCTGTAATGTTACCCCGTAGCACTGTCTCAAGCTCCTGCCACAGGTGAAAGACAATATCTCTTCCTTGAAGGCTACATGCAGTTTCTGTTTTGGTGTGGTAAGAAAAGATAAAACGATGAAGGGATGCAAAATAGGAAGGGAATGGAAAGGGGGTGATAACTGAGTTCAACAACTGCCAAGGGTTTGGAGGAGGGAGACCATTGCAGATTGGGTCATACTTAAAAAGGAGTGGGTGAGGGCAATCTGGTATTTCTCTATGTGTTATTCCAGAGTGTCTCCCTATTAGCAGCAGTGTTTCAAGAGCATGATGCAATGATAGTGGCACATCACGGAGGCCAGCAGAGCATAGTTTCATGACAGCTTGGAAACGTTGTCTAAGAGGGGTACCTGGTTTCAAACCTCTCAGTTTAGAGGAGTAGAATATCTCAGCAATGAGAACACCAAGGGCCTGCATGTCTCTTTGGTACAGCTGTGTAAGAGAGGGTAAAGAGTCAATTATCACACCATCTCTCATGCAATCACTAGGTCCTGCAGGATGCCATATTTCAGCATGCAGACTCTTCCCAAGAAAGTTGTTCAACTTCTCTAGCTCTTCCAAAGGCTGCAAAGGGTTAAAGCTTTCAGGGAGAATTATCTTAATTTCGTCTGCATTGCTGGTGGTCACACTCCCTTCTCCATGCTTTCTGTTTGTTGGCCCACCTCTTTGTAACACGGCACTGCGTAAACCAGAGCCTAAACCACTTGTAAAATCACCAGTGAAGGAACTTGGGGACTGAGATACATTAAGGGCTGCGTGCTCTCCTCCCATTTTTTCTCCTGCTGTACTGATGCTTGGCAGTGGCACAGGGCAAGATGCTGAATTGGAAGAGCCGCTGGATGCTAACGAGTCCAGAGCCTCTGTACCTTGTTCAAGCTCATCATCTTTGTCTACTGTGGTCCAGCCAGTGGACTCACACCCTGTAGACTCTGGCACCATTCCGTCCATGGTATCAGCCATGGGGTCAAACTGAGGAACGTGTAAAGGCACATTAAGAGCAGCAAGGCCAAGAAGGGGAGGTTCTGATGGTGCATACTGAGAAGGAGATAAGCGTGGAGGGTGAGGCTGGTCAAACAGCTGAACTACACCATATGTAGTCAGGTTGGTGTGGTTGTCCACAAGATGCAGGCACACATTCTTGGCTTTGACAGCTTCTTTACCAGACAGTCTAAAGCCAAATGTGAGATCTATCCAGTGATGCAAATGCTGGGACACCTCCCTGCTTTCTAGAAGGCGTCTATGGACCTCAATAAACTCCTCACAAGATTTGCACCAGGAAGGCACATCCAGATCTGGCATGTCAGGGTGAATAGAGCGGAAAATTGAGGGATCGGTGTAGAACTCTGGAATGCACTCATCAGGGGTCCAGCTTTGCATGCGCTCCATACTAGCTGGGTATTCATTAGGCTCCCACTGAGATCTAACATGGCTGCATAGGACTGACTTAGGTGTCTGCCGGGCTTTGTAGACATAGTAGGTAATGTCTGAGAGCACATCAGATATGTGATGAGGTACATGAAGGTGGTCAGACAGCCCAGTACTGCCAGCACCTAAGGAGCCAGTAAGATCTCCACTGACACCACCTCCACCAACTCCATTACCTGCTGCAGCTGCCAAAGCCTGTTTGGTCATCTCATACGTAAAATCCAGCTGTTTATCCCCTTTATTGAGTCTGAACTTTGACCTCCTGAGGTCCCGGAATTTTCCAAATGGCACAGTGAAATCCACCACCCATGGCAGCACTGGGTGGTAATTAGGGTCACCATCGCGACGTCCTGCTAACCTATTTAGCTCCATCAAGTAGTGGAAGTTGCTGACTCGTCCATGAACCCAGTCCAGAACCAACCTCTTGAGCTCATCAAAGCAATCTTCACAAAGTCTTTGGTTGTCCTGGCTTACACATACACTGTCCTTTGGCAGGTTTTTTGCACCTTGTCTGCCATTAACATCCCTGTTTGCATTCCCTTCAGCTCCCAGTTCCTCATAATGGGCTAGGTTGACCTTGAGACGGCTGCAGAGCTGCTCATCTACTGCTATGTCCTGCAAAGACAACTCACCACAAGACAGACCTGCTACATGGCATGCCTGCAGAGCAATTAGTAACTGGTAGAGAATGAACAACACTTTGGCATGGCTGTTAGCAAGCTTGGCTGGGCTGAAGGAGACAATATCATGGAGAGAATACTGAGTATAAGGTAAAATCACATACAGCATGTCTGCTGTCTCCAGCAGACACTCTGCAGGCAGAACATTAGGACACAGATGGTCTGACTGTGACTTGGAAAAATAAGATGAACTGGACTGAAAGTAGTTTTCCTTCTCTTTTTCTCTGGCTGGAGACAGGGATGGTGACACTCTCTCTGATGAAATGAATGTGGAATTGAAGATCTTCTGTAGTGCATGACGCACTGCATCTACAGCTGTAACATGCATCTGCTCACTGGCTCCTGCATATGGCTGCACAAGTTTGTAATGTGTTTCACGCCACAAGTTCCTAAAAAAATGGAGAAAAGAAAATTAATTTTTATCGTTTTTAATTCAGGTCTAACATGATATACGAAACTCTTCAAAAAGCTAGAAAAAAGGGCCTAATGTTTTTAGTGTTGCATGATTAAGCAAACATACTAATAATAAAGCAAAAAATTTAATTGGCTAACAGTTCATTTGGGTTCAAGCACACCCAAACTAACAATTTCATTTTATGTCAAGCTCTAGGTTTCCTGATATTAGGGATGCTGGTTGCTTATTGAGGCCATTGTTCGGTCCCCCCAGGAACTCACAATCTCGCAATCGCAACAATTAATTTAACAAATACTTACATGTCCGTGGAATTTTTTTTTTACAAATTAAACATTGTAAATTAATGTATTAGCTAGTAATTTAAACTAAAATGAAAAGTAACAATGATGTCCAATGGTAAAAATCACGTAATTAATATTTCTGAGAAATAAGGTCTAATAAATTCCTGTTGTTAATAATTCTAATGAATCTTTTTTCTTTTACTCTTACCTTGTTGTCACAAAAAATCTTTGTTAATATGTGAATGACAGCAATACATATAGGAAAAATAACAACTTATCGTGGAAGTGGCAGCTTAACTTTAAAGTGACAATTTTGCTTTACCCCTGTGTTAACTGAAAGGCACAGACACATTTTACAGTATAATAGGAAAGCATTTACAATACCTGACATTTTGCTGTGACACACACTGCATGGTTTTGATATAAGATTCCTGTAATGTAGATTTCATTTGTTGATGGCAAGGGTCTCTAGCTAATCTGTAGTCCAGCTTGCTTTTCCTCAGACCCTGAATGCACACTCGCGTCCAGCCGGGAGGCAACTTTGCCTGGGAACACTGAAGGTACATACAAATTTCTGCCTCACTGATACTGTCAAAACGAGTGCAGCGCATCACCCTCTTCTCCCGCAAGGCCATCATCCAGCGTGAAGGAACAAGGGCTATGAGCTCCAGGGGCCGAGCACTTGGACCTTGCTGTCGACGGTCAATCCCTAAATCTTTCTCAACTGCATGCATCAGCCACTCCATGGTGAGTTTCCAGTGGTTGTTCAGAGTTGCAGACTGATCAGCTGTATTTGCGTTGCTGTCTCCCACCAGGGGCGATTTTCAGACATCCATGAGAAAAGAAATCATCAGGGGGAGATCTCCTCTCCCGCTGGCACCACTGAGGAATTAAACGAAAACATAAACAGACATTTAGATGAAAAAAACGTAGTTGGGAGTGTGTTAAGAGTATGGCTGGAAAGCCTCATTTTCAGAAATAAATTTGAGAGTAATCCTCAGAGGCGAAAATAACTTTCTTCCAGGAATGCCTGAGGAATGCACATGACTGCATTTCCTTCTCTAAGACCCAGAAGTTTGAGCTCATCTCACATGACTTATGACTTTAATAGAGAATGGCAATATTAACCTTTTTTCCTGGTGCCATGCCATATATGATTGCATTTTAGCTATATTAACTCTGACTTTACCGCAGGGAAACTATTGCTTAGTGCCTCTAACAGAATGTACACTCACTACGAGAAGAACTCAAAACTCTCATAAAGTAGCATCAGTCAAAGTCTGAATCCATTTTAGGTTGTTATTAGCTTGGTTGCTACTTGCTTACAGGCTGGCAGAGATAAAATTCGGGAAGCAATTGAGCCAAATTAAACCACGCATAGACATACTGTTATATATAATACTGTTATATATATATATATAATATTCGATACATCTTTTTGCAGATGTAGTTAAAACGGTCCTCTTTAAAACATAACTATCACAATGTGCTTTAACTAACAGCAAAGCTTTAAGCTCCGTAATTGGGGAAGTAACGTAACGTTCAACTTAAGGCTAACAGCTAACTTAGCTTAACGAAAAGGCTAAGATAACTATGTATAGCTCACGCAAGCAAAAATGCACGTTATTAGTCAGAATAACTAACATGACCGAGCCAAAGATAAACATGAGCAGCAACCGCGCTCAGTTTTCAAGCTTTAGCTCACCTCTCACCACTTGTAGCAGTGGACAGCTAGCTAGCGTTAAGCTAACAGCGCACCGCCGGTTTCACACATGATGGGTTTGTGCCGCATTAACTTTCCACAACGAGGGGACACTGTGCAGCGACACGCGGGTCCATTTCCTGGCGTCTGTAGGTGCGTTCCGGCAGTCGGACAGTCAAGTCAACCGAGGGTGTTTTGATTTGTGCCAGTTGGAGCCATGTTTGAGAAGCGCCACCTCACGTGACCCAACAGCAGCCCCGTCTCATGTGACTGCTGCTGCCCGCAGCTGCACGCGGACGGTCCGAGCGTCTGTCCTTACATATAAAACCAACTTAGTGTTAGCAGTGGAAATTGTTGCAATATATCCCTAGCCACACTTTCTTCATCCTTTTCACTGTACAACTTATAGATGTTCATATTCTATATTTCGGCTGAGTTTTATTGCTTCAAAGGTGGATTAGACATAAATCACCGTTTGTCATTTTAAAAGCAACCTCTTCAAAAATTACTTCTCAAATTAACAGTTGTTTAAGCTGAAATAGTAGCTCAGCTGTTTTCTATATAAAAACCTACTCGCTTTCTCACCTGAGTGGGGTGAAGTATGTGTGTCCACAAGGTGGCACTGTACTGTAAATTTCCCAGGCAAATCCCTCAGCAGCCTTGTGTGCAAATGCATGTTGCAATGCTTATGTTTCTAGTGATATGATTATTTTATTCGCACCAACTTTATCTATTCTGTTACCCCCATCAAGAAATGCTACTGTCACAGAGAAAAATTATGACAATGCTTCCAAGCCTACCTTTTCTGCAAAATGTGGTCATAACATGTGATCTGATTTTTATTTTATTATTTAAAGTTTTCAGAAGTATCAACAAACACGATATTTGTAAGATGATAAGACACTATCATGATTCTTCATGTCTTTCTCCAAAGCATCCATTAAACATACAAAGTGATGGTGGACAAATTAATGGCAACATTTACTAACTAATGAACCACCTTGGGCAAAACCGCTTCCACTCAGTCCTATTCTTAGGATCTAACAATGTTGTGTTCCTCCCAAGAATTCGACTTTGTTCAGTGTTTTGCATATGAATGACTCAAGCACAGAGATGTTAACCAGGATGAATCAAGTCTTTAGCTGTTACTCTAGGGTCCTTTTTCATTGTGTTTGTTGATATTTGTGACTTTGATGAAAAAAAGATCACAATTTATGACAAAGTTATGCATGAAACCAAGAAATTGGTTAATATTAATATTTTGCATGACTGTAATTGCACTAGGGCCCCTGGCTACAAGCACAGGACTTTGAACAGTGTGTTGTTGTAGTTACTAATGGTTGGTAGCCAGATGTGATCACTGTTTTACTGGCACAACACTGAGCTCAGCATTTTTAACAAAACATGTTTAGACTGCACGGTTGAGTTGAATATGATGTATGTTACTCGTACACTGATTTTTTCACAAACTCCCACAAAATATGGCAATAAACATGAACATGAAAATAAGCTTTAGTGTGTTTTCATGGTCCATGTATTGGCACAATGCTCAATATTAACAATATATAATTTTATAACTACAGAAAATATAATTTTTCCATCCATCTGTTATCTGTAACTGCTTATTCTGTTCAGGGTCATAGGGGGCTGGAACCTATCCCAGCTGTCAATGGTCGAGAGGTGGGGTACACTGTGGACAGGTCTCCAGTCTGTCTCAGGGCCAACATAGAGAGACATACACAGACAAACAACCATTCACGCCGACAGGTAATTTACAGTCACCAATTAACCTAATGTGCATGTTTTGGACTGTGGGAGGAAACCAGACTAAACCCCCACAAGCAGGTGGGTGGCAGCTACGACGCTGGAAAACCTTCCAGCAGTGAGGCAGCAGTACTAACTCCACCTTTACCATGCCGCCTTGTGGAGCATTTTGTAAATGGAAAGTCAATTAGAATGCAATGATTTGAAAATCATTTAAAACCTGTTTTTGAATGAAAAATGCTGGAACTGATGATTTGGATTGTTTTGAAAAATATCTGTTCACTGTGAATTTCAATTAAATTCAATCCAGCTTTATTTATATAACAGCAAGGCATTTTACATAATAAAGTTTAAGACTATACAGACATTTAGAGAAAACCCAACAAACCCCGCTTGAGCAGCTATAGGCAAGAGTGGAGAGGAAAAGAGCAACAAAAACTACATTTTATGGCAGCAACACATCTAAAAAGAAATGGGGACAAGGGAAACAAAAGACTAGAAAAGTTGTGCAAGACGGTATGCAACAAATGAGTCTAATTAACAACAGGTCAGTATCATAAATGGTATAAAAAGAGCATTTTAGAGGGGCTTCGCTGTTTAGATGGATGGATGGTGCAAGCTTCTTCACTCTATAAATTTGAAGCTCTATTTCGAAGTCATGGACACTGCCTACTTCATGCTAATGACACAGGAACTGATGCCATCATTTTGACCACATTAAGTTTAATGTGTGCACTTTCTGTTATTTATTTATCTTTTATACTGATTTTCTTTTACACCCCTAAACCTAGCCGTTTGTAATAAACAACAGGCTTTATCAGGAGACATAAAATACTTTTTTTGTTCCTTTTATTTCAAAAACACAGTGTTTTAGCGTACACATTTTTTTAATTTGATTTCATAGTTTGACTGTACTGACTTAATAAATATGAATACGCTTCTCAGTGGGCAATGATCTTTTTACTGTATGGGTTTCGCTGTTGTCAGCAACTCTCTGTGTGCAAAGGTCACTTTCAACAGTATTTTAGTTTGATGCATGTGGGTTTTAGAAGGAGGTCAAAAGTTGGAGACAAAACGGAATAAAATCCACTACTGATAAAAGAGAAATAACGTAGTTATTACCAAAGCTTGAGAAGTGAACTGTTCAGTTTATAAGTAATTGTGGACGCCTTTCAAAAAAAATGTAAAAAAAGTTCACAGTATAGGCATGGATGTAGAAATCCCACATAGGGTTTCAAACTCACAATTACAGGCGTACTAACTAAAAGCTTCTCTCATCTCAGCATACCACCAATGCAGCATAATTACTGTCAGCACTTTTACAGAAATGATACAGCCAAAGAACATGACATTCCTTGGCTCAGCATTTCATGTTCCCCTCCTTTGGCTGGGCTGTTATAGAACCGCCTGGCAGAACATGTTTTACGGCCGACAGTACAGCCAATGACCTGATCTGAGAATAAAGTGGACACAATCATTTGACTCCGTTACAGTAGCTCTGCTATGAAATCTTTTAGGTGATGTTATAATGTGTCGCAACACTCGTTATGTGGATCTCTATGGGGTGATCAGCAGCACTGCAATCAGAAAACAAAGGCTTTTTTTATGAAACCAAAAAATACTACTAACCATACTTTTATGTTGACAAATGATAAAAGTGAAGTGGCATCTGACTGTGGAATACAGTGATTTGACCAAAGAACAAAATGTAAAGTGAGCCATGAAATGAGGAGTTAAATTAAGAAAACTAGAAACCAAACACACACCACAAGGTTGCATTTAAAGTCGTTGCAGTTGTGTGACTTACACACTATGGTTATGTTAAAATCTAAAGACAGCTGGTAAAAAAATTTACTTATATATGATTTATTGCACTACATTGGAAGAAGACAGGTTTTCTTCTGGCATGTGGATGGGTGGGGGTCTTGGGGGTCTTGGGGGTACACTGATTTCCTGTATGACAAAACAGTTCTCGTAATTCCTCATTTATTACATTATTGTCAACCTATTATCGTCCATTGTGTAAATCCCTTTTGTGGTTAAATGACCTGTCATTCAGTCTCATTAAAACTGACAAACTCAGACTGAAGATGCAGATATTTGAACGGGTGTCGAAGCAGGGAAGTATTTTTTAATCGAGAGTAGAAGGCTGAACTATTTGGGTCAGCAGAATCAGAGAAAGGAAACAAGGGAAAACTGTTCTCTAAAATAATTATGACGTGCATTTTATTTAGTTAGCTACTTTGGAGTTTGCATGTTCTCCCTTGTGCTTGTGTGCGTTTCCTACTCTGGTTTTCTTTGCACCCAACAATAAGCAGTTGAAGAAAATAGATGAATGAATGGACTTTGCTATATACAACTACTTACTATGCAACCCAAAATTCATCGGCCTATCAATGATGGTAAGCCATACCAGTCTAGAGACAGCAAAACAGCTCTAAATCATGATAGTGTCACCACCATGCTTCACGTGGGGATAAGGTTCTGAGTTTCAGTCCACAGAACATTTTCCCTGAAAGGATTTAAAACTGTAGACTGTCAGCAGTGTCCTCTTTCGGGGTAGCAGCGTCCTTCCTGCAACTCTGCAATGCTCAACATTGTTGGCTTGTGTTGTCCTAATGGTGGACTCATGAACAATGACGTCATGCAGAGTAAAAGATGCTCATAATAACCTAGCCAAAGATCACACTTTGCTCTTTGTGTTATGTTTGTTGGTCAGCTCCTGGATAAGGTAACAATGATGTTGAATATTCTTCATTTGTTCTTCATCTGTATAAATACACGTATATGCGTGTATATATACATAATTATTCACTCATGTATATGAGTCTAGCTTTAGTTACTGCATGGAAATCTTATTATATCGTTTATCATGTGTCAGTTCATATTTAAGGAGAAACAGAGAAAAATTCTAAAGGTCTAGAAATAGCTTTTTTTGTAATAAGGATTGTGCTTTTAACCAAGGTGCAGCAGCATTCGAAACTGCATTTAGTGTCAGGTTTTCTGGGGCTTCTGCTTCAAAAGCTTCCCAAACCTGAAAAAGGCATAAATAAACCACAGGAGATCTCGAATAACTCAGTTTCTTCAGCTTTTTATTGATGCTTTCTTTGGTAGCAAAAGGGGCTCAAAACAGAGTCAGAATAGATTTAAAGCAAGTTTAGAGCATGTCAGAAAAAGGACAGAAATAGGATCGAAGCAGACAAAGCATTAGAAACAGGATCATCATAGGATATAAAAGTTGAATCAGGATCAAAAAAGACAGCACAAAATAAACAGCATAGAAATGGTAGAGACAAATAGAAACAGTAGAAATAAAATTGAAACAGGATAGAAACAGTAGAAACAGGATTGAAATAGAATAGATGCAGGATTGAAACTGTAAAAACAGTTAAAGCAAATAGAAACAGTAGAAATATGATCGAAAAAGGTAGAAACAGTTGAAACAGGATAAAGACAGGATCGATAGAAACAGCTGACAAATGATTGAAAGAGAATCGAAACACATGGAAAAAGCAGAACGAAACAGGATAAAATCAGATAGAAACAGTCAAAACAGAAATAGTACAAACAGGACCGAAACAGATTAAAGTAGCTGAAACAGAATTGAAATTGAATGGAACGGACAAAAACAGTAAACAGAAACAGTAGAAACTTAAGCAGGATAGAAACAAGACTGAAACAGACAGAGACAGTAGAAACAGTAGAAATAGAATTGGAACAGAATAGAAACAGGATTAAAATAGACAAACGGTAGAAACAGAAGAATCAAAACAGGATTGAAACTGATAGAAACAGTTGAAAAAAGATAGAAACAAGATCAGAAACAGTAGAAACAGAATTGGAGCAGGATCGAAACCGGATTAAAACAAACAACTGGTAGAAAACAGTAGATGTAGAATCGAAACTGAAACAGATAGAAGCAGTATAAATGATCTGCACTTATAAAGCGCTTTTCTACCTGTTGGTACTCAAAGCACCAAACACTGCTTCTCATCCACCCATTCACACACACATTATTACACTGATGGGGGACGCTCACTGGGAGCAACTGTGGGGGTTTAGTTTCTTGCTCAAGGACATTTTGACATGTGACCAGAGGAGCTGGGGGTTGAACCAGCAACTGTAGGATTGGTGGATGACTGCGCTACCAACTATGCCACAGTCGACAGAAACAGTAGAATCAGGAACAAAACAGATAGAAACATTTGAAACAGGATTGAAAAAGATAGAAACAGACAGGTTGATGACCTTACAAAGAGAAAATAGAAAGAAAAATACAACTTAACAATAGATTATTGACAGAAACATTATGGCACATTTAATCCCACACAAACCAAATAAAGACAGTAAGTGTTTAACATAAAACATCCCCATCTTATTCCGGCTGAGTTAAAAGAGTGAAACAGAGACTTTGAAACATTTTCTGGTTAAATTCAACCTACATCTCGTATCTGGTGGTCTGCCTCCACAGTCAGATCACCTATGTTGCCCTAACGTTTGTTTTCTGTCTCCGTCGGAAACTGTGACCGCAGCCCCTCGCCTTCCTATCAGCAACTATTAACTGATTTTAGCAATCGCTCCTTCGCTTCTCAATTACTATTATTAATACGCCCCCCCCCCCCCTTTTTGTGTGTTTTATTTATTATGCTTTATGTTAACAAAAACTTCCTTCCATGTTTGACTTTACCTTGAGACCTTACAGGGAGATAAAAATAAAAGGTACAAGTAAGTTAAATGAAATATTGACATTATTATCAGAACATTTTACAAGATGTTTTGAGGGTTAGTTAAAGTTGCTTGAACTCATGACCCTCATGTTAACAACATCCAGGTTGTGTTGCTGACCTGAAGATGAAAATAAAACCAATGATTTTTGTTCAGTTCACAGCCCCGAAATAGAAAATGATCAATACTCCCGTGTGATATCATATTAGTGCTTCAAGAAAAGAAAAATAGCACAGCGACTCCTGACAGGATCTTGACTCAGTGACCTGAATATCTTGTTGCTTGTGGATCAAATATTACTTCACGTGTCACGTGTTACAGAACTGTAACATATGTCTGATGCAAGGGCGAATTATTCATACATCAGCTCGTTCAAAAAAAAAAAAAAAAAATACAGACATGCTGCAACTTGACAATTCCAGTTCATAAAAGTTCTGAAGTTCTTCAGCTGAAAAGCACCTGTCATCAGGACGAAGCAGGTGCAGGGAAACGTGGACCTTGACTGTGGCGGGGATCCGTTTCTCCGGTTGGGAGCTTGAAAGTTCGAAAGTGGCCGATGGAAGACGATGAATCAGCCGGTTGTTTTGTTTTGGCCGTCGCATCCCACCGCTCTCTCTCTCTCTCTCTCTCTCTCTCTCTCTCTCCCTCTCTCTGTCCTTTATGCACTATGGGACTCCCCCTCCACCCCCTCCACCCCCTCCCCGTCCTCGCTCCTGCGCCTCAAAAGCCCGGTTCCATGGTGCGAAAGCCTCCGTTTGGTTTTAGGATGGAATTCTTCACATATCTTCGCTCCGTGAAGAATGAGCTCATCCTCTTCTCAGCGCCGTTTCTTCTTCTTCCGCTGCCTCTGGTGATCGGGACGCCGGTACGTCAATTTGATTTGATTGAGACTGAACTTTCCCACACGAATCAGCTCTGAAATATTTTGTTGGACACAGTCCGAACTTTTGAAAGTGTGATTTTTATGAATGCCTATTTTAATTAGAGTAACTGTTCATGTTCGATTAACACGACTGAATTCAATTTATCTGCAAATTCAACGCGCCATGGAGATTTTACTGATGGATTTATTATATTGCGTTTGTTGCTTTTTGCCTTAAACCTGCTTTAAAGTGAATTGGTCTGCGCTGCTTCTCGGTTGCACCTGTTGATGCACTTTGAGCAGAAAGCATGAGACTGTCCCCCGCCGCCCGAGGCTGCTGTTATTTTAACTGCTTGTGTGTCATGGAGGGTCTTGGGTCGTGGGAACACGCAGTGTCAAAGGGCTCCGTCCACGTTGCTACCGCGACATGTGACTTACAGACATGCACAGTTATGCATGCATGTTATGATAAGCATAGACTGCAATGTAAAGCAGCTATGGACACAGAGGACACGTCTGAGCCTAATATGAACAGAGGTGATCTTTGACTGGGACTGACAAAGTCTTTGCTTGGAAAAACAAATAGGGCAAAGTGTGAAGCTTACAAGTAATAGAGCAGTGTAATATTAATGATAATAATTTGTGATGTGTTATTAGAGCTCAGAAGTCTGGTGTAAACAACAGGGAGGTCACCAGAACCAATAAAAGAACAATCACACAGCCTTTGAACCTTCATAAAACCCCATTAAAATGTATTTGATTACTGTTATTAGACCATCTATGGCAGCTGTCCCAAAGGATCTTGGTTTTGATATTCCTTCATATCTTCACACAGGAGGCAAAATGTGCGTTTGTGATAGTCCTGATGGCTGTGTACTGGTGCACAGAGGTCCTGCCACTGGCTGTGACAGCCCTGCTGCCGGCAATCCTCTTCCCTTTGTTTGGAATCATGGAGTCCAAAGACGTAAGTGAAGCCGTGCAGAGTTTTGCCCGGCAAGCATGAATGTGTGTGTTCACGCACGTCTCCCTCTGTGTGACACTGCTGCCTCAGGTGTGTGTGCAGTACCTGAAGGACACAAACATGCTGTTTGTGGGGGGGCTGATGGTCGCGGTTGCTGTGGAGCACTGGAATCTGCACAAGCGCATCGCCTTGAGGGTGCTGCTCCTGGTTGGTGTTCGTCCAGCGCTGTGAGTTATTCACTTTTATAGCCTCATCACCAGATTCTGGTGTTTCAGATACACATCTAATCAGCTTTTATATGATTATGTTTTTCCACTGCCATCATAAACAAGTGATTGTCTTTGTTTTTGAGTTACTGTAAACCCCTTATCACACTGTCCATCAATCCAAAGTCACTTTGTTTTTTGACACCTGCCGGCAGTTTGATGTTGGGCTTCATGGGTGTGACGGCCTTCCTGTCCATGTGGATCAGTAACACAGCCACCACAGCCATGATGGTGCCTATTGTCCAAGCGGTTCTGGAGCAGCTCAACACCAGTGAGGCAGAAATGCCTCAGATCCTGAGCTCAGAGGAGCCAGTCCAGACGTCAGAGGCCGACAACAAACAGCCTCTGCAGACAGAGAAACAGAGCGAGAGACAAGGTGAACCATGGCCGCCTTCAAGTCCCGCATTCTGTGTGTGATGCCAAGGAAAAGAGTTCTTCAGAGATTTCCGTATTTCTAAAACTACATTCCCACTGACTCTTTTCATTCTTTGTTTAAAGGCCCAGTGGTGGTGACTTTCTTAGATGCTGCAGTGGAGGCTGCCAGGCATAAGGAGGCAGCAGAAAGGCGGAGAATGTGTAAAGGAATGACCCTGTCTGTTTGTTACGCTGCCAGCATTGGAGGCACCGCCACGCTCACAGGAACCGGTCCCAATCTGGTGCTCAATGGCCAGATGAGCCAGTGAGTTGTAAGTTATTTTACTATTTTGTTAATGAAAACATTTGGTACATTTGCGTTGTTCTCCTCAGACTGTTTCCCGAAAACGGAGATGTGATTAACTTTGCCTCCTGGTTCGGCTTTGCCTTCCCCAACATGATCCTCATGCTCACGCTGGCGTGGCTTTGGCTGCAGTTTGTGTTCATGGGATTCAAGTGAGTTTGGTGATGGTTGAAGCTTAATTATAGTGACAGAGATTTAGATCCACATCAAGAAACTTTCACCGCTTACGCATTGTAGTTGAGCGTAGAAGCGACACTTATTTTTTTTCTATTGCAGCTTTAAAAAGACTTGGGGCTGTGGGGCTGTGAAGACGGAGAAGGAGATTGCCGCCTATAATGTGATACGCGAAGAGCATCGTCGGCTGGGGCCGATGTCCTTCGGGGAGATCAGTGTCCTGGGTCTCTTCACTCTGCTGGTGGTGTTGTGGTTCACAAGGGATCCGGGCTTTGTCAGTGGCTGGGCAACAAACGTCTTCAACTCCAATGCAGAGTGTGCATTCAGAGATTTCTACATGTCATTTTCACCCATACACTGATCTCTACTTTAATATAACTGGGTTCGTTCTTTGTCCGTCTCTCTGCCTCTCAGGTATGTGACAGATGCAACTGTGGCAGTCTTCATTGCTGTCCTTCTCTTTGTTCTCCCCTCTAAACCCCCACGTTGCTGTTCACGGAGAACCCGAAGCGCTGGCGCAGGTGAGCTAAGATTACAGACTAGCTGTCACACTTTCATTCACTTTCAGAGACACATTGCACTTGATTCAACACTGACGTTGAATTAATTCATCTGTAGCGCCACATCCGACTGTTAGCCCAACTTCAACTCTGCTCACCTGGAAGGTTGCCCAGAAGAAGTTACCATGGGGCATCGTGCTTCTTCTTGGCGGAGGGTTTGCTCTGGCCAAGGGCAGTGATGTAAGTAGAACAGAGTGTCCTAATGTTAGTGAGACAATTTGTCAAAAGCCCACATGCAATAGACTAACAATAAAACTGTATACAAAGGTTATTTTATCATTTATCATTTTTTTCCAGCAATGACCCTTCAATGTACGACACATTTTTAATCACCTTCTAACCTGTAGTCTGCAACACATTCGCTTAGCAAAGTAATTTATTAGTGATGGTGGAACCAGTAAACAATTCTACGTCTACGTGACATACTCTTCTACGCTTCTTCGCACATTCGTCATTTTAGACGCACTAATCATAATAAAGTTGGGGACGTCCACACATGTGCTGAGCAAGACACGATGGCAACTCTGGTCAGTAGCAGGAAGAAGAAGAAACTCCTTTGTTAGCTGCACCGACTGAACAGACTAACAAAAGCAACATGTGCAACCACTGAGGAATAGTGTTGTGCACAGACCGTCCACAGTGCCACAAAAGCAAACTAGCTGCTCGTTCTTATACGGCAAAGGTATAAACTGTTTATTCCAATGTCCTTGATGTTGTTGTCGTGAAGTGGTTACACAAACTGTTTGTTAGGTCAAATTCACAAAGGAGCTCTTCTTCTCGTTCACTCTACAGTTGCCATCGTATTCTGTAGTGCACCTTTGTGAAACGTGTCCATTCATGCATTTGGAACATTAGCACGAGTAGACGTGTGCACGAGTCCGTTGTGCCAGTGTGTGTCCACTTGAGAACACTCGCAATATGAAATGGTCTGAATCCGTTTACACTTTTCCTTCTCAACGCTGTATCCGAGCTGTATGAATTGCTGCTAATGCAGATTAGACATTTCCTGCTGACGATGTTGCTTTTGTTTAATTATTGCTTCATTTTTTAAACTGCTGAAGTACATTTTAAAAGACACCTGAATGAATGTAGTCAAAGTGATGGAGCACATGACGAAAGCACATTTCCAGACCTGTGTGTGATTTACGTTATGTATGTCCCTTTAGGAATCTGGACTCTCCAAGTGGATGGGAAATCAAATGACACCCCTGCAGAACATCCCTCCCTGGGCAATTGCTATTATTTTATGCCTACTGATTGCTACCTTCACTGAGTGCACTAGCAATGTGGCCACAGCGACGCTCTTCCTACCTATCCTAGCCTCAATGGTACGTTCTGAGAGAAAGAGAGAGAGTGAAATGTGTTTGGTGAAAAGGCCGGGGCAGGCTCTCAGACGGCCCTGTTCGGCTGCAGCAGTTCAGTGAGGTGAAGTGCTTCCTAGTGTCACTTCTTTTGAACCAATTGCCTCAACTGGAGTCCAGCATTGAAACTGCTCCCAATGGGAACCGGCCTATTTTCCCTTGTTTGGTTACCCAACTAGTTGGTCATTCAGGCTGAATGTGTTTGGTCCCCTTCCCTGGGCCCCTCCTTCCATTAACAACCTGCCAAACACACCAATTCAGCCCAGTGCCCTGTAAGGCTGCCCACCCTGCTGCTTCTGAAGAATGGCATCACTGTGCCCGGTAGCTGAGCATCCACGAGAACAGCGCCAGGCAGCAATATTCACATAGATATTTATTGAGGGTGAAGCCAAGTGGATGCACAAGCATGTCCAAAGCTCGTGTGAACACAGACATGGAGAGAAAAGAGGGGGGAAAAAGCATATCATATGTTATAGGCAGCTGAAAGTGGGGAGATGGCATTTTGTGGCAGCAGAGGCTTGCGGGATGTTGCTTCATGTGTCACCCTGTCAAGTGAGTCTTTATAATTTGATTTAAACAAAAGGGAAAAAAAACCATGACAAAACACTGTCATTGTAGCGGCCTGATTTACAGATGGCAGTTTAAAGCAGACCGAGTATAAAGTTAAAGTCTTTTCACCCTTTGTTTATTTTGAGAACCAGAAATTACTGTGCACTTGTAAGCTTCTGTGCTGTGGGGTGTGTAATTCAAGAGCAAATTCCACACAGTAATGTTTTCTGCATCTTTGCAGTCTGCCATTATCGCTACATATGTAGTCCTTTTCTGTTTTAACTTTCATGACTCAGCCCCAAACCTGCAGGAATTACATCTTAATTACACCCACCTAATGAGGGTTTTCACTGTGCGCGGTATTGCATGCATTTCACTCTTGAGTTATGAGTCAGTTATTATAGTTGCAGGAAAATAGCCAGATTGAGTACTGTGGGATTTTGTGATCATGGCTCATCCCTGTCTCAGACTGTTTCTGAAACTTTCTGTGTCATTACTGCAGTCTCAGTCCATCGGTATGAATCCGCTGTACGTCATGGTGCCTTGTACTCTCAGTGCCTCATTCGCCTTCATGCTGCCTGTTGCTACGCCTCCAAATGCCATAGTCTTCTCTTATGGCTACCTCAAGGTTGCTGACATGGTGAGTACAGCAGTGGTTTGTTGTGTTTCGTCACTAAATGAGATGTTAAAATGCAATGCTGTTGATGCTTCTCGTCGAAGACACTTGAAACTGTTAAATAGGAATCGTTCTACATATTGGGAAAGGTCTTGCTTATCATTAGAGGAAAGAATGAATTTGGGTCGCGATTGAGAATTGAAGCACTTGACCAGCGATTGTGGAGTTTTCATCCCAAACAGGCGAGACACGGGCTGTCTGAAACGTGACTACGGCTGCATGATTGCACTAATGTATTATTGTTACTGATCAACTCATGAGCATAAGTTCTGTCTAACTGTCTAACTATTATTTAGCTCTTAACCTCTAAACTGCACTGATCCCCATCTACCTTATTGTCTTCTGTGTGTTTTAGTAATTTTTGTAAAGGCTACTACAACGCGGAATGAGAATAGTGGCTTATAAAGCTTCAATCATTTTGTGAATAATATCACAGCCTCCCACTGATCACAGAACTCAGATATATATACATACATATACCTATATACATCTGAGTTCTGTGAATACATATATATATGTGTATAAATGTCACTAAATCAGCTTGCAATTTCACATCTGTGTCTAAAAGCACCTTTGTGTTAATGTCGCACCAGCACTAAACTTCACATCACTTTCTATCTCAGCATAACAGGGAGTCTGGCTCTGACCAAAGTCAACAACAATCGGCATTCTAGCACCACTGCAGCTCATCAGGTGGAACACATTCCACCAAGTTATTTTAATTCAATCCAAAACTGTAAATAGGAAAAGTTCACAGGCGAATTCTTGTTACCTTTGGACAGTAGAATTTAATGCAGCGCAAACCCAGCAGACCTTCAAAACAAAGCTCCAGTCTATCAATCTTCTTCTATCACCTTTGGCAAGAAAATGTGTGAAATTAGTGTTTTTTTGTCCTTAATGTCTAATTTTTTAATGTCTTCTTGTTCTCCAGGCCAAAACAGGGATAGTCATGAACATCATTGGCATCCTGTGCATCACACTGGCTATTAACAGCTGGGGCAGGGCCATGTTTCACCTGGACTCTTTTCCAACCTGGGCTAATGTAACTGGGCCGTGAACATGGTCCTGCCGTACGAGACAATCCACTCCACACCTTCCCTTCCTGCCAGACAAAGACCTGTGGTCAGGGTGACAGCATACGACCACATCATGGACTGCGTGTGTCTGACTGCTGTTGTGACACAAGCCCAACAAGGCTTGGTTTCTCTGACACCTGATATGCTTGCAAAGGAAAGTGGTGATGAATATTATGGAAATATAAAATTTAATTTATATTGTATGATAATAAAATGGAACTTTAAGGGCCGCTTACGTTCGTATAACAGTATGGCATAGGTCGTATACTGTCTAGTCCAATCTTTTTCTTTTCGTTTTCTTTTTTCTCAGAAAATCAAAGCAAAAGCCCATACTGTTAAAAATGTTTTACAGGGTCACAGCATAGCTACATTTTCATAGCAATAAGCTATTCTGTAAAATACAAGGATGTAATTTAGCCTATTTCCTCAAGTGCAGCACTTAAGTACAATTTTGAGGCACTTGTAGTTTTTTAAAGAAATTTAGTTTTATACCACTTTCACTTTTCTACCTTTCAGAGGGAAATGTTGTCACTCGTACAACTTGTCACTTGGGCGGTTACCAGTGAGTATTTGTCTCTTTAAGATTTTTAAATAAATACACGCTTTTTTAAAAATATGATACATTGTTATAGAGAATTGGCTCAAAGGTCAGCAGACAGAGCAGTAAATGCCAAGGCTGCATATAACACTGTAACACCTGTTGCCTACCTGATGACTTTTTTACGTCTCTTTGTTTCACTGAGGTAAAATAATAAATACAAGACTTGATGTCTGAATACATATTCCTCAGCTGCTTTTGAATTCTAAGTTTACTTGCACATCTGTCAAGACTGTTTGAAATGACAAAGGCTTTGGGTTAGATCGACGTTTTTTGTGAATGATTTAGCATATGGAGTGTACTGTAGCCGAGACCTGACTACTTGTGAACATGCAGTTGTGACTGCTTTCCATTCAGATTGATCCCTACATTGATGTATGCGGTGACACTTCCAGCATTCGCTGAACTTTGAAATGTGTCATCACTTCAAAAACAAGAAACCTTTACAAATTTATTGATTGTACTAATGTACTGTAAACACATTTTTCAATATTTCAGTCAATCCAGCGTGTACTGTCTCAATGAATTCTCTGTAAATTGCAAGCGGTATTTAATAATTACTGTATATATTTTCTATTCTTCAGTATGTTGTTCAATGTCAAGACGCGAATAAAGTTTTCTTTCTCTTCCTAAATGGCCAACGGACTGAAGTTATCGTCTGCTCTGTGACAAACAGCAGTGGTCTCTAATAAACCGCTGTCATCTGTCATTGTCATCCAAAACAAAAACAATCCCAATTTCATCATAAGTCGTCTCTTTCCCAATTTCACATGACTATTACTTGTGTTTTAAAATGCACACACGTTTCTCTGTGTCTGGTGTAATGACCTCTTGTCTCCTGCACAAATCTGATATAATCCAGTAAACACAGTGTGCAAAGCCACAGTAATCCAGCATTGAAAGGCCACACCTAAAGAGCTCTGTGTCACTGTCCTTTTGCCAAGATGTTGCGTAAGCCAAGGGTCAAGGTAGCCATAATGTCCCGCGTTGTTTTGCGTCATAAACATTATGAGCTCAGAGAAGAAACGTTAGATGCCTTCAAAGAACGTCTTTACAACCTAAACGATATCTATCATCACGCAGAGAATTAGGTTTTACAGCGAGACAAAAGATCAATCGAAGACACAAGATGGTGGCAAACAGCAGCACCAAACTACGCATGACTAAAATAAAACGAAAAATGTCAGAGGGCGGCAAAGGTGCTTGAAGTCAGAAGAAAGAAAAGGATCAACTCAAAATGTGGCCCTCAGTGCTGCTGGACAATTAAAATGTTAGATAATTGGAAAGTGGTTAACAAGCAGTTGGGCGTACAGAGCAGTTCGGATCACTGTGATCTCGGGTCCCACTAGAAAAAAAAAAAGCTTATGTAATTATAGTGCCATTCTCTCCCTGCTGCCTCTCAGACACCCACTCATTATGCAGCTGAAACAGATGCTCATGTATCATAACCGCCATTATTGGCTATATATATGTGTAAGGCTTCAGCGGATAATTGTGCTTTGCTGGGGTTTTTTGTGCAACTGACTACACGCACACACACTCACGCACACACAAGTCCTTTGGTGAACCCAGAAACCCATTTCTATTAACTCATTTTCAGCACAGCCTTCTGGTTGCAGAGTAAGCAAATAGGCCGTTTAATAAATAACTTCCAGCGAAGTATGAAGACTCTAGGGAGTCAAAAAGGCCAAAAAAGCATTTGGAGTCTCATCCACCTGTTGCATTTTGAACGTTTCTTTGCAGATGGGAAGGCTTTTTCAAGCCACGCTGGCCTTCCACCTTTTCTGTATCAGTTACACATGAGGACAATATGAAGCCTGTCTGAAACAATCTATCCTCTGTAGCACATAAAGACGTGTGTGTGTGCGGAGATGGTTTCAGTTAGCAATCTGAGTATCGAATTAAGCTGTGGACAAGACTTAGGCCAAGACTTAAAAGGTCCAGAGGAGGACAGAGGGCCTTTATTTGCACTCTTGAGGGCAAAGGACATTCATTTTATCCAGACTGAGTTAATAGGTCCTTTGCTAGGACTAGATGTGATTTATTAGATTAAGAAGACGCCAAATACTTAATGTCTTCAGTATCAGTGGGCAGCGGCTTTAAGATGCCAACACAACACTAAAGATGAGGCTAAAAAAGCTCAGTGCACTTTATGTTATGTCTGAGCTATACTGCTAACAAGGATTTGGACGCGTGGAAAACAATCCTCTGGGTGGGTTCCTGAAAAGGAGGGTGCTGCCTCTGATTCACATGTGATTCAGATAAAAAAAAATCCTGATACTGAAGAAGCTCATAATGCTATTAACACTTGAATAATCTCCTGTTTGTCCACAAAATGAGTCATAGTCTGAGGGATGTTCATGACAGTACAGGTCAAGCATGAATTTCACCTGCTTTTGGGAAGGGGAGGATATTCTTTTTTTCCTGTTAACGAGATTTTCAAAAGGGAACAAGAATGCAATGAACACAAAATCATCATGGTTCTTCGGAAATGTCATTGCTTTGGTCCAAAAATATAGAAAAATATCTACAAGTCATTTGAATGTTAATGTCATGTTATTCGAAGCTGTGCAGCAGCAAAATTACCATTGATTATATAACATTTTAATACTAACAGTTTTATCACATTGTTTCAACTACTGCAAAGAATAAGACACTCCACTTTATTAGGTACACCTTTACAATCTAATGCAATCCAATACAGCAGCTCTGTCTTGAATTCTACTTTTAACAATGTTACAATTGCTCAGTTTTTAAATTGAAACTGTTAGAAAAGTGAGGGCCACCCTATTTAAAATGAACACAGTGGACAAAAATTTGGAACGACCTCTTCTTATGATGCACTCCAGTACGACTCCACTACCCGCTATTACCTCCATAATAATCAGAGTAGAACTATCACGTTTCTGACAGCATCTCATTTTATGATAGTTTTGCAGAAACAATGTTGATGACGATGTAAAAACACTGAAGTACTATTTGACAGTATTTTTGGCCACAAGTTCCATCAGCGTGAAAAACAAAATGAAACCAAAATCAAGCAAAAAAAAATAACATTCCTACAGCATGTGGTATCAGGTTTTTATAAATTCACGTGCATCGTTCTTTTTCAGCAGTTTGAACTGGAAATATGTCTTTGACTCAGTGCCACCGGTGCTCAGTTTGTCCCAGCGTTTTCTTCTGTAATTGTAGAGAACCACTAACAAAGAAAACCTTCTGAAGTAAAGGACTTTCCTACTGTTGTCAGTCCAACATCTGCCATGATACTACATAGCTCTGCTCTAAATGGCAGTGAGACGTTAAATCAGCGCTCTGACTATAAATACAGTCCCCTCCAATGGTATTAGAAGGGCAAGGCAAGTCCATTTGCGTGTCCTGTACACTGAAGACATTTGGGTTTAGGACATAAAAGTTCTGAGTTATTGACACAATTTATACTTTGACAAATTTGATAACGTAGAACAAAACATCTTTTGTAGCAGAGGACATGAATTTTATTTGTTCCAAAAGTTTTGGTTTTATCCTGGGTTTTGCCCGTGACAACTCAAATTATTGTTAAAAGGATAAATCAACATGAAAACATGTTGTCTGAGAAAAATCAAGCTCAATTAAGATTAATTAAAGGGAGCTGCCCCCAAACAAACCACAACTGAAGATGGCTGTAAAATCAAAAACCGACAATTTGAGGCTTGGGTAAGTTTTTGCAAACAAGGAATTTGCATCCAATTATTAAGTTTTATTTACTTTACTGTTCCATATATTCCAGCATTCTGAGGACAGATTAATTAAAATGTTCTGTGTGTGCTTTATATTATTGAGGTTGAGAGCTTTCATCTCTTCTCCACCTTTGAATCAAAAAGTTTTCAGTATGTGGCAGAAAGCAGTGATACTGTCTGGTTGTTTCCAAAATTTTTGCACGAAAATGGACAAGAAATGTACATGAAAGAACTCGTTTGCTCAGTGGCATGTGGTGATCTGATTATATCTATACCTTGATTTTGGAATGTGTGCATACTTGTGACAAAAACTTGGTCGGCAGCATTTTGCTGCATGTTATTTCTTTCATTATGATATTATGGCTCATCTTCCTAAAATTAATATTGAGGATCAAACAGCAAACTCGGGGCCACGTTCCAGCCCATTAAGACAGCGGTTCTCAACGCTGGTCCGCGTGGATTCTCGCTTTGCTTGTTTTCCCTCTGACCACGCATTAGCCGCTGCTGCTTACCTGGATCAGGTGAACCTTGCAGATTCTGATTGGCAGCCCTGGCTGATTACTCCGGTCATGCTTGTCATGTTTGTCAGATTATTCAGTGATCAGCCAAAGTCTTATAAATTGGGACACTGCCATCCAGGATAACTGCCATTTAGAGCTATTTCAGAAGCATATGTACTCATTTGCAGTCGCTTTATGTTTACCAGTGCTTCCAGTTGCCTTTTCATCTTGTTGGGAACTGTGCCCAAAACCCTTCACCTTATAGGAAACATTCCTCTTTTAGATGCGTTGCGTGCACCACACGTGCTCAAAAACAGGGTGAAGCATGACTCATCGGACTGTGTGACCACAGTTAATGTGTTCTTTGCGCTGCTTTACTCACAAAAAGGGCGCTTTTTGGTGTAATAAGGGGTTGAGGCACTGCAACCCTACCATTGTCTCTCTCTTTCTGGAGTTCTCGACCGACTGTTTTGATGGAACTGCCAGGTCGGCCCCAGATTGACATTTACAGTCAGCTGATGCAAAGTCGTCTGCCTCTTTTAACCTTCCATAGCAAAACAAACGTGCAGACATTTTGGTGACCAAAGAACATGTACCTCCCAGAGTGTCTCAAACTGATGATGTCTTTCCCTCAGACCTACAGGAAGGCATCACAGGAAGCTGAGGTTGCTCAAACGCAATGAGCAGTTTTCCTCTTCGAGCCTCTTGGTGACACAGTCCAGGCCACCAGGGCTACGGAGGAAACACAATTAAAGAATAAATGAAAACTCAGGGCTGAAACTTGTCACTTACTGTAACGTTAGTGTACTTTGTAATCCTGATTATCCGAGCACCTAATTTAAGGATAAACTTTACAAACCACATCATTACTCATAATAATCCCATGTGAACATTTTGAATTCTCTTGGATAATGTCACACCCTCATGCAGCGAGTTAAGAGGATTATTAGTGATGATAGACTGAAGATCCATTGGATTCCACTTTTCCACACCTTAAACAACTCTTAGCCAGATATTACTGTGTGAAATTGACCTTTATAACACAAAAAAATCACCAATAACCCTGCAATAGATATCTAAAAGGTATAAAAACCAATTACTAGTGGTTTCAGAACAAGTCCATTAAAAACTCATACAATGGTAAAAGTAACCCAGTTAAGGGTTCAAGACTTACAGAGCTACTCTTAAATACAAAAAGTCATGGATTAATAAGTACTTTTCCAAATTTGTGTTATAACATTCTGAAAAAGGCACGTTTTGTGTCGCTTGTCACAAAAAAGAACAAGAAAGAACCAGAAGAGGAGGCGCGTTATGGAGAGATATGGCTCCATCTGTTGGTAAAATGCAGCATGAAAAATGACTTGATGTAGATTTAGCTCAACTTCAGAGATCTGTTGTGTGAATACAACAAGAAGACCTCACCTACTATGCACATGATCACACTCAGTTAGGGACAGTCTTTAAACAAAATGAAATCTATGCGCTGAAATCAATTATCAAAAATATGTTGCAAGGTCAGTTAATTTAGATAAATATCAATAAGGAAAAATATATATTTTTGTCAATGTGAAAAAATCTATTTTAACATGTGCAACTGTAACGCTAGTCTACAGAGTTCTTAACTCTTTATATCTATGTGAATTAGCTCTCTGCATACAGCCACCATTGCTTTATGACTTGACTTTATGTGAAGTCAACAGACGTGGGAAACAATCTGCTATAAAAATCGTCTTCATCATCAGTTGCTAATGTGCTTCTTCCTACCAAATGTAAAAACACAGGCCACGACTATTTTCAGGCTATATATTATGAAGAACTGAAACACCTCATCCATGTGGGTGTTTTGCAGAATCCAAAACAGGCTGAGGGCAGGAGGGCACCAACAGCACATCGTGTTTAGTCCTGCTCCTGCCTGTCCTGATGAGAAATGTGAGGCTGCAGCAGCTAAAAACTGTTCCGTTTGAGGCTTCTTAAAGTGTTGTCGGTTCCTTGGCCTTGAGAGATGGAGGTGGTTTCCAGGAACCCAAGGTTTGTCTGTTCTCTTATCTTGTTTTTTAAGAATTTACAGTACAAGTCGAACGGTTAAACTTCAGTAAGCTTTGTGTATATGGATTTTATTGGTTGAAGTTGCGACACAAATTGTGTGTTGAACAGCAAGAAACAGGGTTTGGGTGTAAAAGAGTAACAAAAGCTTTTAACAAGAAAGTGAAACTATATTTACTGTACTAAGATGATATACTATATAAATTTTTATTATTCTAGTTTATTTTTATTTAACAACAGTTTATTTTAACTTAATAATAAGTTAGAAATGTCGACACAAGTTAAGATCTTTTTTTATTATAATATTATTTCATATAATATTATTTTTATTATAAGTACACTTTATTCAGGTCGTTATGTACAGCAGGTACTTGTGAATGGCCCATGCAATACTGAGATAGCAATTTACAACAGTCCCTAAGCCAGCCTGATCACGTGTGGTGCAGGTCGGCTCCTCTTGTCACACAGCGGACATTGGACACTGGTCACATACCCTCGGGTATTAAATGTCCAATTTCAGATCAATTTCACGTCATGTGACAGACATTTACAACATTTTTCATCATTCCACACACTGGACCAGAAAGACTTGACTGGGCTGAAGGTAAAGGAGCCTTATAGCAACATGCACCATTGAACAGAGCAACTGGTGTACTGGAACATGGAGGAGCGCGCACAGAGCTCACCAGTTTCTTCATGGAGGAAAGGTGCTGTGTCAAAGTGGATCTGCAAGTGGATCCCTACTGGTTTTAAGACAGAGATCAAAGAGCTGTCTAAAATGGCTGGACCTGTGGTAAGTAGCCTTTAGTTAAAGTAACTGTCAATATTACTGGAGTTACTGATCAATGAACAAGGATCTTAGAAAATATGTCTTCTGGTATCATAACTAACACATAAAAACGTATTAAAAAAAAGCTTGTTGTGTGAAGGATTGTCTTGGATTAGATGATTTACTGTTGATTTGTTATTATTTGTAACTAGTCAGTTAGTTGTGTGAACTAAAAAAAATAAATGTCAAGTTCATTTCAACTGTTGTGATAACCTCAGACTTGTTTGATTGGATTTAGTGTGTTTATTTACTGGACATTCTTGGACGTTCTGCAAAATTAAAAATATCTACTTTGCACTAGAGTAAATTCATAACGAATACTTTAAACTGCTCCCAGTGACAGACCAGGTGTACAGAGGAAGGGCCTAATCGACCATATTTTAAAGACACAGCAAGTTTCCACTGTGAAATGTTTCCTTAAACTACAAAAAAACAACAATATCTGACAATAATGCATACTGCCAAGTCTACAAATATGCTGCTTTATTAAGTCAGCTTAATTTACTGATTGAGTTTAATTTATTGATTGGGCTTAATTTAATGAATGAGTGAACTCTCCTCAAATATGCAATGATTCAGCTCATTATTTAAAAAAAATAATGGCCTGTTTCAATGGTCTGACAATAAAAAATTCCAAATGGTTAGTTTAATTATCTTGAAAATATAAAACTTGGGCTGATTCCAAGTTCCTGAATACAAATTTCAGTGGTGTAACATTGACAATTATAAGCTTCATTGTTATTAATGAGTACAAATATAGTTACACATTAATAAACCTCACGTATGTGCATGTTACAATGAAATTTGTCGTTTGAATTTAATCTACCTCCTGGGGGAGTAATGGGGAGCTACGGGACTCGCCCGGGAAACTTTCGCTGAGCGTCTGGGTCACATGGTGGATGAGGATTTGAAATGGGAGACATCTGCATCCAGGACATCTGCCCATTGAGCCAACAGACCACCCTAAAATCAACAGTTGTAAAAAATTACAATAATAATGAATACTTGAATGCTCATTTAGTTTGGTTTCTCTTATCAGATTTTGTCCCAGACTATGGTTTTTGCAGTGAGTTTGGTTAGCACTATTTTCTGTGGTCATCTGGGGAAGACAGAGCTGGCTGGGGTGGCTTTGGCTATATCAGTAAGTACAGTAACAATAATGTTCTCACAGTAAAAGTTCAATCTACAGGACAACATAATCCAATGATGCTTCTGTTATACCCTCAGGTTATTAATGTTACAGGGATATCTATTGGCTCTGGTTTATCCTCAGCATGTGACACTCTGATTTCTCAGGTATGAGTGCATGCCTGTCACAAACCCTGTTTTATCAGGTGTGCTGGTGTGCTGTGTTACAAAGATAGTCAAAATGTAAAAAAAATAAAGGTACACTTTTCTTTTTTAGACCTTTGGGAGCGGTAACCTCTTGAGAGTTGGGGTCATCCTGCAGCGGGCAATCCTCATTTTGTTACTGGCATGTTTCCCCTGCTGGGCGATCCTCATTAACACGGAGCCCATCCTGTTGGCTGTCAGACAAGAGCCAGAGGTGGCCAGGTAAGCTGTCTTTGGAGCCACTCTCTTGCCCTCTGTTTATTAATTTTTAATAGATTCTGACGGAGTATCTCTCTCCAGGCTGGCTCAGATGTATGTGAAGATTTTTATGCCAGCACTTCCTGTGAGTATGTATAATTGTGCAGCAAATACCTTGTAAAGCTAAGAATGTCACAGTTTGTGTATGAAAGGTGGATCCAAGAGCAAAACAGAGACAGGAATGTTATAAATGGAAGGGGTTTAATGGACAGAGGAGGTTAAACGTGAACAGAGTGAACATAGATGCACAAGTAAGAAACAAGAACACAAGCTGAGCAAGTACACGAAAGCTCCGAGTCTAGCAGGTGACGAGGGATCTGTCAAGAACTGGATGGAGCGGAGGGTTCGAATGAGTACAACACTGATCACAACTGAACCTGTGTGTGTGTGTGTAGAGCCAGTGAGAGACCAATCAAACCAAAGTAGGTTTGGTAGCGTGTGTAAGTGTTAATGGGGCATAATGAGGCTAAGTACATCAATTTGATGAACACATAGTAGAACGATCACATTTCCGACGCTTTCAACCTATGAACTAAGAACTGAGAACCTTGTAAAAGTAGAATTCACGGCAGAGCCACTGGATTGCATTAAAATGAATTTTAAAACACTCCACACACATTTTACCTGCCTGTTGTGTCCACATCAGTGTCTTTTTTTCTTCTGGTTTGTCTTTACAGGCCACTTTCATGTATTCACTGCAGACAAGGTATCTGCAAAACCAGGTAAAGTTGTCGTTATTAACTGTTGTTATCGTGGCTTATGTTGTTAAAAATGCTGAAATAAACTATTGATATATTAATATATGGATATAGACAGTGTACCCACGCTACTCTGTGGTGTGAGCTCGGGGTCGCAGTCTGCTCTCGTGGATTATATTGTTTCTGTTGAGCTCAGTTACGTGTTGCTGAGAAACAGCTAAAATTTGCACCATGCAAATTACACGGAATAGAGCAACCAGACTGTTGGTGTGTTAGTGTGTGTGTGGAACAGGCAGAAATTAATACATTCACTGAAGGACTGCACTATAGGTTTGATATATATTATATATATATACTATAATACTATATGTCAGGTTCACTCCACAGTTAAAAAGAAAATGTCTGGGCTAAATTTATAAATTCATGTTATCAACAACATCAAGTTGAAAAACATTTGAAAAGGAGCTTTTTTCAGTAACTTCACATCTGCGGCAGTAACTGTTGTTTAACTGCTGCTTCAGTGGACCCCTTTATTTAAAAATGTCCAAGTTGATTATGTACACAGAAGGTCAAGCCTTTTATCCACATCAGAATAGACTGGATCAAATACAAGATCTATAAGTCAGTCTTCGATTATTTTACACGACCACAATTTTGCACTGAGCTGCATACTGATGTGACGTTAGAGTACTACTGTCTGAAAAAAGATGTCAGGGATTTAGTGCACAAAAACATGCATTTCTGGTCTGTGTATTAATTTCTATATCCAAAAGTCTTGCAACATTGTGCAAAAGGCTCTTTAATTTGATTTGACATTATGAATGTGCATCTGCTATATTGTCTTTTTGCCAGTTTCTAATAAATATAAGATGGCATCTGTTTCTTGTAGGGCGTCATATGGCCACAGGTGATCACAGGCTTCGTGGTCAATCTTATTAATGCTCTCATCAACTACATTGTTCTCCGCATATTAAATCTGGGAGTACCGTGAGTATTGTTTGTTCAGCGGCACATTGCTCATTACTGCTAGAGTCACACAGTCAGTTCTAAAATGATCTTTACAGTGGCTCTGCCATTGCCAACACCATTTCCCAGTTTTCCATGGCTGGATCCCTCTATGCTTATATCATGTGGAAAGGTCTGCATAAGGCCACTTGGGGAGGTGAGTGCAACATTTGAACTGAAGCATAGTGGTCCTGCACATAATCAGAGGTTCCAGTGGTTTTTTCTCAGCATGTGTTATAATGAGTTTACACCAGTGAATGACGATTATAGTGATAGATTAAAGCTGAGGAGTTGGCACAAATGATTATGATAGATGTGGGAGAATTGTAATATAGAATTAGAGCTGCAGTTATAGGTCATGTGGTTAACGTGGCTGTCGTTGATCAGAGGTGGCCTTTTGTCAGAGAGTTGTTTCATTTCCAACTCCACCAGAATTTCTTTCCCCAAACTCTGAAGACATAAACTATGGTTTTTTTACACAATCCCAATCGAGTCCATACATATTTAGGCAGTGACGCAAAGTTCATAGTAGCTCTGTATAACACCACGGTTGATGAGAAGTCAAACAATCAAGATGTGTGTAAGCACTGACTATTAACTCTTAAGGTTTATTACATTATTATTCATGGACCATCAATGGCTGCATGAGGAACCCACAGAGATGACCAGATAATCTTGGCTTTGGTGCAGCTGTCTTCTGTCTTCCTCGTGTTTTGGGTGTTTTTTGCCTGTGGTAAATTGAATGCCAGCTTAATTGGATTGAAGTCAGGTGGCTGACTGGGCTAATGCAGACATTTCCTCCTCTTTATGTGAGGGAATGCACTAGTAAACACTAGAAACATCAAAAGACAATGGAAGAAAACTGTGGTGAATGAGAATTTTTTTCAAAAGTACAAACTTTTTGCAACAGTTGGGAAAAAAACACCCTTTGGGAGGGAAATGTATTTGTGTCAAAGACAACAAGCAAGAGTAAATCTGAGTAGTACAGTGTTTTTTAGGACATGAAACCCCTTGTTTAAAAAACAAAAAAGCCATATAATAATTTGGCATAAAAAGGCTCCAAAGTAGGTCAAGTGTGGCTGCCTGGTTTCTGTGTGTTTGACGAATGGTTTTCTGCTCCGATTCAGCTAAATGATTCAAATCTAAGTGGCTGGTGTTTCAAAGGGTTGACAGTGTAAGAGCAATCCAAGACTTTTCCAGAGACCAACTAATTTAGTCTACATAATTTCAGAAAGCAAAATGGCATATGGAAAATCAGAATGAGATGAGAGGTGCAGAAAATCCCTTCCAGATTCTTACCAGGAGAGAAACTGGTGATGTCCATAGGTTTCTCATTTCAGGCACTCATTGACTGCAAGTATTCAAAATGAACAATTTCAATACTTTTAATGAAATTTGGTTATGTTACTGTAGTTTGTCCAAATGTTTTTGAGCCACCAAACTGGGACACTACGAACAACAGCCAAACAACATTTCTGCACCAAACTTTAAATAAGGCTACAATATGCTTCTGAAATAATTAGGATCCATCATCCATTATGTGCAACGGCTTATCCTATTTATGTCAGAGGGGGCTGGAGCCTGTCCCAGCTGTCATAGGAGAAGAGACACATACACAGACAGACAACGAGTCACACTCACATTCCCACACACAAGTAATTTAGAGTCACCAATTAGTGAAAGTCTTTAGATTCTGCACCGCTGCCAGTGCTGTTCAATGAGTGTGTGTGACACAAGGCTTCAACAGCGACTCTCCACAATAAGATACACACTGCCCAAAACGTTGCACGGTCATTACTTTGAACAAATCTGTACCGTTTCATTCCAAATGCACAATTTTGCCCAGTTAAAAATTGTGTCACTGTCCAAACATATATGGACTGACCAATTAGTCCTTTTTTCACAACACTTTTTCCTTCTCCTCTGTTCTTTCCTAGTTGTTTAAGTGAGGAAAGACTGTTTTATTCGCTTTAGTATTTGAAAATCATTGTCTTGAATGTAGAATTGCTATACTGTAACATACTGTTACATAACAATTCAGGCATTCAGCAACCTATACTTGCTTATGCTTGTCTGTTTTAATCAGCATTTTAGGATTCTTTTATTTATTTGAGATTTCGTAAATTATTGGCTTGGAGAAATCACACTTCACTGCTGCAAATGAACAAACAGAAAGACCAAGTAATTTATGAATTAATCTTTTTATTCATTGTTTGGCCACACAGGCTGGTCTAGAGCGTGCCTGCGGGACTGGGGCTCATTCATCCACTTGGCCATCCCCAGCATGGTCATGATGTGTGTGGAGTGGTGGACATATGAGATTGGAGGATTCCTGGCCGGTAAACTTTCACGTTGTGGCCTTTAAAGCATCTATGTGAACTAAAGTTGACCAGAAACATAACTGCTGCTTGTCGTTGACAGGACTGATAAGTGAAGTCGAACTTGGAGCTCAGTCGGTTGTGTACGAGCTGTCAAATGTTGCCTACATGGTGAAGTTATCTTTCTTTCTTAGAATAAACATCAAATTGTTATTGTTTAAAACTGCATTTTAACGCATTTCTTTGTTGATAGCTTCCAATGGGGTTTAGTGTTGCGGGCAGTGTAAGAGTTGGAAATGCCTTGGGAGCTGGACAAACAGAGCAGGCCAAGCTGTCTGCTAAACTAACAATGTTCTGTGCAGGTCAGTAGGATCTTAAATACATTTTTTGTGCAATATCCCAGCATCTGACTCAAATGCATGTTAATTCACTACTAGAATTATAGTGATGTAACCTGATTTTCCTCAAGCAATTGGGGCAAGTGTTTTGAACGGAAACTGTGTTGCTGTTTCCCAAAGGGTCAGTGTCAATATGTTTGGCCATTCTGTTTGGGAGCCTGAAGGATCACATCTCTTATGTCTTTACATATGACGAGTGAGTATGTCTCTATCACTTGTATTTGTGTCCATAGATCGTGTACCGTTGTAAAACCCTGTCTGTTCCCAAAGAGTCTTCAAAAGTGTCAGTGTGGAAGAAATAAAAGGTCTCTTGAACGACTTTTCACCTTGAAGTCACGCAGAAAACAATGAACTTCGCCCGTGTATTCTTTTAAAAATTAACTTGACGGCTGCACTCGAGAGTTGCTGCATTTTTTTTTGCCCAACGCTGGTCCAAACGGTACAACAGCGGGCTGAGCTCGAACAGAACACCTGTGTTTAATATTCTTGTCGTCCTTTCTGAGTCTTTTTTCTTTACCAACAGACAAATCAGGGAAAGGGTCGCTGATGTTATAGCTTTCTATGCTCCATTTGTCCTCCTAGATGCAGTGTCAGTAAGTAGATCTCATGACACACCTATGGAATATGTGATTGTATTTGCAAAAACAATAATCACATCTTTTGTGTGTGTGTGTGTGAGTAGGCGGCCTCTGGTGGTATCATACGAGGTTCAGGTAAACAGAAAGTTGGGGCTATTTGCAACATTGTGGGCTTTTATGGTGTTGGTTTCCCAGTTGGAGTGCCACTGATGTTTGCAGCCAAATTAGGAATCAAGGGTAAGAATTCACCGCAGAGATGGTTTCAAATGTTTAGTTGCAAAATGCTGCCTAGTAATATTTAGTGTACTTCTTTTTTATGAGAAATTGCAGCATGTCACCTGCTTTTCAGCTACTCTTTTCAAAGCAGCTCGCATCTATTGCAGGTCTGTGGACAGGCCTGTTTATCTGTGTGTTTCTGCAATCCTCATTTCTGATTTCCTACATGATAAAAATGAATTGGAAGAAAGCTACAGTCGAGGTTAGTTGTCAGAGGTAAATCTTATTATTCTAAATTGCCTAAAGCTACTGTACGTCTTTATGAACAGTTTGCACATTGTTTTTCTTCCAGGCTCAAAGTAGAGCAGGAGTGTGTGGGAGCGCCACCGACGCAAGTAAGAAAGAGTGTGCAGCAAGTAAAAAATATCCTGTTCACAATTGGACATCATTAATTCTTCCTCAGGAGCATTTTAGAGTACAGCTAATTTTGTCGAAACCGGTTACTGGCGGCCTTTTCTATACTTAAATCTTTTGCATGTGGTTGTCTCTGCTCACTGGGTTAAACGAGGGGCGACTGCCCCAATCTGGGCACACAAAAGCAAACATCCATCCATCACTATAACTGCCTATCCTGGTCAGGGCTGTGGGGGGCTGGAGCCTTTCCCAGGTGTCACTGAGTGAGAGATGGGGAACACCCTGGACATTCTCAGGCATACACAGACAACCATTCACAGTTTTATAGTCAACTGTTGCCTGTCTTTGGACTGTGGGAGGAAATGGGAGTACCCTGAGGAAAGCCACACAGGAGAACATGCAAATTCTTTGGAGGCTGAAGGTAGATTGGAACCAGAGACGTTCTGGCTGTAGCTCAGTTGGTAAAGCAGTCATCCGTGGACCACAGGGTCAGTGTTCTGACTGGCTATATGTTGAAGTGTTCTTGGAGAAGACACTGGTCAGTTGCAACTTGCAAGGCATCCACCAGCATCAGTGTGTGAGGGTGTGTGTGAATTGATGTATGAGAAGCAACATATGATTTCTTATATTTTTCTAATATTTTGTGTAAAAACTGTGAGAAAGGTGATATTTCTACTATGTGTTTAATATTGAGTGGTTATGGAATTCGCACCGGAGAGCAACATAAGAAGAAGTGGATCTAAAGTTTTGGCAACCTGATTCTTTTTGAAGAGGGGTGACCAAACCATTACAACCACCTCGTCTTGTATTTACTTGAATTTGATGTGAAATTTATTTTCTTTACAAAAATATCAGAAACCTTGAAGTTAAAACATGTGATGTTTGCCTTTGTGTGACCAGGTCCACAGCTAGATGACCAAGAGAACTCACCAGGCCAATCAGACACCATGGAACTGGTGGACACTGAGGCAGAACTGGCCGTGAAAACAGTGAAGGAGGAGCTCCCATACAGGAATCTGGTCCTGCACAGGGGCCTGGCTCTGGCTGCCATGCTATTCATCCTTGCTGCTGGAATCATTCTGAACCTGGTTATAACTAATTTAATAACGTGAACATGAGCAAAGGTTATTGTTTCCAGTGGAGTAACTTCACTCATGCTTGGTGTGATGCACGAGTTTGCACTGCAGGACACAGGAAGAGAGAGGGTCACTAGTGCAGATGAGCAAGAAGCAGCGAGAGCTCAGAGAACTTATGATGATCCATGGATGATCAATGAATTGTGACGGCAAAATTTTACTGATTTATTCAGATTGTTTCGGTGCACATATGATTAGTTCACAGCCACACACTGTCACACAAGAATTAAAGAAAACACTTTGTTTGTCTGTCTTGGACTTTCAAGGTCAGTCTGACTCATTTTGCATCACAGCAGTGGTGAACATTTTATCAGGAGCATGTGTAGCATTGATCCAGTCCAGAGTAGAATTGACCCCCAAAGAAAGAGACTCTGGCAGGGGAACGAGGAAGTGCAGACTTGCTCCAACAGCCAGAAGAGCAACAGCTACGAACATAGTGAGGCCTCGTCTGACCATCAGCTGGGTAACGGAGAGACGATAATCCTTCAGCTGAGGGTCCACATGTCCACTCTGTGCGTTCCTGTTCCCATCATGGTTTTCAGAATTCACAGATATGTAGCCATCTACTGACTTGGGAGAGAGAATTATATTACATCTCTGTACTTCGCTAATTCATGTGTAAATTAGACACATTTAAATGCATTCACATGATTTAAAGAATTAGATTAATAAATGGTAGTTTTAAAGTATAAATCACTTACATTCCTATTATGTGCTGTCTGTCCAGTGGTGTTGCCACCCACAGTGACACACATAGTGAACTGCATCTTATTAAGAATGCAGATATCTTTGCCATGTATATGTGTAACCAGGTTTTTCAAATCAGACTGTGGTCGATGAGCTATGTGTCTCCTTTTTTCCTTTCTTTCTCTACCCCGCACTCTTACTCTGCTGCGACGCACACAAAGAAAAATCAGAAGGCAGCATGTTCTGTCACTATAGAGCAGAAACCTCCTCCAAAACTCCAGGCTTCCAATGTAAGTCGGAGGTGGGGTTGAAATCGGCTTACTCTGCTGCTACATGTCTACACAGATTTCCAGTAACCAGGTTTGTGCAAGTGGTGTGAACACTGTTCCCAGATTACCTGGTTTCCATGAGGACCCCAGTTATTTAATTCCAGTTATTCTTTACCAAAACTATGTGTTTACTTATAGCAAAGTCCATGCTGTCCTTGAAAACGGCTTGTAGGGCTCAAGGACTGATGATGCAGGAACTTAACTGATAGCTGGGGTGAGAATCCAACTGGAGGTGCAAGACTTCCCTGCTTTGGTGGTTCCTCTGACTCTAAAACAAGCAAAAAACAACGAGCATTTTACTCAACCCAACAAATAAGTGGGGCAATAAAATGCCTGACAGCAGTAATTACCTTTAACAACCTGTTGGCAATCCCTTCAAAATCAGACAAGTTCCTCTGCCCTGCTTTTGTTGCCTCCCATGTCGGATGTGGAAAAGGTAATCCATCGTTTCAGCAGTGAGTGGAGACAGTTTGAGACAAAAAAAGGGCCTAAAACTTTCTGGAAACCTTTGGATAACATCCAGAACACCAAGGGTCGTCAGCCGCTCCTACTTCTCTTTTGGCTTTTCCCATCAGGGGTCGCCACAGCGAATCATCCGTTTCCACTTCACTCTATCCTGGGCATCTTCCTCTCTGACACCAGCTAACCTCATGTCCTCTGTTAGAACGTCCATATATCTCCTCCTTGGTCGTCCTCTCGCCCTATTGCCTGGCAGCTTCATCTCCAACATCCTTCTACCAATATAATCACTATCCCTCCTCTGCACATGTCCAAACCATCTCAATCTGGCCTCTCTGACTTTGTTGCTAACACAGGCAACGTGTGCTGTCCCTCTGATGAACTCGTTCCTTATTCTATCCAACCTTGTCACTCCTAAGGAGAACCTCAACATCTTCATCTCTGCCTCTTGTCTCTTTCTCACTGCTACTGTCTCTAACCCATAGAGCAGAGCTGGTCTCACCACTGTCCTGTACACCTTTCCTTTGAGTCTTGCTGACACTCTTCTGTCACACAACACTCCTGACACTTTCCTCCACCCACTCCAACCCGCCTGCACTCGCCTTCCTTCTCTCCATCATGCCAGCTCTCTACCTTTCCCTGTCATTGTGCCAACGTTAAGAGTCCCTACTCTCAGATCTAAGCTCCTGCCTTTCCCCTTCTCTCTCTGACCACGAACCCTTCTGCCTCCTCTCCTTCTTTGACCAACAGTAGTCCAATTTCCACCGGCACCCTGAAGGTTAACAGCACCGGTGGCGGTCGTTGTTAACCCGGGCCTCGACCGATCCGGTATTAAAGTGGTATGGATGACTCGCATGGTTGTACTTGGCAAAATTTTACCCCGGATGCCCTTCCTGATGCAACCCTCTCTATTTATCCGTGCTTGGGACCGGCACAGAAGTTACTGGCTTGCAACCCCTGTGGCTAGATTAGTCGTCAGCCCCTCCTACATATATAAAAAGAAGATATATCAAACACATGAGAAAAACATTTTAAAAATTGGACTGATGATCATTGTTAGCATAACGATGACTCACACGTAAAAAAAAATCCAGGATACTATCAGAAATTACAATAACATTTTACAGGGATATATTGTATATTTTACAAGTATAAAACCAAACACATTAAACAGGTTTGATAAATGTATGAATTGTTGATAAATGTTTATAAAAGCCAAACATCATTTCAAACCTTGTTCATTCTCACTTTCGTCTTTAGCAGTAGCTGGTGGAAACTGAATTAAATACAATATTACCATTTTTATGTTTTATGTGGAAATAGTGTAGTATAAATTTACACATTCCTTATGCAGTAATGGAAATTCTGACAACAAACAAATATTGTTTTTAGTATTAATGTTAATTGCTGGAAGAATAGCTGGAAGAAGCCTTGATGGCCCAATGTTAACCGCCTTTCAGCCATTCAGCTCCTGGCCCAAAGCTGAAATAGAAAGTAAACAAAAAATTTATTACAGAACTATGCAGCAATAAATCTGTGATCTCATACGTGGATAGTACTTAAGTTTGTCTTTGAATGCTTCTCTTATCTCTGCAATGACAATTGCACATTTACCTCATTTTGAAAGAATTTAAGATGTGCCCAATTTCATGAAGCCTTTTCTGATTTTGTGCTTGCAAATTTCATCCATGGTAGATCAGGGCAAACAAATGACATCCTGCTTGTTGTTTGGTTGCTGTTGTTAGTGGTAGCAGTAATAATAGTCATGCAAGTAACATTAGTTTTTTCTTTTTACAGATGAAATGAAAACTAATTTTAAATCTACCACATTCACAGGAACGGTAACTGTCTGATAGTGCATCCACACCAACCTGATCAATAAGTTCAACAATATAAATGTAATCAGATATAATTACATCAGATGTTTCAAAGAAAAAAATCACTTTTAATGTAAATTTCTAACCTTTCTCAAAATGTTGGGCAGATTTTAGAGAGATTCGTTATTTTAATAACCCAAATACTGGATTGAGGCTGCTGGGTTACATGTTTGGTGGGTTTGACACAACATTGGTTAAAAATAATGACCCATCACAATGGGTTGGATATGTAACGCCAAAATTGCGGTAAATCATTTTTTCCTGTTCGCGTGTGTGACCCTGGGGTGACTGATTTCTACATTCTTAATTCTTTTTAGACTTAATCCTGCTGTTAATATCAAGACTATTGTTTATTTTATTTAGAATTTAAATTAATTCAGGGCAGATATTAAGTCTATGGCTTGGCTTTGCTCATGTAAAGATAAAATAATGAATTTTGTTGTGATTTTATTAGCCAGAACTAAGTTGAGTCTAATCCTACAGTCCTGCAGTAAATTCTCCTTTACAAAGGCAATGATAATTTTCAGTTTATGTTTGAAGCTGTTTTAGAGGTGTTGATTCAGATGTATGATTACTAAAAAAAATATTAAATTTAACATTAAAATAATATTAGATTGAGATTTATATCTTTTATATATCTTATATATATGCATCTCTTTTATATATAATTTAAAAAGAGATGCATCAATGTTACTTCTTAAAAAAAATGTATAAGTCATGATATGTTTTGCAACTGAACAGATTGATCAAGAGTCCTTCTTCCTACTGGATGGAGACAGCTTAACTTCACTAATACCACTCCTTGGACCACGGCTGAAATTTCAGTGTCACCTGAAAAAGTTGCTTGAGGTATGCCTAGAGTCACAGTCTAGACAAAATGGGTTAGGTGTGCTTCAAGTGCAGAAGATCTTTAGGTCATAACATAAGACAGTTGTTTGCCCATCTGAGAGTGACACATAATGTATACTCCACGTCGACTTATTTCCAGTGTGCCCAAGTTGGGTGCCATCGTTCATTTAATCACATGAGGTCCTTTAGGAGACACCTACTCAGGCATGCAATTGAGGCAGTGAGGCTTCAGTGGAGGAATGGGATGAATTAGGCGAGGACAGCATAAAAGACAAGAGTTGCACTGTTCTTAGCTAGTTTGAAGTCCAACACCTCACAAACATTCAGTGGGATAAGAGATGTTGAACACACATCTAGTCTGATCAGAGATATAGTTGGCGGTCTACAGAGAAAAACACTACATTTTCTAACAGAAATTGGCCAGTCTGAGACTCCAAAGTGAGAGGCACTGATCAAACAGTTTGCAATGGCTGCTGAACCATTTCAGGGCTTTGAATCAGAGTATTGGTACAAATTAAGTATTTCACCCAGTCAGGTTACTTTGTACAGCCAGAAGCAATACCTTTCCCTGGCCTTTCCCATATTCAAGAAACTGATCGAGAGACAGGGAATGTAAAACAAGTGGCTGTACGGGACACCTTCCAATATATTCCCCAGAAACCTATGCTAAAACTTATCTTGGAAAGTCCAGGGACAATGGAGAAAATTATTGACTGGCGAAAGCTTGAAACTACAGCTCTTGACGATTTTAGAGATGCCATGGTCTTTAGAACAAATAAACTTTTTTCTGAAAAGTTGTCTGTGCCACTGGTACTTTACAGTGATGACTGTGAGATGGTGAATCCACTTGGCTCAAAAACCTCAGTCCACAAACTTGGTTTAATCTATTTTACCATTAAATGTTGCCAGCTGAGTATCTTGCTAGCTTAAAATCTCACTTTTTGTTGGCAGTGTACAAGACTGATGACATGAAAACATATGGAAATAATGCTGTTCTAGAGCAAATTGTAAATGAGATAAGGGACATGGAACTGAATAGCATTCAGATTGAAACCAAACATTTCAAGGGCACTGTTAGGGCTGGAGTGGCACAGGTCTGTGGGGACAACCTTAGGCTTAACGGCATACTTGGCTATACAGAAAGCTTTGCAGGTAATAGTGTGTGCCGATGGTGTCGGGTACACAGAGAGGTTTTGAGGACACAGACTATTGAGGGTCCTTCATCAATGCGTGATAAGGTGAACTACCACTCGGACTCCCTTTTAAACCGCCCAACTGAAACTGGCATAAAAAGACAGTCTTCCCTTAACCAGTTGCATTTCTACCATGTGGCTGACAATGCTGCTCCTGATGTCATGCTTGATATCCTTGAGGGAGTTTGTGGTTTTGAAATAAAGCTTGTGCTCAATTCATTGATAGAGCAAAAACTCATGACACTTGAGCAGTTAAACTACAGACTGACAAGCTTTGATTATGGATTTTGTGATCGACGCAACAAGCCATCTACCATTAAACCACAAGAGTTAAAAAATCCTGACCTTTCCTTTAGGCAGACAGCGACACAGACATGGTGCCTACTAAGACTGCTGCCACTCATGATAGGGGATTTGGTTCCAGAGGGAAACCCGCACTGGCGATTGCTCCTTTCATTACTAAGTTGTATGGAGTTGAGCTTTTCTCCTGCATTGACAGAAGGTGCGGTAATCTTTTTGGGGTATCTGATTCAGGAACATCATTGTCTTTTTTAGAGCTATACCCAGACAGGCACTTGAAGCCTAAACACCATTTTATGCTTCATTATCCCGGAGCCATCAGGAAACTAGGTCCTGTAGTTCACTTCTGGTCCATGCGTTTTGAGGCAAAACATGGGTTTTTCAAACGGGTAAGCCATGTCACCTGCAATTTTCAGAATATTTGTAAAACCCAGGCCTACAGACATCGGATTATGATGTGCTACACCCTGTTGTCTGACCACATGTTCTCTCATGACTTTGAGGTTGGGCCAAGATCCACCACAATCCTTGGCACAATGGAGGACTTTGAGAAGGTGAAAAGTGGGTTTGAAGGGCTTGCTGTTTTTACAGAAGTGTATTTGCCATCTTGGATTAAGGACAAGGGTACTAGCTATAAGATAACATAAGATAAGACTTTATTAATCCCACAGTGGGGAAATTCTTGTGTTTCTTAGCAGCCATAGACAAGGGACAGAGAATCTGCACAGAAAAAATGTGCATTACAGGCATTTAAAAGGTAAAAACTAAATATATACACATTTACATTTATTTCACAATAAATATGAGTATACAAGTAAAATTGCACATTGTGTGTCACTGCAGTGACACATTATATAGTCTGATGGCTGTTGGGAGGAATGATCGACGGTCATTCCTGTGTGAATGTCCGTAACAGCTCTCTGCACACACCAAAGGACCTCAGTCTCCTCAGCAGGTGGAGGCGACTGAGGTCCTTTATATATCTATTAGAAAAAACTGTACTCGGACAATGTTGTGGGTTGTTTAGTAGTTTTGAAAACGCTATTAAAATATCTGTTGTAAAGTCCATCTTCATGTATAAAGGCAATGCTGGCCTCATCAATAGTGGATCAGTTTGCATGTTTGAGGGACTACCATGGCACAGGCTATGTACGTATTAACCACACTGTGATTAATAAAAATCAAGGTTTTGTCATTTCCCAAAGTTTTTAAAAACCTTTTCTGTATACTTCCAAAATTGTAGGATGCATGGTTCACACCAGGGAGGAAACAAAAACCTGCCACAGGTTACTTGGAGGAGCGCCTTCGCAATCTCCGGAAAAGACTGCGAAACAGGAGGCGGGTGAATTCAGTGCCAGTGCCACAAGAAACTCAAGTCATTTTGCCAGTTGCAGCAAAATGTCTTGCCCTTTAACTCAATCCAGTTCATGTTAATATATTTTGGAGTGCATTAACATGAACTGTGACTAATTTTTTATCCTGTATGCTACAAACTAAACTCCTCATACTTGAACTTGAACTTGCATTTTATTGTCTTAATCTATCCGTACTTGTTCAAGTTTATAAATGTCTGTGCTCCTCACAGAAACAACTATTACTCCAGAGCGTGCAATCCAGTTGACTGAGTAGCTGAAAAATAACATCTGGCCAGCTACCCAGGTTGTCCATCACATGCTGGAGACCGCCATCCATAGGGCGCAGTGGACAAGAGCAAATGGGACAACACCAATCCAACAAATAATCACAGAGTTTCCCCGTTTAGTAGACACTCCAGGCATGGTAAGCTTCCATCTCACAGAAAAGGTTTGACAATCAATTATTGTCTGTGCCTTGCACCTTCTTCTGCATCACTGGCTTATCCTCCATTTAAATTTCACAGGATTTCTCTATGTTACATCCAGAGTGTTGTGGGAGATTAACAGAAAGCTGGAACCCTGCGTTCTCGAAAAAGATACTTCACATGGCCAGCAAAGAAAAGACAGCTGACCTTCTTGCCAACATACATTTGCTCTCAGCAGGTATTTACATTTTAAAATTGGTATTTGATTCTTCTTACTTCATATTACTAAAGCTGAATTTATGTTTGGGCTTAAAGCTTGTGAATCATATCTTTTAAAGAGAGCAATAGAAAGCACTTTGGAGCATTCTAGAACTACCATTATCGAGTCCGTCATAGCTTAAATGGACCCCTGTTGATTCACTAGCAAAAAATGTCAAAAAGTATAGATTAAAATGTTTGCTATTGCATTCGAAAGACATTTGACAGTTATTTATTTTTACAGACCAACAAGGTGACGTAGCATTGCAGCTTCTGCCGTTGTTGCTCCCAACGCCACTTTACAGAGAGCTTTCCGCCCCAGCAACCTGGAGACTATCAAGGCCTTCATTGAAGCCCAGCTGGTGAGTTAACACAATCATTTCTTAAATTCTGCTCCATTGATTGGTTTAAAATATACTATAAATTATTTGGTTACTGGATAATATCATTAAACTAAAAAAATGGTTTACCATTGCCTCAATAGTCGATAAAACTAGGTAAGAAGGTATCAGCCTAAGCTCTATGTATCCAAATTTTTCAGGTTCTGTTACAGCACGGTCCTATATTAGAATAATAGTTTGCTTGCATTCCGCAGAGAAAGATGTTTTTGTCCCTCTGCTTAAAATGTTGCTAACCTTACTTGTTGCAACAAACTTAATTTGTTTCCCCTTTTTTGTTTTTTTCTCTTAGATTGGAACTAACATGGTAGACTACCTGACCAGAGCAACAACACAGTACCCATATGTTCTTATGCTTGGAGAGGGGTATCGGTGTTCCCAAGCATTTGTGATCATAAATGGGACAGCATTGGAGCAGCCATCCTTTTTTGGTGCGGTTGATGTGTGTTTTAAAGCTTTTTTTGTATTTGATCTCAGTTACCCAAAACTGTGTGGGCAGGTTTGGGAGTTCATTCAGACGGTCATTTTTGAGATCCCAGGAAATGAATCGAATGCAGTAAAGTTAATGAGAGCTCAGTTTGCAGTGATGCAGGGATGAAATTTTGCTTATGAAGGTGTGTTGAAAGCTAAAACGTTTTCCAAGATTTGAACATAAGTAAAGCTTGGTTCAGGAGTTCATCTTCAAGAATTGTTTAGTGATTTTTTTTTTTATGTTTTTACTTGTGACAAGTTAGCCTTGAACTTGAATTTTATGTTTTTAGTTTACTATATTGTTATTGTCAAAAAGGTTTCCTGAGAGGCACATGATTTTAATACATGTTACAGTTTTATGTTTTAATTAAGGCAGATGGCTAGTGTTTTGCTTGTAGCAATAAAAAAAAATCCCAGGGAAAATTTGTGCTGGTTTTGTTTTTCCATCATATCATAATAATATTTTCATTTTCTTAATATAGAACTAAACCACAATAAAATAATTAATTCTAATCACTAATAAATCTCAATTTTAGGAGGTATTTTTCTATCCTTATTTGGGTAAATTACAATTGGTAATTGTAACCCATTATTTGGGTAGAAACATAACCCAACATGCTGGGTCAAGCCCATAACCCAACCCTGCTGAGCTAAACCCAGGGCTGGGTCGGTCCCTTTTTGACCCAGCACTGGGTTACCAAACCCAAATTGGGTTGTTTTTAACCCGGCATAAAGTTAGTTCCTGTTAGTATGTTACCATCATTAACAACGTTGTAAGTACATTTTTAATGTTTAACTGCTCCTTAACGCTTTTGTTATGCCACTATCCAACATAACAATAATTTAGTTTAACTAAGATACTATGTTAAAGACAAAGGTAATGAATACATTAATTTAGTTTAACCTTAGCAGTAGCTTTAGCGTTAAATAGTCACAGAAATGAACCTGAATCACACCAACACGCTCTGACGTCCACCCACCCAACTACTGCTGAGTTTGATATCGGGGTCGCACTACTTGGCTAACGTTAACTTAAGGCAGTGCTTCTCAGTTATTTGTTATCTGTGACGCCCCCCCTAGCAAAAAGAAAATCAATTCGCGCCCCCCCCCCAGAATTCTAATGGGGGGGGTGCGGCGAAGCGCTACATATGCTTAAAATTCGTCATATTTCCTGGTCTTAACTTTCGGTGACTTTCTTTTGTCTCATTATCTTTCTTTTCATCCCTGTTAAATCTCTTCATGTTGTCTTCAGGTTCGTTCACTCACTTCCTGTCGCCTGCTCGGTGAAAAATAAACCAGACACCATAGAGCTAATCCTCCCTGCGCACACTCTGACAATGAGAGCGCCACTGCCAACTACTGGACTGGATCTGCAATTACACTTTATTCTAGTACGGCAGAAAAAGCATGTTCCCCAGGGTCACACAAGCCCCCCCTGGCAGCGCACCGCGCCCCCCCACTATTTGAGAAGCACTGACTTAAGGTGAGCTCCTGCTGAAGTGGCTCCATTAACATTACAAGTCGCCCCTATGGAAGTCTGTTGATTTTGCATTTATTATCCATGTCTCGAACATGCTAATATTCTGTCTGAAATACAATATTATCCACTGATACATAAGCTGCATTTTTAATAAACGTCAACTGCTGCCCTAAATTTTTATTAAGTACATGTACTATTATCTTTTTTTCATAAACATATAACGTGGGTATGAGTATAGTAATCTATTTGAGAGAATGTTGTTGGGTGTATTATAATAGTGTATATCAGAAAGTGTTGTGTGTGGTAGATAAAATAGTAATCTGTGTAGTATGTATTAACTGTACATGAATGTACACGTGAGAGTATGGTGCTGTGTGTGTGTGTGTGAGCTCTCAAAAGATGCAAAGAGCTACAATTTGAGCTTTAATTCAATTTTATTTTAATGAATTCAATTTTTCATTTTGCCAATTTCTCATTTCAATCTAATGTGGGAGACACAGTATAAAAAACTGGGCCACCGTGTCTCCCTGAAGAAACAGCGAAGGAGAACGACTTCATCAGCCTGGTCCATCAAATCCCTTTTGAAGTGACCAAGCGATTAAAATCTTTCTGACCCATACATGAAGAGAATCATTTTACTGACTTAACTAACTATTTTGCCTTTGCCAATGTTTTCTCGGTTTGCTTTCAATATGAGGCGAGTTTCAGATTTAAAAGTGAGAAATCCCCATCTTCAAAAAGCATCAGATGTTTTGTATCCTATTGCTGTATGTTCTCTACGCAGGAATGTGGCTGTGTGGATGATGATATGTCCTCTGTACAGACCTGCACTGATGAAATGATGCTAATATCCAAGTCCGGTGGGTCCCAGTCCTCTGCGTAAAGTTCTGGTGGTTCCTCTGTAACCTCGGGTGAAACACGGGCAGGTTGACACATTTTATTGATCCACAGTCGTATCCTCTGAGTTGCAGGCGTTGTTACTTTTTGAAGCTGCAGATTTGTCTGTTTGAGTTCTTCTTCTAGTGTGTGCACTTCCAGAATTTTTTCATTCACCAGTTTAATAAAAAACCCTCTGCTCGGGTCTACACACTCAGTCGCCTTGTCCAGCTGCGTTGGTTTCTCTAACACGCTTGGGAAGCTCCTGAGATGGTCGAGGTTACGGTCGATATATGTTTTGGCTTCTTCATCAAACTGCAGCTTCTCCTCGTTGTCTATGTAGTGTTTTTTCATAAAGAGGAGTTCTTTTGCAAGTTTGGTGGGGTTACCGGCTAATATCAGGAGGGTTTTTAGTTGTTCCTTGAGTCTCAGCAGGCCACTTTCCAGTTGTTTGATATCTTTCTCCAGATTGGTTTTGTGGAGCTTCATGGTCTTCAGATCATGTGTTAAATGCATGTTATGTTTTATTAGGTTATCGTACATGTTTTGCTTTCCTTTCATTACAAAACGTATTTCCTCGTTTTTCTGTTCGATTTCTTTCACATATTGTTCGGCCACTTTATTTAACTTAAACACTGCCTCAGTCTCGCCCGGCTGGATCCCCAGTTCTTTTATTTTATGGGCTTGATTCCTTACTACCATTTCCACTTCCTGCATCTTTCTCATCAGCCTTTTTTTCTCCTCCTCCTCATTGCTGAGCTGACGACGAATTTCTTCCATCAAATTTTGATAATAGCGTTCTCTTAATTTCATTAAGGAGTCAAATTTATTTTGTTGCAGTATCAACCTTTCCTCATAGTCTTTTGTCATGTTCGATATAGCTTTTTCATTTTCGAGCTTTGTTTGTGTCAAAGCCACTTTGTAACGTGAAATTACATATTCCATTTTCCGATTAAATATGAATTCAGTGGTTTGGTGCCTTTCATTGTTTTCCTGCATGCGACCCTTTTCCCGAATAAGTTGTTCTTTGTCCAATTTGCACGTTTCTAATTGATGTCGTAGTTTCCTATTCATGTTGCAGGTGGCTCTCAATTTTTTCTGATAAACCTGTTTTGTTTTCTGAAGTGCCTTTATTTCTTGGCTCTTATAAAAAATTTCTTTGCAACAGTGGACGTTTTTGCCCCTGTGCTTGGGGTGACTGCTTGTCTGTTGTTTGTCCATATTAGAATTATTCTTTTTGGCTATTTTTCATGGGTCCTTGAGTCTGTAAACTTTAGTTAGAGTGAATTGTGACTGAAATACAAAAAAAGTGGAGTACACAACAATATTCATAACTATACGGTGACATCATTGAGACATCATTGCGTTGCTTTGATGACAACTTTCAGGCCTTTGATTTGAAAATCAAAGTGCAGGACGGGAACACATCGAACTGTGACTTCTGAGGGTTGGGTGTCACGTGGACGTTTTAGACACAGCGTGCGTCGATGCGTCACTGGGACGTAAGATGGCTGCATCTAGTGAGAGCGGGAGTCAACTGATTAGCAAGCGAAAAAAAAATCTGATCATGGAAAGTTTGGGAGTATCTTAGGCAGAAATGCTGAGTTTGAAAAAAAACAAACAAATAATAATATAGTAGAATATAGTAGAATAATGTTCTTGAAATGCTATTTAATCAAAATCAGGAAGAAACTGTTTTCAGTTTATTAACACCCACATCACTTTAGCAACATGAACATAATTTTGCATTTTTATTAGTTAAATGTATTACATTATAAAAGTTTTAACTTCTTTTAATTTTCTTGAAGTAAATGCTTTGCCATTAAGAATTCATTTTTCAGTTTATTGATGTTTTGTTTCTATGAACCTTCTGATTTAATTTGATTTATTAAAAATTCTTCATCCATCAATTCGTCATCTTACACACTTGCCTGGACATGTCTCTAGTCTATCTCAACACAGAGAGACAGACAGATAAAAATTCACGCTCAAACTTAGAGACAATGAATCAACAATCAACCTATTATAACCTTCAGCTGTATTTATGCTGTTTAGGTGGAGCAAAGTAATGTTGGTTGTTCTTTTAGACCAAAATAGAGTGTGATAAAATTTAAAAAGATGGCCTTTTATTGCAAATGACATGAGGTGGGACAGACGGACACCGCTCCAAAATCTAAATAATGTCTCTCAGGCCTCTGCGAACCTATCAAACACCAAATCCTACATTTTAAAAGTTCATTCAAGACATTTTTTAACAGCCTTTGTGAGTTAAAGGGATAGAAGCTGTTAAATAAATGGTCAAGAGTGGGAGAAACCAGTTTATTGTGTTCTATTATCTCAAAATTTATTTTGCACCCATCTTAACACCTAATACACGACCTGATTTTACTCAAGATTTTAAAAAAATTCAGTGCTGCTGCTGGCAATGTGGCAAATCTTGGTATAACTAGACAGTTATGCTGTACAAATGACGTCAGTACCACAAAAAAACAGCAAATGCAAAACATGCAGAGATACAATTTGAGCTTCTAATTTATTATATTTTAATTTTTTCAGATTTTCATTTTGCCAAATTATTATGTTTTTGTAGTGCAGGAGGGAACTGAAGTACTCAGAGAAAAACAGACGTAGAGACGACATGTAGACTCCACTCAGAAAAACCTGGGCTGAACCCAAAACTCTGAGGCCACAGTACTAAACACTGGGCAACCGCTTGGTCGTGAAAAACCAGGACAATAAAATCATTATCCTCATTTTTAGGGAAGGAAAATGATTTCAGCATCAGACATGTAGTAGCCTACTGTCATCTACACAAGGCTGCACCTGTCCTGTGTACAGACCTGCACTCTTTAAATTATGTTATAATCCAAATCAGGTGGGTCCGAGTCCTCTGGGCTAAGTTCTGGTGGTTCCTTTGTGACCTCTGGTGAAACACGGGCAGATCGACACGTTTAATTATTTCAGTCTTAACCTCTGAGTTTGTCACTTTTTGTAGCTGCAGATTTGTTTGATGAAAAATCATCTGGTCTGGTCTGAGTTGCCTTATGTAGCTGCTTTTATGTTCTTTTTTTAAACTCACTTGTTCAGTCCCTCATAAGGTCAGTTTGATGTTTAAAGGTCCCGTTGATTTCTCCATCCATCTGCACATTCTCATTCTCATCAGAGTCTGTGGGCAGGGTCTTGTGCTTGCTGATCACATGTGTCCTTGTAGATTTCTTGATTTTTCTTGTTGAGCTCAGTGATCTTCAGTTTGTCATAGAAATGTGTCAATTTCACTCACTTCCTCATTTGCTTGTTTGGTTTTGTTTAATTTCTCCAGTGTATCATTAACCTTCGTCTTTATCTCCCTAATTTCCTGCTCTAGACGCTTGTTGACATCCATCATTTCATCTACTTTTAAAAAGGTTTTCGCATGAGCCTCCTTTTCTACGCACCACTTATTGTACATGTTCTTCTTCTCTCTAATTGCAAGACTTATGTCCTGATTTTTCTTTTCCATTTCTTTCTGATGTTGGGCAACCACTTTATTTAACTGAAGCATTGTCACAGTCTCACTTGGCTGGTTCTTCAGGTCTCGGATTATCTGGGCTTGGTTTTGTGCTACCTGTAGAACTTCCTTCATGTTCCTTTGCAGCCTCCTATTCCCCTCCATTTGATATTGTAGCTCTATCGTCATGGCTTTTATCTGCTCCTCATGATGGAGTTGAGCTTGTTTCTTTTGGGAGTCAAAGTTATTCTGTCGGAACTTCAGCGTTTCCTCATACTGTTCTCTTATGCGTAATATAGAATTTTCAATTTCAAAATTCCTTTGGGATAAAGCTGTTTCGTAACGTGATTGAATTTCCTCCAGGGCCTGACTCAATTTATCTTTAGTTCTTTGGTTGTTTTCAATGTCGTCTTGCATACCTGCCTTTTCCTGTATAAGTTGTTTTATGTGCATTTTACATCTTTCTAATCTCGTTTTTAATATTGTATTTATCTTGTTTGTGGCATTCAACTCTGTCTTGACATCCTGGTTTTTAGCCAGAAGTGACATTACTGTTTTCATGTTGAATATACATTGCATACAGGAATCGGCACATTTGTACCCAAGCCTGGAGAACTGCCTCCTCAGCAGGTGACTGTCATCGTTGTTCCTGGGTTTGGGAAGCTGCCTCCTCATTGTCGGTCTGTTTCTCTGACGTATCTTCATTTTCCCGTAAGTGTGTGAAATTAGGTCAGTATGTGTAACTGTGTGACTAAACTAAATACCAAAACAGTGTGGGGGTGTACATGTAAATTTATAAAGACACGCTGATGTCATTGTGACGTCGCAGTGTGGCTTTGATGTAAACATCCTTGGCTTTGATTTGAAAACCACACGAATGGGGAACATACGGGTCAGAGGTGATCCATGCCAGCAGCCAAGCTCCAGGCTGACAAAAGTGAAACTATGTACATCACTGATAGTGTGCAAAGTCTGCAATGGCACTCCCAGTCACACACCTCCCTAAGAGAAACTGTCATTCCGTTGCAAGTAATGAATGTACTTGGATTATTTGCTACCTACATTTGTACCATTATTGTACAGAGAAGAGCTGAGCCTTATTCTTGCCATTCACAAGATTATTTGTTGTTTTGTGTTTCATATGGCCCTACTGATTTGGGTGAAAGAGCTTTTAGCCGTTCTGCACCTTTTGTATTGAATAAGTTGCTGATCCAAACCAATTATCTGAGACGGACTCCATAAAATGCATTTGTTTTTATAATTTGCTTGTAAATATATATTTTTATTTCGTTGTTATTGTTTTTGTCTGTTAACGGTGTAATTTTGTTAGTGCTTGCTGCTGCCTATCTCGGCCAGATTGTCTTGATTGACCATAAATACCCAAAATAAATGTGCAATAAACATTCAATACAATACAATAGCAGCTTTGCAGTAAATAAAATCTCATGGCTGTTGTTGCTCTGATCTGAGCACATTAAACTGGGACCTGCCAAAGAACCTCTGGTGGCTGTCTGAGTGTGTTCTCTGTTGGTACCTTGGCTGATTTAGACCAACTGCCTCCAAAGCGTTTTATATTTCTCATATTCGCTGCATCGGTCATTTCATAGATGATAAACAAAGGTAGTTGCCCACATTTATCTTACTTATCACCTCCTTGTGGGTGAAAATGATCCATTAAATAACAACTTCAGCACCTTTCAGACATGTGTGAAAGCAAATGTCCAAGTGAGACGTTGTCGACATTATCCGGACTGTACCCTTTGAGCCCCCTAAGACAATGTCCACATTATGCGTGAGCTTGTCTGTGCGGCACGCTGCTCTGCCCTGAGTGATTGGGCGTGTTGATAATGTTTCGATCACTCAAAAACTGGGCTATCTCCTGTTGAGTGTTACATGTGTAAAACAACCGAACACTGTCCAAAGATGTATTCTAACATTGTCTGAAGTTCATTTGTGAAACTGACTTTAGATTGTGAGGCTGGTGGCGTTTGGATATTTTTTTGTGGTGCTGTGTTTTCCCTCATCTATAATTTTTCGGCTGGTACACCAGCTTAGCTTTGGGTGTGGTGACCACATAGTCCTACACTGGCACATGCGGTAGTCAGTCCTACCAGGCCTTTCTCAAATGAGGCAGCACTAAGTTAACTCTCATGTGTGCTATTGGCTGTTTTTAACTAACTAAGTAAGTAAGTCCAACATGTGCTGTCCAAGATTGAAACATGCCCGGTTGCTGATGTAGCCCATTGAATGTATTGTGTGCCCTTTAGATTTTTTTTACTCGTGCACCTGAGTTTGTCACTGTCTTTGCTGAAGTATAAGTTACAGGTTTAACTAAACATGTGCAAACCAAGTCCGATCCAGGATTAGAAAACTCTAGTAATTCTACTAAATTCAAAGAAAAATAAATTGTTTTTTAAATTTGAAATCTAAGGTCTTAATGCACAAAGCTAAATAGTTTCATGTGAATTTTATTTTCTTTACAAAAATATCAGAAACTTTGAAGTTAAATCATTTGATGTTTGCCTTTGTGTGACCAGGTCCACAGCTAGATGACCAAGAGAACAAGGCCAATCGGACACCATGGAACTGGTGGACACTGAGGTAGAACTAGCTCCTCCAGAACTGAAAACAGTGAAGGAGGAGCTCCCATACAGGAATCTGGTCCTGCACAGGGGCCTGGCTCTGGCTGCCATGCTATTCATCCTTGCTGCAGGGATCATTCTGAACCTGGTTATAACTAATTTAATAACGTGAACATGAGCAAAGGTTATTGTTTCCAGTGGAGTAACTTCACTCAAGCTTGGTGTGATGCACGAGTTTGCACTGCAGGACACAGGAAGAGAGAGGGTCACTAGTGCAGATGAGCAAGAAGCAGCGAGAGCTCAGAGAACTTATGATGATCCATGGATGATCAATGAATTGTGACGGCAAAATTTTACTTATTCATTCAGATTGTTTCAGTGCACATATGATTAGTTCACAGCCACACACTGTCACACAAGAATTAAAAAGAAACACTTTTTCATGGACTTTCAAGGTCAGTCTGACTCATTTTGCACCACAGCAGTGGTGAACATTTAATCAGGAGCATGTGTAGCATTGATCCAGTCCAGAGTAGAATTTATCCCCGAAGAAAGAGACTCTGGCAGGGGAACGAGGAAGTGCAGACTTGCTCCAACAGCCAGAAGAGCAACAGCTACGAACATAGTGAGGCCTCGTCTGACCATCAGCTGGGTAACGGAGAGACGATAATCCTTCAGCTGAGGGACCACATGTCCACTCTGTCCGTCCGTGTTCCCATCATGGTTTTCAGAATTCACAGATATGTAGCCATCTACTGACTTGGGAGAAGGAATTATATTACGTCTCTGTATTTCGCTAATTCATGTGGAAATTAGACACATTTAAATTCATCCACATGATAAAAAGAAATGTAGATTAATAAATGGTAGTTTTAAAGTATAAATCACTTACATTCCTGTTATGTGCTGTCTGTCCAGTGGTGTTGCCACCCACAGTGACACATATAGCAGTTGTGCTTAATGCTCCGTGAGCATTTTTTTGCGCTCGTTTCACAGCCTGCAAACAAAAACCTAAAATGTCTTCAGAATTCTTTACAATCGACTTATGACAAACACAATTTGTCTCAACAGCTTTTACCTCCTCTGTCATGTCCTCCCAGTTCAGCTTGAAGATGACAGTGATGTAGAAGGTGGACTGTATAATGACACACACAAGCAGTCCCAGCCAAAATCCTGCAGCAAGGAAAAAAAAAGACCAGTTAGTCATGTGAATGCGTTGGCTTCACAATGGGAAAAGACTATTGTTCCGTGCAAATACCTAAAATTCTCAGCTTTGCAACAAACATTAAAGTAATGCTCAGTGACAGTCCAATGCAGTAATAGCCAATGAAATTAGCCACAGCTGGGATCTTCTGTTTGCCTGTGCCCAAGAAGATGCCTGTGCACACACACTAGGGTGTAAAAGGGAGAATTCTCTAATTATAATATGCTCTCACTTCCCCAGAAACTAATTTCATATTGGATTGACATTGCAGGGTTTTCAAACAATGCATATTTGTTTGCCTAAAAAAATAGACTTACCACAAGCCCATCAAAGAACTGAAGGAAACAGTAGGCATTCATCAAGTGCGAAACCAGACCTACGATCTTCCTAAAATTAACGTTTTATAATTAGGATTTGCTTTGTCCTAGCAATTCTCTGTATGTTGAAATAGCACGTTTTCAATAAGATGGGCTTGTAGCTGCAGTGCAGCTGTGAAGACTCACTCATCGGAGGTGAAGATGAAGCCAATCACGGATTTAGTAGAGCCAAGCACAAGACCTTCAACGACTGCAAAGCTACCTGGAAAAGAGAACGTGTGAGTTCTTCAACTCCTAGACAGGAGCCGGCTACAAAACACAAACCCCAAAACACTTTGAACTGACCTGCTAGAGTGAGGGAAACCTTGCTGGTAAGAACTGCCCGGGCACTGTCACCTGCACCGAGAGCGTTACCCACTCGGGCACACGCTGCAGCTTGAACCCCAACAGGGAACTATCATCATTTCAAAAAAGAAGGGTGTGAAAAAGGAGTCTTAAAGTGAGAATGTAATGCTTTGCGCACACAGTACACACACGCCCAGTACCATGTAGGTTATGAATGCCACCATTATCACTGCATGCTGGGCTGCCAGCTCATCCTCACTCAGCATTCCTGATCATTAGAGAAAGAGTTTTAATTCATTTGAATGAAACAAAAATGTTGAGATTTAAATAATAATACAACATTCGTATTACCTGCAAAGAATCCCCCAAACTCATAAACCCACCATTCAAAGCACTTCATCAGTGTACTGGGAATGGCCAGTTTCATGTAGGAGCCCCACTCCTGCAGCGATTCTAAGGACCATCCTGCAGAGGGAGAGAGAGACTTATTTATGTAGAGAGGAAAATATGAGTGAATTTCAACTAAGCACGTCCCTCACCTCCCCATGTTTTTACGTGGAGCTTCTTCCACCAAATGTAAGCAAACAGAAAAGCACAGTTGTAAATATGAGACAGACTGTTGGCTCCCGCGGACCCACTGAAAGGCAAACATACGCAAGTGTGTGTGTGTGAGTGTGCACATTACTCTGAAATGGATTAAGAATTTTATGACAATGTACTAAAACACCAACCTAACCCCGAGATCCAGGCAGTAAAGCAGGAAGTAGTTCGACAGCACATTTGCTACATTTGCCAAGGCAGCAGTGTACATTTGAGGCAGTATTATACCCTGAGAACACAAAGATGCACCACATACAGTCTGTCATATCTCCAGGAGGTGAAATCTTGTTTATATTACAACACACAATTTCACCTGGTTTTGCAAGTAGGACACCTGGAGATGATGCAGAAACATTGCCTAAAAGACAGAGATCGATAACGGCACAAAAGCAAGAAAGTACAAATAGGTTAATTATAACTTGTACAATAACAATTAAGTGGCACTTATTAATAGAAGGTTAACAGTACAATATTAACATGGAAATAACAAGGTATTATAAGGGTAATATCCAGGTAAGAGCACAGTAAAAATGGAGAAAATTGATTCTTTCATCACAAATCCCAGATTAATAATATCCAAGAAAGCTGGTTTGTAACCTGCACATTAACTGTCATGTCGCCAACTGTGAGCATAAGAGATGTTACTATGAAAATAAATGGAAACATGGAGTTATGTATTTTTCACTTTTTCACTAATATATTCTACAGAAAAAAACAGTTGTTGAAGTAATTTCTGTAGATCTTAGTGTGTGTAAAATTATTACCTACTGCACATGTCTTTTGCCCCCTTTACCTAGATGTATCCATTAATTACACACATGTTCTTGGATTCCTGCTCATAACTGTAGTAAGTACAATTATATTACTTTATTCTAATCAGCATAATAACCCTGTTACATTGTTATTACAGAAACACCAGTCCAATATGGTTAGTATGAAACTATTATATCCCTATAACAGTCTTATTACCAAGTATTATCACTGTTAATGCGATATTATCTAGACATTAGCCCTATATTACCCTGTTATTCACAGAATATTATCCCACTACTTCCCTGCTAATACTTTGCTGTAAAGTGCTACCAACAATTGAAAATAGGTTAAATGTGCACTTAACATCGAGAGAAGACGTCACTCACTGGTACTGCTGGAAGGAAGGCGGTGATATACAGCTGGGCTATTCTGAAAACAAGAACCTCTGTTCCAGTTAAATGCAAAAACAGTGGTAAACATAACGTACAAACATATTTTTGTCTAAGACGGAATTACATTGTTTGAACTTTATCTGCTCGCTCAAGAGGGATGAGTTCAAAATGCAGGAGTAAATTTCACTGTAACATGTACAGTATGTGCAAATGTATATGCGATCAAAGTGACGAATAAAGGTTCTTCTTCTTCTTCTTCTAAAATTACAACAGAAAGAGTTTTAGTGTTTTGTTCAATATTTTGTAGAAATACAGTAAGAAAACTTAGAGTTTAAGTTTGCGACACACTCAGAAAAACAAGCTGATCACAGAACTCATATGACCACAGAAGACTTTTATTATCAAGTCAGTGTCTGAAACTCTAATTAACTCTAATAATTCATTTAAGTTCCAACAAACTAGCTGGAGGTCAGGACTTCTGGTTCACTGTCCTATTTCTACTGCTGCTGAGAACCTAAACTCACTGGGAACTTTATTAGGGACACTGTACAATCCAACGATTTTTAGTGTTTCTAAAGTTTGGCCACACTATTTAAAATAAATGATCTGGCCAAAACGTTTTCCCTGGGACACTAATATAATGGTATTATTGACAATTCGTTTAGGTGTGATATGCTGCACTTCTTCTGCAGCTCTGTAAGAAACTTTTTTGTTTTCACTGCTCTCTCTTTGAGGCTCCTTATCCCACAGAATCAACTCAGCACGTGGAAGCCTGCTGGTAAGCTGAGCAGAGCAGACATGGATGTAACCTGAGAGTGGGTGGGCACAACTGTGTACAGTGTGAACATGAAAACTCAAAACAGATGTTTACTGGTGGTCCAGAGAAAGTTTCTGGGAACGAAAAGACGACAATCAGAATCAGTGCACAAGCGCATTTGACCCTCAAAGAGCAGTTTGTTTGACGTGTTTGATGGCTCGAATTGTGGTTGGGTGCAGTACAAGGTAATGCTGATATCTGCATTTCTCACTGAATTCCATTTGATTTGCCCACATTAATGGTACCCTAATGGCAGGTTTGCTGGGTTGGTTACCTGGCAACCTCAGGGTCCTGGCCCAGGCACAACAAGATTGCCTGAGCATTAATGAGCAGGCCCCAGCAGGGCAGACAGAACAACAGCAGGATGATGATGCCCCGCTGAAGGATCACTCCCACTCTCAGCAGGTTTTTACCACCAAACGTCTGCACAACATAATAAACATAATTTCAGAAAGGAGGGTGGAAATAAACAGAGAGAGGTCACTGTGCTATATATTATCAAAAGGGTTTTCCAGACCTGGGAAACCAATGTATCACATGCCAAGCCCAGACCATATCCTGTTGCTGCAGTGGTGACGTTGATGGTCTGAAATATACATGAAACAGGTTTACATGACTATGAGACAAATACAATAAACTGTGAGAAAATTCTAAAAGCTATTTTGAGACCTTTCATTTTCTCATATCAGCCTACAGATGATCACTTACAGCAGAAGCCAAGCCATAGCCAGCCAGCACTTCATTTCCCAGAGGCCCACAGAACATTGTCACCACAAATGGAAGCAGGTAATTGAGGATTCGTGAAAGCAGCTAGAAAGACATCGACAGTTGTACAGCTACGGTACCTGCTTACGTTTGGTACAGTGTGAAATGCAGTCAGCACAAGTTACACTTCATTATCGATGCACTCACGCCATGTAATTGAAAATGAACACACAGGTTGCAGCCACATTTTGAAACCTGCCAGACAATATATGTCACGTCTATCGATTTCTGCTTTTAAGTCTCTCACAGACACAGAAAAGTATGCGATCCTGACATCTTTTGGCCTTCACAAGGAAAATGTGACCCCAGTCTTTGGTTGTTTGCAGTAAATCAGCCTTGCCAGTCCTTACCAGTGGCCCTGTCATCCGCAGGATGTGGTACAGCTCCTCTCTGTGGGTCTGGATAACCTTGTTGCGCACCCACTGGCAGCAGAAAAGCTTGTCACTGGATCCCTCCATGTTTGCAGCTTGCGATGCCAGTGCAGGTCTATGCGTCCTTTCTGTCTTGTACTTTGCTCTCCAGGATTGAAATCGTGCTGTGGTCACAGCTTCCCTGTAAAGAAGCCAAGAGCAGCTGAAACAACACGGATTGTGAGAGAAAGTCAAGGAAAAACCCTCATATCACAACAAAGACTGAGAACTTGAAAGCAGGAATGTTTGGATCCCAAGTGGACAAACATGTCAAATGCAGTTTCCAGCCTCCAGTTCAGCAGGGACACATTTGTTGGAAGAACCTGATCAGTGTTTTCATCACATCAAAGACGAAACCTTCACAGAATGGTCGACCACAACATGGATGTAGTGCTGCTAATGAAACATAGCGGGCTGCTTTCCCCCGAGGCAAACAATGCTAAATACAGCAAAGAACAGTCCGAGTCCCAAAACGACATAAACACAACATTTCCAGGGAAACTGTGACACTGAATGAAATGTTAATGAAAAGAGAGTGTAATGATTTGCTAGTAATTTCAAACATATTCGTAATTATGAACTGTAAAAAGACAAGATGTCGAATGTTGAGACTAAGAAATTGTATGGAATTTAATCCAAGCAAAATATTTCAAAAGAACTGGACGTGTTTGCCATTGGTTTGCCCTGCTTTTCAAATTTAAAAGGAAAATCACATCAGGACTGTAATTTTCCACTGTTGCTTCATATAAGGCGCTAAACTGTTCAGGGCCTGATTTGTTTTTTGCCTAATTCTGCAAATGTTTTCAGGGGTTGACAGCTCTGAATTGCAGACAGGCCAGTTCAGTACTGCAAACTCTTTTGTTGTGGAGCTCTAGTGTTAAAATCTACGGTCCAGAAAGCGGTCTGGCATTTTGTTGCTGCAATGAGCGAGAGCTTCTCTAAAAGTGATGTTGCACTGATCTTCCAAAACCTGTGACTATCATTTAGACTTGAACACCAACATGATGAACTCACATGACTCGTTCAATGGGAAACCTTTTCAGGTGGTATGTCATGGCAGTGATTCTCCATCCTGCACTATCCACTGCTGAATACAGGGGTTTTCAGTCAATTAGAGGCTAGGACATACCAACTTAGATGAGAGTGGATTGCTGTCTTCCACCTTCTGATTGACAGCTCCTTGTGGTTAACGGTGCCATCACAGATGTCCAAGTTACTTCAGCTATGTCTGTTATGTACCCCCACACCATCGCAGATGCTGGTTTTTGAACTGCACACTGCAAAAAATTAGATGGTTCCTTTTTTTTAATTTTTTTTATCATGGAGCACACAGCTTCCATGATTTCTTGATTGTCCCCACTGGGCAATTTTCCACTTTTCCTCAGTCAGTATGAGTTTCAATAATTTCAGGCTCAGAGCAGGGAGCAGCATCTCTGGGTCTTGTTTGTATATAGTTGCTTCTTTGCACGGTTTGAACTTGTATTTGTGGATGCAGCAGCAAACTCTTTTCTCTGACAGTGATTTTTAGACGTGTTCTTTAGCCTAAGAATCATGTCTGTTTTTAATGAAATGCTGCCTCAAGGTCACAGCCATCTAATAGTGGTTTTTCCCCTAGTCCCTTGCCCACACCCCAATTCTCTAAATGATTTAGTGATATAGTATTTTTGTAGTACTATTTTGTAGCACAGTTGTACAGTAGTTGATAAAATCTCTAAAATATTTGCAATTTTACATTGTGAAAAGTTATTCCTGATACGTTGAACACACTGTGCCTCACAACGTGATGAAGCTCTCTCCCCATTATTACTTCTGAAAGACTGTCGTGATTTCTTATATTCTTATTTTTATTCAGCTTTTTCATTTGCACAACCTGTCTTGCATTATGTTGTCCTCTTTGTGTTCCAGATCCTTTGTGCCATCTTCCCTGATGTTGATTCCCACTACTCGCCGCGCAGTTTAATCTGCTCTGCTAAAGCATAAAACTGACTCAGACTGTGAGATTGTTTCTGAATGAACCTGAATTGAACAGCTTTAAAAACCGTCTCCTCCCGGCAACAAAGTCAAAACGAGCAAACATTTAAAAAATAAAAGCAGCTAATTTCTCAATTTCAACAGAAATTATTTTGAAATAATATAAGGGTAAGACAATATAATAAATTAAGAAATATTTGGGTAATTACAAGAGTAACAGGTAGGTAATAGCTTGGTATAGGCTTTATTGTAGCTAGGCAACAGGGGGCATAAATCATGAAACAGATCTATAAAAAGCAAAGATACTTTTTATATTATTTTTCAAATAATGTAAATATCTGCTGGGATAAAAATAATCAGATCCGAAACCATGGTTGCAGTTTAGGTATATTCAGACACTATTTGACTATAAAGAAAAACACAATTTAAAGGCTCCGCATTTCAGCTTCTTCATTCATTTATTCCTTGCAAGCATTGTCAACCGACCTGCTGCTACTGTGAATTGTCCCCATTATCAAAAAAAGGGATAGTGGAGGCGGCAGGGACAGACCTTATGTCTTATACGGCTTCACTTCCGGCGACCTGTCATGTCATTTATCTTTATAAATACAAATATTAACAAGAAATTAAGTAGAAATGGGTAGTTTTGTATTTTACTTGTTATTTAGAGACAATTAAGAGTATTTCCAGGTAATTACTGGAGCTCTTGCCATTAGATTTGATCTGAAGGTTTACTCCTCTACTACTCTGTTATTACTGAGCTGTCTTGCCAACATAGTGCTGTTAAGTAAACAATTCTGCTGCAGCTTAGCCCTGAGATAATCAATGATAATGATTATCAGTTGGTAGCGTGGTCATCCACCAATCCCACAGTTGTTGGTTCCATCCCTGGCTCCTCTGGTCACATGTCGAAGTGTCCTTGAGCAAGACACTGAACCCCACTTAGTTGTTCCCGGTGAGCGTCGGCGAGCTGCATAGCAGCTCCCCCATCGGTGTATGAATGTGTGTGTGTTTGAGAGTGTGAATGGGTAGATAAGAAGCAGTGTAAAGCGCTTTGAGTACCAACAGGTAGAAAAGTGCTATATAAGTGCAGATCATTTACCATAATGAGTCTAATGTTTCTATGAAAACGATAAAGGTTACTACATTATGATCAGGCCCAGGCATGGTATAGATCAAGGCAACAGTAATGTCGGCTTCTCGAGCCGAGGCTCTTGGAGCAGCACAAGACAGTGCACATTTGTTCCAACGGCCTGTAGAGCAACAGCTAGGAACACAGTAAGACCTCGCCTGACTATCAGCTGAGTAACTGAGAGATGATATTTCATCTGTGAGACCACATGTCCACCCTGTGTGTCCATATCATCATGGTTTTCTGTATTCACGGACATGTACCCAGCCACTGACTTCGGAAAAAATATGACATTCCTATTACTGCATTTTGCTAAATTATAGGGAAATCAGACATTTAAATCCATAAAAAAATGGAAGCAACATGTGGTTTAAAAAATGGTAGTTATAAATAGTTATAAATTGCTTACAATCCCATTATGTGCTGTGTGTCCAGTAGTGTTGCTTCATACAGCTGTGCTTAACGTTCTGCGAGGATTTCTCTGCATGTGTTTTATTATTTTTCTTTTGCATGTGGTTTTCAGAGCTCAATTCAGAGTCTGCAAAGATAACAATGAAATAAGTGAAAATTGATCCCTAAGCATGCGATTAATAAATAGTATATATTTAACACACTACTCCGAGCGAAATGCTGTAGAGATCAATCACATTGTGTCAGTATATGTAGACAGCCAAGACTCTGGGATCAAAACTATTTAGCCAGGAGTGTACCATGTCCATCATTTTATCCCAGTTTGGTATGAAAATGACAGTGATGTAGGGGTTGGATTGTAAGGTGACACAAATGAGCAGCTCCTGCCAAAAACCCACGGTGACAAAGACAGATTGGTCTGTCAAGGGCACAGCAGCCTTCGCTTGTAATAATCTGCTCCTTCAAAGCAGCTATTCATTTGTCCTGACAGTCCAATTAAATGACGAAACATGGTGCCGTCATACAATTACAAAAAATTCTCGGGTTTGCGACAAAAATTAAAGTAATGTTGAGTGAAAGTCCTATGTGAAATTGTCTGGTGTCTTCGGTTTATATGCCCATAAACGGATGCCTCTGTACACACGCTAGAATGGCGAAAGTCAAACTATAACATTTCACTCATTTACATGCTTTTATCATCATAATGCAAAAGTATTTAATGTAACTCTGCTCACCAGCTGATAGACGTACTACAACAGTGTCAAAGAATTGAATGGAACGATAAGCACTCATCAAATATGATCTTCCTGAAATGCCAATAAAAATTGTGTCTCTGCAACAACTGCAATGCTACATGAGACAGAGGTGGGAAATCTCTCAATAATTTAACTGTCAATAAAGCGGTAGAAAAAGCAACCAAAGACACAAAAGCTCACTCCTAATACAACTGCAACATGCTTATGCCTGACCTACCAGTTTAACACCAAGACTGATCTATAGAGTCATCATTTTGTCAAATAAATAAATAAAAACTTTGTGTGTTCATCATGTGGGTTATGAACACCACCGTCAACACAGCACGACAGCAGACAAAGAAGAAGCACCTGACTCCAAATTGGTCTCACAAGCTGGGTTATTACAATCAGTGAGCATGGAGACATTAATAAAGTATTATCATTAATATTACAATAGTAATTATTATTACCTGCAAATAATCCCTCATAATATCATAATCCCCCCATTTGAATCAATTTACATCAGTGAACTGGGAATGGCTACTTTCATGTAGGACCCCCACTCCTGCAGTGATTCTACAGACCGGCCTGCAGAGGGAGAGAGCGACTTTTTTATGAAGCTTAAAAGAGATGGATGACGAACAGTCACGTATGTAAGCACAAGGGAGATCACGGATAAAAATAAATACCTCCCCATGTTGTTAGACTGAGCTTTTCCTACCAAATCTAAGCAGAGATGCACAGATTCAACTTTGAGACAAACAAAGGGCTGCTGCAGATCCACTGAAAGACACGCAAACAGACATAGTCATAAAGGAGAGGAAAATATATGACTTTCTATGATACTGACAAATGTGGGCGCATCCGCCCCACTCTAAGATCCAGCCAATATAGAAATATGTAATTCATCTGCACATTTGCTGTTTTGCTCAGGATGCAGTGTGCATTAGGGACAGTTTTATCCCCTGAGTATACAAACACAAGATGATGCCATGAGAACCATGCCTTCCTTCCCCCTATGAAATGTGATTATATTCATGAAGACACAGGATTACAAAAAGAGAACAGAGTGTGTGTACTAGTGCAGCTTGTGTCGCAGAGAGGACACCTGCAGCTGATGTAGACACATTGCCAAACTGTAGATAAAGAAGTTGCTCCACAGCACAATAACATTTGCAAGAAAATGGGAGAGAAATGACACAAATCAGCAGCACTGCAGGAAGAAAGACGGTGCATTCAGATCCAATCAAACATTAGGAAATGATTATTTAAGGTAAAAAACTCGGTTCCACCACATTCATTTCAGTCTGCTCTCAATAAACAAGTTGCCATTCAGGAGAAGTTATATAAGTCAGATTTTAATGCAGAGCTAGTTTGACATGCAGGTTTGTTGCCGTTGGTTACCTGGATGCCTCGGGGTCCTGGCCCAGGCATTACAGGATGGCCTGAGCATTAATGAGCAGACCCCAGCAGGGCAGACAGAACAGCAGCAGGGTGACGATGCCCCGCTGAAGGATCACTCCCACTCTCAGCAGGTTCTTACCACCAAACGTCTGCACAACAGTGCACAGACAGCATTAATCATTTTGTTAAAGGGATTATTGAACAGTCAGGATGTGGAGTCAGTGAAACTGAGCATCATGGCCAAGGGCTTATATACATATTCACCCATCCCCGCTTATCCCTGTTTAGAGTCGCAGGGGGGGCTGGGGCCAGTCCCAGCTGTCATTGGACAGGTTGCCAGTGTATCTCAGGGCCAGCACCAAGAGATGGACACAGACAGACAGTCATTCACACCTGCAGGCAATTTTGATTCATTCGCCAACCTCACATGCATGTCTTTGGACTGTTGGAGGAAGCCCAAAGAAGCACAAGGAGAACACGTACACAGAAAGGCCACGGTCAGCCAGGGAGGCAGCAGCACTAACCACTCCACCACCACTGACCAATGACACTGAAATATTTATATGGTTCATAAGAGTACATTTATGAAAGCAAGTGTATTTTAATATTTAATTTTGACTTTTTAAAATTATACCACCGGTCATTTTCTCACATCAGCCTCCAGACCTCTATGGAGCATACAGACGACCACCTACAGCAGAGGCAATGCAGAGCCGGCCAGCACGTCATTTCAGAGAGACTCACAGAGTTTTACAGCTGCAGTACCTGCTCACAGATGAAACAGTCGGCACAATGTGAAAACACTAGGGCACAGCCACACTGTCATCACGATGGCACGTTGCAGCCACTATTTAAGAGCAGCCAAATACTTTAAAGGTCTCACATATAAAAGTCTTCTTAACTTCCTCAGTGGCAAAGAAAGGCCGCCTTTAATCTTCCCTTGTATAAATCTGATTCTCAGTGAGAGCTGCCTCGATCTCAGTCTGGCAACCTTTTTTGTGCACCCACGTGCAGCAGGAATACTGGATCCTTTCATGTCTGCGAGATCAAGTGCTAATGCAGGTCCTCTCACCAAAGAGTTTGTCCTTTATCACGTTTTGTACTGTGCTTATTGTGATGCTTTTCTCAGTTTGTAAGGCAGTCGTCCACAGACCACAGGGTCAGTGGTTCCATCCCCAGTCTGTCCTGGCTACATGTTGAAGTGTCCTTGGGCAAGACGCTGAACCCCATGTTGCTCCTGGTGACCACCTATCACGGCAACAATTGCCATCAGTTGTGTGTGTGAATATCCAACAGAGGGAACATTGTAAAGTGCTTTGGATAAAAGTGGTTTATAAGTGGCCATTTACTCTTCGGGGACAGAATTCACCACTGTTGTGTAAAGTGTTTCAACATTTTAAAAGGTTACTAATCTAGTTGTTGTGTTACTTTGACAAATTGCATTTTCGGTTCGACATTGTCGGAAAAATATATGAGGGAAAGTCCTTTTGTATTTTCTACTTGTCCTGCAAAAGTGAAGGAGATGGAAAGAAGTGAAGAGGAAGAAATGCAACAGTTTTTGACTCGTTTGAGTCAATGCATACACTCATAATTTACTAAGGGCCACTATGACACGGTTATTGCCTGGTCAGGCTTGTGGAGGGACATCTGTAGCTGGTCTTGATGGACAGTGTTAATGTTGGATTCCTTAATGCAGAGTGGTCAATGTCTGAGTGGCAAAAAACTCAGCTTTACATATTTTACTTTTCTATATTAGTCAATGCTCTGTTTCCACTTTGACATTCCTAATATGCACTTGTGATCCATGTGATCATGTGATCCCTGTCTGTAACAGACCCAGCATTACAGATGGCATGATCAGCTGTGTCACAGAGCTTACACCTACATATCTATGTTATCCAATCCTACCCATTATATGTGATTTTGCACGTATTGCTCATGCAACACACAACAATCCAGTCATTTGTTTGAATTTAGGCACTTCCTTTTTCTCCATCTGCCTGTGTCTTCACAGCCTTCTTGGTACTTCCTCATTAAGCAGGGCAACATTAAAGGGCGGCTTCATAAAGTTTTTACTTACGTTCTATGGCTTTAGTTCAGGGTGTAAATGTAATTCATGCTTTTGATTATTCCTCTAATTTCCCTAAATTAAATCATTTATCTTCTTCTATCTGAAAAGCCGCTCCAGATGACATCACCTGGAGGAGATTTTCATCATTAGAAGTTCAAATGGTGTCATCTGGAGGAGCTCTAAAACAGCTAGATGACCATCGTGTGAGCAACAAGATGATCTAATGTGAACTGAACGTTCCTTTAAGGCTGGAGATATTTTTATACAGGAAATTCACAGGGACGTTTAATGGCGTTTACTACCCAAACTAGAACCAGAAGAAGCAAGTTCAGTATCAGTGGAGGCGTCCTTTAAGTCAAAGACTCATTAGATATTATTTTTGAAATTTTTCATTGATTTTCTATTTGATTTTTTTAGAACTTTTTAAACACAGTTAAAAAAAGTACTTTCATACCATCAACTGTAAAAATAACAAATTCCATATTAATGACACATCTCTGTGGTTGTACTCCCCTAATGATTAACCTTACTCATGCATTCTTCTTCAAAAAAAAACCTCCATCTCCTCTTACTGTCAGATCCGTGGTGTCGCTCTTCTGCATCCTGGACAGTAGAAACACACAGCTGATGTGGCTCTTCAGTTGTAGAACGGGCCAGTCATGGTTCTCCTTCTTCCTTTGATGTCTTCTCCTCCAGGCGGGCTTCCAGGATAGCTTTACCGTTATGAGGCCTAAAAAGATTTCTCAGGTTGCTATTAATGTATGTTTTTCTGGCCTCTTTGAAATCAGATAATATGTGAAGAGACAGAAGTTGTAAAGTTATTATAATTCATGAACGTCTATGAGAATTTTATGACTACACAGGTTTCCTCTCAAGAGCTAAAATCCATCTGCATCAATGCATGCTGACGTATTCATTTTAGTGTTTGGGAATGTTAAACAATAACATGAAGGGCAGTGATGGTTAACCAGTCAGACAAAATGAGACGCAGCACTTTGCAACGAACCATCTGTAGCAGAGTGACAGCATATAGCTCTGCAGCTAAATGTCCTGTTTCATGGACAGAAAACACATTTTCACTTAAGATGTGTACAAGTGAACGAAAGATGACTCGGGCAACAAACTATTGTAGACGCAAATGTATGACGTCATAGTGCATCCATGTAGAGCACGAGTTAAATACGCAAACCTAAGCCGCTCCTGTCCATGCAAACTTGATTCACGGACAAAGCCTTCCACGGAAGCGAGACCATACCTACTGTGAGCTGTGGCAACAGGAAGGGAAGAACAAAATGTGACATTTTTATTCATTCTGCATGTCTTTTAAAGGACTTTAACAGTCCGTGAGCGTCCCTTAGTGTGACAACCCAAAGCCTTCCAGGCTTTATGTCGGCTGAATCAATCAGCCTGTTGGAATGGCTTCCACGGACACCATGTGCTGCAGCGCCAGTGATTTGTATCTGTCACTCGCTATTTTCCCTCGCACTGCTCCTGCCTTTGTGTTTGGGGATGACACCTTATATCTCTGCTTCCCTACCTCAGCCGCCCTGTCCCTGCTTCCAGTCTATATCACCTTCTTTTGTTCTCTCTGCCCATTAAGACCTTTGATTAAGAACCCTTTCTTCCTATTAGCTAAATAATACATTGCAATTTGATCGTCATGTGGCACATTGTTGATGCAATCAGTAAGAGTTTACCGTCTATATGGTTAATGTTCTCGGTTAATGCTTTTCGAATTTGCAATGTGACATTTACAGACACATGAAAAAGAATACTTCCATTTGTTTGATGAAATAAGGTTAACCCTAACCCCACGAATGTGTATATCGTCAGTCTGTCTCAGGGGCAACATACAGAAACACACACAGACAGACAACAATTTACACTCAATTTAGAGCCACCAATTAAACGAACACATATTTGTAATATCTGTTATTGTTTTAATTGTGGATCTAATGAGATCTGCCTGGCAAATAAATTAGAATTGCCCTGTGGGTTATTTAACATTATCATTGATTCTGTTTTGTGTAAACGTTGAGAAGGACCCTGAGGATTTTCCAGGGTCAAGAAATGTTTCTGAAGAAAAAGTAAAGTAAATAGAAATGGACAAGGTAACAATTTTTACTATATTGCAGTTTATTCTGAACACTAATAACATTCTATAAGACCAATTTGCCTGCACACTGTTGAATATCTTATTCACATAAAACTATTTATGACAATTTTTTTGTTTTTGTTTTTGAAGATTGACAGAAGTGTCTTTTTTATTGTGATGAATCATTAAAAGGCTACATAAATTTGCTTATATGGAAATCGCTTGACTGTTTTCAGCCTTTGTCCACCAATGGAAAGTTTAGGTTACGCCATAAGCTTGCAGTGCAAAAAAACAACAAGAAGACTTTGAAAAACCTTCTTTTGCAAGTCTGATGACACAAGAAAGCTTCGGAAGACTTGAGGTGGCTACATTATCAGCATGACGACTTTCATTAAGTAGGAGCAAAGGCTGGAGGTGGAGCTAAGCATCTTACACTGGACTCCAACACTACGGAAATCATAAGGATCTCATTTTCAAAGACTTCACATAGGATATTGATAACTTGAAGAATCAGACAGTACCAGTGACTGCTGCGCTTAAATAAATAAAATGCACATTTGAAGATCTCATCCATCAACAATTTAAAGGTAGTTCCTGTTTACAGGGAGCTCCAGTAATGCGTAGATAGTTTTGGGTCGGCCACTTGAGACAGTGATGCCTCTATGGACTGATTCCATACCTGTGCAGTCTCATCCTGCAGTCATTTTGGAAGAGCAAAGGGCGTGATTTTTTAAAAAATCTTGGCACAGTTTAACTTTTTAAAAACGTGGCCCAAATCCCACATTGTTCCCTAAAATGTGTAAATATTAGTTTTTCATAGCGTTATGTAAAGTTGTGAAATGCTTGAAGTTGTATTGAAGTTGTATTTCTTTGACGAATTGCGTTTCACATTTGACACTGTGGACAAAACGTAGGAGGGAAAAAATGTACTTGCAACATGGTACAGAGTTCACCTTATAATATAATGAATACACAGATGAGAGCAGATCAGTGACATTTACAGTTTGATTAAAAATTAAACTGCAGTTAAAATTTACAATTTTCGTTGTACGTTTTAACCGCAAGTGCGACCACTAAGTAAAAAAAAATATACGTACAGCAGCTGTGGTCATGCAAAATAACCTCCCATCTATGTTGGCATGTGTAAAGTTATGAATATTCATGAACAGCTTTGGCATTATGATTGCACAGGTTTCCTTTGAAGACGGGAAATCCATCTACATCAGTGCATGCTGACATGTTCATTTCAGTGTTTATGAATATTAAACATTAACGTGTCATATGGCTCAGTGTCCAGCTGGAGAGCAGTAAAGGTTAACCAGTCAGTGGTTTGGCATCATGCAAAATGAGATGCAGCCCTCTGCTGCTTATCACGCACAAAACCCATTCGACTAACCATCTGTAGCAGAGTGATAGCACATAGCTGTGCAAGTAGAGCTCATGTTTCATGGAATTTTCAGATTAGATATGCAGGACCTCAAATATTGCATAATAAAAGAAAGTGCTTCTTCGAAAAATGATCTTTACATACAGTGAATACTGTATAGTGGAACAGTATACAGTTGAACACGAGATTAATACACAAACACAAAATTTGCTTCCAGACACTGAAGAGTGTCACCCTGACTGCAGATAAAGCCCCTCCACTGAAGAAATATGATGCTCACCATTTGATGGTAGAAATGAAAGCTGGACCACCTTTCTTTCGCCTTTAAACCCTCTGTTGAACTCTGGCTGATGTCAGTGTGATCCTGAAGGTTCTGCACTTAAATGCACAGAAGGGAAATGAGACTAATAGACTCAGTTTTGTTTAAATCACACAAGCTTTGAGCAATTAATATGTGAAATGTGGCATTTCCGTTCACTCTTCATGTTCCTTTATGGTTTAGGTATGAGTGACGGCACCTAAGTGTGACAACCCCAAGCCCTCCAGGCTTTGTGTTGGTTGAATCTATTTGCCCGTCGGAATGGGTGCCACAGATACCATGTGCTGCAGCACCAGTGATTTGTATGTGTCACTTGTTATTTCCTCTAACACTGCTCCTGCCTTTGTGGCTGCTGAGTCCATTGGACAACATCTCATTTCTCTGCTTCCCTATTTCAGCCTCTCTGTGTCTCTGCCTTAGTCGGTATCACTTTCTTTTCGTCTCTCTCTTCCTATTATCTCTGCCTGTCACAACTATTTATCAGGCACTTTTTTCTCTGTTTGCTGAATTATACATTCTCATTAAATCTTCATATGACATATTTTTTTGGTAATTCCATCAGTTAGCCTATAGTCTATATGGCTGCTGCTCTCTGGGATTGGTGTGTCACACACTATGACTACACAACAATAACAAGTATAACTCATAAACCACATACAAGTCTTAATAGATCATTAATGACTATGTACAACAAACAACACGTGTGTTTCTGTTTTACATATCGTGGTTTTGTAAGTTTTGTAAATGTGTGACATAAAATTTTCTAAGAATGATGCATGTGTTTGTCAAACCCAGATAAGCCATCACGGTAACCTGTGCTGTTTATGACTATCTTGCTTCAGAGCAGGTTATCTTCAGAGAATCATTGTCAAAAATGTGTCAGCAGACTGACTGTTCAGATCACATGAACATGTCTGGGGTGGACCCCACCTCTGGCCCTATGACAGCTGGGGTAGGCTCCCGTTGCCCTGTAGTCACAGATAATGGACGGATGTCATTCACAAGACGTTTCTCGTTAACCGCCTACATTTTAGTGTGATCACACAACTTGGAAGATCATTTCACATGTTCGGTCTGTATTTAAGCCTTTCCGTGTCGTTCTTTTTACGTTTCTTCTCTGTTTCTTAGGCATCAGTCAGAAAGTCCAGCTCTTTATCACTGAGCTAAGATATTCAGTCCACACAGAAGATCAGATGAAGTTTCTAAACCCAACCGACTAATTTCAAAGTTTATAATAAATCTTCCAAGTTTATGTGCTTCATCTCGACTGAACACTGAGTCACAGCGTCTCCTTTTAGTCCTGCTTCTATCTAATAAAAAAAACATATTTGAATGTACTTTAAAACTGCCCAGAGCTCTACTGCCTGTGGTTTACAAGTGGATGAAAGAATTAATGAGCCAAAGCTTTTATTGGTGATTTATTCTAGCGATGATACATATTTGTATGAATTAAAACATGGAGGAGGCACGTACTGTTTATTCATGTTTCTCCTACTTTCACAGAGAAGTACATAAGTTTTTTGAGCTAATGAGCTGCCTAGTTAAGGAAACTCTGGCTTGATCGCTTAAATAAGAGATAGGAATGCAATAGAAAGGAAAACCAACTGAAATAAAATAATTCAAAAAACAACCTGGATGAATTTTAATTTTAATCAAGTTTTCATTTACAATTAGATTTACATTTGGCAGACATTTGGTGAAGCATCTTGCTTCCAGGCACGTAAATGAGACGACGCTACAAAACTTTTTCTTACTGAGCAAAAGCCACTAACCGTACAGAGCAGACAAGGCCCTGAGCTGAGCGGTCCAACCATTAGCCTCAGTTAAATACTGATGTCTTTGGTTGATGTTGGCAGTGAAAGATGTGACGTGTCATTTCTGATATGTGGCTGTGGCATCTTGACCCTCTCTTTCTCGTGGCATTTTAGATAATTGCTTTTCTCGAATGCTATCTTCACAATGTTTTCTTTTCTCCCTGTAAGCGCCAGTGACTTTCCAAACTCTGTCTAATTTCTTGTGAACAAATTCAGAAGCAACGTTGTAGACTCATATAAGAGGATTTTGCCCGCATCCAAGCAACCAAGCTTTTCCCAGACGCCTTGCCCAGCAGATTATTTTTAGACTTTTTTTAATCCTGCTGCATCCCTTTGGTCATTTCCTCCACTTCATCAAACAGCTAAACCGTTTATTCCAGTGACACCATGGCTACAGACGACGAAGGTCAAATGATTATGTCATGTCAAAAGTTAGTCTCATGACAAATGTGCAGATGCAGAATTTACTTAATCACATTAAGTAAATAAACATATATCAAGATGTAATATTAAAATTTATCATTCTGACCTAAAAATGTGCTTTGATGAAGAATGTGTATAACTACCCAGATGCTAGAGGCTGTACGGGTCTAAGAAATGCTGCTCTATTTGTCCCTGCTGTGCACTGTAAGATGTTATATCAATTCTCAGCACTGCTGTGGCATCCAGAAATCACCTGTCTGATCACCAGACAAATTAAACAGCTTTATTGTTTTTGATTAACAATAAAGCTGATTTAGGGGTGCCGCTCCCAAGTGGAGGTCATGGTAAGTGCTGAGTGGCTGCTACTGTGTTTCCTCTGGTAAGGATGACAGTTTCTACCTTGTTCAAGCATTACATGGTACCACTGGAACAGGATTTTATATCTCACGTGTTATATTAAATATGCTCAATGTGAGCGAGAGAGAGTCAGCACCACAGCATGTGTTAAGAAAAAAAGAACTGCCGACGACTCAAGCAAAACTATATGGCTGCAGCATGCGAGACTTTGCATGACTGCAGCTGCAACACACGGGTAAGCCCCCATTTACAAGTGCATCCATTTTCAACAAGATTGGATTGAACAAACTATGTAATTAACAAGTACATTAGAGATACGGTTACATGTGTTTTACACTGGTCCAGAGGTGCAACAGTTTTTAAAACATTTCAGGAAAAGAGACAATTTCACAAAGCACAACAGCAAAGGAGAAAACACAAGGCTGTGGCTTGGACAAACATGGCTGCCGCAGGAAGTGACGCACTTGACTTAACTGATGTTACATGCAACTAATGACGGTGGAAGCGAGTTGAATTGTGAACTGACCTCAGAACTTGTTGGCTGGACGCTCGCTGTGTTGGACAGCACACGTCCTCCCTGAAGCAGACTGGGAGCCTGTCCAGGGTGTACCTCACCTTTCCCCCGGTGACAGCTGGGAGTGAGTCCAGCACCCCGTGACCCTTAAGAGGATAATCAGTTCAGGCCAGGTCTTTAATCTGTGCTTGTTTCAGTCCACTTGGGTTTTATGTTAAAGTAAAGAACCTGCTATAAGTTTTTTTAAAAGTGGCTTTGATGACTCTACGCTAAATGAAAATATGCACCGTGGCTTTTGGGAAATTATTGCAGGGTTACCGGTGGGATACAGGTATTGGACAGGCTGTCAGTCTATTTCAGGAAGACATATAGAGACAGAGAGACATTCACACGCACAGGCAATTTAGATTCATGACAAAAAATAACTGCAAGTCCTTCGACCGTGGGAAGAAGCAAAGCGAGAAACTCCACAGTTCAGTTCTTCAGGTGTCAGCGTCAGTCTATGATTCAGTGCAAGCAAAGAAGGAGAAAAGAGCAAGAGGAGGAAAAGAGCACGGTAGTGGAGCACATTAATTATCATTAAATATAATAAATAGCATTAGCTAAATGCTACTAGTGTCGCTGTTACTGTGATTAAAACCGGTTGAATAACAAATTTCCTCGGGTATCACGTTGTTTCCTCTGTTTACTTTGAAATTTAAAATGAGTTAGCTTAGCTAACAAAGTTAGAAACACAGCAGCCTAATGTTAGCAACTTGTTAGCTTGTAAGCTAGCAAGGACAAGACTTATGTGCTGATGAAAGCTGTGTCCGGCTAAGCTAACTGTCAAGCTAAGGTATGAAATTTAGACCCAAATTAATTTCGTACTATGGGTGACTAGGGTGTAATATAGTATGGTGGGGTGCGTATTTTATTATATTTTACAAATCTTGAGCATAGTGGATTTATGAAGCTGAAAACTACATTTACATGAGGCCATGGGGCAGCTCCCAGCACAATTATGGCATTATGCTAGATTACATTAAATGAATCATATGTAAATAATTCAACCTGTGTCCAAGTGAAACATTTAAAATTTGATTTTGATTAATTCTGAATCCATTTTGTGAAAATATTTTAAACTGACATTATTAACTACTATCATTATTTGTATATAATGCTATATCACTTCATTATGTTTCTTCAGTATTATCATTTCGTAAGTTTTGGGCACCAAATGGCGAATGTAACTATTTCACTTGAAATTGAATTATACGGTATATTCATTACACATGTAGACATGAAAAGCCATGTTTCTTTTTTGGTCATATTAGTTCAGCGTCTACCTCCAGTGCAATAACACATTCCACAAATTTTACAGACTCTAGAATCGCGACTGCTCCTCTCTGTACACTTTTTCAAATTCCAACCCGGGTTTCTGATTTTATTTTATCTTATAGTGTGAGCCACTGTAAAATGGACTGTAATATTTTCACAGCTATTTTGTGGATGTTGCTTCATGAAGTGTTATCGACACGTCATTATGAGTTTTAAGATCATGATCAAGGCCTTGTACCCGAACACAAAGGAAGAAAGTCATGGTGACTTTGTGTGTTTTCTTATAAGTAGCTACTTGTTTAGTGAAGTAGTGAGAGAACTCTCTTACTAAAGAGTCTCAAAGGAAAATTACCTTGATTCAAGATATTGATCAGCTGAAGTGGCTTTTGGGAAAAACAAACAACAGGAGAAGAAATTAAAGTAGGTGTATTTTGAACAGATTTCTTCAGAGCAAACAAATGTAAAAGGGAAAATAAGGAGCCAAATGAAGAGGGTTGTGAGTCAGTAACAGCTGGTAAGTTTTAATCACTTAAATCACAGCTTTCACTGTGGTTGACTTTGACTATCTTTCATGTGACGCTTGCTGTATAAGAAGGAGTTACTCTTCTCACAGGGGAGCATCAGACCATATGTTACTAATGATGTTTGGCTTAGAAAATCACAGCTTCGGCCCATTATATGGCTCAGCGCAGGGTAAACACTTTATACTGATACAAGATAGAGACCATTGTCCTCAACACTTTCACTGTGAATAGTAATTCCATGATAAATTTACTGGAGTTAGCTGTGCAGGGGGGAGAGCTTGTTTAATTCAGCCATTGGAAAATAAAGGCATATATTTCTTTAGGTGTGTTATCATTTGGTTATCACTTTAACTTGTTTTGGGATTACAAAGTATTGGCATATGGCAAAATAATTCTAACAAAAGTAGCTTTTCTTTAATTTATCATCATGTCAAAAGATTGTTATGATGGTCATTTACCGTATTAAATAAGTTGAATTTGACGTTGCCCTTTGGCACTTGAAGCATATTTTTGTGGCCACGTGCAGCACTGCACCAAAAAATTAACTCTTTTTATTATCTGGAAAGACGTTTGGGAAGTCTAGGATTGTTTTATCCTTACTTGTGTTTGCGGGTTGTAGTGGAGGGGTTCGCTAGTGCGCATGTCCTATTGGCCCAAAAAGTGGATGCTCAATAATTATGCAGATTTTCAGTATATGCACAATTGAGCAACTTTGAATCATTGCCATGTTTTAAAGTGTTATTCATTGATAATTTGTATTTGCATTTTAGCCCATTCCCAAAGTGTCAAAATGCGCTGCTTTGTCCAGTTACTTCTGTGTTACATGGCGACGCTGACCAGGGTTGGATTTTAGTGCAAGACATTTAAGGTAAGGACGTACCTGTGTGCCATTGTCATTGTTTTGTAGCATTTAGTTTTTATGTAATTTATCTTGTATTCTAAGTCTTTCCCGTAGCTGGTGATGCTCCTGGAGCATCTAATACTGACACCAAACGGTGCCTGTGCTGTCAGTATAATGCTTTTTTTCTAAGATGTAAAAAAGTGGCACAATTTGACGCCTTGGGAAGCATTATTTCTGAAGCTGTAGGATGAGAATGTGCGATGCATTTGTTTTGTTGTGCATTCATGTTGCTGCAGGGGGAAAGACAGAAAAACAGAAGGGAGAGAGACGCAGCTGACAGACAGCGTGAACTGTCTAAAAAAACAACGGTGAAAAATCTGGTTTACCTTTTTGAGAGGCACTTTTTGCTTAATTTTCAGTCAGAGTTTTTGTTGACCTAAATTCAAAATGAAGCAGCATCACTCCTTTATTGATTTCACCATTTATTCAGGCTTGCCAAAGTCAACAGTCTCCCTGCCCCCCAAGAAAAAAAGACTCATGACTTTCCAAAGCCAGAAATGAAAAAGCTCCACAACTCACCATTAAAGTAATCTAGATTTGGGCATGGGGGGAATCCATCTCCTCATGATTTTACACTTAAAGTCTGTGGTGTAGCACTGAGCAGGGAATGAATGACTGCTTTCATTTCCAGCAATCACTACAGGCTTGTAGCCATTTATTGGTTAAGCAGAAGTGCTGCTCCGATGATTGTGTGAGGCATATTCAGGCCTGCAGCTCCTGTTACAGTCAGACTATCAGTGCTGAGCCAAACTGGCTGATTTATGGGTCACATTGTTCTGTAAGTGAATGGTGGGGGGAAAAGGGAAAGCTGGAGTGAGGTTTAAAAAACGGACTCAAGCACTAGCCTCACAAGTTCTAAATAAGAGGAAATCAAACCTGATGCCCTACAGTAAAACTCCTGACCTTGAACTGAAAAAAGCTTTACCTTCCATTCGTCGAGAAGATGAGGAGCATATCATACCAGAGGAAAACTTAATAGTTTGTGAAATATCTTTATTTTGCAATAATGAAAGATGGATTGAGTTCAATAAACACAGTAACATGTTCATCACAGGAAATCTGTACAAAACAATAAACGTTGCAGGAGTGTAACCATTGGTCAAAAATACTTCAGACCAAGTCCAACCATTTTTACAATATGTGGTTTACCTACTAAAGCTTAATTTCATAATTGTTAATAAATGGCAAATTACGGTAAATACTCAATAGTTAAGTCATGATTCAGTGAATACTAATCACCTGAAATTATTAAGCATTTGGTGAGAGGTTAAAAATATTTAAACGTAATGTAACACTTACATCTGATAACAAAATTTCATCTTTGTTATTACAGTATATCAAATATTCATTTTTATAACTGATATTAGGATTATTTGCCTTCGAAATCTACAAATATAATGAAATTGGGATTTATATAATTTATCAGTTTCCCACTAAATGAGTGAAATTTTGAAGAAACTTATTTTTCTTAACATCAATGGGGTTCAAGTTAGAGTCATTTACCTGTTAAACTGTTATTTATCATAAATTTAAATACAGACGCTGATTTCACTGAACATATGGTGTTTATGCACCACTTAAATAATACAAAGAACTATTTTGTTGGTCATCTCATATATTAGTTAAGAGTAGCACAAACATTATAGCCATTTCTTAACAATATCAAATAATTACCATGCACAGAAAAATCACCATATAACTATTAGACGCTTATTTGCCATTTACTAACACTGTTGTGCTAAAATGACGCTCAGCTTCAATGTTTTACTCCTTCAGCGTACAGAATCATCAAGGCTGGAAAATATCACTATGTTATACAGACTGGTGGCGTTACTGATTATTGTTCAGATACACTGATGGGAATGCTCATTTTGATTCTTGGATAACAATGTTTCAGTATCAGCAGTCTAAATGCAAAACAGAATTGAGTTAAGTGTTACTGTATTGTCTCTACAATATTATACAATTACCATGTAATGCTAATTGGCCCACTGCAATTACAGGGGCAGCACTACAGGGAGTCATACACACATAGTAGTAATCAAACGGCTAATTACTGGACCACCTATAGCGTGCAGGAGGTGAAAGGCAAAGATAGCTCCCTCCTGGCTGCCGCGTTCCACGGCTCTATGCAGGAGTGGAATGTGCTGCAGGTTTTCACCTAAACCGAAACACCCTAAGAACTCATAAGCGCATTTTCTTTCATAGCAGGTATAAAATCCTTGACCAGGTAATCCTGCTACATACTGCTTTAATCCAAACTTACGAAAATACGTGCACGGCTCTGAAAAGCCGTCAGTAATGAGCTGCACTGAGGATATGCAGGCTTGTTAACACTGGTCTCCTTATGTCCCCTGCACTTGTAACCGCTCATCTTGTGTTCACAGTAAGTACAACTCTACAACAAATAGCCAGGTGCTCAGACACACATGCGCGCACACACACGCACGCGCGCGCACACACGTTAAAGTATCTAAAACAAAGATATCAGCTACATAAAATGCACTTTGAAGTAACAGCAATACTTTGGTCAAACAAATAAATAGTTGTGTATACAATACATCAAGTACAATTTAAGGCAAAAAATTAACCATCCAACAAGTCAAACAACAAAAGATTCAAAAACATACATTGAAAATATTTCTATTTACAATATATCCTCATAGAAAAATATGTCTGACTTGCACAGAGTTTTAAACATAGCCACAGAAAGACTCAAGTTCAACCTCAGGTGCACAAGACGGCATCAGAGGCCTGGGGTCAAATGTACATTATTCTGCAATCTACTGCAGCTACCACGCAACTAAACTAATGTTGCCAATAATGCTCAACTACCACTGTAATTATGTGGATAACAAGGATCTGATCTTTTCTTTTCAGCTGTCTTGTCACTCTGTAAACATTTTTAGTCAAATAAACACTTTTTTACAAACCATTTGTCCTCCAGCATTTTCACCCACCGCCACCAACAACAACAACACTTCGAGTCTGCAGAAAACACTGCAGCTAAATTGAGACCCTCTGCGTGTACTTTGATAGTGCAAATGAGACCTCAGGGGCTGAACCCAGGCTGAGGCGGCCGTCCAAAGGCATGTTCTGCCTGGCTGGTTGAGGGATAAGGAAAGGGAGCCAGTAGGGGGGAGTAGTAAGCCAGCCACAACGCAGGGGGGCACCCAACAGTGAACAGTCCAACAGCTTGTCTACAGACTTCACCTAAATGTCACAGTGCTTCTGTGTCCGAAGGCCCACACTTGGAGATGATTAATGATGAGTATTTACATCAGGAAAGGAGTCAAATCTGTGTGACCACCTGACAGCCCAGCAGTCTGACTGGGTCTGCAGTGAGCGAGGTGCAGAGTCTGGTAGTGTGCAAGTCCAACATCACCACAACCCTCTAAAGCATAAATGTGTGTGTGTGTGTGTGAATATATTTAGGACCTTTAATACTAGTACACTCTTCTAAATGTAACAATTAGACACAATTTGAGCTTAACACAGACATTCACAGAAATAACTGCCATCCCTGGCATCTGCTTCAAAAGTTCAGGCACAAAGACTAAGTGACATTATCCACCGAGCAAGATCATGAAAAAAAGGGGGGTAAAAGTGTGAAGGGCCAAGCAGGAGGTAAAACTGGGCTGTGAGGGGAAACCAGCGGAGGAACCAATGTGCATGTACAGTAGGTAGAGGTGACACTGTCAAAGAAAGAGAGAGAAAGGAAAATTAGCTAAGTCTCCAACATTTCGGGAAAAGTTGACACACTGATTAGTGTTTGTGTTCTCGGTATGACACAGACTCAAATCTCCATAATTGCGTAGAAAATGTTTCCAAATCTAGAAATGAGTAGATTTGAAGCAAGGCAAGACATTGCAGTTGTAGCTCATCAGTACGTGCATAATTATAATCATGGCTAAATTGACATTCAGTGCTCGGAGGGGAGCTGCTAATAATAGCATTTCATATCCAGGCTGGCACAGGATTACTGTCACTGTCCAGTTGTTTATTATGGCCCTGATTCTTTAAAAACTTTTAATTTTTTTAAGTTATTAAAATGACAATACCCATGTGAATGAAAGCATATAGATTTTAAAGTATGAGGTACACCACAAAACGCAGTCTAATCAAAGGGAATGCTTATTGACTTCTTGAGAGTAGCAAGAAAAATCTGGGTTTGCGTCACTGCTTTGCAAAGCCTCGAGCTTTTAAAGGCTTTACAGACACCGCAAAGAACTACAGTGCCAAAGGCTGCATTACTCACCGAAGATTAGTTAGTGTTATGTTAATATTTGCTGCCATTAACGCAACACTAATTATTATTTTTTTAAGTGGGAAACAATAAAAGTACAACTTCACAGGGCTTGTAGAACTCTCAGGATGCAAAGAAATTAGAGAGTTGGGCTTCTGCAATTCAATACTTTTGATGATGCAATGAGGTTCATCTCAATGAAAACCGTGGGCATAGGAAAATGAAAGATGCCATTTAGTTGCATTGCATTTCTGTCTCAATACTGTAATGTACTCACACAGTTGTTTTTTCTGGGAAAATATCATTACACAAAAAGACTATGTGCACAAAACTACCATGAGATCATAAAATAACTGTACAAAATATCCTTTTTCACCCCCTGTTCACCTTTGCCTTCTCCGCCTAAATCTCGTCAGGTGTATGATGTGTGTTTGCCTTTTCAAAAATTGTTTAACATTGTTGGCTTTCATCGCTTTTCCAGAAACCCCAGAGCTCATCTTTCATAGCAAACAAAACAGTCAACCTGAGCCAAAAATCAAAACTATATTTCTTGAAGCAAAATACCAAATGGTGGTATACTATATAAATAATACTATAATACTATAAATAGTGGTTTTTGGTCCCTTAGTTACTACATCCCAAAAAAAAAAACTAAAGTACATCAGTCTCCACAGATCCATAGTGTACGACCTTATCTACAAAAGACATGAGCTCCGGACAACGTTAGGAGGATTGTAGCATGGATTTTGTGGGGAGTGGCTATTCAGACATGTGACTCACCGCAGGAGATCACCCAAGTAAGACGCTCGATTTCCGTGAGCACAACAGGCACAATTTGATGTAACACTTAAACTGTGTGAAACTGTTTTTTATTTACAGCACATCCATGCTTTGCATCAAATATAAAAAGGTTCAATCATTCAACTACAACAGCAGTTCAGTGATATGAAACGCCATCAACACACCCATTCACACGCTTTTAATCCTCCCGACGATTCGGCACAGAGCAACAGGCTGTACAGACTTAAAACGGACATTGCACTAAGGGGCTTGAAGGACATGATCCAGATAACATCGGCAGCTTTTCACTCTGACATTTTTGTTCACACATAAAGAAGAATTTCACTGCATGTCTGAAAGGGACTTATGTGAAAGACACAGGGTAGAAATGGCATCATGGGATAATGATAAGGTGGAAACCACCGCTATCCCAAATGAACTTGTCTAAATTTTGCCAACACACAGCTAGATGATCCTCAAACCTCTCAGGAGAAGCTTCTATAGATTATTGAATCGAAAGTTGAAGAGCCTGGAAAAGGAAGCTCCTCCTGGTTTAAATCAAACATTAATTCTACAAAGAGAACATCATACCTATAGTCAAACATGGTGCATGTAGTGTGATTGTGTAGGGATACTTTCCTGTCCCAGGCCCAGGGCCACTTGCCATAACTGAGGAAAACATGACTTTCAGTCTCTACCCAAGAATTCTGACGGAGAACACAGCTCATTAGTCTGACAGCTGAAGCTCAGCTGCAACTGGATTGTGCAGCAAGACAGTGATGCCAAGCATGTGTTACTCTACTTCACAATGACTCAGAAGAAATAAACAGAACATTTTGGAGAGTCCGAATCAAAGTCCAGATGGGAGCTACAGTCGTTATTGCCTTCCAGGGGGGTTATTTCCTACTCACAGTGAGGATTTAGGTATTCAACATATCATATACAGTTCTTAGGCTCTGGTTGACTTTGTTTTGTGTTGGGAGGATCTGGAACAGTTTAATATGAGATGCACACAAAAACAGAAGTAGGCAGCAGGGGATCAGATATCACAGCACTGTATGTAATAATACTGATAACATAAATAACAAATACATTACAAAAACAACACACAAATTGTTAAACCTGGAATTCGATGTAAATGACCCAAACATTAGGTTTCACCTTGGCCCTGGACCCTCAAAAGCCTTTTGTTGTTCTCTTCTTCTTGCCTCCTGCAATCCTTTCATCTTGCTTTTGATGTCAGGGTGTTGTGTCTCCACGATGTATGGAGGCCCGTCCCCATGCACCTTGTCCGCTGCCGCCTCCACCTCCTCCTCCTCCCCCGTGGTCCTTATCTGACTCCGGCTGGCTCTGGGCTCGCTCAGGCTTGGGATTAGGTGTGCACGGTGGGTTAGGTTGTTGGACCGACATGGTTCTGCGCAGGTGGGTACGCTTACAAAGAAAGTCGGGCTTTGCCGAGAGGCCAAATGAGCCTTTCCTTAGGACCATCCGAACCGAAGGGGATTTCTTTGGTCTGGCTCTGTGCCCAAACTGAAGGGTGGAGAGGTGCGCTGCGTAGCCCTCACTCAAGAACTACACACCACACAAGGAAAGGGTCAGAAAATAGGAGTAGTAAGAAGATTAAGTAAATTAAAAAAACCAAGAAGAAAACCAAAACCTTTCAAGTGAATTCGGCAGAAAGGCAATGACAACCTAGTAAAGAAAGAGATAAAAGACCCAAATGGAAATGGAGCTACCTGGCACTGATTTTGGTACTTCTTCGAAGGTCTGCCAACAATATAAATCTGTGAGGGGCTCAGGCCGAGCATGTTGTAAACAGAGATGTCCTTCATGGAGCCATAAGCAGAATTGATCTTAATGTGACACTGGTGAGAAAGGAAACAATCAGCGGGAGATGTGTCTGGCATTTCAGAGCAGCACAACCAACAGCTACACTTATCCCTTTTCAACCAACGTGAAGTGGGTGCTAGTTCTGGGCGGGTGCTGTTGCTTTTTCAGAGTTAGTTGAACCCATGAACACACTGAGAAGCAGTTGCACATCTGTCTATATCTTTGCACAATAACACTGACATCAAACTGTGTTTCTTTACCACCGACTTTGTGAGCCTCCACTGACATTCAACCATGGCTGGCTCAGGTTATTTGTGTTGCTTGTTGTGACTGCAATGGATGGTGATTATGTTTTATAAGAAATGCAATTACTTGAAACATTTTGATTCGTATCAACTTAGAAGGTAAGATGCTTACTCTAACCTTTTTTTTCCTTTGATCACATTGCAGTGAAGTAAATCTAATAAATCATACACCAGTTTTTATATTTACGATAAAGTTTTGGATGGTTTTGTTGGTCACAACAGTCCGATCCCCTGATATAAGTGGTTCTTGGTTCTAGATCAGCAAAGAGTTGGTGCAACTTTGGATTTAGTTTTTGCCGAAAGCAGGTTCTTTGAATGTTGAAACATTAAGAGCTGGTACAAAAATATTGCACTAGCTCCTAATTAGCCTGCAAACTGGCTGGATGGAAAGGGGGTAACTGTGAACCTCTGAATACCTGTCCAGGTAACAGCTGAAAAAGTTTTACCTCCTGGATAAGGTTCCTGAGGAAGATGGTCTTTTGTCGCAGGGGATCGTGAACCAGGCCTTCAGAAAAGAAGATCATCCCATGAGGAAAATTGTGTTGCGAAAGCCAAGATACAACCCGCTGTTTCTGCATGTCAGGGCGGCCTGTGATGTAGATGATCAGATATCCCAGGTCCTGCCAATGCCTGTATCCAGACACAATATCAAACACACTTTAACCTAACTGTAGTGCCTGAAGTTCCACCATCAAACTTTGGATTAGGGAACATTTCGTCGTTCTCAGATTCCGTCACATTATTCACCAGCGTGGATCCAGGGTAAAACCTGGATGATACCATTCCAGATTCTTGCTCATTTTAAACAAATAAAAGAGGACACATTCCCTAAAGACCCCTGAGTTTGTCTCCAGTTTAGCATCACCGGTAAATAACTTATTTTCTACCTGAATCCTGTTATTGCAGGAGCAGCTGGGGACAGCTTGTACACAAACGTCTTTAATTAGACGAGAAAAATGAAACCCAGGCAGTGTGAAGATCAACATGTCTCTATTTAATCACTAGCATTGAATCCACTGAATTTATTGTATTTCTCATGCGTCTGCATCTTCTCAAAATTTAGGACCGTTAACGATTTAAAATAACACTTTTTACAACCACAGGTTTGCAGGGATGGAGAGAAAGAGGGTTGTTGCCACAACTAATAACACTAATCCATTCTCCTTTGTGAAACAAACATCATCGTATTGCAGAGTGCCGCTGTTCATACACGTTGGTGTCATTAGTGAGGTGAATTAGTGATGAATCATCTTCACAGATGAGTCGTGCATCAACAACCTAATTTTACAGATGATCCGTGATCATAAAGACACAGAAAAGTGTGTGCAATAAAGAGAAGTCATACTGTCGTACTTTAGTCAGCCAAAAAGTGTGTACATACATACAAGCTGTGGCTGCAGTATAGTAATTAAAGAAAGGGAAGAGAGCAGGGATTAGAGAGAAACTAACTCATCTTGGACCTATAAATGTTTTCTCCTCGTCCAGAGATTGAGGCACATGAGTTATTTTACATTTTTATATTAACAGAATTATTTATGATGGTGAAATTTAGGCCAGAATATTTTATATATCTTAATTACTTGGACAAACCAAGCGATTCTATTTAAAATGAGAAATTCGGCTGGAATGGAATAATCCTTGTTTCATCAGCACATTTGACTGTGACAATGGTAAAAGCGTCTTAGACTGAACTGTCGAACGTTTGACCCCTGGGCCTATTAGGTATTTGCTTGTTTTAATCACGGACTGAATATGTTTAACTCACGTTTGGTGTGCACACAAGCAAAAATTTCATTCACAGGCCCGCACACGAGTCGACAAACCCACCCAGTCACACACATTCGAAGGTCGTTACAAGTTACCTGACGACATCGACAGCTCCGGGACGGACTTTAGGGTCACTGCCCATGATTGACACACTGGCAGCAAAGGAGCCATCAATGCTGAAGACCACACACTCCATGCCCCTTGGCAGCACAGTCAGGTAGGCCTCTGCACTTGTTTGATCCCCCCTTAAAATATGAAACGGCAAAGAAGAGAAACTCCAGTTCTTTAACATGGTTCCTTCAAGGCTGCACTGCTTTCTGAAGTCTCAAGCTGGAAGCTTACACGCACAAACACGAATTCATTCAATCATTTCCTCCTTTTTTTGCGTTTTGCTGCAGTGTAAAGGCCGTGGATGCTTACTTGACCACCATTTTAATTGGATAGACTCCCAGGCCGAGCTTCTTGCTCTTGGGTATGGTATATGTGACTCTGCCGCTGCTGTTGGTTACCTCTGTGTCAAAGTGCACCCAGCGGCCAGACTGAGGCTGTGTCATCAGCAGGATGTCCACCTGAGAGCGGCCAGATGAGTCAAGAGGGAAAGATTAACGTCAGTCTTTTGCAAGTGTAAATCAGTAGAAATTTAACAGCATTTTCACCTTTTCGCCAGTCAAAGTGACCATGTCCAAGGGGCCATACATGAAGCGGCCGACCAGCATCTGAGGTCCATCCTCAGTGGCAATGACATCATTCACCCTGTGGTTGGCTGTGACGTTCTAGAATTCATCATAAGAATGATTCAGTAAAACATAATACACCACTTCATTGTGTCTGTGACTCTGCTCTGGGATAAAATGTCACACAGAATGACCTCTATTGTTAAATAATTAGCCCCAAATCATAGTAAGGTTGATGCAGAAAGTCTATGAGCTAGAGACTCATGATTCATGCACCTATATTCAGAGTAGAACTGAATGCTACAGTACAACAACCATAGGCTACCTGCTCAGTACCAAACAGTAGCTAGATACTATCGGCTGACATAGCGGAGTATTTGTCAGCTAAAGATCCAGACACCGTGTTTCATTTGGCAGATAATTAGGACTAAAACAAAGGTTGGACTTACATAACCAAAGAAGTCACTCCAAATCATAGATAATGTAAATATGCATTTCTACGTTCACCATACAGTACTGAGGTCATAACACATCAATGTGTCATTTATAGCTTGTTTTGACTTCCCTGACTCTCAAACAGAATGTAGGTTTAACACAGTAAGTGAGTTAAAACAGTCACTGGTGTCGCAATGAGGATGCAGAGCTCTGTATGCAGACAAAACAGGTACCAAATAAATACTGAGCTCCCACTTAGACATACAGTTTATGATTATGCACCTTTCTTAACTGTAAGTCATTGAGTCAAGTCAGGTCAACTCACTTTTATTTCTAAAACACAAAACAGCAAAGACTGATCAGTGTGCTTAACAATTTTTAAATAGAATTTAAAAATTACATAAAAAATAAATGAATAAAAATAAAATCAACTAAAGACAGTGGCTGAGATCTTCTATTTCTACACCAACCCAAATACCTCTGGTAAATTGTAAGTAGTCTTCATTTCTATAGTGCTTCACTGCCTTACACTGTACAACCCCAACGCTACGCAACTGTCCTACATTTGCTGCGAGAAATTAATTTGGGGTTCAGTGTCTTGCGTAAGGACATCTCAGCCTGTGACAGGAGGAGCCAGGAATTGACCCAGCAACCTTGGGATGGGTAGACAACTGCTCTGTCTGCTGAGCCAAAGCCCACCCCCTGGGTGATCCAATGTGGGCCCTAAAGAGGAGTGTTGACTCCTGTTATACAAATGGCACCTTTCAGTGAGAAATTCTAATCCCTAAATGTCCTCTTGCATTTTAGTAGCAGTTGATGAGCACAATGTATAATTTCATGGCAGAAATTCAAATTTTCCCAACTGCCTTCTATAACCTTTACTTTAACCAGATTTATTTTCTTTATTTTACATAGCTTTTGGTCCACCCCCATCTCTTCTCCTAAACAGTTAACTCTGAAATGTGGTCGGTGGCGTGTAGATAGTGAGAGGAAAGATTACATTTCTCCACAGGCTTCTACAATGTTTATACTGCTGATAAAATATGAGTCACGGCTTATATAAACAAATTATACCGGATGTACAATGTCATGACTAAACAAAGGCAACTGCAATAAATATAACTCATTAATTCCACCTTTGTTTATGACCACGATTTCACCGGGAGCGAGACGCTGCAGTGACATTTAGTTTACTTCAGAATGTCGTTTACTGACATTCGTTTGCTGAAAGATAATGGAGCTTCTTCACATGACAAAACATGGCCAAGCGCTACTGTGATCAACCATGTTGTAATGTTTTTGTTTTATTGTTGACCCACGACAGCTGATGATCATTGATTTAAAGGATTTGACATCTAACAAGCAAACTGAACGTTTCCAGCTGTGATCCTGTATTAGCTTTATCAACAATTAATTGTTTGCCAGCACGAGGTCACACTTACTCATCCAGAGATGGCCCACATGCCGACTAAAGCAAACATCCAGGTTCATAAGTATTTGATAAATTTTTTATCATATTGGCAGAATGATCAAATGTCCTGTCCTAAAACATCCCATTAGACAAACTGAACTTGCATTAGAATGACAGGACGAAAAGAGACGCAGAGAAGAAAGAGGGGAGAAATTGCTAACCGTCTGAAGCTAACCACTTTATTTTTGAAGCTGGGTGGAGGTAGTGTTGTGTAGCTATATTGTATTTATTGATAATGTGACTTCCAACAAAAGCAGCAGGAATAAATCAGGATTAACCGTTAGATCTGTATTATCTGCTCACATTGAGCCTAATTCCGCATAAAAGCCAAATTCTTCAAAATTCACAGTGCAGAAGGAACCTGGTGTAAAAGCAGCCCAAGACCTTTTTAGGTAAAGATGTCAAATGTTCTGCAATGGCCAAATCAAGTCTAAATACCACTAAGCTGCATTTGATTTCCTGAGGGCAAAGTGCCATAAATGCTGGAGAACATCACCAGGGAAGAAACCCAGCACGTGGTGATGTCTTTGACTTCAAAATCTTCATTGACTGCTAGGATTAAAAGGAATGATTAGTTAGTTTGATTAAATACTTTTGGTCCTAGACCTTTTAAAATACTTCACATGAAGCACCTCTGAATATGTCCCCACTGTCAGCACGGAGCCGCTCTGAATTGTGCTCAGAATGGGGCAACTTGTCAGTGCTGCTTTTTTCAAAGCTCTTACATCGCAGACACATTTGTTGGTTAGGTTTAGGCATGAACAAGATGGCAGTAAAAAAAAAAACCTTCCCAGACTCAAATGTTGATATGTTTCCATGGTACTCTGGCTGAACTGTTCTATTTATAGGCTCGGGAAAAGCAAGCAGCCACAAAACCGTTGGCTTGAAAAAACAGCAGACAAAGGGAGCTTTCACTGGTTAGCAATATGACAATGACTGTTCTACTCTCCAGAAACATCAAGTAATTTGTGCTTGTCTTACTGCTACAGCAATTCAAGGTGAAAGTGTGGGGGGATTTTTACGTAATTCAAACCACACCATGAACCAACTCAGTGGTTAATGCTTATTTTATTTTTAGCTTGAATGAATGCAAAGCCATCGAAGCAGGCAATCTATATCTGCTTTGTGTGTGTGTAACTTACAATGACACTTTGAAGACAATAACCTAAGTGAAATATCTTGTGACGAAGGCAAAGTGCTTCCTAAAAAAATGCTTAGGTTTGTTCACATTAAATTTGAGCTTTCACACTTGGCAATGTTGCCGGCAGAGAACCAATATGCAAAATAAATAATTATTTACCCTTAGTTTAACATGTGTCCTCCTCCTGAGCCATTTTTCTCTTGGACTGGAGGGAGAGAAAGGAGCCGAGTCCAGATTATCCGCTTCCTGGGTCTTCACACAGTCACATCGCATGAGCTGGCAATAAACACACATCCATGTAAGAGCAGGCACGTTCACACACAAGCCAATGAAGTCAGCTTGTCTGTCTCACATGACACACATCCACACAGTCAACATAAGGCAATTGCCATCGGGAAGGTTAAATATTTATTGAATATTATTAATATTAAGTCTGCAGGTCTACAGCTTGTAGCACATACAATTAGCGCTTGCTACTTGAAAGGCTGATGCATATGATTCCTGGTTCGATCACTGAATGACGCGTCACGCTTCTAAAGAGCTGAGCCCATTCTCTTCATTGCACTAAACTTGGACTGAGAAAAGTGCATCATTCAGTTTGATTTTTACACATTACTATCTGTGCACCACTTAAAACTCCATGACAATCCCTTAATATGAAGCTACACGTAGTGACGCTGGAAACCACTGAAGCACATTAATGAACTTCAGGTTTATTAGTGTCCTGATGGCGTCTGTGTTGCTTGCAATTTGCTACATTCTCTCCACTTCCTGCACGCACTCTCTCACACTAAAGAAGGACAGCGACAGAGAAATGAGGAGCTTGTGTGTTTTTCCATAGAAGCTCTGATTTATGGTGCTTTCAAATCATGTGAATTGTTTGTGTGCTGGTGTCTAAGGATTCAGTGAACATCTTTGACATCACCAGACACACAAACGCAAATTCAGTGTGAATGTAGTCATTGTTATTAAGCAGCTCAGAGGTTAAATGTGTCAGTAATACTGCCAGGGCTTCGGCTTTAATTTCCCATTTAGTCCTAGTAATATCTGCACATTTGGCACTATTATACTTTTCTAATCTTCTAGGTCCTTATAACTATATAGAGTATATGGAAATGACTGCAGCATAAGGCCAAAAACACATGGGCAGACCTTTGAAGTCCTGAACAGCCACTGGATAAAAAGAGCTGGCACCACACATTTCCTGTCGGACTTTTACAGATTACAGCCACGTACTTTTACATTAATTTGTAACCCAGCCCCAGAATCCTGGTCAGATTTGTTCAGATTTCAGTCATAAAATCAAATATGATAAAAAAAAGAGCTCACACTTGTCTGAGCCTCAACTGAGGTGTGAGATGAATCTTTAACATCATCACACAAGTGAGCTGACTGCCAATAGTGACCTTCTCTCCATTTTACAGTCCCCATAGTCCTAAGTATAGGCCAGGAAAGCAAAACTGAGGTTAAAATGGGCCTTTTCATAATATAGTAAGTTCTCAGGTGTGTGCTATGATGGCCAGATTATGGCTCAACATAAGATGAATGGAAACGACTTTACATGAAGTTGTCAAAAAGATTTGTGAATCTCTGTTTCTTGTTGTAACCGGATGCGTCCACAGTAAGACTTGCAGATGGCTTCAGTGGTTTGCTGTCAGAGCATATTCAGGGTGTTGTATGTGCAGAAGGAGCCCTCGGAAAGCTAAGCAGCATCTTCCTTGTTGTTTGTGAAGCAAAAAATGTCATTAAATGGAAGAATGTGAAACATTCTTGCATGGTAACACAGTTCCGCCCAAGATAGAAACTATTTTTGCCACGTAGCTTTTCCCAAGGCTCCGCCAATTCTATCTCACATTTACGCCAACATATTTCTGTTATTCTATTATCTCCGCCTTTTCCGCCTCTCCATATCTTATTTAAAGCATTTTACTTTTACCTTGTGTATAAAATGTGCTATAAAAAATGCCCTCTGTTATGTCTTTATGTCAAGTCAGTAGATAAAATATTTATTGCTGATTCTGGCTAGAATTGCCAACACAAGTTTCTAAAATGTGTCAGATGTATATTATAGCAGCAAACAGACTGTGTAGTGTTTCCAGCAAAATGCCTCTGTCCAGCGTCCACTTCCTACCTCTTACTGCCCTCTGCTTGGTGGTTTTGTGATGTTATACAAGAAGTTCCCATTTTAACATGTCTCCCAAAGAACTACATTGATAATGCCGTCAAGAAACCTGCGAAACTCGCTTGTAAAATAAAATCAAAGATTGTCTGTGGCAACTCTGAATAAAGCATACTAATCATCCATCTATAATTGCACTGCATTAGTGTGTGAATTTCGCAGAGGATCACAGTAAGACTGTCGATGACGTTCTCCTACCAGCCGAAGAACAAAGGCTGCTACATCAGTGGACTCCCAGTAGGAGGCATGAAAAAGGTGAGGCAATGCCACTGTGGGGAAGGCAGTCAGCACATCAGGGCAGTAGAGAGCGTAGTCCAGCCTCTTGGTGCCCCACCAGGAACTGGAAACTAAAGCACAAATACATACAGATTTTTTATTTTAAATATATTTTATCAGGAAATTGTTGTGGACACCTGCTACGGTGCAGTACATTCATAGGCTTATACTTAGAAGTGCAGTGTCCAAAGACTTGTGGCCATGAAAAACCACACAACCAGAGCAGTGACCCTGTGATGCTGGGACAAATGCAAAAAGTAGCAAAAGTGAAAGTGCAGTTTATGCAGAATGGCTCATTGAACATCAGTGAATGTGACATTGTTGGATTATAATTATCAAATCATTATCAAACAAAGCATGGAAAAATATCAAAACTGCAAAGTAAATGTATGCAGTTAACTCTCCCACAGTATTCAGAGCTCTACATTTACAAGACAATTACACAAGCTGAAATTAATAATCCAGTTGTTTTCAATTAAGTAGCTGATCAGGGTGCACATACTAAATTCAACCATAAGATTTTCTATCAATCCATCATCTGCAACCACTTAACCTGTTAAGGGTCAAGAGGTGCCGGAGCCTCTTCCAGCTGTCACTGCTCCAGAGGTGGAGGAAGCTGGAGTAAACCCACACAAGCAAACTCCACACAGAAAGGCCACAGCCGCCCAGAGATTTGAACCCGGAAGCTTGTAGCTGTAACAGTGCGACCCACTCCACCACCATGCTTTCCTAATTTATGCTTTTGAAAGTTTATCGAAAACAGATTTACATAGTTTTTCCACTACTGAATGAGCAAAATCTGAGATCTGTGTTTTACAGCTGTGAGCCTTGTGAACCTGAATTCAAAGAAGAAGAAGAAACGAGACGGGACTCTGTCTGCTTTACGCTCCTTCCCTCCCACTCACTGTTAGCGATGGTGTTGCCCAGCTGGCCCATGGAGCACATCGATGTTTCACTTTCCACGCTGGTCACACTGGCTCTTCGACCTCCTTCGTCTCGGCCTCCGTCGGTCTGCGCCTCAGCGGGCTGCTGTGAAGCTGGGCCTCCGTGAGCTTGCTCGCTTTCCACAAACACATCTGGATGGCGTTGGACACTTTCCGCTAGGGAGGGAGGAGGGCACGAGGAAAGACAAGGACGAATGGAGGGGGAAGGAGGAGGTAAATGCTTAGATAAGACAACAATTGACTGGCCTCAGTCTTTAAATCAATGCTGTCATTTTGCCTAATAAGATAGCCTCTTGCTGTGTATCGACTTGTTTTGTCTTTTATTAATGAAAGCCAAAGACCAAGAAGGAGATGACAGGACTGCCTCTCATCGTCATGGAGTTGGCTTAGAAGTTCCCAAAAGCATCTTGCTCGTGGCTCAAACTGACAAGCAGACAATCTGATCAGATTTGGTTGTTGTCTATGGCAGCATGTATCTACACAGCACACTCTGATTTGTTTGTTGGTAATACATGTATTATACAAAAATGAGTGTTGTCCCTGGAAACCCACATTTACCAGACATCACAGATCTGCTTGTTATTCTCCAAGACACAAGCCTGGAAGAAGAATGCTTCATCAATAATGTAACAGTTAGTGAGGCGAGTGTCTAGCAGCTCAGTTCAAAAGCACATTTATGTTGGACCTGACTGTCCTGGGGAAAACAACGATATCCACCGTCTACCAGACCTCGTTCCGACTCTGCAGAGTCCTTCTTCCACTATTAAGCTCTTACCCAAGCCCTGTATGACACTGGGTAGGGCTTAACTCACAACTGAGTGAGCCTCTACAATTCCGCTGCACAACAAATGAAATGTTGACCTCAAACATGACCTGGCAGCCCATGTGTTGCCACCAGGATGAAATCGATATATTTTTATGTGCGTCATAAAGATGCACAGATGACCCCACTTCTGTACCATTACCATTGCGGTGGGCTGTTGAGTGGATACACAGCTCAGCAAAGGTACAAACAGGGAGGCGAGTGAGGAGGGAGAAAAATGTGGTGTGATTCTGCAACCAGAACACATCCTTCCTGTTGTGTTTTTTTAATTCAGACAGGGTCCTTCTGCATCTCAGGGAAGCACAGACACTCACTCCCAAGACTTCCTCCCAACATTATTCTCTGTGTTTATACTCCCACCAAACATTTGCATTACAGAGATGTTTCCTCTGCTCATGGATGGTGTGTGCGCCTGTAACTGGGGATCTGTGTGTTTGTGCATGTATCACATTTGTCACACCCCAAAGAGTCGGTTTTGCTTCATGAGACAATCGGTTATTGGCAGGTTTACTCTTTCTCCACGTAACGATGGCGTGGTTAAAAATAGACCATCAGATGTGGCCACATGTTGCGTGTTTTGTCTGTGAAGGATGGGTGTCTGCAGCAGAATACAAATTAACAGCCGCTCTCTCAGATGTCAGGGAAAATCTGGCGCAGATATTAGATCCCCCACAGTTAAGGAAAAGGAACAACCTGCATTTGAACTGAGCTGATGATGAAGGTGATGGAGTCTGACACACACTGTGTACATATCACTGACTCTAGATTGTATGGTTTCACATTTAATGGGTCTGTAATGAGTGTTTAGTTGGTTGGGACGTTACATTTTTTCTTTAAATCTGACTTTTATATTTGATATGGTATAACTAAACAACTACAAGGAGCACATCGTTTGTGTGCACAGGTTCAATTGAATTACAAAACTATTTGGCAATTCCAGCCTATCCAATTACCATTTTACATGACACATCTGTAAACTGAGTGTCTTTGGGGTTTGGATTGTTGGTTGGCCAAAACTATTAATATGTTGGAAAAAAGGGGAATACTTCTTAGTTCAAAATAGCTTCAAGATAGCTCTTTTAATTAGTAAAAGATTGCAAGCAAAAGCCAACAACTGGGTAATAAACAGTAAGGAAGGGTACTGTAATTATTTAAAACCACGGGAGCCTATCCTTGATGTCTGGAAAAGTGTGACGGACATTCTATTCAGACATAAAGCAGGTAAGGATCAGCATCAGCTTTCATGTAGAGTTGCATCACCAGGCAGCAGGATTAAGGCTACAGTATTTAACTTTCTGCATATAAAATTCTTACAAAATCTTAATGTGGAGAGGTGCTGCTGACACCTCCTGTGATCCAGAGTCACTGAACAGCAGTGTCGTGAAATGGCTGGTTTGTGAGTGAGACTCTGGTTAATCAGAGTAGGCTTAACCCTCTTTGTCCTGTGCTGTGTTGTTGAAGGCTACCTTGTGCATAATGAGTTACCACGGGCTTTGATGAAGCCCTGGTTGGACTGATTCCAGGCTTCATGTTGTAGCATGAAGCCTGGAATCCGTCAAATACTCATGCTTCATCTAGTTTAATTCCCCAGAGTTGCATATTTTACCTCCAACATTCACTCCCTCCTTGGCTCAAGCTGCTTCTTTGGGTTCACGACCTAATGTCTGTCAGTTTGACCCTTTGAGAGCACAAAACCTTTACAGACCAGACTACCGAATGATGAACACAACTCACTATTATAATGGAAAAATCAAGGACTCAAAAATCAAATTCTATTACATCACCATAATATTACTGCATTGTCCTTTAAAACAATATTGTGTTTTTATTTTTGTGGTTAAAAGGGGTCAGAGATTGTGGCAGAGATGTTCACAAGCTGTAATCATTTGCAGCGTGCCATCCAGACTGCCTCGAATCAATTTGTCAATAATTACTGGCTGGACAATTACATTTTTGTAATGTAAGTGCTTATTAAATTATATTGTTTTATTAACAAATGTGAAATAAAGATTTTTCAAGCGTCAAGTCACATATCTTTTGAGCACTAATTTTAAGTCACTGTGAATGCAACTTGAAAGTCCCAAACATTTCTAGATGGAATATCTGGGAGGATTTATACAAGACGGGTCAAGTTTTCAGAAGTTATTGTGTTAAAACTGACACAAAAATACATTTGAAATATCACAGATTGGACATACACTACTAATACACAGTTGATTGACAGTTGAATGACACCTAAAACCCACTAGAACCTTTACAGTTCTAGAACCTTACACTTAGTTTGACCTTCTCTAAAATTTGTTTTGTGATGAACAAATTACCATTTTATTCTTCTGCTTAAATTCCCTACTTTCATGATATAATATCACTGTAGCATGATTTTTTTTTACATTTTCCATAATTCCATTTCACCTGAAAGTTGAAAATGCCTATTTTTGTGGGAGTAGTGCACGTGTAGGGGTGGTTACTAACACACCAGCATCATCAAGTGAACAGTTAAAACAACAAATCCTAATAGAATCTAAAATCATATTTATAACTAAACATAAGGTTATTGTAACTGCACATGCTTGTATATGTGCGCACACACACAAACACACACACAGATGCAGCAAGATCTTATTTCCTCTACAGCACAATGAGCAGAGAGCGACAGAGTCGCGATTCTGACAGAAACAGACAGAGGGAGAAAAAACAAAGCAAAAGGCCACTGACTGCTACACTTTTGGAAACCCACACGAATTTTAAATGGCATGTGCAAGATGCAAGAACAGAGAAGTATTAAAGGGAAACTAACCTTGAGCAGCTAACAGAAAAGATGGGACTACATGGTAAGGGGAAGGGGAGGAAAAAGGCGTGTGATTTTAAATGAGAAAGGAGAAAGATTGTAAAATTAGCAGTGACAGTCTAAACAGAAAGATTTGAATTCAAGCTCAAAATAGCCTATAACAAAAAGGACGGACACGCAGAGGATTCTTGAGGTGAGGGAGATGATTGCACTACAGCCTTGAAAGGTCTTTGTAACAGTCCTCACCACCAGTCCTCACCACTCTCGGTCTCCACACACCATTGTGCTATTAGAAAATAATTTCACGGTGAGTAAAGTAATAAATAAGGAAACATACACCACCATCCTTAAATTAAATCACCATTAGGCAGGTGATCAATACTGCTAAAAATGACTATAATTCCATGTGCATTTGCCATCTTGGATGATCATATTTCTCAGAAGACCACTGCTGAAAATCAATAGAAAGAGGGCTCATTCTCTCTATATTAGCAACATTCATCATAATAAAAGCTCCGCTGCTGATTGGTGCTGATGTCTAAGTCATACCCATAGGAGCATAATTTGATTGGCTCTCTATGCCTTCATAACAACTAATTACCATATTAGAGAGCAGGAAATGGGAGATGTGTGCCACTGTTTCTCCGGTGTCTTTGTATGCGAATGGATTTGCATGTCTGCCTCTGCCTCCGTGTTTACCTGTCTATGGTTTTTAATTTAACACATAATTTGACAGCATCCCACCCCGATCAATAGCACAGGGATGCAGACCCATAATTAAAACCTGGTATAACTGCAAGCCTAGACTGTGTGTGTGTCTGTTATTACACTCCATCTCCTTTATCAGCACTACTGCCTCCAAGAGGTGTCAAGCACCCTGCTTTGTGGCTGGCTCAACATGATTAATTTAATAAATCACAGTTATCATACAGTTCTCTTTCAATGTTTCTCACTATGTGAAGCATCTGCTGACATGACCAATCACAGAAGCTTAACTACCACAACATCTGTCAGGGAATAGACCAATCATCTGTGTTGCTAGGACCAGACCATCTTCCTTTATAACCATCTGCAGCCGCATACTGGCATTCTCGCTTTCTTCCCCGTGAATATAGCTTGAGCTCCTCGGTCATCCTGACACATGGATTCCCGCTCAGCTGTTTGCCAGTATTAAGTTGAGATTATATCTGTTTTATTCATCCTTTCAGCTTTATTTCAGGAAACATGTATTCATGTCAAGCTTTACACAGTAAAGGGTGCTTGCGTGGGTGTCCAGCTAGGCAAGGGTAGGGATGACATCTCTCAATCCTGCCTTACTGCATGCGGGCTTACTGTCTCTGAAAGAGACCCCTATTTCATCTATTTTATATGTATGGGCATCAAACATGCCTAGGCATCAATAAGGGAGGACTGCTGCACCATACCAAGATCCTAGAGTGCCTAGATCTCCGGGTGGCAGCAGCATCAAACATGAACCCCTGACAGATCCAATGAGAAACAAGCTTCAGCTAGCAAATGCTGAGGAGTCGTCGTGGAGAACCCAGATGCACAAAGTTTCCTCCTCTGTTTGACTAACTTCTCGACTCTGAGGGGGAACATGGTAGTGGACCGTAAGGTAGGAACCAGGCTGGGCATTGATTGACATGCATTGCTAAATGATAACAGAGAGGAGAGAGATTTATACAGAGGAAGATTTTGGATAAGCCAATCAGGCCGGGGGATCCTATCAAGGGCCACTGTGGTCTTGGGATTGCAAACAGCAGGTTTTGGAACTGAGTGAGCCCCTGGAGGTAGAGCAGTCAGATGTTTACCATCTCATCACAGCTGCCAGTCCACCCTTGCCTCATCTGGACCCACCCTCTCCAGCAAACTAGAGAAATTCATCATCTCCGTGTATCTAAAGGCGTTCAGGTGCCAGTGTATTAAAATCTGAACGTGGTCACTCTTAACAGCTTAACAAGCAGAGCTCCTTCATTAGACTGGCCACCCGTTGGATTAATGTTTCCCATGTCCACATATTTGGGAGGAAATGGGCGTCATCACTGACTTCATTATCCATGTGTCAAGAGGTGCAGTTAAAGGTTGTCATGGGCCTGCTCATGGTGGGGAAGAGATAGCTGTGGCTTAATCTTAATTAAAATAATTGCCAGGAGTTGCAGACGTTGAGGCAGAAACCACCAGTTTTCAATGGAGTTATATTTTCAGAGGCCACAGGGGAGGCTGCCAAGGCTTTGGAGAGAACATTTCTTCACCCTTCAGCTGAGGGGTGATTTGAATTGTGCCAGAGAAGAAAATGAGCCTGGGCTTCCACTCCAGTTATTTCCTTATCCTGCATAGAAGAAGGAGTATTACATCCCATTCTGGATTTCTGTTGCCTCAACTTACACCTCAGAAAAAAAAATTCAGAATGCTCACACACTTCCTATTTCATTTGATTCCAATGGGAGCCTGGTTCACATGAGCCACAAACAAAATTTCTGGGATTTGCATTTTGGGGCATAACCTGTGAATATCAGACTCGGGTCACTCTGTCACTTGCCCTGAGGGTATTTAGCAAGTGTGTGGAAGCAGCTCTAAACCCTTGGAGAAACCACAGGCCTCAGATTGCTGGCATACTTAATATTCTTCTGCGCACTCCCAGCAGGAAGGAAGCGGAGAAAAACACTCAGCTTTTATGGGGTACTGCATAACCGGCTTGGGTTTCAGTGTCATTTACATCAAGTGTGTTCTGTTTCCCACTCAGAATAATAAATAATTTGTGCTTTAAAATAAATTGTTCTATTTCAAGCTTTTCTGATCAGGATTGAGTGGAGGAATTTCCTGCTCTATTTCGTCTGGGAAACTTGATCTCGTTAAAAGCCTGTTTATGCCTGATGGGGCTTATGGCCTTTGTAATTTCTGTCATCCCTTAGAAGTTACTAAGGATAAGGGATTTTTAGTCCTGTGTATCCTCTTTACACCTAAACATGGAACTGGAGAAACACTCCCTTTCACTTGGGAACTTGAATGGACCTGGGCATCCTGGATCTGGCCTCCTCATATTACCTGGAAGTGCAATCTTTCTTACTCGCAAATATCCACATCTGACGAATTGTCACGTCCTGGTCAAAATGGACAATAGTAGTGGGGCACTTGTTTGGCGACATTACAAAAACTAATGATGTGTGGACTTATGCTGTCATTACAAGCGACACACGTTGCGGGTTTATTAAACAGGGAACAGGTCCAATCTGCAGAGGTAATTCTCTTTATAGCAAGTAGGAGCTCAACCCTGATGTTCTTCAACTGGTGCAAAAGATACAGCCAGGCATCCATAGATGTTTTAGTTTTCCATCAAAACGCATGGTTTCATCTCTTCGCATTAAGAGACGAAAACTCGCCATAGAAGTGGAAGCAATGGAGCATCAATGGCTGGACGTGCTAATGTACGCATTTCCCACTCTTAGCTTCTGAGCTCCGGTGCTGATCAGAGTGAGAGAACAGACGCTGCCTTTAGTCCTGATTGTCCTGAATTAACCTTGCATTGCTTCTTTGCATCCAGCCCTGGCCACTGCTGTTGTGCACGAACTGAGTTTTCATCCAAACCACAGGGCTTATCTCATGAAAGGTTTAACATGAATGATTTAGGCCTCTGAAGGTGATTTGAACTATGCAGAGATCAAAGGTACCATCCACACGTTATATGGGTAAGTGCAGACACCACTTCAGCTCATACTTCTCCAATTTGGGCCCTGAGTCTTGAAACTGGGGGGCAGGATCTATTAGTTGCAAAAGCTTCAATTGGCCAGACTGACAAAACAGAGGAATAGCAGCTGGAGTTGTTGTGTGGTGAAATTCCAGAAGGTATCTCACGCAAAGTGTTGGCCCACACTTTCAATGAACAGAATTCTGAGGCCCTGAAAATGTTTCTCCCCAGCACCACGACTTGCCTGTGTGACTCACCATTCTCTGCAGTGCAATAACGACTGAGCACAGTGTTTGCTTGTGGGTAAATGACAGTCTGCCTGTCAACCATCACTCTATGAATGAAAGTATTTAGTGAAAGGCAGGTTCATCCATCTTACTGATTTCAAGCAAACCAATTATTGCAAATGGCCAGAGATCCTTATTGACTGCATGCAGTAAAAGTTAAAAAGTAAAAGTACAAATGTTTTTAAAAGATGGCAAACAGAAAAAATGTGTTTTGTGAACAGCTTTGTGTTAAATTTACAGTGTATTTTGTAAGAGTTAGAAAGAAAGAAATTGTTCCTCACAAATGCGCCTTTGGCCTAAAAAACATGATCTAATGGGTTGGATTCCCATGGCCAATAAAACTTTCTTATTACTTAACTAACAGATGACAAAATGAGTGTTTTGTCATCTGTTTTAAATGTTTTAAAAGACAAATATGCAGCCATTAATATATTTTAAAGGCCTCTGGCTAGCACTTGCATATAAACAAATGTGAAATGATCCCTATCAAATGTGGTTCAAATACTAATATACTAATATGTTCTAAATTTCACATTAAAAATCTAAATCCACGTTATCAAAAGTTTAGCAACAAATATTCCAGAAAAATTTGGTTTGGTGGTTTCCACTTCCCGCAAGTGATTGAGGTTCTGGGGTGCAGGGCTCTACACAAACACTCATCTGATCCCACAGGTTTTCTATGGGACTCTTCCAGTCTCTCTGTGTCTCTGTTGCAACCTGCTTTTGATTCTCTAAGCCAGTGGTGTCAAACTCCAGGTCTCAGGGACCGCAGCCCTCCCTGCTGATTACCTGGACTAGGTGCGTTCAGTCAATCACAAACTGGGACATGAGGGCTGTATAGGGACATTTGGAAAACAAGCAGGGCTGC